>CM074185.1:42398174-47372387 GCA_037179385.1 Holothuria scabra
AGTTGTTCAAAAAACTTGATTCGTATTGTCCGGTAAAACCGATTTTTAGTTCAACTACATCAGGATAGCTCAAACAGAATGGCAAGGCCGCTGAAATGTTAGGGAAAGAAAAACTGTGATATGTATAAGCAGTACAAGTAGTCGATATTTTCGTAGCTTCCTCTCTGCACTCTGGTATTTGAGGTCCGTACTCATTTTCCTTTGCAATTGCTAGAAACAAATATACAGTAAACGTTGTGAAAACCGTGAGCACGATACCCATTTTGGGAACCAAATGTGAGTTTCATATAAATTAGTCTTTTCGCCGAGCTTAATTTTTCCATGATCTCTATAATATGCATTCAGATAACAAATACTCACATTCGAATGAAAACTTACAATGCTCTGCACTGTTTATTCAAGAGGCCGGATTTCCTTTCGCTTTCAGTGAGATTTGCTGAGTCGGGTCATAGCTTTTCTCTCATCTCCCTTTCATCTTACTGTCTGAGGTTAGGGTTTAACGAAGATTCCTGGAACGTGTAAGAATTCGATAAAATTCAACGATATTCGATTCGAAGTTCCACAAAGTTTGAAATTAACGGTGTCTTCCATTTTACGACAGACATTATCTATGCTTTTTAAAGAAGTTATAGTTAAACGACCCACACCGTAGTTTTCCAAGGACAAAGACAAAGTCCTGGACTGAGTGGCGGATACCGATAATGCACTTCATTTATATCTGTACGCTTTTAATTTTAATGGAAAACATTTGAAATACTCAATTAAGTAAGTTAAAAATGAACAGCAGGTTTCCTTTTTTCATTTCAGTTTTTGTGCACCCGTATACCCAGGTTTCCTTATGCTCGTAGGATAGGCCAAAGATTTAAATTCCAGTTCCTCCCCAGCTTTAACTTCCTTTTCAAATATCTTCAGTGGGGGTCTCAAATTGAATGTATTCGTATTGTGATTCATCAGCGATTTGCATCGACAAAGGGATTTGGGAGTTAAACATGATCACAAGAATAAGAAATCCAACTCTTCGTTCCTCACTTTAAAGTAAGACACATTTTCAGAGAAATTAAAAGATTGCAATATCTTAGTGCAGTTTCAGTTCTGTCAGGAGTGGGACATGGAGATCGAAAAAGGGGGGAATAGAGTATGGATTATTTGATATCACTTGTTTACTCCACCAGGGAACCATTTTTGGGTTAAAGGTAGTGTGGGCGAAAAGCCTTGACTTTACTTGGCATTTAAGGTTTCTTTCCTAAGGAAAATTCTGTTGTAATTTTGCAGCACCTTTTACAGTTTTTAAGATATACATCTTCAAAGTCTGAATGGTTCGGAAGCAACTTGTTGCTTATTCTGAAAAAAGTGATCTGGAGCGTTGCACGTTGTTGAAATTTCTTTTGTAAACCCTTTAGTTAAAAATCTCTTAACTATTCATCTGATTGTTTATTGTTTGATACTTGATAATGATGATTTTTAATTCACAATTCACTTTCAAAATAAAACCTTCAGGACAAGATTGCGACCTCGAAATGAAGATTGCAAAAACAAACTTGCATAACATCACCAATATATGGCATGTCCCACCTAGACATCACAATATTCACCTTTTGAGCACATGTTTATGCATGATCAAGTGCAAACACACAGAGTTCCCTGTAAAATAGTCAATTTTTGGAGGAGTTTGATGAGGATTGGGGCAATCTTTGGGTTTTTAAAGCCTGTCATATCAACTATCCAATTTTTAAAATTTTTTCACGCGACCTCAAGAGATACAATTATTATTTCTCTCCTCATATACACGAGCACACATAGGCCTAAGTACCGCATAAGTTGGACAACTTCAACATTTGCTGGTTCTCTCTTGACATAAAACATGAAAAGTTTTAGTTGGTTTGAAATGTGGCAGCAGGACGTTTTTACTCTGAAAACTAAGAAAGCATAACCACCTCTTGTACAGCACCGTCAATACTTGTTTGATTACGAGTGACATCTATATTTTAGCGGTTTGCCATGATCGTTTAGTCAGAAATATCAAGTTATGACATGGAAAAAGTACAAACTTATCCAGCTGAAGGGAAGTTAGGCAAAACCTATTGTTCCCCAATTGGTTTTGTTTTAACAAGTAAGTGTGTGTAGTAAAAATATGTTCGTGTTGCGTCTCATTTAATAGTAAACGTGTTTTCGTTAATTTGAGTTTATTTCAATACGCTTTATTTCTAAAACATAACAAATCAATTTGGCTTCCCCAGATCTTATCAAATCTAATGATGGTGCTCTTTAATTTGAAGCCTAACAGGTTTGTAATAGTTCGGCCGAACAGACCACATTTAAAGCAATTAAGGATCACTTTTCCGAGCGAAGTCATAAACAAGAGAGCTGTTCAACGGTTGTTAAGTGACTTAGATGTTGTCACCACCTACCTTTCTAGTACAACATTTTTGCTTTCAGGGATTCTCATTTGGGCGCTCATAGGCTCATGGCCTGTGGTCCAGAACCGCTCAATGGACCGCAAGCCTTCAGAGTAATTTATGCTTGAACACAGGTACAATATACAAAAGGACAGAAGGGTAGCCCTTTCAGAAATCTGTAATAAACAAAAGATTATCTCACCAGTGTAAGATAACTAAACATCACAGATAACTGAACATCCCCGACCCAGAATAAGTTTCATCGCTAAGAAAAGGGGCACTTGCACCTAAAATATCTACTTTCCTCGCCCCTCTCAAAGAAATTTGGAGAATAAAATCTATCGATAGGACGAGCGGCCTCGTCACTATTTCATCAGTCAAACAGATTCCCATGTAAATTCTTTTTCGAAAGTTTATTTTTCTGGCTATTGGTAGGAGTATAACCTATGTGGCTTTACATTCCACAAAAATCAAACAAAATCCATTTTCAGTCTACTTGATAATGTTAATGCAATCATGCCAATTTGTAGCTAGAGGTCTAGTAACAGGGGAACATTTCAGGGGCAGTAATACTTTGAAAATGCTTTTTCCTTTTCCCTGCTTCCCGGTGGTTAGAAAAGAGCTTTCATCTATTACAAATGCAATAAAACCTATGCCGGATATTTATGAAGTCACAGATAACCCTTGTCGTAACCTTGACTGAGAACTGATGCAATACACTATCGATGATGTCAAATCATCGATAATGTCTCGATAACGTACGCATTATGGACGGTACTTTGTATCCATTTGCAATCTAAGTTAAGACAAGGTTATTTTGTGACGTCATCCAGAATCAAGCATAATTTTTATCGCATTTTCACTAGACGGAAGGTCATGTTTAACTTTCTGTAGCCGGGCGACATGACCTGGCATTAACCATCAAAACGACTAACCGAATTGCACAGACACAAGTGCCACAAAATATCTTTGTTGCAAAGGGTTTAACTCTTGTATGGGATATCACACAATGCTGAAGCAGTTTTAAAACAAACCGAAAATAACATTAATTTGCTGTTTTTCTGAAACCTCAAATAAAACGGATCCATTTAAATCTGAAAATTCTGATACAATTGATACTTTCTCAAGTTTTAATTTCAAAAATTTTTTGCGAGTATTTAAAGAGCGCGAAAAGTCACCTTTCATATTTGACAGCTGCTACAAACAACAAAATCAGTTTGTGGCTTAAATAGAACTTTTCAAACTTTTCGTTCCCCACAGGGAGGTCCTATTCTTATTGACTTCAGTGTAAACACAAAAGTCTGAAAAAGCAAAGGGAAACGAATCATTCTTTGTGAATGTGGGGAAGTGATATAACCTTTGCTGCCCTCAAGTCAGTTTGAAACAAAAATCTAGTGATTTCTTGAACTGGTATATCGAGAAAAACATGTCCGATTTTAATGCAGTTTTCAAAGCACTGGTTAGATTTGGTTCCTCTTTCATATATTAAAATTAAAGTTTTGTTTTAACTTCCCCTTTAACAGGAAATCACTAAGGAAAAGTGAAACTCGTCATAAGGAAATCATCACTTCATGTTCGGTAAGCTGAGCTGACTGTTTCTCCTAAATACCTTCAAAATGTTTCGATTAATCTAAAAGCAAAGTAAAATTAAAAAAATACTAAAAACCTCAAGTATGTCATAGATATATTTTCAGACGCGAGTCCAGCGGAGGATCTTTAGGGATTCATACAACCCTTATTCGGCATTTTTCTTCTTTTGGATGCGATACAAATACAGTCCTGCAAACCACATGTATAATTATTTTCATTGCTTAACTGATGAAAGTAATACCTTCCAACAGCCAGACAGCCTCTTATTCGAATTTGTGCATTCATTCCTACCACTACGGATTGGCAACGTTTTATTTAAATGATATGCAATTTCTTTATAGATTGTCTTTCTTTGGACCGAGCAACAAGAACCACAATTCGTTAAATAATGTCCTTTCATATGAATCTTACGACTAGTTTATGAAAAATGGTCTGTTAAAATGTCGACCGAAAAATAAGACTACTGGTTACAGGGTATTCGCATCCACTCTCTCGTGTCCTACGTACAATTACAAATGTCATTTCGTGACTTTCGCCACTTTCAAAAGCTACATTAAGTTGTGAAGTATTCCTAAAAAGAATGTGTTTTTTGCATGTGACAAAGACTAGTAAAAGAAAGACCTCCAACAAACAGTACAAGCTGCAGGTACAAGTCTATTCCTTTACATTAATACTATTAAAAAAGAGAAATATTGGGTTGAAACTGCATCCAGTAGGTTCCCTGTTTGTTACATTGTTAGATTTCGCTTTAAGTAACCACCAAAGCTTTAAAATAAGATGTTTCTCTTGGAAGATGAATCTATTTCGTCCAAATGTCATCTTCAAAATAAGTGTCATGGTTTTGCATAAGTGTGAGAGTTAATAAATTTTTATCCTTACCGCAGATTTCTCTCTAAGATATGGAGGCTTTTCATTTTATGTCATAATACTCCCTGGCGGCCATGTAGGAGTACATGTAACTACGTGTGTAGACCAAACTCGACGCGCATTTGCAACGAATGAGAACCACACACTGCGCATGCCACAGTACACAATGTGTAGAGCGTTCAGCAAAGAGCCAAGTGTATTTGACATGATTGTCCTTCAGCATGGTGAATCCGTGACGTAATAGTAAAGCCTCTATAAAGGTTGTGCACGTGACGTCAGCGTCAGCATTTGACATACTGGATGGTACTAATCATGCGCAGTACTTACCGATAATGACGCCCGCACGACAGGATACATACACACATACATACATACATACATACATACATACATACATACATACATACATACATACATGCATACTCACATACGTACTCACATACAAACTTTTATAAAGCGCAAAATTCCATATGATCAATGCGCTAAGAAATCAAGAAAAAATAATACCAGCAAAACACAATGAACTAAATAAGTAAGACTTTTTGAAACAGCACCTTAGTCAAAATTGTTGTGCAAAGGACGAAAGCAGATGGAAACACTATAATATATTCTCAATGCGACCTGTAATGATCACTGTCTATGTCAGTTTCAGGTTGATATCGTCAATGTAATATTGGTTATCATGCAAAACTAAACTAGTCGGCTTATATGGTTTGAAAGTTTGAAAGTTTGGCTTTGTCCCCTTTTCCTATCAAAAATGTTATTTTAATAATCAATCCTTGTATATAAAAATAAACATCCATTGACCGTTCACAAGCACAGAATAATTCACAATCGGGGAGGGGCGGGGGGGGGGGGGGGGTAAGTGCTCCTGAATCACGATGAAACAGTCGGAGTGCATCCAGCGACAGCAGTAACTCCGAGACAGCATAATCCTTTGTTAATGCACAATTCCAGAGTTGTTTAGCCTTGTTAATTGATAGACGTTTTGGTTTAAAAAAGAAATACTCCTTCGTTTGTAATTAGCCACATTAAAACTCTTAGTTAAATGGAATGGCTCAAAATGAGTTAATGCCTGCATAATAAGCATTTTTGCAATTCCTAATGCGCACCGTTCTGGGAGATGAACAAATCAATGTTACACGATCGCCTTCCCAATCGAATTATCGATAATCAGTTCCCCGTGTAATTTTACTGATCAGCATGTAGAAAATGATTGAAGGTAGCTTCAAGTCTTCGAAACATTTTTGTATCGCCTTTTTGTTATTTGAATCATCGGTATAGGGTAGGTGCAGGGAATTTGGACCCCTTAAGGACCATTTGACTCATAGCAGAGTCATCATGAGCTCAGCACCTACCCTCTAATAGTTGTTTATATAAGCTTTTAAGTTTAAGCATATTTAACTGGATCAATCATAGACTAGTTTGACCATAAGAGGGGGCCAAAGTTCAAAGGTCAAAAGGGTCCAATTTCCCTTCATAGGCAGGAAATGTGGATCCTTATGATTAATCATTCAGATGAACCAAAATGAAAAGTGTTTCGAATCAGGATCATACAAAGAGCCTGGTAGCTTATTGGCAAGAGTATATCCAAGAGAAAAATCATTTAGTAACGTTTTTAAGGGGAACTTACGCGATTATAAAAGTAAGGAGCTGTCTTTTTAGGAGGAAACGCTAAATCCGACAATTTATTGTGTAAAGTTCCATATACCAGTTTCGCGAAACCCACCAATAACATTTCTGCGACAGAAAAGAGTCAGTTTATGCATTACTATGTCTTCAAAAAGTTCCATTCCACTCTTAACATATTTTGCTATTACTTATGCTCTTATTGAGTACATATCCGACCATATATCGTACTGCTATAAATATTTCATATATACGTTAAGACAGTTACATGCTCGTTGCAAAGTGGGATCCACTTTCCCTGCAACCAATTTTTTTACAGAAACCAACACTTGTTGCTAATCATACGATTAATCAGTGTAGAGTGGTCGATAACTAGTGCACAACATAACAATCATGAAATGCAATGCCACAACTGCATTTAACTCATGGGTTGTGACAGAAGAAAACACGGCTTTTGATCAACGAAAATTTAGATCGGACCCAAAAATGGCACAAAAAGCGTCCTACCCGCTTCAGAAATCTAGCCTTAAATGGACAAAAAATCCTTTTATCTTGACAAATCTTCAGTTCGGCGTGTACCGTAACAAGTTACTTCACGAAACTTTGGGTATAGCATAGAAGTAAAATATATCCTCTCTTGCTCATGTACCGAAATCTGTCGTGGGGTACGCGCTTTACTCTCAGGGTCCGCATTCCCTTTACCTACCCTACGTCATTTAGAGACTGAGAAACAAATCAATATAACACGATCGTCTTTGATGTTAGACTGATAACAATGTCATTTATTTGTGTGTGATGCATGTGCCGATTGCATAGACATTACTGTTAAGGAATGGGGGAAAGACGGCTGTTTTTCACGTCAAGTTGTTTTTCGATTTATTTTGCTTAATGTATTAGCCTACCACCTGTCTAGAGGAAGTTTCCCAAGATCTAACATTCTGTAGTTTGCAGATCAACAGTCTCCCTTTGTGGTGAATAGATAAGCTTAGGTAAGTTCACATTTGCTTGTCAAAATTCATTCTCAATCGAACACCTTATAAAGGCGCTAGCTGCTGTATGTTAAAAAATGAAAAAGCCTTCTACACTTAAACGGTTTATGACTTGGCAGTTGCGGAAACATGAAAAGTTCATGAAAGTGAAACGAAAATGTTCTCCGAAAATCTGGCATTTACCGTACTAAATGCAGTGTAGCTAACTTCAGTACTAACCTTGGCTTGTGTTTTTTGCAAATTCTTACCCCTCAGACAGCCTGAAATAGAATTTCCAAAGGCCTGCAAGAAGGCAGTCGCTATTTTCAGTTTTCGTTTGCAAAAAATGTCCACTTCACACCCCTGAGACAGTCAAAATGGCATTTCCCAGGATAAATGGAGGATCTAGGCATTTGATGTGTTGAGATTTCGATTGCAATAACAGAAAAAAACCAGCAACGTGCTAGGTGATTAAAATTAAAAAATAAAACTCCACCATTGATGAAATGGTCTATCGTTTCGGGAAATGATCACATACGGAATTTTAAACATGCTAAATAATAGCCAGGGCCCAAATCCGGCGCTAGAGGCAGGATAGATGACAAAGTATTTGGCACCTGCACTTTAGCACGTTTTCTACCCTCTGTCCGTGTAATTATTTTGGCAAGTGAAAATGTCCCAACATCTTTATCCCTCGAATATTTTATCATATCGAGCAAAGATTTTGCAAGATTGCAGTATGAAGTGGGGCTGAGGATAAACCTTACCCACAAGCTACCCGAATGTGTCGTAAATCTTTGATATCACTACAATTTTCCATGAAAATTTTTCAAGTTAAGCGTTTTCTATTTTTTTTCGGACAACAATTTGAAAGTATCAAAAATAATCGGCCATTTCGGGCATTATGTTGCAAAAGATTTTAAAACAGGTTGTAGAGTGTTTGTTTCTTTAAAGCGACAGACTTCCCAAATGTGTCGCGATTTTTTATCTTTTAATTTCCTTAAATATATATATCACTCTGACTATGATAACTTTCTATTTTGGGGACAAATGCTGAAAGGAAATTGGAAAATTCGACCATTCCGGGCATTGTGTTGTGAAAGACTGTGCGCTTACGAAAAGTACATTTTTTTGCTGACCGAAGGTGTAGCACATTTTTGGATTCTTTTTGGTTATTCATGAAAATTTTAGCGCGACTATCCATGACGTTTTTTTCCGTTTTAGGGGCATATCTTTTAATAATTTCCGGAACTATAAGGAATTTGCTGAAAACCATGCCATTTAATTAAAACTCAAGTGGCCTTTTCGAACTGTTTCTTTATTTCTGCCTAAATTTTTTTCACATTCATACCCGGAATTAAAAATTTTGCTCAAATTTGGGAATAGGAGTTAATAGCCCCCCCCTCACCCTGCCTCGTACGCCTATGCTCTTCATAATGAATGAGTTTACTAATTATTGGGTACATCGCAAAGCATATCAAAGTCTCGTCCTTTTAAGCTTTTAAGATTTTTTTTAACCACGAACCCACCGTATCGGACAATGATCAATTTGGACGGGAATTGAATAGTATCAATTTTTAAATGCGGATGGAAGTCTCCCTTGAATAAACAAAGACAAGGAAATAATTGAACTCCTCGCTGATAAAAAAAATTGTTCCTTCTCCGTTATTATAGAGAGTAGAGAATTGCAGAGGACAATTGTTTATAGTGTGGTTTGAGGACTAGATAAATAATGTGTCATAAACTTCAAAGGACTAGTATTTCTTATTGTCACATAATGCAGTTTCATTATAAAGGAATATTGTTTTACATTACTCCAAATGGCACCACCGGTGAAATGAGCACCGCAGTTCTCTTTGCCGGTTAGGTGATATTTACCGCACCCACAATCACTGCACTTCTTTCGAGGTAGCCTACCTACAAAAGCCACCTACATTTTCAAAAGGATCAAAATGCCTCAAAAATAAAAAGGCAAGAGCAGTCCCTAAAGTTATTTTAAAGCAACAGCTAATTCTCACAGTTGTGTTCTCATTTCTCTCCAAAGTATCTTCGTAACATTTTAGAGTTTCAGTATTGAGTGGCAAGATAAACCAAGCAGTTACTCCTCGATAATTTCACATTTGGGTAGAAAAATTTTGTCACATGATTCTCTAGATCCAATCATGAAACAGGGCAGTTCCACCACACTTTATCAAGTTGGGGCAACTACATTAAAAATTTCCCCTTCAAAGAGATTCATTGATTTGTTTTATGAAATTCAACAAATTTTTCCCAAACCTGTTAAGTTTTTCTTCACATAACAATGCAAAGCGCGGCGGAACAGGAAAAAATATGGGGAGAGGGGCTGAGTGCCAGCAGGACTATCTAAGCGGGGCGCCACCATTGGTTGGCTCAGAGCGTACAAGATTTTGACTTTACAGACCCCCCAGGTGGCCGGAAACGGCACTTCCTGCGTGTTCTATGTTTCAGGTATCCAGCCTTAAAATAAGGGTTTTACTTTTGCAATTTCTCAGCTAATGAGAAAAAAATCAGCCTATGCAAAATGGTAATACATATCAGATAAATTGAGATGATACAAGAACAATAATTAACTACGCATCCTCTTTTATTTATTCTGCTTGCCGTATTATTCACTTTCTGCACCCCTTGTTACATTTGTCCACCCGTACATGTCAATTACTCAATTATATTTCCCCTAGATTATACCATTTGTACCCAACCCCACGTGGTTCCTCCCAAGGCTGCCACCAACCTAATCTATATCTATCTCAAATCCCAAACGTATTATAGACTTGTGTACTAAAGGTAGTAGCCTACGCTGTTCAACCTCGCAAAAAAAAAAAAAAAAAAAAAAAAAAACACCGATCAGTAAAACTTAACGAGATTACGAAATAACAGACCATACTGCCTCACTTTTTGAGGACCTCGGAGATGGGGTTGGGGGATAATAAAGAGGCTTTAGCGTGTCTAGTATCTTCTTCATTGACAACGTTCCCCTAAAATTAAACTAAAATTTCTTTGACCAGACTCAAATTATGCACAAAACCATTAGACTTTGGTTTATTTCAAAGTATGCCATAGAAGGACATTTATAACTACTTTTCTGTTCTACTAACCAGAATGGTAGAGTCAGACAACCGATTTTCAAAGAATAAGTGTGCGCCTACCCTTAATACAACTTCTAACTTATCATTCCTCCTTACTTTGTCCAACTTAATCATTAATGTCTGCTAATGTTCAATTTCCTCATCCCTGATTGTCCCATATGGCACATGAAGACATGAAGAAAAATAAGAGTGTTAAGAAACAAGTGAAGAAATGCACAGATACTGATTCCATGAATGCGTATTCACGCCGATTGGATGCGAACATGTGACTGTCCGTGTACTTTAACCATGGTGTCACGTTTTTCTGCCTTGACCTTTGACATTACCCATCATGCTGTGTTCAGCTGAGATCAAGAAAAGGCTTGACAAAGGTTATCTGAACATTATGGAGCTATAGAAATTAATTAACATAATGAAAACTATTTTATCTGCGCATTGGACGAACATCTCTGTTAGGGTTTGAAAGTCAACTTCTTCTTGCCAATCACCAAACTTAATCCTTTTGATGGATAAATTTGGGAACAGCTGATAAGGCAATTTTTCACCTGACCTCCCCGGTAGAAGACACGGCGACCATAAGCCCAGGTAATTTCTTCCATTGTACATTGGGAAAGAAACTTGAGCAGACAACCAGCTGACAAAGCAATTAAATCCATTACCATGCATAAATGGAGGCACAAATGAACCAAGACAAGTTACCCGGGATTTCATATGAAAGTCGGGCAGGGGTTCCTCACTTCCGTAACGGAATTGTACACGCCATGGTCTTTGTATAAAGGACTATGCAATAAGTACGTTTAACTGTTTAAGCACGAGGAACCGGAAATCAGTCGCAGAAGGGGGAAAATGTTTCCCATGTAAAGGACCTTCACAAGGGGTTGTTTCAAATTATCTACATCTAGGCAGAAATTAGGCATGGAGTGGTTGAAAATGCAGTTACCACTATCCGACTTTGGAAAGGGTGAACGTGAGGAAAACCTGTATCAAAAGTTATAGTAATTTGCTAAACCAAACAAAAAGCAGGTGTTTTATGCAATCCTGGAATACACCCACCCCTGCAATCTGAAAATACACCTTCGTCTTTAGATTTTTACACATTAAATTTTTGACGGAAGTGGCCAAGTCGATCCTCCACCCAAGTTGGATTCAACCAGGCTCGTCGTCTAAGATATTCGAAACCAAGTACGAAACGCGCAAACGCACTTTCAATAGACTACCCCTGACTCAACCACCCAAACATGCACAACATAAAATGCACTCGTTTGTCCGTCACCCGTTAGTACCCGAGACTAGTAACTTAAGAAAATTAACCAGTAACAATCAACATGAAAACTGTGTGACTTTAGATGACAAAACTTGCCAAGTATTTCAACATCTCATTCTATTTCCAGAAAGATGAGATGCAACAAAGTTTGATAATTAGAGTGGGACGACACATCCTCTGCTTGTTAACTTACTTTTCTAAGCACCTATTTTTTATCATTGTTGCATTATTGTATTCACCCAGGACAGGGTAAAAATAAATTATTACAAGATCTCTCTTGTTAGCACAAACATGTTCATACTCCACACTCTGTTACAGCATTTCCCGAAGGATTGTCTCCTCTTCTGTGGGGATAAGTAGGAGACATCAGTGGTGTGGGAATCTTTTGACCACACGCACCTCTAGTTATCACTAAACTGGCCCATAACCTTTCTTTTTCCAATCTGCATTTTTTGAATTCACAGACGGAATAAATGTCCAACACCTGTACTTTTCTGTAAGTTTTTTATAAGCCACAAGCCACAACTGGAAAAAGGCCGAGGCCGGCTTGACCTGAAACAGTTGGTTGGAAACTCCATCTAACCTTACCTAACCTAACCTTTTAACAAGCGTTTGCAACTTGCCTTTTCTTGTCAAGACCCAAAGGGTTTTAAAGTGTAATTGAAAAGAATTACATAAAGAAGATTTAAAAATCTGGTGACGGGAAATGGCAAAGTTGGTTACTTGATGGAATAAACATTTACCATCTAGCAAATAACCACAGTTACCAGGGTTATTTCTGATTTACACCCAATCTTGTAGAAATAAGGGCTAAATATGTAAACCTTTTGATGTCGAGAAAAGGACCGGCCTTAGATAGCCATATTATCCTTTGTCAAGACAGTTGTAATCATGGCCTGAGGGTTTTACTTTGAAAGTTTAAATTGCGTCCTTGATAAACGTCAGTTTCCCTTTCCAAATCTGATACTTTCTGATGAGTACTTGAAAGGTAATTCATATAGATAAAAAAAGAAAGAAATGTTACACTGTGAAACAATCCACATCATATTTTTTCACAGATAACAATTCGTTCCAAAAACATTCAAACTTAAAAGATATTGACATAATTCGAACAAATTCCTCTTACTTTGTTAGTGTCAAGTAAAGCCACAGCTATTTGCTGATATTTCGTCGTACCTTTCATGAAAGTGAAAATTGTGGTAATTCAATCAACATGGACAAGTATGATATTGCTCGCAACAAAGTAAAATGATATTCACTCTCAAACTTTCGAAAGTGATAGAGTAAATGTAATCTCCAAATGGCAACGTAAACGGATAAAGAAAAATGAATGAAGAAAAAAAAAACATTTCAGTTCTCAAGAACTACATAGCATATAGCAACAGCAAAGTTTTCGTCTGTGGGCTTTTAGTTACCATTTGATATTTTCTTAGGTATTTCAGTTGGTTGGAAACTGGGCCGTAAAAAATCTATCTAACTAGCTAGCTAACTAACTGCAAAGGTTTTTATTTTACTGGGATCACAAGAAGTTTTCAACACTGTTAAAGGTCTACACTAAGGTCTGAATATGAACCTCCTCCTGATTGTTCTTTTCGTCTCAGCACCAATGTTTGTGCCAGGCTACAAGACAAATGGATGCACCAATGTGTCTTGCAGTAGATGGAGTGAAACAGTCCTCAATTGTTCAACGTTTATAGGATGTGATTTTACCTTCCCTTACCTACACTCGCTATTGCCTTATTGCTTCGGTTATACGGATGTAGTTGAAGTACATATTTTGTTTTCTGCCCAAGAATCTTCATCAACCAATCGAACGAGTTATGTCGGGAGAAGTTTTGAAATAAACCGTCAGTACACAGTTAACGATCGCTACTATTTTTATTTCAATACCAGTACAGGAAATCAAGATTCTTCTAATTACCATGGAAACATATCATTGAACTTGACAATTTTGGGAATAAGAGACAGTGACGCTGGAGAATATAATGTGACTTTTATTGATCCATACTGTTATTCTTCACTTGAGGAAGTTTTCATACCAAAGACATTTTTTCATCATACGTTTAGATTGTCCACAACTCCTTGGTCTACCACACTTACTAATACGTCTCCCCGATGCGTATTAAGTCATACTCTTTCTGGCAATCGACACAGTTTGAATTGTTATGTTGATAATGTGTATCCCCCGGTTGAAATAGACATCACTTCAAGCAAATTTTGTAGATTGAGGAAGAAAGCACGTTCATCCGAATTAACAACAATGATGTTCGCTACTGCATTCAGTTGTGACATTGCACATGTACTATGTATGACAAGGCAATCCGGCTTAGCTATTCCACCTTCTCAAAATCCATACCAGAGTTGTACATTTGGTGATAATTCTGAGTTAACCACGGAATTACAAAATGAAGGTAACGGCTCGTAACTAATTTAAACTTTCTGCCGGAAGTTTTTTCCCTAGAAGGTTTGGCCAAACTACTTGTCTCACTGTGAATATTTGACTTTTCGGTTGTTTGTATAAATATATATATATATATATTTATATATATATATATATATATATATATATATATATATATATATATATATTTATGTATATATATAAATCAAATTGGTAAAGCTTTATGTATATATATATATATATTTATGTATATATATATATATATATATATAAATCAAATTGGTAAAGCTGGAAAATCTGGCTGAGGTGAAAAAACGATGTTGACTCCACCGGGATTGGAACTCGGGACCTCCAGCTTTCTAGTGCGGACGCTCTAACCACTGAGCCATGAAGCCAAGTTTGTTTGGCATCTGTTCAAATAACAGATGAAGCAACTTGCTATATATATATATATATATATATATATATATATATATATATATATATATATATATATATATATATATATATATATATGTATATATATATATATATACCACTGGATTGAACATTAGGGGGAAATTTGTATATCTTGATACGTTTAGGCGAAATGAAAAACAATAAAATACATTACTATATATTTCGCCTTTAATGAAAAACATATACATGTACGTAAATTCAATAGTCCATTAGTTGTACGTGTTAACAGATAGGCGTCCGTTATTTGGTCAACATTGAAGTAATTAGGTATATTACGTACCCCCGTATGTATTTTACTATACACTAACGTATTCCCATTAAAGAGTGTGTGAAAACGTAAAGGGCAACGTAGATTTTCCCCTAACGGTAATTTTCCCTAACGTTGATATTTTGCCCAAAAATTTCCCCTTATTCCACAGTTAGGTATATACATATATATATATATATATATATATATATATATATATATATATATATATATATATATATATATATATATATATATATATATATATATATATATATATATATAAATTTGCCTAAATGTCGTCGTCAAAAACCTTACCCGGAAAACCCCTGCTATTGTCAAGTACCGACTTTTTATGGTTATTAAAACACAGTCTGAAATGTGTTCCGATTTTTATACTATGTACACATTATTGTCACAGCTGCTGCAAAGAGGACGTAAACTCCATTCTCAGAGTCGCAGTTTAAGTTGGGGGATTTAAGGGAAACAATTTGCTTTCAAATTTGACAACGGGTTTTTAACACCTGTGGGGAGTTCTGGACCGGAGCTGAGTTGGGATGAGGTAAGTAACCGATGGAAATTGGGAGGTTGACGTAAGGCCAGTAAAGGTGGCTGTCTAAAAATCTTGGGCAGTTGAGGGTCTGCTTAAGGGACAGGAAATTACCTCTAATGAATTTAGTTAGGGAATGAATATGGGATTCTGTGGAACTCTAAAGTAAAGGGTATGAGGTCGGTCGCCGTTTTGGTTTTGTATTGGAAAGGGTCGGCTCTATTTTCTTTGTTGGCTTTTTGGATATCCTCCTTAATAACATTGATGGGGTAACCATTAGTCAGAAAGTTCGTGGCAAGCCTAGATATTTCAACACTGAGATTATCAGGATCTGAGCATATCCGTTTAAGTCTAAGACATTGGGAGTACACAATAGATCTTTTTAGGGAAATAGGGTGGGTTCTATTGAAGTGGAGATACTGATCGACCTATGAGGCGTCAGTGGCTACGGCGAAATAAATCATGATGTGGTTTAAGCAAAAACAACAAAAGCGTTAAAACACGAACATGAAAATTACGTAGCAGACAAAAATCTTTTTTGAGTGAGCTTCTTAATGTAGTCTAAGTCTAATAGAAATTCCACGGAAGATGCAAAAGAGCGGTAACAGTGTGTGACATCGTCGGTGCAAACCTCTCCCGCCAAAGCGATTCATCTCGTTTTAAATCACGGTTTAACGAAAAAACAAATAACATATTGCAAAACAAAAAACTGGCACAAAATGCAGCGGTACATTCTTTAGTGTCTTATTTGTAACAGAATTCTTAATATCCTTGAATAACAACCTCTGTCATTTGTTAATTTTTATTGTACATTTTTAAGGGTCTTATTTGTAACAGAATTCCCAATATCCAAGAATAACAACCTCTGTCATTTGTTAATCATTGTATAAATTTATTTCCTTCAAATAATTCAATCTTTAACAGTTTAAAACTTCATCTTTTAAACTTAATCATGTATGATGCTGTTTTCAGGGGACCAAGCCGGGATATACCATCAGTCAACTTTCTCGGTGTTATCTATTAAAGTGAGGAAACCAAGCCAATTTTGTGAATCCTTCTGAAGACGGAATTTGTATCATTTTGTAAGTATGTTCAATGAATTTTGTTTGATATACGTTCATAAACTGAGAAATCAAAGAAAAAGTAAGTTGAAATTCTGTACTTTCTTGACCTGACGAGAGGCTCCGTTTATCGCCTGTATACAATATCTCCTTCGACCCACGATAGTGCACACTGTATCCATTGTCTAGCTGGAGAAAAAGGGGTTTACAAAGCCGCGGTCACACTACAACAAATTTGGATCGGATTCCTATCCGAATGTTTCGTGTTTTAGTTAAAATCTTCTCAATATCTCGTCGGAAAGAGTTAAAAATTTGCCAACATGTGTAACTATGTAAGTTGTGCTGTAGGATTATGAAAATTAAATTTATGCTAATTGCACACCGATATGTTATCGGACTAAGCTGTCCGACAACAAATGCTGATGCTCGTGTGACGCCTTGAAAAAGGCAGTTGGCATTTATTTTCATAGACATTTGATGAAAGCCATATATTAACATTGGTTGACAAACTTTTGGCTCTTTGCACCCAGAGATGGTGTGTGACCTCGACTTAAGGTTCATTCCAAAACTAAAAAGAGCAAGTGGTTCCTTGAAAGGAAGGGCGTCAGCAAAACGTATTTATCAAATGGGGACATTTCTGTTCTCAGAAAAGAGTAGTCCCATTCATAATTCTTTGTGTTTTTGACAGACTGTAAGCAAGAGTTTGTCATGGGCGAAAAATAAAGTGTGAAGTGTCACCCTTGTCACCAAGTGTAGAGTGTCACCATTGGTTGGCAGAGCGTCAATTCTACGGGTACGGAGCGAGGAAAGTGAGGGTATTTTCCTGGCAAGTAACTGTCTCCCTGCTGATAATCCGAGGGCTTTCTGCGGACAAGTTGCTAGCGATCTGGGACTACCTCTGCCATACAAATATGCCCGCCACCGGCAAACATAAACCTCTCATGTTGCAGGCAACTCCCACGCAGGTTACCCGCAGAGCCCATATGTGTCCCTGAGCAAACACGGAACTCTTCCGCATTCCACGCATGTAACACGGAGAACACGCAAACCCCACGCAAGTATCACTCATCAAACACGCAAGTTCCACGTGGAACTCTCCCATACCTTAACCTGCCCGCAGAAATTTTCTTGCGGGCAGCAAAATCCTTGCGCGCAACAAGCCCGTGTAGTCTGCCTTGAATAGAGTGACAGGGGCTTAAGCTTTTGTCATTTTCCAGAGACAGGGGGTTTCCCCCTGCACTGTTCCTCCTGTAGCTACGCCACTACACCCACGCTTCAAAAAATGACCAATGATCTTGTTTCTTGATTATTTTGGTTTGAAAGGAATTTATGGGAAAGTGTTAATCAGAAAATACAAAGCAACCTGTCAATCAAATTCAGTTGCTACCTGAATTTTCAAGCACATGAAAGGCCTAACTGACATATTTGAGCGTTAGATCTCCTTTCCTGACAAGTCTCTGCTCGTGATGAACCTTTGGTTTGCTTGGAATTTCCCATTGTGGCGCCTGCAAAATTTCTTGATTCGCGCCTGCCGGTGTATTATCGTTATGATCGTGTTTAAACAACACTTTGCTATTGCTACCAATCAAAATTCATAACAGTAAGAATGAAAAAATGAAACGTGTATTTTTTTATTTGATTTCTCAATTGAAATCTTATCCCCATTGACCATCGGAAATTAAAGGATCTCTGAATATGTAGCTAATATACATGTTCTGAAGTACGCTTATGTGAAAGATATTTTAATTTTCTCTTTGTATCACTGCATTAAATGAACTGGAAAATAAAGGTAAAAGTGATTCATTTTAACTAAAGGGAGAAATGCAGCCACCCCAATTTGGATTAAGCGTAGCAGTCTGCCGGATTTCTAAATTGGTCCTCGAGAGTAATGTGACGATATTTTTCAATAAATCGTGAAATTTAGTAGAGTCACTCGTGGTTTACCTTGATTATACGATGTGGAAGTCCTAAACGTATCATGAAAGGTATACTTTGTAAACGAATGAGGATAAATTTTTGAGATTTGATTGTTGTTTCATTGTAAGTTTCGGACGACTGCTTTTGGCCTTTAAGGGAGGACATTCGTCAAGAACGAAAGCGTTCCACGACAAAAAAAAAGTACTTTGTGTAAAAATGTTCTAAATGCTTTTTTGCAATTTGCCTAAATTGATAAAAACTATTGAAATGATGTACTGGTAACGCGAAAAAACGTGAAAGGTAGTGTGTAGCGTATCTGCATTGGTTCGATGGGGTTTTGCGGCCCAGTTTTCAACCAAATGGCTCAAGTCTAGTCGGCCACGACCTTTTTCCCAGTTTTGGCTCGCTGGTTTGTTTTCCCTTCTCCAGTAGTTATATTGAGTACCAAGCATCATGGCATTAGGTTCCATTTTTAAGTGTTCGGTATGACCCAGCCAGGACTCGAAATCCCGAACTCCCAACTGCAAGTCTAATGCTCTAACCACTTGCCATGCAGTTGGTCGTATCTGGAAAAAACGACCTAAAAGATAGTTCCAATGGCTGGCTTACATGTATAAAATGTATTAATGTGGGTTTATCAGCAAACTTAGGTAATTTTTTTTTAAATATCATTACATTCGTAGAAACCATCCCAGAAACCATCCTAAGTAAAAATCTTTGTGGAATAGATTTAACCGAACTGGTGCTATTGAAAATTTAAAAAAGATAATTTGGAACAGCTTCCTATGATAGAAACACTTTGGAACAAACATACATCGCTTAGTTTCGTACTGGTATCGAATATTTCTTACGAGTTTTAATAAAATTGTACCTAACATATCCTGCTAGAAAACATAGCTCTACTTTGAATGTATAATGTATATCTATACTGAATTCTTAGTTGTTTTGATAAATTGAGTAGTCATCTAATAATTTTAATGTGTACTTACGTACAAGGATGTGTCATAAACAACTTCCAGACAAGTTAAGGTTGATAGAAACATTTCAGTGAACGTTACACATTTTCTTGAGTTTTGGCGATCATTGAGCCCACCCCCATAAGAAATAAGCTCTATTTGCGCTCTTTGCATTTTTTCAAAGAGCTTGACATAAAGAAGTAAAGTCATATGTTGTCTGTTTCGTTTAAAGTAAACCTGTCAGATTTGCTGTTATAGAACGGTCATTACAAAATAGAAAAACAACGAAACCAGGAACCATTTTTCATCATGTTGAAGACAGTAAACTTTTATCCGGCTGCGTTTCTACCCTTACGTGTGGTATTTGCCTCAGGTAATAAATGTATTATTCTAACAAAGGATTGATAAGCTGAAGTTTTGAAATATGGTAGAATTTAATTCTAAATAAACGAAAAGATAATTCGAAACAAATAATGTTTGACTTCACATTCTAAGCGCGAGCCATACTAGCCTTTAAATAGCTTTAAGTTGATGAAAGGAAGCTTTTGATGTGTGAAAGTGATAGTCAAGGTTAATTAATGTCCTTATCTTGCTGAAAGTTGTGACGGACGATACAGAAAAAGTAGCAATCATTAACATTTGAGGTACAATTCTTATTGCTCCTTAGGGTTTGGTTATAGAAACATCTTTTTAGTAATTCAGTTTTTAGATTTCTTTTATCTTTAATGCAACCATCAGATCTGTTTGTCTGAACTTTTCAAGTAATCATTTCAGTTACTCTCTTCAAGAGGAGCGTACATCCGTTTACTGAGAAACTTTGAAGTGCAAATTCGAGATGGATAATGTGGTCTTTGCAATGAATGAAGTATTATTTTTTGTTTTGATTTTATCACATCTATCGGCGGCAGAAGTTAATGCGTGCAATAATGAGTGCACCCCAATCAAAAGTGAAAATTCGTCTAATTGCTCCGTTCAAGCAGGATGTACTTTTTCCTTTCCACGATCAACAATCGGACTCCCATATTGTTGGGGGTATTCAAACGTGATTCACTTTGAGATGAATTTCACAGATCTTTATGAAAGAAGTACTGCACCTATGCATACCAGTTATGTGATCAAAGATGTAAACTTCAACACAGAATACATCGTGAATGATCGATGTATTATATCCATCGACTATGATGTTTCCTCTGGGAATGGTGGTAAACAGATCTCACTAAATGTAACGATCCTGAAGGTTAAACCAAGCGATACCGGAGAATATACATTTACTTTTATAGATCCTTACTGTTATTCTCCAATTCACGGTTCATTTATAGAACAGATATTTTTCCACCAAACGTATCGTTTGTCTGTCCTCGACACTCTTCCTTGGTGCTGGCCAGCGCGTCTCTTATCACAAGCGTCTCAATCCGTCTATGAGTTAACATGCTTTGTACAAAAGATTTACCCTCCCGTAGAAATGGATATTACTTCAACAAAACCGTGTGCCTTTAGAAGGAAATTTACTTCATCAAATTCCAGAAAGAAGATGGTCTCTACATATGCCTTCTCGTGTGATCTTTCAGCTATCCTTTGCGTTACTAAACAGAACAAAGCAGGCATCCCTTCAGATTCAGGTCCCTATCTAAATTGCTCATTTCAAGAAGACGGCCTTAATACTTTTGTGGACCCTCTTCGTAAAGGTAATAATCTTTACTTTATCCGTGAAGCTATTACGTCATAGCTTCTTGTTTTATCCAACAATTGTTTGCACTCCAATCAAAAAACTTTAATGTATGATTTTCTCACGATGTTTTGAAATAACGGCGGACAGGAGCAATCATATAACTTGTTTCCTTTAATATGACTATGATATTATCCAGAAACTTAACCTACCCCCTAGAGTCTGAGTATACATACAATCCACGATAGCTGTTAAACACTGTAAAATCGTGCATTTAAGCTGTCATACTTCTAAACAGAAAAAATCATATGCTCTTTTGTTTTAGTTTTGATATCGCTTTTTATGTGCTAAGGAATAAACTATAGTACTCCATTATTTTCATCTGTGAGTCACCTGTGCTTTTCAGAAATCCAACGTGTAAAGAAAAACCGATTGAGGTTTCCTCAAAAATTGACTAAGAACCATTTATGCTTTATCCAACGTTTAATTTATCCAAAATTGAGGTAATTTTTAAATATACTACGTACTTCTATTTGGAGAGAGTTACACCTACAATTATTTATGTATCATAACAGTAAGCCTATATGAACGGCAGAATCGTAGCTTTTAATTGAGCTCAGTACTATCTGAAGGAAACGGTGACTTTTTTCAACCCCCAGTCATGTAGATAAAAATAATAATCCTGGTAAACACGTACGTTTGGGTGGTTTGGGAATTTGTAAGAGGATTACTTGACACTTAGACAGGTACGAAGAAATCACCTAAAAATTGAACGTTTTTTAGCAGTTGAGTATCTCAAAAACAATCCAATCACATAGGCAAGCCTGCAGTTACCGATGCATCAGTGACATTTGATGATATGCCCTTTTTGTGAACCTTTTACCTTGTATCATAAGTAATTTGCATTCATATCCTTTTATCGAAGTTATGAACTCCTTCCCTCTCATCTCCTTTGGAGATAAATGGATCTAGACAACAGGCTACTCGGCAAGCGTAAACCAAATAGGTTATGGTCAAGAGAAAATTATCATCGATCTATCGATGCACGGGTGTACTCTATATGATACGTAATAAAAAGATTTCCGATTGTCGTTCCCTAGGCTTGATTTTGCACTTTCATGTTATTATGTATTCTAAACCTGGGTGTACTTCACACAGCAGACGACACGAGTCTTTTGATGGTGTTAGTTAGTTGGATAGAGTTTTACGGCCCAAGTTGTTACAAGTTATGGCTGTAATGAGTCCATTTATAATGCAACTGACGAGCTTTAGCAAAGGATGTCTAGCGTGCACCTCCTAGTGAAAAGACAATTCCAAGCCCTAGAAAATGACAAAAGAGAAGCCTAAAATTTGCGTTGTCTGGTCGCAAGGCACCGAACATTAACACCACTGCATTTGTATCAGTTTGTCACTGGTTATGATGATGACCAGATGACACTTTCATTTTATGATGTAACGGATGATACCAAGGATATTAGAGAGAAAATACATGTAAGGAAATTAGCAATTCGTTTCCAAAAATTTGTGTCCAGAAACTTTGGGTAGATGCGCACTGTCTCACAAAGTGTTTCTTGATTGGCTATTGCTATTGTATTGTATCGATTGTGTTGTTTGATCGGGTTAAGGATTAGGTTAGGGAACTTAGGGATTAGGGTTATCTTCAGCCAGTTAGGAATTTTTTGGTTAAACAGTCGCTCGAAACTTTTCAAACCGTGCTCAAAACCGTTACAAGCAAGTCTGTCTTGCAGCTCTACAAATTTACGTTATGAATTTTAGCTTGCTTTTGCCTGTGTTGCGATAATGTTCGCCGCAGCAACGATCGAAGCGGCGCCTGCTACAAGTGTTTACTGGATTGATATATTTTGTCAGTAAACAAGTTCAAATTTATAAAATGGATTTCCAAACTCTATGTCATTTAATGAAATGTGTCTGTTTTCTTTGGGATTCTAGCGGTCATGTACCGACGTCACTGCGTTGCGCGTCTCTCTGTTTTGCCATACAGGCGTCCATTTTACAACAACTGTTATCAAGTTACTACGAAACTGTTGTGCTCGCGTTTTAGTGACAAACCGACTGATCAGTTCCATTCAGTGTAGGGGCATTCGGCAGAAAATTGGACATGGAATCCAAAATTTTAAATACTTAGTATCAAAATTTCGGGCCGAGAGGTTGCTGACTATACTTATCAAATTTCTTAGTTTCTACGTTTTTTATAGATATTTTATGTAATTTAGGGTGTCTCACTAGTGCCTAAAGCTAACGAAGCTGGGAATAGTGCCACGGACGGGACATCACATGTTTGACAACCATGGGCAGTGCTGTGATGGAATGACATAAAAGTAGTTAGGACTTGCTATGGATGCTGTTAGACACATTTCAGTGATTTACTGCAATTGTGACATTTTTATTGATTATATTAATTAACCGGACAATATCATAATGTCCCCTTCTGTGAGAATTTCCGATATTTTGTTAGCTGCATTCAACACTTTATTAAACAATCATGTTCATTTCAAGGATTCTTTTACTTATCGCATTGATACATCTGTCATGGGCGTCCGGAAGGGGGGGTGCAAGGGGGCACTTGCATGTTATTCTTATTGCCCAGATAAGGATAGGAGTGCATGGACCTGTTCTTTTGACAAAGATGAATGCCTTTTACATGTTTAGCATACACTTTTGGCATTACCTGTTCAATTTGGTAGACAGCCCACACTAGATAACCATCGTGACTCCCTGTCGGGTAACATCTTTTACACCTTCCCATCCCTTTCCCACTTGCCTCAGCACCCATAACCTGTTGATTTGGTGCAATATCCTTCATATGGATGTGCACATATCTCAAGACCAATAAATGCTAAAGAAAAGAAATGTTAATAAAAATCAAAAATATCCCGTCACTGTTGAATACAAACATTGTCCCATCGGCGTGACATTTGACAATGTCCCGTTGCTGACGCCAATTTTTAAAGGGGGAACAAAATTTGTTAGTCTTCAATAAAAATTTTGAAAAATAAATTATTTACTTAAGATTAGATAGTTTCACTAGTTTGTAATGTACTTTTCAGAACTTCAATATCACTTGTATTTTAGAGCATTTCAAATTTATATAAACCCATAAAAACTGGTGTCCATTTTCTGTCCCGTCCGTGACACACCTTAAAGGTAAAGAGCAGTGATTTATGTTGTCATTGTTGTACTACTCTTATTACAATCTTTGTATTTCTTTGTTTTTCTGAAAGTTACTGAATCCTGTACCAAGGTTTGATAGAATTCTTACTCTTATTGGGTGATGGAATTAATTAAGCTTTCTTTCTGCAACATTGTGTTCGAGCAAACATGAAGTGTTCGAGGTCGTAAAAACATTTTCAGTTTTAAAGAGAAACAAAGCATGTAATTGTTAGTTGCACAACAAGAAAGTCACACATTATTGGGCAATGGACCAATTTGTTTTAAAGGTAAAGAGCAGTCTCCCGAACTTATTTTGAAGAAAAAGCTAAATATCACAATTTTCATCTTATTTCTCTTCAAAGTACCTTTCATTACATTTTATGACTTTACTAGTACTGCATATTCAAGGTAAACCAAGCAGTTACTTCTGGTAAATTTCACATTTGAAGAGAAAAAACATTGTCACATGGCTCCCGACAGCCAGTCATGAAACTGGACAGTCTACTCCACTTCTTCAATTTGGGATGACTGCTCCTGCCCTTTAACGAGCTTATAAATAGGTAATAATAGTGATACATGAAACAAGATATATTTTCTAGGTAACTCAGGCGGGCTAATTTAATATTTCATAAAACGTTAGAGATTACAGTCTACTGTGGTTGAGTTAATTCTGTTTTTATTGCTGCAAAATGTTCCGTCCGTGACAGACAATTAGTGCGGGATGCCCCAGTACCAAATTGAAAAGCGCTGACGTCATGTGCATGAACTCTGTACCCAGAGCGCGTGCAGAGAGAGTGCCGCGTTTGGAAATAACCAGTAACTACTTTTTGTCACACGTGAGACAGAAGTCTGTTCATTCCAACCCGTCCTGCCGTCTGACACCTGCGGATAGGAGTCTGTCCTTATCCGCCTAAAAATGCAATTTTTGTAAATAATCCCTGACTCCTGACGCAATTTCGGCAAAGAGTCGGTCATTTTCCCATGAAATAGCGTCTGGGGATCTCGGATTTGGCTATACATATCATAGTGCTTTTGTTTGTCAAAAAGGCAAAACGTTATTCAAATGGAGATACCCAGATAAAGGCAGACCATTGTTTACTTGTTAGTGCAGTGCAGATTTTTTTTGCCATTTTTGGAGGTCATGTGGAAAAGTTATAGGGGGTAAACTTGTATTTTGAATCTGGTTGTACCAGGGTTGTTGTGTACATCCACAGTCGTCATCGCAGACAGATAGCAGTTAGTCGCGATGTCCGTTTGGGCTTTAGCCTTCAGCAGTTGGTCTACAGTCTTTGCAAAATAGCTGGTAGTTGTTAGGGAAAGTTGCGGCTCCCGCCATCAGTTGTCTTTGAAAATGTTTTCATCGCCATCATTAAAAGCTTGCACCCCTGTGAAAACCTACCTAAGTCCCCCCCCCCCTTTTTTTTATTTCGGTGTTACAAGCCTGTGATGTTGAATAAAACGTCGTATTGTGAAGCAGTGATTAATCCGGAAGTGTCTATCTGTGACATACCTCAGTAAATATAATCCATAACTTCAATGACAAAAAGTGACATATAACTTCCAGTTACAGTATCGAAAACACGGCAAGACCCCCATGAAGGGTGGGTAACAGGCGTTTTCTACGGGGGGGGGCTCAAGTTCCCCCAGATGTTCTCAAGTTCCCCGCCCCCCCCCCCAAAAAAAAAAAAAAATCCGAGGTTGCGTACACTTTAATGCCATATTTGTGTGAATTTAAAAAATCTGCCAAAAGATCTATTAGATATACACATATGTTGCTTGCCCCTATCTCCAAACCGAATTTTCTGCAGGTCACACGCTAAAAAGAAAATACAAAGTAACCTTTAGTAACCACCCTCGTGATAAAAGACTACACGTGCTGGAATTCTCTATGTAAAGGGTCTTTTTAAAGCAAACAATGTTTATCTCTCATTTAATGGATTTTGCAACAAATTTAATATTAGGAATTACCCTTTTACACGTTACTATGGATTCTTATCTGCTTTCCAATTGCTTGGAGGCTAAATATGATCATGGACGGAACTACGATACTCAACGAAAATAGTTTTATTGTAAACATTGCTTCTTGCTTAGCTTATAACTCTTTATTAGAAAATACTGTACTTGCTCCCAGAGCCCTTGCAAAGTGGAACATCTCTTTTAACTTTACTTCTGACGATTGGGAAATTATTTTCCGTATCCCTTAGATTAAATTTATCTGAAACTAAGGTTATCTATTTTCAGTGCAAATTCCTCCAAAGAATTTTAACGACAAACAATTATTGTTTCATATGAACAAGGTAGAAAACTCTTTATGTACTTTCTGTAAAAGCGAGGATGAAGCAATTGGCTATTTATTTTGGAGCTGTACTATAACTTCCAACTTCTTGCTTGACACAGAATTTTTGCTGTTTGCAACGCAGTTTAAAGGGCCAAACCTCTCACCCCAAACTACAATTTTGGTACGGCGGTACCAAAATTCTCAATTGGCTAAGCTCTTTGATTGACAGCTAATTCAAACAATGCAGAGTACCAAAACTTATGTTACACAGCATCAACGGTACTGAGAGTGTTTTAATTTTATAAATTGAGTTTTTCTATACTCACCTTGAAGCAACAAACCGAGATTGTATCTGGCTGAGGATGAATTTCAGACAATTGTGGGAGGGGCTTCAGTAAGAAGGTTGGGAGAATTGGTTCTGTTTGGGATGAGAGAACTGGGCCTTTAACCTCTCAAAGTCTGATTTCTTTTTTGGTAATAAACTTTTACTCCTTCATCCCTATAATTTTATTTTCCTCCACTGCAAGAATTATTTGTATAATTGTAAATTGAATGATGCACTCCATGATCCAGATAAATTCTACCGTAAACTTGTTTTCAGCCTGAAAGTTGAACGTCATATCTGTTCAAAAAGCAAAGGAAACCTTAAGCGTAAGAAAATGTACAATGACATTATTTCGTCCCTCTCTTGGCAGTATTCTGCATGATATCCGCCAAATTGGAGTGTAATTAATATGTTGACAGATTTTCTACAAGTATAAATCACAGTGGTTGATATAAATGTTGTATATACGTGATAAGACAAATGACAATAAAGTGAAGGTATAAAAAGAAAACGAAAAAAACATTAGACACCACCCGAACGTGAAAATGGCTAATCTTAGTTTGTACAGTGAAGGTTCATGACTTGTTGCTTTATTAACACACAAATGTGAAACGCGTTATTGGTGTTACAATTAACAAGTTGAGGTATTATTGATGTGAACAAATGAATGTGTTAAAGGGGCAGAGTTGACATCGATAACTTAATGAGAGTTTTACAGGGCTACTACCACATGACAATGCTTACAGTTAGCATAACGTGTCAAGTTTCATATCCAATAGTTACAGAAAAAGTCGAAAATTTGAATTTTACAGTGTACTGATTATAATGATTTTGTGCATAAGCTTGAAAAGGTGTCTGGTAACGAGTTTTTTTTTTAATAAAAACGAACTGAAACGTCTAGTACTCACCCATAAAACAGTTATTTTTATAAAGGATATGGAGATTGTCTAAGTCATTGGTGTGTGAAGAAAACCTATCAGGGTTGGACAATGTTGGACCCCTGTTTAATTTCATGAACCAACTCAAAAGAGCCCCTTTAATCATATGCTTTAACACTAGCTGACATAAAAAAAAATTACACCTCAACGTGTTAATCGTCTTATCTTCGATGCGTTTGTGAGTTAGTAAACCAACAATCCCTACAACTTGACTGTATAGCTATTAACAAGTTGTAATGTTAATTAAGTGTTACCTAGTATTTTTACAGTGTGAGTCATGCAAGATAGTAATGTGATATCTTTTCTTGTATACCACGCCACGTACATATAAGCTATAGGTACATCTTATTTTGAATGAATGTGTAACAAGTCGACAACTACGCTTCGACCTTGCCGTATTCATTGGGGGCCAGAATGGCAAAATTTTTGAGCAAAGTAAGGGTGAAGGAAAATGTTGAGAGCAAACCTTTTCGGGCGAAGAGCGAAACCGACAGTGAAGAGCGCACTCTTATGGGTAGGAACCAGGAAGAAAGCCCCGATGGGGGTGCATGAGACGATGCCCAAGAAGCCATAAGGTTTCAGCATATCTGTGAAAACTGAAGTCTCAGGAGAGGTGGATCTAGTGGCTAACTTAATTCCTAAATTATCTAACGACTAACCTTAGCGCCGCTACGAAGTGTTTTGTGTTGTGTTCACAGTGTAGGCAAGCTGCATTCTTACGTTCGACACAATTGGCCTAGGCCTATGTGAACATGAAAATTCGAAAAGGACAGATTCAGTAGCGCAGCTCAGAGGGAGGGCAGGGGGAGATTGCCCAATGTCTCTGAAAATGAAAAAATCGGAAATTCCCCATGACCATATTACTCAGTGAGGTTTTCCGATCTTTTCTTTCATAATTCTCTTCAATATAAGCTCCATATTTTTAAATTTTGTTTATAGAAGGCAGGATTTTCGGCTCGCTCTGGCCGTCACATATTGCAACGCCTATTGCAGTTATGCTGGCACTAAAAAATATGGGAAACTTTCCATGGCTTTGGAAACGGAAGAAATAACAATACAAACCCTATGTGTCAACAAATTATCAACTAACACCGGTCAACTGCTGTGTTGGATTCGAAGTAAGTCGCAACTCCACACTGTTAAAAATTTCTCTGTAAATTTACATAATTTTTATGGCAAATTTTTTTCCAACCAAATAATGTTTTTTTTACAGCCAGACTGTAATCATGAAAAAACATTAAGTGTTTGTTTTTTCTTTACAGTTTTTGCATGTAAATTAGTTTACAAATGTCTACTGTAAAATCGAATTACAGAATTGTTCTGTTTTTTTTTTACCTTAATTTTATGTGAATTTACAGCATACTGTTTTCATTCTCGGCGTTTTAATATTTATTATAATATCGCTTTTTTTCCTTTCATATGTTATTACCTAACATACACTTCACCATTACGTAGATCAGGTATTTGCTTATCAACGTAATGTGTCGTTACGAAGTTGTTTTCAATCAAAACACAATGAGGATGCTTTGTTGTCATATTGTTGTCAAGTAGACTGCTATCTCTAGGAACTTTGTAATTGGTAAGTCACATTTTTTGTACAATATAATAATTGTTTTTAAAATAAATATGACAAAGAATGCAAATGCATTGGTTGCAAACATTTTCAGACAAGGTAAACAATAAGTTTATCACTTCCTGATTAAAAAACGCCAAAAAAGATATTATTCAAAGCAACAGCAATCCTTTTGTTAGGAAAATGCCTACAAAATAAGCTCCACCCATTTATGCAAAATGAGATATACGTCATAAAGTGGTAAATTTACAGACTCTTTCAAGTAAATTTGTGAAACGTTTTTAATTCGATCAAGTGCATGAGCGCCTGTGGCGATGAGTTGACATCAGTATACCAATTGTCAGTATAATAAATGTAAGTTAATTTTCAAATAGGGCCATAAATTTGCCAAAATGTTTTCTTTTTTAACTGAAACTTCGCAGAACGATGCATGTTATATATTGAAAATTTTCTGGCTATTTCTTATTTGTTTGTTTGGGCTTATTTTTGTTTCTTTTTCAGCTTAAAAACAAAATGAATGTTTGTTAAATGACAGTATATTTATGTGAAATCAGAAAAATACAAAATACTGTTAAAATTTCTGTTAATTTACAGAAAAAGTTTTACAAAGCAGTTAAATTTGGTTAAAAAAGCAGACAGAAATGGTTTTTCAAATAAACAGAAAATACATGTTAAACAACCTTTTTTTTATTGTAGCAATACAAAGTGTCTGTAAAGATACAGAAAATCTCTATTAAAAGTAAAGTACAAAAAGTTTAAGTTAAAAAAAGTCTGTAAATTTACAGAAATTTTTAACAGTGCATGGTTTTCCTAAATATCCTACTTTTAATATGTACTTTTATCTTGGTAGAACGTGAAGGAATTGCAGCCGTTGGACAACTCGTTAATGGTATCGGTCACCGACGTAAGCAGGTCAATGGGAAAATAGTCAAAACTTAAGGAGTGGCATCTGGGAGACATCCTACTGTCATTAGTCGTCAGGTCGTATTTAATTACCACTGCATGAATAATGCATATCATTAAATGGATAATACCTCTAGGGGCGATGTCCGTCACGGTGATCTGTTGGTGTTGGCTTTTTACATTTTCTAAACCATTTCTAAACACGCAGCTTATCTTTGCAGAGAAATACATCAGAACCTCTTTGTCGAGTATTGATGCATTGGTAAGTATTTCGTTGGTAGGATTTTCGGAATTACATTAACGAACGAAATCATTCAAGCTTTTTAGTTCCCTAAAAGCTGATAAACTGAAAGAAAATAGCCCAACCAGTCCAAATGTATAAGACAAACATTTGTTCCTACAGATGTTGGTTATGTAGTGCTAGCTCACAAATACGTTTGGCAAACTTTTCAGAGTTCTGGAAATGACATAATCGGAAATTCGCCATATGTGACATCAGATCGTCATTTGACACCGATAAATACAGTACTACTTTCATAAAATTCAAATTCAAAATTTCTCCAAAAAAAAAAAAAAAACTCATGATTTTGAAACATCTTGTCTAAAAAAGACAACAAAGTTTTTGGAAGCTCTTAAAATGTCGTCTGTTAGCATTAATTCGTAGGCCTTCGATAACCGTATGTAGCAACAACTATCTTTAGTCGTCGTCATTCTCCTTGCAATCTCAGATTTGTCAATAGGCTTGCACATTCTTAATTCAGTAATCCCCAACTTTTCAAAACCGTTACAGGAAAACCAAAATCCGAAATTTCAGCAGCGAAAAACACCAGATTTTCATATATTTGTTTACTAGAAAAACTGGCAAATAACGACCCTAATGCATAGGTGTTCACACTTTTACAAATCGAAACATTTGGGTTTTTGCCCCTGGGAAAAAAAACGAGATATATAGATGCATATAGATGCAGTGCTAAGAACCGATAGCCGTGTTAACAATTCAAAATCGCTGATGCCAGGAGAAAACGGTAAGGGATTCGAAGTTTTAAAACAAACTGTAAAATATCATTTTTCTCATATGAAAATAATTTTTTTAACTTCCCCTTTATGGATTACGGATGACCTGATTAACAGATTTCATAACGTGCAAAATTAGACGCCATTCTTTACACAAAGCTTGTATCAAAGATTATTTATGTTCTGAGTTATAAAGGCTATAGGCTCGATCCTTTTTGTCATTTCATGCATTTTGCAATTCAACTCAATTTCATTTTCCTCTTACGCATGAACAAAAACGCACTGAAAAAGGTTAAGAAAGAAGATTTCAATACATCTGAAGGACGCTAGAATAAAATGAAACGATAGAAAAAAAAGCTCGTGACCTTGAAAATCAAAACAAAACAAGGATATAAAACAATATTCTGACCAGGTTTTGTGTTTACATCAAGTTTTGTGATGTCTTTATGAAGTTTTTGGAGCAGCAAAAAAAAAAAAAAAAAATCAGAAAAGAAGAGATAAAAGACCGCTGTTTTCTCTTTATCAGTATAAGATAGTACGAGTATAGGTGGAGACGTAAGAAGCCTGAGGGGATGGGCTTAATACTTCTCCTAAGAAAAGCGCGATAAAAGTTTGGTTTAGAAGAAAATCTTAACAATTGTATCAATTTTTCTTTCAGACGGGACAAGGTTTAAACAAAATGACAAGCATCCATGATCATTACGATCCGTTCAAACGCACATCTTGGACAACGCTTTCACAGGTCACTGATGCAAAAAGAACAACTGCCCGACTCATGACACCTAACACGAAACTGAACCTTGGTGATCAAATCCAAGTTCGACTTGAGGCACGGGACTCACTTGGAAATATAAAAACTTACGGGGGAGATTTTTTCAGAATCAAGCTGGCTTCAGATGAGACTCGGTCTTACGTGAATCCTGATCACGTAGTAGACTTTGACAATGGAACTTATGATTTTTACTTCACCCTTCGATGGCCTGGACACTCGCGCATTGACGCCATTTTAGTGCATTCTAGTGAAGCGATTAGTGTTCTCGACAGATTCATTCAACATGTTCCTCACAGATTCGCATATGATGGACGTTACACCGATCCTAAAACTAATCGGGAAGAAATTACGAAGTGCGACATTGTCGTTGATCCACGGGTAGGGTATTGAATTTAAAATTTCAGTATTTTAGACTTCCAAGAATAGAAACTTTTCCTTACAAGTTTTCACCAGACACAGTTGTGGATAATTTCAAAGCATTTCAGATATATAATGTTGTGCAACTAATTGAAACAATTTTTCTTACAGTCATAAATATGTCTCTCCTTTTAAAGAAGGACGATAAGTTCTTCCTGCCAATGTCAAAAGTCGTTTTCGATGACCCACAAATAGGGCAATAAATTAAATATTTTGAAGTTTCAAATAGACCTTATGCGTTTGCGTTTCACTATTATACCTCATTCTTTAGGGGCAAACAACCGAGCATGCTGTTCCCACGAATAAACTTCCGCCGTGCATGAGTGTTTTACCAGGAAGGTGTGAAGTAACACCTCCTTGGTTTACCTTCACCGAAATCAGTGGCTGCCTGAATAAGCGATTTAGGTTTATCTTTGGCGAATGGAATTGTGGGGCAAAGTGTGGATACACAAACCGAGCTCAGCACGTGATTTATGACGTTCCCTTGTTTTGGCGCAGTACGCGCACATAACACTAAGCCTAAATCTAAGTGGTTAGCAATCCCCAAATTTCATGTCAACTACAATGTACAGCATAGGTGCGTCATATTCTACAGGAAACGCGCGTCAAAGTCTATGATATGTAGGATCGATTGCATGACAGAGGGTGCGTCAGTGCACAAATATGTTTGACACTGCTAATGATCATCAGCCGACTAGGAGCTAAGGGTCAGAGGGTGGGTGTTTCACAAGTCAAAATGAGTTCATTTTGACGCTTTGTTTTAATTCTTGTTTTTCATTTTTCCCTCTCTCTTCGTGGTCCTTAGAAAGAATACTGCAACTACAGCGATTCTCGTCACTTTGCTCCTTGGTACTGTGAAAAGCCAAAAACACCAAGGATGAAATGTAGTGAACAACCCAGATTATGTAACAATATTAAACGAGCAAGACAAATTATTAACCAAAACACCACAACTTTGGAGAGAGAAATATTTGAAAGGTTAGTTTCTTCTTTTTTTTTTAAATTCATAAAATTTAAGAGCACTTCTTTTCCATAAGAAATGCAGTACATAATTGGTCAACTCAGCTGGTCTAATATAACCATCCTGCAGCTCCATCCTGCAACTCCCCCCCCCCCGCAATGGGAGGGGGGGAGTTGGCAAGCACCCAAATTTTCCGAATTTCTTTACAAAGTGTGAATACCACTGTAATGACTGTATTCGAACGACGACATTTTCACCTCTTTTAAACAAAAATTGGAAATAATGGAGCTTGTATTACAGAAAATTTTGGATTTTGGGTTTCCTGTGTGGCAATTTGAAAATTTGGGGATTGCTGCAGAATTTGTACTTTTAAGTTTACATGTGTAAGTATATCAGTTTAACTAATTTATGAACGATCACTACTGGATTATAAGTTGCAATTTTCGGCGCGCAAAATTCGCGAAAAATTTGCTTTTTGAAACAAATAGTTACACAAATATAGAGCTTTTATCAGAGGGAATTCGCAATTTCATGAAAGAAGAGTCTGGAAAACCACACTGAAATTGACTTGTGTCACGAACGGCAAATTTCCCAATTTTTCATTTTTCATGTAGCCAAGGGAGCATAGCCTACTGATCCTTGCAACTATAAGTCACTGATGTACGCAATTTTAAATAAAAATCACTTCCTCGAGCTGGCGAGTTTTTAAATCTGATTATATCCAATTTTCTGTTTTGTATGTGCGCGACCCATATCTAGTCCCACAATCAATCCCAAAATGAAAAACAACCGACGCGACTGCATGGTCAGGCATCCGACCTGTCGCCGGGAGGCCCGTAGTTGTTTCCTGGCTGGGTCATAGTGAAGACTTTATGAATATGGAACCTACTGCCTTGTGCATGGTGGTCAACATAAGCAATTGAGTAGGACAAATAAACGAGTCACAACTGGAAAAGGTCGTGGCCCATCCGATTTTAATCAATTGGCCATACATTGAGCTGGAAAACCTCACCAAATAAACTAACAATCGTACATTATTTGATTCAATAAACCAAAGTGAGGAAATGTTATACAATGATGAAAAATGCATGATTTGATAACCAATCGTAGTTTATAGACCCCACTGTTCTAATTATCCCAGTAGGGTACACTGAAAAAAATATGTAGATTGCCATAAAAATCTGGAAGCGAATGAAGAACAAGCCTAAAAAGTGTCCTCAATTGTTTTAGAAAATTGATAACACTCCTCCCATATCCGTTTTGTATTTTTGCATTTTTTGTTCAATCTGTAAAATTTCATTTCTGTTACATTTTTACAGTGTAAGCCCTATTGCCAATCCCACGGCATCGTCTAAGATAGCACATGACACCATTAATGAATGTTCGCTTAAAGTGGGTGAAAGCTAACAAATGGTGTTTTAAAAACATTTCAAGTTGACATTGTTGAGCTTATTTTGAGCTTCAACCTTTCAAATAATAGGCTCTTGTTTTCTATACTAATCAATTCTCAACGACGGCAAGTCAAAGGCGACAAAATGCAAGCAAATTAATGCAGCTAAATTTGGAAATTTTATCTCAATTTTTGGACAACTAAGTAACATTTATGGTTGAAAGCAGGTGTACCACTCAATTCTTCCATTCAAGGAGGATACCCAAAGCAGACCGTCGTCCCGATATACCTGCATAGGTATCTGGTAGTTGTCACTTCACTTGCCTTAATTCACGGAATAATTTGTTGTGGCGTGTGCCTTAGTTTCAAAGAGTAACAACTGACCCTTAAAGGGCCAGTCCTCTCACCCCAAACTACACTTTTGTAGGGGAGTACAGAAACTCTCCATTGGCCCAGCTTTTTGATTGACTGTTAATTCAAACAATGCAGATTACCAAAGCTTATATTACACAGTATGAACTTTAATGAGAGTGTTTTGGTTATACACATAAGGCTTTTCTATACTCACCCTGAAGCAATAAACTGAGATTGTGACTGGCAATTGTGGGAGGGTTGGAAGTCAGAGGGTTAGGAGAATTGGTACTGGTTGAGGTGAGAGAACTGGGCCTTTAATCCTTATTTATCTTTCTTCCAGGAGGAAAATACGAACCCGAGATATAGCACTATCAGTCAACGTTTCAGATGAAATTCATCCCTTTCAAGAGCCGTTACAGTTCTGTCAGCTAACAAAGATACCTAAAGATTTGTCTGCACAAGGTTATTTCCTGCATGACACCTGGCATCCATTTAACTGTAAAATCAAAATTTTCAGTGTCAATGAAATGCGTACTTGTCTTAAAGACACAAATATCTACATGTTTGGGGACTCTACAATGAAACAGTTTGCAGAGTTTTTCGAAACTCACATAAAAGGTTTTCAAAATGTTTTGAAAAACAGGAAAAGATACTCACTTTCGCCAAGGCATGTATATAACGCAGCCTTCAACATCACGGTAAAGTTCCGAAGCCACGGACCTCCGTTGACATCGCAATGCCAACCTTTGGAGGAAATGCATTACGTTTCTAATGAAATCAATAAAGTGAAAGGAGGGCCTGATGTCATCATCTTAATTTCGTTATGGGCTCACTTCGTAAGGACTTCGTTGGATTTATACGAGAACAGAATAGAAGCAATTTTAGATTCTATTGAAGGCCTGCTTGAGAGATTCCCGGAGACCACTGTAATATTCAAGGGCGGTAACACTCGTCATAACGAGGATATCTACTGGGCGATTAGTTCCAGCGATTGGATCGTATATCGTTTGGAAGAGAGATTACGAAGTGTACTTTTGAGAAGAAATGTTAACATTGGATTTTTAGATGCTTGGGACCTGACTACCGCCCATTATTCTCCAGATTCAATTCATCCAAATAATCATATTGTTGGTACCATGATCAATCAGCTACTTACCCATCACTGCATATGCAAATGAGGAACAGTGTTTCCTCAGTGCAACCTTGTTGGTCACAGTTCAATGATGGATCGCGGGGCTGTTAAAATTTTCCAAATAATGTGCTGTCAAAGCACGTGATGATGTTTGCTCATTTGAATTGTTTTTTGACTTGATGTTTGAAATAGCTTTGTGCTCATATATTAGTATATCATGAGTTTCTGATTTGCACAATAAGGCCTATAGCTCTAACGAAGGTTCACTCTCGTTACAGACAACCGGTCTTTCAGAATGACACTTTTGTGGAGGTGTAAGAGATGACAAATAAAGTTGGGTAGTCTCACCTCAAGTTGATGTGTTCTGTGCAGCCCCGTCAATACCGTTGAAACAATATGGCGTCACAACGGAACCTCGTGTCCTCGCGAACGAATCTTGGCTGATAAAAAAGCGGCACTATGGCTCCACTCAACACTACAGTCCCAAGTAAATTAATAAATGTCGAGCTGCCAGCTGCTGCCCGACTCACGAGACTGTCCGTGTTGGTGGAACGAATAGGGTACGGCTTTTTACGTGCTTCGAAACGGACACGAGCAGTAGATGAAATTAGCTCCGAGATTTTAAGTAGTTGACTTCTAGTAAAAATGGCCTAGTTGGCTTAGTAAAAATATCCACGAAGGTAGCTGGTTAATGCGAAGCGGTTGGCTTACTTCAGCGTCCTTATGTTGTGGTTGGCTAGAGTAGTGGTAACTAGAAGTTATGATGTTGAGCGTGCGAGAGCTAGAGTGGTTCTGCGGAGAGCATGCTGTCTGGCGTGTTGGACTCTCCATTGACTCGATGCAGCATGGTGGTTGGTCTGTGGTCCTGACGTCATTAGGCTGCTCTCGGTAGCTTATGTTTATGTATGAATATAAGTGTGTATGGTGCACTGTGTCTATGGTGTGTGTCCGAAGTGCTACAACACCAACTGAAAAATTTTTCGTAATACTTCATAACGCACGTATGAATTGTGAGGTGGGGAGGGCAAACAGTTTATTCCCCCTTTATTATGGATAGAAATCTACAAGCGAATGCGAAAGTTTTCGCCATTGAAACTGGTAAAAGCAAAATTGTGACTATTATATACATCGGGGATGTTAGGACCTGTTTTTGGTAGGTTGTTACAAATACACCAGTTCGAAGTTTCTACATGGAGCAGTATTGCGCAATAGGTCAAAACGTCAATGGGAACATTTTTTTCAAGCTGATGGCGGGTTGTAAACACACGTAAAAGCAGTGCATTATGCGCGGCCGGCGCATCGCTTGCAAAGAAGTGAGTCCTCTGTCTAAATTTGTGCAATGCTTAATTTACCTCCTGATATAACTGGGCGTTCCATGCAATTTTGTTCCCTCTGGGGAATGGGTTTGTCCGGGTCAATTGATCACTATAAAAGGAATTTTTCGCGCGTTTCCCACGCCCTTTTCTTGCCTGGATGCCAGCTGACCAGCAAGTACAGATCTATTGGCATCTTCATCCTCTTATACACTGTAGTTTGCAGTTCACCATTTGCAGGAGACAACGCCCACTCGTTTGCCAAATGGATTATAGGAACTTGTACCTTAGGAAGCCCAAAGAGGTACGTTTTGGATGTAATTATTTCTCTTATTTAGGGCTTTAGCTGTGTTTTAAGTTGCGGTATGTGAGATGGTTAGGCGGGTGAAATGTTGTAGGTTAGTTCCCTTTGCGCGTATAGAATAGTACTTTGAAATGCACTATAGTTGGGAATGTGCCTTGCGACTTTGCGTGCGTGCGAAATATTGAAAATTGGTAATGCATCCCTGTAAACCTTATTTATGGTTAATTTGTGATATTGAATTGCAATGTATTTGTATGTATATAATGAACTGCGATATACATATTGTGCGTATAGTATATTTAATTGCGTTATACATTTGTTCAAGTTAGTTGTTTTTTATTGTGTTATATGTATTTCCGCGTATTTTGTATTTTTGTACTGTCTTGTATTTTGTATTTTCTATTTTTGTATAGTTTTCACGGAATCCGGAGGTGGATTGTTCAGTTAAATATGGTAATAAACTGGTACACATGTTTTATCTACGTAGTAAAATTATTATAGACTAGGATAATACAAAAAACATTGTAATTACCTCTAAGTTAGGCAATATTCCGTAGGTTTCCTGTAAAAGTTTTCACTCAAATTATAGTAATTTTGCCACCAGTTTGGAATTATGCAAATGATTTTCAATTTAAAATATACAAATTCATAGTTGTTTTTACTTTGATTTCCACTTCGGTACTCCATTCTTGCGTTATAAAATGGCCAAAGATGAATGTGTCCAAATCTCAGTGGTGGCCATTTCGTTTATGCAAATTTCCATATTCTTATTATTGAAAGGGTTGCATACACATGAAGGTATGTTAAACTTATGTTTTGAAGCAATGCTGAGCATAAATAAAGAAAAAAATTTTATTATTAGTCGTCAAATTGGCAATATTTCATACATTATTTTATTAAAAAATCGCAAAAGTTATTGAGTTTTGTTACCGTTTTGTATTTATGCAAATGAGTTCCAATTTGAAATGACCGAACTTGTGGTCTGTGGTACTCTTTGTATCCGTCACTTGACGTTAGCACTTGTTTTCACTTAAGAACCCCATTCTTATGTATGTCGAGAAGTGATGATAACTGAATATTTAAAAATTTCAGCGGCGGCCATTTTGCTTATGCAAATTAGTAGGCTATAGCTGTGACTTCGAAAGGTCTATTATGCAGAAATTTATTAAGACGATATACCTGAACAAGCTGATATAACTCACATTTTGCGCCCCAATTTGGTACCGACCACCCTCTCTGGCCCAAGGACTAAAAGAAGTTTTAATAGAAGGTTAGCAAGGTGTGATTGTTTGCTGTCGTCGGCTGGGGGTAGGGATGGGGATAAAGACTGGTAGGGGGTTTTCCCTTTCTTTCTCCTGTAGACAATTCTTTCTTTTTTGAGAGAAAAGAGATGCAAACTGTCATTTTTAAACGTTTGAAGCATGACGGCAATATAGGAGCGCGTCAGATTCTGTCTGTTGCTCGGTCAGATTTCATCGTGTGTAATTTCCCTCGTCTACAGCTTATCATTTCCCGACTACTTCTAGAGAAGTGGGTTATTCTCCATTTGCACACACTGACGGTCATATGAAATCAAGATCACGTCCAAATGGCAAAAGAACATTTGAAGGCCGTTTCTTGTATATAACATTCCAAATAACCTTTTATTATTGGATAGTGAGCGATAAGTGGACATTTTTAAAAAGTACCCTCAAACTTAGTACAGTTGCAAAAGCTTTTTCTGCATCTACATTGGCACTGTGTGTGTATTTCAGAGAAAGCATGGTCTGTCATAAACACTCTTGAAAAAGGTAAAAAACAGTCTCCTGTTACTTCGGTCTGTCACAATGGCGTTACATGCGCTGTTAACCATGGTGTTGCTAACACTTTCAACAAATATATTATATCCTTTAGTAGGTATACTCAGCCAAAGTCTGTCTACTTCTGTTAGTCCATTGAATTACTTGGGAAATTAAGTACCTACAACTATATTCCTGTCACCTGTTCCGCAGATGAAGTTAGTTAGACAAGATGTAACGACACACCAACACGAATGTGTTATATTGGGTCATACTGTTCAAATACTGTTCAAGTCCTCCCCAGTTAGTCGCCTCTTACCTCTTACGACAGGCAGGGAATACCCTGGGCATATTCTACCACTCCCATCCCACAGGGGGCCAACCATTGAGAGACTTGCTCGGTTTTGTGATGCCGACAACCCGCCAGTCATGGGGTGAGTAATGACGGTCTTATGTGCGCATTTTATAGACGATAGTCGGGGACAAACTTCACGCCACACACAACCTCATCAGCGCACCTGAATGTAGTTTTACGTCATACCCGGGATCCTTCTACGGATGAAATCTTAAAGTATGTCCATGCACTTAAATCTAACAAAGCTTCGGGTTTTGATGGAATCCAAGTCCGCTAGCCATGTTCTAATTCCCGCACTTGTCCATATCTTAAACAATGTAATTCAATGTGGTATTTCCCCTGATGCGCTAAAAATTGCCACGGTTACCCTCTATTGAAAAAACGTGACTCGACTCTCCCTGGAAATTATAGACCAATCAGCTTGTTGTCCTGTTTTAAGAAATTTTTAGAGACGGTTATTGAAAGACGGCTGCGGCATTTTTTTACAAAAAATATCTTTCACGATTTCCACTTTGGTTTTAGCGAGGATCATTCAACAACCCGTACTTTGTTAGAAACTGTTAATACCATTCGATCTCACCTAGATATCTGTAATAATGTATTAGGCTTGTACCTCGACTTTCAAAAGGCTTTTTATACGGTTCATCACTCTATTCTTTTAAAGAAAAATTACATTTCTGTGGTATTCGTGGAACGGCATATGATCTCATGGCTAGTTATTTACAAAAGAGAATACAATGTTTACGTAAATAATACTTATGCGACTTTCTTAAGTGTATCTACCGGTGTCCCGCAAGGACCGGTCCTCGACTGACCTTGCTGTTCCTCGTTTATGTCAACGACATTCACAAAGCAATTCCTAAAGTTTCTACTCGTCTTTTTGCACATTACTCTAATGTCTTTTTGTTTTTTAATGACTGTAGTCAGTTCATCGCTAAAGGTATCTAGACTTTGAGACGCAGAACATTCAGAACAGAATTCAAACAGAAAAACGCAACCAAACATTTCCTGGTTGTAATCCGATCTGAATTCGTTGTAGTCTGACAGCGGTTTCATCGTTTAATTTTCCTTTTTCCTTCCAATTTTCCTTGTTCCGCTTTCCTCGTCGTCTCTTCTTATTTTTCTTCTTCCATCTTCCTTCCCTTTCTCTTCCCATTTCTTTCAGTCTCTTCTCTGGCTCTCATTCACCACCCCTGCCGACAGCTCTCCGTCCTAGATACCCGCCTTTTAGTTTTTGATTTAAGAAACCTAACAGGGCAGTACTTTAAGGTACCTACGGTAATCCTACTCCACAGCACAAAGTTGCTACCTTCCTAATTACCACACAGAATACCCGCTAAGAACGAAGTAAAATTCGAAACTTGAAATAAGGGACTGCGTACATAGTATTAGAGGTGCTACCCTACCTATTTTATTAGGTATACAATTAAAGCACACGCTAGTTGAAACATAACTGTACTTTACTGTAGGTCGTACCGTCTGTCGTTTGAAACTTGCCTAAGACAAGATGCAAAAATACACAGTTTAAATACAAAGATCTTAGAACGACACCATACACAGAAATTTGTCAGTATACCAGATAGTTATTGTTAGCAGATGACCCTCGAAAAAAGAGTAAATGAGCAAAAAGCTGGTTTATGTAATACTTCGCATGTTTTCATTGCCTGCTATAACTTTTGAGCTTCTGAGACTTGGTGTTCTCGCATATAGGTACCAATACCAAAACAAAACACTTAATTCTTTATTTTCATGTTGTTGCTGACAAAAACGGGTACGAATGCACTGCTCTTGTCTGAACGGCTCTGTTAAGCAGCGGGCCGTACACCGAAAAGTGCTTTCGTTTTTAACTTTCGTGACGCACATCTGAGGGTCGGCATAAAAATTACCCACAAAGGTCAATTTTAACCTTTTGAACATCATATTAATTACCACAAGCGAACGAGTTGGCCTACGAAGAGAAATTTGAGGGTGAATTGTTGGCTTTTTGTGGCCAACATTCATCGTACATACTAGTTCCACGAATTTTCTGACACGTACAAAATCTGTACAATAGTGCACAGTGCAGCCTGGTCAGTGAAATTGATAGGGATAAACTTTTATGTCAATTAATTGACCGGGGGGGACAGGGGAGTAGGACGACTTTCCCTTCATCTAGGGAAAGGTTGAATAAATCAGGAACTGGAGCGAGAAAGGATAGCGAAGGGGTAGCGAAGAAGGAAAATGAAATAGGACAAAACAAGAATAAGAATTTGGAATACTAGAAAAGAGGAAGAAAATAAACACACATGACGTGAAAAAACAAGAAACAGAGAGAAGAGATGCGTTCAGTAAGGATACCAATAGATGATTCACATGATGTTGTTCAATCAAGTCTGGTTTGCAGCAGAGTTATGAGAGAGTAAATAACGGACGGCATATGGTCAAGTGGTTAAAGGATCCGACTTCACTCAGGCGCGGGTACATGGGGTGGGGGCTTACGCCCAAGCCCTCCCTTTTTCGCCACATAAACATATGGAAAATTAGCAGTGCAGCTCCCGCTCACCCCTGTTTTTTTCTTAGGTCAGCCCTCCCCCCTTTTTTTAATGTGCGGATCCGCGCCTGGACTTGCACTGAGTTGGGAGGTCAGGAGTTCGAGTATTGTCCTGGTCATACTGAAGACTGTAAAAAACACAGCATAAAGCAATTGAGTAGGAAACACAAGCCAGTTAGTCACAACTGGAAAAGCTAGTCCGCGGTGTCTCAAACCAATTTGTTAGAAACTGCAGGCCATATGGACCGTCATGTAAAAATCCGTCCATCTAACCGACTTGAGAGGATAGGCCTTAATGGACAGGCCTTACGGTCAAGGTCAAGCAGAACTTAATTCCCATTGAGATCTTTTGTCCAAATTAACCAAAAGGTTTCAACAGTTTCCAAATGGTAAAGGGTTTGGTTTATAAAAAGGGTAATTTTATAATTCCCTTTGAGTTTTGACCAATTTCCATCATCTACCAAAGGGACTGCCCTTAATAATAAAAAGGGTATTTACAAAAGGTATCACTCGAAACCCTTTAGGTTCAAAGGGTTTAACCCAAAAGGGTTCCAAATGGAATTTTCAGCTGGGCTGCCAAAAAAACTTTGACTATACCTTAAGCTGTAAAATGTAATCTCTTCTATTGAGCATGCCTGCATGATTTTGAACAAGCGTCGAAACTCCACTGCCTTGGCCGTTCACTCCAAGTATAAGTTCAAACTATATGATCTATCATCAAAGAACCAATCTCAAATTTCCTGCGAGAAACTTAGCATCATGTAATAGAACTGATCGCCAGCATCTCTGCCAGGAAAAAAGGGAACCGATCGTGGGGTAAAATTTGCAAAATGTGAAAATACCGACCGGGGTGAGAGCTGTATGAATACATTATCTTCTGTCAGGTGGAGAAGGGCCCAAGTTTCCTAGAGATATAATCACAACAACCAGTGGTTCGAACCTGCCATGCACTTATTCATATCGCTTGATTTTGCATGTATTTTATAAGTAAACATTCCATTTAGAACCCTTTGAGCACAATTGATTTGAAATGGTAGGACTACCTTTCGAAAAGTAAAAAGAATAAAAAAATTTAGAACATAGGAGTAGGAAGCGGGGGGCTTGTGGAGAGAGCAGAAAGCCCCCCCCCCCCCGAGTGAAGAATGAAGGGCGGAAGAATGCTTCCGCTCCCCCACTTCCCATGTCAGAAACCCCTTTTTTAATTTTCCAAATCTCAAAAAAACAGCGAAATTTCCGGCGCGCTTTGCTCGCCACATTATGCAACATAAAGTGCACTAGTTCTCACTAAACTTTTCGGAGCTCTGGACATAATAAAATCGGATATTTACCATTCGTGTGACACCGCATCATTAAGAGACACCGGCAGCTATGTTGCTATTTTTGTGACCTGTCTTTCATAAAATTCCAATTTTTCTACAATTAAAGTTCTTGATTTTGAAATATTTTGTCTAACAGGACAACAAAATTTTAGAAACTTTTGAAATGTCATCGGGGTCTGCGGGTCTGACGGGTCGAGATTTTTCAAAATTTTGTATACGCTCCGCGCCAATTGAAAATAGTCTTTCGAGAAAGACTCATATTCCAGGCAAGGAAGCTTTGGTCTACCGTAGTCAAATGTTCTCATACACACCGCATTCGGGACATCGAATCCAGAGTAGCGCTTGCAGTGACCTTCCGTATATTTTTTGCCGCACCCGCACCAAGTTCAAATGAGTTTCAAGAATTGATTTGTATCTGACTTTTGACTTTTGACGGAATCGAATTCAGTCATAACTATAGACACCAAATGATCTTGAACCAAGGAAGTCGGTCCAGCTTTAGTATAGGCTAAAGTTATGCTCAACTGACACTAAGATTAAAAATGCGGAAATAGAAGGTAAAAAATTTTCAAGTTGATATATTTAAAAAAAAACCTATCTGGTACCATCATTTCAAAAATTCCACAAAGGCGTAGGCTACGGGACGAGGCGGATCCTGTTTGCCGTGAACTGAATATTTTTCAAGTCCTATTTTGCCCGGCCGTTTGTCAACACGGTCCGCTGCAGGCCAAACTGACTACTACAGGCTACCCCTTGCCCTTAAATACATTTAAATGTCAGTGCCCTGAAAAAAGCACTTCCCCTGCTCTGGGGGGAGTGCAGTCCCCCTATCCCCACCTGAAAGGTCTACGCCTAGTAGCATGAAAGCTGCCAACTTAGGTCTGAATTGCTATTTTCTATTGAAAAACCTGCCCTGTCTAAAGCTTTCGGCTATGTCATGACACCCAGTCTCCAGGGGCAGGAATTTCTGATGAGATTTTGTGCCAGAAGGATCAAAATTTTAATGCATGGCTACTTCGTCGAGTGTCGCAACAAGCATTTCATCGGGAAAGGGCTGATCGTGGCTTTTACAAAATGTGGTCAGTGTACTGTATTCAGTTTGTCACTAGTACTGAGCTCAGAGGCTCATATTGGGACCAGAAAATTTAGTACACGAATTCCGATATTTTGCCGGAAGGGAAACCGTTCCCAGCCGCTAATAACAGTTCGACCACCAAATTTTAAGTAAGTTTGTAGCGGTTTAAGATTTTTAGATAGCATGTAAGTTACTGCTAAGCAGAATTAAAGCTTCAACTATTTCATATAACTTGAGAACAACCACAACCCCAGATGTCAGTGCCTATTAGAACCTATTACACGAAATATGGCTTGGTGACATTCTCGCCCGTATTCGTATTGTTAATCTTCCAGATTTCGTCGTTCCTCGATACAAAAATGATACTAGATGGGTTGAAGGGTACTATTATTTTTTCAGAGATCGGAGTGACGCAGATTATACAATTTGGATCGGTATCCAGCTCGAGTTACTCATTCGCAGTTAACGTTACGCGCGAAACCGACGTAGCAGGGACATTAACAGTTCCTCGTTCGCGAAAAAGTGTCTTTTTTCTTTCCACATCTTTTTACCGGTTTTAATCCCACGTACCCAAAATAAGATTAAAATGTGTTCAATTTTTCATAAATTTAACATTAAAGCGCATTTCAGATAATTACAGTGCCTTTGGAACATGATTAGAGGCTGCAGCTGTATTTTGAGTGCTGTTCGAGGAAAAGTTTACTTAAAACGTGGAAGTTGTGTGTCTATCTCACTTTCGCCAGATTTTGAATTAAAAGGGATATTTTTACTTATTTTTTCTTGATCCATAGGCCAAACGGATCGCTTGTGGTAATTGCATGGGTTATTATTTCATCTTTTCCCATCGATTCGTATTTTTTTCAATCAGACCCTCCGAAGTGCGTCACGAAGTAACACGAAAAAGCTGGACAGATTTTGGTCTATGTTTTGTACTAGCATTGAGACTCGTCCATTAATTGTGAGGGTGTATGAAGTACCTTACATGCTGTAACAAGACGTTCTTGAAGTACGCCCTCTTCTTTTCTTTTTGTTGTACTGACGGTAGAGAGAAATAGATTTGCGTTTTCTCCCTACCGCGCCGTTCTCGGCTTCCGTACTGCGCACATATCAACCAGCGGAGACTGGGACGTCCATTTTAGCGATCATCGCTAAGTCGATCGCTAAAGTTTAGTGAAATCGATTTTAAAAATCGGTCGCTAAATTGCGATCAATTTAAGATTTAGCGATGGATTTCGGCGCTAACGAGGATCGCTAAACGTTAGTGAAATCGGCCCGTGGCTTGCTCGAGAGACTTGTAGCTTTTGCAACTGAAGACGTAGCATTTTGGGCGGTCTGATGTTTAATCACTAATCTCTGTAGTCAATGAAAAACTTACTATATGTAAACAGACAGAACGACGCACCGTTCATCACACGATGATCTTAATGAATATCCAGCAAAAGTCGCACAATGCCGAAGCCGATTGGATGATTCAGTAAACTATCTTGAAAAATATTCATCTGATTTCTAAGATGAATAAAACAATAGAGAAGTTGAAAATGATGACGTAAACAGTTGCAAAAGATACAAGTCTCTCACGGCAGGCAGCAAGTTTGATCTGGCCGCTCAGCAGGCTCGAGTGTGTGAGCTGTGTACAGTCTTCGAGAACAGTTGTAAAACAGGTGTTACAGCACTTGCTTGTGAAAGTTGCAGTAACGGACAGTGAGAAGTAATTTGAATGGTTGCATTGGAGCACAGTACCATGGAATCACCGTGAAAAATAGGAACAGAAATAAAATGAAAGGTGGATGGAAGGATTACGTGAGAGACTTGGGGCAAGTCTACACCTAGAAAAAACTAATTACACTTTATTTCATGCCCAAAATAACATTCATTCCTGTCATGATTTTATTTTTGATGGTTTTACAATATGCAAGTCTTCGTGTACGAAGTATCTAGGATTAATAATTGATGAAAAGCTATCTTGGGAGAATCATATCAATGATCTCTGTAAATCCCTTGTTAAATACACAGGTATCTTCCATAATTTAAGGAGGAGTCTTTCTGAAGCCATTGCAAATCAAATCTATTGTTCCTTTGTTTATTCTAAGTTAAGGTATGCCGTTGAAGTTTACGGAACTGCTAAAGGGTCGTATCTAAGGCCTCAGTCACATCCTGAAAAATAGAAAGATAGACGTCATTCCACTGACCTCTTGTATAGATGTAATAATTTACTTATGATAAAGGACATGCATTTTTTCTGTACCTGTTGCTTTGTATAAACCATTGTAAAATTAACGGTTGCCCGCTACAATTTCTGAAGCTGTTAGGCATTTTAATGCTTGCACTATTCCATCACTTCTCGTAACAGAAACTTATTTAATGTAAATCATTGTAATACTGTACATGGAAAATGGCTTCCTAGCAATTATTGCTACAACCTGTGGCAGTCACTCCCTCAATCTGTTAAATCTGCTAAGTCTCTTAAGTTTTTTAAAAGTAAACTTACCCAAGAACTTTTGAACAATTATCAGTTACCCTATCCTACACTATGTTCTAAGACTCCATTATACTTTCTCTCTCCTCTTATAGCACCTTTTCCTCCTTTCTCCTTCTCTCTACTCTACCTTTCTTCTCTTCTCCTCTTCTTCTTTTGTTCCTTTGTTGTTTTAACTATTGTATTCTTTTGTAAATTTTTGTGCAGTTTCACTCTATGGTCACTAGCTTAGATAATAATCTTCTTTGTTTATCTACTGTCCTTCATGTGTATACAATGTCATATATTATAACCTGCACTACTGAATTATACATACTTTGTAAAACATATGAGAAATAAATTTGAAATTGAAATTTTGTCAAACTAAAATGGCTCCCCAAAGGTATGATGCTAAGAGGAGGGGGTAGCTCCTCATTTTGCCCTTTATCGAAGGAAAGCCATATACAAAGTACTAGCGTATTAGTCAGTTAGTGTGGACACTTCATCAAGAGTGAAACTTCGCTCTTTTGGAGTCAATTGTACTCTTCTTCAGAGTGAAATTCTCTATTCTAAGAGTGAATTAACATTCTAATTGAGTGAATTCACCCCTTTTCTCTCTTTAAAAGAGCGACTAGTTCCATTCTTTCGTGTTTAAAGAGTATAGTTCTCTTTAGAATTGGCGATCAAATAAGCGTACTAATTGGGTTTACTGTGTAATCTCCAGGATGTCTCCATTTCAGGATCTCAGACGTTGATTTATAGTTGTTAGTGAAAAGGTTGTAAACAACTTGGAGAGAAAGCCAGTGAGTCGGTGTCTCATAAAGATGTGTCTTCGGGACGAAAAATAACATTTAGCCATTCTGAGTTGAACGGCAGGTTTCGCTTTGGTCAGGCTTCAGTACTGCACTTTTGCTTGAAATTCCGATAAGTAATTTACCGTGGTTTTATGGTGTTTAACCTTATCGTGTCTATTTCGGTATTTCGTTATCGTTTTATTGTCTTGCGGTGCAAATTCGAACGTTGTTGTAAGGAGTTCCATGGCTCTTTCCATCTTGCTGATATTACGCCCATTCCTAGAAGCAACCCCCGCCATATTTGTTTCGGGAGTATAGACTCCAACATGGTCACAGACTTAACTCAGACTTTTGAAGATATTTGCACTTCACGCCCATATGAAAAAAAAGGCTGGTATCCAAACATTGCGTTCTAATTTATGATGCCTTCACATGTCCTTGATGCTCATTAAGCTAGTCCCCAAACTAATTTACGGTTAAAAAACTTTAACATAAAATTGTAGACTATTTTCGCAAAATAATTGGGCTAATCCCTAACCTAATCCTTAACCATAACAAAGAATTACAGTCGATGTACGACAAAAGCAACAGCCAATCAAGACATTCTATGTTAAACCAGCTTCCTGGTTAAACAGTGCGCATCAGCTGAACATATGGGGGTGCCACGGACACCCAACAGAAGTCCGCCCACCAAAGAGTTGTAATAAAGCAAAGAAGTAGTACATGTAATGCATGCGTTGGATGCTGCGGATAGGAGTGGGGGGGGGGGGGATACCAAGGGGATGTTTTGAATAACAGCTCCTTGGGAAAACCTTCAGATACTCGACAAATATCGGTAAAAAATTCGCCTTGAAGTGGTGGATTTTTTTTTTTCATTTGGATCATGGAGAAGGGGAGATGGAGTAACTGCATCCAGGTTGTGGCTTCTGTTCTATTCAGCCAGTCTAGAGCAGGACCACTCAGTGTTTGCCCTTTGGAGGGCGTTCTTGTCCATTTGGGTCCTAAAGGGAGCAGAACTCCTCCGGGAGTAATCGTTTGGTTTTCGCCCCTTGGCTCTTCGCCAGAGAGTCGTGGGGACTTTTAGAAAAAAGGGGAGATGGAGTAACAAATTATAAGCGGAGCTAGTAAAGTTCGTTATTTTGCTAAGATTCACGTCTAGCCTGACAGGGTGCCTGTTACATACTCTCTTATAAGTTGATACGTCCAATTAATATGGACTTGTAGACTGTACACTGTAATGTATTGTCTTATGTTAAAATGTTACTTTTAGTTTCAGTGTCAAATCCTTGATCATGTGTGTTGCTAAGGCTCTAGTTTTAATTACTTGACGAATATAGCCTTTGCACTGCGTTCAGATGATAAATTGTATAATATAGGTACGAGTGTTATCAATTTCCAGTTTGTTGTACGACTAAATTATTCGCTAGGAATTTGAGCATCTTGAACTCTATTCTGTAAGTGTAGGCTATAGGCGAACCCGTCGATCAGTCAAGTGATTAGTCGAATATAACTAGGGTCCGTGGTCTCTAATCTTCAAATTCTTTTCTTATGCAACATATCCTGTATGGTTATACACTAAAATACCTCTCGGTTTTCTCAATTTCACTAAACATGAGGGTTTAAAATTGCCTAGAGTTGCATGTATACACATGAGAGCAACCTCTCCTTAGATAATCTGAAAAATTTGAATACCCAAGCAGAAAAAAGAATCCTGATAGCCCTCACTGCTTTTGTGTTCAGTGTCAGAGAAGAACACTATCACAATGCCCCAATTGTTCCAGTCACTCACTGGACATCTCCTGAATAGCTTCGTGGATCATTGCAATACTCGATTCAACTTGACTTAATCCATCTTTCCTGCCAAGTATGGCACGCACTTTACACCAATTTATGATTTGATGGTGTCCACTTACAAAGCCGCAAACGTTATATAGCTGTGTTGTCTCGCATTTCGAGTAATAATCTACATCGTGGTGTCAATATTTATTTGATCTCATTTAACATTTGGCCACACATGAGCGAATATAGAGTGACCAAATATTTGGCCGTGTCAACTTGAATATAGACTGCCAAAATATTTGGCCGTGTCAACTTGAATATAGACTGCCAAAATATTTGCCAGAGTCAACTTGAATATAGACTGTCAAAATATTTGGTATGGCTTTATATTGTACAGCGTCAATACATTATATGGCGTTACAAAATATTTGGCCGTGTTAGTGTGAATACGGCGGTAAAATGTATAGTGGCTCGAATAATATGTAGCTAACATAACATATCATAACAGGTTAAAGGGCAAAGGAGGGCTGTACAGGTCCCATGAGATGCCATGTAATGCCCTGTAAAATTAAAAGGAATGCGGACCAATGGTTATGCTGGCCTGAGTTGGTATAAATACATGACTGAGTCCTAGGTTAGACTGGCTAACTAATAACATGGACAAAGCCAGAACAGGGAGATCATATCGTAACCTATCGCCCATAATCATGATTGAAATAGAGTTGACAGCAGTGGCGTCACCAAGGGGGAGGGGGTGCGGGGGCATTCCCCCAGTCAGAACCTCCCCCCAGTCAGCTCCGGAATAATAGTGGCCTACCAAGATTTCGCGCTTTTTGCCCCCCCCCCCCACCACAGCATTTTCTTTTGCCCTCCATTTGCCCCTCCCCCCCACCCACTTTTTTGATCCTGGTGCCGCCACTGGCTGACAAACACCGTACTCAGCAGTGGCAACTGGGCTCTATTTCATAAAGCTCAGGAATATTCCTATCTTGTACTTAGGAACGATAATCATTTCTACAGTAAGTCGAGAATTGTTCCTAACTTTGGGTACATTCCTAACTTTCTGTTTCATAAAACAAGTTAGGAAGAATTCATCCCTATCTTCACGTTGAAATCGTTCCTAACTTTAGGCATGATCTTCTTTAGACCTAACAATGTTCCTTAGTGTCACATGGTGACTTAGCGGGAAATTTTAGGTCAAAACACCACTAGGCTAATCAATTCAGCATGTGTATGATTTAAAGATGTATGTAAGAAAGCTTGTCCTAAATACGGTTTTGTTCATGATCATTTAAGCTCTTTGAAAGGGGAAAACGTGGTCCTTGGCCTGGGTTCCATGCCGACTCGCGAAACAGTGTACCGTACTGATCTACAAAATAGCCTAAAGCCTACTCAACTTCCTGGCTGGACCGACTCTATTTTGGAATAAAATTAAAGGCACAGTTCTCTCACCCCAAACAGTACCAATTCTCCTAACCTTCTTACCGAAGCCCCTCCCACAATTGTCTGAAAACCATCCTCATCCGTATACAATCTCAGTTTATGGCTTCAAGGTGAGTATAAAAACTCAATTTATATAATCAAAACACTCTCAGTACTATTCATGCTGTGTAATATAAGCTTTGGTTCTCTGCATTGTTTGAATAAGCTGTCAATCAAAAAGCTGAACCAATCGAGAATTTCGGTACCCCCATACCAAAATTGTAGTTTGGGGTGAGAGGTTTGGCACTTTAAGGGTTCGGCTAGCAAGGGTGTAGATCCACAGTCTAAAATGGACTTTTCCTACACCCGTGAGGTTTGGGATATAGGATAGACACAAAGACAGCAATAATAGCTTTTGTGCTGCCCAAATGTGTAGGGAATTTTTGGGATATTGTTGATTTTCCATAAAAATTTCCTCAGTGTATGGGTTGGGCTTGTAGAATATGTCCACGGTATTTCCCACCTGTCGTAAGAGGCGACTAAGGGGAGACAAAAATTGCACTAGACAGTAGGCCTACTTGAAAATAAATTTAAACTTTGAACTTTTTATCGAGTTAACTGACACTATATAGGCACATTCATGTTGGTGTTTCGTTTTTTCACATCTAACGAAGTATAACAACACAATGAAATTTTACGACTATAACGCTTTTCCCCCTTTTGGGTATGATTTATTTTAAAGATTGGGGCACTCTTGGGAATTTCCTGAAGCATCATGGCATTTCTGACACGGTCCAATTTTTTTCCAAATTCCTCCTCGATTGTTTTTTTTTTTCAAATTCCTGTCTGAATTTTAGATTTTGCGAAAATTTGGGGGGCAGTTTGCCTCGCAGCCCTTCCCGCCTCATACAGCTATGATATATGCCCGACTAATGCACCAAAGTCTGCACGAGTCGGCAAGTTTTTCTCAGAGGAAGGGGGGGGGATGCAAGCCCCCGTCCGCAACGGCTATGGTTGAATTCAATCCCCAACTTAGTTTGTGTCTGTGGGGTACTGTAAATGAGCCAAGAGCGTGATGCACAGCTGTTAGGAATGGGGTAAAAAGGGCACGGTCCAATATCCAAAGGAAAGGCTTGATGTGGTTGACAAATAATTGTGCATAGCAATTGTAAACTCATAGTTTTTTGGCAATTTTTAGCTGGAGAACAACAGCTGCATATTAATATTCAATAATCCACCCTCCTCGGCGTGGTGTTAGGGCTAAAAGTGTACAGTTTCATGAGCATGTGTATGTCCTCATCCCTATATTTGTATCCCCCCTTTCATAAAACTGCATCTGCACCCAACCTCACTGTACCCCCACAAATGATTAAACAGTTAGTCATCCTGTCCTACGACAATTATACTAACCTTAGTTCTCAATTTAAATTACATCCACAATATGCAGACTTAACATTACCTCTTCGCTGCTGAATTTTCCAGCAGATCAGACAGTCAATTACATGCCTCTTCCAAGCTGATAACAAACACACAATATGTGTCATTGTGTGACCAAATTTACCGGGATATCGTCTGCGTCGATGATTGGTCGAACGGAAAACACGTTAGGGGACTAAATATTTTTTCAGTCCATATATTTTTTACCACTGTATTCGCATTGACACCATGTTCGCGTTCACACGACAATATATTTTGGCACTCTATATTCGCGTTGATACCGGGCCAAACAGAAAGTAACAGTAGGCAGCCAGATCAAATATTTTGGCAGTCTGTATTCTGGTTAACACGGCCAAATATTTGGACACTCGAAATCGCGTTTACGGCCAAATATTTTACCCTATATTCACGTTGACACTGCCAAATAGTTTGGTCACTCTGTATTCGATTAGGCCTAGTATTTATGGCCAAATACTAAATGAGATGAAATAAATATGGACACCACGACGTAGATTATCACTCGAAATGCGAGACAACACAACGATATAACTTTTACGGCCTTATAAGTGGACACCATCAAATCATTTGGGCACACCGACATAAATTGGTGTAAAGTGCGTGCCATAGCCAAGTGCCTGCTATGACGGATACCAAATTTGAAAAGTAGCTAAAGGACTTTTCTCAGCATGCAAGAAAATTAGGACGATTTAATGCTGATGGACTTCCTCTAATGACCGAAATGTTCGGATTCTTCCGTCTATTTAGGGCTTTGATGAGTATGTGCAAATATTCTCCCTTGGACGATAATGAAAACAATGCATTTAATGCACTGGAATATATACCATGATATTTGTACATTGATGACCTGTTAGCATTCTCGCGCACTCTCTGAAATTCATGTTTGTTTAAATAGTTTACGAACTTAAAAGGCCCAGTTCTCTCACTCCAAACAGTACCAATTCTCCTAACCATCTTACTTAAGCCCCTCCCACAATTGTCTGAAATTCATCCTCATCCAGATACAATCTCAATTTATTGCTTCAGGGTGAGTTTAGAAAAACTCAATTTACATAATCAAAACACTCTCAATACCGTTCATGCTGTGTAACATAAGCTTTGGTACTCTATATTGTTTGAATTAGCTATCAATCAAAGAGCTGAGCCAATCGAGAATTTCGGTACCTCGTACCAGAATTGTAGTTTGGGGTGAGAGGTTTTGCCCTTTAATGGTACATACTTTATAGATATTTTTTCTTTGTTGGAATCTGAAGAATAACATATATCTGTTCGCCAGTCACCACACTTCTTCTCCATGCAGGGACTAGACAATGATTAATAGTGCAATTTATGAAATATAAATAACAAAGTAAATAGCACAGTTGTAGAATACTGAAGCCTACACGTCTCTTTAATTACCCCTCTCAGTGTGCGGGAATCACATGAATACCTGTAAATAATAAACAGTCTCATTACGGTCTCCCATCTAAAAAAACAGCCAATGTACAAGACCTTTTTATTTTTCTGCAAACTTTGTTACGGGAAAAATATAAGTTTTAGTTATCTCCAGTGGAGTAGCCACGAGGTTAGGGGGGGGGGGTGGAAGTTAGAACCCCCAGGAACCAACCTTGCGATGCAAAAAAAAAAAACCTAAAACAGCGTTTTTTTCTCTCAATCCTTAGACTTTTCCCTCATGTCGTGCCCCAGATCTCCCCATGACACCGACCCCCTTCCCCATGACACAATCCTGGTTACGCGCCTGATAATCTCTTTTTGATATCTCTATTCTCCCGAGTCCCTTTCTGAAATAGATGGGCAAGTTCATCTTAATATTTCGAAAATCTTTGTGACATCTTGACAAGTAGACCGAGGGCCTACTGACATTTTTATTTTTTGACACATGATGAGCAGGCAAGTAACCAAGAATTTGTCAGCTGCGGTCCGGGGCTAAGTCTGTTTATGCCCGTCATGCGAAGATCCCTAAAGGATGGGGGATGGGTTAGGTTAGTGCAGTTTTACGGTCCGGTGTCTAATCAGTTGGTGTAAGTCGAGCCGGTAAAGGCATTCTTTTCTAGTTGTGGTTAACTGGCTTCCCTACTTCATTGCGGCTTCTGCCGAGCACCATGCACAATGTCAATAGGATCTGTTTAGTCAATTCAATTTGAAGTGACCGCATTTCCCATTTTAATTTACCTTTCTGTATAAACAAATAACCTTAAGAACAAAACATCTGATTTTTTCCATCAGTTCAAGCAATCTTTCTGAGGCTTCTCAGACATAAAAACCCAAGACCTACCGGGGGCTTTTCCCCCCTGGACCCCAACAGGCTTTGGTGGCAAGGTGGGTCCCTGGACTTCACCCACTGCGGGCTTTGCGCTTCGCTTTCGCTGTGTGTGCTTTGCGTGCAAAGACTCTGCATTTACGGTAATAAACATCATCCCATAAAGTTGAAAAGAAATCTACACCCCTGGTAACTCCAAGATTGATTGGCGCGAAGTTGCTCTCTTAAAAATACTTACCCCCAACGGATAAATGTAAAGCTCGTACAGGTGCCCAACAACCATGTAAAATGGGTGGGCCTATTGAAAGCCTATTAAAGATATAGACTAGTCATGTACAAGAAACGAGATGACAATCATGACATCACAATCTTGCATGGATATTGAGCTATCTAAGTTAAAGGTAACGCATGGAGGTGGGGCGAACAAGACCTAACCACCTGTGCCAGGGGGGCATATATTTAGGCATGTACTAGATCTTTTTGCACTTTCTTTTTTTCAATATAGGCTTTCAAATATAGCATAGAGGTATACACACAAAAAAGGCAAGGCGTACGGGATCATTTCAGTTTTGGGGCAGGTTTTTCCCGAAAGATGCAATTCTGCCCCAAAGACGATCTGAGCGGAGCACCATCATCAGCCCGGTCACTGGGTGGAAGATTGGGTATGAAATACTAAACATTGTTTTTGTATCGAAAAGTCGCGATCAAAGAACGTAGCAAAATTTCTCGATTCGTCAAAATCGGCGTGTGCACAACAAAATATGGCGAAGCTTTTTGTACCGCTATCAACTTAATATTTTAGATATGCCCAAAGTTCTCTTTCCTAGAATCGATGAAAATTGCAAGGGCGATTGTTTTGAACGATTTTCTCCGTTGCATTTGCGCGGCAGGATCCATCAGGGGAGATCAGTGATAATGGTGCCACCCATGGCAAAATATTTCCCCAATCGGGTGAAAATGTTTTTACCCCGAAAGCGGATATCTCCAGTGTCTCCAGAAATGGTCATCTTAGGCGCGCATGAGCATTCCAGTTTGGGAGCAGAAGAATTTTTGCCCTTAAAACGTAATTCTACCTGAACGGCTACCTAAGCGGAGCCCCCATCATTGTTGGCGCGGAGCGTACAGAAATTTTTGAAGATTCCTTTCTCTCAGACTGTCGAAAATTGCATTTCCCAGGCTTAAAAGGGAGACCTACAGCCACTGGCGTAGCCAATGGGGGTGGGGGGGGGGGCAGGGGAGAAAGTTGCCCTCCTGGAAAATATTTTGGGGAAATTTGTGGAATTTGGGGAAACTTCAAGTTGAGAAAATAATACTTCCTTTCCGTATTTCTTTAAAGTTTTCCCACTTTAAGTAATCGTGAATCATTTCTCATGCATAAATAAAATTTCCATGCAACGTATTTTCCCAGATGTCATCTGTGTCACTGCAGCATGAAGCGCGCTTGACTCGGGCCCGCAGAAATGCAAGCTCTCCGCAGCAGCATGAATGTTCTCTGGTACACATGCAGGGTATTTTGATCAGTTCAGCGTATACTGCGCAACATTAGTGAGCTTTAGATTTCACGACGCGGACGTCAGCTGTAACGTAATGACGTCACTCCTGCGTTTTCCCAATCATTTCACAACTTGGTGTTGCGTTATTTCGCTTTGCGCTAGAAATGGCATAGATACAAATGACGTCATTTCGTTGTAGATGAGGTCCGCGTCGTAAAATCTAAAGCTCCCTACTGACAGGCTATAAGAGCGGAGCATAGGATACCATCATCGAGCTAGTTCCCTACGTATTGTTGAGCTAATGTTTTGTTCATCAACTTGATACACTATTGGATACGTTACTAATAAATAGTAACATAATCATAGCCTCGTGAACGAAATATCACAATTTCCGTTTGTTTTCGTTCCACAACCATTGTATTTATATTCGATTTAAGGCTGTCAGCAATACATACCGGTAGGTCTTAGAGTTCCCAATTTTTCCTTTTTATATATATATTGAGAACAACTTGTCTCCTTAAAAGTTTTCAGGACAAGAAAAATATAGCATTCTAAGCATGCAGTTATGAGGCACAGGGAGTGTCTTTTCCTGCAATTTAGGGGTGTTTTTAGCGAAATTTTCCCTGGCGGGACGCTCCGCGCGAACCGATGGTCGCCCTTCGCGCATCACTCTCACCCGTCACTAAAGTTGACAACGCCCTGGGTTAGGTTAGGTTGGGCGAGGTTTAACAGCCCAGTTTCAAACCTATTGGTTGACAACGCCCTGGGTTAAGTTTAAGCATTTAATGGCCTCTCATCCTACAAGCCAGTACCGGACAGGTTACAGACTGAGCTTACCGTGTTTAACCATTGATGGAACTAAAAACAATAGCTTACCGTTTTCTAGACACAATAATCCTGCAGACCTGGAAAAACGTATGTTTACCTTATTTTTAGAGGACTGGTTCGGAAAATTAATCTATTTAATCTGTTCGGAAAATTAATCAAATAAGTCACTGGGGATGGGGGTGACAACGGGCCCACGATGACATTGTCTTAATCCTATGTATATAGTAGGCAGCTTCAGGATCTTGTAGGCCATGTATTAACTTATGTACCATTACATGACGTCATGATAATCTTGCTATTATCATAAATTTACGTATTTTGTATGTCATACATGCACCTTGACCTTGAAAATATACTGAAACTGAAAATATACAGAAACTGAAAAGTTTGGGGGAAATTTTCGAGCTTTGCCCCCCCCCCCTTCTCCGGAAAATATCATAGTTACGCCACTGCCTACAGCGGTCACTATTTTGAGTTTCAATTGCAAATAAATCTTCACTTCTAACTAAAATTCATGTAAAAAGACCAAGTCGGGTGCCACCACTGGTTGGAGCGTACAGAAATCGGACAGCCGGAATGGCATTTTCCAGGAATAGAGGGGGATCTAAGCAGTAGCTATTTTGAGTTTCCGTTTGCAGAAAAAAAAAATCATTGAAAACTAAATTCTGCTAGGAAGATTATATAAGGGGAGCGCCACCATTGATATGCGCGAAGCAGTACCCATTTTGACCAGATAATTACCAGATGAAATGTACCACTGGATTACCAGTGGATAAAATGGTCTTGTATTTTTTCGACGGAAACAGTGAAACGGAATTGAAAACATGCCATTATATTTTACTCTATTGCAACTCTGGGCTAAATTTAATGTAGGCCTATAATAAGTTGATAAAACTGTGTGACTGTCAGAACTTTTTACTATTGTCATAGGCGTACGGGGGTAATTTTCAACGTTTATCATGTTTTGCCCATGTTTTGCCCATTTTTGCCCGAATAGATCATCTGCTTTTGCCCGAATTGTGAGGGCGAGTGCCCCTTGGACCCCCGCTCCGTACGCCTGTGACTATAGTTAGTTAGCTACAGTTAGTATTTTCCAACCCATTGGTTCAAGTCCAGACGGCCATGGCCTTTTTTCCAGTTGACTTCTGACTATAAATGATTTTACTTCTATAAGTAACACCTTTTGAGGAAATGTCATGTTCCAAGGTGGGTTTAAATGAATTTTAAGGCAAACTTATGGAAAGGTATTCTCACACTGCATCATTATTTTAATGTTATTGAAAAAAAATCACGATTTTCATAACTATTGCTCTAATTTCGCTCCAGGGACAGGGTAATTTTTAATCTATTGGGCACTACAACTGAACACACTCCCGTCTCTCCGTTGAATATCTTTGGCAATTAAAAACGTCCAGCATTTTTTCGACCTAATTCTCCCAACGACTTTTTTCATTTTGGGCATTTTTTTTAAGTTGAAAGACTATAGTATGAAGTGGGGATGAGAGGAAATCCCTTTTTTCACAACCTACCCGATAATGTCAAAAATTTTTGTTATCATTTTATTTTCCATAAAAATTTCACTTCCATTTTTCGTGCAAATAATTAAAAGACTTTGAATATTTGACCATTTTGGGCATTGTGTTGTGAAAGACTGTGAAGTAAAACTCAGACACGAATAATAGCTTTTTTCACTGTCCGATGTGTAGCGATTTTTTGGAATTTTAAATCATGAAAATTTTACCTATAGGTTTTTTCCCTTTTTCGGTCATATCTTTTTTTTAAGATTTCTGGCTCACTCTCAAGAACGTTCTGAAAAAACCATGATATTTTTGAAACTTAAGTGGCGTTCGAATCTTCCCAAATTCCTGCCCGAATTTTAGTTTTGAAAATTTGGGGGAAGTCTGCTGACCCCGCCTCTTATGCCACTGCTAGTCATAAGAAGTTAGGGCAGAAGAATCGGTTTTATTTGGATCTATTTTCTGGCGATAACAAGGCTTAGCTTTGGACACTCATGAAATGAAGCATTCTTTGGGGGGGGGGGGGGGTTCCCTTGCTTAGGCTGTTAGGTGAAGCAACAACATTTGACAGTTTGAAGTCGTGAAAAATCACGTATTTTTGAATACAACTTTAAAAATGGTCCTTTAATGATTTTCTTTTTAGCAAGACATATCATTTTGAAGTAGGGCAAGCCTATAATTGATTTAACTTATCGGTATACCTTACTGCAAAAATGAAGAAATTGTGGTGTAACATTAGCAAATGATTCGGTTTTGGGAACAAACTGAGTGTTCGAAGTGAGTCTAGAAAAAAATTAAATTTACAAAGTGACGGGGGAAATTATTGACAAAGGAAGTTTCGGCTGCCTGTTCCGCCTTCAAGGTCTATCACTATCCCAGCACGCACTTCCGCGCCTTTCCCACTGCGCCTTATCAAGCCATTTCTTTCTCTCCGTTCTTCCTTACTATCGACAATATCCCACCTTCCATTTTTGTAAGGCGAGGAAATTTATTCCCCTTCAGACAGCCAGATTTTCTCTGTTTTCAATTTTTCTGTTTCCTCCCCCTTTTCCCAGTTTCCTCGCCCTCCGTTCCTTTGGTATCTTTTGATTTCTCTTTTGTCCCTGATACACGATGAATTTTTCCTCCGCGTCTGGGTTTTGTATAGATAGCCAGGCTAATTGTAGCCTAGGCCTAATTACTTTTCAAAAATACAGTGATAGTTGTTGCAGTAGATTACCGTATTTTTGTGTCTTATTCTTCAATGAAATGAAAACTGTAAATTATAATGTATCTATCCTCTATCATTTGGTAAATTTCCGTTTTGTTTACACATAGCGCAATGACGAATGCTATGTAGCGTTTTCCACAAACGGTCGTTGATAACGCTGTTTGTGACATCGCATGTGTGTCCATGTCAATACGTGGGGCTACGAGTACTGTCGGATAATGGTGATACGAAGGCTTGTACGGGGATGTTGCAAAGTGTGTAGGCGATACGTGTTGAGATATAAATAAACAGATCAGAAGAGGATTTAGTTCTGATTCAAGATGACTGGCGGTTTTATTCCGTTCGATTAACAGCCGGCAAAAACAATATTAAAATTTAACTTATATACAGGTTAACTCAGGTGCTCGTCTGAGGTATTCTGCACCAGTGTGTGAGTGTAACCAAAACTTGCAGGCTGGGAGCTTTCATGTCGCGGGGAGATCGGAACACATGCAGTCCCCTGATTGGTTAAAAGTTGTGACGCACCAAATTAAATAAATATTAAGGAATGTGCTGATCTAAATGACCAATGAAGAGACTATAGAGGGTGAAATTGGCCACACCTTGATAATATGGGATACAACATACACGTGGAACTAGGGCGAGGTAGTTTGTCGCGTTCACCGGTAACACGTAACGGGAAACAGAAGGGGCCCTGGGAATCTAGGACAAAGGGAAGGGAGAGTTGCTCGTATAAACAACAAGATTGGGAGTTCCTGTAAAAAGTCATGGGGGGTGCACCATACTACATGACACTAGTACCTACAGTTTACACATGACATACTGTAGACTAAAACCGTGTGACAGTAATAGAGAATACCCAGTATTAAATTCATAATGACCGTATAGTCCGTTGAAGTAATGGTATTACCCACACTTTAAAGACCATGTTTTGAAAGCGTGGGAGATTCATACTGACTCAAAATTTTGAAACATTTAGCACCATGTTGCATCTCGCCCCCTTTTTTTCTTAGACGCCCAGGCGGGGCAAGGGGCTCTGAAAATGAAGAATTCGGAAATTTGCCAATTGTGAGACCAGTCTGTTGTGTGGTTTTGCCAACCTACGAAATTACGAAATTCCCAATCAATTTTTGCTAATAAAAGCTCCATATTCGTTATTATTTGATTCCAGAAAGCAATTCCCTAGCAGAAGTGCTCGCTCATACCTTCACTTTGGTAAACTTTTCCGAGCTCTGGAAGTGACAAAATCGAAAATTTGCTACTGCACTTTTGACACCAGATCACCAAGTGACACCGTTAACTTTACACAGTTTTGCATAAATTTGCTTTCATAAAATTCCATACTTTCTCCAATATAAGCTCAAAAAATTTCTTCGAAGAGCCTCATTATGTAGGAGTTTGGATTAAATTATGTAGCAACAACGATCTTTGGTCGCCCCAACCTCACATTTGTTGAATAGACAATGCAAACTCTTCAGTAATACCCCAAGTCCCAACTGTTCAAACTTCCATGTAGGAAACCCAGAATCCAAACTTTTTTGCAATACAAACTCCATATTTTCAAATATTTGGAAAGGGCGAGAATTTTAGCGCGCTTCGCACATCACGCCCCTAGTACGGTGGTAATCATACTTAAGAACATGGTAAAATCTGGATGCTTGCCTACCACCCCCATTTCCCATTTCCTGAATTCTAATCAGCATCAGAGATAGACAACAGACATACCTGTGGTGGCGCTTCGTTCAGTGTTCGTTTGATATCCCATCCACATGCAGACCCCCCCCCCCTCCCGACACTGCAAATTCCTGGATCCGCCAATGTTTAGGAGGAGATGGCGGAGTTGCGTTTGCCCCATGTGCTTCAGTGACAATGGTCATTTCAAAGGCATTCCATAATAAACGTGCTGTGTTCAAACTGGCATTGAATGTTTTGCTTAAATTTTCTTACACAGATTTTTCTGCTGACCAACTTTCTCACAAAAATCTCTCAAAAGTGCTGGACTTGAACCAATAGGTTGGAAACTGGGCGGTTAAAACTCTAACTTACTTTAAAGAGGCTCATTGAGTTGATATCGATGACTTAATTAGATTCTCAAATGGTCACTATCACATAACAATGCTAATTAGTTAGCATAACAAGTCAAGTTTCAAGTCCAAGTACAGAAAACGTTAAAATTTTAAATTTCCTAGTGTCCCGACTTTTAATGGTTTTGTACATAATTTGAAAAGGTGTGTGGTCACGAATTTTTGAAAACCCACTTCAACCCTTATGCACCCACTCATAAAACATTTATTTGTATGTATGATATGGGGATTGTCTAAGTTGGACCATTTGTCATCGGTATGCGAGGAAAACTTAACAGGTTTGGAAAATTTGTTGAATTTCATGAACCAACTCAATGAGCCCCTTTAACTCCGAAGTGCATCCCTGCAACCCCGATATTTCTACCTCTCAGAAAAAACATCTTCAGTGCTCAAAAAAGTTTGATTTGCCCTGGCAGATCTGAGAGAAATAAACTCACACTAGAAAGTGAGTCGCTCAGTCACATTCCAAACATAGCCAGCATACCAGGGGACCTTCAATGCAAAACCAAGCATCAGGCCAATTATCCGTTTCTTCGAGAGGAGAGCGAGTGAGTTCGAGTTTACATGACTGTGTGCATTGACGATATACCCTACTGAAAGACTACCAGGTCACGTACGTTTCGTCATACACTACGCTTGGTTGGGCTACAAGTGCATTCACTGTATGTAGACAAGGAAATAAGTTTGTGAACAGAACAATCAGAGGAAGATGAACTCCATGCACGGTGTACTTTATGTGATGCTAACCTTAACAATTACCGTGGGTTCGTCGTTATGTAGCAGCTAGTGTCTGGGGTAGTATATTACACACGTAGCCTATGTGGAACCATTGTCAGTTGTCTTTGGTCATTATATTTGAGCAAACTTTGGCTAACTGCGTGTAAAACTACCGTATCGCAACTTAGAAGTATCCGTTTCTCTCACTTCAAAGTGGACTTTTATAGGTCAACCTACGGTTGTTGTAGCGAATATTACTTATGACATGGTTGGAAAGAGCACAATAGGTAAGTGTTGCCAGTTCCTACTCACGCAGGCCTACTTATACTGATAGGCTAGGGCCTAACGTTTCACTGTGGCCTTGGCTTTACGTCAAGACAGTCTCCAAATGAGACTGCCTTGTAAGTTTTAAGTTGTATTGTAACAGGGTTATTGTATTTGTAGCAACCAACATGGAAGCCAACAATCCTTTTGCCCCCTTGCCACCCCCAGTCTCCTTAATTACCACTAATTGGTGGATTTTAGTTTCTCAAAATGATGTTTCAAATTTGTTTAAAAGGAAGCAATTGTACAGCCTTCTAGACAGCACAGAAAATTCAATATAATTATTCCAAGCAATGTGGCATCATTAAAGACCAATTTTATTCCAAGTCAAACATAGTATGAGTTCTTCCGAGGCAAGTCTGAAAGGCAGTCAAGCAAAGCAGTGCAAAGCACCATATTTCTCCGAAATTACCCATAGTGCAACAGAACAGTGACGTAAAACCTGCACCCAATGTATACTTTTGTTTGCTATTGGGCGATATCATATATACTATACTGCACAAACGTTTGTAACACTACTGAAGACTAGCGCAACTGCCCATCCTTTAATTCATTTTACCAACGTTTCAAGGGTTGAGTTTGAGATAAAGGTTCAGAAATCAAAAGATTAACTCCTTAAAAGAATATGTATGCCTCTTCTGGGCCAAGTGCATATGATTTTGAGCCAGTTCGACCAAGGAAAACTCGTGCACATGAGAGCAATGTGACCAGCACCCGCAGCGAACCAGCCGTACAGTCTATACAAGCTAACGTTATAGACCAAGGGTCAGTACGTTACGTATAGGCTTATACTAGTATACGTAGCCTATGCCATATAACAATAACACCAATCGATGTGTATGGTGTCTTAGCCGATTTCTGTTCGCGATTGCCTTCTTTTAACCTTTAAGTGTCCACAAATATCCTACATTACTTACGAGAATTATAAAAGGTTCGACTAAATCGAATCTTTGCGAAAATGAGTGAAAATGAACCTAACTGTTGCACCGAAAAGCATGCTAAAATATGGTCTCGCTAGTCACAGCATGTTGTTGTTACAGCTTGTAGTTTCACGGTCTACCGAAAGTCACTTATCTTGGTTTGTACAAAAGCAGTCAGAAATAACGAGTATTTTTTATTTGAGGATGAAACAAAAATAAGAACAAAAAATTATTGGGTTATCAAAAATTTTTATCAGTAAAGCAAAAGCAACTATGAAGTTTTTTAAGCTTCGTAAAGGGTAATTATAAATTCAGCTGTAAGTCTACATAAGCTGGTAACCACTTTTATGAAATCTGATCAGGTGCAGGTTTTACATCATCAATCAGCTGATCCTCGGTCGTGTTTCTTCGAGTATGGCGATACTCATGTCTTGAAGAGCGGGAGATTTGAAACTTTTTTTTTGGTATGAGTATTTTACCGAAAAACAACACAGTAGTGTTAATATGTAATGTTTATATATGTACTACACATATGTGGGGAGGGAAATGGCCACAATTGCTCCCCTTTAACATGAAAAGTTGAAGCACAAGCACCAGTGGAATCACCATTTCAGGCACAATTGCACTTGGTTGTCATGACTCACACCTCATCTGAGATGCCTGTCTGCCGTTGTATAAGAGGCTAAAAAAGCTGTTCTGCTTGATATCATATATTCCCTAACATCAAAAAGAGGCAGACCTACAGCATGATTCTTTGTTTTTGTGTTGTGCAAGTGTATAGGACTGCCACTCTGATACACCACACATTTAGCCTAAGTCTATAGCCTGATTCCCCCACAAATACAAAAAAGAATTAGCCTGAGCCTGTTCCTCATCAATTTTTAGTCACATCTTTTATTTGGTACCTGTTTGTCAGATACTAGTGAACTGACATTAGCAAGTCCTGTTGGTCCTTGTAATTTGGCAATTGAAAAATCAACCGTTTTCACCTTCCTTCAGAGTATTTTATCATTTTTTGGGCAAAGTTCATGCAAGACTACAATATTAAGTGAGACTGATGAAAAATTTTTCCATAAGATGCCCACAATCTTTTAAATCATTTTTATTTTTCATGAAAATTTAACTTTGAGATTGGCCTTTTTTATTTTTTGGACAAACTTTTGTAAGAATTCAGGTAAATTTGCCAAGCTTTTGCTTGCTGAATTCAGACCTTGCCTCAAAGTTGCCCATGTTATGCAATGCATTCTGTACAATTTTCTATGTGTAAATGAATGTTGCAGGTCTCTGAAGTATACCTTCTAAAAGAATGCCCAAAGCCAAATTTATGTTTGATATGTTAAAGAGAAACATTTAAGCATTCTTGTGAAAGTTTTATTCATTTCCAATGTTCAGTTCTCAAGATATTAGCAATTGAATGAGGCAAATTTTCTACATAAAATGAACTTGGAAGCAGGTGTGATGTCATGGCTTCACATTGTCGGCAAGTGGTTGGTATTTATTTATAATTTACCACCAATTTTATGCAACAAAACTTTCATATTAAATACCATCAGTGCATCCTGAGCAATAGGATTTTAGGAACTGCATGTGCCTTAGGGGCAAGATAAAATCCCTAATCAGTTCAAGGTCAAACTAAGAGGTAGAAAAATAAAAGAAAAACAAAACATTGGTTAACAATGTGAATCCATGACATCACACCTGCTTGCTTCAAGTTCAATTTTCATAGAAAATGTGTCAACTTCAATTGCCAGTGCCTTGAGAATGAATGAAACTTTTACCAGAATGCTTAGAATATGTTCCTCTTGGGCCGATCCTCTCACCCCAAACAACACTTCTTGTGAGGGAACTCGTACAGAAACTCTTCATTGGCCCAACATTTTGATTGACTATTAATTCAAACAATGCAGATTACCAAAGCTTACAGTATATCACACAGCATGGACTGTGCCCAGAGTGTTTTGATTGTGACATAGAGCTTTTCTATACTCACCCTGAAGCAATAAACTGAGATTGTGACTGGATAAGGATGAATTTCCAACACTTGTGGGAGGGGCTTAAGTAAAAGGGTTGGGAGAATTGGTACTGTTTGGGGTGAGAGAACTGGGTCTTTAACACATCAAACATAAATTTAGTTCTGTACTATTCTTTTAAAATAGTCTTTTTGCTACCAAAATGTATTTAAACATAGGAGATATGCACACCCTTCCTTCGCCCAAGACTTTGCCCAAGGACCAGGGACCCTTTATAGCCTGTGCACTCTTTGCATGAATACTTTGGGGATAACTTACGTACACCCAGTGGAGCACCAGACTTTTTCATTAGGGAAGAGGCAAGTGTTTAATTGGGCCAAGACAAAATGGTGCGATCTAAGCATGAGCACCACCATTGTTGGCCTGAGGTGTACAGAAAATTTTGAAAAATCATGACCCCTCTGAAAGCTGGAAATGCTATCTCTCAGGCTTATAAGAATCTGAGTAGCAGTTATTTTGGGCTTTCATTAGCAATAGAATTTCCACTTTAAGAATCAAAAGGAGTAAAATGGTCAGAAAATTAACAGATGCCATAAAATCAAAGTTGTTATACCTTTCCCTGGTTTGGAAACTCCGCGAACTGGCTACTTATGTTGAGATTCCAGTTTCCATCAGTCACATGACGTTGATAGTACAAGAGAGCCTTGCTCAGTTGCTGTCGGACTCTCCATATGTATTTTACATATGCAGACAGGGTAAACTGATTTCTTCGAGGGTCTCTTGTGAACAATTATCAAACTGTAATGGCTTCAGTTAGGGCGTATATTATTGCGAAAGGTTTGATTAAGATGTCTGTCTTAAAGACACTGTATCGTGGAGCGAAACGGGGGCGGCAGCATGTTTTTAGAATTGTTCTTTTCTCCTTCGCGCATCAAAAACTGTTACAGCGCCATCACCCTTCTTGGCCGTGAAAAATGTTCATGGAATCGACGGAGGGATGTTGAAGCATGGAAGTACTAGACGGTACTCATTCGGGTGATGTGGATTTCTTCAAGACATTTGCAAATACCACATACAACGAACAATCGTCGGCAATAACAAGAGATGTCGGCGAGGGCAACTTTTCCTAAAATTAACATGAGATTGACGGCACGGCTTCCAGGGAACGCTTTATCAACTTTAATTAACGAGTTATTTGTGATGTTTAAAGCTGTGAGAAGGTAAGGAAAGAGATACGAGCAAATACGATGGCAATTAGTAGACATTGGCAGTAATTCTGCGAAAAATCCTTTGCTTGGCGATGTGTAGTATTACGTACGTGTATATGCCATATAAAATTGAAAAAGGGAGAAACTTTCCCCAGATTATGGGCACAAATTCCCAAGGTCCGATACAACATAATAAAGCAAGAAACAAATTCAACTTCCATCACGTTGCATGTGAATCCTTAATTGTTATTTAATTGAGTGTATAATTAATGCTACAGTAGTTTCTACCGGGATACACCTTCAAATTAAGGCTGATATATCTTAAACAGCTGTGAAAGGGACAGAACTTTAGTCATTGCCAGTATGAAATTACTTCAAGCACAACACTCTTTGTCCTACAATTGAGTTACATAGTGTTTTAGTAAAATATATCCCACAATTAGAAAGACTTGTGTGAATTGACTGATTTCAGACTACACTCTGATCACATACGATGGCCTAGCTAGCTCGACAATTGGCTTTTCACCCCCTAAATCAGGACAAAATCAATAAAGAATAGTTGTGTGATGCACAAAAGATTAGGAAGGGTTTGCTTGATGAAAGCATTATATACAGTATGGTTAGAAATAAATTGGATGACCATGTTCAAAGGATAAGAATGCAGTATCCAACCAGCTCAGTACTGTTGAAATAATGCCAACAATTTCCACTGAATGCTTAATTGACATGTGACAGCAAGTTGCATCTAGGGATAGTCTGGCCATGATGGTTGTCTGAAACAGTACACACGACCTCAGGAGAACTTGGTTTACTAGACTAAAGATTTTAACACTTTTCAGGGTGTTTGCTATAATCCATTACCTAACCTCATTTTAAAACACCAGGGTATTAAATAGCCCTCAAACAGGTCTATGTCGTCAGTTAAATGGCCTAATGAAATGCTGTACATGTAACAGAGTACACATGCAGCCCTGTTAACTAGGTAATGGGGGGTGGCAATAAGAACTTCTCTCCACTGATACCCGAAGTGTAACTGAATATAAATCTATCAATCATTTAAAGCCCCCCCCCCTCCTTACCCTCCAAATTAGAAAAAAGGGTTCTAGCTACCCCACATGACAAAGTTTCTTGTCAAACTATGTTTGCCACTGATAGGCTTCTTTAAAGGGTGAATCTCTTCATTCCAGATGGTTCCCACCAGTTCTGGTAAGATGGCTAACATCTTTAGCTCCTCAAAAAGCACACAAACTTTTGTTGCTAATTGACTAACCCTGTCAAGTAGCTGTCATGTTTAATAAATCAGAACAATTGCAGTGCATGCAACTGCCTGTTGTAATGAAAGCATTAGCTCCCTACAGCATGTTCTGAATTGGTCAATGGAAGAGCAGTCACTTATTACAAAGGTTACTCTCTCATAACTAATCGACATGAGTATCAACATTTTTTGAAAATGATTCCCTTCACAAGCTAGCGTACATCTCTCATGTTTCATATGCTAACTATTTTGCATTTTAATTAACATCATATGAAATAAACATCTTATTAATCCAGGCCTACATGTCATTCATGTAACAGCTCAGTAGCCTCCGTCTGTCACAAGAATCTTCAACATGGCTTTATGTACATAGCATGAAATAAGTTAAAATATCATACCAGAGTAAACTAACCTTCAAGAGTACAACATTTTCAACAGTTTACTGAAACTAAAAGGTTGTTTTAATTACTACATGTGACATATTACTTATTTATATTATGCTCTTCTTTGTATCCTTGAAGGCACTAGCACTACAGGAACTGCATCAACTTTTCTGGAAAAAAAAAAACACCTACAATACCTACTATATGGCAGAACTCATGCATGGGAACCTACCATTATCTTCTTGTAAGGCTGGAAGGAAAATGTCTTCTTGATATTTAAAGAAGAAAGTGCAGGCCAGGTCTGTATGGTGGCTTTGAGAACTACATCTCCACTGCAAACTGATTGCCTAGAGAATTCAACTATTCAAACTTGCTTCATATGACTGTCAATACTTACTCAATGCAATATTCCGAGACTGGGGAAGATGGCCGGTGTCATCATGTTAGGGTACAGTGACAGGAGTGCAAGTATAGGAGTGGAAAGGCCACCCAGAAGTACATTGAGATGGGAATTGCATATCATGATATCAGTGACAAAAAATGTGCTTGTAGACCCAAACTATCATGCAAGATATATCATGAAAGTTGCATGAAAGCCTCGAATTCCTATATTTTAAAAACTTCATTTCCAAATGTGGCAGTAGTTTTCATGTTACTTGAAATATAAACTTTTTTTAAGAAAAACACAAGTTTTTGTATCATTTTTGAAGTAAATTCATAACAACATGCAAAATAGAAGAGTTATGTTTTGTTTGGGAATTAATCATAGTGTCTTCTATTATAAAAAAATAAGAGCTTTCCACTGTCATGCTTGTTGATCAAGAAATGTATTATGGTATGTTGATGGGAAATTTTAAGTGTAAAACAATAAAGTGAAACAGCTGGTACAAGATTCCAGTAAGAATATGGTACTCTACCTGATTCTCATCTTTTGCTTTATGTAATATTTCTGTCAATTGACTTTTTAGGAATTCCAGTAATTATTATAATTTTGTCAAAAATCATTTAATATTACTATGAGATATGAGTGAATTACATATTTCCTATACCTTTACATATGCCTTGAAGACTAGTTGGGTCAGGCTATTCACTTACAGAGGTAGGTCAGAAAAATGATGGGATATTTACAGGATGTAGAAGAATCTATTTCCAGTGGTTTACAGCAGTTATGGTAGTGTTGTAAATTGCATTCACTGGCCAGAGCAAGGACCTGTAGAAAGATGTATAGCCTACCTACCATTTCCTTTGAATGAGAATGACAGAAGCTGTTTTGATGATTTTGAGTTTGCAATTAAAGAGCCGTTCATTCTCATATAGAATCAAGCATGCACCTAGTGTATTCCATTAACATTCTGGACCAAAATGGGGGGGGGGGGGGAGGGGAGGAGGAGGGGGAGAAAGGAGGAGGTGATACTTACCATGCACACTGTCCTGCAGGTTGAAAGGCTGACAAGAACTGGTCCACTTCCTTTCTGAAGTTTACAAATCCATCCCTAGAAAATGTATATGGTCAAACTTTCAATAGATCACATTCCACTTTTTTCTGAAGGGCAGCAAGTTTTTACATAGTTTTCAGACTTCAAAAAGGATCACAATGAAGCCCTATTTTAAAAGCTGTGTTCTACACACTCTAGTACCTTCTCCGATTTAAACAAGAACACCAGCCTAGTGCACCTTTAGCACTAGAAGTTCAGCAAAGCTGAATTGAGTTTCAAAAGTCTACAATTACATACAACTTCATTCTTATTGGGGACTTCTAGGTAGCAGTAGGGTGGACCTGGGTGGACAATGCACAGGGGTCCATGGAGAATTCAAACACCTCAGAGCTTGTGTGTGCAAGGTTTCATTCCTATCCCATACTGTAACCCCCCCCCCCCAACCCCCACCCATGAATATTGGAGCTAGAGGCTTTCAAGAAAAATGAATTTGGGCACCCCCTTGCTGTCTATAGCTTCCCTATGCATCTAGAAGGCTTTTTTATGCCATTGATTGAGTACACAACTACCAGTACCCAAAAAACATTGATCAATAAGAGTGGAGTAATTGTTTCAATTCATATCAAAATTTAACCAATTGGTACTGATCTTCATGTATAAAGTGCTATTCCTAACTATCTTTGTGGATATGCTCAGTACATTCCCTTCAAGTGTAGCAGTGCTGTTTGTACAGTAAGCAAGTGCACATACTGTATGCATGCAATTTGCACAAATATGTTTTCTCCTGCTTATGGCAACAACTTAAATTCTGCATCATAGCAAAATCATTTTACGTCTAAATGTACTAGTCCCTCCATAACTAAGAGCAAACAATGATGATGCTAGGACATATATGAGACCCATCGAAGCAGTGCCACAGTCTCCAATTTAAGAGGCACCATGCATGCACCAGCATGCACCTTTACTACCAGTCTGGTTTCTAAATGGCACTCAGGTGGGGGCACATAAAGTACTGCACAATATCACATATAAACAAGCTTGTGGATCAGGTGTAGGATTAAACCAAATCAGTGGAAGAGAGCTGAAAAAAGAGTTCTCATGGATTGTTAAATGCTTGAACTAAATGTAATCAAAAGTTTTATTCAAGTCATAATGTTGGCATAAGGTAATAAGGTACATGAATGTGGCAACATAGACCCAAAGCATGTCATGACTGCACCTGAATGAAGTACTGTTCAAGGAGTGATGTCAATGTTTCAGCACGGATGGGCAATGCTTACAGTTCTGATTTTACAATTGCTTTTATTCAAAATGAAACACAGGGATTTTGTTTAACCCATTAATAGAAAATTTCAAGATTGGAAAATTTCTGTGTCCCACTAACCATGGCGAGGGCTCCAAACATGATGATAGCTAGGAAATGTGTATTTTCATCACAAATAAAATTTACACTGGAAATTAAATGTCCGTCTATAAAAAAAAATATACTTCCAAATTTTCAACAATTCCTGGCAAGGAGCTTCCCATTTTGCTGGTTTTTCCACTGGCACCCTTGCTCATGGCATATTCAAATCTAAGAAAAGAAATATTTCAATCATTTGCAAAAGAAGTTTAAGAAAACACATTTGATCAGTGCAAGGGTAGGATATGTAACAAATGCTTGCTCTAAGTTCACAAAAATTGAATTTAAAATCTGATAACTTTACTTGCATATATTTTGATCATCTGAAGAATTGAGTTAAGAATTTTATCAGAACATTCTACTTCGACATATTAAACATAAATTTATTTGAAACATTTTTTCACAGGATATCTTTTAAATGTGAATTAGGGTCTACTTCTGGAGGTAGAATATTCAAGCTAGGCCAAGTCCTCTCACTACTTCATACATTCTCCCAACCTTTTTAATTCTAGCCACCCACAGCTGTTTAAAACTTTTCATTGTGCAGACACAATCCTAGTCTACTGTTTGAAGGGTATATCATCAAAGTGAGCACACAAAACCCTGTTGAATCAGACTGCACTATCTGCCGGAATATGAGGCACTCTGCCTTCTTGAATTTGATATCAGCATGATGCATGGGTATTTCTTACACAGTACAGTTACCAGTGTGGTAACTGAGTCACTAGATTAGTGACTCGAGTCACCAATTTTCAAACTTTTATGTGACTCGAGTCACTGTACTATTTCAATGGGGATATTACTCCTGAATTCTATCAAGTCACTATCATTTTGAGAGAAAGTGACTTGAGTCGTGACTTGTTACAACACTGACAGTTACTACAAATAAATAATCTATAATTACCAATCTGAATATCCTGAACATGCAGATTCAAACTTCCACTTCCTTTGGCATACCAACGTCTCTATTAAACAAATGACTTAAACACCTTTAGAAGGATTCCTGCCATCACTGAAAAAATATTTTCCAGGGCCTGGTAAAGTTTTCCAATTCAAAAACATGTGCTAACCAAGTCATGAAAAATTCATGGAAATTTTCACAAATTTTCATAATTTGATGTAACAGCCCCCCCCCAAAAAAAAAAAAAAAAAAAAAAAGTTGTGCAAATTCTTTTAATATTTGGTCCAGGAAAAGTGAACAATTAGTTTCCAGAAATGTAGGAACCCTGCTTCAACTTATGATTCATTTGAAGCTTACAAAAGACACATGCTCCACTGAGTGCACCAAAAATTGTTCCTATATTCTTGTTGTCTTTATTGTGCATGATATGATAGTCCCATTATTTCTTTCATGCTTTTATTAAACTGGAATAAAATTCAGACCTAAAAGTTTCAGGTATAGCTGATGTTATAACATATAAATGAAAGGCTTCAATACAGTTACAAGCTGGTTGGCAATACTGTTCAGGTATCACACCATCTTCCTATTCACAAAACTTCATACACAAAAGTTGACAAAACACATTTGGCCAATAAAAATTGCTTTTGTGATGTAAACCATTACATGGCAAGCAAGGCAAGCAATCTTTCCAGTATTGATGTGGTTTTCTGGGTTCTGCCAGGATACTCAAAATCATGCATAAATCCATCCTGGTTGGGAAGCATCAACCAGGTGCCTTTTACACCCCAATTGTAGCTGAGATTTTGAATCTTCAGTCCAGTTGAACATGACACCGTAAATGACTAGCATATGCAGAGGTGAACTTGACGACTTTGGGTGGATCCTTGGGCTGGTCCTCCTGTGCCAAATAAAAAACAGAATAATATATGAAATGCCCACAGAAATATTTTTGCTCTGTCCTTGCTTACTTGAAATTTTTCTGGATTGCTCAGTAATCTGCGTTGGTACTTCTTTAAATTAAATGTAATAAGCAGGCTCAGCTGGAACTAGAAATGGAACTACGAAAAACACTTATAATTTTTTTCTTTATTCTCCTTGTCACAAATTCCAAAAAGATGAAATTGTTCTCATATTTCTCACTTTCTTGAAGAGAGAGCTACTCATAAAGATTTCTTTCAAACTTGTGGTGCCAAAACTTGATTAACTGGACAAGGCCAGAGCTTCAGAGGTGAGGTTGGTATTACTGTCAGTAGGTCTTGGAACTGGGGATAGGCATACTACCATTCCGGGAATATTTTGAGCAGAATCCAGATCACAATGGAAATTCAAAAGATGTAACAAAAACTTGATATTTTTCCATCAGGTACAAGGATTCTCTTTTCAAAGAAACTGAAACCAATGCATCGTGAATTTACCTAGATAGTCTACTTTCATGTTTAGACGTGACTGCTTCCTCCCACATTATATTGTCTGCCTCTGCCTCATCAGTGTCATTTTCATTGTGGCAATCCAGGAAATCTTCAACTGAACTGTTGACAAAGTAGATTGTACTGCACTTAGACCTGTACTTCAAGTCACCTCTTGTCCAAGCAGGCAACAATAATGGAGCAATTAGCAAAGTTTGGAAACTACATTTTATCCTTTACATCATATTTTGAAGATAAATGAATGAAGAAAAAAACTAACAAACTGACAAATGGCAAAAAATTTGTAACTTGTGGAAAGGTATTTTTTGTCCATGGATATGTTCATGCCAAATGCAAATAGTAAATGTTCCTACCATGCAATTTAATGATACTGTTTCAATCTAGAGAAATCTCAGATCCTCCTTTCTGCCCTTTGATATCAAAGCATGATTAATGAAAAGCTTAAAGGGCAAGAGCAGTCTCCCCAACTAAAAGTAGTGTAGTACACCGTCCCTGTTTCATGATCGGCTCTTCACGGTCATGTGCCATTTGGGGAGTCACTGCTTGGTTTCTAGAAAATGTAATATTGAAGTCCTAAAAAATTATTAAAGATACTTTTAAGAAATTAAAAGAAGTGAAAAGAAAATTGTGAGCTTTAGCCTTTGTGAAATACAGTAAGTTTGGGATGACTGTTTTTGCCTTTCAATGTGGAAAAATGACAACAGCAGTCATGTGCCTTGAGTAGTATGGTTAAAATGGGAAGACCCTGTAATTGCAGATCTGCCAGGACTGAGCCTATACAGCACGTTAAAAAATTACAAAACAAATTCTGTTTAACAAAGGATTTTTTCTTTCCTGGTCAGCTTTTTGATGTTAATATCCGACATTTCAAAAGCACGTTGGAAAGCAGGTAATTATGTTTTGCAAGCATGTGACTGCATTTGAAAATGGTCAACCAGTTATCACTAGAAAAAACTTGAATTTTCAGAATTAACACCCAAAGAAACAGATTGGGTAGTATATTAAGTTGTTGGAATAATAGATAAAGTAAGTAATAATAAAAAACATAGGACTTCTGACTTCATAAATCCATTTTGAAATGATGAGAGTAGCCTAGCTAGGTTAAAAAATAAAAGGAAATACAACTACTGTGAGTAGAAGAGAGATGCATGTCTGACAGTCAAGCTATGGTACTGTACTCCAGAAGAAATGCTTACTGTCATGAAAATAGTCAAAGCTTTAGAACTCAATTTGACAATTACAGTAAATATTGCACCCTCCTCCCACACTGTGGCAAAGACATCACACTTCCACTGCAGAAAGACAAGGAAGACTGGCATCCAATACCCCCATCCCTTTTTGTTTAGGTAGAGGGCAAAACAACTAAAATCTTGAATGACCCTTTGTGTTTTGGCAATTTATTTTGCGATAAGTGTTCAGTAAAACCAGGAGTGCCAGAGAGGTGCTAAGGAGCAAGGTGTGACAGGGGATTCATCTCCCAGTTATGATGGATGGTCCCCACCAAGGGCGTCCGCAGGTATGGGCAAGGGGGCACTGCCCCGGAAAATCAAAAATTTGAAAAAACGTATAAAAATCAAAGCAAAAACCCAAATAAAACGTGTTTTTATGCGAAAAAAAGGCTTTAGAAATGCCATTTCTGGCAATCTGGGAGGCATTTTGGGCTGAAATTTTTGCATGCTTTGTGTCAATTCATTGTGACTTGGAGGTTTTGCCCCTCCCTAGAAATTTTCCCCCCCCCCTGACTTTTTTTCTGTGGACGCCCATGGTCCCCACTGTATATGGGAAACATTTTAGGAAACAATTTCCATTCTTTTCAAGGGAGTATAGATGGGTATGTTATTTATTGTCCAGAAAGTGACAAGTAACATTCCAATTGTGTACTTCCTTCTAATTCTTGAAGGAAATGCAATTGTCCTTTAAAAACCGCAAAAGTTGAAATTTAATTTTCAAACCCAAATGAACATTGAATTTAAAATCCAAATTTTCAACTTTTCTTTCATAACATTTTATTCAAAATAATTCCCAGACAAATCTCTGGGTTTGGCCATAGATTTGGGTTGTTTGTGCCTCTTATAAAGGATTTCATCATTCCCTTGGAAAGAGACTGCATGGCACCATGCCGGATGTTGTGACTTCTTACAGCAGGTACTACAATACTATAATCAAGGGTGAAAAGAGTTGTGAAGCTGAGAAGCTCCTTCCCAGAAAATTTGGACATCTGGAGGAAAATTTCCCTTTTCATGAAAATGCAGGGAGAATTGTGGGAACTTTTACTCTCTTCCTGGGAAATAATGCAACTCCCTTCCTGGAAAATAAATATTTTTTCCAGCCCTGGCTGTAATACATGTTGTAGTTGGAGTCTTATGGCCCAGTTTCCAACCTATTGGTTCAAGTCGAACCACCCACGGCCTTTTTTCCAGTTGTGGCTCACTGGCTTGTTTTCCCTACCCCACTGCTTACACAGAGCAGCGATCATGCAAAATGGCAGTAGGTTCCTTTTTTAGAGTCTTTGGTATGACTCGACCTGGGAAGTGAGCCTTCCGTGTGAGAGGTGGATGCTCTACCGTTAGACCAAACACACACCGTCTGTCATGCTGTATAAGGGAAACGTGCATATAGGACATTTACGATGTTTGTCTGAACTCAATGAAAGTTCAGCTAGTCTTGGGCAATAACTATTGGTTTAAAGTTGAGGCCATTTGCAATCCTCCCAGTGTTTGGCTTCCATAATTACCTGTAGTTGCTGATGAGGGACAAACTGGCTCTAATATATGCCATAGTGGCCCTTGACAGTAGTAGATCATGCTGCAATTCAATGGAATATCACATTTACAGCTGGTGATGCAAGTTTGCAGCACATGATGAACTGTATGGATGCATGGTTTTCAATTATTATAACCACACTTCTAACTACTGTAAATTTGATAATATATGGCTTGTTTTTAAGGAGGTATCTCACAATTTTCTTCTCATTGCTTGTTTTTAAGGAGGTATCTCACAATTTTTTTCTCATTCCATAATGATGATTCAGGCAAACCAAGCAATTAAAGGCATGTTCTGGTGGCTCTTTGCCTTCGTCTAGTTAGAAAAACAAAAATATTCCAAACCATGTCCTTCAAACCCTATCACAATACCATTTTCCTAACTCAAGATATCTCACTTTAAAGATGGGTTATTTCTGTTAAAAAATTCCTCTGCTCTTCAACAAAACCACAGCAAGTTATGTAATGTGGGCACATTGCTTCCAATTCCTTTTGTTTTCCTTTATAATTTAACACCCTGTTTGTCCTTGAAATTTGATACTGCTGGAATGTTTGAATATCTTTTCCTGTAGATCTAGCATTACCCTTCAACATATGTAGAGCACAACCAACAATGTTCCTTGATTGTCTGCAGCGGCATCATAATTATAAGTAAATTGAATGCAACGTCAAATTAATGTGCCACAATGACATCACAGATTTCCCATGATGCATCAAATCCCAAGAAAAATTTGCAGTTTTTTAAAAATTTGTATCTTCCAAATGCTATAAGCTACTGAAATGCAGTTTTCACCTTTTGAAAGAGAAAATTTTTCTGCTTATTTTGAAGTTAACGAATTTTGTCTCCAGAACATGCCTTTAAGTAAATTTCACATTTCAGGAAAGAATATTGTCACGTACTACTTGACTCTATAGCCAATCATGAAACAGGGCAGTCTAACTACTGTACACTACTGTACTGTATACTGGGGTGAATGCTCTTGTCTTCAAGGAAGGGAGCACATCATATCAATATAGCAACTAGCCCAATTTGTAAAGGTAAACTAATCAAGCACATTACAATTACAATTCTGAAAATGTTGGCAGCATCCGACATTACCATAGTGCTGGGTATATTGTGCAATTGGGAGAAAATAATATTCACTCAGGCTTTGTGGACAACTAATTGATACTGCATCTCTGCATCATTATCAAACAAGATATTGGATAAAGGCCTAACAATGCTAATAAACTGTGCAATATTTTAGTAAATATAGACACTGTATAAAGTTTCTAGATAGTAAAGATGAGATTTAACTATACCCAACATGAACATGTCATGTACAGTATTGTGTCAGTCAACTCAATAAAAAGTTCAAAGTTTAAATTTAATTTCAAGTACAGTTCAAGTACAAGTTAGTTTTCCCTTTCGTCACCTCTTACAGTAGGCAGGATCAAACAGGCTTCTCCCCTGGAAGCTCTGAGGTTTTAGCATACTGTATCTCTGAATGAAAAATGTAGTCTCTGGAGAGGTATGTTATTTAAATTCTTTTCAGTAAACCCAAACCCAACTCCTTACTGACCAGCTAACATTTGGGCAGAGGGAGAGGGAGTGAGGGGGGACCAAGGACAAAATCTATGGAGGACAAATGCCCCCTCTTGCCCCAACATAGAGCCACCACTCATGGTACTAATTAAAGCCGTGAAATCGTTACGAGCAATTCTGCACAGCACAAGGTAGACTGTTCTGTGCTATAGTGTTGTGAACCATGGAAGTACTACCTGGAAGTTAGCTGGGAAAACATGCTTTTGGAAATTGAAAGACTTGTTTTAATACATCTTGCAGTTATTTTCACTCACCTATGGGTGTAACACCTAGCAACTGAGGGGTTGGTCATTCACTTGGCTCTGTATGTGTGGCCCACTGCATGTACAGTACTTTGAAGAACACCTGAAAAGTAAATCAAGAATATTTGCAATATGAAACAGTATTTTATCTTAGGGAAGAGTGCATATTACAGACTACCATGATTTCAAATCACATGTCCCTAAATGATTAATGGGTGGTGTCAAAATTGGTTGTTATAAGAGTCATAATAATGATGATTGATGATGATGTGAACACTATAGTCCCCATTAAAACAGAAAGGGACAAGGGGGAGGGGGATTGCAATCTATTCTGTCTAAAGGAATTTTAAATCAACCTACCGATTACCAGTGGCATCAGCAGTGGCTCTTGTATACCCCCCTCATGTAAAAAGTATATTGGGCAAAATGTGTAAGAACAATTCACAAACACCTCTTGAAAGCAGCACTTTTTAGTAGTAAAAACAACAGCTGGGAAGTACAGTACCATTTTATGCAATCTGAAACACATTTCAGGCAAAGTGTTCTCTATACACAATGTGCTGGTCAATAGTGGCACTCGATAGGCGACAGTAGGAGCATTTTCGTTTGCCCCACCACTTCAGCACTTTCCCTCTCCCGATGAAAAAGTCTACTAGTAATGCCACTGTCAATAACCGAGGACATAAATTTTGCTCAGGCATTAATTTTTATTGCATTTGGCATTCCATGTACACTCAACATACATCAGATTCCGGGCCCGGTCTCACTGAAGACTTTAAAAATGGAACCTACTGCCATTGTGCTTGCAAAAGCAATGGAGTAGGGAAAACAAGCCTGTGAACCAAAACAGAAAAAAAGGTCAAGACTAGCTTGACTTGAACTACTTGGTTGGAAACCTAACCCAGAAATAGCATTTATATGCAGTCCTGCCTAGATCTTGGGGAAAACAACTTTTCATACTGTATGTACAGGTACAACAGCTGTACTATGCTTAGCCCACCTTACAGAACCCCTCATAGCCCAGGCCTCCATTTTTAAAATATTTAGTGTTGTCTTGGGGCAACCATTTCACTCATTGTAGTTGTTTTGTTGTCCCAGATATTCTGACAACCATGAAAAACGATTCCTGTAGCCCAACTGGTTACTGGTAGTAGCCCTACAGTACTTTGGCTTGAACTGAATTTAGAATGCAGATTTCTTATTTCCCTTGTGAGGATGGGGGTTGTGGAGTGGTGCACGGTGATTGAGGGGAAGGAGATCTGCATCAGTTTTCAATTGCATACAGGTACAACCAATTGTTGAATATTTGGTAAATTATTTATGTCAAATTGTATATGAGCATATAAGCAGAATTCAAATTTTTATTGGAAGTGACCCCCAATGCCCCGGTGTCTGGTTTGTTGATGGTGTATTAATTCCCCTCTTTCTCAAAATCCTGGATCTGCGACTGAGCCCAAAATCTGCAGATCCAGGTCTTCTTAGGCGACTGATGAAGGCCTATATACTGACGTAGTTAGCTTTCTATACTATAGCATTGTTCCACACATGGGGGGAAATTTATGATGTACGTACTTGAAAGCCTATAGGCCTATATGGGGCCTTACCTTGCCCACATTAGGAAGGCAGTTGCCTTTCAATTTTTTTTACCCACATATACCTGGCAATTTGGCAAACCACTAGGCCTACTAGCATTTGGATGGGGACCCTCATCACCCTTATTGAATGCTTACTAGCATTCAATAAGCATTCATTATGCCTTCTGAATGTATCATTTAGCATTTGAAGGGCTAAATTAAGCTGTCAGTGAGTTGGAATGCTTATTTTCTTCCTCAAATGAAGTCTTCCTTGCATTCTGAATAAGCCTTCATAATTTCCTTTGAAGTCTACCAAGCCTTCAGTTACTGTTTGAATGCATTCATTAGTTTTTTAATGTTTTGGAATGCATTCACACATGAATAATGCTTATCAAAGCCTTCATTTCCTTTTTTTGCAATTCATATAACTAGTATCAATTACATACTATGCAGCTGGAGGTCACTCAAGCATAAGCAAATTAGTTACAGAAATCAATTACTGGATAATGGTGCCTTGATTCTGCTCACCTGATTGCACCAGATAATCTTCATTTATATTATAAATCCAACATGCTCAGGCTTACAGACTGCTGTTCTCATCCAGTCAAATCTTTGGCAAATTACTGATCCAGCAAAGCTGAGCACTTACTCATTGTCACTGTGGTCTGCGCAGGCTAATGAAACAGCTAGGATTATCTTAGTGATAGCATATTGTACTGTAAGTCTATGCTTGATAAGAAAGTTTTGAGAAGACAATATTGGGGAAAGTGCAAACTCCGCGCCAGGCCCTCGGAGAGATCATAAGGGTAAACTAAGATAGGGCATGTATATGAGCAAACTGAGGACATAGGCTAGTCAGATTTTTCAAGAGTAGCGTGGCTTATTCTGGGGTTACGATTTTGCTGAAGTGGTAAATGTAGTGCTGATCACTTCTGCAGTAACCTGTGCCAGCTCGTCAAAAGCCTAGCTACTAATAAAATTGTCCTAACGTTAGGCCTATGCATACTCTGTACTGTACATATGCTAAAAACGCGTGTGGGATGGGTATGTGGATCACTAACGAGACGGGAATCCTGTTTACTTTTTACTATCAGTAGGCTGAACAAACACATTTCACTTACCTTTGGGCATGATCTGTGAGATGATGTTTCGCAAAATCGCCGTTATAAACAAGAGACTTGCCATTCCCCAATCAATCAACCTGCTTTTTCTGCGGCGATCTAACGTTAGGTATGGCCTATTCCGCGTGAGAATGGGAAAGGGAACCCTCGACTTTCGTTTGCTACTGTATTTTTCTCGTTTGATTTCTCCTTCTCGTGACAACGTGTGCAAACGCTGTCCTTTGATTTTTCTTTCTGAAGTTCTGCACAGGAAGACATTTTGCTGTCGTAAGACTATTAAAGACTAGCCCCTTCCCTTCGACCAATCTCTCAAGTTCAATGCAGGTTTCCTAGGCCAGTTCGTCTTTTTAGAAATTCCCAAGATCACGCCTCGAATAACAACGTATAGCCTCTCAACGTTGAACTACAGTAATAATAGCCTATAGCATCGAAGTCAAACTGATGATTAAAACACAAAACAATTGAGCCGGAAATTTAATACAAATTAGCCACCTTGGCATTCTTATTAGAACTTATTCACATATTTCATAATTAATTAATAAGTGACTTAAAAAAGAAGAAAAAAGAAACAATCACACAATATTTCTTTTTTCAAAGTGGGAAGGAAAAGAATGATCGAGACGGTTCAAAATTCCCAAGATATTGGGAAAATTCCCAAGGGTCTCTCTGTTGTCACACTGAGCAAGTTTTTTGTATCAGGAAAACAACTCCCTGCTACATACAAATTAACACAGATACTACGCCTGTTAACGCTCACACAAACAAGCATACCGTATGCAGCAGTACGCTATCCCACCCAATCGTTTGAACTGTTATCATACGGTCTCTATGGGCTACATCCGGGATTTTGGGTGGGATAACAAATTTTTTGAAGGCTGTCCAAATATCGCCCCCGTTTCGCGCCACGATACCGTGTCTTTAAATTAGAACTGCTGTAAAGGGAGAATAACTGTACCTAAACTAAAATAGCGGGACAATCAAAGTCCGGGCTAGCAACAGTAACTTGGTAAGGACACTCAACAAGTCCATGAAATTGCGAGGCACGTAGCAATTGCACTGCATAACATAAGACTAGTTGAATTCAACCATTTTAACCAACGAGTGTAACGGTTCATCAGAGGAATGTATTATACAATATTTATCAGTAACAGTACAAAATTTTAGGAAGCCCACCTAGCGTAATGGAGTAGGTCTACTTCACCCTTACCGCACACTTACTGTGGTATGATAAGCCTGCAGGGCCTACTGAATGTCCTCAGCGAAGGTCTCCAAACGCCAGGCCTTGGAACCAGTATTTTCCGCTTAAAAAGAGAAAATGAAACCCTAGAATATGGGATTTCTTCATTTATTCAAAAATCTTAAAAACTTACTGATTTATCTTGCAGTTCTCTTTTAGCCCTTGGGTCAACTTTAATTTCACTTCCCAGCAGAAACTCAATGGACCCATATCGCTACCGATCGATCGTGTGCATCTTCAAAGTCACGTGATGAACTTTTTTGAAGAGCTCAACATGCTTTTACCAACAGTTACGGACGCACCTTACAAAAACTATGAACACGTATATAGCTTCTACGTCTGTGCATACACAGTGTACGTAAGGAGTTTCCCAACCAGGGAAAGGTGTAATAACTATGAGGAAATGTACCACTGCCATTGGGTGAAGTGCAAAGTTCTATAGGTTGTATGCAAAGTTGTTGAAAAAATTAAAATTAAAAATGTTTCTTCCTCAAAAAACTGTTAGAAGCAGTGAAAATTTCCCTGCCATAATGGTCAGATTTTAGTGAACACAGGAAATTTTGGCTAAACTGCCTTTCACATTGCTGGGAAAGGTACCAGTCTCTCTTAATTTACTAAACTGTAGATCCATACTATACTTTCAAAGCTTAATTTTGAAGTGTTTGTCAAATACAAAACACACCCATTATATTGCCCACTATATTCACCTTTGAATTTCATTTGGGGACAAGCATCGCCTGGAGGGGGGGGGGCAAGGCATTTGACTGGGGAGAGAGGCTCTTGCCCCCTTCCCCCTCTAGTTATGCCACTGCTCACACCCTTGCTGTGCCCCCTTCCCCCTGAAGTAGAGAAAAAAATCCCTTTGGTGTCAGATCCATATTTCTCCCCTGCTTGTACTCAAGTGTTGACTCGCATGAGTCTATGGTTCAGATGTGGCTATTAACAGAACTGGAGGACAGTACGGTATTGTACTTAAGTGGTAAAAGTTTTATTGTCCTTCTGCAGCATTAGTAGTCAGGCTGTAACTGAAAAGGACCTTATGTATTAGGGAGGGTACATATACTGGCCTTCCGTTGAGAATAATTTTTTTGATATGTGACATTCTCAAAATTGGGTACTAGTGGTGCGACATGGGGGCAAAGTTGAAAACACGTCTTTATTGATTGAAATTTACACACTTGGTAGAGTACATTCATTAAAATCAAAATATTTTTTATATCATGGAACTCATTCAAACATGTGACAGTAAATTGATCAATGTAATACTTGGGACACCAAAGCAGTGACTAGGCTCCTATGAGCCTAAACAGTGAACACTGCTCAGGAATAAAGAAATAAATTGAGATAAGGTAAAAAAGAAAAGAAAATAATTTCCCTAAACTTACGGATAAAAAGTAATGTGTGTATGATTTCTTTAGTATTTTGTTCTTTTCAAATGCACAGTGGAACTATATATTTTAACATAATCAAAAAATCTGACTTAGATTAAGGCAAACATTTAAAAAGTTGCCTTTTTACTTTTACCCCAACAAATGTCCATAATTTGGGTAAAATAACTTTTCTGGAGTGAAAAAAAACAATATTATTTTATTGGCTTTTAAAAACTTAACAAATTCTTTTTTACCTTTTCAGTTATTTTCTACTTCGTTGGGTCTTTTAAAACATAGTTAAACTATTTATGAAGGACAGTTGCACCTTCAACCTTCAGAAGTCAGTATTAAGCATGAAAATATGATCAAAGTTGCAGTGGTTTATGGCATATTTTGGTGTGAGCCTTCAATGTGTTACAGGCACATGAGCCCTCCCCCTTTTTAACCACATTCCCATGCCCATTTTAAGGTTGAAAAAAATATACTATGTTATGTAGAGAAAGAGAAATTGTGGGAATAAATGGATCACTGGATTACATAAGAAAATAAACATAACAAAGAAAAGCTTTCTGTCATTTATTTAGATTATGTAGTAAAAAATTTTTGAACTACTGGTGGAAACTTCAAGATAGGTGAAGTCAGTTTGGACCCAGGAGTCAGTTACAAGTCTGCAAATAATGTTTAATTTAAATAGACTCATAGTGCTTTAGTACAGATTATACCAGCCTTTCTCAATTAAAATTTCTGATGCATCACATTGTTAAATGTTACTGATATAATGCACCACTGATCACCATCCTGGGGGAGGGGTACAAGGGGAGGGGGTGTCCCCGCCCTTTTGGAAAATTTTTGCCTTTCAGAGGGAGCCTACATGCAAAATGGTGCAAAACTTGTTTCAATTTTCGCGGCCAAAACTTTTTCACAAGCTTCACAGTTTTTGTCAATTCACAAGTAACGGTGAATCGACAAAGTACTGACTCTAAAAAATGCAAACAGGGATGGTGATTTTACTTTCTTGTGAGAACAAATAGGACGTTATCATCTCCTTGTTGGTATGTGACGTCATTCTGTGGGAAGTATTAGATTTATTTAGAGTACCTATTTTGAGACACAACAATCCTTGTCAAAAAAGTAATGACAAAGTTAAATTTTTCAATATTTTCCCAGTAATGTTTTGCGCTACTCAAAACCATGTCGCGCGCCACTTGTGGTGCCCGCCCCGCTATTTGAGGAAGCCTCAATTATACAAAAGTTTAGGACTATATTGCTTGATGCTTGTGTGGGGGGAGGGGATTGTTTTTGTTATCCCAGCCACCATAGTTACCATGTTATTTTAATATTTTTGTTTGTAACTGTATCGCCAATTGGTTGAAATTCAAAGTTAAGTGTTATTCATAAGACCCTTTGTTAACCAAATGAAAAAAAATTGAAAAAGTTCTTCAAAACTTGAAAAAAGTACAAATTTTTTCTAAAAAAAAATTTGACAGAATATTGGAATTAAACATTAAAGATCATACTTCTATCTGTCAGAAAAGTGTACGTGTTCACATGGATATTGTTTTCTCACGAAAGGAAGTAGACCACATTAGTCTGCTTTTGCAATGAATTTTGGGAAAAAAATATTTTCCAATGTTTAATATATAAGTTGTTCAGTTACTTATAGCAGGTGTCCTTGTGCCATGTAGAAGCATTCCTGTTGGCTTTAAGGTAACACATTTTGGTAAATAACTCAAAATATTGAATATGTGGGTTACTTCTTTTTGTCAGAAAGGGGCAGTGTTAGAGTGGTAATTCCTGCCAAACTGGCAAATTGGCGTTTCAGAGTTCCGTCTGCTCGAAAAACACTGAGAATGTCACTGTCAGCCAGGCCCACTGTTCCCTTCCATTTTATATCGGTAGTTCCTCGCATAATCTTTGTTAGTTACCGAGTATTTTCAGTCAGTTTAGTTTCCCGCAAATCGAGTGACTGAAGTGACTGTATTGGATGAGATATAAAGCACATTGAAGATTGATGATTTGTTCGTTCATTTAGTCATGAGGCTGCTTTTACATAGAATACACGGTATACGCGAAGAGCTAACTATACACAGTTGGTAGACTGTACGCCACAGTGACAATTTCAGCTGAGTCCCGCTTGTTTACGACATGATTTCTTCTGACAAAGACACCTGTGTTGCAATCCCTGCTCTCGACATCTATGTAACCAACTAACTCGACATCGACTGTATAACTTCCTCATCCCCCAGACTGTCCGCTAACCCAAGTCCAGATGTCTGCTGAGCAGGCCCGTGATGAGGCAATAACTGACTTAGTTGCAACATTTAGAGTAACTCTTTTTACGGAGTTTATGGTAGTCTTATTGGTGAATTACATTCACATTTTGAAGATTTTCAAACGTCTGTGATTGCCTTCAAATAAATGCCTTTGCAACATTTTAGTGACATTGAGGCATTTCATCAGTCACCTTGCACCAATGTGCAAAGATGCATGATCCAGACCTTGCAAATGCTCAATTTTATCAATTTTGTACATTCTATAAAAGGACACCCCAGAAATTAATGAAAAACCTCACAAGTCTGCTTCTAACACGTTGCAGTTGATTAAAAACTGGGATGTAATAAACAATGCATTTCCAGTACGGACAACTCTGTATAGAATATTAGGCACTATTGCAATGTCTTCAGCCATGAGTTGAACGTTCATTTAGTCACCCAAAGTTAACAAAAAAAAAATATCTGAGGTCCACTTTATCAGAGGAAAGACTTTCCTCTCTTGCTGTCCTCAGTATAGAATGCGACAGTTATGCGAGTATTGACTTTGATCCAGTCATCAACACATTCAGTAAAATGACCAAATGACGAATGGAACTTAAGTATAGGACAACACATCACACTTTTAAAGACCTTTCATGCAAGGAGAACTGCGCCGTGTAAGAGCCTGTATCTTTTCCTTTAACGTTTAAAAGTATTTATTTTGATGTTATATATCAGATATTTTAATGTTGACATATGAATGGTTAAATTCGAGTTTGTGTAAATTTTTCATTTTGCTGAAGACACCAGCTCATGTAAGTGTTGAACATATTGCATAAAATTTGCATGCATTTAGGATGTGAAAAGTAATCAAAATTATATTCAGATGGTGGTGATGGGAGAGGGGTGGGATCCACAAACAACACTTCCCCTGAGGCCTTGAGACACCCACAGACTGACACGGTGTACTTCAACTCAACAGCAACACTAGTACAAAATCAGGACACCTCTAGGCTATCCCCCCCCCGGCCCCGGACAGTCAGGTCTGGTTAGACCACTGTTGACACCCACAAATTGTTAGGCTTGCCATTTGGTATCTTATTTTCTATGGCTTTATAAATGTGTATGGTATTTTCAAGAATTTACTCCATTTCAATTTGTGGGTATAACAGGGACACCAAGGATTGGCACCCCATAATACAGCTAACATGCTAATTTGTAAATTATGATTACACTTGAATTTTTAAATTTTGCATTGACCTGGAAATTCTCAAATGCAATATAAGCCACTGTTTGTAAGTAGAAGATATTATCAATCCCCAGTGTCATTGAATTTTTTTTTTACATACATTGAGAATGACCAATATAACTGTGGCAGGTTAGGGCCAGAACACCAAAAAATCAGATTTCCATCAGCATGAAATGACCACTTCATAACTGGATTCCCCCTCCCTTCAGATAGATCTACTTTCTATGTGGCTCAAGCATCAAAGTTTACCAACATAGATTCACCAAAGCGGACACCAAATGTCTGTCGATTAATTATGAATGATGCCTTAAAAATTGGTGTTTCTAATCAGTTCTCTACAAATTTTCTTCTTTCTAAAAGAGTTTGATGTAATCCTTTAATACATCAACTGAACTGCCACCTGAGAATGACCATGCATATTTTTTAAAATTGTGGAAAGTTCATTCGAATACTGGGCAAAGCAATCATACTGATATTGTGGAAATATTGGCTGCTGTTATCATCGTTCAGATGACAAATGAGAAGATCAAAACTATCCATGGTATGTTTCCAGATAAATCCAGTTTGCCTTATGCTTGACCCACCTGTTACACCCCAAATCATTGGTGGACACCAAACAACTTAGCAGTGGCTGTGCCAGAAAGTCAAGTCTGGGGAGGGAGGGGTCAAACTCATGGCAAAGGATAATGTTGGGGAGGGAGTAAAATTTTCAGGCCCAGTGCAGAACTGAGCCCAACTTGAGTGCCCTTTCCTGGAATCCTGGGGGTGGTTGTCCAGGGGGTGAAGCCCCCAGAAACTCTTAGGTGTGAGCATATCTGGATGGAAAATGAAGTTTCTGGGGGGAGAGGTATATTATCTAATTTTTCAGTTAACCCAACTCCTAACTGACCTAACTTGGGGGGAGGGGTAAGTGAAGGGCCAAGACAAAATCTGGGGGAGCACATATGCTCTATCTTGCCCTGCTTTAGCACTGCCACTGCAAACAAGGCTGTTTTTCTGAACTATACCAAACACTGAAAATTCAGTACCACTGTGAGGTAGCCCTGTACTAACATATCAATTTCTACGATTCTTTGTTTTTTGAGGGCCGCTTCTGAAAAGGGCCATGTTCTCAGGCACTGCTAGTGGGGTATTTCCATAAACTAGGGGTCCAATAGTGTGACATGAGGTCAAAATTTAAAAAGCATTTTAACTGGTTGAAATTTTAACTATAGGTAGAGTACAGTCAGCAGTAATAAAAAATACAAATATTTTTACAAACAACATTATGTGTGTGTGATGGGACTCATTCAAACAAATGATGCCATCAAATTTACCAACATAAGGGGGGACACCAAAGCAGTCTTTAATGCCCTCTTGAAGAATGAAGAAAATCCTAGATGGCTGAAAATCCATAGAACTTTGAGGGTGATTTAGGATCCTTTCTTGAAAAAATATGGAAGAAGTTGGAAATAATTCCCCAAAACTTAAAAAAAAGATTGAGTGTCATTTTTGTCAACACTTTCAGGTGCCAAAAAGTCCACACTTTTGCATAATTTGGGCAATTTTGACTATTTTTAAGTAGTAAAGGATATTCAAGTATACAAATTTTCCTCTTTGGGACCTGTAGACTGTACTTGTCATTTGGTATCTTATTTTTTATCTTTTTATGGAAATAATTTCACTCAATTTTTGAACCTCGTGTAATGGGGACACCAAGATTTGTGTCCCCATTACTCTAAACATGAAATGTGCTAATTTAATTTTTAAAGGTTAAGCTGACCTGGAAACAGTCAAATACAATATACACTACTGTTTGTAATAATAACATACAGCAAGATGTCTCTGTTTCATTAAATTTTTGTTTCTCATTACCAACATAACTACGGCGGCAAGGGGGGGACACCAAAAATTCAGATGTCCATCAAAATAAAATACTTGGTTCAAGAGTCTTGTAATTAAGTTTTCTGTTAAACTTCTGGGACTGTCTTTTCATGTAACTTAATTGACCCAAAAATTTAATGGTTTGTGTAAATGGTAGAGCAACAAAATTTACCAACATAACTCTCTGAGGGGGACACCAAATACTGCCAATTATGAATGCAATAAAAGATGCTTCTTTTGATTTTTTCTTCAGAAGTGTGCTACTTTCTCAAAGAGTGTGAACCAATTCTTACATCAGGAAAATTTCTGCCACCTGAGAAAACTCACACTGGGTCAATAATGAAAAGGACATTAGAAAACCAACATAACTAGGGGAACACCAAAGGGTTATGTTGGTCAGCTTGGGCATTTTCAATCATCTTGCTCGGAAAGTTGGGAGAAGCTGTAGCAATGATATATGGAACTGATCATGATTATTAGTGATATCCTTACCATGAAAAAATGAGCAGCTTCAAAAAAATGCTCAGTTTATGATAAATATGCTTTTCAGATGAATCAAATTCGTATGTCTGTATGTCATAGCTGGTACCCCCAAATCAGGGGGGACACGAAAGCAAAAGAGACCGTTTTCTAGAAAATGCTAACCACTGAATATTTAGGTCATATATCATTAAGGCACTTATGTTGGTACTTGGTAGGGCATGATAAAATACCTGAATCAATGGTTTGTTGTATTCCCGGTGTTTGAAACCTAGCAAAAAATGACAAAATCAGTAAAAACCCTGGGCATTGGACCCCTAGTTTTATTGAAATACCCAGTGAAAACACCACTGCAGAATTTCACTGTCAACTAGCTATTACGTTTTTTGAACATTGAGCCAATTAATGTTCCTCCTTGTTTTGTTTTTGTTTTTGCAGATTCCATGTTTCGAGTCACAGTGCAACACAAAGTCATGTGAATGATGAATTCTAGCACCTTTAGCCAGAGCCAAGAAGAGATGTCAAACAAGGTAATTTACAAATTACTGCAATTGATGGCATGCATGCAAAGACAAACTGACTTTTTCTGTGATGACTGAAAAAGTTTCAGAACTAGAAAATTTCAATCTTTTAACCATTTACACTCTAAAATCAAAAGAGTGAATACTTTCACTCTCTAATAGAGGGGAAAGTGAATTCATTCCATTAGAGTGCTATTCATGAGAGGAAGAGTAATGTTCACTCCAAAAAGAGTGAAGATTCACTCTTAAAGGCCCAGTTCTCTCACCCCAAAAAGAACCAATTCTCCTAACCAAGCCCCTCCCACAATTGTCTGAAATTCATCCTCATCCAGACACAATCTCAGATTATTGCTTCAGGGTGAGTATAGACAAACTCTATATACTAATCAAAACACTCTCACTACCGTTCATGCTCAGTAATTCAAGCTTTGGCACCTCTGCATTGTTTGAATTAGCTGTCAATCAAAGAGCTGAGCCAATTGAGAATTTCAGTACCCGGGTTCCAAAACTGTAGTTTGGGGTGAGAGGTTTGGCCCTTTAACTGAGTACCTTTGGGGATTACTCTTTTTTAAGAGTTGTTCCTACCGGCCTGCCATCTAGAGTGAAATTTGGAGTGAATTTCCACAGAAGTTTATAAAGTGAAATTTCATAATTTTTTCCTGGAAAGTACCAACAGAAATTTCACTCTTTCATATTTTCGAGTATAGTGAAAACTCAGCCCTGTGCAATTTATAACATTCTCTTTTAATACCCTTGAACACTTAACTGGTTTGCTTACCCTCAGTTGCTCTGCAGGGCTGCCTACTGATGAGTGTTACTTTCCGTGGAAAAATTCATCGATATTTTACTACCTCAAAGTTCCTTTTTATTTTAAAAAATTCTAATTTGTCCACAGAGTTTATTTTTAGCAATTGCTATGTAATATCAGTTTCATAAAATGTATCAAGATATTTGTCCACCGAAAAGTGAGTCGACCAAAAAAGTGAAATTGTCTTCAGGGTTTTCTTCTTGAAAGGAAGGACAAGCAAACTTGTCAAGCTTCAATGGGAGCAAATTCAAGTTTCTAATTGTGAAGATAGTGCTATAGAAGATGCATGTTGGCTGCGCATACATTTACATTATATGCAGAAGAATCGCCTCATATGTTGTAATAGTATTATTAGCATCAATGAAATCATTGTTACTACATTGAATATCTACAGCTCAGTTAAACACAGGGGTACAGTAAGTACCCAGCAAAAAAAAAACCAAAGATGTTTGAAAGTGCTAATGTTAGAACAGATAGTCACTCTTTGTTTTAGGCCTATATTTTTCACTTCCCTAACTTATTTTGAACAGCAAAATTTTGCAATTCTTCTTATTTGTCTTCAAAGTATCTTGTATTACACTTTAGGACACATTAAATACAAGTAAAAAAAATTTCATGATATTTCGTCCCATCCAACGTAAAATTGATACGATTCACAGATCTATATCGATAACAATGAAATTAATTTAGTTGAAAAAACTAAGTTTCTTGGTATTTACTTAGATTCCCAACTATCATGGAAAAATCACATTGACTATCTTTGCTCTAACATCTCTAAAGTTATTGGTATCTTCCAAAAAATTCGCTATTTTGTGCCTTCCCATACTCTGAAAACATTATATGATTCCCTCATACACTCTAAATTGTCTTACTGCAATATTATCTGGGGAAATGCTTTTCCCCTCTTATTTAAACCGTCTACACGTTCTCCAAAAGAAAGCTGTTCGTATTGTTAGGAACTCTAGTTATTGTGCCCGCAGTGCCATCCTTTTTTCAAACCTAAAAATTCTAACGATTTTCGATGCCTTCAAATTCCAAGCTGGTGTTTTTATGTATAAATATGTTAACAGATTGTTACCCCGCAGTTTTGATGAATACTTTAAGTTTTACAGTGATGTTCATACCCATAACACACGTTTCTCTCAACATCTGCATACAAATTTTTCCTACACAGAAATATCACACTGCCTTTTCATAAATACCGGGATCAGCATATGGAACTCACTACACAACCTTAAAAGATGCTAAACCCGTATTTTCTTTCAAGACTAAATTTAAATCCCATTTGCTTAGCAATTATTCTTCTTAGGTGGTTTTGGCTTTCTTTTGTTTCTTTTGTTGTCCTATTTTGTCATGATTTGTTTTTTGTTTTGTTTTGTTTTGTTTTTGTTTGTTTGTTTGTTTTTTTTTTCTGAAAACAGTGCTGGGTGTTTTTTGTCATCTTGGGATGGGTGCAAGGTGAAATATATAAGTGGTGGGTGTCAACACCTGGTCCCTCCACATCCCCACACATTTATTTCAAAATTGCAAAAGGGCCCTTGAATTGTTCTCACATGTGGAATCAATATTTTTGTAATACAAGAATTTCACTTGATTTGGGAAGACAGCGTGCCTGAAGATAGTCTGATTAATATGTTTTTAATTCACTTTACAAAGTTCTTTGCCAGGGTTTAAATTCTAGCCACTAGCTACAGTTGCATAAAATGATGACTTTGAAAATGATGACTTTGAAAATATTATCTACTTTTTGAGTTTCCATGCTGTGACATTGCTTTTTGAGATGGCAATGTAGACACCTCAGTAGATACTGTAAAAAGCGGTGTACGGTATTTACTGGTATCTTGGTTTGTAACATGATCTGTGCCATCAAGGGGTATATGTTTTCAATTCTCTTTAAATTGCATGAAAAGCAATGGATACATACTGGACTCTCCGGTTAGCTAACCTCAGATTTTACTTTAAAGAAAGTTTTTGTGTATTTTGGAATTATCTGGTCGTCAATCGACCAGATAATTAGTAACAAAAGTAACAAGATGTGTTAGTTCAATGTTAGTTAGATGGAGTTTTACGGCCCAGTTTCCAACCTATTGAGCCGGCCATGGATGTGCAAGTTGAATGTATCAACTGTGTATGTAGTGTGCTTCATAATTTCCACCATGAAGCAATATCCTAAGATGAAATGAGGTAGAGAAATGAGAGTCATGCTTTAAAAAGTAAGAAGGAAAGTTTCATCAGGATAAACGGGCATTCATAGCTAGCTCTCACAATGTTGACAATATCATGTGCAAGAATTGCCATTTATTTGGGAATGGGTGTAAAAATAAATTAAAAAATAAATTTGATTTAATTCTTTGTTACAGTTTGAATCCTATAGTCATTATTTTGCTTGTAACTTATCTTATAGGGGTAACTGTAAAAGAACCCTATATTGAAGAGATGTTGTGTGGTGAGGCCTGTAGGGAGTAGGCCTCTGTTAATTGTACTTTCATGCATGGTACAGTCAATTCTTAGAATAATTCATGGTAATTTTCATTACAGCATATAACATTTTTAGTGTATAAATGTCAAGATATTTTGTTTCACTTTTCTGACATTACCATAAATGCTCATTCTCATTTATGGACTGAGTGCTCCCTTCAAAATATAGGCCTAGACATGTATCTGAAAGGTCCCTAGAAAGGCTTTGCACTGCACAGTGCACACTGTGGTACAGGTGGTGTTAAGTATACATTACCCAAATAAGCTTGCCAAGAGTGTGGTTTAGTAGTTAAATGTACTCCAACATGGCTGCCAGTGGGTATTATAACGCCATATAAAAAGCCCCTACAGAGTTCCGAAGTGTGACATCATTTTAGCCACTGGATCCTTACGAACAAAATACCCTATTGCTTTATCATGAGTCTCAACTTCTTCAATTTATTGTAGTGAAATGGATTCTTTAATATAAATTAGAGTCCAATATGGTTTTATGTATTCATCCAAAGTATTTTTTCAAATTTTTTCAAGTTAAATTTAAATTCCGTTAACTTTGGAATTTTAACATTGGTTTCTTAAATCTGGTACATGGGGAGGTTTTCACAGAATTGTATGTCTTCCTGTGGAGTACACTATGTGTCCATTGACACTTTTTTACCGACTGAAGTTAATCTCATTTCAAAAATGAAATCAATGATGTAGGGTGTACGTCCAGGGTGGTAATTATTTCTTGGTCCAAGTTTCATTTTCGTAGTCATTGACAGACCTGTACAATTTGTGCATCGTTTTAAATGATGGGTATCTTGTACACAATGTTTTCTTGTAAAAGTGTAGTGGCTATAGGCCTCTGAAAGTCCCTATTGCTTTAAGGGGAACCTGTTCATTGCTACATTCGAATTTTTTTGTCAGTTGCAGGGATTTTCAAAGAAATAAGTAAAATATTATTGTTCCACAGGTAGTAAGTGTGCCATTGTGACAAATATTCAGCTTTACTTTGTGCCATGTGGTTTTACATACAACTGAAAATCACAATTTTTGAAGGTGTTGCATTAAGTATGTTAGGCTAATGAGGTTGAAGTTTGTGTAGAGCCATCGCCATGGGAACTAAGGGAAAGTGATCACTTTCATGTCAGAAAAAATACCCTTAGAACAATCTCGTCAGGAACTGTTCTCATTACTAATTATATGCCCATTTAAGTATTTGAAAATGACCATGAAGGTTGCCATTTGATAGCACTTCATCTCAGAATAAGCAGAAAGGGGATGTAGCCCTTCAGTGCTCTTTAAGTAATTTGATTCCTTTTTTGCCAGCACTTATTTCAGGATTTGTTGTAAGTTGTTATTTGAACCCCAAAGTTGTAGGACTTCTATCGTACCAGAATGGTAACCGAATCTGTTGCTCATTGAAGCAGCTAATTGGAGTAATGAACCAGTGGTCGGGTACTATAATTGGGAACCGCAGTTTTTCCTTAAAAACTGTGGTAGCCATGACGGATCTCCTTAAAGGCTAATATCCCGTAATGTTGGTATTCTATTGCTCAACCTCCAGATTGAGGTAAATAATTAAAAGCTACAGGTACAGTAGCTGTATGAAGCATTTACAAGCACTTAATCATTGAAGGAGTCACTCCACATACATGCATGTATTTTGCCGCATTTTCAAAAGATAAAACCCTTTGCAACATGTGCACCTATAGATAGCAAGCAGCATTGCAGTGTTCAGCAGTAAACTTGCCTTACACATGTAAGGTGAGTAGGTGACGCTCATGTACATGCATATGTTTTACACAATAGACTTAGGAATAATTTAACTAAAATTCAGTGCAAATCAAAATTTATTTTCTTTTGCAGAATTCTGATGAAGCGTATGAAGATGATATATTTCAAATTCCATTTTCTGCTACAAAATTGCGACATAGTCTGTCAGAAGGATCTACGTCAGTGCGTAAGCCTGTTAATGGGTATAACAGAATGCATTCCTTTCATAGCACACTGGCAGGTAAGTTTAAAGAGATATCATAAAGCTGTAGAAAGCCAAACCTTAAGATCCTCTGTTCCTTGACCTTTTAAGGACGTCATTGTACCACCAAGCTGCATATCCAGGGATGGACCAAACTGAATTGCAAGAGCAAACTGACCTGGTAAAGTAATCACTTACCAGTTGAATACCTTGTTGTATCTAAACATATGTTGTAGCCAGAGTGTGGAAGCATTTGGTCAAAGTTTAATCACAGTCTTAAATTTTATTGGTAGCAAGATGCCCCACTCAAACATGAAAAAGAATAATCATCCATGTCTTCTGCAAAAGTTAATGCTGCATGGGACCGCATCTTTTCTGAAATAATATGCCTTTTAATATTCTGACAAACCAGGGCTGCTACATATTAGACATCTGGTGATATGTAATTTCAAATTAGAACTTAGTGTTTAATTGATGCATTAAAGATGTTTAAAACTGTTAAATCTTCAGTCCTTACTTCGAGTTGTCTAAGTGTATATGATATCAGATATAAGAATCTTTATTGACAGTTAGAGGAATTTGGTGCAATTTCATCTCATAAAACACAAAATATTAGAGAAAGGCTGAAAACCTAATAAAACACATAAAACAATCAAAGGCTAAAAATGAAAAAACAAAAACATAGAACAAATCCCTAAAACCATGAATAAAAAAGAATACAAATGCCCTTACTTCCCTCTAAAACTGTTGGCAAGACTCAATGTAGCCAGTGCTAAAAACAATCCTTCGTATCTTTCTGCCCTGCATTTTATAACAATCGCCCTACCTGTGTGTTCACTAAATTCAATTTTATTACTAAGGTGATGATGATGTGATGATATTACTGATTCATACCTGTTACCCTTTCCAGCAGCTCTTTAACTGAACTTAAACCTCTAACCGGCACACTTTCTTAACTTTCATAATTACTCAATTATTAAGTGTTTCTAAGTGATAGGCAGTTGCATTCCCAGGTTCACTGCAGGCTGATAAGCAAATAGTAAGTATGGTCTCAACTGTTGCTCGATAAAACATGGTTGGGGTCTAATTTAAAGGCATTAAGCTTACATACAATAGACATTCACTTGATTCGCTTTTGAAAGGAAAGAATGTATGTGAGCATCCCATTAGGGTAACTTGTTTAGTAATCATCAACCCAAGGTACTTGTAGGAATTAGCTTGTTCATCTGTTTCACAGTTTGATACAGTGTCTGCTAGACTAGGGTTGCCTCTAGTACTGAGCCAAATCTTTACCACTGAGTTCTTTCATTTTAGAAACTATATTAACTTGTTATCCATACATCAGTTTGTAGAGGTTAAGAAAACCTCATTTCTTATTACCAACCCCATGGCAGTTCCTAAAAACAATATGCCACCTCAGTGATATTTAGATGATAGAACTGTTCTAAACAAACATTTAATTATGAAGCTCAATTTTGCACTCTCTTCTTCTCTCTTTTAAATTCATCATTACGGGATATAAGCCTTTAAGGAGATTCCGTCATGGCTACCACAGTTTTTAGGGAAAAACTGTGGTTCCCAATTATAGTACCCGTCCACTGGTTCATTACTCCAATTAGCTGCTTCAATGAGCAGCAGATTTGATTACCACTCTGGTAAAATAGAGGCCCAACAACTTTGGGGTTCAAATAACAACTTACAACAAATCCTGAAATAAGTGCTGGCAAAGAGGGAATCAAATAACTTTAAGTTCACTGAAGGGCTTACATCCCCTTTCAGTTTATTCTGAGATAAACTGCTATCAAATGTCAACCTTCATGGTCATTTTCAAATGCTTAAATGGGCATATAATTAGTACTGAGAACAGTTCCTGACGAGATTGTGCTAAGGGGATTTTTTTCTGACATGTGGTAAAATGTTTCTTCTTGAAAATGCAACATAGTCTGCCCAGATCAAAGGCAGTTTGGGTTGTAACTGATATCTGAGTTCTTTACATGAATGTCTTCACATGACTTATGCTTTCATTGTTATCACATTGCGTGAAATCAATTAACACATAATTGACTTGGCTGTTAGGTAACCCCAAATATTATGTAACGTTTTGTGATTTTTTTATCTTGTACTGCCAATCTATTGTGAAATCCTGAATATATCAAGTGTATACAGTATGTATTGTGCTTCATTTCTTTTCTGTGGCGATAAGGTGTAATCAGGCAGAAAAGACAATATTTCAAAAAGTAAGAACGGGAGTTTCATCATGCTTTTGTTTCAAGGCTAAAAATGCAATCACCTTAAATTGGATTACTGTAGTAGACTGTTAGCTATTTGACAGAAGAAAAGCTTGGAAAAAATAATGTGGCAACATTTTTTCACTTAATTGTGACATTTATGAGGAGCTGTGTATTTGATCTACCCAATGTGTGCATAATTGTTTACATCTGATCTTGTTTTTGAAAAGTGCATGTTGAGGTAAAAATACAATGAAGTGAGATATTAGGCCCTATACATTATTATTTTGTTGTAAATGATTTTTTTTTGGAAGTTGCAAAATGAAGTAAAACTGACATGTCTATAGTATTAAGGTATTTACATTGTACAAACACACAAGAAACTTTAGAGCATTTTCTGAACCTAACTGTGTGGGAAAATGAGAGGTAATTTGAGTGAATGATGCACTCATGCCGTGACGTCTCTTCTTGAGAAAGCAACATAGACACCCCAGTACATCAAAGGTGGTGTGGGGTGTAACTGATATCTGAGTTTGTCACATGATCTGTGCCCTAAAATGAGCGAAACTTTCATTGTATTCACACTGCGTGAAAAGCAATTAACACACGCTTGATTGACCTGCTGGCTAACCTCAAATGTTTTGTAACTTTTTGTGTATTTTAATGTATCTGTTACGTTCAATCGATTAATCAGACGTGAAATGTTACTACATCAAGTGTACATGTGAGCTTCATTTCCTCCCTGAGGTGATAAGAGGTCATCAGGCAGAGAAAGAGAATGTAACAAAAAGTTAGAAGGAACGTTTCATCATGCTTACAATGATTATACACATACCCCACTGACCTCGTGTTCAATGGCAAGTCAAATGTGTGTATTAGAGAATCCACTCCCTTAAGACTTGGACAAATTTATCCTGTCCTTGAAGTCCTCCTTTGTTACACAACTGACAAAGAGCAGCATTGTTGCAGATTACTTTGTCCAGTGACCACCTTTTGTTGCTTGTGGTTTTTGTTGTAAAATTGGCCAAATTGTTACACTATCGGCCAAGTCATGACGTCCACTGGAACATGCATCAAAGTACTTAAAATGTGATAGGGCAATTGCATGATGCAGGCAGTGAACATGAGAGGATGATCGACAATGAAGAGTTTCCACCATGACTCATCAATTTTTCTGAAACAGTCAGAGCTAAAACCCAGATCTTTTCAGGTTTTACTCCCCTAGTTAAGCTAGCTACAGTGATGCAGTGCACTGTACCACCAAAGAGAACGTAGTAATCTGCATGAAGAGTCAGTGAAATTAATGCACAGCACCTAGATTCATACGGTGTTATGCCCGATACAGAATTCTCTAGTGAAGACCCCTGTGCGGTGGTCTTTTGATGAAAACAATACTGAGTCAAACACCACAGTTCTAGACTTAAAGGCATTTTGATCCCATCTGCCTGGGCACACCAACTAATTATAATCTCTTATCAGATTTTGTTCTCACCAAGACAAAAGGTTGTTTTTTAACAAACTGGTACAACAAAGCTGCTTACTCATTGCCAAGTGAACTGTGGGCTAATCAAATCAGATCATCTAACTGATACCATGTGCTTAATAATAAACAGATTCGTGAAGACAAGCAGAAGTTGCAAACTCAGTGCCCTTCGGAGCGAATGTGTCATGTTATTAGGCCTATGTATCGCACTTATACTGATTACATGAAAAGTCTATTGTTGTTATACACATAAGTATGTGCACAGTGGAATTATCGATCGAGTGTTGCCCCTGTGCTGTGCTAGTACATTGTTAGTGTGAGATATATTCTGTAGGGAGTAAGAGACTAATAAACAGCCATTGTTAAAGTGCTATTTTTGCGTCAGATCATGATTCGCATCAGATGATACAGCCAGTTTGACTGTGGAACCCTCTTCCCTTGAACAATGCACAAAAGCATTTGGCCCTGAAACTTGACATTAACCAGCCTCCCCTAGGGTTCAGACTAGCCTTAGAGAGTGCTGTTGTGTTAATAAATGCAGAAATTTAAGGACTGTGTTACAAATTTTACTGTCAGGTGATGACTGGAAGGAAGATTTATCAATAGAAAATTCCAAGAACGATGCAAGCTTCTTACCTGCAGATTTTACAGAAACGCTTCTGAAAGATTTCCCAAGACTCCATAAGAATGGCTATCAAGTAAGTATATTTCACTCTCTGTGTTCTTAAATCATGCCAAAATTTTTATACCATATATTTGATATTTTTTCATATAGATGAATTCCAATCAGCGCCTGTGTTTAGCCTGACTGTAGGCAGCCATTACTGGGGTCCATCAGCCTTAAATCATCATTTATTGTCTACATGAATTTCAATTCGATTTGGATCGGTTCGGTTGGGTTCAGTTCAATTCAATTTATTTCTCATATGTACTTGTCTCATCAACAAGATTAATTTAGTGAACATGCGTCCATGATACAGGTAAGTGAGGAAATTGAAAGATTATAAAGGTCTTTCACCTTTTATATAAAGGTCGACCAGATAGCTGACTGAAATCAGACCATCACTTGCTGTCAGTATTTGTCTATAATTTGTTATTAAATGATGTGAATTTCATTTCAAAGCTCATTACAGGCCATATTTTTGCATATATGTATACTGCACAAATGTGCCATGATATGTGTACCATGCAGTGTTCTTACCAATTCTCAGATATCCACCAATCTGCCGGACTTTTTGCACTTACCACAAACTAAGGTGAAATTTCCTTAAATTCCTTCTCTGAACTTCTTGTTCGAACAAATTCATGTTGTATAGTATGGCCCATGGTATGGTCAAGTGAGCAGATTGCTGACCAGCAGTAGAGCTAGAAATGCCCATTACCCTTATTTTGGAAAAACTCCAACGTGAACTGACCCTCTTAAATGTGTGTAGTTCATTTTCTAGGCACACATGAATCTCATCATGCAGTGTTAATCCTGATATGAAATTCTCTAGTAAAAACCGCAGAGCGACAGTCTTTTGACGCAAATAATACTGAAGTCAAACACTGCAGAACTACATAATGGCTGTTTGATCCTGTTGGCCTGGTCACACCTTATCATCTATTATCACATGTTGTTCTCACCAAGATGAGGGGCTGTTCTTTGGCAAACCGATGCAGCATAGATGCTGACTCATTGCCAAGTAACTGTGGGCTACTTAAATAGGATCATGGTAGCATATGCTTAACCCTTTACTGTTGTTTGGGTCCTTTTGGACCCATGCGGAGAGCTCGGCTGTCACCCATCTTTACTGTTTCACGCGGAGCTTGAAACTGCGAGTAGCTACCCAAAAATTCGGCCACAACAACGAGAGAGACAATAGTTTAAGGTCACAGGGTCAGTGGCCTATGGAAGCCAATGCAGGGGGGGCTAAGTCTGCTTTTCCGCCAACTCCCGAGGCGCGCAAATATGCCCCCATTGGAGCACAATGGTAAAGGGTTAATTAGGCAGATTTGTGAAGACAAGTGGAAAGTGCAAACTCAGTGCCCTTTGCAGGGAACGTGTCATGTTTTGACTTCTGAAAACTTGCAGTGTTGAAAGTAACCAATGAATGACACACTGAAGAGCTGTGCTTGCCTAATTAATAGGAGGCCCATCCCTGACAAAACAATATCCTGATCCTTTTACCCGAGTTGCCATTGGCAAATCCTCTTTGTATGTGACAAATAAGCCATAGTAGATCACTTGGCAAGCCTAGTACAATAACACACAGTTCAAAAATTCCATATTAAGTGGATGATTTTTTTAAAAAGTGCTTCAAATACATATTTTCATTTATTTTTTTACTCTCATGATTTGGAAAAGGTTCAGTGTCCTGATTCATCGAATTAAACATGTGTTAGAAACAATGCAACATTTTTGGGGGCATTTTGCAGAGAGTCTTCAACATGTGCTTAATTTATTTAAACCAGAATTTATGCTAACCAGGAAGGTTCCGAGTCCCAGACTCGAGTTACCTCGGAAGTTTTCTCTCCACTAAAGTTCACACGTGCACTGCTGGCCACAGGTGAAATAAATATAGTTCTTATAATTTTCTGGGACTCTTGAAGAAATTGGCAGACACTTCAACTTGCCCTCAGATTCTTGAAATGAAATGTTCCTGGGCTCCCACCATTTAGTAAGAGGTGTTATCAATACTTTGTGTATCCAAGAGCTGCTAGGAAATGGAATTTTCTTCCACCAAATATACCTGCAGAACCAGATATAAATTAAGTTAAATTTAGCCTATCCATTGCTTATCTTCAAAACATAGAATGTGGTGAAATGTGGAATATCTGGTAGTGAATCACTGAAGAGGCTTTAGTAAATCTCCATGCACTTGCCCTTGTAGTTTTAATACAATATGCAGTGGTATTAAAGAAACTTTTAGAGGAGCCAGTTTTACATTTCAATCTACATGAGAGTGTGAGTGTACTTTGTACATGCCTAAATTACAGAACATTGAAGAAAATTACAAAGGACTTTACACCCATCAGAATATGTTATAATTAGTTGTGAATGTCTTCATAATACTAAAGAATCATTGAAATTAAGCATCTCTAATTAGACTCCTTTACATTCTCAGTAACTTTAAGACATCAATATTTTACAGTCTGCCAAGTCGTGTTCTGTTGATTATGATAATGAGAGGCTGGTTCCAAATTACTCAGTTCAGGTTCAATCAGTCTGGCAGATTTTGAAGTGCTGTTTTCACTGAAAGATATAGCCTGTTTCTTGTCAGGCTTTTGATTTACAGGCTAAGGCTTTTATCGGGATACCATCTGGTTTATGTACTGCCAGACTACTGTGACTTAAAAAGAATTTTCTTCAGTGAAGGTAATTGTCCCCACATGATGGGATGTGAATCCCAATCTTCAGTCCTTGACGTCAATGGTATGCCTACTGGAAAGCTGACAGACTTATCATTTAATAGCAAGTAGGTTTGGTATATCAAAAGAGCAACGTATAGCCTACAATTTTGTATGGGATGGAATTTGGAAGTTCGTGGTCGTTCACCTATGTTAAAATTGCCCATGTAAATAAAAGAAGCAGTGTGAAGGGGTGGGGGGGGGAGAGGGTTGAACTTTATATAATTAATGCTTTGTCAGACCTCCTGAAAGTAGATAATGGCTTCACAATATATGGTACAAAACATATCCACATACCTTTTAGACTGCAAAAATTCAGATTTACTCCGTATTTCCTTGTGAGTTATATGGCAATTTTAATTTTCTTAATTCTCAGACTGCAGAATCATCTGAGCAAATTTTATGTCAGAAAATGCTTCAGTTTCTTAAAGCAATTCACTCTTTCCAAAATGGATCCACAAAGCACATTAATTAAGTAAACTATAGTTATAATGTTAAGCAATAACAATACCCTTGAATGATACATGTGCATGAATTATTCCAAGCACATTCAACAAAGGAGCCAATTAAAAATCTGCTTTAAGTCTTTCTTAGATCTAAGCACTGTTTGTTAAGCACAATGCCAAGATCATTTTGAAATAGTAACTTTCTTCTGCGAGGCTGGTTAAAGAATTCATGTGCAAATTGCCAGACATGCTCCATGGTATTAAAGGCATATTCTGGAGACAAAATTGGTTAACTTCAAAATAAGCAGAAAAATTTTCTCTTTCAGAAGGTGAAAACGGCATCTCGATACCTTATAGCCTCCAGAAGGTACAAATTTTTAAAGAAATGCAAATTTTTCTTATGATTTGATGCATCATGGGAAATCTGTGATGTCATCGTGGCACAATAATTTAACATTGCATTCAATTAATTTATAATTATGGTGCCGCTGCAGGCAGTATTAAGCAATTTTGTTGGTTATACTCTATGTATGGTAGAGGGTAATGCTAGATCTACAGGAAAAGATGTTCAAACATTCCAACAGTATCAAATTTCAAGGACAAACAGGACCTTCAATTATATAGAAAAACAAAAGGAATTTGAAGCAATGTGCCCACATTACATAACTCTTTGTGTCTTTGTTGAAAAGCAGAGGTATTTTTTAACTAAAATAACCAATCTTTAAAGTAAGATATCTTGAGTTAGGAAAATGGTATTATGATAGGGTTTGAAGGACATGGTGTGGAATATTTTTGTTTTTCTTACAAGACAGAGGAGAAAACCCACCAGAACATGCCTTTAACACTGTAGGCAATAGTGTGAATCCCACCTCATCACCAGGTGTACAGTAGCTTACAACACTGGCAAATGAGAACCATGATATAATGATACTGTTACACCTTCAGCAGTGCAGGCATTTCCTGAAATGGCCCTTACTAAAACTGCCTGCCACTAAACAGCCTAAGACCCGGCTTTTGTGTTGTAAGTCGGGTTCTTAATTGATTTTTAACACCAACAGTTTACGGCCAATCCAATGCTTACTGGGTTTAATCTTATATTTACTGATTATAAGGTTGGAGTAGCTATAAACTGTATGTGCAAACATCAAATAAAAACCCGACTTAACTGCCTAAAAGTCAGGTTTTAGACTGTAGTGGTAGGCAATTTTACTAAGGGCTATTTGACGTAATGGGGTTCCAAATTTGATGACCTCACTTAGACAATAGAAAAGTGAGGTGTGAAAATCAAAATTTTAGTAGTATTATTTGTATCATCAATTTTATCACTTGACCAGGGTTCATCCATGGTTAGCCTAAAGGAGAACAAAAGAACAAAATCAGCTTCACTAAATTTTGCAGTCACTGTGCATGAAAGCTCATTAGAAAATTCTGCCCTGTGAAACTATTTGTCATGACTTCAGTGATAGTGTCCTGACTTGTCCGATATTTTAGTGATAGAAAATCACAAACTACAAACTGACATTGGTATTTCCACCAGGTGCTAAAGATGCCGGGGGTATACCTTTCTTCTGAAAATATCAAGAAATAATGCTCGTTTGTTTAATACCATTAACACATTTTTTGTTAATTTAAGAATATGATGTACTATATCTGATACATTTTTTGTCCCAAATATCAATAATTAGAGAGATTGATCTGGAAATATTTAATTCTTTTACTGCATTTTTTAATTTTATTTCTGTGCATAACTTCATTAATTCTGAACTGATTTTATGATTCAAAATTCATTTAATAGCTAATTTAGCCACTGAATTAGATTCTAGTCACATTATACATGGAAATACAAGTCAATTCTTAGAAATCCTTTGAAGGTGGATGCCTAGTATCATAAGTTAAAAATGCAAAAATATGTCACATATTTGACTGCTGGATTTGGAAATCAAGATCAAATTATAAATGTCCAGCTTCCCAAGGAGAGAATTCTCTAATGCTTCATAATTACCCAAGCTATATATTACTGCAGGCTACCTTGATAATGTTGACCCTGTTACGTGACATGGGCTGTTAATGTAAATCTTCACAGCAAAATATTTCATGGAAGGTTAACTGCCTAGTTCATTGGCTGCAGCAAATGCTGATCTACTCAAGTGCCAACTCTATTCCAGATTATACTGTCATGTATTACCCTGGCATAATGCCTTTATACCCTGATTAAAGGGGTTTCATGGGGTGAAAATATGACCAAAGCAGACAGTATGATGCCGTATGATGACATTATGATGGCTAGTAAACTATTCATCTGCCAAATGCTCATTCATAAAAGTATCATAATCGGCCAAACAGATTTATATTGATAAATATAATTTTCATCAGATGAGGAAGGGTGCCTCATAAGAGGCATGACTTCAAAGAGGAAAGAGGCTCATGAAAGATATATAATTTACCTTTTCTTTTGCAAAGTAATAATATTTAGAATTTCAAAGAATCCTTGATGAAAGAGGATAATTTTTCATCACAAGTCATGGTCATTAAATCTTATGACAACTAGCTCTAGCGCCTTTTTTCCCCATAAACTTAGGTTAACTCTTGTCAAATGCAGAACAACAAAACATTCATTAAAGAATTGTTCTCTTGAAAGTGGACATCAGCACTTGGCCAATATGCCATCACTTTGCTGATTTTTTAACGATAGAAACCCTCCAACAACAATACACTCTCATTGGATCGTATCAACTCCAAGAATGTGGCTTTTTGTCAGTTTCAAGGATAGGATAAAGTTGTCCATGTTTAAAGGGAGCTAAACCTATATGTTGCCTGTATAAAGGAAAGCTGCCATGGTGGCTACGTACCACAGTTTTCAGGTAAACCTGTGGGTTCCCAGTCAAAGAATCTGTAATGAGATGAACATAGGGAGTCAAAAATGAAATAGAAATCAGAATTCTGGATCCACTTTATAACTTAAATCTTACATGCTGTGGTAGGCCTTGAATTTTGAGGCATGTGTGTGCAACTGCACACCATCACTCACCTCAAATCACTGTGAGGAGAGGGATTTTTGGCATGAAGAATGTCAGCTCATATAAATCTAAAGGAGTTTTCTAAGAAGGCACACCTACCACACTCCCTAATTTCCTTGTTGCACACCTGGAAAATCTAAAACCCAAGGAAGGCCTGCTGTGGATGTGGGATTTGCTCCAATTAAAAAGGAAAAAGTTCCATGACTTTTAAAAAACATACTGTTTTGGGCCTGCAATATCTTTTTTATCTAAAACAAAAATAGTATGGTTAGGTTACTTTTGAAAATGTATGTAGAGATAATGGTCATTTAGTTATATTGTATTGAATGTTGCGAGAGGACTACAACATGTTCACATACTTGTTTGAAGGGTGGGGCATGTAATATGTGCAACATCTTGAAGCATATCTTCACCACTACTGTCCAAAGATTTTTAAATGTTTAAGTCACTTGAAATTATTTGACTAATCATGACACCTTAACAGCAAGAATTATGGCAAGTTTTGCTATGGGCTGTAAACGCCCTAAAATCTACAGTGTTTACAATAGGACAAAATAAAAACAGCTCTTTTTTAACTGGGAAATGATGAGACTTATATAGTTCTCAAGTTACAAAAATGAGACTTAAGTTTAAAGGGAATTGTTCAAGGTAAAAAACATGAGTCAAATGTGTTAATGCGTTGTATGTCTTGTCAGAAAATACACCATATTTTCATAGTGAGTTACACAGTTGAGTGTGTATGCTGAACACAGTACACTAAACATTCCCATATGCACCACCCTTTTTGCATCAGATCCCCAAAAAACAGAACAAACTTTTGTTGATATTTTCTTTTCAGAATTTCTGTTTGTCACAAATACTGGGATTTGTTTTAATAAAGTGATCATTTAATTTCCCTATTTTATTTTCCTATTTTTGTTTTTTTACAGAGCCACAGTTTTGATGAAGAGATTTTTGATGAAGCTGCTGACAAATTTTCAAGCGGTTTTTTTTCAGGTCAGTCAGCATGTCAAGAAATAATTGTCACAGAACTTAAAGATGGCAACCAGAGTTTGACAGAAAATATTAATGTTTTGTTCCAGCACTTTGTTTTCCTGTTCTGAACTGATTGTTTTCTAGAATATAAAAACATTTAGGAGGTCTTTCAGCATTACGGGATATAAGCCTTTAAGGAGATCCGTCATGGCTACCACAGTTTTTAGGGAAAAACTGCGGTTCCCAATTATAGTACCCGACCACTGGTTCATTACTCCTACTAGCTGCTTCAATGAGCAGCAGATTTGATTACCGTTCTGACAACTTTGAGGTTCAAATAACAACTTACAAGAAATCGTGAAATAAGTGCTAGCAAGAAGCGAATCAAATTACTTAAAGTGCATTGAAGGGCTACAACCCCTTTCAGCTTATTCTGAGATAAAGTGCTATCAAATGTCAACCTTTATGGTCATTTTCAAATGCTTAAATGGGCATATAATTAGTACTGAGAACAGTTCCTGACGAGATGGTTCTAAGGGTATTTTTTCCGACTGTTAGATGAAAATTTCTGAGTATTTGTTGGGTACCAAAATTCCACACATATGCAAGATTAGACAGCCTCCACTACACTGTATCCAATGGCAATGTTACTATAAATCATTTTTTGTTAGTTTTAGGTCAGTGTAAAAATGTGGCACATTATTTTAAAGGCCCATTTCTCTCACCCCAAACATTGCCAATTCTTCTAACCTTCTTACTGAAGCCCCTCACACAATCGTCTGAAATTCATCCTCATCCCGGAGATACAATCTCAGTTTATTGCTCCAAGGTGAGTATAGAAAAACTCACTTTATATAGTCAAAACACTCTCAGTACCATTCATGCTGTGTAATACAAGCTTTGGTATTCTGCATTGTTTGAATTAGCTGTCAATCAAAGAGCTGAGCCAATTGAGAATTTTGGTACCCTCGTACCAAAATTGTAGTTTGGAGTGAGAGGTTTGACCCTTTCAGTTTTGAAAAGGTTGCACAAGCAAACCATGATTGCAACTTTTTAAGTATTCTTTTTCATTTTGCCACATATGATCTTAATACAGCTGCAACAAGAGGACTGTAAAAGGGAAATTAAAACGAGTATTCTGTAATGCTAAGATCAATTACAGCAATCCCAGAAATTTCTTTCATTCTGTATTAGCTTGCTGTATGTTTGTCGACCCCCAACCCCTTTCCAGTTTTAAACCTTTTAATTATCCTACCAACAATTTGGATCTCATGTACCAGGGCATTGGTAGTTTATTACTTTTATTTTTATACCCCTGAAATGCTTCAGATATTTGTGGGTCAATCAAATGCATATAATTAAGACTTGTCATTGCTTATCACTGTAAAAAGACATGCTGCTAGAATTGATTAGGACATTTTAGCCAATGTTACAATAGAAAAAGGTGTTTTCTGGGGTGAAGCTTGTCTCTGTAATTGCTGCAGTTAACCATGTTTAAACCAACCTTGTTGCTCTATTGAGCAAATAGTCTTTGAAGGGGCAAACACCTTTAACTTTATTGATCTCAAGATACCTGAACAGGGAGGTCTCTGATAGATTCTGGATTATTAATTGAAAGCTTGAGATGGCTAAATTTTGCTCTTTGCTTCTAGCGTCATGAGAGATTTCATTTCTGTCAACTGACCAAGATTAACCTCTTTTTAAGATTAAGGAGCTTCAGAAGTGCATATGGTACTTCTCTTCTAGTAAGACTTATCCAGGGTTTACAGGCCTTGATTTTCAGAAAAATTTGTGGTCACGTTTTCCTTTGGGCAACCATTCCCTAATTTCAGCTGTCCACAAGTAAAATTTGATTGTCTGAAACAAAACACTAATTGAGTTCATGTACTTATAGTCTTGAAGAATATAGATTTGATGTTTGAGAGACAAAAACACATGAAGTCTGAAATATGGTACGATGCAAAAAGTCAGAGAGTTGGTCAGTCAGCAGTATTCGTTTTCAGTCCTAGAAAAAAATGGTTGTCCATCGGACAAACAACCTTCAACTTTTGGTTGCCCATATGGAATTTTAGTTGTCCCGGACAATTGGACAACCAAGAAAATCGAGCCCTGGTTTATGATTGGTTCCATTACTGGTGAGGTCTACCCAATGTCCCCAGGGTTCAATGTCCCCAGGGTTCAATGGCCCCAGGGTTCAATGTCCCCAGGGTTCAATGTTCCCAAGGTTTAATGTTTCCCATTTTCGTATATATCTCCATGATTTGGCGATGATTACAATAAAGGTTCATTGTTCCTGGGGTCTGATGTTACCAGAAGTGCAGATGTTCCCAAGATTTGGGAACATTGAACCTTGGGAACAGTGAACATTAAGACCATTGACTGATTGACATAGCCCCACTGTTCTTGCTGTAAAACTATATTAATAAACAGTGAGCAGGGTTACCATTTCTGAAAAGGAAGACAGCTAGATTTCTTACCTGTGGAAGGGGGTCTAAGGGGATGTGTCCCCTCACTTTGGAAATATTTTTAATTTTTCAGTGTGTCTAGATGTAAAATGGTGCAATATTTAAAGCAAAATCAGAACAAACCTGTCAAATGTGAGAAATACATGGAATCCAGGCATTCTAAGCAATTTTAAAAACCTGCCTGGAAGCCACCCTGAATCAGTGAAGGGAAGACGTGTCCGGGTAAATTCAGACGTCCGGTAACTATGAAAGTGTTATTTAATACTCGGTATGAGTCAAATCCCAGGAAGTAGAAGATTACCCTTATGCTTACAGTTTTGTCACAAAATGAATGAAGGGAAAGACCAGAAGCTATGCAGTAGGATATAAGTGTAATCTCTTGCTGGTACAAAGATGAATATTTGACATCTTGATGTTACATAATAAACTAAATTTTCTTTTTCCTTGTACTCACCCCTGCAGAGTCTGAGATTGATGACATTCCAAGATCATCTCTGTTCCACAGAGCAGGTTTGAGAAGAAGCACATCTCATGTTGAGCCAAAGAGAGCTGCCCCCAGGTCAGATTGGAAGCAGCATGAAACAGACCTCAAAAAGACAGATGAGAAAAATTCAAGGGTGTGTAGATATGTGTTATATCATTATTTATAATATGCCAATGTGATGTTCATATGTTAGGTCTCATGGTGAACCCATCAAAATTAAACAGTGAAACAGTCAGGAGATTCGTTAGTCATCAAGTGACACGACTTCCCTGGTTCACCTGTAAACTGTGAAGAAACGAAGATTGCATCTGTAGAGCACATTGATAAAGATGATATGAAGATGTAGGTCAAGTTCAAACTATGTAGATCAGTCAGTTTATTTACCAAGTCTTTATACCTTCTAGAGGTATAAAAAATAATAAAAAACAACATTATACAGGATATTGTTCGGAGAGCAGGTAAGGAAACCATACTCCCTACCTGTCATTAGGATCAATGTTAGATACATCTGGCTTTGGCAGAAGTTTTAGATTTTCCCCAAAGCTGCTGGAACTACAAAGACCAACACAATCATGATTCCTCAAGGACAAAAGAAAATTTTTCAAGGAGGAACAAATAGTAGCACAAACAGAGGCACAGACAGTATCAGCTTTTTTTTAAATTCATGGAAATGAAAACATGGAAATGTAAAATTCTGGAATAGTTTATGGTTTGTCAAATTGATTTATTTGCTCATTCAATATGAACAAAATTGCAACTTCAGTCCCCATTAACATTACACTATATTAGCCTTCACAGAGATCCATCATGGCTACCACAGTTTGACATGTGGGATTTAGGAAGGATTTGGGGAATTCGATGTGGTTAATGAGGAAATTAGTTATAGAGTATTACTTTTCTATACAGGAAAATGTTTCCCACAGGAGACCACTCAACTTTAACAAGACAGATTTTGCGGCTTATTTGTTTATCATGGTTAATTAATGGCATGTGTAAGTACTAGTTTACTGTTGCATGCCTGTCCATGGCAGCATCTTACTATCTCCTAAAATGAATTAATAGAGATCATTTATGTCATTTCAAACAAACATTTGGGAACATATATGGGTAATTTTATTTAACTCTTTTGAAGTGGTCCATCCAACCATACTGACGGAGCTGTGTATTATATTACGTATTACACAGTACATAGTACACACAGTTTCTGCAAACATAAGTTTTTGTGTGAAAAAAGGCCTTGGCCAATTTACCCAGCTTAGACAAATTGGTTTGAAACTGATTTAACTCCATCGATCTAACAGATTGACTGGCAGCTGGCTGGCTGGTTGGCTGGATAGCCGGCTATTAAATCCAATCCACTGAATTAAAATAGAAAGACAAATCCCTTTGATTTACCTTGTAGCAGACAGAAAAAAAAAGCCCTGTATTTTTACCTTTATGTTCTCACAACATAATGAACAGGATTTGTCCCTTTAGTCTTAACTTCAAAAAAAAAAAAAACAAGGGAGCACATTGACATATGCAGCAATTTATTAACAGAATGTTATGTATGCATAATGCATGAACAATATTTATAATGCTTTTGTACACTTTGACCCTGTTCTTGTCACTGCTTTTAGGCTAGGATGTTTTTCCTGTGGAAATGTAAATACTAGGCCTAACTTAATATGCCATGCCACTTGAACTTGAAACATAAATCCTTTCCTCCTTGATGCATTCCTGTAAGAAACTGAAAGCTAATGCACTCCCCAGACAGTCATTGGTCAGTTTTGAATATCAAGTGCCATTGATATCAATCTTTTATGTATTCCTTCACCCCAAGCTGTGAAAGGGTTTTACAGTGTTGTATCGTTGTGGTATTCGTGTCTCACTGATCCCTAAAGAGAAACATAGAGTTGGTTGTCATGCATTCTATTTGACAGTCTAATTAAGATGTGATTTATTTTATTCCATTCTCCCTGTAACATTAAGTCAAACATTATTGGTTGCAACAGCTGGAAAGATTTGATTTATTTTTTTCCAATCAACTGTATATTTGTTAAGATGGAAATAGGAAAAGGAGGGTTCAACTTCATGGATGAAATTTTGTGGGACATCACATGACAGTGCACAGGAATCTGTTAATTAGCCATAAGTACACTGTTAACAATATTCTAATTTGATGGAGGAAACAAATTTTAAAATCTTAGAAGAAATTAGGCTTCTATTCAGTGGTAGTATAAATTGGACCCCCCCCCACCCCCCCACCCCCCCCCCGTCTTATTTGCAAGGTTGTGAGGCCCCTCCACTCACTCCAACATTGTTGAAAAATGGGTAAACTACATTTGATTTCACTTGAGTTGAATGTGTGATTTCTTATATGTCAGACTTTTCGTGAAAAATTGTTGTACGCCCTGTTCCTTCAGATTTATATTGAGTTTCTGCTTCTGGCTGGAATGTTATACAGCTAAACTACATTTTCAGGGCAAGATGCAAGAATTCAAGCATCTTCCACATACTGTTAACCCAAAGGCGGTGTTTAAAATTTAAAACCCATTTCACATAGACACTGCAAGAACTGAAAGCTATCACAGAGATCATCCAGTTTGATGTTATATTCAGTGACCTATCTCTCAACTGTTGATAGCTTTCATTATTAGAATATTTATATTGCCCCACTAAGCTTTAATTGTAAAATTGCTTAATACATAGCTTCATTGACTTTGGTAAAAATGCATAGATGATCAGACTTGCTTTAGTCTAAAATTAATATCTGAATAGTCATGATTTGTGCCGACTTGTGTTTGTTGTGATATTGTAGAGATTAATGGTTTGATTTTATAATGGTACACAGTTTTACACAGTTAGACAAAAAAAAGAAAAAAAGTCATTGGAACTTTTCCAGACATTTGTATTAACAGTATAGCCAAAATTGAACAAGATTAGAAAAAGTTTTATAGCTACAAATGTTTTCCTGAGCTAGATAAACATCACAGATAACAGAATGTGTTCCTTCTGTAACGATTATGAAGAGTCGCTGATTCACCTCTTTTCGCAGTGTAGACATTTAGCAGCCTTGTGGGATAGCATTTACCTTGAAATCTTTCAGTCTAAAGTTGGTATAATTTTTCAAAATGTTTGTTTCGGATATGTTGACTTCCATAACAAGTGGTTTAGTTTTGCTATTTTCCACTTGAAATTTTATATTTATCGCTGTAAGATTAACAATATGTTGCCAGATTTCCAGACATTTAAGTATCAGTTGAGATTTTACATTGAAGTTCAAAAACATATACTGAATAACAAAAATAATCAAACAGAGCTGGACAGATTAAGAGATTCTTTGTACCTTTCATGAAGTATCTTCGTAGCAAGAAAGTAATGGGTATGATTTTATTTTGCCTGTAAATATTAAGTTTTGTAAAATGTAAGATTGTTTTGTTAACTGTTTTGCTGTTGTTCCATTCAATGAGCCAATGATCAGTGTAAATAAAACATGGAAAAAAAATAGAAAAAGTTGCAAGTGTATAGTGTGGATTAACATCATCACCAGCTTACCAGAACACCGTGCAACAAGCCACCAGACCCAGCATTGCCAGTAAACCTTAGGAAGGCAGTTTGCTTTAGAAGTCTGTTGAACACATACCTCATGCTGCTAGAACTGAATAGGACATTTCAGCCAATATTACCCAAGAAAAAGGCTTTTTCCTGGGTGAAGCTGATCTCTATAATTGCATCAGTCAGTCTCTTTCTAAAAACAAACCTGCTCTATTGACCAAACAGTCTCTAAAAGGATTGAAACCCCTTTAACTTTATTGATCTCAAGACACCTGAACAGGAAATTCTCTGATAGATTCTGGATTAAGAGTGGTCAACTAGAGATGGCTAAAACTTACTATTCATTTCTAGTGTCATGTGGTGAATCAGCCATTTGGTTGGGGACCCTGGATTAGTTTCAATTACCAAATTCAGCTGGAAGTCACCCAGGCATGAGCAAAGGTAATGGAATCAATTGTTCTGATGGCTGAAGCAAACAATTTGTGTGCTGATGGGAGACGGCAGAGGATAGAGGCATAGTTTAGATTAATCACTGCTTGTAAACTTCAAAGAACTTGCCCATCTCATGAAGAAAACCTGGACAAGAGTATGAGATCCTTTTACTTTTAGGTACAAGTTTTACAAAATAAGCTCTGTCTGTCTTGCCATTTTTTTAAAGGGGCAAATTGAGTTGATAACTAAATCTTAATAAATTCTTATGTGATTTCAATGGTGCAGTGGCCGGGTCAATTAATTTTGTTCACTCAATGGTTAATCCTACTATTGTTAGAACTTTTAATAGTTTGCTATCAAGTTTCAAATTGTTACACCTCCAGTGAATCTTAAGACCAATCTTCTTTGGGCTAGACTGGTCGTCATAGTGTAGCACTTTTAAGTTTTTAATTTTTTTGCAACTTGGACTTTGAGCTGCAATGATTTACGAGATGAAGTTTAGAACTAACTTAAAAGTTTTAAGTCCTAAAATTGTAACGAAACATTGTCCTGCTGGGAAAGGTTTCATGAATATGTCAGTTTGTAATAAGTTATGTTATTATTTTACACCAGAAAGCTAAAATTGAAGAATTACTGCGGCTGAAGAAACAACTAGAGGAACTGAAATCGTGGCAGGCAAACAGCGAGAGTAAGCAGAGAAGTAGAGCTAACAGGGAGGATACATTGCTGCAGGGGGATGAGAAAGATGCAAGCAAGGATGAAGAGGTATCAACCATCACATATATTTTTGTTTCAGTTCTTCAGGAAATTAAATCATTAGACAATAGTGGGTCGTTTAAATCATATAACAGTCAAGTAAATGTTATGATAATGCTTTTATGAAAATTGTTTAATTTTTGTGGCAACCATTTCAATTTTGGGTTACTTGGGAAAAATTTCAAAGAACTTTTAAGCAAGATATACATGTGTGATAAATATTCCTGAACTAAACATTGACATGCCATGACGTTGCTTCTTGAGAATGCAACATAGACACCTCAGTAGATCAAAGGCAGTGAGGGGTGTAACTGATGTCTGAGTTTGTTACATGATCTGCACCCTCATATGAGCTTTGCTTTTGTTTTGCTCAAACTTCTTTTTGTGCATTTTAATGTATCTGTTACTGTCAATCAGTTAATCAGATTTAAAAATTGACTAAATCAAGTGTACATGTAGTGAGTTTCATTTCCTTTCGAGGAGATAAAAGGTAATCAGACAGAGAAGGACAATATTACATAAAGTAACAAGGAAAGTTTCATCATGGACATAATTACAGACAAATTCCATGTGTGCATTGCATTTAGACAATATGACATGCAAAAAAAGCCCTCTACATAAGTTTTTCAGACTGTACTATTTATTTTTTTACATCAATTTGTTCAGTTTCAACTGGGTGGTCCCTTTCCTTTCTCTTTATCAATAATCAACCTTAAAAAACATAAAATCATACTACAAGATTGGTGGAGTAAACGTTCCGTGTCATGCTTCCCATGGAGATGATGAGTGCAGTACCTTGGAGCATTATCTATTACGTTTTTGCAAGATTACATACCACCTTTATTGGGTCAGTATTAGAAGCATATACCTTCACTAACTACTGATCAACACTACTTAGTTCTCTACAACCTTAGACATAAATGATGGGATGCTAAGAATTTTAACATTGAAAGAGGAAGTTGAGGCTCTTCAGGCCAGGATTGATCCTACACAAAAATGATAGACACTTTGGAACAAAAGTATAAACCGTGATAATAGATTTGCTAGTCTTCAAAATTTCATCCTCTCCCGACCCCCATTTCAATGCTGTCTCAGTCAAAATATATTCAAAATTCAAAGAATTTTCAACATGGAAATGGGAGCAGGAACTGTTCCATGTAATTTGTCCATGATTGTAGCCCTTTTTTTCTACTCCAAGCATTTTGACCCTTTCATGAGATAAGAGCCCATATTTCAGCTTTATCTATGACCCCAGAGCACAGATTAAGCAGTGAGGAAATGATTGCTACTTTAGTAATTTCCACATATAGTGAAGACTGAATGACTGTGTGGTCTAGTTGGCAGAGCATTTGGCTTTCACTTGGAATGTTGTAGGTGTGATTTGCAGTCCATGCCATCATGCCAGAGAGTTTAAAGTGTACCAAGTCAAAAAATGAAAATACATATTGAACTTTATGAAAATGAATTCTAACAGTCCAACTCTCATCTTCATGAGACATTCTTAAGCCGAGATATAAAATTTGGAAGTTTATTAACTCAAGTTAAAATGATACATTGTGCACTAATTTGTGAAGTCATTGTTGCACTACTCAAATTAAATATTTGTACTTCTTTGCTTTTCTGCAAGTTACTGCATCTTGTACCAAGGTGTGATGACACCCTTACTCTTATGGGTTGATGTAATTAAGCCCTCTCTGTACAAAATGCTATGCAAGCCAACAGGAAGTTTTCAAGGTCATAAAAACATTTTTTATTTTTAAAAAGGAAATGAATCAGGTAAAATGAGTTGGGCAACAAAAAGTCACAAATTATTACACAATGGACTAATTTGTTTTAAGTGAATAAATTTCAACATTTTATATCTCTGCCCAACAATGTCCTATGAAGATGTGAGTTAGACTGTTAGAATTATTTTTCATGCTGTTAAATAGAAACAATGTTTTGACATAAGATACTCAAAAAATGGGACCTAAAGTGGTTGTAGTTGATGCTCTGCATAGGCAATGGAGTAGGGATAACAATCGACTGCCCTGCAATTGGAAAAAAAGACTGTGGGTGCCACTAGATTACACCAGAAGATTTTAAAATAAGGTGTAAAACCCTGTCTGATCAAAGTACTCAGGTAAGACTTTGCACTACACTTGCATTTTAAAATTAGCTGTGACTCACAGCTTTGGAATTCCTCTAATCAGAAACACTTAAAGCAATGATATGTTTGATATTTTCATTGAAGTAAAAATAACCTGCTTTAATATGTATCTTTCACAGGAAGACCTTCTTGAGAGCAGACTTAAAGTTATAAAAGAGAAAGGAAAAATGAAGAGGAGAAGGTTATCATCTTCAAAGAGAAGTAATGTCAGATTTTATTCATCTTGATAAGATGTATCCATGAAATACGTTTAGTTGATGTTAAAGGGCAAGAGTAAAGTAAGAATAGTTTATTTCCGGCAGAAAAACTTTTCCCAATGTTATTGACTAAATTATCACCTCAAAAGTTTGCAGAGGCAATTTTGATTAAAATAGGGATATACTTTAGATGGTTTTAATATTTTAAAATGTAGTTCGATGTGGGAAATTTTGGTAACTTTTTTGGCTTATCATGAATGCCTTACCACAGGTAATTGTGATTGCTCTGCTGCAAACTGCTACTTGGTCATGTGATTTTTTATGCTGAATTAAATGCACTAGCCCTGATTTGACTTTCCCTATCTGTTAGTCCAGTTAATAAGTTTTGTTTTGATTGGACTGGGTTACATTAGATTTGATTTGTTTTGACTTGATTTGATTTGATTTTAATCATGACTGTGCAAGGTAATGTTTGCAAATGTTGTACATTACATTGTCACAGTGCAGGTCCTATTTCTCCTTTTTTGGGAGAGAGAGAGAGTTAATAAGTTTCAATGGTGCACATTATGGAAGTGTGGACTATAAAAAGTACTAACTGGAATAGATCAGTTGACTTAAGCCAATGATAACATGAGAAATAAGGGACATAATCTTCTTAAAAGCAGAACCTATTGAAATGATTCTGTTAATATGATCTCTTTCTATGTAATGCAAATGTATGACACACTATTATCCGTTTGTAAACAGGCTCCTTGTACTGTTTTTCTTTCTAACGTTAGCAAATTCACTCTCATCAAAACTAATGGAGGAGCTCCTAGAAGAAGATGAAGAAATGTGAGTGTATCAGTTTATCCAAACTCTGTTACTATCTATCCAGTTTATACAAACTCTGTAACTTTCTATTCAGCTTATTTAAACTATATAACCATCTATTCAGTTATATTCAAACTCTTTAACTTTCTATTCAGCTTATTTAAGCATTATAACTTTTTATTCAGTTTACACAAACTCTGTAACTTTCTATTCAGCTTATTTAAACTCTATAACTATCTATTCAGTTTTATACAAACTCTTTAACTTTCTATTCAGCTTATTTAAGCACTATAACTTTTTATTCAGTTTATACAAACTCTGTAACTTTCTATTCAGCTTATTTAAACTCAATAACTATCTATTCAGTTTTATACAAACTCTTTAACTTTCTATTCAGCTTATTTAAGCACTATAACTTTTTATTCAGTTTATACAAACTCTGTAACTTTCTATTCAGCTTTTTTAAATTTTATAACTCTCAGTTCAGTTTTATAAAAACTCTTCCAACTTTTTGTGTAGTTTAATATGCTAACTCTGTAACTTTCTATTCATCTTATACAAATTTTCTATTAAGTTTGTAATGCATATTCATAGGAAACACTTCTAAACTAAATTGATTGTTTGTTTCTCCTTTTTTGATTGTCCCTTCATTTGGCCAGAGATGTTATGATTTCAGATGTATGAACTTAGCCATTGTATGAACAACACAACTGGGATGCTTTTTAATAAAACATTAACAATTTTTCAATTTATCTGACTTTTTGATGTAATTAACAACCATCCAACCTTTGCCCTTCAAATATCTTCTTAAACTACACTCAGGTAAAGCTAAAACCTTTATCAAAGTCAGTATCAAAGTTTACATTTGTAGAATCCTACTGCTACTGCAATTGCAAGTATAACTGCAACTGAGTGGAGGTGGGGGGAGGGGGGGCATAGATTAAACCCTAAACAGAACATTAAGCCTGTTGTGTAAAGTACTGTAGCATTGGTTGAAAACCTTGACCATAACCACTTGTATTGTTTTGTGCTAAAATGAGAAGGTTGCTTACCAGTGCTACATGAAGTTAGTATAATTGCAGAAAATCAGAGTATGAATTAAAAGTAAATGCATCATTGTGAATGTAGGGTATGTTATGGTTTGCAGGTTAAAGCCACTGTCATACTACAACAAATCCAGGTGGGATCCTGATCTGATTGTTGTGAGATTTTTCATTACATGTCCAATATTGGATCAAAATCCTATTCAAATTTATTGAAGTGAAGAGATTGCATGCAGTTGTGTTCTGATTACATATTACATCTTAATATAGGGTATGACCTATTAGCATCAACTTAAGATTTGTGTCTGCACATGTCAGACCTTAAAGTGCAAGAGCAGTCACCCCAAGTTGAAGCAGTGTATATAGCACACTGTCCTGTTTCATGATTGGCTCTTGAGAGTCATGTGACAGTACTTTCTCCCCAACTGTGAAATTTACTTTGAGTTACTTTGGGTCACCTTGAATATACATTATTTTAGGCTTGAAATTTTATAAAAGATATGATACTTTGAAGAGAAATAGGGAGAAGATAATGAGATTTTAAGTTTTGCTTCGAAATATAAGTTTAAGACAGTTATTGAAGGACTAAAAAGAATTTCGTTGAAAGTCATAATGGGACCATCCTTGTTGGACTGAGAAGATTACCCACAGGATTTCCCCTGGCATTCTTTTTGTGAGTTTTGCCACCACCTCTCAGAAAATTGTTCTAATTGCCATCTTCACTATACCAGCTATAGCAGAAGTCATAGTTCTCCCTCCCTTTTGGTGTCAAAGCCTGGCAAGATTCCATCCCATGGACTAGTACCACCTCAGACCCTCTAAAACCAAGGGGAAACACTGCTGTTTGTGAGGTTTTTGTTTTATTGTTCTTTTCTGCATGAACTCAATGTACCTATATGCTTTAATTTTTCCTATGTTTGTAACCTTTTAGAGAATATGAGTACATATTAAATGACCCTGGTCTAATTTTTTCTCTCATAAACTATAATATGCATGGTACGGTCATATTCAGATTTACCACTTGATTGTGGTCAGATAGTTAATTTTACGCTATGTATGGTTTTCTTTATACTCTAATAACAGACCGACGGATGGCGAAGCATCTACATCTGAAAAAGATAGCAGCAAACCTTCAGCAAAATGTAGAAGCAGGTCCATTTCAGACATTGATGACAGCCTGCCACCATCCAGTTCAAAAAGAGAAACTTTTGATGAGCCTTTTGATGAATCTTTCAGATTAGGTGATAGGCATGGTACCAAACCCTGGCAGGATGGTTTTAAACACAGTTTGTTTAACAGGTAGGTTGTAATGCTGTTGTGAAGTGGAGGGTAGGCGGTTCACTATCTGACGTTACCAAGTCGGTGAAATGCTTTATTTTTCAGGAATAGCACCCATCATGTCAATATATGCATGATTTAAGCAAAAGCTTTAAATTCCACTCTTTTGGAGGAATATGAGTCGTTCTCAAATTGACATTTTAGCGGTTTTTTATAAAAACCAACTAGACCGGTTTCTGTTCATGGCTCTATATGGCAGAACGTCATCAGTAGTGGCCTTTTCACAATGGCAGGATTTGTCATGAGAGTTAGTAATGCAGCTAAGAGTGCATCTAACAAAATATCGTTGTACCTTTCCTCTGTTTCTCCCGACTCTGCGTCTGGGGGACCCTTTATAAAGATAGCAAATCTTTCAGATTTGGTGCCATTTTATTGACAGTTGGATAATCAGGAGACAGACCGTGTAGTTGCTGGTCACCATGCCGTTAGAACTCAGTGCTAATTTAAGCTCTTTTTTAGGTGCCATATTTGGATGAAGGTTGTTTTTGAAAAACGAGTCGTAGTAGTGTTTTAATTTTTTTCAAAATGAAGAGGTAGGCCCTTTGTTAAAAGGCAGTGCCGTTAGTGGCTGCAGAGGAGGTCTCTTCAGACCGGTATATTTTCTGGTGAAAAGTTTCTCTGTAAAGGAGTTCCCTTTTTCCAGGAAATAGATTTCGGTGCTGCAAATAGTTTAGCGTATTTACGCAAATCCCTTTTCATGAAGCCTTTGAATGTGACATGTGGGTATGCAGACTCAAAGTATTGATCGAGGTATAATGATAAGTGCCAGTGAGCACACGGTATTGACTTTAGTGTCACGGAGGCCGCTTGATCGAAACTTTCGCCTTTTAGTAGATTTTATAATCTGGGTAGGTTACCTCAATTTCAGAGATCCCGGTTTCGTTTATTACAGAGAAAAATGAATTTTATTCATTATTAACCACTTTACTGGAAAGTTCAGGTGCCACTCCTAAAAGGAACACAGAGAAAAGCCCTTGCTTTTTAGTCTTTGTTTTGACAAGTGTAGCAGTCTCAATTCGCGTATCAGATCTTTCATTGACAGATGAGTAGATTGCTACTTTCAGGCTTCTGTGGCGTTTTTATGAACTTTTCAACCTTTTTCCCAATGCAACTTGTGACTTGAGGTTTGTCGGAAAGGTTAAAACATATTTATGGGGTGCTTTTGCTTCATTCCGAAGAGCTAGGGCTTTGAAAGGCTACGTGTAGCCGGATATTCCCTTAAAATGTATGTGAAGTCACTGCTGCTTTTTGTGGCTTTAAACGATCAATTAGTGTTTTTTGAGCTTTTCATTTTGCCAAAGGTTGGGATGACAGAGACTAAAGTTTTTGAGGCTTTTTTGCCATGGTCTTTCATTCCCTATGAGCGATCGTAGGGGCTTTTATTTGCCTGAGATTGTCCAAGACTTTTAGAGCTATTTTATCTTCTTTTAGAAGAAATATCTCATTTTGTCGGGGGATTTATTCCACAAATTATTTTCTCTTCTTCAGTTAGTTGGAGTTCGTTGATAGAGCTGTTGTGTCCAGGATGAGATCTTTTCTGGTTCTATGCCAGAGCACGGTTTATTCACAGCTTATATACACCTCTCCGGGCGTGATAGCTGATTGGACAATGGCTTTAGGTCAACTGGTTGTGCAGATATCACATATACATTCGTTCTAGTTTGCAAATCTTACCGACTATTTTCAAGTGTTTAAAGTCCCGCTTTTGTGGGACAAAAGGATGTACGAGTATTTCCTTTCGGTATACGTCAGAGATTCCATTCGGAATTCTCAGTGCATCTGACCTACGTCTCATTTTCTGAGGAAAAGAGAAGCATAATAAAGTGAAGTAATAAAGTTAGTTGCACCCAGGTCCATACCCTGGGTAGCAAATCTAGGGAAGAGGAAGGTATATACATCAAAGCAGAAAATTCTTTGGCCTGAGGAAGAGGTAGCTGAACCTTTTTCAAGGAAAAGCCAACAATTTTGGCACACTACCAGACTAGGTGCCACTCAAATTGAGGGAAGATGCACAAGGTTGCCACATTCTCAAAGTTAGAGGAAAGGTTTTTGAAGTTTAAGTTGGGCAAGCTGATTGGGGTAATATTTTTTAGCCTTCAGTACAAGATGCTTTTTGGAGGAGACACATTCCCCCTCTGATAAGTGTAATAATTGACCTTGGTGTACCATTCTAGGGTGAAATGTTGAACCTTTTAACTTTTATACCTGTTGATACATTCATGGGTCATATTTTTTTCATGTTTTTAGTGTTCTTAGGGCTGCCTACAGAGTTACAGCATTCCTTGGTAGTCAATGCATAAGAAGTTTTTTTGTAAATTTTAAGATTGAAGTATTTTTACATGTGCATAAGCTTTGCAACAAACAAGGCAGGTTGAAAAAGGCAAAGCTAGCTAGGACTCATGAAACTCAATCAATGCATTCTGAGCTTGTTGGGTTGTTGCAGATTTCAGTTGAGCAAGGCCCTTCACCCTGCCTGCTCCAATTTACTTACTATAAAATTGGGATATAAAGTGTCAGTATTATCAAGCAATGACCTGAAATCATCATATTCTGGGAATTTTGTTGGTTCAGTGCTCTAGAGGTAGGAGAGGAATGGAAGAGGTTTCTTTCCCTTAGTATCAAGAAACCTAACCTCAAACAGGAGAAGCAATTAAAAAGCTCAGCAGTAATTGACAATGTATGTTTGGCCAACATATTTATCGATGTAATGTGGTTGCCATTTCAAATTCTGTAATGATGTAATACAACTACTCATCTGCCAGAGTTCAGAGTAAAAGCTATTTAACATTTTCCATTGATGTATCAGTAAGCTCAGTAAGTTTCTCTCCAAGATTGTTTGAAGAAAAAAATCACTGTATTTCAACTAAATTAAAAAAAAATGTAAGTTAGGAGGGGCACGTTGCAACAAGTTTTCTATTGGTATTCACTTTGAAAACCTGACACAAGTCCTTTGGTAATAACTGTAATAACCAGTGATGCATATTAGCACTGGAAAAATCAAAACAAATTTGCTTTAGTGAACAGATCTTCTCCCTATTTTTATGTTACATTGTTTATTTAAATCAATTAGGTTGATCACCTTACATGTCCAGAGTTTTGTAAAGGACTCACCATAGTAAACTTGGGCTGCCTTGATGTTGCAGCATAGTATGAGCTATTCTGGAAGTTTCAGTGCCCTGTGAAGAGGTCAGAGACCTTTAGGAGTTTGCTACCATTTTAAATATGACACCCATTAAAATACAGTCATAAATGTAAAACAGTGGATTTTTTTTTTGTATCAGTATGTATCTGTATGTATAGTTGGCCATGTGTTCATAAATACTACAACTTATTCCATTGTGCTTGAAGCTTAGGTGAGCAATGGAGTAGGAAAACCAAGCTAGCCAGTGAGACACAACTGGCCAGTCCAACTTAACCCATTTGGTTAGAAACTGAGCAATAAAAGCATGTGTAACTAGCAAAGTAGGATGAATTCATCTTTCGTGGATGTATTCTTGTTCACTTTAGGAATGAAGATCTTTCAGTGAGGAAAAAGTCCCTGGAGAAACCCCTTGGAGAAAGAAAATTTAGTTTAAATGCAGATGGTTCAACTTCACCACCAGCCAGGAATGGTGACTTTAGAAGAAGCTATTCAACATCGTTTGATTTGAATGGTATTGAGAGAGACCTTAGGGAGTCACTTCAAAGGAGAGCGTCAAAGCATTCTGAAAAGTAAGCTTCACATTATCAACTTCAAGCCCTCCTCTCTGTCACCTCATTGTTTGCAAAAAGTGGGGCAACTAATCTTTGAATACCACACTGATGATTGTCCTAACATTAATTGCTACATAAAGTGTAATGCAAATGGAAGGAAATTTGAGATTTCTTTCCTGAAAGCAAATTGTACCAATTAAAATAAAACAGTGGTGGGTAATCATGCAGGAAATGTTATGGGCATTAATGTTGAGTGTTGACATTACAGATATTTGTAAATGAACAATTTGCAAAAAAACATAAGAGCTATTTTATGTGAAATTTTCTCAATTAAAATCTTTGTCATATCCATCTGATATATTTTGTGTCATCTTATTTTTTGTAGGGATGACACAAGAAGTGGATGTGATGCTGCAAATGCATCATGGAAATCTCAGAGACATGATGGAGGACTTAGAACTGATGACAAAAAAAAGATGGATGGTTTTGGTTCAGGGGACATCTCATCTTCTATTACCTCTGACAATTTTAAAACTGCCTTTGATTTGAGAAAGGAAAGAGATAGGAGACAGGAAGATTTTCAACAAAACAGGAAATCTCAAGAAAGGTTCCATTCTTATAATCATTTTGACAGTTTTATTAAAAAGATGTAGCAATGTTTATCAGGAGTTTCACAAAAAAGAGGATTCCCCTCACAGAAAGTGTCATTGCTTTACCTTGTGAAATCTTCTTGAAGTTTTGATACAAAAGTGTCTTTTAGATTGTCTTTTAAATAATGATATTACCTTTCCTTTATCAAGCTCCATGTGTTTTAAATTTGAGCCTGAATGAAATAGTAAAGGCAAAGTCAACAAAACTGTGAAGACTACATGGGCGTCTTTCAGTGAAGAAAATTCGAGTTGTATATAGGACAGGAGGTAAAAATTTCAAAATTACCTCTATTGATATAAATTTATACCAATGATAGAATGTAATTATCAGCATTTAGAAAACTTAAGAAATTATTTTAATAAATATATACAAGACAGTAAATTTACAAACATTACAAGAAAACTAAATGCAGTCTTTTAAGCTCTTTTTTGAAAAACACACCAGGAGTGTAGAAATGCCCAAATTGTACAAAATGTTTTTACTAAATGTGAAACAGGAAAATGCATGGAAAAAATGAAAGCTCAAATGGTCCTTCCAGTACCATTGTTGGTGAGATAGTTTTTAATCATACCCTAGGATACCTTAGGAACCTCAGTGGTTGCAGGTCTATTGACCTCCATGTCCGCATCTTCTTAATCGTCATAATCTGGAACTGTAGTAACGATCAAAGAGCTGTGGGTGACTGCCACACTAAACTTACAAAAAGTCTGTCATGTAGTTGCATAACATCTCATGGCCAGCCCAAAACCTATCCAAAACCTTCTCAAACTGAAAAACAGTAGTTGCTGAAACTAAATATCATATTGTTGATTACTTGCTGAAGAAATAATACTAATGTTTTGGAAGCATTGACTCTTGCTGAATTTTGAAAAAATTATTCTTTGCTTGACCTTCTCTTCAAGAGCTTTTATCAATACTAATTAGATGCCCATTCAACCATTTCAATAGCCCTAAAGGTTGACATTTGATAGCATTTTACCTCAGATTAAACTGAAAGTGGATCTATAAACCCTACTAGGCACTATGAGTAATTTGATCCCCTTCTTGCCAAAAATTAAGCCTATAGAAGTTTTTGTACAGCGTACATTTTAACTCCTAATTTTTTAGGCTTTTTTGTACCAAACTGGTCATCAGAGCAGCTGCTTATTGAAGCAGCTTTTTGTAGTGCTTGGGTACTTTAATTTAAAACCACTGCAGTTATTCCCTATAAACTGTGGTGGTTATGACGGATATCTGTAGTTGGAAATATTTTTACGTGGGAATCCTTACCATAACGCATGAGTAATTCAGTCCAAAATAAAACTTAGAGGAACATAAACCCAAAGAAGGATATTTTGTAGAAAATATTAAAAGTTGAAAAGTCAAACTCTTATACCTTAATCCATATCATCTGGGACACTAACAGGAAAACTATTTTCCAAAAACAGTCAAAAAATTCTTTTTTCCTTCTTTCAGAAATAGCAAGCAGTCATTGCTTCATGACAGATATGGAATGGATGACATTTTCAAAAAGTTCTCTTTCCGTGGAGTTCCACGGATGGACTTTTTTGAGTATGAATCCTTTGCCAGGGATGACAGAAGAAAAAAATTGATGGACGAGGTGAGTGCTCTCTCAAAGCTTTCTTATCTATTTTGTCTTTTTATTGTCATGTAAATTGACTTTTTTTCTTTTCTCTGTTACATTTATTTGAGTCATTTTTCAGAGATATGAATATGTTCAAGTGGTAAACATATGAAAGCCATAAATACAAAAAACCGAATGTGACTCAGGATCACCCCAGTGATAAGCTCCAAAGAATTAACTCCCTCTTTCATGCTGCTAGAAATCAAAGGCACATTCAAAAATCTTGAAAGGTATGTTTCATTTTGTTATGGTCTGTTATGTGCTGCCTAAGAATGCAGAATTAGTACCTTGGGACCTTACATTGCCTTCGTTCAACTTTAAGTTGTACAGGTCTAGCCTATAGTATGAAAAATGAAATGCGATTTTTGGTTATCAGATATATTAGGCTAACTTGCCCTATGCTCCAAAAACTCTGATTTTGTGGCCTTTTTCAGGGTATTTCTACTTCATTAATTGTGCATTTAGATAAAGACTTCCTGGCCCATGGCAAGTGGACCATGAAATTGCAGATATTGTCCCAGAAGACTAATTTCCATGAAGATAGGGTGTCACAAAGGAAGCTAATTTGTGCTGTTATCTCAGTGTACATGATGTAATGGTTGCGGTAAAAAATTGCAATGGATTTCCTTCCTTGCCCAATTTCACAATTAGATGATTGACAGGCATTAATTCTCCATGCAAAGACATTTAATCCAAGTCAAGAAACCCTAGCCACAGTATGCAGAGCACGTAGAGGGGGTTTTGATTACAATCCTGCCCAAAGAACTGTGAAATTTTTTGCAACCTAAGTGGACTAGGAGCTCGGTGAAGTGGTAATAATAGACCTCCAGCAGTAGGTTTGGAAACTTGATATACCTCAGTTGAACAATAGATTACTGAGGTTAGAAAATCAACTTTTTTACCGCAATAGAAACAGCATGAGTCAGTCAAAGAGCACAATGGTCAGTGGGACATGAGAGCATAATTTACACTTCGCTTAATCAACTGTGAAAGCTGTACATAAAGAGCTAGCATAGGGCTAGATTTTGTCATGAGATGACACTGTCGTGTTCTTTTTCCATTTTATTCCAATTTTAGATTGGAGGAATACAACGTCATCTAGCGGACATCACTAAACATGAGCTGAAAGGCAGGAGACAAAGACCAAAACAGACAGATAAAGATGAAGACCCCTGGAAACAAGAGTTGGGTGACCTTGGAACCAGGAGGAGCTCCAGTGTGGTTGACCTTCAGGCTGAAAGGTCAAGTCTTATTGATCATCTGAAAGAACTGCTTTGTCAGAAGCAGGAAAGGGAGGAAGAGATCAGAAAAAAACTTGTAAGTTTTAAGGAGGATGACCACATCAACCCCCCACCACCCTTCCTTCCCCTCTTTCAATCATATTTTAATCTTTGTTGTTATCAAAAGGATGGTTGCTCCACATTTTTCTCGCAGGGATCAAATTGATAGCAATTCTGATAATTTTTGAATGGTTAGCAATCTTTAATTGTACTATAAAATATCAGTCCCAAATATAAATTTAGAGTAGTTTGGAAACTTTTCATTGTTTTATGTATCTAATTTCGCATTGCATCTGTATTTGAATGCTCTCTCATCACGGTACTTAGTCCAGTGTTTGCACGAGTTTGGTTGAAATGCTGTATCAGTCAGTTAGATGGGGTTTTTATGGCTCAGTTTTAAACCAACTGGTTTCAGTCTGGCTGGCCAAAGTTCTTTAATAAAGGGATGAATTTTATCCAGTTGTGGCACACATGCTGTTTCCATTGTGGTAAAAAAAGTTGAATTTCTAACCTCAGTAATCTATTGTTCTAGTGAGGTATATCAAGTTTCCAAACCCACTGCTGGAGGTCTATTACTATCACTTCACTGAGCTTCTAGTCCACTGAGGTTTCAAAAAGTTACACAGTACTTTGGGCAGGATTTGAATCAAAACACCCTCTGCGTGCTCTGCATACTGTGGCTAGGGTCTCTTGACTTGGATTAAATGTCTTTGCATGGAATATTATTGTCCGTCAGTCTTTAAATTGTGTAATTGGGCAAGGAAGTAATCAAGTGTATACTTTGACCATGACCAATTCTTCATGCACTGGCTCGTTTTCACTTCTCCATTGCACGTACTGAGCTCTAAGCGCAATGGCAGTAGATTCCATTTTTAAAGTATTCTGTATGACCCAGTGTTTGTGGAGTCCAACTGCAGATCTACCAGATGATGGATATGCATTTTTGACAGCAAATTACCAAACTTGCCTATACTTTTTACAGGACCGGTTAAAGAAGGAGAAAATTCCAGACAGTACTGAGAAGATGAAAGTTGAGATGTCAAATGATTTATTGACAAAAGAGGATGATACAGATAAATGTAAAATCACAGACTGTGAAGATGAAGCTAAAGAAATGATTCAGGTGAGATAGCAATTACACGAATACAGTGAGAAATTTGAACACTACTCTGTGTTTAGAGCTCTTTCATTGTAGAAACCATGAAATTTAAAGCTTTGTAAGGCAATTAGTTGGGTCCCAAATCCAAAATCCCAAATACATGAGGAGGGTTGTCTAAATTTGATAGCCCATGGCAGTTTCTTTCATGATACTACCACTGCCAAATCAAGGTGTACACAAAGTGAATGATCATCAGTACTTAAAACATTATCAAGTTTGATCCTAAAAGTTTTATTACAGGATGTGGTAGTGACTGTCAGATTCTCCCATTTACATGACTTGTGTCAAGTTAACTAGGGCCTGACATCTGATATTGGTGAACACTTCCAAGTACCGCAGGTTCATAAAATGCTCAAAAAGATAAATAACAAGCTTTTTAGGTCAAAACTGTAATACGTTAGGAATGGTTGAGATTAGTCTCATTTAAAGGCAAAATCTTGTTACCCCAGACAATTCTGATTCTCCCAGTCTACTTACTGAATCCCTTACTCCAATTGTCTAAAACTCATTCTCATCCAAACAAAATCTCAGTTTATTGATTCAGGGTAGGTATACAAGACCCCAATATGTAATCAGAATTCTCGCAGCACAGTTCATGCTGTGCAATATGAGCAACAGTTACCCTGCATTTTTTTACGTACAGAATAATGTAGTTTTGAGTAAGAATTGAATTCCTCTAATAAATCAGTTGTCTTTATAGGATTTGCTAATTCATTTCATGTCTCTTTTATCCTACTCAGAGACTAGATGATGAGGATGAAGTGTCCTTTATTCTCAGGAGTGCTGGTGCTGAACAGTTTATCCCAATCGCAAAGAAAAATGAAGTCACCATTGACAAGCTTTATCAATTTATGCCAGCAGATTTTGCAGAGGTGGGTGTTTGCTAGAAATTTGTAAGACATCTCAGCATTTGACAAAGCATGGTAGTTGGTATTTCACGGTCTTTTCTGCCAGTAATTAAGTAATACCACAATAAAAACCTGTTTCAGCTTGAAATTCTCAAATTGTCATAATGTTAATGCGTGAAAAATGTGGGAATTCTAAGTACCTTTTGCAAAAAGTAGTTATCAGTCTTTTTCTTGAGAAGTTACTAGAAAGAGGAATAAATTTATAATCTAAAATACATAATAATAATATAATTAATACACTCCACTACAGCTTGGAATTACAAATCCAGATCTGCAACAACGGCTTCAAGAAGAGATAGACAAACATTATGTGGAACAGAAAAATGCTCAACTAAAAGCTGCAGAGCTTGAAAGTACAAAAGAGAGTCATGACTCTAAGTTTTCAGAAGAAGAAGGGGGTGCTTCAGGGGCTGGTAGTAGCATTTCAACTCCCTCTACACCAATTGTTGATGCACCCGAAGGTTACCAGCCTGATGTCCCAGTTCATGTCAGTGCAGAATGTGTTATTTGTTTGGATAGACAGGTGAGTGGCTTTTTGACACTTTAGAAATAATTTTAGTTGGTGGAGAGGTTTTTTTTGAAACAGCATTTTTGTAAACAGTTAATGGTTTAAGTTAAAGACACTTCGAAAACAAAAGACCAATTTACCAAATTACACTTTACACTTAATGCTCCACTCTGACTTTTTCAGAGACCGCATGTTTGGTAAGAGCACGGTAAGAGCATCCGCCTCTCACGCAGGAGGCCGGGGTTCGATTCCCAAGTCGAGTCATACAAAAAGCTTTAAAAATGGAACCTACTTTGCCATTGTGCGTGATGCTCAGCATAATCAACAGAGTAGGGAAAACAAACCAGAGGGCCACAACTGGAAAAAAGGCCATGGCTGGGGCTAGACTTGAACCAATAGGTTGGAAACTTGGCTGTAAAACTCTATCTAACTAACTTTTTCAGAGTTGATTTGTGTGTATATACTATGTTTTAACTGTACATAAATAATTCTGAAAAGTAATTTTGAAAAAATTATGGGATAGCTGATTCCAACTTGAAGTGTGAGAGGTCCTTACCCTTTTAATCATGTAGAGTAACATGTCCCTCTAAAGGAATAAAATTAGGGAAAAAATCCAAATTTGAATGGCAGAATTGAATTCGAACAAGAGTCATTCTAATTCTTTTAGAGTTAACATTCTGTATTGCCTAATACTCTCTTCAATTTTGAAAGAAGTCTTCTGACTTATATCTTGGCAAGGACAGACTTGTCCTGCATTCTCTGTGATTGACATGATACTTGCCTGGTGTTGGAGTGTCTGTGATCACGGAGGCAGGCCTCTGTGACCTGGAGATTCCTTCCACTGGGTTGTCACTATGCCTGGTCCCATTAAATAGTGAATGTAGTGTATGTGTGTTGTGTCTTAATTTTATTTTATCATTGCACAAAGATTTTTGTGTTTATGTTTCCCTCAGTTCTGGATTTTGTTGGGAATTTCTCCCATTCATGTCTGTTTCTAAGCAAAAAAAAGCTCCATTGATTGAAATGATGTTACTGTTCAGCTGGTTCACTTTATTTTCAACATGACTAATCTATCCTTTTCTTTCTCCTCAGTCCAACCTACTGTTTCTCAACTGTGGTCATGTTTGTTGTTGCTACGATTGTTCTGTGGATCTCAACCTCTGTCCTCTCTGCAGGGCAGATATTGCTGCAAAACTCATCATGAATGATTGTCTTCCAGAGTAAATATATGATGTGGTTCTTCCAGAATGAAGGATTTGTGCAATGCACCACAGATGTCATTTGCTGAGTATCTACAGCAGCATCTGTTGTTCAATCATACACTGCAATATTAATGTTATTAAAGTAGGTTTGTACAGTCTTAGATAGAAGTAAATCAGAGGTGTAGTTCAACCAAATAATTTTGCTGTATCACATTAATCTGCTGCATGCTAGCAGTCCCCTCCATGGTCTGGGGGTTGCAGAATATACCCACATTATTTCCTGCCAGTCATAAAAGACAGCTTGAGGGAAGGCATTACGGACATGAGGAATTTCTTACCCTATTAGATATTTCACCCAAGTCCCCACCAAAAGGGAGGTTTGGTGGGGTAATTAAATTTTACCTGACTTCCTGCTTAACTCATTCAAGCAAGCTCCAAGAAACCACAAGCTTGATAAGAGGCAGCTAGAGGAAGCTGTGAACAAAGGCTGAATAATATCAGCCAGATGTGCCACTGTTTGCGAGGTGTGAAAGGCAAGCAGTAGGCCAATTTCTTATCTGGTTTTTGTTGACCTTCATTCACTGAAGCAAAAAGGTGTGGACAGGTCTTTTATAGGCAGGACAATTCAACATGGAATATTAGCCTTTAAGGAGATCCGTCATGGCTTCCACAGTTTTTAGGGAAAAACTGGGGTTCCCAATTATAGTAACCGACCACTGGTTCATTATTCATATTAGCTGCTTCAATGAGCAGCAGATTTGATTACCATTCTGGTACAGTAGAAGTCCAACAACTTTGGGGTTCAAATAACAACTTACAGCAAATCCTGAAATAAGTGCTGGCAAAAAGGAATCAAATTACTTAAAGTGCATTGGAGGGCTACATCCCCTTTCAGCTTATTCTGAGATAAAGTGCTATCAAATGTCAACCTTGATGGTCATTTTCAAATGCTTAAATGGGCATATATTTAGCACTGCGAAAAGTTCCCAACGAGATTGTTCTAAAAGTGTTTTATTCCGACATCAACTTGTAACATATTAAAATTGTGTTTGAAATCAAACTTGAACTTGTACCAGATTTGGGGCCATACTCTTTACCTTTCCATATAGTTGGCACTGTACAACACATTGTGCCCCTAAGTCTAATTTAACTCATACTAGTAGCAACTCATTTGCACTTAGTGTAAATTGTTTAGCCCTGAAATGAAACCATTAGAGTTTGTTTACCTCATTAATGACTTGCAGAATGGCCTTTCATTTAGTCAAATACACTGTTACTTAGTAGTGTTGTTCAGCCATGGGTTGAAGTTTCACAGGTATTAATTCCAATAAAACTTCTCCTTAATGATCATGCCTAATGTTATGCATTATGACTACACTTGCTTAAAAATAAGGACCTTCTGACCAGACCTCACAAAGGGGAGGTCGGGTGTAATAAAATCCTCCTTATCTGTTCATTTATTTGTTGTAACAAACCACTATTACTTCTAGAATAGCACTTAAACCCTGGCATGTGAAGAACTTTTTCCAGTTAATTACACAACCAATTAACACAGCAGATAAGTCACTCAAACGTCCAGTGATTGCAGAGTTAACCTTTTGTTTGGATTTTGAACAGGAAGCCTTTAATTACGCAAAAAAGGGTTCATATATGTCACTGAGAATAAATCAGCCATGTTCACAGAAATCAAATTTAATTGGATTTGGTAACAGATACCCAGTTTATGATTCCAAAACCAGAGTTTTGATCTCTAAGCAGATGAGTTGGTAATGTGCAATACATGTACAGTTTTGTTGGATTTCCTATGTACAGCAAAAAAGTCATTGATTTTGTAGAAGTACAGTAGCAGTAAAGTACCTGTCAAACTATTGTAGCAATACTCACGATGCTTGGGTGTCCAGTGCTAATGTACATGCCTATTATAAGAGTATAAAGAAGTGCCAGTTTTTTGTAGAGGAAGTTTTTTCCTGTATATACTATCAGTGTAAGTCAGTTAGTTTAAATTGGTAGCTATAAATAATTGTCATTTTTCAGCATACACACAGCCAGAATATTCTTACATGACAATACACGTACTCCATCCTTACACCTATTAGGAAGGCTGTGGTTGGTTGGAAAATTACATACTGGAATTTTAAAGGAGATACTTTATGTAAGACTTCTCAAACTGAGGTGAATAGACAACTGAAGGTAAATGAATAGACTGAATAGCCTGGGTTGAATAGGATTAGTAGGTGTCTATTCACTCAAGTTTGAAGTTGGCTTACATGAAGTATAAACCATTCTAAAGACATGTTCTGTTGGAGATTGCTCTCAGAAGAAGCACATTCTTTCATGCATAAAACAAAAATCAATCAGACTATCCTAAGTTAATGAAAAAACGCCAATTTTCTAAAAACAGTATTATTTAAAACTTCGAATCTTGCTTTGTTTTCAGACACTTTTTACCAGGGCTCTTCTTAGATGCGGTACCTTTTCCATCATTTTAATTGCCATGCCCCCTTCTCAGTCTGCCAGAGCTTGGCACACTTTCAGGAAAATTTTGGTACCATCCCTCCCGAAAGCTTATTTCAACAGTGTCATTACTAGGCAACATGTTACACATTTTTTTTTTTTATTAAAATTTATTGAATCATGATGTGCAGTATTTCAAATGCTACATTAAAGTAATGGAATAAAAATTTTGCTTAAAAATTTGTTTTACTGTTGTAAAAATTTGAGCCCTTAATTACTAATTATAAACAATTTTGTTAATAATTATTTGAACAGTCTGTTCAAAGGCTGTCCAAAGTAGAATGTAAATCAACTAAAAACTTGAAGCTGGTACTAAAATGTAAAAAAGAAAATGTATAGTAATAACTATTGGAAAAATATACACATAAAAATTGAATTAAATATTATTTGTATTATGTGGTAGCAAATGTAAATGCACATGTCACTCTTTCCTCCATGCAAGCACATTTGAATTATCCGTTTTGAAGTTGTTCAGTTGACAGTGACTCAAAGCATTCTTGTTTATAGAATCTAGCAAATATTTTGTGCCAAACATATAGTAAAACAGACTTAAGTATAAGGGCTTAGAAAAACTGCTATTGAATTTTCATATGCAAAAATGGTTTTGACCATTATGCTGTAACTTAAAGTTGCTTTTTAAGAATTGAAGAACACTGACCCACTGGGTATCAAAGCAGTGTGGGGTGCAACTGACTTTGTGTGATCTGTGTATATCATTTCTGTTCACACCGTGTAAAAAGCATGTATTGCCAATTAACACATACTTGACTAACCTCATTAGCTAACCCTCAATGTTATGTAACTTTTTTGTGTATTTTGAAATATATGCGAAATGTGACTATAGCAAGTGTGTTTGTTGTGTATTGCATTTCCTTCCTGAAGTGATAAGATGTAATCTGGCAGTGAATTGAGGAACTTTCAAAAAGCAACAAGGAAAGTTTCATTAAACATGTGAGATAAATTGTTATCATTAAAAGAGAAATGAAAAAAATGATAGATATTTGAACAAGGGTAGCAAAATAGGAAGGAATGTTAATCATGAATTTTCCAAAAGAGTGGAGTGATAACATTTTTTCAATATTAGAAAGTTGTGTGAACTCATCAAAAATCAGGCTAGTAAGTGCTAATGGGGCAGTCAAAGTTTTTTGAAACTTTAATTCTGCACCGCATTTGTAAGTTGACTTAAAATTAACATAGAAGGACCTTTAATCATGGTGTAATGCTATGATTGGTTGAAGTGTAGTGTAGGCAGTCTAGTCTTGCATCTGTGTGGAATTCTTTGGCCATGTAAGATGACATTGGCCAAAATGACGTTTACCAAACATCTGTCCCACTTTAATTGTGATATGGAACTAAAACAAATAGTCTATAGTTACAACTTTGATTGTGTTATGTGGCATTACTATTGTACATAACACATGTTTGATTTGTGATCATGTAGACTTTTCAATTGAAAGATTTCTCAATCCTAATTGGACATATCAGCAAAGTGAGATTGTGAAATTTTGTTAGTTCAACTTCTGTTTCCATGGAAAATACCTGGATATCCTAATACATAAATGGTTCATTAAGACCATTTGACAAAAATTTTGTGAGTGAATTTGGGAATGCATGCAAAATACTCACTTTTTCCTACCTTGAAAATTGGGCATATGGTGAGATATTATGATAAGTGGTTGCTACAAGAGTAGTTTGAAATTTGTTACAAGGAAAACTTGGTCATGCAGTGACCTTGCTGCTTTGGAATATGAAATAGACACTGCCTAGTTTATTAAAGGCTGTGCGGGGTGTAACTGGTATCTGAATTTGTTACATGATCTGTTCCCTCAAGTGATCTATGCTTTCATCATTTTCACACTGCTTGTAAAGCATTTAACACATACTTCACTGGCCTGTTAGTTAACTCCAAATGTTATGTAACTTTTTGTGTATTTTGATATTTCTGTTGTACTGTCAATCAATCAGATGTGAAACCTGACCACATGAAGTGAATAATTATGTTGTTTGCTTCATTACTCCCTGAGGCATTAAGATATTATCAGGCACAGAAGAAGGTTTCAAAAAGTCAGAGAAATTTTCATCATGGTGTAATTTAATTATTTGACAAAGTAAGTTTAGGTATAGAACAAACATGGTTTTGGTTAGCTGTTTCGTTCCTCTCATAGCAATGTTAAATGCTAGAAAAAGTTAAATGAATATGCTGTTGTATTTGAGACCCCTTTTTGAAGCATTTGAACATATGCAAATCCCCAACAAGTTTGTACTTTGCAGTAAATGCAGGGGCGGCAATTTCTCAATATTGGGGAGGGTTACCTCATTATCAAAAAAAATTACTGTGTTGGAAATTTGGACAATGGGCTGTTTCTCCAGTATTAGGGGATACATGTCACACATCTGCAAATAGTAAAACCAGTCTGGCTAGTGAGTTGACTGCTCATCTAATAAGTTGACATAACATGTATGTTAATGCAAATGGACTAAATAAAATACTGAAAAGAAAATTGGCAGATTTTGTGATATTATCATCATTATCATATTATCATATGTCACTCAAGTATATTAATGACAGCTACATTTCTTTGTTTGTTGTTCATCAGAAATATAATTTTGTTTTTCTGTGGTTTTGTTTTTGCGTGACTCATCTCCATTGGACCGAACCACACTCGATGTATGTCCAGAAAATTCATGAGAAAATTTTGTGGCATGAAAAATCGGCACTCAAACTGGGCGATAGAGCTTCAAACTGGGCGATTCTTTGACATTATCCGAACGCAAGAAACTAAATGACCTTGGCTGGTGTTAAGTCGTAAACTCTAGTAGAAGCAGACTGAGAGTCCACCGAATCACCACAATCGGTCTGAAAACATTACTTTTTAGTCAATTTCTATGCAAACATGAAATCTCTGGAATTTGTAGTACCATTTTGTTCTGTTTCCTGTCTTGATATGTACAAGACGACAAAATGAGGAATTAAAATAAAAAGAATGAACCTCATGGAGATCTGTTGTCTCGCAAAATCTGGCAGATTTTGCTTTGAAATTTGATCCTTATTTTCACTAAATGTTGACCGATTTTTGGTTTCGATGATATTGAGAAACCAATGCATTCATGATGGCGTCTGTGTGTATGTATGTATGTATGTATGTATGTATGTATGTATGTATGTATGTATGTATGTCCGTGTGTGTGTGTTTGTGACACTGCTTTTTAACACAATATATCAAGAAGAAAAACTCTGATGGTTCTCAAACTTGGTACATAGATAGCACATATTGAGAGGAAGGGCTCTATTGTTTTTTATTGGGGTCAAAGGTCATCTGGGGTCACAGGGGGTCAAATTCTGAAAATCTCATTAACACAATATCTCAAGATAGGAAACTTGGGTAGATTTCATATGTGGTATGTTGATGCATTATAGTCAGGGGCTGGTCCCTATTGTTTTTCGTGGAGGTCAAAGGTCATCTGGGGTCGCCGGGGGTCAAAGTCTGAAAATCTTGTTAACACGATATCTCATGATTGGAAGCTTGGGTAGATTTCATATTTGGTATGTTGATGCATTATAGTCAGGATATGGTCCCTGTTGTTTTTCGTGGAGGTCAAAGGTCATCTGGGATCGCCGGGGGTCAAAGTCTGGAAATCTCGTTAACATGGTATCTCATGACTGGTAGCTTGGGTAGATTTCATATTTGGTATGTTGATGCATTATAGTCAGGAGATGATCCCTGTTGTTTTTCGTGGAGTTCAAATGTCATCTGGGGTCACCAGGGGTCAAAGTCTGGAAATCTTGTTAACACAATATCTCAAGATAGGAAGCTTGGGTAGATTTCGTATTTTATATGTTGATGCGTTATAGTCAGGAGATGGTCTCCATTGTTTTTTGTGGAGGTCAAAGGTCATCTGGGGTCACGGGGGGTCAAAGTCTGAAAATCTCGTTAACACAATATCTCAAGATAGGAAGCTTGGGTAGATTTCATATTTGGTATGTTGATGCGTCATAGGCAGGAGATGGTCCCTATTGTTTTTCGTGGATGTCAAAGGTCATCTGGGGTCACCAGGTGTCAAAGCCTGAAAATGTTTTTAACACAATATCTCAAGATAGGAAGCTTGCGTAGATTTCGTATTGGGTATGTTGATGCGTTATAGTCAGGAGATGGTTCCTGTTGATTTCGTGGATGCCAAGGGTCCTCTCGGGTCACAAGCGGTCAAAGTCTGAAGAGCGTAAACACAATATCTCAAGATAGGAAATTTGGATAGATTTTATATTTGGGGTATGCTGATGGGTTATGGTCAGGAAATGTTGCCTATTGTTTTTGGTGGAAGTGAAAGGTCGTCTGGGGTCAACGGGGTCAAAGTCTGAAAATGTTGTTAAAACAATACTTCAAGATAGGAAATTTGGATAGGTTTCATTTTTGGGTTTGTAGATGCGATATGGTCAGGAGATGTTTCCTATTGTTTTTTGCAGAGGTCAAAGGTCATCTGGGGTCCCGGGGGTCAAAGTCTGAAAATCTTGTTAAGAAAGATCTCTTAAGATGTCCATCTATCTATTTATTGCTTTTGTTGAGGTCAAAAGGGCATCTGGAATAGCAAAACTATCTTTTGAACATGCTAGTATAACATTTGAGTGTGAGGATAATGGTGCATGATGGCAGATTTGAAACGGTATTCTTATATATCATCAAAACCTCAATGCATTTTTGCATTCTGGTTTCGTTTCAAAGTTTAAATGAGAGTCAACTTGTTACGAGATTTTCGTTTTTGTGATTCAAAATTCAGAATTTAGAAATTTTAGGTCAACTCAATCAAGCACAGTTACATACGTTCTCACCATGTTAACCGCAAGAATTCATCAAGGTCAGGCTTTCATGTCGGTCTCTGAACTAATGAGTTTGTCCAAATTGCATGCCAGCGTTATTTCTATTTCTAATGTTCTTAAAATCGAAATACTTAATGAAGTAGAAGTAAAAGGCGAGATGCATATTTAATTACAATGGGGCAATTTCAATCAAATCATTTCACAATTATCAGTAGTACTAGTGAGACACCTAAAGGCACTGGATGCCAAAAGGGAACAACTGTTTATTTCGACTAGATGAGAATTTTTCTACATTGTGTTACCAATAACCATTGTACCTTTCATCTTTACATCTTCCTCAGATGGCCATTCGTAGAAATAGTTTAAAATATTTCACATATTGTTAATAACTGAAAGAAAAATTGAATCAGCAAGGGGGGAGTATGCCCAAAGGCCCACTTCCTCCCCCTTTTTGGCCCACCCAACCAAAACCCAACGAACCCATCCAACCCTAACTCAACCAAACTCACCCAACTAAACCCACCCAAACCCATCCTAAGAAACCCAACAAAACCCAACTAAACCCACCCAAAGAAACCCAACCAAACCCACCCAACAAAACCCAACCAAACCCATCCAAAGAAACCCAACCAAACCCACCCATCAAAACCCAACCAACCCGACGAGGTCACCCAACAAAACTCAACCAAAGAAACCCAACAAAAACCAACCAACCAAACCCACCCAACAAAACCCAATGAAACCCACCCATCGAAACCTAACCAAACCCACCCAAGGTAACCCAAGGAAACTCACCCAACAAAACCCACCAAACAGAACCCAACAAAGCCCACCCTTTAAAACCAAAACAAACCCAACAAAACCCAACTCAACCCATCGAATGAAACCCCAAAAAACAAAACTAAACCAACCCAACATAACCAAACCAAACCCACCCAACAAAACCAACGAAACCCAACCAACCCACCCAACTAAACTCAAGCAAACCCAACAAAACCAAACGAACCATCCTACCAAAACCCAACCAAACCCACCCAACAAAGCCCAACCAAACTGACCCAACAAAACCCAACCGAAGAAACCCAACCAAACCTAACGAAACACACCCAACCAAACCCACCCAACAAAACCAAACCCACCCAAAGAAACCCAACCGAACCCACACAACTAAAACCCATCCAAGCCCACCCAACAAAACCCAACCAAACACATCCAAAGAAACACAGCTAAACCCTCCCATTTAAACGCAAAGAAACACAAAAAATCCTAACTGAACCCCCTCAACAAACCCAACAAAACCGAACAGAACCCAGCCAACAAAACCCAACGAAACCCACCCAAAGAAACCCAACAAAACCAACCAAACCCATCCAACCAGACCCAACGAAACCCACCCAACAAACCCAACCAAACTGACCCTACAAAACTCAACCAATCACAACCAAAGAAAGCCAACGAAACCCAACCAAACCCATCCAACAAAACAAAACCCTCCCAAAGAAAAACAACGAAACCCAACCAAACCCACCCAACTAAAACCCAACCAAACCTACCCAACGAAACCAAACCAAATCCTCCCAACAAAACCAACTCAGACCAACACAACAAAACCCAACCAAATCCAATCAAGAAAACTCAACCAAAGCCACCCAACAAAACCCACCCAACCAAACCCACAAAACCAAACCCACCCAACCAAACCTAACAAAACCCAACCACTCCCACCAAACAAAAAACAACCAAACCCACCCAACAAAACCCAACCAAACCCACCCAACAAAACCCAACCAAACCCACCCAACAAAACCGAACCAAGCCCACCCAACACAACACAACCAAGCCCACCCAACAAAACCCGACCAAACCAATCTAATGAAACCAAAATAAAAAAAAAAAACCCAACCAAACCCACCCAATAAAACCCAGCAAAACCCAATCAAACCTACCCAACAAAAGCGGACTGAACTCGCCCAACAAAACACAACAAAACCCAACAAAACCCAACTAAACCAACCCAACAAAACCCAACCAACCCCACCCAACAAAACCCACCCAACAAAACAGATCCACAACCAACCAACAAAACCCATCGAAATATACCCAGCAGAACCCAACAAAAAACACCCAACAAATCCCATTCAAAAATAACCAACAAAGCCCAAGGAAACCCAACGAAAAGCACCCAACAAAACCCAAACAAACCCACCCGACCAAACCCACTCAACATACCCACACCAAATCCACCCAACAAAACTCAACCAAATCCACCCAACAAAACCCACAAAACAAAACCCGAACAAACCCACCCAACAAAACCCAACCAATCCCACCCAACAAAACCCAACGAACACAACCCAACAAACCCCACCCAACAAACCCCAATCAAACCCACCCAACAAAACCCAGCCAATACAACCCAACAAAACGCATCCAAAACCGCACAACAAAACCCACCCAACATAAACCAAATGCAACCAAACCCTGCCAAACCCACACAACAAAACCAAAAAGCCCCAACCAAACCCACCCAACAAATCCCAACCAAGCTTTATCAACAACACCCAACCAAACCCACTCAAAAAGACCCAACCAAACCCAATCAACAAAACCCAAGCAAACCCACCTAACAAAACCCACCCAAACCAACCCAATAAAACCAACTAAATCCAACGAAACCCACCCGACAAAACCCAATCAAACCCACCCATCAAACCCCAACAAAACCCACTCAACAAACCCTAACAAAAACCAACAAAACCCACCCAACAAAACCGATCAAAAACCACCCAACAAACCCCACCGAACAAAACCAAACAAAACCCAATAACACCCAACCAAACCCAACTAAATCTAACCAAATCCAATCAACAAAACTCAACCAAACCCAACAAACAAAACCCAACCAATCACACCCAATAAAACCAAACAAAAGTCAACCAACCCAACCAAACCCCTCCAACAAAACCCAACCAAACCCAACTAACAAAACCCACCCAAACCAACCCAATAAAACCAACTAAATCCAACGAAACCCACCCGACAAAACCCAATCAAACCCACCCATCAAAACCCAACAAAACCCACTCAACAAAACCTTACAAAAACCAGCAAAACCCACCCAACAAAACCGATCAAAAACCACCCAACAAACCCCACCGAACAAAACCAAACAAAACCCAATAACACCCAACCAAACCCAACTAAATCTAACCAAATCCAATCAATAAAACTCAACCAAACCCAACAAACAAAACCCAACCAATCCCACCCAATAAAACCAAACAAAAGTCAACCAACCCAACCAAACCCCTCCAACAAAACCCAACCAAACCCAACTAACAAAACCCACCCAAACCAACCCAATAAAACCAACTAAATCCAACGAAACCCACCCGACAAAACCCAATCAAACCCACCTATCAAAACCCAACAAAACCCACTCAACAAAACCCAACAAAACCCACCCAACAAAACCGATCAAAAACCAACCCTCAAAACCCAACGAAACTCAACAAAAAATACCAAACAAAACCCAACAGAACCCAACGAAACCTAACCAAAACCACCCAACAAAACCCAACCAAACCCAATCAACAAAACCACACCAAAACCACCCACCCAAACCCATCAAACAAACCCAATAAACCCCAACCAACCCCACACAACAAAACCCAATAAAACCAAACCAAACCCACCCATAAAACCAAACAAAACCCACCGAACAAAACCAAACAAAACCCAAACAACAAAACCGAATAAAACCCAACGAAACCTAACCAAACCCACCAAACAAAACCCAACCAAACCCAACTAAATCTAACCAAATCCAATCAACAAAACTCAACCGAACCCACCCAACAAAACCCAACAAACAAAACCCAACCAATCCCACCCAATAAAACCAAACAAAAGTCAACCAACCCAACCAAACCCTCCAATAAAACCCAACCAACCCCACCCAACAAAACCCAATAAAACCAAACCAAACCCACCCATAAAACCAAACAAAACCCACCGAACAAAACCAAACAAAACCCAAACAATAAAACCCAATAAGACCCAACGAAACCCAACCAAACCCACCAAACAAAACCCAACTAAATCTAACCAAATCCAATCAACAAAACTCAACCAAACCCACCCACCAAAACCCAACAAACAAAACCCAACCAATCCCACCCAATAAAACCAAACAAAAGTCAACCAACCCAACCAAACCCCTCCAACAAAACCCAACCAAACCAACCCTACAAAACCCAATTAAACCATACCAAACCCACTTAACAAAACCCAACAAAACCCAACGAAACCCACCGAAAAATACCCAACAGAACCCAACAAAAACACACAACAAATCCCATCCATAAATAACCAACAAAACCCAAGGAAACCCAACGAAAAGCACCCAACAAAACCCAAACAAACCCACCCAACATACCCCAACCAAACCCACCCAACATACCCCCACCAAATTCACCCAGCAAAACCCGATCAAACCCACCCAACAAAACCCAATCAATTCCACCCAACGAACACAATCCAACAAACCCCAATTAAACCCACCCAACAAAACCCAACCAATACAACCCAACAAAACGCAACCAAAGCCACCTAACAAAACCCCCCAAAAACCAACAAAACCCACCCAACCAAACCGATCAAAAACCAACCCCCAAAACCCAACGAAACCCAACAAAAAATACCCAACAAAACCCAACAAAACCCAAAGCCCCAACGAAAACCACCCAACAAAACCCAACCAAACCCACTCAAACCAACCCAACCAAACCCAATCAACAAAACCCAACCAAACCAACCCAACAAAACCCAACCAAACCCACACACAACAAAACCCATAAAAATCCCTCCAACAAAATCTTGCCAAACCCATCCAACAAAACCCAACCAAACCCACCCAACCAAACCCAACAAATCCCAAACAGACCCACCGCAAAAATCCAACAAAACCCAAGCAAACCCACCCTACAAAACCCAACCAAACCCATCAAACAAAACCCTACCAAACCCAATAAAACCAAACCTAAACAAAACCCAATAAAACCCGACAAAACCCAACCAAACCCATCCCAAAAATCCAACAAAACCCAAAGAAACCCACCCTACAAAATCCAACAAAACCCACTAAACAAAACCCAATCAAACCCAACCAAACTCACCCAATAAAACCCAACAAACCCCAACCAAACCCACCCAACAAAACCCAACCAGATCCACCCAACAAAACCCAACGGAACCCAACCAAACTCACCCAATAAAACCCAACAAACCCCAACCAAGCCCACCCAGCAAAACCCAACCAAACCCACCGAAAAAAACAAAGAAAAGCAAAGCAAACCCAACGAAACCCAACTAAACCCACCCAACTAAACCCAACAAAGCCTAACCAAATCCACCCAACGAAACCTTAAAAACCCTAATCAAACCCACCCAGAAAACCCAACCAAACCCAGCCAATAAAACCCCAACAAAACATAACAAAACCCACCCAATCAAACCCACACAACAAAACCTTAAAAAACTCAACCTTAACCCACCCAGAAAACCCAACAAAACCCAACGGAACCCAACCAAACTCACCCAATAAAACCTTACAAACCCTTACGAAACCCACCCAAAAAACCCCAACCAAACCCTTCGAAAAGACCCAACAAAACCCAACCAAACGCACCCTACAAAACCCAACCAAACCCACACAACAAATCCCAACCAAGCTTTATCACCAACACCCAACCAAACCCACTCAAAAAGACCCAACCAAACCCAATCAACAAAAACCAAGCAAACCCACTTAACAAAACCCACCCAAACCAACCCAATAAAACCAACTAAATCCAACGAATACCACCCGACAAAACCCAATCAAACCCACCAAACAAACCCCAACCAAACCCACTTAACAAAACCCAACCAAACCCACCCATCAAAACCCAACAAAACCCACCCATCAAAACCCAACAAAAACCAACAAAACCCACCCAACAAAACCGATCAAAAACCAACCCTCAAAACCCAACGAAACTCAACAAAAAATACCAAACAAAACCCAACAGAACCCAACGAAACCTAACCAAATTCATCCAACAAAACCACCAAAAACCCAACCAAACCCATCCAGAAAACCCAACCAAACCCACACAACAAAACCCAATGGAACCCAACCAAACCCAGCCAATAAAACCCCAACAAAACCTAACAAAACCCACCCAACAAAACCCAACCAAACCCACCCAACAAAACCTTAAAAAACTCAACCTAACCCACCCAGAAAACCCAACCAAATCCGCCCAACAAAACCCAACGGAACCCAACCAAAGTCACCCAATAAAACCCAACAAACCCCTACGAAACCCACCCAACAAAACCCAACCAAACGCACCCAACAAAACCCAATCAAACCCAACCAACCAAATCCAACAAAACCCAAACAAACCCACCCCAAAATTCCAACAAAACCCAACTAAACCCACCAAACAAAACCCAACAAAACCCAACAAAACCCAACCAAAACCACCCAATAAAACCCAACAAAACCCATCCAACAAAACCCAAAGTAACCCACCAAACAATACCCAACAACACCCAACCAAATCCTCCCAACAAAACCCAACAAACAAAACCCAACCAAACCCACCCATCAAAACCAATCCAAACCCACCCATCAAAACCCAATCAAACCCACCCAACAAAACCCACCCAACACAACCTAACAAAACCCAGTCAAACCTACCCAACAAAACCCAACAAACCCCAACCAGACCCACCCAACCCAACCAAACCCACGTAACCCTAACCCTAACCAAACACTAACCCTAAAACCCTACCTCTGAGGCGGTTTGGGCTGCACCCTAACTTCACGGTGGGCCGTTTTCGACAAACCGCGAGTGTTTTCTTGCGACTCTAACTCGGCAGGCCACGATTCCACCCAACCCAACAAAACCCACCCAGCAAAACCCAATAAAACCAAAGCAAACCCACCCAATAAAACCCAACCAAACCCAACAGAACCCAACAAAACCCAAAGTAACCCACCCAACAAAACCCAACAACACCCAACAAAACCCAACCAAATCCTCCCAACAAAACCCAACAAACAAAACCCAACCAAATCCACCCATCTAAACGCAACCAAACCCACCCAACAAAACCCAACCAAACCCACCCAACACAACCTAACAAAACCCAATCAGACCTACCCAACAAAACCCAATCAAACCACAACCAAACCCACCCAACCCAACCAAACCCACGTAACCCTAACCCCTAACCCTAAAACCCTACCTCTGAGGCGGTTTGAGCTGCACCCTAACTACACGGTGGGTCGTTTTCGACAAACCGCGAGTGCTTTCTTGCGACTCTAACTCGGCAGGTCACGATTCGGCCTAAAAAAGCGAGTGTCGTTCCACCCAACCCTTACCTTAGAGTTACGGTTGCCTGACCCTAACCCTCATGATTAAAGCATGATTTCTAGGCGACCGCGATTCATTTTCAAGGTAGGGTTAATGACCCTTTGTGGACCTAAGTCAGAGCTATCCGTTGATTACATAATCTCAAAAGAGTAAGGCTCACGCCAAATTCCCCCAACCCACACCATAACAAGCGTGTGAATCATCATTTCTCGGACAGCCAGCTTAGTAGTGCAGGTTTGCATGTAAAAGAGTATAACGACCTCTCTCTTTCGTGTTTCTAGCAGCCAGTCAAGTTCGCCAAGCCTGCCTGTATGAATCTCGAGACCCGGAAAGTGCCAAATTTAGTATCTGAGGGACCCAAAGGCCGACACCTGAGTAGCGGGAAAGCGGGAAGGCCCCCTGATTCAGAGAGGGGCGCAACCGGACCGACCGGTCGGACTGAGAAAATTTTTTTTATCACATCCAACAAAACTTGTCATCAAGAATTGACACGGCCAGGGATAAAATCAAAGCCATCACTAGAACAAATTATCCACAGATTGATGAGAAAATCCAGTTTCGTAGGGGAACCTTCATCTGCAGGCCCACGATAAAAGATGTGGGCCTGATAAACTTAGTCACCATGAAGATCTTCTTTACTTTCTTAGAAGACCAGATTCTTCAAGGAAACTCACAATTCTGAATTTGCCTTACAAAATCGGACGAGAGGTTGTTCATGTGCATGCAGTGCCCAATGGTCTGCCATTTGGCCTGACTCGACAGCCAAATCCTAGCAACGGTAATGAAAATCAGCCATGTTTTCAGCTACACATAATGATAACCAGTAGTTTGAGAATGTCTCTCCACAAGTATGACTGAAAATTTATTTGAAGCCACCTTGTAACGTGACATATTTTCAATACGTTAGAAGTGAAATCACAGTCAGCAGCTGGGGCAGTCACGTAGAAAATTTCATCTATTCAGTGGACCTTGCAATTGAGTACAACGAACTAGATTCTTAATATATGAGTAAAAAACATTAGTATGTTTTCAATTCCGTTGCATAGTTCCCCCGAAAAGAGGCAAGACCATTACATCTAATTGTAGAAGTACCTTTTATCTGGTAATTTTCTGATCACTTAGCAAGTTGGGTTTTTTTTATATTGCAGTGAAACTTTCATTTCAAAGGAAAGCTCAAAAAACGACTGCTTCATTTCTAGTTACAAGTCTGGGAAACGCCATTTCCGGCTGTCTGAGGGGTCAGATATTTTAACAATTTTCTGTACACTCCGCGTCAATGGTGGTGGCGCTCCTCTTAGAGGGTGTTTTGGTCGAAAAGATTACTGAACAGAACAATGCATCTGCACAATTATTCTTCGTTTTGGGGCAGTATTATGAGGCGAAAATTTTCTTGCGAAAGAAAGCTAAAAATAATGACTGCTTTGTTTCTAGTTACGAGCCCGGGAAATATCATTTTCTGCTGTCTCGGAGTTCTCAATTTTCAAAAATTTCTGTGCGTTCCACTTAGATAGGCTTTCCAGCAGGATTACATTTTTCGGGTAAAAAAAAAACAATTGTGCCCCATCCAAAACTGAAAGGCTCCCGCACGCCTATGTCAATATATAAAATATATAACATCAAACATATGGGAAGCCAAACTTTTTCCGCGGAAAAATTTTCCAATATGGTCAGAGGGCCTTAATCTGAATTATGATATTTGGTAAACCCCAACAAACTACAGATCACCCCTGCTTGATTTTTCTTATAAGAATGGTAAGATTCTTTCATGAAACCCCTAAATCTGTCATAAATTTGCAATTTTCTCCAACGTAAGCTTCAGATTGTTAAAAGTGGCAAAAAATTTTCAATTTCGATGGGTAGTCCGTACAACAAATAACCAAAGCCAACTATGTTAATCACTCCAACATTCTACCTAATTTTGCCCTTGATTGGCATATCACTTAATAAAAACCTCAATTTTTTCATTACTTTCTTACCGAAACACAACTTTTCTTTCATTAAAAACCAAAATTTATCCAATAAAATAAGCTCTTAATTTTCAAACCTTCGTTCAAAAATGGGAAGAAACTTTCCGAGCGAACTAATCGTCTCGTCTTGAAGTCTTTGTACGTAGGGCTAGTATGATTAAATATGTGACACAAACGAATTTCAGCTGTCACCAGTGTACAATTTTTTATTTTGCCCATATGAAGGACAGATTCCTCAATAAACATCCAATATTTAGTGCTCTTTACAAAAGCCAAATTTCTTTCAAAATTTGTAAATGTTTTCTTCAAAATAAACTCCAGATTTTTAAGTATTTGTTCAAAAAAAAGCCAAAAATTTCGGCGCGCTGCGCACGCCTCAAATTCTGCCAAGTCGCATCCCACCGGGACTAATTCATCTCTTTTGTGGGGGCTTTGAAAAGCTGGCCCCGCTTTCGGGGAGCTTGGCCCCCTGTGGGGCAAATCCTGAAGCCACCCCTGCATGGTTTTAGTCAAAATGGTAGATTGACTGCTACATTGAAATCGCACTGTTACTTTTTCATGGTGCTGTTACAGCAGTATCAGTGATTTAGGTAGACTAGCTAGCACTAGAGATGTCATTGTAACCTGCCTGTGTATAAAATAGTGCATTTTACATTATTTATGTATTGTCACTGTCAATAGTTTTGTTGTTGTATTTATTGTCAGTTCTCTTTTTGTTGAGGACTTTGTTCCATTTTCAAGCATGTGAAAAGCTCTACATCCATAATTAAGTAGAAAATTTTAGCCAATAGTACCCAACGAAAATGTCTTAACCCAGGGTTAAATTTACCTCTACAGTTGACAACAGTTTATCCCTTTGGGAAGCAGGGAGCCTCTCTGAGCAAACAGTCTTTACAGCAATTCAAGCCATGTCTTTGTTCATAATTGTCATTCAGTGAAGTAACTATTACTAACATCTATTTTTACTGCAGTTCGTCTCAAAGCAAACCTTTCTTTTTTTTGCTTAACAGATTTCAAGATAGCTGCACAAGAAGTTCTCTGATAGACTGTGTATTAATAAAGATTTGGTCAACTAGAGACAATTGAAACTTGGTATTTGTTTCTAGCATCATGTTTTGTGCTTAAATCATAATTGTAGCAAATTCATTATACATGGTGCCGCAGTTTGGTTTCTATCTGTAAAGTGCTGTCAACTGGTCCCATACTTGTAATAAGACACTCTCACATGGTAGAACTGGAATGAATTTTAGAAAGGTTTGTAAAGTTTTGCAAAGAAAATGCAGATGTCTGTTTTATTTTCAATAGAGTTATATCCCTTACTTTGACCTAGACTGGGCGTCTGTAGAATTTGCGTTTAATTTGCAATGGAGTTATATCCATTACTTTGACCAAGACTGGGAGTCTGTAGATATATTCTACACTCATCCCACGACCCCAGACAACTAGTTCAGATGCCATCGAAAAAGGTGAGAATTGGATGAAAAATGAGCCAAATTCAATATTCCTTTAGTAATCCATCAGTAAAATATAATTTATAATGCTTGTCCAAGGTGAGAATAACCTCTTCATTCAGTGGGCAGGATACTTCATCAAATGGTTCCTTGAAGAGAAGTTTTACACTTTATTCCCAAACAGATAATGGAGACATAGATACCAAACTGTTTTCCCTACCTGTTCTGCACCGTTACAAAATGGTAGCCTACATGAGATATTAAATGTGATACAAAGGTGTGTTACTTGAAGAAACTGTTAAAAGTGACCAAAGAGTAAAGTGTCCCAGCCCTCCAAACGAGGTGCTATAAATTCATGTTCAATGTTATTAGCTCACACATGTACACATGTGTGAGGTTATCCAATGGGGCAGATGGCGTCAACTTTTTAACAGAACTCTTCTTCTTCCTCATTTTTGGAGATTTGGGGCTAAACTTTTGGGGTATGATTGCTTTGAAGGGGAGCATTCACACCTACCTACTTGCATTCAAATTGTTTTACAGCTGTTTTTTTTTTCGGGGTGAATTCATTTTGCCTGCTGAGCGGTTAGTTATTTATTTATTATACTAATAGCAGTGTGCTTGGTTGTGTGTTCAGTTCTTATCTTGCACGTATATGCAGGATAATTGAACCTGGTTCATATGTTACAGTTGGTTGAAGAAAGCACTCACAGTACTGTCACTGTATGCCCGTGAAGGTGGTCTCATAATCAGCTGCAGTCAGCTAGTGTAGGAGACGAATTTGTATTGTGTTTTTGGAATTTAGTTGTGTTGTTACTTTATATGTTAACTGTTATCCTTGTACCATTGTGTTTACACCTGTAGCTTAGTGAGTGTGTTGAATGTTTGAACTGCTGTGTATTTGTTATGCTAATTAAGTTACTTGCACTTTTTGATATGTGATGATCTTGTACGAGTAGTCTTGTATCGGCCACGAGAGAATACACGTCGGCACAGAACCCTACTGTCTGTAAACTGACTCCTTGTTTTCCTGGTTCTCTGGACAAGCTTATAGGCCCGCATTTTACCAAGGCTCGGACCACGTTACACTAGTGTGGAGAGAATTATAAGTTGTAACCAGGGAGTTACAACAGACCCTGTTGTAACTTATCTCAGGGAGGTGTTCATAACACCTCCCTGCTTATCTGTTGCAGAGATGCCTTTCACTCTGTTCTGTTCAGTTTATCATGAATTGGCCAAGCCAAGCAATACCAACAAAACTGTTTCAATTGAATAAGCACATTACAGTAGGAACTTCTTGAGTCTCTTTATTTTATTTTAATCAGTATAGAGCCATGCAGTGTTTACTTGTGGATTTATAGGTGCAACTGAATGTACTTTGCAATACCTGAGCGGTTAACGGGTACACTGTACATAAGTTATTAATTTTATCTTACTGCCTAATGTCTTTAAGAATACACAGTCCAGGCTTTCATGATTTCAGAAAATACACTTCACTATTATTTACTTCCTTGCATTTAATTTTGTAATGTAAGGAGGTTTAGGAAACAGATAACAGATAAAATTTGGTTCAACTTTGAGTTTCTCTTTTTAACAGACAAAACAGCTTCACAACAGCATTGCTGTTCTAGTTTTGATGGGATGTCACCAATAAGAAATAAATTTTGCATTGTGGACTCTGTTAAGGAGTGATACATCTTATATTTACAATGTTTCAAAATAGCAAGTATTAATACTAATTTAATATATTTGCCTTTTTGTTTTGAAAGTTATCTACCAGTGAACAGCACATTAGCTTCAATATTTTCTCCCTGTTGGCATCAATGTGCCCTATTGATTTCAATGATATTATTTCTTAAAATAGTGTATTGCGCAATGATTTATGTTGTCATTGTTGTACTACTCTTATTACAATCTTTGTATTTCTTTGTTTTTCTGAAAGTTACTGTATCCTGTACCAAGGTTTGATAGAATTCTTACTCTTATTGGGTGATGGAATTAATTAAGCTTTCTTTCTGCAACATTGTATGCGAGCAAACAGGAAGTGTTCAAGGTCGTAAAAACATTTTTAGTTTTAAAGGGAAACAAGGCAGGTAAATGTTAGTTGCACAACAAGAAAGTCACACATAATTGAGCAATGGACCAACTTGTTTTAAAGGTAAAGAGCAGTCTCCCGAACTTATTTTGAAGAAAAGCTAAATAACTCAATTTTCATCTTATTTCTCTTCAAAGTATCCTTTATTACATTTTATGACTTTACTATTGCATATTCAAGGTAAACCAAGCAGTTATTTCTGGTAAATTTCACATTTGAAGAGAAAAAACCTTGTCACATGACTCACAACAGCCAATCAAGAAACTGGACAGTCTACTATACTTCTTCAATTTGGGATGACTGCTCCTGCCCTTTAAGTGAATAAATTTAAACATTTTACAATCTCTGCTCAGGAATGTCTTATGAAGATGGCAGTTGGACTGTAAGAATTTATTTTTCGTGCTCTTTGATATATACTTTGTGGAATTTTTCGACTTGATTTACACTTTAATCATAAACCAGCAGTATCTTGTTCCCACATGTGATTGAGTACAATCTACGAGCCTCCAGATCATTTCAATTTGTTTAAAAAACCATCAAATATGTTATTAACATTGCTACCAAGGATATGATTGGTGAACACTTTGGTCAGAATTTGCTGCCCTCACTGAACAACTCCTTTGTCCCTGAATATTATGTTGGAATTAAGGTGAATGTTTATGTTTTGTTTCATTTAGCTAGATTATTGATCTGAAAGGGAATATGCATTCAACCAATGTTATTTACCAACATCAGCCTATTCTTTTAAATCTCCTGTAGTTTTTACCTTCAAATACATTTAGCTATGTTTCCAAACATTAAGATGTTTATATCTTTTGTAGTCTTGGGTAATTCTACCTGAAAAGAAAAACTGGGCTCCCAAGCTTTGTCAATTGGATTTAGAGTTAGCCATTTATGAAGCAGGATACCTTGTATTACTACTTCAAATTGCGTTGACTACATTTTGTCTTTAAATGGTTCAACTCCTGACCAGGTGATACAGAACTAATCAGTTCATCTTCTGACCGGGTGATACAGAACTAATCAGTTCAACTCCTGACCAGGTCATAAAGAACTAATAAGTTCATGAACTCCTGACCAGGTGATACAGATCTGATAAGTTCAACTCCTTACCAGGTGATACAGAACTAATCAGTCCAACTCCTGACCATGTGATACAGAACTAACAAGTTCATGAACTCCTGACCAGGTGATACAGAACTAATCAGTTCAACTCTTGACCGGGTGATACAGAACTAATCAATTCAACTACTCACCAGGTCATACAGAACTAACCAAACTGCATGCCATTGCACTTTGTCATCAGCAAAAGCAATTGAGAAGGGGAAACAAGCCAGTGAGCCACAACAGCAAAAAGGGTTATGGGCCCCTGACTTAAAAACCAAGTGGCTAAAGACCAAATTATAAAACCTTATCTGGCTGACTCTTTAATCATAATAATTGCTAGGCAAATATTTTTACAGACTGCTTCAAACATACTGAGAGTGTTAACAAATTAGTAGCAGGGTAAAAAGTCAATTTTCCTTAAGGCATACATAATGAATGTGCTTTACAAATGTTTCATATTCATGGGATGTTTTTTTTTTTTTTGCCGGGGAGTTGTGAGGAATGGCATAGGAAAAAGTCTTTAGGACAGCATGTGCTTGAAACGATGTAATTTTTCATTTGCTTCTATTTGGTTGATAAGTTCTTTTTCTCTTTGTTTCTTGGTGTATTTTGACTAAGCCACTGTTTGGATAATTGCCATTCTTCTTTTTTTGAGATTGTGTATACATGCTTTAAAGTGAGGCCAATGACCAAGACTGACGTTGTTCTCCCCCGGCCTTACAATTTCTTAATTAAGAGACATGGGGAACATGTCACAACCTCCACATTTTTGGAAATACACCCACAGACTTAAGATTTTTACAAACTTAGATTCTGGGGTAGTGGTCTTCCCAACCCCACAACATTTAAGGAAGAATTGTCTCCAACTTATTAAAAAAGTATGGACTAAATTTTTCAAAGTAAGAAATATAATGAAATATAATGTTGATGTCCTTATAGTTTGTAAGAATGTTTGCAGCAATTGCTGCATTGATTATATAATGACAGTAATTAAATATATGCAGTCGTTTTAAAGATTCATAGTCAAGTAGTTCCTTTACAGTTTCTTTGTATACGTTCCTGTTGATACAAATCTTGTATATATTTTGATAGGAGTAATTCATCACTGCCACGAAGTACTTCCCTCCGGCAAGATTTACTTTTCCATTGGTCGTTCTCATGATGGGGAGTTTTATTGCTTTAGGACAATAATTTGTTAATAAAAAGGGGAAATTATCTTCTGAAATAAAGAGTTTTCTATCATTATTACTAAATTATGGTTAAAAACACCGTCATTTGTCCAATTTTGTTGGATAATTTTTTCCAGTTAAGCCACAACTTAAGTTTGAAAAAATGTATAATGTTCTGTAAATTTGCAAAGAAGTTTCTGATTTTTTTTTTTTTTAAATCTATTCATGTTCTTTTTCACTTTTTATCGGGAAGCATGCTTTTGCCCAATGTCCATCCAGCCATTCTAAGAGCACTTTTTGCTAGAGGGTGTAAGCTTCCAGAGAATAATATTCTGATTGGAATCCAGAGAAACTTTTAGCAAATCTTTCTGCCCACATCTTTGAAATTTTGAAGTGGGATACAACGTAAAATAAATGAACATGGCAAAAGAAAAGATGACAAGAGTTGCAAATTGAGAGGGGACGGGGTGAGTGATTTTTAGTGCTGAAACCCTGTCAGCAACTATTGAAAACAAGGACTTGCAGGGTATTTTTGAAAAGTTAATGAATATGCATAATTATGGCAGCTGCCCAGACCATCAGGGAACTAATTAAAACGGGAGCAGGGAAATGAAATGTTTCACAGAACTAGTTATAGGTTACCTGCAAAATGATCAATACAAATTTTATGTGTGTTCCTGCATGTTGCTGAGTCAACTGAGTTTGTATTGTAATCATGGGAACTACTTGTCTCTTGGAGACACTATTATGTGGTTGGTCCTTGCTGCAGTTTTATTTCTTTGGTCACTTTTAGTATAAACAGTTTATTTCATTTGTAAAATAACAAAGCATTTGATTGATGTAGGTCATCTTGAGTTGTCATATTTTTAATATATCTGAGGGAGTGGATAACATATGGAAACCGTCGCCCCACAACTGGTCTTAATTGAGAGAAATAAATGTTGCTGCTCAGATACAGGGTCTTTGCGGTTTTCATTGTGTCTGAATTGCTGTGAAAATGTTGATTGGAATGTTACGTGTTGAAGCTATACAATAAAGAGTGGAGGAAGGCTTGATTTCCCAAATTTCTATCAACAAATTTGATTAGCTAGGGCAAAGTATGTGCCTTCACATGAATCAATCGAATTGAATCTTATATAAATTAGTATATAAGAAAAGAAACTCATACAGTTGCTCATACAGCAAGGGGGAAGGGAGGGGGCTGGTGCAGGATGTGGAAAGAATCTCCTTCATCATACTTCCTAATAACAAATAACAGGTGGTGCACTTGTGGAGAAGCAATGAAACCCCACTTCTACCCTCATTCCTGTGTGGCATTTTTTCCTAGTAGATATTAAGTAGATAAGTACCACATGATGAAAATTACAGTGGCAATAAGTTGTGATTCCTACATTATGACCAGCTCTGCTTGAGCCAATAGGTTGGAAACAGGGCAGTAAAGCTCCATCTAACTAACTTCTACATTATAAGTGGTGGTATGGGTTCCTGTTTGTCTATTTTGCCAATAATTCCAGTTTATCCCAAATCAGAAAATTTAAAGGCTAGGAGATGTCCAACTTTCCCAGCCTTCTAACCCCCTCCCAAACAAAAAACCCACAAGAACAATGTGCCTTCAAAGGCCTATTTTATCACTGACTGTGTGACTGTGGGAATTAAAAACATGACAAATCTGGAGACATTTTATATGGACTGGCTGACGATTACAGAAAGGTTTTCCAACTTTGACACAGTACAGTATTGCAAAGAAATATATTGAATCATGAAAGGTTACTATTTGCAAATACCTTACTAAGAGTAACACTTTAATGTTTACAAATGTTATATTCACTCATATTACAGTTGTTACAGTTATTTGCAACTAAAAAGACAGCCAGATATCTTCAGGATCACAATATCCCAGCATCTATTGTAGCCTGTGGCCTCTTGCTGTCATGGAGGAAGAGGAGAGAAAATATACACCTGCTACCAGGTAAATAAATGAGTGGTACAAACAAATCAAAAATATCAAGTGATGATCTGATTTAGATGGCTATAGCTGGTGTCCATTGCCCTAAATCTTCCCATTTTTCATTTACTTGTCCCATGAATGTACATTGAAATACAATACTTCTGAATTCACTGGAAATGAGGGTTTAAAAGTGCATGTAGACAATATAATTAAAGCTGATAAAGCCAAAGAATGACTTCGCTAGCTGCTTTGATTCTGGTCTCTGCACCTTTTACTGACAAGCTATACTATATGACTTTAGTGAAAGGGATCACAACAGAGCACTCACATGCAATGATGAAATTTCTTGCATCATTACCCTTTTTCCTTCAGCACACCCCCCCCCCCCCCTTTTCCAAAGTAGCAAGTTCATTTGGTGAATTCCCTCTTTACCACAGAAAATTGCCATTTACAAACTTATTCTTGTACCAAACTGTACTCCACATATTTCTGTAGTTGCTGGTTGGAAAAGTCTAGTCTTTTGGGCAAAATATCGGTCGGAGAAATGTCCGGTGGCTCGCTGACGGTCCTGTAATGGGCATGATGCTGATTGGTTCAAAACTGCCTTCCCGTCATACACTTCTGTGTCAATCCAGCGGGTCTTGGACGGCTGAACGTCGGCCATGATGGCCACCAGCGGACCGCCAGATTTTGCTTACGGGGATAAGGACTTTGAGATGTATGTATGTCATGTGACACTTTAAAACTGTGATATTGTTTGAGACAATATGAGGCTAACTCCTAAACTAATGCCTAGGTGTATAACTACATTTAAAGCGGTTGGGCTTTGTAAGGGGGTTGTTGAATATGTTGTTGAAAGCTTGTCATTAACAGCAGCAGGTGTTTAATGGAGGTGTATAAAAATCAGATTAACAAAGCTTGTACTGTGATGTAGAAAACAGTTATTTTAACTTTTTAAGTTTTAGTTTGTCTTTTTGTATCCTGACCTTGAGACACAAGATATTCAATAAGCAATGGGTTATTAATTATTTGTGAAATAATGGGAATTATGCTTTCAAATATGGTTTGGGGTTCGATTTGAGGCTACTAGTTTGTTGGTTTCGACCTTCAAAAAAAGAACCAAAATATGTTATATAGTCGGTGTTAACTGGAGAAGAAGCTAATGTTTAAATTAATTTCAAACTCAAGTTCAAGGCCACTTTTAAATACAGTTAAGAGAGGATACAAGTTCTTCCTTTAAGTCAGCTTATACAACAGGCAGGAAAAACCATTGGTTTTTCACAACCCCCCAGTTGTATTAAAAGTTATTTGGATGGAACTTAAAAGAAACACCAATACAAATGTGTAGTAAATTGGTATCTAGAAAAGAAAGTGGTGCATTGTTGGGGTAAAATTCATTAAATAGGGTAAAAGATGGGGTCAAGTTCCTTTAAAATATCCAGACAAATCAGGGAGGCATGTCCAAAATTCTCCACAGTTTAAGGGAACGATCTGTCAGCTCAAAGTTGCTATATTGTGAAGGTTAGTTTTACAAGGAGTGTTATGCCCCAGTATGGTTTCCAACCTATTGGCTCAAGTGGAGCCGGCCACAGCCTTTTTCCCAGTTGTTGTTGTGGCAGGTTAAGGTCACCGTAGGTGAACTTTGGCCATTGTACGAGAGAGAGAGGTTGCGACCTCTCTGTTACTTATTGTGTTGATGCAGTCAAGCACGACTGCGTACGTGCTCATTTAGGTGCGGCCTTTTATCATGCTTTAGTTAGATCACTTTGCACTTCTTCTCACTGCTTAAAGGTCAGGCTATCTAAAGCCGTAAATGTTACTCCGAGGGACGCAACAACTGGTAATTATTTTTCTTCTTTCGTGAATCTTATAGTTTTGTATAATTTAGGCCTACTGTTTGTTTTAGATGTAGCCTACGAACATTTGGACAAGCTTTTTGTGTCATAGTATGTGATATTCTTTGCCCTGACGTTTCTCGAGTTGAAGCCGCACCCATAAATGTATGTATGTATGTATGTATGTATGTATGTATGTATGTTGTATGTAAGTATGTATATGTGTAGGTGCAGTAATCGCCAATCTTGCGTATAGCCATGTACCTTCTTAATGAATCAATTCGAAAGTTAAATGTTTATTTTTGTATACCCCCTTTTTTACAGATTATATATATTTTTCCTATTTGATAGAGTTAGTATTTTTGTACGTTCCGAATTCCGAATTTAGATGTAGTTAATCTTAGTATGTTTACATTTATGTTTACAGTGAACCGTTAATGTTGACGTTGAAGTTGACGAACGTTGTCGTTGCCACTGGTGTTCCTGTCACTGTTGTGATTATTATATGTATGGCTTTGCTGTTCAAGAGAAACAGTCGAAAGAGACCAAAATAATAAATGCAGTTGTCGGGTTTTTTGTGGTTTGTATTAACGAGTTCATACAGCGTCCTCGCGTGTGCGAAAATGAGCTCCCAGACAAATCAGGGAGGCATGTCAAAAATTCTCCGCAGTTTAGGGAAAGAATCTGTCAGCTCAAAGTTGCTATATTGTGAAAGTTAGTTTTACAAGGAGTGTTATGGCCCAGTATGGTTTCCAACCTATTGGCTCAAGTGGAGCCGGCCACAGCCTTTTTCCCAGTTGTGGCTCACTGGCTTGTTTTCTCTACCCCATTGCGTATGCAGAGCATCTCGCGCAACAACAGTAGTTTCCATTTTTGAGTCTTTGGTATGAACCGACCTGGGGATCGAACGGAGGCCTTCCAGGTGAGAGGCGGATGCTCTACTCTCTTAAAATTGTGAGAGACAGCAACCATTGCACACTCAGTCTCACAAAAGTGTTAACACCATATTCTGCTCTGCTTTACAAAGTTAAGTTAAAGTTTAAAGTTGAAGCAAAACATAGTTAGCAGTGTTTCAGGCAGAGGGGGAACTTGTCACCCCCCCCCCCACCTTCCAAAATTTTCCAAAGGGCGGTGCAAAAAATTCCTACTTTTTCATTTCCATAAAAATTAAAAAATTATCATGGTAATGAAAAAATTAAAAAATTGTCAATAACTTTGTTCCTCTTGTAGAAAGAGGGCACTTCAGCAATTTTTGAACTTAACACAAATTAATTGCCTTCAAAACCCTTCAAATTGCACTTTACAGGGGCCTTAAGGCAAGCTTTTTTCCTCCTGAACCAACATATAACTTCTACCTAGGACAGCAACAATTTGAACTTAGGGTTAAGCAGTAATTAACCCCCCTCCTCCTTTGTGTGTTTCTGGCAGAATCCCTTATTACAAAGACCTGATAAAAAACCAGGGACAAAGAAGGCTGGGGGCGGGGCAAATGTGGCAGGGTTATGTAATGCAGCAGTCTGCAAACTGTGCTGTGTAGTCAGGAAAAATACGAAAAACAAGAGAATTTGCGTAGTGAAGAACATCTATTTGCATTCCATTTAGTGAATCGGTGAACTACAAAAGAGGAAGAAAAAAGGCAATAAAGTAACAACATCCAGTAATAGGCTTTACAATGCTATGCGAGCATATTCTTTGAACAATAATTATATCATCAGAAACTAATTATACCCAAACAAACACATCTTAATTATTGATAAACCCCCCAAAACGTTAAAGAAATCCAAAAACACAAATTGTTTAGTTCTCCACAGGCAAGTAGGCCAACACATCTAACACACATATTACATAAAAGCACACATTCAGGGATAACAGCGACATACAGGATTAAGAGAGAGAAGGCAGGAACAAACTGATTCAGACAGCTCTGTATATAGGAATGACTCTCTTAGTTAAAAACACGTTCTAGACAGGTGGAATTTACCCAGACCTAAATGCTTGCTCCTTTGCTAAGATAGACTAACCATGAATAAAATCAATAGAAGGGAACAATTGATAGATATAGCTTATCCCCCATGTTTAGAAGCTCCCTCATTCATGGCTGAAGGAGTCTTGCAGGCCTAGACATATAAGACATTCCTGAAAGCAAACCGTTCCCGTCAGGCAGAGACGACCCTTTATTTCCACAGAGATAACACAAACCATACAGCATAACATGAATTCATTGAATGTAATCATCATCATCATCACCATCATCATCATCAAGATATAATATAGTGTATATAGTTTAGTGAGATTTACATGTCCATAAAACTAAATGTACACCTCCCTCTCTTTTCTCACTTGTGTATCTCTACACAATTATAACATCTTGTCCATACTTTCCATGTCCTTTTTTTGGTTTCGATGAAGAGAGAAACCAATGCACTCATGATGGCGTGTGTGTATGTATGTATGTGAGAATGTCTCGTGATAAGTCTGACTGAAAATTCATTTGAAGCCACCTTGTTGTTACGTGACATATTTTTAAAGACGTCGGCGGGAAGTAAAATCATTTATTGTCGGGAGTTCGGATAGTCACACAGAAAACAACATAAATTTAGTGGACCGCGCAATTGAATACAACGAGGAGTCTCAAAACAGTAAAAAATAGTTTCTTTTTAATTCGGTTGCATGGTTTCCCCAGAGAAAAAGACAAAACCATTTCATTTAATTGCAGCGGTTCCTTTTAACTGGTTATTTTCTGATCACATAGCAAGTTGGGGTTTTTTTTTTCCTATTGAAGTGAAACTAATAAATAACGACTGCTTCATTTCTAGTTACAAGTCTGGAAAATACCATTTCCGGCTGTCTGGGGTAAGATTTTTTTTTAAATTTTCTACGCTCCCCGCCAAGTTATAGTGGCGCTCCGCTTTGACAGTTTTTTGGTCGAACAGATTACTCAGCAAAACAATGCATGCTTGCAAATTATTCTTCGTTTGAGGGAAATATGAAGTGAAAATTTTAAAGCGGTAAAAGCTATTTTTCAAAAATTTCTGTGCACTTCTAGTTAGTTTTCCGGGCAGGATTACATTTTTCAGACAAAATAGACTATTCTGCCTCCTACCAAATTGAAACACTCCCGTACGCATATGTCAATAAACAAAATATAAAACTTGAAATATATGGGAAGCCAAACTTTTTTTGCGAGGAAAATTCCGAGGGCCTTAGTCTCCATGATGTAATTCAGAAACCCCAACAAAGCTACAAATCACCCCTTCTTGATTTTTCTCATAAGAGGGTCAGATTCTTCCATAAACCCCCAAAATCTGTCATAAAATTACAGTTCCACCAATGTAACCTTCAGATTCTCTGAAATTTGTTAAAAGTGATAAACATTTTCACTTTCGATGGATACTACGTACAATAAAACATTCAATTTAACGCTCTTAATCACTCCGACAATTGCTCTTGACATTCATATCATTGAATAAAAAGTCCAAAAGTTTCATTTTAACCTTATCCAAAGAGCAATTTTTTATAACATTCTAAAATTTCTCCAATATGATAAGCTGTTAATTTTCAAATCTTCGTTCAAAAAGGGAAAATTTTGGGGGAACATTTCCAGTTTCGTCTGAAAGCATTAGTACTTAGTCCTTGTACGATGAAATGCGTAACCCCAAAAGAGTTCCAGCTTTCGCCTATGTAACGTTTGATTTTAATGGAGGACAGATTCTTCAATAAACACCTCAACTTTTTAATGGTCCTTACAAAAGCCAAAATTTTTTAAAAGCTTTTTCTTCTAAACAAACTCCAATTTTTAAATATTTGTTGCAAAAAACCCAAAAATTTCGGCGCGCTACGCGCGCCTCAGATTCTACCAAGTCACGTCCCACTGGGAATTACTCATCGCCTTTGTAGGGGACTCCAAATGCTGGCCCCCTGTCGGTCAAATCCTGGCGCCACCCCTGACCGTTAACCGACCTAAGGGGAATCTCAAGAATATTCGCCATGTACTAGCTGACATGTTAGCAAGTCATGCCAATTTAAACTTTCCATGCAGTGTCAACGGAGATCTTTTCTAGACGACTTTCCACTAAAACCAAGGGCTGCATAACTTGCTTTGAAAAGGTACACGAATTCGGTCTCAGTAAAATCAAAGCCCCGTCTACACATGAAATGCTCATTCCTTTTGATATGGAATCGTGTTTATATCAAAATGGGAAAATATTCATAAATACGTTTCCAATTTCACGCCAAAACAACAAACTTCTGAAAGGGGTGGGGATAAAATTGCTTTACCTTCTCGTGTATGATATACGTTACAGCGTCTCGGACGTGATTTGAAAGTTTACAGAAGGTCATAATTGAAAAAAAGATCGAAGCTCCTGAAGAAAACAAGAAAAAAGAAAAGTTGTAACCCAAAAGAGTCGAGATAGTCTTGTTGAGAAGGAAAAAACGAAAGCGATACGAAAAGGCATCTCTAAGCTCTCGATAGTTAGATATTTGAATATTAGGGACATGCAATACGACTTTTTGAAAGGACAGCTGTATTCTAAACAATAAAAATTGTAAGCTACTTACAAGTGATACATTATGCTAAGGAATCAATCGAAACGTGAATACAACCTACTACAAACGAGTTTTTCTTGGGGTGGGAGGGATGGAATAGGGTGGGGAACTTTATGTACATCCCGATCATGTATAAACACTTGGCCGGGCACACATATATTGGTTGAGAGTTAAATAGAATTTTATGTAACCGTTTACATGACCACACGAAACCTTTATTCCGACAGAGGGCATGGCCCGTGCTCTGCTGCCATCACCATTGTCACAATGATGACGTTCCGAGTCTCCTCGAATTTTTTACTTTTATTTCCGCATATTATACGGATTGGTAAGGTAGCATAGCCCATATGCGTAAGAAGCGGGGGACTGTGGGGCGACAGCCCCCAATGAAAAATGAGGGGCGGAAGCATGCTTCCGCCCCCTCTTCCCGGGTCTGAAAACCCCTTTTTTGATATTTCAAAATCTCAAAAAACAAAATTAGTTCGGGCACGCTTGCGGCAAAATGCAATATGAAATGCATTAGTTCTCGCTCGTAAATCAGTTTGATAAACTTTACCGAGCTCTGGAAATGACAAAATCGGATACGTACCATGTGTGATACCACATCAAGAGACATCGGAAGCTATACTGCTATTTTTGTGAACTGTCTTTCATTGAATTCCAAATTTTCTTCAATGAAAGCTCTTGGTTTTAAAAAAAATTGTGTAAAAAGGCCAAGAAAGTTGGGGAAACTTTTAAAATGCCATCGGGAAATGTCAGGCCTTAGAGTAACTTCATGTAGCAACAACGATTCAGTCGTCGTGCAATTATTCTCAGATTTGCCACCAATATATGAAGGAAGTCCAGACTTCTGTACTCTTAGCACAAACTGAGGGTAGTCTTTCGAGCAAAACTTCATATTCCAGGCACGGAACCATTGGCCTACCATACTCAAATGTCCTCATACTCACCTATCATCAGATACCTTTTAACCCTGTCAGTTGAGTATCGTAGTCTGTGTAGATGCATTCTTTAGTTATTGAAGAGTCAAAATGGTATCAATGTTCAATGTCGCAGAGCAGTGACGTAGCTACATGAGGCAGGGGGCGACTGTCCCGTGGCTCGCAAAGTGAAAATTCGGAAATTTGCCACTTAAGACACCAATCAAATACTGTTCGGTTTTCCCAACTTTTCCTCCATAAAATTCTAAATTCGTCCTAATAAAAGCTCCATATTTGTAATAATTAGTTTTAAAACAGGTAAAATTTTCCGCGCGCTTCGCGGGTCTTGAATTGCAACCCTTAATGCAGTAGGTGGTCGCTCATAAAGCAGTCACTTTTCCGAGCCGCTACAGTGCCGTTTCCCTAAAATTTTCTTTCATATGGGCTTTTGATTTTTTAAATGTTTCGTCTAAAAAGGCAACCAAGTTTCAGAAGCTAATGTTGCCGAGAAGCCTCGGTCCGCACTCCTTAGATAACAAAATGTAACAACAACGATCTGTAGCCGACATGCTGTCTAAGGTATATGCTTATAGGAAACGCAGATTCTTTGATAGTCCCCTAAAATTCAAATTTCCTTAAGGAAACCATGAATCTAAACTATTTTTGCAATAGAAGCTGCACTGTAAAAAATGTCTGTAATGTTACAGAATGTTTGTACAATTACAGAAGAAAAAATGAAGAAATACAAAAAGAATACATAAAAAAAGTGCTGTCAATGAGTTGACAGCACTTTTTTGTATTCTTTTTTCTTTATTTTATTTTCTGTGAATGTACAGACATTTTTTAACAGTGTGCATATTTACAAATGTGTAGAAAGACCCAAATTTTCGGCGCTTAGCGCGCCGCAAGTTAGGTTTCTTATACAGTAGTGTTCCCACAAAAATCATTTTTTTTTTTTCATTTTTAAAAAATGTTCTTGCTCGTAGAAAAAAGGGAAAAAATTAGCATAAAAAATGTACATTTTGGTCAATGGGGTAGGATGAGGTGCATGGACCAACATTGTTCTGCCTCCCCCCACCCAATTTCAAATTGCTTCCTACCCCACTGGCATAACCCAATAGATCCATCAATGATTTGCGCGCAAATTTGAATACGTTAACCGACCTCAAGAGACTCTCAAGAATTTTTGGCAGGTGCAAGCTGAAGAGAAAGCGGACAAGTCAGCAGGTCATGCCAATTTTAATTAACCATACTGTGCCGGCTGAGAGTTTTCGATAGCGAATATCGAACTTTCACTTCCCTCACCCAGGCATTTCTTCTTAAAGTTTGATTGACGGTCTTCAGCTACATCATCATCCCACAAAATTGCTTAAATTGACCTCATTTTTGCACCAAAGTTTCTTTGTTTCGTCTATTTTCATATGGGAAGTGACAAAAAATAGTAATCAGTAAAATGTGAAAGTTTTCTTAATTCTTCATCTATGATGTCATTAGGACCTTTCCCATGAAATGCAGTTTTCAAAACAAACTGAAAAAATATATGTTTCAACATAAACAAACTTTGTGAAACTTGGGGTGGGGGGTAAAGTTGCTTGACCTTTTCTCATAGAAAATATGTTATAGCGTCTCGAGATGTGATTTGGAAGTTAACAGTCGGTCATAAATGAGAAAACAAAGCCCTTTCTACCGTTAACATTTTGGGCCGTTTTACATTGCCATTGTACTGTTGAACATGTTGGGCCGCTTTTGTGACTCGCTGAAGTTTGTACCTCTACATTGAGATTTTGGGTACATAAACAGGATAAATGGAAGTACGGGAGGATGATGGAAGCGGGAGCCAACGTCGCTTTCGCCTGCATGCCTTAATACATAGAAATGTCCGGAGGACCAACTAAAAACCTTTATAATTTCATGGTTCAAAGTTAGTGAAGAGGGCTGAGGATCCAAATTCCAACTACAAGTGATGGGTTAATTTACTCCGACTAGGTGCAGCACGAAAGTAATACAAGAAAACACAAAAAAGAATAAAGTAATTGATGAACTGGACAGTGTATATTACAATTGAGTACTGGACTTTCTGTTCCATTTCTCTCACTTTTTCATATTTATATTTTACAAATATGAATGAATGAAGATACTTCTCGACAATTAATTCTTAAAAGGACGTATGTCCATCAAGCCAGTCACCAATCTACACAGTACAAAGGGAACTCAAGGAACCCCAAAAAGTATACCTGAAACAACTCTGATTCAGTTCACCCCGGCATACCAAGATGAATACTCCATCAAACAGTTTGATAAAGGATACTTAGACAGTCTGAAAGTAGCAACATGTATGGACTACATGGTTTGATGATCCTCTGACTTTAAGAAAGGGTCACCTTTCTTTCACCTAATACACTCTGCAATAAAGTTAATCAGCGAATCACAACTTCACTGAATCAAACTGGGGATTTAACACCTCTAAAAACTATGTACAAGAGTGGTTAGAAACATCTGGCATTATGGGCATATTAAGAGAGACACTAAGGCAGAGTCTACATTGCAACTTCTAATTACATAGCTTGTACAACTTTCATTAAGTTTGTGGGGATAACAATATGATATGCTTCCTGTTTGAATGGTAACACAATTGCAACTTTGGGCTGGATGTAAGAAGTATTGAAATTAACGTAGAGGTGGGGCCTATGTGATAATAACATGACTGTCCGACATTGGTCTACCCAACTGTGGCAACTAGGCTCTTCCCTTGGGCACACACATTCTTATTTCTGATAAAATTCATCAGCCTATTAATTAATACATGGAATCTGATTGTATTACCAAATAAGAGATGCTAACAGTGGAATCTATAGAACAGACCTGAAGATAATATACTTGGTACCAAAAAATAGAAATAGGCAGTGAGTCAAAAGTTCTTTGTATGAAACACACTTTAAAAACATAGGTACAAGATTAATGACACATTCCACTGGTCACTTGTTTACTCATCCAAACAGGAAATCAAGGGCACAATATATGGTACCAAGGTACATACCACACAACAGCCTCATTCACAGTTATGCCACTGGTCGGCACCAATCAGAATAGCTCATGCACAGGCAAACATATAAGCAGGCTAGATTTTGCACGTGCAGTGATCTTGCTATTGCACGCACAACATTTCATTGTGACAACCAGAATGCAAAACTGCATTGAGGTTTCGATGATACATAAATGTTCTGTTTCAAAGAATGCCATCATGCACCATTATCTTCTCATTCAAATGCTGTACTAGCATGTTCAAAACACAATTTTGTCATTCCATAGCTAGACATACAAACAACAGACAGACAAATGGACAAACAGCTATCTTGAAAGATCATATTTAAAGAGGTTTCCAAGCTTTGACCCCTGGAGACCCCAGATGACCTTTGACCTCCACCAAAAACATTAGGTACCATCTCCTGACCATAACACATCCACATACCAAATATGAAATCTATCCAAGCTTCCTACCTTGAGATATCTTGTTAACAAGGTTTTCAGACTTTGACCCCCAGTAACCTTTGACCTCTGACAAAAACAATAGGGACCATCTACTGACTATAACATATCCACATAGCAAATATGAAACTTATCCAAGTTTCCTACCTTGAGATATTGCGTTAACAAGGTTTTCAGATTTTGACCCCTGGTGACCCCAGACGACCTTTGACCTCCACCAAAAACAATAGGCACTATCTCCTGACCATAAGGCATCCACATACTAAATATGAAATATATCCAAGCTTCCAAACTTGAGATATTGCGTTAACAAGATTTTCAGACTTTGAACCTGTGTGACCCCAGATGACCTTTGACCTCCGTCAAAAACAATAGGGACCATCTACTGACCATAACGCATCCACATACCAAATATGAAATCTATCCAAGCTTCCAAACTTGAGATATCGTGTTAACGAGATTCTCAAACTTTGACCCCGGTGACCCCAGATGACCTTTGACCTCCACCAAAAACAATACTGACCATCTCCTGACCATAACGCATCCACATACCACATATGAAATACATCCAAGTTTCCTACCTTGAGATATCGCGTTAACAAGGTTTTCAGACTTTGACCCTTGGTGACCCCAGATGACCTTTGACCTCCACCAAAAACAATACTGACCATCTCCTGACCATAACACATCCACATACCACATATGAAATACATCCAAGCTTCCAAACTTGAGATATTGTGTTAACAAGATTTTCAGACTTTGACCCTTGGTGACCCCAGATGACCTTTGACCTCGGCCAAAAACAAGAGGGATTATCTTCTGGCTATAACGCATCCACATACCACATATGAAATACATCCAAGCTTCCAAACTTGAGATATTGTGTTAACAAGATTTTCAGACTTTGACCCCTGGTGACCCCAAATGACCTTTGACCACAGCCAAAAACAATGGAGATCATCTTCTGGCTATAACGCATCCACATACGACATATGAAATATATCCAAGCTTCCAAACTTGAGATATTGTGTTAACAAGATTTTTAGACTTTGACCCCTGGTGACCCCAAATGACCTTTGACCACGGCCAAAAACATTAGGGACTATCTTCTGACTATAACGCATCCACATACCATATATGAAATATGTCCAAGCTTCCAAACTTGAGATATCGTGTTAACAAGATTTTCAGACTTTGACCCCTGGTGACCCCAAATGACCTTTGACCATGGCCAAAAACAATAGGGACCATCTTCTGACTATAACGCATCCACATACCAAATATGAAATCTATCCAAGTTTCCTACCTTGAGATATCGCGTTAACAAGGTTTTCAGACTTTGACCCTTGGTGACCCCAGATGACCTTTGACCTCCACCAAAAATAATACTGACCATCTCCTGACCATAACACATCCACATACCACATATGAAATACATCCAAGCTTCCAAACTTGAGATATTGTGTTAACAAGATTTTCAGACTTTGACCCTTGGTGACCCCAGATGACCTTTGACCTCGGCCAAAAACAAGAGGGATTATCTTCTGGCTATAACGCATCCACATACCACATATGAAATACATCCAAGCTTCCAAACTTGAGATATTGTGTTAACAAGATTTTCAGACTTTGACCCCTGGTGACCCCAAATGACCTTTGACCACGGCCAAAAAAAAAGGGACCATCTTCTGACTATAACACATCCACATACCAAATATGAAATCTATCCAAGTTCCCTACCTTGAGATATCGCGTTAACAAGATTTTCAGACTTTGACCCCTGGTGACCCCAAATGACCTTTGACCTCCACCAAAAACAATAGGATTCATCCTCTCAATATGGTGCATCTATGTACCAAGTTTGAAAACTGTCAGACATTCCTGTCTTGAGATATCGTGTTAACAAGCAAAGTGTCACAAACACACACACATACACACACACGCACACACACACATACACACACACGCCATCATGAATGCATTGGTTTCTCTTATCATCGAAACCAAAAATGAGAGTGTACCTCATCGACTCTGTGTCAAGCAGCTGTGACACCATTTTGCGTAAATATGAATGATACTACAAGCTTTTTGTTTAACTAAAACTTTAGACAGAACAGTACAAAAGCAATCTGCACACAGGCGGCTGGTGACTTCCAAGTATCACAGTTCAGTAAACAATACATACAAAGTGCACATGGGATGAAGTACAGGACAGTAACCACTTTGCCTATTATAACCAATGGACGTAATGAGCCAAACAAGAAAGTAACAATGGCTTATAATGGACATCAGGTTAAAAAACCAACCATTCTGTATACTTACAAAACCAACAGTTTGTATGCTAGCGACCATACGATGGCAAGAATATCTTAACCAGAGTGCAAAAATGCATTGAGGTTTTGATGATCAATTCTATTCTATTCCAAATAATGCATGCCATGTCCGATATTTCCTCTTTCAAATGTTAAACTAACATGTTGGAAAGTAGTTCTGTGTCCCCCCACATGACCTTTGACCTCCACCAATAAAGCAAAGGGACCATGTCTTGACACTGTAACATCCATATACCTAAATATGAAATATATACAAGTTTCCTGTCTTGAGATATTGTGTTAACAGGGTGTTCAGACTTTGAGATCTTGACCCCTGATGACTTTTGAACTCTACCAAAAGATAGGGGACCCTTTTTTAACCATAATGCATCCACATACCAAAAACCAAATCTATCCACCTTTCTTGAGTTTTCAGATACTGACCTGTGGTGACCACAGAAAACCTTTGACCACCACCAGAAATGATGATGAACGTCCTTTTACTATAATGCACTAGCTTACCAAATGTGAAATCTATCCAAGTTCCATAACTTGAGATATCGTGCTTACAAAGTTTTCAGACTTTGATCCCTGGTGACCCCAGATGACTTTGACCTCCAGCAAAAACGTTAGGTACCATCTTCTCACTGTACTGCATTTACATATTAAATATGAAATTTATTCACACTTCCTCTATTCAGTTTTCCAACCTTAAGATAATGTGTTTAAAAAATTTTCATACTTTGAACCCTGTAGATTCCAGATGACCTTTGACCTCCACCAAAACAAAAGAGACCATTATCTTACTACAATGCATCTACATACCAAATATGAAGCACATCTAAGTTTTCTATCTTAAGGTATTATTTTAAGAAAATTTTCAGAATTTGACCCCTGTTAAACCAAGATGATCTTTGACCTCCACCAAAAACAAAAGTGTTCCTCTCTTAATATGGGCACCTATGTACCAAGTTTGAAAACTGTCAGACATTCCTATCCTGAGATATCATCTCAATGAGCAAAGCATCACAAACACACACATACATATCCACACATATCATCATGAATGCATTGGTTTCTCGTCATCAAAACCAAAAGTACATGACATGTCTGCAGAGGGTGACAAAGAAAGGGTTTCTCACCTTGATGTCAAATTTCAAGACACAACACCAAAAGCTCTTAAGATGATCTATAACACAACATCCTTTCTCTTTCTGGGAAATATACACAAACACAAGGTGTAGAACAGTACAGTTGACAACGTTGTAAGAGGGTTCATTATGGAACTTTCTGTATGTATTTAGATCTCTCCACTGGAATTTTGATTCACTGCTAAGAATCAAGTGTGAATGCAAAAGCTTTTATCCTGAGGGGAGGATCTGATTAGAGTCTGATTGGCCCCTGAAACTGGGTCTCATGTGTAATATTGTTCAAAATGCATCAACTTCTATTGACACTTGCTGCCAGTATCTGTCTGTACTGATCCAGGGTTGCTGTTGTTCGTATGCCGTGTTGATGAAAGATTGTCAGTGAAGCCTGATAACCTCTGGTAACAAGTGCTTCCACAACAGCTTTCATCCTGTACATGAATAGGAAGAAACAATAGAAGAAAAATGACAAAGGTACCAGCCAGGTGTTGAGTCATGTAATTGGAGACAGAATTCAAAGTCTTGATCTCAGGGTACCATGACGCTAGAAGCGAATAGCACTTTTTAGCCATCTCAAGCTGGCAACTATATAATCCAGAATCTATCAGAGAACTTCCTGTTCAGGTATCTTGAGATTAATAAAGTTTAAGGCATTTGCCACCTTCAAAGACTATCTGCCCAATAGAGAAACAAGGTTGGTTTAAAAGGGGTTAACTGCCCCAATTACAGAGACAAGCTTTACACGAGAAAACGCCTTTTTCTTAGGTAACATTGGATAAAACATCACATTCAATTCTAACAACATGCAAATAAAGCACTGAAACAAAATTACCTAACTATGTAGACGTTTTACCCAAGAGCATGCACTCATTTTTGACAAATGCTTAGAATGGCAATGAATGAGGGAGTGTAGTAAATTTTTCAAATTTATACTAAATTGTGGAAGAGCACATCTCTTAATGATGACCTTTGAACACATGCCTGAAAGTGTATTGAGGGAACTCAAACATTGAAAACTTTTATTCACAGATTCTCCTTTGACATTTATAGTGCAGCACATAAAACACATGGGGCTATGAGTGAAACACCCATAGGGCAGTCAAAATCACCCTCCCACAGTAAACTCCAGCTTTCCCAATATAAACTGTAATATAAAGCATGGAAACTTCCAGGGGAGGCGGGGCTCCAATACATTTGAAGAGAAAAGTCCTGCTGGAAATAAAATCTGAAGCTTGCCATAGTGTATCCCAATATTCAATTATTTTTATCATGATACAGAAATGTCATCTTCTCTTCTTAACAGCAAAAGTATGAAGTCTGAATCATTAACACTAAAGTGCACACCTGAGGAATTTCAAAATGAAGCTAACACACTTTTATCACATAGAAAACATACCTTAGATACTAAAGAAGTTTTACAGTCCTGCTTACCTTGGCCAGTGACCTTTATTTTCACAATGCCTTATGACAGTGAAGTAAAATGGAACACTAACAGCATTATCTTCTATATTTGACACCATAACTTTCTCTTGAAGTTTGTCTGATACAGCCATTTTTGTTTCTCTCTTTTCTTGCAAAGATGTCATCCCTTCAGACTTAGTCAAAACTTTACTTTGCTCTGCAGATATTACCTTTTCTGATTTGGGTGTGTTTTTCTCCTCAGCCTTGGCTGGGTCAAATGACCGGTTAGTTTTCTGTTCAGATTCATTTGCAGAGCTTAACTTTGTTTCACATTTCTCTCTTGCACCACCAACCCCACCATTCTTATCAATAACTTCATCTTCATCATTGGTTTCCATGGTAACATTCTTTCCATCTAAACCCTGTTCTCTTTCCATACCCTGACCAATACCTGTTTCTGTCTTCAGCACTTTGGTGTAAGGTTCTGCAAACTCTCCCAATCTTTTTCCATTTTGGACTAAATTAACACACCTAACCTCTGATTCATATTCAGCACCAGTTCTATATCCGATATCAGCCTCTTTATACATTCTTTCAACAACATTTCTGACTTCTAAACTTATTCCAGGTATCTCTGTAATCCCTTCCTTCATCTGCCTCACAAAACTTTTGTTGAATATTCTCCCTGACCTGTTTTATAGAAAATAAGAATAGGATGAAAATCAAGCACAGCGCTAACATTTGACATTTTTCTCTCCCTGAATGAAAAGTTAAAGTACCTGAATTAAAACTTGTTGACAAATGTAAGTCATTTCATTATGCTGACATATGTTACTCGCTCTTAAGTCTTAACATGTGGCACTTTTCAATTTGCCTTCACAAACACTATGAGAATGGAATGATGTCACTTCATAAAAACTGCTATGACTCTTCCAGGGCTCCACAAAATTTCTCTGGATTTCAAGACTTTTCTAGGCCTTGAATTTACAGATTTTTATTAATTTTTCAGGTATGCCATGACCGGTGGCTTAGCTAGACATTTTTCCAGGGGGCAAGCACCCAAATTTTTCGAAATTTTTTCTTAAGTGTGGACAACACTGTATCAGGGGCGTAATTTGCAAATTGCAGTTAGCAAAGAGTGTGAAAAATTTTGCTGTTTTGAAACAAATAATTACCAATATTGAGATTTTTATTGGAGAAAATTTGGAATTTGATGACAAAAGAGTCAGAAAAACCACTTTGTAAAGAGGTGGAGGCAATCGCCCATCATTAAGCCACTGGCCATGACCTTTGCGAACCCTGCCTTAAAAAAAAGAAGCGCCCGTGCCATTGTTCTATCAACCTTTCTTATTCTTTCGGGCTGCATAAAGTTGGCTAGATCTTTATCAATTACTATTTAATCTAGCTTTCATCACTTATAATATCAGAGTTTGATCCAAGGTATGACATAAGGTGTATGCCCCCATCTTTACAATATATCTTTCATAACTTCACTGGTTCTTCACTTAAGACCTCCACAGAGTAGTGATCACTGCAGGCCATGCCATGCCCTCCACCTTTCGACAAATCCTGGATCCTTAAAATAGTATTCAATGGATGGGATGGGGTACTATAGAGTTGTAAAACCTGAAGCTTGTTACTGTTTTTGTCAACTGAAGAAGAATAAAAGTTTCTGAACCTTTTTACACTATCGCAAATCTTTTGAAGAGTGACATTATTTTGGAGGTCACTTTTTAACTCTTTCGCAACCAGATACATACTTTTATATATCATGTTAACTTAACGTTCACAGCCACTTACATACTGTTACATATCAAACCCTGCCTGGAATGACCAAAGTAACTGTTTGAACATACCCCCCAGAAGTTGATGTGACTTTCTGAATAGCTTTTATACAAAATTTGAGTGGGTAGTCCTATTGGAATTTTCTTCATATCTTAAGCCAGTGAGAATTTATTGAGAAAACAAGAGGGCTACTTACTCAAGCACTCAAGTCAGACTAAGCAGTGCATATTTTTGAATCAGAGTTGAAAGTTCTGAAGGTGGCCATGATAACAAACACAGTAAAATTGATTCATATGGAATGTCTCCAAACATGCTGGATGGTAATTAAGGCTCTACCAATTGTCAGGGCCAAAGCAAAATTTGCAATCTTGGGGTATACGAAGAGCATGCAAAAGTACAGGGACCGTTTCCTCACATTTAGGCAATTGGCAGTTATTTGGAACTAGTCTTGGGAGAAATGCATTTTGATGAATGGTAACAGATAGAGCAATTGTGCATTCTACAATTTTCATGTTCAGATAAACTTCTGATTCCATTCAAGTAAAAAGTTATTTTAAATGGCCAATAACGCCAAGAACTGTGTTAAGCCAGCTGGCTGAAAAATGCACACTTGGAAAATTCAGAGTGGCTGCAAAAGGCTTAATACCTGACAAAACATCGCTTATTTCAGTATCTTACAAACCCTAAAGAGTAGTAACCTTTGGGTTAACTTTAAAAGATTTTGTCCTATTCTTTTAGTCTGTGCTAAAAATGACAGCTTAACAACTCACCATACAGGACCAAGTATGGATGCTGTTTTGCCTGGATTCTTCTCATAGCAAGAACAAGGTAGTTGACTGTATAAATTATCTGTTAAAGAGGTAACCAGAGTACGAAAGAGAATATTAACCTCATTTGCAGTTTTCAACTGATTGTGTACCAGGATATAGAAACATGGACGAGTTCTTTCAACTGATTGTGTACCAAGATATAGAAACATGGACGACTTCTTTCAGATTAGAAAAATTGATAATTTTGTGTTAATTACAGTTGAATACAAATTTCTGAATGTTTGCTGGATAGCAAAATACCACACGAATGCAAGATTAGACAGCCTGCCTCTACTACACTGTAACTAACCATGCCATTAGACCATGATCACAGATCATTTTTTGTTAGTATTAAGACAACGTTCAGATGTGGTGCAGGATTAGAGTTGTAACAAAATTACAAAAACAAACTCCTATTGCCTCTTGAGCAGGTATTACATGAAATAGCTCTATCTCAAATTGACTACTGCAAAACAGTCTAAAACCTGACCTTTGGGCAGTTTGGGTTTTTTCTTGATACTGGTTTACAGCCTCCACAAGACCAACGGAGTGTTATCATCTTTTTATTGATTTTAGGGATGGCGCGAGTAGCTACAAACTGTAAGTGAGAACATCAAGCAGAAACCCGACTTACCTACCCAAAGGTCGAGTTTTTGACTGTTTAGTGGGAGTGGATAAAGGTGAGGGCTTTTTCACGTAATGAGAAACCACAGTGTTAACAGCATGGGAAGCATAAAGACTAAAGTACCTCTATGCTTAAGCTGAAGTATCTATGATAAATTATTACTTGAAAATGATGGCAAGGTAAAGCACAACACAGGGGGTTGCAGCAGCATACTTCAGTAGGTGATCCCTCTACTGGCTGTCATGTTTGTTTCAATGTGCTTCAATAAGCAGACTTCGAGTTTTAGATTTTCCAGGTGTGCTTTTGTACAAATCACACACCTCAGGAAATTAAGGACATACTTGCCAACATTATCATCTCAGAAAACGGAACATATGTAGCATATGATCCACTGTTCCCGGCGAGCGCACAAGCGCTAGCCTCAATGGGTGGGATTCAGGGGGCAAAACTCCTATTTTCCTTCCTAAATGGTCACAATATATCTTGAAACCACTTAGGTGTATGCAAAGACTGACTTTATTTTTGCCAAGCTGTTGCTTCATGATTTTTCTGATCATTTACATGTTCTGAGTTTTATGGGTTTTAAAGCTCAAAAAATGGAATAGTTCTGCTTAAAACGGAACAGTTGGCAAGCATGTAAGGAGTGTGGTAGGTGTGCTGTTTTATTAAATTTTAGTAGATTTATATGAGCTCCCATCTTCATCTAGGAATGCAGAGGAGTGCCTCACAGCGATCTGAGGAGAGTAACATGTGTGATTGCACTAGCACATAAAATTCAAGGCCTGAATATGTCTCAAATATATTCTCTTTGTACCCTCCAGGGGCCAGGCTGAAGGTTAATGAAAGTTTGTGTTCCTTCTATTGAAATTTCTGCTATAGTTGCACACTTACCCTTCTGAAAAATGACAAAACTTGAGATTCTCACTATGAACTATGAGAAAATCTGGAAATCACTAAAAACACATACCAAACCTGGAACTGTTAACAGATGCCTGTTCCACAAAGAGTTTTGCACAATCTTAAGATTGATTCATCTGGTACCTAAGTCACCAGTAAATCATACTGAAGATTGTGTGTACAGTATCTCTTTGTGGAATAGGCCCCAGGTCTTATACATTATTATGTGTGTATCTCTTTGTGGAACAGGCTCCAGTTCTTATACATTATTACGTAAGGTGTTTCACTACATACAGGGACCTTAGATTTTTTTTGTTCAGGATAGGATGGTTCTGATGAAGCCAGCTGTTCAAAAATTGTGAAAGGTCCAATGCAATGGGTAGAACTTATAATGGCTGCCACACATTCAATAGTGATCCCTCCCAAGAGGAGTGTGGACTGGTTTTTAGAGTTGTAATGAGTCACCAATTTTGCAATGAAGTTAATTGCTACTGTCAATGTGACTCAAGTCACTATAGTATTTCTATGGGGAAAATCATAACACTATGCCTTGAGTCATTTCCCTTTGAAATTTGGTGACTGATGTCATGACTTGTTACAATTCTACTGGTTTCTGGCTATTTATATTTGATTTTCCTGTGATATTAAACACCTACATAGAAAAATTTCTGACAAATGTGAAAACTTTGAATTTAGTGCAGCATAATCCACGTCAAGATTGAAAAAAAAAATTCTTCTGAAGGCCTTCAGTGAATAAATCCAGAACCCTAAAGGAGTAAAATCAGAAGAACTGCAATAAGATTTTGATTACCTTCAGCAAGGAATGTATCCTTTATAAATGATCTTTCTTCACAGAGGTTGCAATGAAGGAGTCTCTGGACTTGCTGCAAGCTTGCATCTGATTTCTTGTACCCTCTTCGCACTCTTACCACAGTCAGGACAAAATGTTCTTTTGCAAATACGAACAGGACTTCCAACCCTTTGTTACATCTGGCAGCTGCCCTTAAAGGAAGAAAAAATGAATAAAGGTACCCCTTAGATTTAAAAATGACATAATCCAAAACATTTGTAACCTTAATGTGAGAAGGCAGAAGCATGAATTTAGTTCAGGTTGCTTTGGATCAAAATGGTGCTGTGGTCTTAGGTACCCCACTCTCAAGGTTACTTCAAGCTTGAGTAACGTGAGAATGTGGATTTAAACAGGGTTGGAGTTTAAATTTCCATCCACCTCAGGTCCCAGGGTTCTATGTGTTTGGTCTAATGGTAGAGCATCTGCCCCTCAGGCAGAAGGCCTGGGTTCGCTTCCCAGGTCGAGTCATACCAAAGACTCTAAAAAGGAACCTACTGCCATTGTGCGTGATGCTCCGCATAAGCAATGGAGTAGGGAAAACAGCCTGTGAGCCCCAACTGGAAAAAAGGCCGTGGCCAGCTTGACTTGAATCAATAGGTTGGAAACTGGGCCGTAAAACTCCATCTAACTACTAAACCCAGGGTTCTGTGGTTTTAAACACAATTTTGTGGTAGGCAATAAAGGTGTTTATGACACTGATGACCCATACCCTCAAACATTTTACAGTAGTTTATATGTGAAATATTTAACCTCTTTACTATGGTTGAACTACCCAGTCAACAAAAGTTGGGGTACTGTATGTGAGAACACAGACTGGAAAACACAGGTTTAACCTGCAGTTTTGCCTGATTTTAAATACAGGGTTACACCAAATGTCCTGAAGAGACCGAGCCATGCCAGCCATGGGATTAAGATGCCCTTGATTGGATGAGTATATAATGAAGCTAGTAGGAGTAACAGTATTATTGCTGAGAAAGGAGTCTCAGCAATAAACACAGGGTAACTGAGTGTCTTGGGGAGACCAGCTGGCCTTGGAATTTAGATGCCCTTGATCTTATGTGTACGCAATGCAGCTATTAGGAAGCACTGGTAATATTGCAAAGACAGGAGTCTTTAATTTTGTAAAACAGTTGAGTTTGTTTTGTGGTTTAACAATGCATCACCATGAACTTTTTGTAAGACTGGAAAAAAATAAATTGATGATTTGGTGCTACACTATTTCAATGGAAGAAAAGTGCAAAGTGACATCACAAGACAGAATTTGGCTTTTGAAAAATGTGAATAACTTGTGTCTCTACTATTGAGTTGTAAGAGTCTCCAGACTTGGGGGCCTAAACTCAGGTCTAAAACATCTACAATGGCAGGGGGCAGATGGGAAGAGAGCCATGGCCACCCTACCTCTGGATGGAAGTAGCTAGTTAAAATTAGCTAGTTAGGAGAAAATACTTGGAAGTAGAGGAGTGCGACCAAGTCTGATTGAGTAAGCAGAGCTTACCCCCAATTAGCCATCATGCATGTTTAAATGCACTTCACAATGTTTCTGAAATAACACCATTTTGCATATCAGCAATCACTCCCCTCCCTTTACATCCCTCCTCCCCCAAGACAACAAATATTCAAACCTTCAAACCCTCTATCAAAATTTCTGAAGCACTTTCCTTCTCAATTAAAAAACAAAAACTAACAGCTTCCCCAGTGTACCACCTAACTTGATATTGGTCATTGAGAGACACTTTTTGGCATTTATCTAGTTTTGAGAGTGAAAGTTTTCTAATGAACTAGTAAATCCCACCTGTGTCAGTCAAGGGAATTAATAATTTGGGCCTCTCACCTTACGTACAATAATGGGCATTACTGGTGCTATGATAAATTTGAAACCATTGGTCCAAACCAACCATGAGTGTCCAGCCTATTATACAAAAAGCACATTATCGTACAGGTGTCAACATTCATCTGACCTACTGTACTGTAATATTATAACACTGAATGTAACACCAATTACACCCTAATATCTACATATTTTTAACCTTTCTCCAGTTTCTCACTGCCCTCACCCCGCCTCTCTTCCTACCACTCCCTCTTCCCAGTGACAATCAACAATAAACTTCTTTAAAGGAAATTCTCTTTGAATCCAGAGTAAATCCCCTGAACAAAAGTACAGTGTTAGGGACTGTCTCCAATTCCTCTCCGGGTTTACTGACAGCGAAACTCCAAGCCATTGTTCAGCTTGTGCACTCTTCAGTGAACACAGCCCAGTCCACACACAGCTTAATGAGCTAGCAGGAGAGCTGTGAGTTTTCACTAACAAAAGCTTTCCTTAGTAACTGCTTTGAGTGGCAGACTGGTATGAAAAGAAGTAGCTCTCCATGCATCATTGAATTCAGTGAAAGAGCTACACTGACTGAAACTGCATCCCAAATAAGGCACAGTTAATCAATAATCATTAAAGGTTTTCTGAGCAGCTCCTTTTGTTACCATAACAAAAGGACATGACAACCATTGCTGAAAGATGAGCCTTTACTGTCCACAGAGTCACTGAAGTGTAGCCTTAAGCCACTCCCCTTTTGCATATGCTGTGGCTGTGAAGAGGAGAGCCAGCCACACACTTGATACACACTCTGAATAGACCCATTGTTGTGCTCGCCCGCCAGTTCCCATCAGTAAGATAAGTCTACAACCCCTTACTACAATGACCTTTCTGTCCCATTCTGAGCATGCTCTACGACAGAAAACACTGGTTGGCGTTTTTTCAAAGCAATTTTCACAATAACAGGATATTTCTGTCCTAAATTAAAATTGAGCATGTTTTTAAAGGAAGTCAGATACCACATTTTCATTATAAAGCAGGAAGAGGTTTTTTTTTTACCTCAGTGATAAGGGGAAGATCAGTTGCCACAAATGTACTGTATTATGGAACAACAGTCAAATGTCATAATTTCTTCTAATTTCTCCTAGTACTGTACCTTTCATGATATTTCAAGAACTTGAAAATCGCATACTCCAGGTAAACCAAGTAGCTACTCGTCAAAAAATTTTGCAATTGAGGAGGCAAAATGTCGTCACATGACTTGCAGGAGCCATTCATGAAACAAGATAGTCTACTAGAATAAGTCATGTTTGGTAATACTGCGTTTTCCCTATGAATTTTAGTATACAACACTGTAACTACGGTAGCTAACAAATACTGTGTGATCTCCAACAAGTGCTGTGGTTATGTAAATTAATACGTGGGTGGCATTTGAAGCAAGAAGCTATAGCAACAAGAGGGTTCAAGGTTCAATTTTGAGCTGGATAAAACTGGATTTTCCATCCAAGGGCAATTGATAATTTCTTATACATGTATATGAACTGGTCTTTCAAAATAAACCAAATCTGACAAAGACTGTTAAACTGGTTATATAATCTAAAGTTACAATTAACAAGCTGCATAGGCTTTTTCCTTGTTCATGTTTGGTGTCATAAAACAACATTAAGGATATTATAGTAATAATTGTTTTTACACTAAACCACACCTGCATTCTCGAATTTCTGCAGAATACAGAACAAGAAATTTTGAGCATTCATAAAAACACAGCCAAGCTCTGAAGATAAATGCACGATGCCAAATCTCCTGTGTGTTGTTTTTTCCCGAACATCCTGATTCCAGCCACTTCACATTTCTTGAACTGTCATGTCTAATCCAGGAAAACCTGGAATAGTCATTCTAGTTGAAACATGTCCTATGTATGTTTAGTGTCACTGAATGATTTCGAAACTGGTCACAAAATATCATACCATTGACTGATGATTATTACATGAGAACCTTGTCCTCAACAATGGGTGTTTCTTGTCTAAAGTCCTCAATGACATACAGGTTCAAACAAGTTTAATAAAGGTTTGACTAAACCTGATTACAGTGTAAGATTGTCATGAGTAGCATTGGCCCTGTTATAAATACTTCATTGTTCATGAGGTGTACTGTTAACAAGATATTCACAGAAATGTTTATTCTAGATAAAGTTTTGAAAGAAACCTGATTTCAATGAGTAGTATTTGGGGGAAGTCTGATGATAAACTATTCATGGACTATGTGGCAATGTGCAATGTGTATTTTTTTTATTATTGTGAGCATGGACTGATCACCTGAGGTGAAGAGGGTAACAATTAGGGATGGGGGACTACTTGAGCCACCTGAAATTACAAGTGCAGAGGTCAAAGGCAGCATACTGAGAAATCTTTTCAATTCGGTCCCAGAAAGACACACCATGCAAGTTTTCCAAAAGCAGTAGCTCTCATACCAGACACTATACATTGTGTCACCTAGATAACTATAGGTAAAGTTCAAAAATGGCTTCAAGTACAGATCAATTTCATGGCTGCTTTCAATCCTGGCTCAAGTGCAAAAACAACTCACTGATCACTTTTACTTCCTTCTTTCAGGCAAGAAATAGCGTGGGCATAATATATAAATTATGCAGGAAGGGAGGGGGGGGGGGGGGCGGGACAGTTTATCTTTGGTAAGTTGCATGATTTTTTCATGTATAAAAGATTCTCAGAATGGTACAAGATGCATATATCCCTGTATAGCCAAGGATATACTGAAAGAAAATTATATCTTCTTCAACTTCTTTAATTAGAAAGAAGTGACTGCCACACCAATACCAAGAAACCTTGAGAAGTGCCAAATCTACAATGTACAAAATGCAAAATTAAGTAATTTTTCCGAAGATGATTGTACATTCATACAAAATTCTGTCATTGAAGTACTGTGACATACTGTACAGTAATTTCAATTCTGCGTTCACATTTCATGACTACTTTAAATTTCACAAATAAATATGAAACAAGTGTACTGCATTGTATGCCAACTGGCCAATTTATAGCTCTGCTTTAACATCCCACATTATATTTTTCCCCACATTTTATTTTATTGGTCAAGGACAAAGGTGTTTTTCCCATGAATGTCGATACTGTCCATAATTTTCGAAACTTCTGTGGTTTTTCATTTTACTGTTACACCACAAACTCGCAACATTAGCTTGATTGCTTTACTGTAATTACCTCGCAAGTGATGCTATGATGAGTCGGCATGCAAGTTCAGGCAGGTATTCGCACTTGGTCACATGACCACTGTAATGTCGCATGGTAACCTGAGGACACTTTCCAAGAAAGGCAGAAATGTCTGTAGAAGTCACCGATAGAATGCCCTTGTTTGGTAGATTGCTGAAGGCTGCATCTAAGAAACCAACAGCTGTCCCAAATGGATCCAAATGGCTGTTTAAGAAAAATGTCATTATTGTCATATACGTACAGTAGCAGCTTAGTCGAAATTGCTTTCATAAAATTGTCGAATCAAAAATTAAAAAAGAACCATTTTTGCATCATGTAAACAAGTTTCAACAGTAAATATGCATCTATGCATACTTCGTTTCATGAAAACAGTGACAAAGGTGCATTTTACTTCCATCTCCTGGATGAGGAGATAAATCCCTCATTCACCCCAACCCCCCCCCCACCCCCACCCCCTCTTCCCCATCCACTGAAAAAAACCCTGCACTAGTAGGATCCTATGGCACAGCAGTCATCACTATTCACTACCATCATAATGAAAACAGGTTTTGTTTTACACACTACTTTGAAAGAAGTTACAACATTGCATAAATGTTAAAGTGTACCTAAAGTCAAAAAATTCAAAAATATATATTAAAGACCATGCAAAATTAATACTAACAGTCCAACTTCCATCTTCATAGGGCATTCCTGAGATGAGATATAAAATGTTGAAGTTTATTCACTCAAATTTAAATGGTACATTGTGCAATAATTTGTGATGTCATTCTTGTACTACTCAAATTACAATGTTTGCATTTCTTTGTTTTTCCGAACGTTACTGCACCTTGTACCAAGGTGTGATAGCATTCTTACTCTTATGAGGTGATGTAATTAATTTAGCCCTCCTTGTGCAACATGCTATGCAAGCAAACAGGAAGTGTTCAAGGTCATAGAAACATTGTTAATTTTAAAGAAAAACAAAGCATTTTATGTGAGTTGTACAACAAGAAAGTCACAAATTATTGCGCAATAGAGCAATTTGTTTTAAGTGAATAAATTTCAACATTTTATATCTCAACTCAGGAATGTCATATGAAGACGGGAGTTGAACTGTTAGAATTTGTTTTTCATTTTCTTAAGTATACTTTTTTTAATTTTTTGACTTGAGGTACCCTTTAAGTCAAAAACATTTAAAAGTTAAGTGGGCAATAAACTGTAAAATGCAGCATATACCCTGTATAATACTGAAAGATCTATTTACAGTGGAAACAACACATAAAGGGTGTGAATGTAAATGATGAAAGCCTATAAATCCTGGATGGTGCATTACAAAAGTGTAAGTCATTGTGACGATTAGGTTGCTTGTGAGACTTCGTAGATTTGAGGAGCACGAATCTTTCTGAGGGGTAATCTCTTAATATTGGATAGATGCGGCTTGACTTTCTTAGTGAAGACAAAGACTGAGTGTTACATAACAGAACCATAACGGCATTGATGAAAGTTTGCATATCAATAAGTAGCACATTTGAGGAATGCAATCCAGGGATGTGCTGTTCTTGGCTGGCTGTGGACTGGCTTGCTCACTGCTGCCCAAGTTGTTGATAAGTTAACATCGCTGTCAGGAGGTCTTGTTAGGGTTAGGCTTATAATGGTTAGATAACCTAGGCTCAGGGCTGGAAAAAATGTAAATTTCCCTGCAAGCAAATCAAATTTCCCAGCAAGCAAATCAGAATTTCCCAAAGATTTCACATGTTTACATACAAAAGTAGTCAAATTTCCCTCCAAATACCAAAATTTCCCTGCAATGACATTCCCAAATTCCTGGTTTTTTCCAGCCATGCCTAGGCTACTGAGTATTTTTGGAGGCAGGGTGTTTTGCTGGGCTTTCTTCACAGCTGAAATCCAGTTTGTTCATTGTTTTGAGAGGTGCTCCAATGTTACAAAGCGAAAGAGAAAAAAGTCCTTCGGGCAACGCCGGTAGCGGGCAGTCAGTCATTTAAGTTCACTGTATTCATTTTATGTTGTACCTGAGTTAAGGGATTGTCACAGAGATTTCCACACCTGCGTTCCGTCCCATAACTTGGAAAGACGCCAGAGCAAGTGACAGACCATGTGGAGCAAAGACATGTTATGCTTCGTATCGTTGAATGCACTTTTGAACTTTTAATTTTACCAGTGGTCCAAGCAAAGACAGTTTTTTCAGCTGTCATAATCGGGAAAAGGAAAATCAATAGTGGGGTTTGCTTAATTTGGGTATTTTGTATGTAAACTGAAAAGCATGGTACAGTGCTCTGACAGCCTTTACCCCCGGTACAAATTTTTTGTGTGTGTGTGTGTACGGATCCCATGGTGAAACAGAAGCTGATATTGTGATATGTGTAAGCAAGTGCTATGCAGTAAAAACCTAATGGTAGTCACATTTGTGAACAGCTGATCCAAGTACTGTACTGTAGGTGCTAAATATTCATGATCAGTAGAATGGGAATGGCATATGCCATAATTAGAATTGTTATTCTGAAAATACCTTCACAAAATTGTGTTTATTTTCCATACTTTCTGATATTCTTTGTTAATATTGATGGTGCAGAATCTTATTAATTGTGGGCTCTGAGCCATGAAAAGTGTTTGCACGTAGAACTTGCAAAATAAGAAAAACATAGAAGTGTCCATCATCTTAATATATTTCATTGTACAAACACACAAGGTCACTTCAAACCATGATTCACTAATTGGTTTTAGCCTTATATTATTCAAAGCAGAGAATGTGGAGATGTCTCCCTTGGAAATCAGGGGCAAAGTAATCTAAGCTCATCCAAGCATGTACTGTAAAGGGTGTTCTGATTTATACACACTGGGTCTTGTATACTGTCATCCTAAAGCAATAAACTGAAATTGTGTGGATGAGGATGAGTTTTGCACCAGAAAACACAATAAGTATGAGATTTAATAACACACCAACATGAATGTGGGAGCGTCAACTAGATTAAAGGGTAACGTTTAAAGGACTAATCCTTCCACCTATACTACAATATTTGTAGCAATCCAAAGAAATTATCAATTGCAACAGCTCTTTAAGTCACAGCTACTTCAAAAAAATGCAGGAGAGAGAGGCTAATATTACACAGCACGCACTTTACTATAAAGAATGTTTTGATTACACAATGTATCCTAAAGCAATAAACTGTGAGATTGCACCAAACTACAATTTTGGTACCGGGTACCAATATTCTCAATTGGCTCAGCTCCTTTGATTGACAGCTAACTCAAGCAATGCAGAGTACCAAAGCTTATATTCCACAGCATGAACAGTACTGAGAGTGTTTTGATTAGTTTTTCTATACTCACCTTGAAGCAATAAACTGAGATTGTATCTGGATGAGGATGAATTTCACAAAATAAGGGGAGGGGCTTAAGTAAGAAGGTTAGGAGAATTGGTACTGTATGGGGTGAAAGAACTGGGCCTTTAAGGAGCAGATCCATCCACTACTGTTCCAGAACTCAACTGACCAATAAAGTCATCACAAAATATACCGAAGGTATCAGAAAGTTAACCTGGGAGCAGATTACTGAACATTTAACCATTTTTAGTACAAAATTGAAGAGTAAAATAAGTGTGCCTAGGCTCTACATACTAAAATCAAATTTTTACTTGCAACCATTTTTAAATTATGGTTAAAAAAATGTGAAAGGGGATATGCAGTCACTTACTTAATAAGTGTAGTGTAGTAGATGTCACTGTTTTGTTGTATAGGGTAGTAGATGTCACTGTTTTGCTGTGTAGTGTAGTTGCTGTCACTGTTTTGTTGTGTAGTGTAGTAGATGTCACTGTTTTGTTGTGTAGTGTAGTAGATGTCACTGTTTTGTTGTGTAGTGTAGTTGATGTCACTGTTTTGTTGTGTAGTGTAGTAGATGTCACTGTTTTGTTGATTGGCTCTTGAGAGTCATCATGACAGAATATTTTCTCAAACGTGAAATTTACCAATAGTAACTGATTGGTTTACATTGAGTATGGAATATTGAAGTCCTAAATAGTATGAAAGAAACTTTAAAGAGAAATAAGAAGAAAAGTGTGAGATTAAGATGCTGTTTGAAAATGAATTTGATGCAACGTACTGCTCATGCTCTTTGAGTTATTGAGTATAAATTTTTTCATTCTGTCTTTTTTTTACATCAGCATACCTGTTGGCTGGTACCATATATTGATTACTTTTGTTCAAGTAACAAAGTACTATTATTATCACATATGAACTGACTGAACAATGGGTATATACTGCAGACAGACTTGTATGTAGTATCACAGTCATGATAAAGGGATATCATGGCCATGCATGCCTTGCTGGACAATGACTGAACATTTGGTTTAAAAGACAAAAGGTCTGTGTATATGATTTTTATGTAATACAAACACTGCAAAGGCTATAGCCTATCATGTCTCCACAGTTAAAAAGGACATTACTGTGGCACTAGATACTGAAAATGCTGGTAACCCTTTTAAGTGGTGCCTCCTGTTGGCTGGGGTTGTAGAATATGCCCACAGTATTTCTCGCCTGTCATGAGAGGCGACTAAAGGGAAGCCAAACTTGAACTTGAACCATACTTGAAAATAAATTTTAAATTTGAACTTCTTATCAAGTTGACTGACACTACAATAACACATTTGTGTTGGTGTGTAACTGTTGTCAAGTCTCACCTTACTAACTCTTTTAAGTGAAAGTTACTGTAATTGTTAAGTTTAACTGAAAATTCTGTTAAGAAATTCATGGCAATTGTGTCAGTCTAACTCACAAATCATCAAAGTACAGTATACACAAGTTATGCCAGCCAAAAGTAGTATTTGCAGCCACTCAAAGGAAATTGTGATGACCCGTACTTGAAGAAGTGAAGGGCAATGTCCTGTTTCATGATTTGCTCTTTCGGGTCATGTGACAATATTTTTTCTCCTCAAATGTGAACTTTGCTAGAAGTATTAACTGCTTAATTAACTTGAATATTTAATACTGAAGTCTTGAAATATGATTAGATACTTTGAAGAGAAAAAGGAATAATTGTGTGATTTACCTGTTGTGTCAAAAAAAGTTTTATTGGGGGGGGGGGACTCTTGTCCTTTAACTGAAGCCACACCAGGCAAAAGGAGAATTTGCAGCTACTGTACTCCATGGAATTTCTGAAAATGTTTAAACCTCCCTGCACAGGTTATGCCATTCATTTTGGCTCAACTTTTGGATTCTATATAGGTCAGATTTGTCAGTCCATCTGAGGCAATTACAGTAAAACACTCTTTCAAAGATTTTGGGATTGCAAGTTGAGTCTGGGGCTCTGGTGATTTTCAACTTTCCAAGACTGCAGTAGTTCAAGACCAAACACTGGACTTGAGTCACTGTACTTTCTCAATGGGGAAAACGTCAGCCTCTCTGGCCAAGTCCTTCAAATTCTGAAATCACCAGTCTGAACTTGACTAAGCACTGGCACTCTCACTGTCTGTCAATTGTAAGTCTCACGCTCTGATCCCTAAGGAAGAGTTGTACATGTTTGTTAGGAGCATCAACCAGTTTTCTACACTGAGGCATCAATGACCCTCCATCACAAAATTGACCCAACATTTCATCCCTCTCCTGTATGTAGCCAGGCTCTCAAAAACTTTTTGCCCCCAAAGAGAATTTGGAGCTTAAATTTGACCTGCCAGTAATACAATTTTACACATTTCCCCCCTCCCCCTCCCCCCCCCCTTGTCAGCCTTGTCTAGCTATGGGCCTGATTTACTGTGCAGCAGTGTTATTGGGTTCATCACCCCTGCTTGGAAGTACATTGTACAAACAATAACCCCATTAACTTTTTAATCTTTCACCTTTCTTTACTAGAGGAACCTTATAAAATTTTATCTGTGCTGTAGATTGAGCAGCAATTGGTCAACCAGGGACATTCTTTAATACCTGTCATGCAATATCTGTTTGACTGCAGAGCGACCTTCAGTTCTCAGAAAAGTGGAAAACCCCCTTTGTTGCCACCACATTCTGTACTTTGACCTAATACACTTCAGCTTGTCACCTTCACCTTGGGAACAAAGTACAACTCTTGGAATTCCCCCCAACACCTATATTAAACAGCTGCAGATATTAACATACATATAGCAGTACACAGTAATGTAAACATTGAATGGCATTCCATTGATCAAATACTGTATGTCATTTGTCATGATTCAAGAAAAGGAAACTGAGGCAGAGTGATACTCTAAAGGTAGGGTTTTTACTTGAATCATTTTTTCCAATAGTATAAAGTAGATATACTTGCTTTATAAAGTGCATGTGTGAGCAAATTTAGCCTGGTTGATTAACTTTTGACTCAAGAAGAATTGTTTTATCTTCCCAACCCCCACCCTCTGCTCTTTTAACCCTCCTTGCCTACTTCTAGCCCTTCCCACAAACGACATAAACTCATCCTTATACAGACACAATCATTGCCTCAGGGGATACCCTGGTGTGTATACAAGTATACATACAAGGCTCTAATGTGTAATTACAGTAGCGCTCTTTCAGGACAAGCTGTGTATTATGAGCTACTCTGCCTTTTTTTTTTTTTTTTTATTTTGTAAATGAAATGTCCCCCCAAAAATTGAGAATTCATGTAGAATATTGTACCTGTAAAATTGCAATTTGGGTTGACCAATGACTGCCTTTATTTAAATGATCTTATTTTTCTAACACGTGGAAACAGGCAGAACTTTGGCACAGACAAAGTGGAAACAAACACAAACCCATTCATTGACAGAAATCCATTGCATCAATTGCGCAACTCTAGACAACTGTTGTCATTTTAGAGTCATAATTTAAATGAATTATGGGGGAGTCAAAATGGGGCACGAGTTATGAATATCTGTCTATGAAGTTTGCTCCTGTGAGGCAAATTCTATCAGAGGGCAGTTTGAAATCAATTTTGAAATTCAGTAAGTTCCCTTTGGATCCCTTTTTGAGGGCTCCAGCCTGATGTTTCAACAGACCAATGAAGTTTTAAGAGTGCAGTAAGGTCTGTATAATTATCGTCAACTACTATTGGTCCATAACAGTTAGGTGACAGTAAATTATTCCAAGATAAACTTACAGTAATGGGTTTAACAAACTCTTAAGATACTCTGTTTGACTTAGGGTTGAGCAGTTTCGATGTGGCTATTTACAAACAGGATTTTCCCTCTTTTCAAATTTTTCAATCAAAATATTGTTGGGAATGAAAGAAAAAAATTTGAGACAACTCTTGGACTGTTCATTGATATAGTATAATGCACGGTTCTATGTTGTTCAACATTTAAATAATGACTGCCTTAAAAAATGCCAGATATACAATTGAAAGATCACCTTTTGTTGTAAAATACCATTTAATTCCTTTTCAAATGCTGAATTCATGCAACTTGTGCAATTAAAGCAACCCTCCTTCTCCATATACTCTGGCCCTAGATTTTGGAATTCCCTTGAGTTGTAGGTTGTTTTGTCTTACTCTCTAACAAGATTTAATAATAATGTTAAGATATATCTTTCCCTGCTTAGTATTTAGCTTTGTGCCTTTATCTTCATCATCCCTTTCTCCTTCCATCTCCCTTTTTCTTTTTGTCTCCTCGTTTCCTTCTCTGTATATCACTTATATGTAGTGACTGTAGTTCAAGTGAACATTGATTGCTGTTTCTTTTGCTTTTTCAGGTGGCCCAGCCTCGATAAGTTTTGTTTCTGCTGGGTCTCCTTCACTTCATTTCAATGTGATATTATTATTAAAGTTCTTCTTCCAATGGAAGCTATGTGCTCAAAAGGACAACATTTAACTACTAACCAACCTCAAGGCTATCAAACCAACCATTTACATCATTGATCTGTCATGTGTGGCTCCATACCTTTGATAATTTTTCTACAGGTGGCTCACCTTTCCAAAGTCCAAACTAAAAGTTATTTGGTTTCTTATACCCAGGTCTTTATTAATTTTTTAATATAGATAATAAAAATTGACTTTACTACTTTTATAGTCCAGAATAATTCAACCAGCAAAACATGTGAAATACAGAATTATCTTCGTAAATTAATACTCACATGAACTGGAATGGTCTTTCATGAAGAACACTATTTGCATTCTTGCAGCTGCCTTCAATGACAAGATCTGATTGGTTGCTTTCTTGCCCTTGTTGTATTTTAAACCCATTCAAACAGCAATTTTTTCTGATGCTTTCTACTGCTTCTGATTTCATGTCATTTGCAGTTACTTTGACCTTTGACCCAAAGTGTTTCTTCCACTGCAGTGCTTGTATACCTGTATCAAAGTTACATAAAAGTTAATATGAGTTCTGCACATACTACAACCTAAAGGTTTCTTTGGAGAAAGAACAAAAAAGTAAAACTTACAGCAGCCAGAGTAACATAAACATTTATGATAACACCATTGACAAATAATACCCCTGTTGTTGTGATTGTAAAAACAATAACAACACCATCTTTATTGCGAAACAAAAGTTTTACATTAGAAATTATTTCATTTCAACAAAACAACATTGGTCTCAATATGAACAACTGATGAATATACAGTACCTTTATCAACTGATTTTGATCTTGATAATAATTTAATAGCAATGAGAAATGGTGGAGATATACTTTGTTATTTCTTTCATCTAAAAGATAATTTTTCCATCAAAGTCTTTGCAACCAATCCCCAAAAGGAATGTCTTCATTTAAAAACAAGGTAGATTTATTACAAATAAAATACATTGGTTTTCTTACCAGATGAGCCTGTACTTTTAGTGACATGCCCCTCTACCCGTTTTAACCCTTTACCGTTGTGCTCCGATCGAGGCATATTTGCGCGCCTCGGGAGTGGGTGGAAAAGCGGACGTAGCATGCCCCGCATCAGCTTCCGTAGGCCATTGACCCCGTGACCTTAAACTATTGTCTCTCTCGTTGTTGTGGCCGAATTTTCGGGTAGCTACTCGCAGTTTCGAGCTCCGCGTGAAACAGTAAAGATGGGTGACAGCCGAGCTCTCCGTATGGGTCCAAAAGGACCCAAACAACAGTAAAGGGTTAATCTAGTTAGATGCTCTAACCTATTGTACAGTATGTATCCAATGCCCTCTCTACACCAGAGTATTTCATATAAATTTATTTTTTCTTAGTAATAATGACAATAAGTTACAATCCAAGGTTGTAGGCAGCTATCACCTTACACTTATTTTGAAACATAATAGAAAGATTTCACAGGTTTCTTCTTACAGTACCTGTATTTCTCAAAGAGGCCTACCTTTTTTATATCATTTTGTTTCCTTTCCTTTAAAGCAGTGATTCACAGGGGGAAAACCACTGCTTGAGCCAAACCACTGCTTCAGCCAAACCAATTGACTAACCCTATGCAGTACAATTCGGCATAAATAATATTTGAAGAAAAATGTTCAAAATCCAATTTCGAAAAATGTCTCAACAGGTCACCTGAATTTTATGATGCAATTGGTGGCATAAACCCCATCCTATTTAAGAACCCGCATCTAGATGTGGAACTGATGTGACACTCCATAAGAAATATCTAATCTTAGTAACTCCAGGATTACAGTACATCACAATACTCCTTCAACATATAGAGAACGAGGTGTGGACCGTGTTGAGGATTCAGAGTGTATCATTGGCCAAAACGTTCACGTAAAAACAGTTCTGTTCTTGTGCCAAAAAATGTGATATGGGCAATATTCAGAACAGCTATGAACATGCATGGACAATCCATAACAAGTCCCCACTTCAAGCTGTTTGGTGAAGGTGCTTTTGCGAATACTAAGCAGTCACTGTGCAACAACACATTCACAATGTAGTCATTGGTCACCCCACTAGTTGCTATCGTAGCGCCGTTGTTTGCAATGATGTACAGTACTTGCTAACACGCGTTACCACGCACATGATTTGATGATTATGAGCTCCCTCTGAGCTCCCCTGATGCACTAAAATAGGTTTTTCACTTTCCAATTTTGAATGGGCTGAGCCTGGCCTGTAATTGGGAAAATTTCACAACATCGTATTCAAGTGTTTATGGACATAATTTAGTAGTGAAAACATTGGCATTTTGTCAAAGTGTATCCAAAGAATATTCACTGAGAAACTTACTTTGGCCGTGTCATAACCACTTTAAGTTCACTTTCATAACTCTTAAACAAATTGCATAGAAACAATAATTACATCAGGAAAGTAAGGAAGATCTGTAAAAGCAAACCTCATACAAAAAGAACAAAGAATAAAAAGGACAGACTGGTAGAAATTAGAAGACAGAAGAAAAAAGGAATAAAAAAAAAATGGGAGAGAAAAAAGAAAGGAAAGAATAGAAAGTCCATTCTCAGGATACACATAAATATCAAAGAGGGAAAAACTGGCCTCAGTCTATTTACCAGGTAAGGCCTTCACATGTCTAACAAACATATTAAATGTTTGACCTTAATGTTTCATACTCAAGGCACACTGTGGATTAATCTTCATAAGCTCCACAATTTACTAAATTAATGAGAAAGACATGATTACTGTAGACTGCTGTCCAAATTTTTCATAATTTTTCCAGTTTTTCATATCCAAGATACATAGCTTACATATTTCTGAGGTAACAGTGAAACATCCCTTCTGGTCCCTTTCTGTTCCCATCTCTTCTTTGAATACAGTATGAACCTTTTACAGAGAAATTTTGGACTTAAAACCAGCAGATTTCAAGCAACATTTTGTTGCTACATTTTATTGCTATACAGTACAAGACCTTAATGTGTAATCAGAACACTTTCAGTATGGTGCATTCCAGATGACTTTCCACAGTAAATGGAATAATCCAGTTGTGAGATAGGTGAGGTACTGTAAGTAGTGTACAAAGTAAATTATGACGCTACACTACAGTACTCTACATTTCTTTGTATTTGAAGTCAATGAAAGAGCTGTGCCATCTGAGAACTTCTGTAGGTAGACTGATCAGTAAAATTGTAATCTGAGATTATGAATGACTGCAATTAATGTTCCAAGGATGGCAAACCCTTTAAGGATACTTCTTGAAAGGAGTTTCAAAGTTTGTAATTTTATTACCACACCAAAGATGTAGTTTCATTTTTTTTTTTTCATTTTGCATGGAATATCTCTCTGTTGACATGAAATGAAGACTTAAAATATAAAGATCACTTTCGTAAAACCAATCACTTAAAATATAAACTGGTCATGCCAAGAGGTGCTAACCTAGAATTTAAGTATAACCCCATATTTTGGAACTTGTCTTAGTTTTCTGTGCATTCCATGACATTGCTTTAAATTTATCCCAATTTGCATATTCTCAGAGCACCTGACTTGTTATGATTCATCTCATTGATTGAACTTACAGTAGAACAAAGGTAAAGTCTTGTCTCTATGCAGTCATAAAAAGAAACTATTTACTGCATCAAAGATTGCAACACAATTGCTGGAAAATCCTAAAACTAAAAATAGAACAGCTCCCATCACTAGTGCTATAGCCCAAAACTACTGCTGCATGTAGGTTTTGTCAATAAGCTTACACACTATCAATTCAAAGTATTATGATACCCTTCATAAATACACTGGATTTCTTGATGCTCTAAAGCATTCAAAATATAAACTCCTTCAGAAGCATGGTTTCCTACAAACTGTATTATTGATTGGAGTAAAAGCTGAGTAATGTGAGCATGCCTGGGTAATAATACTGATTAAATAATTACAGTATGCATAAAGATAGTTATTCATCACCCCAGAGAGGTCCAGTTCTCCCAACCCACTTAATTTTAGCCCCTCCCACAACTGTCTCAAACTCATCCTTATCCAGACACAATTTTAGTTTATTCCTTCCGAGCATACATACTGTACCCTGGTGAGCATACTGTACATGACACTCAAGACCATCTCTGCACATGTGTTTTTATGTAGAGCTACTATGCATTTTTTATTTGATGCCAATGAAAGAGCTATGCCATTTGAAAAATTCTGCAGAAGGCAGGTTAAAATTGTGGTGTAGGGTGATTAAAGAATGCCTTTAATTACAAAACATTTTACATAAAGATTTTTATGTTAGTTGTTTCATTATCACCATGGAAAAATTGACTTAAATAATACCTCCACTTCATATCATCTTAATACAGTATGAGAATGGTTGGCTGTGAGAAATCTAAGAATGTCCTAATTTTATGTGCCCCCTCCCCCTCCCCTTCAACAAGGAAACTTGATGTCTTGATTTGGGGTGGGGATGGTAACTGGGTTGGTAGAGTGCATGACTTCCAATGATTTTTATCACAGCCATGATAGATCAATAGGGTAGAAACTATGGAAGACAGTATATTTTAATAAGATTAATGGATGATGTGAAAGAGGCAAAAATTCATTTCAAGTGACAAAGTGTATCCAAAGAATATTCACTGAGAAACTTACTTTGGTCGTGTCATAACCACTTTAAGTTCACTTTCATAACTCTTAAACAAATTGCATAGAAACAATAATTACATCAGGAAAGTAAGGAAGATCTGTAAAAGCAAAAGCTCATACAAAAAGAACAAAGAATAAAAAGGACAGATTGGTAGAAATTAGAAGAAAGAAGAACAAAGGAATAACAAAAAATGGGAGAGAAAAAGGGAGGAAAGAATAGAAAGTCCATTCTCAGGATACACATAAATATCAAAGAGGGATAAACTGGCCTCAGTCTATTTACCAGGTAAGGTCTTCACATGTCTAACAAACATATTAAACATTTGACCTTAATGTTTCATACTCAAGGCACACTGTGAATTAATCTTCATAAGCTCCACAATTTACTATATTAACGAGAAAGACATGATTACTGTAGACTGCCATCCAAATTTTTCATAATTTTTCCAGTTTTTCATATCCAAGATACATAGCTTACATATTTCTGAGGTAACAGTGAAACATCCCTTCTGGTCCCTTTCTGTTTCCATCTCTTCTTTGAATACAGTATGAACCTTTTACAGAGAAATTTTGGACTTAAAACCAGCAGACTTCAAGAAAAATTTTGTTGCGACATTTTATTGCTATACAGTACAAGACCTTAATGTGTGATCGGAACACTTTCAGTATGGTGCATGCCAGATGACTTTCCACAGTAAATGGAATAATCCAGTTGTGAAATACAGGTGAGGTACAGTAAGTAGTGTACAAAGTAAATTATGACGCTACACTACAGTACTCTGCATTTCTTTGTATTTGAAGTCAATGAAAGAGCTTACTTTAAAACAATCTACCATTTGTCCTGTTTGCTATCTCTACACAGAAAACAGGGTTTATTCAGCAGTTTAGCCTAAAGCAAGTGATTAATGGGGTGTGATAAAAGAATAGGGATTAGGTTACCCCACAGAGCACAGCAGTATTAAAGAGACATACTGTATAACCCATGCATTGCTTCCACTGGCAGAGAGACCAGTTTAATGCAGTGTGACCTGTGCTCATTGAAATCTACAGATTTCAGTTATTGCCCTCTTACAACTTTGAATGATCCAAAATCTGTGTACAACCCGAAGTAATCATTACTGAACAAATGTAAAGGCCAAACTTCTAAGGTGTTTGGGTGTGTAAGCATGCAAAACCAGGTGAGATAAAAAATCTATTGAACCTATCTTTATCTAGCTTACAACATTTTCTAAATAACATTTCCAGTGGCTGACCTCCAGTGACCTTGATGACCTTTGACCTTAACCAAACACAGATTGATTTGAAATCTGTCCTTTTTACCTTAAATACTATGTTAAAACGTTTTTCAGTGTTTGACCCCTGGTGACCCCAGATGACCCCTTGACCTTCACCAAACATATCAGATTTCATCCTTACACAATAACACACCCACACACTAAGTATGACATCTATCCAAGTTTCCTACCTTGAAATATCATGTTGAGAAGGTTTTTAGTTTATGACCTCTGGTGACCCCAAATGACCTTTGACCTCCACCAAAAACGATAGGGCACACCTTCAAACTACTGCACTTCTATATACCAAGTTTCAATTTAATCCAACTTTCCCTTGTTGAGTTACAGCGTACCCAAGCTAGTGTCACAGACACACACACACACACACACACACGCACACACACACACACACGCCAACCTGACTACATAGGTTCCTTTTGCTAACGCAAGGAACCCAAAAATGAATATTAAAGAGAAGGTATTTTAGTTGGGAAGTTTCCATACGAAGCACTACAGTAGGCTTGTGGTAATCATCAGTACTGTAGTCTTTGTTGTTTTAAACCAACACAAGCAAAAAGCAGGTCACAATTACACATTCTTTTGTTATGTCTAAACGTCAGCCTCATATCTTGCAAGCATGTGCAGATAAAAGTGATTGATTGGAGGATATTTTATATTTGAGGTTTTGTTATGTAAGCTACTCCATAATTATGACCTAAATTTACAAGGCACTGGCAGCAGAAGCTGTGCACAATATTATGTAAGACAGACCTTTACTAAAGATGTCCTGTACCATTCTGATAAAAATTTTCATGTAGTTTCTCTTTTCAATACATAATCCTATGAACCAGGTATATCAAACCCTTTCCCTCTGAAGTGCCATTTCGATATGTCAAAATTTGTACATAATGAGTAATCAGTGTAGGACAAATGAAAAAAGTGGGCAAAAATGTGAACTTTGAGAATTTTTGTATTATTCAACCGTCTGATTTGATGAAAATGTGACAGCAAGTCTGCCAATGCAAATTGCTTTGTTAATGATATTTTTGTACACTATTCATTTGTAAATATTTCATTTGAAACTGTGGTAATACCACTCTACCTTAAAGTACAGCATGAGTTACTTAATATCAACAATGTGGAACTTACCTGATGCTGAAAATGCATCCAGGCAGCTTGTGACATCATCATTTTGACCTTTGACCATTACCGAGAGAGCCAGTAGCACAAGTTCTCTGTTGTGAGAGAGAAGCAGTTTCATTTTTTTTATTATTTGATAACTTCCTCCTTTTATTCATCACCTTGGACAGTTTCAAATCTCCCCACCACCTTACTGTACTTGTACTGTATCCCTTCCCACAACTAAAACTTCTCCCTCATTACTTTGGTATTGCTTCAGAGCATAACCTACAGTACAGTAGCGATTATACTACATGAGGCCTTTGTGTGTAATCAGAACAGTCTTAGTACATCCTATGAAATACTGTATATTACCGTATGATATGAGCTACTGCATTTAAACACAAAACCCCTGAAAAATGAAATGCTTGTAAAAATTGTCTGATCTAGGAAAAAGCACCTCACCCTACCGTAAGGCCTCTATCCCATTTTCCAGGGCTCCATGAATTTTTTGTTTTTTACCTCATTTTACTTTAGGAAGTGAAATAAGGGCTAGTTTTAGGTCTACTGTAATAAGGAAGATTTTTAGTGGGTGGGGAGAGGTGAATTTGCCTGGAGTGCTGGGTCATCACTCAGCTCCACCCACTTTAGCCATATCCCTGCTGTGTACTGTCAGCTTCCCAAACACCCCAGAATATCCAGTACAAGTACTGTACTACACAGATTGGGTTTAGGTTCAAAAATATTCTGAGTCTTGTCTTCCTCGGATTGGCTCTGCGGATCCAATGTCAAAGTGAGGTCCCTTTTTAATATTTCAGAACAACACTGTTTCGATTCAAAAAATATTTATTTTGTAAGTCCAACTTGTCTACCTCAGTGTGGCTCTGATTTTGAAGTGTGGGGGTCCCACTATTTAAGAACGACACTACAACTTGTCTACCTTGGAGGGGCTCCACAGTAGGGTTGGGCGGTATAGTGGTACTGACATCAATACCGGTACTAGAGGTACAGGTAATGAAAATACCAAGGATATTTGGTGTCTTACTTATTACCAGTTCTTGGAAAAATACCGGTACTTAAAAAAATTACAGGTACTCATTAAATCCACTGACAAAAATACTGTAACTGTTAGGATGTTTGGATGATTAAAATATTTACACAAACATTTAGAGCAGAGGTTCCTGCACAGTAGATAACCCAATCAAACACCCAGATGCATTAATGTGCAGGATAACATGGGGCCATTCGTGGACTAGGTTTCTTCCCACCTAACTTCCCTACCCTAGAGTTAGAACCAGTACTGCCGCAATACCAGTTCTGTGTGTTTACAGTAACAATAACAGTACCAATATTTACACAGTACCACCCAACCCTACTCTACAGATCCAGTGTCAAAGTGAGAAGGCAGAATTAGCAGCTGGCCATAAGGCTAAGAGACCCAGGTTGCGTTTGGGTGCAGAAATATTCTAAGTCCGTCTTGTCTACCCCAGAGAAGCTCCACGGATCCAGTGTCAAAAAAAGAAGGCAGAAGCAGCTGATCATGAATCTCGGAGATGGCTCCAAGGTGGAAGTAGCAGTTGTGGGGTATTCTGCAATTGTGCTTGATTTTGTTAAAAATATGACACTTATTCAGGCCTACCAGGTACAACTGCAAAATACCCTACCCCAAATCCCCATTCACCAAGACTCACAGAGCCGCAGTCGCAGTCAGCATGGACTGCAACTGCAACTCCAGGCCACAAAACTCAAATATTAAGTACTTGATAAACAACCCCATTTTTGTTTCATATGGAGCAAAATATTCCCCGGCTAGTTGATTCTAGCCACTAAAGAAGTACATTTAATTAATTTTTTTTTTTATATATTTTTCATGGACCTATGAAACTTAACACCTGTAGAGTTTCAAATGAAGCTAAAAATCTAGAGAAAATGTAATTGAAATGCTAATTAGACTTCTAAAATGATCATCTGTCCCATATGAAACATACTGTATTTGGACAATGTTCTAATCCCACAGAAAGGGACTGGTTGCTGTTTTCTTTTGTTATTGGCTCAGAACCTCCAATTTACAAAACAATCGTCTTACTGTATTGTGCTTCATAATTATGTCTTTGTTCATTTTTTTATACCTCATTAATTGTTTGTTTCGTATGGGACATTTGTTTGTTAGGGACTGAATACTCCACAGCAAAGGATCCTTAACAACATGAAACTGTGGTCATGCTACTACTGTATGTATTTCCTACAGTATATACTACTGTAGCTACAGTACCTGTTGGAATAGCTAGGCCCATGGTTCATTGTGGAACTGGAATTGAGCTTACAGTACAGGTGGTATCTTTTTCTGTCCTACCAACAAAAATAACCCTTACCTTTAATGTGTTAAGCCAGCCTACTGTATTGTATGCTAATGCAGATACAAATGACTTGCACAGTCATGGTCTATGAAAACACTATGAAGACCTCTGCTCTCACCTTGTTTTTCCCAAATGGTACAGTAAGAAAGGCAAATCAAAACCTTTTTTCCACAATCAAACTATATCTTTAACCTCCCCCCCCCCCCACTCACACTTGCCCATATCATGGACCATCAGTGTGCACATACATGCTGTTCATTGGAAGTCTATTGACTGTTTGCAGTGAAGCAGCTAACTAGGCAGTTATTTTGCTCTTGAATATTGTTTTTAAACCTTTTTTCTGCATGAAATCCTAAAAAACAGCACAATTTATTTTTTGGGAAGAGGCAATTAAGATTGGTGTTTTGGTGGTGGAATATTAAAGGCCCAATTATCTCACCCCAAATAGTACCAATTCTCCTAACCTTCATATTTCATCCTCATCCAGAAACAATCTCAGTTTACTGCTTCAAGGTGAGGTCAATATGTATAACTGAAACCTTCTCAGCCCATTTTATGATATGAACTATTACAGTAGCTTTGGTACTCTGCATTATTTAAATTAGCTGTCAATAAAAGAGCTTAGCCAATTGAGAATTTTGGTAAACCCTTATAAGAAAATTGTACTTTGGGGCGAGAGGATTGGTCCTGTTAATAAAGAAATACATTGTAGCAGGGAGCAATTTGTTTTTGAAATTTTGATAAGCAGATTTGGTACTCATTATTCAAAATTGATAGCAATCCCCCAAAAATGTTTAGCAAATTTTTATGCTGACATTTTCCAGTTGTCCATGTTTTTAACAGCAGGTTATAAAAAACTACAGAATCAAAGACTGAAGGGTAGGTCTGATATTCCAGGTAATGAAACACCATTCGTCATGTGTCCATACGACCCTTATCATGTATGCTGTATGAGTTGACTACAGTCAGGTCAAAACATACCCCAGTGCAATGAACCTGAATTCATGCAAAAGAATACAAAAAAATCAAATGTTACTTCATAAACAGTGACTGGGACTGGATCTGGATCTGGAAAAATACTGCACAACACTCCTGGTGGAGTCAAACGTGCAGGGTTGAGTGTGCGCATGTAGTTAGTCGTCCCGTCTGAGGATCCTCAAGGCTGCGCTCTTGAATTGCTTGGGGTCCTCGAGATCTGTAATGTTCTGGGGGAGTAGGTTCCAGTCTCTGACGGTCCGAGGAAAGAAACTGTATTTGTAGCAGTCCTTATTGGTTGGTATATTTGTAAAGCTATTAGAATGGTGATGCCTGGAGGGCCGCCGGACCGGTTGTAGGTTGTTGACTGGCAAGGCTAGGAGGCCCAATCTGGCTTTGTGAAGAATTGCTAGCCTGTTGGCAGTACGCCTGTTTTTGAGACTATCCCACCCTAGGTCATTTAGCATTTCAGTCACACTACTATGGGGGGAATAGTCATTATAAATAAACCTAGCAGCCCTACGTTGAATTTGCTCAACCTTCAACTGTGACTTCAACTGGGACTTCAACTGTGACTTCATTTCAGAATACGAGGCGCACAAAGAAACAGTGAATGTTTGTTGAATTGTTCTCAAAATAACCATGCAAATTAATCCAATTTGGAAAAACTGCTTCCTTGAAACATTATGTCATGTATGAACAGCTAGTCTAGGCTACCCACTGCAGTGCCTGTCTACAGTAATGGATATCTCAGGAGTGCAAAATGAATCATACACAGCAAATGGGACTGCGACTCCACTCCTATTGTCCTAAATAGGCTAGTCTTCTACTCTTCTTCTTCTTCTTCAAAAAGGTGACACATCCAAAGGACATTCTTTCACCACGCATGCATCGAGAGGCTAAAAAAGGCTAAATATTCCCAATAATACAAGTGACAGGGTCCTTATGGAGAGAGGCAACCTTCATTACACTGAGGGGAAGACAATTCCAATCCTTTATGGTTCAAGGCAGAAAACTAAATTTATAACAGTTTGAACTAGTATGTGGGAGACAGTAGTGGAAGTCGTGCATTAAACGGGTTCTACCAGTAGGCTGGTGGAGACAATCAACAGGTATGAGAGCCTGGCCAAATACACCTTTGGAAAAAGGATCAATCTACAGTAATTTGTCTCCGTCTATCCCTTAAGGGCAAAAAGTTAAGTTCCTTAAGGACACTGGTCATTGATCCTGGCTCTCTAGAATAGTCAGAGGCAATGAATCTAGCTGACCGTTTTTGTATGCTCTCAAGCTTGTCACACAGGTAGACCTGGTGAGGGTCCCAAACAATACTGGCGTACTCCAGCACAGGCTGAAGAATTCCTTTATAAGCCATTAACTAGACATCACCAGGGCAGGAAGATAGGTTTCTATACAAAATACCAAGAATTTTATTTCCCTTGTTACAGATATTCTGAATATGCTTATCACAGTTTAGATCTTTAGTGATGGGAATTCCTAAATACTTAATACTATCTACCCTTGGGAGCGGACTATTTAGAACATACCTGAAAAATAAAGGACTTTTTTTGCGAGCAAAAGTAATAACACTACACTTAGTGGGCTGAAATCTCATGCCCCACGTAAAAGCTCACAGTCCCAACTTCTCAATATCATCCTGAAATTTGCGACAATCGTCATCGAACTCAATAATACCCTAACAGACACAATCATCTGCAAAAAGGCTAACCTTGGAAGAAACAACATCGACAATATCATTGATATGTACTAAGAGGAGAATAGGTCCCAGGACAGACCCCTGGGGAACTCCAGACAGAACTTGCATCGGGGGAGACCGCGTTCCATTGACAACAACAGATTGTTTACGATCACCAAGAAAGTCATCAACCCAACAAAGAATCTATTTTGAAACACCAAGTGTATACAGCTTGGTCTTAAGCAGTTCATGAGGAACAGTATCGCAGGCCTTCTCAAAGTCCAAGATAAACACGTCAATTTGTTTATGGGCATCCAGGGAAGAATTCCAGTCCTCAATTATCGACACGAGTTGTGTTTCGCAACTATGAGACATACAAAAGGCGTGTTGGGTGTGAGAGAGCAAGTTATATGTTTCAAAATGGTTAGAGGCAATATGTTCTAACAATTTACAGCAGACACATGTAAGAGAAACAGGCCTATAATTACAAGGTAGAGAACTGTCACCTTTTTTGATAATAGCGCAAACATCTGAAGTTTTCCAATCCGCAGGAATGCATCCTTTTGTGAGGGATTGCTGAAAGAGATGGCTAAAAACAGGTGCAAAATCGGTGGCAATCTCTCTCAGAACCCAAGGATGGATGCCATCTGGTCCCATGGCCTTGTTGATTTTAAGACCATGCAAAAGCTTTTCAACATCAAAGGTGGATATAGTTATATCATTCATTCTCTTACACGTGGGCCTGATGAGGGGTATAGTAAGAAACACTGTTTTAGTGAAGACACTACAGAACTGCAGGGGGCAATTTGTTTTTGAAATTTTGATTAGCAGTTTTGCTACTCATTATTCGAAATTGATTAGCAATCTCCCAAAAATGATTAGCAACTTTTTATATTGACATTTCCTAGCTGTATATATTTTTACAGCAGCTTGTAAAAAAACAACAGAATCCAAGACTGAAGTGTAGGTACGATATTACAGGTACTGTAATGAAACATAAATGTGTCCATATGACCTGTGTCACGTATGCAGTATAACTACACTCCGGCAAAAAATTCCCTTAGATGTTTCCTAGGCAATTTCTGTACAGCAGCTCTTGACGATATTTATGGGACCTCCTCAAAATTTTCTGAACTTCTTGATTTGCTACCTTTCATTTGAAAATGTTTGTTTGTCAATTCAAAGACCAAAATAAAGCCATGAAAATAAATTGTCTATGACACTTCATTAATAGCAATGTAATTTCCTCATTGAATTGGTTTGTACCTAGTCTTAGAAAGCCTAACAAAATGCATCCTCTTTATCCCATTCATAGTCCTAGCTGCTAAGCGTCATTTTAGAACAGGAGCAGTGGTATGACGTACAGACATGTGAAAGCAACCGATCAGAGAACAGTGCCATCTTTTATTGATATTCATCAGATGCAACCATCCTTAATCCTCTTCATCATCTCTGTCCGAATTGTCACTAGGGGGTTCTTCCTTTTTCGCTGATTTCCCTTACCTAAAATTGGGCCACCACTTACTTGTAACGACATACTGACTACCAATTAGTCTACCCACACCCATTATATTTTATGAATCAAAGCTCCATCTCCTACAATGTACAACCAAGCAGAGTAACTGCCGATGTGAAGAATCAAGCTAATCCTATAGGGCAGAGATTCACCCAAAAATGTCCAAAACATTTCACCCAGCTTAATTAATTTTGAGGCTTCTTAAATCCTTTCATAAGTTGTCAAAAACGTGAACCTATGATCTCCTCAGTGTCCCTTAAAATCTGACTTAAAGACAGTACACTAGTACATTCTACTGTACAGGTATTCCCTTCTCAAGGTAGCCAGCCCAAAACGTAAAAGCTGATAGGCATACAAAATTATCTAGATGACATTCACTTCATTTAATAGTTTCACAACGTGTAGAATACTCGAACTAAGCCCTGGCTAATATTTTTAAGAACTTTACATCAGCAATTTCCTTGTACGATATGTTTTCCTTCAGAGTTCCTTGTTTTGGCTCCTGTGCTATCCTAACAAGGTTTTACATTAATATTTCTGAGCCTAACCTGGTCTCAAGGGCAAACTTGCATTGATCGGCAGTTGCTGATTTGGAATGCGGGTGTGGCTTGGCGCAAAGTTTCTTCGCATCTAGTAGAACCGTACAGAACGGAATTGTGAGTTTATGCATCATAAACAAAAGCATGAATTATTTACGCAGTGATCTATAATTTCAAACCAAGTTTACAGCCTTAAATATTCACCATTTTTAGGAGTTTAAACAGTGATTTGAGAATGTAGAGCATGTTTGACTGAGCATAATGTAAAGATTGATCATCGACGACAAAAGTCTCCTGTCATTACCAGAATAATCAAGGGCAAAACCAGTTGCTTTCCACGGATTTTGCCTTCAATGCCGATGTACGTAGTAAATAATGCATCTCCTGCGGAACGAGTTCATGGGTTTAAACTCTTGAAAGCGGGAAATTAAGGTGATTTTATTTGGAAACAAACCTAGTTTGCGGAGCAAGAACGGGGCCATTTTTTTGTTTTGCATGATTAGTTTTCATGACTTCCAATTTCTGGTTTTATTTTCTCCTAACATTATTTCGTTCTGCGAACATTCAAAGTCACAATACCTGCTGAAATTTTGCATCGCAAGTCTGCTATTCAAGATCGAATGATGTATCGCAATTATCAATTTTTCCTCGTTTTTGCATCGCAATTTGCGATGCGAACCCGAACAAATTGCTCCCTGAACTGGTTATTGAGAGCACCAACTTTATCCTAGACAGTAATAGCTAGCTCATCATCAGTCTTAAGAGGGGGGAGATTATGCCTATCTTTCTTTTGACCATTAAAGTATCTCCAGAAGAGTTTGGCATCAACTTTGATATCTCCGATCATTCCATTGATGTACTTTTTATGGGAGGTGTGAACCTCTCTTTTGATTTTATTTCCTAGATGAGCCCATCTCTCATAAACACCAGCCTTCGGGATCGTCTAAAACCCGTGATGACTCAATGACGTGACGAACGTGACAAAAATTAAAATCCGTGATTAAAACGTGACGGCATAACGTTAGGCTAGAAATATTAAAGGCCCTGTTCTCTCATCCCAAACAGTACCAATTCTACTCAGTAACCTTCTTACTTAAGCTCCTCCCACAATTGTCTGAAATTCACCCTCATCCAGAGACAACCTCAGTTGATTGCTCCTAGTCGAGTATAGAAAAGCTGAACGTTTATGAACAAAACACTCTCAATACTGTTCATGATGTGTTATAAAAGCTTTGGTACTCTGCATGCTGCTGTGATGGTTGCCATTTCCAGCCAAAATTATGGCTGAAACAGTCATGAAATGAAATATTTCTAACATTCCATGACATGACGCCGTGAAGGTAAGTGCTTGCCTGTGACTGTAGACTATTTGAAGGAACACAGTTTCTGAACCATTTAATATTGGTACATACAGTCATGATATCACCCTACACTTAGGCCTAGTGCATTCCAGTTAGAGGGGTTTTGCTCACTGAAGAATCTGCTGAGAGAATAGCTGAATGTTTCTGAAATTGCAATTTACAGTATGCGACGTGATGGAAAACCGTGACAAATTGTATGCATCACGGCCATGACTCCGTCACGGATTTTAGAATACCCCTAGCCTTCTGGGTTTTTTAAAAAGTGCATGCAATCTGTTCCTAACGTTTCGCCTAACTAATCTGCGAATATTGTCGGTTATCCATTCCATGGAAGCTAGCCTAGCCTAGTGCTGTAAAGTTGGACAGGGTACTCTGCAGTTAGGCCTTGGCCTCCTCCAAGTAATAAGCTAGTCTATGCCTACGGGTGCTAGCTACAGTAAGCTGCACTGTGTTACTGGGGGTAACGTTAGGTCAGTATGCTGGCTAGGTCAGTAGGCCTAGCCCGTACTGTAGCCTAGGCCTAACGTTAGGCCTAATGTGTTATACACTGTAACTTAGTACATAGGCTAACGTTAGGCTACTTGTGTTACTCTCGTGTGACATTGCAATGAGCACAAGCCCTCCGACAAACCTATTGGTTCTCATTTTGGGATTGAAGAATGTTGTAGTTTTTGTAGGTCGTGTTGAATCTTCTGATTGCAAAATTGTAACTCCGAGTTCCATGTAAGTTGCCTTTGTGCACGGATTTTCGCTGGTGTCATGTTTCTTAATGGGGGCAGCCATTTTGATGTACAAATATCTCGCTGAGCAACCGCCCGAAACGGCTATGGTGGGTCTATAGTGCCATAAGTCTCGAAACCGAAACAGTGTTGAAACATGGCAGTTTCCCGTGATTCACTAGTCAAGTCGCTCCATAGAAAATCGTCACAACAAATCCACCTAGCAGTGTCATTATGCATACCTGATAAGCACAATTTGTGTTAAAGATTCGCATTTTTTGTTTAGGAAGGGGAAATGGTATTAAGTGAGGGGGTTCATTGGCCATGCAAGTCAACAACTTTAATACCGTACCGTCAGTGGCAGGAGCACATAGTCCAATGCCCCTGATTGCCACGCCACTTGCATGGCACTTCATCAGTTGCCTTCAGCCCCATTCCAATACTACAAAGTTCACAGGAGCCCTTATTTGATCCTTTCGAAGAACTATGATTTTGACGCTCGGTGGGCTCATGTCCCGAAATATATTTTGCCCGCCAGTCGGGCCTTGGTATGAAACTCATAACGTCTTAGAAGCAAGGGGATATTGATCAGGTTGACAAAGAGACTACATTCTAAAGCCAAAAATTCGAATCACCAAAAGAGTGGCTCGATCAACAACTTATTTCAAGTAAGAACGAACTTAACATAACATAACAGGTTAAAGGGCAAAGGAGGGCTGTAAAGGCCCCATAAGATGCCCTGTAATAAAAAAAAAAAAAAAGGCCCAAAAGACAAAAGCAAACCACTAACACCCAACGAGCCCAGAACTTGATTCTACCACAGTCATGGAAAAACTTGTCAATATTTACCTTAAAGCGGTGTACTGATGTGGAGTTAACAACCCACTCAGACAGGCTATTCCACTCACTAACATCCCTGTGAGAGAAACTGAACTTCCTAATGTCAAGTCTAGCAAAAGACTTTTCAAGCTTTTTACAATGGCCTCTAACCCGAGGATTACTTTGGACCTTTAAATAACTTGCAAGCTAACAAAGGATTCCCTTCAGATAGAAAATTGTATACCTGGACTATGTCTCCCCTAATCCCTCTCAGCTTCAAAGTGGTACGCCCAAGCAGCTTAAGTCTTTGGGGATAAGGTAGATTTTTAACCTCAGGTACTGAGTCGGGTAGCTCTCTTCTGAACTTGCTCTAAAGGCAATTTATCCTTTTCAAAGAAGGGACTCCAGGCCTATGCAGCATAGTCGAGATGGGGTCTAACCAGCTGCTTATACAAATTTAGCACAATTTCTTTACTAAAACTCTTAAAATTCCTCCTGATCAACCCAAGCACCCTATTTGCCCTCGCAGCAGTAGCTGCACACTGCTTGAAATCTCCCGCTACCCGACTCATATTTGAGTTCAGTTTCTCTCATAGGGTCAGTGTTAGTTAGTGAGTGAGTTAGTATGTTATGTTATGTTATGTTATGTTATGTTATGCTATGCTATGCTATGCTATGCTATGCTATGCTATGCTATGCTATGCTATGCTATGCTATGCTATGCTATGCTATGCTATGCTATGCTATGCTATGCTATGCTATGCTATGCTATGCTATGCTATGCTATGCTATGCTATGCTATGCTATGCTATGCTATGCTATGCTATGCTATGCTATGCTATGCTATGCTATGCTATGCTATGCTATGCTATGCTATGCTATGCTATGCTATGCTATGCTATGCTATGCTATGCTATGCTATGCTATGCTATGCTATGCTATGCTATGCTATGCTATGCTATGCTATGCTATGTTATGTTATGTTATGTTATGTTATAACTACACCAAGGTCTTTGTCAGAAGTCACTTTGTTCAAATTAGTACCATTCATAGTATAATCGTCGTGGGGATTCTTAGAACCAAAGTGGAGGACTTTGCACTTATCAGCATTAAAAGACATTTGCCAAGTCTGAGACCATGAAAATAACTTATCCAGATCATTCTGAAGCAATAAGGAATCATCCTTTCCCCCAGCCTTCCTATAGAGCTTTGTATCATCAGCAAACTTACTTGTACTGGAAGTGATAGAGCTCACAATATCATATATGAAAATTAAGAAAAGAAGTGGGCCAAGAACAGAACCTTGTTGTACACCACTTGAGACTTCTTTCCAGGAAGAAAATTTCTAGAGGTACTTTGTGAAAAGCTTTTTGGAAGTCAAGGTAAATGACAGCAACACTGGAACCTGAATCGAGAGACAAAGAGACATCCTCAAGAAAGCTTAGCAAATTTGTTACACAAGACCTACTGGGTAGGAAACCGTGCCGAGTTAGATTCAGTAACCCATTATCTAAAAGATAAACTTCACCCGGAATGGAGAGGAAATTCGCTATTACTTGTGTGATAATTCACTTCGGATGAAGTACGTACTGTTTGGAGTGAATTTTCCCTCCACTCCGAGTAAAATTCACTTTTACTAGGAGTGGTTCGTCAGTCTTTGTGGAGTGAATTTCACTCTTTTATTTTTAGACAGAGGCGGAGTGACCTTGTATTCACCCTTCAGTCCCAAGAAAGATTTGCGAACGGCGGTGAAGTACTTGTTGAGAAATAAATAGCTCTGCTCCTGCCGGAGATAATGGCCAACATGATCAATGAGACAGTAAGACAGCAAAAGTTGCTATCATAAACCTCACTTATGCGTTACAGTGCGTGGGCGCATGGTGTATTGTTCGGTTTTTCGCTCAGTAGTACTCGGGTTTGTGTTTTAAGATCTGGGTAATTTGGACTTGTGATGTTCGTACTATTACACACCCAGTGAATACTTTTTTGATTGGGCAAACCCTTTAATTTTGTTAAAAATCATTAATTTATGGGAATTGACTCATAGTAAACAGAAATGTGCAACACAGATAAACACAAATATCTTTACAGGAAGTAACCAAATGAACAGCCTGCCACACACTGTAATGACTTTACTTGAACCAACTCACTAACCTGTTTTGGCCTCCCTACCTCTCTACAATTAACTTTACTTTTATCATCAACATTAAAAAAAATCATGGAAGGACTCTGTTGCCTGATGTGACATACTTGCACTTCCATACTTGAAGTCCCTGATTTTATGGGAATTGATATCTTTAAGAAAAATTGTGCTTTTCACCCCAAATTTGCATAATTTAAAGAATTAATACATCTAGCAACAAATATATCGAAATGGCTAAACGCGTTTCTGGTAGCTGCAAGTCATAGGCAGAAGGAGGAAAGGAGTTGGTGTTATTTGTATGTATAATTTTGTCGTAAACCGCGTTTGTGTGACATGAAATTATGCATTATTTGGGGGAAATTCCCCAAATTATGACGACACAAAATTTTGAAATCCTCAAAAATCATGTATTTCAAATGAAAATCGGCCTATCGTGGGTTTCTTTCACTTAGACATTTCATTTCGAAGCATAACTGATTAAGCTTACCTTAATTGCAGCACTTTAGAAATTTTGTTGTAAAATTAGCAAATGATTGTTTTTGTACAAAACTTTTCGATATGCCGGGGGCAGCCTGGGTATATAAACCGCCCCCCCCCCCAACAACTCAGACAACAACAACAAAAATTAGATAAACAACGGGTAGAATAAACAAAATGCAATATTGGGGTAAACAGCTGACTTAAAATCACTCAGGATCGCCTCCGATTCACAAACCAGATTGCCGCCCTGGCCTACTAAAGCAGTATTGGTTTTCCCTCTCTTTCTTCAAGTGGCCATTTTCAAGATTATATAGCTTATTCCTTAATTGCTTAGAAATTACCTAACACTGCATGATCACGTCAAGCAAATGCTTCTTTAAATACTTTCGTGGAATCGAAGTTGAAAACCGAAATATCACATGTAATGAAGTTTAAGTTTACTTTTCACAAAGATTGTATCTAGACTCTGAGTAGAAGGCCACTGGTAATGAGCAGACTTTTCATCTGGGTGATTTCCCACTGACTACTTCAAAATAGTCACTGCACCTAATAAAATTTGTTGATAAATTTGATGGCTCTCAGAAGTGTAATTGCCAAAAATGTATAGGCTACGTCTAACAGTTATCAAGTTTCGGAATTTTGTTTTAGTCTCTGTAATGTTTTATTGCGGCCTTTTGCTCAGCAGACTTACACAAGTTATAGTCCCTTTAGCATTAATTCTTGAATCTAGACCTGGGAAACACGAATTTTAATGGTTACCTTACTATTTGTTTGCGAAAGATAGGGACAGAAAATTTAAATTTGTTTTAGTAGGCAACAACTACTCGCTGCTAAAGTAGTTTTACAACGCGATGAAAACGATATGGAAAGTTTGGATAACTATTTATTGATATCTTGCTGAGGCTTAGGGTGACTTCCTGCTTCAAAGAGTCTCTTCAGCCTTCTCCGAATCACATCTAATCGAAATCCCTAGCGTCACTGCTTTTATAGCAGTGACGTACGCATGGGGGCATTGGGCCACACCCCCCCTCCCGCGGTCACAATGCCATTCTTTTAGATCCTAAAAATACGTACTTTAGTAACACAGATTTTACTTCAAGGTATATGTAGCACCAGGTTGCATGTAAGGACCTCCAATTTTTCAAAAAATTTCAAAGGGGAAGAATTGCAACCCAAGGCCCGGCCTCCTCAGTGATGCCAATTTTATTTTTATTTCCTATAAAATAGGCAAATTTTATCAATTTCCAAATTTTACTTCAAAATATAGCATGCGTGGCACAGATTGCACGTAAGTGCAAGGGCACCTACCGTTAAAAGAATTCTCAAAAGGGAGGGGCACATCTCTTAGACGTACTTGACGGGGGAGGGAGTGGGGGATTCAGGTGCGGTAGGCAATAGTTTGCCATTTATCATGCAAAAGATGTTTGTTGTAAAATAATTTACAGTCGGGAGTTTGAGCAGTCACATACGTAGACGATTTCATGGATTCAGTATATCTTGAATTGCCAAGATTTTACAATAGAGAAACAATAGCATATTTTCTAATTCCGTTGTGTAGGTTTCCCCGAAAAGACTCAAGATCATGTGACTGTTTGGTCTAATGGTAGTGGTATATTTTATGTGGTAATTTTCTATCACATTACTTAGCAAGTTGCTGATTTTTGTTTCCCGAAAGGAAAAACCCTATTGAGTCATGCAGACTTAACCTTTTGCAAAACTAGTTTGGGATCGTGCATTTTAGTCTTGTCGTATACTGGTATGGTTCGCTGACTTCCTTAAAAAATATTGCGTTTAAAATGCTCCAACATAGCATTAAAAGTAAATAGCTCTAGCCATTTTCAAATCATTCGGTCTCAACAATTAACCCCAGCAATACCTCCATCTCCTCAAAATATTTTGCACAAGAAGACTTATGGAAGTTACATCTTTTTAAATGTTGAAAGTTTGGATGAACAAATTATTCTTGAGCAACAAACAACTGAAGTTCTCTCTAAGAGAAACTTATGTTTTGAAAAAGGGGCTATCATACTGCGTTATTTGCAGTTATTTATCACTCTTTGCCAATAAATATTGGTTTTAAAAGGATGAAATTTCCTTGAAAATCAAACGCAGTATTTCCCTTTAACATTGGTATTGGTACTCAGGTGCTCCTACTTACTAAAGACCTTTTGTTCTGCCTGAATCCAACATAACGTTTTATTGAAATTGTTTGGGATGACTCACGCTAGGCGAGATCATTTTCAAAGTGAACAACCGTGCCTTCTACTTCTACAAATAATATCGTTTGGAATTAAAAGAAGCCAAAAGTATTATTTTCTATTTGTTTTCATGGGCGTCACCAAGGGGAGGGGAGTCGGGGGTGCGAACGACCCCCCTTTGAGTTGTTTTTTTACAGAAACTTTTAAAGTATAAACAAAAAATCGAAAAAGGATTTGTTCTGCCATTGCAAAGTATAAATTTCTTTTTAGATGTTGAATACCTAATCTCTTTGCAATTATAGATCGAGTTCCCCAAATTACTTTTTCATCCCTTACTTTTTGTAAAGTGCCGTCCGCTAGCAAGTCCTATTGGCTGTACCTTTCCATAGTATTATAATCATATATCTAATAGTACTTTTCATGAAATACCTTTATATGAAATCTTTTTTGATGGAACAATCATTTTTATTGAAACTATATTAGAACGATACGTTTATCTCTTGAATTGTGTTCATTTGGTGGGTAAACTACTTCATGTCAGCTAGGCTCAGTTTATCTTAATATTAAAACAACAACTACGGGATATTTCAAATTGACATAGTCTCAATGAAAAAATAGTTCCAAGGATGATGATATTGTTGTAGTAATCGACTGTTCTGGGAGTTTTAACATTACTACACACAGACAAACTTGCAGTAGGATGCCGACTAGATTTCGACTCCTAGCTCACTGAATGCATACCATGTGCTTGTCTGTGTTAAATATCCACCTTTGGCTAAACGGTGCTATATGTCAGTAATAAGTTGTTTTTACTTGATCGGATAGTACTATGAAGAGGTAGTTATCCCACCAAAATCTGTCGAGTCAAAGGCGTTTCAAGTTTAGGAAATGATGATACCGATATTTAAGGAATAAATCGCATTTGGTTGACTAGTATGATGAATAAACCGTCGAGACTCCAACTTGGTAAAGCGGTATATGACGAGGCGAAGTCGAGACCTTTATGTTGCTAATTTGGAGTCGAGACGGCTTATGAGACAGAACTGATCAGACTAATGTGGCAGATTCCTATTCTACCACCGAAAATATGTGGAAAACTTTATCACTGTTTTTACGTTTATTGACCGTGTACATGTAGTTAAATAACAGGCCAGTGTTCAACCAATCAGAATGCAGGATTCTCAATAACGGATGGAAGAGGTGGTGTAATTGAAAATTAACTTTCTTTTATCTATGCATACGTATCAAACTGAGTGATGGGTCAATCATTACTCTAAATCTCAACTAACTTCTTTTGTTCTTCTTCCAATTTTGCTCGGCGTTTTCAATTTTTACCTTTCCATTACCTTTTTAATGGAAAAAATGAAACTATTTTCCAGGTCTGGAAGGAGAAAGGTTGAAATTAGGTAAAAAAAAAACAAAGTACATTGGTAAAATCACATTGTGCTCAAATTAATGTTTTGGAATTGGTTGGGTCACATATTGAGAAAAGATAAGGAAAGCTACTGTATGACTGCATTGACATGGAAACCTGAAGGAAGAAGGAGAGTAGGAAGACCTAAAACGACGTGGAGAAGAAAAGTAGAAATTGTAAGAAAGGAGTTCGGGTGGAGAACTTGGGATGAAGCAAGGTTTCAGGCAAGGGATAGAGATTTTTGGAGAAAGAGCGTGGAGGCCTGATGTGCCACTCGGCACGAAGAGGATAGGTAATGTAAGATAATGCTTTGTGCTATAGAGCCTGATATCTTAAGGAGTTTAACAGACACTGTTAATTGCTCATTGCAGATTTGAATGATTTCCTTAAAATTCTTCGCATTGCAGTGTTCAATTTGCTTAAATTTTTCTACGATTTGTTATTTGAGGTTCGCTATTTTTACCTCCTTAGTCTTGAATACTTCATTACATTCCACGATTTTCAAAGGATTTAATTTGACCTGTGAATCCTTTGCTTGTGGATGCTACCACTTCAGTTGGTTCCTTCAACCTAACCCATGGATCCCACGATAGCCCCAACATTATAAGAACAACGTTCTCATGTCATTGTCATTTTAAGTTGTAAAGCTCTCTCTTGTTCCCCATCCATGGGTTCACGTTTTGCTCGGAACCTTTATGAAATAATAATTTTGGCATTACCAAACTAGTAATATTGACGATAATTTCACCGCACCGGACCCCACCAGGGGCCCTTTAACGGGCTCTTGGACACCACACCGTATCGCTCGCGCTATCGCGCGAGCATTGCCGCTACGGGGCAATGACTTCCTTCTTTGCGCAAAATACCACCCCCTCTGAAAATGTCTGGTTACGCCGGGGTTTCAAAATGTTTTTACGTAATGAAATGTTTACTGTGTATTTGAAATTTTGAGGAATAGTGACTTCTGATGTGATAAATATTTTTACCTCCTTTGAGATGTATCCATCCTTTATCGGGCATTTATTAGTAATAGGTATCTGATCCTGCGACTTTAAAGGGCGAGGAAGAACGTTCGGAAACCGAGAAAAAGCATAATAACAAAAGCTTAGATAGTTACATTTTTCCGGTCAAAGTATTTTTTTAATAACTTTTCTGACGACTTTGCAGTTTGCGAACTTATTTTGGAGCATTCTTTTGCCAACTACAAAAGATATCGAATGCAAAGTACTAGATTCTTCGTATAATTGGAATGCATATTTCCGGCCATCTGGGGGGGTTGATTTTTCGAAATTTTCTGCACGCTCCGCGCCAACTGATGGTGGAGCTCCGCTTAGATAATCTTAATGGCAGAATTACGTTTTGTGGGCAAGATAAAACCCTAAACTGAAATACTCCCGTTTAGGCATATGCCGATCACTAATGCTCTTTTATTTTGACTCCTAAAAGTTTGCAAATTTAAAGACAACTTTTACTTCAAAAGGTAGCGTACATGGCATTAGATTGCGTGTAAAGACGCCAAATTTTCAGTTTCATCCCTCATTAGCCACAAGATTCAACTTTCAACACTATTCCTGTCAAAGTCGAAAATCTTGCACCATTTCACATCTAGGCTCCTTGAAAAGACCAAAAATTTGACCCCTACCCCAGGCCGGCGATCATTCAACATACTGTATTTCCCCACCCCTTCAGGAAAATCCTGCGAACGCCACTGGTCTTTAGAGTTTACACTGCAAAGTTCAATTTATTAGTAAAGCACATTCCTGAACATTCCTGAGCTGTGATATTAAATGTTGCAGCCTTACTCAATTCAAAATGCTAGATTGCGCAATAATTTACGATGTCATTCTAGAACAGGGTTGTCCAACCTTTCGCAGCGGTGGGCCACATGTAATGGTTATGATGGACGAGGGGCCGCATTCTATACTCATTTTTTCTTCAATTTTTCCCGACACCCAAGCCAAGGCAACAAAATTCAATCAATGCGCGTAGGGAACTCTGATTCATTTTCGTTTTTGATTGAACAAATAAATAAATTTTAGCAAAAATTGATGGTGTTGGGCAGAATATTCGGACAAAGTTTTTTTTTCATATTCCTCCTGAATCATTCTCAACCCGCCCCTGTGGACAACACTCTAATGTAGCTACATGTAGCAGACATTTGAATGAATTATTTCATTCAAAAGTAAGCATGCCATAGCGGATGGCGAAGCCTAAAATTGTCATCAATTAATATGCCTATGGAATAATTTTGCAATATAGATTATTTCTGACGGGCCGGACGCAACCTTTTCGCGGGCCGGACCGTGGCCCGCGGGCCGTAGGTTGGACAACCCTGTTCTAGAACTACCAATTCTCCGAAATATAAATTGTTCTAACTTTTACACTTTCTGTGCACTTCCAAATGTTTTTCAGGACCTGTACGCAAAATGATGAGAACTATTCTTCAAATTGACAGGATGAATCGTGAAGGTGTCAGTCACTGTGGTGCAGTTTCTGAGTAATACATTTTCATCGTAGGGGCGTTTTCATCCCCCCCCCCCCCACACACACACATGTCAAAGGCTTCTCCTACATTTGTGGTCGCTTAGTTACACTGCCCTTCTAGGCCGGATTATAAGACCAATAATTATCATCATATTCAAGACCTGATTACATGTTTATCACAGATAAACCGTGATTTATTTTCGACACGCATATGTAAGTGAACCCCCACCCCTCCAAACCTCCAAACTGACAGAGAACCAGCGTATTTACGCACTACGGCCAGCTAATAAATACATATCATTTTCGGTTGCCTATAAATTGCTACCCCAGATATGCCAAACTTGAAACATGAAATAAACTGCAACTGGCTGGATAGCACCTGCGGTTGTTGCCAATGCTGCGTTCAACGTTTGTCTGTATTTCGCAATCGATCTAGTGGTTCATGACTTCCTATGCAATCATGCAATTAAGAGCTAACGTGTGCACGGTGCAGCATTGTCAAAATTGTGTGTACATGTTGGACAGAATACAAAGATCAATGTTTTAAAGGGGTACTGAGGCCGATTGCGTCTCTTACTCGTCATTATTTCTCTTCCGAACTGGCTCGACCTGCTCGCCCGGGGGACGTGTATTTTATTACTGTTGCACCTATAGTACTGCACTCGAAATACATGGGTATTTGCAAGGGACTGGGGGCGCCACGAAATAGCTCTCTAGGAGGTAAATGCAGTCTAACTGTCATTGGAATCGATTATTGGAACATTGGAAATTTACATCTACGTACGCAAAACACAGAATCGAGTGGGGTACAAAGAGATGTCAAATGACACATGTCGAGTTGATATCGACAACTTCACACAAGTCTGTTGGCCGGTTCTGCCACGTGACAGCATTATTGTCAAGTTTAATAAACAAAAGTTAAAGGCATGTAGTCAACTCTTACCCCAAACTTAGTGCTTTTGGCAGAGAGGGAAAAGGGGCATCCTCTCCCCCTTTCCAAAAGTTTCCAGAAAGGTGGGTTAAATCCCCCTTTTCATTTTCATAAAAATTAAAAGATTGTCAATATCTTGGTTTCGTTTTTACAGAGAGGATACTTTTGCAGCAATGTTTAAAACCATTCAAATTGCACCTTACAGGGGCCTTGAAGCAAGCTTGTGTCCCCTGAACCCACTTGTAACTTTAGTCTAGGACAGAACCACTTTGGACTTAGGGCTTGATGGTAATCAATCCCCCTTACCCCTCTTTTTTGTGTTTCTAGTGGTATCCCTGCGGAAATTGCAATTTGAGGGGAGTAGTCCACTGAAATTCTCAAACAATTACAAGGTACTGTAGCTGCTTATTACACAGGATGTACTGTACTGAGGGTGTTTTGATTACACATCAAGGTCTTGTGTACTCATCCTGTAGCAATAAACTGAAATTGTGTCTTGATGAGGATGAGTTTTAGACAGTTGTGGGGGGTTAAAGGGAAATATTGCGTTTAAAATGATCCGACATAGCATAAAAAGAAAATAGCTCTAGTCATTATCAAATCATCCACTCTCAAGAATAAATGCAGGCAGTTATCTAGCTTCATCTCCTCAAAATATTATGGACAAGGAGAGTTACGGAAGTTGCATCATTTGAAATGTTAAAAGTTTGGGTGAACAAATTATTCTTGAGTAACAAATAACTGAATTCCTATCTGAGGGAAACTTATATCTAGGAAAAAATACCACCATACTTACTTATTTTTAATCACTTATAACTCTGCGTCAATAAATATAAGTCTTAAAAGGATCAAGTTTTCTTGCAAAACAAACACAATATTTGCCTTTTAGAAAGTAGGTTAGGAGAATTGGAACTGTTTGGTGTTGAGGATTAATTTAATATAATATAATTTAATTTAATTCAATTCAATTCAATTCAATTCAGTTAAGTTAATTTAATTTAATTTAATTTAAATTTAAATTTAATTTTAATTTAATGTTTTGAGTGTCAGGAAACCATTTGGCTCATCAAGGACCCTATGCCAGAGTGAGGATAACAGTAGGCCTTTAGCAAAAGTAAAAATCAGTGGATTTTTTTGTATTCTGGCTGAAAAGGTTTTGTGCATAATTTAAAATGTGAATTATAAAAATTTGTAAAACTCTCGTGACACACTCAGGAAATATTTATTTGTATGTAAGATATGGGAATTCTCAAAGTTTGGCCATTTGTCATAAGTATGTGAAAAGAAAACTTTCAGCTGGTTTGGAAACATTTGATGAATTTCACGATCCATCTAAATATGCCCCTTTTACATGAAACTTAATTACCATAGGCAAAACACAGCAGATCCATTATCTTAATGGTGAAATGCATCAACCCAAATTTTGAGTAGACTACCCTGCTCCATGGTTTACTTGAATACGAAATATTGAAGTAATAAAATATGAAGAAAGATACTTTGAAGAGAAATAAGGAGATAATTGCCAAGTTTAGCAGTTGTTTCACAATATGCCTGTTTGGGGACTGCATACTGTTGACCATTTGCTGTGACTAAGTTTCTATACATTCCATTGATGACAAAAAGGGGCATGCAACCGTTCCCTGTATTGGCCAGAAAATGTGAAAAGAGAACTAGCGAAAGAAGGGAGAAGAAAAGGGTTCATGATTTTCCCCCTATCAAAATACACTGGCGCCGCCCCTGCCCAGATATGCCCATGATACGTTACGTGTCCTTGGTGCAATTTTGTGCACTGCCGCACTGCCAGAATTGTACATTCTTTTAATCAGTTCGTCCGATCATGCATATCTGACTCAGTTAAAACTGGATTCAACTCGGTAAAATTGGATTTAAGTCAAAATAAACTTTGTTGAAAACTCAATAGAAGAAATTCCAAAGTATGGAGTATAGACAAATTTTTCTGACGGTTGTCATTCAAACATTGCCATTGTCACTTTGCAAGTCTTTTTACAGTGTAAAAATAACCGCACAAACACCCTATGCCACTAGGGAAACTGCCAATATATTTTCAGCTATCATCTCCAACGGCCTTGAGGCTGCTTTTAATTAACCAAAACAACTTAGTCTTCTGGAGAAACTCTCTTGAATGGTCTTTAACCGAGAAAATGTAATATTATACTAGGCCTATGTCTTAACATGAAGAGACTTTGTCAGCTTTTTTTTTTCAAATTCATTTCACGTTTTCTCATCTACTATCTCTAAAACAATGACATTGTACTCCGAAATCTTTCGTCGCAAGATTAAACCAGACGGTTAAAAGTTGAGGCGTAAATTCCTACGAACCTAACCTCTACAACATTTTATACACGGTCCCTTTAAGATTGTAGTTGAAGGGGATTCCCCGACCACCTTACAATGGGAATTTCCTGAATGCTTCGAATAAAAAAGGTCAAGTAGAAACCTCCGTGTGATTGGACGTGGGACTCGTGGCGCACTTCAGACAAAACCACAACACTATGATAATGCGAAAACATATTACTAGGTGGCCATGTGCATGCGTTCATTCACAGCACAGAAGCCTTCATAAACAAGATCTAGTCGAGGAAACCCTTAGTATTAGTGCGACGTTTACGTTATCAAAATATCCGATGGACATTAAACTGTAAATAGTGCAGAAAGAAAGAGGCGAACTGTGTCGCTGAATTCGACACTTGCCCACTACAAAACACAACTGCATGCACAATGTCAAGTGATAACTTGAAGCAAAGCGATTTCAACGCCAAAGATATTTGTCGCCCAGTCAGTTGTTGAGCGATGCTGGCAATGTGACGACGTTTCATTCAGGATCACTCCAAGTTAACAATTTTAGAGTGGTAAGCGAAGGTTGGGTCTAGCCTAAGCCTAGGCCTAGGCCTCTAGGCTCTGGATCTGGATCTGGAAAAATACTGCACAACACTCCTGGTGGAGTCAAACGTGCAGGGTTGAGTGTGCGCATGTAGTTAGTCGTCCCGTCTGAGGATCCTCAAGGCTGCGCTCTTGAATTGCTTGGGGTCCTCGAGATCTGTAATGTTCTGGGGGAGCAGGTTCCAGTCTCTGACGGTCCGAGGAAAGAAACTGTATTTGTAGCAGTCCTTATTGGTTGGTATATTGGTAAAGCTATTAGAATGGTGATGTCTAGAGGGCCGCCGGACCGGTTGTAGGCTATGTAACGTAGGCTAGCCGAATTACATTATTAGTTTCCGCCCTTCAAAATGTATTTTCCGCTCTTGGATTTTTGGGACAGAAAACCCCTTTTCTTGGTTAGGGGCAGAAAGTAAGAACATGAAATGATTATAGCACCTGTGCAAATTGGAGACCAAATGAAAACAAGTTAAAGTTAGGCCTAGGCTGAATTGAATATAACACTGCTTCGGCCTAGGCTAGGCCCCTAAATTAGGCCTAGGAATGATGCACATTTCCCAAAAAGCGTACTTGCTCTTACTTTAATCATGCATATATTTGGCACGATAGGTTCTAATCCCAGAAAATTAAGCAGTTTGACTGACAGTAGCCTAAGGTAATGTTAGGCCTAGGCTAGATAATGAACACCATACCTAGCCCTCACCCCCCCCCCCCCCCCACCCACTTCATTCATGTGATTAAAAATTTCTGTACACATGCACCCATATGGCTAATTTGTTAAGTGATTATTTTGTACTGTACTGTATCTGTTTATTTCAAGGAGTCATAGTCATGGGGATTTGTAGGGGTTCCGATAACTCTTCTTCAATAAGTGACATTGTTTACTCAGTCTAAGGAACTGAGGCCTTATCAGTTCCGCTATCAATTATTTCTCAGAAATGTCTAGACTCAAATTTTGTTCCTGTTGACTGGCGGGTTGCTAATGTCACTCCAATTTTTAAAAAGGGAGATGGGAGCTCGATCACCTTGTAATTACAAGCCAGTCAGTTTAACTACTGTTGTGTGCAAAGTTATGGAATCCTTAATAGTGGACTGCTTGCTAAAGCATCTTTTAGACAATGGGTTACTCAATCAAACTCAGTATTGTTTCCTACCCAGGAGGTCTTGTGTTACAAATATGCGTAGCTTTCTTGAGGATGTTTCTTTGTCGCTCAATTTAGGTTCCAGTGTTGATGTCATTTACCTTGACTTCCAAAAAGCCTTTGACAAAGTGCAGTGGTCCTACCTCTAGGTAGACTCATGGTAAAATTGCATAGGCGAGACATCAAAGGCTTAGGCAATCGCACTGAGTGGATCAATTGTGGCTCAATGGTAGGTCTCAGAGAGTTGTTGTCAATGAAAATTTTTCTTCTTGGAAAGAAGTCTCAAGTGGTGCACTGCAAGGTTCTGTTCTTGGCCCACTTCTTTTCCTAATTTTCATAAATGATATTGATAGCTCTATCACTTCCGGTATAAGTAAGTTTGTTGATGATACTAAGCTCTATATGAAGGCTGGGGATAAGGATGATTCCTTATTGCTTCAGAATGATCTGGATAAGTTATTTTCATGGTCTCACGCTTTGCAAATGTCTTTTAATGCTGATAAGTGCAAAGTCCTCCACTTTGGTTCTAAGAATTCCTGCTATGATTATACTATGGATTAGGGCTGCACCGGAACTCTGATCCGGCCGGAACCCAGATTTTGCTGAGTTCCGGTTCCAGCCGGATCCATTTAAAAGTACCTGGCCGGAACTTTATACTTGCTTCAAGTCACATACTTTCACAGTTTGAGATAAATCATTAAGAGTCAAATGAAAAAAAGATCTGACAGTTTTCTTCCCAGTTCTTTTTGTTATATAAAGGCCTAATCCTCTTACTCTAAACAGTTCCAGTTCTCCTAGCCTACTGTACTTACTCTAAACCTCCTCCTAAAAGTGTCTACTGTGAAACTTATTCCCATCCACACACACTCTCAGTTAATTGCTTCAGGATGGGTAAATAACTGACCCCGATGTGTAATCAAAACACTCTCAGTGCAGTAAATGCTGTGTAATTCAATTAAGTTAAGCAGAAGTCCTCTACATTCTTGATAGTGTTCGACCAATTATGCTATAATCGGTAAAACCCGATTACCGATTATTTAATTTAACAATTGGCCCGATGCCGATAACCAATTATTAGAAAGAGGGAAGTCACATGTTTGTCACTTTATACGTGCCCCTTGCTTCGTGCGTTTCGTATTACCATAACCAGCTCAGGATGGAAATATTGGGAATAGTTCTGTTCGTTTCACGAACGGGATATCATTTTTGTAGGCGAAATATTTTCACTTCAAAAGTGGAGATACAAATCAACCCTTAATACTGTACAATTGTTTGCAGTCGATTTCACATGCCCTTTGATAATTTAGTTCTAAGGCCAACATCATGCTCTGTCTAGTTTTCATCCCCCAATCATGTCGGAACTTTGCATGCTTTTACTGTACTCGGTTGTAGTTGTGTTAAAGTACTGTAGCTACCTTCCCGCTTTTAATAAAGAACCCCATGTAAAGCAATCATGATAATCTTAGCAGTTCTGGGCACCAGTATAACTTATCTTATGGTTCCTTTCCGATATAAATATCCCCGTATATTTTTAGCAGTTCTCGTCCAAAACTTCCGTCTTGTTTAAAAAGAATCTGCAACTGAAATGCACGTAAGTCCGATCCCCGAAAAATCCACTTACGCTGAGATTTGCGATGCCGTTTCTATGTGAATTTAGCACGGGGCTCGCCCGGCTTAGCTAGCCGGCATTACAAGCGCGATTGTCTTAACACAAACTCCACGTGAAAATTTTTCTAGAGACCGAGTATTTTCACACACTAAATCACATAGGCGAACACCCGAGTTGTGATTGGCTGCCTAGAATCTACGCAATTGAACCAATCACGAAGCAGGGGCCAATTTAAATTTTGCAATGGATCTTTTGCATATGGTGTCACCGAGCAAAATATTATGCCTTGTTTGACAGTAAAAACGGACACTCACGTAAGTCTAGTGCAAGTGTGGGCCAAGAAGTTTGCTGCAAGAGATCACGTGCATTACTGTTTTCGTTTGCAATGACGTCGTATGACAACATTGCTGAAGTCCTACCGTAAATAACGTTACGGAAGGAATGCTGGGAATGCCTTAATTTATGCAAGGTAATAATCACCAAACTTTACAAGATTCTAGGTGCTAAGTGTACAAAACGTGCACATAAAAACGAAACACTGCAGCTAGATAGTCTGTACTATGTGTTTTGTGCAGAACAGTTTGTACAGCAACTTACACGGCGCTTTCTGCGAGACAGCAAGGAATACACCTTGAATGCACTTCTAAATCGAATTCCAAGTAGGCTAATACTACCGGGTTATAGCGGAAAACATCAAAAAATCATTCCCATGGCAGGGGTAAAATTTATACGTTTGTGATTATCAATGCATCCCGTTTTGGCGGGAAGTTAAAGGATGGAGTACTTACAGGAATTTTAACGAAATTAAGAGCAAGTTTCAAGTAAATTTAGCCCCTTTTTTGATTCCTTGCCGTAGGCAAAAGGAATCTATGCGATGGTGATGTCGTGTGTGTGTGTGTGTGTGTGTGTGTGTGTATGTGTGTGTGTATGTGTGTTTTTATGTGACGCTTTGCTTGTAAACACGATATCTCAAGAAGGGTAAGTCCGAGGGATCTCATACTTGGCATGTGGATTGCCCATATTGAGTAGATGATCCCTATTGTTTTTGGTGGACGTCAAAGGTCACTTGGGGTCACGAGAGGTCAAAAGGTCAAAATCTTGTAAACACGATATCTCGAGAACGGTACATGTGACTATGCTCATATTTGGTGTGTGGGTTGGTCATATTGAGTAGATGATCCCTATCGATTTTCTTGGAGGTCAAAGGTCATTTAAGGTCACGAGAGGTCAATAGGTAAATTCCTTAGAAATTGCTTGTAAACACGGTATCTCAAGAAGGGTAAGTGTGACTAATCTCATATTTGGTGTGTGCATTGGCCATATTGAGAAGATGATCCCTATTGTTTTTGGTGTAGATCAAAGGTCATTTGGGGTCACGAGAGGTCAAAAGGTCAAAACTTCGTAAACACGATATCTCGAGAACGGTACATGTGACTATGCTCATATTTAGTGTGTGGATTGGTCATATTGAGTAGATGATCCCTATCGATTTTTGTGGAGGTTAAAGGTCATTTGGGGTCACGAGAGGTCAATAGGTAAATTCCTTAGAAATTGCTTGTAAACACGGTATCTCAAGAAGGGTAAGTGTGACTAATCTCATATTTGGTGTGTGCATTGGCCATATTGATTAGATGATCCCTATTGTTTTTGGTGGAGATCAAAGGTCATTTGGGGTCACGATCAAAAGGTCAAAACTTCAGAAACACGATATCTCGAGAACGGTACATGTGACTATACTCATATTTGGTGTGTAGGTTGGTCATATCGAGTAGATGATCCATATTGTTTTTGGTGGAGGTCAAAGGTCATTTGGGGTCACGAGAGGTCAAAAGGTCAAAACTTCAGAAACAATATCTCGAGAACGGTACATGTGACTATACTCATATTTGGTGTGTAGGTTGGCCATATTGAGTAGATGATCCCTTTTGTTTTTGGTGGAGGTCAAAGGTCATTTAGGGTCACGAGAGGTCAAAAGGTCAAAACTTCTTAAACACGATATCTCGAGAACGGTACATGTGACTTTGCTCATATTTGGTGTGTAGGTTGGTCATATCGAGTAGATGATCCATATTGTTTTTGGTGGAGGTCAAAGGTCATTTGGGGTCACAAGAGGTCAAAAGGTCAAAACTTTGTAAACACGATATCTCGAGAACGGTACATGTGACTATACTCATATTTGGTGTGTAGGTTGGTCATATTGAGTAGATGATCCATATTGTTTTTGGTGGAGGTCAAAGGTCATTTGGGGTCACGAGAGGTCAAAAGGTCAAAACTTCATAAGCACGATGTCTCAAGAATGGTACATGTGACTATGCTCATATTTAGTGTGTGGGTTGGTCATATTGAGTAGATGATCCCTATTGTTTTTGGTAGAGATCAAAGGTCATTTGGGGTCACGAGAGGTCGAAAGGTCAAAACTTCGTAAACACGATATCTCGAGAACGGTACATGTGACTATACTCATATTTGGTGTGTAGGTTGGTCATATCGAGTAGAAGATCCATATTGTTTTTGGTGGAGGTCAAAGGTCATTTGGGGTCACGAGAGGTCAAAAGGTCAAAACTTGGAAACACGATATCTCGAGAACGGTACATGTGACTATGCTCATATTTGGTGTGTGGTTTGGTCATATTGAGTAGATGATCCATCTTGTTTTTGGTGGAGGTCAAAAGTCATTTGGGGTCACGAGAGGTCAAAAGGTCAAAACTTCATAAACACAATATCTCGAGAACGGTACATGTGACTATGCTCATATTTGGTGTGTGGGTTGGTCATATTGAGTAGATAATCCCTATTGATTTTTGTGGAGGTCAAAGGTCATTTGGGGTCACGAGAGGTCAATAGGTAAATTCCTTAAAAATTGCTTGTAAACATGGTATCTCAAGAAGAGTAAGTGTGACTAATCTCATATTTGGTGTGTGCCTTGGCCATATTGAGTAGATGATCACTACTGTTTTTGGTGGAGATCAAAGGTCATTTGGGGTCACGAGAGGTCAAAAGGTCAAAACTTCGTAAACACGATATCTCGAGAATGGTACATGTGACTATACTCATATTTGGCGAGTGTGTTGGCCATATTGAGTAGATGATCCCTATTGTTTTTGGTGGAGGTCAAAGGTCATTTGGGGTCATGAGAGGTCAAAAGGTCAAAAATTCGTAAACACGATATCTCAAGAGTTACATGTGACTGTGCTCATATTTAGTGTGTGGATTGGTCATATTGAGTAGATGATCCCTATCGATTTTCTGAAAGGTCAAAGTTCATTTGGAGTCAGCATGTTCAAAGCCTGACAAGCTTTCCTGCACAGTCTTTCAAGAAATGTCACTTGTAGGGTCCTGTAACTTGTCCTGTAGATGGCACATAGTGAATACATGGTCCCAGAAGTTTTTGGTGGAGGTCAAATGTCATTTGGGTTCACAACGGGCAAGGGGGATCTCAATGTAGGAAGATTGGATGCCTTGCATGTGTACTTTGTGGGCACATTATGGAGCCCTGTTAATTGAAAAACATTGCCAAGCAATGTCAATGTGAAAAAAGGCCTTACATTTCAGCGGCAAGGAATCACTAAGCCTTTTGGCTTTCTGGTTCCAATTTCAAATAATCGGCGGTAGTGATCGGTTGAATGGCAGAATTTTACCGATGCCGATTATTTACCAATAACGCAATAATCGGCCTGATGCCGATTACTTAACAGATGATCGGTCGAATACTAATTCTTGAATTTGCTGTCAATCGAAACAGTGGCTTTGTCAAGAAAAGGGGAACAAGGGGCATGTGTCCCCCTATAAAACATTGTGCCCACATCCCAAATAAGATTTGGTAAATTTTGGCAACTCAATCTGCTTTGATATAAAATCACCCAAAACACCTGGGAAATGCCATTTTTCGGCTGTCTAAGGCATTGAGTTTTTCAAAATTTTCTGTACAATCCAGTCAGCACCACCTGAGGTGGTGCTCAGCTCAGGTAACCTTTCAGACAGGATTACATCTTTGATCGAGAGAGAATCACATGTAACTGCTAGCTGTCCATCATTTGCTTTCTCTATAGTTCAGCTCCCCTTCCTCCTTTTCCAAAGTGTAAGCCAGTTCACTTTTGGTAGTAGTTTCACCAATAGTCTTACTTATGTTAGCCATTATTTGCAAAACATTCTAGATGAGAATGACCAAAGATTTACTATTTTTAGGTAATTTTACCTCAGCGTTGTAACTTTTTTCTTGATTACACCATTTAACACGTGTTGTTAAATCCCCTCGAACTAACCAACCCACCAGTGTAAGTTGGCCTCCTGGACCACAACCGAAACAGCCTTGCACTTCTTACTTGGTAGTGCCTCCAACAAGTGGTGTCTAGCAATGCCCTCCTCCCTCTCCCTGCAAAATCATTGTACTGTATGCCCCCTGTGGTACCTACAATAGAACAAAACATTCTGGGGTTGCCACTGAATCAAATAGCTGTGCTTATTGGGAATTTCTGTGGACTAATATAAAGTTTTTGTTTGGGATGAGAGGATTAGGACTTTCATGTATATATTTGGAATTGTTGTTCAGTTGCACTTCATATAGTCTTGGCTTTTTGATTCCTTGCCGAAGGCAGGCAAGGAATCTATGCAATGGTGATGTCGTGTGTATGTGTGTGTGCGTGTGTGTGTGTGTGTATGTGACGCTTTGGTTGTAAACACGATATCTCAAGAAAGGGTAAGTGTGACTAACCTCGTATTTGGTGTGTAGGTTGGTCATATTGAGTAGATGATCCCTATTGTTTTTGGTGGAGATCAAAGGTCATTTGGGGTCAGGAGAGGTCAAAAGGTCAAAACCTTGTAAACACGATATCTCGAGAACAGTACATGCGACTATGCTCATATTTAGTGTGTGGATTGGTCATATTGAGTAGATGATCCCTATCGATTTTCGTGGAGGTCAAAGGTCATTTGGGGTCACGAGAGGTCAATAGGTAAATTCCTTAGAAATTGCTTGTAAACACGGTATCTCAAGAAGGGAAAGTGTGACTAATCTCATATTTGGTGTGTGCATTGGCCATATTGAGTAGATGATCCCTATTGTTTTTGGTGGAGATCAAAGGTCATTTGGGGTCACGAGAGGTCAAAAGGTCAAAACTTCGTAAACACGATAACTCGAGAACGGTACATGTGACTATGCTCATTTTTGGTGTGTGGGTTGGTCATATTGAGTAGATGATTCCTATCGATTTTCGTGGAGGTCAAAGGTCATTTGGTGTCACGAGAGGTCAATAGGTAAATTCCTTAGAAATTGCTTGTAAACACGGTACAGTGTATCTCAAGAAGGGTAAGAGTGACTCATCTCATATTTGGTGTGTGCATTGGCCATATTGAGTAGATGATCCCTATTATTTTTGGTGGAGGTCAAAGGTCGTTTGGGGTCATGAGAGGTCAAAAGGTCAAAACTTCGTAAACACGGTATCTCAAGAACGGTACATGTGACTGTGCTCATATTTAGTGTGTGGATTGGTCATATTTAGTAGATGATCCCTATTGATTTTCCCAAAGGTCAAAGTTCATTTGGAGTCAGCATGTTCAAAGCCTGACAAGCTTTCCTGCACAGTCTTTCAAGAAAGGTCACTTGTAGGGTCCTGTAACTTGTCATGTAGATGGCACATAGTGAATACATGGTCCCAGAAGTTTTTGGTGGAGGTCAAATGTCATTTGGGTTCACGACGGGCAAGGGGGATCTCAAGATTGGATGCCTTGCATGTGTACTTTATGGGCACATTATGAAGCCCTGCTAATTGAGAAACATTGCAAAGCAATGTCAATGTGAAAAAAGGCCTTACATTTCAGCAGCAAGGAATCACTAAGCCTTTTGGCTTTCTGGTTCTTTCCAGTAAATATGCAGGACAACCAGACTGTGGAGAACTTCCATAAGCTCTGATGTCCTATAAAAGCCCTGAGGGTTCCTTGAAAAGTATTAACATGAGAAACAAGCAGAAAAAAGCCAAATTTTAGTCCATTTATCACAGAGTAAAGATTGAAACCATACTAGATTAGAACAGCTCTTGGCTACCGAGACTGATCACAAATTCTATTATTGCAGTGTACAATATGGTTATTTCCTTCACTTAATATAAAAAGTACATTCTTACTAAATTTCAAATACTTCAACCAGTTACAAGTCAGCCTCATATTGTGTAGGCATTAGTAATGAAGGCTATTTCTTCCTAGTTAGTGATGTTATCTTACTACAAGCATTACAATGCATTCAAAATACTCGGTTCCGGCCGGAACTTAAAAAAGTTCCGGCTGGTTCCAGTTCCGGCCGGATCCAAAATTTCAGTTCCGGTGCAGCCCTACAATGGATGGTACAAATTTTAACAAAGCGACTTCTGAGAAAGACCTAGGTGTAGTTATTATGGGAGATATGAAGCCATCTAGGCAGTGCACATGCAGCTTCTGTTTTAAGGGCAAATAGGGTGCTTGGGTTTAGTGGAGCAAGCATGTATGCAAATACTGCGTGATCTCATGTTTGATCTAGCCATTAACAAGGTGTTGTGATTCACGCACATGAGTTTACTGTTTTGACCAATCAGCTTAAGGCACTGCCTGCACCATCTGTAATGTTTGTTGTTCATAGCTAAAAGCATTATTTGTAAATCTTGATTCGGCCCGTTAACTCAGCAACACCTGTCAGGGCACTTGTAATTCATTCCTGATACAATTCAACTGTATTCTGTTCATGATTGTTTACCAACCCATAGTAGGCCTTAGGCGATCACTCTACTCTGAAGTTAGGGAGTGTGGTAGGTGTGCTATTTTACTAAACCTAGGCCTTAACTGGATTTATATATGAGCTCCCATTCTTTATCTAGGTTTGTAAAAAATCACACTCCTCACAGTGATTTTAGGCGAGTGATTGCAAACAGTCGCACTTGCATGCCTGTCCAAATGACCAGAATTTTTCATTGCAAAGTCAAATTTTCAAGGGACTGGGGTGGGTTAAGGGAAGCTTTCCAAATGCTACTGTAGTGTAGGACCTTTAAACAGGGAAATTCATGTTTTGCTCAGTTTACCACAAATTGCATGATTGTTTAATAATGAATTAATGATTGTCATGGAAATTTAAGTATTAAAACAAGATCATTACAAGCAAGCAAACATATCAAGTTAATATGTTGCTTATATTGTCTTGCACAAATAACACTTGTTCATGATTTACTACAACTGTCTTTGCATGTATTTTCTGGAAGATTTATGGATCAATTTGGAACAATAAAGTAAACAAGATCAGTTAAGGCGACAGTACTTTAGAATGTCAAGTTTTGAAAGAAGTCTTCAGAACCTAACAACTGGGCATGTATAGGGAACAATGTAGCATACAGTTTATTTTCATGACAAGAAAGTTTGTCAAAGTTTTCTTTTCTCTTATGTGATGCTAGAATATATGCCAAATCCAATCACACAGGCTGTGAGGTGCATGGACAGGTTCATGTTCAGTACTAATAGCACATTTACTGTAGATGAATTATTTAGGAGCCAATTAGGCCATTTTACACTTAGCTACTGTAGCAATCTCTGTGGCAGCCACCCCCTTAAACTGCCTCCCCTCAGAGCCTGATGGCGATAGTCAAATGATCCTTTCACACCACAAAACATTAATTTATATTAATTAACCTCATATTGGACAAAAGCAATTGGTCTAAATCTGTGTATAAATATGGTTATGACAATTCCAGAATATTCAAAGGCCTACAGTATGTGAAGATACCATACTATAACTCGTGCCTAGTGTACAGTAACACTGAAAAATAATGTTGGAACAGTGGGCTTTGCAATACAATACACTGTGAACAGTACTGTAGCCTGTGATATACTGTACAGTACCTTATGTTACTCATTGTGAACAGTATAACAGTTGAAAGCTTGGGGAATGTGAGTCAAATTTAAGAGACTTCAGCATGTTACTAATGGTGAGTCTATTGTTTACTACATCCCTTGTGAGAAAAACAGATTTAAATAGTTTCCCAGCAATTTGAAAGTATATTTGATGAGAATCTTGGAAAGAAACTGTCAATTATGCCTCGATCCCTTGTTCACAAGTGAAGACTCTTAGTATTAAGACAGATGTTGAATGATACATTCATATTATAAAATAAAACAACCAATTGTTCTTTGAGTATGTTATTGATATTTCTGTAACTTTTCTATGCAGTTGAAACAATTTGGCTTCCAATGCCACAAATGTTAGTTTTTTTTTTTTGCAGAGATAAGCTGGGCAAAAAAAATTTGTCTGTCCTGCAGGCTACTTTCCTGTAGAATTTACTTCATGGACATGAGCAAGTTTCTCTGGGCATCAGGCCCACGGTCCCCTGTTATTTCACCTTCTCTGCATGTTACAGGAATCAATTGTCATATCAACAGGTGCCAATAATATTCTGTATGGATGCATAATAGTATAGTGCTCTTCATATATCTTTTGTTCAGTAGGTGCATTTGGCCCTTTTTGTTTTGGAATTTTGATCTGGTACCATATGACTTGATCTGGGTCAAATCAGGACTGACGAAACACCTGGGATGACAGGGTTGGTTGAGATAAGGCATTGGTTTACATTCAAACATATGCACACCTTCTCACTAAAATACAGTAGCCTATATTTCATCCTCTTTGGTTGACAGCAAATTAAAAAACACTGAGTACCATAGCTCATATTGCACACCATGTACTTTACTAAGAGTTATCTCTCTAATTACACATGGGGTCTTGTACACTCACCCTGAAGCAATAAACTGAGATTGTGTTTGGATGACGATAAGTTTTAGACAAATGTGGGAGAGGCTTGAGTAAGTACTGTACATTAAGAGAATTGGAACAGTCTGGGGTGAGAAGGTTTGGCCTTAAAGTATTTTTTACTTACAAGCATTGTCACAAAAAGAAAGTCATATAATTAGAAGAAAAGTTGATTTTTACTTTGGGATGATCTCATGTTACTGTAGGCCAACACTTCAGCACATTGTTTATTCTCTCCTATGGGTGATGTTAATATTAATTTTTCTGTCTATTGTTTTTGCAGTCAATTTCATTGTGACCAACCAACCATGGATGAACACAGAATAGAAAGAGTGGCCACAATCCAGGCAAATTGGATTCAGTTAGCGTGAGTATACTGTACATCAAACAACAACAAAGAATTGACCCAACAGAAATGTTTTTTTGCCTGCTCCTGGTAGAATACTACAAACAGATCTCCACAAACAGGATATACTGTTGTAGGTTTGAAACTGCTAGAGAACAAAGAAATAAATTCAGATAACTATTTTGGGATCACCTCTAGAATTTCAAGTTCAGTTTATGTAATTGATTTCTAAAAGTTTCAATAGAAGGGGAGTTCCTAATGGTTGGAGGGAGACAATTCCACTCAGCCACTGCCCTGAGTCCTTGACCTAGCATATCAAACATGTGATTATGATTCCTTTGGCAGATATGAGCTTGTAAACGATACCTTGCCGGGTACAGGCCGCTCGCGAGAGCTGAAACCTCACATGTCTTTCCTCGCTCACGTGGAGCTCGTAACTGGCGTAGCTACCCGAAATTCGGACACTGCAATGAGCTCTGTCATGTGATATGCAAGAGCCCACCCTCGCTCTCAGCATTCACGTGCCGCGTGACATAAACGGCTAAAGGGGAATTCTGACTATTTCCTTACGGGGAACAGTTCCGTGTACCCCGTAAGGCATTGAATACGGGTATGCCCTGTGTGTGTGTGTGTGTGTACTTACACATGTCGATTTTACATACAATCTGAGGACCTCATTGTGTTTTCTTTTGTATTTTCTTCCTTAATCTCATACTTAACAATACACTCCCTTTTGTTCAAACTTGGGAGCACTCAACAAATCTATCTGAATTTCCATCAGAGGACCTGAAATTGAATGTGCTGATGCCTACTGTAACTTCCTTGTAAAAACAAGGTATACAGTTATTCCTTTATTAAGAGATTATTTGTTAGGTCCTCAAACAGAATTCAAAACAAGTGCACTGGTGTACGTCTATGGTATACAAAAAATGATATCTCATCAGCCTGATACTTTTACTTGGAGGGATAACATGTTGGATAGCTCATGTGTAGCTCTATTGTGATGTCACTCAAGATAATTCAGTGGAAAGCCCTCTTAGCAACAAAATCAAGGAGAGAAAATCTTAATAAAGGAATACCTGTTTACCTGTTTTTGATTAGGAAGTTACTTGTATCAGCACATTCAATTCAGGACTATTTTTCAATAATTTGAAAAAAATGCAAAAAAAAAACCGGACACATTTTCACATTTTTTCAAAAAATTTTTAACAACCACATTTCCTTGTACAGTTGTACTTAGTGATTTGAATGAAATACACACATTTCTGTCCTGTTATATTGATAGCATTGCAGTAGCATTGTTGCTAAATGTCTCTTTCCTGCAGCATCTCAAGTACAGTATGTACAGAAATGTTGTTGTTAGCATTATGTGGTCCCCACTCCCCAAGTGCTTGTGAATATTAATGATGTAGATGATGCCATGCATTCAGTTTTCAGCAAAAACCAAAAGAATACATTGGAGATAGGTCAAATATGTCTGTGCTACTGTATCATATATATATTGAACTGAAGTGTTTATTGTATTTACATTTAGGCAACCTTTCTAGATCATTATGAGTCATTACAATTCATTTATGTTGTAGTAATGTCAATACATGTGTGTCAAGGGTGTATGTCATTCTTACAAACCCATATGTGCTTACAATCTACAGGATAAAGTAACCATTGCTTTCAATTTGGTATTCTGTTAGTAAACTATGCAAACTCCTTCCTATCAGTTGTAAAACGGTTTGTTGCTAGAATTAAACAAGGTGTTTATATAATGTGACAGATTTGTCAGTGTGTTACTTGCATGCTTCAAATTGTATGTTAATTAAAACCCTAGTGTTTGACATAGATGGTTAGTCATTTTGTTGAGGTTTCCAGATGTTAAACATTAAAATCCTGTAAACATGGTATATTTCAAGTATCAGCTGGCGTGGATCCAGAAATTTTGTTTCATGGGTGCGCTAGATTCACTCATTAGTTATGGTAACTTCATGCTGCTCTGATTGGGGTAAAAATTATAAAGATAGCACTATATAGGACAAGTCTATGGTACACAAAGGTGTATTTAATCGATGCTTAATTGTCAGAATATGGTTGCCATTTTACATTACATAAAATAGCCCTTATCAAGACTGTCCATCATTAAACAGTCTTAAACCTGACTTTGGGGGTTTTTACATGGATGTTCACACCTACAGCCACTCCAACCCTAAAATCAATAAAAATATGATAAAACCCTTTAAGCATCAAAGTGGCTATAAAGTGAGGATGTTAACATCAAGTAAAAACCTGACTTATTACCCAGAAGTCAGGTTTAAAACCATTTAGTGGTAGGCAGTTTTAGTAAGGGCTATTTCACGTAATGATGTCCCCCGTAGTATGTGGAAAGTTTAGCCTTGGTGCATGGGGGGGGGGGTGAACATGCATCCATGGCAATCCCTAGATCTGCTACAGATTAGCAGCAGAACAGGTTTAAAGGGTTTCACATATTGATTATTCACTGCACAACCAGCAGGTTTCTCCCTGGATTGCCGAGTACCATCTAAACTGAAACTGACCTGACCTGCACTATTTATTTTTGACAAAGAATTGTACTATGTGCTCTGTGTTATAAATAAAAGGGGGAAATTGTATCTTTAAAAAAATAATCATTACTTTTTATTTCTACAGAAACCTTAATCCATTCTTTATGCCATCCAAGGATGCTGTAAGTATAAACTGACACAGGTCTTTTTTATGCAGATTTCTGTTGAGATTTGTTTCAATTTTTAAGTGTTGCCAAAGGTCTGCCAGTTGCAAAGTCACCACAGTCAGGATAACAAAAAAGTCTAGGATGGTCTCTTAGCATCATAAAACAGCTGCCTTTCAAGGCCTTATTATAATTATTATTAACATACACAGTGACCAGGAAGTGATTCATATGCTTCCTTAATCAATCATTCTAAGCTACAGTAGTTTTTCTCACACTAAATTTGTGGTAAAGGAAAGGGAAGGTGGGCTGTAAATGTATGACCTTTTATGAACATTGCTGCCCTTAGCAACCTGCAAGCCTCATTAATTTCTTGCTCTAGGCTGATGGAATCTTTGTGATAGAAAAGGGGCATAAGTAAGGTGTTAAGGGGTCCAACCCCCCCAGTGAGGAAAGATTTAAAAATGCCCCAAGATTCCCTCTGTCTTGGGGATGGAGTTAATTTAGATGAGGTTCACCTGGTGCCTCTAAAATTGCTCAAGGTTTTTTTTTTTTTTAACTTTAGTACATGAGTCATTTGGCCTTCTCATATGTACATGATGTTGTATTCAGTGATTTTTTTTAAAAATTGTTACAAAATAGTAGCAGTTTCAAAACTGTTCACAGTTTCATATTTTCTTTTTTTCAGTGGTCAATTTTATCTGGTAATTTACTGGTCATTTTGCAATTTGCTCATGTTTTATTTAAGTGAACATTTTTTTGAAAGAAAAGCTCAAGTTCAAACTACAGGTTGATTTGATTCTACTTACAAGTTTGGAAATGCCATTTTTCTCTGTCTGAGGTCACAATTTTCAAAATTTTCCATACGCTCCTCCCCTCAACTGATGGTGGGACTCTGATGATGCCCCCTTTTTAAACTGTACATAAGCCAAAGGCTGGATCTGATCTCAGTTAAACACTGGGAAAATCAGTCTTCAAACAAATGCTGGTCATCCATCATCATCCCTCCCCAACAAGAAATCCTAGATCTCCCTCCCCCCCCCCCCCTCATGTCACACAAATTCTAAAATTTCTCTCTTTTAACAAATGGGTTACTTAAATAATGCACAATTTGGTATCAAAAATATGAACAAAGTATCTGTAAACAAATGTTTCATTTTCAGCTCGCTTCTCATGCATCGTGCTAACTATTTGCATCCTATTATTGGCCCAGATTTCATTAAGCCATGCAACCCCTGCAGAGCACCTGCATGGGTGCTCAGGGAATGATGGTCTTACCCACAAATCCTCTGCAGTGTGAAGTTTTGGATATTAGTTGTAGATTGGCTGTCAAGATGTTAGTCAAAAGAAACATGTGGTTTGCCTTACATTGAGCAGAAGACCAAAATTTTTTACTTTACTTGGCAGTAATTTTTAGGTCATTTTGTCACTTTTTCAAATTGTGGACACTTGTGCAAATGTTTAAAGTTTAGAATTTGCCAAGAGTTAAATGCAACATACATGGAGTTTTGTCCATTTTTGATTCCTTGCCAAAGGCAGGCAAGGAATCTATGCGATGGTGATATTGTGTGTGTGTGTGTGAATATGAATATGTGTGTGTGATGCCCACTTGTAAACAAGATATCTCAAGAAGGGTAACTCTGAGAGATCTCAAATTTGGCATGTAGATTGCCCACATTGAGTAGAAGATTCCTATTGTCTTTGGTGGAGGTCAAAGGTCATTTGGGGTCACCAGGCGTCAAAAGGTAAATACCTTGGAAATTGCTTGTTAACACGATATCTCCAGAAGGAAAAATGTGAGTGATCTCATACTTACCATGGGGATTGCCCATATTGAGTAGATGATCCCTATTGTTTTTGGTGGAGGTCAAAGGTCATTTGCGGTCACCAGAGGTTAAAAGGTCAAAACCTTGTAAACACTGTATCTCAAGAAGGGTAATTGTGAGGGCTCTTATACATAGCGTGTGTATTGTCCATGTCAAGTAGATGATCCCTGTTGTTTTTGGTGGAGGTCAAAGGTCATCTGGGGTCACCAGAGGTAAAACATCAAAACTTTGTAAACAGTATATCTCAAGAAGGGTAACTGTGAGGGATCTCATACATAGCATGTGGATTGTGCATATTGAGTAGATGATTCCTATTGTATTTACTGGAGGTCAAAGGTCATTTAGGGTCATCAGAGATTAAACCTTGTACATACTATAACATTAAATTTAGTATCAAAGATTGTCAAATGTTACAGACAGACCTTGTGCCACTGTCCTCATAAGGACATGTAAGTAGGAACTAGATAATTAAATACACCATGGGTAATTAGTTTTATAAAAAAAGAACTAAATAACTGTCTATTTGGATCAAATACCCTCGAGCATGCTTGAACTGAGATTGTCTAATTGAATGAATCAAATTGTAACTGACCCACCAGAGGCTGTGAAAATTGCTGGTCACTGTTATCTTACCTAATTTATCACATTTGACTGCCACAGTGTCCTGAGGGGTTTTCTCATTGAATCATACAGCTCAATGGATTTAACCATTTCCTACCTGTTTAGAGATAGTGTCTGACACTTATTTAGCCCTAGGTATAAAGGCTTGTTTTTCAGAAAGTACTGTATATCTATATATATACTGTGTGTCAAACAAAGGACACTTGACTTCTACTCTGTTATTTGGTGTTCCTACAAGAAGACAATTTAAGGCAAATTACAAATCTTGTTAATTTCTGGATTAATAGGGTTCCCATTTTTTGTAAATTTTCAAGGACCTCATAGTCATTGGGAAGGGCATTACACCAAAAAACAAATACAAAAGAACCACCACTAATAGCCAAGGTTACACCTTTCTGTTGAGATGTCTCTACTGTATGTTCCAATTTATGGATGGCTGTTAGGATTAGGGCTTGTTCTAATACTAACCTCAATGCAGTCAACTTTTTGGATCATAGAGACATCATTATATAGAGAGCCATTCTCAGTACCAAAAATTTTGATTTAAAGGAGCATGTTTCAAAAATATCTGTTTATCAAGTTAATAGACAACATAGTTTACCAGCATCATAACTGCGTGGGAGATTTCTCTTGTTAGTGGAGGTCAAAGGTTGGGATCACAAAAGGGCAAAACCTTGTAGACATGACATTTTTATGTGGTTATTGAACTGTTGAGGGATCTCATACTCAGTTTGTGAATTGCTCATATTTAGCATGTTGATGGTCTTTTTAGGTGGTTGCTCCCTATTGTTTTAAGTGAGGGTGAAAGGTCATTTTGGGTCACATGATCTCAAAAGGTTTTGACCTTATTGGTATACCTCAGTATTTGTGAGGGATCTCATGCTTGTCATGTGGGCATCCATGCTCATTATTACAATATATCATATGGCAAGGAATCACTAAGCCTTTTGACTTTCTAGTTATCCTGGCATCAATGTGTTTTCTTAATGCCCATTAATCTTAAACATTATACCTCTGGTGCAAATGGAAAAATTGTACTAACTGTAGAACAGACTGCATGGTCAACTGGTTAGAGCATCTTGCAGTCGCAAGGTCTAGAGTTCAACTCTTGGCAAGGTCATACCAAGACATAAAAAATGGAACCTACTACCAGTGTGCTTGGTGCTCAGCATAAGCAGCAGAGAAAGGAAAGCAAGCATGTTAGCTACAACTGGAAAAAAGGCGGTGGCTGGCCTGACTTAAACAGCTGATTAGAAACTTCCAAAAATTCCATCTACCTTAATTTTACTGTGGACAAGAAACTGTGAAGCCTTTCACATTTCTGTTCCAACATAAACTGCTGTACCTACTCTTACGACCTCATTGTTCAGTTGCCATTAAACTGTGGTCCATTTACATTTTGTATTGACAGAATGGTTACCAAGAGAAATATTACTTTTGAAATGTACCCATGTTCCACATTTTATGGCCACCATAATTTGTTTTTATATGTCTGTTCTATTTTGCTGAAGTTCTGCAAAGACTTTTGTTCATGGACAGACACTTTAAAGCTATGACAAATTTTCTTTAGTTGAACCCCTTCACCACCACTGCCACCCAGTAAAGCATTTTCTCCCTCTTTTCAGCTGAGAGCATTTATAGATGAATTGCTGAAGGACATGGTTGCTGAAGCCATTGACTTGAGAAAAGAGAGAAATTTCAGGGAAGCAGCTGTGTACCTTCACAGGTGCCTGCTAGTATATGTGCAATACATCTATCCATTCAGACTAGAAATTAATGAAGATGAGATGCGAGTATTGGAGATTCGTATCTTTAAAGCAACAATGTCCGTATTTGGGGTAAGGGATGAAGCAACTTTATTTCTGTTTTTATAATGTGAGAGCCTCCAGTGGTCAGGGAAAAATTGAAAATGTAGGCCAGTAGTCATGAAGACATGCATACATGCTTAGAAAATACTCCAGACTTTCCAAGTCACACACATCTGGTGTGTGACACATGCATTTCAGCTCCTTCACACGCTCACACACAGATTAGTCCTGATCACACACATTCCTGTGCTTGCTCAAGAAGAACATGAGATTCGCTATGTTTTGCTCATCCAATTTCGTAACTAGTCAAAGCACTCAGCACAGCTCTTTCCCGTTGTCTTACCCCCAGCAGCCCAAAGTTGCCATATTGGTCGATTACCGGCCAAATCGCGTATATGTATCTATCATAGGTGTCAGCCAATCAGATTGCGTATATCAGTGTATTTTTTTTTTACTGGGCATACAAGCGGTACTCTGACTCACCCACCGCACTTATCCAAATAGCACCAACGCCTCACTGCTCAACGTCGGCATTACCCTACCAAGCATTTGAGCTACAGTATTTATCTGATTATTAGAACATTCTATATCTTACACTTGTTCTCGATTACCACATTACCATTAACTCTTTTAATAGGAACCTCTGACACACCAGTTGGTCCCAAGAATAACACTGGGATAAGGTTATATCAGGAAGGGCTATCACATCGTAACCCTCTCAAGCCAGCCAAATCAGACCCTCAATACCCGGCACACCTGCTAACAGAGAGAGATCATGCTACCGATTAGCCTCGAAAGTAATCTTTCTGGGCAAAACCCGTATAGCAATAGCACACCATGCTACGGCTTGTTACCTAACAGGACAAAAAAACATTTAAACTCAAACCTTTGGGTTCCCTATTGAAAACATCACTGAAACTTGCTTAATTATTCTTTTCTTGGCAATATCCTCCAAAATCCTGCAAGAATTTTTTAGGCAAAAGCAAGAGCTTAACCGATCATCATGGTTAAATTTATCATGAGCATATTGGCCTGTGAAAACCTCACTGAGTTTTTGGAGAGTCAGTCACTTCTGTTTACCTCAAAACCCATTTGATATGCACGCAAGAAGTGCCATTTCCGGCCATTTGGGGGTTTGTTAAACCAAAAAATTTTCCTTGTACACTCCGCACCAACCAATGGTGGCGCTCAGCTTAGATAGTCACACACATAAATTTCCCCCAAAGTTGGAAAGTCTGATACTCTTGGTGTTAGCTCCCCAAAATATACAGTTTTAATTCTTCCAAGGAACATTCTTCAGTCGTCAGTCAGGGTTTGAGACTAGAGAGACTTGAGTGTGTAATGAAAGGTGCATCAACTACTATGTGTAGCATGCCCAGTTGGCATGGAGTATGCACACAAATGTTGACTTGGAGAAGTTGAGAATTACTGATTCAAGTTTTGGTGGTAAATTTGTAGCTTAGTCATGGTTATTGAAGTGGGAACTTGTGATGGACAGAAGAGCTTCATTTTAGTCCAAGTATGGGTCAGTAAAAACCACTGTGGGTCATTACCATCCCTCACTGACCCTTGCAGCTACAACCCTGTCCACAATTACTCTCAAAATAGTGCCATCATGTCATATGAACATTAAAATATCCCCCAAGAATGATGGTTTTAAAACAAACGAAAATGATGTAGGAAATTCCTTGTAGATCCTTCTTTCATTATCACAAGCTCATGTTTATTCATAATATACACCACAAGAGTGGTCATCTTGTAACATGACCCATATGTGATGAATATTGATAGAATTGTGGCTGTATTTCTAATCCTTTTTATATCAAAAATGGTGAAAACTTGCTCAAGTCGCCTCCCCTTTAGTTGCCTCTTACAACATGCAGGAACACCGTGGGCATGTTGTACAACCCCTACTGGGAAGGATGGAGAGGTTGACTATGAGTTGCAGTATGGAAGTGTCATTCATGACCTATTGGGAAATCCAAGTTGACAAGTGATCGTCAAATGTAGTCACCTTTAACTGAGCTGCTAGTCTTTTCTTTCCAGTTCTTCTATGTGTTTCATTCATTGATGGCTGTACAAGCCCCCCTGCCCCCCCTCCCCAAAAATAAAAAAAACATTGAACTTACATTATGGTATTGCATATAAAGAATAAATTTAAGAAGATTAAGGTTGATGGCACCCATGGATGAGCAACTTCACCACACTGTTTGGATAATCCATGGATACAAAGCTTTTATTGTATCTCTTCTTTTTAATAAAGTTACCTATCTCTTTAATGTTAGTTATAATCCTTGAAGCATCACCCATTCATTCAAGTGTTGTATTACTTCATTATCATTTTTCATTGTTTTTTTTTGTAAATTTCCAGGGAATATTCCATTGGGCCATTGATGAAAGCAGATATGGTAAGGCTGTAACTTGCTTACACTTTTAAGATGTGAAGGGCTTACTTGATTAGGGAATAAATCTCAACTATAGAGGGCTACTGCCCCTCCTTCTTCATAGTTTTGTTTCTGGACTTCAGATAGTATGTAGTGTGACCTGACGTTATTCATGCGTGTACTGAACAGATATGTGTATGTCACTTGCATAATTGTTGACCCTCCACAATGCATAGGTTTTATTCTTTCATAAATATGTTTGTAGTCAATTGTGCAGACCTGCTACTGTACATACAAACATCACATTTAACTGTCCAGGCATAATTCCAGTGTTGCATGAAATATTCTAACTTAAGGAATTGTAAACTGCTCTTTTCTTTAATTTTTAAAATGAATGACATGATTGAAAACAAATTATCGCACTTCCCTGAAATCAGCTTTAATGTTTTAAAATAACATGTTATACAGTAACATTGATCATTTTGTATATAGTTGCCATGGAAGCCAGTGACAAGTATGAAGCCAAGAAGAGAGAAGCACAAGTGATACTGACCATTGCAAAAGCTGGAGAAGAATTGATTAAATACAGATCAGGCAAAGTCTCTAAAATTATGCTGCAAAGACATCAAAAGAATCTTCATCATTTAAATGTAAGTACAGTTATTTATCAGGTCTATATTTTGGTGGAACTTTCTAGCAGCTGAATGTTTCCTGTCAACCTGATGTTTTCTGTCAACCTGATGTTTTCTGTCAACCTAATGTTAATAGCCTGTGATGTGTTATGGTGAGGAAGTTTTTCCAGTCATAATTTCAAAAGGTAATGACAGGTGTATTATGGGGGAAGCTGGTGTCAACATCCCACTTTCAATTTATAATATCATGAACAGTTATTATGGGGGGAGGGGACAGAAGGGTGAAGAAAGTGGTTTTGCATACTATTAAAATGATGCAAAAAATGAATGACCATTCTTTGGTTTCAATGAAAGAGGCACCTATGCATTCACGATGGCGTGTGTGTGTGTGTGTGTATGTGTGGATGTATGTGTGCGTGTTTGTGACACTTTGTTCATTAACACAATATCTCCCAAGACAGGAAACTTGGATAGATTTCATATTTGGTATGTGGATGGGTTATGGTCAGGAGATGGTCCCTGTAGTCTTTGCGGGGGTCAAAGGTCATCTGGGGTCCCCGAGGGTCAAAGTCTGAAAATCTTGTTAAAGGGATATCTCAAGATGTCTATCTATCTATGTATTGTTTTTGTTGAGGTCTAAAGGGCATTTGGAATAACAAAATTATCTTTTGAACATGCTAGTATAACATTTGAGTGAGAAGATAATGATGCATGATGGCAAATTTGAAATAGTACATTTATGTATCAGGTCAAAGGTTATCTGGGGTCACAAGGGGCCAAAGTCTGAAAATCTGGTAATTATAGCTATGGCACACAAGCTCCATGTCTCAGGAACAGCAGATTGAACAGCATTAAAATGGTGGACAGATTTAAAAGATTGGAGCTACCAGTAAATTGTGTGGTCATGAGTACTTACATTAAAACTGCTGTAATATTTAGAAATGTCCATAATTTTAACATTTTCTCAAAAAAACTTGGAGTGCCTTCATTCATGTTCACCTGCAGTTACAAACCTTGTACGGCTTTTACAACACAAAAATGTTTAATGGAGGGGACGGAAAGGAGAGAAGGGGGAATGATGCTTCATTAATAGCTTCTGTTATATTTTAATCATCATATATTAAATGTAATATGAGACTTTCAAAGCATCATTTTATCAATTTAGTACATGGTGTTGGTATTGTTCTTTCAACTTTATTTTAGAAGTACTTGAGGTTACTATTACTATAAAAGGTATTTTACTTAAAGTGGTCAGTCTTCTGAGACCTCATTTCACTTTTGAAAACCATTCCTCTCTTAGGGCACAGGACAGGAGATTATGCTAAACATGATGATTCAAGAGCTGAATAAGGAACTTGGTCCTTATATAGAAGTAGCAGAGACAGAGATTAGTCAGAACGGAAACCCTGACCCTGAGTGGATACCTGACCATGTCAAGAATCACAAGAAGCTGGCAGAGACTAGTAAGAGTAAAAAACCAGAGGTTTGTTACATGTCTTTTTTTTTATATAATTTTGTATTGTGCAGGAAGGGAGGCGGAGAGGGTCTGCAGAGGTGAAGGAACGCTACTGTATATGCTGTGTTAATTAAATGAAATGTTCAGTGTCAAGTAATGGGAAACCTTGTCAAGAATCATAAGAAACTAACACACAGAGGGTATTAATAGTGAGAAACTATTTCACTGTCACTTTCTATAAATATGTAATGTGTGATGGGGGAGGTAGGTGTAGAGGGGAGTGAAGGCAAGATGCTATGTTAAATTGTTAATTTAAGATTCATTAATATGTTCCATCTCAAGAACTAGGGCACCTTGTCAGGAATCATAAGAAGCTGACTAAGGCTAGTAAGTGTAAGAAACTAGAGGTTAGTAGATTCCATGTTACAGTAATGTCTTGTCCTGGGGCATGGGGAGGTGAATTGGTTTGTAGTTGACGTGTTAATTAAAGATGTATTTAGGTGTTAAGTCTCAATTACAAAGAGATAGCTCATTGAGGCTGATGAGAGTAAAAACAGGACATTAGTTAAATGTTTCTTGTTATAAATATGTAATGCTATATGAAGTTAATCATTTCATAAAAACTGTTCAAATTTTCTGTATGTATTTAAGAAAGGCATTAATAAAGAAAGGCTAAAAAAAATAAATGTGCAAGGTGGAGTGGGTGGCACAGGGCATGAAGGATGAAGACTAGATACGGGTTAAAGTTTCATTAACAGGTTCAGTCTCTAGTACTGGCACACTTTGTCAAGAATCACCAAAAGCTGACAGAGGAATAGTTACAGTAACAAACAAGAGTTTGGTAGATGTTGCTTGTTACAGTTATATCATGTGCTCGGGATGGGGGAGGAGACTGATAAGACAAGTCTTCAGTACAAAGAGATTATGTCTGGTTGCAAAAATAGACAGAGGCTAGAGGAGGAGTAAGGTCCAAGTGATGAGTTTTGGATGGGGCTGAAGGCTGAAGTGTGTAATTTAAAGCTTCATGAATATGATGAGGCTTGTATATACAAAGACACTTATCTCAAAAACCATGAGAACCTAACAGAAACTATTGACTGTATGAAACAAGTGATTAGTTAAATGTTATTTGAGACTGTGTTGGGTGCTGTATCACATGTCACATTGGCATTTTGTGACAACTTTAAAATTGAACATGTGTTTTTATTCAAAGTTGCTTCATTGGAGTCACAGTATTGTGAGAAAAGAACCTATTGAAAGGAGATGTTCATTACTTTGTTGCAAATAATCCAGAGAAAATGATGCCAATGTCAGATTAAAATTACATATTTTTGCACCAAAGATTCAGTTTATATGCTATTGGCTGACAGAAAACTATGTCAGAATCCTTTTGTTTGGGATGGCTTAAAAACAATAATTTTAGAAAATTTCTCAAGTAAACTCAACTTTGGAACTTGTTTAGTTAGTGCAGGAGAGTTTTGCATTACCTCAATAATTTGGTAGATCTACGCATGTGCTAACAAATCACTGAGTTCTTTTCTTGATTTTTTTATCAATAGAAGTAAGTGATTCCTCATTATGTATGGTAATAGGCTGTAGTCTTTGAAAAAGTTATGTACAACTTTTTGCAAATACGGTGTTTGTCTGAATAATATTAGTATTCTTATAATAATCTAATGTTTTAATTTTGTCGTTTGGTGCAGAAAAAGAAGAAGTCACGCTCCAGACCAACCCGTCTTCGCACAGACTCATCTGTCAGTGATACATCTGGTGAGTTTGCTATTCATCTTGAAAGAATCAATTATTGAATATGGATCAAACAAAAACCTTCAAATTTTACATATATTAGCTCTTAAGCCATGGTCACACTACAACCAATTCCCATCGAGTTCCAATCCAATTTTTGTGAGTTTTTGTTAACATTATCTCCTTCTCTGGTCGGAAAGAATGGAAAATTTGTCAACCAGTGTGAACACTGATTTGCATCTTATGTCTTTGAAATTAAAATGATGATGTTTTCATGACATTACACAGACACACACTTATATCCAACAGTGTAGTCCAATAGAATTTGTTTGTCAGTGTGGCATCGCAAATAATCAGTATAAATTTGTTTTCATAGACCTGCCATACAATTCATATATGGACACAGGTTGGCAAATTTTGGGGGTTTTTTGAGCAGAGGGGGAGAACATTTTAATAGAAATTCACAAAAATTGGATAGGAATCCAATCTGAATTCGTTGTAGTGTGAGTGCAGCTTTAAAGGTAAAAAGTCACTCAAACAAAGGTAATTGTACCTGCAGCATTATTGCTAACATAGATTTCCATGTCTCAGATGCTTATAAAGACTGGGGGGGAGGCACTCTTCAAGCACTGATATGTGGCCCTTAACCTTGTGAATCCTTTTTTTCATTAAAGTTAACAAAATTGTACAGCTGGTCGAGGGTGAAATAGTAACAAATATTTCATTATTTATGACACCATAGACACCAAACCTGACCTACATAACTTCTTCGTTTTGTTATATACAGATGCAGGAAGTATTAGTAACCACATTCACCAAAATGGAGGGGGAGATTATATCGGCAATAGACTCAACCACACAGGTACAGGCTCTGAGGACTTATCTAGTGGTGAGTGTTTCCACATCTGCTCAGTATAGGAAGTTCCTGCCATGAAAAATTTGAACAGCCTTGAAAACATTTTCAGAGTTTGGAAAAGTTTTAAAATACATGGAAATTGTGTGTGCTAGTAGGTACATACATTAGATTTGATGGTGCAGTTTGTGTGTGGAGGTGAGGGGGGGGGGGTAATTGATGCATCTTGTTAAGCCTTGGTTTTTCTTCTTCTTTTTTTTTGTTGTGCATCTGGGAGTAAATAGTTGGCTAGATGAGGTTTAAAGTAGTATTCTGGAGAAGAAATTGATTGACTTCAATTATGTGGATTTTTTTTTTTAGCAGCAAAACACTGCATCTCAATATAGTTTTCAGAAAATGCTAATTTTCAAAATAATGTAAGTTTTGATTCCTTGTCAAAGGCAGGCAAGGAATCTATGTGATGGTGATTTTGTATGTGTACAGTATGTACGTGTGTATGTTTTTCCTTTTTGTAAATAGTATATCTCAAGAAGGGTAACCCTGAGGAATATCATACTTGGCATGTTGAATGTACATATTGATTAGATTATACCTATCAATATTTGTGGAGGTCAAAGGTCATTTGTGGTAACGAGAGTTTAAATGGTAAATTCCTTAAAAATTGCTTGTAAACATAGTATCTCATGAAGGGTAAGTGTGACAAATCTCATGTTTGGTGTGTGGGTTGGTCCTATTGATAAGATGGATCTTGATCATGTTTTAGGTGGTAAAATCTAAAAATGTACCTTAAAAAATGCTTGTAAACAGGTTATCTCAAGAAGGGTAAGTGTGCCTAATCTTGTATATTGTGTGTGGGTTGGTCATTATGAGTAGATGATCTCTATCTTTGTGGAGGTCAAAGCTCATGTGGGGTTACTGGTTATTTAAGTCTGAAAACCTTGTTAAGAGGATATCTGAAGGTAGGAAGCTTGAACAGATTTCTTACTTTGTATGTGGATGTGTTGTACTCAGGGATAGAAGCCTACTGTTTTGGGTGGAGGTCAGAGGTTGTTTGCAGTCACCAGGGGTCGACTCCTAAAATTCTTGTTTACACGACATGTGATGGATACATTTCACATGTCATGTGGATGTATTATGTGGAGGAGAAGAATTCTCTTGTTTTGGTAGAGGTCAAATGTCATTTGGGGTCACATGGGATCAAAGTCTCAGTACCATAATTACACAGTTTCTCATGGTTGGAGTCTTGGGTACTGCAAAATTTAGCACATATTATGCCGATGCAATATAGTGAGCAGAACCCTAGTTCTAGGTGGTCAAAGGTCATCTAGGGTGTCCCAGGGTCTGAATCTCTGAATTTGATTTTCATGATCTTTCAATGTAGGAAGCTTGTTTACTTTGTGGGTGCATTATAAAGCACTGTCAATTTGAAAAAAAAAAAAGGCTTACATTTCAGTGGCAAGGAATCACTAAGCCTTTTGGCTTTCTAGTATTTTCGTTAGATTCAGTGCTTCATTGGAAATGTCCGTTGCTATCACTGCACATGAATGTGACATTGCATGAAGTTTATTTGTAATTTTGATGCCACTGCAGGGAATATTCAGCAATATTTTGTTATACTGTACATATGGTGTAGGGTAGTTCTAGATCAATACAGGAAGAGCTATTCTAATATTCCAAGATTAACCAATTTTAAGACAAATAGAACATTCAAATATAAAGAAATGGATTCTGTGACTTTTTAGAAAGTAGCAGTATTCTTTAACAAAAATGTCCAATATTTAGAGAGAGTATCGTGAGTTTAATAGGAAAAGGGTATTGCAACCGGGTTTGGAGGACATGGTGTGAAATATTTTGTGTTTACGAGTCCCAAGTCAAAAGCCCTTGGAATATGTCTTTAAGGATATGTTAACTCAAGTGTCTTTCATAGTGCCAGCTAAGTATTTAGGTGATGTTCAAATACAGTGCAAGTTCATTCAAGTTTGGTTTTTAGTAAGGTGCAAAGAAGTTCATGTCCTCAACTTAAGCCCCTTCTTTCATTGGTCTGGAATACTGTTAGCTTATTCTACAACTTCCAACCTACTGTGGGGGGGGGGGGTTGCAGATATTCCCATGAGAGATTTTGTTCTACTTTAGTCACACCATGAAGGATTACTTGTATTTACATAATCTTTATATAAAATACGGACTTAAATGTTTACATGCTTGTATGGTGTGCAAATCAAATGAACTAAAGACCTCAAGGTTAGAAATGGTGCATTCTCATAGAGCTTTGTAAAAGATAAATAAAACCAGATATTGGTAGCTGCAAGCTTCCTCATCAGTTGCATAAGTGCACCACGCTTAGCACTTAAGAATTTTTTGACTAAGAGGAATTTGAATGATTTATGGAATCTGTCTTAAACATTTCATGGGGTGATACAATATAAATCTCCATTCTATCTAGCACAACTATTATTATATCTTGAACCTTCGTAGTCATAAATGTTGTCAATTATAAAGTACCTTTATTGAGTTCAAAGTCCAATATAAGGTTTAATCTCATTGGCTGACCAAAATTTTCATGTAACTCATTTAGTCTAGAATAATGCAATTCTCCTCCATAAATACATTATAAGAAGAGGGCTTCTGTACTTTTGGAGCCTGATATTTATGTAGGTGTATATTGTAAACTTGCATCTCAGGCATTCTACTTTTTGCATTCTTTTCATGTACAGCTTCAAAGGAGAGCTCAGATAATATGATACAGAATGACAAGCTTAACCATGTCAATGGCAGGGGAGATTTTGTGACTCCTCAGGTATGATCTCTTATCTTTTATAGTGGTAATCTTTACATCAGGGGACAAAGTAGTGTGACTGTGAGCAACAGTAAGAAGTAATCACCAACAAAGATTCAACTGATTGGCAGTTTCAGTGCAGCAGCTTTGATATCAAAATCTCGTAAGCAGTTGTAGTTAGAAAGATTTGAGTGTGGGACACAAATTGTATCAATTACTTTCAACTTTTCCCTTTGTATAGGGTCCTTGATAAGCCAAGATGGTTTCCTTGCCCTCAAAACCTTATATTAAAGCGTTGCACCACCATCAGTTGGTGTGGAGTGCCCACACAGATTTTGTCATAGACAAGGTGAGAATTACTGGTTCAGAGATTAATATAAATTTCTGGCTTCTTTATGGTAAAAGTGGGAATTTTTGAAGGTTAGAATGACTCCATTTTAGCCCATGAATGGGTTAGCAAAAACCAATGCATGTCAATACCAACATTCACTTACCATTGTGCTACAACTCTGTACATAAAGCATAGCACAGTATCCAGAACATGAGAAAATGAGGATTTGCAACTTCTGAGAGAAAAATTGATTTTCAAATTGGTTAAGTGAAGTCAGATGGGGTTTAATCTAATGGTGGCTCTCAGCCTTTTTTCCATTTGTGGGACACCTCCATTGCCTCATGTACAACGGCAGTAGGTTCCATTTTTATCTCAATACATAACATGTATTGAGATATTGTCACACTAGCCAGTAGATGAAGTTTCTTTAGAGCAGGGTAATGTGACTTGATCAGTGGTCAATGTCTTTGAGAATTTGAGAGCAAGCTCTTTGGCCGGGAGGCGGAAGAAATTGCATTTTCCACATTAAAAAATTGATGGTTGCTAAGTTATTTTGCAAATTTTATGGTTAAACTCTTCAGTTGTCATGGAAACTTCAATTTTCTTTGCACACAGCACTTTGGTTGCTAGGCACAGATACCTACTGACTGAGAATGTTTACGTTTTGTACTTAAACTTTCAGATGTTAGAGGCAAGGTATCACACCTCTGCTAAATCAAGCATGAACTAACTGTAAGATAATCTTACTTAGTCTAACCATAAACAAAGGCTCTGTAAGCAGATATTTCCCAAGAAGTTATCTTGAGAGGAATAAGCTCTACCAGGCATGATCAAAGTGTCTCTAAGTTGTGATGAAAAAATTAACCGCTCAAACAGGGCTAGATCCGATTGTCCGGGACAACTAAAATTCTGTATGGACAACCAAAAGATAAAAGTTGGTTGTCCCATGGACAACCATTTTTCTCTAACAATGAACTGTAAAGCAGCTTGCTTTTATCTGGAAATTGAAAAATATACTGCTGACTGATCAGTGCTTTCAACTTTTTCTATCATGCAATATGTCCGACTTCAAGTGTTTTTGTCTCTCAAAAGTCATATCTTTTTTTTTTTGAGACTAACAATACATATAAACAGAATACCTGTTTTTTAATTGTTCAAAAACTGTTCTGGACAACCGTATTTTCTTGCGGACAACTAAAATACTGACATGGTTGCCCAAAGGACAACCATTAATTTTTCTGAAAATCAAGGCCTGCCTCAAGAGTTGATTGAAGTGTGTTTGAGGATTGGTAACATACTGTATTGAATGGGTGTTTTTTCTGCACACTTGTCATACATTGTAGCAATGCAGACACTCAAGGTAGCAGCAAAGAAATAGCTCTCACTCCTTCAGAAGTTGTGATATACCAAAATATTTGAATGAGACTGTGAAAATAGCGTAAGGGAGAGTGATTTGAGAGACAATAGTGTCGAATGCAGAAGGAAAACAGCTGTCATTGGACTGTTGGGTTTATTAGAAGACTCACTGATCTGCAAATCTGGTTAATTATTTCTGCTCTACTAAGTTTCAGTATTGTGAACAACATTGTGTACTTCACTTAGTGTTAAAGTAGTATTGTAAAAATTGTTCTCTATGAATTTGATCATTTTTGAGCATGAAATGCATCAGGATATTAACAATGGATGGATAATCTTTTTATGCAAAGTGCCAAAGGAGGACTGCATTTACATCAAATATCATCAGCAACAATATAGAAACTTTATCTCCTTAACATCCACAAAGTATTGAGATTCTGCAGCATCGCTGCTCAAGTTTAATCCTTTGGTATTACCCTGCCTGGGAGTTGAACCCAAGACATTCAGAGTAAGAGTCTGATGCTCTACCAACTAGGTAGGGCTCATCTAGTTGTTAATTGGCAAAATATCAGCAGCTTTTTCTTCTTGTGCAGATAAAAGCTATCAGGCTTTGGTGTGTGTGTATAAACGTTATTAAATCCATTCTCTTCTCATCTCTCATAATAAACCCATTTTTCAAGCAGTAGTTACAAAGGATTGTAGGAAAGGATTTTGGTAGATATATTTTTTATTGTCAATGGCATTTATGTGAGATCAAATTAATGCAAAATTAAAACTTTATCACAGAAACATTTCCAATTGATGTTTGAAAATGAGACTGTAGAAATAAACTTTCATCTTTGTGCTATGAATCCCTTTAGGGTGAGAATTTTGTTATGTGTATATTATGAGGCATTTTGTCTGCTGTGATGCTGTTTCACACCTTCTTACTGGACTTGTCCTCCCAGTATTGAAACTGACATTTCTTACTTGCTACCCCCACTCCCCCCCCCCCACACACACCCACACACCATTTGCAGACAGAATTGGTTGTTTATCCAGGGATTTGCAATTTGTGTTTTAAATTGTACCTCAAGTCTGAAGTTTCAAAAATATACATTACAGAGCATAAAAAATGAATTCAGAATTCATGAAACAGTCCAGCTCCCATCATCATTGGACATTCCTGAGCCTAGATATAAAATGTTGAAGTTTATTCATTCAATTTAAAATGGTACATTGCACAATAATTGTGATGTTATTTTTATATTACAAAGACAATTTACAGCCTTTGTATTTCTTTGTTTTTCTGAAAGCTACTGCACCCTTTTGCCAATATGTGATAGCACTTTAGTCTCTTATGGGGTATTGTAATTGATTCCTTGCCATAGGCAGGCAAGGAATCTATGCGATGGTGATGTCGTGTGTGTGTGTGTGTGTGTGTGAGCTTGTAAACCAGGGTTGTCCAACCTACAGCCCGCAGGCCACAGTCTGGCCCGCGAAAAGGTTCCGTCTGGCCCGTCAGAAATAATCTATATTGCAAAATTATTCAATAAGCAGATTAATTGATGACAACTTTAGGCTTCGCCGTCCGCTCTGGCATGCTTACTTTTGAATGAAATAATTCATTTCAAATGTCTGCTACATGTAGCTACATTGGAGTGTTGTCCACAGGGGCGGATTGAGAATGATTCAGGAGGAATACAAAAAAAATTGTCCTAATAATCTGCCCAACACCATCAATTTTTGCTAAAATTTATTTATTTGTTCAATAAAAAACGAAAATGAATCAGTGTTGCCTGTTGCATTTTGTTGCATTGGGCGTCAGGAAAAATTGAAAAAAAAACGAGTATAGAATGCGGCCACTCGTCCATCATAACCATTACATGTGGCCCACCGCTGCAAAAGGTTGGACAACCCTGTTGTAAACGATACATTGCCAGGTACAGGCCGCTCACGAGAGCTGGAGCCTCGCACGTCTTTCCCCGCTCACGCTGAGCTCGTAACTGGCGTAGCTATCCGAAAATTCGGACACTGCAATGAGCTCTGTCACGTGATATGCAAGAGCCTGCCCTCGCTCGCGGCATTCACGTGCCGCGTGACATAAACGGCTAATGGGGAATTCCGACCATTTCCTTACGGGGAACAGTTCTGTGTACCCCGTAAGGCATTGAATATGGGTATGTCTTGTGTGTGTGTGTGTTTGTGACACTTGCTTGTAAACACGATATCTTAAGGTAGGAATGTCGGACACTTTTCATATTTATTGTATAGATTTGTCATGTTGAGAGGAAGAACCCTTTGTTTTTGGTAGAGGTCAAAGGTCATTTGCAGTCACCAGTGGTAAAATTGTGAAAACTTCCAAAATAGCTTGTAAACACGGTATCTTCAGATAGGAGTGAGCGACACTTTTCATACTTGGTATATAGGTTTGTCATGTTGAGAGGAAGAACCCTATTGTTTTTGGTAGAGGTCTAAGGTCATTTGGGGTCACCAGCATTAAAATTGCGAACACTTCGAAAATGACTTGTAAACAAGATATCTTCAGGTAGAAGTGACTGATAATCTTCATGTTAGGTAGTTAGATTTGACATGTTGAGAGAAAGAAGCCTATAGTTTTTGGTAGAGGTCAAAGGTCATTGGAGGTCACCAGTGATAAAATTGCGAAAACGCCAAAAAATGACTTCTAAACATGATATCTTCAGTTAGGAGTGACCAGCACTCTTCATATTTGGTATATAGATATGTCATGTTGAGAAAAAGAAGCCTTTTGTTTTTGGTAGAGGTCGAAGGTCATTTGAGGTCACCAGCTGTTAAATTGCGAAAATGCTGAAAATGGCTTGTAAACACGATATCTTCAGATAGGAGTGACAGATACCCTTTATATTTGGTATATAGATTTGTCATGTTGAGAGAAAGAAGCCTGTTGTTTTTGGTAGAGGTCAAAGGTCATTTGAGGTCACCAGCGTTAAAATTGGGAACACTTCGAAACAGGCTTGTAAACATGATATCTTCAATTAGAAGTGACTGATAATCTTCATGTTAGGTAGTTAGATTTGACATGTTGAGAGAAAGAAGCCTATTGTTTTTGGTAGAGGTCAAAGGTCATTTGAGGTCGCTAGTGTTGAAATTGCCAAAACTTCGAAAAATGGCTTGTAAACAGGGTATCTTCAGATCAGAGTGACAGATACTCTTCATATTTGGTATATAGATTTGTCATGTTGAGAGGAAAAACCCTATTGTTTTTGGTAGAGGTCAAAGGTCATTTGAGGTCACCACGGTAAAATTGCCAAAACGCCAAAAATGGCTTGTAAATACGATATCCCCAGATAAGAGTGAGAGATACTCTTCATACTTGGTATATAGATTTTTCATGTTGAGAGGAAGAACCCTATTGTTTTTGGTGGAGGTCAAAGGTCATTTGAGGTCACCAACGGTAAAATTGAGAAAACGCCCAAAAAAATGGCTTGTAAACACGATATCTTCAGATAGGAGTAACCGATACACTTTATATTTGGTATATAGATTTGTCATGTTGAGAGGAAGAAGCCTGTTGTTTTTGATAGAGGTCAAAGGTCATTTGGGGTCACCAGCATTAAAATTGCGAACACTTCGAAAATGACTTGTAAACATGATATCTTCAGATAGAAGTGACTGATAATCTTCATGTTAGGTAGTTAGATTTGACATGTTGAGAGAAAGAAGCCTATTGTTTTTGGTAGAGGTCAAAGGTCATTGGAGGTCACCAGTGATAAAATTGCGAAAACGCCAAAAAATGACTTCTAAACATGATATCTTCAGATAGGAGTGACCAGCACTCTTCGTATTTGGTATATAGATATGTCATGTTGAGAGAAAGAAGCCTATTGTTTTTGGTAGAGGTCAAAGGTCATTTGAGGTCACCAGCAGTAAAATTGCCAAAATTCTGTGCCTAAAATGTAAAGAAAAATCTATCAAACACTGCCAATTTGAAAGCAGGTAAGGTATTTGATGGCAAGGAATCACTAAGCCTTTTGGCTTTCTGGTTAAATAATCCATCTCTGCACAATATAATATGCAAGCAAACAGAAAGCATCTGATGTCATATGAATATTTTGAATTCAAAAGGAAACTAAACAGGTAATAAGAGTTGTGCAACAAGAAAGTCACAAATTATCTCGCAATGTACTATTTTGCTCTACGTGAGTAAATTTCACAATTTAATATCTCAATAATGAAACAAACTACAACAATAGGAGTTGGATGGATAAGATTCATTTTGCAACCTTTTTGCAACCAAAATAATATATTTTAAAAGTTCTATAGATTCAATAATTCAATTTAATAGACTTTTCAACTTACCATTTGATCTCTTTCCAGGATGCCAAGCCAAAAGTTCCTCAGTCACATTCTGGCAACAACGGATATGGACTTGATGACTTTTCAGAATTTGAGCACCATCCACGTTTTGGACAGAAATTACATCCTCAGCCAGCTTCTCCGTACCAAAGGAGGCAAGCATCACCTGCTCCAAAACCCTCGCATCATGGAAGTGCCCCTCAGGGGCAAAGGGCACCCACCCCACCACCAAAAAGATTACCACAATCATATCAATTAGGACAACAGCCTCTTCAAAGTGCACCTCAAGGACAGAGATCATCAACACCACCCCCTCAAAGAGCACCACTACTGCCCCAATCAGGGAAACAACCCCGTATCAACGTGCCACTGCCATCACCTACAACACAACAATGGTTAAGGGATTTTGATTTTAGACTGGCTTGTATGCAATGTTTTACTAAGCACCCACAACAAGAGGGTATCTTTGCATTTAATTACAACCAAAAACTGTACCATGTTTGCAGCGGTGATATACTGCTTTGTCTCCTAAAAAGTTTGGCAAATTATGGCCAGATTTGGGGCCGTGTACGCCAAAGAACTAACGTGGAATTTCAAGGAACATTCAGGCTGTGCAATTTCTTTTTCAGAGGTTTAAGTTGTCAGATTAAATCAAACCTGTGCCATTTTGCTCATAGTCAAGAAGAACTCAATATCTGGAATGCTGACAGAGGAGGAAGATTCAATGGGAAAGAACTAGTTTCGTACCTACGCAATAAAAAAATTCAGCAGACTGCTGCACGTCAGCAAAATGTTTCCAAAGCTGCTCATGTATCAAGTACACCTCAAGCAAATTTAAGAGAAATTAATGTACAGAATTCGCATGGAGTAGTGCAACCACCATCTCGGCAGCCATTACCTCGTCCTCCTTCACCTGCTCCGGGTAAAGCTCCAATGAAGAGTGTCAGTGAAGAAGTCAAACCACCACCTCGTCCACCATCTCCCCGTCCCTCTTCACCTGCTCCGGCCAAGAGCTCAAAATCTTCCGACAAGAACAAAAATGAATCAAAGAAGGCATCTTCCGAGAAAGTCATTGAATTCACAACAGACAAATCCCAGAAAGTAGTGGAACTGATCCAAAAATTGCAAGGCTACTTTATATTCTGTTGTGGTCCATGCTTCCATGGTGCACCCCCTCGTGTGAGCATCCAGAACCAGAAGAAACAGTCTTGGTGTACCAGTGATGAGGTGCGACATCCGTGGAACATCAATAGCAAGGTACTGGTATTTTTCAATTATGCAGAGGGATTTTTCAAGGTGCGCCCCCGTCCTCCACATAGACCACCACGTGTTTCACTTTGCTGGCACAACCAGAGGCATTATGGCTGTGCCCTAGGAGATCGATGTGGCTTTGCTCATAACCCCATTGAGGTAGAGGTCTGGGAATTGGAAGTTAACTACAATATCTCCCGGGAAGAAATTGTAGAAGTGAGTGAAGCTGTCCACAGGCCTCCAGAGGAACGGAAAAAGGAACAAAAGAAGAAGGAACCTAAGAATAAGGAACCTGTTACACCAAAGCCTGCTACCAGTAAACCAGATAGTCGTAAAGATATTCCACCTTTCAGGTACACCATGCGAGTACTCTGTGGTATCTGCTTTCCCAATGAAGAACGTGAACAAAGCAAAGTTAATCCCAGCAAGTGCTCTTCATCCAAGCAACATCCTTGGGGCACAAACTTAGTCTTCCAACTCTTCACAGCATCCAAATCTTGGGTGAGAGTGTTCCCTCGTCATCCAAAACTGAGACGAGGTCTTTACCCAGTGATGTGCAAACGTGGTCGAAGATGTACCTTTCGAGAGGAACGTAATCTTCAGTGTATGTTTGCTCATTATGAGGAAGAGATTTACCTGTGGCACTATCAAGATGTTCATAATTGTGAGTTCTAAAATGGTTTGTTATTTTTACCTGTATTTAAAAGTCTAATGGTTTCACCCAAAAAAGCTCCAATTCTCCTAACCTACTTACCTCAACCCCTCCCACAACTGTCTAAAAGTCATCCTTGTCCAGACACACCTCAGATTATTTCTTCATGGTAAGTATTCAAGACACCACCATTGAGCATGATGCTTTGCATGAGCATAGGGTTGGGCGGGAAACCGGTACTTGTCATATTCTCCGACAAAAATAACTGTTAAGATGTGTGGGTGATTAAAATATTTACACAAATATTTACATTAATATAAAGTCAAAGCAGAGATTCCTGCATGGTAATTAACCCAATCAAACACCCAGCTGCATTAATGTGCAGGATAACATGGGGGCCGTGCATGGCTTAGGTTCCTTCCCACCCAACTTTCCTACATGAAGAGTTGAGAACCGGTACTGCTTCAATACTGGTTCTGTGTGCTTTACAGTACTGGTACCAATATTTCCACGGTACCTCCCAACCCTACATGAGCAATAAAGTATGGAAAACAACTCAGTGACCCAAGATCAGAAAAAGGACAGCAATAGATTAAACTAAATATTTGAAGTGTAACAAAACCCAAGGCTTGAAGTGGAAGTAGTACTTTTGTCAAATTACCATTTTGATGATGAGAACAAGACCAGTGGCAGCAGGGAAAGCAAAGGTAGCAATGATTAAAATTGTGTTATTATTATCAGGAATGTAGCTACAAGGGTTGTTCAGGGACTGTTATGTCCCACACTTGGTTTTGCCATCACATACTTGGGCCAAAATGGAGTTGAATAAAACCCTCACTAATTCCCTTTTTTACCCTAAAATAAGGTACCAATTTACTCCCAAATTTCTGAACCAGTAATTCTCAACTTATCCAAGCCAAAATTTTTGTGTACACTTCATGCAAACTGATGGTTGCCCATGCTTTTAGAAAGTTATTAATGCAATTTATGTCACACACTCTGACATTTCTGGTCACAGCTCTGGTTATGATGACATCCAACTTTTGTAGTGTTCCATCCTTTCCTAGTGCCCACAATTGAAAGAGTTCTTGAAGTCAATAAGAAAGGTGGCAAGATGGACAGGGGGTCACAAGAGCAGCAGACCTCATCCCAAGTTACAGTACCCACTGGTTCCACGGGTGCAGGGAGCAGGCTATTTTGTATGTACTGCAAGGTTCCATTCTATGAAAAATGGCAGCTGGAGGATCACTTGAAATCCCAAGCACACATATTAAGGATTAACTCAGATAAGGAGAAAACTTGGGAGCATCGGGACCCTCCCACCAGAGTAACCAATGGAGAGTACCAGAAATGCCTCTAGTAAGTTCCTCAACTTTGTTTTAATTGGCTCAATAGACAACATGTATTGAGATAGTTTCACATAATCCAGGTGGTTGAAATATCTTAAAAGCAGCAGAATGTAGTTTGATCTTTAGGCAATGTCTCTCAGAGCTTGAGTACATGTTCTTTTAGTGTAGGGCAGAATGTCTCTCAGAGCTTGAGTGCATGTTCTTTTAGTGTAGGGCAGAATGTCTCTCAGAGCTTGAGTGCATGTTCTTTTAGTGTAGGGCAGAATGTCTCTCAGAGCTTGAGTGCATGTTCTTTTAGTGTAGGGCAGAATGTCTCTCAGTGCTTGAGTGCTTTTAGTGTAGGGCATAATGTCTCTCAGAGCTTGAGTGCTTTAAGAGTAGGGCAGAATGTCTATCAGAGCTTGAGTGCTTTTAGTGTAGGGCAGAATGTCTCTCAGAGCTTGAGTGCTTTTAGTGTAGGGCAGAATGTCTCTCAGAGCTTGAGTACATGTTCTTTTAGTGTAGGGCAGATGAAGTTTTTTTGATGTTAAGAAAGTTATGGTTGCTAAGTTATTTTGGCAATTTTTTAGGGACAAAACTCCTCAGTTGTCAAGGAAACTGTCATTTCTTTTCACACCACACTGTGGTTGCTAGGCAAGATACCTATACTGAGAATGGTTGTATTTTGTGGTTAAAATTTCAGACCTCAGAAGCTTGACTTCACACCTCTGCTAAATCAAGTATGAAGTAACTACAAGATATTCTTGCCTTGTCTGACCATAACTGTAGAAAGACTCTGGAGCAGATATTTGCCCTGTTATCTTGAGAGTAATAAGTTTATTTACAGTTTATTGAATTAGTGCACTAAATGTATCCAAGAGGCAAGATCAAAGTGCCTTTATCTTGTGATGAATACCATCTACTCCTCAGAGTATATGTATATGAGGATCTGAAACTTTGTCTTCATAACATTCACCAAGTATTGAGATTTCGCAACATCTCTACTCTCATTTCAATGATGTGTGAATTACTATCATTAAAGGGAAAATGCAGTCACGCCTGTTCCGGTAAGTGTGGTAGTCTATTCTATTTCATGAATCACTGCATGGTGGGAATCATGTGACAATGTTTTCCCACTAAATTGTGAAATTTTCAAGTGCTTTCATATCATAAAAGGAGCTTGGAAAAATGGAGAATTAATTTTTGAGAATAAGCTGTTTTGGGCAAGTGCTCTTGCCCTTTAAGTTCTAAAGTTGACCAGAATTTTGAAAATCTGTTTTTTTTTTTTTCCTGATCAGTGAAACCACTGGCATGTGTAGGTATTCCGGTAAACCAGACAGTGAGAATCTTTGTGAATGGGCTCACAGTGATGAGGAACTACAAGAATGGAAAGAGAGACACAAGTATCGTATGATGAAGATGGAGAAAGTACGAGAGCAGAAACTGTTTTCATTCCTGGATACCCTCATTCAAGAGTACAACTTCACCAAGAAAAAGGAGACAGTGGTAAGTAATGGTGAAGAAACACAGCCCTGACTACCATCTGCATTTGTTCTGGATATGTCTCATTTCTAGCCAACTGCATTGAAATAGTTGGTAAAAGTGCCTACATCCCTTTCCAAATTTAACAATTTAACTGTTCTTTAAACTTATTTGATTGAGTAGTTTATTTTATAAAACCAAAGGTGTGGCACATTATTGAAACTAAATGAAATTCTATATATTGTAATAATAACAATCAGGCCTTGAAGGGCAGTTGTTTTACGGTGCTGAGAGACCACAAATGTGGGAGAAGCCATTGGCTTATGAATTACAACTTCATGTCGTGTGGCAACCAATTCAACAATTTGGATCAAATTTGGTACTTTCTTGAATGGCCAGTTCAGATTGGAAAACCATATAGAGTGCTCTTGGATGGAAAACCCACCTTACTTTGACCTGTTCAGGAATAGAACTCTAGACCTCCCGGTTGCTAAGCTTCATCACTTCAAATGCCACTGCCATTATCCACTCTGCCATAGCACCAGTGTAAGAGAGGAGGAGCCTGGGAAAAGGGGTAGGGGAAGGGAATCGAATGTTGTCCTTCCTTTCATCATCCTCTCTTTCTTCTAAAAAGCTCTCTTGATATTTGGTGATGTTTTCCACACTTCCTTTCACTACATACTTAAAGGGAAATTTTAAGCAAAAATTTAATTTTCATATGTGAAAGAGGAACCAGATATACACAGTGTGGGGAAAGTTCCATTCAAATTGAAGGTATTTCTCCAGATATCAGTAAATGAAGTCAAGAGATATGTTTTCTGAAGTGAATTTGAGGACAGCAGAGCTTATATCACTTCCTCACATTGACTAGGAATGCTTTGTTTCCCATTGTTTTATCAGACTGGTGTGTTGACCTTGAAGTTAATAGGAAAAGGACCCCCTTGTGGGGGACTGATGCAAAGTTTGTAAAGTTGTCATGCTGCATATGCAATCCGTTTTAATAATATGGGATTCTTGAGAAGCAAATTGACTCTAAATTTTAAAGAAAAGCAAAAGACTGCACACTAATGTGGGGATAAGATGTCATATGTGCTTACTACAAGTTCACTTTTTGTTGAAAATGTGAAAACTTTACATGCTCAAATCTTGAGAACCTTACATCTGATTTCAATGGAATTTTACCTAAATGCATAGAGTAAGCACCCCTCTAACATATCAAATCCTGTTGTACGCCATTGTTAAACCCTTCTTGTAAATGGTTTCATGTTGTTTGATTACAAAATGAAAAGCCTTTGCAAGTTTTTCACAAACCTGCCATTCTGTGTGACATTTATGTCAAGTATCACTTAGATCAGGGTGGTCAATCTATGGCCTGCTGGACACATGCAGCCCACCAGCCATTTTTTTTTCAGCCCACAAGAATTTCAAGGGTGAGAACAAAATTAGACTATTTTACATCATAACAAAGGAGCTATAGATTCGCCTTCAATTTCAGTATAATGACGTTCCCCATTATTTCTATCATCACTATCCACTTGTAACATGGAGTAACCGCCTCGCAGTGGTAAACTCCACACTTATGATCAGCTACTCACAAACCGATTTTGCACATTGGTTGGTGTGACCTTCTTCGAAGAAACGTAACTCTACAACTTCGATTTTGATTAAGCGTCCACATTTAGGCCTAAATGCGGCTAATATAGCTGGTACAGCTGGTCTGTCAGTGTAACCATGGAACGAGCGGTCTAATTCCCTCCTTTTGCGATATGCATGGTGACAATATCCATGGTGATAATATCCACCTTATTTTTGAAATCAAGAGCATCTCATTGGTTAAGTGCGGTCCGATCAATTTTTCACTCCCCAAATCTGGCCTGTTCGATCAAAAAGGTTTCCCACCCCTGACTTAGATGGAGTTTTACAGCCTAGTTTTGTAACTAATTGGAAGTCAAGCCAGCCACAGTCTTGTTTCCAGTTGTGGCTCACTGGCTTGTTTTCCCTATAACATTGCTTATGCTGAGCACCAAGCATAACTTAAGCATTCGAGTATCAAGTACCCATGGTTTTGTAAACTAGGCTACTTTACATGCTGCAGAGTGTGCACTGTGGTCTATACTAATTTAATACACATTTATTGAACAAGTGGATTGTTGTCCAATCGAGTTGCATGTACTCTAATACAGTGCTAGAATGTATAATATCATAATGATGACGAAAGCTTTTATAAGTGTCTCAGAAAATGTGTTTAGTGTCATAGTACAGGGACACCAAGGGGAGTTGGTAACACTTCCACATTTTATAAAGTTGTGGTCATAGGTCACTATTTGATAACTCTATAGCATTTTGTGGCTAGAGTTAAAACCAGTGGAGCTAATATGTATAATTGTAGATTAGGTGTACCTGTCTCATTGCATCACAAGTCTTTTCTTTTGGATTTACTTACATAAGAGCTTTTCGGTTTGTTTTGTTAGCTGATAAAGTTACTCCCTGGCGTGCAAGTGACAAGTGCTCAACCATATGAACTGTTGCTCCCTCTGGAGAAGAGAACTGAAGAAGGATCCTTTCTTAGCAGTTGGGAATTCAAAGTGGTCCTTAGTGAACAGGTAAAATATTTCACTTACCAGCTACCTTGCTTTTTAAGTGTACCTATTTTGTATCTTGTTGTAACTATCTTTTTAAGAAAAAACTCACCCACTAGTTGTTCAAAAGGTGTTTGTTGGTCTTGTTGTCGACGTCCACACAGCCCACTTGTTAGGCATATTCCAAGACCACTCCTGCCTGACACAATCACTGACCACCAGACCAGGTTACGGTTGGGGGGTAAGTCACATCACCCCCAAACTGCAAAGCCATCAGATCAACTTAAAAAAGACAAAGCCATTCATGAAATGATAAGTAAAGTGACCTCCATTACTTGCAGACTTAAAGAATACAAATGGGTATGTTGAATTTTTAAGAAAAACAGTGGACTTGTTTGTAATTTGAGTAAAATATCCTGTTTTTCATACAGAAAGAGTTGAAGAGAGTTGGCTTACTCTACGATGAATTTCGGCAACACTTTTACCTTTCAAAGCCATCAGGAGAAAACCAGCCACAGATTTGCCCAGGGAATATGATAGCAGAGGACTCATCTCGCAGGAATTACTCTTTCAAAGTTTTCTTTTCTTCCAATGTCCTGGGAACCTTTCATCAGTGGGTGGTCTTTGACTTTAAGTCAAAGCCATGTTTGTATGTACCTCTTCAAGTCAACATCGGCTCAGAGAATTTTCAGCCAGAGTTTTCTGCGGAGATTGTTAGCTTCAAAGAACCTTGGAATGTGCATAACTCTTTCATCATCAAATACCCATCTAGGTTCCCAGAGGATCCTCTCTATCAGGCTTTGAAGGAAAGGTACCCCCCTCCCAAAGGAGGGGAGATTCATCTGGAAGAGGGACATAGGCTGAACCGAAATAATTACAGAGAACACTTTCACACAATGCTGGCACTGGAGGAACTTGCTTGTAATGAGAGGTTGAAGAGGTAGGCGACAGCCATTTTGGCAAATATCTCAACTTTTGTTGCAGCTTTGAACTGTTCTACTTTTAGTTGAGAAAGATTGCTTCAAATGAAATATGGGTGGGGTATAATTTACTCTTTTCCTGACTCTTTGATGTGGTGGTCAAATTACCACAAGCTACTCATCATAATGGATGTGAAAAAGTTTGATGGTCTGTTTGATGTCATTTCAAATCGTTAGCCTTGAAATACAGTGTTCAATCCACTTTGGATTATATTGTTTGGAAGTACTTTATCTGGGAATTTTGCACAGATAGAAACATTTTTAACACATTTTTGTTTGTTTCCAGTATTTATCATTTGTCATGCACTTTTTATAGATCCAATTCCACAACATTTTTCCTCTAAGAAGGCATTGCCTTTGACCCAGGGTTGATGTCAAGAGAATAATGGCTTGACCATAAAATTGTGCCTGTTAATATAAAATACTATTCTTGCACAAGTAATTGCTGTGGTGTCACTTTCCTTCCCATCATTCATTATGAACCTGAGTTTACAAATCTTTCTAATTATATGGTATCATTTCCAAATGTGCTTCAAATGTCTAGCCAAATACATGGTTAAAGGGTTATAGTATCCAACTTGCAGCCAAAAGTTTTTGAATTTTGCCTCCTGGCATTTGATTCTGATGTTCAACTCCAATGTGCTTGGTGCCGAGCACAAGCAATGAGTAGCAGAAACAAGCCAGTACACCTTACCCCATCAGTTAGAAAACAAGTTGTAAAACCCTATCTACAAAATATATTAGTAATCATGTGTAAAGTTTCCCTTTGCATGTTATGAATGTATTCCAGTTGCTTTCTCTTATGGGAGATTTGTTGCTGGAGTAGTAGACAATGATTTTGAGAATGTGATATGAAAGAAATTAAGGGGTTTTTCAACACTGTTTTTAAATATCTTTTGTTTTAGATAAATATACAATCTAAGTATCAGAGTATTCCTGTTTCTTTGTAGATTCAGTGGCAGGACCAAACTAGACCTATTTGATGCCATCACAGAGGGACTGTATGAAAAAGCTCCCGATGGGGAACTATTTGCCAAAATTTCTTTGAGTGACTCTCTCCTGGATGACTCAGAGGCAAGTCAAATAGTTATTTCAGATGTTAGGTACGTCCTCCTGAAGTTTGAGGAATCGACCAACGTTGTTTACCAAGCAGAAATTTGCATGGACAGAAACCTGGACCTTCGTAGAGATGACTCTCTTTACGTACGTTTAGGACAGCAATGTGTCCAGGAACGACAACTCGGACCAAACAAAACAGTCAAGGTTCTCTTCCAGTTTCAACTTGATAGGCTCAAGTTTTGTGAGATGCATTTTGGAGTGGACCAAATCTCTGAGACATTTTTGATGTTTCCACCTGCCAACTCTGTTCCAAGGTAAGACAGCCCTTTCTGTTCCTACTTTCATAGCAGATGTCAAATATGTACTGTCTTTTTAGGTACATACTCTAGCAAGTGCAGCCATCATAAGTTGCAGGAAAAGTGCAAATCTGCTGAGAATGCAACTCTTCAAATTTTCCAGAAAAGGGTATTTCATGCTGTAGAAAAAGTAGAAGGGACCCTTGCAGGAGTGGAATGGGCTGAAAGTATCTGGGGACTGTCTATTGATGAAGCTATGTAGGAGACAATGACCATGGACTATCAGACTGTAGGGTTTCACAGGAGTGGATTGTCTGTATTGCATGGTGGTCCTGTGATATGAAGTAACAGAACCACAAAAATTAAAAATTTTTTTCTACCAATCAGCACCATATTAAAGAGTGACAGAACTCGCAAATAGGTTCCTTTTTTTTTCACTCAACCCACAAAGTGCGGGTAGAGCTAACATTATGCTGTACAGGAACAAAATGTCTGTCTCACTGAAAACAACCGTCTCTCTTTTCAAAAGGTTTCAGCCTTAGCAATTGCCTGTGGATATTTTCTGAAATTAGCTGTGCGTGTGTCATATTAGGATGGCAATTTATTTCTTCCTAGCTGCATGATAAACCAAAGAAAAGTAATTTTTGGCCATTTTGATTATTTTTGCCTCAAGGTAAAAGTCTGCATGAAACAAGATCCCAGTCAGGCCATTGTTAACATGTATGTCTATTCTTGTAATTGCCTGTGTCCACTGTGTGCACACCATGAGTTCCCATTCAGCTATTCTACTTCAGTTCCCATTCAGCTAATTTCTTATCCTTCAGTAATTTTAGTGGCATGTTAGGATTTGGAATAATGTCAATTTTAAATGTACACAAGTCAGCATTTCTTATCAGCACTTCATTTTTCACTTACAAATTTCATGGAGGAGTGAGTGGGGGAAGGAGGGAGAGGAAAATGGAAGGGATGGGAAGGAAGAGAGGGATCGAAGGAGGAGGGAGGAAAGACATTTGGTATCTTCTTTCCCTATTGCTTTCACCTTTCTCCTGCACATGGTCACATTTATGATACAATATGACTGAAATGTCTGATTTCTGCACTCATGGGCAACATTATGTAGGGGAATGAACTAGCTGTACGGATTTATCCCTGACATAGTTCAACTGCTAAGTAAACTGTGTTTACATGCTGGCCAGCCCAACTGGAGTCATTTGAGTATGTAGTAAACAGCAAGAGCAGTCACTGCAACTTGAAGTAGTGTTGTAAACTGTCCTGTTTCATGATTAGCTTTTAAGAGTCATGTGACAACATTTGTTCTCTTTAAATATGAAATTTTCTAGAAGTCACTGCTTGGTTTACCTTGGGTATGCAACATTGAGTTCTTAAAATACAATGGAAGATACTTTAAGACAGAGGTGGGCAACCTTTTTGATTGAACAGGCCAGATTTGAGGATTAAAAAATTGATCGGGCCACACTTAACCACTGACATGCTGTTGACTTCAAACCTTTAATTCTGAGGACTTTGAAGCAATGTGAATCTTTAGTCACAAAAAATAAAATTTCAATACAGTTATGTTGTTAAGTAATGTTGATCTTGGATTAAGATGTTTTCATTTCAAGATCAATAAGGGGGTGCTTACTTAAATTGTAGTGTTCAATGTAAGCACCTCGGTAACAACCACATCTAATAGTAGCTGCTATGGTAGGTCTACTAATTAGGAATTTCAATCATAGGCATAAAGAACTCTTCCAGTTTGAATACAGAACATTTTTGCCCAAACTTTGTTTGCAGTTCAGGTGCTTGAAATAGACCATTAAATCACTGATGGGAATGGAAGAGTGAAAAGTTTTACACATTATTCAAGAATTTAATAAAAATTATTCCAGAACCTGGTATAAAATTCAGGCAATGTTTTCACTTACATTTCATCTCTGCCGGGAAAACACCTACCCTGTGCCCTATCTTTTGTCTTTTCCGACCCAATTTTTGACCTCGGAAGTTTTGGGGAGTCTTGCCCTGCCCCACCTTGTACGCCTATGATTCCAGTTTGAGACTAGGCTCTACTTCTAAGTTCAAGTAAATTCACCAAATTTGGAATTTCATAGCCAAATTTGTGTTTTAGTTAATAGTAGAGACCCATCAAAAACACAAATCATGTTGATTCATTTCATGGCAACACTGCTACCATGGTAATAGTTTCTATCACCACCAAGAGTTTTGCGAAGTAAGGGGATATCATTACCCCATGATAATAGTGTCAGACGAAAAGCTTGTCACTATGCATGTACAAAAGGAGGGAATTAGACTCGTTCCATGGTTACACTGACAGACGAACTGTACCAGCTATACTAACTGCGTTTAGGCCTAAATGTCAAAATTGAAGTTGTGCAGTTATGTTGCGTCAAAGAAAGTCAAACCAATCATGGTGGTAACTCCATGCACCAATGTGCAAAATCGGTTTGTAAGTAGCTGATCATAAGCATGGAGTTTACCACTCGGAGGAGGTTCCTCCATGTCACCAGTGGATAGTGATGATATGCATAATGGGAATGTCGTTAGTGAAATTGAAAACAAATCTATAGCTCTTTTGTTATGACTTAAAATAGACTGATGTTTTTCTCTTCCTTGAGAAATCACTGTTGTGCCGTAGGTTGCCCACCCCTGCTTTGAGACAAATAAGATGAAGGTTGCAATGTTCAGCTGTTGCCTCAAAATAAGTTTTGGGCAGCTGCTCTTGACCTTTAAATGTACATAAGATTTTGTTCAAGATGAATTAAAAACTGAACAGGTAACATCAGTAGGGTTGAGCAACTGTAGCTATGCTACCCTAGCTTTTTTAAATGTCAGCTTCATGGTGGCCATCTTGAAAGATTACAAATATTGCTTCAAAGAGTTTGTTTCCTTTCTCCTCAAACTACTTGCATAGTCAGCAGTTCTAGACTGTCTACTGATGAAGTAATGTAGGAGAGGGTTGGGCTAAGCCCCCTTATGCACATGGTACTGTAATTTTCCTTATTAATATTACATCAAGGTAACAGTAAGTGTGCCTTTCAATGGACTCAAAGTGCATATCATTCAAACTTCCATCACTAAATACAGACGTGTGACTTGTGCACCTATTGGATAACCTCTATATATTCCTCTGCCTGTGTCTGCAAAGTCTATGTTGTACATGCAAGTGTGCTTCACTAGTTTACTTCAGTTTGCCTTTTTACTACCAGTGCATAAGGTTTAAAGTGTGTTTTAACTATGCTTAAAATGCGTTTAGAGTGTGTTTAAAGTGTAGTTAAATTGTAGTTAGAGTGTTTATGTGTCTGCTTGTGTGTGTTTAAAGGGTATTTGTAACAGGCTTGGGGCGATTACATCTCAATGTAATCGATTACGATTGCGATTAATTCATATTTTACGATTGCGATTATGATTACGATTACAGCTAAAATTGAAAGTAATTGATTACGATTGCGATTACATTGCAATGTAATCATGATTGCAATCGTGATAACATTTTCGTTCCACATAAAACAATGTAGTAGGCAAAACAATCCAGTGCCCACAACTGGAAAAAAGGCCATGGACATTGCTCTAGATAAGCCCGGACAGAACCAAGCCCTCCCAAAGTAGAGATTATTGAACCCATGCACTTCTCACTCATTTTAAGCTGGAAAATCCAGGAAAGAGGGACAATTAAATTTTGTCTTCCCAGCAGAAGAACCAAGCACTGAAAAAATTGTTTAGTAACTTTACTTCTTTGTTTAATTCAACTTCAATGTAATCAGAAATGAAACCACGATTGCAATTACTTTGCCATTGTAATCGATTACGATTGCAATTACTTTGCGATTTTCACAAAAGTAATCGATTGCAATTACAACTACTTCAAAATGTGTAATCGATTGCAATCGATTATGATTACTGATTACGTTTACCCCAAGCCTGATTTGTAATGCGTTTAAAGTTCATTTATTTATTTGTTTCATCACATTACATATTACAATATGATGTGAAAGGAAGTCATCCAGAAAACCAAAATTGGCTTAACAAGGTGGATGACTCCCTACAACAAAGAAAAAAGATAACAAATATTTACAACATCTACAAAACAAAACAAACAAAAAACACTTGACACATGACACTTTAAACACACAAAGTGTGTTTAAAGTGTCATTACAAAATTCCTACCCTTAAGAAAATGTGAATCTGATACCATTGGTTTTGCCCAAAAAAGTGCTCTAATAAATTTCTGAACCTGACTTCCTGTTTCACACTTTGCTCCATTGTATCTGTTTACATCTATCCTAAGGGCATAAACTTAAAGACCATGCATATTGTTTGCACTCAGCTGAATTAGTGTCACAACGTATCAACTGGCCTACTGCTTGTTTCATATAAGCGGAACTACTACATAACAGTCGGATGCTACCACAATAATTCCTTATGGATCTAGAGGACTAGTCTAGTTAACAATAGAGGAGATGCCAGCAAGGGCATGACTTTCAGATAAAATAAACAAGAAATGTAACAATCTTCAATTTAAGGGGCATGTACTTATTTCCTCATGTGTTAGAGCCACAAATTTCTTCATGGAGGATTCATTCATAATTTGGAAATGCATTGTTTTTCTGCATAATTTATATTGTGTATAAAAGTAAAATGTAATTGGTTAAGGTTAGTTTCCAAAAATTATCTTTTGCTTTCCTGTAGATTTCCTGGTGTTCGAAAAGAAGAATGCGATGAAATGAATCCACGTCAAGCAGATGCTTCCAAGTACATCTTACTAGCTGGAAAGAGTCTGCCTATCATACCTGGTCCTACATTGATCATCGGTCCATTTGGTACTGGGAAGACACAAACATTGGCCAAAACTATGATAAAACTCCTTGACCAATCACCAAACAACAAAATTCTTGTCTGCACACACTCAAACAGGTACACTTTTTACTTTTCTTGAAGGCATATCAGGGATTCCACCAGAAACACACAAAAGGGAGAGAAGGTTATATTACTGCTACAACCTAACCCCAAATTGATGCTGTCCTAGGCTTAAGTTATAAGTGGGTTCAGGGGGACAAAATTTTTCTTCAAGGTCCCCGTAAGGTGCACTTTGAAGGGTTTTAATGGTCATTTAGTTTTGTAGGGTCAAACTTTGCTGCAAACAAAGGTAAAAAATAAAGATATTGACAATTTTCTAATTTTTATGGAAAGCGGAAGGGTTTACCCACATTCTTCTGGAGGGGAGGTTGGGGACAAATTCCCCTTTCCTCTGGTGGAAACACAGCATATTTCAGTGGCTTTTGAATTGAGTTTGTAAGAAAAACAAAACTATTCCAAATCATGTCCTCAAAACCCTGTTGCAGTGCCCTTTTCTTGTAAACTCAGGATATCTGGTTTTAAAAATTGGATATTTTTGTTAGAAAATACCCCCACTTTTCAACAAAGCCAAAGAAAGTTAAGTATTGAGGATTTAAAGGTTTGGTGGGTGTGCTATTTTATTACACCATAATAAATTTAAATGGAATACCATCTTCATCTAGGTGAGCAAAAAATCACACTCCTCAAAGTGATTTGAGGTGAGTGATTGTGTGCGATCACACTTGCAAGCCTCAAAATTCAAGCCCTGGTATAGCGAACAATGTTGCTAAAGATTCCCTTCAGCGGCATCAAGGTTACAAATAAATTAAATACAGTGTCAAATGAATGTGCTGCAATGACATCACCTACAGATTTCCAGTAATGCACTTAATCTCAAGAAAATTTCATTGCTTTGAAAATTAGTATCTTCCAAATGCTGTATATATATGTATATGCTATATAGATGCAGTTTTCACCTCATGAAGGAGAAAATTTTACTGCATTTGTTGAAGTCATTAAAGTCTCTCTCTGGAAAACACCTTAAAAGGAAGAATTTGAGTGACTCATGTCATCATAGAAACTGATTGCAAAGGCTGGTGAATTAAAATCTATTAAAATCTTTGTTGTGCCATTTTAAGGTCCTCCTTGAGGAATAACTTATAACTAGCTTCCGTAGTGTAAATTAGTATATTTTGTACTACTTTTTAAAAACTTATATACAATGTGGTTAATCTAGGACTCAAAGGAAGTTTAACTGAGATAAATTATGAGAACTGAGGAATGAATTAATTTATATTGTTATGAATCAGTAATTATCATGATTTGACAAGTTAATTGAATAAATGAGGTGAAAAAAGGAAATTCATTTGAGGGTGCCATACATACTTGACATGTAATTTTGACTTTGCTCCCGGTGGAAGTTGATTTACATAAATTCTAAGTAAGGCCAACCTTATCTTACTTGGAGACAGATTACCGCAGCATTTAGCCACTCAAATCTGAATTTAGCACCCTTTTTATATAGGAAAGTACTCTCTAGCTTTGTAAAATCAAGTATGATATATTTGTAAAGGTTCTAAGCTGGAGGGTTCATATCAATGTAAATACATCTTCCTAGCTTCAAGTGTGCCTCCAGTAAGAAAAAAGTAAAAAATGTATATTAAACAGTATGAAAAATGTCCTGTGAAGATGGGAGTTGGGTTGTCTTAATTCATTTTTCATACTGTTTAATATATATTTTTGAAAGTTTTTGGTTTCGATGAAAAGAGAAACCTATGCATTCATGATGGCGTGTGTGTGTATGTATGTGTGTCTGTGCGTGTGTATGTGTGTGTGTATGTGTGTATGTGTGTGTGTTTGTGACACTTTGCTTGTTTACACGATATCTTGAGAAGGGAAAGCCCGACAGTTCTCAAACTTGGTACACAGATACCCCTTACTGAGAGGAAGAACCCTATTTATTTTGGTGGAGGTCAAAGGTCATTTGGGGTCACAGGGGGTCAAAAACCAAAATCTTTGTTTACACAATATCTCAAGGTAGAAAACTTGGATTAATTTCAAACTTGATATGTAGATGCATTATGATGTAAGGAAGAACCCTATTGATTTTGGTGGAGGTCAAAGGTCATTTGGGGTCACGTGGGGTCAAACCCCAAAATCCTTGTTTACACGATATCTCATGGTAGAAAACTTGGATTAATTTGAAACTTGATATGTTGATGCATTATGATGTAAGGAAGAACCCTATTGTTTTTGGTGGAGGTCAAAGGTCATTTGGTGTCACAGGGGGTCAAAAACCAAAATCTTTGTTTACACAATATCTCAAGATAGAAAACTTGGATTAATTTCAAACTTGATATGTAGATGCGTTATGATGTAAGGAAGAACCCTATTGATTTTGGTGGAGGTCAAAGGTCATTTGGGGTCACGTGGGGTCAAACCCCAAAATCCTTGTTTACACGATATCTCATGGTAGAAAACTTGGATTAATTTCAAACTTGATATGTAGATGCGTTATGATGTTAGGAAGAACCCTATTGATTTTGGTGGAGGTCAAAGGTCATTTGGGGTTACGTGGGGTCAAACCCCAAAATCCTTGTTTACACGATATCTCATGGTAGGAAACTTAGATTAATTTCAAACTTCATATGTTGATGCGTTAAGATGTAGGAAAGAACGGGATATATTTTGGGTGGAGGTCAAAGGTCATTTGGGGTCACAGGGGGTCAAAGACCAAAATCTTTGTTTACACAATATCTCAAGATAGAAAACTTGGATTCATTTCAAACTTGATATGTTGATGCGTTATAATGTGAGGAAGAACTGGATATATTTTGGTGGAGGTCAAAGGTCATTTCGGGTCATGTGGTGTCAAACCCCGGAAATCCTGGTTTACACTATACCTCAAGGTAGGAAACTTTGATCCATTTCAAACTTGATATGTTGATGCGTAATGGTGTAGGAAAGAACGGGATATATTTTGGTGGAGGTCAAAGGTCATTTGGGGTCACATTGGGTCAAAGACCAAAATCTTTGTTTACACAATATCTCAAGATAGAAAACTTGGATTCATTTCAAACTTGATATGTTGATGCGTTATAATGTGAGAAAGAACTGGATATATTTTGGTGGAGGTCAAAGGTCATTCTGGGTCACGTGGGGTCAAACCCGGGAAATCCTGGTTTACACTATACCTCAAGGTAGGAAACTTTGATCCATTTCAAACTTGATATGTTGATGCGTAATGATGTAAGGAAAAACCCAAGAATTTTGGTGGAGGTCATAGGTCATTTGGGGTCACATGGGGTTCAAACACTGAAATCCTTGTTTACATGATACATCATGATAGGAAAGTTGGATTCATTTCAGACTTGATATGTAGATGTATTATGATGTAAAGAAGAATCCTTTTTATTTTGGTAGAGGTCAAAGGTCATTTGGGGTCAGAAGGGGACAAATCCTGAAAAACTCTTTAACACAATATCTTAAGGTAGGAAACTTGGGATTCATTTCAAACTTGATATGTTGATGTGTATGATGTAAGCTGATTGTTTGCGAAATATCTTAAGGCACAGTATGAAATTTGTAGAATTGTTTGGGTTAAAAGAAAAAAACCAGTTACTAACATGTGGAGTCAAAGGTCACTTCGGGTCACCAGTTCTTACAAGAAATGTAGCATTTCATTGAAAAGAGCATGTATGTATCATCGAAACCTCAATGCATTTTTGCATTCTGGTTTACTTGATGTACACAATTGCAGCTAATTAAGGGAGCTGCATTTTGGATATATCGACCGTGGCAAAGTCTCCTGAAGTCAGCAAAGAGCAAGTGACATTTGCATTTTCTATCAAGTGTCTGACTGAACTATCATACTGTACTTCTACTTTAACTTGCCAAAAGTGTGTTTAGACAATCCATCTATTGCAGAATGATCACTGGCGATGAAATTTCACCTGGTGGTGGCCCTATGCCAGATCTCACTGTATCTTACACTACTGTAGCCTCCCACACCACCATTCTTTTCAAATGAAACTAAATTCCACTTTAATGTTACATATTTCTATAAATACAAATCCCTATTGGGAGGTCACTTTCAAACAGAGATATAATGCACACAAAAGGAGCTTCAAGAATCAGCAAAAACAGGAATATTAACCACACTCAGCCAATACATGTGCAACCTTAATGATCAAAAAAACACTTATTTCTTTAACTGGAGACTTGTTGAGAGAAGCACTCCTTTACTCAAGCACTGCCAAAATTTGCAATCTCTGCATTAGAGGGAAATACTTCATTATCTACAAGCCAGACATGGACAGCCTCAACAATAGAAAAGAGGTAGGATCTGCTTGGAGACATAGAAAGAAGTATCTATTGTGTAACTTTAATCCAGGTTAAATCTGAAATAGAAAAGAGCTAACATAGCCCATCCACCTCATACAATGCTTTTATCCTGAAGAGTCGGTTCTCAGGAAAGAGCATGAAGATATGGCTTTTTAACTTTCAAATTGGCTGTCAGAATTTTATAGTATCCCTACGAACTTTCCTTCCTTTTTGGTCTTATTATTTCATATGATGCTCTTTCAGTGCTGCTGATTGGCTGGTTACTTACTACCTGCACCCATTCCTGGAAGCTAAAAAGAAGGAACAGCAATGGTACAATCGGAAGATACTAAGAGTTTATGCCACCATGAAATCTCCAGCCTCAGTCGCCCCAGAAATACGAGATAACTATGCCATCTATGAAGAAGGAACACACAATTTCAGGAAGCCAACTCACAAAGATATTATAGGTAACGTAGTTTCATCAATGAAATACATTGTTTGAGAGGAGGAAAGTGTTCTACAAGATTTTAGGAAAATGAGCTATTCTTAACCTGTAGTGGTCAACATCAATCTCCATGATAAAATGTGGAATATGGCACACAAACTGGTTATTATGGAATATTTATGATATCATTATTTGTTTAAAAAATGACAAAATAATGCTTACCAAACCAATAATGTAAGCTTAGGAGTTTTGGAACACATTTCTTCCAATGTAAGGTAATTATGTCAAAAACCTGGTCCTTAATCAGACCCTACACATTACACTCCATTTGCAGTTTGCTCAATGTAGTAGTTCCTTAGGCTATACATTTACTGAAAGGACATTTAACCACAACCAACGGGGCGCAGGGCTCTCACGACTCCAAAAAGCCTTATTTTCTCACCATACTGTCACTGAGGTACCTTTCCAAAGACATGAACAATATCACACCATGAGCAAATGATAAAATGCTAAAACTCATGAAAAAATGACATTTGATGCTGAGTTCACATTGCCGTCTGTTTTGAAGCACAAGCACTATCACTCAATGACCTTTGACCACTGGAAAACACCCAAGATAAGGTTTATCTGCCAATATGTGGTATACATATGGCATCTCTCACTGAAGAAAACACAATAGCAGGTAATTGTTAGAACATAAAAAATCAGGTGGTGAAATAGTAATGATTTGAATCATTTGATTGCTCCAGCAAGTGTAAGCAGCTGATGCAGTAACTGATAGAGGCAGGTTCATATAAATAAAAATTAACCTTGAGTAGCAATTGATGCATTTTTTCCAAAAATTAGGATATCTAGTCACCCTCTATGTCAATGGATGGATGTATTACCCTTGGTAAGTAATTGACCTACACAACAATGCATTGATATCTGCCTACACAGTCCAGATTGATTGTCGAACGGAAGCCTAAAAGGATCATGGGATGTAAATAACTTTTCCACTAATTGCAAACTTTTTGACAGTTTAATCATTCATTTCATTGACCATTCTTGGAAAAATAGGAAAATATAATAATTGTTCCTGTTAAAATAATAGATATTGCATTAAATTTCCTTTCAAGTAAATTTTCAGGAATAATAATAGCTGGGAGTTGGACAAAATTAATTTAAGTTAGTAGGGAAATTCCTACTAGAAATGTGAAATTACTGAATACAGTGTCGATTTTTGACTGGTGAACAGCATAGGTTGGCATTCAAATGCAATTTGATACAAATTTTGTTGAATATTCACCCAGAATCATTGATTGATGTGCACAATTGAAGAAGGTAGGAAGTAATGTATCAATGATGTATTTCTGTGCTTATTGGCGTCACAGTTGATCACACTACTGTGAAATCTGTGAAATATCTGTGTTAGCCTATTTGTCAGATAAGTCTATGTGTAGCCTATTTGCCTTGTAGTTGGAGCATAATGTGTGGATCATATACACTAGGCACTGATTTTGTGCTAAGGACAAAGCTGCATTGGCAGCTAATGTAAGCCAAGCCTAACATGTAAGGTTAGAAAAAATTCCATTTTCAAAATGGATTTTTCATCCCAAAATGGACAGCTGTAAATGTACTATATCACACATATCTTCTGTATTTTTGAGCAAGTGCTGAAAATTTCAGTGGTAAATGCTAGTGGGGTATGGGAAAATTGAAATATTTAATAGATTCCTTGCCTGCTGGGCAGGCAAGGAATCTATGCGATGGTGATGTCGTGTGTGTGTGTGTGTGTGTGTGTTTGTGACACTTGCTTGTAAACACGATATCTTAAGATAGGAATGTCCGACACTTTTCATATTTGGTACATAGATTAATCATGTTGAGAGGAAGAACCCTATTGTTTTATGTAGAGGTCAAAGGTCATTTGAGGTCACCAGTGGTAAAATTGCGACAACTTCGAGAATAGCTTGTAAACAAGATATCTTCAGATAGGAGTGATGGACACTTTTCATGCTTGCTATATAGATTTGTCATGTTGAGAAGAAGAACCCTATTGTTTTTGGTAGAGGTCAGAGGTCATTTGAGGTCACCAGCGGTAAAATTGCGAAAACGCCGAAAATGGCTTGTAAACACGATATCTTCAGATAGGATTGCCCGACAATTTTCATACTTGGTGTATAGATTTGTCTTGTTGAGAGGAAGAACCCTATTGTTTTTGGCAGAGGTCAAAGGTCATTTGAGGTCACTAGCAGTAAAATTGCAAAAACTTCAAAAATGGCTTGTAAACACGATATCTTCAGATAGGAGTGATCGACACTTCTCATACTTTGTATATAGATTTGTCATGTTGAGAGGAAGAACCCTAAAGTTTTTGGTTGAGGTCAAAGGTCATTTGAGGTCACCAGTGGTAAAACTGCGAAAATGCTGAAAATGGCTTGTAAACACGATATCTTCAGATAGGATTGCCCGACAATTTTCATACTTGGTATATAGATTTATCATGTTGAGAGGAAGAACCCTATTGTTTTTGGTAGAGGTAAAAGGTCATTTGAGGTCACCAGCAGTAAAATTGCGAAAACGCCAAAAATGGCTTGTAAACATGATATCTTCAGGTAGGAGTGACCAACACACTTCATATTTGGTATATAGATTTTTCATGTTGAGAGAGAGAAGTCTATTGTTTTTGGTAGAGGTCAAAGGTCATTTGAGGTCACTACCATTAAAATTACGAAAACTTCGAAAATGGCTTGTAAACATGATATCTTCAGATAGGAGTGACTGACGCTTCTCATACTTTGTATATAGGTTTGTCATGTTGAGAGAAAGAACCCTATTGTTTTTGATTGAGGTCAAAGGTCATTTGAGGTCACCAGTGGTAAAATTGCGAAAATGCTGAAAATGGCTTGTAAACACGATATCTTCAAAAAGGAGTGACGGATACTCTTCATATTTGGTATATAGATTTGCCATGTTGAGAGAAAGAAGCCTATTGCTTTTGGTAGAAGTCAAAGGTCATTTGAGGTCACCAGCGGTAAAATTGGGAAAATGCCGAAAATGGCTTTTAAACATGATTTCTTCAGATAGGAGTGACCGACACTTCTCATACTTGGTATATAGGTTTGTCATGTTGAGAGGAAGAAGCCTATTATTTTTGGTTGAGGTCAAAGGTCATTTGAGGTCACCAGTGGTAAAATTGCGAAAATGCTGAAAATGGCTTGTAAACACGATATCTTCAAAAAGGAGTGACGGATACTCTTCATATTTGGTATATAGATTTGTCATGTTGAGAGAAAGAAGCCTATTGCTTCTGGTAGAAGTCAAAGGTCATTTGAGGTCACCAGCGGTAAAATTGGGAAAATGCCAAAAATGGCTTTTAAACATGATTTCGTCAGATAGGAGTGACCGACACTTCTCATACTTGATATATAGGTTTGTCATATTTAGAGGAAGATGTCTATTGTTTTTGGCTGAGGTCAAAGGTCATTTGAGGTCATCAGCGGTAAAAATGCGAAAACACCGAAAATGGCTTGTAAACATGATATCTTCAGATAGGAGTGACCGATACTCTTTATATTTGGTATATAGATTTGTCATGTTGAGAGAAAGAAGCCTATTGCTTTTGGTAGAGGTCAAAGGTCATTTGAGGTCACCAGCGGTAAAATTGCCAAAACTTCGAAAATGGCTTCTAAACACAATATCGCCAGATAAGAGTGACAGATACTTTTCATATTTGGTATATAGATTTGTCATGTTGAGAGAAAGAAGCCTATTGTTTTTGGTAGAGGTCAAAGGTCATTTGAGGTCACCAGCGGTAAAATTGCGAAAATTCTGTGCCTAAAATGTAAAGAAAAATCTATCAAGCACTGTCAGTTTAAAAGCATGTAAGGTATTTGATGGCAAGGAATCACTAAGCCTTTTGGCTTTCTGGTTTTAGTTGTCCTACCCTAAGCTATATGTTTCAACCTGTTCTTTGTGAACTAGAATTGTTTCAGTAGAAAATGGTTTTGATATCGAAAATACTCTACTTAGATAAAAAAACATAATGTTTGAAAGTTGTCATTTCTGCCCAAGAGATTTTGGCATGTTATAAACATATAGAGAAGAAAGGAAAGTTTCATCCTTTGGACCTTTGAGTCCATTGAGGTTGGATCTTCTGCTATATTTTTTCATTTTCTGAGATGACATCTTGGCAAGTTTGAAATCTGCACCAAAAGTTTGTCTTTAAAGCCACAAAAGTAGTTTAGATGATGTGGTCATTATCAGCTAGGTTATTTAGAAGTCAAGTAATGGACCTGGTAGGCATTTTGGAGGGTGTACTGTAGTCAGTATTCAACAACTTTGAACGTCTTGTTGGTCACCAGAGTATTAACAGGCAAACTAACTTTACATTAAGTAAATTTTGTTTGAATGCTAATGAAATAATGGCTCAGTTAATAACAAGCAAAGAACACAGTGCTGGTTTGAACCCTAAATTGTTACTTTACACATTTATCTTTGAAGATTGTAATATCGTAGTGACTACTTTGTCGTCCTCCATTCATCTATTGACACTCAACGAAGCAGGCAAGACGGTGAAAGGTTACTTTGAATACATCTTTATAGATGAGGCAGGACAGGCCCTGGAAACGGAGGCTTTGATTCCCCTTGGACTCGCAATACGTAATACTGTCGTTGTATTAGCAGGAGACCACATACAGATGCGGCCAAAGGTAGGACATTCCCTTACCTAGGAGCATTTAGTTGGGGTTGGGGAGAGAGTTAAACCCTTGACATGATCGCCGTGGAACTTGCAATATGTAACACTACAATAGTATTTGCAGGAGACATGAATGGGATGTAAGGTTAGTCATTCCCTTAGAACGGATTCAGTTTGGAGTGTCAGATTTTTAATGAGTGTGTGGGATTCAGCAAAGTTGTAGATGGTACAGTTGAACCATCAGTGTAAGAAAACTGTAGGTCTTTGATCAAATTTAGTTAGCAAGTTTAATTATGTACACTTTTTGGTATTTATAGTATACATGATTATTTGATAGTTCAATTTAACTAGTGCTGTTGCTCAAATTGACAAGTACGTAGTGCTCTTTGATCAAGCACCCCTGATTGCAAAGACAGATTATTTGCTTTGGCCCTTGAGGATTTTTTTTTTCTTTTAATCCTTTTTGTCATTTGTAAAATAAATGATGTAATAGAACAATCTCCCATTGAATGAATGCCACCCCCTCTTGGGTATCCCTCTTGGGCATGTACCTTGGGTTTAGTCAAGTTCAGTATAGGGTGAACATATATGTGCAGGGAACAGCACAATGTAAGGAATGTGAAGTATACTTCCAGCTGAGCACAAAAGTCACTGTGACTGCTAAGACCTGTCTTTGTTCTGCTTGGGTGGTTAAAAATTTTCAAATGATATAATTGGAGGGTCCCACAGCTAAACAACTCACATAGACAGGAGTCAAATATCTGCAACCTTATAACCCTCCATTTGCTGAGCATTGAGTCACTTTCCAATTTTGCTTCAACAAGGTCTTGCATGTATTTCCAGCTGTGTTCTTCTTAAAATGTTAACTACATTTCTAGTTAACTGCCACTTCAATCTCCAATCTGACCTTAGAAAGCAAATAGAGGGCTCTCTCTTGGTATAGATATTGCAGTTTATACATTTATATTTCGAAGTGCCCTTGCAGCAAGATATGCCGCCTACAACATGATATGGGTCAATGAGGATTGTTCTACAAGATGTTTGTACCTAGTTTTCATGTAAACTGCAACACTTTGAAACAAGATTTTTCTTTGTTAATTTAGGTGTATTCTGAAGTTGCCAGAGCCCATGAATTTCAGTTCTCTATGCTGGAAAGATTGTTCCATTGGGAGAAGAGATGGCATTCCAAGAATGTATGTTTCCTTACGTACAATTACCGCATGAGAAGAGAGATTTTGGATTTTATTGCAAAGTATCATTATCAGAACAAACTTGTCGCCCAGATTGATCATTACCGTCACCCAAATTACTACCCCATGTCTTTTTTGACTGTGAAGGGAGTGGACCAGCTGATTGGAACCTCGTATGTCAATATGGCTGAGGTGAGGAACTCTTCATTTTTTGTGGGTGCACCTGATGTCCTAATTAAGTGCATTTGAAATTTTTTGTCCATTGTTTCCTCTCGATGTGGGACAAAGTTAATTTTGCAAATCTGTAGTTTTATATGTATATAAGACACTCTGCCAAAGTAACCAAGTTGCAGTACCTGCAGCCATGCTTAGTGTCTATGAACATGGCAATAGCAGACCAGCTTAATACTGCCAATGTCAGGCACAGATCCAGACTTTCCAAAAAGGGGGGGGAGGGCTGACTTAAGAGAAAGCAGAAGTGTGAGGGAATCACACTGCTAATTTCCTATAAGTTTAAATTTTGATGTGGTGAAAAAAGGGAGGGCCGAGTCTGTAAAAGCCCCCCCTTGGATCTATGCCTGAATGTAATGTGTGTAGCTACAAAGCATAGTTGAGACAGCTGCATCATATGGCTCTTACATCATGCATAAGTGGAAAGCTCTAATTAGAAGTGAATACTCACTGTCTTATTTATATTTATATGCAATAGTAATGTAATGGTATGAATGTTACTGAGAAGTCTAACTCCTAAGAGGTTGTTCTTGCATGGGATTAACCTTTAATTTGCAGACAGTGTCTTCTGGAACATCAAGAAGAATACTTAAGATGCAAACAGCTGCAAGATTGGAATGATATATCTAACTCTCCAACATTTTAATAATTGCTTTTGCCATTTTAGATCACATATTTTGGTGGTTACAAATAATGGTGTTACATTGTTGTATTTTAGGTGACTGCTGTTGTTGAGAAAATTAACGAATTGATCAGACAATGGCCTCACCAGTGGCAGGACCTTGATATAGCTGTTCTAACACCATACAGACTGCAGGTATGTGAATGACGGAAGATTAGATTGCTTTTAGCTCCTAATAATGTTCAGTTGGAAGTTTTTCCATTAAATGTTATCATCAAAACTGTTTTAGAATTGCCAAGTATTGAATTAGAACATGCCAAAATCAAGTCCTCTCCTTCACTTAAACTTTTTCCTCCCCCTCCCATTTTAAAATAATTCCACCGGAAACATTAAATGTGAAATTTGGCCAAACAATTGACCTTGCAGTCTACAATGAATTTTGTATTAGTACACTTTTGAGTTACGAGATTGTAAGGAAGGAAAGTTTTGTATATTGTAGATTAAGTAATTGAATTGTTGTAGTTCATCATGGGAGTTGGCTAACATGATTTATTTTTCTCTGAAAATTCAACTTGGTTTTAGAATCAAACAACTCCCTACTTCAGTTTTAACATTGCTACTGTGTGAACTTGTTTTATCCTTGCTGCTATGTCATCATTTGAGTCCATTTCTTGTGTGTACCAGTCATGGAACTTCCTGTACAAATTCATGTGATCGGCACTGTTGCCACTCTTTATTTAATAAGTTTTAGTTTACGAACCCTGTTGCTGCAGCTACTGTCATTTGCATAGTATGATGATGAATCTTTAGACAAAATACCAAACTGGATGGAAGAACAAATGTCACAGTCCTTCACTCTGTTTGTTGAATTTGACCTAACTTGCATTCTTTCAAAAGTTTCACAAATTTCTTTCAAATTCTCTCATCAATGACCTCTTGAACAAGTCTAAACTTAAGTCCAAGACATAGGAAGCAGTCATATTGGTAAGCTCAAGAATAAATCTAAGGTGGCAACATTCTACACATAGCCTAGGTCATTAGTTCAGTACCCTATGTCCATATATGTAGGAGTTAGATGTGGTGCAACAGCACACCAACATGGATGTGTTATGTGGTGTCAACTAGATAAGAAAGTAAAGGTTAGATGCAGCTAAGAATTCAAGTGGTGCAAGTCTTTCCCTTGATTGACCTCCTACGACAGCTGGGAAAATACTGTTGGCATATTTTTAAACCCCTAGCCCACATGGAAACATATAAGTCTGTGTTGCTAAACCATTTTCATGATGGGCAAAGAAGGCTTGGTTTTGTTCTTCCAGCATTTGCAGTTAAATGTAATTCATCTTAAGTTAGTTTATTAAAACTAAACATTTTATCTCTTGTGACAGGTTGATCAAATAAGACGTGCCTTACGAAGCCAAGGACTTGGAATGATCAATGTTGAAAGTGTACAAAATGTACAAGGTATGAGACACACTTAAGATGCTGTTGTAAGTGCATGCTTTGAAACTATACCCATAAGACTGCATCCCTAAATTGAACCCATAGCTTGGGGAAAGGGCATTAGCAGTCCTGGTGGAAACTCTGCAGCTGTGGTTTTGCCTTCACACCTATCTGCTGTGCCAATAACAAAATAGGTTCTATAAGGCATTGCATTTAGTGTGAAGCTAAAGCCAATACTGCTTTGAACACAATACAGTCAAATTGTATGTTGGAGTGCACTCTTTATAAGAGAAGCGGGAAAAGACTGTGTCAATAAACTTGGGATGACAATGGTTTGTCAACACAAAAGATAAGATGTTGACCTATGAAATAGGATGTGATCAGTTACCAGCTGAATTTTCTTCAAGTTTAGCTAAAAGGAAGAACACCTCATGTGTCTAAGGTTCTGGGGATTTAACTCCAAGCACCAAAATATTGCAGACAAGAAGAGGTTTTTGTGTTGGTTTTATATTATTATTTTCGATGAAAGAGAAACCTATGCGGTCATGATTGCTTGTGTGTGGGGTTGGTCACATTGAATAGATGATCCCTTTTTTTATTTTGGTTCAAGTTCAATTTATTCTCTATTACACCCCAATATGGGGTACAAGAGACTGAGAAAAGTAAATAGCAAACAAGGTGAACACAATTATTACTTAGGAAGAAAAAGAAGGAATAAGGAAGTGAAAAAAGAAAAAAGGGGAAAAAAGAAAGAATCGCTCATACTGACACAGTACAGACAGTAAATCTATGTGGAGATAAAAGGTCATTTGGGGTCATGAGAGGTCATATGGTAAGTTTCTTAGGAATTGCTTGTAAACATGGTATCTCAAGAAGGGTTAGTGTGACTTATCTCATATTTTGTGTGTGGGTTGGCCATATTAAGTAGATGATCCCTATCTTTTTTGGTGGATGTCAAAGGTCATTAGGGTTTGGAGATGTGATCAAAATATCAAAACCTTGTAAACAAGTTACTTCAAGAAAGGTACATGTGACTATGTTCATATTTGGTATGCGGGTTGGCCATATTGAATAGATGATCCCTATTATTTTTGGTGGATGTCAAAGGTCATTTGGGTTTGGAGACGTGATCAAAATGTCAAAACTTTGTAAACACTTTATTTCATGAAAGGTACATGTGACTATATTCATATTTGGTATGTGGGTTTGACCATGTTGAGTAGATTTTTTCTATAGTTGGTTCTATATTACATATTTGTGTTGGCATGTAGTTTCATCCTAACTTACTTATTCATTTTCTTTTTATTTCTTCCTTTTCTATGTATTAGGCAAACAATTCAGAGCTGTCTTCATCAGCACTGTCAGAACAAGAAACACATTAAACAAAGCTCAAATTACTGCCATCTCACAGTCTGGCCAGGGTGGTCACAATCAGAAGTACTACTATGGGTTTTTGTCAGATGAAGGGGAGCTTGTCACCGCATTTACCAGATGTCAGAGTTTCCTCTATGTTGTGGGGGACCCCATCTCTCTCTGCTCAGTTGGTGACTGTCACACAAAGTGGAAGAAATACATTGAAGAATGTGAGAGCCACAACAGTCTTTACCCAGAGGGAACATCCATGGCTTTGATAAAGCAAGAAATTGAAGCTGCCAAACAGTCACTGAATCCCTTAGCTTCTACTTTCAAACCAAAATCAAGTTCTTTAGCAGGGGCCCCACGGAACTCAAATCCACCCTCAAGTTCTTCTCCATTTCCGAAAGCCCAAGTTCCACCTTCAGCTTGGAGCAGAGGACCACCAAATTTTCTTGCAGGGAGCACCACCTGGCCACAAAAGACAACCATTCACACTGCTTTTGAAAGGCTTTCTAGCCATGAGTATCCTCCTCTCCCTGGTCCTCAGGAAGAGGAGGCAGTTGAAGATGAGTTTGGTGACTATGAGGGAGATCTGGACATTGATGATGCCATCCTCAAGGAACTTAAGAGGCAGGTGAAAATGGATGAAAAAATTATAAAAGAAGACAACTTCTGGGATATCTTGGAAGATTCTGAAGAAAAGTCTGAGGATGATGACAGTTTTGTCCTGGAATTGTCAGACAGTGAAGCAGAAGAAGAAGAAGAAAAGCCATCTGTGGAACCATTGAATGTTGAAGTCTCTAAGGTTGCAGAAAATAAAGATGTAGTTCCACCACTGCAGAACCATCAAGTGGAGAAAAAAAAGAAGGCAAAATTTCGCATGGTTGAAAGAGATGAAGGAATTTTCTTGGTCAGAGACAACCGAGACCGTTCTATGCTCCAAGGAGCTGATGACTTTGACACCTATGACTCTGATGGAGAAGAGGTCCATGAAACGGCATTGGAAGCAGATAGGACAGATGAATGGCTCCGCCTCACAGTGGAACAGCCAGATGATTACAAGGTCTGTGTGGTGAGGTTTGAACCATCTGGAAGGGTTTATGCTGTTCCAGGAGATGGCAGCTCTACCGAGGAGATCACCATTAGCAGCAAGCGAAGGAGAGAACGTGCCTTGGATGGAGACAAGGTTGTGATGCATATCCTTAAAGAGAAGGAGGGAAGTTATGAACCACTCCCAAATTCAGATGATGTTCGCAAAGTGAAAAAAATCTATGGAGAGGTGAAGCATATCCTTGAAAGAGCCAGCAATCCAAAGTTTAAAAAAGTGGTTTGCACAGTTGATCCAGTCAATCATGACCTCATGTGTCCTGTTGACAGGAGTTCCCCAAAGATGTTTTCGATGGGTCGCAAGGATAGGAGAAGAGGCAGAGGCAGTGAAATTAAGCTTCATATTTATACCATTTCCCGTCATGGGGACAATCAATTTCATGAAAATCGGACAGTGGTGGTTAAAGCTAAGGACATTGCAGAGCGCCTTTTTGTAGTACAGTATTTTGAATGGTTTGCTGGTAACCCGTACCCAATGGGTATCATTACAGAAGAGCTACCAAAATGTGATAGTCCAGCTAATGGGATGAGAATTCTTAAGCTTATGTACAATATAAAAGACAACTGGCCGCCATCATTTGCCAGGGAAATTGAGGACAATTTTCCAAATGATTGGGAAATTCCCAAGAAAGAGCTCATCTCAAGACAAGAGGGGGATTTTCGAAGCAAGGATGTGTTTACAATTGATCCTCCAGATTCTCTTGACCTGGATGATGCTCTTCATGTAGAAAGATTGGAAGACAATATGTTGCGGGTTGGAGTTCACATTGCAGATGTCTCCTACTTTGTGAGCAAAGGCAGTAACCTGGACTCTGAGGCAGAAAAGAGAGCAACCACTTTTTATCCTGCGTTTTATGCAAGACCAAGCCACATGCTACCCTCAGCTTTCAGTACCACCCTATGCAGCTTGCTACCAAGCAAGGACAGACTTACGATTACTGTAATTTTTACTTTTGATGCAAATGGCAATGTCATTGGTTCTCCTCAAATTTTAAGGTCAGTGGTGTGTCCAGTCCAGAGGCTTACCTATGAACAAGTTGAAAAGTTTCTCATTAATCCAGATGGTGAGACAAAAATCCTTGCTGTGGTTCGACAGCAACTTCTAAATCTGCACAACCTGACATCCTTTCTCAGAACGAAGCGATTGGGAGATGGTCGTTTCTCACATGACCCAGACATGGGAGAAAAGGAGGTGCAATTTACTATGGCACATACTGCTGTGGAGGAGATGATGTTGTTAGCCAATGAAGCTGTTGCTACATTCCTGATGGAAACTTACGGCATGAATGTACCAGTGAGACACCAGCTACCACCTGATCCAGAGAAAGCCAAAGAATGGCTTGATACGTTTAAGAATGATGCTAAAATTGGTCTAAGACTCAAGGGTCTCCTTCCAGCAATCAAGGATGTCATTGAGGAGGGAGGATTGTCCAGCAGGATAAGGGATGAAGAAAGAAATGGAGAGGATGACAGTGAAAGCAGCAGCATCCCTGAAAGTGATGTGACTGATTTCAGTGATGAAAGGGAACAAGCGGAAGAAGAAGAAGAAAACATTCCTTTACTTCAAACAACCTGGAGTAAAATAGGTCACATTCTCAATACCAGTGATAAAAAACTTTTGGACCTACAAAATATTATTGGAGATGAAAATGCCAATCCAAAACAGGCAGTTGCTTTGTCACATCTATTCCGCATCCTTGGGAAAGCTTTTTATATCAATGCAAGTGACCAGCCGGATCACTGCCAGCATTTTTCCCTGCAAAAGGAATTTTATACCCACTTTACATCACCAATCAGACGTTATCTTGATCTTGTGGTTCACAGGATGGTGAAGGCAGCAATTGATGGTGAGGAAAACCCATACTCTGCCCAGGAGTTGGCAAATATTTGTCATCATTGCAACAACCAATCCTTCAAAGCTAAAAAATTTGAAATGATGACTCATTGTCTGCTCGCAGCCCTGAAACTAAAGATGGCAGCAGAGCCAAAACTGGGAATTATAGAAATGGCTTCAGACAATGGTCTTCAAGTCCTATACCCACACGAACGATTTCTTCAAACCACCCGTAGTGTCACAAGTCTTCCTCTAAGACACATGAAACCAGCTGCCAAACCAGAAGATGGACCAGAAAAGAATTCTGTCCTTCTTCACTTCAAGAATAGCATCTATGACCAGAGGACTAGTATTAGGGAGGTTCCTGAAGAGGGTGCTCATTTGATGACCAATCGGTTTGTCAGATCGTTACCAAAGTCCACATGGGAAACAATTCTCAGCTGCCTGAAAAGAGATGATGAAAATGTTCTGGAGGAACATCTCTTTAATGTGACCCAGAGAATCCAGGAAAACCGTTTTGACATTATAGACCAGTCAAACAGAATTGAAGAAGTTACCTGTGAAGTGGAAGTAAGAAATGCACCAGAGGGGGAAGAAAGAGAACCTAAGAAGTATGTCAAGTTTCATCGAGACTTCCATCCAGGTCAGGTGATCCAGGTACAGTTGACATCAGCTATACAGAGAGGATTGCTGGTTCCGAAGGTACAACTCATGCACATGAGCCCAAAATTGAGTTTCTGTTTTGAGCATCGGGATAACGCAGTGACTTGCTTTGCCAAGATGGCTGAGAGACCACCAGATAGGAGTGCCACCATCAAGAAATATGTTGAGGCATGGCTACCAGTGGTTGAAATGATGGTTGCTTACAACACCGTCTCAGGAGACGAAACCAAATTCATCAGGGATGTGGAAGTGCAGTGGTACAGAAAGCATGTTAATGATCGGGTTGTGATTTGTGGAAGCTTTTCATTAAGCAAAAGCTGGTGCAAGGATCGTCACATTGGATTTTTCACTCCTCAGGTGAAGGAAAACAAAGGGAAGCACTTTAAAGGAGATGATGACATTGAAGATAACCAAGAAGACCTCATCCTGAGGGACTATGTATGTGTTCGGGTAGAAAACTTTAACTTGAATCCAAGCGTGCAATATAAAATGAAGCAGTTAGAGTTAAGACCAGGCTGTGGAGTTTCCAATCATACAAACCCACACGGAGGTAAATTTAGCCTGGTGGTTCATGGAACAACTAGCTCGGCAGCTCTTGAAAAAAGAAACATGAATGAAAGATACACCGTTGAGTTTGAAGTCAATCAGATGTCAGGGGAAATACCTTTGGAGCTGTTTGATCAGGAAAAGAAAACTCTTTGCACTGTGGAATTAATACCAAAGTCCAAACCAGACAAGTGAGTCTCCTTTTGATTCCTTGACATAGGCAAGGAAGAATCTATACAATAGTAATACGGGGTCTGGGCGTGCATGTGTATGTGTGTGTGCGTGTGCTATGATTGTATGTGTTTATGTGACACTTTCTTGTAAACGCAATATCTCGAGAAGGATACTTGTGACTAATCTCTTATGTGGTGTGTGGGTTGGTCATATTGAGTTGGTGATCCCTATTGTTTTTGATGGAGGTCAAAGGTCATGTAGGGTCAGGAGAGGTCAAAATGTCAAAACCTTGTGAACAGGATATCTCAAGAAGGGTAAATTGCTCATATTTGGTGCATGGGTTAGCTTTATTGAGTAAATGATCCTCAGCAATTTTGGTGGAGGTCAGCCATCACTGGGAAAACCAGAGGTCAAATAGTAAATTACTTAGAAGTTGCTGGTTAACATGATATCTCAGGAAAAGTAAGTGTAACTAATCTCACATTTTTTTTGCATTGGTCTTATCAAGTACATGATCTGGTCAATTTTTGGCCAAGGTCAAAGGTCATGTGGGGTCACCAGAGGTCAAAATCTGAAAACTTGTTTACATGGTATCTCAAGAAAGGTGACATGTAGGTTCCTCATACTAAGCATATAGATCTTACATATTGAGAAGATGATCTGTGCATTTTTTGGTGGAGGTCAAAGGTCATGTTAGATCAATAGGGATGAAAGGCTTAAAACCTTTTTCCATGGTATGCTGAGGTAGGAATCTTGGACGGATTTCATATTTAGCTTGTGAATGCAAAATTACGGTAAGCAGAATTCTCTTCTGTTTGGTAGAGGACAAAGGTCATTAAGGGTCTCCCAGTTGGGTCAAAGTCTTAATACCATGTTAACAGATGATTTGTCAAGGTTAGAGTCTTAGATAGTGTTAATATCACACATATTATGTGTATGCATAATCTTTAGTAGGACCCTAGTTCTTGGTGGTCACAGCTCATCTGGGGTCTTGCATGGACCAAATCTCTCAACTCGATAAACAGGAAATTTCAATGTAGGGAGCTTGGATGCCTTTCATACATACCATGTGGATACTTTATGAAGCACTGTCAGTTTGGATAAAAAACAGACTTACATTTCAGTGGCAAGGAACCACTAAGCCTTTTGGCTTTCTGGTTTGGTTTAATATGAGGAATTCGTTGGTATTTTATACTTTGGCCAAACACAGAACTGTTTGATGTACATGTATAACACTGAAAGGAACAACTAAACAATGACAAGTTATTGAAATAGTTGAAGAATGGCAAACATTAGTGTTTGCACGGGTACTAAAAAATAGGACCTGGGTACCCAATCGCCATACCTGTTGGGTACCCGGGTTATCCGGTGTTACGGTGACTAAAAGATATGAGCATTTTGTAAGGCATACTCCAAAAGACATGCATGGTAATATTTAAAGCATGTATTGGAGAGGTGTAGCGATCACATTCCCAAGTTCAAAAACATTTGATTTGTCAGAAGGTTTTATCTTCTCGTTTTGTTTTAAATCAAAATAACAAGTAAAAGAAACGTAACAAAAAACAGTTGAATAAGAAAATGAGTAATTTCAAAGGCCTATACCAATTTGATATTGAATTTTGGGATGCTTTCTTTCCGTAGGAGCAAGCATACTCAAAGCTTCTCCTTTTATAACACTGATTTATAAATATCAACCAATCAGAACCCTGTATTATGGTATTCTCTTGCAAGTCCAAAATTACCGATTGTAAACAAACGACGTAATGGTTTGTGAACTTCACTCACACTACTGTACAATGTACGTTGGAATTATCACTAATGGGGTGTGTATGTTCTTACGTAGCTAGCCTCGTGCTGACATCCAGGCACGGTAACATAGCTTTCACACATAAACTTCGTAGTCTGTGCGAGTGCCATTTTGGGGCAAAGTAAGGTACGCCTTAGGTGTAATGGCTTGTTTCAAAAACTTTTTTCGTGAACGTTTACGGTGTTATTACATTGATGTCCTTTTACTTAAATAGATAGCCGCAAAGTGTTGATTTGCGTAAAACTGACACGTTTAACCATTATGAAATATTCGAGGATATTACTCGAGGTGGCATACCTTATTAATTATAAGATCGTATACATGCAAGGCTCAGTTCATCTAGCATGCCAAACGTAACGTGCACTGTCTTTGCCAGCTGGGCGGGGGTGATATGTCTGCAATGTCTGAGTGAAAGAGTACGATGTGATTTTGAATCTGCTGTCAGATAGCTTGCTTGCGCGCAAGTTTATAAGTGATATCCATGTGATGTGTGGGAAGTAACTCACTACGTGACGATAGCACGATCGGGCTGCACGCTGATAAAAATCTCAACTTTGGAAACGAAGTACAGACAAATTTTCAAACTTAAACATAATTCCTAGGGACTTCATTCTCAGTCTCGGAGAATGTTTACCAAATTGGCAAAATATTTGGGTCCATAACCGTGGGCAATGGCCTAAATGGGGGGATCCTTTTTGCATGCATTTTTTTTAAGATGCGGGTAGTAGGTTTGGAACCGGGTAATACGATGGCGGGTGGGTACCCGCGTACCCGGGTTACCCGTGCAAACACTAGCAAACATACATAGTATGGTATTTGCATTTAGTGAAAAAACTGAACTTTGTGTTTTACAACAGAAAGGCAGAAGGTTCATGATATATCAGAATTAAAATTTTATCTAAATTTCGGAAGTGCTCATTTGTTGGTATTGCAGACGCCAGGTCTTTTGAAATTCTAATGAGTAATAGGATTTTTTCACAAAAGTTAAACTATCAGCTATTAACAGATTGCCAGTGTTAAACTTTGTGTGATTTGTTTGTTTGTAGGAGAATGGAAGAAGCCCTGGTGAATGTCGGAAGAACTGAGAAGAAAGAGTGTGGAGATCTGATACGAAGGATTTGTTTACAGAAGTCAGCCAAGGACATGAACAATATTCTGCAACAAGATGGTACTATTTTTCTTTCATTGCTGCATTTTGAGACCAGAGATATTGTTTAGTAGATGTAAAATCGTGTATTGTAAGTCTGCAGCATTGTATCGTTTTAATGAGAAGTTGCAGTACTAGTGTGATTGTACAATGAATGATCGGGAGTGGGATGAAAGGTGCTTTTAAATTGAGAGCAGTTTTGCAACTTACTGTGAGAATCCACTTGCTTATCTTGGGAAGCCATGTAAAGTATTACAAACTACTCTTAAAGTGACATTTCACGAGGGGCACTTGCGATAGATTTTAACATGATTTGCTGTTCTTAGTTCACGTTTTGCTTGGGGGGGGGCGAGCCTGAGTGGTTGCTTGTTCACTTTCGTCAAATGAGTTTACTCTCATTGAATGTTGGTCTATACCACCTTCTGTATGATTTAGGAGCTACTTTGTTTTTTTTTCGTTTTTGCATTTTTTTACCCCAACATTTTAGTTCTTCAAACTTGAAGTGTGATCATAGAACAAATAACCTACAGGTTTAGGTTCAGATGATGCTTTACAGCTCAGTTTCTAACCAATTTTTTTTTAAGTTGGGCCGGCCACTGCCTTCTTTTTACCACTCCATTGCTTATGCTGAGCACCAAGCACAGTGGCAGTAGGTTCCATTTAGTCTTCCGTTAGACCCAGCCAGGAGTCTAACTCCAGACCTCCCAGCTGCAAGTTAGATGCTCTAACAAATAACCTACATTTCAGCAAGTCTTTTTAAATTGGCAGAGCAGTTTTGCAACTGAACTTGTGAATGCCCTTGCACATCTTGAGAAGCCGTCTAAAATATTATGAACTACTCCTATAGATACATTTAACAAAGGATATGTGCAATAGAATTTAAAACGATTTGTTGCTGTTAGTTTGTGTGTCAAAGTAAGTCTTTTTTCCTCAAGGGATGGGCGTCGAGAGTTACTTATTACTTATTCATTCTCAGTTCAAGGTCATTCACATGGAATGTTGTTCCCCTGTCTTATGTCATGTGACCTTCAGCAAGGGTTACTCTGCACACATGCTAAACTTTATGTATCATTTCCTTTATAAATTGTCAGCTATGGACCTCAATATTTCATTTCTTTTTCTTTTTCCCCACATAAAAGTTGTGTCCAAGCACATTCTCAGAAGAGGAGCTGTTTGCAACCTTAATCTGAAATTATCAGTTAACTTTGGAGCACCAAACCGCTCTCAGCAAGAAGCTCTAAGGATGGCAATGTCCAACACATTTTCTGTCATCCAGGGGCCACCAGGTAAATATTATGATTTTCAAAAATTTCCTTTTTTGTTGTGTGTTTTCTCTGTGAAGCCTGTATATCTAACTTTTTTTACTCATCTGTCTAATAACTTAATTGTATTTAATAAAGATAATGAGTTTGAATGTTTAATTTATTATATGGATTTTTTTAACTTAAAAATTTTTCTTTTGTCCGCAGGGACAGGAAAGACCAGAACTGGAGCATACTTGGCATTTTATTTTCACACCATAAATCAGGGTCTGCCTGCTCTTGAACGTGGTATGCCTCAAATACTCTACTGTGGACCTTCAAATAAGTCTGTGGATGTCATATCAAGTAATTACACTTTTTTACTCTCTCTGTCACTCTTCAAGAGACTTTAACAGTCGTGAAAGAGTCACACCAATAACAGTGGTGGCCACCATAGATTTTGGGCTTGAAAGAGACAATCATGATTCTTTGTTTGTAATTCTGACTCCCATGACTTTATTATTGGTGTCCCTAAGTGGGCCATCTTGTAAGGGTGGTGCAATATTAAATGAGGTAGCATTATAACATATTTCAGTACCCATTGGGGTATGACAATAATGATTGTGGTTTGTAAATCACATGCTGCTAGAATTAGTCTGTCCATTCAAAGGATAACACCATTCATCCTTTGTAAGATTCTAAAGATAAAATATTACAATTAACAGTTGGGTTCAGCTTTGTCAGTTACATGTGACTTGGATTTGGCTAACTTTATTACTTGACCATTTATATGCAGACTTTCAAAACCCTGTATCACTCAGTATGGGATAAACTTTGAACAAGCTGTCCTATGACTCCTCATTTGTGTCGTTATGTTCATTGTGTCATTTGGCAACATGCTTTACCTTTACTGCACCAATTGGGGGTTGGGAGAGGTTACACTCTTTGGTGGCAGGACAGCACTCACAGTTTTTTGGCCTTTGATGGGCATTGCGATCACCAAAAACTGTCTAAAATTCTTAAAGTGTCAGACATTATCACTTAAAACCTCAAACATCAGACATTTTAGAAGGCTCCCATTGAAGTGATGCCATCCCTGAATTTGAACGCTTTCAATGCCACAAAGCACAATCTTATGCTTCCATGGTGGTTGCAATGTTTTTTGTTTGTTTTGTTTTTTATTGAAATGTTCGATGTGTACATGGAGTGAGATTTATTAACACAAAAACATTTTTCCATATTATTTGATAATTCGCCCAGACAGGTAAAGCTATTCTGTGCATTGTGTGGAAATATTTTTGCTATGATCACCATGGATACCCCAACTTTAAGTGCTCCTTGATACTGGCAAATATGATATTTTGCAATCAGCTAACAGAGCATTTCCAAACATCATTTTGTCCATGGTCAAAAGTAATTACTTTTCCTCACATGATTTATGATATGCTAAAAAAGTTGAACAATGAAACAATTATGAACTTGTGATCAGAACAGTTTCATCCATTTGGGGCTTAAATTGCCCTCATAATGCTTGCTATGCACTGCACCTGTTACCATTATGGGTCCTTATGACAATCGGACTCCAGCCACTGGTTGTTGAGTTAGACAGGTTTGTACTGTAGAAAAAAGTAGCCTGGACATACAACTGAAAAAAGGGTGTAGCCAGCCTTACTTTAACCAGTTTGTAAACAAGTGAGCTGTGAAACCTAATCTGACTATTTATTGGCAATTTGGGCCTATGTGACCATTTTGTGCATGAACAAAATGGTTGCTGCAGTCATGCTTTGCAGTTGGAATTCATGTATCTCATATCATTTCTATGGAGACTAAGCCAATATCTACTACAACATCTATATGCTCTAGAAAACTGCTCTCACCTCTGCTTCAATAATCTATTTTGGTATGATCTAGAAAAGTGCACTCACCTCTGCTTCAATAATATTTGGTTGCAGCACTAGAGCAGTGTGAAGGCATCCCTGGTGTGACAGGGGATTATGTTTTTTTTTTTTGAGAATATTATTACAGATACAACCTGGCAGAATTATCCCAGGACAGGTTGTTGTTCAGCAAGGGTAATATATGTAACAGAGTTTGCTTTAAAAGGAATCTTTGAAAATTAAGTTTTATTATTAAATGTATCCTTCATTGTGTTATTTATGGTCACTTGTGGTGTTTAAATTTTCTCTATTAAAATGTTCTTATTATCAGGTTACCTGAAAGAGTTTATGAAAGATGATTTCAGCATAGTTCGAGTTTACAGTGAGTCAATAGAGCAGCAAGAATTCCCCATTCCTGGAATGGCTAGTGCTGAAAGGAAGTGGGGTTCTGGACAGGAAGCTCACATGGACCCATCTCTGGCCAGTATTTCTCTCCATCATCGAATTAGGTCAGATTTTGCACCTTATGCTCATGAAATCAGATCCATGGAGAGAAAATTCCAGAGGATTCTAGAAGATCCACGAAGAAGAAAAAAAGTGAAACGAAAAGAAATCATAGCATACAAGAAGCTTCTTCAACAAGCTGAGGTAAGTATAAGTTTAACTTGGAAGAAAATCCTATTACAGCATTCAATTACATGCCTTGAGTTTTAGATTTTCCTGGTGTGGTACTAATCCTACTCCTCATGCAATTAAGGAGTGTGGTAGGTGTACTGTTTCACTAAACTTTAGTAGATTATATTAGTTCCCATTCTTCAATCACACTCCTCACAGTGTGTGGGGCAAGTGACGGTCTCGCATGCCTCAGAATTCGAGGCCTGCAATTACCACCGAAAGTACAAATTTTGTAGTAGTCTACAGAAATTCTCAATTGGCACAGCTCTTTGATTGACAGCAAATTCCAAAAATGCAGAGTACTGTCGCTGGTATTTACACAGCATGTTCTGTACTGAGAGTTTCTGATCACACATTGGGACCTTGTATACTCATCCTGAAGCAATAAGCTAAGATTGTGTGTGGATTAGGATGAGTTTCAGGCACCTGTTGCAGGGACTTTAACAAGCAGGTTAGGAGAATTAGAACTGCCGGGGTGATGAATTACTGCCTTTAAGATACTTGCAGAACTTTTTCACAGGGTTGTACCTTTCCCTGGAACAGTAGCACAACTAAGTCTTTTAACTGATTTGCAGCAAAGTAAGGAAACTGATAATCTATTTATGCACTTCATCTTATCATTGTTACATCTGCAATCCCTAAATACCTGCAGTAAGTCAGTCCCTGGCAAGCTTGTCTATAAGCACAGGTTCCCCACCATATTATGAAATTAAACTGCAGAATCACTACCTAGTTGTGTGCATCCGTTTTACTTATAGACCTCACCTGGGATACTAAATGACCTTTAATGACCTTCCAAGGATTATTTTTTCATGGCAGAGGCACCTCCAGACTATACACCCCTTATTGTTGTCAATATATCAGGCATTCATAAAACTATGTACCTCATTCTCAAGGTCATCCAAGGAGCTAGTCTGTGGTTTTAGAGGTCAAACAATTATTGTTTCTATGGAGGTTAAATTGCCCATATTATATGTTACATACCTTCTGTTCTGCTTAATAAGGCCTTGAAACTGGTAATGCATTTTTTATTTCTAATTTTTTCTTTTTGCTATTAGATAGCAGAGCTGAAACGGCACCAGGTGATTCTGTGCACATGCAACGCTTCTGGTCGTGTAAACTTGAAGAAAGCTCTGAATATCATCCAGTGTATTGTAGATGAAGCTGGAATGTGTTCAGAACCAGAAACTCTTATCCCGCTTGTGACTCACAACCCGTACCAGGTGGTGTTGATTGGTGATCACATGCAGCTCAGGTATGAAATGAAAGGGTGTTTTATCATGGAACTCTTCATGTTTTTTTTTGTGCATTTATGCAAATACGCTTTTAAATAATGTGTCTAAGTTTTCATAAGATGTGGGTCAAAAATTGCCTTGTTCATTATGGAATGAAAAGAAAGCAAGATGAATAACTTATATGCAGCATGATGTCATGCTCACTGATGAAGCCATATTGGGGCCAGGAAAAAAATACTCACCTTCTTACAATTTTTTGTGAGTTACAAATATGCCTGTAGCAATCTTTTACCCTGCAATCGTAGACAAAAATAATGGGACACTTTTGCCCTAATGCAGCAAACTTGCATGCAAAGATTCGCTGGTCTTCCAAAATCCCCTCCCCCTAAAATCAATGTTGTCCTTGACAAAACATACCCAAAATTTCAAGAATTTCAACATTGAATGGGGGAGCGGTGGACTGTCCGATGTATTTTTGTGCAGAATTGTCTGAACTGCTGTGTACATGTTTGGGAGTGCGCCCATACACTGTAGATTGTACTTGAAGCGGTCAAAGTTTTCGTGATAGGACGGCTGCGTTATGGAAGGATGTATTACAATTCTTAATTGGGGAATCCAGGAAACTAAAAGTCAACTTTAGTAGTTAATATCTTACAGCTTAGTCCCATTAAATTATTGAAAACATTATTCCAACAATGCCAAAGTGAGTTCATTCTTTCATTCAATCTACAGTAGAAACACTAAAATAATCATTTAGGAATTTTGAAATAAGCCACAGACTAAGAAGAGGGTGCCTTGTTTTGATTGTGATCCCTAAACTAAGGTAAACCCCAGATCTACCGTTTCTTTTTTATTTTTATTTCCCTAAGGATGAAGTGATTAACATACAAAATTGGAGCATGCAAAGATGAGATGGTTTCACATTACTACAGTATTAGTTAGTTCCTTCAAATGTAGTTTACTCCATGTTTTCCACAGTCAACCGTAAAATTGCTGAAATTATCATTTTGAAGTACGTCCCTTCCTAACAATGTGCCATCAATGGTCAGTTCCATTGAAATAGTGTGTAGGTCAACAATAGATCATCACCTGTGGGGACACTATATCAAATTATTTGCAGTTATACAAGTAACCATTCTCAGTGATGGATTTTATGCACAAAGTGTATTTTTCTCATTGTTGATTCCTTGCCAAAGGCAGGAAAGGAATCTATGTGATGGTGATGTTGTGTAGGTGTGTGGGGGTGTATGAATGTATGTTTGTGACACTTTTGCTCGTAATCGCGATATGAGTAGGGACATGAGTAGGGACAACAAACCAGTGAGCCACAACTGGAAAAAAGACCATGGCTGGCTCAACTTAAACCAATAGGTCCGAAACTGAGCTGTAAAACTCTATCTAACTAGCTAACTCATTGTGTTAAATGTCATATGTTGTTTTCAACATCACAAGGTATCAAGAATTTGTTCTCTTTCTTTTACTACATATTTGTAGGCAGTTTAATAGTTTAATTGGCACTTACACCTGTTTAGAATTCGCTCATACCAAGCCTTTACCCAAATATTTAAACCACTGTTTAGGTCCTGTCAGCTAAGGATCATTCATGATCATCTTAGAAATGTTGACATGAGTAATTAACCATGCTAGCGTCCCTTTCCATTTATCAGTTTAATTCCAGTATGCACACATTACTGCAAAAATTACAAGATGTTAAATGTTCCTCAGCTCTGTGGCAGCTGTTCTCTGGTAAATCCATATGCTCCCATATGTGTGCAATGTAGTAAACCTGTATGGACAGGTTCTCTGATCTTCCAAAACCCCCTCCCTTCTAAATCAATGTTATCCTTGAGAAAATGTACTCAAACTTTCAAGAATTTCAATGTCAAATGGGCTGTTCCATATATTTTTGTCCAGGATTGTACTGTAGATAACATTAAATTGTTATGCTTCTGTCTTTGTACGAAGGTGGCGTAGAAATTTACAGTAAGGCCTGCAGTGGCTGGTACTGCCTGTGTGCATTTCCCATAATTCTTATAATACCTGGTAGTTATTTGGCCAGAAATTTATAATGCATGATGACTTAAAACCAGCTTTGGCAGTACTTTAAGGAAAACAGACTGCATGGTCAAGTGGTTAGAGCATCTGACTTGCAGCAGGAAGGTTTGGAGTTGAACTCCTGGGAAGATCCTACCAAAGAATTAAAACAATGGATCCTACTGCCTTGTGCTTGGTGCTCAGCATAAGCAATTGAGTAAGAAAAACAACTCAAAGAGTCACTTCTGGAAAAAAGGCTGTGGACAGCTTGATTTAGGTGTTAAAATTGGTTAGAAACTGAGTCATCAAAACTCATGTAACTAACCAACTGTTACATCCTCTTTGTTTTATACCAGACCAATCATTCTGGAACCTAATGCCAGAGACCTTGGTGCAGAAACATCCCTCATGGAGAAGTATAAGGAGAGAGCACATACTCTTACCATACAGTATAGGATGGTGAGTATTACTTTCACCCAAGATGAAGAATTTGTCATGCCATATTTTCAGCTGGAAGATGTTACTGTTACATGCAGTAAAGATCATAAGCATATGAGGTGGGGGGGGGGCATTAGGTAGAACATGTGCCAAAAAACCATAACAGAGCAAACACAAATTGAGCATAACTGAAACAAAGGGGAGCAGAAAAGGCAATGAAAACAAAGGGAGAAAAAATGGACATCAAACAGAGTTGTATTATTTTCTAACAATAAAATTAAGATTAAAAATATAAGTTTGACCTTATGTATGTTATTTTCATGTCATACTTGCTGACAGAGATAACCTACAGTATGATTAAGGAAGTTGAAAAGGTTTCAAAAGTGCTGGTCACTTTTGTTTTGTGTTTGATAATGTATCTTTCAAGTTATAATGACCTTAGACTTTAAAAAAGGACCCTACTGCCATTGTGCTTGATGCTTGGCAAAAGCAATGGAGTAGGGAAAGCAAGCCAGTGAGCCACAACTGGAAAAAAGCAGTGGCTGACTTGACTTAAAGCCATTGGTTGGGAACCATGCTGTAAAAAGTACAAGTCATAATGAAAACAATAAAGCTTTTCTTAGTTTTTCATAAATTTCTGTTTAAATATTTTGTTATTTACAGCATGAGGAAATTTGTAGGATTCCATCACATGCCTTCTATGAAGGAGCTTTGGAAACTGCCGATGCTGTCAAGAGAAGGTCCTTAGATGTGAACACACAGAGAATTTGGCCTAATGGCCCTGGATACCCCAGAGTCTTCTGCCATGTCGTGGGTGCAGAAGAAACATTAACTGTGCGATCTGAGGAAGGAAATGAAATGTCTCGTAGCAATCCACAGGAGGCATATCATGTGGTAAGCAAAGGCATTGTGTTTATAGAAAAGTTAGGGTCTTCAGGTCCATTGCCTCACTCTGCAGCTTGTCATTTTTGTTCATTACTTTGAGGAGCTTTAATGATACATCTTCAGATTTGTCTCATAGGTAGTTTTGTTTCAGTTCCAAGATTCTGCACATTCCACAGCTTCTTTCTTTGCTATTTACATGTAATTAAGTCTCAATTTTCAACATTTATTTTGTCCATTTGATAAAACACTGCATTCCCACGGGTCATTGAAAATCTGTAAAGTCATGGATTTTTACTCTTCCATTTTTCAGGCCTTGGATGTCATGGAAAGGTGTCCATTTGCTTTTAAAATCATGAAAAGTCATGGAATTTGAAAATTATTGAATTAGCACTAGCTGCGGTTGTGTACTTAAAAAGTATAAAGTGCATTGTTAGTCTGTTCAGGTCATGGAAAAGGCTTGACATGCTCATTGTACAGGTCATGGAAAGTTATGGAATTAAACATGGATGAAAGTTTAAGAACCCTATAAACGTTTTCCAGTATATTTACACTAATGGAACAAGGAGTGTTATCTACCAGAAGCTTAGCAAAGCTTATGAGAGTAGAGATACCACTTAGACGAAGAAAGTACCACTTAGTATATAGATTAGAGAAGAAAACAGTTTCATAAACAAATAAAATAAATATAATAAACAATAAGTAGCACCAAGCATTGCTATAAACAGGAAAATAACCTTGATGAGAACAATTACTGGATACTAGATGAGAGAAGACATTTTAATTTGCTCTTGAAATTGTTATAGGAAGAATACAGACAATTGATCATTTTGCAAGGAAGTTAATATCCAAACATGTTTTGCAACATAACAGATGCATCGTAGGGGCTAATTATGCCTATAAAAAGATAAAGTCAACTGTTGTTTCAACTGGATCTGATAAAAAATAGTTTTGTGATGCATCTGAAGAAGAAATTACTTAATAAATTGAGTAATTTGCCATCCTGAAAAATTGGAAACAAATATTACATGACATAATACATTACATAATTCATTCATAAATCACTCCCTTACAAAAAAAATTTGCCTTTGCATATCTGTAACACTTATTACTAGAAAAGTTTCTTTCTAATCCCAAATTCTCTAACAATGTATTGAATAAAATAATAAACACACCTGGGGCAGTTCCACAAAGAGTTACGCACAATCTTAAGTATGATTTACTGTTGACTTAAGTATGGGGAATCAAACTTAAGATTGTGCGTAAGTCTTTGTGGAATGGGCCCCTGGTAAATATCCAGAATGTGCTTTGTGCTAAATGAATGAACCTCAGAGTTAGGCCTAACACCTGGAGGGCTTGGATTCTCTATAACATTATACATTTTGGGCCTTGAATCCTTACTTTCCTGTCTACAGCATCTTTTTTGGAGGCTTAACAAAAACAACAGGTTTGTGTAATCAAAGAGAAATGATCTTTTGATCTAGCTTTTCATTGTTTGAAAAGTTGAATTGTAACAAAAATTATTTTAACCGTCTGCTTGACTGTGTTGTATTATAAATATGAAGATAATGCAACAAATTTTATGAAAATGGTTCTCTTTGTTTCCTAAGTAAGTGTTTTGAAAAAGTATCAAAAGAAACACTCGTGGACCTGAAAATGACTTCTCTCCTCCTCTCAGAAAAAAAAAATTTCAGAAAAGAAAAATGTGACTGAAAAAAATTTAGCCAAGATATATGTTTGTGATTTGGACTTACCCCAAATAAAATAAAGCTTTGATAGAAGTATCCCTGCATGAATTAAATAAATCAGTTAAAATATATTTTTTGTCCTTGAAAACGAAATTGTGTCAGGCTTTGGCTCAGTAGAGCCATTTTCAAATAACAATTACAATGGGTTGTGGGATAGAATGTTGGTGTGTGTCATTTTTACTATAGTAAAATATCATTAACAAAATGACTTGCACTAAAATCCCATCCCACAATCCTTTGTTACTGCTATTTGGATAAGTGTCTGTAAGGCTGTGAACAGAAACATCAACAAACATTTAAGGCATGGATAAGTGTCTGTAAGGCTGTGAACAGAAACATCAACAACAATTTAAGGCATGATCTGTATTCATTTCAATTTTACTCATGACAAGTCTGTAATATCTTACAGATTCGTATTGTCAAAACTTTAGTCAAGAACTTCAAAGTAGACCAAAGAAGGATAGTAGTTTTGTCTCAGTACCGTCTCCAGTGTGCTCAGATCGAAGGAAAATTGAAAGATGAGGAACTTGACAAGGTGTTGGTGTCAACTGTTATTAAAAGTCAAGGTAAGATGTCTTCTGAGAATTTTGCTGCAGTATTAATATATCAGTCTAGTCCTTGTCATGACCCACAATCTGTGTAGCATAGCTCTACCAAAGAAGTAGAACACCTGGGGTGGGGACTGTTTGCTTGTTATAGTGTAAATGAAGGGACTCACAACCTCTATCTTTTACCTAGCTCTCACAGCTACATGTAAGGTTCTCTCATGTTGTTTGAAATGGTATTGCATTTTGGTATTGATATTGCATTTGGTGTATTGATGTTGCATTCATGTTATTAACATTGCACTTTTAGTATTCATAGTACATTTGGGTATTGATAGTTTGATATTGCATTTGTAGTATTGATATTGCATTTGGGGTATTGTAATATTGCAGTTGTGCTATTGATATTGCTGTTGGGTTGTTGATATTGCATTTGGGGCATTAGTATTGCATTATGGACATTAATATTGCATGTGGGGCAGTGATACTGCATTTGTAGTATTGATATTCATTTAGGGTATTTTTATGTTGAATTTGTGTTATTGATATTGTGTGTTGGTATTGAATTTTGGGTGTTAATATTGCGTGTGGGTATTTTCATTACATGAGACTATTGATATTGCATATGGGGTCTTGATATTGCAAAGGGGAATTAGCAAATGTCATAAAGTGTTAGGACATAAACACATGTTCTGTTTTTGGTATGTGACATGCTGTTAAGACTGTTACAACAGCTTTGATTAAGGTGCATCACTTCTCTAAGCAGGAATAAATTAGTATTTAATTCAAACCCCAGGGAAATGTGACGCTTGAAAAGTTGCCTTTCATTTCAGCTTATTATAGGTATACATGAAATTTCGAAACAGCTTGCATTGGTAGGCAGATATGCAGTCAGCCTCTATTTTATACCACAATACTGAAACTGCGCTCCTTTGAGTATTGTTCACACCACAGTACTGAATCTGCCGTCCTTTGAGTATCGTTCACACCACAGTACTGAATCTGCCCTCCTTTGAGTATTGCTCATACCACAGTACTGAATCTGCCCTCCTTTGAGTATTGCTCATACCACAATACTGAAACTGCGCTCCTTTGAGTATTGTTCACACCACAGTACTGAATCTGCCCTCCTTTGAGTATTGCTCATACCACAATACTGTATCTGCCCTCCTTTGAGTATTGCTCATACCACAATACTGAAACTGCGCTCCTTGGAGTATTGTTCACACCACAGTACTGAATCTGCCGTCCTTTGAGTATCGTTCACGCCACAGTACTGAATCTGCCCTCCTTTGAGTATTGCTCATACCACAGTACTGGAACTGCTCTCATTTGAGTATTGCTCATACCACAATACTGAAACTGCGCTCCTTTGAGTATCGTTCACACCACAGTACTGAATCTGCCCTCCTTTGAGTATTGCTCATACCACAGTACTGAATCTGCCCTCCTTTGAGTATTGCTCATACCACAGTACTGAATCTGCCCTCCTTTGAGTATTGCTCATACCACAGTACTGAAACTGCACTCCTTTGAGTATTGCTCATACCACAGTACTGAATCTGCCCTCCTTTGAGTATTGCACATACCACAGTACTGTATCTGCCCTCCTTTGAGTATTGCTCATACCACAATACTGAAACTGCGCTCCTTTGAGTATTGTTCACACCACAGTACTGAATCTGCCGTCCTTTGAGTATCGTTCACACCACAGTACTGAATCTGCCCTCCTTTGAGTATTGCTCATACCACAATACTGAAACTGCTCTCATTTGAGTATTGCTCATACCACAATACTGAAACTGCGCTCCTTTGAGTATCGTTCACACCACAGTATTGGATCTGCCCTCCTTTGAGTATTGCTCATACCACAGTACTGAATCTGCCCTCCTTTGAGTATTGCTCATACCACAGTACTGAATCTGCCCTCCTTTGAGTATCGTTCATACCACAGTACTGAAATTGCTCTCATTTGAGTATTGCTCATACCACAATACTGAAACTGCGCTCCTTTGAGTATCGTTCACACCACAGTACTGAATCTGCCCTCCTTTGAGTATTGCTCATACCACAATACTGAAACTGCACTCCTTTGAGTATTGCTCATACCACAGTACTGAATCTGCCCTCCTTTGAGTATTGCTCATACCACAATACTGAAACTGCACTCCTTTGAGTATTGCTCATACCACAGTACTGAATCTGCCCTCCTTTGAGTATTGCTCATACCACAGTACTGAATCTGCCCTCCTTTGAGTATTGCTCATACCACAGTACTGAATCTGCCCTCCTTTGAGTATTGCTCATACCACAGTACTGAATCTGCCCTCCTTTGATTATTGCTCATACCACAGTACTGAATCTGCCCTCCTTTGAGTATTGCTCATACCACAATACTGAAACTGCGCTCCTTTGAGTATTGTTCACACCACAGTACTGAATCTGCCCTCCTTTGAGTATTGCTCATACCACAGTACTGAAACTGCTCTCATTTGAGTACAAAAGGATATTTTACTTGTCTTTGACAATGGAAAGGAAGTTAAATTAGCTTGTTAGATTTTTCAGCTGCATTTGACTCTATTGACCATGATCATCTACTAAATCATGTATTGACCTGATATGGAATCTATCTCATAGCCATGTACTGGTTTTTCATCTTACCTCAGCCACAGGAAAGGATTTGCTCTTATAAGTAATGTACAATCTGACTCACAGCCTCTCTGATGCATTAGAGTGTATTATGTTTTCTGCCCCGTTCCAGAGCCTAATTGAGGTTCATGGTGTTTTGTGTATTGTCTACAGCAATGACACTCCCTGTGATACTCAATTGTATATTACCTTTGATCCTTCTGATTGCCAATCTGCAATTTCTAAAACTGAATGTAGCTTGTATTAAGGACATTAAATCATCGACTGCTTCAAACAGGCTCCCACGATAAGACTCTAATTCTAATTTGACTTTAAATCACATTGATCATATTTGCAAAATGGCTTTTATTTCAATTAAAAAGATGAGGCAGATTTGTCTCTTTGTTGACGTTGACCCTACTGCTGGACTTGCTCATGCCTTTGTTATCTCCAGACTCAATTCTTGCAACTCACTTCTGTATGGATTACATGAAAACACTATTTTGAAACTACAACATTTCCAGAATACAGCAGCTTACCTCATATCTCGTGTTTCTGGTTCTCATCTTATCTCATCCTTCCTACGTGATTTATTTTGGCTTTCAATCAAGTGGCAAATTAACTAAAAGATTCTCCTCCTTACACTCGAAGCTACTTGGGCCTATCGCCAGTTTATTTTATCTGAACTCACTCATCTGTATATTTCAACTGGAACACTAAGATCAACCAACCCCTCTCTCTTCTTACTGTTCTGGACAATACTAATTCTACTCATCCTGGGCACAAATCCTTTTTTGTTATGCCTCTGCCACTTTATGTAACAGTATCCCTCTCCATGTCTCCCAGTCTGAAAGTATTAGCATTTTTAAATCCAGTCATAAAACCCATTTGTTTGGTATTGCTTAGAAGTAATCTTGTTCTTTTCTCCTTTCTTTTTGTATGTATGTCTTTTCCTTCTTGGCACTTTTTTTTTTTTTGTTTTGCATTTTGTGCTTTTTGGTTTCGATGATAAGAGAAACCTATGCAATCATGATGGCGTGTGTATGTATGTGTGTATGTGTGTGTGTGTGTTTGTGACACTTTGCTTGTTAGCACGATATCTCAAGATAGAAATGTCTGACAATTTTCAAACTTGATACATGGATGCCCCATATTGAGAGGAAGAACCCTATTGTTTTTGGTGGAGGTCAAAGGTCATCTGGGGTCACCAGGGGTCAAAGTCTGAAAATCTTATTAGCACGATATTTCAAGATAGGGAACTTGGATAGATTTCATATTTGGTATGTGGATGTGTTATGGTCAGAAGATGGTCCCTATTGTTTTTGCCGGAGGTCAAAGGTCATCTGGGGTCACTGGGGGTCAAAGTCTGAAAATCTTGTCAACACAATATCTCAAGGGAGGAAACTTGGATAGATTTCATGTTTGGTTTGTGGATGCGTTTTGGTCAGCAGATGGTTCATATTGTTTTTGGTGGAGGTCAAAGGTCATCTGGGGTCACCGGGGGTCAAAGTCTGAAAATCTTATTAGCACGATATTTCAAGATAGGGAACATGGATAGATTTCATATTTGGTATGTGGGTGTGTTATGGTCAGAAGATGGTACCTTTTGTTTTCGGTGGAAGTCAAAAGTCATCTGGGGTCACCGGGGGTCAAAGTCTGAAAATCTTGTCAACACAATATCTCAAGGGAGGAAACTTGGATAGATTTCATATTTGGTTTGGTGATGCATTATAGTCAGAGGATGGTCCTTATTGGTTTTGGTGAAGGTCAAAGGTCATCTGGGGTCACCGGGGGTTCAAAGTCTGAAAATCTTGTCAACACAATATCTCAAGGGAGGAAACTTGAATAGATTTCATATTTGGATTGCGGATGCATAATAGTCAGAGGATGGTCCCTATTGGTTTTGGTAAAGGTCAAAGAACATCTGGGGTCACCGGGGGGACAACAATATCACAAGGTAGGGAACTTGGATAGATTTCATATTTGGAATGTGAATGGGTCAAAGTTAGGAGATGGTCCCTACAGAGATGCCAAGTATCTTGATTTAGGTGGAATAATTACCATTTTCACCCTCGATTCCGCAATTACGAATATCCTCCAAAAATTGCTCTTTTCACATGTTAAGGATCTTTGTTGAAATCTCAAAGTGTCTTACTCCCTAAACTGAAAATTTTAGGCCAAAATTGTATGGTTCGAATGAGCAAGTGGGCTAGTACTTTCTGCCTAGGCTTAACGTAGGCCTAAGTTAGGCCTAGCCGATGCTACATCTTTCACAAAGCAGAATGGAGAACTGAAGAGGATCAACAAAAATCCACTTGGCCAAGAACATCAAAAATATTTAAAAGGCATTGGTAAAAAACCCATATACAATAATCTGCAGTTCTTTTGTGAGCTTTAGGTGTAAAGTTTTTCTTCATCGTGTCTAATGTCTTGGCACTTTTGCCATTGCCTAATGTATAGCATATATGTACATTTTGAACCTATTCTACACATGTATGTTTCTGTGTAATATCCTTAGGCTAGCCTAGTGGGAAATTTAGCTTTCCTACCAATATTTTATTTGTTCTAGAACATGATGTAAAGCATGCAGCAGCATATTTTGGTAGCAGGGTGGTATCTGCAGTGGGGGAAAACTTACGAAATTCTCCCATATTAGTGTTATGAGAAGCTGTTCAAAAGTCCTCCCATATATATTAGTGTTACGAAGTGTCATTGCAAAATAATGTCTCTACTCTGCAGTATTTATGGGGTTGGTTCAAACCTCTGCACTGAAATCTAACCCTCATCAAAGTCTTAAAAGTATTATTAAACCTTTCAGCTGGAAAGGATGGGGAGAGGGTCCTTAGTTTACAGTGTTGTGAACTCTCATTTTTGGTTGGGGGGCAAAGGTCATGTGGGAAAACAAAATTATTTTTTGAACATTTTAGTATAACATTTGAATGAGAAGATAATGGTACATGATGGGATTATTTGAAACGGAACGTTTGTGTATCATCGGAACCTCTATGCAGTTTTGCATTCTGGTTAACTTTTTATTATTTAAAAAAAGGAATGGATGTTTTGTCAAAATTTCAAAGCAATAAATGTGTATCAAATGTACTGTTACATAAAAATTTCACATTCACAACACCCTCCTTACCTAGGTTATTATCAGGCTCGTAGATTCTCATACCAGACAGTTGTGGGAATTATAGCTCTGCTTTCACCTTTTAAATATTTTTCATCCATGTTAATGAAACTTTGCAGGAAGTGAATGGGATTACGTGATCCTGTCCACTGTTCGTTCAATGCCAAAGATCGAGGTGGAAGATCACCCAGGAAAAGGCTGGAAAATGCGACATCTTGGTTTTACAATGGACGAAAACCAAATGAATGTAGCCTTGACCCGAGCCAGAAGAGGTCTCATTATTATCGGTAATTATGTTTGTCCAATGAATATTTTGTTTGTGTTATTGCCAAAAAATTTCTTCTATAGGTCTTGTGCATTGACTGCACAATGATGTCATCCATGGGGGAAAACGACAATGGAACACGTGGCTGCACTCATAAGAATTGGCCTGGCACATGTAGCAGACTGTGCGCGTATTCGACTGTTTCACAAATGAGCCGTCTGCATTTGTCAGTGTTGGGTTTTTTTTGCCCCCAGTGGAGGGGGTACTTTCTGCACTGTGACATCATATGCACAAGGTCTATAATTTAACTTCACAATTGTTGGGAAGTATTAATTTAATATTTTATGTTATCAATTCAGTTTCCAGAATCACAGTAAAAGAAACGTGTATTTCCAAAAAGTTAGTCAACAGGGTGAATGCCAATTCTACTGTTGCAGTGGTGCTATCTATATCCCAAATCTGTAATTCCCCCAATTTTTAGTCATTTTGAGCTGGTGTTACGTTGAGTTGTTCTTAATTTGGCAGTGTTTAAGTGTCTTAACTTGTTTATCAACTGTTGGTCAAGATTTTCTTTCTGTGAAAAGTTTATTTCTTGTAAAGAAAACTACCATTTCATGTTATTTGGAATAATCTTACATTCTGTTTTGGTAAAATTATTGATTTAAAAAATATGAAAATTGTGAAACAAAACAGTAATATTTGACTGGACAGGACATATGGTGGAAATATCTACTGCTTTTGATATTGAATTCCCAGAAGTGTCAAAATTCTGTTCCACTCTAATAGACCTTGTGCATCCTTTGGGGCAAAACAATGAAACAAGTGGCCGTACACATAAGAACTTGCCATGCATGTGTAGCAGACTATGTAGGTATTTGACTGGTTGATAAATCAGCTGTCTGCATTTGTCGATGTTGGTTTGTTTTGCCCCCAAAGGAGGGCATACTCTTTGCTCTGTGACATCATATACACAAGGTCTATAGATAAGTTCAATGCTTATATGTATGCATTTGTTAGTGATCTTTCTGTTCAAGTCAACTGGGAACAAAACATCTAAGCACTCTCATGTTGCTAGAATAGAACAGGACGTTTAAGCTAATATTACCTGAGAAAAAGGTGTTTTTTCGGGTGAAGCTTGTCTCAGTATTTGTGGCATTAAACCCTGTTAAAACAAACCTTGTTGCTCTATTGAGCTAATAGTCTTTAAAGGGGGCAAATGCCTTTAACTTTATTGATCTCATGATACCTGAACAGGAAGTTCCCTGATAGACTCTGGGTTATCAGTTGCCAGCTTGAGATGACTAAAACTTGCTATTTGATTCTCGCGTCATGGCTAGCTGCACATAGCATACTGTTTTACATGTGATTACATCCCGTAATATGACACATTTGTGTTGGTGTGCCATTAAGCCCCATCTAAACCAACTAACTACATCCTGTCATATGCTTGAACTGCATATAAAAGTGTTGCCCATTGACCTTTGACCTATTGTGCAATGTTGCCCTTTGAACGAACTTTAAACTGGTCTATTGTTATTATTGTTCACTCTTGTGAGTAATCTTTTTTTGTTCTGCAGGAAATAAGTATCTTTTGGGAACAATGGAAAAATGGAAGGCACTTCTCAAGGCATACAACGAAACCAATTCATTGATACAAGCTAAAGATTTCCTCAATTTACCATCCATGGGTAGAAGATAGAGGGCAGCAGGCATGCATAAGGAGGACAGAAGGCAAATACAGTTATGCATGGACCGTCACTCCAATAGAAATCAGTTTGCAATCTTTTGTCATTTGCTTGAAGTTCTTAATGCCCTTAAGTAGCTTCATAGAAGAGATGTGTGACACATGCTTCTAACTTTGCCCTCGCAAATCACTCTGTTAAAGCATCTAGTTCATAATTTCATTCAATGTAAACTATTTTGCAACTCTTTTTAAATAAATTGTTGTAGAAAGTGGTGAAAGGGTTATTATCTTCTTTGTAAAATTCTCAAATTTTCAGTGTGTGTCCTTTTGTATAGACCTTGAGGAATTTTAAAACTTGTACAGAAATAACAGCAGCTGAAGTAGTCATATCATGCCAAACAAAAGAAAAGCAACTCATTCATAAGGTGCAAGTTTTATTATTATTTAGTATTTTAAATGATGCAATGTTCAAAACAGGCAGAATTGGTAGAATTAATAGCTTTCTATTTTGCAAAAAGTCTTGCCTTGAAGTCCAAAACAAAATATCTATGTAGTTTTGAAATATCAAAATGCAGTTCCTTTTGTGTAAAAAGTTCTTGTAGTTAACAGTTCATTCCTCTTTTATGCCAGGAACATTTCATTCTTGACTTGCTTATCTTTGTGACCTAATTTTTACAAAATATTGAGTACTTCTATGATTATGGCATAACATTTGTCCAATCAACCTAAGGGTACATTCCAAAAAGAAACTGGGTGTGGACTCCAACTTTTGTCAGCTTTTTCTTCCCTCCTTAACCACCAGTGGCAGATCCAGAAATTTGTGAAGGGGGTGACTGTTAGTTTTTTTTTTTTCCATTTTAAAATATAGTGCTATATTAGTCTATATTTATAAAATTTTCCTTTTATAAAGGTTGCCATTGTGGAATGGAAGAATGGGTGTGATTAGTGCCCCTACTCACTCCCCCTGTATCTGCCACTCCTCCCCCTTCCCTATGGTACTTTATTTGCACTACATATCATGAAATTTGTGAAAAATCTTTTATTCATTATTTTATATGTTCCATCTCTTTTCTTTCTATTTTTCTATTTTGTGATAAATTAAATGGATAACATAAGGTTTTTTCAACAAAGGTGTGCAAGTGTAATGTTGCATTTGACAAATTTGTATTTATGTTGCACTTACTTGTTTTACATCAGGTTGTTAAAATTGTCTGTGTTTAAAATAAGTATTTTATTTTGTAGTGGTTATGTTGAGATATATATTCTTCACACCAAATGAGACCAAAATATTGTCCACTTTTGCTACAGTCTTTTATTTTATCCTCATTTGTATTTAGCATTTCCATTGTGAGATACTGTTTTATTTATTTTTGTCAAGCTTAAACTTATTTTTTATAGGACAATATCATTCCAAAGAAATCTTTCAAATCATTGAAAAAGTTGTAAACATTTATTGTCAATTTCTGCTTGATTGAAAAGTTATCCAGGGTATGTGTGTGTCATCTGTTGAAGTTAGACCATAACACTGATATCCAGGGTATGTGTGTGTCATCTGTTGAAGTTGGACCATGACACTGATATAAGAAAAAAAAACTAATGAAAACAGGTAATCTTAGAGAGGTGAGAGCCCTTTACTTCCATGTACTTAAATACAAAAGCATTTATATGGGGAGGAACATGAAGGGAAATTTCTTCACCTCCTTTTCACATCTAATACAATTTTCTAGTCAAGAGACAATTGGCTTCTGTTCTACTTGAACAATACTTCCCCATCTTTTAATTGTTTCAACCATGTTTGCTTTCATTTGAGAGAAGTGATTTGTAGACTTATTTCAAAATTCCCAAGTAAAATTTAGAAATACAGAAAAGGCAATCCAACTAAAAAGAGGAAAGGAGTAGCACATGAGGTGCATTGTTACATTTTTCTTAAGTCTTTCTTATTTTTGTCACATTGCTAAGCATATTTTCTTTAACAGATTTGAAAATATTTTAAATTTTGAATATCAAACAACGACTCATATTCATTGGCAATACTTGGAAACTGTTTAACTGGCATCATTTGTGGTAAGTGCAATCATTTATCGTATAAAGAAGTGGAACTCATTGTAAAAAGGACATGGTTGTTACTGCTTATTTCATTTTCCAAAGAATGTGTCATAGAAATAGTTGTATTTGCTTCATTGGCATCTATTTGTCCTTAGATCATAAATACAAATTCTGCCAAAATATTTGTGCAATCCTTAAATTTATCAGTGGTTAGCCTGATCATATGATGTTATGCTATGTTTTCCTCTAAATGCCATACTTGATTGCCTTGCAAGGAGGAGGGAAGAAGCCTGTTTTGCAGACTAATAAATATTGTCTTTATATCCCTATCAAATATGGTTGCCATGAAGAAATGCAGTCAAATATTTTGTAAGACACTCGCAGGTAGTGCTCTCTTAAGGACTGCTTTATTGATTAAAAAAATTGTCAAAGTTGAGTTTGAAGGTTCGTGTGAAATATTAAGAAAGGTTCAGATAATTGTGTTCTGTAGATGGACTTATATCTTCATTATTTTGTGTTGTTTTTAGCAAGTATTTGACATTTATGAGTGGGGGTGAGGGCAGAAAAGATTGTTGGGTCCAAGGAGAACGAAGAGGTAATGAATGAAATGCCATTTTGTCACAAAAAAATTTCAACACCAGTAAACAAGAATTAGCAGGTTTTTATCCTGTATTTAGCTGCACATCATTGTATTCAGACTTAAGTGTAGCATTCTTTTGGTTTTTCAAATATTAATGTATCTTATTTGTAGAAGTGCTAGAGGAACAGATAGTTAGACATTTATTTTGTGTCAACATTTGTACATCTCATGCCCTATGCAGTTAAAAATGGGAACGGTGATACTTACATGACAACAACAGTTTTTACAAAACGATCTCATTTTGCCACTTAATTATCCAATGAAGTTTGAACTTATTCTTTGACCAATGTCTTTTAGATCCATCACTAGTCATGTTATGGCAAGACGACATCAGTTATGGGTTTAAGAGAAATTGGGAGTAGTATGTGTCTTAATATTTTTATCTTTAAGTTTTATTAAACATTCTGCTTATGTTTGTACGTTCTTTTTTTATATTTACATATTTTCTTAAAAGTCCAATTTGACATCTCAACATTATTTCCACCCTTAGCCAGTGTTTCTGTCAGGAGGTGGGGTGAGGAGGGATATGCGCCTCCCTTTGCAAAAGGAAGGTAACCCCCCACACCCATTTCATTTACATAACAATAGAAACAATGTTAACATCTTGGTTTCTTATTGAAGAAGAAGACACCTCTGCAGCAATATTTGAACATTTGAACTTACAAAAATAAACAACCTTTTAAACCCTTCAGGTTGCACCTAATAGAGGCACCTTATAGGGGTCTTGAAGCAGGCTTTTTCACCATGAACCCAACCTGCAACTTTGGCCAAGGACACCATCAATTTGGACTTGTGGTTTAGCAGTAATAAATCCTGTCATATGTTTGAATTTCTGGTGTCAGCCACACATATCACTATTTGGCAAAAACCAAGCTAGCATAACAAAGTAACATTTTACATTTTATGTGGTATCAACATATGTTTTACCCATTGGAAATCAACGTTGAGTTGTTCTTTTATCTTAATCGCATATTTTGAGAAAAAGAGTGGAATTATCTATATTTACATCTTTTCTACATATGTCAAAAGTGTTTATACCAGCAGGTGTCTTTTGTAGTCTTTATTTCTATATGAGCAGCTATCCTGATTTATGCATTATATTATATAGCTGATTAATGTCTTCTATCGTCAGTCATCAGTAGCCTGCGACAGATGGCCAAAATGGGGAGAAGCGGGAAAATAGGAGCAAAGCACAATGTGGGGGGAGGGCAAAAATTTTTGCGAGAAGAGCAAATCCAAACGTAAAGCGCAGGCTGCTGAGGTTTGGTCCAGAGGCAAAGCCCTTGGTTGGGTCAAGGAGCTAAGCTCCCCGAAGCTCTGAGATTTTACCATATCTTTAGATGAAAAGTTTCAGCAGGGGGTGCATTATTTAGTTTTCAGTTGACCTAATACCTAACTGACCTAACTCGAGGGGGGACAACTGGGCACAAGGGGAAAATATCTGATTGGACATATGCCCTCATGCCCCCTCCCCCCATACCCCCCGTAGCACCGCCACCGACTATCATACCATGCAGACTTGAAAGAATTGTGATAGGAAATACGTATTTCTGAAATACAGATAAAGTAATGCTACTAAGTTCGTAGTTGTTTTAGTCGTTTGTAACTTAAAAATGATCTTCAAATTATATATTAGCTACCAAAAATGATGTACCTGAGAGTATTTTTATTTGTAATTTGTCTGATTTTCAAGCAAACTAGCAGCTGAATGGATTTTCACATGGAAACTTTAGCCATGTGCACATGGGTAGGGCCTGGCCCCACCCCGGGCTTTGTTGATGACACCCCTTGATCCCTGTTAAAGTTAGAAAAATTCTTAATGGCTATTATTAGCTAATTAACCACAAAGTGTTGGTAGAGCTTAGGCTACAAGTGAGGGAACCTCAAATTTTCGGGATCTACCCGATGTTCACGGGATTCAATGTTCCCAAGGTTCGATGTTCGCCGTTTACGTATCTGGATGATTTGACGATGATGAGAAGGTTAGTTATTCCCGGGGTTTGATGTTCCCAGAAGTGCGGATGTTCCCAAGATTCGGGAACATTGAACCTTGGGAACAGCGAACCTTGGAAACAACGACATAACCCGCAAATTTTCAACCAAAACAAAACAGTCATCACAGAGGTCGTGAGGGTAGACTGCTTCTCGGTCTATAACGTTCATCCCCTCCATAATCCAAAAGCTTCATACGAAACAAGTGTCCACAATTTTGCAATAACCCAGATTCACCAGTCGTTTTCCTCTGGACCTCTACCAGGTATTGCCGCTGGACCCAGCACCTTCGGGAATGGGTGCATTTCCCCTTGCTCAAGTCGTCAAACTCCCACCTAATTGTCTATCGGCTCGTTCAGCACCTTTGGTTGCTGAAAGTGTTGGTTTAGTACTTTTAGAGGGTTAATGCATCACCAGGGAGGGTTTTTCCACAGTCAGTGGTGTAACCTACTAGGAGGGGGATACCTCCCCCATAATTACCCATAATTTTTTCATCCCCCAGCATCCCCACCTTGCACTGACGATCGAAGATAATAAAAATATGACATTAAAGATATAAATAAAAGATGTAAAAATATAAAAAGATATAAAAGTTAAGATATGGCATCATGTACCGACATGTACTACTGCTGTAGAGACACATTGAATGATTATATAGGTCTACTCTAATACTGACCGACTGTGTGGTCAAGTTTGAGCATCCGACCTTCTTCTTCTTAAAAAGGTGACACATCCAAAGGACATTCATTCACCACGCATGCGCTGAGAGGCTAAATATGTCCAAAAAGTGACAGGGTCCTTATCGATTGAGGCAACCTTCATTACACTGAAGGGAAGACGATTCCAGTCATTTACGGTTTGAGGCAGAAAACTAAATTTATAACAGTTTGAACTAGTATGTGGGAGACAGAAATGGAAGTCGTGCATTAAACGGGTTCCACGAGTAGGACGATGGAGACAATCAACAGGTAAGAGAGCCTTGCCAAACACATTTGTCTCCGTCTATCAGTCAAGGGCACAAGGTTTAGTTTCTTAAGGCGGCTGGTCATAGATCCTGGCTCTCTGGAATAGTCAGTCAGATGCAATGAATCTAGCTGACCGCTTTTCTATGCTCTTAAGTTTGCCACACAGATAGACCTGGTGTGGGTCCCAAACGGTACTTAATTGCGTACTCCAGCACTGGCCGAAGAATACCTCCAGACCTACCGGCCTGCAGCCGGTAGGTCTGGAGTTCGACTCCAGGTCGGGTCATACCGAAGGCTTTCAACAGTTCAATCTGTGTATATAGCTGGTTTAAGCATAGTTATTATGCCTTTCTCTGATTGGGAAACTCTCTTGTTGGGAGATTCCGGTTTTCGTCAGTCACATGACGTTGATAGTACACGAGAGCCTTGTTGTTGGACTCTCCCTACGTACTGTATATATGCAGACAATGTAAACCGATTTCTCAGAGCAGGCTTGTCCAACCTTTCGCAGCGGTGGGCCACATGTAATGGTTCTGATGGACGAGGGGCCGCATTCTATACTTTTTTTTCTTCAATTTTTCCCGACGCCCAAAGCACCAAAATGCAATCATTGCGCATAGGGAACACTGATTCATTTTTGTTTTTGATTGAACAAATAAATCAATTTTGGCAAAATTGCTGGTGTTGGGCAGAATATTCGGACAAAGTTTTTTTTTTTTTCATGTTCCTCCTTAATCATTCTTAACCCGCTCCTGTGGACAACACTCCAATGTAGCTACATGTAACAGACATTTGAAATAAATGATTTCATTCAAAAGTAAGCATGCCACAGCGGACGGCGAAGCCTAAAGTTGTCATCAATTAATCTGCTTATTGAATGATTTTGCAATATAGATTATTCCTGACGGGCCGGACGCAACCTTTTCGCGGGCCGGACCGTGACCCGCGGGCCGTAGGTTGGACAACCCTGTCTTAGAGAGTCTTTTTACGAACAATTATTACATTGTAATGACTTCAATTAAGGCGAATATCATTGCGAAAGGTTTAAGATTTCTGTATTAAATAAGAACAACCGTAAAGCGAGAATAACTGTACCCAAACTAAAATAGTGGGACAATCGAAGGCTGGGCTAGCGACAATAACTTGTTAAGCACACTCAACAATTCCACGAAATTGCAAAGCATAGTAGCAGTCGCACTGTAAAACGTTAGACTAGTTGGATTAAACCATTTTAACAAACGCGTGTAACGGTTCATCCGACGAGTGTATTATACAATATTTATCGGTAACTATGTTCGTACAAAATTTTAGGAAGCCCACCTAGGTCCACTTCACCCTTACGGTCCAGGGTGACCAGACGTCCTGTAAAATACGGGATTGTCCTGTATTCGACTCATTTGTCCCGCGTCCCGTACTGTACCTCTCCGGGACGCCTATTTGTCCCGTATTTCTGTATTTTCAAAGGAGGTTACTTATAAAGTACAATTAAACCTGGATTAGACATTGAAACAACTCTGTAAAGACGGGTCAGATAAATGCGGAGTCAACAGCTATCCAAAGCCTGAATACCCACACGTATTCATGCATTGCCAGCTAGTATAAGATTATGTTGCGGTACGGTCTGTTGATAGTTCTGCAGTCTAGCTAGTCCCGCATGCGCAAATCACTAGTGCCGACGTGCGACTATTGCTAACCTAGTACCGTACTAGTTGTCTTTGTCGTCATCATCATCATCATCTTCTTAGCTTCTCTTAATTCTTCCCGGACCGTCTGCCATCATCATTGTCGTTAGCTTGTTCAGTCATACTTTTGCGCGCCAATTTCTTCATCTGCACAGGAGAAACAACAGAAATAATCTGTAAGCTCATCGAGGGGCGAAAGTGGGCAGTAAATTGTATAAATAGGTTATCATCAAAACTCCAGTTAGAAAGCTCTGTTGCTTTGTCTGAAGAAAGGGAATGATATAATTTCAATTTCCGTTTTTATATGTAGCATATTTTCCCTTCCACATGTGTGCAGTAAAGCGCGAACCACAGAGGGGTGAGGCTTCCGATGTTTATACCTGCTCCCTTCTTTCTCTCTTTGAGTCTGAACGAAAAGACTGGTTGCCACAGTCTACGCTTTTTAGTACGAGCGAATGCGAAGTATAGTAGCCGCTTTACGGACTTGCTTAAAAAGGCCATTTCCAGATTCTGATGTGTTTCAGATGAAAGTCAAATGTACCATGCGCAGGGCTATATGTGCTTAACCGCCTCTAAATAGCTTGGTTCAGCTCAAGCCAAGTTTTTTGTTCTGCATTTTGTAAATATTCTCACATTAGGTTTTTCATAGGTGGCTGTAGGCTACTTGAATTGGCGGCACGGCATAATTAGATATAGCAATCTTGTAAGACAAAATTAAAACGGTTCTTTTGAGCAACCGTACTGTACGGGAAAAGACCGCAAGCTGCGCACCAACCAAAGAAAGGGCAGACCGATGAGAAATTTTATAGTTTATTCTGTGTATAGTATGAATTGGAAGAGAGATCTCTGATGAGGATTAGCAAAATAAAAGACTCCGTAGTTATTCCTCTCTAGGCAAGATGATAGCTAAGTTACATCTCCTTTGATCTGGAAGTATATGCTTGCTTTGTTGGTGATTATGCAATTCATTCACAGGGAATTCGATTGAATTGCCGAACCGTAAAATAAGAACTGCCTTCGAACAATACTGAGAACACTGAGGAAGTTTAAAAATACTGAAATTGTCACCGGTGAGGAAATTTTGATATTTTGAACTTCCACTAATATGCGTGAAATTCTGACCGCAGTTTTGGCTACGGCCAGAAATTATTACTAAAACAGTTCTTCTGCAATCTAAACATGTTTATTTTCTAGATCAAATAGGAATTATCATATACCTGTTTTATTCAGGATTTTAACATCATTTTAAACGTATCATTCACATATACTTTTCTTAAACTTGTACCATAAACATTTCTTTATCCCTCACCTCCTATCACTTATGTTTCACCTGTATAAATTTTCAACACTGATATCCTTTTCTAACTAATGCGCAAATCCCCTCATCATAACAAGTTCACGTGTTTGGTCTAAAATTTAGCTACTTTCAGTTAATATCACCAGAACCGGTAGACCGCCTCCATTCGCGAGTATGAATGCCTTGCATTCTGGTTACAGTCTCTATGGGGTCCAACGGCACACGGGGCTGCTAGATGACACCTTGTCCATAAATCCTTCGTTACGCTCTTTAACACAATAAATTGTTACACTGCCACAATATGGTTTCTTTGCTATCAGGTTACCGATATCTGCGCGTGTAACCAGGGAGGGTCCTGACACCTCCCTGGTATAACTAACGGAAGGGAATCGACTTAGTAGCTCGAATAAACAACAAAGAAATAAAATATTGACAAAACGTAAAATGTGTCGTAATTAATATTACATTTTGGCTCCGAAGGCGATGATTATTCATTATATTACATTACATTACATAACATTACATTTTGCAAACGATGTGATGAATACAGTATTTATAACATTTACAATTACCCACAGTCTTGCGATCAAATTTTACTCTTAGCTATATTATCGTTAAGTCTTGAGTTCATTGAATATCAATAATTATTGGAAACATCGCGGTGTTTCTTTATATTAGCAACAAACTAATCAGTACAGAGATTTTCTGTATTTTTTACTGTGATAAACCCATTTCAATGTGTTGAACCACAATATATAGTCAAATGTATGTACGATTATTCACAGATTTTATCCATTATGATTTCTAGTATAGCGCCAGCGGAATTTAAAAAAAAAGAGGACAACAGAAAATGCTGGGATTAAAGGGTCAAAAAATTGAGTGAAAGGTTTGGTTTTAGTGTCAGGAGGGAATCTGGAGTGAGTTTCTCGTGGTTCCTACCGTCAAATCGCCCATAGCAAAGTCGCCCCACCAAACCCACCTAGCAGTGTAATTATATAGTGATATCATACCTTACCGCCTTATAAGTGCAATTTGTGTTAAGGATACGTATCTTTTTGTTTAACAGGTAAAATCGCATTAAAAGAGAGGTTTGCTCAATACCTCAACAACTTAAATACCGTACCGTCAGTGACAGGGGTCACAAAGTCCAATGCCCCCGATTGCTACGTCACTCGCATTAGGACATCTTCAATTGCCTTCAGCCCCACATGACTGTATACAGGGCCATAGCCGCGCTGTGGGAAAGGGAAAACTGAGACTCTACATGGGCAGTGTTTGAAGTTAGTCCCCGGGATATATTTTTCCTATAGGCCTTGGTATGACTCGAAACTCATAACGTTTTAAATAGCGAGGAGGGGTTTATCAGGTTGACAAATGGCCTGTGTAGAGCCTCTGTGGCTGCAGCCCCCTTTAGGCTGCCGCCCCTGAGATTGATTGTTGACTTTTCGTAGCGATGAGCTGGACGAAAAAGTTCGTCCTCCCCGCGGGCTAGTTGACAAAGAAACCGTACAGTCTAAATCAAGAGAACGAATCACCAAAAGAGTGCCTCGCTGGACAATTTTGTTCAAGCAAGAAAGAATTCTCCCGGAATGAAGTGGAAATTCACTATTAATAATGTGATAATTCACACACTTGGAATGAAGTACCGTAATGATTGGTGCGAATTTTCTTTCGACTCCGAGTAAATTCACTTTTTAGGAGTGGTTCGTCAGTCTTTGTTCAGTGAATTTCACTCTTCAATTTTTACAGAGTCGCGGAGTTACCTTATATTCACCTGCAGTCCTAAGAAAGATGTTGCGAACATTGGCGAAATAAAATAGCTCTGCTCCTGTTGTAAATAATGGCCAACATGACTCGGAACAATAAGAGACTAGTATTCAATTCTCGTACAAAACCCACAGTCCCCAGACAAAAACTGTTTCCCATGGGAATCATTTGAAAAGAGCAAGCTGATTAAAATTAAATGAAATAAACTGTCCAATTGGGGTAATATGGTTTTAGGGTAGTCTACTGCAGGGGTGTCAATCCTGGGGTGTACAGGGGGAAATTCTCCCCAATGAAAATATTGTGGGCAAATATATCACCCCCTCAACAACTAAGGCGGAGTAAATACAACAACGGGCAGAATAAACAAAATGCAGTATTGGGGTATGCAAAATAACTCTCCTCCAATTCACAAACCAGATTGCCGCTCTGGCCTACTAGAGCAGTTATGATTTTCCCTCCCTTTTTCAAGTGGCCATTTTCATGGTTATATCTGGTTTATTCCTTAAATACTGAGAAATCACCCAACACTGCATGGTCCACTGATCTATATTACTGGACTGTGTAACCCATTTTATACGGTATAAGCGTCTACGTTAATGAAGCTCACAGTTGTCCGTAGGCGCCTTATTGCTAGGGCCAATATAGCGCCACCAAAAATGAAAGTTTGTACAGTGAGCAATGGTTGACAGACGTTAACGCAGTGTTTTGCCTGGGATTGTGAAAAAAGAGTGAAAAATGGGCCCGAAATGATAGAGAGGGGGGCATCGATGCTGAGACAGTATAAAACAGAAAAACCTCCCAGAACCTTCCATTCGTGAGTAATTTTGGCCGAAAATTCCGCTATTCTATCGTCCTTGCCAGTCCTGTAGGGCTATAGACCATTCACTTAGTGTAATATAGTACAGGCATATTCCCGTTTATAATGATGACACTAGGATGTTTATCGAAAAACCGTGTTTATCGAAAAACTCAGTTTTTCGGTCGATAAACAGAGTTTTTCGAAAAACTGTGTTTTTCGATCGATAAACAGAGTTTATCGAAAAACTGTGTTTTTCGGTCGATAAACAGAGTTTATTGAAAAACTGTGTTTTTCGATCGAAAAACCGTGTTTATCGAAAAACTGTGTTTTTCGCTCGATAAACAGAGTTTATTGAAAAACTGTGTTTTTCGATCGATATACAGAGTTTATCGAAAGACTGTGTTTTTCAGTCGATAAACAGAGTTTATCGAAAAACCGTGTTTATCGAAAAACTCAGTTTTTCGGTCGATAAACAGAGTTTTTCGAAAAACAGTGTTTTTCGGTCGATAAACAGAGTTTTTCGGTCGATAAACAGAGTTTTTCGAAAAACAGTGTTTTCCGGTCGATAAACAGAGATTGTCGAAAAACCGTGTTTATCGGAAAAACTGTGTTTTTCGCTCGATAAACAGAGTTTTTCGAAAAACAGTGTTTTTCGGTCGAAAAACAGAGTTTTTCGGTCAATAGACAGAGTTTATCGAAAGACCGTGTTTATCGAAAAACTGTGTTTTTCGCTCGATAAACAGAGTTTATTGAAAAACTGTGTTTTTCGCTCGATAAACAGAGTTTATTGAAAAACTGTGTTTTTCGGTCGATAAACAGAGTTTTTTGCGATAAACTCGGTTTTTCGATCGAAAAACCGAGTTTATCGGCGAAAAACTCAGTTTTTCGAATTATTGAACATTTAGCTTGCCATACACACGGCTGTTTTTAACTAACCAAAACAGCTTTACCTTCCGGGGAAACACATATGGTCATCAACAAGAAAATGAAGTATTATAGTGTGCGCTAACACAAAGCGGGAGGTTTTGTCAGCTGTCTTTTCTTTTTCTTCTTCTTTGTAATTTATTTCATGTTTTCTCATCTACTATCTCTTAAATGACATTGTACTCCGAAATCTTCCGTCGCAAAACCAGACGATTATAAGTTAAGGCGTAAAAACATAATCTCAACAACATTTCATACACGGTCTCTTTAATATTTTAGTCGAAGGGGAATCCCGACCACCTTACACTGGGAATTTCGAATAAAAAAGATCAAATAGAAACCGCAGTGTAATTAGACGTGGCCTCGTGCCGCACTGCACTTCAGAGAAAACCACAACACTATGATAGTGCGAAAGCATGTCAAGTAGCGGGAGCTTCATTCACAGCACAGAAGCCCACAATAACAAGATCTAGCCTACGAAATCTTTACTTTCGTTCGTGTGACGTTTACAACAGTATAAGGACGAACGGCGTCGCTCGCTGAGTTCGACAACAGCCTAGGCCTAGGCTAGGCCTAGCCTATGAAGGACTCTTGCTCACTAGAAAAGAAAACTGCATGCACAATTTCAAGTGATAAGCAAAGCGATTTCAACGCCAAAGATGTTTGTCGCCCAGTTAGTTGTTGAGAGATGTTTGCGATGTGACGACGTCTTACTTTCATGATCACTCCCAGTTAACAGTTTAAGAGTGGTAAGCGAAAGTTGGGTCTAGCCTATCCTAAAATTCCTAGTCTAGCCTAGGCCTAGGCCTAATTAGGTCCCAATGTAAAGTAAGGCCTACTCGGTCTCTCAGTAGGACCTAGGCCTACGTTAGGCCTAACTTAGGCATAGGCTACTAGTCAGTCGGACCAAGCTCAAATCTAAGTACAGATTCAGAATGACGAAATTACAATTTTTGTAGCAACCCTGATTCTCGAAGTCGGTATTGACGTCACAAACAGGGCGCCATCTTGTGTTGGGGTAAACAATAGTTTCGCGTAACTGATCACATACGCTTTTAGTACACATCGTTAACGTTGTGATAGTACCCTTGCAAGTTGCATTTACCAAAACTCGTAATTAAAACATCAATCTTTGCACACTGTATGCGGTTGTTGGTCAAATACTGAGCAATCGTGATCTAACATTTTATAGACTTCTGATCAGATATACTCAAACTGGTAGAACGGACGAATGATTGGTAAAACAAGACCATTTCTGAGGTAGACTGTAGACTCCCATCACTAACACAATTTTGGAGCAGGGAGCCTAGCCAAGGTGAAATTCAGGCTTAACCTAGGGTGTGTTTGCCCTTTTCGATTTGTGGAATTTTGTGTCAGGTAAGATTACATACTTTCCATTTCCATTATACCCCACCTAGGCCTATGTACATGGCTACTGAGCAAGAGAAGTAGAATTACAAAAGCATAACGTTAGGGCAGAGGTATAGCCTAACTTAGGTATAGCCTATAGCTAGGCCTAGTATAACTTATAAGGCTATGCAGTAGCACTAGTCAGTCAATTGTCCCAGGCTAGCCTAGGCCTAGGCCGAGTCACTGTCCTGCGAGTGAGACAGTGAAGTCGGGGCCTGCCCACTACACTTGGGTTTGGGCCAAGGTGCATTTGATGCACTACGATCTGGAGACCTCTGGCGTAGAGGTGACCTTTTTCTTATGTTTTCTGTTGTTTTTCTTGGTCTAACATGGAATTCACTTTGAGGTTCAGGGAATAATTTACATATTGCATCGCAATTTGCTTCACAAACAAGCCAAATTGCTACACAAATGAAAAAAATTGTAGAAATTTTTGTTTTATAACCCTTGCATTTTCAAAAATAGTGTGTGAAAGATGTCAAAAATCTTCAAAACTGCTAAGTAAAATTTGAACCTTAAATTATTCCCTGGAGTTTGGGTTATACTGGATACTGGTATTATAGTCAGGATTATGGTTAGGATTAGGACTGAGTTTCGTGTTATAGTTGTTACGATCTTCTGTCTAAATTTTAATGTTAGTATACGCTGTACCTCTAGTGTTTTTTGTGGTTAACCTATTGCTCCAAAATTCTATTTATATCATCTAAGTTAGTGAGTTTGTCCAAGATTGGTGCAGACCTAGCTATTACGGTGTAGGCGTAATGCTAATAATGTAACTGTTTAAAAATGAGTATTAGGCTTACCGCAGGGATATAAATTTGTCTGACAAATGACGGGGCTTAGTGTTACTTCTTCTTTTGGAAAAGGTGACACATCTGCACAATCGGATATTCTCTCCCCACGCATGTGTTGGAGGTGGCCCCCTAAGCCCTAACAAAACTGGTAATAAGATTTACTGGGTCTTACTGACCGTGGGTACTATCGATGTGATCAGCTGGGAGACTATTTTAATCCTTAACAGTATTAGGTAGGGAAGCTAAATTTGTAGTGCGTTAGTTCTTGAGTATGTGCAGACACAAATGGAGGTCATGCATTCAAGGGCCACATCTGTCTGGCCTAGGGGTTTGAAATTCATAAGCTTTACTAAGTATAGTTAGCCCCCATGGCACATACATATCAAACTTAATAATTTGGCAAGCCTGGGGACATAAAATTAAATACACTAGCCTCTAAAGGTACTGTATAGTGGTAAAGGTTGCATTACAACTACAAAGCTACAGCATTTTTGCACTAGCCCATGACTTTTTATGGTTTTTTTTTTTATAGCCGTATGTGGTTTATGAAAGCTTGCACTTGGCCAGGGGTGTTACATACTGTATTTATTGAGCCCTGGTCATGCCTCATTACTCAGTCTGAATTTCAGGGAGTGTGAATTTCACGGCAGTCGTTACATAGACATCTCAGCTCATCAGAAAAATTGAAAACTCTGGCATTCCAAAAACAAGAGGGCATCTGTCCCTGTTTTAGCACTAATAAGTTCACATTAAGACCCAGGCCAAATTAAGGAAAGCACAAATATTTCAAATACTTATGGCACTTATAGCTTATGGCATGGAGTTCTAGAAAATCCAAGCTTGTTATTTTCTTCTGTGCCGCCTAAAGTAGTTGATGTGTACGGTGTACATGTTGTTTTTTACAGAAAAATTCCAGTATTGGAGATAATTGATAAATCTACTTTCTCAAGTTACTGTATGAATCACAAATATTTAAATGCATACTTACTATTAGAATTTAGACCCTGACTGAAAGCATCTATTTCTGATCGAGTGGTGAAAAAATGTGTCCTTTGGGCTAGGCCAAACAAAATAAAAAGGCATCAGTTCAAAGCCCAAAACCAAACTTTTTCAGTTGCACCAACAAGGGGAAACATGAAATTTCAAATTCAGCTAAAGTCAACTAAATTATTGAATGGTAGAACAATTAATTATATTTAGAAATTTCTCATCAGTGCATTTTAGAGGAGACTGAATCCTGAGTATGAATTCAGTTGACAACTTAGCCCAAATGAACAAAGTTAATGTAACCTGGTTCAAATGTAAGCATAATGTTTTTTTAAATCTGTAATTTGATTTATCCTTAGTGGTAGGCAGACTTTTTTGCTTCAACCTTGTCCAAATGCTGAAATGTTGGCATGGTGGTAAAATCACTTTGTTTACAGTAGATCAAACCATCTTGTATTGACTAATAATTTTTATCAGAAAACAGAGTAAGCATTGAATTGATATGAAGGTACAGAAACATGCAGAACACAAATCAGAGAAATGAAAAAGAGAAAGGAATAACTGCAAGGATAAAATTGTCATTAATCTCTTCAGTTGGTTGCTTGCTATTCTTAATGTAACATTTATTTTCATTGCTATGAAAGTTTTGTTTTCCTTTTATCTTCCCAAGATGCAAGAGCTACCCAGAAGCTAGCAAATCCAGGGCAAATACAAAACCTCAGAGCTTTGCACCACTAGCAATGACACTACAGCAGACAAAGACACAAAACTGCAAACCTTTAAAGAATAGTGCCTGGGACCACGAAACAACTTTTTCAATGGATGGGGTTGTTCCTCATTTCCTCTGTGGTATATGGAACAGTCTTACGTCTACCTGAGGATATTGTGCTTGGTTGCATGTAGTACCAAAAGTGGAGACTACTTGTATTCGTATAGATTTGCAATTCCCCATTGCCCTGGCAGAATACGAAAACTGTTTAAAAAAAAATGTTCTTTGCTATGCACTAGCAGCACTTCATGATTTCACCATTTTTGACTGTTGCTGATTTGGGATTACATTATAACCTGTAGTATTGGTGTGGGAGCTTTGTGAGATTGCATGGCTACAGGTGCTCATGTAGATAAATGGTAACCTGAACTGTGGACTGGCAAATGTTTTCTACAGATGTTTAGTACTTTTTCTTTAACTGACTGTTCAATTGCATATGGCAATTAATTACTCAGCTGCTGCATTTGTTCGTAGTTTGATGAAATATTGTCATGTTTTCATTTTATTTAATAATGGTTTTGCTTTATTTTTTAATATAAGGGCATACAGTATTTCTTAATTTTTAATGCAAATTTCATTTCATGTAGAATTTCAAGTGTCTGAACATACCTGTAAAATAAAAGTAAATGAAAAGAAAAATTTTCAATTTTCTCAATAAAATCTTAAAATTTTCATGGAGGGGTTAGGTAAGAATTTGCTGGAAAGGTTGGGGGAGAGGGAAGTAATGAAAGCCAGGCTGAAGTTGACAAGAGGATGAAAGGAGTGTTTGCACAAAATAAATGTTGACAATTTTTTATTCTAAAAAATTGCATTTTTAAATAAAGAATGTACTTTCTTTGGGAGCAGAAAGGAAAACCATCAGTAGAACCTGTCCAAGGTAATATGGGTCACTAATTGGATGCATTACAGGCAAGCCAATATAATCTTTTTATTGAAGAAAGTTGGAAAAATTTGGGGTTTTTAAGGGAAATTTGAGTTCTTTCTTAAAGAACATGCCCTTTCTATGAATCAAACTCAAGTATATTTTTGGGACCACTGAGGGATGCGGTGATTATATGTTAACCTTCCGGTTAAAGTGTACCTCAAGTCAACAAATTTAAAAATATATGTAGCTCGATAAAATGAATTGTAACAGTCCTATCTTCATAGGATATTCTTGAGCCGAGATATAAAATGTTAAGGTTTATTCACTCAAATTAAAATGGTACATTGTGCAATAATTTGTGATGTCATTGTTGTACAACTCAAATTACAATCTTTGTATTTCTTTGCTTTTCTGAAAGTGACTGCACCTGGAACCTAGGTATGAGTGCAATCTTACTCTTATTGCATGATGTAATTAATTAATTAAGCCCTCTCTCATGCTATGCAAGAAAATGGAAAGTGCTCAAGGCCATTAAAACATTTTCAATTTTAAAGAGAAACAGAGCAGGTAGTGTGAGTTGTACAACAACAAAGTCAAAAGTTATTGTGCAATGAACTGCTTTGTTTAAAGCAAATAAATTTCAATATTTGATATCTTGGCTTAGGGATGTCCTATGAAGATGGGAGTTGGACTGTTAGAATTCATTTTTCATGCTGTTTGAAATATTTTTTTAATTGCTTGACTTGAGGTACACTTTAAGGCTCCCTGATGAGATTGGAAAATTTTCCAGACAGAGGCAACCTTCCCTGATAGGGATGCTCCCCCCCCCCTGCTGGCACCACCCTTGCTCACAGACTTGGGGTACATGATCTTCGACAGATCTAACTACATCAAGGCAAATCCGGCAAAGCCCTAGGAGAGAAGGATCCGGCCAGTTGATCTGTGGTGTTATCAAGGCATTTCCTTATGATGACAATCCAATAAATGGTGGTTTCCACCTTATGTCACTGCTATGGAATCAAGAATAAGCATTCATGAAAGAAGTTGAGGCCTTGAACAGTCTCCCCTATTAAAAAAAATTGGAAGGAGACATGTTCCCCCGGCCTTGATGCTCAGGGATGAAGTTCATATAGTCTCCTGTATCCATTTTTGGTTCCTTGTGTAACAAAGGAACCTATGCAGTCACCTTGGCGTATGTATGTGTGTGTGTGTGTGTGTATGTGTGTGTGTATGTGACGGATTGGAATGTGAGGTATGTGGTGCGATAACTCAATAACCGAGTGATCAATTTTTTTCAAACTTGGTATGTATGTAGATGTTGTGGAGTAGATGTGCCCTATCGTTTTTGGTGGAGGTCAAAGGTCATTGGTGATCACCAGAGGCCAAAAACTGAATTTCTGTTAGTAGCTGTAACTCAGTATCCGTTGTTCAAGCAGTGGCATCATTTTAGGATAAGTTAGATTGGTAGGAGGTGAAAATGTTGGTACATTAACCAAAATAATTGGAAAGGGTCAAAAGGTCAAAAAGTAATGTTTTATTGATATCTTGCCACTGAAACATTTTAGAGGGGTGGTGTAATGGAGATTTGTGTTCATCTAAGTGAAATGCACGTGATGACCCCCCTTGACCTCATTTGACCTTTTGACCTTTGTGACTTTTCTGTGACTTTTTTGTGACGTCAAGATTTGTCTTGATCAGACGAACCAAAAAGGCTATTACACTACCCTCCTACAATGTTCGTTACTTGAGTTACTGACATTTAAATGACAGGCTAGTGTGTACATGTAGGTCATATGTAGGCCTATTGCAATGCCAGGTATGCGGTGCAATTACTCAATAACCAAGTAACATAGTGGAAATAATGGAAAGTTGTGTTCGTCTAAGTAAAGTGCACGTGAAGACTCTTTGGGTCTTTGTTCAATTGGTTTAAAAGTCCAGCTGAAGTTTAATGCCTTTAGACAAATGCAATGTATAAAAGAAAAGAAGAATTATAACCCCCTCTCAGTCTAAAAGCAGTTTAGTTAACAATCAGGACAGTAATGCAATTATTATTAAAAACAACCTTTTCCTCACACACAGTATTGAATAAAGTTATTCACAGTGCAAGCTAAGATTCCAATTTCAATAGTAAAATATGAAAGCAGTTTCTCTTCTTTACCTCTGTTTTTACCCTAGGGACTGCAATGCTGTTTCTAACACCCTCTTTAGGTTAAAAGGTCAAGTTGAAAGTCATTTATTAGATTCTACAGAGCTATGTTTGTTTCTTGGTCTTCTAGCCAAATTGTGAAGAAGAAATTGGTGGTAATAAATCACTATCGGGCTGCCTTTAGTAGCAGAACTGTGGGCTTTTCCTTATTTTTGCTTTTCAGGCAAACACATTGGGCAGTCTAAAGGACAACCATGACATAATTTCTAGTCATCCATCATAAATTTTGGTGGTCAGGAATGACCAGATGACTGTTAAATTTCTTTGGTGCAGAAGAGACTGTGTTTATTTAAAATCAGTTCTGATCTACTTTGACTGTATTTGACCTTTGTGACTTCTTTTTAAGGTCTGGATTTGAATTGTTGAGATTGACCAAAAAGGCAATTAACTAACCTCCTATACTACCCCAAACTCAAGTAAATGACATTTTAGTGAAAGGTGATGAATGTATTTGTCGCATGGAAGTGGGCAGTGTGCAGTGTGATAATTTGAAAAGTTTAGTGTTCCATTTCTCTCAAACGGCAAGTGCCTGTATGATTTTGAAATTTAATGTGCCCCTATGTTTTTGGGTGATGGCCAAAAGTCATTGGGGTTAAAGGTGCAAATTATGCCTTACCTTGGGACTACCTTAATACAATATCATCTTTAATGCAAGGAACCATAGTGCCCTTGGGCTCTTGTTTTTTTATTGTAAAAGCTTTCAAACATTTATAGAACTAGGTTCATAAGCATATATTATTTGGAAAATTTGGAATGGCGGGAGGGGCACTGGGGGAAGCTTAAACAAGCACAAGAATTTTGCCCAATTATTTTTTGGGTCTTTTAAGCAAATGAAATTTCCCTAAATTCTGGCATCCAAAAACTTATAGGGGAAGGGACACAGGTTCCTCTACTATCAGGTAATATATACCCTACACCAAAACCATAAGTTGAAGATTGACCACCTAACTGGACAAAATCCATATCCACACTGGAAAAAAAAAAATACAGCACTGGGGGGGGGGGAGGGGGACTGCAGCACTCTTCAGAAATTTTAATGTAGGCCTACAGCTGCTGTGACATACTGTATATAGCCAGGACTTTCTGAGCAGGAGGAACTGGCATGGGGGTCACATGCATTTTCTGAGCAGCGCAATTTCTGAATTCCCTCCTCCATAGGACTAATATACATAAAGATAATTACGATAAAACTGCATTCCCAAATTTTCCACTGGGTCGCAATGGGAACCTGGGGGAATGGTTTTGTTGTAGGGAGAGCATGCCCTCCATGCCCCCATAGCAACACCACTGATGGCCTAGCCTAGCCTACTTGCCTGAAGCTGCGAGACTTTTCCCAAAAGGTTTGGGTCGTGCACCCCCCATCCCTCCCCCTCCACGCCCAGTCACCAGTGATGGGGCAGTGTGCGCCTTTTGTTTATGTTACTCAGAGTAGCATATCCCTGGTCCTGACATAGCTAATTAACTACGCCCACCTGCCTATCATTTACTGTACGGTACTGCAGGAAAAATAATGCATGACAAGTTGATTAAAGTACAGCTTATGAGAAGCTCATAGTTTTGTGCGCGGCTGCATTGGATCATATAGGCCAGTGCTTCCAACATTTAATCACGGAAAACCAAACATGACAGAAATAATTGTAAGAATAAGCAAAGACAGGCCAACACAAAAAGTCAAAACAAATCAAACTTTGGGTGTAAGTTCCTTGCGGAGACAAAGGAAGATTATGGTAAAGCCTATACCTCAATAGGAAGGAAATGAACAAAGGTAGATTGAACCGTATAGCCTTTTTTTTATTTAGAAAGTGACAGTAGGCGGCTAACGTTCACGTTATACTGTTTGATACTGGAAGGAATAACAGAACGCTTGAAAACTAATCTTTGACGTTGCCTCTTTGTAACTGTGCTCATGGTACTGGAATTCCTTACAGCTAAGTTTTGCTTAAACTACATTTTAAGACCTTAAAAAGGTTAATCAAAGTAATCCTAGACCCATGGCATGATTTGTGATCATATGCCATAAAAAGTTAACATAGGCTAGGCCAACAAAACTGGGCCTAACGTTAATAGAAACGAAGTCTTCAGTACAACGTTAGTGGGTGCAGGTTCCTGCGATGCACTTAGCGATCTTTCAAAACTCCCGCCATTTACCCCAAAACAAGATGGCGCGCTTTTATGACGTCATGCCGACTTCGAGAATAGGCTAGGCTAGATTTGAACTTTTTAAAGCCCAGTTTTTCACATACCTAGGCTAGGCCTAGACCGAAACCTCGGCTAGGCTGGACGAATCATAGGCCTTAGTTAGGCCTAGGTCTGAGTTAGTGATTGATCTTGAGTCGGTCAGTACTTTGAGTTGGTCACTATGTACAAAACATATGGCACGTACACAATGTACAACACATATTAATTGGCCGACTCATGCTAATACAATGATGCATTAGTTTCGGTGCTTGGTAGTTTCTAGCTCACCGCCCTCCAAAATGTTGTTTTCCTCCCATGAATTTTTGGGGCAGAAAATACCGTTTCTAGGCCTAGGGGCGGATTGAAAATAACAACATGAATGAAAATGGTACCTGTGCAAATTAGAGATTACATTAGAGAGGGGTGGAGATAGCTCGGTGGTTTGAGCGTACTGCCTTGCATGCTAAAGGTCCCCGGATCAAATCCCGGTGGAACCACTTGGAAATTTTCCGGGGTCTAAAAAAATAAGCTTGTTCAGCATAGCTGTTCACGGTGATGCTGAAGGGGTTTAAAAATTGGTGAATTACAAAATTGGGTATTTGGTTGTCCGTTTCAGGAAGTTGTCCATCTCAGGAAGTTGTCCGAGTCAGGAAGTTGTCCGCTTGCTCAGTTCAGCTGTTGAGCAGTGGTGCACAGCAAGTATAACCTCCACCCCCTCCAGCCTTTGGGAAAGTGGCTAAAGACTGGGGATACGCTCACGTCCGTTGGATTGGGACGTTAAATGGCGGTCCTGGGAGCAGGATTGCGAGCGATTAGTAAACGCCTGCCTCGTTACCTCTAAGCACTAGTCGAAAAGAGAAGGCAAAGTTCGCCGGGGTTCATCCATGCTCATTCTGGCATTGCATCTTCGATGAGTCAAATGATTCGGGCCTGGACTTCAGGGCATCTCATGGGGCCTTGGCCCTCCTTTGCCCTTCAACCTGTTAAGTTATGAAACCAAGTTACCCTAAGGTTTGGCCTATATAGGTTGAATAACAAACCGCTTAAAGTCAGAGGGGGTCACTATAAAATACCCTGCCACATGGCTACATCCAGTTTTCAAGTATTGATGCTCATCATCAAGACAGAAGTTGTTGGCCAACGGCCATTTCATCACTAGATAATCCAATTTGCTAAATCTCAGCTTTATGGTCAAAATAAAAATTGCTTTGACACCACACTTTGTTGAAGCTTGACTTGAACCTGTTTAGAGACGGTGCCATAACGATGTGAGTTCCAAATGTCAATACCACGTTGGGAGAATGATCTTTGCCTAATGCTTTTGATACAACGTGGCTTACATATCTTGAGAGGGTGCCCACGGGTAGTGGAATCAATTGCTCTCTGGAAAAGGGTGACTACTTCAACCCTCAAATACTTATACATGTAAATCATATCACCACACAACCTCCGATACCTGAGACATGGTAAATCTAATCTACGTATCCTTTCTGGATAGGCAAAATACTTAAGGCCTGCATGGAACCATTTCGGTAGCACGCCTCTGCACAGATTCAATTTCATCTATGTCTCTCCAAAGAAGTGGAGACCAAGCAGGAACACCATACTCAGTAATTGGACGCACCATAGCTTTATACAATAAAAGTAAAGAAGACTTATCCAAAAATCGAAAAGTTCTTCTTATTATACCTAAGACACTATAAGCTTTAGTCACACTACCAGCAATATGGTCACGAAAACATATCTCATTATCTACCAGAACACCAAGATCTTTTGGGGATAGGCTGATCAGGAAGTTGTGCCTGTCACCACCTGCATAATCCCCCATAGAATAGGTAAAAGATGGAGCTGATCTGCCAAGTCTTAGAATCTGGCATTTGTCAGGATGGAAACGAAGCTGCCAAGCCACTGACCAGTCAAACACATTATCAATGGCTAATTGTAAAACCTTACAGTCATCAACAGAACTAATTTCCTTATAAAGTTTAGTATCATCAGCAAAAATCTTGGTCCCGCACCCTGATAAAACATCAGGCAAATCATTAATGTAAACCAGGAATAGGGTAGGGCCCAAAACACTCCCTTGAAGTATACCACTCTTGATATCTGCCTAGTCAGATAGACATCCCTCCATATGCACACGCTGCTTACGGTTAGACAGAAAGGACCTAATCCATTCGAGACAGTTCCCATCAATACCGTAGCTTTGAAGTTTGAGCAACAACCGCTGATGGGGCACCTTATCAAAAGCTTTCATAAAATCTGTGTAAACCACATCAACATTGAAACCCTCATCCAGAAATCTTGTCCAATCTTCAAACGTGTGACTGCGTAACACATGATTTGCCTGCCACAAAACCATACTGATCAGGAGTCAGGAGGTTGTTCCTAGTCAAATGCTGTACTATACAATCCCTTACTAATGATTCACAAATCTTACACACAACAGAAGTTAGACTGACTGGTCTATAATTTGAAGGGTCCGAACGTCTCCCCTTCTTAAAAAGAGGAGTAACATGGCCCACCTTCCAGTCCCTAGGAAGGCATGAATTCGTAAGAGTTTTCTTGAAAATTTCATTCACAGCATCACAAATCGGGTTTCATAAAGAACCCGTGGGTGAATTCCATCAGGTCCGGGTGATTTACTAGTATTTAACTCGCTTAATTTTTTCAAAATATCATCCCTATGAGTCTCAATAATTGAATGCATTGCCCTTATTGATTTCTACAGTGTAATTGTGTTGGCAGTGCTTGTAAAAATTTTCCAAGTCCAATTAGACATTTCTGGAGTGGCTACACCAGCTTCGCTGGCAACATCGTGACTTGTACACGTCATAGTCATACATGCCCCCAAAATTGAAAAACATCCTAAGTCCAGCAAGACTTCCCTGATGTGACTATGTTGGCTCCACTGTGAAGAAAATCAATGTTATAATTGAGTTAACTATAGTGAAAATGTTCTTAGTCCAAAGTCCAATCTGTTAAATAGCTTGATTGGGCCCATCAACTCAGCAAAATCTGTTAGGACACTGGTATTATTCATTCCCAACATGTCAAGTTAATATGAAGGGATGCACCCGATATCCGGTTCGGCTGGATTATCCAACCGGATAGTGAAAAAATATGCAGTTCCGGTTCTGGCTGGATTTTTTTTTAATCTGTAAACTTGGGTAGCATTATGTACATGATCTGAGTTAAAACAAACATGAACACTGCAGTAACTGTCACAGAATAAATTTAAAGTTGATAAATGATAGCTTATCAGTGTATGTTATAAAACATTTGAGAACGTTTATTTAGCCCTTAAAAATGACTGAACCAAACAGGCAACAAAGTTTTAAAAGTAACTGAGTTACATGTATATGTAACAAATATGACTTCAAATTCCTCCAGTTATGTGAAATAAACTGAATGGATGAAAAGACCTTTCATGCATTTTAAGTAGGTCTACTGCAGTGCACAGTACTGCAGTACTGTACAAAATGGATAATCCATATTACAGTAATACCTGCGTCACATCATTCAAGTCAGTGTTTCAGTTTAATTGCATTGGGTTGTCTACATGTACTTAAACACTTCACTTTACTTTTCTTTACTTTTCAACACATACTTGCCAATTAAAGTTGTGTAGTAAAAGCAGGGAAGGTGTTTCATCTTGAATTTCAGAAGACATTAATACTCATTTCAAATTAAAGTTACCTATGGGGTCACTATCAATGTTTGTGTCCCTGATAATCTCACACACTTATGTGTACACAATATGATGTTATCAAACATAATACCTAATGTCAGCACGTGTGATATATCTCTGCCAAAAAATTTATTGATGGCAAATTTGCTTCAATTTTTTAGATATCATGGCATGTTTAAATACTAGAAATGGAGTATAAAACATTGGTGCTGTGCATAGTTAAAAACCTGAACCCTAGAGTCTTTTTACAATGCATATGAGCAGTCCATTAAGTAATCACTATCCAAGGACTCTCTTTGCCAAGTATTAATGGTCTACATAATTTGTACAATTTTGTTGAACAAGTGATGATGTACAGTACTGTAGTTCAAAAAGAACAAACTGATTTGCAAAACAACTTGCAAGATTTCCTTAGGAGTTTTCTCTACAAATACCTACTTAGGGAGGGAAAATACAAAGGGCTCTTACTTGCCCCAGGAACACACTTTTTCATGCCTTTTTCCTATTATATTGCAATTTTGGTTAAAAAATTATGTGAATACACTTGTACAACAGTTGAAGACAAATTCATAGACATTGCCCATTAGTCCTTCACAAACATTATGTTACAAAGCAGAAAACTCCTATTCCAGAGTTTCTCTGCTTTTCTGAATTTCACGTCATTCATCTGCATTGCAAAAATCCGGTTCCGGCCGGATTTCAAGTTGGTTCCGGCAAAATCCGGTTCCGGCTGGATCCAAAATTTTGGATCTGGTGCATCCCTAGAAATAAGTACAGTAAGCCTTCAGAACCTACTGTACATGTACAGCAACAACTGCGAATGTATACGGAACAATATAGCGTACAGTTGATTTTCATCACAGAGAAAGTTTGGTGAAGTTTTCTTTCTCCGATGTGATGCTAGAAATAGCCAAATCCAATCACACAGGCTGTGAGATGCATGGACAGGTTCATGTACAGTACCAATAGCACAATACTGTAGATTAATTATTTAGGAGCCAATCAGGCCACTTTCCTATTAGCCTACATACCTTTGTGGTGGCCCGTTCCCTTAGTCTGCCTCCCCTCAGAGCCTGCATGTGATAGTCAAATATTCCTTTCATTTCATTAATTTATATTAACCTTATATATAGTATTGGACAATGGTAATTGGTCTAAATCTGTATGTGAATATGGTTATTACTATTCTAAAAAGGAATTGTGTGAAATATTCATAGGCCTATATGAAGATACCATACTGTAACTGGTGTCTACTCTAGCACTGAAAAATAATGTTATAAAAGTGGGCTTTGCAATACAATAGGAATACACTGTGAACAGTACTGTAGCCTACATGTGATATACCTAACTTTACTTGTTGTGAACAGTATATAACGGTCGAAAGCTTGGGGATGTAAGTCTAATTTAAGAGGCTTTTAGCATACATGTTACTAAAAGTTAAAAGAAGAAGCAATTTTTGTAGTTTCCTGGCAATTAGAAGATATATTTGATGACAATTTTGAGAAGAAACTGCCTAGTACGCCTCCATCCCTTGTTCCAAAGTGAAGACTCTTAGTATTGAGAGAGATGTTGAATGATTGTGAATATTCATATAATAGTAGAAAACAACCAATTATTTTTTGAGTATGTTATTGAACTTTCTGTAAGTTTTCTATGCAGTTGAAAGGATTTAGCCTCCGAAGTTAGTGTTTTCACTGCACTTAGCTGGGGGAAAAATTTGTCTGCCCCGCAAGCTACTTTCCTGTAGTTCTAAGCTACCGGTCAGACATGAGCAAGTTTCTCTGGACATAAGGCCCATGGTCCCCTGTTATTTCACCTTCTCTGCATGTTACAGGAATCAATTGTCATATCAAAAGGTTCCAATAATATTCTGTATGGATGCATAATAGTGTGGATAAAGTGCTCTTAGTATATCTTTTGTTCAGTAGGTGCACTTCGCCCTTTCGTTTTAGATTAATCTAAGTCCACGCCTTCATTGTAGAATTTCTAGACTTGCTCCGGTGCTTTTCCGCCTACTTACAGTAGGTCTATGTGGCTTGTCCCGAGGTAAATTTTCTTATCTGCTGTATACATTGGCTTGTGATCACTGCAAACGTATCCACAACATTGGACAACTACAGTACGCAGGGCGATTTTGCCATGTTTTTTTGCAGTGTTTCCATGAACGGGGAATTTTCAATATCATGGTCTCATATTGCCTTAAATTTCATATTTATTGCCTTTATTTAAATGCAAATAACCTTTCTGTAGCTACTTTTGTTCTTTTAGTGGACAAATCACATAAAAAGAATGAAAAACACCAAGATCATATTTGCCAAATTCTTTCCTGAAAATTGACAGATCAGTGTTGTGGAATCAGTGGAATTACCCTGCCCGACGGAAACGACCAGGGGTGGCCGCACAGAAGCGTTGATAGTGCTACCAACACCAATAGCAGTGCGATTCAGTACTGCTATTGGTGCTGGTAGCGCTATCAACGCTTCTGTGCGGCCTGCCCTGGTTAAAAGGCCTAGTGAAGGGGGATTCTTCTGATTTTTTTTCTCCAGTGTTTCCATATTTAATAACAATTTTCCAAGATTATCATCTCAGTTACCTTAATTTCCATATTCAATGCTTGGATTATATAAAATCTATCTTATTGTGGCAATTTTTGTTCTTCAGCAGGGCTTAAACACATGTAAAGAATGACAAAACATCCAGTTTACTTTCCATAAATTATTGTTTTCTGAAACTAGGCCAACATCCACAAGTGCATGGGGGCATGCGGCCCATAGCCCCGGCCAATGACTATTCACTAGGCCTACTGCTCTCAATGATGTCTCAATGATGATTACCTTTTCATGGGGAAAGTGAAGTTTATGTAGTTGACCAACCTCTTGTGCAATCACATGGGTATGCTCTATATGGTCCACCGTATCATTATGTAGAAAATTTGCCATATTCATTTGCCAATATTCTCGAGAACCGAACATGAGAAATAAATAAAAATACCACCAAAATGCTTAGAACATGTCCCTCTTTAACATATCAAAAATAAATTTGGCTTTCGACTATTCTTTTAAGATGATAGTGTTTGCATAAAATGGAAGTTCACTTGGGTTATTGAATTAGTCCTGTCATCCTTAAAAAGGATTTTTTTCCCTGAAAACCTCAAAGTGTGCTCAAGTATTTCATACTAGGAAAAAATTTGGGAGTGCTCTGTAAAAGAGCAATTTGATGTCCTTGAAAAACCAAGTTACACCTTGAATTTTGTGCTTGAATTTTATCTTGAGAAAAGGGTACAAACCCTATAAATCATATCTCCTGGTCTCATTGACGGTCTTGAAGGTCTTCCTAGCAACAGTCATCGGGATTAGAATAAGGGTCATTCATTAGGTTAGCCTATGGGATAGGGTCAAGTCTATGAGTGTGGGTAAGGGTGCACAATCGTGAGAAAACCCAATGTTGGAACAAGGAGCCTGTGGGCACCAAAAGATACTTGCTCTTATCTGGCACAAATCGGATTTCAATACACATTTCACATTTCAAGATGCTTGGAATGATTAAGTACCCCTCAACCATTTCAAAACTTATTTGTCCAAACCTAACTAGCCATTTCCGAGTCTTCAACGGAGACTGATCCCAATTCAAGGGTCAGAGGCTTTGATATACTGTATACTTGCCTGCAAGTACAGACTGTCTAGTTTAGATCTGGTACCATATGTCTTGTTCTCGGTCAAATCAGGACTGATGAAACACCTGGGATGAGAGGGTTGGTTGAGATAAGGCAATTGGTTTACATTCAGACATATGCACACATGTACCTTCTCACTTGTATGTTTCAACCTCATTTTGGAATGTGAACTACTGTACATCTTTCACTTTGTACACTGTTGCAAACTTGTGTCTCATGATGGTCAAAAGTACAGTATTGTTTATTGGGTAAACCAAGGAGTTACCTTTAAAGACTGTTAATTCTCTCCCCAGACTGCAAATTTTGTAGTATTTGACAGAAATTTTCAATTGGCACAGCTCCTTGATTGACAGCAAATTTACAAAGTGCAGAGTACTGTAGCTCAATTTGCACACCGTGTACTGTGCTATTAGTTATCATTCTAATTTCACATTGGGGTCTTGTGAAGCAATAAACTGAGAATGTGTTTGGATGAAGATAATTTTAGACAGTTGTGGGAGGGGCTTGAGTAAGTAGGTAAGGAGAAATGTCCAATGGTCTGGGGTGAGAAGATTTGGCTTTAAAGTATTTTTGGTCCTACAAGCAATTATCACATGGATCAAAAAGGTCATGTAATTAGAAGGAAAAGTGTCTATTTAACATTGGGGTAATTTCATGTAACTGTAGGCCTACACTTCAGCAAATTGTTTAGTCTCTGCTATGCTATGGGTGATATTAATACTAATTTTTCTGTCTATTGTTACTGCAGTCAGTTTTATTGTGACCAACCAGCCATGGATGAACACAGAATAGAAAGAGTGGCCACAATCCAGGCAAACTGGATTCAATTAGCGTGAGTATGCATCAAACAATGACAAAGATTGACCCAACAGAAATGATTTTTTTGCCTGCATGGTGCTGCATGGGTAGAGAATACTACAAACAGATCTCTGTAAACGGGATACATGATTGTAGGTTTGAAACGGCTATCAGGCAAACAAATTAATTCAGATACTATGTTGGGATTGCCTCTAGGATGTCAAGTTCAGTAAATGTAATTGATTTCTATAAAAGTTTTAATAAAAGGGGAGTTCCTAATGGTTGGAGGGAGACAATTCCACTCAGGCACTGTCCTGAGTCCTTGACCTAGCATATCAAACATGTGATTATGATTCCTTTGCAAAGGCAGATATGTATTTGTGTGTGTATGTGCGTACACGTACACGTACACGTTCTCACAAGTTGATATTACACACACAATCTGAAGACCTGATTGCGTTTTCTTGTGTATTTTCCTCCCAAACCACAACCTTAACAATAAAGTCCCTTTAGTTCATACTTGAGAGAACTCATGAAATTTATTTGAATTTCCATCAAAGAACCTGAAATGCATTGTTTAGGTGCTCAAACTGGTGTACTGTATGTCTATGACATACAAAAAGTGATATGTCACTGTTGGCCTGGTACTATTGGAGGGTTAGCTTGTTGGATATATAGCCCACTGCAGTGTGGTGATACGCTATTGTGATGTCACTCAAGATTATTCAGTGGAAAGCCTTTTAGCAACAAAATCAAGGAGAGGAAATCTCAATAAAGTAATACCTGTATATCTGTTTTTTGATGAGGGAGTTAGGTAACAGCACATACAATTCTTATTTTCAATAACTTGAATACATTGCAAAAATTTTGAAATTGTGTACTAATTGAAATGTGCTTTAATTTACAATTACATTTCCTTGCACAGTTGTACTTAGCAACTTGGAACAAATGTGCATGTCTCTGTCCTAGTAGCATTAGCATATTTGGTTGTTGCTAAAAGTCTCTTCCCATCAGCATCTAAATTACAGTATATATAGAAATGTTGTTGTTATCATTATGTGGTCTCCACTCCCTTGTGAATATTAATGATGTGGATTTTGCCATGCTCTCAGTTTTCAGCATAAACCAAAGGAGTACATTGGAGATAGGTCAAATATGTCCGTGCTATCATACATGTATTAAAGTGAAATGTTTATTTTATTTACCTCTAGACAGTCATTTCTAGATCATTATGAGTCCCTGCAATATGCATTTATGTTGTGGTAATGTCAATACATGTATTGCAAGGTGCATGGTTGTCACTATGCCGCATGGCACTGAGCGGTGCTACCCAGCTCTCAAATTCTTTAATCAATACTCGCCATTAATGTCAGCATCACCCGCTCGTCATAAATTTCTTACCCTAATTGAATAAAATTCTTAAATTTCTTTAGAATTGAGTGATAATTCCCTTTTTTTGTAAGCACTCTCCAATCTGTAAAAAGTTTTGAAGAGGAGGTGGGACGGTGGCTCCACTTAGACTGCTCCCTGAGGACAGTGACTACAAATTATCCAGCTCTCAAAATGGTCTGGTGACAACCCTGGCAAAATGTATGGAATGTCAGTCTTATAAAAGATATATTTGCTCTCAATCTACAGAAGAAAACTACCATTCCTTTCAATTTGGTATTTTTGTTTGTAAATTATGCAAACTCCTTATCAGCTGTTAAAGAGTTTGTTTCCAGAATCAAACAAGGGGATATAATGTCACAGATTTGTTAGAGTGTTACTTGCATGCTTCAAATTTTATGTCAGTTAAAATCCTAGTGTTTGGTATAAATTGGAAGTCATTTTGTTTAGGTTTCCAGAGGTTATAGTTTAAAATCTGGTAAACATGGGTGATCTCAAGTACAGTATTAGCTGGGGTGGATCCAGGAATTATGTTTCGAAGGTGCACTAGGTTTGCTAATTAGTTAGGGTAATTTCATGGCGCGCTGAATGGGGTTAAAAATTATGAAGATAACACTACATAGGACAAGTCCATGTTACACAAAGGTACAGTATGTGTATTTAATCAGTGCTTAATTGTCAGAATATAGTTGCCTTTTCATATCCCCCCTAGAATGTGAAAAGTTTAGTCTTTGTGGGGGGGGGGGGTGAACATACACCCATGGCAATCCCTAGATCTGCCACAGATTAGTAGAAGAACAGGTTTGAAGGGTTTCATACAGCACAACCACCAGGTTTCTCCATGGATTGCCTGGTACCATCTAAACTAAAAGAACTTGACCTGCACCATTTCCTTTTGACAAAGAATTGTAGTATGTGCTCTGTGTTGAAGATACAAGGGGAAAAGGGAAAGCTGTATTTTTATAAAATAAACATTACTTTTTATATTCCACAGAAACCTTAATCCATTCTTCATGCCATCCAAGGATGCTGTAAGTATAAATTGACAGAGGTCTTTTTACACAGATTTCCAATGAGATTTGTTTCAATTTTTAAGTGTTGCCAAATGTCTGCCAATTGTAGAGTCACTACAGTCAGGATAACAAAAAAGTCTAGGATGGTCCCTTAGCATCATAGAATAACTGCCTTTCAAAGCCTGATTATTATTAACATACACAGTGACCAGGAAGTGATTCATATGCTTCCTTAATCAATCATTCTAAGCTACAGTAGTTTTTCTCACACTCAATTTCTGGTAAAGGAAAGGGAAGGTGGGCTGCAAATGTATGACCTTTTACGAACATTGCTGCCCTTAGCAACCTGCAAACCTCATTAATTTCTTGCTCTAGGCTGAAGAAATCTTTGTGATTGTAAAAGGGGCATAAGTAGGGTGTTAAGGGGTCCAACCCCCAATGAGGAAAGATTTAAAAATGCCCTAAGATTCCCTCTGTCTTGGGGTTAATTTAAATGAGGCTCACCTGGTGCCTGCCCCTCTAAAATTGCCCAAGGCTTTTTTTTTTGTTGTACTTTAGTAGATGGGTCATTTGGCTTTCTCATTTGTACATGATGTTGTATTCAGTGTATTTGTTTTTAAATTGTTACAAAATAATAGCAGTTTTAAAGTACACAGTTTCATATTTTCATTTCTTTTAGTGGTCAATATTATCTGGTAATTTACAGGTCATTTTGCTGTTTGCTCATGTTTTATTAAAGCGCACATTTTTTTGTAAGAAAAGCTCAAGCTCAAACTACAGGTTGATTTGATTCTACTTACAAGCTTGGAAATTTTTTCTGTCTGAGGTCACAGTTTTCAAAATTTTCCATACCCTCCTCGCATCAATTGATGGCGGGACTCTAATGCTGCCTCCTTTTTAAACTGTACATGAGCCAAGGCTGGATCTGCCCTTGGTTTAACTCCTCTTGAACACTAGAAAAATCAGTCCTCAAACAGATGCTGGTCATCCATCATCAGCCCTCCCCAACAAGAAATCCAAGATCACCCCCTTCCTCCCCACACACACACACACACACACACAATGTCACAGAAATTCTAAAATTTCTCTTTTAATAAATGGGTTACTTAAACAATGCAAAATTTAGTGTTAAAAAGTATAAACAAGGTATCTGTAAAAAATGTTTCATTTTAGCCTGCTTCTCATGCATCATGCTAACTATTTGCATCCTATTATTGGCCCAGATTTCATTAAGCCATGCAACCTCTGCAGAGCACCTACATGGGTGCTCAGGGAAGGATAGTCTTGCCCACAAATCCTCTGTATTGTGAAGTCTTTTGGATGTTAGTTTTAGATTGGCTGTCAAGATAAGTATGCCAAATTGAGGCAAAATGAACTGCATGCAGCATGCAATGCCCTTTGATGATAGTAACATTGTTCACTCCACAAGGTCATGGTAGTCACAAGAAACCTGTGGGTTGCCTTACATTGAGCAGAAGACCAAATATTTTTATTTTACGTGGCAGTAATTTTTTAGGTCCTTTTGTCATTTTTTTCAAATTGTGGACACATGTGCAAATGTTTTAAGTTTAGAATTTGCCAAGAATTAAATGCAAAATACGTGGAGTTTTGTCCATTTTTATCCTGACATCAATGTGTTTTATTAATGCCCATTAATCTTAAACACCATACCTCTGGTGCAAATGGAAAAATTGTACTAACTGTAGAACAGACTGCATTGTCAACTGGTTAAAGCATCCAACTTGCAGGTTAGAGTTCAACTCTTGGCAAGGTCATACCAAGAAATAAAAAATGGAACCTACTACCAATGTGCTTGGTGCTCAGCATAAGCAGCGGAGTAGGGAATGCAAGCGAGTGAGCTACAACTGGAAAAATGGTTGTGGCTAGCTTGACTTAAACAGTTGGTTAGAAAATTCCATCTACCTTAATTTTACTGCGGACAAGCAACTGTGAAGGCTTTATTCTCTCTGGTCCTACAGAAACTACTGTACCTACTCTTACGACCTCATTGTTCAGTTGCCATTAAACTGTGGTCCATTTATATTTTGTATTGTCAGAACAGCTACCAAGAGAAATATTACCTTTGAAATGTACCCATGTTCCACATTTTATGGCCACCATAATTTGTTTTTATATGTCTGTTCTATTTTGCTGAAGTTCTGCAAAGACTTTTGTTCATGGACAGACATTTTAAAGCTATGACAAATTTTCTTTAGTTGAACCCCTTCACCACCACTGCCACCCAGTAAAGCATTTTCTTCCTCTTTTCAGCTGAGAACATTTATAGATGAATTGCTGAAGGACATGGTTGCTGAAGCCATTGATTTGAGAAAAGAGAGAAATTTCAGGGAAGCAGCTGTGTACCTTCACAGGTGCCTGCTAGTATATGTGCAATACATCTATCCATTCAGACTAGAAATAAATGAAGATGAGATGCGGGTATTGGAGATTCGTATCTTTAAAGCAACAATGTCTGTATTTGCGGTAAGGGATGAAGCCTCTTTATGTCTGCTTTTTAATAACGGGAGAGCCTCCAGGGGACGGGAAAATTGGAAAAGTTCTGCATAGGCTAGTAGTCATGGAGACATACATGCTTACAAAATACTATTGGCATTAGCACCTCAAAATGTACAGTTTCAACTCTTCCAAGGAACATTTTTCAGTCTTCAATCAGGGTTTTAGACTAGAAAGATTTGAGTGTGAAATGAAAGGTGCATCAACTACAGTACTATGTGTAGCATGCCCAGTTGGCATGGAGTATACACAAAAATTTTGGCTTGGACAAGTTGAGAATTACTGATTCAAGTTTTGGTGGTAAATTTGTAGCTTGTTCATGGTTATTAAAGTGGGAACTTGTGATGGACAGAGGAGCTTCATTTTAGTCCAAGTATGGGTCAGTAAAAACTGCAGTTGGTCATCACCATCCCTCACCGACCCTTGTAGCTACAACCCTGTCCACAATTACTCTCAAAATAGTGCCATCATGACATATCAACATTAAAATATCCCCCAAGAATGATGGTTTTAAAACAAACGAAAATGATGTAGGAAATTCCTTGTGGATCCTTCTTTTATTATTTCAAATGTACAAAGCTCATGGTTATTTGTAATATACACTCACAAGAGGATTCGTCTTGTAAAATGATCCATTTGTGATGAATATTGATGGATTTGTGGATGTTTTTCTAGTTCTAATCCTTTTTATATCAAAAATGATGCAAAATTGCTCAAGTCCCCTCCCCTTTAGTTGCCTCTTACAACATGCAGGAATACTGTGGGCATGTTGTATAACCCCTACTGGGAAGGATGGAGAGGTTGACTATGAGTTGCAGTATGCAAGTGTCATTCATGACCTATTGAGAAATCCAAGTTGTCAAGTGATCATCAAATGTAGTCACCTTTAACTGGGCTGCTAGTCTTTTTCTTTCCAATTCTTTTGTTTTCGTTTCTCATTAATTGATGGTTGTATAACCCCCCTCCCCCACCCAGACCATTGAAACTTAAGGTTTGGTATTGCATATAAATTATAAAATGAAGAAGATCTAAGGTTGGTAGCCGCCACTGATGGGCAACTTGAGGCTGTTTAAATAATCCAGGGACACAAAGCTTTTTGTGAAACTCTGCTTTTGATAAAGTCACTTACCTCTTTAGTTAATCCTTGAGGCATTACCCTGGTATCTCAGGTGTTTCATTACTTTGTTATCATCTGTCATTAATGTGTGTTTTTTTTCAAATTTCCAGGGAATATTCCATTGGGCCATTGATGAAAGCAGATATGGTAAGGCTCTAATCACTCATACACTCTTAAGATGTGAAGAGCTTATTTGATTAGAGAAAAAATGTCAACTATGGAGGGCCTACTGCCCCTCCTTCTTCATAGTTTTGTTTCTGGATTTCAGATAGTATGTAGTCTGACTTGACATTATCTGTGTATGTACAAATGTACAAACAGAAACCTGCATGTCATTTGCATTATTGTAAACTCTTCTTTCTTCTTTGTGATTCCTTGCAGAAGGCAGGCAAGGAAGCTATGTGATGGTGATGTTGTGTGTGTTCGTGTGTATGTGATGCTTTGGCTTGTAAGCACGATATCTGAAGAATGGTACATGTGACCATGCTCATATTTGGTATGTGGGTTGGTCATATTGAGTGGATGATCCCTATTGATTTTTGTGGAGGTCAAAGGTCATTTAGGGTCACAAGAGATCAAGCGGTTAATTCCTTAGAAATTGCTTGTAAACACAGCATCTCAAGAAGGGTAAGTGTGACTAATCTCATATTTGGTGTATGGGTTGGCCATATTGAGTAGATGTCATTTTAAGTGGAGGTCAAAGGTCAATTAGGGTCAAAAGAGGTCAAAAGGTCAAAACATTTTAAACTCGATATCTCAAGAACGGTTCATGTGACTATGCTCATATTTAGTGTGTGGAATGTTCATATTAAGTAGATGATCCCTATTGATTTTTGTGGAGGTCAAAGATCATTTGAGGTCATGAAAGGTCAAATGGCAAATTTCTCAGAAATTACTTGTAAACACGGTATCTCAAGAAAGGTAAGTGTGACTATACTCATATTTGGGTGTGTGGGTTGGCCATATTGAGAAGATGATCCCTATTGTGTTTGTTGGAGGTCAAAGGTTATTTGAGAGCATGAGAGGTCAAAAGGTCATAACCTAGTGAACATGGTATCTCAAGAAAAATGCATGTGACTAAGCTCATGTTTAGTGTGTGGGTTGGCTGTATTGCGATGGTGAACCCAGTTGATTTTGGTGAAGGTCAAATGTCATTTGGGGTTAGCAGTGTCAAAGTCTGACATACTTGCTTGCATAGTATTACAAGAAAGGTAACTTGTGGGGTCCTCATACTTGACATGAAGATGATGCATGGTGAGTAAATGATCTCTAGATAGTTTTTGGTAGAGGTAAAATCTCACTTTTGTTCACAAGTGGTCAAAGTCTCAATCTCATATTTACACAAATTTCCCATGGTTGGAGTCTTGGATACTACAAAATTTCACACATAATATAAGGATGTGATATCATGAGCAGAACCCTAGTTCTTGTAGAAAGCTTCCATGCCTTGCATTTATACTTTGTGGGTACATAACAGAGCACTGTCAATTTGAAAAACATTACCAAGCACTGTCAATTTGAAAAAAGAAAAGATAGGCTTAAATTTCAGCGGCAAGCAATCACTAAGCCTTTTGGTATTCTGGTTAAATTTTTAAAATGAATGACATGATTGAAAACAAATCATTGCACTCCACTGAAATCAGCTTTAATGTTTCAAAATTACCTGTGATACTGTAACATTGTCATTTTGTATATAGTTGCCATGGGAACCAGTGACAAGTATGAAGCCATGAGGAGAGAAGCACAAGTGATACTGACCATTGCAAAAGCTGGAGAAGAATTGGTAAAGTACAGATCGGGCAAAGTCTCTAAAATTATGCTGCAAAGACATCAAAAGATTCTCCATAATTTAAATGTAAGTACATTACATTTACCAGGTCTGTATTTTGGAGGAACTCTGGTTTCTAGCAGCCTGCATGTTTTCTGTCAACCAAGCCTGACGTTTATTTAATAGCCTGTGATGTATTATGATGAGCATTTTTTCCAGTCAATATTTCAAATGGTAACAAAAGGTATTTTAGGGGGGAAGGTGGTGTCAACAACCCATGTGCAATTTACAATATAGTATATATATATATATATATAGATTAGACTTAATATAGCGCACGATGTGACATAGTCATTCACATGCACTTTACAAGTAATAAAATTTAATATTGAAAAAAAAAAAACAAGTGGGCAATCCAGGGAGTTTCATATCTCATTGCTAACATGTGCGCAAGTTGGTGACAGAACTTGAACTATTTATGTGCTAGGGGTACGTTTTATCTGTGCTGTTTTTATGCTACAGTAGAATGTCATTGACAAAAATTACCATGCTAAAACTCTATGCCCACAATCCTTTGAAATTCCAATTTGAAGTCCAAGGGAAGCGATTTTTTTTTATTCCAAGGGAGGGAAGTTTTTTTTTTCGAAAGGTAGCGAGGGGACAGAATATGGCACAGACCAATCAAGTTCTTGGAACTATAGGCGCACCCCTTATCCCAAAATAACATCTTTTGGATACATTTAAATTCTGACACCAGGTTATGAAAGAACTGGAAAAATAGGCTACCCAATATTTGTAACGCTTGCCCTTTTAATCCAGTAGGCCTATCTGAGATTTTGGAAAAAATTTATTTTTTAAGATGCTTTTATCCCCTTGCATCACCATGAAAAAAACAGCGAGCTTGGCTGTAACTTTAGGTAATTTGTGTCTCATGTTGATTCTTTATAGACCAATCCAATGGCGCAGCCTATAGGGATGACTGTTAGTGGCGGCCACAAGGGTTCATATTCCAAATTTTTTTTTTGTATAACTATTCCATAGGCCCTTCCCTGATACTCGTTTTCAAGTAGCATTCAAAAGGAATTGTGGGATAAAGTTTTGGTACCCGTCATTTTGGTAGCCTACAGGCATACAAAAATAGAAGATGAATGTTGGATGGCTCCCACTAATGGCAGACTTAAACCTTACCGTACCATCAATTTGACTGTGCACTTGGATTTGTCTATAGGTCTATGAAAGTCTGACATCAGTCGCTGACTGTCCGTAAAGGCTACACAGACTAAACACAACATTTTTTTCGGACGTAAAAAAAATGTAAGTTTGTAAGTTAGAAGTTAACATGATTGGAAGGGGTGGCTCACTAAACTGATATGGATATAGACGCAATGATTATAAAAGTAGGTATTCTCCATGTTGAACGTGTGGCTTTAGAAGATTCCAGGCCGACGCACAAACCTTTTCTGCATGCTGGCCTTTGGCGAATCCTAGCCCGTGGCAAGGGAATTGTCACGTACATTTTTTGGTGATGCTTCAGAACTGCCAAGTTTTAAGGGCACTAATATGTAAGATAGGTAGGCCCTATGCCTAACTAATGTTATTCACCCACAGTTTCATATCTTGGGTTATAACTCAAGCCTATGCATAGGTCTAGCCATGCCTAAGCCCTTGACCTAACCTACATACCATTAACCAGCTTCAGATTTCAAGTCTAGCCCTAGGTTACGTTCATACTACTAGGCCTAACACTTACAGCAACTTTAGAGTGAAAACAACTCTCTGCATAGACCATATGGGAACACTCTAGATTTAAGGGCTATCAAAGTGAAGTGCGAGCAGGAACTTAAAAATCTCACTGCTGCGTACAAGCTAGTGAAATAGGAATTTGAGTTGTGAAGACTGTGACTGCGACTACGAAGTCTAGGCCTGTGGCTCAGTGGAGCTTATTTATATTAATTGATGAAAAAAAGGCTAGTTACAAAACATAAACCTTTGACCATCTGCAACATGAACTATGTCCTTGGTTGTCATGACAACCATACATATAAGTACAACTTGTCATGCCTAGGCTATTACACTTAAACTTTCAGATTTGTGGGATGCTTTCGCTAAGAGTTATAGTAAATACAAAAAACAGTATTTGACCCCCTGTCAAGTGACCTATGACCTTGGTTGCCATGGAAACTACATGTTGTGGTACAACTAGTCTACCCTATTATACTTGCAAAGTTTCATGTAAAATGGATGTTTCCTTTTGAAGTTTTGGTACAAAAAAGTGACAAAAGTGGTCTTTTGCAAAATGTGACCTTTGATGTTTACTTATGAGGGTCTGGGGGACATAAGTTCCACCCTGGAGTACCCACCTACCAATTTTGAAAAGAATCGGTCCAGCTCACTAGGAGGAGTTTAAAAGGCAAAAAAGTTGTTTTACGAACAAATTATTACTTGAAAAATTGTTGCTCCATTTTAGCACTTGACCTTTGACCTCTGTTGCTATGGCAACCACATATTTTGGTAGGTCTAGATGCAATCATCATATGGGTGTAAGTTTCGTTTCAGGAGGATGTTTCATTTTGGAAATACAGCAGAAAAGATGATTTCACTATATTTGACCTTTAACCTTTGACCTTCACTTCTGGTTTTGTATTAAAATCCAATTGTTCCACCTAAGGTAAAATCAGACAAAGTTTGAAGAAAATCGGCCCAGCCGTTTACAAGATCTTAGGAAAACAAAATTGGACACACACACACACATACCCACATACCCGTATTCAATGCCTCATGGGGTACACAGAACTGTTCCCCGTAATGAAATGGTCGGAATTCCCCTTTAGCCCTTTAAGTCATGCAGCACATGAATGCCGAGAGCGAGGGCAGGCTCTTGCATATCACGTGACAGAGCTCATTGCAGTGTCCGAATTTTCTGGTAGCTACGCCAGTTACAAGCTCTGTGTGAGCGACGAAAGAGGTGCGAGGCCTTAGCTTTCATGAGCGGCTTGTACCCGGCAAGGTATCGCCGAGGGCGGGCTCTTGCATATCACGTGACAGAGCTCATTGCAGTGTTCAAATTTTCGGGTAGCTAGGCCAGTTAGGAGCTCCACGTGAGCAAGGAAAGTTGTGCGAGGCCTTAGCTCTCGTGAGCGGCCTGTACCCGACAAGGTATCCTTTACAGGCTCACCAACACCAACACACACACACACACGGACAGGTTTTGACCCCTCTCTCAGCCCTGGACCTTCAGTTACACCGGGGTACCTCACCATGGGTTAGACCTTGAGACTAGTAAATTGGGAAAATTTACCATAACCATGGTAACCATTGTGATTTAACCTGGCATTGCCATATATAGCCCCATAGGCAAAGTGACTACAATATCTCATCCTCCTCATGGAGCGATGAGATAAAAAGATTAATACTCCCTTCAATTTAAAAATGAAGAAGAACTGACTCAATATTGGTTTCAAAATATCTAATAATTTCTTGGGGACTTAATAGCTTTAGTATTCACTTGAGTATCAACTTGTCCTCTTGCTTACTGGATGTCTCCCATTATAGCTATGGCACCCTAGCTCCTTGTCTCAGGAACAGCAGATTGAGTAACATTGAAAAGGGGGACAGATCCAAAAGTCTGGGGCTACCAGTAAATTGTGTGTTCATGGGTACTTATATTAAAACTGCTGTAATATTTAAAAATGTTCATATTTTTACCACCTCAAAAAGACTTGCAGTCCCTCCTTTCAAGCTCACCTACAGTTACAAACCCTGGACAGCTTAAACAACACAAAAAAGTTTAATTTTATCAATCTGACAGCACTTGATTGAAAAATTTTGTATTTAATGGACTACTGTTTTTGTCTGTCTAGATTTGTCATTTGAATGATCTTTGACCTCAAAGGGAGGGGAGGGGTAGGAGGAAAAGGGAGAGGTGTGATTCATTTATAGCTCCTGTTATAATTAAATCATCAAACATTAAATGAAATATGAGACTTTCAAAGCATCATTTCATCAATTTAGCAGTGGTGTTGATATTTTTCTTTCAACTTAATTCTAAAAGTACTTCAAGTAACTATTAATAAAGGTATTTTAATTAAATTGGTCAGTCTTCTGAGACATCATTTCACTTTTGAAAACCATTCCTCTCTTAGGGCACAGGACAGGAGATTATGCTAAACATGATGATTAAAGAACTGAATAAAGAACTTGGCCCTTATATAGAAGTAGCAGAGACAGGTATTAGTCAGAATGGAAACCCTGACCCTGAGTGGATACCTGACCATGTCAAGAATCACAAGAAGCTGGCAGAGGCTAGTAAGAGTAAAAAACCAGAGGTTAGTTACATGTCTTTTTTTTTTATAATTTTGTATTGTGCAAGATTAGGGGGACAGGGTCTGCAGAGGTGAGGGAAGGCTACTGTATATGCTGTGTTAGTTACAGCTTCCATAAAATGTATGTTCAGTGTCAAGTAATAGGGAACCTTGTCAAGAACCATATGCAACTAGTAGAGGGTATTAATATTGAGATACCCTGTAAATTAAAGCTTTCTTTATGTGTTAAGTCTTAAGTACAAAGAGATTTTATGAGCTGATTGACACTGGTAAAAGTAAAAACAGGAGATTAGTTAAATGTTTCTTGTTATGAATATGAAATGTTATACAAAGTTAATCTTTTCCTGGAAACTGTTCAAATTTTTTGTATGTATGTATGAAAGAAATGAATAAAAGAGAAGCTGAAAACAAAAATAATGTGACACGGGCAGTGGGTGTCACAGGGCATAAAGGATGAGGGCTAGATGCTGGTTAAAGCTGATGACCTGGAGGAGGGTAATAACACAACATCTTCAGTACAAGAGATTATGTCAGGGGTTACAGAAACAGACAGAGGCTAGAAGAGGAGTAAGATCCAAGTGATGAGTTTTGGATGGGGCTGAAGGCTGGAGTGTGTAATTTAAAGCTTCATGAATATGATGAGGCTTGTATATACAAAGACACTTATCTCAAAAACCACAAGAACCTGACATAGACTATTGATTGTATGAAACAAGTGATTAGTTAAATGTTATTTGAGACTGTGTTGGGTGCTGTATCACATGTCGCATTGGCATTTTGTGACAACTTTAAAATTGAACATGTGTTTTTATTCAAAATTGCTTCACTGGAGTCATAGTATTGTGAGAAAAGAACCTATTGAAAGGAGATGTTCATTACTTTGTTGCAAATAATCCAGAGAAAATGATGCCAATGTCAGATTAAAATTACATATTTTTGCACCAAAGATTCAGTTTGTATGCTGTTGGCTGGCAGAAAACCAATCAGAATCCCTTTGTTTGGGAAGGCTTAAAAACAATGATTTTGCAAAATTTCTCAAGTAAACTTAACTTTTGGAACATGGGATTTGAAGCAGGAGAGTTTTGCATTACCTCAATGATTTGGTAGATCTATGCATGTGCCAACAAATCACTGAGTTCTTTTCTTGATTTTTTTTATCAATAGAAATAAGTGATTCCTCATTATGTATGGTAATAGGCTGTAGTCTTTGAAAAAGCTGTGCACAACTTTGTGCAAATATGGCATTTGTCTGAATAATATCGGTATTCTTATTGTTGCGTTTTTTGGCCGATCATGTCGTGAAGGCCAAGGGGTGGTATGTTTAAATGAAAATTGAAGAAAAAAGACTCGAACCAAGTTTTAGCATTGACTACTGTTTATTCTAAGTCAAAGAAAAATCCTTTCTCTGACTGGTAGTTCTCTTCTACAATACAAGATTCCTTTAAATGTAAAAACTGGCTCCTGTAAACTACTCCAAAGTTAGAAGAAAATTGGAAGGCTAGCTGACAGAGTCCAGCAAAGTGGCCCAGAGGAAAAAGCCGTGGAGCTGTGGATGTTTCTTAAATTGATCCTTTCTGTTTGGTTAGCTTTCTATTTCCAGCTCTCTCCAGGAAGGGCATTACCTAAAAGTGCTAAGGTGGTTTCCAGACAGAGTTGTCTGCAAACTATGGGATGGGGAATCCTGATTGGACTAAGTCATGCACATGCCTAACAAATGACCAATGAGAAAAGTTTGCAAGAAGTGGGACACTGACAAGTGACCTCTATTTCTGTCTTTGGGCAAGACACTGAGGATATCACTGGATGGAATTCATCAAAACCATAAGTGTCAAGAATCTGATGGGACATTTAATATATTGTGTGGGAACGTTCACATAATGGGACTGAGCTGTCAGCACCTGTCTGTTTGAATTCCCAAAGTAAGCTCTCTAAAGTAAAATATCAAGGGGAGGTATTTAAGTGCATGGCGATTAGCCATATTATTTGACATGATAATAATCTAATGTATGAATTGTGTTGTTTGGTGCAGAAAAAGAAGAAGTCACGCTCCAGACCAACCCGTCTTCGCACAGACTCATCTGTCAGTGATACATCTGGTGAGTTTGCTGTTCATCTTGAAAGAATCAATTATTGAGTATGGATCAAACAAAAACCTTCAAATTTTACATTTTTTTAGCTCTTAAACCATGGTCACACTACAACCGATTCTCATCGGATTCCGATCCAAATTTTGTGAGTTTTTGTTAACATCTCAATCTCTGGTCAGAAAGAGCTGTAAATTTGTCACCCAGTGTAAATACGGATTTGCATCTGATGTCTTTGAAATTAAAGTGCTAACTGATGTTTTCATGACATTACACAGACAAACACTTTTTATCGAACAGTGTGCCAGATAAAATTTGTTTGTCAGTGTGACATCACTAATAATCAGTGTGAATTTCTTTTCATAGGCTTGCCATACAATTTATATATGTACACAGGTTGGCAAATTTTGAGTTCTTTTTGACCAGAGAGGGACAAGATTTGAATAAAAATTCACAAAAATCAGATTGAAATCCAGTCTGAATTCATTGTAGTGTGACTGCAGCTTTAAAGGAAAAAAGTCACTCAAACAAAGGTTATTGTACCTGCAGCATTATTGCTAACATGGATTTCCATGTCCCAGATGCTTATAAAGACTCATGGAACCTACTGCCATTGAGTGTGATGCTCTGGGTAAGCAATGGAGTAGGGAAAACAAACCAGTGAGCCACAACTGGAAAAAAGGCAGTAGTTGCCAACCAATAGGTTGGAAACTGGGCCTTGAAACTCTATCTAAGCACTGATATGTGGCCCTTAACCTTGTGAATCCTTTTTTCATTAAAGTTAGCAAAATTGTACAGCTGGTCGAGGGTGAAATTGTAAAATAAATATATTTCATTATTTATGACACCATATATACCAAACCTGACCTTTATTACTTGCATACATAATTGAAAATGGTTTCTCTCTTTCATTTGTTTGTTCGTTCAATCATTCATTTCTTTGTTTTGTTATCTACAGATGCAGGAAGTATTAGTAACCACATTCACCAAAATGGAGGGGGAGATTATATCGGCAATAGACTCGACCACACAGGTACAGACTCTGAGGACTTATCTAGTGGTGAGTGTTTCCACATCTGCTCAGTATAGGAAGTTCCTGCCATGAAAAATCTGAACAGCCTTGAAAACATTTTTAGAGTTTGGAAACGTTTTAAAATACCGGAAAATTGAGTGAGTGAGTAGGTAAATACGTTAGATTTGATGGTGCAGTTTGTGTGTGTGGGGGAGGGGGAAGGGGTAAGTGATGCATCTTGTTAAGCTTTGTGTTCTTTTTTTTTGTTGTGCATCTGGGAGTAGATAGTTGGCTAGATGAGGTTTAAAGTAATATTCTGGAGAAGAAGTTCTTTGACTTCAAAGTATGTAGAATTTTTTTTTTAGAAGCAGAAAACTGCATCTCAATATAGCTTTCAGAAAAAATGCTGATTTTCAAAATAATGCAATTTTTGATTCCTTGTCAAAGGCAGGCAAGGAATCTATGTGCGATTTTGTGGGTGTACAGTATGCATGTGTGTATGTAATGCTTGTTTGTAAATAGGATATCTCAAGAAGGGTAACCCAGAGGAAAATCATACCTGGCTTGTTTATTGCACATATTGATTAGATAATCTCTATCGTTATTGGTGGAGGTCAAAGTCATTTGGGGTTATGAGAGGTCAAATGGTATTCTAATGTTTGAAGATATCCAAGACAAACAGAACATTCAAATCTTAAGAAAAGGAATCTGACACAATGTGCACACATTACATAACTTTCTGTGACTTTTTAGAAAGTAGCAGTATTCCTTACAAAAATAACCGAAATTTAGAGAGAGTATCTTGAGTTAGGAAAAGGGTATTGCAACCAGATTTGGAGGACATGGTGTGAAATATTTTGTGTTTCTGAGTCCCAAGTCAAAAGCCCATGGAATATGCCTGTAAGGATATGCTAACTCAAATGTTTTACATCTTGTCAGGTAGGTGATGTTCAAATATGGGGTAAGTTCAATCAAATTTGGTTTCAAGTAAGGTGCAAATAGGCTTATGTCCTCAACTTAAGTCCCTTCTTCTGATGAGGGGGGAATACTGTTAGCATATTCTACAACTTCCAACCTATCGAGGGGGGTGGGGTTGCAGAAATTCCGATGAGAGATTTTGTTCTACTTTAGTCACACTATGTAGGATTACTTCTATTGACATCATAATTATATAAAATGTGGATTTAAATGTTTACATGCTTGTATGGTGTGCGAAACAAATGAAATAAAGACCCCAAGGAGAGAAATGGTGCATTCTCATAGAGCTTTGCAATAGATAAATAAAACCAGATTTCGCTATTTTACTGCTAGCTCTCATTGGTTGCATAATAAGTGCACCAAACATAGCACTTAGGAATTTTTTGAATAAGAGGAATTTGAATGATTTATGGAATGTGTCTTAAATATTTCATGAGGTGATACAATGTAAATCTCCATTCTATCTAGCACAACTATTATCTTGAACCTTCTTGTCCTAAATGTTGTCAATTATAAAGTACCTTTATTGAGTCCAAAGTCCATTATAAGGCTTAATCTCATTGGCTGACCAAAATTTTCATATACCTCATTTAGTCTAGAATAATGCAATTCTCCTCCATAAATACATTATAAGAAGAGGGCTTCTGTACATTTAGAGCCTGATATTTATGCAGGTCTGTAATTGTAAACTTGCATCTCAGACATTCTACTTTTTGCATTCTTATCATGTACAGCTTCAAAGGAGAGCTCAGATAATATGATACAGAATGACAAGCTTAACCATGTCAATGGCAGCGGAGATTTTGTAACTCCACAGGTATGATCTCTCATCTTTTGTAGTGGTAATTCTTACATCAGGGGACAGGGTAGTGTGATATTGTGAGCAAACAATAAGAAGTGATCACCAACAAAGATTCAACTGATTAGCAATTTCGGTGCCGCAGCTTTGATATCAAAACGGAGAATTGAATCACATAAGCAGTTGTAGTTAGAAAGATTTGAGTGTGGGATACAAATTGTATCAATAACTTTCTACTTTTCACTTTGGCATAGGGTCCTTGATAAGCCAAGATGGTTTCTTACCATCGAAACCTTAAAGCGTTGCATCACCATCAGTAGGTGTGGAGTGTCCACACAGATTTTGTCTTAGACAAGGTGAGAATTACTGGTTCAGAGATTAATATAAATTTCTGACTTATTTATGGTAAAAGTGGGAATTTTTGAGGGTTAGAATGACTACATTTTAGCCCATGTATGGGTTAGCAAAATCCAATGCATGTCAGTACTATCATTCACTTGCCATTGTGCTACAACTCTGTACATAAAGCATAGCACAGTATCCAGAGCATTAGGAAATGAGGATTTGCAACTTCTGAGAGGAAAATTGATTTTCAAGCTGGGTTAAGTGAAGTCAGATGGGGTTTAATCTAATGGTGGCTCTCAGCCTTTTTTCCATTTGTGGGACAGCTACTCCATTGCCTCATGTACAACAGCAGTAGGTTCCATTTTTGAATCCTTTGGTATTACCCAGCCTGGGATTTGAACCCAATACATTCAGAGTAAGAGTCAGATGCTCTGCAAACTAGGGCTTTGGTGTGTGTGTGTAACATTATTAAATACATTATCTTCTCATCTCTCATAATAAAGCCATTTTTCAAGCAGTAGTCACAATGGATTGTGGGATAGGTTTATGGCAGGTGTGCGTTTTGTCAATGACATTTATGTGAGATCGAATCAATGCACACTAAAACTTGATCCCAGAATCATTTCCAATTGATGTTTAAAAGTGGGACTTAGTAGAAATAAACTTTTATCTTTGTGCTAAGAATCCCTTTAAGGTGAGAATTTTGTGATGTGTATTTCATGAGGCATTTTGTCTGCTGTGGTGCTATTTCACACCTTCTTACTAGACTTATCCTACCAATATTGAAACTGCAATTTCTTATTTGCTACCCCCACTCCCCCCCCCCAACACACACACATTGTTTGCAGACACAATTGGTAGTTTATCCGGGGATTTGCAGTTTGTATTTTAAATTGTACCTCAAGTCTGAAGGTCCAAAAATATACATTACAGAGTAAGGTTTCACGGTATACCGGTATTTCCGTAAGTACCGGTACGTACCGGTACCGGTACGGTACGGTACCACCAACCTAAAGGTACCGAAGTATCGTGGGGACTCGGTACTCAACTGTAAGGTGAAAATCTTTTCTCAAAATTATAGCATTTAAATTAGAATGATACTAAAATGTAACAAACGTCCACTTGATAAATGCCCCTAAACTCTCTAAACATTATAATATAAACAGGGAATAGTCACTTGATAATCATTTCGCACCATTTCAGTCACAAATCCCCCCTAAAAAATTTCGGAAATTGCCGTTTAACGTTACTTTCGCAGAACTAGCACCATCCACACTAAAAAGGAACTTGCTTTCTGTCGACATTCTGCGCAATCTCAGAACGATCCCTGCCAGCGCTAGCTTCGCCCGCGCCCTCACATTGTGTATTTAGACGGACACAATTAGTCAACTTTGCGGTGAAAATCTTTTCTCAAAAATAAAGCATTGAATTTGAATGATACTTGAATGAAACAAAAACCCATTTGATAAATGCGCCGTGTCTCTAAGGATTGCAATGCAAACAGGGCACATTCACTTGATAATCGTTTTGCGCTATTTCAGTCACAAATCCACCTACGAATTTCGGAAAGTGCTGTTTAACGTTACTTTCGCAGAACTAGTACCTTCCACACTAACAGGGCCCTTGCTTTCTTTTGACATTCTGCGCAACCCCCGAACGATCGCTGCTCATCAGCAAATGCTTTCACATGGTGTATTAAGAATAGATACTATGCGTTGATTGAAAAAATTCACCTTGATTTCGATAGCACACAACATTATACGAATGCGAAATTCGTTGTAAGCAGACAAAGAGTCATAGCATTGCAAGCTCTGACATAACGTTGCATCGACGATTTCTAATTTTAACACAGTGATTCAGTGGGACCGTTCCATAACGTCCACTGTCTATGTCTGTGGGAGAAAAACTTTCGCACGAACGCAACGAACGTTCTTTCAGAAATTACTGTAACACGGTGAAGCAATGGGACTGAACACACAGTAAATCCCGCTTAAATCATTGGCTCGCGTGTTCAGTTCAACTGATCAACTCACTTGCTTTGTTGTATTGCTCTACGTACTGAAGAACAGTATAGTGTTATTGTACAACGGATTGCTGCGCGATCCATTCGTAAATTCAATCTTGAAGAACTTTGATTTAGTTTTGATAGCGATAACTCGGCGGGAAGAAAGCTTGATGAATCAGTCTTTTATGGAAATATTTTTGTAAAGTTCTACTTAATATCTTTTGGTTATACTATAGGAGGGGGGTTGTTATTATTTGCAGAAATTATTTTTGCAATCTTCATTACAATCCTGAGTGCTCTTGTCATCTTGTGGGGTCTAGCTCCGGTGCGGACATGCGGCGCTGATTTATTGTGTGTCCCGAAATTATCGGACGCTAAATTTGCAGATAGGTTATTTCTTTTTTGTTTACCGATTTGTTTAGTGTGGGGTGACTAAATGTTATAAAAAATACTGAAACGGGAGGCAGGGATTATCAGAAGACTTCACTTATGTCAATGCATGGTATTTTTACGGATATTTTGCATGTGATAAAAATCCTACTTTTTTACTCTTCTGGTACCGGTACTACGGTAATACCGGTACCATTTGTGGCGGTACCGACGGTACCAATTTTCAGTGGTACCGTGAAACCCTATTACAGAGCAGGAAAAATGAATTCAAAGAGTCCAGCTCCCATCTTCATTGGACATTCCTGAGTCTAGATATAGAATTTTGAAGTTTATTCATTCAATTTAAAATGGTACATTGCACAATAATTATGATGTCATTTTTATACTACAAAGACAATTTACAGTCTTTGTATTGCTTTGTTTTTCTGAAAGCTACTGCACCCTTTTTCCAAAATGTGATAGCACTCTAGTCTCTTTAGGGGTGATGTTATTAAACAATCCATCTCTGCACACTATAATATGCAAGCAAACAAAGTGTCCGATTTCATATGAATATCTTTAATGTGAAAGGAAGCTAAACAAGTAATGTGAGTTGTGCAACAAGAAAGTCACAAATTATCTCACAATCAACTATCGTGCTCTAAGTGAGTAAATTTCAGCATTTAATATCTCAGTAATGTAAAAAACTATAAAAATGAGAGTTGGACAGATAACATTCATTTTGCAACCTCTAAAATAATATATTTTTAAAATTCTAGAGTTTCTGTACTCTTCATCACCTCTTAGCACCTCCCCCCCCCCCCCACTCCCCAGTATTTGAACTGTATTCAAAACTGAACTATACTTGGAACTATATTTGTAATCATTTCTAAACTTCACCTCGTTATCTAGTCGACACTTTATGTCACATTAGTGTTGGTGTGTTGTTAAATCTAGTCTCACTTACTAATAATACAGAAAGGGTGTTTCAATTTCAAAATCTTTAAAAATTGAACCTTCTTTTTCTTTTTGTTTCCAAAACTAAATATAAGGAATGATTCTATTTAGAGGATTTTCAACTTACCTTTGGATATCTTTCCAGGATGCCAAGCCAAAAGTTCCTCAGTCACATTCTGGCAACAACGGATACAGACTTGATGACTTTTCAGAATTTGAGCATCATCCACGTTTTGGACAGAAATTACATCCTCGACCAGCTTCTCCGTACCAAAGGAGGCAAGCATCACCTGCTCCAAAACCCTCGCATTATCGAAGTGCTCCTCAGGGGCAAAGGGCACCCACCCCACCACCAAAAATATTACCACAATCATATCAATTAGGACAACAGCCTCTTCAAAGTGCACCTCAAGGACAGAGATCATCGACACCACCCCCTCAAAGAGCACCACTACTGCCCCAAGCAGGGAAACAACCCCATATCAATGTGCCACTGCCATCACCTACAACACAACAATGGTTAAGGAATTTTGATTTTAGACTGGCTTGTATGCAATGTTTTACCAAGGACCCACAACAAGAGGGTATTTTGGCATTTAATTACAACCAGAAACTTTACCATGTTTGCAGCGGTGATATACTACTTTGCCTTCTAAAAAGTTTGGCAAATTATGGCCAGATTTGGGGCCGTATACGCCAAAGGACTAAGGTGGAATTTCAAGGAACATTCAGGCTGTGCAATTTCTTTTTCAGAGGTTTAAGTTGTCAGATTAAATCAAACCTGTGTCATTTTGCTCATAGTCAGGAAGAACTCAATATCTGGAATGCTGACAGAGGAGGGAGATTCAATGGGAAAGAACTAGTTTCGTACCTGCGCAATAAAAAAATTCAGCAGGCTGCTGCACGTCAGCAAAATGTTTCCAAAGCAGCTCATGTATTAGGTACACCTCAAGCAAATTTAAGAGGAATTAATGTACAGAATTCTCATGGAGTGGTGCAACGACCATCTCGGCAGCCATCACCTGGTCCTGCTTCACCTACTCCAGGTAAGGCTCCCATGAAGAGTGTCAGTGAAGAAGTCAAACCACCACCCCATCCACCATCTCCCCGTCCCTCTTCGCCTGCTCCAGTCAAGACTTCAAAATCTGCAGACAAGGACAAAAATGAATCAAAGAAGGTGTCTTCTGAGAAAGACGATGAATTCACAACAGACAAGTCCCAGAAAGTAGTGGAACTGATCCGAAAATTGCAAGGCTACTTTATATTCTGTTGTGGCCCATGCTTCCATGGTGCACCCCCTCGTGTGAGCATCCAGAACCAGAAGAAATTGTCTTGGTGTACCAGTGATGTGGTGCGGCATCCATGGAACATCAATAGCAAGGTACTGGTATTTTTCAATTATGCAGAGGGATTTTGTAAGGTACGCCCCCGTCCTCCACATAGACCGCCACGTGTTTCACTTTGCTGGCACAACCAGTGGCATTATGGCTGTGCCCTAGGAGATGGATGTGGCTTTGCTCATAACCCCATTGAGGTAGAGGTCTGGGAATTGGAAGTTAACTACAATATCTCCCGGGAAGAAATTGTAGAAGTGAGTGAAGCTCTCCACAGGCCTCCAGAGGAACGGAAAAAGAAACAAAAGAAGAAGGAACCTGTTACACCAAAGGCTACTACCAGTAAACCAGATAGCCATAAAGATGTCCCCCCTTTCAGGTACACCATGCGAGTTCTCTGTGGTATCTGCTTTCCCAATGAAGAATGCGAACAAAGCAACGTTAATCCCAGAAAGTGCTCTTCATCCAAGCAACATCCTTGGGGCACAAAGTTAGTCTACCAACTCTTCACAGCATCCAAATTTTGGGTGAGAGTATTCCCTCGTCATCCCAAACTGAGACGAGGTATTTACCCAATGATGTGCAAACATGGTCGAAGATGCGCCTTTCGAGAGGAACGTAATCTTCAGTGTATGTTTGCTCATTATGAGGAAGAGATTTACCTGTGGCACTATCAAGATGTTCATAACTGTGAGTTCTAAAATGGTTTGTTATGTTTACCTGTATTTAAAAGTTGAATGGTTTCACCCGAAAAAGCTCCAATTCTCCTAACCTACTTACCTCAGCCCCTCCCACAATTGTCTAAAAATCATCCTTGTCCAGACACACCTCAGATTATTTCTTCATGGTAAGTATTCAAGACACCACCATTGAGCATGATGCTTTGCATGAACATAGGGTTGGGCGGAAAACTGGTACTTGTCATATTCCCCAACAAAAATAACTGTTAAGATGTGTGGGTGATTAAAATATTTACACAAATATTTACATTAATATAAAGTCAAAGCAGAGATTCCTGCATGGTAATTAACCCAATCAAACACCCAGCTACATTAACGTTCAGGATTACATTGGGGCCATGCATGGCTTAGGTTCCTTCCCACCCAACTTTCCTACATGAAGAGTTGAGAACCGGTACTGCTTCAATACTGGTTCTGTGTGCTTTACAGTACTGGTACCAATATTTCCATGGTACCTCCCAACCCTACATGAGCAATAAAGTATGGAAAACAACTCAATGACCCACAATCAGAAAAAGGACAGCAAAAGATTAAACTAAATAGTTGAGGTGTAACAAAACCCAGGGCTTGAAGTAGAAGTATTACTTTTGTCAAAGTTACTATTTTGATGATGAGAACAAGACCAGTGGCAGCAGGGATAGCAAAGGTAGCAATGATTAAAATTGTGTTATTATTATCAGGAATGTAGCTACAAGGGTTGTTCAGGGACTGTTATGTCCCTCACTTGGTTTTGCCATCACATACTTGGGCCAAAATGGAGTTGAATCAAACCCTCACTGATTCCCTCTTTTACCCTAAAATAAGGTACCAATTTACTACGAAATTTCTGAACCAGTAATTCTCAACTTATCCAAGCCAAAATTTTTGTGTACACTTCATGCAAACTGATGGTGGCCCATGCTTTTAGAAAGTTATTAATGCAATTTATGTCACACACTCTGATATTTCTGGTCACAGCTCTGGTTATGATGACATCCAACTTTTGTATTGTTCCCTCCTTTCCTAGTGCCCACAATTGAAACAGTTCTTGAAGTCAATAAGAAAGGTGGCAAGATGGACAGGGGGTCACAAGCGCAGCAGACCTCATCCCAAGTTACGGTACCCACTGGTTCCATGGGTGCAGGGAGCAGGCTATTTTGTATGTACTGCAAGGTTCCATTCTATGAAAAATGGCAGCTGGAGGATCACTTGAAATCCCAAGCACACATATTAAGGATTAACTCAGATAAGGAGAAAACTTGGGAGCATCGGGACCCTCCCACCAGAGTAACCAATGGAGAGTACCAGAAATGCCTGTAGTAAGTTCCTCAACTTTGTTTTAATTATTTCAAAACACAAAATGTATTGAGATAGTTTCACATAATCTAGGTCAGGGTCGTCCAACCTTTCACAGCGGTGGGCCACATGTAATGGTTATGATGGACGAGGGGCCGCATTCTATACTCGTTTTTTTTCTTCAATTTTTCCCGACGCCCAAGGCAACAAAATGCAATCATTGCGTGTAGGGAACACTGATTCATTTTCGTTTTTGATTGAACAAATAAATAAATTTTAGCAAAAATTGATGGTGTTGGGCAGAATATTTGGACAAAGTTTTTTTTTTTATATTCCTCCTGAATCATTCTCAGTCCGCCCCTGTGGACAACACTCCAATGTAGCTACATCTAGCAGACATTTGAAATGAATTATTTCATTCAAAAGTAAGCATGCCAAAGTGTATGGCGAAGCCTAAAGTAGTCATCAATTAATCTGCTTATTGAATAATTTTGCAATATAGATTATTTCTGACGGGCCGGACGGAACCTTTTTGCGGGCCGGACCGTGGCCCGCGGGCCGTAGGTTGGACAGCCCTGATCTAGGTGGCTGAAATATCTTAAAGGCAGCAGATTGTAGCTTGATCTTTGGTCAATGTCTCTCAGAGCTTGAGTGCATGTTCTTAAAGTGTAGGGCAGAATGTCTCTCAGAGCTTGAGTGCATGTTCTTATAGTGTAGGGTAGAATGTCTCTCAGAGCTAGAGTGCATGTTCTTATAGTGTAGGGCAGAATGTCTCTCAGAGCCTGAGTGCATGTTCTTATAGTGTAGGGCAGAATGTCTCTCAGAGCTTGAGTGCATGTTCTTATAGTGTAAGGCAGAATGTCTCTCAGAGCTTGAGTGCATGTTCTTATAGTGTGGGGCAGAATGTCTCTCAGAGCTTGAGTGCATGTTCTTATAGTGTGGGGCAGAATGTCTCTCAGAGCTTGAGTGCATGTTCTTATAGTGTAGGGCAGAATGTCCCTCGGAGCTTGAGTGCATGTTCTTTTAGTGTAGGGCAGATGAAGTTTTTGTTATGTGAAGAAAGTCATGGCTGCTTAGTTATTTTGGCAAATTTTTAGGGACAAAACTCCTCTGTTGTCAAGGAAACTCATTTCCTTTCACACCGCACTGTGGTTGCTAGGCCAGATACCTATACTGAGAATGTTTATGTTTTGTGATTAAAATTTCTGACCTCAGAAGCTTGACTTCACCCCTCCGCTAAATCAAGTATGAAGTAACTACAAGATAATCTTGCCTTGTCTGACCATAACTGAAGAAGGGCTCTGGAGCAGATGTTTGCCCTGTTATCTGGCAAGTAATAAGCTTTAATATTTAAAGTTTATTGAATTAGTGCACAAAATGTATCCAAGAGGCAAGATCAAAGTGCCTTATCTTGTGATCAATACCATCTACTCCTCAGAGTATTTGTATTTGAGGATCTGAAACTTTGTCTTCATAACATTCACCAAGTATTGAGATTTCACACAATCTCTACTCTCATTTCTATGATGTGTGAATTACTATCATTAAAGGGAAAATGCAGTCCAATTAATGTGGTATTCTATCCTATTTCATGAATGGCTGCATGGTGGAAATCATGTGACAATGTTTCCCCACTAAATTGTGAAATTTTCAAGTGCTTTCATATCAAGAAAAGAAGCTTGGAAAAATGGAGAATTAATTTTTGAGAATAAGCTGTTTGGGGCAAGTGCTCTTGCCCTTTAAGTTCTAAAGTTGACCAGAATTTTAGAAATATGTTATTTTTTTCCTGAACAGTGAAACCACTGGCATGTGTAGGTATTCTGGTAAACCAGACAGTGAGAATCTTTGTGAATGGGCTCACAGTGATGAGGAACTACAAGAATGGAAAGAGAGACACAAGTATCGTATGATGAAGATGGAGAAAGTACGAGAGCAGAAACTGTTTTCATTCCTGGATACCCTCATTCAAGAGTACAACTTCACCAAGAAAAAGGAGACAGTGGTAAGTATTGGTGAAGAAACACAGCCTTGACTACCATCCTCATTTGTTCTGGATATGTCTCATTTCTAGCCAACTGCAATGAAATAGTTGGTAAAAGTGCCTACATCCGTTACTGTTCTTTAAACTTATTTGATTGAGTAGTTTATTTTGAAAAACCAAAGGTGTGGCACATTATTGAGACTAAATGAAATTCTATATATAATAATAATCAGGCCTTGAAGGGCAGTTGCTTTATGACGCTAAGCAACCACAAATGTGAGAGAAGCCAGTAGCTTATGAATTACAACTTTATGTCGTGTGGCAACCAATTTAGCAATTTGGATCCAATTTGGTACTTTTTGGAAGGTCAGTTGAGATGGGAAAACCATAGATTGCTCTTGGATGAAAAACCCACCTTACTTTGACCCTGCCAGAAATTGAACTCTAGACCTCCCAGTTGCTAAGCTTCATCACTTCAGATACCACGCCTTTATCCACTCTGCCATAGCTTCGGTCCATTTTATTCTTACAAATAAAATGGGATCTGGGAGAGTGGGAGCCTGGGGAAAGTTGTAAGGGGAAGGGTAGGGAATGTTGTCCTTCCTTTCATCATCCTCTCTTCCTTCTAAAAAGCTCTCTCGATATTTGATGATGTTTTCCAAACTTTATTTCACTACATATTTAAAGGGGAATTTTAAGCAAATGTTTAATTTTCATATGTGAAAGAGGAACCAAATATACACATGTGGTGTAAGTTCCATTGAAATTGAAGGTATTTCTCAAGATATCAGTAAATGAAGTCAGGAGATTTGTGTTCCCAAGTGAATTTTGGGGCAGCAGAGCTTTTATCACTTCCTGACATTGACTGGGAATGCTTTGTTTCCCTTTGTTTTATCAGACTGTTGTGTTGACCTTGAAGTTAACAGGAAACGGACCTCCCTTTGGGGACAGATGCAAAGTTTGTAAAGTTCTCATGCTATGTATGCAATCACATTTTAATAATATGGTATTGTTGAGAAGCAAATTGACTCCAAATTTTAAAGAAAAGCAAAAGACTGCACACTAATGTGGGGATGTGATGTCATATGTGCTTACTGGAAGTTCACTTTTTGTTGAAAATGTGAAAACTTTACTTGCTCATATCTTGAGAACCTTACATCTGATTTCAATGCAAATTACACCAAAATGCTTAGAGTAAGCACCCCTCTAACATACCAAATCCTGTTGTGTGTCGTTGTTAAACCCTTCATTTAAGTGGTTTCATGTTGTTTGAATACAAAATATAAAGCTTTTGCAAGTTTGTCACAAATTTGCCACTCTGTGTGACATTTATGTCAAGTATCACTTAGATCAGGGGTGGACAACTTACACCCAGTGGGCCGCATGCAGTCCACCAGTGATTTTTTTGTGATCTGCAAGATTTTCAAGGAAAAGAAGAATATCAGTCCATTTTTCAAAGAAAAGAAAAATATCAGTCTATTTTACATCATAACAAATCAGTTATAGATTTGCTTTCAATTTCACTGAAACGACATTCCCCATTATTTCTATCATCACTATCCACTTGTGACATGGAATAACTGCCTCAGAGTGGTAAACTCCATGCTTATGATCAGCTACTCACCAACCAATTTTGCACATTGGTTGGTGTGACCTTCTCAACGTAACTGTACAACTTCAGTTTTTATTAAGCGTCCAAATTTAGGCCCAAATGCGGTTAGTATAGCCAGTGCAGTTCGTCTGTCAGTGTAACCATGGAACGAGCGGTCTAATTCCCTCCTTTTGCAATATGCATAGTGACAAGCTTTACGTCTGACAATATTATCATGGGGTGATGATATCCCCCTATTTTGCGAAACTTGTGGTGGTGATGGAAATTATTACCAAGGTTGCCATGAAAATGAAATGGATCGACATGATTTGTGTTTTTGACGGGTATCTCCTATTAACTCTAACACAAATTTGGCAGTGAAATTCTGAATTTTCCAGTGAATTTACTTGCACTTAGCAGTAGAGCCTAGTCGCAAAGTGGAATCATAGGCGTAGGAGGCGGAGCAGAGGAAGACTCCCCCAAAATATCTGAGGTCGAAAATTTGGGTAGGAAACAACAAAAAATTGGGGTATAATAGGTGTTTTCCTGGCAGAGATGATATAAGTGAAAACATTGCCCAAATTTTTGCCTAGTTCCGGAATGTTATTATCAAATTCTTGAAAAAGGTGCAAAACTTTTCACGTGCTTTGCGTGCATCAGTGGTTTGGTGGTCTATTTTATGCACCTGAACTGCAACAAAGTTTGGGCAAAAATGTGATTCCAAACTGAAAGAGTTCTTCATGGCTATGATTGACATTCCTTATTAGGAGGCCTATGATAGCAGTTGGCTATTAAATGTGGCTTTGTACTAAGGTGCTAACATTGAACACTACAATTTAAGTAGGCACTCCTTCTTGATCTTGAAATGGCAACGTCTAAATCCAAGATCAACATTACTTAACAACATTAGTGTGTTGAAATTTTATTTTTTGTGATTAAAGATTCATATTGCTTCAAATTCATCCGAATTAAAGGTTCAAAATCAAGAGCATGTTGTTGGTAAAGTGCGACCCGATTAATTTTTTTATCCCCAATCTGGCCCGTTCAATCCATAAGGTTGCCCACCCTGACTTAGATGGAGTTTTATAGCCTAGTTTCTAACTAATTGGAAATCAAGCCAGCTACTGTCTTGTTTCCAGTTTTGGCTCACTGGCTTGTTTTTACTATTGCATTGCTTATGCTGAGCACCAAGCACAACTTAAGCATTCAAGTATCAAGTACACATGGTTTTGGCTACTTTACATGCTGCAGAGTGTGCACTGTGGTCTATACTAATTTAATACACATTTATTGAGCAAGTGGATTGTTGTCTGATCGAGTTGCATGTACTCTAATACAGTGCTAGAATGTATAATATCATAATGATGACAAAAACTTTTATAAAAGTCTCAGAAAATGTGTTTAGTGTCATAGTACAGGGACAAGAAGGGGAGTTGGTAACACTTCCACATTTTATAAAGTTGTGGTCATAGGTCACTATTTGATAACTCTATAGCATTTTGTGGCTAGAGTTAAAACCAGTGGAGCTATATGTATACTTGTAGATTAGGTGTACCTGTCTCATTACATCACAAGTCTTTTCTTTTGGATTTACTTACATAGAAGCTTTTCGGTTTATTTTGTTAGCTGATAAAGTTACTCCCTGGCGTGCAGGTGACAAGTGCTCAACCATATGAACTGTTTCTCCCTCTGGAGAAGAGAACTGAAGAAGGATCTTTTCTTAGCAGTTGGGAATTTAAAGTGGTTCTTAGTGAACAGGTAAAATATTTCACTAACCAGCTACCTTGCTTTTTAAGTGTACCCATTTTGTACCTTGATGTAACCATCTTTTTAAGAAAAAACTTTCTCACTAGTTGTGCAAAAGATGTTTGTTGGTCTTCTTATTGACGTTGAAACAACCCAATTGTAAGGCATATTCCAAGACAACTCATGCCTGATACAATCACTGACCACCAGACCAGGTTAAGGTTGGGGGATAAGTCTCATCATAACTGTCCGTAAAAGCATGTAGAGCTCTTCAAAAAATTTCATCACGTGACTTTGAAGATTCACATGATCGATCGGTAGCAATATGGCTCCATTGAGTGATGTACTGTTTCTGCTGGGAAGTGAAATTAAAGTTGACCCAAGGGCTAAAAGGGAACTGCAAGAGGCCTCCTAATCAGTAAGTTTTTAAGATTTTTGAATAAATGAAGAAATCCTATGTTCTCGGGTTTCTCTTTCTCTTTTTAAGCATAAAATATTGGTTCCGAGGCCTGGCGTTTGGAGACCTTCACTGAGGACCTTCAGTAGGCCCTATGATTACATGCTTATCACACTGCAGTCAGTGTGCGGTAAGGGTGAAGTAGACCTCATTAAGCCAGGTGGGCTTCCTGAAATTTTGTACGACCATAGTTACTGATAAATATTGTATCATACACTCCTCTGATGAACCATTACACTCATTTGTTAAAATGGTTTAATCCAACCAGTCTAACATTATACAGTGCAACTGCTACTATGCTTTGCAATTTTGTGGAATTGTTGAGTGTGCTTAACAAGTTATTGTCACTAGCCCAGCCTTCAATTGTCCTACTATTTTAGTTTTGGTACAGTTATTCTCGCTTTAAGGCCAGACAGAAAATCTTAATCAAACCTTTAGCAATAATATAGGCCCTAATTGAAGGCATTACAGTTTGATAATTGTTCGAAAGAGACTCTTGAAGAAATCAGTTTACCTTTTCTGCATATATACAGTACGTATGGAGAGTCCAACAACAAGGCTCTTGTTTACTATCAATGTCACTTGAGTGACGAAAACTGGAATCTCAACATAAGCAGTCAGTTTGTGAAGTTTTCCAACCAGGGAAAGGTACAATAACTATGGTCACATCACCCCCAAGCTGAAAAACCATCAGATCAACTTAAAAAAGACAAAGCCATTCATGAAATGATAAGTAAAGTGACCTCCATTACTGGCAGACTTAAAAACACAAAAGATACAGCAAAACGCTTGATAAATTCATGTGGACCTCATACAGAACTTTCTGTTCTTCACAGAGTCTGATGGTTTGGTTATTTAGGCATGGCATGAAACCTTTGCTATAAAAATGACTTAGTGTAAAACCTGTTTAGCCAAGAAAATTTGAATAAAGGGTTACGTTAGCTTAGATAGAGTATTTTGCCTCAACTTATTACCTGGTCTAATGAAGAGATGCCCACGGCCATTTTTCCAGCTGTGGCTGGGGCACTTGATTGTTAGTCCTACACAATTGCTTATGTAGAGCAACATGCACAGTGTCAGTAGGGTCCATTTCTTAAGTCTCTGGTATGACTTGGTCTTGGAATGGAACCCGGGACCTTCCAAGTGAGAATCAGATGCTCTACCAACTAGACCACACATTCAATTGAAAAAAGCTATGTAGTCTGCATGGGAATGTGGAAATGATTCATGTTTTTTTTTCAGGCTTAGCATTCATTGTAAACAAATTAAAACATTACTCACTGTTGAGACGGTGGGTTAGGTACCAAATAACTGTCTTTCAAATGGCTTAAAGAACTCTTCATGGGTGAAACGGTTTCTTTCACTCCGTATTTCTCCTCATTAGGGAGGTTGTTCCATTATATTAAAAACAAGTCCACCCTTGATTTCAAGAAGTGTTATTTAAGTCAAACACATTTGCAGTCACATGTGTTGTACATAGGACACTTATTCTTATAATTTTCAAAAATTATTCTTTCAATATGGTTATAACATTTGCTGTCAGTTAAGTCTGTAGATATTTAAATTTTGTTTGAAATTTTAAAATTGATGTAAGAATGGTGAAGTTTCAATTTCATTTTTGCTGTGAAAATGCCACACAGCAGTGGGCAGTTCCAGAGGAAGGTCTCCAAGGGGAAAAGATGCTTTCATGGGGTAAACAACACTTTAGTCACTAAGAGAAAGCTAAGAATTGATGGTTGGCATCTTTTACTTGTGTAGAAATGTTTGCAAATTCCATAAAGTATACAAAATTGGTAAACAAGATACCTTCATTTTCACCTTGAGACTATTTCTGAAAATGTGCCCTGCATGTTAGCAATCTGAAAAGGTTTTTGTGAACACTTTGAAAATGTTCTCACCTTGTTTGAGCAAGAACACCAAAAAAACTAAACATACAGAACATTAAAGCAAACTAGTTGTCAGTTCCTCATTGTCCTTGCCACTTTAAGAGTGAGGTTGCATGGGGCAAATCATAACATCAATAAAATCATTTTACTGGTAACAAAGACTGACTTTTGATTCCTTGCTGAAGGCAGGCAAGGAATCTATGCGATGGTGATGTCGTGTGTGTGTGTGTGTGTGTGACGCCAGCTTGTAAACACGATATCTCAAGAAGGGTAACTCTGAGAGGTCTCAAACTTGGCATGTAGATTGCCCACATTGGGTAGAAGATCCCTATTGTTTTTGGTGGAGGTCAAAGGTCATTTGGGGTCACCAGGGGTCAAATGGTGAATACCTTGGAAATTGCTTGTAAACACAATATCTCCAGAAGGAAAAATGTGAGTGATCTCATACGTACCATGCGGATTGCTCATATTGAGTAGATGATCCCTATTGTTTTTGGTGGAGATCAAAGGTCATTTGTGGTCACCAGAGGTAAAAAGGACAAAACCTTGTAAACACTGTAACTCAAGAAGGGTAGCTGTGAGGGCTCTTACACATAGCATGTGGATTGTCCATGTTAAGTAGATGATCCCTATTGTTTTTGGTGGAGGTCAAAGGTCATCTGGGGTCACCAGAGGCCAAAACATCAAAACTTTGTAAACAGTATATCCCAAGAAGTGTAACTGTGAGGGATCTTATACGTAGCATGTTGATTGTCCATATTAAGTAGGTGATCCCTATTGTTTTTGTTGGAGGTCAAAGGTCATTTAGGGTCATCAGAGGTTAAACCTTGCACAAATTATATCTCAAAAAGGGTACCTGTTAGGGTTTATATTCATTAGTGCATAGGGTTAAGAGTTTCGAATTTCATTGGTAATGTAAGATGCATCTGGTAAGCTTTTGGAATCCACTTCATCATGTAAATGATCAAGTTGGGTAATTTCAATATATGCACTGAAGCAATGTCACTGTATTAAGAATGTCTAAAGTGCATAAAAGTGCATTTGGTACAGTTTCTATGTTGATTTTGGTTTAAAGTTTTGCCCTATAACATTTAGTGCCAGTATTAATACGCCTAAGAGTAAGTGGGTAGAACAAAATCTGAAAAAGTTAAAAAGGAAAAAACTGTTCATCAGGCTGACATGTTAGTTAATTTATCTTTGTCATAGGTATGCTGATTTTGCCATAAGTATCTTGGCCTATAGATTTTCATGAAATATGTGAGTTAAACAAAGGCTGTATGAGGGTTATTTGGAGACATAGTCTGAACATGTTGGAGAAAGCTTCCATGCCCACAAAGCAGAGGAATTGTTCAGTGGGGAACTTCATAAGTGTAAACTTTGAACAGATCAAGAGCTCTGTATGATGCCCAAAATTTCTTTTAGAGCATACAAACATTGTTTCTTCCATAAACCTAAAGAAAAAATGCAGAAAAAAGGAGATAACATTAAATTTAGTATCAAAGATTGTTAAAAGTTACAGACAAACCTTGTGCCACTGTCCTCATAAGGACATGTAAGTGGGAACTAGATAATTAAATACACCATGGGTAATTAGTTTTATAAAAGGAACTAATCATTTGGATCAAATACCCTTGAGCATGCTTGAACTGAGATTGCCTAATTGAATGAATCATATTGTAACGGACCCACCAGAGTCTGTGAAAATTGCTGGTCACTGTTATCTTACCTAATTCATCATATTTGACTGTCACAGTGTCCTGAGGGGTTTTCTCATTGAATCATACAGCTCAATGGATGTAACCATTTCCTACCTGTCTAGAGATAGTGTCTGACACTTATTTAGCCCTCTCAGTAAGGCTTGTTTTTTCAGAAAGTACTGTAGTTCAGGTAATCAAAACAAGCATAATAGTATCTACTGTGTATCAAACAAAGGACTCTTGACTTGTACTCTGTTATGTGGTGTTCCTACAAGCAGACAATTTAAGGCAAATTACATATCTTGTTAATTTCTGGATTAAAAGGATTCCCATTTTTTGTTAAGTTTCAAGGATATCATAGTCATTGGAAAGGGCATTACACCAAAAACCAAATACAAAAGGACCACCCCTAATAGCCAAGGTTACACCTTCCTGTTGAGATGTCTCTACTGTATGTTCCAATTTATGGATGACTGTTAGGATTAGGGCTTGTTGTAACACTAACCTCAATGCAGTCAACTTTTTGGATCATAGAGACATCATTATAAAGAGAGCTATCCTCAATACCCAAAATTTTGATTTAAGGGAGCATGTTTCAAAAATATCTCTTTATCAAGTTAATAGACAACATAGTTTACCAGCATCATAACTGCATGGAAGATTTCTCTTGTTTGTGGAGGTCAAAGGTTGGGGTCACAAAAGGGCAAAACCTTGAAGACATGACATTTTTATGTGGTTATTGAACTGTGGAGGGATCTCATACTCAGTTTGTGAATTGCTCATATTTAGCATGTTGATGGTCTTTTTAGGTAGTTGCTCCCTATTGTTTTACATGAGGGTGAAAGATCATTTTGGGTCACATGATCTTAAAAGGTTTTGACCTTACTAGTATACCTCAGTATTTGTGAGGGATCTCATGCTTGCCATGTGGGCATCCATGTTCATTATTACAATATATCATATGGCAAGGAATCACTAAGCCTTTTGGCTTTCTAGTTTTTATTTAAATTGTCAAAAACCCAAATGCTACAACTGGAGAATACAAGTTAGTCTGCCTTTACATTTGTATGTCTTAACATAAATTTGATAATCGGGTATGTTGAATTTTTAAGAAAAAGAGTGGACATGTTTGTAATTTGAGTAAAATATCCTGTTTTTCATTCAGAAAGAGTTGAAGAGAGTTGGCTTACTCTACGATGAATTTAGGCAACACTTTTACCTTTCAAAGCCATCAGGAGAAAACCAGCCACAGATTTGCCCAGGGAATATGATAGCAGAGGACTCATCTCGCAGGAATTACTCTTTCAAAGTTTTCTTTTCTTCCAATGTTCTGGGCACTTTTCATCAGTGGGTGGTCTTTGACTTTAAGTCAAAGCCATGTTTGTATGTACCCCTTCAAGTCAACATCGGCTCAGAGAATTTTCAGCCAGAGTTTTCTGCGGAGATCGTTAGCTTCAAAGAACCTTGGAATGTGCATAACTCTTTCATCATCAAATACCCATCTAGGTTCCCAGAGAATCATTTTTATCAGGCTTTGAAGGAAAGGTACCCCCCTCCCAAAGGAGAGGAGATACATCTGGAAGAGGGACATAGGCTGAACCGAAATAATTACAGAGAACACTTTCACACAATGCTGGCACTAGAGGAACTTGCTTGTAATGAGAGGTTGAAAAGGTAGGCCACAGCCATTTTGACAAATATCTCAAGTTTCGTTGAAGCTGTGAACAATACTACTTTTAGTTGAGAAAAATTTCTTCACATTCTGCAAATGAAATATGGGTGGGGCATTTACTCTTTTCCTGACTCTTTGGTGTGGTTAAATTACCACAAGCACTCATCATAATGTGTGTGAAAAAGTTGATTGTCCGTTTGATGTTGTTTCAAATTGTTTGCCTTGAAATACAGTGTTCAATCCACTTTGGATTAGGTTGTTTGGAAGTACTTTATCTGGAAAGTTTGCACCATTAGAAACATTTTCAACACATGCTTTATCTCAATACATAACATGTATTGAGATATTGTCACACTAACCGGTTGCTAGCTGTAAACTAAAATCCTATTCAGCATGGCCATGTTTGGTAGAGTTTACATTTTGATCATAATATCTTGTAGAGCATACTTTTGTACAATTACTTATTCAGTCAGAATTTTAACTTGATAATCTGATAGGTTGATAAATTAGTTATTTTTTCTCTGACAAGTGGTCAAAAAGTTGTGCAAAAGAAAAGTTTCTTTTCTGCCCATTGTTTTATACTCCTTTTTTCCCACAGTGCAATTTTTTTCCAACATGCGATTGTGTGTGTTTTAGTCTGCTATTTTGTCGTTGGCTTCAAGTCTCTGTTTAGTCAAGCATGGGCTAACTGTTAAGATGATCTCGTCTGGTCTGACTAAGATGTTTGCCCAGCCATTGTCTTGTAATGGGGAAGTTTATTTACAATTAATTGAGTTTCCAAATAGGATGCCAGTAGCTCTCAACCTTCAAAAGTTGTGCTCTTCACTAAGAGGTTTCAGTGAGATTATAAGAGATATGAGGTTAATGTTAGGAAAAATAGGCATTAAAGTAGTAGTAGGAAGACTTGTTTTGGTGGAACGGATCAGAAAGTTTTTTCTTTCTTATAAGTCTGATCTCCATCTAGCTGGATAATTACTTGTGTTTTGTAATGTAAGTGCTTTACAAAGATCATCATAGTATAAAAGTATCTTTATTGATTTTTTTGTTTTAATTGATAACATTTTCAATTTTTAGCATGAAAATGTACAGTATCAGGATATTATAAATCTCTGCTATTAATATTTGAATGGCAACAGTGCCTCACAATAGCTTAACCAACCTGTAATGCAGACTATGTGATATGGAAAGTTTGTGTCATATTTCATTTCTATGTATGATACTGTACCAGGATGTTTGCTCTTTTCTGTTGTATCATGAAAAACTTACTAACACATCAATCCACTGCTTCATGATTTACATTGATCATGCATAAAACATTGAGATTCTGCAGTAGGGCTGTGACGGTTAATCGGTTAACCAGTTAACCGACCGACTCGTCGGTTACTCGTGCGTCATTCCTCTTCATAGATTAACCGTTTTTGTATTGCCAATAACACGGTCGCCGCGGCGTGGCTTTGATGGTAAACTGTTACACAAACATTGCGCAACAAACAGTGTCAGTTTCACACAAATTATCGCTCAAACAATAACTGTAAAAAGGGTTTTAAAATCGGCCGTTTGATTGAACGGATTAATTCCGCGGCAGCTCCCCGAATTAAGTACATTATGATGAGTGACAAGTGGCGCACCCATTGTTACTTTCGTTGGCAGAACTTAGTATGCTCGTCTCCTAATCCCTTCAATAGCAACACCCAAGCACAACTTTAGAAATTAGCGGCATGTTTGAGAGATTACCAAGCGAAAAGAAAGTCATAAGACAAGCAGGGAGCTGTAACAAAAGTGACCAAGCCCTGTATTTCTATGGCAATAAAACCTCCGCGAGACCATGATTAGGGCACAAAAGTATATTTGAATAAGTCTTCCCACTGTAGCTATTCGAAATATTTTATCATGCTACACCCCTGTAAATTTTATTATTTTTCATTGTTAGTAGCAGTATTTGGAAAAAATTTAATCCGTAAAAATACGATCGTAAGCATCAGATAATTCCCGCCATTTTGTTGTTTGCCCAGTATCATATAAAATGGAACATTCCTTGCTGACTTTTATGAATAAGCATGCCCAGTTCGTTGAACCAACTGGGTTGTAGTTGCGATAATGTACTGTACTGTAGAAGTCAACCCTATGATGCACGTAAAAATAACGATCTCATTTTTTAGCGGTGTTGGACAGCAAAAAATGGACTCAATTAACGTTATCTTATGGTTCCTTCTTGATATTAATATCCCCGTATTTTTGCCACTTCTTGTCCAAACCTTACCGTCTTGTTTCAAAATAATGAGCAAATGAAATACACTTAAGTCGGAACCCCGAAAAATCCAAGTACACAGAGATTTGTACTGCCGTTTCTTAGTGAATTTAGCACGGGGCTTGGCCGGCTGCACATGCCAGCTATGTAAGCCTCCGAAGTGCGATCGTCATAACGCAAACTCAATGGGGAAATTCGTTCGGAAGTCTGGTATCTTCACACACTAAATCCCATAGGCGATGGCGCGAGTTGTGATTGGCTGGCTCAGAATCAACGTATTTGAACCAATCACAATGCAGAGGCAATTCAAATTTTGCAATAGATCGTGTGCATATGATGTCATCGAGCAAAACATGGTCCCTTGTTTAGTGGTAAAAGTGGATACGCCCACAAGTCTGCTGCATGCATGGGACCACGTGCGTAATTGTTTTTGTTCCTAACGACGTCATATGATAACATTCCAGAAGTCCTACTGTAAATAACTTTACGGTAGGAATGCTGGGAATTCCTTAATTTATGCAGGATAAAAGGGCTTGGTTGCGCTGTTTGCGGCTGATGGGCCGTTTACAGTGCAATTGTACAGATCGCTACTATGACAAACACGTGAGCGCTGTACATGTATTGACCACTGCATCGCAAGCAAGCTGCATCAAAACGGGTGTGGGAGTGTTTCATGAAATAACTGACAATATAACATAGGGTTATGCAGGAATACAACTGTTGGTGGAATTTTAAAAAGTGCACATGGTCTGAAGAAAGCTTCAGTAAATGCGGGATGGGTTTTTACTGTGACAAGATGATATAAACTCAGCGCAAAATACCAACATTTTTGCCACATACTTACATGGGCGAACATGACTTACGGCGCCATTTTTGGACTTGTACTTTCCTGTACAAAAGTAATGGCGCTCTTTGGAAATGTTGACTTTCTGTTGTTGTGTGAACATTACGTCATTTTCGGTTAAACGGTTAACCGCCGGTTAATAAAATCGGTTAAACGGATAGTGAATTAACCGAAAATGCACAGCCCTATTCTGCAGCATAGCTTCTCTAGTTGTATCTTGTTTCCACTATTTATCATTGTCATGCTCATTTTGAAGATCCAACTCTAAGACATTTTTCTCTAAGAATGCATTATAGTCAACCCAGGATTGATGTCAAGAGAACCATGGCTTGAGCATAAAATTATGCCTGTTAATATAAAATTTCATTTCATTTCTTTGTTGCATTACATTAGATACTGCAATATGATGTGAAAGGAAGTCATCCAGAAAACCAAAATTGGCTTAACAAAGTGGATGACTCCCTATAACAAAGAAAAAAGGTAACAGATATTTTCAATGTCTACAAAACAAAACAAACAACAAACAAAAAACATACATAACTATGACATGTCTCTGTATTATGCTCTCACATTTGGAAGAATTATAAGGAGCATACTTGAAAGATATTAAGAATAATTTCATTTTCATCAAGGAAACTTAATAATTATCAATGATGCCTTCCTTAATGGCGTCCTTAAAGATAAACAGAGAGGCAGAATTTTTCACTGAGTCTATGACCGTATTCCAGATTTTAGTGCTACAATTATGCAAGCTAAAGGATCCAACTTCGTATGATAGTAATGGCGATGGGCAGAGTTAGCGTGTCTAGTACTATTCCTATGAACAAAAGTATTGCTAACAATAAAATTATGAAATGTATCTGGTAGTAATCTATTCCAAGCCTTGTAAGAAAATACAGCAATGTTGTAATCAATGATGTCAGTAAATTTGAGTAATTGAAACTTTTTAAATAGTGGGCTGGTGTGATCCCTCGGACCTGCATGAGCTCGTTTCTGCAATGTAGTTAGTTGGCTAAGGTAAGAACTGTTAGTCCCGCTCCAGACAATGGAACAATAATTTAAGTGGGGAGTAATTAAAGTCTGATAAAGTGTTATGAGTATATTTCTTGGCAAAAAGTGTTTTTGTTTGGATGGTACGCCCATGTTCCATGAAATCGTCTTGGAAATATTTGTAATGTGTTCTCGCCAGGTGAGCTTTTCATCTATGTGTACCCCTAGAGATTTGGTTGCGGTCACTTGCTTAATAGCAGTCCCATTTACACAGACATCACTATCCCGCTTGCTAGTTCTATTATTATCAAAGATATTATAGTTAGTTTTACTTATGTTTAAGGATAGCTTGTTAGTGGAAAACCAGTTACATATCTAATACTCAATTCAATTGAAGCGGTATCATACAATGAATCTACACTCTTATATCTGAAGAAAATGTTAGTGTCATCAGCAAAAAGTATAATATCAGCTTTATCAGCAACAAAATAAATATCATTCATATAAACAATGAACAGGAAGGGCCCCAGTATGGACCCTTGAGGTACCCCACAACAAATATCCTTGAGACTTGGAGTCATACCCTTGTAATAAGTATATTGGGATCTATTTGAGATGTAGCTGTGAAATCAAGCTAGAACATTACCTCAGATACCATAAGTCTCTAGTTTAGCAAATAGGATACTGTGATCAGTTGTATCGAATGTGTGGGATTAATTGATGATAAGTATCTTAATTACTCGAGACTCACCCCACAAGAGTCGCCACACTTCATCTGGGCGCCGAAGTCAAGCGGGATACCGGCCAGTTGGTCGGAAAGGCTGTGTCTGCTTGTTGGGTACCTTTCCGTTTTATTTCTTTCTCACAATAAATTCTACTACACTAAAATACACTACTACGCCGTTGTGCCTATCTGGCGCATGCACGTGCAACTATAAATAAAACATACTACCCAACATATACTGTACAAGCTATAACTAGCAAAGCTTAAATCTTAATATGACTATGCCAACTGGCCTGAGTTTGCTGGGTTTTTGGCCTGAGTGGCTGTAATACTACTGCAGCCCAAAACCAATAACCAACTTGCAGACCATTTAAATATATACACTAAATATTAAATACCGACAATTTCTGCAGCGACTGCGATGTAAAATGTAAACGTTTCTCCCAAGAGACAGCCTTGTCTTTCTCCTGCTAGTCGAAACAGCAAGTGTGCCTCGTTAACTCTAAACGCACATGCAAGCACAGTACACTAAGACTATATACAGGTGCACATACCAAGACTTTGCATAACAAATACTACTTAAGATTCCGCTGCGAGTGGCGGTGTATTTACAGCTAATATGTACAGCAGGTAAGCTTACTGAAACTTTCCTGAAATGAAATAGCGCCACTACATCTAGCTCCCCCCTAGATTGCGCTATGGAATAAAGCAATCGATAATAAGTAATTAACATCCTAAGTTCAACCAGTATCAATAAACTGAATATACTTTTTAGGCCAACGTACATGCCGACCGGAACGTGTTTGACGTGTAGTCGCTTGGTCAGCGTGCGTTGGTGGTGCTGTTGGCTTGACGGTAGTAGTACTAGGTGATGGCTGAGCTGGGGTACTAGATGGGGTTGGTTTTAGTTCTAACTGGGTATGTGTGTCGTCTAGGTATGCCACTTTTAATCGATCTAGGCTAACATTGTCTCGAAGACCATCAATATCCAAGGTGTAGTACTTATCTGACCGTGTAAGGACCTTGTATGGTCCTTTGTAAAATGGTTGAAGTGGTTTCTTGACAGCATCAGTACGAACCCAGACATGAGTACGTGTGGACAACTCTTTCGGTATATGAGACGATCTTGTGGTTGTTCTGGTAACAAAAGGTCTCATGTTGGACATATGTTGCCGGAGTCTATCTACATAATCGCAAGGATCAGGAATGTAATCTCCAGTCTTTGTAACTATATCGGATGGTAAGGCAAGAGTTGTACAAAAAACCATCTCTGCCACACTGCAATTAGTATCAGCCCTAGGTAACGAACGAATGCCTAGAAGAACAATAGGTAGAGCTTCAGTCCATGAGGTTGGATTGACCTGCGCCTTAAGTGCTCCTTTGAGCTGGCGGTGAAAACGCTCTACAAGACCATTTGTCGAAGGGTGATAAGCTGTGGTTCTAATACGTTTTGTACCAAACATTTAAGCAAGATGCCTAAATAGATTAGCTTCGAATTGTGGACCTCTATCTGTCGTTACATAGGCTGGAACACCAAAAATAGCTACCCATCTCTGAACAAAAGTACTGGCAATGGTTTCAGCAGTGATATCGGAAATGGGAATGGCTTCTGGCTGTCTAGTAAAACGATCAATGATAGTCAACAAATAAGTATACCCATGAGACGGTAGTAAAGGCCCCACAATATCAATATGAACCTGACTAAAACGTGAAGCAGGTGGAGCAAAATTTCTGACCGGTGTTACTATATGATGCTGGACCTTTGATTTCTGACACTGCAAACATGACCTTGCCCAATGTCGGACATCTTTGTTAATACCAGGCCATACAAATCGTTGCCTGATGAGCCGTTGTGAAGCTCTAATTCCAGGATGAGCTAATGAATGCAAAGATTCAAAAACTTGACGCCTAAAATCTGATGGAGCAAAAGGTCTAGGAGTACCACTTGACATGTCACATACAATAGTCCCTGGAGAAGTAGCAAGGGGTATGTCAGCTAATTCTAGTGAAGATGATTCCCGTAAGTTAAGTAACTCATCATCTTCACGTTGAGTGATTGCTATCTTTTCTAAATCAATTGTGACAACGTCAGTTGTAAATGCATCAAGATGAGGTCTTGAGAGAGCATCGGCGACAACATTGTCTGTACCTTTGATATGGCGAATATCAGTAGTGAATTGGGAAATATAATATAAATGACGTATCTCTCTCGGTGAGTAGCGATCTGGCTTGGTGTTAAATGCATAAGTTAATGGCTTATGGTCAGTATAAACACAGAATTGTCTGCCTTCTAAATAATGTCGAAAGTGACGAATGGTTAGATAAATTGCTAAGAGTTCTCTCCCAAAGGTACTTTACCTAGTCTCAGCAGGTTGTAATCTCTTAGAGAAAAATGCAGTTGGTTGCCAAGAGCTATTGACAAATTGTTGTAATGCACCGCCTATAGCTACTTTGGATGCATCAACCATAATACATAATGGCGCTTCAGGCACTAGATGGACTAATAACGTGGCCGAAGCCAAGTCCAACTTGACCTTGTTAAATGCTGCTTGTTGCGACTCATTAAAACTAATTGAAGCATTTTTGGCTTTTGTAGACACCATATGTGTGAGTGGCTGAATTGTATTGGCACAATTAGGAATGAACCTCCTATAGAAGTTAATAAGGCCAAGAAACTTACCCAAGCTACTAAGCGAAGTAGGTGCAGGAAAATTCTGAATATCTTTAACTTTAGCTTCTAATGGACGAACACCGTCACAATCCACATGATGACCCAAAAATACAATAGACAATACTCCAAAAACACATTTCTCTGGGTTGACTACAACACCATGCTCATGGAGTCGTTGGAATAATTGCTGGAGATGCGAGTAATGTTCCTCTGGAGTGGAACTAGCTACTAATAAATCATCAATATACACAAAAACAAATGGAAGGCCCCTAAGAACTTGATCTATGAACCTTTGAAAGGATTGAGCCGAATTTCTGAGGCCAAAGGGCATATGTAGGAACTCAAATGAACCAAATGGTGTCGTTATGGCGGTCTTAGGAATGTCTTCCGGTTCTACTGGTAGTGGTGGTAAGCTCTGACAAGGTCTAACTTGGAAAAAATTGTCTTACCATGAAGTGATGCTGCAAAATCGTGGATATGCGGAATTGGATAATTATCTGGAATAGTTGCATTATTGAGCGCACGGTAGTCTCCACAAGGGCGCCAATTGCCAGATTTCTTTGGTACTAAGTGTAATGGCGATGCCCAATTACTTTTGGATGGCCGAATAATGCCAAGTTGGAGCATATGTTCAAATTCCTGTTTTGCAGCTTTCAAACGATCCGGAGCTAAAAGACGTGGATGGCAAGTAACTGGTGGACCTTTAGTAGTAATATGGTGTGTAACATTATGCTTAACCGCAGATGGTTGATAAGATGGTCTCAAAATATCTGGGTATTTCTTTAATAATGCTGAGTATTTAGGAGAATCATTAGGAATACTAAACGTGAGGCTTAATGGTTGTGCTACGGATTCAATACCGTGGACAAACAAGGAAGTCACTGAATCAATTAGTCTACGATTTTTCACATCTACCAATAATGCAAAATGAAATAAGAAATCAGCACCTATAATTCGCGTACTAACATCTGCTATAAGAAAGACCCATTGAAAAGCACGACGTAACCCTAAATCTAAATTCAACAAACGTTGACCATGAGTAGTGATGACTGTCTTATTGGCCGCTCTTAAGGACGAATGAGTCTTACATTTCTTTTCTGCTGGTGAAGCAGGATAAACACTAACTTCCGTGCCACTGTCAATTAAAAATCAGTTGCCTGTCTTACGATCGGTAACATAAAATTGACGACAAGTAGACTTTGAGCCAGACGAGTGTATCGCCGCTAATCGCTGGCCTTGGTGTTTCCCTGGTTGCCTGACTTACCATAACTACATGGGGAAGCTATAACTAGCAAAGCTTAAATCTTAATATGACTACGCCGACTGGCCTGAGTTTGCTGGGTTTTTGGCCTGAGGGGCTGTAATACTACGGCCGCCCAAAACCAATAACCAACTTGCAGACCTTTTAAATATACACACTAAATATTAAATACCGACAATTTCTGCAGCGACTGCGAAGTAAAATGTAAAGGTTTCTCCCAAGAGACAGCCTTGTCTTTCTCCTGCTAGTCGAAACAGCAAGTGTGCCTCGTTAACTCTAAACCCACATGCAAGCACAGTACACTGAGACTATATACAGGTGCACATACCAAGACTTTGCATAACAAATACTACTTAAGATTCCGTTGCGAGTGGCGGTGTATTAACAGCTAATATGTACAGCAGGTAAGCTTACTGAAACTTTCCTGAAATGAAATAGCGCCACTACAAATGCTATACTTAGATCTAGAAATATACCCACTGAAATATCATCACATCTAAACTTGTGCATAGTTTATCTAAAGCATCCGATAGGGCTAATTGAGTTGAATGGTAAGGACGAAAACCATACTGTCCTTTACAAAGGATATGAAAAGTTTTAAGAAAATCATGCACTCAGTTAAACATTAACCTTTCAATTATCTTTGAAAAACATGAAAGTAAGGAAATAGGGCGATAATTTTCAAAAGCTTGTGGGTCCCCCTTTTTAAACAGGGGTAATACTTTCGCCGTTTTCCATTTTTTTTTGGAAATACTCCTGTCTTGAACAAAAGATTAAAAATATAAGTAAGTAGTGTTACAATATATGGTAACACCTGTTTTGTAATACTAGATTTAAAATTATCATACCCCGCTGCTTTGTTGGGCTTCAGACTGGCATTAGCTACGTTCAAAAATTCATCTTCAGAGACCGGGTACATAAACATAGAAGTGGAGTTAATGGCAATGTTTCCAAGGAAGTGATCTGCATCTCCACTGGTTGCAATCTTGTCTGCAAGTGAAGGCCCAATATTAACAAAATAATCATTGAAACTTTCAGCAAATCTTTATCGTTATCAATATTGTCACTGCCATTTCTAAAGGTACTAGGGTACGTGAAATCTGTACGATTTTTATGCAAAATATTGTTAATATTTTTCCATGTCTTTTTAATATCATTTTTACATTCTCTGAATATTCCACAGTAATGAGCAAGTCTGGAAAAACGGATGACATGATTGAGTTTATTTCGATAATTCTTATATACTTGGTGGTTCTTAAGAGACGGAAACTTTAGATAAGAGCATAGAAGCTTGTACTTTTTTCTAATAGGTGTTAAAATTCCTTGAGTAATCCATGGGTGTTTCTTTCTGCGTTTCTTCTTCTAGTTTACACGTTTAAGTGGAGCAGATGTTGTAGGCTAGATTGAAATGATCCAAAAATATGTTATACACCAAATCAGCATTTGCAACTTGTAAAATATCTTCCCAAGTTTTATCTGCTTAAGTTGCGCTAAAGAGGTCTTACGGGTACTATAGTCTCTAAAAAGGATAGAACTATTTTGATAGCATTCTTCCTGAATTACCTTAACAAATACAGGAAAATGGTCACTTAGATCAGTGACAAATATACCATACATCATACTCCTGTTGATATTTGTAAAAATATTGTCAATCAATGTTGCAGTTGAACCACTAACTCTGGTTGGCTTATTTCCAGTAGGTTCAAAGCCATGTGACATAGTATTCAAAAACTCAGTAGAGCTTATACTGTTTAGCATATCGATATTAAAATCACCCATGATATACAGTATGCATGACAGTTATGGCTACTGATTGTATTATTAAAGCACTTTGTTGAGATGACAAATATAATAAGTTATAGTACTATCTGGCGGCCTTTAAATAACACCAAAGAAGACACCTTCCTTTATGGAAGGGTCACTTGTTTCAATGATTAAAGATTCAATGGTATCATTAAATGTTGACATATCACTAAGTTTTTTGAAATACTATTCTTGCACGAGTAATATCTGTGGTGGCACAATTTCCTTCCCATCATGCATTATGTACCTGAGTTTACTAATCTTTCTCATTATATGGTATCATCTTCAAATGTGGCTTAAATGTCCAGCAAAATAAATGGTTAAAGGGTTATATCATCTGACTTGCAGCCAAAAGTTCTGGAATTTTGACTGCTGGCATTTGATTCTGGTGTTCAACTCCTTGAGTTATCTACAAAATAACCTAGTAAACATGTGTAAAGTTTCCCTTTGCATGTTATGTATGTATTCCAGTTGCTTTCTCTTATTGGAAGTTTGTTGCTGGAGTAGTAGACAATGATTTTGAGAATGTGGTACGAAAGAAATTAAGGTTTTTTCAAAACCGCTTTTAAATATAATTTTTTGTTTTAGATAAATATATAATCTAAGTGCCAGAATATTCCTGTTTTATTATAGATTCAGCGGCAGGACCAAACTAGACCTGTTTGATGCCCTTACAGAGGGACTGTATGAAAAAGCTCCTGATGGGGAACTATTTGCTAAAATTTCTTTGAGTGACTCTCTCCTGGATGACTCAGAGGCAAGTCAAATAGTTATTTCAGATGTAAGGTACGTCCTCCTGAAGTTTGAGGAATCAACCAATGATGTTTACCAAGCAGAAATTTGCATGGACAGAAACTTAGACCTTCGCAAGGATGACTCTCTTTATGTACGTTTAGGACAGCAGTGTGTCCAGGAACAACAACTTGGACCAAACAAAACAGTCAAGGTTCTCTTCCAGTTTCAACTCGAGAGGCTGAAGTTTTGCGAGATGCATTTTGGAGTGGACCAAATCTCTGAGATATTTTTGATGTTTCCACCTGCTAACTCTGTTCCAAGGTAAGACAGCTCTTTCTAAACCTACTTTCATAGCAGATGTCATGTATGTACTCTCTTGTGTTGTACATACTCTAGCAATTGCAACCACTACAGTTGAAGAAGAAATGCAAGTCTGTCCAAAGAGTACCTCTGAAATTTTCAGAAAATGGTATTTAATACTGTAGAAAAAGTGCAAGTGACTCTTAAAGGCATGGAATGGGCTGAATTTTCTTGGCACTGTCTACTTATAAAGCTAGAAGGAGGGAAGTACTACCAGACGTTTGGATTACAGAGGAGCAATGTCTCCCCATTGAGTGGTGGTCCCATGGTAATGAAATCACTTAGCCCCAAAATTGGCTAACTACTAATCAGTTAACCACCCGTGTTTTTTTTTTCAAACAGAACCCAAAAGCGGGCTCCCATGGTTTACCATGGTAAAGAGTGAAAGAACCCACAAATTGGTTCCTATGATTTTTGAAATGACACTAGTTTCATGGTGGTCATCTTGAAAGATTATCATCAGAAATATTGCTTCAAAGAGTTTGTTTCCTTTCTCCTCAAACTACTTGCATCATCAGAAGTTCTAGACTGTCTATTAATGAAGTAATGAAGAAGAGGGTTGGGCTAAGCCCACTCCTGCACATGGTACCGTAATTTTCCTTATTAGTATGACATCAAGGTAACAGAAAGTGTGCCCTTCAATGGACTCAAAGTGCATATGATTGAAACTTGCATCACTAAATACAGACATCTGATTTGTTCACCCGTTGGATACCCCTATATTCCTCTGTATGTGTCTGCAAAGTCTATATTGCGTTTGCAGTGTGCATCACTGGTTAACCTCAAGTTGCCATTGTTTTATATCAGTGCGTAAGGTTTAAAATGTGTTTAGGGTGTGTGTAAAGTGTGTTTAAATTTTATTTAAAGTGTGTGTGTCTGTTTGTGTGTGTACGTGTGCGTGTGTGTATGTGTGTGTTTAGAGTGTCATTATGAGATACATAACCTTAAGAAACCATGAACCTGATACTACAGTTTTTAGCCCCAAAAATCTGTAATAAATTTCCAAATCTGACTTCCTGTTTCACACTTTGCTCCATCTTATCTGTTTACATCTAGCCTACACACATAAACTTCAAGACCATGCATACTGTTTGCACTCAGCTGAACTATTGTCACAGTGGATCTACAGTGTAATAGTTGGATCATCACACAATGATTCATTGTTGATCCAGGCTAGCCAGCAGTTAATCCTCTAAGAGGAGCTGCCAGCTACTGTATAGCATGACTCTCAGTTAAGATAAACAGGAAATGTAACAAATCTTCTGATGACTTCAAGTAATGGCCACTTATTCCTCGTGTGGTATAGCCACACATTTCTTCATGGCTGATTAATTTGTAATTTGTATTGTATAAAGAAAATTTATTTAGTTAAGGTCAGTTTTAAATAGAAACTTTTGACCTTCCTTCAGATTTCCTGGTGTTCGGAAAGAAGAATGCAATGAAATGAACCCGCGGCAAGCAGATGCTTCCAAGTATGTCTTACTAGCTGGAAGGAGTCTACCAATCATACCTGGTCCTACATTGATCATCGGTCCATTTGGTACGGGGAAGACACAAACATTAGCTAAAACAATAATTAAACTCCTAGACCATTCACCAGACAAAAGAATTCTTGTTTGCACTCACTCAAACAGGTATGGGCTTTTACTTTTCTTAAAGGCATGTTCCAGTGACTTTTGACTGGGATCTCATAATAAAGACAAAAATATTTCACACCATGGCCTCCAAACCCTGTTGCAATACCCTTTTCCTGACTCAAGATGTCTCAATTCAGAAATCAGATATTTTTGTTAAAAAAATACCACCACTTTCAGCGGCAGAAAGTTAGGTAAAGTAGGGATATTGTGTCAGATTCATTTTGTCTTTCTTCTGTTTGTCCTTGAAATTTGAGATTGTTGGAATGTTTGAATATCTTTTCCTGTACATCTGACATTACCTTTCACCAATACACGTAGGGTACAGTAAATGTCTCTTAACATTCCCTGCAACAGCATCAAAATTATAAATAAATTGAATGCAGTGTCAAATTGATGTGTGGGGATGACATCACATGTTTCCTGTAATGCACTAAATCCAATGAAAAATTGCAATACTTTAAATAATAGTAGACCTTTCTTCCAAATTCCATGCTATTGAGATGCAGTTTTCATGTCCTGAAAGAGGAAATTTTACTGAATATTTTGAAGTCAATTAATTTATGTCTCTGGAAAACACCTTAAAGGAAGAACTGGCATGACCCATATGATCATAGAAACTGATTTTTAGAGTTGGTTATGCAAAATCCATTAAATCTTTGGTGTACAACTTAAAGGTCCTGCTTTAGGAAGTTACTGATTACTAGCTACCTTAGTGTAAATTGGTGTATTTTGTTATTTTCTTTAAATACTTATACATTATATTGTTAACCTAGAATAGGAAGGAATTGGTTTAGGTGCCATGCTAAAAATTAAGTCAGCAGTTGCTTCAGCCATGTTTTGTTGCTACAAATAATGTTCGAAATATGCCATGGGTGGTCTTTGCCAAGGCATTGTTTACAACCCTGTGACATGGGTAAGACCATGTCATTCTGTTGTCTTTTAGCCGAAAAGCTTGTCATCCTAGGATTAACTTAAGACATAACCAAGAGAAACCAAGGCAATGCCAACCCATGTCAGGGGTCGTTCTTGGGTTAAACCATGTCCGGTGTATTGATGAAATCTTCACCCCCATTTCAGAACAATGGCATGGAGAGAAAACACAAGAGTGTAGGCCATGCCAGTGCAAGAAGTAGTGACATGTGTTGTACCCAAGACTATTGTCATTAATACCTCACTAGACCATGTCAGACATGGGATTAAGTCCCAAACACTAGCTGACTTATTTTTTCGAACTGTGGATATGGGTAAACCCAAGAAAATACAAGCCAGGCCACTGGTAGGAATACCCATGTCACAGTACATGTCAGACATGGGTGATTCTTGGTAGGACATGGCATGCCAATGACATGGGTGTCACGGACATGGTCTATTTCTTGGGCATGTTTTGCCCTAGAATACCCAAGAAATGCCTTGGGTGAATTCAAGGAACTTGCACATCTTTTTTGTGAGGGAGGTACATAGCAGTATTGATCTGGTCTGCTATATAAACAAAGCATAGCTGTAGCTACTGCAGCTTGGCTGAGGGATCTGCAGTTTGGATATTTTGACATAGGGTCTCTTACAAGTGGCAAAATATATAGAAGTCAGTGAGGAGCAAGTGATATATTTGCACTTTGCACTCCTACTTACCTCACCTGTAATGACCCTGAGATAGTCCATCTACTGCAGAATGATCACAGATGATGAAATCCCTCTGTGGTCTTGCTATGTTGCTATGCCACAGTACTACTGTAGCCTCAAATATCACCAGTCTTTTCACATGAGAATACTACATTCTACTTAACCGTTTCATATTTCAGTAAATACCTATTTCTATTAATATTCCTTCCTTTTTTGTCTTACTATTTCATGTGATGCTCTTTCAGTGCTGCTGATTGGCTGGTTACTTACTACCTGCATCCATTCCTGGAAGCTAAAAAGAAGGAACAGCAGTGGTACAGTCGGAAGATACTAAGAGTTTATGCCACCATGAGATCTCCAGCCTCAGTTGCCCAAGAAATACGAGATAACTATGCCATCTATGAAGAAGGAACACACAATTTCAGGAAGCCTACTCACAAAGATATTATGGGTAATTTAGTCTCTTAAATGATATACACTGTTTTAGAAATAGAAAAATGTTCTGCAAGATCTCAGGAAATAAGCAAACTTTTGAACTGCAGTTAGTTAAGCCAATCTTCTTACTGTGATTTAGTTGCGGAACTATCACAAATCTGCCTGACACATGGTGGCTGCCATTTCCCAAATAAACTTAGACATATGGAATGTCTGTTCTTGATGTCATAATGTCACTTAAAAGAAGGGTCAGACTAAAAAGAAGGGTCAGACTAAAAAGAAGGGTCAGACTAAAAAGAAGGGTCAGACTAAAAAGAAGGGTCAGATCAAGTTTTGATATGTTGGAGGGGTACTTATTCCACTTATTCTAGCATTATGGTGAAATTTCCTTTGGAATCTGGTGTGTGGTTATCAAGATGGGAGCAGGTAAAGTCATATGTTCAACAAAAAGTGAACTTGAAGCAAGCAATATGACATTTTATCCTAACATTTATGAACAGTTTTTGTTTTTCCTTATTGCCTAACAACTAATTTCCCCTCTATATTCCCATATTATCAGATTGCAATTGCATAAGTGGCATGTGAATATAAGAAACCTGTTAATTTGCCACTGGGAAGTCCTATCCCTATTAACTTCAAGGTCAACACAACATACTGAAAAACAAGAATAAACAAAGCATTCTTTGTGAATGTAAAGAAGTGATATAACCTCTGCTGCCCTCAAGCTCACTTTGGAACACAAATATGGTAACTTCATTTACTGATACCTTGAGAAATACTTTGCCCAAATTGAGTGCAAGTTTCACTAACCTGTTTACATTCATTTCCTCTTTTACAAATGTAATTTTTTTTTTTTTTTAACTTCCGCTTAAATTCAGTATTGATCTTCATGAAAGTAAGGGATAGATGACTCCAAAGTTCACCAGTTATGATTGGAGATAATAATTGATATAATAATAAATTTATGCTTGCCAATTGTTCCATTTTGTTCTATTTTTGAAGCTTTAAAATTTCAGTAAAAATCAGAACATTCCCATGTTTTTGAGTAAGGTATTAAAATATAGTGACACTAAAAATTATCAGAAATTGCAAAGCAGCAAGTTTGGCAAAAGTAATATCAGTCTTTGCACACACCCAAGAAACATTGTGGACATTTTTTTCCACCCTTTGATTCCTTGAACCTATAGAGGCTTTTCACATGACGTCATAATACTCTCCGGCGGCCATGTTGGAGTACATGTAACTACGTAGTAAACCATAAGGGACGCGCTTGCTCGTTGAATTGTACACACCGTGCGTTTCACAGTGCACACTGTGCAGTGCGTTCGGCACAAAGCCACGTGTATTTGGCATGAATGTCCTCCAGCATGGCGGTTCCGTGACGTAATTGCAAAGCCTCTATAAGGTTGGTGCAGATTTTCTGCAATAGTTTTCATTGTCTGAGATTATAATGTTGGCAAGTTTGAAATTTGTACCAAAGCTATTTCTATAAAAGCCAAAAAATTAGGTTAGATGATATGGGGGTTACCAGAGGTTATTTGGAACTCAAGTTAATGACTTTCAGGGAACCTTGGAGGTAGTAGTAAATAGTCAGTGCCAAGCAACTTTGAAGGTCATGTTGGACCCCAGAGTAACAAGCAACCTTTATATTTATTAAATTTTGCTTGAATGCTAATGGAGTAGGGACTCAGTTTCAGTACATTCATCAAGGAACCACATTGTCCATTGGGCTCTTAAATTGCAATTATCTTTGTAGGTTGTAACTTAGTGGTGACTACCTTGGCAACCTCCATTCATCTGTTGGCACTCAACGAAGCAGGCAAGACGGTGAAAGGATACTTTGCGTACATCTTCATAGATGAGGCAGGGCAGGCCCTTGAAACAGAGACTTTGATTCCCCTTGGACTTGCAATACGTAATACTGTTGTTGTGTTAGCAGGAGACCACATACAGATGCGGCCTAAGGTAAGACATTCCCTTAGAGAGCATGCGGTTGGGGTTGGGGAGGGAGGCAACCCCTTGAAACAGAAGTCATGATTCCCCTGGGACTTGCAATATGTAATACTGTGTAATACTGTTATAGTGTTTGCAGGAAACACAGATGGGACATAGTGTAAGGCATTCCTTTAATAAGGATTCAGTTCGGAGTTTCAGATTTTTCATTATGTACACTTTTTGTATCTATCTACATGATTATTTAATATTTCATTTTAACCAGTGCAAGTGGTCAAATCAAGCACCTCTTGTTGCAAAGGCAGATAATTAGTCTAACCCAGGATGTATGGGTAGAGTTTATGTGGTATCGTGGTGTAAAACGGCTGTGTCTCTCTCTTCAAAAGGTTTCAGTGTTTTTAAATTGCTTCAGATTTGGATGTAATTTGTACAAGAGGATGATTTTAGCAATGACAAAGGATGTTGTGATTTTGGAGAAGATTGGTTTAGGGATTAGTGCAATAGCAATATTTTAAAAAAGTGCTTCAGCTGGTATTCCTTTTATATTCACTTACCCTCTATTTAATTGTTTCCAGTGCACTGCTGTTATGCTTGGTATAAATGTCTTGAACAAGTGTGTTTGTTTCGTGAAGTGGACGAGTTCATTTGTGCTGGAACTTGAAGCCTGTTAAGGCAGTTTACTGAAAGCACGGAAGTAATACTGTATTTGGGACTTATGTACTGAAAGCAAACTGATCCTACAGCAATGCAGTATCAGTTACACTTGCACAGTTCTTTTCTGTGTGAGCCTCATTGCATATGGGTCATTGTTTATCCAGGGAGTCCCTTTTTTGGCTCATCACCTCTTGTTTTTATTGTGTAATTGAAGCTGAAGTCTTGAAGAACGTTGAAGATATTTTAACTTTTCTCACTTACAGCATAGTGTCAATTCAGGAATTAATTGCCTGGAGTAATTTGTGTTTAAAGAAGAAGTGCAGTGACTCCAACTTGAATTAGTGTAGTAGACTGTACTATTTCATGATTCTTTTCATCAATTGTGAAATCAAATTAACTAGGGGTAAATCTTGGTTTACATTCACAGAAAGTCCCAAAATGTTATGACAAATAATTTTTTGAGTTAGATAAGAAGAAAATTGTGAGGTTTAGCTGTCACTTCAAAATGAGTTTGGGGTACTTGTTTTTGTCCTATATACCCAAGCAACACTACATCGAAATTGCAACACAGTTGAAGTGCATGCTTGGTGCAAAGTGTAACATCATGGTTAAGACAAAGTGAGTAAAAGATATATTTATAAAGTTTTAACCATGGTTGTGTTCAAAGTAAATCAAAAATGAACAGGTCATTACATTTAGAAGGATTGAGCAACTGCAGCAATTACTGCTCTGGTTTTATTTGGCCCTTACGGATTTTTTTTCTTTTTTTGCTTTTAAGAATTTGTCATTTGTTCAATTTATGATTTGTTAAAACAATTTCCATTGAATGAATGCCACTCTCTTTCGATTCTTCCCTTAAAATAGCCAAAGTCACAAGTGCATCATGCATGTGCGTTCTCTCAAAGGACTGCTGAGAAAATGTCCAGGGACCAGCATGATGGAAGGAGTGTGGCCATATACTTCCAACTGAGCACAAAAGTCACTGTGGCTGCTAGGACCTATCTTTGTTCTGCTCGAGTGGTTAAAAATTTTCAAATGAAATAATCGGAGGGTTTCACAGCTAAACAACTCACTCACATGAACAGGAGTCAAATATCTGCAACCTTACAACCCTTAATTTGCTGAGCATTGAAGTCACTTTCCAATTTCGCTTCAGCAAAGTCCTGCATGTAGTTCCAGCAGCGTTCTTCTTAAAAAGTTAACTACATTTCTAGTCAACTGCCACTACAATCTCCAATGAGACCTTAGAAAGCAAATACAGGGCTCTCTCTTGGTATAGATTTTACAGTTTAAATATTCATATTTTTAAGTGCCCTTGCAGCAAGATATGCCACCTACAACATTATATGGGTCAATGAGGATTGTTCTACAAGATGTTTGTACCTAGTTTTCATGTGAACCACAACACTTTGAAACAAGATTTTTCTCTCTTAATTCAGGTATATTCTGAGGTTGCCAGAGCCCATGAATTTCAGTTCTCTATGCTGGAAAGATTGTTCCATTGGGAGAAGCGATGGCAATCCAAGAATGTATGTTTCCTTACGTACAATTACCGCATGAGAAGAGAGATTTTGGATTTTATTGCAAGGTATCATTATCAGAACAGACTTGTCGCCCAGATTGATCATTACCGTCACCCAAATTACTACCCCATGTCTTTTTTGACTGTGAAGGGAGTGGACCAGCTGATTGGAACCTCCTATGTCAATATGGCTGAGGTGAGGAACTCTTCATTTTTTGAAGGTGCACTTAACGTAGTAATTAGGTGAATTTGAAATTTTTTGTCCATTGTTTCGCCTCAACGTGGGGCAAGTTAACTTTGCAAATCTGTAGTTTATCTCTGTTAGACACTCTGTCTAAGTGACCAAGCTGCAGCACCTGCAGCCATGCTTTGTTGGCAATAGCAGACCAGCTTCATGTTAGGCATGGATCCAGACATTTTAAAAAAGAGGGGGCTGATCTTAGAGAAAGCAGGACCTTGGACCGGTGCATGAATGTAATTTATGTACCAACAAAGCATGGTTGAGGCAGCTGCAGCCTATAGTTTTTTAATACATCATGCGTAAGTGGAAAGCTCTAACTAGAAGTGAATACTCACTGTCTTATTTATATTTATATGCAATAGTAATTTAATGGTATGAATGTAATTGAGTAGTTTAATTCCGTAGAGGTAGTTCCTGCATGGGATTAACCTTTAATTTGCCGACAGTGTCTTCTGGAACATCAAGAAGAATACTTAAAATGCAAACAGCTGCAAGATTGGAACGATATATCTAACTCTCCAATATTTTAATAATTGATTTTGCCATATAGGTCCACATATTTTGATGGATACAAATAATGGTGTTGTATTGTTGTATTTTAGGTGACTGCTATTGTTGAGAAAATTAACGAATTGATCAGACAATGGCCTCACCAGTGGAAGGATGTTGATATAGCTGTTCTAACACCATACAGACTGCAGGTATGTGTGTGACAGAAGATTAGATTGCTTTTAGCTCCTAATAATTTCAGTTGGAAGTTTTGCTGTTAAATGTTATTGTCAAAACCGTTTTAGAATTGCAAAGTATTGAATTTGAACATGCCAAAATCAAGTCCTTTCCTTCACTTAAACTTTTTCCTCACCCTCCCATTTTAAAATTATTCCACCAGAAACATTTAATGTGAAATTAGGCCAAATAATTGACCTTGCAGTCTACAATAAATTATTTAATAGTACACTTTTGAGTCACAACTTTTACAAGTTTGTAAGTAAGGAAAGTTTTGTATATTGTAGATTAAGTAACTGAATTGTTGCAGTTTATCATTAGAGTTAACTGATATAATTTATTGTTTTCTGGAAATTCAAATTGGTTTTGGAATCAAACAGTCCCCATCTTCAGTTTAAACTCTGCTATGAACTTGTGTAGGGATCTCATTGTGTCAATCCCCCTGCATTTATCCTTGCTATTATGTCACCATTAGAGTCCAGTAATGGAACTTCCTGTACAAGTTCATGTAACCATCACTGTTACCACTCATTATTCAACAAGTTTTAGTTCACCAAGCTGGTTGCCATGGCTACTGTCATTTGCATAGTATGATGATGAATACCAAACTGGATGGAAAAAGAAATGTCACAGTCCTTCATTCTCCTTGTTGAATTTAACCTAGCTTGCATTCTTTCAAAAGTTTCCGAAATTTCTTTCAAAATCTGTCATCAAAGACCCCTTGAACAAGTCCAAACTCAAGCCCAAGACATAGGAAGCAGTCATATTGTTAAGCCTCAGCATGTTTCTGCGGTGGCAACATTCTACACGTAGGTCATTAGTTCAGAACGCTTTATCCAAATATGTAGGAGTAGTCAGATGCGGTGTAACAGCACACCCAACATGAATGTGTTATGTTGTGTCAACTAGATAAAAAAGTAAAGGTTAGATGCAAGTCCTTCCCTTTAGTGACCTCTGACGACAGCCGGGAAAATACTGTTGGCATATTTTAAAACCCCTAGCAGCCCACATGGGAACATATAAGTCTGTGTTGCTAAACCATTTTCATGATGGGAAAAGAAGGCTTGGTTTTGTTCTTCCAGGATTTGCGGTTAAATGTAATTAATCTGAAGTGAGTTTATTAAAACTAAACAATTTATTTTTTGTGACAGGTTGATCAAATAAGACGTGCCTTACGAAACCAAGGACTTGGAATGATCAATGTTGAAAGTGTACAAAATGTACAAGGTATGTGACACACTAATGCAACATTAAGATGCTGTTGTTAGTGCATGCTTTGAAACTATACCCATAAGACTCCATCCCCATATTGAACCCATAGCTTGGGGAAAGAGGATTAACAGTCCTGGTGGAAATTCTGCAGCTGTGATTTTGCCTTCACACCTATCTGCTGTGCCAATAACAAAATACTTTCTATAAGGCATTGCATTTAGTGTGTAGCTAAAGCCAACACTGCTTTGAACACAATACAGTCAAGTTGCATGTTGGAGTGCCCTCTTTATAAGAGAAGCGGGAAAAGACTGTGTCAATAAACTTGGGATGACAATGGTTTGTCAACACAAAAGATAAGATGTTGACCTAAGAAATAGGATGTGATCAGTCACCAGCTGAATTTTCTTCAAGTTTAGCTAAAAGGAAGAACACCTCATTTGTCTAAGGTTCTGGGGATTTAACTCCAAGCACCAAAATATTGCAGACAAGAAAGGTTTCTGTGTTGTTTTTATATTATTATTATTTTGGATGAAAGAGAAACCTATGTGGTCATGATTGCGTATGTGTGGGATTGGTCATATTGAATAGATGATCCCTTTTTTTTTATTTTGGTTCAAGTTCAATTTATTCTCTATTACACCCCAATATGTTGTACAAGAGACTGAGAAAAGTAAATAGCAAACAAGGTGAACACAATTATTACTTAGGAAGGAAAAGAAGGAATAAGGAAGTGAAAAAAGAAAAAAGGGGAAAAAAGAAAAAATCGCTCATACTGACACAGTACAAGACAGTAAATCTATCTGGAGATTTATGGTCATGAGAGGTCATATGGTAAGTTTCTTAGGATTTGCTTGTAAACATGGTATCTCAAGGGTACGTGTGACTTACCTCATATTTCGTGTGTGGGTTGGCCATATTGAGTGGATGATCCCTATCATTTTTGGTGGATGTCAAAGGTCATTAGGGTTTGGAAATGCGATCAAAATGTCAAAACCTTGTAAACAAATTATTTCAAGAAAGGTACATGTGACTATATTCATATTTGGTATGTGGGTTTGACCATGTTGAGTAGATTTTTTCTATAGTTGGTTCTATATTACATATTTGTGTTGGCATGAAGTTTCATCCTAATTTACTTATTCATTTTCTTTTTATTTCTTCCTTTTCTATGTATTAGGCAAACAATTCAGAGCTGTCTTCATCAGCACTGTCAGAACAAGAAACACATTAAACAAAGCTCAAATTACTGCCATCTCACAGTCTGGCCAGGTTGGTCACAATCAGAAGTACTACTATGGGTTTTTGTCAGATGAAGGGGAGCTTGTCACCGCATTTAGCAGATGTCAGAGTTTCCTCTATGTTGTCGGGGACCCCATCTCTCTCTGCTCAGTTGGTGACTGTCACACAAAGTGGAAGAAATACATTGAGGAATGTGAGAGCCACAACAGTCTTTACCCAGAGGGAACATCCATGGCTTTGATAAAGCAAGAAATTGAAGCTGCCAAACAGTCACTGAATCCCTTAGCTTCTACTTTCAAACCAAAATCAAGTTCTTTAGCAGGGACCCCACGGAACTCAAATCCACTCTCAAGTTCTTCTCCATTTCCGAAAGCCCAAGATCCACCTTCAGCTTGGAGCAGAGGACCACCAAATTTTCTTGCAGGGAGCACCACCTGGCCACAAAAGACAACCACTCACACTGCTTTTGAAAGGCTTTCTAGCCATGAGTATCCTCTTCTCCCTGGTCCTCAGGACGAGGAGGCAGTTGAAGATGAGTTTGGTGACTATGAGGGAGATCTGGACATTGATGATGCCATCCTCAAGGAACTTAAGAGGCAGGTGAAAATGGATGAAAAAATTATAAAAGAAGACAACTTCTGGGATATCTTGGAAGATTCTGAAGAAAAGTCTGAGGATGATGACAGTTTTGTCCTGGAATTGTCAGACAGGGAAGCAGAAGAAGAAGAAGAAAAGCCATCTGTGGAACCATTGAATGTTGAAGTCTCTAAGGTTGCAGAAAATAAAGATGTGGTTCCACCATTGCAGAACCATCAAGTGGAGAAGAGAAAGAAGGCCAAGTTTCGCATGGTTGAAAGAGATGAAGGAATTTTCTTGGTCAGAGACAACCGAGACCGTTCTATGCTCCAAGGAGCTGATTACTTTGACACCTATGACTCTGATGGAGAAGAGGTCCATGAAACGGCATTAGAAGCAGATAGGACAGATGAATGGCTCCGCCTCACAGTGGAACAGCCAGATGATTACAAGATCTGTGTGATGAGGTTTGAACCATCTGGAAGGGTTTATGCTGTTCCAGGAGATGGCAGCTCTACTGAGGAGATCACCATTAGCAGCAAGCGGAGGAGAGATCGTGCCTTGGATGGAGACAAGGTTGTGATGCATATCCTTAAAGAGAAGGAGGAAAGTTACGAACCACTCCCAAATGCGGATGATGTTCGTAAATTGAAAAAAATCTATGGAGAGGTGAAGCATATCCTTGAAAGAGCCAGTAATCCAAAGTTTAAGAAAGTGGTTTGCACAGTTGATCCAGTCAATCATGACCTCATGTGCCCTGTTGACAGGAGTTCCCCAAAGATGTTTTCGATGGGTCGCAAGGATAGGAGAAGAGGCAGAGGCAGTGAAATCAAGCTTCATATTTATACCATTTCCCGTCATGGGGACAATCAATTTCATGAAAATCGGACAGTGGTGGTTAAAGCTAAGGACATTGCAGAGCGCCTTTTTGTAGTACAGTATTTTGAATGGTTTGCTGGTAACCCGTACCCAATGGGTATCATTACAGAAGAGCTACCAAAATGTGATAGTCCAGCTAATGGGATGAGAATTCTCAAGCTCATGTACAATATAAAAGACAACTGGCCACCATCATTTGCCAAAGAAATTGAGGACAGTTTTCCAAGTGATTGGGAAATTCCCAAGAAAGAGCTCATCTCAAGACAAGAGGGGGATTTTCGAAGCAAGGATGTGTTTACAATTGATCCTCCAGATTCTCTTGACCTGGATGATGCTCTTCATGTAGAAAGATTGGAAGACAATATGTTGCGGGTTGGAGTTCACATTGCAGATGTCTCCTACTTTGTGAGCAAAGGCAGTAACCTGGACTCAGAGGCAGAAAAGAGAGCAACCACTTTTTATCCTGCGTTTTATGCAAGACCAAGCTACATGCTACCCTCAGCTTTCAGTACCACCCTGTGCAGCTTGCTACCAAGCAAGGACAGACTTACAATTACTGTAATGTTTACTTTTGATGCAAATGGTAATGTCATTGGTTCTCCTCAAATTTTAAGGTCAGTGGTGTGTCCAGTCCAGAGGCTTACCTATGAACAAGTTGAAAAGTTTCTCATTAATCCAGATGGTGGGACAGAAATCCTTGCTGTGGTTCAACAGCAACTTCTAAATCTGCACAACCTGACATCCTTTCTCAGAACGAAGCGATTGGGAGATGGTCGCTTCTCACATGACCCAGACATGGGGGAAAAGGAGGTGCAATTTACTATGGCACATACCACTGTGGAAGAGATGATGTTGTTAGCCAATGAAGCTGTTGCTACATTCCTGATGGAAACTTACGGCATGAATGTACCGGTGAGACACCAACTACCACCTGATCCAGAGAAAGCCAAAGAATGGCTTGATATGTTTGAGAATGATGCTAAAATTGGCCTAAGACTCAAGGGTCTCCTTCCAGCAATCAAGGATGTCATTGAGGAGGAAGGATTGTCCAGCAGGATAAGGGATGAAGAAAGAAATGGAGAGGATGACAGTGAAAGCAGCAGCATCCCTGAAAGTGATGTGACTGATTTCAGTGATGAAAGGGAACAAGCAGAAGAAGAAGAAGAAGAAAACATTCCTTTACTTCAAACAACCTGGAGTAAAATAAGTCACATTCTCAATACCAGTGATAACAAACTTTTGGACCTACAAAATATTATTGGAGATGAAAATGCCAATCCAAAACAGGCAGTTGCTTTGTCACATCTATTCCGCATCCTGGGGAAAGCTTTTTATATCAATGCAAGTGACCAGCCGGATCACTGCCAGCATTTTTCCCTGCAAAAGGAATTTTATACCCACTTTACATCTCCAATCAGACGATATCTTGACCTTGTGGTTCACAGGATGGTGAAGGCAGCAATTGATGGTGAGGAAAACCCATACTCTGCCCAGGAGTTGGCAAATATTTGTCATCATTGTAACAACCAATCCTTCAAAGCTAAAAAATTTGAGAGGATGACTCATTGTCTGCTTGCAGCCCTGAAACTAAAGATGGCAGCAGAGCCAAAACTGGGAATTATAGAAATGGCTTCAGACAATGGTCTTCAAGTCCTATACCCACACGAACAATTTCTTCAAACCACCCGTAGTGTCACAAGTCTTCCTCTTAGACACATGAAACCAGCTGCCAAACCAGAAGATGGACCAGAAAAGAATTCTGTCCTTCTTCACTTCAAGAATAGCATCTATGACCAGAGGACTAGTGTTAGGGAGGTTCCTGAAGAGGGTGCTCATTTGATGACCAATCGGTTTGTCAGATCGTTACCAAAGTCCACGTGGGAAACAATTCTCAGCTGTCTGAAAAGAGATGATGAAAATGTTCTGGAGGAACATCTCTTTAATGTGACCCAGAGAATCCAGGAAAACCGTTTTGACATTATAGACCAGTCAAACAGAATTGAAGAAGTTACCTGTGAAGTGGAAGTAAGAAATGCACCAGAGGGGGAAGAAAGAGAACCTAAGAAGTATGTCAAGTTTCATCGAGACTTCCATCCAGGTCAGGTGATCCAGGTACAGTTGACATCTGTTATACAGAGAGGATTGCTGGTTCCGAAGGTACAACTCATGCACATGAGCCCAAAATTGAGTTTCTGTTTTGAGCATCGGGATAATGCAGTGACTTGCTTTGCCAAGATGGCTGAGAGACCACCAGATAGGAGTGCCACCATCAAGAAATATGTTGAGGCATGGCTACCAGTGGTTGAAATGATGGTTGCTTACAACACCGTCTCAGGAGACGAAACCAAATTCATCAGGGATGTGGAAGTGCAGTGGTACAGAAAGCATGTTAATGATCAGGTTGTGATTTGTGGAAGCTTTTCATTAAGCAAAAGCTGGTGCAATGATCGTCACATTGGATTTTTCACTCCTCATGTGAAGGAAAACAAAGGGAAGCACTCTAAAGGAGATGATGACATTGAAGATAACCAAGAAGACCTCATCCTGAGGGACTATGTATGTGTTCGGGTAGAAAACTTTAACTTGAATCCAAGCGTGCAATATAAAATGAAGCAGTTAGAGTTAAGACCAGGCTGTGGAGTTTCCAATCTTACAAACCCACACGGAGGTAAATTTAGCCTGGTGGTTCATGGAACAACTAGCTCGGCAGCTCTTGAAAAAAGAAACATGAATGAAAGATACACCGTTGAGTTTGAAGTCAATCAGATGTCAGGGGAAATACCTTTGGAGCTGTTTGATCAGGGAAAGAAAACTCTTTGCACTGTGGAATTAATACCAAAGTCCAAACCAGACAAGTGAGTCTCCTTTTGATTCCATGACATAGGCAAAGAAGAATCTATACAATAGTAATACGGGGTCTGTGCGTGCATGTGTATGTGTGCGTGCTATGATTGTATGTGTTTATGTGACACTTTCTTGTAAACGCAATATCTCGAGAAGGATACTTGTGACTAATCTCTTATGTGGTGTGTGGGTTGGTCATATTGAGTTGGTGATCCCTATTGTTTTTGATGGAGGTCAAAGGTCATGTAGGGTCAGGAGAGGTCAAAATGTCAAAACTTTGTAAACAGGATATCTCAAGAAGGGTAAATTGCTCATATTTGGTGTATGGGTTAGCTTCATTGAGTAAATGATCCTCAGCAATTTTGGTGGAGGTCAGACATCACTGGGATAACCAGAGGTCAAATAGTAAGTTACTTAGAAGTTGCTGGTTAACACGATATCTCAGGAAAAGTAAGTGTAACTAATCTCACATTTGTTTTTTGCGTTGGTCTTATTGAGTACATGATCTGGTCAATTTTTGGCCAAGGTCAAAGGTCATGTGGGGTCACCAGAGGTTAAAATCTGAAAACTTGTTTACATGGTATCTCAAGAAAGGTGACATGTAGGTTCCTCATACTTAGCATATAGATCTTACATATTGAGAAGATGATCAGTGTATTTTTTGGTGGAGGTCAAAGGTCATGTTAGATCAATAGGGATGAAAGGCTTAAAACCTTTTTCCATGGTATGCTGAGGTAGGAATCTTGGACGGATTTCATATTTAGCTTGTGAATGCAAAATTACGGTAAGCAGAATTCTCTTGTTTGGTAGAGGACAAAGGTCATTAAGGGTCTCCCAATTGGGTCAAAGTCTTAATACCATGTTAACAGATGATTTGTCAAGGTTAGAGTCTTAGATAGTGTAAATATCACACATATTATGTGTATGCATAATCTTTAGTAGGACCCTAGTTCTTGGTGGTCACAGCTCATCTGGGGTCTTGCATGGACCAAATCTCTCAACTCGATTTACAGGAAATTTCAATGTAGGGAGCTTGGATGCTTTTCATACATACCATGTGGATACTTTATGAAGCACTGTCAGTTTGGATAAAAAACAGACTTACATTTCAGTGGCAAGGAACCACTAAGCCTTTTGGCTTTCTGGTTTGGTTTAATATGAGGAATTCGTTGGTATTTTATACTTTGGCCAAACACAGAACTGTTTGATGTACATGTATAACACTGCAAGGAAAAACTAAACAATGACAAGTTATTGAAATAGTTGAAGAATGGCAAACATTAGTGTTTGCACGGGTACTAAAAAATAGGACCTGGGTACCCAATCGCCATACCTGTTGGGTACCCGGGTTTCCCGGTGTTACGGTGACTAAAAGATATGAGCATTTTGTAAGGCATACTCCAAAAGACATGCATGGTAACATGCATGTATTAGAGAGGTGTAGCGATCACATCCCCAAGTTCAAAAACATTTGATTTGTCAGAAGGTTTTATCTTCTCATTTTGTTTTAAATCAAAATAACAAGTAAAAGAAACGTAACAAAAAACAGTAGAATAAGAAAATGAGTAATTTCCAAGGCCTATACCGATTTGATATTGAATTTTGGGATGCTTTCTTTCCGTAGGAGCAAGCATACTCGAAGCTTCTCCTTTTATAACACTGATTTATAAATATCAACCAATCAGAACCCTGTATTATGGTATTCTCTTGCAAGTCCAAAATTACCGATTGTAAACAAACGACGTCATGTTTGTGAACTTCCCTCCAACTACTGTACAATGTACGTTGGAATTATCACTAATGGGGTATGTATGTTCTTACGTAGCTAGCCTCGTGCTGACATCCAGGCATGGTAACATAGCTTTCACACATAAACTTCGTAGTCTGTGCGAGTGCCATTTTGGGGCAAAGTAAGGTACGCCTTATGTGTAATGGCTTGTTTCAAAAACTTTTTTTCGTGAATGTTTACGGTGTTATTACATTGATGTCCTTTTACTTAAATAGATAGCCGCAAAGTGTTGATAATGGTTAAACTGACACGTTTAACCATTATGAAATATTCAAGGATATTACTCAAGGTGGCATACCTTATTAATTATAAGATCGTATACATGCAAGGCTCAGTTCATCTAGCATGCCAAACGTAACGTGCACTGTCTTTGCCAGCTTGGCGGGGGTGATATGTCTGCAATGTCTGAGTGAAACAGTACGATGTGATTTTGAATCTGCTGTCAGATAGCTTGCTTGCGCACAAGTTTATAAGTGATATCCATGTGATGTGTGGGAAGTAACTCACTACGTGATGATAGCACGATCGGGCTGCACGCTGATAAAAATCTCAGCTTCGGAAACGAAGTACAGACAAATTTTCAAACTTAAACATAATTCCTAGGGGCTCACTTCATTCTCAGTCTCGGAGAATGTTTACCAAATTGGCAAAATATTTTGGTCCATAACCGTGGGCAATGGCCTAAATGGGGGGATCCTTTTTGCATGCATTTTTTTTAAGATTCGGGTAGTAGGTTTGGAACCGGGTAATACGATGGCGGGTGGGTACCCAGGTACCTGGGTTACCCGTGCAAACACTAGCAAACATACATAGTATGGTATTTGCATTTAGTGAAAAAACTGAACTTTGTGTTTTACAACAGAAAGGCAGAAGGTTCATGATATATCAGAATTAAAATTTTATCTAAATTTCGGAAGTGCTCATTTGTTGTTATTGCAGACGCCAGGTCTTTTGAAATTCTAATGAGTTATAGGATTTTTTCACAAAAGTTAAACTATCAGCTATTAACAGATTGCCAGTGTTAAACTTTGTGTGATTTGTTTGTTTGTAGGAGAATGGAAGAAGCCCTGGTGAATGTCGGAAGAACTGAGAAGAAAGAGTGTGGAGATCTGATACGAAGGATTTGTTTACAGAAGTCAGCCAAGGACATGAACAATATTCTGCAACAAGATGGTACTATTTTTCTTTCATTGCTGCTTTTTGAGACCAGAGATATTGTTTAGTAGATGTAAAATCGTGTATTGTAAGTCTGCAGCATTGTATCATTTTAATAAGAAGTTGCAGTGTGATTGTACAATGAATGATCTGGAGTGGGATGAAAGGTGCTTCTAAATTGAGAGCAGTTTTGCAACTTACTGTGAGAATCCACTTGCTTATCTTGGGAAGCCATGTAAAGTATTACAAACTACTCTTAAAGTGACATTTCACGAGGGGCACTTGCGATAGAATTTAACATGATTTGCTGTTCTTAGTTCACGTTTTGCTTGGGGGGGGGGGGAGCCTGAGTGGTTGCTTGTTCACTTTCGTCCAATGAGTTTACTCTCATAGAATGTTGGTCTATACCACCTTCTGTTTGATTTAGGAGCTACTTTGTTTGTTTGTTTTTTTTTTTTCGTTTTTGCATTTTTTTACCCCAACATTTTAGTTCTTCAAACTTGAAGTGTGATCATAGAACAAATAACCTACAGGTTTAGGTTCAGATGATGCGTTACAGCTCAGTTTCTAACCAATTTTTTTTTAAGTTGGGCCGGCCACTGCCTTCTTTTTACCACTCCATTGCTTATGCTGAGCACCAAGCACAGTGGCAGTAGGTTCCATTTAGTCTTCCGTTAGACCCAGCCAGGAGTCTAACTCCAGACCTCCCAGCTGCAAGTAAAATGCTCTAACAAATAACCTACATTTCAGCAAGTCTTTTTAAATTGGCAGAGCAGTTTTGCAACTGAACTTGTGAATGCCCTTGCACATCTTGAGAAGCCGTCTAAAATATTATGAACTACTCCTATAAATACATTTAACAAAGGATATGTGCAATGGAATTTAAAACGATTTGTTGCTGTTAGTTTGTGTGTCAAAGTAAGTCTTTTTTCCTCAAGGGATGGGCGTCGAGAGTTACTTATTACTTATTCATTCTCAGTTCAAGGTCATTCACATGGAATGTTGTTCTCCTGTCTTATGTCATGTGACCTTCAGCAAGGGTTACTCTGCACACATGCTAAACTTTATGTATCATTTCCTTTATAAATTGTCAGCTATGGACCTCAATATTTCATTTCTTTTTCTTTTTCCCCACATAAAAGTTGTGTCCAAGCACATTCTCAGAAGAGGAGCTGTTTGCAACCTTAATCTGAATTTATCAGTTAACTTTGGAGCACCAAACCGCTCTCAGCAAGAAGCTCTAAGGATGGCAATGTCCCACACATTTTCTGTCATCCAGGGGCCACCAGGTAAATATTATGATTTTCAAAAATTTCCTTTTTTTGTTGTGTGTTTTCTCTGTGAAGCCTGTATATCTAACTTTTTTTACTCATCTGTCTAATAACTTAATTGTATTTAATAAAGATAATGAGTTTGAATGTTTAATTTATTATATGGATTTTTTTAACTTAAAAATTTTTCTTTTGTCCGCAGGGACAGGAAAGACCAGAACTGGAGCATACTTGGCATTTTATTTTCACACCATAAATCAGGGTCTCCCTGCTCTTGAACGTGGTATGCCTCAAATACTCTACTGTGGACCTTCAAATAAGTCTGTGGATGTCATATCAAGTAATTACACTTTTTTACTCTCTCTGTCACTCTTCAAGAGACTTTAACAGTCGTGAAAGGGTCACACCAATAACAGTGGTGGCCACCATAGATTTTGGGCTTGAAAGAGACAATCATGATTCTTTGTTTGTAATTCTGACTCCCATGACTTTATTATTGGTGTCCCTAAGTGGGCCATCTTGTAAGGGTGGTGCAATATTAAATGAGGTAGCATTATAACATATTTCAGTACCCATTGGGGTATGACAATAATGATTGTGGTTTGTAAATCACATGCTGCTAGAATTAGTCTGTCCATTCAAAGGAAAACACCATTCATCCTTTGTAACACTCTAAAGATAAAATATTACACTTAACAGCTGGGTTCAGCTTTGTCAGTTATATGTGACTTGGATTTGGCTAACTTTATTACTTGACCATTTATATGCAGACTTGCAAAATCCTGTAGCACTCAGTATGGGATAAACTTTGAACAAGCTGTCCTATGACTCCTCATTTGTGTCATTATGTTCATTGTGTCATTTGGCAACATGCTTTACCTTTACTGCACCAATTGGGGGTTGGGAGAGGTTACACTCTTGGGTGGCAGGACAGCACTCACAGTTTTTTGGCCTTTGATGGGCATTGCGATCACCAAAAGCTGTCTAAAATTCTTAAAGTGTCAGACATTATCACTTAAAACCTCAAACATCAGACATTTTAGAAGGCTCCCATTGAAGTGATGCCATCCCTGAATTTGAACGCTTTCAATGCCACAAAGCACAATCTTATGCTTCCATGGTGGTTGCTATGTTTTTTGTTTGTTTTGTTTTTTATTGAAATGTTCGATGTGTACATGGAGTGAGATATATTAACACAAAAAAACATTTTTCCATATTATTTGATAATTTGCCCAGACATGTAAAGCTATTCTGTGCATTGTGTGGAAATATTTTTGCTATGATCACCATGGATACCCCAACTTTAAGTGCTCCTTGATACTGGCAAATGTGATATTTTGCAATCAGCTACCAGAGCATTTCCAAACATCATTTTGTCCATGGTCAAAAGTAATTACTTTTCCTCACATGATTAATGATATGCTAAAAAAGTTGAACAATGAAACAATTATGAACTTGTGATCAGAACAGTTTCATCCATTTGGGGCTTAAATTGCCCTCATAATGCTTGCTTTGCACTGCACCTGTTACCATTATGGGTCCTTATGACAATCAGACTCCAGCCACTGGTTGTTGAGTTAGACAGGTTTGTACTGTAGAAAAAAGTAGCCTGGACATACAACTGAAAAAAGGGTGTAGCCAGCCTTACTTTAACCAGTTTGTAAACAAGTGAGCTGTGAAACCTAATCTGACTATTTATTGGCAATTTGGGCCTATGTGACCATTTTGTGCATGAACAAAATGGTTGCTGCAGTCATGCTTTGCAGTTGGAATTCATGTATCTCATATCATTTCTATGGAGACTAAGCCAATATCTACTACAACATCTACATGCTCTAGAAAACTGCTCTCACCTCTGCTTCAATAATCTATTTTGGTATGATCTAGAAAAGTGCTCTCACCTTTGCTTCAATAATATTTGGTTGCAGTACTAGAGCAGTGTGAAGGCATCCCTGGTGTGACAGGGGATTATGTTTTTTTTTTTGGAGAATATTATTACAGATACAACCTGGGAGAATTATCCCAGGACAGGTTGTTGTTCAGCAAGGGTAATATATGTAACAGAGTTTGCCTTAAAAGGAATCTTTGAAAATTAAGTTTTATTATTAAATGTTTCCTTCACTGTGTTATTTATGGTCACTTACGGTGTTTAAATTTTCTCTATTATAATGTTCTTATTATCAGGTTACTTGAAAGAGTTTATGAAAGATGATTTCAGCGTAGTTCGAGTTTACAGTGAGTCAATAGAGCAGCAAGAATTCCCCATTCCTGGAATGGCTAGTGCTGAAAGGAAGTGGGGTTCTGGACAGGAAGCTCACATGGACCCATCTCTGGCCAGTATTTCTCTCCATCATCGAATTAGGTCAGAATTTGCACCTTTTGCTCGTGCAATCAGATCCATGGAAAGACATTTCCAGAGGATTCTAGAAGATCCAAGAAGAAGAAAAAAAGTGAAACGAAAAGAAATCATAGAATACAAGAAGCTTCTTCAACAAGCTGAGGTAAGTATAAGTTTAACTTGGAAGAAAATCCTATTACAGCATTCAATTACACGCCTTGAGTTTTAGATTTTCCTGGTGTGGTACTAATCCTACTCCTCATGCAATTAAGGAGTGTGGTAGGTGTACTGTTCCACTAAACTTTAGTAGATTATATTAGGTCCCATTCTTCAATCACACTCCTCACAGTGTGTGGGGCAAGTGATGGTCTCGCATGCCTCAGAATTCGAGGCCTGCAATTACCATCGAAAGTACAAATTTTGTAGTAGTCTACAGAAATTCTCAATTGGCACAGCTCTTTGATTGACAGCAAATTCCAAAAATGCGGAGTACTGTCGCTGGTATTTACACAGCATGTTTTGTACTGAGAGTTTCTGATCACACATTGGGACCTTGTATACTCATCCTGAAGCAATAAGCTAAGATTGTGTGTGGATTAGGATGAGTTTCAGGCACCTGATGCAGGGACTTTAACAAGCAGGTTAGGAGAATTAGAACTGCCAGGGTGATGAATTACTGCCTTTAAGATACTTGCAGAACTTTTTCACAGGGTTGTACCTTTCCCTGGAACAGTAGCACAACTAAGTCTTTTAACTGATTTGCAGCAAAGTAAGGAAACTAATAATCTATTTATGCACTTCATCTTATCATTGTTACATCTGCAATCCCTAAATACCTGCAGTAAGTCAGTCCCTGGCAAGCTTGTTTGTAAGCACAGGTTCCCCCGCCATATTATGAAATTAAACTGCAGAATCACTACCTAGTTGTGTTCATCTGTTTTACTTATAGACCTCACCTGGGATACTAAATGACCTTTAATGACCTTCCAAGGATTATTTTTTCATGGCAGAGGCACCTCCAGACTATACACCCCTTATTGTTGTCAATATACCAGGCATTCATAAAACCATGTACCTCATTCTCAAGGTCATCCAAGGAGCTAGTCTGTGGTTTTAGAGGTCAAACAATTATTGTTTCTACGGAGGTTAAATTGCCCATATTATATGTTACATACCTTCTGTTCTGCTTAATAAGGCCTTGAAACTGGTAATGCATTTTTCATTTCTAATTTTTTCTTTTTGCTGTTAGATAGCAGAGCTGAAACGGCACCAGGTGATTCTGTGCACATGCAATGCTTCTGGTCGTGTAAACTTGAAGAAGGCTCTTAATATCATCCAGTGTATTGTAGATGAAGCTGGAATGTGTTCAGAACCAGAAACTCTTATCCCGCTTGTGACTCACAACCCGTACCAGGTGGTGTTGATTGGTGATCACGTGCAGCTCAGGTATGAAATGAAAGGGTGTTTTATCATGGAACTCTTCATGTTTTTTTTTGTGCATTTATGCAAATATGCTTTTAAATAATGTGTCTAAGTTTTCATAAGATGTGGGTCAAAAATTGCCTTGTTCATTATGGAATGAAAAGAAAGCAAGATGAATAACTTATATGCAGCATGATGTCATGCTCAGTGATGAAGCCATATTGGGGCCAGGAAAAAACTACTCACCTTCTTACAATTTTTTGTGAGTTACAAATATGCCTGTAGCAATCTTTTACCCTGCAATCCTAGACAAAAATAATGGGACACTTTTGCCCTAATGTAGCAAACTTGTATGCAAAGATTGGCTGGTCTTCCAAAATCCCCTCCCCCTAAAACCAATGTTGTCCTTGACAAAACGTACCCAAAATTTCAAGAATTTCAACATTGAATGGGGGAGCGGTGGACTGTCCAATGTATTTTTGTGTATTTTTTGTGTCTGAACTGCTGTGTACATGTTTGGGAGTGCGCCCATACACTGTAGATTGTACTTGAAGCGGTCAAAGTTTTCGTGATAGGACGGCTGCGTTATGGAAGGATGTATTACAATTCTTGATTTTGGAATCCAGGAAACTAAAAGTTAACTTTAGTAGTTAATATTCTTACAGCTTAGTCCCATTAAATTATTGAAAACATTATTCCAACAATGCCAAAGTGAGTTCATTCTTTCATTCAATCTACAGTAGGAACACTAAAATAATCATTTAGGAATTTTGAAATAAGCCACCGACTAAGAAGAGGGTGCCTTGTTTTGGTTGTGATCCCTAAACTAAGGTAAACCCCAGATCTACCGTTTCTTTTTTATTTTTATTTCCCTAAGGATGAAGTGATTAACATACAAAATTGGAGCATGCAAAGATGAGATGGTTTCACATTACTACAGTATTAGTTAGTTCCTTCAAATGTAGTTTACTCCTTGTTTGCCACAGTCAACCGTAAAATTGCTGAAATTATCATTTTGAAGTACGTCCCTTCCTAACAATGTGCCATCAATGGTCAGTCCATTGAAATAGTGTGTAGGTCAACAATAGATCATCACCTGTGGGGACACTATATCAAATTATTTGCAGTTATACAAGTAACCATTCTCAGTGATGGATTTATGCACAAAGTGTATTTTTCTCATTGTTGATTCCTTGCCAAAGGCAGGAAAGGAATCTATGTGATGGTGATGTTGTGTAGGTGTGTGGGGGTGTATGAATGTATGTTTGTGACACTTTTGCTCGTAATCGCGATATGAGTAGGGACATGAGTAGGGACAACAAACCAGTGAGCCACAACTGGAAAAAAGACCATGGCTGGCTCAACTTAAACCAATAGGTCCGAAACTGAGCTGTAAAACTCTATCTAACTAGCTAACTCATTGTGTTTAATGTCATATGTTGTTTTCAACATCACAAGGTATCAAGAATTTGTTCTCTTTCTTTTACTACAAATTTGTAGGCAGTTTAATAGTTTAATTGGCACTTACACCTGCTTAGAATTCGCTCATACCAAGCCTTTACCCAAATATTTAAACCACTGTTTAGGTCCTGTCAGCTAAGGATCATTCATGATCATCTTAGAAATGTTGACATGAGTAATTAACCATGCTAGCGTCCCTTTCCATTTATCAGTTTAATTCCAATATGCACACATTACTGCAAAAATTACAAGATGTTAAATGTTCCTCAGCTCTGTGGCAGCTGTTCTCTGGTAAATCCATTTGCTCCCATACGTGTGCACAGTCGTTCAGACAATCCTAGACAAAAATGATGGGATACTTTTGCCCAAATGTAGTAAACCTGTATGGACAGGTTCTCTGATCTTCCAAAATCCCCTCCCTTCTAAATCAATGTTATCCTTGAGAAAATGTACTCAAACTTTCAAGAATTTCAATGTCAAATGGGCTGTTCCATATATTTTTGTCCAGGATTGTACTGTAGATAACATTAAATTGTTATGCTTCTGTCTTTGTACGAAGGTGGCGTAGAAATTTACAGTAACGCCTGCAGTGGCTGGTACTGCCTGTGTGCATTTCCCATAATTCTTATAATACCTGGTAGTTATTTGGCCAGAAATTTATAATGCATGATGACTTAAAACCAGCTTTGGCAGTACTTTAAGGAAAACAGACTGCATGGTCAAGTGGTTAGAGCATCTGACTTGCAGCAGGAAGGTTTGGAGTTGAACTCCTGGGAAGATCCTACCAAAGAATTAAAACAATGGATCCTACTGCCTTGTGCTTGGTGCTCAGCATAAGCAATTGAGTAAGAAAAACAACTCAAAGAGTCACTTCTGGAAAAAAGGCTGTGGACAGCTTGATTTAGGTGTTAAAATTGGTTAGAAACTGAGTCATCAAAACTCATGTAACTAACCAACTGTTACATCCTCTTTGTTTTATACCAGACCAATCATTCTGGAACCTAATGCCAGAGACCGTGGTGCAGAAACATCCCTCATGGAGAAGTATAAGGAGAGAGCACATACTCTTACCATACAGTATAGGATGGTGAGTATTACTTTCACCCAAGATGAAGAATTTGTCTTGCCATATTTTCAGCTGGAAGATGTTACTGTTACATGCAGTAAAGATCATAAGCATATGAGGTGGGGGGGGGGGGGGGGGATTAGGTAGAACATGTGCCAAAAAACCATAACAGAGCAAACACAAATTGAGCATAGCTGAAACAAAGGGGAGCAGAAAAGGCAATGAAAACAAAGGGAGAAAAAATGGACATCAAACAGAGTTGTATTATTTTCTAACAATAAAATTAAGATTAAAAATATAAGTTTGACCTTATGTATGTTATTTTCATGTCATACTTGCTGACAGAGATAACCTACAGTATGATTAAGGAAGTTGAAAAGGTTTCAAAAGTGCTGGTCACTTTTGTTTTGTGTTTGATAATGTATCTTTCAAGTTATAATGACCTTAGACTTTAAAAAAGGACCCTACTGCCATTGTGCTTGATGCTTGGAAAAAGCAATGGAGTAGGGAAAGCAAGCCAGTGAGCCACAACTGGAAAAAAGCAGTGGCTGACTTGACTTAAAGCCATTGGTTGGGAACCATGCTGTAAAAAGTACAAGTCATAATGAAAACAATAAAGCTTTTCTTAGTTTTTCATAAATTTCTGTTTAAATATTTTGTTATTTACAGCATGAGGAAATTTGTAGGATTCCATCACATGCCTTCTATGAAGGAGCTTTGGAAACTGCCGATGCTGTCAAGAGAAGGTCCTTAGATGTGAACACACAGAGAATTTGGCCTAATGGCCCTGGATACCCCAGAGTCTTCTGCCATGTCGTGGGTGCAGAAGAAACATTAACTGTGCGATCTGAGGAAGGAAATGAAATGTCTCGTAGCAATCCACAGGAGGCATATCATGTGGTAAGCAAAGGCATTGTGTTTATAGAAAAGTTAGGGTCTTCAGGTCCATTGCCTCACTCTGCAGCTTGTCATTTTTGTTCATTACTTTGAGGAGCTTTAATGATACATCTTCAGATTTGTCTCATAGGTAGTTTTGTTTCAGTTCCAAGATTCTGCACATTCCACAGCTTCTTTCTTTGCTATTTACATGTAATTAAGTCTCAATTTTCAACATTTATTTTGTCCATTTGATAAAACACTGCATTCCCACGGGTCATTGAAAATCTGTAAAGTCATGGATTTTTACTCTTCCATTTTTCAGGCCTTGGATGTCATGGAAAGGTGTCCATTCGCTTTTAAAATCATGAAAAGTCATGGAATTTGAAAATTATTGAATTAGCTCTAGCTGCGGTTGTGTACTTAAAAAGTATAAAGTGCATTGTTAGTCTGTTCAGGTCATGGAAAAGGCTTGACATGCTCATTGTACAGGTCATGGAAAGTTATGGAATTAAACATGGATGAAAGTTTAAGCACCCTATAAACGTTTTCCAGTATATTTACACTAATGGAACAAGGAGTGTTATCTACCAGAAGCTTAGCAAAGCTTATGAGAGTAGAGATACCACTTAGACGAAGAAAGTACCACTTAGTATATAGATTAGAGAAGAAAACAGTTTCATAAACAAATAAAATAAATAGAATAAACAATAAATAGCACCAAGCATTGCTATAAACAGGAAAATAACCTTGATGAGAACAATTACTGGATACTAGATGAGAGAAGACATTTTAATTTGCTCCTGAAATTGTTATAGGAAGAATACAGACAATTGATCATTTTGCAAGGAAGTTAATATCCAAACATGTTTTGCGACATAACAGATGCATCGTAGGGGCTAATTATGCCTATAAAAAGATAAAGTCAACTGTTGTTTCAACTGGATCTGATAAAAAATAGTTTTGTGATGCATCTGAAGAAGAAATTACTTAATAACTTGAGTAATTTGCCATCCTGAAAAATTGGAAACAAAATATTACATGACATAATACATTACATAATTCATTCATAAATCACTCCCTTACAAAAAAAATTTGCCTTTGCATATCTGTAACACTTATTACTAGAAAAGTTTCTTTCTAATCCCAAATTCTCTAACAATGTATTGAATAAAATAATAAACACACCTGGGGCCCGTTCCACAAAGAGTTACGCACAATCTTAAGTATGATTTACTGTTGACTTAAGTATGGGGAATCAAACTTAAGATTGTGCGTAAGTCTTTGTGGAATGGGCCCCTGGTAAATATCCAGAATGTGCTTTGTGCTAACTGAATGAACCTCAGAGTTAGGCCTAACACCTGGAGGGCTTGGATTCTCTATAACATTATACATTTTGGGCCTTGAATCCTTACTTTCCTGTCTACAGCATCTTTTTTGGAGGCTTAACAAAAACAACAGGTTTGTGTAATCAAAGAGAAATGATCTTTTGATCTAGCTTTTCATTTTTTGAAAAGTTGAATTGTAACAAAAATTATTTTAACCGTCTGCTTGACTGTGTTGTATTATAAATATGAAGATAATGCAACAAATTTTATGAAAATGGTTCTCTTTGTTTCCTAAGTAAGTGTTTTGAAAAAGTATCAAAAGAAACACTCGTGGACCTGAAAATGACTTCTCCTCCTCTCAGAAAAAAAAAATTTCAGAAAAGAAAAATGTGACTGAAAAAAATTTAGCCAAGATATATGTTTGTGATTTGGACTTACCCCAAATAAAATAAAGCTTTGATAGAAGTATCCCTGCATGAATTAAATAAATCAGTTAAAATATATTTTTTGTCCTTGAAAACGAAATTGTGTCAGGCTTTGGCTCAATAGAGCCATTTTCAAATAACAATTACAATGGGTTGTGGGATAGAATGTTGGTGTGTGTCATTTTTACTATAGTAAAATATCATTAACAAAATGACTTGCACTAAAATCCCATCCCACAATCCTTTGTTACTGCTATTTGGATAAGTGTCTGTAAGGCTGTGAACAGAAACATCAACAAACATTTAAGGCATGGATAAGTGTCTGTAAGGCTGTGAACAGAAACATCAACAACAATTTAAGGCATGATCTGTATTCATTTCAATTTTACTCATGACAAGTCTGTAATATCTTACAGATTCGTATTGTCAAAACTTTAGTCAAGAACTTCAAAGTAGACCAAAGAAGGATAGTAGTTTTGTCTCAGTACCGTCTCCAGTGTGCTCAGATCGAAGGAAAATTGAAAGATGAGGAACTTGACAAGGTGTTGGTGTCAACTGTTATTAAAAGTCAAGGTAAGATGTCTTCTGAGAATTTTGCTGCAGTATTAATATATCAGTCTAGTCCTTGTCATGACCCACAATCTGTGTAGCATAGCTCTACCAAAGAAGTAGAACACCTGGGGTGGGGACTGTTTGCTTGTTATAGTGTAAATGAAGGGACTCACAACCTCTATCTTTTACCTAGCTCTCACAGCTACATGTAAGGTTCTCTCATGTTGTTTGAAATGGTATTGCATTTTGGTATTGATATTGCATTTGGTGTATTGATGTTGCATTCATGTTATTAACATTGCACTTTTAGTATTCATAGTACATTTGGGTATTGATAGTTTGATATTGCATTTGTAGTATTGATATTGCATTTGGGGTATTGTAATATTGCAGTTGTGCTATTGATATTGCTGTTGGGTTGTTGATATTGCATTTGGGGCATTAGTATTGCATTATGGACATTAATATTGCATGTGGGGCAGTGATACTGCATTTGTAGTATTGATATTCATTTAGGGTATTTTTATGTTGAATTTGTGTTATTGATATTGTGTGTTGGTATTGAATTTTGGGTGTTAATATTGCGTGTGGGTATTTTCATTACATGAGACTATTGATATTGCATATGGGGTCTTGATATTGCAAAGGGGAATTAGCAAATGTCATAAAGTGTTAGTACATAAACACATGTTCTGTTTTTGGTATGTGACATGCTGTTAAGACTGTTACAACAGCTTTGATTAAGGTGCATCACTTCTCTAAGCAGGAATAAATTAGTATTTAATTCAAACCCCAGGGAAATGTGACGCTTGAAAAGTTGCCTTTCATTTCAACATATTATAGGTATACATGAAATTTCGAAACAGCTTGCATTGGTAGGCAGATATGCAGTCAGCCTCTATTTTATACCACAATACTGAAACTGCACTCCTTTGAGTATTGTTCACACCACAGTACTGAATCTGCCGTCCTTTGAGTATCGTTCACACCACAGTACTGAATCTGCCCTCCTTTGAGTGTTGCTCATACCACAGTACTGAATCTGCCCTCCTTTGAGTATTGCTCATACCACAATACTGAAACTGCGCTCCTTTGAGTATTGTTCACACCACAATACTGAAACTGCGCTCCTTTGAGTATTGTTCACACCACAGTACTGAATCTGCCCTCCTTTGAGTATTGCTCATACCACAGTACTGTATCTGCCCTCCTTTGAGTATTGCTCATACCACAATACTGAAACTGCGCTCCTTTGAGTATTGTTCACACCACAGTACTGAATCTGCCGTCCTTTGAGTATCGTTCACACCACAGTACTGAATCTGCCCTCCTTTGAGTATTGCTCATACCACAGTACTGAAACTGCTCTCATTTGAGTATTGCTCATACCACAATACTGAAACTGCGCTCCTTTGAGTATCTTTCACACCACAGTACTGAATCTGCCCTCCTTTGAGTATTGCTCATACCACAGTACTGAATCTGCCCTCCTTTGAGTATTGCTCATACCACAGTACTGAATCTGCCCTCCTTTAAGTATTGCTCATACCACAGTACTGAAACTGCTCTCATTTGAGTATTGCTCATACCACAATACTGAAACTGCGCTCCTTTGAGTATCGTTCACACCACAGTACTGAATCTGCCCTCCATTGAGTATTGCTCATACCACAGTACTGAATCTGCCCTCCTTTGAGTATTGCTCATACCACAGTACTGAATCTGCCCTCCTTTGAGTATTGCTCATACCACAATACTGAAACTGCGCTCCTTTGAGTATTGCTCATACCACAGTACTGAATCTGCCCTCCTTTGAGTATTGCTCATACCACAGTACTGAATCTGCCCTCCTTTGAGTATTGCTCATACCACAGTACTGAATCTGCCCTCCTTTGAGTATTGCTCATACCACAGTACTGAAACTGCTCTCATTTGAGTATTGCTCATACCACAATACTGAAACTGCGCTCCTTTGAGTATCGTTCACACCACAGTACTGAATCTGCCCTCCATTGAGTATTGCTCATACCACAGTACTGAATCTGCCCTCCTTTGAGTATTGCTCATACCACAGTACTGAATCTGCCCTCCTTTGAGTATTGCTCATACCACAATACTGAAACTGCGCTCCTTTGAGTATTGCTCATACCACAATACTGAATCTGCCCTCCTTTGAGTATTGCTCATACCACAGTACTGAATCTGCCCTCCTTTGAGTATTGCTCATACCACAGTACTGAATCTGCCCTCCTTTGAGTATTGCTCATACCACAGTACTGAATCTGCCCTCCTTTGATTATTGCTCATACCACAATACTGAATCTGCCCGCCTTTGAGTATTGCTCATACCACAGTACTGAATCTGCCCGCCTTTGAGTATTGCTCATACCACAGTACTGAATCTGCCCTCCTTTGAGTATTGCTCATACCACAATACTGAAACTGCGCTCCTTTGAGTATTGTTCACACCACAGTACTGAATCTGCCCTCCTTTGAGTATTGCTCATACCACAGTACTGAAACTGCTCTCATTTGAGTACAAAAGGATATTTTACTTGTCCTTGACAATGGAAAGGAAGCAAAATTAGTTCTGTTAGATTTTTCAGCTTCATTTGACTCTATTGGCCATGATCATCTACTACATCTGGGTATTGTTCATACCACAGGACTGAAACTGCGCTGCTTTGAGTATCATTCATACCACAGTAATGAATCTGCCCTCCTTTGAGTAACGTTCATACCACAATACTGAAAGTGCGCTCCTTTGAGTATCATCCACACAACAGTACTGTATGTGCCTGTCCTTAGAGTATTGTTCACACCACAGTACTGAATCTGCCCTCCTTTGAGTATTGTTCATACCACAGTACTGAAACTGCTCTCATTTCGGTATTGTTCACACCACAGTACTGAATCTGCCCTCCTCTGATTAATGTTCATACCACAATACTGAAACTGCACTCCTTTGAGTATTGTTCACACCACAGTGCTGAATCTGCCCTCCTTTTAGTATTGTTCACACCACAGTATTGAAACTGCTCTTCTTTGTGTAGCGTTCATACCACAGTACTGAATCTGCCGTCCTTTGAATATCCTTCATACCACAGTATTGAATCTGCCGTCCTTTGAGTATTGTTCATACGACAATACTGAAACTGCACTCCTTTGAGCATTGTTCACACCACAGTACTGAATCTGCCCTCCTTTGAGTATTGCTCATACCACAGTACTGAATCTGCCCTCCTTTGAGTATTGCTCATACCACAGTACTGAAAATGCTCTTCTTTGTGTAGCGTTCATACCACAGTACTGAATCTGCCGTCCTTTGAATATCCTTCATACCACAGTACTGAATCTGCCCTCCTTTGAGTAACGTTCATACCACAGTACTGAAACTGCTCTCATTTGAGTACAAAAGGATATTTTACTTGTCTTTGACAATGGAAAGGAAGTTAAATTAGCTTGTTAGATTTTTCAGCTGCATTTGACTCTATTGACCATGATCATCTACTAAATCATGTATTGACCTGATATGGAATCTATCTCATAGCCATTTACTGGTTTTTCATCTTACCTCAGCCACAGGAAAGGATTTGCTCTTATAAGTAATGTACAATCTGACTCACAGCCTCTCTGATGCATTAGAGTGTATTATGTTTTCGGCCCCGTTCCAGAGCCTAATTGAGGTTCATGGTGTTTTGTGTATTGTCTACAGCAATGACACTCCCTGTGATACTCAATTGTATATTACCTTTGATCCTTCTGATTGCCAATCTGCAATTTCTAAAACTGAATGTAGCTTGTATTAAGGACATTAAATCATCGACTGCTTCAAACAGGCTCCCACGATAAGACTCTAAAACTGAAATTCCGATCCTGTATTATGAAGCAAGTAGACCCCTCAGCCCCAAAAATTGGTCAGTCTTCAATTGAGATATCCGTTATTGCAAAGAACCTTGGCAATTACACAGATTCTAATTTGACTTTAAATCACATTGATCATATTTGCAAAATGGCTTTTATTTCAGTTAAAAAGATGAGGCAGATTTGTCTCTTTGTTGACGTTGACCCTACTGCTGGACTTGCTCATGCCTTTGTTATCTCCAGACTCAAGTCTTGCAACTCCCTTCTGTATGGATTACATGAAAACACTATTTTGAAACTACAACATTTCCAGAATACAGCAGCTTACCTCATATCTTGTGTTTCTGGTTCTCATCTTATCTCATCCATCCTACATGATTTATTTTGGCTTTCAATCAAGTGGCAAATTAACTAAAAGATTCTCCCCCTTACACTCGAAGCTACTTGGGCCTATCGCCAGTTTATTTTATCTGAACTCACTCATCTGTATATTTCAACTGGAACACTAAGATCAACCAACCCCTCTCTCTTCTTACTGTTCTGGACAATACTAATTTTACTCATCCTGGGCACAAATCCTTTTTTGTTATGCCTCTGCCACTTTATGTACAGTAACAGTATCCCTCTCCATGTCTCCCAGTCTGAAAGTATTAGCATTTTTAAATCCAGTCATAAAACCCATTTGTTTGGTATTGCTTAGAAGTAATCTTGTTCTTTTCTCCTTTCTTTTTGTATGTATGTCTTTTCCTTCTTGGCGCTTTTTTTTTTTTTTTTTTTTTTGCATTTTGTGCTTTTTAAATTTCTATTATTTAAAAAAAGGAATGGATGTTTTGTCAAAATTTCAAAGCAATAAATGTGTATCAAACGTACTATTACATAAAAATTTCACATTCACAACACCCTCCTTACCTAGGTTATTATCAGGCTCGTAGATTCTCGTACCAGACAGCTGTGGGAATTAAAGCTCTGCTTTCACCTTTTAAATATTCTTCATTCATGTTAATGAAACTTTGCAGGAAGTGAATGGGATTACGTGATCCTGTCCACTGTTCGTTCAATGCCAAAGATCGAGGTGGAAGATCACCCAGGAAAAGGCTGGAAAATGCGACATCTTGGTTTTACAATGGACGAAAACCAAATGAATGTAGCCTTGACCCGAGCCAGAAGAGGTCTCATTATTATCGGTAATTATGTTTGTCCAATGAATATTTTGTTTGTGTTATTGCCAAAAAATTTCTTCTATAGGTCTTGTGCATTGACTGCACAATGATGTCATCCATGGGGGAAAACGACAATGGAACACGTGGCTGCACTCATAAGAATTGGCCTGGCACATGTAGCAGACTGTGCACGTATTCGACTGTTTCACGAATGAGCCGTCTGCATTTGTCAGTGTTGGGTTTTTTTTGCCCCCAGTGGAGGGGGTACTTTCTGCACTGTGACATCATATGCACAAGGTCTACAATTTAACTTCACAATTGTTGGGAAGTATTAATTTAATATTTTATGTTATCAATTCAGTTTCCAGAATCAAGAGTAAAAGAAACGCAACAGGGTGAATGCCAATTCTACTGTTGCAGTGGTGCTATCTATATCCCAAATCTGTAATTCCCCCAATTTTTAGTCGTTTTGAGCTGGTGTTAAGTTGAGTTGTTCTTAATTTGGCAGTGTTTAAGCGTCTTAACTTGTTTATCAACTGTTGGTCAAGATTTTCTTTCTGTGAAAAGTTTATTTCTTGTAAAGAAAACTACCATTTCATGTTATTTAGAATAATCTTACATTCTGTTTTGGTAAAATTATTGATTTAAAAAATATGAAAATTGTGAAACAAAACAGTAATATTTGACTGGACAGGACATATGGTGGAAATATCTACTGCTTTTGATATTGAATTCCCAGAAGTGTCGAAATTCTATTCCACTTTAATAGACCTTGTGCATCCTTTGGGGCAAAACAATGAAACATGTGGCCGTACACATAAGAACTTGCCATTCATGTGTAGCAGACTATGTAGGTATTTGACTGGTTGATAAATCAGCTGTCTGCATTTGTCGATGTTGGTTTGTTTTGCCCCCAAAGGAGGGCGTACTTTTTGCTCTGTGACATCATATACACAAGGTCTATAGATAAGTTCAATGCTTATATGTATGCATTTGTTAGTGATCTTTCTGTTCAAGTCAACTGGGAACAAAACATCTAAGCACTCTCATGTTGCTAGAATAGAACAGGACGTTTAAGCTAATATTACCTGAGAAAAAGGTGTTTTCTCGGGTGAAGCTTGTCTCAGTATTTGTGGCATTAAACCCTGTTAAAACAAACCTTGTTGCTCTATTGAGCTAATAGTCTTTAAAGGGGGCAAATGCCTTTAACTTTATTGATCTCATGATACCTGAACAGGAAGTTCCCTGATAGACTCTGGGTTATCAGTTGCCAGCTTGAGATGACTAAAACTTGCTATTTGATTCTCGCGTCATGGCTAGCTGCGCATAGCATACTGTTTTACATGTGATTACATCCCGTCATATGACACATTTGTGTTGGTGTGCCATTAAACCCCATCTAAACCAACTAACTACATCCTGTCATATGCTTAAACTGCATATAAAAGTGTTACCCATTGACCTTTGACCTATTGTGCAATGTTGCCCTTTGAAGGAACTTTAAACTGGTCTATTGTTATTATTGTTCACTCTTGTGAGTAATCTTTTTTTGTTCTGCAGGAAATAAGTATCTTTTGGGAACAATGGAAAAATGGAAGGCACTTCTCAAGGCATACAACGAAACCAATTCATTGATACAAGCTAAAGATTTCCTCAATTTACCATCCATGGGTAGAAGATAGAGGGCAGCAGGCATGCATAAGGAGGACAGAAGGCAAATACAGTTATGCATGGACCGTCACTCCAGTAGAAATCAGTTGGCAATCTTTTGTCATTTGCTTGAAGTTCTTAATGCCCTTAAGTAGCTTCATAGAAGAGATGTGTGACACATGCTTCTAACTTTGCCCTCGCAAATCACTCTGTTAAAACATCTAGTTCATAATTTCATTCAATGTAAACTATTTCTCAACTCTTTTTATATAAATTGTTGCAGAAAGTGGTGAAAGGGTTATTATCTTCTTTGTAAAAGTCTCAAATTTTCAGTGTGTGTCCTTTTGTATAGACCTTGAGGAATTTTAAAACTTGTACAGAAATAACAGCAGCTGAAGTAGTCATATCATGCCAAACAAAAGAAAAGCAACTCATTCATAAGGTGCAAGTTTTGTTATTATTTAGTATTTTAAATGATGCAATGTTCAAAACAGGCAGAATTGGTAGAATTAATAGCTTTCTATTTTGCAAAAAGTCTTGCCTTGAAGTCCAAAACAAAATATCTACGTAGTTTTGAAATATCAAAGTGCAGTTCCTTTTGTGTAAAAAGTTCTTGTAGTTAACAGTTCATTCCTCTTTTATGCCGGGAACATTTCATTCTTGACTTGCTTATCTTTGTGACCTAATTTTTACAAAATATTGAGTACTTCTATGATTATGGCATAACATTTGTACAATCAACCTAAGGGTACATTCCAAAAAGAAACTGGGTTGTGGACTCCAACTTTTGTCAGCTTTTTCTTCCCTCCTTAACCACCAGTGGCAGATCCAGAAATTTGTGAAGGGGGTGACTGTTAGTTTTATTCCATTGTAAAATATAGTGCTATATTAGTCTATATTTAAAAAATTTTCCTTTTATAAAGTTTACCATTGTGGAATGGAAGAATGGGTGTGATTAGTGCCCATACTCACTCCCCCTGTATCTGCCACTCCTCCCCCTTTCCTATGGTACTTTATTTGCACTACTTATCATGAAATTTGTGAAAAATCTTTTATTCATTATTTTATATGTTCCATCTCTTTTCTTTCTATTTTTCTATTTTGTGATACATTAAATGGATAACATAAGGTTTTTTCAACAAAGGTGTGCAAGTGTAAATGTTGCATTTGACAAATTTGTATTTACGTTGCACTTACTTGTTTTACATCAGGTTGTTAAAATTGTCTGTGTTTAAAATAAGTATTTTATTTTGTAGTAGTTATGTTGAGATATATATTCTTCACACCAAATGAGACCAAAATAATGTCCACTTTTGCTACAGTCTTTTATTTTATCCTCATTTGTATTTAGCACTTCCATCGTGAGATACTGTTTTATTTATTTTTGTCAAGCTTAAACTTATTTTCTATAGGACAATATCATTCCAAAGAAATCTTTCAAATCATCGAAAAAGTTGTAAACATTTATTGTCAATTTCTGCTTGATTGAAAAGTTATTCAGGGTATGTGTGTGTCATCTGTTGAAGTTAGACCATAACACTGATATCCAGGGTATGTGTGTGTCATCTGTTGAAGTTGGACCATGACACTGATATAAGAAAAAAAAACTAATGAAAACAGGTAATCTTAGAGAGGTGAGTGCCCTTTACTTCGATGTACTTAAACACAAAAGCATTTAGATGGGGAGGAACATGAAGGGAAATTTCTTCACCTCCTTTTCACATCTAATACAATTTTCTAGTCAAGAGACAATTGCCTTCTGTTCTACTGGAACAATACTTCCCCATCTTTTAATTGTTTCAACCATGTTTGCTTTCATTTGAGAGAAGTGATTTGTAGACTTATTTAGAAATTCCCAAGTAAAATTTAGAAATACAGAAAGGGGGAAAGGAGTAGCACATGAGATGCATTGTTACATTTTTCTTAAGTCTTTCTTATTTTTGTCACATTGCTAAGCATATTTTCTTTAAAAGATTTGAAAATATTTTAAATTTTGAATATCAAACAACGACTCATATTCATTGGCAATACTTGGAAACTGTTTAACTGACATCATTTGTGGTAAGTGCAATCATTTATCATATAAAGAAGTGGAACTCTTTGTAAAAAGGACATGGTTGTTACTGCTTATTTCATTTTCCAAAGAATGTGTCATAGAAATAGTTGTATTTGCTTCATTGGTATCTATTTGTCCTTAGATCATAAATACAAATTCTGTCAAAATATATGTGCAATCCTTAAATTTATCAGTGGTTAGACTGATCATATGATGTTATGCTATGTTTTCCTCTAAATGCCATACTTGATTGTCTTGCAAGGAGGAGGGAAGAAGCCTGTTTCGCAGACTAATAAATATTGTCTTTATATCCCTATCAAATATGGTTGCCATGAATTAATGCAGTCAAATATTTTGTAAGACACTCACAGGTAGTGCTCTCTTAAGGACTGCTTTATTGATTAAAAAAATTGTCAAAGTTGAGTTTGAAGGTTCGTGTGAAATATTAAGAAAGGTTCAGATAATTGTGTTCTGTAGATGGACTTATATCTTCATTATTTTGTGTTGTTTTTAGCAAGTATTTGACATTTATGAGTGGGGGTGAGGGCAGAAAAGATTGTTGGGTCCAAGGAGAACGAAGAGGTAATGAATGAAATGCCATTTTGTCACAAAAAACATTTCAACACCAGTAAACAAGAATTAGCAGGTTTTTATCCTGTATTTAGCTGCACATCATTGTATTCAGACTTAAGTGTAGCATTCTTTTGGTTTTTGATTCCTTGCCGTAGGCAGGCAAGGAATCTATGCGATGGTGATGTCGTGTGTATATGTGTGTGTGTGTGTGTGTGTGTGTGTGTGTGTGTGTGCATATGTTTTTGGTGTAAAACGGGGACATGAGCCTTTTTTTCTCCGGACAAGTGTGGATACACCTGCAAGTGGGGAATCCCCACTTGCCAAATGCAAAATTAACCATGAAATTGAATTTCTCGCGTTTCAAGGATGTGCCTCAGTAAGTTTGAAGCATTTTGGAGTTTTCCCCAATTTCCATGTGATAGGCCTAACATTGGGTGTCAAATCATGGGCTGGTGCATGGGTGTGTGTGTATCTGTCTTGTACCAGTAAATCGAGGACATGAGCGTTTTCTCCCCTAGTGAAGTGTCGATACACCCAAAGTGGGGATATCCCCATTTTCATTGTTAAAAAAATGTGTCCCCAATTGACGGTCAAAACATGTATGTGTGTGTGTGCGTATGTGACGCTTTGGCTTGTAAACACGATATCTCAAGAAGGGTAAGTCTGAGGGATCTCATACTTGGCATGTGGATTGCCCATATTGAGTAGATGATCCCTATTGTTTTTGGTGGACGTCAAAGGTCACTTGGGGTCACGAGAGGTCAAAAGGTCAAAATCTTGTAAACACGATATCTCGAGAACGGTACATGTGACTATGCTCATATTTGGTGTGTGGGTTGGTCATATTGAGTAGATGATCCCTATTGATTTTTGTGGAGGTCAAAGGTCATTCTGGGTCACGAGAGGTCAATAGGTAAATTCCTTAGAAATTGCTTGTAAACAGGGTATCTCAAGAAGGGTAAGTGTGACTATGCTCATATTTGGTGTGTGCATTGGCCGTATTGAGTAGATGATCCCTATTGTTTTTGGTGGAGATCAAAGGTCATTTGGGGTCACGAGAGGTCGAAAGGTCAAAACTTCGTAAACACGATATCTCGAGAACGGTACATGTGACTATGCTCATATTTGGTGTGTGGGTTGGTCATATTGAGTAGATGATCCCTATTGTTTTTGGTGGAGGTCAAAGGTCATTTGGGGTCACGAGAGGTCAAAACGTCAAAACTTCGTAAACACGATATCTCGAGAACGGTACATGTGACTATACTCATATTTGCTTTGTAGGTTGGTCATATCGAGTAGATGATCCATATTGTTTTTGGTGGAGGTCAAAGGTCATTTGGGGTCACGAGAGGTCAAAAGGTCAAAACTTCATAAACACGATATCTCGAGAACAGTACATGTTACTATACTCATATTTGGTGTGTAGGTTGGCCATATTGATTAGATGATCCCTATCGTTTTTGGTGGAGGTCAAAGGTCATTTGGGGTCACGAGAGGTCAAAAGGTCAAAACTTCGTAAACACGATATCTGGAGAACAGTACATGTGACTATACTCATATTTGGTGTGTAGGTTGGCCATATCGAGTAGATGATCCATATTGTTTTTGGGTGGAGGTCAAAGGTCATTTGGGGTCACGAGAGGTCAAAAGATCAAAACTTCATAAACACGATATCTCGAGAATGGTACATGTGACTATGCTCATATTTAATGTGTGGGTTGGTCATATTAAGTAGATGATCCCTGTCGATTTTCGTGGTTGTCAATGGTCATTTGGGGTCACGAGAGGTCAAAAGGTCAAAACTTCGTAAACACGATTTCTCGAGAACGGTACATGTGACTTTACTCATATTTCGTGTGTGGGTTGGTCATATTGAGTAGATGATCCCTGTTGTTTTTGGTGGAGGTCAAAGGTCATTTGGGGTCACGAGAGGTCAAAAGGTCAAAACTTCGTAAACACGATATCTCGAGAACGGTACATGTGACTATACTCATATTTGCTTTGCAGGTTGGTCATATCGAGTAGATGATCCATATTGTTTTTGGTGGAGGTCAAAGGTCATTTGGGGTCACGAGAGGTCAAAAGGTCAAAACTTCATAAACACGATATCTCAAGAACAGTACATGTGACAATACTCATATTTGGTGTGTAGGTTGGCCATATTGATTAGATGATCCCTATCGTTTTTGGTGGAGATCAAAGGTCATTTGGGGTCACGAGAGGTCAAAAGGTCAAAACTTCGTAAACACGATATCTCGAGAACGGTACATGTGACTATACTCATATTTGGCGAGTGTGTTGGCCATATTGAGTAGATGATCCCTATCGTTTTTGGTGGAGGTCAAAGGTCATTTGGGGTCATGAGAGGTCAAAAGGTCAAAACTTCGTAAACACGATATCTCAAGAACGGTACATGTGACTGTGCTCATATTTAGTGTGTGGATTGGTCATATTGAGTAGATGATCCCTATTGATTCTCTGAAAGGTCATTTGGAGTCAGCATGTTCAAAGCCTGACAAGCTTTCCTGCACAGTCTTTCAAAAAATGTCACTTGTAGGGTCCTGTAACTTGTCCTGTAGATGGCACATAGTGAATACATGGTCCCAGAAGTTTTTGGTGGAGGTCAAATGTCATTTGGGTTCACAACGGGCAAGGGGGATCTCAATGTAGGAAGATTGGATGTCTTGCATGTGTACTTTGTGGGCACATTATGGAGCCCTGTTAATTGAAAAACATTGCCAAGCAATGTCAGTGTGAAAAAAGGCCTTACATTTCAGCGGCAAGGAATCACTAAGCCTTTTGGCTTTCTGGTTCAAATATTAATATATCTTATTTGTAGAAGTGCTAGAGGAACAGATAGTTAGACATTTATTTTGTGTCAACATTTGTACATCTCATGCCCTATGCAGTTAAAAATGGGAACGGTGATACTTACATGACAACAACAGTTTTTACAAAACGATCTCATTTTGCTACTTAATTATCCAATGAAGTTTGAACTTATTCTTTGACCAATGGCTTTTAGATCCATCACTAGTCATGTTATGGCAAGACGACATCAATTATGGGTTTAAGAGAAATTGGGAGTAGTATGTGTCTTAATATTTTTATCTTTTAGGTTTATTAAACATTCTGCTTATGTTTGTACGTTCTTTTTTTTATATTTTCATATTTTCTTAAAAGTCCAATTTCCACCCTTAGCCAGTGTTCCTGTCAGGAGGTGGGGTAAGGAGGGATATGCGCCTCCCTTTGCAAAAGGAAGGTAACCCCCCACACCCATTTCATTTACATAACAATAGAAACAATGTTAACATCTTGGTTTCTTATTGAAGAAGAAGACACCTCTGCAGCAATATTTGAACATTTGAACTTACAAAAATAAACAACCTTTTAAACCCTTCAGGTTGCACCTAATAGAGGCACCTTATAGGGGTCTTGAAGCAGGCTTTTTCACCATGAACCCAACCTGCAACTTTGGCCAAGGACACCATCAATTTGGACTTGTGGTTTAGCAGTAACAAATCCTGTCATATGTTTTAATTTCTGGTGTCAGCCACACATATCACTATTTGGCAAAAACCAAGCTAGCATAACAAAGTAACATTTTACATTTTATGTGGTATCAACATATGTTTTGCCCATTGGAAATCAACGTTGAGTTGTTCTTTTATCTTAATCGCATATTTTGAGAAAAAGAGTGGAATTATCTATATTTTCATCTTTTCTAAATATGTCAAAAGTGTTTATACCAGCAGGTGTCATTTGTAGTCTTTATTTCTATATGAGCAGCTATCCTGATTTATGCATTATATTATACAGCTGATTAACGTCTTCTATCGTCAGTCATCAGTAGCCTGCAACAGGTGGCCAAAATGGGGAGAAGCGGGAAAATAGGAGCAAAGCACAATGTGGGGGGAGGGCAAAAATTTTTGCAAGAAGAGCAAATCCAAACGTAAAGCGCATGCTGCTGAGGTTTGGTCCAAAGGCAAAGCTCTTGGTTGGGTCAAGGAGCTAAGCTCCCCGAAGCTCTGAGGTTTTACCATATCTTTAGATGAAAAGTTTCAGCAGGGGGTGCATTATTTAGTTTTCAGTTGACCTAATACCTAACTGACCTAACTCGAGGGGGGACAACTGGGCACAAGGGGAAAAAATCTGATTGGACATATGCCCTCATGCCCCCTCCCCCCTTACCCCCCGTAGCACCGCCACTGTCTATCATACCATGCAGACCTGAAAGAATTGTGATAGGAAATACGTATTTCTGAAATACAGATAAAGTAATGCTACTCTAAGTTCGTAGTTGTTTTAGTCGTTTGTAACTTAAAAATGATCTTAAAATTATATATTAGCTACCAAAAATGATGTACCTGAGAGTATTTTTATTTGTAATTTTTCTGATTTTCAAGCAAACTAGCAGCTGAATGGATTTTCGCATGTACTTTAGCCATGTGCACATGGGTAGGGCCTGGCCCCACCCCAGGCTTTGTTGATGACACCCCTTGATCCCTGTTAAAGTTAGAAAAATTCTTAATGGCTATTATTAGCTTAACCACAGTGTTGGTAGAGCTTAGGCTACAAGTGAGGGAACCTCAAATTTTCGGGATCTACCCGATGTTCACGGGATTCAATGTTCCCAAGGTTCGATGTTCGCCGTTTACGTATCTGGATGATTTGACGATGATGAGAAGGTTAGTTATTCCCGGGGTTTGATGTTCCCAGAAGTGCGGATGTTCCCAAGATTCGGGAACATTGAACCTTGGGAACAGCGAACCTTGGGAACAACGACATAACCCGCAAATTTTCAACCAAAACAAAACAGTCATCACAGAGGTCGTGAGGGTAGACTGCTTCTCGGTCTAAAACGTTCATCCCCTCCATAATCCAAAAGCTTCATACGAAACAAGTGCCCACAATTTTGCAATAACCCAGATTCACCAGTCGTTTTCCTCTGGACCTCTACCAGGTATTGCCGCTGGACCCAGCACCTTCGGGAATGGGTGCATTCCCCTTGCTCAAGTCGTCAAACTCCCACCTAATTGTCTATCGGCTTTTGCAGCGCCTTTGGTCGCTGGAAGTGTTGGTTTAGTTCTTTTTTGGAAACCCTCCCTGGTCAACACGTCATCAGGGAGGGTTTTTAAACAGTCAGTGGTGTAACCTACTAGGAGGGGGCTACCTTCCGCATATTTTTATCCCCCCCCCCCCCCTCCATCCCCACCTGCAACGACGATTGGAGACAATGAAAAAATGACATTAAAAATATAAATTAAAGATGTAAAAATACAAAAAGATAAAAGTTAAGATATGGCATCATGTACTAATTGTATAGGCTTGTGTTACTGATGCAGATACACATTTAATGATTATATACTCTAATACTGACCGACTGTGTGGTCAAGTTAGAGCATCCGACCTGAAGCTTGGTAGGTCTCAGCTGGAGTTCGACTCCAGGTCGGGTCATACCGAAGGCTTTAAAATTGGAACTTTTGACATTGTGCTTGGTGCTTAGAATCTTCGCCTTGAAACTTCCATCTAACAAGGGAGTTGTCTGATCTAACTAACTATATACTCTATCCTAGATTTTAAAACTCAACGAACAACTTTTGATGTAGCTCAGATTCGGACTTCGTGACCGTTAGCGTACATAGATATAATCGTTGTAAGCTTTCCAATTGGTACGGCTGACTTACATTTGTAGCACAATTGACATGTCCATGTGCTCAAAATATCTAAAAAGTTTTAAAAACGTAACGCGTGTATGTGGTGGCATATTTACGCAGGATAAGCCAGAAATGGCGGTAAAAATGTCACTGATCCTTATCACATGGAAGGGTAAGAACTTGCCTGGCAAGTTTTTTAGTATCAATGACGATATTTGTAGAGGTAACTTAAAGAGTTTGTGTTGAATAATTTGTCAAAGAAGTGCAACCATTTTGCCAGGAGATACTTTAGTTCGAGTTCTGGGATGCTATCAATTCCAGAAAACACGAGCAGACAGGAGGATGTACAGCCGTATAAAGTGCCCCAGATTTCGCCCGGTAAACAGAAGTTATACATTTAATCTGGTTATTTTTGACGTGTTGCACTTTACTCTTTTCTTGAGATGAAATTATTTTGGCAAACGAAAGCTCAATAATAAGTCAGACTTTCTGTGTTTGGACCCTACTTACATGCCTTGGAAATGCCATTTCCGGTTGTCCGGGGTCGAGATTCATCAAGATTTTCTATACACTGTGCGGCGATTTCTGACGGTGGCACTCCGCTTAAATAGTCGACAGGTCACATCAGAATCAGTGGCGTAGCTACTGGGGGTAGGGGGGCAAGTTGACCCCCCCCCCGAAAATAATTTGGGGAAATGTGGTGAAATTGGGGAAATGTCATGAAATGATGTGCCCTTTTTCCCATTTCTCAAAGTTTTTGTTAGAATAAGAAATTGTGAGACTTTTCTCATTCATATTCGTATTTTCATGCAACAAATTAACCCAGATTTCGTCAGTGTCGCATGAACCGGCCCCGACTCGCTTTCCACAGAAAAGTCCTCGCCGCGCGGCAGATTGAACGTACTCTTGTATACGAAGGGCACGGGTGTTATGGTCATTGCCTTCCAGTGCCACAGGAAGGTGTTATTCAGCGTTGCCAGTTTGGCGTTTTACACGCCAAAAACGGATAATTTGGCGTTTTTTGGAAATGTTTGGCGCAAAGATTTTAAAAAGGGACGCCAAACAGGATTTGGCGTTTTTCTGGCGTTTTTTTAAAGTGGCCTATTACAACAGCATTTCTTCATTATTACTAGATTTGAAGGAGAAATTAGACAAATTACAACTGTTATGACGCTCAGAATACAAAGTTTGGGCCAAATATGCAGTTACACGGCAAAAATTTACAGTGTACCATATACTGTGAAAAAATACAATGAAGTATGCGCACGACTTCTCATGCCCTTCTGAGTGATAAATTTGTTGATCCTGACATGTGTTACCAACGCTGAGGGATTTATCGAATCTGGCGTTTTTTCAGTCCATTTGACGCCAGATTTGGCGGTTTGTGACTTTGAAAAACCTGGCAACCCTGGTGTTATTCAGGAATTTAACAACAGCTGAAACAGTACGGTACAACTAACACTGCAAGGTTGTAAACCCGAACTTTAGAATTTGACCACCTTGTACACAGTCTTTGGGTCGTGCACTTTGAGAATTCAGTGAAAGAAAATAAAAACTGACAAGTCACTAACGTAGACCCCGAGGTAATATTGTCCTACAAGCTTGTTGGGTGGGGTTTAAACTTTAAACTATACCGATTTTACTCTGTGTACATAACCATGGATAGGGCTTAAACAATCCATGGCTTACGATAAACATAACGTCAGTGTAGAAATTAGAATGTAACTTGTAAGGCCACCCAATTCTTCCAAAGTTTTCAAAGAGGAAGGATTGTCTCTGCAACGCCCCTCAGTGAGATGCCAATTCATTTAATCTCTACAAATAGACAAATTCTGTCAAATTCCAATTGTTACTTTAAAAAGGTAGCATCTGTATCCCACTGGTGGCACCGATTGCCTCTAAGGACACCTACCTTTTTAAGAACTTCTAAAAGGTAGGGCCCACCCCATAGACTCCTTCCCCGGCCGGCATAGACGTAAAAGACAGGGGAGCGGAGGGTGTTCAGATGGGGGGGGAGAAATAGTTTTCCATTTATAACGCGAGAGATGTTAGTTGTAAAATCATAAGCAGATGGGAGATCGCATAGTCACAGAAAATTTCATCAATTCAGCGGATCCTTAATTTAACCAAGTTAGATAGTTAGTTTTGCAAACAAAAGCTAAAGATAGAAAATGCTTGGTCAGATACTCTTAACTGCATGAATACGCAATTTTGGCCATCTGAGGGGTCTGACTTTTCGAAATTTTCTCTACGCTCCGCACCAACTAATGGTGGCGCTTCGCTCAGTCTTTGGGAAAAATTACATTTTGGGGGTCAAAGTAGCTCTTAACTCTCTGATCACTTTGCAGTTGGCGAACATATTTTGAAGTGAGCATTTTATTGCAAACGACAAAAGAAGATGGTGACTCGTTAGATTCTTCGTACAAGTCTGGAAAATGCTATTTCTGGCCATCTGAGGGGTCTGATTTTTCGAAATTTTCTCTACTCTCCGCTCCGCGATGATTGAACAAATACTGCACCATTTTGCATCTAGACACCACTGAAATCCAGAAAACATTGTTTCTTCGGTAGTATGTATGTCAATTGTAAAATCTCTAAAAATGAATATTATGAAATTTTTCATGCTCCCCAAAAGGGAAAATCCTTAAACGCAGGACTATAATCAGTTCAAAGTTTTGCCAATTATGGCAACATTTTGCATGTAGGAAATCTAAAGCAAAGAAAGTTTCTCAGAGGGGGATAACTACTTTTGGTTTTCCTATAAAAGCTAAAATCCATTCCATTCAAATATTGCCGCATTTGCAATCTACGTCCTCCTGAATTTAAAAACTTTTCCCAAGGGGAAGGGAGATACCGATTCCCTTCAGTCTCACTCCCCAGACCACAGATCAGAAATGCCCAGTTTTGGGGTCACTAAAAATTATGTATTACCATTTTTCATAGATTGATTTTTTATTCTCATTGTTTGAGAAGTGGCAGACATGAGATTCGTATTTCAAGGCTGGGTACATGCAGCTTAAAATACGTTGAAAGTGCCGTTTCCGGCCATCTGAAGGGTTTGTAAAGCCCAAAATTTTCTTGTACGCTCCGCGCCAACTGATGGTGTCGATCCGCTTAGATAGTCTTGCACGCCTGAACCTCGGAAGTACCAAGTCCCCCACTTGTTATCTAGGCAACCCCCCCCCCCCCTAAAATTTCCATCCTGGCTACGCCACTGCCCTGTAGGAAGAAAATTTTGATTACGTCACTATACTTAGCCAAAAGTCACCCCATTAAACAGCAGGCAGTGATCAAAGTGGTACATGTAGTTCTTTAACAGCAGGCAAAGATGAAAGTTATACAAGTTATAGAGCTGAATAATTGGAGTAATTGGAAAATGTCCGTTCACTTAAGTTGCTATCCCATATGTAAACTAGGGACAGCAAACAAAAACGAATTTACAGCATGTAAATTTGTTTGACATTCTTGTAATGAGCAATGTGCTCGCTTTGTACGATGCGTTTGTCTCTTGAGCATAAAATTCATGAAGATTGTTTATTTGTAAGTTGGTTGGTAAGAGAGTCTACCCCAATACTGTTTCAATTTTTTATACCGACTGCGTATGATGGATTTATCGATTGTAATGTCATGACCTTTAACAGGTTCCCAATTGATTACGAGCAACTCTCCTTCCTTCCTATTGACCTAGATTCCCATGACCCTTCCTGTTACCCGTAAGGTGTTACCGGTGTACGTGACAAACCTTCATACCTTAGTTCCACATGGACGCTGTATCCCATATTTTCGGGGCGATGCGCACTGTTTAACAAAAAATTTCCTTACTGGCTAACGATAGCCCTAATCCTTACCTAATCCCCAACCCGAACAAAGAATACAATCGATGCAATACAATGGCAACAGCCAATCAAGAAACACCTTGCTAAACAGTGTGCATCAACCCATATTTCCAGGGCGTTGCTAATTTTACTTCTGCAGCCTCCTCATTGGCCATGCAATTTTATCGTACTGATTAATATTTATGTTAGGGAATGCGTCACAACTTTTAACCAATCAGGGCTTCAGTTAGTTTTACAGTCCCACGAGACCCACAAGCCCAGAGCTGCAAGTTTTGGCCACTCGTGTAGCAAACTCTAAACAGAAGCATGTAATCAATCTGAGTATATAGCTGGTTTTAGTTATCTTTTTTTTTATTCTTCTTTTTTGCCGGTCGCTGATTTAAGTGAAAACTGATCATTAATCATGTTGAAATAGAACTGAAGTTTTTGCCTCTGTTATCCGATTTGAAGTGTTATCTCTCTCATCTCGTACCTATATACTCGACAAGATCCTGTACCAGCCCTTCGCAGGAGCGATTGGTGAAACCACACTTAAAACTGCTTCCCAAAGAAGCTAGACGTCCACTGAAAGACAACACTTGACCGACCCCACGGCCCTCAGACCATTAACATCATTGGACTGTCATGTATGGCTCCATTCTAGACTGGATGAAAAGACCAGGTTTCGCCGAACGGCCCTTTGCCAGAGGGTCGGGAGGACTTTAGAAAAGGAGCGATTGGCCTTTTATCTCAAATTCGCAATGCCTCAAGGCCAACGGTTTCCTCAAAGATGACGCAACTTAGGCATAGGCCTATGCAAATACACCAAGGGTGGAATTCAAGTCATTTTCGTGGCAAATTTGACCGGAAGACAGTGAAAGTAATTCTTAGATGACCTGGACTATTGCCACGGTGGGGAATTGCCCTGTTAACGGATTGGAAACATTACGTTTTTCGTTATATCACGGTAATTCTCCGTTTTTTGTTACAGCGTGGCGGACCCCGGTGGCGGCGCTTAAGGGGCAAGACTGATAATTTCCCTAGATTTTGCCCTTACCTCACTCCCCTACAAAGGCGGATACAAGGAAATTTGTTTTTTTTTTTTTGGGGGGGGGGGGCAAACTCAACTTGAGACCAACAACTCTCAAATAGTATCACGGGATGTCGTGCAAAAATATTTTTTTTTTTGGAGGGGGGGGGGGGAGTATGAGAAGTGGTGACTGACTGCCCGAAACACTATCTAAGCGGAGCGCCACCCATTGGTTGGAGCGGAGTGTACAGAAAATTTTAAAAAATCGCGACCTCTCAGATAGAAATTGCATAAATTACCAGGCTTGTAAGTAGAATTTAAGCAGTCGTTATCTAAGAATAGACCAAAACCAAATTTTCGTTTAATATGTTAGAGACGAACATATTTTAAGCACTCTGGTGAAGTTTTCATTTATTTCTCATGTTCGGTTCTCGAGATATTAGCAACTGAAGTTGACATATTTTCTACAAAAGGTAAACTTGAACCAAGCAGGTGCTATGTCATGTATCCATATTGTTGGTCAATTTTTTGTTTTGTTTTTTATTTATTTTTGATCCTGCTGTTTGATATTGAATTGATTGGGGATGCTATCTTGCCCTTAAGGCAAATTAAGATTTTAAACTTCCATTGCTCGGGATGCACTTATGGTTACAACATATCACAGTTAAATTGTATAAATATGGTGTTAAATTTTAGAGAAAATCAACTAAACATTTCCATCAATGTGAATACATGACATCACGTCTACTTGTTGCAAGTTCACTCTTTTGTAGAAAATATTTCAACTTCAATTCTAATATCTCGAGAACCAAACATGGGAAATGAGTAAAAATTTCCCCAGTAAGCTTTGGGCCGAATATGTTCCTCTTCAAAAAAAAAAAAATGTTCTGGACTTTTTTGCTTCAAGGAGCTGCACACCGTTCGAAATAAGCTGAAATCATAACTTTTCGAATCATATTAACTCATATGACCAGTGGTCGAATGAGCTTGTAAACCTGAGCCGGCCACACAGAAGCATTGGTCAGTTGGTAGCGCTCCCAGCACCAATAACAGTACTGATTCAGTACTGCTATTGGTGCTGGTAGCGCTATCAACGCTTCTGGGCGGCCTGTACTGGGCTAAAATTTTGATACAATTACGAACTATATCCTTGACAATTACGCATTAGTTTATACTTTAAAATAATGTATGACATTTGTATGGGAGAGAAGGCTGTGATACTTTGCCCAGATTTAGAAAAAGGCTTATTTCATTTATGTCACATCGAATAACGTTATTTTTGGAAAATTGAAGACCATGCTTTGGAAATGTTTGGGGGGGGGGGCAAGTGCCCCCGTGCCCCTATGGCGAGCCGCCACTGCTCCCTCAAGTTAAGCCAGTTAGGAGTTAGGTTAACCGAAAAACAAATAGTATACCTCTCCAGATTTTATCCTTACCCCCCCCCCTTCCCCAAGTTAAGTCAGGGGTTAGGTTAACCGAACAAATAAACAACATACCTGAGACTTAATTTTCACCCAGAGATATGCTAGAATCTCAGAGCGTGCGGGGACCCCCACCCCAGGAAGGGCGCTTTAGGCTAGATTTATCGCTGCGTCCGGAATTTCTGCCCCAACATTTTCCATTGCCCTAATTAGTTTGCTCCCCAATTTTAACATTTTGGCGCCACCCGTGGGACCCAACGATAATTTCAAATTTATTCTTTTACATCAACAAGTTCTACAAAGTGCCACCCAACTGAAATCTCTTTTAAGATAATAGCTTTCCTCTAAAGCCGCCTACTGGTATCTAAAAACCAGGGGTGGTGGAAGCGAGTGGTCATTGCAGAGGCGGCTCCATGAGGGATCACCCCCCCCCCCCCTTTAAAGCTGTTTCCTCAAGATACCCCACTCAAACCAAATTTACCAATCCCCAACATAAATAAGCACCCATATATGTGCTTAGACAGAGCTTCGCCCTATGACCCCACTTGAGACCCTAAAACGGTCCAGCTCCACTCGCTGTGCGCTCGGCTTTGAGGTACGCAAGAAAAGTACTTCCCCTAACATTTTCCTTCAGCCCTGAATTTGTCCTCCCGGACTTTGGAATACCGTCCCCATGACTGGGTTAATGGTCATGCTCCATCGGAGAGCCCATACCCCGCCCCACTATCTCCGTCGGGGAAATTTGTATATCCCGTTGGAAAGGTCCTAAGGTAAAAATGATTCTAGCAACATTTGAAAAACATAACAAATGAGGAGGGCCCTTCTGAGGGATTTGTGGAATAATCCGACGAATTTTGTATATGCATGGACAGAGCATGTAACGCGTACGTCCTATTTGTAGGTTTCGCCATCGACCGGGACAAAAAGGCGCTTCAAGATGGCCGCCGTACGTGAAGCTGTATTTTGTTTGATTTGAAGACGACTGTGTACTATTTGAAACAAAATTTAAAGTTGAATGGGAAACAACATAATATTCCTGCAATATGTGTAGTGGTTTTGACCTTACCTTGCATTATTTCGAAAATAGTTCAAGTTTCTTGCAAAATCTGCTGATTTGAACTGCTTGAGCAAGTCCAAACTTTCACACACAAAGCCATACGGTAGACAGTCATCTTGCTACGCCTATATACTCACACGAAGGGTACCGACAATCTACGGATAGTATGCTCTGTTCATGTATATAGGAAATCCGTAAATAATCCCCAATGTCTTTTCATGACTCTCATCTCAACTAGCCTACCCCTGTCTTCCTGTGTTCTCTCCACTCATTCCAATGAAAGCCCTCAGCCTATTCTCCCATCAACAACTTCCCTCACTGTATATACTGGAGAGCCCCTTCCATCAACGTGATGCTTTTAAGCGATTTTTCTTTCCCCACAACATATATTTCAAAAGCGAAGTCTTTTGCAATAGTAGTTACAAATGACTGTGGGATAAAATTTTGGTATGTACCATTTTTGTCAATGAACTTTTAACTAAAGCAAAAAGTAATGCATGCCAAGATTTCACCCCACAATCCTCTGCTATAGTTATTTTGAAATATATCTTTTGACTGTTTTTATCAGCACCACAAACGGAGAAGAAGAAAAGTATCCCGGCTCCATCCTCCCAATCTTGGCTGTACATTTGCGTACCAGTTCTCTGGTAGCATGGACTAGAACCTTGTCTCATAGACACAAAAATAAAAAGCAAGAACACATCTTTATCGTTTCACTTTTTTCTTTAAACCCACAAACGCAGATTTCTGGAATGTTCTTGGCATTTGTCTACAATACGTACAAACGTCATGAAAACCTACAACAAATAAAGGTCTATGTAGAAAAGGGTTTGATATAGTGGCTGAAAAGAAATAGGCCTACAGTAACAAATAAATACCCTACATCATGAATTCAATTTAGGTTGAGAACAGCTATACTCTGCGGTACACATAACAGTCATAAAGGAAGCGAGGTCAGTAGCCTACGTAGCATCTGGGTGGCGCATCCCCCTATGGGCGGCTGTGCTGAACTAATTGCTACGTCCACGCTGCAGGTTACATTGCGCCACCCTTTTGTCTAATGAACATTTTGACCATCATGAAATTCTTCTCAAGTTGATCGTTAGTATTAACTCCCTTGTTATGCGTTGCAATACTAAAGTGCACCCTCTTTGCATGCGCTACGACGGTCAGCATTCCTTCGCGAAAAGAGCATCATCGTGCCCTTATGTGGAACAGAAACAGTTGCGTTGACATCAAATACATTGCAGATTTTGTTTTTAATTCAACTTAAAAATTTATGATTGGATTTGTCACAGTCAAGTCAAGAGACGGGACTCAGTGTACCGAAAAGTTGTATTTGTAATAAACTTTTCAGAATCCGGCACGCCTAAAATAACAAAGTTTTCAGCAGTTCGGTCTTAATGCACTTCATATTTATGTATCGAAAGGCATCAAAACGTCTTTTAAATTGTATGTGACTAATGATTTTATCTTAGATGTGTGAAGTCCATGAATGTCCATTTAGCCTTGAGAATTGCTTTCACAAAATAAAGTTGTAAAAGATAAAAACATAAAATATCTTGGCTTATTCTGATGAACAAGAACTGTTCCAACTAAACCCATAACCGCTAAATAATACCACTAAATTGATGTTACTGTGACATACATTTCCCAAAACAAAGCATTATATATAAAACGGTTGAGTTTGAGATACGTTTTCAAAAATGTAAAACAAAACGCTGAACCACACCGCACCACCTTAAAGGAAATGTTCACTAACTTCATAAAAGGATAATGGGAACACTATGCCTATTAATAATAAAATTTGTGACCTCTGTAATGGACAAAATGTTAAATTACAAACTAATACTGCATATTCCTCGTAAACTTTGACAGTTCTTTCATTATCATTTGAACATACTTTTTGTTTTTATCAAATAAAACTCTGAAATGGCTTTCGTAGCATTATTGCGACACACCGATTGGAAGCCAGGCGTAAGGAAAAAGGAGTGGAGCCAATAGGATTTTTTCGCCCCCCCCCCCCCCCGTTTTAATTTAGCCATTGACGAAATTTTTACACATTTGGCCCCTTGAAAAGACATTGCCTCCTTCAGTAGCATGTCTGGCCAGGTGCCCCGGGTGTTGTAAGTAGTAACACAAGTTACAGCAAGGGCACTGGTGCTGTTTCGAAGAGCCAAAACGAAACGGGCTTAAAAATTGCCAGCTTCATTCTCAACTTTAAAAAAGATAAGACATTTTCCCAAACTCATCCACAAAGAAACTTCGATGGTGGTCTGGTACGTAGTAGGTACGGATGACCAAGCGCTGGCGCGATCCCGAGGAACATCACCTCAATATCTGAGAAATTGCCTATTGACTTTTTTTCATAAGGTACCCCCCCCCCCCCCCCCCCATATTTAGCACAAATAGCTGTCATTGTAAAAAATCAAATCGGTTGTTTGTTAATAAATTGACCCAAAAAACCTTTCAATAAAAAATTAAAGACAAAGGATTGCTGTTCAATGGATCTTATACATTGGCGCCATTATATACTCAACAATTCTGTCGGTCCAACATCCGGGCATTTGCGTGACATGGGTCACGAAAAGCTTGAGTGAAAACGACGACAGTCTGACAATGAGTGCAGTTATTAGAATGCTATTGCCAGAGCCTCAGACTGCTCGATTGTGGGCCTAACTGGCAAAGTTTCTTGAGACCAAGGTTGAAAAGAAATCTCAGAATGTCAATTATGTAAGGCCAATGAGAAAATATTGGGTTCCTGTGCACAAAACATTCGCTTACGAACGGAGAAACCCAGTCTTATCGGAGCAGGCCTATTGGGCGAGATTGGCCATTGCGTTTACAGGCCTACTCGTAAAGAAAACAGTGAATTTTCGCCGCGAAAAGTTCTCGTACGACCATCTCATCATGAACGCTGGATATTTCAATAAAAATAAGTCATTATCCACAAGTTTAAAACGACTGCACGTTGTTTTCAAGGTACAGTTACACAGAAAACCTCTATGTCTGCACTGTTGCTGTACTGCGCTACCACAACTTTTTCACTCCAACATGTCACGTGACTGACTCTTCGAACCGGATGTTACGTTCTTTGGACCGACAGAATAGCCACCTTTTAAGACACACTGTACGAGAATGTTGAAGACGCACCAAATTCTTTGCTGTAAGGTATCACATTGAAATAGGCAAGCTGTAGCTCCCTGGTCCAAGCTGCAAAAATAGCCATGCTTTGTGCATACACACCTTACAATATCAGATCAGGTTTATTCTGCTATTGTAATGTGTCGAGCAGCAAAGCAAGTCTGGGGCAGCTGCAGCCTAGGGTTTCAAATTTTACCTAACTCTATAAGGACCTAATGTGCATTAGAGTGTATATTGATGATCCGTTTAAAGGCCCAATCCTCTTACCTCAAACAGTTCTAATTCTTCAAACCTACTCAAATAACTACTAAAGTGTCATACATCCTCATCCAGACACAATCTCAGTTTATAGCTCCAGGGTTAGAGGTGAGTATTCAAGACCCAATGCGTAATAAAAACACTCTCATTAGCATACAGTACATGCTATGTAACATGAGCTATAGTGCTCTGCACTTTTTGAACTTGCTGTCAATCAAAAAGCTGTGCCAATTGAGCATTTTTGTAGACTACTACAAAAATTAAAGTTTGGGGTGAAATTTGCCTGTCTTTAAAGTATTCAGCTGCTGAATAAGAAATATTTCAACAAATTCATACACCAGTTTGTCCATGAGATTGTCGATCGACTTAACATGTTTCATAATTTACAGATAAATTGAATACATTTCAATTAAATACTGCCAATAAATGCTTTAAAGATATGGTTACATACCATTAAATATTAAGAATACTCCAAGCAAGTCATAAGTGAAACCCTGTCCTACGCATTCGTCACCGTTGCTATGTGACGAGATACCGCAGTAAGTTATCAAAAATGTATTTTTCATCTTCTTCTATGGGAGACAAACATGAGGTAAACATGTTTAATTCCTCCTCATTGAAAATTGAAAGAGAAACATCTGTCTCCAATTGGACTAAGCCACCCCACCAACCCAACCCCCCCCCCCCTCCTTCACCCGAGTCTCCGGTCCACGAAAGTATCTCTGTTGCGATTGGACATAAATTCGGAGAACAAAGCTTATATTCCATTGTAATATTTAAAAGTACTAAATAAAACTTTATTGAATACGGCTGTGCTTGAACTCATCGCTTATGAATATTCATAATTTATCAATTTTGACGTAAACAAAGAGATTGACCAGGCATATCGAAAGGTAAGAAACACGTGGCAGTAATTTGTGCTTGATTAGTTCTAGGCCTTATTGTTAAAAAAATATATTATGGTAGTAAATTTTGAGACGTTAACCGAGAATCCATTCCATTCATGTCACTGCTATTCACAGAAATTATAATTCGATATTTTGATAATTACTTTGTTGCTATATCATGCACTTAAATCAAACCAGCATCAGTGTCCTTTCCAAGCACGTATACAGCACACACTAACAGCATTTCCAGAATGGCAAGACCTATATGAGTCAATGTTAAATTGGAGAAAGGCTGCAATTAACATCAAAACATGCACAATAACGAAGAAGACCGAGGAAGAAATCAAAATAAGCGATCCTCTCTCCGATTGACACTTAAATATACAGAAGATAAAAATTTCACAAAAACCAACAAATAGAATAAATAGTACCACAGATCGAGTAGAAAACATGGTATTGAAAATATTTACAATATGTTTTGTAATATATAAGTACTCCTCCATTACATACAAACCGGTTAATTTCCGAATCAATAAGAACGAATACGCTCAGTAATTATCTCTTACATCACTGTCGTTTATGTCGGCAACCGGTTAATTGATCCTAAAACTTATAAGGAAAATATCTCGGAGAACAGCATTTTGATAATGATAGGTTTTTGCTTGTTTTAAGACCAAGATAATTTTTTATACTTACGTGATAATATGATAGATATTTGTGATCAATGCATGCTGGGTCAGTTTGCGATAATCGACTTATAGACAACATGGCGATTTGTTTAAACACGATAAACCGAATCGTTAAGCATATGTGGAATCATTCTCACAAACAACGTGTGATTGTTATCCAAAGAATTCCCACTACAACAATACAGCTACTGTCTATATGTTTCATCATTACGAACCAAAGATAAGGGAGTTTCCCTTCATCTGATATGTACCCAATTTGCGCTTCCAAAATTATGTCAAATGTCGCTTTCGGCGTTCCGGAGATGATCATCTTTCAAATCACATGAATCGTTTCTAAATAACTGTGAAGTTCAATGTTCAGAATCCTAGAAGCGATAACTAACGATGACTTCAAAGCTTCGAGTTCAGGTTATTTCAACAAAAAGAAAAATTTATTTGACCACACTAGAATTGACGATGACATTTATTCTGGTCACGAAAATTATCCAATTTTGTTGGAAAACTTACACGTATCGGCAGACTTTAGTGGGGTTACCACATTGAGACACCATAACCGAAAGAAAATTTGAGTAGCTTAAAATGAGGGCGTTTATCCCTGACAGTGAGTTAATATAGGGATAGTGCACAGTAATCTGCGTGTAAAGGACAAGGGCAGACTAGGCTATAATTATATCGGAAACCTATTGAAAGACTATGCCAAATTTAAAGTGATTTCCATAGCCTAATAAAGCCTGTCTTTATTTCTATGTATGAATTTCGACAAAAGATTATACATGCAGTCATCGAAACTTACCCCCTCTGTAAAACAACTCATGTATTTAAACAATGGAACAGGTAGGGTATGAAATAGGTCAATCATTAATTTTCTTTGTTTCATCGCACATGCTTACACGTGCCTCTTTCCACTATGTAAGGAACTTTTTACTATGAAAGTTGTTGGAAGGTCATATCAGGATTAACAAACGGCCTCACACACAACTCAAAGATGCACGATAGTTCTCTTCTCAGTCATTTTTTGTCATTCCTATCATGGCAAAGAATGCAAACCCTTAATAGTCTAAGCAATTAACAACATTTTGTGTACGGCGAAATAAGGGCAACTCCACAAATATGGTTGAAACACAGGTCTTAATCAGGGGGGCGGGGTATTTCGATGTGGGGGGGGGGGGCAAAACATGAATTGAGTGGGTTTTTTCTTCTATTCTCCTTCTTCAAGTTTCCTTCTCTTTTCATATTTCTTCCAAATAGAGGGGCGGTCGTCCACTGTCCTTCCCCCTCTCCCGACGGATCTGCAGTGATCGTAACAAATGGGAACTTTCGACACGAAAATTGCAGGGTATTTTTATTACGTAGAGAAGCGGGTGTCATGTTCTCTTCGACACGTATCAGTCAATGCTTAAGTTAATGCCAATCTTATTCATATGAATGTTTTTCTTTACCACTAGAAGTAATTATAATGATTCCTATCATACTAATGAAAAGCGCAAAATGCAAGGATTGCAATTACATATATATCTTTACGTGTAAGAGCCTTTTGCAATGTTCTGAATTTCATTATATCTATCAAAAATTAGCAAACGGGGGTCGGGGGACTTATCCTCTATTCTAAATGAGTTTTCATAAATTAAGTAAGTGACTGTAGTAGTGAGTAGTGACTGTATCCAAACTAATTGAAGAACAACCAATCATAAGTCATGCCATTAAGCTGTTCATCCTTTAAAAATATTTTTTGCAGTGATGGTTTTACTAAGAAATGATGTTTACTTTCCTGATCTTTTTTATTGCACAACGCCGATTGTTTTTGTTTTTTTAAATACACTTAAATCTGAAATTCACCCTGCGTAATAAGAAGAAAAGCATTACTGACGAAGATTACAAACACTTTCTTTATACAAGTATACGTCATCGAATCCGCTGAACGGAAGCTTCCAAATCCCCTTAATGTTTCATTCAGACGCTCCCACCTGATGTAATGAATGTGTATACCATTGCCTTTCAATTGCAATGTCCATTCCGTACATGATTCTAAAAGATGGCAGTTCGTTTAGCGACAATAAAATATGGTAGGTCTATGCCCCTTTATGCTTTAACCGTTTTTTTTTTCACGAAATGTGCTAAACATGAATGTCTATTGGTCTAAAGACCAATTTTGATCTCATGTCTTCACATGAGAAGACCTAAGTATTCCTGACAAAGGAGCAAAATTTGCTTTTGTCGGTTACATAGTCTAACACATGTACCATATGGGAAATAATCTTACCTATCTGAATCCTTCCGACCAAACACGGAAGGTTTCAGAAAGGAGAACATTTTCATGTACAATCCCGTATTGAGAAAACAAAAACAAAAACTGAGTTGATAATTAGTACTGGTTTTCTGAGCAACGCATTGGGTAATGTATTGGCATACCCTTTTATATTGCAAATAGGCATACTTCGCATGAAACCGAACCATTAAGATAACCTTATGTGCTTAACTGCGGACACATGTTGACCCCCTCTTTTAGACCAGGGAGGTGTTAGAAACGATTTTACTTCTCGGTTACGTTTGCAAATATTAGGCTTGTTGTCTGTAGGATTCCCTAACGGTCAGGGCCGTACATACTCCGTCAGCGGTTACTTTATCATACCCCTCTTTTTCAAGTAACATCTGTATGCAACTTACAGAAGTGGCTTCATCTTTTCCAGGGTTGGACTGCTCAGTAACCTTCCATTGCACGGGTCTTTCAGTTCGAGCTGTCTTAAGTACGGCGGGTGAACCTACTACAAACCATTGATGTACGTCCTACACTTCACTCGAAGTATGAATCTTGCATTGAATACAGTTTATCAATGGGGTTCGTTATTCCATTCACAGTTATTGTAGGGGTACAACCTAAATCTAGGTCAGTACTCCCGGGGATGTGGGGAGGTTGTGAATTAGCTAGAATGTCTCCATCAAGTGAGCTAGTTTCCATGTTTTGCGGACCCTGCGGGGGAACATCCGCAAGGAACATGTGCTCTGGGCTGTACATAGGCTGGTTGTGCGGTAAACCGGCTTGAGGCAAATCCAACGACGTGTCTTGGTGAGGATGAGAATATTGCGAATCCCCATTTGGAGTTGGAAGGCTGCTAGAGTTACCGTTTAACACAGAATTCGCATCGGAGAGTTCAGTGTATGGAAAACCATCACTCTTAGCGTCATCATCAATTGTAACTGTAGGTGAAAAAACAAGAAACTCAAAGTTAGAGTTGTTTTGCAAAGTTCACTTAGTAATGGACTTATATATTGTTACTCTATATGCTGAGAATTAAACTAAACTCTATCAAATACAAACTTCCCAAAATAAAATGAATTCTAAAACAAAAGAAACTGTGAAAATTCTAGGAAGTTAGTTAGTTAGGTGGAGTTTTACCGTCCAGAGGGTAATCAAGTTTATTGGCCATTTTGGCTAAGTTCAACGTGACTTATCAAACTTGTTGTGACGAATTGAAATTATGGGGTCAAGTTTTGATATGGCTTGGAAGACATAGTTTCTTCAGTTTCGCATTTTTGAAGAAACAAGACAGCACTTTAATGATCAAATAAATTCTTTTTATGTTGTATATATTTGTTGTAAAGTTATCTATTGATGGTTTAGCTTAGTTGTGATGGTTATTAGAGTTGTAACCGAGTCCAACTAACCCGATTCCGAGCAAATTCTGCTTTGAGTGATCACCATTCTGGGTCAACTCCGAGACCACCCTTCTTTTGATCCCGAGCTACTTCCAAAGCCCTTTTCCGGGGAGCCAGTACCGAGTTAGGTGATTTCGTAATGTGACATGCTCATCACTGAATTGTAAAGGAAGGTAGTTCAACTAAAAAGTCAGTAAAAATATCACTTAAGCAATAAACTTCAAAACATAGCCTACTCTGCAATTGGTAATTAAAGTGTATTTGGCTATTTATCAATTAACTATACACCAGTAATAAGGCAGCATCAAGTAGTTTTCGTGTAACTTCAGTTTTGTGGGAACGTGATTGAATTCCTGGACTCAGTCGAGTCGGAGCCCAGCGACAGTCCACTTAAAGCCAATTCCGATTCCAACAACTCCAATTCTAGGACCATTTCGAGTCCAGTAGAAAACGGGAGGCAGTCTGAAATTAATTCTATAGTCCTGACTCTGATGATATATCTGTACTGGTCACCAACATGTCACTAGAAAAATTCTTTTAGTCTGCTTTCTGAATTCTACACTACATTCAACTGCCAGGTTGGGTCAACTTGCGTGTACTATATGTACTATATTTGACGGTTCAAAGCTTGAAACATAAAAGTCGTATTCAGTAGCGTAGCTAGGACATTTTCCAGAGGGGGCAAAGGCATGAAATTTCCCCAAAACTTTTTCCGGTCAGCGTGTATGTAATTAATATAAAATATGCAAATTACAAGTATAACAACATTACCATGTCATTATGTTATATTACCTGTATTTTAATCTTAAAGCATAACATAGAGCAATTGGAAATAACAACTCTTAGGCCATATATTTATTTTGGTCAACACTATCTAGTTCATTTTTATGTACCAACGCAGTGACGTACGCAGAATTTCTCTGTTGGAGGGGCATGCAGTTTGTTGAGTGATCGCCAGCTTGAGGGGAGGGGTGTAAGGGTAGGGGTCTGCCCCTCCCCCTTTGAATTTTTTGGAGTTTTCAAGTAGCCTAGATGCAAAATGGTGCAAGATTTTCGACTTTGACAGGAACAGTTTTAACTGTTGAATTGTGGTGGTTCATGAGGATAGAACTGAATTTGTTGTGTCTTTTCATGCATTCTCATGTTATTTACGCTACCTTACGAAGTAAAACTTGTCATTAAATTTGCATACTTTTAGGATTCAAAATAAAAGAGCATCGATCGGTATAGGCGAAGGGGAACATTTAAGTTTGCGGTTTTTCTTGGCTCCAAAACGTTATTCTTTCATAAAAGTTTTTGGCGCGGAGCGTAGAGAAAATTTCGAAAAATCAGACCTCTCAGATGGCCGCAAATATCATTTTCCAGACTTATTCGAAGAATCTAAAGAGTCGTTATCTTCTTTTGTTGTTTGCAATAAAATGCTCACTTCAAAATATGTTTACAAACTGCAAAGTAATCAGAGAGTTAAGAGCTTTTAGACCCCCAAAATGTAATTTTGCCCAAAAGACTGATCGAAGCGCCACCATTAGTTGCGGCGGAGGGTAGAGAAAATTTCGAAAGATTAGACCTTAGATGGCCAAAAAATGCTTGCAAAGTGAATCTAAACATACAGTCTTTATTTTAACCTTTTGTTTGCAATAAGAAAAAATCAGGAACATGCTAAGTGATCACAAAATTACCACAAAAAGTGCAATCACTATTAGGCTTATCCGTAATGGTCTTGATTCTTTCGGGGAAACTATACAACAAATTAAAAATATGCTAATGCCTCTGTATTGTGACTCTTGGCTACATTGAAAACTGGAAAAAAGGCCGTGGTCGGCTCGACTTAAACCAACAGGTTGGAAACTGGGCCATAAAACTCTATCTAACTAGCTAACTAACGTGGTTAAATTAAAGGTCCGCTGAACTGATGAACTTGTCTGTGACTGATCGAATTCCCATCTGTTAATGATTTAATCCCTAACATCTCTTGCGTGATATTCGCAAACTACTTCTAACCGCACCCTCCGCTCCCCTGTCCCCGTCTTGCACGTCGACGTCTCTGCCAGCCAAGGAAGGAGTCTTTGGTGTGGGCCCTCCCTCTTAAAATTTTTTAAAAAGGTAGGGGTTCTTTTGCAATCGGTGCCACCAGTGGGATACAGAGGCTACCTTTTGAAGGAAAAAGTTGAATGTGACAGAGTTGGCATCACTGAGGGGCAGACCTGTAGTCGAGTACAAAATTGTGAGTACGAGTACATAGCCCAGAGTACGAGTACGGAGGCTAGGTACTCGAATATGAGTACACAATTTTGACAGGGCTCGAGTACGAGTTCGAGTACAAACCACCCGAGTACAAGTACGAGTACGAAGCTGATGAGTACGGGTACGAGTACAATTTCACAGATTGTTATTATGAACTGATCACAGCTTCACTGTCACCCTATCTTCACATATAGTGGAGCAACAATTTGTGAAATATCCAGATGTGACAATGAGAGTAGCTACTCACTCAGAACTAGGCCTATATGAACAAAGCCAATAGTGTTAGATGACCTCTGATACTGGTGAGCCCTCATCTCAGCTTGGACTCAATGACTTCCGACTAGACAACAGGCTGACACGGATAATGATAGCAAGGACGCATTCTCAGAAACTGCATATCTATAGTGCACCCACATTTATATGATTTGATATCTTGTCGACTGGAGGCTGCAACTCGCCCAAGCATGTGAACAGAATAAATTCACCTGCCATCTTCTCTAACCTGACCTCCTCCCTCCTTCTGGAACTGATTTTACATGTGGTGGTGTGTGCAAACTACTTGACACACCTCAGTCATTGGAAAGTAATCAGCTGTTCAATTGTTTGAACTGAGAATAATAAATTGAACTTAAAGGGAATTTTAAGGAATAACTTGAATGAGGTGCTGCACTTGATAATTGATATGGAGGGAATCATGGTACTCGAGTACGAGTATGAGTACAGCTATGTCGAGTACGAGTACTAGTACCCGGATCCAGAATACGAGTATGAGTAGGAGTACACAGATCCAGAGTACGAGTACGGAGGCAAGGTACTCGAGTACAAGTACAGAAATTGGCACTCGAGTACGGACTCGAGTACTACAAGTCTGCTGAGGGGCCTTGCAGAGGCAATCCTTCTCCTTTGAAAATTTTTGAAAAAATGGATGTCCTTACATGCAATCTGGTGCCACATATGCCACCTTTTGAAGTAAAATCTGAGTTACTTAAGTATGGCTACGTATTTTTAGAACAAAAAAATTGCATCCGTGAGGGGGGCCATGGCCCAATGCTCCCCCTTCGTACGCCACAGATCACCAAGTAAGTTCTAGCCTAGGACAAGATATTCATGGACCCGTTTATTGGTACACCCCAAGTGAGCAGAAAGCTATTTTCCCGAACTAGCCTGTTAGCCTCCAAAGATTGGGTTAAGTAACAAAGTCTAAGTATGCCCATGGATCCCGTCCATTCTAATTTCTAGACTAACGTCATATTCACGTTATGTTAATCGAAAGCCATGAATTGTTTCAAACCCATCCATCGTTATGTACACAGAGTAAAACCGGTATAGTTTAAACCAGTTGACTGAGCTCCTGAAATTTTCAAAAGGCCATGCCTGAATATGGTACCATTGTCTGATTGTTTGCTAAGTAGCCACATCGGACGCATATGATGTGAATTGGTGGCAGGAAAAAGTAAAGCAAGCAAAACAGCAGCTACAAGATATGCATTGCAGAAGTGTAAATCACAGAACTGTAAAGTAGTAAACACACACATCATGGGTGCATCTTAAAGGGAAATATTGCATTTGTTTTGCAAGAAAAGTTCATCCTTTTAAAACTAATATTTATTGACACAGGTTGATAGATTATCAAAAATAAGGCAGAATGGTAGCTTTCTTTTCAAGAAATAAGTTTCCCTCAGATAGACATTCAGTTGTTTGTTGCTCAAGAATTATTTATTCACCCAAACTTTTAATATTTCAAATGATGCAACGTCCAGGGCTCTTCTTGCGTGTAGTGTTTTGAAGAGATGTAGCTATTGCTGGGGTTTATGATTAAGACTGAATTGTTGGATAGTGTTTGAGCCATTTTTTGTACTCTTTGTTGGAGCGTTTTTAACACAATATTTCCCTTTAAGTGTTGAAATAGACCCCTCCCGCTACTAGCTTGTAGGACAAGGTGACCATATTCTTAAGTTAGGGTTTAAAAACTTTCACTATAGTGATGATCAGCTGTTGTTAAGTTCCTGAATAACAGCTTCCTGTGCACTGGAATGCGCTGATCTCAACAAACGCGCGTATACAAGATAGAGAACATGCAATCGCGGAGAGGATATTTCTGTGGACCGCGAGTCGGGCCTGTTCATGCGATACTGACCAAATCTGGGTTAATTTGTTGCATGTTGTTATTCTAACAAAAATTCTTGAGAAATGGGAAAAGGGCATATCATTTCATCAAATTTCCCCAAATTATTTTCTAGGGGGAACAACTCCCCCCTCCCCTCTGCCCCCTGCTCCCCCCGTAGCTACGCCACTGGTCGTATTGCACGAACTGGGTGACTTCGCTACTCACACAGTTCGTGCACATTAAATGGACTTCTCACCCGATTCGTACGACAGGAAATGCATTCTTTCTAGCTTAGTAGCGTCAAATATGATACATTTCTAAAAGGTACTAAGCTTGAACGGTACATGTCACGGTTAAGAAAAGCATTCTTTCTAGCTTAAGAGCGACGAAATCTGACACCCGTGCGCATAAAGTGCACTTCTGTCACTAATCATGAATATTCATATTTACATTAATCAAGTTTCTGCCAATAGCGTGCTTTCACTTCACGTCACATCTGGTAAGCCACGCTCACTGCCGGCAAAAATCAACAATGTTTTAGTGCCACAGTCATTCTTGGGTGGTTAGCTGCTTCTCATCAAGCTACACTAGGTAGTACACTACAATAGTTTTTGCCTGTCAAAAGGGGTGGGGCTTGTGATGTCAGTGAAAGCACTCTATAAGTTGACAAAAGGAAACAGAACATGCAAATGTATAGATAACGGAAGCTTTGAACTACCCTATCTATTTCACAATTCCTTACTATCACTGTCATTGTCTATGTCATCATCATCATCTTTGGTTCTCTTCTTTCCGGACCGTCTGCCATCATCATTGCCATTAGCTTGTTCAGTCATACTTTTGCGCGCCAATTTCTTCATCTATACAAGAAAAACAACAGAAATAATCTGTAAGCTCATCGAAGGGGCAAAAAGTGGGCAGCAAATTGATCTTGATAGGTTATCCAGACAGAAAAAACTCCAGTTAGAAAGTTCTGTTGCTTTGTCTGAAGAAAGGGAATGATTTAAATCCCAATTTCCGTTTTTATTTGTAACATAATTTTTCTTCCACACGTGTGCAGTAAAGCGTGAACCACAGAAGGGTTAGGCTCCCGATGTTTATACCTGCTCCCATATTTCTCTCTTTGAGTCTGAACGAAAAGACTGGTTGCCACAGTCTATGCTTTTTACAGTCTCTATGGGGTCCAAAGGCGCACGGGGCTGCTGGATGACACCTTGTCCATAAATCCTTCGTTACGCTATTTAACACAATAAATCGTCACACTGCCACAATATGGTTTCTTTGCTATCAGGTTACCGATATCTGCGCGTGTAACTGACGGAAGGATATTGACTTAGAAGCTCGAATTTAAGTGTGACATCAACAAGAAAGAAAGAAATATTGACAAGACGTAAAATGCGTTGTCATTAATATTACATTTTGGTTCCGAACGCGATAGGTATTCATTACATTACATTTTGCAAACGACGTGATGAATATTTATAACATTACCAATAAAGCAGCATGTACAGTATACCGATTAAATTTTTACTCTTAGCTATAATATCGTTACGCTTGTGCCTTGAGTTCATTGAATACCAATAATCATTGGAAACATCGCGGTGTCTTTATATTTGCAACAAATTAATCAGTATAGAGATTTTCTAGAGTTTTACTTTGCTAAACACATTTCAGTGTTTTGAAACACAATGCATGGTCAAATGTATGTATGACTATTTACAGATGTCATCCATTGTGATTTCTAGTATAGCGTCAGCGAGATTTAAAAAAAAATAGGACAAAAGAAAATGCTGGGTAAAAAGGTAAAAAAATAGAGTGGAAGCTTTGGTTTAAGTGGGAGGAGGGGATCTAGAGTGGTCCCCCTTTTGGTCCATGATGGGGCCCAGGGGAACCCCACCCCCAGAGGCTCCAAGGTGTTAACATACCTCTGGTTGAGAAAATTTAGTCTCGGGATAAGTGTATTTTGGTTCATGGGCTTAGTGGGACTACTGGAATATGGGCAAAGGTTCTGAAGAGGGGCATGTGCCCTATGCTCCTTAATTTCCTTGATTACTCCCACAAGGGATTCACGGAGAAATCACGTTAAACATGCTGTTCAAGTAGCATACAAGCAGTGCACATGACATTTAATGACCAAGTTACCACAGAGCAATACCGTAATCTATCTATATAAAGTATATATATATATATGTATATATATATATATATATATATATATATATATATATTTATATATATATATATATATATATATATATATATATATATATATATATATATATATATATATATATATATATATATATATATATATATATATATATATATATATATATATATATATATATATATATATATATATATATATATTTATATATATATATATATATATATATATTTTCAAGACTAACGGAATCACAGAGAAAAGTTACGCCCCAATTTAAGAACACCCGTAATGCTTTGTATTAGACAGTATGTACATGAATGGCCTCACCTTAGCTCTTTGGTTCTGGAACCAGACTTGGACGACACGGACACTTAGTCCAGTATCCTTGGCAAGAGTTTCTCGAACCTGTAGGGACAATATTTATTTTTGTAAAGAGATTGTATGAGTGGGTATCACAGGGCGAGAAACTGTGTGAGTGGAAAACGTTTAGGAGTGGAGTATAGGGGTGTTAGGTCAAAATAACATTAAATAATCCCATTTTCTCTCTTTCACTGTGGCAAATAGCACAGTCTGACATCCCGACCGACATCCTAGAACTGTGTTCCACCAACCCCCCCCCCCCCCCCAAATGTCAGAAAGCAATAATGATTAAATCAATCATAATGTAATAGCATTTATTCTCGGGAGAACGTTCGATTTGTTAATCTACACAATTTCGTTGAAATAGTCGGTGACGAAGCTAGACATTTTCACAGGAGCGACAAGCACCCATATTTTCCGGGTTTTTTTTTTTTGTAAGTCTTAACACTACTGCGTTAATGAAGTAATTTGCGGCGCGCCGCAACCCCCAAAATTTGGGTTCTTCGAAACAAATATCTGTAAATATGGGCCTTGTATTGCAGTAAATTTAAGATTCTGAATTTCATGTAAGGAAATTTGAAAATTTGGGGGATTATTGAAATGTCTGCGTTTCTTATTAACATGTATCTGAGACGGCATGACGACTGAAGATAGTTGTTGTCACGTAATGTTATCTAAGGCCTGCGGATTGAGACTTATCGGGGACATATAATAAGTTTCCGAATGAAGGACCTTTAAAGAAGAAAATTTAAGAAAATACCACTGTAAGCTGGTCGGAAAAGTTTACCAGACTGATTTATGAGCGAACATTTACCGCATTGGAGTTTCAAATATAGGGCCTTTTCTGCATTTTAACAAATAATTACAAATTCAAAATATATCCACAGGACACATCACTGATGTGCCTTCCTATTCTTCCCTGGGATTCAACCGAATTTTTGTCCTAGCACTTATTTTTTTCAGTCTTTAGTCTTAAAATAAACAGAACAACATACCACTTTTGCGTTGTTGTGCTTCTATGCAAACCAAATCTACATGGTTTACTCTTACTGACTGTTTACACCAGCAAAGTATATAAAAAAGTGTTCGTGATCCCTTAAGCTGTGACATCGGCCCGAGCAAACAATTACAAATTCCTTTCTCCTTTTGTGATATCTGTACAAGTTACATAACATAAACGGTAAAACAACTGTGGTAAAATTAATTTGACTTCTGTTCTTTTATTTACAGGCCAAACAACTAGGAATTTTTCACGAAAATTGTTGGAAGTTTCCAAGAGTGCACATTTCTTTTTCTTAAGGTTATTCATGATAACTATTCATAGGTAACGCATCTTTACACTGCTCTTGTTGCCAAGGGTAACACCAACCTTTCGACAGGGCTTTGACGAAACCTCGAAGGAAGCCTTAAATGCCCGTCTTTGTTGAGTTGTTAATATTGTACGTGGTCTTTTCGGTCCTTTTCGATTGTCTGCGCTTTTTGATGAAACTGCAAAATCAGAAAGATATTAAAACTTGTAAAGGCCCGCCACTTTACCTTTGCATCTTAAAACACTCCTATCTGTGCATAAAAATATTACTCATTCAGCAAACGAAGTTTTAGTGATCTTACAAAATATGTAATTAAACCCAGTTGCACTCATCGCTTCATACAGTAGTTCCTGCTCTAGAGTAAAGTGATAGAGACAACATGTTAAAAGCAACGTGTTTTACAGAACTAGACATGATTGTTTGTTATGCTTAGACTTTAGTTTTGGAATTAAATACAGGGTACATTATCAACAGCCACGATTTGCGGGGTTTTTGCGTTTTGATGTTATTATTTATTCATTTATTTATTTATTTATTTTATTTATTTTTTATTTTTTGTTTTGTTTTGTTTTGTTTTTTATTGAACGTTTCTTCTTTAAAATGCATTAATTACAATGACAATGTACTCGCTAAATACATTTCTATCAATAAAATGCGATGCACGTATAAAAATTTAGTACAAAACAGTTTTACTGCTTATTTCCACTGTGTTCCAAATAAAGGAGGGTTGTACCTACGTACTTGAACAGAATCGCTGTCACTGTCGCTGGTATTTAATCAATATAAATACCAAAACAGCGCCACCCATTTGATTCCTTTAGAGTTTACAAGTCTCTTCGTGGCAAGATGTATGTTTGATAGCAATTGATCTGCCATTTGCATGAGAACTGAGCAAAGTGAGAATTGAGTTCGCTCGGCAGACTAATGCAAGGAATGAACATTTCATCTTCTTTGATGCAGTTCAAATAATACGAATCCAACATAGTTTTAAATTTACCATATGATTTCAGGTTTCTATGGTAGTCTTAGGTGAATATTCAACATATTAAATGATCATGTAAAGCCATTTAAGTATTATTTCACTCCAATGATGGTTCGATTCCCTCCAAGAAGACTCAAATTCACTCCAAAAAGAGTGAAATTTCATTCTTTTTATTTTTAGAGTGTAGATTTTCAACGGTCAAGACTTCCAAAAGTTAAAATAATGATTATCAAAACAATGGCTTTTAGCAATCGAAGTATTCGGTGTGACCTCACTCTTTGTAAGGGAAGGAACTTTGTGAGGAAAACTTCGTACTCTAGGACTCACCAAGCTTACCTTTGGAAGGGGTGTCCCCATGTTCTTTCGTGTAGTCTTCTTTACAGAATAATCTGTTTTCTTTCAAGACGAATTCATCTCCCTTTTTCAGCTGTGTTGCGCAGACGACACACGTGAAGCACCTTAAGTGGTAGACATTGTTGAGGGCGCGCATCACCATTTCGCTTGACGGTATTGATTCTGAACATCCATTGCACTTTGTCCCAAATAATCTGTAATGAGATCAATAGATGGTGACGTCATTTATTTGAAAAAATCTTCTGTTCAACCTACTCACAAAAATTGTCCTTAGATTTTTGTTTTTGTTTGTTTGTTTGTTTGTTTGTTTGTTTGTTTTTTTTTTTGACAACAAATCTTGTATATTTACAATTACAATTATTTTGTTGGAAATCATGGGTGCACTCAATTTTTTTAATGTGCACTATTCAACAGTTGAAAATATATGTGGAAGAACATCGTTGAATTCAGTTTAATCTTGATATTATTTGAAGGACTAGCTGGTTATTGCTTTTGCTTCCTCTCACATGCATAACAGTTCTGTAAACACCGAATATGATCACCAGATGCAAACCGAATGATATTTTTCCACCTCGTGTACCAGCAGAAAACACGAAACTACAGGTACGTTTATTACGGTCTGATCTGACAGTAAATGTGTCTAACGAAAACAAAATTATGCTCTTGGACAGGCAAAGGCCAGTCGTTAACCAAATATTGAATAAACTTGGCAAATTCCTCACGGTGAAAGCAAGTTACCATCTTGTTTAAAACAACCAGTAAAGGTAATCAATCGGCAGTGTGAACACTTCGTTATTTTAGGTCATGATAATTTGGGCGAAGATTCGGTTAATTATATAAATGCAATTCATCTACACTGATTGGTCCCATCTTGCGAGAAGTTTTTATAACATGTCCGTTTTCTTACACAATGAGCTACACATATGTACCGTTTCTTGGTTGTTTACGATGATGGGTACAATTTATATCGAAGAACCGTTACTTCCTTCTATTAAAATGAATTTTTCAGTCTATGACTGCTTTCAAATTCCTCTTTCCCATTTTTTATAGTCGAGGAACATCCATCAATAGTGTATATACATGAATATTAGTGACTTTTTTCAAACATTTTATTATTTACCCCAAAATGCAAAATTCTCATCTGCTGCGAGTTAAAGATGGCTGTAGGAGTTATACTGCGCCTAGACCGACGTAACAATTCTTGCGAAAGAAGCGTTCACATATTAAGAAGCTACATATAAACTATACAGGTTTTGCTATTTCATGCTACAACAGCCTCATTATTCACAACAAAAAAAACTTCATAAGAATGACTGCATGAGGTGGACTTCATGAACAACGGACAGTAAATGTCGGTTGAATGCCAATTTTCTGTATTACCAGAAACGTTTGAATGCAATACATAATAGAAAGGAAAAAAACAAAAAACAAGTGAACCAATGGTGTAGGTTAAATTCCACAACAAGATTTTAGATATTAAAGGCATATTTTCATCATCCCAAACAGTTCCAATTCTCCCAACCTACTTACTTCTAGCCCCTCCCACATTTATCTAAAACTCATCTTAATCCAGACACAATCATAGTTTATTGCTTCATGGCTTGTCCCAGTGTCCATACAAGTCCATAATGTGTAACCAAGACACTCTCAGTGCCCATGCTGTGTAATTTAGCTATGATGCATTGTTTGAATGTGATGCCAATCAAAGAGCTGTACCAGTTGAGAGTTTTGATACATGCATACTGAAACTATAGTTTAGGGTGACGAATGAATTCCTTTAAGATCTTTGTAAAAATAACAAGTTTCTAACTCGAAAGAAAACTAAAATTAAGTTTGTTCGTCTTCAGCCTACCTTCGCTATCCGAATGGTGGCCGAAGGTACGAAAAGGGACTTAACTAGTCCTTTAGTAAAGCGCGGGGCTCTATCTTTTTAGTTACGGGGACGGGACGAGACTTTAGAACACATTACTACACTAACATTTATCTACAAGGGTATAAGCACCTTTCAAGTGTTACTATATTTTAAACGTTAAAGGGGGGGGGGGGTAATGAACAAACCAAAGAGAGGTCTTTCCTATAATAAAAGATCGTTTAAGGGAATTGCGGTACGGAATATTGATTATAGGGACTGGGTCTGATCGCTGGTTTGGGGAGGGGAAATTTTTGAATATGTAAGTACTCTCAGCGTCATTTGAAGTCAAGTCTTGTTCCAATACCAAAAAAAAAAAAAAAATTTTCAGAATTTGATTAAGGGATGGACATGGTCCTGTGGCCCGATGTACTACGTCACTGAATAACGTCACCTGCCTGGTTGACACCTCGCAAAGGGCGAAGGGGAGATGCTTATAATGTCTTCGGTGGTTTTCAAGGTACATTTCTTTCAAGTTTTCTCAGAGGTAGCACATACTAGCTTTATGTTACTACCATGACGAAGAGTATAGCAAAATGATAATATTCCCTTTATAAATTATCTGTTTATTAAACTTGTCAGACCATGTCAGTTTCAGTCTGCTACGCAATATAGATATTCTTCTAGCAGACAATGCTTACTTCTTATTTGAATTCTGATGAAAATATTCATGACTACTGATCTTGTCACGAAGGTTTGCGAAGCTAAGGAAATGTAATAATTATTCTTTGATTATATGTCTTTGGGTTTCCACTTAATTTAATGGCATGAGATCAACTCTCACACCAAACTACAATTCTGTAGTATTCCATAGAAATTCCCAACTGGCACAGTTCTTTGATTGACAGCAAGTTAAAAAATGGAGAGAACCGAAACTTATATTATACTGTACAGCATGTAATGTACTCAGAGTGTTTTGATTAGGCGTTGGGTCTTGTAAACTCATCCTTACGCTGAAGCATTAAACTGACTGGATAAGTTGTGGGAGGGGCTTAAGTTAGTAGGTTATGGCGGTTGGAACTGTTAGGGGTGAGATGATAAGCCCTTTACTTAGTTAATGGCGAGTGTCCAATGTTCACCCTAACATAGCATATACATTTAAATATATTGGATACAGCCCCAATCCGATAGCAATTGGGGTTGCAGTTTTGGCACGCCTCCCCAGATTCCACTATGCAAATCTCTGCCAATATTTCCATAATACGTTTGCATTTGTCAAAGATTGGAAAATTCTACCCCACCCCTGACCAGTTTTTTTTCTCCGGAACAAGCCTAGTACAGCTCACTGTCAGATCCAGCTTGTGAAACATAGTTTAAACACTGGATGTTAAATTGCGAGCTGGCATTTAGGTGTGCTAAAGATGAATGAATTCTTTACGGCATATAAGGAACAGAGTACACTCTTAAATCAAAAGAATGAACTTGGTCACTCCCTAATACTAGAGTGAAAAGTGTGAATTCACTCCATTAGAGTGCTAATTCACTCCAAGAAAAGTGAAATTCACTACACAAAGAAGGAAACTTTAGTCTCCGGCGAGTGTCTGCAATGATCGCTCTTTTTTAATAGTGATTACTGTAGGCACTCCATCAAGAGTAAAACTTCGCTCGTTGGAGGGAATTTCATTTTTGGGGAGTGAATTCCACTCTTCTTGGAGTGAGTTATCACTCTAAAGGAGTGATTCACACTTTTCACTCCATCAAAGAGTGACGAAGTTCACTCTTTTGATTTTAGAGTGTATGGTGGTTGGACTGGGGAATGGAGAGGGTCACAGGCGGACAATAAGAATTTTTCGAGATATAAATTTTACGCTCATCTAGAAGTTCTGATAAATGAGGAGGCAATTCAACTGAACTGTACAAATTGTGTTTTCGAAACAAATACCCAAATTTGTGCCTTGACACAAATCAAATTTGTGCATTGGTCTCGAAAACATCAATAATATCCATCTGAAATGTCCGTAGGCTACGTGTTATGTATGACGCTATCAGAGCTGGAGATATACTTATATTGCCAAGAAAGAGACACTTATTTCCTATAACTCCTTCTGTATTGCATTGACAAAAAGGGAGAAATTTGGGGTCTACTCGTTGTTCCCGTGGTTCAATGTTCTCAAAGTTCGATGTTTCCCTTTCGAATATCTCGATGATTTGGCGATGATTTCAAGATTCGTTATTTTGGGGTTCTACAAGTTCCCAGAAGCGCAGATACTCCCAAGATTGAGGAATATTGAACCTCGGGGAACAATTAACCCAGGATACATTGACATAGCCCCAGACGTTTCACTCCAATCTCTCAAATCTCCACTTTTCTTGGAAAGAGACTCTCACCTCCCCAACTATCTGACTATTTCCACCCACACGCACTATTTTAAAGAATGTTAGCAATTTCTTTTTTGTAAGTGTAAGTTGCAACCAAGCATTTCTCAATGAAAAATTGGCATAGGATGAGCACTGTTTAACAAGGTGTTTCTTGATTGGTTGTTGCCATTGTATTGTATCGATTGTTTTCTTTGTTAGGGTTAGGGATTGGTTTAGGAATTAGGCTACCGTTAGCCAATAAGGAAATTTCTTGTTAAACAGTGCGCATCACCCCTAAAATTGTGCAGTCGATGCTAACGTCACAGACAGTTTTGCCTAAATGTACATCCACACATTGTTTAATGATTTCTAGCCGCACAGTTCGTATATACATGCAATCGCGTGTACAAATATACGGTCGACCGTGCACGTCGTCGAGAGTATACGATCGACCCCCTTGCCATTTCTTTCGTACGCTATACGTGCAGACGAAGAATCTCTCGCCAAGACCCCACAAACGAAGCCTTGTTAAGGGTACATTCACGCTTGCTTTGGCACGCTGAATGGCTGAGGGAGCGGTGAATAGTGATCGACACGCGCCGTAGAGAGCCGATCGATATTTCGCCTTAACCTCGACAGTGAAAGACAAACAGACCCGACGTTGTACGCGCTTTGCTCCAATGACACGGTAAAACGTAGGAGACTACGCCACTGGCGGAGAGAATGCAAGGCATATATGTATAGTCAAATATACAAATATTATGTCCTTTCGTTTCTTTCATCATTTTTCTCCCTTTTCAATATCTTGTTTTCCCTTTATGTACACATCGTTGAAAATGTCAGAATTTTAAAATCAACAAGTGACTGTTTTCGAAGTAACTGAAGCGTTAAAGCGGCGATAAATGTGGCGTGAAAAGTGAGAGAATACCAATAACAGTCAAATAGTAAACCACAAAAAAAAAAAAGCCGATCAAGTCTAACATTGAGGATGATGGGAGTGTGTGGATGAACATATCTAAAACAACTACAGCTGATGTCAAGAGCTCGTCTGCGTATTAGAAGCAAGGGTGGCATAGCGTAATTGCATCCTGTACTACAGAAACCGCCGTTAATTTTATAAGACACAACACGACAACACTACAGACAATTCCCCTTGATTTGTGGCCGAAATGCTTAGACGAAAAAAACTGGGCGCAGTGGTGTAAATATATGTTCACAAATTATACTAGTCTTGGGGCAATGACTGGAAAACTGGTCGTAACTAAAACGTTTCTTTTTTAATTATTTTGAGGCGCATATAATGTTTTTAAATGTCGCACAGAAAAACCCCTTCCAACCCTCTCAAATCGTGGACAATAAGCCAGTGATGATGGTATGCTGCATTGGACAAGATACTTAATCATTAAGTCCAATTTTAGCGAGAATGGTTGTTCAGTGATCTTTTTTTAAATATCGCACATCGTATCGCATCATATCGCACCGGTATATATTTTTGTATTTTTTTTCACTTTGGTTTCCAAAATTTGAAGTTGCTCCTGGACCATGATAATGATTTCACAAAGAGAAACACGGGAGAGTTAAACCAGTGGCCAGATAACCACAAACCTGCCTCCCCCACCCCAGACCGTTCGACGGGCTAAGAAATCTCACGTAACGTCGTTTTTTGTAAAAACCCGCTTCATGTAATCCTTTTTATACCGTGTCGTCTTATGACTATATATGGATGATCCATTTCAGTCACCTAATTCAAGTATGGTGGATGTCTACAGGTAATATAGCCTTTAACAGTACGGTACATACAATGATTTTCACATCCCAAGTTAGGTCTGGAGTTCGACTACTGGTCGGGTCATACCGAAGAATTTGAAAATGGAACCTTTTATTTTATTGTTCTTGGTGCTCAGCACATGCAATAGAGCATAGGGAAACAAACCAATGAGCCACAACTGGAAAACTCGGTGGCCCAATCACCACCATTGTGGAAAAGCATTTACCCTTTAAGGTCACGTCATCGAAAGGACACGATTTTCTTCATTTTAATAACCGGTAAAATTAAACTTTTTTATGAGTAAAAACTCATTTCAGCAGAATTCGAGAAAGTTTTGCTGTGTGTTTGGAAGGTAGTAAAAATAATTAAGTGCAACACTGAAAACATTTGCTATTTCTCAAAGCAGCCGAAAATCGAAGGGTTAAACTTACAAAACTATTCATGTAAACCTTCAAAAAGATCCATCCAACCAGTCAGCAGAGTCTACCACTGATAACAATTTTACAACGTTATTAATTTTTATTTTTCAGAGAACACAAAGTGACAAAGGTATCATACTGTCCAAGACTCACGTGACCAATAGCGACAAATTACGTCTTTTATGCTGTATCGACAGAACTCTATATATTGTAGGCCCTATTCATTTCTATAACACATTTTAGTCGAAAGCGCGCTAGAAAGGATTTTAATTAATAAAAAGGTCTAATAATAATAAAAGGTATCACCTCGGTACACAAATCAGACCTAGTCTACCCTATTATCCTTCCTATGCAACCAGTTTTAATATAACTCTACTTAGTTATTTTCTCGCCCGAGAGTCTTTACCTTCATTGTCCAAAAGTCAAAGACGAAACCGTCATAAAATCGTCATCTTTTTTATCAAATGGTTAAAATATTAAAGCTAATACTGACGTTCAACACTTTGTCACTTTCAATGGGCAATGATCAATCGTTAGAAGACAAGCCATTATATCTGACAGTCTGACTAAAACAGCGCAATGGACATTCCCCTATTGTTATCTATTGTTATAACAGTCCAATAGTGAGTGCGAGTCAACGGGTTCGATGGAACATTCTATGAAAGAAATGAAATAAACTGAAAGGGTTTTTTTTATTTAAATGAAATATTGATTTGGTGACACATGTTAAAAATATAATTACAATTAATAAAACGCACAGACGCATGGGGAAATGGGCGATAGTGGTCTCTACGACATACCTAATTTACTTAGAGGGTGTAGATGATGAGAGAACTGCACATTGTACAGGACATTTTGACTGATATCACCCAACGCACCATAAAGATACTCCTCTCTACAATTTGAAGAGAATAGTTCTTTTTTTTCAATGTGGAATGCTGGCCTTCATTGCACAAGCGCAAAAGATTCCATGGTCACAATTGTTGTGCAATAAATGTCTGGCGGTCAACATAGAGAGTGACGCGCGACACTGTGACGTCGTTGGAGGATATAGAAATCCTAAGCTTTAGCTGGAAGGAGCGTCCCACAATAACAAATTGGACGACGCACAAGGGTCACGTGCCGCCGGAATGTAATTGTGTAGTTGCAGTTTTAGTCTTGTGCACCCTTCTTGCTGTACGTTACCGACTGTGTGTTTTGAACGCAATAGTATAGAGCCTTTTTAAAAGGGTGTGGTGAAATGTTGCTGCAAATAAACGCGGGTCAAGCAGAATATTGCGAAGTTTCGAATGTAGAATGCAGCCGATTATACGCACCCTGATGGCACACGGTTTCACACTACGAGGGTGTAGCGGAATCAGGTAGCTATACGAAACAAATGGGAGTCAGTGTCTAAGTTTCGTTAATGGATTAGAGTTCGGGTTAGGGTTAGATTAGGATTAGGGTTAGGGATAAAGTTTAGGGATAAGGGCTAAGTTAGTGTTTCTAACATTCTGCGGTACATATTCACCCTCTTCAAGCCCAGTGCGGGTGTTAAAATGTAGATAATGTTCAGCAGTCATTTATAGACAGTGGCCGGTCATTTCAACCCACATTTCTACAAGCAAAAATAAAAATTCGGTCGAAAGGTCAATGCAATTTACTAAGGCCCACAACATACAACTGTCAATGGATTTAGCGTATGCAGTTGTCACAAACTATTATTGGGGTTGTGCCAAAATAAAGGCCAAACTTTGCACAGAGGCACTTTGTAGTAATCTGCTTGACCCGCGCTTATTTGCGACATCATACCCAGTGTCTCCATAAGCTTGTAAAAACTGCGGTTGCGTTCGATTCGGGTGCACAAAAATATTATGCATCCCATAAAACTACATTTCCGCGGCACGTGACCCTTCAGTTGCGTCCATTTTTACTCGCGCGTTTCCGTTGGCTTGCTCCTTCCAGCTAAAGCTTAGGATTTCGATGGGATAGACCATTACCAAATAATAATTACAAAAGATGGTGGCACTCAGCACTTTGGCCACGGTAAAACTACATGACAAAAAACGTGAGTACCAAAAACCTGCTTAAATTGGGCGGAGTTTGTGACGTATGTGAAAGCACTCCGTAGCCCAAACCACAATTTAGATGATTGAGTTAATGCAACGTATTGTTTGGGGGAGCCGTATATCTCAAATGTCACATATTTAAAGTAAGCAATACATCAATACATAACGGGAAAAAAATCTTTTCATAATTGATAGTCATATGATATTACCCCACCATGAGCATGGGAAATATAGCATGGGTAACTGGCATGGGCGTCCGCAGGTATGGGCAAGGGAGGGGGCACTTACCCCCCCCCCCCGGAAAATCAAAAATTTGAAAAAACGTATAAAAATCAAAGCAAAAACCCGAACAAAACGTGATTTCCAAGTTTCTACGCGAAAAATAGGCTTTGGAAATGCCATTTCCGGCGATCTGGGAGGCATTTGGGGATGAAATTTTCTCATGTTTTGTGTTTTGTGTCAATTCATGGTGACTTGGAGGTTTTGCCCCGTCCTAGAAATTTTGCCCCCGCCCCTGACTTTTTTCTGCGGACGCCCATGGTAACTGGTACATGCGTGACATTTGCAAAGCACAGCAAGTATATGTATCCAGCCGTCAGATGACAAGCCAGGAAGAAATACCACCTCGCTGTTTCCAGTTTTTATTCAAAAAAGATTCCCAGAGGTGATTGTACGTTATCCTGCATGCACCCCCATTGAGAGGAATACTGGCTACGTCACCGTTAACAGACTTGCACCATTTGTTCACACATTTTCCGATTGAGTGACCACAATATCGTGCGAATTCCTTGTCCTGACATTTCATAACACGGATTATCATAGAAATAGTTGTGGACAATATTTCTTTAGTTAAAAAATAGTCACCTTAATCAATTTGTTTTTAACTGATAGCGAGATCGTTTTCTGTTAATGCTTTATGCGTGTTTCTTATTTGTGAACTAGTCGGCTGGGTTAGGCCCGAGTCACAGTTAATTCCGGAAAGGTCGAGTCAAAGATGGAATCGAATCCGGATTCGGACGTAACAGGCCTGGTTTCATCTCCAGTTAGTAATATGGGACGATCATCATAATCATCAAATCAGCAGTTTTTTAGTGAATTCAATCTGAAAAATCCAATGCAGCTATTTAGTTCACAAAAATGAAAAATGGCATGAATATTATGAGCCATTAATCTCAAAAAGTGTGACAACTCTGTAAATGTTCATTATTTGGATCAATAAAGAATCAACGGAATTGAATAGCACTAATAAGAACGTTATTCATAGAGGCATAAAAAACAGTGACGTGCATATAGAGGCCGCACTCAGGTGTCTTGTGTGTATGCTCGATTGGATTATTTGAAGAGGAAAATCGCATTTTTTAAGACACGTGAATTAAAGTTTATCAACTAGCAAATGAAGCATATCAGACCCACTTCTCATGTTATAGACACATGAATTCGATGCCTTACAGTTTAGTTGTTTCTTGCAAATTTGCATGTCCAAAGATCGATCACGTGACTTTCAGCATTGATCACTCATAGAAGTTACGGTACGCTTTTTCAGATCAGCGATTGGCTGACCCGTCAATCTGTCAGTGGTATATGTATACTTTAATTAAGGTTGTTGTGCTAATGAGTTATCATCAGCCTAAGTCCTATTCGGCGCGAGTTTATCTGTTTTTCTCAGAGATAATTGGCCTAATTTACGAGTTTGTTCAGCGCCAAATTGATAAATAATTAATTTTCTTTGTAATTATGCTGGGTGAGGGATATTTGCATACACAGTGAAGGGTCTACAGTAAGAGCCAACACATTTACAAGAGAATAAAATTTAGCATAAGCTTAAGGTTACCTCTAAAGAATTGTACAGAAACTTCCTGTTGGGGTATCATGTCACAACTGGTTTAAAAGAACGTTTTCTGCACTGAAACTCGACGCCTAGCCTGTCTAGGATATAGTGTAAACAGACCATGTGACCTATAGCAAGAGAAGGAAGGCGAAAAATCTGCCCTTATATGAGAGGCAGAGAATATTAAATCAAAAATACTAACATATAATGACACAAGCACACACGTACCAATACGAACATATTTCGAGAGATGTGGTTCACTGTACGTCTAATGTCAAAATGTTCTTCATATAAAGTAAAAAAATAATGATCAGGATAATGAAGTTATTTCCAATTTCCCCAACTTGTCTGAGAAACACATTGACATTTTCGATAAAAGCCCCACGTGACGTCAGCCTGACACACATAAGAGCAGGGTCAGACATGAATCACGAGGTGTAAAAAGTTACAATGGCCGTTTTCAGTAGCCTGAAGGTGGCGTCGTTTCACAAAGTCATGATTGATGAACACACTTTGGTAAACAAGATAAGGAACTACAGGGATAAAATTTTGTTTAACTTTTGTAATCGGATTTCATATTGATTATGCGAATGATGTTTCTTCGGTGTATTCTGGAGCGTTCAACCACTGGGACACTTCTAGTATAATGGGAAATATAGTTAATAGAAATAGTAAACAGATAAATAAGTTTGAAAAACTAAACAATAACGATTTTCCTTCCAAATATATGAAAATGGAAATCGACAATAATAAGTAGACATTTGAGATCGATTTGGAGAGCATCTTTTTACCATATGTGACCATACGTCCAAAAACCTATACGATTTTATTTTGTCAATGTTCAGCAACCTGAAACTAAGACTTGCCCAGAATTCACACATCTTTGCCATATAAGTTTATAAATATATCATTATGTTTTAGAAAAATTGATAATTGAAACGGACCATTTTCCCAGAAAATAAGGTTCAATAACTTCGACGGAAAAGAAGGAAGTTTCATTACAATTTCTGTCCTTAAACGGAATTTCTTTAACACAGACTTTAATATTTGCATTGGATGGAGAATACATCTAACGCAAAGTTCAGTCGACTCTACATTAAAGCAGAGAAAGAGGGAAATTTTGAAGGGAAACGTTTGTTTGGTGTTAATCGTTTCTGTGTCCAAAAGAAGCCTTCACTAGGCCTTTATAATTCCTTTCCACGCGATGTCGACTTTTATTCAAAAGAGATGTTTAATATGTTGCAAACTGTTGCGTTTACCATGAAGGCTCTTGCCTCGCGAGATCTTTAAATTTGATACCGCTTAAGTACACCGAATAGGTTCTACGACTTCCCGGCGTAGAATTCGCAATTTCCTGTTCGTAGGGCTGGCGATGTTTGCAATGGGATGTTTTAATTAAACTGCGGCCGATAGTGTTGGGACGGTTGACAGCTCGCCCTGAAAGCTGAGATACGTCTTCGAGAGGGTTTACACGACGCAATCCACTCCTCTCTGTCAAGAGTTCCCTAAACGGTTCGGAGCTAAAGTGGAAAATGAAAAATTCATGAAGGCGAAAAGGAACGACGAAGAAAAGAAGAAAAAAGAGACGACGGCAAAACGATTTAAAAAGAGAGAGAGAAAGAAATAACAGGCAAAAAGACAAGAACCTCAAAATGAGTAAAAAATACGAGAAAAGCTTATTCGCTTGGGAAATGGGTGTCCTCCGTGGCAGGCATGTGAACGATTTGTTTAAGGGGTTAAATTTCCAGACGAACTTGTGCTAAATTGTACATGTTAAAAAAAGGGCACTACTACACGGATGCAGACGGTTGAATCCCACGTCAAGTGCAAAGTCGATATAACCACTCGAGGATCAGATGGCTGCTTGTTTAACGGGATCTAACGTTTAACGGCATTGTTCAATTGTTGGAAGGAGGCTACTGTAGCTTATCTCGGCCTCATCTTGACACGGAAACTGCCAGTAAAATAATAGTAAATAATTGACTTTCCTAAATAAAGTAGAAAGGTTTCTGCTAAAACCATATTTTAAGTTGGACCAATGAAACGGCTACCATCAATCGTCAATTGATCATAGCGATCGTCTGCAAATGATGACAGTTGGTTGGCATTCTGATCATCTTGCAAGGAACGACCATCAATACAAATATTATAATCTATTCATTAAAAACTCGAACGTGACGTCATGGCTTCTCAGTCGACTGGAAAATCTACATGTCTGTATGAGTTTCGTTTATTCACATAGGCATGCACACATGCAGTATATAACGCTGTTTCTCCGAATTCATTCAAAAAGTGGTACAACAGTTCTAGGTTGAACATTCGCAAGCTGGAAAGCTTAAAAAATTACCCCTCCCTGTAGCTCATCCCATGCTCATTCAGTGATTCCGACAAATTTCAATTGCTATCGTAGAAAACTTTGAAAGTGTGTGATGAAATGTTTACGTGTGACCTTTCCTACAAATACACTCTAAGAAACGTATTTAGCAATTTAAGACTTATTTTGCACCCAGCTTTGAAAACACGTTTAAGTTGTAAACATGTTTAGCTACTATGCACTAAAAGTTTAGCAACTAGACGTGTTCGCATGCGAAATGCTTAGGAATTGAACACATGCGTTTAGCTTCTAAACGTGAACAAAGTAGGGGGAGAAGTTTTTAGAAAAATATGTCAGTCCTAAACATCTATTTTAAGAGTGTAAGTCTGGACCTATTGAGAACTACCAGGGTTTCCGTCAGAGGGGGGAAAGGGGGGATTTACCCCCCCCCCCTTTCCAGAAGAAGGTGGGTAAAATCTCCCCCCCCCCCTTTTTTTTCATTTCCATAAAAATTAGAAAATTGTTAATATCTTGGTTTCTTACTTAAAAAGACGACAATTTTGCAGCAATGTTCGAACTTACACAAATAAATGGCCTTTAAAACCTTCAAATTGCACCTTACAGGAGCCTTGAAGCAAGCTTTTGCACCCCTGAACCCGCTCATAACTTTAGCCTAGGACAGCATCAATTTGGACTTGGGGTTTAGCAGTAATAAATCCCCTTTTTGTGATTCTGGCGGAATCCCTGACTATCACAACGTCCAAGCGGCAACGAAACGGACCAAGGTAACCCGAGTGATGGAAGACAGGTTTGCAGCGCATTGATTATCAGAGCCTCTGTTTTTCAGTTGTCATGGTTATAATGTTTTGTTCCCGATGTATGGCTCTTAGGAAACAACAGGTCATGTGCTATAGAACTATTCTGGATACACGACCGACCATTCGAGTAAAGAAAAAGTCACAAGCTCGATTTGAAGAATATGAACGGTATAAAAGGAAAACATTTGCGCCTAATGCATGCCCATGTAATCAAGTGGCTGATAAGCTTGGGATTAAACCGCAAAACACGCATCTGGGCATAACGTAACAGCATGAGCTTACAAATACACAAACACGACTTTTTATTGACATACTTTATCGCACCTTTAAAAACATACTATACCAAAGTATTTAACATAAAAAGTTAGACAAAGTTACCATAATAACAAATTGTGAGTAGTGCAAGTAAGTCCCGTGAATGCAAGATAATTTTTGTACACAAATGACACGTACACCTTCGTTAATGCTGTTTCTACTGCTGTCTGGCTAGTGTGCCCAACGAATAGGCAGTATTACATCAGAAAAATAGGCCAGAGAAGGGAGCTACAACGAATACAGCTACACTGTTAACATAAACAGCGACTATAAACACACACAGACAGTTTCGTTCTGGTTGTCTTTTCAGTTAAGTCAGTTGTGAATGGAAACATTGATCTTAATTGATTTTCATATTTAACTCTCATTGTTTCACTATCTTTCTTTAAGGCGAAAGAAAGTTCACTTTTTTATGTTTTTCCGTTAAATGTTTGCATAAGCCACTCCCGTCGAGGAAAGTTGTCTCTTTGCGTTTTGTCAACCGTCTCCGATTCAATCGCCTGCCTTTTAAAAGGATGGAAAAAAAGAGAGGGAGAGGAAAAAACGAAAAAAATGGTTAGAACGGCCCTTGGTAAGGCTGATCTGACGGTCGCTCCCAAAAAGCGGGAGACTGCTCGTTAGCGCGAGGACGAAGTCGTATCGACAAGGGAGAAGCTAGAGCTACGGAATCAATTCATTGATCGAGCACGGCCTCGTGGAAAAATCGAGATATCGTAGCCGAGAAATAACTTGCAGATGAAAAGTGTTACTCGGTCTTGTATGAACCGTCCTCTTGTCTCTAGTATATCGCTTTAAGATATGTAGCAACCCCGTAAACCGAGAAAATTGACTTCAGGCGCAATCTCGGTCCAGTGATTATTCGGAAGAATTAACGAGGACATAATGAGAAAGGAAAATATTTGGCACTCTTGGGATTTTTTATTCACTATATTACTTTAAGTGTAGCGTTATATGCCAGAAGTCTCTGCAATAGTATTGCATACATAGCTATTCCTTGAATTGATGTAGATTTAGCCACGATTCGTCCGCCAGAAGCTAAAAAGTAAATCAATGCTGAGTTTAGTCTTTTCAATTTCAAAAATCGTCAAGATAAAATTCCCTGTCTTTATTTCCATTTATAAGAAATATTATGTAGAAATTTAACCCACTTTTTACGAGAGAATCTGGCGCATAAGTTAACCTCTTTTTCAATTACGTCACAAGAGCGGAATAGAATCATTCTCCATACAGGCGTTATTGCCCTCACAGTTTCCTAAATACCCTTCATGATGGGCCAAGACGCTTCTTCACAAGAGACGTTTATCACAAATTCTAATGTAAGTGAGAATCATTATTCAGTCCCATGACAGCTAGACATACACTTTCTCATAACTGACAAATAATTAACAGCTTTATGAATACATTAAACCATTTCTCCTTTATATGGGGATAATCCTTTGTTTGCGTAGGCATGCCAACGGGACTTTCTCATACGAGTAAATAAAAATTATGTCGCAACAAGAGGCGAAGTCGTGACTTCACATCGGAAGTAAATGATTATTTATAAAACGCCTTTTTAAATGTTCGAGGATAGTTTGAATGATATGATCTCAACGATTGACTTTTATGATATGACATCATTAAACCACGTGAACCGTAAGAGACATTTGATTAATTTTTAGAGCTTATACCATATATACAACAAAAGAAATATGTACTCCAGATCACGGTTTGCTTACCTAAGCAGTGTACAGGCAGATAGGTCTACCATCGCAAGGAAACAAAGACGGACTGAATGTGACGTTGTCAAAACGTTGTCGTAGAAACAGCAAAAGCTGAATACCGTAACGTCACGAAGATTTCCTCCCCAATTCCAGGTTACCAGTACTTGCTCTGGTACTACATTTTGAATATAAAATATATCACAAGCTATGATGTTGATTCATGGCAGAAATGTTCCCTTCTTTAAGACACCTTTTGTTAAACTATACTCATTAACCATTATTACTAGTGGAACATTTTGACAACTACTTTTTTCAAGGAAAAATACCGATCTGAGATAGCTTCGCTTTTTCGATAATTTGAAACGTAGTTTGCTTAAATCTGACACCTCGGCCTTGACATGTTTAAAACGTGATAATTGGTTGGTTTAAAAGCGCGACGTGTTTCAAGTCCGACCCCCCCCCCCTCCCAATCCCTTTGAGGCCTATTGATATCTCCTAAACTGAAAGACCACAATGTCTGTACTGTCACCTTTAATAATGACAGTCAATTTCTTTAGAATCACAGAGAAAAGGGTAAATCTTCTTATAAACCGTTGCCTCACATTAACCTAGAATGAATGTCTGAATGTCAGAATATTTTAAAAAAATCTTCACGTGAAATTTTTTAAGGAGATCAAAAAGGTTAAGAAAGGCAAAATTCTACACCAGGATAAATCCACCTCCATTTCTGTTCAATTTATTGTAGAGCTATTGCAATCGTAATCATCTCCAAGCAAGTTGCCATTTTCAAACTGTCAAACGGGCAGGCTAGTTGATTATTTTTCACATTTCCGTTAAATACAAAGATGGATATAGTTTGTTGTTATCAGATTACACAATTGCATGGTCTCTGTTTATCCCTAAAATGATTTTTGAATGGCAGTAAAAAGTCTGCTATAAATGAAGATACATTTTAGAGGGAAGGAACACTTGTACATGAAAAGTTGGACCAGGGATTTGACAAATAGCTACTCCATTCGTAATGAGATTATGCCAATCACATTAGACTTGCCTCAAGTTGCAACAGAGATTTTCGTGTGAATTATAAATCTTTAACAACTAAGAAGGTTTCCAAAAAGAATGTTAAGGAGTTGGACAATTGTCCAAGTTCGTGGGGAAACCCGTTCACAGGAGCAAACAATATTTCATGAACTTACACCGTCATACAAATGTATGATTAAGTTTTGAACAAATATATGATTGTGCAGATTGAACGTAAGTCAAATTAAATAAACACTTTGCTTTTTAATAAAGTGACATTTTTTAACTTTCATTGGTTACCACTTATGCATTTACACTAGCATAGGTTATCAGGTTGTATGAACGGTATACGTAAATGAACCAAGCTCTACACTAGCATGGGTTATAATGAACGGTATACGCGAGTGCACCAAGCTGTAAAGTGCATTAACGCAAAATACAAACCTTATATGTTTTATGGAAGGGTCCAGGATTTTCATCCCGGGCATTTTCGAAAGAAACAATTCGTAAAAAAAATCCCCCATTCGCATTGTAAAAAATCTTCGTCTCGCCGGAATAACGCGGAAGATTTCGGTTTTGACATGAACATATCGTATTCTGCATATTACCATGTATTTCTCTGCAATTTTAACCGACAAAGAAACGGAATTACTCATGCAAGGAAAGGCACGCAACGTTTTTTAAACTTAAATAGAACTTGTTTAAGTATAAATCTCACATTAATAGATAGTTCTTGAAATAGCATCGAAGGATAAAAACATTTAATGCGCTTCAGAGATAACACCATGCGTAACAGATTGCACCATTTTCAGAATTCTCTGGTTTAGCAGCCATTAAACGATGTAATATAGGAACTATTATGCAAATGTAATGACCCAAGGAGAGGAACGTCCGGGATATTTATTCTTTTATACTTATTCGGTCGTAATACAAAAATCACAAAACCAACCAACACTGATGCGAGTTTGTTGGTCACGTGACGGGAAAGTTTTAAAATCTACATCGCCGCTTTTCGCAATAATGATGACGATGTTCAACTACATTACAAAGCTTGATGAATTCAACCGTGGTCCAGCGATCCATTAGCGCAGTCAGAAGGGCCATCCCCAAATCCCCAAATCCAAAACTTAACTGCAAATGATGCTTAATTTTGCAAAGATTGCATTTGACGGTACTAAAATGTTCAAAAAGGGAAACACCCCTTCCTTTCCCCTTTCCCTCGTGCAGAACGGCGAACAGGCGATACAGTTAGCCACCAAATTAAAGTTCTGCCAACCCTAGTGCTCTCACTTTCTGATCTGCACACGCAGACCATTTCTGAGCTAAGACGTAAAAATATTAAAGTTAATTTACAAGATTGCGCAATAGTTTCTTCAACTGCCCACATTACAATCTTTGTTTTTCCTTATTTTTTCGAGAGCCGCTGGAACTTCACTCTCATTATTTCAATGCTATCAGATGACTTGACTGAATACACCCCTCCCTTTACAACAATATTAGGTCGTTTAAACGTTTTGATTTAATAAGGAAAAAGTACGTAATATAAGTTGTACAAGAACAGCATCATAAATAAACGGTATTGTGAGAGAAGCAATTTCCAATTTAGAGTGAAGTAATTTCACTGCCATTTTGTACCTCAGCAATGGGGAAGGCTTTGAAAATGTGACTTGGATTAACGAAATTCTTTCTTCTACCTCTGACACACACAAACACACAATCTTGTAATTTGACACTTGAGGAACACTTTAAAAAGAGTAATTTTTACATTCTGAAAACAGGAGACTATTCATTATTGGTCTGTACAGTCTTTTTTCTGATACTTTTACATTTGTCATTCCACTTTCACAGCAATTTTCAAAAAATGTTTTATAAACTTCCTAAAAAGTTAGAATTCAAACTGTCAATAGTTTCGGCAGGCAGCGGTTTTAAATGAAGTTGAAGAGTTCACACGGACTACAGATGTCTGTTAAATGTTCGTTTCATATTACAGACATACACGACACTAGAAAGACTGAGCGATTTTTTTTTTAAATCAAGTTACTTTTTTTGATGTTCATTTCATCATCAATTTTGACATCTTCATACATAGCTCCGCCGAACATATATCCTCTTCGCTACTATGAGACGACGTTATTATGCAACGCCCTGTTGTCCATCAAATATTCACAATTAAGTTTCGGAAAAAATACATTGTACCTTTACATGTCATAGCTATAATGTATGCACATATGTTTAATATAAAAGCTATCTCATCCACATGCTGAAGCCTTACGAACTGGCGTAATACGCGCGGTTGTAGACCTTACTTGGGAATATACACCTCGCAGGGCGGACAAGTGGTGCATTACGGGTAGCGAACGGCGACCGAGAAAATTGACCGGGTGGTTGACAGACGAGCATTGGAGAGAGTCCTTCAGATAATTTAACATATTTTTGTCATCGTAACGAACCGTTTAAGTTTGATGAGCACATGTGAACTACATGGGGGCCCTGAGGTAGAATATTGAGTCGCAGTACAATTAGGGCTAGAGTAGTAAAACGCTTTATATTTTGCGTGTAGGATGTAGAAACAAAGCAGATTTAAGTAGACCCGGGGTTAACAGGGTGGAACATGCAGTGTTCGTTATCACTATCATATTAGCTTCCCGCCTTATTTTGAGCCTAACCATTGTACCCGTCATCAACGCTTCGTTAGGCTTGTCAAGCGCAATCGACTAAATGTTCTCTCCAGCGGCTTATGCGATCCTCGTGCCGTCACACCCCGTTGAGTAGTAAACTCTGGCACCGTTTCGGCTCTTTGAGCACCAAGTCGAAACCATTCCCTAGTGTGTTGTCAATGAGGCCGACGACGACTGCTCAAAATTGCTCCTAAATCGGGCAAAATGTATATAAATACGATCCGTCTCCCGAACGAATATGAAATTGATGAGAGAGTGACTGTAAAACGTACACAAATGGGTGTCACTCTCGTCATGTTTAGTATAAACTGTACATTTATAACCGCAAAATATGAAGCTAAATTTGTGATTCGAGATAGCACACCTTTGGGATACATTACATCGGCGAGAGACGCTCTCTGTTTTCCCTATATAGGAGAGGTTTTGTTTTACAGGATCGCTTCGCTTTTGTTTCAAGTTATATACACAGCGAATATTTGTTGACGAAACAGTAATGCCTTCGTAGCAACATGACTAGCTATTAAGTGGCAATCATCCCTCCATATGATCCTTATTGAGCCTGTCAAATTAAGAAGACTTAAAGTAAGATAGTTTTTACCTATTCCCAACTGAATATAAATTATGTCGAATCGCTATTATACAACCATCTTTAAAAGTCTGCTAGCCGATTGAACTGAACAATATATATTACTTGCTGGTTTATATTGTGACTTGAATATGTCCGAGGGAGATAGTTACAGATCTGGAGCTGTATACTCTGTGTCATTGTACAGTATGAGAGAGATCATTTAAAGGCCATCTTAGAATAACACGGTATTAATTACACACGATCAAAACGTGACATGTAACGAATGACCTGAGACCATCGAGGTTTTCAGGAACATTTTTTCCTTTTCATAAATCTACAGGAAAGTCCAGAAAATAAATGGGGAGACATCATTTGCGAAGGCAAGATGGTTTAGTGATAAAATAGTGTTTGTAATGATAACCTATGCACTTACTTTGGAGAAGTTTTTAAGAAGCCAGAAAAGGAATGGAAGAAAAAATGTTTTCCCACAGGATAGGTTTAAGAAGTCCTATAAAAAGTTGAAAAATAGGTTTCTTTTCGAAGTATGCATAAACATATATCTTTGGTTACCCCCATAAGTGCAGCTTGCCACAGATATTGTGGCTTGATCTGCATTTTACTATAGATCATAGTTCTACTAGAGTTTTCGCGTAGCTCAATTTCTAGCCGAATTCTGCACTCGTGTGTTGAATATTAGTCCAATACTTAGTGGTGGCGCTACGGGAGAAATAAGGGGGCATTGGTCGCTCAGATGTTTTCCTAGCTCCCACAGTTGCCTCCAAGTTAGGTTAGGTACTGAAAACATATATAAATACCCCTCCTGATACTTAATTTTTCACCCATAGATATGCCAAAACCTCGGAGCTTCCGGGACTTTCGCCCTCTGGACACCACCAGGGTTCTCCCAAGAACCCCACAGGGTCCTAGGTTCCATTTTATCCTTGAACCTCACCTTTGCCCTTGGACCCCATCCACATGAGCTCGGTCTCCATTGCGTGCAAAATTTTCTCCCTCCAAAAATTTCCCTTGGCCTTCGTTTTCTCCCATTTTGACCTTCTGGCGCCGCGCCGGCGAGTACCTCATCTTCACATTCATAATGCTATACAACAAAGGCCAGAACTGTACTAATTTAGCTTATATTTCAAATTTAATTAGTGGGGCAATTCGTTTACTTTTCAGAAAAAATCACACGGCAACTTACGTCAGTTTCAATAAAGGAAGTCTGATCTAAATATTTATGACGTTTGAAGGGATGTTCAACCTTGATGTATAAACTTCCATGTCATGAACACATACACACACAAAAGATCAAACAGTCAAAAAATACATTTGAGGTGTTCGCAAAACTGTACCTTGTAGTCATGGCCCATATGACATATCTAAGAAGATGTGCAAGCAAAGCCAATCCCAGTTAGAGTCCATGGGCCCGCCTAAGGACCGGTGGTGGGGTTCAGGGGCCATGGGCGTCGATTATGGGAGAACAGGGGGAACATGTCTCCCCCACACTTTTTTCAGTGGAGGGGGCACTAACGTCAATGCCCCCGCCCCTAGTTTTTGTGACCTGAAATTTAAAAGTTAGGTACTATCAAAAAGACTATACATGAAGGTTATGAAAAGTCTGCTCTACCGATTACGATCGATTTCTGTATTAATAATTACACGTTTATACTTTGCAAACCCCCGAAATTTTCGCGCGCTCTGCGCGCTTGCAGACTCATTGATGTGTTTTTTTTTTAACTTGCGTATCAAACATATATTATTTATAGGTGTCTATCATTATGTCGATTGTTCGTGTGCATAGGGCAGCAGGTGTGGTTATGTAGAAGCACAACATTTGGGAATTTGAAGAGGAATCGTCCCCTACTGTGTTTTAATGAAATTGGTAATCTTTAGTGAATGACCAGCCTGACAGGCTCAACATATTATAAGGAAAATGTCTCGGTGCACAGTCTGCACAGTATGCATGCAACTTTTTTAGAAAAATAAATGATTTGCAAAATTTCGACACGAGCGCATCACACATCCGTATAGCGATTCTACCATTTCATACTTAGGCCATTTTTAGAGAAGTACAATCACACTTCAATCTGAAATTGGAAGTACACCCCAGCCTCTGTCTGCAGATAGTGTATGAAGAGGTGTCGTTCGAAACTTCGAAAGGACATATTTTAACTGTTCAATGTCTTTTGTATCAACAATCTTACACCGGTAGGCCTATGCAAAGGTGTCTTAACAGCACCAATGGATACCATCCCCCTTTGATCCATTCATGGATTTATTTTACCTTCTTTCATCATTAATGGTTCCTTTCTATTAGAACATCTGGACAAATCCTTCACAAACTATCAAAATTTTCGTTGTGATTTTATTTACCTATAGAGCATACCCGGTATTTAAATTCACATTGACCGAATAGTCCGTTGAAACAATAACCCGCACTTTCAGAACATGTTTAGAAAACTTTGGAATGTCTACTCTGTGGTTTTGACAACTCGTAAAATTCCGAAATTCCAAATTCTCTCCAATAAAAGCTCCATATTCGTAATTATTTGTTTCAAAAGAGCAGAATTTTCCGCGCACTTCGCGCGCCGCAAATTGAGAGGTGCTCGGTCAAACCTTCAGTTTGGTAAACTTTTCCGAGCTCTGGAGCTGACAAAATCGGAAATTTGCTATATGTGACACCGGATCACCAAGTGACAACGGTAACTACAGTGCTATATTTATAAATTTTCTTTTATAAAATTCCACATTTTCTCCCATGTAAGCTCTGGACTCAAAAAATTTCGTCGGAGAGCCTCATTTCGTAGAAGTTGGACGTCTCAGATTTGCCAACAGGATATGCAAATTTTTCAGTCATCCCCCAACGTTTCAAATTTCCTTCCAGGAAACTCAGAATCCCAAACTTTTCTGCAATACAAGCTCAATATTTTTAAATATTCGAAAAAGGACAACAATTTCAGGTTACTTCAAACTGAAGTGAATAGACCACTGAATAGTCTGAAGTGAATAGGATTAGTAGGTGTCTGTTCACTTCAGTTTGAGGTTGGCTTACATGAAGTATATACCAAAGTTTAGGTAAATGCCCCCCCCCCCCCCACTTTGAAAATCAAATCGACGCCCCTGCCAGGGGCGAAGCCCCGGTGGGGAGTGCAGGTCCGCGGAAACTCTAACGTCTCAAACTCAAACTTTAACGTCTCAGAGGCCCCAAGAAAGACTGTTTCAAGGTTATTATTTCAGTTGTAATGTTCTTGAGTATTGATATATTTATACATTTAGGAAATACCCTTTTTAGCAATAAAGTCTTCAAAGTGTTGAACTGGAGGATTGAAATTGAAGAAGAGCGACAATGTACTGTAAAGCTTAAAAATACAAGCCAGCCAAGATTAGACAAACTCATATGTGACTAGTTTTGAGTATTTCAGTAATTATGGGCGACTACCGTGCCTTAATGACAGAAACTTAAAGGGCAAAAACCTCTCACTCCAAACTACAATTTTGGCACAGGGGTTCCAAAATTCTCAATTGGCTCAACTCTTTGATTGAAAGCTAATTCAAACAATGCAGATTACCAAAGCTTATGTTACACAGCATAAAGGGTACTGAGAGGGTTTTGATTACATAAATTGAGTTTTCCTATACTCACCTTGAAGCAATAAATTGAGATTGTATTTGAATGTGGACGAATTTCAGACAATTGTGTGTGTGTGTGGGGGGGGGGGGGAGGCTTCAGTAAGAAGGTTAGAAAAATTGGTACTGTTTGGGGTGAGAGAACTGGGACTTTTAGGTATGAGACTTGTATGGCTCGAAGCATTTTGATAAATGTAAAAAGTATGTAACTTCCAGATGTGACGCACAGCATCATAATTATTACACAAGTACTTTAGATGAACACTTAATCATGACATATTGGAGAATAAATGTACTTGCCCGCAAAAATATCCGCGCATACACTTATCTGTAGAATGAACACTGGACTGGACGCTTACATTGACCAGCCTTCCATAGTCGAATATAGGGGGATATATCCTCAATCTCCCCAGATCTAAGCCCATGAGTTTATGGTTTGTTGGCATTACGTACGGCAGTAGAGCACACCTCAGGTAACATGCTATGCATGCAACAATTGTTTTTGAACACTTTCTCTTAATCAGACAAAAGGCCAGAAATAAGTTTTTCTCATAAAAATTAACGAAGGAATTGCACAAAGCCACTAGGAAATACGCCCAATAAAATATTATGGGAAGCTTGACCTCGACAGCCACATGCACAACAGCAGAGAGGCGAAATCAACACGAAACGATTGCAAGTTGCGGAAGCTATAAGGGGATTGTTTCCTATCGAGTAGTGACGTCATACTCAGTCCGAAAGTCGCCATTAGTACAGAAGGTGGTTTTTTAACATCTCTATTGTATGAAAAATGTTGTTGTTGTTTTTGTAGCAACTGTTGTGTGTCCAAATAATGTGTTTCAATGGTAAAATATCAAAATTAATTGTTTCCTAGCTGTGTATCCATGTTAAGAACTGACCTTGTTCAAAACAATCATTCCTTTGTATGTTTGTATCACCGACAGCAGGGTTATTTTAATACAAGTATTAAGTCTCACGCCTTTTGTTTCTTGTATAGCCTAACGCATGTTCATGCTAAAAACCTTTCAACGCAATTACGGATAACGTTTTTACCTAAGTTCACGGAAAACAAGCAAATGTTAACTGCTTTAATGCGTTTTATAAACTTCGAAGTCCTTACGAAGAATTCAAAATATATACTGTGGTTACAATTAATTTGATATGCTATTTTAGCTTGCAACAAACTAATTTGTTTCCAGACTTAAGCACCTATTTAACAAGATACCTTTATTTAAACACACGTAACTGTATGTATGGGTAACGAAAAAGTAGGAGGCAGTTACAGCGGCTACTTGTGGAGGCGTTCCCTATTCAGGCTGTGAGTGTCGTGTTCAAAATCCAATCGACCGTTTTAGATTCACCTCTGGAGGAAACCTTTCCCCACGGTTTCTATCTTTTTTCTGTTTTTCTCTTTTTTCCCTCCCAAATATCATCTTGTTCATAAACAGATGGTCGGGTTGTAACAGGCGGACAAGCCGAGCGAGACGGTACACTAGTCAACTGCGAGTATCGGCAGTCTGTTAAAGCTATCAGTGCATTGTGATGCCTTCATATCGTAAATACGGCAATCTTCATAAATCATTCGAGCGAAAGAATGAACTTCATGTGATGTGAGGAATAAAAAGAGAAAAGTTGACAGCATCCTTCTAAAAACTGAAGCTTATACCTTAATACTACTCATGGCTACTACTCAAGTAGTAAGCTGTGTTAGGAAAAACGACCCATAAAGGGATTTTGACTAAACTATGGAAACGACATGGAGTACAAAGGCCTTGCCGCGTTTGTACTGTGCTTGAGATTATAAGACCCTCTTTTCTAATTGTCCATCGACTTAAATGCAATTCCGATTGGAGTCGTGAACACTGTTGCCTCAAATCTTAATGATTTCACTTCCACTCGAGTTTGCGTTTAGCATAATCTTACAACATATAAAACCTACCGATGCGCTAGTTGGCATGGGGAAGCATATGCTCTGAGGCTGAATGACTCCCATACAGTCATGGAACGGACCTACTGGTAACAATTCATCAATAGAGTGTTCTTCACTGACGTTCCCGCCCTTTATTTTTTGCTCATCAAGAACGGTTGCGTAGAACGTAGCTGGGAAGCACCGGACGGCTGAAGTGACCACTGTCGATATCTTGCCCGGCAGGGGACGTGGTCAACCCAGAGAAATCCTAAGCTTTAGCTGGAAGCAGCTTCCCACAATAACAAAATGAACAATGCACAAGGGTCGCGGGGGCCGCGGTAATGTAAATGTGTGATTCCAGATTTACGGTAGGCGGTCATTTCAACCAACATGTCTACAAACACGAATACAAATTTGGTTGAAAGTCCAATGCAATTGACCTACTAGTCACAACTAAAAACTTTCATGGATGGGGCGTATGAAGTTGTCACAAAATAGTTTTCAGATCGTGCAATCAAATGCCTTGTATCCCGCCGCCACTTTGTAATGTTATGATTGACCTGCTTAAAAAGACAGCGCTCGGTACGATTGCGTTCTATTCGGGTGCATGAAAATATGATAGGCCTACATCATAGAGCAGGATATAGTTCTTATTATCCTGTTCTATGGCCTACGTACTATAAAACTACATTCTCGCATCCCGTGACCCGACAGTTGCGTCTGTTTTGACTCGCGCGTTTCCGCTGGCGTGCTCCTTCCAGCTAAAGCCTAGGATTTCTATGGGTTAACCAACTGGTTTTACTTAACGTGAAAACACTCTTGGATCGGTCATTTAAGAGCGTCAATATTTCAGGGTCATTCCTGTTCCATAATGCTAAGAACTCAACTCGCCGCCAACTTGAGTTCGAAGTTTCTTTAAGGAGCAGTATTGAGCAATAGGTCTAAGGTCAGCGGATAATATTTTAATGTGTTTTTACAGCTGAAGGCTGGATGTAAAAATACATAAAAACGGTGCGCTATGCGCGGCCTGAGCAGCGCGCAGACGTTTCGTTACCAGTTGCCTGAACAGAAAGGTATAACGATTGTATGCGCAGAAATAAAACTTCGAACTCCCCTATTTGTTCGTGATTTGATATAGCAGAGCCCAATTAACTTTAAAGCGTTCAATTACATACAAGGACATCCTCAACCCTAAACCATTCCCCCACCACACCCATCTCACCCGCGTGCCAATAATAGCCATTGTCGAAACGAACGCAGATTTTATCCCATAAAACCAATCTACCAAAATTTTTTCGTGACAAAGATGTTGATCACCCATAATAGTGGTTGCTGAAGCGAGACCGCCACGCGGGGGTTTCCGGTGAGAAATATGTAATCAGAAAATAGGGAATCCATCTCTTTCAACCCACGACAAACACAAAGCACATAATTGATTACGAATACATACTACAGTAGATTTATCACTGTTGTAAACTGACAATAACAAGTTTACGGAGACAGCCAAAAGAGGTATATATCGTAAAAAACTTACAATAACCGATTTGAACTAATTTTAAATGGAAACGTTGTGCTTAAAATATACCAACATTCTCTAAAAAGAAAAAAAATAGCTCGATTCGTAATCAAAGCATTTACACACACCAATAAAACCCAGCATGCAATATCTTAACCTAGTCCTAAAAACATTGTACATTAGAAAAGTAACTGAAGTTGAATCATTTGAATCTTATAAATTCTGAGTGAACAAATTGTTTTTTTTAATTGTGAAAAACTCATTGGTACTATTCCGCCTCATTTTGAACAATATATCATCCTGTGTCAAATGTTGGCAATGTAGTATGGCTTTCAAAAATATACATATTTCTGTTAAAAGGCGTTGTAGGTTTCTTTAAGGTAAAAAGATTCTGTTCTGTGCTGGAAAGAATCGTCTCACTGTGCAGGTTACCATAGGCCTAGTTGCTTAGGTTCAATAATACGTGATAATTACCACAAGCTTTGTTACGCTATATGCAAAGCTGCATATGAAATACCAGTACACTGGAGTCCAGGACACATTAATAGAGGGTATAAAAGCTGAATGAATAATCGTTCTCCACAGGCCATACCGGATGACTTTAACAAAGTTTTAGAATACTACTTCAGTCTTTTCATCGTTCTGATGTTGAAAGATCTTCTTGGAATGTTTTTTCAATATTGCAGAATTCTTAGATTATCGTAGCATTGACTATTACATTATAAAGCCACTTAAAGCAAGCCTCAAAGATACATCCTGGCCAACTTCATCTAAATATTTTACTACCTTTTAATAACTAAAGCAATAAAATCTAAGGATTTTTTATTAAGGTTCTCATTTCGCCGTTTTCTCAGTACCATGACGTATGAACAATCGGCAAGCATTCTCCACCGCACCGTAATCAAAGATAGTTGCTTAGGTTCAATCCTACGTGAGATTTACACTTGAAGATCAATTCAAACAATTCAGCCGAAGTTGTCTCTTTTATTTGGAAGTTTTTCTTCTTCTTCATCTTCCATTCTCGTTTTCTCATTCGTCCATACCATGTAGATCATCATTTCTACGAGTCGGTTTACACGAAACTGCCGACCGGCGGCCCTAAGCCACAAAATCTCAAGTTCTACGCAAACACAGCGCAACACTGGTTTATTGATTCTCGCACGTGCGCCTCTACTAGGTAACCTAGCAAATTCTCCACGCAACAGACGAGCAAGCTTCAACGATACTCCAAGATTTAAGGCCACATAACGATCGTTGTAGATCACCCTTTGGACTTTGTATTGCACGAACAAGTGAAGGGAAAAAGTTCAAAACGGATCTGATTAATTTTTGAAGTACTGGGGGAAACCTTGTAAATGGCTGATTCTAAAAGCTTTGAAGAGGTAAAAATTAATCTCGTAAATTCCACAGATTTGAAATTTGACGTGCAAATGCATACACACAATCTCCTCAATACTGACAGAAGCGGCCGACGATCAAAGGCTAGACGACAAGTAGAGAATTATACACAGTCATGAAAAGTAGATACATAGAGAGAATAGTGGAAGCTAGTCCCTCCATAATTGCACCGACGATAAAATAGGACCAAATGTTTGTAACATGTGCTGCCCCGAACTTATGACAACGTGGTGCAATAGAATAGATAAGCCACTGCCTACTTCGAAAAATTGCTGGTCTGTATTTTAAAAAAAACATTTCACCTTAGGAAAAATTGTTGAAACTTTGGGGAAATTTGCCCTTTTTGTTAAACTAAGATGTGTTAATTAAATTGCATTTGAAGGTCACATTTTTAGCAGAGTGAAACTTGAGCCAAACAATAGCGATTCAATACGTAAACATGTTGTCCCTTCAGTGAGCGGTACTTTTATTATTTCATAATTTATAAACATTGCTCATTCCATAATTTCGCTTTGACATGTTTATAATTTAATGAAATCATCATGAATTGATGAAAATTTTATCCTTAAAATCGGGCAGAGAAAATCAGTCATTTAATCCCAAACACCAGAAACGACAGGTTGCTGGGTTGGTTAGTTTAAAATGGCAGCGTGGTATGCGTCTTTGAACAACAAGTGTAATACATAACATCATGCCTTCTGACTTATTCCACTTCTATACCTAACTGTTTTACTTATAAGATTTTAAAAGTCGTGGAAATTTAAAAATAAACAGCCAAACTTTCTTTAAACATCCTTCAAATCACAAATGTTAAACCTTTCACTAGAAAATGTTTTTCTAATATGAACAAGAGCCCAATGGGCACTGTGGTTCCTTGCTGGATATTATAAGACCTGTACAGCCAGTCTCTGAAATAGAGCTAAGCAAAAGCTCATACTCAATGTTTGTAACATCTTCACAAGGCGTATTTTAGTACTAATATTACACCAAATCAAAGATTAAATTTCTGTGGCCTTACTTACATTCAACTTTTGTAATGCTAAGTAACCCTTCAAAAACACTACCTCATTTCCATATGTATTTATGCTTGTAATCAAACTTGATATTATCACCAATAAACAATACACAATGTGGTCAGAGAGAGAAAAACACACCTTGTATCTCTCTCACAAGTTATTTTTACCTGCTCTCAAATAAAACTTGCTATAACTTTAAAACAATCTACCATTTGTCCTCTTTGCTACCTCTACACAAAAACAGACTTTATTTAGCAGTTAAGCAGAAAGCAAGTGATTAATGAAGTGTGATGATAGAATGAGGATTAGGTTACCCCACAGAGCACAGCAGTATTAAAGAGACATACTGTATAATCCATGCATTGCTTCCACTCGCAGATCGAGAGACCAGTTTAATGCAGAGTGACCTTTGCTCAGTGAAATCTACAGATTTCAGTTATTGCCCTCTTAAAACTTTGAATGATCCTAAATATGTGTACAACCGAAGGAATCATTACTGAACGAACATAAAGGCCAACTTTCTAAGGTGTTTGGGTTCGTAAGCATGCAAAACCAGTTGAGATAAAAAATCTATTGAAACTATCTTTATCTAGCTTACAAGATTTTCTAAATAACATTTCCAGCGGTTGACCTCCAGTGACCTTGATGACCTTTGACCTTAACCAAACACAGATTGATTTGAAATCTGTCCTTTCTACCTTAAAATACTGTGTCAAAACGTTTTTCAGTATTTGACCCGTGTTGACCCCAGATGACCCCTTGACCTTCACCGAACATTTCCAATTTCATCCTTACATCATAACACATCCACACACCAAGTATGACATCTATCCAAGTTTCCTAACTAGAAATATCGTGTTGAGAAGGTTTTTAGTTTTTGACCTCTGGTGACCCCAAATGACCTTTGACCTCCACCAAAAACAATAGGGCACACCTTCTCCCTATGACGAATCTATGTACCAAATCCAGGTTCCATCCAACCTTCCCTTGTTGAGTTAGAGCGTACCGAAGCAAGTGTCACACACACACACACACACATACACACACACACACACACACACACGCCAACCTGACTACATAGGTTCCTTTGCTACCGCAAGGAACCAATAAACATGAGCTACATATGCAAATTTGTGACATACATGTAAGCTACCAATGAAATTGTCTCTCATTATCTTTTAGTCCTTTTATCTTCGTTCAAAGGACAGCTGTGCAAAGCAGGTATATCTAATTAACGTTTTTAGCAAGTATTGACTACTAGGACGTCTACATCAAATACCAAACTGTCACAACTGGTTGGCCATGAATTAAGAACTATACTACATATGTCCAAAAAACCAAGGTGTGATAACGTTCAAACAAAAACAATTATGTGTCATTGTACTCTACTCTACTCTTATGACGAATTGCGGCGATATGTGGGTTATCAGGGGGAATTTGTTCCCTCTGATTTTATCCTCTCCACCAGTCGCCCCACTACCAAGTAATGCCAGTTAGATGTTAGGTCAATCGAAAAATAAGTAATATACCTCTCCGGGGACTTCTTTTTTCACCTGTGGTGAAACATCAGGTAAGGTTTCACAGGACTTCGCCCTGGACCACTACAGGGCTTTGCGCTTGGACCTCACTCGCATGAACGCCTGCCCGCGTTCGCTTTCGCTCTGGGCGCGAAAATTTGTCCCCAAACATTTTCCGCCATTGCGTTTATCTCTCATTCCCCATTGCTTTCTTCTTTTTACAACCATCTCTTTTTTTTTTTTTTTTTTGGTTTCTTTGGTTTCTTTTGTTCACTGACCTAGTTAATTAAGTTTTCTGTTTAAACATTTTTCAGATTTCTTTGAAATGAATTACTTTATTTCTTATTTTGTTTTGCATGTTAAAGTCATAAATCAACTTGCATCAAATTTAATTAATGCCGACAAAGTTAAGACTCACACTATTTATAATAAAACACTTTCGTTTTCGCCTGTAATATTATCCCTGTCGTATCATATGATCTCATTAAAATCATCTTAATTTTCGCAATAAACTCAAACTTTGTATCGTCAAAACTTTTGGGTCGATGCGAACTATTTAACAAGAAATTTCCTAACTGTCTAACGATAACCCTCATCCAATCTAATCCCTAACCCGAACAAAGAATATTATCGATACAATACAATGACAACGGCCAATCAACAAACACCTTGTTAAACAGTAAGCATCTACCCAAACTTTTATTCCAACTGATTCCCTTTGACCAGTTGACGCTTTGCTGACAACTCCAAAGGTCGAAAACCAAACGCTACACGAAGCTGTTTCCTCCTAAAAGGAGCTGCTGTCGTCCCAAAGGGAGATCAAGACAAATAGCTTTCCTACAAGTTTAAAATTATAGATAAACCTGTTTATGAAGTTTAAACATTTGACCAGGAGAAAAGCTATAGGAAGGCAATGCGTAACACAAGAATAACATCTCAAATTAGTGCGCAATTTACTGTTTTTAAATTAGATATAAAAGCTTTAGTAGTGTAACAATCATCTCACCACAGGAATGTCCGATCATGCAGTGATGTAACTGGGATACATATTTTAGTAAGTATTTTGAAAATTTAGACTACTTTTTAACTAAAACGATGTCAACATCTTTATCTTCGAGCATGCAGCTACCAAGCTTTAAGCAGACTCAACTTCATGTGTATCTAATGTTTCGTCCCGTTTTTAACAGGCCGAAAAGAAAATAATCTACACATGATTTGACCGAAAGATCGAGAAGCGATCAGATCATTTTACGAACAGTGTTGATGTGTAACAGTGATAATCTTTTAAATAAATCATTTAAAGAATATAGCACTTTATCAAGAGTGAAACTTTGCTCTTTGGGAGTGAGTTACACTCTTCTTCGAGTGAATTAACACTTTAATGGAGTAAATTGACAGTTTTTTTTTTTTTACTCTAGTAGGGAGTGACTAAGTTCATTCCCTCTTTTACATTTGGAGTGTACTCTTTTTTTTTCTTACAACTTATCTTTTAATTTCCCGCCATGGTTCTTACATTTGTCTTACTCCCCCTTTTCTTCTATTTTTAATTTTCGTCACTGGCCTTCTTCACAGCATTCCGTCTTCTTTCCCTATAAGTAGTACCCGATTTTGTTTTGTAGGGCAAAGTTATTAATAAATAAATTTGAATCTTTTTTACTTATCAACACTATTATTATTATTATTTATTTATTATTATTAAGTTATATTTCTATAGCACTTATTCGAAAAGAAAGATCTAAGTGCTTTACAACAAATACTTTAACACAAAAAAAGACAATAAAGCTTAAAACAAAACACTTGAGAGTTAGATCGATAAAAACGTAAAGTTAACAAAAAAAAGTTCAGAAAAGAAACACTACCGAAAGACACACCTCCTTTCTACTGAATATTCAATATCTTGAAGCATATTCTAATACGCTAATAACTATTTGTTAGGTAAGATTAGTGCATGATGTGCATGAGGTGCATGAGATACCGCCCTACATATCCCTTCAAAATTTCACAACGAAGGATTTCATGATTTTCTCCAAGTAAAAACGAATGTTGACGAGCGTCCTCTATTTCTTGAAGGCAATCATTTGTCTTAGTGCTATACCGTGCATCAAAAGCAAAACACATGCTGGTCAAAATAATGTTATCTTTCATCTTTGATAAGAAAGAATAGTGAAATCGATGATAAGACAACAAACACCTCATCACATTGTTAAATTGTTTTGACCAGTAGTCAATACCAAATGTAACGGTACCACGCGAAACTACTATGCCTATTCAGATATTTCTTCTGTATGAAGTGTTCAACTGAATCGCGGGGAGTTACTTCCAATGTTTTATTTATCCCGGGGCTCTAAACAACTGTAACGCATGGACACACATCCTAAATCCATGACCTGGGCGTTGTTTTCTTCCCTGACAAAACAAAAAATAATCTATAATGGCAATATTTGCGGGTGCACGTATCTACTATGACAGTGCATGCAGTTTATCACTTAGGCCTAAAAAAGAAATTGCGGGGTTTTCACTGTTTATCATCAATGATCTTTCGCTGTCATCGTCGATTTATTTAAGAATTAATTTATAAGTGTAATTTTTAGTTAAGTTCAATGAGGTGTTGTCAGCAAACTTGGATGCTTAATTTGAGTACAAAACCATCATTCAATTTGCTATTTTTATTGGCTATATATTTTAGAACAGCGAATGAGACAGTGTGTTTCTTTACTTATAAAAGTGAGAAGACTTGAGCAAGTCTCAAAGATGTAGAATATCTACGGTATCATTGTACGTTGTTTCTGGATATACATTGTGTTACAGAAAGGCAAGAGTAAACACTATGAGAAGACACTCAAACAGTAACACTGCACATAAGCTTCAAACTTCACGAGACTACAAGAAGACAATTTCGAAAGAGCGCCAATACCTTGGGATAGCCACCTTGGTTAGTTACTTAAACGGAGTTTTATTGCCCAGTTTCCAACCAATTGGTTCAAGTCGAGCCGGCCACAGCCTTTTCCAATTGTAACTCACTGGCTTGTTTTCCTACTCCATTGATAACGGTGAGCACAAGTATAATGTTAGTATGTTCATTGTCACGAGCAAAAGGGCGAGGTAATTTTATGTTGTTTGGAGAAAAATGAAATATAGATACGTTAATCTACCCAATGTACAAAACAAGCATTTAAAATACTGTATTCCACAGGTCCGGCTTCCAAGTGGTCATCAAAACCCCTTACAAGTTACAAGGAAGTTTCACCCCAAAGTTTCACCCCACAAACCAAAGATCTGGTCACAGACACGCAAACATTAAAAACATCATGCCTAGTGTTTGGACCGTGGGGTGGAATATGCTTGTGACCTCTGATAGCTGGTACACCACGTCACATGGCTGTGGCGAATGCGTCTATTTTTTAATCCTTGACACCCCCTGTTGATTACAGAAAAGTGAGTACGCTCACTTCAGAAACCTTTCATTAAGGCCTATATATGGTGAGCAAATAAATCCATTAGCTAAAATTTATACAAACACCCACAAATTTATCACAAACGGGGCAGCCATTATCTTTCCATGAAAACGTGTTATATACATGTCCAACTTTCAGTGCCCTCATTTTTAAACGAAATCATTCCTTTGAAATTTCCTTGCTTGTACTTAGTCCAAAATAAATGTCGGAAACACGTCCCTCCTAAACGGAATGGCTCGGAGGGGTTCCGTTTTACTCTAGTCGTCTCATCTTGCCGCCAAAACAGGGATAAAATTTCAAAAAACAACGACGTCAAAGGTATGAAACCAAAAAACCACCTGCCTCAGATGAGGGGCAATGTTTTACCTTTACAAAAAGAGCTATGGATTTGTGGATTACACTTATACTACTGGATTCCCGAAAATGCCATGTCAGATACGAAACCGAGAGGCGGATGTTTGGGGTACAAAATGGAGCTGATCCCCTTTACATGTTTAATCGTGTTTCATCCCTGAACGGCCCGGCAGAATACAGGCCCCCTGTCCGGCTAACTGACAAGCCCATTGTGTCAAAAACGTTTCCCATTGGGACAAAAGGGAAGCCACGCGCGGCACGTGCCCAATCGAAGCCTAACAAAGAGCGAGTATTTCATCCGGCACGCGAATGCTTCTTTCAGCCTTATTGTTGTAATGCACACAATACCTGAAAGCTAATTGCCCTGAGGGTATTGTCCAGTCTAACAGCCATAGCCAAAGAGAACTAAACCTCCTTCTCGTAAGAATTGACTGGTAAATAAATGAATTCGTTCACAGAGAAAGCTCGAATGAGATAAAACCTGTGACAGCTTAACAACCAAACCAGTAAAAATCGATCTGAGGTGGTCTAAAACACACACACACTCGATCTTGTTTAACAAAAGAAGTGTCTCCCTTTTGTTTGATTTCATGATCCAAACAGCTGTGGACAAAATCGAGAGGAAGTTGTTTTATAGATAAAGATATACCACAGCTTGCCTCCCCTTCACCATCGAATGTTCTGGCCGTAGAAAACTGCATTCGACAACAGGGTTGCTATGGTAACGCTTCGCTCTTATTCGACCCGACAAATCCATGATGGACATCGAATAAAGACTGTCCCCATAATGACAAGTACGAGAGCTATTATGTCCAACGTTTCGCTTCGATTAGTTCCCTGCATTTACGATGTAAGCGACAAAGCAACGAGTTACACACCTCTGTTATGATCAACCTACGAGAGGACTTGATAGAACCCAACGATAAAGCCTATACCAAAGAACTACATACATCCATAGGTCTAGAATAGAAGCTTATACATACGTTTTGTTTCTAGATTTTGGATCCTTCATACCGCACCCACTGTCCACCAAGAAAACATACGTGTATCGTTATAATGATATTTATCATTATTATCACCATCATTGACAGTCAAGTTGACGAGTCTACTTCGTTCTCATTAGAGGGCGCATTTCAAGCTCGGGTCCAAGGGGCACATATCACAGTTTCAATACAGACCCACATCACCATGGAAACCTGAAACATTATTATTCCAGCAAAAACACCCTATCCATCTTTTTGTGATAAGATGGGCGGGGCCTCGCGACATTCCCCTGGATGGGGGGAAAGGCAACATATAAGCAAGGTCAGATTTGAATAAACGTTTACAGTCCTTGAGGGAGAAAAAAGTGTAAAAAATTCAACTTGGGCTAAGTCATCTTGTGTGCCTTAGCGAAATCATGAGAGGATATTAATGTTAGTGGTCAACAAAAATATGCCTACATCATGACCGTGTGCTTGGTTTAACGGTAAGAGCATCCGCCTCTCACGTGGAAGGTCCGGGTTCTATTCCCAGGTAGAGTCATACCGAAGATTCTAAAAATGGAACTTACTGTCGTTGTGCCTCACGGTGGTGCTCCGCAAACGCATGGAGTGGGAAAAACAAGCCAGAGAGCCACAACTGGAAAAAAGCCGTGGCCGGCTCGTCTTGAACTAATAGGTTGGAAACTGGGCTGTAAAACTCCATCTAACTAACTACATCATGAAAATCAAGTCGGCTATTGCAATTGGTAAGTGGCCGTAAAAGTCTACGGTGGTCAATACTTCTTTTGAAAAAGTTGCCACTACAAATTACGGGGAAAATAAATGGTAACTTGGAGTTTAAACGTGTATGGTCCCTTGTGGTTTGTAATATTCCCAAAATATACATTTATTTTAAGCCTATACATCTTGATGCCAGTTCCACGATAGTTTAAAATAATGTCTAGAGATTCGCTACGAAGGTTAATTCCGTGAGTATTAAGCCCGCTTCCCAAATGTTGCCAGATCTAACTTGTAACATATAAAACGAGCGACTGAAGATATGTGCCAGGCCATTCAACACCTGTTTTGTATCCGATATTTAACGACAGCTAGTGATAAAATGACAGCACTATAATTTGCCTGCCTGTATGTACAGCACATACCGTACGTGTTTATACTACCTGTATTTTAACAGCAACTTTCTTTGCAGCAGGCTGTACCGCAAAATGGTAAATGTAGGACATTCCCTTCACATATCTCAAAAATTTTCCAATAAAATATTTGTTTTCTGGTTGAGATGCTGTCTTATGAATTTTACACAACTGTTAACTTTGTTTGTTAACTCAGAAGCCGAGACAGATATTTGCCAACTTACAAACAGTATGCCGCTTATCGGTGATAATACAACTCGTTTAGCATTTAACATTCGTGAACCAAACACTTTTAAAAAAACCTTTTAAGCTTTTTGGAGGGGTCTATGATATTTGCCGCGGATCATTACCGAATTTATTCACCCGTTTTCTGTAATATGTTACACCCTTTACCCTTCAATGGCCCTCCACGTTATTCTCCTAAGTTCACATCCTATTTGTCCTCCAGCCAATCATTCCGGTTCAGCTTTCTTCATTTCGATTTTTTTTTAATTCCTTACATTTGCTTGAAAAAAAATTCACTCCAAGCATGTAAGAAGAAGAAGAAAAGGTGTTCGAAGGCTTCTTAGTCTACCGCCTGTGTTTACAAGTCGTGTATTTTCACTAGATTTCCATTTTCCACGATTTTGGTTTTTACCTCTATAGCTTCAAATGGTGTAGAGATCCATTAGAAATGGTCTTGGGCATATTTGCACTAAGCAGAACGGTCGTTCGAAAGTGCCCTCCACGCTTTTAAACGATTAGCAACGACGAGGTCTATGTTTGGAGAGGAGAATGTATTTTATAGAGAGTGTGTCCTTTAAAGCGATAGTGCGTCAGACAAAACGACTCATTCAGCTTTAGTTTGGAAAGTTCCCTCAAGTTCAGTTGATTTCCATTCATGATTCTTTCATAAATCAATATGCGGCAATTGAAATTAAGGTGACAGAAAATCCCAATAGATCGTTTGGTTTAGGTTTAGTTTAATAGACACTGTTAGGCTATTTTTGCAAAACTTTTCCAATAAAAATTAGAGGAGAGGTTTGCTGGTATATTGAATAATGGATCCAGACGAGCCCAAAGGGTGTTTAATTCCCCTCCGTCTGCGGCCCATTCTGTGTTTTAATGAACATGGTTCAACATGTGCCAAATACAACCCTTTGGCTTTCCAGAACAGCCACTGATATCAAAGTGTCTTCCTGGATACGCCCTATTATTGTGACGCTATACTGGTTTCATACATCATAGGCCCATACCAAATTGGCGATTGGTTATATGGAGGTGTACGGTATTCAACCATCCAAGCAGGCAACAAACTGCGCTGTTATAGTTAGCCCTTTACAAACCCAGTGTTTTTTTATCATCATAGCATTCACATTTTCACATAACTGTTCGGTGGATTGACTGGTGGATATGCATGTAAGATTACAACATTGACAAGCTGATCGATTTTTCTCACTGTAACAAAATTCCCTCATGACGCCAACTCCCGCCCCAACAACCACATGAAACATTCAAGAATGCTATTTTAGGCCCTACACTGCATCATAACTGACCTGCTCAAACAGTTGTTAATTTTGTTCATGTTCTTGGATTAATGTATCCGTGGCATTCTTCAAGTCAAAAAGTTTTACAAAAAATAATGAAACAGGATGTTTTTTGTCGATTTAAGCGACGGCCAATGCTTAATCGCAAGGACTTTAGTATAAAATGGGACTGCTTTATTTTGAAAACGTGATTGTTCGGAGGGGAATGGGGTTGTAAGAACACATTTGTACACAAAGGCAAAGACCCTTTCCTATGTAGTCATACACAGCAGCTTGCTTACGATAGTATTTAAATGTGCATCGTTTTATGACACAGATAGTACCATTTACCTATACAACGACGTGCAACGAAACCCTATCACACATCTTCGAAATTGTGTCTTGTTAATGATTCTATAAATGCATGTATCAACGGACATAACTGTATGTATGCAGTAGGCTGTACATGAAATCCTGATACGGACGACATGCAAATACAGGAAACTTTAATGTATACCTTTTTAAGCTGGTATCAGAAAAGACATATACCATAGCAATGTGTACATACAACAAGTGAGTATTTTGATTTTCACTTTAACATGCAAAAACCACAAACAATGAACGGGGCTGTTTAGCATGCGTCACGCCCTTTGGGTACGTCGAGGGGTTGGGGCTGCCCCGAATCATATGACATAGTACACAGAATTCTCACCGTGGGCATTAATGCATGAAAATACTCGCTGTGGATAGGGGATAATAGAAGTGTTACACGAAAATTGAGAAATCCCCCCCCCCCCCACACACACACACCGCAGCCTGCTGATGAGATCTTCCACAGTGGAGCAAAAAGCTTATAGACCACAAAAAAGTTAACTGGAAACGACAAAACACAGTTCAGAAACAAAAGAAGAAGCTATGGACACTTGAAGTTTCAAAAGGGAAAACTAATTGGAATCCTAAATATTTACGTTTTTGTTAGGCCCTACGTTCGGTTAAGTTAATATCTATTTTTGTGCAATTTTAGCAGAGTTACACTTGGTGAGGTACCCTCAAGCATATATGAACGCGTGTTTGGTGGGAGGGCACCCGCTTCAGTTTTCACCCGGGCGGGTGAGATATCAAACTGACCCCAGGTCGAGTTATACCAAAAATTTTAAAATGGAATCTACAGCCGTTGTGCGTGATGCTCCGCATAAGCAATAGAGTAGGGGAAACAATCCAGTGTGTCAAAACTGTCATATGTGTGCAGAAGGTTAGAAGTCGGGATGTCAAACTGATTCAGCTGTTCAGAGAGTGTTGTTGAAACTCCCTGTCCCTATCCAACCACGATGCAATTCGTTCATTTTTGCAGCCTGGTTGTTGTTGTAAACCTTTCGACTTTTGTTCATAACTTTGACCCTTTTGGGAAACCACTTGTAGTAAACTAACCGTGGCCATCTTCTCAAACTGCTTGGGTAAACTCAAATAGCTCTTATGAAAATTGAAGACTTTGTTTTGACAATAGCTGGTTGCTTTTCGAAAACCTTGGATCGACATACTGCTTTAAAGTCCGCCTTAAATAGGCATTCATTGCAAAGCTACCATTGCTGATCCAGTCTGTTTGTTCGCTGTTGTCGTTTTCTCGACCGTCGATAAAGAAACGAAGGAGAGTGTTTTTTCGTCCTTTTCTTCTTTGTTTTTATTTAGAGTTCATACTATGCACTCTAGTTGCACTTAATTCCTATTGAAAGCAGGGGAGATTATGCAGAACGGTATATGGACACCGCGCAGCCAATTGAGATATTATTAATCAAAGCATTAAGGATATTTCGTACACTTCTTGAAAACAGAACGATAAGTGATCATAAAATTGAAACATGAATTACATGACATAAATCATGGAAATAATATGGTCTTTTGGCCATTGATTTGGTCAGCTATGTATCAACCCGAACGAAAAGCAAATTGCTGACCAGCTCACGGTGGTTAAAAGTTACCAATTTATGGTAAAATCTGACCTTACGATAACAATTTTACTAAAGTATTTGAGTCAGAGTGCAGTTGACCATAGTGTTGTTGGTCGTATACTATGTATAATCCGCTCGAAACGAGACAAACATGCATACTTTTTGCCGATTCCATCCAACAGTGGAAGTTTTGCTAAAAATCGGTTTTTAATATTTTTCTAAAGAGAGTAACAAATTCCAATGACCTTTTGACAGACCCAAAACTAGTCCCGTCTTCGCACATTGACAGGGTCGAGGATCGCAACCTGTCATAATCGAAATTAAATTTGAAACGAATATTCTAAGGAGTTAGCAAGGCGTGAAATTTGAAATGAGTATCTAGCTGTCCGGGTATAGATTCATAAATGGTACATATATATATATGTTGGGAATACCAGCGTTTACAGCTATGTAGGAATAATTCTGAACACCGAAACCGTTTCATATTTATGGTGATTAAAATCTTCCCGGCATACAGGTGCAAGTTAACAGATTGATTACAATGATCTCACTTCACGTTTAAAAAGGAATAACTGTAAGTATACTCTTAGGATTATATGAATTATGTTCTAAATAGTTCTTTCAGGTTACGTGTGGTAATATATCTCCCCTCAAAGTGTGATGACCTTACAAAAATTTTCTCCCCAATCAGTTGCTTTTATCCTTTTAAATGAGTTATTCATGTGTGAATCCAAACATGCCGTCGGTAAAAAAGACAAAATCTTTTATTTTGCCTTTTCCACACTCATGCCTTCACATCGCCCTCGTGAAACAGTACGCAGGCTTCTTCTTGTCGGGCGCGAAAGAGACGCGAGCATTTGCAAAAAATATTCAGATAGATTTACCACAGGTGCAAGAGAACGTAAGAAGTTCTATGATTGCCGTTCGCGTAAAAATATAGGATTAGACACCTTCGCATTCGAAATCTTGTCAAGTAAATCCTAGTGTTGTGAGATAAGCAACAACTGAATATCCATTGGGAACTAAATGTACCAGATTGACCAGTTTCAAATTTTATGTATTATGAACATATTGTTCAGTTTTTCTTTATGACATTCACCCGTAACTGGCAAGGTTTTTTTAATAGCACCTTTTAGGATCTTCCACATTAAAATACCGCCGTTTTGTTTCCCGCAGATGTCCCTGCAGTTCGGTCTGTGCCGAAATAGGCTCAGTCGTTAGCCTTATGTAAAACTATTGGAGCCAGAAATAACATTTTATATTATAAACATATGAGACGGGTGTGGATTTTACAGTGACACTCTAAACTTGTTGAAAATCGTTTCAAAGATGAATGGCTAACTTTTGTGTCATTCGTACAATACACCTATCAAAAAGGCCTACACATTGTTAATAGCACTATCACAGAGAGTAAAAAGTGAGGCACTATCCTAAAACTGAGTCAAGTTTTCCGCATAGTGACTCATTTTATATAAAGTGGGTCACTATGAGGGTCAAACTGACTCAGTTTTAGGATAGTGACTCACTTTTATTTTCTGTGATACAAATTCAAACCTTATTAAGATACTGTGCAGGACACGGACAGGATGGGTTATTAATGATTTTTCACAAACTGGACTTAACGAGAGATGTTTCTCTTGGTGCCGATGTGGTGTGCACTTTACACTCCACAAATGTAACTTATCAAAACTTATCTTCATATCAATACTAGCAAAACGTTGCTAACTGTACTGAGTTAGAAGAAAAAGCGCACAGTACAGTATTGGAACACTCTCCAATGACGGCTCGCAACATTTCTGAACCAGTGATTGAAAACTGGATTAAACGCTCGGATTTTCAAGGACTTAATTTCTTTAAGACTTTACTCGGCCTCATCCGCCATCGTGTCTGTCTCTAGTCCCCTGCGATAAACTCCCGACCCTTCTTAACAGAACTTAAAACAGTTTCAACGGCAAATGTATTTTTGGCCTTTAATGCTTTTCATCCCCGTCCAATCTTGGTATGCGCTGGAAGACTTTATCTGCCTTAGTTGGTCTGTGGCTAAATTGGTATGCAAACAACCCGTTAAAAGCTCTTCTTGTATAGTGCGGCGCAGCGCAAAAGCAAAGGCAGGGAAGATTTTAAGAAGTCTGAGGAGTACTTAGCTAATTTAGCGGAAATCTAATGGCGAGGTGTGTATAAGCAGGACCGGGGATGTTGGTAAGATATTTCACCGCGATGGCATTTTGCTACTGAGTGGAAGTCTATGTCCCAAGAGACCGTTTAAGAGAGAATCGGTCGTACATTTGGCGGGGAAAACTTCGGCCGGCGGCAGAATTATTCAATTGCCGTCGAAGGGAATTTTGTAGAACAGGAATCGAAACGGAGTACTGAATAGACTCAAATCACGTACGCATGTGTTTTAGAAGAACGTATGTACATTGTACGAAATGCATTACTTCAACAATGCTAACTGCGAGAATCATAGTTCAGACTGATCTTTGGTTTGCCTAACGTGGGCACAATGCGTATGAACATCATCAATGTAGCCTACACCTAATCTCAGAGTTATATGTAGGCTAATATCAACCTATAACGGTACGATCTGATAACCCCAGACTGTACTGGATTCTACGTGTCTATCACGTATATTATTCACACTAAGTCGTTATGGAGTTTCACTATACTCCACAAACTACTCTAGGGAAACACTTGACGGGATCGACGTTAGAAGAGGGCGAGCCGGATTCTTATTAAGGGACTGCAATATTACCTATTTTATTGTGGTTTCCTTTATTCGGACTGTTTAAAGCAAAATCAACAATGATTTTGGGAGGAGAGGCTCAAAATAACAAGGAGGATATACGTCATGTTTCCGATTTCTCTGGGTGTGGGGTTAGAAGTGTGGGTAGGTTACAAGTTAGTTGAATCTTTGAAAGGATAACATAACTATACGGAGATTCAAGTGGCCCTGCGCTCGCCATTATTTTCCGTAAAGGCTTCGTTCGGCAAGAAATCAGTTGTCATTAACCAAGAAAGTTTGCTTCGAGTTTTTTCTTTAAGAAATCTATAATTTAGGTCTGGATAGGGTATGAAATAGTCTATCACTAGTAGCGTCAATCTTTTCTCGAATATCAGGGGACATGGCCACTACCGTCAAAACTTTACAGGGTAAAAATCATGGGGTGCAGCCTACTTCCAAAACGTGGGGATTTGCCCCCCCCCCCCCCCCCAGTGTTCACGAGGAATGGTATCCTTGTTCTTCCATAACCTTGCAACTTTAATGATATAATTCGGTTAGGCTTTAAAGTCCAAGTATAGAAGTATATAAGGTTTCTTGTTCCATTTCGAACGTTTCAATGAAAGTTAATACATTTACAATTCTAATTTCATAAAGCGCGGTTCGGTTCAGACCTACTGCATGATTTACATTGTTAACTTAAAATGAGTACGTTCAATGTTTACATCGTGTAGTGGAGAATTAAATCGGGATAGTGACGAAAGCCGCGATAGCTCGATGGCTAACGTTTCACACTGAACAAAAGTGTCAATGCATATCCGTCGATATTTTACTTAATTCATGACATTACATAGACCTAACTGTGACGTCATTGTATCGATATTCACAATTCCTCTGCATCATAAAAGCTGTCAAATACTCGATAGGGTAACCTATTTTAAGGATGATATTTTTCATGTTAAACGAATTCTTGTCGACGTAAAAGTATGAAAACCAAGCTTGAAATGCGAAGAATGTGGATAGCAAGGAAGGAATGTTGAGTCATTAAAGAAATTAAACTCAATTAAGATATAAATAGGACAGTATTTCTCACAGTTGATATGGAGAAAAACATGTTGTGTCTGATTTTTTTTTTTTTTTTTTGGATTTGACAGAAGAAAAATTGTGCAGCAACAGATTTATCGTTAACACAAATTTCAAGAAGCTGCTAGGACAACAAAACTGAACTATTCCCTTCTCTGCAGCACTGTGAATCGTTATTAAAGGTCATGCATTCTCTCTAGGCAAGACAAATGCAGCAAAGTAAACACAACTGTAGCTAATCTAAAACCTAGTGTACTCTTCCATACCCTATCCCATCTTTTCCCATTCCTTTGAAAGGTACAGTGCATGCTAAGGGAAGGGAAATACGGTCTCGTCTGTGATCCGATTCCTTACACAGCCAACCCTAGGCTTAATACTTTGCCGAAGGGGTAAAGGGACTGCTAATAATCAACATATATGTTCACGGACAATTCATATGCTAGTATGCGTTGAAAGTCTATTATATATGTTACACTGTCAGTGGAACTTAACGATAGGGCAAGGAGTTCACTTCCTCAAATTCCGATCACGTAAATCCCCTTGGGCAGAAAAAAAAAATCACATGTGTGCATATCAGTATATTAGAATATGTAGACCTTTTCCACTATGACGGCTGGAAATGGCGTAAAACACGTCGATGTACACGGTATCCTACGGTATCCTACGCGCGCCCCTCGGCTAACGGCTCTGTGAAAGTCACCTGAAAAAGACTATATAGGAAACCACAGTATGTTTGTACTTCAGTAAGAATGTCTTTAGGGGGGCAACCGTTATTCAGCTAAGGTTAAAAGTGGCCCATCCTCTCTCTAATTTTCATTCAGTTACATTATTGAGATGTCTTAAACATTAAATTTTTCGGCGCGCTTCGCGCGCCCCATCATAGACGAGGGCTGAATTCACATCATATGAAAAGCCCCCTAGCTTTCAGAAAAGAAGACCTGGGGCACCAAGGAGGGAGCCCATGAAGAACCTAAATTTTAGGTAATCCATTCTCCCTCCCTGCACCCTCTGCATTATCGATTCCGGTCGACTTTAATCATATGGAGTAAGGATATAATTGAAGAAAGTCAAATTGTGATATTTGTGTTCTGTTAATTGCCCTTCTTATGTAATCTTAAGTTGAAGATTAAATGCATCATTTGAATGCCTACAATTTCGTAAATACCCAGGAGCTTCCGGGGACTTCGCCCCCTGGACCCCACCAGGGGCCCTAAGGCGGGCCCCTGGACCCCACGCCGTTAGGGCGAGCGCTTCGGCGCCGTTTAGTAGTCTGCCTGAATTTGCCCCCCCCCCCCACTTTCAGAGATCAAATCCCGCCCCTGTATTGGGGTTGCGGGATTGTAATTTTCGATATTAGCCCTATCAATGGACCGCACGGGGATACAATCTTCATGGCTTCATATTCTCTCATGGTTTGTCTTTCCCAGGCACTTAGACAATCCTTTAGGAAAATAGCAATTTTCACAACGGAGGCGGCGTAACCAACAAGAGGGGGTATCATCTTTTTAGCACGGGTTTACTCCAATGACCTAAATACTCATGCATATAATGCAGGGCTTTTCCGGCATAACACATATACGCAACTTTCATGGCAGCTAGTTACAATACACGACTCCCATCATTAGCATTTGTGAGTCGTAAAATGGGCCGTATCACGATTTCTTAAATTATAAATATTATAATTAAAACGGTACACAATGGATTAGTAACAACACAATATAAAATTGGTTTAATGCGGTACACAATATAGGCCTACATTGTTAAAAATGTCTGTAGATTTACAGAACAAAAAATAAAGAAATACACAAAGAAAACGAGAAAAGTCCTGTCAATTTGTTTCAAAAAAATTGACAGCACTTTTCCATATCCGCTTTGTATTTCTTTATTTTTTGTTCTGTAAATATACAACATGTCTGTGGCGTTTTTAGCAGTGTGTGCTTGGGTCCCGAACGATTCCTAGAAAATCACTAAGAAACGTTGGAGGATCTGTCCGGTTGATCACAATCCAATGGGAAGACGGGGAGCTTTTAATTTTGGTTTTTTGATCCTAAGTCACCTCAAAGGCCAGTACTACTGATGTGTAAGCAATCTAACAATGCATTCAGCGGCATGACAACCATGACTATCGCAGCTACCATGCATTCACTGCAAGTCACTAGGATATGGGCTGCGAGCTTTGAACATACGAGTTGTGTGCAACTATTTATATTACGAAGGCATGGATCTAATACACGTCAACCCAGGTAAGACCTTACCAACACAAGCTGAACCCTTCCACTCTCGAGACGTGACCTTTCACGACCGCCGGGTGGTCGGCATAGTTCTGCCTTCACACATGGACTTGGATAGCCAAACTTGGTATTTAACACCCCACGTGGGACTAATGGTTGTGTGTACGAGTGGCGACATTCCACCCGTAACAAGCATTCTTTCGTGTTCGAAAAAAATATGTAGGGGAAGAATCGGACCCACATTGTAACCTATACACGCCTTCAAGAGACCTATGTTTCACACATGGCAATGAATGTTACGCCCGTATACCTTTGGGCTTAGCTTGATCATGGAGCTCCCTGGCTGAATTTTTTCATTCAAGTGCATCCTAATCCGGCAGGATCATATTTTTGTGTGAATTTTACGTTACAAGACACATTTAGACGTATTAGTGACACGTAATGGTTTGCAGACGTAACATGGGGCCTGTCATAGTGCAGTCCTTGCTTTGCTTAAAATAATTATATTCGCCATGAACGCAGAACGGGGTGAAAGACGCAAAGGTTTGTGTCGTGTGAAGGATTCAAGTTCTGCAATCTTGCGTTGGACCGAATGAATGTTAGCATTAGTCTTTGATATTCTGCCATTAAAGGCAATATTCATTGACTTTTAAAATATGAAGAAAAATGTTACTCTTTCCAGTAGTGAAAAACTACATCTCAATAGCATATAGGCTAACGTTCAGAAGAAACAATTTTCTTTAATTCTAAATTTCAAAGTAATGAAATTCTTCTTTCGATAATGCAATATTGTAATCTGTTATGTCTTTGCGGCACATTAATTCAACGTTGCATTCAATTTATTTATAATTTTGATGCAACTTAAGGAGAAATTAAGCACCCTACATATGTTGTAGGGTTATGCTTCATCTACAGGAAGATAATTTAAACATCCCAACAGTATGTAGTAAGTTCAAGAATAAACAAAACATTTAATTATAAACAAAACAAAAAAGAATCTGAAACAATGTACCTACCTTATATAACTATGCGTGGCTTTGTTGAAAAGTGGAGATATTTTTTAATAAAAATTACCAATCTTTAAAGTGAGATATCATCAGCTATGGAAATGGTATTTTACAGTGTTTGGAGGACAAGGTCTGAAATGGCCTTCCCACAATTGCCCCAAACTCATGTTCGTCCAGACCAATCTCGGGTTTTAGCTTCAGGGTGTGTATACAAGACCCAATATGTAATCTGAACACTCTCGGTACAGTGCATGCTGTGTAATATGAGTTGAAGTACTCTGCATTGTTTTTGACTTGCTGTCAATCAAAGAGCTGATCCAATTGAGAATTCCTATAGACTAGCTCAGCGGTTCTTAAACTTGGTAGATCGGCGGACCCCTTATCTGTATATTTTGTAATCTGCAGACCCGGCGGCTTTGCCCGTAAGAGTAGGTCTGGGAAAATTTTGTAACTACAGCAGTTTTAAAGTTACCGCAACCATTTACATGCGGTAGGAGGGGTATGAAATATCTCACCCAATAAATGCGCTTTTCATCAACCCCCGAGGTCCTTTACTCCGAATAATGAACAATCATACCATGCTCGTTTAGAAATATTCGCCGAAGAAATCACGACACTGTGTACACAGTGTACAAACAATACCATTTTCTTGAATATTTTTAATAACAGCATGTAACAATGAAAAAATCGTTTCTGAAATAGCGTGTTAATTTGTAATGTTCAATATTGAAACGACTTACGTGACTACTGCATTTTTCTTACATTAAGTTGGTCCAATATATGACCTTAATGTGACGGATGGTGTTGCTTTGCTGATACGGGAGCATAAATGGTTGGTGTTTTACTAGACAGAACTCAATTTGCATACAACTACGTTTACATGCACGTATCCTAGTGTGGGGCAGGTGGGCTGGGCTAATGTGCTACGCAGCTCGATTAATGTTATCTACGTACGCCCAGTACTGCTGCGCTTCATGGGGCTGCTTTTTTCACAATGAATACAGTCACGTGACGTGTTTTGTTTACTCAAGAAGTTATAAATAAATACCGGTTGTTTCGAACTTTTACTTGTTGAATCTAAGTCAGATGATATTCTCATCGAAGCTCTTCTATCTAATATAAATTTCCCATAACTAAAGAATCAAATCTTTTATTCCCCGTGCTGTTCCTCAATATAATGGATACAGAACTGAAATACTGAGGTTATCAATGTATTATTGGTATTATTTTTTTCTTGAGGCTAAAGCCCTCGCGGACCTCCTGGGTAGTGGTCGCGGGCCCCTGGGGTTCCGCGGACCCCAATTTAAGAACCGCTGGACTAGCCTACTACAAAAACTGCAGTCTGTGGTGAGAATTGACTGCCTTTATTCAAATGTCAGGCGAGGTGGCTTCGAAACACACGGAGCCTACGGGAACTATTTTCTGAATATAAAGCAAACGGTCAACACTGACAAATATTTTTGTACTATTTTACGTGTCCAAGGTTATCTGTAACAGCTAGGTTAGCAGACGCAAATTTCACACACTTTGTTAACCTGAAGGCTTTGACTTCAAAAGTTTCGTAGTCACAATTTGCCTATAGAGGGCATATCGTATTTTGAAAAGTTCAAATCTCAGTTGGGGGTACACGAGAGGCACAAGATTTTTCCTGATGGCACGTGCCCCTGGTCTCCCTTAGTGACGTCATTGCACCCAGCCCCCCCCCCCCCCGATTCCCCTTCACCCACAAACAAACGTTTCAATCCATGTTACTTAAATCGAGATCACTTCGCACCGAAGGTAGGCAAGTACAACAACACACATTTTATACAACTAAGTTTACCAACTGATCTGAACGAGTGAACTCGGACATAAATATTTCTGTCCTGTGTTTTTAATTTAAATAAATAAACCTTATCGACACACGTGATCGAATGCCATCTGCCAAAACTGGGAATATTTCCCCTTGCTGTTAGTCCAGATATGGACATGATAATCTTACAGGATCATACACCAGTCACGAATCTTCTCATTTACATGTCGAGTCTCACTCGGATTCAAACACAGCTGAGTTTACATTGAAGTAATGAGCAAGGTTCTCGTTTACACTCTAAGCACATTTCGCGCAACTTGTCCATTTGCTCAGTAAATACAGTGATGTAGCTTGCTATATACAGGCAGCTGATAAGGTACTATGAAAGTATCTCATGCCTTTGAACCTCATCTTTTTAGAATTTCCTCTAACATATAGTTTTTCCTACACCACTGTCACAGTCCAATCAAAACCCACAAGACGTGGATATGCTACACCATTGTCTTTCATATCATTTTGTACCTTGAAAAGGCCAAAATATTGTGACCTCTGACCTTTATGAAGTCCCCGTCAATTTGTTTAACTGATTTTGTTCTCTATTCAATTTGACCCGGCATGACTAGATGACAGGTAAATACGCACACGTGTCTTAAATCCCACTTCTCTTGTTTTGGTGTAAATCAAGTTTGAATAAATTCGGGGAATATTGCAGTACACTCAGTAGTTGGTGCTTAATTAATGTTCATTCTGGACGTTGTGTAGGAAGCATTCGCAGACAAATAACTGAAAAATATTTTTTTTCAACTCAATGGTTTTATTTAAGTGAAATTTGTTTAATGAATGACTCCAGTAGCGTGAGCCAAAACTTCAAACTTTTCATTTTTTGAATCATACACAGACATTATACCACAAGAGGGTATAGAACGCTGTCGCTAACAAAGGGGGGGGGGGAGCGTTGTAAGACCGCCATTTTAGATAAGGGGTCTACAGGGAAGGATGTCTACAGTTTCTTAAGGTTTCAGGTTCCTTAGATGCAATTTGTTTCTCTATTTTAGTAAACTGTAAGGACAGCTCCTGCATTTTTTGCAGAGCAAATAAATGTGAAGTTTTCGTCCTCGCACGTAGTTAGATACTTAGATAGGGTAACCGTCATGAGTTCTGGATTAATCTAGCAACGTCCATGAATTTTCCCAGTTGTGAGGTAGTGGATTGCTTTTGTGGAGCATCACTCCGCGACATGTCCTAGCGAATCAAGCTCCAGTTCCCAGTCTCACGTGCCACAAAATACCCAAAGCAGAAAACGTAGGGGATAAAAGCCCCCCCCACCGTAGCCACTTCCCCGTCTCTGCAGATCCTGCTGAAAGATCATACACAACACAACAAATAATGGCCATTAGCAGAAGGCAGAGGAAACGATCAAGCTGTCAGAGTGTGAACAAAATACGATGTCGGCTTCGTCCTTAGCTTAAATTTTGTAAAGCACAACATTGATTGCACAAACAAGTACCCTTGATGACACTCACACATTTGGAGCTACTTTCAATTTGCAAAGGTCATTCAGTGAGTAAATTCAGTGCTTCCACTGTCAGAAAACCAAAACTAAATAAACAAGTTTATCGTGTTTTCGTTTAAAATTTGAAACTTGTCACAAAACCTCCAAGAAAAATACTTTCAAAGTTCATCGGACAACTAATACACACGTGATTTCTACGATAATTTAAAAGTACTTACTTCTCATAGTCTGCCTTGCAGTAAAGTTTCTTTTCCCTTGCAAAACATGAATGTGTGAGTTGATCCTGACAGACGCAGCAGTGTAAGCAATCTTCATGCCAGTAGTAATCCATAACTTTCATTAAATATCGATCCTCTATTGGAAGATCGCAACCTGCACAAATTTCTTTTGGTGGTCTAGAGTGTCCATTTGCTGTAGAGTAAAAACGATTGATACAAAATTTAACGAGTTGTAAACATTCAATAAATAAGCGACTTTAAAATTGTTCGAAAAGGCGATACTTAAATTGAAAATCCACCATAATTAATGTATTGATAAGTTTTCGTGATACGATATACCCACTGACCGAATTTATTTTTTTCACCCTTGGTTATATTTATGACATTCCTGCCTTTCCCAGATACGAATATGCTAATGAACTCTTCGAGTTTCCAGTGACAACTACCAAAAGACATTTTATTACGAAGTGGTACAGGGCACACAAAATCTATCCCTCAAAGACCTCTGACCTCGAATTTCGAACCCTACCAGGACGTGCTAGACAAAAAAGGTATGTTCAAGGCATAAAAACAGAAATGGGAGCAAAATAGTAACAGCTTCTTAAGTTATAGTACTCCAAGGACGCAAAATAGTGCTAAACTTTCACAGTTTATGCTTATTCATATGACACCGATTCCTTCCACATTTCAAGCAAAGACCTAAATGCGTTTTTAATCAGCTTCCTCTTTTCTTCGCCGTGTTAAATCTTTATACGTCAGCTTTACACAAAGTGGAAATGAATTTTTCATTCTTAGAAAAAAATGAGCAGTTGAGTGGGGGATGAGGGAAAGGTGGTGTTTGGTGATCTCGGCATTTAGTCAATGTTCTCTAAGTTAATTTCAAACAACCTTCAAGATGGCGAGGTTTCCTAACATACATTTTGTGGCTGATTTGGCATATTTTGAAGATAAAATATTAAAAATAATTCACAATTGAGGTATAAAAAATTAAGGGGGCATGCTCTCGTCATTGTTGGTAATTGATGAGCCGCATATCGCTTAATTCCCTGCTAAAAAGACAACTGATTTTAAAAACAAAAATTTGGTGTATAATTTCTCAGAATTGATCAACCAAGTAGTTTGATTTTATTTCCTTTTTTTAATGAATGTTTCATCTTCTTCATGGATTCATTTTCTTTCTTTCCTTTTTGAAAACTTGTAGGTTAAAAAGTTGGCGATGTCTCTCATCGTCTCCTGGTTACTTTAATATTTGTCTTAACGAGACTATTCGTAGGTCTAAGTCAACATTTATTCATTCAAATACTGCATTTATATTGCATATAATATCTTACATTATACGTCGTTTTTATAATAAATTAAAGGGACAAAAGTCAAACATTTGCTTTCTAAAACATTGATATCTTTACAATGCTCCATAACGATGAATATATCATTCATGGACATTGTGTGGTTAAATATTAAATAAATCCATTGATTCAAAAATACTAAAGCAAGAGCGATCCGAATTTTTATTTTAATTTCAACTACACTGAATATAGTCTTCTGAAAAGAAGAAAAAACGTGAAAGAATGAAGTTTTGTTGTACATAGAGCAATATATATGTATATAAAACTGTCGTGTTGCATTACACACGTTGCTTCTTTGCACGTATAAAGACAAGCTGTGCACTTCTTCGACACGCCCGTGAAGCTTAAACGGATGTTCGGTTAGCTCCACTCTCCGCTAAGTGTGTACTTAACGGTTCTACTACAGTAGGCTGCTATTGATCGTTAACTGTTCTTAATGGAATGTGAAGATTCCGTAGCGCATCATCCCTAGACCACTCCGGGCGATCTGCCTAGGTTTCTGTGCTGTTGAACAAATCATAGTCATCCATTAAGGGGGCTATTACGCAGGTAATACGCGTTCAGAGGGGAAAGGAAAAATCACAAATTTGGCAAATTACAGGACCTGAAGGTCACGTCAGCTAAGGATTGTCTTTTGTAGCCATTAGCTGACGAGCAGCCGAGATTTTTTTCGCGATTCATCTTCCGACGATGAACCAGAACACTTCACGAATAGAAGTGTGAGGTCAGGGTCAAAGTACTATCGTTTCAAGGAACTGGAAACCCTCGAATTGCTTTGAAGAGATAAATTTCGTATCAATAAAGTGAAACCATTTAAATTGCATAAGTGTCATATGTGCACTTATTTGTCTGTTTTTTTTTTATTATTATTATTTTATTTTATTTTTACAACTTTCTGTAGTGTGTATGTAAATTGGCACCACTTTTGTTAAAATCTAGGTTAAAATTTATTGTTCTACTTATCCTCAAAGCCTATTGGTTAATGACATTTTTAAGTGTCTTTAATGTACGTTTTGGGATCGTGGAGAGCACACCTTATTTATTTATTGATTTTTTTTTTTTTTTTTGACATGATTAAAATGCCTAGGTAACATCAACATGAGTAAACTTATCTAATCTCCTTTTTTTTCTTTATTTTCCATTTTTATGCACATTAAAAACAGTACCGACCGTATTTCACGAAGGTTTAAGTTCTACAGTCGTCTTTATTATACAGTGGAATGGTGGAGTTAGTTCCCTGATCACGTAATACTAGTGAAGTTTAACACACACATTTTCTTCACTGGTCTTTATCTTAAGTCATGTTAAGGATCTTCATGGACTTTGTTAAATTCGTGGGAATTATCTGTTCTTTCAGCCGGTCTAAACCGAGATAAACATGGCGCTATTGTGTAATAGTTCTATACAAGCTCCATGATTTAGAGATCTGAAGGTCAAGGGTGTTGGTCGTTTAATCTTGCTGTAATTCGATTAGGCATCTCTTTTGAAGAGTACAAAGGTATTGTGACATGTCAGCAAAATGACCTGACTTTACTTGACAATTATGGAGTGACCTTTTCTTAGAACTGAAGAAAGAATCTGTTGAAATTATTTCAATATCTTTCACGGTTATCAAGATATACCTCCTCAAAGTTTGAATGTTTCTGAAGCAAGTTGTTGCTTATGCAAACATAATGATGTGGAGTGTTACACAGTGTTGCCATTTCTTTTGTTAACCCTATATTAATTGTCTCTTTATTACTCATTACAAAGTTCATAGTTTGGTTACTGGCACTGATGATTTTCAAGGATATAATCAAAACTTCCAAAGTAAAACCATCGGGACAACTAATGAAACAACTGTCCTTGAAATGAAGATTGTAAAAACAAAGGATAACATTAGCCAAATATGGTATGTCCCTTTCAAGAAAAGATTTGTATACTGAACTCATATTTAGTGATGAATAAGAACAAATTAGGAATAGCCCTATAAAATGGCCAATTTTTGACGGATTTGATGGAAATCGCAGCTATTTTCTTGTGTTTTGATGCTTTTAAGATCAAATACCTAATTTTGTCATTTTCAAGTCACACGACCTTTAACTCTTTCGTGACAAATATTTAGTTTCGCCTTCGGCTCTTTGTCAGGAAGCCGTGAGGGCTAGTGCATAAATACATTTTCTGACAAAACTGGAGGGACGAAGAGAAAAAAGAAATTTCATTTTTCTCCCTTTTTCCTCCGAGTGATAATCAAATTTGTAGACATACAAAGTCCATATCCCTGCAGGAGGGAGCTCGACATAATAAACGGGGTCAATTTTCTGCACAAGTGACGAATGTGTCTTGCTCCTGTATATGCCAACCGTCAAGCCCACCCATTCCCTCTCACGAATGAGACGCCACATAGTCTTTTATAATCTTAATCATGAAATATACAATGTTAGCAGAATAACTACGTATTGGGGTCTATATTTAGGATGAATATAGAAGACAGTAATTTGAACTTTTTAAGGACACTCACTACAGTAGTACTGGGGAATTACAACATCGCCGTGGACGTGTCGGTTAAGTCCCACACCAATTATGTCAATTTTAAAATATTACGCGATTTTCGTTCCCCCGTTTTATCTTCATGAGTAGTACATTAGGCATGGTCTTAATCACATTTCCGACATTAATAAACTCAATACAGTGCACCAAACGGTGAAGGAAGTTAAACATGTTTCAGAGTACTTCACCCATTCGACAGGACAATTGCACAATAATTATCGTTTGTCGAACCGAATTTGAACAAATTTAGCCCCCTTTTCTCTGTGCCCTATTTTCCGGTAAATTAAATAATGAAAAGGGAAAAAATCACCAAACGGATGGTTAAGATGACTGATCGACGAGGAGCAGGGGGAAAACGAACCAGTAAAGAAACACCTGGATTTGAATTAACGCCGGTTCGTCACGGCTTTGGAGCCAAGAAAGAGGAAGGATTTGTGCAGATTCGAGCTTGTTTTCCCGCGGGAAATGTTCCACCAAGACAAATAGATCTAAAAAGCTTGCGAGGGTGGCTTTCTTCATTTAAATGAATGAATCGTTTAGAGGATGCATTGGTAAGACGAAAATCTCCAACCATTTACACGAAGGAGAGAAAGATTTATAGAGCAATGATGTAGATAAAAACTACCGTGTCCAGGATGAAAGAGATAAAGCGGACTTGGAAATTTTTGGCGTCTTTCTTACTCATTTAAACTCGCTATCACCGGATGGTGAAACTTGATGCCGTGGAAATTGAAATGTTAAATATGTTTATATCAAAAACCTGAATACATATTCCTGTGTGTGGCGAATTATGACAAGAGCATTCATAGCATTACGGAGAGAAAATGAAGACCATATAGGAACATTAATGGTGACAACGTGTGATTGTAAATTGCTTACCAGTTAGGTTAGATCTGTAACTGCAGCTTATCGTTGTTTTGGAACTATATACTGCATATGTTGTATCTTGTTGTATCAGTTTTCTTAAACCTGAACGCTTTCAACAGTAGATTAATGTTAGGAGAGTGTTTATAATAATAAAAATATGATCACCACCGGTCAGGGATCGGTATAAGGAGCGGAAGGCTTTCTAAAATAGTATCAGGATAGATCACGCACTGTTAATGGCATCCCTGAACGACTTTTTTTCGTAGGAACAATGTATCTGTTCTAATAATGACACCTGCAGCTTCCATTATGTACTGTTCACAAGTGTTGAAAAATTCGCGTTACAGCCAGTTCGTGTTTTAACGTACTTTTTAGGCTAAAGCTAGGACATAACTTAAAGACTGCAAGTGCAAGGTTGTTTTTTTATAGTTTTGTTCCATGGAGGAGATTTTAAAATTAGAGAAAATCTACATGACAAGTATATCATCTTAAGGGGCAAGCTGAGTATGACAGCGAGTATAAACCCTTTGTTCTAGCACTTCGTTTTTCCCTTTCCAAATGATTATTTACCAGAATTAACAGACATTGAAGAGGTCTTTCGAGTTTGACGAAGCGTTAATTCTGTGGTAATTACCCCACTGTTAAATGGAAATTTTGTAGCACTTTTCGTGCAAAAAATCCACACAGGTGCAATACTAGACAGCATCATCCATACGGTGACCAATCACAACGTAAAATCAAGATTACAGATCATGTTTTGGTAGTTTAGCTCAATTTATGATTGCGGTGCAGAATTTGAGTCGTGAAAGACTTGTAAAAACAAACCCCGACAGCCGAAACGAATATTCAGGCACGTATACTGTAGCCAGACAAGGTACTGAAGGGGACAACTTTTACAAGGGACCAAATGTGAGCAATTGAATAAAGTCAGCTGCAATTTAATTTTATGGGGGGGGGGGGGGAGCTGACTACGGGATTGATCACATCCATATTCTTAAACTTGGTATCCCGTGTTGCCCACGGTAAAAGTTATTAATCATCCTCTTACTGACGGGTTGTGAGCGCCACAAAACCTAGCAATCCCTCAATGGTTGTCCCCTGTCGGCTGGGGGTTGTAGAATATGTCCAGGGTATTCACTGCCTGTCGTAAGAGGTGACTAAATGGGAGGACTCGAGCAGTATTTGAACAGTATGACACTATATAACACATTCGTGTGGGTGTGTCATTAAATCTTATCTAACTAAATAATCAACGGTAAAATAGTTACACTTCTGGTAAATACCCACAATAGTCTAATTACTGTTAGGAAACTTAACTTACGCACGACCATTGTCAAGGTAATAAATTTCTACATAAACTATTTTCTGTTTTACAACTTTGAGTACTACTTAAATTTAGCATAGTTGTCTCTAAAGGTAAATAAATTTCGTTCCAAGCATTCTAATTTTTGTGGAAGAACTGGGAATATTGCGTTTTCATGCACTTTTCGTAGTAAAGTTGTTCAACATGACATCATATCTCATGGGGTTTCGTTTGTCACCTACGCAAGCTCTCATTGAACAGACACAATATGTATCAAGAACGAAGTATTAAAAATAGTTCGAAGTGATACGGTTCCTTTGGAAAGCCGTGTATGCCTGATTGGTAACAAAATCCAAACGCAAAATCGTTTAATGAATATACCATCTTCAATTGTATGTGACACTTTTCATCATTTTTCGTTTCTTGGGAGCCAATTAATTTCGGACACCTTCTCAATTGCAATATTGAAGATGAATGACAGGTATTGAGAGAGGACGGAGCGTAAATAATCCCACATTTGCAGCAATAAATCCTTCCATTTCTCGTCGAATTATCACCAAGGTTAACCGACGAAGTGGGGATACCCCAATAAAGGTGACATTTATGACAAATTTGCCATAGAGAACGTACTTAACGGCAGAGAATCATTGGAATCTGTGGGGCTACTCAGCGATCCGTCTTCTACTGTTAAAGCCATGACTGGTAGAAATTCTGTGTCCAGAAAGAGGTCTTGGCACTTCTTGTCTGCAAAAGAGAAGAGAATTGACTGAAGCAAGTTTAACCTTTCTTAAAATGATCTGGTTTGCAGCCGCCAACATGGCAACATGCCGATGCCGAATGAAACGGGATTCTACCCTATCTGGCCGAAATATAACCCCACTGTTCGGTAATATCATTTAAGTGATTCAACAAAATGCTATCGTCACTTGTAATCATGATTTATAATGACAATACTTGCACCATTCGCTGGATATCTTGAAAATGGCGTTCCTTTATACAGTTCGGAAATTCATATATCATGGAGTGTCTGCAAACTGTATCCATTTTTGTAATGTGTAGAAACATTTAATGTATACAATATACCTGAACAGGTGCTGGTTAATGCACGAAACGACACATCCCTGACGGGGATGGGGTTTGTTTTAATTTTCCTTAAAAGTAGACACAATTTTGTCTTCTACGACAGTTATATTGATCTAGTAAAAGTACTATACGTGGCAATGACAGGTGACTTTGGTCACCGGATACTTTACATTTTGTTATATTCTTAGAACGAATGGAGAGTTAAGATACTAGGCAACCACCACGAGGGGAAATACCTCAACAAATTAGGGTAATGCGCCAGCCCATCTCGCCCAAAACACGTGTAGGCCAAAAAATCGTCAGTGTTTGTTAGTGCCAGCATTCAGGCATTTAAAGACAAAACTTAGCGTTAAAATCGAGCAGTTGTATAAACTTGAAACCAGTTTTGCTGCAGTTTGGTTATATTTCAGAACATCATATTTGGTCACCACGAAAGCCTTTGCAACTTGAAACGTTTCAATAAAGCCGCGTCTCAATTTTCTCCCCTCAATTTCAATTATTCCGACAATTCTGAAAAAATACTTTTTGTAAAGCGTACGAACAAAGAAATTCTTTCGTGGCCAAAATTGGCTCTAATTATATACATTAGTTCTGATTACAGCGAAGCATAGTGTCAGCATATTCGTTTACTAAAAATTGTGCGGTATTTTGCGAATGCTTTCGACAGAATTATTGGTATAATAACAAGGAATAATAACAAGGAAATTACTGCACCAAATCATATGGAGAAAATGATGATTTCTTACTACATCACTGAACTCGAGCACGTTGTGAATTCTAATGCATTGATTCCAAAGGCCAGTATGGTGAATGTTTAGTGCGCAAATCATGACAAAGCATATCGCGTTGTGCGATACGTTTGTTTGCTGTGAATATTAACAAAGCGCTCCCTGCATGAGAGCAAATTAACAGTTCCGTGAGGCCCATATTCTCGTTAGATACGATACTTATAGGGTATCAACCACATAAAAATCCCCAAAGAGCTATTAAACTGGACTGATTGTGTTTTAAGGATAATAAAACACACGTCTGTCTGTCAGTGACACAATTTTATAGCGAAGGTTTGGATTTTGTCCCGGTTTTCTGGTTTTCTAGGCTTGTTTTAGGAACGTTCCATAATGGTTTGTGTCCTGCACCCTCATTTGAATAATACAATTCAGTGAACCTTTAGTTTTCGGTTCATATGTAGATATTAAATTCATCCGAATGTTTAATTCCAACATTATGCTCACTGCATGTCAAGATACAACACTCCAAATGCTAGGATAGTTAATGGTCACTATGTGCATCCATAATTTCTTAGAATGGTTGGCAAAGAAAGAGATAACTGTACAGTTTGACATAGAACCAGATAGAAACTGTCCTACTAAACTTTGAAGACATTTTTGAATCTCCAGTTTAATAAATTACAAGGTTTATATGAGACAGAACTTTGTGTACCAGCAGGTTTCATAAACTGATAAAGGAGTTTTACAAGCAGATGTCATTCGGCTGTTAGACATTTTGCCCGCCAAACGTTCCGTTCATTGGGTCACAGGCGTTTCTATAGTCATTTGCGCATGTGCAGAAGATACACTTACAAATCGTTACGTCATACCAATACCTCTTTACATACAGTAAAATATGTATATATAGAGAGAGACAAGCTACTGCGAGTTATTTCTATGGGAATGTTTTATCCCGAGAATGATGTATAATTCACGTAGTACATTTTCATATGAAAACTCATCCATACAAAAATGAACTCCATGCAAATTCCCGTGTGAGAGCACCGGCTTTTGTGTAACTAAGCATATTCTATAAACAGTTACGTAAAATGCTCACCAACCGCTGGTGACGTATGTGACAATACTGAAACTGGGTAATTGTTTCAACTAATTGGTCAGCCAAGTGGTGGATTACCCAAGAAAGTGGTACCCAACACATACAGTAATTTACCCGTAAATTCAACAATATTGAACAAGGTTTACCCAATTTCAGTATTTGTCACATACGTGATCAATGTTAGTGATTTTTCTACCCCCTGTTTTTGTTGTACCCAGTGTAACAGTAGTGCCTAAGTAGCCTTTGATTAGTTGATATACAGGCTAACACTATGAAATGACAATTTCATTTTAGAAGAAATCGGTTTACATTGGGAGGTTAGAAGTACATTTCAGTTCAGAGGACCACGCAGCAGTTTTTTCCTGTTACTTCAAAATTAAAGGAAAATGCAGTCATCTGAACTTGAAGTAGTAAACTCTCCTGTTTCATGGTTAGCTGTTGTTGATCACGTGACTATATGTTTTCACCTCAATTTTAAAATTTCCGGAGAGGTTCCTGCTTGATTAACATTGCTTATATGCAATACTGAAGTCCTTAGATGTAATGACAGGTACTTTAAAGAAAATAGGAAGAAAATTGTGAGATTTAGCTGTTGCTTCAAAATAAACTTTGGGCGACTGATCCTTCCCTTTAATCACAACTTCATGCGAAGCAGTATTGCGGGTAGCTTATAACACTTTCGACCCGAACAAATAGAGTAGCGTAAACCAGTGATACCGTGATTTACGGCAAGTCGGCAATGAGGTCACCGGTACCTTAAGAGGAAAAAAAATCGACACATGGTTTTTCTGACCAAACATACTACTGCATTATGCTCCTATCAATGTTTAACATGAGCCATGGGCACTTTCCCCTTCCTCTCCCCCCCCCCCCTCACTTTTTTTTGAAATTACAGGCATTTTGTCTTGAAAGTGTAAATATATTCAACAAAGTTTCATTACAAAAGTATAATCAGATCAAGGTACCTACTATATGTATTAGACTGGAAAGGACCATTTGCTAGTGGGAACCACTCTGACAAATATCTTCAACTGAACGTGGCGCTCACTTGGACAGTGTTGTTTTATTGTTATAGATTTTTTTTTTTTTTTTTTTGCTTTCGTTATAGCAAACGTGTACCTATAAATCGTTGGATTAATCCTGTACTTTTTCTTTTATTCTCATAACGACATTGATAACATGATATATCCAACAATGTCACGAAAATTTGATCAAGGAAATTTGTTTTGCCAGACCGATCTGTTTAATAAATCAAACTTTCCACACACTCGGCGATACCGGTGTGTTGTTTTACTCAGAAACGTTCTGGGCTGAGCGGATGAATTCGTGTTTTTCCCGAGGATATAAAACCTAAATCATGGATTGCAAAAGCAAAATAGCAAACGCAAATTGACCGAACTTTTATTTTCGAATGAACGCGGATTTGACAAAAACATCGGAAAAGTAAATTGAATGGAAAGTTCGTGCTTCAGACGCAATGAAATATTAAAAACCATCGACGAATAGATTGATTTCTTCACACAATATTGCGAAAATAACATTTTTGGTCTCTTGTCGTATCGTCGATTTCTCCTTTTTGGACTGAACACAACAAAACAATTTTAGTTGCAGGGTATACAATGCAACATCATGTTTGTCAACTCATGTCGACCACGACGGACTACAAGTGAATGTTGCACAGCTGTCGCACACATGTCACGCACATATTCACGGACGGATTCCGTACTGGTCATTAGAACTTTTGCGTACCGTATATGTGCATGTATTAATACACATAATCCATAATCCATTATACGTCACTCTGCAGGAAGGCTTCATGAATGATCTGCCCATGTTTGCGTAAATGTTTCCCTGCATTACGATTTTTCACACCGCCGTTAGACCAGGGAGCTTCCAGGTTGGGCTATTTTGTACATGACGTCACGAGATGTGAATCCCGAGGACAAACAGTGAAACATGCTGTTACATCGAGCTAGACTCTCGGGCATAATCTACCTCTATCCAATCAGCTGTCTGTAACGCTGCACGGGTACCATAACGTGGGTTTCCTTTTCTTTATGTTCCTAAACATCACATGAAGGTCTTGAATCTTAGAATGGAGTCCTGGATCTGACGTCACTGATTGACCCGTCGACTTTTCAACAGTCTAGACAGTTGCCTCTTGTTACAACTCCCTGATTGAACGTGTCTTGCCACGCGTTCACTCAGTTCTGCACGTTGTTTTATGTTTCTGTGGTGCACAAGAACTATTTAAGTACCCTACATGCATCCATGACATAAAGGGCGCTTAGTAGACTTCGATTCGACAATCATAACCACAACATTCGTAGAAATAGTACTGGCTTTCCGTAGCAGGGCACTTTAATCTCCCCAATCACAGCTTATCGCATTTTAAATGAAGCATTCTGTTCGGTAACTTTAAAACAGCCCAAGAGAGAAGCAAGCCTGAAATAAAGGCCACCCTCCAACTCTAAACCCACACCTCTATCCTTGACAGAGATCATCTGTCTTTCATGAATATCCAGTAGTACTACGAGTAGTAATGTTATTTATTTAGCCACCTGTTCACTATGTAACTTTCAATATGTTGGATCTACTGCCACCCCCTTTAAGGTCCGGTTTCGAAACCACAAATTGGACCTCGTTCATAACAAATCGAGGTGTGAGTTATCAGTACACTTTAAGTCTCACAATCTCGACCATATTCGTTTTATTATTATTGAAAAAAATAGCAGTACCTCTAATGTAAACACCATTTTAACGAAACGGGAAGCTTATTGGATGGCACAACTATGTACTGTGCACCCTTATGGTCTAAACAAGAGAAAAGAATTCAATTCTCGTAAAAGAGTCAGCTACTGGTCCTAGTTCTTGTTTATTATTGCCGTACGTACAGTATTTCGCTTCTTCTCTAAAGGGTTTTATCTTTTACTTTCCCCTTTTGAATTCGTTTTGCTTTTGTTCCTCTCTTTTATTTGTTTTTACGCTTTAATGGTTTTTCTCCGGAGATTGGTAGAAGACGGCTTTTTCTTGGTGTCGTTTTAGAGACTTGTGTAGTCAATTGAGGGGTGCTTTTTACTTCTGACCTTTCACCTTTTAATTCTGATGCACAGGGGTATTTATAACGTCTCTTAGCTTGTTTCATTTTACTTGGCTGTTGAAGGTTGAATAAATAACCGAAAGCTACCAGGCAGGGTTCGCTTCTTGTCATCTTTAGCGTGTAGTTGACCGCCACTTAACTTTTCTCACTCAATATATATATATATATATATATATATATATATATATATATATATATATATATATATATATATATATATATATATATATATATATATATATATATATATATATATATATATATATATATATATATATATATATATATATATATATATATATATATATATATATATATAAGTAGAAAATACCACAAATATGACAATATTAGAGCACATACAAGATATCGTTTCTCTTATCTTGTATGTGCTCTAATATTGTCATATTTGTGGTGTTTTCTACTTATTCTTTTATATTACATGGAGCATACGTAGACTTACTTATATTATATATATATATATGTATATATATATATATATATATATATATATATATATATATATAGAACAGTATGCGCTACATTATACCAAGGCAAATGAAATATCACAAGTCATCATGTGAAAAGGTACGATTAATTTCACTATACCGAGAACGATCGAAATATAAATAACGTAATATTCCTATTGAATTTTACTGAATAGTTAAATGGAACCAGTGGCGTAGCTACTGGGGGGGGCAAGTTGCCCCCCCCCCCCGGAAAAATTTTTGGGGAAATTTTATGAAAATGGGGAAATTTGATGAATCTTCTTATTATTACAAAAAAATTCACAAAAATTTCTCAAAATTTTTGTTAGAATAAGAAATTGTGAGACATTTCTCGTACATAATTCGTATTTTCATACAACAAATTAACTCAGATTTCGTCAGTGTCGCATGAACCGGTCCAATTCGCGTTCCACCGAAATGTCTTCGCTGCGTAGCAGATTGAATGTTCTCTTGTACTTGTATACGCACGGGGGTTATGATCAGTGCATTTCAGTGCACAGGAAGCTGTTATTCAGGTGATTCTTTGGGAATTCAGTAGAAGGATGTGAAAACTGCAAGTAACTACCATAAACCCCGAAGTTGTTATGTTCTTCTACGAGCCAGCAGTAGCTGTACGATTTTACTACGTGTACATAACGATGGATGGGGCTGAAACAATCCATGGTCAACGATAAACTTAAAGTCAATCTAGAAATTAGAATTTACGGGATCCGTTGGCACACTTAAATTTTGTTACTTAGCCTAATCCTTGGAGGCTTACAAGCTAGTTCGGGAAAATAGCTTTCTGCTCACTTTGAGTGTAACAATAAATGGACAATGAGTACCTTGTAGCCTTCTACACTTAACAGACTGCTTTTCTCACAGGATATCCTGTGTGATCGAGCCACTATTAGGCCCCCTTAATTAGTGGCGTGCGAAGGGGAGACCATTGGGCCATGTCCCCCTCACAGATGCCATTTTCTTTGTTCTTAAAAATACGTAGTCTAATTTTATTAGCACAGATTTTACTTCAAAAGATAGCATATGTGGCACCAGATTGCTTATAAGGACACCCAATTTTTCAAAAATTTTCAAAGGGGATGGATTGTCCCTGCAAGGTCTTTCAGTGATGCCATTTTTTTTTATTCCTACAAATAGACCTAGGCAAATTCTGTCAAATTCCAATTTTTACTTTAAAAAGGTAGACTCTGTTTCATACTGGTGGCATCTATCAAAAGACTACATGCTTAGATTTTCTTTACAAGCATAAATACACTATTTTGAACATCTGAGGGGTCTGATTTTTCGAAATTTTCTTTACGCTCTGCGCCAACCAATGGTGGCGCTTCGCTCGGTCTTTTGGGCAAAATAACATATTTGGGGTAAAAGTAGCTCTTAACTATCTGATCACTTTGCAGCTTGCGAACATATTTTGAAGTGAGCATTTTATTGCAAACGACAAAAGAAGAAAGTGACTGGCTAGATTCTTCGTATAAGCCTGGAAAATGCTATTTCCGGCCATCTAAGGGGTCTAATTTTCCCAAATTTTCTCTACGCTCCGCGCCAACCAATGGTGGCGCTCCGCTTAGATAATCTTTATGGAAAAATAACATTTTGTGGCCAAGAAAAACCACCAATACCCGTCCGATCAATGCTCTTTTATTTTGACTCCTAAAAGTGTGCAAATTAAATGCAAGTTTTTCTTCATAAGGTAGCATAAATGGCATAAAAAGAAATGCATGTCAAGGCACAAAAGTTTCAGTTTTATCCTCACGAACCACCACGATTCAACTTTTAACACTGTTCCTGTCAAAGTCGAAAATCTTGCACCATTTTGCATGTAGGCTCCTTGAAAACGTCAAAAAATTTCCGGACACCCCTCCCCATGACCATACTGCATGCCCTTACCCCTTCAGAGAAATCTTGCGTACGCCACTGCGTTTGTACATACAAGTAAACCAGATATTGTATACCAAAATAATATACTTTGTTATTTCCGATTGCTCTATGTTATAAAATGCAGGTAATATTACAAAATGACATGGTACTGTTGTTATACTTGTAAGTTTGCATATTTTATATGAAATACATACACATTGACCGGGAAAAGTTTTGGGGAAATTTCATACCTTTGCCCCCCCCCCCCCGGAAAAAATCCTAGCTACGCCACTGAATGGAACGATTTCATCGAACATTCCACCATGCCACCCCCCCCCCCCCTCCACTTCCACATCCGGTCTGAACCTGTCACTGCTGCTCTTGCTCCTACTGCCTAATGCCAAAATATTACTTGACAGTTTATAGTTTCAATGTAAAATCATTCAAGTACTGAGGAGGTGGTATGTGCCTCACTAAGTATAACAGACGTGAAACAAACCCTATCACGCAAATCAGTCAGACGGACGACTGGCAGGGAAGTCGCTTCGACCGTTTAAAATCAAATGCTTTGATGAAGATAGAAAATTGGAGAGCTGCTTCTTTAACGATTTCAATTTACAGACTGACAGTGTTTAAAATGGACGCCAAAGATTGACAAAGTACAATTGCCCTTTTAAAGTGCACTTTCTATGAACGCACGAAGGTTATTAAAAATCAAATGCGAGTATAGCACAGTAGGCCCACAGAATACACAATAGATAGAAATATCGACTTGATTTGAAGCTCATTCTATAAAAGTATGTCATAATGTGTGTATTTTGATCAGAAAATCTCATTAGAACCAAAATATGAGCTTTAAACATTGTTTTATGTCTCTGTAATGTCATCTCAGAGATATGTCCGTGGGACGTCTGTACATAGAGAATGCCGAGAGGTAAAGAGAAAAAGACTTAAATATTCATTTAAAATGGAGGTTTCGGATTAAGTGGAAGATATTAAGTATTAGGGTTTTTGTACGCGACATAGATTTGACAGGTAAATAGTTCACGTTATAAGAAACGAATGAGTAAATGGCATATACACTACTTCACAGCGAGTAACTCGTCAATAAAACGAAATCAAAGGAGAATAAAATCCTTTCGTTATTTCAAAAGAGCACTATCAGGTTGATACCAGGCAGAAAGGAAAAATTGGTATTTCCGGTTGGGTCACAAAAAGTCAGCTGCAACTTGACTTGTCAGCGTTTGCCGATGTGCGTATGAGTGTAGTGTAACCATTCGCCTAGCGGACGTGCATACGTCTGCTCTGAATCGTCTGCCGTTGAAATCTCAATAGGTAATAAAATATTCGGCACTGCCACGAAGGACAGTCGGACACTCCACCTTTGACCCAGGCTATGGTGCAATGCACACTAGCCACGCAGTGGCTTCTTACGGCCAAGAAACGTTTCGGTGGACACGGGTTTGGCAAAACATGATTTGCATCACGATTTGCAATGACATAAATATATTTACATATTTAGTCAAAAATAATGAGATATGAAAATTGAACGAAAAGGGATCATCAGGAAGCTAGTTGAAAGGAATACTTTGTCATTTAGAGGAATTGACTCTGATTTGAGACATTCGTGTGGCGGTAAAAATAGGACTTAAAATGATTGGCATACGATTACACCAGTTGAAAAAAAATCACTCAGGTTCGGAGAATCGCCTACGCGATAATTGAGCGAACTTAGAGTTGGGTTTTGCTTCAGGAAGAACATTTTTTTTTTTTTTTTGAAGAGGAAAACCCATGCAGCATTCTCCGGTGCAATTAAAGCGAAAAAATATGAACCGTGCATTCAACAGGGCTGAATGCGTCGCGTTAAATACTAACGCAGGAAGTTGCACAATGTGACACAAGACAGGTGCCGCAAACCCAAACCGCGTGAAATGATTCTAGCAGACTCCGTGCCTGAGAAACCTCACTGAATTTGCTGAGCATCTTCTTCAAGGAAAAACAAAAGGGTTGGAGGATGACTAATACAAACCATTCGGCATGACCTCACCTGGCAGAGAAGGTTGTGTTGTTTTCATACTAGGCTGGAATGAGCACAGCATCTTAACCGTGTGCAGGCGGCTGTTTACCCTAGCGTTAAAGGATAATGTAGCGTAAGATATAGGATACGATCTCCAAAAAGCTGTCTACGGCTGAGCACAATCCGACAGTTTTGAATGACTCTTCTCATTTATCTTTACACGTTTAAGCCCTGACTTCCTAGTAGAACGTACTAATGTAGGTTAGGCTATGTAAATTGAACGTGTGGGAGAGGAAAGATTATTCAGTTGTACAGGCTATCCCTGGATTTTACATCTTATGCCGAATGTGTGGACCGAGAGATGTTGAAAGGACAAGAAAGAACTCGTTAGACTGTTACAGATGAACATTTAAACAAGGAGGTGGTCCCCAATCATGTAGGCGTTAATCTTGTCATCCATATTTGTAGCCTGGCGCTTCACAAACGAGTTTACTGAATTCATCTTAACAGATGGAAGATGGTTCCAAATAATAAGAATCCGGTCCCAAATTTAGGATGCCATGTTTATTTCTTGTTATATTTTCTTTAGAATTTCATGTCTGGAGAGAGAAAAACAGATATCTGTAAGTAGCGTAGCGTCTAAGCAAATAAAATTCCGGGGAGGGTTCACGTCAGCCATTCTACCAATAATACACCACAAATTGACAGGTCAAAATATAATCCTCCGTTGATTGTCTCTTCTTTACGTAATACACACGTAATTGTCACAAAACGTTTAAAGCTTTAGCGATGAATTTCGAATTTTATTTCCAACCAAGCTAAAAACAATTATGAGATGAGATGATGGAGATTTGTACCTCGGAATGCTAAATTAAACGTTGCAATAGGTAATTCCAAATTTCAGTCAGTAGAGCATTGATTGATCAACGTATCCGATAATATGCTCATCCGTTAGATCCAATAAACAAATTGGACGAATAACGTCTACAGGCACGCGTGCGTTAACTCTGTCCGTCTTCAGAGATTCAGTACATGACTTATACTGTAAACGAAACGTTGGACCAAGTTATATACAACCAGGGAACTGTTTTTTCGTACCCTGCTACAACAATGCACTATCTACTTTAAAACAAGCAAGAAATCGTTAGCTCCCTTGATGGTTGTACGGGGAATGGCGAAGTGGTCATTTCTGTAAGTTTGAGACAAACTAACTGACCCTACAACCCTTTATTTGGCGAGTAGGTATGTAGGGCTCTTTTGGCGAAGAGGTCATTCATTATCTGTCAATTTAGGACAATCTTACTGACCTTGCAACCCTCTGTTTGGTGAGTAGGGCTGTAGGGCGTTTTAGTTTGTCCCTGGATAGTCCTACACCAGATGAAGGACCGTTAAGTCCCGTTAGTTAGGCCCATGCTGACAGAAGAATGCCCTTCACCTTTACCAATCGGCTTAAAATAAAACCAAAACAGTAATAACTTATTTCATAATAACTGAAGGTTTGAGATTCCCCAACCCCAGAAGCTTTCCTCCGTAAATGAGGTGCGGTAGGTTATTTGTCTACATTTTAGGAAACAAGTGCAAAAAGATATTGCCTAGATAAGGCGAAATTAAGTAACATCAAGATATATTCCAGTGTAAAGTGTAAACATCCAAATTTTACACTCTAATGTCGGGAAAATGAAATTTCAAAAAAGTAAAGTTATAAAGTTTACTCCAAAGGAGTGGAAATTCACTCCAAGAAGAGTGACATTCACTCCAAGAAGAGTGACATTCACTCCAGAAAAGAGTGACATTCACTCCAAGAAGAGTGACATTCACTCCAAGAAGAGCAAAGCTTCACTCTTGAGAGAGTGCTTACTGGGATGACAGTCTAAAAGAGAGTGATTTTTTCTCTTTTTAGAGGGGATTTCATTCTTCTTGGAGTGAATTCACACTCTTCACTTTTTAAGAGAGTGACTTAAAATATATCTCATTTGTTTTTAAGGTGTAACTAAGGCATAACGCTGAAGCGTCGCTTACTTCTTATATCGTCATTTCTTACCCTCGGTCATCTTTTCTACCCCCCCCCCCCCATGAAACTACACGATGATTTGTTTGGCTCAAAAACAGTAACAGTCAACACACATTGTTATGACAATGATGACAATATGCTCCATTTGCATGTGTGTATCTGCTGCTTCTTCTTCACTTTTGTGTTTTTTTTTTCTTTTCTCTTTTGTTTGTCGATGGCTTTTGTTTACTCTGTGAACCCTGGAGCAAACGTGCTGTAACGGCATAGCCGCCAACTCATTGCCAAGGCAATGAATGTAAACTCACAGGAAATGATGTCACAATGTTCCACCAACCTATCAATTCTGTGATTATGAACTGCAAAATGAGATTTCAAAATTCCAATGGGTCTTTCTTTTAAGAAAATAGTGTAACTATGGTAACCGGCCCTTGTTTTGACGGGTTTCCTTCCTTTGCTCTTGGTTAACCTGCTCGACTTTTTCAGGGTATTTTTCGAGGTTCATACTTGCAGTGTTTTTCGTGCATTTCTTGCCAATTCAAAGCTTCATTCATATTTTAAAGGAAAACGAAAAAAATCTCAAAGCTGAGAAGACTCTTTGTTGCACTACCACACTCGAGATGCTGTTTTAAGTTTTATGCAAATTCCAAGGACCTGCCCGAAGCCTTCTGAAAACCGATACGGAAGGTGAGGTTCTCCTCAATATAACTTCTCGAGAACAAACTGCAAAATATGTACAAAATGATGACACTTCTTGGTATTCAGTGACTTACCCAAGAATTTGTATTTTATTTCAACAACGGTAAAAACAGTGCATTGAGAGGGCACGACGAAACGGGCCAGCCTGGGGTGCAAGGAATAAAATAGACTCCTTTAATGTCCATTTAACACGTCAAATTTAGTTGGTAATGTTCATGTCAGGTGACCAGACGGGGAATAGATGGGGAAGACTGTTGGTTCAAAATTAAGCTGGAACGAACACATGCAGAATCTGTAAATGGGATCCCTTTAAGAGGGTCAGACTCTCAACTTTTATTTAAAAACTCCTAAAAACAAAACCCATTTTAAAGCAGCCCTTTCCCCATATCAGAGTCACCCCCTTTCATGCACTGAATGATAATTAGGTTCTCTTAATAATAGACCGGTACTTGTTCAAATCATGTGAATGGACCTCAAAGGGAAAATGCAGTCACCCCACTTTGACTAGTCTGTTCTGTTTCATCATAGGCGACGGAAGCGGGGGACCAGGGGGGGGGGGGCTTGGCCCCAAATAACTTTTTTATGAGATTTTGGGGGACATGCCCCCCCCCCCCCCCCCACAAATAAAAATCTGAATTTCGCAAAATAAATTTTTCAAAGGAATTTACCAAATTTAAGTTGCTTTTATTACATTTCGGCTATTTTTGGCTCAAATAATACTTTTCAGATTGCAAAAGTTGCAAAGCTTCCGGGGGCTTCTCCCCCTAGACCCCACATTAACGATAACCTGCAGGAGAGTTTATTTTCGCCCTTCGAACAGTTACAGGGGATTCTGCAATTGTGCTCCACTCTGAATTTCGGAATAAATTCAGGTAGACTGTGACAAGCTTCATATCTTCGGAATCTCTTGACTTTTTACTGGTCGGGTTTCAGGATGGATAATTTTCTAACAGATTTGGAGTGGCTAGAATTGGCTACCTTGGTGTGGATTAAAGTGTGCTCCTAGCATCTGGCATGTTTCTACCTCATGTCATGTAGGGACTTTTTCAATTCCTGGGGATGCACAAAATCGTTTCAAAAACATACTTGGTGTGGGGGTAGAATATTTGGGTCTATTAGCTCATGGCCGATTATTTTAACAGCTTAAAATCTTTGCCGAAAATAGAAGACGCTATATTTAAAGTACAATTTTCATGGAAAATAAAAAAGATCTGCGAAAAGGTTTTCATCATCCCAACTTCACACTGTCTTGCAAAAATTTGCCCGAAATGGTTAAATATTCGGGCAAGGTTAAAAAATGCTGGGACGTTTTCAATCGCCAAATTAGTTCAACGGATAGAGAGGAGGGTGTTCAGGTGCCCAAAAGTTTGCCATCTATCCTGCTCTAAAGCCAAATACGGGCAATGTTTATGAGAATCGGGTAATTCGTATTTCGATACTTTAATCATGCGGGGTGAGAATGTCTTCCCATAAGTCTGCTGGAAAATTCATTTCAACACACCTTGTATCGTGACAATTCTGTCAATAAGAGTTACTAACAGAAGAAAAATCATCTACTTCATTTCATCCAATGGTAGCGGTACATTTCATCTGATTCTTCTTATCAAAATAGCGACTGCTAAGATCCCCATAGGCCTATTTTTTTTCTTTTTTTCAAAATAAAATCAAACATAGTCGGAAATTCGGACACACAATTTTTCAATATATATTGAATTTAGCCAAGAGTCGCAACAAAGTAAAATTCATTAGCATGTTTTCAATTCCGGTTTGTAGTTTCCCCCGAAAATATGCGGGACCATTTCATCGATTTGTAGTGATACATTTTATCTGGTAATTTTCTGATCAAATAGCGACTGCTTAGATCCCCATAGATGTCCGGAAAATGCCATTTTCAACTGTCTGAGGGTTCAGATATTTAAAAATGTTTTGTACGCTTCGCGCCAACTAATGGTGGCGCTCCGCTTAGTCTTTCTGGTTGAATTTTAGTTTTGAACGAATGAACGTTTATCTGCAATTGAAACTTTAGAATGCGACTGTTTGGATCCCCTTTAAAAGCCTGGAAAATGTCGTTTTTGACTGTCTGAGAGGTACGAATTTTCAAATTTTCTGGACGCTCCGCGCGAACCAGTGGTGGCGCTCCGCTTTGACTGTCTAACGGGCAGAATTATATTTTTCGGGCATAAATCTTCTTCCCCCAAACGGAAATGCTCCCCTACGCCTCTGGAAATAACTTACTCAGGCGTGTACTGGAACAGCTGCTTGCAACACTCAGCAGGGTTCCGGATTTGCGATCCTATGATACATAGTCCAGTGGAGTAATGAACTGAGCTAATCAGTATCTCAAAAGTGTGTTTTAATCGAAGAAAAATCACAAATTTTTCTCACCAGAATTAGACAGACAAATAAACCTGGCAAATGCCATTTCCAGCCATCTCGGAGGTTTTAAAATCAAAAATTTTCTTTGAACGCTCCGCGCAAACTGATGTTGGCGCTACGCTTAGATAGTAAACTCCAGCCACCTCCTACAAAAGTATCCAGCCCCCCCCCCCCATGGACTCCTACCACAGCTTTGCTCTCCTGAACCCCACCAGGGGCCCTTAAGCGGCCCCTGGACCCCACGCCGATGGAGTTTTGTGCTTCGCGTAAAACCGGACGCCTTCTGGCGTCACCATTATGTCGGCTGCCGAAAACTTGTGCCCCCCAATGAAAAACATCTTCCGCCGCCTATGTTCATGATTGGCTCTTGAAAGTCATGTGACAATATCTATCTCATTAAGCTTTAAAAATTTTAGACAGAAAATCATTGGTTTCCCTTAATATCCCAAAATTCTAACGGAGATCCGGAAAAAACTTGAAGAATGTCGGTGAGGTTACTGATTCCGTGAAGAATAACCCAAGTGCAGGCCTCTTTATATGTACTTAAATGCGGGCGTAACATTGATCCAAAATCGAGGAGAATTGTCTTATGAGCAGTGCCGGCGCCATAATGTCAAAATTGGGGGGGGGGGGGGGGAGGATAACGTTGTGGGCAAAATTTTCAGGCACAGAGTGAAACCGAGCCCAAAGCGTCCGTTCCTGGGGAGAGGTCTAGAGGGATAAGCCTCCGAAAACTCTGAGATTTAACATACTTCTGGTGCAAATTAAATCTCAAGAGAGGTACATTATTTATTTTTTTTGTTTAAACCAATTCCTAATTGACCCAACTTGGGGGCACGTGGGGGGAAGGACAAAATCTTGGGGAAATTCCCCCTTGTTCTCCCTCCCCATCCATTCCCCGTAGAACCGCCACTGTTAATTCGCATTTTTATATTTGAAGTTGTAAATGAGACAATAAGGGAATCGAGTACGAGGGCCATACTTTGCAGCGAAATGAGGACAGGTGCCCACTAGACATTGAAATTTCCAAATGGCAAATACACCAGTTGCTAAGTGATGGTGGCGCTCTACATGGACAGTATTTTAACCGAGTTTAGTCTTGTACCCTGACTACGACCCCGAGTACGACTACCATGCTTGGATTACCTCGAAAGGACTGAATTAGTAGCCTCAATGAAAAAAAAATGTCAAAAAAGGTATCGTCAAACTGGCTTCAATAGTGTCTGTACGGGTAATGCATAATACAAACCTAAAAAGAAACAAATTCGCTTTATACATGTTTACGTGTGTTGTAAAGAAATACAGTGGGAGAAGTACCTACCATTATGTACTATATAGAGTCTTGGAGAGGTCCAAGTGGTACCAGCTCATTTTAACTTAAAGGGACTTTCTGACCGAGTGAATGGTCAAGATTGGGGCACCTTTGAAATATACAGGCATAATATTTGTACGAAACTAGTACAAAGATCACGGTAAATGTGTTATAGTGGACATTTGACTACTACAGTTCCAATCCTTCCAATCCTATTATGCTACATCAGTGAATCTATGCCGCTAATCGATAAAAATAACAGACGGGTGATATGTTAAAATGCTACGCGGTTTGGACTAGCTCTCTGGGGTGTTTTGACGATCCCAGCCAAACAATCGGCCAGTGAAAATAGTGCCCCAGAATGCCAACATAAGCGTTGAATGTGGAATTTGGGTAAAAGAAAAGTACAATCACAGTTTAGGTAATGGTCGTGGTGTAGTTGTACAATTCTTCTACTCAGTGTTTACAACATAGATTCACTGTGAGTACATCAAGTCACCTTTGCAACCAGTGGGCTATAACACCAGGTTTACCCTTAATATAGCCTACTAAAGGTAACTGTTACTCGAAGTAGCAGCCCCATGATGATGTATTGCCGGTATTAGGTCGCAAGCAAGCCCGATACCGTGGTTAGCCTTATTTTGTCGACTAAACTTACTTCCACAAAATTCTACATGATAACCTAACATCGGCAACTTTATGTAAAACTTAAAAATGAACAGCATTTGACTTAATTATACTATTGTTCTTCGCTAATTCGGATTCTGCCATTCCGGGAGAATCTTTCTTTAAAACGCCTCATATACTTTAATGCGCAATATTTAGATAGAAATGAGTAAGGATTTCTTGCCAAGCATTTTGATTGCACAGGCCGTGGTGCCAGCTTTAATTAAATAGCTCTACAAACTCCACAACCAAGATCTATCACAACTCGTCTACCAGTAAACTGTGGCAAAAACTGGCATAGATTCTATCAGGTCCATATACTAGAGCGTCCGGTTGAACAGTGTGAGCATGTTTGTGTGTGTAATGGTGTGAGTAGGGGGCTACTTTAATTTTTACACTTGGTCATTCTCTGCTGCTGAAATATTATACATCCTTGTTCCAACACCATCCGTTGTTCGGGCACGTGACGTAAAGATATTCGGGTACCGGTATATTAAGGTTTACCATCACAAACCTTTTCCTAACCTTACGTTTACCCAAACCATATCCCACTAAATTTAAAACCCCATTCAGCTGTGGGATACTGTCTTCAGGCTTCCTTAAGGAGCGCCGATGCACGAATATACTTTAGGGAATTATTCATAACTTGACAAAAATGTTTTCATCCTGAATTAACACAAAACCACACCAACTTACCCTTTAGCGAGTAGTTACGACGTGTTGACACTAATAACGACTACGGTATATCCTTTCAAACAGGGCTATATAGCGAATTCCCAATACCAGGAATGGGTACTTGATACTGTTAGACCTACGTGGCTGGCCGTGCGTTTTTTATGGGGGTATTTTTTATTTATTTTTTTCTTCTTCTTCTTTTTTCTCAAATGTTTCCCGAAAGAGTAAAGAGTATCCAATCAATCGGTTGCCTTCAAACAAGGTTGTGCTGCATATTCCTTAATCAGATGGACTGGAAACCCCACATACGCAAAGTTCCTTCAGCGGGAAATGTGTACGGGGGTCCCGGTCGCAAAGCTTTTTGCCTGGTGGGCCAAAATTTTGGACTCCTGTGTCTTCGTGTCCAATGAGAGATTGGTGAGGGAATTCTGGTTTGACAGGCTGAGAACTGTCATTTGTATCATTATTTGAACACATTTCAAACCGACTGCATGGTCAAGTGGTTAGGACATGGGGGTTCGACTCCCGGCCGGGTCATAGCGAAAACTTTTAAAATGGAATCTACTGCCTTTGTGCTTGTGTTCAGCATAAGCAATGGAGGGGGAAAACAAGCCAGTAAGCCACAACTGGAAAAAGGCCGTGGCCGGTTCGACTAGAACCAGTTGGGTGCAAAGTGGGCCGAAAATCTACTAACCTAACATAATCTTGAACACATTTCACGCCAACAAACACACTGCATACTGAATCAAGGTAACTATACGAGCGGTTACTACAAACAGAAGACTTGGTCAAGTTTTTTCAATTGATGTTCTTTGCTCTTTAACATGATCCTGCGCACTGCGCCAATATGATTATTAAAACGCCCTCTATAGACTACTTATGGATACCTCTTTCCAGGTATAAACTTTGCACATTTTATGTATGTGACGTCCTAATCTTATAATTATCATTTTATTTTAAAGAGGTCGTTCACCGACGTCACTGTGTTGCACTTCTTTGTATTTTGCCATCAACACGTCCTTTGTACACCAATTGTCCCCAAGGTGCTATCGTGCGCGCGTATTCATGACACACGTACTGCGCTTGATCAGTTCCACCGAGTATGCCAAATTGAAACTCGGTGACGCATGTGCTTGACCTCTATTCATACTGTCATACCCGTCATCCTTGGTGGAGAGGGATGTCCATATATTGTATGTGTGCGGTTTTGTGTGTGTGCAGGATTGGACCAGCGCAGTATACACGACTATGTTGAGAGTAGCGGGCACCGCAAAAGATTTCCCCAAGTCTAGGTTAACGATGGAGGAAGCAGGAAGGATAACCATCCTGCAAAGCGGTGTTTTTTCGAATCACGAATTTTTTCTAAGACCCTCCGAAATGCAGCACTCATACTGCCGCGACTTGTTCTTTGCTGCGCTCGCCTGTTGTATGCAGTTATGTCAGTTAGAGTTTTACGGCCCAGCTTCCAACCAATTGGTTCAAGTCGAGCTGGCTACGGCCCTTTTTCCAGTTGTGGCTCACTGGCTTGTTTTCCCTACTCCACTGCTTATGCTGATCACCAAGTACAATGACAAAAGGTTACGGTTGTAACGTCTTTGGTATGACCCGTCCAGCACTCGAACTCCCAGTCTCCCGACTGCAGGTCGGAGCCTCCAACCACTTGACCATGCAGTCGGTGGTCGTATGCAGTTATGGCTATTGAGATACTTCTGCAGGGAAATCACCATAGTCGGCAATATCTTCATAAAAACGAAAGCTTTAAGGGGCATAAGTAATCGTCCCAATGTTTTCTTGAAACAACTTTATCTCACATTTTTTTCTTATTTCCGTTCCAAGTGTATTTTTTATTATTATTACATCGACAGTAGGGTAATGCATTTTCCCTTGAACTTCATGATGTCACGGAACAAGGGTAAAAAACTTATAGGTCACGACACTTACAGCCTGTTTCAAAAATAGGAGAAAAATTACTAAAATTTTTCCGACTATGGTAAACGGGATGTAACAACGTCCTGGTGATAGATTGATCCAATATTAACAGCTTGTATATACACTTTTATCATTATTATTGAATGCCCCCATCTATTTTTCATCAACGCACATTTTTCATGTAACACCATTCTGTTTGAAATTGAACCTAATATACACTCGAATCAGGAGTTAGTTGCATGGGGTCTGCCATCCGCGGGCATGCTCCTTTTGCGATGGGAGTCGCAAATACGCAGATAGGAATCCAGCGACTTGTCATATTTTTTTTTCATTTTGCCCCCCCTCTCCCCCGGGCCCTCTTTTAGGTTGCCTTTGTCTTTCTCAGCCATCCTGTCCGAACGTTTAGAAGTTATTATTTCGCGTATTGCTGAAGCATGCTAAAAGAATGTTGATCCGGATAAAATATGAAGTAAAACGTATTTTTCTAGAAGATTCATATACACTATTTTCGAACTCCAAATATTTCAGCAATGCCAACAAAACCTGTATGAATCCAAATCGTGCAAGGATCCACCCAAGCAGGAGTCGGGTTATGAAACATCATGCAGGTCACGGTAAGATGCTGGGGACATCTTACGGGCGGTAATCGGAGATCTGAAACTTCTTGCAGGGCCCTGCTTGGCCAGGTGAGTTTCATCACGCTATGGTCCAAAAAGGTACAGGAAGAAGGAACAACACTCTGTCCTCTTCAAATTATCAAACCCTCCGGGTCACAATGCGGTACTTAATGTATTTCCCCATTGTCAAACCGTAAGACTGAAGTAGCGTGCTTAAAATAATAGTCCAGAACCAGTTTGACGAAGAGGAACATATTCTAAGCATTCTGGTAAAAGTTTTAAGTTTCGTTCATTTCCCATGTTCGGTTCTCAAGATATTAGCAATTAAAGTTGACACATTTTTAATGAAAAGTGAACTTGAAGCAAGCAGGTGTGACGTCATGGATTCACATTGTTGGCCAATGTTTTGTTTTTCTTTTATTTTTCTTCATTCCTGTAAGTTCGACCTTGAATTGATTAAGGATGTTATCTTGCCCCTATGCGGCACATGAAGTTCTTAAAATCCCATTGTTCGAGATGTACCGATGGTATTTATATATAAGTTTATATAAGTTTTGTCGCACAAAATTAGTGGTGCATTATAAATAAATACAAACCATTGGCCGAAATTTGAAGCCATGACATCACGACTGTTTGCTCCAAGTGTATTTTATGTAGAAAATTTACCACTTTCAATCGCTAATATCTCGCCAATACTAGAACATGGAAAATGAGTAAAACTTTCACCAGATTGCTTATATATATGTACTCAACCTGCAGACAGTACTGTTTGTATATATATATATATATGTATGTATGTATGTGTGTGTGTGTGTGTTCCTTTTTAACATATCAAAAATAAATTTGGCTTTGGACTATTAATTCTTTTAAATGTGAAAACCGAATTAAAAGGAGCGTCCAGAGCCAAAGTTGTTTCTGATATGTTAAAGAGGGACATATTTTAAGCATTCTGGTGAAATTTTTGTTCATTTCCCTTGTTCGGTTCTCGAGATATTACCAATTGAATGCGGCAAATTTTCTACATAGAATAGACTAAAAGTAAGAGGGCGGGATGTCATGGATTCACATTGCTAGCCAATGCTTTGTTTTTATTTATAATTTACCACCAATTTTATGCAACTCATCTTTGTCAATGATTATACCAAGCTGCATCCTGAGCGATGAAATTTCATAAACTTGATACGCCTTAGGGCAAAGGAGCATTCCTAATCAATTCAAGGTCAAACTAATAGGATGAAAAATACAGAAAAACAAAATATTGGCCAACAATGTGAACACATGGCCTGGGTGCTTGTGCACTTTACGTAGCAAATGTGTCCAAATCAATCGCTAAAATCTCGAAAACCAAACATGGGAAATTAATGAAACTCTCATCAGAATGCTAAGAATGTGTTCTTCTTTAACATAGTTTAACATACGTTTGACTCTGGACTAATCCTTTAAGTCTGAAATAAAGTTAGTTTCCAGGTCTATTGATGTCTGCTTTAGTTTAAAGTGAACAAAGATAATCAAGAAATCACCAAAAAAATAAATACCGTACGACGCAAAATTGCTAATCAGCATGACAGAAAAACATATCATTATGTATTTTGTTGATCAGTAGCATGTTATCACCAATGATGTAGCCAGGATTTCGTAAATGGACAATATAGCAGGGTTTCAACATCAGCTTTCGCTTTTTATTCTGTTTATAAACATGTTTAGGATTTAATCGTGATTAAAATGTGGAGGAAACATAAGGGTTTTATTGTTAGAGTGTGGGGGTTGGAGGATAGTGGCTACTGGAATTACTATATTTATTTGCTCTATATTATTTGCAGATTTCCTAACTTTAAATCCCAACCCCGCTTCTCTCCTTACCCTATTTCTCACTAAACTTTCATGAGACTATAGAGATCTACAAAAGTTACGGTTTACACCAAATATTTTACCGGATCAGATAACATTATATATTCATTTTTCTTTCTTTTTGGAGGTATGTTGGCTAGTTAGATGACGATATACGGTTCAGTTTTTTCACCAATTGGTGTAACTTAGGGTCGGCCACGGCGGCCCTTTTGCAGATGTGGCTCACTGGCTTTTTACTCAATTGCTTATAATGAGAACAAAGTGGCAGTAGGTTCTGTTTTAAAAGATATTCGGTGTGATTCAACCAGAAGTCCTTCCGCTGCAAGTCGGATGCTTCACATATTTGGAGTGGGTATGGGAGTGAGGGACCTACAGAAACGTCCCTATTATCTTCATTTGAACAAATAAATGCAATTGGGTCAAACAACAGCTTTCAAAGATCTCCAACCGAAATATTGATTAATGTCAGACCATTTTTCATTTGTAACTATGAGCGCACGATGATAGGGTAGAAGGCTGCGGTTAGATTCACCCACACACCAACCCCCTCCCCTTCCTCAAAAAAGGGAACCAATCTTACCTGGCAGATTGAAGACTCGGATAGCCGGTTCCAAGAAAGATGTTGAAATCTGGTGTTCCATCGGACACATGTTTAAACCTAAACCCTCTGGATAAACATTCTGCTCGCTAATGTAAATAATCTGGGAAAGTTCTGCAGTTTAATTCGGCGATGGCGAAGGTGGCGCCACAAAGAGAGGGACCAGAATACCACTCCATTCACTGCCGTTACTGTTCACATGATGGTGAATCGTTATTATTCCTTCGATTTTTTGGACATAGCTTAGGCCTACCATGACCATGTAAAAATTGTAACGTATTTTGTTTTCCGACTTTCGTACTTTACACTGGCTACAGCAAACCAGGTACTCAAGAGCAGTCCTGGTCAAACCAAATAAGGACATTTCCTACGTCAAACACTGCACACAAATAGTGTTCAACTGAGTTTTTTATTTGTTTTTCATTAACTTGACTTAATGTTTGGCTTTTCAATCACGCTTATTTATCTGCAAGTGATTTCACTCACCACGCATCGTCTTTACTTAATTCGGTCATTACATGATGAAAATGAACGAGCTTTTTCAATCCACTCTATCACTAGCATGCAGGCCTTGTACGATTCAACCAGAGCACCGTGGAATGTAGCGAGACTTCACTACATTGCCGTACTTCGCTGCTCCGTCGCTACCGTAAGATTGCCATGAAAGACAACTCCATACACACTTCACCATAGCTACATCACACAAGAGGCTGCATTGATATCTTCAATATTTTGAACGATGGATAAAAAACTTTTGTCTCTTATGATTAAACAACGACTACTCATGACATTTAATTTACTCACCTACATTTTCAATTTACCGAGAAATAAAATCCTGGCATAAATACTATGGTTGATCCGTTTTACTACAACCTCTGTATATGCACACGGAATCTCTTAAGAAAACAAAAGATTTCCTTGGTGTAACAAAGACTCGTATTGTACTTACTTTTACTCCCAGGCTTCTGACCTATTCCCATGAAATGAAAGAGCGCCGTGAGTATTTATCTCAATAAAAAGCAAGTACTCCCCTCCTGATTCCTTGGATATTGCAAAAAGAAATCCCGGCCTTATATGTACATTTGTTGTTGATCCCCGCACTGAGCTCTGTGCAGTGGTATATGTACACTACACGGAACTGTGAACTACGAGACCGTCGTATGTGTATTGCACGTGAATGTCAGACGTTATTGTGAGCCGCCTGCCGTACTGTTGACAGCTTTTCTACCGAGCCTTCTTGGCGAGATTTCTCCGTGCGTCGTCTCTGTCTTTTTTCCCTCTCTCTCTCTCTTTCCGATCCTCCTGCCTGTTGTAACCGCATTACTGTGTCTCCTAATCTATGTCATTGATTTATGCAAATACAGCGTTAACTTATTGCTTATTCATGAAGTTTGGGGGAATGGTCGTTCTTCAGACATCAATGGCTCGTGCCGCGCGTGCCACGGCGTAAGCCTTCCGCATACAGAGTGGAAGGTATTGATTGGCTACGCAAACACTCGTCTCCTTGAAGATGAAATAAATATTCATAGCTAGAAATGATGGCTCAGTTTCCACAAAGAGAAACACACAGTGTTCTTGTCAAAATGTGTTTTGTAACTGTTTGAAGGGGCGGGTGATGACAATGTTTCTGTTGGACACTGTTTTAGAGGAGAACCAAAACTCGAGTCTGGAAAAGAATAACCTTAGCAGACAGCAGGGAAATTATTGGAACAAGTTATACTTTTGTCGGCTGTTACTCTTCAGGGAATTATTGTTCCTAATATAATGTGTCGTTGGTCTGTAAGAAACTTGATGGAAAGATTAAAATCATTTGAATGGACAGATCAAAACGATTTTGATTCTGCATGTATTTGGGTTCAATAAGCTAATAAAACCTAGGAAGCGGCTTTGCTTTGGACGAAAAATCCCTTAATTTTCTACAAATTCATCAAGGCATTTGGGACGTTAATCTCCTTAAGGGAGCAGAACTCCTCCGGGAGTTATCGTTTGGTTTTCGCCCCTTGGCTCTTCGCCAGAGAGTTGTGGGGACTTTAAGAAAAAAGGAAAAAGGCCAATTTTAATAATTTAAAGGGCCAAACCTCTCACCCAAACTACAATTTGGGTACCCGGGTACCTAAATTCTCAATCGGCTCAGCTCTTTGATTGACAGCTAATGCAAACAATGCAGAGTGCCAAAGCTTATATAACACAGCATGAACGGTACTGAGAGTGTTTTGATTATGTAAATTGTTTTTCCATACTCACCCGAAGCAATAAACTGAGATTGTTCCTGGATGAGGATGAATTTGAGACAATTGTGGGAGGGGCTTCAGTAAGAAGGTTAGGAGAATTGGTACTGTTTGGGGTGAGAGATCTGTGCCTTTAATGAGAAAGAGATTAAAGTTCTTTACATACATATAGGCTACTTTCGAGTGAGGGTGGGTGGAGTAGATGGGATGGGACGATGGGTAGTGTGTTTAACTCGGATCCAGGGAGGATTTGTCTTCCTGATTTGACTTCCTTATCAATACTGTCTTTTATCTCCAATGGACAGGTGCACAAGGGGACTTTGAGATGGAGACTCTTTAACATCATTGAGAAAAAAATTACGAAGGCTATCATAACATTTAAAACGTAATTGGGGACAACTTTCTGCCTTCATTCTTTTTCGAATCTTTGTCGAAAATGAACCTCTGACGTCACACCTTACAGTTTTTTCGAACCGATAATGCCAATCATTACAGAATGTTAGAAAGACCTTATTTTTCGAGAACTTTGTTTTCGCAAATGTCAATACCAGCAAGAAAATTTGGATTGGAAACTTCAAAGGACCTCTATGCAATATGTTCACCGAGACTTTTGTTTATTCTTTTTAGTATGCGCGTATTGATTTGGAGCCGAAGAGTGGGTTTTCTTTGATTTTGGTGCCCCCACAAATTCCATCCTTCATGGAATATTGTTGTAATATAAAGATATAGGTATTACAAGCGAAACCAGTGATAGATGAACTCATCGTGCCATCTTGTCTCTTATATAAATACTTGCAATACTAATTAAACAGAAGTAAGAACCACTCTACTCTCTCTTTCAGTAAAAGCCTGGTTTATGGTTGTAATACATCGCATTTTGCTTGAATCGAAACTATCATTTGATACATACCACTAACTTTCGCGTTTATAAGACTTAGTGTATTCCGAATGGATATTTGTGTGTGGTCGTCGGTATTTGACAAGATTTTGGGTGTAGGCCTACGTTACTCGTATTCACAGCGACGACTTTACAAACGGCGTGTTGAACGTTCCTGCCCTATATGTCAGCCTAATTATATGGTACATACCCTCGCTTTTCAATAAAAAAAGTTGGTACTATACTTCCTACAATATGTATTGCCGTTTAGAATACCAATTTTTCGGAGTTCCTTCAAAAAAGCTGGACTCTCCGCCATACCATTCTCAAATAGATGAATCCGATTAGTCAAGTGATGGTCTGATCAAGTGGGCCACAATTGGGGTCTATGAGCTTTAATCTTTCAGTTTCTTGGCTTACCTGTATCATACACTCTAAAATCAAAAGAGTGAACTTAGTCACTCTTTGATCGAGTGAAATTCAAAGTGCAAATTCACTCCATTAGAGTGATAATTCACTCCAAGAGGAGTGAAGTTCCCTCCAAAAAGTGCCAATACGTATCATATAAAATATCAACACATAAAGTCTTATCCCTTTCTTTATAATTTACGCATGGGTACAAAAGCTTCTTTAGGGGACCCCTTTCCAACACCAACACCCCTGGCATTTGGTACAATGTGAAAAATGTTGACTATGCCAAAATTAAATCATGATGGCTTTCATGTTTTGAAGAAGTGTACAAGGGTCGTTTGCACAATCGCATCTAATTTACGTTGACTGCCCCGGGCGGGGAATGATAAATCATGTATATAGCACCTTGGCACCGTGGCACCAGGGTTTAGAATTTTTAAGACAAACAAAGTATGTCCCTTCCTTAGTCTACAACCACATCTCAGATTCTACTGACATACCGAGGTGTTAAATGCCGTGTGCTAAAACTTCATGGAGTCGTTTCAATGTTACTGACCTCAAGCATGTAGACCCATTACCAGAGTAAAGGGGCATTTGTGGGCCAGACCTCCTGCTTCTTTGCTTGGCTCTATAATCTGTGGACATAAGGTTTCTGCTATGCAATAGCATAATTTTTTTTTAAATCTGGATTGTCTTCCTCTAGGGGCTTTCTGAGTCCAACTACAGACCTGCATAACATACATGGGGTAGTTAGTTAGATAAGATTTAACAACACACCAACACAAATGTGTTATATTGTGTCATACTGTTTAAATACTGTTCAAGTCCTCCCATTTAGTCGCCTCTTATGACAGGCGGGGAATGTGGTGGGTATATTCTACAATCCCCAGTCCACAGGAGGGATAACATGCATTGGGTTGGGGGCTCTGAACCTACCAGTAGGCTATATAATTTACCGGTACCTAAAACTATAATGAGGCCTTTTCCCATATTCCCTTCACGTTTCGTTACTAAATTATAAGCTGTTGAATTAGATCTACTCATACATGGTGAAATGCGCAATTATTTTAGCGGTACTTCTTGAAAGGCACGCAATTAATTTTCGTTTCTTTTGAGACAAAGAGAAAAAAATATACAAGTTTTATGTCATTACATGGGGCGTGATCAATTTATCCTACAAAAGTAAGAAAATTGTCATATTTTGGTACAAGGTACGTGTGTAGTGTAACCCCGGCCGAAAATAAAAATTGGCAAATGAGAAGAAAATAAAGAATGCAATTCAGGAAGTTTTTATTGTTCACTATTGGGCAATCGAAAACTCTAGATGAATAGATTAAAATCTAGCATTTGTAATATCTCTGCAATGGAATGTCCTGTAAAGATTGGAGTTTTGCCAATTTTGAACTTCCTTTGTAGAATCCTCTTTTTTCAATTATAATTTACACATATGGATGTTGTTCATGCCGTAGTACGTTCATAGCTTTTAGAGTAGAAAGCTACTGGCGTGTACGCTGAGTTTAATTAACTGAAAGAAGGAATGAAACCTTTACAAATTGTTCCGACCTTAAACAGTATGTATGGTCCCAAGTGTAGTTGTCCAAGTATATGGGCTACAGTAGTCATGGTTTTGAGGGTTTACAAAGGTTATTGGCCAACCTCTCTGTGTTCTGTCTTTGACATCCCAAACAAACCTGAAATCAGGATTGTGTCTTGGGCTGGGTGGAGTTTGACAGTGACATGGGATGTCCGAGAAGGGGTCTCCCTCCATTTGAAGGAAAATGTTTTTTACACATTCACTTGCGAAGTGGTGATATTTATGCCTCAAACTTAATAAATCCTGTATAGTAATTTTGCGGACATTTTGGGAAGATTTTGTTTTCAAACTAGTGTCGTTAGGGTCAGCCCCAGCAAATACGCCCACCCTCTCTCCTTTGGCTACTAGCCTGCATCACGATGTTCTGGCTGTTCCAGATTCCATGAAAGGAAAATCTAGCACGCATGATTTCAGTGGCGTAGCCTCGGGGAGGGTTTGGGGGTTGAAACCCCCTCCCAAGCTTGAAAAAAATAATAGCAAAAAACATGATCATTATCAACGTTATTACATTTGAGGCACACAAAAATTGCACCGTTTTGAATCTGGAGACTTAAAACAACAGTTTTTCACCCTCCTCTTTGACCTTTTCCTCGTGTCATGCTCCACCCTCCCCCCCCCCCCATGACACAATCCTGGCTTCGCTACTGCGTGATCTTAGCCAAGAGGTTGAGAAAAAACACATTGTATAACACTATGGTCAGTTATACACTGACTCAAACTATGGTCATATTGTTGACCAAATCTATGACCAAAGGTACCAATTAATGGTCAGATTTGTTTCTTACTTTTGACAATTGTTTAGGTCAACAGTTTGACCATGCATAGTCTGGGATGGCGCATAGAGCTGAGCAATGAGTGGCTATTTATACACGTCCACGGCTTTTGGGACGGACACTGGTTCCCAGTCCCACTTCCGGTTGACATTATGGACCTAAAACTTAACAAATTGGACTCAGTTCCATACTCTTCAGATATTCGCATCTCGGCCTTTTGTCTAAGATCATGTGTAGTATCTGTTCTTTTCATCCAGTCTAGAATGGAGCCATGCTTGACAGACCAACAATGTAAATGGTCTGAAGGCCTTGAGGCTGTTCAAGTGTTGTCCTTAAGTGGACGTATAGCTTCTTCGAGAAGCAGTTTCAAGTTTGGTTTCGGGGAACGGCCCTTTGCCAGAGGGTCGGGAGGACTTTGGAAAAAGTATCTTCAGATAGTCAGAGGAGTGTCGTGCACAAACAGATATCTTTGGGGTTTTTGCACTTTTCCAACCTTTATTTCTACTATATTATTATTGTACATGTCTTGGAGGAAGGTCCCAGCCATCATTTATAACAGAACAATGCCTTCTGCCGTTCCTTTAGGTATGTCTTCACGACCATACACTTGTCTACGTACATTGTCGTGTATGACATAGTCTTACAGATTCCAGTTTGGAATATTAAGCAACATGTACTACAACCGCAATATATGAACGCTCCATGTACTAAGGTCACACACTTCTTCTTCATTAATTGTTGAGTATTGTTGTATTTTCCACTTACCAATTAAGGACTCACAACTCAATATCAGAAAATGATAAAAAAAAATCGTCAGGAATGTTTGTAATGTTGTGAGAGCACACGCTAAAAATATTGGTAAAATGTTCACCCACCACTGGTCACGTATATGTAACAAAACTTAAGTGGTAGGTACCAAAGAAAGAGGTATCTAACGACATAATTAACCATTTAATTCAACAATTTTTGACAAGTTCTACCCAATCCGCCAATGACAGGATTGTCACATATCCCGTGACCAGAATTGGTTACTTTACTACGCAACTATTTTTAGAGTTTAAAGGGCAAGAGCAGTTACCCCAACTGGAAGTAGAGTAGTAGACTGTCCTGTTTCATGATTGGCTTATAAACGGTAAGTTGTAAAATATGATAAAGGATACTTTGAAGAGAAATAATAAGAAAACTGGGGGATTAATGTGTTGCTTCAAATGAGTTTTGGGGGACTGCTCTTGACCTTTAATATTAATATTGGTTTAGTCAGGACGACCTCTTTCTTCCTTTAAAGGGAAGATACTGTCAACTCAACTTGAATTAGCATAGTAGACTGTCCTGTTTCATGATTGGTCCTTGAAATCATATGACAATATTTCTTCTAGGAGCATTACAGCTTAGTTTCCCTTGAATATGCAGTATACAAGCCTTAAAATAAAATAGAAGATACTTCGAAGACAAATATGAAGAAAACTTTGAGATTAAAATGTTACTTCAAAATAAGTTTGGGGTGACCGCTCATTTGCCTTTTATATCGACGGTCATATGCACTTGCTCTGTGAACATCATGTCATACACACTACAATCAGGGTACCGTTAAAACTAGCACGGTAAACTTAATTCTGTGGTGTAATTGTACTCTTTGTTTACGTTCTCTCGAAGACAAATTAATTTCTATTCCTGGTTTAATAAAACCATTTCTTCTTCAACTCACTTCATTTTAGTTATCGGTCGATCAAGGTGCACGATCTATTAAGATGTTACTAAACACACACTAGTCGCAGAGCTTCATTTAACATTTTACTTCATTAAAAACGGGAGAAGAACTTTGCTTCCAGGTAAGAGGACGGGTATATAAACATTTAAAAGAATGATACACAAATATATTTCATTCATTAAATATTTATCCCATTATTTATAGTTCTTTCTGAAATTAAAATGGAAGAGTTATCAATTAATAACCATATGCGATTTTTCCGGTCTACTGACCTGCAGTAGTTTATTTCCTATATCATTTGCTATTGTAAATGGGTATAAACAGTTTAAAAATATTCAAAACATTTTTTTATGAATTATGAAATTTGCTAGCAAAACGAAGACTGTTCATACTTAATAAAAATAAACTGATTTTGATGTAGCTATTTGGAATCGCGAGAAAAAGGGAAACGACTTTGCAAAATTATCATTGTAGAGGACGCTCTTCAACAAAGGCTCTCTAATATTCACAATGAATGGAATTGAGAAAACAGTTCTTCTTAGTGGAACGCCCTTACTTAAGCTGCGTTGCTGACTTTCAATTGCTCTTTCATATAAAAATGTTGTCTTCTCTGCATAGGTTCCCTATGCACATCTTCCCTTGATGTAAAAAAAAAAAAATTGTGTAAGACATGTGAAACTCTGGACTGCAATCATTTTGGTAAAACAAATTCACTGAGCATAATTTAGAAAACCTCCAATTATTACTTTTTTAAAAGGGTATACCTCCAAGAACCTTATGTCCCTTACGACCTTTTTTCCCCCTCCTCCACCCCACCCCCACCCCCTCCAAAAAAAAGAAATTAATTAAGGACAGATTTAAAATCAAGAGTTGAATTTCGGCTATAACTTTCGGCTGTAAAAGAGTGAATTTGTCCCTACAGTTCTCCATAAGTGTGTTTTTCCACAAATTAGAGGACTAGTGCTCATGAAAAATATGTCAGTAAATTATAAGGGCTAATTGGTTTCTGTAGTTTATTAATGAGGTACACGAAAGGAAATCTCAAACTAAGTGAAACAATGTTAGAAATTTGTCATAAGTTGGTAGTAATGTCAACCTAGCCTACGTGACAGTCTAGAAAAGGAATTGTTAGTTTTGGACCGGGGCGCTGACTTACAAGTCGAATTCTGTGAGCCTAGAAGTATTACTATCATTCAAAACTTTGGCGGTAACAGCAGCTGATTTTGTTTCTTTTTTTCCTTTGCACTATGACGTTCGCATATTGATCAAATCATGTAGCACTCCTCTTTTCGTGTTTTTTCACACATTTTTTTCAATAAGCTTAGTTTACAAAAAGATATGGGTTTCTTGACCTTCCTCGAAGCCTATCCAATACGAGGAAACGGTCTTCGTGCTCGTATGCATGCATGGCGATTGAAAAAAAATCCTTAAATTCCCTCAAAGGCTTGGGCTCGTGAAATCTGCAGGTGCGCTTGGCTTCAAACGTTTTCCTCGTGATCAGCGATGAATCCATCTTCGCTTCCCCGACTGGCCAGGCCGTCGCTCCGTCAATGGAATAGATCGCTCGAACGTTTCTGGATCAAGTAGGAGCCTCAAGCGCTTGTTCCTCCCAGCTCACTCTCACTTTGCTATTTCTATCGCAAGTGTCAAGGAGTTCCCGTACTTGTAATGTTCTCTGATTTGGACGCCGTTCGGCGACAGGCTGAGCGGACCGGCTGGGGCTACGACACGCGTGTCATTGTTTCGAATAGTTGGAGGCAGCTGTAAGAACACGACAAAATAAGAGGGTTGCACATACATTGATTGAGTTGAAGGGGTTCTCTGTCAAAGACTTAGTCTTAAGCATCTAAACTGCATATAGGCACCATTGGTAACTGAAGTATCAGAAAACGTAGGAGAATCTACTCATACGGTATGCCTAGACAGGATTTCAAGCTCAGACTTACCGGTATACGACGACATAAATGTTCACATACAATCGCAGAAGCTCTGTATTAAGAAAACTATAATTTTCTATACATTTAAAGGGCAAAAGTGGTTAATCGCAGGGGATCTATTTTAAAACAACACCTAAATTTGGCAAACTTCCCTCTACAGTATTACTCTTCTAAGTACCTTTCATGATGTTCCAGGTGATATATCTTACATATTCAAGGTAGTTCAAGCAGTGACTTCTTAAAAATTTCACAATTGATGGCAAAGGGGTCACATGATTCTGAAGAGCCATTCACTGAATAGGATACCAGTAATGAATATTTATGAATGTGATAGCGTTGAGTTATTTCATGAATTGAACAGAAGGTTTAATCTTTCAACGAATACGCTATCACATAAATGAAAACATTCATTATTTGTTTTATATAACACCTACCTTGTTTGTAGAATCCCTAGAGTCCCAAAGTTGGGAAAGCTCATCCTTGTTTAGGTGCACAAATTTGTACATCCAACCGCCATTTTGTAACACTAGATCAGGGCGACTTTACGGCGCGGTAACTAGAGTCCCTATAAAGGTACTCTAGCGGTAACTAGATTCGTTTACGTACGTCTGCCGTCTGCAACATATGTACAGCCTATATGCCATGCTTGTTTCCCAACGTTATTTTATCAATTCGCAGAGACGTAGGTCAATTGGAACAACGTACGTAGGCCTACGGACCGCTTGGTCTACTATTGCTTCTTAGCCCTCTTACTATTGCAATATATATATGGGACTGCTATCGCTCTATGCACGAACGGATCGTGTGATGTTGGGGACCAGTGACAGACATGTGAACGCCAATCCTCCAATCAGATGTAGAGAAATTATAAAGGTGCCATGTAATATACTATAATTGTCCAAATTGAGATAACTGAATTTTTTCCTTCAAGAACCTGTCACTCGCTTCCTTGGCATGTTTCCCTTTTGAGCTCTCCTTGCTATTCGATTACTATTAGCTCATTACTCTTCTCTTTCATTACGGTACGTCCATAATGCCATTCAATGTCCTTCTGGGTCTATCAATTGTAGTGACGTCATAGTTCCAGTCAAAACACATAACATCCGATGTCAGGTCATAGAAAGTCTAATGACAACGACACATGCAGATTCTTTCCTAATACTGACAGCGTCAACAAAGGATCTGCGGATAACATTTTGGTACGCGTCGTTTTTTGCCACAATAGAAGGCCATTGTCAATTTGACGAGATACACGAAAACTCTATCTAACAATCCCAAGTAGACCTAATTATTATTCACGCAAGGAAATACAGAAGTGACAGACCCAGTCCCATAGGAAATGTAATGACAAAATCAGTTTCTTTTCTATTCTTGAACCTGGTTCAGCTTGTTTCAAAATATGATCTCTGCTCCACTATTCTGCTTAAAGTATCTTCTTCTTTGATGACAACGTTCAAGTACATCCGATATAGGTACGGGAGAGTAACCCACTTCCGTCTTGTGAGGTAAGGGTGGGAAGACCACTAAAAAAATATTTAACTACCTGTGTACTTGCTTTTTGTAACGTTTTATTTCAGCAAAGGAGACAAAGGTAATGCAAGTTGAGTGAAAACTTCATCCCACATAAATGTGCAATCGATTCCTTCAAACCAGGAGGTTTCCTACGGAGCTTTTAAGGTGTCATGCAGATGTTGAAATATTATGTGACTTTCTCGACTTTTTGTCAATAAAATATTAAGATATTGACATCCGAGCTTTTTTCATCTCAAAATTTTCAGCGTAAAATATTGAAAAATTACATTAAATGATCTCAATATCTTAATATCTTCACTGGAAGATATTAAGATATTGACACACGGGATCTCAATATCTGAATATCTTCACTGAAAGACGTTAAGATATTGACATCCGAGCTCTTTTCATCTCAAAATTTTCAGCGTAAAATATTGAAAAATTACATTACATGATCTCAATATCTTAATATCTTCACTGGAAGATATTAAGATATTGACATACCGGATATCAATATCTGAATATCTTCACTGAAAGACGTTAAGATATTGACATTCGAGATCTTTTTATCTCAATATTTTAGCGTAAAATATTGAAATATTACATTACAGGATCTCAATATCTTAATATCTTCACTGTGAGATATTAAGATAAATTGACATCCGAGATGTTTTCATCTCAATTTTTTTGTGTAAAATATTGAAATATTACATTACAGGATCTCAATATCTTAATATCTTCACTGTGAGATATTAAGATATTGACGTACCAGATTGTGTTATCCAGTGGCATAGCCAGTTGGGCAGGGGGCAGAGTGCCCCCTGAAAAATCGAGAGGGAAAATCGGAAAGAGGACAGAGGTAAAAGGGAAATGAAGGAGGAGGGAAGGAGGGAAATGAGAGAGAAGAGAAGAGTAGGAACAGAAAAGGGGAAGAAAAATAAATACACCTGAGGCAGCCACTCCTCGTACCGGGTCTCTCCCGAATACGCTCATTGGCGCCGGCCCGGGGGCACGCTCCCAATGGATTTCTAAAAAAATTCTTTAAACTTTAAAATGATGACAAAAAGTGTTACAGCTATAGATTTCGGTAGGGGTAGGGAGAAGTGTGTTTTCGACCAAGCGGTAGATCTGCTGTAATTATTTTCAATCACAAATGGTTCTGAAACTATCAGAATTTTCTCAAATACTTTATAAAAGATAAAAAAAACTTTGCGCGATCCAAACTCTTATAATCAATATTTTCCGATAGCAACTCTCAGAGAGAACAGCAGCAAAAGTTGAAAGCTTTTCAAAAATTTCTAGGTAAAAGACCGGCTTTTAAATTGGCTTATAGGTTTTGGGGGGGAATTAAAAGTGTCTCGATGCTGCGTCTGAATGCAGGTTTTTTCAAGGAATCTTGCCTAATGAAAAGTTTCTGCCCACTTCGCGCGCATTCTTCAAGGTTTGCATTCCACCTAATGACCATTATTAAATAAATCATACATGGATCTACTCTGATCACAAACACTTTTCCGAAACACAGAGGTACATCTTCAACCTGTGTAGGCGCCTCGCATCAATATGGGATCTTTCGATCTAATTTGTAGCATTATGTGGGAGGTTGAAATTACGTATTTGCCTTATACATTCAACTGAAAAGGTGAAATTATTGTTCTTTATTGTAGACGTGATTCTGGAGGAACACAAAATTGCATCGACGCGAAGTTGTACCCTTCTTTACCTACCTTTGTAAATTTCTTAGTTCAGACTCGCCATCGTGCCAAACATATCTTTTAAGGAAGTTAAAAGTGCTAAGCCCAGTTAAACGTGGCGCCAAGCTTAAGTGGGTGAATGAGGGGGTCCCCCAATCAGGAACATTTTTTTCATTTCCACCAGGGAGCTTTAATGGGTAAGATAAAGTATGTAACGAGACGGCGACTGGTCGCCTAGAAAAATTTTTTGGTTTTGCTCTTGAGAATGGCGAAATCTTCAATATATCAAAAATTTTCCAGCATTTCTTAAAAAGAAAAAAAAAAAAAGGAAAACAAAACTTTGTTCATTAGAAACCCAAATTTTTGGCGAGCTTTGCGCGTCTAAAATTTGGCATTTGCCACCCTTACGGCAACCCGTCTTGTCTATGTGGTCTAGAGCAGTAGAGTTTTTGTCCGCCGTAGGGGAGCTTGGCCATACTGCCGGGCCAATCTCCTCACCACCCCCGACTGAGGCTACGTGTACGTGCAGATTTTAGCATGGCCAATTATTCAACTGCGAAATTTTGGCGTGCGTGGCGCGCAGTCCTTACAATCAACGTTGTATCACCTATGAACATAAATTGGCACAAAACACAAGTGCATCATTCTAGCCCAAAATAGTAGTTGTACAATCAAATTTAGAAGGCGGATGTTAAAAGGGTTTTCATGTAGCAATCAAATACCTTGAGCAATTTTCGTAACATGCCAGTGATACTATATGGTTTTAGGCTCAATTTACTCGTAGTACAAATGAAGGCTATGCAAAACATATATTTTCTTCGTTTATGGTAATCGTGCAGATCATCCTGTTACAAGTTGTTCAAGTAAGTTGTGATAATTGCAGAATTCTTTTTTCCATCAAACAAAATTTCCTCGACAGAACCTGCATTAAGGTTCTGCATCGAAACACTTTCAGTTCCCTAACAAAACTATATGCCAATCAAAAGCCGGTCTTTTACCTGGATTGGAGGTCCGCACAAGCCTTCACAACACTGTTTTGAATTTCAGAAGCAGAAATTTGCGACAGATAATTATGATAGCCTACAAGTTGTAAGGGTTTCATCCCCCAAGTTACAATCAGCTCGATAGCAGAGTAGGTCTACACAAAGAATTTGAGTTGATCCTGCAGAATAGAAGGGTACTGCCTACAAAAGAGTACACAATAGCTTGAGGCTAAGGTCTCACTGAAATTGAAACTAAGAATTCCTGTAATGTTGTGTTAAAAAAAATCCAGTCAAAACTCTTTCTTTGGAGTATTGGAAGGTTTACCAACCATGAATCTACGGAAATGGGTAATAATTCTCCAGATGTTATTGGGAGTCCAAAGGGGATAGCCTGTTAAAGCAAATTATGAAAAAAAGAAATCAAAAATAGGCTAATTTAAAAAAGAAAAATTCAAGGGGGGGGGGGGGGGTAAAACCCTAACCCTCCTTGGATCCGCCATTGAAATGATAAAGTTAAAGTAAAGGCTCCCAAGTTTAAGTTCAACACATAGTTGGTAGAAATATTGAGCGACATAACATAATTTAGATTAACCATAACACGAAGGTTTTTTAAGGGCTGGTCCTTACTAATAAACACAAGTTCCAACAGAAAATCTAATGTGGGACACCTGTATCCATTAAAACACGACTTACATTGATTTTTGTTAACCTGTAACAAACGAACAAATAAACTACCAATTTCCTTCGACCTAAAAACATGCCCCCTGGTCACGGATTTTTTTTCCGTTACTGTCTCCTGACAGCCCCAACCAAAAGTTTTTGTGAAAATTCGGGCAATATGAAGCGAATTTTTCAGGCACCTACTAAATGAAAAATGAATTGCAATGATGTAGCTAAAGCTAATCAATGAATTCTGATTTGAATTGCACCAGCACCTATATATTCGGTAATTCACCAGTGTCTTTTCAATGGTTAAACTTATATTATAATTATCAGTGGCGTATTAAGGACATGGCCATTCAGTCATATTCCCCTCCCTCACTAACACTGATTTTTTTTCTTTTTTAGTACCTAAAATACGCAAATTTTTTAACACAAATTTTATTTCAAAGGTAGCAAATGTGCACCAGATTGCATGTAAGGACACCTATTTTTTCAAAAAAATTTCAGAGCGGGAAACTTCCTCCCATTAGTCCTCACCCCCATGACCAACAATTACACAACATATGTCATGCCCCCCCCCCACCCCCGTGGGATGAATTCTGGTTGTGACACTGATTATTATCATTATTATTGCTGTAAGGACTTTCCCAAAATAACAAAAATAGAAAACACGGCAAAAGTGATTGAATGGAATTGACATGCGATCATTGCGATATAATAACCGATGCATGTCTATATAATTTCATGTACATTAAATGGTTGAATGCCCGCGGAGCGCACGAAAATTTTGGTTACATTTTTCGGGCAAGTCACTACAGCCCTCCCCCACCCAAAAAGCAAATTGGCTTCCCTACCTTACAAAGCCGTTCTTTTGAGACTCAAATGTGAGCGGTAACTACCGGTAACCATAAGAGGTAACCATAATTTCGGGGTCTGGGAAGAGGACACATGGCGCTGTTGTTTAAAAGCATAAAGTAAAACTGCCAAATTTTAATGAGCAGGGGTGGCGCCAGGGGGAGGGGGCAGGGGCCTACAGAGTAAACAGACAGTTTTTCGCCCAAATGTACCATCATTTTCCACTTTAGTCATAATCAAATACTGGGCCAAAGCCAAAAAATGGTCATCTCCAAACCTAAAATTTGGACGATGTCGATTTGGTTCAATTCACCAACGGTAATTTAGACTACAACCTAAAGTTTGAAATCTGAAGAATAAGTTGCGATTAATTGAATATTCAGTGAGATGCGGTCATTCAAAGATGCAAATTGCAGCAAATTTCACATTCAGAATGTAGTGGGATTAGGGAAAAAGGACATGTCAACATACATAAAAGAATTTGAATTCCCTTCTTTTTCTGTGTCAAAGTGCTTTAGTTGGCGCAATCTTTGCACTGAAAAAGTACTAAAGATACTTTCAATATCTATAGTAAAAATGAAAATGTCTCGTTCCGTCCCACCACATTTTTCACATTCTTTTTTCTTTATTTTCAATGGTACAATGGTTGAATAATTTATTGAAACTTTCCAAAGTATCAGCTGTAAATGCAAGTTACACTTTTGTGTGAAAAAAAGTCAATATTGTATTTTGGGTAGTCATGGTGATTGCTCAACATTTTTGTGGCGGGACGGAAACAAGTGTTTTGGGACGGACTTTTAGTTTAAAGGTAATTTTAAGAAGTATGACCTGACAGATTTTCTCATAACTTGACTGTAACTGCCAGAGTAATGTTTTTGAAAGCTTTTGTAAAAAACATGGCATATTTCTCCACCTTAGTTTTGAAGGTACATCATGTATAGTTTCAAAATTTGTGGCCCTCAAATATGATCCCCGATGGTTTTTGTCGAGCTTCTTTCTGACTTGTATGTATATTATGCCCCTTCTTCCTCTCTGCTAACTATGAAGAAGATTTAAAACCTACCTTGCTTCTTGAAAATATAAAGAGTAAATGTATATCTTTCCCCCACTGAAAAAGTAACATGGTCAACATTCTTTTTGTTCGAGGCCCATTTTCCCCACATTTCCCATGGGACCAATTTCGGACCCTATCAACTCAGTCTTTGAAGAACGTTTTTTTAGGGAATGCTTGCCCACTGCTTATCACCCTGTAACCAAATAATGCTGAGCAGAATTATTAGGGCCTTGGACCACTTGGTCTAGGGCCCAGATGGGCCCAAAACTTGAAAAAATCACTTTCTGAAAGTAAAACTGTTTTTTTTTTTTTTTTGGAGATCTGCATTTTCAGAATTATGGTCTTCACTTCTGTTTTTACATCAAATACTGTCAATATGGCTATAAATCACTAGACATACAAATTTTCAGCTTTTTTTCTTGTTCCTAATTGTATTGGGCCTGCAAAATCATGGAAAATGGCAATGGCAGCTCTCACCTGAAAAAACACCATATTGCGCAATACTTTTTAAAAGGACCATAACTATTAAACAGGTCAAGGTGTGGAACTGAAAGTTTCCATGCGTTGGTTTTGTCTGTAATGTAAAGTTCTGAGGAAGTTTCATGAAAAGCTTAGGGGGTGTCTTTGGAACCCATACATAATGAACAGGCTCCACTAGGTTCCGTCCCACCACAGTGACACACTTTTGAAAAATTTGCATAGCTCCTTCAAACGAAATGTGATTTATGCGATTGTTTTCATAAAAAAGAAGAATAATCAATTTTAATTTTTCCTTTATATCTCTCTACTTTTGATAATAATTAAATATTAGTCACATGTTACCATGAAAGTTACCATTCCGTCCCGCCACATCCATAAATTTGTGTTACTATGGTTACACCTTGACATTTGTGTTGCTTTTCATTGTGCCTTGTAATAGTCTGTAACTGACCAGTTTCTATGGAACCAATGAATTATTCACAGAAGCTACATGTAAACAGGCACTATTTAAAAAGGCTATCAAACATCAATAACTATTATGCAGCAAGAGTGGGTTTATGTTTAAACTCAGTTCAAACGTTAACATGAGTCGCTGTCCCCATTCATACCGCCCCCCCCCCCCCATCATGAAACCGTTTGTGCGAGTAAGGCTAACACAATGGTCAATTCTGATGTCAATTTTTGTGGCCCGTTTTAGTGCGCTGCAATGACATTTTGGAGATTGTCAAATGTTTTATTCTAATGGTCACATTTTTGCAAATACCCCAGAGCCTCCGCATGGACTGCACTCCTGGACCCACAATAAAGTGTTGTCCCTGGACCCCAGTAGGGGCCCTACAGTGGGCCCCTGGGGTTTAACGCCTACACCTGGGAGTGCTGCTCGTCACTAAGTGGCTAAGCCTTCGGTGACGCCCAACTCTTCATTTTGTTGTGACCCTCCGGCGGACAGCTTTCCCCCCAGTGCCTCTCCCACTTCGAAAAGTCTGGCGGCGCCACTGGTCACATGACTATGCTAAGCAGCCACAAATATCTCTAAAATTGGGTTTCAGACAAAAGTTACAATTTAGATCAAATTTAAATCTAACTTTCTTGTGAAACTTTGAAGGTAAGTTTAGATGTGAATACCTTTAAAGTGATCTTTGGTGAAAACCCCACCTTACTTTGACACAGCCCTGGGATCAGACCTCGAACCTCCCTACTGTCTGTGCATATTTTTTTCAAAATGTCAATTCCTACTATCCACTCTACCGCAGGACCTTGATAAGCATACTGAAAGATAATTGGTGCAATTTCATTGAAACCGAACTAGCTCCAAACTCCTACTTTTCGATATGTCTAATTATAGACGTACAAAGCTAAATCAAAATGATTTATGAAGTGAATGGATTGAACAAACTAAGACCACTCTATATAGCTTGAAATGAGAGGAAAATTCTTCACAAAGTTGGCCTAAAATCTGAATATAAATAACTCCGAGAGATTGTTGGTACACGCGTATGAAAATGGGCAGTGGGACTGTCCCCACATTTTTTGGCAAACCAAAATTCCGTAGAATCGGTACAAAAATAAGGTAAAAAGTCTTCTGAAAAGGCTAAGAAATTTGAGCAACAAATGCAGTTGCCCGCCTTAGCGGCTCCACTAGGGTTGTGGAAGTGAGGGAAGAAATGGACGAAAAAGGAATGTGTTGGAGGGGGGGGGGGGGGACAATATTTTGTGCGTAACGCTAAATCGAGTGCAAAGCTCGAGTTTTAACGGGTTGTGTCCAAAGTCCCGCCATATGGCCCTTGATTGGGTCCGTGTGCGCAGCCTCGGAAGCTCTGACGGTTTAGCATATCTCTGGGTATAGTTCAGGAGCTGAGAGTGGGGCCAACTAAGGGGCAAAGGTTCTGACGGAGGGGCGTTCCCCCTGCCGCTGCACCCGGCGTACCCCCTTGGAACTGCCACTGATCCTCTCAAACCCAAATGATTCTATACGCCTCTTATCAGATGATTGTTGGAAAGCGTTTACTATGTAATGTTCTCCCATCAATAATTGTTCTTGAGAAAGGTCTCTCTTTTTAACACTTTTATAGTAAAAAATAATGAGAGCAGGATGAAGGAATACTGAGTTTTAAAATTTTGAAGTTCTCTGGTTTATATTAACACCAACTTGCAGACAAGAGTTGGACGCGTTTTGGGATATCTTGAAAGACGCTAAAATAATAATGTTGGATGTCAATATCTTAATATCTCTCAGTGAAGATATTAAGATATTGAGATGCTGTAATGTAATATTTCAATATTTTACGCTAAAATATTGAGATGAAAAGATCTCGGATGTCAATATCTTAATATCTTTCAGTAAAGATATTGAGATATTGAGGTTCTCTAATGTAATATTTCAATATTTTACGCTAAAATATTGAGATAAAAAGTTCTCGGATGTCAATATCTTATTATCTTTCAGTTAAGATATTAAGGTATTGAGATCCTGTAATGCAATGTTTCAATAATTTACGCTAAAATATTGAGATAAAACGATCTCAGACGTCAATACCTTAATATATTTCAGTGAAGATATTAAAATATTGAGATCATGTAATGTAATATTTCAATATTTTATGCTAAAATATTAATATAAAAAGATCTCGGATGTCAATATCTAAATATTTTACTGACAAAAGGTCGAGAAAGTCACATAATATCTCAACATCTGCATGACACCTTAAAAGCTCCGTAGTTTCCTGTGTAAATCCTGTAAATAGATGTTTTGATTCCGTAAACCATCCGCTGAAAAAGCTGTGACTTTGAGTCTTGAGGTTTACAACTAATGAAAGTAATTGTACCACTCACCTCAAGACATTATGTGATGTATCTTACAATCAAAACTCCTTTAGATCATGGCAGGATTGTTTGATAGAATGCTGGTGTACTTTATTACGCTACAGAAAAAAATATCATTAACAAATATAAGGCACACCAAACAATCCTTTGTAATTGTGTGGAAAAGAGTCTATCGTGATGATATCATCTTCCGAATAAATATTTCGCTTATATTTTTACACCCAGTTAATTATCAGGGCTGTAGCACAGAGGTCAGGGACTCGGACTCAATTCCGGACAGGACTCGGAAAAGGTCCACAATGGGGTACAGCTGGACTCAGTCTCGGGGGCGATTCTAGCCGATTCTAAGAAAACGAAAATATCTGTATTTGTTTTGTTGAATGACGAAAGTGAGCGGCCGAGTTTTTCTCTCAGGATAAGTCATTACAAATCGGTTTTTCAAATATACAAATTTGTTTGGAAATAAAGGTTACAGTTAGAATTAGGGTAAGAGTTATGTGGTTCAAGGTTATTTAACCTTTCGTTCCACCTTCGCCAGAATAACATAAAGAAGTGGAAAAGCTTTTGTCTTAGAAGTATAGGTTTGCCCAATTTCCAAGAGGCGTTTTTAGCATCTAAACGTGTTCAAAAGATGGGAAAACTGTTTAGAAAATCGTTATATTTCTAAACATAAATTTTGGAGTGTGTTTTATCGTTTCCTCATTCCTACTGAGACCCCCCCCCCCCCACACACACACACACACACGCATTTCTTGTTTGCCTATACGCGACACGTGGGCTCTACGATAATTGAATTAGATCGCATCCGTGTTAACAGTAACTGAACATTTTAATTATTCCTTTAGAACGTGCAGGACAGGTGAAATGCTTTCTTTAGTGCGAGTAATTATGATGCTTGCATATATATGGAGACAGACCGTTGAGAGCTAGCATCCGTCACGTTAACGACCATTATACCATTTATGCTTACCGGAGTATACTATGCAACATCCGCGCTTGAAAATGTCAACTTAGTTACAGAACCGGTGAACTAAATCAACGCTAAAACTCAGACAGTGTTTGAAGCGATTGCTTTCCCTGGAGTTTACCTTATGAGCTTATGCAACGGTAAGGACACGTATCAATAACGATACACATCCATATTATAAACTTCAACATGATCTTAGGCGCATGACAAAAGGAAGGGGATAAACGTCATGACCCACGTTGCAGACTGAAAAAATATTGCAAAAACTGCGAAATAGGTGGACACTGCAAACTGAATTACGTTTCAGCTCAACGTTTGTAATATTTGCATCCAAAGACCCCCGAATCCTTTTTTATCCAAATGGGAGAAGAGTATGACCCGTTTCTTCAGACCCCTGCCAAGTCACACCCGAAAACTTCTCAAAAGACAAAATTCTAGCTATGAGCCTACATGAGCTTCCACATGTTTGGTCAACCGAACCGGTTTGGGAAATCCTCATCCCGCGAAATAAAACCTTACCTAATAAGATGTGATATTCTTCCAGGACGCTTCAAAGACTTGCGTATGGCCATGACTTGTCGTACAAGTATACAATAAATTGATCTCTTATGCTGTCACTCGCTTCTCAGCATCCATTATGCGCATCACTACGTTATAGACGAATTCGGCATTCAAGCGATGGTTAGAAATTGCGGGGGTCCGTGATCCGTCTTAATTTTATTAATTAGCCTACCTTTTAAATAACATAGATGGCTACAAACAACGCAAGACCCCATAGTGAGCAGATTAACTTCAGGTTTTGAACTGGAAATAACCAGTCATGGAAGTTGGGTAAAGGCAAGAGATGAGAAGAGGGCCCCAAAATGGCTAACAAATCTCAGGATTCCTTGGTTTCCGGATTTCTATATTCAAAGGTTTGTAGATCGTGCACCACCAATGGACAACAATTTACCCAATGTGCTTATACATAAAGTACAGAGGATCATTTTCAAAACATCCGTATATGATGGGAAAGAGCTTTTTTAATCTGTCTTGCCCTACTGATGGCAGACTTTGAGTGGATAGCGTGATGGAATGAGTTTTCTCCTGGTAGGAACAAAAGAATGATCATTCACCCGTTCCGATAGTTTGCCCTCCAACATGGCGTAGTAACGTCAGTGCTCTACCTCCTCACCGATTGGCAACACAACACGTCATCAGGATGGCCGCTGCTACCAAAACTCTAGAAGATATTTGCGTCCTCAAACTGTCAAACGTATGGGGATTTCGTGAATACCAGAATGAAGCAAAACGACTGCGTAAAGTTGTGTACACTGAGAGTAAAAGATCTTGTACTGAGTTTAAACAATAGAAACTTTTAGAAGTCACGTGAGATTTCTAGACTTCAGAAAGTGAAAGAGATGAAGCTTATTGGACTATTACTCAAAGAAAAAGTCCAAGATCAAATTTATGTTTGATATATTAAAGTGGAATATGTACAGGTACTGGTGTACTCATTCGTCCCACATGTTTGGTTCTCGAGGTATTAAAAATTAACACATTCTCAACAAAAAGTAAACTTGAAGCAAGCAGACGTGATGTCTTGAATCCGGAGGAATGTATGGATGTTCAATGTATTTTCCTTAACTTTAGGCAACAATATTTTTCAATGAAATTCCGATACATTGATGATATAAATGTATCCAAAGCAACTGAAATTTGACACCTTTATACAATATTAAGTTCTTTTTATTTTGTTTTGTAAATTTAAAGAACAAAATATACAGGGATTCATAAAGATTACGGAAAATTTTGGCAAATATCTACCAGTATTTTTGTGATCTTTAAATATTTCAGTGTATTTAGTTCTGTTAATTTACAGCGGTTTTCAACAGTGAATCTCTTAAGAACGTATTCAACGAAAGTTCGAAATGCTACTACTATACAATATTGCAATAATGTAATCCATTATCAATTCAAGGTCAAAACAATTAGAAGAAAAAAAATAGAGAAAACAAAACATTGCCATTCATTGTGAATTCATGTCGTCACCTGTTTGCTCTATGTTGATTCAAACTATGCTCCAGAAAGTGCTGTTTTCGAGACCGGAATACCCGAGATCGACACCAAGACCGAGACCAAAGGGTGTCGAGGTCGAGGCCGAGACCAGGGGTAAAATTCGAGACCGAGAACGACAAGGTCCGAGACCGAGACCGAATGTACATTTTGCACAGGAAAACAAACTGAACAAAATTTTGAATACCTTTTTACCTACTGTAACCTTAGTTACATTATAATCTAAAATGACATGTAGCACCAAAAAACATCATTTTTCATTTTGTACATGTTTTATAATATGCACTACTGTACGCAACGGAAGTCCGACCCGCCAAATGGCCGAGACCTTGCTTGTTGAATTGGGCAGACTTCGGTGCCTTAGTGGACGGAAATTATGCTCTAGTTGGGGAACTGGAAAAGTGCGAAAGGTCACCGCCTATAAGAAAAAGAGTCTCTTATTGTTATGGTCATATGCCAAAACAGGGAGTTTCCAATTGCCTGACCAAACATAGAATAAGTAACTTTTAAACACTATTTCAAGTTTTTTTTCAGAACTCTTTCTCACAGGGGGCGTTGACATTTTTCCGACTCCAGGTTCCCAACCAGAGCATAATCTCTGCCCCACTGAAGGACCAAAGTCCGCACTATTCGGGAACGTAATGGCCATTTGTGGTGTGGCAGTCCCCTACCCGGCCCCGTCCAGTACGGCCAAGGTGGCCCTGCTCATCAAATCAGAGCCAGTTAGTGCTGCAGTTGTTAACTCACAGAATGAAAATAAAGGGAATGTCCTCTTACCTGCTTACCCCAAACTACAATTATCGTAGTAGTCTTTTTTTTTCAAAAGTCCCCTGACTCCCTGGCAAAGAGCCGGGGCGAAAACCGAAACAATACTTCTGCTCACAAAAGGAGCTATGTCCTTTTACAGTTATCTTACTAGTCTATACAGAAATTACCTCGTATTTGGTCTAACGGTAAAAGCATCCGCCTCTCACGCTGGACGCCCGGCTTCGATTCCCAGATCGAGTCATACCAAAGACTCTAAAAAATGGAAGCTACTGCCGTTGTGCGGGATGCTCCGCAAACGCAATGGATTAGGGAAAACAAGCCAGTGAACCACACTTGGAAAAAAAACAGTGACCGGCTCGACTTGAACCAATAGGTTGGAAACTGGGCCGTAAAACTCCAACTAACTAACTGACTACAGAAATTACCTATTGGCTCATTTCTTTGATTGTTAGCTACTTCAAACAATGTTAAGTATTAAAGCTTATATTACACAGCATGAACTGTTCTGTGAGTGTTTTGATTTAAACATATTCGTCTTTTATATTCACCCTGAAGCAATGAACTGATTTTGCGACTGAGATTGCGACTGGAAGAAGATAAATTTTAGACAATTGAAGGAGGGGCTTAAATAAAAAGTTTAGGAGTATTAGTGAGAGATTTGGAACTTTAAGCCCTGATAGATGGAGTGTGTGGACTCATTACATGAATACTTTTTTCCTCAATGTTTAGCCTATTTTTCAAAGCAATTGGCGTTTTTGAAAAGTTAACTCACTCTAGGAGTTTATAAAGGTAAGGTTCAGTGAAGTAAGCAATTTTTCTCTGAAGTGGGGAGGCATGCAGTATATTGAGTGATTGCCGCTAGGGGCAGGGGTCTAAGGGAGAGGTTTAAACTTTCCCCCTTTGAAAATTCTTGGCCTTTTCAAGGAGCGTAAAGGCAAAATGGTGCAATTTTTTTATTTTACAGGGATAGTCCTGAAAGTTTAATTGTGGTGGTTAATGGGGTAAAACTGAACGTTTTGTGTCTTAACATGCAATCAGATGCCATGTACGCTACCGGTACCTATTCGAAGTAAAATTTGTTTTTAAATCTGCATACTTTTAGGAGTCAAAATAAAAAGCATCAGGGATGGGCTGAAGGCACGGGAGCAACCTGCTAAGAGATCATAAATTTACTACAAAATGTACCATGACATTTTATGAAATGGTATTTAATCTAAAGGGGGACCACAACGGAATTGAAAATATGCTAATGTTTCCCTTTTGCAACTCTTGGTTAAATTCAAGATCCTCTGAATTGATACAATTTTGTATGTTACTGTCCGAACTCCCGAATATAAATGGTTTTACTCCTAATACCTGTTACATGATAAATGTAAAACTATTGCTCACCGCACCTGAACATCCTCCCCTCTCCTGCCCCATTCTCGTACGTATTTACCGGCTGCGGAACGAGTCTAAGGGATGGCCCCTTCCCCTTTGAAATTGCTTGTGAAATTCGGTGTTCGGTGAGGGAAGGGGTTGGGTTGCATGGCCCGATGCCCCTCCCTTGGTACTTCACTGGTGGGGTAAGATAACATTTTTGATATCCATCATAAAATAACAATGGACAAAAAGCACTCAGTTAAAAAAGGAATAAATACATAAGTAAAGTTATCTTTGAATCTTACATTGTACGTAGCACTTCAATTTTCTGTTTTAGACATAATTTATCTTATTAAAACAAGAAGAAATTTGGCCGGTTTCGAAGCGAGACCAGGACAATTTCCGAGTGCAAAAGGGTCCGGGACCGAAACCACAGGGTGTCGAGACCGAGACCAGGAAAAGACGGTCTTTTCCAGATCAAGGACGAAAACCCTAAGGCTAGTGAAACAACTTCCCAAGTGAACATTATGTATTCCCACAGCCCGAAGTAAATGTCAAAGATTGGGCAGCGTTCTCTTTACTTGTTTGCGCAAATACTGCATTAAAGCTAAATCAGGCACGTACATCAGTTTTCTCCCATACGTTCCATGCACATCACAATAGTCTGTGTACATATAAATGCTGTAACAAAGATGTAAACTTGATTTGATCGCACCACTGAGCAAGCCGATGTCAGATGTTCATTGTGTTTTTACCAAAACGACTGTTCATTCTTTCCTTAATTGTCGCAATTCTAGTGTCTTCATTGAGAAAGTAATGCATCTGTTTGAAAACTAATGGGGAAAAGTCTACGTATACTATAAGGGAGTGAGTATAGATAATTGTCAGTCAAGTCACAACTAGACGTTAGCAACCGCCATACATCTGAGGAAAAGCCTGCACTTACATGTAGTGGTTGCACTAATGCACCCGTCAAGGAGAACCTTCGACCCCCCCCCCCACCTCAAGCATTCACCAATATTCATTTTTGCATGAAATTTTTAAGGCAAAGATTCACCCCTGATTCACAATACTGGCGAAAACTTACGGCAAAGATTCACCCCAGATTCACAATACTGAATAAAAGTTACGGCAAAGATTCACTCAGGTTTCACTTTTCATAATAGGCCTATGTTGTTAGTCGACGATTCACGAATTTGGCGTTGGATTTCCTCCTGATAATCGTATAGGAAAACCATGCACTGACTGTGCTCTAGATTTCTAAAGTCCTTACCGGCGATTGAAATTTAGGCAGATAAAATTTAACAACACATCAGCAATATAGGCTATTATACAATTCTAGTAGATGAAACATAAAGGAGGAAAAGCCTGAGGAAAAGCCTGCACTTACTACATGTAGTGGTTGCACTAATGCACCCGTCAAGGAGAACCTTCGACCCCCCCCCCCACCTCAAGCATTCACCAATATTCATTTTTGCATGAAATTTTTAAGGCAAAGATTCACCCCTGATTCACAATACTGGCGAAAACTTACGGCAAAGATTCACCCCAGATTCACAATACTGAATAAAAGTTACGGCAAAGATTCACTCAGGTTTCACTTTTCATAATAGGCCTATGTTGTTAGTCGACGATTCACGAATTTGGCGTTGGATTTCCTCCTGATAATCGTATAGGAAAACCATGCACTGACTGTGCTCTAGATTTCTAAAGTCCTTACCGGCGATTGAAATTTAGGCAGATAAAATTTAACAACACATCAGCAATATAGGCTATTATACAATTCTAGTAGATGAAACAGTAAGACGTCTTCCATTGCAGCCCGGCCACTTTTTTATGCGACAGGTGCAGTATCGACCAGTGGACCTGGGATTTCCCTGTTGAAGGCTGATGCTCTTCCACCAGGCATGCTCATTGTACTGCATTAATTTTTCTATGGAGAAGACAGGCCGTCATTTATAAATGTCTATCAATGGATTCACAATGTGTGTCAAAAGGGGTTTGAGGCTACATATTCATCTGGTCTTGAAAAAAGAGGGCATATTCTTGGTAGAAGGGGAGGGGAAGAGGGCACCCCAAAAAATTGTCCCCTTGAAGTTTGCCATTGACTTAATTAACATTGTAAACATTAGACCCCCAGAAAAATTCTCACCCCCAGAAAAGTTTTTGCCCCTTCAGTACCTTATCTGGCCACGGGCCTGTATCCGCCAGTCCCTACATTCTTGGGAAATGAATGAGTGCCCATGCCCACTGTGCTGACAGAGTGATATTGTTTCAAAGACCCATGGAGATCCCTACCATAGTCCATGCATCATTCCACCCACATGCCCCTTGCATGCTTTACAAATCTGTATGCGTAAGCAAGCAGTTTGCCTGTGTCAATTGTAAATATAGGTGTGGATGCCCCACAGTTTTGATAAACTGGCATACTCCAAAGCTGATCAGCATTGCAGCAGCTTTTATCGGTTGTGGCAGGTAATGTTATGTTACAGCCGTTTATGCTACAGCAACACCCTGCAGGATCCAGGGGCTGGGGCAATTTGTTAGTTAGATGTAATTTTACGGCCCAGTTTCCAACCTATTGGTTCAAGTCGAGCCGGCCATGGCCTTTTTTCCAGTTGTGGCTCACTGGCTTGTTTTCACTTCTCCATTGCTTATGCGAAGCATCAAGCACAACGGCAGTAGATTCCTTTTTTAGAGTCTTTGGTATGACTTGACCTTTGGGAAGCGAAGCCGGGCCTTCCGCGTGAGAGGCAGATGCTCTTACCGTTAGACCAAACACGGGGCCGGGGCAAAGCTATGGTGTCTTAGATAATTATACAAATTAGATTGATGCTAGTAAATAGAAATATTTACTGTGGAAAAAGATCGTTTTATGCACTTACCTGCAAAAGTTCTTGAGAGTTCACAACACTCTTAAATTAAGCGCCCCCTACCCCGGCCCACATCCTTTCTGGCCGAAAGGTTCAATCATAATTAACCACCCTGTTTGATAGTTTGATTATAATGCAAAGGTTTTATTCAACCCCATAAAGTCTGCAGAGTCATAATATTTTACAATGACACCACGTAACACTAATGTATATGGAGAATTTTGGTCAGCTTCTCGTAACACTAATATGTATGGGAGAATTTAGAAGTTTTCACCTGCTGCAGATTCCACCCCGTCAGTAAAATATGCGGCTGCATGCTTTAGAACAACTAAAATATTGGTAGGAACTTGAGAATAAAAAAACTAGAAAGAAAAATTCACCACTACACAGCTTTCCCATCAAGGATATTGAAGATAAACATGTGTAGGATAGGTTCACAATGTACAAAAGTGCTATACGTTAGGCAATGACAAAAGTGCCAAGACGTACTGAAGGAAAAAAACATCGTAGAAAAACACCTTACACCCAAAAATCACCAATTCATTGCAGATTGCTGTATGAGGGTCTTTTACACATGCATTGTGAATATTTTTGTTGTTCTTGGCCACGTGGAATTTTGTCGACACTTTTCAGTACTCGATCTAGTTTTGTGGAAGGAATGTACTGTTGACTAGCACAAACGTATGCAGCAAGCACCAGCTCACTTGCTTAATCGATCCATACATTTTCATCTTTAATTTCTCGGTTTAGGGAGCTAGACACCCCTGTGTTTTCAATTTTTCCGAATGTGAAGAGATGTAATGGTAGAATATCATCAATTTTTCTATTTTTGCACCCACATTTAATTCATACGGCGAGCTTTTTTACGAGATTGTTTTGAAAAAAATTGCGAGATCTTCTAGCTAGCTGTACAACCAGCAGTTGGGATGAATATGTCGCGAGTTGTGATTGGCTGAAAGCATGTAATCATTTATATGGAACCAATCACAAAGTCTTTAACAAAGATTTTCTGTTGTAGTTCACCTTGTCTTCTTAGCAGATGTCGAATATGCACTGTCTCCTTTGTTATAACAATTGTAAAATGTAGGTGCAGTTTCAGTTCCTGTGCAAAATACGTCCGCCAAGCGGGCTATATTTGAGCAGATACGTAACCTACAACAGACTTCGCGATCCAGTTGCACTCGTTATAGTTGCTCAGAATGTACTTTTTTCAAGTTTTTGGTTATCATAACGGGCGATTTTCATGATTTTCCTGACAAACAGGCGTCATATGATACGGAAATGAATTATTCCATGATGTTTTGGTCTAAATTTTATGTTCGAAGTTCTTTTCAAATGGCCATATTTCATTCGCAAAACTGCGAAGCAAAAGCAAATTTTTATTTGCAGATTCGTTCACTTTGCTCGCAAACTGCCATGCGATACCGACTAAAATATCCCCTGCTATAAACGTATACGACATAAGAGCTCTTGTCAAAGCTAGGCCTAGACTACTTCGTAATCAGTTATAAAACGGTCTAATCGCTTATTTCAATCGCAATGGGGTATGGACGCATAGACCAAAGCATAGAAATATTTCTGCATGATTTTTTCTCGCGGAAGTATGTGCTCTGCCTGTTATATGTTGTTTGCATCGGGATCGTCCAGCTGGACTGCTTGGTCTTTCAAACAATGTACCCCGGCAACGCCGTACGTGCGTAAGTACGTGCCAATGCATAGTGCATGCTGTCCTAGTAAACTTCACATGTTGAGATTCTTTAACGTTACTTATTATTTTTCGACATTAATTCGACGTTGATCCGACGTCGATTCACTCTTTAGCTGCAGTGCTTCGTCGCAGATTCACTGTAGCGGTATTTTTATTCGTCGAAGATTCACTTCTCAGGGCATTTTGTACGTCACAGATTCGACGTCGTATCGGTGTCGAATAAAGACTTTGCTTGAGGTGGGGGAGTCGAAGATTCCGATTGACGGGTGCATAAAACATGGCTGAAATTGGTCACATGAAAATCTCCTGTGACGTCAAGTGAAAACTATAAAATTCGGACAATATCGATATCGAAGTACCTGTATTTGACGACATATTGATATGGGGCAATGTCGGACCATACCTAACCATACTTAACCAAGATAACCTTTATGTTACTGCATGTATTCCATCCTTCGTACAACGGATATCACGTTTTTATTTACCGTTTACATGGCAATACCATCTGTTTATGTAATTATGCCCTTTCTCACATGAACATCCCAGAACAGATACTTTATGATCATTAAAAGATTCAACAAAATGACTAAATTTGCAGCAAATATATGTTTATAAATGAATAATTTCTACTTTGTAACACTTGAATTTGACAAGTTTTCTGGAACAAAATGTTTGCATGTGTCGTGCATGTAAGTCGAAAGAATTCATCATTGAATTATGAATTTGAGTCTAAAGTTTACAAGGAAATATATAAAAGAATATTTTAGGATTTGGGGCCTATAGATCGGACATCACATCAGTTTTCTATTAAGTTATTTGTTAGCTGGTGCTCCGTCGAACCACGCTTTCTTTTGTTTCACTTCAGGACATAGATATGCTTAAATTCGTTAGTGTGGGAATGAATTAGTATCTAGCGGCCATTTCCATGAAAAAACACTTCATTTATAAAACTTCAAAAAAAACCCTACGTTGCAACATTGGAAATCACTAAAGACTGACAGAGCGTTAAAAATCTCATGCAGAGGCAAATCTACGGGGAAACCCGAGCAGGACTGTCTAAATTTTGCAACAACTTTTTGAATAAATGAACCAACCCCAAAACAGAGACAGATCCAAAAGAAATATGAAACTTCGGTAAAACTACAAATAATCTGTATATTTTGTACCTATTTTTGACCTGAACTTGCAAAATATTACCTCTGTACATTGCATTGTATATATATATATATATATATATATATATATATATATATATATATATATATATATATATATATATATATATATATATATATATATATATATATATATATATATATATATATATATATATATATATATATATATACACCCTGGACAACCATGTAAGAGATCTGAAGGCACACAAAGAGTTCAGCATCCTTTGATAGCTTGATAGGCTTTTGCACGTAATCGGACCCCGCCTACATATTTCTTTTCAGAATATCTCTTGGATATGTTACAACTTCAAAATTCAAAAAAAGGTGCGTGTGAAATTAAACGCAACCTTCGAAAAGACCTCATCCCAGGTAAGTCGTTCGTTATATTCAAATATTGCAAATTCTACAAAAATAAATGGTTCGAAAGAAAAAGCAACCTTGCCCTTTGGGCAAACTGATTTCAAACTTGTTCACAAAGCGGTTTTTATTTGAGATGTTTCAGATAAGCGCATTGTAGACTATAATGCAGTATGGACACGTTAGAGTCATAAATGATTTAGCGTGATCAGTATCTTCACTTAGTAAACTTTGTCCAATCAGTCGAACAGACAAACATTACTGTTAGAAACTGTTATTTGGTTAGGTACCGATGTTTCTTTGTGATATCGCGATATTCCAAACTCCTGACTTTCGAAAAATCTCTGACATGCTTCAAAAATCGTTAGTTAGATGGGGTTTTACGCCAAATTTCCAAACAATTGGTTCAAGGCAAGCCCACTAAGACCTTATTTTTTAGTTGTGATTCACTGCATTGTTTTCCCTACTGCCCTACTCCATTGCTTATTGCTGAGCACCTAGCACTGCACAATGGCAGTAGGTTCCATTTTCTAAGTATTCGGTGTGACCCGGCCAGGACTCGAACTCACTCTTGGATTGAATTCCCAACTCACTCTGGAATTATCTGACAGAGGTAAAAGCATCGCAAGTGTCTGCATTTAATGTTTTGCTTCAAAGCGAGACTCATTTACCCAAATCAGGGGTGACCCCAAGTAATTTCTAATTAAAAAAAGAAAGAAAACAAAACAAAATTGGGTTTTCGTTCTTCAATTTTGAAGCCCACGGTATTTTGTATAAAGTGCTTTCACGTGACGTCAGTCACGTCATAATTGGTGAACCACGCCCACTGCCCGGAAAAATAGTGTTGCAGTGCTAACTGAGTGTAGCAGTCACACGTCGTCAGCTGCTAATCAGCAATACGTCAAAAGGGGCGGAGTTTGTGACGTCAATGATAGCTGTTGCTGTTTGGAAACCCTTTTTCCCACCAGTAGCGACGTCTTGGGTGGAGATAAACCCTCACTATGAAAATGAGTGGAGAAAGTATAATCACCCATACACCCATCATCCCCTCTTTGGAATAAGAGATTTCCAACTCTATTTCTACTCATCACAATGCCTTAACAGCTCTTCTTTGAATATATTTCAAGTCTACCGTAGGCCTGCTGACGATTCTCTAGCTACTCGTGTTTATATGCAATCTCATGCTACGGAATGAGTATTTATAGTTTAGTTTATTTCGAAGTTTGCATTATAGCATTGGCGTAGCCAGAGGGGAGGAGCTGGGACTTATACTCCCACCGCAATATCCGATGTGATATCCTGATATAAAAGGTAAATGCCATAGGAACAGTGTCACTAGGTGACACTGAAGATTGAACAAGGTCATTAGGATTAAGACTTGCAGTAAGTGAGAGCCCACTATTCTGATGGGGCATTTCTCAGAATGAAAATTTCTGGCGCATGATAAATTTAGGATGGTTCCATGTGTTGGCGCTCCGCTTTGATAGTCATTTCCCCTTGCAAATGTTCAACCATTTGCCAGCGCAAGTTGTTGTTTACTTGTCTTTGTGCCAGACGAAATAATTCCTCAGTCGTTTATCCACAAACCATTCGTGTGCTCTCAGATTCGGAACTCTTGGAAGCCATACTGCCGAGGCTGTTTGTCAGCAAAGGGTGGTCATAGGGATTTACCAACTGGGCTCCCCACCGAGGAGTTGAGAAGCTTTTTTCTGATAAAGTATTTCTTGTCCCACAAAATTCCAGAACAAGAAATGTCTATTTAGAGATGGTTTCGGTGAAGATCAAACTGCCTGGAGATACCGTCTCCTACGATCTAGAAGTCCTTTAAGCAAAATTTTCTTGTTCGCTCTGCCCCAATCTATGGTGATACCCCGCTTATATAGTAAAACACCAGCCCCTCCCCCCCCCCCCCCGCCTTGCCAAAACTCCTGACTACACCACTGAATGCTTTGTAGTTGACCGACGGCTAAAAAATTGAAATGTAAATAAAGCTTCCGACTCACGACTGGATCTCAGTGTACTTGCCGAAGGCAATCATCTCTTCCTTTTTTGCTACTTGGTACGACGCCGTGTTCTGCGCTAGATGAATCGGCTTTAAAATAGATCAAAATCTTACGAAACTACAATATTCCATAAATAAGCAACTCCTTCGGGGTTTTGGTGTCCTGTCCAGCCCAAGAGACAAAACGATAGAAGATGTCGACATTAGTTTCATAGTATGATTGCTTGTTTCCGTCACATACCATTGCACTTTGATGTATATATTTGTTTGTTCTTAGTCTGTCCATGAAAAGGGCTGAGCTGCGTTTTGGGCCCTTATTAGTCTTATCTCGTGACACATAATCTCTCGAATTTCGATTTAGGAACAGAGTTAAAGGGGAACTTTCCCGAATTTTACTTATTTCAGGACTCCGAAAGAGACACAAGCTAGCCAAAGTGTACTGAAAGTGGAATATTTGGAATATTGACACTGACATACGCGAGGGGGACACTAGGCCATGTTCTCCCCCCCCCCCCCATCCTTTTTTTAGATCCTAAAAAAATTCTTACTTGGCGCAAATTTTACTTCAGAAGGTAGCGCATGTGGCACCAGATTGCATGTAAGGACACCCAATTTCTCCAAAATTTTCGAAGGGGATGGATGGTCTTGGATTCTACTTTTAAGTCTGGGAAATTCTACTTTCGGCCATCTGAGAAGCCGATTCTTCGAAATTTTCTGTACGCTCCTCGCTAACTAATGGTGGCGCTGCGCTTAGATAGCCTTTTTGGAAGAATTACGTTTTTACGGGCAAGAAAAACCAAACACTGAAATGCACCTAAACGTCCTCGCCGGTCACTGGTGCTCTTTTATTTTGACTTCTTAAAGTACGCAAATTTAGACACAAATTTTACTTCAAGAGATCGTGTATGGCATTACGCATTTAAAGACACGAAATGTTCAAATTTATTCCTGTTAACCACCACAGCCAAACTTTCAACACTATTCCTGTCAAAGTCGAAAATCTTGCACCATTTTGCATCTAGGCTTCTTGAAAACGCCAAAAATTTTCATCAAAGGAAAGGGGGTGTCCCTTCCTCCTAGATCAAGGGGGAGGTCACTCGATATAGGGGCCTTCTGCATGGCCCCCTTCGGAGAAAACCTGCCTAGTGCACTGAACAAGGAGTTGATGTCGACAGCTTAAAAATATTGCGTATTCAAGGTAAACCAAGCAGTTACGTTTAGTAAATTCCGTATCTTAGTTTGAAAAATAATGTCACATGATTCCCATGAGCCATGAAACAGAATATTCTAATAAACTATTTCAGGTTGAGTGACTGCATTTTCCCCAAGGGTACTGAAAGTTACAACCACATGGTAATGTTTATTATTAAAATAATTTGTTTTCCGTGTAACAGTTATGCAAAAATTTGATTTTTTTCTTTCACTGTGCACGATTTGGCACAGTGGTTGTCACATGTTTTTGGAAACCTTTTTCTAAAATCCTCCCGACCCTCTGGCAAAGGGCCGTTCGGCGAAACCAAACTTAAACCGCTTCCCAAAGAAGCTATTATAAGTCCTCTGAAGGAAAATAACTGACCAACCTCACGGCCCTCAGACTATTTACGTTAGGTTTTTGGATACCGAATTGAATTTTTAATCATTAAATCATGAAACATTTATTTGTTTCTGTAGGTTTAGTTAGTCAGATGGAGAACCAATTGGTTCAAGTCGGGCCTAGTCGAGTCGAGTTGTATGTGTAGGATCCATGTGAGGATTTTCTTTGTTTGACTTTTTGCCATAAGGATATGGAACTTGTACATGTTTAAAAAGCAACTTAGGTTGCACTCAGTGGCGTAGCTAGGATTTTTTCCAGGGGGGCAAAGGTATGAAATTTTCCCAAAACTTTTCCCGGTCAATGTATTTCATATAAAATATGCAAACTTTCAAGTATAACAACATTACCACGTCATTTTGTAATATTACCTGCATTTTAATCTTAAAGTACAACATAGAGCAATCGGAAATAACAAAGTATATTATTTTGGTAAACAATACCTGGTTTATTTGTATGTACTAACGCAGTGGCGTACGCAGGATTTCTCTGAAGGGGGAGGGGCATGCAGTATGGTCTAAGGGGAGGGGTGTCCGGAAATTTTTTGACGTTTTCAAGGAGCCTACATGCAATATGGTGCAAGATTTTCGACTTTGACAGAAACAGTGTTAAAAGTTGAATCGCGGTGGTTCATGGGGGTAAAACTGAAACTTTTGTATCTTGACATGCATTTCTTTATGCCATTTATGCTGCCTTACGAAGAAAAACTTGTCATTAAATTTGCACACTTTTAGGAGTCAAAATAAATGAGCATTGATCGGTATTTGTGGTTTTTCTTGGCCACAAAATGTTATTTTGTCATAAAGATTATCTAAGCGGAGCGCCACCATTAGTTGGCGCGGAGAGTAGAGAAAATTTCGAAAAATCAGAACCCTCAGATGGCCGGAAATAGCTTTTTCCAGACTTATACGAAGAATCTACCCAGTCGCTTTCTTCTTTTGTCGTTTGCAATAAAATGCTCTCTTCAAAATATGTTCGCAAACTGCAAAGTGATCAGAGAGTTAAGAGCTTATTTTACCCCAAGTATGTAATTTTGCCCAAAAGACTGAGCGAAGCGCCACCATTGGTTGGCGCGGAGCGTAGAGAAAATTTCGAAAAATCAGACCCCTCAGATGGTCAAAATAGCGTATTTATGCTTGTAAAGAGAATCTAAACATGTAGTCTTTTTATCGATGCCACCAGTGGGAAACAGGGTCTACCTTTTTAAGTAAAAATTGGGAATTTGACAGAATTTGCCTAGGTCTATTTGTAGGAATTAAAAAAAAATTGGCATCACTGAAAGACCTTGCAGGGACAATCCTTCCCCTTTGAAAATTTTTGAAAAATTGGGTGTCCTTTTAAGCAATGTGGTGCCACATATGCTATCTTTTGAAGTAAAATCTGTGTTAATAAAGTTAGACTACTTATTTTTAAGAACAAAGAAAAAATGGCATCTGTGAGGGGGGCATGGCCCAATGGTCTCCCCTTCGCACGCCACTAAGGAGGCCTATAGTGGCTCGATCACACAGGATATCCTGTGAGAAAAGCAGTCTGTTAAGTGTAGAAGGCTACAGGGTACTCATTGTCCATTTATTGTTACACTCAAAGTGAGCAGAAAGCTATTTTCCCGAACTAGCTTGTAAGCCTCCAAGGATTAGGCTAAGTTACAAAATCTAAGTGTGCCAACGGATCCCGTTAATTCTAATTTCTAGATAAACTTTAAGTTTATCGTTGGCCATGGATTGTTTCAGCCCCATCCATCGTTATGTACACAGAGTAAAATCGTACAGCTACTGCTAGCTTGTAGAAGAACATAACAACCTCGGGGGTCTACGGTAGTGACTTGTCAGTTTTCACATCATTTTACTGAATTCCCAAAGTATCACCTGAATAACAGCTTCCTGTGCACTGAAATGCACTGATCATAACCCCCCGTGCGTGTACAAGCACAAGAGAACATTCAATCTGCTACGCGGCGAGGACATTTCTGTGGAACGCGAATTGGGCCGGTTCATGCGACACTGACGAAATCTGAGTTAATTTGTTGCATGAAAATACGAATTATGTATGAGAAATGTCTCACAATTTGTTATTCTAACAAAAATTTTGTGAAACTTTTGTAATAATAAGAAGATTCATCAAAGTTCCCCATTTTCATCAAATTTCCCCAAAAATTTTTCCGGGGGGGGGGGCAACTTGCCCCCCTTGCCCCCCCTCCCCCAGTGGCTACGCCACTGGTTGCACTATTTAACAAGGAATTTCTTGACTGAATGTTGTTATAACATTGTATTGCATCGATTTTATTCATTGTTATGGCAGGGACCTATCCAAATAACAGCCCCCGGTTTATGGTGAGGCAGAATGATAGCGCTTGTTCAGTTAGGCTGTTAGGAGGAAATTCTGCTTACACAGAGAGCATTTTGATCGCCAAAATTTGCAAAAATAGGATGAAATTTACGAATCAACTTAATGCGTGGTTGAAAGAGCGCTACATTGTGCATCAATTTCTTTACGTGTGCTGTACTAATTTGGTCTAAGGGAAATAAATTTGGGAAACCATGGAAACAAAACATCCTAGAGCATCCATCATTACCGATTCAGTGATTGAACTTTGCTTTAAGTCCTAAGGTTGGTCAATTCCTTAAATGATAAAAGATGATGGAAGTTATTCCTCCTCGACCCGTTTAAAGTCTGTTCACAAGAAAATCACAAAAATTGATATTTGATGCACACAGTATTTAAAAATCCAGAGAGCAACCCTTAACCCTTTACCGTTGTTTGGGTCCTTTTGGACCCAGGCGGAGAGCGCGGCTGTCACCCATCTTTACTGTTTCACGCGGGGTTCGGAACTGCGAGTAGCTACCCGAAAATTCGGCCACAAAAACGAGAGAGACAATAGTTTTAAGTTCACGGGGTCAGTAGCCTACGGAAGCTGATGCGGGGTGTGCTACGTCCGCTTTTCCCCTACTCCCGAGGCGCGCAAATATGCCCGATTGGAGCAAAACGGTAAACGGTTAACGTAGATCACTCTATATTGACCATACCATTTTCGGGGTAATTTCTATTTTACACGTAGATAAGCATTAGAAAATATGACACAAGTAAAACGTAAACGTGTATTGGTATGTATGTGTGTAGGTGTGTGTGTTAAAGAAAGACTCATAAAAGTGCGTATCTTGGAGCGTAATTGTTGTCCTGGTTTAATTTACTAAGCAGTTTACTGTGTAATGGTTATGGGATGAAATGCAACTTCTGGACAAATGGGAGCAGACTGCACTGAAATAAACACGCATGTCCTTGACAAAACGATCACTCAATTTCTGCATCAAGGCAGTTTCGATTCCTCAATAAAACTTATCTGTCAATCATACAAGTGAGCGGTGAATTAGTTATGAAGGGGTTTTCTTTTGTTGCTGTACTTCTCCGGGAGTTGCTATGAGAAGTAAGGACAGTACTGCACGGATCCATGTGGGCGCACCCGTTATACACTTCCCTTTCTTCGATGACCAAAGATTCTTGATTGAAAACAGGAATTCGCGCTTCCGGCCTTGTTCGTCGGCCTCAGTCGATCAATGGTGTGTGCGCCCCTCCCCCTTTCTCAGAGGTACTGGATCCTCACCTGCTCTGTGGTACAGTAGAAAGTGCCCGCGTCGGGAAAAAATAAGTATTTTGAGAAGGATTTGCGAAATTTACAATAGTTCTTAACACCCTTTACCGGTATCTATATAGCCTAAATGCTTTTTGAGGTCATTTAAAATCGAAAATTTCATAGCAGTTGAACGCGTCCTCATGCACCAGCCCCAGCCCCAGTCACCGGTAGACAAGTGCGAGGGAGAATCGGCAACGAATCTTTAGTGTATCCTACGGCGACTTGATGCCTGGCTGGATTTTACCTATTTGGCTGACGTGTACTTCCGTAGTCCTATACAAAGACCGCGTATTTGGTCTAACGGTAAGAGCATCTGCCTCCCACGCGGAAAGTCTGGGTCCTATTCCCAGGTCGAGTCATACCAAAGACTCTAAAAATAGAACGTACTGTCGCTGTCAGGTTGTGCATGATGCTCCGTATAACTATGAGCCAACGATGCAACAGTGGCCGCATGTTACTTCAAATCTCTGCAGATTGTGACTGTCAATCCATGGTCATTTAAATGAATTATAAAATCAACGAATGGAGTTTGACCCCTTTCTGATGTCACTCTGAAAGTTATTGCACTTTCCATCATACCCAAGAGATAATAACTTTAGGATGTCCTCCCACAGTGGAACGTCTCTTGTTCCAAAAACAGTGCAAAAGCTCATTTACAGAGGCTTTTGTCAGTCACGTGGCTCATGTATTGATCTTACTGTCAGAATTACTGACTGTTCAAATCGCACGTACGACCCATTGTCTGTTTCGTGAGAAACAAGAATCTGGTACTGAGTGTGTTTGGGAGTACACGTAACGGCAGCGCCTCTCTAGCTGTAACGTGCTGGCTGTCACTGATCATGCGTAGTAGATTAGGTTAGATGGAGTTTTACGGCCCGTGCTTTGTAGGTGTGTCGATATGCGAGCACGACAGCGTGGTAACAATTTGTTGTTCACCTGCCAGTGGCCGTTAAGGTGGAGAGACCCGTCTGTGAAAACATCCATAGACGAAAAGTCAAGTGATGGTCCATCAGCAAATGCTTTGCTTACTGTATCATAGACGATTGTTCACTTAAATAACACTTCATTACCTCAATCTCCCTGAATATGAGGGTTAAAAATGTATAAAGACGATTTAGGGCTGAACGACCCCACTAGTGGCGGCCTTCACTGTATGAGCTACCCGGATCCATATATAGATAGTTCTCGAGTGACGTCAGAGGAGCTTTTCACGTCGCCTATTTCAGCAATCTCATAGGACGACCCAAGTACGTAGAGACTTGCCTTCAGACGTGGTGGTTGCTAACCCCGACTCCTTGACGTCACGGAGAACCCTCTATTCTTGACCGATTCTATTACGATGATGCTCACTGTTTAACAAGGTGTCTCTTGATTGGCTCCTGCCATTGTATTGTATCGATTGTATCCTTTGTTATGGTTAGGGATTAGGTTAGGAATTAGGTCATCGTTAGCCAGTTAGGAAATTTCTTGTTAAACAGTGCACGTCGCCCCCAATTGACGGATAGCATGTCATAAACATTGCCCTTTTCTAACCAGCAAAATGAAGGACCAATAATACTGTGAACCGTTTTTGCGATCATAGCCTATTGTTTAAAGTCTAATCCTCTCACTCCACACAGTTCCAATTCTCATAACCTATTAACTTAATCCCTAAAACTCAAAAATGGATGTAAGATTTCTTCCAGGCCATTGCGCGAAATTCAAGTTTAGTTCCTTTCTCTTCGAAAAGTAAGCGACTATAACTTCTCTTAGGTATTTTCGGTATGTAATGTTACAGATAAAAACTATGGGAATTCCTAATTAAAAACAACTGTTAAGCACCTTTCTGTACTTTTATCTAACTGATGTTCATGCAGAATTTCACTTGAAACTTCCCCGAGTGTTAAGAAAAGGGTCAGCACTTTTCAGTTCTCTCTTATCTGAAGCAGGCTACGAGAACGTGAAATCCCAAGCCCCATCACAGTCTGGGGCAAGTTGGAAGTTACACGCGCAGGTACACTACTCAATGTCGTGAAGCCCGCTATAGGCAAGTATCGTAGAAAAGTCTCTGCAAAGGCATATTAGAAGTGGACGATCAGGTATGCATGCGGAGAAGGAGAAGAACAGCTAGCCCGATGGACAAGTAATGAAAAAAGAATTTAAGGAAACCTGTCTGCAGCTAAATAGTCTCTTTCCCTTTCTCTCTTCTTCTATTCCTTTCTCTCCGTTCCTCCCAGCTTTCTTCTTTCCTAAATTTTTCCCTTTTACAACCCGGTGGGTTGAACTTATTTTCCTGGTCGAACAGTCGGGGGGGGGGGACACTTTGCTCCCCTGCCCGGCAAATACGCTACTGTTCACAAATTACGACATAATTGTTTGCAACTCGCATTGAATTGGAAGCATGTGTTCAAATGCTAGTCGCATTTGATTTTTCACACAGGTAATATTTTTAAAATGATGTCATATCCCGCAATAATAAGAACCAGAGGTGTCGATCCTGGGAACAGAGGGGGAGGGGGACAAGTACCCCACCAATGATTTGGGGAGAACATTTCGTTTTGCAAGTTATAATACTAACAAATACGGTATTGCATGTCTTTTTATTTTTCGCCCATAGACGACGAATCAGGTGTGGAACACGATAAAGGGTCCCGGCTTTACGAAAATTTTTGCCCCCCCTCCCCCCATCGGCAAGATTTACACCCTGTTAAGAACAAATCGCGCTCGTCTCGTACCACTTGCACATTTCTTTAAAGGAATACTTATAATTGAAGACCGATGCAAATGATGAAGACGCTACTCGGTTGGCAAGTTGGATATGTAGCGTTTAACAGATAATTATAACAATATCAACCAGGTGTAAACCGCAAACAGATTCACTCGTGGTAATGTTAAGATATTGTCGTAAAAATATGTTATAATTGAGTTGTCAGTATGATTGATGGATAAGAAATGTTTACGGGTTGAAAATTAAGGCAATGTGAATATTTTGCGAGTATTCAGGATTCAAATATATAGATCGATAATTGTAGCAAGAATACTATGATATTGTTGCAGGCGACCATAGTGTCGATTATTGTAGGAACCCTTTACATGCATAATTCTTTTATTTAGACTTACATAGTGCATACATTCTTCACACATATACAGAACTAATAATAGTTCAGTGTAGTGATGCCTTAATTGTTCATATCTTTTATGCTAATTACAGCGCTGATATGGTCCATGTTGAAGGAGAAGGGGTGCCACCACAAAAATATTCGTGACAAATTTTTTACTACTCAAATTTGCAAAGTATAATACGATTGAATTAGTGAAGGCAGCTTTCTTTCCATGATATTCGGTACCGTCATTGTTTGTCTTCTACAATGGTGTCGACAAATGACTTTATGAGAGGTCGATGTCAACGACGAAACTTGACCAAAACAGTTACATACACACGCACATTCAAATTAAGAATGATATATAACCATTTATGTGGTACTGGGCTACATAAAGGAAAAATATTGGGTATTCATTGGAATTTGCATTCTTTTTCAGTCTTTCATACTCGATGATAGGTCAAATATGTGGGAATAAGAATAGTACAGCATGAAACAAGCTTTCAGATGAAAGCAAAGTGTACGGTATGAAAGTTCGGGGAGAGGAGAGCACGGGGATACAGTGGTTCTCCCTCTTGTTTCTCTGTCAGCTCTCGCACAAGGGTATACCTTTACAAGAACACTACGCATGCATTTTTCCTATTTATTTAACGTTTGTTTCCCGCACACCATTCCCTACTTCGAAACTTTGAAATTCCGTTGCTACTGTTAAGTTGGATGAAGTTTCACGACCCAGTTTCCAACCAATTGGTTCAAGTCGAGCCAGACATAGCTTTTTTCAGTTGTGGCTCACTGGCTTGTTTTCTCTACTGCATTGCTTATGCTGAGCACCAAGCACAATGGCAAGGTTCCGTTTTTAAAGTCTTTGATATGACCCGGTCGTGACTCGAACTCCCGACCTACCGACTGCAATTGATGCTCTAACTACTTAAACATACAGTCGGTCGGTGTGAATACGGCCGATCGGTAGTGGTTCTTGTTCAGTCCACGCCAACTGACGGCGGTGCTCCGCTTGGATGACACTCACCTCCTTCCCCCTAACCCAACACCCCCACCCCCAACATTTACCCTCAATATTTTTCCTTTCCTTCGGGCAGACTAAAATGAAAAAACTATGAAGCGATGTAAGCAGCAATAAAATAGTTGGTATAAAGTAAGAGGTAAATAAATTGGGCAAAAAGAGGGTTATTTTCTTTGTTAACAACTTTCTACCTATTACCATTTAGTAATGGCCCCTTAACTTACAGACGAGAGGAAAGGCCATACATCTCTCACATCGGAGACTATCTAAGTGATGTTTGTGGTTTTTATAATGTGTTTCATTTATTTGAGTTGTTTGTTAAGCTGTTTTATATTTCAATGTCCAACTGCGGAGAAACGTTCTGTGTTTTTATTCTTATTTTTTTAATCTTTACCGTTTTTGAGTTGTTTATTATTTTTTGAGCTTGTTATGTTTTAATGTGTTGAAGTGTTAATAATTTTATGTGAAATAATCTTAATGCTTAAATGGTTAATGTGATTAAGTTTAATGTTTATGAATTGTTCAATTTTTCATATTTTATCTCTTGTACGTATGTATCATTTAATTTATGCCTCATAAGTTGTTCGGGTCAAATGAGCATTTAATTTAGCTTATTAACGACTTATTTCCTTTAATCAATGTTGAAATAAGAAATAAGTAAATGAATCAAATACATAGATCGAGTAAATAAAAAAGAATGAAAGATGTGTAAATTTAAAGCAATAAGTTGACTTGCAAGTGAAAAGTTTCACCTTCATGATAGGCCAGGCGGCACTTTTTCGGGTCCCACAAAATACATTGTTGTATTTCGGCAGCGTGTTCGACTAGGTTCACGTGGCCACAACCTTCCCCTCCTTTAGTGACTTTAATCATTGTAGTCTTGTGTTGGAATTATACAGTCGAAGAAGCCACATATTAGTTTGTGCCCATCCCCATCCCCCCCCCCCTTCCAGTAAATTCGTTCCTGTTGTCGGTAGCGTGTGCAAAGGGGGTATGCCTTCCACCTCTAGGAAAGTGAGGGAACTGGCAGTCCGTGAAAATCCCTCGCAAACAGTCTACACTCCCTGACCTAGCAACAAGTGCCGTACCTCATTGACCGTCTGACCGTAATGCGAGTTAAAGGTTACCTTGAAATGATTCAAATGTAGCACCGTGTTGTATCTCATCCCTCTGTAAAAAGCAAAATATTCCGAAAGGGGAGGGGGATACCCCACAACAGCAGATATCCATCACACCGGCCTGCCAGCTCTCTATTTTTAAAGGTACCATTGTGCATCTTTGCCTTCATTAAAGAGAAAAAAACCAAAGCGGCCGGGGGAAAACCCTACCCATCCTCTTACATGTCAGTTGGGGATGATATTACAGTATGGCATCTAACCATACCTGCGCGGACCACTCTCTATCAAGTCATTGTTCCCGTTGTGATGTTTAGAGTGACTTTGGCAGAGTGACGCGCTTCTGATTTGCGATGCAAACTTCCGAGTTTCCCCATTCAGAATGGTAACATGAATTTTCTGCTTAAAAAGGAAGAACGATAACTGTCCATTGTTGTAGAATCCAAGTTCTGAGTTCGCGACAAGTTGATCATTTGCGGTCCACTGGATGCACTAAATAGCCATAAAACAGCGAGAAATCGCAAAATTTTCGTAAGACAAAGATCATACAACCTCCTTAAGTTCCAACTACCACGGGGCACAAGCTTCATGAAATCAACTTGTACGATCTCTGAGAGTCATTTCCTTAAAGGCAACACCATCTTCCTATACTGTATTCACTAAAGGTAGGATAACTAGATTTTCGGTGAAATTGTAAAGTTCCAACGTCTGATAATAGGCAATTATATATAGTCTAAGATTTAGCTACAAAGGGAGCACTGTGAGAGGCAGCAGAGAGAGTTTTAGAATAATTTTCTAGACTTTAATCGCTACGCAGTCCCTTCAATGTCTCCAAGTACAACCCCTCCATCAAGAAATCCAGTATCAAGTTAAAAAAAAAAGTATTTTTAAAAGACCGACCATTCAAACAGGAAAGGGTTATGTGCCGTTTGCATGAAAATATTGCAGCACCAAATCTTTTCAAATGAAAAATTTACCCGTGCTGCCAGACTATATGTGGTCTGCAAAGGACAATGTCCATGCACCTGCCTCGGGCAATGTATTCAATTTTTCTTTCGCTATTGAGTATTGTAGTGGAACTGGTACAGCCATGCACGGTAACAGACCATCAGAAGACCATGCACAAACTCAAAGATATATGTACCTGGTATATACTTAGTGAACTTGTTGAAGTTGTCTGCTATTTATTGCAGGTACCTTTCGCCGCGTCTAACCCTTAAAAACAACTTTTTTGTTTTTCTTTTTTCTAGATAGCCAATCGATTCTAATCACCAGAGAATGATCAAAATGGGACCCGTTATTTTTTTCTTCTACTCATTACAAAGCATGACGGACTTTAATTCTAGTAGACAAAAAGGAATTTAATCACATCCATTTTTATGTAAGGTTCACACAGAGAATTGGAGTAACTGAACTTTCTCTTTGTATGCAGTGGTAAATGCCTGCCTGCTCTTCTGATGAATTATCCGAGATGCCTGTTACTGCAGTCTACGTGTAGCTACTACAGCTGAACTGTAAACGCAGTCAGGTTCTCTCATTAAAAGAAAATATACCTTGTAAAACCAGGGACGTAGTTGTTTAATAACAACTAGTGCAACACTTGTTACGACATTTAAATTAGGAAACCATATATTTAAATATAGTTGTCATAATTTTTGTTCCATGCAGAGACCGCGGAGATGGGGGCTTTAGCCCACCCAATTTTTCTGTCGTAAGCATTTTGGGCCGCCTTACATACGGTATACATTGTTTAATATTTGTTTGGTTTGGTGATTAGCTCCCCCTTACACACACACACATACACCCCCCCCCCACACACACACACACACTTTTCAAAAGTTCGCTTGGCGTGGCCCCTGTGTTATGTGTAGTATTGCATTGCTGTAGTCATTCGGTACGAACTGTTTCTATCTTTAAAATATCTGATTCAACATTTGATAAAATTAACTGAGTCAATTAAGTCTGCGAACGATTTCCCTGTCCAACTCAACTCTCACCCCAACTACAATTTTTGAGTAGTCTTCAAAAATTCTTAATTGACATAACTCCCAGGCTTTGATTGGCAGCAGGTTAAAAAAAAAAGGCTTTAGCCCATATTACACGGCATGTAATGTGCTGAGAGTGTTTTGATTACACATTGTGGTTTTGTATCCTGACTGTGAAGCAACAAACTGATGTTGTGTCAGGATGAGTACAAGTTCCACATAGTTATGGGAGGGGCTTAAGTTAGAAAAATTGAAACCGTTTTGGGGTGAGGTGATCAGGTTTGTAATAATAATATGAATATGAATATATGCATATTCATATATCGCAAACTACATAGGTTCTATTTGAAGGTCATAGCCTGTCACAACTGGTCACCACACTTCACTCCACCTTGCAAATGAACCATTAACTTCATCCTGTATTCGTTGTGAACACACGACGTACAAACCAAGTCAATCTGAAAGTTACTTACAGGGGAAATCCGGCCTATGTCAAAATAGTATCTCGTTTACAAACACCTCAACACGTAAATTTTGCGTAGGGTAGTAACATAGAGTATATTCAAATATTGCTGTTACAACTGAACTACCATCTTCAATCACTCCTTTCTGCTTAAATTCACTAATTACTATAGCTGCCTCCTCACTGCTAAATACTTACAATGACTTTACTTTCCGTCCGCTTCTTATCCAACCATTTCCATTTTCCTTTTGTTTTTGTACTTTTGAATGATTTAACGTCGAAACAAGCTTAACATTTGTTCTTTACATGCAAGACCTAACATTGCCGTCATCGACTATGATAAATCGAAGCTCTTAACTAGCTTTTTACTTATTTCACCCATCTATTTCAATTACATGTCCTATTTAATTCAATACTTCCAACTAATCCTATTGTCATTTTCCTTACTCGAACCTGTTCATAACATTCGGCTGGTCTTTCCGTTGACAAATAAAATGCGAAGAATTTTCTTTCAAACGATCCTGCTTTTTTCACAAGTTCTGCGGTTCTCGAGGAGACTCGGCATCGTCCGCCGATCCTTCCCCATGAGCCTCTCCCTATTGTAGCCTAGCTCTGCCCGGAGCTAACCTGAGGCTATTTATTTTCCGTGTAACGGTCTGCCGCTCTCCCTCTCTGCTCAATCCAACACTCTCTTAAATCATAATTTTTGCCATCGATCTTCAAATTTGGATAATGGAGACGGAAAAGGTTTTGTCTGGAGGCAATGCAGAGATATTTAAGGACACGTCGTGGTCGTCGTGAAAGGATATGGAAAGCAGAAAAGGCACGCACTTAGCAATGAAGTGGCAACGATGCGGTTAAAAGTGGATAATGTTACATTATCTCTGTGTATTTTCTAGCGGGGTGAATATCTTCCCAACGTTAAAGTTTCAAGTTGGAGAAATTTTAAATGAAGTATCCAGTCATTCCTTGGGGGCTAAGCTTGTCACGTGACGTCACAGATCCAGGGTGTGCATGTCAAAAGTCATGGAGACACTTCACGATCAAGGAGCTTTCTTCTTTAGTTAGTCTCCTCTCTTCCTCTTTGCTGTCGTTTGGAACGAAAGAGAAAACCAAACATCTCATCGACTTCTTCATGCTCTAAGCAATACGCTATTCTGAGTCAGAATATTTTTTTTCTCAAAGGGTTTGGCTTAAGATTCTGGTTCTATTTTTGCCTTTCACTGGTTCTCCAGCTGAACTGTACACGTGCAGCTGAAATGTCGTCCTTGTTTCATTTGCAGGTTTTGCGTATATGTAGAGGGGAAACGACGTGAATGGGGTTCAGAATGACTGCTCTGTCCCCAAATTGATAAACGGCCATATATACCATCCGTCAAAAACCGACCATAACCGACGATACGTTTTATAAATAATAGTTTACCAAAATAATCCACATATTTTGACTATCTTTTTTATCGTGTCCTGTACTATGCAGGGAGCTACAAAGATGGTTCTAACCACCCTAGAATTTCTTCTCGACTGGGGGCTAATCGTTGTCCGGGCAGGACCGGACCGGACCGGACCGGCACGTGTAGTAAGAAGGACGAGTTTCTTTGAGGGTCCTTAGATGCCAAATGGTGAACCATTTTTTGGTAAATTTCAAGAAGGAAAATTAATGTAATGTGTAATTTTTACTGAGGGAAAGAATAGGGGGTTTTGTCCTTGAGTTGAAGGGGGGATTACTCTACCCCACTACATGGTTAGGCTAAATGCAACCAGTTCCCTCTTTACTAACGCTTATAATGCTAACTTGTGTTGTAGCGTTTTTTGCTTTGTCAAAAAAAACTATGTATAAATGGGTTCTACAAAACATTCACCGACTGCAGGAACTTATTCTCGAATGCATAAAGTCGAACACTCTTCCATTCTTTCCCTTGTCCTTAAGCCTACTGGTACATTAATAAGGGAATTGTTAGGTCACTTTTAGGAAAATTCGTAAGAATTTCACAACTTGGCGTAGCCAATGGCAACGAATAATTATTATTATGAAATTTATTATTTTATTTCACGACTCTTTAATGACAATGAAGATGAAGACATGCTGGGTTTTGATTTATTGATGACTGGTGACTCTACCCTTGTGGTTATACAATTCAACATTTTAACTCAACTTTAATATTTGTACGTTATAGAATGTGAGTTAAAATTGTGAAAAGGGAATTGCTCAGGAGAAAAAACAAACTCTCGACCTCCCGATTGTTAGGCCTCAGAATTTCTAAATTGAATGATACAAAGAAATGAATCACCGGTGAATTCACACAGCCATTTATCTAAGCTTCAATTTGACTTCAAAAGAAGGGATCTCTTTAAAGCTACTTGTATTAATCTGTGACGAATTATTCACAGCATATTTTGGAAAGTTTTCGTCACGATTTTACATCAAGAGGTTGTGGAATTTTCAGAAGTCACAGAATTTTAGTAGCCAATTTCCGACCTTAACTTCGAGTTGAGTGAGGATTGAAGCAATGAGAATTACGAGACAATAGTTTAGAGACCGGCTTATGACTCGCCTTCAACTGACTCCTCCCGTTTTCATATCTTGCTCCGTTGCTCCTATATTAAATTCATTTACTTAATATGAAATATTCAACTGCACAATAATTTGTGAAATACTTCTGAATTGTACATCTCACAATGCACGCTTTTGTTTCCCTTTGAAAATAGACCAAATGGGCCGAAGTTCATGTTGTACAGACTGACGGACGACTGGAAGAGGCTTGTATAGTCAAGTCACCCAACAACAATAAAAAAAGTTATCACATTTTGGTAAAAGACGCAGTTGCCCTAGGAAAACAAGGAAATACAAAGACTGTAGTTTTATTGTAATAGCGACATCTTCCATCTGCAATGGAGTGAATAAACTGCAATATTTTATCTGTCAGCCTAGAATCTCCTGTGAAAATTAATTAAGAAAGGGTTAAGGTCACATCAAGATTTAATATGTTAGAGAGTTACTTAATTGAACCATTTTGGTGAAATTTGCATTGAAATCCGATGTCTGGTTCTCAAAATATGAGCGAGTAAAGTTGTCCAATTTTCAACAAATAGTGAACTTGAAGCAAGCACACATGACATCATATCCCCACATTAACGTACAGTCTTTTGTTTTTCTTTAAACTTTACAGCTTATTTCTCCTCAACAGTCCCATATTATCAAAATGTGTTCGCATAAGTGGCATGAGAACTTTTCAAGCTTTGCAATCCCTATGGGGGTTCCTATTCCCATTAACGTCAAGGTCAACACAACAGTATGAAAAACAAAGAGAAACAAAGCATTCTTTGTCAATGTGAGGAAGTGATGTAATCTCTGCTGCCCTGAAGCTCATTTTGGAACACAAATCTAGAAACTTTATTTGCTGATATCTCGAGAAATACATGTCATATTTGAATGGAAATTTCAACATACTGTGTAGATTTGGTTCTTCTTTCACATGTGCAAATTCAATTTTTGCTTAAACTTAGATCATTTTTCAAGCTTTGCGAACATGTATTTTCGAAATGTTATACTTTATGCACACTTAAAAAGTACAAATGAACATGCGTTCCCAATACATATATGATAATATGAAAGTGAAGCTTAATTCAAGTATTATGGAAAAAAATCATTCAGATTTGACAAGTATTGTTCTCCGGCGCAGGAAATGATGTTATTTTATTTGTAACCTGAATGTAACTTGGAGGAAGCTGAAGTTATAACATCCTCCCAAATTGCTGTGCAACAGACCCCTTTTCAAATAGCTAGAAGTAGTACAAAGGATTATGGGACATACTTCTGGTACCGGAAGACATCAGTTACCAAAGTCATTTTATCGTGGCCCTGAATACGCCGCGCGCACCAAGACGCGATCCCATAAGCCTTTGTAAGTGTCATTATTTTGTTTTCTTATATTTCATTCTATTGATTTTGACTTTACTTGAACTAGGAATATGAGCTTCAAGTGGCGATTTTAAAAGTTTGTAAAATGTTCACATATCGAGTAAAAATGTTAGCATGTAAGAGAACATTCTCCTAACTTTTTGATAAAACAAAAGAGCGTGACGTGTTTGACGTAACATATTCTAGCCCTAAGTTTACATGCCTGTGGGGTTGAAATGTGACAACATTACTTGCTAACAATCCGTGAGAACAACACAACGATTCCAATGCAATCTTAACAAAAAAAATTGGGATAAGTATTTCTGTAACAATTCAAAATGTCTCAGTTCAATCTAATCCCCATAAGGCAATTTCATGTGATGTCAGGATTGAATTTGACCGGCATTGAAGGGCAAAACACGCACGCGGTAAGCGTATTTACAGCAGACGCACACGGTATTCCCATAGAAACTACTGTGACATATACTGCACGTGTTGCGAGTATACTCTTACTGCGCCTGTTGAAAAAATAGACGTTTTCAAATGACGTCAGCGAAATCACCCTATACTACTTTAAAGTTGTTTTATTCGCTACTCTGTGGAAGAAACACGAAAAACACCAAAAGAAAACATTCTTTCCGTTTTCTCCTTTTTTATATATTTTTTTTTAATTTCAATTGTATGTACAATCAACATAGTAGCCAAGATGGGACTTAACGCCAGTCAACTCTCACCCCAAACTATAGTTGACTACTATTTTAGTAGACCACAATTTTATTAGACCACAGAAATTCTCAATTGACACCACTCTTTGATTGACAGCAAGTTAAAAAAATACAGGGTTCAATACAGCTCATATTACACAGCATGTACTGAGAGTGACATAATAGTACACACTGGGGTCTTGTATATATATTCACCCTAAATCAGTAAGCTGGGATTGTGTCTGGATGAGGATGAGTTTGGGTGTGGGAGGGAGGGGATAACTTAAGTAAATAGGTTACGAGAATTGGAAATGTTTGGAATAAGAGGGTAAGGCCTTTAAATATTACATTGCGATAGGGGAGCAAATTTCACCTTCTACTACTATATCCACTTTTGTCTTTCGAAACTCATTTGTGAAAACATTTGTCGTTACTTTTGAGCTCCTGGTAGTAACAAATTTACTACCAAGCATATATCCGTGCAGTACAGTTCGGAGGGCGCTGAGAGGACAATCAAACAGGAAGTCATCGTATGGTAACTTCGGTTCCAGAAATCCAATTTCGTGATAATTTGATTATACATAATAGCTACAATGCTATACAGTTATTTGTGTTTGACAGCAATTTTAACGACATATCGTTTGTAATTCGTACCGTGGGAAAATGATGCATAATGACATTTTGGATAATGCTGTCACGAAACGAATTTTTTAAAGATTTTTTATTTTTATGTTTTTTCACCGAGGAAGTTTTTCACTCTTTGTGATTTACTTTTCGAAGGTGGAGTAATATTCATTTGACTGCGTAGCCGGCTGTTTGTTTTATCAGTTGTTCAGTATATCCCTTGCTTGAGAAGACTTAGACTGTTAGAAAGCAACCATGCAAGCAAACAAAATCCACTCCGTGAGCGAAAAATTCCACATATAAATTGAATGGTTTGTTGAATAAAAGTAATGATGCATTCTATTCTTCTGACGCTTTGTACAATACTTGTGTTTTTCTCAATATTATAACGAGCAACTTAAGCTGTTACATATTTTTTAAAGGCAATAATGATTCGCTCAAAATTGCGGTCGGTAAATTCAGCAAACTTTCAGCGATTCAGCAAACTTATACTTACTCTTATTTATCTAGCAGGTAGCTATGAACAAAACAACTATAGACAAAAGAAGAAGCAAGTTTACCTATTCTATCTCATGAATTTAAAAAATGGTAACAAAAATATTGTAACATGATTAAAAGGGAATATTTCTGAATTTTAAGAAAAAAAAGTTAGTATGCCTTTTCAAGTATGGTGGGGCTGCACTTTTTGAATGAGAATATCACAATGACTTTTAGCAGGAAGTTTAAATCATTTTTTCTTCTGTATGATATAAATAATAATTTGTTGTCTGCATTATTCTGTCAATTGATCTGTTACACATTACAGCTAGTTATCTTTCACTAACCCTTCTAACGCTCTATATACCGGTTCTCTCAGAAACTCCCTTCTATCACAACAACATCAAAATTTCATGAGTGTTTGCCGAATAAGATTTATGATTAACAGTTACGTGTCGAAACATAGCGACTAAGGCCACCGATAAATAGTTTTAAATTGCTTTGTGAGAAACCAAAAGAGAGAGAAAGTCTTCTTTTGCCTGGCTTGGAACGCGAGAACACGATTGTTTACACGAAAGGTTTGACAAGAAAAAAAGTTTGAAATGCGTGACTCAAACTGATAGTCAGGAAATTGGCACAAGTGCAGTGAAGTCAGCATTGTTTAATAAGAGATTTTTTCATTAATAAAACTTGCCAACGAATATTATTTCATCCCGTTCACATAATTTTGCCTAAGGTTGCCTGGGACATACAACTGAAAATCGCCAGTATGAGGAAAGGAAGCTGGCATTTAGGGTAAAAAGTGAACCGAATGAGAAAAAAAGAGCGAAGAGGCAGTGCGATATAAGAAAGGAGAGGAGTTAGTGAGGATGAAAGAAATATTTAAACGAAAATGCACTATGATCTGAAGTTCAACGCAGGATTATTTTTGTACAATTGCTCCAATATTGCAAGTGAAGAGGCCGGTAGAAACCGCCTTAAGCAAAAAAACCGACATTTTGGTGGATAGGCAATAGCGGCATGAAAAGGAAAACTGTGGAGATGGTATTATAAGAAGGAGAGCAAAATGGGGGAAATTGTCGCCTAGCAGTACACTTTTATCCGTCTGATGATTGCGGCTCAGCGCTCTGGTTATTGAAGCAAAAGCTGTGTAAATATTATAACTGACACGAAGCCACCGCGTCATCACAAAACAGAATACACAACAGTTTAATTAGAACAAACTTGAATACGAAGATAAGCTATTGGGAGTCGTTGCGAGGGTCATAAATTCGTGATCGTTTTAACGCAATTTTTTTCTCTTTAATAGAAGATTTGCTCCCAACATCTTAAAGCGACCAGCACGAGACATTATGTCATCGAGAGGAACAATTTGTCTTGCGTGGCTGTGTATGATTCGTATTTAATGGTTTCATGATTTTCAAAAATAATACGAGAAATTGGAATGTGTTGATCTTTATTAAAAGAAATTTGATGTGCGTCTGTGTTGGTTTGATGATAATTCAAAGTAATCAATTGAGAACTTGTTCTACCAGTTTTAGGACATACCGGGTACAGTCGCAACTTATGGAATACTGGTGCATGACTCATTGCAGAGATTTGCTTATCTCGGGCATTTCATTGAAGTTGCAAGGGGTAAAAAGGCCCCCTGAGTTGGAATTGGTTACTTAAAATTTCGTGATAATATTTCGGATAGGTCTTATGCCTATATAAATGGCTCTCCCCATAAACCGAGAAAAATAACGGACTCTTACAGTGCATGCAGCTTCATTGCGCGCGTTCACTATGGATGCCCAAATTAATACAGGATACCTCAAGGAATGGTAGGTACGAATAGTTGCGTATCCAAGGTGGGGGCAGGGGAAAAGTGCCTCTGAGGATTTCGACCGGTTAGATCAATTCCTTTACCACCGGGTTGAAAAGGGCAAAGTACCGATATGAAAAGAGGAGAGAGAAAGGGGACGCGAAAGGAAGGAGAAGATAAACAGAAAAAGAGTGAGATGACCCTTTCCACTCTAAAACGATGTTTTTAGGATTTATAACGTCTCTCTAAACGCTTCCCACCACTTTGTAAACACTAAACATGTGAAGACGCTAAACACACGTCTAATTCCTAAATATTTAGCTCTTAAACACATTTACTTGCTAAACATACAAGAATTTGATCGCTAAACATGTTTACAATTTTAATATGTTTACAAAGTGGGGACAAAATAAGTGTTTAATTGTTAAACGCGCTTTTAGAGAGTAGCTTTAGATCAGGATGGCTGACAATGATTTGTAAGGCTTTTCTGAATGCAACAGATACAACACAATTATATTTTGATGAATATCAGTCTGATAAAGATTTTTTTCTTGTTCTTAATCAAATCTCATCGTTTTATCTGTAACATAACATGCGGTACTATGATACCACATGTACAGCACCGCATTAATCAAGAGAATCAACAGTCGATCAATTTTCAAAACGAAGGATATGGTATGCTACTTTCCACCAGTTTGAACTTTGAGCAGGGATTTCGAAAAATTCGAGTAGCCATATAGGCCTAAGTTTCAAAAAATCTCACACGTTCTTAAATACACAGAAAACTGATCAGCGTCAATTCTACCCGAGGAAAGTCTTTCCTTTAAATTTGCCCGAACAATAAACCATCGCGTTCATGGTAAAATGCAAACCGAAATGATTACAAAACTTGAACCGCTAGACAACTTATGAAAGACAAGTAACATAATCCTGCACTAAGTTGCCCGAAATGGCCCAATATGTAAATTCTTTCTAACAATTCCCACATAAAAATAAAATAGCCTCATATTATCATGAAATATAAAAAGGTTGAAGAAATTCGAGAAACATTAGGGCAACGACTAGAAAAAGTTTTTTTCTAAGACTTACTCCGTAGTATTATGCAACATTTTTCCGGAACGTAGAATGTTGTTTCTGATGTTTTCAATTGCCGCATTGTACGGGCAGACGGTAGAGTCAAAAATTTTGCACGAAAGTGGCATTTGGTGCCTTTTATCTGGCAAATTTCTTTTCATGTCTTACCTTGTTCATTTTTTCTTAAAGTGCACATATTATTGCAAACGAAAACTCAAAAGTGCCGACTGCTTAGCCTCCTACTTTCAAGCTTGGGGGAAATTTCCGGCTGTCGGAGCCTGAGGGATGGTGATTTTTCAAGATTTCCTGTACGCTGCGTGCCAAGCTATAGTATAGCGGTCCGATTCGATAAAGTTTTAGGAAGGGTCATATGTTTTGAACAGATAGTCCAATGACCCACCCGCCTCCACAAAAATAATTAAGAAATACTGCAATGCACATTTTATGCTTAGGCCTACAGCCTATTTAAATATAGAGTAAGGTAGAAGTGCATTTAATGTTTTGTAGATTGTTGATTGCGTCATGTTGCATATGCAAATTATCGAGTCCGCCATGTTTTGTTATGTAAATTGTTACTTATCCCAAGTAACACAACAGTAAGACGTTCGTCACACTGTTGTGTATTTTACCTAAATAGTTGTCCTCGAGCCGGGAGCCAAGGAGCTTGTTTTAATACAGTTAGTAACAAGCATATGTTAATCAGCCATGGATTGCGTCTGATCTCCACCTGTCACAGCAGAAACACATTCCCTCCATTCCTCTGGCGGAACTAAAACATGCATGTTACAATAGCTTCCGCATGTCTTGAAAAAGTCTCTGAATAATGTATCGATTATTTGCAATCGGGCCGGTGAGTTTTCATCGAGAAGTATGGTCCTCACGCCCCCCCCCCCCCCCCGACTAGTGACTTCAGATAGGCTGTTGGATAAGGTATTACTTGAAAAATTTTTCCTGAAGTTAGTTAGATTCATTTTGCTGTACGTCAGAAAGAAATTATTTTACCCGCCTGAGGGGAGGCGGGGCAGGAACAAGAGAGGCGACATACGAAATACTCGAACTTAAATGCTAATTAGTTAAAGAGTATCGAAATACTGTGAAAATGAAAATATCTGACACGTATACATGTCATCATGTGTCTTCATATTTTATCACCCAATAATTAATTGGTTAGAGCCATCCGAATTGCAACGGGGTAATCTGGAGTTTCACTCCTAGTCGGGTCCTACCGAAGATTTTAAAAATGGAACCTACTGCCCTTGTACTTGGTGCTCACCATAAGAAACAGTGTACAGAGAAAACAAGCCAGGGAAAAGTGGCCGTTGTCGGCCAGACTAAAACCAATTGGTTTGAAACTGTGGTAAAATTCCATCTGACTAACTCAGTAAGCGAAAAACTGTCGCTAAACCGATTGGGTATGTTGACTTTGTCGGGGACAGAAGCCAATCCCTTTGTACCGGCAGTCTATTGTGTCTAATCATTGGACTATTACGTAAAAGCACCATGATCCAACAGAGAGCTCTTTAATAACAGCTACCTGGGGCAACATCTTCCACGTTTACATCAAACCAGTCACTGACTTTACACCACGCTTAGCTATAAAGTTGACGTTGCAATACAAAGGGGTCCATGCAGATTAATAAGATCTTTGGTTTTGAACAGATTTGCTAGACCATACAATCGATTCTCGTTACTTTTTTTGTCCTACAATGAACATCCAACAGTAAAACTGACCTAGATCAACAAAAGGCACGTGGAGACTGATTACCTAATTATTCAACGCAAATAAGCTTTGTAAACCAATCACAAAAGTTAACTTGTATTACGTAATGATCGTGTACTTTTCTCTCGACAGACACGTGGCTCTTCTGTTTTCCTTAATACAGCTTGCTGACAAATAGACCAATTCACGTCAGTCGGGTAGGCTTGTAATTCCATTAAAGCTGAATATTGAATAGGAGGTAGGAAGCAGTGGGACGGTATATTATAATCTCCATCCCACGGAATAGTGAATGGAGGAAGCATTGTTCTTCCTTTCTCGACAAATTTTCAGGGGCGTCGATCTGGTCTGTGGATAAGGGTGAAAAAAGGAACGCGGGGGAGGGGCAAAAACATGCATACACACTCCCACTGTCAGGCATACACACAAAACATAGATCGATGGCGTACTTTAAGCACAGTATTCTTTATCATGTCTTTAATAGGCTCAATTTGAGGTTTTATCGAAGCCCTTAAATCATCTGTATACCACAATGTTATATTTTGTTTATTCTGCCTGTTGTTTTTCCAATCTGCCTGAATTATTAAGGGGGCAAAACGATAGGTTTGCCCCCCCCCTTTATAAGTGGGACAATTTCCCCATGTCCCCTAGCCTAGGAAAGACGCCTTGCCGACAATCCTGGCATAGCCGGGAATCTGATTTGTTCCTTCCTTATTGAAAAACTCGACGAAATATCGCATGGGCGAAATGTGGATCTAAAATATTCAAATTTTATCAAAATACAGTGGAACACCTTGGACTCCAAGTTCCTCCTGGACGTTCAAACCATCTGAGAACAGCTTCTTATGTCGCTGGATAGGTTTCGATTAAAAATAACGATACAGGAAAATTCTCACAGCGCTGGAAAAATGTTTACTTCCCAAGAGGGAGTAAAATAATTTCCCATGAAGTGAGTAGAATTTCCCGCGATTCTAACTATGTTTTCATGCAAAGATTTCCAAATTTTCCTCCAGATGCCCAAATTTCCCAAAAAGGTGCCTCCCAGCTTCCCAACTTTCCCCACTCATAAAATAAAATCCTCAGCCATAGAATGGTGATTTACATGAAAGGAATGACAGACACTTTGTAATGAGATAGAGCTTAGTAACTTTATTTTGAAACTGAGTTTTGGCAAAGGAAGAGATTTTCTGTTTTTAGAACCGGATTATCAATTTATCCAGCATGTCCATTTTTCATCATTTTGTGTGTGTGCGTGTACTTGTGGTGTTCAAATAAGTATATGTATAGATACGTACACCTAACTTCTCGAGTAAGCCTATAGACAGTGCGTCTACAGGTCTAAAGGCAAAGCTGTAATATCCTTCAGATCATTGACTTCCCTTTGTCCTGGGACATCTCAATTTCAGTTGAACTAAGTCTCCCGATCAACTGGAAAGAGTACGATATCTAAAGTGATTCCTCTTGAGGGAGGGCACCTGACGGTACGCATCCCGACAGCCATTGAACTTGATAATAAATTTAAGGAAGGAATTCTCTTACACAGCAGTATTCATGTTTCAATGCTTTTCTATAAAATGAGGGCGCCCTCACCAACCTTTGGTCTCTCTCTCTCTCCATTATTTCCACCAAGACTGTTGTATAAGTATAGAGTTAGATACGGTTTGGGGCCTCGATTTCTAATCTTTTAATTGAACTTTGTGGCATCCACACTGGCAATATTTAAAGGAGAATCATGAACAAAAATTAATTTTCATATGATATTGTGGAAAGGAACTAACTATACAATTGGGTGAAACTTCCATTCAGATCGGGTATGCGTTTTTCGCAATATCAGCAAATCATGAACTTATAAAGTAACTATATTAGTGTTACAAAGAGATATTGAAAGGGCAGTAGAGGGTATATCACACTCCCTCACATTGACATTGAATGTTTTTTTTTTTTTTTTTGCAGTTTTTTCAGTCTCGTGCTGTCGCTGTGTTCACCAAGGTGAAGTTACTAGAGCTAGGGTATCACAGTAGGGAGTGCAAATTTTGTAGATTTCCCATGTCACTCTCGCAATTACATTCTGCTAACATGCTGACATGGGATTGTTGTGAAGAAAATTGGTAGGCCTAATGAAGTTTAAAGAAAAACAAAAGACTATTCAGTTATGTGAGGATATTATTTCATATGTGCTTGTTCAAGTTCACTTGGGAACACAAATCTAGTAACTTCATTTGCCGAGAAGTGAATGACATCGTACTAATTGAATGAAAGTTTTACCAAATTGTGCTGCCTGTTAGAAGTTAGAACTCCCCTTGTGGAATATACAGTCAGACGGTTGAAAAATACTCACTGGGGGAATGTATAAAGATATACAGGGTGGAATATGCAATTGGGGTATTGAATTTGAACCCTGTGCACCGTGCCGTACGTAACAAGCACTGAAAACGGTACCGTAAGGGGGTGGGGCAGACTAAATGATCGACAGGGAGGAACGGGATGTCTTTTGTTCGTCCAACCAGGGAGTTGCAACTCCCTGATCCAACATTGACCAAGAAAAGTTACATTTTACCGAAATTTTAGTGCATTGGTTGTAACTTGATGATGACGAGAAGACAAAAATGTTCTTTTTGTGTATCTAACTTCCCTTTACAGTACCTCAACTTACACTTTCCAATAGATTTGGTCGTGCCCGTGTTTTAGGTGCACAGATTTCGAATTTAATAGCTTTCGTTTTAGGCCCTTTGTGACTGGAAAACGACTTTGATGGGTAATGGCGTTTGTTGTCCGCACAATTTACAATATTTGAAAGGGTAATTACATTTGCATTATTCCTCAATATTCCTTTGCTTTACTAAATTTTTAATTGTTGTTCTCGACATCATCAAGTGATCAAGTTTTATTTTGGCACAACAATGGTCACATGCGCAGAGGGTACGCTATGTGTACAAATGTTTACGACAGAACCGATCATGTTACGTTGGACACTTGGCTTTCAACATGTCAAGACAGATAGCTCAACAACGCCGTGACGTCGGCGGTAAAACTTGTACTCCCCAACAGTGGAGTAGAGAAGGGGAAGGGGAAACGAGGGACTCGTGCCGCGTGGAGAAATTCGGAACGTAGTTTTAAAAATGTGGTCAATTCATTTAGCCGTAATGTCACAAACTATGAAGTACCGGTATTGTATTAAAAACGTTGAAAGGGAAAAAAATTGATGATTTCAAAAACATGCTATTCAGCCGACCTTTTAAGGCTTGTGACGACTGACTGCGTACTTTTGCAGAGTGCTCCTCAAAATTTTGACGAGAGCGTAAATTATCAAACCACTAAATAGATGAACAACTAGATACAACAGGGATGTAATGTCGTGACCTGGGCTACCGAGCATGGGCTCGGATTTGACGGGAGTGAAATGTTAATTTTAAACTGGAAATAGGAAATCTGGGCCCTAACCTATATCATAAAACAGTAACACTCAGGAATATCCCAATTTTGGACTTCGAAAATTATTCCTTACTTGAGGAACCTTTTAGTTAGGAATGTTCCTGCGTATGAAATAGAGCCCAGGACTTGGTCTATAGGAGTGTATTCCATCTATTTCCCACAAAGTAAAAGATCATTTACATGACACACGAAATTGCAAAAGGCCTGGTAAATATGGCAGGTTGTTTTACTTCTAAAGCACCAAGGAACCATGAGTTACGTAACCTAGTCTTTGACCAGGACTCGACGTCCTACACATTTTTCCCCCTCTGGAAATGCGGAGTAGGTACACTGCTATTAACATAGTACACGTTCCTGTTCAACGAAGAAATAGAACCGTACTTTATAAAATAACATTAACAAATTTGTTCACACATGGAATGGAATCGGAATGGGGTGTCCAGCAGAGAGAAATTGTATCATTTCACAACTTTTCATATTCGGAAAGCAAGTAGCTGGTATTATGTCTCCTGTCCTGGCAAAGTTTTATGATGGATATTTTGATTTGCAGCCCGCTGCAGACCTGTAAGACATACCTGTGTGGTCTTTCGTATACTCTTTAACTCAAATCCATCTTATTAAAAATGATTGTTGAGGGACAGCAATTCGTGTTTACGGTACAATCGCTCAAAATGCGTTACATGCATCGACACCGCGCTAACAAATTCAAACTATCTGGCATTTGCGAATAGTCAGTTTGAAGTGTCATGCAACAAGTCCGGAGTCTTAATTGGAATTATCGACCACCGTAATACCAGGTTCGAAGTGCGCGCGTAAACTCCAATAAGACGAAGTGCAAATCTCCGGCGGGCGAAATACGACCGGAATACAAAAGACATTGTTACATCGCTGGAAAACATAGGTTGGAAGCTTTCTGGGGTATAGGTTTTTCCCTGTCACCGGGCTTGGTAATGAGAGTAAAGTGAAGTTTCTCGACCTATATCCTGTGCAAACAGAGTGAGAAAACTAGGCTAGAATAGCCGCTGGCGTACTTCATCTTCCGCCGATGTATCTTCGGATAGTTTAGGAGCAACGCCGCTCTTATATAAGCGTACTACGAGACGCAAGCGGGTGATGAGGGCTTGATAAGGTACGATACATGCTGATCGAAGATTTAAGATTACGGTTTCTTTGCAGGGATAAGTCTCTCCTAGAATCAGAGGATTAGAGCCCTAAGTAAAGAAAAACTGCGTCAGACTAGAGTGGAAACTCTGTTCCCTCGATATGAAAACAACCTGTCGCCCAGGCTTATACGGACGGGAGCAAAATAAATAGCACAAACTGAGTTTGTGGATGTAAGCAAATGAAACGCAACTAAAGGAGACACTTCGTGTGGTTAGAGCTGTTCCAATTTGCTTCATAAATTCTATATGAGTCACCTTTTACCTCTGGCGCTTTCAATTGAGAAAATTTGAATAAAGTTCTTAAACAAAACTTCCCCAATCTTTCATTTCCTCAGAATAAAAACAAAATTCTTCAAAGATAAAGTGAACCTGAAGTCTATATTTACAAAAATATTTATGTCACAGCTTGAAAACTGAATTCCATTCATTCAACTCCCATTGTCATAGCTCGTTGAGCTGAGTTGATGACACGTAAAATGTTGAAATGTGTCGTGTTATTTGAAAAAAGCCAATTGTGTAATAATTTGTGATTTACTTCTTGCATACAATTTACACTACCTACTTTTGGTTACGTTTGGTATTATAGCCAGTCAGCTGTCACTCTCTGAGTGGCATCTCCTTGGTATAACCTGTAAAACTGTACTTTATCACACAGCATGTTGTATTTAGAGGGGTTGTATGATGATATCACGTGACGTCATGATTTGTTAATCACTTCCAATGCCGGGCAAATAATCAACAGTGATCACGTCGATCGTCCATCGGCTGCTTTCCAGCTAGAAATACGTACCGGTACTATACACTACAGTTTTGCCCGGCAGTCAGAGAAAGAGCGGGGCTTGTGAAAATACTCTACAGTCAAGTCACACTGAGACAGTAAAAAGGTTACATTTAGTACAAATGGCAGTGGTTTTTGAAATAAAACCAAAGAAAAACAAAGACTGTCATTTGAGTAGAACAAGCTTGATACAGTATAGCTGATAAAGTAAGGGGGGCAGGGATAGATCTCTTGACCTTCTGGGATGCGTAGCTAAGATTTTTTCCAGAGGGGGCAAAGGTATGAAATTTCCCCCAAATTTTTCCCGGTCACTGTGTATGTATTTCATATAAAATATGAAAATTTACAAGTATAACAACAATGTCATGTCATTTTGTAATATTACCTGCATTTTAATCTTAAAGTATAACATAGAGCAATTGGAAATAACAAAATATATTATTTTGGTCAACAATATCTGGTTTATTTGTATGTACTAACGCAGTGACGTACGCAGGATTTCTCTGAAGGGGGGGGGGCACGCAGTATAGTCTAAGGGGAGGGGTGTCTGGAAATTTTTTGACGTTTTCAAGGAGTCTAGATGCAAAATGGTGCAAGATTTTCGACTTTGACAGGAACAGTGTTAATAGTTGAATCGTGGTGGTTCATTAGGATATAACTGAAACTTTTGTGTCTTTTCATGCACTCTTATGCCATTTATGCTACCTTACGAAGTAAAACTTGTCATTAAATTTGCACACTTTTAGGAGTCAAAATAAAAGAGCATTGATCGATATAGGATTTGTGATTTTTCTAGGCCACAAAACGTTATTTTATCATAAAGATTATCTAGGCGGAGCGCCACCATTGGTTGGCGCGGAGCGTAGAGAAAATTTCGAAAAATAAGACCCCTCAGATGGCCGGAAACAGCATTTTACAGACTTACACGAAGAATCCAACGAGTCGCTCTCTTCTTTGGTCGTTTGCAATAAAATGCTCACTTCAAAATATGTTCGCAAACTGCAAAGTGATCAGAGAGTTAAGAGCTAATTTGACCCCCAAAATTGTAATTTTGCCCAAAAGACTGAGCGAAGCGCCAGCATTGGTTGGCGCGGAGTGTAAAGAAAATTTCGAAAATTCAGACCCCTCAGATGGCCAAAAAGCGTTTTCATGCTTGTAAAGAGAATCTAAACATGTAGTCTTTATGCTATTCGATTCCACCAGTGGGATACAGAGTCTACCTTTTTAAGTAAAAATTGGAATTTGACAGAATATGCCTAATTGTAGGAATGAAAAAAAGAGATATGCTAATATAGGAAAAGCAGATTCTTCGATAGTCCCCCAAATGTTCACAGTTCCTTACAGTTAACCCTGAATCTAAACTATTTTCTGCAATACATGCTCCATATCTATATATTCAGATATTTGGGGGCAAATATTTCGCCGCGCTTCACGCGTTGCAAATTACGTCCCTAAAACAGTAGTGTTCACATTCCAGAAAATGTGGGTGCTTGCCCCCCCCCCCCCGTAGAAAAAAGTCTAGCTAAGCCACTGTTGCAAAGGGAATATATGTACTGGAATTGCTGTCTCGTATAGCTTGGCTGGCAAAAAACAAATATATCCACCTTTTTCAGTGCTCAGTTTCATTTCAAAAAATGAATTATGGCATTTATTTTTTTTTTATTTAAAAAAAGTTCTTGCTTTTAGAAAAAAAAAATCCATACCAAAAGTGTACCTTTTGGTCAATGAGGTAGGATGGGGTGCATAATCCAAAATCCCGCCCCTTTCATATGAATTCCTACGCCACTGCGTTTTTCAAAAAGAAAGTTTGGTGCCTCAATATTGAGAACAGGGTAGTGGAAGGGACCTATCCACCTTAGTGCTTTTGATTTTAACATTAAAACCAAAAGAAAGAACGTACTAGTTCAGAATTTTTGAAAGACATGATCGGAAAACAGTAATGACCGGGGTTATACTTGACAAGATGGTGGCACATATTGCAAATTTTCGATTTTTTCATTTTTCAGAGCATGTGTCTGCATCTGTATGATTTGATGATTTCGTATAGCTTCAATGTTACACAGAAATGGAACTGCATTTAATGCATATGTGCTTGTCTCTACAGAGGCCGCAATGTCTGTAGTGCGACGTCCTAAACAATATATTGTGATGGAAATTCACTTTGAAATTTTAAAGCGCAAAAATATGTATTTGACAATGGTAGAAATAATCTTGACACTTCAGATATGCATAACGTTAGCAAAATTAAACTTATTGCAGTCCTTTTATTAATTTTCTTCTTTCTAAAATTTTCACCACAATGGTGTACTGGGGATGTCTCGAACTGCGATATCATTATTTTGCAATCGCTTTTATGCATTTCCCAAGATCATAATGAAAAGTTTTACTATCATGCGCATTGCACGATGTCGCATTAAGAACCATAGATACTTGTCTTTTCACGTCATATCATTCAGAACTGTATGAATAGAGGGCGTGTTATGCAAATGGGGGATAGGAGATGACGTTCATTCATAGAGTAAAGGTTCCTGACTATCCTCTTTGCATACATCTCATCATCTTAAAGCTACATAACATTTGGTGTTTACAACAATTTCAACGTGACGTGCTTTAGCCCGATAGGGACAGTGAGGGACGGCAGTTAGATGGGTAACTTTAAAAAGCAGACAATGGAGTTAACTTTGAGTCGTTATCCTTTGGATTGGGGTAGACGTTAGCCGGTCTTTTCAAGTGGACACTAGTAAATTTTACCGCCTATCAATTATGGAGAATACTATCGAATACATAGGTAATTTACTTACACTACTACATCTAAAAAACTCTATGTGAAAAAACCGATGAAACCCGGACTCATCGATGGCTACACTGTAAATGGAATTTTTAGTGAGTAGAAAAGGTGAGGTCATGTTATAGGCCTAGTAAATTTAGTTCAAAACAGAAATCACTTAATTTGCATTTTGTTTTAACCCCAGACAGCAGATGGGACATATATTTATCTGATCCCTTTTCTTGACAATGCCTTTGTAAGCCATTATTTTGTGTTACATAAGATAATGACATTAATTCATTCGTCTAAACAACAGCTCACACAGTTATGTGTGACACAAAATGTTTAAAACACAAAAATGTAAAAACATGTCGGACGAATAAAATGAGGGCGACATTCCACGAAGCTAACCGTATTTGATACTCTTATAATTTGGGATTCCGTGCCAAAGTTACCCCACCTCTCGGAAGAACCACTTTTTATGGTGGCAATCTTTTTATAACAATTTGCTTGATATTAGAAGGAAAGGATCTCAATTTGCAATGATGGAAATGGATATGGAGGCAGACAGGATGAAAGCATTAAAAGAGGTTCCGTTTAAGTCCCATTGGAGGTAGAGGGGGGTTTGAGTTGGAGGCAGAGTGCTCTGCTTTGTACACCAAATTCAAATGTAATCCAGGTGACACCCCTCGGATATTTTTGTAGGTGCAAAATTTCACTTGCTCAGCATAGCTGTTAAAATTAATGAAGAGGGGCTTACATTAGTGAATTATGTATGGGAATTGTAATTTTTTCTGTTTCATGTGAGTGGCCCGACTCAGGAAGTTGTCCGATCAAGGACGTCGTCCTCTTTGCTCAGTTCAGCTGTAGGAGTGAAGAGCAAGTCACCCTTCACCCCTCCCAACCTTTCAGAAATTGGCTAAAGACAGGGTATACGCTGCTATCTATCGGGTGAAGGCGATAAAAGTCAGTCCTGGGAGCAGGATTGGGAGAGCATGCCTCCTTAACTTTTGGCCATTACTCGTTAAGACAAAGATAGGCTCTGCAATGTTATCCATACTCACTCTGGTATATGATCTTCGATGAGCCTATAGGCTTCATGATCCTCGAAACGTTTAATGTTGTTGTAAAGGCCTTGAACGCGTACAGTTACCTGTAGGTGTGGGAAGAAATTTTTGTCAAGGCAATAAATCCGATGAATTTTAATCACCGTCGTGTGTGAACGGGTAGTGGCATAACGAGATTTTCTTGATGGGGTTGCTGAAAGAGGGCTACGTGTTTTTGCCAAGGTGCTGAATCCTAATGCAACCCGGTCCACTATTTAAGCGAAGAACCACCGTCGGTCAGGGGTGTCGCCAGCGGTGGGGGGCCATCCCCCCGTCTGGGAACACTGCCCCCCCCCCCGTCGGGGAAGGTCGGCGATTTCGTCGGGGAGGCCTAAAAATAATAAAATTTATTAATTAATCAAATAATTACTTACTTAATTAATTAATTTAAATTAATTTTAATTGATTAATTGATTATTTAAAAACCTAAAAGGACTGAAGTTACCAGGTGAGTGATCTTGAACACATTTTTTTTGTTTTGCAATGCTATTTTAAAGCATATTGGGAATCGAATTTCGATCACTTATTCTTAGCTCTGTTATACCTCATTCCATGTACCTTCATTGTCCTATCTCATCCCCCGTCGGGGATGGGCGCCATTTTTGCGGAAGGCCTAAAAATGAAGAACGTAAAGGACTGAAGTTACTGGATGGATGATCGTGAACTTTTTTTTTCTTTGTGATTTTTTTTTCGTTTGTAACCCTATTTTTAATGCATCGATTTTTAGCCCAGTACACACTACGGCAATATCGGATCGGATTACTATCCAATTTCTGTCAGTTTTAATTAAAATCTCCTCCATCCATTTTCGGAAAGAACCAAAAATTTGCCATACTGTGTTAATATACGATATTTGACAGGAATACGGAAGTCAAATATATACTACTTATTTCGTGACGTCACATCGTCAAATAGCTTTTATCGAACTACGCGTATCCGATAAAAGTTGTCTGTGGATGTGGCATCACGGAATAATTGGTATAAGTTACTTAGAATTTCGTAGTCTACACTGGTTGGCAATTTTTTTTTCTTTCCGACCAAAGATGAGGGAGATATTAATTAACCCTCACAAAAATCGGAGCAAAATCCGATCCGATATCGTTGTATTGTGACCTGGCCTTTAATCGGTTTTAATCACTTCTTACTAGCTCTGCTATCCCTCCATCCATCTTCAATCCGTGCGCGCAAGGTCATGCCCCCGTTGGGGAAGACTTCCCTCCCCCTGTTGTTGAGAGAAAATCCAATTTCATCGGGGATCTTTCATATACAGGCCCACGATAAAAAAAATGTGGGCCTGATAACTTCAGGCACCCCCAACGATCTTCTTAATTTTGCTTACTAGAAGACCATATTCTTCAAGGAAACTGACAATTCCAAAATTTCCTTACAAAAACCGACAAGTGGTTTTACATGTGCAGGCATTAAGCAATGGTCTTTTTCTAAAGTCCTCCCGACCCTCTGGCAAAGGTCCGTTCGACATGCATTGCCCAATGGTCTGCCATCTGGCCCGTCCCGACAGCCGAATTCTAGAAACGGTAACGAAAATCGGCCAGGCTGTTTTGGGCTACACATAATGATAAACAGTGGCTTGAATATGTCTCCCCTTAAGTCTGACTGAAAATTCATTTGAAGCCACCTTGTAACGTGACATTTTTTTCAAATACGTTGGAAGAAAGATCATTTTGTCTGGAGTTCGGGCAGTCACGAAGAAAATTTCATCTTTTTAGTGGATATTGCCATTGAATATAACAAAGATTAATGGTAGAGTAAAAAAAACAGTATGTTTTTGCATAGTTTCCCTCCGAAAAGAGACAAGTCCATTACATCTAATTGTAGCAGTATCTTGCCTTTTATCTGGTAGTTTTCTGATCACTTACCAAGTTGTTTTTTCTAAGTAAGATTTCTGTTTCAAAGGAAAGCTCAAAATAACGACTGCTCAAGTCTGGAAAATGCCATTTTCGGGTGTCTGTGGTGTTAGTTCTTTTTTAACAATTTTCTTTACGTTTCGCGTCAACTGATGGGTGGCGCTCCGCTTAGATAGTGTTTTGGTCGAAAAAATTACTTAACAGAACAATGCATCCTTGCATATTATTCTTCGTTTTGGAGCAGTATTACAAAGTGAAAATTTTATTGCGAAAGAAAGCTCAAAATAATGGCTTTATCGGTACTTTGTTTTCCTGCTTTCTGGAGGTTCTTAATTTTTCAAAAATATCTGTGCTCTCCACTTGTAGTTTTTCGGACAATATTACATTTTTAGGACAAAAGAAAAACAAAACAATTTTGTCCCCTCCCAAACTAAAACACTCCCGTCGGCCTATGTCAGAACTTCAAATAGATGGGAAGCCAAACTTTTTCCGCTGAAACATTTTCCAATATGGTCCGAGGGCATTAATGTACCTGATGATATTCAGTAACCCCAACAAAGCTGTACAAAACTACAGATTACCCGCTACTTGATTTTTCTTATAAGAAGGTCAAATTCTTCCATAAAAACACCAAAATCTGTCATATTATAAGTTTTAGATTGTTAAAAGTGGCAAAATTTTCCAATTTTGATGGATGCTCAGCACAACAAATAACCAGACAACTCTGTTAATCACCCCGACATTCTACCTAATTTTGCTCCTGAAAGGCATATCACTTAATAAGGAACCCAAATTTTGTACTATAACCTTATAAAAAACCAAATTTTCTTATATTAAATTACAAAATTTTTGCAATAAAATAAGTTCTTAATTTTCAAATCTTGGTTCAAAAAAGGATAAAAATTTTTCGGGCAAACTTTTAGTCTCGTCTTGAGACCTTAGTACGTAGGACAAGAACGATTAAATGCATAACCCCAACAGAATTTCAGCTGTCGCGTGTAAAACTTTTTTGAATTTGTTCATATCATGGATAGATTCCTCAATAAATACCCCCAAATTTTAAATGTCATTACAAAAGCCAAATTTCTTTCAAAAAATAAACTTCAGATTTTTAGGTGTTTGTTTAAAAGAAGGCCAAAATTTTCAGCGCGCTGCGCGCGCCTCAAATTATGTCAAGTTACGTCCCACTGGGACTAACCCATCGCCTTTGTCGGGGCCTTGAACTGCTGCCCCCCCCTGTCGGGGAGCTTGGCCCCCCTGTCGGGCAAATCCTGGCGCCACCCCTGCCATCGGTTGGGGCGGAGTGAACAGAACATTTTGGAAAACTCGACCACTTGCCTGACATCTCAGACAGCCATATACCTGCAATTAGAACCTTAGCAGTACACTTCAATAAAAAATGACCAAACTGCAAAATGATAACACATACCAACTTAAATGTACCACAGCCATCTTCCGGGAAAATTTTTTGGCACTTTACATGCCTGTACTAGATCTATATCCTGCCCGTCTACCTGCATTATTTTGCGATTGAAAACATTCCACAACTAATTTGTCTAACTTGTCTAAACTGAATATTCTGTCATTTCGGACAAAGTGTTGCCCAGAACTGGAAGAGAGGTTGAAAAATTGTTTTCTACAAACTGCCAGAGTGTGCAGGTGTGTCTCTGGTTTTGTAACTTTGATTTTTCATATACTTTATCACTGTGAGAACTTTTTGCAGGATATACCTGTAGATTAGAGGAAATGACAATTCCGGGGTCTAGAAATCTTATAAAGTTTTGATATTGAAACATATCAAACCTTTTATTTGTAAAAAGCTGCATTTTTTTCAAGAGATAAATTACTCTGACAAACCTGGCAGAACCTGCCGTGCAATGATGAAGCATCGGCATCATGCTCTCGTATGACATTTCCACACAGTAACGCTTGACTGTGCATTGACTTAGCTGAAGTCGTCATCCCTATTTAGATTATACCCCCATTATAGCTCCTAAGTTCAAAGAACCAAGGTCCTGACCTTTCCGTTCGGGTAACTCGATCTAAGAGGTAGGTTGCCCCTCCCCCTTTAGAATGTTTTGAAGTGTCTTCACGCAAAGGGTAGTACCTTTTCAGCAAATTAGTCAACATAAATCCTTAAATTAACGTTCCAATATCACCGATACTAATAAAGTCACAACATTTGAACCTCTCTCCAAATAATAGTTATCATTGGTTATATTATTTTATATTATCTTCTTATTCAGCTTGATATTTTTGTAAAGTACGTGTTCATCCATGGAGTGCGTCTCACATCCATATGAATTCTAATATCCGCACACAGGGTCTGTTTTGAGTTTCGATTATGACATTTCATACATTCGGTGTCTGTTTAGCAACTCGACATTTGGAAACAGCACACTTATTATCCTGCATAGCTATGCCACTACACGCAAATATCTGGCCACATTTCGTTTCCTAAATATATGCATAAATGAGCAATTTTGAGTAAACAGAACATGTCAATTCTGCTAAAATTTAGTGTAAATGCGCACTGTTTAACAAGGTGTTTCTTGATTGGCTGTTGCCATTGTATTGTATAGATTGTATTCTTTGTTCTGGATAGGGATTATAGTTTAAGGATTAGAGTTACGTTTGCCAGTTAGGAAATTTCTTTTTAACAGTGCGCCTCATGGGCGTCCGCAATGGGGGCAAGGGGGCACTTGCCCCCCCCCCCGGAAAATCAAACTTGTGAAAAAATTAATTAAAAATCAAAATAAAAAAAATTAAAAATGAAACATCAAAATATCTTTACTCACAACCTCAGTTTCTACTCGTGAAATATGCGGACATTTGACCGGGAATAGCAAAAGAGAAGATGGTATGCTGAATAGATAAATAGTAATTTCTTTTTTTAATAAGAACTTTATTCCCATCCTTGGAAAGTAACTTTAATATTTACAAGTATTTACAGCTTAATTAATTAATTTTTACAGTGCTAAATTATTTACATGTTTATACAATTTTACACACATTTCACAGTACCAATCAAATCCCACAGAGTATCAAGGAAGAAAAACTAGTGAAATAGTAATATCTATTGGAAATTTGTAACCGTAAAAACTATGCCAAAATTGTACTAGTTGTCAGGTATGTAGTGTGCATATGGCATCCGACTATCGATGAATGCGTTGGTCTTGTTTTGGCCCCGTGTTGATCTCAAGTGGCGACGCGCGGTTGTAACTGATGTATACAAGGTGAACATGGGGGAGGGGGTATGATTCATAATTGGGTAACGGATAAAGGCCTATACAGGCTGTTTGACAGTTGTAACTTTTATCGTGCATAGCGTGCTAGGCCGTGACCGAGAGGCAAACTTCCCTTCAATATTTTTTTACATCGAAAATTCTAAAAATCTTAAAATTACAGACATATAAAATTCCTGTTTCAGGGCTGGGTACATGCAGCTTAGAACACTCGCCAAGTGTCGTTTCCGGCTATTTGGAGGGTTTGTTTTGTAAAGCCCAAAATTTTCTTGTACGCTCCGCTCCAACTGATGGTGACGCTCTGCTTACATAGTGTACACAATTCAATCATCCATGAATGACCTTGCCCCCTTGTAAAAATTTCTGTGGACGCCAATGGTGCGCCTCGCCCTAAAATTTAGCATTGGCCATACAAATTGATACAAAAAGTCGAAAGATTATATTGAGGTCACAGAGTCCGAAATCCGAATCCATCTTACGGGGAAAATCCTCATCCGACCCTTGTCTACGTTATTCCCATGTCGTCTGACGTGGTGAGAGGAGACTAAAGAGGCCAGGGCCCGGAATATAAACTGTTTTGCACCAAATTTGAACTTTTGATTTGTACCCCTGGCAACGAGTCACCGACAAAGTGATATGTCTGCCGTTATATTTTCATTGACGGACGTTTGCCCACAGGTTCGAGGCCCCTACTGGGGACCTCGATATGGGTGAACGTACATCTTCTATTCACCCTTCAGTTCCGTTGGGAAACCATTGAATACTTGCAGAAGCCCTCAGATGCAGTCAGAAGTCACCAAATGAGTGAATTCAGTAAAAAAAAAAAATTGGTTTTCGATGCATGTATTGGCGTCTCAGTGAGCAAGGAAAATGAATCACCGAGATGACTATTGTTGCTTTTTACGGACCGAAACACATCTTGTGCCTTCAGCAGTTCAGCGTACGATGAATGCTTCTTCTGCGCCTAAGTGCGTCTTCCGGTCAAAATTGGAGGTCGTAATGATCCACTTTTGACGAATCGGACAAGTGAAGTGTTTTCTTTCTTTTTTAATTTTTATTTATTTATTATTTTTTTTAAGTTGAGGTGCGAGAGAAGTTACAAGCTTTATGATGATATCGAAGCATATCCATGTTCCTTGTGATTCTCTTTCATAACGTCTGAAGGAATCTAAAATCACTGTCACTGGAACTGGAACTGTCAGATCTACATTTATTTTCTTTTCTGCTGCTATTTTGTGCCTCGCCGGTAACTTCGGTACACTCTAAAATCAAAAGAGTGAACTTAGTCACCCTTTGATCGAACGAAAAGTGTAAATTTACTCCATTAGAGTGATAATTCACTCCAAGAGGAGTGAAGTTCACTCCAAAAAGAGTGAAATTCACTCTTCCACGAGTGCCTGCAATGATCGCTTTTTTTTAAGAGCGATCACTGTGGGCACTCCATCAAGAGTGAAACTTCGCTCGTTTTAAGGGAATTTCACTCATTTTGGATTGAACTTCATTCTTTTGGGGGGAACTTAACTTCTCTTGGAGTGAATTATCACTCCTATGGAGTGAATTTACACTTTTCACTCGATCAAAGAGTGACTAAGTTCACTCTTTGATTTTAGAGTGTAGATAGATTACAGTGTATTTCATTTCGAGAAATATCACGACAGAGACTTGTCAAACCGCTGTACTACCACCTGTCGTTACTATGGCAGCAGCTACCCTGAAACCTGTTCTGCGATTTTATGTCACTTGGCTCTGTCACCTACGTACACGTACCAGCTACTGCTAGCTATGCTACATGAACTACCAGTCTCACCGCCGTACCAACATGCTGCGCTTGTACAAAAGCGAGTGTGTTACTGTTAGCTGTTATTCAATACCCGCAAGAAAGTCGTCAAATAAGAACGTTGAATTATGATGTGGAGACTGTGTACGCTATGTTACTTTTTCAAACCGCAATGGTTAACGACAAACCACTTTCGTACCACTGGCTCAAGCAAACGATTTGTTTTCAAGTGATGTGGTTGTAGCTACTGCCGCCGGAATTAATCACCCCACAGAGGTAACGTTGGGGTCTAGCCTAACGTTAGGCCTTACGTTAGGCTGGCGTAATACTTATAATAGTAAAATCCTTGAACAAGAGCTCAAACGGTCTAACTTTTGCACTTTGTTCAGGCCTAGGCCCTAACTAGGGCCACTTCACTTTATGCTCTATGATGGCTCTCTTGGCTTTTTGGAGTTTTTGACTGCAGTGAAGACTGAAGCTTCACACAACTTCAACTCAATGCCCTGCATAGGCCTAGCCTAGTGGCATAAATGGTGAAATTTGACTGCGACACTAACTGTTAAGTCAATCAAAGGAGTCAAGAATAAGAGTGCACTCAGTCTGAGTGCTACATTGATGCAGTTGTAGGCTAGGCTACTGTAAGAGTACTGGCATTTTATAGCATAGAACTAGCCGAATGTACTTATCAATGTATGCTATGGCAATTACCCCAATCCCCAAGGCCTAGACTGGGGAATCCGAATGGTCGGGTCTAGGTCAAGGCTGGGAACTTCACTTTTGACATTGGTCAATCCCAGCCAGAGTCCCCCTCACATTCACACAGTGTGGGGCTTTAATTAACAGTAAACCCTGGTCAAGTCACCGCACCTACTGTCGGGCATGACGCGTACCCCTTGTAAATGCCCAGCCCAATTTCCTGGCTTTTCAGATTCTGTGAATCTGTGATTCAAAAACTCCTTGGACTGTTTTGGTTAATATGCTAATTTAATTAGCAATCAATGATCATATATTTTTGAGAAAACAAACTTTTCATGAGCATGCCATATTGAAAGGGCCAGAACATTATCTTTAAAACAATTTAGTAACAATTTTTATCACTACAGAGTTTGGGTTTGACATTTCTTATACAAATTCATACTTTTTACAGCAATTTGTAGGGTAAAGGGGGGTATTTTCAACCATTTGACCTAGTCCCACACCAAAGACTGTTGTTAAAGTTAAAGAGCATTTTGGTACTTCGGCACTCTTCACACTTGGATTAAGAATTTTCTCACTCAAAGGTCGCAACAAGTTGTTCTTAACGGAGCTACATCTTCATGAGTCCCTCAGGGTACAGTGCTGGGCCCCTTACTTTTTATCTTATACCTTAATGACCTACCTGATGGATTATCATCCCAAGTTCGTCTTTTAGCTGATTATTGTATCCTGTACCGCGAAATTACTTCAATGGAAGATAGTATCTTGCTACAAAATGATATAAACAGTCTCTGCAAATGGGAATCTAAATAGCAAATGAAATTTAATGTTTCTAAGTGCTTTGCTATGCGTGTTACTCATAAGAAGAAACCTCTATTAACTGCATATAAAATGAGCAATAGTGTTCTACAAACAGTTCCCAACCATACTTATCTTGGAGTGGATATTAACAGTAAATTAAGCTGGACTGATCACATTAACGGAATAACTTCCAAAGCAAACAGAGTCCTTGGCTTGTTACATCGTAACCTGTACAGTTGTTCCCCAAAAGTTAAGGAAGCTGCTATAAATCCCTTGTTAGACCAAGGTTGGAGTACTGCTCAAGTATTTGGGATCCTTACCATCAGGTCCTCAGGAGCATACAAACAAGCTTGAAGCAGTGCAATGCAGAGCTGCCAGATTCGTCTGTAAAGACCAAGGGGGTAAAAGTAGTGTTTCATCAATGCTTGCTAACTTAAACTGGCCTACTTTGGAGGAAGGCAGGATCAGTGCTAGGTTGAGCTTACTGTACAAGTCTCTCCATCACTTAGTTGCCATTGATCTAAACGGATATATTTTTAAGCCTGGCAATAATGGAATCTCCACTCGCAAGTCTTCATCGATCTCCTTTCATCACCCTGCTGTAAAAAAGGACTGTTATAAGTTCTCTTTTATTCCTAGGACAGTGGCAGAGTGGAATTGCGTACCCTCAGCTGTAAGGGACTCCCCATCTACATGCGCAAACTGAACTTGACATCTTTGAGGAGATCTGAATCTATTAATCCAATCTAATTGACTTGTCCCCTAGCCGTTACACACCTACAACCGTGTATCCCGTTTGCGGAGAACTGCTTGTAGTATCCAACCAGAAACAGAACTTAAGGGAAAAACGTTTTTATTTTGTAGACAAAAGATTGAAAGCCAATCATTTCTGTGAAAGTATTTGACCAGACATATTGTTCACATCTTGGATGAATACCGGATTTCAATTCAATTGGATGATTGCAAAAACAGTGTTCAAATTTGCCATATTTTGTAGCTAATTACGACTGCTTGTTGTTCAGATTAGACCACCGTGTTGCTAATAATGACCACCCTAAAGAAAAAGTTATCTCCAATTTATGTTTCTGCAATTGCTGAATGAAAAACTATGATAGAATGACATGTATTATAATCATTTTTTGGGCTTCTTTGGTACATTTTTATCCAGTTCTGATAAAATTCAAGGGATTTGAGTGCAACATGCATTGTTCATTATTTCATTTCTTATGGAATCCCTGATGAAATGTGGAGATTTGGGAGTGTCCAAAATATATAGTCATTACATAGCATTAGAGAGAGTGTGAAAATTTGTGAAACATAAACCATGAAGTAAAAAGAAATGTGTTTTCCAAGAGGGCACCAACATATTTTTTTGCTGCATGAATATGCAGATTAGTACTGCATATTAATTAGCGGTCGGAATTAGCAACATATGCCAACTACCTGTTGGTAATTACAACCACCCCCAACAGAAGATGTAAGGAACATTTTTTATTGGATTTTGAGATATAAATGACCTAAACTGGCATTTGTTATTAGAGAAATACTGGAAGAATGTGTGTGACGTATGTACTGTTATTCTAAGTTACCTAATTTACCTAACTTTTTCAAGGGAAACAATTTGAAAGCGACCTAATTAATGTAAGAAGTTTGGGATTCAGAAATCTAGAAACGAACAGCTTGGAAGGTACATACAGTAGTGACAAACGGTCAGGAATGGGACGACCATTTTAAGCAGCTAGAATTTGCCTACAATACATCTAGACATAGCAGTACCGGATTTAGCCCCTTCTTTCTTGTTCATGGTAGAGAACCCCGATCCCCTGCCTCTACATGGTTAGAAATGTCTCCCCCTGTGACAACAGTTCCTCCAACATTCAGTCCTTCTGACTATGCCTTATCCCTTCATGGACGGCTTAGGCAAGCTTTTAAAGAAGTGGGTGAATCTAGCGACAAGGCAAGAAACAGCCAAAAGTCAAATTATGATCGAAAAGTAAAGTTTGAAAGTTACTCCCCTGGGGATAAAGTTTGGGTTGACTTGCCAAGAAACAGCAGATTAAAACTGACTCCTAAATGGGAAGGACCGTTCATGGTGATGAAAGCAATTCAAAATGACTTTGAAGATCCATCTGTTGTATATCAAGTATGTAATTTAGAGAACCCTTTAAAACCTCTTCGAACGGTGCATTATAATAGGTTAAAACCATACAAATTTAAAATGCCCGACAAAAAGCCACAAGGCAAAATCAGATCAAACGAATCAACAGGGCGTCCCAAATCCACCTCATTCTGCCTTGTCAGGATCTCTACCCCTTGGATTGCCTGATAAGCAGGTGGTAGAAGAAACTGTTGCCACCCCTCCCCAAGAGAATGTCCAGCAGACTTAGCCCACCTACCCGGTACAAAGAATAACACGGTCAGGGCGCCAAACAGTGCTTCCTGCTCGTTTTAAAGATTTTGAGTTGTATCACCCTTGATTTATTTAAATTTGTATGTATTTTAAATTATATGAGACTTTCTTGCAGTAGAATGAAGTTGAATCCTATTAGAAATTTTCATTTTGATAACCACAATTACTGCAGCCGAAAGAAGTTTGATGTTTTAAGTATTAGGCCTACTAGAGGTAGCGCAGGATGATATATGTATTTTTGTATTTGTGTGTATTCATGAGTCTTTTTCGTTTTTCAATGTTAAAGTGGTTTGATGTGTAACGAGAACAAAATTGCTAAAGTCCTTGAACGACATTCACCCCTGCACAACAACGAAGGATATAGTGCTAATCCCCCCCTCCTCCCATCTCGTGCAATGGAAGACTTAATATGTGAAATTTTTCTGAAGAGTACTGTACTTGAATGAAATACTACCTAGTACCTATATATGTACTATTTTTATAAAAAGCATACCATGAAATATATTTTCGGTAATAAGTTATATTTTGTAAAAGCAAAATTATGAAAATGAGGACATTTTCTGAGGGGCAGGGGAGTGATGTAAGAATGTGTGTGACGTATGTACGGTTATTCTAAGTTACCTAATTTGCATGTTATGTTTGTTTAGACACCTGTGTATGTGTATGATGTTTCTGTTATTTATGTAAATGAGTTGTAGTTAGTTGATCGGTTTGTTATAGTGATCATGAGCTGGCATTCTGGTGCCGGGCTTTCACCAAGACACAGCCGAGAAATATATGCACTCGTCATGCACGCAAGACATCATGTAATTCTCTTATTTACTGTTTTACCCTAAGTTCCGGCAACGCCTCACCCCTCCGCCGAATAAGGAATATTATATTAAGGACCCTACTAAATAAGTATGCCATCTTAGGACACGTTACAATACCATTAAAAGTCTGCTTTTATATTGTTACTTCCAGCAGAGGGCTGAAAACAATGGTTGCCTGTTCTTAAGGAATTCTGTAGAAATCCTTATTTGGGTAAAGTTTGATAAGACAGCAGGTTTGTTCATCAAAATATTTGCTAATTAGGAAGGGATCAAATGAATTAGAAACTGTGGCATGAAAGTAGGTAGTATAAACTCCTCCAATAAGTACTTCATGTTTGTTTATCCTTTTCCCGAATTACAAGTTACAACTAATATAAATTATATTGATTAGCTGGTCGGAATTAGCAACAGGTTGAAATTAGCAGCCCTTACCCCAAATATCTTGTGCATGGCTGTTAGGCCATAAAATTAGAAGAGGGTCTAGACTGATGTTTTGACAAAATCTGACTAATTCAATAGAAATAATCCAAGTTACCTCATTTAAACAAAACATTAAGGCCTAGGCTATCCCAGAAAGAGTCACAGTGCTCAAGAGAGGTTGGTTGGTTTGGGTAATAAGCTAGCTCAGTAATTTTTTTGCAGCTTGGGATTTGTAGGGCACCGCATGGGATGTAGAAACTGAGTTCAGCACATAATGTATGGCGTTCCCTTTTTTCCCCAGTACATGAATACAATGTTCACTAAGTGTCTAGCCAACTCTACTGAAAAAATGGGTTCCAGTCCTACTCTTCAACAGATTACAGTGCAAATTTTTTACACCAAAAAATAATTAAGACACAGTCCACTTACACAAAGCCACACTTGAGATTTCTCCTTACGTTATAGATGGATTAAGGAAGAATGATTCCATGAAGTTTTCATGTAAACTCAAATTTTGCAATATGTGATGTAGGTTCCGGACTGGTTTGTTTATCCCAATGATTTCAAGGAGATGTTAAGCAAAACTTAATTTTCATATGAAGGAGGAACCAAACAGAGTGGTGAAATTTCATTTCAAATCGGACATGTATATCTTGAGATATCAGTAAATGAAGTTACTAGATATGTGTTCAAAAGTGAACTTGAGGACAGCAGAGGTTATATCACTTCCTCACATTGAAAAGGAATGGTTTGTTTACCTTTTTTCACACATATGTTGACCTTGAAGTTAATGACTCCCTTGGGGGAATGCAAATTTTGTTATGTTCTCATGCTACTTATGCAGTCTTATTCTGATAATATGGAATTGTTGAGAAGAAAATAAGCTGTAAAGTTTAAAGAAAAACAAAAGACTGTCTACTAATGTGGGGATCTGATGTCACATGAGCTTTCTTCAAGTTTACTTTTTGTTGAAAAGCATTGCTCATATCTTGAGAACCATGCATCTGATTTCAATGCAAATTTCACCAAAATGCTTAGAATAAGTACCCATATCAACACTTGATATGACCTTAAGGCTTAAACCCTTCCTTTAATGGGAGTTCACATGTGCACAGCCACCAAAACGAATTACCAAGCTCACTTATTGTAATTTGCTCTTGTATTTTTGACCGCTTACTATTTATTCATGACTAATTAGCACGAAAAACACCAGTGAAAGTTATCAATGTGTTTGTTAAACAACTAGCCTTTAGTTACTCTTACCAATCATTCATTATCATAGTTCAATTCAATTACTCCTTTAAAACAATCCTTTTAAAGTGTAGCATAACAGTTTCTATTTTGGTATCTATTTGAAAAAGCATTTGACAAAACCACTTATTTTGCCAAATAACCATATTTGAGAATTTACCCTCATTTGCTCAATCTTACAAATTTGTTGGGTTGCTGTGATGATACTTGTAAAAGAGGCTCTGGTTTTGTATATCAGGTGCAGATCCAGACATTCCAAAAGGGGAGGGGGAGGAGGGGGCTTTAGAGAAAGCAGGGAAGTGAGGGAGTTGCACCACTAAATGTTATTTCCTTTATGTTTTATTGTTGATCTGGTGAAAAAGGGAGGACTGAGGCTGTGTAAGCCCCCTCTTGGATCTGCCCCTGTATGTCAATATTTTTAATGACATGCCATGGTTAAAGGCCCAGTTCTCTCACCCCAAACAGTACCAATTCTCCAAACCTTCTTACTTAAGCCCCTCCCACAATTGTCTGAAATTCATGCTCATCCAGATACAATCTCAGTTTATTGTTTCAAGGTGAGTAAAGAAAAACTCAATTTATATAATCAAATTACTCTCAGTACTGTTCATGCTGTGTAACATAAGCTTTGGTATTCTGCATTGTTTGAATTAGCTGTCAGTCAAAGATCTGAGCCAATTGAAAATTTTGGTACCCCCATACCAAAATTGTAGTGTGGGGTGAGAGGTTTGGTCCTTTAAGCTTAGGAAAAAAACTAATTTTTGTTGGTGTGGTCTAATTCTGGAAGTGGTCAGGTCCAATTCTGGAAAAGATGGCTGAAAACTAGAACAACATGCAACACCCTATTATTCATCTTTTTTTTTATCAACAAACAATTCAGTTATTTACAGTATTAAGAACAGACTTAGTTCAAAGACAGTGTCTTTGTTAAAGGAAATAAACTTTAACCCATTATTTCTTTTTCCACAAAAAATAAAAGGAAAGAGTCCTTAAAAGAAGGGTTTAAGGTCAGAACAGGATTTGGTATGTTAGAGGGGTACTCATTCTAAGCATTTTGGTGAAATTTGCATTGAAATACGATGTGTGGTTCTCAAGATATGAGCATGTAAAGTTGTCACATTTTCAACAAAAAGTGAACTTGAAGCAAGCCCATATGACATCACATCCCCACATTAGAGCACAGTCTTTTGTTTTTCTTTAAACTTCAGACTTGATTTTCTACTCAACAATCACACATTATTAAAATGTGATTGCATTAGTGGCAGGGAGGTCCTATTCCTATTAACTTCAAGGTCAATAAAACAGTCTGATAAAACAAAGTGAAACAAAGCATTCCTTGTCAATGTGAGGACGTGATAAAAGCTCTGCTGCCCTCAAACTCACTTTTGAACACAAACCTACTGACTTCGTTTTCCAATATCTCAAGAAATACATGTCTGATTGGAATGAAACTTTCACCACACTGTGTAGATTTGGTTCCTCTTTCACATATGAAAATTAGATTTTGCTTAAACCTTCCCTTTAAGTGGTCCAATACAGGGCATTTTACCCTAGGCCTACACTTATTATTTGAAAGCAACAATTTTAATGATTATCCCATGCAGGTGCATTACGTCTTACATATTTGTTCAATCTTTCTATATACTTTTCTTCCAGCTGTAATATGGCTGAGCCAATCAGTGATCAGAGTGGACACAGCATGCCTGGAAGCTCAAGTACATTGGAAAATACAAAAATAACACAAGAAGAAAGCAAAGATACAATGGAGGCTGAAAAGAGACCTGAATCTGCTACCAGTGAATTGAAAAGTCAGGAACAAGTGGTAGATACAACCTCATCAGTCATTGAAAATGCCAACTTAAATACAAACAATGATATTGAGCTACAGGTAAATGAAAAAGATTTAAAACAACTGGAAGAAGAGTTTGCATCAACATTTGTAGCAGGAGTACTTTCAAGAGTGGTCAAAGAAATGTCTCCTGTAGACAACAGTACTGCACAGGATGATAATTTAGTTAGTGAGGACAATAATGGAGTAAAGGAGAGTGATAATCACTTAGTAAATAGTAATCTTCAGCCCATCAATCATGGTGGTGGGGATGATTTAAAATTATCAGGTTCAGTTAGTGAAAAGATTTTAGAACCCAGTCTGATAATTGTCCCTACTGAAAGAGATTTCTCAGAGGAACAAATTGAAAATAACAACAATAATTTGGAGAAATCACGTGTACATAATGTTGCAGATGAGAAGGAGGGTTTAAGGTCTGCATATTCATCAGAAAATAATGATCAAGAGCTCTCAAAGAAAGATCTGTTTGTGAGAAACCACTTGCCTCACACCCAAGAGGGTCAAGAATTCTTTGTCCACTCTCACAGTCAGAATGGACAAGAATTTGGTGGTGATCCTGATCATGTGAACTATTATCGTCAGTTTCAGGATGATAGCACTTCACAACTGGATAGGACCTCTACCATCTCAGCAGGGGTGTTGGAGGTACAGATTCCACAACATGTGTTGAAATCATATGCTGCTGGGCGTGTAATGCATGGTAAGTTTTCATTATTTGTGGCTATAATCCATCAAGAATTCAATAGGAGAATTTAGTCAAATTTACCTGGTAAGAGGACCTTTTCCTGAGTTTCCAGCCAAGTCTTTGTTATCAGCTTTAATTCAGTACTTAGTACCAGAAATAGCTTTTCTCTGGCATTTGAGAATATTAAGTAACACTATAAAACCTGTGTAGCCATATACATTGTGTGGTCAACTCCAGTGAGAACCAGAATGAATATTTTTATCAGAATGAAGAAGAGATTGTGCATATTGTTAAAGCAGAAATGACACAGCATGATTTTAAAGCTTTTCTACATGAATGATTATGATGGCAATGTGACTACTTGGACCAGTGCACTGCTTGTACCATGGATAAAACAACTGATAGTCTGATGGTCTTTCCTATCCACAGTTATATTTACTTTCCTCATATTTTATCCATGTAGTTCCAGCTTATCATCATCCTGAAAGGAATCTGGTGTTTTCCCGGAGTCAGGTCTCACAGTCTTACCCACCCCCAGCAGAAGTATTTTCATCTCATCAAAATCATTCTGAAACATTCTCTCCAAGATCAACTCCAACACCAAAACTTGTCCAGTTTCCAAAACTAAGGACGTCCTCCACAGGTTACAGGGAATTTTTATCTACGGAACAAAGAAGTCCTAGCAGATTCTCTCAGAGACAGAAATTAGCCCCAGCAGTTGCAAGGATGTCATCTGTGATGATGACTACAAGGTAATAAAGCAGATATGAGGAATTTAGGGAGTGGGATACATTTACTTAGGAGATGTGGGATAAGAATACCTAGTAGAAGACTATTTAAAGAGTTGCAGTCAATGAAGAATTTTGCTCCTAAGGCTCAGGAAAATAAAACAGGAAGTATTCCCTCATCTATTATTGTCATAGTATTCTCTTCCTGCTGCTTTAACTTGGATCTTTTGGGTTTTTTTTAAACTTTCAAATTTGAATGTTCAAAATGACTCAAGTGTTTTTTAAAATGATTCTGTTTAGTTTGAAAAAAATCATGTAGGGGGATGGGGAATTTCAGTGGATGTGCAGCTTCCAGTGATGAAAACAGTTGAACTGTTGATAGTTTTTTGAGACCCAACCTAATTCAAATTTCACATCATATGTTTTTCATAATGCAGTGTTTAATCTAGGGTATTTTTATTTGGGGGAAGGGGAAAGTGAGAAGTACTGTAGGGTGGAATGATTCAGGTCCAATGAAAGCAGTTAGTTGTGATAATGCAATAAGTCAACAATAATTTCTCCAGGTGTGGGTGTTCTCACTTCTGACTTTAAAAACAAGGTTTAAGATTACATCAAGTTTTGATTTGTTAGAGGGTAGTATAAATTGTAAGCATTTTGGTGAAATGTGCATTAAAATCTGATGTGTGCATGGTTCCCAAGCTATAAGCAAGTAAAATTGTCTCGTTTTCATCAAAAAGTGAACTGGAAGCAGGCACATATGACATCATATTCTCACATTAATGCACAGTCTTTTATTTTTCTTTTCAACTTTACAACCAAATTTCTCATCAACAGTCCTATATTATTAGAATTTGATTGTGGGTGAGAACTTTACACACTTTGCAACCCCCTCAGGGAGGTCCTATCCCAATTAAATGCAAGGTCATTACAACAGTCTGAAAAAACCAAAAGGAAACAAAGCATTTCTTGTTAATGTAAAGAAGTATAAATCTAATCTTTGCTGCATTCAAACTCACTTTGGAACACAATTCTATTGACTTCATATACCGATATCTCAAGATACTTGTTCAATTTGGATGGACTTTTCACCACACTTTTTAAGTTTTTTTCCTCTTTTTATGTTGAAAATTTTTGCTTAAACTCTCCCTTTAAGGATTACTGGGAAAAGTGAGGAAATCACTTAATTCTACTGTTTAATGTGGACACTATATTTATTTGTTATTTTTTTCCAGAGAACGAACAGAAAAGCAAAGAATGATGAGTACTTACTATGAAGAGAGGACTCCGACAAAGCTATTAAGTGAGTATCAACTACCACATAGGGTAAATTTAAAAATTGGTTCAGTTTTTTAATAACATATTTTCCATATTGCCAATGTGTATATATGTTTAAATATATATTCATATGCTATGCATATTCATGACCTTTCCCTTTTTCATTGTTCTCTTTCTTATTTGTTCTAATTAAGTCTGATTTTCAGAAAGCTTCAATGATATATTTTCTTTGAGCCTAATAATCTTATATGTGTGAACCTTAAACTTTTTCTTCCAACAAAAGAAATGTTCTTAAAGTACAAATCTTTTTTAATGGAGAGGGGAAGTAAAGAATTGTTTGATCCAATTTTTAAAATACACATACCTCCCAAGTGACCCGCATTTCATGTTTTTGACCATTCACACCCACCCAGCCAACTCTTTGGGAAACATGCATGTCAAATATCCATGACATAGTCACAAAACAAATACCCTTGGAAGTGTATCTCTGAGGCTCCCAACTAAATTATAAATTCATTTTGAAAAACTTTAAATTTTGCAGGCTTGTGAGTATTAGTTTGTGAGTATTTTTGCTGCAACTCTAAGAAATTGTGTTGATTGGTCTGCAAAGGAAATGCTTCATTTTGTATACAGACACATCTAAAATTAAAAATTTCCCAAAAAGGGGAAGAGAAAACCCCTCCCCTTCAGTCCATCAACAGACATATCAGGGTAGAACCTGCATTTACCTTGTCAGAACTTGAGAGGTATGTATTCACAATATGTGCTTGTGTTAAGTTCAGTACAGTGTTCTCAGCACCAGAACATAACATCACTGTATAATTGTTATTTTTCATTTTAACAGTAGCATAAGCTGTGAAGTTGACAAAGTGGAACAATCAATTGCAAAATTTTCTATGTCATCTTTTGAAATTTTACACCTTATGTTGCCTTTGGTATTTCCTGCAGTGATTTTAATTACAATATAGGTTTCAACTTGATAGTACCATGCAGAATGAAATAATAATGTATTAATATTTGCAAAGTCCAGCATATAATCTAATTTGTATACGATCGTAATTAAACCTCACAGCTCTTGATAAGTGCATCAACAGCAGACCTCCAATGCCCTTCGACCTGGACACTCCTGGACCTTGTCGTTACACTCCACGCAATCAGCCTCTGTATGAGACAAATGCTCCAAAGTATACATTCGGTTACAAATTCTTTGAAAGAGGTAAGACACATGGATGCCTAGAATGAGAATGCAAATATCACAGATACATTTTCTCTGAGCACCCCTTGTTTCCCATCCCCTCTCTTTTCTATATGATGATTCAGTATAGTTTTCATTGAAGGGATGTTGAGCATTAACAGAATGTGGTGTTATCAATTTTGAGTATTTGTTTTTGATTATCAGTTGTCACTTTGAGATATGCTTTATTGCATAATCTTGCATCTACACCAAATGTATCATATTGTACTTGCAGTTGTAGCAAACCATATCGTACTTGCAGTTGTAGCAAACAAATAAAGCCAGAAATATTAACACAGACCAGAGAGCCCAGAATATATGTTCATGTAATTTATTTGCCGTACCTAGATGACAATACATGGACTTTTTTAAACTTTGCCAAAATATGTGTGGTGATTACTGCTCTGATTTCTTCAAAGTGAATCAATCTAATAGCAATCTGTACTTGAATGTGAGGGTTGGGGGACATGGTCACTTCCACCCAAAACTTACCTGTGTAAAAATCTATACTCAATGGGTGAATGTCCAAAAAGGGGGGGATGTGCCCTATCCCTCTTCCAAATAGATGTCCATGTCTGATAATAAATTATTTCATGTTGCCAGTGCCGTAGGGGAAATTGTACTTGAAACCTGAAGTAACCCCATTACAACTTTTGGGAAGCAGAGGAGATTTGTATGTGTGTGTGTTAGCGGGAGGGGGATGTAGGGAGGGAGGGCATGGTAAAGCATGATTTCTTCATGGAAGAAAATTTCTGAAGAGTTATTTCTACTGGGAATTAAATAGGTGCATTGTGTTTTGTAATTGGGATGTCTTTTTTCCTCAGACGGTGGAGGGAGAACAGCATGGTCAAAGACCTGGTTTAACAGTCAGGACAGTCATACCACTAAAGTCAACTTTGAACACAGGGTAAGTTCAAAGAAAGAAGTAACATTCCTATCTCTTGTCTCTGGTTCAATTTAAACTATATGTGCAACTTTTCAGTGTTAAGTATTAATCTAATGGAGCAAGTCTGTTCACCATACCCCTCATGATCAGAAAAGTTGATTTCATTTCATAGTGAATAATTTTCTTCCTGTACAATTGACAAGCATAAACTTCTGTCAATACTTTACAAATATTAAAATGTAATAAATGAGCATTATAGATTTATCACCTTCCCTCCTTTTCCCTCACCCTCCCTTTCTAATGTAGGAATCATTCAAAAACTGAGTAGTAACTTTAAGTTAGTCTCATAAGCCTCTGAAAATTGTATAATCTATGTATTGTTCGCAGGTGGGTGTATATATGTATGCTACTTTAGAAAGAGTTTGTTTTAATTGTTTCAAAGTGTTTGAGGTTACTTGGAGTTAGTAAGTTAGTTAGTTAGATAAAGTTTTATGGCCCAGTTTCCAACTTATTGGTTCAAGTCGAGCCAGCCACAGCCTTTTTTCCAGTTGAGGCTCACTGGCTTGTTTTCCCTACTCTGTCACTTATGTGAAGGTTACTTTGAGATCAGTGGTAATTAAGTAGACTCTGATTTATTTAAACTCCATCATGAAGAGGTATTAAACGATCATTTAAAAACTGAAAACAATCCCCCATGAAGAGGTCAAACATTTAGAGCTCATTTTGTTGATTTGGTTTTTTGATTCCTTGCCGTAGGCAAAAGGAATCTATGCGATGGTGATGTCGTGTGTGTGTGTGTGTGTATGTGTGTGTGTATGTGTGTGTGTATGTGACGCTTTGCTTGTAAACACGATATCTCAAGATAGGTAACTGTGACGGGTCTCATACTTGGTGTGTGGGTTGGCCATATTGAGTAGATGATCCCTATTGTTTTAGGTGGAGATCAAAGGTCATTTGGGGTCACGAGAGGTCAAAAGGTCAAAACTTTGTAAACACGATATCTCGAGAACGGTACATGTGACCATGCTCATATTTGCTGTGTGCATTGGTCATATTGAGTAGATGATCCCTATCGATAGTCGTGGAGGTCAAAGGTCATTTGGGGTCACCAGAGGTCAATAGGTAAATTCCTTAGAAATTGCTTGTAAACACGGTATCTGAAGAAGGGTAAGTGTGACTAATCTCATATTTGGTGTGTGCATTGGCCATATTGAGTAGATGATCCCTATTGTTTTTGGTGGAGATCAAAGGTCATTTGGGGTCACCAGAGGTCAAAAGGTGAAAACTTCGCAAACACGATAACTCAAGAACGGTACATGTGACTATGCTTATATTTGGTGTGTGCATTGGTCATATTGAGTAGATGATCCCTATCGATTTTCGTGGAGGTCAAAGGTCATTTGGGGTCACCAGAGGTCAATAGGTAAATTCCTTAGAAATTGCTTGTAAACACGGTATCTGAAGAAGGGTAAGTGTGACTAATCTCATATTTGGTGTGTGCATTGGCCATATTGAGTAGATGATCCCTATTGTTTTTGGTGGATATCAAAGGTCATTTGGGGTCACCAGAGGTCAAAAGGTGAAAACTTCGTAAACACGATAATTCGAGAATGGTACATGTGACTATGCTCATATTTGGTGTGTGGGTTGGTCATATTAAGTAGATGACCCGTATCGATTTTCGTGGAGGTCAAAGGTCATTTGGGGTCACGAGAGGTCAAAAGGTAAATTCCTTAGAAATTGCTTGTAAACACAGTATCTCAAGAAGGGTAATTGTGACTAATCTCACTTTTATTGTGTGGATTGGTCATATTTAGCAGATGATCCCTATTGATTTTCCCAAAGGTCAAAGTTCATTTGGAGTCAGCATGTTCAAAGCCTGACAAGCTTTCCTTCACAGTCTTTCAAGAAAGGTCACTTGTATTGTCCTGTAACTTGTCATGTAGATGGCACATAGTGAATACATGGTCCCAGAAGTTTTTGGTGGAGGTCAAATGTCATTTGGGTTCACGACGGGCAACGGGGATCTCAATGTAGGAAGATTCGATGCCTTGCATGTGTACTTTGTGGGCACATTATGGAGCCCTGTTAATTGAAAAACATTGCAAAGCAATGTCAATGTGAAAAAAGGCCTTACATTTCAGCAGCAAGGAATCACTAAGCCTTTTGGCTTTCTGGTTGCTACTTTCAGTACAGTTCCAAAAGCTTCAACTGTTATGCATTTGGATCATATGACATTTCAGCTTAACCCTTTACCATTGTGCTCTGATCGGGGCATATTTGCGCGCCTCGGGAGTGGGCGGAAAAGCGGACGTAGCCCGCCCCGCATTGGCTTCCGTAGGCCATTGACCCCGTGACCTTAAACTATTGTCTCTCTCGCTGTTGTGGCCGAATTTTCGGGTAGCTACTCGCAGTTTCGAGCTCCGCGTGAAACAGTAAAGGTGTGTGACAGCCGAGCTCTCCGCATGGGTCCAAAAGGACCCAAACAACGGTAAAGGGTTAAGAATAGCAATAATGCACTCATGACTGCAGCTTGGGACTCAGGTTGCTGTTGGGGAACTTTTTGGAGCTCTCTCTTCTCTCACTTGTTAAATGTTCTCACATGTGAGCTATCTGAGGGTTGTGTCTTAAAGGTCTAAACGTCTCACCCCAAGCAGTTCCATTTCTCCGAACCTACTGCACTTACTTAAGCACCTCCCACAACTGTCTAAAATTCATCTTAATCTAGACACAATCTCAGTTTATTGCTTCACGGTTTAATACAAGACCCCAATGTGCACTCAGAACACTCTCAGTACTGTCGATGCTGTGTATTATGAGCCCCAGTACTCCACATTTTTTTAACTAGCTGTCAATCAAAGAGCTGCTCCAATTGAGAATGAATTTTGTAGAAATATTGTTGTTTAGGGTGAGAGAATTTGACCTTTAATCATGTAAAACAATGTTGAAGGGTTTGTATATATAAGTTGAGATAAGTTGTGATTCTCAGCACTAATCGTTTACATCCTTGATTTCTTTCAGTGGCCTTCACCTGCACACCATTCATCTGGGAAATCTCTTGTTGGGCGGAAGCTTTCGACAAAGATGACTTATCCATCATACTCTGTTGGTGTCAGATCAAAATTTAGCATCAGTAAAAGAGGTGAATAGAAAAAAAGCACACATCAAACAACATTCATGACATTTGCTGTAGTAACTGAGCATCAAATTTGAAGGGTAAAGCAAAACGGAAGGGCAAGGACTCGAGATGAGTGCTGTGACTCATTTGGTTTAAGAAGGTGCTATGAGTGTGCAAAGTATATCCACTCTTCATTGAGGCCCACTTGTTTGCTATAAACAGACAAGTGCATTGAATCAGTAAAAAGGAAATAAAAGCTGAAAAGTAGGCTACCCGCCTACAAATTCAAATTATGTCACCAAATTGTATTTGGTTGTTTTGTAACGAGTCATTAATTTGGTGAACATGTGTATTAGAATCTGTGCATAACTGAAAACAGTCCCTTTGATGAAGCTGAATAGCAAATTGTTTGCTTGATTTTCTAATTTGACATAGTGACCAGATTTGGAGGAAAAATAATTCCAGTCCAATAGTGTCCTTGTGCATCATAATTATTTTTAATTTTGGTCAATTAATTATATTGTTTGTATTTTTTATAAATTATACAGATGTAATGTTTTAGTTTAGTTGTGGCATAGCTATTTTAGTCAAACAAGACTGAAATATAGGATAATTTTTGTTGAGAAAAGAGTCCATATCATAGAAAAGAGCCATCATTATGAGCCCAAGTTAGACTCACTTTCAGAATCTATCAACAAAATACTTCTTTTCTTTAAGGGTAAAATATGGTATGAAACTACCGAAATTAATCAAGACAGTGCAACATTTACTTGAAGATTATGGATAAATGTCGAAGAGTTATGCACATCTAGGACTTAAGAAGATTGCTCATAAGGGAGTGAAAGTGTCCATTCAAGTTTGCATCATTTGGTAAAATCAGACAGTAAACTGAGGCTTTCTTTCCACGATTGCTCTCATTTACCCTTTGATGGGTTATGACTCATTTTATCTCATGGCATGATCTTTTTGCGTCTGTCGATCTTTAGCGTGGTTTTGTGTTTCAACCTTTTTGCAAAGTTGTCTTGTGACAAGTACTTAAAAATATAAAGTGAAGATTTAATAACTGGGGCAACTTTGCCCCTGATAAAAGTTAAACAGCTTGCAATTTCACATATAACATTGAAAATTATTTTCATCCCTGTGAAAGAAAGAAAGGGGCTCAAATTTTGATTATTTTTTTTTTATTTTTTTTGAAAGGTGCTGAGAATGAACCCTCCCCAAATGAATACAACCCTTGGAGGGCTGATGGACTCATGTACAACAAAGCACCTGCATTTTCTATGACATTCAGGCACAGAGGAACCTCTCTTTGGTCTACTTCAGGTAACATTTACATCATATTTATTTAGAAAACATGAATATTTATTAACTTATCAATATTCATAGTTATAGCAGACTCCTCATTGGTCTTCTTTTATCATTGCATCTATGCATGTAATTTTTTGATAATCTATATCTCATCCTCTGCCACATGGTATTCTGTTGAAAAACAGTAATTCTCTCCGTTACTCACTCAGAAGGGCAGGGGCTCAATTCCCAGGCCATGCTATTCAAAACACATTAAAATGGTACCTGCTGCCATTGTGTGTAATGCTCTAAATAGGCAACAGAGGAAGGATAACAAATCAGTTCCCTACAAATGGAAAAAGGGGCCATGGGCCCTGCTAGATTAAATCATAAGGTTATAAGTTGAGGTGTAAAACCCTGGTTTTACTAACCTAGCCAAACTTCAGCTTTATAAGAAGGAATTTCTTGGTATTCAGTTTTTCAGAATAAATGTGCATAGCATTTCATGTTATTTAATGTTTACAGTTTTTGAAGGTATCTTCACAATCGTAGTAGTACTGTGCAACCTTTCTAATAACATGGTCAGTCCTGCCAGAAAAATGATATCTTGGTAATTTCAGGATGTGGACTAGTATAAATGGTGCTTTCATTTTACATGATGATGTGATGTTGTATATTTTTCAGAAATGAAGTTGGGTTTTGGGAAGATACCAGCAGAACATGATTGTCAGAGCTAGCACTAATGGGTAGAAGAAATAATTCCAGTATTCCAAGTGAATTTATAACCTAGGGGCTGTGACTTGTACTATATTTTTAGAGCCACTCAGAGTGTTGGGTATTTAGAATGCATCTGTTAAAAAATGTCAGCCATCCAAAATTTATGTTGCTGAATAAAATATTATACCATATGAATTCATCTCTATATGTAAGATGCACATTTCATCACATTTTTTTTTTTTTGGCAGAGCGTACCCCAGGGCCAAGTAACTACACCCCAAGAGTGACCTACACATCCTCTAAACCACATCGCCCAGCTTTCACCATCCAAGGAATCAGAAGACCCAAAAGTCATGCATTGGGACCTCATGCAACTTTCTGACATCAATACGAAAGGGTGTGAAGACTTCTTTGGGAAGAATCATTCATAGCTCATGAAATCTCAGGTTTTATAATGCTGTATACAATTACAAGGCAAGTTAGTGCCATGAGAAATTAATTTATCCTTTCCTAAATTCCTGCATTTGAATAAAAATTTTGAATGAGTGAATGTAATTTTGGCAAAAGTGACCTTGAAAGAGGAATCATTTCTTCTCTGACATACAAGATTCAGCACAATTATGCTGCAATTTTATCATTATGTTGCACAGGCTTCATTATTTTGACTGCTGTAGCAGATATAAAAACTCCTAACTCCAGCAATTCAGGATCTTGGCTCTAATATATCTGCTTAGCTTATCAATTTTCATTTTCATCTTCAATGCTTAAAGGAATCCTGCCTAGTTTGTTTTTCTGAACAAGTGGCCTGTGCCAAAAGTTTCTTCAAATCAAATGTGAGTATCACATATATGTCTTGTGAATTGATATGTCTGTGTGGACCATTTTTTAGTAAGACATCATGAAATAACAATAATGATACATAAGATCAGGCCAAAAGCACTGAGACCATGTGACTTATCTAGAGGTGGGCCTTTCATTCTAGTTTTACATTTCAGACAAAACCATGTGCCAGTGCAGTGATAATATTGGTGACTTACTCTATAAGCAGAGAAAGAAATAACATATATGAGAAAAGTGAGAAAAAATAAGAAAAAGAAATAACATATTCTCCCTGATAGATTGAAGAGTGAATTTTTACTTCTTGCAATCATCATTTCAATCTAAAGCTGTATTTTTTATGTCTTTTGAAAAATTTATGTTTTTCAAAAAACCTTTAACACAGCACTTTTTATTGTGGTTTTGATGTAGGTAAGAACCAAACAGAAATCTCATGGAAACTCCAAGTTCATTGAAGTTCAGTTCTTTTCAGCTTCATGATAACCACTGGGTCAATTTTCATGCTGCAATGTCAGTCGTAACTGTTTCAGTCCTTTTGTATTAAGTGAGGTTGACATAGAAACTGAAGCTTTTCTTTAGTTTATTATGCTGAATGAACTATGTACTTGGTGTACATTGAAGCTCAGAAGCTTGAAAATGCTAGAGAGAAAAAAAAAACATTATTGATATATTGATTATTACATATATGCATTATTGTAGAAGATTGAAATATATGTATGTGTATAAAGACCAACACAATGAATGAAATAATATTCTTGTAGAAAGGTTAGGTTAGGCAGTGTTTTACACCTCAACTTACGTCCTTCTTGTTAAACCTAGTGGAGCCCAGTTGTATGTGGGGTACTGGACTGTTATCACTACCAAATTGCTTATGTACAGCAACATTAACAAGAGAAGTATAGGCTCCATTTTTGTGTCTTTCGTACGACCAATTAGGTGGAAGAAACATCCCACAGAAAACTATTGCAAGTATGTGTTGTAAAAATCGACTTTCTTTGAGAGAGTTGTATAATATTAGTAGAAAATGGGCCTAAGGAAGAATGGCATCAAAATAGGTTTAATGTCTGCAGTAGGGGGCTTACTTCCCTTTTGTGGGAAAGGGTTATGTGATTGAAAGGTCCTTGATGAAAATGTTCCATACTTTCTAATCCTTTTCTAACTAACTTGGCTTCATTGAAATTATGCTAGAATAATACTGCTGTACATGGGACGTATGTTACACTAAACTGAAAGTAAGCTGGTGAAAGGTTCTCTAGAATACTTTTAATATGAACAACACTGTTAAAAATTCTGTAAACTATCCATTATAAATGAATGGTAAGATAATTAGCTTTGTGTATAACCAATTCATCAATACCAAATTTATATTTTATGTCAGAAGCTGTGGAAATAATTACCTGGAGTTTCCATTCTGTGTAAAATTGTAAAAATATTTTGTACAAAAAATCGTATTAGTTTTGTTTTAATGCACATTAAATCTTACTGCAATACAAATACTTTGAAAAAACATTGTTTTCTTTGCTTTTCTTGTTTATAAGCTGAGAAGCGGGTATGCTGTACCCGTTGGACCCCAGCTGGGGGGGGGGGGGGAGGGAGCTCCCAAAGTTTATCCAAGCTGTCATTAATTTTGTCAGAAAATGCATTTGAAAACCCATTACGTAATGATATATGAAAGAAAGTCATCATTCAGATACATTTGCAATCACTTCCACGATAGCAACGGCGTAATCATACTCCACTTACTCCAAATCCAGATATCGGCTAGATATGAAATTCCATATATGGGCCAGATATGGATTTCATATCTGGCCCATATCTGCTGCAGATATGGGATTTATATCTGGCCAGATAAAAAATTGGGCAGATATAACCTTGATCTGTGCCAGAACCAGATCTAATCCATATATGGGTCAGATAAAATTTTATCTGGATCAGGGGGCCATTCCACAAAGAGTTACGCACAATCTTAAGTTTGATTCACCATTCTTAAGCCAACAGTAAATCAAACTTAAGATCGTGCGTAACTCTTTGTGGAACAGGCTGCAGGTCTTTATCTGGAACAGATATGAACCATATAATGCAATACCATATATGGTTTATATAAAGCTATTCCATACTGATCCCATATAAAGCAGTACCATGTATGGTTTATATAAAGATTTACTGTATTGATCCCATATTAAGGAGACAAGTATGGTGCATATATGTCCCATATCTGGACCATATATGACTGGACCAAAATTTATTAGTGCACTACCTTTGTGTAAAGCATATCAGAAGCCTTCTGAGCTTTTTTCTAAAAGTCCCCACGACTCTCTGGCGAAGAGCCAAAGGGGGAAAACCAAACGATTACTCCCGGAGGAGTTCTGCTCCCTTAAGGAGCTTAACGTCCCAAATGGACAAGTACGCCCTCCAAAGGGCAAACACTGAGTGGTCCTGCTCTAGACTGGCTGAATAGAACAGAAGCCACAACCTGGATGCAGTTTAACGTCATGCCCAGAAGCCTTCTGAGCTGGAATAATGTTAAGGGCTATCTGAACATCTATAACAAAGTTGAATGCCCATTGTATAACATTGATTTAAGTATTTGAAGTTATTTAAATACTTAATAGTGAAGAAAGAAACTGCTTTGAAATTCCTACTTTTAAATGTATACGCTGCATTGTTGGTTTCAATTAACGTATGGGGCAATATCCCAACATAAACTTTGTTGATGGTTTCATGATTTTTCACATATTACTTCCTTAATTACAATAAAAAGAAAATCAGGGCTTATAATTCCTGACCATGCCCACATTGGAAAGTCTTTTGCATATATAAGTATAATATGGCTGAATATGGTTTGAATGTTCTGATTTTGGTTTGCTGATACTTGTTCAGCTTCCAGAGAAGGTCTTTATGTAGGACAGGTACACAAATTAAAACAAAAAGTATTTATAAGGCTATGTAAAAGTTTATATGTAATTCTGTCATGGTAATTTATTCAGTTATATCTGGCTTGATATGGCCATATCAAACTTTATTTGAATATCTGGGAAGGTATTTCATCAATTTATATCTGGCTTGATATGGCCATACCAAACTTTATTTGTATATCTTGGAAGGTATTTCATCAATTTATATCTGGCTTGATATGGCCATAAAAAACTTTATTTGTATATCTGGGAAGGCAGGTCATCAATTTATATCTGGCTTGATATGGCCATATCAAACTTTATTTGCATATCTGGAATTGCATTTCATCAAGTTATATCTGGCTTAATATGGCCATAAAAAACTTTATTCGCATATCTGGGCTTTTCTAGAATCAAGTTGTATCTGGCTTGATATGGCCATATAAAACTTGATATATTATATCAAGGCATCTAAATCTGGCTGGATCTGGCTTGATATGGCCATATAAAGGCTTTATTTAACCAGATATATCCAGATATCAATCCATATCTGGATTTGGAGTAAATGATCATTTAATTGTTGCACATAATTAAGTTCCCCCTCCTTAGTTTGGGCCGCAAAAATATTTTTGCACGGCACAACTGCTTAGAAGAGGATGACATTATTATGTTAGACGATGGCTACATGTATTGACATGGTTTGGATTAGGTAGGAGAGATCAAAATTAGCCAAGTGAATATGGGCACTCTAAACTTGGAAGAGTTGAAAATTAAAGGAAAAAATTACTTTGAAAGTTGTTTATGTCGTACTAAATTTGTTTGAAAGATTAGCAAGTCTTGTTAATCATTTCGTTGCCTGAGAACTACCTTTGGTGACCTTTTTTAACAAATTATAAATAGTAAGTATACAAAGGAGTTATTCTTCATGAATCGTCGCGATTTGGTAAAAAGGATACTGTCACATGATATAAAAGAACCATTCAATATAAGAGGCGACGGGGGTAAACAAGTTTTAATTGGAATAAATGGATTTTGTTTTTAGAGGAGTGATTTGGATGCTGGGGTTGATGCAGAGTTCACATTTGATTAATCTGTTTTTGCCAAAATCAATCACGAACTCCGTCCGAAGCGCTTACTTAAAAATTGACAAATTATTTAGGTTCAACTATATGACCCCAAAATATGCAAGGGCAACTCCGTGACATAGGATTTTGATAGAGAACTAACATCATTCTTCATAAAATCACTGTAAAGACATTTTTGTGATATGTGAATCCATGACATTAACAAAGCCCTCAAGAGGTCTTGGACAAGAGAAAGTGTGGGGCTCCCAAACCAATAAAACCACATTCAGTCATTGTTCCTAAGACCCGCATGGCGCAATCACCATGGCGGGGTTTGAGGTAAGAGGCCCCTTGTGCGCACTGATTCAAGGTTGGACTCTATGCAAGGTTGGTGGTCAGAAAATATGGGCCATGTGCACGAACAAACTCTTTGCGTAATTGGCCAAAGGTACAGTCGGGGTCCGTGGCTTTGTCGACTCTGTAAACCAAACGATTCGGTGTGAGGACATAAGACCCAAAATTTCCTCCTACCTAACTCAAATCGGCAAGATGTATTCAACTACATAATTTTACATGCGCTAAAATGTATGGGGAATTGATATTATATGGTATGGTACTAAAAAATTGAGACATAACGCCCATGACCACCGGACGTGCCCCTGTCTGAAGCTTCAAAAACAGGCATCCCGGCTGTATGTAATAACTTTTAATCGACCGTTTCCCCAATAATGGTGGTTTCAAGGTTCAGGCTTTTATTGTCGGGTACCTGACGATAACAAGCTTATTTTAATTTTTGCCCTTGTCCAATGTTTTAAATAATGTAAACATGGAACTTGAACTTTGCTTTTACAAAAGTAATTAAAGACTTGGCTTTGTGACGACTGATTGAAACAAACAAGTAACACTGAATCCTGTATTTAACTTGAACTTCCCATTGACGAAATACGTTCAAATTGTAGCAGATAAATAACAAATTGTTCTGAAAATGTTTCGTTCTGTACTCCTCGTTTGCCTGCATCTTACGCTACGTGCTTCAGCACAGAGCTGCCAAGTGTCTGAAATATCGGTGCAGCAAAATTTCGATCCAAAAAAGGTGAGCTGGTAAGAATTTCATCTCCGATTTGTTTTTTCAACAGTTTAAAGTTCAATAGTTATACCACTGAAAATACACGTAAAAGCACAGAAGGTGGAATTGGCTGGATAGATTTATCAAATTTACGGAAATTTTATAATTGCTTTCGACTTCTGTAACAACCACTTTTATCACATTTGTCACAATAAATTATCGTCTACTTTTGTCGCAGCGTATGTCACAAGTTTTGTAATAACAGGCCCTTTTGTCACATTTTCTAGCAAATTGTTGGAGACGTGAATGAATTAGTTGTGACAAAGCTAGGGATCTCCTTTATGGCAAATCAGCAGCCGATGAAGTGGTGTCATAATTGTGACAAATATGGGCGATAATTGTGACAAATATGGGCGATAATCGTCACAAATGTGGTTAAGTGTAACGAAAGCGTTTGCTGCAGACGTCTCAGTTTGAATCAGAATTGAGTTATAGAGACTTGATTTAGAGAGAAGTCGAAGGTCAAGAGAAGGCCGATAATGATAGGACATACGTAGGATAGGACAAAGATTTTCTTTTTGCATATTTAATTAAACAGCCTGAAAGTACTCAGCTTGCTATAAGTTGGAAAGAAACCGTGGTGCTAATTCGTTGTTTTCCCAGGAAATGTATTTCACAGAAAAGTGTGCTAGCCATGCAGCGTATCCTCTTTGGTTATCAGTGCTTCTAAGAAGTTCGACGGTATTCAATTTAAAGAGAAAGTTGCAGTCATTCCAGCTTGAATGTGTGTATCCCGGTATCCTATCTCTTATATGGCTCTTTTAAATCTAGCTATTTTGCTGCTGCTGTCTTGCTATGCGGAATATCTATTTTTTATCCTAACAATATGAAAAACAAATTTTTGATAGAAGTAATAAGAAATTGTGAGCTAATATAAGAGTAATGTTTTTCAATGAATTTTCGCGGGACTGAAATCGAGTCAGCCACATACAAGTTGCAATCGGGGTAGCATCACACTTAGTTGTACCCTCCACCAAAGCTCCCGGTCGAGATTGCTGAGATTTTCAGCATCCAAGCCATGTTGGGTACGTGAGTCTGTTGCTGCTTTGAACGAGTACAAACGATTTCGAAATCGTCTTACCTCTGTCATCAGACAGGCTAAGAAATTTTACTACACTACTTTGTTCAGCAATAGCACGCAGGACTCGAAATCTACGTGACGCTCAATTAATACCCTGTTATATGGTCGAGGTACTGATTTTACTCCTGATAAGATAATTCACCATGGAACTAGTGTTTCGAATCCTTTCGATGTTGCAAATATCTTTAATGATTATTTTACTGCCATTGGTCCTGCTACACCGGCTGAGATTCCCCCTTCACAATGTAGCTATAATTCGTATCTGTCCAATCGGGTTGCTGACTCTCATTTTATTAGTCCAGCAACATGCGAGGAGGTGTTAAATATAATATTTTCTCTTAAAAATTCTGCCGCTGGTTTTGATGAAATTTCCTCTATGATCCTCAAAACTGTGGCTCATTCCCTGTGCACCCCACTAACCTATCTTTTTAATCTTTCGTTAGAGAAGGGTATTGTACCTAGTTCTCTCGAAATTGCACGTGTTGTCCCTGTCTTTAAATCTGGTGATAAAGATTCGGTTAATAATTACAGACCTATTTCAATTTTACCATGTCTCTCCAAAGTACTTGAAAAACTCATGTTTACCCGATTATATTCTTTCTTTGTTAAGCAAAATCAATTGTGTGATTACCAATTTGGGTTCCTTCCTGGGCGTTCGACTTCGCAAACTATTTTACACTTCACTAATAAAGTAACAGATGCCTTCGAAAAAACCCGGTATGCATCAGGCATTTTTCTGGATCTGTCTAAAGCTTTTGATACATTGGACCATAGAATCCTACTCAGCAAACTTGAACATTACGGTGTTAGGGGTACTGCACTGGATTGGTTTAAAAGTTATGTTACTGATCGTTACCAATATGTTGGCATTAACAATGTAAATTCTACACGTAAGCCTATTATTTGTGGTGTTCCCCAGGGATCTATTCTAGGTCCTTTGTTGTTTATTATTTATATCAATGATTTCCACAGGGCTAGTAATAATTTTCATGTAATTTCTTATGCTGACGATACCAACCTTTTTATTCCAGTAATGACCTCAGTTGTTTACTAAATGTAATACAACATGAATTTGTCAAAGTTCACAACTGGTTTTGTGCAAACAAGCTTTCTCTCAATGTAAAGAAAACCAATTTTGTTATTTTTCCCTCACCTTCTAAGCAGTTTAATCAGAGTGTAAACAACATACAACTTTGTGGTATTAACATACAACGTTCAAATGTTACTAAGTTTCTTGGTGTGTTTGTTGATTCTCATCTTACCTGGACTGATCATATCGAGTATGTTACCATGAAAGTTTCAAAAGGTGTGGGGATACTTAACAGATTTCGTCAACTCCTTCCTAGGAATATTTTGGTTTCCCTGTGTAATACCCTTATACTCCCTTATCTCACTTATTGTAATATCATTTGGGGGAGCACGTATGCTACCAGAATTCAACCTCCCTTTATTTTACAGAAAAGGGCTATTAGATGCATATGCAACGTAGACTATCGTCATCCTACTGCACCTCTTTTCGCCAGCCTTAACCTTCTAAATATTTATGATTTAAATCGGTATCATATCGGGTTGTTTATTTTTGACTGGCTACATAACAGAACCCCGTCAATATTTAGTACTCATTTTCAGTTTCGTGTTAGCCAATTACCCTTGCCTTTGTCGTACTTCAAATCAGTTTATCACTCCCCTTTGTAGACTTAGGTCATCTCAACTTGGTCTTCGATTTATAGTAGCAAAATTATGGAATTCTTTACCCTTTGAAGTTATTAAGTGTAAAACACCATATGCATTTAAAAAGCAGCTTAAAGTTAATTTTATTGCAAACTACCTTTGAACTTCCGTTTTTGTTCTTCTGTGTTTTTGTGTTTCTGTTCCTTTTGTAGCCTTTTCTGTTTGTTTTTAAGGGGTGTCAACACCCACAAGCTCCTAGGAGCTTTTAGTTGCCACTCCTCAGTCTCTTACTTTGTTTTGTTTTGTTATGTAAAGTAATTTTTTGTGGGGTGTTTAGCATGATTTCTTACATACCGTAATTTCGTTACCTTTACCTCTCTCAAAATGTTATGTATTTTATATTATGGTAAGAGATTGGAATAAATGTCTTACTGAACTGAACTGAGTGTTTGGTCCAGCAGTAGAACATCCCCTAGCCTGGCGGAGGTCCGGGTTCCATTTTCAAGAATAGTCTAAGCCAAGATTCTAAAGATGTACCCTACTGCCATCGTACGTTGGGTTCAAATCCCGTTCGATGTACGTGGGTTTTTTTCCGGGTGCTCCGGTTTTCCTCCCGCTTGGCATAGGCTTGCCTCTAAAATCGGTTGCACAACCGACGAAGTCGTTGGCAATTGAGCACCGCATTGAAACACCTTCGGGGGGACCAGTCAACTAGCCGGCGTTGCCTTTTGCTATCGTACGCGTGGTGTGCCGCATAGACAATTATTCATTATTGAATATAATCTCGTGACCACAATTGTGGAAAAGGGACGTGGCCTAAGGGCATAGCTATATAAAAGCACTGCAAGGAATTCGGATCTGATTCCGATCCGTTTTTGTAAATTTTTATTAATATCTCCTCCTTCTTTGATCGGGAAGAGGCAAAATCGTGCCCACTTTTTGTAAATATATGATTGCTATCAAAGGCCTCGGAAAACAAAATCCAGACTGATTTTTTTCTATGTGTCACATCAATAAACAGCAGTTATCGGACAAACTGTCTGTTGATGTGTCTGTAATATATGTGATTTGTAATTAGTAGCCTAATGTAGTTTAAGTAGTCTCGTAATACAAGCAATATGGTCAGACAGGTTGACAAATTTTAAGTTTTTCCGACCACAAATGGAGAAGATTTTAACAAAAACTCACACTAAAATCGGATCGGAATCCGATCCGAATTCGTTGCAGTGTGACCGTGTCTTAAGCTGTTTAGAAATTTGACGTGAATACTCGTATTAGTACAACGCTTTCTCGAACTATGTAATTTCAATGATTGCCGTTCTTAAATAAAAAGGAAGTGTTAGACTCAGGCAGTTATAAGAGCCTATGTCCTGTTTTATGGAATGATTTCATTTTCATTTTCAAGTCACATTACACTCAATTTCCAAAACGTATGATTGAATTAAGAATCATCTACAAAAATTACATAAATGTTTATAATGAGCTCGACAAGATTTGCTGCATCATTTTCAATCTTAGCCAAAGCCAAAGAGGAGAGGGCCGGCTATTTGACACATTCTATTTACACGGCTCTAGGTCCCTTCCCCAATAGCCTTTGAAAAATAGTGCGTTTAATAACGAGGTATTTGCATCAAGTACATTTACTCGACAGCTATACTATAATTGGCTCAGTCGAGAATTACAAAACAGGGTGCATGTACATTCGTTTCAAAAATGGTAGTTTATTTTTTTTAAATGTTTTCATTCTTTTGGATTCTTTACAAAAAATAACTTACACATGGACATGTGTTAGAATTTGAAAATGATAACATCATGTAGGATCTGAGTCTCAATAATCTGGAGGGAGCAGGCAAAGCCGATACCGGAACAGCTTTTAGCCGCTTCCTAAGATGGCCTACAAGAACTCCCTATAGTTTACAGCAACGTAAATCATGTATTGTACAACGTAAACGAACCTTTCGAAACTAACCAAGAAAGTAGGAAAATCGGATGTTACAAACAACAACTCCCTGGGAAAATATAACTTGGTCAGTTCATTTCACGACAGGGTAGAAAAAACTATGGCTGTTTTACACCATTTCAGATTGAAATAGGTTTATAGATTGTCCGATGACAGCGTAAAACAAAAGTGGCTTAGTGCCCAAATGAGGGAATGGGGTATTTCCCATTTCATCAGCTGAGGGCTTTAATTGTGGAACAACCATATAGCTGTTCATACATATTTCATTCAGTTGTATTTTCCAGGGGAAGTGCCCGGAAGGCAGAATGAGGGGTGGGGACTTCTTGAAGAAAAGGCTTGCGACAAGCATCACTTAGTTATTTTACTAGGCAAAAGCTTTTACGTCAAACTTTTACATTATCTCCGCAGTATGTGGGTACATGGTACATAGTTGCTGGTGTCCAGGACGGTCTCTATCCATATCAACGGAGGTCCCACTACCACTTGAACGATGACATGACATTTTCTATGCAAACTCAGCGGGTAGTCGAACCAGTCTCATGTGAAGCGTGGCATTTTGAGGCTCATGGATGGAATCCTGATTCCACGAACAAGGGGAAACTTCTCATTCGACCGAACATTGAGAATTTAAAAGTAGAACCGGGTAGGCTAAGGATTTTGTTTTCTTCTTAAAAGTAAGTCATAACCACGGTGACCCAGCTGGTACGAAAAGGTGAAAGTAATAAACGTTAGACCGGGAGAACTTTCAATTTGAGAGAAGGTACTAGCTTTAGATCGGAAGCTTGGTCTATAGGTCTTTTGGGAACTCGTGTTAGACCTGAATTATGGGGACTGAGTAGGTAGGATGTAACCTTAACTCCCTCCTTGTATATCTGTACTAAAAAGACAAACTTAGAGCTAACATCAAGTAATCAGAAGACCTGTGCATGGATTTTAAAAATAAAACTACACAGGGAACTTCCCCCACATTGAAGGGACATACATTAAACCCCAAGTACCGGTGCCCCAAGTCCTTGATCAGACCTCCCGACGGAGTATGCATTTTATATTATCTCTTGGGGGAAGAAATTGTTTTTGAAATGTAAAATATACCTTTCCGTAGTATCGTATGAAAAGTTACGCACACTACAAGGGACAGCTGGGACGGAGGTGCCTGGGTCCCTAGACCCCTACTTTTTCTGGTGTGGGAATTTGAGGCCGTCCGTAGGGGAAGCCCTTTTTAAAATTTAATCAGAAGTTTTAATTTCTCGAATTATTTTCAGGTATCTGAAATTTCGATTTAGATTTCTAGACTTTTTCAGATTTCTAGACCTTTTCAAATAGGCCATTTTAATAATTGCACATATCTTTTAAAAACCAAATATCTTGAATTAAATTTTAGATGTCTCAGATTCCAGTTCAGATATCTCTTATTCAGTTTCAGATGTCTGTAGTTTAATTTAAGGATAGACTATCTCGAATTCTATTTCAAAAGATCTCGAATTAGATTTCAGATATCTCAAATTCGACTTCAGGTACAGATGGTCACTAGCCTCGCACTTTTCTGCTGTGGGAGGTTTGAGGTTGTCCGTATGGAAAGTCGTTTTAAAATTGAATCAGAAATTTCAAATTTCAGATATCTCGAAAAAATTTAGATATCTTAATCTTTCCAGAAATCTAAAATAGCCTACAATTTAAGATATCAGAAATTAATGTGAAGCAAATTTTTATTAAATGATTGAAAAGCTTTCCAGCCCACTGAGCTGGGAACTGAGGATTTTCTTTTCTTGAACGTTTTGGACCGCTCCGCTGTTTTATTTTGAAATTACAATCGTGAAAGACAATGGTTTCAAAGAAGTCTTTATGAACACACTGGCAGAAGGCTCGTTTATAATGCCCACAGAAAGAGGATGGGACATACATTATTGTGATAATCTGAACATTATATTTTGTTCCCCTGCAGAGGATTACTGGATTATATCCACCGATTATATTCACTATGCACTCGTCTACAGTTGTACAGAAGTACTGGACGATGGAACTTGTGATCCAGGACAGACCAATGCCTGGATCATGAGTCGAACTCCTCTCCCCCTCACATCTGCGATCAAGGAACTCATCAGGAACAAAATGGAGGCTGAGCTTTGTATACACATTGACCGCATTATCGAAATTCCTAATGGTAAGATGGAGCAGGAACGACTCCCTGGATGGAGTCAATTTTTAACTTCCACTGGGGATCCAGCAACCCAGAGCAAAGCCAGAAGTGACGGGAAGTAGAACGCTGAAGTTGGGACGCGCATAGCGCGTAGAATAAAATAAATATTCTGTTGGAGCGAAATTTGAATTATTTGTGTTTAAGACAAATTTCCCCATATGCTAAGTTTTTGCAAGCTTTCCGTAATCACCGCGGTCTCTTTTCATAATATTCATACCGCAATATATTGCGCGTATTAAATTAAAGCCAATAAAGCTTATGAGAATGAAACTGTATGAGGAAATTTATATAAATTTGGGCTTCTATGAAGAAACCACACCTAGAACAATTCCAAATTTTTCAACTCACTGGCTTTAAAGGGATAATACCGTGAAAAATTTCAAGAGCTTCAAAAATTTAAAGCACGCTTTTTCTCTTCATTCGTGAAAATTCCATCTCAGTAGCATGTTGCGCAAGTTCAGAAGTTTTTTCTTAAAAGAATATTCAAACCACAGTAACATATTGCATTATGGGAAATCTGTGATGCCATACCGGCAGATGAAATGAGCATCTTTTGTACTTATTTATAACGTTCACCCATGCAAATGCAATATGCAGACACTTTTAAAGCTGCAATCTTTGCGCTCACAAAATTTTCAGCTCAACCATAAATAAAGTTTCGAGGTTATATTAATTACTTCAATTATGAAGAAAAACGAAAGATTTTGGAAGTAATCTACCAGTCTACCGGTATTACATAAAATCTTGTAACATTGGTAACATTAAGGCAGCTGGGAGTCTATTTTGACAAAGATAGCCTATCTTTAAACAGGAATATGTTGAATTACGCACAAGCAATAGGTGTAGGGTTTGAAAGGCGTGCGATGAATTATTCTCTTTTATTTCAGACCCTACGAAGTTGACACCGAAATACCGGTATTCCTCTTTCCAGGGTCCCTTCATTTAACGTTTTTTTTTTACAAAATGAAGTGTTGTGTCTGAATTACGAATTTTCCAAACAGTTACAAAGAGACAACAGAACTTCTTGTAGATTCAATATTGTGTTTTTTTAGAATCACACCCACAAGAAAGATCAGGTCTCATTGTAGAACCCATACTTTTATACAACCAACATATCTGAAAAGGGTGTTAAACAGCTTAAAGGTCAAGAGCAGTCTTCCCAAACTTATTTTGAAGCAACAGCTAAATATTACAGTTTTCTTCTTATTACTCATCACTAATGCATATTCAAGGTAAACCAAGCAGTTTCAATTTCATATTTTAGGTGAAGAAATGTTGTCACATGACTCTCAAGAGCCAATCACGAAACCATGGCGATACTAACCTTGAAAAAGTAATATAGCTCAATGATTAAATAGAGCAGTCTATACTAACGGGAGTCGAGATAACTGCGTTTCCCCTTCAAAAGTTAAAGCAAAATGTTATTGAAGATGAAGTTTTCTAACGTGAAAAATGCTTTTTGCAAGTTTAGAAAAAAATAACAGATGTTACAGCTTCATTTATTTTCCATCAACTTCCCGTATGGGGACACAGTGACTAGCACGTTCCCCGATCTGTCTACGGGTATGCAAATATAAGAACAGGACATTGTCCCTGTTGGAAAAAAAACTTTACATCTTTTTGGAAGAGAGCTCCCTAAATCCACTTCTGTCTGCCTGCCTGCGTATGGGAAATGACAGAAAAGATTGAGGTACATTCCCCGTCGTGATTCAGTATGGGAAAGTATTTTAACTTTAAAAAAATTAACCAGCGCATATGATACGTACCGGTATTATATATTTTCCACACATATTATTACAAATTGTCTGGAATATTTTCTTTGGTTCATAACATAATAACTGATTTCCACTTTATTTTGTTTCAGAATGTGATTCCCATCTCGGCGTTCCTGCTATACCTATCGGTATTTTAACTATTTTTATTTCATCAAGTTTAAAATTAAATTTTATAGGACCTCATAAAACGTGATTGACAGACTAGCTCTAATTTTGAATATTGTTTGAAAATGAAATCATGTATGAAAATGAGAATAAAAATCCCACAATCTGAAAATAAGCACTAGAAGTAAATAATGACGTCACATGACGTGTAGAGCGTCTAAAATACTTCCCCTGACTTTGCATAACTGAACAAGAAGATCAAACACGCACCATATTTGTACCACGTGCAAGCAATTTGAATTTAAATTCTGAATCACCCGTTGAATTGTTTTAATATTTTTGATATATTATTGCTTTTATTGAATTTTATTCGAATTCATTTTTAAACTTTGTTTTTGTGTAGAGGAAAAGGTGTTTCCCGACTGCAGCAGTCACATGGAAAGTATAATGGCAGGAACTGACCGATCGACGGTCAAGTTTGTACCTCAGTGCGCCGAGGACGGCGTTCGTTATCTTCCTCTACAGTGCGACATCAACTTTGAGACGTGTTGGTGTGTCGACGAGGAATTGGGAAGAACGATAGATGGCACCGTTGTCACTTCACCGGAAACACCACAGTGTTAGGGCAGCAGTCACGGCTACGACCCTTGTCAAATTCTCCATCAAATATCTTTTTGTCAATCAAAAATAGCTTCACCTTTGGCTTGAAACTGAAAAACAGCTTTCTCTAGGAAAAAGAATTTATATAAATTGAAACTGATTTCAATCAAACGTTTAGAAATACGTCTAGGCCTACACTAAAGTTGATTTCACAACGATTTGTTGTTGAAGTGTAAAAAAGGCAAGAAAGAGGGCGGGAGAGATGGCGAAGGGGAAGGAGAGGGGGAAAGAAAACCTTAAAAAGAGCTGTAAACTTGATGAATGGGAAGAAAAGTTTTGCTAACACTGTTTCAACATTTTGTGAATCAATTTCGATATTTATGAGTATAGTTATTACATTTTGTTGTGAGAAAGTAACGAAAGAGTTGCATCGTCCTTAAGGATGGAAATAGTTTCAGAGTTTGGAGCGTTTTCTTTGATTAACGTACTGTAAATAAATGTATGAAATCGTAGCATAGTAACATTGTTATAAAATACAAAATACCATCATCACAAAACTACCGCACAATGGACTCGTTCGTAACTTAATAGTGTGTCCCACACCCGGGACTCCACCGTCTAACAGCACTGGACCTATGGACAGAGAGCTGGCGGACATCACCGCCCTAAGGTCATAACACCATGCGTTTTAAGCGAGAGATCTGACTCACATTTATTATGTAGAGTGAAAAGCGTGCCTACTATTAAAACCAGAATGCAAAACTGCATTGAGGTTTCGATGATACACAAATGTTCCATTTCAAATAATCCCATCATCATATGACCTTTGACCTCAAAAAATAGGGACCACCTTCTGACAATAACGTGTCCACATACCAAATATGAAATCTATCCAAGTTTCCTATCTTGAGATATCGTGCTAACAATATTTTCAGCCTTTGATCCTCGGTGACCCCAGATGAACTTTGACCTCCGTCAAAAACAATAGGGACCAACTTCTGACCATAACACACCCACATACCAAATATGAAATCTATCCAAGTTTCCTATCTTGAGATATTGTGCTAACATTATTTTCAGCTTTTGACCCCTGGTGACCCCAGATGAACTTTGATCTCTATCAAAAACAATACGGACCATCTTCTGACCATAACGCATCCACATACCAAATATGAAATCTATCCAAGCTTCCTATCTTGAGATATCGTGCTAACAAGATTTTCAGTCTTTGACCCCTGGTGAACCCAGATGACCTTAGACCTCCATCAAAAATAATAGGGATCATCTTCTGACCATAACGCATCCACATACCAAATATGAAATCTATCCAAGTTTCCTATTTTGAGATATCGTGCTAACAAAGTTTTCAGACTTTGACCCCCGGTGACCCCAGATGACATTTGACCTCCACCAAAAACAATACGGACCATCTTCTGACCATAACGCATCCACATACCAAATATGAAATCTATCCAACCTTCCTATCTTGAGATATCGTGCTAACAAGATTTTCAGCCTTTGACCCCTGGTGACCCCAGATGACCTTTGACCTCCATCAAAAACAATAGGGACCATCTTCTGACCATAACGCATCCACATACCACATATGAAATCTCTCCAAGTTTCCTAACTTGAGATATCGTGCTAACAAAGTTTTCAGAAATTGACCCCCGGTGACCCCAGATGACATTTGACCTCCACTAAAAACAATAGGCTTCTTCCTCTCAATACAGCGCATCCATGTGCCAAGTTTGAAAACTGTCAGACATTCCTATCTTGAGATATCGTGCTAACAAGCAAAGCATCACAAACACACACACACACACATACACACATACATACACACGCCATCATGATTGCATAGGTTTCTCTTATCATCGAAACCAATAACATTTTAACTCCATAATTCATTCCTATTTATATTCGCTACAGTATACAATTGTGAAGTCAGAAACTACATACGGTCATCCTTTGCTCATATTGTGGGTCGACCAACGTTATTTTTTATACCGTTACATACTGACGTATGAGCCTGACTTTTCAGTAACTACCGCTTCATACAACCAACCCATTCCGCTTGCAGCCCTCGCCGCGATGACAAAGTTCTGTAATAACATTTTGCAGTAAAAGCACCCAAAGAACTCGGTCACAGACAACCTTTGTAATGAATATTTATTCCCTTGTAAAATTCAGTCTTACCTGCAGAATGAAGTATCAAGAAAAATAAAAAAAAATTGGTTCTGCCCTCTCTGGCTTTCGAAAAACCATCCAGTTAAAAACTATAGCCAGGTGCAGGTGACATCTTACGAGTCTCTATTGAGGTCAATGGCGGATCAGGGACATTTCATACAGTCTAGTTCCTATAGCATGCGATGTGCTCTTAGGGTTACCACCACTGTAAACATAAATAAATTAGTCAAGTGGTGTCTTAATTGACTGTCACGTTAGTCACTCATATTTGACTAATTTTTAATGACATCTGACTAATTTCGTAGTAATGGACTTCAAGAAAATCAATCGAAACTTAGTCAAGGAGGCTTAATATTTGTTAGAAACTAAGTCAACTGGGTCAAATATTAGTCAATACTGTTGACTGAGGTGGTTAGTAAGTTCAGACACTATTTGATTAGTTTGTGTTTACAGTAAACCCTGTCATACCAGGAACCAGGATGAGGCCACAAAATTCAAAAGACAAGAATAATTGGGAATTTGCAATTAAATTTGACAGGTTGATTATTATGTATGGGTCCTACTATTATGATAAAAAATTTGGCACCCTAAATGTCCTGGATCAAAGAAAAGTTTACAAATATGTGACTACAACTCTGCATTGGGCAATTGCGTGGTTCTAGTTTCTACATGAACAATTTGACTTTCAGCATGCATAAGATTTGAAGAATCCATTCAGAAATTACAAAAATTTATCTCCAATATTCTACCTCCTCCAAGAGAATGATTCCTGCACCATAGATGAGATACTGGATTGAGTTTCCTGAAGGAGGTTGGTCTATCCTCATCCTCACCTCAGGGAGGTGTTTATCTTGACTGACAGAAAACCACATCTGTAACACACCCTTCAAAATAAATAGCCAACAACAGACCCCCCACCTTTGTGGTATTAGGACCACAGGTAAAAGAAACATAAAACAAAGGTTAACATCCCCTGCTAAATTTTAAAGACACATTTCTTCAACATTGCTAGGCAATTTCTGTCACAACTAAATTTGCAGCTTTGTGGGGCATTCAAAAATTTACCATTGTCATTCCTTGTAAACATTTTCAACATGAATACACTCCATTCAAATTTTTTTTTTGCAAATATCAGGTATAAATAGCCCTTACCCTTAATACACAACACTAAGAAAAGAATTATACCAGTGTGTAGAGGTTTAGTCTTTCTTTTCTACCATTCTTAATACACAAAAGTGAAATGTGGATTAATAAATAAGTATTTATTTGATGATGAAATGTCTCAAAACATAAGGAATAGAAATACTGAAATAGCTTTTCATAATATATCAATATCTACATATTTCATCCTTTACTCAATCTCCCCAATCCAAAGTGGTGTTTTCAAATGGTTTTCATATTTACAAAGTCATTATATACAATCTCAATATATCCTCATGCACGTGTTAAGTCTCTATTCTTTTAGTTCTTTTTTTATCTCAAAAGATGGTAATGCATTTGAAAAACAAATCAAACAATACACTTTGCATTCATTATTTTGTCCAATACAAGATTTTCCCTAGAATACATTGTCTACATGACGGAATTCAAAGTATAACAATTGTAGAAAGCAAATATCGAGCACATGCAAAAATTAAAAAAAAAAAAAATAACCTCCCCCAGCTTCACTCCTTCCGTGAGAAACAGATGACCTAAGTAGGTTAAGAAAGGAAGGAACAGAGCAGTACACTTTGGATTCTGGCAGGTGGGACTGCTGCGTCTTCCACTCTAACAGTATAAGCAAAGATTCCTTTCAAACTACCGTCAAAGATGATGTATTTAATGTAACTATGCGTTTACCCAACCAGTAAAAACAAATCAAATGCCTACATTTGTTGATGATAGGTGCATTGTTTGCTTGCCTTCATTAAAGGGTGCACCTTTGTTCTGTGATGGCATTTGTATAAAGGTCTATAGAGAGTGTTTACACCTGACATAATACAATTGGTTCATCATGCCCACTTCCAGTGGAAGAAAATCAAAATTCATGTCGTTTTTCTCCTGCTTCTCATCTAACTATGTTCACTACACTATAATGTTTGTCTGGCAGTCTAGGAAGGGGCAGGACTTGTGATAGCAGTAAAAACACACTATAGTAATGAGGGTATGGTATATATACACTAATGTGCTGTGCTACTGTACCAGGTAGAGGTATGATTTCATATAACACTGACTTCCATAAATGAACAAGGTGCATTGCAATAGAAGTATAATGTTTCTTTTCTTATTACTAGATTATGGGATCAATCAGAGACACATCATTTCTGTTTTCAAAGCATAAATACCATGTGAGGCAAAGACAACAAATGTACTGCGCATATTTAGCAGTTGGGATTGTTTTCCACAGAGGGAAGGTTTTCCCTCCAGCAGTGCAGCATTCCCATATGATCATACTGTGTTTACCTGTTGTTTTCACTCCAACGTTGATCGTGTAAAGAACCGACCGAACCCATACGAAGAAACTTTCTGTCAGAATCTTTTTATGGAAATATAGTCCTTGATGATCTACAGTCCTTGATGATCTAAGTCCCACAGAAGGGAGTCCTTTGTACAGCACACAGCTTATGTTAATGTCAAGTTGTATCATGACCCATATGCATACATAACTGGAAATTTTCATTGCCTCCAGGCAAATACAAAACTTCTCCTATTACACCTAAGACAAGGGAACTAAGAGGCACTCTTTTGACAGAAAGTGGTTCCTGGTTCAGCTAACCTTAATTTCAGTGTTGCACCAGACATGCATGAGAGGAGTGATGGATAAAACTGGATGATGACTATTTTCTAAGTACATGAATGTCTCAACCACTACTAGTCAATACACAATTCCTTCCACAATTTGGATTGGGAGATGGGGGTGTAGGGAAACTTTTGGGGTCTAAAGCCCCTTAATGACCTCTAGAACAGACAGTTCCTGTGAACCATATATTTGATCTTTGGTACTGAGAGTGCCTCTTAACAGAAGGAAACAGAGAGACTGTCATTTACCATTTTATCAAACACTAACTAAGATCATTTTCCATAAATCATGATACATAAATCTATGCAAAACAAGTCACTTACATGAAATTTTAATGAAGGAAATAATCCACAATAAATTCAATATATTCATACAGATTAGAAACACATCTTTAGATATATACAGTACAGAATATACTTTACATAACTGAAGGAGAAGAAAATGAAACACAATTATTTGCCTGAACCAATTTTCAAATCCTGCTGATCCTGAGTCATTCTGGTAGGCACTTAAAAGCTTGAACCATATTACAGTGGAATGAAGATACACTACCACAAGGACATCAAAGAGTTGGCCACTTACAGCTAGGAACACACAAAGAGGTAGCTCTCATCTTGGATATTTGTTGGACAAAATGAAATTCACAAAACGACATATAGTTTCTTTCATGAAAACTCAAACTTAACACCAATATGAAATATTAGTTACGCGAAAAGCTCTTATACTGTACACCTTAAACACAAATTACATGTGGAAAGCTCTTAATCAAGTGATGTTAACTGGCTAAAGTTTTCCCACCATATCCTTCATACTCACAGACAGCAGAGCTGAAACACACATAAACTGACACATGTTCATAGATCATATCAATCAATATTTTTAGCAAAGTATTTTATAACTGAATATACCATTACTTAATGAAAGCCCATGTCATCACATAAACTACAACAATGTATGCATAAAGAAGATGTTACACAAATAAGACTTACATTTCTAAGATGATAAATATATACCAAATCAATCCTATATAGATGCTGCACACCTGTCCTTGGTAACACATGTCCTGGGTACCCCTCCCACTGACAAAACCTTTATGGTGCTTACACCTGCTTTGGCTATGCTGTCTAAGCTATGCTTTGCTGATAGACACATTACAATAGCTGCATTACCCTGCTCTGCTATCATTATGTGTATTTCAACACAACATTAGTAACTTTCTTCATAAGAGGTGCACATGAAACTCTTGACATATAGGTACCATCGTTTGACTACTATAATAATAGTAAATACCAAAACTTTCTTTGTAAAGTTCAACTTCACAGAAGGTCCAAAAGGTAAATTTTCTAGCAAACTTGGGCAGAAAATTAACAAAAGATAATAAATATACTTAGTTTCAAGTACATTTACCTAAATGTTAAAGTAAGTTTTACTAAGTTTGTTTGAAAAGATTATTGCCAAAAGTGGAAACATTCAAGGCAATTTGTCACAAGCAAGAAAAACTCCTGGCTGAATTTGTCTACATTATATGGTGGATATCCTAAATACTTCTCTTGTACTGATTGGGCAAGTACTATTAGACATACTACTCTCACAGAAACTTAGAATGGCTAAGATACATTACATTTACAAAAAAAAAAAATAATAATAAATAAAAAAAGAAGAGAAAGAAACTTTTGGGAGAAAAAGTAACAAGGTTTCTTTTTTGTTTTTTCAAACAAAACAAAAATCTGGTCAATTTTTTGAGCAAAGGCAGTGATCAGTCAGTTTTGGCACTGACGTGCCCACCTGTGCTATTCAAACACTCAATTCACAAGTCTGACAAAAAAAAAATGTCTGCATGAAATTCCACCATTGTTTTCCATGTACCATTTGAAAGTGCCTTCAAAAATTTGTGGAAGGTAGGAATTTCCTGTACATATTTTGAAAACAAGCACCAACACTGGCAGTGACAGAGTAATATTTAGCTTAAGGTACTCTAAAGCAAAATTTCTGCTTCCACAAAGGTGGTTTTAAAAGCTCTTCTCTAAAGAGCAACATAATAATATATCACCTAAATAATATTGCTGCTTACACATACTAGAAAACCTCATTAAAAATGCAGAATGAAACTGAATTGTTGCATTAATTATTAAATTAAATATAGATGAAAAAACTTAGGATTGACATTTGACCAACTACACATATCAGTGAGGGTCTCAGAATGCAATGGTTGAGAAAAATAAATTTTAAGCTCAGCACTATGTATGAATACTTTACCTTTATATCTGCCATTTAGACATATGCCTGCCATCACACTTTACATGATATGTTAGAAGACTGAAAAAGCTAGTTTCTTCTTACTACAAGGAATGATATCTGCATCAAAATATCCTCAGTTATAAGATTTTACAGAAGAAAATTTGCAGGTCATGATTGGTCAAAAAATAACACCACTTCGTGGAAACGGGATTAAGGTTAAAATTCTCAGCAACTCATCTTTATTGCATTGCCTCATATTGATATTATATCATTCCTTGCACAACCTGGTCAAAGTTTTATGCCACCGTATTCCAATTTTTATATTGGATACCACCATGTCTTGTTACAATGTGCATTATATTTGAATGCGAAAAAGATTGCAATGATAATTACTTTTTCCTTAATCAGGGCAGTGAACAGATTAACCACTTGTCAAGATAAATTAACCTCATTTCAAGATAACCTTTATCAATCACACAGAAACCATCAACAAACTTAACTATATGGAATATTTTAATACTGCCATCACATCAGATTGTGATAACCTTACATGCTCCCATCAATACTGATCTTGACCAAACTAACAGTTTCTGTAGAACTCAATAGTCCTTTTTCAAACAACAGATAGATATATTTCCTGTTCTTCAAATCCCAGTTGTACCTTGGTTGCGCTGTCATACAGCTATAACCACTTGCTTTACTCCAGATTGGTAAAGCGCCTATCCACGTGGTCCCATTGTTGTAACTCCAGCGAAGAGTCATGTTCATACCTTGATAAAAGAATTTCAGAAAGAAAACAATGAGACAAACATAAAATCTGTGACTGGATGAAATCGTTCAACCAGTGAAACAATATTTACTGACAAAGTGATATCTCCTCAAACAATACCTTCGTCTTTAAAAAGACAATTTAAATCTCTCTCACCCCTACTTTGAAAGAAAATTTGTCATTCTTTACATCCTACACAAAGAGAACTTGTTTATCAATTGGAATCGTACCATACCTCATTTTTATTCATTATGTTACAGAGAAGTAATGGTGATGTTACCAGATGTCAGATTGCCTTTAAATTTGATCAAAGTTCATCTGGACTTGTTCATGAGTAAACGAAGAGAGAATCACTTTAAATCAAAAGCGATCAGAAACAGGACATGGATCAAGATTTTGATCTCCTTTTGGGTTTTTCTCTTTATTAATTAACATCTTCTCCATCTCTGGTTGGAATGTAAATATATCATTAACATCTGATGTCTATGAAAATGAAATGTTAACAAATATTTTGGTGATGTCACACTGACAGACAGCTTTTAACCGACATAAAAAGTGTGATAAAAGCTGTCTACAGTCGATGTGACTTCAAGGAATAATTATTATAACTTTAATTTTCATAGTGTAATTCAGATTGGAATCTGATCCTAATTTAGCTGTGAAGAAACCTTAATGCTAATTCCATTCTTTATTAACACCCATAAAGAGCTATTAGACAGCTATCTCTGGTAATATCTACCTACAATTAACTCACAGCTAACCCAGTTTGACAGCCGAACTGTTTTTAAACATGTCCATGGAATATAAGCTACCATGAAGTTTCTTTTAAGAGCATACACACCAATAACCCCAATCTGGTAATATCTCTCACATATCAGTCTTACAGATCAAATCCCATATATCAGATTTCATTTTCCTACTACAAGTACCTTTGACATGTTTTGAAACTTTTTTCTATTTGCCAAGTTTTACTTAACCATGGAGTTACCTAGAGAAATTAAAGATTCTTGATGACTGACACATGATTGTAAAGATGATTAGTTGTAAACTAAAAACCTTTTAACTGCTGAAATATAACATTTAATGAATGTTGGGATTAAGACATGGTGTAAGTTTACAGTCAGAGTGGAATTGCTGGAATCACACATATTCTTCAGAATCCCGCCCCCCCCCCACACACACACAAAAAGAAAAAAAAAATACTATGCAGGTTCCCCCACACTTCAATGTGAGCCTGAGATTGAAGTACAATTATCAGGGGTACAGTCCTTGGCAAAATAATCTTCCCAATAGTTGGCTTTACACTTTCTATCCAATTGAAATAAACACAGCTGACAATGCATTTTGTACTAACACTGTGTATAACAAACTTCCTTTGTTCACAAAATCCCTCTAAATAAAACGCCAACAGAATGACTTTGAAAATTCCCACCCCAGTTAAATTCCTTAGCGTGAACACTGACTAAGGTGAGAGTGTCTTGAGATGTAATTACCACACATGATACCATGTGAAGACAGTGGGTGTCCTTTGCATAAATCATCTATAACAATGTTATTCAGCCAGGATTCCCATGCCAGTGTCTTCTAATATGAAATCTTTTCTTTCAATAACCATTCAATAACTACTGCATGTCTGTAACTGATATTCTACTTCCTTATTGGATAACATACAACAATGTGACCATTCTAAGTTTTAACTATTCATAGTTGTGAAGTATTCAGTCAATGGTTGTTTGTACAATAATACCTATATCTATCTATTCATAGAAACTAAGCCCTAACGTCTATCTAATAAACTACCCTATAAAGGGATAATCAGAATTAAACAGTGAATATTAACTTTTTGTCTCATCATTTTTTCTTTTTTAACTGATTATTTAGGAGGTTCAACAGACATTAAAGAGGTTTTTAATGTGAGAAGAATTGTTAACTGTATTAATTATTGTTGAATGGGGATTTTGTAATTTTGTTCGGGTAACAAAATTCCTCACAGATGCAAGACTAGACAGCCTAATCCATACAATGACCAATCACAATGTCATACGATGATAACAGATCTTTCTTGTTAGTTTTAATTGTGATTGTGGTGCAGAACTGAAGATGAGGAAAACTTGTTTAATCAAACTCTGATTGGCACTATCAGTACTGTTTCTGGGTATAAAGTTTGTTGTTAGGGGCCAGAAATAGTTATTCTACAGAAGAGAAAAAAACAAAACTCATTATTCTGGATGTGCAGAAAGGGGTTTAAAGGAAGTGTTTGTCATCATCATGGTATTGAGAGTTTGTGATGTCATGTACAACTGTGGAGTGAAATTATGACGACCAATGAACATAAATTATGCAATTTAACTCAGTATTTGGATTAAGAGAATACTTAGAAACATTTCACACATTAGAAAATGGTGGTTAAATATCTACTTGGGTGATGAGCAGTCCAACATTTTGAGAAAGGTTTGCTCTTTGTTTTAAAAAGAAGTGGTGGGAGGGGGGGGAGGGAACAACTGCCCCATGAGTGCTAGACTAGTTACCACCCCCTGCATTGCCCACCACAGCTACAACCATTACTAGGTTTCAATCAGTTTGATGGCTGAGTAAAGGGTTTCAATTCCAGCTGACTGCTTAGAATAAACTGTTTTGTAATTTAGCAAAGTAACGGACATCCCTGCTTTCATCACACCATGCCAATACTACCAATCAATAACTATCCTTCACTATGTTATTTTAAAGTAATCGGTCCCAGTCACCTTGGTCAAGTGAGTTTGTAATGATATTGTGGCATGCAACAAAAATGAATTCCTACTCAGCGGTTTACTAAGTGAACAACCAATGTTAAACCAAATGCAGATTACTATAATATCATTATCAAGATAAACCTTTTCATAGAATCTTTCAAATGATTAAGTGTCCTACAACTGGAAAAAAAAGCCTATGGAGGCTCCTTGACTAGGTTGGAAGCTGAGGTATAAATTTCCAACACAACTAACCAAACCTTCAAGGTACCTGATACCATGAAAGTTATGTACAGTACTCCCTTCAAATGAAGGTACCGTAAGTGAAACTACATGATTCCAGTGAGTAACTACACTGTAATGTTAAAAGAAGATATTAGTAAAGTGTAAATTATATTTCATTTCACACACACACACAACTTTTTGTGTTTCCTCCTTCAATTAGTATGTGCATTAAACACCAGGACTCAAAATAAGTTTGAAAATGGGCACAACCAAAGAGAAACATTTGGCTCTAGGTCTATGTTACATCACAGAAAGACAACATGGCCATAATACAGGTTCCACAGTCATTGTTGTTGGTGATGTTGATTACTTTGAGCCCTGTAATACCACATCAACAGTACATGTCCCACAGTGCAGACCCTACACAGCAATAATGAAACAATGATATATGTGCAAAGACTGATGTAGTATTAAACAGACCGAGGAACCCCCAGGGGCATAATCAATGACGAACAGTTAAAACAATGGATTATCTATCTGCCTATTGTTTGCATCATGAATTAAGAACCAATCTAGCAATATTAGTATCACACAAGGGGAAAAAGGGGAGGGTTGTAGTAAAAGAATAACATGATTATTCTATAATTCCTACCATTGTGGTGCTGGCAAGCTGCCAAGTCAAAACATTAACCATGGAAGTGAAGAAAGAGAAACATAAAAATTTGTGGCAACTTTCAAAAGATTATCCTTGTCTTCTTAACCTCATTTTTTTTAATTAAGGGTCACGGCAGTCACCCCAATTTGAAGGCACTCATACCCCTTAGGAAAACTCATCACAAAAATTTACTGTTACTTTAGTGTTAGGTTTGTTGAGCAACCATGACTCCATAGGGTGTCTCCAAAAATGTGTACAATTTCATTGCTTCTCCATGGTACTTTACACCTTTTACTTTGGTTTCCAAAGCTTGTTTTCTTGTTCTAATCACATAAAAGTTTATGACTCATGAAAATGCCACAGCTTATGATTCTTCAGCCAATGAAAAATGTCAACGTGGCTAATGATTCCGAAGCAAACAAAAGTTACCGTGTTTTGGAGCATTGAGAAAAAGGCAACGAGAGTTAAGCACTGGTACTGTGTACAATTTGGTCTTGATCCTTACTTGCCATGCACAAACAATGGTACAAATTGAATGGTTAGTTAAGTTAGTTAGTGGAGATTTTATTTATGACTTAGTTTCAAAAAAATTGGCCAAGTCTAGCCAGCCACAGCCTTTTTTCCAATTGTGGCTCACTGGCTTGTTTTCCAGACTCAGCTGCTTATGCTGAGCACCAAGCACAATGACTACAATTCCACAGACTGTAGGTAAATTTTCTGTTGAAAGTGGTATCAGTAACCAGAATATGGGAGGAGGAAACCCAGTCATCCTCAGGACAATATGGACATTGTAAGACATGCTGCTACTTAAAGTCCAAGAACATCTGTGACTTTCTTAATTCATGCTAGGCTGTGCCAGGCAACCACAAAATAAAAATGAAAAAAATAAATATAACTTCCATCTTTCCACCTTAGAATGATACCAATTTTCTTTAAGGAAATTTATCCTACAACCATATTTTTTCTATCCCAAACTGTACACATTTTTGGGGACACCCTACACATACAAAATTTATATTGTGGAACATAATGAAAGATAGTAGGATGGGACACTGGAAAATTTAAAAGATTTTTTCTTTTTTTCCAAAATAAGCTTGGGGTGACTGACCATACCCTTTAATAATGTTGGCTTTAAAGTGGAAAATAATATATTGAAACAAACAAAATGTTGTGAACTGCTATCAAATCATTGGGCCAGGCACCAGCCTTGGAAGGCCTTTAGAGCAGCGTTCCTAGCCATGCCAGTTGGTACTATAGCTGGCTGCAACTGGCATTGACATTTGCTGACCAGCCAGAATGAAATTCTATTCAAACTCCAAAGCAGATGTCTGAAAATTCATGAAATGTATATAATTATAATATAAAATAACTCAAGTTATAACTGTATCTGGCCATCTGATGCCAAATGAGAGATATTCATCAGTCCCAAACCATCACAAATATTGCTTCAGTCTCAAACTATCTCAAATATTGTACGTAAAACTTTCTAAAAGACCTCTGGTTCCCAAGCAGTGTTGTAGCTATGAGGGTAACAAAAAAACAATTACTGGCTTTCACTGCTATTTGCACACTACACTACAAAAGCAGTCCCCACTCAGAATCCTACAGCTAGAATGTTGCTTGAGTCCAACAGTATGTGTTCATGTCACCTGTAGCTTTGATCATACAATCAATAATCATAATAATCATAATTGATCATATAATCAATTTTTACAAAACGATTGCATGGGGCTGTGGGATCAATGTAGTGAAGTAGTAACGAGCCGTTTGCAAATTACTGCGAAACCTATTCCTTTTTTTGTCTATACATAGGATACCTCAATAATCTATGATTTTCTTCTTTGTGTTCATCTTACCTACTCACAAATCTTTTGCTGTTTTTCACTATCGTCTGCTATGCATTTCTGTGGTTTGCAATCAATTTTTCTCCACTCAAAATTTGGCCTAAATATATCTGAAGCTTCAAAAGTTAGGACTAATACTATTGACAAAGAACTTCTGAACACTACAAAAGACTAAAAACTATTTTACCATGCAATAATGGACTACTAACTTATTACGTTTTAACACAGCAAGATATGACACAATTGAGTTATGACTTCTTAAACAATCCAATATGCTACTTTTCCTATTTCGTTTTGAAGAGGTATTACAATTTGTAATTATTCATTACCAAATCTGAAAGGGATACTTACGCACTGTCTCCGATGCTGGGTTTGAAAAGAAAAGTACCCCCTCATACATTAAAATGTTTGCTGAAACAACAGGATCAATCAGGGTTGAGTCCAGTCTCACATTTGCCAGGGGTAGTGTCTCTCCACCATCCGTACTTATTCCTATTATTCTGCAGTTACAATGATACTTATACTGGTTACGTATATTCAACATTACCGAACCGTCTGGTAACTCTTCAGGCTGGAAAGAAGAATTAGGAGAAAAGACTTTTATGACTGCATTCTCTTTCTCATGCAAAGATAATCATAAGCATACTTTCTTTCCTCAAAGTTCCTTGCCATGGAATAAAATTAAGCTAATCAAAGCTCAGTCATCGCAGAGCGTAAAGAAACATTTGACTTAGCAAGCCCCCACGAACCAAAAACAGCACTTCCCGAGTGTTCTAAGCTGGATGTACCAACTTCTTAAAACAAACATTGGGGAATGAACCAACCTTTAGTCCCCCACTTTTTCACTAGGGACTGAGCCCCCAATGATTCCCCCAGTTGAGCTGCCACTGCCGGTCATTATGACAACACCAGAACAAGGTATTCTGAGCAACTATACTTAATTTCACAAGTACCTTAATCTGTTCAAATCAAATAAATTAGCTGCATGATGAAGAAAGTTGTGATGCACAAAGTCTCCCAGTCTCTATGGAGAGCAAAACCTAAATCTTTCATCTTATTGTATGTCACAATTAAAAATTAATTGTTCACATTATTAGACTAACAATTATAAAATAATATTTCGCCTTTATTTTCCCCACTTTTTGATTTATTAAACTGATAGGACCCTCTACCTGGTTCTCATTTGGGGCGAAGTCTCCTTTCTTCAAATGTGACCGTGGTAAACTAGGAAGAGAGAGACCATATGTCCACGACTTCCCATGATCATCACTGTAGATGCACTGAACAACACTGCCAGAATGTCCACACGCTAGGAGCCTTCCTTTATGTTTTCCATGCTTCAACTGAAAAGAAGAAAGAAAACAATGCAAAAGACTGGGTAATCCGAAGGCAATGTGATCTGCCTATAACATGCTATGAAAATCCCCATATGCCTATAATCCAGAGTAGTCCCACATAGCTCTGGGAAGTCCTATTAGTGATGGTAAGGGGCTTTACTCCACCAACTTGTATCATCACAAACATGTTTAATACAGACATATGATCCTGCCAAGCAGCAGTGTATCCACTGTAACTACTTTCTAAAAACCACAAGTCATTATTTGCTTGAGTGCACACTGTGCTGACAGAACCTTAAAGGCTTGGTCTTACCTACCCCGCGATGGCTGGTGTTGCCCCGAGTTTAACTAGAAAGCCAACAGGCTTAGTGATTCCTTGCCATATGATATATCATAGCAAACATGGAAACAAACATGACATGCATGAGATCCCATACAATTATCCTACTTAATTGAGATATAATACTAGTAGGGTCAAAACTTTTTGACCTCATGTGACCCAAAATGACCTTTCGACCCCTTAAAAACAATAGTGATCACCTTACCAACACGTCCATCAACATGAGTAATTCAAAATTAAGCTTAGTACAGAATGAGTATGGAAGTACTACCACCAGGGTATGAGATCCCTCACAGTTATACCCCTAAAAATATTATGTCTACAAAGTTTGATCTAACTGTCACCTCAAACCTTTGATCTCCACACACAAGAGGAATTTCTCACACAGCTTTAATATTCCAGAAAACTGTCTTGTTCTTGATAAAGCGGTATTTTGAAACCATTTTTATCAAAAGTTTGGTCAATGGGGACAGCTCTCCATTCTGAAGTCTCTATGTTCCGATGCCTCTATGTTTCGAAAAGTCTGCATTGAGGTTAGTGTTTAAACAAGCCCTCATCGACACACTCTCCTACAAGCTTTGGATCAAATACTGTGTTCTCACATACCCCGCGCTCGAGGTAATACTGTATTACCTCACGCTCGAGTAACGTGGGAACGCGGGTTAACGCGGGGTCGGTGTTTAAATTTCGATCCACCTCAAATGGCAGGGTTAAGCAGTTTTAAACATCGTGTTTGTTTTAATCAAGCAAGGTCACAGGTATTTATCGCACTGATGACAGGTATTTTCTTACATTTTGCTGTAATCGGTGTGTGAAATATTTGGTCTTGTTACTATGGTAACACTATCCAATCAACGAAACACTGGGTACGTGAGAACACAGACTGGAAAACACGGGGTTAGCCTGTGGTTTTGTCTGATTGTAAACACGAGTTAACACTGGGTGTTGCGGGGTATGTGAGACCAAGCCTAAAGAGACATCTGAACAGAGATGTGTAACCTTGGCTATTACTGACAGCAATTTTTGCTTTATGGGGGAAATGCCCCACCCATTGTCTATGGTATCCTTTGCAAATTAACAAAAGCAGATATCCCTATTAATCCATAATTTAACAAGACTTTTAATTCGCCTTTTGTCTACTTATACTGTAGGTACAGCATAACATACAGTACAAGTTTTCCTTGTTTGATACACAGTATACAACATTATGCTTGCTCTTATTACCTGAACTACTTTGAAAAGACAGCAGCAATGCAAAATAAAATCTTAATACTTTTGAAAAGTGTCATAAAGGGTAATCTTGAAGCAATGGTTCTATGCATTAAGCTTTATGGTACACTTTTTTTTTTTTTGGGGGGGGGGGGATAGTGACATGGATAAAAATGAAATGTGAGACAAGAATTCCCACTCGATGATGATATTTGACATAGCTATATAATCCTTCACACAGGGGTTACTTTTTTGGTGCGGTTATCCAGATATAAGCAGAGATGAGGCAAGTAGTATGCTGATACATTTTATGCTATCAAAAATTTAAAACAAATTCTAGAATGAAACAAAGTGACAAATAATCACTGTAGAGCATATTGAAACTGTAAAGCAGAAACACCAATCTAGACAGACACCAATGTTTAAAGTTTTGTTCAACAAAATTCCTTATACAAACACACTATTTGTTCAATTCCACCAGCTTCTATGTAAAGGACACTAATTTCTGAAGGGTGTCAATCTACAGTATTTCTAAGATGACTTTCAGTTTAGAAACTTGATCAGTGTACATGAACTTCTCCATCTCCAGACAATGGCTAGGCAAACAACTTTTATTTGTGGTCAGATGAGACAAGATAATGTGGACAGTTATTTTATGCTGGATTTAGCAGAGGTGTGACTTTCATGGAGGTGTGAGATTTTTGACCACAAAAAGAGTACTGAATGCCTGCAGGGAATGGCAGGAAATAGGAGTATATACAAACAATGGGCTGTCATGGTTGTTATGTAATGAGATAAAAATAAGCTCTCTTCAGAGGGTTTATAAGAGTCAATTAACACCACTTATACAGTAAAAAGCTTAAGTCAATTGAGCTGTATGTTTGTATGAGGTAATCCTTCAGGACACTGTGGGGATAACTGGCAGTCAACTGTGAAAAATTGGGCGAGATAACTGTGACCAAATGGCAAAGAATGGGTCAGTCACAATTTGATTCACTCTATTAGGCAATGACAGTTCATGTGCGCTGAAGGGTATTTGATACCAAATGATCAGTGTAAATTAGGTTCTTTTTTGTAAAACTAACTAACTGTGGTATATCTAATTAATCAATTCCCACTTCCAATTAATGCATGCTTGCATGCACATGTCCTCATGAGGACAGTAGGCACAAGGTTTGTCAAATATTAGCACTTTTTGCAACTAAATTTAATGTTTTCTTCAGATTTTCTTTACGGTTATTGAAAAAGCAATGTAGGTATGTTATAAAAGAGATTCTTGTGCATCACACAGAGTACTCTCTGTTCAAAGTTTATACTTATGAAGTTCCATATCAGTCATCTACTTAGTGTGCACAGAAGCATCTTCTAATATTTTCAGACTATGTCCCTAAATGACCCTTATAAAGACTGTTTAAACTCCCATGTTCCACATCAGTTTCATGAAAATCTATTTACTTGTCACTGCAAAATCAGCATACCCATGAGCATTGAAGCATGTATGCCAGCCTGATGAACAGATTTTGCCTTTTAAGATTTTATATTTTGCTCTGCCCACTTTTTCATGTATTAATACTTGGAACTTAATGTAATAACAGGGCACAATTTCATGCCAGAATCAACATACTGTACAGTAACTACCACGTGATGTGCCTTTTTGTGCACCTTAGACCTTCTTCCTATGAGTTTGCTTCAGTACTTTACAAATGCATTTTCAAAATTACCTCACTATAGAATTTACATAGTGAAGTTAATAAACTGTTCCGAAAAAATTATAAACCCTATGCCTATTACATTACACATGCCAAATTATTCTTACCCTTTCACCCTAACCGCTCATTGATATTAACTTCAACAGTTATATACTCTTTTGAGATATAGTGTTTGCAAGGTTTAGATGTTTTGAACTCTGATGACCCCAAATGACCTTTGACATCCAATAAAAACAATAGGGGTCATCTACTCAATATGGACAATCCACTTAGTACATATGAGATTCCTGGCAGTTACCTTTCTTGACATATGGTGTTTACAAGTTTTTGAGCTTTTCATCTCTGATGACCCCAAATGACCTTTGACCTCCACCAAAAATAATTGTGATCATCTACTTAATATGGGCAATCCACCTGCTATGTATGAGATCCCTCACATTTACCCTTCTTGAGATACAGTGTTTACAAGGTTTTGACCTTTTTCCCTCTGGTGACCCCAAATGACCTTTGACCTCCATCAAAAACAATAGGGACCATCTACTCAATATGGACAATCAGCAAGGTAAGTATGAGATTGCTCACATTTTTCTTTCTGGAGATATCGTGTTTACAAGCAATTTCCAAGGTATTTACATTTTGACCTCTGGTGACCCCAAATGACATTTGACCTCTACCAAAAAAAATAGGGACCATCTACTCAATGTGGACAATCTACATGCCAAGTTTGAGATCCCTGGGGGTTACCGTTCTTGAGATATCGTGTTTACAAGCAGGCGTCACACACACACATACACACACACACACACACACACATACACACACACGACATCACCATCGCATAGATTCCTTGCCTGCCTTCGGCAAGGAATCAAGAAAGGACAAAACCGCAGGTTAACACCGTGTTTTCCAGTGTGTGATCTCACATACCCCGTGTTAGTTTGATTGGGTTGTGCTACCATAGTAACAAGGTCAAACATTTTGAGCGAAATTGGGCCACTGTTGATAAACAAGAAGCAAGAACCAGTCACTACTGAAGGTGCACACATTCAACCTGGAATAAAGCAGCTTATTACCCTATGCATTTTTATGCGTTGCTTTAATTCGTTTGATGCACATTCGAAGAAATGAAAAATCAGCCGTCGAAGGAGAAAAAATCCGGAAATGGCAGCAAAACGGCTCCTTCTTTGGAGGCGTCTTAGTCTGCTGAGGAATGGTCGAATACAATACCTCGCATCGCCTCAGTTTGCACTCAAAAGAATCGCTAGACCAAGATTGCTATGGATTAAGCCACGTACATCAGCCGTGTTTGAAACAATGTTGACAAATTTTGATAATAAGGAGTGGAAGGAGAATTTTCGGGTTGATCGGGGTACATTCACCTTTATATGAGATCCATTACGACCAACAATAGAGAAACAAGATACTGTCATGAGGAGGGCTTAAGTGTTGAGAAAAGAGTAGCTATAACACTTTGAAGATTGGCCACGAACGCAGAGTTCAGAACAATTGGAAACATTTTTGGCGTAGCGAGAAATACTGCACCATCGCAAAGGAGTAGTAGTACAACAGTGTAGCGAGGCTACAGTACTAACATTACAGAACTGTCAAAATATTTTACCACGGCAATCAGTCAAGTTCCTCTCTTTACTATGGTGCTTTGGAAATAATGTCCAAAAAGTTTCAAAACAAGACGGTATAATGATCGCGATAATTGGTCACATTCACTTTGATACGAAGAATGAATTCTTTACGAAACGAATAGTTAGGCTACAGCTGAACCAACACAACGATACATCAAACGAAAGTCTGGCGTGTTTTACACAAGCTATACACTATAGGCGATGCACAAAGTGCAGAACTGCTTGGCCTGCTTGTCTTGAAACACTTGATATCTTGATTTATTACCACAAACACGGTGTTTAAAACTGCAGAACCCTGCGTTCGGAGGTGGATCGAAATTTAAACACCGACCCCAAGTTAACCCGTGTTCCCACGTTACTTGTGCGCGAGGTAACACGGTGTTACCTCCAGCAGAGGGTATGTGAGACCACAGTATGATTACTTTGTGCTTGCAAGTGATAAACTAAGGTCAGCTTCTACAAGATTTGGGGCTGTAAGGATTTCCATGTTATGTATAGCTTAATCTAATCAAATGTCCCCTTGTTATGCAGAGTTACCACACACTTTTGGCATCTCCTGCTTTATGACACCACTCTTCAAATCTCACTCACTGTGTACCTCAAAATCAGTACATACAAACATGTATGGTTATGTGATAAGCTTTCTACAGGGATATGCCCACAGTGGACAGTGTTGAGGTTCTAAAAATTTCTAGAACTAAAAGTTTCCAACCAGCACAAACTTTAAAATTAGCAATCCTGTCTGGTACTTTCTTTCCATACCATTTGCCTCTTTACAGACATTGCATGGCCCATGTGAGCTCAAAAGTCAATGACTACTACACACTAAATCAATGGAGTAATGACTTGAGTACATATAATGTCTACATACTAAACTATGTGCACCTTTTAGCAGGTTATACTGCCAATGGTGTAGTTCATTTGTGTATGAGAGATACTAGTACTGCATTGCTCCTCTTACAATAGCTTTCAGATATTATAGGATCAATCCTCCTACATAGAAACCACAAGACAAGCCTGGGATTTACATATCTCCATAAATGCATTAGTATCATGCAAAGGTAAAGTACAATTAACTCAGAAGAGAAAAAGCATCCTATGAAAAAATTTCTATGATCATTCTGGGATATTATCTTTCTGATATAGTATGAAGGCAGACTAAGAGTGTTTTACCCATGTCTCATAATTATTTCATACAATGTATGCCACCACTGTAATTTTGGATACTGCTTGAGTTGACTATGTTCTGAGTACCTTTAGACTATAGCTATACACTATATGTGGTGTGTGCTGATATGGGGCTGAAATTCAATTGGACTTAAAAGTATTGTGAGCTCAAATTTCTGGGTACTGTACATCTTATTACTTTAAAAGCTGTAAAGTTGCTTTCAGTCATGGTTTGTGAGAAAAAGTTGTTCCACCAGATTTATGTGGTAGGTTGTTTTGTTTAGCTCAAGAGCTCAGTAATGACTCCTTTTGCAGACTTTTTGGAGGATCTCATACCGTAAAGGTGGCAAAAAGAGCTGATAGTGATGTTATTGCATAGTCGTGTCACTTTTGTTTTCATAGTTGTATCAGTAGCTTTGAAGACACATTTTTTCTTTTCTGTGAACTCCTTAACCTGGGCCCACACTATGCGCCACATCTGAATGCAATGAGACTGTCTTCTTGCAAAGCCACTGACGACTAACTAGTTTTAAGAGTGTAGTGTCCACACTATAGAACAAGTCACAGTTCCATGAAGCAATTCAGGCAAAATTCAAACATTTAACATACTCATTTTTTGTTACATCAGAGAGACAAGAATGCATTCTGCCCATTACTATTAACTGATCTTGGCAGGCTTTATTCCAGAAGTCCCTCATTGTTGTCAGTTGCACATTTCAGTTTCATGCGACCGAACATGTTTGGTCACATGAAACTGGGTTGCACATCTGCTCACAACCAGTTGCAAAGCATTCCACACTTTGCAACCCGTCTGAACAATCAGATGAGCTGCACCGCACTGAGTCACATAATGTGGACGAGGCTTAAGTGATTGCATTCCATGGATGTTGAATGGGCATGTCTCTTTATACACATATTGACTTTTGGTATCACATATGTAAAGAAAGACCAAGGCAGCCAACACCACCATCCCAAACCCTGCATTCCAACACTAGTAGACCCATACCAGGATGTCAATTGCCATCAAAACAATAAACTGTGGACAACAAAGGGTTATTATTTACCTGAATACCTCTGCCAGGACCAAAGGCAAAGCTATGTCCCTCTCCTTGAATAATGGCACTGAGGTTGACAGCCTTTTCCCAAGTAATACCATCATCTACACTGGTGGTATACATCATTGAGGAAACAGAACAATTGACATGGTGGGGACACAAGGTGAAAAAGAGAAAGATGGTGGCTGTTTCATCATCCACCAGGATGGCACCAAGGTTGTCCCCATCTACCACTAATCCATCATCATATATGAAGCTCTCTTCACTCCATTCATACCCTGTGGAGAAGAATATTAGAAGAATGGCTCGATGTTTAGACTTGCTTCGTACAGGAAGTACTAGGCATAAAACTTAGCATAATCTTACAGCAAGCTTCCACTGGATGCATATTAATGTGAAACATATCAACTATATGCAAACAACAGCCAAATGGAAGCCATGCTAGTTGGCTTCAAGTGATTGAAAAGTGCTCTCTTGAAGTGACTGTGCTGCATGCTAGCTGGCTGCAATTAAGGTGATGGGCATTGACTGGCTTCACACTGAAGTAATATGTTAGCTGACTGTAAATACCGTGATTGGCTATAAACCGAAACAATACTGTTTTTTACCAGGTAGGTATGCTAACTTGCAGTAAAAAATTAAATTGATACATTGATTGGCCACACAAGTGATCATGTATGACAGCAGACTGCACACTGAACTTGTGAAAGCTTCTCTCTCCACAAACCAATGACAATTTTGCTAAAAGACTCTTTAGCAAATCTTTAAATAAACAGAGGTAATATGCTAAATGGCATCCGAAACATCCAACATATAAGGAACAATAGGTTCATTTCTTTATGCATGTCCCACCACTTTCTGTAGAACTTTATGAGCATGGTGAAGTATCACTAAGGTGGCTCCAGAGTTAAACACCAATTTAGCTGAGCCCACTGCCTTTGTTCCAGTTGTGGGCCAACAGATAGTTCTCCCTACTCCATTGCTATCCTAGAAAATCATGCTCGATGGCAGTACGCTCCCTTTCTAAGTCTTTGGGTTCTGTATGAATTGAACTCTGGACTTCCTGGGAAAGAATCAGACCTGTGCTATATTCACTAAATCAAACACTTGGTCAAAGAGTTTATATGCACTGCTTGCATGTACTGTACATAATGGAATTATTGTCATCAATTTGATGCATACCAATATGTTACCTCAACATCCTTTTTAATTTGAAATAAGTTGGCTTATTACAGAATTCAGTAATTGTCACCAGTATGCTTGGCACAATGCTTGGTACAAGTCTAAAGATACTTGAATCAAGTCTATCATGCAGCTGCATAAACTTTCTACATGAATATTCATGTTTTTGTCAGCACTGGGATTAAATTTTCTGCAGCTAGGGCCAAAACTTAAATGTGATTTGTTTGGTGCATATATTTTGCTGGCAGGATTAGAGTTTACTGAGTTTCATATTATATTTATTTGGTCAGTGGCATAATTAGCATAAAATGCAGAATTTAGGGTGATTTTAGGAGGCTAAGTGAAATGTTACAGTAGGGCGTGACATTGAATTTCAGTTCTGATTGTACCAGGGTTGCTGTGTGCACCCACAGTCCCCATCACAGACCAACAGCAGCAGAATGCAATGTCCATTGGGCCTAATCAAGCACCAATTAGTCTAGCATCTTTGTGAGCTAGCTGGTACCTAATTAGGGAACAGTTGTGGCTCCCTGTTGTTACTAGTCATATGTCTAAATCACCATCTGAAAAAGTCTGCCATACTCCTGTAAAAAGCTGGAAACCTACCTTAATTCTGTGAGTTTACTGTTTTGATTTTGTTTTCTATTTTGTTTACTGAACTTACATGAAGCAACTGTAAAATGCTAATTGGGTAGCCAAATGCATGCCTAGGGTGTAAACTCTTCCTATAAAGCAATTTGCTGGTTATATACAGTAGAACAAGAAAGTGACAGTAAAGTATCAATTATTGTCAAATTGCAGAGAGAGCTGTACGGCATAAATTGTACAAGTAAAAACTTAGTAAATGCATACTTGTAATGCAAAAGTAAAATTAAGAATAAAATGACTTTGGGCCTCGAAGACAAAGCAGAGAAGATACCGTACCAATGAAATTGTTTTAAATATTACTTAGCTTAAGGCTATCTTTAAGGACCACCAAATTGTATTTTTTTTCTGTTGTAAATACTTGTACATTTTGCATTATTTTGCATTTATTCCAGGTATTTTTATTTTGGTACGATAAAAGTATACAAAGGTCAAAGATAATGATATGTACTGGTGAGATTGTATGGTCATGTTTGCTTAACCCCAGCCATTCCACAGTTATACACTCTTCATACTGGCTACAACCTTGATTTCGTACAATATTTGTGTAGTTGCTGGTTGATAAATTCAGTATAAACATGCTATATGGCTAACACTAAATTCAGTAGTTATTGTAGTTGGCAGCAAAGTTCAATGAGAAGTTAATACTGCATTAGATGATATGACAAAGTCTAAGTGGCCAGCTGAAGCAATACAATTATACAAACTGTCTTTTTATTCATGATGTAATGAAGTGCAGTTCTTTCAGTTGATCTCCGCAACTTTAAATTATTAAAGTGATCAAATTTGCTTGCAGATGTTCTGTTAATTTTGTTTATGTCACAAATGAATTCATATTTTAAAACATAGTAAATGCTCTAATTCTTATATCTTAAAAGCTGCAACAATTAAAAAGGATCTTGGGGGCAAGTTGGGACACTGATATTGTAATGAAATATTTAACAGTTTCCTGTAAAACTTAGTAAATCTCCGCAACTTTAAACCAAATTACTTCTTAGAAGTAATTTGGTTTGGAGAATTCGAACAGTTTAAGAAGATGAGTATCAATGATAGTTAAGTAGAGTAGGCTTCAACTTACCTAGATCAGTTGATCTCTTAGAAACAATAAACTTGCTACTTGCATCTCCAGTGCTTGTTTTTCTACCTTCTACAATAGCGACTAGATTTCCCTTAGGGGTGTAGGTTATCAATGGACATCTGTACTCTTTGACCCCAGCAACACCATTCACCCACAGTAATTGTTCCTCTACTATTATAGGTTTTACCTGTTGGAAGAAAAAGAGTGGAAACAATGAAAGAAAGCAAATCAACTTACTCCACATCCTTCAAAAGTGGCCAAAGAAAACATTTCAGGATTTTCACTTCATACTAAGGATTAAGGATGCTGGAGCCCATGTGAACAGATCAGCAGGCCATGAGTTTTAGATTTTCCAGGTGTGCTAAAAGTCACACTTCTCAGGAAATTAAGGAGTGTGGTAGGTGTGCTTTTAAAGTACTTTAATAAACTTTTATGAAGATTATACTGTATTGTACCAGCTCCCATTCTTCATCTGGATGTGTAAAAAACCCATACTGTACCTCCTCCCAGTGATTTGAGGCAGTAGCTGGTGGGCCAACCCTCCTGTACCTCGAATATCAAGACGACAGAAAAACGGTGATAGTACTTTTAACTTCATAGCAGGTGTGGAATACATCTCTTTATGTACATTCTCTAACACCTGCAAACATTGACACGACACAGATTAGCAAATTTCACTCTATTTGTGAGTCTATAATTAAAATGACTCTTGGTAACTGATTGTTCGTGATAAATGAATATTTACAGTATGAAGCTTCAATGGTATTAATATCAATTAATATCTGACTGAAATGGCTGTTTAATGAATCAATAGGAGTTCTTTACTTCCTGAGCTTGAAGCATGTCAAAATCACAAACTACTGTAAATCTTATTGATCATGTTGGTCCACATTGCATTGCAACTAGACTTAAATTGTCGATTGCTTTGTTGGATACTTATGAATTTTGATAGTTTATGATGGTATAGATGAATGGTTAATAGGGACTGTAAATTTACCATGGTTGGATGAAGAATTCTTGTCAAAGTTTGTTGATGTTGGTACAGTTATACAAGTGCAGCCAAGGTGCTGTACGTACTGTAGGTACAGGAGCAGGCACAGTGTGCTTCTGATAGTATATTATGCTTGTTTTACGAGTGAACTGTTGCTGAATGAGGTATTGTAGCTCCCTGGTTTATCATGGAAACAGAATAAAAGCACCATCTCAGATCATAGATACATACTGGGTCACAGCTCCATGCACAGATGTTGAACAATACTTTCATGATTTTACCAACTCCCAAATTTTGTCTGAACACTAAGAAATTCAGTGTCTGTTGATTTTACTGTTTATTGCTTTTTGTTACCTGACCTTAACAAAAATTGACCTTTTACTCCCCTTCAGTTAATTACTGCATAAGTGTAAAGAAAGAGATTAAAGTCTGCTACAGAATAATCTTTCAAAAATTTGCACCACCTACTACACTGCATTGAATGTTCTTCAAGCGTTAAAAATCAAGTATTAACAAGGATCTCTTATTTCTTTTTCCAAAGGAAAAATTTGACCTCAACATATTTTTCAGGTTACACCACTGGAATTTACTGTAATTCTACAAATTTCACTAATTATTTACGGGGAATAACTGTGCACCAAAACTATCATTCATACTGACATACATGGAAGATCTTTCTTTTTAGGGCTGTGAATGTTTAGCGATTAATCGCGATGATGTAGTGAGTGATACTGATTGTAATGCAGAAATAATAATAGTTGATATGTAACATGCTAAAATCAAATTATTCTGAAACTTTGAAGCCAACAGTACAGGGTTCAAATATGCCCAGAATGTTCCATTTAACAAAAAATAGGGATCATCAGAGTATACAAATAGAAAAAAAACTGTCAAAAACTGGTTTTGCATTTAATCGCTTGAAGCTTTGCACTAAACGTTTATTCCACATGCGTTCATTTAGGGGTTAATAGCTACACGTTCACAGCCCTATTTCTTTTCTTTTCTTTTCTTTTTTTTTGTTTCCTGTGTAAATAAACAAGGCTGGAAAAATGATGAACCTCCAGGAAGGTATTAAAGTAAAATTACTTCCCAGGAAGAGAATCAGACTTCCCACAATCCTCCCTACTGTACATGTACATGTTTTCATAAACAGAAAAGGGAACTATCCCTCCAATTGCCAAAAATTTCCCTCCAGATGCCCAAATCTAAGCAGAAGGAGCCTCCGAGCTTTGCAACTTTTTCCACCCAAGGTACAGTTGTAAAATACTGTAAATCAGACATTCAAGAACTTGGACCAGAATTCTTAGTTTCAGCTGTTTTTTTCTCTACTCAAGATTCTCCCAAAATATTGCCTTGTATGACTCTGCAGCAAATGCATCATGTTGCTTCAATTAACTTTATGATACTGTACATTAGGGCTGTGACCGTGTAGTGATTAATCCATAAACCATCCCATGTAGAATAAACGTTTAGTACAAAGCTACTGGCGATTAATCGCAAAACCCATTTTCTGTCTGATTTTCTTCTCAATGCCCTGTTATTTTTTGACCACCGGATTATTCTATTCCTAAATCTCCATTTTGCAAGACAAAAAACCTCGGAGAGACTGTCAGAGGCAACTTTATGAACTTGCAGAGAAAGAATGGAAGGCATATTGTTTGAAATATTAAATTGCAAAATTGTTTTTCAAATGTACAGGCCTTTCCTCACTCCCAAAATATCTCCCATGATAAGGCATACAACTTGATGAGGGAGGACATATCACTTACATTGTAAAACATAATGCAAAGTTTTTGAGTAATCAGAATTTTTTTCCCCATTTCGACTGTCTGAACTACTTTTGCACCATCAAATCCTTCATTAATTTTGTGACAAGTAATGAAAGAACCTCTACAGCTCTTCAATAAATGTTTCATGTCTGAATCCAGAAACATTTTTTTCATGAGCAGGAGAACCTTCACATCCCCTGCAATCTCTGCTAACGACAGAAATATGAAAAAATGTACTGTATTCCCTAAATGCTGCCCAGGTTGTTACATTTTTGAAAAGGGGGCATTTATTTGAAGATATATGTTAAAAAAAACTTACCCATAGAACCTCCTCTAATGTCTTGAACGCCTACAGAAAGTTTCTTAGATGTACTTACATCACACTGTGTGAATGTGATACTGTTATCAGAAATTTTTATCTTGAACTGCGCTGGGAATTTTTCAGGTGTGTTGAAAACTTCTATCAACTACAAGCTGTGTTCATTTTGGAACTTTGATTGTGAATTGTGATGATCGTTAATTTTGTGTTTCTAAAACTTAGATGTGTCATGCATGGATCTACACGTGAAAAAGTAAACTGATATTAGGCTACTATTGTAAATTTAAAGACAGAGCAGTCCCCCAAACCTTTTTTGAAGAAACAGATGAATATGACAATTTTCTTCTTCAAAGTATCTTTAAGCTTATTTTATAACTTTAAAGCCAGTCATTCGCCACCCTAAACTACAGTTTCAGTATACATATATGAAAACTCTTAATTGGTACAGCTCTTTGATTGGCATCACATTCAAACAATGCATCATAGCTAAATTACACAGCATGGGCACTGAGAGTGTCTTGATTACACATTATGGACTTGTATGCCCACTGGGACAAGCCATGAAGCAATAAACTAGGGTTGTGTCTGGATAAAGATGAGTTTTAGATAAATGTGGGAGGGGCTAGAAGTAACTAGGTTGGGAGAATTGGAACTGTTTGGGTTGATGAAAATATGCCTTTAATGTTGCATTATTCCCTGCAAAACAAGCAGTTACTTCTTGTAAATTTGACAGTTGAAGAGAAACATTGCTGTCACATGACCCTCAACTGCCAATCATAAAACAGGAAAGTCTACTACACCACTTAAAGTTGGGGTGACTGCTCTTGCCCTTTAATGTTAGGCTTAACCTGTGGTTTGGGCCTGTAGCCCAAGGAGGCCTGGGAATAGAGTTAGATTTGAGGGTTTTTTTTCGTTGAGGTCAAAGGTCATAATACTAGCCTGGGCTACATATTATCAATTGGAACAATAATGCAGTAATCCTTTTCACAACGCAATATTTAATAATGCCAAGTTTTTTGTATGCTTTTTTAATGCAGATGTGCACTTGAAGGGCCCACGCAATTGACTGTTACCCAATAAGTAAATTTGGTAATTTGTTGCCACATGGAATTGTGGCCACAGCATGGGATATACAAACCGAGGTCAGCAGGTCGCGTACAATCATCCCTTGTTTTCGTCAGTGCATACAACTTTTTTTTAGGGTCTAACGAAGTCCAATGAAAAATAGGGGTGTCAGCGCTACTTTTTGGCAGATTTAATGCAAATTTTAAAACAAAGAGACAATTTAGACACAACAACTGCACAAAAGGACACTTAAAACCCTCCTTTGTATTATGGATAGATTATGAAAGAAAGATTTTACCACATTTACATGAAAACTCAAATTTTGAAATATGTGTTGTAGGTGCAGGATTGGTTTGTTTATCCTGACGATTTGGACGATGTGCTTATCTGTACAGCCACCAAAATGAAGTACCGAACTGGCTTATTCTTGGGCTAGGCTAGATGATAGAGGTAAAAGCTTAGTACCAATAATTAAACGACAATCAGGCAATTAAAATTGGCAACATTTTGGAATAGGCCCTGCAGGGCTAGCTTCAACTGCACCATCATTGAAAGCCGTGTTGCGCTGGTTATCGAGCATTAGCAAGAGAAGTATATAAAATCAGATACCTCAAAATGACAACAGGGCCTATTTTGCGAGTATACACACCTTCACTATCACCAATGTTTGCTATAATCAAGCTAACTAAAATACTGATACAGCTTGCACAGTCTGGATTTTAGAATTCGAATGAGGGGTTGGTGGAATTCAACTACTGAATATTGGATATTTAAGGAATAAAAGGCAAGATTTTTAGAAATTTAAAATATTTGCTGGGCCTATTTTGAGAGTATAGCTTCTTGACTATTAAATCCTTGGTGCATTCTGTAACAAAATAAATATTATAATAAGGTAAAGATGGTTTGCACAGTCTTGATTTCAGTAAGGGGAATCAGGGGTTGGTGGAATTCGATGACTAATAAAGGATATTTACAGAATAAATGAAAGCAAAATTTTTCAGAAATTTAAAAAAGTTGTAGGCCTATTGTGAGAGTATACAACTAGTCTCTTTATAGGCATTGCAAATTTCTTAAATTTTTAACAGATGTTGAGTTTTATTCAGCAAATATCTCGTATTCAGAAGTTAAATTCCACCTACCCTTCGTTCACCTCGCTAAAATCAAGACCGCACAAGTGTCCTTACCTTGCCACAATCACAATAATTAGCTTGTAAGTAACTTGTAGCAAAACAGTGGCACTGGCAGTCCCTTAGTCAACAAGACATACTCACATAGGCCTACTCTCGAAATAGGCCAAGTGATCATTTTGAAGTATGTGATTTGTATTTGTATGAGACGTTGTTGAGCCGCAGACGAAATGAAGTCCTGTCTGCACTGAAAATTCCATATCAGGGCCTATTTCGAGATAATGCCTTAAAAGTAGCCTAACGTTACTACAATTTACCACACTCAGTCTACGTACTTAGCCTAGCCTAGGCTTAGGCATACCTGTAATTGTGTTCCCTGAGATTGAGAATGTGCGAAGGAGACCACATTCAGCAGCACAACTGCACGCAGTAGCCCGGCGAATTTGCTCCAGTTTCTTTGGTCATTTTGTACCATGATGTTTTCGTAAAAGGAAAATGAATAAACAACAAAAAATTCTGTGCCGGATTTAATCGGGTAGCCTCAAATGCGAGGCTCACTGTTGTGGATGGTCGGTTTTCTATGCTTCACTACAATATCACTAGTTCGATGCATACCTCACTTGAGCATATTATAAGCTCAGTGCATGCACTTTGTCGCGTATCATCCATATGGCTCAGCACCCCAACTTCCGTACTTTATGTCACATGATCATCTTTGCATGTGACGTAACAATACAATACAACAATGGTACACAAAAGTTCACGTAACCTTTACATCCTGGGGCCCGTTGCATAGTGAAAATAATAGTTTAAGCGCTTGATAGCTCCACTTGTGGAAGCATGCAGAGTGTATGTAGCCTTTTATCGTCTTCGCGTTGAATCTAGCTTTCTTCTTTAATCTCCTTTTGTAGATTTCTTTGTTGTTCCTTCTTTCTTTCCTTTCTCTATAGTGTCTCCTGGTTTTGGAATCTATTGATGTGCAAACTTTGTTAACGTTATCTCTTTCCAGTTTACACTCTAAAATCAAAAGAGTGAACTTATTCACTCTTTGATAGAGTGAAAAATGTAAATTCACTCCATAAAAGTGATAATTCACTCCAAGAGGAGTGAAGTTCCCTCCAAAAAGAGTGAAGTTCACTCCAAAAAGAGTGAAATTCCCTTAAAACAAGCGAAGTTTCACTCTTGATGGAGTGCCCACGATGATCGCTCTTAAAAAAAGAGCGATCAATTGCAGGCACTCGTGGAAGAGTGAATTTTCCCTCTTCCTCTAGTAAATTTCACTCTTTTTAGAGCGAACTTCACTCTTTTTGGAGGGAACTTCACTCCTCTTTGAGTGAATTATCACTCTAATGGAGCGAATTTACATTTTTCACTCGATCAAAGAGTGACTAAGTTCACTCTTTTGATTTTAGAGTGTATCGTGTAAATTATTTATATAGAGGAAAACAATTCATAATACTTCAGTTTTCTCCTTTTCCATCATATCCCGATTATGTTTAGATTAGGCTTGGATTATGTATAATGTAAATATCTATATTATTTTTACCACTGTCTTTTCGTTATATGTCATTTGTTTCAAGCTGATGGAAATAAATTGTGTCAATGAATCAAAAAATGCAAATATAACCATAAAAGATATTATGTAAGAGAAAATATGTAATCCCAAGGTTTCCTCTTGAAGGTCCATGGCAGGGGCGGGATTTGATCTCTGAAAGTGGGGGGGGGGGGCAAATTCAGGCAGACTACCAAACGGCGACAAAGGCGAAGCGCTCCCCCTGACGGTGTGGAATCCAGGGGCCCGCCCTAGAGTCCCGGGTTGGGCCCAGGGGCAAAGCCCCGGCGGGGGTCCAGGGTGCGAAGCCCCCGGAAGCTCCTGGGTATTTACGAAATTGTAGGCACTCAAATGATGTATTTTATCTTCAACTTTAGATTACATAAAATGGGCATTTAACAGAACACAAATATCATAATTTGACTTTCTTCAATTATGTCCTTACTCTATATGATAAAAGTCGGCCGGAATCGATAATGCAGAGGGTGCGGGGAGGGAGAATGGATTACTTAAAATTGAGGTTCTGCAGGGGCTCGCTCCTTGGTGCCCCAGATCTTCTTTTCAGAAAGCCAGGGGGCTTTTCATATGATGTGAATTCAGCCCTCGTCTATGATGGGGCGCGCGAAGCCCGCCGAAAAATTTAATGTTTAAAGGGCCAGTTCTCTCACCCTAAACGGTACCAATTCTCCTAACCTTCTTACTGAAGACCCTCGCACAATTGTCTGAAATTCATCCTCCTCCAGGCACAATCTCAGTTTATTACTTCAGGGCGAGTATAGAAAAACACAATTTATATAATCAAAACACTCTCAGTGCCGTTTATGCTGTGCAATAAAAGCTTTGGCACTCTGCATTGTTTGAATTAGCTGTCAATCAAAGAGCTGAGCCAATTGAGAATTTATGTACCCGGGTTCCAAAATTGTAGTTTGGGGTGAGAGGTTTGGCCCTTTAAGACATCTCAATAATGTAACTGAATGAAAATTAGAGAAAGGATGGGCCACTTTTAACCTTAGCTTGAATAACGGTCCCCCCTAAAGACATTCTTACTGAAGTACAAACATACTGTGGTTTCCTATATGGTCTTTTTCAGGTGACTTTTACAGAGCCGTTAACTGTAAAGGGGCGCGCGGAACGCGCCGAAAAAATGAACTTTTACTTCATCTTAGTAGTGAAATTGAAATAAAATAAGACAAAGAGTGGTGCCTTTTCACTTCAGCTGAATAAAGGTGATCCATGAGGATATTTCTACTGAGCAAAAACGTACCGTTGGTTTCCTTTAGAGTCCTTTTCGTGAGAATATTATAGAGTCCTTATTTGTGATGGGACGCGCAGAACACGCCAAAAAAGGACTAGTTTTGAGACATCTCAAGAGAAATAATGGAAATTAGAGAAAGGGCGGGTCCCTTTTCACTTTAGCCGAAAAAGGGGTGGAGCTCCAGATTAGAGTAAAATAAGATAATCGTCCTTTCAGAAAGCTTTGGGGCACTTGGTCAGAGAAGGGGACCAGAAGATGACCGCCTCCCTGCCTCCCCTTTCACTAGTTACTGTAGAGCTTCAGTTGTGTACGGCCCGGGCACTGGTGAAAAGTTTCAGTGACAATGGAAGAGGTGTTCTAAAAGAAGTAACCCCGAATCCTGAAATATTTAAAACGGTTGCATGCGAAGCGTGTCGAAAAGGAGGAGCGTTCAGACATTTATTATAAGAATATTGTTTTTATTTAGTTTTCAATGCAGCATATGACCTGTTTAAACATTATACGACTTAATTAAGTATCACTCGCGTAGCTCTGTCAGTTCCAGTTTGTATTTTTGTAGCAAAAGCAACCAGACTAAGATGTAAAAAGAACTAACTTCTGGAAAAAAGTGGGGGCAATGCCCCCCTTTCCCCCTCCCCGTAATCCCGCCTATGCTCCATGAAATCTATATCATTATCCCTCCACAAACAAGCTTTGCTATCAGAAATCTCTCTCTCCAAGAACTATCCCTAGCTGGAACCTTTTCTCGGAACAGGTTCGCTGTGCCCCTTCAGTTGACAGCTTTAAAAGCCAGCTCTTAGCCCTTGACCCAAATCGTTGTAGCTTGTTTTTTTTCATCTGACTTCCTTAGTCCTCGTTCAACAGCACGGGATAGCCTGGTCTGGCGGTTGAGCTGCCTTTGAAAGAAGAAGAAGAAGGAAAAACGATGTCCGACACAGAGGTTTGTGAAGGGTTTGGGGGAGGGGGTGACAGTGTTACTATTTGGTTGTGTCTGGTTGGGGACGAGGTTGTAGTAATGGGTATTTAATCACTGGAATGTAAAACAGTGTTATAGTTAACAAAGTTTCACACTGAGCTCAAAATCAATATTAGGAGTAGTATATAGAACTATATAGCTCCTACTGGTACCATGACAAATTAGCTACATGTTACACTTGAGCCGATTTTCCACAGATATTTGATAACAATTTCCCTTCCTCTCCTCTGTGCGTTTCCATCATTCATTTCTAGAAATTTGCCAAAAATGACCAATTTAAAGGGCCAAACCTCTCACCCCAAACTACAATTTTGGTTACCCGGGTACCGAAATTCTCAATTGGCTCAGCTCTTTGATTGACAGCTAATTCAAACAATGCAGAGTGCCAAAGCTTATATTACACAGCATGAATGGTACGGAGAGTGTTTTGATTATATAAATTGGGTTTTTCTGTATTCACTCTGAAGCAATAAACTGAGATTGTGTCTAGATGAGGATGAATTTCAGACAATTGTAGGAGCTTCAGTAAGAAGGTTACCAGAATTGGTACTGTTTGGGGTGAGAGAACTGGGCCTTTAATTGTCATGAAACCCAGCAAAATGGTTCCGTCCATGGTAGACTCAGTTGCCTCTGGGGAAGTATTTCCCGCTTCGGTCAATGTTTTTCGTCGTGATCTCAAATTTACTAAGAAGGGGTGTTTATCGCTGTCAAGAATACTTTTATTGCTTCTACAGAACCTAACCTCATTACTGTGTGTGAAAGTACCTGGATTTCATTACACGTCAAGGGGTCAGCACCGGTCTACATCGGTGCCTTCTATCGACCTCAGTCTACTGATCGTGATTATTTGTTGCATCTTGATACATCTTTATCTAAAATCCCTAAAAATGCTTCAGTGTGGCTCTTGGGTGATTTCAACTTACCCAGTGCGCACTGGGAAGCTATGTCACTTAAACCAGGTGCATGGAAGTTATCCTGCCATCAGTAACCTCATGATTGTTATCACCCAAGACAACAACTTACACCAAATAGTCAAGGAGCCTACTCGTGAGTCTAGTATTCTAGACCTTTGCTTTAAAAATAGTCCTGCCCTGGTAGACTCTACCAGTGTCGTCAGTGGCATAAGTGACCACGATATGGTTATTGTAAATGCATTGCTCAAACCCAAAGTTACCAGGCCACCCAGGAGGAAGGTGTTCTTGTACCACAAAGCAAATTTTTCTAACATTGATTCTGATATGGCAGCTTTTAACACTAAGCTGACCAAAGATCTAATTGATTCTTCTTCTATAAATGATCTGTATGATTCATTTACGAGGGCCCTTTTTCGTTCCATAGATAAATATTCCAGCTAAATTAAGCTCAAGTCGTTTCTCCTACCCATGGGTGAATCGACCATCAATAAAAGAGATCAGAAGGAAGCAAAGACTCTATAATAAGGTTAAGAAGTACAATCAATCTTCCTATAAATTTGAATTCAGGAAATTAAGGAGGGGTATTGATAGAAAAATTAGAACTTCTTACAACAACTATATCCGCGACGTTATCGGTGGTAGCTTAAAATCCGAGAATACTAAACCCTTCTGGAATTTTATTAAATCTAAAAAAACTGAAACCACTGGCAACTCACCACTTCAAGTCCTGGGTAGACTTCTGTCTAGTCCCAATGAAAAAGCAGAGGCTTTAAATAATCAGTTTTTCCCGTCTTCCCTAAGAAAAACATAGATAGCATGCCGGTTATTGACTCAACCCCCATTCCTGACATAGTCGACTTACAAATCTCAACTAATGGTGTTCTGAAACTCTTAAATGATCTCCAAGTGCACAAGGCAGCAGGGCCTGACAATATTACTGCCAGAGTCCTAAAATCTTGTGCCAACAGTATTGCTCTTATTCAGCTCCTAAAGTTTTTTAGAAATCTTTATTAGATGGACGCTTACCAACGGCCTGTCTTAGCAAATGTAATTCCCATCTATAAGAAGGGTGAAAGATCTGATCTCGCCAACTACAGGCATGTTTCGTTAAAGTCCATCCCCTGTAAGCCTTTATAACACATCATCCACAGACATATTATGGATCCTTTTGATAAATTTAACATACTTTCAGACGTGCAACATGGCTTCCGCAAGGTGAGATCACGTGAAACTCAACTCTCGGCCCTTGTTAATGACATTATGAAAATCTTGGATGACAGAAGCCAAGCAGACTTAATCATAATGGACTTTAGCAAGGCTTTCGACACAGTACCCCATCAGCGTCTTCTCCGTAAACTTAAGCATGTTGGTATCCGGAACATCTTATCTTGGATCGAAAATTTCCTTACTAATCGTTACCAAAAGGTTTTAATTGATGGTGTGTCTTCAAAAAGATCTCAAGTCATTTCTGGTGTCGCCCAAGGTACTGTCCTTGGACCCCTTCTATTCCTTATCTACATAAACGATTTGCCGCAAAAACTTAAATCAAGTGTTAGGCTATTTGCCGATGATTGTATTTTGTATCGTGAAATTAAAAACGCCAACGATACAGAAATTCTTCAACGTGACATTGACAATCTGTGTCAGTGGGAATCAACTTGGCAAATGGGGTTCAATAAATCCAAATGTTTTACCATGAGAGTCACCCATAAGACTAATCCAAACCCGCATTCTTACGCGATGGGGAACCATACTTTGGAGCAAGTCATTACCCCTATTTAGGAGTAGAACTTTCTGCAAATATGAGTTGGAAAAGCCACCGTGACAGCAGCTAATGCAAACTGGACTTTGGGCCTACTGAGAAGAAATCTTGCCCACTGTGACAAGGCAACTAAAGACACAGCTTATTTTGCTCTTGTCCGGCACATTCTAGATTATTTTAGTACTGTCTGGGATCCTTATACCCAATCAGACAGGGATATTATTGAAAGGGTCCAGAGGCGAGCGGCCAGATTTATTTTTAACAACTACAGTCGTCAGTCCAGCGTTTCAGACATGATTAAACAACTCAAATGGGACAGTCTTGAAATCCGACGACTGAGGGCTGGCCTCTTAATTATTTATAAAGAAACACACAATTTACCACCAAATAATGTGGCTCAATTCCTGGTTGACTCTCCAAGCTCAGCCCGTCCGATTACTCGTCGCACTAGTGGTAAATATTTGTACCACCACCTTTCATCTAATAAACTATGTTAGTAAAAGTCCCTTTACCCCTAACTATACCTAGTTGGAATTTGCTTCCAGAGCATGTTCGCTGTGCCCCATCAGTCAATTCTTTCAAGAGTCAGCTTTTGTCCCTAATTATTCAGCATTGTTAGTGCTGTTTACTATTTGCGTCATCCGACTCCCAAAGCCCTCTAGTAAGTATCAGTACGGGATAGCCTCTCAGGCGTTTGTAGCCTACTGCCTATCGAAAGAAGAAGAAGAAGAAGGTACAGCAGGCCTATTGTAGTCTATCTATCTCTTGCAGATGTCCGCATGTCTGGTCTAACGGTAAGAGCATCTGCCTCTCACGCGGAAGCTTTAGGCCTGGGTTCGCTTCCCACATTATGACTTCACTTGCTTAAAGGGCCAAACCATTCACCTCAAACTATAATTTTGGTACCCGGGTACCGAAATTCTCAATTGGTTCAGTTCTTTGATTGACAGCTAATTCAAACAATGCAAGGTACCAAAGCTTATTTACCGTTATTACATATTGCGTCATGGTACTAATGATGTAAGCTAATTATTCAACTGTAAATACTTGTATATATTATCATTTTTATCCCCTGATTTGCTGTTTTGTATGTGTATATGTTAAGACTGAAAATAAAGTTCTTCCTACACACACACACACACACACACACACACACACACACAAAAGCTTATATACACAGCATGAACGGTACTGAATTTTTTTGATTATATAAATTGAGTTTTTCTATACTCACCCTGAAGCAGTAAACTGAGATGTTGTCTGGATGAGGATGAATTTCAGACAATTGTGGGAGGGGTTTCAGTAAGAAGGTTAGAAGAATTGGTACTGTTTGGGGTGAGAGAAAATAAGGACAATCTGACCAGACCTCACAAAGGGATCGAGGTCGGGCGTAATAAAATACTCATCTGTGTATTTATTTGTTGTAAGAATCCGCTATCACTTCTAAAATATCACTTAACTCCTGTAGGGCCTGTGAGGAACTTTTTCCAGTTGATTACACAGCCTATTAACACAGCAGATGAGCTACTCAGTGGCGTAGCTATAGGATTTTTTTTTGTGGGTGGGATGCTATGGGGGGATGGACACTTTTGTTGGGGGGCTGGAGTTTACTATCTAAGCTTAGCGCCACCATCAGTTGGTGCAGTGCGTACAAACTTAAGAGAACTTTGGATTTTAGCAACTCCCAGAAGGCTGAAAATGGCATTTGCCAGGTTTCATTGTCTTCAATTTTGGTAAGAAAAAATTGAGATTTTTCTAAGATTCAAACACACTTTTGAGGAACTGACTAGCTCAGTTCTTTACTCCATTCGACTGTGTATCCTAGGATTGCAAATGCGGAATTCTGCTGTATGTTGCAAGCAGTTCTTCCAGTGCACGCCTGAGCAAGGTATTTCCATAGTCGTCGGGGAGCATTTCAGTTTGGGGCAGAAGATTTTTGCACGAAAAATGTTAATTCCACTCGTAAGACAGTCAAAGCGGAGCGCCACCACTGGTTGGCGCAGAACGTCTAGAAAATTTGAAAATTCGTACCTCTCAGACAGTCGAAAATGACATATCCCAGGCTTATGAAGGGGATCCAAGCAGTCGCTATTTAAGTTTCAATTCAGAAAAGTGTTCACCCCAAACTAAAATTTAGCCAGAAAGACTTAGGGGAGCGCCACCATTAGTTGGCGCGAAGCGTGCAGAAAAATTTGAAATATCTTACCCCTCAGACAGTTGAAAATGGCATTTCCCGTTAGTATATAGGGGAAGTGATAAATCGCACCCCTCTGGCAACCACTTCATATTAATAAGTTGATACGTCAACATTTAAATATTCATATAATATCTTACCGGCGAACAGCTCACAGCGACGTGAATAGAAACTAAGTTCGAAGTGTGACTCATGATGATAATAACATGTTTCACAGTTCTTGTGCGCGATCGACGGCTGAATCTGGGTTTGACAGGAGCCAAACGGTGTATGGTAATTGTCAAATTGCTTTGATTTTGGAAGAAATTATCAAACTGTAACAGCACTAACTCAGATAAGGTATTCTAGTGTATATGTAGTGACTGCTCTGGAACTACAACTATCCATACAGTGGCACAACAGACATGTGGATGATCGCGAATAATCGTCATATAGCTTCTGGTCCTGGGCATGACGTTAAACTGCATCCAGGTTGTGGCTTCTGTTCTATCCAGCCAGTCTAGAGCAGGACCACTCAGTGTTTGCCCTTTTGAGGGCGTACTTGTCCATTTGGGACGTTAAGCTCCTTAAGGGAGCAGAACTCCTCCGGGAGTAATCGTTTGGTTTTCGCCCCTTGGCTCTTCGTCAGAGAGTCGTGGGGACTTTTAGAAAAAAAGCGTGAATAATCGTAATATAGCTTCTTCGGGAAGGAGTGTAAGTTTTGGTTTCGCCGAACGGCCCTTTGCCAGAGGGTCGGGAGTACTTTAGAAAAAGAATGGAGAAGAATTTGACCCAGCTGAAATTCCATGTCACCGACCATGTACCCTAGATAGGATATATCTCCATTGGCGCGGCGAGCTAGGGATTGGGGGCAAGGGGGCAGTCTGACCCTCCCCCCCCCCCCCTCCAAAAAATCCACACATTCTAGAATGTGTCGGGAAATTGGAAAAAGTAGGACAGGGATTTGCAAAAAATCGAACAATCACTGGAGTTTTAAAAAATGGCATAGTTTTTCCGAAAATTCCTTTACGTGCCCGCAATTTGAAAAAAAAAAACCCGCCATAAATCACGGTACTAGAATTCATGAAAAGTAAAGATTCCAAAAATTTGCTACACATCCGGGCAGCGCAAAAGCCGGAGCCTACTAGTTTTTACTTCACACTTTTTCACAACACAATACCCGAAATGGTAAAATATCATCCAAATTTTTTCAAGCTTTTACCCGAAAACACAAAAGTAAATGATCATAATCAGGCCAGGGTAACATATTTCACAATAATCAAAGAGATATAAAATCGGGACACATTTGGGAAGCCTATCGCCTAAAATCTCAGGCTTTCTTTAAACAGTATCAATTCTCTTAGCCTTCTTACCACTGGCGTAGACAAAGGGGCCATGGCCCCCACTGTTCATGCCCGCAAAATAAAAAAATGAATGAAAAATAAAGAAATAAATAACGAAAGTAAAAGGTACTTTAGTCACCTTGGCCTAGGCTGGCCCCCTGCACTTGAAGGGTCATAGTGTATAATTAGTATATATATTCCAGGGTTCGTTCCGCATTTCTGTTGATGTCCAACGGTGCACGCACGCTGAACGCGAACACTTTTTCAATAGACTCAATCAGTGTTACAACAAATGCCATCACGGCTGGGCGTCAAACTTAGAGTTGGTAAGGCGCGCTCACTGAGCTCTATGCTATATAGCTCACTAGTGGGCGCGCTTACACTGTCGCCACGGTCACAATGGACGGTAGGTTCCAGTTTGTCTACTCTCTGCGTGCAACCGCGCAAGCGTTAACACGCGCAACACCAAATGTACACCCATGTGTTCTTGCGCATGCTCTATGCCAACCAATGCGGTCCACCGTGTTGTCATCTATCCTGAGACAAATACGGGCAGTGGTTTAAAAGAAAATCAGGTAATTCGGGTCATAACGACAGTGTGAGAATGTCTTCCCATTAGCTTGGAATTCATTTAAACCCATCTCGTAACTTGACATTTTCAACAGATTTTACTAATAGAAGTAAAATCATTTATTGTCGGAAGTTCGTGCAGTCACATACATAATTTCATCAATGCAACACGGTAGATATTTAACGAGTATCTAAGCGGAGCGCCACAATCGGTTGGCGCGGAGCGTACAAAGAAAATTTTGAATATCAACACCTCCCAGAAGGCTGGAAATGGCATTTGCCAGGTTTAATTGTCTTTAATTCTGGTGAGGAAAATTTGTGATTTTTCTCAGATTCAAACACACTTTTGAGATACTGATTAGCTCAGTTCATTACTCCGCTGAACTATGTATCATAGGATTGATTATTTCTTAACGAAAGTTCAGACAATTCGTGATGGTTTAGACGGTTTGCCTCTATACACTCCTTTATATAAACAGGTGGAGCTATTGTCAAACTTTACAGTTGTAGAAAACCAAGACGTAAAGAGGGCCGTATTAAGTTTGGGGACCAAACATTGTGACTTAGATCCCATACCAACGTGGCTACTAAAGAAATGCATAGATGAAATTGTCCCACTAATCACCGAAATTGCCAATAAGTCTATGCAAAATGGCGAATTTTCCGGATTGTGGAAACTATCTACAGTAAAGCCCCTAATAAAGAAACCGGGAATGGAATTGCAGTACGGTAACTATCGACCCATCAGTAATTTGTCATTTCTCTCGAAAGTGATCGAGAAATGGGTCCTACAACAGTATAATAATCATATCATGACTCATACTCTTCTGCCAGATTATCAATCTGCATACCGCCAAAACTACAGTTGCGAAACCGCTCTTGTCAAATTGTTCAATGACGCTCTCTGGTCAATGGAGAAAAAACGGGTAACTACACTTTGTGCTATTGATCTTAGCGCAGCGTTCGACACCGTTGACCATGATGCTTTGCTGACACTGTTGAAAAATCGATTTGGCATCTCTGGCAACGTTTTCTCATGGTTCCGAACATATCTCAGACCAAGGCAATTCCGAGTGCGTGTTGGTGAGACATACTCCGAACCTCGTGCGGTGGATTATTCTGTGCCGCAAGGTTCGGTGGTCGGTCCGCAATTATTTTCAGCTTATGCTAGCACATTAGGTGATGTCGTCATGTCGGGGCATAACATCAGCCTCTATGGGTTTGCGGATGATCACGTCTTGAGTGATGAAATTGATTTGAATGATCCACTTGCAGAAAGAAGAAGTATCTCCGGTTTAGAGAAGTGCCTAAACTGTGTAAAAGAATGGATGGACTGTAACAGACTAAAAATGAACAATGACAAAACAGAGTTTATTATTTTAGGGTCAAAAGTTCAAATTTCTAAATGTATTACAAAAGATCTGAATGTAAATGGAACACATGTTAAGAGAAGTGGGCGTATTAAATATCGTGGGGCGCATATTGATGAAAACTTATCTCTGAAAGAACACATAACTATCAAAGCACGAATTGCATCACTTAATCTTCATCGAATTCGCATTATTAGAAATTATTTAGATCATGATACCTGTCGTACTATTGTACATGCTCTTGTCATCTCACATTTAGATTACGCTAATGCAATATTAATGGGATTACCGGCATGTGATATAAACACATTACAATGTGTTCAAAATCGTGCCGCCAAATTAGTACTTCGTGAGGGTAAATTCGCCAGTGCTAAGGACTGTTTAAAATCTTTGCACTGGCTTCCAATTAATCAACGTATTAAGCATAAGGTACTATCTTTGGTATTCAAATCTCTCAATGGTGACGCCCCACAGTACTTAAAGAATTTACTGCATGAAGTCCCTGAATCAAAGTACAGGTTACGATCTAGAAACCAGGAGTCACTATCCCTTACTGTGCCCTTCACACGTAATTCCACATTTGCTGACAGATCTTTCTCCGTTTATGGTCCTAAGTTGTGGAATGCCCTTCCAGACAGCATTAAACGTAGTTCAAGTATTTCAATATTTAAAGCTAGGTTGAAAACGCACCTGTTTAAGGAAGCATTTGGTACTTAGTAAATTCTCTTTTTATTGTAAAGCGCCTCAGAAAACCTTTGGTTCTGGAGTGCGCTATATTAAGTATTATTTACATTGCAAATCCGGAATTCTGCTGTATGATGCAAGCAGTGTACTCCTCAGTAAGGTATTTCCATAGGCATAGGGGAGCATTTCAGTTTGGGGGCAGAGTATATTTGCCCGAAAATTTAATTCTTCCCGTAGGACATGCAAAGCTGAGCGCCACCACTGGTTGGCGCGGAGCGTCCAGAAAATTCGAAAATTCGTACCTCTTAGACAGTCGAAAATGACATTTCCCAGGTTTATAAAGGGGATCCAAGCAGCTGATATTTTAAGTTTCAATTGCAGAAAACGTTCACTCCAAACTGAAATTTAGCCAAAAGAGACTACGCGGAACGCCACCATTAATTGGCGCGAAGCGTACAGAAAATTTTGAAATATCCGACCCCTCATACAGATGAAAATGACATTTTCCGGGCTTTTAGGGGGATTTAAGCAGTCGCTATTTGATCAGAAAATTACCAGATGAAATGTATCACTACCAATCGATGAAATGGTCCTGCATATTTTCGGGGGAAAACTACAAAACGGAATGGAAAACATGGTAATGAATTTTACTCTTTTGGTATTGGGACTAAATTCAATGTATATTGATAAAGTTGTGTGACTGCCCGAACTTCCGACTATATACATGATTTTACCTTTTGAAAAATGCAACATTACAAGGTGTGTTTTAATTTTCAAGCAGACTTATGTGAAGACATTCTCACTCTGCATCATTAAAGTATCGAAAAACAAATTACCCGATTTTCATTTCCTTTGCCCGTGTTTGGCTGTAGAGAAGGATAGATGACAAACTCTTGGGCACTTGAACACCCTCCTGTCTGTCCATTGAATTAATTTGTCAATTGAAAACGTCCCAGCATTTTTCAACCTTTGCCGGAATATTGGACCATTTCGGGCAGTTTTGCAAAACTACAGGATTAAGTGGGGATGATGAAAACCTTTTTCACGTTCTGCCCAAATGTGTCGCAGATCTTTGTTATTTTCCATGAAAATTTTACTTTAAATATAGCGTTCTCTGTTTTGCGACAAAGATTTGAAGCTACTAAAATAATCGGCGACACTGTAAAAAATGGTACAAAATCGCTGTAAATTTACAGAACATAACGATTACATAAAAGTTCTGGTAATAAGTTTCCAGAACTTTTCTGTAATCCTTATTTATCTCTTTATTTTTTGTACTTGTAAATCCATGGTAATTGTTTACAGTGCATTTAGGGTATTTTAAAGAAGGGCAATTTAGGGCAATCTAAAGAAGGCTCAAGAATGATTGTTTCTTTTAACTGTTTAAGCCACAGGCTTCCCAAATGTGTGGCGATTTTTTTTTATGTTTGATTTTTCGTTACAATGTTACCCTAACTATGATACTTTCTATTTTCGGGCAAATGCTTGAACAAATTTGGATTTTCGACAAATCCGGCATTGTATTGTGATTATCTGTGAAGTAAAAGTCACGAAAAATAGCTTTTTGCGGTGTCCGAAGGTGTGGCAATTTTTTTTGAATCTTGACTTGGTTTTTCATGAAAATATTTTTGCGACTATATGACGTTTCTCTCCAATTTTTAAGGCATATCTTTTCAAGATTTCGGTCACATTTGGGAATATTCTGAAAAAAGACCCATCACATTTTAACAAAATTTAAGGGCTCTCCGAATTTTTTTCCAAATTCCTGCCCGAATTTTTCCCAAATTCCTGTCCGATTTTACGGAAATTTGGGATAGTCTTCCCCCTGCCCCGTCTCGTACACCACTGGGTATGTCCACTCTACCCAAGATCTAAGTGAGGTCCTGTGAGGTAATAGTGGTAAGGTTGCAACCCTTGAGACTGCATTGACCCAACATGGGTTTGGTTGTTGCACTGGCCAATGACTGGCAGCAATGACCGTGCAAAGTGCAAATTCCTTCCAACAACATTTGACTATAGTTTTGGAACAAATTTGTGAACCCCCAGGAATTGAAAGAACCCTACAGTTGGATAGAAACAGGCCAGACGCTAGGAGCAAACTGATCCACACCAAGGTAGTCAATTTCAGCCACTCCAAATCTGCTAGTAAATTATTTATCCAGGAACTCGACGAGTAAAAATTCATGAGATTCCGAAGATATGAAGCTTGTTACAGTCTACCCGAATTTATTCCGAAATTCAGAATGGGGCACAATTGCAGAATACTCTGCCGCTGCGTGGATCTATCGCAAGTGCATCTATGTCATAGTAGTCGGGTAGCCCGGATCGAATATTATCATCGACCAGTACGAATTTAATTTTTTCCCAGGTCGCCAGTGGGGGGGGGGGGGGGCTGCTGGGGGAATGGGCGATCCAGTGGGGACTCGAGCCCCAAGCCCCTCTTCGTAGCTACGCCACAGTATCTGACCAAGAATACGATGCACTGTAAATTCACATTTGAGATCGCAGTAGCTTTCAAAGTCTTTTCCTTGGTGAACTTTACCACTTTATTGTCATGTGCATGATAGATAAACATTGTTTAACACTTTGTGTTATCATTGATTTTATTAGTGGCATTGAGATTCAGTCTCCACTCCCTCGGGATAGCAGAATTTTCCATAGTATAATGTAAAAGTAAAAATACTAGTTAAATTACATTTATGGCAGAAAACATTCTAATATGCACTCAGTCGACTCTCTCATTAAAAAAATTAATTTTGTCACTATTCTACATGTCCCGAAATTGACCAATTTTCCCGAATTCCTCGTAATTACCTGGAAAGGAATGGGATTGCAACTGATAACATAATTTACATTTACATACAGTTTGAACTTCCATTATCGATGGTGCGCTATAGCCTATGGACATTTCCACGGTTCTTTTGTTTTTCCATGACGAGTGTATGATAACAATTAACGAGGATTTCCGTTGTTTAAAAAACTACACATCTGATGAACCCAAATAGCAAATGGATCGTAAGAAAAAGTTTAGTGTTCTACATAAGGCGTGGTCCGAAATAGGTTTGAGACCTTTGATATCACTCTGCTGACATTTTATCGGAAAACTTGAAACTGTGTGCTCTGAACTGCTATTAGTTTAAAACAATTATAATTACATAGTTTGAAAATTATAAGATAATGGAACATTATGTAGTAACAAGTAGGCTAAATGATCTATTTAGTGAAAGTAAAAAAAAAAAAAAAATCAGCTTTGGAAAATTTTAGGGGGGGGGGGGCGCCGGGTGCGCCCCCGACTAAATCCGCCACTGATGTAAAGTAGCGTTAGTACGGGCCGGATCTTGTGTAGCCGGAAACAGAAAAAAACGGATGAGAGTTCCAATTAATTCTCAAATTGGTTTATTAATTCGTTGATTGAGTTCCAAAAAGATCAAGTTTGACTCGGCCGGCAAAATAATTATTAAAATTTAACTATATACATGGTGGTTGCATGCTTCTGCTTCGAGCTCTCTTGCACGAGTTCCAAAAAAAAAAAAAAAAAATAGTGGGAGCGGCAGGCCCGGAGCTTGCAAACCTCATGGGAGATCGGAACACATGTAGTCCCCTAACTGGTTAAAAGTTGTGACGCACCAAATTATATCAATATTAATGAATGTTCTGATCTAAAAGACCAACGAGGAGGCTGTAGAGGGTGAAATTGGCCACACCTTGAAAATACGGGATACGGCGTAAACGTTGAACTAGAACGAAGTAGACGCCCACGTTCACCGGTAACACGTGACCGGAAACAGTAAGGGCCCTGGGAATCTAGGACAAAAGGAAGGGAGAATTGCTCGCAAACAACAAGGTGGCGTCTATGTTAAAGGTCAGGGAAGGTGCACCATGCTACATGACAATACGCACTTACAACACCATGACAAAATGATGCAGCCATTTTTCTCTTGTGTACTATCCGCGTAAGTTACTGTGGTATTTTCCTATGCGCAAGTAAAGATTTTTGAAAGCTTGAATAATGTGATGACCAAAGGACAGTTCAGTTATTTCTCGGTCTTTGCATTTTCTCTCGGCATTTCATTTGAATTTCAACTTTTCTCACGTGCTCGTGTTTGTTAGAAATTAAAAGACCGTGCCCCGCCCGATCCGACGTGTAATGCTTTTTTTTTCGATTTTATAGGCTACTTAGTTAAAGGCATATTTTCATCATCCCAAACTGTTCCAAGTCTCCCACCCTACTTACTTCTAGCCCCTCCCACATTTATCTAAAACTCATCTTTATCCAGACACAATCCTAGTTTATTGCTTCATGGCATGTCCCAGTGGCCATACAAGTCCATAATGTGTAATCAAGACACTCTCAGTGCCCATGCTGTGTAATTTAGCTATGATGCATTGTTTGAATAGGATGCCAATCAGAGAGCTGTACCAGTTGAGAGTTTTGATATATGCATACTGAAACTGTAGTTTAGGGTGACGAATGACTGCCCCTTTAATAAGCCCTTCTACGGGAACTTTGTTTTCCAGGAGGTTACAATTTTGCACGGTACGTGTTGTATAGCTGTGCACGCAGTAACACCCTTGTTCGGTCAATAGGTAATACCTTCTGAAAGTGATTCGAAAGGAGATATTTTGTCGGTTCAAAGTTATTTACAAGGCGAACACATAACGTTGTAAACAACGTGATAGTATGTTTATCAACTTTGCAGTTCGTCCAATACTGTTTTTCACAAATTCACTAGAATAGATTCCAATAATTCGCAAGATCAAGCTCTAACTAGCGTGTTACGTTGTGCAACACGCGCAAATATTCCCAAGATCATCGGGAACTTTCCAAACGCCAGGCTCTTATTCTACCTCGTATATGAATATTGAACTCCTTGTGACGTTACTGTGTCGTCTGTGTCATTAATATGAAGTGGTTGCCAGAGGGGTGCGATTTATCACTTCCCAGTATATAGGGTATCTAAGCAGTCACCATTTTGAGTTTCCTTTTGCAAAAAGCACTTAAAAATTAAATCCTGCTATGAAGCGGTCAAACTGGTGCACCACCATAAGTTGGGGCGAAACATACAGGAAATTTTGAAAAATCTGACCCTTCAGGCTTATAGGGGGTCTAAGCAGTCGTTATTTCGAGGTTCCGTTTTTCAAAAACTGTTCACTTGAAACAAAAATTCTGCTGGGAAGACTATCTACGCGGAGCGCCACCACTTGTTAGCGCAAACCTTACAGAAAATTTTGAAAATTCGGACCCCTGAGACAGTCGAAAATGGCATTTCACGATTTCACAGACTTATAGGGGGGATCCAAGCGGCCGCTATTTGATCAGAAAATTACGAGATAGATGCATCACTACCAATGAAATGTTCCCGCATATTTTCCGGGGGAATACTATAAAACGGCATTGAAAACAAGCTAATGAATTTACCTCTATTGTGAATCTTGGCTAAATTCAAGAAATATTGAAAAATTTTTGTGACTGCCCGAACTTTCGACTATACATGATTTTACTTTTGAAAAAAAAAATGTAACGTTACAAGGTGTGTTTAAATGGATTTTCAAGCAGACTTATGGGAAGACATTCTCACACTGCATCATTAAAGTATCGAAGAACAAATAACCCGATTTTCATAACCGTTGCCCGTATTTGGCTCTAGAGAAGAATAAATGGCAAACTTTTGGGCACCTGAACACCCTCCTGTCTGTTCGTTGAATTAATTTGGCAATTGAAAACGTCCCAGCATTTTTTTCAACCTTTGCCCGAATATTTGACCATTTCGGGCAATTTTTGCAAGACTACAGTAAGAAGTGGGGATGATGAAAACCTCATTTTCACATTCTACCCAAATGGGTCGCAGATCTTTGTTATTTTCCATGAAATCTTTACTTTAAATATAGCGTTTTCTGTTTTTCGGCAACGATTTGAAGCTATTACAATAATCGGTAATTTTGGGTATTGTGTTACACAAGATTTTAAAACAGGCTCAAGAGCGACTGTTTCTTTTAAGCCACGGGCTTCCCAAATGTGTCACGATTTTTTATGTTTGATTTTTCGTAACTATATTACCCTTACTATGATACTTTTCCATTTGTGGGCAAATGCTTGGAAGAATTTGTATATTCCACAATTTCCGGCATTGTCTTGTGGCTATCTGTGAAGTAAAAGTCACGAAAAATAGCCTTTTGCGCTGCCCAAAGGTGTAGCGAATTTTTGGAACTTGGTTTTCCATGAAAATTTTATCGCGACTTTATGACGTTTCTTTCCCTTTTTCGGGCATATCTCTTTTAAGATTTCGGCCACGTATAGGGATTTTTTGATAAACCATTCCTTATTTTTAAAAATTTAAGGGCTGTCCGAATTTTTCCAAAATCCTGCCCCATTTTTTCCCAAATTCCTACCCGAATTTAGATTTTGCGGAAATTTGGGGCAGTCTTCCCCTCCCCCGTCTCGTACGCCAATCAGAACGTCCACTTCACCTATGAGCTAAGTGAGGTCCTGTGAGGTAATTGTGGTAAGGTTGCGACCCTTGAGACTGCATTGACGAGCATGGGTTTGGTTGTTGCACTGGCCAATGACTGGCAGCAATGGCCGTGCAAAGTGCAAATTCCTTCCAACCATATTTGACTCAAATATTCTACCCACCACACCAAGTATAATTTTGGAACAAATTTGTGCATCCCAGGAATTAAAAAAAAAATCCCTAAAGGAGATAAAAACAGGCCAGATGCTAGGAGCGGAAACAACACCAATGTAGCTAGGCAATTTCAGCCACCTAAATCTGCTAGAAAATTATCCATCCAGAAATCCAACGAGTAAAAATTCGAGAGATTCCGAAGATATGAAGCTTGCGACAGTCTGTCTACCTAAATTTATTCTGAAATTCAGAGTGCGGCACAATTGCGGAATACCCTGCAACTGCTTGGATCTATCGCAAGTGTATCTAGGTCATAGTAGCAGGGAAGCCCGGATTGAATATTATCATCGGCCAGAATGAATATTTTTTTTTTGCCCAGGTCGCCAGTGGGGGGGGGGGGGGGGGGGAGGACTTCTGGAAGATTCAGTGGGGGGATTCTCCAAACCCCCAAATTAAACTGGATTTGGTAGCAGATACCCAGTTTGTGATTCCAAAACTAGAGTTTGGATCTCTAAGCAGATGAGTTCGTTATGCATGTATATCTTGCAGATGTCAGTCTTGGCAAAGGGGACTGTGTCAGCAAATACTGATTTGTTGAGTTTCATCCCCAATGTGCTAGTTACTAGATCAGGGTGTGGGGAAGACAAGGTAATTAGGCTCATTAGCTTGGAAATTAACCTCCATACCCATATATCTTGCAGTCCAGATACCTACAATGCTACTAAATGAGGTCCATTATGAAGTATTGTGAATTGATGCAAATTAAAACCCCCTCCCCTCATCTGCTCATCCAAGTTTCATCATTGATGGAAACTTCTGCATATGTGACAGACTTTCTTTTTGATCATGAGATCTACCATAGGGCAGTTACTTTCTCTTTTTAGTCGCCCCTGTCCATGTCACACTGAGGACTTAAAACTGGGACCTACTGCTATTGTCCTTCAGTGGTGCAAAGTTTTAAAGGATTTGTCATTTTCATGAAAGTTAAAGTCTGATTTAGGAGTCTACAGGCCCCAAACCTGTTATCATTTACATTTGCATTTTCTTACATTTCAATTAGTATTAAGAACAATTGTTGGCATTTGAGTGGTGATGGTTGTACCTGGGGAAGAGATACTTATTAGAGTATATGGTTTTTTAAACAAATGAAAAGTCAGAAAATGTCCAAAAAACACTAAAGAAAATAACAAAACAAATAAAGAACAGTGACTATGTTGTTTGTCTGGCATTATTTACAATTTTAATCAACCATATTTTGCAAAAAAGAATGGCTTTGAATAAAAGCCATATTGGTATAAGCACAGTACATCATAATAATTATTTTACAGCTGAAACCACTGCACATACAGCTGTATGTACACTCATTACTACCATGAAATAAGACTTTATACAAATATAGATCAACCATTCAATTTACTAATTCAACATTTGAAATATAAAAGCCAATGTAATGAAGTAAGTATTTACTAATCACATAACTGCCCTAATCACCAAACTTTCTTGAGCACCAAGTCCCTGCCTGCCACCATCTCCACCCCACCCCACCCAACCTCTCCCCACCCCACCCCAACCCAAAGCAACAAATCAAGGTTTGCTCAAAGGTTTTATTTGGTCCCACACTCAAATAAATATCTCTCTTATTACCTTAACCCTAACAGTACTTCAGGGTATTGGTCCTTCCTAACAACAACACCTGGAAAGAAAAACATACTTTTGAAAATCACAGCAATCCATACAGCTGATCAAAAAATGGCCAAGACAATAAAGTATTAGCCATAATTGAACAATGGTGGTTAGTTATGAAGATCCATAAATTTAAACTTCTATATTTAATGCTGTGAGAATGATGACCTTCTGTCAGGTTGCATTGGAGATTAAATTCAACATAAGTTTTGGAAATACTGTATGTACAATAAAATTATCATAACAGATAGTAATTTAATAATCAATTCAATCAAATTTCTCTTCATGTACAAAAACATATCAGCCTCCCTCTTATTACACTGCACCTTAGGAGAAACCAGACATGCTACTGTTTCTCAGTCTCTGAAGAGTTTGCATACATTCAGTTATGAACTCAATATGGGGAAGGGATGGGGCACAGGCATACAAGGAGGTAGTCAGGAGATGGAGCCCCTTCCCCCCCATTGGGCAAAATCTTGTTGAATTGGGCTGACTTTGGGGGCTTGGTCAGGCTGAGATTATACCCTGGTTGGGGATCTAGAGAGGGGCAAAAAGTCACAGAGAGAATCACTGAGAGTTCCACATACAGCCATAAGGGGGGTTCTGTTTTATTTTGATTTTCCCACTTTTCCCTAATCAGGTCTACAGTAAAATGAGCATTTCCAATACATATTATTTCATAACATTGATCTGACTCCTCAAAACATTAGCATTCTAAAAAAAGTCACAGGTCCCTAAAACTCCCTGGTTTGGGGATCTACAAGCCCTATTGCTTACCTCCTACTTACATATGTAATCGCTACTTACCCACAGTAAGCCTCTGGCAAGCTTCTTATAGCTCAGTGGCACCAAGTGACCTCCAATATAGCTTAACTTGCCAATTGGTCTCAAATTGCTGTAAATATCACAAGCTACTCTAACTCCATGCAAGTAACATACTAAAGAAAATCTTTTCCCTCCAACCTCTTGACTCAGAAACAATTTCACCATTTACCCCACCTCTTCCAGACTTCTACCTTCATCAAATTTTCTGGGTAAGCTCATATCAAAAATCTTCAAGCTCCCACATCCACAAACCATTCATCATCTGGGTAATGTCAAACACAAGCGACTGTTTCATTTTAGTATACTAACAAACTCATATCATTCACCCAACGTGACTTTCGTAATACACCAACACCCTTTTACTTTCTACCAAACACTCCACTGCCTGGTCTGTTGTAAATCACATGTACTCCTTGGAATACAAAACTTTTTATAATGCTATACATAAGCACCAATATTTAAATTACTCTATGTGAGACACCAGGATGAACAGACATGACATCAAAATGTCCCAAAACAGGATATTCAAATTAAGTCTTTGACCAATAAGTGGATTAGGGAATGAATCCAAGAGGAAATGAGGGCAATTATTATGATACTAACAGAATCAGGCCATCTGTTCACAAGAAAAATGTCATCAAGTTTGCAGAAGTATACAAAATTGTGAGTTTTTTTTTTACATCCCCAGCTGAGATCACATTATCCGATGAATGATAATAGATTTCTATAAGGTGACTGATGTTTAACTGTTCTACACAACATAAACTTTAGCAGATTCCCAATAGATCTCAGGAAAATGATGACTTACAACTTACAGAAAATTTTGTTGAATCTCCTGGTACTCATACATCAATAAATGATTATTTTAAAACCTAGAAATAATGATGTAAAATGAAAACATACTGGTAAAAACTCTCCAGGTTCTTGTGGAATTTAATCAGTTTAAGTGTAATAAGGACTACAAAATTGGCTAAGACATATCATCATGGTTTTCCAAACCATGCCCCCCCCCAATACTTCCTCCACCAACCTCTTCACATTCATTTTCATCGTTTTCAATAAACTTGACATTTTAAAGAGAATGACCTGTGATTTGCAAAGTGAATTACTTCTTACACAATATCTTTGGTCTAATTGAGAATGAACTGGCTATTTAAGCTACCTAAAATATAAATAACTTTACATGTAGCTCAATGAAAGAACTAACTGTTTGGTGACAGAGAATCAACCCATTGTTTTAAAATAATTCCACCTATTTTATGTCAAGCATGACACAAATGCAAACATTTCTGAAGAAGCAGCAAATTATACCCATAAAAATATAGCACTTTAACAGAAATTAGAAATCAAATCTGCAATTAAAAGAATAAAGACCTAAACATGGTAACAAATGTGTTTGGTTGAGAGTGACTATGATTTCTCTTAAAACAAAAAACTGAAATGCCAACAATATTAGAAGAGAAAAAATTTTCAAGTTATTCATGTATGGTGAACATAGAAGATAAAGTTATAAAGATGCTTGGCAGATAATTAATAATTTAGTATGTTGTTGACCTTTAGACTACAATCAAGGAACAAAAAGACATTTGTTTTGTATTTAGTTCTACCAGGTACGATGGTTTACCCAATCTACTGAGAAGAAGCAAGAACCTGCATCAGTGTAAGATTTAAAAAAAAAAAAAAGAATAAAAAGTAGTATTCGACAAAAGAAAAAATCCTGCCTTTGTTTCAAGTGAGACAAAAGGATGCTCAAATGGGAAATTCAGTCACTGCAACCTGAAATAGTATATTTGACTGTCCTGTTACATGACTGGCTCTTGAGAGTCATGTGACTACTTTTTCTCCTCAAACATGAAATTTACTGGGAATTAAATCTTGATTTACCTTGACTATGCAATATTGAAGTCTTAAAATAGTATGTGAGATACTGTAAAGAGAATTATGAAGAAAAATGCAAGGTTGAGCTGCTAGTTTCAAAATAATCAAATTTGGGGCTACTTATCTTGACCCTAAAACTGACCAACTTTTTTTATGAACATAGGTGGATAAGAAAAGAAAGAGAATTATTACACAAAAATGGTGGGAGTTGGGTAATCTTTTTACCTACCAAGGGTGAAAACTGGAAACAATACAACCATGATACATCACAAATAGGGAAGGAGAAAGGGGGAGGGAAACACAATTTTAACAGCCAAACAAATTAAAGCAGGTAGCTATGGGGATGAATTCCCTTCTTCTTGCTCCCTATTGGGACAACAAATTGTTGTCATACTGCCAAAATATGTGTCATATCCTCGAAAACATGCTAGAAATTTTGGATAAAAGTGCTTAGACACACAATTCAAAGTGGTGTGTAGTCCCGTACACTTTTGCAACAAGTTATGGTTTCTGCATTGAGGGGGCTCATTCTGGTGATGAGGGGTAAAAGAGGGGAAAAAAAATCCCAGAGGAGAAATTTAACTGTAGAATAAATGTCAAAGAAAATGATTATCCCATTCAAAACCATACACCATCAGTCTTATTCTACCTCAATGAAGAATGATCAAAAGTGTCATAGAGATACACATATGGGAAAATAGTATGCAAAGAGTATGCAAAGTTTAACCGATTTCTCAATAAAGGCTTGGTGGTGACTGTGCATTCCCTTTAAAGGTAAAATGCAGTCACCCCAATTTGAATTAGTGTAGTAGACTATCCTACTTCATGATTGGCTTTTGAGAATCAAAAGATAAAATAACCCTCCCTGAATTGTGAATTCCCAGGGATTAGCTTCTTGCTTTACCTTGAATATGCAATCTTATGTTATAAAATATCATGACAGATACAAGTTTGGACAAGAAATAAGAGGAAATTTGTGAGATTTAACCTTTGCTTCAAAATAATGTTGGAGCGAGAGCTATATGCCCTTTTAGTAAATCCATCATACATACAATTTGCCTTACTTTATTGTCTTTTGACATCTGCCTAAGGTCTGGGTGTAATTCTTCCAATGAGCAAACTCCAAAACTCAGAATACATTGACACTTATTGCACAGTGAAATATAGGAGACAATTTACCTGATAGACTCAATTTATCTAAAAGCTCTCAGTGTCAAGCTGGAGACAGTCTTTCCCTTCTAAACTGTGCAAACAGTGTTAGCATTAAGCTCAAGTCTGACAAGTAGGAAATTCTGACAAAATTTGACCTAAGGCTGGCTGGGCAGCAAACATGAGCACTGTATTGCTGGTTTCTTCCAACTTTTTCCCATTTTTTGATTTCAGAATTCACCTCCTTTCGAATGGGACCATTTTCTTCACATTCCTTCCAAACCATAAACATGTACCATTACCCTGTTCAGTAATTACTGTAATAAATTAGCAAAACGTTTTGCAATCTGAGATGATTCTAAATGAGGCAATGTTGACTTCTTTTTACGTTACCTCAATTTAATGGGATGTTTGGAAAGGAGAAACAAACATAACAAGGTAACCCAACCTTTAATTTACCAAGGCATCATTACAAAAGAGAAACATTTACCTAGGTTTGATTTACCATATGATAGATCTACATACATCAACAACAGACCAAGCATAATTTTTCTTGTACTGGGGCCTTAACTGGTCTATCATCTGAATGAAATTGGTTGAGTGATACAAAAGGAAGAATTTTTGAGTCTTTTCATCTAAACTCCTGAGAAATGATTCCAGAATCAATGCCCCTTTTGCTCCTGATTTGAAAACCTACATATAAAATCAAATTATTTTTACCTTGACAGATAGAGCTACCAGACATATTTTCAACTTTACAACCCCAAGCTGTTCCTCACAAGAAGCAGTACTTTATCTGTCCAAATCAAATTTATATACAAAATACCATCAAAAAAAAGCATGACATGGAGAAAGTAGCTCAATGTCAATCCCAAACAGAAATTTTCCACAAAATAGACACATTGGGAAATGTTTGTGCACAATGCATCATGGATGAGGTCAATGGCAAAGTGTCCCACTTGCCTCCATGGCAGTTGTTGAAAATGGACTTTGATAAAAATATGATAAAGTGTAAGAATAATAAATGCCTGCTGGGAAGGACAGTAAACCAATGCTCATGCACAACCAGGCAAAACAGATGCCATAGTACACCTCACTGTGTGGCCCAACTCACTTTTTCAATTCTGATACTGACAATGTGATGGGCTTTTTTCTTTGTGGGATCCTTGATCTGAATATGCCACATTGATCATTCAGCTTTTAGAGAGCATAACAGAATCACACCATTTGGCAGACATCCTTTGTCATAAGATATCTTCTGTTAAAATTTGTTGCATCCAAGAACAATAGTAATTAATCTCATCTATAAACAAGTACATCCTTATCTCATATAATCTTACAGGAAGACCAGTTTTCATTGCACACCAATGGTCAGAATACAAAGCTGTGTCAATATTGGTATTCCTTGCCTGCACGTATTAAAAACTGTTATTATCAACATAAAGGCAAAACAAAAAACACATTACCTGCCTGGCCTTGAGGTTTTAAAGGAATGTTAGCTTATCTTTTTTACAATTCTGCCCACCCTTGCAATTCTCTATTCACAAAAAAAGCTGACTCTAGCAATGCATTTTAAATTCCATTATTTTTTTCATTACCTTATATCAATCTTAAATTACTAATCAAGCATTTGTTCCTTCTTATCTTTTTTTCAAAAGCAGACTCCCTCTTTACTTTTACCTGAATATAATTTTTAATGAGTGTGGACTTATTTTTTATTTTGTATAAATCTTTCATAACATCAAAATGTTTTATCAACTTCTGTCAGCTAATCTCTTGTTCCATAAACATTCACAACCCACCCATCTAAGAAAAAACCACAAAAGATATTTTACTATAGCAAGGGCAACACAAGTGGCACAATGAGACCTGGAAATGTCCCCATCTTTCCATTAAGACTAAAGATCATAACCAAACTCTCACTAAATTTGCCTTTATTTATAAACTCAACTTCAACTTATGAGCAAATTTTAGGATGCATACAACAGCATACAATGTTGCAGAATAAGTCAGGGGTTTGTGACCCAACGTCCTAAGAATAATTCACTCCTTTCAATACTGTCATGTTTCTTTAGGGAAAAAAAAGATCTCAAATAAATTAGATTAAGTCACAATCTTTTAATGCAATGCAACCTAAAAATACCATATAAATTTTAAAGAAGGCAAACCAAGGAAGGAGTCTTTGCAAATTAATCTACCAAGGCTGCATTTTTCAGAAAATTTCACCCTGCAATCCCTCCTTAACTCTAACATACATCTTAATTAAATTGATATATTGCCTTTTCAATGCTCCAACACGGCATACAAAGCAAACAGCTCCAATCATTTCCAAGTAATTACATTTCCCCTAAGTGTTCATAAATATAACAATAACTTGTCTACAATAAGTTATGGGATACTCTGACCTTGCTGCTGAATATAAATTATCATAGTTTGTAATTAGCTCAATTTTATCAAATTGCAAGTATTACATTAGAACATACTGCGAAGTCTTTGATACTAAATAACTTGGCACATTTTTTATGATAAAATGATTAAAATAAAGCCCAATAGTTCAAAGCAGATATGCAATAAACAAGGTGGCAAGATATTTTTTAAGGAATGCATACCACATTTTTCAACAAAAACACAATTCAATGTTCATTTATCCTAAAACCATTACCACTAATTGACAGCAATAATAAACCCAATATCTCTCAGTCACAACGATGGCTAAAACGGAATAAAAGTGACTTTTACAGAGAAATGAAATTAATGCAAAATGTAATTGTGTTCTGCTAACACAAGTTCATCAATTCTATCCCAGTTACAGACAGTTCTTCAACTTCCTAATGGTTTGGATGGACGTTCCCATGGAGCTACGGTCCGTTGTTCCTCAATTCGTCGAGACTGGATGCGTTGAATAAGGCCAAAAAAGTCCTCATCTGGTACCGTTGGAGCAGGTCGTTCAGATGGGAAACTGCTCCGTTGGTCTTCCATTCTTGCTCCCTGCAAAAACAAGATAATGCTGCTATGACTGCTATCAAGATTGAAGGCACATCAAAGTTCTTCCTATTTCAGACAGACTTTTCAAACATTTGGGGAAAATTCTAAAATTAACCCCAAACAAAAATGGGTGATTACTTTTTTTCTGTTTTGGAGGGGGAATATTTTTTTACTTTGACTGACAATGCAAGGGTCATTACATTTAGCTGTATTTGCATCCCCCATAACATCTTGGCCGGGTGTTTGGCCTAGCGGTAGAGCATCCGCCTCTCACGCAGAAGGCCCAGGTTCAGTTCCCATGTTGATTCATACCAAAGACTCAAAAACTGGAACCTACTGCTGTTGTGTGAGATGCTCTGCATTAGCAATAGAGTAGGGAAAACAAGCCAGGGAGCAACAACTGGAAAAAAAGCTGTGACGGGCTCCACTTGAACCAATAGGTTGGAAACTGGGCTGTAAAACTCCATCTAACTAACTAAGTGATAACATCTCTTTAGAGGCAACTTAAGCTATTGCAATGACAAAATACTATCTGTTGTTGCATGTTGTTGATGGTGTCGCTGATACTTAAAGATAGAAAGAGATATAAGTTTTAGAAAGTAGAAGAAGATTGTCAGGAGATGTGGATTGAGATGTTCCAAGGACAAAGTTACCATAAAATGGACTTGCAACTTGAAATTTATGGAAAAGGTTCTTTGACAACAATAGAATCATCAATTCACTTAAAGGCCCAGTTCTCTCACCCCAAACAGTACCAATTCTCCTAACCTTTTTTACTGAAGCCCCTCCTACAATTGTCTGAAATTCATCCTCATCCAAACACAATCTCAGTTTATTGCTTCAGGGTGAGTATAGAAAAACTCAATTTATATAATCAAAACACTCTCTGTACCATTCATGCTGTATTATATAAGCTTTGGCACTCTGCATTGTTTGAATTAGCTGTCAATCAAAGAGCTGAGCCAATTGAGAATTTTGGTACCCAGGTAACCAAAATTGTAGTTTGGGGTGAGAGGTTTGGCCCTTTAAAGCAAAATATTGCATTTAAAATATGCCAATATGACACACACAGAAAAAACCCTAGTCGTTATCAACCATTTAATACTCTCATCAATAGCTTCAACTTACATAAGTTGCACCATTTGAATTTATTAAAGTTTGGGTCAACAAACTATTCTTGAGCAACAAATAAGTGAATTTCTTTCTCTGAGAAACTTATTTCTTGACACAGGCTTTTGTACTAACTTATAAATATTCATTTTAAAAGTTTCATTTTTTTTCCAGAAAGCTGTGAAGGTGGTTCTTTCTTGTAGACCATCCATGGAGTAAAATTTAAGAAAATTATCAAGAAATGTCTTTTCTCGCAATTCTTTAACACTTGATTCCGATTTTTGTCCTGCTGGCATTTCATTTAAGCTTGATTTGCAGTTAAGTCTTTAATTTCCCACTGAGCAGTAAAATGTGTTGTGAAAAACAATTAAGTTATATTGGTGGTAGTTCATACCTGACATCTCATTAACATTTCAAAGAAATCATCATCAGGGACAGCCCCATCTCCTGATGCTAGTAATCTATCCATCACTTCCCTATTTCCTCGTAGACCAGGTAAAAGTTCTACATTAGCCCTCTGTTCATTAAGACGGTTGCCCTGCACCTTGGCTATCTCATCCAACAAATCTTCTTTATATGAAGCTGTAAAAAAGAGAAAACAATCCCTTCAATCCCTTCGATACACATGGTTCTGCTGTGAAACCATAATTTACCATTGCTATGTACGTATGGCTTCACTATGAAACGTGTGAAATCGTGTTGTGGACACAGAAAAGGCTTGTAGAGGAGATACCTTACATATGTGCACCCTCTTGGGCTGTCCCAAAAGCAAAACTGGCAGCCTCCCTAAACTAGAGCAGCAATGCTGCAGAATCTCAATACTTTGTGAATGCTAAGGAGACAAGTTGCTGATGATATTTGAAGTAAATACAGTCCTCCTTTGATGCTTTGAATTAAAAGATTATGCATTTATTGTTAATATCCTGATGCATTGCATGTTCAAAAAAATCAAATGGATTGAGAAAAACTTTTACAATAATACTGTAACACAAATAAAAGTGCTGAATGTAACCATTGTGCACCACACTGAATCTTAATAAAGCAGAAATAATTAATCAGCTAGATGTAGATCAGTGACATCTTCTTATAAATCAAACAATCCAATGACAGCTGTTTTCCTTATTTTTATACTTTTAATTTCCATATTTTATACTTTTACTTTCCCTATTTTTAGCCTTTTAACTTTTATATTTTTTTTGTGAACTGTGTTGTACTTTATGTTGTATCTATTTTATGTTTAAGGGACCACAGTGAAAATAAGTCTGCTTGTCAGACATTTCTGTGTCATCCCTGCACATGTCCTTCTGTATCTTTTTGTGTTATCTTTGCTGTCCTTCTTTGTATGTCTTGATGTTTTTGTTGTGCAAATAAATTCAAATCAAATCAAATCCTTCTGTGTTTCACTCTATTTTCTCTCAAATCACTCTCCCTAATGCTATTTTCAGAGTCTCATTCAAATATTTTGTTATTTCACAACTTCTGAAGGAGTGAGAGCTATTTCTCTGCAGATATCTTGAGTGTTTGCATTGTTACAGTGAATTACAAGTGGGCAGAAAAAAAACCCAAGCAATACATGGTTACAGATTCTCAAATATACTTCAATATTGGGGTAAACTTTTTCATCAAAACATAGAGACACTTTGATCATGTCTCCTGGATACATTTTGTTCACTACACTTTAACTTGATAAATTGTTAATAAGCTTATTTCTTTCAAGATAACTAGTCTGCTAATATCTGCTTACAGAGTCTTTATTTATAGTAAGACTGAGCAAGATTATCTTAGAGTAACTTGATGTTTGATTTAGCAGAGGTGTAACACCAAGCCTCTATCATCTGAAAGTTTTACTACAAAATGAAAATATTCTCAGTCAGAAGGTATCTGTGCCCAGCAACCAAAGGACTGTGTGCAAAGAAATGACAGCTTCCTTGAATTGTGTAATGACAATTGAAGATTTTGACTATAAAATTTGACAAAATAACTTGGCAACACCTAGCAACCATCACTTTTTTTAATAAGAAAAATTTTTATGTTGTCTGCCCCCAACCCAAAGAGCATGATCTTAAACTCTCAAAGATATTGAACACTGATCACGTCACATTCCCTTGCTCTAAAGATATTTCATCCACTGGCTAGTGTGTAATATTTCAATACATGTAATGTATTGTGATAAAGAAACTTATTCCCAGAACTGCTACATATATGTAATGTGCAAATAAAATACAGTGTATGTAGCTCAGAACGGCAAGACAGAGCCCCTTCTGTATTAAAATTATTAAAAAAATGTATCTTCTGCTTTTTGAGTCTAAACATTGCTAATCTTAACAAATTCAATGAAACTACTAACTTACATTTTAACTACTTCATCATTTGTACAATAATGTCACAAAAAATGATGTCAAACAATCTGAAGAGTCACATGAAGCAAAGCAATCACTTATATTTTATTAGTTTTTTTAATTTTTAGCTTTTAAGTTGGCATGCAACATTAACCTAAATTAATGCCATCTAAACAGATCAGGCATACGACTGCATATCATATATATGCTTTTGCAAAAGCCCCTGATGCCCCGAAAAAGGCCACTTTTGATTAGAAATATTCTCAATGTTTTCAAGCCTTCATACAAATCTTGTTCATATTCATTGATATTCAAGCTTGTAGCACACATGTAACTTAAGGAACAACCTGGTTAAAAGCAAAGGTCACACAACAATGAATTCAGATTGGATCCTGATCTGATTTTTGTGAGTATTATCTTAAAATCTTCTCCATCTCTGGTTGGAAAGAGCCAAAACTTGCAAACCAGTTTAAATATATGATTTGCATTGGGGATCTACAAAAATGAAATGTTAGCAGACGTTTACATGATTTTACACTGACAGAAAGCTTTTACCAGACACAAGTAGCCTGATAAAAGCTGTCAATGTGACACCACAAAATAATTAGTATAAATTTTGAAGTACCTGTCATATCATGTATCTTCCATTTACACAAGTTGGCAACTGTCGGCTTCTTTCCAACCACAGATGGAGAAAATTTTAATAAAAACTTACAAAATTTGGAGCAGAATCTGATCCTTATATTTGGCAGCTAAACGGACCTTAAGATTTACAAATATTTATAATGAATTTACCTTCTTCCTGTTCATCATCTTTGCCAAACGAGCATCTCTGGTCATTAATGCGTTTACCCTGAAATCGACTCAGTGCATCCAGGAAGTTATCTTCAAGCCCACCGTCCTCTGTTCTCTGTTTATTAAGACAAAACATTTTCACTTGAACAACTCTTCAAGTACAAAGTTCTGAAGTAAATTTAATCATAAAACGCTTACTACTGAGAAACTATTTCACATATTTAACTCATAGTTGATATACTTTGCTTTTCATATCTGCTTATTTCATAATCTTAGAGCTTTGACAAAATTTCAAAATGACCACAAGCTGTGTTAAATGAAAATACCTCATCGCAAAGAAAGGGAACTGACTTTAATTAGCAACAATTTGAATACAATGATTGAATAAAGAAAGTATGCCTCTGAATAATATTCTATTAGCACCTGAGTGATGGACACTCTGACACCATTGGAATCTGCTTTTGTAGAATTTGTAGAGTTGGCACTGCTCCCGCTTCCTGAGGAGGTGTCAGAACCTTTCCTGCTAAGTTTTTCTTTGGCAACGACAGGTTTCTTCTTGCCTTTGTTAACTGGTTTAGGTTGTTTGGTAGCAAGGTTACCATTTTGCTGAGATGAGATAAAATGAAGTTTAGCAAGGAATTATGATGGGCAAATATTTTGCAGGAAAATGGTATAGCAAAACTAACGACACATAAAATACATGGAAAAGTTAAAATGAAAGGGAGACAGTTGCCTTCAGTGATCAAATATACATCTTAGAAAATACAATATAAATTGAACATTGTGTGATACATAAGGTACACAAACTGCTGACCTCAGCACAATGTACTGCTTCCCCCTATTTGACTGTATTACAGGAATAAAATCAGTGTGGCCAGCCTAGCTGTGCTAACTTTTGCACATACGATACACATCAGCATTTTTACATAGCATATAGCCCACAACACTTTTATCCCTCGGTGAAATTCTGTAATTTGCAGTTTGAAAGTCAACTACATTTATTGTGCAGGAACTTACCACAAAATTTTTTTAAATGCTGTGCACACTTTCTGTCTAGAGGTCACTCATAATAAATTGCACAATAACAATCTTTTATGATAACAAGCTATCACTTTTCATGTGACAGGAATGACCACTTGCTTGTAGCAGAGTCTAGAAACTAAGTTTTCTTGCTGTTATAGTGTGAATCACAAGTATATGATTTGATGAAAAGGGTGTATATTAAACATATTAAACCCACACATACAATAGGATTACACAAAAAGCCATCCATCATCTACAGGTATTCAATAAAGGGCTAATTTTCTCACAAAAGCCTTAACACATATGACACCTCAACATTGATTTTAAGTAAAAATATCTCAATCCGAATGATATTTCAAAATTTGCTAAGATTCTTACAAGTATCAAGTAACGGCATTTAAATTCAACTTTGCAGCTCAAAAAAAAAAAAAGCTTATATACTCCTACACTAAAAACCTGCTAACTTGGACTAAAATACAGAGAGAGTTCTTGTGAAATAGCATTATGAAAAGCTGCTCTAACTAAAAACCACTAAATATTGTACAACTGACCACCAGAGAAGAAAGTTGGAAATTTACTTGAAATTTGTCTTTACAATGTAAAAGCCACTCTGAAACTTATGCGATTCCATCACATTTTTTTTATTTTTTATTTTACAATATTTTAGGAATAGGCAGTCATTATAATATGAAGGTGTTAACAACAAGTAAAATAGTTACATGAGGTTTTATAACTAAGTTTCTAACCAATCGACATAAGTCAGGCCAGTCACAGCTTTTTTCCCAGCTGTGGCTCACTGGCTTGTTTTCACTACTACATTGCTTATGCTGAGCATCAGCCACAGTAACAGTATGTACAAACATAAGTAAATTTTTTACTTTCTGCATAGAAGTAGCCCAGTTTTAGACTGTTAGGTGATTTGAGTTAAAGGACTATTTCACATAATGCAGTAGAAACATTCAGTGTCACCATGTCAAAATGCTTACATTGTAATGTATATAGTAACATAGCATGACTGAGGCAGTCACAGCCAACAGTTTGACAAAATACCTAAGTGACATAAAATGTTACTCACCTTATCTGGAGTAAGGGACATGAATTCCAAGTTCTCCATACTTCTTCTTCGAGACCTGGCATCTGCTTGAATAGAATGCAATCATAAAGTCAACACACTGGTATAAATATTAATAATTTGATTTATATAACACTCAAGTCTCAAGCCCCTGGAAAATAAACTAAACTGTGTTTAAATTATCTCTCTTATATTATTAATTATATTCCTATTTCTTACGCTGCAAACCAAGCAAGAAGACAACAGGTCCCATTTTTTCAAGTCTTTGGCATGGCCAAACTGGGATTTGAACCCCATTCTCCCAGCTGAGAGTCAAACTCTTCAACCACTAGGCCATCCAGTTGGTGTTTAGTGCTTTAACTTTTTGCATGTAAATTCAGTTTTTAACTTTCAAATATAAATGTTTGCAACCAATTTACAGTATTTCTTGGTTTCTATCAACCTTTGGGGAACATGATTTTGCAAGAAGCTAACTTAAGAGATAAGAAAAGAAATCAGAGAAAACAAAAATGCAAAAATAACCACTCCCTTTGCAATAAAAGTTACAGGAAAGTAAAAGTAGATTTACGAAGATATGGATAAAAGTGCCCCCGAAGGAAAATGAAATTCAGTGCCAGTTATCATTCTGCTGTGTATGGATTGTGCAACAGGAAGTGAAAGAGGAGACAGGGTAATCAGGACAGAAATATATCTTCAAATTTTTTTCCTTTGGAGTATCTAACAGGAGGAGAGAAGGAATGAATCATCATAAAGTACAATATGGATACCATGAGTACCAGTCAATGGAAGTACGATACTGGATGGTTTAAATTACTGTATTTCACACAAATTGAATATTATATGTGAAGGTAATTACCTTTCCCATGCCTTTCTTCTTCTTGTCTGTATAGGAAGATAAAAAAAAAAAAAAGATATTAAATTACTGGTGAGTTGAAATAATATTTGAGCTATAGACGAATCTGATTAGCGCTTGTTTTTAGTGACTGTAGGCCGCCATTAGTGGGGTCCATCAGCCTATAACCATCTTTATTTATTGCTTACATCATTTTCAAACCTTGATATTTAGTAAACTTGGAGAATTTAAGATACAAATTAGTGTACAACCATCCATGATAGAGGTAAGCAAGGAAATCGAAAGATTTAAAGGTGATGGACCCCAATTATGGCCGACTGAAATCAGACCATCACTTGCTGTCCGGATTCGTGTATAAGCAAAGGATGTCTACCTCCAAGACCTGTTTTGCTGTACGTCTTATGCTGTAGTATGCTTGGTTTAAAGCATGGTTTCCCAACCTTTGAAAGAATTTATGCACTTATCAATTTTAAGATGCACCATCTAATTCTGTTCCCTGAATGGTGGTGGGCGAAATGTGCCTGACAAGTTGTGACACATGGGTGTGTCAGGGTGTGTCAAAGTTCTCACATAAACGAAGTAAATTAATAGGTGTGTGGCATAGGTGTGTCATATTATACACAACATGTGCCTCAAAGTTTATAAAATGTTTCACGTTCCTAAAGAACATTGACAGATGTTGCACAGAAGTCAGAAGGTGGGTCATACAATAGTTCAAAATAACTGAGAACTTGTTACTCTCAAATAAAAAAAAAAGAAAACTATAACTTATCAAGCAACTCCACACTGCTGGAGATGACAGGCTAAATAAATGACCAGATAAAGCCTAAATGCATTGCTGATGTAACCTGTGAGAAATTAAATACAATCACTATATGGTGTCATCGGCCAAATTTCATGGTCACACTAGAAATAGTAAGTGCAGAGGTGAATTTGTGATACTTTTGGGGGTATATACATTATCGGGGTTGGGATCTGATGCTAACTAAGATGGGGGTGCTTGGAGAGAAAGGTTAGCAACCTCTGGTTAAAGATCTTATATAACAAGACTCAGTCCAATAAAAATGTACCTCTTACAGATTTTACCACAAGAAGATTACTCAAAGTCACAAAAATAAAATAAATAGTCAAAAAGCCACAACCCCAGCAACTCTTGGCTTCATACTTTGAAAATTATGCATTTAAAACGTAAATTCATCAGAATAGATACCAAACACAAGATTACATGTACAAATTTTACGTAAGATGGGCTTAGTTTGAATGGTCTATTTCTTAAACCACATTTTGTTGCATGGTGAGCAGCTTAGAATACCACATTCTTAGATTTAACTGCTGACAACTAAGAGACTATTTAACTACTTTGAGCCCTGGCTGTTTTACAAGACTATCTTCTCAGAAACTTGGAAGGGATTTAAAAAAAAAAAGGCTGGGAGTACAAAAAGGCATAAACATTTGCCAATTCTTATATGGATGCTAATTTGCATGCATAAAAATCGAAAGTTGAGACAAGTATTTTACCGAACAAACCAAAGAACAAGTGAATTTTATTCTTCTACATGCCAACTCCAAACCTGACCGTCAAATTCTCAGTTTTCCTTCTGCCATTTGGTTTCAAATGCTTACACTTTTTCTTCATCTTTTTCCCACTTAGTTTAAGTTCCTTAAACAGATATATTTTGTTTTAAATCGACCATCCACCAATGATCAATGAAATAACTGTTAATGTTATTATACCAGTTTGTCTCACCAACTGACCTAAGCAGTAGCATTGTCTTCTCAAAATGTAATGTACCATATGGTTACTGAAGTTGCAACATTTCAAAGTTTGGTCCCTGCGATTCAATTTGAGCAGCAACTACCTAAATTTCCTATGTGAAAACATTTGCTGAAAAGAAGGCTAAACTACTTCCTGACTTTGAAATATGTGTCACTCTTATATCAATAAATGTTGGTTTTAAAAATATAGAAATACTTTTTGGAACAATTGCAAACAATTCCCAATAAGCAAATACAATGTCTTTAATAACTCTTACCCCTTCTTATTGATTCCTAGCACTGTCTTTAAGTCTACAAGGTTCATCTGGGCTGTTACTTCTCCTGTTCGATCTCCAACCTTTAAATTTAATCAAACAATACTACACTATATCAAAACTCAACGAAAATTTGATATTAGTAACATATTTTTTATCACATTCCATTTTTGCACAATATTAAGATGTTGTACCAATAAAGAGTCAACCAAAGTACTGCAAAGCAAAATACATATCAACTTCTGGGAGATAAAAGTGCTGGGATTTTTGTCCACGCTGTGGCCAAGTGAACATGGCAGCAAAATTTAAAGGGAGGAAATTATAAACCTCCAAGTTTCAGGGTTCCATGTGGTAATAGAAGACTTTTGAGTCAACAACAGTGACAGAGCCCTATCACTTTAATAGCTAATACACAGGTCAGGTGACAATTTGGGTGGTTTTTCAGCGGTGAGGTCAAATTCTGCGAGTTGTTGATTAAAACAATGAACGCCAGGGGAAACCCTGTATGAGTTACACATGCAGAGTCTGTTGTAAGAAGAAGCATGTCATGTTGGAATCATAGTAACGGCTGTGTGGAAAGGGTATGTCCCATCCAATTAAGTAACAGCAATTTAAGTAAATAAATGCAAAGAGTTAGTCTGGTAGAATCCTGTGACAAGTGGGTACGTGTTGGAAAGTGTAGCTATGGCATTATAGACTGAAATAAATTTTAATGAGTTTTTATTATTTGAGTTCCAGTTCTAATTTGTCAATCTTATGTTGAACCTTTTTAATGTAATATTTTAACTGATGAGGATACAACAAACTACATAACAAAGTTCAACACACCAGTCTGAAAAACAAAGGGAAACAAAGCATTTCTTTCCAATGAGAGAAAGTGATAACCTCTGCTGCCCTCAAGTTCACTTTGGAGTACCAATCTAGTGACTTCACTAAATGATATCTCCAGAAATACCAAACACTGTGATGATTTGGCACTTCTTTACATGTGAAATTTAATTCCTTTTCTTATACTTTCCCTATAAAGGAGTAAGAAAGGGAAGGGGGTTGGGAGAAGAGGACAATGCAACATCTGTTCTCAGAAATTGTGTTAGCAGGTGCTTTCATTCCAAGCATTGAAACCTCTTACCTCTCTGGAAATCTGGAAGTGTAAGGTTGCATAATGTAGAGCTTTCTCATGGTTACCTAGTGCTGTATGAGCATTACCTAGACTCCAGCAGGCTCGGCCTTCACCGACTCTGAAATGAAATTTAACAGAAATGAAAGTGACTTAAACCACTTACATTTGGCCTTTGGTTGATTAGATGATGAGAGCAGAACAACTGCAACCCAGCACAGCTTTAAATTGCAAAAAAAATATTATTTTCAACTGCCAGCACGTCAGCATGATAAATGAAGGACACGTTTCATAACTTTTTACCCCCCCCCCCCTCCATTATGATTATTATTATTATCACATGCTATCATTAGTTTCAATCACAGGAAGGAATTTAAACTGCATCTAGTTGTGGAATTTGCTTAACAACAGGACAGTGAGGTTAATCTTGGTCGTAACTACCTTCTAAGCACCTTTAGGCATGGCCAACCTGTATTTGCCCACTGTCTTTGTCATGTTACGCCCCACTGTGGGTTGGGAGTTGTAGAATATGCCCCCTGTATTTCCAGTCTATCATAAGAGGTGAATAAAGGGGAGGACCCATACCTATTTATACCACATTTGAAACCAAACATGAACTTATAAACTTTGCCTTCTTGTGTAGCTGAGACTATATAAAACATTCATGTTGGTGTGTTATTAAATCCCATCTAACTAACCACTACATCAGCAAATGTTAGTTTGTTGTCTTCTCTTCATTTTTCTAAAATAATTGTAATTTTGCGATAAAAAGGAATGCACCAAAGTGATCTGTTCACCAAATGAATAGGTTAAAGGGGTCAGCAGAGTGTCAGCACCATAGATATTTTGCATAAAGTACATAAAATTTGTGAATAAGATAATAAATTTTGATACTACAAGTAATAAGTTAAATGGAGTTTTACAGCTCAGTTTCCAAACAACTGGTTGAAGTTGAGCCAGCCACGACCTTTTTCCAGTTGTGGCTCACTGGTTTGTTTTCCCTACTCCATAGTTTATGTTGAGCACCAAGCACAATGGCAGTAGGTTTCAACTTTTAAGTCTTTGGTACAGCCCGGCTAGGGTTCAAAGTCCCGACATGCGACTGCAAGTCGGATACCATATAATGAGTAAGAACACACTTTGATACTACATGTAATAATACAACACTATTACTTGGTGAAAGTTGCCATGACTTCTTTATGACTTCACAAAATTTTCATGAAATTTAAGGCTAATCTAGGCCTTGAAATAATTTGCCAAACATCCATAATTTCTGCATGTTTTCCATCACCACTGCAGGAACTCCAGCATTAAATTTGTAGTTATACTACCCAGAAAATACATCTGGCACTTTTCTCAAAACCAAAAGTATATTAGCATTCCCCTTTCCCAATCCTCCCTTCAAAAATACAAACACAATGAATAAAAAAGCTAACATGACAAGGCACTTCTCACCTTTTGAAAACTTAACCTTTCTTTTTCCTTGAATGATGTTAAATATTATAGTAACTCACCTGTCTTGTAGTTGCTGAGCAATCTTTAGGTGACGTGAATGGTAGTCAACAGCAGTTTCATACTCCCTCATCAAGGTGTATGTATTACCCAGACTGTAGCATGCCTGAGCTTCCATAGCAACATCTCTAAGTTGCCTAGCAACATCCAGAGTTTTCCTAAGAGTTTAAAAAGGAGCAAGAAACAAATATTCTAGTAGCACATTCAAACCAATAAATTTCACAATTTTCTCACAAAAAATACAGATGGGCTCTCCTCTCTGTGGAGGGCTAAGGCTACGTGGTAGGGCAAAGTTCAATTAATGATGACAGGAATTAAAACACTGCACAGCGAGATTGATGATGTGATCTCAATAGGATTAGGAAATTTCAGAAGTGTTTGTTTGGAGTTTCATCTTAAGATGTCATTCTCTGTCAGAAAAAACAGATATTGTAGGCCAACCCCATCAATCTTCATTAAGAAAGCTCTTTTCAAGAAGCACTGAAAATTTTCTTTATCGATTTTAACACGGCTCTCAAATGATACACTAAGAGTGGGGTTGAGCAGTTCACATGCTCAAGTGCTGACCAATGGACAATCATACATTAAGAATACTTTAAGATGAGGGTAGATTTTAATGATGATATTTTTGAAAGATTTAAGACAAACCAATGGAGGAATAAAAATAAATTACAGTGAATAACGTCACCCTGTCAAGAAGTACACAAACTATGTAGTGGAACTTTATACATAAGCATGTCATGTTAAGGCCACTCAGAGAAATTTTTCCTTTTCCTTAAAAAAAATAAAATGTGAAGTTGTAGTAGCTTTATCTTAGTTTGGGAAATTCTGTGATAAAAATCTATGGCTCCCAAAGAAGATCAGGTTTGCAAAAGGATTTGCAGTCTAAACAGATGGCTATCTTTTTTAGTTCTTTAAGGAGGTAGACTTATTAGATTTTTCATTTCAGATTAAGTAGGGGGGTAGAATTATCCTAATTCCATATTGAACAGATGTACCTTAATGTGACAAAACATTCATCTTTACAACTTGAACTGAGAGACTAATTTTTTAAAGTAGTTTGAACATTGAGGATAGATATCTTCATGATCACTGCCCTACAGTTTAAATAAGATGAATGACTCTGGAGAGGTCAAAGAAAACATTTCACTAACAAATATTGGTTTAATTTACTGCAAATAGACAAGTCGAGAAAAAAATCTGGAATAAGAACAGGATGGAGAGGAAATGGAGATGGATTATGGGGAGAAAAAGAGGAAAGAGAGAATAGAGTGGGGGTGGGGGGGGGGGGATCAGAAACATAATTCCTATCATAGGTACAGCTGACTAATTCAATTATTTATTTTCAATGTTCAAGACAATAGATAACCAATGGGTTGAGTCAGAAATTTCCTGACTGCAACCATGTAATTTGGTAACAGGTTAATGAAATTAATTGTAATCTCCACAAAAAGTTGGCAAAGGAGGAAAATCTACAAACAATAAATATAAATAAATATAAATTAAGCATTTTTCCTTTAAAATTTTACGTGTTCTCTAAATTAATTCTTCTAGAGGTAGAAAATGAAAATAAAAAAAAAAAAAAGATGAAAAAAATTCAGATTCAAGTATAAGACTGTGGACAGTCTTCCATTTCATCTTTGTTCAAAGAAATGCAATGAATTGTTTTGCTATTTGGGTGCAATTGAAGGCAGGAGAAAATTTTTGTTGATCCATAGTGCTCTATCAAGATAATCTAACAGTGCCGTGCCACTGTGACCTGTAGGTCAGCATACATCCCCCCTCCCATTTAACATAAAAAGTGGTACCTGACCCTAGGGCGAATGTATAAAATTAATATCTCACTTGTAATATTCAGCGGCAGCCCCAAAATCCCCAAGGAATACATGGGAGTTGCCAAGGTTACTGTAAGCCCTTCTTTCTGCTGGTTTGTCTCCAAATTCTTTGGCAATGGATAACCTCTGCAATGATAGAAGAAAAACAAAAGTGTAAACTTCCTTACATACATGAAGACTGGGGATGAAAATTGCTTTTTCACACAATTTTGTTGCAAATTTAGTGAGTAGTGACTCCTTAAAAAATGAACATTTTTTCTTGGCAAAGTGAAAGTCTCTTGTTTTCTGCCTTTTGCTTTACTCCTAACCACAGCTGCAATTTTTTGCATCTACATTAATAAACATTATTTAGATGGAGTATTACCACCCAGTTTCTAACCAGTTGGTTTACGGTAAGTCTAGCTGGCCAAGGCCCTTTTTCCAGTTGCGACTCTGTGGCTTATGCTAAGCACCAAGCACAATGGCAGGAGATTCCTTGGCTTGGTATGCATGTACATCCACCAAATGATGGGGACAACATTACGTCAAATGGCCCTTACTGAACCTCCCTACCACTGAACAGCCTAAAACCTGATTTGTGGGTGGTAAGTCGGGTTTTTAATTGATTGTTAACATCCACAGTTGATGGCTAATCCAATGCTTCCTGGGTTTTATCATATTTTTACTGATTTTAAGGTTGGAGTAGCTATAAACTGTAGGTGCAAACATCAAGTAAAAACCCGCCTTAACTGCTTAAAAGTCTGGTTTTAGACCGTGTAGTGGTAGGCAATTTACTAAGGGCTATTTCACGTAATGAACACTGCTATTGTATTGTAAAAAAGAGGACGAGAAATTGCAACATTACACTCCTCAAGGAACTTCACTGTTTCACAATCAATCTTAGAATTCAGTACAAGCTGCTTTTGCTTACAGATCCTTGCAGCATCTATATCTATCACAACTACTCTTTACCAAATATTCCAAATTGTGCACTTTGACCCCCCCCCGTCCCCCCATTATATCATACTTAACTCTTCCAAAACTACTCCTGATAATCTATGGCTGTAGAGGTTTCCAGTACTCTGCATCAACTTTAAAGACTATTTTTCAAATAAAAAGTACAAAGACTTGTGGGATAGCATTTTGGTACACTGCTTTTGGCCACAGTAAAATTATATTAACAAAACGAACCATACCAAAAATCCATCCTACTGTAAGTCCAATTGCTATTTGAAAAAAATGTCTATGGGCACAAATTACCAGATGACATACAAACTTGCTCAAAACTGTCTGTTTTAAGAGCTTACTTAAAAGCCTGATCTTGTCACCCTAAAGGGACAGAGTACCAATTCTCCTGACCTCCTTACTGTACTTAAGCCCCTCCCACAACTGTCTAAAATTCATCCTCATCCAGACAATCTCAGTTTATTGCTTCAGGGTGAGTATAGAAAAGTCCAGTATTTATATCAAAACACATTCAGTGCTGTTCATGCTGTGCAATGTATCAAGCCTTGGTGTTTTGCATTATTTGAACTGGTTGTCAATCAAAGAGGTGAGCCAGTACATAATTTATGTAAACTTCTACAAAAATTGCAGTTTGAGGTGAGAGCTAGGTTCCTTTATGGACATTTAATCATCACCCTGAGACACAGTTTTAGGGTGTAGGTGTGAAAATTGTTAGGTCATAAGTGCTCTTTGCTTGATATCAAACATTCAAAAAATGTATAGTAGTTTACATTTATATTGCTTAGGCAATAAAATGGGTTTGTGACTGAAGTTCTGTATATGGCTATGGGGCAGCCACAGATTATCCAGTTGGGAGCATCAGAACTATCTGTGAACTCTGTATCACCCAAACCTAACTGGTGTGGGTATTCAAGAGTGATTATACTTTAGCCCTTGCTATATCAATTTTCCCTCAACTTTAGACCAGAAAAGGGCTAAGATATCACTTGGTCCCAAACCCTTCCCCAGTTTATACTGGGAGCAAAATAGATGTAGCAAGGGGTAAGTATATGTCCAAGAAGTGAATTGAGTATCCTGCTTATTTCCCACAATTCCACACAGTAACCAGTTACTGATCTGGCTTATTGAGTGCCTATACCCTTCATGCTACCTTCGCCCCTTCTTGAAACCAGATACAATTTAAAGGGGCATATTGAGTTGCTTCACCCAAGTATGTTGGTGGATGGGTACTACCACATGTCAATGCTTAGTAAGTTTTACATCCAAAGTTATGCAAAAAAAAAAATCTTTTCATTTTATTTGTATCCTAGATTGACAAGGTTTTGTGCGTTATCTGAAAAAGTGTCTGATCACCACTTCAGTTTAAAACTGAATCATATAACTCACTCATGAAACATTTATTTGTTTTCGTAGGATAAGAAGATATCATCTCTAGCATGGGTGAGAAAACTTCACCATTCCTACACACAGAGCCTCATAAATGAATTTGAATAAGATGCCTCACCAATTCAACTGAAGTAATTACATCTTAAAGGGGCAATCACAGTTTGACAGAAAATACCAACCTTTTGTTCTAGCACCTTGTTTTCCCTCAATTACCTAATTGTATACCCAAACATAGTAACAAAGAAGAATTGGCTGGTTTGATAGAATTTTACAGCCTAACTGGTTAAGTTTAGCCGGTCACAGCCTTTTTTTGAGTTTAAGTGGCTCACTGGCTGTTTTCCCTTCTCCCATTGTTATGCTGAGCACCAAGCTCATTGGTTCTGTTTTTAATGTCTTCAGTATGACCCAGCTAGTAAAAAACAGAAGACTTTTTATTTAGAATAGAGGTTCTTTTTGTGTTAATTACTTCTGAAATTCAATGAAAATTTCAGAATATTTGTAGGGTAAAACAATTGCATACTGATGCAAGACTGCACATACTCCACTAAACTGTAATAAATCACAACATTAGACTGTGAACATGGATTATTTTTTTCTTTTTCAGTAGTTCTAAGTCAATGTACAAATGTCTCACAGGTAATTTCATTTGTAAAAGCAAACTCTGATTGCCCCTTTAAGTGACTATTTCAAAGAAAATGATATGGAAAAGTTTTCAGCATACAAACCTCTTCATGATACTTTATTGCCAGGTCAAAATTGCCAAGGAGATAATGAGTGTTGCCAAGGTTACCACATGCTCGTCCCTGGGCAGCTCTGTCCTTTAAATTTCGGACAATTTCTAAATTAGTTCTGTGGATACATCAAAACAAATTTCTCTCACTTAACAATTTTTCAACATTGACTTACTGTGTTAATTCCTGTATGACATGCAATATAACTATTCATAAATCAAACCTAATTAAAAATCATGAGATAGCTTCAGATTTTTCTCACAAATATAGCAAAAATGGGATAATGTCTGTCATTATTTATAGGTCCTTACCAGGGTTCGAAATTAGCATTGGTTTATAACTTGTCTGTTGCGCTTTCATTCCTTGTAAGTCACTTGCTCAAACACGATTTGCTAGTCCAGGCATAATATGTGAGTCACAGTTACTGTATCAGGCTCCTGTCTAGCCTAATGTACATAGTGAACATGCGGGTGCCTATATAACGTTAAGCCTATGTGCACAACTGGCTGAAATGCATAGCCTGAATGAACCTTCTTTTCAAAGAAATTTGAAGCTTCAAAGTAAATGAATAATGCTAAGGCTAGGAAAAAAACAGTTTGTTTACCTTATAGGTGAAATGATGCATCTTTAACACGAAAGCTGATGCAGACATTACAATGTGCGGGATGCGCAACTCAGAACCTTGCCAAACTCGACAAGCAGCTAGCTGTGAACGAAGCATTGACCAACACGCTTTGAACAACGCTTTTCATGCACAATCCGCATTTACAGTACACAGATGGGTAGGTTTATGTACTGTTTGCACATACTGCTCTGCAGTGTACAACAGTTTTGAAGCCATGATGTAAACTGCTTCAATCGGAGGTTTATTTCGGCAAAAATACAATACGGGTATAGCCAAGAAATTAGTATATAATATATTGACAAATTAATATATTAACACTTGTTTTGGTCATCATTTTTTTTGAAGAATAAGCAGGACTTGGACTTGACCGAAGGGCTTAGCTGTCTAAAATTGTACTTGCCCGCACAAATGTTCAACTAGCCCTGGGCTGGCAGGCTTTTGCTAATTTCGAACCCTGGTCCTTACTGTAATGGAATATGGTATGCATGTGGAGAAAATACCACACCAATCAATACCTGCTACAGTATATCAATCTAAAACAGTTAAGGGCATACACTTTCCATTTTATCCAATCAGTGTCTTAACACCAGTTATCCTTTCCTCCCTCCTTTGTGGAAGGGACTTTTCAAGAAGGAAGGAGTGTCCTGGAATTTTCAGGTTTGAACACATTCAAAATGACAAATTTCCATGACTTTTCCAAGACTTTCAAATTCCTTACCTGACTGATGTTTCTATCACCTATGAAAAAAAGTCAAATTTCCCTCTTTTGTCCGCAAATTCAAAGAAACGAGGAGTGGTTTCAGATTCTACTAGCAAGACTTACAGTAATGCTAACTAGTTCCCTCATATTCACTGGTGTACTGTACCTATGAGCAAGACTGGACCTGGCCAGGAAAAGAGGTCATAACCACTCCTTCACTAGACGACGGCGAGACCCGAGGAGGTGCCTGTTTTGGCTGGCAACTGTCTTCTAAAGGGAGATTTCTGCCCCTGGCCAGGTTCATTCTTGCTTTAAGCTACACCAGTGACTGCGATGGAACTATTGAAACAGGTGAGGTAAGTAGGTGCAATGTGAATTAATGTATCTGACTAATGAGGAAATCAGAACAATATGCCCACTTCTGAAAACTCCCTAATTTTTCAGAGGACTTTTTGAAAATTGCTCACTTTCCCTGAACTTGCAAGGCCTGCAAATCCAATATTCTGTTTTCCTTGACTTTCCAGGATCTTTGCAATTCCTATAAATTGTATTTGAAACCATATTTCAGCTTTTACCTATATATCAAGTTGGCAAACACGTATGTGTTAGTGTGTTGTTATATCTGATCTTCCTTATATATTCCAGCAGTTTGTAATGGACATACTAGTTTGAGAAATGTCAGAGCCATTCAAGACTTCAAAGGACTTAGTCTGCAGCATGCTGCATTGCATATTGGCGAGTATTATAGGCTTAATTCATGATTCAGCAGGTTACAATTCTTACTAGTTAAATCATGATGAAAATCCAGGTACTTCATTCCATGAGTTGCCTACTTTTTCCTGAGAGAATGTCACATTGCACTTAGTCTGTGAACAATGTTTGCTATAGAAACTGTGTCACTGCATGACACAATTACACTATGCAAATGAAATATTAGTCAGACCCCTCCACAATCATGCGTGCATTAATAGCTTCCAGCTATGTTGGGGATGTTAAAATCTGGGACACTAGTAATCTGATTAGGGTTCTGGTATGTAACAATTAAGAAGAATGAAGACATTTAAACTGATACTGTTCTATATATTAATATGGAGACAATAAAGTATTTCTAAAGTGTATACCGAGATTCTCAACTGAAGACAAAAAAAGGTTTAAGAGGGTGGCAAATTTCAGGTGAACTGATAAATCTATGGAACAGGAAAACAATAGTTTAACAAATTAATTTTTTATAAAAGGATAAGATCCTTTGTTAAATGCATTATTGAAACTGATCTGTATTACTAATGCAAAGTAGAAAACTTCTCCAAGTGGAAAGCAAGGTGCTCAAGTAATATGCATGTTAGATGTAGCAAGGGGTTAGCACTGATGTGAATTACTGCAAACGAGCCCTTCTGCAATGATACCAAAAAAAGAAACAATATTAACAAACCAGAATTGCCATACTGTACACATTGTGAAAAACATATTTTATTTGGAACAGACTATGACACAATTTTTTGAGGCTAAAAGGAGGATGCTTATGTTGTTTTAAAATGAACCAAATAACAGATGTAAACAATCAGTGCACACCAGGCTGATCTAATAATTTGAAAATCGCATTGTTACAAATCATTTAAAAAGTGTACCTCAAGTCAAAAAATTCAAAAATATATATTGAAGAGAATGAAAAAAAGAATTTTAACAGTCTAATTCCCATCTTCACATGACATTCCTGAGCGGAGATATAAAATTTCAAAGTTTATTCACTTAAAACAAATTGGTCTATTGTGCAATTATTTGTGACTTTCTTGTTGTACAACTCACATAACATGCTTTGTTTTCCTTTAAAATTAAAAATGTTTTTATGACCTTGAACACTTCCTGTTTGCTTGCATGTTGCACAAGGAGAATTAAATTAATTACATCACCTCATAAGAGTAAGAGTGCTATCACACCTCGGTACAAGGTGCAGTAACATTCGGAAAAACAAAGAAATACAAAGATTGTAATTTGAGTAGTACAAGAATGACATCACAAATTATTGTGCAATGCACCATTTTAATTTGAGTGAATAAACTTCAACATTTAATATCTCAGCTCAGGAATGTCCTACGAAGATGGGAGTTGGACTGTTAAAAGGTACTTTTCATGGTCTTTAATATACATTTTTGAATTTTACAGCAGATCCATGGCACATGTTGTAAGTACAGTATGGGACATTTGTTTATACCTAGCTGTTCATGCATGTGCATGCATGCATGCTGAGTCCCCAGACTAGTCTGGACTGTGAAAAGAGAGATTACAAACTATAACAGTTTTACTGTAAACATGGGAACTTCTCCACTGAAAACTGCAAGTATAGTAACACTTGAAAATTCAATCTTGTTATAAACACTGGGAGTTCTCCAAACAGAACAGTCTACCTGCAGCCTGTTGCCACTCCTTACCACTCATAATGTTAATATAAATTTAGTCAACAGGAAGGGAAGGTAAATGTTTTTGTTTAAAAACTTTTGTGATTTTGTGAAGAGAGCACAACATGCCAGTAATAGATTTTCATGCCAGAAGTGTCACTACCATTGGCACTGAAACATAAAAAGAAGTGCAGTGCAGTACCCACCTACTATAACTTCCAGAGTATATGATATAAAATAAAAAAAAAAGTTGCCTATCCAGTGTTTCTATAAGAACAGATGCTTAACCCTTTACCGTTGTGCTCCGATCGGGGCATATTTGCGCGCCTCGGGAGTGGGCGGAAAAGCGGACGTAGCCCGCCGCGCATCGGCTTCCGTAGGCCATTGACCCTGTGACCTTAAACCATTGTCTCTCTCGCTGTTGTGGCCGAATTTTCGGGTAGCTACTCGCAGTTTCGAGCTCCGCGTGAAACAGTAAAGATGTGTGACAGCCGAGCTCTCCGCATGGGTCCAAAAGGACCCAAACAACGGTAAAGGGTTAACTCATACTACTAGACAGTGTAAGTAGGTAGGAGGAGACAATCACTAGCAATAAGTGAATCCTAATAGATGACTCTTTATCTTCTTCCTTGACGTCCTGAGCTGTACATTGCCCTTGTTTCATTACGAGTTGTTGTGGATTGTTCCACTGTTATAACTGGGGAGGTAATTATGAGCAAAATGGTAGAACCAGCTCCCCCCTTCCCGGGGAAATATACATAAAAATTATCTACTAATTGACAAGTACCACAGAAAATTAAGCCTTGTCTATTGGTAGTACAATAAAATTTAGTGCATAGCTATAGCTATTAGCTATCATGCTAGCTATAAGCTATCATGCCAAGAGCTGCATCCTAAGTTTCCCACATCCTATGGTTTTGTGACATGTGCATGACTTCAAAATCACAAACTGTGTCTCTTGGATCAAACTCCAGCTTCAACTCGATTTACAGATTCACACCAAGTAAAGAAGCCTCATTCTTCTACATACATAGGTCTATGGCCAAAGTGGCCAATTTGGGGTGGGGGCACACTGATGTACGAGATTCAGAAGAAAGGCCAGGAAGCCCACAAAATGGTGTAAGATTTTGTCTGTGACAGCAAGAATCTTCAAGGCTTCTTTCTGGTGGTAATATTAGGGTAATATTTTTTGACCTTCAGTACACGACCTTTTCATTGGAAAATTTTTTGGAAATTAGGGGTGCCCTTTGTGTCCCCCTTTCATCAAGGCTACATGCCCACACACAAGTCAATTTCTGCCTCTTAAAACCCATCTTTGCTCATAAAGACACTGTCCCAATTTCTGTCATCATTACAATGCTACCCATACTTTCATCAACTCTTTTTAGGCACCTTCTCTGATGTTACAATGAATTCAGCATCTTCAAAGGGATAGGAACTGAGATGATGACAAATTAAGGGCAGGAGCAGTCATCCCAAATTGAAATAGTCTAGTAGACTGTCCAGTTTCATGATTGGCTGTTGAGAGTCACCTGACAATTTTTTTTTCTTCAAATTTGAAATTTACTGGAAATAACTGCTTGGTTTACCTTGAATATTCAATAGTTAAATCATAAAATGTAATGAAAGATACTCTGAAGAGAAATAAGACAAAAATTGTGCTATTTAGCTTTTTCTTCAAAATAAGTTTGGGGGGACTGCTCTAGCTTTACCTTTAAGAGAGACAATCTGTACCAACCTAAGAAAATCTCAATAGTAAGTACTGAACATTTCTTAACATGTCAATTCAGAAGGCATTTAGACATGTACAGCTGTGATGTCTACAACTGAAGACTTGGTGTCAAACTCCACAGTAAATAATCGCTGTTGTTTTATTTATAATTTGTGAAAAGTGGCAACTACTGCTCATCAAGTGCAATTTTGCACATATATCAGGAATTATGTCAGGTTTACCTCTTCAAACTGTTTACACACAAAACAAAACATTGTAGAATCATTGAAGTTATAATCACCTTAGACCACAGACTCACACATATCCTAAATCTGTGCCCAAATTTGGGCACTTTGTCAAACTTTAACACACATTGCTCATTAGTGTCTTGTGTCTAGATTAAAATTTATCAGCATAGGAAACATGACATGGAAAGCAAGGTTGAGAAAAGAGTACACATCTTGAGAGGCAATGAAGTTCTAGGGTGTTTTCTTTGTTAATTTGTTATCTGAAATCAATGTTTGAAAGAAACGTGGTCAGCACTTGGCAATGACCCTGCTTCAAGAACAGTCCAACCCCAAACATATTTTGGAGCACCAAATAAATCTCCTAATTTTCTTCCTAGATTTCTCTTCAAAGTATCTTCAAAACACATTAGAACTTTAATATTGCATATATAAAAATATTGTAAACCAAGCAGTTAATCAGGCTTCCACAAATCCCCTGCCCAACAGTCCGGGACAAGTAAAAAATGACTCGGACAAGTGAACTGCTCAATAGTGTAGCCCGCCGGGCAAGAAGCACAATATTCTTCTTCACATAGGAATTCAATGGCTAGTACTAGATAATTAGATATGGACTCAGTGCATATTCATGCGAACTAGTACAGTAGACTTTGGGAATCCCTAGCCCGATGGACAAGTAATAAAAAATGAATTTATCGAAGCCTGAGTTAATCTACAGTAATTTTTGCAGAAAGGAGAAAAACTATCATCAGATGGCTTTCAAGAGCCTTTCATGAAACAGGACACTAGTTTAATACTGACACAACCTCAAGTTGGGATGACTTCATTTTCCCTTTAAGATAAGCTGTTGAGCATGACAAACACACAAACACACAGACACACCCTCACCATAGTGAATGTATTTAAATGCTCCCATTCTTTTTATAGACATTTACACTATGTTAAAAACTACCACTGATTACTAAATTTCGTAAAATTTTGTAAGTCTCTACCCTTGTTTTTGCATAGACCTGCCTCAACACTCACCAAATCAGATCAAGAAATATATTTTATACATATATCTCAAAATTAATTTGTCTGATTTCTAAAAATATGCTCATATATCCAGAGGACACTAAAAAATTGTAACTAATTATGTACACTCCTAACTTTGTCGGACATAACTCACTATACACACAGGATGACCTATCCTCCTTCAGTGAAGGCCATGTTTTCAAATTTCTCCATCTTTCAAATGTTAAGACAACTCCACTATGACATGTCTTCCTCAAAATTCAATTATTTAAAAGTAAGGTAACAATGTCTACAGTTTGATGTAATTATCAGCCCACTTGGGAACCGGATATACACCTTCTACTATGGCATTTCCGACCATTTATCTGTGATCAGTATTTAGGGCAAATAACAACCCTACAGTAAAAGTACTCTGAAACAAAGGCATGATATGAATAATGATAGCTTAAACCAAATGTTACAAACCTTCTCACCCCACAGTTCTAATTCTCCCAACCTATTGAATTCTAGCCCCTCCTACAGCTGTCTAAAATTCTTCCTTGTCATGCATTGTAGAAACAGCCCTAGTTAATTGCATGAATGGGCATATCCTGATGGGCTCACACAAGGTTTTAATCATAACACCCTCTGTACATGCTATGAGATGTGAGTGGCCCTGTGTCCTTTGAATTATATCTATCAAAAAGAAGCTGCCACAACTACCCCTGGCCTGATGGGAGGGGTTGCCCTGTCAGGTTGAGCCTCCATGCCACACACTATAATGAATGACCTAGAGGTGTATTGGGCTAGAGAACCTTGAGCTCTAAAAAAGCTAAGCTAAATGTGACAAAACTTCTAGAACAATTTTCTGAACTCCCAAGGACTCAAGAGAAGTCAAAAGGGGGGGGGGGGGAGGAATACATATGTATGAACTGTATGGACAGAAGAATAACTAGAAAGCCAAAAGTTTAAGTGATTCCTTGCCACTGAAATGTAAGTCTACTTTTTTTTTTTTTTCAAATTGACAGTGTTTCTTAAATGACCAAAGCAATAGTGACGGCCTTCTGAATATGGGTGTAAATGCTGCAACATGTGGGAGATCCATCATAGTTAGTTACCCTCATTGATACTGTATTGGCAAGGTTTTGAGTTACAACCTCTAATGACTTCACCAAAATGATAGGATTCATCTATGAAATATGGGCAATGCACATGCTTGGTATTAGATCCCTCACTGCTACCTTTCTTAAGATCATGTCTGCAATGTTTTAAACATTTAGATCTCTGCTGAGCCCCAATGCTTTTGGAACTCAAAACTGATAGAATTTCTCCATCTACTTATGGGCAAATGTGAGATCCCTCACTCTTACCCATTTTTAGGTATAATATTTATAAGGTTTTGACCTTCTGACCTTTGGTGACCCCAAATGACCTTTAACCTCTACCAAAATCAATAGGGTTCATCTACTTGTACGAACAATGCACATGCTATGTATGAGATCCCTCACAGTTATTCAACTTGAGATGTTTTGTTTACAAGCAATTTCTAAGGTATTAACCATTTCACAACTAATGACCCCAAATGACCTTTGACCTCCACAAACAATGATAGGGTCCATCTCCTTAGTATGGGCAATACACAGGCCAAGTATGAGATCATTCACAATTACCCTTCTCGAGATGTCATGTTCAAATGGTTTTAACCATCTGACCTCTGATGACCCCAAATGACCTTTGACCTTAACAAAACAAATAGGGTTCATCTGCTTGATATGAACAATGCACATGCCAAGTATATGATCCATCACAATTATCAAACTTGAGATACCATGTTTATGAGAAATTCTCAAGGCATTTACCACTTGACCTGTAATGACCCCAGATGACCTTTGACCTCCACCAAATACAATGACGTCCATCGAGTATGAGCAATGCAAGGGGTAAGTTTATGATCCCACACTGTTACACTGCTTGAGATATCATGTTTACAAAGAAACTTTCAAGGTATTTACCATTTGACCAATGGTGACTTCAAATAAGCTTTGACCACACCAAAATTGATTGGGATCAACTACTCAATAAGGCTAGCCTACACACTAAATACCAGCAAAGTCACAATGAGATAGAGTTAACATGTTTTTGACATTTTGATCTCTCATGACCCCAAATGACCTTTGACAGCCACCAAACAATATATAGGGATCATCTACTCAATGTGGCCAAGCCACACACCAAATATGTGGTTAGTCACTTTTCCCTTCTTGAGATATCAAGTTTACAAGCAAAATATCACATACATACACACACTCACTCACTCAGCACAAACCTGTACTCAAAGCCTTACAGGGTAGAGAGAACAGTTCTGCATACGGGAATCATCCGTAATTCCCCTTTAGCCGATAAAGTCATGCAGCACGTGAATGCCATGTACCAGGCCATATATTGGGTAGTTATGCCAGTTATGAGCTCTGCATGAGCAGGGAAAGACGTGTGAGGCTTGAGCTCCTCTGAGTGGCGTGTACCTGCTGAAGCATTGTTTACAGGTGGGCACAAAAATTAAACACAGGACATCACTGTTGCATAGATTCCTTGCCTGTCTTTGCTATGAAATCAATAATATGACGTTTAACATGAACTTGACAATTTCTGCAAGAAAATGACAAGTGCTTTGAGACTCCAAGCCTGAGCTACAGAAATTGTGCTGTACTGTAGGCAAATGAAGATGATCTTTATTCCCAGTTGACTGACATATGGCAGCATGGTGCTGAAGCTATCCTGGCCAGTGTGTGAAGCACGAATAATGCAAAATAAATGTAGCAAGGGGTAACTGTGTGTCTGTGAGGTGAATTATTTGTCCCCACTCAAAAGTTTCCAATTGCCACTGCTCCAATGCATTTCTATATATTTTGCCATCTCCCCCCTCCCTAAAAAGAAAAATTTACTTTACTTGACCAACATAAAAGCTAAATTATGTTCCCTTTTTGATACAAAGTACAATTAAAAATTTTGCAGCAATATAAAAACACACTTTATCGCTATACCTTTCAGTTTCAAAACAACATGGAAACCTATCTACACAGTGCTTGCATTAATTGTTATGAGATCTGTATCACCTGTCCCTTACTGTTACAATGCAAATTACATGACTGACAATGAATGCATTCCCTGATGAAAAGTTCAAAACCAAATTTAATTATAAGAGGGCAAGAGCACAACATGGGGATAGAGAATAAAAAGGGATTTATTTTTAGTGATTTCATTATGTAAAACCACAAAATACAGATCAACCCTGTTTCAAATTTTCAGCATTTTGTATGAAAACCCCAGATTTAAAAAAATTAAGCATCTACAGCTGTATGCAGGTTTTTGCTTCAAAATTCAGTATTGGTATTTTGAACTTTATCTTCCCATTTAATTTGTCCTGCCCACTCTTCCAGTTTCACAAACATATCTGTCAGAATAGTTTGATTGTTAAGCTTACTAATAAGGTCGCACTTAAATTAATATTCAGATCTACCAATGTGTGAATGGTTTACAACAATCTGCCTAAATGTCAACTTGAGAATGACTCACATTCTTTACAAGTACAATTTGAAGCTTTTGCTTTAAAGGCAAGGGCAGTTGCCTGAAATGGATTTTGAAACAAAAGCTTTTACTCACAATTTCCTTTTTATTTCTTCTCAGAACATTGTTCATAATATTTTAAGACTTCAATAGAGCATAAAGGTAAACTAAGCAGTCACCTCCTTGTTAATTTCACATTTGAGGGTAAAAATTATTGTCACATGCCTCAAGAGAGCCAAACACGAAACAGGAAAGTTTACTACACTATTTCAAGTTGTACGTAGTGACTGCTTTCCCCCTTTATACCATGCATACATTGACATGATTGGGTACTACTTCCCCAAAATACACAGTTCAGCAACTAGATAATGTCAGATATTGAACCACTACCCCCTTCACTAAATGAAACAAAGTAAAGAGGCTTCATGTACCAAGTAAACTATCCATCCAATCAACTATGTATCAAAATTTTTAAATTGCATAAAGCTTCCATGTTTATTTTGAAATTATTACCCACTGTACACTACGTTGGATACTTGCAGAGTGCACATATCTATCTACTGTACCTACCTAATGTCTGTCCATCTGTCCTTGCATCTAATCTATTTATCTAGTATGCACATATATGTTACTGCACATGCTCTATGGCAACCTGTGCTAACTGGTGATGTAACCATGAATCAGCTTAAAGAAATTAAAAAAAAAATGCTCAAAGCACCAATCACCAATTGTTTACAATCCAACCATTCCCATAGACTGAATTCAAGCCACACAACCAAATGGCCACTTCAAAGTGCACTGTTAAAGGCCCAGTTCTCTCACCCCAAACAGTACCTATTCTCTTAACCTTCTTACTGAAGCCCCTCCCACAATTGTCTGAAATTCAACCTCATCCAGGTACAATCTCAGTTTATTGCTTCAAAGTGAGTATAGAAAAAGTCAATTTATATAATCAAAACACTCTCAGTACTGTTGATGCTGTGTAATATAAGCTTTGGTACTCTGCATTGTTTGAATTAGCTGTCAGTCAAAGAGTTGAGCCAATTGAGCATTTCGGTACCCCCGTACCAAAACTGTAGTTTGGGTTGAGAGGTTTGGCCCTTTAAAGTGTACCTCAAGTCAAAAAATTAAAAAATATATATTTAAGAGAATGAAAAATGAATTCTAACAGTCCAGCTCCAATCCTCATATGACATTTCTGAGCTGAGATATAAATTGTTGAAGTTTATTCACTTAAAACAAATTGGTCCATTGTGCAATAATTTGTGACTTTCTTGTTGTCCAACTCAAATAACATGCTTTGTTTTCCTTAAAAATTAAAAATGTTTTTATGACCTTGAACACTTCCTGTTAGCTTGCATAGCATGTTGCCCAAGGAGGGCTTAATTTATTACATCACCTCAAAAGTGTAAGAGTGCTATCACACCTTGGTACAAGGTGCAGTAACAGCAAGAAAAGCAAAGAAATACAAAGCTTGTAATTTGAGTAGTACAAGAATGACATCACAAATTATTGTGCAATGTACCATTTTAATTTGAGTCAATAAACTTCAACATTTTATATCTCAGCTCAGGAATGTCCTATGAAGATGGGAGTTTAATCGTTGGAATTGATTTTTCATGGTTTTTTATATATATTTTTGAATTTTTTGACTTGAGTTACACTTTAAGAACCATTTTGAATTCTCATCATTTATTACATGACCCAATCCCAATTTCTTTATGCTGAGTACCAAGTACAGTATGAAAGCAACATGCTCCATTTCTCAAATCTTTGGTAATGACCTCAATCCCTGCATCTCATTTCTTCTACAGTAGCTGAAAGCAGATAATCTAATGGTCAAACAGATGGATAGAATAATGAATTCAAAATCATCTGCTTTAGAGTCTTTACGCTCCCACACTACAACCTCTCATTTACTAATAGATATGCAATTCCCAAACATGCCAGCACCGCTTAATATAAGCCTCTTAGCACCAGGATGGTGCCCTCCCACTTCATAGAAGGCAAATTTCAATCCTTACATAGGTGATGATCAGAAACAAAATAGACTGGGGCATGCAAAATTCCCAAAACCCCCTGGTTTGGGGATCTATGAGCCCCAATACTTACCTCCTATTTACATTATGTAACCCTACTTACCTGTGGTAATCTTTTGGCAAGTTATTTGCCTCATGAGACTGAAATTTAGGGAGAACTTGAAGGGCACCCCCTCATTTCTTCACTTGCCAAGGAAAGAACTAAAGGGTTACATAATGTCAATACGAGGTAAGGAGGGTTGACATAGATTCTAGCTTAAATAGCAGTTAGTGAGAATGGGGTTTAACTACACACCAACAGGAATGTAATTTTACCTGGAAAAAACTAGGGTGAAGTCAACGAAGAAAAATAATTGGGCAAAACTCATCTAAACTATTTAGACAAAAGGAAACGCAGGAGACACGTCCAAATTTCCTGTATAGGTTACACTCTTTGAGAAGATCTCAAATGAGAGAAGGATCTGTGTGCTCAAAAACATCTTCAGGTTTGGCAGAGTGTAATACTTTTGACAAATACAGGGGAATTTGCAACAGTCAACAGGAACGGGACTGATGGTGACAGCACAATCACAGGGGATACAATATGGTACCATGTTGGATAGTCATCACCAAGTCATCTCTCTATTCGCTGGGTACTAACTTTCTCAGAGCCCTGACCAATAGCTTGAGTTGGTACAATTTGTTCTCAAGGAAAGAATGCCACAGTTCCTGCCACACTAACACTTTGATTTTGCTGTAATACCATATTTTTGAAGTAAGAATAAAACATATGAATGCAGCCAAAATTAAGTCAAATTTTAAGACTGATGGAGAGTAGAGTCAATGAGATGCCATGCAGCATTGAACAATTAGCACCAGAATCAGTATGAGCATTTAAAAACTCCTCTTCAAAACGTTTGGTTAGTACAGCATACTATCCTCAATGAAAATAAAAGTGCAACAAACTTATACTGAAAAAGGTTTTTTAAATATGTATGAAACAATGTACTTGGACATGACATTTCTGTAGGATGGGAGAATATGCATTTGCAAAAGAAGAGCTGCAGGGATGTTCAGTTTTATTAGCACCAAAAAAACTCGACAGATGAAATGCCTTCAACTACTGTAACCTTCAACCAGGCCCAAGGTTTTATTCCTTTTGCAAGTAGTTTCCCCTTCCACTTCAGAAGCTACTGTACCACAGTCTGCCAAATTTTAATTACAGATAAATTTCATATCCTAGCAAGAATTTCTGGATGTTAAAGTTGAAGTAATGACCACAAAGTCATAACACATGATGTATGAGCATTCAGGATGACTTTACATCCCACTGATTGAGGCAGCTTTCTACAATCAAAGATTCATTTTTTCACAGAAACATGGACGTACAAACATTAAAGACTTACTCATAGTAGAGAATAGCTTGTTTTAAACAAGATGTAACCGTTTCAGGAAAATCGCCTGGTTCCTGATGGCCGGCTTTACCCGCACTCTTGCCTTTAGCGTGAAAAACATTACCAAGATTGTACAGAGCTCTTGCCTCTCCTACCTGTGTAAAGAGAGAAGAGAAAAGCATGTACTGATTGTCATTACATCTACATACAACAAAACCGTTATTGCCATGGCAACCAGGAAAAGTAGAAAGTACTGATTCATCATAAATATTTATTTTACTCTGTGCATGGGGTTTGAAGTAAGATTGAAGAAAAGGTACAAACAAGATGAACACTCTGGCGACAGGTCTATGTGATATGTTCTAGGACATTTCTGAGGAATACCATGGCCATCAATAAAAGCCTGACAACCATGACTATTTGTGACATTGATTATTTTGAGCCCTGTATAGGCCTAAAATATTTCATTTGAGTCAATAACCATTCTGGAAACAAACTCAGAATTGGAGGTGTGATGGGTTTATACTTTCAGGATACCGACAACTAAATTCTTTTACTTTTGGTCTTAAATTGTGCTCAAAAGTAACAAATATGCATTTCACAGCCATAGAAACAGTGAAGTAACTTTTGATAAAACGTGAATGGTTTCCAAGTACATTAGCTAACAACTATATACGCTCAAAAATTTCTTTTGTTTCCTGTTTGCTGCCATGTTGGCTGAGCTACAGTATAGTGGTACTTGACCACTGTTCCCATCAAAAAGGGGTTAGGGGGATTTGCCTTCGACATTCCAAAAGAAGTTTAAAATCAACCCTTCTCTTTAAAATAAAATAAAAAAAAAATCACTATCTTGGTTTCTTATTTAAAAGGAGGGCATTTTTGCAGCAACGTGTGAACTTGTATATTAAATAGCCTTTTAAACCCTTCACAATGCACCTTATAGGGAACTTGAGGCAAGCTTTTGCTCTCTGAACCTACCTGTTACTTTGGGCAAGGTCACCATCAATTTGGACTTGGGGTTTGACAGTAATTAATTCTCCCCCCTCCCCCTCTTTTTGGGGTTTTTGGTGGAATCCCTGCTGACTGAGCTGCATTACTTGCTGTAACTACATACAGTACCCACAACAGGAGTTGTTGCAAACAAGATGAGGTCAAAGGGTATTGTCTACTAAATATGTGTGCAATGTGAATATGAACTTCAAAGGGTCAAACAAATATATCCCTCAAATTGAATCCATAATTTACTCTGAAATAATTACTGTACCTATTTGGTCTTAATGTCATAATAGTTTTGATTTTGTTGCTATTCCATTTACTGTTTGTTGCATTATTTTAATCGTCTTCTACCAAAAATTTTCTGTCTCCCACCAATCCCAATATCCTGCTATTTCACATTCTGCACTTCTCATGCATATCAGTAACTTTCTGGCTCTTACAATACACTGTATCTTTTCAATGAGCAAGCATTACTTTATTAAAAGAATAACTGCAGTTCTATTTCTTTTTTTTTTAAATGTGCACAGATGACTTTATACGTTTCCAAGGAAACCATGAACATGGCAGCTTATATCATTACACATCACATTTGGATAATGATTTTTTAACATAAATAAAAAGCACTTCCAAAAGATGGGAGCCAGTTGCAAGTAATGATGAAATAAATAGAATAACATACTGTGAGATGACAAGTTTGAAATATCTAATGACAAGCAGTTGGAAAATATTGCAATTATGCAATCCATCATAACTTCTGGGTAATAACATCAACATTGTACTGAGAGGAAACGATCAATGTCAATACTATTGTAGCCCGTAAATTGGAGATCTATGATGAAATTCAAGTTACTGTACTGTGATGTTAGACAAACATCAAAATACTGCAAAAAGAGCTGGCAGCCCTACAATATGCTAGGTTCAAATTGAGAAAGATGAGTGGGTTATAGTACCTCCTCTCATTTAAACATCCGCAGAGATTAAAAGTAAACACGAAAATTTACGATGTCAATGATGAAAGAAAATGCAAGGATTTGGGGTCCACAAAAAAGGACTTTTAAGGTGTAAAAGCGTTAATTTTGGGGGTAGAAAAAGGGGATGGTAATGAGCTTTTGAACTAAATTTTGGAAAGGATAAAAAAACATGCAAAAGTGCATTTGCAATAAGTGAGGGGACATGAAAGTGGGGCTTGATGTGTATCAGAGGAGAAGCCTTACTTTAATGCTCTGATCTCACGTATACCCAACCCTTGAGTAGCGCCTTGTTACAGTACCTCCAGCCTAAATAATGTCAGAATGCAGCTGAACTAAAGGTCCATGTTTTTAAAATTTCAATCCAACTAAAATCACAGGAATTGTGGTTTTAAAACACTGTATTTGTGGTAAACAATTAAAGAAATTAACAGGTGTTTCACAGTGCTGACGACCCATACTCTTTAATAAGCAGTTCACATGAATCCACTCTTACTCCATCTAGGGCTGTGACGGTTAATCGGTTAACCGGTTAACCGACCGACTCGTCGGTTACTCGTGCGTGATTCCTCTTCATAGATTAACCGTTTTTGTATTGCCAATAACTCAGTCGCCGCGGCGTGGCTTTGTTAGTAAACTGTTATACAAACATCGCGCAACAAACAGTGTCAGTTTCTCACAAATTATCGCTCAGACAATAACTGTAAAAAGAGTTTTAAAATCGGCCCTTCGATTAAAGGGATTAATTCCGCGGCAGCTCCCCGAATTAAGTACATTATGATGAGTGACAAGTGGCGCACCCATTGTTACTTTCATTGGCAGAACTTCATGTGCTCATCTCCTAATCCCTTCAATAGCAACACCCAAGCACAACTTTAGAAATTAGCGGCATGTTTGAGAGATTACCAAGCGAAAAGAAAGCCATAAGACAAGCAGGGAGCTGTAACAAAAGGAGCCAAGCCCTGTATTTCTATGGCAATAAAACCTCCGCGAGACCATGATTAGGGCACAAAAGTATATTTGAATAAGTCTTCCCACTGTAGCTATTCGAAATATTTTATCATGCTTTACCTCCGTAAATTGCATTATTTTTCATTGTTAGTAGCAGCATTTGGAAAAAATTTAACCCGTAAAAATACGATCGTAAGCACCAGATAATTCCCCCCATTTTGTTCTTTGCCCAATATCATATAAAATGGAACATTCCTTGTTGACTTTTATGAATAAGCATACGCAGTTCGTTGAACCAACTGGGTTGTAGTTGCGATAATGTACTGTACTGTAGAAGTCAACCCTACGATGCACGTAAAAATAACGATCTCATTTTTAGCGGTCTTGGACAGCAAAAAATGGACTCGATTAACGTTATCTTATGGTTCCTTCTTGATATTAATATCCCCGTATTTTTGCCACTTCTTGTCCAAACCATACCGTCTTGTTTCAAAATAATGAGCAAATGAAATACACTTAAGTCAGACCCCCGAAAAATCGAAGTACGCAGAGATTTGTACTGCCGTTTCTTAGTGAATTTAGCACGGGGCTTGGCCGGCTGCACATGCCAGCTATGTAAGCCTCCGAAGTGCGATCGTCATAACGCAAACTCAATGGGGAAATTCGTTCGGAAGTCTGGTATTTTCACACACTAAATCCCAGAGGCGATGGCGCGAGTTGTGATTGGCTGGCTCAGAATCAACGTATTTGAACCAATCACAATGCAGAGGCAATTAAAATTTTGCAATAGATCGTGTGCATATGATATCATCAAGCAAAACATGGTCCCTTGTTTAGTGGTAAAAATGGATTCGCCCGCAAGTCTACTGCATGCATGGGACCACGTGTGTTATTGTTTTTGTTCGTAACAACATCATATGATAACATTCCATAAGTCCTACTGTAAATAACTTTACGGCAGGAATGCTGGGAATTCCTTAATTTATGCAGGATAAAAGGGCTTGGTTGTGCTGTTTGCGGCTGGTGGGCCGTTTACAGTGCAATTGTACAGATCGCTACTATGACAAACACGTGAGCGCTGTACATGTATTGAACACTGCATCGCAAGCAAGCTGCATCAAAACAGTGGTGTGGGAGTGTTTCATGAAATAACTGACAATATAACATAGGGTTAGGCGGGAATACAACTGTTGGTGGAATTTAAAAAAGTGCACATGGTCTGAAGAAAGCTTCAGAAAATGCGGGATGGGTTTTTACTGTGACAAGATGATATAAACTCAGCGCAAAACACCAACATTTTTGCCACATACTTACATGGGCGAACATGACTTACGGCGCCATTTTTAGACTTGTACGTTCCTATACAAAAGTGATGGCGCTCTTTGGAAATGTTGACTTTCTGTTGTTGTGTAAACATTACGTCATTTTCGGTTAAACGGTTAACCGCCGGTTAATAAAATCGGTTAAACGGATAGTGAATTAACCGAAAATGCACAGCCCTAAATCCATCTAACACCAACTACCTCTGCCTTTTGGGTTAGTCGGAATAAGAGAGAATTCAAAACGATAGTTTTTAACATCTGAACCCAAGTTGGGGTTGGGTTTATTAGGTACCATGTCAAATTGTCAGCCGCCGCGGCACGCGGTCGGGGCCCGCGGCGGCTACACGGCGGTCGCTGTTACTAAGGTAAAAAAGGTGACAATAGAGGGCTTAATCCCCCCTCTGCCCTGCTAGAAAGTTAATGAGCACTCACCACTTGAGCGGCTATTGTGAGTGCTCATCGGACCGTAACACGAAAGAAGCAAGACCTTGTTGACAAAATCAATCATTGCGCAGTGTTCATGAGTGCAAGCATAGCACAGAGCATAAAGAACTGCCTTGCGAGCTGTTCGTACCAGCTTTGATCATTTGCTGCATTTAAGTCTTCGCTACAACTGCCAAAACCAACCGAACATTAAGTTCCGATCACATTCTTGCGCGAACGATACTGCGATCCACACAAAACTGACTTTCAAGTTATGGTTGATCGAAGGCAACAAAAATACAACGGAACACATAGAAAATTTCTTCTCTCATTTCTGTGTTATCCTAACTTGCAAGTACATTCTTTCTTATAGCAATTAACACCCGACCTGCACATTCCTCTGTCAAGACGGGCACTGCCGCGACGTTCAGCAAAGAAATTAAAGACAAATATCTTGCACTAAAATTGGGTAGAAAAATGCGTTGTGTAGCCTACGTAAGGCATAGGTCCCGTACAATTTCGCCCTAGTGGATTTCAGTTAAAATATGTAGTATGCTTAATTTGACCGTGAAAATATTTGCCATTCGGTTCGGAGAGGCACGCGTTGGTTCCCCTGCATTTAGTTTATGTGTGAACAACAGTTTATTTCTAAGTTTGGCATATTTTCAGTTATCTTACCCGCAAAGCGTGGCTATTATATCTGGCGAACAGTATGATCCGACTTCGCAATTGCTGTTCGCCGAGGAATGTCGTTTGCGATTTAACTTCAGTCGATTTCTTGCCACTTTAGCGTACACACATGTAGGGTTCTCAATCACCCTTTGGCATGTACTGTAATGATATATTTAATTTGATTTCATGTCTTTTAACGTTCGGTGTACACCACTGCGCTTAGCGAGTTCTAGCTACTCACCAACCATAACAGTAAGTTTACTACGGTAGGTCACTATATCAATATGTATGTGCCTGACAAGCCTATACCCGGAAGCGGCACAGTTGTGAACCAAACGTCTACAGTATATGAGTACGGCCCCAACGTGAGAGTTAAAGGATAGCAATGCCGTGGCTTCATGTTAAAAACTATCTTTTGGCCTGCCTTTCAATGTTTTGATCATAACGGCATGGGGTTCGAAAGAAAACAAAGGGGGATTCAAACCCGAAGAAGAATTGTTCTTAAAGGCAGTCATTCATCACCCCAAACTACAGTTTCAGTATCAAAACTCTCAATTGGTACAGCTCTTTGATTGGCATCACATTCAAATAATGCATTATAGTTGAACTACACAGCATGGGCACTGAGAGTGTCTTCATTAGAAACCATGATTTACTGAGATAAGTAGAACTGCCAAAGCTTGTAAACGATTGGTAATATTTAGATTGTAATGCTGCTGTGAAGTTCCCCCTTGTTGACGATATTCGTCACTCTCTGTTCATGTGACATCAACCGCGCTAGTTGATGTGGAGTATGAAACTGTAATTATGTCATTAGTTCTTAGTTGGCTGAATTATTCTGTTGATATGATTTTGAAAGAATAGGCGTATTTGTAAGTGTGCATTTGATGTTGTACAGCAAGTAAGTTGCGAGACAAGGTACTAAAATGGAGCGAGATATTGCAGTGTAAAGGTGCTAAACGCTTCAAAGATAAACAAATCCCATGCCGACGGGGGGTATATTCCTGGATTCGCAGGGGGGGAGGGAGGGTGTGAGATATTTTTGGCCTGACTACACTCTTGGAGGCCGACTCGCACTGACCTTCGAATTTCCTTGATACAAGTACAGAATGTAGTAATAATAACTACCAGTGGGCTTACATTTAACAAAACATGCAGTAACATATGATTAATGGAGCTGTGTCTCTTCCTTTTGAGAATTTTTGGAAATGGAGTGTTCTTATATACGCAACTTGATGCTATCTTTTGAGGTAAAACTTGTGCTTATATATTTTACGTTTTCTACAATGCGACATGCAATACAAAGATGGTTGACCAGCAAGGTTATAATATACTACGAATTAGCAACTTTATATTTCCTGGCTCTGTTATTTTTTCTGTCTTTTCTTTCCATTTTATCTCTTGGGCACGAGATTAAACCACCTCTGCTTTGTTTTGTACAGGATGGTTGTGAATTATTTATTTTTTATTTCAACGAGGATTTTTCTGCAGTGAGTTCAAATACTCTCATTTGATGGGAGGGGGCAAGGGCGGAAGCAGAAGGGAAACTGGTTGCCCCGTATGACCAATCCTACCTTCCCGACTACATGGAAAATGTAACCTAATGTGTATTTTACGCAAATACTGGCACCCCCTTTTGAAACTGCCCCTATGTCTAGCATGGCTGGATTCCTCCGGGGGGAGGGGGGTGGGGTCACGGTTGAGGAGTGAGTTTGCCAACTGTCCCCTAGTCATTCACTCAAGTTTATTTGACAGTGGTGCAAGGCTCATTTTGGATCAATCTAGAAGAGTTATAACTTTTTCTTTTGTAGCAGCTTCTCGTAACAGTGATATATATGGAAGAAAATTGTAGATAGATCTTAAAATTTGACGAGTTCCACTGATGTCAACCTGTCAAATAATATGTTGCTGTATGCTTAAGAGCATGACGGAGTTCAAATCTAACATTGCTGGATCCTATACAACAAGTTGAGAAAGAAATCAATCACTGCAGGGGTCTTTCCATTTGGGAGATTATTGCATACACACATGGGTATGTTAGGTTCGCAGTGTGCCCATGTGCTGCACGTCAGCCTATGTCGAAAGTGCTAAGACATGCGTAGAAAATAACATCATAGGGAAAAAACTTGACACCTAATTCTTAGAAATGTATGAAAGATTGTTACATGAGGGTCTTTTGCACATGCCTTTTAAATATCTTTGATGTTCTTGGCCACGTGGAGTATCGTCGACACTTTTCAGTAGCATACTCAATCGTGCTTGGCAGATGTGATGTTAATAAGTAGGCATACGAACGTTTGTGCCGAGAGCAGTGGTTTCGTTCTTTACTAGAACCATGCATCTTGGCCTGAAATTTCTTCCCTTGAAATAGAAACTTTGAGACATTAATCTTTCCGGATGCCAAGAATTGTCACTACGTAGTATCATTAGTTAATTTATCATTTCCACCCATCTTTAATCCATACAGCAGTACATTTTTTTTTCTTTTTTTTATTCGGGGTAGCGAGGACTTCACCAAAACTACATTGCGTATACAGTATAAAGACGCTAACAGTGCAAACTACTGTATTCACAGTGATCATGGTTGCGGTTAAGTTTCTAGTCAGGCCTTTTATGAACTGACACGTTGAGTATGGGAACGTTCATATCCTGCAGTTTTGGGAGGAAAGAAAGCCGTTGCCATAGTACCTTTCATTTCACAGTCTGTTTATGAAAGTGGAGTAACCCATTCCATGTAGCAGTTTTCTATCTTAGAAACTTAAATTTTTTCCTTCATTTAGGTCCCTTTTGATGCCTTTTTTTCTTCGATTTCCAATAAGCTAGCTGCATACGTGTTTCTTCCAAAATGCATAAGAGTGGTCTTTTATTAATAAATCGGGCCCCGATTTGAAATGTACCAGTAATGGAATGATCTGACTGACGTCACGAAGCATTCTCGGAGGTTCCGACATTTACGGAGGCAATAGTGCATACACTGCATTGCACCATATATTAACCATGCACAGAAATGAAACATCGCGGCATAATTCGTGTTACGAAGCCGCAGCTTATGGCGTCCCTGTAGACAAAGCACGGGCTAGGATCCCACTTGAAATGTAGAAACGACGGCGCAGACTGTCTTTCTCTTTCTCGAATATATTCCAATCGTAAGTTTAATAGTCAGGTCCTCTAAAAACTTTTTTCAGAAAAGGCGTCAGTGTTGCACATTGAATTTAAAAACGTGAACGGGATAAATGCCGAACTCGAAGGGTCTTTATCCTTACCGGACCGCAGTTAAACATAAAAACCATTCATTGGCTCAACTACTGAAACAGCGCAGTACAAACACATCTTAAACAGCACTCATAACCGAGTTCTCTACACATACTAAGGAATCGCTTCTACGTTAGTGCTAAGCGTTCATGTTTTGAGTGTTCATATTTTTTACGATCATGTACCGTAAACAAACTGCGGTGGCATTAGTGTACTACGGTGTCATTAAAGTATCGTTCTAAAAAAATCGGACTCAATATAAAAGGCCCAAAACACCTGTAGACTGTTAACCACTTCGTCTCACGAAATTACGGCAATATTTTCATTTTAAATAAAAGGCACGGCTGACGCGAAGGATTACCAAGGAGGACTTATTGTTCTGTGGGGAATATAACGGTATTCAGTCCACAGGAGGGTTCGTACAGCCGTTGCTAGGACAGTCTTTTGTTCACAAATTACCTCGGCATTGGGTCGGCGACGCCGATAGGGCCGCGGCATTCCCGCGGCATTCTCGCGGCGGCCGGTGCAAAAACTTTTGACATGGTGCCTTACATGTTCCCTGCTCCAGAGGTGGGCTGAGATTCAGTTTGCGGTTAAGAGTCAATTAACAAATGTGGGAACATGTAAGTGCAGTGTTAAGTATTTTCAACAAACAGACAAGAGCTTGGAAAGGTTTTTATTTTGGTAGGGTCTCGCTCATACATGCTGTTTCATGTGTTGTTTTCCTTGTTCTGACTCTTCACAACTTTATAGGAAATGCTTACAAGGATGCAGTAGGATATAAAACTTACTTGCTTTGTAATCCTCCTTTTTTATGCTTTGTTGGCTTGCTACAAACATTTCATACTAGCCTGTAGGAGCACAGAAGCTCCTGATAGGAAGAGGCTTCATTGTTATAATGTTTAATGTTTATGTTATAAATTACTTTGTAGGCCTACACTATTTGGATAATACTATATATCCAGCACCAAACATTCCCTATCTATTCATGTTTAAAAGTTCACTAGTTCTAGCCATCAAATGCCTTGACATTTCTGAAGTTTCCCACCACAGAAAATTCTTTTGCACACCGCATTTCAAATTACAGACTATACGTGTGTGCAGAATGTCCTGACTATAGAACACATTCAATTACCATCAAACTAATAAATTGCAACAAAACTTTACACTATAGGGTTGTTGCAGTCAAATAAATGCTGTGTAAATATTTCAAACTTTTTTTCTTTGTAATAATTAGATATGAATTGATGTAGGTTTATATTCACAAACCAGCACATGATACCTGAGTCATCAGACCTGACACAAGGTTATAGGTTACATTTGTAGTGTAGTAGGTTAAAGATGGTGGTCTCCTATGAACCTACTGTATCCAAAAGTCTCAAAAATAACATTAATTTACAGTTTAACAATAAATGAAAGAGGAAACAGTTCTGTTGTTTCTACAGCCACAGGTGTGTATTACTTAAATGTCTCAAAAGTTGTGATGCAGATTTGTAATAAATAGATGTCTGGGAATCTGGTAAGTACTTGCCAACATTATCATCCCAGAAAACAGATCACCTAACAGGTGATCCACAAAACAGAGTTCACATCATTTTGCAATTTTGCACATTTAAGTGTTAGTTTATTGGTAATACAAAATACTGGAAAATGGAACGTTCTGATTTTTTAAGGGTTTTACAGCTCAGAAAATGAAACAGTTCTGCTTAAAACAGAACAGTTGGCAACTATATGGAATCTATACCCTTTGCGTATATTTCCTGGGAATCTAGTTTATGATCTTCAGGCCTTGAATTCTGAGGAAAGTAAGTGTGATTGCATACCATCACTCACCTCAAATCACTGTGAGGAAGGTGATGTTTTGCACTCCTAGATGAAGATGGGAGCTCATAGAAATAGATTAAAGTTTAATGAAACAGCACACCTACCACATTCCTTAATTTCTTGAGAAGTGTGATTTGTTGCACACCTGGAAAATCTTATAACTGGAAAGTCTAAAACTCAAGGCCTGCATTTTCAATTAGTCTTCAATCATATGACAAAACCTCAACCTGCAAGGAAACTTGTCAATGAAAACAAACATTGGACTTAGCTTGATAAGATGTTTGCATGTCAAAGTATAGAATGTTGTTGTGGAATGTTGGATGAAAATGTTAGGTTTTTTTTTTTTGTTTTTTTGCCAAGAGTTTATGATGTGTACAGTTCATCATGTTATATGATATAGCATTACACATCTGGTGGAAATGGGAGAGAATATCATTAATTAAGGAACAACCTGAATGAGCATGGTGAAATAAGTGTGATCCTGAAACAAGTACAAAGACATAAATTGCTTTTTTAAGTTAAGTTCTGACACACTCTTTGAATATGTCTGTTTTTTGAACAGGGGATATGTATTTCACCATTCCAACACTCATTTTTGGCTTTGGACTGTTCTGGGATAGGCAGAGGAAGCCAGGGGAAATGGTTCCCAGGTAGGCTAATTAACATTTTATATGGGATCCTTAAGGAAACCATATGGGATCATAAAGGACACCATGTATGGGATCTTAAAGGATACCATATGGACCAGTAGCCCTACATATTGCACAAAATACCCTGCCCCTAGACTCCTATTAAAGGGGCCCATATGGGCCCGTCAATTTTGGATAATTCTGGGAACTGCTTGTTCCCATATGGATGACTGACATCCCTCTAAAAAATTGTAAACAGCATTTATAACATCACATGAATGACACACATGATTGTGATCAACACATGATCTTATTACTGTATGAAGGAAAATTGGCTTGAATGAATAAGTTGACAGCAAAAGTTTTTGTAACCATGGATTCTAAGTACAGTGGGCCTATATATGTCTTATAAACAAAATTTCTAAAGTATACACCAAAGTAAATGAAGACCAATTTTTTGGCAATAAGCAACCCCACCTAACTCACAGCACTGACATGTATGGGACTGTACAATAAACATTCTCTCATTGCCTACAGAATTGCTAGCAATTGGGAAAAAAACATAACAGTCAAAAGAATGAGGGGATACATACACTACTGGCCTTTACAAATTTGCTCAGAATTCTCAGGTAACACATACACTAAACAACTAAAGTATCACCCATCATTGTTCTAACGTCTGAAAAATCAATACATCAATGGAAGTCTCCTGTCTATATGTACCAATGGAAAACTCAAAAAACAAAAGTATGAAAAAAATCAACCAAATTTAATTAAGCTTTTCAAGGAACAGCAAAAATTGGCAAAAAATGATCCTAGCACCATACTCCAAAAGGATTTTGAAAAATGCTGCAACAGGCTATGCAAGTTTGATGTATATTTGTCAGGAGTATCCTCAAAATATCACAGGTCACCTCTTACACAGTATCCTACAGAAGAATATATGTATGCAGTAGCCATTCACATTGCAAAAAGCTAATTTCGTTTTCAACACCATGCTTTGCAGTGTTTACACAACAGGCAGAACTTGGGCTTGGATAATTGCAGACAGCAAATAGAAGAGGAATGATTTCCAATTAATCAATTAATCAATATTGCAAGACCGGATAAATCAAAAGCTCAAAATTGACAGCACAGCCAGCACACAATGGTTTACATTCATGGTAACTGTCAAAAGACACCAAAATGAAGAAATGAGCATACAACTATTAAATCAAACTGTACATGATACCTCAAGAATTTGGTTTTTATACCTGGGTTGATCTCAGTGACTACAGTTAAGTACTTACAAATGGGTAGTGCTGGTGCCACACATATCCATGCAACACTTGACACTTAAAGCTTATTTGAAATTTACTCATGAACTGTAAAATTTACCTTAACTTTATGTAAAACTACTGCGGGGCTTGTACACATTCAAAATTCCATGACATTTCCATGACTTCCATGGACCTTGACTCATACTTCCATGATTTATAAAAGCACCCTGGTAAATTTCCATTTTTTCCCAATGCATTCCAAATTACTTAACATTGCTCATTAAGTTCAGGGTTGGCAACTGCATTTAGGGGTTTCACTTATAGAGGAGGGGGCTGACCAGTGTCACCCAAGAATGCTCTTTAGTCCCAAAGTTCAAGGTCTAATAGCCCTTAATCCTAGCTCGCCATGGTAGAACAACAACTTCACTCCCAACTGTAGTAGCCAAATCATTTCACCTTTTTTTTTTGAGAGGGGGAGGGGTTGTTTGATTAGAGAACAAATCAACCTTTCTATATGGAGTCACCAAACCAAGAATATCCCCAACTCTTCTTAGCAATTATGTGTGGACTTTATTACTTTGAGTCACTTTAAACAGCCTAATTCTCAATTAAGTTGGTCTGGTTACAACATAATGCTGCTCACTTTAATAAAAGAATGCCAGTTTTGAAGAATTTTATTGTCACTCTCACTGATTGATGCTGAAACCACTTGACCATGCAGTCCATCACTTTTTATGGATTCAACACACCAAGCAGGGATTCCGCCAGAAACACAAAAAAAGGGGGATGGGGACTTATTACTGCTAAACCCCAAGTCCAAACTGATGCTGTCCTATGCTTAAGTTATGAGTAGGTTCAGGGTGACGAAAGCTTGCTTCAAGGACCCTGTAAGGTGCAATTTGAAGGTTTTAAAGGCCATTTATTTGTGTAAGTTCAAACACTGCTGCAAAAGTGTCGTTGTTTAAAGTAAGAAACCAAGATATTGACAATTTTCTAATTTTTATGGAAAAGAAAAGGGGGGGGGGATTTTACCCACCTTATTCTGGAAAGGGGGGGGGGGACAAATCCTCCCTTTCACCCTCTGACGGAAACCGTGCCAAGGGTATGCCCAACTCTTGTTAGCAGTTTAATGTTTCACTAGGAACACACTGAATGAACTCTTTTTTTGAGCTACAGCACACCATTTCCACTGTATAGTGTAAAGTGTCTCACAAGTCAAAAAATTTGAAAATATATATTAAAGAGCATGAAAATTTAAATCTAACGGTCCAACTTCCGTCTTCATAGGACATTCTTGATCCAAGATATTAAGTGTTGACGTTTATTCACTCAAACTGAAATGGTTCATTGTGCAATAAATTGTGACGTCATTGTTGTACTACTCAAATTGTAATCTTTGTATTTCTTTGTTTTTCTGCAAGTTACAGCACTTTTCACCAAGATATGCCCTCTTACTTTTACGGGGTGATGTAACTAATTAAGCACTCTCTCTGTATTAACATGCTACATGAACAAACAGGAAGTGTTCAAGGTTGCAAAACATTTTTAATTTTAAAGGAAAACAAAGCAGGTAATGTGAGTTGTACAACAAGAAAGTCACAAATTATTGTGCAATGAACTAATTTGTTTTTAAGTGAATAAATTTCAATATTTTACATCTCAGCTCAAGCATGTCTTTTGAAGAGGGAGTTAGGCTCTTAGAATTAATTTTTCATGCTGTTTAATATATATTTTAGATTTTTGTGACTTGAGGTACACTTCAAAATGATAGTTGTGAAAGTACTTTCAGTGAACACCTTAGACCACTTCAGAAAGAGCAAACAATCTACAGTTCAAATGAGTAAGAAGACTCCTTGGGACAACTGCTCCCATAAAAGTGTTGGCATGTACAAAGGTGCCTAATTGTGCAATTCCCTCATCTATCTTCCAAAATCCTGCAAAGTTGAAAAATTTCTACAAGAGAAATTCCCACATCAATTTTACTTATTAATGCATTCAGGTTGTTTTCAACGTGGGGTTTTTTCCCCTTTGAAAATTGAAAACTCTTCCTCAAATTTGTTTGAAGGTAGGGGATTTCTCTCCTTAATTTTGAAGCCTACTTTTATGCCATGGGTTATCTCACTTTAAACACTCTATCCCTATCTTCATATCAAAGAGTTCAAAAAGAAAACCTACCATGTTGTCCCTGATGCTTCGCATAAGCAATGGTCCAGAGATGCCAACATTTACATCCAGAAATCAGGGAGGTTTCACACTGGAATCAGAGAGCTTTTTCAGAACTACATGCAACTTGATGTGGGAAAAACTTTCTTGAATCAGGGAGGTTGTCATATTTGCTAGTTGGAATGGACAAAAAATCCTTTTAATTTTCAGGGAGCCTCCCTGAGAATAAGGGAGAGTTTGCACCTCTGAATGGTCTGGGAAAACAATTCAGTGACCTACAAGTTGGGGCTAACTGGAAAAACAGATGTGTGCACTGCTAGATAATTAAACCAAAAGTAAAAAAATGTCATGTGTAAAAACTCCAACAAAGCAAATCAAACTCAAATTTACCTACTACTACTGTATCTTCATCACACAATGCACAATAATGTTTTGTCCCACAGCAAACTATGAAAGAAATAGTCATCTCATGACACAACCTTCAGTGAGAGTAAATGGTCCAACGAATGAAAAAATTGAAACTGTTCAATCTGATAAATAGCCAATCAATCATTGACTCTAACTTTAATACATGTCAGAATAAGTATCACAAAGATTACCATCCACTCTAAATGCATGTACAGATACTGTAGCATTGATTGCAACTCCAGTTAGACTAGTACTGCATTTCATGTTATACAGTATATACTGACAAAATCCAGGTGTGTCTCTATTGGTGCTTGAAGACAATTACACACGAATCTGGGTTGATGGAGTATGCACTTAGTTCTACCTGTTTTGGCAGATGAGTCACAAATGAGAAGAAACTTGTCTCAAGTACTGTGACTTTCCGTCTTTGGTCATCAATCACGGCAAGTATCAGTGGATGTGCACAATGTATCCTGAAACACATACATATTACCTACAAAGAAACACCCTGTACCTAAATACTGTGGGTTCATGGGCATATGTCACAGTAAGTACTATGTCTTTAGCACTTGCTCGTTCAATTACTTAACACTGATTCAAAAGTCTGATTAATCACATTCAAAATCTAACTGATCTACACAAAACACTATTCACCAAATTTAAGTATAGCCAAATGTACTAAATATATCACTCAAGTTTTCTGCATGTATGTACAGCATTTTCAAGAGCAAATGGACAGTTTTCACACAATGCCATACATGTATGTACTTTACACATTTAATGCATTGATTGATCTTATCTCAAAACTCAGAAAGAATTTGTCAAGGCTCTTTGTTATCAAGATAAAGAATGATACAGTGGAAAAGCTTTAATAGAATAATCACTGCTTTCATGAGAACAGCTTTACAATTTATCTACAATAAAAAAGAAGGTTGAACTTTCTGCACTTCCATGCTGTACATGTGCATACAATTGTGTTAAACTGCAAAATAGGTACCCATTGGAGGAAGATTGAGAGGGAGAGCTATATGCTTACATCCAACAACCTACCACCACCTTCATATTCACATACCCTACACAAGACCAAACACACTATACATTTGAAAGACAATGTTTATGGCCAAAGGTATGATTCAATGGCTGGCTTTCCCAAAATATTTCTTTAAACAAGCATATACTTTATGAACTGCACAATTAAAATGTGGTTAATGATACAAAATATGTACTTCACATCATAAAGTTTTCTAACTACTTCACTGACTGCCCTTTTATTCCTTTCTAAGTAGTACGTACAGTACAATGACATAGCGCAAAAGTACAGCTCAAAGATTTATCTTGAGTTGCCAACGATCTTGCCCCTCTAAAAGTATTTGTAATTGCACCTGGATCGATACACAAATGCACTTAACACAATAAATCTAGTGTGTGAAGGTTCTATGAAGAACCAGATGCACCAATGAAACTCAAGTGTTCAGTTTTTTTTTTCTTTTTCCTCCTTTCTTCAGAAACGTCATCTTCAGCCTGAGTATTGATTTTCCTTCTGATACGGATCAAGAAAGCATTTGGGTTAATATAATTTTCTAACATAATATCCCCTATCAGTGAAAACTTCATATGGATTTAGCCCATGGGGGTCATTTGCAATGCTATTTTGAACACAAGTGCTTGGACAAAACTACAGAAGATTTCAGTACGCACGGAATTGCGTAAAAATATCATATCAAATCTTTTGAAAAGCTCAAAATAGTACAAACCTGAAAGGGGATTGGAACTGGGGGAGAGTGAGGAGTTATAAGAGTAAAAACAAAATAACAAAAGAACTTTCTGTGGGCAAAAGATTCAGCAGGTTGCACATTATTCATGTGCTATCAAACTGGATCTAAAACAATGATACAGAATTATGGTCCCTCTATTACTGGAATTGACATCATTATTTAATGCATCAGAAGTATAATTTGTTACTAAATGCATCCAAAAGTTACACTTTGTTCCCAAACTACATAGTTAATGTTTCAATGGAACCTCACCAATAATGAATTTGCAATTGGGATTTTTTCAATTGCAACTCTAGCTAGCAGACCTATGTATGCATTTTGGTATTTAGGAAGCAAACTATCCTGCTGACCATTGACAATTCCCTGGATCTTTAGAAATCCATTGGAGGAGTCAATAGGTAGAACATACTATACTGAAGTATGTAAAATACTTTTGATGTGCTCTGTCCTGTCTACAGGATGTCTGAGTGGGTGTCATAGCTAGAGGTGGCATTTTAAACGAAGAGGCCCAACAAACTGGGAGGTTGTAGACATGAGTACATACTGGAGTCAACATAATGTTTTATTCTGGATAGGCTACAGAGACCTGAGCAAGTGGGGTATACAGTTCTAGTTTGATTTGGATGAATCACAGATCCAATAAAGAAATTTCCTTACTAGTTTTATTTACACTTAGAGGGAAATGAAGTAAGATTTCTTTTTAAGTCTAGGGCAGAAAAACTTTTCCATCTAACATTGTCATCTTTCAATTGTCCCTAACCACGTGGCATACCTACAGTGGAGAGGGTGGGGCAATTTTCCCCTGGCTCTGAAAAATGAAAAAAATTCAGAAATTTGCCATTTGGGACACCAAACGACAGTGTGCTTTTACAAACTCGACTTTCATGAAACTCCAAATTCTCTTCAATAAAAGCCCCATATTTGTAATTATTTGGTTCAAATGTGCAAAATTTTGCATGTGTTTCACAGGCTGCAGTTCCTATTGAGGTATAGTGGTAGCTCATAAATCAGTTTCGTTAAAAATTTCCAGAGCTCTGGAAACAGTAACATCAGAGATTTGCCCATGTGAAACGAGACCAATTCAACCAGCTAAAACAGTGCTATTTCCATACATTTGCCATAAATTTTATCTCAAAAAAATCCAAATTTTCTCATAAGCTCTTGACTTTTAAAATGTAGTGGGAAAGCCTCAATTTGTAGGACTCACGAAACATATTCTGTAGCAGCAACGATCTTTGGTAGCCATGCAGTTTCAGATTTGCAAACAGGAAATGTCCATTCTTTAGTACCCCCCAAATTTTTCAATTTCATAATAGGAAATCCAGAATCAAAAATTTTCTGCGATACATGCTCCATATTTCCAAATATTTGTTAAACAGGAGTAATAACAACAGCATGTGAAGTGCTGAAAATAACGACCTTAGGGGAGAATCATTTATCTAACCAGCCAGTATGGGCAGGTGGGCAAAGGAAATACACATGTTACTTGACCATAACCACCAGTTACATTTATGAGTCTGCCCTTACCACAGTGGTTTCCACACTTTCAAAGCATCAGAAAATTTGGGTACTTGTCCCTCCCGTGGAAAAATGTCTACCAAGGCCACTGTCCTTAACGTGAGAGAATTTCTTTGTATAAAAAATCAGCACTCAAACTGGCCCCCTCACTAGATCTCAACCACAAAGGTGCACATAACATTTACCACTAAGGCCATTGCCATGAAAGTAACTCTCAGTTCATTTGCCTTTTAAGTTACTTTCAATACATCACTTTTTCTATGCCTTCAACCTCCCATTCTCAATATCACTCATCTTTGCCTTCAATATCACTTCTTTTTCTCAACAATGAACTTTTCCTACCTTTTACCATTATTTGGTCTTCATGATTACTCTGGGTTTTTTTTCACCGTTTTACATACAATAACCTTGGAGAAGCAAGCTTTGAGCTAAAGGAGAATGAGGACAAGCTGTTGGCCAAGATGGCAGACATGGGGGGGCTGGTGTCAGAACTGCTCTGAGTTGTGCAAAGTGCGCGAGATTAATGCAAATAAGGTGTAGCAAGGGTAAGTGCAGGTCAGCAAAGTGAATAACAACGATCATACCGAAATGGCTTGACAGCCATGCTTAAATGACATTTACGTTTAACACAATTGACAAGTTTGCACATCTTAAAATGATATGCATTTAAGTGTACATAAATCTCAGAAATAAAATTGTTTCTGAGTGCATAATTTATCAGCCTAATACTTAATACTTCAGTTATAAAAAAAAACGAAACAAACAAACTTGAAAGTAAGAAAACAAAATAACAAACATTTGCAAATCATTCAGAAACAGGAAAAAATAATAGAAGCACCCTGCATACTCTCTCCTCCTCAAACAATGCATTTTTAACTTATTTTTTAAACTGTGGCAAGAATATGTCTCTTATATCTTCAGTCATAATACTGTTTAAGAACAAGTATCAAAAGAAAACTTAATTCCAAAAGATGTTACCAGATAACTATAATGTAACAAGCAGTTGCTCAAAGGCATGGTTTCTATTTGTCAGCACAGACTAATAACAATGTATGTATGCTACAGTAGATGCTGCAGTTTTCCATGTACAGTACCATTGTTGAGTATGGCACAATGCTTCATAATAACGGCAACTTGAGTGCCATGTACATGGTTTGAGCACTTTGGTATTTTTTTCTATGTGATAAAGTACTAGCCTGATCTTCCAAAATGAAACCTAATATGCCTCACACGTCATACAGAGTAATTCCTGATAGGTTTATGGAATTAACTTGCTGTCAGGCAAAGGATTTTTTAAATGATTGCATAGAACAACATGCTATACTAGGCAAGGGGCATATCAAACTACTTTGGATAATTGACTTCATAACAGGTTGCAAATTTTGATACAGTAAATTTACTCATATTAACTGGAAGATAAAACCTAAAAGCTTTATTCCTGACCAAATAATGAAGCAATGTTAAGTTAATTAGTAGGAAAGTCTCACAATATGTAAAATTACAATAGCTATCATGCTGCAGGTAAATTTTTATACACAATGTGGGCAACTAACAATATTTGTTTTGTCAGCACTTACAATACCTCCAGATGGTAGTATTCTTCACAGTAATAACATATGATGCCCAGCCCTTGCAAATAAAATACTAGCTAGGGGGAAAAAAATTGCTGAAGTAAAAAGGAGTGGCTTGGGCAAAAATACACTTTGCAGTACCTCGACAATTACAGTTAAATGCAAACGGCAGTTAATGAAGTCAAGGGAAGTTGTTTTCAAAGATGGTGTTACACTACTAGCTGTACACATAAATGTAACTTGTTTCAGAAGCTCCAAAATTCCATTGATAAAACCAAAACAGCCACTTTGGGAATTTTCCTTCTTAAATTATGCATCAAAATCATAAAACAGCTGGTTCCGAAATCTAAAGATCACTCTCTACCATGTCACATTCATATGTGTGCAGTGATCACAGTTACATGTTCTGTAAACACCGATTGTAGTGAACTTTTGCAATCAAGACTTTCCACAAAAACTTGAAAATTGCAACTTTCTTTTGTTTATGAAGAAATAATACTGAATGCATCTGCTAAAATTTCAATCATGGTGGAAATTTCTATCATAAAATGACTCCTCTTGAAGTCATTCACTAAAAGCTTAGGCCTAATTTGGAGCCATTTATGGTACAACTTTTGTACCAATAAGTCCCGCTCAATGCCCCGCAATCTATCGCCCCTGAAAAATTTTGCTGAAGTCAAAAGTCGATTTGCCTCAGCATTGCCAAATGCCAATGCTATTTTCAAGGGCTGTATTAAACAAAATTTATACCAATTAAAGGCATTGGCTTTCCATGGTCTAGAGTAGAGAGAAAGACAAAAATATTCCAGACCATGTCCTCCAAACCCTCTTGCTATATCCTTTTCCTGACACCAGATTTCTTCTCACTTTAATTACCCCCACTTTTTAATGAAGCCACAGAGAGCTACTTAATAAGAAAGTGAGCACATTGCATCAAATTCTTTCTGTTTTTCTTTACAATTAAATGTCCTGTTTGTCCTTGAAATTTGATACTGATGGAGTGTTTGAATACCTTTTCCCATAGACCCAATCCTTACACCCAACATGATACCAGTACTATGGCAGAGTGGATAAATAAAGGCAGTGGCATTTGAAACAATGAAGCTTAGCAACAGGGAGGTCTGGAGTTCGATTCCTGGCCGGGTCAAAGTAAGGTGGGTTTTTCAGAGCAATCTACCATTTTCCCATCTGAACTGGCCTTTCAAAGAGATACCAAATTTGATCCAAATTGTTGAATTGGTTGCCACCCGACTGGAAGCTGTAATTCATAAGCTAATGGCTGGTCCCACATTTGTGGTCGCTTAGCATTGAAAAACAACTGCCCTTCAAGGCCTCATTATTACTATTATTATACAGTATATGGGATACAGCAAACAATGCTTTTCAATATTCCTTGAAGCAGCATCAATTTTGTACACAAATTGAAAGTAATTTTAATTTAATGTGCCATCATGACAAAACAGATTTCCTACAATGCTCCAAATCCCAAGAAAAATTGCATTTCTTTGAAAATTAATATCTGCCAAATGCTACATGTATGCTATTGAACTGATATAGTTTTAACCTCAAACCATAAAAATTTTCTGCATATCTTGAAGTTCATTAATTTTGTCTCTGGAAAATGCCTTTAAATACTGTAAATGGAGCAATGTTCCTCTTCTTTACTCTATTTCATTTTTTACCTTTTCATTTCTTTTCTTAGTCAACAGATTAGAATAAGGCTGAATTTTATTGTTTCTATCACAGTGAGGCTATTACTGTACATCTTTTGGAGACTAAAAAATTATATCTAAATGTTATTGATTTTGACAATGATTACATAACATTGAAATACCATTACGAAAATACAATAGCAGCTAAAAATGGAAGTAAATGATTATGATTACATCACAATGTAATCATGAATGCAATAGTGATTACACTTTGTTTCTCACATGTTCTATTGTGCACACCACTAGGTTACACCTTTAAACAATGACAAAATTAGACAACTTTGTGAGAAATAGACAGTTGAAGTTCTGAAGGTATTCTATTCGTGAACACAAGTATCATTTGAGAGACTCTCATCTTTCCAAACAGTGGTGATTCAAATATGCATTATATCCATCCTACTGTGGTTGGGATGCAGGGGTGTGTCAATGGTCTCCAAATGTTGCTTCAAAGTAACTAATAGGTGCAATATAGGTGTGTCATCTTTTACTAGAAAGGTGAACCAAAGTCTCTCAATGTTGGGTTAATTGGGTAGCAGGATGGACACTGCACAAACACATTTGATTCTTGTAACAAATATTGACATATCTTCCCAAGGGGACAGAACCTGGCGTATCTTTTAATTGATGACTGTACATTATTCTGTAAATACTTTCACTTCTTAGCAAATGTAAAGATGAAGTGTAGTTTAGACAAGGTTTTGCGGCTTAGTTTCTCACCAATTAGTACAGTGTGTCCAGTTATGGCTCACTGGCCTATTTTCCTTACTCAATTCCTTATGCTGAGTGCCAAGCCACGATGACAGTGCTGTATGTTCCATTTATAATTTTTGCTATGACCCCCATGTAGAACTCAAGCCCCATACCTCAATCCCCACTTGATCATGCAGGCAGCGGTAAAGATAAACTCAGGAGCATAACATTACACATATATTACACACACATTCTGTAAACATACAAGTACCAAAATGGCACCATGAAGTTGTTCCAATCAGTATGGCAATTAAATCAACAAACAGGTTGTCAGTAAATTTCTTTTGTTTCAGCAATTGCTAGCATTGGCTCAAATATAGTTTTATTTCAAGGATGTGTTCAGGTTGGAGGGTTCTGAATGAAAAAAATGCACAAGTACTGTATTAAGTAACAAAGCAAATCCCTCATTGTGCCAAACATGGAGTGCATTGACTACCCCATCCGTTGCTCAGTTTGGCGGGAACATCTAAAGAGATCATGCACTTTTATTTAAGGCACTCATGCAAAATTTACAAGCACTGACAAATTTTGTGTAGTAATGTCTATTCAGATTTTACTTCAATGTAATCATAACTTTGTGCATCTAACTACTTTGAGTAATGTACCATTTCTAACAAACCACACAGTCAAGTGTTTATGCAAATTAAGAAAACAGTCCCATCCTTCATTTACACTCACTTTAAATGTCACAATGTCCTTGAAAAGATAAATAAAAAAGGTTCCAACTTTTAAATCCTTCTTTCAACATGAGCCATACCAAAAATGTTAAGGAAATTATGTGAAGGTTACAACCTAGAATACATTATGTTCTCTTATAATTAAAGCTATAAAGTTAAATGCACCAAATCTTCATAAATTAACAGCTCTTGACCTTTAAATGAGACAAAGCCCACTGAAAGTCATTCTCACATTAACTGCCACATATGTGTCAGAGAAGTTTCTTCTTCATCTTAATAAAAACAAGCACAAAAGATTTGCAACTGTTATTATTCTATTCTGGTAGAATGCTGAAGGTCAGATGTAACTAAAACAACATGCAACCATCTGCCACCAACAAAAAAAAAAAAAAAAAAAAAGAAAAAAAAAAAAAAAGGGATTTGGTATTTTTTAAACAGACTGAACATTGCTGGAGGCAAATTTTATGTAGTGCACCTGACACACTGTGGTATTCCTGTGTCTCTATGTACTTTATTTTAAAAAGAAATAATTTCCTAAACTTAAATGTTCCTTAAATGTATAAAATATTATAATCATTATGTAAATTGCCACATGTGACAAGCGTGGTAGGTCTGGAAACAAATAAAGGCCTATAAGGCTATGGACTTTTTTGGCAATGGCCTTTACATTGTCCTTCAAAATCATGTATACTTTTCAGGCAGCCTCCATGACCTTCTTCAGAAAACAAAATAAAGCACATACAAGACAGCACAAATACTTCTGTTGGACCTTCATGCCCTTTGGACCGTAAGTTGTTGAATATGCCCACAGTATTTATTTTCTGCCAGTCTACTTAGGACGGGACTAAGAGAGAGGACTTTCACCATATTTGAAACCCAACTTGAACTTGTATGGCATCTGAAACCACATTTAAACTTTGCTGTTTAATGTGGTTGACAATGTAAAACACATTCATGTTGGTGTGTCATTAAATCTCATCATGCCCTTTGACATGAGTAAATGTAAAATGTACCCTAAAAGAAAACTGCCCACCTTAATAAGGTGCTGGGTGATATTATCCACACATGCCTTCACACTGCATGGCCAGGCAATATTTTACTTTCATTTATACTGTTGCAATTCAAACCTTGCAATACCCGCCACTATACCAAATAACATATTTTTAGAAGTTTCAACAACAACAAGTTGAAGTCATGCCATCATGCCAATATTTGTTCAATAACCGCAAGGATATCATAGCTTTAAATCTACCTTTATACCAAAGTGTACGATAGTATGAAAGCACTATTTAAATATCTTTAAGACAAAGCTCTCTGTGATTCTCTATAAAATATTTTTGTTTTGTTTTAAGCCAATTACCATCTGTGTGCAACTTTCTTCTTAATTACACAATATTACAGGCATGCTGTTCAGTGACTTTGTCATCAGTTAAGATTCATACTTACAGCAGAAATAAATTATTTTGATCCTACATTCTTGACCACTAATTGATGCAAACTACTATCAAGAAACTCTGCGGTCAGCGACTTGAGATGACCTTGACATGCATGTACACCAGGCATATAAACCAACAAATTTTATAATAGATGATAGCACTTCTAATCAACCTAATGTGGTACAATAATGTACCTTGGAGATATTGTACCTTCGTCAAGTAAACTACACAATTAGGTTGCTTGAATGTCTCACTGCATGATATTTTAAGTCTGCAAAATTTATGCTGATAGCTTTATAACAAAGCTACATTATTTAGGTAAGGGTACAAATTACATTTGGAATTTGAAAGTAACAGCAAACCTCTGTGAACAGACATTTTTGGATAAAAAAAAAGGTAGGTACTATAAATTTTAGAATTCATCCATTACTGAATTCAGAACATGAAAGAACTATCTCAGAGGTGGCACTGCCATGTTCTAAAGAAGTAGGCAAACATTTTTATTAGCAGAATGTTAAATTCTTTAATGATGCATTTTAAGTGTCATTTCAGTGAGGTAATGCACCTGATCTTTTAAAAGCTTTTATGATACAGTATGCTCATAATTCTCACAAACACAAACATTGCAGACAATTAGCCATTTCTATCTACCTGTACATAAGATTACAATGTTGAAGAATTTCTGTGTACAACAGTCACATCCCTATTTTCAATTCAAGAGTTAATCTTGCTAGTAAAGAGCATTGTTGAAAATGAAACATTTTACTGAAGAAAGGAATTTAGTGATTTGTGGAATGCCTGATTCCATTGAATTCAAAGTGTTAAATTTGCAGACATTTGTTTTTTATGTAATTTTAGTCTGAAGTCAATTTCTGCAATTCATAACTGTAATATGGAAAGCTAATTTTGGATTTTTGAATACACAGTGTATGTGATGCTGTGTCCACATCACTTGAAATTAACATGTTGAAAAGTGAAGTGAACAAACAGACATGTATGTACAAAAGTATCTTGGCATAATACTCAGTGCCATGCAACCTGCATAGAAGCAGTGTGTTGCCAGTGGTGACACTCTCCTATGCAATTACTGGGAATCTCCATAATTTTGAAATTCATCACTCTTCATTTTAGGACAGTGGCAAATCAGTGAATACCATTTTCCTTACAGTGAATGTACAGTAGGACACAAGTATGTGTACGGTAAGTTGTCTAATCCCATATTATAGAAAACATCTTGCGCAGTACATTGTGAACATGAATCCTACTACTGTACACGATCTCACTCAGAGATTGCTGGATGAAAACAATTTGTGGTGAATTGTGAAACATATGGAATAAGTTGACTGTGATAGCATGTTACTCATTTGAAAGTAGCTGCAAGCCCCACAGCAGGGGTATATTTGAAGAAGTTTTGATTTTGAGGGGTTTCCCTTTGTTTTTATTTCTTTTTCTCCTCTGCATATTTCTACCAATTTCCATTATTTTTTTCTGTTTGACCTAAAATAGTTAAAACCGGTCTCTGTGGAAATGTTCAACAGGTCTTGAATTTACGATTTTTCAAGTGTGCTACAAATCACACTCCTAAGGAAATTTAGGATTGTGATATATGTGCCGTTTAGTTTTATTAAATTTTAAATGATTTATCTGGGCTCTCATTCTATATCCAAGTGTGCAAAATATTGCACTCCTTACAGTGATTTGAGGCAAGCTGCTGTGTGCAATGGCACTGGCATTATAATTCAAAATGCAAGGTCTCTGGTTCAAATCCCACTCTAGAGAATTTGTCGGAAAATCAATCTTACTTTCTTTACGAGAAATACTTTGGAATTCACTAGATTGGAAAATTACAACAAACAGGAAAATGAAAGAATTTGATGTAATGAGGACATTTGAAGGGTACCTGTGCATCAATGATGCTAATCATCTCTCGCACAGTTCCTCATTAGCCTATAGTGGTAATTGCCTTCAGGTCCAAATGTACAACCTGATTGGAAAAATTCATTACCCTAGAATTAATTGCTTTTAAGTCTAAGGTTATATCATGATTGGAAATATTCATTAGCCAGGGTAGGAGTAGCGGCTTTAGTATCATGACTGAAAATAGGCCTTTGCCTTCATAATATTTTGATCATTTAAATGTCACGCAACACAAAAAGTTTTACAACATGAATCTTTGCACTAACTGTTGCTGCGGTTGAACATGCAATTTCTGTATTGTCGGGAAAAAAATGAAGATTATTTATGGCCATCTGAAAGAAAAAAAAAATTCCTAATGCAATGCAGAATCCTATGCAGAGAATTCTCAGATATAATCCAGTGATCTCCCCTGATGAAATTTCAGTCCAGGTGCTCCAAATGTTCAAGGGTATGTAGTGATTACCTTCTTGGCAAGTACTGTAGTTCAAAGAGAGAGAGTGTGTCTCTTTGGAAAATTTTAGATCAAATCAATGATGTCATTACAGCTTTCTTTGATGACTAGTAACATTTCTGATGATCATTACTCAATGTTAACACTTATATTACTGTTGGCTCTGTTGAAAGGCTTCACATTGATAGTTTTTGTCTGGGTAGCTAACTTTTTGGTCAGGGTGGAACAGCCAGTGGCAATTACTAATACAGGTATATAATGATAAACAAATTTAATGAGCTCTGTAAAATAAGTGAAAGTTTTCCTAACTGAAACATTTTTTGCTGATGGAGAAAACAAAGGTAATAAATAGAAATAATGAGACTTAGCAGTACACATGCATACTGCACATTACAGGAGCAACATACAAAAAATGCGTCAAACATTGAACACATCTCAGCATCAGTACTTTAGCTGATTGTTGCAATCCTCTCCAGGACAACAAGCTGATAAATCCTGGCTTAAACTGCGTAACTTGTGAATAACAATGTGATAATATGTTATCAGCTTGCCCCTTTATTTCAGTGCAGTATGTAAGAATGAAGATAAAGTGCAGACAGCAATTCATTTCCATTTGTTATGTCATACCCAACATCCATTCACAGATACATAATGCACTGTAAGTCTCTGACTGTACGACACAGGATAGCACACAACTAAAACAATCTAATGGATGTCTGATGTTCTTTAACATCTTGCCAGTTTCAGAAATCAATCCACACGGTCTATGTGATTCAAAACAGTGTTCACACTGAAAAAATTGAATCTGGGGAGGGGATATGAGGGATTTTAAAAATGAACAAGTGGGTCAAATCTTTTTTTAATTCAGTGTACAACAGGCACATGCATGTGCCTATTGCTGCTGTACAGTAGGTTGCATCATGTTACCTTCAAAATGAGTAGTACTTAAGTACTGGTACATGTAGATGCACAAAACTGCATACTGTACATGGAAGCAGGCCTTGAATTTTGAGGCATGCCTGTGCAACCACACATCAATCTTTCTCCTCAAATCACTGTGGCCCAATGTGGGCTGGGGGGTTGTAAAATAGGCCCAAGGTATTTCCGACCTGTCATAAGAGGCAACTAAAGGGAAACCAAACCTGAACTTGAACCACACTTGAAAGTAAATGTAAACTTTGAACTTTTTATTGATTTGAATGACACTATGTAACTGTATCAAAGTATTACAAAGTATTTCCACTTCTCCATAATGTTCTGTTGTTCGATACTTAATTATATTATAACATAATCTGTTTTTTGCTGTATGTGTTTATGGTAGAAATAAACTTGAAACTTGAAAATGTTCATGTTGGTGTGAGTTAAATCTCATCTAACTAACTCAAATCACTGTAAGGAGTGTGATTTTTTGCATGTACACTGTAAACCTACTGTATATGAAGATGCTAAGGAGCTAAGTACAATCTATTCAAGTTTAATAAAATAACACACATACTGCAATCCTAAATTCCCTGAGGAGTGCATTTTGTAGCATACAGTACCTGAAAAATCTTCAACTCAATGTCTGTGGATGGCCACTTTTTTTGAGTTTAATATTCATTGAGTTGGAGACAAAAAGCTTGTTTTGAGCCATGTCTGATCATCTGAGTAGAAGTAAACGGCCTAGGTGGCTTTATTGCATTTTATTTTGGGGGATTTTGAGAATAGCAATGGCAATCCCACTATATCACATTTTAATTTGAATACTTGTAGTTAAGCTTATTTAACACATTACAATCATTCTACATTGCAAAAAGTGTACATACTACAGACCCCCTGTCATCATGACTAAATGTCAAGGGAACTTGAAGAACAGAACTATTTCTGTATATCTAAAGCTTCAAAATGAATTGGAGAAAACATTCTGTAAGTTTGCAAATAATTTTACACCCCATTAAGAATATAAATCCTGTTTCTGCAGTTCACTATTAAAGACATTCACAAAACATTTTACAATCTTTGCTAACCAAGATGGCACCCCCACCCCCCCCAAATAAAAATACATGGTCAGTTATACAAAAGTGCGTTGATAGCATTCTGCTGACAATTAAACAAGGACAAGTTAGGTGGAGAAAAATCCCAATTGGGGGATGGTGCCGACTACAGTACTCTAGACATTGGCAGATACCGTTCTGCAGAAAACGGGGAAGTCCATTTGTTAAACAGGTGAGGTGAAGCAGTTGCAAAGTAGATGTAAGTCACAAACCATAAACCTAAAATTTCAAAGTGTTCAACTGTTGTGTTTCCAATAGTGTTTGCACGGGACGTAACCTGGGTACCCGCCCGCCATCGTATTACCCAGTTCCAAATCTACTACCCAAATTTAAAAAAAAAAATACCTGCCAAAAGGATCACCCCATTTACGCCATTGCCCACGGTAATGGACTAAAATATTTTGCCAATTTGGTAAACATTCTCCGAGACTGAGAATGAAGAGAGTCCCTAGAATGTGTAAGTTGGAAAGTTGTCTGTACTTCGTTTCTGAAGTTGAAACTTTTATCAGCGTGCTCCTGATCGCACTATTGTCACATAGTGAGTTACTTCTCACACATCACATGTAAATCGCTTATAAACTTACACGCAAGCAAGCTACAGTATCTGACAGCCGATTCAAAATCACATCGTACTGTTTCACTTTGACATAGCAAGACATACTGTGTCACCCCTGCCTACCTTGCAAATACAGTGCCGAGCGCCCATAACGTTTGGCATGCTAGGTAAACTGAGCCTTGCATGTATATACGATCTTATTATTAATACGGCATGCCACCTCGAGTATAATCTGTTAAGGTTTTTTTTTACTAGTCATTTTTATCAAAAACAAAACGAGACGATTAAACCTTCTAACAAATCAAATGTTTTTGAACTTGGGAATGTGATCGCTATACCTATCCAATACAGATGTTAATGTTGCCATGCATGTCTTATGGAGTATGCCTTACAAAATGCTCATATCTTTTAGTCACCGTAACACTGGTAACCCAGGTACCCGACGGGTATGGCGATCGGGTACCCGGGTCCTAATTTTAAGTACCCGTGCAAACACTAGTTTCCAAAACTCTTCTTATATTACAGCAAAATATTTTTTTTTAATAAAATTGCAAACACAGAAAAAACTAAATTTAAAATTGGAGGGTACCTGAAACTAAATTTAATGAGTGATAAATAATGTAACTTGAAACTGTTTTTACCTCAACAAAATGACTCTCAGATCTCATGAAAGGAATTCAAGAAATGACCTTAACATGTTTTTAGCAGACTAAAGGAAATCCCCAACACAGAATGCAAGAGAAAACAAGGTTTGCTGGGTAGCCAGCCAAAGGAAAGAAAGATGATATCGTGTTCTATATACAGCCTGGTGCTGGCAGTAGGGTGTGATTGTATGATTCTAGCACTCTGTTCAAATGTCCCCCAAAGAATTATTCATTTGCTGATGGCAATTCCTGAACTTTTTCCCACATACTCTCTGATATCCACATTAAAAAAGTTGTGAGAGAAATTTCCTGCACGCACTTTGAACCTAGCACCAAAGACTGTCTACAGCTACGGCGATTCCACGAGAAACTCAGAAGGGGGAATCTGGGAGGGAATTTCACTGTTAAACTCCAAGTCCAAATTGATGCTGCGCTTGGCCAAATTAACAGGTACCAGAGCTGCTACAAAATGTGTAATTTTAAAGGTTTAAGACTATTTATTTACTCAAGTTCAGAAATTGATGCAAAGTTGTCCTCTTCTTAAATAAGAAACCAAGACACTGGCATTTTTTTTATTGAGATTTAATTTTTTGGGAAGTGAAAAGGGGGTGATTTTACCATCCTTCTGGAAGATGGAAAAATTCCCCTCCTACCTCTTTGACAAAAACCCTGAGCTAACCATAAGCAGAAGAGTAGAAACCTAGTTCACTATTTTAGCTTAAGAACATAAATAATTTGTACCATACTAACTCATGATGTTAATCCGACTATGCAAATATGGAAACCAAACACATCACATGAATAATTTACAACACACACTGAACAGATTGACTGTAAACTTGTTTATAAAAGGCTATGTAGAAACATGCAGGCTAAAAAGGTATTGTTCATACAGTATCCATGTCAGTCCTAGGAGTACAGTACATTGTTTATAAAAACCATTATCAGACTCCTAAATTCCCAACACTATTCTGAGAAAAATTATGGTGGAGATTATCCAATCATGAACTTTTTTATGACCAAGATTGAGAAAATTTTGAAATATTCATTTCTAAGTATTGATTTGCAGAAGTGCTTTGAGGGTAAGGCAAGTTTGCATGCACAGTACTTATGTACATCTAGGTTATTGTAACAACCACAGTTTGTTTGCTTTGTTGGTCAAGTGTAATGTGTATGTACCAATGATAGCAAAGGATGTGCTGGTTACTTGTTTCTTTCCATTTATGCAATCCTTGTCAACCTTATGTAGCATACAGTAGTATCTAGCCTACCACTGATGAAATTGTACAGTAAACCAGACTGCCTAAATTAATTTGCTGGAGCACAGTACCAGGTGCAGTGGTGTAGGCACATGGGAGATTGGCGTCAGAGCCCCCCCCCATGATCCAACCTTGCCATGCAAAAAACACCTAAAAAGCGGTTTTATCTCTCTATCCTTAGACTTTTCCCTCAATGCGTGCCCCAACTACTTGTGTTAACTCAATGCAAAACAGGTCACAGCACATCATGGAGGTAGGGAGGGATAACACATGTCCCCTCCTTCTTTTAAAACTTTCTGCACTTTGTAAGATGGAAAATTATGCATTTTGCCCTAAATTTGCCCCAAACAATTTCTAAGCCTTTGAAACTGAAAAGCACATTGGTTAAGCCTACTTTTGAAAGCATCACAATGAGGGTACAATTTTGTGTCAGATTCAAAAACTACCAAGAAAAACAATTTTCACTTGCATAGTGGCTGATGTTACCTGTACATTTAGAAGATTTGGAAAAATTAGGAATCACAATTATAATATAGGAGTATACAAACTTTAATGTTTGTTGGTCTTGACAGTGTTGCAATGACTTGAGACAAAGACATGACTCAGGTGACACGTTTGATTCAAAAACCATTAATCACTGTACAAATTATGAAACTACTTAATAATGCAAGCCAATCCTATACAAAGGAATACCCACATTTCCTTTAGATGAGGTTTTTACAGCTCAGACATACCAAATGCATACCTAACAAGGTCACTAAGGCAATTTCATAAAATGCACAGTTCAAAAGTCCTTTAACTAAAACCATGCTTAAACTTAAAGGCAGTCATTCGTCACCCTTAAACTACAGTTTCAGTATACATACATCAAAACTCTCAATTGGTACAGCTCTTTGATTGGCATCACATTCAAACAATGCATCATAGCTAAATTACACAGCATGGGCACTGAGAGTGTCTTGATTACACATTATGGACTTGAATGGCCACTGCAAGGTCACAGGTTTTTATGGTGTGGATGAACCATATTTTTTCACATTTTACAGTACATACTTCTGTCATTGTGCTTGGTGCTCAGTATAAACAATGGAGCAGGGAAAACAAGCCAGTAAGCCACAACTGGAAAAAGGGTCGTGACCAGCTTGACTTGAACCAATTGGTTAGGAACTGGGCTGTAAAACTCTATCAATCAAACTAACTATAGTAATTGATGATATGTGAAATATTTAACCTCTTTACTATGGTAAATCTACTCAATCAACCCAACTCAGAGTATGTGAGAACACAGACTGGAAATTCACAGGGGTTATCTGCAGTATTTCCTTGTTGTAAACAAAACTGAGAGTTACAGGGTACAGTACGAGAGATCAATCCTTGTATGGTCATCATTCAGAGCAAAAAATTTGGTTGAGTAACAAAGGAAATATAGGGGCTTCTCTACTTTGTCACATTGAAAGTGGCTTTTAAAGCAGCTCATTGAGTTGGTTCATGAAATTCAACAAGTTTTTCCAAACCTGTTAAGTTTCCTTCACAAACCAATGGACGCATGGTCAAACTTAAACAATCTCCATACTGTGTCTTACATACAAATAACCGTTTTATGAGAGATTATTTAACAGTTCATTTCGGTTTTCAAAAATTCGTGACCACTTTTTCAAATTACACACAAACAAAACAGTTACAAGTCAGGACACCATTAAAATTCAAAATTTTAACTTTTTTCTGTAACTTTTGTAAATGAAACTTAACCAATTTTGCTAACTGAAAGCATTGTGATTTGTGATATGGTAGTGGCCTTTAAAACTCTCATTAAGTTACAGATATTAACTCAATGAGTCCCTTTAAAGGGAAAAATGCAGTCACTCAAATTTGAATTTGTGTAGATACCCTACAGTATTTCATAAATGGCTACTGACAATCATGTGACACTACTTTATTTTCCTCACTATATTGTGAAATTTATTAGGAGCAACTCACTGGTTTAGTTTGGATATGCAATATCAAAGTCCAGGAATATTATGAGAGATACATGGAGGGAAATGAGAAATTAGAGAGAAGGGATATGTTAGGGATGTAATTGCTACAAAGTAAGCTTAAGGTGGCTGCTCTTGTCCTTTAAATAATAGAAAGACAAGCAACTTGCCAACTGCCTATTAGGAGAGTGACTTTTGTACAGCATGCAGTGCAATATGGGAACAATGTTTCTGATGTCTATAAAGTAAACAGAAGTTTCAATATACAGAAAGAGGTTTAAACTAACAGTACAAACTCATTCACAGTAGCACATTGGAGAAGACAAGCTAAGAAATTGATAGTGTTTGTAACAAAGCATAACACTTTGTTACACTTTCTATTGCACCATACTTTACATTTTGCATGAACAAAATTTCCCAAATATATTTTCAAGACACTATTAGCACACTAGGGGCTGTCACTTGCTGTTTAATTTCCTAAACATTTAAACGGTCAAAATAAACCTTCGTTTACCTTTTAAATAATGTCCAAATATAACCGCCTTTGATTTCCCTTAGAACCAAGCGTAAACACGATTATATACAAATATGGTATGGTTTGGTGTTAGTAGGTGGGTGGGGGGAGGTGTGTAGGTGGGGTGGGGGAGGGTGTGTGGTATGGGTCTATGGGTGGTCGTTCTAGGTATTAGATTGTTGTGCCGTCTGCACTTAGTGTTACCAACATTTGTTCCCTTATTCGGCACTTTTTTGTTAGCGACTAAAGTATCTTAAGTTGTTTTGTTTTTGTACTTTACAATATTCCTTTCAAGAGAGTGTTCTGCCTTTAATGTTAAGCCCTCAAGGGTTTTGTAGCTCACTTCCTTTCGTTACTCTGTCTATTCTATATTGTTACTATGTAGCTGTTATATTATGTAATATTGTACATTGTAGTGAAAAAACAAATTAATGAATGAAATGAAATGAAATACTGGCTTTGAGACTATAATCTTGGTATGTGGCCCTCCATCAGTTCACAAAACATCAGAGACAGTACAGAACAGGGAACTTTGTGGCTTTGCTGCTACCTCGAGCAGCTAACCACAAACTTGTTTAAGCAGCCTGCATACCTGGCTAAGTCTACAGTAGCTCACGTAACTTTACAAATCGATATCGCCTAATCAAAATCATATGTTACCGAACAGGTATATTGTTACCTAAAGTTTGAGGTTATGATTGGAGGCTTTAGAAATTAGTTTTAAGCAAGATTGAAAGCAGATTCAATACGACAGATTCAATGCATAGGCCTAGGCTAGTAATATCATCACCTTAGTTGGGCATAACGTTGGTCCTGTCTAAATTAGACTTAGGCCCATACTGTTTAAACATTTGGGCTATGAAAGTGCTGTTTCAACGGCCAATCGTTCGTTTAAACGTTTAAACATGACAGGCCTATAGAATGCATTGCAATACAATCTAAAGGGCAAGAGCAGTTGCCCAAACTTATTTTAAAACAACAGCTTTATCTCACTAATATCTTCTTATTTTTCTTTCAAGTGCCTTTTATTTTACCTAGCGACTCAAATATCCCAAATCCAAGGTAAAGCAATGAGTTACTCATTTTGCAATCCAATATGAAAAATATTGTCACATGCATCTCTAGAGACATCCACGAAATAGGATAGACTCACTGTATTAAATTCAAACTGAAATAACGACTAGAGCCACAACTGGAAAAAAGGCAGCGGCTGGCTCAACTTGAATCAATAGGTGGAAACTAGGCCGTAAACTCCATCTAACTAATGACTGCATTCAACATCTAATCAAACTGTGTTTTCCTATTGCACAACTGACAGGAGTTTTCCTCAGAAAGCAAAAATGGCTTTACCATTTTTCCAAGAGATTATATCCCATGATTCACCTGTTTTGCCAAGTCTGGCTTGGACAGACAGTCACCTTTTACAATTTTAGCAGAGGCTATAAATTTTTAATTTGAAGAGCTATGAAGCGTAACATACGCTACAGAGATATCAATACTAGTGTGCACAAACACTGGAGACACCTATCTTGGGTATTAAAAAACTGCAAAAAAAAAACATTTTTGTTTTAAATTTGTCACTTAACAGGAGACTAATCAAAATTTACCAAAGCTTTTAAGTCAATATGTAGCAACCCACTAAAAAATAGGGCAGGGATAAATCCTTATCGAACAGACACCTGTGTGTCTAGCAATATAAAAAAATATTACCACCATCCAACTGTCTGAGTTGGTTTTTATGAGCACTACACTTTCATTATGCGCTTAATAAAATATACACAAATAAGTTTGAAAATTTCAGAAAATGAGAAATTGACATTGACAAACACAAATGAACAGAAAAGTTGTGGAATTTGTAGACACAGATGTTGAACTGTCCATCAATTTGACTTGACAGCAGATACATGGTGCAGTGTAACTACCACACAGTTGCACAAATATAATTATGGATGTACCATTGTTGTGGAACAGACCAAAAAGGTAACCAATTGTGGACGTTTTGAATACTGTGCAATTCATTTTACAGTCAGATTAGGGTAAATTTGTTTTTTATTCAAAGGTAGGTTTCTACTGCAGCACTACAAGTGTTTACATTATAAACAATTGAGAAGCTCAATACTTGTTTCCTTGTAGCTTTCTTATTTTTTGTGTCACTCGCAATTATTCTTACAAGTTATTCTACCAGAATGTAACAAGATGGTTGTGGGAAGATCAATAATTTCAAATTAGCTTTCAACTATTTCCCATTTAAAAAATTAGTCCACCGAACTGAAATATATGAACTGAGAAGAAACTAATTCCTGTATAAACCCATCCTCGTTAATTAGAACCCCCATACACACACACACACACCTCCACTTCAAATGGTATTTCTGTTGATTTGGGTTATAATTGTGAGAGCATTAAAAATATGAATTGCCAAGCCTTCAACCTATAATAAATGTATTCACTAGAACTATTCCAAAACCTCTGCACCTAAAGCATTTAAAAACTGCTTATAAATTTGATACACACCCACAATGTAGAATGTAACAGGTGTAATACAATGATTGGATTTCCTTGGAACCAGAACACATTTGATTATTACAGGGCTGGATAAAATATTTGTTTCCTGAAAAGTAAGGGACATACAGTATTCTTCAACTTTTTCAGTACTATTAATTTGTACAAAACTTGTAAATTTCCCTCTGGTTGCCAAAATTTCCCCCCAAATACCAAAATTTCTTGGAAAGGAACACCAGAGCTTCCCAGCTTTTTCATCCATGCTGTTTAACCCTTTCCCGTTGTGCTCCGATCGGGGCATATTTGTGCGCCTCGGGAGTGGGCAGAAAAGCGGACGTAGCCCGCCCCACATCGGCTTCCATAGGCCACTGACCCCGTGACCTTAAACTATTGTCTCTCTAGTTGTTGTGGCCGAATTTTCGGGTAGCTACTCGCAGTTTCGAGCTCTGCGTGAAACAGTAAAGATGGGTGACAGCCGAGCTCTCCGCATGGGTCCAAAAGGACCCAAGCAATGGTAAAGGGTTAAAATAAGCCTGTGGAGTGTGTGTACTGCAAAGCTGATGCCACTGTCTCTGCTTGTGTGCACGTAACCCTTGAGCCAAGTGGTGCAGATATTTTAGATTAACCCTTTACCGTTGTGCTCCGATCGGGGCATATTTGCCCGCCTCGGGAGTGGGCGGAAAAGCGGACGTAGCCCGCCCCGCATCGTCTTCCGTAGGCCACTGACCCCGTGACCTTAAACTATTGTCTCTCTCGTTGTTGTGGCCGAATTTTCGGGTAGCTACTCGTAGTTTGAGCTCTGCGTGAAACAGTAAAGATGGGTGACAGCTGAGCTCTCCGCATGGGTCCAAAAGGCCCCAAGCAACGGTAAAGGGTTAAAGAAGTAGCAGTAATAAAGATTCTTACAAAAAAGACGAACTTCATCATTTTCTCATAAAAAAAAAAAAAAATTGGCCTACAAGATTCTAAAACTAATGCCAAACAGGATTTCAATCTCTTTTGATGATATTGCAATTGACTGTCAAAATTTCCTTCACAATGCATGTTTTGGCCACAATTTTGTGGTAGCATGCATAATTGTGCCACAAAAATCTCACTCAAAGCAGAAATGAACAAATTTCAATGTAGTTGGTGGTCACCTTCACATGAGTATTTCTATTCATGTTTTATAAACAGTAGGAATGGTAAATTGCTAATATCAATGCCTTTGGTAGTTTTTAAATGCACCTGTCAACCCTACTAATAATATAAAATCCCCAAATCCGCTTCTCACACAAGAGGTCCAAGTTACATTCTTGGGCTGACTTATACCAAACTTTTAAAAGAATCTATGCCTCCTTGTGTGTGATGCTCGTTGTGAGCAAAGCAATACAGTAGGAAAAACAATTTAGAGCCCCACGTTTAGAAAGAGGTTTTGGGCATCACTAGATTGAACCAGGAGGTTTTAAAAATTATCTGTATCTACGTAAAAACTACCTACTTATCCAAAAGATATACAGAGCTAAGTACATTGTACTACAGTAATACACATTAACACTTACAGCATTACCATTAGACTTCACACAACTTTACAGGTTCAATCTGTTTGCCTTTAAGAAGACTTCCATCCAAGATTCCATGCAAGTGTTTTATTGCAAAATTCCATCTCATTGTGGAGATCTATCTGTTGCTGTCAAAACTGATCATTGTAGTACCTGTGACTACGAGACTTAAATTTGTTAAACATGTTCATGCATAGACTATTAAACTTAAACAGCCCACAAAACGAGATGGAAGAATTACTTAAAACCTCTTATTTATGACACGTCACGCTGCCTGCTCTAAAATTTTCAGCTCTGATTTGCAGTATGTTGACATATTTTTACAATTAATATCAAAAAATTTCTTGTCTTATCCAGACTTAAGTATCTGAGTGGTTTTCCCAGGCTTGACTAAAAAACAATATATTCTGTTTCCTCACATATTTCTTTAGGACAGTTATGCTATAATACCAATATGATGTATTTAGAGTCCTATTATTTTGTAAGTTTACGGGCCATTTTGCATCTTAACGTATATTCAAGTGTATGCATACCTTGCATGCATTTTCACAGATCTCCCTCATGTCTCTGTATGTTAGGATTTACAAAAACTCTCAATGACATGCATCAATTCATTGAGGAGTTACAAATACAGAAGTGGACTATGAAAAACATCTTTACATAACTCCTGTTTTCAAGGACTTCATGGAAATGCCATACCCCCTTGGTAATTAAAACATAAAATCTGAGCCATGCAGTACTACACATGTCAGGCAATTTGTTCACCTGTGTTTCCATTACGACTACAGCAGATGTCATTATCATTACAGAGTGGTTGTGTGAAAACAATTTAACAGGTGAACAGTCATAGCAAGCCTTCCAAAAAACTATTTAAAACCATAAAACAGTTTAAATTACCTATTGTATCCAGCTGTATAGTAAAACAATTACTGATACCTAATATTTCTCACATGGAAACAATTGTTGTTCCCTGTCAGCAGTGTATTACAACACATACATGTATACATATACATACACACACACACACACACACATCCGTCTGTCCGTCAGTCCGTCCGTCTGTCCGACCATACATACATACATACATACATACATACATACATAAATACATACATACATAAATACATACATACATACATACATACTGTTTTTTAACTACTTTTAGTTATTCACAAGAAAATTTGGTAGTTCAAAAGTCTACCAAAGTACTTTCTTTGGTCACCAATTACATTACCAACATACAACACAACCTGCTTCCAGCAGGATATGGAACAGCGCCACCAGGTAGGTTTCACCCGCAAAGACCATTCCGGCATTTCGTGATAAACGGACAGTCTAATAGTAGTTGTTGGGCTTATGCACCTACGTCACTGCCTTGTGCATCTGTTTTTCTATCTATTTTACAACAATTGTTGCTACAGTGCTGTTGTGCGAGCATTTCAGTACCACAACGACTGGCTTTGATCATTTCAATCCAATGAAACATGCTGACTTCACCTGCGTAATTTCTATAGGGGAGGTAAGTAGGAGTGTTTAAACTTTGCTATAGAAATTTTGCAGACTTACATAGCAAAGGAAAAGTACTCTCCCATCTTCCTTGCAGCAGGTTCCATTTCTGGCATCATCTATTTATTATCGACATAAAATACCAGGGAAGAGTGCTTTTTAAAAAATGTTTGAATGCACTATTAGAAAGTATGAATCTTAGTATAAATCTTACTGTATCTTTAAGCTCCCTGGAGATTTCTAGATGTTTCTGACAGCAGAGAATAGCTTCATCATATTTTCCCAGTACTTTTAAAGTGTTTCCTATGTTACCACTTGCTTTGGCCTCACCTAGCCGATCCTCTATTGACCTGAAAAGAAGAATAAAATATACAAAAACCCTTGGTCAGAAAGAAAACAATAACTTCTGACATAACACATATGATCGTCTAGTTGTGCGGGGCGAAGTGAGGGCGCGGTGCTAGAATTATTCCGAGTAGCGCGCGGAGCACAGGTAATATGCAATTAAGATGTAGCAAGGGGTAAGTATATGTCAGCGATGTGAATTCAAAAAATTTTCAATTATGTGTCTCAGAATTTTCTGTTTTTATCTTTTTTCTTTTACTTTTAAAATCTATGAAGAGATTAATTGTTTCAAAGGTTCTCCTTTCCATCAGTGCACATGTACCACAAGGCAAGAACTGACAGACTTTGAATCTGCTGGAAAACAGGGCTGGAAAAAATTATCTCTTCCCAAGGAGGGATGCCTCTTTTACCTACTTATGTGCTAAACATGATGCAACACTTTTACCTGGCAGTCAAACAGTGTTGCAGTAGGATAGTGTCCATTGGTGTAGGACAAGAACAGTCACCCCAAACTTATCTGGAAGTAAATCCCACAATTTTTCTTCTTATTTCTCACCAAAGTATCTGTCATAATATTTTGGGACATTACATGTCCTTAGTTAGATGGAGTTTAACAGCCCAGTTGACATGTACACCAAGCAGTTATTCCTAGTAAATTTGATTTCACAATTGAGGGAAACAATCATGAAATAGGACAGTCTACTGTACTACACTAATTCAAGTTTGGGTGACTGCACTTCCCCTCTAAACACGAATTATTCCAAGCAATAAATTCCTGAATTGACACTAGGGAGGGAGGGAAAAAAGTAAAAATCTTAAAATTCTTCAAGACTTTGGCTTCAACTACACAATAAAAACAAGAGATGATGAGTTAACAAAGGGACTTCCTGGATAAGCAATGACCCATCTGTATGCAATGTCCTCACACAGCGAAGAGCTGTGTAACAGATACTGCACTGCTGTAGGATCAGCTTGCTTTTAGTACATAAGTCCCAGATACAGTTTTACTTCCATGCTTTTAAAAACTGCCTTTACAGGCTTCAAGATTCCAGAAAAAAAGAATGTGTCCACTAAAAGCAAACAAAAATACTCCCTCAAGATTTTTTCACCCAGTATAATGTAGCAGCAGTATGCTGGAAACAACTGAAATGGAGGGTAACTGCATGTAAAAGGAACACCAACTGAAGCACTTTTGTAAAATATCAAAATTATGTTTCCTTTGCCATGGTTATATAATCATCCTCTTTTACAAATTACATCCACATCTGAAGTGATTAATTGAAAACACTGAAACTGTCTGAAGCGAGACAGACATTTTACCCTTAAGTACTACATATAAAGCCCTCCCCACCCTTCATGGGTTGAACTAACAATACCACTCACCATTGAAAGACAGATTGAAATAAAAAAAATCTAGAATAAAAAGATACTATAAAATTTTAAAAGCCAATTTAAAAGTTAAAATGCCATAACTTTTAAATTGACTTTTAGAATTTTATAGTTTATCCGCTCCTGTCAAGTTGAGCAATTCGCCATGCTTGGTTCTAGCTTGTAAATTCCACTAACTAAAAATATGTTTTCTATGGCAGACACATCAAAGACAATTATTTCTTGTCTACCATCCTTCATCTTCATTTGGACAACCTCAACATGGATCCCATTTGTCTAGACGATGTGAATATTTCCTTAAAAATCAGGCCTAAAAGAATAGGTTTTCCTTCATCTTTGCAGTACAAACAGAGGCAGGTTAGAAAGAACTGACTTAAATCTCAGGTTTCCAATCTGCTGGAAACATCAAATGATTTATGTCAGATACTGTGCAGTAGTAACCTTAGGCAATACAAATATATATTCATAATGAACATGATAACCTGCTGGCTTTGGTATTCAAAATCACCTGGCAAAAAACTGAACAGATACTAGCGACACATAAAACATGCAGATCAGAATCAGTGTTTCCTTTGCCCTTGTTATTTAAGAGCTAAATTTCCCCCAAAAAGGGTTGTTATTTAATTTCCAAAAAAAAGGGTTGAAACCTGTTGCTATACTTCGTATAGATCAAAGCTTTACCATAATATGGTAGATGAAAAGGAAAGTGGGTAACGTAACATTTTTAGACTAATCAGAACTTTTTAATAGAGATAGGAACTTGCTTTATGTATACTGTACATTACAAGATAAAAATCACAGAAGTACAAATAAGTTTTTAATGTCAGCTACAAGTTTAACATCAGCTGCACAAAATAGGTCAACTAAGTACACATACTTAAAGTTTAAGAAAGCAAGAGTCAGTACTGAATCAAATAAAATTTTTATGACATGGCAAAAATTAAATGCATCATGACAGGTACATGTAAGTACTTTCAACACACAATAATTGTATATTCAACCAAATGTAAATGAATTAAACCAAGCACTATCTTCTACGGCTTTTTGGGGTGGGAGGTGGGGGATGGGTTCCTTTGGAGGGCAAAAAGTATAAAAACTCCTTTAAGAATTATCTAGATATGATTAATGTCAAATTTTGAAGAATGACTTAAACCTTTGACACTTTAACTTTGTGAGTAACTTCTTACATACAAAATAATTATCTGATTTTTGTGAAGCACTAAATTAAAACAGGGCTGATTCCAAGTGACAATTTCCATGAAAATCATTTTCAAGAATTCAGAGTTGAAACAGTTCTATGTGAGGAAATCACAAAAACTATGCTCCATCTACTGTAATCAGCAGGACTGGAATATGACGAGAGATGGTCCAGCACAGGTTTGACGTTTGATAGTGTTTCCCATTTCAGAATTTTATCACTCGATTTAATTTCTACCTGAAAAATACCTTGAAATATGAAACACACACTTTCACTGGCCAAAAAGAAATGAAAAAAAGAAAGACCATGCAATATAATAATGCACAATGTCATACAGCTCAATAAGTTTTAGTCCACTTCTACCATACGTCAATTCTAAGACGGCTGTGTAGGCTTTTAACACACTGTAAATTAACCTACAGTTGACTAAATCTTTACCTCTACATTGTTTTTAAATTTAGATACAACTCCCTGATGAATCAACAAGGCACAAAATAGTGTCAGTGGGTTGATATGAAAGGAAAAATAACTTCACATTTCATTGATGAGTCATTAGTATTTTACAGCATCTATCAAATTAGAATTAGCAACTGCCCATTCTTCGGTAGCAAATTGCTACGTCTGAGAACCCAGCTACTTTGTCCCTTGAATAAAGGAATTATGTTAAGCAGAAGGTGAGGTAGCCTCAACGATCAAATTTTTTCTCCTTTTGATTTTGTACATACATGAGCATTACAAATATTCCATTCTCAAACTTCTGTTTAAATTGAAATGCCCTATGTTTAAAGAATCGGCACATAAAAATTTAATGATCTGTGCAGCTCAATTATAGGCAAAATTAGATTACCCAATCTGATAAACAATTTTAAGTAATGATTCATGGTATTAGTTAATAACTAGAGCAGCTAAAGTATGCAGCTGAATCTCAATACTTCCATATACAAGCTAGACAGTACTAGTACAGTAAGATTTCAGAAAACTCTGGCTGGTACAGTACAAGTACTGTACTGTACATGTACAGTGTAGTATGAGCTACAGTACAGTACATTTCATTTTCTTAATTTACTGTCAATCAAAGAGCTGTGCCAACTGAAAATTTCTGCAGACTACAAAAATTGTAGTTTGGCATGAGAATTGACTGATCTTTAATTTCCAGCCACCTTCTCCATTTTTAAATTGTCACTTCTACACATACCTGATCTGTAATTTTATTAGGCACATAAGTATTTCAATGATGGTATTGTGACAAAAGTTTCCAATCATCACAAAATGATATTGCCAATTTGCCAATTTTGAGAAAATTGACCTTCTAGGTCATAAAAAGAAACATACATTCAAGGTAACTGATTTTTACCAGAGAAACCTTTTGACCACTGAATTTCAATCTGGGTGCATGAACATATTATTTTAGCAAGAACTGCAAATCTACAATAGCAGCCAACATTCCCCAAAAGAAAATGAAACAAACCCCTTTCCCCAGGTTCAATATTGTTATACTCAAGACTGGTGAAGTGGTGGGAATTAAGGGAAAGAGTGGCTAGCATATGTAAAGTATGTATGTTGGCAGCAATTGGAAGCATACAGTAGGATTACAGAACACTAGTCAGATATTCCTTGCCACCGCTTGTCATGAAGCCAACAGTGGTTTTCTTTTGGACACTCAAGTGGTCACATGTGACCTTTCAACACAAATTACAGCAGGAAAAGGGCAATCTTCTCAAAATTCAAATGGAAGTCCATTTTATCAACACTAGTTCTTTTGTTTTTCCTGTTAAAAGTTAAAAAATTTATGCTCCTCCTGCTATAGCGGCTGAAACAGCATCAGAAAAAGTTGCAATTTTATAGTTTTCTGTATGTATGTGTCTGTCTTCATTCACTTAACAACACAGATTTTTCTTATGTTTTATGATTATCAATGACTGTGGCAAACATAGGCACCTAATGTAATTGTCAAGCCAGTCACCTTTCAGTGCTACAAGTACCAAGCTCCTGAGAGCATTCCCTGTGACAAATAAAATAAAACTCTGCCAAGAAACCCGGAGGGCACACTTTCTGCCACAACCATGACAGAAATTAACTTGCAGGAAATGGTCAGAAGAGTTCCAAAATAGCTGATGATGATACACGGCATGGCAGGCTAATTTCCGCGCTGTTTGATGAATTCAGTCCGAAGGGAAGTGAACCCAATGGGTGTTGGCAGTTTGAAAGAGGCTTCCAGGGTGAAATCAGAAATGACAAACTGGGAAAACGTTGCATGGTTCACACTTTTCTTCTTAATGGTAAATATTCCGTCAATTGCTAGGCTGAATGAAGGGGCATACAGAGGGGTTTAACATAAAGCATGAACTCAGCACATACTACAGTATATATACTACAATATACAGACAATGTGCTAATGTAAATGAAAATTTGTGATGGAAAGTAATTCCTCTGGCTACTATTAGATTTGATTGTAATCAGATATTGTACAATATCAAATTGATCCTGTGAAGAATATTTAAGCCACTTCCACAGAGGTGAAAAAGCTTGTACTAGTTGCAATGGTTTCTTACACCCCAAGGGTACAAATACAGTACCCTTGGGGTACAGAAAATGGGTAAGCCAAAATCCTGTCTAATTGAACTGAGTATACATCATTTTCAGACCAGATCAGATGTGAATGGTAACATCAGCAGGCAGCCACATACAGCTAAAGAATGGCCAATTTGGATGGGAGAGGGGGGCATAGTAGTTGTAGATCTGCTGCAAGAGACCTTAGGAAAGAGTTTGCTCCCTTCTCACTGAAATTTACTTCTTGTACTTCAACCACAAACTCACTTTAAAGGTAAGGCTTCTGAACAATGTTTCATGAGTGCTCTCTGTAACTTTACTTTTCTCCTGCCATAAAATGGTCCCTTACAAAATCATACACTTTTGAGTTGTCCATCATATCAGATATAGGCAGTTGAAGGGTTTTTTAGCAGAACGTGAGGAACACACGTGCTGTATGGAAGAGCTATGATTAAATTAATATTTTGTTAGATGAGATTTAATGCCACACCAACACAAATGTGTTATGCAGTGTCATCTAGATAAACAGTTTAAGTTCATCCCTTTGGTCACCCTTTACAACAGTTGGGAAATACCATGGCATATTGTATACCCCCAGTCTGGCATGGCAGGGGGTACAGTTATCAGGCTCTTATCCCCAAAGCTACAGTACATGGCCATGCAAGATACTTGTTTATATCCAAATGCATGAATGACTTCAGGCAGAGAAGCAGGAGTGCAGGCCAGACAGAAGAACAAGTGGTTGGAAGAATCAGGAAACAAACATTACCTGCATGACTGCACGATTTCTGTAAAAATCTGTAAGTGAATAGGATTTCTTGCCATGTTTCATTATGTTTACGACAAAGAAAACAATACTAACTACATGTAACTTACCTGGCAAGGGTCAAGTCATGTTTATGATATGTCAAAGCCTTTAAGTAATCCTGAAGATAAAAGTATGCATTCCCAAGCTGACTGTAAATGGCGCTGAGTGTTTGTAAATCATCTGTACCCACTCGGACAGCTGCTTCAAGGTACCTTACTGCTTCCCTACAGTTGCCCAGTTTGCATAGCCGTTCCCCCTCTAGGGCAAGTTCCATACAGGATGCTTCCATTTCAGAGCTGCTGACTTTCTATGAATCAATCAAAACACAATGAAAATTTATTAAAGCAATACTGTATAACTACAGCATTAGAAAATATTGGTAATGAGCTGTTTGAAAATTATAAAAATACATGTATTTCTAGTAAAAAAAATTAAATGTAAATCACATCATACTATCCAGATTTCATGTATAGTCCATACAATTCTAAGTTCATTTTGTTCTGCTTATTAATGCCAGATTTTTTAATTGCAAACTTCGGTTAGTATAGGCTATTAGACATCCAATACTTGCAACTGAGCTCTCCGTACTGCCTAATGGCTTTGAAGTCTACAGGGCATACAATTCTTATAGCAAAAACTGAAGGCTTAACCTTCAATGGTGTTTCAATACTTCATAATTTTTTCGAGTCAAGTGGCATACAATTACCTTACATACAATTACTTTGCAAAACAAGGGATGGCTTGTATAATACATCAATTAACAGAACTAAAGCCAAGGATCTAAACCATCCCTTGTATGTATGACTTATTTTGTTACCATGGAGACTGGTGATGTCATCATGACAAAGAAAGAGAGTTAAGAAATGAATTGGGACTGAGGCAAAATTTTTGGCATAGGGCAGATGCACGGAAAAATTTTCATCCCACAGCCATATCCTATACAATCCCGAAAAGTTAATAAATGGATATTAGTGCTCGAAGGGAAAAATCTGAGTTTCAGAAAATGTTTACTTAACGGATTGGGGCCGTTGAGTGTGAAATAATGCCTTCAGTACTTAAAAAAATGTACGAATCAGCAGAGCATGCATGAAATTATGATATAGGAACTATCTTTAATTAAACTGATATATGTTGCACTTTCACAAATGAAAGTTCACACCTACTGCACTACAGCAGGCAAATGCTTCAGGGAAAGTGATCTCATTTCCGGAAAATGCTGCCATTACAAATATTCAAGTGAATAAATTTTGAAGTAGTTATGCACTAGATTTTCACCCTCATTTGTGAGACTACTTTATCTGCACAATGTCAATCATGTGTATCTACAATGTGAGTGAATTCCCCACACTTTAACTGAACTGAAATTTTAGGTAGGGTGACATTTCTTTGTATACAGCAGAGTTGCCACAGACAACATAAAGCAAGATAGAAAGGAAATTTTGATATTGTGAAACCTGAAAAAAGGTATGTCATTTGGCTGATGGGCTTTAAAAGAATTATGCTTACAAGATACATGTTTCAAGAAGTAGTCCTTTGATCTCTGTGATCATAATTAGACAAACACACCCACTGGCAAATTTAAAATTCAGTGATTTCAATGCTTTCCCATCATTGGAATTCTCCATGGATCTAATCTGTCCAACTTTAATATCACAATTGTACATCAAAACTAATTGGGTCATGTGGGCTAGTGATCTGCCAACTGAATTTCATGGTCAGACCTGACTCGGTATTATACAGTATCATGGCCTTTCCTCTCACTCCATAAACCTACTTACTTAAGCCCCTCCCACAACTGTCTAAAATTTATCCTAATCCAGATACCATCTCTCTAGACTCAGTTTTAATACTCAAGACTCAATTTTTGAACTAGCTGTCAATCAAAGAGGTGTGTCAATTGAGAATTTTTGTTGACTGCTAAAATTTGTAGTTTGGGGTAAGAGGACTACCCCTTTAAGGAAATTTTCAACTGTGAAATCCACTATGCTTAGAATAATAAAAATACAATAGATATATAAAGCGCCTTACATATAACAATCTCAAAGCGCTTCACAAAAGTTAACAAATAAGGAGTAAGAACAGGAAGGTTTTCAGATTTGATTTCAAAGAGTTCACTGAAGATACAGTTCAAATATGATGGGGCAAGTTATTCCACACTGCTGGGGCTGCTACAGAAAATGATCGGTCACCATAGTATGAGGTACAGACAGATTGTGGACATTGAAGGAAGCACTGGGAAGACGAGCAAAGAGAGCGGGAAGGTTTGTATTCTGATCAACAATGTAAGAAGGTGCCATGCCATGTAGAGCTATGTAAGTGAGCAGTGCGATTTTATAAATTATACGCTCTCGTACAGGTAACCAATGGAGTTCTTGAAGGACTGGTTTGATGTGTACGCATTTTTTCCTACAAGTCACCAGCCACGCAGCTGAGTTTTGAATACGTTGTAATTTATCGATCTCATTTGTTGGGAGCCCATAGAGGAGGCTATTATAATGATCCAGGCATGATGACACGAAAGCATGAACAAGGCGCTCTGTGGATGTGCTGTCGAGATACTTTCGCAAACGGCCAATTTTGCAGATGGCAAAGGAAGCTGCTTGGACAGTCCTTCTGACATGCTCTTTAATGTCCAGTACATTGGTGAAAATAACTCCAGGGTTCCTCACTTCACTTGAAATTTGGACGATTGAATCACCAATCATGATGTCAGGCAGAGGCATACTTTTCACAAAGCGGGAGGTGATGAAGACCACTTCAGTTTTAGAATCATTTAACATTAGTTTGTTTGCAACTGACCACACCTTTACATCACAAAGACACTGTTCTACCTGGGGAATTGCTTTTGAACGGTCACCACGGTTCATGATTAGGTACAGATGTGTGTCGTCAGCGTATGTCATATAGTTGATGCCATGTGCTGAAATGAAATCACCAAAAGGTGCTGTGTAAAGTGTAAACAGCTGGGGACCCAACATGGACCCTTGAGGAACTCCAACACGAAGTGGGAGAGCATCAGAGAGGACATTCTGAATGTTGATCATTTGAACACGGTCACATAGATACGAGGTGAGCCAATTTAGAGGACAACCATCAATACCATAGCGCCTTTTTAAACGTTTCAAAAGAATATTGTGGTCTATAGGGTCAAAGGCTGCTGAATAGTCTAGCAAAAGTAAGATGGCTTCCTGGTGCCTGTCCACTGCCCGCAGCAAATCATTTTGGACCCTGAGTAAGGCTGTCTCAGTGCTATGAAACTGGCAATATGCTGACTGTTTTGCACCATTTAAGTTGTTCAATTGAAGATAAGAGGTAAGTTGAGCAGATGCCACCCTTGCTATCACTTTGCTAATGAACTTCAAATTGGAAATAGGACAGTAATTTTTGAAGTAATTCCGATCAAGTTTTGGCTTTTCTAGAATTGGTGTAACATGAGCCACTTTGAGAATCTGAGGTAGGCACCCCGAACATAGAGAATTGTTGACAATGGAGGTTACAGCTGGTAGAAGACCATTGAGACATTGTTTTAAAAGACTGGTAGGAATGGGGTCCAGTGCACATGACTCGGTAGCAGAGTTCATGATAATCTTTTGAACTTCTTCCTCTGAAACTTCATGAAATGATTGGAATGAGCTACTGCATGATTCTGGTATGTCCACTGAAACAGTTGGAGGACTGATATTAGCAAGTCTATTCAAAAGAGTCTCTATCTTACTATGAAAAAAGCAGGAGAGTTCATTTGCAAGAGATTTCTTACAGTCATGGTCGGGCAATTCAGGCGTAGATGTAGGGTTAGAGATCTGATCAACAAGTTTGAACACTTGTTTTTCATCACACCTTGCAATTTCATTTCTGTGGTAATCAAATCTAGCCTGCTCAATCATGCGATGGTAGGCCTTTAACTGATAACAATATATCTGTTTGTCAATTTCAAGGCCTGACTTCAGCCATTTTCTCTCAGACTTACGTTCCATCTGCTTTTCTTTCAGTAGTTCATCACAATACCAGGGAGCATTTGGACCGAGCACCACAGACCTTTCTTTGATAGGAGCATGCTTATCAATCAAGTCACTGAGAAAATTCTCATACTGTTCAATGAAATGAGAAAGGTCCACCACAGGTGAAGTTGAAAGGGCTGATGCCTGTATGTCACTGACCAAAATCTCCACTCTGATATCACGTAGCTTGCATGAGCTGATTGTGGTCTTGACAGCTGAAGGGGAGGAGATTTTAACATCACACTTGACAATATGATGATCAGATGGCAAGCCAGTTAGAAGGATAATGTCCTTTAAAGTGTGACTAGAACGCCTAGAAATAAGCAGATCAAGTGTATGACATGCATGATGAGTGGCTGCATGAACATGCTGCTGAAGTCCTGCAGAATCCAGGAGGTCAATAAAAATGGAAGCCTCTCTCTCATTAGGGGTGTCTACATGGAAATTGAAATCACCAACAATAAGAAGCTCCCCAGAAAAAAATTGCGATGAATTCCAATAGCACACAAAATTCACTAAAGAATGTTCTGTGATGAGGGAGGTGGGCAGTAAATGGTAACGATCCTCAGAAAAGTAGATCCACTGCTAATAGTCGTATCCATAAACTCAAATGACCCCAATACAGCAGTTTTGGAACCAGACACTGGTTGGTCCATGTTTACTTATACTGTGAAAAGAATAACACCTCTTTAAAATGAATAGCAACTGACTACAATATCTCAAGAGCTATAAAATGTCAATTTTTAGTGAAAGCGATAAATATTAATACACTACAAACCACTTTCGACTTTCAGTACAGGGCAGGTCCAAGCTATTCTATCCCATGAAGTCATTTTTAAAATTTCATTGAAATAAGGCATATTTAGCATCATTGTAAAGCTTAAGGATTGAAGTTTTCAAATTTAATATAATTTTTGGAAAAAATAATACACACAATGAATGGAAGGCTGCTAATTTGCATAATTATTAAAACGAGCGTGACGTCCAGAAACCAGCTACATGATTTATTTGAGTAACTATTATCTGAGACATAGTGCAATCCACCCGTCCAAAAATTTTAGAAAATACTTCACTTTGCTCACCTCATTAATTAGGCTAATTAGGCAGATTCCAAAAGTGTATGTCCCGTACGTCACAATTTTTGCCTAATTTTTTGAGTTTTATGAAAGAGTAAACAATATTTTCAAAAAATATTTTGTGAAGTTCTGATTTGTGGGAGTCTACAAAAATATATTCAACAAGATTTTTCTTAACATAATTTATGCATGCTCAATAATCAAATTAAAAAGTGTGTCGTACGGGACAACTGCATTGAGTTTGTACACTGAACTTCTCTCACCTCTCTGAACTCGTTCCCTACCCTAATACTAAGCAATGTACCCTTTTGATGTTTATCAGATGGCATTTTTTGAAAAGAAAGAATGGCCCATGATCATTACTCTTAGCATTTTTGCGATTCAACTCCAAACCTGACATTTTTTAGTTGATTTTTGTAAAATTTTCCGAAATTTTCTCAGAGTAGGGCATAATGATTTTATTAAGAGTATTGCAGTTCCTGTTGCATGGTACTGGACATTTAATTTAGTTGTACTAGGGAGTTGCTAGAGATTTCTGATTGATCGCAGCTCAATACAAGGAGATCTGGTTATTTACAGTACTTACAGACTTATCAAAGTAATAGCGTACAATACTAGGGGAGCTACAATTTAACTGTATTTTACCATATGCTTGGTATTAACATAGTGACACTCTAAATGAATTTGCATACATACACTGTACATGATTAAGTTGAACTGATATTTGATCAAATTTCACATTTAACTCTTCCATGACAAGAGGTCTTTAAAGCAACAATAGAAGCATACAGCATGGTTTACTGTTATTTTGAAGTGTCGTCTATGAAATCCATTTTAGAAAATTATATGGGGTGGGGGTTTTCAAATACCTTGAACAACAGAAAAGACTGTTAGGGCAAGGGGTATATATGTAACAGGACAGTTCATATAAAGAGAATAACAGTTTGCAAAATTAGGTTCATTAAAATTCCAATATTGCATTGAATCATCCAACAAGCATCTTGTACTGGAAAACAGTGATCCTGGCCCCCAACTACGCTGTCACCCCACACACTGTGTCATTCACCATTTTTGCAAACTCCTAGAACATTGTAGGAGTTACATACAACTCTACAACATACAAATATACAACAACAAATATTTACTGAAATACAACAAATAGTGTAAAGAAAGTGTGTATGTAATACAGTACTGTAAGTAGAAAAATTAGTCTTGTATTCAGTCCAACTTTAAATTTCGTAAGTGGCCACATATTTAGTAATAAGATAAAAGGAATGACCGTTTCAATGTGTATGATAATTGTCTTGCATTAGAGTAAGTATAGGGGCTCCAATTCTTTCAGTAATTTGCATTTTCTGTACAGCATTTTCATAATAAATCATAATTCAATCCAAATCAGGCTTTTCCAATACATTTTGTATAGGGACAAATTGTCCCATACGTCACATGTCCCGTACGTCACAAGATATTTTTTGTTTGTGTCACCCCAGTAACAAAACTGCTTTTTATTTTTTTATAGTAATGTGCAGTATATTACTCAAAAGGTTAGGCTACACATTGATGATATTAGCTTGATTGCTTCACCTTTACTTTCAGAGCATTTTAAGGTTTAATATTTCAGCACAAAAACACAAAATTCTCTGGACCCGTACGTCACACTGGCTTTTAATTAAGACCTTACCTAATTAACGAGGTGTGAAAAGTTTTTATTCCTTTTTAATCAAAGTGTCAGTTGCAACTATTGTGTATGCCTAAAAGTTTCTTGAATGCCAACTTCTTCATAACTTTTAGACACATTTACATCTCTGAAATGTCCCATACGTCACAGTGCAAATACTGTAGCTTGGACCTGCCCTACAGGTTTCTCAACAATGTAGATAAAGTGCCTAACTGGATTTGACAGAAAGTCAAATACCAACTGAATGCAAATCATGCAAATTATGTGTAGCAACCTGGGCAGGTATATATGTCTGCCAAGTGAATAAAACAAACCAGCCAGTTTGTGTACATGTAGTGCGTCCAATATAAGAAAACCTGCAAAACAACACACAGTAAAATTCAGAGCAACGATTTTGTATCATTCATGTTTTAGCAAAATTTCCCATGAGTCATGATCACAAGGAATACAGAATGGAGTCATCATTCAGCTCCCAGTAAACAGTCATGACTACTGAATGAAGTAGAGCTGGGTTTATAATACCAAGACATATTGGCTACATGCTCATCAAAGACCACACCTTAGTTCACTATATCTGTCTACATAATATGTAAAATGAACAAATGCACTTACAGAGCTAAAAGACTCAACATATGCCTCTGAATACAGTGCAACATATTGCCAAAATGACTCTTAAAGGATGGGTCCAACGTCAAATTAAGAATTAATGTATCAGAGGGGTACTTCGAGCACTCTGGAAAAAAAATGCATTGTATTGATTTTCAAGCTTTTGTAGAGGTAGACAAAGTTATCCCATATTTTCAACACAAGGTTAGAAGTAGAAACAGGAGTTCCCACTTTGTAAAATTAGAAAACAGAATTTGATGTTTTGGTGGTACACTATTTTAATGGAAATTTGTGATTTTAAGTGAATTGCAAAACAGAATTTGGCATAGAATTCATGCCTCTAGTCAATTAATACTCATTACACTCTATATCCCTGGAGATTGGTGAACATTTTCGGGTAGTTCTCAGCAGTAAATGGAATAGTCCAGTTGTGAAAAAGGTAAGGATTAGGTGTGAAGTAGATCTTGATTATACTTCCCCCTATAAAAAGTATGTCCTTACAACTGAACACCATTGAGCATAAAGTACATGTTAAGTCATCATGATATTGCCCATAGAGGGGAATCAACGTGTTAGGACAAACTGCACACACTCTGTACATTATGCAGGGAATTGACTTTGCTACATATGCCATTCCAATACTATAATTTAGTTTAGTTATGGTTACATAGGAGTATTCATGAATGTTTAAGAGAAAATGTGACTACACAGTGACAGCACTTTAATCGCAGGAAATACAATACTATTACAACACAATGCTATTACTGGTCAAACTGGAATCCTATTGCACAGGACAATGTGTTGCAGGTTTTTGATAACTGTCACTCCAATGCCAATATTTAGCAGTTGTACATGCAGAGTCATACACTTGATACCGTAGGAGGCAGAATATGGTCACAATATAAGTCTGGATATAATTCCTAATGTCAATTACACAAATCAGGTTTTCTTATCTAGACTAACTGTTGTGCAGCAAGTAAAGTACTGTACTGAAATATGTTGTGCCAGAAAATGACACACATAATGCTTTAAAAACTGCTGAGAAGGGATATAGTTACGAGTTTTAGATGAATGTATACTTTAATTTTGGCAGTCTCTGAATTTTACAATTATTTCTGGCAACCATGTGCAAAGATACCTCTTGGACAATGGCTGGCATGCATGTCTGTTTCCTGTGCTATTTATTAAAGCAGAGTGCGATCATACTGTAGGTTTGCATACAGTGCATGTATTTTTCACATGATTAAATTACTACTTCAACAGAGAGGTCACACCTAACTGTGTCAATAGTAATAATTATAGCAAGGCTTGTCAATTTACAGAAAGCGGGATCAAACTGCACCAGTTCAGTGATACAGTGGAAATCAGAATCCAATTTTTAAGCACTAACGACAAACTGGTGGCCACACATACATGATGTTCCCACAACTGAAAAAGGTAGTGAGGAAGTGTCCTGCCGTCCACAGCAGCAGGATCTGTCTCCATGCCTGCAACCTTTATTGAAATATGTACATAAAAGTCTTCACAGATTTGTATGAACAGTACCAAAATAATGCAATTCAAGCTTAAAAAAAAACACATAGGAATTAAATTATTTAAGTCCTGAGCTACTGTACATTTCACAACTGTTTCATATTGTGTGCAGGCCTAGGAAACAAGAAGATGCACTTAAGGTTAATGTGGCAAGAAGTAGCCTAGTAAATTGCTTTTGGGAAGTTGACAATATCTTCAGTCATGAATGTTAATCACTTGTACAGTTACACCACACCCTTAATTTCCAATTGATGCGTCATATATTACAAGTCCTGATTTTCTAAAGATTTCAGTGTTGTCCTAGTCCTATAGGCAACCATATCACTAGTTTTAGTTGTCTACAAGGGCATTTGGTTGTCTGAAACATTTTTTGCACACAACTGAAAAAGTTTGAAAAGTTAACATAAGTTAACAGAGAAAAAAACAATGTGTGTAAATACTTAACTGAGATCATTTGTTGCTGGAATTCAATCAAGTTTACATTTAAGTATTATCTGATGATAAAAATTAAAAGAGTTGTTCAGTAAGCAGCAGTGTTGAATGAGATACAGTACAACTAACCTGCTTTTTTTTTTTTAAGTTTTCTTTTTCTCACCACCTGAGAACCAGAGCAGCAATGCTGCAGAATCTCAATACTTTGTGGATATTAAGGAGACAAAGTTTCCATATTGTTGCTGATGCTATTTGATCTAAATGCAGTCCTCCTTTGGTGCTTTGCATAAAAAGATTATTCATGTATTGTTAATATCCTGATGCATTTCATGCTCAAAAATGATCAAATTCATAGAGAAAACTTTTTACAATAATACTGTAACACTAAGTGTGGTACACAATATTGTGCACCATACTGAAACTTTGTAAGGCAGAAATAATTAACCAGATATGCTGATCAGGGACTTCTTCTAATAAATCCAACAGTCCAATGACAGCTGTTTTCCTTCTGCATTCCACATTGTTTTCTCTCAAATCACCCTCCTCAATGCTATTTTCACAGTCTCACTCAAATATTTTGGTATTTCACAAATTCTAAAGGAGTGAGAGCTATTTCTCTGCTGATATCTTGAGTGTTTGCATTGTTACACTGTATGACAAGTTTGTAAAAAAAAAGACCCATTCAATACAGTATCCTCAAATACACTTCAATCAACTCTTGAGGGGTTAATTTTTTCATCACAACTTTGAGACACTTTGATCATGCCTCATTTTGTGCCACATTTTGTGCACTCAATGTAACTCCATAAGCTTGTAGAGCCAAGACACAAAACAAAGACTACCAAACTTTTCTGGTATTTATAACCAACTCTTGGAGCTTCTTCCTCTCAAGATAACTTTCTCCTTCAAGAGGCATGTCATGGGGGGGGTGTAATGTAATGTATGGGGTCAGGGTTATGTAGTGTGTGTAATGTAATGTGTGTGGGAAGGTTGGGGCACAGGTAGGGTATTTGGGGCAAGGGTGAGGGTGAGGTAGATAGGATTGTATCTAGGGAGGGATTTAGGGTGTGACTTTGGACAGGTATTCTTCATCTATGTGTTTTCTCTTTGTTTTGTTATACCCTGCCCTCATTTACTTTTTTAGTTTGTACTATCCTAGTTCTTTTTCGTTTCTTTTTCTGTTTCCTGGGAGCACTCTACTCGACAAACCCTACAGGTTTTTCAGAGTGCTTCCCTTCACAATATTTTGATTTCATGTAACATACTACTTTTGTTTCTGTTTATTGTACCAATTACTACCAAATATTGTGGAAAAACAAATAAATGAAATGAACTTCTTGGGAAATATCTGCTTACAGAGCCTTTATTTATGGTCAGACTCAGCAAGATTATGTTACAGTTACTTCATGCTTGATTTAGCAGAGGTGTGAAACCAAGCCTCTTAAGCCGTGTTCCCATTTGATCCAGGGAGGTGGATCTTGATCTACCGAGGTGGATCAAACACTAATGGGAACTCAGATCAACAACACTCACTCAAGATCAAGATCCACCGATTTTGATCGACCGTTCGGGGTAGATCAAGATCCACCGCGCTGGATCAAAGTTTGTAATGGGAACACATCGGTAGATCAAGTGACCCTGGATCTCCGGTTACACTCATGTATGTTTTTGTGATACATCGATACGAAATGCATGGCAGGCCGACTTGTAAACATTGGTGACCTTTTCGCGCTTGCGCAATGTGTTCATAAAACACGTTTGATCTACCGCGCTCACTCAAATGGGAACGCGGATCTCGATCAAGGTAACTGATGTTGATCCACTTCGGTAGATCAAGATCCACCTCCCTGGATCAAATGGGAACACGGCTTTACATATGAAAGTTTAAGTACAAAATGTAAACATTCTCAGTCAGTAGGTATCTGTGCCTAGCTTCTAAAGTGCTGTGTGCAAAGAAAATTGAAGCTTACTTGATAGCTGAAGAGTTTAACCATGAAATATGCAAAAATAACTTAGCAAGCATCACTTTTTTAATGTGAAAAATGCAATGTCTTCTGCAGACTCTCAAATTCTCAAAGACATTGACCACTGATCAGGTACCGAAACTCCATCCACTGGCTAGTGTGACAATATCTCAATACATGTTATGTACTGAGATATTGTCATGTTGAGATATTGTACATGTTATGTATTGAGATAAAAATTGAGCCATGTCGATGATAATCTCTAGCTTATATCAAGCTTTGATTTAAATTAATAAATTCATCCAATAATTTTTCAAAACCATGAACAGGAATTGAAAAAATTTAGCATAACTTGCTTCCTCTTTCCACATTAATTAAAAACGTTGAAGTTTTTGTTTAAAAACTTCCTCCTTCATTTTACATTCATAAACTTTGTACACACATACAAATATTTGGTTACACAATGTACATGAACCTCTTCAAAATGGGTTTCCACCTTTTTTCTTGAATTTACTAGTATTTACAAAAATTTACTACATTTACTGACCAGTATAAACACTGTTCTGAAATGAGGAAGTCTAGTCACAGGCGTAGACAAAATTTGTCATAAAACTTTTTGTACACTTTCATTCCATCATACACTGTACTTGACACACAGTAAAAAAGAATACTCAGAAGATGCTAGAAGAACCTTCAAGTAGTATGCAATATAGTGCAATATATGTACTGCAATAATTTGCAAACAAAGAGTACAGTGCTGTCTGGGATTAATGTAGCACCGCAATCGCACATGGATTGGGTAATCACTGCAACTTGACAATGGTACAGGTTTCTGTTCATTCATATAGAAAAAAGTTATTGACTGCGTAAAGGCCACATTTCCTGCTTGTGTTCACCTACTCATCTAGCAATGTACAGTATGCCATATTAAGACATTCACATGAAGCACATTGCCCCAAACTTATTTTGAAACAACAGCTGGATTCCACAAATGCACAAATTTTGTCTCAATTTTATTTCAAGCATCTTTTAAGATTTTATTACGTAATATTCATCATAAATTTTGCAATTCAGTAAGAACGGTATTGTCTTATGACTCTCAATCTGAGCCATTCATGGAAAAAGACCGTCTACTACCTGTACACTAATTCAAATTGAGGTCACTAGTTGTTCTCCTTTGAAAACAAGAGAAATAGGGCTTTTTAAGCATGCATGTGCAGTACATCTTGTTGAATACTCAAACCATCGGAAAGCATTCTTATACCAAAACCACTTAATTATGCAAGTCTGCACTTACAATTAGTGGGCTGGTAATGGTACAGACATGACATTGTAATTATTAAAAGCAAATTTGTAATAGTTTATAACTTCTGTACTTTCCATAGTTTTCTCGAGACACAGAAAGCTGCACTGTAGGCAATCATCAAACTAGGTCGAGAGAGCTGTTAAGGAGGGCAACCCATTATCTTCCCTGCATCCAATGCCAAAAGACAAATTAACAGGTAAAATCATGAATACTTTGAATAATACATTAATGGAGAAGCAGCATGGTTTCTAGAGAAGAAATGACTAACTGTACTGAAAAAAAATGAGTGCATTTTTTTTAACAAATGCTGAACAGCCAAGTGAGGAGTATTGTGAGAGCAGGTGGTTTAGTGGGGTGACTTCTTGTATTCAAGCTGTGAGCTTTAGAATTCAATCTTTTGCTATCAGATCAAACATTGAACTACTGTACTCAGCCAACCTGTATGTTGCCTAAGGTGAAGCAATCTTGAAAACACTACCATGCATATTCATGTCAACATCAGGCCTTGAGTTTTAAAATTTCCAGGTGTGCTACAAAACATACTCCTCAGGAAATTGAAAAGTGAGGTTGGTGTGCTATTCTTCAAACTTTGATTTTTTTAAGTTCCCATTCTTTATCTAGGTAGCCTCAGGCAAAAAATCACCCTTATCACAGTGATTTGAGGTGAGTGATCATGTGTGGTTGCACTCACATGCCTCAAAATTCAAGGCCAGCTAGATTCATGGGATAAAGTTTTTAAGTTGAAATGGAAAATATTTTCTACACCATTAAATAAGAGAAATTAGAGATTTCACAAAGAAAAGGCATCCCTTTGCAGCAAAATTTATTGGTGGACTGCTTTAGCACTATCTTCATTAGTAATTACTGTGCTGCAGTAACACTGTGTTTAAAATGCCATGGTATAAAATAAACATTAAGTAAACATTTCATGACTTCCTATAATATTACCCTACAACAGCAAAAGTTGTGTTACAGTCTTCTGTACAAAGATTAAAGGGCAACTGCAACTACTGTGCCCCAACCTACTTTGGTGCAACAGTTAATTCTCACAATTTTTATCTTAATTACTATTCAAAGTATATTTCAAAATATTTTCATATTTTATGATTTCACATTCCAGGTAAAGAGAGGAGTGACTCCCAGTAAATTTATTATTGACAAGAAAAAAACACTGTCACATGATCCTCACATGCCAATCAAGAAACAGGAAAACTTACTTTACTACTTAAGGGATGGCAGCATGATTTTGCCCCTTTCAAGTTCATTTTTGCATGCACAGAGCTACACCTCTTCACTGTGTAGATGCAGGAAACAATTTTCAGAACTTTTTTTGATTGCCCAAAGGGACAGCTACTGTACAGTACTTCACTATTTAAGCAGACCATTTATAAGGAAATTTGATTGTCTGATATGGAGCATGTTTTTGCACATTTTCACACTAAGTTCTAAAAACCAGTGTTCTTCCCAAGTACCTTACTGTATTGTGCTGTTTTGTTGCTGTCACTCAGTAGCATGTACATGTGCTCATTTATTTTTTTTCTTTATTCACAATGAGTGTGAAATATGTTGATAAAGTTGTTAGTATTAAAGTATTACAGTCTCTAATCTGATAAAAGTAAAGCTGCTTTTTAGTTCTTACCACGGAAAAAATTGGTTGTCTGCCAGACAGCCAACTCCACACTTTTGGTTGTCTCTTTGAAGTTTTTGTTGTCCTGGATAACAACAAAAAATTAAGCCCCTGTTCATGACATATTTCTAAAAATTGGACTACTTTCACACTGGAGAGCTGATCTCAATTAGGGGTGGATCACATCCAGATCAGATCCTCTGACTGAGAAGAAAGGTTTTGCTTCCACACTTGATCACCATCAGTGAGTCAAAGCCAAGATCATGTGATCAACAAACATAAAGTTTTGGAATAACCCATCAAATAATGTTGTCCACTGTACCGTGCTCTGTACTTATGTGTTTGTTTGCAATTTATAGAGAGAAAAAAGATGTTGCCTCATAGCCTCATCCAAATCTCAGGTCACCTTCATACTTCCCCCTTTGAAGCATCAATTTTTTTTATTTGATTCTCTGCAAGAGATCTTATCTGAGATGGTGGATGGATGAAAGTCTCTGGAGTGTCTGATCCTTCATGATAAGTCTAAACTTGTGTGATAGAGCTTCCCACTACAAAATTGACCTCAAGGGGTGGATCAGATCCCCTGCTTAAGTACAAATATGAAAGCACTGCTACTGCAAAACATTCACAACATAAAAAAGTGCACAACATAGTTTAAAAACACTTGAAGGACTTTAAGTCAACCTCACTATTTAAGTGGCTTGAAAGCAGGCAGTGTGGCTTGGTTTTGCAAAAACAGAATATTTAAGTTAAAATGCTTTTAGCTTTTTCATGTGTAAAATTATCATTAATCTTTGGTATAAACCTCTGACAGCAATGTTTACATATTGATATTAATGTAATATATGTTAGGTTGTAACCCCATGCTCCCAACCACTCCTCTCATTCTTCAAACCAGAGTTTAAGAACTTTCTGAAATAATCTGAAGAGTTAAATGGATGTAAATGAGAAGCAATCTGTGTTTCTCCTCACTAACAATAACCACAGTGTTATGATTTACAGTACAGTACCCAGCACAAGAAAAATAAACACTTTTTCACATGGCAGCACTTCGGAAAAGCTAAAAATACTCTACATATTACTGTATACATACTCAGTTTGCCCAAAACTATATTTAGAAATTGATGTTTTAGTAGTACTCCAATATGATTTCCCTCCAGACTTAAGATACAATGGTAAATTTGCAGCCTGAAGGAAACTAACATCGGGAAAGCATCCTAACATAGAGAAATTAAGAAAGTCATGCATCTTACACAATTTTTTTGTGTTACCAATACAAACGTTCTTTTGTGAGCTAAGTAAAATTTTGAGTAACAAACAACTTTACCAGAATGCTAGGGGGAGAAAATGGCTGATACAGCAATTACTATATTCAGTACTGCATTGCATCTACTACTTAAACCATTTAGAGTACAGCTCATAAACCCTGATACTGTACAACAATGAAGAACCAAATGTTATGACTTGAAATATTGGAACAGCTAATGGAGCATGAGTAACAATTGAGTAACCTCTTTTTTAATCTCCTTCTTATTAGAGGGTTAGGATGGTACAGGCCTAGGGGGTTGTGGGCGGTAGAACAAACCTTAATTTTTTTTAACAATCGAGGAACTTGCTTAAAGACCCAATTCTCTCACCCCAAACAGTAACAATTCTCCAAACCTGATCTTTACTTATCCCCCCCTCTCACAATTGTCTGAAATACATCTTCATCCAGACACTTTCTCAGTTTATTGCTTCAGGGTGAGTACAAAGGTTCAGTGTGAGACAATCAAAACACTCTCATTACAGTTCCTGCTTTGTAATACAGTATAAACTTTGGTACTGGGCATTGTTTGAATTAGTTGTCAATCAAAGAGCGGAGCCAATCGAGAATTTCTTTCAACCCCTACGACAACTACAGCTTGGGGTGTGGGGATTGGTCCTTTTAAAAAGCATACCAAAGTGAAATTTAGTTGTGATATGGTATGCTAAAGACTGTACAGAGGAATATATTGTAGCAATGGCATGAAATTTTCATTCATTTTTCATGTTGGATTCTCAAAATGTTGCCAAATGAATGACATGGCATCTTTTCTACATGAAATAAACTTGAAGAAAGCAAAAATCAGGCATCATGCCAAGGATTCATATTATTGGCCAATGTTTTGTTTTAATTTAAAATTTACTGTACCACAAATTTAATGCAACTTAACTCAAAGTTACATCCTGAGCAATCAAATTTTGAAAACTTATGCCTTAAGGGGCAAGATAGCACACCATCAATTCTAGGTCAAACTAATCCAACAAAAAATTAAAAAAAAAAAACATTGCCTGACATTGTGAATTCATGATGTCATATCTGATTGCTTCAAGTTCACTCTTTATAGAAATATGTCAATTTCAATTGCTACTATCTCAATAACTGAAGATAAGAAATGAAAAAAACTCACCAGAATGCTTAGAATATATCCTCCTCGATATATCAAATGTAAAAATGGTTCTGGACTGTTCCTTTAACTTATTTTGAATGGCATACTTTCCTCCATTTTTTCCATTTATAGTAAAGATCTGATCTGAAAATGGGCAATTTTTTTGTGCTTACAAAATTTATGTGGCAGTAGGATAATGGTTATCTTTGTGATTATCACATTCCAAAATTTGATTCATAACTAAAAATGTAGCCAACCTATGAGTTATTTCCCTTTATTTATCATTTGAATTTGACACAAATTGAATTTTTAAATAGCAACCCAGAGTCTAAGTTTTGATTTTGAAAAAGTTGTAAAAATAGAAAATATTAGGGTTTCACGGTACCACTGATAATTGGTACCTTCGGTACCGCCATAAATGGTACCGGTATTACCGTAGTACCGGTACCAGAAGAGTAAAAAAGTAGGATTTTTATCACATGCAAAATATCCGTAAAAACACCATGCATTGACATAAGTGAAGTCTTCTGATAATCCCTGCCTCCCGTTTCAGTATTTTTTATAACATTTAGTCAACCCCCACTAAACAAATCGGTAAACAAAAAAAGAAATAACCTCTCTGCAAATTTAGCGTCCGATAATTTCGGGACACACAATAAATCAGCCCGCACGTCCGCACCGGAGCTAGACCCCACAAGATGACAAGAGCACTCGGGATTGTAATGAAGATTGCAAAAATAATTTCTGCAAATAATAACAACCCCCTCCTAAAGTATAACCAAAAGTTATTAAGTAGAACTTTACAAAAATATTTCCATAAAAGACTGATTCATCAAGCTTTCTTCCCACCGAGTTATCGCTATCAAAACTAAATCAAAGTGCTTCAAGATTGAATTTACGAATGCATCCCGCAGCAATCCGTTGTACAATAACACTATACTATTCTTCAGTACGTAGAGCAATACAACAAAGCAAGTGAGTTGATCAGTTGAACTGAACACGCGAGCCAATGATTTAGGCGGGATTTACTGTGTGTTCAGTCCCATTGCTTCACCGTGTTACAGTAATTTCTGAAAGAACGTTCGTTGCGTTCGCACGAAAGTTTTTCTCCCACAGACATAGACAGTGGACGTTATGGAACGGTCCCACTGAATCACTGTGTCAAAATCAGAAATCGTCAATGCAACGTTCATGTCAGAGCTTGCAATGCTATGATTCTTTGTCTGCTTACAGCGAATTTCGCACTCGTATAATGTTGTGTGCTATCGTAATCAAAGTGAATTTTATCAATCAACGCATGGTATCTATTCGCAATACACCATGTGAAAGCATTTGCTGATGAGCAGCGATCGTTCGGGGGTAGCGCAGAATGTCAAAAGTAAGCAAGGGCCCTGTTAGTGTGGAAGGTACTAGTTCTGCGAAAGTAACGTTAAACAGCACTTTCCCAAATTAGTAGGGGGATTTGTGACTGAAATAGCGCAAAACGATTATCAAGTGAATGTTCCCTGTTTGTATTGCAATCCTTAGAGACACGGCGCATTTATCAAATGGGTTTTTGTTTCATTAAAGTATCATTCAAATTCAATGCTTTATTTTTGAGAAAAGATTTTCACCGCAAAGTTAACTAATCGTGTCCGTCTAAATATACAATGTGAAGGCGCGGGCGAAGCTAGCGCTGGCAGGGATCGTTCTGAGATCGCGCAGAATGTCGATAGAAAGCAAGTTCCTTTTTAGTGTGGATGGTGCTAGTTCTGCGAAAGTAACGTTAAACGGCAATTTCCGAAATTCTTAGGGGGGATTTGTGACTGAAATGGTGCGAAATGATTATCAAGTGACTATTCCCTGTTAATATTATAATGTTTAGAGACACGGGGCATTTATCAAATGGACGTTTGTTACATTTTAGTATCATTCTAATTTAAATGCTATAATTTTGAGAAAAGATTTTCACCTTACAGTTGAGTACCGAGTCTCCACGATACTTTGGTACCTTTAGGTTGGTGGTACCGTACCGTACCGGTACCGGTACGTACCGGTACTTACGGAAATACCGGTATACCCTGAAACTTTAGAAAATATGCAGTGTTTTATTGGATCTCATTCAAATCTGAGTCATAGCAACATTCCAATGAAATTGCCCTCTGAGATTTAATGATGCACAACCAGTTCAATACACAGTAGAATGAATATTCACGCTTTTCCACTGTTGGTTATTTCAAAATGCAGCATCTTTTGAAAAAGTGGTAACTGCCACTAAATACACACAAATTTCCAGTAATTTCATGAAAGCTACTATGTGGGTCACCCGATTTGATTAATGGTTACTGCTTTACATTTCCTTAAAAATTTTTTAAAGGAAAGGTGACATGTCGGTAGAGTGCCTTGACTTTACTTTGCTGATGAAAAGTTTCCCAAGGAAAAAAAAAGGTTAGAATTATGTCATTATCTTTTATTGTTCTTGACATATTCCTCTTCAAAGTTTGAATGTCTCTAGAGCAACTTGTTAACTAGATGCAAACATAATGATGTGGGGTGTTGTGTAGTGTTGATATTTCTTTTTTTAATCCTATAAATCTAAATTACTCATCAAATAGTTGATGGTTTGGCAAGTAATATTGCTGGTTTTCAAGGACACACCTTAGCCTTCTTAACTAGTACAGCCATGCTGCTGAATCTCTGGTCTTCAGAATATTGTTGGATATTGCGTGGTAGGGGATCGAGTTCCAGGCCGAAAAAAGATAGGAGAGTTCAGTTGATTTTAAAATATTTATTTGATGATTTTAGTTCCACATAAAAATGATTAAGTTGAATTAATTATTCTGCCAGCCTAATACCATTCCTAAGATATGTGTATCCCTCTGCGTCTACTGCACGAGTGTCCAGCTCGCAGGCTCGGTCTTGTGAATCGTGCGAGCTCTGAACACATGCAGTCCCCCTGATTGGTCAAAAGTTATGATGCACCCATATAAATAATTATTATGATATAAATGACCAATGAGGAGGCTGCAAAGAGGGAAATTGGCCACACCTAGAAAATATGGGTTACAGCGTGCACGTGGAGCTACGGCAATGTGATATGTCACGTCCACTGGTAACACGTGACAGGAAACAGGAAGGGTCATGGAAATCTAGAACAAAGGGAAGGGAGAGTTGCTCGTAAACAACAAGATGGCGTCTGGTAAAGGTCATGAAGAGTGCACCATACTACATGACAATATGTGAAGCAGTGGAACTATTTATTAGTTTGTAATCCATAAATCAAAAAGAGAAAGCCTCATTTGGTGATCTGGTAGCATCATGCACGGATATGCAACATGAGACAAACTTCCCATATCTGACAAACAGTATTTCATACAATACAGGTGGGCAATAGCTATTGTGGTCATTCATACATTTCAGATTTTCTAGGTCAGAGATTTATAGTAACCTCACACTGTACATTTTATGATCAAAATTAAAATGGTTATACTAAAACCAACAAGTTCTAGATTGATACAGAACTTTGTACTAAGGGACAAATCATTGCATGTAAAGCAAATTCAAACCAGGGCTGGAATTAAGGTTCCAGCAGGGCAAGGCCATTTCCTCTTCAGTTTTAAGGGCATGTCATGTGAACTGAGAGGGCACCAAGGCCAAACAAGTGATTTTGTACTGACAACAACACAGGAAGGGCATAGAGGCCAAATGGCCTTGATGGTAATTAAATTTTATAGGGCATCAAGGCCATTGCTGAAGATACGAAGGCCATGGCCTTCGATTAATTCCACCCCTGTGAAACTATCAAGCATGGAAGCAATTATACAGCTAGAAGGAGAGCAGTGTCTTAAGTAAAAGTTGTATCCAACGAAAGAAATTTGCCCACTGCCTTTCACCCTCTTGGTTCAACAATCACCCTCCCTAATATTATCTTCTTTAGTTTTATTCAAATATGTCGGTAAACTTGACACAACTTCTCAAGGTTAACTTGAGAGCTAATATCTTATTTAGAAACTCAACCAACCATTTCTCCAGCTAAACACAATGGCTGGGCAAAAATCTTGGTCAGACCAGACAAGATCATGTACCAGTTACCTTATGTTTGATTTAGCAGAGGTTGGAAGCCAAAGACAAAATAGCCAGACTAAATACTGTACACACAACATTGAAGGAGTATAAGCAATGGGTTGCAATTTGACTCTGTTTTCTTTTGCACCACTGTTTCACCAATTTCAGCCCAAGTTTTCAGTTTAAAGAGTACCTTAAGTCCAAAAATTCAAAAATATATATTTAAGAGCATGAAAAATGAATTCTAACAGTCTAACCCCCATCTTTATATGACATTCCTGAGCTGAGATATAAAATGTTGAAGTGTATTCACTTAAAACAAATTGGTCGATTGCACAATAATTTGTGACTTTCTTGTTGTACAACTCACATAACATGCTTTGTTTCCCTTTAAAAATTAAAAATGTTTCTATGACCTTGAACACTTCCTGTTTGCTTGCATAGCATGTTGCACAAGGAGGGCTTAATTAATTACATCACCTCAAAAGAGTAAGAGTGCCAAAACACCTTGGTAAAAGGTGCAGTAACATTCGGAAAAACAAAGAAATGCAAAGATTGTAATTTGAGTAGTACAAGAGTGACATCACAAATTTTTGTGCAATGTACCATTTTAATTTGAGTGAATAAACTTCAACATTTTATATCTCAGTTCAGGAATGTCCTATGAAGATGGGAGTTAGACTGTTTGAATTTACTTTTCATGGGTCTTTAATATATATTTTTTTATTGTTTTGACTTGATGTACACTTTAGGGGTCAGCTCAGGAATTAAAACGTCCCCCCCCCCATGATGATGCACCCAATCACATGTAAACTAGCTGGGGTTGGGCAGAGAAAAGGTGCATATTGTAGCTCTGCATAACTTTTGAGCTTCTTGTTCATACTGTAGACATCTTATGCTTTGTCAATGCAGCTTAACTTGTGAAGAACGATGTTACATTGTTAACTCAACGCAAGTCAGTGACCCCAGGCATGAGATGCGTCTAATGGCATGAAGCATTTTACTAAACAATTACTTGACTGGCGATTTATTGGGATTAATCGCTAATCGCTGACAGCCCTAATGTGCAGTAAACTTAATGTATAGTAAAGTATGCATGTACAGCATATCATGTTATAGTAGGAAGTCTGCAGGTTATATGATGCTGTGTTCCTTCAAAAATGTCACAGATTAAAGCTCTCCGTCACATGAAAGTGTGTTGAGACTGTACAGAGTACCAACTGTATTTCTATTTGAATGTAGCATGACATGGAAGAGGAACCAGATTGCATGTTCTTCTGTTAGTGAGCAGTGCGACAAATATGGATTAATTCCCTTTTGGTGAAAAAAATTTATCCTTTTCACATCTTTCAAATTCTATGGTCATTTTCTCCATGTTCAGATGTTTACCAAAAAAGAACCGGCAAATGACATGGCTAAACCAAACCACTACAGGCATTTTAAGTACATTGTACACACAACAAAAACAAAATAGATCATTTCACACATGACACCTAACACCTTGCCTATTTTAACATTAAATTATAGTTTGGGGTGACAAATGGCAGTCCTTTATTAATTCTTGACAAAGCGGTTTAATCAAATAAAACAGTTTAAGCAGTGGTACACAAACACCTGTGTGAGTAGTACATTATAATCAGAAAGTCCAAAAACAAAATTATTTTGTCCCAAAAGAGGATTATTTGAGAATTTAAATGCATAGATACATTCATCACTTCCTTGGAACTTGAAACGGTAATGTTACTATAAAAGCTGCCAACAGATTAGGGAACAAACTTGTCAGCACTGGTCAATTGCTTGGGGTTGAACTTATTTTAGGGGGACAAACTGGCAAGGGATTAAACAGCCAGAGTCCTTTAGCTCAATTCAAGTAACAATTGACCTGGTACCATTTTTGACCTGTTTGACATCTGAATAGAGAGGCGGAGAATGGGGAAGGGAATCACAGACTTTGTAATCCCCCATTTAAGGTCTCAGTCATTCTTTGGTAAGGAATACTGTAGTCTTTAAACAGCAATTCTCTGTACTATTCTTTTTGGCATTTTTCAGCTCAAATGCATAATATTGACTTTAAAATATGAAGAAAATTGTTTTCTTACTCCTGAGGTGAAAGTTGCATCTCAATAGCACATAGGGTTCAAAAGATTAATGTTCAAAGTGATATACAGTTTTTTGTGGGATTTAGTGCATTAAATGGGAAATTTGTGATGGACAAACTGGCAAGGGATCAAACAGCCAGAGTCCTTTAGCTCAATTCAAGTAACAATAGGCCTGGTACCATTTTTGACCTGTTTGACACCTGAATAGAGAGGCAGAGAATGGGGGAAAAAAAAAATTGCCTGTAATTACCATACTGTACTTGCCATGAATGATCTTACTCTTCATTACAACATTCAGCTTTCATGACTGGCAATTTTTCAATTGAAAGGGAGCAAGAAGGTGAAATTTCAAGGTGAAAATTGACTGGCACACGCAACACTTTTAAAAGTCACTTTCAGGGCTTTTGCAACCACCCTGCCTACATCCAGCATGCTGATGCAGTCAAATGAATGAGTGTGAAAAAAATCATGTGCAGAGTACCAATGTCAAATTATGCAAAACGTTGCACCTTTGTAAATTTTCATACTTTGGAACTGTGGAGGCTACAACTGTTCAAAAGAAGTTATCACCTCCTCTACAAAGGAAGAATATAATTTTTATGTCAACAAAGAAATGAGATGCAAACCAGGCTTCGATTTTTAGAAAAATTTATGGTTGTCCTTCAGGCAACCATTCCGAAACAAAATACTAATTGTGTTCATGTACTTATACTCTTGAAGAATAAAAAGATGTGATGTTTGAGAGACAGGATCACTTGAAGCCTGAAATATGGTAGGAGGCAAAAAGTCAACGAGTTGGTCAGTCAGCAGTATTCATTTTCAGTCCTAGAGAAAAATGGTTGTCCATTGGACAACCAACCTTTAACTTTTGGTTGCCCATAGGAAATTTTAGTTGTCCCGGACAATTGGACAACCATGAAAATCGAGCCCTGCAAACTTTGAATAGGCCTACAGTACATGCAGCAGTTAATACCAGGAATAAAGAAATATTAGAGATAACTGGTGTCTTCAACCACTCTGGTTCTGGTACTACAAACCGACCTCCACAAACAGGATATATGGCTGTAGGTGTGAAATGGATAGTGGACACACAAATTAATTCCGATTAGTGTATTGGGATCTCCTTAAGGATGTTACATTCAATTTACGTAGGTATTTGATTTTCAAAAGATTCAATAGAGGGGGAATTCCTAACTGCTGGAGGTAAACAATTCCACTCAACCACTGCACTTGGATGCAGTAAAAGAAAACCTGTAGCAGTCCTTCTTTACAGCAGGGTGACAGAAAGAGATATCAATGCAGTCTTGCAAGTAGAGATTCCAATACTGTCAGGTTTAGAAACATATCCATTGATAGCGACCAAGTAATAGAGCGACTTAGTAAGTTTTGCCTATCACTGATCTTGCATTTTTCCAAAGAAGGCCAGTTTAATTCTCTGATCTTTAACTTCAATTCTTGTAGGGGTTAACAGAAATTCTCAATTGGCTAAGGTCTTTGACTGACCCTGTGGGCTGGGTTTGAACAATATAGCCAGGGTATTCCCCGCCTGGAGTAAGAGGTGATTAATGGGGAGGACTTGCATGGTATTTGAACTTTATGACACTATGTGACACTTTCGAGTTGGTGCGGTGGTTAAATCTTATCAACTATGTATCTTTGATTGACAGCTAATTCAAACAACGCAGAGTACTGGTCAAAGCTTATTACACAGCATGAATTGTACCAAGAGCACTTGTTTTGATTACACATTGGGCTTTTCTATACAGTACTCTCCCTGAAACAATAAACTGCGATTGTGTATGAATGAGGATGAATTTCAGACAATTGTGGGAGGGGCTTGAGTAAGAAGGTAACAGAAGTAAATCAGTAGGTTACTGTTTGGGGTAAGAGAATTGGGCCTTTGGCAGAAAATTTAGAATCAGTAGCCAGAATCTACGCTATATGTGGATACATACCCATGGTAAGAGGGTGAGGGTTACGGTTAGTGTTAGGGTTATGAAACTTAATCCTAACAGTGACACACCCCAACATTGAAACATGACAATGAGAATGTTAGACAATAGTTATTATACCTTTCCCTGGTTGGGAAACTCTGCAAACTGACTGCTTATGTTGAGATTTCGGTTTTCATCGGTCACTTGACATTGATAGTACACAAAAGTCTTGTTGTTGGACTCTCCATACCTACTCTTTATATGCAGACAGGGTAAACTGATTTCTTCTCTTGTGCACATTTATCAAAATGTAATGACTTCAATTAGGGCGTATATTATTGCGAAAGTTTTGATTAAGATTTCTAGTCTTGAATGAGAATGGCCATAAAGCGAGAATAACTGTACCCAAACTAAAATAGCGGGACAGTCGAAGGCTGGGCTAGCAACAGCAAACTGGTGAGCACACTCAACAATTCCACCAAACTGCGAAGCAATTGCACCATTTCAACAAACGAGTGTAACAGTACATCAGACGAGTGCATTATACAACAAAAATTTATCAGTTACTATGGTCGTACAAAAGTTTAGGAAGCCCACCTAGTGTAATGAAGTAGGTCTACTTTCCCCTTACCGTACACTGACTGCTGTATAATAAGCCTACTGAATGTCCTCAGCGAAGGTCTCCAAACGCCAGGCCTCGGAACCAGTATTTTACGCACATTTCTCTCTTACAATTATAAACACAGATCAATTAGGCCTTAGGCCTACAATATAATTTATCTAACATTAAGCACTCCTCACACTTGAATAGATTCTTAAATCCATCCTTTCACGTAGATGACGCCTTTGTTTCTTTTTCTTATTAATCCCTCACGTTTCCGTCTTACAGGTATTAACAAATTTGCAATTTTTAATTGGACATTCCAATTCTTTATGCAGGGTCATTTCGGGTAAAAAAAGGTGACACATCCAAAGGACATTCATTCATCATGCATGCCTCAAGAGTCTAAAAAAAGGCTAAGTATGCCCAATAATTAAAGGTACAGGGTCCTTATGGATAGAGGCACCTTTCATTACATTGAAGGGAAAATCCTTTACAGTTCGAAGCAGAAAACTAAATTTATAGCAGTTTGAACTAGTATGTGGGAGACAGAAATGGAAGTCATGCATTAAACAGGTTCTACGAGTAGGACGCTGGAGACAATCAACAGGTATGAGAGCCTGGCCAAACACACCTTTAGAAAAAAGGATCAATACTGTTGGCAAGAATGTGACAAAAACCAACCAATCATACGTTAAGTTGACCTGGTATTCTCTTTCATGTCCAGAATTAAGTTTCACAAGCAAGTTATGAGCATTTTTTTAGTTTAAACCATTTTCAATTTTTGCACCATTTTTTGAAAATTATAAATATACCCAAACAAAACAACCACAAAATATGATGTGGGAACATTTACACAAAGGGGCACATAAACCATGTAGTAACAATAATGCAGATCAAAAGTGAGCATCGCTTTAGACCTAGCCTAGGCCTACTAACTAGTGTTTGCACGGGTTACATAGGTACCCGGGTACCCGCCCGCCATCGTATTACCCACTTCCAAATCTACTACCCGAATCTTAAAAGAAAAAATGCATGCAAAAAGGATGACTTCATTTACGCCATTGCCCACAGTAATGGACCAAAATATTTTGCCAATTTGGTAAACATTCTCCGAGACTGAGAATGAAAAGAGCCCTAGAAATTATACTGTGTAAGTTTGAAAGTTATCTGTACTTCGTTTCCGAAGTTGAAATTTTTATCAGCATGCGGCCTGATCGCACTATCGTCATGTAGTGAGTTACTTCCACATGATCACTTATAATCTTGCACGCAAACTTAAGCTATCTGACGGCCAATTCAAAATCACATCGTACTGTTTCGCGCAGACATATCATCCACGCCTAGCTTGCAAAGACAGTGCCCGTAACATTCGGCATGCTAGCTTAACACAGCCTTGCATGTATGCGATCTTATAATTAATACGGTATGCCACCTCGAGTATAATCCTCGAACATTTCATAATAGTTAAACGTGTCAGTTTTACGCAAATCAACACTTTGTCGCTATCTGTAAAGTAAAACGACATCAATGTAATAACACTGTAAACATTCACGAAACAAGTTTTTGAAACAGGCCATTACATATTACGTTTGCCCCAAAATGGTGCTCGCGCATACTATGAAGTTAATGTGTGAAAGCTATGTTACCATGCCTGGATGTCAACACGAGGCTAGCTACGAAATAACCTACATACCCCATTAGTGATAATTCCAACACACATTGTACAGTAGCTTGAGGGAAGTTCACAAACATGATATTGTTGTTTACAATCCGTAATTTTGGACGTGCAAGGGAATACCATAATATAGGGCTCTGATTGGCTGACATTTTTTAATTCGGTGTTTAAAAAGGAGAGGCTTCGAGCTCTCAGCTTTTCAAGTAGGAAAGCGTCCCAAAATTCAATATCAACTTGATATAGGCCTTGGGAAATACTAATTTTCTTATTTGGCTATTTTCTGTTACGTTTCTTTCACTTGTCATTTTGATTTAAAACAAAACATGACGATAAAACCTGACAAATCAAATGTTTTTGAACTTGGGAATGTGATCGCTACACCTCTCCAGTACAGCTGTAAATATTACCATGCATGTCTTATGGAGCATGCCTTACAAAATGCTCGACTTTAAGTCACCGTAACACGAGGTAATCCAGGTACCCAACGGGTATGGCGATTGGATACCCGGGTCCTATTTTTTAATACTCGTGCAAACACTACTATTAACACAATTAACACTCAGCAATTGTGCAGGAGCCATACGGTGACATTATGAGTTAGCCTAGGCCTAGTACAAATGAGCAACTTGTTTCACCTTTAAAAATAAACTCAGTCTCATCCTAAAGGAGAATTAAATGAAAAACTTCACTTTGTGGACATCGTTTGTTCTAAAACATTCACTTGTTGTAGGCCTAAAGGGACTTGCTTCGGAAAGACTAGGTAAGGGGAAAACCGGTATTTGGAGCAGGGACAGCGGAGACGGGGGGGGGGGCGGCTAGGGGGGCTTCAGCCCCTGCCTTATTTTGCTGTGGGTATTTTGAGCCGCCTTAAACTGCATTTATTTTGTTGGACTTATTGGGCCGCTTCAATGATTAGCCCCCGCACTTCAAAATTTGCTCCGCGGCCTCTGTCGGGGCGAACTGGAGGGTCTCAGGGGGCAAACTGCTTAATGCTTGGGGGAAAACTGATATTCAGGGGGTGACCTGATTGGGGACGAACTGGCAAGGGGGCGAAACAACTGGCTACCGGTATGTCCAATGGCAGTAGGCCTCATGATGAAGCAAAATGTTAGTGTGAATGTGATATTGATAGGCCTAACTTTGGGTAGCCTAGATTCCTCAACATGTTACTGTTCATGAATGTTTGTTTGTGTTAATGTTAATGTCAAAGTAGCTAGGCCCAGAATAAAGCCTTGGCTTTAGTTTAGGTCTTACATTAGTTCTAGGCATAACGTCAGGCTAGGCATACATCAGATTGGGTTAAGTTTAAGTTGGCGACGTGAACTTACTGTTTACAGTAGGTTAGTTATACGCACTGTGATACAAAAGGCTTCACACTGTGGAGACATGCATAACGGTATTCTGTACGATCCTTCACTTAATCCGATGCAAAAGTGACTTATGAGACAAGTTTTCTCTCTCTCTCTTCTGGTCTAGAATCGTGTTACGATGAATGCTGCAAATTACTCTTCTACATTCGGCTGGACAAGGTCTAACTTAGGTAATGACCGACGGATTCAAAAGCTAAAACAACACTGATTGTACTCAGGCCCTTACCTGTCTAACGTTAGCTCCTAGGCTACCTCAGCTCTCTTCGCAATAAACACTTGTAGTTTGGAACATTACCGCTCCCTAGCACTCTAGCCTGCACTGAACATACACGTACTGAACTTCGTATGCAGAAATATCTCAGGAGATCGTATACGCAGTAGAGTGTAGCACAAGGAAGAGCATACAACGACCTAGGTACCAGTACTAGTAAACACGAAACTGCACTCAGATGTCCGTTCGATCAAATTGTGAGTGACGATTTTGATTGGTTGGCTCTGTGATTGATTATAGTCTTATAAAACCAGTCGTTTGTTTAACTTCATGATTGCGCAATACTTCAACGGAACATTAACAAGCAAGTTAAGCATGATTGATATGCATGACAACATAACCACAACCACGCACCAGACGACAGTTTGTACCGTATCAATCGTTTTTATTGTAAGTGGGGAGGTTTTGAGATCGAACCCGTGTTACTGTTTCCAAAATATGTTAAGATACTTTACGTGGTATAGCCTAGTCCCTCCGAATATTATCGAATCGTTCACCTGTGTTAGCTAGCCTAGGCTAGCCTTAAGTTTAACGTTAGTACTCAGTATAGGACTAGCCTAGGCCTAACGTTAGGCCTAGCCTATGTTATGTATGTTCGGTCGCATAATTACTCCCAATACATAGTGAGTATAGCGAACGACCACAGTCCTTTTCTGAGGACTAGGCTAGCCTATGTCTTTTTGAAGTATGACTTAGGCCGTTATCCAGTTGAAACGTCCCAAAACGTCAACACTTTTTTGCTACCAAAACGTCCTCATGATATTATTCTCGAAGTCGGCATGACGTCATAAAAGCGCGCCATCTTGTTTTGGGGTAAATGGCGGGAGTTTTGAAGGATCGCTAAGTGCATCGCAGGAACCTGCACCCACTAACGTTGTACTGAAGACTTCGTTTCTATTAACGTTAGGCCCAGTTTTGTTGGCCTAGCCTATGTTAACTTTTTATGGCATATGATCACAAATCATGCCATGGGTCTAGGATTACTTTGATTAACCTTTTTAAGGTCTTAAAATGTAGTTTAAGCAAAACTTAGCTGTAAGGAATTCCAGTACCATGAGCACAGTTACAAAGAGGCAACGTCAAAAATTAGTTTTCAAGCGTTCTGTTATTCCTTCCAGTATCAAACAGTATAACGTGAACGTTAGCCGCCTACTGTCACTTTCTAAATAAAAAAAAGGCTATACGGTTCAATCTACCTTTGTTCATTTCCTTCCTATTGAGGTATAGGCTTTACCATAATCTTCCTTTGTCTCTGCAAGGAACTTACACCCAAAGTTTGATTTGTTTTGACTTTTTGTGTTGGCCTGTCTTTGCTTATTCTTACAATTATTTCTGTCATGTTTGGTTTTCCGTGATTAAATGTTGGAAGCACTGGCCTATATGATCCAATGCAGCCGCAAGACAAAACTATGAGCTTCTCATAAGCTGTACTTTAATCAACTTGTCATGCATTATTTTTCCTGCAGTACCGTACAGTAAATGATAGGCAGGTGGGCGTAGTTAATTAGCTATGTCAGGACCAGGGATATGCTACTCTGAGTAACATAAACAAAAGGCGCACACTGCCCCATCACTGGTGACTGGGCGTGGAGGGGGAGGGATGGGGGGTGCACGACCCAAACCTTTTGGGAAAAGTCTCGCAGCTTCAGGCAAGTAGGCTAGGCTAGGCCATCAGTGGTGTTGCTATGGGGGCATGGAAGGCATGCTCTCCCTACAACAAAACCATTCCCCCAGGTTCCCATTGCGACCCAGTGGAAAATTTGGGAATGCAGTTTTATCGTAATTATCTTTATGTATATTAGTCCTATGGAGGAGGGAATTCAGAAATTGCGCTGCTCAGAAAATGCATGTGACCCCCATGCCAGTTCCTCCTGCTCAGAAAGTCCTGGCTATATACAGTATGTCACAGCAGCTGTAGGCCTACATTAAAATTTCTGAAGAGTGCTGCAGTCCCCCCCCCCCCCCCAGTGCTGTATTTTTTTTTTCCAGTGTGGATATGGATTTTGTCCAGTTAGGTGGTCAATCTTCAACTTATGGTTTTGGTGTAGGGCATATATTACCTGATAGTAGAGGAACCTGTGTCCCTTCCCCTATAAGTTTTTGGATGCCAGAATTTAGGGAAATTTCATTTGCTTAAAAGACCCCAAAAATAATTGGGCAAAATTCTTGTGCTTGTTTAAGCTTCCCCCAGTGCCCCTCCCCCCATTCCAAATTTTCCAAATATATATGCTTATGAACCTAGTCCTATAAATGTTTGAAAGCTTTTACAATAAAAAAAAATGGATAAAGGAGACTATATGAACTTCATCCCTGAGCATCAAGGCCGGGGGAACATGTCTCCTTCCAATTTTTTTTTAATAGGGGAGACTGTTCCAGGCCTCAACTTCTTTCATGAATGCTTATTCTTGATTCCATAGCAGTGACATAAGGTGGAAACCACCATTTATTGGATTGTCATCATAAGGAAATGCCTTGATAACACCACAGATCAACTGGCCGGATCCTTCTCTCCTAGGGCTTTGCCGGATTTGCCTTGATGTAGTTAGATCTGTCGAAGATCATGTACCCCAAGTCTGTGAGCAAGGGTGGTGCCAGCAGGGGGGGGGGGAGCATCCCTATCAGGGAAGGTTGCCTCTGTCTGGAAAATTTTCCAATCTCATCAGGGAGCCTTAAAGTGTACCTCAAGTCAAGCAATTAAAAAAAATATTTCAAACAGCATGAAAAATGAATTCTAACAGTCCAACTCCCATCTTCATAGGATATCCCTAAGCCAAGATATCAAATATTGAAATTTATTCGCTTTAAACAAAGCAGTTCATTGCACAATAACTTTTGACTTTGTTGTTGTACAACTCACACTACCTGCTCTGTTTCTCTTTAAAATTGAAAATGTTTTAATGGCCTTGAGCACTTTCCATTTTCTTGCATAGCATGTTGTACAGAGAGGGCTTAATTAATTACATCATGCAATAAGAGTAAGATTGCACTCATACCTAGGTTCCAGGTGCAGTCACTTTCAGAAAAACAAAGAAATACAAAGATTGTAATTTGAGTTGTACAACAATGACATCACAAATTATTGCACAATGTACCATTTTAATTTGAGTGAATAAACCTTAACATTTTATATCTCGGCTCAAGAATATCCTATGAAGATAGGAGTTGGACTGTTACAATTCATTTTATCAAGCTGTTTAACATATATTTTTAAATTTGTTGACTTGAGGTACACTTTAACCGGAAGGATAACATATAATCACCGCATCCCTCAGTGGTCCCAAAAATATACTTGAGTTTGATTCATAGAAAGGGCATGTTCTTTAAGAAAGAACTCAAATTTCCCTTAAAAACCCCAAATTTTTCCAACTTTCTTCAATAAAAAGATTATATTGGCTTGCCTGTAATGCATCCAATTAGTGACCCATATTACCTTGGACAGGTTCTACTGATGGTTTTCCTTTCTGCTCCCAAAGAAAATACATTCTTTATTTAAAAATGCAATTTTTTAGTAAGAATAAAAAATTGTCAACATTTATTTTGTGCAAACACTCCTTTCATCCTCTTGTCAACTTCAGCCTGGCTTTCATTACTTCCCTCTCCCCCAACCTTTCCAGCAAATTCTTACCTAACCCCTCCATGAAAATTTTAAGATTTTATTGAGAAAATTGAAAATTTTTCTTTTCATTTACTTTTATTTTACAGGTATGTTCAGACACTTGAAATTCTACATGAAATTTGCATTAAAAATTAAGAAATACTGTATGCCCTTATATTAAAAAATAAAGCAAAACCATTATTAAATAAAATGAAAACATGACAATATTTCATCAAACTATGAACAAATGCAGCAGCTGAGTAATTAATTGCCATATGCAATTGAACAGTCAGTTAAAGAAAAAGTACTAAACATCTGTAGAAAACATTTGCCAGTCCACAGTTCAGGTTACCATTTATCTACATGAGCACCTGTAGCCATGCAATCTCACAAAGCTCCCACACCAATACTACAGGTTATAATGTAATCCCAAATCAGCAACAGTCAAAAATGGTGAAATCATGAAGTGCAGCAAGTGCATAGCAAAGAACATTTTTTTTAACAGTTTTCTTATTCTGCCAGGGCAATGGGGAATTGCAAATCTATACGAATACAAGTAGTCTCCACTTTTGGTATCACATGCAACCAAGCACACTATCCTCAGGTAGATGTAAGATTGTGCCATATACCACAGAGGAAATGAGGAACAACCCCATCCATTGAAAAAGTTGTTTCATGGTTCCAGGCACTATTCTTTAAGGGTTTACAGTTTTGTGTCTTTGTCTGCTGCAATGTCATTGCTAGTGGTGCAAAGCTCTGAGGTACTGTATTTTCTCTGGATTTGCTAGCTTCTGGGTAGCTCTTGCATCTTGGGAAGATAAAAGAAAAAACAAAACTTTAAGAGCAATGAAAATTAATATTACATTAAGAATAGCAAGCAACCAACTGAAGAGATTAATGACAATTTTATCCTTGCAGTTATTCCTTTCTCTTTTTCATTTCTCTGATTTGTGTTCTGCATGTTTCTGTACCTTCATATCAATTCAATGCTTACTCTGTTTTCTGATAAAAATTATTAGTCAATACAAGATGGTATGATCTACTGTAAACAAAGTGATTTTACCACCATGCCAACATTTCAGCATTTGGACAAGGTTGAAGCAAAAAAGTCTGCCTACCACTAAGGATAAATCAAATTACAGATTTAAAAAAAACATTATGCTTACATTTGAACCAGGTTACATTAACTTTGTTCATTTGGGCTAAGTTGTCAACTGAATTCATACTCAGGATTCAGTCTCCTCTAAAATGCACTGATGAGAAATTTCTAAATATAATTAATTGTTCTACCATTCAATAATTTAGTTGACTTTAGCTGAATTTGAAATTTCATGTTTCCCCTTGTTGGTGCAACTGAAAAAGTTTGGTTTTGGGCTTTGAACTGATGCCTTTTTATTTTGTTTGGCCTAGCCCAAAGGATACATTTTTTCACCACTCGATCAGAAATAGATGCTTTCAGTCAGGGTCTAAATTCTAATAGTAAGTATGCATTTAAATATTCCTGATTCATACAGTAACTTGAGAAAGTAGATCTATCATTTATCTCCAATACTGGAATTTTTCTGTAAAAAACAACATGAACACCGTACACATCAACTACTTTAGGCGGCACAGAAGAAAATAACAAGCTTGGATTTTCTAGAACTCCATGCCATAAGCTATAAGTGCCATAAGTATTTGAAATATTTGTGCTTTCCTTAATTTGGCCTGGGTCTTAATGTGAACTTATTAGTGCTAAAACAGGGACAGATGCCCTCTTGTTTTTGGAATGCCAGAGTTTTCAATTTTTCTGATGAGCTGAGATGTCTATGTAACGACTGCCGTGAAATTCACACTCCCTGAAATTCAGACTGAGTAATGAGGCATGACCAGGGCTCAATAAATACAGTATGTAACACCCCTGGCCAAGTGCAAGCTTTCATAAACCACATACGGCTATAAAAAAAACCCCATAAAAAGTCATGGGCTAGTGCAAAAATGCTGTAGCTTTGTAGTTGTAATGCAACCTTTACCACTATACAGTACCTTTAGAGGCTAGTGTATTTAATTTTATGTCCCCAGGCTTGCCAAATTATTAAGTTTGATATGTATGTGCCATGGGGGCTAACTATACTTAGTAAAGCTTATGAATTTCAAACCCCTAGGCCAGACAGATGTGGCCCTTGAATGCATGACCTCCATTTGTGTCTGCACATACTCAAGAACTAACGCACTACAAATTTAGCTTCCCTACCTAATACTGTTAAGGATTAAAATAGTCTCCCAGCTGATCACATCGATAGTACCCACGGTCAGTAAGACCCAGTAAATCTTATTACCAGTTTTGTTAGGGCTTAGGGGGCCACCTCCAACACATGCGTGGGGAGAGAATGTCCGATTGTGCAGATGTGTCACCTTTTCCAAAAGAAGAAGTAACACTAAGCCCCGTCATTTGTCAGACAAATTTATATTCCTGCGGTAAGCCTAATACTCATTTTTAAACAGTTACATTATTAGCATTACGCCTACACCGTAATAGCTAGGTCTGCACCAATCTTGGACAAACTCACTAACTTAGATGATATAAATAGAATTTTGGAGCAATAGGTTAACCACAAAAAACACTAGAGGTACAGCGTATACTAACATTAGAATTTAGACAGAAGATCGTAACAACTATAACACAAAACTCAGTCCTAATCCTAACCATAATCTTGACTATAATACCAGTATCCAGTATAACCCAAACTCCAGGGAATAATTTAAGGTTCAAATTTTACTTAGCAGTTTTGAAGATTTTTGACATCTTTCACACACTATTTTTGAAAATGCAAGGGTTATAAAACAAAAATTTCTACAATTTTTTTTCATTTGTGTAGCAATTTGGCTTGTTTGTGAAGCAAATTGGGATGCAATACGTAAATTATTCCCTGAACCTCAAAGTGAATTCCATGTCAGACCAAGAAAAACAACAGAAAACATAAGAAAAAGGTCACCTCTACGCCAGAGGTCTCCAGATCGTAGTGCATCAAATGCACCTTGGCCCAAACCCAAGTGTAGTGGGCAGTCCCCGACTTCTCTGTCTCACTCGCAGGACAGTGACTCGGTCAAGGCCTAGGCTAGCCTAGGACAATTGACTTTCTAGTGCTACTGCATAGCCTTATAAGTTATACTAGGCCTAGCTATAGGCTACAGCTACCTAGGCTATACCTATGTCCCAACGTTATGCTTTTGTAATTCTACTTCTCTTGCTCAGTAGCCATGTACATAGGTGGGGTATAATGGAAATGGAAAGTATGTAATCTTACCTGACACAAAATTCCACAAATCGAAAAGGGCAAACACACCCTAGGTTAAGCCTGAATTTCACCTTGGCTAGGCTCCCTGCTCCAAAATTGTGTTAGTGATGGGAGTCTACAGTCTACCTCAGAAATGGTCGTTTTACCAATCATTCGTCCGTTCTGCCAATTTGAGTATATCTGATCAGAAGTCTATAAAACGTTAGATCACGATTGCTCAGTATTTGACCAACAACCGCATACAGTGTGCAAAGATTGATGTTTTAATTACGAGTTTTGGTAAATGCAACTTGCAAGGGTACTATCACAACGTTAACGATGTGTACTAAAAGCGTATGTGATCAGTTACGCGAAACTATTGTTTACCCCAACCCAAGATGGCGCCCTGTTTGTGACGTCAATACCGACTTCGAGAATACATGGTATACCTGGATGGAGATGGCTCGGTGGTTTGAGCATACTGCCTTGCATACTGAAGGTCCCCGGATCAAATCCCGGTGATTTTCCAAGTGGTTCCACCGGGAATTTTGCGGGGTCTAAAAATTAGCTTGTTCAGCATAGCTGTTCACAGTAATGCTGAGGGGGCTTAAAATTGGTGAATTTCAAAATTGGATAGCTATTTGGTTGTCCGTTTTAGGAAGTTGTCCGACTCAGGAAGTTGTCTGCTTGCTCAGTTCAGCTGTTGAGCAGTGGTGCAGAGCAAGTATAACCTCCACCTTCTCCAGCCTTTGGGAAAGTGGCTAAAGACTGGGGATACGCTCACGTCCGTCGGATGGGGACGTCAAATGGCGGTCCCGGGAGCAGGATTGGGAGTGATTAGTACACGCCTGCCTCGTTACCTCTGAGCACTAGTCGAAAAGAGAAGATGAAGTTCGCTGGTGTTCATCCACGCTCACTCTGGCATTGGATCTTCGATGAGTCAAATGATTAGGGCCTGGACTTCAGGGCATCTTATGGGGCCTTGGCCCTCCTTTGCCCTTCAACCTGTAATGTTATGTCCCCTCATTAAGAATTCGAGTGTCAGATTTAAGATTGCAAGGTAACAAAACAAGGAAACGTTAGAGATAGCCTAAATTAGAAAATAGGCCTAGGCTATGTGAAAGGATGGATATGTGCATAGTTCATTCAAGTGTGACTGGGTACATAGATAAATTGCATTGTTATTTAAATCCATGTTTAGAAACAGAGCGAGTCTACTGTTATTTGATGATTAGGATACATGTTTTGTATCGGGAAAACATAACAAAGGTTGGGTAATTGACATACCTTTTGACAAGATAACTCTTTTTGATTCCTTGCCGCAGGTAGGCAAGGAATCTATGCGATGGTGGTGTCATGGGTGTCAGGTCAACTCGGGCCCTGAGACAACTCAGCCCCTGAGACATCTCGGCCCATGGACAACTCTGCCCCTGGACAACTTCTCCGGGACATCTCGACCACTATTGATATGCTGTATTAAGTGAATTGTGAGATTGCATTCTTGAGGAAATTTGCACAGCCTAACCTTCAGCTTGAAGACATTGCTCAAAGTAAACCTAATTTCGAAAATGTAAGTGAAAATTTTTGAAAATGACTCACATTTCTTACTCTGATAATTTTTTTTTATTTGACAACATTGATTTATTCAATGTTATTCGAAACTTCTCTTTAATGGGGCCGGAACGTGTGGTACTTAGTATGTACAGTCCTAATTGCTTCTCGGCCTTTTGGCTAAGTTCGTGCGTAGTATCTGTTCTTTTCATCCAGTCTAGAATAGAGCCATATGTAACAGTCCAATAATGTAAATGGTCTAAGGGCCCTGGGGTTGGTCACGTACTCTCTGTTCTTCAATGGACGTAATAGCAGGCGGGAATCTTTGTCATAATGGCCAATCTTGTTAAATTCAAACACTGGCTTCCTTTATGAAAAATCCTAATATCTTTGGCATGAAATCCGCAAGTTGATTTCGGACCTTTCCTAAAAAATGTGCAAGGTTCATTGACTATGATGATGTCAGATGGTGCGCCTCTACCCTTCTTTTACTTGATTGACTGTTGAGAGTCATGTGACAACATTTTTCCTCTGCAAATGTGAAATAGTTTACAAGAGAAAAACTGCTTGGTTTCAAGTTACAGTACCTTGAATATACAATAGTTAAGTACTACAAAGCGAGACAGTACTTGTATTTCTTAAGGTTAATACGAATATTAATAATGGTAATGCTTATTCAATGGTAGCCTAGTTGTCTGGGGGGCCGAGTTGTCTCACGGGCCAAGTTGTCCAGGGGCCGAGTTGTCCAGGGGGCGAGTTGTCCAGAGGCGGAGATGTCGCAGTGGCTGAGTTGTCCCAGGGGCCGAGTTGACCGTACACCATGTCGTGTGTGTGTATGTGTGTGTGTGAAGCTCGCTTGTAAACATGATATCTCAAGAAGGGTAACTCTGAGAGATCTCAAACTTGGCATGTAGATTGCTCACATTGCGTAGAAGATCCCTATTGTTTTGGTGGAGGTTAAAGATCATTTGGAGTTACCAGGGGTCAAATGGTAAATATCTTAGAAATTGCTTGTAAACACGATATCTCCAGAAGAAAAAATGTGAGTGATCTCATACTTACCATGCGGATTGCCCATATTGAGTAGATGATCCCTATTGTTTTTGGTGGAGGTCAAAGGTCATTTGGGGTCACCAGAGGTAAAAAGGTCAAAACCTTGTAAACACTATCTCAAGAAGGGTATCTGTGAGGGCTCTTATACATAGCATGTGGATTGTCCATGTTAAGTAGATGATCCCTATTGTTTTTGGTGGAGGTCAAAGGTCATCTGGGGTCACCAGAGGTCAAAACATCAAAACTTTGTTAACAGTATATCTCAAGAAGGGTTACTGTGAGGGACTCATACTTAGCATGTGGATTGTCCATTTTGAGTAGATGATCCTTATTGTTTTTACTGGAGGTCAGAGGTCATTTAGGGTCATCAGAGGTTAAACCTTGCACATACTTTATCTCGAAAATGGCAACTGTAAAGGTTAATATTCATTAGTGCATAGGGTTAAGAGTTTTGAATGGCATGGGTAATGTAAGATGCATCTAGGTAAGCTTTTGGAATCCACTTCATCATGTAAATGATCAAGCAAATGATCAGCACGAACTGTTCTGATAGTGTTTTCATTATACACTTTGAGCTTTCTATATTCACCCTGGAGCAATAAAATGAGATTGTGTCTGGATGAGGGTGAATTTCAGACAATTGTGGGAGGGGCTTAATTAAGAAGGTTAGGAGAATTAATTCTGTTTGGGATGAGAGAATTGGGCCTTTAATACTCATAAGAGTAAGTGGGTAGAACAAAATCTGAAAAAGTTAAAAAGGAAAAAACTGTTCATCAGGCTGACATGTTAGTTAATTCATCTTTGTCATTGGTATGCTGATTTTGGCCTCTAGATTTTCATGAAATATATTTCCTACTCTTAAGTGGAAGTTTCTAGCAGTGTCTGGAACATGTGAGTTAAACAAAGGCTGTATGAGGGTTATTTGGGGACATAGTCTGAACATATTGGAGAAAGCTTCCATGCCCACAAAGCAGAGGAATTGTTCAGTGGGGAACTTCCTAAGTGTTAACTTTGAACAGATCAAGTTCTCTGTATGATGCCCAAAATTTCTTTTAGAGCAAACAAACATTGTTTCTTCCATAACCCTAAAGAAAAAATGAAGATAACATTAAATTTAGTACCAAAGATTGTTAAAAGTTACAGACAAACCTTGTGCCACTGTCCTCATAAGGATATAAGTGGGAACTAGATAATTAAATACACAAGGGGTAATTAGTTTTATAAAAAGAACTAAATAACTGATCATTTGGATCAAATACCCTTGAGCATGCTTAAACTGAAATTGTCTAATTGAAGGAATCAAATTGTAACTGATCCACCAGAGGCTGTGAAAATTGCTGGTCACTGTTATCTTACCTAATTTATCACATTTGACTGCCACAGTGTCCTGAGGGGTTTTCTCATTGAATCATACAGCTCAATGGATTTGACCATTTCCTACCTGTCTAGAGATAGTGTCTGACACTTATTTAGCCCTCTCAGTAAGGCTTGTTTTTCAGAAAGTACTGTAGTTCATGTAATCAAAAAAAGCATAATAGTATTTACTGTGTATCAAACAAAGGACACTTGACTTGTACTCTGTTATGTGATGTTACTACAAGCAGACAATTTAGGGCAAATTACAAATCTTGTTAATTTCTTGATTATAGGGCTCCCCTTTTTTGTTAATTTTCAAGGACATCATAGTCTTTGGGCATTCTGGTGCCGCTGCTGACTCTCACCAATGTGATAAGGTACAGTACTGTGCCGTACACCTGCCCTTGCACTGCCAGTGAATGGTGTACACATGCATTACGTATATGTATACATATGTACGTACAATTGCTTTCTGATTACTTCTGATTTAGTTTTAACTTTTATACTGTATACCTGTATGAGTATTGCCAATCATGAATGCATGATGTCTGTGTATGCATCACAGTCACAGTATACTGTACTGTATGTATGTATGCACACCCGCAGATTGCTGTGCATTTACATGCACACTGCAGAAAATCCTGGGGTGCAACCACAAAAACCTCACTAAACCTCTGGCGTAGGCTTTACATGGAATGCACCCTGGCTGACTGCATGGTCAATTGAGCATCCCACTTCCAGCCAGGAGGTTTTGGAATTCCCAGGTACCACCATTTCCAACCTTTCCTGACAAGTGTAGTCTGGAGTCCAACTTCAGTCAATCATTGCTTCCTTATTTTTATCCTGCTAAAGTGTGTTTCAATATCAAAATAAAAGGGACAAATTATAGATTTGCCTGGTTATAACTTTTTTGACTGAAAGGGTGCTTTTCTGATGATATTTACAGAAAACAGCTGGAATGCACAAAACTGCCATGTAAACCATTCTATTAGTAGTAGGCCTCATAATTAATATTAATTCACATTGCAGGCCAGGGTAAACCCAGACAGTTGCAGTGTGAATTGTGTAGGACAAGGAATCTCTCTGATGGCCAGAGAGGGCCCATTGCGATGTTTGTGTAGGACAAAGAATATCTCTGATGGCCAGAGAGGGCCCACCGCGATGTTTGTGTAGGACAAGGTATCCCTCTGATGGCCAGAGAGGGCCCATCCCGATGTTTTTAGCCGTATGATTAGATTCAAGAAATGGGAATGCTGGGTCTGAAAATGAAATCATTTTTTAAGATAAAAGAGGGAAAATTAAAGATGTGGTGCAATATGAACCAGAACAGGCAATATCATGGTTGAAAGCCTGTGCCTGTCTCTTCAACATCGATGTATTGATACCAGCATACAGTTGGGAGGATGAGAGTTTACTGGAAATAGCAATTGATCATAACTCCGGGAAGTCCTCTTCCTGTATTTTAATAGCCCAATCATTTGGATTGGTTACATCGCAAGTTAGAATTAGCCTGGATTTTTCTTTGTATGAACAATCTAATAGTAATTATTGGGTACATTTTAGAAGATATATGAATATTCATGCATTTTTTCATGTCTAATTACAGCTTGCTAACCATGTCTTGAGGCCCTATGGGGGATACTTGAATTTCTGTTACAACCTCTGTATGGTCAAAGAGTTCTTCAATGGATGCCAAGGGAAAAGATTATGAGAAAAGGTATCTTCGTTAGAAGTTATAAATTAGGCCAAGCATTTCAGAATATATTATTTCATATGCTGTTATTAAATGTAATGACTTCTTAAGATGATTCTTTCAGGATCATTGATTAACTATTAGGCCATTTTGTCTTTTGCAATTGGGTATGATTTTACTTGGAAAATTTTATCAGTCCAGTAAATGACATTAATATAGCTTAGTCAGTATTGAGTTCTTTGATAATGTACCAGCCTTGGGAAACTGATTTGGAGGTAATGTTCTATTTTGCCAAACAACTCTTCACCAGAAACTTTCGAAAAGTAAAAGGCATTATTAATTCCATGAAAACAAGCTTGTATACACTTCCCTTAATTTCATTTCATCCAGCTATTCAAGGAGAATTTGAACCAAACTTAAGAAGGGGAAAAAACAAGTTACATCATGTATGAATATCTGCTAGACATACGTTTCCTGTACTGTTGAAATGAAGGCTAATCCAAATTGCAATTACAAAGGATTGTGGGTAACTGATTTAGTATGCACTGTTAATGGCATTTTACTGTTGGGAAAATGATGCACATCAAAACCGTATCCCACAATCCCTTGTGGTTGTTTTAGAGATTGATGATAGTGTAACAAGCACTTTATTTTTCTTTCAATATTTCTTGTCAGACGGAAAGAAGTGGAGGAGTATGTCCAAGAACAGTTTGATGCTCAAAGGAAGGCAGTGCAAATAGTGGAAAGATTAACAGATGTCCCTGTTGATGAAGATTTCTTCAAAAATTGTGTAAGTTTCCAATATTGGAGAAGGTTTATCTTTCTAGTTTTATGGAAAAGATTACAAAACCAACAGTGCTATTTTTCTTAGTATTGATCTTATGGCTCAGATTCAATGAGCTTGGCTTTTAGAGAAGCAAAATATGTATTTAAAGGCAGTTACTCATTACCCCAAACAGTTATACAATTATCCCAACCTACTCACTTCTAGCCCCTCCCACTATTGTCTAAAACTCATTCCCATTCAGACACAATCCCAGCTTGTTATTTCAAGACATACCTTGGTGGGTGTAAACATCCTATTGTGTGATCAGAACACTCTCAGCACATACTGTGTATATGAACTTCTGTGCATTGTTTTCAATTTCATGTCAATCAAAGAGCTGTGCCAATTAAGAATTTCTGTAGACAGATGTTAAATTTAAGTTTTGGGTGCTGAATGACTGTCTCTAATATGATTATAATAAAAAAAAATTAAGCAGTTAATGCCACTCTTTTTTCCTTTTCCCCCAGTAACAATTGTTCATTTATTTCTCACATCTTAAGTTGTTCTGTTTTTGTACTTTACACTATATTTCTTTCAAGGGAGTGTTCTGCCTTTAATGTTAAGCCCTCAAGGGTTTTGTAGCTCACTTCCTTTCGCTACTCTGTCTATTCTATATTGTTACTATGTAACTGTTATATTATAAAAATAATGAATGTTTATGAGTGCAATAGCGGTGAATTATTTCTTGAGTTGAAAGATTGCCACCTTCTATTCAACGAGGCGAAGCCGAGTTGAATAGAAGGTGGCCATCTTTCAACGAAAGAAATAATTCAACCCTATTGCACAAATTAAAACATTCATTATTTGTTTTATATAACACCTAACTTTCAAAATATTCATTGGCTAGAATTTGATTTTGCCTAACGTTAGCCTACGCCAGTCTGAGTTTTGTCCTGTCGAACGAATGCTAGTGCTTGCGTGTATGTATTACTCATACGATATAAAGCTGCAGTGAACTTGCCTACATCGTACTGTTTGTTATTTACTTAGCCTAGCCTAGGCCATAGAGCAGGATAAGCTCTAACGTAATGGCCTTGACCTAGTCCTAGGCCACGGTCTGTACTGTACGTAACTACTCTCAATCACTGTAAGCCCGCCCACTCGCAACTTACGTTCTGATAAAGTAGTAACTTAATAGCCTAGGCCTGGCCTATATTGCATTTGCTTTTAGGCCTAGGCTAAACACCTAACGTCCAAAATAAATTTTGGTCAAAATTTGATAGAGGGCTACTTGTACATTCAAGCATTCTCTGTCAAAAGCAGTTGTAATCCTAATTAAGTGAAAACTCTTGGCGCGGTAGCTGGATTTGTTTACGTTACATACGTCTGCCGTCTGCAACGTACCTGTAAAGCATATGCAATGCATACTGTAGTTCACAACGTGATTAACGTATGAACTTCGTACGTAGGTCTATGTACCGCATAGCTTTATACTATCAACACTCTCAGGGCTACTATTGCACGGTGGGGACTTCTATTGCACGATGGGGACTACTATTGCACTTTGACAGGATCGAATCGTGCGGATGGTGGGGAGCCAATGACTGGCATCTGACCATCAATCCTCCAATCAGATGAAGACAAATTAAGAAGGTGTTATATAATATGTAATATTGTACATTGTAGTGAAAAACAAATAAATGAAATGAAACATATTTGTGTTCAAAACTTAAAGGCCTGATTCTCTCACCCCAAACAGAACTAATTCTCCTAACCTTCTTACATAAGTCCCTCCCACAATTGTCTGAAATTCATCCTCATCCAGAAACAATCTTAGTTTATTTCTTCAGAGTGAGTATAGAAAAGCTTAATGTGCATAATCTAAACACTCTCAGTACAGTTCATGTTGTGTAACATAAGCTTTGGTATTCTGCATTGTTGGAATTAGCTGTCAATCAAAGAACTGAGCCAATTGAGAGTTATGGTACCCCCCTACAAGAACTGCAGTTTTAGGTGAGAAAAATGGCCCTTTACAGGCCCAGTTTGCTCACCCCAAACAGTACCAATTCTCCTAACCTTCTTACTTAAGCCCCTCCCACAATTGTCTGAAATTCATCCTTATTTACCCACAGTCTCAGTTAGTTGCTTCAGGATGAGTGTAGAAAAGCTCTATGTGTATAATTGAAACTCTCTCAGTACACTTCATGCTGTGTAATATAAGCTTTGGTAATCTGCATTGTTTGAATTAGCAGTCAATCAAAAAGCTGGGCCAATGAAGAGTGTCTGTACCCAAGAAGTGTAGTTTGGGGTGGGAGGAGTGGCCCTTTAAGTACTGTTAACATAAAAAGTTTGAATAAGTGATAAAGTGGTGGCGCTATTTAGATTTGTGTCACTTTCCTGTCCCAAAGAGATGGTTTCTATGCCTGCCAGAGTTTATATATCTTCATGACTGTCAGATTTGAAGAGCTTAATAAGGTCATAGGCTTCATCAACTTGATAGAGTGTTATTTCTCAATACATTTGTATGGACTTCATATAAGTCTTCTTTCAGGTATCAAGAACTTGCAAGAAAGAAAAAAATATTCCATACCATATCCTCCCCCACCCCATTGCAGTACTCTTTTTCCAACTCAAGATATCTACCTTTGAAGATAAGTTATTATTGTTAAAAATTACCAACGTTCAACAAAGTCACAGAAATGTTTGTGACATGACTGCATTTTGTCAGAATATTCTTTTGATTTTAGTTATAATTAAATGTCCTATTGTCCTTGAAATTTGATACTGTTAGAATGTTTGAGTATCATTTCCTGTAAATCTAGCATTACCCTTCACTTTATGTGGGTTAAAGCAAACAATGTGGCTTAATATTCCCTGCAGCGACATCAACATTACTAATGAATTGAATGTAATGTCAAAATAATGTGCTCCAAGGACATCAAAGTTTTCCCATAATGCACTAAATCTGCATTAATATGCATTATTTTGAAAATTAGTATCTTCCCAATGCTCTATTCCATTGAGATGAAGTATTTACTGTACTACCTGAAAGAAGACATTTTCTGCATATTTTTTCTCTTGAAAATCCCTTTTACTATCAATGGTATGAATTTGCCTGTGCAACGTAGTTGTGATTTATCGTCATGGTTACATTTGTTATCAGTTCATTGGTTATAAGACAAAAGGATCATATTTTTGATAGGTTTTGTTTTTATATCCAAAGCTAGTCTACTTGTAAGGTAATATCGTGTTACAGGCAAGCTTCCATGTGTGCAAGTTATTTTTTTTTTCTTGCAACTAAAAATGGAACCTACTGCCATTGTGTGTGATGCTCGGCATAATCAATGGAGTAGGAAAACAAGCCAGTGAGCCACAACTGGAAAAAATGCTTTGGATGGCTGGACTTGAACCAATTGGTTGGAAGGTGGGCCATAAAACTCCATCTAACTAACAAACTAAATTGCAACTAGGAGTTGTGAGACTAAATAACTGGTAACATTGTACTTGACGTATCATCAGTGAGAGTTTGCTCTCCACATTTTTTCATTGAGAAGAGAGGGAAATGAATTTTCAGCAAATCTTTGGATACTTGGCACATTTGGCTATGTATTAATGTACACATATACCAATACAGCAAGCTATATTTGTGTTTTGTACAGAAACTGCCCACTTGTTCGGTCTAACAGTAAAACATCTGACTCTTATGTGAAAGACCCAGATTAAATTCCTAGGTAGAGTCACGCCAAAGACTCTAAAAATGGAACCTACCGTCGTTGTGCGTGATGCTCAGCTTAAAGCAATGGAGTAGAGAAATTAAGCCAGTGAGCCACAACTGAAAAAAAGGCCATGGCCAGCTTCCTTTTGAACAGAAAGGTTGGAAGCTGAGCCGTAAAATTCCATCTAACTAACTCTCTAACAAATGTACAGAAGTGCAATCACAGCGTGGGTGTGTGCAAACTCACATACTGTACAAAATGCTTCTGTGCATTCTTGTTTATTCTGAAGGATTTTTTGATATGATCACATCTATCTTGCGTATTAATAAAATTCATTTTCGTGGGAATCTTTTTCTTGCAGGCAAAGTTTATTTTGCCAGCCCACTTTTCTGATGTCATTGAGGAAAGATCCATCTTAAAGAACTGTGGTTATCCACTTTGTGAGAAGAAGCTAGGAATATTACCCCAGCAAAGATACCACATTTCAACAAAAGCAAACAAAGTTTATGATATCAGTGAAAGGAAAGTAAGTTGTTAATTTGTATCAGATTGTCAGTAGTAGCCTTTTCCTTTATATTACCCCTATTATACCCCTCCCATTCCCTGAGGGGATATTGCTCAATGTGAAGTACATTTCAAAAGTCCTTCCAAGAAGAACAAACCTATACACATGGAGACAGTCATGTTTTCATCATGTCACAATATGACCCATTAGCTTAATGCAGCAACTATGCAGCTCTCCCCACCTATCCTCATAGTTGTTACCTCTACTTAATCTATTGAGCAAACAAGCTCCCAATTAGTCCCCATTGATTACAACTTACTTATAAACAAGTTGCCACAGCTGCTTGCTGCTCATTAACAATTGAGCCTCATGTTTGAGAGATTAGATATGCACCACTGCACAACCTTTCAGAATAAACATTCTAAATAAAATAAACATTTTTTCTTTTGTTTTCTTTTTTTATTCAAACTTTTTTGTGCTTTTCATGATGGGTACAACATTGAAACAAATAGTTTATGTAATAAGATATTAAAATTATTATGTAGAGCATTTCATACGTTGGCAAACGTGATAGAATGTATCCACTATTAACTAAACAACTTCAGATTATTCAATGATAATTATAAACTAGTAATGTTCTTGAAGGGCCACCTTATAGACCTTCGTATTCCTATTAAAGCATAAACAACTGGTCATTCCGACTTACTCAAGTTTACCATTACTTGTAATTTTTCTATAAAGAAAATAATTAATATAGAGTAAAAACAATTGAAAAAAAAAACGAATTGTGCCTACAACCGCATGCCCAATTACTACCCAATTTCGTCACCCCTGTTACGTCACTGGACCTTTAAGAGAAGATACGCTGCCAAATGTCCCAAGCTAGGTTAAAGGCTAACGAGCGATTATTTATGCAACACAAATACTTTTCACAATTATACTGAAGTGTAAGATAAAGAAGGAAATTTTCAACTCGTGAGATCTTACTTTTGGACACTTAGTCATATGTATAAAATATCTCACGTACATGAGAACTTTTTTAAGGCCTAAATTAGCATTATCCATGACAAAATAACCAAAAATGAAGTGAATAGGCAAAAGAAAGCTAAGATTATATCCACACCATTCGTGTACAATTTTAAGAAGCCCATTATAAAAAGCCCTTACTACCCTGCATGTGCTCAAAAGATGAATAATTGTTTCCACATATAAATCGCAAAAAGTACAAAGTTTGTTATTTCTTATACCAATCTTAACAGCAAATTCGTTGGTTGTAAGAATACGATTGTTTACTTTATACTGAAAAGATGGAAGCCTAGAATAAACAACTACTTTAAAAGGATTTATGTTAACACCGAACCAATCAATCAATGTTTATTCCCCTTTCAAAAAGTTTCCAAGAGTCAATAACTTTATTACAAAATGTATTGGACCTATGTGGGATTGTACAAATTATAAAGAAGGAACCAGAGCATTTAACAAAGAACTCAAAGAGATTATGCCACTCCCTTTTTTCACATTGAAGATAACGTCTTAACCAGGGTTCTACTAATTCTTTCTGTTTTAAAATTCCAAATGAATTTAAAAAACATTGTGTTTAGTGTTGCAATCATGTCTAAAATATTCTCAATAAACTTAGTCTAAAACACTCACTGAGACAGCCACAGGACTGGATTTTGAGTGTCCAGAGGATGCTGTATTTCAGTAATGAGCATTGTAAAAGCATGAAGAATTCATTGTATTTTACACTTGAAGATTTATGTTATTATCCCAATTTGTTTTGCTCTAGCAATCAATGGTAATGATGTCCAAATCTGTAACCATACCTGTGTATATATATATGCAAGTTTGGCATACATAGCCAATTACTTAACAACTTGATGGCTACTTGAAAATTCTTCGATAGCAAATCTGTAGTTTCCATGTGGAACTCATACGGTAACAGGCATGTATTCCCCACAAAGATCAAAATTGCCATTGTTTAAATACATTTTAGTATGCCTTCCCCTCTCTCTCTTAAACTTTTCTTTTTGAACCAGGAAGCTCTCTTTCCACAAGTGTGCCAGGTGTCTTGGGTGGAATATAGTGAATTTTTTTTTTAAGTTCTTGAATGAGTTTGCAATCTGACATTAAGTTGTGATTTATTAGCCGTACATGCTTCTCCCACAGTCATGATGGACTGGCATTGTATAAAGTAAGTGCTCTTCAAGACTTTAATGAGGAATGCTTATTGAACAGTATGTAAGGCAGACAAATGATTATTTTTACTAGCCTGGCACCTGTATGTGCCCGAGGTTGGCTATTTAACATTATGGTTTCCAATTTTGAGAATATACCCTGATACCAACTAGGCTTGGACAACCTTATTAGTTTGAATCAGGTACCCCTGGTCCTGTTAGTTGTGACTCTAAATGCAATTGAATCTCTTATCATCATAATTGATGCAGTATTATGTTTATACCTCATCATTTGTATTTTGTTGTTTATTACAAGCCTATCACTGAGAGTTAGTACACTGCATATCTGCAGGAAAAGGTTCCCAAACGGATGGGGCACCAAACTGACAGATAACTGAAGAAACCTGTTGTTTGTTATTTGCAAACAGAAAAATCATGCCAGCTAGTTTTGATGCAGTTTATATTTTGTGAAAATCTGCAGAACATCACTTATGCCAATTCCAAGCCATGATGTTCATTCATATTTTTGGCAAAATGAAACTTTCTAATGCTTTGCAATTTCAGGGAAATTAGATTTATTTTTTTGAGGGTAAACAGCCCAAGATTTATATAAACTTCCTGATTGATGAAAGGCTGAATCTGTTGCTAGTTAAACATCACTTTATGGGCCTCAAGTTCTTATGTCAACTTAAACCGTTCAAGGTTATATCATGTCTGAATGTGATAATTTTCTAGATAGAAAGATCCTGTAAAATTGTTGTGTGTGTATTTGTGTATGGTGGTGTAGTGTCAGTGGAAAGGTTAACAAAATTTAGAGTATTTATCAAACTTTTGAAATTGGCTGACTTGAAGAGAGTTAATGTTATTTAATTTATATTTGCAGAAGTAGCATGAACCTTGGTTTACTGTTTCTTGTTGAAAATATGCAGCCTCACCCAAAAGAAGGTGATTTTTCAGGAAAAGAATGACAAATGAAGAGGTCAATTAAGCTTCAGTTTTTCTAAGAGTCTTGAATAGGCAAAGAGGTAAATGGTCAACTCTGCATCAAATGAGCATCCACTGTTGGATGGGGAGAGGTGTTTGAAATTGAAGCTAGGGGATCATTTCACTCCCCCACCAACACATTTAAAAAGAAGACTGATTAAAACACTTTCTAAGTAGACAGGTATTTCAGTCTAAAGCATGTAGTGAAGGTGATCAACTGACACTTAACAAAAAAATCTTGGAAGTTGTCCTTTAGTAGACTGAAATAGTAGACTGAATAAATAAATGCCCATTTCTCTAATTTATTTTATCAATGAATTTTTTTTCAGTGTTTTTGCAGTCAATTTTGCTACAGAGCAGCAAAATACTATCAGGCTCAGATCCCGATATCTCCCCTATGGTCAAGATCAAAGGAAAAGTGAGTAACTTCTATGTTATAAATGTTATCAAGTGTGAATCACATTGCTTGTAGACCAGATATAATTTTTTCATCCTCACATGGCATTCAAGAATCCATCAAGGTTTCTAGTGAATTGTTAGTAGTATGATGAGTTCAAATATAACCTATTATGTGATGACGATGGCCAGAATGTCATTGCCAGTGATCATCTAGCAGTAGATGGACTGTCCAATAGTCATTTAGGTTAGGTATATACTGTAGGGCTTATAGGTTCACTAAACAAAGGTAAGTTGTGCCAATAAATTTACAAGATTATCAGGATGCATTTATGCAAGAAATGGATCTGATCACCCAATCTTACCAGTAGATCAAATCACATTAACAGCTTGATCTTGGTGCAGGGTTGTTTGGGTTCGCATAGCAATTTGGGATGCCAAACCGAAGAAAATTTGATAATAGCGATACATCATTCGATCTTGAATAGCAGACTTGCGATGCAAAATAACAGCAGGTCTTGTGTCTTTTTGAATGTTCACAGGATGAAATAACTTGTTGGGGAAAATAAAAAACAGTCACGAAAACAAAAAAAATTGGCCCCGTACTTGCTCTGCAAACTACATTTGTCGGTTTCTAAATAAAACCGCCAAAGTTTCCTGCTTTCAAGAGTTCTAACACATGAAATCACTCCGCAGGAGATGCACTCTTTACTACTACTAAATACACAGCCTAAGGGGTGCAACAGTTTACAGGGGAAATAATAACCCACAGCATCAACAGCAAAAGCCATGGAAAGCACCTGGTTGTGCCCTTGATTATACTTGTAACGACAGGAAATTTTTGCAATCGATCAATCTCTACATTATTCTCAGTCAAAGAATGCTCTATATTCTCAATTAACTATATTTTAAACTCCTAAAAAGGGTGAATATTTAAGACCGTAAAGAAGGTTTGAAATTATACATCACTGAGTAAATAATTTTTGCTTTTGTTCACATTGCGTAATTCACGATTGAGTGCTGTACGGCTCTACTGCATGCAAGAAACTTAGCACCAAGCCACACCACATTCCAGATCAGCAACTGCCAATCAATGCAAGTTTGTCCTCGAAACTACTCTAGGCTCAGAAATCTTACTGTAGAACCTTGTTAGGATAGCACAGTATATAAAGCATGGGGCTCTGAAGGAAAACATATCGTACAATGAAATTGCTAAAGTCAAGTTTTTAAAAATATTAGGAAGGGCTAAGCCTTAGTATTTTACACATGTCATGAAAATATTTAATGAAGTGAATGTCATCTTGATAATTTTGTACGCCTATCAGCTTTTTCATTTCGGGGTGGCTACCCAGAGAAGGAAGTACCTGTACAGTAGAATGTACTAGTGCACTATCTTGAAGTCAAATTTTAAGGGACACTGGGGAAATCATAGATTCACATTTTCGACAACTTGTGAAAGGATTTAAGAAGCCTCAAAACTTGCTCAGATTATCATAACTTTTAAAAGCTTCAAAGTTAATGAAGCTGATGACCTCTTTTTTGTAGCTGTATTAGGTTAAAAGGGGTGAAATGTTTTGGAACATTTTGGGGTGAATCTCTGTCCTAAAATCACAGGATGAGCTTGATTCTGCACATCAGCAGTTACTCTGCAATTGGTTGTACATTTTAGGAGATGGAGCTTTAATTCATAAAATATAATGGGTGTGGGCAGACTAATTGGTAGTCAGTATGCCGTTACAAGCAAGACAAGTAAATTGTGCCCCAATTATAGCTGAGGGAAATCAGCAAAAAGGGAGAACCACCTAGTGACAACCTGGACAGTAATGATGAGGAGGATTAAGGATGGTTGCATCTGATGAATGTCAATAAAAGATGGCACTGTTCTCAAATTGGTTGCTTTCATATGTCATACTACTGCTCCTGTTCTAAAATGGCACTTGGCATGACTATGAATGAGATAAAGAGGATGCATTTTGTTAGGCTTTCTAAGACTGGGTACACACCAATCCACATGAGGGAATTACATTGCTATTAATGAAGAGTCATAGACAATTTACTTTCATGGCTTTATTTTGGTCATTGAATTGACAAACAAACATTTTCAAATGAAAGGTAGCAAAGCAAAATGAGGAAAATGCTGAGGAGATCCCATTAATGTCCTTTAGAGGAGCTGTCCACACAGCATTTTTTAACAAAAATTGCCTTGGAGACATCTTGGGGAATTTTTTTACCTGAGTGTAGTTATACTGCATACATTTCATATGGATCATATCAACGCACAACACATGTTTCATTACCTGAAATATCAGACCTACCCTTCAGTCTTTGATTTTGTAGTTTTTTACAAGCTACAGTAAAAATGCATACAAGTAGGAAATGTCAATATAAAAATTTGCTAATCATTTTTGGGGGATTGCTAATCAATTTTGAATACTGAGTAGCAAAACTGCTAATCAAAATTTCAAAAACAATTTGCTCCGTGTGGTGCATTTACTCTTGTCTCATACTCTGATCACCACTCTCTGTGCATGGATGGGTGGTTCAGCCAAAGTGAATGTTAAAGGAATTACACTGAATTGACTTTGATTTCAGGTCATTGTTGATCTTGGAACATTTACACTATAAATTTTAATTGTCTGTGCAGGGCCTGATCCTTCATTTTACTGGAATCAAAATTGGACAATTAGATTGGTATCTGATATGGTTATGTTAGGTTAGATGCAGTTTTCCCTCCCAGTTTCCAACAAACTGGTTCATGTCATGCCAGTCACAGCCTTTTTTCCAGTTGTGGCTCCCTGGCTTGATATGCATATTACTTTACCAAATTTTATCTTGAGCAGTGGACCTGACCCTGTGCAGGCAGTCAGATCTAGATCTAGTACAAATGCTTTTTAAGATATGATGTCACTACACCTTTTTAATGTCGATCATCAGAAGAAAGAAATGTTTTGTCACAAAGAAACTGTAAAAAGTGGGAAAAATTTACAGAGGATCTCTTCTGTAAGCTTGTAAACTATTTTGCTCCTACTTACCTGAAACAAGGGTGTGTTTAGAAATGGGTTACAATGGGTTATAGCTCCACCTGCCAAAGGCTTTGCCAGATAGCATTCTGTGGTAAATGGAATAGTCCAGTTGTGAAACAGGTTGAAGTAAGTAGGACTTGCAGATTCACAAACTACAGGTATGTTTTATATGGAAGGGCATTCCATAAACCACCTCCTTTACCTATTTATGACTTCAAACTCAAGTTGAGAGCCATTACACCTAAACTTACAATGTACAGCTGAAAAATTTGTATTTTAGAATTTAACAGATACCTTGTGGCATGCCCTAAATCAACCTGATCTTAAAAGCTTTCTTCAGAATTTTTTTTTTTTCAAAGTTTAAGGCATGATCCATCAGCTTTCAATACCCCCTGTCCCTTCCACAAAAGCCCTAAGAAAGCTGTCTCTTGTTTCTTGTACTATGACTTACAAAAGGTATTGGAAAAAACCCTTTTAAGCAAGTCAAGTTTATCACAAATTTCAAAGTGAGCAATAAAGTTTCACAGATTCTGTGTACTATTTGTCGAGTGATTAATTCTCACACTTCTGAATTGACCCTCTGATACCCTCTTTCCAGATTTGATGAGATAAATTTATTGGAAGCAAATAGTACGTTACCCTCTCAGGAAGAGGCTCCCAATGACCTGATTGTAAGATTGCGGATAAAACCAGAAGAGATAGAAAAGCCATCAGAATACAAAGACAGAGGAGACATGGACAATATTGAGGATGTGATTGATGACATGTCTATTCTAAGTCTGTATGATTCTAAGGGCCAGAGAAGACGATATAATGAGTTTGAAAAGAAAGTTGGGAAAGAAGGAAATAAACCGTCTTCGGAATCAGATTTTTCAAAATATGTAGGAGAAAATGAACCACATTTGGATAAACAACATTTACAACAAGAGGAAGGAAAGGGTCCAGAATCCAAAAGGAATGTAGATATGCAATCTTTTCCAAAAAATGAGGAACAACATAGGTCCAGTCAGAAAAATGATGACAGGAATCGATACAAAACGAACTCTTTGAATGCAACTAATCCTGTAAATCATAAGAGTCAGTCTGTAACTGTCGGAAGAAGTAGGTCTCAGGGTGGCGGATATGTTGTATTTTCGCACGTGAGGCAGTGTTTGCTAGAATGGGTGACTGCAGAGAGTAGGAGTTTTTTAAACAGAGTAGAGGCCTCAGGTCAGGCAAATTGCAATAAAATGGGTAATGTAATGTGTCATTGTGATATCAATAAAGAAACTGTGAGTCCTGGGGAGGGTTCAAAACCGGATGGAGGGAGGGTAGAGGAGGTGGATGTTGTTTCTCACAGTTCCAGTTTGGAGGAAGATTCTAGGAATGAGGGCAGTGTTGTTTCTTATGAAGCCTCCAAACCTTTGCCCAACATAGAGCAACTTCGAGGAGACACAGAGTTATTTACCTTAAAAGTGACACAGTTCTATTCACTACGTCCAGATAAAATTCACCCATCGGTAGCTGAGAAGGAGAAGATGGTTAAAAAAAAGTCTGGTGAGAAAAAGGTAAAGTATGTCAAGGAAAAGTTGGTGGAGCAGAAACCAGCAAAAATAATGTATGTGATTATTATGTTAGATTTCTCTTGCAAATATACTTCTTTTTTTTTGGGGGGGGGGGGGATGGGGGGTTGGGAGATCTCATCTAGAGGAGTAAAACTTTCTTAGCCTCATTTTCAGAAGAGTACACAAGGCACTTGCTGTGATGGATCCTTTCTCATACACTGCATACTTGTCAAATTGAGTAAAGTTATCCTTTAGCAAAAAAGCAGTGTTTAAAGAGGCTCATTGAGTTGATATCGATAACTTAATGAGAGTCTCAAAGGGTCACTACCACATAGCAATGCTAATAGTAAACATAACAAGTCAAGTTTCAAGTCCAAAAGTCACAGAGAATTTTCAAATTTTGAATTTTCTATTGCCCTGACTTGTAATGGTTTTGTACATAATTTGAAAAAGTGTCTGGTCACAAATTTTGAAAACCAACTTGAACCATTAAGTGCTCACTCATAAAACAGTTACTTGTATGTAGGGTATGGCGATCGATCGTCTGAGATTGATCATTTGTCATTGGTATGTGAAGAAAACTTTACAGGTTTGGAAAAATTTGTTGAATTTCATGAACCAACGCAATGAGGCACTTTAAGAAAGTAAATTAAAATGGTCTTTGAACATATTTTTGAAACATCAAGCCCATAGACATGGGGAATGGGAAGAAAAGTTCTCCTATTTACAAAACATTAAACATTATGACAGTTTTTATGCAAGAAGGAGCCCCTTAGCTTCACAATGTTTTCTACATGTGGAACTTCCTTTGAAAATGAGTGTTCGGCACAGATTGACATTCTCAATATGCCCACTAAGTACCTTCTGGTGATGAGTACAGCCCTCTTTAGCCACAACTCTGGCATTAACAAAACACTTTCCTGGCCTATTTTCCAATTGGAAAGATTAGGTTATTCTTATTTTAGTTGTTTGAAAGAATATTCCTGTGATAAAAAAGATAGACATAATAATGTAATCATTTCATTATTCTTTTAATTTTGGCCAAATTTAACATGAAATAGTTTTTGTCACTTTGTGCAGGAAGAGGATAATTCTAGTAATATAAGTCTACCTCCAGTTGATTCTACATCTCAGATTGTTATCAGAAGAAAAATACTCTTGGACAAGGTACATAAAATGTGAGTTTAATATGTAATTGTCTTTTATAGAGAGAAATTAAAGGGAAATAAATGAGCTTGGGTGTCTGAGATTTGTGAAGGATCTAGGGCTGTGAACGTTTAGCAAAATAACTAAAAGTTTAACCTCAAAATTTTGTGATCATTTAGCGATTAATTGTGATTACCTTATCACAAAAACAAAATAATTTCAGTCAAATATGCCCAGAATGTTCCATATTACAAAGACCAGGGATCATCAGAGCATACAAATGGAAAAAAAACTGTCAAAAACAATTATCCTATGAAGCTTTGTAAGAAATCTCTATTCCACATGCCATCATCATTTCGTGATTAATCGCTACACGTTCACAGCCCTATAAGGATCACCCTGATATTTTTCAGGTAGTGAGTTATTGGTTTAGATTTGTGATGCCTTAAAAGTATAACATGTCACAAAGGGTGCATTTTTTTCTTGGAAATCATCATTTATGGAGAATAGGTTTCATCTTAGCTCTTATACCTTTCCCTGGTTGTGAGACTCTGCAAGCTGCCTGCTTATGTTGAGATTCCAGTCTGTGTCAGTCATGTGACATTGATAGTAAACAAGAGCCTTGTTGTTGGACTCTCCATATGTACTGTATGTATGCAGAAAAGGTAAGCTGATTTCTTCGAGTCTCTTGCGAACAATTATCAAACTGTAATGACTTCAATTAGGGCATATAATATTGCGAAAGGTTTGATTAAGATTTCTGTCCCAAATTAGAACGGCCTTAAAGCGAGAATAACTGTACCCAAACTAAAATAGCAGGACAATGGAAGGCTGGGCTAGCAACAGTAACTTGGTAAGTTATCAACAATTCTGCAAAATTGCGAAGCATAGTAGCAGTCACACTGTATAACATTAGACTAGTTGGATTAAACCATTTTAACAAACGATTGTAACAGTTCATCAGACGAGTGTATTATACAATATTTACCAGTAACTATGGTCATACAAAATATTAGGAAGCCCACCTAGCTTAATAAACTCTTTCTACTGCACCCTTACCACATTGACTGCGGTATGATAAGTCCGTAGGGCCTACTGAAGGTCCCCAGCGAACTTCCCAAATGCCAGGTCTCGGAACCAGTATTTTTATGCTCAAAAAGAGAATGAGAAAGTCGAGAATATAGGATTTCTTCATTTATTCATCTTGAAAACTTACTGATTAGGAGGCCTCTTGCAGTTCCCTTTTAACCCTTGGGTCAACTTTAATTTCACTTTCTAGCAGAAACAGTACATCACTTAATGGAGCCATATCGCTACTGATTGATGGTGTGCACCTTCAAAGTCATGTGATGAACTTTTTTGAAGAACTCAACATGCTACTGTCAGGGACGCACCTTACAAAAACTATGAATGTACATACAGCTTTTACGTCTTGCATACAAAGCGTACGTACTGGGTTTCCCAACCAGGGATAGGTATAATAACTATGGTTTCACAGAGAAAAAATGTTATAAATGAAGCAATATAAATACCGAGGTCAGTTTTGTAGAAGAGTAATGTCTTGGTCTGGAATTGTGTCCTATATGTTGCAATTGTAAAGTGAAATTCTAGAGTGTATTGAAATAAGTCTAAAACTTAGATTGCTATTGCTGTTGTTATGTTCTTTTAAAGTGGGCAGAGAAATCTCTCATGCACTCATAAACACCCAGAGATTACACCCGAAACTCAAAAATGCAGGGGGGATTCATTACTTTCAAACCCGCAAGTCCAAATTGATGCTGCCCTTGGTTAAAGTTACAAGCCAGTTCAAGGGATAAAAGCTTGCTTTGTGGCCCCAATAGGGTGCAATATGAAGGGTTTTAAAGGCTATTTATTTATGTAAGTTCAAACATCTCTGCAAAAGTGTCCTCTTCATAAATATGAAACCAAGATGTCAACATATTTTTTTTCATGGAAATGGAAAGAGGGGGTTTATTTATTGTTTTAAAAATCATCTCTCTAACTGCTTTCTCATGTCAAAAGCAAAGCTTGAGATTTACAAGTCCATCATGAAGAGAAAATTGGAAGAGATTAATAACCTCCACCAATATATTGTTTACCAAAACTTGTTGGCAAAGCATAGTTCAGACTGCATCTCTTATCAATCTAACAAATGACTTTTAATATGACCTTTCCATGAAGACAAAATGTTTTCGAGATAATGAGTTTCATGCTCTCTCAAGGTTAGAAGTATAAGTGAAGTAGGAAAAACTGTCCCAGGAGAAAAAATTAGGCCATAGAAGACATCGCAAATGTCTTGATCAGTGTACTGCAGGAGAAAAAGAAAAGAATAAACGTTTTTACTAATGTCACTATACATTATAAAACTGGTTACAAGGGCCTTACATAAAAATGAGAAGATTCAGTATGGAAGTCTAGAGTGCAACTCCTGGCTGAGTCATACCAAAGACTTAAAACATGGACCCTACCACCAATGTGCATGGTCCTGAGCATAGGCAGTGGAGTAGGGAAAACAAGCCAGTGAACCACAATTGGAAAAAGGCTGTACTCAGCCTGACCTTAACCAAACTGAGTCATAAAGCCCGCATCTAACTAACTTGTTTACAAAGCATTCTGAACAGTATCCTTTTGAAAATTTTGTCAGCATGATTGCTGAACATAAAAGGTTTAGTTTAGTTTTCATCTGTCAGTCAGTTTACTCGTGGAGAAATGTAGCAAAATGTTTTGCTCCATCTCCACTCATTTACAGGATTGTCTTCTTGCAAGGATTATGTAGAGGATTTTATATGGTAGGCAGAGAAGAAATTAGAGTAACATAGATAAAATGAAGACTGGTAAGAAGGTCCATCAGGTTGTACTTTTTGAAAGTGAAAATTTTATTCTAAAAATGAAAAGTGCAATATTTTAATCAAGTGAGTTCTGCCAAAACTGAACCCAGGTGACAAAAAGAAAAATAAACAACTGCAAAGGAATTGATCTTCTTAGTTTTTGTGTGACATTCACTTGCATTTGAAGATTAACAAATACAGAATTAGTAACTGTTCATAGAAGAGTTTGCATTTTCAAAAAAACTTGCAAAACCATGCAAGGTTTAATGCAAGGTTTTAATTTTTAGACCTGGAGGAAGTGAAGTCCTTTTGCAATATGGAAAAATCAACCAAAATAAGGAAAGAGAAACTAATGCTAAAGTCCTTGACTTTTGCAAACAACTTACGGAAGTGAAGTACAAGTTAACATGACTGTAATCAAGTTCTTGTCCTCATCTTGAAATTTAACAAAAAATAAAAGTAAGTCCACCAATCCTTCTTTAGATACTGAATGAAAATTATGGTAAAATCGTCTTAGCCAAGGAAATGCAGCTTTGCACACGGAAAATGTGGAGAAGATGAAGTCACTCTGAAGAAATTTTTAAAGTTAGGAAAGTAAAAACCTTTGTTAGTTAGGAAGTTAGGAAAGTGCAGTTGCTTGCAAAAAAAAACTTTTTCATCCTTTTATAGCCTAAAGGATCTTCTTCCTCCACTGGGTGTATCTTTGCGAGAGATCAGCAGTGACCTCCATGACCTAGTAAAGACCTTTGACCTTGGCAGTCACAACATCTCTTTTAAACCAGCAGGATGGACCCTGGTCTCTCTGTGTCTTCTTAACTTGTGAGTTTTAACAAATCCTTTATTTCTTTTTCAACTCTTAACTGGAAAGCATATGTAAGTTTGTAACTCAGTTGGTATGTTTCCCTTTGTGTGAGATACTGGTTCTATTTTACTGTGAGAGTTCCATCCCCAGATTTTAGTGATCCTCATATTTTGACACGTTTGCCATCTTTCAAATTGTCTTGCTCTGTCTCTCATTTCTTACAAATCTCATTCATGATAACATGCTTCTAAAGGACCCATAAGATTCCATCCCCAAAGTGTGGTCCAGGAAAAAGAAGATCAGCAGACCTAATGGACACTCTGTATGTGCCATTATGCCTCCACATGTATCTGCTAGGTCAATAACAAAGCAGGTTCTAATGGCCATTGTATGCAGTGTGCAGTTGAAGCCAATACTACCTTGAACACTATAATGTCAAGTTGCATGCATGATGCACTCTCTGTGAGTGACTGAAGTAGAATGTACCTGTTTCAATAAACTGTGGGGTTACCATGGTTTGTGGACACATAATATAAGATGTTGACAGAAGAGATAGAGATGGTGGTCAGTTAGTTGTTGATTTTTACTCAAGTTCAGCTTGAAGGGGGGAAACCTTATGAATAGCATGAAATTCCAAATTCTGAGTCTCCAAAAATGTCATTTTTTTATGTTCACAAATGTTTACAGGGTATTGACCTATTGATTTGTATCTTAAAGAGACATGACATCACTATTGCTACTCATTATTCGAAAATATACCTCATTAAAATCTCCGACTCTCTGTCCTTGATTTTCCTCCATACACACCTAGAGACCTAAAGGAGACATCTTATTTTAAATGCTACTTTTTCAAATTTACATTCAAAAATTTCTATTATCTACATTGCTTTAACCCAGGGTTGGCAAACTAGGCGACCCCATTTGAAAGTCTCCAAACTATTTCACAGGGTCACCAAAAGAATGGGTAAAGTAAAAATAGTTTGCCAGTGCTTCAACATGGCAGATAGCATGTTAGTGTGAAATGCATTGCTGCTATGTTAAATTCACAAAGAAATGATGATGCAACAAATGTAGTGGTGTACTTCATAACCAAGTGAAAACAAAACTCATCTGACCCACTCTGTTACCAAGGTTCACAAAGATTGCAGAGTAGAATAGTGGAGGTCCCAAAGCAAGTTGGTTTGGAAACCTTGCTTTGCTAAAACGAGTGGCCAAAGTACTTCAGTGTTAGATTTTTTGACTTGTATTATTAAGTGAAGTAGTCAAGTTAGTACTGACCAAGTATTTGCTGTTGTGACATCTTTTTCCAGTCACCTGTATTTCAACATACTGATCATAATTCACTAGTCGGTCTTGTGGAATGGAATTTCTTTTTTTTTATTCTCAAAACCTCTGCAATGGTACTTTCAATTTTCATCTTGGGCCTCAATCTTTCAAGGGCTATTTCATAAATCTATCAATCTGGCATACATTAATTGAAGTTTAGGCTTTGTCATGAACATAACTCAACTTCATTCAATGGATAAGGATTGTTTTCAAATTTTTACAATGGATGAAAAGAATAGAAAGTGCGCAATATTTGTTTTGAATTTCCCTCTCATCTGCCTGCACATTTGTTTAAATTAGCTGTATCACTTTCATGTTTGCATTTCTAACATTATCAATGCATCAATTAAGTTGCTCTATTGTGCTTTCCTTGTTTCGTGGATCGAGTTATAAAGATGTCTCCTCATAGTCTGATAAAACAGATTTTTATTCAAAACCGTGCTTTCATCTGATCTAGTCTTTTGTTTGAGTTCATTGGAAGCTTTCTTTATTCATTGCATGGAATTTGAAACAGAAGTCCATTAGGAAATAAAGTGAAATGTTTTTCAAGTGCTGTTTTTATTGGAGTTACAAAGAGCTCAAGCAAACCAATGAATTTCCTACAAAAAAGTACTCTTTATACAAAAAGCTGTTTAAATGATTTGCTGGTGTACCATTACTATGCTTCAGTGATTCTAGTGTTTGGAGGTGAGCACTGGTGACCCTATGTGTTGCAACTAGAGAGCTAGAAGGAAGAAGACTTAACAGTCATATTTGTCAAACAATAGGCACTTGAAAATGTAGTTTTTCCCAGTTAAGTATCAAACTTTGATTTACAGACCTCCCTTTGTTCCCATTGTTAGGTATTTTTAACCGTCCCCTTATGAATGGGAATCTGACCCATTCACACCCAAATATTCCTAAAACAATTGCATTTGTTAAAACATACTTTGATCTGAGGTTTGTTATGGACAGGTTTTCAGCTCTTATCAAAACTTTTACCTAAAGGACTGTTAGTGATGGTGTACATAAATTAATACCTTTGTATCTATATGAATTGTGGCATTTCCTGCTCTAACCATTGTTAGAGCTAAATCATTTTCCCAAGCTTTTGCACATTTTAGCTTTTGCACATTTCCAGATAACTTTACCAACATATCACAAAGGTTCATTGTGATGAAATTTCCAAAGAATAAGTGGAAATTACATTGACTGTGACTATCACTGGTTCTTGTTGATGTAGGCATTGAGATAAGAATTTTGAGAAGAAGAGCAAGATTACCATTTGTAACAATCATTGTGCTGACAAAAAGTCTGTAGAAAGTGGTGTCCCCTTTCTAGCAACTTCTTGGTTGCAACCTTTGAAGGGAGTCTGTATGACTAGAATTCTCATATATGGCACAGGGACATCATATATAGGCCAGAACTTTATATCTTAAAGTGCACCTCAAGTCAAAAAATTCAAAAATATATATTTGAGAAAATGAAAAATGAATTCTAACAGTCCAACTCCCATCTTCATATGACATTCCTGAGCTGAGATATAAAATGTTGATGTTTATTCACTTAAAGCAAATTGGTCTATTGCACAATAATTTGTGACTTTCTTGTTGTACAACTCACATAAAATGCTTTGTTTTCCTTTAAAATTAAAAATGTTTGTATGACCTTGAACACTTCCTGTTTGCTTGCATAGCATGTTGCACAAGGAGGACTTAATTAATTTCATCACCTCATAGGAGTCAGAGTGCTATCACACCTTGGTACAAGGTGCAGTAACGTTTGGAAAAACAAAGAAATACAAAGATTGTAATTTGAGTAGTACAGGAATGACATCACAAATTATTGCACAATGTACCATTGTAATTTGAGTGAATAAACTTCAACATTAAATATCTCTGCTCAGGAATGTCCTATGAAGATAGAAGTTGGACTGTTAGAATTTATTTTTCATGCTCTTTAATATATATTTTTGTATTTTTTGACTTTAGGTACACTTTAATGTCTGGGGTTTGAACTAACAACGGTGGAAAATTATAGTGGTGTTAAAAATATTGGACAAGTAATGATATTCTGGCATAGTAATACAGGTGGGGCATAATTGGTGTTTTAGGTATTGTTTTGGTGCTTTATAGTGTTTTTGTTCATGTCACATCCCCCTCCCCTTTCTTGCATGCCAGACAAAATCTGTAGTGTAGTATGCATAGCTATCTGACATGCAGCTACACACTGATTGGACAACTGTTGATTTTTTGCCCTTCAGTGGGTGTGGCTTAACTATTTATGATCTAAGGTGAAAACACTCTATTGACAAAATGATGTATGAAAAATTATGAACCAGTTAAACAAATTTGTGAATATTGTGTATGGTTATTCAGTTCAATACTAGCTCTTGTATTGTATAACAATAGCACAACTTGATGACAGGCATGTAATAATCTTCCATGCACATAGATGTGAAGTCCAGCTCTAGGAGACCCTGAAACCCCATAGCCATTGCATGCAGATTATGTAGAGGGATTTTTGTTCACAGTCTTGCCAAATCCACCTTGCGAACATTGTTTGCAATCTGATTAAAAAGTTGATGCAAGTGTTATTATTACACCACTGGCATTGGGGTTGGAAATTTGGTACCCCCACTTAGACAGTATGAAAGTGTCTTTTAGAAGTCAACATTTTACAGAGAATCTTTTTAGCATGATGACAAGTTTTGAACAAAATATTTGTTACATGTATACAAAGCCTCTCCTGAATATTTAAATTTTGATTTGATTTTTTTTTTTTTTTGCCTTTTTATGAGTTTTACTGGTCTGGAGTTTGACTCCTGGCCAGAACACTTCAAAAATGGAGCCTTACTGTCATTATGTTTGGTGCTCAGCAATGGAAGAGGGAAAAGAAACCAGTGAGCTGTAAAAATGGGCATACCTGGCTTGACTTACATCAATCGGTTAGAAACCGAGCTGTAAATCCTTATCTAACTAATTAAATTACTAACTCATGACTTTACAAAGTGTCACAAGTGGGTTATATGCAGACTCAAGATGAAGACGGCAAAAACTGAACAAGAGCTCCATGTGTTGTTTTGTTTAGAATAGTAAAATATTATTAAAGCAGGAGTGGTGACTGGCAATTCACCCATTCCAGATTGAGTTAACTAACAACAGGATTACACATCCCAATGAAGCAACAATCAAGCATTCACATTTCTTTTTTCATATATCAAAAAAAAAATTTAGAAATCTGATAATCCATGCTAACATGAACAATTTTATCTGAAATAGGACTTAAAATTGATGAGTAGTTTTGTATGTACTACTTTCCTTGAGAGTGTCTTACCTTTTATTGTGGTGTGCACAAATTTAAGTTTACAGTACAAAAGAAAGTAAGAAGCTACCAACTTAAACACACATAGATCTTCAAGAGTAAGGTGTTTGGGTTTTTTTTTTTTTTTTTGTTCTTATTCTGTTTCTATCATAATTAGATGTTTATAAATGTCTCCCTTCTCTTTGTAATGAATGATTTCTGTGGTTGACTAATAGTGTAAAACAACCATTACCGTTATTAACTAGTGTGTTGAAGCTACCCATAGTCTTGCCTAGCTTAAGCTCTGGTCATCTTGAACAGCTGTTTGTGAATGCTGCCCTCAGTCTTAGTGACAAAATGTGTTTTGTTGATTTCATTGCAGTATTAACCACCATGTAAAAAATTGTCAAGTTATAGTGAAGAGATTTTTTGGTAGGCTCAGTTCAGTGGGAATAAGTGTTGGTAAATGTCGCCCTCAGTCAATGACAAATTGAGACAATGGTTGATTTCAAAGAATTGTACTGATTTCTATTATTATTTACTTTGCCCTCTATAGCTGTAATAATAGTTTGTTTGATTTATAGAATGAATTGAATGCAGGTTGTCCATTTTCAATTCTTATAAAAAAAAGTTTCAAAAAAGTGTCTTAAAGTGAGACTTCCCCTTTATTTTTAAATGTCAACCTTATTTCTTTTGTGGTCACTTACATAATTTGTAGGATCATCCAATGTTGAAAGAGAGAATGTTTAAGTGCTATCAATAATGATATGGAATGTATAACTCTTGGTAATATGAAATGCACTTTGTGTATATGTCACCTCGGTATGCTTTAAGATAAAATTGATAATGGCCCTGTGCATAGTTGACGATATCATTTCCAACAGGAAGGTTGTCAATGTGAGCAAAGATAGAAAAGTAGGGCAAACAAGCAAAATGTCAATATCAATGGTTTAAAGAGGAAGCCTTTAACAAAAGATGAGATTATTTAATTGGGCGGACCTCAACTAAAGATGGGTTGGTGAATAGGGTTGACGTCCCATGTTAACACTAACACTGTGAAGCTTCCTTGTTTTCAATAGGATGGCCAATAATTAAACCTGAAATTATAAACATGTCCCTGTATTCCTCACAGTACTGTCCCTCATTATCCTATACCAACTGCAAGTTACTGCATATTCGCAAATTTAAATTTAATATCTGTGGCTATTGTTGCCTAAATGTAAGTGTTAAAAAACAATGGGATAAAGAAAAATTTAAATCAAAGTGTATTTAGGTACTGTCCTCTATGTGTTCCCTCATAAATGCAGGTAGCATGCACTGCCCCATACTGTACATACTGCTTGCAATGTTGTACCATTTTGTAAGTTGTACACTATTTGATTTCAATATAAATGATCTTTTTCCCCAGCTCACTCATCCTACTGTCACTGTCCAGCTTCGGTGTTCATTTCTTAAGATATTTTAAGTTGCCTTTAATGAAAATATTCTTACATGGAAGCAAACATAATTGCCGAAAACAAAGTACTTATTGTCTTTGTCGTCCCACAACCACTTTTCCATAATTATTTTGAATATATTTTTTTATATTAATATACTGCTGTAAATATTATTATAAGGTTGTGCTTTGTAACTCTTTCAAGTTCTTACTTTATTGATGTTTACAGTGCCGATGTTGTTATATTTTAAACGCAAGTTACCTTCCAGTGAAGAAATACTATAAAAATAGACATGGGAAAAAGAACCACTTGTTTCTTTTCCTAAGAGTTGTATTTCACAACACCTTAATGGTAGATACCACCAAGCTTTCTGTTCTGTATCACATGCTTGGTAACAAATCTTATAATCATTACAGAATGAGGAAAAAGAAAAATAACTATTCTAGTTTTTCTCCCCAAAAGCTGCCAAAACTAGATGTTAACATACAATGATTTATGTCTGTTTTCATCAATCTTTTTATTTAGGTGATCTTCCCTGCACTTAAATTCCTTGCTGTTCTGGTAGATGATTTGAAATTAACCAGGACAGAAGCAATTAATTTGTGAAATGTTTCATGACACAACGGCATATCACTACCGCAGGGTAAAGAGAAACTGCTTGCAGTGTGTGAACTTTATGACGTCTTTTATTGTATTGTAGTCAACAGTTCGTTATACTTTTAGAATAAACCTATGTTCGACAGCTCAATCTTGTAAAGATGTTGGGACTGGATGGAAGGTATGGTTAATTAGAAACTCAATTAGTTGTTCCCCCAAATTACAGATTAATTTGTTGAAACAATTTATATGAGCTGGAAAAGTTGGCTAAGAATGATGAGCAATGGTAGAACAATTATTATTCCTGTGGAGAAGATTTTATTGAGAAAGTTGCGAAATGTTGGTAGAAGTTGTGCAAAAATTGCCCAGAAACCTGGCTGGAAAGGTTACCGAAATACATCAGGGTTTCTTGTAGTAGTGAAATGAGCTGAATCAGAGGTTTGGGTGATGACTCTTGCAGTCTTTGAAATCTGGTAAAATCATGAAAATTTGGAAAGAAAACTCCAGGCCTCTAGGGCTGGAAAAGTCTTGAAGTTTAGGGAAATTGTGTGAAGCAGGGTTAGAGATAGCAATTTGTGAGTGGTGGTTATATTATCTGAAGTGGTGGTTGTTTAAATTACATGGCCATATATTTATATTATAGTTTCCTTTTTAGCTTGGGCTAGAGTGCTGGTCGCACAGGTGCACGAGTGGTGGTCGGTAATAGGGAAGAGGAAGATTTACAGAAATTATTCATTTGGTGATGAGAAAGTTCTGGGAAAGTTATGAAAATTGATTTCTCTGTGAGAACATGCAGAAACTCCGACTCTAGGTGAAAACTTGTGGACAAATAATGGAAATGACTGTCCCACTCAACAATCATAGACTTCAATACCCTGATTAAAAATTTGGTGAAATTATTTGGAATGTAGTCTTTCATTCTCAAGCTATGCGCTTCCTCAGAGTTTTAACTATTTTTGAGATTTCTCATTAGATGTGTCTACTCAAACATTACATTACGAAGTGTTAATTGCGCAGCATCTAGCCATAACCAGGCCTAACTTAAAGCAGTTGGTTAGAAAGTGAGTCATAAAATAAAATGTAACTAAACTAATTTTACAATAACCCCTTTGGCAAACCTGCATAACCTATGTAAAATAATGAAGATGAACATCAACAAAGCAGGCTTGACACCTATCTCTTCAGTTCCTCCTGTTCACAAATTTGAATCCATCCAAAGTTAATTAATGATAATTTTCCATGTTATCTTGTTAATAGATCAATCACCACAATAGACCTTATGCATATTATGTCACAGAGCAAAAAGTACGCCCTCCTCTGAGGGCAAAACAAACCAGCACAGACAAATGCAGACAGCTTATTTATCAACCAGTCGTATAAAAGGAAAGTCTGCTACATGTGCTAGTGAATGCATGTGGGTGCGGCCACATGCTCCATTGTTTTTCCCCAAGGATGACATCAGTGTGTCATCAGTTCTTAAGGTCTATGAAGGAATTGTACCTGGGAAATTACAAAAGTTTATGTTACTCTTCGTATATGCAGGGGGAAAAGATTTTCCAGAAGTTACAATGCATGTTGATTGTTATTTTAGAAGGAATGATTGGGAAGTGTTGCTTTCATACTGCAATTTAATAAAGAAACAACACATACTGTAGGTATGTCTTGTCCCATTTTTGTCTCTATCTGTTGTAAATATCATCAATCCCATCTACTATTGTATTTGACCCAAAAATGATAATGCACCAAGAGAGGCTATCCCTTTGTTAGGTTTGTGACCTAGCAGCTTGGTCTATCCTCCTTTGCCAGGGAATTGGATCTATTGCTTCTTTCATCAGAATGAAGATTTTACACTTTTTCTTGGAAAGTTTCAACTTTAAAAAGTTTTGTAATTTCATGTCTGGAAAACATGGTTTTGTTACTGACCAAGTAAAGTTTGGCATTAAAAATCAACATGTACACTGTTAGCCTGGATGGTCATGAAATATGTCTTGTAAAGGTCATGAAATGATTCTTGTAAAGGTCATGAAAAGTCAAGGTTAAAGATGGAAGAAAGAGCAACAAGGTTGAGGTGTTAAAGTATGTTACAACAGTCTTCAAGTCTTATTGCATTAAATGCAAAGCAAGACCATTTCATTGTCTGTTTAACTGAATAAAGTATTTCAAAATAAGTTCCTTATGTTTGCTTCTTTGTTCTTTTTTGTTTGTCCAAATTACAAGATTGTTAGAAAACACTAAATCTTGTTGCCAGTGTTACTCTTCAGAGAACAGTCATTGAGGGAGCCCTCTAATGGTCCAGCACTTATTTTTCAGCTTTGTCTCAAAATCAAAACCAGACACCGCTACAGATAGGAGTCTGTAAACCTGTCAGCATTTTGACAAGGGAATGGATCGCAGAGGTCCTACTTATAATTGAACATTCTAAACACTGCGGTAGATCTTGGTGTTCTTTGCATGCATTTTTGTAACCCTATTCAAGTTAGACCAGTGAGTGACCATCATGCGGAACAACTCTAATGGCAAAATTGTGAGGATGACTTGTAGCCTAGATTAAGAAAGTTCAGTTATTGAGGACAGGTGATAGCTTGGTAGAGACCATAAATTTATTTCACAGCTTATCTTGTTATGATTATTACTCCAATGTGGATGATTTAAACCTAAGTTATTGTTTCAGGAGCATAAACATTCTCCATTAAATATTCATTTTATTTAAGCAGTTGCACAGGCACAATTACATTTGGGTGAAGCAGAACTTTTTCTCTGATAGAAAGTGAAAGATGAACATGAACCAGTTGTGATAATGATGTTGTCGCAAATGGTGGAACTTACAATAAATTTTCAAGGTGTGTGCTTAATGTCAGATGACAAGCAAATGGTGCAATTGTCATTTGTAGATGTGGTTATTGTCTGTTGGGGTTTGTTTTACTGTTTGAAGTCTGTACAAAAATATGATCATTTGCCTGATCAGTGGCTGTCATGAAAAATTTTTGTCAGTTAAAATCCCATAAAGAACTCGTAGCTCAACATTTCCATAAAATATTGGGTTATTCTTTCTCATTAGTTTTCAAAAATCTGCTTTGGTTTAAGCAGACTACAGTGTGACGAGTTTGCATCATACTCGATGGTGTCATGGTTGAGAAAGTGAAGTTAGAGTTTTACGGCCCAGTTTCAAAACCTGTTGGTTCAAATTGAGCCCGCCACGGCCTTTTTTCCAGTTGTGGCTCACTGGCTTGTTTTCCCTACTCCATTGCATGTGTGGAGCATCAGCCACAACAGCAGAAGGTTCCATTTTTAATGTCTTTGGTATGACTCGACCTGGGAATCGAACCTGGGCCTTCTGCGTGAGAGGGGGATGCTCTTACCCTTAAACCAAACACATGGTTGATTTGAGATTTTAGTTTTAGGACAATTGGGAAGAAATTGTACACTGCCAAGTTGGCACTACTTTCACTACTTTGTACGCTCCACTGGACCAGTCACATTGTTTGTCCAATAGTTTTATATTCAGTTTCTGTGAGGGACAGTTTTTACAACCAGTTTTGAGCATGTTGCCTTCAGTTAGGAAGAACAAACATGTTGGTTTTCCCTGACTGGAGCCTTGAGACAATTGCAAGGCTGGTAAGTGATTTTTGGCAAGTGATTTTACGGGAAGGTGAAAATAAGTTTTTAATATGTTATGCTGCAACCCCTTCAAAATGGACCAGTGGTCAGTGGTCAGTGGTGAGAAGGAAAGTTGTCCCACCTTGAAGGAACTAGGTCATGACAGATTGTGTTGAGTTTGGTCATGGAAACTAGTATAGTGGCTGGTTAGCTCTAGAGCATAATTTCAAAGGACTGGTTTTGACTGGCTAATTATCTGTTTACTGCTTATTAAAGCCAACTTGTAAATTTGAATTAAAAAATTATCCTGAAGGTGCAGACCCAAATCTACATTTCTTGGACTTTGTGTTCTGTTTCAATTCAATTCAAATTTATTTTTCATGTGCTTTTTAAAGATAACTACAGTACATGGTCAAGTGGTGAGAGCATCTGACTTGCAGCCAGAAGGTCTGGAGTTGAGACCCCTGGCCAGGTTATTCCAAATATGTCACTACAGGACCCATTAGCCAAATGCAGCACCTTTGCAGCTCTCTTCACCTATCCCGAGAGTTGTTATCTTTACTTAATTTATGGAACAAACAAGCTCACCTTAGAATAAAATTTACATTAACTCATTAATAATGCACAAAAACTAAGTAAGAGCAAAGCAAACACACTAGGTATAACAGAATGTTAGGAGAGCACAGGATGAAGAAGAATCACATTTCAAGAGTTTATTTTATTTTATTTATCCTTACGTTTCAGTTTTTTGGCAAGGTCTGTGCAAAAAATTTGAATGAAAACTTTATTTTTTTTCTTTGTTAGCAAGTAATTGATTTTGAAAGACGTGGGCCAAAAAAGATGTGGTTTGTCATGGTTACATCTCAATGTTCTACATCTCTATGTTTGAACAAAATTTCACCAAAGTACCCTTTGTCCGTGCTTTAGTACATTTTTGTCAGCGGGAAAGTGCATTTTTACTGGCCCCAAAGTATATTTTCATCATCGCCAAAGTACATAAATTGTTGATGCCAAAGTGCATTATTGTAGGCACCAAAGTTCTTTTTTTGTCTATGACAAAGTGCACTATGTTGGTTCCGAAGTATATTATTGTAGGGATATAGAGACGTTGGAACATAGAGATGTCGGAATATGGGAATGTCCCCCCATTTGTCATTGATATGAACATGTTGACATCAATTTACGTATATTTACTATGTTGGCCTTCTTGGCCTGTTGGAGTTATGACTGAAGATACAGACATAGCAAGATGCCACTTACAGAGTGTTTTCATGTGACTTCACAATTGGTTAGCCACGCCCATTGCTGGACAAAATGTCAACCGTCATCACATTGGTCATCATATCAGCTGCTTTCCAGCTAGCTACACATACTGCACTTTTCCTACCTGCCAGTATGACTTTTGACATCAGTGAAAACACATGCCCATATAACCAATATGCCTCTCCAGTGCAGAAGTCTTCACCTTTGAAGTTGGCACTATACCGGATGATAATGATGACTGTGGTTGCAAAGTCCATTGTTCCATTTTGAATAACTTTTTGTCATACAAAGAGAACAGATGCTTCTCACAATCAAAAAATATGTGCAGATTTGTTCAATTTTCTGTCTGGACAGTGACAAGTCTAAATTTGGGTGGATGGTGCTTGCCATTAGACTCAGTGAAGAAAGCACCAGACCTAACCAACCCTTGAACATGACATCATGCATTGCAATAAGTCTCAAGAATTATAATGCTAACATTTCCTCATGTGCCTACCGCTAAGCTAACCTTGTGAAATGATATCAGGCATATAAACTTCTTAAGACATTAATATGAGACTTAAAAAAAAAGAAACAAGACGTGATAATTTATTGGTGAACCATAATAACTTCTGCATATATGTAATAGATTCCTTCATATTTCAAAAAATCAAGGACCAAAGAAGTGTTGCTTTTTTGCAGATCTATTTGTTTCGTATCAAGATATACTGGAAAACTGAATTGCTTAAAACAGTAAAGTATGTAGAGAAAATGCCAGATCTGGGATTCGCATTGCCATAAAATTGTCTCCTCGTTTAAAGTTTACAGCCTGCTGAGATATGCAGGTTTATTAATTGCCCTAACCTTGTATTCAATATTGACAAAACATTGAATCTGCTTGTGACTTCTCATCACCTTATTCAGGTATTCACTACTTTGTAAAAACAGGAAGCTTGCATTTTTAAAATTGTGCCACAGGATGAAATCTTTTTCGTTCTTTGAATTGAAAAATTTAAATCTCTTCTCCCATCTACTAAATCCTGTCGTGACTTAATTCCTGGCCGGTAAAGATTTGATTTTTTGCATCATCCTATTCAGACTTTATTGACAAATCCGAGACAATGGTTTATTCTTCTAGTCTAGCACTTGTTTGAAAACTTTGAGAGATTTACCACTCAGCAGAAAACAAAACCAAAGGCTCTCACCATGTATTGAAACATGTATGGATAATTCACGCTCTTGCACGATTCAATCTTAGCCAATCAATGGAGCGGCCTTGTTCTCTTTTATCTAACATGTCACAAATTACAATTAGTAATTCATCCTAACCAGAGCCGATGCCTTTAGCATATAAGGCTGGACTACTTGCAATGAAACATTTCCAAGATGTGTTGAGACTTGTTGCCCAACAAATCAATGTTCATTATTGATCTTAGTTTGTTTGGGGTAAGCTTTGAGCATAAACAAATCATCAATTGATTGGCTTTTACAAAAGCTAGTCAGACTGCAATCTTCAAATTTCTGACCCCAAGGGGTCTTTGAGGCCTGTACCTTGAGGTCTTCTACTGCTAGTCACGTCTGCGTCTATTGTCGTTTATGATCTATGAAAATAATTTACAGCCATTTTTCATATAATGGCTAACATGTCCTGTAGGGTTTTTGTTGCAGAGGTGGGCAGATTTGAAATTGTTCCACCTTCACTTAAGTGATATGATAGCTGAAATAATTGCTTTTCTGTTTTTGGAAAATATTGATAAACACTATTTAATAGCTTATTTTAAATCATCTTGATTGTTTAGAAAAAGAAGGTGCTAAATTGGTCTGAAAATGTTTACCCTGAAAACTCCTCCAAATCATAAAAAATTTAAATACCTTTGTCTTTCTTCATGTTATTTATTTTTTTTTTGACATATATACATATTGTAAGTTAACTGTAACCCAATGAATTGTACTTTCTGGTAAATAACAAAAAATACAGTCATGTGATACGAAAGAGCTATTCAGGATATAGGATACTGAAATACAAATTAACCATCTGATGACTTCATTCCCCAAATAATCCACAAAGAATACTTTTTTTCCTTTCTTCTTAATGACAAGTCTTCTGGATCCATGCTGCTTGTTCTTGGAGATATAACAACCAAGTTAACTCTTGAATAAGTTAATTTTAAGCCATGGAAATATCAAACTTCATAATCCTTTGGTTCCATCTCAGTGTCATTCCTTTTTAGTTTGCCTAGCATGTTGAACTGTGTGATGTTCAGAAAATACAAGTAAATATAGGGGAAAAAAGGTAACAAGGATGGTGTTTATTTTATTTCTTGCACACTCCTAATTAGCTCACACTTTATTACAATTGTCCATATTCTTTGGAATAACTGCTGGATTTGAAAAATTCTTCCTTCTCTAGGTGGCTCTCATTTTACAACCCAAATAGTTTTCAGTAACTCTTCCTAGAGGAATGGTCAACTCTAGTTCAGTTGCCACTCAATATAAAGCTTGCCAACATGGTTTCTTTTAAAATGCACCAGAGCATTTAATTGGTCTTTTTTCAACTCTTCTTCATCTTGTTCTCAAAGAAATAGTTGTCCAAGGTGTATCACATGATCTCACACTGAAAAAGAGTTAGTTTCCTCCCCAATTAGAGGAGGAAAGTAATGTTTCATAGGGGAGGAAACTAACGATGACCCTTGTAAAGTGATTCCAGTAGATTTGGTTTTCAAAAAGAACCAATGTTTCAGTTATAATCATTTTATTTTATTTATAGAAAACATGTTTGTATATGTGTTAATTAACGACAAATGAAGCTGAAATAAATGTTTTGGCTCGGCCTGTGTTCAGGAGGGAAGGAGGATAGAGCATGAAACTCGTAGTTTGGGAGATTTGAATGTAAACCAGGAGTAAGTTTTTAGGAAAAATAGGGCAAAAGGTTAAATAATTAAGTTTGGTATTCTCATGTATTTTACCAATGCAGCAGAAAAAAAAATGCTAAAGGTCAGATGTATGATAGACTGAATGCAGTATAAGTGGTTTCACTTTGGTTTTATTCTATGAAGAAAATGATGAAAATATTCATGGGGAAGATCCATGAGCTTTCTGTTCTGTTACCCTTGGATATCTTGTCATATTTTTGAACCGTATAGTTCTCTACAAGAGTGATGACTTGTTCTTGGTAAGGGGAGAGAGAGGTGTTGGACAAGACTTAATGTGGGTAATTTTGCAGATATTAAGAGACCCTCCCCTGATCATCGCCCATGACTATGTATGGGATACAAGAAACTATATCTTTAAGGGGGAAAAACACTTATTGCATCAGCAAGCTCATTTGTTTCATCTGTGACACCTATATGGATTGCAACTGGTCATTCAAATGAATTTTCCTTTTGGGTCAAGAATGGTCAACAGACCACAAGAGTTCTCCAGTAAGTTTATTGCAATGAATAGGGTGGTCCTATCAGGCAGGATTCAAGGGATAATTTGAGGTTAGTTTTTGACATATCAGCCACAAGTATTTGGTGTCATTGGGAAATTTTTCTCACTCTATTGTCTTTTTATTCAGAATTTTACAAATTTCTGTGCAGGTTGATTATTGCACTATGACTGAGATGTGCATCATCAATGAAAAAACGGGATCCGGGGACAGAGTTTGATGATGAAGGCTTGCAGATAGTCAAGGGGTGGATGTGTGAGTTGAACATATCACAGCTCTGGTCAATCCTGACCTGAATAATGAAGCAGGGGAGGGTGCTAGTTTTCTGTCAGAAAGTAGAAGTAAACTTGTACTCAGTGGTATAGCCACTGGGTTGGTTTGGGGGGTTAGACCCCCCCCTCCCCATGACCCAATCTTGCAATGCAAAAAACACCTAGAAAAGCAGTTTTTTCTTTCCTTCCTTAGAGTTTTCCCTCATGTTGTGCCCCCCCCCCCCCCCCCCCCGCAGTGACACCAAAACCCAGAGCTGCCAAGTCTTCCTGATTCTGCAGAAGACTTCCTGAAAATTTCACCTCCAAACATGCAAAATATAAAATCTTCCTGATTGAGAACAGAATTTCAGCCATTGAAAAACACACAAATACCTGAAATCTTCCTGATTTATGAGGTGAATCTTCCTGATTTCAAGACCTCAGTGTTGGCAGCTCTGCAAAACCCTCCCCATGACACAATCCTGGCTAAGCACCTGCTTCTACTGAATAATGCCAATACAAGATAGGGTCCAGGAAAAGCTCTGTTACAGGGCTGAAAGGGAACCCCTATGGGTGCAGCAAAACTGTAAGAGGTTTGCAACTTGCAACTTTTCAACAAAGCTATATCTTTATAGATTTGTGTACATGGAACACCCTTCTGTGAAGTTGAGTTGAGATTAGTTTCTTTATTAAGCAAAATTTACAAAATCTACTTTGTGTGCTAGGATACTGTGCCAGACCTATAAAGTACAAATGCCTGTTGATGGGTAATATGCTCTCATGGATGACTCTATAGTTAACGTTAATGTGTAACATTATTAAATATGCATGTATTATTGTTGCTATTGATTACACACTTAATAATGACATTGTACTTTGCTGTTTCATTTAGTTATATATTGCTTTACAGTTTCTGACAGATTTAAACTAGATTGCTTAATACAGTGTGCTCCAAAAATGTGCCATAAAGTCTGGAGGCTTCATGCCTCCTTACATTTCTTGCATCTGCAAGTTTAAATTACTTGTACATTCTTCCATGAATCTTGGAACCTTTGAAAATTTTAAAGAGTCAAAAAATTCAAAGAAAAATAATCGCCTCATTGGATGTCACTGCTCTGATAAGGGGCTGGCTTCTGAGTGCGGCGAACGGTAACGCAGCGTTGCTTCCAATCAAATAGACAGATTAGTGAATTGCCATTTTCTGACATAGGAATGATAGAGGAGAGCCACATGGCGTGAGCGTTTGCGATTAACTATTCATACTTTTAATACCAGAAGAATCTGTTTAAAGTAAGCATGCAATCTTTCAAAGGAGTCCCATTGGGGTTTTTAGATAAAGAAGAAGATAAAGAAAACAAGAAAATAAAATTGAGAGTAAACTTAAGCAATATAGCCATATATTAGATATTATGCAGGCATGGACTAGCAACCTTCATCATCATCATCTCACAAACAAATGAGACATAGGAAGATGGATTTACTGATGATTTTTTGAAGATACTTCAAAACTAGGTTTTTCTTTATGGGGGCAAAACAAGTTCTCGGTGGTAATTGAAGAGGCTGCCTGAGGGGGCTGGCCTTATGGAAATCCTTATCAAGAGGGAAACAAGGTTAAAAATTGAGGAGAAGGTTGCAGAGGAAATGGTCGATTTGTCTTTCAATCATTTTGGCCGGAACTCAGTATCAATTGGCTATGTTTATGAAGTATTCATGTTAAACTTGTTTGTACTTACATCTTGGTTAGAGCATCTGAGTTGCAACCTGGAGGTCTGGAGTTCCACTTCTGGCTGGTTATATGGAAGACTTTAAAATGCAACCTTTACTCAGTGGCATAGTTAGAAGTTCATATCTGGGGGGACCAGAGCATATTTTGAGGGATCCAAACCCTAGGCCCATCAGTAATATTGAGACTTTTAAAACATAATCTTGAAAATATTTTGAGGGGGCCTGACAGAAGTTTGGAGCCCAAGGCTCCCATCCCCCCTCAACCCATTCCCCCTCCCCTCCCCCACCCTGTGGCAATGCCACTAATTACTTACTGCCAGAAACAGTGCATTTTTAGTTCCAGTGACAAGAGAGTCCACTGTAGTCATGATGGCATGTGTGTGTTGTGTTTATGACACTTTACTTGAACACGAATCTCAAGATAGGAATGTCTGTCAGTTTTCACACTTGATATGTAGATGCCTCATTTACAGAGAAAGAACCCTATTGTTTGTGGTGGAAGTCAAAGGTCGTGGGGTGGGCAGGGATCAAAGCCTGAAATTCTTGTTAACACAATATTTTAAGAGAGAAACTTGGATAGATTTCATATATAGGATGTGGATTTGTTATGGTAAGAAGATGGTCCCTATCATTTTTGGTGGAGGTCAAAGGTCATCTGGGGTCACCAAGGGTCAAACTTTTAAAACCTTGCTAACAAGATTTCTCAAGATAGGAATGTTTGACAGTTTTCAAACTAGGTACATAGGTGCCCCCTCATTCAAAGGAAGGACTCTATTGCTTTTGGTGGCGGTCAAAAGTCACCCACTGTCCCTAGGAGCAAAAAATTGAAAAACATTTCTAACCAAGTATGTCAAGATAGGAAACTTTGGTAAATTTCACATTTATTGTATGGATGCATTAGATTGAGAGATGGTCCTTATCATTTTTAGTGGAGATAAAAGGACATCTGGGGTCACAAGGGGTCAAATTCTGAAAATGATATAAATAATAATCCAAACGGTAAACTTGGATTGATTTTACATTTGGTATGTTAATGCTCTATGGTGAAGAGATAGTTCCTTATCACTTTGGTTTTTTGGTGGCGCTCAAACGTCAACTGAGGTTACCAGAAGTCAAACTGTGAAAACTTTGTTCACAGAGTATCTCAAAGAAGGAAACTAGATAGATTTCATATATTGTATTTGAATGTGTAATGGTGAGAAGATGGTCCCTATTGTTTTTATAGAAGTCAAAGGTCATCATGGGTCAGACTCTGAAAACCTTTTAAACATGCTATCTCAAGATAGGAAACTTGGATAGGTTTTGTATTTGGTTCATGTATGAGCTGTGGTGAGACTGTGGTCTCTCATGGTCTTTTGGTGGAGGTCAAAGCCTGAAAGGTCAACTGAGGTTACCAGGGGTCAAACTTGGGAAATTTTGCTCACAGAGTATCTCAAGGTAGGAAACTATGATAGATTTCATATTTTGAATGTGGATGTGTCGTGATGAGAAGATGGTCCCTATTGTTCTGGTGGAGGTTAAAGGTCATCTGGGGTCTCTTGAGGTCAAACTCAGAAAACCTCTTCAATATAATCTCAAGTCAGCCAAACTTGGATAGGTTCTTAGTCTGTTTGTGGATGAGTTGTGGTTGTGAGACAATCCCCGTATGCTGTTAGTGATAGTGGCATGTCATTTCGGGTAACACAAAATTGTTTTACAACATGTTAGTGTAACATTTCACTGAGAAGATATGGGACACAAAGGCATTATTAAGAGCTAGACATATCATTGTCAGTGACCATGACCTTAAGCCTTGGCAAGAGCAGTTGCCCAAACTTCTTTTGAAACAATAGCTTATTCTCACTAGTTTCTTTTTACTTCTCTTTCAAGATTCTTTGTTATACTTCAGGACTTTAATGTAGCATATCCAAGGCAAAGCAATGAGTTTTCTTCATTAATTTCACAAATCGGTGAGAAATGTATTGTCACATGCTAATTCAAATTGGGGTGACTGATCAAGTTGTCCTTTAATGTTTTTTAAACATTCCACATACATCAAAATTTGATGCCAAACAAAGGGGGAGTAGCAATTGGTAATTGCTTTTTAGTTGTGGATGTTAGGATTCCTTTAAGGCCAAGTGTTTGTCTGAAGCAGCCAATAATAGCAAACCTGCAGTGCCCTCAGCCAAGCTGCACCAGCTACAGCCATGCTTTGTGTCTATGCATTTTAGATGAGTTCTGCTATTTGTAATAAGTGTAGCAAAAACACATCAAACCTTGAATTATGTGATGTGCAAGTGCGATTGCACACCACAACTTGCCTCAAGTCACTCTGAGGAGTGTGATTTTTTTTGCACACCAAGGTAATAATTTAGATTTGATATAGTTTCATGAAACAGCACAACTGCCACACTCCAACATTTCCTGAGGTAGTGTGAATTGTAGCACACATGGAAATTTTAAACTCTCAGCCTGAAGCAGAGGAAGCTGTAGCCTCGGCATCAGGAACTCTCCTGCTTAGAAATCAGAACATTTGACCAGGCCTCATAAAGTGGAGACAGGGATAATACAATATTGCTTAACAGCAGCATTTCTTCATTGTAAGAAACCACTATCTCTTCTATAATTAAACAAAATCCCTGGCCAGGGAGGGGGGACTTTCACCCCATTGGTTACACAACAGATAAACTCCCAGAGAGCAAGTTAAAAGTCTGTTATTTGTGGTTATCTCAGGAAACCAAGACCAAGCTGAATTGAATTTGGAGGTATTAAGAGATAAACATTTCAAATGGTTCCCCTCCCCTACCCTCCAAAAAATATAAAAATTTCAGCAGAAGAGTTTTGACATGATATCTTAGTTTCCACCACGACACATGTTGTAAACAGTAGAAGTGTTTTTCCTCGTATCATTTATTCTTATATACTGTAGTTTCTTATATCTGTTAAAGAACAAACACATTTTCATCTCTTTCCAAAAAAGTTATGAAATGTTCTTACAATAATACACTTGCCACTTTCAAAGAAGTTGCTCCCATTTATGGACCCCTTAAGGACTTTTTTTTAACTGTACCCTCGATGGACTAGAAATAGTTACATGTCAATATCAAGATGCAATTAGTCTCAATGAGGAAACTAACGGGTATGTAAAGAATCGACATGCAAATGGTGATTGAAAAGGTTTTTGGTTTCCTTATCACTGAATAGTTGACACAATCAAGAAAAAGTGTTATAAATCGTCACTGATGTAAATTGGAAGTTTCGTGTATGTTTTATGTTTGGGTCAAAGTTTACATCATTCACTTATTGGAATGTTTATGTTTCCTGACATGTTGATTGCTCACTTCAAAAGGGATTGTTTTATTAGTCAGCTATTGTTAATAGTTACGTTTCGTTCAGAGTTGATTCATAGAGATTGTTTATTTGCATTAATTACCTTGAAATGAGGTTTTCTGGTGGACAAAATTTAAAACCAGACAAATGTAGTAGGATTTAAATCTTTAATGATTAAAAAGTATAATTCTTACAACAGGGTAGCAGGTTGTATAGATGAAGCTGAAACAATAGAGATTAAAACTTAAAACTGAAAAGGTTTTTAATTGTGTATATTTTAGAGATGTCCAAGTCCATTGTTCACAGTAAAGGAATTAAGTTTAAGCAGGGTCAAGTACATAGTTGGGAAGGGGGAATGAAGATGCAACTGCTCTATTCCCCCCCTTCCCCCATTGAGTATATTTGTGAACTATCTTTTTTTTTTTCTTTAACAATATAGCTATTATCCTTCCCATTTATTTCCTTAAATACATCTTAAAGGCACTGGGAAGTGTGATTTTCAGTGACCTGTTATATGATGTTTTGATAATCTGTGCATGGATGTAAAAGTGGCAGAATTAGTTATATGGCCAACCAACAGGGACTGGAAATGAATCTTTGGAATAACAGATTGTGAACGATAAGTCCTAAATAGTATGGAATCATAGTCATCCCTGTTGAATATTCATTACAAGAAGTGTCAGCAAAGATAGGATAAGTTCGGTTTTAGTAAAACTTACCAAATTTTGGTCCTACCAAAAACGTCTGAGACGAATTTGCTTTTTCATAAAGAGAATGAGATACTGTGATGGAATTATTACAGTATGAATTCATCATCATGTGTCAAAAAGTGATTATGCAATGGATTATATAAATATTTATGAATTGAGACTGAGAGGCAGATATTAAAAACAAGGTTGATGTAAACATTGGCATAGCCAGAGTAAACCATGCCGACCCACTTCCCCATCTAATGGAATTCAACAAAAATTGTTTTGCAATGTAACAAAAGATTGGTTTCAAATGATGCTAACATATTACATCTGAAAATACCTGAATATTCAGTGTTTTGCAGAGTAGAGGGAGAACCCCTTTTTTCATAGACCCTCAACCCCCAAGGCTGACAATCAGGCCCAGCTGCCTCCCCAAAACAAAAATCCTAGCTTTAATAGCTGATATTAAATATTAGTCAAAGCTTTTATTTTTGCTGTGGTTCACATTAAAGAGCCAAATAATCATTGCTGCTATTAAACTCCAATTGAAACCAAGTGAAGGAAAAATTCTACTTTACAAGCGGTAAAAATAAAAAAATAGCATCTAAATTACAAATTATGTTAAATGCTGTAGAGAGTTAGTCAGTCCGTCAGTCAGTTTAATGAGATTTAATGACATACCAACATAAACGTTTAACATTGCGTCATTCAACTCAATCAAAAGTTCACCATTTAAATTTATTTTTCAGTATGGTTCAAGTTCAGATTTGGTGTTCCTCTAGTCGCTTCTTATAAAATTGACAGGGGGGGAATACTGTGGGCATATTCTACAACCCCAGCCCACGGGAAGCTACATAGTGACAAATACAAGATGCAACCAGTTCCTTGCAGTGTAAATGCTTTATCCTTGTGTTCATCTACTCCAGGCAATTGTTTGCCTTACAGCAAGGAGACATCAATTTTTAATTATGTTTCCATTAATTTGCACACCATTCTCAAAAAAGATTAAAAGAAGGTAAAGATTTAAAAGAGAAGAAAGGAAGAATATTTTCTTCTTCATCCACGGCTCATTGGCTCTTTTGATTCATAAGCAATGAGGAGGGAGGAGATAATAAATATTTCGTGTGATAAACCAATTAAATGGCACTTATTACCTCACACACAGCCTGGTGGCAGTGTGTTTAATTAAATGATATTTTTGAAGACAAACATGGATATCATTGAATCAGTCTACCACACAGAGCCTGTCTCGCACCAACAGTTCAGTTAATAACATGACTGATCGTTTATCCAATTGGGATTAGTTTTCCTCCCAGGGGATGAAAAGAAGAAAAGAACATTTTGCCTTTTGTCTTTCTCATTTTGGGAAAAAACTTCTTTTAAGGGACAATGTGGTATATCAAGAATGTGAAGTGGGGAACATAAACTAAGGTACATTCATTTTTTTATGGGAGGGGAGGGATGAAAAAGTCTGTCTATGAAAACATTTGTCTCCATAGAAAGTTTACAAATTAGCATGTAGTGAAAGGTTAATTATCCGTGCTTGAAGTCATCTTTTAATGTCAAGTTATGTTTGCCAGTATTTGAGTTTTATCAAAATTTGACTGTTTTTTTTTTTTTGTTTTTTGTTTTTATACAAATATTGAAAGACGAATTTTGTTATTTTTGTTTTACTGGACCTTAGCATTGTCTTCTTAAAGTTAAGATACAAAATTGCAGTTTTTGTATTATTTACTGATGAGAGATGTAAGGAAATGCTTCACAGTTAAAGGGGGAATCACACTTTTGTTCTGACACATCGTTTCCACTTTTCAACTGATTGTTTACCAGAATATAGAACGATTGAAAAGATCTTTTAGGCTAGACAAAATGTTAATTTTGTATTAATTAGCATTGAATAAAAATTTTTTAAACTTATATGGTCAAAAAAATCCACACAAATGCAAGACTACTCGCCTTTCACTCAATGTTTAAATGAGGTGCAGAATTGAAGTCTTGAAAGAATTGTAAAAACAAATTGTCATTGTCTCTTCAAGGTAAGAGTTAGTTTGTTAGATCAGGTTTTATGGCTTCAATTGCAAGACAACTACAACACTGCACTTTGGGCGTATATATGAGTGCTTTCTCTTGATGTCACAAGTGGTAAGTCACACCCTTTGTGACATAGTTGTAGTGTAACAGTCACACATGGGTCACAAGTGGTAAGTCACACCCTTTGTGACATAGTTGTAGTGTAACAGTCGCACATGGGTCAGCAGCTGCTCCTCATCTAGCTACACTATCTAGCATACTACACCAATATGTTCCCATGGAGCAAACGAGGCTGGTGCTTGTGGCATCAGCGAAAGTATTCCAAAGATTTCATTCTTAGACTCATTAGAAATTTTTGTCAGAAGTTCAGAACCAATATTTTAAACAATGCTCCTATTAATAAATCATTTGCTTTGTCTCTGAACCCCTCAGTTCTAAAATATTATAAATTGCCAGAGTAGTAGACAAGCTTGGATATTTACAGTATATTCACCCCAAAGTTACAAATTGCTATCAATCAATAAATCAATAATTTATCTGGTCTCTATCATCATGCATCCATGGTTTAATGTGAATTGTCCACCTCTATCAAAGTTAGATGAATTTTAAAAGTTGTGAAACAAAAAAAAATGTACAAAAATGTTTAAATTATTTAAATAAATTTGGGGGGAGAGAAATCTTTGAAACTTACAGATTTTTATTTGTACATATTCATTGTAAGACCTGGCTGCAAAGCTCATTTTGTCATACTTTAATTGGCTGTTGATAACAGCATGTCAGTTACATTGTCATTTCTTTCAAATTCCCCCAAAATTTCCCCTGAAAAGTATTAATTATGCATCCAGTGAATCAATATAAATTTTCTAATTATGCCACGTTTGTGAACAAGTGCAGAGTTGTCTCAGTGTTGTAAGTGGGGAAGCATGTCAACAAGTTCACCGTAATATATACAGGACTGCCATGGTGGCCCTTTATCTATATAACAAGGAAATCATTGCAGAAAAGGGTAACCATGTCAGTTGGTAAAATTTGGGGTTCCTTTTTCAACAAATCATTCCTAAGGAAATTTAGGACGGGCCTTTTAAAAGAAATTGTACCGTAATGTTAATTTTTGTCTTTTTTGTTGGATGTTATGAACTCTCCATTGTCATAGAGGATGTCCTCTAAGGGAACCGACTACATGGTCAAGTGGTTAGCGCACCCCATTTGCAGTCAGGTCTGGAGTTTGACTCCTAGTCAGGTCATATTGAAGACTTTAAAAATTGAACTTTAATGCCATTGTGTTTGGTGCTCAGCATGTAAGCAATTTAGTATGGAAAACAAGCCAGTGAGTCTTAACTGGAAAAAACTATGGCCGACCTGATTTGAAACAATCCATTAGAAAGTGAGATATAAAACTCTGTTCAACTAACTTACAGTAGGGGTCAAAGATGTTACCCAAAAATGAACTCTTTCTATTTTGCTTTTACTCAGTGGTCTTAAAGGCCCAGTTCTCTCACCCCAAACTGTACCAATTCTCTCCTTTCTTACTGAAGCCCCTCCCACAATTGTCTGAAGTTTGCCCTCATCCAGACACAATCTCAGTTTATTGCTTCAGGGTGAGTACAGAAAAATTCAATTTATATAATCAAAACACTCTCAGTACTGTTCATGCTGTGTAATATAAACTTTGGCACTCTGCATTGTTTGAATTAGCTGTCAGTCAAAGAGCTGAGGCAATTGAGAATTTCGGTACCAGAGTACCAAAATTGTAGTTTGGGGTGAGAGGTTTGGCCCTTTAAGCCCTTGGCAAGCTGGTCCATGTCATATGAAAAAAAATAGCACATGTAAAAAAAAAAATAGAAATGTTGGTATCTTGAAGAACTTTTGGCAGTCAGAGAGAAATTTTGCTATAGTTATGTATTGCAATCGGTTGAAAATTTGGAGAGATTTGACTAACTTGCAGGGAAATTGACACATTTTCTGACTCTGTTCTGTCTTTGCTAAACAGTAAAAAGGATGGGGCTGTACAGTTATGCCAATCACTAGAGAATTGTTTGATTACATGTGCAAGTGCCAGCCATGAGGTCAGCAGCATTTTCAAGGAGCGATAGGGCCATGCTTCCCAACCCAGGGCCTCTGATGCTAAATGATGTGAATGCCTTAGTTGCATCAATTGTCTTGTGGTTATATATGGCACTTTCACTAGTTTTATGATGCATGTAGTACTTAATGCTTCATCTCAAATGCTACAGATTGTGATTTTTTCACAGCATTGGGATAAACACATTTCTGCCATTCTTAACTTCATTGTGAACAGTGTTTCAAAAACAGAGTGCTTAACATCCTACTTAAAAACCAGTGTCTGTGAAAAGATTTGGTGCTGTAAATGTTGAAAGTTAAATTTAGGATGTGCTAGATTTCTCTTTGCCATTTGATGTGGGGCCAGATGGTTCCCACAGTTTGGAATTATGAAAGCTTTTGTGTAAAGAGCAAACATTTCAATTGAATGGCTTTGAAAGAGAGGTTAATGTTTCACAAGTAATGGTAGAGTGGTAGAACGCTGGTTTGAAATTCACAACACATCTCAACACAGCTTGGATTGTTTGAAAATGTCACAGGTTTTCATGCAAATATCATCAAAGATATGGCAGTTGCAAGGTTGGTAGGCAAAGCAGAGTTTTATATTGCATAAAGGATTATTTCTAGTCGAAAGAAGGATTACAGGTGCAATACGAGATGTACACTAATGTAGAGATTTAATGAAAAATTGTTGTTTATGTGGTTTCTCTGCAGTCTGGTGAACTATACCCCCCTGGATCCTAGGGCTCAGGCCATTGTATGTGATGCTACACATAAACAATGGATAGGGAAAACGAGAGTGAGCCACAACTGGAAAAAAATCTGGTGGCGGTTCGACTTGAACTAATAGGTTGGAAACTGGGCCATAAAACTCCATCAAACTAACCAACTAACCTAGGTCTTTGGCTATTCTACCCCCACCCCCCAGTCAGATTTCAGCTTGTCCTTTTGTACCATATGCTCATTCATGACATATGAGGCATTGGCACTGGCTGCTCATGACTGCCCCCATATTATAGTGGGAGTCCTGTATTGAGCTACCCAGTGAGCCACAACTGATAAAAGGACATTTGCTAACTTGACTTAAACACCAGTTGGTTAAAAACTGAGATGTGAAACCTCATCTATCTAACTTGTCAACCTATATATATATAGAGCTAGACAGGTGATGGGACCCTAACCCCATTTCCCTGACAGACAGTGGTGGCGTGAGAATGTCAGAATTGGAGAGGGGGAAAACTTTGGGCGAAGGACAATGTTGGGGGGAAAATTTGGGGTACACAGCAAAACCGAGCCCTAAGCACCTGTCTTGGGGGTTGGGGTCCAGGGGGAACCCTTCAAAGCTCTGAAGTTTTAGCATATCTCTAGCTGAAAGATTTATTCTCTGGAGAGGTTTACATTATTTTCGTTAACCCAACTCCTGATTGACCTAACTTGGGGGGGGGGGACAAGTAGGGGGAAAGAACAAAATGTGGGGGACACATTCCTCATTTTTCCCCACAGTAGCTGCCACTGTTGACAGAACTGCTCATTTGAAGGTGTGGCAGTTTACCTAGCAGTTCTGTGGGACTTACACTGGGGTATTTCTGCAGGCCCACAATAGCTGTAACCCTGAGGTAGACAAGCCAGTAGAGAGAGGGGGGGGGGGTGATTCTATCGTGGCTGCCTCTGAGAGAGCTTCATCCAGGTGCTAACAAATTATGCCAGATGTAAGATTATTAAAAATTCAACTGCAGGTTTTGCTCTTCAAATAAAGCTTCAGTGCCCTACCAGTCCAAAGAACAGCCATCATCTTTGATGTAACTCAATGTCCAATCAGTAAATCACATTTAAAGGGGAAATTACCCCCAACTTGCATTAGTATAATAGACTGTCCTGTTTCATGATTGACTCTTGAGTCATGTGTTAATATCTGACTATTGTGAAATTTACAAGGAGTAAGTGTTTGGTTTATCTTGATACAACATTGAAGTCTTAAGAAATTATGAAAAAATGAAAGATACTTTGAAGAAAAATAAGAAAATTGTGAGATTTAGCTGGTGGTCTTCAAAATAAAGTAAGGATGATTGCACCTGCCCTGTAAGGACCAAAGTATAAGTTTTTACACTTGTATTTATTTGCATAGAATGTCCAGTCCATGGAAGTACTCCTTCTTCCTCACTCATGTTAAATTTTTGAAAGGAAGGACCAATCAGGAGGTTGCAAGAGAATAAAAGTTTCCATGAGAAAAATGATGATTTTTCCAGAGTATTGATGGAACCCTAGCAGCTCCCAGGTGGAACCAATTGTAATGCTCCACTGTCACAAGGTATTGTTGCTGCGTAAACATTCGTAAGTGATTACAATAATAATGATGAATTTAAGTTTGTTTAACTTGTTTTGAATGCCCAGTGAAGCCTTCATTGTGAGTATATCCTGTACAGTTTTTGTAACGTAACCTTTGAAAAGGTTAAACTTTTCGTTTTTTGTAATAACAAGGCCAAGGTCTAATGATCAAAGCATTAGATCATCCTTCTGTGTATGTCAGTGCGTAATGTTACAAACTTTGTTCTAGCTGTTTTATTATGTTAGGTCATCCATATGTATCCTTGAGGAAGTCTCATTTATTCTGGGGAGGGGAGGACTTTACATACAGTACCCCTGCTCCCAGTTTTCTTGGTGGCATAATAATAAACTTTTCTTGACTGTTATAGACTGAATGGCAGTCATCTTGTCTTACCCTTAATGAATATTTATTCTCCTAATATTTGTATTCTGTCAAAATGTATGTACAAATAGTATCATGTTGCCTACAGACCATCTCTTTTTCCTTCTCCCATCAAGCTCTTTGTGGACTGGGGGTCATAAAACATACCCACAGTCCACAGTTTTAAACACATATGTCATAAGATCAACAAAATGTGAGGACTTGAACCACATTTGAATCTATCATAACTTTTTATCACGGTGGTACTAGATGCAGAGGCATACGGGGATAACTTTTGTGAGGGGGACAAGAGCAAATGTTCCCTGAATAATGCCCCCCTTTATCATGTTTTGCCTGACTGGACAACGTTTTTGCGCAAATTGGGAGGGCACCCCCTCCTCATACCCCTATGACTATATTTAAACCGTTTGTGCTGGTGTGCCTTTAAGTCCCATAAGAAACAAACAAACACTTCCTCATCACAACTTTTTAACCCCCTCACTCTGAAATACTTCTTCTCTGATCCATAAAATGTTTGCTTAATTCAGATAATCCAGTCTTTAAAATCTTGTCCAGTTTTTAGATTAATTTTGATCAACACAAAATTTGGACTGCAACTGTAAGCTATTTGATACCATTCTCTTGAAACCATCTGGCCATTTAGGATTGACTGATTTGTCAGTCTACAAAAACAATATTTTAGACTGCCTCTCAGCCATGTGTTAAGTATATGCAGTAGCGTATACCATTACCCTGGTGCCTAGTCTATTGTGCTGTAATTCCTTTTTCTTTTGAATTTTTACTGCATGTGTAAATATGGGCAGCTTCATAATCAAGCCCCTGATTGCTTAGGGGAGAATGAAAATAAAGGCATACCAAAGAAGTTACCATATTTTTATTGCAGTCATATTTGGCTAAAGATACTGGTACCATATTTTGAAATTGCATAGAAGCATCCAAACCATGATTCCTGTGTATCATCCTACCTTCATAGGCATGCTTGCCTTTAAAGAAATTTTCATAGGCAAGCATTTTTACTTTTCAATTTTAAGAAGCACCACTGACCCCTGGACAGTGGTGAGTTAAAAGTGCATCGTGTTCATTCTAGTTGTGGTACAGGGGTGTTCCAGCAAAAAACCTCTTGAGACCCTTTGTCCAATTTCCATTTACGAAAGGGTTTCAGTTGGTTTCAAATGTTTCTAAAAGGTTTTCAAAAGGGTTTGGAAAAGGTAAATTGGAAATTCTATTTGAGTTCTGTCAATTTTCCATCAACAACCAAGAGAGGGAACCCTTTGGATGCAAAAGATTTTTCCAAAGGGTACCAAGGGTCCCAAGCATCCATCCCTTTTGAAATAAGGGGAACTTGGCTCCTGCTGCAGACAAATTTACAACCTTCTGGAGAAATATTTCCACCCTTGCCTCCTTATTTCTTATTTAAACCCTCTTTAGTGAGAGCATATGGTCCCTTGAGTTTTCAACTTTTAAAACCTGAAATCCTTTAGGAGATAATCATCAAAACCCTCAACTTAATGTGGTTAGCTTAATGTAATTCTATTCTCTATTCACAACTGTTTGGTATCAACCAGTTACCCTTCTTTATCTTTTTAAAATCCCTTTACTTTCAAGATGATTGTTTCAAAAAAAGCTTCAGTAAAAGATGGTCCAGTAGATCATATTTCTCTGGGCCACTAATTCCAACCACTAATCCTCACCTCTATGTAATCATCAATGCAGAGGAATCTGGTCCCTTCCAAACTCTTTTCATCCTTGTAAAGCAATCAATATGACTTTAAGAATTCAGTGTGTCTTATACAACACCTGTTACAGTCCACAGGTTTACCCAATCAATCAGCTTAGACTTGTTTACCGCTTAATCAATAACTTTAGCAATCTTCTTCCCATCATTGATTTTGTACCAATGCAAAGAAATAATCTGTGCTAAATGGCCCTGAAAGCTGGACCAGGAGATCTTTTTACTTTTCTCTTTTCTGTACTTGGTCTGGACCTTACAAATTTCTTTGCATCTCAACTGTATGGGTCACATTCTGACATGTGCAAGTGATGTTTGATTTGTTTGATAATTATTTTCCAAAGTGTCTTGAGAAGAGTGATGCTTAGAAAGGGTGCATTAATAGTATCCAGGGGCCTTTGGAGCAAATTTTGAAGTTGGGGATTAAAAAGCAGCCCAATATGTTCAACGATAAAATGGCAATGTGAGGCAGCTCAAAATGCCTTCAGTACAGCAGAAAAAGTAGCAGATAAACCCCCAGCCCCTCCCCCTCTCCCCTCCCCCTCTCCCCTCCCCCTTCCCCCTTCCCCCTTCCCCCTCCCCCTTCCCCTCCCCCATCTCAGTGGTCCCTGTTACAAGCCACATTCTACAAGTTTTTACACTCATTATTATCAAGGCACAACCCTAGTTTATTGCCTGAGAGCATACCCTTGTAAGCATTCAAGATGCTAATGAAACTCTTTCAGTACATGATGTGTAATAGGAGCTACTCGGCACTTTTTTAATTTGATCTCAATCAAAGTACTGTGTCAATTGAGAATTTCTGTAGACTACCATTGAAATTTGTAGATTTGGATGACAAATGACTTCCTTCAAGGGGGCCTAATTGAGGAATGAGGAAAAGGGTGGGAAGGGGAATCAAAGGCCAGTTAGTTGCCTGTATTTTATATACTGTGGTGACTGGGGGAGAGGAAGTTTAAATCAGTTAGATTTCTCTCCTACTCCTGATCATTGTCAGCAAGACTGGATAACCCAATAGGCACATGTATAGGCTTTAATCTTAGAAGAAAATGGGAGTCGAATTAGGAAAAAGAATAAGTTTTGTACTGGTATACCACCATAAGTGGTATGGACTGTGATGGGATTGGGGTTCAAAGGGCAAAACAGTTGAGAAATGTTCCATGTGTAGGATTTTGTGAAACATGTTTGTAGCTTCCAAGAGGAATTCAGATTTCAGTTTAAGCGTTGACTTTGACAAACCTTGTGGTTGAATACTGTGCATTGTTCGTGCATATAATTATGGTAAGTAAAAGATATGATAAAGATTTCACCATAATAACGACGTATTTAAAGACAGGTTTTATATCAAAGGGGGCAAAGGAGAATTATATGTTCTTTGGAGTGATGAGTGTTTGTTTTTTGATTTTCAAACATTTTTTGGCGAATTTGTAGTTAGTAATTGGTAGTTAATATTATTTGACCCAGCATATTCCTACATTTGGGCCATCTCATTCTGACATTGAAAAGTTTCACAACATTGTGGTCATGTTTTCTCTCGCTGCTCTTGGATTTCTACCTTGCAAGTACACCTTCAAAGTCATTAAGTAATCAATTCCTTATTTGACATAAAGTCATCCATTAAATTGATTTATTCTCCATCTCCCCTAGTGTACAAATCTTCCTTCATGTCATAACATTGTATACATCTTTACTTATCCTTCAGGACTATTCTCAAAGAGAATAAACCACTCAGCATAACCAATCAATTTCTTTTTCAACTTGACCATCAAATTGCAGTAACCAAATTACCCTCTGATGAGCACCTTTCATTGATTTTAATGTAGGACCACTGCCAGGGGTCTGACCATTAAGGTTTTAAACTTTTGTAAATGTGCTTTTTATCACATGCTATCTCCACCCATAGGTTACACACTGGTATCCAAGACCCTCACTAAAAGAAAGCAAAGTTAAACCAGAGGGGATAAGTAATTGCCTAAGGGTCTGACCAAGATTAGTAAGATTACATCTCTGAAAGGACTTACATTTGTAAAGAATCAGTTGGCAAGTGATCCTCTTTAGAGCTTTGTAAGTCTATAATCTTGCAACATGTGGTGCAGAAACAAGATGAATTAAGGGCTTTGCACCCAAAGCAATCTTTTTCTAAATTGAAAGGGCTTTTATTGACCCAACAAGACCTCTTGCTGGTTCTGAAAGGTGTGTTGATCAACTAATTGTGTCAAATCCAGAAAATATTTAGAGGTCTTTGGACATCATCATCTATAGGGAGAATAATAGTATCTTCTTGTTAGTTTACCAACACAGAGATGATGGAGAGGGGTAATCTGATGATGAGGGAGCAAGCTTGCTGCAGCAAATTCTCTCAAAGTTAATTGCCAAAAGTAGTTCCAGAGGTAGTATTACAAAACTAATTTCCAGTTGAACTTTGAAAAGAGCACAAGTTGCAGTTTTCCCAAGCTCAATAGCAGGGCTTGATTTTCGTGGTTGTCCGATTGTCCGAGACAACTAAAATTACATACAAACAACCAAAAGTTGGAAGTTGGTTGTCCAATGGACAACCATTTTTCTCTCACACTGAATTATATTCAAGCAGCTTGCTTTTTTATGATAGGAGAAGTATATACTGCTGACTGAACAACTCTTTTCAACTTTTTCCATCATACAATTTCAGACTTAAAGTGTTTTTGTCTTGCAAAAATCATATCTTTTTATTCTTCAAGACCAAAATTATAGTATGCAAACCCAATTACTCTTTTGTGCTGTAATTGTGCACAAAAATGTTTCGGACAATCAAATTTTCTTTCGGACAACAAAAAATACTGAAGTGGTTGCCCAAAGGACAACCATAAATTTTTCTGAAAATCACGGCCTGAGTAGCCTGATAGTATCATCAGGTGACAGTACATACCAAAGTGTTTCCAAAGTATGCATTTGAAAACAATCTCCCTGATAGCAATTTTCCCTTGATATTCCAAAGATTGTCAAACAAGATCAAATTTTGCTCAGCTTTTGTTTGGTGCATTTTGAATTTTTTTTTTTTATAAATGGGTAAAAGAAGGGGGCAGAAATAATAAAGGAAGTGGTAGGGTCACTGGTTGGGTTGGTGGTATTATAGGCCTAAGGATCAAGTATTGATTGCTTGAAACATTTCTTTTTTAAACTCAAAAGTGATAATCTTAATACTTTTTACATTGCATAAGTTGAACTATGAAGCGAAACACAAATTTTAAAGACATAGTAATAATTACCCTTAATATTGGCCACATCATTTAAAGAACTGGGATGAAATAACCCTTCCATCCTTTTTGGTTCCTTGCGGTAGCAAAGGAACCTATGTAGTCAGGTTGGCGTGTGTGTGTGTGTGTGTGTGTGTGTGTGTGTGTGTGTGTGTGTGTGACACTTGCTTCGGTACACTCTAACTCAACAACGGAAGGTTGGATGGAACTTGGATTTGGTACATAGATTCGTCATAGGAAGAAGGTGTGCGGTATCGTTTTTGGTGGAGTTCAAAGGTCATTTGGGGCCACCAGAGGTCAAAAACTAAAAACCTTCTCAACAGGATATTTCTAGTTAAGAAACTTGGATAGATGTCATACTTGGTGCGTGGATGTGTTATGGTGTAAGGATGAAATTGGATATGTTCGGTGAAGGTCAAGGGGTCATCTGAGGTCACCAGGGGTCAAACACTGAAAAACGTTTTAACACAGTATTTTAAGGTAGAAAGGACAGATTTCAAATCAATCTGTGTTTGGTTAAGGTCAAAGGTCATCAAGGTCACTGGAGGTCAACTGCTGGAAGTGTTATTTAGAAAATCTTGTAAGCTAGACAAAGATAGTTTCAATAGATTTTTTATCTCACCTGGTTTTGCATGCTTACGCACTCAAACACCTTAGAAATTTGTCCTTTTTGTTCGTTCAGTAATGATTCCTTTGGGTTGTACACATATTTTGGATCATTCAAAGTTTTAAGAGGGCAACAACTGAAATCTGTAGATTTCACTGAGCACAGGTCACTCTGCATTAAACTGGTCTCTCTGCCAGTGGAAGCAATGCATGGATTCTACAATATGTCTCTTTAATACTGCTGTGCTCTGTGGGGTAACCTTATCCTCATTCTATTATCACACTTCATTAATAACTTGCTTTCTGGTTGACTGCTGAATAAACCCTGTTTTCTGTGTAGAGGTAGCAAACAGGACAAGTGGTAGATTGTTTTAAAGTAACAGCAAGTTTTATTTGAGAGCAGGTAAAAATAACTTGTGAGAGAAATACAAGGGGTGTTTTTCATTCTCTGACCACATTGTGTATCATTTATTGGTGAAAATATCAAATTTGATTACAAGCATAAATACATATGGAAATGAGGTAGTGTTTTTGAAGGATCACCAAGCCTCACAAAAGTTGAATGTCAGTAAGGCCACAGAAATTTAATCTTTGATTTCATGTAAAATTAGTACTAAAATACCCCATGTGAAGATGTTACAAACATTGAGTATGAACTTTTGTTTAGCTCTATTTCACAGACTGGCTGTACAGTTCTCATAATATCTAGCAAGGAACCACAGTGCCCATTGGGCTCTTGTTATACTGTGTGCAAAATGATTTCACCATTTGATTAAGTTTAAAACAGAAGATAATTCATTATTTTATCCCATTTTTAAAGAAGAAAGAAAAAGAACATTTTATTTGAACAAGTGGCAAAATGGTGCCTGAATAGCCTGAATAGACCTCATGCATATGATGTTACAGAGCAAAAAGTACACCCTTGCTTGGGGCAAAACAAACCAACACAGACAAATGCAGACACCAGATATGTCAATATGCACAAAGTCCGCTACACGTGAAGGGTGAATTCTTATGTGCAGGACCACATGTTCCATTGTTTTCCCCCACAGATGACATCAATATGTCGCCAATGCACAAGATCTATGTGTTTCACTCTCACATATGGGTGCATGGGTAGAAATCCTGCTCCTTGTGTTTTGTGTCTTTTTTTTTTCTCTTTGGATACTCCGGCTTTCCTCCTACTTGTCAATTGGTTCATCACTAAAATCAATGGCTCAGCCAATGAAACCAATTAACCACCAAACTGAAACAATATTTAGTTATAACCTGTTCAGTTTATAAGTAGCAGAATCTGCCTTAGTCTTCAGAGAATTTCATTAATCTACTAAATAGATCTATACTCCAATCTCCTCATTGCCTAAATTGATGAATAGCAGCAGATGTTGGTTTGTTGTCACAGGAATGGCTTTTTCCAGAAATGATGAAATGAAGAAAAAAAAAAAACAGTTTTGTTTAGAAAGGTTTGACAAAGTTGTGAATTACCTCAAATTCAAATCAAAAGATTTGAAAAAGAATATATTGTTTCGTGTTTATTTTCCTAATTTTGGAAATCCCCTAAAAGTTCAAGTGAAAGCATTTTAATGCTTTACTCCTTGCCAGCTACTGCAACTTTAAGAGTTGGTTAAGCCTCCATAAGCCTAATGTCTACATCAGCCAATTTACAACTTATGGATTATAAAATGTCAGGCCAATGACTCCGTTTTTGTCAACTAGAAGAAAGGGCATGGTTTCTTATAAATTCCCAGAGAAATCACTGTCCTTGTTTCCATACCATTTGACCAGAGTGGTGGCCCCTTCTAATTATCGTAAAGTCTGCCTGTCATAGATGGAATTGACATTATGTTCTGCAACTTATAAAAAATGTGCAATTCTACCATGGTTTTCGACACATGGTTATCTAATTTTTTGTTACAAAAATCTCTCAAGTGCAGTGGACAGCAAATTTGGCATTAAATCATGTTACAAATAATATTGGCTTTAATTCAGGTTGTTATTCTCATAGCTTTATGTCAATAAAACCCCTGGGAATTCAAACAGTTGGCACTTTTATTGCACGCAGTACTCAAAGATTCATGAAAGGATAACAACATGGGTGCTGTTTGTAGTCTTTCCATGGGTCAATGAGGCCTCGCTGGGTTGGGCAGGTTGCTCATGTTCCGAATTGTTACGATTTCAATCGCTGGTGGAATGGATGAGTGATTATCAAACAGACTCAAAAGTCACAATACTTGGAAGAAATCTGTTAATGTCATATAAAGCTGAAGATTTTGTTATATTGGATCTCAGCTAGGAATTTTTTTTGCAAGATATGACAGCAGCAAAGAGGGGTCCATAAAGAGGGTGATGACATCACTGTCCTTCACATGTACCCATGAAACAGTTGTATAGAAACTGAGAATGCACATGAAAAGGATCAAATTTTCCCATAACTGTTTATATAATTTCAAAGCAAATCAGAGGAAATATTGTTGTTTGTGTAATTTTTTTTATCATAATAATGTCATATTTTTTATTTCTTTGTCTACTTCTCATACTTGATATGTGCAAACTTGATATAAACATGCTTTTACAAGGACACCTAGCACCTTTTTTAAAGTGGCATCAGTTGCTAAATCTACTTTACTCAGAGGCAGGGTTTCTGTCAGAGGGGGGAAAGGGGGGAATTTGTCCCCCCCCCTTTCCAGAAGGAGGTGGGTAAAATCCCCCCTTTTCATTTCCTTAAAAATTAGAAAATTGTCAATATCTTGGTTTCTTACTTAAAAAGATGACACTTTTGCAGCGATGTTTGAACTTACACAAATAAATGGCCTTTAAAACCTTCAAATTGCACTTTACAGGGGCATTGAAGCAAGCTCTTGTCCCCCTGAACCCACTCATAACTTTAGCCTAGGACAGCATCAATTTGGACTTGGGGTTTAGCAGTAATAAATCCCCCCCCCCCTTTTTGTGTTTCTTGCGGAATCCCTGCTTAGAGGTCTGTATTAAAATGGAATAACTTTAGATTTACCTTGATTTTCAAGTCCTGTAGTAAAAACAAAACAATCCTAGAAATTTTTGTTTTGTGAATATATCTCAAGCATTGTGAAAATCGAATGCTGTATTTTATTGACATGAAAAGGGATTCACATGTTCAAGGTAAATTTCAGTGAACGATGATCCATTTTAACGTTATAGGATGTGTTTTCCTCAGAAAATTAAAGTTCACCCTATATTACAAACTCTGTGATGTCCTAATAAAATGGCTGCAAAAAGCTGCTGAATTTTGTCAATTAATTTTGACAGATACAGCAATAAAAATTTTACGGAAAATGTTTGGTGTTCAGCATATTTGCTATGAAAGCATTTCAAGTCTTTTAAATGTACACTTTTTGCTCTTCAAAAGTCTTTCTTTGTTTCTCATTTGAGTGGTTAGCAAGCAAGATCTGAGTTATAAACTTCTTCCCAACGTCATTTCTCGATATGAAGGACTTTAAAGAGAAATGGTTTCAATTTGAAATCTAACATCTGTGGGAGATTTGAATGTTTTAAGACAAAAATGTTTGTATTTGATTAGGAATCTGTTGTCACTGATATCTGTCTGGGAACCTACTGCCTTTGTGTTTGGTGTTCAACATTATCAGTAGAGTAGGGAAAACAAGACAGTTAGCCACAACTGGAAAAAAGGCTGTGATCAGCTCATCTTGAAGCAATTGGTTGGAAACTGGACCGTAAAATTCCATCTTATTCTAACTAACTAACTAACTGACTGTGTAACCTCTGTGCAGGATGCTCTGCATATATAAGCAATGGAGTAGGGAAAACAAGCCAGTGAGTTACAACTGGAAAAAGGGCAGTGGACGGCTTAACTTAAACCAATTGGACGGAAACTGGACCGTAAAACTCAATCCAACCTAATGTAACATCTGTCTTTGAATATGTGTACATAAATTTCTCCTTTGCAGCTGTAAGTTTGCTCCGACCAATCTTTAATGTTCAATGTGCTTTTATAGATGTTCTGTGACAACTGCATGATGAACCCTAAATTGTCCAAGTGGAAGTTACTCATGTCTTCTCTGACTTTCTCACAAACAACTGCAGTCATGTGTGTAAAAATAAAATGTCCTATTAAAGGGGGTCAACTTGGCAACTATTTTCTTACCAAAATTAAAGTACGAAACAAGTCCCCTCTGAAATATTACAAATGTGCAGTTTTCATCACCAAGCCTCCTTGGAGCCGCTTTAGTTGAACCGTTCTTGTTAGAGGGTACCTCTGACGCCAGTGGCGTGTGGCATGTCACTTGAAGTACACACAAGTCTATAGGCTAGAGGCCATCATACACTATATTGAAGTAACGTGAAACAGTTTTTGTCCCCATAGACGTTGACATAGGAGATACCTTATAAAAGAATACAGTGACTTTAAAGGGGTAGGATTTTGGCCCAGTTCATTATGCAACTTGATTTCTATCAAATTGGCAAATTTTAGGGGAGTCAAGAATGTATCCCTTTAAGTGAACATGTTATGAGTTTTGTTCTAAAAGGTTCTGCTATTTTTTAGGAAGGTATTGTTTTCATTGTGTTTTATTTTTCTTTTTTGAAGAAGAAGATTAAATTGTAGTTTATTTTATGAAGGTAAACAACATAGACAAGAAGTTATATGCTAAGGTCAGGACAAGGATGAAGGTACAAATTTATGGCTCTTTGCTTCCTAAAAATCCATGACATGCTTTTTCAAGGATGACTTGTTATGTGCAGTTTTCATAATCAAACCTCCTCAAAACCTCAATAGCTCTGTCATTTTTGTTAGAGGGTACCTCTGCATTAGACCCTTGGTGCTTTAGATTCCAAAGATGTAAAAATTCAAGTGATTTAAGTTTTGAGAAAATAATGAAAAAGGGCTCATTTCTAGTAATATTCTAAAGTTTGTACAGAAAAGAAAGAAAGGAAATACAACTGAAATGGACAAATTATACATGGTCCTCATTTTTGATACAACGTAACAGATTTAAACATGCAGCATTTGTGAGTCCAGATCTTCCTTAATTTTTTATCTGCAAGCTTTGTACATGTTACTGTTTTAAGCTTGGCATGTTATTAAAAAAAGTACTTACTTCAAAATTCTGTGAGCCTTATGTCTGAGATAGTGTGATATAAAAGGCAAACGTTTGCAAAGGCAGTTTAGACGGGACAAAATAATTTATAAGAACTTTTAAAAGCCTTTTAGAACATTTTCCCACTTATACAGTAGACCTGTTCCATTGACAGGATGGTAATCCATGGTAGCCCTAGGCACTTCGAGGAAGTCTAGGTGGACCGATGTCCTTTGGGAGGAATGTGGCTCCCCATAACGCAAGGCCCTCTCCTTTTTGGAATATTTGTTTGTAAGAAAGGGCTGGCATGCAAAATGATGCTTAGTTGACACATATTAATGCATATTAAACAGGGTGCATGTTTGTTTGATCCAGGTTCCTTCCCCCACTCCATTTGATAGGCCTGCATGGCATAATGTTCACTTTAAAAAAAGAGCAAAAATAAACCTAGACACATGAGTCACGTTTATTTCCAGAAGCATCTAAAGTACAGTACATACATAAGTTTTCAGCTGTGGTCATTGTTTTCTCACCATTACTGATAGCCATAGAAGAAATGGTCACACATGTACCCAACCAAAATACGATTCTAGTGAACCATGTTCTCGTAACTGACACTTTTTTTTTTTTTTTGCTTCTCTGTATTTTCAAATTTACCGAAAAGGTTGGGTATTGTTTGATTTTTGTTTTCCATACCCCTGTTAGGCTTGATTCCTAGTTGAACAATTACTTCTAAATTTGAGGGCAGCAGATAGGAATGCATTTGTGGAGTTTTTAAACTTTTTTATGACATTTGGAAGACAGGTCAGAACTCCCTCTATGATTTCTAATTCCCCAAAAATATGTTTTTAGGGAGAAGGGTGCAACATTGCTCACTAATGGAGGTTTGATAAGGGACTGAGAGCATTGAGAGAACAGATAATCTTTTCTTCCATTTCTTTTTTTTTTCTTTCTTTCAAGTATTAACATTGCCCTATATTTTACTGTCTTGCTTGAATGCATACTGCAAAAGTCAATCTGTCTCAACCCTTAAATTGATGCCAGGAAAGTTTTCCAGGGGAAGCTGAATTACAAAATCCTTTTAACTCTACTTGCATAATGTAAAGAAAAGAAGCATTATATAGGCATGATTAATCATTGTTTGAATTATTAGTTTGATATGCTAGCAATAAAAGCTCAAAGTTTCAAAACCATATGGAACATTTCCCTGTGGTCTAGATTATGCTGGTTCAAAACAATACACAAAAATTCTTATCACTGTTAAAACAAAGGGACTGCATTGCAAGGGACAATGTATTGGGCTACAGAAAATAGTTGGATTAACAAATGTAGCATGGTAATCACTCATTTATGGTGTGGAGATTTTAAAAGATTTCATATAATGTAAATCAGCTGAAAGATTCAAATTTCTTTGTTGTCTTCATAGTTTCCCCCATGAGGGTTGTCCCCCTGTAGGCTGGGGGTTGTAAAATATGCCCACAGTATTTCACTCCTGTTTTAAGAGGGGACTAAAGGGGAAACAAAATTTGAAATTGCACCATAGTTGAAAATAAATTTAAACTGGAGTTTTTATGAATTTGACTAACACTATACCACATTTGTGTTGGTGTGTCTTTAAATCTCAGCTAACTAACTAAACCATAAGAGGTTGAGATTTCACTAAGAAAATGATTCCCTATGTTTTAAATTCATTTTTATTTGGGCATGGGGTTTTATTTTTAACAGAATAAAATTTATTCGATTTCCAGCAGTACCTGCAAGATGCCCTAGCCTGTCAAAAAATTTCTTAAGCCCCCAAATTCATGATGGATAAACATATTGATTATTTTGAAATGAATTGAACCTCCCTCATTCATGTGTCACCACTCACCCCCTACAAAATTGTAGGTATTGCCCTGATAGGAAATGGAAGATGGATATATATGACATTTTTTTGTTAGTCTGATGGGTAACTGAAAGTTTAATTTGTGATATTTTATAGTATGTAAAATAGTATTGTTACTGTTGTATTGTTTTTAATCCTCTGGAAATACCCAAGTTAGTAACAGTTAAAATAGAAGTAGGCCACATGTTTGGTCTAACAGTAAGAGCATCCAGAACCTACTGCCATGGTGCATGATGCTCCACATAAGCAATGGAGCAGGGAAAACAAGCCAGTGAGCCACAACTGGAAAAAAGGCTGTGGCTGGCTTGACTTGAACCAATAGGTTGGAAACTGCGCCGTAAAACTTCATCTTACTAACTAAAAGAGAAGTAAATGACAAAATTAATTGGCAAACAAAGTGGGAAAACAATTTTTAAGGATGAGATCACACCTAGAATGACATCATTATAATGTGACATTATAATGTGTTAAAAATTACTGTGAAATTTTTCAGGTTAGGTATTTCAATATTTAAATGGACATTAAACTTGTCCATCTAAACTTTTTCATATTATGAAATGAAAAACTGTTTTCTTTCTCTTTTAAGGAAGAACTTCACTTACATCTTGAACTTATACAAGTTTCAACAAAAGTTGAAGTGAAGAACTGTGTACATAGTCCAAACTCTTTTTACATTAATCAATGTTATCAAAAGAGCAACTTCTTTTCCTCCACAAATATTTCTTGTACTTGGTAGAAACTTCTGCAAAGACCTAATGTAGAAATAATCACTTGTGCCCTACCCAAAGGCTATTTAGACATCTAGACTTCACAGACTTTGCATGTCAAGCTCCTTTTATATCCATCCTCAAAGAAGTTTTTATCGACCTGTGGAAGGAGCTAAGAGGCTTTGCTAGAAATCTCAGTTTTGGGTTTGAAAGAGGACTATATTGATTTGTGGAAAATGTTGGCTGAGAACTCCCTAACCTGGCACAGCTCATGCAGGGAAAGGAATCCTGAACAATACTCTTCTATTGGTGCAGATAAAATGTTATAATACCAGTCATTGCCCCAACAAAGTTTTAATTGAAAAGAAGTTTAGCTAGAGAAGATTAGAGATTAGATCCAGATTACAAAGATGTCCGACATTGTTACTTGTAAATTGCCCAGGGGTGTGACTATTACAAAAAATTAGGGAGAAAAAAAAAAGACCTGAATCGGTTGATCGGGTTGAGTACATTCCACAACAATTGACAAGTTTCCCTGTGAGTCAGTGTTAAAAACACCACATTCCAAAATTGTGTTTCATCATTGATACAGTGGCTGTGTTATCTGGGGTAAATGACCTCACCAGATTTTATATTATGGAGGTAAATTTTTGGCAAGTTTAGAGGATGGGTTCTGATTCAAGATCTACAGCTTCAATTTTATTCAGGGCTCTTTTGTTTGGCATATTTAAATACTGCTTGTAAATAAAACAAAATGTCATGAGTGAAACATATGGTTTGGAATGTAACAAAGTTGTCAAAGAACAAGGGTTATTTGTGATGAAATTGTTATCTCATTCAGTTAAAAGGGGTACCAATTTTTTTTTTCCTTTTCTATTTTGGTGATGTTGCAGCCAGAATACAAAGGATCCAAAAGTCATCACAATGGAGCTACAGTATAGTTCCCATGATGTATAGAGAGTGTTTTACCCCCACATACTCTTTGTAAACCCCACTCACCCCAGTACCTGCCCCTTGTGCTCCACTCCCAATCTGACTTATATAATTTAAGAACCTTACTAACTTAAATTTGTCTTGGGTATTTTGTTTTAAGTGTTAATATTCACATATAAGTTTGCATAGTACACTGTATTTAATGCAACTCTTGGAGACTAGTTGCACATTCCTCTTTAAATAATTAGTATTGTAAATTGCTTCCTGATTAACTCTTAAGAGTCATGTGACATATTTGCTTCCTCAGTTGTGAAATTTACTTTTAATAGAGTAACTGCTTGGCTTTAGTTGAATACGCAATATTGAAGTCCTAAGATATTATGAATCGAAACAAGAAAAAAAACTTTTGAGATGTAGGTGTTGAGCAACTACTCTTGCCCTTTAAAGTTGCAATGTAAAGTTTTGTAACCCCTCCCCCTCCCCTCCCCTCCCCTTCCCCCTCCCCCCTTTCCCTTCTCTTCTGTGCAAAGTGAATGTATTTGAAATAAGTAGTATCCACAGGATTTCCCTCACAGTTCATGTTTCATTATGCTCATCTAGGATTGATGAAGAATAAAAATTTGCTTAAAATTAAGACACATATTTTAAAAATTTGAACACATAAACATTGTCGTCATTCATGATTTGATGTTTAGTATTGAATTATGAATATAAATTTTGATAGGGTCAGTTTTTATCAAATTTTTTTTTCATTCCCTGAATATTTGGTTGAATTACTCTTGCATTTTTTGTGCCCTCATCTTGCATAGTATAAACAATATATAAAAGTGGACAAAGGTTAAGTTGGCAAGCGAAGCTGGCTTAAAACCATCAGGCCCTTCAATTATTCCTAACAAAAGGTGTACCTTCTGCAGATTTTAGCTCCTACTATGTGTTATTACCAGTCAAAGCAAAACCCCATCTAGGAAAGTGACCATAAGGCTACCTTAAATGTATGGCAATGATTAAGGAAAGACCAAAAGGTGGTATACCAGCAGGAATTTCCCTTATTCATTTAAATCACCAGTTTTATGGACTGAATGGTGATATTGACTCAGAATTGTTTGCTAAAGTTAAAGATTCTATTCAGTCTCTTGTTTATTTAATGAAGTACATGATGAAAATATCTGTGTACAGGGCTTTGCTTCTTATCATATGATTAATTCCTTGAGCATAATATTTTATGACCACCACCTGTTTTACAAAAGTATTTAGCCTCACCTAAAACAATTTCCTTAACGGTTCATGGGAAATGGGTACTGACCTGCTCAATATAAATAAGTCTGCCTAAATCTTTACCCCCACCTTAGAGAATCAACTGATAACATACTACCTACCCCAAGGCAAGAATTGTAGAAGCATAATGTCAGGGGGTGAGAGGTGGAAGGGCTAAATTTAGCCAGATAAAGGGTGTTTTCTGAGCATGTGTATTTTGACTCATACTAGCTTATGCAAAAATTTCGAGTAATATTGTGAGGAAGGAGGTGGGGGGAAGGCTGGAAAAAGTTTGGGGGATGAACCCATTGTGGCTTTTAAAACCATCCCTCCCCCATGCAACCCCCTTAACTACCTTCCCACCCCTCTCCCCCCCCCCCTCCCCCCTTTTGAGCCCTTTAGGTTAGAAAGATAGAAGTTTTTAGCACAACAAGAAAATTGTGTTGTTAGTATCACCAAGAAAAAGATAAAGGTGCAATGTAAGGGTAAAATTTACTAAAGAAAAGATAAAAGAACAGGATCAAATTCTTCCAAAATGTTGAGGCAAATGTGTGGGTTATGTCATAAATTTCTATATTGAGTTTACTTTTTGTAAAACAATGCCTAGAATAAGGAAAGAACCTGTCTGCTCAAATTAATTTTGAGTTTGTTCTCCTTGACAGCACAGTAGTACCTCCGGTGAATATGAAAATGTGCCCAACAGTGACATCACAATCATAAGGTTTACCAATATGGACCTATGAGGAAACCCCTTAAGTATCCTCCTGCTGGACCTGTGTGCCTATTCAGCTTCAAGTAAGGTCAAATATTACAAAGTGGGACTAATATTACATAGTGGGAAGGAAGCATGTGTATTGCAGTAAGCAAGTAGTATAAAATAACCTTTGGAATGAGTATGAAATGGTGTTTTCTGCCTTTGTAGTCTCAATGAAAGCTTATCAGGTTATCCAGTTTCTGTTTACTTGTAGATGTTAAAGGCCAAACAAACATCCGTTTTGACAAACTGGTAGAGATAGTAATAGGCCTTTTGGCTCTTTGTTGGTGATTTTATGTTCACATTGTGGGTATCAACTGTTTCTAAGGTAAATGAAAAGCATTCCTAATTATCCATCATGCATTTCTCCCATGTGGAGAACTGATACAATTGTTGTGGCAGTCACTCACCACCCCAAACTGCAACTTCTCTACAGAAATTATCAATTGACACATCGCTTTACTTGACAGAAAATCAAAATACTCTTATCCCCAACAGATCCGAATTTTCTTACTTACTTGTCCCTACCACAACTGTTTAAAACTCATCCTCATCCAAACACATTCTCAGTTTATTGCTTCCGGATGAGTTTACAAGACCCCAATATTTAATAACATCATTCTTAGTACAGCACTGTACATGCTGTGTAGTAGTATGGACTACAGAACCCTGCATCTTTTCAATTTACTGTCACTCAAAGAGCTATGCCAATTGAGAATTTCTGTGGAGTACCACAGAAATTCTAGTTTGGGATGAGAGGATAAGGTCTTTAAAAACAGACTGTTTAAGGGGGATAACCCTGAAAATTGTGTGTCCATCTATCCTACGACAAGCCAAAAAACAGTAATGTGCTACCAAACTTTTGGATTACTCTCTATCCATTAGCTAATACACAAGGCTTTATATACATCATCTGCTTGAAAACAAGTGATGTGATTATATAAGGTTGCAAAAAATATGGAACCATTAAAATAAAAATTGAGAATCTGACTAGAAGAAAAATAGACAGTTACCATATGGCCTAATGTTATATGCTGGTATGAAACTGAGCTGTTGACGAAAGAGACTGATTGCAAGCAGATGGACGTCTGTTTTAGCACTTACCCATTACTTTGTCTTGAACTCGTTTACAAAAAGTCTGGATTCATTCCACTGCACAATCACAATATTCAGATCAGAAATTGTTAATAAAATACAGTATTTCATTCAAATCCTTATTAAATTAGATAATGAGATCACTATAGCTTTGTTTATGTATGCACTAATAGATAAAATTTGGCAAGTAACTATCAAGAATCTGTAGATAGGTTGCCAAGTTAGCATATGTCTGTCTGTGTTGTCAGTTTTATTGAACAGGGGTGGGGTAATTGACTCATTTAAAATAGGTCTGGGCAAAAATGAATTTACAGTTCATATTACAACACAGTTTTCAATTCTTGGCAAAATGTAAAGTACTACCAACATTAATTCAGTGTGATATGAGATAAACGAATAGATAAAGACAGGAAAAAGCTTATGCTTGTTCCTATGGGAGTTGGGTTCCTGCAGACTTTTCACAGTACACCAGTTAAAAAAAATGTTCAAGTTGTGGTGTTCTATTTTTGTGGTGAATTGAATGGATCATATTGTGGCATAGCCCCACCATTTCAAGCCATAGGTTTTGATTGCATGTTGGGTTTCTTGTACAAAAATCAACCAACTTTACCTAGAAAATTTAACTTCCTTTCCTGTTTTCCATTTGCCAGTGCTTGTTGTTTCTTGGCTTTGATTTTTTTTTTCTTTGAGGGAGAAAAGGTGTTTGTGCCATGGAAGATTAATCTTAAATCTTGTGGATACTAACTACTTTTTGAATGCATATGGCACTCATTTTTGTGTTGACTCAGTAATAGCTGTGACTTGCTAAAGCTAAGTAGGCTATATTTTAAATAAGTTTCAAAGTAATTTTAAGGCCAAGGTTGTGGAAATGGTTAGATACGTTAGCTGGATAGCTGCCCTCCGCTTTTGTAAAAAAAAAACCTTTGTTTTTTTAATCCAGCCACTTAAAAAACTGCAGATTGAGTATATATATATATATATATTTCACTAATTCGGCACTTAGGGGGAAAGTTGTTGTTGAAAAGTCGACCTTAAGGGAAAAATTTTTTGGGGCGAAATATAAGTTTCGCCGTAACGTTTCTACACACTTTTTCTATAGGAATACGTAAACGGACAAGGGGGCCTTCCTAGATTTACAAAGTAGATACAATTACTTCAAAGTTGTCAAATTTACGGACACCTAGCTGTTAACACGAATGGATGGCTGGCCATTGAAATAACGTTGTTTATATTTTTAGACGTTAGGGCGAATACTTTGTCTTATGTATTTCATTGTTATTTTTTCGCCCTATGTACGAGCAGATATAACAATTTCCCCCTAAGGTGGGAATTAGCGTTATATATATATATATATATATATATATATATATATATATATATATATATACATATACATATATATATATATATATATATATATATATATATATATATATATATATATATATATATATATATATATATATATATATATATATATATATATATATATATATATATATATATATATATATATATATATATATATATATATATATATATATATATATATATATATATATATATATAAAAAAAAATTCAACTTTTATGAAAAAGAAAGCAAGCTGACATGGAAAAATCACCTCCAAATTTGGATCATTTTATGACAGGGGAAGTTTCATAGTTCTATCCTGCAAATATTCTTTCAAGGGAAGGAAGGAATCTATTCTCTTTAAAGGCCTATCCTCCTCCCACCTCAGACAGATCCAATTCCCCTAGCCTCTTTACTTAACACAACGGTCTAAAACTCATCGTCATCCAGACACAGATGTCAAGATTCCAGTGTGTAATCAAAACACTCTCAGTACAGTGCATGCAGTGTAAGATGAGCTATATAGTCTAGAGGAGCATTTTTTAACTTACTTCAATCAAGGAACTGGGCCTAAAGTTGAGAATTTCTGTAGACTACTAGAAAAATTGTAGTTTGGGATAAGAGTTAACTGCTTTTAACACTTCTTGATCTATTGTTTTATGTTTATGTAGTCAACAAACTTTTATTACTCTTAAGACGACAGATTAATCTAATTATTTGAAAGTTTTTTCCCTTTATCTTAATTGATTCATGGTCCCGCCATATGCAAATCAGTTTTTTATGCTAATGACTGCAGCCAGACTGTCCTCCCCCTTTTCCTATGGAAAAATCATGAAAATTGTAAGTTGTTTTTGTCACATTAATGCCAACTTAAGTCTCTGCTTTTTCCTTTCTAAAAGTACCAGTCAAAAGAAATTGCCGGAACCCTGAAAATTTCACCTCGTTTCATTTTTAGATTCGAAATTTTGACAAACATCAAGCTGTGTGTTTGTTTAGAGGAACTCAGTGGTCTGTTTTATCTTTGCCATATGCTGTATTTGGCAACTTAACTGTCGTTCCGTCTCTCTGTTACTGTGTCTTTTTTTTTCTTTCCTTTGCGTTGTCTGACTTTGTAGCTAAATTAGTTGTCACTGTTAGTGACAACCTTTGTACAAATATTGATAGTAAACAGTGATCAGGATTTCTTGGTCTTTTAATTATGACAGTCACAGTATTGCTTTTGTCTTGACATTTTTGTAAAGTGCAGCAATGCATCCACCGCCCCACTTTGTCCTTCTTGCAGCCTCAATAAAGCCACAAGATGACAGGCCATTCAATTTTTTGGTGCGTTAAATATTCATTTTTCACTCAACTTTTTTCTGTTTTATTCACTCAGGGGAATTGGCTTTTCTTTTATCCCCTACCCATTCCTTTCTCTTTTTAAAGAGTGAGAAGCATCGTAGCTTTCCAACCTTTTGAAAGATCATCCGTGCATTTTGTCGAGTTTTAGCAGCGGTTGATATTTCGCAGAGAGCTCCCTGTCTACACAGTGCATTGCAACAATTTGTTCAGATTGAGCTCATTGGCAGGATTCCGACAGCTTATTACGAGAAAACAAATTCTTACTTCATGCTTCATGCACCTGTGAGTACGAGAGCAATATGAGCTGAATTCTCAAGGGAGGCAGGCTTGGCCGCAAATCCAGTTGGCCGACTCCTGTGGGCACAGGAAGAACTTGTCTTTCAGAGCAGCCCTCCGAAAGGTATGACCAATTCTGTCTCTGACCACGTTATTTGGGGCACTCCACTTTTCAGAAGTGGGAGGTATATATATCACACCTTTGCATGTGATACAAACTTCAGAGTGATCCATTTTATTAGAAGGCCCATTGTCTGTTAATAAAGAAGTGCTTCATCATCATTCCTATAAGTTTGAAGGAATCTTTTGAGAGTGTGGAATGATGTTGTTGCTTGAAACATACCGAAATCAATTTAACTGACACTCACATTGACCTTACATGAATTAGAAACTGATTTTTTTTTCAGTTTTATTCATGTATTTCATATTTAATATTAAATAGATTTAGGAAATAGGGGTATGTATAATGTTGAAACCAGCTGGATGCTATGCGAAGAATGTTTTCTGTCTTCTGTTTTTGTCAGATAATAAGTGAGTAATTGTTTTATGTAGGAGTATTAAAGGTCAATTCAGTTAATAAAATGGTATGTGCCACTATTTATGTGGTATGGTCCAGTCTGGTATTTAAAAATTAGATACATTGTTAATAAGTCGAGAAAAAGTGCACAAAGTGTGAAAAATTGAAAGTATTTTCCCTCATATTATACAGCTTTTTATTGTAAGTACATAGCTCTCTTTAGTAAGGAAATCCCTTAAAGGTAATCACTGAAAACTCAACTTAAATACACAATGATAAATGTTTTGAAATAAACAGTTATAAAATTGTAATGGGATTATTTATACAAGAAGTCTCCAAACAGCACCATAAAATACCAAAACATGCTTATTTCAACTTTTCCATACATGTGTTATCAGTTTTGGCAAGTGCTGCAATTTATTCTCAGTATCAGGGATGGGGGTGGCACTTTACCTTATTTTCAAAATTTACTTTGTTAAAAAATCAAAGTCAATTGGCAATTTTTTTTTTAAAATATAGGGGGCTACATGTCCTAGTACCCCCTGGGATCTCCACCATAAGTGTTACTGGTAGAACATTATAATAAGAGGACAGAGTCCCCTTAAATCCCTTCCTTTTTAGGTGGAGTCTGATTTCATGTAGTTTTGAAAATTGCAGATAAGTTGTTGGTCATTTATTTACCTTGGTTTCAAGGGTGGTAGGTCCTTAGCTATACATCTCGTTGGTTGTTGGAATATTCCTGTATTGATGCATCCACCTGTGAACTCTTCCTCTTAGAGGGCAAAGGAAGTCACCCCAAAATTATTTTGAAACAATGGTTAGTTCCCAGAAATTTCTTCTTTTTCACTTCCAAATGTCTATCTTGTCATATCAGGACTTTGCATCTTTAATTAGAGGGGAAGTGTAAGCAAAAATTTAATTTTTGCATGTAAAAGAGAAACCAAATCTACACAGTGTGGTGGAACTCCCATCTAAATTGGATATTTATATCTCGAGAATACAGTAAATATTATATTTACTAGATTTGTGTACCAAAGTGAGCTTGAGGAGTGAGCTTGAGGGCAGCAGACATTACATAACTCCCTCACATTGGCAAGGAATGCTTTGTTTCCCTTTGTTTTTGTAGACTGTTGTGTCCACCTTGATGTTTATAGGAATAAGACCTCCCTGCGTGAATGCAAAGTTTGTAAATTAAATTCTCATGTTATTTATGCAATCATTTTCTGATAATATTGGATTGTTGAGGAGACAATTGGCAGTTAATTTTAAAGAAAAACAAAAGACTGCCAATCAATGTGGGGATATGATGTCATATGTGCTTGCTCACATTTTGTTGAAAAAGTGACAACTTTACCTGTTCATATCTTGATAACCATACATTAAATTTCAATGCAGATTTCACTGAAATGTTTAGAATAAGTACCACTTTAACAAATCAGCAAAAACTTGATGTGACCTTACACCCCCTCTTTAAAGATAAACCAATGAGTTACCCTTGGAAATTTCATTATTTAGTGAGGAATGAATTTTCAAATGACTCCCAAGAACTAATCATGAAACACATCAGACAATTACACTAGTCCATACTGGAGTCACTGCATTTTCCCTTCAAAAATATTGTAACATATATGAGTAAAGAAAATTATGAACCAAGCAAAAGAATTTTGACTATTCATGAGATATCAGCAGAGAACTAAAGTTGGTAGTGAAACTGAAGGAACAATTTTCATGGAAATGACTTTTTTCTTTGCACCAACTTGTTAACTGCCTGGCTTTGATGGGAAATGTAGAATCATGCATCTTGCAAACTCTGTGCATAATATCTGCACTGCTTGTTCAAAACGTTTTTCATTTTGTTCTGTTCTAAGATGTGTACAATTTATGCAAAAATCTTTTTCACTTTGATAATTCATGTTTTAACCAGAAATCAAAAGATGTTTAATTTTAAGATTGAGCTTTATGATCATTAAAAGAGGAAACACCCTTTCTCATAGATTGAAAAGTTCTTTCCCAAATGATCAAATAAAGTAGCATCAATTGGAGAGCTTGTCTGACAGCTCATTGATGAACAGGATGAGGAAAAAGAAAGTCACTTAAGAAAAAGGAGATTTTACCAGTCAAGACATTTGCATAATCTGCCCCAGAACATTTTTTGAATAAATAGCCGTGTGCGTAAGCTGAATGCATCTTACATGAACCACTGCCTGCTGTCTTTTGTCTTGCATGAATGGCAGCTGTCATGAAAATAATGTATTTGCTAACAAGTTCTGCCTCTTACCACCTCCATGGGCAGGTGTGAGGTATGTGGTTGTCAAGTTGAGGAAAATTAAGTGTTTTGTTCATCCTTCAAATCGTGTATTCAAGAATATGAAACTATTCCTGAAGTACCGATCATGAGCAAGAACAAAATATGCGATGGCGTTGTTGACTTCTGCTTTGAAAGTTTTTGGTCATTTCTGTCTTTCAGGCAATATAATCAGAAGAGAGAGAGTGATGGTTATGTGGCCAGGTGCTCAGTTACTATGACAACATGGCAACTTGCCATAGCCCTATGTAGGGGTAATTGTCGAAGGGTTTTATTTCTCATTTTATCTAAATCTTGACTTCATATAATATTAGTAAAGATTTGTGGCTTAATTGCAAATAGGGATTAAGGGGGAAAATGAAAGATTTGAAAGAATTTTATTTATTGTACTGGGTTTTGGCAGTGTAATCTTTGAAAACCTAAATCTTTCATATTTGTCTTTAATTATTTGTGATAAAAGTATTAAGCAGGAACCAATTAGTCACAGAAACAAGTGAAATTGTGTTGAAGAAAGACAAAAACACCCTGCTGCATTTGACTCTTTCATAATTTGAATTTAAATTCATTATTGATGATAAAATAAAAAGAACCCAAGATATAGGTTTCCATAGGAGAAAAAAACTTTCAAGTGCTTCATAAACCTTTTCGCTTAACTTTTATAACATTTCTAACCAGTGATGTTGTTGAATCCAGAGGCTTTGAGTCACAAGTCCCTCAATTTTTAACTTTCAAGGACCCTAGTCCGGACTTGGACTCATGTCCTTAAGTTTGTACTTGGACTCGAGTCTATGCACTTTCTCAGCGTGAGAAAAACTGAACTCTTCTAGCCAAGTCCTCCAAATCCTGAAATTGAGAGACAGAATCCTGACTTAACTTTATCACTGTTACTTACCTTATAAAAGTATGTGCATCGATTAGATGCTTTCCTATGTTTTTCCCTACCAGTGTAAATAGAGCAGTGGATCGTGGGATAGCATTCTTGTCAGTGACTCTCCAGTTTGCAGCAGCAAGAGTATTTGTTCTCAACAGCATTTTACTTTTTTGTTCAATCTATACCTTCCCTCCATTTACAGCCTTCTAACTCAAAAAAGTTCTAGATGTGACTAAAAAGAGTTTTTAAGCAAAAGCCATCCTATATTAATTAAGTTAGTACTTTTCAAAAGCTCATATAGGTCTTTTTCTCTTATTTTGTTTTTGAATGTTAAGAAATTAGAAGCTGGTTCTTGTCAAATTCCTCATTTAAAATATAGTACAATATGAACATGCACCATTCTTGCCCAGAGCTTGCAATTCAGATAAAAAATGGATTGCCTCAGGGACAAGCGCTTTATAAAAATCTGGTTCTCCCCCCAAATTTTAGTATTCTCCGCCATGAAATAAAATTGGCCTACCGTAAGATTTCATTGCAAATCATGCAAACTCATTGTCTAGTCATAAAAGCCAGTTAGAGAGTTGCACATTTTTCAATTAAACCCTTAAAAGGAAAAGTTTGCTACCGAACACTAGGTTTTTGCATGTAACAGGCGTCATCATGTGAAACAGCCCTTACTGAAACTGCCTACCACTAAAAAGCCTAAAACCCAACTTTTAGGTGGTAAGTCGGGTTTTTAACTGATATTTAACACCCACAGTTTATGGCCAATCCAGTGCTTCCTGGGTTTTATCATATTTTTACTGATTTTAAGGTTGGAGTAGCTACAAACTGTAGGTGCAAACATAAAGTTAAAACCCGACTTAAATGCCTTAAAGTCGGGTTTTAGAGTGTGAGGTGGTAGGCAATTTTACTAAGGGCCATTTCACGTAATGGTACATAAATTTTTTGGACAGGTTCAACCCACAGGTGTGAGTGTTTTATATATTGTTTACACTTGGCAAAAATCACTTGTCTGGGGCAAACAGACAATTGCTAATTTAAAATCCCTGGTTGCTTCGTATAATAGTTATTACAAACATTACCAATATTCCTATCAACAGACAACTAAGGGCCTAGTGCAACATCATCACAGAATCGGTATAAACCGAAAACATTCTGGCATTTGCATTCAGATTTTCTTTGCACTTGCCTTTAAGGTCAAGACCAGTACATCAAACCTGTTTTGAAGGAAAAGCTGAACATCATAATGTTTTGTCTTACTTCTTTTTTGAGTATCTTTCATCATATTTTATGACCTAACTGTTGCATGTTCAGGGTAAACCAACGAGTCACTTCTTGTAAATTTTTCATTTGAAGAGCAAAAATGTCGAAAGTGACTCTTCTCAGTGAATCATGAATCTGGACAGTGTACTAAATTACTTCAAGTTGGCATGACTGTTCTTGCCCTTTAATTATGTGGCATTAACAAAAGGAAACATACCCTCCCCTTTTTATCCCCCCCCCCCATGTGATAACTTTACATGAAGTATATTTTTAATAAGGGTCTCTTGACCACAGTAGATTGTAGGTGATGTTACTCTTGAAACGGCTATGGTAGTATTATCTCTCTTCTTTCACCCATTTTTTTTATGTTTTGAGATGACAGATTTTACCCAAGATTGATTGTTATACAACATGAAATTGCATACTTCTTACTTATTAGTATGACTCTTGGCTAAAAAATCCCTTCTTTGATTTTCAACCCCAACATATAGCAAAACTTGTGATATGAATTCTAGTTTTCGCGTCATTTGTGGCTTCATGTGGAGATATTTCGTCACATTTATCTGTCTCAGATGATGAATTGTTTGCTTATTTGGCCCATCAGCCTCTTGGTAATTCTTAATAAAACTCATAACCCTACTGTTGTGCAATGCCTCCAACAATATGCAGGCTTACATGTGCATAAGCGTATCATATTTATCCCTACCCAATGTCCCAGTCGTGTTCTGCCTGAGGTCCTCCTCCTTTCCTTGTTTCTACGGAGATGACTTTCTGCCTCATCCAGCAGCATTAAAATGCATGGGCAGTCGTGCATCCGCGCCCTCATCAAAGCGGCCCCCGAGAATCCCTTGTTTTCCCTTTCTGTCACGAGCCCAAAATCTCTCAGCTGTGAAAATTAACCGACAATCTTGTTTCAGGTCTTTATATCTCTTGCACTTAACAGAGGATACCAGTATCGTTGGCAAGCAATTACAACCACGGCTCAAATCTCCGTGCGATTTCTTCTTCTACTCACAGGAGACCACTTGTCACTGAGCATCTTTTCAACTTGAGCAATCACGGTATTGCCTTTCTTCTCTGATATCTCCCTCGAGTTTTGTTCAGGGAATCTCTGAGTTTTTCTATCCTTCCCACCCCATCGTTTCGAGGCATGTGAACCTTAAATGTTCCTGAAGTTCTCAGAGTTCGATTACAGCTTGGTATGCTTGGCCATGTTACAGATACATTATTCCATTTTGTTCCTGTATTTCTTTGGTCCTCTCTATTCTGTGGCTGTTTTTTTTGAAACGGCGCATACCGAACTGGTGTGTTTTCATCTATTGTGGAGATTATTAACTTCTTGCGTCTCATCATGTAAATCTGTCCCGCAGGAATCACCATGCTAATATTTGATCAATCGGAGCATGAACCATGACGTTTCTCTGCAGTGTCACCGAAGGGGAAGAGTGATTGGGGAAAATTGAGAGAGGAGAAGCAATATCAATCTCAGCACCTCATGTGTGAAATAATGTACACAATGGTGGCAGTGTATGGTGAAGTCATCCCACCGTTGAACATGTGTCAAAATTACAAGCTGCTCTTTGGCTAATTTTCCAATAAAAGCAAGCAGGGGGAGAAGCAAGTCAGGAAAGGAAACATACTTTAAGAATGATCCAACCAAGGGCAAAGAAGAATTGGTTTTTAGTTGATGGTTTGTTTGTTTAAAAACAGGGTTAGCCGGAGATTGCAGTTACATATGGTGGAATAATTCCATAATGATTTTATGAAGTTAATGCTAAACCGGCAGGAAGTATGTAAACATACAAGTTGATGAAGTGTCGGCCATTAACAAAAAAGTACAGTTACACATTCCACTCTTTCAACAACCTCTGGAATAGTACAAGGAGGATTTGTGAAAAAATTGGATTAAGGTCAAGTTGAACTTTTATCTCAGGAGCATTACAGGTTCATTCAATTTGAACTTGAGTTTACCTTTCATTTAAAAGTGTTTGTCATTTGAAGATTTACTGGAAGAAAGCCCACAACAATTGTTAAAATGTGTTTTTATTTCCTCTGAAGCCCAATAATTGAATGTCATGTAATTATAATAATGCAATGCATTAATAGAGAGTTGCATTAGAAGCAAAGAGAAGGAGGAAAAGGCCCTTTAAGGGGCAAAACTAGTCTTTATAATTATTTCAAAATGACAACTTAATTTCCCAAATTTCCCGTAATTTCTCTTCTGTGTCTTTAATGATATTTCACAACATAGATATTGCATATTTAGAGTAGATCAAATAGGGACCCCTGGCAAATTTCATAACTGTGTCAAAAAAACATTGTCACATGATACTCAAGAGCCATTCATAAAATAGAGTATTATTCTTCATTAATCCAGAGTGGTGACTGTGTTTTCCTTTTAAAGGAAAAGAACATACAATCAATTGTACAAAGCAATTGAATTTGTTTAATCGATGAATCTGAATTGGGAAAAAACTTAAAAAAGTAAACTCGGGTGGTAATATTTGGTGAATTTCCATAAGATTCTGTGTCAGTATATCACTAACAAAACCCTGCTTAATCTGACCGTCTCAATGATAAGAGACACCAATGCAGTCATGATGGCGTGTGAGTGTATGTGTCTGACAGTTTTCAAGTTTGGTACATACAGTGATGACCTATAGTAAGAAGAAGATCCAGGTAGGGATCACCGGGGGTCTAACTCTGAAAGCCTTTAACACAATTTTCTCAAGATAGGAAACTTGGAAATATTTCAGAATTGGTATATTGATGCCTTAAAGAGAAAGTATGGTTCCTATGATTTAAGTGGAGGTCAAAGGTCATCTGTAGTCACCCAGTATCAAAATCTGAAAACCTTGTTACCTGGCTATGTCTAGGTACTGTCGGAAACTTGGATAGATAAATGATGAACCCTGTTATGAACCCTGTTGTTTTTGGTAGAGGTCAGAGGTCAACTAGGGTCACTAGGGGTCAATGTCTGAAAATATCATTACATAATATTGCAAGTTAGGAAACATGGATATATTTCATATTTGGTATGTGGTTATGTTTTGGTGCCAAAATGGTCCTTTTCTTTGTTGGTGTAGGCCAAAGGTCATCTGGGATAACATATAAAATTATTTTTCCAAAATGTTAGTTTAACATTTGACAGAGCTGTAAATATGGGACATCATGGCATTAGTATTAGAAACAGAAGACATTTTGATCATCAGAACCTCAATGCATTTTTGCATTCTGATTGGTTAGCATGACTTTGATTTCTCAGTAACAAATAACCCGGATTGTGTATATGCTGTGTCAACATGAAAATGGTGATATCATAATATTTTTTTGTTGGGGAGTGCAGCATATGGTTAACTAGAGTGATTTAAATTTCTATCACCAGCAGTTTGCACAAATAACATTTAAAATTGACTGATTTTGAAGGTCCTAATACTTTTCTTTGATATGAGGTACTTGTCATTTTCTTGCTGTTTTGAGACTATTACCGGCAAAATTTTTGTTGTGCTCCACTTGCCTCACATTTACAAATACATTGTCGTAATCACCTGCAATTCCTGTCTGGCAAAATCTCTTATTACAGAGGGCATCCTTGCCGTGTAAAATACACCTATTCACTATTTTTAAAACTTGTAATGTTTTGTATCTTGCAGACTTGCATTTCGTCAAAAGGATCTCGAAGATAAATTGTCGACAGTTCAGGCTAGCAGATTTTTGGATGTCATATGGAGGCAGTATGAACTAAGTAACAAAGATGTCAAAACATTAATTCACCAAATAAGCTGCAGTTCTGATATGAAGCAAGATATTTCCCAAGGCTCTGTCTGAAGATGTTAAATTTCATCTTGCCTACCAGCAGCTATGGAGGACCATGTTAGGCCATGGGCAAAGGATTCTATCCCCATAAATATTTTGCTGCTGGAGTGACATCATTTTGGGATCAGACAACTGTTCACTTCATTTTCTGTTTGCAAATTATTTGCAGACATCAAATCATAGCTAGCAAGATGTCCATTGGGCTAGCATTAGACTCTTGGGTGCCCATACAGCAACATTTTCTGACAAGTGGACCACAAGGTTTTTTTTACATTGGATGTCATATTTAGGACCTGAATGTGTTCTACCTAAGACCTTTTCCCTCAGACCAACCTCTAAATGTTACCCAACCTCAATCGTACAATGAGCATGTAATATGGCTTTCCTGTGGTCCAGTAGTTTGTTATCCTGGCTAGGTCATACCAAAGACTGCCATTGTGATTGGTGCTGAGCATAAGCAACGGAGTAGGGAAAAGAAGCCATTGGGCCACAACTGGGGAAAAGGTTGTGGTTGGTCTGACTTAAAGGTCAAGAGCAGTCTCCCCAAATTATTTCAAAAGCAGCAGCTGAATATCACAATAGTTGTTATTAAAATGATAAACAGATGCCATTTCAGACTCTATAGAATATCACAATATTTATCTTATTTCTCTTCAGTGTATCTTTTATGATATTTTAGAACTGCAATATTGCATTTTCAAGGAAAACCAAGCAGAAACTTATCGTAAATTTCACATTTCAAGAGAAAAAATGTCACGTGACTATCAACAGCCAATCGTGAAGCAGTACACTCTACAGCACTACTCCAAGTTGGGGTGACTGTTATTGACCTTTAAACCAATTGGTTACAAACTAAGCCGTAATATTTCATCTAACTTTCCAGGTAACCTTATAAACCCAGTTTGGTTCTTAATTTATCTCACATCATCAGACAAGTCATACCAAAGACTTAAAATATAGAACCTGCCGCTGTTGCGTATGGTGCTCCTCAAACATAAGCAATGGAGTAAGGATCAAGAGCCCTACAATTGGGGAAAAAAGGCTGTTGGGAAAAAAAGGCTGTTGTCACAGGTAGGCAGGCAGTCATTCTTCACCCCAAACCACAATTTAACCGCTAGTCTACAGATATTCTCAATTATGCACAGCTCTTTGATTGAGAAATCAAAAATGCAGAGTTGCTCATATTGCACATCATGTACTGAAAGTGTTGTGTGTATGACACATTAGGGCCTTGTATGCTCACCAGGGTACACCCTGAAGCAATAAATTTGAATTCTGTCAGTTGTGAGTGGGACTATAAGTAAGTAGGCTACTTGTGAGAATTGGAATTGTCTGGGGTGATGAATATTTGCCTTTAAACCAAAAAATTACAAGTCAACGCATTTGTAAGGAGTAATAAGGTTTTAGAAGCATTCAGAATCAATCCTGAAAGGTTAGTAGGCCTATGCCTAAAAGTTTTACACATTATGCTAGAATATTAGTGAAAAACATGGAAACTATTGCAGCAAAGATGTGAGATGCATGTCTGTTTATAAAACCTGAATAATTAATTAAACATTAAAAAAAGCAAAACTTTATCGTGCATTAGCCGTAAATAATGCATGATTGGAAGGTTAATGCAAGGAGTGCAGGAGGACTCATCCCAGGGGTGGCATTATCCCCAGAGAGAGCATTATGCTGGTCTAGTGCACCGGTCCAGAGTTGTTTAACCTTATCTGTTCATACACAATAATAATTTAATTTAAAAGATACAAAAAGGGATACAATTTCATTCGTAAATGATCACATTAAAATAATGAAACTATGAGTAAAATGGAATAACCCAAGATGAGTTTATACCAGGATAATACATGGTTACCTGACATTAGGAACCCATAGAAGTTGAGTAGTATAACTGAATAAGAACTCAACCATCATTTCAAACATGTTCTAAAAAATTATTGAGAGTAATGGGTTGTTGGTTTTATTGTTAATGAATTATATGCCAGCAGAATGTTTCCCAACCAAATTTTAATTTCTTCTACAATTTTCCACTACTCTTAAAACAATTTTGTCTTCTATTTCCTGTGAAGAGGACAAGGGGAGATGTTTTTCCTGTGTCTGGAAAGTTGACCTAATGTCACAAATGTAACAGTTTGATCTGTTCATATATCAGGAGCCACAAATGTAATGTGTAATGTAAATTTCACAAGAAAGTATAAATAAAATAAAAATCACACATAAAAAGTCATTTTTGTTTAAAAGCTTTCCCCTTCAAACAACAGTCTTATGCAACTTAGCAACATTTATTTCATCATTGATGTATTACATTTACTGTTGGAGACATTTAAAAATACATAAGTCTTTAATTAGTTCCATTGGAACATATTATGTTCATCATCCCTGTGACTTGTTTGTTCCATGGCATTGTGAAGTTAATATCTTACAGCAATCAAATTTTTAGCTTAAAGAGCTCTCAAAAAAGAGTGGTGGCTTTATATCGTTTAAACCAAACAGCCAAAGCCCCAATGGAGGGAGATGTATACAATTAGTCCAACTTAGTTTTATCCTAAGTTTTTTCTCCTTACATTTTTGTCCTTTTTTTTTGAGATTTTATACTGTAAACAGTAAAATTTGTTTATGCACTTTTCAATTGTAAGATGCACCCTCAGAGGCTGAGACTCTGGCAAAGTCGGTGAATGATCTTAGTGCATTGATGCTCTCCTCTGTCACTCAGTCCACCCCAAAATTTCATACTCATTTGATGCATGTTTCCCATGACACACCTATCTCTCACATGTTCAGTGACTTTGGCACACCAGTTGGAGAAGGTTGATATGCCCCTGCCACGCACTTCTGACAACTATGGCACACATTTGACTTGCCCCCCTCACACATGGGTTTGATTCCCAGGTAAGTCATACCCAAGACATTAAAAATGGACCCTTCTACAATTGTAGGTGATGTTCAGCATAAGAAGGGGAGTCACAATCCAGTGACTCACAATTAGATAATTGCATTTGAGGCTAGGTAACACTGGGAGATTGTTCTGAGTGTGTCAGGCCTATTGGTATTTGACTGAGTATGCCGTTGTATGGTCTCTCAAAAGTCTGGTTCAATGGACAACTGTGAAGAAGGTTTTAAGTTGAGACCAATATTCCAACAAACAACCAGTCAATTCCTTACTGTTGGTGTCAAAAATGGCACCATATTACCCCCACAGATTAATAACTTGATACAGTACTCTGTGAACTTACCCAGGGGATTGTCTTTCATAGATTATTTTATTAAAAGAATATTTTGAAAGGGCACAAGCAGTCATGCCAAACTTTTCTTGAAGCAGCAACTAAATTTCACAATTTTCATCTTATTCCTCTCTAAAGTATCTTATATAATAATTTGGGACTTCAGTATTGCATATTCTAGGTAAACCAAGTAGAATTCCTGGTAAAGTTCACATTTGATGAGAAAAAATATGGTCATATGACCCTCAAGAGCCAATCATGAAACAGTAAGGTCTGCTACATTACTTCATTTTGCGGGGACTGCCCTTGCTCTTTAACTATAGCGTGCGATATTCACGTACTGATACCAGGTCATATACTGCAAAAGTAAGCCTCCTCCTCCTGTTCCCTCTGATCTGGGTCAGTTTTCATGCCATGGAACGATTTATTTCATAGGTGATGGAACAGGTTTGATTTGGTCAGTATCTTTTGTACTAACTTATGAAGAATTGATTTAGCAATTAATTTTAATCGTGCATACACCGTGTCGAATCGTGTTCCAAAACGTTCTCTTAACACGCAGCCATCGTTATTCAAAGTTGATCATGCGTGTAGGGAAGCTTTGAGGGGACATGTGAAACCACAAATATGAACAGAGAAAGGGACTTATAAAAAATCCGAAATCTCAGTCACAGGAGATAAGAACTCAATGGCCAGAGGAATATAATAACATTAACATCTGTCGTAAGGTTTGCAACAACCAAACAAAATGGTGGAATAACTGATTTAAATTCCATTTGTTGAAAGATTGCCAAATGTGGCTTTTTGTTTTATATCTGTGCATAAATTTCTCAATGACGGGATGATATTGCTGAGAAACTGTGATTTATATTTGCAACGTTTGGATAAAAGAATCTGCTGTAGTAATAAAATATCTTTGAAATAATTACATGTGTTTCGTGTTATTTTCCGTTTGCTGAATCCACACTCTCTGAGAATGTAGACCTTGTAAAGCCATTGTATTACAATTAACATGGGGCATTAAATAGAGTCATTCGCCCGATATAGGATTTGAACGGGTTAGAATGAAGAGCATGCCGGGATTACAGGACACGGTCAGTTAAGTAGATTCCTAGCCCGGTTCGATACTAACTAGCAGTCTTCAGCATTTTGTGATTCATGTTCAAGAGTCACTAGCAGTCAAATACCCACCCAGCTTGATTTTCCTTCACCGAACTCGTTACAACTGGATTACATGATGTTCCCGGGGTGCATTTGAAAATAAATGCCTATAAAGAATTTTACATTTTTGGGGGAGGGGGGCAAACGTCATCTCCAGTGATTAACTCAATGACATAACCCAAGTAAGAAAAGATAGCCTGGAAGTGAAAAAAGAAGATGGAATTGGGACACGTTTCGAGGAAAGATAAGGACAACTACTGTATGACTGTATTGACATGGCAACCTGAAGGTAGAAGAGTCGGTAAACCAAAAACGGGGACAGCTCGATATCCATAAGGTTTTTTTATAAGGTTTGTTATTCATTAGGGTCGTTTTTCGTAACATGATAAACTGTAAAAATAAGGTTAATTATTCCTAAGGTTCGCTATTCATAATCGAGAAGAAGTTTCGTTTTTCATATCGCAAAACGGGTTCAAAGTTCATAATCAAAAAGGGGTTCATTTTTCCTAATAAAAGAATTGTTCGTTATTCATTCAGGGAAAGTTTCAATTCTCATTAATCGAAAATAAGGTTCGTTATTTATAATTTGAAGAAAAAAAAAACGGTTGACATTCATAATCGCAAAAAGGGTTTATTGAAAATGTCCTTTTCTCTTCTTATGGATACTGCATGAAATCCGTTTCCTATTATGAATATCGAACCTCTTTTCCAATTATGAATACTGAACTCCTTTTATATTATGAATAACGAACCCTTTCTCATATCATGAGTAACAAACCATTTGTTTTCTTGCAAGTAACGAACCCTTTTTTCAATTATGAATAACGAGCCCTATAAATAATGAATTATGACTAAAAAACCTTATGAACATTGACCCTTATAAATGCAGAACCTTGTGAAGATCGGGTAAACTCCCAACAAAAAAAAATGGCGGAGAACCGTAGAAATGGAAAGAAATTAGTTTCGATCGAAAACTTGGGATGAAATTAGGTTTCAGGCTAGGGATGGAGTAGTGTTAAAAAGTGTGGAGGCCTTATGTGTCACTCGAAGAGAATGGGCAAGTTATAGAGTCAAATGCTCACCTCAGTTGGCACTGTTTCCTTCCCCGAACCTGTTTCCACTGGGTTACCTCATGTTCCCGGGGTTCAATGTCACCAAAACGCGATGTTCCTGGTTTGTTTTGGTTGAGGATTAATTACAATGTTCGGCGGCTCCCGAAAAAAATTGGTTTCAAAGAATCGAAAAAATGAACATCGGACTCGGAGTACATTGACAAAGCCCCGCCCTCACCATCCTCCCGTCGGTTAAAAAACTATGAACGGTTTGATATTTCATGATCGGGATGATATTCCTTAATCGAACTTGGAGCTTAAGTGCGTTTCCGGTTAACTCCGAACAAGTTGCCTGTTAGTTTGTGTCTTGAAATGTCAGTAATACTGCAATTGTAATGAGCTATATAGAGCAAAAGGCCATTCTATGTATCTATACATATCCATCCATATGTCCAAAATTGGTCAAATTGTTTCTCCTACATGCATGCTTTTATTGATTCTTTGGGTAAGAGAAATAAGAAATTAAAAAATATATGTTGAGAAGTGTTTCTTCGTTTTGCTTTCTCTGTGCCAATCCTTCAACTCTCCCCGTCTCCACCCCCCCCCCCCCCCTTTGGTTTTCCAATAATATTTCTGTTTGGTTACCACAAAGATAGTAGGCTGGCTATCTTTGATGTACTCGTTAAAGAAAGTTTGCTACTGAAACGTAAAAAAAAACATTAATTTCATTTGTAATGGTGATATTGGTTCTTTATGTTCAGTAAACTCATTCCACCATCATTTTTGTACAGTAAATGAAGCCAACGATAAAGTATACATTAAAACGCCGTTTTTGGATGGTGCCGATTAATTTCCTGAGACAAAATTTTAACAGAGCAGTCAGTTTTTATTTAATTTCAATTTCAATTTTCTTTCAATTTCAAATTTATATCTCATATGTTTTACAAAGTATGTATAATTCAGTAGTGCAGATTATAATATATGACATTGTATACACACGAAGGACACTAGATAAACAAAGTAGATTATTATCTAAGCTAGTGACTATAAAGAGAAAAAAGCACAAAAATATACAACAAAAATACAATAGAAAAAACAACAAGGGAACAAAGAAGAAGAGGGGAATAGAAGAAAGAGAGAGATTATGATGAAAACATCACACAGGAAAACTTAGTATGCGTCATAGCAAAAATTTTGCTGACTCTTCATCACTTCCCAGCGCAACAGTGGCAATTAATTGTAATGGTTTTTTTTTGGGGGGGGGGGGGGCATAACCTCATTCTAAAAAAAAAGAAATACGTAGTATGGAAAATCAAAGTCATTGGGCAATTTCACAAATATTAGATCCCCGTCCGTTCGAGATGTCAGCCCATGTTCCAGTGTAATTCTATAGTGCACTACTGTAGTAAATTGTTTTTGAGGAAGTAGGTCCCAAAGCTCTTAATTTCAACAAATCGTCAGGTAGTAGTTCATTGTAAGTCCTTTACCGACATAAAATCACGTTGGAGACCTTACTAAGCGGCCTCAAAAGCTGGACAGCTTTTTGTGTGTAGGATGCTGGCGTATGGTAAGTGGGCAATAACAAGATGAAGACGAACTGTATTCCAACGAAGCAAAAAAAATTCCGGAATCTATTCCTTTATTCCAAATCCAGGGTAGGTTACAGCCTTTTTCGATACCGATGCCTAATATTTCAAGCGATGGGGCCTCTCCTACCCCCGCGTCTCAGATAATCTTGAGATTATAATTCACAATTTGCATCTCAGCATTTGAAAGAAACGAAAGACCTTCATCTTTAGGACTCGGTGATGATTTCAAAAGTGTGAATTAATGAAATAATTCCGTTATGAATGGCCTGTTCATGATACGCCTGGTTCATATAAATACTACCGATGGTCCGATGCTTTATGCCACATGAAGTGATCAATCGCTTCAACATGGATATTTAATATTTATTTGTCATCAGTTCATTCTTCAAGATGAAGCTACTGAATAACATTTTACATGGGTCTGGGACTGAACCCATCTAGGTATCAATTTCTCTTATTTCTGGATAGATCTTATGCAAATGATGTCACGTGGCCTGCAAGAGCAAGAAGTACTTCCTTGTTAGAGGAAAACTCGAATAAATTCAACTTACACTAAAGAATGCAGACAGCTGATTTGCCAGACAATCGGGCACCCGCGCGGTGGTGTCATGAGGAATGTCTTGATGGTGGCGGAGGAGGGGGGGGGGGCTGAGAGAGGACTGTATATATGCATGACGGTGCTTGGATTTATGACGCTGATGTCGATTTTAAGGTGAGCTACCAGAAAGTTTGGAACAATTGCGACCCCAGACAGTCGGAAATGTCATTTTCCAGGCATGTGAGTAGGCCCAAAGCAGTCGCTAATTTGAGCTTTCGTTTATGATTAATGTCTACTCAAGTATAGAAAAAAAAATCAGAAAATTCTAAAAGGATCAGAAAATAACCACAGTAAGTGCACCACTTCAATTTTCCGGACAAAAGTTTGGGCAATGTGTGAACCTGTACATCCTCCCGTCGGTCCTTGGAATCTGGCAACTAAATTCATTCCAAATCTTTCTGAATATTCTGTGTGATTTCGTGCAACGTGTCACGCAAGATTATGAAGAGAGGCTGAAAAAAATCTTTAGATTGCAGGAAGTGACACTTTCCGGAACTTGTAAACAGCATCCATTCAAGTTTCATTCAAAGTTTCCTTTTTTTTTTCAAAATAAGAACTCCTCTGACAAACATGGGTATAACCTGCCGTACACTTAGCAAGCAAACATCACCGTGCTCATCAGATGACACTGCTGCACTACTTACACATGACCGTCTCCTCAAGTTGAGTTGAGGTCATTCTCTCTGGTTATCAGATGGTCATGCTGGTATAGCTCTGAAGTTACAAGGGGTAAGATTTGGGTCCGCCTCTGAGTTGTCATTTGGTGGACCTCTGGCACGTGGAGGGGTACAGAGGTGTGGTGTTCACCTCCCCCATTATGGAAATTTTTTTGGCAATATAGTAATGTCTTCACGCAGAATTGAATATTTTAAGCGAACTACTTAACGCAAGTTTTTACAGTTGCCTGCCAATATCTACACTGATACAAACTCACAAAATGTTAACCTCTCCATATAATAGCGACTATTGATAATTGCTAACCTAATTTTTGATGCAGTGCAAATCACCGAGGACTTTTTTAGAATGCATGAACACGAAAATTTGTATTGCTTTTTCTTCAAACAAATACAATTCTGAAGGTTCACTTCAGCTGTTCAGAGTGCCGAACACATGAGGACGCGAAGATTGCATCACAAATATCCTCTCAACCACAATATGGGAATCGCCGCTACATAGTCAGTGTCTAGGTTAAGGGTTAGGGTTGGGATCTGATAGTGAACAAGCTTAGTTTACAGTATTTAAGTAACGCGAATAAACTTCGATGGGGTGGCTTAACGGAAGAATAAGTCGTCGAGAATAAATTATAGACGAAACGTAAGCCGAGTCTTTTCCAGGCTGTTTATTCGCCAGTTAAAGTTTCTCTATTACAGTGTGTCTCTATTCTACCCCAACTTAATGTAAATTTTAAAATCTCCGGGCATCTTCATGTCATACGTCACTACAACGAAAATCGAAACAGAATCATTTAGTGTAAAGAGGTTGGCATTGTAGTACCATTTTGCAGCTATGGCAAATTGAAAGCTTAAATGAAATTTCACAACCGGCGAGACCTAAAATTTCTCGAAAGGAGATCATCCTAACTTTATTCTATAAATTTTAATTTTTATCGAGAAAAATATACTCATCTTGTAAAAAAAGTCCAGAAGAGAATAAACACCAGGATTTTACCTTTTTGTTGCACCAAATCCCATCTAAGAGCATTCCGTTTACAGTTACCGGTATATACTTATAAATAGACAGAAGAGACACTCAGGAGGATTATATCATCAGCGTAGTGTTCAACTCGCCATCTAAACGAAACTTTTGATTACAAAAATGATTAATTCTTCAATTAGATGAACGGGGTAATAAATGATGATTCTAAGGTACTTGTTGGTTGAGTTTATAACATTATAACTGGATAATAGTAATGATATCGTTTCATGGCGACCCTTTGCTGCCCTCACTTTCCCGCCCTTCTTTTCCCGCGTATTTCTACCTGTCGTCAAGTTTGCTTGTGTAATCAACCGAAAAAGTCACATGTCGCAATCAACTCATAAAGTAGCAATCTGCCCTTTTTTATAATATTTTTCACAACTTGAATTCTGCACCTCATTTGTACTTTCAATTTGACGCAAAAATAACAAAAAATAATCCATGATCACGGTCTATTGTTTTGATTGGTTACTTTGTAATGAAGGTTGTCCTAGTCTTGCATCAGCTGATCAGTGTGGAAGTTTTTTACCCGGCAAATATTCAAAAACATGATTCAACAACAATGAACAGTTAACACAAAATAAACAATTTTTCAAACTTGAAAGACCTCTTCAATGATTCTTCATTCTAATAAACAACAGCGAGGTATTAGAGCAAAAAGTAAATGTTCTTTGTCAACTGTCAAACTCTGATTGCCCCCTTTAAGATTCTTTTATCTGTAAATGTCGGTCATTTTCGGGTCAGAATATTTAGGTGCTTTGTCTAACTGTCTGCTAAGAGGTTTAAAAAGATGGTCTCATAATTGCATGAAAATTCCTTCAGATGCATAAGATGAACTTTTAGGCGCTCATCGTCCAAAGTACATGAAACAAAGAAATGCTTAATTTGTTTTCAAATAATTTTAGTCTCTGAAATTTATAAATAAAAAGTTTGCTATCGCCTATCGGTAAAACTGTGGATTAAAAAATTAGCAAGTAAGATTCAAAAACCCAAGATACGCCTTGCTACGTGAAATCAAGGTTCGCTCAAAGGTCTTGTAAAATATATACAAATGAATGGCACCGGCAGAAATCTGGAATTTAAATAAGATGTACTTAAACTTCATTTCATGTATTTATCTCTTCAATTTTTAAAATTTTGATTTATATAACGAACTAAAATATACAGTTATTATTGTTACGATTAGTGAATGCAACATTAGCAAACAGAATTTACGTCAGATGCGTTATGCAAAAATTAAATATTCACATTTGAATATTCTTTTGATGGTGAAACAAAAAAGATAAAATTGAAGGTTTACAAAAGTACGTCAATGGTTTACGCTGGGTTGTGCAAAAGCGCAAGAAAGTTAGAGCGGTAAATTGCGTTGATATGGATTACTTAAAGACAGTCTACTCTCACCCCAAACTACAGTTTACAGATATTCTCTGGTTGACAGCAAGTTCAAAAAATGCAGAGAGAGTAATGGCTCTGGACTATTCTTTTAAAGACAACTAAGAAGAAAAAATGTCAAATCTAGCTGTTACTTCAAAAAAAATAAGGCGACTGCTCTCGCCTTCCAACATTGATGTTGGGGGATACCACATGTCAATGTTATTATTATAAGTCAAGTTTTACATCCAACAAGGTACAAAAGGTTTCTTATTTTGTTGTTGTCTTTGGGCGTGGTCTTCCGTCTTGGTGTTCCCAAAATGCGTGATGTTGAGAAAGACAAAAGTTGGTATTTTGATTTTGCTTGTACCCTGGCTTGTAAAAGTTTTGTCCATAATTAAGAAAAGATCTGGGCACGAAGTCTGAAAAACCGAATGGAGTTGTTTACCACTCACCCAGTAAACATTTATGTTTTGTAAAATATTGGGATTGTTTCTGACCATTTGCAATTAGTATGAAAAGGAAAATTTACCGGTGTAGAAAATTCGGTGAATTTCACAAACTGTACCTCTTTAAAAAAAAATCGCGATTAAGAAATAATGTGAGCAAAATTAATGTAAGTTTAATACGTTAGTTGATCCGGGCAGAATCCAGAGGGAGTCATGGTTTTCATGTGCTGTCAGATGCGCTTTAGTACGTGGAGTATTTCAGCAATATCTGGAACTACTGCGGTTGTTCCATATAAGCAACAGAGAAGGAGTAGTCCCTTGACCAACAACAGCAGGAAAAGAAATTGTGGTTGCCCCTAGATTAAACCATCTTCAATTGTTTTAAGCTGGAGCGCAAAAGCCTATCTTAGTCAGCCATGTCTGAAGGCAAAACTGATGTGTTCGTACGGGCCTGCCCTTAGACATAACGGCTACGAACCCCCTGGCTGTGACGTCACTGAGAAATATCTGTAGACTACGATTGATGTCCTCTTTACATACGACTTTTCTCAGAAATTGACAATTGCCATGATTTTTGGTGGGCATTGGGAGGGAGGGGTCCGAAAAACTCAAAATGAACTACGGTTGTAAGGTTTGAATATGCTGAAATTTCTCTACTATGGGTTCTCTCAAAACTAAGTTTTTAAGTCTAAGCGAATAATCAATCTTTTGCAGCGAAAATAGGAAAATTTGGAGAAAAAAAACATCCTAGTTTATTTCATTAGAGATCCAGTACTTCAAGATCTACATGAACTACGGTACCTGTTCAGATTTGTTTGGTGTGTTTTTCTTTGTTGAAGAGAGCCATTCTCTTCTGAACCTGTTTTTGTCATGGACCTAAAAGCTGTATTGATCAATTCCATAAACACTTAACTCTGCCGTACGCACAGGTAATTGACCCTTAACCTATTGGAGGTACCTACATAGTCACAGGATGAAAAGATAGTTTGGTATGCGTCGTTTTATCAATGACATTTCTAACGAAATCTCACAATAGCACTGTGTAATTGCTATGGAAACGGGTCTATCGCAAATATTTTATTTACTGACTTCTTCCATTTCACCGGGTGACCCAGATTGCAGAGTGATCGCCAGCCTGAGGAAGGGGTTCCCCTCTCTTTTGAGAAATTTGTATATTTTACTTTTATTTTCAGATGCAATTTGGTGAAACATTTTGGGTCTTTTGTGGTAAGTTTTGTTTAAATACAATTATTTCATAATTCGATTGAGGGGACCATACACCCCGCCCCCCGGGCCCCTTCTGGCTAGTTCTATGATGAACAATACACAAGGTTGGAGGGCAAATTCAATTGGTGTTCTTTTTTCTGTTCTTAATCAGACACATTGACTACAAATGTAATGAAAGCAAACGAGAAAGTGCAAATGGAAAAAGAAGAAATTTTTATCTTCTTCTCGAATTAAGGAACATGAGTACCGTAGAGGACCCCCCCCCCCCGGCAAAAAATGTGACCTTTGAAGACCCGTCGCTCATAATGTGAACTATTAACCGTAGATGAACCCCCCCCCCCCCCCCCCGGCGAAAAAGAGACATTTGAAGGACACGTCGATCATAATATGAATTAACAACCAAGACTTGTGTAGTAACACTTGATCATTTTCTCAACGTCAAAATTTCATAATTTTACTTAAAAGAGAAATCTCAGCAACGTAGGACCAAACGAGGTGAAAATCAGCCGTATATAGCCTCGTATAAATTCCCATAACCACCCTTCCTCATATTCGCTCGTTTTGGGGTCCAAACAGTCAGGTTAACCCTTTCTTAATCTTTCTGTCTCTTGCCAGTATATCCTTCAGGTGAAAGACACATAAATGCGTGACATTTGCAAACAGCGCATTTACACCTTAAGAAGGATGATGAATAGTTTATGGAACCGTCGAGAGATTCTAAAGCCAAACTGAGCCAGAGGACGTAAAAGTGGGGCCCCACTCACCCCTTCTGTTCTTGCTATGAGAATTGTATGACAGATTTTTAATCAGAATTGCTTTCTAGGGCATATCGGTAACGAACAAACTTGTCGACGCTCAGGAATTTATTCAAACATGCGGAAGATTCGAATGTAGTAACCACGTGAAACTGCCCCAAAACGTTGATTTTTTATTTACCTGAAAGTTGTACCGTAGTTAAAGTGCAAAGACAGTTGCTTCAAGCTATCTGATTGCTCAAATATCACTTGGGTCCATTGCCACACTGCGTGCCACGTCATACTTTATTTATAATGTGTCGTTGGAAGGCACATACGTACACACACATCTTGCTATGCGCCATCGATTCAAGAGAAAGTGTCGTGACCAACAAAGACAGTCTTCGTGACGTTAAAGGGCAAGAGCAGTCACCTCAACTTTAAGAAGTGTAGTAGACTGTCCGGATTGTCTCTTGAGAGTCATGTGACAAATTTCAATATTTTTCGTCTCAATTGCGAAATTTACTAGTAATAACTGGGTTACCTTCAATATGAAATATGTAATTTAAATAAGATTTAGGCCTACTTACTTCCGGCAATTATTCTTCCCTTGGCATTTTGTCCTTTGTACGGGAAATCATTTGCTTTATCAAAAAGAGAGAAGGCTACGTCTTAGTATACCCAGTCAAATTTCGTGTAGTCTAATATTGAAGCCTTCTTTCGTACAAGTTACTACAGTTATGATGAATAATTCAATTAGGCCTATTACAAATCCAGTGTTTTACATATTTGCGACTTTGTAAATCACAGATCTTATTGTATGTATGGTCTTCCTGCAATTAATACAGTACCGTGTGACTCTTAACCCTATAAAAAAAATGCTACGGTTTATTTCAATTAAAGTGTTTAAATTTCCCTCCCTATACCAAAATTGGCTGAATTTATAAATTTTAAAGACCTTTAAAAGATCTAGATGCAGTGATGAAAAGTATTTTGGTAAAATTGTCTCAGTATTGTATTCTTGTTTTCGCCGTTGGGTCAAATTCCTTCAATATTATCATTGTGATGAAACCACTGGTCAAAACCGAGACCAGATTATGCACCTTTCATGTGATTGAGAGAGTTACGTTGGTCAAATGATATTAGACGGATGGAGAACATGCATGGTAGCTGGAGAATAATTTTAAATTATTATTGTTTTAAATTGTTCACTACGAACCTATGGCTATATCAGTCAGTTTTAGGTAACTTAAATATAAATGATCTACTTCTCGTCTTATCGATAAAATATATGCAGGCTTGTATAGCCAGAAACAGTACTAGGGAGGGGGGCTTCCACTCGGAGATATTTCAAGCTGTAAATGACAATATAAAACTTTCTACGGTCGAAAATCTGTCGTGGTATTCCCCACGTTGTCCCACCTTGGCTCCGGGTCGAAATATATTTGAGGCATGGCCTGATTCCACTTTAAATCCTCGAGATAATTTTTTTTTTTCGGAAAAACATTTGAAACAACTTCATTATCTGAGTTGTAAAAGAATAATTTTAATTTTTTTTCATGTCAGAGCAAATTTTGAGTATTGAATTAGTAATAATGACTCCTTCCACAAACAGACAAAATAACCTTATTCAATTGTTGGTGTATCACGGTCAGTGGCGTAGCCACGGGGGGTACCCCCCATGACCCAACCTTGCAATGCAAAAAACACCTAAAACGGCGTTTTTTATTTCTATCCTTAGCAGTGACGTAGCCACGGGGATGGTTTGGGGGTCAGAAGTGGGTGGTTTGGGGGTTAGAACCCACCCTCCATGACCAAACCTTGCAATGCAAAAAACACCTAAAATAGCGGCTTTTTCTATCTGTCCTTAGATTTTCCCTCATTTCGTGCCCTAACCCCATCCCCCCCCCCCCACGACACCAAAACCCTCCCCATGACAAAATCCTGATTACGCGCCTGATCCTGAGACTTTTTCTTCATTACGTGTCCCAACCCCCTCCCCCACCACCACCACCATGACACAATCCTGGCTACGCTAATGCTCCCCGAGTAGCCTAAATTAACATCAAACATAAGGTTATACTTACTGATCCCTTCAAATGAAAAATCGATCAGAAATCTGTTTTAGAGGCTGATTCATTATTTCAGATTTTACTTGGACTTTCTTTTCATTTTCCTTTTTTTTCATCCCTTCAATTTCCTTATTTTACACATGAAAAACTACATTTACCAAAATAGATGCAAGAAGTCACAACTTCCCATTCAAGAATTTATGCTCAAGTTTAAGTCTGCAATAAATGTAGAAAAATTTATTTCTACTAGAAGTCCAGTGCGTTCCACAAGGTAAATTAACTATTACGATCTGTACGACACGTTTTGTGATTTCATTGATGCTGGGTCGTAATTACTATGTTTTTTATCATTGATCAATGCAACTATTGTTATGTGTTCTTACAACTTTATCTCTTCTAAGTAACTTTTAAATATCTGTCAATTACTCATGGAAACATCTATTGTACATTTACCAAATTAAATGTCGAAATCACTGATGCCGATGTATATAAACTGAAATAATAAAGGAGGAAAAAAAGACTTTCTTTTCATAATTAGAAAACCTTTCTTTAGTTGTTACAAAATATCTGAAATATTCTTAGAACTTTTGACTTTTCATTTGTTTTGAGAATTAAAGAAGGAACAACAGTCAAACTTAGGGTTTTATTTTTAGATTTTCATTTTGTGTTGCAAGTGGGGAAAAATTTTTTTCTTAGGGGATTGTTTTTTGTTACTCTCAATTGAGAATTGAAAGAGAGGTTTATAAAAGTATGCCATTCATTTACTTAAGACAATGTCTTCATTTTAATGTGTGAAATTTCCATATGAAGTCATAATTTTGTCGCAGTCACCATTAAGCCGTATAGAGTGTTTTCACTGTCGTCATGAACCTCACCCGGGGATAGCTAGCTGAGGACAGGGAGTTGTTCAGGACTCCCTGCTGAGATGAAGCTGATCTAACGACTGCTGCTTCCTGCCAGACAGTGGGCGTGAGAAAGCACTTATGACGTCACTTGAAAATACTCTATATGTTGGTTTGGATTCCCTCCTAATATCGTAAATTGTGTCTAACGTAGAAATAAATTCGATAACCTCGGAACTAACGTCAGCCTACACACACACGGCTACTGAAAAATAAATCCGGATGATCGGCCATCTCGGGTGAATTTAATCAATATCCTTGGTAAAGAGATTTTAAATTAAGCCGAGAGTAGTCGGAGATTTGCGTATTTTTCTAGGTCCGTCGAAATAAGAAGAAAAAAACAAAAATTGACCTTAGACTATGACATCACTGAAATGAGCCAACCAATGCGGTGTCTCATCATGCTCCAATGTGGATATAACTCCAGGAGTGCACGAACTTTTTGTTCAGTTTGCCGCCGTACAAAAAAGAAAGAGAGTCGGCATCAACATAAGCTCGATACGCTTTCTTGTTGAAACACAAAAGTCGTAGCCTAACAAATTTCTATTATTTTTTTTTTGACTGACATGGAATAATGCTGTCTTAGCTTGCAGATACAACCGTACATATCTCCAAAACATTGATATGTCGGAGTGGTCCATGCCAGTCGAGGACACGCCGATAGGACACATGAAGCCAGAGCAACCAATTTGGGGGTTTCGTTAAGTAAGATTCGTCTAACTAGGAAGGGTTGTCCCCCTTAGTCCTAGGTCCACTAAAAATATTTTTTGCCCTTTCCAGGATGCCTAGATGCAAAGTAAAGCGAGATTTTTTTTTATTTTGAGATAATTTACAATAATATGGTATGTTTTGGCCATAATGTATTTTATCTTTCAATGAAGGGCATTTTCTTGGAATTAATCAGGGGACAAATGACTCCCTCCAGGTGAATAAGTTATGGTAGCACGGTACACCATGGGCGTCCGCAGAAATTTTTACAAGGGGGGGGGCAAAGTCATGACGGATGATTGAATTGTGTACACTATCTAAGCGGAGCACCACCATCGGTTGGCGCGGAGCGTTCGAGAAAATTTTGGGACTTACAAACCCTCCAGATGGCCGGAAATGACACTTGGCGGATGTTCTAAGCTGCATGTACCCAGCCCCGAAACAGGAATTTCATGTCTGTAATTTTTAGATTTTTAGAATTTTCAATGTGAAAAATTGTTGAAGGGAAATCTGCCTCTCGGTCACGGCCTCGAAGGCCTATGCACGATAAAACTTACAACTGTCCAACAGCCTATATAGGCCTATATCCGTTACCCAATTATGAATCATACCCCTCCCCCCCCCAAAAAAAAAAAATCATCTTGTATATCCCAGTTACATCCGCGCGTCGCCACTTGAGATCAGCACGGGACCAAACCAAGACCAACGCATTCATCAATAGTTGGATGCCATATGCACGCTACATACCTGAAAACTAGTACAATTTTTGCATAGTTTTTACAATTACAAATTTCCAATAGATATCAAAAATGATGGTCCCCAAATTACGATTTCACTATTCACCATACCATCTTCTCCTTTGCTATTCCTGGTCATATTTAACGAGTAGAAACTGACGATGTGAGTGAAGATACTTTGTGATTTACTTTCATTTTTTTTTTAATTTTTAATTAATTTTTTTCACAAGTCTGATTTTCCGGGGGGGGGGGGCAATTGCAGCCCTTGCCCCTCTCCCTTGCGGACGCCCATGGGTAGCACTGTGTATATTATAAAGACATTCATATACCCTCTGGTTCGAGCCGTTGTTGAGTTTTGAGCAGTGCGAACTATTTATGTCTTCGTGTCTGCCACAGCTTTAAAACCGACTTGTTCTATCAGAATAATTCTTTAATATTTTTTTTTAAATTTTTAAAGAGTTGATTATTATTACGGTGTTGGGATAGTTCACAAAATATCTATTAAAACTAAAAAATGAAACAGATATAAAATAAAGTCAACAGGAGATAACAATTACGCAAACGGTTTCTGAAAATTGACCTTTGATTGGCTGATTGTGACGTCAAGATACAAACAGGTGTAAGCTAGTAAGCCTGTGCCCTGACCGAGAATTTTTATATTTCCACTCTAATGGTAACCCGTTGTGTTACATCAATATCAATGATTGTAGAAAATTACCCTTAAACTTTCCTCCCAAGTCATTTTTGAAAGATTCCGGAACAGTTTGGTCGTATTTAATTAGGTGCATAAAACTATTCACTGTTACCTTTCTCAAAACAATGACTTAATTTGCGTCAACCTCCTCATATTCAAAAAAAAAAAAAGAATGGAGAGATACAAAAAGGAAAGAAGTTAACTCAAAAGAAGATTATTTTTTAATCTCGTTCTTCGTTTTTTTTTTATTTTTCCTTCGTTTTATCTCATTGCCTGCGCTCACATCAAACACCTTTACGTACACATATGGCAAGCAATTCCCAATTCAAATAAATAAGTGAGTGCAGTATATATTACAATCGAGCTACGATCACTTTTTCGCGAGATTTATACGCGTATAATTAGTACATTAATTCATTGAATCAAAATAACTTCTTAATTTAAGAGGGATTGAAGCCGAACGTCAGTGATTTCTCGACATCAAGCACAGCGCTTGATGAAGAGGTCTGTCTCTGAGTATCGGTTTGGATGAGGCTTTCTTGAGGGAAATTATACAATGCATTGCACTAAGGGTTTAATATACCAAATCACACTGCAATTGCTAACAGTAATGAATGATAGTAGAATACATTTCTGGCGTTACCAATGAAGGAAGGCGTCATTGAAGTTGACGAAGTGAAAAGAGACAAGAATTTAACTCATTCAGTAACCAGATACCCCTATAAGTCTTGATTCAAACGAGCACAAGTGTTAAAGATTTTATTTTTAGAGGCTAAAAATTAAAGGTATATTTTCGTCACGTGCCGCGGTCAATCCCCCTGAATATCTTGCACTTTAGCGTTTCTTTTTCAAGGAAAAATGATCCCTATTTTTTGGAAAACACACAGAGTTTTAGAAACATTAAAGACCTAATTCTCTCACTACAAACTCCTAACCTACGGTATGTTGTATATGCGTAGGCTCCACCCACAAATGTCTAAAATTCATCCTGATACATACACAATCTCAGTTTATTGCTTCAGGGAGAGTATGCAAGACTCAAATGTGTAATCAAAACATTACTCTCAGTTCAGTACATGCTGCGTATTAGTAGCTTCGGGAGTCTGCATTTTTTAACTCGCTGTCAATCAAATAGCTGTGTCAATTGAGCATTTAAGGAGAATACTACAAAAATTGTAGTTTGGGGTGAGAGGATAAGCCCTTTACAACTGGAAAAATGCGAAAAAGTAAAAACCCATTAATAATAGGCACGTATCTATTATGAAGAAGCATAATTTAGCGTTAAAGGCATACTTTCATCATCCCAAACAGTTCCAATTCTCCCAACCTACTTACTTCTAGCCCCTCCCACATTTATCTAAACTCATCTTTATCCAGACACAATCCTAGTTTATTGCTTCATGGCATGTCCCAGTGGCCATACAAGTCCATAATGTGTAATCAAGACACTCTCAGTGCCCATGCTGTGTAATTTAGCTATGATGCATTGTTTGAATGTGATGCCAATCAAAGAGCTGTACCAATTGAGAGTTTTGATATATGCATACTGAAACTGTAGTTTAGGGTGACGAATGACTGCCTTTAAGTTACCCAAATCCCACATTTTAAAATTCTCCTTTGTACTTCTAAGTTTTAATGATTTAAAGAAAACCCTTCACGTCTAGACGATATATCAGGTGAATTGAATATATGATATTTAATCATTACTATAACATAAACATTTTTCGTATTAGAAAGTCACAATGTAAGATGTATTCTATCATGTTATCCCTTCTGCTCACTCACCCAAACATTTGTTCTATATCAACTACTAGGATTGTTTAAAAAAAAAGACTTTTCCAGCAGCTGTAAACGGTATCATAAATTTACTGTTTGCGAGCTACAAGGTAGAATAATCGTTTACAGATGTCACAGGGTGCCATATTTTCTCTCCGCTTTTTCGGGAGGCAGTGGGAGGGGGTTCAATGATTACAGCATGTCTGCTCATTCCATTGCCTCATTTGCTGCTGGTGTTAGGTTAAACAACATTATGCATAATAACTTGCGCTACCAACATGCTTTAAAGATATTGCACACATATATAAGGGCAGTAAAATATTGCTTCCGTTAGGCGAGTCATATATATGCCATTGCCATCTAAAAAGGAAACATTCGCAGTTTGGTAAGCGCATTACAAGTATTGTAAAACGGGTCCTCTTGTGGACACCATAACTTCATCGTGTATGCACTGAAAATGTCACGTTTAAAGAAATATATTCCAAAGGTTATCCTTACTCAAATTTATACAATAATAGACATCGATAAGAACTGCATTGTTAAAGTAAATCACGACCAAAAACAACCGCAATCACGGCGGGACAAAGATCGGCTATTGAAGGCACATGGGAATGCTTCTTTACAGACTCTTGTAACGTTTCTAATATGAACAGTAATTCTGTATTGAAACACATGTCTTTCTCAGGATGGCCTACAGATTCACAACCGACACACAAGATACAACCTACACCTTAAGTGTTTCAACCATGCTTCTTGAACCAATTTAGGCTATCCATGAAATTTCTGGTTAAGAAAAAAGGCCTTATGAGCAAACATTTATGGTGAGAAAGTAACGTTTTCATACAGGTACTAAATGGAATGTTATTAGAAATTTATTTTTAAAAATGTGATATTGCAAGAAGTACGACCCTCATAATATATACGAGACTGACTTAGACCTCCCTGATAAATTGACCGTCTGAATCATTTTCGTTGCCAATAGTGTTATACACCACTGGCGATATATGTATCACGTGGTAATACATACTGAAGACATACTGAAGTCACGGTCGTTTTGAAGTTAGTTCTCTTTCTGCAACGATCGTTCATCACAAAATGTCAGTTCATGATCAGCCTATGGATCTCAATTGAAAACATCACGAAACATAAATAAATAAATAAAGGTAAATTCGAACGAAAGAACCAACAACACTCGTAAATATGATGAATTTTCAAATATTTCATTTTTCAAAAAGAAATGCACAACCAGCAAGTCATTGAATGACGTCATTTTTATGCATGCAATAAATAAGATTGAAACGGGTGCATACCCCTGTAACACTGCATCCTCCACCTTGGTCATTTATTTAGCTAAGGTCCAAGATTATAAAACGAAGTTCTATCTGATGTAATGGTTCGACAGACAGTGGTTCTACATCATATCTATTAGGTTTTATGGAATTACGTCATCACTGTGTTCTTTTGAACCTTGACCTGCAATAAGTCTCCATTAGCGGCATCATTTCATCAACGAAGTCAAACAATCCTCACAAGAAAGTGCCGACGTCATAGTTGACCACTTTTTAAGCGTAGTATTATATTTCACAGTTTTCCCGCGCGGTAATGTGACGTCACCGTTCAAGAATTGCCTTCATAAGACGACACTGCTGGTATATGAACAGCCCCTATTGGTGCCGTAGACGGTGGTGATCTCGACGCCATCAATTTTCCTCCGTTTTGATGTTCTGGGTGTTGCGTCTCCATGTGTCTACGGAGGTCAACTTTGCGTTGGAAAGCCCGACCACAGAGCTGGCAACCAAAAGGTTTGTAACCGGTATGTTTTCTGCTGTGCGTAATGAGATTCGACGACTGGCTGAAAGCCTTGCCACATACTGTACACTTGTGAGGTTTCTCTCCTGTGAAGATTAAAAGGGAGATACCATAGACTTAAATCAGTCGTTTCATGGGAGAAATCGTATGTTACTTGTTCAAGTTTCCTCTGTATCCCTGACCATCATTTTGGTGGAAAAACCCACCTCTCCCCCCAAATCTGCTTTGGGAACTCACTTTTTGGCTTTGCTGTTTACTTAACAACATTTGAAACATACAGAATGATGTCACTCAGAAAATTGCAACTTTCAAATCATTTATTTTTAGAATTGCGGGTAAACGAATTTTCAGTGGTTCAAGTTTTCTGCTAGGTATTTAAAGTTGAAGTCGCAAATGCAATGTCTTTTTTATCAGAATCGGTTAGATCAAGAAAGTAGCTGTGTTATACAACTTTTCAGTAGAACGTGATAGAAATGCTACAGATTCGTCCAATGAATTGGTAACAATTTGGGGGACGAACAGCTAGATTCCTGCCGTAAGTCTACATGAAACTTCCGCATTCAAATGCAACACGGTAATCGTGGCACAAGTATACAGAATGTGATCCAACTTTTTTTCTTTTTTTTTTTGCCTTACTCAGAAACCCACATACGTGATTGAAATTGGAAAGGTGCTTACTAAAATCGGTTTAAGAATCGGTTTAAAATGAAAATCCAATCTCGGTTAGGTTGAAAAGGGAATCCCTATCTTGAGAGAAGGCCTAGACGAATGAATCACGGCCTCAAAATCTCCGTCTGTTGAATCAGGTGACCCGGGAAACAATTGATAGCTCATCTCGGCCTTTCAAGTACCTATCATTGACAATGCAACTCCCAAGCCAATCTGTAAGTTTTTCGTTCAGCCATCAAGCCGATTAGTGACCTATGATCGCCTTTAGAATTCAACTTGTAAGGCGATTTCATCTACTTTTTGTGAAATAGCGTGTTTTACGTATTTTCAAACAGAGTGCCACGCAATAAAAGGATCAAAAATGATTACCAGGCTTAAGCTGAATAGAAGGAGAATCTTGCAATAGTGTTTAGGGTCATCTCCTTTTGAAGCTTTGAATTGAGGAACTTCGTGCTCATTTGCAGATTTGATAAGTGAGGCTTGATGGAGGAGTGGGGTCATCGTTCAGTGGTCAAGGCACAGAGGGTAGCCACTTAGGTCAAAGCATTTGTTATTAGGGGTCTTTCAATTTGTTCTGTTTAAAGAAGAGGCGTCATGTTCTGCCAATTACACGTTGTCTCGAGTAACAAAGAGTTTAAAAGCTGACAATAAAGTCGTGCCTCCTAAATTTGTGCGGTCTGTTGACGTAAGACAACCTGGATTGAGACACAGACGTCATGAAGATATTGGACACTGATATGAGGCGGTTTTACATGCTAATATCTTGTCATAATATCAAAAAGCCCTTTCTCGTTTTAGTTGATCGAATCATGATACCGGTACAAGAAAATAAGTATACAAAATTAATAAATAGAATATTTGAGGTTTTGCGGGAGTATGACGTATGATTACGTGCACTGAACAGCCGTGGCATTCAGATTCCTCTTAACTTTGAAGATTGATGGAAATATTCTCCTCTGTAGAAAAAATCTTCAATGACAACTATCTACCATTTGAATAACTTTTTGTTTATTTTTGTTTATTTATTTGTTTTGTTTTCTTTGTTTTGTTTATCGCACACCGCCAGTTGACGCCAAACCTATTTTTTCAGTTAAACAAATTAGATGCATTTACTTAGATCATTAAAGGTATTGAAGTCATACACATAATGGCCCTGTCGCCAGTTAGCATTACGTTGCTATGTTCACAGTCAAAATCGTAATTGAGTCATGCCCCCTCTCGATGTATATTAACTGAAGAATTCCAGGCGTGTAGAAAAATAGATAAATAATGATTCAAAAACGAGAACTTAAGTGTAAAAGAAATCGTCATTTTAAACAATTACCTTCATTCAATTAACTACTCACCAGTGTGAATGTAGGTATGCTTCTTCATATCCGACTTCTGGTGAAAACGTTTCCCGCAATATGGGCATGCGTACGGCCTGGTATCCGAATGAATTAACATGTGCGTTGACAAAGTCGAAGAACGTTTGAAACTCTTGCCGCACTGTTTACATTGAAATGACCTTTCCATATTGTGTACGAGTCGATGCTGACTCAAACTGTCCGCATGACCGAAACTCTTATGGCATACGTTACAGAAAAAGGGGCGTTGCCCCGTGTGGGTCCTTCGTACGTGGACCTCCAAACCATGAGGTGTACTGAACGCCTTTCCACAGTCCATACAATTGAAAGTTGACCCTGGTGGAGGGGAACAGTGACTAAGTCCAGCTTCTGTGGGATTAATGGTAACATTCGTTGGTTTTATGCCCCCTATTTTAGAGTGCGCCCTCCTCATGTGTACCTCTAGATCATGATGTGTTACAAATTCCTGACAGCATTCGACACAGGATAGTTCATACCTTCCTGGGATGGTACCACGTGGTTGTTTCACAATACTGGTTGGTACTCGAAGTGGCGTAAACCAGGGATGGCCGCCTACAGGAGGACTTTTCTGCTGAGGGGAGGGCGTCTTCCGCCGATCATGAAACTGTCTAGGGTCAGAAGCAAAATGCGAATAAGCCGAAAAGGGTGGAAATCGGAGATCGAATGGGGTAAAATAGGGGGTGAGCTGGGCCTGGTATATGGCTGCCCACTCATGACTTCGTTTAATGTCTTTGCTAATCTGCATCAGACTGTTACGAAAAATGTCCGTGTAAGAGTAACGACCATCCTTGAGAAGTCTTGTCATTTCCGGACTCAACATACCTATATAGAAAAAGAAAGAAAGAAAAACTTCATTAGATTTTGCTTCGCTTTAAACTCACTCCGTTAACTTATAAGTATTCTCTCGGGAGAGGTTAAGTTTTTTGCCATATGTGCAAATATGGTCTTACCACCGAAGGTTCACTTAAAGGCACATCCAAAAAAAGAAGAAAAGGGATTGTGCGTCAAGAACCAATTTGGCAGATTATTTTTCGTGATCATATCGAGAACATCGAATTTTTCTTCATTTTATTTTCTCCCATCTACAATTATCATTTTATTGAGTTGTGCATAAGATTGCATAAAATTCATTGCTGTATTAGAAATTTTGAACAAAAAATGATTAAAAAGTTAGATAAGGTAGGATTGTTATTACTAATGGCACTCATTCTTCAACTTGCATTTGAAAAGCGTGACGAGAACAAAATCGAAAACGTACAGAGAAAAGATCGCTTGCCAAACTGTTGCCTCCTTCTGTCTCTATTTTCATTTTTTGTTCAGCATTTATGAAAGCACAGCAACCGGAGCATTTCAAAACCACTTTGGTGTTATTTCGGTGAACTATCTCAATGGGCGTCGTTTGCATAAGTACTTTCGAAATTACACAAAAACATAACTTTGTTTTATTGAAAATGCTTTATAAATCTTGTCATCTCTAATCACTTACGCCTTCATCCGTGAATCCTGAATAGAGCAAGTAAGGTTTAAATAAACTGTTAATCCTTTGTCGCGAACGATCGCCGTATCGCTTCACCGGTGTTTCGGAACGCGCCGAAGGCATTTAAAATCATTGAAATACATGTTACCGCTGTTGACAACACAGACGATTGGATAGTTTGGGATCAAAGTGATTGCATTTCCTTTTTGCCGATAGTTCCGTAACCGTCATTCGAAAAAAGCAAAGTATTTTATCGAAGGAACGCCATTAACGCCAATAACTAGAAAAGATTTGAAGGCAAATGCGATTTTCTTTTCGTTGCCTGAATGAAAGGGTTTTGAATAAATGGTTTCATTTTTAAATGTTTCCATACAATTACCGCAACGGGAGGGGCAATGTCTGTATCTGCAACCTGTCTCTTCAACTTGATTTTAAGATAATGAAATTGACGGATGATGCAATCTCCATACTATTTCCGTTATACTCATGGATATCAAATTGGTGGAAATAAACCCTGACAAAATCTTGATTTGTAGGAAATTAAACCAAAAATGTCATTATTTTTTGCCACATAGAGAAAGCTCACTCCATAATTGCATTTTTTTTGTACGTCAGTATTATATATAAATATATATATATACCGGTATATTTTACGTAATTTTATTTTTGGTTGGAAAATATATTGATTTGAAACTTTGAAACTGGTTTAGATAACTAAAACACCGAAAGAAAAAAACTACGCTTTGATCTCAGTACCTAAAAATACAATGTGCGCTTATGCTTTCGAGTTAAGTTTAAATATTTTCGTCTATACGACGAGCGAGAAATACAATCACCTTTTAAAAAAATTGAAAAAAGGGATGTATTCGAAATTGCAATCATAATTTTTGTTTCTTAAAAAGATTTTCAAAATCAGGTAGAACACGAACAAAAAAAAAGCAACAGTCAGAAAATATCATCAACATTGGGACCAAAACTGTTTGACCTAGAATTTTTTTTGTTAAAAAAATAGAAAGAATTCGAAAGAAATCATAGCAACAGTCGGAAAATTACGTCAGATGCTACCGCAAAACAGTTTGACCTCAAATTCTTCAACGGGTGAAAGCGTGGTAAATTACTCGGTCATAGCACGTACAAAGCGTTTTATTTTTTCGACTCGAGGAAGAATCTTACATGTGAGTTCATTGTGACTTTTTTTTTCAAAGGGCAATCAAAAAATCGCGTTGGTTAGAAGCTTTGCAAAACACGCTCAAGGAATGAAAAACAAGGTAGCGGGTAAAACTTAACTTTTAAACGTTTGGTTGTGAAAGAATAATTTTCGAAGATTTAAAAGAAAAACAGATTTCAGTAATCAAGGATTTTTGAGAAGAGTCACGAAGGAAGTAGGTCAAGTTTGTGATACAACAAATCCATATTTACGGTATTTGATTATGCTTGTTTGTGATATACGCTTTTGTGGTGTTTGTCAAGTACAACTTTGTAACAAAAGCTGAAAATACTCTTCTTTGATGATGTTGCCAAACTTAAAAGACTGTTTCGTCATAGGACTGAATGCCATAAAACCTTATACACTCATAAAATGGCTGAACTTTTCTCTTCTTGAGTACTAGCTCATTGTGGAACAGGGAGAAATGATACTTGATACTAAATGATACTACCTGAGTAAGAAAACTTAAAAATATTTTATTCGAGTTTGAAAGGGATTTAATCAGTTATAAGGCACGTTAGGCGGATTTTTACCGCCAGGAGTGACCTCAGGTGGGGACAGGTACCAGTAATCATGCCCCGTCGAAAGTTCCTCTGTCCACCAACGAGTTTTTGTGTTTCATTTGGAACCCACAATGGTTAGCAATACATGATTTCAATCACACAAAACGCAGTTTTTCAATGAAATCCCCTGTTCTTTTTTGAACCACATGATCTTTAAATTTTACTCCAATGAAACTCCCATTTCAAATTCCCTCAACACGGACAATGATGTTTCTCTTTACACAACGCCAAGTTTTAATGTAGTATTCACGGCCAGAATAAGCTTTTTGGCAACCAGTCGCATTTGTCCAAACCAAATCAAATCAAATCAAATCAATACTGCATGGTTCGACTCCTTAGGTTCATGACTCTTTATTTCTTATTCACAAAATTATTATTATTATCTAACACCTTTTTTAAGTATCCAAGCTATAAACCTAAACTCCTTAAACAGCCTCTAATGAGTAATCTTAAAGTCTACTCAAACAATGTCACAACTTAAAATGTCAAGTTTTCTTGGTTTGTGACTTTTGGATCTTCACCGAAAACTCTCAAACTGAAGTATTTTTATTCCCTCGCGAAACGGCCCTACGTCCTTGTAAGTAAAGAGCTACTTCTCGCTCTCGGTGAGACTCTGTAAACTTTGCGCCATCAGCATGATCCTTGATAATAGGTGTGATTACCAACCTATCCCGCGACATAATTGTCTTGATTGGAAAACCAATTTCCGAGAGATAGATTTTGATTTTTAAGGAAATGGGATTCGCCCACCGGAAACAAGAAAAAACTGTATCAAACCAGGGAGTTGCCACTAGACAGAGCTGATAAGCACGATTCTGAAATTTAGATTGTAAAAAAAAGAATGTTGTTTTCTTAGACATTTGAAGAATAAAGGTTGACGTATTGACAGATCAGAGAAAGGGTAGAGTATTTTTGAAGAGGGCATCTTGAGATCGTTGCAATGACTTTATGTGTATTTTTATTATTTTTTATTACTCTCTCAAATTCCACGCGGACAATGTTCTACTCAAAAGTTTTGAAATTTACAGGTCTTTATCAGAGGGACATTTATTAGGGAATATGAAGGTATATTTTGCATTAATTATCTGTAGCCTGTAATTATCACCACTCAACTCCACACAACTTCAATATCTTTTAAATTTTAAGAGGCAAAAAGTAATCTCTGACAAGTTTTCTTTCAGGAAAGGTACATTGCTGTGGTTTTATGCGTTCGGTATAGCTTATAATTCAGCGTACAAAGTTAGAAGCATCATCACCTTCTTTCAGAAGTGGGGGGGGGGGGTGGCGGGAGATCATGTGGAAAAAGTATTCAATTTCATATAACCAGCTTACGGTATGTGACATAATTTACAGAAATCGTCAAGTTGGTCATGCATCACCCACCCTTTTTTGACGCAAGCTTATAATATTACCAAATCTTTTTCGTAACACACAAATTTTACAAGAGAATCAACAAGTTGCAGATATCAGGGGTAGTTGGCAATAAATCAATCTCGACGCCAAATAAGTGTGACTTAAGCTTTGAACGACTTAGACAAGTTGACTACGTCATCCGTAACATGCCTCAGACGATTTACATTAAATGACCGAGGTTGAATTTACACGACAAGCGTTATTCAAATAGGGAAAGCGAGGACTAACCACGAATAGAACAAACAAGCTGTTTTATTTTTTGTTATTGATAAGATTCAAGATCGCTTTAAATCTTAGCCCTATACTTGAGAAAACGGCAGGTGTTGGGGGCAAAGGTTGGCCTATTTCGTGCTAACCAATAAGTGAGGTATGTTTGCCGACTGGCATGAACACCTGTAGTTGGAGAGACAAAGGTAGAAAATCGGTTTGATTGTACGCGTGGGTTGTAAAAGAGTAGTAAACGAAGTCGCACGCCTGTGTCCTAGCGGCACGCGACTCAAACACAGAGAGTTGAATAAAAACAATATTATTCCGCCATTACATTTGATTTAGGCGGTACAAATCTCACCACGTCTGCTTGGCGTTTTATACAAAATGAATGTATAGAAATCACACAGGGTGAGTTAGACGGTCTGTCAGGAATGCATGGTGAAACTTGTAGAACCTCAGTTCGTTTAAAAATCAATTAGTTTCATTTATCCAAATTCAGTTATAAAATGAGGATTTTTAATTCTTAAAACTTGGATCGTCTTTGAGTTGTCTTTTCGGATGAAATAAGCTTCTGTAATCGCGACCGACTCCGGTTACTACGTTATAGACCAATAGGGGATTACATATTATTGATCTGAACCTGTATGGATAAGGCCCATCTACTTGCACCTTCAATCTAGTCACTATCATCAAATTTATCCGTAATGTGTATCTTAACATATATATTTCTTCAGAAATTCGAATTCGTTACAGTAGGAGAAAATAATCAAAATATTTATGGAAAAAATAAATGATTCGTTACTTGTCAAAATATCAAAACCAATCGCTCTACTGTCAAATTATAGTTGTGTCAGGTAGATTAACCAACATATCATTGGTAAACAATGTGCAATTGTTATGATGTTAACAATTGTTACTGCTTTTTAGAGATTTGGGGCGATGCGCACTGTTTAGAAAAAAATTCCTAACTGGCTAACGATAACCCAGATCCCCAACCTCATCCCTAACCCTAACAAAGATACAATCGATACAATACTATGGCAACAGCCAATCAAGAAACACCTTGTTAAACAGTGCGCATCTACCCAGAAATTTTGAGTGAAATAAGACCCTTGCAAGAACTCAACAATTTATGGTAACAAACCCTGGATGACAGTTCCGCTCACAAAAAAGCAAAATTCTGTCAAAACACTCTTCAAAAGCACAAATTAAATGTTTATTAATTTTCTCTCCATTGTCAATCTTTGCACATGGTGTAGGTGTGTACCGTTGTTCATCGAATTCGTTAAAAATCGTCATCCAAGTTAATTTAGTTGCAATTGCTACACATCAAAATCGTTTGATTCAAAAGTGCCTTTTAAGCATGATAAGTTTACTATCAAAACATTGTGTATTGAACATTACTTCTACTTAGCTTCAAAAACCACTAATCTATTTAAAAGAAAAAACAATAGTGCATATATATTCTCTCATTTTCTCTAAAAATATTTTAATATGATTATTCAAAGAACAATATATCACACTTAAGGTAAACTATTTATTATGTTTCAATGAACCCAATATTTCAGTAAAAAAAGATGTTCATGTGACACAAACAGAACCATTCAGGAACTAGGGTACCTGAGGGAACTAATTAAAATTAGAATGATGCAATTTTCGGTGAAAAGAAAGACATTGATTACGTCTTCCCTTTTCCCGTTTTAGGGGGCGTCCGATTTAATATCAGAAAACTTAATCACTGTTAGGTTAAGATAGGGTTCTATCAAACAAAGGATTTAACATTTACTAAGTTTAGATTTGACCACCATTTCGTACTTGGGTAACACTACTTTGCGAACAGAATCGTTTCACATAGCAGCCAATTGACACCATTAATGGTTGATGAGTCACAATTATAAAAGTATAAGAATCACTGAACCATAGTAGAGTTCCACGTGTTTTAGAATTGTGTTTGCATACACCTATCAATGACATTTTTTTGGTCCGTGCAATACTGTATGAAAGAAACCAGATTTTTAATTATTTTATCAAACTTCGGCCTTTGGAACTTGACTGCATATAATCAGGCACCGTACTTATTTGAAGAGACGTTTCGCTTAACTTTGCCCAAATATGATTTTCAAGTGCCCTCCATTGAGTTAAAATACGATTTTCAAAACACATGTTTATTAAAGGAAACCTGCTTACCTGGATTTGCCGGTGGTGACGGTATATCGTAGCTCGAAATCTCGCTGCGCAAACGCCCCGGAACAGCAGTGGGAAGCAGCGTGGCTGTAGGCGAAGAACTTTTCCCATCGATCGAAGAAGCTGACCCTGGCCGGGACGTCCCGTTCGTCCTACCCGGTACGGTGTTAAGAAGCGACCCAGTCGCACTTTTTGAAGCCTCTGGTGATGATGATTGCGTAGAATCTGGGGTTGAGGGGTTAAATTCTGAACGGTTGACACCATTTTCGGTTAAGCGATACTCAAGAGCCTGGGTTGGGCTATGATGACTCGGAGGTAGATCGGGAGTAAATGGTCGAAACAAGGTAGTCTGGCCCTCTGAAAAAAATAAAGAAATGTTAGCCACAGTGAGGAAAACTTGGTCACTACCCTTACACAATATAAGAAAATTCCCTTTGAAAACTGTATAGAATAAGAATTAACGACAACATAAAGTATTACTTGGCCTAAACTTTTTTATTTTGTATCCATTCTAACTTAAAAAAAACCTGAATGAAATTTTGTTAAAAAAAAAATACAATTTAACTTCAAAAAGTGGTTTTGTAAATAATTTGTTAACAATTACGACCAGTTATGAATGTATGCTATTAGAATTATATTTTCACTGTGACCATTCCTTTTTTTGTAAACAAGGACACAACCAGTTTGTTGTCAATAATGTGATCTTTTGTGTTTCACTTATCGCTTATGATGACACATTTAACAGCGTTTTAAAAATATTTTAATCGTTGGTTACCAAAAACATATTAATTAAAAGTATTCTAGGAGATAGTTTTGACATTAATTATGAGAACCTAGAGTTGTGACTGACCCCTCATTCTTCGTTTCACGAAATTTGTAATAACTCTTGTAAAGTTTTGTAGCAAAACTTAAATTATCTAAAATAGATTGTCAATACTTCAGATTCATCAGAGAGGCGTGAAAGTTTTTGATACTTTAATTCAAATTACTATTGTCCAGCAAACTTAAACATTCATAATGATGTAATTTCGATTTGTAAATTTCATACTTTGTCAAAACTGATTTATAATATTTTTTCGGTAATGTACTTTCAATTTCAAACGGCGTCCAGTAAAAAAGAAAATGCTCACAATTTCAGGTGGTTTTTAAAATATGTAGCAAACTCGTAACCAACATTAATGTTTGCACTTTCTTGAGGGTCAATCAAAAGTTTATTTACAGCCTTATTGACATTTTCGTAAATATTTTGAACTTTATGTTCAAGTTACAACCTTAAAACCACGTGACTTATTTGGAAAAAAAATCAAACTGTGTCAAGCTGAGGAAAAAGCTTACATATTAACTTTAACGTATAAATTACAATATTTTTGGTCATAAAATACACGTTATACAAGTGACGGCATGAAATGTTGGCGATAAATAAATGATAAAAGTTTTTTAAATGTGGTACAAAAAATTAAAATTTTCAAAGCAGAACTTACCTTTTTTCTTTGGTGTTATTGGTGTGAATGCACTAGAATGTGGCACAACTTCTGACGCCGGTAGTGTAGGGTCGGGACTAGGAACTGATTTCCGACCAGTCTTTTTGAAAATGTAACATTTAGGCATCTTAGTTACACCCAATCCACAACTTCCAACCAAAAAACAACTTCAGGATTTATTGAAAAACTTTGTAGGAATTCAGTTGACTTCTTCAGTTACAGTATACAGTATACATGGAAATAAATTCTGTTGATGGAATCCTCGGGAAATTGTAGTTGTTATGCCACAGTGGTGGTTGTAAAAAAATTTTGAAGGTCCAAGTCTGGACAGAGGACGAAAATCTGAACAAGTGCTTTGGATGTCGATTGGTTTACTTGTGAGTTTGCAAATGAGGTGGGTTAGCAATACATGGTGCTTATACCTTAGTCCTGTGCGATCGATAATAACCAAAGCCGGTTATGTACTTATCTTGATAATCCGTGCTTCTTGAAACTTCTTCATATAATGAAAAGAAAATCGCTTTGTGCCCTGTGGGTCTTCGTTTTTCCTTTTTTCTTCAATGCAAAGTCCATTACCAAGCCACTTCTTACTGTTTCGAGTTATGCCCGTGTCATAGCTAATCACCAAAAGAAAGGCTAATGTGTTAGTTTGCTATTGTTTGGTTTTACAAGAATACGTTATTTAAACCTCGTTACTGTCTAAGATTTTATTCAGCGGATCCAAAGAACCTTGAAAGTAGCTGAACGCACTTCATGCAGGTGTGCTCAGTCAGGTTGAACCAATCACGTGCCTTTAAAAATCTTCCAGGATTCTGATTGGACAAGAGCGAGAAGATTACACCCACATGCAGATGCATTATTCGCGACTCATTGAACTCATTATTAACTTGTTATTAATAATTTATGACAAAGACATGTACGGGTTCGAGCAAGAGGTTTAGCTGTTTAGCCGGATGGTGTTGGGGATGATGAAAGGCGCTTAGTTTATGGAAATAGATAATAGTTGGTCCGAATAAAAACAAATATTATCGAGGGAACCTAAACAGGTGTTTATACATGGCTGCAAATTTTAATAAAAAAAATAAAGAAACGACTTCCTGTTACCACTCTTTCGGTGTAGTCACTTCCGGCCGATATGAAAGTTTTTTAAGAAAAAGGACTAATTTCAGTTTAATGAATGCAAAATATGTAGATACAATGTTAAGGCGCAAGAAAAATTTTGTTTTTCTTTCTGACTAAGCAAGGAAAGATATAAAACTGGTTTTTTCATTTTGTGGGTGAAATTTTGGAATAAAACTTTGGTTACAAGTAAAAGTTTTCAAAAATGTTCAAGGGAAAATTCAGTCACCCAACTTGTAAAAGTGTAAGCTGTCCTGTTCAATGAATGGCTCTTGAAAATTTTGTGGCAATGTTTTCCTCTTCAATTGAGAAATTTAGAGGGAAGAGAAAATAAAGGAAAACTGCCGGTGAGAATTTTTTCTTATGTTTTAGAATGCGTTTGGTCAATTGCTTTTTCCCTAGACTTAACTACGGAAAAAATTGCAAAGTTTATGATGGCATTACTCCCCAATCTTCCTCATGAGGCCAAATAGGGTAGGGCAAGCTTAATTAAAGTATTGTTCAAATCTTTTGCAGTACTGTTTACATGATCCAATGAAATCTGACTTTTATGATATTCCAAATTTCTAATGGAAGAAAAAGGATGAATAAGAATGGGAAAAAGATTAGAGATGTAGCACCACTTTAAAAGAATGGCATCTTTGACCGCTAATTGATGTTGGTTGACTGTGCCCCTACACATACATCCACCTCTACCGTAATTAAATATTTAGCATATGGGCCGCCCATTTTCGTTTTAAAACCTGTTTTAAAATTCTTGAATCCTGTCTTTATTTTATTTGGAATAAAGTAAACGAGTGGTTCAGAGACTTTACCTGTTCAGCCCTCTTCAACCCTTCAACCTATAATCAGTGGTTGCAATATAACCGTGTATGGCAAATAGAGTTCCAGTATAGGGTAAGGGGCTCTAAGAGGCTCTGATAGCGACGCCTGTAGCCCCAAAAGATTTTGAACTACTACAATGCGTTTTAACTCATGTTTTTTCCGAGGATAAATAATGAACTAAGACCATTCCAATTGTTTCTCTCTTAAATCTTTCAAAAATCTGCCAAATATCGCGTTCCACATATGAGATTTACAATACAAATTATCAGCTCGCTACTGGCGTAAATAGACAAGGTCTGCTTTCTTGTTGACCATTATAAAGACAACAATACCTGACTGCCTGAAGTTGTTCTGACCAGGGGTCTGCAACTTGCTCAAACGAGATTTCTTTGCCGACAACATGAGCATATGATGAGGTGCACAGTGAAACATTAGTCGTTGTACATGTTCTAAGAAGTTAAGTTCACATAAAATTCTCACAAAATATTTAAAACAAACTATTATTACTATAATAACTACATATTCGTTACTGGCGGATATTTCATATTGTAATTTACATAATAGCAATTTTCACATTCACCCCTCCCCTGATTGTAACTTGGTGTCCGTCTGAATTTTCGGAGGAGGGTTTCTAAAACCTTTTGATGTGATCCTGTAGAAAATGGTTCAGGTAAAACCTCCATTAGAGATAGTTCCTTGTTTTCAATTGTCACAGAGCTTTCGGGCTTCACCCCTGTTTCATTGAGACTAAAAGTTCTGCGGAAGGCATTGCTTGGGATCTGGATCTGGATCTGGAAAAATACTGCACAACACTCCTGGTGGAGTCAAACGTACAGGGTTGAGTGTGCGCATGTAGTTAGTCTTCCCGTCTGAGGATCCTCAAGGCTGCGCTCTTGAAATGCTTGGTGTCCTTGAGATCTGTAATGTTCTGGGGGAGTAGGTTCCAGTCTCTGACGGTCCGAGGAAAGAAACTGTATTTGTAGCAGTCCTTATTTGTTGGTATATTTGTAAAGCATGGTGATGCCTGGAGGGCCGCCGGACCGGTTGTAGGTTGTTGATTGGCAAGGCTAGGAGGCCCAATCTGGCTTTGTGAAGAATTGCTAGCCTGCTGACAGTACGCCTGTTTTTGAGACTATCCCGCCCTAGGTCATTTAACATTTCAGTCACGCTGCTGTGGGGGTAATAGTCATTATAAACAAACCTAGGAGCCCTATGTTGAATTTTCTTAACCTTATTGGATAGGGAAACGGTGTAGGGATCCCAAACAGAAGATGAATACTCCAATGAAGGCCTAACAAGTGATGGGTGGGGGTGAGATATACCATCACCTGTCAATGGTGAGAAGAAATTAAAACCATTGCGGGGTTAGCGCGGTATGTAACCTGATGTTAACGATTCCATGCATATTCGGAATATTTAAAAGTCGTCAAAATTCAATTTCAAAATTCCGGAGCACTCCTCGAGAAGGATCACCTAGGCAGACCTATATAGTCTCGGAGATTTCTATCGGTGGGTGTATCACTGTCTTCCGGCCCTGATCCTTTTAAATAATGTGTTGAAATTTATAAAAATATTATTATGTATTAATATTGTAACTGAAAATAATTTTGTCAATGTTTTCGCCAGTTCTAGTTTTTTTCCTTTTTTTTTGGGGGGGGGGGACTTTGTCCTGTTCGTGTCTGTTACCAAACGCGAAAAAATTAGACCCTCTCAAGGTAAAAAAACAGTTTTCTACATGATCATCCTTGCAAGCAAACGTAATTTGTAAAGAGAATTTCCTCCTGATTATACTACAGATTAAAGTGCTTAAGAGTTCTTAGTGCGGGGAATACGAACTACTGACATACATGCACTGATTGTTTAGGGTTTATTTTATGATCCTTAACATTTTAACATTAAAGGGGAAAGCGCAGTCACCTCAACTTGAAGTGGTGTAGTAAACTCCTGTTTCATGATTGGCTCTGAGAACCATGTGACAGTACCCGTACCTTTCTCCTCAAATGTGACATCTACGAGGAGTTGTTGTTGTTTCAAAATTGGTTTGGTCGACTGTTCTTGACCTTTAAAGTACCTCTTGTTATATACTGCAAGAAACTTTTTCCATTAGCCATACTTACAAGCAAAGTTACAGTCGAAGTTAAATCTGTAATCAGTTCAAAGTTTGGTCAAAGATGAGGCCCTTTACTTATGTCAGCCACCTTCAACGCACGACAATGTGAATGTGGAAAATTTTCCAAACTATTTCCTCTTCTAAAAGTCGTAATCCCCCGCAACTAAAATGAACATCCTAAGACAGCTAATAATGAAGTAAATACAATGGTAAAATAGCTCAATTTCCTTGATTGTTGCAATGACTTAACGCAATGAATGGTTTCGGGTAGAACAGACCAGAGCTGTATCTAATTATATGACTGAGACCAGTACGACGATATAGCGCCATCACCCCTTCAGAAAATCCTATTTACGTTCGTGTTGCATTGTGTTATATTACTTTATTGTTTGTGTAATGTTTACAATTTAATTAGTTGTTTGGTGTATATCTAAAACTTCTGGAATTAGCGAGTGCGTAGTTGTTACTGCCCATTGCTTTGATTTCGTCCTATACCCCTACGACCTGTGGCCTGAGGAGACCACCACGCGCTATGCACAGGTTTGTGAACTAAGCAAGGGTGGATATAAGGACATTTGTTGGGGGGGGGGGCAAAAACTTGAGACCAAAACGTCTCACTAGTATCAGGGGATGTCGTGCAAACATATTTTGGGGGGGGGTATGAGAAGTGGTGACTGACTGCCCGAGAGACTATCTAAGCGGAGCGTCAACATCAGTTGGCGCGGAGCGTACAGAAAATTTTGAAAAAATCGCTTGTATAGATTGTATTCTTTGCTGGGGTTAGGGATTATTTTAGGATAAGGACTATCATTAGGAAGTAAGGAGATTTTTTGTTAAACAGTGCGCATCGCCCCAAAGAGTTCTACCTGATGTGAATTCACCGGATAAAAATATTTATGGAAAGCGGGTGGTGAAAAAAGGGGAATTATTGTAGCAGTGGGGAGCTTCATCAAAAACCCCTCCCCGATCCTGTCCCAATGTCCATTAAATATTCACCCCCTCCATTTGGTTTCTTTTTATGGAGAAAATTGTCACATGTTGTAAACCTGTTATTTCATTTCGTTTTGCATAAAACACACCTTAATCAAACAGTGTTTCAATGGCTTGCAATACGAGCAGCAAAACTTTTTGTCATCCGTGTATCTTCAATGGTAAATCCAATCAAATTCCTTGCAGTTTTTTCTTATCTCCCAGCCATTTCTAAATTAAAGCTTTTTAAACAGTGGCACTCTTCAGATTATTATAATGCTTTTAGAAAGATTCATGTAAACATAATGTGTGACATATCTCCCGCAATTCTTCAACATAAATTGTTGCTACATTAGTTGGAAACAGGTGTATAATTTGGAGCGTGCTAGGTTGAAGTCACCATAAAAATAGCCTTTGAATTTAAAACTCATGTTTAATTAATTCTCCAGTGCAAATTTTTGACCATCTCGTTAGATTTGGGGGTATGAGGCTCTCCCTTCGTACTACCCCCATCCCTAAGAACTTGCTTTACCCCAGAATATTTAGCTCAGAGCATGCTATTTGACATCTGCTTCTTATAAAAAGGCTTAGTAAATGACGAATAAAGAAATATCTGCTTAGCGGCCCGGTGCTATAGAGCAACGTTAGTAATAGAACACTGTATAACTCACTGGAAGAGTCATCCCTTAAAGAGTTTTGCTTTCCTAGGGAGAGGGATGTAAGGTGTAGGGATTCCCCCTTCCATTTCGAGTTTTTTTTCAAGGGTCAAGATGCAAAATGGTGCAAGAATTTCTACTTTGATGAAATTAATCATAATTTCAGCTTTGATGGACTATCTGGTAATATTTTTGTATCCTTCAGTGCAAAAATTTTCACTAGTTTTTGGAGGTGGATGGAAGGGGTTGTTCCCTCTCGTCCCCAACCCCGCCCATGTATACGGACTTACTGCTACATCTCTCTCTCTCTCTCTCTCCACTATCCTCACAATTTTGTAAATTTGCCATTTTTTAAATGTTAAATTTTGGTACTTAAGTATTTAAGTCACATCAGATATTCATCAGATTTTAAAGTGTGCATTATACTTTGCAGCAAATAAGGATTAAGAAACTTATTCTGTCTCGTCCTAATATTTCATCTGAAGCGGTGATGCTAGTCAACCAGGTAGTTCTAGCTTGGTAACCAGGTGCTTCGGGGTTAGATCCACGATTGGTTTAAAGTTAGTAGGGTTTTCATCCAAGATAAAGCTAAACTGAGCTTTTCATTTGAATTTGTCTTTCAAAAGAAATCAAATTTGAAGCTAAATTTGAAATTTGGAGTTGGTTAGCCACCTGTTTTAAAGATGTCATTCTCAAGCTTCAGATGGCGTGTCCCCTTTTGTAGTCCCTTAACTTCGTTAAACAAAGTTCATTTCAACAGAATGAAGTAATATAAGTCACTTATAATTAAATGACTCTTGAAAAATGCGATTAACAACTTTCTATAATTTGAAATACCTGAATGACCACCAACACATCTTCATTATTCACAGTCACTGGCGGCAATACAGGGTGTATACCATATGTACGTGCATGATTTCGACGAAGAAACCTGTGTTGTAAACGACAAAGGGAAACATTGTACAGACCTTTATTATGAACTTTGATACTTCCGTATTAACCAGGGACATGCAAGGGTGGCGGCCAAGAAAATCAAAACTTGGGGAGGGGGAAAAACTGCAACACTTGCGATAACGACCTGATCATTTTCAAAATTATATTGCAATCATGATATCAATTAAGACTGTAAGTAATAATTGTTTTCCTCGTTCTTTTTGACATGTGAGAGGCTTTTTTTTTTAAATGTATTTTCAAACAAAATTTTATTGTCTCTGTTTGATGGGACTCTGTCCTGGGCCCATAAAGGCACGACCCCTGACCAGGGATTTTAGTTTATTAAGCGGTGGTATGATTGAATCATTGCCCGTGCAACGCACTCTGTACTGGTTGACTCTGTATGCCTAATTTTATTCCCCATATTATGTTCCAACCTGAAAGGTTAAAGAATTTTCGGTATAAGAATTAACATCTCAACATTATGCAGTTATTTACTTGGCAAATCATTCGTTGCCCCAGAAAATGGTGTTATTAGTCAATATCCACTAGGGTAGCTGCAGTCCATTAACCTTACTTTTAGCAATAACTTTGGTTACCAATACCACAGATGTCTGTACACAATCCAAAGGTTCAGATTAAGTACAGGTTTTGAATTTAAATGCAAGTATTAATCAAAGGCGGCGGAAGCTGGGGCCAGGGGTGTCTGTCCCCCAATATTTTTGTGAGATTTAGGGGGAATGCCCCCCCCCTCCCATAACTGAATGTGCCATATAAATGTTAAGCTGTTTTTATTACATTTCGGCTATTCATGGCTCAATTATAAATTTTCAGAGTGCAAAAGTTGCAAAGCTTCCGGGGGCTTCGCCCCCTTGGACTCCCTCACTAACGATAACCAGTAGGAGGGTTTACTTCCACCCTTCAAACAGTTAAAACAAAAATTGTGCAAGCTATCTTTATTTTTCAAATTATCTTTCTTCTTCTCCAATCAGGGCCTTTTAAACATACTGATCGAGGGGCATGTCTCCAGTCCCCTTATTGGCCCTAATGACACACATTTGCCCAAGTATTAATGCCCGTTTTATGGTTACTAATAATACCTATACCAAGGTACTTTTTTTACTTCTATTAAGTCCACTAAAAAGCCTAAACTGTCAGAACTTACGGGCCCTGTCGCGGGCCCTTGGACCCCACGCATATTGCAGCGGGATTTTAAAAAGAACTCCCTATTGATAAAGTGCCCCAAAATACTTTGGATCTCTTAAAAATGCCCTGTCTTAAATTGTCAATCACGTGTTCAATTTTGAGTAGCTTTAACATTTTGGCTTTGCCCCCTAAAATAACTGTAAAGTATGTTTCTCTTTAATCAAATGCCATCCCCTCCTTAATTAAATTCATAGTTTAGAATCCTTTATTTGAATGTGATTTTCGACCATTTTGTAGCCTCTCAAATCACTAAAATCGTTGAGCTTCCCGTGGCTTTGCCCTGACACCCGCCTGGACCCCACGCCGATGGGCTTTTGCGCTCTCCGCAAAACCTGACGCCTTACGGCTTCACCATTATATCGCCTGCGAAAACTTGTGACCCCCAATAAGAACATCTTCCGCTGCCTATGTTAATGGTACAGGTAGACGAATAAATGAGAAGATGGACCCACAAATGCACGACAAATGTCACAATCACTAGATAACTAGATTCGTGTATTTGCAAATTGCAAGAGTGGAAGAAGTGAATTGCAAAACTAACTTCATATATGTGCAATAAATGGTTTGCACATGAATCAGACGCGTAATCAAGAGGTAGATAAAGAGGGTAGCAGCCCCCCCCCCTTCCATCGAGCATACACTTCAATTTTTAAATATTCTTTTACGATATCGCTCGTACTTCCATAATTTTTATGGCAGTAAAACGGAAGGGAAAAGCCATTTCCAGCGATTTGGAGGAGTTTTGGCCAAAATGATGTCACCTGCATGAGAGGGTCCATTTTTCTTATAAGAGTAGGCTCCATCAACTGTCGGATACTTCTTCTAAGTAAACCAAGACGGTCACCGGCTCCTGCAAAAAATGTGATTAAAAAACGGCTGTAGGGGTCGGTGATTTTTGAAGAAGTAGTGATCTGCAAAGAGGGGGGGGGCATGACCCCACCTCCATGGGGACATAATGCAAATGTCCCTCTAATTTTTCTTTTAGACTTTAAATTTTCTTAAACCGTAATGAAAGTCCTAAACAGAATAATAATTCGCTACAAACAATAAAAAATAACGGAAACCGGAAAAGGTGAAATTAAACGACAAAAACAAGAATGAGTTATCAAGTGTCAACTAGAAAAAAGACAAAGGTTAAATACGGTTTAAAAATACGGTATAAAATACGGTTAAAGTCGATTCAAGTGGTTTAAAAAACAGTTTTAATACTCCTTAATAGTCCTTCCCATTCGTGTCAAAGTGGGGATAACAGTTCATTAGACGTTCCTCGGATTTCGGACATTCTATTGAATGTGTATCAATAAGCAACAGGCGCGTAGCCAGGAGTGTGTCAAGGGGGGGGGTTGGCGTCATGGGGGTCGGGGCACGACATGATGGAAAAGTCTAAGGATAGAGAGAAAAAACGGCCATTTTAGGTGTTTTTTGCATCCTTAGGTTGGGTCATGGGGGGGGTTCTGACCCCAATCCCCCCGTGGCTACGCCACTGATACGCAATACGCGTATAAAGCAACATTTTAATAATCCACCTGTTCTGTTATATTGCTCTGCTGTAAAATTTACCGTCATTCTCAGTTAAAGCACATTTAGTTTTAACAACCACTTCACAAACAGGCCTACACATTCAATAGCCATGAAGGACCAATATAAACAGTACCCCCTCCCAACTTTAAATCTCGAAAAGGCGTCATATGGGTAATATGTAGATGAATTTACATCATTTGAGACAAAATATAAAGAGGACTAGAAAAACAATATTACACTTCTTCATTCTGTTTGTTAAATTAGACCTAAATTTGAATTGTGTTGAGAAATTCTTACAATTCCTTTCAAAATTTACATGTGTTGTGAAACGCTTGGAAAGCCCACTGTTCTTCATCATTTGTATTTACTGCAAAGGCAATTGGTTTATTTGTTTGTTTATTCGTTTACTTTCTCTTGCTTGTTAACAGGTTAATAGGGAGTGCACGTCTCTCAAGTTCTCTGGGGGCCTTTATTGTGTAAGGCTTCCTTTCGCTAATGTTAATTCCTATTTAAATGTTTTTCTCTTTTGTATTACATATGAAAACCGGAGAACAATAAATAAACAAAACTAATGATTAAGTAGGAGCAGTGGATCTGTTATTGTAATAATCCGGTTGCGTAATATAATACGCGTAGGTAGGTTGGTACCAAGGTACGCATACAACGTCAATGCAGAATACCTTGCCTATAAGAACTCCATCGACGCGTACTATACAAAGTAACTTACATTTTTACAGAAACAAACCCTTAGACCCCAAATTCTCTTCTCAGTTCCATTTGGAAGCAAAGTCTACTTCCCAATTTGGTACTTGAGGCTAGGGCCTTTTCGACCGGGGTGTGAGGGTGTCTCACTCCCCGCCCATTCGTCAGAGGGAAGATAGTTGGAAAAACTGAAATTCCATGGGGCAGGGAGAAGAGTTCCTCCCAAATTTAAGTAAGATCTGAATTTCGAGCAGAGGTTCAGAAACATCTCTCAGCCATTTAAGTCTCAAACAATGTGGTATGCTTTCAATCACTTAAAACTGTTAAGCTCGTCGGAATTCTTTCCAGATTTTGCTCGAAAAATGACAAAAAAAACACATCATAGTCACAGTGAAATTTTCATGAAATATTCCAGAACAAAATGAAATTTGGCCACTCATCCTTCCAGCTTATAAGAATCAATTTAACGTACCTTAGTTTTACTTCATAATTTGAACGTGGTTTTACCCCGTAGGGTATTGTTCGGGAGGAAGCTGCAAAACGTTGTGGGATTACTTTAACCAGCCGGAGAGGTGCTACAACTGCCTGTTTTAATATTACACTGGCAGATAGGAGTGCCCAGATGTCTAAAGAACCCAAAGGTTTGACCAGAAAACATTAAAGTGGTACATTTTATCTGGTAATTTATCTGATCGTTTTGCAACTTGTTCATTTCTTGTTGAAGTGAAAATTTTATTGCAATCAAAAGCTCAAATTTTTCATACGCTCCGCGCCAACTATCGGGGCTCCCGCAAAGATTTTGCAGTGATTTCATATTTTTGCAGAGAATCCTGTCCCCGCAATCTAAAGCGTAGCTCACTGCTGATTTTCTTAACTTTGTTACCTTGAAAATGCAGGGTTATTATAAGAATGACAACTACAAAATGAAACGATGGCTAAGGCTTTTCTCATTATGTTTTCGTTCGTCACATTTATCCGTCGTTATTTGAAACTGAAAAAAAATATTTTACCACATGCGATCTACCTTAAATGTTTCTCCAGGGGGGGGGGGGGCGGTCCAAGTTTGGAAAATGCCATTTTCTACTACGGTATCCGAGGGTTCGCTGTCTCTCAAAATTTTACTTACGCTCCGCGGCAACCAAATGCAGCGCTCCACCTAGATAGTCGTTGGTCTCATCTTCAAAGGTACCCGCAGGCTTCATATGAAAAGCTTTATGATTTGTTCCACTCCTGCTAAAATGTCTGTGAAGGCCTTGCTTTTACAAGTCCGGGAAATACCACCCGCTATCTGAGGGGTCGCGGTTTTTTCAAAATTTTCTGTACGCTCCGCGCCAACCAATTGTGGCGCTCCGCTAAGAAAGCCTTAGTTTCTTCCTGAACGACTTATCCCATCAGGTACTAATGCTTCATCCATTCATTCTGTCGAAAATTGGCCTGATGGTTCCTCAATCAGTTGGAAAGACATCAAACCAGTTCGAATTTGAGACCATTGGACCCCCTAAACATGAGACCCTAGTGACGACCCTGCTTAAGGCTATAACTATTGAGCATGGGTATGTGTGAAACCATCAGCCCACCCAATCCCACCGAAATGGTGGAACTACCGTCTGAGGGGTTTTGGTCACAGGGACGAAAATGTCCTGCATTGTCGCGTTAAAGCAAGCTCTTAAAAATCTAAAAATAGCTCTGGTCGGGAACTTGGCCGTGCAGGGGGATGGTTGCTCCTGACCAGATGGACGCAGTGGATGTTCCAACCCCTTTACTTTGGTTTAGTCCAACCTCTATCTGCAAATTGCAAAACTCCATAATATCGTTGATAACGGTTCATTTCGATCACGGAAACCTTCCATTGCTGCAACCGTTCATCCCTCTGATGCAGAAATGAGTGAGGTGAGCCTAGTGAAGAGGCTCCGCTTTAGAAGTTTTTTCCGAAATCATTTTCATCTGTAAGTCACAACAATCAACAAGTTACAGTCTTCTCATGCTCGCGGCCAGACAAATACTGAAAAAGCTCCCAAGAGGTGATTTTTTTTAAATTGAAGAAATACAGTAAAACATGTTAAGCAATGTTAACCTTTGATTTTCTGGGTGAAGGGTACTTCCATTGGGAGTTCTCGCCTGCCTCAGGTCCCTTAAACTACGCTCTGCTTCGAACACGCCAAATTAAAGAAAAGTAAGTTTCTTTTCTTGTCATGGATCCATTCCAAAGGCCCTGTTTGTCCACAGTGTTACCCTTATAAATGACTCTATACCCAACACATGGGTTAAAAATTTACAGAAACCAAGGTTCGTCAGGGGACCAGATTTTGTCTTCAAACAATGGTGCTCTCTTAAAGAGGTAAGCTCTGTCGCGGTGGCACGTGCCAAATAATGAGATCATTTTGACTAAATGGCGCCTGCCTGCTAGCTGTAATCTGCTTCCTAAATCAAAGAGTCTATCACCTATAAGTCAAGTAACGTTATCATATAAAGATACGCGAAAACTAAAGCAAATGATTGAGATGAGTTGCTAAAGAACTAACAACTTGAAACCTTCTAAAGTCCACTCCGGGCTTGAAATTAAACAATCATAAATCTTATTCAAATAAAAGTGTGGAGACATCTTTACTTATCACAATTTCAACAACGCCCGACCAGAAGACAGGTTGACAAGTTCCCGCGTTTCACAGGCTTTTGTTCTCCCAAGTCCCTAGGCCAAAGCTCTGCCAACTTTTAGGGTTGTCTTTTTACTCACATTTTTATGACGCTTACAGTATGTGTACTGTGAGGCTGTACGATCTACGAGACCTTTGAAAGAAATAAAAGGATTTACACCCATTTGCTAAATACTCTCGAATTGTTTAAGTTAAATATTTGGTAAACAAAGATATTTGTCTTTGTTGTCGTGTGCCAGCCGTTTTGTTCATGTACCTAAACGCGAAAGCGAGCCTAATACATTACTAATCAATTTCAAAACAAAAAAATCAGACATGCCTGACACTTATTTCAACTTTTGTCACCATGGAAAAGAAGAGCACATAAATAACAATGCCCGAGTTGAACAAAAGAATAGCTGGTGTGCAGGTGTGGACCCGTAGCTAAGGGAGAATCACATGGGTCTATTTTCAAATTGTTTTATGATACCCCTTAAGAATCAAAGCTGGAATGTTTGCCACTGAATTTCCTGATAAGTTAGATTAGGTTAGACGGAGTTTTACAAACATTTTCCAACCAATTGGTTTAAGTCAGGACAGCCAGGGCCTCTTTTCCAGTTGTGGCTCAATGACTTGCTTTCCCTGCTCCATTGCTTATTCTGAGTACCAAGTAAAATGGCAGTATATAGGTCCCGTTTGAAAGTCTTCGGTATGTCCTGGCCAGGACCCGAACTCCCGACCTCTCGACTACAGTTCCGATGGTCTAACCCTTTTAACCATGCACGATGGGTCTTACACAAATGTCGCTCCAAACACAAGCACGCCCCCTTTGAACCCATGGACAGTTTGATATAAGTTCCATCCCCCCTCGCTCCCCACCCTCTCTCTCTCTCTCCACCCTCTCTCTTCTCCAACAGATTGCATGGTCAAGGGGTTACAGCATCCGACTTGCAGTCAGGACTCAGGAGGTCTGGAGTGCGACTTATGGTCGGGTCATACAGAAGAATTAAAAATGGCACCTTCTGCCATTGTGGTTGGTGCTCAACATATGCAATGGAGTAGGTAAAAAAAAAAACAGTGAACAACAACTGGGAAAAGGACGTGGCCGGCTCGACAATGGAACTGAACTATCTCCACCCCCATCGTTTACATGCACTAAAAACCGTTCGGTCACGAGGGACGGAGTTAAATCAACATTTTCTGTCAACTTATTGCCTGATTCTGCTTTTTGCAACTTTGTGAGCTTTTTTCTTTTTGCAGACTAATTTGGTTCATTATTTGAACCAAATATTACTGAGTTTTTTTCCTTCCGACCAAACTTTGAGTCAAATCGACTACACAATTGACCACTGGAGACTGTAGAGCTATGTTATTTACGAGAAAGGGGGTACCGTAAGTGAAATAAGTGATCACATCTATCTGTCTATAAACACTGCTTGGTTGTACTCCTGGAGTCTATGATCAAAACTTCATTGTGAAATGTTTCACGAATGGATAATTAAATGTCGACTTGACCTACTCCATGGTCAAGTGGTTAGAGCATCCGACTCGTATCCAGAAGGTATGTACCCCGCGGAGCTTACTCTCTTTTGTCCAGCTTCTCAGCTTTCAAACCCAGGGGATATGACTTGACAAGGAATATGCCGTAAAGCCTGCTACGCAGGTAAGAAGGTATCCGGCCATAGTTCTGTTATTCGACTCCTAGGCAGTGGCGTAGCTACTGGGGGGGGGGGCAGGGGGCAAGTTGCCACCCCCTGGAAAAATTGTTGGGGAAATTTGATGAATCTTCTTATTATTACAAAAATATATCAAAATTTTTGTTAGAATAAGAAATCGTGAGACATTTCTCATACATAATTCGTATTTTCATGCAACAAATTAACTCCGATTTCGTCAGTGTCGCATAACCGGCCCAATTCGCGTTCCACAGAAATGTCCTCGCCGCGTAGCAGATTGAATGTTCTCTTGTGCTTGTATACGTACGGGGTTATGATCAGTGCATTTCAGTGCACAGGAAGCTGTTATTCAGGTGATACTTTGGGAATTCAGTAAAAGGATGTGAAAACTGACCAGTCACTACCGTAGACCCCGAGGTTGTTATGTTCTTCTACAAGCTAGCAGAAGCTGTACGATTTTACTCTGTGTACATAACGATGGATGGGGCTGAAACAATCCATGGCCAACGATAAACTTAAAGTTAATCTAGAAATTAGAATTAGCGGGATCCGTTGGTACACTTAGATTTTGTTACTTAGCCTAATCCTTGGAGGCTTACAAGCTAGTTCGGGAAAATAGCTTTCTGCTCACTTCGAGTGTAACAATAAATGGACAATGAGTACCTTGTAGCCTACTACACTTAACAGACTGCTTTTCTAACAGGATATCCTGTGTGATCGAGCCACTATTAGGCCTCCTTAGTGGCGTGCGAAGGGGAGACCATTGGACCATTCCCCCCTCACAGATGCCATTTTTTCTTTGTTTTTAAAAATACGTATTCTTACTTTATTAACACAGATTTTACTTCAAAAGATAGCATATGTGGCACCACATTGCTTATAAGGACACCCAATTTTGCAGGATTGTCCCTGCAAGGTCTTTCAGTTATGCCAACTGTTTTTTTAATTCCTACAAATAGACCTAGGCAAATTCTGTCAAATTCCAATTTTTACTTAAAAAGGTAGACTCTGTTTCCCACTGGTGGCATCGATAAAAAAAACTACATGTTTAGATTCTCTTTACAAGCAAAAATACGCTATTTTGACCATCTGAGGGGTCTGATTTTTCGAAATTTTCTTTACGTTCCGCGCCAACCAATGGTGGCGCTCCGCTTAGATAATATTTATGACAAAATAACATTTTGTGGCCGAAAAAACCACAAATACCGATCAATGCTCTTTTATTTTGACTCCTAAAAGTGTGCAAATTTAATGACAAGTTTATCTTTGTAAGGTAGCATAAATGGCATAAGAAAATGCATGTCAAGACACAAAAGTTTCAGTTTTATCCTCATGAACCACCATGATTCAACTTTTAACACTGTTCCTGTCAAAGTCGAAAATCTTGCACCATTTTGCATCTAGGCTCCTTGAAAACGTCCAAAAATTTCCGGACACCCCTCCCCAGACCATACTGCATGCCCCTCCCCCTTCAGAGAAATCCTGCGTACGCCACTGCGTTAGTACATACAAATAAACCAGATATTGTTTACAAAAATAATAAACTTTCTTATTTCCGATTGCTCTGTGTTTTACTTTAAGATTAAAATGCAGGTAAGTTTACAAAATGACATGGTAATGTTGTTATACTTGTAAGTTTGCATGTTTTATATGAAATACATACACATTGACCGGGAAAAGTTTTGGGGAAATTTCATACCTTTTATCGAAGACTTTAAAAATAGAATCTACTGCCATTGTGCTTGATCAGGATAAGCAATGGAGTAGGGAAAACAAGCCAGTGAGTCACAACTGGAAAAGGGTCGTGGCCGGCCCGACTTAAACCAATTGGTAAGAAATTAAGCCGTTAAACCTTGCCTAACTGACTCCCCAAACTGCTAATAGCCTACCTATTCCTTTCTTCTGAAATTAAAGGCATGTTCTGGTGGCTTTTCACCTCTCTCTTGTAAGAAAAGCAAAAATATTCCACACCATGTCCTTCAAACCGTATCACAATACCATTTTCCTAACTCAAGATATCTTACTTTTTATTTTATTGGTTATTTCTGTTAAAAAATACCTCCGCTTCTCAAAAAAGCCACAAAAACTTATGTAATGTGGGCATATTGCTTCAAATTCCCTTTGGTTTACTTTATAATTGAACGTCCTGTTTGTCCTTGAAATTTGATACTGTTGGAATGTTTGGATATCTTTTCCTGTAGATCTAGCATTACCCCTTCACTATGTAAAGAACACAACCAAAAATGTTGCATAATATTGCCTGCAGCGGCATCATAAGTACAAATAAATTGAATGCAATGTCAAATTAACGTGCCGCGATGACATCACAGATTTCCCATGATGCATCATATCCCAAGAAAAATTTGAAATACTTAAAAAAAAAAAAATTGAAATGCAGATTTCACCTTTTGAAAGGGAAAATTTTCATGCTTATTTTGAAGTTAAAGAATTTTGTCTGCGGAGTATGCCTTTAAACCTTTTCTGCGCTTCTGCATATGTTTGTTTGTTTGTTTGTTTATTTCATTCTCTGTGACACCTCCAAAGGAGGTTAAAGGGACTTATATACATACAATATACATCAAACATTGACATAAATCTTAAAGAGTATGGTCTAATCAGTTGGGAAGCAGACCTTACATTTGAGACTGTTATTGCGCAATCTATATATCCTTAGCACTCGCGGTGCCAGGGTGCAAACCACCATTAGCCGAACAGCCTTCCCGGGAAAAGTAGTTACAAAGTACCCCGTCAATTTTAGGTCCTTTTTGAGTGTAAACTGCTCACATTAGAACAAACAGTCGCTGCTTATTTTTCGTGGATATGAAAGAGGGGATATTAATGAGTAAGTGATACGAAATTGGGATGGATTGAAGGTAATTTAGACTATTTCAGTGTTGCGTGTGAAAAAGAGGTAATTTCCGTCACTTTGCGGATTAATAGCGGTGGGTGCAGAGCCCATAAATTTCTTCCCCATGTAGCTCAAAATCTGAACGGTCATGCTATGGTGAATTTGTGATGTTATGATTGGCCAACTCCTTGACTTTCATGTGAGGGGCAGCTTTAGTGGGTGTGAACGTTGACAGGGCTGGGGGGGGGGGGGCATTTAATGAAGGCAAAATAGTGTGTAAGTCAATGGAGAAATTAATGGTGGTGTGCTCCCTCCCATGAAATGCATTTGGGGAGACCGTTCTGGAGCTCGTTTACGCAGAGTGAAAACGGACACCCGTTAAAAATATCAATAATCCTTTTTCATAGTCATAGGCGTAGGGGATAATTTTTATGGGGAGGACGAGAGCAAAATTTGCCCGAAGTGGCACCATTGATCATGTTTTGACCGAATCGACAACTGTATTTTGCCCGAATTGGAAGGGAAAGTGGCCCCTGCAGCCCGCCTGGTACGCCTATGTTCATAGTGTTACGTAATTGAGTATTTTTAGGCAATGAAGAAAAATAGAAAGTTACATATTCAAATTAAACTCGTTTTATTAGACAGCGATTGTCAGGGAGTGAACTTTGGCTACAGTCTTTCTCATTATCTTTTCGAGAAAACCGAAGGAGTGAGAGCTCACTTGCGAAGTTTCAAACTGCATATTTTCTGTCTTCAAGGTAAGAATATGTTAAAATGTCATTTAAAAGAGAGAGAGAACAAATAACATTTCAGAAATACAATGGTACTTTTCTTGTTATTCTTCTATATCTTCAGTATAAATGCTATACACAAGACAGTGTCTTTGTTTTGCTTACCCATGCATTATATGTGGGCTACATAATTTCGCATCACTTTACGTATGTGCATGCCCAAAGTATGGCATTGTGTTGAATCTTGTATCACAGTGCTGCATGCTAGCACCGTCATGCATTGCGTTTCAAGATGGCTGACTGACTGCAAACAGATTCTTAGCATGAACAAAGCGAGATTAACCGTCTTCAGGGAAATTGGAATGATTTATCAACGAACCTATATGGAAATTTCCTGTCCAATTGTGTGTACTATTTGGCAATTGTTGGACAGCCTCGGGATGATTTCGGGACAAATTTGTGAACATAAGCCGAACTTTCAGGAAGGGCGACCTAAAATCCCCCAATGACTTTGGGCCCTTTGGCCGACTTCGCCTAAAATTGGTTTTATGATATCTTGCGAAGTTATTCTGGTAAGTTTCATAGTTTCCTTGTACGTCATTAAAAGTTAACAGAATAAAAATTCATTCTTTTTTTCCAAGTGTACATTTCCATAAGCTGCTAAACTTCAAAATTGTGTGACGTCATCAGAGCTTTATATATATTTCGGTGACCCTGAGGTCAGCTTCCAAACTGTTTGAACTTTTTAGATACCTATTACGTCATTCAATGTTCGATAAAGGGTAGATATATTTCAAAGGGGGTGGAAGTATTTCTCTCGTTAAAAGCTGCCATACCTCAAAGTTTCAAATACGTCAAGTAAAATACATTGTTTAAGAAATAGAAAAAGTACTTCCGGCTTCTTATAATTCCAAACAACACTATTTTTGTAGAAGTAGAAGGCACAGTTGTCCAAGTTAAAATTATTTCACCTGGCGTGAGTCATCAAAAATTTTCAATGAAACACTGCATTGGCTTCAGACAATGAATAATAGGTTTATGTAGTCCTTCAGTAAACTAGGTGCCTGGGTACCAATGCCAACGAATTCAACGAATCATAGTATACGTCAACACCAAAATACACGATCCTACAATAGTTTTGCAAAATCTACGTCTGCACGTCTCAGTAGGTGTTACCTTTCGAGAAACGAAAAAAAAGTTCCTTACATCACTGGAGAGGGATGGAACAGAGGAAAAAAATAGATGAGGTCGCTATATGAAGATTTCAGTCAGAGCCTTATATTAGGCTCTGATTTCAATTACATATTACGACACCTTACTTCAATCAAATTTGAAAGAAAATGCAGTGGAATCCTGCAATCACCCACAGGTTATGACACCTTATTCCCAGGAAAATGGTTTACTTATAACGATATACCTCTTTGAGTCATGAGAACTGGTACTTTCATTTACTTTTTTCTTTTTCCTTTTTCCACTGCACTCTTATTTTACTTTTCGCAGTCGACCATCCAGTTACAAGTTCCTCATTTTTATCCAAGTTGGGCGCAGAGTTTTCCTTAAAATGCGGGATTGAGCGAAGTTTGCAGCTGTTCTCAAACTTCTCCTAAATAAATTGCGAGGGGATTTCCCTTTTTTTGTTTTCTTCAAATACAAATACGATGTCAATATAGTTGATTCACTTCTGTTCGCCTTCACACAAAACACAGAACAAACTTATTGACTCCGGCTAGCCGAATGAACTCTACTAAGTGACCATTTATGTGATTGGTCCCTAAATGGGCAAGAGACGAAAATTCAGCCAATTATATTACAGGTTTCCCCCCACTTGCCATTGTTGATATAGAAGAAGGCGCCACAGAAAGGACGATGCAATATCAATCGACCTAAGCTACAAACTAACCGCTTACCGATTTGAAATTCCCCTTAACGTTGCCCACCCCCACCCCCACCCACAAAAAAAAATACGAACGACGACCTCCTCAATCAGTCTCTTAGTGCAAATGCTGATTAGGCTAAAGAAACATGTTAGTAGGACATATGGAGCTGATATCTATAACAAAAACTGTGCTGGAGGATATTACCACAAAACGTTGTTTATTATCAGATCCAAACAATACGCCAAAAGTTAACATTTAAAATATTTATTTTTGTGTCCAAGTTGGTAACGATCTTGTGCATAATTTGAAAACATGTTTGAATGTTTGGGTTTATTTATAGATCTGAGGATTGTCCAACGTTGACCATTACTTGTCTTTACAGTTTATGAACAGATGAAGGAAACTTGACATGTTTGGAATAAATTGGTTAATTTCACAAACCAAATCATATGTCGCTTTAAGATGGCACCTAAAGTGTAAGATCTAGACAGTATCATTTCAATTTTTAGAACGCATTTTACCAGCAAATGCCATTGCGTGCTTCACTCCGTGTCACGCGTTAAGTCCCCAAAACGACTCTTCATCGCATGAAGTGGGGCCGACTAAATCACCAGTGCCCATATCACAAAGGTCTCTTTGGTCCATAGCAGTGATATCAATTAGTTTTTTCAATATCCGATAAAAAACTAAGGGTCAACTATGCAATGAAGTGTAAATGCGAAGAAAACCAGCAGTAAAATTGCTGATTTGGGGTATTGGAATAAGCTACCAAAGCAACGAACGAGTGCCCCCATTGCTGACTCAACGATGGCGAATTTTTAGATTGTGCAAAGTTAATATTCAAAGGACCCTGCAAGTGCTGCAGGGTGTATGCCAACGTTGACATCCATAGGCATCATGGGAGCATTTCAGATGCCAAGAAAGAATGATCTACCCGAAAAAAGATGATTCTGACCGAAAGACTATCTAAGCGGAGTGCCACCATCAGTTGAAACGTACGGAAAATTTTTGAAAATCCCGACCACTCAGGTGGCTAGAGGGACATTTCCAAGGCTTGAAAGTGTGATCCACGCAGTTTTTATTTCGATTGCAAGAAATATTTACTTCCATGAAACTGAAGAAATGTATCTGATAGAATCCATAAGTTGCAATTCGTCCAATTTTGCAACGAAAATTGGCTCAGACAAAACAGATAGCAAGTTCAACATGTTAATTACTTTCAAAAAATGAACGTCAGCCGTCGCGAAAAATTCAAAATAATTTAACCCAACCAACATTTCTTGATATTCAATCATTTATTCAGTGAATGATGACTAAGGTACCGTAGTACCGTAGGTGATGGATTAAGCTTGAAAAATGATCTCCACAGCTTATTAATGAGCTTAAAATGTCTGGCCGTTATCCTCAAGCTGCCAATGGCGGCGGAACCAGGGGAGGGGTGGCTCGGGACGCTCAGTCTACAATGAAGAAAGTGGGGGATGAAAACATGTTCAAACCATCCCCCACAATGTTTGCAAAGTGTAGCCTCAAAAAGTGGCGACTGCAGGGAGAGTTTTGAAGTGGATGCTGAACTCATTCTGGGAGGCTGGATACATGCACCGTAGAACACTCTGGGAGTGACGTGTCCGTCTATCTAGGGTGCTTTTAAAATAAGAAATTTTCTTGTACGATCTGCGGCAACAGATGGTGTCTTACCGCTTAGATGATATTTTTGCCAGCACTCAGCCCCTCCCAATATTTTTTCCTCGGCGTGGTACCTGCACGTAGCTTTTTCCATGGCTTTATGTCATTTTGAACATTTCATCAGTCATGACTTCCATCAAGCTAACACAATTCAACTTGGGAAACTTGGGAAAGCAGAGACCGCATCTTAAAATTTAATTTTGACAAAACTTTTCAATTGATTTTTCTCGTGCTTTAATGTATGTTTTGAAATTACCAATTTACCCCATCAAAAAATAATATACTCAAGTTTCTGACTTTCCGTATCTGTGGCAGACAAAATATTAGGTGTAATTCGGGTGAAGTCACCTTGTAATGTGCCATATTTTCAAATACGTTGCGAGTTAAACCATTTATAGTGTGGAGTTCGGGCAGTCACGTTAAAAATTTCGTCTATTTAGTGAACCTTACAATTGAATTAAACGAAGATTCTTCAGTTCTTAATGCAGTCAAATACATTATAGTATGTTTTTAAAGACAAAACCACTACATCTAATTTTAGCAGTACCTTTTATCTGGTACTTTTCTGATCAGTAGCAAGTTGGGTTTTTTTCTCTTTTGAATTGAAACTTTCATTTTAAAGGAAGGCTCAAAATAACGACTGCTTCATTTCTAGTTACAAGTCTGGAAAATGCCATTCCGGCTGTCTTAGGGGTTAGATTTTTTAACAATTTTCTGTAGTACGCTCCGCACAGATAGTGTTTAAGTCGAAGAGACTAACTGAACAATTCGTGTTTGTAAATTATTCTTCGTTTTGGGAGCAGTATTATTAAGTTAAAATAATTTGATTGCGAAAGAAATCTGAAAGTAAGGACCTCTTTAATTCTAGATACGAGCCCATGGAATGCCATTTCTTTCTTTCCGGGGGTTCTCAATTTTTCAAAAAATTCTGTGTGCTCGACTTGGATAATCTTTCAGGCAGTATTACATTTTTCAGAAAAAAAGCAATTCTGCCCTCTCCCAAACTGGCACATTTCCGTACACCTATGACAATAAATAAAATATAAAACTTCAATAAATGCGAAGCCAAAATTTTTCCTCGGGAGAATGCTCCAATATGGTCCGAGGCTCTAAATCTGCATGATGATATTCAGTAACCCCAACAAAACTACAGATCACCCCCTACTTGATTTTCCTCATGAGAACGTCAGATTCCTCCATAAAACCCCAAAACTGTCATAAAATTACAATTTTCCTCCAATATTAGCTTTAGATTGTTAAAAGTGGTAAAATTTTCCAATTTCGATGGATACTCCCTAAAATAAATAACCAAAGCCAAATCTGTTAATCCCCCGGGATGACATAATTTTACTCCTGAAAGGCATATCACTTAATATAAGAGATCAAATTTTTCATTCTAACCTTACCAAAATCAATTTCCTTCCATTAAAGTCCAAAATTTGCCCATTATAATTAGCTCTTAATTTTCAAAGATTCGTACAAAAAAGGGAAAACTTTCCAGGCAAACTTCTAGTCTCGTCTCAAAGCCTTAGTCAGTTAGTAAGTAGGTCTTGTATGATTCAATGCGTAACCCAAAAAGAATTTCAGCTGTCGCCCATGAAACGTTTTTCATTTTTCCCTTATGAAGGACAAATACTTCAATAAACACCCAGAATTTTTCCAGTACCAACAAAAGCCAAATTTCTTTCAAAAGTTTTAATTTTACTCCAAATAAACTCCAGATTTAAAAGTATTTGTTAAAAAGAAAGCCCAAAATTTCGGCGCGACCGCGTGCCTCAAATTTCGCGAAGTCACGTTCCACAGGGACATAACATCGCCTTTGTCTGGTCATTGAAATTCTGACCCCCCTGTCGGGCAAATCCTGGCGCCACCCCTGCTCTTCATATAAAACATCTTTGCAACATCGTCTGTTGATGGAACGACTCAATCTAAGGTGCACGGGCCCTAAGACCTAGATACTTCATTGCGACCTTACATTGGGACCTTATCGGGCTCATTATGAATGTAAGTTTATTATGCACGTAATCAAATAAGGCCAAAATGTCTTTTCTCGCCAAGCAAGGGCTCTGAAAAAATAAGACTGCAAATTAAGCGTTTCCAAGACTGTTTCATGTAAAAAGGGGGGGGGGTTGAAATGTGACATGGCAAAATTTAAGGGGTAGGAGCATCCCTGCTTATTGTAGAACAAAATCATATTTCATGTCGTTTAGATGCAAAATGGTAAAATACTTGTGAGTGTCAAAAAATATATATTTTAATGAGGACTGGCTGCCATTTTTGCTATTGCTTTGTTCTTCAGTATTTTGTCATTTGGGTTTCAAACCCATATGGCAGACCCCCTTTTGACTACGGGCCTTGGCAAGTATATGCCGTCGAGAGCATCTCTTTGGTTGGTTTCACGGAACCGCCCTTTGCCGGAGGGTCGCTTGACGTTAAACTGCATCCAGGGTGTGGCTTCTGTTCTATTCAGCCAGTCTAGAGCAGGACCACACATGTTTGCCCTTTGGAGGGAGTACTTGTCCATTTGGGACGTTTAGCTCCTTAAGGGAGCAGAACTCCTCCGGGAGTAAATGTTTGGTTTTCGCCCCTTGGCTCTTCGCCAGAGAGTTGAGGGGACTTTTAGAAAAAAGGTATACCTAAAGGCTCGGTGTGGTATTACTGAGCTGATGATATGACAACTTTCTAACAGAAGAGTGTCAAAGTGAATGAGATTTGCTACCCTACCACACGTGTTCTCTCTGTCTGTAAACCAGGCTCGTATAGTCAGGGTTTATGACATGTATAATGAAAGGCATCAGCATTACAAATTGAGAATTTGTCATCCTTTTCAAACTTTGAAAAATCGAATTTTCGAACAGGGGTGTCTGCGTCAGACCAGGGATCTGCCTTTGTGAAGGTGGAAAAATGCAAGCAATCCTCTCTGAGGCAAAATGAGTTTATGAACGTACGCATTATGCAGGTATACTCCCTGATCTTATTTAAAGAACCAATCCTCTCATCCCAAACTGCAATTTTGGTAAGGGTGTACCGAAATTCTCAATTGGCTCAGCCCTTTGATTGACAGCTAATTCAAAAGTGCCACATATTGTATTACACAGCATGAACTGAACTGAGAGTGTTTTGATTACACACATTTTAATTCTCACCCTGAAGCAATAAACTGAGACTGTGTCTGGATGAGGATGAATTTCAGATAATTGTGGGACGGGCTTAAGTAAGAAGGTTAGGAGAATTGGCACTGTTTAGGGTGAGAGAATTGGGCCTTTAAGGTTGCACATTGTATAGGCCCAGGGAAACCACTTGGTTCACCAAGAATCTCATACGGTACCGGATAATCCTGATTAATCGTGGGTGAACACTGCAGATCGTTCTGGGGTCTTTTTGTACTAGTACTATGAAGGTAACAGATAAGCGAGTACCGGGAACAATCGTTCTCAATTCCTACTGCCTGGACCGCCATTTAACATACCCAGCCGATATACCGTAGGACATTTCCTACCTGTATCACTTTCTGAAACCTTATGACCTACCGTATATGACCGTATTACAATTGAGTAGGGCTACGGCTTTGTTTCACAAAGGAATACCGGTTATGTCACCGACTTTAAAGTAAAACGTGCCTAAAAATTTGCATAGCCTGATAGGTTACAATATGATCTAATAAGAAGAAATAAAAATCAAAAGAAAATCAGAGACGCGCTTCTTGCAACATCTCATTACAAATTAGTAAACCTTGTGTACAATACTAAGACTTTGGGGAAGCAAAACTAAAATAAATAGCAACATTAAACAAAAAACTAATTACACACGAAAGCACTGTACAGCTGCTTTAGTGTTCACTGAGCCACCGTTCTCCCGAATGATATGTAAAGACAAAAGTACGGTAGCGAACTTGACTAATTTGCAGGTACCTTGTTGAATCCTTGTCAGTGGCGAAGCTTGCAGGGGTGGCCCCTACCGACGGAATAAACCTTACAAATTTTCAACATTTGTTATCATACTAATAAGGCGGGTAAGTAATGTGAAATTTGCGGTGACGTCCCTGAAAACACTTAAGCCACAAGTATTTTCTCCGATACACCTCAACCTAGAAAGGTCAGTTTAAATAGTGCGGTCGAAAGATATTTTCATTCTACAAAGCACCCTCCTTAGTCCACCCACAAATTTCCCTCGTACGTTCCGATTTAACCGTGAAGCTCCGCCACCTATCCGGGCAGTATTGTAAAATTTGAAACCGTCAACTTTGAAACTGTTCAGATACGTACCGTATATTTAACGCTTCCTGCACCCATCAGAACCTTTATACCGAAACAGAAACCCCTTTTAGTTAGAGTAAACTATTTAACTAAGCAGTGGGAGCAAATGTTTACCTACGGACGCGGACTGACTGGTTGCCTGCTCACGCACGCGACGCTGCCACGAGTCGGTCCAACGGTCACGTCTGAGTGTAATTGTTGTCTGTAAAATAGACAATAAGTCGGTGCTACATCATTTCAATTCTCTGTGATCTTTATTGGTACTTACGATACTCAAAAGGTATCGAGACTTGAAGTGTGCGGAGCTGTAAATGAGGAAATAATTTGCTGTGTTTAATTCATTTAAATCTTGCACTCACTTTTTCAATCGGAAGCTATTTTTTTAAACTGTAGCTGGCAAGAGTAGTCGCCCAAACTTAGTTTGAAATAACAGCCAGATCCCACAGTTTTTTCGTATTTCACTTCTAAGTAACCCTCATAATATTTTAGGACTTAATCATATTCAGAGGAGGCGCCAGAATGTCAAAAATGGGAGGAGGGCACTAAGGGCAAAGAATAAAGTTGGGATAAAAATTTCAGGGCGCAGTGCGAAACCGAGCCCAAAGTGCCTGTTCCTGTGGATGGGGGTCAAGGGGGCAAAACCCCTGAAAGCTCTGAGGTTTAAGCATACCTCTGCATGAAATATTAAGTAGTTTGAGAGGTATATTATTTATTTTTTCGGCTCACCCAACCCCTAACTGAACTCAGGGATGTTGGGCGCCATGAGTGGAGTTTCATTCCATTTCATTCGTTAATTTTTTCCACAAAAGCAGTTTAGCAGTGACCCTACTCTAAATCCTTCTTACCACTTTCCATATTCTCCCTAGAATGAAAAGTGTGACAAGGTCACTTCAAAATGAAAAAAAAAAAAATGGTGAGAAGTTACTGCTGTTTCAAAAACGTTCGGCGTGACTACTCTTTGCCCTTTACATGCACACACTAGCATGAAACACACAATGCGGAGACCTTCCACTTTTCGATGATTTCCTTTCTTTCATTCGAACGGTTTGGTATCAAATAGCAACCTTAATGTATGACATCGTGAAGAGGGCGCAATTGTAGTTTGTGTTTGTACTGTTTTATTGTAAGCGTAGCTGCGATGTTGCCAAAATTCTGCCCCGCGGAGCTGGTCTTTGCTTGTTCAGATTCTCTAAAGGGATATTAATGGTCAAGGAATATGTTAAACTGCTAGCTACGCATGGGTAACCTTTTTAAGGTGTAAAGAGCAGCAATTGTAAAATGAAAATTCTTTCATTATATGAAGTTACATGACAAAGCGTTTCATTTTGTAGATTGTGACTCAAGGTGCTAATTCTGTCATCCCAAACTACAATTACTTTAGTAGTCCACAGAAATTCTCAATTGGCACAGCTCTTTCATTGAAATTGAAAGTTCAAAAAACGCAGAGTGTCAGAGCTCAACTTGTACCGCATGTAGTGTACTGAGTCGTAGTATTTTGATTGGACATTGGGGTCTTGAATGTATACTCACCCTTGTTATAGTTAGGAAATATGGTCCTTCTCTTTTGGCTCTTTTCTAGTTCCGACTAGCCACATGTCTGGAAGACTGTGGAAGAATCTGAGACAAAGTAGGTTAGGAGAATTGGAACTGTTTGGAATGAGAGGATTTAACCTTCAGCCATGTTTACTTAGATTTTGTGACAATTAGGTTGGAGGGATTACTTTAGGACAAGGGTCACAATTTTTTCTTTGACAACATAATAGCCGTGTTCCCATTTGATCCAGGGAGGTGGATCTTGATCTACCGAGGTGGATCAAATACTAATGGGAACGCAGATCAACAACACTCACTCAAGATCAAGATCCACCGATTTTGATCGACCGTTCGGGGTAGATCAGATCCACCGCGCTGGATCAAACTTTGTAATGGGAACACATCGGAAGATCAAGTGACCCTGGATCTCCGGTTACACTCATGTATGTTTTTGTGATACATCGATACGAAATGCATGGCAGGCCGACTTGTAAACATTGGTGACCTTTTCGCGCTTGCGCAATGTGTTCATAAAACACGTTTCTACCGCGCTCACTCAAATGGGAACGCGGATCTCGATCAAGGTAACTGATGTTGATCCACCTCGGTAGATCAAGATCCACCTCCCTGGATCAAATGGGAACACGGCTTTTGTTTTCAATAGATTTAATTAGTAAACCTGTAATAGTCAGTTATAAGGGGATTTACCGACAAATAGACGCAAATGTGGTGCAGGAGTCTCGTCAGCGTTCGCTCGACGGGGGGGGGGGGCGATCTCCCCAATACGGGGGTAGCAACTTACAGCGACGACAATGGCTCTACATCCTGTATGAAACCTGCACGAGAGTAATCACATTTGAAGCTATTGGAAATTTTGATCAATGCTCAGAATGTTTAAAACCAATTTAAACTAGGAGAAAGAGAACTTTTTAGTTTTGGAGCAGAAGATTGTTGACCGAAAAATGAAATTCTTCCCGAAAGACTAACGAAGCGGATCATCGTCATCGGTTCGCGCAGAGCGTAAAGAAAATTTAGAAAAAATCACGAAAACTGAGATGGCCGAATTGCATTTCTTTTGCTTATAAGTAGAATCTAAGCTTTTTTGCTATTTTGAGCCTTCGTTTTCAATAATACAAAATAATCAGCAACTTACTGAGTGTCCAAGATTGCCCATACATACGTTCATTCCTGATAGTTTTTTTTTCTTTTTAGGGCTTCCCAACGAAACCGTTGTCCTTCTCCGACGAGGACATGCCCCTGTCCACTGGGACCACCACTGATGTGTTTTAAAGTGTGACTCGATGTGTGCCAGCTGGATAGGTAATTAAAGTTAAACATCTTCAAAGTTCACGTACGGTGCAACCCCCATCTTTTAGTCCCTTCTCACGACAGGTCGGGGACACCTTGGGTACATTCTACGATTCCCGCCCACACGGGGTTTGTTTTCAATAAATGCGAAACAAGCAAGCAAATGCAAAATCTCAAGATAACAAAATCCATGGAAGTCAATTTCGGGGAAGGGGACATGATTCCCACTTTTGGAAATAGGCCCGTTGACTTTACAGATTTTTACGCGGTGAAGTTTGACGTAAGTGGCCCCCACTTTTGAGTCTAGATTGCCACGCCTATGACACCATCAAAGCGATATACACTTCAATTTTGATGGTAAACTCGTGAGTCAAACTTAATGTTGTTTTCAGCCGTTGCTACGATATAATTATAGAAGAACGTAGTTCTCAAAAGAATTTATATACAGTGGCGTAGCCACGGGGGCGGCCTGGGGTTACTGGTGGTTATCGGCTTAGATAATCTTGCCGCGCCTGACCCTAGGAGGTACCAGGCCCACCACTTGTTACCCAGGCCCCAAAAAATTCCATCCTGGCGACGCCACTGTAATTTAATACAATAAAACATTCTATCTCATTTGCTCCCAACAAATTTTGTTTCTTTAACTTTTGTGTTTTGTTCTGGGTCGCTCGAGTCCTGGAGGGGGGGGGGGGCGGAGTGGGTGGCGGGTGGCGGGCTACGCTGAATACAGTGATATAATATTTAAACCGCAAAGGGGAAGTATGGCCCATGAAGGAAACACATGACATCTGGACCTTGTAGACTTTTTACAAATCCGTCCGGATGCCGGTGTCAACTAGTAAAAAGAGGACTTGTCGAAAAAATCTTTCTACGGTGCCACTTGCCATGGTTTGGGTGAGGCACGACTTAGGCCTACTTGTTAAGGATGGAAGGGAAGAATTTTTCGAAGGCAGTACCTTACCCTTACGGTATATTTTGTGTATGCTGAAGTGTAGGAATGGTCGTGTAAGAATGGTCTCCAGTGTATGATTGCCTTGTTTTTAGAAAATCAACCAGCCATCCCAAAGGCAGAAAGTGTCTTAACCTATAACAAATTCACATTCGAGTTTGTCTTCGAGACGTTCGTTTCATCTTCGAAGTGAAATGCTATGAACAACAGTGCAGATTATATACGATATCTAATTTAGTGAAAGTAAGCATTTTAAAGTTATTACGTGATTTCGTACGTGCGCACTAAATGTGTTTTACACACATCCATGCATCTTTTCTTAATTTTGTACAATTTATTTGTTTACTTTTTTTTTGAAGGAAATATCAAAGTTTATTTCCGTTCAAACACTTTATTCTTTCTCGATTACTTTATCAGGACGCAAAAAATCTGGGGGACCTGAAGAAAATCCGGGGGGGGGGGGGCAACGCCACTGTGTGTGCTTGTTTCAAGTTAACCGTTCGTTGAAAATGTGACAACTTTACTTGCTCATACTTTGGGAACCACACATCGGATTTCAATGCAAATTTCCAGCAAAATGCTTAGAATAAGTGCTCAGTAGCATAACCAGGATTGTGTCATGAGCGGTGGAGGCACGACATGGGAGAAAGACTAAGGATAGAGAGCAGAGACCGCTTTTTAGGTGCTTTTGCATTGCAAGGTTGGGTGAGGGGGACTCTAACCCCAAACGCCCCCCCCCCCCCCGCCGTAACTACGCCACTGTAAGTTCTCCTCTAACGTGTCAAAACTTGACCTTGAACCCTTTTTTAAGCTTACATGGGAATAGGTAATATCTCCAGAGGTAGTGTACTTATCCAGTTTTCAAAGAACGTATCCAGTAAGTGTCAGTAAAGTTGATTTATAACTGTCCGGAATGATCATGAATTAGGGCAGTGGCAGCGGTTTGGTCTTAATTTGTTTACTTTGTGAAAAATCAAGATCAACGGTAAATATTCCACAAACATTGGTGAACATGCCATCCACCACCCCCCCTCCCCCTCCACGATGGCCGGTCATGATCTAAGGGGGATGACATATTGCGCTTGGAAGGGGCAGAGATGGGAAAATAGTGTTGTTTTTTTTTTTGCTATGTTTTGACGCATTTTGAAACATTTAAAATCGGATAGCAACCAATGAATGGTCTATACTTTAAGCAATATTTTTACTCCATTCTAGCATATGACTTTGTCATCGCTCTTACAGTCTTATGATTATTATCAAATATTTTTTATTCTGTATAGAACAAATATTTGCTTTTTAGTAGTTTAGTGACGACAAAAATGCACCAACTTACTACATTAAAATTTCCAACTCAGGTTGTATAGAAATTGCTCGTTTTCCCAGAAATTGGAAGTATCGGTTTCGGTAATAGAATAGGCCAATATAGGGAATTTCCTGCTTAGACACAATCTCAAGTACCAAACCTTTTATTTGATTGATTTCACGAAGACTCGTAAATGTTTAGATCTATAATAGTAAAGAGGGTAGCAATGGGGTCTGGAGTTGAAACTCTCATGGCCCAGGTTTGAAAACAAAACAATAGCAAAAATGGCAAATGGTGATCACAGATTTTTATTACGTTTGACACAAAAAATATTTCGCATTTGTGGACCTTAGAATGTTTTCTTCTTCAAAGTAGGACACCACTATTCTATACCCCTTCCCAATATCACCCTCCAGAAGCTCTTTACATAACGCAATCATGGCTACCCGTCTATAACAATGTAAGCTTCACTTACTTCTTGCCAAAACTACTTCATTCCTCATTCATTGAGTAAACTTAAGGAAGTTGAGGTTCACTTTGAAGTTTGATTTAAACTTTTCATATGGATATTAGCCTTGAGTTTTGGCCTCTACTCTGTTTGAAATGACTTTAATTGGCTTTCGTCTGTGTTTAAAGGGAACAATCAGGACTTGTTTTTATAATTTTTAAAAAACTGTAACTTTGCACCCAGTTTTAAACTTACAAAAAATATCCTCGAATTACCGTCTTATGTTAAGAAGTATACAAGAGGAAGTCTACTCTTGCATCTGTGGGTGGAATTTTCTTACCCGACATATATTCAAAAATTCTCATTCAACTGTACGTAAACTTTTCGTGCTCCATGGACATACCTTGGTGAGTATACAAGGCCCTAATGTTTAATCAGAACACTGTCACCGCATGTTGTGCAATAGGAGCTACTCTTCATTTTTTCTTCAATTTGATGTCAAGTAAAGAGCTGAGCAAATTGATCATTTCTGTAGACTTCTGTAGGTAAAAAATGTAGGTTCAGATCACGAATGACTGCCTTAAATTGTGAGAAAAATTACACGTTGACACGTTTTACAGAAGAATTAAAAAGGACGTTTTTTGTAAGTGACATTCGTTTTCTCACCACAATTTGGACGGGAGACTACCTCCAGCTTCCACCAGGGCTTCAACTCATTGTCATGTGTACAAAAGAACAAGAGTTATCTGCAATATAAGGCGGAGGAAGTTGAAGGAAGCAAAGACCCAAGCAAGTTATAAGGGTTGAGGTAAAACGAAATGCGTTAAAATAACACTCCCTCCCATAAACACCACCCCCCCCCCGACGGTAATCATTCCAAACCTTGAGCCCTTTATGTTGAAACTTTCCGAATATCGTCTGTTTTATGGGGATTCGATGCAAGTACTTCTAAAAGACCGTCCACCTTCAGTCAAACTGTCTCATTCGCGTCTCATTCGACTACCGGTCTACCTGTAAAAATAATTGGAAATTTTAAATTTTAAAATTCATTTTGTTTTTTAATTTTAGATCAGAATAATACATTGAAAACAGGACAACATGAGTACCACGTGTACAAAAAACTCATTTTTTACCCATTTACATTCAAGTGCCTAATTTTTAACCTTTCTGAGGGATAAATTAGAGACATATTTCTTTTAGCGAACTTGTCATTTTAAATATTTAGATTTCAAGTTGTTTCCTTAATAAAAGAATACATAAAAGGGATGATACTCTTTCAGTTTCTTCTGATAATATTTTTTTATAAGTGATCACAAAGGAAACGAATTTAGTAAGATGTCTTTAAAAAAATCACAATTTCGATTGTTAGTTTTATCAATCTTCACGTGGTCTCTTAAGCAGATTTTTAATTCGGAATAGGGGTTATATTGAAAAGTACTAATGCTTCAGGTCATTTAAGTATTAAATCTGATAATATTTCATGTAAATGGTAAGGCAATACTCTGGATTAACCTTAAGAACTTCAACAGGTGGAGGTAAGGGGATTACTTCCCCTCCCCCCTCGAAAATAAAAACTTCAAACAAAATAATAAATAAACACCAGCATTTTTTAGACAGTAAGATATCGCTGGAAAATCCCCATATCATATTTTTTCTGCAAACGCCCTCGGTTAACTTACGTTACGTAAACGGGTAAACCTTGGTATAAATATACAAAGTTCCTAACATTTTCTATTATAAAATGAAGATTTATTCATCCTTAGAGGAGAAAGTACAGTGACCTTAACCTGAATTAATGTAGAAAACTTTCCTGTTTCATGATTGACTCTTAAAGATCAGGTGACAATATTTTTCTCCTCAACTGTGAAATTTACTAGGATTAGCGGTTTGACTTACCGTTACTACGCAATACTGAAGCCCTAATATAAATTATAAAAAATACTTTAAAAAAAAATAAGAAGAAAATTCTAAGATTTAGCTGTTGGCCAAAATAAGTTTGAGTGACTTGCCCTTAAGGGTGTTTCTGGGATTATTCACCAACAAGAAACTTATATAACTTGTGCAACCATTCAGTTCTAAATCTCCCTTTCTTGGGTGACAGATCATCGCATAAAAAGTGCTTAAAAAGTAGTATAGATGCTTGTTAAAATATCTTCATTTAGTCACAGAACTGAGTAAAGACCACTCTTTCTTGCTGAATGTTATTTAATTTTGCAAACTCTCTTTACTGCCACCTGCAATCTTTATCAAGTTTTTTTTTTTTTTCTAGGCCAAAGTGTAATCATCATAAAAAGTTAAAAGACCTTGACATTAATGAATCGGTTTTAAGTTGAACAATATTAAACTCTCATTTTAAAACATAAATTTACATTTTTGCAACGTAATAGCTCTTTCCATCATTTTTACTGGTTTTAACTTTTTTCTTCTCACCTAATGTTCCTTTGTGAATCTTTTGTGTTCACGACGTGTTCCGCGAGATGCGGGCTTTCTCTTTGACAAAACACTACTTATAAATTGAACAGCAACGACTCGTAAAAAACAAAACGACTGGGAGAATCTTATCTTAAACATATCTTGTTCGGTAATTAAAGGATTCTTTGAGGTGACTTGTTGTGTTGTTAAATCCTACGGCGTATAAGAAACTAAGGAAGTACAACGCTAGCCACGCGATCTTCTAAATTTGTATAGTTCGGTAAACAACGGTTATCGTAAAATACGTAAATTGGAAGCGTTTTCGATCCGCCAGCTGCGGGTTCTCACCGCCGTAATAAGGGGTAACTTCTCCCTGATATTTGTTAGTTGCAGATTACGGGGGACTTTGATCTTTACGGTGAAGAAGGGTGCGTTGATTTTGTTTTGTTTCATCCACGGGCATGATTGCATGGTACAGTATAATTGTCATTAAGATTTAAGGAATTTTGTCGAATCCGTCAGTTTGTTTGGAAGGTTAAACAGAGAATGCAGTCACCCCAAATTAAACTTAGTCTAGTAGTCATTTTTCATGATTGGCCCAATAATTGAGAATCATGTGACAATGTTATTCCTTCTCAATTGTGAATTTTACTGGCTTGATTAACCTAATATGCATTTTTTTTTTTATTTTATTTATTTTTTTTTGTTATTTGCAAATATTGAAGTCCTAGAATATCGTGAATGATGCTTTTAAAAAGAAATAAAAAGACCTTGAGGTTTGACTGTTGCTCTAAGTTTACTTTTGGGCCACTATTCTTGCCCTTCAAACATATTTGCATATTGGGAACTATAGTCGACAGTATCATGGATGATAACCAGTTACGGCTCCTGGATGTCAAAATTAGGTGGCCTATGGCAAAGGAAACTGCTTCGGCAATTTTTTTGCCCCCAGGGCGAAACCAAACGCGATGCGCGTGCTCCTGTCTGTAAGGTCCAATGGTTCTAGCATATCTCTGCGTGAAATATTAAGTCATTAGAGAGGTATATTATTTATTTTTCGGTTGACCAGGCCCATAACTGACCTAACCTGGGGGTGCAAGGAAAAAAATCTGAGGGGGGGATCCCCCTAATGCCCCGTAGCCCCACCACTGATGATAACATGTACCTAGAACGTTCTGAAATGCCTTTAAAATATCATGTTCAAGCCACCGGGAAGGGGAGAGTCCGCAGGTAGATAAATTGTTGTAACAGTTGGGGATATTTTTATTGGGGAATGGTAAGTTAAGAGAGTAAGTGTTACTAAAGACTACCTGGTTTCTATATTAGAGTGAGAAAGGTTCATTAGTATTCGTATGTGGTCTGGGTATCTGCAATAGTACAAATCAAACTTTTGAAACTTTCAGTGCTTGTATGCACTCTCCTAGATAAGATACAAAAGAGGAAGTTTTTCTTCAAGTATTTGTAAAAATGGGTAAACATCACACTAGCTAAAGTGAAAAATCTCAGGGTGGCTTTGCATCCCGTCCTTCCTAGGCTACCGTAACGGGCATGATACGTGGCCAGATTTACCTGCTTGTATAGCTCTTGTCACGTAATGTTATGTGACTATTTTAATTATATATGAAATAGTCAATATTCGTAAACAGAAGAAACTGGGCGCGCTTTCTTTGGTTTTCACACTTCGCTTCATTTCTTTAGCTTTTTTAAATGTGGCTCTAAATATGCTAATTTGATTAATAGAAGTAGATTTTTCATTTGTTTTAACTGATATAAAAATAACAACTACTCATTTTTTCTGAACTAAAGCTGTGTTTACTTGACACGCGGAATGCGGAATGCGTAATGCGGAACACGGAAAGAATTCTTTTTTGTTTTTCCAATGACCTGTTTATTGGGCACGCGGAAAGCGGATCGCGGATTGCGTAACCATCACACTCGGATTGCCGATTGCGTATCGAATTCTCCATGTCGAATTCTTTCCGCGTTCCGCGCTGGTATTGGTGACCACGTGGACACCGTGTATAGCTTCCAGTAGGATTTATCCACATTCCCCGGACTTCCCATACTACGTCGTACCATATACTGATAAAACGGGGGAACTTTGGCAGGTTTTTTTTATGTTTTATTGTGACAACTTCTCACAACAATGGAAAAATGACTGAAACTTAAGTGCCATGAACCAATTAACTTCCAGTTAATAAGTAGTATGTCTATCAGTTTCATATCTTTATCCCCTTGGCTAAAGTCATCCATGAAAAACTGCTAAATGACCCAAAGCAGCCTGGGGTAACATTGGCAGGCATGTAACTTATCAGTAGAACGTCGTTTGCTGGAATTGAACTATTTAGCTGGTTTTACTATAACGGAATGCGGAACGATCCGCGTGGGGCGTTTATTGGGTACACGGATCCTTTCCGCGTTCCGCATTCCGCGTTCCGCAATACGCGTGTCAAGTAAACGCAGCCGGAGGCTGCTACGGGGCCAATATTGTATGTAATTGCGTGATCAACTTTCATTGCCAAAATAATTTTTACTGGAGACGAAAAATACACTGACGCTGTCTGACAATTTTCATTTGAAATTAAGTGAAAAATCATTTCCGACTTTTTACGCAACGAAATACGTTTTTTTTATATTCCATCACTTTGATAACTGATTCTTTTCTCCCACACAGGGGTGGCCGCGGGGCAAGGGACAGTCCTCAATTTCGTTGGGCTTTGGGGGAGCCATAATCCATGGAAGAATGGGGGAGGGCTAATCAATGGAATAATATATGGAGTTAGTTAGTTAGTTAGTTAGTTAGTTAGTTAGTTAGTTAGTTAGTTAGTTAGTTAGTTAGTTAGTTAGTTAGTTAGTTAGTTAGTTAGTTAGTTAGTTAGTTAGTTAGTTAGTTAGTTAGTTAGTTAGTTAGTTAGTTAGTTAGTTAGTTAGTTAGTTAGTTAGTTAGTTAGTTAGTTAGTTAGTTAGTTAGTTAGTTAGTTAGTTAGTTAGTTAGTTAGTTAGTTAGTTAGTTAGTTAGTTAGTTAGTTAGTTAGTTAGTTAGTTAGTTAGTTAGTTAGTTAGTTAGTTAGTTAGTTTTTTTGAAAATAACGGTAACACAATACAATGACAAGAAGTAGCAACAGATAGTTGTTTTGATTGACCTCATACTGTGACATGATGTCTCTCTTTATGTCCTCTCTTCCTTTCATTTCCCTTCTCGACCTTTATCCTCCTCTCACCCCTTTCTCATACACACACAAAACCACACACGCATTCCCACACACAGACACAAGCACACACACATTGAAATTATTTCCTGGTTACACAAGCCGGAAACAATTTTGATTAAGTTTTATTTTTCTTTTACCCGACGTTTTAAGGAACAGAAGCAAAGTAAATTGACTCTTAATCCCGGCATGACAACCACTCTTGGTAACTTAACTTTAAATACAATTTACACATTTCTACTTATCATTGAATGAGATAGCTACTTCCTCATCTCGGTACAACAAGAGGAATGCTTCAACTGAAGGGTTTGATATCCAAACACATCAAATCAACTTCTCCATGAAAACTTAATCTTCACCGATAGTTTTGAGAAGAGTTGCGTTCATAAATCATAGGCTCTGAAGTGGTTGACACAACAGACCGTTATAAGTTACTGATATAAACCAATAAGAGGGATCTGGTTTGCTTTGTCATTAAAATTTGTAGTCTCTTTCAAGAAATTCCAGCAAAAAAGTAAGAAATTACTAGTTATCATTATACTTCACTGGTTTCGCTTGCAATTTTCGAATCCACAGATGTCTTTATACTTACATATTCTCACGCCGGCCACGAAGTTTAATTTTCGACGAACCGTCAAAACTAACCTTTGTACCTGGTTTATATCTTAACATTGTTTTCATGTTTTTGGAAGAAAGATATATTGTCTTTACAGAGTGACTTTTGCTATGCGTAATTGATAAAGACGCAAGTTTTGTCTTAATTTTTTAACTAAAGATTTTTGTCACACAGGTAGATTGTAAGTCACCTCAAGGCGGCATGGTTTTCTATTGTGACGTCACATGCAAATGCCACAACCGTCTTATTATTAGGCCCACTCTTACTACAATTCCTTTAAATTCTCTGAAAGTCAAACTGTTATTTTCAAAGTTACAATGTACAAGAAAATGAGAAATAATTATGAATTTTCAATGTGAGTGAATCTTGTGCAGTCACATAAATTGCCTTTTTTCCACGATAACAATAGTTGAAATGGATTAAAACACACCAGTCTCAGAAATAACGGATAAATTTGATAAATTAACAACCATCATTGATCATAAATATGATGTGCGTTGCTACGACAGAAAACTCTCTGAAATAATCCTAATTCATCAATTTTACCTGAATCCGGGCTGAAAAAAATGTGTAGAAAGGGTTATTTTTTAATCCAACTGGGTGTAGTCCCCGGGAGTGCCTCCCTGAAATTCTTTGTTTGCCATCACGCTTACTTTCCAAACCTGAAATGTATATAAAATATTGATTAAAACCATATCCACCAACTGGTTCGTGTGTGACCTTATCACGAATGGCTAATACCTTCAGTGCCGCGTTTAACAACTGTTTGAAGTTCTTACTGCCTCGTTTAACATCGCCTCTGAGGTCGTTAGTACGTCAGCGTATCATCGTAACTGTCCTGTACATCTCCTTGGCTTTTCGCCACCTTTCCTTCTATGCTGTCAATATTACAGGATTTAATGAAAGATACCACGAAAGCAGTAGTGTAGGCTACACTCCGGCCGTTCACTTATACAAGATGAACTTTTTAATACGCAAGTAACTAATGTTAACTTCAAAACAACTACTGCTTGTAAAGCCTAAGTAGACAGTAGTCAGTGGCGGCACAAGAATCCAAAAGGTGGGGGCAAATGGAGGGCAAAAGAAAATGCTGGGGGCAAAAATATTCGCGCGAAGCGCGAAATCGAGCGCGAAGGGCGAGCTGTAACGGGTGGGGTCCGAGGGGCCCGCCTGGGGGCCCTGGTGGGGTCCATGGGCAAAGCCCCGATGTGGGTCCAGGGGGGAAGTCCCCGGAAGTTGCGAGGTTTTAGCGTATCTTTAAAGGGAAAAAAATAAGTCTCGGGGTAGATAAACTTTGGTTCATCATGCACAATCCAATGCAAAAATTCCAAATGATTTTAATGTATTCGGCCTGGCTATTCCTCTAAGAACACAACATGAAAATTTGGACATAACTCTTACAAACAGATAATGAGCAGTCTGTTGACACTTTTTACCTATTTTTTTAAACAGAAAGTGTGCAATATGTACACAAACAGGAAATGTATAACTGTTACACTTAATTTTATAAAGAGAGCAATTTAGGTAAAATCAGGCAATACGGTTTTAAAGGTATTGTGATACCAAAATGGCAAAGTCGGGTATTTGATGTAAAAAGCATTAAAAACCAAGAAAATTGTCGCAATTTCCATCAAAATCGGTTAAAAATTGGCCATTTTACAGGTTTATTTCTGATTTGCACTTAATCATGCATAAATATGAGCTCAATATGTAAATTTTGTGATGTCATGGGAGGGACATGCCATATATGGCTAATGTTATCCTTTTTTTTTTACTTTCTTCATTTCAAGGGCAGTTGTAACATTAGTATTTCGTAAAGGGTTTATTTTGAAAGTTTAAATTGTGTCCTTGAAAATTATCAGTATCAATCAAAAAACTATAAACTATCTGATGAGTAATTAAGAGATACTGTGCAACACTCAGCATCACTATTTTTGCATAACCAACAAGTTGTTTCAGAACATTAAAACTTTGAAGAGGTATATCTTGAGAACGGTAAAAAGTAATTTACATAACTCCAACGGATTGTTCCTTAGGAGACCTTGCTCTGTAACTACCAAGTAAATTCATGGCTTTTTGCTGACATGTCACACTACCTTTAAAGGAATTTGTTCAAAACTACAACATGAACACTTTCATTTAATGATTACATATCCTCGAGCATTGTTTCTGATTTCAAATACTTCTCTTAAAATATCAGAAAAAATACAGCAAACGGAATTGCTGATGTATGTAGGATAATGAATATTGAAAACAGAGTAAAAGAAAACTAGCCTCTCTAATCAGCCAAACAAATTTTCATCGATACAATGGTTTCCAATTACATGCACATAGGCCTATTCACTGACAACATCGGCAGACTTTCGTATAGGCCTAATGTCATACCGATATGCTACTCCAGCAGAAAACAAAAGCTAATAAAATACTACATGAATACATATTTGTAATTTTAGGCGGGTAACTTTAGGTGGTAAGATTTACTTGAGTGCAATTCTTGTATTCGGATATTTTATGGTGAACCTATCAACTAACTCCTCCAAGTCAATTGCAAGTACTCTTTCCCTGTGAACGCTAATGACTGTGAGACATTTTTAGTCTCTGATTTGACATGGTGGTTCTCAAATGATTCTTGATCAGCTTGAGTTTGCTAAAAGTGCGTTCACAAGCAGCTTTCCGAACCGAGCTAGACACTCTTGTTAGGTCACTATTATTCCGGAGCTGACTGGGGGAGGGGGCAACTTGGGGGAGGTTCTGACTGGTGGGGGGAAATGTCCCATCCCCTCCCCCCCCCCACCTTGGTGCCACCACTGACAAAGCAGTCGTTATGTAGAGGTAGGTTATATTATACTCTCAAGTGTAGGAAATGCCAATTCCGGCTATCTGGGGATCACGATTGTTTAATTTTTTTCTGGACGCTCCTCGCCAAATAATGGTGGTGCTCCTTTTCGATAGTCTTTGGAGTCTTTTGTATAATTTTAATTTATTTTCATCCCCTCCCTTGTCATCTTTGCCCCCTCCCAATATGCATCTCAAACTTTACAGGACAAGAAAAGGAACATCAGGTAGTAAGTCCTCGCAACCGATTTCGTCGACTGGACAACTACTTTTGATGACAGGAAAGGTCACCAGGTTGTGGTGATGACCAGTTGGAGAAAAGGAAAGTCGACAGGCAGTATAAGCCGAAAACTATGATTACAACGAATCAACGTGACTGTTACAAAACTGATCGAATACAGCTTTCAACCATCTGCAGAATGCAGGATGACAAATATAAATAAAATTTTAGTCACGCTAAGCTTTTTTTTTATTTTGTTCAGTCCTTTTTCATTTGGAAATTTTGGGGTGCTATGTATTTTGTTTCGGGGTGTTTATTTTACGAAATTACCCCCCCCCCCACGACTGTTATCGAGAATTTGCTAGTAAACCTTTAAAGGCCCAGTTCTCTCACCCCAAACAGTACCAATTCTCCTAACCTTCTTACTGAAGCCCCTCCCACATTTCTCTGAAATTCATCCTCATCCAGACACAATCTCAGTTTATTGTTTCAAGGTGACTATAGAAAAACTCAATTTATATAACCAATACACTCTCCGTACCGTTCATGCTGTGTAATATAAGCTTTGGTACTCTGCTTTGTTTGAATTAGCTACCAATCAAAAAGCTGAGCCAATTGAGAATTTCGGTAACCCCGTACCAAAATTGTACTTTGGGGTGAGAGGTTCGGCCCTTTAAATAACTTTATGGAAGTTTTGGGGCTCTGCACCCACCCCTACTAATCCACAAAGTGACCGTTATTACCTCTTTATCCCACCCTGTGCTGAAATGGTTTATATTACCTTCAATCCATCCGAATTTCGCATCATTTACACTTTGACATCTCTTCTTTCATATCGACGAAAAATTAGCAGCAACTGATCGCGCTAATGCGAGCAGTTTACACTCAAAGAGGACCTAAAATTGACGGTGTGCTGTATAACTACTTTTCCCGAGAAGGCCGTTCCACTAATGGTGGTGTGTTCCCGTCAAAGTTTCCATACAAAGGTAGCACACCGCAAACGTCTTCGATCCCACGAAAACTATGTCGATTTGATGATCCGTTTTGAGTGTTTGGATTAATGTAAAAGTGAGAAAGCTACTCGAAATGAAACATTTTGGAATTGCTCAGAATTTCATGATCAAATTTAAGCTAAGTCGCTATCTTGGCAGGCTAGTGGTACCTCTTTGCCAATTTTCTCAAAGTTATGAGCCTTTGCAAAGTTCAGAAAAGTATGACAAAAAGTGGTTTACGAATCTCTGATACCCCTGTGTTCTTTACTTTGTGTCGCTAGCTGCACATTTCACTACTTTGCGCCACGCACCTCAACCATCGACTCACCAATAGCGTGCGTGGAAATATCACTGCGACGAACAGGTCTTATGTTGTGTTGACTTCGTTCGAAAAAAAAAAAAACGAACACGTTCCAGTGTTTCCCGACTGGAGCAATTTGACGAATTAGGTGCCAGCAGGTTTGTACTAACGGCAATTGGGAGTAACATACTTCGTAGTGCTACTCCTTCGCAACTAGGCGCTGGTCGTGTGCATTGGTCAATTGTGTGAGCGGAAGTTGCTACAACTTAAATAGTCAAGACAGTCTAGTTGAGTTTTACAACGGAATTTTGTATGTTGGTCAGCTAGCTTAACTTAATGCTGTTACTGAAACCCAAAACCATCATCACAGACATTATCAAGCAACGTCACCTTTACTGAGCCACCTCCTTATAAACTTCTACCCCACCGCAAATACTACCCCCATAGGCGTCAATCCTGGTGGACAGAGGACAAGCCCATATTAAGATTTTTACACAGTAAACTTTTTACCCCAGTGGCCATGTCCCCCACATTCAAGTATAGATTTAGGCTACTGTCGCCTGGAAAAGAAACATGAAGAAATGGCATCTTAGCGACACTTTTTGCGGAGGAAATACCTTAACTAATCGGCGCATTGCCTGAATGCGTGGATGTTTGTGCAGTCAGGGAGTAGTTATTCCCCGCCCACACTAAGCGACTCGATGCGACCCAACTCATGGGATGGGGTTATTCAAAAATTCGCAAACAGTCGCGCAACCGAGTCTCATGAAACCTTCCCCTGTCGGCTGGGGGTTGTAGAATATGTCCACGGTATTCCCTGCCTGTCGTAAGAGGTGACTAAATGGGAGGACTCGAGCAGTATTTGAACAGTATGACACTATATAACACATTCGTGTTGGTGGGTCTTGTTGGAGTGTCGTTAAAAATTATCTAACTAACTAACTAACTAACTAACTAACTAACTAACTAACTAACTAACTAACTAACTAACTAACTAACTAACTAACTAACTAACTAACTAACTAACTAACTAACTAACTAACTAACTAACTAACTAACTAACTAACTAACTAACTAACTAACTAACTAACTAACTAACTAACTAACTAACTAACTAACTAACTAACTAACTAACTAACTAACTAACTAACTAACTAACTAACTAACTAACTAACTAACTAACTAACTAAATGACCAACTAACTGACCAACCCACACACTCACTAACTAACTCACTAACTAACTAACTAACTAACTAAATAACTAACTAAATAACTAACAAACTAACTAACTAACTAACTAACTAACTAACTAACTAACTAACTAACTAACTAACTAACTAACTAACTAACTAACTAACTAACTAACTAACCAACTACCTAACTAACTAACTAACTAACTAACGAACGAACGAACGAACGAACGAACGAACGAACGAACTAACTAACTAACTAACTAACTTACTAACTAACTAACTAACTAACTAACCATTATACATAATATAAGCCAAAAGGCATAACCTCCCACGAGGATATATGCGGTGGCATTTAAACCAAATTTGACCTACATTGATAAGTTGTTAAACCATCCGAAGTGTATGTTAAGTGTAAGTTTTTATGTGAATGCCTTGCGTGTTAAATGAACTGCCCTCCAACGCCAAAAATAACTTCGTAGTCCCACCTGATATTGTGGAGCTTTGCTCACCACACCGAAAGCAAAGTAATATGGTAATGACCAATCACGTAGGTTAGCGAGCAGGTGGACTGAGAGGACAATTGACAAGTTGTGTGTAAAGAGTAACTCTTACCATCTTAAACCGTACCAATCCATGGACATCAGAGGGGTATAGGAAAACGGGTTTGTGACTCCATTGGTTTGAAGACCCTCCCTTTCTCGAGGGCCCTTCGTTATCTTGTCCATGGACCCCTCCATGGCCCCGTCAATCCTCTTCGAAACTAAAAACAACACCCCGTGGATGTGTCTTTAACCGACAACCTGATTCTCTTACATTTACAATCCAATCATACTATATTAATATGCCTTGGTTAAGACGAGACTTGAAAATGTGGACAATGCAGCGGTTCCTAGGGGTGCACCTTTTACAATAAGTCGAGCTGAAATCGATTACGTTCTTTCAAAAATCGCCTTTGAATATTATCCATAATTCATAATTACAAAAAGGGGAAATATGAACAAACTTCAAAACTTTGATAATAAGCTTGGCACGCGCCCATGGCAAAAACAAAACATTGGTTAGATTATCGATTTAAGGGCCGATCTTTTCGTTGACGACTGGTTTAAAATTCATTAGATTAACAACCTGTGCCAGTATGTTATTGATCCTCCTCATAATACAGGACTTGTTGAATCGCGCGTAAAGATAGCTTGGTTTGTCTAACACCAAACTTTGAGCTCTCTTCGGCGAAGAAGCTACGGAACGTTCGTCAAACCGAGCGATCGATACGTAACGACAAACACATCTTGCCGCGGCACGCGAAGCAACTTGCACACAATAGGCCACTATTCATGATACGCCGTAATTGATTTTTTATGCTGAGAGGGACTTTTTATGCCAAATTTCGGAACAATTAGTAAGAAATGATGTTAAGTCATCTAACTAACTGGCGGCATTTGCAATGCGTGCGTATGTAATAGAGTACACGCTGCGCTTGTGCAACCACATCAAACGTATCATAAACTAAGGTTATTTGCCACCCGTAGAAATTAGCACGTTTTTGACGTGTTGCTATCAAAATGTCGAAAAAGGACCTCTTAAAATTGGTTAAGTTTTCATACTTATTACTTTTTGAGCGAAGAGGGCAAAGTTTAGGGGAAATATTTTTATGAAGTGGAATGCAAAGAGGTTCTTTTCGGCAAGACTTTAGGTATGTACTCACGTGACACACACCCCTTCTCAACACCGATAAAAAAAATAGACAAGAGAAAAAGGGTAAATATAGCTGAGAAAGAAGTTGATTTGCAAAGGCCACAGTTTGCTATTTACACCAAACTAACTTTTAACGGATTATAATATCCTGCTAATGACCGGGTGCTCCCCCCTCTCTCTGTACTAAACTTTCCTTTATAAATGAACGCATTAAAGCCATATTACTGTATTATGACCTTGTTATCTTATTCACAAGCAGACGGTCCCTCATAAGGCCATATTAGTTTGTGAACAGGGTAAACGAACGTTCATAAAAACAACCACAAAGTACGACCCGAGGGCCATTCAAAACAATTTACATGTGAAGTAAGAAGCAAAAGTGATGCCAAGCAGCTAAAGAAAACTTAAGCATCTTCAAAATTTTGTGAAGAACTTTAAAGAGGCCATATTGCATAAGTTCGAATGAAGCAAATATGACAGACCCCCTCGCTTCTCGTCCTTTTTGTTAAGACCGTGTATTATCAGTTTTATCTGTGTCATCAGTATGCTACGGATCACTCATGGTAGAACCTTGGAAGTACTACCTCGAGGTAGTGCTTCCATGGTAGAACTTTGATGTAGAGGACCAAGGGTTGAGTAGTTGGTCAATTACGTTTGTGATCTTTCGGGGACGAACACTTGCTTTGTGATGAAAGTGCTCCTAAAGGACTACTGCCTTTTGCCAGATATTAAAGGGTCAAACCTCTCACCCAAACTACTATTTTGGTACGGGGTACCGAAATTCTCAATTGGCTCAGCTATTTGATTGACAGCTTATTCAAACAATGCAGAGTACCAAAGCTTGTATTACACAGTATGAACGGTACTGAGAGTGTTTTGATTATATAAATTGAATTTTTCTTTACTCACATTGAAGCAATAAACTGAGATTGTATGTGGATGAACATGAATTTCAGACAATTGTGGGGGAAGGGGGACTTAAGTAAGAAGGTTAGGAGATAAGTAAGAGACATGAATCGCTCGCAAATCTTTCCGGTGGGTCACCAAGTAACGTGTCTCATTGATTAGAGAGAATTATTTACCGTCCAAAAGAATAAAAGGATTATTAAGGCCCTTCCTTTTGCAGCACTGTATGACAGCTGTGAAGAGGGAACAGTCACAGATGTTCCAAATCGTTCTCATGTCACCTCTACGACTTGGACATCGTTTTGTCATTTAAAACGAAAGCAAATATTGGTATTATGACCGTATTTCCGTTTCATGTTTCATGTTTCATTTTGTAGGACTGCAATAGTACTTAAGTTTGTGGATGAGCAGTTATGTGAAGATGTCACTATGACGACAATACATACACGTCACCATACCATACTGGTTTTATGAAGTATTCGCTCATGCTTCAATGTGACGTCACAGTCTTTCATGGTAAAGAAATAAGTGGGTTATTTGCCTTTAACTCTTTAACTAATACACGAAAGCAGTCCGAACCGGGTCTTGGGGGAAAGAGATTGGGGAAAAATATATTCACCGTTACCCTGTGGTATTGCATAGCGTTGAATCTGCTCCTCTTTACATATTAAGTGGTGCAGCTAGCTACGGAGCACTAGGGGAATTTGTCCCCAACAGCCCAAGGCAAAACCATAAGCCCCCAGGTTTGCCCCCACCCCATTGAGAATTTTGGAATTTACAGTTTTACGTTGTGGTTTGACAGAGTGACAGAGAATTTTCAATTTGTATCCTGTCAGAAAAGATTCATTACCCGCAGCCCTCCTTCACTCTACACCACGGCCACTGGCTGAGGTTGACATATCCTGGAAACGGGATTGTGCTACGTATCTCGAATCCTTCTATCTTCTTAAAAAGTACATTTGTTAAAAATACAGACTCGTTTGAGATAAATGTTTTATTTTATGTGAACATAGAGTAAATTAATTACCTAGAAATAAAACATTAAACAATGTTTTAAGATACAAAGAAGACACCCACATTGTCTATAAGGACTGACATTAGGCGCTTAATAATTGATTCTTGCCACCGGTAAATTCTCGAGTGACGTAGGATTTGATAGATTAATCTCATAAAATATCGATGAATCGATTTAACGATCAATTAAACCCCGTCCTATATCACTTCTCTCTAAAATTTAGACATCTCGTTCCTTGATGAAGTATATATCGATAATCGATCCTATCACAACGCTCTTTGAGTTTCATTAATAAAGTTATAATATTGTTCCATCTTTGCACAAGACCGCGTACTGTTGATGGAAACCTCAAAAATAAGGAAAAAATCCAATTGATTACTTCTCGCAATTAAAAAATCTCCCTTTCTCGAAGCTTAATTTAGTAGACAATATTTTCTGGTTTATCAAACAAAATCAATTCTTACGAGAAAGGAAACTTTGGATTATTTTACTGACTTTGCCTTTATTGATAATCATGAAAAATGGCTTGTTTTGCTGTAGATTTCAAGGCGTAGATGACGGCAGAGCGGTGAGAAAGAAGCAAGCTGACGAGAAGTCAGTCTTAATGGCTTGTTTAAGTTGCATCGATTCGACGGCTACTCCTGCCTCTCTACGAGGTCGGAGAATCTATGAAATGCTGGAAAATGGATTTCGGGTTTGTCTTCATCTTTGATGTTTGCTAAGCAGGAAGTTTTTTTACACGACTTGCGTAGTGGAACTATATTACGGTTAGAAAGAAACGTTTGCTTTGAAGGCTGCCTTACTCCTTTCATGGAATGATTAACTATGGTTCTGGCGAGTTCAACGGAGCGAACCAATAAATTTACGCAATTCCGTGATAAATGGGTGTCTTTTCAACAAGTAATGATTACTTGTTAAAATGACGCAGTGCCGTGAATATCACTTTCAAAAGCAGGAAGGAGAAATGTAATTTGGAAAATTTATACCAATTCTAGTTAATCGAATTACAAATTTTTGTAATGTGCTTAAGGATGGACTATTTCATTTTTTCTTGCATGCAGTCACATAGTCAGGGTCCTCACAAGAGGGGGTGTTTAGGGTGGAATTTAAACTTTTGAAAAAATAAAGTAAGTGTCCTTACATGCAATCTTTTTTTAGTGAATGAAAAGAAAAATTCATCATTTCCGGAGGATTCCTCCCTCTGAATGTCTCATTGAATTCACTGAAGTAAATTTATTTATCCCTGTACACAATTCTTTAATGTGTATGTGAACATCTCTTCAACGATTTGCTGATGCCAGAATTTCCTAATTCAGAGAAAGAGAGTTTAATTTTGAGACACGCATTTATAAAATGTAATGAACCAAAAACATAAACTATCCTATGGAATGGGATTGCACTTGATCCCAAATCAACGATTTCCATACAAACTATGGTCTACTGAAAAAATGTTGCGACTTGTGTTATGGATGGCAGCATCCATTTCGTCTCACAAAACGTTTGCTATTTTAATGCACTTTTCAACTGTTTGCATACTTGCGAAGCGACATGAAAGAACAGTTTCATTTTGAACCAAATTTAATAAAATATTAGGCCTACATTAGATAACCGGTTTTTAAGCCCGGCTGATCACGAGATTCCTTTAAAGGGTTAGACCAACTATGACACCTAAGCAATCGCGAAAATCGGTCGCCTCCAGAGGTTACCTCACAACTGATTAAATTTAGCACGAAATTAAAGCAAGGAAATTGCGTTCATGACGCACCAACGTTGCAAATGCAAACAAAGAGATACTAATCAGTACCAAATCACACATTTAACCAGGAACAGTGGCGACTATACGGAAGGGGGGGGGGGCATTTTCCATCAGATTTTTTCCTTGGCCCCTGTTGCCTCCCACCCCAAGTCAGTTAGGGGTTGGTCAACCGAACTAATGCATAATGTACCTTTCCTGAGACATAATTTTTTTCCCAGAGATACGAAAAACTCATTGCTTCCGGGAACTTCGTTCACCTTGGCTGTACCACTGGCTCCTCTCGGGTTCGGTTAGCTCTGCGCCGGAAAATGTTTGCCTCAACATTTTCTTTTGCCCAGAGTTTGCCCCTCTCCTCATTTTGACATTCTGGTGGCGACTATACGGAAGGGGGGGGGGAAACCAAGTGAAAATTTTGAAAAGCCACGACTTGGATCGTGCTGGGGCTCAGGATATATACTCCTTCGAAGCTCCCCTGCAAAACATTTTCGCCCCCTTCGACCGAAATACCTAGCTCCGCCACTGTTAAGGGGATTATCACAGTGAATGAACTGTGAAAAAGGATTGTGAAGATGAATACTTAATCATGTTAAAGTGGAGAATAAATGCACTTGCCCAGCATACACGTATCTGTAGACTGAACAGGGAGATGATTACGTTGACCACCCCCTAGTCAAATATTTATGGGACTATATTCCCCACCCCGGGGGATTTCAGTACCCCATTCACTAAATTAGTCCAAAACCAGTCCCCGAATTTATTTCGAAACAAAAATTAAATTTCATACTTTCCGTCTCATTTCTCCTCTTCCAAGGTTCTTTTATGATATTAAAAAAACTGCATGTATTCTAATACAATAATTCAAACTGGGGGACTGAATTTCCCCTTTAGTGTTTAGATTAACCTTCCCCGGTCTGCTTTAGCATACACTCCATGGATCCCAAATATAAAAAATTGTTTTAAAGGCACTTGTACAATTACTTCGAAAACATAACAGTATATAGGCATATCTTGCTGACGTTTTTTTACAGTAATTTCTTTCATGGTGGAAAAATTAAACAAATCCGTTTCGATTTTAACATTATTTAATTCGTAACCATTTAAGGCCTACTCGACATTTCGTTTTTTGAGATATAAACCAGCCTTATAGGCCTACAGGAATATTTTACAACGCTATATATCAGCGTAGAAGACTCTACAGACAGGACACACCTATAGGTTAACTTCCACTCGGTTGATGATGCTTGAAATGTATGTAAAACACAAAAAAAAACTCATCTATCTTTTTTATATTTTATTCCATTATGTTTTGAATTTATTTCATTTTTTCTTTGAAAGAGAATTCATCCCTCGAAACAGCTGACTGGTGGGAAGCGATCAGTGATCTCATTCAAGCTGTCTAATATTTTAGTCTGAATTTCATTGTTCAAAGGTTACAACATAAAAATCACAGCTGTGTGTACCCATTGTCAAGAGACATCGTGGTATAAACTGTCTATATAATTAAGTGACAAGATTTCAAATATTATAACAACATCAAAAGAAGTGATTCGTTTAGTTCTTCCTTTTTTTTTTCTTATTTTGAAATGGAGTGTTCACCAGTTGGACCAGAGAAAAGTCTTTAACTAGTTTTATAATTTCTCTTGTCATGTAGAGGCAATTGTATAAATACGAATATGCTGTGTTCTGTAAACAAAGATAGTTACATAGTAAAGGGGATAAACCACAAAAGTGACTGGGCCACACGCCGGTGAGCTAATTGATTCGCGTGCGCCCAGGCCGAGATACACGGTCCTCTTTGTCTCTCTATTTCAAGGCTCAACGCTTTTATGACAATGCCTATTGCCAGATGTTCTATTAAAGCCTCGTTTTGGCAGAAGTTGAATAATTCGACTGTTTCATAGCTTTTCTACCCTTTTTTCTATGTTTTTGTATTGTAGGTAATGTAGGACCAGGAACAGTGAAAAAATCAACACGAGAGTTTAAGTTAAAATTCAACCATATTTGAACTCATTTCGTTCATCTAGTGTTGCTGTCAATTATTCTGTTTCCCAATCAAAGGGGAAAGTATAGTAGCAAGTTTGCCGATGAAATTAACGAAGAAAAAACTGAAGAGGCTTTCTAAATTTAAATTTCCTTCCAGCAAGTTGCATACCATAAGAAAATTTAAGTGTTTACATTCAGAAACAAATACACCAATACAAGTTACAAGTAAGTGACCATTATGCTTCTACATAAGAGGAGGGGAGAAGAGGGAACAAACCCCTGATTTTTTGCCTTTTTTGACTAAACAGTTACACCCCCCCCCCCCCCGAATGAAAGCATCTCTTGAAGTCATTCCTAATTGTCTGACTATACCGCTAACGGTCTGGTATACATATCAGTTAGAGGAATGACCCAAGCCAAACTGCATAAGTATACTTTGCTCTCCAAGTGAGGGACATTCACTCTTTGACAATTGCTTACGATAACAGAGGCGTACATCTGGTTTGTGGATTGGTGGCAAAGATTTTCTTACAGCCAGAATCTCAGATCGTGTCCGTGACCAGACTCGTCTATAAGCAATTCACCCCACACGAACGCGAGTAAACGCACGTTACCCACACACACACTAACAAACACACACAGACACGCATATACACAAAACATATACATACATGGTGCATCAAATGCAGTGTGACTGCTTTTAAAATAGGCTCAAATGGACGTTTGCTAGAAGATCTAAGGTCATCAATACACCACAATGTTGCATTTTGTTTATTCTGACTGTTGTTTTTGTTTTTAATCTGCCCGAATTACCGGGGGAAGAAAAACGATAGGCTATGTTTGTCCCCGATATTTTCATTGGTGGGGCGATTTCCTTTGCCCTCCTCCACCCCCCTCCCCCTTCGATCGACGAACCTGTAAAGTGACCACTCTTTTACCCACACTGGAAATGGAGTGAAATTCTGTTCTGCTCGGAGTGGCAATTAACTCTATATGACTATGAGTGAAAATGTCACTCAATTGGGCAGGAGGGGGGGGGGGGGATTGTCACTCGAAACAGAGATTGGTCAATGCAGTCAATCGCTTTGGTATAGTTTTGCTCTTTCCCATTTAAAGAGTAAAAAGAGAGAAAGAGATTCTCGACATTGTGATCAATATTTGAGTGTAACTCTCAAATGGAGTTTTCAAGAGAGTCTATAAATAAAGCCCAACAGCAAGAAAGTCAGCCATTCGCAAGGTGCATAGGCCTTAACTCTTGTTAATTTTATTGTTTGCATGCAATTCCTAACCTTCATATTCATTCAATGAAGAGATCATTTTACTTAAAAACAATACATGATTCTGGTAAACAAAGAAACATTAAAGCTTATTTAATCTACTTATGGCCAACCGCCGACTAAAATCAAACCGTCAATTGTAAGATTTGATGAAATCCCTTGTAGTTTTTTTTTGACATTCTACATCATACTGCACTTTCGTGCTAAATTTGCAATTGGTTCTGTTCTTCAAAATCAAATCAGACTGAGAATGGTAAAACAAAAATATTTAAAATAATGATCTTTTTAAAATTTGCTCATTGGACCACCAGGGGCTAACATCGTGTCCATAAATGGACATGATATCATTATAAGTTTACCTTTTCAAGAAAGTAAAATAATTTCAAATGTCATTGATTTGTATTTAAAACTTTACTTTAGAACTGTCCACAAACTTCAATCATAATTTCGGACATCTTTTTCTCGTTTTAATACTGTAAGGGCGAGAACAGTGAAAACTACTAAGAATTCATTTCGAAACAATAGCTAAATTACATAATTTCCTTCTTGTTCCTGTTCCAAATATCTTTCATGATACACTAGATGTTTTAGAGTGTATATCAGGACTTAAAATATGCATGTCCAAAAAAAAAAAGCTAAGAAGTAAATCCTGTATAATTTCACAATTCAGGGAGAAAAATATTTCACATGATTCTTAACAGCCAGTTATTCGTTAGATCGTTCGGCCGTTCGTCCTTCCATTTTCTGTAGCTTCCCATCCCGTTGACGATACTCCAAATCAAAATTAGCCTTCAAGTTGTTTGTTTATACCAGTTAAGTCTGCTCTTTCGAACTATAACTGTCTAAAATCAGCAATATTGCCAACCTTGAAACTTGCCAAGTTACAGGGAGCACAACTTATTTACTTATTAAGGTGTCATGAAACTAACAAAACAACCACGATACCTTTTCAAAAACAAGTTTGAAAGTGAATGAACTTGGGACTTGAGCAGTCTTTTAATAAAGCATTTTTCTAGTCTAGTTTACATTTTTAGACATCACCTGCAAATATAAAGTAAGCGCATCACAGTAAACAGGGAGGAATAACGTTCTGGTGGAGACAGTCATTCATTGGTAGTGATAAAATAAGCTAATGTTGTGTGGTGAAATATATTTCTACATATATATATATATATATATATATATATATATATAAATACATATATATATACATATATATATATATATATATGATGAAAATATATGCATGTTTCATCTATCTGTATTTTATTTTTCCCCTTTTCTTTAACCATCATAGGTAACTATTGATATGATATAATTTACCCTACTTTTTATTTTACATCCTCGTTGGACTTGAACTTGGGGTTGCTTTGGACACGCTAAATGCCCGTCTACTTTAGCTGGCAAGTAAATCGTTAAAACAAGGATGTTTTTCCGTCTTTTCGTATGGCAAATTTTGTGTAATACACACGTATGACGTTGTGCCTTTATGTCAGTTATTTGCAAGTTTAACTTCTATTGGGTCCGTATCCAACAAATAAAGAGATAGATTCAAAGAAATAAATTGAGTGTCACCTGATTTCCAGCATCATTAACTTCGAACCAATCAGAATAGAGTTTCATCTGATCATTTTGTTGTACCACGAAGGCAAAAACGCTCATATCTTTATCTATATACTATAGAGAGATGGGATATATCGCACGTAAGGCTTTATTGTATCAACAATATGAAGCCGTTGTGTGCAGGTCTGTGGCTTTCTGGTTGTGGCAGGAAGGAGCGAAGCCAATGTGGTGGGACATCCACCCTCCCCTTGAGCATATTTTTGTTATTTTTTAATGTTTTGTTTTACGATATTTCTGTATTTTTTCTCCTACTTGTATGTTTAAATGCAACTTTATCTGGTCTGTTTACTGTTTCGTTCCTTCCTCCACAATTTTTTGACTGGCCGGTCACTGTATGAGAAAAACGTTCTATTCCGACGAAGTTTAGACTGACACTTTTACATGCATAATTGATGTGATCATAGGTCACATTTCAGGGACTGCAGAGAAATACTCAAATACATAAAGGCAATAGAAATTTTGATATCTTCTATAGGGGAGGACGAAAACTTGATTTCCCAAGGGAAATGCATGGGACGTCTCCAGTGACAACGAGCACAAAAGGACCACGTAGTATTTTAGAAGTTCCCATGGGAAATGGGACGTCCCTGGCTATAACGGCGCGCATGGACCACGTATCAGTGTAGAAGATACTGTCTTCAACTCTAGAAGAAAAATGAGGCTGTGTTATTGTGAAAGACCGGGAAACTTTTATGTGAGAATATTTGGTTACAAACTACTGAACTAGGTACACGGATGGAAACAAACAATTTGTAGAGAGTGCAAATACGAGTCAAGAACTAGCCCTGTAGGTATGTACACTCCGTGTTCGGAAATACCAGTATATTAATTGATATATAACATAGTTCACGTTCTGAATGCATTAGAATATGACATACAAAATATGTATTACGTTTGAAACTAGCACCGCTTCACATGTAGGCCTAACTGATTGGTAAGTTTGCGCTCAGACTTTAAATGTAAATAAGAGGTTACCAGTAAACTGGCTGACAGCAATATTGGGCGGGACAGAATTAAGAATAAGTCCATTCCTCAAAGTTAACAGTTATTCTTCTGCGTTATCCTGTTCTGGTATACTTGGAGCAAATGGTCTTGAAAGTGACAAAAACGAATAACATATTAACGGGAGACACATGTAAGAATTTACAAATTGTCATTAAACTTGATTAACTAAGGACGGATTGGATTTGAAATACTCCTCCATATACCGGTGTCTATCATACTTTTGTTGGTGTTTTTCCTAATAACACTGCATCAAATACAGTTGTGCACTAAACCTGTAAAAAACGCCCTCTTTTTTTTACAAAGTTAGCACATTGTACAATTATATATTCATACGGTTCATGCCTCGATGTGCACCCTTTTAAAGTCCACCTGTTTTGTGTCTTAACGCCTGACCGATATTACATCTGCTAAATTTAAACTTCTCGAGCTTTGTCAAACATACGCTACCACCACGCGCCTTTGTATCGATTTGTTTTTCGGTGCACCCTCAACTGTCCCGTCTTCTCACACCTTACCGTTTCTTCCTATATTCTCTGCGCGGCACGGTTCGCTCCCTTTCGTAGTCTTTGTCGACTTTTGCCTTTCACTGTTATTTTCTTCTAAAATATTCACAAATGAAGTTCAAATTTGTTCTTATACAATGGAGACCATGGTTTTCTCAAGTTGGCACAAGTCATTGTCATAGAACACATTGAGTCGGTTCGCGTGCCCAGAAAAGAAGTCGATACGCAAACATATAACCTTTAGTTAAAAAATTGATATCTCTTGAAAAGCTGTTCACGTGTAATCTTACAATCATCTTGTTAAATATTTGTAAAACTGATGAAAATACACAACCACCCCAATTTAATATTTGCGGTCAAAGCTACAAACTTTTTGCGAAATACGTTACCCCAACTCTACAACGGTTGAAATAATGGTTAGGACACACCTGGTAAAAGTTGTCACCAAAGATACGCTTATGTAATACAACGGTTTTCACAAATATTACAAAAGAATGACTTTGGTCTTCCAACATGCAATGAACGTTTCTCTTTTCAAGTAAAATATTGGTATTTCCTTCCTTATTAACTCATTGATTATTTTTTGCGTTCCTTTTACCGTAAATGTACCAAGTATTCTTCTGATTTATTTAAGTTTAAACACATAGACTACTTTTTATTTTTCAATATCTTCTGTTCCTTTTTTCATCATTTTTGCTGTATTTCTTCATTTTTGTTTCAATTTTTATTTTACTTTTGTTGGTTTTTTTTTATTTTGCCTTTAAAGGCGCTGTCAAGTTATTGTGGGCAAGCACTGAGTGATAACCGTACGAATGATTTTTGTCCTGCCCGTAGCTGCCCGCAGATAGCACCGACCAGCCCGTATCTCGCCCGTATCTATACCCGGATTTGCCCGTTGGTACGCATACAAGTTTGCGTTGCCCGCAACCAAGTTTTGGACATGCTCAAAACTTGGCACGGGCAAGTTGCGTGATGTGTTTGTCTCCAGAGGCCCCTCACAACACACAAAGGAGGCCCGTATAGTGTCCGCAAGTCACACGCAGGTAACACGCAAGTATCATGCACCCAACAAGAATCGAAATGTGCCCAAATTTTGGCCTCCCCGCAGAACTTTTCTTGCATGCAACAAAATCCTTGCCCGTAAGTTTCAAGATGCTAATGTGCAGAATTGAAATAAAAATGGGGGAAAAGTTGCACGCAGTGCTTGTCCGCAATGATGTGACAGGATGTTAAGTGAAAGCGTAACATGATTTCATCTCGTAAAGTTTCTCTCTTACTTTCATTTTGTGCTTTGATTAGTTATATTCTTTACAAAAAAATTTTTTTTTTTTTTTGGGGGGGGGGGGGGCAAAAGAAATATCTTAAAGTAAAGACAGTCAAAACAAAAAATATCAAGATATACCATTCATTCAATGACATTGCAGTGTACATTTTAATTTTTATGTTAATGAAAACTTGTTTTGTTGAAAAGTTCAAAGACATACCCCTTTAGCCCAAAGTATATTTTTGCTTGGGGTATTAAAATTCTCACATGATCATTGATTGACATCAAAGTTGAAAATTCATTTTTTTTTTACACAATGCAGAGGGAATTTACCTTTTTGGACATTGTATGCTCACCTTCAGGACCTGACCTTAGTAAGTAATACACTAAAATTTTTTGTCCACAAAAGGAACGACGGCTAGAGAGAATTGTCTGCAGTGATCCGCATGATTTGTCCGAAGTCCAAAGAAACTCGAACAAGCACAAAATGGATTGACAAAAATACGTGACAATGAAGTCATCAATTTGAGGACGCTACACGGAATCGACGTCTCAGTACACATGTCTCCAATTTCACCGCGTTCTAACGTTTATACCAGGATTAATGCTCCTGAAGGAATGGTTTTAAACAACATTCTCACTTGTGTAATCAGTACAAAAATTTACCAAAGGATATTTTGTTGAAAGTTCATTGATATGTTTTTCTATAAATGCCAGCGAAAAACATTTCGAAATTTTAATTCATCGAAGCCATGGTATAAATTCAACTGATGGATAAAACGTGAAAAATGTGGCGAAGACGAGTTTTAAAATCAGAATACCATCACCCAATCAACATGCATGACATGGTATGCTAATTTACATAACACAAATTTATTTGCATGAATACATACTTGCATTAAAAGATGTACAGTATGTTCCCGTCGACTGATGGATCAAGCGTCGTTTACGCAAAGAGCAATGTCGTGATCAGGACTTTGGGAGGGTCGGGAGAAGCATGGGCAGACGAAGGGGAAAAGTTACAATTAATCACTCCTTTTCTACAGTTTTCAGATACTGTGTTGCAGGAACGAATTACGAGGTAAGAAGTAATGTACCGACTGGTTAGTAAATTCACCTTTGGTGACGGCATAACTTTTTAGAACGACTGTTTAGACCTCAGTCCCCGTTATTACGAAGTTCAAGCGATGTCTAGGCTTCAAGGCCCAATTCTCTTTCCTAAACAGTACCCGGAATTCATCCTCATCCAGACACAATCTCAGTTTTTTATTGCTTCAGTGTGAGTGTAGAAAAGCTCAAAGTGTGTAATCAAAACACTCTCTGTCCAGTTTATACCGTGTAATATCAGCTTTGGTGCTCTGCATTTTTCGAATTAGCTGTCAATCAAATCGTTGAGCCAATTGAGAATTTCTGTTACCCCCTACAAGAATTGTAGTTTGGGATGAGAGAATTGGCCCCTTAAATGCAGGTCACGTAAAGATTTCGGATAGAATTACTATTTTGTGATTTTTAGTTAAAAGGTAAAGAGAAGTCCCCAAAAACTTATTTTGAAGAAAAAGCTTAAATAACACAATTCTTGTCTTATTTCTCCTCAAAGTATCTTTCATTACATTTTATGACTTACTATTGCATATTCAAGGTAAACCAAACAGTAATTTCTAGCAAATTTCACATTTGAAGAGAAAAAACATGGTCACATGACTCCCAATAGCCAATCATGAAATTGGACGGTCCACTACACTACTTCAATTTGGGATGACTGCTTCCGCCCTTTAAATTTTCTTTATTTCTGGTAAGGCATTTGACAACCTGTGTAAATACATAATTTTTATCAGAGGATTATGAAAGTGAAAAGTAAACAAACACATCAACAGACAGCTTTTATTGGAGTCGCACTACAGTATGACGTATAAGTGTAGTCTAAGACTGGGAGTTCCATGTTTTGTATCCAGATTTGATCACGTGATTGCTTTTCTGCGAACGGGAGGCTGATTCACTTCCAGACGCGGAAGTGCAAACATGTAATGAGAAGGATTGTTATTTGTGAAACATGTTTGGATAAAAAAAAGTCAAAAGTCTTTGATTTTCAAATTGCTATTTGCTATTACATTTCGAAACTCAATGCAGAGTAAACGATACGTTTAACGACTTAACTGCCTGATGCACTGATGCAAGTGTGTTAAAATGCTAAATTATCTCGCTACCAACAATTCTCCTAATTAAGCTACTTGCTTAAAAGCCCCTCCCAAAGCTGTCTAAAACTTATCCTCATCCAAACACACCAGTTTATCGCTTCGGTTAAAGGCATATTTTCATCATCCCAAACAGTTCCAATTCTCCCAACCTACTTACTTCTAGCCCCTCCCACATTTATCTAAAACTCATCTTTGTCCAGACACAATCCTAGTTTATTGCTTCATGGCTTGTCCCAGTGGCCATACAAGTCCATAATGTGTAATCAAGACACTCTCAGTGCCCATGCTGTGTAATTTAGCTATGATGCATTGTTTGAATGTGATGCCAATCAAAGAGCTGTACCAATTGAGAGTTTTGATATATGTATACTGAAACTGTAATTTGGGGTGACGAATGACTGCCTTTAAGTACCGTACACAAGACCCCAATGTGTAATCAAGAACACTCTCAGTATACTGTGTTATATGAGCTACAGTACTCTGCATGTTTCGAACTTGCTGTCAATCTTACAGCTAAGCAAATTGAGAATTTCTGTGCACTGTTACAAAATTGTGGGCCGAGAGTTGACTACCTTTAATTCCTAAGACTGAATATCAGTCTATAGATTTAGGTTTATTGAAAAATTTGAAATTTGGTTTGAAAACTTTTTAAAAATAAACAAGAATTGATCTCCATCTATAAGCTTATCATATTATTGTCCAAATCAATATTTCCGCGTGTTATCCACCTGCTGTCATTTGTTACTGAAATCGGATCTGCAGCCTGCAGAGCCAGGTACAAACTTTTTCGTCTAGCTTTTCTCTAAGAAGAAAAGTTTCAGAGGGTGACACCCGGGCGACAACAGTGACAGGCGCTTCCCAGGCTATCCATGGAAGTACTACCTAGGAGGTAGTACTTCCATGGGCTATCAAATTTGTAGTTCCACTCTCCACTGAGGTACTTACTCAGCCTTGAATGGGATCTTGTCGGAGTACTGAGGGTTGAGGTTAGAGGGAGTAATGTCGGCGAACTCCTCAATTGTTCGTCAGCACTTCAAATCTTTTCCACAGATAAACTAGAATAAATATCTGTTGCTCTAGTTAACGGTTGTTTCGTCACAGGAAACACAAACTTCCCAAACATATGTCAGTACTAGGACAACAAGCATGGATATAATTAACTCTTAGGAAGAGGTATTTTAAAGTATTCCAAAGCAGATTGGACTAAAATAGTGGAAAAAACTTCATTAAACCCCTTCCCGTATAGTTGACATTTACCTGTTTTTGAGAGGACCGTTGCCGGAGACACCCGCTCTTGATCCAATCTGGCTTGGGTCACGGCGGGCATAGATCCGGTCTGGATGAGGGGCAAAAATTTACAAAAGTCGGTAGAACCGTGGATCGTGTACCGGACCGGAGCCGCTCATAAGCAGTCCACACATACAAACGCGAATGCACACGTATACGAACACAAAAAACATGCATGCGTACACACTGATACTGACTCAAATTGACGTTCTCTCGAAGCTGTAAAGTAATTTGTATACTACTATGTGATATTTTTTCATTGGGCATGTTGTTGTTTTTTACTTTGCCTGAATTATTGAAGCAAAGCGATATGTTTTTCTCCAATATTTCATTGGGGTGGTAGTTGCCCCCTCAGGGATCTAGGATCGACGCCCCTAATCTGGGTGGCGCCTCTGTGGCTGCTACACAATTTGGTTGCGGCCGCTGGTTTTTCGTATCGATGAATTAAACGAAAAACTTCGCCGTCTCCGCCGAGTGGAACTAACCCTCTTCGCCGTTTCCTTTTTTCAGTCCTATACATATCTTCATAGGCTTTAATACCTGCAAGATGAAATAATGAATGATCAACTGATCTTCGTTTCAAATTGGATTATCATGGTTATCTGTAAGTGTCAATTATCATGTTTTTGTTACATCGTTGCAAACTTTACTGAAATTGCACGTTACCTTGGGGCCACGTGGCAGCAAGCTGGTCAACACTTTGTTGGGGCGCGTGCTGTCCACGCGATCGTCATTTGCCGTTAAATCAACACCTCTGAGGAATTCTTCCCGGTGTTTTGGTGTTTTAGCGACTTTTCCCGTCGAAACCATTGACAAAAACAACGCTTAACTACTTACTTGTTTCGCTTTAAATATAGAGAAATAATTTGACCATGAACAACCGCATGTTTACAAACAAGACGTTTGAATAATTTCGTCTATTGTTTCGGAGTTGTTTAATTGTAGCATTATACTAATGTCTTTGCAGAGTGGTTTGACTGCGTTATTCCTTACTGTACGGTTTTGGTATAGGCATACATTTTTTCTTCTTTCTTATTTTTTTATTACTTCAGCAAACCTTCTTTGAAAGCAGCCAGGTGTCTACTCGAATAGATTGGTTTCAATGTGTGACAAGATATAAAGCCTAACGCTTCACTTTGTTTGCTTATATTGTATTGAGTAGATGGTTATCAATGGCTTTCGTAACACCTTCTGTAACCGAGGATTGCCTAGGACGAGGAAACTCGAAGTACCGTATTTTACTAGCACATTGTCTTTGTGTTATTCCAGCCAGCTTTCTGTAGCCGTGAAATATATTTTCATTCCAAGAGGTTTTCGACTCTATAAAATTGGTTTTTATTTACTCTGTGCCAATATCACATTTGACCGGAGAGGAATTAATATTTGCCAACGCACGTCCTACACCGATTCAAAGTTGGGGGCGCTTCACATCAACATCTAGCATGGCCGTATGTACAGTACCGATACAGCTCTTACTAACATCCGCTTTAGAGACAATACAGTCCTACTATAGGGATCTCTTACATAAGTTCGCCAGTTATCTTAAACAAAGTTACTCTAGTATCGATCAGGTCTTGATGATCGATAAAGAACTAAGAATTACAAGCTTTCTTATTGTGACACCATTTTGAACCTGACATTATACACTATGTTCTACTTTACAACATTAGTAGTAGGACTGTTTGCATTGTATGTAGAACCCAGGAGGCTTTGTACATATCTGTCAGGAAAATCGACTTCAATGGGAGGGGATAGGCCAGTAGTCAGACTAGATACTGAGAGGACGTGTCCTGGGATTAGGACAAATATTTTTCAAGATACACACTAAACAGTTTTGAAGCTATGCAAGTCTTTGATTTCTAGGAGGGGGAGAAAATTTTCGAGGGGTATCCTCCTCGTTCCCCTACTGCACTGAGTGGGCACCCATGAAAAGTCAAACAGATTTGTTTTTTATTGTGGGATAGCATACTTATCAATCTAGTCTAGCAATGAATGTAACAGGTTGTAAACATGCCTGTTTTCGGTAAAACTGTGCTTTTAGAGGTCGGATTTCTTGTCATCTGACTTAGCGATTTGGCACAGGTCCAGGTTGGTGACAAAGGCTCAAGTTTGACTTGGGTAAGCTTCATATGTCCGTAGCCAGGGATTAAGAGAGGGCGAATCCTCGTTGGATTTTTGTTTTGTTCCCTTAGAGGGTTTAAATTTCGCAAATGGCTAAACATTTTCACAAACTCACGCCTAAAAATATTCTCGTTCTCCCTTACTTTTTCTCCTTCTTCAGTACCTTGTTTTGCTGAAGGTGTGACGCTTCAGTCAGGGAGGTATTAACACCTCTCTCCTTCAGCTAATACTTTTATCTTGTCATTGTAAGTGCAAAAAGACAAGTATATATAACCTATCATTTATTTACTATTTCTTTTCAGACGAATCAGCCAATGGTAATGTTTGTTGAAGTGCCATTTATTAATCAATAACAAGAAAGGGCTGTCACTAATATGAATAAACGTGTTAAGTCTTTAGTTCTACCAAAAAATAAATTTATTTTCAAATTGTTTTACTTTCCTCTGCTAGTTAAAAGTTAAAGCTCGTGTCCGTTGTTTATAAAGTTGGGACGACTTCGAGCTCAAATTAAACGTAAAAGTCATGTTAACTTTTTCTCTGGATATTCTGTTTAATTCGTAAACTTTGTTGATTTATTGCAGAGACTTTTTCCGACAGAATATTGTGAGGAGTACCGTCTTGTAATTGTTTTACACCATGGGTGTTCCTAAGTGCATTATTTGAAGTGTGTCACCATGGGTGCAACGGTGCCTGCCCATCATGATAGAAAGACACTTTTTTTCAAGTCGACTTAATTCGGAAAAAGGACAAATAATTGTCCAGGAGTGTATGCCCAGCATGAATGACGATTTAAGAGTGTCAGTGGCATTGTTGTAAAGCCATCATTGTGTGGCGTATGTGAGGCCATGCATAATGGGGAGGGGCCAGTGGCGGAGCTGCCATATGGTCAGGAGGCGGTCGCCCCCCCCCCCCCGACGGACCAAAATCGTCCGTCGGCGCCCTTTTTAGGTTTTTAACATACTTTACTCTCGCACCATTTTTGGCAAAAGACATAATTCAATAGCATTGTTTTAAGGCCTAGATATCAAAATGCTCAAACAGATACCATAAACTGTAATATCTGCACGTTATTCTGATGAAAAGGATCATCTTCTGTAATATAGGGATAGGTTTTGCCGAAACGTATCTGCATGCTTTATACGCACTAACGAATGTGGTCGTTGTGCTGAGTTCATTGCTTCCACACCAAGCGTGATTATAAGATTACAAAATACAAAGAGTGACATTAAATTAACCCTACCGGTCAGTAACAGATGTTGCAAAGGGCGCAACACTAATTTTAGCGCAAATAGCCCTCTTGTTGTCAGGGATAATTGTCAACATAGACAATAAAAAGAGTTTATAAAGATACCAAAATAGCTTGCACAACATTTTTCAAAATCATTTGAATAGAACATTCAGGTTAAAATAAAACTGTTATCATAGTGGTCATGGCTTAATACCCTGTTAAAAATTTCTCTGTAAATTAACATAATATTTATGGCAAATTTTTTTCCAACCAAAAAATGTTTTTTTTTACAGCCAGACTGTAATCATGAAAAAACATTAAGTGTTTGTTTTTTCTTTACAGTTTTTGCATGTAAATTAGTTTACAAATGTCTACTGTAAGATCGAATTACAGAATTGTTCTGTTTTTTTACCTTAATTTTATGTGACTTTACAGCCTACTGTTTTCATTCTCGGCGTTTTAATATTTATTATAATATCGCTTTTTTTCCTTTCATATGTTATTACGTAACATACACTTCATCATTACGTAGATCAGGTATTTGCTTATCAACGTAATGTGTCGTTACGAAGTTGTTTTCAATCAAAACACAATGAGGATGCTTTGTTGTCATATTGTTGTCAAGTAGACTGCTATCTCTAGGAACTTTGTAATTGGAAAGTCACATTTTTTGTACAATATAATAAATGTTTTTAAAATAAATATGACAAAGAATGCAAATACATTGGTTGCAAACATTTCCAGACAAGGTAAACAATAAGTTTATCACTTCCTGATTAAAAAACGCCAAAAAAGATATTATTCAAAGCAACAGCAATCCTTTTGTTAGGAAAATGCCTACAAAATAACCTCCACCCATTTATGCAAAATGAGATATACGTCATAAAGTGGTAAATTTACAGACTCTTTCAAGTAAATTTGTGAAACGTTTTTAATTCGATCAAGTGCATGAGCGCCTGTGGCGATGAGTTGACATCAGTATACCAATAGTAAGTGCTCTGAAATTAGGGCCTTACAATTTCTTTTTACTAAAAAATGTGTGACAAAACACCAGTTGTATCATATTTATAACTAAGAATGTAATAACTAAGTATGCTTTTATAATAAATGTAAGTTAATTTTCAAATAGGGCCATAAATTTGCCAAAAATGTTTTCTTTTTTAACTGAAACTTCGCAGAACGATGCATGTTATATATTGAAAATTTTCTGGCTATTTCTTATTTGTTTGTTTGTTTGGGCTTATTTTTGTTTCTTTTTCAGCTTAAAAACAAAATGAATGTTTATTAAATGACAGTATATTTATGTGAAATCAGTAAAATACAAAATACTGTTAAAATTTCTGTAAATTTACAGAAAAAGTTTTACAAAGCAGTAAAATTTGGTTAAAAAAGCAGACAGAAATGGTATTTCAAATAAACAGAAAATACATGTTAAACAACCTTTTTTATTGTAGCAATACAAAGTGTCTGTAAAGATACAGAAAATCTCTATTAAAAGTAAAATACAAAAAGTTTAAGTTAAAAAAATCCGTAAATTTACAGAAATTTTTAACAGTGTAGTTTTAATGAGCAGTTTCCATTTTGCTTTTCCACGAGTGACCATTCTCCTGATAAATGGCTTTTTCTGACACTGCACAATAATTCCATGAAAATGCTTATTTCTGTACTTCCGTGGTCTCAAAAGCCAGAAAATTGCATCAGATAAGCTTAAGTTAAGGCTACTTTTATTTATTATGAATTCAGTATCTCGAGAGTCAAACAGACCCTTTGTCTTGGCTATTTCTTTCAATGTACTTAAATAATGGCTATTTCAGAATGGTCACATGATGTAAATTACGTCAAATAATGTTTCTTCGTGTACTTATCGTGATTTCCAGATGCCAAAAATTTACACCTAACGGTGATTAATTTCCATTACATTTTCCCTCCGTAAGATTGCTTGTAATTTAGCTCTAGCAGGTTCAATCTTTATCTTCACACAGTAGCCCATTATTTCATTAAAATCTTAAATCGAGACAATAACACACAAAATACAATGACTGCCTTCATACTAGAATGTGAAAGAGAGGGATAGAAACATGCGCGTCTGCAAGTAGGGGCAAGGGGGAAACTTGTCCTCCCCTGGAAAATAAAACAAAACCTGAAAAAAACAAAGAAAACCTAAAGAAAAAGATGAAAAAAAACATCAATATTTCTTATCAGTTCACTCTAGTGTTTTCCCTTTTTATAGGCGGTAAGTAAGCTTTAAAAATGTCATTTCCAGCGATCTGAGAGGCATTTGGGCCAAAATTTTCTTGAGCTCCGCGCCAAGTGGTGGTGGACGCGGAGCTTTTCCCCCTAAAAGAATTTAGTTCCCCCGAATTTTCTTCCGCGGAGGCCCATGGATAGAACATTAAAACATGTTTTAATAGAAAAACTTGCTGAGGAGAAATGTCAAAGTAGTCTTCTACCAGGTGCGGAAAATCAAATGGAAAGTCTGAAAAGCCGTGGATTCGATCGTGCTGCGGCTCAGAGTATTTACTCCTTCGAAGCGCCCCTGCAGACCATTTTCGCCCCCCTCTGACCGAAATCCCTGGCTCCGCCACTGGGAGGGGCCTAATTGGAGGGCGTGTTCCCGTCCCACTGTAAGTGTTTAAAAAACTTATGATACCTTTGAAGAAACTTGTGTTCAAATTTTTCATGTTTTTGTTTTTTTGTTGTTGTTGTTGTTTTCCTTTGGAGGAGGGGGATAAAATTGGCATAGGTAAGGGAATAGGTAGGTCTCACCTGCTTTATTTTAGAATTGTGCAGTAGATAAAAGTTATTTATTTGGGCGTTACTTTTGGTTCATACAGTGGAGGGGGAGTCGGGCTTATCGTACCCCATAGCCGCGCGTTTCATGCCACAGGAAATCGATCTATTTTCTCCTGTAGTGCATCATTGAATGGGGAGTTGCTAGAGAGGGAGATACAACGAACATTTTTTTTTCAGACAACATGTACTTGAAAGGGAATGTATCATTTGGGATGCAACTATTTGATTGACATGTCCCTTTATTTCTATTGTTAAAGCCCTTGTGACTAAGTACTTTTTAGGACGAACTCTTCCATTCTCTTCCAAGTAATCCCCCCAAAAGCATTGTCTGTATATCCTTTGATTTGGAGGGTTCCCCGCCACTGGCAAAGCTTATAACAAGAATTTCTGTAGAACGACTGAAAACAAACTATATGATTCAATTGCGCTCCGTTCCAAGTTCATTGGATGGAAACATTGTTCAAGTGTACTCATTTCCCTCGATTTAAACAACTTTGTGATCATTAAGAAAAAAATTTTTAAAAGTAATTTGTAGGAAAATTGTTGCTGTCTTCAAGTGAAATGATACGTTACTTCGTGTCTCGGATAGCGTCGAATTGCATAAATTTCACAACTTTGCATGACGGCTGGCAACGAAATGTTAAGAAGCAAGGTGTGCTAAGGAATGTGTCTCTTCATTAGAATTAAGATAATGCGTGACTAGTCCTTGTTGATCAAAAATTTGAGATAAGAATTTGGCAGATAAAAGCAAGATTACCGTCGGAAACGAGCACCACGGTCTGGTCAGCGAAAAGGTTGCGTATGGCCGGTCAGAAATAATCTATATTGCAAAATAATTCAATAAGCAGATTAATTGATGACAACTTTAGGCTTCGCCTTCCGCTATGGCATGCTTACTTTTGAATGAAATAATTCATTTCAAATGTCTGCTACATGTTGCTACTTGGAGTGTTGTCCACAGGGGCGGGTTGAGAATGATTCAAAAGGAATATGAAAAAAAACTTTGTCCGAATACTCTGCCCAACACCATTAATTTTTGCTAAAATTTATTTATTTGTTCAATCAAAAACGAAAATGAATCAGTGTTCCCTACGCGCAATAATTGCAATTTATTGCCTTGGGCGTCGGAAAAAAAAGCGAGTATAGAATGCGGCCCCTCGTCCATCATAACCATTACATGTGGTCCACCGCTGCGAAAGGTTGGACAACCCTGCTGTAGAACGTTGTTTCTCCTTCTCTAGTAACTCCATGCAATGACTACCTAAGATCTAAACTTAGTTACAGGTCCGTACGCAGTAGGTGGGAAGGGTTCGTCCGATCCCCCATGAAAAACAAACTACCGCAGTGAATTGTAGTTGAATATCTGTGTTTCCGGTATGCATGTTTCACTCTAATTCTTTGCAATAAAAAGAACACAAAAATTCAAGCGCTTCGCGCGCTTTCAGACTAAATTATATCCGGTCAATATAGCATTACGAATGTGTACACAAATAATCCAACGATCCAATTTACTTGATTGTTCGTATGCATTAATTATATGGCTAATAAGTGTAATTGTAAAGAAGAACATTATTCAAGAACTCAAAGCAGGATAACTTTTGCTTCTCTCCTCATCTTTTTTAAAGTTATGTTAACTGGAAATCAAAAACTCTCTCCATATGTTTAGACAGCAGATTCACCTTGTAATTTGCGAACTCATTTGTAGAAACTGAAGATGATTAGGCACATGGTCCTGATGGGACGTTTTCATAGAATTAAATTATATCTAATACAACATTTTGGGGCGATGCGCACTGTCTGATAGCTCTAATCGATCGATACAATGGTAACAGCCAATCAAGAAACACCTTCTGAAACAGTGGGCATCAACCCAACATTTTTCGTTGTCGCTGGAAGATTTCTTAACATTATTTACAACGAAAGATTCTGTCATTATTGTGGTTCTGGGGGATTGGGGAATGAATTTCACTATTTATTTGAATGTAAAATGTTTCACATGGAAAGGAAAACTTACTTAAAACGCTTCTTTACTGTTAATCCTAATTCAATTAATATGAGACTTCTTTTTCAGAGTAGGAACAAATCCGTTTTAAAAAATCTTGCTAAGTTTGCAACTCTCATCATTGATTTTTTTAGCTAATTTATTTTCTTTTTCTGTTAGGCTGGTGGCACAGTTTTCTCGCTGCCTACATAAGTTATATAGATGTACTTGATTTTCTTTTTATCTCTCTCTCTATCCCTTTTCTTTTCTCTTCTTTTCACTTTGCCATCTTGTAAACTTGGATTGTTTCTTTTATCATATTATGCAGTATGTAAATGTCTTTGCTTTTGTCTTTTTGATTCTAAAACCTCAAATGAGGTAAACAGAATAAAGTGAAACTTGCTGGCCTGTCTGGCATTTGGAATGGTTTCTCCTTTATGACCATTAGGCTATTATGAAATCAAATTGCATTAAATTTTCATACCATGGCGCTTACTTAAAATAAGAAGAACATCTCAATCCTATTTCTTCCGGGTGAGGCGAAATCGGAAGAATGATGGATGTATTTAATATTACTGTTTTTTGTATTACCAAAAATCTTTCCCAAATAACCATTTTTAGCGAGGCGCACTTGAATCTTCTTTTGTACATTCTTTCTTACATTTTTTCTTTCGCGTTGATTCGCGATATTCTTTAATTTTTTTCTTTACAATTCGATTTTGTTCAGAACGAAAATTTTGGGGTTGATGAGCCCTGTTTAACAAGGTGTTTCTTGATTGGCTGTTGCCATTGTATTGTCTCGATTGTATTCTTTGTTCGGGTTAGGGATTAGGTTAGGAGTAGAGCTATCGTTAGCCAGTAAGGAAATCTTTTGTTAAACAGTGCGCATCGCCCCGAATTTTTGCTGGTACTGTATGGTGGGGTTAAGTAGCCGTCATCAGGGGTTTTCTGGCTTATTATTGTTCAAGGGGTCGTCTGGGAATCTTAGACATGTTGAAACAGCTACCACACAGTTTGGTGCAAGAGCCGGCTTCTAGGGTTGAAGCCTCTAATTTCGGGCAAAATCTTCATTCTCGGGTAGAATATTGGAGAAAAAGTTTGACAATTTCATTGAGCAATTAAGGGTATTTTAGCCTTTCCTCCTATCCAGTGACGACGCCAGGATGTCAAATTTGGAGGGGAGCAAACTAAAGTCAAATAAGAATGTTGGGGACAAAAATTTTCGGGAGCCACGCCAAACCGAGCCGAAACCCCCACCTCTTCAGGTGCGGGTACAGCGGGCAAAGCCCCAGGAAGCTCTTAGGTTGTAACATATCTCTAGATGAAAAAGGCTATGATATATCGTAGAATCATGCAAGTACCGTGTCAAACTTTTCAGGGGGTATCAAATCCTCTTAAAAATTTTCAGTAATCAATTTATGGATACAAATTGGATATTGGATATTGGAAAATCCCTTTATGTGTTTCGCTTCAATGGAGGTGCTTGCCTACGTAGCAGACTTCTTATGTCATCGTTCCTTGGATCCCCGTTTCAAAAGTACGCCGGCCATGGGTGCTGCTTTATTAAACCAGAAGAATATAAAATTAAACATTAAATTTCAACAAACCTAACCATGTTTATGGAGTCTACGGATTTCCTATATACATGGACAGAGGATACAGTGCACGTAAGACTGTCGCTACCTCGCTACCGTACGTGTTAGTATGGGCGTAGCAAGATAACATTTTAGTAATGGTGGAGACGATCTACGCATAGGACGTTCGCGTTACAGGCTCTGTCCATGTGTATGGGAAGTCCGTGATGGAGTCTTAAGAAGGGTTCGAGCAAGTGGCATCTGCTCCGAGGGGTACGCTAACGCAACAGAGCCGTATGAGGTTGGTCAACTCAGGTTTAAGACGAAACGAAACATTTGTATATAACTGGTCGACACTGGGCTACGTGAAGTCTACCAACCATGTTACTACCCTAGAAATCTTACCTGAATGCACTAACGGTGTTCTGCCTACGATACCGCTAAACTTCAGTTTGAAAGGCAAAATGTCTTAAGGAATGACATGGGGTTGTTTCACTGGCACTGGGTCTGGAATATCGGTTACCCAAAATCCTAAACACGAGCAGTTGGGGACCAATGAGACCGGGGACTAGCGATCGATCTGTGCGACTACATGAGAAGGAAAAATAAAAAGGGGTCTAATGAAATGAATTAGGTCTGAGATAAATGGCTGACCAATATGAAATGAGGGACCAATATGTAATGAACATTCAGCTAGAAGATGAAAGCTACAATAGGCTATGAGACGGTTTGTATCTCAAAACCTGACGAATCCTCCTTTGTCAAGCACGAATTCCGTGGGAGCACACAATGACGTACAGCGCAAGGCTCCCTTCTCGGCACTTGTACTAATCAGGGAGTTGTACTAATCAAGTTAACCCTTTACCGTTGTGCTCCGATCGGGGCATATTTGCGCGCCTCGGGGATGGGCGGAAAAGCGGACGTAGCCCGCCCCGCATCGGCTTCCGTAGGCCACTGACCCCGTGACCTTAAACTATTGCCTCTCTCGTTGTTGTGGCCGAATTTTCGGGTAGCTACTCGCAGTTTCGAGCTCCGCGTGAAACAGTGAAGATGGGTGGCAGCCGAGCTCTCCGCATGGGTCCAAAAGGACCCAAACAACGGAAAAGGGTTAACCAAACTCTCTGCACAATAAACGATTCTGTAACCAACTTGTCATTTCGAGGGCGCTATACAACTTTACCTCATTCGTGTAGTAATTTGGGCATATAAGATAGGTTTAAAGTTTTGACTCAAGCACGCTTTTGCTATTTCCATGTGTTTTGTTTATGAACGTCCTGGGCATGACCAGCTATACCAAAAATGTAATAGCTTCTTTGTGGCTTCTGTTCTATTCAGCCAGTCTAGAGCAGGACCACTCAGTGTTTGCCCTTTGGAGGGCGTACTTGTCCATTTGGGACGTAAAGCTCCATAAGGGAGCAGAACTCCTCCGGGAGTAATCGTTTGGTTTTCGCCCCTTGGCTCTTCGCCAGAGAGTCGTGGGGACTTTTAGAAAAAAGCCTGGGCATGACGTCCTGGGTAGGACGTTAAACTGCATCCGGTTGTGGAGTTTGTTTCAACGTGGGGATAATGAGGTTACCCTTTGCCACAACTGCCTCCGGGACACCCTTGGGCAAGGTGTACCTGTATTTGCCCAGTGCTTTTTGCGTGTTGTTGCCTTCGGGCGTGTTGTTGCCTTCGGGCGTGTTGTTGCCTTCGGGCGTGTTGTTGCCTTCGGGCGTGTTGTTGCCTTCGGGCGTGTTGTTGCCTTCGGGCGTGTTGTTGCCTTCGGGCGTGTTGTTGCCTTCGGGCGTGTTGTTGCCTTCGGGCGTGTTGTTGCCTTCGGGCGTGTTGTTGCCTTCGGGCGTGCTGTTGCCTTCGGGCGTGCTGTTGCCTTCGGGCGTGGTGTTCTTGGTTTTTGTTGTTTGGGGGTTTGATGTGGGGCGGTGGTTGTTGTTGAGGGCGGTTGTGATTTAGTTGACGGGTTGTTCGGGTATTGGGTTGGTGTGTCGTTTCCGTTTGTGACAGACCTTTTTGTCCCGTGTTTTGTGTGTGGATTGTTGATGGTTAGCGTTTTGTGTTTTCGTCTGGCCGGGTTGAGTTAGGTCTATTTGTTCATACGTGCCTGTTTCTATGTACGTTTTAAAAAGAACGTCCTGGGCATGACGTTAAACTGCATCCAGGTTGTGGCTCCTGTTCTATTCAGCCAGTCTAGAGCAGGACCACTCAGTGTTTGCCCTTTGGAGGGCGTACTTGTCCATTTGGGACGTTGAGCTCCTTAAGGGAGCAGAACTCCTCCGGGAGTAATCGTTTGGTTTTCGCCCCTTGGCTCTTCGCCAGAGAGTCGTGGGGACTTTTAGAAAAAAAACTTCATGGGAGTCCTGGGCATGACGTTAAACTGCATCCAGGTTGTGGCTTCTGCTCTATTCAGCCAGTCTAGAGCAGGACCACTCAGTGTTTGCCCTTTGGAGGGCGTACTTGTCCATTTGGGACGTTAAGCTCCTTAAGGAAGCAGAACTCCTCCGGGAGTAATCGTTTGGTTTTCGCCCCTTGGCTCTTCGCCAGAGAGTCGTGGGAACTTTTAGAAAAAAACTTCATGGGAGTTAAGCTCCTTAAGGAAGCAGAACTCCTCCGGGAGTAATCGTTTGGTTTTCGCCCCTTGGCTCTTCGCCAGAGAGTCGTGGGGACTTTTAGAAAAAAACTTCATGGGAGTAATCGTTTGGTTTTCGCCCCTTGGCTCTTCGCCAGAGAGTCGTGGGGACTTTTAGAAAAAAACTTCATGGGAGTAATCGTTTGGTTTTCGCCCCTTGGCTCTTCGCCAGAGAGTCGTGGGGACTTTTAGAAAAAAACTTCATGAAACCGTACACTTCATGAGACCAACACCTAAGATTCCTGATATTCTTCCCACATTTTCATTTGGAAACTATGCGAAATGAGTTTCTGTGAGCAGGAATTTGTATATTAATTTATGTTTCAAAAGAGAAATTAAAATTCCATTTCCTGGAGTCCCCATAATGAAGAGCTAATTAGGGCGAGAGCAATGGTTACTCCTAAAGTACTTCTTCCCCTGAGACCAACTCGAAAGGAAAAACTTTAAGGACTAATGTTCTCACCCAAACGACAATTTTTGAAGTATTCAACAGAATTTCTTTCTCCAGTACGTCTCAGCCCCCAACCCTCTTGACATAACACAGTTTTTAGTCTCGAGATATCATTAAAGGGAAAAATTGCATCCGTTTTACAAAAAATTACATCCTTTAAAACAAACATTTACTGGCAAAAGGTGAAAAATAATTTCAAACAAAGCAGTATAATAGCCTTCTTTTCATAAAATAAGCTTCCCTCAGATAGAAATTCAGTTGTTTGTCGCTCAAGAATAATTTGTTCCCCCAAACGTTCAACGTTTCAGAAAATGGAACTTCCATAACTATTCTTGTGCATAATATTTTGAGAAGATGAAGTTATTGCTGGGGTTAATTGTTGAGACCTAATGATTTAAATATGACGGGTAGATGCGCACCGTTTAACAAGGTGTTTCTTGATTGGTTGTTGCAATGTTGCCACTGTATTGTATCGATTGTGTTCTTTGTTAGGGTTAGGGATTTGGTTAGGGATTAGGCTATCATTAGCCAGTAAGAATTTCTAGTTAAACAGTGCGCATCGCCCCAAAATGACTAGAGTTTTTTCCTTTCAGTGTTGTGTCCGAGCATTTTACTTTTAGTGTTATGTCGTAGCATTTTAAATGCAATATTTCTCTTTAACAACATGATATCTAGTCAGAGTAACCCTTTCGCCGAGGTGACCCTTCCTTGTTCATACACCTCGACGTCAGGGACCAATAGCGACGAAAGTGGCTTCACAAACCAAAAAAGTTTGGCTCGCCAATCAGGGACGATAACTGTCATTTAAATTGAATATTCATATTATTGTTAATTCCAAGTCAATGGGGGGGGGGGGGGCACTAACATAATGCAACATAACAGGTTGAAGGGTATAAGATGCCCTGAAGTCCAAACCCTATTCAAAAGGCAAACCACCAAACCTAAACAAACAGCCGCAAATAATCAGATTCTACCACAGTCATGGAAGAACTTGTCAATGTTAACCTTAAGTTAGTGTACTGACGGGAAGATAACTACCAAATCTGGCAGACAATTCCACTCGTTGACAACTCTATGGGAGCTAAACTTCCTAATGTCAAGCCTTGCAAAAGGCTTTTCCAGCTTTTTACAATGCCCAAAAACCCGAGAATAACTTTGAAACCTTAAATTACTACAAGATAAAAGGAGATTCCTTTCAGAAAAAAAAACAACTTGTAAACCTGGAGCATGTCCCCCTAATCCTTTCTCATCTCCAATGTGCTAAGCCTATGTTTAAGCCTAACATGATGAGGTAAATTTCTCACCTCAGATATATTGAAGCCGGGTGGCTCTCCTCTGAACTTCTTGTCCTTTTCATAAAAGGGGCTCCAAGCATGAGCGGCATAGTCAAGATGGGGTCTTACCAACTGCTTATACAAATTAAGTACAATATCCTTACTAAACTGATGAAATTCCTCTAGATCAACCCAGGCACTCTATTAGCCTTTGCAGCAGTGGCTGCACAGCTGCCTTGATGACCTTAATTCCCCAGTAATTACAACACCCAGATCTTTCTCGAAAGTGGCATTACTTAAAACACTACCATTCATGTTATAATCACAGCTAAAACTTTTAGGACCAAAATGAAAGACTTAACACCTATCTGCATTAAAAGACATTTGCCAAGTCTGAGACCAAGAAAATAACCTATCCAGATCTTTCTGCAGCAGTAAGGCATCATCCAAAATGCTAATCTTCCTATAAAGCATAGCATCATCTGCAAACTTACTTATACGAGATGTAAGAGATCTATCAATATCATTGATGAAAATTAAGAAAAGAAGTGGGCCAATGACAGAACCCTGTGGTGGTCCACTTGTGACTTCTTTCCACAGAGAGAAATTACCATTGACAGCAACTCTCTGAGATCTACCATGAAGACACGAATTTACCCAATCAGCACAACTGTCCTGTACACCTAACCTACGCAGTTTAACCATAAGCCTACCTAATGGAAATTTATCAAAGACCTTTGAAAAGTCAAAGTAAATGACATCGACGCAATACCCAGAATCAAGAGATGAAGCGCAGTAAGTTAGTAAAACAAGATCTACTTGTCAGGAAACCATACTGTGGCAAATTAAGTAACTCATTATCTAAGAGACTCTGAAATAAATTATCCTTAATTAAAGATTCCATAATTTTGCACGCAACATGGTTAAACTGACAGGCCTGTAATTGCAAGACTTAATTCGATCCCTCTTTTTAAAAATTGGAGTAACATTTGCTACCCGCCAGTCAGCAGGAACAAAACTTGAATCCAAGCACTTAATTTTGAAAAATGATGGAAAAGGAACTGAAAAAATCTCAGAGCATTCACGTAAAATGGCTGGGTGGACCCCATCAGGCCCAGGGCCTTACTAGCCTTCAAACTCTTTAACTTACTACAAACCTGTTCCTCTGAAAAATGACATAACTGATTGAAGAAGAGACATCAGAACCCTGCAAGTCCCCCCCCCCCCAAAAAAAAAAAAAAGATGATTCCTTATTAAAAACGGATACAAAATAGTTATATAACAAGTTAGTCATATCCTGACGGTCACTAATCAAGGTATTGTCATCACCTTTAAGATGCCCCTCACCCTCCTTTAGTTTCTGCTTAGACCTCACATAGTCATGAAAAGATTTGGGGTTTATTTTAACCTCCTTAGCCAACTGCTTTTCAAATCTATATTTAGTGCCATTTACCAAATTTTTTAACTAAGAGTTCCTGCTACTTGTAAGCTGTTAAGTTACATGGGATTTTACTGGCCCTATAGAGACGCCAACACCTACGCGTCTTCCCAGTTGCTCTAAAAACCTCTCTAGAAATCCAAACAGGCATATTTTTAACCAACTTTGTTTTGTCAGAAGCAACATCCCGGAAAACACTCCACACCTAGTCAGCAGGGCCTAAGTGAGACAAACGGGCAGTCCAATCTATGGTTAAAAGCTCCTTAGTACGAGTAAAGTTAGCCTTGCTGGAATCTAGAACTTTTTGGCACTACCATTATGATTGCTGAAACAACGTTACTCAAAACTAATATGGTCATGGTCACTGGACCCTACCTTACCACCATTAACTACATTTCTAACCATGTTTTCATCAGTTCTTAACACCAAATCAAGGCAGTTATCCTCACGAGTGGGAAACAGAACATACTGGGTAAAGAAACCATCAGTCACAACCTCTAGAAAATCTCTCCCATGCAACCAACTACAGGAATGCCAATCAATATCAGGAAAGTTAAAACCCTCAAACACAACAGCCTTTTTGGTAGCAATTTTCCTAAAAAATGGAACAATTTCTGATTATTCTCTCGTATAGAGAACCAACAGGAAAACTTGCTGGTGACTTTAACGCAATTTATACTATCCTTGACAGGCCCGTAGCCAACCCATGTGGAGGGATGGGTCTTTTTCCAAGATGTGGACCTTTTTCCAAATACGCAGACGGCTGGCGCGTGCCGTAAGCATGCAGTTACTAGGGGTCCGGGCATGCTCCCCCAGAAAAGTTTGAAATCTGCAGATCTCCTGCAATTTGGGGCATTTTAGAGGACTTTTGAACACAACAGAAGTCCTTTCCCCCAGGAATTCCGCACAGTGCACCACTTTTTGAGAAAAAACCGTACATGTAATCTGGTATATGTTAAGATAAAAAATATTTTATACAGACCCTTCAAACACAGGGCTGGAAAAATGGACCTCTCTTAGATTGGGGTGGGTTGTTCGAACGCTCCGACCTCCTGGCTTCGGGCCTGCTTGACAAACATTAAAACCCCTACAACTCTACCATGGACAGTATCCTATCTTGGCTGAAAATTTTGTACCCAGGAACCTGAATTTCAGAGTTGCTGACCTCACTATGGAGCCATGTTTCGGTTATTCCTAACTATGTCACTATGTCTGGACTGCCAATGGAAATCTGTGCAAGAAACTCATCGAATTCGTCAAGAATGCTCCGTACATTAGCCAGTGTTGTTACAAGAGGGTGGAGATGGCTCGGTGGTTTGAGCGTACTGCCTTGCATACTGAAGGTCCCCGGATCAAATCCCGGTGGAACCACTTGGAAATTTTCCGGGGTCTAAAAATTAACTTGTTCAGCATAGCTGTTCACAGTGATGCTGAGAGGGTTTAAAATTGGTGAATTACAAAATTGGGAATTTGGTTGTCCGTTTCAGGAAGTTGTCCGTTTCAGGAAGTTTTCAGCTTGCTCAGTTCAGCTGTTGAGCAGTGGTGCAGAGCAAGCATAACCTCCACCCCCTCCAGCCTTTGGGAAAGTGGCTAAAGACTGGGGATACGCTCACGTCCGTCGGATGGGGACGTTAAATGGCGGTCCCGGGAGCAGGATTGGGAGCTATTAGTACACGCCTGGCTCGTTACCTCTGAGCACTAGTCGAAAAGAGAAGGCGAAGTTCGCCGGTGTTCATCCACACTCACTCTGGCATTGGATCTTCGAAAAGTTAAATGATTAGGGCCTGGACTTCAGGGCATCTTATGGGGCTTTAACCCTCCTTTGCCCTTCAACCTGTTATGTTATGTTATGTTAAGTCACGACTCGAGTCGCTTCCTCTCAAAATGATAGTGACTCGACACAATCAGGAGTAATTTCCCCATTGAAAAAGTAAAGTGACTCTAGTCAATGACTCGACTCGAGTCACTTAAAAGTTTGAAAACTGGTGACTCCAGTCACTAATCTGGTGACTCGATTACAACAATGACATTAGCAAACATAATTGTGATCCCAGAAACTGCCCTGTCAGTTGGGATATAGTCTTTATTGGAATAAACTTCCTTTTCGATCAAAACAACGTAATTTTTCGTTGAATTTGATTCGAACCGAAATGTTTAGCACATAATGATGACTGCATACGCTTCAAACCTGTTTGAACGCCTTGAGTTAGTAATATCGTGGATAACTTTTGGAACTATTCGGGACCTGTTCAGAATAACAAAAGTCATAGATAGGGCATTCGTATGGGTATAAATACTAATCTCGACGCTGGTATGTATAACAAGTGTTACGGAGTACCTGGGATATAAAAAAAAAAAAAAAAACACTGACCTCAAAATGACCAATGATACCAGAGCTGTGATGAATATATATATATGGGTCAGCTGGAAGCGCCACCCTCATTTGAAGTCAATGTTAGTACTATATATGCTCCCTGACGTCAAGGGGTCTAACGGGTCGTCGAGTGGCAGAGTTGCCTATTCCAGCTGCTGTGTACCAATGTGTCTCACACTTATGTGCATGGGTTCTAGTCGATGCACGTGGGTTTTTCTCCGGGTACTCCGGCTTTCCTCCCACTTGGCATAGGCTTGCCACTAAAATCGGTAGCCCAGCCGACGAAGTCGGTTGCGCGCCATACTGAAGCACCTTTGGGTGGACCAGTTAACTAGCCGAATTTGCTTTTTTTAGGGGTCTAACAAGGCCTTAACTGAACACCGTCGTTGGAAGGTGGCGCACCACCATTAATTGTTGCCATTGACTTACACACTAAACAGGCTTCGTTATTCTGCCTCTAATTCCCTGTCAAAGTTTTCAAAGCCAGTGAAAACTTTGAGGGCACCATCAATGTGAAGCTTACGAGTTGGTTATAAATGGCCCATATGAATTCCCTTACCATGATCATTGACTTTTTGAAGTACGGGCGTAAGAATAAAAAAGTAGTCGTCCCCCTTGTCACTACCCAGAATATGAGATAGGTCCGCTGACATTCCAAAGCCTCTCAGTCAGCTCAGGTGTAACCAGTTTCAACCATTTTCTCACAGAATAATCTCCAACTCAACCACTACTAAAAGCATACCATTCTCTGCTTTCTTTTAACACAATGAAAAATTAACCCAAACACAATTTTTAGGGACTACGGCCAGAGGGTTCACTTTTTGGCCACAGCAATTTTAGGTAATGGTGGAGCGCCCCCAAATGTAAGATAGGTGGAAGGGTGGAATGTTACGTTTGTGATACACTCGAATAATGGTATTGCGCAAATGTAATTGCGATTGTAAAATAGATGTTGTATCTCAGAACTTAACTTTGGAAATCAAGTCCAAGTCACAGTCAATTATAATGGGAAGAAAATCGAGACAAGAAAAACTGGCCGAGTACGTAATGGAAGGATCTGTGTCGAAGCTGAATCGTTTTCTACGTGAACATAAACGAATTGACATTAACTCCGTTAGACTGGTCATACGCAAATATCAACCGCTGTTACATATGGCATGTGAACGTGGACATAAAATAATGGTGTTGACTTTATTACAAGCAGGTGCTGATCCTGCTCTACCGGACTATACTAAAGGAGACACAGCTTTACATGTGGCATTAAGACGTGTTCTATCCGGTCATTCCAATGGTAAGATTGTCCGAAATCTTTTTGGACAGTGTCGCGAAACCGGACCCAATGATTATTTGGGTGTTACACTGTAGCCTATTGCCTATTCTTATTCATTCACCAGTGTATATGATGGTTGAACCATGAGTCGGTCACTCAAAGCAGATTTCACCAAAAATAAACTAACTCAAAGCAGATATTAAAATCGCATTTTATTCCATGTCCGTATTAAATTTCCTTCTCAAAGTACTCCAAACAAGCATGTATTTTGTGTGCAAACATTTAAAGGCATATTTTCATCATCCCAAACAGTTCCAATTCTCCGAACTAACTTACTTCTAAGTTCCAGCCCCTCCCACATTTATCTAAAACTCATCTTTATCCAGACACAATCCTTGTTTAGTGCTTCATGGCTTGTCCCAGTGGCCATACAAGTCCATAATGTGTAATCAGGACACTCTCAGCGCCCATGCTGTATAATTTAGCTATGATGCATTGTTTGAATGTGATGCCAATCAAAGGCTGTACCAATTGAGAGTTTTGGTATATGTATACTGAAACTGTAGTTTAGGGTAACAGTTTAATTCCTAATAGGGTTTCACGGTACCACTGATAATTGGTACCGTCGGTACCGCCACAAATGGTACCGGTATTACCGTAGTACCGGTACCAGAAGAGTAAAAAAGTAGGATTTTTATCACATGCAAAATATCCGTAAAAATACCATGCATTGACATAAGTGAAGTCTTCTGATAATCCCTGCCTCCCGTTTCAGTATTTTTTATAACATTTAGTCACCCCACACTAAACAAATCGGTAAACAAAAAAAGAAATAACCTCTCTGCAACTTAGCGTCCGATAATTTCAGGACACACAATAAATCAGCGCCGCACGTCCGCACCGGAGCTAACCCCACAAGATGACAAGAGCACTCAGGATTGTAATGAAGATTGCAAAAATAATTTCTGCAAATAATAACAACCCCCTCCTAAAGTATAACCAAAAGTTATTAAGTAGAATTTACAAAAATATTTCCACAAAAGACTGATTCCGATCAAGCTTTCTTCCCGCCGAGTTATCGCTATCAAAACTAAATCAAAGTGCTTGAAGATTGAATTTACGAATGCATCGCGCAGCAATCCGTTGTACAATAACACTATACTGTTCTTCAGTACGTAGAGCAATACAACAAAGCAAGTGAGTTGATCAGTTGAACTGAACACGCGGGCCAATGATTTAAGCGGGATTTACTGTGTGTTCCGTCCCATTGCTTCACCGTGTTACAGTAATTTCTGAAAGAACGTTCGTTGCGTTAAATGCGAAAGTTTTTCTCCCACAGACATAGACAGTGGACGTTATGGGACGGTCCCACTGAATCACTGTGTTAAAATCAGAAATCATCGATGCAACGTTATGTCAGAGCTTGCAATGCTATGATTCTTTGTCTGCTTACAACGAATTTCGCACTCGTATAATGTTGTGTGCTATCGTAATCAAAGTGAATTTTATCAATCAACGCGTGGTATCTATTCGCAATACACCAGGTGAAAGCATTTGCTGATGAGCAGCGATCGTTCGGGGGTTGCGCAGAATGTCAAAAGAAAGCAAGGGCCCTGTTAGTGTGGAAGGTACTAGTTCTGCGAAAGTAACGTTAAACAGCACTTTCCGAAATTCGTAGGGGGATTTGTTACTGAAATAGCGCAAAACGATTATCAAGTGAATGTTCCCTGTTTGTATTGCAATCCTTAGAGACACGGCGCATTTATCAAATGGGTTTTTGTTTCATTCAAGTATCATTCAAATTCAATGCTTTATTTTTGAGAAAAGATTTTCACCGCAAAGTTGACTAATCGTGTCCGTCTAAATACACAATGTGAAGGCGCGGGCGAAGCTAGCTAGCGCTGGCAGGGATCGTTCTGAGATTGCGCAGAATGTCAATAGAAAGCAAGTTCCTTTTGAGTGTGGATGGTGCTAGTTCTGCGAAAGTAACGTTGAACGGCAATTTCCGAAATTCTTAGGGGGGATTTGTGACTGAAATGGTGCGAAATGATTATCAAGTGACTACCCCCTGTTTATATTATAATGTTTAGAGACACGGGGCATTTATCAAATGGACGTTTGTTACATTTTAGTATCATTCTCATTTAAATGCTATAATTTTGAGAAAAGATTTTCACCTTACAGTTGAGTACCGAGTCTCCACGATACTTCGGTACCTTTAGGTTGGTGGTACCGTACCGTACCGGTACCGGTACGTACCGGTACTTACGGAAATACCGGTATACCGTGAAACCTTAATTCCTAACACAAGGTTCAGATACCTTTGGCTCAAGTTCAGTTCAGTTCAGTTTATTTCTCAATATCTCCCCTGACAGGGTACAAGAGAAGTTATAAAATTAATACTGTAACAAAAAGAAGTAACTCCGTTAGACTGGTCATTCACAACTGTAACAAGAAGTGTACTTTGAGTCGGTCACCCAAATGTTACGTGCGCTCATAAGAATGATAAACAAATTCAATGAAATGATGTTGTCAAATCTAGGAAAAATCATCAAAAAGGTTGAATATAATTATTATCAGTGATCAGAGGAATATTTTAGACAATTTTTAGGACTATTTTGCAACATGTCTGAACCGACATTTAGGTCGATAGGATAAAGGCTGGCTATGAGGAAATTTCCTCTAAAAATGGGGCTCAGTTCCTATGTTGACAAATTTTAAGCTTTTTTCATTTTGTTCCAGAGTTTCTCTTTTAAAATTTGTTCATTACACTGCCAAAGAACCCCGATGGTCCTTTTTGTAGCCAGTGACCGACTTAAGGTTCTGACAGACTCAACATACAGTCACTATACACCTTGTATGACTAGTAAAAGGCTGACATAACCTAAATTCTGAGTATGGCTCTTGTATTTTACAGGTATAAACCATACCAAACATAGGTTGCCTGTCTTTATTTGTACCAGACTGTAAAGTTTGGCCTGCGCGGAGAAGGCACACAGCCAAACTGCCTTGTTTTCCATTCGCACACTTTGTCAGTTTTTATTGGCAACCGCACTCATCTTTTACCAATTTTAAATTGTTCCCCATGCAATTGTGCTGTCACTAAATGCAAAAGATTATAGCCTACGAAATACGGCATACCACAGCCGTTGTGTTCTCATCAGTATCCATACTGTATACATACACATACTCTATACCGTATAGTGTATGTATATGCTGAGAACGCCTGTGGTATGCTGTACGTAAAGGCTGCATGTATGCGGTATGCAAGTTTTTTCTTAGGATAGCTAGGGGAATTCTACTGTACAGTTCATACACATACGCAGGCCTCATATTTAAAGGCGGCCACGACAACCATTGCCATCGTACATTTCCGTTTTGCCGTCATGCCCTGGAAAAATGGTTAAAATTCACGGCCAAAGTTGCCGTCGTGTCCTCTGCAAATGGCTTCCATGCCCTCAGACCTTGTTATAAAGTTCTAACTTACCAGTAAAATTCAAGTTTACTTAATAAATGTTTGGTGAACACACATAGAAACTCAAACTTGATGCTTCCTACATAAGAAAATGCTACTTTCTAAATTCTGCCAGTTTTAACAATGAGACATATGCCTTATAATACAGCATTATACAAGCTGAAGCAACGTAGCCTGCTCTGCAGTTGCATACCGCAACAGCAAGTCTATGTAAAAGGCAATGTGCCAATCACAACTCCCGATACGGTCAATGGAAGTTTAGTGTGTAAAAATCCTTGCATTGAGAATGTGAGATCAAGTTGCGTCGATCATGGGCATACAGTGCTGTACTGCACTGCGATGGAAGACTTGTTTCCTTTGCTTCATGTGTGGATACTGACCGTGGTTTTCAGTTTACATATTGGTCCAGGCCCGGTTGGGTTCTGTTTATATGTACTTAAAAAGCACTGCTGTTTTACGTGATTTTGGTAAGCAATGCAATTGGTTCCGTTTTGTATGATGCAAATTATTTTGCAAATAGTATTAAAAAAAATCAGTCTGCAACTGAAGTTGAGTCTTTCGAAATGTGCTAATGACCTGTGCACCTCCAATTTGAAATTGATATTGAAGTGCATTGGGACACGAGAGTTTCCGGGGGCTTACAGCAAAGCCCTTAGAGTCTAACTAAGATTGCACGCAACGGTTCGCAAATGTGGAACTTGCACTTGCACGGTGTAAGTTCTACAATTGCGAACCGTCCGACTCTGAGAGGCAATCCGAGCTTGGGTTAGAAAATCTCTCGAGTTGGTGTTTGCTAAATTTGTTATGTTTAGGAATTGCCATTGTGCCCTTATTGAAATTTGAAAATGGCTGTAATGCCTTGACTTGTTGCCTTGATGCCCTCAAAAATGGAAATTAAACAAAGGCCAAATGGCCGTGTCCCTTGAGATCTGAAGTTTAAGGCCTGTATACATGTACGTGTGGCATCCTGTACTTGTTTTCCATTTCTTGTTCACGTTTGCCACACAGAAAAAAGTTTACAGTCTGGTTTTTGTATATTAATAACACAGCCATTTGGACTGCCCGTTTGGTCTATTAAACGGTAAGAGCATTGGCCTCTCATGTGGAAGGCCCAGTTTCTATTTCCAGGTCGAGTCATACCAAACACTAGAAATGGAACCTACTGCGGTTGTGCGTGATGCTCCTCATAAGAAATGGAGGAGGGAAAACAAGCCATGTCAAAAGGCTGTTGCCGGCTTGACTCGAACTGATAGGTTGGAAACTGGGCCATAAAACTCCATCTATCTAACTAACTAAATTCACAGTCATTTGGTTCTAGTGTTGTCATATGTCATGTGCGCACACAGTCAGATAGTGGAGGCCTAGCCTAACAAGCCTTCAAACAGGGCTGCGTGTTTGATATATGGCTTAGGCACTTTTCTCTCACAACATAGCACTTGCTTGAATAACGTTTGTAAAGGTACCCACTGGCCAGGACGCCCATGGACCATCATCTCTTGCATCCCTAAATAACCAAATATTCTCAACAGACTTCCTACTGATGATCTATGGCACCGTATTTACAGTACCTTTCGCAAAAAATGTTCACAAAATTTCATAAAAAATGGCCTAATTTTTACTGTCAATTTTGACCATAACAGTAAGTGAATGGGACATGTTTTAGAGTTCTCAACAACTGTTCTCATTAGAGGTCAAAGGTCACAACATAAAAAATTGTCAAAACTTTATTCTTCACCTGCCTTGATGTCTTCATAATACCATCTTTGATTTAGTAAAAAGAAGTAAATATTATTCAGAATTCCACGTAGACTCAAGTTCTTCTGTCTCGACCCAGTTCCCTTTCTGTCATACTCCAAAAGAAAATGGCTGCTACTGGTGCAGAGAACAGCAGGATGCAATGCTAGGTCATGCTTTATACCTTGTTCCGTAAGACATTTATTTTGCAGTTTTTTTGGTGAGATCTCCACAATAATGCTTTTTTTATTCATTAAAAGGTAGTTGAAGTTGTAAAAATAGCAAACTACGTCAGTTATTTCATATTTTTGTGTCCTGACTAGTGGGTATGTTTATCAAGGTCATCTGAGCAAGGGCCATGTTGTGAGAGGAATGAGCCAAGGCCAAGTAAAGAACTGGGTCTGTGCCATGCCGCCATTGAAATCAGATAATGTGCTCATTCCGTCATAGAAAAAGTGCCATTTCGCCATGGCGGAAAGGCACTTTTTCTATGTGGAATGAGCACATTATTCTGTAGAAGGTAGGATAGGTTGGAACTTTATTCCCCGTAGCCTATAACAAATCCATTAGTATTCATTAGTAGGTACACATTAATTCTATTTAAAGTTGTTACTTTCTTAAGCCTTCTTTGCACTTCCATTCAATCTTTTCAATATTTGGGTAGTTGCAATGACAACAATTCCTCTTATTTTCATAGATTTTTATATAGTGCCTTTCCACCATAGGTTTCGCACCTTTCCGCCATGGCAGAAAGGTGGGAAACCTGTGGCGGAATGTTATGGTGGAATGTACCGATGGCGGAATGACACTGTATTCGTAAAGAACACACAGACCTGTTCAAGGGTTAAGGCCTTACCTACTTCTAGTAAATTTTGTCTAGCTAGCCTGAGATTTTCACTCAAAATTTCCTAACATAATTACTTGGTACAGATCAAACAATGAGTTTATGCTTACATAACGTTCTTTTTATGGTTAGATTTCAGTGTTTCCCCACATGATATCAGTTAAATTGTAAAAGAAAAAAGAGGGTTTACAGTTGCTCATTGACCTTTTGTAGAAAGTTTGACAATTTTATTTAGGTCTAGGCCTACAGCTAAAATATCATAAATTTTACATAATGCTTTACTCATTAAAAGTATTTAAACAGTACTGGGGGCCATTCCACAAAGAGTTACGCACAATCTTAAGTTTGATTCACCATATTGAAGCCAACAGTAAATCAAACTTAAGATCGTGCGTAACTCTTTGTGGAACGGGCCCCAGGTGTACTAGTGTATATTGAGGGGTTGATATCAATAAGTCAATAATGGTGGATACTATCACATGACAGTGTTTATATTTCTATCATAATTAGTCAAATTGCAATTCTTAAAATTTAGCAAGAATTTTAAATTTTGAATTGTTTGTATCCAAGTTTGCAACAGTTTTGGGCATAATTTGAAAAAATGTCTTGTAGCAAATTTTAGAAAACAAAATTGAGTTGTTTGTTACGTACTCATGAAATGTTTATTTTTGTGTAGGATAGGGGATCCATACCTATACCTTATAAATGTCATAAATCAGCTCAATGTGTTCTTTAATGGAAGTTAAACTCCCAAATGACCATACTATAGATTATGTCTAATTGTCTCTCATCTAACTACATTAAGGGTATGGGTAAGGGTATGGCTTAAATCCTGGTCTCACCAAGATCTTGATCTAAGCAGTTGGCTATTAAAACTTAAAATTTAGTTCCACATAATGTCCTTGAGCTGTGTCAACAAGTTTTGGTCATGGATCAAACTTCAACTTGCTTTCCTACATGTTCAGAAATAGCACTATCCTTACTTATCTTACAGTAGCTTAAAGTTGGCCTAGTATGATCAGAGAGGATTAAATTCTTATCAAATGTCTGACATTTTTTTTTATGAGACAGCCACCTCACAGAAAATTACTCTGATTGCCGCATACTCTGTACTGTGCTAATTATTAAAGGAGTGATTGTTTTCCTCACTTGTGGTGTCAAAGAGCCCTGGGATTATACAGTATGATAAGGACTGGCCTATAATAAGCATAATTGGTCAATTTCATATCCAATAGTTCTGCAAATTTTGAATATTTTCCTATCCTGGCTTGTAAAGATTTCGGGTGCATCATCTGAAAAAGTGTCAGGTCATGCATATTAAAAACAGTACTGAATGCTTGATTATTCACTCATGAATCAAGTGCTTATTTGTATGCCAAATGTTAGGATTTGTCTAAGACCATTTGTCATTAGTACTGTGTGTAATGAAAACTTGGCAGGTTTGGAAAAGATTGGTAATTTAAGGAACCAAGTCAAGGTACTATTTTAAGCACATTTCTTGTCTTTGTGTTTAATGTGTTTTACAAATTTTGAAGTGGTTTTAATGTGTTTGATGGAATGAAATACCTATGTTTTCCCAGTATGTTCAACCAACAGTCTTACTGCATACAGCATCATACTTATCATGTAATTTTGATTTTTTTTCTCATTCATTACCAGATTTTAAATCTTTGGTACTTACTATCCTCAAGTTCAGCCCATCAGACATTCTTGACATAGAAAATAAATCTGGACAAACAGCTAGACATCTTCTGAAAAGATTTGTGACAGAACAGGGTATGACTATTGGTCATGTAAGTAAATCAATAGTTTCATTTGTTGATCAAATTTCAAAAGCTAGCAAGTATTTTCTGTTTACAATTACATGTATGCAATGACCTGTATTAAAAAAATATGAGATGTGAACAGTCTTAATTTTTCTCTGCCTGGGACCTGATTTAGTTATGTGTTCATTGTTTTATGATGAATGCTGCCTTGAAACCCATATCCTTTATTGAATTCTTTTTTTGTTGTATGTGTGTTTATCTGTGTGTATGTACGGTATGTGTGTTTCACCTTGTGTTGTAAACAGGTAAAACAGTTTGGTGGACATTTAACATTATTTGTATTTAAGCTGTACTTCAACGGTGTGCCCATTGTTTATGTTGTCAAGCAAAAGGAGGATTGAGCAAGACTATTGATGTAATTTTTCAAAGTTTCAGGCAGTCAACTCTCACCCTATGCTACAAATTTTGTAGTTGTTTACATATACTCTAAAATGGCACAGCTCTTTGATTGACAGCAAGTTCAAAAAATACAGTTCTGTAGCTCATATTATGCAGCATGCACTTTACAGAGAGTGTTCTGATCATGGAGCTGTTACGTGGATGGGGATACAACACTTTGAGATGGAGTTTCTCCTGACGGAAATCAAGCCTTTGTATCATTCTTGGTATTTCTATTAGGCTTATACAGGATTAGGAAGGAAAAACAAAAGGTATTTGTCCTCTGATGTGGGTACCATAAAACTGACAGGTTTTCTGCACTGTCACAGCATTGCTAGCTGTTAGGGAAATAAAAGAAATATTCAGTATTTTACACCTTTTGATGCTTGTGAAAAAATATCAGTTAGGTAGTATTTCAACATTTGAACAAGAACTATCTGGCTATTTCTAGAAACTTCAGAAAACTACTAATCCTGTTGTTAATCAATTAGAATTCTTCCTCCATAGTTTATTGGCAATTTTGCATGTCATGCCTTGTGAAGGGAGGGGCTAAATGAATTCATTTATTTCAGTTAAACAGTCATTTTGGTTTTATGTTTTATTGAAGCTTATCTTAAATTGTTGGTGGTACATACCTACCTACCAAAGTGTTGTTCCTCATGTGCCACTCTTATAAGAATTAGTTGCCTTGAATGAGATGGCATTCCAGGAATGATATTGAAGTGAGGTCACGAGTGAAGAAAGGGAATATCTTGCAGGCAGTTATACAGCTTATCTTCAATCGGATTAGAGGGTCTTTAAGTATTAGCATAAATTGAATGTTCTGTCCTCTCTCCACCCAAATAACAGCTCAGCTCCCTGTTCTGTTTACACACTTAGGTCTTGTAGATACACCCTATTTAAAGGCAGTCATTCGTCACCCCAAACTACAGTTTCAGTATACATATATCAAAACTCTCAATTGGTACAGCTCTTTGATTGGCATCACATTCAAACAATGCATCATAGCTAAGTTACACAGCATGGGCACTGAGAGTGTCTTGATTACACATTATGGACTTGTATGGCCACTGGGACAAGCCATGAAGCAATAAACTAGGATTAGGTCTGGATAAAGATGAGTTTTAGATGAATTGGGAGGGGATAGAAGTAAGAAGGTTGGGAGAATTGGAACTGTTTGGGATGATAAAAATATGCCTTTAAGCAATAAACTGAGATTGCGTCTGAATGCGGATGAGTTGCAGGCAATTGTGAGAGGGGCTGAAATAAGGAGTGTAGAACAATTAGAACTGCTTGAGGTGAGAGGATGTGACATATCCCTTAATAAGTTAAACTGCAATATTAGATTGTTGTGTAAATGTACCAGCTTACTCGGTCGAATGGGAAAAACTTGCAATCCAATGGAAAATATCTAGATGAAGTGAGTTTTTTTTTTTCAATTCTGCATTAAAATTTGCATTAATGTCTAAGAAAGAGACTATGCCTCAAAATAGGACCTTTTTGCTTGTCTTTAAACACTGATGAGAATCCCTTTGGAAACAGTATTCCAAGGAATGTGAGATTCCAGTGTTGCTCTAATTCCGAAGTTTTAAGTGTACAGTAAAGTGGTAGGAAAATAGCTTATGCAGGCGTAGTGACTGATTACTAACCATAATCCTTGACAGCTTAAATGTTATTAGCTATAAAAGTGACAGATGAATTCAGTTGTGTGGGAAAACAAACAACTTCCTCTTGCTCTTTCTTTCAGTGAGGTCATTGATGATGTCAGTATTATCTACCACTCTTTGTTTACTTCTACCATAGGTCTCAACCTATAAGGGTTGGAACTTACTGTATGGTCTCAACCTATAGGGGTTGGAATCTATGCTCTCAACATATGGGGGTTGGAATCTATGGTCTCAACCTATGGGGGTTGGAATCTATGTCTTTCCACTTTTAAAAAAGGGAGGAGTTTATCCCCTCCACCTTCATTTAGAATCATTAAGAAAATAAAGGGTAAACAGTTGATTCCATAGTTGGGGTTCAGCTCATTTACTGAGATGGAATGTCAAAATGATGGCAGCAGTCAGTAGTTCATAATTAAAATCGTTGGGTGTTGCGAAGTGTCTGAGGCTTAACTATAAATGATCCTGCCCTTCAAAAGTTTAGGGCCTCTAAGGGAGTTTTAGATCACTTGTACTTGTATCCCCCACCTTTTTGCTCTGTGATGAATAAAATGCTGACATCTACAAGTGTATGGTGGTTTTGTTATGTTCTTTAATCTTCTTTTCTCTGATACAGAAGGTAAGAAGCGAAGAAGATGAATGGAAAGACAAGTTGAGCAGTGCCTGGGAAGAGGATCTTAATGAAAATCTCCCAGATAATTCTTACTTTGAGAGTGAGTATAATGTCTTGCTCTTATGTTTGTCCTCAAAGGAAGCTTCTCAGCCAAACTTTTTTATTTTTAGACCTTCTGCATTGACAACACACTGACGTCATCCTCGGAGGCAAAACAATGTAACATGTGGCTGTACGCATAAGAATTTACCCTGCATGTGTAGCAGACTATTTGTGTATTTGACTGGTTAACTAATCAGCTGTCTGCATTCGTCAGTGTTGGTTGTTTAACTCCCAAAGGAGGGTGTACTTTTTGCTTTGTGACATCATATGCAAAAGGTCTATTGTATGCATGACCAAATGAACCAAAACTGGTTATTTGGTGAAATTTTCATGGAAATCCCATATTGGATGATATTTCTATATTTGCAACTCAAAAAGCAAGACCAAAGTAGACTTGAAGCAAGCAGAAATTATGGTCTAGCCTTGTATTGAGTTAAAGGCAGTGTGATATATCAGCAAAATTTCCTGATGTCACTTGGCAGCTAGGGAGTGAACTCCCCATAGGAAAAATGTGTTGGAATTTTATCTTAAGTCTTTTACTGTTCTCAAGATACACCTCTTCAAAGTGTGAATGTCACTGAAGCAACTTGTTATGTATACAAAAACAATATCAATGTGGAGTGTTGCCAGTGTTTACATTTCATTTGTTAACCCTATATTAATTATTATCTCTTAATTATTCATCAGATAGTTAATGGTTTGGTTATTGATACTGATGGTTTTCAAGGACACAATTTAAACTTCCAAAGTAAAACCCTCAGCACAAACTAATGTTACAGCTCTCCTTGCAATGAATACTGTAAAAACAAAGGCTAACATTAGCCATATATATATATTCCTTTCGATTCCAACAAGCCATGACAATATCAAATTCTTATTTCTCCATTTTAAGTTGATAAAATGTGTGGATGTATATCTTTTGAATGGAAGCTGAAACAAACGAAAAACAATAGTCGGGGCTCAACTTATTGTTCTGATTGTCAAGTTTCATCAAAAGTCATTTAAAAGAATACCTATAGAGGACTCTAAAAAGCTAGTGAAGACTATTAGTGGGATCAATCAGCCAGTGGCAGCAGGATTGTGTCTTTGGGGGTTTTGGGGGCACGACATGAGAGAAAAGTCCAAGGATAGGGAGAAAAAATGTTGTTTTAGGTCGTTTTGGCATTGCAAGGTTGGGCCATGGGGGTTCTAACCCCTGAAACCACCCCTGTGGCTGTGCCACTCCCATCAGCCCTGAATTTTCTTAAATTTAATTGTCCACTTGCAGTTTAAATTGTCATGCTCGGTGAAACTGAGAGAATCAAGAGGTATTTGAGTGTACATTTGTCCATGACACATGTAAGCAAAGAATTAGAAAGATTAATATTGATGTGCCCCAGTTATGCCTGACTAAATGAGCCCATCACTTGACTGTTTGAATTTGTCTATTGTTTGGTTTTTTATTTTTGCTTTAGGTTTTGGAGAAGAAAGGCAGCAAGAAACATTCGATGAATGGGCAGACAGACTGGCTTCAGAGTACAGACAGAAAAACAAGGGACAGGCTTGGAAAGAAGAACAAGAAAAAGAAAGGGAACAAAAGAAAGGAAAGAAGAGGAAACATCAAGAGGAGAGACAGAGGGAACAAAAGAAAACAAAGAAAACCAAAGGTCCAGAAAGACACAATCATCTTCTCATTATGAAGCTAAGATATGAAAAGAAACTGGCAGCTTTTGAAGAAAACAAAGCTGAAGTAATATCCTATGATGACATTCCCTGGCCTGGTAATACAGACAATACAGAACACATGATTGCAGTCTTAGTTGGGGATAAAGCAAAGGCAAATTTGGATGAACTGAAAAAATATTTGAAATCACAGCAACGAACATGGCATCCTGATAAATTCATTCAGAAGTTTGGAAGGAAGTTGAAAGAAAGCGAGCGAGAAAGAATTTTAGAGAAGGTGAAGGAACTTTCCCAGGCTTTGAACAAAGCAGGAGAGGAAGAAAAGAAGGATGAGTGGGATTTTTGATCACCTACCTTCATCTTGATACCGCATGGATTCATTTTATGTATCCAAGATTAACGCCAGTTCCGAGGAAATGATTCATGTCACCTTTTATGCCATGGAGATTGCATGATGGGATTGCATGTGATATCTCTACATTTGTGTGCTCAGAGATGAAGGTTTTAGCAAGATTATCGAAGGATAGATGATAGGGTCTTTGGTCATGCCCATGATTTTTGTTTTGGATTTGAGGCTGGATGAAGCTGATATTCTTTCAGACTTGGGCTCAAGCTGGTTTTGATTTGGAAGGAAAGCTGTGACCAGTTTCATTTAAACCAACTGGTTAGAAACTGGACATAAAACCTTATCTAAGTAACTATATGCAAATTTGGGTTGTGTGATGCTATGACATATACTTGAAAGAGCATGGAGAAGAGATTTTTGAGGTAGCTTTTTGTAAGTCATTGTTTGAAATAAGGGCGGGTTAGGGTAATTTGAAGATTATTTTAAAATTATCTGCGAAGGACCCTCCTAGATTGTTCCCTTTATATCTTGTTGAACAGTCATATCAGGGCAGTGAGTGAACTTATTTAATTGTCACAGTATTTCAAGTTTTGATATATCAAAGATATTTTAAGCACAGGTATCTCACTTGGCATGGCAATTTTAATCCTCATGGGATCCAAATATTTGTCCAGAAGTTTTCATCATTGCTCACTTGTTCTGAAAAAAACCAGGCAATTAATATTTAACCCAACTTAAAGTATGACTGTTAGTCTTTGCAACAACAGGAAGGCATAACTAGACATGTAGAAAGGGATACTGTGCCTGTAACTAGGCATGTAGCCAGGATTGCATTGTGGAGGGGTTACAGTGTGGTATAAAAATATTTCATTGTCTCCAGATGTAGAATGATGTCATATTTTTGCATCAAACATACTACGTAAGTTTAGAGTGATCACTTTTATGCCATTTTTTTTTATCTCAAGCTTGGGCTTTGGGGTATTCAACAGGAACTACCCCCTTGGCCTCATTCATGGACATAACTTCTCATTGATTTAATATGAAAGAGAAAAGTTTTATCTCTTTAGTCCTCACAGACACCAACATGTGCAAACATATCTTTGATTTAAAGTCCATAGTTCAAAGAGTCTGTTTATAGCTGTAGGTCAAAAACTATATCATCTTTAAATAACACATTTGTATGTTTCTTCATTGATGATGCCCTCACAATCCATTAACATGTTTTTAGCTAATATATAACATGTACTGTAGTGAGATATTGTGATACTAGCCTTTGGTTGAAACATCTTTAAAGCAGCAGAATGTGACTTGATCTGTGGTCAGTGTCTTTCAGAATTTGGGAGCATGTTCTTTAAGATATGAAGTGATCCATTTTAATATGAAAAAAGTGATAGCTCCTAAGTGTTGCTAAAGTTGTTTGGCAAATTGTTATGGAAAAAACCCTTCAATTGTCAAGGAAGCTGTCATTTCTTAGCACTCTGCACTGTGGGTGCTAGGCCAGATACTGTACCTATACTGACAATTTTGTTGTTAAAATCTCAGACCTCAGAAGCTTGGCTTCATGCCTCTGCTAAATCAAGCATGCAGTAACTGTAAGATAATCTTGTCTCTGTAAGCAGATATTTGCCCATTAATTATCTTGAGAGGAGTGAGCTTATTTACAGTCAGAGTTAGTGCACAAAATGTGTCCAAGAGGCAAGATCAGAGTGTCTTTATTTTGTGATGAAAACATCTACTCTACTCCTCAGAGAATATTGAAGTCTATCTGAGGTCTTAAACTTTGTCTTCATAACATTCACAAAGTATTGAGGTTCTGCAGCATTGCTGCTCTAGTTCATAGTTGCATGCACATGATGCTAGAAGCAAATAGCAAGTTTTAGCCATCTCAAGCTGGCAACTAATAATCCAGAAGCTATCAGAGAATTTCCTGTTCAGATATCTTGAGATCAGTAAAGTTAAAGGCATTTTGTCCTTCAAAGACTATTGGCTCAATAGAGCCACAATTACAGGGACAAGCTTCACCCGAGAAAATGCCTTTTTCTTGGGTAACATTGGCTAAAACTTGCTATTCAATTCTAGGTGCATGAGTAACATACATTAATTCTCTCACCACGATGCATTACAGGCAGGAACTACATGAGAGTGGGCCTCTGACTACATTAAATATTCTGGATAAATACAGAGAGAGCATTTTTCGCTTATGTGTACAAGTACAAGATGTAAACAAGCTACTCTATTCTAGTAACTTAATCTGATGCAACAACATTTGTGAGGATATTGCACAATTGGGCAATGCTTATATCAGATTTAAACTTCTGCCAGCACATCTGTTCACGTGATGTCACAATTAGTCAGCCACACTCACCCCCTAGCAAAAGTGAACAGTGTTTCATGGCAGCAGTCACACTTGTGTCATTAGCTGCTTGTAAGCTAGCTACACCAGCTATAGGGCACTACACTAGTTTTTGCCCATCAAGGGGAGTGTAGCTTGTGACGTCAATGAAAGCGCTATATAGGGTTTGGATGGTCCACTCTACAGTCACTTATCTCCATTGGTTCTCTTATTTGTATGATTCGTCTCATATGACCTGTAGCCTGCCATTAGCCCCCTTCTTCATTATTCCATGTTATAAGTTCCCTATCCTATCACTTCCCTCCTGGTGTTAGGATTAGGGCTTAGAATTATGGTTAGGTAAACGTTTAAGTTTAGGGTCAAGGTAAGGCAGGGATGGGAGTGGGGCCAATGAAGAAGGGACAAATGAGATGGGACTAGTTCAGCACAGTTTGGTTTCTCTACATACAATAGCTTTGTTTCATTTGGTTTCCTTTAGAAGTGAAACAGACACTTGTCACTCATACCTCTTTGCTTGTAGGCAGGCTTCGACGAATTCCCTGCCCGACAGTCCGGGACAAGTGAAAAATGACTCAAACAAGTGAACTGCTCAGTATTGTAGCCCGCCAGGCAAGCAGCACAGAAGTCATCTTCACATAGGAATATAATGGCTAGTACTAGATAGATATGGACTTAGTGCATATTCATGTGGACAAGTAGACTTTGGGAATCTCTAGCCCAATGGAAAAGTAATAAAAAGGAATTTATCGAAGTCTGCTTGGAGGAGGGGAGAAAAACCTCTCAGTTGCTTCTCATTGACTGACCTGCAGTTGGGAGGTTGGGGGTTCGAGCCCTGGCCCAGTCATACCCAAGACTTTAAAAATGGAACCTACTGCTATTGTGCTTGGTGCTCAGCATGAACAATGGAGTAGGGAAAACAAACCAATGCATCACAACTGGAAGAAAGGCTGTGGTTGGCTCAACATGAACCAGTTGGTTGGAAACTGGGCCATAAAACTCTACCTAACTAACTCTTTGATTGACCACAAATTTGAAAGATGGAGCGTAGCACACACTACACAGCATGTATAGTGTTACACATCATAGCCTCCTATTAGGCCTAAATGTTCAAAATTCACTTGGAAGAATATCAACTTTCCTTCAGATGATGCTGGGGCAGAATGATACTTTCAACACACAATGTTGATGTAAAGAATCTTATACATCATTTGTTATAATTTTTTGGTATTTGTCAGGACTGAACTGATATTTTGTGGTTACCTCAATAGCAGGTGTTGGTATTGCAAGTGCAACCACTCTTGATTGTCTGATTTGGTGGTATCACTTGACTGATTTGATATTTTGTGGTTACCTCCATAGAAGTTGTTGGTATTGCAAGTGCAACTGCTCACTACAGATGCAGTTGTAGTCAATAAACATCCCTCAAACCGTCAAATTTGATTGAGGATGTCATGAAAGTTTATTTCATAAACTGGGGTCTACATTTAAAAACTATTATTGTTGTCACATGGCATCTGTCTATCTGTCTGTCTGTCTCTTTGTCTGTCTGTCTGTCTATCTGTCTCTCGGTTTATCTGTCTCTTGGTCTATCTGACTCTCTGTGTGTAAAACAGACCTACTAATTTTTTAGGACTTTCAAGATAGGCCTGTGTCTTAAAGAAATCATGGTTAGAGCAACAAATATTGCACTATTTTGCATCTATACACCCTTGAAAACCCCCAAAATCTCAAAGGCCAGAGGGTGGCTTCCTCCCCTTAGCTGCGTAGACCCTCATGCCAGCGATTGGGACCTGCACAGCCCAAATCAAAGGTCTGTGTATGTATATACTAAATCATAGACATGGCAATGATGTTCCCAATAGTTATGACTTTGGTGGTCTGGATCAATTCTGAATCAGTAAAAATATCAATCAGGCTACGCCTGTCTTGTTCTCCTCTCAACGCACGATGCAATTGCATTAATTCAAGAAATGGTCTAGCCACGCTTTCACAAACATAGCCTTGAAGGATTCAGCTGCCAACTAGTGACTTAGAAGTGCCCAAGATCACCTCTAAAGTTAGCATACAACTTAGCAGTCAACTAAGCTCAGCGGCATGTAATGAGTACCGTAACATCTAGGATCCAACTAATCTTAGTTGGCAGCTACAGCCTTAGATAGTTGATAATTAGGCATAGCAGGGTGGTAATGTTATGAAAATCGGCCCACTCCATTTCACCATGCTTTTTCTAAAGCCTTCCCGACCTTCTGGCAAAGGGCCATTCGGCGTAACCAAAACTTTAACTGCTTCCCGAAGAGGTTATTACATCCACTGAAGGACAACACTTGGCCAACCTCATGGCCTTCTGACCATTTACATCATTGGTCTATCATGTATGGCTCCATTCTTGACTGGCCGACTGGCAATTTACGATATTGCTCAGTATTATCCTATTTCCAACCTATTGATATGGAGTGAATTCATTCATTCATTCATTTTCATTCATTTATTTGTTTTTCCACATTGTCAAAAAAAAATTTATATACGAAGGAACATAACAAAATAATTGTGGATGGAAGTGAACTTAAAGAGACAAATCATTTCATCAAACGATAGAAGGAACGGTATTTTTTATCTTGTAATTTGCTGATCATGAATGAACTTGATTTTTATTCTATGAAAGTGGAGCTTTTTATTTTAAAAAGAAAACCCAAACGTAATGCTTGTTTCAAAATTCCATTTCCGGCCGTCTAATGGTTTGGTCTTTTAAAAATGTTCCTTACGCTCCGCGCCAACAGCTGGTGGAACTCCTCTTATATAGAGTGGTTTGGTCATTTGGTTGAACAGACTGTTGTTAAGAGAACAAAGGATTTTCACAAATCCTTAGGGGCAATATTAAAAATAATTATTCATTGATAGCTTGAAAATCTAATGACCACTTTTGTCTTTAGTAACACGCATGGGAAATGCCATTTCCGTCTCTCTGAGGTTCTTTTCCTATACGCGTTGCGCCACTCATGGTGGCGCTTAGATAGCTTTTCTGAAACGACTTCATTTTTCGGGCAAAAATCTGTTCTGCCCTCCAAACTGAAATACTCCCGCACGCCATATCAATGTATTTACATTAAATCTTTAACTTTTAATATATTTGATAAATTTTCAAATATATGTTTGTTATAAGAGGAAACGTTAACTTAGTAGGAAAAATTAATATGCATGATGATATTCAATAATAGTAACCCCAATAAACTACAAATCGTTTCAGCGACCTGCTTGATTTTTTTGTACGAATATCAGATTGTCAATATAAAAGCCCCCAAACTGTCACTGAATTTACAATTTTTCTCCTGCTTTTCTTTTGTCAGTTTGTCTTTCTAATAGTTGTTTTCGGGCAGATGATTTCCAGTTTTGTCCGAGAGCCTTACTACAGAGGCTATTGGCCTACTGTACATAAAATGCGTAATCGCAAACGAATTTCATCTGTCGCCTACCCAACTTCTTTAAATTCGCTCATTTGAAGGGCAGTTCTTTGAATAACCACCCCGATTTTTAATGGCCTTACAAAAACCCAAATTTCTTCCAAAAATTTCAGTTTCTCCAAACAGAGCTCAGTATTTCGAAATATTTGTTGAAAAGGAAGCGAAGTATTTCGACGAGCTAACCGCCTCAAATTCTACGAAGCCCACCGGGGGTAACTCGTCGCCTTTGTCGGCTCTTCTAAATGCTGCCCTCTGTCGGACCAATTCTGGCGCCTTCCCTGACTGAAAAAAATGACCTAATATACAATAACATACCGTCTTTAGGTTACCACCAACCTAAATCGTTTCTTTTCTCAAAGACCCCCACCGACAACTGACCAGTCAAAATTTCTTACAAAAAACCCTCTGGGTCTTGAGAGGCAGATTCTTCAATACAAAACCAATTAATTTTAATTCATGTTACGAAAAGCTCAATTCTTGTCCATAAGATGCCAAAGTGTTCTCAATGTAAGGTCATGATTTCCAAATACTTGACTAACACAGGGAAAATATTCTCGAGATATAACTTCCCAATTCCGAAAGCCTCAGTCCTGAAGTTTTCAAAATTCCCTACAAAGACCAAATTGTTGGGTGGAGGATTCGAAAAAAATCAGTGTTCTCCCCGCTCCACAATTTTGTGACGCCGTCCGTTTGGCCACTCATAAGAAGGCCACTTTACTCGGTGCTACGAGTTGCTGCCGATCATCAGGGAGCTTGACTTCTCATTTGGGCAAATCCTGGCTTCACTCCTGAAAAGAAAAGAAAAGAAACTTGTGTACATATTCTATCCGAAGAATTTGTTTTAAAGTATCAAAGCACTATCGACCCGAAAAAGCGACAGGTATTGATGGAATAAGTGCATACATTCCTAAACTGTGCGTACCTTATATAGTCCCAAATCTAACCCATAAACTTAATTTAAGTATCAGGTACAGTGTTTTTCCAACACGATGGAAGTTAGCAAAGGTCGTCGCTATTTATAAAAGCGGATGAAGTCTACACTTAAGAGATAGGCCAATCTCTGTACTACCCATTGTTTCAAAAATTTTTGAAAAGCACGTAGTACACATAGCCTTTTACGATTGTATAGAGAGATTTCATCTCCTCAGCTCGCACAGTCTGGGTTCAGAGGAAAGCATTCATGCGAAACGGTGTTACTAAAAATGGTTAAAGGTTATTTAAGGTGGTGAAATGATAGGATATATCCTTCTAGATTCAAGAAAGGCATATGACCCTTTTAAACCATGATATTTTACTTCAGAAATTACGCTTGTATCAATTTTCCGAGAAAGTTATTTGTTGGTTTCAGTCTGGCTTATCCGAAAGGAAACAATGTCTTCACTTAAATGGCACGCATTCTAATCCTTTGGCAGTTTTAGGTGGTGTACCGCAGGGGTCGATAATTAGCCCACTTCTGTTTCTCATCTTCAGCCCCCCCCCCCCCATCAAATCCAAACCTTATCAAAAGTCAAACCACCAAACCTATAACAGCTAGCCCAAAACAATCAGATTCTACCACACCCATGGAAGAACGTTAACCTTAAAGCAGTGAACTGAATGCGGGGAGTTATCTATCCAATCTGGCAGACAGTTCCACTCGTTGAAAACTCTATGGGAGAAACTAAACTTCCTAATGTCAAGCCTTGCAAAGGGTTTTTCCAGCCAGTTTTACAGTGCCCATGAACCCGAGGATTACTCTAAACCCTTAAATAACTACAACACAAAAGGGGATTTCTTTCATAAAGAAACTTGTAAACCTGGAGCATGCCCCCTCCCTCCCCACCCCTAATCCCTCTCGACTCCAAAGTGGTAAGCCCAAGATGTTTAAGCCTAGCATGATAAGGTAAATTTCTCACCTCAGGTATAAGGCGAGTGGCCCTTCTCTGAACTTACTCTAAAATTTAGAAACTTGTCCTTTTCATATATAGAACTTGGGGCTCCAAGCCTGAGCGGCATAGTCAAGATGGGGTCTTACCAACTGCTTATGCAAATTAAGTACAATATCCTTACTAAAATTGATGAAATTCCTCTTGATCAATCCAAGCACTCTATTAGCTTTTGCAGCAATGGCTGCACTCACTGCTTTGATAACTTTAAATCCCCAGTAATTACAACACCCAGATCTTTCTCGAAAGTTACATTACTTAAAACACTACCATTCATGCTGTAATCATAGCTAAAACTTTTAGGACCAAAACTAAGGACTTTACACTTATCCGCATTAAAAGACATTTACCAAGTCTGAGACCAAGAAAATAACCTATCCAGATCTTTCTGTAGCAGTAAGGCATCATCCAAAATGCTAATCTTCCTGCGAGCTTAGTATCATCTGCAAACTTACTTATACAAGATGTAAGGGAACTATCAATATCATTGATGAAAATTAAGAAAAGGAGTGGGCCAAGGACAGTACCCTGTGGTACTCCACTTTTGACTTCTTCCCAAGATCGAGAATATCAGAAATGTGGGGGAGGGGTCAAACTAAAGGGAAAAGGAAATGTTGGAGGTAAAAATTTTGGGGTGCAGCGCGATCGAAACCGAACCCAAACAGCCAAAGCGCCTGCTCCTGGAAGTGAGAGTTACCGCTACCATTTTTCGGTTAACTGACTTTATATGGGTAATAACAAAATCTGAAGGTGGAAATGCTCTCTCTCGCCCTGGTGCCGCCACTATACCTCGAAGGTAGCACTTCATATTCAGATGTGGCAGGGGGACTGCATTTTTTCTTCACGAAATGTTCAAATGAAAATCTGACAGCCCCCTCTATAGCAGTTTCGCGCCATGAAATCACAAGCTAGCTATGCTATGCGCAGTATGTCATGTACGACGAAACCAAAGTGTTACTACTGTGTTGAGTATCGTGCATACAGTATAATATATGAGCATATGAGGTACATGCACATCTTTATGCTATGCGAACACACACTGAAAGCATGTTATGTGTGGGATACGTACGTAACTACAGGATCAACTGTATGTACCGAAGGAAAACAACAGTCGTCAATCCGGAGTGCTTTTTCGCTCAACTGCTACGTTTCCTCATTTCTTCATGTGAAACCTAAAAACCAAGGTAGTCATGAGCTATTAGATTGCTGATATGATTGTAATGATTGTTGTTAATGGTTTCGTTTAATATAATAGATTTTGATGAACGATGGTTTGCTTACGCATCCAGTTTTGACATCGGTGGTTTGACGACGCTGTGCTTGATTGGGCAGACAATATGGCCGAGTTATGCGAAAGTGTACAGGAAACAAGTCTACAAACGAAATAATAACAAGAATTGAAGTTTTGCTTGCCTTCATTCTCTCGAACACTCTGCGTACCTCAATTTTGTGATCAATAGTAATTTTCAACGAATATGCTTTAGTTTAAAGAGCAGTTAAGCTGAAGGAACGGTTTTTAGGTGTCTCTTTTGCCGTAATAATCCATGTCATGATGTAGCCTAACGACGTTCGATCGTTTGTGTTACTTGAACTGCCTTAGGTTAGTGCGACTCGCCACACTTACCTCCCTTAAGAGGCTAGCCTAAGTTAGGTGTACTGAATGCGTTCGAGAACAACACTCGAAGTCACAGGCACCAAGACTAGCATAGGAAGAGGTGTTATAGGCTAGGCATAAAATTGGTTTTCTAGGCTTAGCATTGATTAGGATTCGCAAGACTAACATAACATAACAGGTTGAAGGGCAAAGGAGGGCCAAAGCCCCATAAGATGCCCTGAAGTCCAGGCCCAAATCAATTAACTTTTCAAAGATCCAATGCCAGAGTGAGTGTGGATGAACACCGGCGAACTTCGCCTTCTCTTTTCGACTAGTGCTCAGAGGTAACGAGGCAGGCGTGTAGTAATAGCTCCCAATCCTGCTCCCGGGACCGCCATTTAACGTCCCCATCCGACGGACGTGAGCGTATCCCCAGTCTTTAGCCGCTTTCCCAAAGGCTGGAGGGGGTGGAGGTTATACTTGCTCTGCACCACTGCTCAACAGCTGAACTGAGCAAGCGGACAACTTCCTGAGTCGGACAACTTCCTGAAACGGACAACCAAATACCCAATTTTGTAATTCACCAATTTTAAACCCCCTCAGCATCACTGTGAACAGCTATGCTGAACAAGTTAATTTTTAGACCCCGGAAAATTTCCAAGTGGTTCCACCGGGATTTGATCCGGGGACCTTCAGTATGCAAGGCAGTACGCTCAAACCACCGAGCCATCTCCACCCTAAGATTCATGCCAATCCAAATTGTTGTAGCCGTTTGGCCTAGCCTAGGGTGTGTTGACAGGTTTTATCTCTAGGCCTAGGCTATAGCTTCCAACACACTTGCACTACCCTGATGCTTACCTGATACATCCACAGGCACAACTGTACTAATGTGCCCCAGATATGTATTGGATCTACGCATACGTACAGAGAACTAACACAGCACTTAGAAAATTGTATGTGTGTGTTGGGTATTGTCGGACACTATCGGGTGTTCTCGGATGCTTTACTATATCAATAATATTATAACTAAATATCAGAAAATACACATCAAATGATAGAGAAATTATCCATTTAATCTTTGTTAAATGTCCCAACATAAAATTTAGTCTGAAAAAATTGAGTTAAGTTTTCTTAAGAACCATTTCATATTGCCATTCTTTTCCACTATGCATACACACATAGGCATACGTATGCGTACATATTAGTGCGGACATATATGTAGGCTTGTGTACTGTCCGAAAACACCCAACAGAGACAGCACTTGTTGAACTGTGCTGTAAAACCATGTGAAGGCATATAGCACAGTATTGTGCTTACTAACTTTTTAAAGAAACTTGTGGCAATCAAAAAAACCATATTTCTCATAACATGAATTTTTCTACAAAAATTTACAGCCCGGCATGAAAATTTCCAAGGTCTTGCACACTTGGAAATGTGCCAAGGAATTTTCAAACTGAAATTTATTGCTGCAATTAGGTTCCATTTTTTTGAAAATGAGAAGGCTTCATGTGCTACAGATGCGACTGTGCAGACTGCATACAGATATCTATGAAACAACTGTGTGGTGTGAAAAATCAATCAAACTATCGTTAGTCAGTGACTTAATTTATATACCACTGTCCGAGAACACCCGACGTCCGAGAATACCCAAAGTGACCCTAGGCCTAACCTTGTAACAGTCAGTCAAGTCTCAAAGAAGGACCACATTTCAAGTAGGCCTATCTCAAGGCAATTTGTTTGGGCATAGCTGCCTCAATGATACCACCAAATCTTGATTTGAGATATGACCAGACCAGGTTAGAGTAATTTGGGTCTTCAGGCTAAGGCATTGAGCTTGAAAATTTCATTCTTAGCTGGCGAATTTTCAATTCAGAGAACACTCATTGTTCAGAGTTCACTACAGAAATTTTGGGTGATTGATACTGAGATCAATGAACAGATGAACGGGTTGTTGTTAGGTTAGGGCCTACAACAATCAATCTGACTTGTGTATGGTTCAAATTCCTTTTTTGGCTATATTGTAATATTAGGTTAGGTGTTTGTTTAATTTAAACTCAGAGATTACCCAACATTTTGCAGCCATATGTTCAGGGTTCGATTTACCCGGGTGCACGCGTGCACGGGTGCATGTAGAATTTCCTACGTGCATGTAACTGTGCAGGCTTACATGCACTTTGTGCATGTAGACTTCAGACCTAGCCTACAAACTTCATGGTCAAATACATGTTACAAGTCAAGTTGCAGCACAAAGTTATCCTAATATAGCTGTCCCAACTGTCCCTCGCATCGTTATTTCTTGCATACTGTCAGTTAGACAAGCAGCCTCATTTTGCCAAAAAAAATTTTTAGCGTGTCTCCTTTTGTACCGCAACATCTGTGTCAACGATCATCACTCCGCACATGTACTTCTCCAAGTAATGTTGCATGTGGCTGGGCGCTTTCAACTTGAAGGTGACTTTAACGTTACAGGCTAGGCTTTCCAAGTATTCATATAGACAATGTGTTAGGATGGCGAGTGAGCTGGTGCCAGCAGCTCTAAAGAAAAAAGTATGGTACATCAAAAGTAGCGTAGTAAAAGTTTTGAAAATGTTGGTAAGGGCAAATTTTAAGTATTTTACACATGTCTCACTCAAGTTTTGAGAGGTAGATGCCAACAAAATAATTTTGGCATCCTGTAATTTTCACGATGTGGTTTGCCTCTAAGACTGCAGCCTTTCCAATTCAGTGTGTACAACAGTGGCATTGAAATTTGAAAGGACTTGGATGATCAGAGACTTGAACTTTTTAAACCACAATGTCAGAATTTTAGTGGCATGTTAAACTGGCGAAACCTTATAATCAAAGAGTTGAAATACTTTAAGATTGTGTAAAATTTTAGCTGTAGCTTATAATGGATTATTTTGCGATAGCTGATGCAAACTCTAGGCTTGGGACCTCAAGTACAGTATATAGCCTGGGCTTATTTGGGTAAGGTCACTTGCTGCCTTCTGTCGGCCCAATGTATTTTCAAGCTTAGCTTTGCTAAATATACGTAGTCTATGCAGAAAACATGAGCTTTCCTTCAGAATCAGTGCTGATAGACAAGGTCTGGTTGTGAATTAACTTGTGAAGATTACTAGTAAATGGTCAAAAGGTCAAACTGGTTAAATTGGAATTATAGTTACATGCAGAAGGAAGAAATGGGGCTGGGGGTATGCATGTGTTACAACACTCTCGGTCTATGCCCAGGTGTCAGCAGAACTGATGCTCGAACGCCTCGAGATGTCAATGGGCCTTAAGTGTGTGTTTTTGTCCCCTTCAAGGGCAAATTTCCCCATTACCTCACTGTGTGAATTAAAAGATCTTAGGAGCTTGGATTAGGGCCAACTTAAAAATTTCAGGGGAGTATTCCCCCCTTGGTTTAAAATTTTGAATCTGGGGGGGGGGGCAGGAATACTCGAGCAAAGTCAAATCTTGGAAAAAAAATGACACATGCCTTCCTGGGCATAAACCAAGAGTGTTGTAACACATGCATACCCCCATCCCCCATCTTCCTACTGCATGTAGCTATAATTCCAAGTTAACCAGGTTGACCTTTTGACCATTTACTAGTAATCGTCACAAGTTCACAACCAGACCTTGTCTATCAGCACTGATTCTGAAGGAAAGCTCATGTTTTCTGCATAGACAACGTATATTTAGCAGAGCTAAGCTTGAAGATACATTGGGCCAACACAAGGCAGCAAGTGACCTTACCCAAATAAGCCCAGGCTATATACTGTACTTGAGGTCCCAAGCCTAGAGTTTGCATCAGCTATCGCCAAATAATCCATTTTAAGCTATAGCTAAAATTTTACACAATCTTTAAGTTATTCAACTCTTTTTTAAGGTTGATTATAAGGTTTTACCAGTTTAACATGCAACTAAAATTCTGACATCGTGGTTTAAAAAGTTCAAGCCTCCGATCATCCAAGGCCTTTCAAATTTCAATGCCACTGTGGTACACACTGAATGTGAAGGCTGCAGTCTTAGAACTTAGAAGCAAACCACATCGTGAAAATTACAGGATGCCAAAATTATGTTATTGGCATTTATCTCTCATTGAAACATGATTGAGACGTGTAAAATACTCAAAATTTGCCCTTACCAACATTTTCAAAACTTTTACTACGCTACTTTTGATGTACCATAATTTTTTTTTTAGAGCTGCTTGCACCAGCTCACAAGCCATCCTAACATATTGTCTGTATGAATACTTGGAAAGCCTAGCCTGTAACATTAAAAGTCACCTTCAAGTTCAAAGCAGCCACATGCAACATTACTTGGAGAAGTACATGTGCGGAGTGATGATCATTGACACTGATGTTGCGGTACAAAAGGAGACAGGCTAAAAATTTTTTGGTGAAATGTCTGCTTGTCTAACTGACAGTATGCAAGAAATAACAATGTAAGGGACAATTGGGACAGCTACGTGTAGATTAGGATTACTTTGTGCTGCAACTTGACTTGTAACATGTATAGGTCTTAAGTCTACATGCACGAAGTGCATGTAAGCCTGCACAGTTACATGCACGTAGGAAACTCTACATGCACCTGTGCATGCGTGCACCCGGGTAAATCGAACCCTGAACAGACTGCGTAATTTTGATAACATAGGGGATGGTATTCCAAATTTATGCAAACACTTCTAAAGAAGAAATGGTACACATTTGATCACCTCAGAATGCAGGGCCTATATGATTATAACAGTGTGCATGCCTGACAGAAGCAGAGCTTCCAGCCATTTATTTTTTCCAGAATAATTCTGGTTTTTGGAAAAAAATATGGCATTCTGTTTTTTCTTGTCACATTCTGTTTTTTTCTCCAAAATTCTGAATTATAGGCTCATTTACCATACATAGTGAGATGCATTGATCAGTTTGCAGTTTGCAAGCTGTGGATTTTAAAAATCACGGGAACCCATCTGTCATTTTTCACCATGGTAACCCATGGGAACCTACTTTTGGGTTCTGTTTCAAAATGCATGGGTGGTATAAACTGATTGGTGGTAACCAGTTTTGGGGTTCTGTGATTTAATCATTAGGGGACCACCACGCAATGGGGAAAAATTGTTCCAGTGAAATCTGACAGCCTGAGTTTGCACTTCTAAGTTTTTACCTTAAATTTACCTTGAAGCGCCACCCTCTCCATGTAGGATCATCTCCGTATGGTTGAGGCTGGCTACTTGATGATAGGAGGCCACAGGCCCTTAATGATCATATACTGACCCAGTCCCTCTTTAAAATCATTCACATTTGTTTTCTTTACAACGTCATCAGGTAGTTCATTCCAAAATTTCCAAATTCTGTTAAAGTATGAGTTTCTTCTAGATTCCAATCTGGCATACTTGGGTCTTATTTCAAAAGAGTTACCTCTTGTTCTTTCCTTTCCAATAATTTCAATAATTTCGATATCAATCTTTTTATTAATTATATTATAGAAAGTAAGCAGGTCTTGTCTGATGTGTCTCTGTTCTAGTGACATTAAGTTCAGTTCTTTCAATCTTTCCTCTAAGTTTTTTTCCTTCATTCCTGGTATTAATCTTGTCATTCTCCTTTGAACACTTTCCATAAGATTGATGTCTTTCTTTAAATAAGGTTTCCATACCTGTACTGCATAGTCCAAATGTGGCCTAACAAGAGATTTATACAACTTCTGTAGCACATTCTTATCAAAGTTTGTAAAATTTCTCCTTATAATTCCAATCACTCTGTTTGCTTTTTTTACCGGTTCTGCACATTGTTTACAAAATTTCATTGTTGTATTCACATATACACCTAAATCTTTCTCTTCTCCTTTACTTTGTAAGTACCTGCCATCCATAACATACTTATACCTAGGGTTGTTATATCCAAAATGTAACACAGAGTTCTGCATAATTTTGCATAATAAGCCATACATGTCCTGCACATATGATATGTGTACTGCACTGTAGATGCCAGATATTGCCCACAGTAAGTACTTGCATCCCTTTACAATTGGAGTGAACTCAGTTTCCCCAGACCACATTACTGTGACCATGGCACAGATTGCACAACTTGTCAAAAAATAGCATGCTGTGCAGTTATTGTACAAGGTTCTAAGTTTTGTTTTGTAAGATTCTGTTTTTTTGCCATTTGAGTTCCTTTTTGTGGTTTGACAAGGTTGGCAGCTCTGCAGAAGTGGTAGTAATAGGAGGGAATGGAATGTTCACAAGGTTGTTCCTAATTTTGTTAAATATGCAAAGAGCAGCTAAGGCCCTATGATACTGCAAGGACTGCCACTTGGGAGTCTGGAAGATTTTTGTGGAAAGATCAGAACTTTAGCTAGTATCATAATAATTACGTACAGGCCATGCTGTGTATCTTTGAATTGCTTCAAGATATTTAATTTAGTGTAAGGACTCCAACATGTGGAAGCATAATTAAGATGAGGATGGATAATAGTAAAGTAAGCAGTAGTTTTGATTTTCCTAGAACACATGTGAAGATTATGGTGACACAAATTCAAAAGCTTAATGGCCTTATTTGTGAGCTCTTCAATGTGCCTATTGAAATTCAGCTTGTTGTCTAGAATGATACCAAGATACCTGTCTGACGTGACTCCTTCCAGATCACAAAATTCAGAGGCTGTCATATCAATACTAATATTATTTTGCCCAAGTACAAGCAAATCAGGGGACAAAGGAGTGGAGGAAGATGCATACATTCTGTAGATAAAATTACTTCAGCAAGATTTACGGTATGTGATATACAGTAGTTCAAAGTTTCAGAAGATTGTGGGAGAGTTAGTTAGATGAGGCTGTATGGCTGTTCTTCAAACCTTCAGGATAACCTGGCCAGGGGTCAAACTCCAGACATCCTGACTGCATGTTGGATGGTCTAACCACTTGACCATGCAGTTAGTGTTGTAGAAAAGACAGAGGAATATATGTACAGTCAGCACAGTACTTTTTTAAACAGACTTCAATGAACTTGAAGGTTAATGATGCAAATAAGGGTAGCATGTTTCAAGGGGAGGCCAGGGACACAGGCTAGTGCCCAGGAGGTAATAGATTTATAGTGAGGAGGTTACAAGGGAAGAACTGACGGAGGGTGTTTGAAAGAATGAATCAGTACGTCTGTTAACCGTGTTCTGTTACAAATGGGTGTCAAACTATCAGAATGTTTAGCATATTTTTGCAAACTGCTATCATTTTGGATGTTCCACTCACAATTTTGAAGCCTTACTGCAATACTCTTCTTATTTCTATTTACCTTTTTGTAGCAAAGTGACATATAAATTACAACACTGAATGTGATTGATTGATTGATTGGTAGATTTTATTGGGAAAATACAACTGTCTCACTGCAGAGCCTAAATTGGTGCAGGTCCTGCCGTATACATTATATTCAATGCAACATTTCTGATCTCTCTGTGCACTCTGCACAATTTCACACTTGTCATGGTATGCACTCTATCCCATGGACATTATGAAGGGAACAATTTTCAAAAATTTTCCACAGTTAACATCTCACAGTACTCACTTAAATTAACAAAACAAAACCCTCCCCTTAAATTGCTCTAACCATGTTCAGCACCTTGGTACTGTGACAAAATTAGATCATTACCTTCTTTTGTAACAATTGCCGGGATGTATAAAGGCACAATTTCAACAGAGGTTGGGCCTTAGCTAAATGGCTGTAGAAAAAATTTGTTTGTGTTGAGCTGGTGTCCCCAGTCACAAACCACTGATGGTATCATTTTATTCAGTGGTGGTGTTAGCTAGAGGGCAGTAATATGCTCAACAAGGGCCTCTAATTTGTTTACCAGAACTGCAAAAGGAGAAAACTTGATCAATTAAAGACTCAGCAACTAATTTTCTGGTGTCTAATTTAGCGTACATTTTAGGAGTTTTTAGAGGACCAGTTCTCTCACCCCAAGCAGTACCAATTCTCCTAACCTTTGTACTTAAGCCCCTCCCACAATTGTCTGAAATTCATGCTCATCCAGATACAATCTCAGTTTATTGCTTCAAGGTAAGTAAAGAAAAACTCAATTTATATAATCAAAACACTCTCAGAACAGTTCATGCTGTGTAATATAAGCTTTGGTACTCTGCATGGTTTGAATTAGCTGTCAATCAAAGAGCTGAGCCAATTGAGAATTTTTGTACCGCCGTACCAACATTGCAGTTTGGGATGAGAGGTTTGGCCCTTTAAGGGCCTTTCCCCCTCTACCTCGGCCCCTCTACCTCCAATGGAAGTATGGAACTCTGCCTCTGGAGCCTGCCAGACCTTTGGCAACATCATCTCGGTCTTTAGCTATCACCTTGATCTGCTCATTTTCTGCTGCACATTTACAGTAAGGACAGTAGTGTTACATTGAACCCGTGTCAAGGTGAGACCACATTGTTCACAGTGTGCAAAGGACCATAAATCCTTTTGAACTTGCTTCCATTTGCCCCGGATGAACTATTTCCCAGCTTCATTCTCAAGCAGAAGGGTCTACTTAGGATTTACATGAGATCATTTTTATCTCAATACATGTCATGTATTGAGATCTTGTTTCACTGGCCAATTGCTTGCTGTAGCTTAATGTCATTTATCTGTTTTCCAGGGATGTTTATTATTATTACCAAATATTGTAGCTCTGTACCATGGTAGGTATCTCTCAGAATTTAAACTTGATAAATTGATAATTTGGTTATTTGGGCTGAGAAGTGGTTCAAAAATGTGAAAAAGAAAACAGGAATGTGTCCAGCCTGAGTTAAACCACTTTTTGAAGTGCTCCATCAAATCTTGTGGAATTGACTAACTGTAACAAGTATTAAATTTGAAGGGATTTTTTTTTATTCCTTGCCGTAGGCAGGCAAGGAATCTATGCGATGGTGATGTCGTGTGTATGTGTGTGTGTGTGAGTGCGCGTGTGCGCGTATGTGACGCTTTGGCTTGTAAACACGATATCTCAAGAAGGGTAACTCCGAGGGATCTCATACTTGGCATGTGGATTGCCCATATTGAGTAGATGATCCCTATTGTTTTTAGTGGACGTCAAAGGTCACTTGGGGTCACGAGAGGTCAAAAGGTCAAAATCTTGTAAACACGATATCTCGAGAACGGTACATGTGACTATGCTCATATTTGGTGTGTGGGTTGGTCATATTGAGTAGATGATCCCTATCGATTTTCTTGGAGGTCAAAGGTCATTTGGGGTCATGAAAGGTCAATAGGTAAATTCCTTAGAAATTGCTTGTAAACATGGTATCTCAAGAAGGGTGAGTGTGACTAATCTCATATTTGGTGTGTGCATTGGCCATATTGAGTAGATGATCCCTATTGTTTTTGGTGTAAATCAAAGGTCATTTGGGGTCACGAGAGTTCAAAAGGTCAAAACCTTGTAAACACGATATCTCGAGAATGGTACATGTGACTATGCTCATATTTGGGTGTGTGGATTGGTCATATCAAGTAGATGATCATATTGTTTTTGGTGGAGGTCAAAGGTCATTTAAGGTCACGAGAGGTGAAAAGGTCAAAACTTCATAAACACGATATCTCGAGAATGGTACATGTGACTATGCTCATATTTGGTGTGTGGGTCGGTCATATTGAGTAGATGATCCCTGTCGATTTTCGTGGAGGTCAAAGGTCATTTGGGGTCACGAGAGGTCAAAAGGTCAAAACATTTTAAACACGATATCTCGAGAATGATACATGTGACTATGCTCATATTTAGTGTGTGGGTTGGTCATATTGAGTAGATGATCCCTATTGTTTTTGGTGGAGGTCAAAGGTCATTTGGGGTCACGAGAGGTCAATAGGTAAATTCCTTAAAAATTGCTTGTGAACACGGTATCTCAAGAAGAGTAGGTTAGACTAATCTCATATTTGGTGTGTGCATTGGCCATATTGAGTAGTTGATCCCTATTGTTTTTGGTGGAGATCAAAGGTCATTTGGGGTCATGAGAGGTCAAAAGGTCAAAACTTCGTAAACACGATATCTCGAGAACGGTACATGTGACTATGCTCATATTTGGTGTGTGGGTTGGTCATATTGAGTAGATGATCCCTATTGTTTTTGGTGGAGGTCAAAGGTCATTTGGGGTCATGAGACGTGAAAAGGTCAAAAATTCGTAAACACGATATCTAGAGAACGGTAGATGTGACTGTGCTCATATTTAGTGTGTGGATTGGTCATATTGAGTAGATGATCCCTATTGATTTTCTGAAAGGTCAAAGTTCATTTGGAGGCAGCATGTTCAAAGCCTGACAAGCTTTCCTGCACAGTCTTTCAAGAAAGGTCACTTGTAGGGTCCTGTTACTTGTCCTGTAGATGGCACATAGTGAATACATGGTCCCAGAAGTTTTTGGTGGAGGTCAAATGTCATTTGGGTTCACAACGGGCAAGGGGGATCTCAATGTAGGAAGATTGGATGCCTTGCATGTGTACTTTGTGGGCACATTATGGAGCCCTGTTAATTGAAAAACATTGCAAAGCAATGTCAATGTGAAAAAAGGCCTTACATTTCAGCGGCAAGGAATCACTAAGCCTTTTGGCTTTCTGGTTATCACTTGATGTAGAGCACCTCACTGTAAGTGTAGAATTACAAGGATATAGTAGGCCTATTTATTCTAAAGCTTGGAAAGGTTTCATGTACTCTAAATTCAAAAGTTTGAGCCTTTAGCCTGTGTCATTCATGTGCATGAAAGTTGAAGAAACACATACAGCATAGGCCGTACAGCGCACACAACACATTTTATGATGCAATGCGACTGTGCACTATCTACATTCAATGTTCTAAACATACATATGTTTATACTGGGCGTGCATAAAATCCCTGGTCTACGACTTGTTTTGACTTTTTTCTGCACTGTAACATACAGTGTGCATTTCAGTACGGCATGCCATCCATAACCTACTTGGACATGTGTGGTTTACAGGGTGAGCTCTGTTGCATACAACAAGTCTAGTAGGCTAAGGATCGTACTGTTTTAAGTCACAAACACAAAACTGTACATTTTATGTATATTTTGGATATTTTTTAGATAATTAAAAGAAAGAAATAGAGGGAGATTGAAACACATCATTGTGGTATTTTTCACAAGGGTGTGTTTATGATCAGTAGGAAAAGTGTCTGGGCCTAGAAAGAGAGTTCCGTAGACAACTGTTGCAATCAAAGATAGACCAAGGCTGTTCCGTTGCAGTTTGTATTCTGAGGCTTACAAGTGCAGGGTTGGGTTAGGTTAAGTTAGATAGAGTTTTACAGCTGAGAGTTTTACCACAGCATGCAGTGAAGAGCTCAGTCATCAAAACAAGATTGTTCCAAACTGTAAATGTGTTCACATAACTGTAAATGAATTTTTAATATATACTGTGTAAGTTCGTAATTTGCATTAAGCCATTGAATCTGTGGGCCTTAGTATTTGTGTTAGGCTGCTAATTTTTGCGAAACAATTGCGCAGTTTGGGGGAATTCCAGTATGGAAACACACATTTATGTGATTAATCGTCAGTTAATTGAAAAAATATGCGATTAAATGATCAACTCATAAATTGGAAATTGACAGCCTAGAACCTTAAGCTTTTGATTCAGGTCAAAGTTCAATTGGATTGGGGTCATCAGAGGTCCAAGGTGAAAAATTTGCAAATGCAACATTTAATGCTTGGAAACTTTAAAGCATTTGATATTAGTCAAGTTGACATGAAGGTGAACCACTCTAAATAGATTATATACCATTTTTTGGGAGAACAAGGGTCATTTTAAGGTGATTGGAGGTCAAAAGATAAGAATCTTATACAGTGAACTTGAAGGTGGCATTTCAAGCAGGGAAACTGATGCATTTCATCGTGGGTATGTGGATGGCCCACATTGACTTCTCAGCATTTTGGGTAAAGGTGAAAGGTCAAGTTGTGTCATCAGAGGTCAAAAGATCAAAACTTTGTAAATAAGTGTCTCAAGCAGGGAAACTCATGTTTATGACCCATGTGGAGTGTTATATGAATGATCTCTTCTGTTGTTGGTGGAGGTCAGGTCATTTAGGGTCGTAATTGTTTGAAAGGTTAAAACATTGTTAGCATGATATCTCATGTGGGGAAACTTCAAGGGATCTCATACTTGTCATGTTGGTGATCCACAGCGAGTAGATAATCTCTGTCATATTGCAGAGGTCATAAGGTTTACCAGAGGTGAGAATGCTAAAAATGAGTAATACACCATCTTAAGTAGGGGTAATTAGATGAACCTCATTCTTTTAGCAAAATCTGATATTTGCATGTGGATGGCTGTTATTGATTAAACAGTCTTCATCATTTTGTGTTTAGTTCAATTTGCAGGTCGTTGGGAGCTATACAAGTTAAGAAGGTGAAAACTGCATAAATTGACATCTCAAGCATGGAAGCAATGATGCATTATACTAAGCATTTATGGCTATGTTATGTAAAATGTTCCCTGTTGTTTTGGGTATAGATCAAAGGTCACAAGGTATTTGGAATTCAACAGTTTATCAGCACTGGTGTATGTGTGATTGATATACACTTAAAGAGATCCTGGCTATTTTGAGGCTAATTTGTAAAGGCAGTTATTCATAAAACACTGTTTACTTTTTGAAAATGGGAGACTTGCACTTCAGCAGCAAGGAATCACTAAGCAGAATATCAATCTTCCAACCAAACCAGGAATTAAATTTTCATCAAAAATCACTTCCATTATATGTCCAGTCCTTTATAAACTGGAAAATTGTCTAATTCATGTAACTGGAAAGAGTTACCTCACTGGTTTCATTCCTCTCAAGACAGTAAGCTTGAACAGCAATCCTATACGTAATTTGATTTAATGGGCTTGTCAGTTGCATGACTCAGACCTTTGACCCAAGATGGGATGCTTCATTTGATCAGTATTCAGTAAAATAAAAAGCTTGTTCATCCAAATAGTCATGTTAAATCTGCAGCGTAACATTGATAGGAAATGATAAATTAGCAATAGAAACTAAAAAATTTGGTTTTCTAACTATAATGGTGATGGCAATGTGTATTCCTGAACCAACTCCAAATCTGAATTCATTTCTATAAGGTGCACCAATTGGCAGTTGACTAACATTACTTGACCTGTGATATCTGCAGTGGGGCATGTCATTGTTTGACAAATAGTTCTCCTGGAGGAGTGTAGACCCATTCATGCTTTGGAAAATTTTGGAAAATGTTTCCCTTTGGAATAAGTGCAACATGCAAAACAGTGCTACATATACCACATTTTAAAGAGTATCCCAACATATGCGATGGAGGGGGGGGGGGGGGGGGAGGAGGAGGGATGCCAGTTGTGACCTTCTCTGGTATGCAAATGAAGCTGTATGTAAATTAGTGTTCTAATGATGATTGCATATTTTGAAGGACATTTGGAGGGCTTGGAACAACCCTTCTTTTTTTTTTGTTTGGTCCTTCATAGCAATGTATTTATACCTTTTTTATTTTCTTCATGAATAGTTTTCAGCTTCATTTATACTTGCAACATAGATCTACACTTGGTTTTTTTTCTCTCTCTTTCCAGAATTAAACATCATGGTGAAAACAAGAACCAACAAGAAACCAAATAAACTCTTTGATACTGATTATGTCCACACTCGAACCTCAAAGAAAGCTAGTAAGAAAAAGAAACCTAAAAAACCCTCCCGACGGCTTAGTCCAAGAGGAAAGAAGAAAGTTGTTTTCCCGTCCTCTGACTCTGGGGAAGACTCTAGTCCTCCTCCTTCTCCAAAGAAGAAAGTGACCCCTCCAAAGAAGAAATCAAGGAAAAGGGGAAGACATGATCCGGAACCAAGCGGCAAAGGACTTACTATTGTTTTTGCAAGAAAGGGCAGAGATATGAGCATATCGGGCAAAAGGGGGAAAAAGTCATCAAAATCTAGTAGTAAATCACGACACTATGAGGACCCTAGAAGTACATCAGCTGCCTTCAAGAGGAAAGGTATGGACAGAGTGAGCCGGCCAGACTCTCCCACCAGAGGAATGGAGGAGGTTGATCGCATCAAATTAGCGATTGATGATGTGAAATCAGGGGAGGTTTCCTCTGTTCAAAAAGCAGCTTTTAAGTGGCGCGTCCATGCTGACAAGTTGTACAGGCGTCTGAAAGGTTCTGTCAGAATTGATGGACGAAATGGTCCTCCTCCTGTTTTGTCAAGAGCAGAGGAGGATAAACTCACTACGTGGATTAACACAATGTCAGAGCGCGGTTTTCCTGTGTCATCAGGTAGCCTAAGGAACACAGTTCAAAATTTTCTTAAACAGGATAAGCGCGATAACCCCTTTACGGACGATAAGCCATCTATGAGCTGGTACAAGGCATTTGTTCGGCGGAATCCCAAAGTTAAGACAGTGTCCAGCATGATGCTCACAAGAAGTCTCAAGTCTACCCAAGCCATTTTGGAGGGTTGGTACATGGAGTTTGACAATTTTCTCAAGTCTTTAGACATTTCTGACAGACCAGAAAAAATATGGCATTTTGTGGCTGTTGATTTATCAAGTGCCACCACTCAGACATCATTTGTAAACCCTAACACTCCCTATGAGAATGGAGGCCGAGAGAAAATATGTACATGTATAGTGAGTGCAAATGCAGCAGGCCTGGTCATACCACCATTCTTTGTTTTCAGGGGTCATTGTGCACCCTCATCATGGGATCCATTGGTGGGAGCACCTCTGTCATCAGGTCTCCTCTTTACACAGTTGGGTTCTTCATGCAAGACTATGTACAGTGACTGGTTGGAAAATCATTTCCTCCCAAACATAGGATCAGAGAGACCAGTTGCATTGCTCTTAGATTGCCCAGAGGGACACATTGATGTTGATGTGTTTGTGACAGCCCAGCAGAATGATGTGCACTTGTTTAGAATCCTACCAGCCATCGCTGACATTGTGAGTCCTGTTCCTGAGGAAACACTGTGTAATGCTTGGGACAAAGAGGCGGCTGCATGGAACAACTCCCATCCCCTTGTGCCAGTCTCCATCAAAAACGCAGCACGTATTGTAGGAAAAGCTTGGCCAAAAGTTGATCAACCCGAAGCCATCATTGCTAATTTCAGACGAGTGGGAGTGTACCCAGTGGAGCTGGGTATAGTGCAGGAACTTCTTACAGAGAAAATGAAGAGAGAAATTGAAATGGAAGATGCAAACCGTCTGTCAGCTTTGAGACCAGCGCAGTCGATAATCAGTCTAGAACTTTTTGAAAGTAAATTGGACAAAGATAAGAAGGAGCAATTTCACCGTCAACTCTTGTCCAAAGAAAGTGGTGATGAAACTGAGGAGTACCTACAGTGGAAGCAGCTTTATCAAGAGGTTTATGGGAAGATAATTCCAGTTCATGATGTCCCAGTGGCTGAGGAAGAGGTAACGGTAAGTTACGTGGAGCATGTTGTTGATCATCCTCATCTTATTGAGACAGAAATCCAGCAAACATCTGAAGTTGTTACGGTGGAGATGAAGAAGGACATCGATCCATCGGAGGTTATACTCTCCACAGATCTCTCATCTGTCCCACGAGATGTTATAAATGTTGCCCTCACCATGGCAACTGACATTGCTACCTATAGAACGGAGGCAGGTATTAATCATGGAGCAAATCAAATTGGTTCCAGTATTCCTGTATCTGGGTCTGACAATGCATTGGTTGTAGAATCTACAGATATGACATGTGTTGATGGGGTAAATATTTCACCGGAAGTTCATAATGGTGGAGAAGTAGCCTCTTCAGAAGAAGTAGTAACTTCTCCAGAATTAGGCCAACCAAATGGATCGACCATCATCAGCACCATTGTCCCCACAAAAACGTCAAATACTGGGACTGGTTTTAGCGTGGGTGAAGGCCCATCAGTCAGACAAAAAAGGACAGTTGTAAATGTTGTTCCAGTCCCACAGAAGTCTGGTAAACACACAGTGGTCAATGTCATACGAGTGAAACCTGGTGAGAAGCGAGATGTATCCCAATCAAACATTGCAGTACATCAGACGCCCATATCTCTTGCTGCCTCTGGAGGTAAGCAGGCTTCATCTGGCTTTTTTCAACCAGTATCTGCAGATAGCTCAACAGACAGGAACTCTTTTGAAAAAGAACACATCCTTCCTTTCATCCACATATCAGACTCTGGGGAAGTGTCAGTAGGTCCACCTGAAGAGTCTACAAAAGAAATAGTTGAGGTCACGGAGGTTGTGGAAGTGGACTCTTCCCAGTTGTCAGATGGTGTTCCACCAGAGCATATCATTCAGCAGTTTGAAGTTACTGAAGTGGAAGAAGTTGTGAATGACTCACCAAAGGACTCATTCATGGTAGGGAGCACTGACTGTAATGTAAGGGTTGATGCCACACCCCAGGCATCAGAAGAGAGAGTTGTAGTTTCAGCACAAGTTGGTCTAGAAGGAGGGGATGGGAATGAGGAATTTGTTTACCACATTAAGATCCCTGGCATTGAAGCTGCTGCTTCTGAAGAGCCCAGTCAGGGAGAAAAAATGGAAGGGGTGGAAGAGGGAGTGGCAGAAGGAGTGGCAGAAGAAACACTAAACCAATCAGGGGATTTAACAGATGGTGATGGAAAGGTGACAACTGTCATTGATAATAGCTCAAAACAACATGATGCTGCAGAAATTATTCCTCAAACTCAGGGTAATATTGAAGAAAGCATGGGCAATAATACTGTGACATCAGAAATGCATGCTGTTGATGAACCTGTTGAAAATGATGTTGACATGCAGGAAATGAATCAAGAGGAGCAAAACATTGTCATCCATGTTGAAAATGTTACAGCAGATGATAAGGAAACCCCAATTGTCATTGACTCAGTTCCAAATTCTGATGAATCAAACAATTTACAAACATTACAAACCTCTGAAGAGAATGCTGATAAGACATCCTCGAATTCAGAGGGTGGTCAGTCTGCAGTTGTTGGTGAATCTGATGCTAGTAACAAATCATCTTCTGCAATTCAAGAAATGGATGGAATAGAAGGAAATGTGGTGGTCCAGGTTCAACCTTTGACCTCAGATGGTTCTGTAGGTCCAGAAGTTAGTGACTTAATGGCAAATTCAGCAGCATTTTCAGAGGCATCTAAAGTTGGCAACTTGATGCAAGGGGACATCATAATGGAAGGGGATGTGAAAGCTGATGATCCTGAACCATCGGTAGAAGGGGAGTCATCAGTTCAAGCAGAAACACAAGAGATGATGGAAACAAGCATGACTGAAGTAATGGCAACGGAAGGCAATGGCCCTGTGGTTACTCAGTCTGAAGTTGGGATAGACAGTGCCAGTGAGAAGAAGCCAGAATAAACTTTGGGTAAGTAACATAATTATGAAAAATTGATTTGTGTCTTTTATTTACTTGCAAATGACTTATTTCTAGTTTGTGGCGTCATCTCATCAAATATTACAAATTCATGGGCATCCTCAGAAAAAAGTCAGGGGGGACAAAATTTCTAGACGGGGGCAAAACCTCTGAGTCACCATGAATTGACATGAAACGTGAAAATTTCAGACCAAAATGCCTCCCAGATCGCCGGAAATGGCATTTCTAAAGCCTATTTTTGGCATAGAAACTTGGAAAACCTGTTTTGTTCGGGTTTTTGTTTTCCGGGGGGGGGGCAAGTGCCCCCCTTGCCCTTACCTGCCGACGCCCATGTACAAATTGTGATGTAACTAGGTGGTAACCCTCACAATGGAAGTCATATCTTAGCTGCTTTAATTGGTCAGTTAGAAGTAAAGCCATGATGGGCTATGCATTATACAGGATAATGCATGATCAGAGGTTCATGCAAGTGATGCATGAGGGAGTAAACCAAGTGCATCCAAGAGTCAACATCAACCCCAAAGAGTGCATAAGTCTGTGCTGTTGCACTGGTCCAGATTTGTTTATTTTTTATTTTTTGTTTATTCAAACACAAGAATATTTTGATTCAAAAGAACAAAAAGGGAGTAAAATTTTGTTTAGTAAGTAACAACATAAAAATAGCACAAACTTGAGTAAAATGGAATAGCCCAGGAAGTTAATGCTAGGATAATGTAGAGTCACATGATTATTACGGACCAATAGAAGTTGAAGATTATTGACAAGACTGAAAAAGTTTCTTTGAGGCATTCAAAGTTGCTTCAAATTCAACAAAACTTACCTGTGGTTTGTGAATCTACGAACCCTACTTACCTCACCTGTTCCACAAATGGGGTTGATAATCCATCCCAAACTCCCGAGGAGTTGTGTCACGAGCCGAGTGCGGTCCATCGCGGCCGCTTCCGAGTTGGCGACGATGAGCCAGTCGTCCAAGTACGCGAAGACTAGCACTCCCCGCCGACGTAGGTAACTGGTAACAGCTCTGGTGAGTCTTGTAAAAACCCTTGGAGCAGTCGAAAGGCCGAAGGGCATGGCTCTGAAGACGTAGTCCATTTGTGGAACAGGTGAGGTAAGTAGGAGTGAAGTAGATTAATCTCCGTTCGAAAAATCAGGTTTGATTTTCTATGTAGTGACATGTTGCATTTAGGTGAGTATTTATTAAGGGTGCTTCTTAAATTCAGTGTTCATTTTATCACTTGTCGGTCATCATGACCATTTCTTGTTAGAAGTGAGCCCACATTGCTGATAAACAGTCTGTAGCCTCTGAAAGATACAAAAGAGCTGTAGGAAGTTCAATTAAAAATCTGCACAGATCTGGATTTCAGGAAAATTTCCTTAAAAACCATGCAGTTAGCTAATAATTACAGGAACCTATAAAAATACAGACAAATATTAAAGCAGTTGATCATCTTTCCACATTAAGCTTCACTAATATTTGTAAGTGCAACTGTGGTGTGTACTAACTTATTAAACATGTCTAGACTTAAGGCATGTATTTGGAAAGGTGTCAAGTCAGTGCTTTAGTTATTAGGGCCCAGATCCCCCAAAATTTTATTCCCTTCCCCCCAAAATCATGTAGGTTGAATCTATTGATAACCTGAAATGACTTTTTTTAGGAAGAAATTCAGGTAAAACCATGTCACAGAGGGAAACTAGGGGACCCAGTGGCTTACACAGGATTTCTCCAAGGAGGTGGGTGGGGCATGCAGTAGGCTGAGGAATTGCTAGTGTGGGTGTGATAAATCTGGAGTGTTACAAAATGTGCTTTTTTCAGAACTAAAAAAATTTGGGATCAGTGAGGGGACAATCCCTCCCTTTTCAAAGTTTTTGAGAAATTAGGAGACCCTACATGCAATCTGGTGCCCTATAAGCTACCTTTTGAGTTAAAGGTTGTATAACTAAATTACATAATTTTAGAATCTAAAAAGTAAAATTGGCATACATGTCCATGATGGTGGCCATGACCCAATGCCCCTCCCCTGTATATGCCACTGAGGGGACTCCAGTGATTTTGAGGAAGTTTACCTGGTGCCTTAAAAAATTAATATTATCATGTCTTAATTGATGATAAACTTGCGAACGTGTTGGCAGATTTAGTTTGTAAATTTTCAGCTTTTCAATAGAAATAATGCACCGCTTGAATTACAGAAGTTCACATGTAATAGGATTTCCAGTCATGTCAAATCTGGACAAGTCATTAAAAATTCAAAATATTTCATGGCCTGGTTAAGTTTTGAAATGCAGGGAAATTGTGTGTAGTCCTAGGAAATTCATGGAAAGTTTTGGAATTCACAAAGTGATGTTTTTCGAAGTTTTTCACTCCCAATCATTTGAAACACAAAATTTAATCTCACCAGTATGTATGAGAATCTGTTGTTTTTGTTTCCTGAAGTTATTTTATGGAAAGAGTCCAGAGAAAGGTGAAAGAAATGCTTCCTTAGGTCCTGAAATAGTCATGAGTATTGATTTCTCAGAAAGTGAAGAAAACTATTCCGTTTGATGAGAAAAGGACACTTAAATACAATTGAGTTTTAGATTCCCTAGTAGTTTTGTTTAAATATAATTGAACTGCAAGGAAAAGTTGATGGGAAAAAACAAAATCATTTGTGGTATCTTTTAACAGGCAGACAATAACTGATGTTAACTTGTGTGTTAGTAGCACTTGGTTTAAACATAGTTTTTATACTATACCCTGGTTGGGAAGGCACTATGTTGGAATCCCCATATTTAGTGGTCATGTGACTGTGAGAGTGCACATCCTGCCAGCACAGCAATGTATACTGTATTATAGAACATACACTACATTTCTCATTGTGTTGAAGCCAGTCGAAAAGGCTTTTAAAACACGTTTGTGACCCACCCAAGGGGAGGGGGTGAAATTTGTCCATGTGGTTGGTACTAATGTCACAATTAAAAGAAGTAAAGCAGTCCATTTCATTGAAAAACGACAGACATAGTGCACATCATAACATGCAAGGTTTTCGTACAAACGGTACAACTAGTCCACAGTTATACAGTGTAGTCTCGGCATTAATACGTAACATAATATGCTAGCCGGCACATAGCAGTCTCTAAACAGCACTGAGCTAATTCCTAGTTAACTTAACAGGGTATAACTCAGAATATGTTTTTTTTTTCAACCCTTACCTTTTTTGAAACATGTTCCTCCCTCTCATAGCATGCATTCCTCTGCAGCAAACGCTGGCTATTTGTTTGGTTAAAGGCGAACACGTATATGATAACATTACATATTCTGGTTGCAAAGTGATCTCACAGGCTCGTTGCAATGTCTTGTATTTTAGAAAAGGCCCAACACAGATGGCCTCTTTGGGTGCATGCGAAGGTGACCACTTACTTTTTGGTACTTCAGTTCACTAAAACACCAATCTATTCATTCATACTTTTTGTACTTTTTCTGTTGGTTGTAAATGCATAGTTTGCATGCGATGTGATCATGTGCACCATCAATGTCATGTGATGCACTTTTCTAAAGTTTTCAACATACCTACTTGAGCTTGTACATGTGTGCGTATCGGTACATGTTAAGTTTCCCAACCAGGGAAGTATATGTTAGCTATGGTTTGACCAATGGCAACACAGATTTGTTCTTTGACTTTCTCATTCAAAATCATTATTATGGAATTTAGATTTTTCTCTTGAATTTTACCAAAATTGTGAAATATCTGTTGATAAAAGGTATTGTCATCTGCATTGCTAAGTCATTGTGATGTGTTGTATCTGTTTTGACAAGCATCATTTTTTTTCATTCTCCAAAAGCTGCAAGAACTCTGTCTCTCAGGACATGTTTATCATACTGAACCCATCTTTGCGACTGCTTATCCAGTTTGTGGATGCTGCCACCAAGTTTGGAAGTATGCTGTGCTCATGTGGTATCCCTTTGACTGGAGTGTGTGGAGGTGGTGTTAAAAATGGTACTGTTCATGAAGTTAAAATGGTTGCAGGAAACTATTAAAGAAATCGGGTATCATTACTTCAATCATTGTGGTGACAGATTGTAAAGGCAAGTTGAGGAAGAGGTTAACTGAAAGAACCAAAATGCTCAACGCTGAGTTGTATGGACTTCATAAACCGAAGTGGAATGTTGAAAAAGTTGCCTTTCTCTCATATGGAATGCTAGTTTTGTATTCAAAAATATGACTTGTATTGTTTTAATGGGAACACATTATTTGATTTTACAATCCAGATGTAGTTTAAATGGATTTGATTTCATAAATTAACATGCAAACTTGAAAGAAGTTTTAAATATCAAGGGTCTAAACCCTAAAAAAGATTGTTCACAGAAATTTGGATGGTTGACAGCATATCTGCAAAAGAGGAAAAGATGATAAGTTTGTGGGTAACTTCACAAAAGCTTTCAACATTCCAGTTGTGGTGAATGCAGAAAGCTGACTGGGTACATTCCAAAGTCTCCTAGATATGGTTGGCTCAAAAAATGTGATTCAGTACTTGAATGTAGACATATCTGAGGAGCTAGTGAAGTCAGCCATTAATGAGGGCCATCAACATTTATTCATTAGGACCATGTTGTCTGCATGCAACTTTAAACCCTAATATTCAGTACGTCTAAAGGGATTTTTAGTGTGCAACCATTCATGGTACAAGTTTACAAACAATTTGAAAGATCAAAGCTAATGGACCTCAGTCATGGTGGACTAAATGGGACCATCCTTTGACTGTTCAGCTTCATCTGCATGCAACTGGCTGTTGGCTCAGAAATGTAGCCAAACTAAAACTCCTTCAAGAATGGCTGAGCTCAATGATTGCTGTTATATTTTACATCTTTGTGAACTGCTCAAATCAGTTTTATGCATTTATCAATTGTAAGATGCACCCTTTGACCTGTGGCGTTGGTGGTCAAATTTGCATCAAGTTCATCCAAGTTGTGACATAGGGATGTTTCAAATATCTCCAAATGTTTCATCAAAGCAACTTAATAAGTGCAGCATACAGTAGGTGTGTCATATAAAGGAAACATGCACCAAACCCAGGAGAAAATTCCTGTTGAAACCTGTTGAAGAGGTTTTAACAGGTACAACAGATAATTGGAAACAAATTCAACAGGTTTTAACAGGATTTTAACAGGTACCAACGGGAATCTGTTAGCTTTTTTAGTGTTACCTGTTGATGCCTGTTGACCTTCATCACTCCAACAGGAAATTGGAACATTGCCTGTTAATGCTTGTTCAAACCTGTTGGAATTTCAACAGGTCTCCACAGGAATTTTCTCCTGGGAAGTCAATGAAATGTTGGAACAATTGCTTGCAAGAGGGTGGGCTAATGCAGAAAAATGAATGAGGCTCTTTAAGCAGCTCATTGAGTTGGTTCATGAAATTCAACAAATTTTCCAAACCTGTCAAGTTTTCTTCACATACCAATGACAAATGGTCAATCTTAGACAATCCCCATACCCTACATACAAATAACTGTTTTATGAGTGACTAGATAACGGTTGAAGTCGGTTTTCAAAAATTTGTGACCAGTCACTTTTTCAAATTATGTACAAAACCATTACAAGTCGAACACTAGAAAATTCAAAACTTTTCTGTGACTTTTGGACTTGAAGCTTGACTTGTTATGCTAACTATAAGCATTGTTATGTGATAGTGAGCCTTTGAGACTCTCGTCGATATCAACTCAATGAGCCTCTTTAACAAAATTTATCATACCTTGCCCAGGGTTTGAGACCAAGAATACTTCTAACATTATGAATGCTCTACCACCTATAGAGGCTTTTCACATGACGTCATAATACTCTCCGGCGGACATGTTGGAGTACATGTAACTACGTAGTGAACCATACGGGACACGTTTGCTCATTGAATTTGTAAAAACCACGCATATCACAGTGCACGCTGTGCAGTGCGTTCGGCACAAAGCCACGTGTATTTGGCATGAATGCCCTCCAGCATGGCGGTTCCGTGACGTAATTGCAAAGCCTCTATTAAATTTGTGCACTGTTTGCAATTAATTTGGGATTCAACATGTAGGGTTTGACAAAATAAATTCCTTTGTGAAGGGGAGCAGCAAGTAACATGATGTAGAAAAAATGTGAAGTTGTCTCCAGCTTCAAATTTACTCCCTTTAGGCTGTGTTCACATAGGGGTATACTATTTGGGTGCACGGTGCACGTTTTTGAGGGCACGCAAATAGCTTGAATCGAACAATAGGATTTCCTCACACTGGGTCACATAAGAGGGCACTATTCGAAATGCCGTAGAGCCGCGTATAGTTTAGTATAGTTGGAATTGGGCTTGTTTGATTTTCGTGCAGCGTATACCATCCTTCTCCCACACTTGTCTGTATAGCGAATAGCCTGTACCAAATACCGTATACCGTATACTTCTATGTGAACGCAGCCTAAGATACTCAAATTTCCTGGGAAGGAGCCATACAATTCCTCATCGTTTTCCATCCATGCTCAGCCTGTCATGGTCGTTTTTTGTTTTGTTTTTTTCTTGAAAAAATTTCTTTAATGCCAGGATATTCTGGGTCCTGGTCCAGGGGCCCGTTCCACAAACAGTTACGCACAATCTTAAGTTTGATTCACCATACTTAAGCCAACAGTAAATCAAACTTAAGATTGTGCGTAACTCTTTGTGGAACAGGCCCCAGGTTTAAATTATCAGCATAGTTCTAATGTTGACTAGTGGTGTTGTACTTTCAAAAAGGCCTATTTGGAATGTACAGACCTTTGGTCTGGCACAACTTATCCTTAGCAATTCTTTATCCTCCCTCCCCATGATTTTTAGCCCAAATTGTAATCATGGGAGTGGTTTTCTGGTTGTCCAGCCCTGCTTAGTCTGCATTGTTCACCCAGAATTGGACCAAATCTCAGGGCTCGATTTTTGTGGTTATCTGATTGTCTGAGACAACTTAAATTCCATTCGACAACTTAGAGTTAAAAATTTGTTGTGGAATTCATAATCATTTTTCTCTAGGATTGAAGAAGTATACTGCTATAAACTGATCAACTTTTTCAACTTTCTCCATCATACAATATTTCAGACTTCAAGTGTGTCTGCCTCTCAAACAACACATCTCTTTATTCTTCAAGACCAATAATACATGACCACAATTACTGTTTTGTGATTGTGCAAAAATGTTTTGGACAATCAAATTTCCTTGTGGACAACTTAAATTAGTGAAATGGTAGCTGGAAGGACAACCATAATTTTTTCTGAAAATCAAGGCCTGAATCTTTGCCCTGTGCCACTAGAAGCTTTGAAAATGCTTCTGCTTAGTGACATATTTGTATCTTTTCTGAAACCTTCACTATCTTGTTTTTTTAGTATGAGTCAAATAAACTTACATTATGTCATTGTAGTTTTAGCATTGGAATGGCTGTAATCATCCAGTGTATTTGATTTGAAATTGACAAGTTTTATGTTATAACATTTCTACTAGTGACACAGATCTGTTTTGAAGTAGATAAAACCTGGTGTGAATATTTCTTATATGATACTGCAAGCAATGGCAATGTAATGTACAGGTGTAAATTTTCTAGCAAAGGACAAAGTTGTACATTATATTATTTACTGCTATTTGCAACAATTTTTTCTTCATTTCCTGCCAACATTGTGAAACACCAGCCAAATGTTAAAAATACCCTTTTTATTTTCCTGTAATCCTGCATGATGGGTTTTGACCACAAACCATAGTACGTTAGAACTATTTAAATGGTAACTTGGCATTATTTTAACAAATGAATTACAAGAATTAATTGTCAGTCACTCACAATCATGAGATAATGGGTTAAACTAATTAAAGTCTTTGTGACTTAGTTACCACTGTGAGGTATGTAAACTGAGCTAGAGGAAAGGGCACTGATGGCAGCACCATTTTTGATGCCTTTTTGAGGCATCAAATCCAAAACAGTTATGAGCATGACAATTTTTACTTACTATGCCTTTGACCATGTCAAATTTCCAAATTTTTTTTAGCTCTAATGAAATAAGTTGCAAAAATTTGATGTCCTGATAATGGTTGACAAGTTCTATATGTCCTAAATTTCTTAAAGTATAAACTGAAGATTTCTTTGAAAAGCATTAGTTGTTCAGTCAACAGCAGTTTCTGGATGTCCTTCTGTAGTACTTTAAGGGGTGTTCCAATGAGGCTCATAGTTTTTTAATGCAATTATCGTGATACTGTGGACAGGTGGACACTACACTCTTTTCTTGTATTTTAGTTTCAAGATCTTAGATTTTAATTAGCCTTGTCACTTCAATAAAAGGTACAATATGGTGTGTAAATTTCTAGGAAAAGTTAGCATAGCTCTATTGGTTTAGAAGTTGTCAGTACCATTCGGTCTCTGAAAATCTATAGCAACTTTACCATCTATAGTATTAAACCATTGACGGCTTGCTGAAATAAGACAAAATAAAGAGAAACCAAGATGCTATATCTTGGTGACTTCCTATGAGTAAAGATATGTATATGTACTATTCACTGATATGTTTCCACATTATAGAGATTGAACTAACCTCAATTTGCGGTGACCCTTTTAAGGGACTTCTCAGTTTGCAAATATCTATTACAAGTGTGGGAGCTCAAACTTGTCCCAAGAAAACAAAAGAAAAAATTTGTAATAGCTTTGCTCATAATAAACACTTGTTTATCATTCATGACATATTTCTTTCCATAGTTCCTGGTCTGTCAGTGAATGTGTGGTTAGTAGGTCAAGTAGGGCATTTCCCCTCCCCCTCAAATAGTTAGCCACTAATATTTTATGAAAAGAAATACATAAATTGAGTTTTTTATGTTGATAAAAAGTGGGAAAATATTGCATCATTTGGCATCTTGGATCAAGAATGATGTAATTTAAAAAAAATGTAAAGTCACTGTTGATCTATGGTCACAGTTTATCCTCCCATCTTAACAGGATCAAAATCAGATATCAGATCCAGATTTGATCACCATTTACAGTATAAATTTGATCTATAGCAGTGAATCTGACCCTGTGCTGGCCAAGAGGGAGATTAAGGGTAGCTGAACCATGAGCCAGTTTCAGTCAAAAGGTGCCTCCTGATCCCCCAGTCTCTGGTGCATCCAGGAGTTAAGTTAATTGAATATAGGGTTCCAAGGAAGGGGGGGGAGGGTTTATGGCCCCTTTTTTGCCACATCAACAATACAGAAAATTAGCAGTGCAACTCCCTCACACCCTTGCTTTCTTTTAAGTAACCCCCTCCCCATTTTTGGAGTGTTTGGATCTGTGCCTGCCTAGTATATATATCTAGGTAAGTTTAAACCATCTTGCTCTCTTTCTCTGTCCAAAATGTCAGGTTATGTTTGCAAATTAAGGAATTTTATATGCCACTGTAGTCCAAACCAGTGATATAACAATCTCAGCCTTTAATTGTCAGCATGCAGTCATTTGTCAACCCAAACTACAATATAACCAGGGGCTTACAAACATTCTCAGGGACCTCACTGGATCATACCAAAGTCTTTAAAATGGAACCTACTGCCATTGTGCTGTGTGCTCATCATAAGAAATAGAGTAGGGAAAACAAGCCAGTGAGCCACAGCTGAAAAAGGGACGTGGTTGGCACCACTTAAACCAATTGGTTAGGAACTGAACATTAAAATCTTATGTAACTTATTCAGTTGTCACAACTCTTTGATCAGAATCAATTATAAAAGACATAGTAGCTCACATTACACAACTTGCACTGAGAGTGTTTTTTACACATTTCTGCCTCACCAAAATATGCCTGGAAGCAATAAATTTAGAACTGGGTCTTTTAGTGATGAGTTTTATAGAACTATAAAGGGAGGGGTTATAGGTAAGCCAATTGAAACACTCGGAACTGTCTGGCGTGATGAATAGCTGCCTTGAAAGTGTATAGCAGACTTATATACATGGACAGAGCATACTGCACAGTAGATTATCGCTACCCTACATGTTAGGATAGGTGTAGCAAGATGGCTGTCTGCAATGGTTTTGTGTGTGAAAGTTAAAGACTTGCTCAAGTAGTTCAAACAAAAGATTTTGCAAGAAAGTTAAAATTAATTTTTTCTAAATAATGCAAGGCAAGGTCAAAACCACTATACATATTTCAGGAATATGATATTGTTCCCCATTCAAGTCTAACTTCCATTTGAAATATTACAGATTAGTTGTCAAATCATACAAATTATTCCTTCACGTAGGCCATCTTGTTGCATCTTTTTTTCCCCAGGCAGTGGGTACATTCTTTGTGTATGATCTAGACATTACATGCTCTGTCCTTAGAAGTCTGTGAATTGTACTTAAGTCTAAAATTTAAAAAAATGTGTAACTTATATTACAAAGGTTTAAAAATTGAATCTAATTAGCCCAACTGACTCCCATCTTATATGGCATTCCAAAGCTGAGATGTGAAATGTTGTTATTTATTCTCTCAAATTTAAGTAGTAGATTAAGCCATAATTTGTCATGAGTGCAGTTGTTCTTCTCAAATTACATGTTTGTGCCATACTGTGATCATGATCTTACCGCTATGGGATGAGGTGACTATAAAAATAAAAAAAAAACTGTGCAGTATACAGGAAGCATTTAAGGTTGTATCATCATTTTTAACCTAAAAAGAAAACAAAGCATGAAATGTGAGTTGACACAAATGACACAAATTATTGCTTAATAGACAACTTCAATATGAGTGGATAAATTTCAACAATATGTATGTAACTCAGCAATGGTATTAGTTCTGGCATAATGGAAGTTTGATGAAAAGAATTCATTGCCAGTGTTTCATCATTGTCTTGAAATTCCAGACTAAAGGTACACTTTAAAGTCTCATTTAAACTTTCCTTACGGATATTAGAGTTTGTGCCTCAAAGACCTCTTCAATGTTTCTATATTCCGGTAAACAATGAGTTCAGAGAGGGAAAATTAGTTGCTGGAGCAAAAGGTTAATTATCTCTGTCATACTCTGATTGTCCCTTTTTGTTACTCTCTGTTCAATTTCTTGCACTCTTCTTCCCAGAACTTAGAAAACAAAATGTACATTTTTTCCCTGATGACACTAAGAGTTATTAATGCAAGACAACTTTCTTTTCTGTATGTAAACACCCTGACTTAAGGAAAACATGTCTGTTAAGAATATACTTCACAACTTCCTCTAATAGTTTTTACAGTGTCCTTCTTCCCTTTCTATTACAAATTTTGAAGTCACATTTCATGCAAACTATTATATCTTGTTTTGAATGAGATGAAATGTGCTTGTTAAAACATTGGAAAAGCCATTATAGTTTGGAAAAGGAAATTTTGACAGGTGTATTTATGGGTTTCTGTAATATATTTGCATTCCTCCAATTTATTTTCCTTACAGTGGGTGGGATAACAATTCCAGGGGTGCCCATTTTACCCCAACCCGTTATCTGACTGCATTGTCAAGTGGTTAGAGCATCCAACTAGCATTTGGGAGGTCTGGAGTTTGATTCCTGGTTAGGTTATAGTGAAAACTTTAAAAGTGGAATCTATGACTATTGTGCTTGGTGCTCAGCATTAGCAATAAAGTAGGGAAAAAAAGTCAGTGAGCCACAAGGTGAAAAAGGGCAGTGGTCAGCCTGACTTAAACCAGTTGGTTAGAAACTTTGCCATTAAACTTATCTAGTTAACTCACCCATCCCTGCCAATATATACTACTTAGAGGAGGAGTTTCTTACCCTTTAAACCTTCTTTTTCTGTTTGTAATAAATTTGTAATAGCTTTCTCTTATGTTTTCTTTCATATTGTATTACACTTAATATTCCAAAATGTTGAAATAACTTTCAATAAGAGGATGGTTGTCAGAAGAAAAAAAAACATCCAGTCCCCTTTCCTTACCCATGGAGAATGGCTTCCTATGTTAACTTGTAGAGAGAAAGTATCACTACTCCATTCCTAGCAAATAATTTGTTCAAACTTGGGGACTGACATAAGTAGGAATGTGTCCTTCCATTTCTCACCACTTTGTATCTTTGCTCCTTTGAAAAGACAATTTTTCAAAGGGTTTGGACATTTTGCCCATAAACCAGTTCTTGCAGGCCATGCTGTTTCAATTGAGGTAAAAAAGTTGATTTTCTAACCTCAGTAATCTATTGTTCAACTGAGGTATATCAGGTGTCCAAACCCACTGCTGGAGGTCTGTTATTATCACTTCACCGAGCTTCTAGTCCACTAGGTTGCAAAAATTGACACGGTACTATGGGGCTAGGGTTTCTTGACATGGATAAAATGCCTTTCCATGGAGTATTACTGTCTGTCAATCATCAAATTGTGTAATTGGCAAGGATGGAAATCAACTGTATATTTTTACTGTGACCAATTCGTCATGGCTGGAAAAACCCATGCATTTATGTGACCCCAAATTGGTTACTTTGACTAATGTCCTGGTTATAGTGGATAACATAAAAACATGAAGAAGGATGTTAAATGTTAATTATGATGTTTATAGGATTGGATGGTGCTGGTGGCAGCAAAAGTTATGGCTCATAAGAAATAGTGATAGGATTGCCAAATAAAGTTTATTTATTGTATCTATTTATAATACTGATTTTGACAATTATTTAAAGATCACTAGAACTGGAAACCATAACAAACCAAAGTTGCAAGCCTATACAAACAAAATTGTTGGTTAAGAAAACTTGTAAGCAAATGTGTAATTTGTTTTCATTTTTTTACTTAATATATTTAATATTATTTTTTTTATTTTGCATTAATACCCCCCAAATTGGTGACAATCTTAATAATTTAGAATTGAGTAGTAGTATACTTAAAGAAGCAGATAGTTTCACTTTGGCACATTTTGAGAGTATCACGGAAAAGATAGTTGTGTGTTGTGTACAGTTTTTTTTCACATGATTTGATAAATTATTTGTTTAGCTTGAACTTTTAAAATGGGGTAAAAGAAATAATGGTAATTGATGAGATAGTGACATTTTAAAGGGGTAGGATAGATTTATAATGAAGTTATGGTACTCTTTCTTTTTTCACCTTTTTTTTTTCACTTTTTTTCACACAATGTACTAACTGTGGCAGTACCATGAAGTAATAATGGGTGGGGGTTAGGGAAAAAGGAAATACTTCCAGGGAAGGTTTGGGGAGGGGGAATGTTCATAGCTCCCTTTTTCTATGCATGATTCATGTTCAGCCAATGGTAGGAAGGGGGTAGGCAAGGTATATTTCAGGGGGAGAGGTGCAAATTTCCTTCTCTCATGGTACTGCTACAGTTTCATTTGTAAATTAGAGCCTGCACTGTATCTTATTAAGAACATTGTATAGTATGATCACTTCCCTTGAGCTCACTTGCAAGGTTATGATAAAATTTAAAAATTTACAGTAATGTGTTTCTTATAACTCCCCAAGATTTCAATACAGAACAGAAATATTGAATGCTGGCTAAAACTCATCTTTTGTGTGTCTTTGTTACTCAAAAATGGGTAACAAATGCTGAGAATGGGGTCTCTGAGGATTTTTCCTGCCCCTGTTTGCTCCAAAATCTTGATGGCTTTTGATGATGGGTCTGTAAAAGGAGGTGATATGACTTGGTTACATAGTCTAGAACTGAATTTTTCTCATCATGATTGGCTTACGTATAATGTGGCAACCAATTTCACACCAAATTTCTACCTATTGAAGCTCTGTCAATTAATTTTTGCTCTCCCAAACTTTTTTATAACCCTACCAAAGTTTGTGGTACCCTTAGTCTGCTGACTTGGGATTAGAGGGCTAAAGATGGGGGAAGGTGATGATATGGTTTAAGCAGGTCACAAAAATTATGTGTGTCACTTGTGAGAATGACATTTCTTGCTTTGGAAGTAGTTTTGGCTTTAAGGTTAGGTTAGGATAATGAAGTTTTATGGCCCAGTTTCCAACCAATTGTTCTGGCTTTGAAGGATGACTAATTTGTACCACACAGGTGTGGACCCATGGTCTGATCTTATAGTAATATATATAAGAATATTTTTTTTTTCTTTTGGGATGGCTTGAATAACATTTATGGAAATATCCCCAGCTTATGGAGCTTTTGACTTTGGACTTTGAAAAGCTACCAAGATAGCAAACGATGGATAGTTTAAAAATTCCTTGGGTTCCCATGTTGTGGGTAAGCATGGGTTCAGGACATTCAGCTGAGCAGGAGCATCATGGTGGGTCAATTTTTTTCTTTCTTTTTGTACCCCGGTGTTCGTTCATCTGTCCATTCTAATAATTTAAACCAAGTTATTTTGTGATACAATGTTAGAAAAAACCAATTGTTGTCCATTTCGAACAAGGTTAGGTTTTTACATTGCACCTGTTTTAGCCATGTAAAGATCCTTAAAACAAACAAAAGCATATCTTTAGTTTGGATTAAAATAACTACCACAATGCCCCTAAAAACCCACAAGGGCAAAGGTATTTCACAAAAAGCCATCCCCTTTGCTGTCTACCAACCACCAAGACACAGCAAATCTTTACATTTGCCATAAATCTTAAAGGGAGAAAGCAGCCATGGCTATTTCAAAAAACCTATTCGTACAAATCTCTTATGTTTCTGTATAAATAAATTGAAATATTAAAATTTAACCCAGGAGTTATTCATCAGAAAAACATACTCACACGATTCCTTAATTATGATGGCAAAACACAATAACTCAAGTTGGGCTGCATTTCCCTTAAATTTTGTCCGTCGAGAAATCAAATTTGAGTTTCCGTTTAGCGCCGCCTAAATAATGTGGACTCTGATGACGTTCGTCTTCAGGTATAGGCCTATACGTGTAGGAGCCCATATGCACCAATTGTTTGGAAAACGGGCCGACAACTCCGTCTAACCTACCCTTGTTCGTGGAAGTTAAAATTTAGTTCCATACAGCTGGCTTACGGGTTTGGTATACTTCAAACTTCACAGTAAACATCCGAGACCAATCGCGAAGAACCTCTAAGGGATGGTCTCTCTCCCCGATGAAAAAAGTGCAATTTAATTAGAAACTAATAACCCACTAGAATGTTCTCATGTTGACTTTCTTGTGCATGATGTTCCTTGGAGAATCTCAGCGGACACCTGTGACAAAATAAAGGTTAATTAATTTACAAAACACAGGTTTGCGACACAACAACAATGTTTATCGATCGAAAAACATTGATCCATGTTTTTCTTCGAAGCACAATGTTTTTCGACCGAAAAAAGCAAGGTGTTTGGGATAATCTTGGGTTATCGCGAGCAAAGCCTGGATAAACGTGTATGTTCGCTCGAATGACAACATTTTTTTAACAGGAAATCCAAGTTTGTTACCGAAAAAGCTGATTACCGACAGATAAACGTACACAGCTGATAAACTTGAATTATTACCGATAAACCCGCCTTTTTTTGTTTTTCCCTTTTTTTCTTGATTGAAAATCCAAGTTTGTGGAAGGTTTCAAACTTACCCTTGATGAGGTGACTTACGCTTGATAAATTAATCTTAAAATCGTTCGCAACTCTTTGTGGAACGGGCCCAAATTTAGAGCCGAATTTCAATACCAATTAACAGTGGCCGCCATTTGCGGACTGTTAGTAATATTTTTTCCAGGGTGCAAATGGCCATATCGATTTTTCATAAATTTTTTAAAATTAGTTTCAAAATCATAACGGTCATGACGTTTTAGGTTAACGTCAGTGAAAAAATTGACCTGTTCTTTCATGTCTGGTCTCAGAATGACCCACCCCCCCCCCCCAAAAAAAAAATATCAAAAGTTGTCATATTGGGGGTTAGGGGCGTGGTATATTTAAAAGAAGCTGATCCGTCCATAATAACGAAGCTATATTGTCAGTCTGAGGACTAATGTCCCTCTTCCAGTTTAATGTCAATCAAGATCAATTCTGAGTCCGAACATTTTACGATGGAGTGTTGCACACAAAAGATTGTCACTTTCCGTGTTATCTGATTTAAAAGTCACATCAAACTGAAAGTATTGCACACCCTGTTCATAGCGGCGATCCTACGGGAAAATTTCACCCAGATTTTGCCCTTTCCCCAAGTTAGGTCAGTAACTGGCCCTTTGGGCGTCACGCTGCGACCGAAACCTTTTGCCCCCAAATATTATCCTTTGCCCCCAGATGCGTATGAATATTATGATGTGGTCTAAACACACTACTCTTATGTGAATTTTATTCTTATATACAGTCGACGGTTCCGAATGCTGAGTTACTTCCCCGTGGCAAAAGCTCCTTCCGATTCTTAAACCTCTCTCATTTAGGGCCATGAATTCAAAGACCAGTAAAAGGACTCAAAGGAAAAAGGTTTGTCTAACAGAAAAATAATACCGTATACTTTGAATTCCAATATTTAATTTTACGGATGCAGAATGATATATTATTCAGAATAAGGCAGTATGATATCCCTTTTTTCAAGAAATGAGTTTCTCACAGCTAGAAATCCACCAATATATTGCTCAAGAATAATATTTTCCTCAACCTTTTCAAAATTCAAACGATGCAACTTGCGTAACACTTCAAATGTATGATGTTATAGTGGTTAGAGCAACTTGCAGTCGGGAGGTTGGGAGTTCGAGTCTTGGCCGGGTCATACCGAAGCCTTTAAAAGCGGAATCTACTGAATGCGATTGTGCTCATCGCGTAAGAAATGCTGTAGGGAAAACAAGCCAGTGAGCCACAACTGGAAAAAAGGTCGTGGCCGGCTCGACTTGAACCAATTGGTTAGAAACTGGGTCGTTACACTTCATCTGACTAACTATGGTAGTAGGAGTTCATTAGATTGACTGAGAATAAATGATACGCCAACACGAATACAAGCACCGTCGCTAGTTTTTGTTGATGGATTTGGAAGGTTTTCTAAAAAAAATGCTACTTTATTTTAATGCCATGTTAATTTATTTTCAAGTGACATTTTCCTTTCAGTCCAGAAGTAAATGAAAAGAGTTACTTTAAGGCAAACTAAGTGTCGAAATATATAAATTTGTGACATTTTCTTGTGAAACAGGAAAGACCACCATCTGCCAGACTGCTTTTTGTAAGTTTTAGGAATAGCGCCATCAGTTTGCCTAAACGGCTCTAAAGGCCTGTATACAAGAGCAACATTTGCAAAACATTCCCAAAAACATTTCCAAAACATCCACCTGCAACAAATCCAAAACATGCTTGTTTTCGGTTTGTTGCACAGTGTTGACAGGGTATACAGCATGTTTTGAAAATGTTTTGGAAATGTTGCAAAAGAAATGTCTTGTCAATTCTTTTCAAAACATTCTCAAAACATTTTCAAAATGTTTTCAAATTGTTTTTACTCTGTCTACACTGTGCAACAAACCGAAAACAAGCATGTTTTGGGTTTGTTGCAGGTGAAGTGTTTTGAGAATGTTGTACAAATGTTGCTCGTGTATACAGGCCTTAAGTAGTAGATCCTCTATGTTAAAACTGGGGGAGGGGACTTAGGGGAAAGAAAAACATTGAGGGTACAAATTTTCGAGAGAATCCTAGCGCCAAGCTCGAGTCTCTGCGGATGCCGTGGAGTCCAGGAGGCGAAGACACCCGAAACTTGAGGTTTTAGTTTATCTCTGGGTGAAAAATAAAGTCTCAAGAGAGGTACGGTATATTATTTAGTTTTTCAGTTGACCTTAATCCTAACTGAGTACTGACCCAACTGGGGAAGGAGGAGGGGGGCAAAAAATCAGAGGGAAAATTCCCTGTCGCGGGCCCTCCAATCCCGTAGCGCGCCAATGTTAAGGAGAAAAGTGTGGCAAAGTCGAAGTTGAAACAAAGATAGTTTCGTAAAATGTACCTTAAACTGGTAAAGAATTTTCTCTTGTCACGAGAACGAACTGAAATTGGGGAGGAGAACGACTTTCTTGAAGAACTATTGTTACATACGTCAATGCTAGACACGGTTGAAAGGAAAAATAAATGTCCCCCAAGGGGTGGCGGCTTTCTGACACTGCGGCATTCCACCATCTGGAACAATTTCAAGTTTTTTTTTACCGTGTATAGCTGCTTCCTTCTCAATGTCGATCTTCCAAACATTTCAAATTTGAATCCTGTTACTGTAGATACTGTAGCCTTCAAGCTCCGAGCATAACTTGTTAGCCGGAAGACCTAACTGACACAACCACATTAATGAGTTTTACTTTTCGATATAAATATAACCGTTGTGTTCTTTGTGAACAATTGTAAGGTTTTAGGCACACATCGTATAGTGTGTATAGATATATTCGTAACATAGGTACCTTTTTGCCAATGTTATCAGGAGGCATGTCTGCTTCAATAAACTGCCTCATAAGGTTGAAAAAAACGATACTAGTAACAATAGTAACATACACTAAAATAATAGTAAATTTACAGAACAACAAAAATTAAGAGATAGAGAAGTATTGTAGACAAGTTATAGAAACTTATTAATAGCCTCTTTTACGTGATTTATGATTTTCTTTATATTTTGTTATGATATTAGACCTATTTCACTCACCCCCGTGACAGAATTGTACGAGTTTGTTTTTGTGTCTTTTCTTTATTTTGATCAAATTAAAAATATGGCCAATTCAAATCCATTGTCTCTGTTGATTTTTTTTTTTTTTATTTTTTTTGTGCTTGAAGTAAAAATTCGCAACAATTATTATTTCACCGACCAAAGAGCTAATGGAAAAAACTGCAAAAATGTCTAATCATTTTTCTTTCGCCGTTCATTATACATTAACGGTAGCATACAAAAACCGCCCCTTTGGGGTGATATGGGCACAACTTTTTTTACTTGTGTTGTTGCCTTGATATTCACAGCTCCAATCGCGATCCAGTCCAGTGGTAAGTAAACAGAAACACACAAAATACAACACTTTTTCCTGGGTAGCGTGATTAACTTGAGTCTCCTCAGGGACAAATTAACTCAGTTTTAGGATAGTGACTCACTTTTCATTTCCTGTGTATAGTAATGTTTCGGACGTTGACATGGCTACCCCCCCCCCCCGGAACTGGAAGACCGTTGGCCAGCCTTTCTCAATTTTCTTCAAAACAAGTTCAACCGAAACTTTTCGAAATTTCTTCTACAAAAATTTAAACTTTTCAAATCTCTTCTAACAATAATTATATTTTTCAAGATATCGTAAAACAGAACACCGTGCCCTCCCCGCCCATCCCCTTTAGGGAACTTGGCTCCTCTAAGATTAGAACCTCTATCCAGCCCAAAGGGGCGGTTTTTGTATGCTACCGTTAATGTATAATGAACGGCGAAAGGAAAATGATTAGACATTTTGCAGTTTTTTCCATTAGCTCTTTGGCCGGTGAAATAATAATTGTTGCGAATTTTTACTTCAAGCACAAAAAAAATAAAAAAAAAAATCAACAGAGACAATGGATTTGAATTGGCCATATTTTTAATTTGATCAAAATAGAGAAAAGACACAAAAACAAACTCGTAAAATTCTGTCACGGGGGTGAGTGAAATAGGTCTAATATCATAACAAAATATAAAGAGAAACATAGATCACATAAAAGAGGCTATTAATAAGTTTCTATACCTTATCTATAATACTTCTTTATCTCTTAATTTTTGTTGTTCTGTAAATTTACAATAATTTTAGTGTATGTTACTATTGTTACTAGTATCGTTTTTTTCAACCTTATGAGGCAGTTTATTGAAGCCGACATGCCTCCTGATAACATTGGCAAAAATGTACCTATGTTACGAATATATCGATACACACTATACGATGTGTGCCTAAAACCTTACAATTGTTCACAAAGAACACAAAGGTTATATTTATATCGAAAAGTAAAACTCGTTAAAGTGGTTGTGTCAGTTAGGTCTACCGGCTAACAAGTTATGCTCGGAGCTTGAAGGCTACAGTATCTACAGTAACAGGATTCAAATTTGAAATGTTTGGAAGATCGACATTGAGAAGGAAGCAGTGGCGGAGCTGCCATATGGTCAGGGGGCGGTCGCCCCCCCCCCCCCCCCGACGGACCAAAATCGTCTGTCGGCGCCCTTTTTGGATTTTCACCATACTTTACTCTTGCACCATTTTTGGCAAAAGACAAAATTTAATAGCGTTGTTTTAAGGCCTAGATAACAAAATGCTCAAACAGCCACCGATAAATGTACTAACTGCACTTCATTCTGATCAAAAGGGTAATCTTCTGTAACATAGGGTTAGGTTTTGCCGCAAACGTATCTTCATGCTTTATACGCACTAATGAATGTTGTCGCTGTGCTAAGTTCATTGCTTCCACACTAAGCGTGATTATAAGCTTACAAAATATACAGACTGACATTAAATCAACCCTCCCGGCCAGTAAAAGATGTTGCAAAGGGCGCAGCAATAATTGTAGGGCAAATAGCCCTCTTGTTGTCGGGGATAAATGTCAACATAGACAATAAAAAGACGTTTTTCAAGATCATTTGAAGAGAACATTCAGGTTAAAATGAAATAGAACTGTTATAATAGTGGAAATGATTTAAGAGTTGTAATGAGTAATTTTCGTTTTGCTTTCCTTCAAGTGACCATTATCATAATAAATGGCTATTTCTGACACTGCACAATAATTCTATGAAAATGCTTATTTCTGTTCTTCGGAGGTCTAAAATGCCAGAACATTGCATCAAAAAAGCTTAAGTTTAGGAGACTTTTATTTATTATGAATTTGGTATCTAGAAAGCCAAGCAGACCTCTTGTCTTGGCTTTTTCTTTTGATGTACTTAATAAATGGCTATTTCAGAGTGGCCGCATGGTGTAAATTACCTCATTTAATTTTTCTTCGTGTACTTATCTTGATTTCCAGGTGCCAAAAATGTACACCTAACCTTGATTAATTTCCATAACTTTTTCCCTCAGTAGGATTGCTTGCCATTTTGCTCTAGCAGGTTTAACCTTTACCTTCAAAGAGTGGCCCATTATTACATTAAAATCTGAAATCGAGACCTGACAATAACACACAAAATATAATGACTGCCTTCATACTAGAATATGGAAGAGAGGATAGAAACATGCGCGTCCGCAGGTAGGGGCAAGGGGGGGGGGGAATTTCCTTCCCCTGGAAAAAAAAACTGAAAAAACGAAGAAAACATAAAGAAAAAGACGAAGAAAAATTAACATCACTATTTCTTAACAGTTCACTCAGTGTTTTCCCTATTTATATGCGGTAAATAGGCTTTAGAAATGTCATTTCCATCGATCTGAGCTGCATTTTGGGCCAAAATTTTCTTGCGCTCCGCGCCAACTCATGGTGGCGCGGAGCTTTCCCCCTACAAGAATTTAGTCCCCCTCCCCCCGAATTTTCTTCAGCGGAAGCCCATGGATAGAAATTTTAACATGTTTTAATAGAAAAACTTGCTGAGGAGAAATGTCAAAGTAGTCTTCTACCAGGTGAAAATCAAAATAATGGAAAATCTGAAAAGCCGTGGCTTCGATCGTGCGGAGGATCAGGGTATTTACTCCTTCGAAGCGCCCCTGCAGACCATTTTCGCCCCCTCTGACCGAAACCCCTAGCTCCGCCACTGGAAGGAAGCAGCTATACACGGTAAAAAAAAAAAACTTGAAATTGTTCCAGATGGTGGAATGCCGCAGTGTCAGAAAGCCGCCACCCCTTGGGGGACATTTATTTTTCCTTTCAACCGTGTCTAGCATTGACGTATGTGACAATAGTCCTTGAAGAAAGTCGTTCTCCAAAGCAACCTCCGAGAAACACCGTACGTAGCCGAATCCGCCTATTCAGAAAGGGACAACAAAGGAACAAAATTTCGCTACTTACTGCTAAATTAAAAGCATTGAATCTCATCATTTAACTGCGAATGAGTAACACCCAGGTGGAGAAAACAACAGCGTCACTAGTCCGTGGCCCATGCTGAAAATGAACTCTCCTAACCCAAGTGACTCAGAGCGGTTTGCTAATAACAAGGGCCTGCTCCTGTCTACACTCTTTTTCCGACAATCTCACCCGCCAACGAAAAGGCATAAATCTAAAAGATGGCCTTGTAAAATCAAGGTTTGAGAGACCGGAAAATAAAATGGCACAATGATACTTGTCTTACTGCTCTATTTGAAGTAGGAATATTTTAACCCAAGCCGCGAATGACAGGCTTGCTACTGATGAAGCTGCGCCATTCAAAGTGAATGAAGCAAGATAGCAGAAACCGGTCTAGCTTGGTCATAAGAACCAACTTCAAAATATTCACACCCAGCGTAAAATTTAAAGCCAAGTTAATCTTTCGCATGAGGTCACAAATGATGATCTCGGGCCTTTCCTAAAAAATTACAAGGTTCACCGACTTATAGGAACGTCAGATGGCGCACAACTGGCATAGCCTTGAGACATGCAGTTATTACCCCCGACGGTGGAGACAGCCTAAGGGAACGTCAGCCAGACAGCCACAGAGATGGTAGGCAGCGGGGTTACGCGTGAAGCTGGTCTGCTCATGTAACCAACCGCCCGGCCCAGTGTACCGACCACCAGGCATCCCTATAGTCAAAAGATATACTTGTGATTCAGTAAAAAGATATTTACGGTAAATATTTTAAGACTTCTCTGAGTCAAACGTGAACTGCTATTGTTTTCTGTAAATAGTTTTAATTTTTGCAGTTGATAATCATATGCACTTCACCGTAGGGTTGGTGCCTACCGGGGACGGGGTAACAAGGCGCCTCTGGCACTGGTTGCCAAAAATGAATGGAATTTCGGGTCCATTCCCTTGCAAGAGATGAAACAAGCCTTGGTAACGGAACTGTTGTAGTTAGTGGTGTATTCATTTTTTTTATCAATGTAGAGAGGTTGGTGGGAGAACAGAACCTCTCTCCAGGAATTCAGTCAACTTTTCGCCCCATTAACCCACATTATAACGCCCACACACTCTGACTCGATCTCACTGCCAGACAACACACTTGAAATGACGTAGCGCGCCTCTCTGATTGTAGGTGCGAAAAATAAACAGTGCATGCGTCTCTATGCTAGTGCTGGGTGCTGGCGCATGTTATACGTGCACGTCTGTATTGCTATTATGTGCAACAGCACTTCACGAGCTATCTACAGTACAGTGCAGTGTAGTGCAGTGAAAACAATGCGAGGACACAATTTTACTATACTGGGAATTACCAAGATACGAAGACAAGCGACAAGAGTGTCGGAGAATATAGGCAATCACAACTTACCTTTCCTTAGTTTGTCCAAAGCCGAATTCTCAGGTAAACAGCGTATCATTGTTTTAAATCCATTTTATAATTGGAATGACTTTTATCCCCGTGTGATTTTCCACTTGAAACACTGGGTTGCGTGTAACGTTAGTTCACGTTAGCCGATAACGGTAGTAGTAGCCTACTCACTAAATCAAATGCGCTACTCCTAACGTTAATCATATCACATCCATACGGTACCCTGGCTTTACAAATTACTGTAGTGAACTGTAACTTTAAAGTGGGCATGAAAAGGCCAAAGCAAGTTTCTGGGTAAATGTTCTTTGGGTACACCTTAACATAAATTGAATGGTTTTTCTAATAAATTATGTCCACAAATACCGAAATATGACGTTGTGAATTCCCAATTACAGGCCAGACTCAGCCTATTAGAAATCCGAAAGCGAAAAAATGTAGGCCTAGGCCTAGCCTATGTCAGTATGTGAGCTCATCTCAAGATAAGCCACCCTGCACACCAACTATCCGGGGAGCTATGGAGTACCTCGAAGAAGAAGAAGATGATGACGTCATTGGAGGCACCGTTACGGTTGTCAGCAACGATGTATCAGGGAGCTCTCAATCATCGAATCATGTGCATGGTAACGCGTGTTAGCGAGTACATCATTGCAAACACTGGTGCTACGATAGCAGTGAGCGTGGCCACTTAGTACATTGTGCATTGCTCGGTGACTGCTTAGTATTCGCAATTTAGCACCTTTGCCAAACAGCTCATACAATAAAGACACGCTGGTAGTGGGGACACACCTCTTGTGGATTGTCAGTACAAAGCTGTTCTGTATAACTTAGTGCCGGACCCCCGACTTTCTTGCACAAAGACAGGGAACATATTGGCCAATGATTTGCTCGGAATCCCCAATATGGTCTGCGTCTTTTGCCCTGTATGTTGTACGATTATTGTGATGCAAGTTGCTAAGATAAGGTAACTTTACCAAGTGTTTCATAACTTCCACATCTAGGCCTAGATGCGCCTTCTAAAATTGGGCGAGTTTGTGCTGCCAATTGCGTCTTAAAAGTCAGGTGACCTGTTGCGGCATTTTTCGAAATTAGATTTTGAACGTTTTCCTTCAGATATCATTTATGCCTAATTCTACAGGTTTCTAATAAGGTGTGACATGATATTTGTAAAATACTGTATTGGATCTTGCAATACGCAAAAGTTTTTGTGGTCGTGTCATGCCCACTAAAACATAAGCTAGTTAGGCCTAGCCTAAGCCTAACTTAGGCCTAGCCTAGGCCCTTTAGAAAAAGGGTGACTTAGCCATATAGGACCTTAGGCACTTAAGTTAGATCTAGGACGGTGTAAGTTAAAACATTACTAGGCCTAGCCCAATTGTTTTGGTAAGTAATGATACATACTGCGTAGTAATGCTAATTTGGGCCTGCATAGGCCTAAGTTAGTCCCTAGGCCTAGACCCTTAGGGTATGTTCGCGTATTGTCTGACAGTTGACAGTTTTTTTCTATAAAGTTAGATGAATCCATTCAGCGCTTGTGTTTAGTGACTGTTAGCAGCCATTAGTGGGTCCATCAGCCTCGTATTAAGAAGAGAATAAAATTAATGGTGCATCTCTACATCAGATTCAAACAGGCTATTAAGTCGTGCATACATGGACTGAGAGACCTGAGGCCTATACAGGTATGAACTATGTGAACTTTGTTCATAACAAGACCTCAGGCCTAAGTTAATATTCTGTGAAAGGTCTGAAATCTGATTACTGTAGGCCTGAGTCTAGTTGTTTCAAATGTACGCAACATTTCAGTCAACCAAAAATAATTCCATTTTAACTTGGACAGTATGGGGAAATTAAAGTCATATGCCTTAATTTAATGATTGCTTTAAATGGTAGGCACTATTTGAAAGCAGTTAGGCCAGCTGTGCTATAATTAAACTGTTGTTAAATTGTATGTCATGTAAAAATATTTAACCTACACACAGTGTGTCTGCAACTTACCTGTGTTTTTAGTCATGTTGATCAAAAAGGTGCTCTCCATGTATACACCCTATGTCTCTACACTGGATTAGAACGTGGGTTACTGACCAATCGGAGGCCAGCATTCAAAAAAAGTATTTATGAATGTAATTTCAAACCCTCTTTTACATCAAAATGAAAGGAATCAGAAGGAATTACAGTGTTAAAATCATCCATGATACTGGTAAGCAAAGAATCTATAAAAAAGGTGATAGACCCCAATTATGGCCAACTAAATTCAGACCATCACTTGCTGTCTGGATTCATATTGCTTCCAACAGTTGCATTACACTGATGCTTACCTGATTCATTGGCAGGCACAACTGTACTAATGTGCCCCAGATATGTACCGGATCTATGCATAGGCCCTATGTATGGGGAACTAACACAGCATGTAGAAGTGTTTGTTGGGTATTGTCAGACACTTTCAGACCTGTGTCCTTGGATGCATTACTATTTCAATAACATTACTACCAAAGATCAGAAAATACACATCAAATGACAGAAATCATCAATGCAATTTTTTTAAATGTTCTTACACAAAATTTAATCCAAAAAATTTAGTTAAGTTTCCATTTAACAATTTGATATTGTCATTTTTTTCCTCTATGCATGGACACATCTAAAGGCATACGTATGAGTACACATAAGTGGTGGTGTATCACCATTTGTCGCTGCCATTGACGTAAATAGTAAATACACTAAACAAGCTTTGTTATTCTGCCTCTAATTTCTTGTCACAGTTTTCAGTGCCAGTAAGTGATTCGTCCCCCTTTATCCTTGTTACTACCCAGCATATGAGATTGATTGATCAACCCTCCAAAGCAGAGCTCAGAAAATTCCTTGGCACAAATGCAACTGTGTGGACTTCACATAAACATCTATGAACGGACTGTCTGGTGTGTGAAATTGATCAAACTATGTTAGACTGTCTGGTGTGTGAAATTGTTCAAACTATGTTAGTCAGTGAATATATTTTTACACTACTGTCCGAGAACACCCTACGTCCAAGAATACCCAAAGTGAGCCTAGGCCTCGGCTTATGTTAGTTATATTATTATAGGCCAATTCTAATCAATAATAATATAGGTAGCCTACTGTAGTCTATACAGGCCATGCACTCTAACTTCAAAAGCATTCAAGTACCAGTTCTTTGTTAGAACTGATTGCAGTTCTTTGTTAGAACTGAAATGATCACTTTTGGAATAACATCCCCCATGTAGTCCTAGGAAAATCAAACTTTTTTTTGTACTGGTAATTCCTCACCCAGCCAACCCTTGAGGACCCAATTGGTGTTGGTTTTTACTTTATTTTTGTGGTTTTGTCTCTTCATAGCATTGGCTAGCTCCAGTTGCACTTTTTTGATGGGTTGCTTTGCCCTTGTTGGCTTCTGTTAAGTGTACACCCATACTGAAAAGTATGAATATTAGTTAGTTCATATAGGGATCATTTGACATTATTTTTCAGCTGCTCTTTCCATTAAAGTCGGTTGCCTAAGTAACTCACAGAGAGCCACAAATGGAAAAAAGTTAGTGGCTAGCTTTACCTAAAGGTGAAGTCCTTTCACTCCAAACAGTTCAGATTCTCCTAACCTACAGTACTACGTACAAGCCCCTCCAACAATGTCTAGAACTCATCTTCATTCAGACACAATCTCAGTTTAGTGCTTCACGGTGAATAAACAAGACCTCAATGTGTAATTGAAACACCCACAGTACATGCTGAGTAATATGAGCTACTGTACAGTGCTCTGTATTCTGCTGTCAATCAAAGAGCTGTGCCAGTTGAAAATCTTTGTAGACTACTACAAAAATTGTAGTTTGGAATGCAAGTTGACAGCATTTAAACCAACTGGTTAGAAACAGTGTACTGTACTACAGTAGAAAAAAATGTCATAGAAATGGGATACATGTAGGGGCAATGGGGCAGTACTTCTCATGGTCATTAAGTTGTTCACTTGAATTAACAAGTACAAGTAAAGATTTAACAGAACTCAGTATTTTAAGTAGTGAAATAATTTCAACTTTCAGTATTTAGTCTAATCTTTGTCACATCAAGGAATGCACATGAAATGTATTTTGTAGATATGATTGATTGTTCTTGCTATAAAATTTTATTGAATGTATTGCAGTAGAGCAATGAGGGAAGTTCAAAGCAAATCAAGTACAAGAGAATTTGTCATTTTTAGGCAGTACTGTACACAATTTTATAAAGGGAGGAAAGAACTAGTTGTGTGATGTTTCAGCTTGAATTTTCTGTTGTAATTTTGTAATGAATTCATGACAAAGAATTGTAAAATTTGGGAATCCCCCATGTTCTTTTAATTGGATAAACACTGTAGTGCAGTTGAATGCACAGGCACAAGCACATAGTAGTTTGGATCAAACCAACAATAATGAGTGATCTTTTAGACATAGCTGCAATACCATTTAACTTACAATAAAATGAGTCAAGTTTGATTCTGTTTGTACATATTTCAATTTGTAAATTTATTCAAACAACAGGTTTGTTCCTAAAATTCTGATTTTTTTCTAAAACTTGTGGTGAATGAATGATTTCTGTGTTATGCTATAAAAACAATACCTTTTTAAATTGATTTATTTCATATTGACAGACACTTCACCTGGTTATACTTACTGAGATGTTCATTCAATAAATATTTCATGTTCAGAATATGATTAATTACATACAAAAACGCTTCTACGTGTATGCAGATCAGATTAAATGCAAATAAAAATTATTTTCATAGTCTCTTTACACACATTTAATGGCAAGATGTTTGCTATTCATAAATCTCTAGGTGAAGTTGTGTAAATTTGCTGTGCCAGCTTGAATATACACATTAGTACAGTTCTACACATGTACAGCTGTATTTACATGTCCTGTATGTAGATTGTGTTTTTTAGGGTTGTAAAACTAATAAACCTCATGTCCAAGTTTCATTTAGGCTGAAGCTCTCTCCATGATATATAGAACAAGGAAGTAATAAGTCCAGAACTGAAAATTGAAGGCTGTCCATACAAGCAATTTTTGGAATTCATTACAAGTTATTAAATGCTAATTAGAGCAGACAACTTGCTTTTGATCTCTTTAGTTGCTTTATCTACAGTGTTGGAATATGGAGACTATTAATTTAAACTAGAGGACATATTTGGGACACATTTTCCATGTCTGTTTATTTGACCTCTTACTTGTACATGTTTTTCATATACTAGAGGAGGTGTAATCATGATTTAATGTTGTTATAGACAAATCCAGACAGTCAAGTGGTGGTCTAATTTTAGTCAGACATAACTGGGGCCCATTACCTTTAGTCCTCCCATTTTCTTGCTTGCCTGTATCATGGATGGTTTTATACAGAATTGCATCTTGATTCTTTCAATTTCACTGAATATGAGGGTTTGAAATTAATGTAGACAATAAATGAAGACGATTTAAGGCTGATAGACCCCACTAATGCTTGCCCACAGTCACTGAACACAAGTGCTCAGATTTGTCTAGATAGAAGGCTTCATTTTCTTTTTCATTTTTAGTTTTTGGGGTTTCTTGTTAATTGTGCTGTTTTCTCAAAATTGACGATTACAAGTGAGTTGAGGAGTTCAGAGAACATCATGGGGGAGGAAAAAAATGGAAGCTGAGAGGTTCTTCCTAGAGAAAGTTTGGTGTTTGGAGGAAACTTAGTGAGAAAAACGTTTAGAGAAGTAAAAAGGAAGGTGTATTGATTTATGAAAAGAAGTTGGAGTTGGAAAATGTATCAAACATTTTTCAACCTGAGAACCAGTTGAATCACTTTACTTTTATCAGTGTAAGCCAGCAGTTGGTTCTGCTGGCTCTTTTGGCAGTTGATGGTTTTCACTTTAAAGGGCCTAACCTCTCACCCCAAACTACAATTTTGGTATGGCGGTACCGAAATTCTCAGTCGGCTCAGCTCTTTGATTGACAGCTAATTCAAACAATGCAGAGTACCAAAGCTTATATTACACAGCATGAACGGTACTGAGAATGTTTTGATTTTATAAATTGAATTTTTCTTTACTCACCTTGAAGCAATAAACTGAGATTGTATCTGGATGAGCATGAATTTCAGACAATTGTAGGAGGAGCTTAAGTAAGAAAATTAGGAGAATTGGTACTGTTTGGGGTGAGAGAACTGGGCCTTTAAGAGAGCACTCAGATAATTGTTGTTTTGACAACTTTGCACATGCTTACAGTATGACAGAAGTCAACAAGAAAATGGCATGTTAGGTTTCCTGTACAGAATGTGGGGTAGCAAAGCAAGACATGAAGTGTGGATTTGCTAAATGTCCTGTTGCATTAATTATAATCATATTTTTCAGTGTAGAATTTAACTAGAAAACTAATTAATTTTTTTACTCTTGACTATTAATGGAAAAGTGTTGTTGTTTAATGAGGTGTTTTCCATTCAACCCTCTTTGGGGTTTTGTCTCAGTCACTTGCAAGGTGCAGAGCGAGTGGTCTGTAATGAACCAGGGCATTATAACTTTTATCCTAGGAATACTGAGGGATGAGTGTGCACACAATTTATGCAGTGCAATTTCCATATTACTGTTGTCCTTCATCTTGGTCAGTTGTGTTGCCTGCCCCCCTGGAAGTTGTGGATCTCCTGTTATTGTAGCAGGTAGCATAGAACTATTAGTAGCCATCTTATCTATTGAACCTCTTGTCTCTTCTGAAAAAGATGAAGTGATTCAGGTCAGTATATATACACCTCATTACAATAACAATAGAACAAACCCAGTCTGAAAGAGTCATAGAACCACGTCATAGTGTCTTGATCCCAAGGAATCTGTTGGTCAAGCTAAAATCAATATTTGATGGTCAGTCACCACTAAATGGCCATGAAATAATTATATCTTCCTTTGTTGTAAAGATCAGGCTAAGCATAGACAAACCATGTTGTGTTCAAACAATGGATATGATATGTTTAACATAACTGGGGATTACCACCCATATATTTGATTGCATGGATTGTAGGATTCGCTAGCTGAGTTGGTGGTTTCCTTGGAAACATTGATGCTCTTATTGTTGCTAAAGTATGTGTAATTGTCAACTGTTGTAGCATCCTTCTCAGTTGTGTTTTTGTAGTTGTCCACTTTGTATTCTTACAGATATTTGATTGCACCAATTGCACTAGCTGCATCTAGTTGGTGGTTTCCATGGAAACATTGATGCTCTTATTGTTGCTTAAGTATGTGTGATTGTCACCTGTTGTAGTATCCATCCCAATTTTAATAGCCTCATGCATGTTTCCAACTCCTTTCATTCTTAGTTTACTTGTATATATAGGTGACTGTACCATCTCTGCATTGTAAGGCATTAAAAAGAACTGCCTATACCCACTGGCATTCAACTTGGTTAGGTACTCAATTGACATTGATATATTGTGCATAGTGTTTTTACCCCTTACCAGGAATGGAAAATCAAATCTGGTTGCTATGGAAACATGATGCCATCATTTTTGCTGGAAACAAGAGGTTTCATTTCTCAAATTGTTACTTGCACTGTAACCTTTGTACAGATGCTGACATTGCTGTCTGTAAAGATTCACCCCATGGAGAATATCATGTTTATGGGATTACTGTCACACTATCTGAGTGGAACTCTTCATTTAAGGGTACATACTGCAGTAAGTTTATGTGGATTGTGTTTGGTTAATTTATGGCTGTAAAGTTGCAAACATTGGTATTTTTCATACTGTGGAGGTGGTTTAGGCCGGTTCAAAGAAAAGTTAAAAGCTGTGCTTTGCATGTTACAAGTATTCTGTATGTGTGGTAAATCTCACTTGAAAGCTTATGACTTCCATCCCCTTGTAACTTTTTTTTTCTGTTCTTTACAAATTATTTTTACCATTCACTCAAACATGTCCACTGCATTGGGCCATATGTTTTACAAAAGCTGTTTTAAACAGTAAATATCAGTAACTTTCCATGGAATGCATACCTCCCAAGTGACCCGCATTTTGCGGGTTGGACCCACATTTGGACACCCAAACCTGCTGACCCGCCAAGCCCTCTGAAAACCCGCATTTCGAATCCCCGAAGTATTCTCATTTAGAGAACCACACAAATTAGCAAAAAATTCAGCGTACCAATAGCAACAAATTCAGAAAATCATATCTCACACTCACAGCACATTCAACTGTTCGCGGTGCTATACAATGCATAAACCTAGGTACGTATGGAACTGTTTGCTGTCCCAACATTGTTATCGGCTAACCTTCGCAGCAGGTATGGAATATATTCCTGTAACTGCAAAAATAGTGTAATAACATATTGCAAGGCCTCATTCAAAAGGGAAAATGATTGCCCACTTTGCGGGTCACAGACGGGACTTGTCCCAGAGTTGCTCGAACATTCTAGACTGTCTTGACAGTTCTTGACGTTCTTGGCTTATGTTTTCATGGCTAGAATGCCATGCGAGATGTACGGAAATATTGGAAATCACCGGCAGCATGTACGGTAGCCTACGACTGCCAGTGACATACAGAGATGACGTTTGCAAACTGTGTCGGTACCGCACGACAATTTACAGTACCTTAAAAATAACGATTGAATTTTGTGACTAGGAGAGGTTTTAGTCATTGGACATTTGTGAGTATCTGCATAATATTATTTTGGCAAATTTCTCAAAGCAGTATTTTTCTAGGTTACCGCAAAAAATTCAGTACTGTACTGAACTTTTTTGGTGGTAACCTAGCTATATTGTGTTGACTGATTTGCCATAAAAGTGCCACCATTTTGCGTGTAGACACTTCCAAAATTCAAAAATTTGAATTGCAGTTTCGAAAAGGGAGGGGGACACCCCCTCCCCCCCAGGCCAGCAATTCACCAATGGACAGATCAGAGCGACCCGCATCTAGCCTCTGGAAACTTGGGAGCTATGGGAATGTGATGGTAGAAAAATGTAACCTCTATTTAATGTAACTGACCAGCTTTGATGACTACATACAGAAAAACAATTTCCAAGTTTTGAAAAAATAAAGGGCGAATGCTCACCCCAACTTGATGTCTATTGGCTCTTGAAAGTCATGTGACATTTTGTCTCCTCCAATGTGAAATCTGCAAGAAGTAACTACTTTACCTTGACAGTGTTGAAGTCCTAAAATATGATGAAAGATACTTTGCAGAGAAATAAGAAGAAAAATGGAGATCCAGCTTTTGTTTCAAAATAAGTTTTGGGGGACTGTTCTTGACCCAAGTTAGCCACCTAGGGTTCTGCCCTGTGTATTATGTAAAGGAAAACAAAGCTCTGTAATTTATGGATGGCTTTGCAAGGTTCTTCATGTTTTGTTTCCTTGAATAGGGTTTCCTTGGTGACACAGGTTGCCCTGTGGAACTTAGGAAGTGTCATTTTTGCATTTTACTCAGGGAGGGAGACTCTGAGTGCAGGGAGTTGTCAGGGCCCTGTTGAGTGGCAGCTCCACTGGTTAGAAAGGCTTGGTGGTTCACTGCACATGTAGAAAATGGTCTTTATTGTATGCAGGGTACATGTAGGCCTACTTCATATAAAGTTTGAAATGTTGTACAGGAATAAACATTCTGATCATGTCCCAACCTTGTGTACAGTTCTTGACAAGTGCATCACTGATGACAAACAAGTTCAAAACTTGTGGCTTAAAGGTCAATTTCCAGATTTTATCTGCCAAACAATGTTTGAAATAAGATCTGATTATTTCTTGGGCTTGTGATTGTTCCTGGTAGGTAGAGAGATTTGTCTACTCTCAGGTTTCAAATTTATAGATTTCACAAAAGCTCAAATGTAGTTCATCTTTCACATGTTCAAAAGCAGTAGAATGACTACAGAGCTCTGGACAGGTCTGTCTGTCTTCTTATTCCTGTATTTAAGTTGGCTAATTTGTTCAACACATTGGTTGTTTAAAAAATATTGTTGGCCTTGCCAAGTGTAATTTTTTCCTATTTTGAAGTGTTCGTGCTCATCGGAGCATGTTGCTTGTAAAATAATTGTCTGTTGCAACTGTACGGCTAGCACAACAGGGCTAGGGTATACATGCACCCTGTAGTAGATGGAACTTGGAAAACTGCTGGTTGGTGAATACTGCAGTATTGCAATACAATAGCCCTTTGTTCAGGAAATAAGTAAGCCTACCAGCAAAAAGCAACATGTGCATTTTACACTGCTTGTAACACACATAGTACTGGCATAAAGATTAGCTGGAAATGGGAATATGGTAATACATGTGAAATTACTATTTGGAGCATCTTGGTAAGTTGGAATCTAAAGTCATGAAAATGTGACATTTTTGCTTTTGCTTACTGAACTTGTTTGTCCTTTTGAGGAGCAACTTTTAAAGTGGATTTTTGAAAATGGTTTCCATCTTGTGGTTGTCAGTGTCAGTACCTGTCTTCTTTTGCAAAGTTCTGCTTGATTTCATTTGTGCTGCAAATTCACTCAACCATGTACTATGAATGTGCAGTATTATGTTGTGAAGTTGTGGGTGTACCTAACCTGTATGTATACTTACTGTATATGCAAGTGGTACATACAGTAACTTACCATGATCACTTGGTCAATTACCTTCTACTTTTATGCATATGGGTGCACATTTTCACTGCTCTTTAGCTAGAAAGAATGTATTACCAGAATGTGATACAGTATGTACTGTTCAAGTTAAGTACTGTAAGGAATGTATCATGTTTGATGGTAGGAAGCTACAATCCTGGACAAAAATGATGGGACATTTTTGCCCAAATGTAGCAACACGTATACAAAAACTCGTTGGTTTTCCAAAATCCCCTCCCCCCTAGTTCAATGTTGTTCTCGACAAAATATTCTCAAAATTTCAAAAATTGCAACATTGAACGGGGGAGCGGGGGACTGTCCCATGTATTTTTGTCCAGGATTGTAGAATGCATTCCCTACATGTATGGTACTAAGCTAGAAAAATGCATTTCCTTTTGTATGAATTGGATGCTTCTGTACCTTCATAGCAGGTTTTGGATATACAGTACTGTACCTCCTTTTGAAGGACTGTACTGTACATGCATACATGTGCAGAAAATTAAAATTCAGGAGTGATAGAAATGCACCAAGTGGGCAACTTGGTCAGTGGAAGTGATGTTATCATGTACAGTATCAGATGCTTTTTCGTTTATTTTTCTGTGTTATGAGGGAAAAGGCCGTCACTTGCTTATGGGAACACCCCCATGTTCTGACATCTCTACGTTCCGATGTCTCTTTGTTCCTATAATAATGTTCCAAAGGTACCAAAAAAGTGTACTTTCATGTCGAAAAAAAATGTTTTTTTGGCGCTGATGAAAATTTGATGCCCATAAAAAATTAAAAATACATGTACTTTGATGACGATAAAAATGTACTTATGTCATTGTAAATTTTGGTCACCATACTCAGAATATAAGCCACCTAAACTGGCAATTTTTTTAAGTTCTGTTGAAGAGCATATACCTCCCACTGGGAGGTATCACTGTCACTATACCTGTGTAAATAGTTAATTTTACATTGTGTAATGTATATTGCCAATTGCTTTTAGTTTTTGTCCTTTCAGTTTGTCAGTTCTTGTTTTTGTTCAGAACTTCTTTATTCTTTCGGAGCAGATAAAAATCTCTGTAGATTTAAACTACAGTATGTGGGTTTATAGGCAGGCCTCAATTTTTAGAAAAAATTTTGGTGGTCCAAAACATTTTTCATAAAACAGTAATTGTGGTCATGTATTACTGGTCTTGAAGAATAAAGAGATGTGATGTTTGAGAGGCAGAAATACTTAAAAGTCTGAAATATGGTATGATGGAAAGAGTTGATCAGTCATCAATATAACTTCTTCAATCTGAGAGAAAATGGTTGCCCATTGGACAACCAACCTTTTACTTTTGTTTGTCCGTATTGAATTTTAGTTGTCCCAGACAACCTGTCAACCATGAAAATTAAGCCCTGATGTAAGTGATGTAACAACATCAGTTGTTTTACTCAACAAAGGTGAAATGACCCTGCTAGGCTAGCTGTGGTAAACTTTTTGGGGAGCTACTTGCAGTTTTGAGCTCTGTATGACAATGTAAAGATGTGCAAGTCTCACCCATTCCATTTGTATCAGAAGTGCTAATTAAAAAATACCTTGATTAGAATTCTGTTAAAACAGTGGTCCCCATCTATTTTTTCAAGAGACCCAAATTTCCGGGTTTGGCACTCTTTACTGATCCTATTGAGAAGTATACACAAAATTTCCTATTGTCTTTAAACAGAGTTGAAATATCATAGGCACCTCTGTTTGCAAACATGTAAATGTAAACATTGAATAACCCACTATGGATTGGAAACATTTTTTGCATAATGGTTCCTGCATTACAACCACTTTTTACAATGCAATTACTGTAGCAAACCCTTTGAAAGTCTCTGGGACCCCTGCCGCCTACAATCATTTTTTTTCTGGCACAGAAATTTAAATCAAGAGCTTCTTTTGGGGGAATGAAAGCATTAGAATCAGTTGAATGTTATTTTGTTTTTGAGATTCCTTTTCAAAGATGGACCATTCTAATTTCTGAGATTGCTCACTTACAGTAGCTTCACAAATAATATTGAATGCAGTGATTCATAGTGTAGTTCTCTATGACTAATGGATTATATCTCTTAATTATTCAGCTAGTTTGTAGCTCGTTTACTGCATATATTTTCAAAGAATGAAACAGCTCTTTCCAAAGTAAATCCTTTTTGAGCATCCCCAGATCACAATGATCCTTGGAATGTATGTTACAGATAACACTTCGATGGGCCCCTCACAGCATATTAAATGTTTCAAGTGAAAAAGGTGTTATCTTATTAAATGGTCAATATTTGACAAAATATGATGATGATGATGGTGGCAGCGGCGGCGACTATTTTTAACATTTTAATTTTTATTTTTAGTCCTACCCCAAACAGGTAGGGCTACATCACTTTTACAGATCCCCTGTCTGGAAATTAACCCACCTCCCCATCCCTTCGATGTAAAAACACTCATAAATGTCAAAATGAATTGCTCAACCCAACATTCAGTTTTGTTTTGTGTTTGTCATTAACATACAGCATGCTATCCCATTAACAGTAAATTGAGTTTTCCCTGGAAACTCGTTTCCAATGACATGCGTAAGTGCTGATGGTCTTCATACATGCCTAATATGATACCCTAGATATCTTTAAACATGCACTTGCAATTCAAGGATATGATAATCATATAGCCTACTGTCAAAATGTTAATGAGGCTTTGTCTGCCTAATTTAGGCTTTTGACTAAGTTGTTTGTATGCAGTGCAGCACATAATTGGTGTTATACGTGTATGACTGACATGGGTGGAAAAGGTTGGAAAGCTGGGAGACTGCTTCCCTGGAAATTTTGTTGTTGCAATGGAAATTTGAGCATTCCATTGAAAATTTTCCCATTTCTCTACATGAAAATAGGGAGAATTGTGGGAAATTCTACTTCCCACCTAGGTTATACTTGTAATCCCTTCTTAGGAAATCATGATTTTTTTCGGCCCTGGTATGACTTAGATAAAAGATGGTAGCCATGTACAATCTTGCTCTACATTACAGCTAAATTTTTTGTTCTAGTTGGCAATAGTAGAAGTTTTTTTCGTAGTGGATGGTTTTATTAATTTAAGAAGTGTAAGAATATGATAGAACAGATATATGTCAGTACTTTATTTAACTTACAACACAAGTTTGCAAAAACAATATGCAATTGAGGATTTTGCTTACAGATTTTAACCTGTTGTTTTGCTTGTAAACCTCTTTTGTTCACTAATGAATTTATGTTTTACCATACATTTACAGACAGCCGACTGTTGTTGTGTGGGTCTAGTCAAGTGAAAGAGACAATTTGACTCAAGTTACAATGTATGGTATGCACATACAGTAGGCCTACATTGCCAAGATTTTTGCAACCAAATGTAAAATGAGTTATTTGAATATTCAACATGCCATTAATTTAATGGTTATAGACCTCGTTGCTGATGTATTGATGAAATACATTGTAATCAAGTTTGTTTTTTGCAACCTTTATATTAGTCATTAAATATTTATCTATTTACAGAAATGGGCAACCCCTAGACAACAGGAATTCAGCCTAGGGAAAGATGAATTGAAAGGAAGTTTTTGTCTTTGTATGTAAATGCTGCACTGCAAGATAATCATAAGGTTTGTATCATTGCAGTTACTTATTCAGCTCCTTACCATTGGATTGAAAGATGTAACAGATTAATCATATAAGTGTTGTGAATCTGTCTAACTACATGTTATTAACCCATATGAAGGCATCACTGTTATTGCCAGATCCTGCAGTATGTTTTGTTTTTTTTTTCAAGTATAACTTTAAAAGGCATGTAAGCAGTCATCAGGGATGTAGCTAGCCAAACTTGACTGCCAGGTAATTGTCCGATCTGGGAAAAGCACCTCACCCCATCCCATGGCATCTACTCCATTTTTCAGCCATTAGTTTTTCATTTTTCACCTCATTTTACTGTACTTAGGGGAGTGAATTTGGGGCTAGTTTTAGGTTCAATTAGGAAGATTTGTGAATGGGGAGAGGTGTATTTGCCTGGAGTGCTGCATGGAAATATGGAGTGCTGGGTGTCACCACCCAGCACCACCCATTGTAGGTACATCCCTGGCAGTAACCACAAACTTATTTTGAAACAATAACTAAATGTAACAAATTTCCACCCATTTCTCTTCAAAGTATCTTTTATGATATTAATAATTAGATGTATAAGAATCAAAGGTATAGATATATAAATTAGGTATATTACATATTCAAGGTAAACCAAGGAGATCATTCTCATATTTCACATTTCAGTCAAAAAAGTGTTTACCTAGTGATTTCCAAGAGCCATACATGATGTAATATAGCTAGTACTGTACTACAGTGTAATGGTAAGTCTACTACTGTACACTACTCTTAACTGGCCGTAACTGCATTTCACCTTGAACTGCCAAAATTTGGTTTGATATCTTGTAAAGCTTTTTTATTTTTTCCATTTACTCCCCAGTGTCTAACTAATACACAGCAATATACATAACAATCAATTAAGGTGATGTTTGAGGAACCTACTAAATTGCTGCTATGGAAGAGAACGGATCATTTTTTATGACTGAGAGTTATGATGAAGAAGAGGATGAATTAAGGGATGACTTTGCAAGTCATAAAGTAAGGAATGGAAAATTAGAAAATGGACATAGAAAACATCTTAAGAAACCTAGAAGTTCCTTGCTGGAATTTGAACAGATGGAAAACTTGTGTAACTTGCAAAATGGGCATGTTCAAATTGCAGATGATGAAGGAATTTCCAATGGATTGGAACAGCACCCTGGATATGACCGTTCAATTTCCTTGGATAGTCAGGATCAAACAGAGAGTTCCTTTGGTGGATCCACTTTCGAAAGAGAAGAACTGGGAAGGATTGGAAAAGTTGTGGATATGTCCTTCAATAATTCCAGAGAAAATGGCGGCATGGTTAGCAATGGTCATTGGAACAATGGATATGGCATAGGGGATGGAAGTGATGTCCAGACCCTGTCAGATGGTGCCCCACCTGATGAAGATCAGGACCCTTCTTCTGAGATCATTATGCAGAAGTACATGGAGGAGACACCAAGGAGGTTATCCTCAGGGGTTCCACCAAGCCCCCACTTTTTGGATGCATTTAGAGATAGTCCAGGACAGAGTCCTAGTCATGGGCAAGTGTTTGAAATTGAAAGTAATACCAACTCTAATAACAATAAGGGAGTACCTTTGGATGAAAGGTTGGAGGAAGCTTTGGACACTTCTAAGAAATCTGATTGTTTGTTTTCTTTAAGTCAAGAGCAGCCCCCTTCCCATCTAGAAAAATTAGATGTTGATGAAGATGACACAGATGAACAGAGTGAACTTATTGAGACTGCTATACCTGGTGGACTTGAAGAAGCCATTCAGAAAGCTGCCTTGAACGTTCAAGAGTTTGGCAGTGAAACAGAAGATATTCACAGTGAGAGGAGACATAGTGAAAGTAGTGTCAGTTTAGGACAATTTAAACCAGTGTCTGTTTCTGGTCACAAACGGAAGACATCCAGGGGCTCTTCAAGTCGAAGTTCTCAGGAGGGTTCATCAAGATCAAGACACAGACACTCACCTGACACACCAGTTAATGAATCAGAAGCAAGTGTAAATGTTGAGGAGGAGGATCGTGTCTGTAGAAAAGACACAGGTGAAACAGGGTTGCATGCAAGAGATGAATCTTCCTTGAAACAAACACTGTCTTCCGGAATTCCAGTGCTTAATCTCCAAGATATGACTGACACTGAATCAGATCCCGATAATCCCACACCTCGATCAAAAGAGGAACTTAGTTCACGTCTCTCGGAAGAGAGAAAGACTCGACGCCAAACGACCAAAGTTGTTGAACAGCTTCAGCTAGACTATGATGAACTTTTGGCAAAATATGCACTAGCTGAAAATACTATTGATCAGCTTAGATTGGGAGCTAAAGTTAACTTGTACTCTGATCCGCCCCCTAAAGGTCAAAGTTCAGGGGGTACCTTGACTCCTGCAAAACAACCACAGAAGTTTGAACTGGCGACACCTCATCGTGCTGGAAGTTCAAGAGCAGCTAATTGCAGGTAATTAGTCAATTTTTTCTTTCTTTTTATTTTTGTACTAAAGAAGTGGTTACAACATTGTCAGTTGTCAATGGAGAATGTATGGAAAGGTACATTAATTTCATTAGGTCATGGATCATTTTCTGAAATATGTTTTGTGAGAATAAAATTGCATTAAAGTAATAGTTGGAATTAAGAAAAGGTTGAAACTTGACTTGGAATACTGTATATTCAGTTTCTTGGTGTACCAGGAAATGTTGATATAAAAAAATTTAGTGAGGAATGTTTCTAAAAAAAAGTGAAAGTGCATAAATCTATCCCTCTGGAAATTAAACAAGATTCTTCCTGGTATAGCATTCACTTACTCAAAATGGTAGTCCGAGTCATATAGTAACACAAATACTGGGACCTATAGACTAATCCAATTGAGCACTTGTTTTTAGTGACTTTGCACAGCCATTAGTGGGGTCCATCATCCTTGAATCGCCTTTATATATCATCTACATGAGTTTCAAATCCTCAAATTCAGTGAAATTGAAGGAATTAAGATACAATATAGAGTACAACAATCCATGATAAAGGTAAGCAAGGGAACTGAAACATTAAAAGGTGATGGGCCCCAGTTTATGGCCGACTGAAATCAGACCATCACTTGCTGCTTGGATTCATCCATACCATTGTGCCTGATGCTAGGACACCTAACAATGGAGTAGGGATAACAATCCAGTACCCTACAACTGGAAAAATGTTTGTGGGTGTCATCCTGGACTTCCTATACATGGACAGAGCATACTGAGCTGTACATTGTTGCTACCGTACGTGTGGAAAAAGCGCACCAAGATGGCCGTCTGCTATTGGTTTTGTGTGGAAGCGTGGACATGTTCAATTATATCGCCATATTTTGCAGGAAAGTTGTAATATTTTCAAAATATGGCAAGCTAGGGTCAAAATCACTTCACGTATTGCAGGAAAATGATATTCCTCCCCATTCAAGTTTAACTTTTGTTTAAAATATTAAAGAGTTGTCATCAAATCAGACGATTTATAACGTCACGGCAGCATCTTGGTGTGCCTATTTGTCCCAGACGGTAGCGACCATCTACGGATAGGACGTACACGTTACATGCTCTGTCCATGTATATAAGTCCGTGGTGCCACTAGATTAAACCAGAAGGTCCTATGTTGAGGTGTATAACTCTACCAAACCTAGCTGTGGGAAGTTTAAGCAAACAATTCATTTTCATTTGTGAAAGAGGAACTATATTTGCACAAGTTGGAAAAATTTCCATTCAGATTGGACTTATACTTCTCAAGATATGAAGTAATGAAGTTACATGATTTGTGTCTAAAAGTGAGCTTCAGGGTAGCAGAAGTTATATCACTTCCTCACATTGACAAGGAATGTTTTGCTTCTCTTTGTTGTTCAGACTGTTGTGCTGACCCTAAAGTTAATAGGGATAGGACCTCCTTATGAGGAATGTTAAGGTTGTAATTTTCTCATGCCTCTGATCTCGTCGCATTCTCATAACATGAGATTGCGGAGTAGAAAATTGGTTGTAGAGTTTAAAGAAAAACAAAAGACCATTCATTAATGTGAGGATATGATGTCATATGTGCTTGCTCAAAGTTTACTTTTTGTTGAAAATTTGACAGCTTTACATAATCATATGTTGAAAACCATACATCGGATGTCACTTTGATGCAAATTTTACCTGAATGCTTACAATAATATACCACTCTATATAAACTTGATTAAAACTTAGACCCTTCTTTAATTGTTCAATATTTTTTTACTTTAAACAGAGGTACTTCAACTCCATCAGCAATGGGGCCATCTACAGGAGGAGGGGGAGATGTTGTTCATGAAGATACTCTGACATCACACACAGTATCACATGACATGAGATTAACAGTGGCTAATCTAGCTCAGCAGGTATGTGTGAATGTAGAAATAAAGATTATTTAAAAGTGTGCAATAGTATGAATAATTCCGATAAATTAAAAATTGCATGTTCCATTCAACAAGGCAGAGCGAAGTTGAAGAGTTAAATCTTTAAAAAAGTGAAGTTATGCTGTGGCACTTATGAAAAGGTTGTTTATTTTATACTGCATCTAGTAACTTTTTATGGATGTTAGTAATCATGACATAGCTTTAAGTACTGAAGTGATGGTTGTCTCATTGATATTGGTTTTACCGTGTTAACCCATTGTTATGTGTCATACTGACCCAACCTGTGGAAGATCACAACATGTGTACATAATAGTGCTAAAACATGCTTGACATTTGATCACCAGTCGTCCATCACCAGTCTTACAGTAAGATGTAAAGGAATTAAAAAGACCTGTTATAAAATAATTGCTGTCAGACTTGTACTGTGTTTGAAATGTCATGGCATGAAATAACTCAAATGTCACAGACCCCATGCATGATCTTTCACTTTTAACAGTTCCCTGTAATATCCTACAAAGGATTTTTTTGAAGGCCAGTATGGCAACTGTGCCCTTCCTTACAAACAAAATCAAGTCCATCAAATAGCACACATCATTTGAGATTCATAAATGTGCCCTAGAAGTTAGTTTGAAAATGGCCTTGCCAAAAAGTACATTAATTCATGAGTAAAACTTGCAATGCATTGTTTGCGCAAGCATGTCTTTATTGATAAAACTGAGTATTTTACCATTCTCATGAATGCAAATATGTCAAGGATTAAGTAAAAGGTCATACTACTACTTATCTCATGCTGATAAAGTACCATCCAGGTGTGTTTGCATACCTAAGGCATTTTAAATTTGTAGTATCTGTCTGTCTCTTTGGTTGGCTGTTGTATTTATTCCTTTGAGAAAGATTGGGTGCAAGACTTGGGGGAGATGATTTGGGGAACCATTGGGTGTTGTAACACATGAATAATTCCTGTTTACTGAGAATTTTTTGATGTCAGTTTGATACAACATGTTAACTAATGTATATTATTGTCTGACATTCAGACAATAACACCCAATAATATGGAGTGCAATCGTCACTCTGGCATTTATCAGAACTGGATCTGGCATTATTTGGCATCCAGTCAGACTTTCATAAAATTGAGGAAGGTTACTACAGTTTGCAAAATCATTAATGTAGTGTAGTTAGCAATGCATGGTTTGTACATCAAAACACTGCAACAAGAAGCTTGTTTATCTGTCCTTTACATTATCTGTTCAGATACTGGAATGCTAAACACTGAAAAATTGTGCAGTTTTGCATAATTTACAAACCTTTTATACATTGAGGCTGCTACAAATTTGTAAATTAAAAAGATTAAAAGTATAAAAAGCTTAAAAAGCTGAAAAGAAAAAAATGTGACTTTTTGTAAAAGAAGAATGTGACCTTGTAGAGTACCATTAGTGTCTGTGTAGTCATTCACATAGTTATTGTGTATGCTCCTACAGTGCTCATTGTAATTAGATTAAATAAAAAATAAAAGTAGGTAATATTTTGTAAATTTCATTGGAACACCTAGAAGTTAGAAACCTTGTTGTCACATACTGATTTTTTGCCTTTTTGATTCCTTGCCGTAGGCAGGCAAGGAATCTATGCGATGGTGATGTCGTGTGTGTGTGTGTATGTGTGTGTGCGTGTGTGTGTGTGTGTATGTGTGTGTGTGTGTTTGTGACACTTGCTTGTAAACACGATATCTTAAGATAGGAATGTCCGATACTTTTCATATTTGGTATATAGATTTATCATGTTGAGAGAAAGAACCCTATCGTTTTTGGTAGAGGTCAAAGGTCATTTGAGGTCACCAGCGGTAAAATTGCAACAATTTCAAAAATAGCTTGTAAACACGATATCTTCAGATAGGAGTGACCAACACTTTTCATACTTGGTATATAGATTTGTCATGTTGAGAAGAAGAACCCTATTGTTTTTGGTAGAGGTCAAAGGTCATTTGAGGTCACCAGCGGTAAAATTGCAAAAACACTGAAAATGGCTTGTAAACACGATATCTTCAGGTAGGATTACCCGGCAATTTTCATATTTGGTATATAGATTTGTCATGTTGAGATGAAGAACCCTATTGTTTTTGGTAGAGGTCAAAGGTCATTTGAGGTCACCAGCGGTAAAATTGCAAAAACACTGAAAATGGCTTGTAAACATGATATCTTCAGTTAGGAGAGACCAACACTCTTCATCTTTGGTACATAGATTTTTCATGTTGAGAGAGAGAAGCCTATTGTTTTTGGTAGAGGTCAAAGGTCATTTGAGGTCAATAGCAGTAAAATTGCGAAAACCTTGAAAATGGCTTGTAAACACGATATCTTCAGATAGGAGTGACCGACAATTTTCATACTTGGTATATAGATTCGTCATGTTGAGAAGAAGAACCCTATTATTTTTGGTAGAGGTCAAAGGTCATTTGAGGTCACCAGCAGTAAAATTGCGAAAACACCGAAAATGGCTTGTAAACACGATATCTTCAGATAGGATTGCCCGACAACTTTCATACGTGGTATATAGATTGGTCATGTCGAGAGAAAGAAGCCTATTGCTTTTGGTATAATTCAAAGTTCATTTGAGGTCACCAGTGGTAAAATTGGGAAATTCCGAAAATGGCTTTTAAACATGATTTCTTCAGATAGGAGTGACCAACACTTCTCATGCTTGGTATATAGGTTTGTCATGTTGAGAGGAAGAAGTCTAGTGTTTTTGGCTGAGGTCAAAGGTCATTTGAGGTCATCAGTGGTAAAAATGTGAAAACACCGAAAATGGCTTGTAAACATGATATCTTCAGATAGGATTGCCCGACAATTTTCATACTTGGTGTATAGATTTTTCATGTTGAGAGAAAGAAGCCTAATGCTTTTGGTAGAGGTCAAAGGTCATTTGAGGTCACCAGCGGTAAAATTGCGAAAACGCTGAAAATGGCTTGTAAACACGATATCTTCAGATAGGATTGCCCGGCAATTTTCATATTTGGTATATAGATTTGTCATGTTGAGATGAAGAACCCTATTGTTTTTGGTAGAGGTCAAAGGTCATTTGAGGTCACCAGCGGTAAAATTGCCAAAACTTCGAAAATGGCTTGTAAACACAATATCTCCAGATAAGAGTAACAGATACTTTTCATATTTGGTATATATATTTTTCATGTTGAGAGAAAGAAGCCTGTTGCTTTTGGTAGAGGTCAAAGGTCATTTGAGGTCACCAGCGGTAAAATTGCCAAAACTTCGAAAATGGCTTGTAAACACAATATCTCCAGATAAGAGGAACAGATACTTTTCATATTTGGTATATAGATTTGTCATGTTGAGAGAAAAAAGCCTATTGTTTTTGGTAGAGGTCAAAGGTCATTTGAGGTCACCAGGGGTAAAATTGCGAAAATTCTGTGCCTAAAATGTAAAGAAAAATCTATCAAGCACTGTCAATTTGAAAGCAGGTAAGGTATTTGATGGCAAGGAATCACTAAGCCTTTTGGCTTTCTGGTTTAAATTGTGAGGACCCCAGTATCTATTAGAACTCTCAAAATGGTTACATCTTACAGGACTTGAAAGAAATTTATTGCCATTTGAGTTTTTAATACCGTATGTCGGGAAAAATTAACCCACATTATGTTGTTCAGTAATATGATAGTGTGTGTTTCAAATAAAGTTCAGTATTTTGACCCTCAGCTGGGTGGGATACAGTGTGTCAGTATTCATTTGGCACTGTCTTCTGTCTTGTGCACCAGTTGTCAAATACTGTACAAACCTTTCCCTTCCCTACACAATATCTATTTCACCACTGGTTTCAGAATGTCATCTGTGTCTTAGTTGATTGATAGTGGCATTTCCAGCTGTGTAGCCTGTCATACAAAGTTGTACAAAAGATATGTTGGCTAGTTTATCCAAGCAATTAAGGCAAATTGACGTTGCAAATGCCAGATTAACTTTGTCATCCGAAGGGGGGGGGGTATTCCTGGTCATTTAGCATGCAGGTTGTTATAGTTAAGACAGAGGTGTAGGCTAATAAATTAATGGGTAATGAATATATCCCTAACTATCTTTGCATTATAATATTATGTGTGATAGCATACATACTGTCAATGCATCTTTAAGTGCAGTTGTCAGAACAGCCTTTGTAGTCTCAAGTGATTGGTTGTGTTGTCTGTGTGGGTATATGTATAGCACATCAATACTGTGTGGAAGTGAAAAATGAGCTGAACAAATTATTCTGGATCTTTGAAAGAGAAAATTATTTAAGTGTTTAAAAAATGCAAAAGATAGTGGGTGCAAGAGTTGTTAAATCTGTATCCAAGGAGGGTAGGATTTAGATTGGGTCCTTTTTAGTAGGAATTGCAGAATAAATCAGCTGTCTCATTAGGATGGTAGATGTGCATAACTGTATTAGCAAACTGAAAGCTGACCAAATTTTTGAGGCACATGAAGAATGCAATAGGTGAAACCTGAATCTTTGTGTTATACTTTTGACAGAAGGGAAATTCCCTCTGTTTTCATTTTCTAACTGTGTGGTCACTGAAGTTGCCAACAAATTTATGATGTCCCAATAGGTCTTGTTACAGCTAGCCTCTATATATGTGTATACAATGTGTGTACTGTAAGAAAAGATAAAAGTAAATGCATGGAATTTGTCACCCTTGTAAAATCCACCTACTGCCACAATTCTTTGCAATCAAAGTTTTTAGGAACAGTGATTCAAGTTATACCAGTCTTTTCTATATGAGATGAAATCTACACATGTATCTAATAGGTTTTCTCAACAAAATGTATTTCATAATTTTTAAAACTGCAGACTTACCTTGGCGTTCAGGCTTATATTGTTTCATTTCATAGTAGCAATTAATACTAATCAGACCCTTTCTTCAGTCTGACATTTCAGCCAATGTTCAAAGTTTATGGACCAAGCTCTGCTTCAGTTCTTTTCAGTTTTCTTACTATGTAAAGACTGATTATTTATGATACATTTCAATCATTTTAGATTCCACTCCTGGAAAGAGCCATTGACACTAACCAGGTACCTGCCACAGAGCAACAAGAACTGTTTAATCAGTTGAAACAGACCCATGACCAGCTGGAGGAGGAGTACATGCAGAGGATGGAAGAAGCAAAGGAGCAACAAAGATGGAGCTCTGTCCTTCCAGAATCTTCTGTGGAGCAGTTTGATCCAGAGAAATCTCTCGAAGGAAAGATCTTCCAAGTTGGGATGCAATTGGAAGATTTACAGGAAAAAGTAGAGGTATGGTAAATTGAGATTAAAGATTTCGGCAGTAGACCCTTTTCAAAAGAGCAAGTACAAAGGACTATGAGAGAAAGATTTACGAGCATGTTTTTGTCATGGCGTTTTACTGTAACAAACAAAAGGGAATGCACACCAAAATTCTATCTCACAAACACTTGTAATTTGCTATTTGGGATAAAATCTATTGTAAGAGTTCAATAAAATTATTTGTTCAGAATTCTTATATAGTGTGGAATGAAGTGCAACCACTCTCAGTTAGTTTAAAAAATCAGAAAAAAAAATGGTAAATCCATGTTTTCTTAGAATGGGAGTATGCAGGACAATAGTAAAATAAGCCCTGAATATTTAAATCTGTGAATTTTTGTCTTATGTGTCTATTGTGGGAAACGTTTAACACCAGTGTCAATTATTTCAAGAAATTTGATGCAAATTCTTGACATAGCCTTTGCCTTTTTTCAGGACTATTTATGCACAAATTGAGAAGAAAGAACAAAAAATAAACACCTTACACACAAAAAAAAGCTCAAACCCTTGGCTCATCCACCAAATTAGTAACTGGAGTAGTTGTAATTTGGAGGGTTTATAACAATTTGTTCTTACTGTAACACTGGACATTCCACATCAAATCCCATCTATGACACTTAAAAATACCCCATGAAATGGTTCACTTACTTCATGCAGTACCACAAACACAATATGAAATATGCAGACTAATGAGAAAGTCTCTCTGAATATTTTAGGCTTGTGAGATTGAAACAAGAGAACCTGAAATATACCAGAGGCTATTGATTCAGTCTCATTCCAAAATGAGAGACCTGATTTAATAGTATTTGTGGTGTAAATTACCACTTATTGGTTTCCATGGTTACAGGCAGTTTATTGATTTTGAAAGGAACTTTGTGGGGTTGGTGCAAATGGGAACCGAAATGATGGTTCAAAGTATGTAATTACTTACTGTCTAACCAGTGGCTATTCAATTATTACCATCTTCCATAAAATGGCCTGTTTTAACAGATGGTTGCAGTTGTAACTTTTTGAAATAACGTTATTACATTTGCACTAAAAAGTATATTTTCCACATTTAAAAATATTTAGAAACAAGGGAAGAAACATGGTTTAGAGTAAAAATATTCCATTGTGGGAGAGAATTAGATAGCAAGACAGAAGTAAGTAATAAATTTTACTTCAAACGTTTAGACATTTGGATTAAAAGTAGTAACTTTGCTGCTTAATCCCATCTTGTGTCTCTTTGTCACAGGAAAATATTCGCCAAAATCTTCCTGAAATATCCACACCCAGCAGACATTCCAGTTCCAGAAGACACAGTTTCCATCAAGACATTCCAAAGGAAGAAGTTGTAAAACCCGATCTTCCTCCTGAATATATCAAATTACTTCAAAAGTAAGTTTGCCAACATTTACACTTCAATATCTTAGAAACTTTTAGGTTTTGTAGTTTGATTACCTTTTAGTCATGGCCAGTTAATTTTTTTTAAATTTTTAATGGGGTGGGGTGGTACAAGGGAAACATGCCCCTCCTCCAAAGAAAAATTCCTAACAAAAACTTCTTGAACCAAAGGGTAGAAAAGACCCTCCTCACCCAAAATAATACCCAAACTAAAACCTTCAAGACTAATTCTGTCAAATTTCTTACCATTTTACATCAAAACGCCTTGTGAAAAGCGACCATTTCAGACGGTATCCCCCCAACCCCTTGGACCCCCATCCCCAGGCTGGCAAAACTTGTACATTGATGTGCCCCTACAAGTTGGTTTCTCTGAGTAAGGACTTGCATGAACATCTCTTCATGTGGCAAGAACTGCACAACAATTTCATAGTGCCTTTTCTATTGAAGCAAGCTTCTGTCAGAATGGATGTGGGAATCCTTCTAAATTGCCATTGGCTGCAATAATTGAATTGTACCAACAAATTAATGAGCAAACAGCTTTTCTCACAGAAGTAGCAGACAATACACACCTGCAACTAGAAATATGAAAGAACTCTATCAAAGAGCATGATGGTGGCTATCTAAAATGACAATATGAAGGAGAGTGCATACAAACACGCTACAGTAAATAAATAAACCAGTTGTCATTTCAGTAGATTTACTTTGTGCTTTGTAAGTGCTGCTGTCAGAATTTTCAATTCTACTCTGAAGTAGCCTATAGGGAGAGCTATCGTAGGTGTTTACTCCAGTGGATTGAATTTAAAATGTCTTGTTAAGTATGAAAACGCTTGTTAGACTAACTAAAAATTATGAATAAAATGAAAGTGAAAGAAGAGCAAGTATAGTGGTATTGAAAACTTGACAATAGTTTGGTTACAGTCTTACATTGCATTTAGAATGATGATTGTTTTCAGTGTACTTGACAGGTCATTTGAGGTTAGAAGATCTTGAACTGTACATGTATTGAGTACCAGTAGTGTAGCCAGGGTTGTGTCATAAGGGTGGTTTTGGATCACAACATATCCTAGTGTAAATACTGTAAGTGCTTATAGAGCAAACGTTTATTTTTTCCCTCCCTCTCTTTTACAAGCAATATTGTACTAGTGCAAAGTTTAGCATGATTAGCATGTCTCTTTGCCTTTTAATCTGTAAGTTAAAGTGAATCCGTGCCCATTTAGGTTGTAGTACAGGAAAATATGTACTAAGGAAACGGAACTGTATACCTACTCACTGCAACATTGCTTTTATCTCGTTTCAGTTTTACCTTTCAACTAACAACCTTAGCATGTACTGTAGGTTCAAGAGCTTACAAGGTGTTTACCTAAATATTACATGTTGTTTACTTAATGTTTTCAAGTATTATCCTCAAGATTGTGTTTGTGTGTGTCTGTTTAGCGTGTGTGTCCTTGCATGAAAAAGCATCTTGGAGAAAGTGTAGGTAGGCATATTAAAACAGTCTAAAGCAAATATTCAGTGTGTAAAAGGTTGTCAATGTAGATAACTGTTATGATGAACCAGGGTTGTCGACGAGTCATTTTTCTTCAAGTCAAGTCAAGTCACAGGTCAAAGAAAAACAAGACTCGAGTCGACTCTGTGATGAACTATGTAACTCTTAGGCCAGATTCAGTCACTAACTCATTATTTATCACAGAAAATGACACTGTGAGAATACCAGCACTAATAATACTCTAGAATACATAGCATACACACATGATTGTAGTGTTTTAGTTTCGTTTATGTTGCTAGACAATGCCAGTGCATTTTCAGACAGTATGGCTGTAAGAAGAAGTGTTGTTCCAAAAAGACATTTATGGAAAGCCATTATGGAATATTATAACTTTGGGGAATTAGATTAATGGTGCATGAAAGTGAAACTTAATAACAAAATATTTATTTAGCTGGTGTAAGTGCACATGAATAACTATGGAGCAGCTGAATGATGAACTACTGTATACTGTACCCTGGACAGTTTATGTTGTTTTGTTGAAGTAAGATTTTTTACAGTCAGAAGCTGGTAATATGCCAAAAGGGTATTTTCGCAAGTACATTGCCTTTGTATCCTCATGCTAGTCTCAAGCAAGCAAGCGTTAGTGTGTGTTTGTAAAATTTTGGGTGTGTGCTTCTTTGCATGTAATTTCACATTAGTTTTGGGGACAGATATATTCAGAAAAAAGGATGCAGCGTTGTTTTGTAAGCAAGCAGTATTAAGGTGCTCATAAGTCTCTATCTAGTACATTGGATGCCACATCATTTCTATTTTAAACAAGTGCAACGACATGTCTTTTTTCTAAACTCCACACATATAGTGGTCCTTTTTTGCCATTACTTGTTCACTTAATTAAACTTTAATTTCCAAAAAGAGCTTTTTGTTTTCCCATCTCTTGATTTGTCATAATGTACCTCAGGAAAGCTGCCATATTTTCTCTGATAAATGCCCCCCCCATCTTTCCACCTTGATTTTTACCGCACATTGCTTGTAGTGAAATTGAGAAATACTGAAGGAACTCATTGTCACAAAATCACATAATTTTAAGATTGATTCACAGCTTCTCAGCTAAAAGATGATGCTGAAAGTACAGCCCAACACAGCAGCAATACATAATGCATGAACACACACAAATGTGTCTGCACCTGCTCAATCCATGTGCACAAAAATATCAAGCTAGCTGTATAGGCTGGTAGCAATGTAAGCACACAGCAAATGTGTACTGCTTTATTGGTGGATCAGGAGCAGTAGTTAAATCATGGCTGATATTCAAGGAGCGTTGCTTTGGACAAATTTGTCCCTACTACCTGTCTGTGGAAAGAGTATGTACCAATATTAGTTTTAGATAGAGGGCTAACAAGTTTGGTTGTGTCAATGAATATTCGTGCATCTTTACAAAGTTTGATAGCTTTTAAATGAAAAGATTTTTGTAGACATTCAGTTTTCCTTTACATTGAATTATTCATTAAAGGGAAGAGGCAATATTGCTACTTCACACCCTCTTTGTGTATAAGTGTAAGTATCACTATGGAATGCCATAAGGGCCGTGGTAAGTCTATGGTGTCTGCTCAAGAATTCTACTGCCTTGGCAGATACTTCACTGTGTGTCCAGGTTTTTTATGCCTTTTAGGAGTTATACATCCTGAAAATGTAGCTGCTGGTCCAAATTCATGTTTCTTAGAACTTTTTTGTAATGTGTCAGAAGGCATCAAAATACTTTCAAGGTCAAAATACTTCACGCTGCAAAGTACTCTTTTTGCCCAGAGTATCTGCCAAAAGGTCCAAGCAGTGTACTTAACCAAGTGCCACTAATCCCGAATAATAAATGATGCATGAATGGTGTAAGTCATGAAAATGATGACCAATCATGACATCTGTTACTTACAATGTCTAGATATCATAACTGCAATATTATAAAGTGTAGGATATCAAAGTTGACTTAAACTCTCTCTGCAAATGGCACATCATCTCAATAAATGTAATTATATCACGACCTTTTGTTGTGCAATGTATCCCATCAATTGTCTGCAGCTACCATAAGGCAAGGTCGTGGTTTTACCAAAGGACATCTTTGCCCCCATCCTTGTCTATGTTTAAAGTCTACAAGAGCAGTAAGTTGTTTATTTTTTCAGCAGAAATATTTATTCTTTATTTTCCAGATATGAGACTCTCAAGCAGCTTCCAGCCAATCCAAAAAGAGACAGAGAAATACAGAAATTGGTCAAGGTGAGAATGTAGTTTAAAATACAGTCTGACATTTTAAATTGTATGACTTTTGACCTCAGTGGAAAAATATATGGATTGGCAAAACAATGTGCTGTCAAGCAATCTCCATACAAAGACGTCTCATTTACTGTGGTGACTTTTTGATTCCTTGCTGAAGGCAGGCAAGGAATCTATGCGATGGTGATGGTATGTGTGTGTGCCTGGGGGTTGTGTGTGTGTATGTGTGTGTATGTTGGTGTGTTTGTGACACCTTGCTCATAATCAGGATATCTTGAGGTAGGAATGACCAACACTTTTCATACTTGGTATAAAGGTTTGTCATGTTGAGGGGAAGAACCCTATTGTTTTTGGTGGAGATCAAAGGTCATTTGAGGTCACAAGAGGTCAAAGTCTGAAAAGCTTGTAATCAGGACATCTCAATTTAGGAATGACCGACACTCTCATATTTGGTATATAGATATGCCATGTTGGGAAGAAGATCCCTATCCTTTTTGGTGGACGTCAGAGGTCATATGAGGTCACCAGTCGTAAATCTGGGAAAACCTTCTAAAGTGCTTGTAATCATGATATATCAAGTTAAGAATGACCATCACTTTTCATATTTGGTACATAGATTATTCATGTTGAGAGGAAGTACCCTATTGTTTTTGGTGGAGGTCAAAGGTCATTTGAAGTCACCAGAGGTCAAAGTCTGAAAAGCTTGTTATCGCGATACCTCAAATTAGGAATGTCCGACACTTTCCATATTTTGTATATGGATTTGCCATGTTGAGAGGAAGATCTCTATTGTTTTTGGTGGATGTTCGAGGTCATATGAGGTCACCAGCAGTAAATCTGGGAAAACCACCTAAATTGCTTGTAATCACGGTATCTATGATAACGCTGTAGGTGCTATTACCATAGCAAGGTGGAGTTGATTAAATAAAGAGTTCTCTTTCGGCAAGGAATTACTAAGCCTTTGGGCTTTCTGGTTTAGACCATTGTAAAAAAAAGGTTTTTTTATATTACCTTTTTGTATTTAATGTTCAAAGTCTAGACTGCATTTGTTTTTATTCAATCTGGCAACTCACTTTCCTACAACACCAGTGGAGAATCCTGCCCAAATATTATACATGAACTTTTGAGTATTGTCACCATACCTGCACATTTAGGTTTACCAATATGTCTACAAACTAACAAGTGTCTTTCATGTTGAATTTAGGTGTAACTTGAGTGTTTAGCCATACAGTAATCTACAATATTTGAAAAACAATAACAACAATTTTTTGCAAAAATTACAAGGCTTGTGAAAAAGTCACAAACTGGTATGCAGAATTTGTATTACGTTTTTTCATGTTACGTTCTGTGAGATATTCATATTATAGTTTCTCTGTGGGGAAGGTGCTCCTTGTGAAAACAAAAGAAAGACATGATTGCATTACATTCCTTTCTTTGTTTTCAGGAAATAGATAACTTACAAGTTACACCCACGGATGAAAGAGATTATATGTCAGAAAGGTAAGTTATCATTGTGTGGAAGGAGGAAATGAAGCATCTTGATATCAATTTCGTAAAGTTAGAACGTTACCCACTTAAACAGGGATTAGGCATGATGAATGGACATTTAAAAAAACTATAAAAGTGAGCATTTTGTTCATGACAGACATGATACGCTTTCCTTCCAATGTGGAAAATGAATGATTTTGACGTGCCAAATTTTTCTAAAAGATCCTTTTCTGTTTCAAGAGTTATGTTTTGCTTTGAACTTGTTAAAGACCACTGCCAAATGTGAACAGGTGTTATAGTGAATAAAAAGATTTCGTGTGTAGACCAACATTCAGTCACAAGATTCTCTGTGCCCCTTGCAAGTTGATATGAAAAGATTGTCATTTCTGTTGGGATTCCTCTTTCAGGTCTGAGGTATCATCGTCTTCTAGAAGGAGATCCATCAGGAGGAAGGAGAGAGCTGCCAGCAGTGGGAGGGGAACCCCTTCCTCAGCACGCTCATTGGAAAGACAGAAGTCTGTCAGTGATGAAGAAGTATTATCAAGAAAGAATAAGAAGGTATGTTCAAATTATGATGGGTTGAATATCTGATTGGAAATGAAAAGTGCAGGCATCTTCTAGTGCCTTTTATACAACACTTTATTCATTTCTCTGCACCTGATTGGATGATTCGTGTCACATACCATGGGTTCTTTGTGGCTCTAACACAGTTTTGAAATTAAAATTTTACAGCTGTTTTCTTTTGTAAAATATTTATAAATTTAAAAGAAAACATTTTCTATTTATGATTTTCATGTGATGGTAGGAAATAAACTTTGTTTTGTTATTTCCTTTCATGTTTTCTTTTTTGTTTTCCGATATGTGTGGACAACCTTTCCAGTGTTATTATGCTGCCCCTCACAATAAAGCTCCCTTTTTATCTGAATGTATTTGAGTTATTCAATAGAAAATGAAATCAATCAGAAAAGTTACATATTAAACAATGACATCGCAAGGAAGGGTTCCTTTCCTTCCTTTTGTGTGTTTGGAAAAGACCTTTGGTCAAGTTGTTGATGGTCCTGGGTGGCTAACAAGGAAGATACCAGATGACATTGCACACTTGTGACAATATTTACTAGACCTTACTGGACTGTTTCACAGCAGTGCTATGTGGAGATATTTCATTGCACATACTTTTCTCTTCATTTTCGTGAGCAGAACGTGGAACCCATTAGCATCCCTAAGAAGACAGCTGATACACCTGGTGATAGTGGAAGTAGTCACCCAAGGTCTCCTGAACATGAAATTGACAGTGGCTTTGTTGGATCTGAGGGCAGCAGACAATCACAGCAGTCAAAACAGAATTACATTCCAAGTGTTAGAACTACATCAGGATCTCATAGGTAAATATGGTTTACACAGGCCTTTAGTTTTAGGTGTTCCAGATATGCTACATACCACACTCCTCATTACATATAGGAGTGTGGTAGGATATGTGCTGCTTTCTTAAAATTTTATAGATTTAACTGACTTCCCATTCTTCTTCTAGGTGTGCAAAAATCATACTCCCCTCATTAATTTGAGGTGAGTGTACCTCCCTGACTCAAATCTCGAGGCCAGACCACATGTAAGGAAATCATACTGTTGAGCTAGGAAAATCTTTGTTCCTGTTGAAAGATGTGAATTAGTAGATATAATGGATAGGTTTTTCCAAAGACCCATTTTCAAATAGAATACAAAGGATTGTGGGATATAATATTGATATTTGTCATTTTTGCCAAAATAAAATGCTGCTGACAAAAATTATGCATGCCAAAACCCTATCTCACAATCCTTTGTAACTGTCATGTAAGAAAAATCTTTGTTTAGATGTTTTACTATAAGAAGTAGTAATATGCAGATGGTGTTTGCAGAGGGTATTGCTAGTCTTGGTAGAATGGTAGGAATTGAGGGAGGGCTGTGTGATGGTACCCTATCACCTAGTGTGATAAGGAAAATTGTCTCCAAAGTTCTCAGCGCTCATTGGGTGTTCATTCTGTTGATGACTGTTTTACTATAGCAATAAGACATGCCAGTTGGTTGTTGCAACTCCTCATTGTACAAATGTTTGTATCTCCAAAAGCCAGAGCCATGCTTTGAAGCAGATTAATTTGAAAGAATGTTACACCAACAACCTTGTACAAGTTGGACACTGTATGACAGCATGTGTTGCTCAATGGAGAACAGTGAATAAACTGAGTTAATGAGTTAAGGTCCCAAATGTTTCAATTTCTGAACCATCCTTCCAACTGTATGTGTTTTGGGTAAGAAATACAAAATTGTTTCAAATTACTAATAGCATGATTGATAACCTGGTGAATGTCTTCATGTCAGAGTAATGTATGGAATTCTAATTTTATTGATGGATGTTTAGGACGCACAGTGAACCTGGGACTCAAAAGACGGGGGCTAAAATGAAGAGAATATCACACCACACACCAATACAAGAGCTGTCTGAGCGAGGGCAGCAGTCATCTTCTCAGAGTGATAGTAGGAGAAGAAGTGGTCACTCTCAAAAACCAAAACCTGTTTCTACCACTTCAGAAGAAGAGGAAGAAACTTACACAAAAGGTGAGAAAAGTTGAAAGATGAAACACCAGAAGCAAAAAGGAGTAAGGGAAATCTGCTTTGCCAGATCTGTGGGGTACAGGAATGTCAACTTAGGGTTTGAAATAGGATTAAAGCTAACGAAAAACTTACAGTATTTGTGAAGGGTATGCAGTTAAGCAGGGATGTCAAGAGTATTCTTCCCTACGGATTGGCCAGCAATCATGACATGGACTCTACCTAGAAGACATGTTACTGAGGTGTCTGTACCCTAAATATTGATCATTCCAATAAAGTATTTAGAGGTGGATGGGTTAGGGGAATGCAATCCCACACCCCTTACCTCTTACACCTATACATTTTAGTATGAATCTTGCTAGTTGTTTAAATAATGCAAAAAGTGGCACAGTTAGTTTTGTCAGTCATGTACAAGTTAATATTTTCAGCATACTCAAAACTTGTAATTATTCTTCCACAGTATGTGGTAAAATTTTGCTGGATAGGCAATGTGGGTAACATTTAAGACTTACACATGTAATTTCTTCCTTTTTGGGGGGGGGGGGGATTATTTGAATCATTGTGACATCACCAATATTTCTTTTTATTTTTAATTTTGACAAAGGTTCCTTAGAAAGACCAAGGACACACAGGAGGTCAACCACACCCAGTAGTCACCACAGCTCTCGTCACCAACAAATACATTCTCCTTTGCCCTCAAAGCCAAAAGTTGAAGAATTTCAGAAAAGATCATTTTTTGCACCACCAAAGAAGTCCCTACCCTCTCAGACAAGTGTGGGAAGTTCTTCTAAAGTGAGTTCACAACCCATTAAGCCAACAAGGATGGGGATTCAGGCCCCTCAGAGGAACATAGAACCAAAGTCATCTTCTCCTAGCAAGACCAAAGTGGACCCTAGGATTGAGCGATTAAGGAGAAGGAGAGACAGTGATATAGGGTCATCTGGAAGTAGAAGTGTGAGAAGCGAGGAGGTTCTTGCTCTTCAAAGAGAAGTTGCTGCTTTGAAACAGCGTCTTCATCCCTCTAAAGGAAGAAGCAGTCGTCATAGTCAGTCTGCCATCTCAGAGGAGGATGAAGACCATGAGACAGAAGAAGAAGTGTCTGAAGATGAAGCTTACATGGTTGGTAGGAGTCATGAGGGATATGAGATAAACTCTGTTAAGAGCAGTCGGAGTTCTAAGAGTGAGAGACTGGCAGAACTGAGGGCAGAGATGGATCAACTTAAAAAAGACATTTTATCTCCAAGAGAAACTGGAAAAAAGTCACAGGGGAAACTAGTGCCATCGGCAACATCAACTCCAGCTTCCCAGAAAGGTAGGAGGAGGAATAAACTTTCAGATTTGGAGGAGGAGTATGAGGTTTATCCATCCCGACTTAGGGAGAGAATGGAACCTGTGAAGGGAAGAGATGTTTCTGAGAGAGTTAGGAGGAGTCAGAATCTCCCTGATTGGGAAGAGAACTATGAAGGTAACCCATCCCCAATAAGGGACAGGACAGAACCTGTTAGGGAAAGAGATATTCTAAGAGAAACCCTTAGAAGGAAATACATTCCTACATCAAAGTCTCCAGGACCTGTGAGGTCATCGAAAGAAAATCCAAGTGATCATTTGTCTTCCACTGAACAAGAGCTTCGTGGATATCAAAAGAAAAGAGATAAGGACTTAATCAGACCATCAGAACTTAAATACAATGAAAACAGTACCTTGGGCTATACAAGAAGGGGAGATGACTTCTCAAAGTCTGAACCTGTATTTAATCCACTTTCTTCATTGGGTATGTCACCTTACATGGCACATCAAAAGAGTTCATCCCAACAGGATGCAACAAATACTCTTCCCTGTCAACATTGTAATGGTAGTGGTATACATCATAACCATCCTGAAACAGGACAAAGGTTTACTTACCAGTCCCCAGTTATGCAGCAAGCACCCACCACATTTGTACAGCCATCACCCACAACATTTGTACAACCATCACCTACTACATTTGTGCAACCACCATCCAATACAACAGTCTTTGTACCAAATGGTAGCCCTGTATATCACTCGACTCCCAATGTTGTGCATACTCCTGGAGCAGCCTCTGTGTTGCAAGGACCACTTGTATCTCAAGTACCAGTGAATACTCATCAACAGACTATCCCTGGCTCTGTCATAGGTGGCACAACTATGGTTCCTCCACAGGGTAATGTAACATATACAGCAATTCCCTCTACTGTTCCTGTGACAATGCTGTCTTCCAGCAAGGAACCACCACAAGTCTTAAGCTTTTCATCTCAAGAGCAGTCTCCTGCTACCCATGGTGCTGTAATAGCAAATGGTGCTAGGCCTGTCTACCTTGTTCCATCTTCAAAGGGCCGCTACTATTTTAAAGACAGTCCAGTTGTTGAAGATTCTGATGTTGAAGAAATCATTTACAGAAGGTAATTTTAACTTTGTAGTCATGCTTCTCTTAGAGTATATTTAAGAGAAGGCAGCAAAAAAATTTTTGTATCTTGAAGGATGGTTCTACCTTTGCAAATTTTTTTAACCTGGTTATATTCATAATTTCATTCTATTTTTCAGTAGATGTTGAGTTTTATTTTTTTTTTTTATTCACTGCTGGCATTTGCAATATTATAACATGTGTGCTTGGCATATGATCAAAAGAATTCAATTTTAGCAATGTTGCATTTCAGTTTGCAAGAAATCTGTGCATTTGACCATTGTCAGGCACAAATGACGAGTGCTGTTTGGCCTCACCTGGTGCTGCCTGTCATAGCTAGAATCCTGCTTGAAGTGCAGTTGATGCTTTCCTATTATAGAAAAAAAAAATGTGGCTTTTTGTGAAGGAAATAATTTGTTTTTTTTTTTTTTTGTTTCATTTCTCAGAACTCCTGTGAAAAGAACTCCAAGCAGGAAATCAAAACAAGTAGAATTCCATTCTCAGGTAAGACAAGGGTACTCTGAATACTCTGTAATGTTGCCAGTGAAACTAGTATTTTGAGTCCTAACAAAAAACTATGTTCTTAAATCAGCAGACAGGGTTTGTTTTTGCAATTTTTTCACAACTTGATAATTCAGCACTCCCTTTGTACATTGGCTTTAAAGCTAAAAAACAAAAAATGATCCGTAATCACAATTTAATGTTGTGTTTGGTTACAGTGTAATGGAGAGTGCCTAGTCTGCTGCACATGTGGAACCTTGTGCCATTGTGCTTGGTGCTCGGCATAAAAATGGAGTAGGAAAAACAAGCCAGTGAGCCACAATTGGAAAAAAAGGCTGTGGCCAGCTTGACTTAAACCACTTGGTTAGAAAATGGGCTGTAAACTCCATCTAACTAACCAACAAATCTTCAACAGCAATTAAGATTCTCTATCACACTCTAATTGCCCCTTTAAGTTGTGATCAAAGAAAGTTATGTAGTTTTCATTGGTTATGGTTGAAGTTCATAAACATTAGGAGTTAGGATGTTTTCTCTGGTGTAATTACACACATGTTTTAACTGTTTGAAGTTCTGATTTAGTATGCTGTTGTTGAAGATAGATTTACTGTTAATTACTTCATACACTGAATAGCAGTAATTTCTCATCAGCTTTCTCACCCCTCCCCCTTGGGGTGGAAAAAAGTGGCTTGGAAAAGAGGGCTTTTGTAACTGTATTCAGTGGGAGATGCAGCACTGAGCTTCAGGAAGGAGTTATGGGGAAGGATAGTTTGGATAACCTAAGAAGAAATAAATAAATTATTCTTACAAATTGTTCTGAAACAAAATTACAACCAGAAGTCTTTAGTTGGCCTTTGGTGATGCAAAGTTTGTTTATTGTTGATTGTTTAGCCAATCAATCCGTAGGGGGTGTGGTCACTCATGCAGTCTTCCCAATCAATCAATGGTGGGGGTGTGGTCACTCAGGTTGCATCAAGAGACTTGTTTTTTGATACCTTCTACAATTAGGGGATAAATGCGAGGGTGCCCGGTCTTAAATGTGATTTAAGACCGACGATGACGTCATCAAAGAGGCTGAGCGGACCGAGGCGATACCCGAGGTCCGCTGCCTCTGTGGTGATGGCATGGGAGGTCTTAAATCACATTTAAGACCGGGGCACCCTGCTTTTATCCCCATTCATAAATACTTTGAGAAAAATGGGTGAAAAACATGAAAAAATTTTAAAAATTGGTCAAATTTTAGAGATCAAGTTTTAATTCTCCTCAGTTTTTTAGCCCCCATTGTGATGTATCGATATCTTGAACTTGAATTGATGCTAGCAAGACGAACATTCTGAACTGCATGTCGCAACCGATACGCTCAGTATCATCTTTAATTTCCTTCATTTTCAAGAACTATATCAGCTATTTTACAAGCAAATGTTGTTAACAGAAAAACACTGATCACAGTATCGCATCGTTTTGGAGATGAGGTTGAGCGAAAAGTCAAGGAAAGTAACTAACTTCTCGTTATCTGTGTTTACCGTTGTGCGAAGAGCCAACGCTACATACTTATATGCAGTAAGACTAGAGTGAGTGACTGTGCAGCTAGCGCTGTGTGTGGTTAGCAGATCATACTGCAGGCCGGAAAGGACATGCAGACGTAGCCTAGTTGATGTTAGTGGGTCAGACACGGTGATATAAATTCTTTGTAAGAGATTGAAGCAATTTCAAAATGCGCTTTAGCCTTTAAAGACTGAGGTTACAGGTAAACTATACCAGGCTTCCTTAGGGAATTGCCACTCAGGCCACTGAACTTGACGATTACTTTGCTAACCTCTGGGCCAAACGAGTAACGTTACTGTTGTTTCGCTGTTTAGACAGTCTTAGCGGAATTAGTAACCCCAGCACTGTCACTGTGCCAAAGCCTCTGTATATTGTCGCTACCCTTAGACACTTTAGTAGGAGTAACAATACTGTAGATATAGGCACGTTTTATTTGACCCCCCCCCCCCCCAAATTTAGGAGTGGATTAACACGTTAACAACAGTGCCATTCATCGCAGCTCAGTGCATGCAGTTCTAGCCTAGGGCCTAACTTGTTAGACCTATAAAACAGAATGTGAGTGTGATCAAAATACCCATTTGTGGGGAGCAATGATTCCTAAGCCTAGGCGGACCTAGGCCTGTGTCTTTTTCACTGCCAGTTATTATTCTTCGGAATGGTAACTCTGAAGACTAGGGTATCAACTTGACACAGTGTACAGTGTCTCAGTGTTACTGTTTATCTTGCTAACATGTACTTGGCTTACTGTATGACACTACAGTAGGCCTACATGTGATGTACAAAACTATGGGGTGAATATGGCATGTTGCTATGGCAACCTAGCATGGGCTTAAAATATTGTACACAGTAAGTATAGTGATCACATTCAATTCAATTCTCCTTACTTCTTGAAAACCATTCGAGACCGGTCTCGAATGGTTTTCAGCCAATCAGAATGCAAGAAATCAATACAAGTATTTATGAATACAACATTAAAGCCATCATAAACATGCATTTTTTGCTCTGGCATTGTGGAAAAGTCTATTAATGTAATGTCATCATATAAATGCTTTGTAACTGCACCACAGATGGTCTCAAATTCTCCTGAGATCCTCTATCAATTGTCACAAGGTTCTTTGAAAGGCAGGTGAACCAGTTTCTGTTCGAGACCACAGATCCCACCGGAAACAACAACAAGACTACGGGACTCATAAATTTAGTTTAGTCGGCATCTGCTATTATTTACAAATTATATTTACAAACGTTTGGCAAGCGCATGGATCCATCTAAAGCCGTACCACCTTACATGTTTTTTCCTCAGCAAAATCAGTCCAAGAAATTTTCACATCTGTGCTCTCCTCTGCAGCACTCACTGTACCAACCACTTTTCCAACCAGAGTCTCTCTGTCCCAGTTTCAAATCTCCCCCGCGTCACACCTATCTTTCCTCTTCCAGACCCATAACTCTCCAGCCAAACCCTTTGTCACCCTTTTCATAGGTAAATCAAATCTTAATTCTTCTAAACATAGGCAAATTAAATTTTCCCGCCGTACGATCACTGGTGTGACGTCGCAACTCCTGCAGACTTGCATGCCTTGAAAAGCTCAGTCAAGCGTGCAGTGCACACGGTAGGACAAGCTTTTGTATACTACAAACAAATAAACAACAGACCTGATTGTGAGGGCGGTATATACGGTGCGGTAACTTTGTGCCAAGAATATTCCTAAATTTGGTACCTGTGACATCAATTTTGAACTAAACCATGAGCAAACATCCAAGACACCATTAGAGTAGCTTACACCATGTTTGAATTGCTTAAGGCAATACTGCCCCTTCACTCAGTGTGTGAGCATACCATAGTGGGGATCAACACGGGCTGTACAAACCATCGTTGACCAGCCAGAGTGAAAGATTACTGCTAGAGTGAATGTCAATTAACCCTTTACTGTTGTGCTCCGATCGTGGCATATTTGCTCGCCTCGGGAGTGGGCGGAAAAGCGGACGTAGCCCGCCCGCAAAAGTGTTAATACTTTCATTTTCATTCCTCTCTTTAGTATTATGAGTAGGTTTGTTAATTTGTACTTTGATCAGAGTATGTTGTGTACTCACAAATCCTTATTTCTATCTCAGTATGTAGTATCCTCACAGATCTTATCTGAGTATGAAGTATTGTCACAGATTCTATACCAGTATGAAGTATTCTCACAAATTCCATCCCAATATGACATATGCTCACAGATCTCATCTCAGTTTGAAGTATTGTCACAGATTGATAACAGTATGAAGTATTCTCACAAATTTTATGTCCATCTCATTTATTTTGTAGGTTCATGTGGAAGAGAGTGACTTAGATGAAACCCTGTATGCTGCATACCAGATGGCACAGAGATTGAAGAGATCAAGCGAAAAGGTGTTAGAATCAGCTCAGAACAGTTTAGAGAAATCTGGACTTAGAAAGCAGCTGGACTTTTATTGAAGAAATTTTATAATCTCCTGAAGGTGTAGTCTCCCCCTTAAACGAGTACTGTGTTGTAACACAGTATTGTATTGTTATTGGGTAATTGATATAATCATGCTTCAATATTTTTGTTGTTGAATTTACTAAGTTAAGATGTTGTAGTTCCTTTACCATCCTTTATATGCAATATTTACTGAAACAAAAAGATACTTGTAAGGGGGATGGGTAAGGGGACTTGGGAGGGGGTGGTGGGTGGGTAGCTGGGGGTTGGGTTGGATGACTGGGTGGGAGGACAAGATGAGTATAATGAAGTGGATCTTTAAAAAATGAGACCTAGAAAAGTTGGTATTACCTTTCAATACTTCTGCATACCAGCTGACTATTATCTGTGAAGTGGAACCTTCCATTTTCTGACCTTTAAAACCCATGAGAATCGTAATGCTTTGATTTTCAGAGAATTAAAAACATAGGAACAGTAGAAATAACTAGAAAATGGCAAAACATCAGATTGGCTAAAGTGAAATTTGTCTTTTGCCTGCACCTGAGTGATTTTGAACATAATTATATGTTGTGCACATTTTGAGAGGAAAAGAATATTTAGCCTCCTGTACCAATGTACTCATTGAGGTTAATGCTTGTGCACTCTCTGTAGATCATCCGCTATATGGTCCATTTTCAGAGATGACAACTATTCTTCTGCATTGGTTGTTTTTTATTCTCACATTTGTCCAGTAAACATGTTTTTAAAGGGAGCAAAAAGTTAGTTGTGATAACTGTTGGCAATATGAAGATTTTAAGCCTAGTTTGCAGGATTAATTTAAAAGCTACTTAGAAGTATCAAAGATTTTAATATACATGCATGCTTTGGCAGATATACATAAATAGGCTGATATTCTGAGACTCAAATTTAACTTAAAAAGTAAACAATATGCACACATATCTCAGTATGCACATTTTTCATTGAATTTCCGTAAAGAAGTGCAATATTTTATAAGGATTTTGCATTTTGGAATATACTTACCCCTTGAGAAACATACTAAATCTTTCTTTTGTATTAGAAAAGTAGAAATAGCCAGATGCACAAGAAAAAGAAGTGGAATTCTTTTAATTTTTATCAAGAAATGCCTTGTAGTCTCTAAACCACCTTCTGACCACTTGTAAGAAATGTATACATTGTCTTTGATAGAGGTGCTAATGTGACCAAAGTTTGTCTGTTTTAAAACTGGATGTACTTAAGTTGTTTTTAATTAATTGTGAATGATGGCTGGATGGAAGCACCAGCAAATATGTCTAGTGTAAAAATAATAGAATGGTTTCAAATGTCTGCTAACCAACATCATAAGCATTCAGTTTTATTTTGTGAAAGGATGGGTCAAAATGTAATGAGTTCTTCCAATAATGCATGATGCAGAATATTTTAGTTATGGACATGACATGTAATTTATGTCTTCCTTCAAAAGGACCTCAACTTTTTACAGCCAGTTTTCCATTTCTTTGGTGTTAATGAATTTCCATGTGTTATAGTCTTCCATTTGTTTAGAATTAGACAGAGATTTTGTAACCTGTTTTGTATTTTGGGTAAATTTGTAATGCAAGTGATTCTGTGAGAAGGTATATGGTAAGATATCAAAATTGTATACACCTGTATACACCACCTGAAAACTTTCCTAGTGGTATTTACGAAAAGCAGTTTTTCAAGATAGGTTTTGTTGCTTGGCTGTATGTGTTGCCACTGCTTTTTGTGTGATGACGTATCAGTAAAATCCCTAACTTTACTTAAAAGTTGAAGAGTAACATTATTTTAACCAAAGATCCTCTAGGATTATGTCAATATCTCATACCATTCTCAAGATATACCTCTTTAAAGTTTGGATGTTTTTTTAGTAACTTGTTTGCCATGCAGAAATAATGACATGGGGTCTTGCACAGTGCTGACATTTCATTTGTAAATGCTGCATTACCCCTTTATAAGTTATCTCTTAATTACCCATCAGAAAGTTTTGTACTCAGGATTGTTTTTTTTTTTTAATGTTTTGAATCTCTAAAGATTTAAGAACCTGAAAAGTTCATAAAATCTACTTTTTTCTCACAGAGCTGAAAACTCTTGGTTTAATATTTTAGCTAGAATATTTATTCAGGTGAATATTAAGTAAGAAATATTTGATGAAACACTTTATGAATGATAAGTTATGATGGGAATGTTCTACCAACATTAGAACTGATATGTTAATTAGTTAAATGATCTAAGTAGTTTTGTACACAGAGGATACCTTGAATGCAAAGATAAAGGTGCATGGACTTAGGACTTGAAATAACCAACAGCACCATTAGCCATGGCTGTCAGGCCTTTACTAATGGCAGCGGTGCTCCTCGGAAATAGTATAACATAGACCTACAGTTAAATTTCTCACTTTGGTTGTGCACTTTCTCAAGCACATGTTGAGAGCTCTGATGATCTTTTCTCACATGCTTAGGGTTTTATTTGTTTTGATGGAATGTTTCTATCCCCAGCAGTGTTATAATAAAATTGTTACCTGGGATTTTTGGATTTTTTTTTTTTTTTTTTTAGGTGCTCTTGTTGGAAGCACATCGGTATGCAGGTAGCTTCCAAGCATACCTTTTTAATGAAGGGGTTTATTCTTTATGGTGTAATTGTTTTGTTTAATTGTTTGAAATGCACAAATCTCTCTTTTCCTCTTTCCTTTCCTTTCCTTTCCTTTTTAGCAATTTCTTTTAAAATCTATGTAGTTCTTTTGCACATTGTATTCAGTAGATATTTAGTTTAATTGCATATATAGGCTTTAATATACATACCTTGTTTCACAACACAAATATCCCTGTGCAATTTGTAGACTTTTGTGTAGTACTACTACCCTGTCTGAAATTTAAACCAATGTTTTTACAACATGCTATTCAAAAATTAGGACCTTGGCTATTTTATGTGAACCTACATGTTAGTTTTCTTTAAATGAAATTATTTCAAACTGTTCAACTTTGAATTTTATTTTTTTTTAAATTGCGATATAAAATTGAAAGTCTTTTATCATCTTATATTCAACCTTTCCCCAGTCATTTTTGAGTCTGATGCAGTTATCACTTATTAGATGAGAGGAGACATATGCCTCCATGCACACTTTTCCAAATAGCAGTTACAAAGGATTGTGGGATGGGATTCTGTTATTGTCATTTGGTCAATGTCATTTTACTACAGCAAAAAGACACACACTTAACATCTTATCCACAATTCTTAATAATAGAGTAGCTGTTTGGAAAAGGGATCTGTCATGTAATCAGGCAAACTTAGCACTATGTGTCTATTTCTAAGGTTCAGTGGTAATTTTTTTCCTGTTTTATTCAATAGAGAGAGATTTTGTTAGAATAATTTTGAAGTGGCAGCATTTTGGGGTCTCAAATGCATGTAGATGCATGTAAAACCCCCTTAAACATTTGCCAAAAATTTCCTGAGGTCCATTAGAAGTACAACAAGCTCTTGGTAATCTAACACAGAGAAGTTGCTCTAAATCTTGTGCAACCAAGGAACACCTTTTTGTCATATTAATCTACAGTGGCCTTTCTTACGTCCTGCTTACAAATGTGAACTTTCACTTACCCACAGTTATTCCCAGAAAATGATCTGTGCATTTAACCTATTTACATTGATGGGCCTGATATATATACACAACTCTAGAAAAAGTGTGGAACCCTTCATTTTTTTCTGAGACTCTTGACACATCATTGAAGCTGTATCCAGCCTGTTCAGTTTTGTTATACTGCACATGTATTATTCCTATCTGCTCCAAGTAAACGAAAGTACTTATCTCACTGTTTCATATTTCTTACTTATGTTACTTGCACTTAGGGGTATCGGAAAAGTGCAAAGGGGTATAAGGACAGGGAAATGTTGTGTTTGTGACAATGCATCATGGCAAGAGTATAGCTTTAGTCCATATTGCACCAGTCAGTTGCACTGATAAGCTATTGCAATGACGACTGTACCTCACAAGTGCTATGCATTGCAAGTGGCAAGAGAGCTGCATTGTTTAATAATTTAGAAGTTTGTATGATCAAATTATCGTTGAGTTTCAGAGCAGACTGAGAACTTTTTCTGTGTGAATCTTATTTCTTGGAAATTAAGGTATCTAGCTATGTTATTTTGAATACCTAATGATTTAAAACGGGTTGAAAGGCATTGACATTCTCTGTGGTGCACTACAAATGCAATGCATTGCCCTACCGATTACTGAGTAGTGTTCTCAAACATTACCTACGCCTTTAGGAAGCTTCCCCTTTAAAGGAGAATTGCTAAAATGTACTCACCATTCCAACCTTCCAAATTTTCTAACTTTGTATTTTCTGAGTTTGGAAAGTTTCTGACTAATGCTGCTAGGTTGACTTAATTCATTTACTATAGATCGGAATTTCTAGGACTAAATCTTCATATTATCACTAGCTATTTACCTAATGTGTGATTAATTATCCTCCCAAAATGCATCAGTGTTCTGTGGCATTATGGGTAGGTTGAAGAAGTGTTTATAGTGATAATAGGGTTCCAGGTTGTGTCAAGTCATAATCATATATATTTTGTATGCCCTGTAATGTTCCGTGCTGCACAGGGATTGTTTTCAGTTAAAGGAAATTTTGGTTTTAAAGGTATTTCCAAATGTATATAGTGTCAAAAACTTATTTCTTGAAGTGTTTGATCATAAAATTTATTTTGTACAAATTTGAAGGTCATAGAGGTGTGCATGTTTTTATATATTTTTGACTAGATATGATGAATGTGTACATAAGGTGTGAATATGCAAAATATAAAACAGTATCTTTTATCCAGACTTATTGTTTTCATGGATGATATTTTTCATTTGTCACAAATGATGAAAGTTAAACGGTATTCCTTGGTTCCAAATTTCACAGAGACTTGAGACCTACTCCCAATTGTTCTGTCTTAAGTAGAACTGCTCAGTTTTCTAATCTGTAAAACCCATAAAAAGTAGAATGCTACATTTTACTGAGTTTTATTATTTAAATGAAAGTAATGCCAAAACGACCAGAAAAACATGGAGAAACAACAGCTTGGCAAAAGTCAAGTCGTTTCTTGCATACTCCTACGTGGTTTCCACATGTATTGTCAAAAATTTAGGAAAGGAGAAGAGGAATGTGGCCCCCTAGGCACTACCCATTGAAGAAAGTGCTTGTTCCATCTTCTGAGACGACAATGTTGGCAAGTTTGTTGAGATGGTATTTGAGACTGATCTTTAATGGCCTGTGAAAATTGCGTGTCATTCCTCCGAGCCTTCTCTTGTTGAAGTCGCTTTGAGACTTACTTCTGGGCTCTGTTTCATGAAATGTTAAAATCAATCTTACATTTGATACTTCATGCAATCGTCATATTACAAACTTACGATCAGCCTTACCCCTTGTAAAGCAGGCATTAGGAAGGGGGGGGGGGGGGGGAGGGGGTGGAGTAGGGGAGGGGATGAGTGGGATAGCTTGACTTGTAGGACCATGTATAAAAACTGTAAAGCCCCAGCTCTCTCACCCCAAATAGTACCAATTCTCCTAACCTTCTTAATGAAGCCCCTACCACAATTGTCTGAAATTCATCCTTATCCAGACACAATCTCAGTTTATTGCTTCAGGGTCAGTGTAGAAAAACTGAATTTATATAATCATAACACTCTCAGTACCATTCATGCTGTGTAATATAAGTTTTGGCATTGTGCATTGTTTGAATTAGCTGTCAATCAAAGAGCTGAGCCAATTGAGAATTTCGGTACCCGGGTACCAAAATTGCAGTTTGGGGTGAGAGGTTTGGCCCTTTAAATGATGCTAAATCATGCATCATATTGCATCTAAGGGTACTTAAATATTGAAGATTTCTCTAAAGGGAGGGGTAACTCCCTCTCCTTTGGCAGGCGATCAGACCTGGCAATTGACCTCACCTTAATCTTGTCCTTGTTATCCATAGATCTTCCTTTTAAAACAACTCATTTGGAAGCACAGCAGCAAAAGTTCAAATCTTTGTACGCATTATTACGTTTTTATGACCAAGACTCGCCCTATGATTTGCAAATAGTTTATGTTGAGGAACTGAAACCGTCCCGATGCAGCGCTTGAACTCAATTTCTGACTTGGAAATTATTATGTAATGAAACATTTCAGCGCATTTCGCCCGCATTCGTCATCCATCTCAGTATTGGCCCTGACCATGTTAGAAGTTAAATGGGTTTCTTGCGAAGATACTACCATTTCGCACCTAAAAAAAATTCGCTTTCGGTGAACACAATAGACCAGCTGTCTATGTTCAACCAATTCTGTATTCGCCACTCAAAACCGTTACTACCCAAGTACCCAACCCTTCACCACCCAACCCATTCACTAACCCTTCACTACAACACAAAAAGCAACATGTGTGCATATCGATAACTACTTACTGATGAATGTTATCCATAGGCCTATACAAGAAATCCCATTACAATATTTTTGCATGCGTTGTTATAGCAGTTACTCATATAAAGTTACACCATGGTTCATAAACACTGGACGTCCAAAGATTTTGGGGCGATGTGCACTTTTTAACTAGAAACTCCCGCACTGGTTACGAAGTAGACCTTATCCCTAACCTAATCCCTCACCTTAACAAAGAATACAATCGATAAAATACAGTTGCAACAGCCAACAAAAAACACCTTGTAAAGCAGTGCACATCTACGGGGAGGGGGAGGGCAATGCGCAGTGGGGATTTTTCACCCGAAGCGTACGGTCAATTTTAATTTTCAGCCATTTGCGTTTCCAAGTTCATAAAAATATTGCTATAGATAGCATGTTTTATTTATCTCATCATGGTGAATAGGTTTTAAAATAGTTATCGGTGCAACAAGCAGCAGCTCTCCTTTGTCAGTTTGTCATGTTAAAGTCAACAATCGTAACAATTTTTTAAACAGCAGTCACCCTAAAGTAGAAAAATGCTGGGTTAACTTTCCTAGAAAGTAGGATTTTAAGAGAAAATGTCTGTTCCAAGAATGGCGATCATTCATCTCATGTTTTTCCACCCCTATCAAAGTAGCCTAGCTCGCCGTCCCAGAAGAAAACAAATCAGATTATATCGTGCAAGTTTATGTGAATGATTTCATCATTTCATCTCAGGAGTAGAACAGGTTGAAAAATGAGAGACATATTTTCCAACCTCTAACCTATAGGCTATACGCACTAATGAATGCTGTCGCCGTGCTCAGTAAATTGCTTCCACACCGAGCGTGATTTTAAGCTTACAAAATAAAAGGACTGACATTTAATTTACCCTCTCGGCCAATAAGAGATGTTGCAAAGGGCGCAACAATTATTGTAGCGCTAATAGCCCTCTTGTTGTCGGGGATAATTGTCGGCATAGACAATAAAAAGAGTTTATAAAAATACCAAAATAGTTTCCACAACATTTTTCAAAATCATTTGAAGAGAACATTCAGGTTAAAATAAAACTGTTATCATAGTGATAATGGTTTAATAGTTTTAATGAGCAGTTTCCATTTTGCTTTTCTTCAAGTGACCATTCTCATGATAAATGGCTATTTCTGACACTGCATGATAATCCCATGAAAATGCTTATTTCTGTACTTTCGTGGTCTCAAAAGCCAGCAAATTGCATCTAGTTAACAGGCTCCTATTTATTATGAATTCAGTATCTAGAGAGCCAAGCAGACCTTTTGTCTTGGCTATTTCTTGCAATGTACTTAGTTAATGGCTCTTTTCAGAGTGGTCACATGCATGATGTAAATTCTTGATTTCCAGATACCAAAACTGTACATTTAACGAGTAACGATGATTAATTTCCATAACTTTTTCCCCTGTAAGATTGCTTGCTATTTGGCTCCAGCAGGTTTAACCTTTATCTTCACAAAGTAGCCCATTATTACATAAAAATCTTAAATCGAGAGCTGACAATAACACAAAATATAATGACCGCCTTCATGCTAGAATGTGAAAGAGAAGGACAGAAACATGGGCGTCCGCAGGTACTGGCAAGGGGGAACTGCCCTGCCCTGGAAAATAAAATAACCTGGAAAAACGAAGAAAACAAAGAAAAAGACGAAGAAAAATGAAGATCAACATTTCTTAACAGTTCACCCAGTGTTTTCCCTATTTATATGTGGTGAATAGGCTCAAAATATGCCATTTTCAGTAATTTGAGATGCATTTTGGGCCAAAATTTTCTTGCGCTCCGCGCCAATTCTAGTTATGTTGATGTGGTGAAGGATGAGGCCGGATCCCCTCCTGGAACCACGCATGCTATCTGACAACAGTCAATGAGATGTCAGCACTGATGATTTGCAACTAATTTCTCTATGTGTGGCTTTAGACTTTGCGAGCTGCAAAAAATGACCACGGGCTGTGTGTTGCCCACTCGTGAAACTGACTTTATTCTACCTTTATGGAAAGGTAGCCTACTCATTACCTTTTGCAGGAGCGCCGTATGACAGCAGGAAAACGATTAGACCTATTTACTGCATGGAAGTGTCACCTGCAAGAGAGTATGAAACACGCGCAGTAAACTCTTTTACGGAAGCCGAGAAGGGAAGTTTGGAGAAATCCGGCGAGGGTCTTTTTCTCCATACCATTTTATTTTTCTTTTCTTTTCTTCTTTTTTTTTTTTTTTATGAAAAAGCAGGTTGAAGAAATAGAGCACCGTTTTAAGGACGAAAATACCGGGGCCAAACATTTAAGTAGTGTAACGCAATTCGAGGAGTGCTGTCGGGGCGCTTTAGATCCAAACTCACAAAAAGTAGCCTACTTCGGGCAGGCGCAATATTTGAACGAAAGTCGTAAGGTAAGGTAACGTAACGTAAGGTAAGGTAAGAAAACTTTATTGCTCCATCACGAAAATTTCATCACTCGCACAGAGAATAACAATGTAAAAATATAAAAGTACAAACATACAAAAAAGACATCAGAAAATTATATACATATATGAAAAATTTATTTAGTAAAATTTTCATTAAAAAAATTAAATTGCACGTGGCAGAAAGGAATCACGGTATCTATTGCATTTTAGAGTGGGAAGTCTTAGCCTTCCGCTCTTCATTTGGTTATCCTCAGTGAAGTAATAGTATACGGCTCTGGGTAGCTTTCCTGAGTAGCGCCACCGCGGCTGGAGCCTCATTTTGGCTGCCTTGGTTTTCGTAGGTATGAACTGAACGAAAACTCTTCGCTCCGCGAGCTATTCCTCAGATGGTATCTTTTTGCCGTTGAATGGGAATGAAGACTGAAGATACTTCTGCGTAATTGCTGTGCTTCTGCTCCTTTAGTTGGTTTTAGTACTGAGCTCCCAATAGCCGGACATTTTAGTTTGCGGGCCTTATTTGTTAAATAAAAAAAATAGGAAATTTGCTCTTTTCGAGCGTCTCGATGTAAGAAAGCCATTTTAATTCTCCTCGTGAGTTGTTTCCGTAATCACCGTCGCTTTTAAAGCATATGCACGTATTAACACCGGGGTTTTCTCATAGGTGAGGAACGCCAGGCGAAGCAAAAAAGAAAAATTGACAGAGCTTCGAATCTCTCGATATTATTACTAGTGTCAGTATATTAGCGGATTTTGGTTTAGCTGTTTGGTCCTTTTTATATGAAGTGTATGATTTTTTTCCCCGAACAAGTGGTACCGTATTTGATTTTCACGTGGTTTAGTTCCTCGTAATCATGCCCAGGCTCCAATAGCATGGTTGTTGAGTGGCCCTTGCAGTTACTTGAAATGAATTTTTCATTGAATGCGTTCTTCATTTCCTCTCAGAGTTGGAAACGCTCTATTAATTAATTGACAATCTCACATAGGTCTATCCTCTGGTCCTTTAATGGTTGGGAGAGCCTGTGTAATTGTCCCATCAAGATATTTGTTTACGTAGGCGTTCTGGATTTTGGTGTCGAGCCACCCGTGACGGATTCCAAGTTCTTGCCTTTTTGTAGCCGATCCGTGACAGCCTGAGACGTTACCAATGTGATTTTATAACGAAACCAGCGAATCAGCAATGGAACAACAATGCCTTTTTTGAAGTTGACTGATTCAAATACCACATATTTCTATTGCCAATGTCCTCATATCTTTAAAACCATTAGCGAGCACGTTTGATAATAGTTTACAATCAGCCAAAGTTTCTATTTTGCTTTGCTTTGCTGCGCTGGAGGCATAGGCGTACAGGAGCATTGCAGTTTGAGGGCAGAAGTTTTTTGCCCGAAATTTGTAATTCTGCCAGAAAGGCTATCTAAACGGAGGACCACCATTAATTGGCGTGGAGCGTACAGAAAATTTTTAAAATTCGTATGCCTACCCCTCAGACAATCGAAAATGACATTTCAGAGGCTTATCAGGGGGATCTAAGCAGACACCAGTTTGCGTTTTCAATTGTAGATAAACGTTCACGTCAAACCAAAATTCAGCCATGAAAAACTAAGCGAAGCGCCACCGCTTGGTTGGCGCGGAGCGTACAGAAAATTTTGAAAAACCGGACCCCTAAGACAGCCGGAAATGACATTTCCCAGGCTTAGAAAGAGGATCCGTAACCAGTCGCTATTTTGATCAGAAAATTATCAGATAAAATACACCACCACTGGATAAAATGGTCTTGTATATTGTGTGGAGACAAACTATAAAACGGAATTGAAATCACCCTAATGTATTTTACTCAATTACGACTTTTAGCTAAATTCAATATATATTGAATTGATGAATTGTGTAACTGAACGAACTTTCGACTGTAAATGATTTTACTTCTATAGTGACACCTTTTGAAAAAAAAATCACGTATTGAAAAATAGTATTAAGAAACTTATTACCCGATTTTCATAACCACTGCCCGAATTTGGCTCTAGGGGTAGGGTAGATGGCAAACTATTGGCACCCCAAAAGTATCTTTAAAGGCATATTTTCATCATCCCAAACAGTTCCAATTCTCCCAACCTACTTACTTCTAGCCCCTCCCACATTTATCTAAAACTCATTTTTATCCAGACACAATCCTAGTTTATTGCTTTATGGCTTTTCCCAGTGGCCATACAAGTCCATAATGTGTAATCAAGACACTCTCAGTGCCCATGCTGTGTAATTTGGCTATGATGCATTTTTTGAATGTGATGCCAATCAAAGAACTGTACCAATTGAGAGTTTTGATATATGTATACTGAAACTGTAGTTTGGGGTGACGAATGACGGCCTTTAAGCATGTAGTTTGAGCCGAACTTTCATAACTCTATCAGAAATCTTAGACTGCATTTAATCATCTCTTCATAATTCTATTCAACCTGTTTGACTCCGTAGTTGCTTGTAAATAAACTTAGGACGCTGGTCGTGTATCTTGGTTTGCTTCAATCGTCTTTCAAAGAGTTGAAACGCGACAATATCAAACGTACATTATTCATAGGTCTCTATGATTATGTCGATTGGTCGTGTGCAGGGCAGCAGGTGTGGGTATGAAGGAGCACAATATTTAGGACTATGAAGAAGATGAATCGTCCTCTACTTTGTTTTAATGGGATCTGTGTTCTTCAGTGAATGGCAAACACATTTTAAGGAAACTCAAAATGTCTCGGTGCACTGCAGTCTGCATGCAACTTTTTCAGAAAAAAGTATGATTTTAATGCAAAATTTCGACACGCTTACATCATTCATTGATATAGCGATTCGACTATTTCGTGTTTAGATCATTATCAGAGAAGTAAAATCACACTGACGTTTACTAGATTAGAGACTTAAATCAGGAATTAGAGGTACATCTCCATCCTCTGTCTGCTGATAGTGTTTGGTGAGGTGTCGTTCTAAAAGACATATTTTAATGTCCATTTGTATCAGCAATCTTACACCGGTAAGCCTAAGCAACGATGTCTCAGTCGAATCGTACCAGTGGACACCACTCCCCCTCGATCTGTGATTTTCTCGAAGTAGATTGAAGTGTGCTTTTGATCAAGTCATGGATTTGTTTTACATTCTTTCCATTACAAATGGTTCCTTACTATTAGAACTTTTGCACAAATCTTTCGCAAACTATTACAATTTTCGTTGTGATTCTAATTACTTATAGAGTACACCCGGTATTTAAATTCATATTGACCGTGTAGTCCGTTGAAGTTATTAGTAATTATCCACACTTTCAAGATCATGTTTTGAAAACTTTAGAGTTTCCTTGTAACTCAAAATATTGAAACATTTAGCACCATTTTGCATCTGGGCCCTTTCTCATAGCAACTCAGACACCCAGTGGCGTAGCTACAGGGGGCAGGTGGCTCTAAAAATGAAGAATTCGGAAATTTGCAATTTGTGAAACCAGTCTACCGTGTGGTTTTGGACAACTCATGAAATTCCGAAGTCTCCCCATTAAGGGACTGCAAGGTAATTTTCAGCCTGTAGAAACATATTTCTTGATGCCGTCTAAATAGGCATGCCTGGAACATGATGCATTTTAGCCATGAACACTTTTATGACTTTGCGGGGGATAATCGTCCAAGGTTTTGCTGTAGTCAGTTATGTCAGGAAATCAGTTAGATTTTGGAGGGAACTTCTAACATTTTTACCGCGTTCCAGTCAGTCCCATACAAAGTATATTGTACCTGGTATGAAGGAACCGAGAGACGTTTTCAATGATGCATTACATGTAACTGCACCGGTGAAGAATTTGATCATGCTATTGAAGGCATTACTCAAATAGAACGATCAATTCAAATGTAGTAGCCCTATTAACTTTGAAAGCTTAATCATGTGGAAATCATACGATCACTAGCTTTTCACTAAGACGGTATTGAAAATCTAACTTATGTCAATTTTTTCCGTTAAGAAGCCTACCACTGTTCAAAGCCTATGAGAGAACTCAACCGCGAAGGATAACTATACCGCGGCCATGGATGCAAAATTAACTCACAGCTGAAGGAAGATGAAGATTGGTGCAATACTACTCTAAGCGAGGAGCAAATTCCAGATTTTTTTTAATGAAGACCATAGGCGGGATTATGGGGAAGGGGGAGGGGAGTGGGAGGGGCGGGTCGCGGGGACACTTGCCCCTACTTTTTTCCACAACTTAGCCTTTAACGTCTTATTCTGGTTGCTTTTGAAAAACAAACTGGAAATTTGAAATACAAACTGAAACTGACAGAGCTACGCGGGTGATACTTAATTAACTTGTATAATGTTTAAGCAGGTCATACACTGCATTGAAAACTAAATAAAAACAATTTTCTTCCAATAATTGTCTCAACGCTGTTTTTTCGATTCGCTTCGCGCGCACCCGTTTTAAATAATTCAGGATTCGGGGTTACTTCTTGTAGAAAATCTCTTCCATTGTCACTGAAACTTATCACCAGTGCCCGGGCCGTACACAGCTGAAGTTCTATCGTAACTAGTGAAAGTTGGAGGCAGGGAGGCGGTCGTCTTCTGGTCCCCTTCTCTTACCAAGAGTCCCCAAAGCTTTCTGAAAGGACGATTATCTTATTTGACCCTAATCTGGGCGCCACTCTTTTACAGCTAAAGTGAAAAGGGGCCACCCTTTCTCTAATTTCTCTATTGAGATGTCTCAAAAGTCCATTTTGCGGTGTGTTCTGCGCGTCCCATCAGTGGCGTATTTAGGGGTGACATTGAGCAATGCCCCCCCCCCCCCCCGCTGGTGCCGGGTTTTGTTTTTATTAAATAATTTGTAAGTTGTGACGCAAGTTTACCGTAGGCTATACTATACCTACGGTAACGGTACACGGTACACAATGTTTTATGGCCTTGTTGACTAGTAACATCATTCTATCACACATATAGCTGGTAGGCACATATATAAAATGTTATCGACCTACGTTATTGTGTAGTGCTTTTGGGCAGACGGGAAGGGCTTACAGGTGTACAGCATGCAGTGGGCAATATTTTGCCATAAAAAGTCATTCAAAACCATCTTGTGTCATATTTCTTGATGACAATAACACCAGTAGTCATTGAAAGTCGACTGGGACGTATTCGGGCAGTCTAATGATCACAATTTTGCAGTCTTCAATATGATTCTCCATAAGGTGTGAAACGTGCTAAATTAGTTAGCCTGTGGTGCTGTGGACCCGGAATTCGGCCAACAGTAAACAGGTAAAAAAGGAGGTCGGCGTATCTTCCGTTCAACTTCAATTTATAGAGTGGGCATACAAAGTCATTGTACAACGATAACCTTACTTTGGAGTAACCATATCATCTTCATTTTATATGGTAATTTTCTGATCTCTTTGTATGAATGCTCGTATTTTATTGAGGTGAACATTTAATTTCAAGTGAAAGCTCAAAATAGCGACTGTTTAGATTCAACTTAAAAGCCTGGGAAATGCAATTTCCGGCTGTACGAGGGATCACGATTTTTCAAAATTTTCTGTACGCTACGCGCCAACTGATGGTGGTACTCCGCTTAGATAGACTCCCGGATCAATCTCACTCCACGTGATTGCCCCCCCCCCCCGGTTCAGAAATTCCTAGCTACGCCACTGCGTCCCATCACAGATAAGGACTCTATAAAAAAAAAAAATCTCAGGAAAGGACTCTATAGAAAACCAACGGTACGTTTTTGCCTAGTACAAATATCCTCAGGGTTCACCCTGATTCAGCTGTAGAGAAAAGGGACCACTCTTTGTATAATTCTATTTCAATTTCACTATACTGAGATGTAAGTAAAAATTCATTTTTTCGGCCCGCTGCTCGAGCCCCTTCACAGGTAACGGCTCTGTGAAAGTCACCTGAAAAAGACTATATAGGAAACCAAAGTATGTTTGTGCTTCAGTAAGAATGTCTTTAGGGGGTCACCGTTGTTCACCTAAAGTTAAAAGTGGCCCATCCTTTCTCTGATTTTCATTCAGTTTCATTACTGAGATGTCTTAAACGTTAAATCTTTTTGGCACGCTTAGCGCCCCGTCATAGACAAAGACTGAATTCACATCACATAAAAAGCCCCCCTAGCTTTCTGAAAAGACGATGCGGGGCACCAAGGAGGGAGCCCCTAAAGAACCTCAATTTTAAGTAATCCATTCTCCCTCCCCGCACCCTCTGCATTATCGATTCCGGCCGACTTTTATCATACGGAGTAAGGATATATTTGAAAAAAAAAAGTCAAATTGTGATATTTGTGTTTTGTTAAGTGCCTGTAGTTTAAAGCTGAAGATAAAATGCATCATTTTAAAGGCTACAATTTTGTAAATACCCAGGAGTTTCCGGGGGTTTCGCCCTCTGGACCCCACCGGGGCTTTGCCCCTGGACCCCAAGCCGTTAGGAGGAGCGCTTGGCGCTCCCGCGGCGCCATCGGCGCCGCTTACTGGTCTGTCCGAATTTGCCCCCCACTTTCAGAGATCAAATCCCGCCCCTGGATAAGACCGACTGTATAGGACAACCCTTAAAAGTGAGCGTTTTACGTGCTTGGATGAACACACCTGGGAACGGGACAAGTTTATAACGAAAGCCAGAATCAAGAAAATACAAAAACAAAAATGCCTATAGTGCAAATACACATGCTTCACGCTATAAGGCATAGGCGTAGGAATCGGATTGGCTGGGGCGACACCCCCCCCCCCCCCCACCCAGTGGAAAATGAAGGATTCTGAAGCATGCTTCCGCCCTCCACTTCACGGGTTCGAAAAACCCCTTTTTTATTGCATGATCTCTCAAAAAGGACAAAATTCCGGCTCGCCTCGCGGGCCGCAAAATGCAATGTAGAATGTATTAGTTTTTGCTCGTATATCAGTTCGATAAACTTTTCCGAGCTCTAGAAATGACAAAATCGGATCCGTAGCATATGTGACACCACATCATCAAGAGACACCGGCATCTATATTGCTATTTTGTATCTGTCTGTAACAGAATTACAAATTTTCCTCTTTGAGAGCCCTTGATTTTGAAATATTTTGTCTAAAAAGTACAACAAAGTTTGGTAAACTTTTGAAATCTCATCGGAGAGTGTCAGTTCGTAAGCCTTGGATAACATTATGTAGCAACAACGATTCAGTCGTCGTGCAAATGATCATGCTCGGATTTGCCATCAATATAGCCTATGAAAGAAGTGCAGATTCCTCAGTAATCATCCAACTCTTTAAATTTCGTTACGGGAAATCCAGAATCCAAAGCTTTTTGCAGTAAAAGCTCCATATCTACATGTGTTTGTCTAAAAGGGGCACAAATTTCGGCTCGCTTCGCGCGCTGCACTGGGTACGTCCCTGATACAGTGGTATTCACATTGGAAGGAAAAATTGGAAAACTTAGCTACTACTTACAAGCCCGAAACATGCAATTTCCGGCTGTCTGAGGGGTCGCGATTTTTCCAAATTTTCTGTACATTCCACATCACTCTTTCGAGCAAAAACTTCATATTCCAGGCAGGGAACCATTGGCCTAACGTACTCAGATATCCTCATACTCACCTATCAGATTCCTTTCAACCCTGTCAGTTGATTACCGTAGCACTCGTAGATGGTTTCTTTTGTTGCTGAAGTGACAAAATGTTATCACGTTCAAAGTCACTGAACGGGACGTAGCTACAGGAGGCAGGGGTCAATTGCCCCGTGGCTCGAAAACGTGAAAAATTAGGGAATTTGCCAAGTTGAGACACTGATCAAAACAGTTTGGTTTTCAAACTTTTCCTCCATCGAATTCCGAATTCTTCATAATAAAAGCTCCATATTTGTAATTATTACTTTTAAAAAGGCAAAATTCTCCGCGCGCTTCGCGCGTCCTTAATTGCAACCGTTAATGCAGTGGTCACTCTGCATATCAGTGGTAAACGTTTCCCAGCCGCTACCGTGCCGTTTCCGTAAAACTTTTCTTCCATATAGGTTTTTAATTTTTAAATATTTTGTCTAAAAATGGCAATAAAGTTTCGAGGGAGTTTTGAGTGTTGCCGGGAAGCTTCAGTCCGCACTCCTTTCAATGTAACAACAACGATCTTCAGTGGACATGCTATGTTAGATATATGTTAATAGGATACAAGCTCTATATTTACAAATTGTGTAAAACGTCCCAAATTGTTTCTTGCTCGTAGAGAAAAAGCGAAAAAAGTTAGCATCAAAAATGTACTTTTTGGTCAATGGGGTAGGGTTAGGTGCATGGTCCAAAATTGTTCCGCACCCCACCCCTTCCCCCCTAAACTTTCATTTTGCTTCCTACGCAACTGTTATAAGGACCGGTGTAGCAGCAGTAAAGACCCACCGTGACAGGAATCTAAGAGACCACATATGTCTCTTTAACACTACCGTAAGTTATAAAGCTGCTGTGTCCATTAGAGCATGGAAATACCAACCGGGGCCTATTACGTGCATTCCGTGCAATAAGAATCTATATAACTCGGCTGTGTACATGCAGTACATGTACAGTGTATATGTACTTACAGCACTGGACGTGAGCGCATCGCACCCAAAGATTTCAAGCAACTCAATAACGTCATTTAATCAAAATGCCGAATCTTGGTGAAGAGTTTCCAAATTTCCAAGCAGTAACCAATGAAAAAAGTATCGATTTTTATGAGTGGATAGGCGACTCGTAAGTGCTCTATGATTTATTTTGCCACAACAGGATAGGGGGAGGGGATCAGCTTTGTGACAGGCGTCCTTCAACAGGACCGTTGCATGCTGCGTTCATATTGTGCTGGTGATATGGTGAAATGGTACAATTTGCACCACTTCAAGTTCACGAGCTCAATGGAATGAATTACCTTTGTGTTATTACGGATGCGGGTAGGCTAGTGCCTCAGTGGGTACTACTTCAGAGTTCCCTGCCCCCAAACCCTTCTCACTGGGACCCCTGGAGTAGCAGTCAGCTCTGGGTCTCCACAGTGGACAGTGGCGGATCCAGGGGGGGGGGTGGATGGGGGTATACATACCCCCCACCGGAAAGGTAAAAATTGTATAGATAAGATAGCCAGGCAAATTGTAGCCTGCAGCTAGGTCTAACTACTTTTTTAGAAATACAAGTGATAGTTATTACATTATTTGATTACCGTATTTTTGTGACATATTCTTCAATAAAATGAAAAGTGTAAATAATAAAATTCCTTTTTGTTTAGACATTGGGCATTGACTAATGCTAAATCTAGTGTTTTCCGCCAACAGCCGTTGGTAACACTTTTTTATGCATGACATTGCATGTGTGTCGATCTGGCAAGACGTGGGGCTACGACTACTGTCGGAAAATAGATCAATGGTTTATATATGAAGGCTTGTACGGTGATGTTGCAGAGTGTGTGAGCGACACAAGTTGAGATATGAATAAATAGATGAGAAGAAGATCTAGTTCTGATTCAAGATAATTGGCGGTTTTATTCCGTTCGATTACAGGCCGGCGAAAAAAAAAAGAAATGTTAAAATTAATTAGCCTATTAAATTCACATTGACGGTATAGTTTGTTGAAGTAATGATTACCAACACTTTCAAGACCATGTTTGAAAGCTTGGGAGTTTCATAGTGGCTCAAAATATTGAAACATTTAGCACCATGTTACATCTCGTCCCCCTTTTCTTAGACACCCAGGCGGGACGGGGGGCTCTGAAAATGAAGAATTCGTATATTTGCCAATTATGAGAAAAGTCCACTGTGTGGTTTTGACAACTCATGAAACTACGAAATTCTCAATCAAATTTCTCCAAGAAAAGCTCCATTTTCGTCATTATTTGATTCAAAAAAGTTAAATTCTAAACATACTTCGGGCACTGCAAATTGCAATTCCTTAGCAGAAGTGCTCACTCATATACCTTCAATTTGGTAAACTTTTCTGAACTCTGGAAGTGACAAAATTGGGTATTTGCTACACTTGTGAAATCAGATCACCAAGTGACACCGTTCACCATATAAAGTGCTATTTTCAAAAATTTTCTTTCATAAAATTTCATTCTTTCTCCAATATATATATTACAGGCCGGCGAAAAAAAAAAGAAATGTTAAAATTAATTAGCCTATTAAATTCACATTGACGGTATAGTTTGTTGAAGTAATGATTACCAACACTTTCAAGACCATGTTTGAAAGCTTGGGAGTTTCATAGTGGCTCAAAATATTGAAACATTTAGCACCATGTTACATCTCGTCCCCCTTTTCTTAGACACCCAGGCGGGACGGGGGGCTCTGAAAATGAAGAATTCGTATATTTGCCAATTATGAGAAAAGTCCACTGTGTGGTTTTGACAACTCATGAAACTACGAAATTCTCAATCAAATTTCTCCAAGAAAAGCTCCATTTTCGTCATTATTTGATTCAAAAAAGTTAAATTCTAAACATACTTCGGGCACTGCAAATTGCAATTCCTTAGCAGAAGTGCTCACTCATATACCTTCAATTTGGTAAACTTTTCTGAACTCTGGAAGTGACAAAATTGGGTATTTGCTACACTTGTGAAATCAGATCACCAAGTGACACCGTTCACCATATAAAGTGCTATTTTCAAAAATTTTCTTTCATAAAATTTCATTCTTTCTCCAATATATATATAAGCTCCAAAAATTTTGTTGGAGAGCCTCATTATGTAGGTGTTGGATAACATTATGCAGGAACAACGATCTTTGGTCAACCTCAGATTTTCCGATAGAAGATGCAAATTCTTTAGTAATCCCCCAACTGTTCAAATTTTCTTGGAGGAATCCCAGCATCCAAACTTTTCTGCAATACAAGCTCCATATTTTCAAACATTTGGAAAGGGGGAAAATTTCATCGCTCTCCACGCGCTGCAAAATACACTCCTAGAGGAGTGGTAATCACACTTAAAAATATGGTAAAATTTGGATGCTTGCCTACCACCCCCATTTCCCATTTCCTGAATTCTAATAGGCATCAGAGACTTAACAGCCATCCAATGGTGGCGCCTCTCTCAGTGTACATTTGATGTCCCATCTGGATCTGGATCTGGGAAAATACTGCACAACACTCCTGGTGGAGTCAAACGTGCAGGGTTGAGTGTGCGTATGTAGTTAGTCGTCCCGTCTGAGGATCCTCAAGGCTGCGCTCTTGAATTGCTTGGGGTCCTCGAGATCTGTAATGTTCTGGGGGAGTAGGTTCCAGTCTCTGACGGTCCGAGGAAAGAAACTGTATTTGTAGCAGTCCTTATTGGTTGGTATATTTGTAAAGCTATTAGAATGGTGATGCCTGGAGGGCCGCCGGACCGGTTGTAGGTTGTTGATTGGCAAGGCTAGGAGGCCCAATCTGGCTTTGTGAAGAATTGCTAGCCTGTTGGCAGTACGCCTGTTTTTGAGACTATCCCACCCTAGGTCATTTAGCATTGCACCATCCTCATGCAAACCCCCCCAACTGCAAATTCCTGAATCTGCCACTTACAGTGGAATTTGAAACACAGCTGCTTGGACAGTGTGACTGCACATTCACTTCAGAATGAAGTCCCAGCGGAAATGGAAACACCTTCACTTGGTTCAACTGATCTGTCCCTTGGTGGATCGCCATGCCACCACCAATTGAATTTTAGAAGTGTCTACACACAAAATGGTGGCACATTTTTGGCAAATCAGTTAACACAATTTTGCTAGGTTACCGCCAAAAAAGTTCAGTACGGTACTGATTTTTTTTTTCGGTAACCTAGAAAAATATTGTATTGAGAGATTTGCCAAAATAATTGCACAATGTTATTTTACTATTTATACAGTGACGGGAATATATATTCCATACCTGCTTCGAAGGTTAGCCAATAGCAATTTTGCGACAGCAGTCAGTACAGGTCTGTATACCTACTGTAGGCCTAGGCCAATACCTTGTACAGGTATAGTACTGTAGTGTGAGCAGTTGAATGTGCTGAGATACAATTTGCTGAATTTGTGGTTATCGGTAAGCTATTGAAGGTGTATTTTCGTGGTTCTCTAACTAGGAATACTTTGGAGATTTGAAATGTGAAAATGCTATGACATCATCATTATAAATGTCTTTGGAAATTCCAAAATCAGGGAGATTTTTTTTTTTTTTGTTATTGGCAATATTATTGCCTTGGTGACACTTGTTTTTTGGAGAAAGAACTTGGGAATCAGGGACTGTCTCAAAAAGTCAGCAGGTTGAAATAAACTTCCAAACTTTAGCTCATGAAATCTATAGGGCTAAATGCAAAATCAAGGGGTTTTAACTAAGTAAAGCATGACATTCCCACCAACCACTCTGGAAACTCTAGCCATCCCCCAGAAGCAAGACATTCTTAAGCATGTTTTGCAATCCCAGCCAGTAAAATAACAGCACTGAAATGCCTGCCAACCATACCGAGAACACTATAATCATATCTGAGCTGTCAGTATGGCATGTTCTGCAAATTGTTTCAGTCTACAATCTAATTGAATATCCTGACAACATAGAGTGTCATCTGTATCCTGTGTAGGACACAACCAAAATTCAAGCCATTGTGGCAGTTAGTGTTACGGGAATTGGACAAAAACCCCAAAATTCATGAAATTTACTTCAAATCACAATTATATCAGAAATTCTCCCCCTGTATGTTCTTCCTTGTCACAAAGCTAACAAAATTACTTCAGTTGACCACAAGATTACACTATGTACCTAGCTGGAAGATGAGACGATTGTCAGACACATCTTAGTGTAATTCCTCTGCCTCTGAAGCATGCAGTACCAAACAACAGGATTTTCTCAAGTGTTCCAAGTGTTTTTGGTACCATACCATTCTCACCCTATTAATTGAAGAATGTGCTTCCTTCTCAAGTGGTTAGAACATTGGACTTGCAGTCGTGATGTTGGGAGTGAGTTTGAGTCCTGGCCTGGTTATACCTGAGGACTTTAGAGACGGAATCTACTACTTTTATGCTTGGGTTCAGCATAAGCAATGTGGAGTAGAGAAAACAAGCCGCAAAGCCACAACTGAAAAAAAAGGCTAGGACCTGCTCATCTTGAAACAATTGGTTGGAAACTGGGTTGTAAAACTCCCTCTAACCTAACCCAACCTACCATGCATTCGACCTGCACAATATGTAGGCTTTGAATGTAAGAAAATTCAGAATCTCCAAGTGGGCTACAAATCACACTCCCCAAGGAAATTAGGAGTGGTAAATGTGGAGTTTTAGTTAACTTCAACAGAGTTACATGTAATCTAACATTTTTTATTTAGGTGTGCAAAGTATTACACCCCTAACAGTGATTTGAGGTGAGTGATGGTTGGTGTGTGGTTGCTTATATAAATAATCATTTCCTTAAAATTTAAGGTCTGATAATACTGTATGTGCATAGCAGTAGCATACTTGCACAGAATTTAGGAAAGGCATACAAGTAACACAGTACTATTACTGTACCAGCACAGGCTGTGCACCATTCAGCTACAACTTTGTGTTCAATTGATCTTGTGAGGCTGGACCTACATTAACCATGGGTGACACTGGTGGACCTTCATGAGTGATATTCTTAGTTTCTTACATTCTTATATTTTGGAAACTATTTTTAGGCAACATGTACTGATTTCAGAGAAAATGGTAAGTTTGCAGGTTGTTAGTAGCTTTCAGTATAATCTTTGCCCATGTACGCTGTACAGCAAATGCTTTGTACACTACAATGATCCATGTTCTTTCCAGAAAAGTATGTTACTGTAACCTTATGCCCTTTCAGAGGCAGCACCAAAATCACAGAATGTCAAAATGGGGAGTGTGGGCATTACTAAGGACAGAGGAAAATGTTGGGAGGCAAAATTTTTCAAGTGCATCACAAACCGAGCCGAAAGCACTCGCTCCGGAAGGAAGGGGGGGGTGAAGACCCCCCTCACTTGAACTTGGGGCTCATGTGGGGGGGGCTAAGGCAAAATCTGAAGGGGTGAATGCCCCTTCTTCCCCATTATAGTGCTGCCACTGTGCCCACTGGGCTTTTTTTTACAGTAGCTGTAGGAATGGGGTTTGAGGCCATGTGGATGCATGTCATTGGAAGCATGTTTTGACAAAACCTTCACCAAATGGTACAGTTACAGTACCAGCAGGCTTCAGCAAATCCCCTGCAAGACTGGAACAAGTGAAAAGTTGTTCTGGAAGCACTTTGCTCAGCAATGTAGCCTGGCAAAGTTTCCACAAGGAGTTCAGTAAAAGTAGTCAACCCTCACTAACAGTGTTTGTAGTGTACAGCAGTTCTCAACTGACACAGCTCTTTGATTGACAGCAAGTTCAAAAAATGCAAAGTACTGTAGTTTATCATATGCAGCATGTGCAGTACTGAGCCTGCTCTGGTTACACATAAGTCTTTTACACTCACTCTGAAGCAATAAACTGAGAAGCTGGGAATGTGTCTGAATGATGATGAGTAACAACACAGTTGTTGGAGACGCTTTTAAAAATAGGTTGGGAGGATTGGAAATATTTGGGGTGAAAAGAGAGGGTCGATCATTTTTCAAGTGGTCAAGATCCAGAAGATATCCTCATGATTATGAATGCAAACAACTTGACTGGGAAAACAGTTAGCCCTTAAGGTGTGTTGTCTCCAGTCATGTTGAAAATAATGATTATTTTACAAGTACCTACTGCACTGTAAGCCAGACTGTGCAAATAATAGTTACAATCCACTGGTTTGGAAACTACATGTACACACAATCCTACAGTCTGTAACATTGTTTCGTTTCACACTTTGAGGTGAAGAATTGATTTGTCACGCCCTGTTTTGTTGAGCTGTAGCTGTGGATGGGAAAAACACCAGGTCAGTCCTTTGCATAGTACCATGACCTATAGCTTTTTTTCGGATCACCAGGTCTGTATAAAGTAAGCTGTGACCAGCTTTATATTGATGTAAAATATTAAAATATCTGGGGCTGCAGAAATGGGACAGTTAAATTTGTGTTCATTTGAATGAGGGGAATGAGGGTACAGGACATAATATTGTTCAGTAGTTTGACAGGGTTTTTAACTGGTTGGATCAGACAAGTATGTTACAGTGGGTTACAAGAACTACACCATGTATTATTTAAAAAGGACAAGTAGGCACCCCAAACTTGAAAAAATAGAACAAGTTATCACTTAAAGCCCCAATTCTCTCATCCCAAACTGTACCAAATCTCCTAACCTTCTTACTTAAGCCCCTCCCACAATTGTCTTAAATTTATCCTCATCTAGACACAATCTTTATAAACAGTATTGCTTCAGGGTGAGAAAAGCTCAGTGTGTATAGTCAGAACACTCTCAGTACAGTTCATGCTTTGAAATGTAAGCTTTGGTACTCTGCATTGTTTGAATTAGCTGTCAATCAAAAAGCTGAGCTAATTGAGAGTTTCTGTTACCCCCTACAAGAATTGTAGTTTGGGGTGAGAAGATTGGCCCTTTAAAGCAGTTTCCCCCATCCCCAAATGACAATTAAATTTTTGTATTAGTCTGCAGAAATTCTCAACTGGCTTACTGTAACTCTTTGATTGACAGCAAGTTCAAAAAAATGCAGACTGCACAGATCATTCTATACAGCATCAATAGTACATACTGGGGAATGTTTTGATTACACATTGGGGTCTTGTACACTCACCCTGAAGCAATAAACTGAGATTGGTCCAGGCCTTGAGTTAAGATTCTCTGGGTGTCCTACAAATCACACTCCTCAGAAAGTTAAATAGTGTGGTAGGTGTGCTGTTTATTAACCTCCAACAGATTTACATGAACTCAAAATCTCATCTAGGTGTGCAAAAAATCACACACCTCACAGTGATGCAAGGTGAGTGAGTTTAACTTAGACAATTGTGGGAGGGGCCAAGGAGTTTTAGAAGAATTAGAACTGTTTGGGCTGAGAGAATTTGGCCTTTACATCTTACCCCTGCCAACTTATGGTTTTATTTCAGGACTTGAATATTGCATATTTAAGGTAAAGCATTGACTCAGTTACACCCCATAAAGTGGTTTGAATTAAACAATTCAATGATAAAAATATTATCACATGATTCCCAAGAATCATTCCTGAAAAATAATTAGAGACTGTTAGGATTTTAGGGAACTGCACTCTTTTTCCCTTTTTTGAATCTAGATCACACATAGGGAGGCAGTGTCTTAAAGAGTTATTGTAGCATATACTACGGTAGGCACATTAAGTGTCAGTGACTCCTATCAAACTCTTCACATTGTCTGGACGTGGAAGCTCTTAACAAAGAGTTGCAATTGCAGCTGTCCCTGGAAGAAAGGTGTCAAAACATGCACAAAATCATGTTTTGGAGTTTGCATTGTGTGAATTGGCATTAAACATGGTTGGCTCTGTTGACCTTGCTTTCAATAACCCTTTTTTTAAGGCTACTGTGGGAAAAGAACAATGTTACTGTAGGTCATGTGTGTAACGAGAAGGATGGTGAGATGTTTCTGTGGCAGTTACGATTGGTTAGATGGAGTTTTACCACCCAGTTTCTGACTTGGTTTAAGTCCTGCCAGCCACAGCCTTTTTTGTGACTCAGTGGTGTTCTATTTCCCCTACTGCATTTTTGAATTCAAATGTGAAGTCAGTCAAAGTGAAAGTGCTGATCCAATTGAGATTTTCTGAAAACTGGTACAAAACCTGTGGTTTTGGATGAGAATTGACTTCCTTTAAAGGCCAATTCTCTCACCCCAAAGTCCCAAACAGTACCCATTCTCCTAACCTTCTTACTTAAGCTCCTCCCACAATTATCTGAAATTCATCTTCATCCAGACACAGTCTCAGTTTATTGCTTCAGGGTGAGTATTGAAAGGCTCAATGTGTATAATCAAAACACTCTCATCAGTTCATGCTGTGTAATACAAGCTTTGGCACTTTGCATTGGTTGAATTAGCTGTCATTCAAAGAGCTGAGCCAATTGAGAATTTTGGTACACCCCTACCAAAACTGTAGTTTTGGGGTGAGAGGATTGGTCCTTTAAAATAAAATTCATTGGATATTTTTTCATCATTTGTTAAACAAGTAAGTAAGTAAGTAGATGACACTAATTACTGTAGCACAGAACTGATTGTCCAGTGGTTGATGGGAAATATATGGTTGTCATGCTAATTTTTCAGAAATTTATACCACATTTTCCACAAATGCTTGTATCACAGTGCACAACATCTTGCATGAAACAAAAGTACACATTATGGTGATTACCACTTACCACTTTATTTGAAATCAGGGAAGTTTTTCAACTTCCATCTTAATTCTTGGGTAGGCCTATATGCAAATGGAATTTGTTTCTGTCAAACTTCGTGTTGTCCACAGGACAACTTGCTTTGTTTCTATGTCTATTTGGAATATTTAAATATTTCTAATTTCCAGTTATCTCAGAGGCCCTGTTAAAAATCTCCACTGTAGCAACATTTTGAGAGTAACCCATTCTCTTCTGAGCAAAACATAAATTGAAAAGTTAATTCCCATCTAGTGTGTGTTATGAACTAGCTTCTTAGATGTACAGTAACTTGGTAAGATGTGGAACATGATCTGCAGTACAGGTTTAGTCTGAAACATCCATTTAGACATGAGAAACTATCTCATACCTCCCACGTCTTACCGATATCTGGCTCTTTGTTTGCATGCTTCCCTCCTTCTATATTTACATGGCAGACTAATGGAGATAAGTTGCCAGGATGATCTATTGTAGAATCTAATGTATATATATATGACAATGTTTGTGCAACTTTGTACTAGAAATGAGTACAGTACAGATTGCTGAATTGTAGTTTATAGTACACAGGCTTATCTGTATAGTAAACAGTGTGTTATGCAAGTTGCATACAGGTAGTGCAGAAACTGCTTAGTTTTATTAAAGTGCAAAATCATCAGTGTGCATGTAATTACACATGTGCTGTGCATGCAAACCATTTCATTTAAAGGGCATGAGCAGTCACCCCAACTTGAAGAAGTGTAGTAGACTGTTTTGTTTCATGATTGGCCATTGAGAGTCATATGAGAACAATTTTTCCCTTCAAATATGAAATTTACTAGGATTGACTGCTTGGTTTACTTTCAATATGCAATAAAAAGTTGTATAATATGGTAAAAGATATTTTGAAGAGAAATAAGAGGAAAATTGTGATATTTAGCTGTTGCTTCAAAATAAGTTTGGGGGACTGCTCTTGACCTTTAAGCCTTTTTCCAGGCCTACAGACTGTTCAAGGGAAGGAACAGTCCTAAAAGTGTAAATAGCAGGATTGGGGCAATTACATCTCAATGTAATCGATTATGATTGCGATTACTTCATATTTCATGATTGCGATTATGAATACGATTACAGCTAAAATTGAAAGCAATTGATTACAATTGCGATAACATTGCAATGTAATCATGATTGCAATCGTGATTACATTTTCTTTCCACATAAACAATGTAGTAGGCAAAACAGTCCAGTGCCCACTACTGGAGAAAAGGCCATGGACATTGCTCTAGATAAGCCTGGAAGGATACAGGTTTAGGCATAAAACCCTATCTAACTAACTACATTTTGTTTCTAACATTTTCTTTTGCAAAAAGTATACTTCTAGAGAATGATGTAACTAGACAAAGAAACAACTCTGGAGGTAATGACAAACTAAATTTTGTCATTCCAACAGAAGAACTAAGCACTGGAAAAATTGTTTAGTAATGTTACCTCTTTGTTCAATTCAACTTCAATGTAATCAGAAATGTAACCATGATTGCAATAACTTACATTGTAATCGATTACTATTGCAATTACTTTACTTTCCTGTACTGAAAGTCAGTTGAAGGGTGTAACGGATGATTCCTTGATTTGATAAGTGACTGCACATATAGCAAAACATATAGCAAAACTGTAAATCCACAGTTTGTTAAGTGTGATAATGTGATTCAAACTATTCTTCTTCAAAGTGTTATTACGACTGGACTGGATTTTAATTTGGCAGGGGTAATTTTCTTAACATGGTTTTTTTTTTGCCTGCAGGGTTCTGGTGTCCTGGTTCTAAAGTTTTCTAAACCTTGTATGTTCTGAGGTAGCTCCAGTTTTAGGGCAAAAGAGAGTTTTGGTTCAGTACTCCCATGCATAATCTAACAACTTGCTTGGATGAGGTCAATTGCCAAAGGGGTTAGGGTGGGAGACATCAGCCAGTGTGGACAAACAGCCTTTTTTAACCTCCCACCCCTACTTTTTTTTTTTAGAAAGGGGTCGTCAACACAAAGAACCCCTTAGTTTATCTGGACCACTTCCAGGAATTTAAGTCATCAAGATTTAACGGAAATAGTGGATCACCCAGCAACCCCATCATTGTTGGTGGGGTAGGGAGTGATTGCCAAGAGAAAGAACAAGTTTGGGAGTTCTTCTTTACCATGATCCGTCAACAACCAGGAACCTTGACCTTGGACTTCAGTATATGTCACCTACTGTAACATTCTAAAGCCAAAATCCTTACATTGTGGTCAGTTTTGATACATGAACGACACATTTACCTGGATATTGATGGACCCTTCCTAGCTGGTTGAAATACCCTTCCCCCACCTCTGAGTCTCTGGCAAGAAATTATGGCAGCTGGACACCAGGCTTGCAAAGAAACTGAATGTGTGTACCCCACTTGTACAAAAGATAAGATTTGCATCGTAGTGCTTTACTTGTTGTGGATAGAAGGAAAAATATCATAATTTTACCTGCAGGTTCTCATTCTGTACAGTAAATAGGTTGCCAGCTGGCAGGGTTCCTGCAAAATTTTGCTGACTTTGGTATAGTGTGAGTACATCCCATACTGTACAGACCTGTGTAGAAGTCGATACAGATTTACCTGTAGTAAGCAAATCTGATACTGTGCATAACACACAGGAGTATACTCAAACAAGCACTACCTTTGAGGTAGTACTTTCATGGAGGTTTTCGGCTTCAGCTGAATGACTCTTCACCATAGAACCTGTTCCAAACCCTCCCTCATACTGAATTAAGTAGTCATTATGCTTAAAGAGCAAGAGCAGTCATCCCAAACTCTTGTTGAAGCAACAGATAAATCTCACAAATCCTCGGCATCTTTCATAATATTTTGGGACTTCAGTATTGCATATATTCAAGGTAAATCAAGCAGTTATTCCTAGTAAATTTCACATTTGATGAGAAAAAATATTGTCACATGACCCTCAAAAGCCAATCATTAAAAACGGCAGTCTACTACACCACTTCAAGTTGGGGTGACTGCTCTTGCCCTTTAAGTGATCTAACAGCCATTACAGATGCCTATTGAAGTGTGAAATGCTTATCTTCTACAAGGAGGTCCTTGTGGATATGTGTAGAACCTTCTCTCTTGGGCTGAACACATAGGTGCTCACAGTCCTACGTATGCACAATGTTGAGTGTGTGAATTTAAGAACTGTTATCTGTTACCATTAAAGTGGTATTGGCACATTGAGTTGGTTAGTGATATTCACCAAATTTTCCAATTTTGTAGGTGAGAAAGGGATGGCTATAAGGGGTAGAAAAGGAGGCCACTTTATGCCTTTGTGATTGTTTCACATGTTCACATTAAAAGAAGGGTTTGTGGTCTGAAGTTTTGAAATGTTAGAGGGGTGCTTATTCCAAGCATTTTCGTGAAATTTACATTGGAATCCAATGAGTGGTTATCAAGAAATGAAAATAGAAAAAACACACAAAAAAAGTAAACTTGAAGCAAGCACATATGACATCATATCCCCACATTAGTGTGCAATCTTTTGTTTTTCTTTAAAGGTACAGTCAATTTTCTCCTCAACAATCCCATATTATTAAAATGTGCTTGTATAAGTGGAATGAGAACTTCACAAATTTTGCATTCCCCTCTGGGAGGCCGACAACCTCCTATTGACTTCAAAGTCATCACAACGGTGTGACAAAAAAAAGGGAAACAAAGTATTCCTTGTCAATGTGAGGAGGTGATATAAGCTCTGCTGCCCTCAAACTCACTTTGGAACGCAAATCTACCGACTTCATTAACTGATATCTCGAGAAATACATGTCCACTTTGAATGGAACATTCACCACACTGTGTAGATTTGGTTCGAACGAAACACATACACATGTGTAACATTACTGCTTCAATCTTTGAACTATCCCAGTTTGTTGCTTCAGGACATGATACCCTAGTGAGTAGTGTACAAGGCCATAACATTGTGTAATCAGAATACCCTAAACACAGTGCTTCGTAATATGAGCTACTCTGTATAATAAGAGAATTTGATGTCACAGAGATGTGCCAATTGAGAATTTTTTGTAGGCTACTGCTAAAACTGTGGTTTGGGGTGACTTATGGCTGCCTTTAGCTAGATTTAATAGAAGTTCACTTCCTTAGTGATACTGATCATTGGTGATGCTTGCAAGATTGATCTCATGAGCTAAGTGGCTTCCTGACCCTCAAAAACGTAAGATTAAATTAAAAATTAAAATATTTTCTCTGGGTGAAATACTGTATTTTGAATATTTGCCAGTTGTCACCAACACTTAAACCTACATACCTATTGTAGTTCAGCTATTGTGCAACAGTAGTTAAAGAATGTTACTTATGAATCGACTGGACTACATATTATTTGTGATTGCCCTTGTGAATTCCAAAGAAGCCCTTGTCATCTATGAGATGGTCCTTTAGAAAAGAAAAAGTGAGGGATATTTTTCTGAAAAGAGCCCTTGTTAATGAATCCCAAAAGATATTTTTCAAATTTGCCCTGGCTGCTAGGGTTGCTTCAGCCTGAATTTTGGACCCAAGTGGTCCCATAGTACACACTCATGTTGGTTGTAACAACTTCAAGGTCAGTGCAACAGATGAAATGAAAACCCCAAATCACAATACATGAGAGGATGATCCATAATGGCAAGTTGCCTCCATGACTCATCAATTTTCTGTTCCAATCAGAGCTAAAATGCAGATCTAGTTAGGTGTCTTACTCCTTCAGCTGCAATCTTGGACAAAACTAGATGGAAGACCCCCGCTCCCATGCAATGTTGGAGATAATGAGGCCAATTCGGAAGGCACCATTTTCTTTGGGAACCAACATTGTAGTGGGGCAAGGGGGTTTCGTATATCGCTATTTTCTGTAGGACACAACTTTTCAAAAGGGATAGAGGTTGTGTAAATAGCACTCGGCACCATAAACAACATAAAGACGTGAGGTGTTCCAACAGTTTTGTCCAAGATTGTAGCTGCAGTGCTGCCGTATTCTGCTCAACAGAAAAGAGCACAATAGCCTGCATGCAAAGTTATTAATGTCCATAGCAGATACAGTAGGTTTATTATGTATTGTGCTCTAGGCTTATGAATCTTTTTTCTAAAAGTCCCCACGACTCTCTGGCGAAGAGCCAAGGGGCGAAAACCAAACATTTACTCCCGGAGGAGTTCTGCTCCCTTAAGGAGCTAAACGTCCCGAATGGACTAGTACGCCCTCTAAAGGGCAAACATGTGTGTTCCTGCTCTAGACTGGCTGAATAAAACAGAAGCCACACCCTGGATGCACCAGCGACGATGCGCTTGGTAGGTAAACAGTAAAGTGTGTAGTCTGGGCTTATGAATGTATGAATAGTCTGTTGCTGTTTACACATGTGTATGTGCACAGTGGAGTGAGACTGTGCATTGTACTGTGCTACTGTAGTACATAGCTAATATTAAGTTTCTGGGAAATATATTTCTGTAGGGAGGAAGAAACTGTTAAACATACATTGTTGATGTGCTGTGCTGGCTTCAGATCACAATACATGTCAGACGATGATGATGCAAGTTGTAGAATGTAGAACCGTCCTTGCATGAAGAATCGAAGATTTCCTGATCAATGTGTGGAACTGATATTTAAACCTCTGTTGCCCTCAAGCTTTCTTGGATCACAAGTACAGTATGTTTTTCTTTGCAAATATCTTGAGAGATACTTGTCTGATTTGAATGGAAGGTTCACCAAATTGTGAAGGTCATGTTTGAAGTACAATTTTTATGGATCCCTTCCTTCATTCAACCTTTATACACAGAGGCTAAATAATGATGAGAGTTTTAAGGGTTTACAACAATTTATGTGACATTTTGCAATGTGCAGCCATGTTCAATGTCATTGTTGGAGAGTGTTGCAACTAGAGGCTTATACCTTGTTATACTGCTGTACTGTTTTTATAGTGAGAATGTATAGCACACTTTAAATGTCCTTCAGTTTACTTTTCACACAGTGTCACCTAAGGGTTTTGTTACACACACACATAAACTTTAAAGTATCGTTGGTATTACAGTACACCTTATAATGCTAGTCTTTCAAAAGACTGTCTGGCAAAGAGCCGGGGAGTACACGTAAAGGTAAAGAGCAGTCCCCCAAACTTATTTTGAAGAAAAAGCTTAATAACACAATTTTTAACTTATTTCTCTTCAAAGTATCTTCCATTACATTTTATGACTTTACTATTGTATATTCAAGGTAAACCAAGCAGTTATTTCTGGTAAATTTCACATTTGAGGAGAAAAAACATTGTCACATGACCCCCAACAGCCAATCATGAAACTGGACAGTCTACTTCTTCAATTTGGGATGACTGCTCCTGCCCTTTAAACCAAACAAATAATAAAATTCAGTTCCCAGACAGAAGAACACCCCAAGAGGACATGAAAATCACTTACTGAATGCCTTGCCCCCCCCCCCTCCACCTCCCTTTCCGTCTTCACACCTCTATCTGTACATTAAAGATCTGTCATGCAATGTCCCTTCCTTGACTGACTGAATGGAACAGATACCACACACAGTCCTAGTCATAGCTAGGGCTTACAGTATAGCATCTCATGCCAGCCAAACTCTGCCTTTAACTTGTGAAAAAATATCTTCAGAATGAATGGTTTCCAACCTGGTTAAAAGTAATGAATAGTTAGCAAACAAATAACTATTGTTGCTATTTATGTGGAAGCCATACAGTGCTGTTGAATGGAGCATAGCACAAGATAGTACTAAAGAACAATTTAGTCTTTGAAACTACCAACCTTCTGTTGGATGAATTCCATGAATGCCACTGTACAGTTTGAATGTAAGCTATCATTTGGACTTCCAAAACTCTATCATGTCTTCCTGTTTGCTAGAATGTTGTTCTCAAAAAAGCATTCACCTGAATTGAATCTCAGCACAGTACTTGGCAAGTTGGCATATTGCTTCCATATAATGAGTAAAGTACTTTTAGATGGAGTTTCACAGAACGATTTCCAACCTGGGCATGACGTTAAACTGCATCCAGGTTGTGGCTTCTGTTCTATTCAGCCAGTCTAGAGCAGGACCACTCAGTGTTTGCCCTTTGGAGGGCGTACTTGTCCATTTGGGACGTAAAGCTCCTTAAGGGAGCAGAACTCCTCCGGGAGTAATCGTTTGGTTTTCGCCCCTTGGCTCTTCGCCAGAGAGTCGTGGGGACTTTTAGAAAAAACGATTTCCAACCTATTGGTTCAAGTCGAGCCAGCTACTATCTTTTTTCCAGTTGTGGCTCACTGGCTTGTTTTCCCATAATGAGTAAAAGAACCTTAATGTGTTTGGTGGACAACAGTGGCTTTGTTAAAGGGAGAGGGGAGGTTGGCCTTCCCCCCCCTCAGCTCTGAAAAATGGGAAATTCAGAAATTTTCCACATGTAACACCAGATTATCAGCTACCATTACTGCTACTGTGTGGCTCTCCCAGCTTCTCTTTCATAAAATTCCAAATTCTCTCTAGTACGCAAGCTTCATATTTGTAAACAAACTATCATATCAAACAAGTCACACACAAATTCAGACAGCTGCTTTATCAGCAAATCAAATGTTCTGAAAAGTGTTCCACATATGCTAGGCATTCTTCTGCATGCCACTTGATTGCTTACCACCCAAGTTAGACGTGATGTGTTGTGGTTGCAAGGTCTATACTTATGACTTTGTACGTGTCTATACAGTACAACAATAGCAACTTTTTGGTTGGTTCATTTGGCACAAAACCAGTTCTCACACTAAGAGGTGGGGTTGCAAAATCTTGCCAATTCCTTCAGAATCCGGCCCAATAGAAAATACATATGTGGAAAATTCCTGCCAACATTTTATTACATCCAAGATCTTACTGTAGTACAATTAAAACACACTTTTTGGAAATAAAATTCCCCCAGGTGTGATACTAAATTTGATGGTTGATCCAAAATTATGTCACAGCTAACATGGCATCTTGTGCATGATCAAAATTTCTCCTTTATTTAGTGCATCTCTCGCAACAAAAGCCATGGCATATGCACCCACTTTCAGAATATGTGCTCATTCTAAATAAACTTAATAAAAAAAATGACAAAGGCAGCCACAAGACTGCATTTCAGTAATATTAGGCTTTGTAGGAGCATGTCAATTGCTCCATCTCTTTGATTGACAGCTAGTTCAAAAAATGCAGAGAACAGAAACTCATATCAGACAGGATGTACAGTATTTTAATTATAAGCAAGTGTCATGAATACTTTACTCTGAAGCAACAAAAACTGTGATTGTCTGGATGAGGATAAATTTTAGACATTTGTGAAGGTTCATAAACAAGTAAGTTAGGAGAATTTGAACTGTTTTGGGTAAGAGAATCATTCCTTTAAATCTATAAATCCATGGACTGTCTTAGTAGCCCTCAGTACCTGGAAAGTAAATTATTAGGCAAGGAAATCCTTCTCACGATTACCTTCCTTTCACTTCCGTCTGTACTGTTCATGTACTTTTTGCCCTTTCCTGGCCATCTTTTTAATGTTTTGTATCACACATACTGTATGTACAATAAACAGTCACTTGTATCTTGTCTATTTCATTTGAAAAAGCATGTCACCAGGACTTCATATCCTTTGGGAAGTAGGTCATGTGACTTCAATAGAACTGCTATATTGCAGATCTACAAACCTGCACAATTTGCAAAGGCTTTACTACCCAAAATTTTGTATACCAGTACTTTAAATGGGTGGGTGATGGAAACCAAATAGGTTCATATCCTGGAGCAATTCAGGCATAGCCATCCATATTCATGAATAGTGGGAGCACAACACTTTACAGTATGTGTATGAGTGCCAAATTTTGGATATGCAGTCACCCCTAACTTAAAGTAGTGGAGTAGTACTGTCCTGTTTCATGATTGGTTCTTGAGAGTCATGTGACAGTATTTTCTCTCCTCAAATGTGAAATTTTCCAAGAGCTCCTGCTTGGTTTAGTTTTAATATTGCAATGAAGTCCTAAAACATCATGAAAGATACTTTGAAGTGAAATACTTTGAGAAGAAAAATATGAGATTTAGTTTTTGCTTTAAAATAAGTTATGAGGTCTCTTGACCTTTAACCTTGTCTAAACTGCTTAATCATCATGGCATGTATCATTCAGCTTATTTTTTAGGAATGTATCATATTTGATGGTACAAAGCTAGAAAGAATGCATGCCTTATTGTATGAATTTGGGGATCACAGACAATATGAACCTGATTTAGATTGATTTGCCTTGAATGCAATGCATACAGTAGCATTTAGGCTCTGTAAATACTTCAATAGCATGGTATTCTGTGGACATTTTACTGCATAAAAGGCAGGTTTAAATATGGGTGGGATTAGTACTGAAACAGACAGTGCTTGGGATTGAAGACAAATGGAAGGTTCCAAACACGTGAAAGGCCAGAAAGGCAGGTACAAGCACAAAGGATGAATACAGGTAAACTGTACTAGAAAAGAGGAAAAGATGAGGGAATTGAAATGGAAACAGGCCTGCCTCAGGTAAGAAGTGCAAGAAGTTTTTGATCAGGAAAGACAGACCAGGATGGAGAGCAGGTTCGAATTAAGGGTGAGAAAGATTGACAGAAAGAAGGAAAACTATTTTAGAAAGGTTGTTAATATTTACCTGCTCTGTAGTTGCCTTTTTCCAATCATTGCTTTCTCTCTGAGTTTTTAGGTTTGGATAGGATTTTTTCATGTAATGCCTAATCCTCTCACCCCAAACTGTTAACTAATTATCCCAACCTTCTTACTTTAAGCCCCTCCCACAACTGTCTAAAACTCATCATCTACAGGTAGATACAATCTCAGTGTATTGCTTTAGGGTGAGTGTACAAGACCCCAAAATGTATTCGAAACAGTCTCAGCACTGTGTAATATGAGCTGCAGTACTCTGCATTTTATGAACTTGCTGTCAATCAAACAGCTGTGCCAGTTGAGAATTTCTGTGTACTACTTGAAAAATTGTTTGGGGTGAGGTATGACTGCCTTTAAGATCCATACAGGAGCACACTCTACATGAAATCATCATGAGGGTCTGTAATGGTCCTATTCCAGAATTGTTAAAATGGTTGCATCTGGATTAAAAATTTGGGGGAGTACCCAGATGTGCCTTTCAATTTCAATCTCCATGGATACTCATATTGCTGGGTAAGTACTGTAAAGTGTTGCCAATTTATACAGGTTGGCCAGTAGCCTAAAACAGAAGTTTTATAAGTTGAGACAGACTTCCAACGAGTTCAGTCATTCCATGTAGGTACAGTACAGTAGGTGTTAACATCATGCATTAAATAGTATAAACCTTTTTCTTTTCAGATGGGCCATCCTCTTCTCTCATCCTGCTGATTATACACCTGTCTGTACTACAGAACTAGGAAGAGTAGCAACACTGGTCCCAGAGTTTGAAAAGAGAAGTTGCAAATTGATTGCATTGTCATGTGACAGTGCTGAAAGTCACAATGGATGGATTGAGGTATGTTGGTGCTCTGTATTGTTTCCTTGTGTTGGCAGAAGGAATCTGTTTAGGTCAGATTAGGGTGTGTTTCTTTCTTCAGGAGATACATCCATCACCTTGACACTTTCTGTATGAAATGCCCACCCATGCTGCTAAAACTCTGATGATTATACAGCACTAGGGATATGACAAATGCACGATTGCGTTTTTGAGGCCCATTTGCAATTTTTGGATTTAATTGCATTTTTTTTATAAATTTATCAAATGGGTCATTTTTTCGCCCCATTCCCCCCCCCCAAAAAAATGTTCAAAAATCAAGTAATAGAAAATCCAAGCAACTACAAGTGTGAGTGTCTTTAAGAAATTTATACGGATGTAAAAACCTTGCTCATAGGCTGTCTGCATCACACATCATATGCCGACTTCATCAGTTCTTATCAGTTACTGCCTTGTTCTCCGCTATGCCCTATTATTATCAGTTGACATGTCCTGGTAGTGCAGCTAGGGCTAGTAAAGTTTTAGAGAGCTAGCTGCCAAGGTACAGCAAAAGCAACAGCGAATATCGCAGTGTGTATTACAACCGATGAAATAGATCAAAATTTTTACAATCTCATTTTTGGTTTCAATAAAAGAGATACCTATGCATTCATGATGGCGTGTGTATGTATGTATGTGTGTATGTGTGTAGGTGCACCTATGAACAATGCCTCGGTGGGTACATGCCACTCACGAGAGCTCAAGCCCTGTACGTCTTTCCTTGCTCACACTGAGCTCGTAACTGGCTTAGCTACAGCCAGCAGTGAGCTCTGTCACGTGATATGCAAGAGCCCTCCCTTGCTCACGGCATTCACGTGCTGCATGACTTAAACATCTAGAGGGGAATTCTGACCTTTTCCTTGCAGGGAACTGTTCTCTGTACCCCATAAGGCATTGACTACGGGTATGTGCTGCTCACATGGTTCCATCTGAGCTAGAACCATTATCCTGAGGTCTGTTGACTGCTTGGAAGATATGCTTCTTGCACTGCCATTAAGATTGCGTATAAAAATTTGGCGGCAGAACTTGCTTTCAAGAGGTTCATACTGTAGACTTTAAAAATGGAACCTACTGCCAAAGTTTGTACTTGGTGCTCAGCATGGAGTATGGTGGGGAAAGGAAGGGCTCCAGTGAGCCACAACTGGGAAAAAGGCTGTGACCAGCCCAACTTAAACCAATTGGTTAGAAGCTGAGCCTTAAAATTACATCTAACTAAACTCAAGAAGTGAGCATGGCAAACCATTTTTATTTTGTTGTACCTCACTCAGTGTTTGTTCAATAATAAAATCAGGTAGTGTGTGTGTATACCCATGACTTTTTTGTCTTGGTTTCGTACCATCTTCAGAGGCTTCCATTTATACATGCCTGCAAGTATGGAACGTTTAGTTTCACATGGGTTGTGTTTATTGTAATAGTCATATATAGAAGTCCATACTAAACCCACTGTCCCTTTAGAATGATGGGTGTGAAGACTTTGGCTACCATTTTTGGCCATGGCTTCCCCTTTAAATCAGCTCCTACTCATATGCCTGAATTCTCCATTGTTAAAAAAAGAAGCTACAAGTCTACAGGTTTGAAATGGAAGTACCAGTCTCCAGGTTTTTTCATGAAAATCTCAACACAGAAACACAATCTCCGACAGGAGGGGGGGGGGGATTGCCATCTGGCTTGAAAAGAAAAAAATACAGAAATTTGCAATTTTAGACACCAGTCAAATACCGTGCGGTTTTCCCAACTTTTCTTTAAGAAATTCTGATTTGTTCTTAGTTTAATCTCCATATTTGTAATTGTTTTAAAAAGGCAAAATTTTTCGAGCCCAACTGTAAATTGCAGTAAGTGGTTGCTCATAACTAAGCAGTCGGTGCTAAAACTTTTTCTAGCCGCTACAGTGTCGTTCCCCTAAAATTTTCTTAGGCTTTCAATTTTTAATTGTTTTGTCCAGTTAGTTAGTTAGATGGGGTTTAATGGCACACCAACACCAATGTGTTATATAGTGTCTCAACACAGAAACACAATCTCCGACAGGAGGGGGGGGGGATTGCCATCTGGCTTGAAAAGAAAAAAATACAGAAATTTGCAATTTTAGACACCAGTCAAATACCGTGCGGTTTTCCCAACTTTTCTTTAAGAAATTCTGAATTGTTCTTAGTTTAATCTCCATATTTGTAATTGTTTTAAAAAGGCAAAATTTTTCGAGCCCAACTGTAAATTGCAGTAAGTGGTTGCTCATAACTAAGCAGTCGGTGGTAAAACTTTTTCTAGCCGCTACAGTGCCGTTCCCCTAAAATTTTCTTAGGCTTTCAATTTTTAATTGTTTTGTCCAGTTAGTTAGTTAGATGGAGTTTAATGGCACACCAACGTGTTATATAGTGTCACCATGAAAGAAAAAGTCATATTGTATGTGTATGTAAAACTTAAAATGTTTTGTCTAAAAAAGGCAACAAAGTTTCAGGAGCTTTTTGAATGCCGCTGAGAAGCCTCAATCCGCACTCCTTAGATAGCATTATCTAACAACAATGATCTTCAGTCAACATGCTATCTCAGATATATGTTAATAGGAAATGCAGATTCTTCGATAGTCCCCCAAATATTCAAATCTCCTTACAGGAAACCCCAAATCTAAACTATTTTATGCAATACAAGCTCCATATTTACAAATGTGTGAAAGGATCCAAATTTTTGGCATGTGGTTCTCACTTAAGAGAAAATCAGATTTTTAATTCCTTGCCGAAGACATGCAAGGAATCTACAGTATGCGATCGTGATGTCGTGTGTGTGTGTGTGTGCGTGGGTATGTGTGTGTGTGTGACGCCTGCTTGTAAACACGATATCTCAAGAAGGGTAACTCTGAGAGATCTCAAACATGGCATGTAGATTGCCCACATTGAGTAGAGGGTCCCTATTATTTTTGGTGGAGGTCAAAGGTTGTTTGGGGTCACCAGTGGTCAAATGGTAAATACCTTGGAAATTGCTTGTAAACACGATATCTCCAGGAGGAAAAAAGTGAGTGATCTCATACTTACCATGCAGATTGCCCATATTGAGTAGATGATCCCCATTGTTTTTGGTGGAGGTCAAAGGTCATTTGTGGTCACCAGAGGTAAAATGGTCAAAACCTTGTAAACACTGTATCTCAAGAAGGGTAACTGTGAGGGCTCCTATACATAGCATGTGGATTGTCCATGTTAAGTAGATGATCCCTATTGTTTTTGGTGGAGGTCAAAGGTCATCTGGGGTCACAAGAGGTCAAAACATCAAAACTTTGTAAACAGTATATCTCAAGAAGGGTAACTGTGAGGAATCTCATACTTAGCAAGTGGATTGTCCATATTGAGTAGATGATCCCTGTTGTTTTTACTGGAGTTCAAAGGTCTTTTAGGGTCATCAGAGGTTAAACCTTGCACATACAATATCTCAAAAAGGGTAACTGTTAGGGTTAATATTCATTAGTGCATAGGGTGAAGAGTTTTGAATGGCATGGGTAATGTAAGATGCATTTGGTAAGCTTTTGGAATCCACTTCATTATGTAAATGATCAAGTTGGGTAATTTCAAAATATGTACTGAAGCAATCTCACTGTATTAAGAATGTCTAAAGTGCATAAAAGTGCATTGGTACAGTATTTATGTTGATTTTGGTTTGAAGTTTTGCCCTATAACATTTATTGCCAGTATTAATCTGAAAAAAATAAAAAGGAAAAAAACAATTCATCAGGCTGACATGTTAGTTAATTTATCTTTGTCATAGGTATGCTGATTTTGCCATAAGTATCGCGGCCTATAGATTTTCATGAAATATGTGAGTTAAACAAAGGCTGTATGAGGGTTATTTGAGGACATAGTCTGAACATATTGGAGAAAGCTTCCATGCCCACAAAGCAGAGGAATTGTTCAGTGGGGAACTTCATAAGTGTAAACTTTGAACAGATCAAGTGCTCTGTATGATGCCCAAAATTTCTTTTAGAACATACAAGCATTGTTACTTCCATAACCCTAAAGAAAATATGAAGATAACATTAAAGTTAGTATCAAAGATTGTTAAAAGTTACAGACAAACCTTGTGCCACTGTCCTCGTAAGGACATGGAAGTGGGAACTAGATAATTAAATACACCATGGGTAATTAGTTTTATAAAAAGAACTAAATAACTGATCATTTGGATCAAATACCCCTGAGCATGCTTGAACTGAGATTGCTTAATTGAATGGATTAAATTGTAACTGACCCACCAGAGTCTGTGAAAATTACTGGTCACTGTTATCTTAAATACTTAATTCATCACATTTGACTGCCACAGTGTCCTGAGGGGTTTTCTCATTGAATCATACAGCTCAATGGCTTTAACCATTTTCCTACCTGTCTGGAGATAGTGTCTGACACTAATTTAGCCCTCTCAGTAAGGCTTGTTTTTCAGAAAGTATTGTAGTTCAGGTAATCAAAACTAGCATAATAGTATCTACTGTGTATCAAACAAAGGACGCTTGACTTGTTATGTGGTGTTCCTACAAGCAGACAATTTAAGGCAAATTACGAATCTTGTTAATTTCTGGATTACTAGAGTTCCCATTTTTTGTTAATTTTCAAGGATATCATAGTCATTGGGAAGGGCATTACACCAAAAAACAAATACAAAAGGACCCCCACTAATAGCCAAGGTTACACCTTTCTGTTGAGATGTCTCTACTGTATGTTCCAATTTATGGATGTCTGTTAGGGTTAGGGCTTGTTGTAACACTAACTAATGCAGTCAACTTTTTGGATCATTGAGACATCATTATATAGAGAGCTATCCTCAATACCCAAAATTTTGATTAAAAGGAGCATGTTTCAAAAATATCTCTTTATCAAGTTAGTAGACAACATAGTTTATCAGCATTATAACTGCGTGGAAGATTTCTTTTGTTTGTGGAGGTCAAAGGTTGGGGTCACAAAAGGGCAAAACCTTGAAGACATGACATTTTATGTGGTTATTGAACTGTGGAGGGATCTCATACTCAGTTTGTGAATTGCTCATATTTAGCATGTTGATGGTCTTTTTAGGTAGTTGCTCCCTATTGTTTTAAGTGAGTGTGAAAGGTCATTTTAGGTCACATGATCTCAAAAGGTTTTGTTCTTACTGGTACACTTCAGTATTTGTGAGGGATCTCATGCTTGTCATGTGGGCATCCATGTTCATTATTACAATATATCATATTTCAAGGAATCAAGCCTTTTGGCTTTCTAGTTTATTAAAAAAATATTGTTCTTGCTCGTAGAAAAAGCAAAAAATTTAGCATAAAAAACGTACCTTTTGGTCAGTGGGGTAAGGGTGAGGTGCATGGTCCAAAATTGTTCCACCCCCCCCCCCCCGCTCTCATATTGCTTCCTACACCACCGATGATTTTTGACCATTTTGGAGCCTCTCAAATCTTTAAAATCTCTGAGCTTTCAGGGTCTTCGCCCCTGGACTCCACCAGGGACCCTTAAGCGGGCCCCTGGACCCCAAGCTGATGGGGTTCTGCAGCCTTACTGTGTCACTATTATGTTGGCTGCTGAAAACTTGTGGCCCCCCCCCCAATAAAAAAAATCTTCTGCCACCTATGGTGCATTACCCATGTTTAGAAGGTGAACCCAGATTGAATTTGGTAGTTTAAGAAACACTTGCAATTTGAAAAAAAAAAAACTGTAGACTAACTGTACAACATTTCAGCAGCAGGGAGGTGAGAAACCTTTGACCTTCTTGTTGCATTCATTTTTTTAATTTTTTTTATTTTTGATGTTTCAGGATATCAAAAGCCACAGCAAACTGGACAAGTTTCCTTTCCCTATAATTGCTGATGACAAACGTGAACTTGCAGTGAAGTTTAATATGTTGGATCCTGATGAGAAAGACAAAGCAGGACTCCCACTCACTGCTAGATGTGTAAGTTGGCACAGAGTTTATGGTTCATAAACATAACCAAAGATTGTTTTTATATTGCTTGAGGCAAAAAAATGTTGAGATAAGTTTACCATGTCACACAGGCCTACTCCTTAGAAAGATTGTTAAGATTTTTATTGCATTTATAGTTCCATTTCAAGGTCACTAGCTTTGATGAAAAGTATTGTTTTTGGTTTTGATGATAAGAGAAACCTATGCAGTCATGATGGTGTGTGTATGTATGTGTGGATGTGTATGTGTGTGTGTTTGTGACACTTTGCTTGTTAGCACGATATCTCAAGAAAGGAATGTCTGAGAGTTTTCAAACTTGGTACATGGATGCACCATATTTAGAGGAAGAATGCTATTGTTTTTAATGGAGGTCCAAGGTCATCTTGGGTCACGGGGGTCAATTTCAGAAAACTTTGTTAGCACAATATCTCAGGATAGGAAACTTGGATAGATTTCACGTTTGGTATGTGGATGTGTTATGGTCAGAAGATGGCCCCTATTGTTTTTGGCAAAGGTCAAAGGTCATCTATAGTCACTAGGGGCCAAAGTCTGAAAAGTTTGTCAACACAATATCTCAAGGGAAGAAACTTGGATAGATTTCATATTCGGTATGTGCATGCATATGGTCAGAAGATGGTCCATATTATTTTTGGTGGAGGTCAAAGGTCATCTGGGGTCACCAGGGGTCAAAGTCTGAAAATCTTGTCAAAACAATATCTCAAGGGATGAAACTTGGATAGATTTAATATTTGGTATGTGCATCCATTATGGTCAGAAGATGATCCATATTGTTTTTTGGTGGAGTTCAAAGGTCATCTGGGGTCATGGGGGTCAAAGTCAAAATTTCATTAACACAATATCTCAAGGGAGGAAACTTGGATAGTTTTCATATTTGGTATGTGGATGTGTTATGGTCAGAAAATGGTCCCTTGTGTTTTTGGCTGAGTTCAAAGGTCATCTGAGGTCACCGGGGGTCAAAGTCTGAAAGTCTTGTTAGCACGATATCTCAGGATAGGAAACTTGGATGGATTTCATATTTGGTAAGTGCATGTGTAATAGTCAGAAGGTGGTCCCTTTTGTTTTGGGGGAGGTCAAAGGTCATGTGGGGTTACCAGGGATCAAAGTCTAAAAATCGTCAGCATGTCTAGTGTCTTAGCACTTTTGCCATTGCCTAACGTTAGCATATATGTACATTTTGAACCTATCCTACACATGTATGTTTCTGTGTAATATCCTTAGGCTAGGCCTATACTGGGAAATTTAGCTGTGCAGTGGTAAATGTTTTCTTTCTTATTTTTATTCTTGCTTAAGTTACTACCAGTATTTTAGTTGTTCTATACATGATATAAAGCATGCAGCAGCATATTTTGGTAGGAGGGTGGTATCTGCAGTGGGTGAAAACTTACAAAATTCTCCCATATATATTATTGTTATGAGAAGCTGTTCAAAAGTTCTCCCCTATATGTCAGTGTTACCTATTGCCATTGCAAAATAATGTCTCAACTCTACAGTATTTATGGGGCTGCAAACCTCTGCACTGTAATCTAACCCTCAACAGTCTTAAAAGTATTATTAAACCTTTCAGCTGGAAAGGATATGGGGAAGGGCCTTAATTTAGAGTGTTGTGAACCCTCAAGACTTTTTGCAGATATGTACACAAAACCATCAACCATCAAAACCATCATTATGTCATTTCTTGATTGTACCATGGTTTTTTAGGTTTACCTTAGCATGAGAAAGTAAGGTTTGCATGATTCTTATTTTTCGAGTCATTTTTGGAAGTCAGGAAGCCTTTTGAAATTGCAATATTTCAAGATAGCTTTCTGTCTGTATGTATGCTTTTCCATCTATTTATCTATCTATGGCTTTTATGGAGGTCAAAGGTCATCCAGGGTCACTGGTGGTCAAAATGTGAATGACAACCTTGTTAGGTGTCAACACATCTTATGGTGGGAGACTTTAATAGATTTCATACGTGGTATGTGAATGCTTATGGTGAGAAGTGGATCCCTATTTTTGGTGGTGGGGGTCAAAGGTCATGTGGTATAACAAAATTATTTTTTGAACATGTTAGAATAACATATGAATGAGAAGATAATGGTACAGGATGGGATTATTTGAAATGGAACATTTATGTATCATCAAAACCTCAATGCAGTTTTGCATTCTGATTTTCTAATGTTCTTAATTCTTTGTTGATACTTTTATCAGTGCATTTTGTATGCACAGTATGAGAAATGAATTGGATTGATTTTATGCTTTAGACACCGCTGTACCCTCTGCAATCCCTAATTTATGCTGGCAATAATTTCTGGTTAGCACTTTAATAAAGGAGTTTTAAGTCTTACATCCACCATGGTGGAGGGGACTCATGCCCAGTACACATGGCTTTGTGCTGAATGCCTTGCCCTGTTTGTACTCTGGTATATGCAGTGTGAACACGTTTCCTGCACATCTTGAGTGTGGTCTTACAGAGTTACAAGTACTCCAAAATGGCGGCCAGGCAGAATTATGATGTCGTATGAAAAGCCTCTATACTGTAGCACAGTGGCAATAGGAACTCATTAACAGGGTGCTTGATCTTGTCCTCTTTAGGGTTAGGCGGTACCATGAAATATTGGAACCAGTGCCACAAAGCACTCAGAACTGGTATTGTGGTCAGTACCGGTTCTCCACTCACCGGTAGGAAAACTGCACACGGCACCTGTGTAATCCTGTACATTCATGCAGCAGGGTGTATGAGTATGGTAATTTCATTTCAGTTACCACCAGGGTATTGATGTATTTGTAAAATAAATTATTCATCCGCACATCTGAACACTGTTATTTTTGTTAAAGTAATGTTTTAAAATGAGTATCGGTAATTTTTTCGAATACCGGTAATTTTTTGAAGAACCGGTATTAGAAACACACCAAATATCTTTGGTATTTTTTAACCTGTACCATCATTACCAGTATTCACATCAATACCCGTATACCACCCAACCCTAGTCCTCTTTGAGCTTGCTTGTCCAACTGGCTTCACAGTGTTGTTTTGGGGGAATTATTTTCCAAAAGGAAGCATCATATTAATCTAAAATCAAGTCTTTCTGTGGAGAATGTATGCTTTTGAATTGGATCCACCGTGTTTCAATGTGAGAGAGAAAAAAAAGGACAGGGAAGTTCAGATTATAAGGGAAGTGTTAAGAAAGATATGATTCAATTAACATGAATTGAGCCATTTTTTTTTTTCATGAGTGTTTGGATGCTGCAAGTTATCCTAGGTAATGGAACAGTGATGGCTTTTAGAAATATGTTTTAGAAATTCGAAATGTCATCTTGCAGTTGCAAAATGAAAGGTTACCCAGTAATTCTGGCTTGGGGTTATTAAATTGTTTACATAGATGTCGATGAATCTGGAGGGTTTGCCAATTCTTTTGTTTATATACGTGTTTCATGGAGAGAAGTAAATCTCTTCACCACCCCACCCCCCACCCCACCCCCACCCCCCCACCCCCGATAAAAATGGACTTTTGGTAGTGTGGAAACATTTCTTGTATGCATGGTCATCAGCTAGGGACTTTTCAATTTGAGGACTGTAGATAAAGAGAGTGGAATGCGCAGCAAAAAACTAGACTATTGTATGCATGAACAGCAGCAACGTACATCACCTGATCCGGCTGTTGGTTTTCAGAATGGTCATCGGTTCATTTTAACATTTGCTCTAGAAACAGGACGTTACAGTGGTTGTCATGGTTATTTCCATCTTACCGTCCTCTCAAAACCAAAACACCTTAACTGTCAGGGTGGAATGCCGCACATGCATGTTTGAAACTCACTGTTCTGTTGCTCTGCTGTCCTGAATCAAGAAGTTGTTCAAAACTACTGTAGTTAAGCTTCATTTTAGTATTAAAGGTGATCCTGCAGTATACAACAATAAAAAGTGAATTTAAATGGTGAGAAAGTAAACCTTGACCTAAAGGTTTATTTTTCTATCCATGCACAGCTATTGTAATAGCTGCATTCCATTGCCAGTGGTGGTCTAGTTGAAGTAGTTTCACCTTAGTATGGGTTTTACTTTGCAAACTTGATTCAGTGAGGCAATTTGACTGTGTTGCACGGTCATAGGTCACACTTATAAATGCAAGATCCACAGTGGAACTGAAATTACAACTTATCCAGTTGTTGCATTGATTTTATGCTTCATATTCTGTAGTACTGTAAATTGTATGCCAACCTGCCATGTGCTGGTGTAATAAAAAGTTTTTTTACTGCCCTGGGAAAAGAGATTGGGTTCAGATCTGCACTACATCAGAATCATTTAAAGTGGCACCTCTACTGTCATTGTAGTAAATTTCAAACTTTGTTTCTTCATGGCAGAAGTAATGAAAAAGTCTTAAACTGCTTAAAATTGTCCCTTCTTTTTCTTGGTTTCCATCAAAATCAAGTCACGTCAAAATTTGACTTCAAAAGAACACTTCTATGAACTGAACAATAGTTCCATTCCAGAGATATTTTGTTAACTTTGTCCTGATTGCCTGGTATGCTGTTCTAACAAGAACAGATAGTACAAATAATTGTACAGAAGTCAAATTGCTGCAGGTCTGAATTGTTTGTTCTATTATCTATTTGTGGTACTGCTTGCTTAATAGCTTAGAATTGCTCTTAAGAACCATCTGTTTGCATGTTGTGTAAGTCTTCAACAGCCGCTCCCAGCCATGTTGGTATCAAGGAGTATCTGTGAACCTTTTCTGAAACAGTCTGAATGCATAGGGTAACGGTAGTGATATGTTAACTAAGAGGTGTTTGTGTGCTGGTTTGTAAGGTTACACAATACAGTACTAGCTGATGTAACACTCATGGATTCTTGTGATACATTTTGAATATGATATGTTATGGCAGTGTTAACAAAAGAAAAGAGACCATGATGTCAGTTCCGATACACTCTTTATGGACAGAAATTCACCTTGTGAATTACCTCTGGAAAAATTGAAAAAATTCTCCTTTTGGACCAAAATCTCCTTTACAATATTTTTAGGGAGATATTTACCACCCTCCTCCACTCACTTGCCACCTACCAAATTTGTAGGCAATGTTTTGATTTTCTTTATTTTTTCCTTTTATTGTGATGGTGAATTAATTAGGGGGGTGCTTTCTTGTCCCTTTGGAGTGTCAAGCTTTCATAATTCAGGATGCATCAATATGTGAAGAGTTAAGTTGCATAAAATTGGTTGTAAATTTTAAACAAAAACAAAACATTGGTAATCAGTGTGAATTCATGACATCACACCTACTTGCTTTTAAGTTCACTCTCTTTAGAAAATGTGTCAAATTCATCCGATATTATCTCTATTGAGAACAAAAAGTTGTTCAAAAATAAATGGAAAATTCACCAGTATGCTTTATTACAAGTGTTCCTCTTAAACATGTACCAAATATGAATTTGGTTCTCGGCTTTTCTTTATGTCTTTATTTCAAGTTACAGTAAATTGATAAACTCCATTTTGTTGTTACTTTCAACCCAGGTGTTCATTATTGGACCTGACAAGAAACTGAAGCTGTCTATTTTGTACCCAGCTACCACCGGCAGAAACTTCAAGTAAGTATAATGCACATTACACTTGCTTAAAAATAAGGACATTCTGACCAGACCTCACAAAGGGGAGGTCGGGTGTAATAAAATCATCCCTATCTGTTCATTTATTTGTTGTAACAAACCACTATCACTTCTAGAATAGCACTTAAACCCTGGCCTGTGAAAAACTTTTTCCAGTTGATTATCACAACCTATTAACACAGCAGATAAGTCACTCAACTGTCCAGTGATTGCAGAGTTAACCTTTTGTTTAGATTTTGAACAGGAAGCCTTTAATTATGCAAAGAAGGGTTCATATGTCACTGAGAATAAATCAGCCATATTCACAGAGATCAAATTTAATTGGGTTTGGTAACAGATAGCCAGTTTATGATTCCAAAACCAGAGTTTTGATCTCTAAGCAGATGAGTTGGTAATGCAGGGTTCTGTAGTACTTAGGCCAGGCGCAGATCCATACATTCCAAAAAAGGGGGGGGGGGGTGGCTGACTTCAGAGAAAGCAGGGGTTGGGAAGGAAGTTATTGCTAATTTCCCATATGTTTTATTGTTGATGTGGTGAAAAAGGGAGGGCTGAGGCCGTAAAAGCCCCCCCCCCCTCCGAATCTGCGCCTGTAGGCTGTGATACTTGTCAACTGTCATTAAGGGACAAAAGCAGTACATCTCCCCCCCAAAGTTATCTTGAATTAGTGGCTAAATCCTTAGTTTTCTTCTTATTTTTCTTCAAGTGTCCTTCAAGACTTATTATATATTATCAAGATAAACCAAGGAGTTACTCCTTGTACATTTGACAGTGCTCTGAAAAAAAAAGTTGTCACATGATCCACAAGAGCCATTCATGACATAGGAGTTTGGGTCGACTGCTTCTTGCCTTTAAGAACAAATTGTCAGATGTGCAGGCCTTTCGCAAAATTCAATGAAAAACCCATGTACAGTAGGAAATATCAGAAAAAATTCATGAAAGAGTAAGTAGCATTGCCATCCCCACCAAAAACCTAAATGTTCTAATCTGGTGATCTGATAAAAAATGAGGCATTCATTCAGCCCTAAACCATCTCTAATATTGTGAGAAAATCCCATTTTTGAAAGGTCTCTTCTTCTCCTAGAAGCAGTGTTATAGCAACTCTATGAAGAAGGATGGCTATTGCTTTACCCTCCCTGGTTTTTGCATACTACACAACCTTAGAACTTTTGAGATGTGTTAGTGTGGTGATCACACACCATCAGCCTCTTGAAATCACTGTGATGAGTGTGATTTTCTGCTGACCTGGATGAAGATGGAAGCTCACACTACAGTTTAATAAAACAATACACCTTCCACACTCGTTGTGTCCCGAGTAGTGTGATTTGTAGCCCACCTGAAAATTTAAGACCTGACTACATGCACAAAGCACTTAGAACTGCCACTTGGAATATCCTCTTCTTAGAACTGTCAGTTGTATAAACCATGTGATGGAACCACTCTCTTTCATACCCTTGTAAAAAATGGGGAAATGCAAAATGCTGTCTCATTTCTTTGCTCTTACGCACAAAGTGTGATGTAGGTGCTGTTACTCTATGTTTATATTTAACTAATGGAATAGTTACTTTCATGCTGAAAAATGTGGAATCCTTTCAAAGCAGTGAATGCCTTTACATTTTGTGCTGTACCATATCTTCCCATTCTCAAAAAAAGATTGCTTTCATTGACATAGGACATCAGCAGTTTTGTGGGAAATAAGATGACATTGAACTGAAGCTCAGCCTTTTTCCTCAAAGTATTATAGGAGTGGGGGAGTGCTTTCAAAAATGTAAATCCCCACCCCTGATCTCCCCCCCCCCCCTTGCGAATCTTTGAAACAGGTTACTGACACAGATTACTGGAGGAATGACAAGTTCTATCTGTTAACTTACCATTCCTCCTCTAAAGTTTACATTTAAGGGTGAAAGCGGTCAACATTTAATGGTGAAAGCAGTCGTCCCAAAATCATTTTGAGAAACAGCAGCTAAATCTCACAATTTTAGAGTATGTCTCTTCAGAGTGTATTTCATGTTTCAGGACTAAAATTCCCTGTCTATTCAAGGTTAAACCAAGCAGTAGCTTATGGTAAATGTTCACAATTGAGGAGAAAAAATATCACATGATTCCAAACAGCCTTTCATGAAACACAGGATAGTCTACTATGCTAATCAAGACTCACTGTTATTGCTGACACAAGCTATGTTGTACCTCCCTTACATTATAATCCCTTGCCAAGACTAGTATTGTTTGGCAAGAGCCAAAAATTATTTTGAAAATTATTTTTAAGCAACAGCTGCATCTCCCAATTTTCTTTCCATTTCTCTTCAAAGTATCTTTCATAGCAGTTTAGGGCTTTAATATTGCAAACCAAGCACTTAGGGGAGGGTCATTTTTCTAACCGGCCAGTGTAGTGTGGACAGGTGGGCAAAGGAAATACAAAAGTGACTTGGCCATAGCTGCCAGTTAGATAAATGATTGCCCTTACTCAAGTAAATTTTACACTTGAGGAAAAAATCTTTTGTCACATGATCCTCAAAAGCCAATCATGAAACAGGACAGTCTACAACACTAACTTTATGCAATGCATTTCCCATTTAAGGGTTGTGTATGGTTGTGTTTAACAAAGAGTTTTTGCTCACTTGCTACTTCTTTCGTGTCTTTTTAACCTTGTTTACAGTGAGATCTTGCGAGTGTTGGATTCTTTACAGTTGACTGCCAACAAGAAGGTTGCTACACCTGCTGACTGGAAAGTATGTTTAACCTGCTTTTCTGGTCTTTAAAGGCCCAGTTCTCTCACCCCAATCAGTACCAATTCTCCTAACCTTTTTACTTAAGCCCCTCCCACAATTGTCTGAAATTCATCCTTATTCAGTCACAATCTCAGTTTATTGCTTCAGGATGAGTAAAGAAAAGCCTTATGTGTATAACCAAAACACTCTCAGTACAGTTCATGCTGTTTAATATAAACTTTGGTAATTTGCATTGTTTGAATTAACAGTCAATCAAAAAGCTGGGCCAATGGAGAGTTTCTATTCTCCCCTACAAGAAGTGTAGTTTGGGGTGAGAGGATTGGCCCTTTAAGATGATAGTTGCTCCAAACTACATTTCAGTAGGGGAGTGAGCAAAATTTGTAATTGGTAACTGTACTTTATGGGACCAATCCTCTGGCCCCAAACTACAATTCTTGTAGGGGCTAACAGAGATTCTCAATTGGCTCAGCTTTTTGATTGACAGCTAATTCAAACAATGCAGAGTACCAAAGCTTATACTACACAGCATGAACTGTATTAAGAGGGTTTTGATTATATACATAGAGCTTTCCATACTTGCCCTGAAGCAATAAACTGGGATTGTGTCTGGATGAGGATGAATTTTAGACAATTGTGGAAGGGGCTTAAGTAAGATGGTTAGGAGAATTGGTACTGTCTGTGGTTAGAGAATTGGGCATTTAATTAAGATTAAACTTCAAAGTTGAGAAGTAACTCATATTACAGTGTTCTGATTCAACATTTAATAGGGCCTTGTACTTACCAGGGTATGCTCCTATTTAAAGTGACATGCAAGGATTGTGTTTCTTCTGAAAGAGGAGGCTTAGACAGCTGTTGGGGGATGGGGTGGAGATGTTAGAAAGAAATAGGTATGGAAAATTGATAATGTCTGCATTAACAGATTTGGCTTTAGGTGTTTCTCATTAATATTTCGGATTGTTTACAATTTGCTTTCGCCACCTTTATGCCTCGGCCTCTTGTCTTCCCTTTGAGAAATTTTTTTTTTAAATTTCACAACATACCCTTTTGCTTTGATTCTTTTTACCATTTGTAAAATGAAATGTCCATTTTACATGTTACCAGATGATTCTTCCTCTACCGGACATTACACACCCCAGACAAGTTCCCTTGGACAAATTTTCTGGTATGAACTTTCCTGAGAAGTAATTGTCATGGGAGGAAATTGTCTGGGTTGGCATTGGTTGTGGTTGTAGCAATCACAGAATGATTTTCTCATCGATTGGGCTTTTGTCCGAGATCTGTTTGATTCTTTGATTCTGGTACAAACTTTTTCTCCTTCTTTTGATTCTTATCATTAAAAAGTTTTTAAGTTTATCATCTTCTTTGCTATTTTCCAGAGCGGAGAAGAGTGTATGGTTTTGCCGACTGTAAAACCAGAAGACGTCCCCAAGTTGTTTCCAAAGGGAGTCAGAGTTGAGGAAGTTCCATCAAAGAAGGAGTACCTGCGTTACACCCCTCAACCAGAATAACAATTTTGATCTACTTCTCAAATTAGCCTTATGAGTAAATCGATCTATTTACGTTAAGTGTCATTTTTTCCACCATGTGTCTTTCCAAATAATTAAAAGACACTGTTTTCTAAAAACTGCATTTGGTGGTGGGATCTCGGGAGGTTAGGGTGTAGTTACACTGAGATCCAGACCTGGTCAGCTGATGTTAACATTAGATCAAATTACATGCATTGCTTGATCCTATTGCCTCCTAGTCTGATTGCGCTTATTGCAAGATCAAAATGGGAGGATCGGATCCAGGTTCGACCTGCCTTTACACAACAAATTCAGTCTCGAGCAGTGATGTAACAATTCACAGGTGATTAGGTCTGGACCTTGTGTGACAACAAACTCTCTGGTAGTGAATTCAAATAGTTACCATTTGAAATCATGCTCTGTTTAATATCTAAAGTGCTGAGTATATATTGTTCATTGGTACAACTCATGGCTTTTCAAACTTAACCAATATTGTCAAGTGTGTTATTGGAAATTGCTCACCCTTCAGTACACCGAGTCAGGGTTTTCTCACCCAGTAGGGATTTTTATTTTCTTAAAAATCTCTGAATTTTGGATGTTTGGTCTGGAAAAAATACCAAATGCTTTTTGAATTTGAGACCTTACACATTCAGAAGGTGTGGTTATGTTTTGTATTTGCCATGCAGGGTATATGCAGGAAAATCAACATTTTGTATGAAATCCTTTTTTACTCCTGAGGTTTGTATATTCTTCTTTTAATTAACAATCTGGGAAATCTTGAATGTCAAAAGTGTGTTAATCCTGCTGAATATTTGAGCAGACAATTCTACCACATGATAGTGAAAAAAGTGTCTTAAATCTACTAAAAGACTTGATGACAGAACCTCTGATCAGTCCAAATACCAAATCAGGTAATCACTGGCTTCCTATTTGTCTGTCCAATCTGTACAAATGCTACCCTTCTTTTGAAGTTCAAGTCAATTGTTTAGTTTAGACTGCATCATAATTTGAGCTCAAAAAAATATAACATTGCAACTTCATGAACTGATGCAATTTCTTCAAGTTTTATATGATCCAATCCTGTCTCCCTCTTTGAGTTGTCCCTCATTCTTCACTATTGGATTATTTGTGTCACCCATCTGGTTAATAATGTACAGTATTCATCAAACTTGGCAGTAAGTATTGACTGGTTGAATATTTCATGCTGCTACATCTGTGGCTAAATTTTTGTTTAGCAGTAACTATTTGAAAGTTGCATGCTCTTGTTTCTGTTATGTGCGGTTTTTTGGACAAAGCACATGTCATAGTCTGATACATTTAGAAAGTAGTTCATTTCCCAAAGAGGTAAGAGAACTAAAAATTTATGTGGGTTGAAAGAGGTTGGTGCATGGGTTACTCAGAGGTTCTCACACTGACAGCTGAAAAGGTTAAAGGAGTTTGTCTAAATTCTCTAAGAGAGAAGAGACTCATGTGCCATTTGACAATACTGCAATTGTTTTCACTTCTTTGATCTTTGTTTAACTTTTTTCAAATCTGTTAAGAATAGGAAATTTTTGTATGGGAGATTTTGCATGTAACCATGGAAGTGTAATCTGAAAATATATGCACCAAACTTCAAAGTATGTGATATGTCATTATTTCATTTGCTCTGACACTCTCTACTTTGAAGATCTTGATAATCAACCTTGTAGAAAACTGAAACTGATGTAGGAAAGTGTATCTTATGTGTAGCTTGTTTGCTATGCTGAATGATGCAGCTCATGGTGTACAATTACTTCTTGGTAGTGATGTATGATTCAATAGGCCAGTTGGGGATTATCTGTGTACAATGCATGCTGGGAAGGATAGTGCACCCTCAACAGGGACTGTCAACTTTTTACTTTCTGGATTAATGATTTAATATTCAAAAAACAATTCTGGGATAAAACAAGGACTATGAAATTTAAGGCAAATGAGAAAGACATCTTTGTGAAAAGCACTTTTTCAGAATTTTGATATGACATTTTGATGTGGCTAGGAAGAAACTTTCACTGTTATCATTTGTATTTGTTCTGGTCTTTTGTGGACTTCTGTTGGTATAGCCAAATTGTACTTCCCACTTTATTAGTAGGGGTTGTTTAACCTAAAGAGATGACTAAAATATTATTTTCACTCCACCAAACATCCATTGATCACTGCCCTCAGGCTAAGGAATTTAAATTGGATCTTGCACTAAACATGCAAAATCTGTTGTGAATCATGGGATATTCTTTACAATTTTTGTAAGATGCAGATCTTGCCATGTACTTGTAAGTAGATTTTGGGCAACACATCACACTGCTGATACAATACCTTCCAAGTAATGTGGTACCTTAATTCACTGTTCTCCATTGTGGTGAAGCTATCGATGAGATCAAGCAGAACCCTTTCAAGTCATATGTAAAACCAAAAGGTCCATCTTCATTCTTATTCCATCCTTCCTTAAGTTCCTTCAATGTTTCAACATGGACTAGCCAGAAAAGCTTACAGAGGCAGGATCACCGGACACAAGTGGTAGGAGGCAGTGTGGTGGGAATTCCCCTTTTGTTCCAAAAAAAAGGTCCTTTTTCTATGACTGTTAATTTCTGAACATTACAATTCTCAATTTTGAACTGTATTGCACATCTGGAGCTTTGTTAAACTTCTTAGTGGGAAGGGGATCTCTTTGTGTCTTGTTTAAAACTATTCCCACACTTTGCATCAAAAATGAAAGGCTTTACTGATTCACTACCCCAGTCAGTTCCAATTCTCCCAACCTATTATGTACTTACCCCCCCCCCCCCCCATGGCTGTATGAACCTGATCCTCCTACCATTGTCGAAAAAATCACTCTTATCCACACACAATCCCAGTTTGCTGCATACATTGGTGAGCATACAATGCCATAACCTGCAATCAAACCAGTCTCACTGCATTCTGTGTCATATGATGAGCTACTCTGCAATTTTTTTAATTTGATGCCAATCAAAGAGCTGTGCAAATTGAGAATTTCTGTAGACTACTGGTAAAATTAAACTGGGGGGGGGGGGAGGGTAATGAATAACAGAGCCGTTCCTTCAGACAGCAGATGTAAAATAAACACACAACATATGTGTTAAGTGCTACAATAAGTCCTTTATTAACTTTTTGAAGTGTTTGGTAACATCAAAAGAATGATGTTTTTTTTAACTATTCTCTGACATATCAATAATATGTACAAACATTGCTTCTTGATATGCAGCATAATCTGCCATGCAGACAGAACACGCGAGACAAAAAATACACCATGCATTTCATTTGCACAATTGCAATGATGAATGCAATGTTCACCCCCCACACTGTACAGTGGAGCATCACACACGCATAAACTGATCATTATGAACAGCATCTCTAAATGTTATGGACACTATACACTTCATTTACAAGTTTTTTTTCCAATTGCCTTACATTATAGAGGGTGCCATTGCAAGGATGAAACATCAGAAATGCAATGAGATTGTGACATGTAATTGTCCTGCAATGGCGAGTCACCAAACAATGGCAGAGAAATAAAAACAGATTTTATTGTTGAAATACAAAAATGATTACAGCATTAAGAATCACACAACTACTAATATGATAGCTTAAGAGTGCTACCAAAACAAATGTATCACAACCAATAGCCAATCCATTACAAGTGCAGATTCCTAGACTCCGCTACACCATTCTCAATGCATCACACTCTGCCAATGCAAACTGAGGGTCTGACGCATGAATGTACAACTGAAGCGAAGCTCCCCAAGAGAATATGTACATAGCCACTAGACGTTTACAATAAAAGCTTTGACAAGTGAATTGATGCTATTGGGTTCAAAACTGCTTATTAACAATCAACGTAACACCAACTGACAGAAAAAAAAAAATGAAACTAGTCACAAATAATTTAGAACCACACTCCAGTACAAATTTCATCTCTACTGTAAGAGCCAAAAACCACCAAATCATGTTATCAAAATATGCAAATGCAAAGTTAGCATGAAAAAATATCAAAGTAGGAAAAAAACCTTCAGTAAGGTAATTATTAGGTAACCTTTTCCATTTTTCTGCAATAGGTTTTCATTTACAACAATCTGAGAATTCTGCCCTACCTAAGAACACTTAACAAGCATGCTAAAGGACAGGTTTAAGGAGTCATTTCATTCAACAATACTTTTTATGCAATCCTTCTCAAATCAATTTCATCAAAGCAAAATCAAACTTTTTAAATAATTATAGTTGCAAGTCTACTGAATACTTGTCACACACACACCCAAGTATACTAAATGATGCATTATTCAATGGAAGAAAAGAAGACTAGATGCCAGTTTTCTTCAGCAAACATTAACTAGAAAGAAATAGCCCTCCGCAAAAAATATTTTCATGAAGGTGAACTCTTTAAACCTTTATCGTTTGTTATTAAATAATTTTTATACAATTAAACACTAACAACAGTATATGACATCACAGCAGAAAGAGATTGCTATGAAACAACAAATCCTGAAAAACAATACAGTTAACAGACAAAAAATATTTTGAGACTGCTAAAGAACACAGAGAAAAACATTTTCTTATGCATACAGAACACTTTCATGCATTTAAATGTTTTCACACGTTTGCCAAGAATTGCAACATTGACTGAAGATCTTGCTTTAACAACACTATAAAGTAAATACCAAACAACAAACAAAAATTTAACTAAATAGAAACAATCACTGGTATGAGCTTATCCTTTCTTAAATATCAAAACATCACGGAATTTCATATCAGTCTTAATGGTTAAAATGAAGAAACAACTGGAATTGTTCACAACCTGGCTAACAAGACAGAAGCATTGAATAAGCCAAAGCTATTGCTTAGAGACAAAAATCCAGCTTTATTTTGTACTTTGAAATTTGGGCCATTCATACCAATCTGATTACAGTTTTCAATATTTTTAAGAACCATCCTTTCTGCATTAATTACATGCAAGAGATGTTTCTATTAATTATCCTGGTAAGAAAACCACTTTTCAGGTATTCTCAAACAACAATACCTCTTTTTCAAGTTTTCATTTAAAAGTGAATTGTTACCTTCAATACAACTCGCACAGATTTCACTCTCCTCCAACCTATCTTCTATATTCCTTGCAAAGAATCCTACAGAACAGACCAACTCCAGACTCATCACTTTTTACTTGAGCTACATAGACAAACAACCCTCTCTAAAAAATATAAGGATAGTGGTTAATACTTTCAGCTAGGCTTTTTTATTTTTTTTTTTAACGGTTTTAGCAGCAAACCAAAAGAACAAACAATTCTCCTAGTAAATGGGGATGACACATCAAGATTTGCCCCCTTTGCTCTCTTCCTTGCTAGAATTAGAAATATCTTTCTTCTCTGTGTTCTTTGTTTTATCCTGTCTGTCATTCTGCTCTAGCTGGTCAAAGTAAGCCTTTGTAGAGGCCAGTAGTTGTTTCCTCTCCTGTGCCTGTTTTGTCTTCATCTCCTCAGGAGTGTATTTCTTCTTGGTATCTTGTGGAATATACTTTTTGTCTCCCTGTCAACAAAAGAAGATATTGAGGAAAGTTAGTCACAGGTTTACTATCTGCTCTAGAAACACTTCACATTTCTGAACTTCAACCCTTGCACAGCCAGTGTCTATTACTGTAATGGCACCTTTTTCAACTACAGGGTAGAAAACTATTTTATGTAGTAGTACATGAACAGAATCTTTTAAGGATACATAATTTAAGTGATGAAAGGGTTAAAATGAGAGAACTAAAACCAGCCTGTTAATGGCTAAACATTTTGCCAAGTGGTTTGGTTTGTTGAAGTTTTATGGCTCAACTTGAAAATTTCTGGTTGAATGTAGCAGCATCTTAACAGGCCCAATTCTCTCACCCCAAACAGTACAATTCTCCTACCCTTCTTACCTCAGCCCCTCCCACAATTGTCTGAAATTCATCCTCATCCAGACAAAATCTCAGATTATTGCTGAAGGGTGACAATGAAAATGCTCAATGTGTTAATCATAACACTCTCAGCACAGTTCATGCTGTGTAATATAAGCTTTGGTACTCTGCATTGTTTGAATTAGCAGTCAATCAAAAGAGTTGAACCACTTGAGAGTTTCTGTTACCCTATACAAGAAGTGTAGTTTGGGTTGAGGAATTGGCCCTTTAAGCCATTTGTCCAGTTATGGGTTACTGGATTGCAGTCTCTACTCTGCTGTTTATGTGCTGTGATCATGTGATGTCTTTCAATTACCTCTCAGCAATAAAACAACATTTTGGGCTACTTACTCCATTTACTTTGGGTTGTGCTGTTCTACTGTTGTTCAAAAACAATTTTTTTCTTTCAATATTTTTACTCAAAATCTTGTTGTGTATGAATGAACAAGGTAAACAACTCTGGAAGTAAGCATTAATATGATAACGCACTATCAGGGGGTTAATGCTATTGTTGGATGTACTTGGGCTGCACCATTTGACATGACTACATTAGACCTCCGTTCGATGTGCATTAACCAATAATAATGCACAGTACCCTGAGGAATTGCTTACATTTAGATATCTGTTCCATTGTGCATTAACATACGAGTAACGCACAGTACATCACTGAACCTTAAAATGATTACAAATATAGATGACAACATGGCTTTATCTTTAGTTGACCAGCAACACAATTCTAACAAAAATAATGTTTAGGTTTAAACTAACCCTCTGTGGGAACACCAGCCTGCTTGGAGCTCCATTACGGCTAGTGTTCTGCTGAGGTTTCTTGAAATTCTCGCTGTGTTTTGGTTGCTCAGATGGATTAACCCTCCCTCCTGCTCCTCCCCCTCCTCCTGGCTTTGTTTTGGTTCCTGGATGTGATGATGCTGATGAAGAGGGTGCCATCTGGGGTGGTGGGTGAGATGGAGCTCGGTATCTCATTGTTTGAGGATTGAGGCCCCCAGAGGGTGCTGGAAACCGCATCATTGGTCCAAGGTGGGGATGGTTCAACATACCTTGATGAGGCATCATGTGTCTTGGGAACTGAGGCCCACCAGGTCTCACTCTGAAGCTGCCAAGTGGTGGATGATTATTTGTATTCATGCGTCCATGACTACTGGTACTTGAAGGGGCTGGTAGACTTTTGGGTCTTTTATTTACATGGTGCTCTGATGGTACACCCATGGCATGTGACTGATGTGGGCTTTCTTTGCCATCTTTTGCTTGAGGATGAGGTACACTCTCCTTTTTCTCCTTTTCTTGTTCTTCCTGCTTGCTTTGAAGCATTTTAGATCCCTCTTGCCTCTTATCATCCACAGAGGGCTGACTTTGAGAAGGTCTTGGCTGCTGAGGTTCCTCCTGTTGATGAGGTTGTGCCACCTCTGGTCCCGTACTTTCACCTGGTAGGGGTATTTTGGCCTGAGTAGATGGTGTCTGTGAGAAAGTAAGCTGAGGTTCCATTTTAGGTGTTGTTGTGATAGGTGTGGGCATACCAGAGGAAGAAGGAATACCTGATGAAAATGTAGAACTTGTTGGCTCAGAGAATGCTGATGACTTGGACTGGAATACACCAGAGGTTGTAGGTCCATAGGAACTAAATGCCGTGGCAGGAGATGGAAACTCTGGAGGCAGGGGCTTCCGATCAACACTAGTGATGACTGGATTGAATTGATTGGATGGGGGACCTTTCTCATCAAGGAAATGTGTTTCTGGTCTTTGCTGTGGCTTCATAAAGGCATCTTCCTTACTAGTGGGCTTTCTAAATGGGTCTTGTTGGTCAGCATAAACATTCAATGCCATCACATTGGATGATGTGGCTGGGATGCCTATCTGTTCAGTACGGCTGTTGGTCAGATAGGGCTGCTGTTCAAAACCGGGTCGTTTTGCAGGATTAAATGGCTTGGCATCAGCATGGAGTGAGAGGTAGCTACCGACTTTACTTTGCTCTTGGGACATTTGCGGTTTCTTGTCAAAATATGGCAGCAGAGGACCACCCATCATGGCTGGTTTTTCCGGGCGACCAACTCCAATGTGGCGCTGCTGAAACTTCCCCAGGGTATTCTGTGTGCCGTATGACTGCATATGATGGCCTGACTGTGGTGGGATACTGCCTTGATTACCTGGTCCAACAAAATGGACTGGACTAGGTGCAACTGTGAGGTGCTGCAGGTTCCCCACTGCTGTAGACAGTTCGGAGGCTGGAGTACCTTGGAATGAGTTAAACAGGTTGGCCGTAGCTGGTCTCTGAGGAGTAGACATGGGCTGAGCAGGAGCCAGGGATGGTCCCGCTGGATTTGTTCCCAAGAAAGATGACTGTGGCTGTCCAAACCCAGGTTGAATTGATGCAATGATGGGTCCACTTAAAACAGATTGGCTGCCAACAGGATTTGTTGTTCTTTGCTGTGAAGACACAAATGAATTGTACATTCAAAATAAAGCAATGAATTTAACAGGAAAGTTTACACATGTCATGAGGGTAAAATGAAAACTCTTATTCTGTAAAAATGGATGCAATGTGCAAATTCTTATTGCTAGGATGATGTCATTTTGAAAAGAAAATAGACCAATGGGAATTTCAAATTATTTTATGCATACTATCAGCCCACCATAAATATTTATACAGCACTTCTTTTAAACCCCAAACTTAGAATTTAGAGCACTTGAGGTTCACTTTCTTTTCTTAGAATTCAACAAAGGGGTACTGCATATCATATTTTAACACCACTTCAATTCAGCAATCATTATGAAGAACAGAGCCATGTCCAACTATGGTTCTTGTGGAATTGAAAGTGTTTTCTTCCACCATTGGTTCATACTGCCCTCATTTCATGTTGAGCAACTTGGGGTAACCAATCATAAATGCTTCAGGATATTGTAAATGCAGGAAGAGGTCTTGAATTTCAGACTTAACAAGTAAGGTTGCAAATCACCTAATTCAGGAATTTGGAAGTTTGGTAGGTGTGCCCTTTTATTATTACAGTTGAAGAGAATTATATGAGCCCCCATTCTCCATCTAGGTGTGCAAAAGAAAATCACACTCCTCACAGTGATGTGAGGTGAGGGATGGTGTACAATCTTACTCACAGAGGCAAGATCAGTGCAGTACAGCTAAAGCTTTAATTGCAGTCTTATGTAAATCCAGGTTAGCCGTACGCACTGCGTGTTAACTTGTACAGTGTAAATCATTGGAACTACATAATTTGGATATTCTCTACACAGGCAACTCTACTTCATGGCCACAGGTTGTCATACACACTGCAATATTCGCTGTTGCTTTAGCTGTACCTTGGCAGCTCTCTACTACTAGCGCTAGCTGCCCTCCCGCGACAGTGTTTGTAAAATGATATTGAAAAGACATAGCGGAGACTAAGGTGGTCGCTGAAAAGAATGTGTGATGCATAGAGCCTACAGGCAAGGTTTTTATGTTGGTATATATTTCTTAAAGACACTCAAAGTTGTAGTTTGGTTGGATTTTTGATAATTTGGGCTTAAATATTTTTATTTGGGGGGGGGGGGGGGGTGGGGAGAAAAAAGGTGCTTTTGGTAGTTTTAAAAGAATGCAATTGAAACCCAAAAAACACAATTGCGCCATGAAAAATGTGATCGCTTGTTTGTCCAATCCCTACACAAAAGCATGATGATCATGAAACTAAGCCAAGAAAAGACCTTGAAATTTGAGGCACATGATAGTATTGCACACCATCACTCACCTCAAATGGTGAGAAGTGTGATTTCTGCATATGCTGAAGAACTTGTAATCTATTACAATAAAATGAAACAGCACACCCACGCTCCTTAACCCTTTTCCGTGCATCTGGGTATACATACTACCCAAGAATTTAAACATTTTTTTCGAAAATCCAAAACTTTGTCACTTTACACTTCTCAGCCTTTATTCAACCACCAAATTATAGCTCAAAAGATGCTATTTATGATGAACTACTTTTGGGGGGTTATCATGGACAATTTTTTAACTAATCACAGTTGAAGTTGTTTTTTGCATTAAAAAAAATTGAAAAAATGTCAAAATTTACGAATTTCAGTAAAAAAAATTGTTTCAGGTACCTATCAAGCAGGCAACATCTTTTTACTAGTTTTGGAACTACCTTCATACATCTAAAACATTCTCAGACAGTTTCAACTCAGAGGGATGCAGGGTTTTGGAAGAAAAGCTCCATAATGTTGAAAAATTGGAAAAATATTGTCGAAAACAACGCAAAACAAGCCCTCCTTTAAAAATTTGTAATTCTCTAATCCTTCAACCGATTTTCCTCATTCACAACCAAAATGTTCCTCATGAATTTCCTAACACAAATCTTATCACAAAGTTGGTGCCCTATAGTGATATAGTGCCATCTATTCCCAGTTAGACTTTTGTTTTTGTCAAGATCACTGCTGTTGTAGTTCTCCATACATATAGTGTGTACGAAGCCTGCACACAGTGAGCATTCATTCAATGTTTGTTTTCAAGGTCAAATATTGACAACCAGATGGATTGAAGTGATAAAAACCACTTAGGGATAACAAATAAGGATTAAGGAGTGATGCGAGTGAGTTTTTTATCATTGGTAGGGCTTTGGAAGGTCATGAGAGCAAAAAAATTGTTCCGGTGCGGGGGCATGTAATTGAAAGAAATTGGATGTAGTTGGTTTATTGTGTCAAAGGGTCTTGTTAGGATAGTGGTTAGGTCATCTAGGTGCATGGAAAAGGGTTAATTTGTTGAGGAGTGTGCTTTATTGCCCACCTAGACATTTTAAACTCAAGTTTTGCACAAATGAAATTATCTCTTACCTGCCCATAGATGGAGTTACCAGTGACTGCCATGTTAGTCACAGACCCATATGGTATACTAGAGACAGTTTTTGTAGCACTATTCTGTTTCATCAAGACAGATCCAGCACCTCCATAGTCACCCCTCGATGGACCAGTTGAACCAAATGGTAGATAGGACTGGCTAGGTACCATCTGTGACATACTGGTAGATAGTACACTAGCATAAGCACTTGGAAAGGCAGCTGAAAAGGACTGCTGAGTCACTGGAGGAGGCAAGTACGGGGTTTGTGTGGGGGGCAATGACTGCTGGGTATTCAACATTGGTGGGGACTGTGGTATACCTGTGTTTTGGCTAAAACCATACTGGATACCCTGCTGATCAGCCAGAGCTGATGCGAATGGAACCGATGCCATAGCAGGCTGGATTAACCGTGATGGCATGTCTGCATGGTACGCAAAAGCTTCACTGTTCCTGAGCTGGAGGGATGAGTACTGACCAGTTTCAATGTTGGCTGGTCGATGTTGAGTAGCTATGACCACTGGTTGGGGGAACCTCATTGCAGATGGCTTCTGGGGAAATGGTTGGATAAGTGGTGACTGCATCTTTCCCATGGAATTATCAAACAGGGCCACATTTCCCCTGTTCTGGTTCATGTCTTCTTCCTTGGCTGGATTCTCATAGGAGTCTATCTCCTTGGGGTTGAACATATCACTTGGTTCAGCCTGTTCAACAAAACCTGGTGCCATGAATGTGTTCAAGTTACCCTCAGGCTGAGGCTCAACCAATTCATTATTTGTGTTGGTATTCAACATTTCAAATGCAGTAGTAGATGGTTGAGATGTAGGCTCGTCTTTAGGGGGGAGCTCTTTCTCTGCTCCAAAAGTACCAAAGGTGATTTCATTCTCTCCATTAGGTGCCAACAAGGTAGCCATAGTATCCTGCGTCATTTGTCTTGAGGGTATGTCCTTCATGGGCTCTAACTCTGAAGCCATCTCTGTTGAATTATCCATCTGATGCTCCACAGGCTGAGGGCCAGGTCCACTGCTTGACTGGGGGAACCCGATCTGAGCATGCGATGTGGCTGTTGTGGCAGTCGAAACATCATAGTCATCCCAGTAGTGCTTAGTTTGCTCAATTGACATGCTAAGCCGCTGGTCATCTGCTGCCCCCATTGGTCTCCGAGTATTTCCTTGATTGTCAATGGGATGAGATAGACTTACTGGTGATGTGCTTGATACTGAACTCATGGGTACAGCATTTATCTGAAATAAAAAAAAAAATGCATGGCTCCATAAGTTGGTCTGAAACATATATTCTAGACTAATTTACATTTTTATTTTTCCTTTCTTTTTGGTATTGTAAGTGAACAATTGCCAAAAGCTTTTTAAGCATATAAAGCATGCTTAAGTAACTTAAACAGAAGCTGACACATTTATTTCAACCAAGAGTAAATCTCAATAAGTTTTACTCTTGCTAGACATTTTCTTCCATTTGCTACCCAGATGACTATACAAACAGAGTTACCAATGGCACAGCATCATTAATTTTTCAGATATGTATGTATAATTCAAAAGAATTGCATTTTCTACAATTGTTTTTTTCTGATAATTCTGATAAAAATCAAAATTTTATCAAACACTTAAAAAAACACTTTTACCACAAGGAAAATATTAGGATCTGAATTTGATGGATCCTGAAATTTTAATGAGGAGTTCTGAGTCAAGATTATGCATTCTTGTAGGTCTAAGGTGCCATGCCTTCCAAATTGTTGGTGTCTAAATCAAACAGACTGACAAAATTTCACACTAAGATCATCCCCAAAATCAATATCAATCAATCAATCAAATTTGTAGAGTGCCAAAATCATAAATATGTTCTAAGGTGCTCAAACACAAATATTACTGCTGATAAGCCTCATAAAACAAGTGGGTCTTGAGGCGAGACATAAAAATTTCATAACTGCTGTCCTTTATATATTCAGGAAGTTTTGTGCCATATTTTAGGAGCGTACACTGAAAATGATCTATCAGCAAATAGAACACAGCGGGGATGAGGCTCAACCAGAAGATGGGAAGAAGAGCATGAGGAATGGAGACATCGCTGTCAAATGTTTAATTGAAGCATGTTGGTTATCTCTCCAGGAGTCTGGTTATGGAGAGCTTTGTACACAAGCAAAAGAATTTTAAAGTCAATCATTTGTTTAACGGGAAGCCAGTAAAGTTGGATGAGCTCAGAAGGGATGGAATCAAATTTACACCGGTTAGTTACCAGTCTAGCAGAAGTCCGCTGGATATTTTGAAGTTGAGTGAGGAGACAATTCACAATACCTATTAGGACACCATTACAATAGTCAAGTTGGGATGACATTGGCACCTGCTTGATACAAAGTCAAATCACTTTAACCAGCAAAGCTCTGTCACACCACATGCAACGAAACCAAACACCAAAGCAAGGTTTCAAGGAACATCAAGTAAGAAAGAGACACAAGTGAAATGAATTTCTTCAGAAAAGTGAGTTTAAGATGAAAAATAAACAACTGCAAAATTTTTTGAGAACCAGGTTTTCTCCAGTGCATGAAGATTACATTCTATTGTTTCAGCAATTTGGCAAGCAATTAATGGAATTTCAGGCCATTGATAAAGGAATTTACTTCACACCAACCAAAATAGTTGTTTTCTTCTTCTACAGCTCATATTTAAAACAGACACACCAATCATGACCAAAGTGACAAAAATTGTGAGATAAACAAGGATCAGCCTAAGATCACTGGCCGACCGAAAGTCCACTTCAATTTTTGTGGTTTCAGTTTGGTCCCATGGTTTATGCAAAGATTATGTCCAGCATTTATGCATAATGACATGGTCTAAGGACATGACACACTTGTTACATTCAGATAAATTCATTGAACTATACATAGAGGGTTCCTGCACTTTCTAGAGAATCTATTTTCATGATTTTTCTTTGACTTTTCCCAAGACCAAATAAAGTATTCCATGACATTGTTCTGAATGCTTTACATAAAATTATATAAAATTTCATATCAAACAGAATGGATAATTTTGATGATATGAGTGAGACTGGAACAAATTTGTCATTTTGTGAATATTCCCATGACTTTTCAAGAACTATACACAATATTCTAAATTTTCGGACTTTTTCAGGCCTGACACAATTTCTGAAATTTTCATGACTACTCCAAGTTTTCCATGACTGTGGGAATCCTGACTATAAAAAGTTGACAATGTATGAGCCCTTATTGTAAGTATGTAAGGAATGGACAAACCACATAAAGCATCTGACCACTGCTAGTTGCACATAAAAAAACACAACTTTCAGACATGTCTTTTCTTTTGCCAGAAAAAAATGTTCCATAAGTCCCTAAAGTGTTGGCTCAAAATATTGTATTTCCGAAAGGCAGCACTGGAGATTGACCCAGTAATAAATTAACACGGAAACTCTGACCATGCAATTCTTTTGTCAGTTTATAGCACAGAAAAAACAGGTAATAGACATAAAACAGACCTAAAACCCCTTACCTCTTGAGGAGCTGAGACTTGGACTTCATCTTTCATAAGTCTTTCCCTGTTACTTGGTGGTGGGTCAGTCTTCAATGCCTTGGACAGAGGTATGGCCCCTAGGGGTGCTGCCCCCACTCCTGCAGACCAATCCGTCTGTGACGTCATGGTAATCCCTGCCGTTGGTTGTGGATTGCTGACGATAGTATCTGCCATCATCTTATTGGTGTGTTTTGTTTCACCACTGGGAGAGCTACGCTGTGATGGTGGATTGCTTGCATGGTGGTCGCTATTGAGTTCAATACCACTATCATGCTGATCATTACTACCGGTTTCTGGTTTCCCTGGTGAAACTTTGGCACTGGCTGTCACCACTGACATTGCTGTTACTGCAGGTTGTGAGGTGGTGGTAGGAAGGGGCTGTTGGTTCTGGTGAGGCAGAGTTAAGGGTTTGTCCCATGCATTGCTGACAGGAGGAGGTGGGGGACCAGCAGAGTAAGTCCCTGGGAATAGAAGAAACGATACGGGTAAAGGAGTTAGGGACAGAAAGAGCACACCAGAGTTCAGTATCTGTTTAACAGGGATCATGGTGAATCTGTACCAATTGCAGTGCAGTATTTCAGCAAACTGCAATCAGATCAAGGGCTAATGTAGAGTTTACCACTCATCACTACGGCTCAACAAGTTATATTTTCTTAGAACTACAGCAATATGTAATCACTCAGAATACACAACTTACTTTAAGAATGCATTTGTACCTAAATATAACCTACAGAAAGCTTGAAGTGTAACTTATTCAATATGTAATATAAATATACAAATATTTGTAAGTACAAGCACACACTTACAAAAGTAATGAGACTGAATTCAATTTAAGTGTTTTAGGTGTAAAATACACAAAATGCTGAAAAGAATAAATACTGTCAAGTACTTTGTTTAGTATAAACTGCTTCTGCATGACAAGTACTATTAAGTCTTTCATCATACGTTATATATACACCTTACAAATAGGACAACTTACCAAACACATTATTATTCATTGAAACATTAGCAGACTGACTAAGGGTTGGCGTGGTTGTATTCTGTTGTTGCATCACAGGATTGCTGGGCCTGGACCCTGGGGCCTTGTTTAATACTGATGACTCCTGTGAAGTGCTGGCCACAGGACCAGTGGTAGTGACACCATTCGCTGGTTTATTTAGCCGTGGAGGCAACTTGGATGAATGTCTTGGTTTCATGGTCGTACCCAACTTAGGTTTCTGGAAAGCCTAAACCGAAGTGACAAATGGTAATATACAATGATGGGTATAAAAAATGCACAGCTCTTTACATCTTGATTGCCATCTACATGGTTAGTCCCATCTCAATTTTTTCTAAAATCCTTTTTACTTTTAACGAGATACCCAGTTTAAAATATGTCAGTTACATGAATATGTCAAGTTTACTCCATGTTGCATCATTCAGCTGACTTGAAAACTCTTACAAGCTGAAAGATTAGTTGCATACATAGATGGAAAATGAAATGTGGGCAACTTATTTTTGAAAGCTGAAAGACTTCCATCAAATTCTCTGAAATACTATGTTACAGAGTTACTTCATGTGACGTCACAACTGGTAAGCCATGACCACTGCCAGGCGAATTTTAACATTGTTTCAGTGCAGCAGTCACAGGTGGGTTGCCTGCTGATTCTCAGCTAGCTAAACCAAATGCATCCTGCATTAAATTTTGGCATCACAAGGGGTGGGGCTTGTGAGTGAAAGCACTCTTTACGAAAACCAAAGATAAAATTAAACCATACTTATGAAAACGATCTACATACCTTAAATACTCCATCTCAACTGTTAACTGACCACTCGGTCCTATTATGTCCACTGAAATCATACCCACTTCACACTCCAGAAATATTACAGTACAAAATTCAACATGTCCTCTCTGGCTTGTATGCCACTGAATCTCTCAGTTGCCCTCATGTACACAAGGTACTAAACTAATCCACACAATTGCCTAAATGAGAAATGAATATTTCAAACAAAACATACAAATGAGATGGTGCTTCCTTCATCTTTTATGGAAATTTCTTCCATATTTTATGAACCCCATAAATTTCTTCCCAGGATGCATCTTTTGTAAATCTAACACAACTTAGGCTAGGAGTTTTACACCTCACATTAAAACCTTCTAGTTGAATCTAGCTTCATCCATAGCTTTTTTTTTTATCAGCTGGGGGATACTGGATTAAGCAGAGTATCACATACAAAGCAAGGTCTGGGAGTCAGATGCTCTACCAACTAGACCACCAATCTATCACAGAATTCACCAATTTACACAAAACTTACGTCTATTACTGAAGTATCTAATCTCCTCCTTTCTGCTTCCTGCCTCTGAGCCCTCTTGGATTTAACTTCCTGAAAGCCCTCACCAGGAGTCAGGAGGTCTTCTGGATCTTCCTTGATTACCTCAGGAATATTGTCCACCATGACAACACCTAATGGGGTAAGGTAGGAAAGAGAAAAAGACATGTAGCCACAGAATGAGTTTTTTGTCATGACGCCAGACGCTGAGGGAGCAATGTCAAACTTACTCTAAGTTGCATGCAGTAATCAAGATTAATACAAATTTTCTGAGGAAAGTTCATATCTGTGATGTTAATATGTGTATTACATAACAACAGTGAAATTAAAGAGTGACGGTAATAACTACAGAGCTGTTGGGGGTGGAAATAAAAAATATTTTTTTTTTTTTAGCATGATATTAAAATAGGCAAGAATATAGTTGGTCAAAAATGTAACTAAATAAAAACACTGATATGGGCTTGCTGGAGCAGCGCCTTCTTGCTCAAACTTGGCAGGAAGATTAAAGATTTTAAGTTCTGTTACATTAAAGAAAATTTCCAAAATACATTGTAGTAACATTTGCATAGCCACTCTTATATGTAGCACATAGAGTATCAGCAGATTAAATTATGATACTTTCAATCCTAACTGCACTTCAAGAAGCACAAATGACAAGCACGTCCTCACAACGTAACTCACCAGCTATATCATTGAGGTCATAGCTTTCAAGCAATTCTTTCCTTTTCTCTTGTTCTGCTCTAGCCCTCTCCTTCTCTTTTGCCTCAAAGAGGGCAATAGGTGTGGGTTTTCCATGGTTACCAATCAGGGGTTTCTTTAATGATGGTTTGTTTAAGGCATCCTGGGAGGAAAAATATAACACACAGAATTTTGAAAATTCCTTACAGCGCACAGGAATAGTTGAGTAATAGTGTACAACAATGAGGCAAACATGTCTTGAATCAAAGTTGGTTTTCAGATAAAGTTAATTGGCAAACTATGAGTTAGGCAACTCCAATCCAGCTTTCACTTTTAAAACACAAAATGGAAGTTCTCACACTCTTTGTCTTCATTGTCTTGATATTGTACCCTTTGTTTTTTGAACAATGGAATAAAATTTTTAAGACGCACTCCTTAAAGGCCTAATCCTCTTATCCAAACAGTTCCAATCTCCCAACATACTTCCAAAGGCTCCTCCACAACTGTGTAAAACTCATCCTCATTCAGACACAATCTCAGTGTACTGATTCAGGGTGAGTATACAAGACCCCAATGTGTAATCAAAAGACCCTCTGTACAGTACAAGCTGTGTAATATTAGCTACAGTACTCTGCCCTTTTTGGAGCTTGTTGTCAATTAAAATGTTGTGCCAATTGAAAATTTCTGTGTACTGCTACAAAAAATGTCGTTTGGGGTGACAGCTGAATGTCCTTGACAGAGAATACTGCTATTAAAATACATTGATATTAAACTATTCCATTCTACCGATCAACACTCCAAACAGCTTCATCTCTTCAAAACAAAAGTTAAAGAACTTGCATCATTTGTACTTTTATAGATGAATCCGATTAGCGTTTGTTTTTAGTGACTGTAGGCCGCCATTGGTGGGGTCCATCAGCCTAAAATCATCTTTATTTATTGTTTAAATTAACCTTAAACCCTCATATTTAGTGACATTAAAGAATTTATAATACAAATTAATGTGCAACAATCTATGGTAGAGATAAGCAAGGAAATCGAAAGATTCAAAGGTGATGGACCCCAGTTATGGCGGACTGAAATCAGACCATCACTTGCTGTCCGGATTCGTGTATAAGTTTGGACACACAAATTATTCTTGCGCAACATATAACTGAATTGCTTTCTGTAAAAGACATATTTCTTCAAAAAGAGGCTCGCAGCACTGCCTTGTTTTGAATAATCTATCATTCTGTGTCTGCAAAAATTGGTTTTAAAGATATGAAGTTTTTTCTGAAATTAAATACAGTATTTCCCTTTAATACACCTGAAATCATGAATGTAGTAGTTCTTTGTCATAAGTACTTATAACCTTCTTCCAATCTGCCTATTGTTGCCCCATTCTCTACCTGTAATAATAGTTTCCACAGTCAATACAGCCAAACAGTGCAAAGCACAAAAACTAGTCACTATTACAAAACTACAAGTCACTCACTTGAACAGATCCTGGATTAGCCAGGTGCACTTGATCCATTCTAAATACTTTTCCATCTTTCTTGCCTTTACCATCCATGGTAGCATTCCTCTTATCATCGTATTTCATCTTTCCAGCCCTCCTATCCTCATTGGAGGCCCGACCTGCAGGCCTACCTGGGCCACTCCTTGATGGTCCTTGTCTGGACTTCCGATCATCTCTATGAGAACCCCTTGAATCTCTGGAACCTGAAAACATAAATACAACAGCTTTCAAAAACTTGTCCTTTGAAGAATGTCTATTAGCTTAAAGGGGCAATCAGAGCTTCTTTTTACAATTTTTTTTTTACAACTTTTATTCTGTAGCTCATTTTTACATGGATATAAAACAATAGATGATCAGTGATCACAATCTAATATCATGATTGATTACATTAAAAGAGGTGTGCTTCAGGATTGCCCCCCAAGCCCCTATTTATTTATTCTCTGTGTTGAAACCCTTGAACTGAAAGTACGTCAGTCTAATATGATTCACAGGATTGTTACGGGAGTGGAAGAAAATAGGATTCTCCAATATGCCAACGATACTACTTTTATTTTAGCCTACAGAAAAGATTCCCTTTGCGGAATTCCTGATATTCTTGAATGCCTTAAAAAAGCTTCTGGTCTTAACATTAATAGCTCTAAGTCTAAACTTTTTCCATCAGGCTCTTTCATTAATAGAGGGCCACTTTACTTAAATGATTTTAATTTCGGGGTAACACTGAGCCCTGTTAACATGTTAAGTATAGTTTTCACGAACAGGGAGATGATTTATTTTATCTCACCTACCAGCCTAAATTATCTCATTAAAAAACTCTTCATCTATGGGCTATGGGCTAGTAATGATTTAACTCTGATTGGTTGAAATGTTATTGTTAAAAGCTTTGGACTTTCACAATTGGTATATCTTTTCCTTGTCCTTCCAAATATGGCAAGTCACTTTCAACAACATTGAGACTGAGGATTGGCCACGCTTTTTCCATACTCTTTGAAGTTCCACTTCGGACCCAACGATCTGATATTTTCAATTTAAGATTCCTCCATAGAATCCTTCCTACTAATACACTCCTTTCTTCAATGGGTAAAACACATAATCCCCTCTGCACATTTTGTGAGGCCCACGTTGAAAGTATAGACCATTTATTTTGGGACTGTAGGTTTGTCTAGTTGCATTTTGGATGTAGAAAATATGTTTTTGAGGGAGCAATTTTTGTTTTCAAAGCGTAACATTACTATTTTTGTTATGCCCGTCCTTCGCATCCTTACAATTCTTAACTATGCATGTCAAAAAATTTATTTTTGATTGCAAACTAAGAATGAAAAACTGTTGATTAATGACTTCTTCCATAAATTTAAATTTGCTGTTGAAGTTGAAAAGGTTTCAAGTAAAATGGAAAGTCAGTTTTAGTGATCTAGAAAGAGCTTTAGCTTTTTGTCCAAACCTTTTTCATTGAGACATGGATTCACCATTTTCATCCTTCTGTTTCTGTGGGTTCTTTGATAGTGATTTTTCCGTATTATTGTTATGTCACTAATCAGTATTTTTCATTTTCATGAATGTATATATTTTTTCCCCAAGTGTTCATTATTTTGAAGAATTCAAGGGTTGAAATGATTAATGCTAGGTTATTATTACCTTTTTACTTTGAAAATTAAAGTCACTGTTAATCTGAACACCAATGATTTTCTTAAGAATGATTATGGCAAGCTCATGATTTAGAGCCAGCCTTCGTACCATAGATATCATTTTCCTTCTGTTATGAAATTTCTCAATTACGTTATTATATTGCCTCTTGGTGGTTCTTTCCAATTTTATTTTTTGCAATTTGTGTATAAACAATATCATTTACTTGCAAAATGTTCAATACACACCATTTGAGAAATGAGACCAAATATAGTAGAAAAAAATACAGTGTAAGAGGAGGCTGTCTAGTCTTGCATCTGTGTGTGGAACATTTTTACCATACAAATATTAATATATTTTCATTCAACAGAAATAAACATGCCATAAATGTTTCTTTTAACCTGACATACCTTTTCAATTTTACTAAATGCTGGTACAAAATCAGTTTAAAAGGGAAAAACAATGTGCTGGAAAAAAAAAGTTCATATTCTCTGGAAAGTCTGGTTGCCCGTTTAAAATACTCAATGTTTCCCCTTTCCACTGAATTATTCTGTACACTATGGTTGACACAAGACTCTTAATGAGCATATCATTCTGGACTGAGACAAAGATGGGAGGAATTTTAATCAATCTGTACTTCAATTAGAGTCTGATAGATTTGCCATCAATTGATAAGTAACATCTTAAAATGACTTTGCTCTTGATTTCTAACACCTGGACCTTGGGATAGTTACATTACAAACAAAACCATGAAGTTGCTAATCAAGTTTTATTTTGAAAACAAGTGAGATAAAGGAATCTTTACTTACCTGAATCTGGCCTTCCCCTTTCGTAGAATTTTGGGCCATTACTTAACGTTTTCCCTCCATCTTGTTCTGTGCCACTAGCTTTTACATCATCTGCAGTATTTAATTTGGTTTCCTCTCCAGTTCTCCTCTCGTTGAAATCACTGCTCTCTGATGCTGTTTCCCACTCTTCATTGTTATGATCTGAGGAGCTCTGTTTTGTCAAGACGGGTCTGCCTGGTTTTGGTGGTGTCCTCTCACCACTGCTCAGGCTACTTCCAGCATTTGCATCCCTGTTTCGCCCTCGGCCATAGGAATCAGACCTACCTTCCCCGAATCTTGATGAGCCCCGACCTCTACCTCTTCCACTAACTTTTTGAAACCTAGGTGGTTTTTCAGGTTTAGGGGTTCTCTGCCTTTGGGGTTGTCTTGAATTTACAAACCGAGAACCTCTAGAACCCCTTCCTCTCCTATCCATAGAATCTGAGTAACTACCACTACTTCTTGTTCTTCGTACACCAGAACCCTCATCTCCATCTACATCACTGGGTTTAGGCTCTTTTTGAGCATCCTCATCCTGCATACTCCTCTCATTTGTTTCATCTGCCTCACTATTATTCCACACGGATGGCTTTACCATTGAACCTTCATCTCTTCTTGAGCTCCTGCCATCATCCCTTCCTGAATAGTAACTCTCCCTTGAATGTCTCCCACCCCTTGAGCTGGGTCCCCTACCCCTTCCACGAAAGCCTGAAGAAAACCCTCCTCTTCCTCGTCTGGAAGGTTCACCTCTGGGTTGCATGTCTTTTTCTTCTAAATACTGTTCTTCTTTATTTCGACTCCTATAATCATTCCTCGAACTGCCCCTCCTTGGTCTGGGTTCCGACCTTCTGTTGTCTCTTCTGTCATTATTATGTCTTTCATAACTTGGCCTACTATCTACTTTGTTCTGATGGGGTTTACTTTCATTAACATCATGTTCATTTTCTCCAGCAACTGCATCAGCCACTGTTTTGTTTTCTTTATCTTTCTCTTCACTGCGAGAATCTTTCTGGTTTCTCCCATCTTCTTCTACTTTGCTATTATCCTTTTGATTCAGGCTCTCAGAGTCCTCATCTGAAGACGTGTCCCAGTCCTCTTCATTCCTGTATTTTGGTACATTACCATATGCTCTGGTACCCCTCCCTCTACCTCTTCCTCTCAAAGAGGTACCCCTGATACTCCCCCTTGGTGGTCGGGTGTTTCCAGGCCCATACCTGCTATTTCTCTCTCTCCTATATGGTGGACCTCCTTCACTCCGTCCTCTCATAGACCTATCCACGCCTCTCCTCCTGCTACTGTCTCCCCTTCGATGATCATTTTCTACTCTTCTAGAAGGGTGGTACCTGGTTATCCTCTCTCTTGTTCTTTCTCCACTTACTGATTCCTTCCCTTCTGTCTCTGGTTTTGAATGGACCTCTTCTTTATCATCTTTTTTATCTGCAACAGATAGCTCCCCATCCTTCTCTGGGACATCTTTTTGGCTAGCTTCCTGAAATTCTTTCTTGACAACATGATCTACTTGAGGTTGGTCTACATTTTCTTTCTTAGTTGATGACTGATCCAGGGTCTTCCATGGAGATGATGGTTTCGCTGGTTTCTCCTGTTTTGCATCTTCCTTTGCGTCCATTTTCCTGCTTTCATTTCCAGATGGCATGGGTGAACCTTTACTTTGGGAGAGATCCCGCATTTTAACGCTTTCCACCCTTCTTTTAGCTCTCTCTGGTGGTCTGGACTGTTTCACGGGTACTTCCTTACTTAATTCCTTAACTTCTGTTGTTCTTGGTTCATTCTCTGTGTTGGTCTGTGGTTCCACCACTTCTTTTGGTTGGGGTGTCTTTTCCTCCCTCTTCCTTACATCTTTAACAAATGTTTCTTCCCTAACCTCCTCTTTCACCTCTTGGACCATTTTCTCTTCAGGAGGAGCTACAACTACTGCTTCATCCTTTGGTGTATCATCTTGTGGTGCCTTCCTTTCCTTCGCTATTGAGGATTCTTCTGATTTATTTTGTAATGATTGACCAATTCCCCTGGATTCCCTCTCTTCCTTTGGCAGACGCTCTATGACTTTCACCGTCTTTTCTTTCTCTTCCACTTGCTGTTCTACAGAGGGGCTTTCCCTCGAGTCCCAAGGTTTCACCCTTTGTGATTCATCTCGTGAATTTGACCTCGAGACCTCCTTTGAAGAGCCTCCTGAATGTTGACTTTCACTATCAGAGATCTTTCTTGACCTCTCCTGCCCATCTGAACTGGCCTCTGAATTCTCTCTCTTTCGAATTATTACTCCTGTAAGCAGAAAACAAGAACACAGTGACCAATTTTCAATTCCTGTTTCCAGCAAATATTTATGATTCAAGTAACATTTTTTCTAATTAGGTAATTCAAATTTGATGACGATTGTTTGACTGGAAACCATAAGTATGACACATTTGATGATGCAACCCTCAACTTCAGAAAGGGTGAACAACAACAGTATAAAACTCCTGACTTTCAGTGGAATTTTTCAAAAATAATGTCATATTCCACTGTTAATAGCTAGGCTTCTGATCTGCTTCAAGTTAGACAATATCAATCTGCAGTTTGGAAACAAAACAGAATGTAGTACACTGACCACTTTCTTATTTGGGTCAATCAAATTTATGACTTTTCCCAATTCAGAGGCATTTCTTTAAATAGGAAAAAGAAATCTTGGTACACTATCTTACGTCAAATTTCTTTCACAAACATTGAAGTGAGGTTTCTGAGTAATTAATTGTTCCACTGACCAAGTAACTATACAACCTTGCCCCAAAGAATTTTATGTAAAATTCAACTATTTCTAGAATACTGGCTTCGATGACAACACATATGCATTTTATTGGATTTCAAGTGCAATGGTCACTGCATCCTTATAACAGACTGCCAAAATATATTCCTTTAAAGCTTCTATTACTAACACAATCGCAGTTGCATAACTAACAATAAATAATTAAGATGGGTATATTATGAATTGAGAACAATAATATAACCAAATTGTGATGTGACATTACTTCATCTGTTTTCATATCTACTGATTTAACTTGCAAAAATTATGAATTTCTATCTGTGCCTTTTGCAAAATTTCCTACTGAAACAAGTTATGTACCTAAGTCTTTGAGCAAAGAGTTAAGTCTTGGAAGCCCTATCAGATCAAAATTTGACATGAGGCTCAACCACAGTTCTAGTGTACTCACGTTGGCCACCTGCAGGACCAGGCAAAGCTTCTTGCCCACTAGCAGAGGTGCCAGTAGATCCTGTCCTTGAAGGCCTATTCAAATCACGTTCAAAAGTTCGAGACTGCGAATGAAATGGTCTTACAGATTCCTGAAATTTAAGAGACAAGTAACGTTACTAGACAACATGAATCACTTTCACTTAACAGAGACATACTTTTTAAGGGAAAGCTCACCACAGCTACTTTGATTTAGGTTATCTTTGATATGGCAAAGGTTCATATCCAGAATATCACCCTCACCTTTAAATGATTCATCTATCAGGGAAGGTCCTGGCAAGAATATTTTAGTATTTGGTAGGAATTTTGGTCAAACAAGATAAAGTTAAATAATTAATTAAGGTAATTATATATGTGCTTTAGAGGTTAGGGAGAAGCAAAAAAGACAATGAATAATTTCACTAGCTTGTACAAATACAGACTTTTTCTGACCTGCCACCCCTCTTCCATAAATCAGGTCCTTCAGCTATAAATGAACAAGCCTATTCACACCAACTGCTTAATTTCTCAAATCAATCTCATTTGTTTAAAATCTCACTGCAATATACTGAAGAATTTTCCCTCAGGGTAAATTGCTTAAATCTTCCACTATTTGCTGCATTCTCTGCTCACCTGAGTTGGGTATTGCTGTCTCCTGGCCTGCTCCTGCTGTTTCAGGAACCGTGGTGGTAGATTTCGACTATTCTGGCGACCAAAGTTTGGAGGCCCTCTTCCCTCCCTCCCTTGTCTAGATCCATCACTGCTACCACTCTCTGTTCTCTCTCTTCTCTTCAGATCTTCCCTAGATGGTGGTCGATCCAACCTCTCTTCCCAATCTCTTACAGGAGCATCTTCCTCTTCCTTTGCTGCCTCTGATTTATCCTCCCCTGCTCTGAGAGCAATCTTCTGTTCCAGCTGCATCAGCTTATTTGTTGCTCCCTTTTTTCTTTCCTCTGCTTTCAGCTCTTGCTCTGCCCTCCTCTGTCTGGCCCGCTCTATGGCTTCTGCCATTTCACTAGATTGCACCTGCCTTCGCTGCCTCCAATTATTGTCTTCCTTGTCAATAGGAGGCTCTGGGACCTACAAAAGAAGACACACAATAGAATTAAATGACACATGCATTTGCAAAAATCTGTAAGAACCCCTTTTAACTAAAAGTAATACTCTCTCTTTTCAAGAGAAAATATTTGTTATCCTGGATTAATTCCAACTCCGTCAAAGTTTAGTTTCTCTTCAAAATGTATGAGACTGTGATAACTACTATTCCCTGTTGTTCTACACAATGCAAGTATAGCTGATATCACATAAAAATTCTGTGAGAGCTCAGGATACAGCAATGATTTATAAAAGGTGAAATGTATGGGTTGCAAAGCAATATGCTGACATCTCAAGAAGAAAACGTCAGAACTAAATGTTTCACTCCATGCGACACTTGGATTGATTTTTTTCACATACCTTAAAGGGGAGTGTTTCTTTTACCCTTCTTTTAAAAAAATAAAAAATTTGACATTTGGATATGTTTTTAAATGCATAAAAATTTGACATTCGCCAGGAAAGGTGGCTCCCTAGCAAGAGTAACCCACACTAACATACTAAATAGAAAGGGAAATGCACACTAGTCTACTAAATAGTTCTTTCTTTTTTAATCAACTTACTTCTTTCCCTTGTCCTTGGGATGGACTGAGGGGTGGCCCAGGGGGTGGTACCTGTGGCCCTCCTGGTGGTCCACCCATGTGATGAGGGGGAGGAACCATGTGTCCTGGCGGTGGAGGTCTCTGAAAGTGGCGTGGAGGCATCCTTGGTGGGTACTGTCCCGGATGTGGCATTGGACCTCTTGTTGGATCAAATGGGGGCATATGCCCTCGATTCCAATTCTGTTGATAACAAAATTTAAGATGACATTGAATGATTGGATTATAAGCACAAAAACCAAACTGTGTCATTTAAGGGAATTCTGTAAACTAACTTGAAACATAGCTTACTATTTCTTAAAGAGTTTCTTGTAAGTACAAGCAAACCAGAAGTTTGAAATATATCAGAGATGATGTGTGCCGTAACTCATAGAATGAAAAAAATATCATGATTCTGATGATCTTTGGACAAAACAAAATAAAACAACAATAAACAAAATGATCCATCTTCTTTACACAAAATAATGTATCTGAACACTGAGAAGATCAAAACAATGGAAGCACTCCCTAAACTTCCCTGACATTTCCATGGAACTCTGCAAAATTGCTCATAACACCCAACTTTCCAAACCCAGTGGAACCCTGAATGGGTGATTTTGACTACATAACATGATGTAATACTACATTGTTTACATTTCTTGATTCAAACTTCATTGTCCAACCACCACACCCCCCCCCACCCCCCCCCACCCCCACCCCCCCTTTTTCCTCTACAAACCATACCTCTACAAAAATTTTGTGATAAATGAAATGAGCCTCTTCATGTTTTCAATTTTTCATCTGAGAAATTCTATTACCTGCTGGTCCATATGAATAGGCATGTGGCCCATGGGAGGTGGCATTCGACTTCCCATCATAGGTAGAGGTCTCATGTCCTGGACCATGCCTTCCTGTCTGGATTCGGGTCCTGCCCCCTGCTTTACATCTGCTCTATCTTCATCCTGCTGAATCAAAATAAATGTGCTTTAAGTAACAGCATTTCAAGACTTTCCAGCTCATCCTAAGTTTAGCACTCCTAACTATTAACAAAATAATCATTTGGTCTACATACTGGACTCACAGAACAGTCAAATGTTAAAAAATCAGACACTTTTCACTGGATTGATGAAGATAGATTGTCCAAATAACAATCTCAGTTATTTTTTATTTTCTCTTTTTTCCAAATGCCTCTAAATTTTGATTCAAAATCTAACTACCATAACACAAAATCACATAAGATTAGTAGGTAGGTAGCAGTAGGTACCATTTTTTAAGTTTATGTAAGACCTGGCCTGGTAATTGAAGCCCTGACCCTATAAATGAGAGTTGCATGCTAAACCAACTAGACCACATACTCAGTCTAAAACCAAATAAGATAAATTATCTGTAATCTACAGCTTCGGCCAGCTCTACTAGACAAAAGGACTTACATGAGAACAAATAATGAAAAGAATCACATCTTGAATATGAAACAGTTTTCTTTTCTTTCTAAATTCTAGGTTTTGTAAAGGTTTCACAAAGGTTTTATTATCTCTTACTTCTTGTTGTTGGTTGGTTTCATAGTTTGATCTTTGATCTTCTTTCTCTCTTGTTTTTTCATCTCTGTCATTTCTGTCCCTCTCTTCTGTCCTAAATTCTGCTCTCTTTCTTCTGCTAGGAATGATGCAAAAACATTACACTTAGACTACTGGGGTGATATTTACTGACATTTTTTTGTAAGGAGTTTTTTAAGTAAAAATATGTCTTAACTGTGTAACAACTTTCTCAAATGGTACTAATGAGAACAACCTATGCAGTTTGTAAAGTAAGCACAACATAAGTACAATAAAACACGCATTATCCATTAGTGTGAGAGACTGTTGCAGTACTTTCCCGTGTTAAACCAATCACAGTGTCTATAATCATGAAAATACTGATGCATTGTCCTCTGTAGTAACAGGCGAGGTCCAACAAAGTGCACAGCTGCTGCTTTGTACAGCTTCCTTGCCTAAGTATGTGTTGCCAGGGTGTTTTGTACTTACCAACACACCACAACTCTGCAGCTTACATAAAGTAATGCTATATGTTACCAACTCATGCATTCATGATACTAACTAAGGGAGATATGTTACGTAAGCCAGACTTAAAGAAGATTTTGTGCATAAATAATATATGTGAATTCCATCCCTGCTCCAATGATTTTCTCAAAATGCAAACAGCAAGTGTCATCAGTTATTGGATGGTGGCATGTTGTCGCCATGACAGGAGAAATCCTGTTCAGCCAAGCATGACATCATTTGACACTTTTTACATATGCAGTGTTAAGAAAATTAGAACTAATGCATATTCATCTAGTAACAATCATTTCTTTTCAAAAAGTTCCTAGTCCACCACTTACTTTTCTTTCACCAAATAAACTATGCATTTAAAATGCCCTGCAAATAATAAGTTCATTGTTTTATACCACTAAGCCCCTCCCACTGTGTGCTGGGGTTTTTGGAATATGCCCAAGGTATTTCCCAATGGGACTAAAGGGGAAGACTTTAAACAAGTTTAAACTGTTACTGAAACCAAACTTAAACTTGACCCACACTTGAACTCTACATTTTTTTTATCTAGCTGGCACTATATAACACATTCTTGTTGGTGGGTCGTTTAGGTCCTAACTAACCTATGCTAATAAGAGATCAACAAATTACAACCTACCTTTCTGTGGCTTCATTACTCGGTCTATCATCCTCCTCATCACTGAAGACCAACCTCTCAGAATAATCTACTTCATCTTGCATTCCTGCCCATCCTTCATCACTATTGATCAAAGTGTCCATTTCCTTCAGATGTTGCTCATCCACAATTCGAGGATGCTTCCCATCATCGTTGGGGTGGTCAGGAGGCTTTTGCTGGCCAGGTGGGCCACTCGGACCCATGGGACCTCTGCCAGGTCCAGGTTGTTGTAACCTGAGGTGTAAAGAATCTTTTTAAGCAATTGATCAAACTAACTTTTACCAAGTTTAGTAGGGGTCAGTTCAGTGATCTTTGGTAAATTTCCTAATGTCTGTAAGATGATTTCACTTTGAGACAGAAATTCACTGTTTTACACAAAATTGAAAAAAATCATGGAAATAAGAGAGTTCCATAACTCTTTTGGGGATTATGCTTATGTGAACATCCACATCTGTTGGGATAACAAACCAATCTGGCAAATACAACACATGTTCCAGAACTGAAGTTTACATGAAAAGTTTGTGAAATCATTCTTTCTTAATCGAGTCAAAACATAAGAAGGAATCTCAAATGTAGTTTTGTTCAGTGGACTGTGTTTAAACTGCCCTTGATGTAAAAATTTTCATTTTGATCTATTGTAGAGTAGCGCTGAGACCCCTATTTTCACTTAGGTTGGCTAGACACTTTGGTTAATGCCAAGTGGTGTATGTATGAACTGCAAGAACACAAGAGAAAGCCTCACTATGTTGAGCTCTGTTTGTGTATCCCCCAATGTGCCCCACATTCCATGTAGCAACAAATTACCAAACTCCCTTAATGGGGTAGAACATCATCTTCAGTAAAATTCAACTGAACTCAAAACTGCCACGAAGACTGACACAAACAAAAAACAATGGTCAGTATGTGATAGGGATTCTTAATTACAATGAATGTTGTGTCTGTTTGCTGTCACTATGTCACAAGGACCTTGTGAAGTCATTATGTACCCTAGTTTTCTATCCTAGTAATAATTTATATGCAGGATAGATAAATACTCTGCTTAAAATTTCAATACCTTGCATCTGGCCTCATTGGGAATCTTGGACCAGGGCCTCCTATTGGCATGCCAGGAAATGGTCTTCCTGGAGGAAATGGCCCTTGCGGTGGTGGTCCTCCAGGTGGAGGCCTTGGTCCACCTGGGGGAAATCCTCTGTACATCTAAAAAAAAAGAAAAAGAAAATCTCAAAGTACTTCCATTTCTTAAACTTGATAACGAAGGAAATTTAAAATGTGGCAGATGATACTACAGATCAATTTCATTCTACCACACCCTATCCCTAAGCCACTATTTAAAAAATTGTCAAATAACAATTTATAAATTGAAGGGGAAATTTACGCAAAAAATTAATTTTCTTATGTGGAAGAGAAACCATATCTGCACAGTGTGGTAATATTTTCATTAAAAATCGAGCATGAATATCAGTACATGAGGTTACTAGACTTGCATTCCAAAGTGATCTTGAGAGCAGCAGAAGTTATATCACTTCCTCATAGTTGACAAGGAATGCTTTGTTTCCTTTTATTTTGTCACATTGTTGTGTTGACCTTGAAGTTAATAAGTATGGACCTGTCTGTGGGGAATGCAGAGTTTGTAAATTTCTCATGCCCCTCATAAAATCACATTCTGATAATTTAGGATTGCTGAGGAGAAAATAGGCTGTGAAGTTTAAAGAAAAACAAAGGACTGTCCATTAATGTGAGGATATGATGTCATGTGTGCTTACTTAAAGTTCACTTTTTGCTGAAAACATGACAACTTAACAACTTGCTTATATATCTTGGGATCCACACATCGGATTTTGATGCAAACTTTACCAAAAAGAATAGGTACCCCTTTAACATATTGACACTTGACATCACCTTAAACCTTTCTTTTAAGAGTAAGAAGTACTTAACTACAACTTACATATGGTGGCATCATGCCATATGGCGGCATCATTGGCCCTCTCATTGGTGCACCATTCATACTGTTTGGTGGCATGGGTGGGGGCATCCCAGATGGAACCATCGGAGCTGCTTTTTCACCCTTGTCCGGTGCGGGACCACCTTCTCCTTCGGAAGGCTGTCCACTTGACTTGTTTCCCAATGAGCCACCACCTTCTCTCCAACTTGCAACATCTACAGAACCAGAGAAATTTGTAAATAAAGCATCAAGAGGAGAAAAAATTTTCTCAAAATGGAAGAAGATTAATCAATATGTTAGTTTTATCGCTCAGTTTTTAACCATTTATTTGGTTCAAGGTCAGGCTGGCCACAGCCTTTTTTCCAGTTGTGGCTCACTGGCTTGTTTTCCCTACTTCATTGCTTTTGCTGAGCACCAAATAATATGGCAGAAAGTTCCATTTTGGAAGTCTTCTGGATGACCCGGCCTGGAGTGGAACTCCCAACCTTCCGACTGGAAGTCAGATGCTCTAACCACTTGACCATGCAGAAGACTGATCAAACATAAAATAGTTGTGCTAACTGAAGACTAAGGCATACTGGCCAACATTATCATCTCAGATATGAACATGGAGCAGATTATCCACTGTGCACACCAAGAGCAAAAGCAATAACATCAGTGGGTGGGATTCCGGAGGTGCAACTGCTCTCTTCCTCTCTTAGCCCTTTACCGTTGTTTGGGTCCTTTTGGACCCATGCGGAGAGCATGGCTGTCACCCATCTTTACTGTTTCACGCGGAGCTCAAAACTGTGAGTAGCTACCTGAAAATTTGGCCACAACAATGAAAGAGACAATAGTTTAAGGTCACGGGGTCAATAGCCTACGGAAGCTGATGCGGGGCGTGCTGCGTCCGCTTTTCTGCCCACTCCCGCGGCGCATGAATATGCTCCGATTGGAGCACAACGGTAAAGGGTTAATCTAAACTATCTGCACCATGGGGCTGTGCACACACGCAGAGACAGCTTTGCAGTAAACACACTCCACAGGCTTATTTTAACCCTTCACCGTTGTTTGGGTCCTTTTGGACCCATGCGGAGAGAGTGGCTGTCACCCATCTTTACTGTTTCACGCAGAGCTCGAAACTGCGAGTAGCTACCCGTAAATTCGGCCACAAAAATGAGTGAGACAATAGTTTAAGGTCACGGGGTACATAGCCTACCAAAGCTGATGCGGGGCGTGCTGAGTCCGCTTTTCCGCCCACTCCCGCGACTCGCGAATATGCCCAGATTGGAGCACAACAGTAAAGGGTTAATATTCTAAAGGTGTAAGGTGTATGAAAAGATTTACTTCATTTTGCCTAGCTTTTGCTTTGCACTATTTGTGATTATTTTTAGTCTTAGTATATCATTCATAATCAAAGTCAGAAAAATGGAATATTCTGATTTTGATGGGTTTTAAAGCTCAGAAAACAGAACCACTCCCATTACTGCACCATTGGCAAATATGCAGAGGCAACAAGTTACTCACATAATACAAGATTTGAATCAAGTCTGCAAATGATGGTCACTACATTATGCTGATATATACATTGTTATTTTATTGCTCCTAACAAAATACCTGAGCACACAAACAAAGGACCACTATACCTTGTAAAAATTCTGCAAATGACACAGAACATACCTGTTTTTGCACCTTAACACGATGTGATGGGATACCAATATTTACCTTCATGTGAAAAAAATAAGTTTAACAATATAGAGAATCTACAGAACTCTGCAGTTTGCTGACTTGGCATTTGGGACTTTTGGGGGCTTCCCAGACTAGGGAACATATGGACTTGAAAAAAAATTGACTGGAATCAGTCTTTTTCAGATTTACAGAGAGTTCTAAATTACTAATCAAGAATCTCTCACAGTTAAGGAAATATGTATTCTAAGAATACTTACACTTAGAGGTAAACATGTCTAAAAATAATGATCTATACAAGAAACGGCATTTTGCTGGCATTCTATCAAATGCTAAATCTTACTGCTAAGATAGCTATACCATCGTATAAAAATACAGAATGCAGAGTTCAATGGTGACACGAGCGTATACATGGCATGGATAGGTTCATGTATGCAGATGTTTGTGAAAAGTGATGATTCCCACCACAACACCTGCCGACCAATGTGACTCTCGCAAGAAACACAGTAGAAACTTGAACACCATTTTGCATCAGGAACATCCAGGGAACAGAATTAATGTGAGACCTAGGCCTTGCAACCAAAGGCCTGAAATTCTCAACCTTTTTTGACCTGAGGACCACTTTGACTTTCAACATTTAGTGGGTAAGCACCTTTCAAAGAGTTAATGTGAAATATATGACAACTAATCATGACAAAAAAATAACAATATTGCAAAATACTTTTTCTAGTTTGCTTTATACTTCTTTCTTTTTAATCTTTTTTCATAATGGCTCACACTGCTCACCAGGGAGACCTTTGGGGTCAAAACAGTAGGCTGCAATCCTACTGGTTGAGAAGCACAGCCCTAGACTAATCCCAATGAAAATACCTTCTTAACTTACTCTGTGGTCTGAGGCTCGGTCCAGGTCCATACTGGGGTTCTGGTGGCTGGGTTTCCCTTCCTTCTGGAGTAGCATCTTGAGGTTGGTCTCCAGCACCTAGAGTTGGGAATTCTCTGTCCATAGGGTTCTTCTGCCTTGTTTGCAAGGGATTCACTTATAAAATAAATGAAGAGATCTTGAGTTACCTTTAATTTTTTAGCATGTGTAAATGTTTTCAGTGCATTTTTCATCTTCTTAGAGAAATTATTTTCAATTTCATAAGGGATTTATCAGAAGGGATTTATAATGACAACCAACCTGTGCCAATGCTAGGCTTCGGAACTTACGTGAGAATTCCCTACTTTAAAAGACATTAAAGAGGAATTTTCAGTAACCTAAATGCATTGGTATGTAGATTTCCCTCCTCAAAATTTGAACTTGAAAGGATTTCAGCAGCCAGGTCCTGGAATGGAGCAATTGTCCATAATAGCCCGATCATTGCTACAACCGCAGGCAGTACTTACGCAAGAAAAACAACCACTTACTTCTTGGTGCTGCATCGGGGGCAGGAGGTACCCAGGATTTCTGTTGCTCTTCTCTGTTTGTTTGCACTGTTTGTGGAGCTGATTGGGGTGGTGGTGGTGGTGCAGCCTCTGGTTCTGAATTTCTGCAAAAATATGTGAAAAGAAAGACACCATGTTTCCAAATCTTTGCTCTGAAACATATTGGAATACAAAAAATGTGTGATGCAATACTGGGGATCAAAGGTGTTTTCAAGAAATATCTATGAAGTTCTACTTCTGCAAGGTCTGACTTCGACCAATCTACAGGAAATGACATCCCCCCAACACCTTAAAGGGTGTACTCAAGGGACAAAATACACTGAGTTAATTGATTAGCAGAAATTGCTAATTATTACAGTATATGCTAACTATTCAATTTTTTTGAGGGGGCAACTTTCTCAAGGTACTTATAGAGTTCCAGTTAGATGGGAGTTTTACAGCCCAGTTTCTACACTATTGGTTCAATTTTTCCAGTTGTGGCTCACTGACTCATTTTCTCTACTCCATTGCTCATGCAGAGCATCACGCACAATGGCAGTAGGTTCCATTTTTAGAGTCTTTTGTATGACTCAGCCTGGGAATCAAACCTGGGCCTTCCGCCTTCCAATGCTCTTACCACTTGACCAAACATGTAGTATAGGAACTTACAGAAATGCTGAATTAGCAACGTGTCTTTCAGTTACAATAATTTGTACATTCTTCCTTTCAAAACAACTCTTCAGCTACTTAAACACTAACTTCACCAAAGGGTGGAGCCAGCCCATATTTGTGGGACTTTGCCATTAAAAAAACAACAGGACATTGTGCAACTAAAGCACCAATGGTGCAGAAGAAGCTCTCACCTTCAACTTTTAGGGTCCCTAGCTTGTTTTTTTTTTAGTACAAGTGCTATGCTAATTTAGGATGTCACAGAACTTTTCTGTGCTATCTTTTAGTATAATTTGTAGTTTTGTACACACCCCAGTATGCACCACTGATTATCATTATGACAAACCATCAACATTACACAAGAAAATTTTTAGGAGTTTGAAGGCATTGTACAGTTTTCATAAAATGAGCCATTTGGTATGGTCCAGAAAGGACCTTTAAAACAAAATACACAGATCATCAACCAAACATTATTACATCGGGCTGTGAACTCTTTCAACATTACAGGAAAATGTTTAGTACTTGCAAAATTTCACAAAATGGACCTGAGGTTTACATCAAGCTAGCCACAGCCCTTTTTCAAGTTGTGACTCACTGGCTTGCTTTCTTAAAAGGGGCAGGAAATAGCAAAAACTGAAGGCTCTTTGAAACAATTTTAGCCTGTGATAAAATTTAACAATTTCTGGTCATAATTGCCAAAACAAATTCAGCATACATGTAGATAGCTATACCATCACACAGGCCTATTCCCCTTGACTTTATGTAGTAACCTTCAAAATGAATTTATGGTATTGCCACTAAGAAGTTGTTTGTTAAATTTACATTAACAATACGCATATTTTTGGATTCTTTATAAAAGTCCTGTTCAAAAGCAGCAAATTAATTTTAAGTACTTATTTTTATATTTTTATTTTTAATTTTTTTATTTTAGTTTGGACAAATACATCATTTTATCTGTAGCTTGGCATTACAAGCCTTGTTTTTCATAAACAATTATGGTTTTCCTTTGGGAAACCATTCCACTATTTGAAGTTATCCAGAAGGAAATTTTGGTTGTCCAAAAACCTTTTTGCACAACTACAAAACCAGTGAATGTATTCCTGTATTAATGGTCTTGAAGAATGAAAAGATGTGGTTTGAGAGACAAAAACACACAAGTCTGAAATATTGTATAATGGAAAAAGTTGAAGCAGTGCATGAAAATAAGCTGCTATTTAATTCTTAGTGGAAAAAAAAAACGGTTGTTTATCGGACAACCTACTTTCTACTTTTGGTTGTCCATATCCAATTTTAGTTGTCTAGGACACCCGGACAACCACGAAAATCGAACCCTGGCTTGTAACAAGATTTTTTTTATCCCTGCCAATCAAAAATTGTTGACATTGGGGGCAAGGTGTCACAGCAAAGACAGTTGCACACACTATACAAAAATAATGCAAATAGCATATGTTCAGTTTATGTCTGTGGAGCAAATCGCTGTATAAGCTAATTGAAACTACATTGATTGCTTCAAAAAATTCAAGTCTTGAATTAAAATCAAACACCACCATACAATAGTTACAGTATATTCCTGTTACAATTAAATCTAATACTACTGTGATGGAATCCAGCAAAACACGGTTTTATTGTAAAAAAACTCACTAAGACATATCTCTTAGAAAAAATACAAACACATTTTATTTGGAAATAAAAATACGGTACCACGTCAGGAAAAGAATTCCAGATACACTTAGGGTACCAGCATATGGAAGTGTCTGCTATCAAAAACCTATTGGGGTGAGACCTATCTGAAAAGGGATTTCCCAGAGACTTCAAACACTTTTTCATGGTAGGAACTTTAGGAAGTACTGTAAGTTAAAACCACATATCAGCAGCATGAAATATGTGGGTTCAAGGCAATGCATTTCATTTTTTCCATTGAGACTAAGTGTATTATAGGAAATCTGTGATGTCACCATAGCACAATAATTAGGTATTGCACTGAATCACAATGACATTTAATGCTATTCTACAGATTATTTAATAAAAGTTTGCTCTACTCTGCATATGGTGTAGCCTTATGCTATAATCCTGGCCAAAATTCTCTAGAACAATCCCTGTAACCCAACTCAATGTTGGCTTCAAAGGTGAATAAAACTTGAGTGCTTTAGCAAAAAGCACAATTTTCTTTTTCTCAACATTGAATAAGGGATGGAGGGGAAAACATGCTAAAAATATGTGACAGGTCTGGAAGTATCCAAGTAATTTTGTCCAGGATTGCAGATCTACCATAGGAAGATATTTTGAAACATTTCAACAGTATATTCAGAATCAGACTCTAATGAGTAAATATTCAATTGTACAGAACACAAAAAAGAACCAGAATAGAAATGTGTCTACTTCACATGAAATTCTATAACTTTTTTAATAAATGGAATCTCATCTGTATTGGGAGATTTTAGAAAGAGATAATTTTTCCATGGGATATCTTAAGTTAGGAAAATGAGAGATCCATGTGGAAAAAATGCTGGAATGTGTCTTGGAGCCTAATGGGATGAATAAGTTGGGGAAGGGAAACAAGAGACCAAGAGATGAAGTCTGGACGGAGAAAAATCTGGAAATCAAAAAATTCTACTTTACATGAGATTTGGGGGAAATGGACAATGGGGAGGGGTATAGATTACATACAAATGGGACAGTAGCAATTGTGTTGAACATTCTCAACCCCAAAACCACTGCATCTGACTTTTCCCACGTAAAGCTAATATGTTAAATTGCCACAAAATTTTACCAAATTACCAATACCAAAACTTCAATCCTCTTTATCTCAGGCCTTGAATTCTAAAGCGTGTGAATGTGATATCACACCATCTCTCACCTCGAATCACTGCTAGTGGGCTGATTTTTCACACACCTATATGAAGAATGTTAGCTCATACAAATACAATTAAGTTTAATAAAACAGTAAACCTACAGGCTACAACACTTCTTAATTTCTTGAAGAGTGTGATTTATAGCACACCTGGAAATTCTTAAACTCAAGGCAATATCTGGAGAATGGAGATACAGATCTCATATTTTGATCAGGGAATAATCATTCTGCATACTAACAATAGGCCACAGAACTACACACAAAATTTATTTTGATGAGGTACATATTTAAACGGACTAGTTTAATTACAACTAGAGCAGCGATGCTGCATAATCTCAATACTTTGTAAATGTTAAGGAGACTAAGTTTCCATATTGTTGCTGATAACATTTGAGGTAAATACTGTCCTCCCTTGGTGCTTTGCATTAAAAGATTATGTATCCATAGTTAATAACATAATGCATTTCATGCCCAAAAATGATCAAATGCATAGAGAACAATTTTTACAATAATACTGTCACACTAAGTGATGTTCCTAATCATTGTGCATCATACTGAAACTTAAGAGCAGAAATAGTTAACCAGCTAGATGCAGATCAGTGACATCTTCTAATGAATCCAATAGTCCACTGATAGCTGTTTACTTTCAGTATTCCACACTATTTTCTCTCAAATCACTCTTCCTAATGCCATTTTCACAGTCTCATTCAAATATTTTGATATTTCACAACTTCTAAGGGAGTGAGTGCTATTTCTCTGCTCGAATCTTGAGTGTTTGCATTGTTACACTGTATAGCAAGTGGGTAGAAACAGCACCCATGCAATACAGTATGTTACAGATCCTCAAATATACTTCAATAACTCCTGAGGGTAGATTGTTTTTAATCACAACATAGAGACACTTTGATCATTCCTGCGGGACACATTTTATGCACTACACTGTAATTCGATAAATTGTAAATAAGCTTATTCTTCTCAAGATAATGTACTGGGCAAATATCTGCTTACAGAGCCTTTATTTATGGTTAGCCTCAGCAAGATTATGTTACAGTTACTTCATGCTTGATTTAAAAGGTGTGTGAAATCAAGCCTCTTACATATGGAAGTTTAACTACAAAATGTGAACATTCTCAGTCAGTAGGTATCTGTGCTCAGCAACCAAAGTGATGTGTGCAAAGAAATGACAGCTTCCTTCAAGTTTCCATGACAACTGAAGAGTTTTACCATAAAGTTTGCCAAAATAAGTTAGCAACACATAGCAACCATCACTTTTTCAAAGTTCAAAAATTTAACGTCTTCTGCCCCAACTAAAAGAGTATGCTCTCAAATTCGCAAAGACATCCACCACTGATCAAGTCGCATTATGTTACTCTTATGACTTGTCATATTCCTTTATGTAAATTAAGGTTTTTAAATACCAGACAACATCTAGATGTATCTACAACTTTATTTTGAATAGACAGGGAGGCAATCCAACCATCGATTAATTTTTCCACTGAAGTCTTACCTTAGATCCCCTCCTTCGTTCCCTCCCCATCCTTGGCCACTGGATGGAACTAGAGCTACGTTTGGGTCGTTTCCTTGGTGTTCACTCCTTAAACTTGGTAAATGGGCTGGCGGTGGCATACGCCGAACAACTCCAACTTTTCCGAGACTTTGTAAACCTTTGCCATGACTCACTGAAGTGTAGGAAATAAATGCAACACAGAAGTTATCATTAAACAGGTTTCCCAGCATTTTAATTAATTAAATAAAATCCATGATTTTTCCATGACGAAATTTCAAAATTCCAGGATGAAAACATTTACTTATTAACCAGTCCGGACAAAAGAACAGTAATTATAGTACTGAACTGGATTAACTGAATGCTGTACTTTTTACACCAGTTTACAGGAGTGTCTACACTTCGTTTAATGAGAAAAGTTAAAGTACTAAAAAGGCATAAAATGGCCTCCTTTTCAACCCCTTACAGCCATCCATTTCTCACCTTAGAGAAGTATCACAAATCCAACCAGGCAGAAATCCCATGCTTCAGTGCATGGAATCACTGGGGATGTATGTCAGGCTTTTGTGAACATTCACCGCCGGTATGAACGTTACATTTATATTATTTCATTTCATTTATTTTTGGTTTATCACAACACAAGAATAAAAACACACATCACAAAGTGGATGAGTAACAAAGAGTGTGAAAGGAAGTGCACTTAGAAACCCTTTAGGGTTTGTCCTGAAGTGACACTCCCTAGAAAAAAAATAAAATAAAAACATGGAGTTAGATGAAAAGGCTACCAAAAACAAAAGAAAATTCATAATAGACCCACAACCCACCGTCCTAGAACCCAACCAGTCCCCCACCCACTCCTCGGGCTTAGCAAAGAAGCTAAATAGTCAGGAATACAGTATAGTAAACAAATTCAAGGGCTTAATACAAGCTTATATAGAACCTCAATATTAAAGTTTACCATGTCATCATTTTCTTTGAAAACAATAAAATTTTGTCTTATCTAAGTTTAGAGAAAGTTTGTTTGTGGCAAACCAATCACTGTATGCAGCTAAATTATTTTGGTTGTTAATTCATGCTGAACCTTAAAGGGAAATACTGCATTTAAAATGCTCCAGCATAGCATTAAGAAACCAGAATGCAAAAATGCATTGAGGTTTCGATGATGCATACAGAACATGTTCTTTTCAAAAAATGCTGCATTTATTGTAACACATGGTGACCCAAAGTGACCTTTGACTCCACCAGTAAGTAGCTGGTTTTTCTTTTAACCAAAACACTTCTACAATGAAAACCCAAATTTCATGCTGTGCCTTAAGATAATCTATCCTATTAACAAAGTTTTCATAGTTTGATCTCTGGTGACCCCAATTGACCTTCAACCTCCACCAAGGACAACAGAAGCCATCTTCCAACCATCACACATCCACATTCTAACTTTGAACCCTCTCTCATTTTCCCACCTTGAAATACAAAGTAGGAGTTTTCAAGGTTTGACCTTGGATAACCCAAGGTGAACTTTGACCTTTACCAAAATTAATAGGGTCCACCCTCTCGTCATAATTCATTAACTAACCAAGTTTGAAAAAATCCAAGCTTCCTACCATTAGATATCATGCAAACAAGGTTTTCGGGGTTTGAGCCTCCTGTGACCTTGGATGACCTTTATCTCTAACAAAATCAATAGGGTTCTCCCTCACATTATGATGCATCAACATACCAAGTTTGAGATTAATCCAAGTTTCCTACCTTGAGATATCATGCAAACAAGGTTTTCGGAGTTTGACCCCCTGCAACCCCAGATGACCTTTGACCCCTACCAAAATCAGTAGGATTTTTCCATACATCAAAACGCATCAACATATCAAGTTTGAAATCAATCTAAGCTTCCTTGCTTGAGATATCATGTAAACAAGGTTTTCAGGGTTTGGCCCCCTGTGACCCCACATGACCTTTGACCTCTACCAAAATCAATAGGGTTCTTCCTTACATTATGATGCATCAACATCTCAAGGTTGAAATCAATCCAAGCTTCCTTCCTTGACATAATGTGTAAACAAGGTTTTCAGGGTTCGGCCCCCTTTAACCCGAAACGACCTTTGACCTGTACCAAAATCAATAGGATTCTTCCTTACATCATAATGCATCAACATAACACGTTTGAGATTAATCCAAGTTTCCTATCTTGAGATATCCTGTAAACAATGTTTTCCAAGTTTGACCCCCTGTGACCCCAGATGACCTTTGACCCCTACCAAAATCGGTAGGGTTTTTTACATACATCATAATGCATCAAAATATCAAGTTTGAAATTAATCCAAGTTTCCTACCTTGAGATATCATGTAAACAAGGTTTTTGGGGATTGACCCCCTGTGACCCCAAATAACCTTTGACCTCTACCCAAAATCAATAAGGTTCTTCTTCCCATCATATTGCATCAACAAATCAAGATTCAAATCAATCTAAAGTTCCTAACTTCAGATATCGTGTAAACAAGATTTTCTGAGTTTGACCTCTGTGACCCCAAATGACCTTTGACCTCCTACCAAAATCTAAAGGGTTCTTGCTTACATCATAACACATCAACATCTTGAGTTTGAATTTAATCCAAGTTTCCCAACTTGAGATATCATGTAAAACGTTTTGGGGTTTGACCCCTGATGACCCCAGATGACCTTTGACCTCTACCAAAATTTGTAGGGTTCATCTACCCATCATACTGCATCAACATATAAAGTTTGAAATCAATCCAAGCTTCCTACCTTAAGATATTGTGTAAACATGGTTTTCCGGGTTGGACCCCCTGTGACCCCAAATGACCTTTGAACTTGACCAAAACCCATACCATTCTTCCTCTTGATATGGGACATCTATGTACGAAGTTTGAAAACTTCCAGACATTTCTACCTTCAGATACTGTGCTAATGAGTGAAATGTAAAGTGTTTCTCAAGTCCTATGAACATTTCTACATTGAGATACTCTGTTAGTTAGTTAAATGTAAAGTGTTTCGAGTCCTTTGACACCTGTCACACCAAATAACCTTTAAACTCGTTGAAAACTGATATTGTTCTTTTTCTTGATATAGGACATCTATGAACCAAGTTTGAATACTTTCAAACATTCATACCTTCAGATACTGTGTTAATGAGTTAAATGTAAAGTGTTTCAAGTCCTATGGCATTTCTACATTGAAATACTGTGTTAATGAGTTAAATGTAAAGTATTTCGAGTCCTTTGACACCTGTGACCCCAAATAACCTTCAAACTCGATGAAAACTTATGCTGTTCTTTTTCTTGATATGGGACATCTATGTACCAAATTTGAATACTTTCAAACATTCGTACTGTGCCATATCCTACTGTAAAGTGTTTCGAGTCCTTTGACCCCTGTGACCCCAGATGAACTTTGAACTCCACCAAAAACGATAGGGTTCTTCCTCTTCATATGGGGCATCTAAGTACCAAGTCTGAAAACTGTCAGATATTCCTATCTTGAGATATCGTGTTAACGAGTTAGTTGTGTTAAATGTAAAGTGTTTCGAGTTTTTGACCCCTGTGACCTCAAATGACCTTCAAACTCGACCAAAATCGATAGGGTTCTTCCTCTTAATATAGGGCATCTATGTACTAAGTTTGAAAACTCAGCGACATTCCTATCTTGAGATATCGTGTTAACAAGCAAAGTGTCACAAACACACACACACACACACACATACACACACACATACATACATACATACACACATACGCCATCATGAATGCATAGGTTTCTCTTATCATCGAAACCAAAAATAGCTAACCCTAGTTAACCCTAAATGTTGACATGATAACACTGCAACAACATGAGGGCTTAATCCTACTTGACTTAACTTTACATCCTGAAGTGACTTTTAAAACTTATGGTGATTATAATTCATCAATCACACATGACATATTTGTGAAATTCACTACTTTTTTCTGTTTTTTTTTTTTTTTATTTTTGTTTTACTGGTCTTGAATTGTATCTTTTCAAGTTTCACTGTTTCTGCAGTACAACTTACTGCTTACAAGCAAACAATTAGCATTTTCATTGTTAACCCTACATCATACAATTTTTTTTTTACTTGGGACCACCTGGGAAATGACTATATAACAAGTGTCAAATAAAAAATACCCTCCAAAGTGGTCAAGATCGAATTGGTGCTTCTCTCCTGGATTTTTATGCTTAAAACATCCAACATGTCACTAGACTTTAAATGTGTTTTAGACATATAATATAAGCTGAATAGCATACATAAATAAGGGAAGTTGCCACTGAACAATGAAAATAAATGATGCATTTTTTTATTCATAACACATTAATTGAAATTCAGCCTTTCTTTTCCAAACAAAAAGCAACAAAGAACCTTGTTTCAACTTACATGTTGTACGTTGTGGTTCTACACTCTTTCCTTTGTATGTGTCATAAAGGTTAAGGGACGAGAATTTTTGTTTGCCATCTTTCCCCTTGTTTACCGTCCCCTGCCTGTCAGACATCCTGTGGACAATGCTGACATGGAGGTAACCAGCTTACTGCAAGCTTGTTTCTTGGTAGTACCCACAGAAGGATAAACCTGAGGAAAAAAAAAACATATGACAATATGTATGATAAGTCCTGTTTGACATAACACCCAATCTATATCTCAATTTTTGAGTGGGAAATTCAGAAAAACTTCAAGATAGATTTGGGTTCAAAGGAGGGTGAGGGGTCTTGACAAATTGGCAACAGAAATAAATATGTGAGTCTTTTTCCAAGATTTTTTTTCCCCACAAATCTGTATTATAGTTCATCATTCAATCATAAATAACAATACTCTCCATGATTAATTACAATAGGTTTAATTTCCAAATTTCGTAGTTATCCAATAATTACAATCCTTGTCTGTTTTCACATTATTTACACTTTTTTGCATTGGACATCATTTCTAATTTCCATATACCTTTTCACAAAAAAGGCATTAAGTAGGTTAAACAACAATTCTCATCCACTAGGGTGAACTTAAGGCATTAAGTAGATTAAACAACAATTCTCATCCACTTGGGTTAACTCACAGTAACTTGCTCAAATGTGCAGGAATGGGGCAATCCTCAAGCTAATACAAAATCTACTAAAAGTGTACCTAAGGTCATAAAAATACAAATACAAAAATATATGGATCATTCCATGTCAAATCACCGGAGGCTGTTGCTCGACTGACTCAAAGAATTCCCAAAATATTTGCAAGTGTAGACAGTGATGAAAAAAGCATATCATGAAAATTTTAGAGAAATTTCTCAAATTTTGACTGAATTCACTGATGGTGACATGGAGAGTCACTGTATTTTTGGATGTTAATTTGGGTTAAAAAGTTCTTACAAAACACAAAGTTTAAGAGTTGTAGGTACTTTTGTTTTTTATTTATCACCTTGCAAAGTTGCATCATTGCCCAAAATGGTGCATCTTTGGGGTCAAAAAGGTCAATGTGGGTCAAGTTCAAAAATTCTGTAAATTTTTGGGGGAAAGATATATCTGTTCTCTATATGATATTAAACTAGAGCAGCTATGCTGCAGAATCTCAATACTTTTATGCATGATCAATGTTAATCATGAAGCAGTGGAATGAAGTGTTTGAGTTTTTCATGATACAACAGAAAAGAGCAAACATCCCAGTGATCAGGTACAGTATCATACATAGAAATGAAATATGACACAAACTTTCCATATCACAGTCTATAGTACAGGTTGCATAAGCTATTGTGGTGCACTGTTGTCATTCAAATATTTATAGCAGAGATTTATAATATCCTGATACTGTACATTTTTATGCTAAAAATTGAAAATGTTATCATCAAAACAAAAAAATCAATAATGATACTTTTATACTAAAAATGATCTTTGTAAAGCACACTAACACTGCAAAGCACAATGTATTACACAGCTAGATGGAGATCAGTCTTTTGAGAAAAAAAAACTTTCTGACCAGTTCCAACAAAACAAGTTTTCCTAACATCAACCTCATATCTCTTATAATCTCACTGAAACCTCTTGGTGAAGAGCACAACTTTTGAAGGTTGAGCCATTGGCATCCTGTTTGGAAACTCAATCAACTGTAAATAAACTTCTCCATTACAAGACAATGGCTGGGCAAACATCTTAGTCAGACCAGACAAGATGCATCTTAACAGTTACCCTATGCTTGACTTAACAGAGGCTTGAAGCCAAAGACTAAATAGCAGACTAAAACACAAACAATTACACAGTAAGAAAAAAGGAGTATAAAACAATGGGCAGAAAAGAAACTTTTCTTTTGCACAACTTTTTGACCACTTGTCCGAGAAAAAGTAACTTAATTATCAACCTATCAGATTATCAAGTTAAAATTGTGACTGAATAGTTAATTGTACAAAAGGATGCTCTACAAGTTATTATGATCAAAATGTAAACTCTACCAAACATGGCCATGCTGAATAGGATTTTAGCTTACAGCTAGCAACCAGCTTTTGACAATATCTCAATGCATGTTATGTATTGAGAAAAAAATCCTAAGGGTTAAATTCCTGAATGTTTTTTGACTAGAAAGCCAAAAGGCTTAGTGATTCCTTGCCATACGATATATTGTAATAATGAACATGGATGCCCACATGACAAGCATGAGATCCCTCACAAATACTGAGGTATACTAGTAAGGTCAAAACCTTTTTAGATCATGTGACCCAAAATGACCTTTCACACTCACTTAAAACAATAGGGAGCAACTACCTAAAAAGACCATCAACGTGCTAAATATGAACAATTCACAAACTGAGTATGAGATCCCTCTACAGTTCAATAACCACATAAAAATGTCATGTCTACAAGGTTTTGCCCTTTGGTGACCCCAACCTTTGACCTCCACAAACAAGAGAAATCTTCCACGCAGTTATGATGCTGGTAAATTATGTTGTCTATTAACTTGATAAAGAGATATTTTTGAAACACGCTCCTTTAAAACAAAATTTCGGGTACTAAGGATGGCTCTCTATATAATGATGTCTTTATGATCCAAAAAGTTGACTGCATTGAGGTTAGTGTTAGAACAAGCCCTAATCCTAACAGTCATCCATAAATTGGAACAAACAGTAGAGACATCTCAACAGAAAGGTGTAACCTTGGCTATTAGTGGTGGTCCTTTTGTATTTTTTTTTTTTGGTGTAATGCCCTTCCCAATGACTATGATGTCCTTGAAAATTGACAAAAAATGGGAACCCTATTAATCCAGAAATTAACAAGATTTGTAATTTGCCTTAAATTGTCTGCTTGTAGGAACACCACATAACAGAGTACAAGTCAAGTGTCCTTTGTTTGATACACAGTAGATACTATTATGCTTGTTTTGATTACCTGAACTACAGTACTTTCTGAAAAACAAGCCTTACTGAGAGGGCTAAATAAGTGTCAGACACTATCTCTAGACAAGTAGGAAATGGTCAAATCCATTGAGCTGTATGATTCAATGAGAAAACCCCTCAGGACACTGTGGCAGTCAAATGTGATAAATTAGGTAAGATAACAGTGACCAGCAATTTTCACAGACTCTGGTGGGTCAGTTACAATTTGATTCATTCAATTAGACAATCTCAGTTCAAGGGCATTTGATCCAAATTATCAGTTATTTAGTTCTTTTTATAAAACTAATTACCTGTGGTGTATTCAAATATCTAGTTCCCACTTACATGTCCTTATGAGGACAGTGGCACAAGGTTTGTCTGTAACTTTTAACAATCTTTGATACTAACTTTAATGTTATCTTCATTTTTTCTTTAGGGTTATGGAAGAAACAATGTTTGTATGCTCTAAAAGAAATTTTAGGCATCATACAGAGCACTTGATCTGTTCAAAGTTTACACTTATGAAGTTCCCCACTGAACAATTCCTCTGCTTTGTGGGCATGGAAGCTTTCTCCAATATGTTCAGACTATGTCCCCAAATAACCCTCACACAGCCTTTGTTTAACTAACATGTTCCAGACACTGCTGGAAACTTCCACTTAAGACTAGGAAATATATTTCATGAAAGTCTATAGGCCAAAATTAGCATATCTATGACAAAGATGAATTTACTAACATGTCAGCCTGATGAACAGTTTTTTTCCTTTTTAAAGGCATGTTCTGGTGGCTTTTTGCCTTTGTCTTGTAAGAAAAACAAAAATATTCCACACCATGTCCTTCAAACCCTCTCACAATACCATTTTCCTAACTCAAGATATCTCACTTTAAAGATTGGTTATTTCTGTTAAAAAAATACCTCTGCCCTTCAACAAAGCCACAGAAAGTTATGTAATGTGGGCACATTGCTTCAAATTCCTTTTGTTTTTCTTTATAATTTAACACCCTGTTTGTCCTTGAAATTTGATACTGCTGGAATGTTTGAATATCTTTTTCTGTAGTTCTAGCATTACCCTTCAACATATGTAGAGCGCAACCAACAATGTTCCTTGATATTGTCTGCAGCGGCATCATAATTATAAATAAATTGAATGCAGCGTCAAATTAATGTGCCACAATGACATCACAGATTTCCCATGATGCATCAAATCCCAAGAAAAATATGCAGTATTTTAAAAATTTGTATCTTCCAAATGCTATAAGCTATTGAAATGCAGTTTTCACCTTTTGAAAGAGAAAATTTTTCTGTTTATTTTGAAGTTAACGAATTTTGTCTCCAGAACATGCCTTTAACTTTTTCAGATTTTGTTCTACCCACTCTTATGCACATTAATACTGGCACTAAATGTTATAGGGCAAAACTTCACACTAAAATCAACATAAATACTGTACAAAGCACTTTTATGCACTTAAGACATTTCTAATACAGTGCATATTTTGTACATATTTTGAAACTACCCAACTTGATCATTTACGTAATGAAGTGGATTCCAAAAGCTTACTATGTATCTTGCATTACCCATGCCATTTAAAACTCTTAACCCTATGCACCAATGAATATTAACCCTAACAGTTACCTTTTTTGAGATACAGTATGTGCAATGTTTAACCTCTGATAACCCTAAATGACCTTTGACCTCCAGTAAAAACAATAGGGATCATCTACTCAATATGGACAATCCACATGCTAAGTATGAGATCCCTCACAGTTGCCCTTCTTGAGATATACTGTTTACAAAGTTTTGATGTTTTGACCTCTGGTGACCCCACATGACCTTTGACCTCCACCAAAAACACAAGGGATTATCTACTTAACATGGACAATCCACATGCTATGTATAAGAGCCCACACAGTTACCCTTCTTGAGATACAGTGTTTACAAGGTTTTGACCTTTTTACCTCTGGTGACCCCAAATGACCTTTGACCTCCACCAAAAACAATAGGGACCATCTACTCAATATGGGCAATCTACATACCAAGTTTGAGATCTCTTAGAGTTACCCTTCTTGAGATATCGTGTTTACAAGCAATTTCCAAGGTATTTACCATTTGACCCCTGGTGACCCCAAATGACCTTTGACCTCCACCAAAAACAATAGGGACCATCTACTCAATATGGGCAATCTACATACCAAGTTTGAGATCTCTTAGAGTTACCCTTCTTGAGATATCGTGTTTACAAGCAATTTCCAAGGTATTTACCATTTGACCCCTGGTGACCCCAAATGACCTTTGACCTCCACCAAAAACGATAGGGATCTTCTACAATGTGGGCAATCTACATACCAAGTTTGAGATCTCTCAGAGTTACCCTTCTTGAGATATCGTGTTTACAAGCAGGCGTCACACACACACATACACACACACACGACATCACCATCGCATAGATTCCTTGCCTGCCTTCGGCAAGGAATCAAAAATTCCTCAAAGTCTGTATGTTTTAATACAGCTGTGCACATACTGTGTATATATACTGTACAGTATATATGTACAGTACTATATCACATATGCCTACACGTACTATAGTGGTACTCTGAAGTACCACAACCAAAATTTTACAGCCTCTGGCAATGTCAAGAAGCTTTTTAAGATTTAAAAAACATTACACTTTTATCTCAATTTACAAACTAAGGTTTAAAAATTAGTAGTATTAGTGGCAACAGAGGAATGTGAAAAATATTCAGGTAATTAATCTGAACAGTTTGAAAATTTTCCAATTTCTGACTCAGTAAACCTCCATGTAGCAGCTTTTGAAATGGAAAAGCATTTAGTAGGGCTGTCAATTTTTGATGAGTAAATCAATTCATGGCTTATTTTTTTTACAATTATGATTTATCAAATTATTTCCCCCCCCCCCCCCTCAAATGATGCAATAGTTCTGTGTAACAAATGGCAGCCAGGCTAATGCAAATATTAGGCCCACAGATTTAATTCTAAAAGCAAATTTCCAACTGATTTAGTTGTACGTAGTACATATTAAAATTCAATTACCGTTAAGCAGTCACAGTACACTCTTATTTTGAAACATTTGTACAGATTATTAAAAATAATCAAACTAGCAACACTACAACTGTCAGCTTATGGTAAACTGGAAGTAAACAAGTCAGAGCTCAGCATCTCATTTACCACACGCTCTATGCCTATACAACATATAACGTAATTAGGGCTGTGAATGTTTAGCAAAATAACTAAACTTTTAACCTCAAAAATTTGCGATCGTTTAGTGATTAATCGCGATTACCTTATCACAAAAAAAAAAATTTATAATGCAGAAATAGTAATAGCTGTTATCTTGTATGGTTTAATCAAATTATTCCATATTTAACAAAATCCAGGGATCATCAGAGTATACAAATAAATACAAAATTGTCCAAAAGAGATTTTGCGATTAATCGCTTGTAGCTTTGTACTAAACGTTTATTCCACATGAGATTGTTTAGCGATTAATCACTGCACGTTCACAGCCCTAAATGTAATGAACTTAAATTGTAACAACTGTGTATGTGCATAACTCTCTCTAGGCCCAGATAGTTTTGCAATTGATAGTTACCAGCCTTGCACAAAAATACCACAATGATGATTTTCAATCTCCCCCTATATTTTTCTTACATCTCTTCTGAAAAACATCTACACACAGAATGTTTCTCCTTTTCCATGACATTATGATTATCATTATTGCTCCTTACTATCTACAGGAACTCATATCCAACTATAAGCCTGTACGTGACCTACGTTCCAGTTCTCCATCTCTCTTAAATGTACAATGATCTGTTACCCACTCTTACGGTGACCGAGCTTTTGCTATTATTTCTGCCAGACTGTGGAATGATCTTCCATTTTTTGTTTCTCTTCTTCTATGGAACAATTTAAAACTAATTTGAAAACTCATTTATTTACAATTTCATGCTGACTCCCTGTTGGGCAGTCTTCAGTGCTTTGAGACTCTTTGTGTAAGGCGCTTTATAAGAACCGTATTATTATTAAAAGTGTACTATCCCCAAGCTTTCTCAGCTTGTTTCCTGCAAGGCAGCTCACCCTGTACGTATCCGTGTAGGATACGGATGGCATGCCATAAAGAAACACACAAAGTATGGCACAGACCAGAAACATGTATCAAGTTGTAGACCGGTGATTTTTCATACATCAGTATGAATGTATGTATATTTAGAATATTGGATATAAATAGAGCACAGTTGCACTACGCATCCCAAAGTGTGTTGCAAGTGTATTGTATGGCCTATGCTGCACACATTTCTACTTTAATGCACATAGAATGACACTGGAATGACACTGTATGCACAAGGTTTAAATGTATATGAGATGCTCTGATGCATACAAGAAATTGAAGAGTGGACCTCTGCATTTTTTATGATATTTTTCAATCTCAAAACATTTTTTCTCTTGGAGAATACCTACCCTACTTGAATAAAGGAAAAATTCAAGGCAGTGCAGTGATTAATCTCGTATGATTTGTGGCGGGCGATTAATCAAACGTGGTCTTTCACTAACCCTTTATTAGATCCACGATTAATCGGTGATAAATCCCTCACAGCCCTAGAAATGAGGACCAACTGCTAGTTCATCAGGGGGATCTGAGAGAGTGGTGGTTCAACTACTCCAGGGTGGCAAAAGATGTTTATTTGTACCAACCATGTACTACTTTTTTTAATGTTGTGAGAGAAAAGACTCAAGTTTTTGGTTCCAGGAGCTCTAAACCATACTTGTGGCATTTATGTTGAACCTGCAATGAACACACATGACCCTGATGCCAGAAAGATCATTGGTGTACGAAAATGTTCCCCAACAAATTTGTCGTATGGCGTACCTGGCTGCTACTGGGAAAATTACAATAGTTGGCATAAAATTGCAACAATTGGTGTGGCGTATAATTCCAAACACCTCCACCTTGACATGATTCTTTGGCGTAGCCCTATGGGAAATGTTCTTTCCGGTGTGCTGCATTACGCCTAAATCTAAATGCTACCCTTCACTTTGGTTGAACTTCAAGCAATAAGCCTTTCCTTCGCCAGTACAATAATTCGACTTGCCTATGCCTAGCCTACCTCATGAGCATCTTTTCTATGGAAGTTTACATCGCACTTCTTGAGGTATGGCTGGTGCAATGAAATCAGGCAGTTCAACATTCTAGCAGTACTAGGCTAGTTGGCATAGGCATAGCCCTAACGTTAGCCTAACCCTGGGCCTAACGTTGGGCTGAGTGGCTACAATACAGCGATTTGCATAGGCTGCGTTGAATTAACATACGAAACTTTCTGACCCACCAACAATCATGATTCATAGAAAATCCCTCGGGCAAAGTTGCAAAAGTGACCGTTTATTAATCCGAATGCCCTTGCGTAAGCTTACGAAATCACTTGCCTTGCATCCCACACCCTCGGTGATAGCAACTAACTAACCTATATTACGTGCAAACAAAGCATCCCTAGTCTTGTAATACGCAACTCTCTAAAGGAACTAAGGTTACTTTAGGGATAAACAATGCAACAAATGACTTCATATACAAAGTTAAGAGAACCGAGTAACAAAATATTGACACCTTTATGATCTTTAACGTTTGCTCTTCTTCCTCGGTCCCTTGCAGTTCTCCCTCATTTCAAGATGAAAATGTTCTTTGGGGATGTTTCCTCCTTCTATCGGTAGGACGAAGGTTCGGAAAAAATCCAAAATGGCGGTTATGTATTCGGAATGTCAACATAAAGCTGACTGAGGGCGGTCCGTACATTTTGGGAAAGTACGTTGATCGCTGAAAGGGCAGCACTCTATTGCTCGAACACCGCACCTACACTGAACAAGCAAAGACAATGTGTTCGTTCGATCAAGGCAGCCCGTGCAATTTCTAGGTAATGAAATAGAAGGGGTAGAGATAAAGAGGGTGATGTAGTTCCCTCCAGAATTTTTGATTTTCAAGTTTACCTTTGGGAGACAAAATCCATTAAACTCTAGAAAATGTAGAAAAATTTTGCTTCAAGGAGTTGAAAACAAGCCTCTAGGGCAAAGCATCCTAGTTTTCAAAATGCAATTTTTCTTGAGATTTCGTACATTAGCCTATTGTATATAGGGAAACTGTGAGATCATAGTGGCACATTATTTAAACATTGTTTTCAATACACTTATGACTTTGATGCAGGGGATATTTGCAGTGGTGTAGATGGGGCTTATGGCACCCAGTGCAGGGAACGAAATTGCATTCCTATAACCCCTCAAAAAGTCAAAATGGTACGGTATTTCATCATGCTCATTGTAGGTGTAGTGCCAGCATGGATCTGCCCGACAGCGACATCAAGCTTCTTGAATCAGGGCGGGTCTGGATCCGGATAAATACTGCACAACACTCCTAGTGGAGTCAAACGTGCAGGGTTTAGTGTTAGGGGTGGCGCCAGGATTTCCGCGACAGGAAGGCAAGCTGGGCCCCGAAAAAGGCTTCGAGTTTATTTTGAAGTCATATGTTACCATTTTTGTTAAAAATTTGGCTTTTTCAAGAACCATTAAAAAGTTGGAGTGTTTATTGAAGAATCTGTCCTTCATACGGGCAAAATAAAAAAAAGCTATATAAGCCGCAGCTGAAAATCTTTTAGGGTTGCGCATTTAATCGTACTAGGCCTACGTACTAAGGCTTCATTACGAGACCAGAAGTTTGCCCGAAAAGTATTTTCCTTTTTTGAACGAAAACTTGGAAATTAAGAGCTTATTTTAATGGAGAAATTCTGAAATTAAATGCAAGAGAAATTTGTTTTTTGTTACGGTTATAGTGATTTTTTTTTTTTTTTTTTTTTGACTTCGCTTATTTGTACGGAGTATCCATCGAAACTGGAAAATATTGCCACTTCTAACAGTGCAATGTGAAGTTTATAGTGCAGAAAAATGTTATTTTATGACAGATTTGGAGGTTTTGCGGAGAATCTAATCTAGTATAAAACAAATCAAGTAGGGGATGATTTGCAGTTTTGTTCAACTGAATATCATCATGCAAATTTAAGGCTCTCGGACCATATTGGAAAATTTACCCGCGGAAAAGGTTTGGCTTCCCGTGTATTTGAAGTTTTACATTTTATACATTGACAAAGACTCACAGGAGCGTTTCAGTTTGGGAGGGGGAAGAATTGTCTTTTTTGTCCGAAAAATGTAATTCTGACAAAAACTATCAAAGAGCAGAGCACAATAATTTTTGAAAAATTGAGAGCCCCCAGATAGCAGGAAATGACATTTCCCGGAATCGCAACTAAAAACAAAGCAGTGATTATTTTGAGCTTTCTTTCACTTCATAATATTGCCCCAAAATGAAGAATAATTTTGCAAGCATGCGTTGTTCTGTTAAGTAACTTGTTCGATAAACATGCTACCTAAGTGGAGCGCCGCCATCAGTTAGCGCGAAGTGTACAGAAAATTGTTCAAAAATCTAACCCCTCATACAGCCGGAAATAGCATTTTTTCAGACTCATGACAAAAAGCAAAAACATTCATTATTTTGAACTTTCCTTGTGAAATGAAAGTTTCTCTTCAATAGAAAAAAACCAACTTGCTAAGTGATCAGAAAATTACTAGATAAAAAAATACTGCTTCAATTAGATGTAATGTTCTTGTCTCTTTTCGGGCGAAAACTACGCAACGGAATTGAAAATATTCTAAATGGTTTTGATTCTATTGAGAATTTTCGATGCATTTAATTGCAAGGTCCGCTGAGATAGATGAGACATTCTACGTGATTGCCCGAACTCCAGACTATAAATGATTTCACTACCAACATATTTTAAAATATGTCACGTTACAAGGTGGCTTACTGAATTTTCAGTCAAACTTATTGGGAGACAATCTCACACTACTGCTTATCATTATGTGTATCGTTATGAATGACCAGATAACAGGGGACACAGGACTGTACCTTGGGGAACACCAAAGATAACATCCGCCCAATAAGAGAGATAACTACCCACCATAACCGTCTGCTTCCTTAATTTTGAAGCATTTTAAGCTTGGCCCGCAGAGCTTACGAAGTCTTATTGTTCAGCCCATCGCTACGAAATACCCAGGCAGTGAGGGCCGACAGCCACATAGTTGATACGCAGGCTATTTAAAGCCTATACAAGGCCGATGAGTTCCTAGTGGGACGTGACTGGTCTAGTTAGAGGGGTGAGCAGCGCCGAAGTTTTTGGCTTTTTAACACTGAAACAGACCTCATTTACTTAAAATCTGGACTTTGTTTTGAAGAAAATATGAAGTTTGGGGGAAAATTTGGCCGTTATACTGGAGACAGATTGGCAGTTTGTAGACGTATTGAAGTATCTGGCCTTATGAGAAAAATCAGAAAGGTCGCCGGGGCGACTGGTAGTTTGTTGGGGTTAGTGGATATTATCACGCAGATTAAGGCCCGAAAAAGTTTGGGTTCCGTCCTTTTAACATTATATTTGAAAAATTTGGAGCTTACATATTACAGAGTTTTACTACAGAAATTCTGAAAAAATGGTACTTATTTGTAGAGGAGACAAATTGAAAACGAAGTCTTTATTGAAGATCAAGATTGCCCTAGTTCATATGGACAAAATCAAACGATTTTTTGAAATTTACTGTCTGCAACGAGCCAGCTGATGCTGGCGCTAAGCTTAGATAGTCTCTATGGCAAAATTAGGTTTTTCAGGCAAGAAAAACCAAAAAACCGAAATGCTCCCGTACGCCTATGCCGATTACTGCTTCTCTTTTACGTTGATTCCTGAAGTACTCAAATTTAGAAACAAATTGTACTTTGAAAGGTATGGTACAGTGCATTAGTTTACTCAGGGGTGGCGCCAATGGGGGAAGGGGGTCATCCCCTCCCCGCCCCATGTCGGGGAACACTGGTCCCCGAGTCGGGGAAGATCGACGGTTTCGTCGGGGAGGCCTAAAAATAATAAAAAAAAAAATAAAAATAATTAAAAAAAAAAACTAAAAGGACTGAAGTCACAAGGTGGGTGATCTTGAACATATTTTTTGTTTTTTAATGATATTTTAATGCATATTGAAATCAATTTTCAATCACTTCTTCTTAGCTCTGTTATATCTCATTCCATGTACCTTGTCCTTCATCCTTCGTCAGGGAAGGACGTCGTTTTCTACGGGAGGCCTAAAAAAGAAAAACGTAAAGGACTGAAGCTACTGGATGGATGATCATGAACTGTTTTTTTTTTCATTATGAATATTTTTTTTCTTTTGTAACCCGATTTTAATGCACATCTGATTCGGTTTTTTCTATTGAAGTGAAACTTTCATTCCCAAGGAAAGCTATTGAAGTGGAACTTTCATTTCAAAGGAAAGCTTCTTCCTGTGGACTGGGGGTTGTAGAATATGCCCACGGTATTTCATGCCTGTTGGAAGAGGCGACTAAACCGGAGGACTTGCACAGTATTTGAACTGCTTGACACTATATAACACATTCGTGTTGGTGTGTCGTTAAATCTTATCTAACTAACTAAATTCAAAGGTAAGCTCAAAATAACGACTGCTCCATTTCTTGTTACAAGTCTGGAGAATGCCATTTTCGGCTGTCTAAGGGGTTAGATTTTTTAAGACTTTTCTGTCCGTTCCGCGCCAATTGATGGTGTCGCTAAGAATTTAAATTACTTAACAGAACAATACATGCTTGCATATCATTTTTCGTTTTGGGGCAGTATTACAAAGTGAAAATTTTTATTGTGAAAGAAAGCTCAAAACTATGTTCTAGTTACCAGCCCGGGAAATGCCTATTCCTGCTGTCTGGGGTTCTCAGTTTTTCAAAACTGTCTCTGCCATCAACTTAGATAGTCTTTCGAGCAGTATTACATTTTGCGAACAAAAGAAAAAAGACTATTCTGTTCCCTCCCCAACTGAATCGCTCCCGTACGCCTATTTCAATATATAAAATATGAAACTTCAAATATATGGGAAGCCGAACCTTTTTCCGGGGAAAAATTTCCAATGGTCCGAGGGAATTAAATCTGCCTAATGATATTCAGTAACCCCAACAAAAGCACAGATCACACCCTATTTTGTTTTTCCTATAAGGGGTGAAATTCTTCCATATAAAACCAAAATCTGTCATAAAATTACATTTTATCTCCAATATAAGATCCAGATTGTTAAAAGGGCCAAAAGTTTGCAATTTTGATGGATACTCAGTACGACAAATAACCAAACAACTCTGGTAATCCCCGGACGTTCTACCTTATTTTCATGGGCGTCCGCAGAAATTTTTACAAGGGGAGGGGGACAAGGTCATTCATGGATGATTGAATTGTGTACACTATCTAAGCGGAGCGCCACCATCAGTTGGCGCGGAGCGTATACAAGAAAATTTTGGGCCTTACAAACCCTCCAGATGGCCGGAAACGACACTTGGCGAGTGTTACAAGCTGCATGTACCAAACCCTGAAACAGGAATTTCATGTCTCTAATTTTTTTATTTTTAGAATTTTCAATGTAAAAAAATTGTTGAAGGGAAATCTGCCTCTCGGTCACGGCCTCGCACGATAAAACTTACAACTGTCAAACAGCCTATATATACCTATATCCATTACCCAATTATGAATTATACCCCCCATTACCCCCCCCCCCCCTCCCCATATTCACCTTGTATATTCCAGTTACATCCGTGCGTCGCCACTTGAGATCAGCACGGGACCAAACCAAGACCAACGCATTCATCAATAGTCGGATGCCTTTTGCACACTACATGCCTGACAACTAGTACAATTTTAGCATAGTTTTTAGAATTACAAATTTCCAATAGATATCATGAATGATGGTCTCCAAGTTACGATTTCACTCTTCAGCATACCACTTTCTCTTTTGCTATTCCTGGTCAATGTCCGCATATTTAACGAGTAGAAACTGGCGCTGTGGGTGAACATATTTATTTTTATTTTTTTTATTTTAATTTTTAATTTATTTGTTCACAAGTTTGATTTTCCGGGGGGGGGGGGGGAATTTCGGACGCCCATGCTAATTTTGCTCTTGAAATGCATATCACTAAATAAAGAACCCAAATTTTTATTAAAACCTTACCGAAACCAAATATTCTTATATTAAATTCCAAAATTTCTGCAATTAAATGAGCTTTAAATTTTCAAATCTTCGTTCAAAAAAAGGGAAAAACTTTTCGGGCAAACTTAATCACTCTTTAAAATTTTGGGCAAAATTTTACCCAACTTTTACCCAACGTTGGGCTCGTATACCACCACACCAACATCTGGGCAAATTGTACCCAACAAATAAGCAAATATATTTACCCATATATTTGGCAAAAGATTGCCCCTTTTCTGGGTAATTTATTTTGCCCATTTGTTGGGCAACAAGTTTTACTCAACCTTGTGGCAAACTTTACCCAGATGTTGATGTGGTGGTATACGAGGCCAGCGTTGGGTAAATGTTGGGTAAACGTTGGGCATTTGGTCACTTCGAAGTCATGGAGGCAAATGAAGTACACAAAGGTATTTCAATGTTTTCCAAGTTACAATATACTGAAAAATAGACAGACCTAAAAATATCTTCTTATTTTGGTGAGGAACTTCGACCAATCCCTGACTGGTCATAAACCGAACGTTAAACATAACACATTCGACACAGTAACGTTGTAAGCCTAACGTTAGCCAGCCCTATGTAAGCCTAACATGAGCCTCGGATGTGGAGTACCTTGTTCAGCTTTGTACCTCAATTTTGGACATTTTTGGCATTCACTTCACAGAAATAACCGAGAACTACATTTAAAACTTTACCTTGAGAGATACACGTTAGTGTACACCTGCGAACGTATTATTGAAGGTACCTAATCCACACGGAATAAGCTTTATCGTCACAATTTCTTCCGCCATTGTTGTCGTTCGTCTCGGACCAGCGAGTCTTTCCAACTAGTAATAGTTTTGCGCATGCTCATTTCGCATACGTAATAGACATTTGCCCAACTAATTGGCAGTGACCTTACACGTGCCCAACCATCGCTGTTTTTTGCCCAACTTTAACAAAAATTTGCCCAACGTTTACCCAGACTGTGAGTGTCCAACACGTTTTGCCCAGAATTTTTACGAGACTATAGTCTCGCCTTGAGACCTTAGTATGAATAGAAGAATCTCAGTTGTCCCGTATGTATAAAACGTTTTTGAATTTGCCCATATGAAAGATGGATTCTTCAATAAACACCCCAACATTTTCATGGTTCTTAAAAGAGCCAAATTTCTTTCAAACATTTAACTTCTTTCTTCAAAATAAATTCAAGATTCAAGTAGGCCTATTTGTTAAAACGAAAGCCAAAAATTTCGGCGCGCGCCTCAAGTTCTGTCTAGTATACGTCCCAACGGTGTAGCAGCTAGTTTTGTCACAAATACAACTTTGTCTCACCAATCGCCTTTGTCAAAATTTTTGCCCACTTTTGTCACAATCATCGCCCACTTTTGCCACAACGGAGGTCACGACTTCAGTTTTGTCACGACAGGCGCCCATATTTGTCACAATTTGACAGGACACGACTTTTTGTCACACACATTTTGCCCGCTTTTGTCACATACATCGGCTTAGCTCAGTGAAGTGAAAAGCACGTAGCAAGGATAATGATTTTAGATAATTACACCCACAATTCATAATCATATCGGACAGTTCGGAGAGGGGAATGTTCAGAGTAAACTTTTATGGCTGAGAGCAGTGAAATAAGAAACCGGCTTGAAAATTCGAATTAAGAGAATGAGGAAACGACAAAAATAACCAATGAATACACTAAGGGATCAAGGACTTTGTCTGGGCGAAATCCTGAGGGGGCAGTCCTCCCTTTAAACCGAGAACCTAGTGGCGTTACCATAGATAACTGACACTCTGTGTTGACCCTTCCTTTCGGCTTTCACCCACGCAAGAGAACTATCTTATATATTGGGGTAGGGGTTAAAGGTGAGAGGAGCAACAGTTAGTTGGAGTGTAGCCGTAACTTATACTCTAAAAAGGGTTTACCTACCCTCAAAATGGCGAATGTCAATCATGCACTGCGACACCCCAAGTGGGTATTTATACTTCGGCAAAAATAACCCACTGTATACCTTTTCACAAAGTACAAAACATATAGTAAGGCCTATATTATCCATATGTGGCCTACATTTACCTAGTGTCACAAATGTGTGATACTTGTGTAAATGTTCACCCATTTTTTTTTTACATTAACCAGGCGCGCAGCCAGAATTGTGTCATGGGAGGGGGGGGGGGGACAGTTGAGGCACGAAATGAAGGAAAAGTCTAAGGAAAGTGCGCCCTTTCATTTAAAACAATGAGTTTTGATCTCCTTTTTTTCTAAATTTATCTAAAAAAATCGCTCTTCATGTAAGAAAAATCGAAAGATAAAGCATAAAATGTACCTTGTGGTCAAGGAAGTAGTGTCAGGTGCATAGTCCAAAAAATGGTCAGCCCCTACTAAGTACTCATATTGCTTTCTATACTACGACACTGTGCTGCATCATTGAATAGGGGTGTAGGTTAGTTTGCATCAGAAAGTTGGTTGACGGCCTACTCGATGCTTGTTTTGTACAGTCGTTTTTGGTGAGGGTGATAGAGAAGTTTATCATTACAATGTTACTGAAGTAAAGCTAAATGGAAACTTCTATCTCAGTATTCTCAGAGCCATGGCCACCGAGACAACAATTTTATTTCCATTTTATATTTACTAGGAGGCTTTTTTTTAACAACGATAGAAAGCGTATTGAAAAAAATACGGTATGCTGTACTGTGCTGAAGTAGGGGATTTTAGAGAGGTGGTTGTCAGCCCCCTGGGAACTCATGAGAGACTTGGCCAAGTCTAGGTGCTGGTAAGTCAATAACATAGAGCAGGATAATAGTTCCCTTCATGGGCGTCCGCAGAAATTTTTATAAGGGGGGCAAGATCATTCATGGATGATTGAATTGTGTACACTATCTAAGCGGAGCGCCACCATCAGTTGGCGCGGAGCGTACAAGAAAATTTTGGGCCTTACAAACTCTCCAGATGGCTGGAAATGACACTTGGCTAGTGTTCTAAGCTGCGTGTACCCAGCTTGGAAACAGGAATTTCATGTCTGTAATCTTTAGAATTTTCAATGTAAAAAATTGTTGAAGGAAAAAATCATGGATAATTGAATTGTGTACACTATCTAGGCGGAGCGCCATCATCGGTTGGCGCGGAGCGTGCAAGGAAATTTTGGGCCTTACAAACCCTCCAGATGGCCGGAAACGACATTTGGCGAGCGTTATAAGCTGCATGTACCCAGCCCTGAAACAGGAATTTCATGTCTGTAATTTTTAGATTTTTAGAATTTTCAATGCAAAAAATTGTTGAAGGGAAATCTGCCTCTCGGTAACGGCCTCGCACGCCTATGCACGATAAAACTTACAACTGTCAAACAGCCCATAGGCCTATGTCCGTTACCTAATAATGAACCATGCATACACCCCCTCCCCCACCCCCGTATTCACCTTGTATATCCAAGTTACACCCGCGCGTCACCACTTGAGATCAGCACGGGACCAAACCAAGACCAACGCATTCATCAATGGTCGGATGCCATATGCACAGTACATACCTGACAACTAGGCGAGCCTAGTACACAGTTTTTACAATTACAAATTTCCAATAGATATCACGAATGATGGTCCCCAAGTTACGATTTCACTATTCAGCATACTGCACCATCTTCTCTTTTGCTATTCCTGGTCAAATGTCCGCATATTTCGCGAGTAAAAACTGACGCTGTGAGTAAAGGTATTTTGATGATTTATTTTTAATTTTTTTATTTTAATTTTTAATTATTTTTTTCACAAGTTTGATTTTCCATGGGGGGGGCAAGTGCCCCCCCCTTGCCCCCCCCCTTGCGGACGCCCATGGTTCCCATTGTCCTGATTTATATAATAGTCAATAATGACGAATTTTATGCCCTTATCGCGTCCGATGAAAATAACAAAAACCCCTTCTACTTTTCTGATTAGTTTTTGTACTCTAAGATCAATTTGAAAGCTTTTAAATAAATAACATAACATAAACATAACATAACAGGTTAAAGGGCAAAGGAGGGCTGTAAAGGCCCTATAAGATGCCATGTAATCAAAAAAAAAAAAACCCAAAACAAAAGCAAACCACCAACACCAAACGATCCCAGAAAGATTAGATTCTACCACAGTCGACTCATGGAAAAACTTTTCAATATTTACCTTAAACGGTGCAATGGTGTGGAGTTAACAACCCACTCAGGCAGGCTATTCCACTTACTAACAACCCTATGAGAGAAACTGAACTTCCTAATGTCAAGTCCAGCAAAAGACTTTTCAAGCTTTTTTCAATGGTCTCTACCCGAGGATTACTTTGGACCTTTAAATAACTGCAAGCTAACAAAGGATTCCCTTCAGATATAAATTTGTATATCTGGAGCAGGTCTCCCCTAATCCTTCTCAGCTCCAAAGTGGTAAGCCCAAGCAGCTTAAGCCTTTGGAGATAAGGTAGATTTTTAACCTCAGGTATGAGTCGGGCATAGCTCTCTTCTAAGCTTGCTCTAAAAGCAATCTGTCCTTTTCAAAGAAGGGCCTCCAGGCCTGTGCAGCATAGTCGAGATGGGGTCTAACCAGCTGCTTATACAAATTTAGCACAATTTCTTTACTAAAACTCTTAAAATTCATCCTGATCAACCCAAGCACCCTATTTGCGGCCCTCGCAGCAGTAGCTGCACACTGCCTAGATGGCTTTAAATCTCCCGTATTTACTACACCAAGGTCTTTCTCAGAAGTCACTTTGCTCAAATTAGTACTATTCATAGTATATAATCATGGTGGGGATTCAAGTTAGAACCAAAGTGGGGGACTTTACACTTATCAGCATTAAAAGACATTTGTCAAGTCTGAGACCATGAAAACAACCTATCCAGATCATTCTGAAGCAATTTATGGAATCATCCTTTTCCCCAACCTTCCTATAGAGCTATTTGCATCATCAGCAAACTTACTTATACTGGAAGTGATAGAGCTATCAATATCATTTATGAAAATTCAGAAAAGAAGTGGGCCAAGAACAGAACCTTGTGGTGCACCACTTGACTGAGACTTCTTTCCAGGAAGAAAAATTTCCATTGACAACAACTCTCTGAGACCTACCATTGAGCCACGAATTGATCCACTGAGCACACTTGCCTATGATGCCTAACCTATGCAATTTTACCATGAGTCTACCTTGTCTACTAGTCAAAAACTTTTTGGAAGTGAATGACATCAACACTGGAACCTGAATCGAGAGACAAACAACCTCAAGAAGGCTTTAACGTCATTTAACGTCCTCATCCGACGGACGTGAACGTATCCCCAGTCTTTAGCCACTTTGCCAAAGACTGAAGGGGGTGGAGGTTAAACTTGCTCTGCACCACTGCTCAACAGCTGAACTGAGCAAGCGGACAACTTCCTGAGACGGACAACTTCCTGAAACGGACAACCAAATACCCGACTAATTTTAAACCCCCTCAGCATCACTGTGAACAGCTATGCTGAACAAGCTAATTTTTTTTTTCCTTCATAGAAGGAACAACTTTATTAACAACAAAGCAAAAATACATAGAGAAGATAAAGAAGAAAAATAAATAAATAATTTACAATATTTACAAAAGATTAATTAAAGCAGCACACAATATAAACAGAATAAGTTCATCTTACACAAAAAAAGTATTTTAACCTTCGACACTCTACTTTGACATCACTGAAAACAAAGACACTTTTCATAACCAACAGCATAGCACAGTAAAATTATATTGATGAGAGAAGCAAAACAAAAACAAATTAAGAAACGTTGGAGATAAACTTATAAATCTGTGAGCAATTATACGCCACAAGTAACAGATCGTACCTACCGTCCTGGCTGTAAACAGCTAATTCTTATTTGAACCTTTTGGGTAATTTAATTTGAATGCCAGATTCCTATTATTTAAAGTTAGAATTTAGCCACAACAAGATTGTTTTCACTTTTGGGCAATCCCCAAAAATATGATCGACTTACTCAATGACTGTGCAGTTCTGCATTGGGCAAATTCCATCCCCCATTCCCCACTTATTTATCCTGGCACCAGTATAAAGAACACCATGCGCTAATCGCCACTGAAAGTCTTTCAATTTGTTATCTAAAATGGGAAGGAAAGCCAAATCCAAGCCCACGGATACGTTAGGTTCCGATTCACACATGCAATGCTCACTGTTTAACTGAAACAGTTTCGAAATAACATTACAAGCATGCTGAAGATGATCAGTACAGACATCTAGGTCGGAAATTAGACCACACGTGTGGAAATAGCCTGCGTAGCAAGTTAGCTGTAAAGTACCTAGCCAGGGAAATATGAATAAATATGGGGACTTCCCCACAGTCCATTAGAGGGAACAAGGGTTTAACAAAAAGGGCATCCATTCTATCCCTCAGATTATCAAGATTTAATCCTCCATTCACCTTAGGCATGACCATAGCTTTTCGGTGTACCAGATCAGGCCTATTATCTCCCCAAATGAATGCAAAAGTGGTCTTATTAATCTCCTTCAAAACTGACCCTGGTATGTTAAATACAGGAGCAACAAAATACAACAGAGGAAATAAGAGAGAATTAACAACCACAACTTTGCCAATAAGAGACAAGTGAGCAGATTTCCAGAGGCATACCCTAGCCACTATCTTTTTAACTTTTTCAGACCAATTTTGTAGGACGGCATTGTTAGAACCAAACCAGATGCCGGTAATTTTAATGCTAGAATAGCTCCACTCAAGATCTACTGGTATATGCTTTGAGGCCATCAACCCCAGCTTAAGTCCCTGGGTTTTCTCCAGATTAATAGTGGCACCTGTAGCTCTCTGAAAAAGCTCAAAGACTTTAATAAATTGCACGATATCCTGAACATTTGAAGAGACACATGTTGCATCATCCGCATATTGAAAAAACTTGATCTTTTTATTTCTCCCCCCGGGTAAAGAAAAACCTTTAATTTGGTCACTGTTATTAATGTACCGAGCTAACGGTTCAATAAAGAGTACATACAGCCATCACCCACCCAAGACCTACTGGGTAGGAAACCATGCTGAGTTTGATTGAGTAACCCATTATCTAAAAGATGCTTTAGGAAAAAGTCCTTGAAGGATTCCATAATTTTGCACACAACACTAGTTAAACTGACTGGCCTGTAATTACAAGGTGAACTCCGATCACCCTTTTTACGAGCGAATGCGAAGTATAGCAGTCGCTTTATGGACTTGTTACAGTGTTTTGAATCTGTACCTTGTTGGTTTTGTTACTTTGTAAGTCTTTGTAAATTAAAAGGAGTTAACCATCAATACAGATAATTTTTTTAAGAATGTCTCTGGTTTCATGACACGTTGAGGCATATTACTTAAGGGACATTTCAGTCACATGGTTCTTGGAACGACTGTATAGGGTTCTCAGAAGCCCTTTCTATAGTTTTTGTCAACTGCCGTTCTTTATGACATGGTCGTTACCCTTCTTTTCTTACAGTTTGAAATATCCGAGCAACCTGTTGACTTAAAAGTTTAGGCGTTGTTTAAAAAAAAACATTGAACGGGGGATTTCTTTTCATAATGAAGCAACTTATAACTGTAACAAAAGCGACAAACTAAAGTTATATTTTATTTTGCTCAGAACTGAAGACCGTCACAGAGGGTTAGGAATAGAGAACGGATAAGAAAACGCAGTCTCCCGGATGCTAAAATTGCGCAATATTAACTGCGTAGTTTTCTTCTGACCTAGACGTTTCATCTGAAACATGAATCGCCCTTACGAATAGGCGCTTGCTTTGCCGGTGACCACATGATCAGCCGAACGACATATGATACAGTTGATGATATCTATTGCAACCGTGGCTTGATAAAGCCATTTAGAGATTTTGATGTGTTTCAGTTGAAATTCAAATGTGCCATGCACAGGACCTATATACCTGTATGCTTAACCGCATCTAAATAACTTAGTCAACACCAACCCAAGGTTTTTTGTTCTGCATTTGTAAATATTCTCACATTAGATTTTTTCATTGGTGGCTGTACTTGACGGCATGATATCATTAGATTTAGCAATCTTGTAAGACAAACTAAAAACGGTTCCTTTGAGCAACCGTACTGTAAGGGAAAAGACCACAAGCTGCGCTCTTATCCAACCAAAGAAACAGGAGGCCGGTGAGAAATTCTATACTGTTTTTTGTTGTTGACAATTATAGTAGGAATGGGAAGAGAGATCTCTGATGAGGAGTAGCTTTGTTGGTGATCATGCGATGCATTCACAAGTGATCCGGGCGAACTGTCGAACCGTAATAAGCACTGCCATCGAACAATACTGAGAACACTAAGGAAGTTAAAAAATATTGAAATTGTCATTCGTGAGGAAATTTTGATATTTTGCTTCCAATAATATGCGTGACATTCTGACAGTTTTGGCTACGGCCGGAAATTATTAATAAAATAATCCTTCTGCAATCTAAACACGTCTATTTTCTAGATCTAGTAGATAATATCTTCCACTACTTGTTTTATTCAGTCAATTTTAATATTATATATACGTTTCACTCATATACACTTTTCTAAAATTCGAGCTTGTATCATAAACATTTCTCTTCCCCTAACCTCCCATCACTATTGTTTCACCTGTATAAATATTCAATACTGATATATTTCTCTGAAATGCGCAAACCTCCTCATAAAAAATCACGTGTTTTGTCTAACGGTAGAGCATCCCCTAACACGCGGAAGGCCTGGCAGTGGCGTAGCCACGGGGGGGGGGGGGCCTGGGGGGCCTAGGCCCCCCTCCCAGATTTTCTTCAGGCCCCCCCCCCAGATTTTTTGCGTCCTGATAAAGTAATTGAAAAAAATAAAAATAAAAAAATGTGTAAAAATTAAAAAAAAAAAAAAATGGATGAATGTGTGTAAAACACATTTTGCCCGCACGTATGAAACCAAGCAATAACTTCAAAATGCCTACTTTCACTAAATTAGATACCGTTTGTGATCTGCACTGTAGTTTATTGCATTTCACTTCGAAAATGAAACGAAAGTCTCGACGACAAACTTTAATGCGACTTTGTTAGGTTAAGACCCTTTCTCCCTTTCGGATGGCTGATTGATTTACTGAAAATAAGGCAATCGTACTCTGGAGACCACTCTTACACGACCCTTCCTATACTTAATTATACACAAAATATGCCGTAAGCAGATAAGGGTAAGGTACTGCCTTCGGATAATTCTTCCCTTCCATCCTTAACAAGTAGGCCTATGTCGTGCCTCACTCCTGCCCATGACAAGTGCCACTGTAAAACGATTTTTTCGACAAGTCCTCTTTTTAGTAGTTGGCACTGGCGTCCGGGGGATTTGTAAAATGTCCACAAGGTCCGGATTTCATGTGTTTCCCACATGATCCATACTTCTGCTTTGAGGTTCAATTATTTTGAGGGATTTATTCGTAGTATTTTAATTTTGACCACGTAATGTACCGATGAACAAATACTGCACCATTTTGCACATTGTTTCTTTGGTAGTATGTATGTCTCTTGTAAAATCTCTACAAAAACTAAAAATATTTTTATATTTTTCATGCTCCCCAAAAAGGGAAAATCCTAAAACTCAGGCCTATAATCAGTTCAAAGTTTTGCCAAACATAGCACCATTTTGCATCTAGGAAATCTAACGCAAAGAAAGTTTCTCAGAGGGGGACACAACTACTTTTGGTTTTCCTGTTTAAGGGTGAGGTACTGCCTTAGGTAAGCTGAAATCCATTCAAATATTGCCGAATTTGCGGCTGGGTACATCCAGTTTAAAACACATGGGAAGTGCCGTTTCCGGCCATCTGGAGGGGTTTTAAAGCCCAAATTTTTCTTGTACGCTCCGCGCCAACTGATGGTGGCGCTCCACTTAGATTCAAATATTGCCGCATTTGCGATCTACGTGCTTCTGAAGTTTACAATTTTTCCAAAGGGAAAGAAGTGCCCAGTTTTGAGGTCCCTAAAAAGTGTATGTATTACCATTTTTCATAGATTGATTTTTTATTCTCATTTTTTGAGACATCGCAGACATGAGATTCGTATTTCAAGGCTGGGTACATCCAGCTTAAAACACATGGGAAGTGCCGTTTCCGGCCATCTGGAGGGGTTTTAAAGCCCCAAATTTTCTTGTACGCTCCGCGCCAACCGATGGTGGCGCTCCGCTTAGATAGTCTTGCCGTGCCTGACCCTCGGAGGTACCAGCCCCCCCCCCCCACTTGTTACCTAGGCCCCCCCAAAAATTCCCATCCTGGCTACGCCACTGAGGTCTGGGGTCGATTCCCAGGTCGTATCATACCAAAGAATCTAAAAATGGAACCTACTGCCGTCTGGGAGTTGCTAAGTTAAGCAGCTTTTCGTTAATATCACTGGAACCGGTAAAGACCACCTCCATTCGCGAGTATGATTGCATTCTGGTTAAAAACTGGAGTAACACTAGTAATCCGACAGTCAGTAGGAACAAAATTTGAGTCACGACATTTCTGGAAAATAATTGATAGTGGAACTGATAAAACCTCGGGAGCATTCATGAAGGAGGGCGGGAAGGGATGTTAAGATAACAAGATGAGAAAAAATTAAACCAGAAAGAAGTAAAACCTTTTCCCACATTTGTTGTAGTTAATGGTTTTGAAGACTTTTGTAGGAAATTTTATGTAATTAGTGGAAGTATTTTTATTGTCATAGCAACCTTGCTCACAGTGCTATACAGTTGTTACCTGGTTCTGGTGCTCAACTGACCGGCTTGCGATTGTAAATCCGCTCTTTTTTAGTTGTTTTGCGACGAGTTTCAGAATTCTCAATAAGGCTTCTATATCATAAAATGGACGCCACAAAGAGGCCACTTCGGATACCACCGCAGTTCGGAGTTTATGCTGAAAAGCATAACCTGTTTGAAATGTTTAGGGTGAGTACCGTATTAACTATTAGGCTAGTGCTAGACCTAACGTTAGGTTATGGGAAACACCGGTGGGTTTAAGCAGTCCACTGTAAGTACTTACCCATGGGAGATTCTGGCTAGTACTATGGATCTCATTGGTCCATTTCCAGAGAGTTACAGTGGTAATATGTATGTATTGGTAGTCACCGATCACTTTGCAAGATTTAGTATTTTGGGTACTAATTTAGTCTCCGAACCCAGAAGTAGACATAATGTTACACACTTCACAACTTCCAAAAGAGGGTGCTGAAAGTTCAAGGTTTTTTTTTTTTCCTTTTTTTAAGTAAAAAATCCTTTTTTTTTCCTCACTCGGGAAACAGCGCTATGAGTGTGTGCTGTGGAAAGAAGTGAATGGTTAGTGCTGTGGAAGAAAGAAAAGCATTGTTAGTACTGGGACCCGAACCCGCGACCTAGCGTTATAGCGATTCTAGCATGAAGACCAGCGCGCTTGCCTACTGCGCTAGGAGCCCCAGTGCCGTTGCCGGTGGTTGGGTTGAAAATAAGATAAGTACTGTCAAATAATACTATCTATTACATATAGCTATAGGTATACGTATACACGTATACCTAAAGCTAAGTATGTATGTAGGCCCCTACTTGAGGATGTACATATATGTACAGTATGGGATACATACACATATAGGTTTGTATACTCCAACGCATACAGTTCCTATGCATGTGTACACCTGCATATGGCGCACCCTATACCTATGGGTACGTAACCCTAAAACTATGTGTACGTAACCCTAACCTTGTTACTATGCATATGTAGCCCCTAACCCTTCAGCTATGACGCAAGTTCCGGGTATGGAAACTAAATTAGAGCCGTATTTTGTATACCCTGACGAGAGCTACTGGGAAGGTAATGGTATCAGTGCTAACCCAACTTTTCTGTACTTGGGGGCCTGCAAGTGTCTTATGTCTGATAATGGCCCACAAATGGTATCAAAGCATGTGGTCCAGTTATGTACATTTTGGTGGGGCAGGTGTATATTGACAACTCCATACCACCTGCAACCAAACAGGGTGGAAAGCGTTAACAGGAATTTAGTGTCCATGCTCTGTTGCTTTGTCCAAGGTGAGCACACAGCATGGGATAACTACATTCCCGAGTTCATGTTTGCCTCGAACTCATTTTGCCATGAATTGACAGCTTATAGTCCGACAGAGTTGTTCTTGCATTCCAAACTTCAGAGACCAGGGGAGCCCATGGAAGAACCCAGTGTGACATCTGACACCACAAGAATGTACTAAAAGGCAAGGGAAACCATGGGTAAGATTAATGAAAAGGACAAAAGGGCATATAATCAGAAGAGATCAAGTGTGAATATTAAAACAGGAGATGAGGTATTATTCGGCTTGGGAACCCTTGGGTCACTGAGTGGCAGAGTGGTCTATTCCAGTTGCTGTGTACCAAGATGTTTCACATGTGTATTGGACTGGCATGGGTTGAAATCCTGCTTGATGTACCTTTTTATCCACAGGTGTACGGGATGATTTTTGTGGGGAGGGCAAGTGCAAATTTGGCCTGAATAATATAGCACCCTTTATCATGTTTTGCCCGAATGGACCAACCCTTTTTGTCCACATTGGGAGGGTGAGTGTCCCCCCTGCACCCCTGCCTCGTACAACTATGTTTTTACCTTTGGCTAATCACTTCCTCCCACTTGGCATAGGCTTTCCACTAAATTGGGTTGCCCAACAGATGAAGTTACTTGCATGCCAGACTTAAAGGGTAGGAGCAGTCATCCCAAACTGAAGAAGTGTAGTAGACCGTCCAGTTTCATGATTGGCTGTTGGGAGTCATGTGACAATGTTTTTTTTTCTCTTCAAATGTGGAATTTACCAGAGATAACTACTTGGTTCATCTTGAATATGCAATAGTAAAGTCATAAAATGTAATTTAAGATACTTTGAAGAGAAATAAGATGAAAATTGAGTTATTTAGCTTTTTCTTCAAAATAAGTTTGGGGGGACTGCTCTTTACCTGTACTTAAGCACCTTGGAGTGGACCAATGTTGACTTCGCTAATTGACATCACCATACACCGCAGAGGACTTTACAGTACACAAAATTATTTGTGTCCTTAAAGTTGATTTTACCTCTTCAAATTTCTCAAGAATGTTCCCATAACCCTTCCTGATGAAGTTAAACAAAAATTGCTTTTCAAAACTAAAAAAACCTCACATCAATTGCAAAAACCTTCTTATCCGACTAAGTGTTTACACCCATCGTACACATTTTTTCTTCTCAGTCTGGAACATTACAGTGGTATGTCCTTTTGTACCACTTTTGCCTTCCTACACTGCATGTGAGTTTTTACACTTAAACACTTGGTCGTATGATTGCACACTAATGCAGGCAGATTGCATACTTAGCCCAAGTCCTGTAATTGACTTAGTGTTTCATTCAATGTTAACCTCCAATTTAACCTTCTTCCTCCCCTCCATTTGCAGAAAGACTGTTCAAGAAGTTGAATGTTGTGATAAAGATCAGTTATATTTAAAATGATAAACAGAAGCCATTTCAGGCTCTGAAATTTATTAAAATTAATTGCAATGGCTTCTGTAGTTTACTAGTTTTAATAGTAATTGTTCAATGAGGGCTCTACATAATATCAGATGTCTCAGCTGTGTAGTGGTGTAGTGATGTAGTGACAAAGATCATTCACAGCAAATATGGTAATTACAGTTGATTTTTTGAAGCTGTGAGGAGTTGTGGGTTGTGCTCATCCTGCATACCATTGTGATTTTGTGAGACGTATGGCCAAGGAAAGTGTTCAGGGTAGGTTCTACCATTAAGCGCAGGATTTTTGCTAACCCTGGGTCCTGGGTCTCAGACACATGTTAATTCCCCTGGATGCTTGAAAAAAAGTCTTGTGTGTCAGCAAGATGCACAAGCTCCAGATATTCATGCACTGATATGTTGCTCTAAATCTTGTGAAACCTCTTGGCATAATAGTTCACAAAAAATTATTCAACATCATATAAAAATGCTGCTTTGGTATGTACAAGAGTATTCCTATCGGCAAGGAGCTGTGCCATACATAATTATATCAGGCAGTCTGTTGCAACGTTTGTGAGTTGCTGCCACACATGAAAGGCCGTGCCACACGGGGGTTTCCTGCAAGACCGAAGGTCTTTGAGACCGAAATTGCATTGCATCATATGAGAGAATTGGCAACTTGTTTAACTTGTGCTCATAAGCTCATTAAGGTTTGTGAGACCAGAGTTTCGCAAGACTGAAGGTCCACAAGACCGAAAGTGAAATAAGGTCCACAAGACCAAAGGTCCGTAAGACTGGAAGTGTGTGAATTTGGTGGTTTGGAGTGGTGGTTGGGGTCTAGTCTCACTTTCAGGTAAACCAGTAAATGGGAGGGAACCTTCTGAGGGTTGATCACCCAGTCCTGACGTTTGAGGATCAGAGTCATAACCTCGGTACGCTTAAAGGCTGTCTACATTCTCTAGTGATAAGTTGCAGAATTAATGTTAGTGGTTAAATTCAGCCTTTATGCTGTAGTTTTAACTTAATAGTTTTAACTTTACTGTATTTAATTTTATTTTTCAGAAACTTATTGAAGATTTGCTTACCAACAAACCAGAAGATCCTTTAGAGTTTTTGCAAGAGCAGTTGAAGAGGGTTAATAATGATGGTATGTGTACTTATTTGCTTTTGTTTTTTGACACATTTTTTGTTCACTGAGCACTTATTGTCTGCAGTTTCTTTTTTTTACACCAGGGTTGTCCAACCTACGGCCCGCGGGCCACGGTCCGGCCTGCGAAAAGGTTGCGTCCAGCCCGTCAGAAATAATCTACATTGCAAAATTATTCAATAAGCAGATTAATTGATGACAACTTTAGGCTTCGACGTCCGCTTTGGCATGCTTACTTTTCAATGAAATAATTCATTTCAAATGTCTGGTACATGTAGCTACATTGGAGTGTTGTCCACATGGGCGGATTGAGAAATATTCAGGAGGAATATGAAAAAAACTTTGTGCCCAACACCATAAGTTTTTGCTAAAATTTATTTATTTGTTCAATCAAAAACGAAAATGAACCAGTGTTCTCTACGCGCAATGATTGCATTTTGTTGCCTTGGGCGTCGGGAAAAATTGAAAAAAAAAAACGAATATTTAATGCGGCCCCTCGTCCATCATAACCATTACATGTGGCCCACAGCTGCGAAAGGTTGGACAACCCTGTTTTACACCAAAGATGTTTATATTAAAAGCCTTATCCTCTCACCCCAAACAGTTCTGATTCCTCCTAACCTTGCTTTAGCCCTTCCCAACTGTCTTAAATTCATCCTTGTCCAGACTAAATCTCAGTTTTATTGCTTGGGGTGAATATACAAGACCCCAATGTGTAAATCAAAACACTCTCAGTGCAGTAAATGCTGGGTAATAAGAGCTTTTGCACTCTGCATTTTTGAACTTGCTGTGAATCAAAATGCTGTGTCAATTGAGAATTTCTGTGGATTTCTACAAAGAATGTAATTTGGGGTGAGAGGATTGGTACTTTAAGATTTCATATATTTTATAAGATATCACTATGAATTGCAGTGTAATTTTTTGTGTTTCACAAAACAGGACTAGACTAACAACAATTTTATCTTTTTGGGGATGTAGCTTAATGTACAATCAATATCTACATTCTACAATCCCTTTGAAATCACTATACATGTAGGAAGCTAGGAATACAGTTTAACATGTGTTAAGCCTCAAAAATGTATTCCTGGTTAGATGCTGTACCAAAGTTTCCCCTCCTCCCTCCCACAATTTATTCTATTGAATGGTCACCAATGGTGTAAGAATAGGTTGGCCCTAAATCAGCTTGTTTGATTGATAAATATAGTGCTTTGTTTGTTACACAGTTCCAGCGATCATTATTCAAGGACCAACTGCATCAGGAAAGACAACCATTGCCAAACTGGTCTGTAGTAGCTTGAGGACAGCATACATCAGTAAGGACACACTTTTAGGTGATGATGTCTCCTCACTTGCAGCAGAGGCCAAGCAATGTCTACAAAATAATCAGGTACTGAAAGTGAAAAGAGTGATGTTTTTTTCCGAGGTGGAAGCATTTAAGGCAATTTCATTTATTACAATTTGAACTTGTTTTCCTGTGTGCATTGAGGTGTATCTTTGAATAATCAGACAAAATTTTTAAAAACAGTATGCAACACAGACCAATATTTTGAATATTTGGAAAACAAGGAAACAAAGGCCAGTTAATGTTGCAATATTATTTCTCTACTTTTGTGTGCATGAGTCAGACTTATAAGATTAGAGCTCACCATTGTGCCTGTGAGAAAATTTATTTCACTTTTATTGTCTCAAAGGCAGTCAGCTCTCACTTCAAACTGCAATTTCTGTTGTAGTCCTCAGAAATTTTTGATCGACACAGTTCTTTGATTGACAGCAACTTAAAAAAGGCAGGGTGTTGTAGCTTATATTATACAGTATGTACTGTACTGAGAGTGTTTCGATTACACTTTTGGGTCTTGTATACTCACCCTGAGGCAGAAAACTGAGATTATGTCTGAATTAGGTTGTTATGGACAGTTGTGAGTGGGGCTTGGAATTGTTTGTGGTGAGAGGATGAGGGCTTTAAAGCACCAAACTGCAGACCTCAGGCATGGATGCAGACATTTCAAAAAGGGTAGGCTGGGGCCTACAGCTTCCTTGATAACTCTTTTATTCCTTGAATCCCTTTGCTCATTTTGCTCATAAATTTGAAATTGTTGATGTAGCAAAAAGGGACCCATTATATCTGCCCCTGTATTTTGATCTTGAAATAGCACAAGCAGATGTCAGCAATCCAAATCAGGTTGGTAGGGAAGGGCTGTAGCTAATGAATCCACATTATGGTGTACATGCAGCTTTGTGAAGGGGGTGTGAATAGTAGTACATACAAACAGGCCTTGAATTTTGAGGCATGTGAGTGCAGTAGCATACCATCACTCACATAAAATCACTGTGAGGAGTTTGATTTTTTGCACACCTATGTATTTGAAATATTTGGAGCCCATAAGTATTCAAGTGTAATAAAATAGCCCACTTACCACACTCATTAATTTTCTGAGTGTGATTTGTAGCACACCTCAAGAATCTAAAACTCAAGGCCTGTTACCAACCTTCAGATCACAATCCCAATCGGGGTCGAGATGCACTTATCGTGGTGTTGTGAACTTGTGACAAAATATTTGCGAACTAGTCTAATTAAACCAGGTTTGTAGTAGGCTAGATGCATCAATTTTGCAAATTTATTAAGTCAAATGCAACCACAATACAGCTGGCACACTGAAAAGAGTTGAATAAGCATAAAGTTGAATTTGTGACTGTTTTGGGGGGGTGCTTATTTGTTGGGTCCACAGTCTGATGCTGTGTTTTGAAATGGGGTCACCTTAAAAAAAGGGTCACCTAAAAAAAATGTTGGGAAGCCAACACAGATTGATTCATACCTAAAATCAACACTGAAAACTGTTGTTGTCTTTAGCCATTTTTCCACTCTGTCTTGTAGTGGCAATACAGCTTAGTTCTGAGTACATTTTTAGTAGATCAGGCCCAAATTTCACATACAGTAAGCATCCTAGACTGACTTTGAAGGTTCATTAGTACTAAGTACCAGTCTTTGAACTGAGTAATAAATGCAATGACAATGTCAATGATAATGAGTAAATATGAAATTCTAGTAAGCTTGGATCTGCTGTTCAAGTCTCTTTGGAATGAATGCTACCAGTATATCTTCTCAGTTTGAAATAACTCTTTGACCTTAGGGAACAAAAAATGCATACAATGCAAAGCTGATAAACAAATCTATGGCTATCTTGATTGAGCTGCATGTCTTTTCTGGAACCACTGTTTGGACTGTCTCTTAGGCCTAAGTAACATAGAAATGTGCTCTAATTGTTTCAAAAGTGAGATGGTTGATTTTTCATGTCCATAATTAGTCCTCCTTGACCTAATGTATTTTTTCATTTCTTATAATTACATCAACAGCCAGTTCCTACTGATCTGTGGGTAAAGATGATTCAAGCTAGACTAAAGTTGTATGACTGTGTGAAGAAAGGCTGGGTGATGGATGGGTTTCCAGAGACAAGGGAACAGGCACTTGCTTTACAAGCTGTTGGCATTACTGCAAAACATTACAGTAAGTCTGCATAAAACTGCCAACATTCTTCTATTGTGAAACCAGGCAGGATTGAAATTTCTTTATTATGTAACCCCCTTTTTTTTTAAGAGGAGTGTTTGTGTTAAGGGGATGGGGAATTTCCCTACTTTCAATTGATTGCATGATGGCAGGCATATTTGAGCCTTTGTTATTGCATTTTTTTCATTGATATTGAACTTTTTACAAGGATGAATTGTGCTTCTGTGACATCAATACTGATCATTACAGGAAATGCCCATTAGACAGAATTTAGAAAAAGACCAACACAACTGATCCTCTTAACTCTGTGTAGCTCAACTTTCTGGCAGACATGACCCTTATTTTGACTTCTGAGACCTTTACAAGTTGAAAGTCACCTATGCAAGACACACTGAAAAGCTGTGCTGGGCCCATAGGATGCCCTCCCCCAACAAATCAGTAAGGTGGCCTAATCCTTCTTACCCAAGTTGCCATAAGCAAGTCGGATAAGAGTAGGTAATGGGGAATTCCTGTCACGACAGGCTCATGAGAGCTGCAATATTATTGGGTGCCATGAATTTTTCACTCCGTCCATTTCAACACAAAAATATTGATGGTCACTTTGTACTGTAGCTAGTTAGATTAGGTTTGTTTGCTCCAGCTTTGTTTGGAGCTGGGCTGAATTTAATGACTACATGTTTATCATTTTTGAAGAAACAGAGAGGGAAATTCCCCCTAACCATCCATTTATTGGGGGCAGGGGACCTCACGAACAGCTCCAGGAATTCCACAGTCGTGCACTCGATGGGAACACTGCATGTTGATCTTTATCAAAAGGTGGTTTGTGTTATGTAAATTTTATGTATTTCATTTGGTGCCATGCTGAAATCCTCAAATAGCTGGGCATAGATCTTGCAATATTACTCTTGTACATGATGCTAGAAACAATAGCAAGTTCTAGTCATCTTTAATTGACCACTCTTGTCCAGAATCTGTTAGAGAACTTCCTGTTGTGGTATTTTAAGGTCAATAAAGTTAAGAGGGTTTGACCCCTTTAAAGACTTAGTTCCTCCAAAGTACAATTTTTGTAATTCACAGAATGGTTTAAATGTTGCAATTGTAGAGTGAAGCTTCACTCAGAAAAAAGACCTTTTCTCTGGTAACATTGCCAAAAATCCTATTCATTTCCAGCAGCATGAGATTACAGTTGTATGCATAAAAATAAATCCAATTTCAATGTTCAGTCATATTTTTCAGGGGCCAAGATTTTGACAGTCTTTGCACACTTTCTATCACATCAGTAGTATAAATGTTCTTGTAGTTTTATGAGAGAGACTGCCAAGGGTAATCTAAATTGAAATTATAATTTGTTCGTGACATTTTGGTATATTTTCTTCTTTTTTTTTATTGTCTTTGAAGTTGTTCTTGAAGCACCAGATACAGTTCTAATTGAAAGACAGATGGGGAAAAGAATTGATCCTGACACAAAAGGTAAGAATACAGTTCTATTCCGTTAAATGTACCTTTTAATAGGAAATGCAACAAACACACAGACAATGACCTTTCTACCTTAAATTTCTTAAAACTCTTTCTCAATAAAAGAAAAGGAAAATTCTGCTTGGTGTGCTTTCTCATGCAAACTTTATTGGAGGTTTCAAATTGCTCAAGACCATTTATCTATGTTTTTGTATGTGAGCTTTCTGTATTTATTCAATGTATGAAAACTTGTGACTGAACAAATTTTTTGTTTCAGTAACCATTCATGGTGATATTATTTAATGAACTGATGTCAATTCATGTCATTTTCTATCATAAACAGAGATGTTGGAATAATTCTAAGCATAAAATCTGTTTTCAATTGCAACAGTTCTTTTAAAGACAGTGAATGTTTATTAAGTAGCCTCAAATCCTCCCATCCATCAGATGATTCTGATTGAAGCTTGATATGGTACTATGTGTAAATCACGGGTGAGCAACCACTTTGGTGGTGAAGAGCGTTTTACTTGTTCTCATATTTTCAATACCAACTGTAGGCAAGTCTGCAAGAAAGAGTCTTTATACAAATTCCTGAAATTTAAGCATAAAGTATCAGTTGGAGGACTGAGCATTTTTGCTTGAAATTTTAGTTCAGTTTTTAGTAGTCATATTCTTTCTCAAAACGGAAGATATTTTTGGTTTCGATGAAAAGAGAAACCTATGCATTCATGATGGCGTGCGTGTGTATGTATGTGTGTGTGTGCGTGTGTGTGTGTGTATATGTGTGTGTGTTTGTGACACTTTGCTTGTTTACACGATATCTTGAGAAGGGAAGATCTGACAGTTTTCAAACTTGGTACACAGATACCCCTTATTGAGAGGAAGAACCCTATTTATTTTGGTTGAGGTCAAAGGTCATCTGGGGTCACAGGGGGTCAAAAACCGAAATCTTTGTTTACACAATATCTCAAGATAGAAAACTTGGATTAATTTCAAACTTAATATGTAGATGCGTTATGATGTAAGGAAGAACCCTATTGATTTTGGTGGAGGTCAAAGGTCATTTGGGGTCACGTCGGGTCAAACCCTGAAATCCTTGTTTACATGATATCTTATGGTAGGAAACTTGGATGAATTTCAAACTTGATATGTTGATGCGTTATGATGTAAGAAAGAACCCTATTGATTTTGGTGGAGGTCAAAGGTCATTTGGGGTCACATGGGGTCAAACCCTGACATCCTTGTTTACACTATATCTCAAGGTAGGAAACTGATCCATTTCAAACTTGATATGTTGATGCGTTATGATGTAAGGAAAAACCCAAGAAATTTTGGTGGAGGTCAAGGGTCATTTGGGGTCACATGGGGTCCAAACCCTATGATACATCATTGTAGGAAAGTTGGATTCGTTTCAGACTTGATATGTTGATGTATTATGATGTAAAGAAGAATCCTATTTATTTTGGTGGAGGTCAAAGGTCATTTGGGGTCAGAAGGGGACAAATCTTGAAAAACTTTTTAACACAATATCTCAAGGTAGGAAGCTTGGATTGATTTCAAACTTGATATGTTGATGCGTTATGATGTAAGGAAAAACCCTTTTGATTTTGGTAGAGGTCAAAGTTCATTTGGGGTCATAGGGGGTCAAACTCAGAAAACTTGTTTACACTATATCTCAAGGTAGGAAACTTGGATTCATTTTAAACTTGATATGTTGATGCGTTATGATGTAAGCAGCTTGTTTGCAGAATATCTTAAGGCACAGTATGAAATTTGTAGAAATGTTTTGGTTAATAGAAAAACCAGGTACTAACAGGTGGAGTCAAAGGTCACTTTGGGTCACCAGTTGTTACAAGAAATGTAGCATTTCATTGAAAAGAGCATGTATGTATCATCGAAACCTCAATGCATTTTTGCATTCTGGTTTCTCAAAAAGACCAAGTTTTCAGCTGTGACACGCTTTGGTTACATGCCTGTGTGGTCTTTTCCTAATAGTTGTCCATACTTGGTTCACCAAACTCTTACATCTTCTTTTGAAAAAATTATCCTATGTGATTTTCAAACTGTGGAACAAGGTTAAAGTTAGAACATAAAATAAGGTATAAGTCAAGTAAGCCTTGAGAAATCAGGATCCTACAAAGTAACATATGTGTGAGTATTGCTTGGGTTACGGGTTCGCTCTAATCACTGACAATGCTTACAGTTTACTGAAAATCTTGAACAAGTATACTTACAACTTAATCTCCCCCTTTTATTTCAACACCAGAGATTTATCACACAACGTTTGATTTTCCGTCCAACCCCGATGTGGAGAGTCGTCTAGTTGAGCCACCAGAGGGGTGTAGTGAAGCATCAACAGCTGAAAGATTGATGAAATGGCATCGGTACTCTGCAGGTCTTCAACGTTGTTTTGAAAAATATAAAAAGTCTATAAATGCTGATCAGCCGAAACCGGATGTCTTTGCACAAGGTGAGCCTCCCAAATGTTGGGACAACAAATTACTAAGTGTCTGCACAATTAAATGTAAAAAATTTGCAGAGCATTAGCCATTAACGTTACATGCATTTTGCATGTTAGCATAAACGTAATCCCATATGAGTGTAAAAACTGTGTTGACATGAACTGGGAAAGAATCAGGTGTGGTGAATATTTTACATTAATCTTGAAATAGAGAGGTATTCCCCATTTCCTGATATTGTCAATCAGTTATATTTAAAGTATAGGAATGATCTTCCAACGCCTTTTTACTTTTATGGACAAAAACTTTTGTTCGTGGTTAATTTTTTGTCTCACTTTTTTTAATCCTGAATTTTTTGCTTATCTAACAAGTGTTAAAAGCTATTATCAGGACAACTGTCAGACATCTATTTTCAGGGTTTGGTTTAAATCACAGACATAATCTTAATAAGCGCCCCTTATATGTAACATAAGATAAGAAGATTAGACTTATTGCATGGTTTATCTTATCAAACATATCTGTATAGTTCTTTGACTTGCTTTGATGCTTCATGTAGATTCAAACTATGAAATTTTGTAAGTGAACTTCAATCTATAAGAACTAAAATGTGCTAGTACAGTATTCAAGTGTAATTCTTGTAGCACAGCCGATATTAATGAGGATGTAAGGGTACGTGACTCTAGCTGTTTTGTTTTATCACAGTGCTAACTTTCCTGAAGGTGAAATCAAGATCACTAGCTCCACACACACCACGAATCATATTACTTGGACCAACTGGCAGTGGGAAAGGTGTTCAAGCAGCTCTTTTGGCAAGCAAGTACAATCTTGTCAATGGTAAGTATCGGAAGCAAACAACATTTGAATACCATTTTAAAGGGGGAGAAGTGAAAAAAAACAAACAAAAAAACAAACATGCAGCATAGCTTTTTGGTTTCGATGATAAGAGAAACCAATGCATTCATGATGGCGTGCGTGTGCATGGATGTATGTGCGTGTGTATGTGTGTGTGTTTGTGACACTTTGCTTGTTAACACAATATCTCAAGATAGGAATGTCTGACAGTTTTCAAACTTGGCACATAGATGCACCATATTAAGAGGAAGAACCCTATTGTTTTTGGTGGAGGTCAAAGGTCATTTGGGGTCACCAGAGGTCAAAGTCTGAAAACCTTGTTAACGCAATATCTCAAGGTAGAAAACTTGGATAGATTTCATATTTGGTGTGTAGATGTGTTATAGCCAGAAGATCGTCCCTATTGTTTTTGGTGGGGGTCAAAGGTCATCTGGGGTCACCGGGGGTCAAAGTCTGAAAATCTCGTTAACACAATATCTCAACTTTGAAAGCTTTGACAGATTTCATATTTGGTATGTGGATGCCTTATGGTCAGGAGATGGACCGTATTGTTTTTGGTGGAGGTCAAAAGTCATTTGGGGGCACCAGGGGTCAAAAGTCTGAAAAACCTGGTTAACCCGATATCTCAAGGTAGGAAACTTGGATAGATTCCATATTTGGTATGTGAATGCTTTATGGTCAGGAGATGGTCCCTATTGTCTTTGGCGGAGGTCTGAAAATCTCGATAACACAATATCTCAAGGTAGGAAGCTTGGATAGATTTTATATGTAGTATGTGGATGCATTAGAGTCAGTGGATGGTCCCTATTGTTTTTGTCGGCGGTCAACGGTCATCTGGGGTCATCGGGAGTCAAAGTCTGAAAACCTCATTAACACAATATCTTAAGGTTGGAAGCTTAGATAAATTTCATATTTGGTATGTGGATGCGCTATGGTCAGGAGATGGTACCTAATGTTTTTGATGGAGGTCAAAGGTCATCTGGGATCACTGCTGGTCAAAGTCTGAAAATCCTGCTAATGCAGATGGGAAACTTGGATAGATTTCATATTTGGGTATGTGGATGCATGATGGTCAGAGAATGGTCTCCATTGTTTTTGGAAGATATGAAAGGTCATCTGGAGTCTCCAGGGGTCAAAGCCTGGAAACCTTTTTAAATATGTTCTTTCAAGATAACTGTTTGTCCATTTGCCTGTCTGTTGTTTGTATGTCTAGCAATGTATGGCTTTTATGGAGGTCAAAAGGTCATCTGGAATGACAAAATTACTTTTTGAACATGCTAGCATAAAATTTGAATGAGAAGATAATGGTGCATGATGGCACTCTTTAAAACGGATCATTTATGTATCATCGAATCCTCAATGCATTTTTGAATTCTGGCTCCAGATTAAAATACTGAGTGTCATCTTAGGTATTACACAATGAGCTAAGATGTAAGCATTCAGAGAATTTTGTTGTTTTAGGAAATTGGAAGTCTCAAGCAAAATTTGCAGGAAATCCATATCTCTAGGCAAAAATTTTTGCTGTGGTCACCATGGTTGGAAATACCAAGGATAGAAAGAGTTTTGGGGGTTTTTAGAATTATTTACATAAATGTAATTTTTACTGCATATACATACTTGAAAAACATAGGAAGGTAGCACCACTTTGCACCTAGGCCTCCCTGATGTGTTAAGTTTTCTCAAAGGGGAACCCAGTTCCCCTTGGACCCCTCCCCCAGGCCAACAAGCTTGGGTATCAAACTTTCAGCAAACAGACTTTTAGTTTGCTTACATCTCTAATGAGCTGATTGGTCCTCTACTTGTGGTATTGTATGAATTTTGCATTAGCAGCAATATTCAACTTTTAGACTGTTAGTCCAGGAAGCTGCTAAATAAAGAAAGACAGTGTTCTTTAGTCTCTTAAAGACAGTTAATGTTCATTTCTGACAGTTAATCTTGCCTTTGACCCTCAAATTCCTATCTCCATGCTTTGATCAACCAGGATTAGTGACTCATTATCAAAATTCTATTTGTAAGATGCATTCCTTACACTGTGCTTATTAAAAATTTGTTTCCAGCTGTCATGCAAACATATGAGAATTATGTAATTTGATGCTATCTGAGACACAGTGTACTACTTCATTTGAAATCAGCAAAAATTTCTGTACCAATAACTCTGACAATTTTGTTTGATAATATTGAAAGAATTGTTTAAATCTGAGGGAAATGTATAGGCTTTTGTAATGTGTCCATCCAATGATGAATGGGACACAATCGAAGCATATTGTATAAATTTTTTCCAGTGGTTCTGTTGAAAATTCTTGTTAAAAGCTCTCTGATTAACAAAAAGAACCCTCAACTCCAAGTATGTGCAGATAATATTCTTTGTATAGGGATTACTTGTAAAAGAATGCAGGAGAGTGTCAAAAGGGCTTAATCACAAAGGATTTAACAACAGAAAAGTTGAGACCTGTCAATCAAACAGAGGCACTTCAAAAGATATGAAGTGTTATCAAGTTAAGGTTTTCTGAGATAAATGTTCCTTTCATCTCCTTCTCTAACAAGTTCCTGGTCAGTCTTAGTCCATTCTTAGGATTAGTTTGTTGGCATGTTTTGGTCAGCACTTTCTTTTTTAATCAAAATTTAAGGGTATCAAGTTAAAAGCTCATCAATTTTTTTAATTAGTTTCATCTGGTCAATTGGTCAAAGAAGCAGTGTCCAGCCAGTCCAAAAGTGGTGAAGCCATGCGTCCATATGTTGAAAGAGGAATGTTGGGTAAGATATATGTCATTCAACATGCAATATAATCAGTGATACCAATGTATTGTATTGTATTGTATTGTATTGTATTGTATTGTATTGTATTGTATCATATTGTGTTGTACGGTATTGCATTGTACTGAAATCTAGATATCCACAAAAATATACCAACAGACTGGTACTCGTGATACAATATTTACATAGATACTTTTTTGTCATTGTTGTCTGAAAAAAGTTTACAATTTGTAGAAACAGATGTACCCTCCTTTGCAAGGATGCCTTAAAGACCCAATTCTCTCACTCCAAACAATACCAATTCACCAGACCTTCTTACTTAAGCCCCTCCCACAATTGTATGAAATTCATCCTCATTCAGATACAATCTCACTTTATTGCTTCAGGGTGAGTACAAAAAAAGGTCACTGTATTTAATTTAAACACTCTCAGTAGCGTTCATGCTTTGTAATATAAGATTTGATGCTCTGCATTGCTTGAATTAAATTGATAATTTCGGTAACCCCCAATAAAAATTGTAGTTTGGGTAAAAGGGTTGGTCCTTTAAAGGTACAAAAGAAAGCAGAGGATTCATTGAGAATTACTTCTTATAGTGTAAATGTATAACATGAAAATAGACAATAGAACTTTTCTGTTGAGAATAGTAAGGAGTGGTGAAGAATCTGAAACAAAGCAAAAAATTGCCATCTAGATCTTTTAATTCCTACAATGGTGTTATTCAAGTTCTTGATTTTATGCATTTATAGAGGTGTTTTTCATTTACTGCTGTATTATAAAAGACTGGAATATCTTAAGCATTAATAGTGCAGTTACTAAAAATTCAGAACCAAGTTGTGTAGAGTATTGCAGAAAAAGTTATGTGCAGTTGTCTCTTTCAGTTTGGTAAATTGGCACCCTCTGGAAACCTTTTACCTACATCACATGTTAATTAGAGTCTTGAATGAGGAGCCATCATGTCATGAGGATTTAATAATCTGCAGTTGTACATAGACAAAAAGACACCAATTAAACAAATTCAAATGATATGGTACTACTGGTGTTGCCTTCTTTCTGCCCTATAACACATACAGAGGGGAAGTAGAGCAGGGGGAGAGAGGTTGCAAGCTTTGACAAAGGCCAAAGATATCACCATTTTTCACCTCAGTGGCTTACATGAATATCTCCTCCTCCTCCTCCTGCTCCTCCTACTCCCCCTCCTCCTCGTCCTCAACCCTTCCCCAGGGAAGCACCCTTGTGTGACATAACAAAACAATGATTTGTCTTGATGTCAACTGTGAGCCAACGTATAATCCTGTAAACTTTCTGTCGGTAGTTTAATAAATTTCTCTCAAAGCGATTTCACACAAGCTCCAGTCCTGCTAGGTGTCTTGCAAAAAAACACTCAGGTTGTCCATGTTTGGCTCTAATATGGCTGCTGTGTGAACAAAATATTTCGCTACGGCCATGAAACTGGCCTAGAAAGGATCATGACTTGTTTCCCTGCAGTACTGAGGTATTTCAGTCTTCATAGGAAGTTAAACTTTTAAAACTTTAATGCTTGTTAATATGTTTAATTTACACTACATCAACAAGTTTATGAGATTTCTCAAATCATGCTTACCATTCTTTTCAGTGCCAGATAACTTGATGGTCAAGCTTCTTGATGACAGACTCAGCCAGGTTGACTGCACCACCAGAGGATGGGTGTTGAGAGGTTTCCCAAGAACAAGAGAACAGGCAGAGAACCTTTCAACCTGTGGCCATGAACCTAACAGGTAGTCCTCCGGTTCACCAACTCCTAAAGTTATTCTCTATGCATGTTTAATTCTTTTAGCAGCAGGTGCATAGATCTGGCTTTTGAATGGAGCAGGGGCAAAAACGATATGGTTGCCCCCAATATTTTCATTGGTGGGGCAATTGCCCCTCCCTTCCCCCTCCAGGATCAATGCGGCTGTTTAGCAGTGGTTCAGCTAAAATATATTTGTTTTTACTTTCCACATTCCAGTCCGTAGTGACCACTTTTCTCTGCCAGTTTTCATGTTGCATACATGTTAACTAAATTTCAAAGATTGATAGTAAGGATAATGATAGATAGTTTATTACTTCTTTTTGCCTTTTTTCAGAATATTTTTCTTGGATGTCCCAAATGACTCTGTGTATGAGCGCCTAACACTCCGTTCTCTTGACGTCATCACTGGTCAGAGGTATCATTCCTTATACAACCCACCGAGGACAGTAGAAATCAAAGAAAGGGGTGTCCAGCAGCCAACTGATGCTGATGATGAGGTCCGTCAGAGACTGTCTGCCTTTTACGCATACGCAGAGGAGATTGCAGACTTCTATGAAGATGCCCAGCACATAAATGCTGATCAAGATCCTCACACTGTGTTTGAATGTGTTGAAAGTATGCTTGTTAATCCTACCCCAAGGAGACTTGAATTAGATGAATGAAAATACACTTTTATAAGACATTTTGTCTTGACTGCATCTCAGACATCAAAATGGTGATGTAAGTGATCAGACTTTGGGTCAGACTGATTAGTGTTTGCATTTTATGTTACTTCAGTTTAAAAACACAAGATATTTCTTCATGTCGCTGTGGAATCACATCAATTTTTAGAGATATAGTGAGAGAAGAATTGAATGAATGAAAGTAGTCATTGTTGACTCAGAGACTCAAATAAACATTACTTTGGTTAAACTGTTAAATGGCAGGCATGAATGTTTCTTACATAACTGACATAATGGTATGTTTGAGAATGAGATTTGTCATTTAATTAAGATGGAGCAAAATATAATTGGTAATTTCAGTTTTGAAAAACTTTTTCATTTTTCAGTGAAAGTTTGAAACATTGCAAGTATTTGCATAATATCCCTGTTTCTATAGGAACCTTTGTTTCACCTGAATGAAATCAGCTACCCATTATACAAGTTTGGTTGGTATAGGTGAATGCAAATTGCTGCAAGTTCTTATGCTAGGACTTACTGCCAGTGTACACAGGATTATATGGTTCCCTTTCTCGGTATCCAAAGGCAGTACACCATACACAAAACAAACACCACCTAAAACCTTTGCTACCATAGCCCATGTTGCCAAAATTATGAAAAGGTGATGTGTTTATAGTAGGAAGCAACTGAGTAACAAAAATAGGGTAAATTGAAGGTGTTAAAAAGCTCTATTTTGCATAATATTTTTCTGCCATACAAAGTGGCACTAAGTTCAGTGATGAAGTGTACAAAAGCAGGACCCAACCTCTTATCATACAAGCTTCCCTAGCTGGGCTCAAAAAATTCAACAGTTAGAGTGCTCAAATCTAAGATAAAATTTATGAGAATCACCTGGAAGAGCTTATCACCACTTTTGCCAGACACAAACTACCCCTCATGAGATTACTAAAAAGGATTCAGTCATTCGTGATACTTTCAATCTACCATTATCATGACCATCAAGATTTCAAAGTAGAAGAGCTCATTCAAACTTTTCATCATTACCTTGAAGTTACCTTCAAAAAGTCCTCATTACTCACCGAAATATTGATATATGACTGTCAGTTTTTTTGGCCCATTATTCTTCAAATATTGCCCCAATTGATCCCCTTTTGTACTACTGTTACTTCATCTACAATCTGAATTAAAGCTAAGCTATCATTATTTTGTTATCCTGCCAAATAGACTTCCTTAAATGAGCTCCACCATTAGCTGCATGGTAAGCATAGACGCTGGATATGGTATTTCGGGGCCAATGAGCAGAATTTGAGCAGTCATTGTTTGAAAAATACCAATTCTTCCCTTATTCTTGGCTTTCTCAAGGAAAGTAAACTTTGTAGAAATATCTGACATGACTCCTGTCTTGGTATCATTTTTGTTGAAGTTGACCCCCCAGTTTAACTCTTGACTGTCACTTTTCCTTTTTAGGTAGTTGTACCCCAGTTGTAACTTAGTCTATCTTGGTGACACTATATAACACATTCGTATTGGCGTGTCGTTAAGCCCCATCTAACTAACTAACTATTTGAACTTTCCTTTTGCCTTTTGCAATGAAACCTTTGAACCAGTATAAAACGAAATTGCAAAATGGTTAGTAACTTGCCTAATACAGTGAGGGAGTAGACGTATTAGGTGTAAAGCAGGAGCAAAGTAAAGTCATTGTCTTCATTCTGGGCAGCCATCCTGGTGGTGGGTTTAAAAAGAGGGATGTCATTACGAAATATGACTCTCACAAGACTTTTCTTTGGCCAAAATATTGGGCACCAAATATACCTGTACACCATTCTTGCCCGACTGTGTAATTTGGTGATTGAAAACATCACAAAACCTTGCCCACATATCCTTACTTTTTCGGCAAAGTTTTGTCCAAGGACATAATGTAGGACTAACAAAAAGTTGCTTTTTCCATAAGCTGCCTGGATGTGTTGCAATGTTTTGCATTCTTTTGACTTTGCATTAAAATAACTTTGTGAGGAGACTGCCCTAATGTTTCACCTTGATTTTTCATGAAAATGTCACCCTTTGTATAAGATACTATTTATTTTGGGGGCAAATGTTTTAAAGAATTTGGACATTCAGCTAATTTTGGGGATTGAGTCAGACACTAAACTGTGAAGTGAGGTTCAGGAAATATTGTTTTCTTTTAGCTGTGTCGGTGATTTCGAAAACGAAATCTTTTTTAATTTTTCTCAATGAAAGCAAGAGATATTCCTCTACAGCTCTAGCAACCCCATTTTTTGTTGGGCACTTTTTGCACTCTTTATATTTTAAGTTTTCACTATTTTGGCAATCCATTGCATCTGTCTGAACTTAAAGGGGAAGTTTTAGCAAAAATTTAATTTTCATAGGTGAAAGAGGTCATAAATCTCCACAGTGTGATGAAACTCTAAATGGGATATGTACTTTTCGAGATATCAGTAAATATAGTTGAGGTTATATCACTTCCTCGCATTGACAAGGAATGCTTTGTTTCTCTTTGTTTTTGTATTTTTCAGACTGTTGTGTTAACCTAAAAATTAATAGGAATAAGACCTCCGTTTGTGAAATACAACGTTTGTAAATTTTTCATGCCACTTATGCAATCATATTCTGATAATAATGGATTGTTGAGGAGAAAATTGGCTGAAAATTTTAAAGAAAAGCAAAAGTCTGTTCATTCAGTTAATATGGGGGTATGATGTCATATTGTGTTTGCTTTAAGTTTTTGATGAAAATGTGACAACTTACCTGCTTATATCTTGAAAATTACACATCAGATTTCAATGCAAATTTTACCGAAATGCATAGAATAGGTACCCGTCAAACATGCCAAATCCTGTTGTGACCTTAAACCCTTATTTCTCGAGATATCAGTAAATATAGTTGAGGTTTTATCACTTCCTCACATTGATTAGGAATGCTTTGTTTCTCTTTGTTTTGGGGGGTTTTTTCAGACTATTGTGTTAACCTAAAAATTAATAGGAATAAGACCTCCCTTTGTGAAATACAACGTTTGTAAAATTTTCATGCCACTTATGCAATCATATTCTGATAATAATGGATTGTTGAGGAGAAAATTGGCTGTAAATTTTAAAGAAAAGCAAAAGTCTGTTCATTCAGTTAATGTGGGGGTATGATGTCATATTGTGCTGGCTTTAAGTTTTTGATGAAAATGTGACAACTTACCTGCTAATATCTTGAAAATTACACATCAGATTTCAATGCAAATTTTACCGAAATGCTTAGAATAGGTACCCGTCAAACATGCCAAATCCTGTTGTGACCTTAAACCCTTATTTTAAAGGGATATTCCTGTGTCAATTTCATAGGGTCTCAATAAAAGGGGTTGTCGCACGCTCCTCAAACCCCACAACTATAGCTTGTTCTTAACAAAAGATATTCCTGTTTAAAGCAGCTTTCAGTTTCTTCTGAAAGAAACTGGCTTCTTTCAGGAAAGTGAAGCAAACTCAAAAACCCCCATTTTCTCAGTTTCTTCCAAAAGAAACTGGAAGAAACTAAAGAAAACTGTGGAATAACCATTAAACAACTGAGGAATAGGTACTCAAACAGGTTTCCTCAATGGAGGATGAAACTTGAAGTATGAAAACACAGTGCAAATTTGCCATGTCAATCCTCGTTAAATCCTTAACAATTACACACTTCAAAAGGCCTATAAATCTGGAGCAATGGTAGGGGAAGTATTAACCAAAAAAAGGACATTGTTTTCGGTGGTAGAAAAGGAATAAACCAATTGACCGATTATTGTTGGCGGCTAAACCGTATCAACTCAAAATTTGATTAAAAAAATAACCGACTCGGCTTCGCCTCATGCCGTTTTTCCCCAGATTTGTTGTCTCGACGGTATTTATTCACCAACAATACTCCGACAAATGCAATATATTCTTCAAATAGAGTGACGCGTTTAAAATTACGCTAATGCATCCAAAGTCCTCGAATAGACCTTATGCATATGATGTCACAGAATAAAAGTACTCCCTCCTTTGGCCCGGGACAAAACAAATCAACACCGGTAAATGCAGAGAGCTGATTTGTCAACCAGTCGATTGCAGGTGTGGTCTGCTACACGTGTAGAGCGAATTGCGTACGGCCGCGTGTTTTAATGTTTTGCCCCCAAGGATGACGTCAGTATGTCGTGAATGCACAAGGTGTATGCACGTAACGTTATGCACGTGACGTCAGCGCGTTTCAATTTGGCATACTGCGTGGAACTGATCATGAGCGTTACGGTACGTGTGTTACAGAAACGCGAGCACCTTTGTAACATTTTCTGTGTTGTGGACGCCTGAATGGCAAAATTAAGAGACGCGCAACGCAGTGACGTAGACGCATAATCGAAAATGCACTCACGTGTGCGCGTACAAAAGTACACAAGGTCGCGCACTGTGTGCACTGTGACGTCATAATATGTATGACCAGCAAAAAAAGAAGAAAGAAAGAAAGAAAAAACCACGCGTCTCTCGTGTTTGCTAGTATTTTCTGCATATCATTATAAGTCTAAGGGCCGGTGTGTTGGAGAATAACTGGTCAGTGTGAGAAAAGAGGATTCTAAAAAACCAGTCTGTATACACGAATCCGGTACTAAATGATCCTTAGCTTTGTGGGGTTCATCGTCTCATTGATTTCGTCTTAATGTACCCAGTGAATAGTTTTATTCGACTTAAAACATGAAATTAATCTGCTTATTTTGGGATATGGAGCTTTTTGCGGCCATTTGAAGCATTTGAAGGCAAAATAATTACCAAAATGGGACGAAATGACCCCAGCAAATTAGCCCGATTTTCTCACCATTGCTTGTCTGTCAAAATCGACAATAGGTGGTAGAAATTATGGTTGGGGCTCAAAAAGTATGCCCTTCTTTAGAGGGAGAAATCAGATTTTCGCGTGTGTTTGCCATCGACACTTGGGGCGAATTCAACTGCGTGTTGCTCACATATATGTCCTACACAAATTGTAAATCCCGGTTACAGTGCCATGTGTAATATTGCTAAGCCGCTTTAACGCTGCAACGTATTCGATTCGGATTCCGATCCTGTTTTCTGAGTTTTTGTTAAAATCTTCTCTTTCTCTGGTCGGAAAGAGCAAAAAAATTTCCAACCTGTGTTAGTATATGAGTTGTGCTACAGGACTTGAAAATTAAATCATTATTTCGTGACGTCACACCGGGGACAGATTTCATCGGACGGCTATCCGGTAAAAAAAGTATGTCGGTGTGACGTCGCGAAAAATTCAGTTAGCATTTTATTTTCATAGACATCAGATGCAAATCATATGGTGTATTTACACTGGCTAAAAAAACCTTTGGCTCTTTACGACCAGAGACAGAGACAATTTAAAAAAAAAATAGGATCGGAATCCGATCTAAATTCGTTATAGTTTACCGCAACTTTATTCCTTCAAAATGACGTTATATAGTGGTGACGTCAACGCATGTGTTTTTTATTCAATTCAGGTACGTTCGATTTAGCGGCTCGAGCCGGCTAAACTAGCTCAACCAGTTTCTCCACAACATGACATTTGCTACACATGCTACAGAGTTTAACAGCCTTCGTTACCGTTGAAGACGGTTAAAATGGCTACATTACAACCTCTTACCCCGTTTCCTGTCCCTCGGCACTTTGGGTCGGTCTCTTCTTAAACGCACTTTCGCGCGCGAGCTAAACGTCACTAAATCGAATTAAATACGCAAAAATACATGTAAGATGTGACGAAACAATAGCCTATTAGTCAAAAACACGCATTGCTACTTACCAATGCATACGGTATTTGGTCAACAAAACATTAATCCATGGACGCTGATGGAGGCTAGGCTCAAAGTAAAAGATCAAAGTAACGTCAAAGGAATTAAAAGAGTCCATTTTGGCTGTGGAACTTCTTAAACCTGGATAATCCCTAGCCATTTGGTCAGAGTTCTTGAATTACATTCAACCTAGCAAAATCTCCCTCGTCAGAATTAATACTACAATGCCAAAACCAAGGAAAGGCGGTAAAAGTGTGTTGATGACACCAGATCCGTATCACACACCGGGGTAAGTCATGGCTCTTTAAGGGTTTTTAGGGATCGAATTTTCATACTATGTGGATTAGTTAATAAAAGTAGTTAGCCTGTCGAGATTTAACGATACGCCAACACGAATGTGTTATAGTGTCAGCTAGATCATGAAGGAAAAAGCCCCAAAACGGCTCAAGTTCAAGTTCGGTTTTAAGGACTGGATCAAATGTAGGCCTAGTCGTTTTGTTTTCCAGTAACTTTTGGTATCCTATTCAGCCCACTTCTACAGTTCCATAAAGTTATCTTGCATTCAGCACGCCTTCATTTCTAGATTTGTTAGTCAGTGAACAAGTAGCCTAACCACGGATTTTTTGCAAGCACCCTGAGGCTGAAGTCAGATATTTTATACAAAAAACAAAATATTGCTAACAACCTTACCAAGACCAGTTCAAATTGGGTTCAAGTCCCAAGAAATTTGGGGCTTTCTATTTAACAAATGTTTAAAAATCCGAAGCTTGTTTTGAAGAAAATTCGAAAGTTTTGTAAAAAATTTGGCTTGGGTAAAGACCATTAAATATACTGGTGTATGTTGAAGAATACGATCGAAATAAAAAAAAAAATTGTATGGGCAACTGGAATTTGTTAGGGGTTACACATTTTACTGTAGGGATGGGCGTCGATTTCATTTTCAAAGTGGGGTCATCTGGCCTAATTTCTTCTCCTGTTTCGGTTGATAACATTAACTAACGCCAACGATCTACACTGTTACGACACATAACGACAACGATCTACAATGGCGTAGCTAAACTTTTTTGAGGGGGCAAGCATCCAGTTTTCCCCTTCTTTCAGTGTGAAAATCACTGAACTAAGGGGCGTAACTTTCGTCCTTTTTAAACAATTTTTGGAAATATGCATTGTTTTAACGTTTAGATTCTGGGTTTCCTGTAAGGGAATTTGAAAAGTTTGGGGATTACTGAAGAATCCTCATTTCCTATTGGCAAATCTGAGATTGAACGGCGACCACAGATCGTTGTCGTTAGTTAATGTTATCAGTTGAGGCTCTTCGACGAAATGTTGAAGTCAAGAATTTTATTTGAGGGAATATATGGAATGTTATGAAAGAAAATTTATGAAAATAGCACTGTAGTTACCGGTGTCACTTTCATGATCTGATTTAAGGGTTCAAGGTAATTCTCGAGTGCGTGGGTATTGTAAAAAGCTTGAAAAGCCTTTTGCAAGGCTTGACATTAGGAAGTTTAGTTTCTCCCATAGAGTTGTCAACGAGTGGAATTGTCTACCAGATTGGGTAGTTAACTCCCCCTCAGTTCACTGCTTTAAGGTTAACATTGACAGGTTTTTCCATGGCTGTGGTAGAATCTGATTGTTTGGGGCTGTTGTCAAGCTTTGGTGGTTTGACTTTTGATTAGGGCTTGGACTTCAGGGCATCTTATGGGGCCTTGGCCCTCCTTTGCTCTTCAACCTGTTATGTTATGTTATGTTATGTCACATATAGCAAATTTCCGATTTTGCCACTTCCACAGCCTGGAAAAGTTTACCAAACTGAAGGTATGAGCGAGCACTACTGCATTTGAAATAGCAACAAGCGGCGCGTGAAGCGCGAGGGTATTTTTTGCTTTTTAGAAAAAAATAATAACCAATGAGGGGCTTCTGTTGGATAGAATTCGGAATTTCATGAAAGAAGAGTTGGGGAAACCACACTGTAGTTGACTGGTGTCACAAATGACAAATTTCCGAATTCTTCATTTTTAGAGCCACATTTCCCCCTGTAGCTTCGTCGCAAACATGGCATTGAAAGTTTAAGTAATGAAAATTTAAATACCGGGTGAGCAGAATCACAACAAAAATTGTGATAGTTTGCGAAGGATTTATGAAAAAGTTCTGATAGTTTGGGAACCATTTGTAATGAACATGGTTAAAATAAATCCATGAATTGATCAAAAGCACCCTTCAATCTACAGCGGGAAAATAACAGATTGAAAGAAGAGTGGTACCCACTGGTGCTACTTACACACCACTGCATACGGGTGTAAGACTGATGATACAAAAAAAATAAAATCGATATTTTGTCAAAATTTTGCATTACAAATCATGTACTTTCTTGAAAAAGTTGCATGCAGACTGTGCACCGAGACATTGTCATTTCCAGTGTGATAAAAATTTTGTTTGCAAATTTCAGCCTGCTGCCTGCATTCACTTAAGATGACAGATTTCATTAAAACATAGTGGTCGACGATTCCCCTTCTTTAAATTTTTCAAATCCTGAGGCGAAAATTTGGGTGATTTGGAAAGTAAACATGATTGAAGAAATGCCAAGCACAAGTATCGGCCGTCATCGTTATTGATACAAAAAATGGATCGTTACGTGTAGAAATACACCTTACATACCCTACTTGTAAAGTTGTTCTGGGTAGTACCTAAATTTTAAGTTTCAGATCACAAAAATGCCGCGGGACTTTAACGTTAGTTCCCCCCCCCCTTTCAATCGATGCCCATGATTGCAAGCCTACGTTATGTTCTCAAACGAAACTGGAACTTCATTTCAACGAAAACGTTTTACCTTGAACTAAGATTTGATAATTAAGAGTTATATTGGTGACATTTTGTAGTTTAATGAAATAAAATGTGGCTTTTTGGAGGTTAAATTGACACCTGCGTTTTAGCAAGTGATTGCCTTTTAAGAGCAACACCAACTACAATCTTGGACAAAACTGTTTGAAAACTTTGTCATAATATTCTTCAATTTCAGTTTAAAGGCTTACATGAATTCCCCTCCCCCGCTCCCCTTTCAATGTTGCGCTGAAAGAGTGACTGTATGCCGTGAATAGGCTAACTGTGGTCAACATTGCGAAGGGGAGCGGGGGTGTCCCAAGGAGTTTTGTCCAAGATTGCAGCCGTGGTTATTGAAGTTGGCTTGGAGTTTTCTTTGTAAGGAGTATTTACCGATACTGGAAATTTTCCGCAAAATATTTTGCCAATTTAGCAAATATTGAAAACCTGAAGCTTATATTGAATAAAAAATTGTAACATTTTGATAGATTTAGGGGTATGTTGTGGAGAATATGACCTTCTTTTCAGAAAGATCAAGTAGGTCGCCGGGGCGATTTTAGTTTGTTGGGGTTACTGACTATCATCATACAAGTAAAGACCCTCGGACGATATGGATAAATTTGTAGAAAACATTTGGCTTTCTCTTAACATATGTTTAAAAATCTGGAGCTTATATATATTAAAGGAATTTTATGTCACGATATGTAGGCATACGGAAGCATTTCAGTTTGGTGGGCTAAAAAATTTTTGCCCGAAAAGTGTAATCCTGTCCGAAAGACTTTCTGAGCGGAGCGCCACCATTAGCTGGCAAGGAGCACCGAGAAAAAAATTTAAAATTCGCAGTATAAACCGTTGGATTGAAACCTATCTAAGCGAATCGCTATCGTTGGTAGGTGAGGATCGTACAGACAATTTTGAGAAATTAGACCCATCAGACAGCCAAAATTGACATTTCCCAGGCGCTTGGTGCTTGGAACCAAGCAGCCGTTATTTTAAGATTTCATTCCAATAGAAAAAAATGTCAGCAACTTTATCAGATAAAATGTAGGCCTCCACTACCATTGGATGAAATGGTTTTGTAACTTTTCGGACAAATTCACAACGTAACTGAAAACATGTTAATGTTTTTACTCTATTGCGACTGTTGGCTTGCAACTCTTAGCCAAATCCAAGATCTACCGAACCGAACTACCGACTGAAAATGATTTTTCTTCTAACGCCTTTTGAAAAAATTCAAGCCCCCATCTACATTCCCTTACACCTATGGCAGAAATGGAATGGGAATGGAAGTTTATCGGGCTCACATCATTTATTGCATGCATTAAGGCTACCCGAAGAAACTGGATCTTCTTCCCGACGGAGGAGGGGGTGGGGACGGCCCCGTCACCTCGCCCCCGTGGGCACCACCCTTCGGTAAGGGCACTTTCATAATTGAGGCAGCGGTGACTTTTGCTGGCTCCTTACAGTTTAGAACATCTGAATATACAACGTCCAGTCTCTTTCTCACTTAAATGCAATTTTATTGGGTTTAAATAAAAGTATTAAAATACAAAATGTGAGCCTCCTTACCGGAATTTTATGTGCGTTATTTTTCTATAAACTGTAACTGTACATAAGCTTTTGGAATGGTACATGTCATACCACAGAAGCAACATGTCGTATCATGAATCAGTACTCAAGTATGAAAAATGTTTTAGAGAAGTCCTTTTCAACTTGGACTACTTTTTGCCTTAAAATGAGTCAGTAAGATTTTCCGTGAAAACAGGTGATGAAACACCTCAATTTGAACAAATAAAGTAAAATGAAAGCTTTTGTGTTATCTGTCTAAAAGTGTCATACTGGTTTTCTTTAGGCAGTTTCAAAATGGCAATTTTGCTGGTTGGTATTTACATGCTAAAATACCTAGGGCATCCCATTACACCAAATTCACATGTATTCAAAGAGATTTGGGGTATCATTTATGGAAATAGCACTTCGCGGGCTTATTGCATAAAATAGTGGCAATTCTTGCAATATCGTAATAAAAACAAATATCCCAAAATATGCTGAAGGGGGCATCTTACCCTATCGCCCTATTTTTTGGTTACATGCTCTATTTTCCCTTTGTTCTAGCTTCGTACGAACTTCGTGGAGGTAACCTTTTTATTTCAACCTGTGTGTCAAACACAATTGGCAGGTAATTAACCAGTGATATCACATTCAAATTCTGTTCTTGGGAATGTAACCCACAATCTGGTAACTTAACATGTTCTTAGATTTTCTGACTTACAATGAAGAGTGGGTGGTCGACTTATTCTCTCCCCTAATCGGTACTTTTCTCTTGTCTAAACAGGTATAGAGGATTTTGTCCCCAGTTTAAATTTGAAATTGGAGAAACTTTCGGACGGACAACGTCACGCCTTCTTACAAATCCAAAAATTGCTCGGTCGAGCTGTCCAGTTCTATGTGACATAGCACCAGTAACGGAGCCTTCCTCTTGCACAAGCCAATACGAAGCTGCCCGAAAGGGAAAACTAAATTTATTAGAAAAGAGACAGAGAAGCAGATTTGGGGACCAAAAGTTGGGACTTCGCATGGTCCCAGGATATACAGGTAGGCATTATCGCATTAATAATGGTAACGGCAAGATTTGAACAACAGGAAGGGACGGGCTCCTGGGCGGAGGGGTTGGTCTGAAGCCATGACGCCGAAGGGTGAGAATTGAATTTGACAAACAGACCTCAACACACGTTGTACATTGCGTCGAAGCTACTAAGTCTTCCCGATGAAATGACCAAATAACGTGATAAAAATGTATTTTTAGCAATTTATGAAACGGATTTATATGTCCGAAACTACAATGCATGACCTTAGAGAGCGCAAAGGACGCAAAATCCTTTTAAAATGACAGTCTTTTTGAGAAAAAACAATTGTGTTTCAGAGACTAGTTTTCGTCGGATATATTTCCTCTTAGTTAAATCAGAGACGTCCCCTGATCAAACCGACTATTACCCCGACTGAACTGGAAAATAATTCCCCGAAGGAACTGAGGGCAGCCTCGTCGGAGATTAACGGCAGTACGCTATCCCCAAAGCTCCCCCACCTGGCTCAGCCACCTATGTGCTTTTTAACTTTTTGGGTATATGTCGTAAGTCCGTTTGCACTAGTAAGCTACCTTCCATAATTATGTCAAGAAGAGAACAAAGAATTGCTTTGGTATTTCTCTTTCTTTAATTTATTCAAACAACTTTACCTTCTACATAAATCAAGTATAGTCATATTTGAAAATTAGTTATTGATTTATTGACATAATCTGAATTTAAAATGGGATGTTGCTAATCTCCCCATGGCAAAAAAGGAAAATCTCTGTTTTAAACGTATACGTGTAAGGTATTTTGTTCTTGTACCCTTGAAAGGATATATTCCCAAAAGCCAGCACTATTACGGAACGACTTATGGGGAGATCTGTGTCAATGCGATATCTGACTTTGAGAAAGATTATCGCCAGCATCTCGAGAACCAGAAAAGAATGCAGAAACTGAGACAAATCCAAGAGGGTCGGGCTGAAAAATTGACAGAGAAAGAACGAAAGGTTTGTTTCATAATAACTTCAGTTTATTTGTGGGAGACGGTCTATAAGATAAGAAATACGTCCTGTCGAGAGTAAGACGGAGATGATCTTTCCTTTTATCAGGGAGTTGGAAAGCAAACCCGGTTTCGATCAAAGCTTTGATAAGGCAGGCAGAATGTTTCATTTCGTATTCCTTATTATTAAAAAATTGAATGAGTGCAACATTTATTAATTAAGTTGGAGTAAAGTACGTTGACATGCTTATGTTCAATGCAAGTATCGACGAGCTTAAGCAAGAACGTGGGTGGCGAAATGCGCTGGCCAAAATGTTGAACTGAACAATATGAGGGTAAAATGACACCTTCTCGTTTGATTAAGAATTGCAGTTCACTTTACCTATTATTAACAAAACCTGTAGGCTATTTACTGATGTGATGCTTACGTCATGATGATGAATTATTTGCTGGTATTGTTAGAAAATGATTATTACCGGCAATGCATGGTCACAGTAGAACTATTTGCGCGCCGCTTCAATGAGCGCGGCTTTCACTGAATTATGGCTAGGTTATGTACGGCTCACTAAACGTTAATGTTTGGCCTGCCGTTTCTTTGTAATAAATGAAAATTTGAAATTTTACAATTCATTTAAATTTTCTTTTCGTTCTTTCACTTTAAAAGCTCCTCAACCTGCCCGAAAAGTTGCCACTAAAATCACTGGTTAAAGACGTAGGTCCATTGGTGTACCTTCCGAAAAGCAAGCAACATTCAACCTCACCGTACTACATGGATGATAGAAACCCAGGGAAGTTTTTTGTGTCAGGTGCGTAAAGGATTTGTGTCCGACGGGTACGTCACTGGGATTCTTTAATCCCGTTGGGTGTTAAAATTAATCGGGATAGGGGGTTACATGGAGTAGGGATCAGTAGGAGTCGTAGAGAATGATTCATTGCTATAAGGTTTAATCAGGTAGAAATGTGTGGAGAAGCAATTTCGCCATTTGCCTCTTGTATGTGTTTAAGTGCATGTAGAAGTTGGTACACGACTTTTCAGTATATATAGGGTATCCGCGCGTAATTGTACATTGTTTGACAAAGTATTACACCTTCAAATAATTTGCGACTATGTTTTCATTATCGGTTCAATTTCGCTAACATTATAACAAGGTTAAAACTGCAAAAAGTGTTATTGTATCACCCTGTCCAACAATTTTTCTCAAACTGAAAACTGGTGGTACTTTTTGAACACAGGACGTGGTATGAAAATTGTTGTTTCTCTTTTAGAGGATTCTCGCCCATTGTTTCTCTGGCATTGTCTGGTTACGTCACGTTTCTTTGTTTTGATTTCACTCTTCCACAGTGTGCATTTTTTATTGTTAATATTCATCCTGCTTACTTAGAATGGCAATCAGAATTTGACAGAGAATATTAGTCTCTTGTTCTAGCACATCGTTTACCTTTCTGAAAAAAATTGTTTATAGAATATAGAAATATTGCATACGTCATTTTGGTTAAAAGGAACTTTCATTTCGTGATAATTTCTGTTGAATGGAAATTTCTTAAGGACATTCGTCCTTTTCAAAGCTGTAATGGTATTTATTACATTTATTTGTAGGGTACACCGGCTTTGTTCCAAGATCACGTGGTTACATTGGTATGGGGTACCCAGTGGTCACAAACAGGGCACTGGTGGATTTTACAAATGACGATAGTCATGCAATAACCAAATTAAAGCAATATGGTCAGGCTGATACCTTTAAAGGACAAAAGAATGGTGTTACAGATGAAGGATATCTACCGGCCATCCTAGGAGACAAGAAACCGGTCATTTATCCTATCGATTCTGGTCTTGTACCTAACTACACTGGACACATTCCAGGTAGGTATTTGTGAACGGTTTTTGCAAAAATTTCAATCATCTTGAGCTGGCAAGGTTAAACGGAAATAAATATTTTTGGAGGGGGGATGTGTGCCAGTAGAACGATCAAAGCGAAGCGCCACCATTAGTTGGCGCAAAGCGTACAAAGAAATTTTTGACTTTACAAACACCAGGTGACAGTAAACGTCACTTTACGAGTGTTCTGTAAGCTGCATGTATCAAGTCTTGAAATATGGATATTACTTTTGCAATTTTTCATCATTATCCCTTTTAATTTCTATCAGCGGTTTCCACTTCTGGCGGCTGCACTTTGCAAATATTGGGACCTGAAAATGCTTTTACCTCCACTTTTTCATTAGGGGGCCAAAGGTCACCCGTTTCTCAGCCACTGACATTGAGAATTGTCTCACGGCAAGTGAGAAAACGAAAGCTATTGATTGGAGCTCCATTAAGTAACCATCACCATCTGAAATCTTTTTATAGCAGTACCACCAGTGAAAAAATTAAGAATGACAGGAATCAGATATGAGTTCCTCCCTCTTTCCTTCATTACCCCACACACCTGTCCGATATAACAGAAAAAAAAACACTGTTCGTGCTTGTGACAAGATTCAACCAACCAATCATTTCAAAAGCTCAGAAATTAACACATATCGGTGTGATAAACCTTTTTTTGGTGTAACTTCCCATCCCTCCTACACCGATTCTACGTATTGTCATTATCACGTATGATTTCTTTTTCGAAAACAAATGTCTGACTTCAGGTAACGAGCTCCTATCTTTCATGCTCACTGGCCGTGATACTTTTCTTTGTTCCCTAATCTTCATTTTGGAACGAATGCGGAAATTCTTGTGAAATTTCACATTTGTTTCTGTTGGGTGTTGTGACCCAGTTAATAAACGAGGCTGCAATTTCAAGCGATGAAGTTTATCTTCCGGGAAGTGCAGAGCTCCATTCCCGGCCAGATCAACCAAGTTAGAATATACTTTTTCGCATTCAAAGTGGCTTTTCAAATAAACCAAATTTGATTTAAATTATTGATTTGGTTAATCACCAGGACGTAAAGTTGTTATCCCTAAAACACGTCGGTTTCTCCCACTTTCGTGGTCGTTGTACGTAGTAAAACTATCGCTCTTCAATGCTTAAGTTATTCATTATTAAATAGTTTGATCAGGGAATCCTGGGATAGAGCTGTTATTTATTTAGACAACCTCCCCGGTGAATATTATGCCTATCATTTAACCTTTTAAAATCTTTGTATTTCCAAAACAGGGGCTAATAATCAGTGCCCAATCTTTTATTTCTAGTGTTTTTTTTTTTCAATTTCGTAAAAATTTTCCCACTTCATCCTTTAGCTGCGTTGCATTACACCGCTGTGATTTAACACTGTTTAGAGAACACCTTTAAAAACTGATCTCGTTTAACCATTTTTTATGTTTAAAAAGAAAAAACAGTCACTCCAACTTGAATTAAGAGTAGTAGACTATCACTTTAAAAATGGTTCTTGAGGTTCATTTAACAATGATAAGTTTCTCCTCAGTTGTGAAATTTATAGGTTTACTCCGTGGTTTATCTTGAATATGCAATACTTAATTCCTGAAATATCATCGACTGTATTTGAAGAAGAAATAAAGAGAAAATTATGAAATTAAGCTGCTGTTTCCAAATAAGTTTGGGGAGACTGCTTTGATCCTTTAAACAAATTTTACAGACGAGTACGGGGAAATAATCTATATCAGTATATTTGCCTTCTTTCCACCACAATTCCCCCATTTCTCATACATTAAAAAAAAGGAGTTTATGTAGCCAGGTAGGGTATGTGAGACAATGGTGAGGTAGGATGGATGATAACTAGGGAGTGATCAAGCGTGTGAAATCAGACAGGTATTCGTGATCGAATGTGTTTTTTTTTTTTTGCACTGATATCACCTGTCCTCATGTACTCTCGCAGTTTGTATTACGATGTAGTTCTTTTTATCTTGAATTAACCTCACTTAACATTGGCTAATTGTAATAAATATTCCTTATATCTCTTTTCATTGCAGGTGAAAAATTCCGTTACGGAACCACGTTCGGACACAGCACTCGTAATGCTAAAAGAATATCAAAGGGACGCCCTATCGCAATAAGCAGCTGACGTATAACTTCAAGAAATCGTAATGCAGTTGATACACTTCCGTAAAGTGTGGCTTAGTTAAATTTAAAAGATCAATAAGTAAATATATCACTTAAGTAAACTTTGAAGTATGACTGCTCAAGTAACTTGGATCAAACTCTGGCATTTTGGTGATTACACTTAGACAATTTCTCGGAAACCGGGAGTGTAGTTTTCTTTGTAAATTGTTGTCGGATATAGGGCCAATCGTAGAGACGAAGGCTTTGTATGGGATCTTGAGGTGTAACTCCTGACAAGAATGATTAAGAAAGTTCCAGTTGATTCAAAATGATGAATTCGTTGATTCGAGTCTCCATTAAAATAAGATTAGGTTGATCAATAAGCCGGCAAAACGATCATAATCTATGTACCGGTACACAAAGATGACTGATTAATGACTACATGTTTGCTGCACGAGTTCCAAAACACGAGTGACCAAGGTTGCAGATCGGGGCTAGCAAACCTCGTGAGACTGTGGAACTCACTGAAGTCCACTGATTGGTCAAAAGTTGTGACGCACCGAATTAAAAAATATTAATGAATGTGCTGATCTAAATGACCAATGAGGAGGCTGTAGATGGGATGGCGAAATTGGCCACACCTTGAAAATATGTTATACAACATACACGTGAAGATAAGGCGAGGTAGTTTGTCACCTTAACCGGTAACACGTGACGGGAAACAGGAAGAGCCATGGGAATCTAGGACAAAAGGAAGGGAGATTTGGTAACGGTCATGAAGGTGCACTATACTACATGACATTGTAAGGGAAGAAGCACCGGGCGCCATTTGGCTAAAATAATTTTTCAGAGAAGGCATGGACCCTAAACAGGGTGGAAACGGGGGTATTTAGAGGTCCTAGCAAAAGTTCTAGCCAACAAGCTAAAACCTCGGGGAATTCCTTACAGTGCAAGCCCACCGGCTACATCAACAGCCTACTGCGCCGAATATGCTTTAATTCAAGAATGCTTAAATTAAATAATACAATCGGAAAGATGTTTTATACATCTAGACTTAGACATTCTGATGCTCAGCGACACCGCTGTTACAATATATCCTGACAACACCTTTGCAGCCCATTACATCTTAAAGGCTACTAATAAGTTTCCATTTTTATAGCGATGAAAAATTACGATCGGAAGAGCTTATCACCTCATTTTTTCCCTCTTCCACATCAGCATTTTCTTCCGGTTACACTGTAAAAAATTACGGTAGATTTACAGAACAACCGACAAAATAAAGAGACAAATAAGGATTACAGAAAAGTTCTGGAAACTTATTACCCAAACTTTTCTGTAATGTTAATGTTTCTCTTTATTTTCTGTTATGTGAATTTACAGCGATTTTGTACCATTTTTTTACAGTAAATGTTCCTATTTTCTTTCAGTCTTTCTCTTCATTCGTCTGTGTCTGTCCAGCTAATCCGTCCTCTTCCAACCAAGCCTTTTTGTTTCCCCTTTACTAGTTCCCCTCAACCTTTTCATTTTCCCCATGCAATTCTGCCGAAGTCCCCCCCCCCGAAAAAAAAGTTATCATTTGCTCTCAGTCGTCCCCCCCCTCCATTTTGAAATTCTGGCACAGCCACTCGGGTCGGGGTTGCTTCTTAATATGAATAAACATAGAGTAAGTGGTATTGATTTTAAAAGGTACACTCACTGCCAGCATGCAAGTTGACACAGAGTTTATCAAATATTATACCAAAAGAAACACAAAAACAGTATTACAGAATTTAAGTTGTCATGTTTATTTGATGGAATTCAGCAAATTGGTGATATCAAACAGGATAATTCGAGGAGTGGGAAGGCAAGATTACAGAATAGTCATAAAATAATATTATTTGCAACTTTTTTTTAACTGGAGACAAACCTTTAACGGAATAAATAATTTCCAGGTTTAATCCCCCCAGATATAATTTTGTTCACATAGCTCTTTTGCAAATGAGCAGAATATTTCCAGTTTATTGTAAGAGATCTTCAACAGAAAGTCTGAAACTGTTGGCATATTTGGAAAGGTGATTCCTGCTGCCTGTCTCCATCATGTGGGAGTTGTAAGAAAAACTAAATTGCTTAATGTTTTGCAAAAGGCTAATAGAAACGTAAGTTGACAATCCTCAATCAATGAAGTCAAGAAGTGTCACACACCTCAGAACAGGAATCTAGAATGTTCATGCAATTTAAGCTTGTTGCCACTTTTCTCACTGTCAACTACTTGTTGCCATAGAGCCAAATCTTTGAAAAAAGAACGCCAAATTGGGAATTTTCTTAAAAAAGGTTTCGAAATGCAGATAACCAATGTCCTCCATAGTGACTCATTGATGAGAACACTAAAGACTAACAACTCTCTGACAATGACCTGCATCAATTTTTGCCAAACTCACACCTTCTAACAGACTTCTCCTGCCAGTTTCATGTACATTAGGCAGTGGAATATGCCAAATGACAATCCTGGAATTACACCTTGGCAACAAGAGGTGCTGTAATGCTTGACGACCCCTGGATCAAAATATTACTCATTTTGGAATAACAAAATCATGGCCTTATGGGATAAAATTATGTTGTCCTTAAATACATCCTACAAAATGAAGGCAACTGTCCTTTCTTTTACAAAATATGACCTTTTTGTAATGTAGGTACTTTAACTGGAATAAATCCATAAATATAATTTATTATGCATGAAATAACTATTCATTCACATTTCTTGCCGAAGCAATGTCCAACCACTTAATACAAAATGCTAGCAGCCTTCCTCCAATGCTTAATAACTGGTCAAATTGGCCTACTTTCTTCATTTATATGAAACTAAGTTCTTTCCTCAATTTTTCAAAATACTTCCCATCAGACAGTTTTGGTACCGACCTTTCCCTAATTGAGAGAAAAGATACGAAAGAAAAGTCAAAGGTAGCAATTTAAAAAAAAAGAAAACGTCTCTAAGGAATGAACACATGATAGTGCACTCTGATGACAGATACGCATTTATGATAACCCTATGTATACTCAACGAGCATTCAGAAATATTTCCTATTTGCAGCATTTAACACAAATTTCAGATCCTTGTCTGCTTTGCCACCAACTGCTTTCGCTTAGTCTAGCAAAGTACTGTGGTAAAGTAGCACAGTGTGCAATATGAGCTGTCATATTAGTTTGTGGGTATGTATCTGTAGGTATGTATCTATATGTACACGTGCATACTTGCGTGTCTTTAAATGTGTACATTTGTGGGAAGATAGGGGAGAGACAGTATACCAATTTGATTCTGAAAAGAGAACCAGATGTTGTTTCTTTTCAGGTAAAACAAAAATAACTATCACTAAATTATGCCAACGTCATTTTCTTCAAAGTACTTCTCTAACCCCAATTGATAAAGCTGCAGCTGTTCTAAGCTCTGACAGTTAAGACTCGCACTATGTTTTATCATTGTTACTTCACTGCCCAGTCACTAACTTCACTTAGAATTGCAGATAAGACATGGTATCAACTGATTTGAAAGGGAAATCAAACTTTCAGTGGTTTAACCTCAGTTTTGGTGAGCTGTGTCCCCAAACAAATGGTCACTAAATAAACAAGGAGCCCTACCCCTTCCAACAACTACATTTCACTAAGTATAGTCAGGCTGAATGCTTCTTTGGCAGCTTCACCACTACAACTTGTCTCCCTGTAACCATGTCTGGCAGTGAATATTTTCACAAAGTACCTCTTTTTTAAAAAACTTTCATTTTTATGATCACCATTTTTTCAAAATATTTCTTCTGATATGGGGTATTTTCTTATCTGAGAATGTTTCATTTATTTACAAGATGTAATACAGATAAAAAAAAAACAGAGAAGTACTACAGTATAAAGTTGATTTTGATTATCACAAATACTAACACCAACTTAGCTGGCAGAAAAAAACTTACCTTATATTTCAGGAAACCGGTAAGCACTGACCAGTTAAACCATCCACAAAATGCAACAACTTTTGAAAAATTCTGTTTGGATATTCTTTGCAATGGACAAGGCATTAAAAATGCCACTTAGCAACATAAAGGTGATAACATTTTGCACCTGACAATCTTTGCACATTCAAACTATTTTTTAACTCTTCTTGAAAGAGTGACAAAAAGGAAACTTATACAGATTATTTTTAAGATGGCAATTTCTTGCAAAAAATGTACGAACTGCATAAAATATCTTCTAACATGCAACACTGAAGATGGTTGTTTTCATGTGTGTGTGTAAATGACTGCCACAATATATAACATCACTTTCAAATTGTGAAATTTGTCATGCTCACCCTATATTGTATTCAATTCAAGATTCTTTCACTTATACAGAAAGAGAGAAAATGATAGGAAAAGAGAAAGGGAGGATAGCCACTCATTTTGCCAAAAATATTTCTACTGTACCCAACCCCCTAAAAGCCAGACTCTGAGGCTTAATTTTAGCCTTTTTGTATGTCTTGGAGAGCACTCTGAAGTCCATTAACATCTTATTTGTTTCTAGCATTTTCAAAAGAACTACATCCCTTCCTTCTAAGCAGCATTTAAACAATGACATTCACTGTATTGCTTTAAAATTATATAATCTTTTTTCCCTATGAGCTTTTAGTCTTCCCATTTCAAGATTGACAGTCTGAACTGATCTTCTGTGATAAATAAAATACTGCTGGGATCTTCCTAATCTTGTAAACCTTTTCATAAAATACTGCCAACCTTTTTTGTTTAAATACTGCCTTATTCCACCTTGTTTTCATTGTATTAGATGGAACCATGTATTAAAACAAAGAAAAAGAATTAAACAGGTTGTTAAAGAATGTATCAGACATCCAATCAGTCCTCTGATTTAAATAACTAGTCTCGTAATTCCTTTCTGTTGAGGTGCATTAAGCGTGTTACACAACAAACTTAATATAGAACCATACCTTGCACCAGCAAGGTAAATACAACTTGAAGTACCTTTCATCTCTCCAAACACACACAATTTTTCTCTTAAGTCTTAAACTTCACTGGATTTTATTCTCAATGTCAAAAATCCAGTGAGAGACTTCACTGGCCTTACATACTACTTACTTAATGCTGCTTTCAACCATTTATATCAAGAAACAAGTAAATAACTCCTTTCTTTGGAAGGTCCTATCTGCTACTCCTTACCAATCTTTTTTATGCTCGTCAATACTAACCCCACCAGGACCCAAGGCTACTACAAGGAGTAACCCACCTACCACAGAAAATGTCTGGAAAAAATCATACTTTAGGAAATCTCTCATGGGCCTGTACTCTGGGATATTCCACCAGGCATTGAAGTAGAAATTAAGGACTGTTAACCAAACAACTAGAATTAAGGCACACAATTTGGTCTTGAAACCAATGGCCACTAATATAATGAGCAAAGAACCAACAACATTCTGGATAATTTGGAGGGGAGTTAACTGGAAACGAAGCAGGGTCATAAACATGAGGACCAGCAGGAGTCTACCGCTCAGTTGCATGTACGTCTTTGGCTTGTTCTGTCCCATAGAGGGCACCCCAGCAAACAAGGTTTGCTTCCCTTCAGTGCGTGACTCAGCCAAGAGGAGGATAACCCCACCACACAGGGCCAGGTTTCTGTGAAAAAAATGAAACGAAGACAAAATGTTCAACATTTTATTTGCCCAAATGCTGAGAGTTAAACTGTACCTCTAAGTCTAAAACTCTCAGCTGAAAGAAAAAAAAAGATGTTACAGAGCTTTGAATCTCATCCCAAAGTTGTAAATCCCATCTTCACCATTCATTCTTGAGCTGAGATGTAAAATGTTGAAGCATACTGACTCAATTTAATTGGTACTTTGATAAAAGAGTATCACAATGTTATCACAAATTATTGCACAATTTATCATCTTAAATTGAGTGGGTAATAAATTTATGAAAATATTCTTATAACAGTTCATCAAATTACCATCTTTGCTCTGCCTGCATACAAACCATGCCAATGCTTAAGCTTGTACAAATAACACATGCTATTCACTTGCTGACTTTCATTGAGTGAGTCCAAGCTCTGCATCTAAAGGAAAACCAGCCTAATATTTTTAGATTCCCCTTATGACAAAAACCCCAAAATGATACCCTACAAGAAGATAAGAAAAGGTCAGATCAGGAGAAATAGTGCAATCTGAAAAGAATATGGAAACACTACATACTCTCCGACACTGTTATGACCCAGTTAGCTAATGTAACCTTCATTTACACCACACTTATAGAAAAATCTTAGTAATCAGAGTTGTTCCATTTTTACTATTTTCTAAAAAATCATGATATAAAAAGAAAAAACCAATTTAAATCTGATTATTGTTTATCTAAATCATAATTTTCAATTAAAATCATGATTTTAATTGGGCATTTTATCAATATGATTTCAACCAAACAACCCTGCTACTAACAAAACCATACTGCTTAATAAGTGATTCTCATGCAAAGATCATGGAAGCATATGTAATTTTAATGGGAAATGTTATGCTTCAAAATGTATCAACAAAGTAAAAAGGAAGTAGCTTTGATCATAATTAAAACCAATCAGTCTCACCGATAAAACCCAGCATTAAGCCTCATCTCCCCTAACCATGATGTCTAAGAAGGGTCATGGAAGTTGCATCCTATGAAATTTTGAAAGTTTGGATGAACAAATTGTTCTTGAGCAATACCGTAGATATCTAAATCTCTATCTGTGAGAAACTTCTGTCTTGAAAGAAGGTTTCCATTCTGCCTTATTGATTAATCAACAGTATTATTCTGTATCCATAGGTATTGATTTCACAGCTTTGAATTTTGTGTAAAACAAATGTTTTGGAATGGAAAAATGCCATATTCATTTAGAAAAGTTCAAACAAGAAGATCAATGATAATACAGAAAATTTGCACAGCTTCCAAAGTGTCTCTTATTGTTGCAGCTAATGGCTATAAATTTGTAATTATTTGGTCTTCAGCTGACTTTCTTCATTAAATTTTCATTTGTAAGGGTAGGTACTTTTGTCTAATCTGTGTCCATCAAGGTGGTACTGTATCTGAGACTGCCACCACCCTTCAGCACATTAATAGACAGAATGGACAATGCAGCCTGGATGAACCAACACAGCCAGCTCACCTAAAGGCCACGACAGTCACAAACAATTACAGTGACTAGTTTCTTCCTAGCCATATTAAAATGTCTCATTATTCAACTTTTTTATTAAAATTTGCAAATTAACTTTTGAAAGAGTATTTTTTTCAAAGATAGTCTTTCTTATTTCCCTTTGATGTCAGAAGAACCCTGTCTTTCACCCCAAAATTTTACTGTGAATATCAAATCATTAATCTTGTACAGTCCAGTATTCATCATTGGACACTTTCTTTCCCAGCATGCATTGTGCACAGATATCCTCAAGTAGTCTATTCTGCAACTACTCTATCTACACCGTGCAACAAACCAACAGCAAGCATATTTTGGGTTTGTTGCAGATGAAGTGTTTTGAGAATGTTTTACAAATGCTGCTCATGTATAAAGTCCTTTAAACCTGATAATTGAACACTACAATAATAATAATATGTGGATATGTGTACTGAAGATTTGTGAAATACACAATTTACTATCAGATGGTGATTTATTCATGAAGTAGCAGGTAATCAATTGGCCAAATTGCATTGCGCAGTATTGGCTATTGAAAATGTAAGTTGTATTGCATAGGAGGCTGAAGATGTAGGTGGTGTTGTGCAATATTAGCAATTGGCAATGACTTGGTACAAATTCATGAGATGGGGGACTATCAGTTCCAGAATCACAGATATGGATATCCATCAGTTCTGCTATCTGGGGTTCCGACTAAGCGCAAATCTCTGTTTCTTGAGTGTTTTGATACATCTAGCAGTCTTTTGTTTTACCTGTGAATTCAGTGACATACTATTGTGTATGTACTACCACTTTCACCCCTGTCCATCTGTGACAAGCAGCAGTTATCAATTATGTACTGACATCAAGGAAACATCATATCCATGTAACATGCTATCTTAATTCTTGTAGATTTGTTTGGTACAGATGCGATGAAGATACACCAAAATCATTTTGGAGGAATACCACTGTGCACATGACTGCATCACTGATCTTTGTGAATGACAGTAATAGATTGGTCAGCATCATGAAGTAGACTTTTCCCCACAGGTGTATCAGTACTGGAAAAAAGGTTTATTTCCAAGGGAGAAAGAAAAATGTTTCCACATGTTTTCAAGTGCAGAACAAGAATATTGCCTTTTAATTGCTGAAATTTCCCTCAAGATGAGAGCCTCCCAGATGGCTGTCTGCATTTCTTGGTTTTGATTTGTTATTCCTCCAAAGGAAGGTGTATTTTTGGGATTGTGACATCATAGAAGACAGCATGGATGGCAAAGCTTGATTAAATGACTTATATGTATTCAAGAGCACACATACTTTCGGCCAATCCTGTTTTATTCATGTCAAAGGGTTATGAACCCATAGCTTAAAGTTGTGACTCTTTTCTTACTTATGACTAGACTACAATGAGAATGCAGCCTTAGATGGTTTCTTGACTAAAACAAAAATTGAACTTACCTCATCAAGAATTTCAAGTCCCACAAGATGCTGTAACCAATGGTCTGAAAAGAAAAACCACACAAATTTTCCGTATAAAATTGGAATTGAACTCTTGATGGTGTCACTGCATGACCAATTTAAATGATGTTGTATCCCTAATGGATACGTCAGAGTGATATCACAGCAACAGATTAAAAATTGCCATATCTGTGGGAGAGCCTGTGCAATAATGCCAGTGTTACTCTTAGACATTGATGAAATACTCTATGTCAAAAGCTCCCCTGACATCATGTTAAAATTATCTACTACATAGTGTAGTGCAGTATCAGAGTTATCAAACAGTTGACTGGATAGGCTCCCTTAGGGGAGAGTCATTTATCTTACTGGCCAGTATGGGCAGGTGGGCAAAGGAAATACATAAGTGACTTGGTCATAACCGCCACTTACATTTATGAGTTTGCCCTTATGACTATGGATACAACTAAGCTCTAGTTTTTATTGCAGTGCCATTTGATTTCAAATCAAGCACTACTTACTGAGGCATTTTATTAACGTATATTTGAGTGGTAGCATATTTATTGACTTTGTGTTTTCGATATTTGCTTATTGCTATTTTTTGATATTATTGTTGTTCTTCTGTACTGTTTTCCTTGTATCATTGTACAATGTTCTTTGATATTGCTTATACATAATTGTGTTTTATAGCAAGTGTTACATTGCAGTCATTATTATCCTTAACTCTGGTCATAACTATTATTTTAAGCCCCCAGTTCATTGTCCACCCAGGGAGATATCAATGGATGTGGACCAAAATGAAAATGACCAAATGCATTCTAGTTATCAGAAATTACTAGGATATTGAAAATTAATTGTAGAATAACCACGGGACATTGCATATATGTGATACAGAAGTATCCAACATTTTCATTGAGTTTTCAACATTTCCATTGAGTTTCAACATTTCCATTGAGTTTCAACTATAAAACTACTATTGAACAAAAGTAATTTTTCACACAAATCTAGACTGTTACCAGTGGTTCCTCTTATTAAGACTGAGAACATGGTCTTTTAGGCTATCACTCATACTGATAGTAAAGTGATGTACTTACACTTGCCACTCAGAGTGCTATCCTACCCAATATTGGGTTCTACTTGGCAATGTAACGGCTTAATTTTTCATTTTTTTTTTATAGAATTGAAGGCTTTACGAGAAGAAAATGGCCTTTTTGCGCATGATCACACAATAAAACTTGATTGTACCAGAAAAATCTCTCCTAAAAAGGTCTACGCCACTCCATCACCACAGATGAGCTTACTTGATGCTTGAAAAATGTTTTGAAAACAGTTTTTTCCTGCTGTGAATGCATAAATTTTCACCTTTCACATAAAGTTCAACAAAATGGTTGAAAGATTTGTCAAAATATTCATTTTCAATAGTTTGAGAAAGAGTTCCCACTTGATATAATGTTTTGAGGTTTAAGGAAACATTTATTTCTACACTAGTTCTAATTCTTTGGCCATATCAAGCCAATGGGTTTCAAAAATCATGGGAACTCATTTGTGGGTTCTCTCAATTTTAACCATTGTAACCCATGGGAGCCCATTAAATTCTGTTGAAAAATCCAAGGGTGGCAAATAAATGTTGGTAATCAATTTTGGGGTTCTGTGATTTGATTTCCACAGCACCACCATGCCATGAGGAACAATTGCTCATGTGAAATTTAAGTGCCTACATATGATACTGTGTATGCCACCCCCCACTGCCCCCTCCCCCCTCAATAAAATAATAATAAATGAATCTTTCAGCTGAACTATTGAACAAGGGCTTGTAATTATATTACGCATTACCAGACTGCCAACTATTATTAAAAGATTCTAATAACTCACTCCAACAACTTGCCCTATTGATATGCTCATCTCTTCAATGTTAGGTGGTTAACTAATCAGACTCAACTGTCCCCATGCATTGTCAGTAGTGAATTTATGATCAGTTTATTGAGCTTTACTTGTTCTAACCATTTCATCTACACATTCAACAATCACACCTGTTTCACATCCAAATGATTAATTGTTGTAGCTTTTACTGAAAACCCCTGCAACCAAACAAATTTTTAGAAACAAATCTGGTTTGTTTGCTTATCAAACTTAAAACAGATATTTTTGTTGTTTGCAAAGGGCATGGTGTTTCATATCTTATAAATATTCATGAATCCAAATAACTAGTGCATACTGAGGTACAATTGGTGTTTTAGATTGACCAAACAAAACCGATGTTTCTTATTTGATTCGGGTGAAAGGGCAGGTTCAAAAATCACAAACTGTGACTATTCCCAATTTTTCCTGATTTTTCAGTATCATACATTGCAATCATTAGTTATCTGATAAAAGGAGCATACCAAAACATTATCTCGAACACTTAACATGAAAGAAATGCCGTCAGCGACATGAAAAAAAAGGAATCTATCAATGTATAAGAAATGCTTCACTAGGTAATGGTTATAGTGGAACAGGTCCATTAGATTTGTTTTTTTTAAACTGCATCATAAAGGTAAAAAGAGAAAACAAATTTAATGTGGCAATCAGAGTTTGAGTTTTAATCTTTTGTTCCATCAACTTGTTTTCTCTTATTGAACTAATTGTCAACCAGAATGTAGAAACAGTGGAGAGGTCTTTGAGATTAAAAAAGTTTAATTTTGTTAAATTACTGCTGAAATTTTCTGATTATGTGTCGGGTAGAAAAATTTCACACTGATGAAAGACTAGACAGTCTCCTCTACACTACACTGTAACAAATCATGATATAACACCATGATAACAAATAATTGTTCCTGTTTTTAAGTGTGGTTGCAGAATTAAAGTTGTTAAAAAATTGTAAAAAAAAAAAAAAAACCTTAATTGCAGCTTAAATTATTGTTTAAAGGAAAAAAAAATACTGTATGCATTACAGAGTAACAGTATTATTGACAAGAGTGATTGACTTAGTCCACTGCCTGATTCAAGTCAGCATAATAATCGATATCTTAAATGGATTCATGGTGACCACTTCCAACACTTCAGGGGACCTACTTGGGAAAAGAAAACTTTTTGAACCCAGACTGGATTCCCCTCCAGCTGCAAGGCTCCCCTCCTGTCTTCCCTGGAAACACAGTCTATAAGTCCTCTTAAGCATTGCAGGTGGTTACCATGAATCCATTAAAGCAAAAAATATTGCATTATTTGAATTTTGGGCCAATGGGTCAAAAGATATTTGCAAGCAACAAACCAGATAGCTTAAGCAACTCTCAATAACAGCCCAATTCAACCATTTGAATTATATATCACACTATGCAAATTGTGGTTATAGTTATTTCCTGTCGTAGATGTAATATTTCCTTTTGATATCAGCAAATTCTCATTTCAATTGGAGGAACACCTGCTATTACTTTGACAATAAAACCTGCACAATCTTCCCTGGTTTATGTTGTTTTGATGCAAAAGCTTGAAGACATGACAACTTGATATAACCACTTCCTTTTCAACAAGTATGCCCTTACTGCTACACTGTCACAATGTATGCATCATATGGACAGTAATTTGTAGCAATAGTCCATGCATAATATTGCAATTGTAAGTCCCAGATACAGTTTTACTTTCATGCCTTTAGGAAAATCTGCCTTTGCAAGCTTCAAGATTCTCAGCACAAATGAACTTGTCCATTCAGCAAACAAACACACCCCTTCAAGATATTTACACCCAGCATGGCAGCAGTACACTGGAAACAACTGAAATGGAGGGAAACTGAATGTACAAGGAACCCCAGCTGAAGCACTTTTCTAAAATATTGATACTAAGCTAATCCCTCAACCAATCTTCTTCAAAATGGTAACATCCTTTGCCATGGCTAAAATCATCCTCTTGAACAAATTACATCCACATCTGGAGCAATTTTTTGAAGAGAGACAGACGTTTTACCCCACAGTGCCACATAAACTCTACCCACACTTTGTGGGTTGAGGCAGCAATTACATCATTTATAAATTATGTACATGATCATGTCACCATACTCCTCCCCTACACCCACTCAACCCTGAAAACACAGCAACTTTGCTTCATATCACCCGACCTTTCTACCAGCTAACACTTCAAAATATATCCACTGGGAAGGGTTACCCCCTCCCCACCACCATCAAAAAAGTCAACCACAATACAAACTTTCTTCTAAACAATTCCATCTCCTGAGCAAACAAACTCCCCTGAAACAGATTAATCTCTACAAGTCTTTAAAACCTTTCAAAGGAATGTCCTCCAACTTAGTAGAGCACACAAAACAGAAATTGGAAGAATTTTTGGAACTGGAAGCTTGTCACTACGTGAAGTTGACATTCCAGACTGCTGTAGGATGACAGTTGTGACAAGATACCTAACTGTAATTAGGCAAATAACACAAGATCCTACATACAATTTGAAGCAATGGTAGCTTCCAATGGTTATTTTGCCTTTCTCCTCAAACTCTATATCCACTTACCAGGATAAACTTACTTTTGTGTTAAAATGACAATGAATAGATTCCTAACTGAGAACAGTTAACTTCTCCATTGCTAGTCATCACAACATCATAATAAACTTTACACTTTGTGGTTTTAGTAACAATCAATGTCATTTCTGTTGATTGCATCAAAGACTTAAAATTATATTTAAAGCAGGTTACCAAGTGATGATTAAAAATTAAGAATTGCTGAAATCAGGAAAATGTATAAATGTACTCAATGTAGAGAGCATATGAGGCATCACAGAGAAAGTTGTTGTTTAAACTTTCATTGGTAGTAGCAAAATCTTTGTTAAAGATGGACCCAGCATACCAAATTCAAAAACCCGTGCCTCCAGTAAATGTATTTTGTAGCTTTTATGCAGTCTACTTGCATATGACTTGTCAGGACTATAGGTTTTTTCCCTGAACTGTTATTTTTTTTGTACATCTCTAAAGTGGTGACTGTGAAAGGTGAGGGAGAGGGGCATTTTGTAAAAGGCAACATTCTCAACCATTATATATACAATGACAGATATGACAAGAGGGCAGCCATGGTAGAATGCAGCCATGGCAAGGGCACAGCCAAGGCATAGTGCAGCCATGACAAGAGGACAGTCATGACAGAAAGCAGACGTGGCTAGAGTGCAGCCATGACAAAAGTGTGGTCATGACAGATAGCAGACATAGCTAGAGTGCAGCCATGACAAAAGTGCAGCCATGACAGAGTGTAGTTGTGTAGTTATGTCTAGAGTGAGGGCATAGCAGGAGAGTGGTCATGACAGGATGCAGACATGGCTAAAGTGCAGCCATGACAGAGTGCAGACATGGCTAAAGTGCAGCCATGACAGAGTGCAGTCTGAGTCATGTCTAGAGTGCAGCCATGACAAGAGGGTGGTCATGACAGAGTGCAGGCATGGCTAGAGTGCACCCATGTCAAAAGTGCAGCCATGACAGAGTGCAGTCATGTCTCAAGTGTAGGTGTGGCAAGAGTGCAGATGTGGGTAGAGTGCCGCCATGACAAGAGTGGCTTCATGACAGGGTGCAGCCACAACAGAGTGCAGTCATGTCTAGAGTGTAGGTGTGGCATGAGTGCAGACATGGCATTAGTGGAGCCAAGGTAAGATACTAAATGGCATTCAACATTTATTTTCTTCCCACCACCCTCTTATGCTAAAAGTTAGAGGTACTGCACCTGCAGAGCAATGATGAAGAACAACAGGCCACAGGCAATAGGAACCTGCTTTCGGCTAAGCACCATCACACAACCTATCAGCTGTCCCACAAGGTTTATGAACACAAACAGGGATCTGAAAACAAGAACAAAAAAGAACTGTAGATTTGAAGTGGAAAAGTGGTTCTTGGTATGCATGTTATGTCATGAAAACAATTTTCTAGGAGAAGGAGAGGGTAGTAAGTAGAATGAGCTTTTCAGTAGGAGATGAACATACAGGTTTTGTTATACATTCAAAATGGCAACATTTCATGACTTTTTCATGACTGTCAAGGACCTTAGCTGATACTTTTAGAACCTTTAAAAAACAGATCCCATTTTTTCCACAAAATATGTTTTTGAACTTTGAGAGGATTGAAACAATCAGTTCTCCTTATTCCCTGACTTTTCAAGACTTTTTATAAACTTGCTCATCTTCCATGATTTTCCAGGCCTGGAAATTCAAATTGAGGCTATTTCTGACTTTCCAGAAATTCCAGGATCTGTAAATCCCTGGAAAATGGTTGCACCAATTTTTAAAAATTCCAAAGGCAATTTTGTTGGGGGAATGCACACTGTTTAACAAGAAGTTTCATAACTGGCTAATGATAGTCATAATCCCTAAGTCTAACAAAAAATACAACTATTACAACACAATGGCAACAGCCAATCAAGATACACTTTGTTAAACAGTGCATCTACCCAGTTGTCACCAGACACTGTATTAGTGCGATATCTGGCTTATTACCACTGTCATAAATCTTGCTCAAGGTCTAGTGTTAGAGTATCTACCTCCCAGGGACTCTCAGCCTGGAGGTCTGAGTTAAAATTCCTTGATTGAGTTACACCAAAGTCTTAAAAAATGAAATGTACTGCCATGGTTCGTGTTGCTCTGCATATAAGCAATGGCCTAGGGAAAACAATCCAGTGACCCACCAAAGAAGCAAAAATGCTATGAATATGGCTAGATAATGAAAGCCAGCCAGTTCCACACCAAACCAACCAGAGGCGTAAGCTCAACACTCGTCCCATGATCCAAGATAGGTAAAAATTACACAGGACATCAGCTTTGTTGTCTCTTTGGGCTGGTATGAAGGACATCTAGCTTTTGATTTGTTATTTAATTTTTCACAATATCAGCATGGGCATGCCATATATATCCCTTTAAGTCATCTGAACACACTGGTTCATCACTGAAATCTTTCGGTTCATTTTTCACTTTTTGGCTGAAAAACCTGATTTTGAGTAGAGTCCTTAATGAAAAGTTATCATGAAAGCTAGATACTACAGTATACTCTGCCATTAAGGACTCTATACTGTAGAGTTCCAAATCACAAATTTTCAGCTGCAACAAAAGGGCAATTTTGTTGCTAAAAATTTGTGATTTGGAATTCAACAATATAGAGTCTGAAATGGCATTTGTTAACGGTTTTCATAATAATTGAAATTTTTAATTTAAAATTTATACAAAGAAGACCATTTGAAAGTATACAGAGTAAAACAAACAATTCTTTGCTATGGCAGCAAGACAAAGCAGTAAAATTCATGGATTTAAAACACTTAAATTTGGACAACCAAAGAATATTTTGGACAACCAAACTTTTTTAGAGGTTGTAAAAACTAAAGCATTCCTTTAAAATCAGGCCTGCAAACCTCTTTCACCATATCCCCTTATCCACCATACTTACAGTAACTAACTACCAATACTTCCAAATTCAGGCCTTGAGTTCTAGATTTTCCAGGTGTGCTACAAATCACACTCCTCAGGAAATTAAGGAGTGTTGTGGGTGTACTGTTTTATTAAACTTAATTATATTTGTATGAGATAACATTCTTCATTTAGGTGTGTGAAAAATAACACCACTAGAAATGATTTGAGGTGAGTAAGGGTGTGCTATTGCACTCGCATGTCTCAGAATTCAAAGCCTGACTGCAAATTGAATAAACATTACCCTAGAAACCAGCCACAGTTCCATGTTTGCTCAATGTAGTCTCTCTGTTCTTGCCACTGGAACCACATTCTGATACCATCTTCAAGGAAAGTGCTGATCAAACAGAGTCTAGCAAGGTGTGGCAATACAGTTTTGCTTCTTCGTAATACCTAAGGAGAAATATGAGTGTACATGTAAAGTCACAGACACATTGTATACTGGTACAGTAAACAACAAAATGAATAAATTTGTAGAAACAATAGCCATTTAAAAGTGTTTGTTTCATGTCTAAGATATCATCCTTATGAAAAATTTTGATTGGGATATCAACATTCTCCACTGGCAATGACTCTTTCATTGAGAGTGTTAACTGCCATATATTCCATACATGCAACACACCTAAAATTTTGAGCTATCACATAAGTGTGTTTTAATTATGATTTCACACTTTGGTCTTGTATGCACAGGGATCAAAACTGGCAGTTGTCCTAAACAAGTGATTTTTTTTTTCTGAGACAACAGAATATCTACAAGTATTTCATTGTAGTCCATGTACAACCACTTACAACTATTTCTGTCTATACACTCCATTTCAGCCTACTTTAAGGTGTCCTCTGTTTTTGTTTATGTGACTTGAACATTACTGTAGCAAAGGCACTGACCTCAATGAAATCCCTGCTAAGTTTTTAAGGGATAGAGCCATAAGACTTAACAGACCAATTGTCTCACTTAATTAATTTATCCATCGAAACCCATATCGTTCCTGCTGATTTCAAATATGCCCGAGTCAAGCCCCTCTTTAAAGAGAATAGTCAGTTGGATGTGGAAAATTACAGGCCTATAAGTATCCTCAGTGTTACCTAAATAATAAATATCACTTGAAAGAGCTATTTTTGTCCTGATGGAATAGTATCTAAATGATGAGAAGATTTTGTATGGCTTCCAGTCAGGCTTAAGGGCAGGTTTTTGCACTGTTACCTGCCTCATTCATCTTAGTGACTACATTTGAAGACAGTCCTCTGTTGGTAACTAAACTGGGATGGTTTTGATAGACCTGCAAAAGGCCTTTGATACATTTGACCATCACATTCTTCATAAAAACTTAAAACCATGGGTTTCTCCTCCGTAGACTGGTTTGTATCCTATCTAGGCGAAAGAAGTCAGATTGTTAGTGTTGACGGTGTCATTTCTGACCCTAATACTGTAACTTGCGGGGTTCCCCAAGGTAGCAGTCTTGGACCTCTTTTGTTTCTTTGTTATATACATGTTAACTGCAAACTGCTTCTCTATGCCGAATGACAGTGTTTTGATTGTCTCTGGTAAAGATGCTCAGAACATTAGTGACTGCTTTAATAAGGAAGGAGTCTTGAAGAGAATGGTTGGTTAATTGCAGACTATCACTTCACCTGGGGAAGACCGAATCTATTCTCTTTTGCTGGAAAGTCATGCTTAAGAAATCCAGTCCCATCTCAGTCTCTTGAAAAGGAAATCTTTTCAAGTCCTCTAATTCTGTAAAATACTTTGGAATTATACTGAATGAAACCCTCTCAGGTGATTCTATTGCCTGTGACATTCTTACAAAGCCTGTGCATGTTTAAAATTTGCAGTGTAGCTCTCTGAACAGTCGCACTCGAAAGGTCCTGTGCACCAGTCTTATTCAATGTTACTTTGATTACTCATGCTCTTCCTGATTCTCTGCTCTTTCTAAGGAGTATAAAAATAAGTTACAGACCTTGCAAAATAAGGTTAGGTTCATTTTAGATATGTGTAGCTTGTGTACCCATGTTGGTGAAAGTGAATCGAACAAAGTGGGTTTCTTATCTGTTTGCGACAGGTGCAACAACTTAAACTTAACCTGGTTTTTAAGATTTTTTATGACACCTGTCCCGAGTATCTTGATTTCAATTTCACTAGATTGGAGGATATCCATCGAAACATTACCAGGGGTAGCCCATTAAACTTCCTTGTCCCCAGAATAAAAGGATCCTCTGATCACACCTTTTTGTTTACAGGTATTGAACTTTGGAACTCCCTTCGTAACACATTAAAGCAAATTAAAAATCTTTCCTGTTTAAATTATGTGTCAAGAATCATCTTGCCAACAAATCACTTTTAGCAGAGCAATGTCTCTAGGGGAGCAATGCCTTTATTACTCCCTGTTGGCCACTTTCATCCAGTGCAATATTCCAAATTTCTTCCACCCCCTTGTGCAATTGTTTCTTGTTTTGTCCTTAGGAACCTATAATGAAAGTAGGCTCTCTTTTAAAGGCTTTTAGGGTTATCTCTGGTACTTTGTAACTCCTTCCACTCATATTTCATGTCGTTATACTTCTCTTTTTGCCTGTAGCTTCCTTTTTTGTATACATGTCTGTTATATTTGTTTGTGTTTTTATATGTACCAAATAAATCAATCAACCAATGTGGTATAACATATTACTTGGAAGCAAACTTTTCTCAAAGTTCCCAAATTTCCCAGAGAGAAGCATAGGACTTCACGTAATAATAACATAATAATAATATAACAGTTCTTATATAGCGCCTTACACAAGAAGTCTCAAAGCGCTAAAACTATACAGCATGCGGTCAATAAGACAAAGTAAACAAATGAGTTTTCAAGTTAGTTTTAAATTGTCCAACAGTGGAAGAGTTCTTGACAAAAGATGGAAGGTCATTCCACAGTTTCGCAGATACTGTTGAAAAAGCACGATCACCATAAGAATGGGTAACAGATGATGGCACATTTAAAAGAGATTGAGAGCTGGAACGTAGTTCACGTAAAGGCTTGTAATTAGATATAAGATCCTTTAGATATAATGGAGCAAAACCATGGATGCATTTGTACGTAAGAAGAAGGATTTTGTAGTTGATACTCAGAGTGTTCTGAATAGGGTTTTGAATTAGATTTTCTGTAAGGGTAAAAATAATTGATTAGTAAGCCCTCCTTTGCACTACTGTTTTTTGGTACACTACTTTCGTTTGGTTGCTTGTTTTGGGTAGAAGATATTAACCATGTGCTGAAAATGAAGTAAAAATGTGGCAAACCTGACCATGTGCAGCAGGGAGGTTACAACTCCTGGTGGGATGCCATGAAGACCATGGGGTGAAAATTGGCCAGCACATTCAGCATAACTTGAGCCCAGACAGGTTTTCTTCATTAATCAAAATTAATCCACCCAGGGCCCAAAACCAGCACAAGTCAGTGGAGTGGATCAACTTTGTGGCTCTAATTTAGAATAAGGGGCCAGAACATATATCATACATCATACATGGATACGTACGCACAGCAATAGATTAGAGTTAAGGTCAGGGTTAGGGTTAGGGATATAATACACATACACAAATCTGTGAACGTACATGCATACGCATACGTATGCATAGGTAGAGAGTTAGGGTGGGCTATGTGTAGGTATATGCACACGTGTGAATATATAGATCATTGTATGTTTAAATATATGCATACATATGCGTACGGCTACTTCCCTATGCATGTGCAATTACTTGGCTCTAGGGATAGGCCTTGGTACATACGTGTATGTATGTATTCTATATATAGTGACTGTATCTTGAATCGCTCAGTATCTTGAGTTGGTCACTTTGTACAAAACGTTGGGCACGTACACAATGTACAACGCATATTAATTGACCGACTCATGGTACAACCATCATATACGTATACATGCCTATATGTGTCTTTATATAGTACTAGTAGGCCTAGGCCTAGGCCCTATGTGGTAATGTTAGACAGTAACTGTTACTTATACTATTTGAAAACCCTCCACCAGCAACGGCACTCGTTGCACAGTTGGCAAGCGCACTGGTCTAGCCTATATGCTACACTGTGTATACAGGTATGTCAGGGTTAGAATCCCATGTTTAACCGTTGCTTTTCCTTCTTCCACAGCATTTACCATTCTCTTTCCACAGCAAATACATCACTGCTCTTCTCGAGTGCAGAAAAAAAAGAAACCCATTTTACCACAGGAAAAAAAAAAATAAAAAAAAGCTTTGTTTTTCTCTGAAAAACTGCTTAAAAAGTTGTTGAAAATGATGTCATTTCTGGGCACTGATTCTAAATTAGGCTGGTACCAACTTTGTTTTTCACAGGCTTTATAAACACAAAATGATTTTTTTTTTTTGAAGAACACATTGCTTCAAATTACATAGCTTTAATTTTCTTTGCATTGATTTGATTGCAAAGTTCAAAACAAACTGTTTGATTTCAGAAATCTTAGGAACCAAGTTGTGGTTCACACAATGTATAACCTAGCCTAACGTTAGGCAAGGCTAGGCTATATATGCTGTGTTGTTTTGTGTCACTGACACAGTGACAGTGCTAGTAACAGACTGAGCGAGCCAAACATATTCGTATACGTATCATAACCAAACTCACCTGATCTGCGACATCTTCTGCCTGACTAACGTACTCACTTTGAGCTGTTGCCATCTTCCGTTATTACTCGGAAAGTTTGTGCCTCACATTAAACATTTATGATGAAGAAGAAAACTACAGCAGACTTCCCTTTCGCTCTAGGCGGGGAAATGAGAGAGATCCAGGGAGGTCCAATCGTCAGTACGAGTGGAGTCGTGCTGAACTTTAGATGCCCTAGCAATGACTAAATAGTAGGCATGACTTTACGTTAGGCTGAAAAACCTATGCATAAATCACTATGCTGACTCGGTAACATGCTGCCACGTACGTCCGCCTATCATTTAAAGCGATATGATGAGCAAATAATGTATGTTCTTTAAGGGATTTCGAAATAGCGACCTCTTTTTTATATTTATTTTGAAGTCTCAGCTTTGCGAAATCGGTACATATGAATTTTGTACGGTGCTTAGTACGTCAATACATGGGTTGACTCAGTGTGAAATGTAATTTATGTGACGTTAGCTCTTTCGTTAATCTTTTCGTCTGCCAAGTTGGACCATATTTCTCTTTTGAAAGGAATTTGTATTTGAATTTGGTGCTAAAATGCCCGGTATTTTCCTTGCTTCAATATACTACTAAATGTTGTTTTCAGTGTTTTATCCTCTGTTTTGCATTGACATGGTCGGCAGGCCTAACTAACTTAGTAACAGTTACGTTACTCGTTAGTTATGCCTAACGTTTAGCGTAACTAACGTTAGTTCTATGCCATGATATGGCACTAAAGGCAAGCCAGTGCCTAGCCCAATGTAGAAATGTTACTGTTACTTCATACATGATAGACTAGCCTATATTTTTTTGGCTGTTTAAGGCCTAAAAAGGTAAGGGGGCAATTAAGAATCAGTGACTGTCATTTTGTCATGGAGATTAAACCCTCTCCTAGCAGTACTGTGGATTCATGGTGGGCATTACAAGGTGTTTGCAGTTAGTTTCCCCCCTCGCTACTTTCCGCCCCTCAAAAACGGTGCTTTCCGCCCCTTTTATTTTTAGCAGTAAACATCTGTTTGGGAGGCAAAAAGTAATTGTATGGAATATGATTTCAGTGGCACTTGAAGATTCCATCAACTTTTCCTTAAAGTTTCAAACTTCATCGATGTCTTTTACTATTCAATGCGACGCCCGTTACTGCCATGTTGACGTCTCTCCAAGGAACATTTTCACTGTAGACTTCAATATACTAATAGGTACTTACGTACAGGTATACAGTATTCAGTGCTGTGAACAATTGTTCACACAATCAGCATAAGCCTACCTCTAGACAAGCGGATTACTTATACGTATACGAATCTGTTACTAGATTTGCCGTTTAGAAAAAGATCATACAATTCATTCTTTTCGATGCAGATACTGAAAATTTTTTAGCCCTTTCCACGAATTTCATTGTTTTCCTGTACTTCCATTTGAAATTTGAAGTTAACAGTTATTTTTAACACTTGTAAATTCAAACGTTACTTTCCGCCCTAAGATTTTTAGGGGCGGAAAGTAACAGGCGGAAAATAGCCAGGGCGGAAACTAACAGACCCCTTATTTTGTTCACCAGTTCCTGTAAATTCATATGTGGATAAGCTTGCATAGCATAGCTAGGCCTAGGCTAGTAACTTTAGGCCTAACGTTGGGCCTAGGCTAATACTAATAGGGATAGGCCTAACACTAGTTATGCATATATGCCCTAGAGTGTACTCTAGGGGGACACCTGTTTGTAGATACTTGGGCTACTTTTGTTAACAGGGGTGATTTGTTCTGTAAAGATGGATTGCACTTGTCTGGTACTGGTGCTAATGAGCTGGGTAGGATGGTTCGTAGGGCTGTTGACTCTCAGTTGTCAAACTAGGTTCAGGGGCGAGGGCTGTCAGTGCAGGGGTGGGCTAACTGTGATCATAGGGATTCTGTCAGTACTAGGGAAAATCCCACTTCTGTGCTAGCTTCTGGGCTCAAAGTCATGTTTGCCAATGTTTGTAGCATTTTCAGCAAATTTGATGAGTTTCTTGCTGATATTTACTTGGACAACCCAGATATAGTGGGTGTCACTGAGACTTGGCTTCATGGGGAGATCAGTAATTCCGAAATTCATGCTCCAGGATACACAATTTTTAGGCAAGATAGGATTGATACTGTTGGAGGTAGAGGTGGGGGGGTTCTGCTTTATGTCAGGGATAGTCTGAACTGTGTTGATGTCACTGACAAGTTTTCAGGTGGGTTTTCAAACTGCTTGTGGTGTGAACTAAGCTTCCGTGTTGGGAATAGTACTCCCTTAGTTATTGGTATTATCTATCGTTCACCAAATTCAGGTGCCAATAATAATCAAAGGTTGTTTGATAGCTTTAGAAAGGTCTCTTCCAAAAGGGCAGTGGTATTCAGGGATTTTAATTTCCCTGATATTGATTGGCATTCTCACTTAAGTGGATCACATGGAAGGGATTTCCTTGAGGTGGTGTCTGATGGGTTTTTCACCCAACATGTTCTCTTTCCTACTCGTGGGGCTAATTGTCTGGACTTAGTGTTTAGCACAGAGGATAATATGGTTAGGAATGTTGTCACTTCTGGTAAAATAGGGTCTAGCGACCATGACCTTTTAAGCTTTGACCTTTGTTATAGCAGTAAACCCAACTGTAGTGGTAGGTTCGTTCTGGATTTCAGTAAGGCTGATTTTAAAAAGATTAAAGAGCACCTTTCCATTGATTGGTCTGCTCGGTTGTCTCACTTAGGTCCTGAAGACGCTTGGAAAGTTTTTCGCGAGGTTGTTTTGGAGACTTCAAGTTTATGTTTATTCCACTCAAGAAAGCTTCTCATAATCACAGGCCAGTATGGATTTCTAGGGAGGTCCTAAGAGCAGCTAGGAAGAAGCGTAAATGTTGGCGCCGCTATAGGGATAGTAGAAGTTCTTCAGACTATGTGGTTTATAAGAGTCAGGAATGTCTTGTGAAGGATTTGGTTAGAGATACTAAGGCCAATTTTGAGAGGAAGTTACCAAAGGAGGTTAAGGTAAATCCTAAGTCATTTCATGCCTATGTTAGATCTAAGCAGAAAGTTAAAGAGGGTGTTGGGCCTCTTGAAGGCATTAGGGGTACTTTAGTCAGTGACCACCGAGATATGGCAAATTTGTTGAATGATTATTTTGTCTCTGTTTTTACCAAGGAGTCTCCTCTAGTGGGAATTGGTGGTGACTCCAGCAGTTCAGTTCACATGGATGATGTTGTTTTCTCTGAGGAACTGGTACATAATAAACTTAGGAGTTTAAAGGCTAGCAAATCCCCTGGGCTGGACGGGATCCATCCTGCCATTTTGCATGATTGTTCTGATATTTTGTCTGTTCCTCTGTGTATTATTTTTCAGAAATGTCTGGATTCCGGCTTCGTTCCTGCTGACTGGAAGATTGCGAATGTAACCCCTATTTTCAAGAAAGGGAGTCGGAGCCTTCCTTGTAACTACAGGCCTGTTAGTTTAACCATTGTTGTATGTTAAGTCATGGAGTCTGTGGTTAAGGATTGTATGCTTAAGTATCTTTTAGACAATGGTTTACTGCTTCTGTCTCAGCATGGGTTCCTGCCTAATAGGTCTTGCGTCTCTAATTTGCTTAGCTTTCTTGAAGATGTCTCTTTGTCTCTTGATTCGGGTCATTGTGTTGATGTCATTTACCTTGATTTTCAAAAGGCATTTGACAGGTCCCATTAGGGAGACTTATGGTAAAATTGCATCGGTTAGGCATCCAGGGGAGATGTGCGGACTAGATCAAGTCTTGGCTTTTTGGTAGATCCCAGAGGGTTGTTGTAAATGGTAATTTCTCCTCTTGGAATGATGTCACAAGTGGAGTACCACAAGGTTCTGTTCTGGGCCCAATTCTTTTTCTAGTTTTTATAAATGATATCGATTGCTCTCACTCATCCTGTATTAGTAAGTTTGCTGATGACACTAAGCTCTAAAGGAATGTTACTGACGGAAAGGATGCTTCTCTGTTGCAGAGGGACTTAGATAGGCTAGTTACTTGGTCTCAGACTTGGCAGATGTCTTTTAATGCTGATAAATGCAAAGTTCTTCATCCAAGAATTTGGGTCATAAGTATACCATGGCTGGTAGTGTTCTAGGTAATGTGACTTCTGAAAAAGACTTAGGTGTTGTCATTTCAAACGATTTGAAGCCTTCTAGGCAGTGCGCAGCAGCTGCTGCTAGGGCTAATAGGATGCTTGGTTTAATCAAGAGGAATTTCAGCAATTTCAGTAAAGATATTGTGCTAAATCTTTATAAGCAGTTGGTTAGGCCACATCTTGATTATGCTGTGCAGGCATGGAACCCTTTTCATGAAAAGGACAAGTTTATTTTAGAGCAGGTTCAGAAGAGGGCCACACGGCTTATTCACAATGTGCGTAATCTCCCTTATCAAGATAGGCTCAATTGTCTAGGACTTACTTCTCTCGAGTTAAGAAGGATTAGGGGGGATATGCTGCAGGTTTTCAAGTTCCTTTCTGGTTATGATTCTCTGTCTAACTGTAACTACTTAGAGATTTGTGCTGATCCCCGTGTTCGTGGCCGTAATAAGAAGCTGGTAAAATGTTTCTCTAGACTTGACATCAGAAAGTTCAGTTTCTCTCATAGGGTTGTCAATGAGTGGAACAGTCTCCCTGAGTGGGTTGTTAATTTCACTTCAGTCAACTGCTTCAAGATTAACATTGACAAGTATTAATGTGACAGTGGCAGGTTCTGATTGTATTGGGTTTGTTTAGTCTTTGTTTGGATTAGGTGTTGGTTTTGGGTCTGTTCTATAGGGCATCTTATGGGTTTTTTTACCCTCCTTTGCCCTTAAACTTGTTATGTTATGTTATATAATACACGTAGGGTATGAATATGCATATGCATACATATGCATAGGTAAGAGGTTAGGGTGGGCTATATGTGGGTATATGCATACTTTGGAATATATACCCTGTTTTATGTTAAAATATATCCATACTTTTGCACACAGCTGCTATGTATATGAACAGCATAGTGGTTGGTTCATAGTTTGCACGGGTTCTAAATTAGAACACCTCATTAAAATGCTTATTTATTCACTGATAAATGCAAAAAAATTGTCAGCTTTACCATACCACATGGAGCCACAATTAATTCTTAATGATATTTTAATTTATTGAAGGAAAAAACTGTCAAGTGACTAATAAAATGAATGATTTTAAATGAGGTGTTTGAATTTAGAACCTGTTTGAACTTTGAACTGGAACCATTATATAGGGTGCCCATTCCTTCATGACAGAAAAGGACAACCTTCTCTACTATCTAAGCGGAGCACCCAGACTGGAAAGTTTTCATTTTGCAAGGGCAAGTGACTGGATATTTTTAGCTCATGTGCGGCCAAAGCTCAGTACAATTATCAAAATGCTTCAAAGTTACAACCCCAAAAAAAAGCAACTTCACGCAAATCGGGACTATTCTCAGTATAGGCTCCAATTTGCCTATGCAATAATGGGTTAGGCTAGGTCACACATGTAGAGAAGGCTATTATTTTGTGGCGGAGAACCAATTTCTTCTATGTGCACGGCCAGATCAAGCATCAAGCAAGCTCTTTCAAGGCCAGATGCTGACTTCTTCCAAATGGCAGCTGCCCAGGCCAAAACCTGCGTGTGCAAGGCAAACTTTCTAGTCTGGGAGAGTGCCACCATGGGATGGTGTGTAGCGTGCCAGAAAATTTTTTGCTTCTTACAAAGCTCCCAAATGGCTGGAAACGGCCCTTCCAGATGTTCTAAGCTATAAGCTACATGATTACAGTTGTGAAAATGGGATGTGAGAAGTTTTACATTAGAATTTTGAAAATGGAGGAATTTCAACTTCTGGTGCAATGTGAGTCCAAACGGAGGACAGGGTGCTCAAAAGCTGGACAATTTAATTTTGGTGTTAAATATCTCATAAATCTCAACTGTAAGTGCTGTTGTGTACATAAAGCGGGTTAAAGGCTCTGATTTCACTGATTTTTTTTAATCCTTCATCTATTAGAGTGACTTATATTTGAAGGCATAATTTGAACGTGCTCAACTTATTACCTCATTGAAATGCAATTTTCCAGTTATGGATTTGGTTTAGGAGTTTGGAAAGAAGACGTTGAAATAACTTTCCCTGTACAATATCTGAACCTCTCTTGAAAGGGAAATACATTCACCTCAACCTGAAGTAGTGTAGTAGGTTATCCTGTTTCATGATTGGTTTTTGAGTGCCTTGTGATATTTTTCGTGTCAAGTGTGAATGTTACAAGTGAGCAACCGCCTCATTACTGTACCTTGAATATGTACAGTAATACTGAATTCCTAAAATAATATGAAATATACTTTTAAGAGAAATAAGAAAATTGTGAGATGAAGTTGTTTCTTCAAAATAAGTTTGGGACAATTGCACTTGCCCTGTAGTAATTAGCTTTTGATACATACTAAAACCCAGTAGAATTTCATCCTGTAAGTTTATATGTTTTAGTGTAAATGAAAAGAATTCCAACATTTCTTTTTCTTCTTCTCCCCCCCTTTACTCCTTTTTGTGATCCTTGCTCAACTTTTTCCTTCTCCTACCACATTTTATGTTCATTAATTTTTTACATAACTTCCCTGTTTATCATAATTTGTCTCTCCCTACTAAATGGAAACTTTTGTCAAAAACAAACCCTCCTTGGCTGCCAAACGCTTCGCTATTTTTGTCCTTGTTCAATTGTGATTTAGTTGTGATGAGCATGATGCATTATGTTTATGCAGGCTGCTGTAACTGCTTGTCCAGGTTCAAGCCTCGCTACAAACGACTGGTGGACAACATCTATCCTGCAAACCCAGATGTGAGTAACACTGAGTTCGTTCATACTCTGCAGTAATCCTCAACTTTTAATTGTTCAATATGGTATGGTGGTGCTGCATTATTCTGAGTTAACCTTATCTTTATGGGCTAATATATATGCCATCATACTCAAGGTTGTGCTGTGTTGTGTTAATGTAGTTATTATAAACTTCACTAGATAAAAACACTTTATAAAAGCTAATGGTGATAAGGTTTTGAGAATTCAAACTAAATTGAACATTCATATGAGCATAGCACCTAGATTCGTAAGAAAATAAAATTGTATTCTCCTCTAAGGCACATCAAGATATAACCTTAATGGACTATCTGTCAATGCATTTTTACTAACAATTAAAAAAACTGGCCCCTTTGAAATTATCTTGAATTAGAGGTGAAGCAATGATGTAGTAGTTATTGTAGTTGATGTGCATTAGCACAAGATAGCCCATATTCAGGGCATTATGACAAGGAATGCAATCAAGAGGACACACCCTGTAGTATGTTCATTTAGCAATAGCATTTACCCCAAGTGTGAATTATCAAGCTTTAATGCACAGGTACAGTGTTGCCTAACTTGGTTCAGCTTCATCCTTAGGCAAAAATATTTTGATTTGAAAGACAGGAAAGAAACATTTTTGCTTGTTTATAAATGAAGTTGACTACCCTGTACCTTATGATGAAGAAATTTTAGACAAAAACATTCCAATTTTCAGATCTTGTCTTTGCTTAAATTTGAGGCTGATTTAATAACAGTGTGCAATAAAGATGTAAAATGCACTGCACCTGCTTCAAAGGGGTTTATCTCACTAGTAGTTCATTAGACTTGCAGTCAGGAGGTCGGGAGTTCAATTCCTGGCTGGATCATACAGAAGAAGACTCTATAAATGGAACCTACGAACCTTCTGCCATTGTGCACGGTGCTCAGCGTAAGCAATGGAGTCATGGAAAACAAGCTAGTGAGCCACAACTGGAAAAAAAGACTTTAGAGGGCTTGACTTGAACCAATGGTTGGAAACTGGGTGGTAGAATTCCATCTAACCAAACCTAACCCAGTGGGTATTATGGTAATGATTTCCACTGTTTGTTCCATCACAAATTACAGTGTGAACAAGACTGTGACACATGGTTGGAAAAAGTTGGTAAGCTGGGAGGCTTCTTCTTGGGAAATTTAGTCATCTGGAAGAAAATTTTGTCAATGAAAGGAAAATTTCCCTTTTCTGTACACGAAAATATAGTTTGATTTGTGGGGAATTTGGCTTCTCTCCTTGGAAATAATTTTAATCGCTCCCTGGATAGTAAACATTGTTTTTCTAGTCTTGTTGTGGTATTTGTCCCTTTTCCTGTGTAACATCATATTCTCTCATTAAATCTTTCAGGATGGATTGGTTAGAAGCAATATGGAGAAGCTAACTTATTATGCTGTATCTCACAATGAGAAGCTAAACAGGATTGGGAAGTACCTAGCACAGCGTTTAAATCGAGATATCTACAGACAACAAACCAAGTAAGGATAGTCATTTAGCTAACTGGCAGTTATTGTAAAGTCACTTACTAGTTCTTGTACCCAACTGACCATACTGCCCATTTAGATAAATGGCTCTACCCCAAGTTAAAGCCCTGTTTCCTTTAATCTTGCGTGTGTGTGTGTGTGTATGTGTGCGGTTGTTTCTTTTTTTTTAGGGGGGACGATGCTGGGTGAGGTCAGAAAATAGCCATTCATATCAAGTATTTTTATTTGAAAAACTTGAATCTAATGTAGGACCACATTGGGTTTAATTTAAACACTTCGTATGTAAAATTCAATTGTTTACTTTTAATTTTGATTTGACCATAAAATTGCCCTTGTAGCAAAATTATTAAAGACAGGGTAAAATCTCTTTTGATTGGAATTGAAAATGACATTCATTTCCAAAGTGTTCTCAGCAGTTGAAGCTGCTACACTAAATATTTACATTTATTTTAAACTCAAGTTGCTTCAGTCATGTTTTGTTTTGTTCATTAACTAAATTAATTACAGAACTTGTCTGAGTTTTCAGATGAGGATGATATATCCAACTACATTGAAATTGTAAAATGCAACTGCCTGTTTTCTGATTACAGCTACGTTAAGATTTCAATGTTAGCAGTGGATGAACTCCTTCTTGCCTGCCATTCCCAGGGTCTCAATCTATTTGTTAAAAGTTTGTTATCGATGATTGACAAGCTGTTAGAGGTGAACAATGCTGAATATCAGTTACTGGCAACAAATTCGGTAAGCATTGATTTTGTAATTTTACAGGTGCATTTTACGAGAAAGGATATGTCCATAATATGGTTTGATTTATAATGCTACTTCATAGAGTTTAGGGTTACCATTTTTATTTTCTGAAAGGGAGTATAGACATTTTAAGCATGGGGGAGAGACCTAAGGTAAGGGGGTGTTCCCCTTCTCTTTGTCAATTTCAGCTGGGTGTCTAGGTTCAAAATGATGCAATATTTAAAGCAAAATAAGTGAAATTATAAGAGAAATACATGACATCCAGACATTTTGGGCAATTATGAAAATTCACCTAGATGCCACCACAAACCACGAAAAGGGGGAGGTGTGTTGGTGAATCTGGATGTCTGGTATTTCTGTTTGCACTAAATATTGCCTATTTGTATTGTACTTTATAAACACAGGTGGATCATTGTTTTGTTTTCTTTGGCTGATCAGAAACATGATGTACTATCATTTTGTAATCCTTTGTGTTTATATCCTTTGTGTTCTACAGAAGATGATTTCATAAGTGAAATGCCAATAAATTTATTTGTTATTGTGGTCTCTTTTGTATTGAAAAATTATTGATTCATTTAAAAATTAAAGTTGTGGAAACAGTGTAAACTTATACAGGAAATACTTGCTATTTGAATCATGTACAGTAACATGTGCATGATACTACACTAGGTTAATACTTCCATACTTCAAGATAGTTTTGATAATCCATGCTCATATGCAAATCAAATTTTATTGTCGAATGTTTGTACTTTTGCAACCAACTGCATGGTCAAGTGTTTAGAACATCCAGCTAGCAGCTCAGATGTCTGGAGTCTGATTCCTTGCTGGGGCATACCAAAGACTTTGAAAATGCAATCTAATGCCATTGTGATTGGTGCTGAATATAAACAATGGAGTAGTGAAAACAATTTAGTGATTCACAACTGGGTAATAGGCTGTGGCTACCCTGACTTCAACAAATTGGTTAGAAACTTAGCTGTAAAACCTCTACTAAATAACTTACCAAATACACTTTTGCAAAGTAAAAAGACAGTTAACTTAATAAAAATGTCATAATTTTTACTGAACTTTTCTCAACAGTTTGTGAAGTTTGCGAATATCGAAGAAGACGCACCTTCATATGATAGGAACTATGATTTCCTCATCTCACAGTTTAGTTCTATGTGCTACAGTGATCATGATGATGCAGATATTAAAAAGAAGTAAGTATTGATAAAAGGGGCAATCAGAGTTTGTTTTGAAAGTTTGCGATGACTTAAATTACACACCCACAGACTTCCTGTATATATGGACAGAGCATATAACGCGGATATGCTATCAGTAGATTGTCACCACTGACTGGGACATAAAAGGGGCACCAAGATTGCCACTGTGAAGCTATCATTTGTATGATTTAATGACAGTTCTGTAATATTTCAAACAAAAGTTAAATTTGAATGAGAATCAATGTCATATTCCTGCAATATGTGTAGTAATTTTGACCTTACCTTGTATTATTTTGAAAATATTTCACATTCCTTGCAAAATCTGTTGTTTTACTTGAGCAAGTCTAAACTTTCACAGGAAACCATAACAGGCAGCCATCTTGGTGTGCTTTTCTCACATGAACAGTAGTGACAATCTACCATGCAGTGTGCTCTGTCCATGTGTAGGAAGTCCGTTTACACACCACATTTATACTTTCAGCCAAAAGTAACAAAAAATGACCTGTTATTATTGGTGTGATGTTGTGATTGGTCACTGTATGGATGTGGCTGTCTAGTTGTGCATCTGTGTGGAATTTTTTTCCTGAAAAATATTACAGAATTCCCATTCAGCAGTAATTACCATAGAACACTTAATCTTATTTGAAAGACCTCTTCATTGTCTTTTGATTCCGGCGAATGACTTCCTTCATATTATAATGCCCTCTCACCCCCTGCCCCTTAAAAAAAAAATTATGAGAGGGAAGAATCCACCCCAAGTTTTGACATAATAGAAGCTTTTGATTCCAAACTTTTACAGTAGAAAGCACAATGTCAGTTATCATTTTCTCTCGTTTGTTCAGGATTCGTGTAGCTGGTTTGAAGGGGTTAAGAGGGATTGTGAAAAAGACTGTCAGTGATGACCTTCAGTACAACATTTGGGAGAAACAGAACATGGACAAAATAATTCCATCGTTCCTCTTCAATATGCAAGAAGGATTTGGAAGGTTAGTAGTTTGATTGTCACGTGTTTGTAGTTCTTGGATCAATTATCGAATTTTCAAAATGAATATTGCAAAGTGTTTGCCAACAGCTGGCAAATATGCACACTCACAGTAATGTTGAATGCATAAAACTTGTTAGATATAATTATTGCAAAATTGCAAGTGAGGGAAGGTCAGTCACTCCTATTAACAAGTTCATTAGACACCATGCACTGATGGCAAGATGCATTAATTGCTTGTTTGCACCTCAAGCCATATGTTGCTGTATCCCTTATTAATTCACCAATGTTCTGCCACCCGGCCTTACACACATGTGCACAGTCGGTGGGCCATGCAAATAACTTATCACTGATGTTTAATTGCATGGCTGCTAGGAGTGTATTGACAAGCCTCTTTGCAAGTATTTGCATGACCAATTTTTGTAACCACACAAACATTCTTTGGAAAGTTTTATCCTTGGCTCTGCCATGACAATTAGTATGTATTTTCTTACATGTGCTGTCTGCAATAGAAAGAAAAATGTAAAAACATTCCAGGACAATTCCATGGACTCTTTTACAATTTTGTTCACAATTTTTTCTGTTGGCTTCCATACTCTCCATGTTTTTCAGTCATAAACCAAATTCCAGCAATGTATTATATGTAAACCAATTCTGTATTGCTACGTTGTAAAGATATGTGAGGAGAACCCATTGTTCTATGACACATTCTTAACCCATGATTTAACTGTTTTGAAATACAAAATTAAAAGGATGAATTAAGAGATAGATTAATTTAATTTTATTTGATGGTTTATGCTTAAACTATAAATCTTCTGGTTTAATGTACAGTATCAGCACCCTCAGCCTTCCTTTCAGTTGTGTGGCAGGGGATTTTTCTGTCTACTCCATCTCTTGAAACACATAGCAAAGACAATGATATTGTCATTGACACTATGTACTTTATTTCATAACATTAAAATTTTGATGTTCTATTGACAGCCAAGAATCACCTCGCCATGATCAAGGTGAAGAAAGACCCGAGGTTTTAGCAGAGACCTGTTTGAGAAACTTGATGGCATGTGCTGCATACAATAACATACATGCAGTCTTAAAACCTGTTTTGAAGTAAGTGTTCTCAAATAGTGGTAAAGATCGGAAAAGTTTTGTTGACATCATATATTAGGAGTAAAATATAAAGATATTGCTGGATGGAAATGAGGGTTCTAGTTGTGCCAGCATGTGATGGCTGCAGAAGTTGGCACCATAAAGAACAAACTGCCAGACTTCTGTCTGGCACATAAATACTAAAGTACTTTAACAGAAAGTAAACTTTCTGGGAACCCTGTGTCCAAACATTACAGTACGAATGAATTCTAGACACAAATTTACTTAAAGGTAGAATTTGACACAAATTTGGTGAAAGGTAAAAAGGAACTGGATATCAACATTTGCTATCTAAGCATATTCTATCTACCAAAAACATTTTCAGGTGGGGTTGGGGGGAGGGGGGGTGCAGACCATCTTCTACCAGACCCCATCCCCTACACTACAGCTGCTGCTTAGAATCCTCTAAATAAAATCCTGGTAGAAATAATGATATGCATAAAAGGGGGGGGGGGAAGGATGGGGTGAACAACTGACAAACACTTATCCGCTACCTACTGTGATGATAGACATAATAATAAAAACCATGCCTGTTAGTCCTTCATAAAACAGGGAACGAATTAGAATTTAAAATTTGATTTGTAATATTACCTCACAATGCTAGCTAACACATTAAAAACAATAATGTTACATTGTAAAACACCTGTGTACATGACAGCTGAAGTGATACTACAAAGTGAACTTCCATGTGTTTGTAAAAATGTATCAGATTGATGTCATATCCATCCTTTCCTCTTGGGTAAAAATTTAATAATTCTTCATCTTCAAGTGTTATTTGACATAATAGTATATGTTTGTAGTAAAGCATTCTGAATAGTTACCAGAATACACGCTGGGCACACCAACATTGATGTTTCATATAGTGATGGATAGGTTAAGTTTACATGTGGTTTCAAATATGGTTCTAGATCAAGTTTAGTTTGAAACAGATACAGTTCAAATACAGTACAAGTCTTTCCCTTTAGTGCCCTCAGGAGGAAAATACAGTGTGCATGTTCTATCACCCCTATTTCACAGAAGGGAATGCATTTTAATAGTAAGGCTACTTGTATAGACCTGATACATTGACGTCATCCTTTGGGCAGAACAATGGAACACATGGCCATATGCATAAAAATTCGCCCTGCGCCTGTGACAGACTGTGTGCGTATTTGACTGGTTGACAAATCAGCATTTGTCGGTGTTGGTTTGTTTTGCCCCAAAGGAGAGCTTTCCACTCTGTGACATCATATGCACAAGGTCTATTCTTAATTTTGAACTTTATGTGCTGTATCATCCATTTTTTTTAACAGACACCTGGACCTACACACCTTATGGGTACCAAATGATTTTGCTGTCAAGGTCTTTAAAGTTGTCATGTACTCCATGCAGGTAAAATTTTCAGCTGCTCTATGGAATTTTTCTGTAAATTTTGTCAAAGGTTAAAAGTGAAGTATAAGACATTCAGGTAGTTGCAAATAAAAGTGGTTTTCATGTTTTCAGAGTGCACTTTTGACATGTAATGTTTACCCCCATTAAAAGAAGAAGAATAGCCATGGACAGGTGCATGTGAATGTAACTTGTATAATTGGTGAATAACTGATAATGTTACAATTGGCTAGTAAATGTGTCTTCCGTCAATTACAGGCTGTAAGTGACTGTGTTCACTCTACAGCTGTGAAATACCTGTTTACAGGTGTGTAGTGACTGTGGTCACTTCGTTACAGCTGTCAGTTGAATGTGGTCACTAAGTGTGTAGAGACTAGCCATTTAGTTAAGGATGTTCAGTGACTCAAGTCATTGACTTGAATGGATACACTGTTTTGTTAAATGTATCAAGTCAGGTTATTTGAGAAAGCAAGGAATCAATCATGTCAGTCAATTAAAGTGATAGTCTCACTGGGACTGTAGGGATCAATGATGGGGAAATTTGGAAAAGTTTTGTTGCAATGCTTTGTGATAGAAAGTGACAAAAATGTTGAAAAAGATAAAAATGTTACATAAGGTCTGCCGAGATATTGGCAAATATTTGCAAAGGTTTTGCAAAGCTCCCCAGATGCTTTTGCTTGTACTTGTGGTGATAAAACATTGTGCAAGCATCTCATCAGATTGCAGTGCAAGTATTGAAATTTTTTTGGCTCTTGCAAAGCTGCCATGACCCAGTGAGAAGGCTTTTGATGTCTCACAATCATCGCAGAAGCGTGGTGAACATTCTGCAAATGTCATTGGCAAACATTGAGATGGTCTACTTTTTCCTTGCTAATGGTTCGCAACCACCACAAAGCCCAGTGGGAGTGAGGCTTACAATATCAAAGTGCTAGTTTGTGTTCATGCTTAAAATGTTAGCGCAGTGGCAGGTCATGTGACTTGAAGATGAAATGCAGTCATGCAGAGTTGATTAGTGTAATAGACTTCACCATTTCATCTTGAATGACTATTGAGAATTATATGATGATGCTTTTCACACTGAATTGGCTTCTTGGTTTATGTAATACTAAGTTGTAAAATATCAGCTGTTGTTTTCAAAATACATCGGGGGACTTCTTTTTATGTTGTTCATTTGATCTGTCCAAGCATTCATCAAACCTGTCTCTCATTTCTCCTATCTGCAGTCCCAGTATCTCTATGTTGTACCACACTTTCTCTTGCTTCATCTCGATGAAGATAACAGTTTGACAACAAATATCAAACAAAGCATTGTTCAAATCTTGAAAGAGACGGTTGCCATAGCAGCAGATGGTGCAGTAGGTATGTATTCATTTTACTCTTTTTTTATAATATTTAAGTGGCAATCAGAGTTTATTTTCATATTTTTTTCCAGAAACTATTGTTTTGCCCCACATTTGTAAGTTGACGTAAATCTAAAAAAAAAAATGATTCATGATCACAGTCTAATGTCATGATTGGTTATAGTGTAGTGGAAGCTATAGTCTTGCATCTGTGTGGAATTTTTTAACTGAGCATGTATCCAGTAATTTTCATGCAACATTAACACAAAATTAACCTTTTTTTAAAACTGAAAGACCATCTCAATGTTTTTGTGTTCTGTAAACAATCAGTTGAGAAGGGAAAAGGAAGTGATGGAACAAAGGGTTGATATTTTCTGTCAAAAGTGATTAGCCCTCAAAACAATGTTTTGTATTAGGATTGCTTTGCTCTCTGTAAATATTATGCATTGTTTTCTAAACTTCTGGTTCAGTCACATGACACACACAGCCTTCTTTCCAGTTGTGAGTCACTGGATTTTTGTTCATTCTTTGCACAATAGTTGAAGTGGTAAAGGCAAGTTTTCTTTTGTTAATATAAGAGTTTACTTCCTTTCAAAGTATCTTCAGATGTTGTTCCTTTGGGCTAAGGAGGAAAATGTGTGTATGCAAGTTTTTATCATGCTATTTATTGGTTGAAAATATGAAAGTATCTTGTAAGAAGTCAGCAACATTGTGCTGAAATTTTTGTTCTTGAAAAAAAAAAAAACGAGCATTGCAGGCTAAAAATCTAGATTTGTAAACATACACTTAAACAAATTGCTCAGTAAGTTTTTCTCAGGTTACATTGTGATTCTCAACTGCTGGTTTATTAGACTTTGTAATGTGGAATTGAGCAGGGCCACGTATACACGTACCTGTCTGGATGTGCAACAGTGTTTCCTCTAAGAAATTAAACATTTGGTCAAAACACTTTATATGAGAAAATTTGACTCACCAGAAATTTTAGTTTTTTCGAACTATAAATGAAGCCCTCTTTTCTCATTTTTTCCCCACAAACATAAGTGTGTCAAATTGACAAGGCATTGCATCAAAATTAGGTCATAACAGCTAACATGGAAATACTGATGTGCAATAGTCATCCATGTTTACAAACTAATGACGCCACACCTGCTTGACAAAAGGCGTTTTCTTCACAATGAAATGTAGATTCTTATTTGTCTACATTCTGCTTGTAATCACAAGATCACTTCAAGGGCAAAGTATAACATGTACTCATGTGTTCATGCTCTGTGTCAACCAGTGCCAACCAGTAATGTCACTGCGAATGAAATTGTAGTTTCAGGTAATAAATTTGTTTGTTCTTTTTACTCTCTCCGCAGGATCATCTGTTTTAGAAATATTCAACAGTCTTCTGCGACACCTTAGGATGTCTGTAGATATGAGACTATCTGGGGGTAAGGGAAACACCAACCAGACAAACGCAGTTAGTAATTATAATGAGAAAGGGGAGATTGAATTTGAAGAAGCCATCATTGATACAATGGGTAAGATTATTGCTTCAGTTTTAAGATGAGAAATTGTTTAAAAGTTGCCATTGTCTTGCATATCCCCACTAGGTAGCAATAAAATGCAGCAGAGTCTGGTATAGGTTGGTACAGTATAGTATGGTATTGTACTGTACAACATGTTATAGTATGTGTGTTACTATGCTGTGCTGCATGTCAGGATACGGTACAGTGAATATTAAAGTTAAGTAGTACCTTGTATCCCTACACAACACCTTAATTTCTTTATACTTAAAATACAATATTGTCTTATGCATAAATTGTTTTTTTTTTTTTTTAATGCAAGCCTTGATGGGATTTGTCTATATCTAAGTGTATGTCTCTATGATGTGCATCAGAGATATTACAGTCAGAAATGGTACATGATATAGTTCTCTTAGTATCTCAGATTGCAAGGTACAAAACACTCCCTTCCTTAGCAAAATATATCAGGAAGGATTTTCGTGGCAGCTGCATGAAAAAAGGGGTAAGGGGGATGGGTAGGGGACTATAAACTTTGTGATGTAAATATGATACAAAATTGTGATCAAAGTAGCATCCTTTACAAGACTTATCTAACGGGAAAGTCACTTATCTAACTAGCCAGTATGGACAAGCAGGCAAAGGAAAAATGTAAGTGAATTGGCCATAACAGTCAGATAAATGACTCTGCCCTAAGATTCTCTATTTTTTTTTATGTTATTACATGTAAGTTTTGTTATTGTTCACAAATTCTCATATTCCTTTACCCTTTTTTTCTGATTATCATTTTAGGGGCTTTTGCCAGCATTTTACCAGATTATCAAAAAATTGAAATCATGATGTTCATTATGGGCAAGGTTCCACTTCCAAACTCATTGGGTTCAACACTGCCATTGTCTGGAGGGTAAGTCTTAAATTTTTGCCCCAAAAGTTAACCATTCACTGATAAACTTTGAAATTGATTCCTAGGCTTAAATTTTGTGAGAAATTATGCAAACTGTTAAAATTATGTGTGGAAATTACTTGCACCAGTTAGGAAAACCTCTAGGGGTAAAAAGTAGAAGCTTGCAGATTGTTGAATCAACATGTAGCCAAGTTTGCAGGAAGGTTTGGAATTTTTTACCAAAATTCATAAACCTTGTGTCAACATTTGTAGCTACAAGATGTGACCTAGTTCTGCATATTGTGTTTACTTTCAAAATCCACCCTGACTTTATAAGATTGTTTTGGGAAGGGATGTACCACTTCTGCTCTTAAAGTGTTGCAATGCTTTTATGATAGATTGCAAGCTAATTGACTATTAGGGATAAAATTCGCAACTCATATTACTCATTTTTATCCAAGTGAGGAGATTTTAGGAATTGCATGCTGGGATATTCTGTTACAAGTTTGTCCATAAAACTGTCTCTGGTTGTGTTAAATTTAGCTGTGGTGGGCACTGGTGGGAAATGGTCAGCTGGAAGGTTTCCTGAAATAAGCAGCTGTCTTTCTTTGAGTGTAACATGTCAAAACATTATTTCTTTAAGTGGAAATAAAAACCATAATTTATAAAGGATAGGACAGTGCTATGTCTGATTTCACAGTGTTGGCACAGGTGCTGGAAGTCCTGGTAAGTCAGGGGAAACTAAAATCTGAATGTCCAGGATTGAAAGTCAGAGAAAATGAGCAATATCTGAAAAAGTCCTGGGAATGTTAGGAAATTTTAGGAAGTAGAATTACTGCTCTGATTTTGTAATGTTCAAATACATTTTGTGGAAAAAAGATAGAAATGTGAGATTTGACTGTTTAAAGTCCTGAATATATCAGGTCAAGGTCCTTGAAAGCTGTCCAATGTCATCGAATTTGTCATTTGGAATGTGTGTGATTCTTGTATCATAAAAGGGTTCATGCATGCATTGCATAGATTGAGTTGCATTAGTGAAGTGGAAAATTTTAACATGACTGAAAGTGGCTTTTTGTATGAAAAATTTGTTGGGAGCTCATTAAGCAATTCTGTGCTTACTGTCATAAAAGAACTTCTGTGTAGTTAGGAAAGATGTTAGCCAGTTGGGTGGGAAAATTGTAAAACATAAACTATCATATGTGTGCTTATTTTCATTTACGTCATAGTTTTGATAATTTAATTTGTAATTTACCAGTTATCTTTCCTTAAAACACTTATAAAATGTGAAAATGCTTTATTCTCTTTGCAGGGAAGGTGATGTGTTACTTCTGAATATGCTTCTTAAGAGTTTGTTAGAGGTATATCTTTTGATTTCTAATTCTCTCATAAGATCATTGTAAAGTGTAGTTTTCATGTGACAGTATGAATGCCTTGTGAATGTATTTTTGAAGAAGCTACAAACTTTTTGGTTTAAGTGCCACATGCAGGTCAACAGTAGTAGACTCTACCTGTTGAGACCATTTGGATGCAAAACAGGGAAGATCAACTGCACTCATGAGGTAGACCACACCTGAGTGCATAGAAGCTGTCTGCATTTATTAATGGAAGGTGTGAAGTGTAGTTTCACGTTTGCCTTCATAGGAGGGAATGACTGCATGGTGAAGTTGTCAAAGCATCCAACTTGCCGCTCGAAGGGCTGGAGTTGGACTCTTGATTAGGTCATATCAAAGACTTTAAAAGTGTCATCGTGCCTGGTGTTCAGCATAAGCAATGGAGTAGAGAAAAACAGGCCAGTGAGCCACAACTGGTAAAAAGGCCATGCCCAGCCTGACTGAAGCCAATTAGTTTGAAACTGAGTTGTACAACCTCATTAACAAACTCACCATAGGAAGGAGCACTTTCTGATTTGTCCTTTGATATCATTTGCATAAATTTTATAGTGTTCATGGAATTTTGCAGCATGTCATTGCCAGGTTTTCTTAGTCTTATTCAACTGTAAAGAATGCAGTTACTTCAAACTCCATGGTTAATTGTCCTTTGTTTAATACTGCAATGTTTTGTTATTATCATTGGGTTAACTTCTCTGCTGAACATTTCGTTTCTTTTCCCATACTTCATTCAAGATACCTCTCTACTACTTTATGTAAAGATTAGAGATTTTAATATCAAGGGAAAGGTGTGTGTAATTCATCAAGTTTATGTATAAATTCTCGATAGCAAGAGAGTAGGGTAGGAAGTATATTTTATTACAGTTGCAGAATTATGTGAAGCAATTAATATGTTGTTGTCAGTAATGTAATTATTTAACTTGATAATCATATCTGGATATTTGCCATCTTCTTTCAGGTTGGTAGAACATACAGTACTGTTTCCATGGTTACCACATTCCCAGCATCTTTCCTGCAACCTCTTTTAAGTGTTTCCATAGTTACTGATCCTGGTGAGTTAATAATTGGTGTTGCCATGACATCATGACATCATGACATCATTCAAATTTGAATGTATTTTCTAATGTTGTTATCCAAATGAAAGAGCTTTGCCCTATTGGTAAGCTAAATGATCATAATATTACATTCATCAAAACCAATGTAGTTACTCACAAGCTGATTGACTTTCTTAGTCTCAAAGATCTTTTGCATTATTTCGTAAAGTGTTAAGTATGTTTGTTTTTGTTTTGTTTTATTTTTATTTTTTTTGCCTTCATACCATTAGCACATCAAAAGTGTCTCAGAACATTACATAGGCCTAAACAAAGTCCAATCTGATAATAACTGAATATCTTTTCATGAGATGAACCATGGATTGGGGGAACACGACTCTAGGAATCAAGACAAGTATGTGTGAGAAGGTCAGTTGAAACAACTAAAGCCTCATGACTATCACAAAACGGTCTGATGGTGATATAATGCTCTTTATCATGAATCACATCCATAACTGATGTAGTGGAGATGTTGTAAATTGTATCTAAGAATTTATCTTTGGCTGAGGGTGCATAGTAGAAAAACTCTGACACTCTGCCCAGGTTCATATAAAAACATGGTGGTCTGATTTATAGTCTGGCATAAATGGGGTCCGTCAGCTTTAATCTTTCCAAATCTTAATTTTCCTGTACCACGTATGGTTGATACTGTTATTGAAAATACATCTTTATTCACCAAATATGAGGGTTTAGTGTAGACAATAAAATTAAGACGATTAAGGATGATGAAAATTAAAGCTGATGGACCATACAAATGGCAGATGTCACTATCTGCTTGGATTTATCAATAGACACCTTCACATATTTTTGCATGTCAGTAAATAGTTACACATCATCACTTTTGTGAGAACAGCAGGAAAATGTTTAGGTTTTGATAATTTTTTCTCTAGGTGTTCGACTCATTGTTCAAGAAATTCTACATACTTTAATGGACAGGCATAAAAATGTTGAAAAGTTCAAATGCAATAGAAACATACCAAGGGACATCTCCGAATTAAATTTGAAGGTTGAAAAACCATCACGGCAAGATATTCTTTTCATGAGAAGGGTAAGTGAAGTACTCTTTCTGGGCTTGTTGATAAGAAAGCCCTTTGCATTCATAATCGTGTGTGCGTGTCTGTGTGTGTGTGTGTGTGCATGGGTGTACTTGTTTTGTATTCAAACAGAGGACTGGCACAATTTATTTCAGGTCTTCTGGTAGGAACTCAAAAGATTTCTGAAGTTCTCTCCTGTGTGAACAGTATAGAGTCTATTGTTAAGGTTATCTTTAAGAAAGCAGGGAAAAAGGAAAAAAAGACAATGAGGTCCTCAGGTTGTATAAAAAAAGATCTGTGTGTGTAAGTATGTGGGTTTGTTGCTTTTCTCATTAATATAGGATCTCAGAAAGGGAAACCGTACTCAAACTTGATACATAGATGTCCCCACATTGAGAGAAAGATCAATATTGTTTTACATAGAGATTTAAGTTTATCTTATTCGACTATGCTGTCATTGTTTTGGTATGGGCACAAGGCCTTTCATCACGTCATAGATGACAGCTATTGATCATCTTACAGTCGTTATATCAGACTACACTTGGCTAAATTTAGGATGTTTTACTAAATACTGCCTACAAACTTAAAATACAGCATTCATACAGCATATAGCATTGGTCCACAGTGAATACCAACATTAGCCCAAAACTTCTTTCTTCTATATTTTAAAGGAAGAACATTGCCAAAAACTTTTGCTTTCTTCCTATGGCAAATACTGTAGGGAGGTAACAATTGCATTGGTTTTTTTTTTCACTGTATTCTCTCTCTTGCCTAATGTATTTATACATTTACAGCACACTGAAACATAAACTTTTTTGAGAAGTAGATATATTTGTGTAGGAAGAGGAAGAACAGTGATAGCCATTAAAGATAATTTTATATGCTGAACAGCATAATTAAATTTGCATCCTATTCCAAGATAACCGGCTTCTTCATCAGAGTATCAGTATCATCTGGTTTTGGCAGCTTGTGATTGGAAGGTTAAACAATTGTGGAAAGTACATTAAGTACAGAATGATGCACAATCAGAAGGTTATGCAAGTAATGCATGAGGGTGCAGCTTGAGTGCATCCAGTGATACTACCACCCCTGGAGAGTACATTATTTTGTTCTAATGCACCGGTTTAGAGTTGTTTAATTTTGTTCATTCATACACAATAATATATTGAAGGAACAAGAAGTACAATTTTATTTGTGAATATCCACATTAACATGGCACAACCTTGGGGAAAAGAGAGCATCCCGAAACTTTTTGCCAGGATTATGCACAGTCACCTGACTGTTATGGACCAATGGAAGTTGAGGATTATTACCAAGCATGAATGAACTGTCAATCACAAAAACTTTATGGCCCAATCCCACATTAAGAAGCCCACTTCTTATCCCTTTCCACTTCTAAATTGATCTCATTAACCTTGTGGTTTGACTGGAAATTCAATTTCTGTATCCCAGTGTATGGAAAACAAGCCATTGAGCCACAACTGGCCAGCTCAACTTCCACTTCCAACTTCCAACTTCCACTTCCAACTTCCACAAAGCCTTCTTTCCCCTCAAAGAAAATAATCCTTTGCTGTAGGTTTAATTGATAGTTCTGTAGAGAAGTTGTTAATAGGAAAAGAATTTCTGTGAACTGCTGTAATAAAAATGAACCTTCTTTTATTTAGTGTCAAGTCATTTGAAAAGTGACTGTATCTTTCAAAGTTTATTTCTCTGTTGAATGTTGAATATTTGCCACTCACTGGGAAGGCCTGGATTTCATTTACCATGTTGAGTCATACCAAAAACTTAAAAATGGAACCTGCTGCTGTTGTACATGATGTTCTGCTTAAGCAACATAGTAGAGCGGGAAATAATCCAGTGGCCCACAGCTGGAAAAATAGCTGTGGGTGACACTGGATTAAACTAGAGGGTCAAAGGTTGAGAAATAAAACCCTATTAAAACTAACCATCTAGCAGAGTTCATAGGGCTCCCTCTTTAAAGTCATCACTGGTCTAGTGGTTTGAAAGGTGAGAATATCTGTCAGAGCTTATATGTTCTTACAAGCATCAGTGTCTTCTACTAATCCGTTGTAATTTGTTTTGTTGTTTTTCTCCTATTTGTGACAGAGTGGTCATGAAATCATGTGGCATTTATACAAGAGCATAGAGTGTGCAGACAACAAAAAGACTAACTACATAGCCCTGTATACAACACTTGGACTATTGAGTGTTGAGCTTGGGACAGAGGACACACTGGTGGATCTTTTTAAACTGACCATTGCTTTACAGGTAAGACAGTTTAGGATTTTCACAGGCAGCCTGGCTTCTGAGGCAACCAAAATTTCTGTCGGGTGACTAAATATTACAAGAAGGTTGCCCTGTGGACTTTCAAAATTTTTGAGCATCAAATGTAATTTCTATGCATTCAAGGATTCAGGTCCATTCAACCAACTTGTTTTTCCCTGATTTTCAATACAACCCAGTTGAAATCACCATGTAATGTTTTCCTCAATACACACAGAGTCAGTTCACCTTTTTTCATCAATGCTCTGGGAATTTCTATTTGTGAGGCAAGCGAACCTCTAGTTGTAGTTTGTTTGCATAGTGACAAATCATTCTCTTTTGTGGAACGTTTTGTGTATGACATCACAAGCCCTGCCCCTTTCCTTTACTGCTGGGTAAAACTGTACTGTTTTACATATAGCTAGCTCAGAAGCAGTCAACCACTAAGGTGTAATCATGTGACTGATGCCTGAAGATTTTTTGCCCAGCGGTGAATGTGGTTAACCAATTATGACCTCATGTGAAATAATCTTTTATGACTATATACCACATAACCTAGGAAGTCAAGTTAATTTAGTAAGTTGTGTAAAGTAAGTCTTTCAAAGGATCATATTAATGACCCTATATGTTCAAGATATCGCATCTCAACTTTGTTGCAAGTGACATGATATTTTCTTTTCCCAGGATATTGCATGTAGTAGTGATAATAAGTTGCCTGCTAAACACCGCTGTGCTATTCATGCCTTAGTTGCACGCTACCTGAATCTTCTTGGACAGCTGACATCAGAACCAGCTCTCTGTCAACATATCTCTTCTGTAAGTATCTTTGTTTATATGCTGGTCTGTCATTTCACCTTGATCAGCCTGTATCAGTTTGTCTATATGTCTGTTTGTCTATATGTCTGTTTGTCTATATGTCTGTCTGTCTGTCTGTCTGCCAGCATCTTTAACTTTGCCTTTGTAGTTTGCCTGACCTGTCATTCTATCTGTCCTTTCCTGAATGTCTGTCTGCCTGTCTCCTGTCTGTTTGTTCATCCTCAAAATCATACTTGTATTTGATGCACCACATGTGGTGGTCATAAAACTGTAGAATTATAGCTTTAAACAGTGTGTACACTGGTTCTAGTGTCATTGTGAAGTAAAAGATTTTTTGCTTACCAAACTTTTCACTTAACATACATCTATTAACCTTGAGTTAAAGGTTTTCCAAGAGTGCTGTAAATAGCACTCCTCAGGAAACTAAAGGAGTGTTGTAGGTGTACTGTTTTATTCAAAGTTTTTTTCTATAAAGCATTTTAGTATTACAGTGAGTCTGTACTAAGAACAGTTATATATTGTTTCCATGCATTTATAGGTGATCGAATCGAGGCAGGAGGTCTACCCTCAGTTACTTCCACCAATAAACCTTGATAACAATCAGACCAGCAGGTAAGAACAATGAACAGTCAGAAAGAAAATTTAAAAGTGAATGCATTTTTTGTAGAAATTTATTCATTTCAAACAATTTCACTTGTTCCTTTAGATTCAGGAAACCTTTCTACATGTCTCACTAGAAAGAGCACTACAGTATTGTTAAACATTTGGCCAGTATTTTAACATCTGCATAAAGAAAATCTAAATGACTGGCAAGTGCCTGGTTTAATAGAAACATACTGTGACCCAGTTTTAGACATATTAGTAGTATTCCTTTGAATGATACCTTTGTAAACCTATTTCATGAAATGTTGTGTGGCATGTCAGTTAAAAGCCCTGACTTAACTTGGCAAAAATTAATAGAACTATGTTAGTATGTTTAACCATTCTCATTATTTACCTCTTCAAAGTTTGAATGTTTTTGAAGCAACTTGTTGCTTATGCTAACATAATGATGCCGAGTGTTGGACAATGTCAATTATCCCTTAATTACTCATCAGGTAGATCATGTTTTGGTAATTGATACTGATTATTTCCAAGGACACAATTTAAACTTTTGAAAGAAATACTGCTGTTACAGCTGTTCTTGAAATGAAAACTGGAGCCACATATGCATGTCCCTCTCTAGACATTACAAGATTTGCATAGTTAGCTCATTTTATGCCTGATTAAGTGCAAATCAGACATTACCCTTTAAAATGGTCAGTTTTTGACAGATTTTGATGGGAATTGTAGCAGTTTTCCTGGTGGAAGCCTTTTCACATCAAACATCCAACTTTATCATTTTTATGCCACATGGCCTTTAAAGGTAGATTCTTTGCATGGTTTGAAACTGTCCAAACAAAACTTACTTTTAGCTCATCCTCCAACATCATTAACCAATCTTAGAGTGTTTCTAAAGTCCAGAATTAAAGAATATCTATATCAGAGGTTGAAACATGAATCTCATTCATCCAACTTCCATTTTCAAAGCCTGCTGCATTTCTGAAGTACAATATGTTGAAATTTCTTTGATTAGTTTCAAACAGCCAACTGTGCTGTAATTTTGATGCCCTGTTTGTCCTGCTTTTGTGTCAGTCAAAATACTTTGATCTATTAAAACTAAAGGAATGCTCTTGTAAAAAATACTCACCACAGTGAGAACCTGCCCTCTAATCATACGGTCATTTTTTCAAAAATCACATTTGCAGACAATCTTTGCCTGCCAAGATTCCTACAGAGATGCTTTTCCAGAAGGAAACTCTTTCTGAAGCTCTTAGCAATAGTGGGCATGACACATCCAGATTCTTAACACCATTCAGCCAAGAGTTAAATGGTAAGAAAGCCTCCCAGAGCATTATGTACTTTGTCATAGACGTCCTCTTTACTTTGGCAGTTTTTCTTTTGAGAACGGTTGTTTTTGTGATTGTGTGTATGTATGCTTGTTTAAATCAGTCAGTGTGCTGTGCCTGCTGCATGAAGATTTTGATTTTTTTCAGCAATTTTCAGAAATGCTGCGCTCAGTACCTGTTAGTGAAAATGTGTTTTTGCTACTGTCTCACCTGTTGTCAGTTGCTATATTTGACTAGTGTTGAAGGTCACTGTCATAGACACTGATCAGTAAAGTTTGGAAGAAGAAGTGAACTTAAAGGATTTGGATTTATGGGCTGTTTAAGACTCTTCGGCAAAATTTTGTTTTTCTTTAACTGTCGCAAGAGTGGGACAAATTGGACCAGGCATGGCATCTCTCCAGAGAGCCACATACCTTGTGCATCAATGAGGAGACACTTAAAGTCAAAAATGTACTTGACTTGTATTTTTAAGAACTGAGTGAGTGGTCTATTTGGTAGAAAATCTGACTTTCACTCAGAAGGCCTGGGGTTTGATTCTCAGGATGGGTCTCACCAAAGACTTAAAATATAAAACCTACCCTTGAGCATAATGCTCAGCAATGGAGTAAGGATAACAATCCAATGCCCCACATATAAAAAGGCTGTTGATGCAGCCAGATTAACCCAGAACTTTATAACTTGAGGCATAAAACCTTATTTAATTAACGTGTATTTTTGAGAAAGTTTTGAAGGTTAAACAGAAGGCTGTTATATGTTTGTACAAGGCACAATTTTAATGCTTACCCTAGGCAGTATTTTCTGATAGGTTTTTGATCAGGCACCTGAATGGGGGAAAAAGTTGAAAAAAAAGGAATTGACAAGAGGTATAGCACAATGATTGTGATTGAAAACCAAATTCCTTGGAGTGATTGACATATGAAGGTGTCCTAGAAACTGCAGTTTAAAAATTTTGAAGACTACTGAAGGAATTTGGGACATATAGTGCCTGGGACAAATGTTCTTTGTTTACTCCTTTCACACAATGATGATATTCAAAGCATTGAAGTCAAGAAGTGGTCTTAAGTATAGTCATGAATACTGAGATTAACTCTAAGCCATAACCATGCCTCTCTTTTTCATTTTAAGTCAAGTCAAGTGCATTCATATTAGCAACTCATGTCAAGTCGTGAGCAAGGTCCCTGTGATATCTCAGTGGAAGGGTGGGGGGGGGGGGGGGAGAATCAACTAGAATTTTTGAAGACAGCAATTTTGCAAGTTGTGACTCAAGTCTGCAACTATGCATTAACTGTATTATTTTGTTTTGTGATGAAAAACCCCTTTTGTTTTAGTGCAAGAGAGACCAGGAAAGACAGCTGATATTGGATCTGTTCACTTGGAAGTGGAATCAACACATCCATCTCCATTAACAACAAGGGTAAGAGATAATTCAGTACCTCTTTAAAACTTTTTGTCAGTATAAGTTTACAGTTTGGTTGAGTTAAGTCTAGTTGGTTGTATAGTTTGTGAAAGAGTTGCCTAGCTGAGATGACCATGGGTGTATAGGCAAATCTGCAAATCTATACAGCTAAGGGAAATTGGGGTTAAGTTGACCATAACTGTGGGCCACCAGATCTAATGTTACCAGTTCTTTTAATACCTTTTGGTGAGGTGGTTAAAGAATGAACTTGCTGCCAGGAGATCTGGTGTTCCACTCCTGCTCAGATTATAGCAATGACTTAAAAAATGGTACCTACTGCCATTGTACTTGGTGATCAACAGAAGTGATGGAGTATGGAGAGTAGACCAGCCAGCTACAACGGGAAAAAGCTGTGGCTTGCCAGGCATAAATCAAACGTTTAGATATTGAGATGGTAGATAGTAACACAGAAGATTGAAGGCTGACTGTACTGAAAGTTTCATGTATGCAAAATAGGTGCAACAAAAGTAAGTGAATGAATGAATATGAAGGGTTCTCATAAAGAGACATGGCCACGGACTTGTATACATGGACAGAGCATGTAATGTGTACGTCCTATCCGTAGCTGGTCGCCGCCGACTGAGACAAAAAAGGTGCACCAAGATGGCCGCCTTGAACCTATAAATCGTCTGATTTGACAATGACTCTGTAATATTTCAAGCAAAAGTTAAACTTGAATGGGGAAAAAATATCATATTCCTGCAATCGGTGAAGTGATTTTGACCTTACCTTGCCATATCTCAAAAATATTTCAACTTTCTTGCAAAATATGGTGACATACTTGAGCCAGTCCAAACTTTCACACAAAAACGTAGCAGATGGTCATGTTGGTGCGCATTTTTTCACATGTACGGTTGCGACAATATACTGTGTAGTATGCTCTGTCCATGTGTATAGGAAGACCGTGGACATGGCTCATTACATATTTGTGCTTTTGACATTTAATGCCAAGGAATTTGGATTGATGGCAAATTTGACTTCCTTCATGTACACACCCTATACTTAAGGAGAAGTCAAAAGTTGGTAATTTTTTTTTCGTTGAATAATTATTTGGTGGAAACGCTGCACCCTAACATCCAATCGAAAACAGTAAAATAAGAAATGCTCATATTTTATTGTAAACAGAAAGTGCCAGCAGAGGAGATCACATTTGCATCGTTCAAAAGCGTTTATTCCGTCACTGTGGTTGACAATCATGGCATGTCTGCTGCAGATGATGATAGAATGAAGAAGCAAAAACTGAGACAAAAGTTTCAGAATTCAACCTTAGAGCAGCTAGCCACAGAAGCTGATCAAAGAGTAAGTATTTTAAAAATAACTTAGTCAATGTGACTTGAGTCATATTACTTTCACGGGTAGGATGCCAACCCAGGAAAAAAGTACCATGATTTTGCTTTTTGTTACATTTTTATTTGGTAAATATTTGACCTTCAATATGCTACATTTGAAAATTAGAAAATTTGGAGTCGCCTTTTGTTGTGAGTCCTGCCAGAGTCATTTTTGGTGGGCTTAAAGGTTCAGACCAATATATTCTTTAGGGAAGACTTGACTTTGCTGTGTTCCCAAAGAATATGAAAAATTGTGAAACCTCAGAAAGGCTAGAAAGGTGTTTCAAATTGTCAAAGCTACCTTTCTGGTGAGGTCTAATAAGGGAAATGTTCAGCAGAATTAAAAGGTACTCCATTTTATGTTGAGAAGTGTATAAGAGAATAATTTTTTAACATTAACGGCAAGGTTGTGCATAGTGAGATCCAGGTCTGGAGCCAAGGCTGGATGGTGCTTCACAGCAGACTGGGTGTAGGTGTCTATGTGTCTGTAAATGGCAGGGTTGACTCAAAGGGACATTGCTAGCCTGTCATGGTTCTGATATGTTAAACTTAAATCAACTTCAGCAAGCATTACTGATCAAAATTTGAATTGAAGTATAATAGCATTTCCAAGTTTTTAAGACAGAAGGATTGCAGGCAATTGGTGAGATTCTATCAATAAGTTGGTATAATCCTCCAGAGAGTGATGTGCCATCATTTAATGCTTTTAAAAAATATGATTTGAGTACTATTATCTGGCCTTTCATGCTTCATGTTGCATCTTGTTACTGATTGTTTATGCTGAGTTGTGAAAACATTCCAGTGAGCCACAAATTTGAAAACGGCTTTGGCCGAGTTGACTTGAACCAGTTGTTTGGGAACTAGGCTGTAAAACTTCATCTAACGAAAAACTCATGAACTGATTGCTATAGTCTGGTATTAAACAATGAATAGCTATGTGTAATATGCATTCATTAAATTTTTTTATTCCTTTGTCTTTTTTCAGAACAAGAAACTCCAGTTAACAATGCAAACAATTTTAGATTCTGTTGTGAAGTAAGTGATGTTGACATTACAAACACACATACTAACAATCAAGTATAATGTATTTAATTGAAAGTGATGTAGAGTGGAAATTTGTGTTGAATTTGTGTCAGGAAGACATGCAGGCAAGGATATGGATGAGGTAGATTTGTGGCAGGAGGGAACGATACCACACAAATTAACAGCTATGCATGTTATTTAAACCTAGAGGAAGTGCTAACAGCTAGGCTGGATGTCTGTTTGCACTAAATCCTCTAAATACTGATTTGTTTGTTTGTTTGTTTCAATTTTTTTCTATTCATTACAAGAAAATGAATAACAATAGATTAAAAACAATTCCAAATACATGAAATTGACAGAGGAGAAAAGGAAAACATTTTGCAATCATAGTAACTGAAATTTAGAAATGGAAAATGAAAGAGAAGAAGTTTAAAAAAAACCTATCATGCCTAACAGCATGTCTCAAGGTTAGGTTAGGGTGGAAGAGTTATTATTTTACATGATGTACGCTGAGGAGTGGGTGCTTTGTCTGTCTGTTTAGGAAGAGCGATGAAAATAGTGGACCATAGACAGATGGTTGTATATGCCTGTTACCTTATGCATGTCTACCCTAGGCGTGGTGGTTTTACCATGTTAGGGTTCCCAGATCCTAAATAAGCTGTAGTTTCTGGTTTCTTTCTTGATGTGGAATTAGGGATAAATTTTGGTTCCTTTGATAAAAGTGTCTAGCAAACATTCACGATGATAAATATGGACAGTTGTGATAAAAGTTACTTTCAGTTAATTTAAATGGAACTTTGGTCTAGCCCAGACAGGAAACATTTGTTAACTTGTTAGCGCAATCTTCTTTTCACATAGGAAACACTTGTCTTCCACACCTCTTGCACAAAGCCACAGTAGTTGAAATTGCTCAAGGCCATGTCCTCACACTATGTTTGAGCAATTTGGAGCACGACTTACTGCTTCATTGACCATGATCAAAGCTCTCAATTCAACTAATATTAAGCCAAGTTCAGTCACCAATTGCAAGTTAAAGGTATTATCATATTTTGAATAGGATTTGGGAGGTTATAGGACATTCAAATTGATTTTATTTCTAAGCCAATTACTACCTTACTCTCAAAATGATTCTATATTTATTTTTATACTTTTAGGAGTCCTGTGTCTCCAGCCGGAAGCCCTCTGAAACCAGATCCAACATCACCATTCCAGTTTAAATCTGTACCAACTTATGAGATGACATTCCCAGAGTTAACCGTTTATTAATCTGGATTTTTGTGTACTCTATGTTTTCAGTGAACCTCCTGAAAGTTAAACATTTTTGAAAAAGGGGTTGTTTAGTATGGGTATGTCTTATTTAAAACTAACCATTAAAAATCTTAACTTCAGGCTTAACCCGAGACTTAGGACTAAAGTTTAGGCCTAGACCTCAGCTTGTTCAATATTTAAAATTTAAAGGGTGGGGCAGGGGTGGGAGGAGTAACTTATTAGAGAATACAGGCATTCGATGTCTTATGATCACATGGCTGTACTACCAAGTGGAACTGGATCCTTACACTATTGGTATTTGGCATTTCTTGTGATCATTGCCCATGTTGTAAAACTCAGTTTAGAAATGACTGTACCTTTGGGCCTCTCACTGGTTTATGCTAAAAAAAACTTTGCAGTGGTTATTACTGGGTGTGTCCATGAGAAATAGCAGTGTGGGTCAGTAGGATGCGAGCTGTTTGGAAAATATGTTACTACATTTGATCTTAATTTGCAATGCATATCTTTAAATGTACCTTTCATACAAATAAGGGTGCAGCAGTGGACTTGTTTTGTGAATCTTTTTTGCTGGTTGATTGGGTAAATGAAATTTCTTTCAAAATACAGTAGGACAATGTTATACCTAGAATGCTGTGCATTTGTATAGAATGCCACCAAGCTATAGCAAATTCTCCAAATAAAAGCTCACAGAGATTCCGTGAAATCTATTGGTGTTGAGTTAAACTTGATTAAAAATTTATAGTGTGCTTTTAATTTTAAGAATGATAATATTGGAACAAAATCTGTGCTTACAAAGAAACATAAGATTTTATAAATTATTGCAGAATGTGCCCTGAAGTGAAGCTTTATTTGACTTTTTAGCATGCACAGTCATGTTGCAATTGATCCTATTACATGTTGGTATCGAAATTTACTTTTTGTCAATCTATCAATCTGCAGGATTTGTTGTGGATTTTTGGCCTTTTCCAACAGTTATAAGTGCTGACATTTTTGAATGTATACAATGTCAATCATGTATTGGTATATCCAGCTAAAAGGTTGTATTGGTCAAGTGTTTCTTGGAGTTGCTAGAGAAGGAGACATAGAGACATAACGTTGTGTAGTCTGTTTGAGACAATGTTCATTTGCAACAGAAATCTTGTCTTGCACTTATTCACCACATTCTTATTTCAATGCTTTGATCAACCAGGATTTGTGATGCATTATCAAAATTCAAATGAAGAGACCCAATCCTTACCTTATATCTGTTAAGATTTTGTTGGTAACAGTCGTGCAAAATTGTGAAATTTATGTCATTCAACACAACTGTTTCATTTCATTTGAAGACAGCAACAATTTCTCTTCAATTACTCTAACAATTTTGTTTTAATGATGACAAAGTTGTTGAAATCTGAGGGAAATGTTTAGACTTGAACAATGCTTCCATCCAATGACAAATGGGGCATAATTAAAGCATATAATTTTATACATGTTTGTTTCCAGTTGTTCTAGTAGAATTACTTGTCATAAGCTTTGCCATTGGCAGAAACAAACCTTCAGCTCAAATCACTTGCATGAACAATAGCCTTTATTTAGGGATTACTTGGAAAAGAATGGAAGAAACTGCCATTATTAGGACTTAGTCACAAGGGTTTTAACAATAGAAAGAAAGGGACTGTGAAGTCAAATAGTGGCACCTCAAAAGATACAGACAGTTTTCAAGTACATATTGGCTGAAAAATATTTTCCATTGTATCTCCTTCTGTAGCAACTTCCTTGTCTAATCTACACCTCAAATTTTCTTCAGTCTGTCGGCTGGCAAATTCAATATTGTATGAAGTGTTTACCCAGATTCATTAAGGTGTTGTAAAGAATTATTTGTGAATGTAGTGGACCATGGAAGATATAATTCCAAGTCCTGGTTGTTTGTCATTCAGGTATGCCTGGATGACAGAGCTGGAACTTGTGGCAAATAAAGTCTTCGCAGCATAAAATTTCGAAGCACTCTAGTTTTATGTTCAAAAGAATTACCTTTATATGGTATGAGTCATTTATTTTCTTTAGTTATTTATGCAACAAAATTTAAGGTATTTAGTCAAGATCGATCTATTGAATCTTTCCTTTTTTCATCATTGCCCATTTTGGATGTGTTTTTTTATTTGAAATATTGACTGAGTATGTGGTCTAGTTGTTAGAGCATCTGACTCTCATTTGGGGAAGGTCCAGGTTTCCAGGTGATCCCCCAGGCAGAGTCTAACCAGAAAGAAATCCAGTAACCCACATCTGGGCTGTTTGTGCCGCTAGATAAAACCGTAAGGATATAAGTTGAGGTGTTACACCTTATTTAAACACATTGATTTCTGTTTAAGAGCAATCTCTTATGTACATTTACCTGTGTGGTTTTGAATGGTGAGTTTCATTATGAGTTGACCTTACCTTACTGATTTCTTCTGTAGAAGCAGCTGCAAGTGATTTTAGTTGTAAACTGGGAAAGTGCAATTGAAAAATATTGTAGCAATAATGTAATGATAGATGAACTGGTATTTTTTCACAGCTTTGTGGTTGAAAAGCTGTATGGGTTTATTTCTTTATCTTAAAGGGAAATATTGTGTTTAAAATGCTCCAACAAAGAGTAAAAAAACCATGGACGTTGCTTCATTTGAAATGTTGAAAGTTAGGTTGAACAAATTATTCTTCAGCAACAAACAACTGAATTTCTATCCCTGGGAAACCTACTTCTTGAAAATAAGATTACCATACAGCCTTATTTTTGATAGTCTATTACCCTGTTTTAATAAGTTTAATTTTTAAAAGGATGAACTTTTCTTGCAAATCAAACACAACATTTCCCTTAAACATTGGTACAAAATTTATGTAAATGAGGTTTGGTGGGGATGGGAGACAAAGAACCCAAGTTCACTTTCTTAATAAGGGAAGTATTTGTCAAAATTCCTTTTTTCCTCCTTCTCAAAGTACTTTTGCTGAGGGGTATTTTAGGGTCAGACAAAAATTTTGATGTCTCTTTATACTTGGGAAGAGGATGACATGACAAAAATGTTGAGAGACTTTGACAACATGGAAGAAGCATCTACTGAAATCTATTTAAAGCTCTCCCTATACAAAGTGAATCCATAATTATAATTTTGCCATGTGGTAGGAAGTTGCAATAAGTGAAGTTTAGAAGGTAGTACTAGAAATATAAAGTTATAGGCTAAGGTTTTTAAAGGCATTTATTCATCACTGCAGACAGTTCCAATAGGGTGTTTTCACTGACGTCACAAGTCTTGCATCTTTTGACAGACAAAAACTATGCTGGCCATTGTAGCTAGCTGACGATCCATCTGTGGCCGTTGCACTAAAACACTATTGATTTTTGCCTGGCAGTGGACATGGTTTACCAGTTGTGGCATCTTGTGAAAGTGCTCTCTATCTCCCTATCTTCTTGCTTCCAGCCCCTCACTCAACTGTCTTAAACTTATCCTTATCCAGACACAATCCTAACTTCTTGCTTCAAGGCATACACTAGTGAGTAAAGAGACCCTAATGTGTGATCAAAACACACCCATAGTTCACGAGCATAATATGGAGTATTCTTCACATTTTGAATCTGATGTCTGTCAAAGAACTGTACCAATTGAGAATTTCTGTTGACTGCAGGTAAAAGTGTAGTTTGGGGTGATGAACCATTGCCTTTAATTATGTCTGTTGCCTATTACTGATGCCTTTAGAGGGTATGGTATTCCTTTTAGGGGGCAAAATAATGAAATATTTTCAAAAAGAGCTTTCAGACTAAAGTTGTCACATATGGTATGTAACATTGTAGCCGAAGGAAGCCCAATACCATGGTCACTATGGTTATTACTCATTCGTATCAATTCCACAGAAAGGAATTGTGGTCTGTTCACCTGTAAATGCACATTATGAGTTATGTAAAAGTTATTTCATGGGTTTTGCACTAGAACTAGTATGTCCTATCTTGTGTCCCCCTTCAGCTGCCATACTAAACTGCTGAATCACAGTAGTTGCTGTGGTGAAAGAAGTTATTCTTTTGGTTTGGTTTAAATGAATACATGTTAAAGTTTAAATTTTTGCCCTATAAGGCATAACAGAAAGTACTTGAAATGTTTCAAAGTATCTTGACTTTTGTTGGGAGCATGTGAGAGAAAATATACCTCTTTTATCTGGTGTATACCGTAAGTGGCAACAAATATTATTACTATACTAATACTAATGCTTTTTATTGAAGTTGCAATAACACATGAGTGACTGGTAAAATGTATAGTGCTACCTGACCATTGATAGGAATGGTCAAATTCTACCATTAACATATTCAATTTTTATGTAGATTGAAGCGTGGGTCACACTACAGTGATATTGGATAGGATTGCAGTCATATATTTTGAGTTAAATTTCTGAAAGAGCAAAATATTTGTCCAATGTGTGTAAATATATGGTTTATATCAGAAGACTTAGACAACAAAATGACTCAAATTATTGTGTGATATCACATCAGCAGATAGGTATGCAAAACTTGAAAATGTTTTTTGGCGTCAAAACTTGAATTGGAGCAAATTTGGTTCTATTGAGCTATATAACCTATGTAATAATAACAGAATAGTTTGTCTTAAGACAAATTAGGATAAGTTAAGGATTAAGTGTGACCATCCTTAGATGAAAGTCAAAAAAAAAAGTACAATTGTTCTGATTAAGATTCAGAGAAGTTGAGATCAGATTTGGATCAAATATTGCTGTAATATGGACAGCCCTTGAAAGATTGAAGAAATTCATGCCATTGGTGAACAATTTACTGTCAAGCTACATATAACTTATTGATTCGGGTTGAATAGTATGAAAAGAGGTTTTTACTCGCAGACCCTTCGGAAAGTGGTCAAAAAATTTTCTTTCATACCACACCTTACTGACACTGAGGACATGACATGCTTTACCAAAAAAGTTTCTGTAACACAAAATCTATCTGGTTTTCAACTAACGGTGTACATTTCATTGTTTTACATGAGTTTTATATGACAAAAAAAAAAAAAAAAAGCTGAGGAAGAAAAGTGATACACTGTCTGAAGAATATTTATTCACAATATTGAATGAAGTTACTATGTACATATTTTGAAATAATGGTCCTTTTGTAACTACATGATTGTTGCATAGACTTTAAAAATCAATTGTTCATCTCATATCTGTAATTTGTCTCTGTCGTTTCTTTGCTTCATTAGTCTCCTTATCTCCATCTTAATCAGGTAAATTGGTATCAACATTGATGTCCTCTCCTAGCTAGCACTCTGCTTTTCTTTCATCTTCCATATCTTGTAAACTGTCCAAGTCCTCTGTCATTTCAAGCAACCATAAATGACTTGAAAGACAGGAAATATTTACTGACATCACTGTTGAAATCTTGTGCATTCCTAAACTTAGTTCTTTGCACCTTCATATATCCCATGACCAAATACCCCAGTTCGAGCTGTACAATCTGAACCATGGTGTCTAAAGGCATCCCTTCTTGCTTCAACTGATCTAAATGTTTCAAGATGAGGTCCTTGTTTCTGGAACCTTGGCATCTGCCAAAGAGGAGGTTGGTCTACTGGAGGGCAGTGTTTTCTTAGTAAGGAGGCTCTAGTTTCATAAATTCCTTTGTTTAAATTTTGCTGAAAGGAAAAGTAAAAAGTAAATGGTTAATTTAGAACAAAACTAGACAAAACTGATTTCACTTAAACCCCAAACTCTCCTTAAATGCAGTCACCCCTGTTTGGATTAGTAGACTGTCCTGTTTCATGAATGGCCCTTGGAAATCATGAGTCAAAATAATCCTTCAACCTTTGGGGACCAGCTTTGCCCCTAATTCATGAAATCTAGGGACCAAATGAAACATCACAGGACCTGAAAATGGGACAGATAAAAAAGACTTAACCCAGTTTATCCACAATTTAGACCAGTACTTAACAAAAGCACATTATGTATACAGTGTAGCCATATTTGTATGACAAAGGTTATACTGAAGTTTGTCAAAAATTTTATGATCTCCCATGTGATGTCCAGTATACCAAGTACACAGGCTGTGTTCCACATGGATGGGTTAATGTACAAACTGTGCAGTTAAGACTTGAAATATCTAGGATGGGCCCCTTACTTGTACATGCTATGAGCCCAAGCAAATTTTGAGGGGCACTGGAACCATTGGCCCCTGTTAATTTCATCCCTTATGTGACAATATTTTTCTCATTCAACTGCAAAATGTGAAAAGGGTAACTGCTTCAATTATCTGCAATTTGCAATGTCTATGGCTTGAAAGATAGTTGGAAGAGTAACAAAAGGAAATTTCTTAGATTTAGCTGTTGTTTTGATATTGGCCTGGGGCAATTGCTTTTGAACTTTAAGCATAGCAAAGAGTGCAACTAATGACCAAAATTGTAAAGAATAAGCTTCTACTGCTGCTTCACTTTTCTTTCTATTCAATTTCAATTCCCTCTAACCTATAAAAAAAAAAACACTTCTCTCATAGAGCAGTGATATTTGACACTGCTTCAATTAGAAGAGGAACACATTTAAATAAGACTAAAATTTTAAGTTGCAAAGCTTTTTTTAATTATTGCCACAAGCACTTAACTCAATCAGCCGTTTGAATATGTAAAGATATGGCACATCAATAGAATAACCTCAAATCTGGACATCAAATGTTACCGAAAAGTATCTTGAAAACTCAATCATCCTAAATAGCGCAGAATACTGCTCCTTCCACCTACCCACTTCCACTCCTTTAACCTTCTTCCCTACCTGAAAATAAGTTTTCTCACATCTGTGATTTTAATGGCAGTCACCAAAGTAGACCAATGCAAATGGACCGTCTCTTCACCATAACTCAAGCACTTTGTATTACATTGACACATTAGTTTAAGTGTCGGTATGAAAAAATTTTTGCTAGAAAGAGTGCTACATCTTCCTCAATAAAACAAAGCTGCTGTGCTTTATGCTGATTTCAGGTAGATGAATTTCTTTAAGGTTACCTTCCACCAAAATAAATCTGTGAAAAACATACCTTTTGCTGCATTTTTTCTCGCTTTGACAATTCTGATTTCCTTCTTTCTTGAAGCCATCTATCTTGATATTTGTGTTCTAAGAGGTCAAATACTGGAGTGGATGGTCTGCAAACAAGAATGACAGTGATAAATCAGGTAAAAGTCAGGTCTGTTATTACAGTGAAGCAACATTGTAAAAAACAAAAAAGACAATCACCGTCTCTACATCCTATCAGTATTATTAGTCTCTTATGTAATAAATTTTGGCATGACAGCATGTTAGCAAGTTTGACAAGGTATTCATTTCACTAGATTTGAACCCTTAGCTCATTTATCCAAACAGCAATTAGAAAGACTTAAGAGGTAACATCTTGGTATGCATCATTTTTGGCCATGGTGAAATGACAGTGACAAAAATGATATGGACCAAGAATCCAACCCACAAACCTTTATAATTGTTATTTATCTAATCAGTATGAAAGCAGTCTCCATGAAAAATTCTATAACTTAAGGTCAGATATTGTAAGCCATGTATCCTTTGTTTTCAAAATACACCCTGAAACAGTCCATGTCACCATGGGTTAAAAACTATCTGCATCCTCAGTCAAACAATCACTATTAAATCATTCTTTTCAATTTAGATAAAAACATACTGTAAATAGAAGGATACAATGTAGTTGTTGTTCCATGAAAAGCCCTCACTCCCTTCACCTGACAAACCCAACCCCTAACTGCTAGTCAAAGGTTAGAACATCAGATTTGCAGTCGAGAGGTCAAGCCCTGGAAAGGTCATACTAAAGACTTTAAAACGCAATCTACTTTCATTGTGCTTGGTGCTCAGAATAAGCAATGGAGCAGAGGAAACAAGCAAATGAGCCTCAACTGAAAAAAAACAAGCTGTGGCTGGCTTGACTTATACCAATTGGTTAGAAGCTGGTCTGTAAAACTCCATCTAACCTAACCCACACCTTGAAAAGAAAAAACAAAGCTTTCTTGCTTTACCTTGTAGAAACACCAAAAGTCATGGAAGCTGGAATTCTTTTCAGTTTGGTTTTATTTTTCTCTTCATCTGTGACTCTCCTTCTAACATCATGGGTAGCTCTGTATTCAAACTGTTCTTGAGCAGTTACAAGTCCAGCACCAACACAAGCTTTGTTTAATGCAATGAAATCTCGATCTGGCCTTTTTTCTTTCCTTGGCAAAGTCTGTACAGCAGTGGGTACCCATCCAGAGACAGCATCAGCCGCACCACCATCTTTGGCAAGGTTTGGTCTCCCGTATGTAAAATCTGGAGATGGTAATGTGAATCCCCTTTGGAAGGGTCTGCCAAGTTCTGACTGTAAGGACATAAAAGAGGAAAATTATGTTTTAATTTAAATTGGAAAAAAATTTAGACAACATGACATATTTGATATTAACTGTGCCAAAACTAAACCTCTTCTTTTTGAATATTCTGTATCTCACTATCTGATCTTGGTTATTATCTCCACTTATCATCAAGATCAGATAGTGAGACACAGAATATTAAATTAGAGAAGCTCACAAGCTTGTGAATTACCATACACAAAAGTTTTCATCACTTTAAAGAGATGAAATTTGACAACAATAAAAATGCTGTCAAACATGACTGCAGTCTAATCATGATAGCAATTCTATATGTTGTGTGCAGGCACTTTAGTGAAATTAACTTGATCCAGATTGCATTGACCCTATCTTGTAAAAAACGCAAAAAACCTTTCAAATATGCTTCTGTTTGGGCAGTTTATGGTCCGAACTAGGATCTTATTTCTGATGTTATGATCTGCTTTAAAAAATCCCACAATCATGAAAACTGCAGCTGAAATCCACAAAAACAGAGGCAGAAAGTACAACTGCCATATAAATGAGTGATTACCAGGATAGTAATTCAGTGATAACAGGATGAAACTTAATTGTTATTAATTGATAATTGTGAAGATGGTTAATTTTCTGATTTTGAAGTTGCACTATCTGCAATGTTCTCAAACCTTAATTCATCATGCAACATTGGCATATATTGAATGTATTCACACTCCTTCATGATCAATTTATATAGCATCTACCTATCTGAAACTACCATAAAAATTGCAAGGGTGGCAAATATCCATAGTTTGTTGTCACGAATACATAATGTTAGTAACACAGTAACATTAGCATACAAAATGTATCCAAACCGTTACTGATCACCTTGTACTGTATTTTCATCAGGTATCTTGCTCCTACTGAAATTGTAAGGTTTGTTTGTTTGTTTTCATTTGATCCTCCCTTGCGGGAACTCAGCAATGCCCCAATGAAGGGGTATTAACGCCAAGCTGGCAACGCCTATGGCAAGCTAAATGTTCAATAATTCGAAAAACTGAGTTTTTCGCCGATAAACTCGGTTTTGCGATCGAAAAACCGAGTTTATCGCGAAAAACTGTTTATGGACCGAAAAACACAGTTTTTCGATAAACACGCTTTTTCGATAAACTCTGTTTATCGACCGAAAAACTCTGTTTATCGACCGAAAAACTCTGTTTATCGACTGAAAAACACTGTTTTTCGAAAAACTCTGTTTATCGAGCGAAAAACACGGTTTTTCGATAAACACGGTTTTTCGATAAACTCTGTTTATCGACCGAAAAACTCTGTTTATCGACCGAAAAACTCTGTTTATCGACCGAAAAACACTGTTTTTTGAAAAACTCTGTTTATCAACCACGTGTTTGAAAAACTCAGTTTATCAATCACGTGTTTCCCGCCAATATTTGGAACGCAAAAAGGGCAAATATTGTCGAAAACATCGGTTTCGTGATTTGCATCTATGATTGCTAAAGTAGTACCGGCAGCCTTTTTAGTTGTGACGATGGGTTTTAAAGTAGTAACAATGTGGCAGCGGAAAGTATCCGTTTATTACCGTATTACCGCCTGCCCAGGGGCGTCCCAAGGATCGGGGAGTGGGGGTGCTGGAGATTTTTCCCGACTTATAGGGCTGAACTCTAGACAGGAATGACACGAATGCCTTTGTCAAGAAAGATCAGCTCATAAGCAGCGGCGTAGCCAGGACTTCTCTCCCGGGACGGTGGCATACAGTACGTTATGTGATCACTGGCCCGAGGAGGGGTGTAAGGGAAAGGGACACCCCTTTGAAAATTTTTTGACAAATTAGGTGTCCTTGTAAGCAATCTGGGGCTACATATGCTACCTTTTGAAGTAAAATTTGCGATCGAAATTTTACGTATTTTAATTACTAAAAGAAAATTAGACATCAGCGAGGGGGGACATGGCCTGGTGGCCCCCAAATGCGCTAATGCTCATAACCCTCGTTTGAAGGTAATCTTTAGCAAAAACAAAGTACACCATGAAAGTTTTAAAAATAACAGGTGGGCAAATGAAGCATAAAATGAAAAAAGAAACTCATCTGGAAACGCATTTTAACGCGTGGCACTCCGGTCAAGTTTACCTCAGAGTAACCGTTTTCCTTTATCTGCTACAACAGTAAGGTTGACTTCGGCATGGAAGTAGCACTCCTGTTCAACTTCGACTTCTTTGTACATACCAAATTCTTTAATATTTGGAGTGAAGTCGAGGGGGGGGGGGGATTTAGGATCGTCGCAGTTTAGTAAGGTGAGTGTTAAGTAAGGTGGCAGTGTACAGCTGTCGTCAACCCAAAAGCAACTCATCTTTTAATGAATTGGCCACTAAAGAAGCCTTTGCAAATCAGGCGACGGCCCAATGTGTTCGCCCTTTGTGTGACTAATAAACAGTAGATAACATTTTGAATATAGGCTACCCACCTCGGCAATGTGTTTGTGGGTATGGTTAAAGTGTACCTTATTCAAAAATTAAAACAATATATATTTTAGAGACTTGAAAATAAATCCCATTCACACAACTCTTCATAGCTTATTCCATTGCTAACATAAGTAGGTTTTCCAGGGGCGTAGCCAGGATTTCAAAAGTTGTAGGCACGAAAATAATTATGAAATATTTGTACGGGCTCACGGAACGGAATAGATATTGGGGGGGGTGGGGGTCTGAGTGCCAGGAAGCTAAGCGGAGCTCCGCCATCGGTTGGCGCGCAGCGCAGAAGAAAACTTTTGTCGTTACAAGCCCTCCAGATGGCTGCATGTACCCAGCCTTGAAATATGGATCTCTTTTCTGCACTTGGCAAATATGCGGGAGGGGGGGGGGGTTTGTCTGAAGATAGCTTTAGCCTACTCACTTTTCTCATTGGGGTTCTGAGCCCCCAAACCTCAGGTTTCGTCATCACTGTATATGTATGCACAGTGCAACCCCGCTTTCAAGGACACTCATCTAGGAGGCCACCTTGTAAAGTCCCCCAAACAAAAACGTAATGTTAAGTTGATTCACTTATCAGGACAACCCCGCTTAATTGGCAGAACACTTTATCAGGCCCCTTGGGTGTCCTTTAAAGCGGGGTTCTGTATGTCACTATATCAATGCAGTGTCTTAATCAGTCACATGGTGAAGCACGATGGATCCCCCTCCCTTAGACCCCTCTCACTGATGCCAATTTTATTCTTTAGTTCCTAAAAATACGTAAATATTTTAACACAAATTATACTTCAAAATGTATAATAAATAGCCCCTCCCCTTATACCCCACCCCGGGTCGGTGATCGCACAATGTACTGCATGGCCCCCTAGACCCCTCCAAAACTTCGGGACCAACCGTTTGCATTCGGCATTCTTTTGACAAGCAAAGCGTCGGTTCTGGTCAGCCTAGGGTTGCTGGATCTTTAACGAGAGCTACAGTGGCGTACACAGGGGAGTGGGCCATAATCCCCCTCACGGATGCCAATTTTTGCTGTAGTTCCTAACAATACGTAAATATTTTAACAGAATATTTACTTCAAACTGTACCATATGTAGCACCAGATTGCATACAAGGACACCTAATTTTTCCAAACTTTTCAAGGGGAGGGGGACAGTCCCTCTCCTTTGACCCCTCCCCGGACGGGCTATATACTGCATGGCCTTCTCCCTTCAGAGAAATCCTGGGTATGGCACTGCTTGCCATAGTATGTATGGCGCATGGAACTGTTATCGTGCAGACACTTTTAGCTGACGGTAAAACATGAAACAGAGTGTCCATGGACGCAGACAAACTGGGCAGATGGTAATAATAATCCGCTGCCAGAGGGTTACTACTTCAAACCCCACCTTCACTACCAAAAGCTGCCGTTACTACTTAAGAAGGCATAGATACAAATCACCCCGTAACCGCTGTCGACAATATTTGCCCTTTTTGCGTTCCATACACTGACCGGAAGCACGTAATTGATAAACGTAGTTTATCAAACACGTGATTGATAAACTGAGTTTATCGTAAGACCGTGTTTATCGAAAAACTGTGTTTTTCGGTCGATAAACAGAGTTTTTAAAAACTGTGTTTTTCGGTCGATAAACAGAGTTTTTCGAAAAACAGAGTTTTTCGCTCGATAAACTGAGTTTATCGAAAAACCGTGTTTATCGAAAAACTGTGTTTTTCGCTCGATAAACACTGTTTATCGAAAAACTCTGTTTTTCGGTCGATAAACAGAGTTTTTCGCTCGATAAACTGAGTTTATCGAAAAACCGTGTTTATCGAAAAACTGTGTTTTTCGCTCGATAAACACTGTTTATCGAAAAACTCTGGTTTTCGGTCGATAAACAGAGTTTTTCGCTCGATAAACTGAGTTTATCGAAAAACCGTGTTTATCGAAAAACTGTGTTTTTCGCCTGATAAACAAAGTTTATCGAAAAACTGTGTTTTTCGGTCGATAAACATAGTTTTGCGCGATAAACTCGGTTTTTCGATCGAAAAACCGAGTTTATCGGCGAAAAACTCAGTTTATCGAATTATTACACATTTAGCTTGCCATAAACGCCAGTCTCGTGAGACAAACTCACAGTTTAACGTCTATGATTAAGGGATAGCAGATTAACTACAGTACAACCCAGAAAACTACACAACAATTTCGATGTCGGAGCTGGGACTTGAACTCACGACCTCATGACTGGAAGACGCAGTTCATTACCACTGTACCACAATGGTAACAATTCACAAATTTATTTCCTTTGTGATCAAGGGTACCCCCAAAGTTTGAAAACTTGTGTAAAAATTGTTTTTGACTGACCTGTAACTTGAACTTGACATTAACTGACTAAAATTTCATTAAAACTAAGCAAATCCACACAAAGACCAAGCTATCTCCAAATATTTTTTTTCATTGCAAATTTTAAGCCTAATGCATCATACCGGTCAAGGGAGCTTTAAACATTATTGGAAATTTATTTTTTTCCCCATCATGGGAATATGAAAACTTGACCTTAAACTAAGGACATGAGCAGTCTTTGCAATTGAAAGTAGTGTAGTAGATTGTCCTGTTTCATGATTGGCTGTTGCAAGTCAGAATTTTTCTCTTCAAATGTGAAAAAATAGATAACAGGCAGTTTTACTGTAAAGTCAAACAGAAACTAATTGAAAACTTGTTTTCCTTACCTTAAACAATAGAGGATTATCATAGGTATTTTCATACCTAGCTGCAAGTGATGAAGATGTCATGACTAAACTTATCAATTTGTCAATCTTCTGAAATGTGTTTCCTGAAAAATAAGGAAAATAAGGAAAATTCCATGAGAGAGCTTAATTGTCAATGGTAAATTGAAACAGGCATACAGCCAAAAATTCACCAGGGTGTGGGGTTGGGGTGAAGAGCAGTGATCAAAAAGGTTTTGGTTGCTCCTGTAAGACTTGTAAAAGAATAGTTATGGTATTAAATGAGTGTTTTAGGTAAAAAATTTGATGTCAGAAGATCATCCTGCTTGTTGAAACAGTTGGAGTAAAGACTGTGTATAGGGAGTGTAGCAAACGACCACAGTTTTTTACTGAGGACTAGGTACACCCATGTTGTTAGGCTTACTGAAGTCCACCTTCATTCACACAGGGCATTTCTGAAACATCCATCTCTATGCACTACTGCCGCACTCATGTCATTACAATTAGCAAAGGTAGGATCTAAAATGTTAATTAATTGCTATCATAAATTACCTTTTCTAAATCCTTTTCAACTATGGCAACTATTTTTGATGACTTGAAATCTCTAAAAAATCTAAAATTTGGAATAAAATCATCAACTTTGCAACTTCCAAAAATTTACTGTAGCGTTCAAAATATTTGCTTACATTAGAACACTCATGTATATTATTGTTATGTCACTAAGAAATAAGAATGTTACATGTTTGCCATTTAGCATGAGTCCCTATGGTAAGTCCACTGTGCTCGTTGCCCACATTGATGCAAAAATTACACTCATTAGCATATTGTTGTAAACAAAGTTCCAAAATCACATGGTAAAATAAGGTAATTCTAACAGCGTGAGAAAGTTTGTAATTTCATTCCAAAGTTTTGACCCTTTTCAGAGGACTTCAGTGATCAAAATGGGTTTGGTTGTTTGTGTAGTAGAAGAATAGTTAGCCTATGGCATTAAATGAGTGGTTTCAGTCAAAAAAATTTCTGTCAGAAGGAAGTTAATTTCAACGTTTAAACCTTCCACCGATCATCCCACTTGTAAAACAGTTGGACTGTTTTAACAAGGACTGTGTATAGCCTTGGGCCTACATACGCTAGGGAACGACTACAGTCCTTTACTGAGGACTAACTTAAGGGCCTAGCCTAAATTCCCACACAAGCGGCCTAGCCTAGGCCCTAGGTCAACATGCCTTACGTCAAACAGACTGAAGTTGGCTAGAACGACCATACTCACGATCTACTTTTCTGGCAGAGATCTCGTCAAATACAACGGCTCGAATTAGTCTGAGACTTGTGTAGGTCCTAGGCCACAGTGTACCTTAATGTGGTTGACAATGTAGGCTTACGTCGTTAACTTTCTTCAGTTCTTTGTTGTGTAATTACTACAGTATATGTATACAAATACTACACATATACGTTAGTCCTCAGCGCGTCCTGCTGCTAATACTAGTAAACACTGAGGCCATGTGCACAATACGCGTACACAAGTTTGGAACATAAACAGTGTCTTTGCTTTAGTTACCCGTTACTATGGGAACAACAGCTGGTGGCCACAGCTGTGTGCCACAGACTGCATAGAGCAATTACAACAGTTCTTCAACCTGTTAGTGGCTTGTCCAGGATAATAGACTGGAAGATTTTTCAAAGACGATGTTTTCTTTCTGACCCTTTTTAAAACATAAAGCAATAGCACAATCCACTTTGTGTAGGTTTAGGGTAGAGGTTAATATCAGAATGTGTGAAACAGGGCCTACCTAACCGTGAGTAACACTGCATGACGTACCGTATACTCAGAACCGATCGGAGTAGGTTCTGACAGGAGAAAAAGAATAGTTTTTAATATGTAACGTTTCCAGATTATGCCCCTTTCTTTCTTTCTTTCTTTCTTTCTTTCTTTCTTTCTTTCTTTCTTTCTTTCTTTCTTTCTTTCTTTCTTTCTTTCTTTCTTTCTTTCTTTCTTTCTTTCTTTCTTTCTTTCTTTCTTTCTTTCTTTCTTTCTTTCTTTCTTTCTTTCTTTCTTTCTTTCTTTCTTTCTTTCTTTCTTTCTTTCTTTCTTTCTTTCTTTCTTTCTTTCTTTCTTTCTTTCTTTCTTTCTTTCTTTCTTTCTTTCTTTCTTTCTTTCTTTCTTTCTTTCTTTCTTTCTTTCTTTCTTTCTTTCTTTCTTTCTTTCTTTCTTTCTTTCTTTCTTTCTTTCTTTCTTTCTTTCTTTCTTTCTTTCTTTCTTTCTTTCTTTCTTTCTTTCTTTCTTTCTTTCTTTCTTTCTTTCTTTCTTTCTTTCTTTCTTTCTTTCTTTCTTTCTTTCTTTCTTTCTTTCTTTCTTTCTTTCTTTCTTTCTTTCTTTCTTTCTTTCTTTCTTTCTTTCTTTCTTTCTTTCTTTCTTTCTTTCTTTCTTTCTTTCTTTCTTTCTTTCTTTCTTTCTTTCTTTCTTTATTTATTTCTTTTATGAACGCTCCATCCCAACTGATTATGGCGCTCCGCTTAGATAGTGACACCGACTATATCCTTTAGGATGAGTGGGGATCGACTGTATACAGATCGATGTGAGGAATCGGAAATGGACTTACCCAAAACAAATCCGAAATCCGTGTGAATAAATGCTTTGGCTTAATCCGTGGTCAAGTATTCCAATCCGGATCAATATTCGAATAGTGTAAACTGCGAAGTATTTCAACGAAATGAATTCATAATTAACTTTTAACCCTCCTGTTGCGAACTTGGCTTTACTAAGGTAGAGATAAAAGCGAGTTCTAGTGTGGATAGCATATGATGTTCTATCCTACATATATGCCAAAATGCCCCCCCCCCCCCCTCAAATCATTAAATCTCATAACGCCCTTCATTTTTTCCATCAGCACAACTGCAAGTTTCCTTTTTCAATAATGGCAATCGTCTCTAATCTCAATCTTTGTTGAAGTAAATTAGTTAGACGGAGTTTTACGGCCCATTTTCCAACCTATTGGTTCAAGTCGAGCCGGCAGCGGTCTTTTTCCAGTTGTGGCTCACTCCCTTGTTTTCCCTACTCCATTGCTTATGCGGAGCATCACGCACAACAGCAGTAAGTTCCGTTTTTTAGAGCCTTTGGTATGACTAGAACCCGGGTCTTCCGCGTGAGAGGCGGATGCTCTTACCGTTAGACCAAACACACAGTCTTTATATCTTTGATGAAGTAACTGTTCGTATACCTGTGTAAGGCAAGGTTATCATGGTAATAGCAACTGCAAAATGAAAAGATGGCTAGATTTTTTATTAGAATATTCATCACTTCTACTTTTCATCCAGTTTATTTTCAAGCTGAAATCCGATCAAATATTTCACCATTTGCCATCTACCTTCTAAAGTTACATTTTTTGTCTAAAAGGGAGGGAACAACTCATCCTCCATTCATCAAATCAGTAATGTTCCACGTCCCCCCCCCCCCTCCCCCGGCTAAAAATGCCTGAGTAGGGCCTTACGGAAGCCGGGAAAATACCATTTCCGACTATCTAGAGGGTCTCGACTTTTTAAAATTTGTTTATGCCCCTCTCCAACTGATAGTCGTTTAGATAGTCGCTTGGGAGATCACACGCCGTGCTACATGCCCAACCCTTGGACAAAATCCTTCCCTAAGTCACTGTATTCAAAATTTCTTGACTAGAGCCTTTGTGCAATTCACTTACAATAATTTCTTTGCAATTTAAAATCACTTTATTTGACTGTATCTAAATTTAAAATCGAAAAAGCGAAACGAATTATTTTTCAAAATGTGCCATATATAGCATCATTTTGCATCAAGGAACTTTTCAAAGTACAAAAATTTTCAAAAGGGGATGGTGATACTCCTTTGTTCCTACATAACGACTACATGGTCAAATGGTCGGAGAATCAGATTTGCAACCGAAAGGTCCAGAGTTCAACTCCTGGCCGGAACACAATGAAGACCGGTGCTTGGTGTTCAACGTAAGCAATTGCACATTTTTGAAACCCCATTTGATAAGGTTCTGTACAGTAAGTATATTATGATAGCCCAGCAGTTGCTAATGGCCATACGTAGATTTGTCAAATAGCAGTGAAGTTATTACCTTGACAGTGTCCTTTATTTGAACTTGTCAATAGTGATAGAGCCTTTTTTTTTTCAAAAAAAAAAAATTAACACGATAAATAAAGTGATAAAATATTACAGCGCCCTCTTAAAAAACAGAAAGATCATCGATAGACGCCACCACAGGATAGTAATTGCGGTTTTCGACCACACAAGTACGATGACACTCTCCAGGCCAAAGACTGAAAGAATCATTTCGTAACTTAAATGATAAAACTTGCGAAACCTCAAAAGAGAAAATAGGGGGCTACTCGACCATTTCTACCTAAGTGTCATTTGAGTAATAAAGGAGGAAACTGAATCATGATAATGCGTATAATTCGACCCCTTGATGCATTGTGCGATCACCGACTGGTGAATTCGATTTACTGTGCTACAATTCGACTATCAACTGATAAATTCGACCCCGGTTGGTATAATTCGACCATATCTGCAACATTTGCAATGCGAAATCTTTGCACAAGGCTAAGTATGCGTGATTCGTGTTCTACTTTACCGTCGTTATTCCCCCCAAATAAAAGGAAAGGTATGGAAAGATTCGGTTGCAATTCATCTAACAGAATTATTGCTTAAAATATTTCATACCCAATGTTTCTACCTAAAGAAAACATAATTGCTAATCAGTTGCTTAGGTAAAATCAAAATGTGGAGTAACACAATGTTCGGACACATCGGGCAATATTCGGCAGATAGATGGGGAATTCGACCTGGGAAAGGGGAATTCGATGTATCGAGGCTAAAAGCGACCGAATGGATGTAGTTTTCGACCTCTTCATTCTTATATTACAACAAAGTTCAGGTTCATATTGCCTTTACTTTTTATAGCTTTATCTTAGTTCGGTGTTAGTGAGGGATTTAGAGAGGCAAGATTGATAGCCGGGTCACAGTTTACAGCTGTGGCGTGGATGGGGTGGGGCAGAAATTTTTGCGTGAAGAGCAAACCGAGCCGAAAAGCGAGTTTTTCTTGTGAGATCCAGGAGTCCGCCTTAAGAATCGCTGATGGGGTGAAAAGACAATGCTCCGATGGATCCAATGACGAAGCCTCCGGAAGCGTTGGCGTTATTGCTTCCGGAACTGGGTGGAAAATGAATTCTCGAGATAAATATATTTTTGCTTTCTCATGGTGTGTTTCAATGTCAGCATAGGCACCCTTTGAATTCCATTAGGGAAAAGCTCCAATTTGGTGTGGTGTCCAGGGGACAAATCTCACTGAAGTTCTGAAGTTTTAGCATGTCACTTCTCCAAGAAATGTTTGTTTGTTGTCGCATAGGCTCTTAACCGAGTTAGCTGTTATTTCACATAGATCGACCTTACGACATCATAGTTTTTAGTAAAAGAAATGTATAATCAACTCTTAGGCTTATTCGAAGAAAGAAAGCCTTAGAGGTAAAAACACTAAAGAAGAAGGATAGCCAAAAAAAAAAAAAAAAAAAAACCGTCAACACGCCCATCCCTCATTATTTTTCAGCTTTACATTAATGTGCAATTAGCAATTTATATCTCGGTCCAGCAGATCTGACATAAGCTTGTGGAACTCTTGAGGAACATATCCAACAAGCAAATAATTAGTAGTTGCCATGACTGGACTAATTATGGTGACTACTTTTTCGTGATTCCACAGATAACCCTGGGATAAGATTCTTCATCACGAGTAAAAATAGTGCTCTTCACTCCAACGAAAATGAATGATTATATATTTGAGTAATCGTTTTGTTATTAGCCAGGTCTGTTGTGTTGCTTTAAAAAAAGTTACCCCATTTTTAGTGAGACACTTTGGTAAGACTGATCATTGAACAATTGTAACTGGAATCATTTACAAATGGTTTTAATGCCAAACGGTACTGCATAGCTTAAACGTACACACTTTCTCAAAATAGAACACCTATGAGGTTTAGTTATATCTATAGAGGCTCTGCAATTACGTCACAAACCCGCCGTGCTGGAGGAAAATAGTGCCAAATACACATGGGTTTGTGCTGAATGCAGTGCACACTTGTGCACTGTACTATGTGCGATAGCTACGTAGCGTAACAAGTGCGGTCTACTAAACATAATACCATGTACTCAAAACATATGACCGCTAGGAAGTATTAAGACGTCTTATGAGAAGCTTCGGGTAGATTCGCACTGTTTAACCAGGGAGTAAAACTCCCTGGTTTAACAAGATGTTTCTTGATTGGCTGTTCCCATTGTCTTGTATCGACTGTATTCTTTTTTCGGGTTAGGGATTAGGTTATGGAGATTAGGGTTATAGTTAGACAGGAAATTTCTTGCTAAACAATGCGCATCGCCCTAAGCCTCTAGACGACAACATTGGTGAACTACTTTTCCCAGAATAAACATTTGTCATCCAGTTGTATGCTTTTGACAATTTACAGTTCAATAAATGTAGATAATTTAAAATATAGGCATGGATATATTTTAAATACCGCAGTCAAAAATTCCATAGATATATTTTCTAAAAGTTTCCTTCAGATACGAAAGATGTTCAGATTTAGTTCTCCTTTAAAAATTGAAATTGTATTTGAAGAACTCATGCCAATATATCAATGTAGCAATAAAACATTGGCAGCTTCTTCATGGCAATATAATGCTATAATTGCATTACTGTTAAATTTAGGGTCGGCGGATATTTCCTTGCCACTACTTCTGATCGTCTGTTATGCAAATTGTTACAACGACGATTTATAAGTTTCCCTTCGAGACACTCTTTTGAATATTCACCTCTATTTATGTGGGGAATTTGCCAATGTAGGTGACACGGGTGATTGATAGCCGATGAATGTATTTTAAAGATTTTAAAAGGTGTTTATTATCATTTTAATAAAGACCAATTTGGCACTTCGACTGGGTCACAAGGTCAAATGTACCTTGACAGTCACTTTGCCTGTGTGCGCATGCTCACGGGGTACACTAGTCCGTTTGGCGAAGTGTGTTGTCCACTTTATAGTGGTAATATCAGTGTGAAAATTGGAGGCATCACTCCACCTTTGACCATTCCCAAGATGCATTACCAGTAAGCATTTCCCGTCTGGCTTATTGAAATCTAAAATGTTACACTCATGCTGTTTCTTTTATTTACTAAAATAGTACCACCACGTGTGTTGATATTACATAATGGGTCAACATTAGTTAATGCAACATACGATAGAGAACGTGCTAATTACATAGGCATACATGCTGAAAAAGAAACCTATGTTGAAGAAGGAAGTCAAGTAAACATCACGTGTCGCGCCGAAGGAGCTAAACCTGAAGCAACATTAACTTGGATGAAGAATGGAAGTCCGAATGATACTATTTTCTACACGGTATCTGACTACAATCGACAAGAGAATAGAACTAATGATACAACATCAGTTCTACAGTTTAAGGCAAATGAAGAAAATATAACAATCACCTGTAACAGTAGCCTACATGGAACAGATATTACATCTTTAGTCAGTGCCACTTTTATAACCTACGGTAAGACAAAATGTTAACATTTTTTAAACTTTCATTTGATGTGTACAAGACACCCTTCAGGGTACATTCAATATGTAAGTCAAAAGTTGGTAGGCACCAAACATATTCTGCATTTCTGTTGTAAGATGTCAGCTTAATATTCTTTATTCGTTATTTTTTATTTGTATATACTCTTATGTAAAAATGGTTTTGTAAAGTAAAACTCGTTTCAAACTTTGTAAAGACTGAGAGAAGTTAATAGTCGACTTCGGAACGTTCTCTGAAGATGCATTTCCTAGAAATTCTTACGATTTTATCATAGACAATGCAAAGTGAAAGTTCCTCAAAGAAATTCCCAGAACGCATTTGCAAGGTTCATGGATCTTACGGAATTTTTCACGAATGTGACATTATAGGTTCAATGAGGGAATGTCTTACATTTAGATTATTTTTTCCTGAATTTTCATGACTCATATCTTCTTGCTCTAAAAGTACTAAAAACAGTTTGACTTTTTTTTTTAATGTAACCCATTTATCTCCACTGGTGTTTGTTTTAAAATTTCAGTTAAACCCACAATTTTCTACTTGCTTAATGGCAAATTAGCGCAAAATAGTATTTACGTTCCGGAAAACGAGTACGTAAACATCACTTGTTATGCCAAAGGAGCCAGACCAGCTGCCGATCTAATATTAGAGGGATGCAACCAAAGAATGGAGTCTAATGCAAGCCGTTCAAGTGATATAGCCAGTGTGACATTTGATTCATCTTCAAGTCTGGCACTTCAAGCAATAGATGACAAAACGACATTTTCCTGCACAATTAAAATACCTGAGATTTACCACAGCGAGACCATTAATTTAGAATTACAAACGTTTGGTGAGTTAAACGGACGTACACTGCGACAAAGTTATCTTTTTTCTTCTATTTTAGAGAAACTAACATCATAGTTTTCATGAACGTCATTTATATTTGCCGATTGTTGTGAACGTGTGAACGTTTGTTGCTATTTTGGAAATAAAAATGAGAAGTTCCTGGTTGAATTGTTACTGTTTAAAAGTAATGTACAAGAAGGAGCCGAGGACATTCTTTGTCGATATTTTGTATTTGTCGCTCAGAATTAATGGTTAATTTTAATGTTTTCTCGCAGTTTCACCAAAACCTGTTATTACAGTAAATGGAGTTCAATTTAATGTACTAACGCTTGACCAAGATGATGAGACAGTAAACATAATCTGTAATGCGTCAACCGCCAGACCTAAACCAACACTAACATTGACAAGGAATGGCAAACGTTTTCATGACAGCAAGTCTGACAAATCTGGCTCATCTGGTGTAATCTTTTTCTTCAACTTCCTTCCCAAGCATGATGAAGTTGTAATGTGCATTAGTTTTCTTGATGAGGTCAACATAACGGAAATGGCTAATGTAACTTTCCATTATCAACCTGGTACGAATTAAAACTATTTTTCTGTCAAATATTTTTCAAAATTACACTTAACTCATTTGTGTATTGCATTGCATGAATAAGGAGAGAAATGTAAGGTTATTAAAGTTACAGGTGTTTAAATGTCAGTTTAGTACTCTGTATTAATCTTTGGTTTGTTTTCTTTTTCAACAATAATCATAGAAACATCAAGTGAACTCAATATCACGCTGCCGGTACTAGTTTCATCCGCAACAGCAGTTGTCATCCTTCTAGTAATTTTAATGATTTATTATATCGCAAGGAGACACAATGGTGACTATATCTTTATTATCAGATTATTATTAAACCAAATATGTGACAAAATGTTATGGTGTATGCACAAATTAGAAAAAAATCAAAAATGATTTATTTAATCAGCAGTGCATTCAATTGTCATGTAAAAACGCTACCTAACAGGTCTCTTTGAATTAGCGAATACACCAGAAGCTTAACACTCTTCTTTCTTTTCTAGGTGCTAATTCAAGGAATTTATCGCCGTAAGTCAATAGATCATAACGTCTTTATTTTTAAAAGCCGTCCTCTTTTATAGACATTGTGCATATGATGTCACAGAGCCCGAAGTAAACCCTCCTTTGGGGGCAAAACAAACCAACACAGACAAAGCAGACAACTGATTAGTCGCCAATGTTCACATAGTCTGCTACACATGTAGGGGCAATTCTTATCCGTGTGGCCATGTGTTCCATTGTTTTGCCCCCAGAATGACATCAGTGTGTCGTCAATGTACAAGGTCTTGTCTTCAAGAAGAGAGGCGTAGGTGCTCCTTCATAGCTTGATTGCAACGACTGATACTTAGTCACTTTCAAGCATAGGCGTGCGAGGCGGGGAACTTGCCCTCGTGCCCTCCCAGTTCGGGCAAAAGCAGTTAGTCTATTCGGAAAAAACATGGGCAAAACATGGTAAACGGTGACATTTTTCGGGCAAAGAGTGTTCTTGTCCCCAACCAGAAAATTACCCCCGTACGCGTATGCTTTAAAAAACTTTAATATATTTTATATATATATTTTTACATATTTTTATATATTTTCGCAACATCTCTTGCATTTTGCATAGTATAGAACCAAGGAGGTTCTGCAAGGAGGTTCCTTGTAGAACCTCCTTGAAAGAACAAACTCTTTTGATTTATCGTTATCCTATAGAAAACGCTGGTAACTACCGGGTGGTGCATAGTTATTTGATATGCAGATAATATCAGGCTTGTTAGTAGAAGTCCATCTGTCAAAATAAATATATGTGTAGGCTTTTAGGAATCAAAAACGTAATTTTCGGGTATTAAAAATGTTTACAAGTGTAAGACTATCACCTGTGACATGCTGGGGGAAACAAATGCGCTAAATTCCGGAACACGTACTTTAGACTTACATGCAAGAAATTATCATGGCACTGCTTTTTGTCCAAACATATCCGATTAATCCTACAACGGTGTCTCGTGTTTCTGTTTCTTACTACATGTGGCAGACTTGCAGTGAGAGTACAAGTACCCGAGTACGAGTACAAAGCGATAAGAATACAGAAAATGTACTCAAGTACGAGTTCCAGTATACCGTCCCAGTATGTACTCGAATACTTCAAGTCTGACGTGAAAAACAACAGACTTAAATCAAATAATTATAAAGGATTCGTTGCTTACTCTCTTCTTTAATCAGTCGATATATAGATTCTCATATCAGTTTGATTGCACCCAATCTCATCTAATTAATATCAATATCTGAACATCAATTATTTCAATGAGACAAACAACTCAAACTCAAAATTTTTGAGACACACTAAGTTCCGGCGTATTTCTTAACGGTATAACTGGTAGAAAGAATGACGACAGATGGAGAATCTGGTAATGCAATAAAGATTCAGAATCAGAAAAAGCAGGCAGTTTTCATGTAGGATTTCAATTAGTTTTAGTGTGCAATACGTGTAAGTATCAGAAGATAGTGGAAATGAGAGACAATGATAGTCAATATGATTCAGGAAAAGGTTTTTAAACTACATTGCATTATGTACAGAAATCAGGACATATGCATGGAAGATACCACCGACGCCAGAGTAAGGGGACAATCAACGCGTCGACAAAAGGAGTACCTAACAGGTGAGTACAAAAGTCAGCTTTATTCCATCACAAAATATTTTACGTTACACATGGTAAATAGCCAGTTCTTCTTTTTCGTTAATTATGAATGAATGAATTAAATCGAATAACTTATATCTACACGTAATGGAAATTAGAACCAATTGTCTTTCTTACCATCTGTGTCAGAAGGGTTAAGCCTCAATGCATTGTAATAACAGGGTTATTCGAGAGAATACGCATTAACATTGTAGTCTCTCTCACACACATCTTAGGTCCAATCATATTTGCTTTCAGTATCAAACAAAAACTTGAATGAGAATTTGATTGAAGACCGAAGTAAGCAAATCCACTTTACCTAATCAAATTTTTGCATGCTATAAGATGTTCGCATATTTTACCATTTTGAACGAACGTACAACTGTGTACTTCTTTTTGTCTTTGCAGGGTCAAGCATAGCATACCCAAAGCCGCCAGAGTGAGTGATTACTAGAGTTTCACCTACCTGTACTTACATTAAAGTAATGTTTATCCAAGTATTACCCATGTAGCTTTGAATAACGTAAGTATCAATAATGGCCTAAGATCTGTGGTATCAAGTCAGAGGTATGAAAGCTTTTAATTTCATTTGAGAGTTATATCGGTAACCCAAGAATCTCTCTGTATCAAATGAGAGGCAAATATCAACCCCAATAAGAATCTATGCTATTTATGAGAAGTATAACCCCTAGTGAGAAAGACTCCCTTAACCTCTTTCAACACCGTAGAGGGAAATGAATCTGTTGACCGTTATTATATGAGTACCACAGATAGAGATGTTGTGCAGTTAACTTGAAAAAGTATTGTGTCTTATGTAACACTGAACTGTACTTGTTCAAAATCTTGTTTGTCATTCTTTAAATATTGCCAAATAAGGGATTCTCATTTTTTGTGTTCCAGGTTAGACTTGCCAAAAGTACCCAGTGATCCAGACGTTCATCAGTATTGTGACTTGCCAGATCAAAATGGTAGGTTAAATACTTCCAGCTGGTAATGTTGGATTAAATACTATGCAGTTAACTTTCCAGCCAACAAAATGTCGTAGCTCTTTGTCTTACCGTTGTCGTCCACTCCAGCGGTTCTTTGAAAAAAATGTCAGTTGGTTCACTGACGGTCCGTTGATGGGCGTCATTCTGATTGGTTAACAACATTTTACCCGTCAAGCACTTCTTTGTCATGCCAGCAGACCCTCCGTGGCTTTTCGTTGGCCGACCAGAGTTGGCCACTCTTAAGGCGTTATGTCTGCCAACGGACCTCCATAAATCGCTTACTGGGAATTGAATGTCTTTTTTCTTACGATCCCATATAATTTATTCAAACCCCATTTCAGAAACAATTTTGCTGCTTGACAATGCCTGCCTCCCAATTAATGTTGTGAAAGTTGACGACCTGTCATAATGATGCTCCATTAGTGAGTTGTGGTCCAAGATCCCACGTGGACTCAACCGCCCATTTCACGAAATCCTGCCATGCATCCTCTGTTTTTCCTTTATACTGTGCGGGGACTTTGTGCATTATTAGTGATTTTCTTACTGTGTTTTTGAAATTTAAATTCGAGCTCTCACGTGAGCCCTTCTCAATGTTTTAAAATTTCTATTTTGTAATTTTGAAAAGCCACTGTTTTTGTTGTAAATGAAGTGTTTAGTTTTTGTGAGCGAAAGAAATAAAAATGGTGAAAAATTGCCTGGATTCTACTTATGTTTTAATTTTTGCAGCTTACGAGATGAACTTCCATTCAGAGTACTATACTGATATGAGTAGCATTGATGCTGGTCGGAAGATGTTTTCCGGGAAAGATATATGTTTTATTCTAAATATGAAGACAGGACATATATACAATAGATGGATGGGCTCCATCGCTGTTTCTAAGGAGGAAAAGAAGTGTGTTATACTGTCAACTGTTACAGGTGAGGTTTTTGACATCTTAGTGTTAAAAAAATTGAATAGAAAGATGAGCACAACAGACAAGATATAGTCACCGTGGGAAGTGTTATATGGAATGGTATTTGTGATCAAAAGCTTTCTGTATCCATCTTTCCTTTCGAAGATGACGTATTTAGAAAAAATGAAGTACAATGGGATAAATTCGTGAAACAAATGCTTGAAGTTCCAGGAAAGAGTTTCCTCAGCAAAGTTGAAGGCATTGGAATAAGTAAAGGTTAGTTATATTTTATTTTAAGAAATGTTAACGAATAATTATTTTATCAATGGAATTGAACAGGAACGCATTGTTTAATGTACAATCCTTGCATGATGCATCACGAGCGTGGACTTTCAATGTGTTTTATCACCTAAGTCCAGAAGTAATTAAAGACGCAATCAAGAAATCATTGGGTGGAGAGACTAAAGGGAAAAAAAAAAACAAAAGCACCATAAAAATGGAACCTTGGTCTCTGAAACTAGTACAATCTCTCATATTAAGAGAATTTGTTGAAACTACACTGTATTAAAAGAACCAATAGCTTGAAAGAAGGTCTTTATAACGATAGTGAGAAGTTTTTCATCAATCAATTTTAATTTCAAATGAAAGAGTAAGACAGAATCAGAAATCAATTACGCATCCTGTGTCACAGCAAATTATTCAAATAATTCGAATATTTCCTTCCAGTGGGGGACATTACGAAAGCGAAAAACAATTTTAGTCATGACGGACGTTTAAAATTCTGTGTGTAGCACCCTGATCGCACAAAAGGTCAATATCACTGGGTCTAGATTCATGGATTATATTTTATCAGCCTAATTTCAGAGTATTCAAACAAAACGAGGGTCAAATTTCACCAGGCTTTGAAGTAATTGGGCAAAACGAAATCCACGAGATAAAATCCATAGTCACTCCAACCATGGAATTACCGAGATACTACTTCCATGCTTCAACTCTTTATTATCACTGTCACTGCATTGTATCTTTCCCTTAACTTTCACCAGGAAAACTGTATTTAATACACGAACACGTGACTTGTGAGACACTAGATGCACGAATTTCTGCTCCTTTTCCTCGTGCGGAAGTCATAGCTCACGTTCTTGGAGTTCTTGAAGGAATAGAAATTATTCACTCTTTCGGGGTAATTTTCCTTTTTATTTGTAGTTAAGTATTTATAGCAATACCTTTCATGAAAGGTGAGTTTAACGAACTAAAGGAGTGCTAACTTTTAGAATGATGCCAAGGGGAAGGGAGGAAGGAGGAGGGGTGACGCTGCGGGAGGGGCAAGAGGGTTAAGAGTTGGAATAACCAAAAAATAAATACTGGTATAATACCTCTCCAGAGACTTAATTTTTCATCCAGAGAATATGCTAAAACCTCAGAGCTTCGGGGGGGGGGGGGGGTCGCCTTTGGAGAACCTCTCCTACTAACGGACACGTTTGGCTCGGTTTCACGCTGCACCCAAAAATTGGGAATGTAGATGGAAGAGAAGGGAACGAGGATGACCAATGTTGGGGATATGTTTTGTAATTTAGTCGGGAAGCCGTACCCTATCAAAAGGGACGTACAGGTTTCTCTCTGTCAAGGGAGGGTGACTTTTTGCCCGACTCCACATCCCACCAAGGGCATAAACTCTGCCCTCCTGAGCCACCGAAATCTGTCCAATTCAGCAAGGTTTTAGCCAATTGGTAGACTGCAGTCTCATCAGTCCTCCCATCCCGTATATACGGTCATGCATGTAAAGAATAGCAGCACGTTTTAAAATCACTTGATTTTCAAACTTAAATAATTGAAACCAAAACTTTCAAATTCTTCGAGTAGAAAATATCAAATTGTCTCCTATTTTCAGAGAGACCACGGATCAGTTAGCAAGTACAAAAAAGAGATGCAAACTACATTATTTTCCCAATTAATGACAGGCATCCATCTCCCCAGACAGTTCAGGTGGATGCGCACTGTTTAACAAGGTGTTTCTTGATTGACTGTTGCCATTGTATTGTATCGATTGTATTTTTGTTAGGGTTTTAGTTTAGGAATTAGTTTAAGGATTAGGGTTACGTTAGCCAGTTAGTAAATTTCTTGCTAAACAGTGAGCATCGCCCCGACAGTTCCGATTCTCTCACCCTACTTACTTGTAGCCCCTCCAAAAGATTTCTAAAACATCTTTTTAAGCCCCTTTAGTTCGTCCTCGTGAGTATGCAAGACTCTCATGTATAATCAGAAGCCTCTCTGTTTAATAAGTTTAATAATAGTTAACTTGTTTATTTGAATTTCATGATGTCAAACAAAGAACTTTACCAAGTAATAATTTTGGTATACGCAGAATAAAATTGTAGTTTTACTTTGGGGTGACGAGAGGCGCCTTTCACAAAATACATTAAGGCTTAAGTGTTTAAGTTCAATTAATAACTACCCATCGTTAAACCTGTTCAGTCTCTTTCTTCATAGTTTTTACATCCTGGATTAACAGCAAGGAAAATTCTCTTAACTGAGCATGGTGTGTGCAAACTTTATGATTTCTGCCTATCTGATGATGCTGCTAATGTCGTGAGGATTAAAAAGTCTAGGGTATGTATCATATTTTATTAACTGTACAATTTTTAAGGTGTATCATATCCATCAAGTGATTTTCTAATAATTTACCTACAAATTTATCTCACAGATGATTTACACTCTTAACCAATTTGCACCAGAGGCTTTACTTGGAGATACGTACAACAAGATGAGTGATATCTGGTCGGTTGCCGTCGTAATTTGGGAAATACTGTCTTGCGGTAAGACTTCAAAGTACTGATTTGGGGCTATCTTTAGATTATGTGTGTTTTCGGTAGGGACCGAAACCTTCATTCTTTTAAAATTTATGAAGTATGTGGTTATGATAAGATAAAACAGCTAAGTGTCACGAAGCCATACATTTACATATATTGTGAGGTAGTACTACTTAAAAGACCTAGTCCTCTCACCCAAACAGTTCCAATTCTCCTTACCTACTTACCGAATCACCTCCACAGCTGCCTAAAATCCTTTCTCATCCAGACACAGTCTCAGTGTATTTATTCAGAGTGAGTGTGCAGGACCCAAGCGTATAATGAAAAGACTCGCAGTACAGTATATATGCTGTCTAATGTGAGCTTCGGCACTCCTTTTTTTAAATTTACTGTCAATCAAGGAGCTGTGCCAATTGAAAATTTCTGTAGATTACCAAAATAATAATAGCTTGGGGGTGAGAGAATTAGCCTTTTAACGCATTGTTCCGCTTATGTAACCCACATTATTGCTCCAAAAATCATCATTTAGTCTGTCAATTTTATGTGCACGTATTCTTAGGATATATGTGTCTGCTTAGAGTGCTCTTTGTGCTGAGATTTTCAATCGATAAAATGCTTACCAATAAAGACAGTTCTCAGTGACGCCACAACTAGACATTAGCATCCGCCATGCCTAAGGGCAGGTTTGTGCGTAGGCTTATAGAAACTGCCCTCAAACATGGCTGACAATACACCTCGTGTAAAGCTTCTATGAAGTTACGTGAAAACAATCTGTCAATATTAATGATCTATATTTGAACTTCAAAATTATGAGATAAATTTACATCAACTTCACTTTTAAGGTTCTTATCCATTTCCAAACGAAGAGCAACTGCCAAAGAGTGAAAAGGTAAACCTAAAATTACCTGCAACATGGCCAAAGAAATACAAACTCGTAAGGTAAATTTCATCACTTATTTATTTTCCCATCTTTGGCATTTTATAAAACGTTATGGAGTAAAATTTACCACGTTTATTTTCTTTCTTTTAAAGAAACAAATTACTATATGAATGTTGGAATGAAGATACTTTGCTCCGTCCTACAATTCTTCAGTTGAAGTCATCATTCGAAAAGGTAAATTACACGTTGTATATATATGTGAAATCAAAACGATTGTGTGAGCTAGACTATAGCTGTAAATACTACATACATTTATGAAACAGGCTTTGTAGTCAGGTTAACTCCTTAACATTTGGTAACGAATGAAATTTACGCATTATGGTCTGAAACATGCTACACTCTAAAAACAAAAGAGTGAACTTTGTCACTCCTTAATAGAGAGAATAGTGTGAATTCACTCCATCAGAGTGATAATTCACTCCAAGTATAGTGAAACCACGGAGATATATACACGGACAGAGCATGTAACGTGTACGTGTTATCCTCAGATTGTCACCACCGACTGGGACAAAAAAGGCACACCAAGATAGCCGCCGTGAAGCTATAAATCGTCTGATTTGATAACGACTCTGTTATATTGTAAGCAAAAGTTAAACTTGAATGGGATAAGATATTATATTCCTGCATTAGGTGAAGTGATTTTGACCTTAGCTTGCCATATTTAAAAAATATTGCAACTTTCTTGCAAAATCTCGAAATTGACTTGAGCAAGTCCAAACTTTTACACAACATCAAAGTAGACAGCCATTTTGGTGCGTTTTTTTCTCACACGTACCTGAGCGATAATATACCGTGCATTATGCTCTGTCCATGTATAGGAAGTCTGTGAGTGAAACTCACTCCGAGGGGAGTGAAAATTCACTCTTAAAGTGAGTTTTTGCACGGATCCCTCTTTTCAAAGTGTGGTCTCTGTAGACACTCCAAAAGGAGTGAATTTCACTCTTTTTCGAGTGAATGTCCGTCGTTTTGGGGTGAGCTTTATAATTAACTCCTCTAAGGAGTGGATTTTCACTCTTCTAGCGAAGGAAATTTCACTATTTAAACTTTTAGAGTGTATATTTTGATATTTCCAAACGAAAAGTGGGGTTTTCTTCTTCATCTTTACAGAGTTTTCAGTCTTTAGATACATACGGTGGTCCCGATTTGAGTACAGATGAGACTGCAACATCATACGTGCACATGAAAGGGGTGACCAAGACAGAAGATCAAAGTTAGGATGGTAATAATGGCTACAGAGGATACGTGCTTTCTAAATATACATTCATATATGTCGGATATTTGCATTGATTTCCCTCACGCATTTAAATCCAGGTAATTTATGTTGAGCATGTTTTTTAACTAAGCAATGCTGATACTACAACGACACTGCCTTGATAAAATACTCCTGTATAAGATAAATACTTCATCTTTCAGGGAAACGAAGTCATAAGCCATTCTCGAATATACAACGTTTAATTAGACAGTCTGATATCCAACTTTATATTGGATCTAATGAACAGCATTGTCGTGTGAAAAAAAGACATATATATAACTACCAATTCATCAAGATAAAAAAAAGAACATGAAGTGATTTCATATAGATCCCGAAACAGCTGTTTCAACCATTTCTCACTCGAAACAAAAGTTCCTGTATTTTTTAAATAGTGACTGTTAAATAGTTTTACTCATATAAATTATTTACCCTAAAACATTTTCAGCAACTTGCTGAGCTTACCTACTTGTAAAATGAAATTATAATTTTACATTACGATTTATGTTTTGTTTTGTTTGTATTTTTCAACTTCTACCAATAGTTGAGAAACGCTGCTCTGCATGGATAATTAAAAGTGATGTTAGTCGTGTGTTTGTTTAATCAATTACTTGGCAAACTTATGGTGGGACTTTAAGTTATCGACGTAATTTTAATCAGTATCATCCTCATATCCTTAATACATTCATTTTACGAGAGAATGAATTACTGGGGGGAAAACAAACCAATGACGGGTTTGCTATCAAATTTTCCTAGACCAGTGAAAATCTGATTATGTCATACTCATACTTCCAGATTATCGAAAACGAAGTGCTTACAATTTTCTCCAATATTTCTGAATTACAGCCTTCTCAAATAGAATGTTAAGCTTTCGTTTCATATATTTGAAATGTTACTATGATTCAGATATTGCATCTAAATACAATGCTGGTACATTTGATAAATGGATGCATCGGGAACATGAATAAAATACAACCTTTTGGAAAAAGTATTGATTTGATGCATTGTTTATTTATTTTAAAGGGAAAATTTAAGCTAAAACTAAATTCCTATATAAAAGAAGAAACAAATCCACACGGTGTGATGGAACTTCCATTCAAATCGGAGTTATACTTCTCGAGATATTAGTAAATGAAGTCACCAGATTTATGTTCGAAAGTGATCTTGAGGCCGGGAAAAGTTATATCTCTTCCTCTCACTAAAAGGAATGTGCTTTGTTTGCCTTTGTTTTTCAGACCATTGTGTAACGTGTGTTGCCCTTGATGTTAACAGGAATAGGACCACCCTGTGGGTAATGCAAAATTGGTGAAGTTGTCTTACCTAGGATGAAATCACATTCAGATAACATTGGATTGTTAAGGAGAAATTTGGTTAAGTAAAGTAAAACAAAACACTATCCATTAATGTGAGGATATGATGCCATATATGCAGGGTTCACTCACTTATTCTGATAACTGTATCTACTCATATCTCTAGAACCAAACATAGGACTTCAAATTTCACCGAAATGCTTAGAATATATACCACTGTATTAAATCAAAACTTGTTGTAACCTGCGTAGCCCCTCTGTAGCTGCAGCACCCTTTAGACTGCCGCCCCTTCGTAGCGATGAGCTGGACGAAAAAATTCCTCCTTCCGCGGGCTAAACTTTTTGTGACCGTAATCCCTTCTTTTAAGTCCACGGATCTCCCCTCCATAATTGGTTGTTTCCATTGTATTGTATCGATTGTATTCTTTGTTAGGGTTAGGGATTAGGTTAGGGGTTAGACTGTCGTTAGCCAGTAAGAAAATTTCTTGTTAAACAGTGCGCATCGCCCCAGATCCCCTCACATGTGTTTTTTTCTGTTGCCTTTTGCACTGCCTTGTATAAAGTTTTCAATATGGAACTGGACGAACTAAAAGTAAACCTAAAAAGACAAGTCCATTTCCTTGACGTGTTGTAAAGAAACTATTCGTCAGCTTTAAGTGTTAATGACTGCCATCGCAAATACCACATCATATCCCTATACCTCTTTCGCAAGACTGTATACAGATATATCGTGGTGTTACATACTGTGCTTGCTGAAGCTTTAATTGACTGATATCGTTAACATCATGTTTTGAAGTGGACTTCCTCGTTCTGAGAAACATGAAAGTACCTTTCAGTTCAACTCTACATTGCGCGATATACGTGCACAAATAGGTTTAATGTGTATCAAGTGTGAAAAGTGAAGCCTAACACAATGTAAACGAAAGTGGAAGTACTTATCAGTTTTCACTCAAGCATAACACACCGTTAAAACTGCAATAACTATAGATTCCTGCATAGAGATTTCCTGTACGTGGTTTATTCAATTGGATTTTACTGTGGCCAATAAAACCAAAATTTCATGTCATAATCTTTTGCAGTAACTAGTTCATAAAAGTTTTATTGTCTTGTTGTCCCCCCCCCCCCACACACACACACACACGGCGGCCATAAGGCAATGCTGTGTGTTAAGGAGAAAACTCCTATGATACCACTTCGTCTTTTGGTCTTCGCATTAATAAGGCCTAATAAAATGTATTTCTGGGACCCGAAATATCATCTTCAATACTGCAGAGTTAACGACTTTGTGGATGTAACAGTGTTGTAAAATTCCAGTGCTCTGTCAACCCAATTTTCCAGGTCAAAAAGTGGGTTTTAGAGAGCATGTTAGGTGAATCCTGAAAAAGTTAATACTTTAATGAATCAGCTTTTACATTGTCACGATTAGTATGAAATATCTTTGAAATACATACCATATGCTAATATTCAATGGCGTATTTATGAAAACGAAATGAGATTAAGACGAAAATGAAATTAAAGTGAATGACATATGCTGCTGGCTATACTTTCCTCTACCATGTTGGTAACATCGAGAAACATTGAATGATGCAGAGTTTCTCATCCTTCAAAACATAAATTTAATACCAAGAGTCCAATTACAGCATCTTACTCCTAAACAATGAACCAATGTTTGGTTATATTTTATTGTTCGGTGTCACATGCCTGAAATGACCTTTCAACAGTTTAATCTGAAACATTAAAAGAAAGAGAATATAGCGATTACACATCAGATTTTAGTCGTCTTTATTGTTGCCGTTTTAGTCCTTTCGTAACATTTTGTGAACGATGCTGTGGAAACAAATGTTGGAACTACGTCTTAATCTCTTCATATTCCCACTACGGATTCTGAGTCCAGCTATGCCTATCAGAGTCCGACACTGGCTGAAAAGTGTGTCATCTTAAGATTAGGATATTAGAATACTGATCGTTTAAACGACAGCTTATATGAATAATATTTAATATATGTGACCCACGATGATAGAACAATAATTATGTTGACTGTGGGCCATATTGAGTTTTGTTTTTAATACCGCTGGAAAGAGCTCTTTGAATGCTTCATCTTGATATCAAAATCATGGACACATGGCATTTTTAAGTAATTCATACATTTAGTCAAGATGATCAAATTTCAATACATTAAATTTGATGAAAAAGGCTTTATTTCAATTGCACATTGGGAGACATAATACCCTATTTGCCTTAGCCCGTCACATATATTCTATTGGCAATCAATCTCCGATATGCAATTCCATAATTCTTCCCAAATCCAAGCCTTTGTTAATTAACGTCACTTCTGAGTTCCACAACAGAATTCAAATATCTTCTTGCATCTTCATAAATGCTTTCAAAATGTTCTTTTTCTCTTTAACAAACAAATAACTTATTTTCCTTCTTTTTTGAAACTAATTCTATAACAAAACAATAAATCTTGGTTGATCACTCATCTCTATAGCTTTACAAAAGACAGCTAAAGGTTTTTCATGATATAAGCAACACCACTACATATAAAATGATGGCCAGTATTCGGTACTGGAACTCAAGATTATTGACGTTAATTTTGCAAAGTCCAATAACGCTAACAAAAAGAGATTATGAAAACTTGAACATCAGAAGTTATTTTACCTCCTAACAATTAAAATAAAGGTATGCAACAGGTGAAACACCACAGAATTACAGTACCATTTTCCATATTTCTACAATATATGCAAATTAAAAATTAAATCAAATGGCATTTTTGTCTGCAAAGAATCACAAAAATATTCCTGACGACACGAAAGATTTTAATTAGTCTCACGGTTACTCCGCAATAGCAAACAAGATACCAAAGGCAGACAGTCAAATACCACCCAATGCTCGAATACGGCCCACATTACCCTATATTCTGAGTCGTTTAAAAATCCTAAAATATTATTAAGTATAGTCTAACTCACGAACCTAAGATTCGGTCGTTACTGCTAAATTAACAACACTGACGATCGAGGTCAGTCTAGTAAGCATTTTGCACGGAAACATATTTGTAGCTATAACAGCATTGTCCGTGTAAGTTCCACTCGCCAGTGCACTACGATGTGATCTGGAATTCATAAAAGGCTTAAAAAAAGCAATGTCTATTGTTTCTGCAAAGATTCGAAACAAAAAGTTATCCTCCTTTAATGGGACAATCAGAGGTTGTTTTTAAAAGTCTTTCATGACTTCAATTCTGCACCCAATCGTACACTGATATGTCATCACGTTCTAACGTTGTGATTGGCCACCGTATGGATGAAGCAGTCTATTTTTAAATCTATGCGGAATTTTGCTATCCGAAACCTTTACAAAATTCCCATCCAATACTTAAAACAGAATTGACTTTCTCCTTACTTGAAAGAACTCTTCAATGACTGTTGAGTCTGGTAAATAATCAGTTAAAAAGGAAAATCACAGTGCTGGAATTTTCGTTATAAAACTCTTATTGTCCGGCGCTTAAAGCGGGCCATAATATCCCAACCAGAACGATCAGTGACCAAAACCCTTTTATTATGCCTAGAGTTACTGGCTTGTAGGTTCGAATAACTAATTTTAGTATTTGGGTACTAATCGTTGTTACTTTTGCATCTCTTTAAAGGTTGACAACTCCCCCCCCCCCCGAAAAAATAAATAAGTGAGATAATGACAAATATAAGGTTTAGAAAACTACCCTCTGAAGGCGATGTTAGACCAGCTAATTCATTTAACATATCCATACACTGGAAAATAAGGAAATCTTGGCAGGACAACGTAACGTGCTCAAATAAGTGCACAGAACACATCTTTAGAAACACGTGGACAGACTGCGCTTACGATCAACCTTTTTTAATCGCTGTACGTTTACCTAATAGAGAGGCGGATGAAATCATTTCGTTACCTTCCCATCAATACTCAATCATTTAAAGTTATTAATCCAGCAAACTGGGACATTGAATGACCGAAGGTGACTGGGTGTCCATGAGTGACGGAGGGATTAAACGTTTAGTTAGTTAATTTATTTGTTTAGTTTGTAAGTTAGTAAGACGGAGTTGCATGGGACATATTTAACCAACTGGTTTAAGTCGAGAAGGCGACTCTTTTTTCAGTGTTGGCTCACAGGATCAAACGTGTAGGCTTACTAACTGATGATATCGATGTAGACGAATCCGAATAATCGAGTGAGGGTCTGATTTTGTCCGGCATAACTAGGGTCCATTAGCTGTAACCTTCTAAATTCTTTGCTTACCTCTATTATGGATAATTGCACATTAAAATGCTCCTTGATTTACTCAATTTCACTGAATATGAGCGTGTACAATTGTTTATAGGCAACAAAATTAAGCCTATTTATAGGTGAAGGACCCCACGATGGTCGTCTTCAAAAGCTGCTCAGATTCGTCAGTACGACAACACGCCAAACAACTTCTGCTACATCAACAACCTGTGACTTCACCGGCTGTTTTAGGCCTATTATTGGAAAACAATTTCTAGAGATGAAACGACTGGTCATATTAACTTGGATAGTGGAAATCTAGGGCTGCGTTTATTCAGTTTGCTCTTTTTATGCTTTCTTTTCACGAGTTTGTTTTTTCGGCATATGATTTTTTCTGTGTGTTTAGTCATGTCTGTGAACGGGATCACTACCGACACGCAAAGCATTCCTTTTTTGGTAATGGAGTTATTTTGACAAATTTTATGAAGGAAAAGTGATGTCCATTTCCCTGACGTTTGCAACTACCGATTTGAAGCTAAGAAAGAAGTCGCTATCTCGAAGGGACGATAAGGCGTTCTCGACAGTTCTACAGGTATTGTTCATTGTTCACCCTTTTAAAGGCTACGCAGACTCACGCTGCCGCTGACAGCACGACCCTCCGTCTGTCCGTTGAAAATTAAAGCTCTTAAATTTCAAATGAAGAGGGCGCTGAAAACATTTATGCGAAAAAAAAACTGATTCGTCAAGCTTGCATCTCATTTCCATAGCTAATAAGAGGTTAGAGTAGCTTACAACTTTAATTACTGCCTTAAAACACACAATTTGTGGGCTAGACGGGTTGCACTTGCAGGCAAATACAGATCAAAGCCACTGAAGATTGTCAGAAAAGAAGTGAACAAGAGGAGAAATGGAAAATATCATCGCCGCCTGAATTAATGCCTAGATGGAATAATATAATCAAACGGCCTTTCACGATCACTTCTCAAGGAAAACATGCTCTGCCGAAAACTCGGCTGTATGCATTGGGTAAGAAATGTACATGTCGGGCAGATCACAGGCGGTTTTTAAGACGTTTCTGCTGTAGAATCGGGCATTTGCACATTCGCAAATTTAAGCTCAATCCTGCCATTGAATTTAAACGATTGACCAGCGTGTTAAAAGCTAGCTGAGATTTGTTGGTGTGGTCTTGGAGTCAGTACCGATGGAAACCTGCAGGGAAAGCACTTAGCCTATTAAAGAAAGTTTCCAAGGAGTGTAAGGCCTATATATAATCTACTTTTTGGTTTACCGTTTCGAGTTAAAAAAAAAAAAAGGTTTCAACAATATCTTTTAATCGTTATAATAAACCACTTCATCATATTAATTACAAAATCTAGTTAAGTATTGTCAATGAGATAGAAGGACTTTAACGAACAAAATCCTCTTTCGCATGCGCAGCTGATCACTATACGTACCAACGCGTGCCAACGCGTTAAAGGTCAAGAAAAGTCCCCCCCCCCCAAAAGAAAAAAAAAAAACCTATTTGTGAAGGAAATGTCACAGTTTTCTTCTTATTTCTCTTCAAAGTATCTTTCATCATATTTTATGACTTCAATAATTCATATTCAAGGTAAATCAAGCAGTTACTTCTAGCAGATTTCACGTTTGAAGCGGAAAAAATACTTGTCAAATGATTCTTAACAGCCAATCACAAAACAGGACAGTCTACTAAAATACTTCAGGTTGGGTTGACTGCTCTTGCCCTTTAAATGTATATGTACTTGATAATTTATACCAAGCCATGCAAGAAAGAAAGCTGTGGGCCTCGTATCTATATGTAATGGTAACTGTTAGTTGCCTGCAGAATTTATTTCGTTCGTTGTTAAATGACACATATTTAGGTGGATGTTTAGTTGGATGTTTTCTAGCCTGGGAAGGGATTTCAACATGTTTTCCGAGTTTATGTTTTCAACAATTATGCATCGACGTCAATTACGTCATGTTGGCGGCTAAACGGTGGAGCACGCGGCAATTACAACTTTTTTTTAATTGCGAGACACACGTTTTCGATGGGTACCCAAATCAACAATCTACACATGATGAAAATTCAAGTAAAAATGCATTGCCACAATGGGGCGCACTTTCTCTTTTTCTTGATATTGAACAATGGTCCATCAAGGACTAGGCAAGAATATTAATTTTCTTAAACTAGTTGTAGGGGTAAGCCTGGCCTGTTACACTAAAGTCATGGGTAGCATCCGTTCTTTGCATACACTGTAGAGAGTGGCGGCACCGGAATGTTAAAAGTAAGTGGGGGTAAACCATGGGGCAGAGAAGAATGTTGGGGACAAAAATTTTGGGGCGAAGATATTAAAAAAAAAAACGAGCCTACGGCATCCGTTCCTGGTGGTGGGGTTTCAGGGGCGAAGCTCCCTATCAATTTTTGTTTTGTTTTGTTTTTGTTTTGTTTTGTTTTTTATAGATTTGACATTTAAAAACTTGCCCTAATATAACAGTCAAGACTTTATACCGATTTTTTTAAATAAATAAAGTGATGCTATGTGTATTTCGGTAAAGCTATAGTGGCTGATTTCAGAAAGGACTCGACCAGAGGGGTTGATTTTCCCCAATAGAGAAAGTACATGGACTCTGGTCCGAGTCCGGACTCGAGCCGCTGGAAGTTGAAAATTGCTGGACTCGTGACGTGATGTAAAGCTCTTGAATTTGGGTGTTTTGACACGCCTTTAAATGCCACGCACTTGTGTTCATTTTTTTGTTGGTCAGCTTCTACGACTCTGAAAGAACAGATATGGAGAACAAGAGTGGTATAGAACTCGACGAAAATAACAGTGTTGCAGAAAACAGACCCGAGAAATTTCTAAAGTTGCAAAGAGAACTTAGGCTATGTGAAAACAAATGGAAACAGTGGCGCGATAGTTCAACGAAAGGAAAAAATCGACTGCATGGTCAAGTTGTGGGGTATCCGACTTGCAGGCGGGAAACTCGGGAATTCGATTACTGGCAGAGTCACACTGGAGACATTCAACAGCCTGACCTGCTGCTACTGTGATTTATGCTCAGAGTAAGCAATAGAGTAGGGAAACAAGCCAGTGAGCTACAACTCGGGCCTGCCACATCGACTTCGTTAATTGTTTAGAAACTAAGCCGTAACACCTCATATTACTAAGTCACCGAAGTGGCGCGTTCCCTCAGTTGGGCAATCATCCAGCAAGTCGAAATCTTGGACCATGATAAAATGAAAATTTAGCTACCGTCCTGATTTTATTAGAACCGAAACGAATCGTAGAAACCATTGTATTACCAATTAGACGCACACTTTACGATAATACACCTATTCTCAATAACAGAAGTGCGCCGTCGTATTTATAAGATGGTAAGGAAAGTCAATATATGATCTACGTGAGCGCCACCACATATAAATGTGATGACTTTTTGTAATGCAATTTTCCTGTCCGGGAAGGGACCGTAATTAAACGTTTAGTCTTGAACACTGGCTAGAAGCTGAAAGTCAAAAGCGGGAACTCCGATGACAAAAGAAATAAGAAATTCTAAATTCTACTTGATAGCACTGGGCACCCAAAATAAACATATAGGCCTATATTAGATGTTTGATACGTTTAAATTGTCTTCAAATCTTTGAATTACCTCATTTCACTAGTCCAAAGGAGCCATTTTATGTTCTAAATCTTTCTTATAACGAAAATATAAACCAGAAATATCGGTGGCGATCTCTGGTGGGGATACAAGGGGCATGCCCCGATATAAGGGAAACCGCTCGTACACTTTGGTTTTCCACACACTTTTTTGAAAAATGAGGTGATGTCTGACCCTTCCCCATATTGAAAACACATGGCAGCCCTAGGAACACAAATTTACCCCAAATTTTTCTACACCAGAGTGTGTTTTAAAAAGTCTCTTTACAGATTTCTGTGATCAAATTTTGACCACAGAGTGCACCGGGCTTAAACTAAACATGGTATGCATGAGTAAAAGAAGAAGCCATACGAATAGCTCACACACAAGGTCAGGAAATTGACAACATTGTTTTAAATCTAGTCAAACGTTCTCCCAAATCCTGTTTGTGCTAGTGCAAGACAAACGAAAGCTGCAGGCTATATTCTGAGTCGTTTAAACATCCTAAAACATTAGTAAGTATAGTCTAATTCACGAACCTAAGATTCGGTCGTTACTGCTACATTAACGACACTGACGATCGAGGTCAGTCAAGTAAGCATTTTACACGGAAATATATTTGTAGCTATAACTGCATTGTCGGAGTAAGTTCCACTCGCCAGTGCACTACAATGTGATTTGGAATTCATAAAAGGCTTAAAAAAGCAATGTCTGTTGTTTCTGCAAAGATTCGAAACAAAAAGTTATCCTCTTTAAAGGGACAATCAGAGGTTGTTTTAACAAGTCTTTCATGACTTTGATTCTGCACCCAATCGTACATCGAGTTAAAGTGTACCTCAAGTCAAAAAATTCAAAAGTATATATTACAGAGTACAAAAAATAAATTCTAGCAGGTCAAATCCCCTCTTCATAGGACATTCCTTGACTGAGATATAAAGTGTTGAAGCTTATTCACTCAACTTAAAATGGTACTTTGCGCAATAATTTGTGATGTTATTGTTGTGCTACTCAAATTAAAATCTTTGTATTTCTTTGTTTTTATGAAAGTTACTGCACCTTGTACCAAGGTGTGATGGCACTCTTACTCCGCTTATTGGTTGATGTAATTGATTAAGCCCTCTCTGGCAACATGCTTTACAAGCAAGCAGGAAGTGTTTTTAAGGTCATAAAAACATTTGTAATTTTAAAGGAAAACAAAGCATGTTAGGTGAGTTGTACAACAAGAGAGTCACAAATTATTGGGCAATGGATCAATTTGTTTTAAGTGAATTAACTTCAACATTTTATATCTCAGCTCAGGAATGTCCTATAAATATGAAAATTAGACTGTTATAATTCTTTTTTCATGCTCTTAAATATATATTTTGGATTTTTTTAATTTGAGGTACGCTTTAAGACTAACAATAATATGTCATCACGTTCTAACGTTGTGATTAGCCACCGTATGGATGAAGCAGTCTATTTTTAAATCTATGAGGAATTTTGTTATCCGAAACCTTTACAAAATTCCCATCCAATTCTTAAAAGAGAATTGAATTTCTCCTCACTTGAAAGAACTCTTCAATGACTGTTGAGTCTGGTAAATGATCAGTTATAAAGGAAAATCACAGTGCTGGAATTTTCGTTACAAAACTCTTATTGTCCGGCGCTTAAAGCAGGCCATAATATCCCAACCAGAACGATCAGTAAACAAAAGCCTTTTATTATGCCTAGAGTTACTGGCTTGTAGGTTCGAATAACTAATTTTAGTATTTGGGTACTAATAGTTGTAACTTTTGCATCTCTTTAAAGGTTGACAACCCCCCTCCCCCTCGAAAAATAAATAAATAAGTGAGATAATGACAAATATAAAGTTTAGAAAATTACCCTCTGAAGGCCATGGTAGACCAGCTAATTTATTTAACATACCCATACACTGGAAAATAAAGAAAGCTTGGCAGAACAACGTAACGTGCTCAAAGAAGTGCACGGAACACATCTTTAGAAACACGTGGACTGACTGCGCTTACGATCAAACTTTTTTAATCGCTGTAAAACGTTTAACTAATAGAGTGGCGGATGAAATCATTTCGTTACTTTCCTATCAATACTCAATCACTTATAGTTATTAATCCAGCAAACTGGGACATTGAATGGCCGAAGGTGACCGGGTGTCCATGAGTGACGGAGGTATTATATGTGTAGTTAGTTAATTTATTTGTTAAGTTAGTTTGTTAGTTAGTTAGACGGAGTTTTACGGGACAGATTTTACCCACTGGTTTAAATCGACAAGGCAAAGGTCTTTTCGGTGTTGGCTCACCGGATCAAGCGTGTGGACTTACTAACTGTGCGTTAATAAAGAAAAATCCGAATAGTCAAGTGATGGTCTGATTTTGTCTGGCATAACTAGGGTCCATTAGCTGTAATATTTCAAATTCTTCGCTTACCTCTATTATGGATAATTGCACATTAATCTAAAATATCTGCACCACTCGGCTAAAGGGTTACGTGCACACACGCAGAGACAGTGGCAACAGCTTTGCAGTAAACACACTCCACAGGCTTACTTTAAAATGCTTCTTCATTTAATCAATTTCACTAAATATGAGGGGTTTACAATTGTTTATAGACAACAAATTTAAGTCTTTTCATAGGTAAAGGACCCCACTTAAAAAGCTGCTCAGATTTGTCAGTACGACAACACGCCAAAGAACTTCTGCTACACCAACAACCTGTGTCTTCACCGGCTGTTTTAGGCCTATCATTGGAACAATTTCTAGAGATGAAACGACTGGTCATATTTACTTGGATAGTGGAAATCTAGGGCTGCGCTTATTCAGTTTGCTCTTTTTATGCTTTCTTTTCACGAGTTTGTTTTTTCGGCGTATGATTTATTCTGTGTGTTTAGTCATGTCTGTGAACGGGTTCACTACCGACACGTAGAGCATTCCTTTTCTGGTAATGGAGTTATGTGGACAATTTTATGAAGGAAAGGTGTTGTCCATTTTCCTGACGTTTGCAACTACCGATTTGAAGCTAAGAAGGAAGTCGCTATCTCGAAGGGACGATAAGGCGTTCTCGACCGTTCTACAGATATTGTTCATAGTTTGCCAAACACCCTTTAAAATGCGTGACGCAGACTCACGCTGCCGTTGACAGCACGAACCTCCATTGAAAATCGAAGCTCTTAAATTTCAAAGAAAGCGGGCGCTGTAAACTTTTATGCGCAAAAAAAAAAAACTGATTCGTCAAGCTTGTGTCTCATTTTCATAGCTAATCAGTGGTTAGAACAGCTTACAACTTTTATTACTGCCTTAAAAAACACAATTTTGGGGCTAGACGGGTTGCACTTGCAGGCAAATACAGATCAAAGCCACTGAATATTGTATGAAAAGAAGTGGAAAAGAGGAGAAATGGAAAATATCAGGGCCACCTGAATTAATACCTAGATGAATAATATAATCAAACGGCCTTTCACGATCACTTCTCAAGGAAAACATGCTTTGCCGAAAACTCGGCTCTATGCATTGGGTAAGAAAGCTACCTGTCGAGCAGATCATAGGTGGTTTTAAGACGTTTCTGCTGTAGAATCGGGCATTTGCACATTCGCAGATTTAAGCTCAATCCTTCCATTGAATTTAAGCGATTGACCAGTGTGTTAAAACCTAGCTGAGATTTGTTGGTGTGGTCTTGGGGTCAGTGCAGGTGGAAACCTGCAGGGAAAGCACTCAGCCTATTAAAGAAAGTTTCCGAGGAGTGTAAGGTCTAGATATAATCTATTTTTAGGTAAATCGTTTCGAGTTAAAAAATTAAAAAAAAAAAGGTTTCAACAATATCTTTTAATAATAATAATAAACCACTCCATCATATTAATTACAAAATCTAGTTAAGTATTGTCAATGAGATAGTAGGACTTTAACGAACAAAATCCTCTTTCGCATGCGCAGCTGATCACTATACGTACCAACGCGTGCCAACGCGTTAAAGGTCAAGAAAAGCCACCCCAACTTATTTGTGAAGGAAATGTCACAATTTTCTACTTATTTCTCTTCAAAGTATCTTTCATCATATTTTATGACTTCAATAATTCATATTCAAGGTAAACCAAGCAGTTACCTCTAGCAAATTTCACGTTTGAAGCAGAAAAAATACTTGTCAAATGATTCTTAACAGCCAATCACAAAACGAGACAGTCCACTACACTACTTCAGGTTGGGTTGACTGCTCTTGCCCTTTAAATGTATATGTACTTGAGAATTTATACCAAGTCATGCAAGAAATCTGTGTGCCTCGTATCTGTAATTGGTAACTGTTAGTTGCCTGCAGAAGTTATTTCGTTCCTTGTTAAATGACACATATTAAGGTGGATGTTAAGTTGGATGCTTTCCAGCCTCCAAAGGGATGTTAACATCTGTTCCGAGCTTATGTTTTCAACAATTATGTATTGACGACAATAACGCCAGTTTGGTGGCTAAACGGCGGAGCACGCGGCACTTACAACTTTTTATTCGTGCGAGACACACGTTTCCGATGGGTGCCCAAATCAACAATCTACACAAGATGAAAACGGTAAAAATGCATTGCCACAATGGGGCGCACTTTCTCTTTTTCTTGATATTGAACAATGGTCCATCACGGACTAGGCAAGAATATTAATTTTCTTAAACTAGTTGTAGGGGGTAAGCCTGGCCTGTTACGCTAAGGTCATGAGTAGCATCCGTTCTTTGCCTACACTGTAGAGAGTGGCGTCACCAGAATGTTAAAAGTAAGTGGGGCAAACAATGGGGCAAAGAAGAATGCTGGGGACAAAATTTTCGGACGAAGATCAAAAACGAGCCCAAGGCATCCGTTCCTGGTGGTGGGGGTTCAGGGGCGAAGCTCCGTATCATTTTTTTTTAGATTTGACATTTAAAAACTTACCTTCACACAGCAGTCAAGACTTTACCGATTTCTTTTTAAATAAATAAAATGATGCTATGTATATTTCGGTAAAGCGAAATATACTTGGGGTGCAAAAGAGGATCCGACTTCTAGACCACGTAGTTTTTTTTTAATATACATGATGTAATTACTGCCCGACACCAAAATAGTATTGTGGCGCGTTCCCTCAGTTGGGCAATCATCCAGCTAGTCGGAATCTTGGACCATGATAAAAAGAAAATTTAGCTACCGTCCTGATTTACTGAACCGAAACGAATCGTAGAAACTATTGAATTACCAGGACGCACACTTTACGATGATACACCTATTCTCAATAACAGAAGTGCGCCGTCGTATTTATAAGATGGTAAGGAAAGTCAAGATATGATCTACGTGAGCGCCACCACATATAAATATGATGACTTTTTATAATGCAATTTCCCTGTCCGGGTAGGGAACGTAATTTAACGTTTAGTCTTGAACACTGGCTAGAAGCTGAAAGTCAAAAGCGGGAACTCCCAAAGGAAATAAAGAAATCTGAATTCTACTTGATAGCACTGGGTACCCAAAATAAACATATATATTCCCTGGTCAAAATTCCAGTTGAACCCAGTTAAACTAGGTTCAACTGGTTCAACAGTTGAAAGCTGGTAACCCAGTTCAACCGAGTTCAACCCAGTTGGTTTTATTTGGGATTTGGAGCAAGACCAGCTGGGTTCAACTGTGTCCCAGTTGAACCGAGTTGAATTGGTCAACTGGTTTCAACTGGAATTTCTACCGGGTTAGATGTTTGATGCACTTCCATTGTTTTCAAATCTTTAAGTCACTCCATTTGACTAGTCCAAAGGAGTCATTTTATGTTCTAAATATTCCTTATAACGAAAATATAAACCAGAAATATGGGCGGCGATCTCGGGTGGGGATACAGGGGCATGCCCCTTTATAAGAGAAGACGCTCGTAGACTTTGGTTTTCCACACTTTTTTCTTTGAAAAATGAGGTGATGTCTGACCCTTCCCATATTGAAAACACATGGCAGCACAAGGAACACAAATGTACTCAAAATGATGCTACACCAAAGTGAGTTTTAAAAAGTCTCTTAACATGTTTCTGTGATAAAATTTTTACCAGAGAATACACCGGGCTTAAGCTTAACAGGGCATGCATAAGTTAAAAAAAGAAACCATACAAATAGTTCACACACAAGGTCAGGAAAGTGACAAAGTTGTTTTTAACCTAGTCAAACGTTCTCCCAAATTCTGCTTGTGCTAGTGCAAGACAAATGAAAGCTGCAGGGTAAGGCGAGTGGTATTCGACCTCCCAAGAAATCATTCTTATTTCTTCCTGAAGAGGGAACATCAAACGTCATTATGAAATATATTTAACTTTCATCTAGCGATGTTCTGTCCGGTTTGTTTTTGAAATTTTGAAAACAAGTGTTTCATTTATTTAACCGAAAGAAACATCAAAGAGATAACTTTGTTTATTCGGTCGTGTAACGTGGTTTTCGACCATCAGTTGATAAATTTGACCTAGCGATGGTGTATTCGACCGTTTATTTTTAGACTTCGGATTACTTATGCTTTTGTTTCATTTTTGATTTGAGTTGAAGATAAGCTGATTGCTTCCCGATTTTATCATGTACATTTGCTATCATCGAAATTTTTCTAGTCTAAAATAAAATCATAAAATAAATAATTTTGTAAATTTAAGGTGAGCAAAAGTTTTGAATTAAAGGAACTATTTTCCCATCTAAATGATTAGTTAGATGGGAAAAAGCTATTTGAAAGATGATAGATAGTGTAATACTGTACCATCATAATGATCCGTAATAACTTGCTTGTCGGACGAAATTATATTTGTGAGTCTTACACAGTTTAATTTTCCTCCCCACACTGTTTCTGCATAAGAAAATCATTTTCCAAGATGTGAGAGAATTAAAATTCAAACCTTTCGTTTATCCACGTCGAAATGAAGGACAACATTACCATAACACGCTTGTTGAGTCAGTTTCGTTTAACTACTACGTTAATAACATCCACTGGATTGAGCTAAGCAACTCCTTTTTTCATATATAATTTGGAGATTTTCGGATAACCTTGTGAATAATACTTTCACATTCGTATATAAAGTAATAGAATTATGTGACAATTGTTACAAATCACGCATTTTTTCAACAATTCCATACATTTTCCTTTAATCAGAACATACTTAATTGTTCTTTTACTTCATGCAGTACCACCACGGGTATTAATGTTACATAATGGGTCAACATTAGTTAATGCAACATACGATAGAGAAGGTGCAAATTACATAGGCATACATGCTGAAAAAGAAACCTATGTTGAAGAAGGAAGTCAAGTAAACATCACGTGTCGCGCCGAAGGAGCTAAACCTGAAGCAACATTAACTTGGATGAAGAATGGAAATCCGAATGATACTATTTTCTACACGGTATCTGACTACAATCGACAAGAGAATAGAACTAATGATACAACATCAGTTCTACAGTTTAAGGCAAATGAAGAAAATATAACAATCACCTGTAACAGTAGCCTACATGGAACAGATATTACATCTTTAGTCAGTGCCACTTTTATAACCTACGGTAAGACAAAATGTTAACATTTTTTAAACTTTCATTTGATGTGTACAAGACACCCTTCAGGGTACATTCAATATGTAAGTCAAAAGTTGGTAGGCACCAAGCATATTCTGCATTTCTGTTGTAAGATGTCAGCTTAATATTCTTTATTCGTTATTTTTTATTTGTATATACTCTTATGTAAAAATGGTTTTGTAAAGTAAAACTCGTTTCAAACTTTGTAAAGACTGAGAGAAGTTAATAGTCGACTTCGGAACGTTCTCTGAAGATGCATTTCCTAGAAATTCTTACGATTTTATCATAGACAAAGCAAAGTGAAAGTTCCTCAAAGAAATTCCCAGAACGCATTTGCAAGGTTCATGGATCTTACGGAATTTTTCACGAATGTGACATTATAGGTTCAATGAGGGAATGTCTTACATTTAGATTATTTTTTCCTGAATTTTCATGACTCATATCTTCTTGCTCTAAAAGTACTAAAAACAGTTTGACTTTTTTTTTTAATGTAACCCATTTATCTCCACTGGTGTTTGTTTTAAAATTTCAGTTAAACCCACAGTTTTCTACTTGCTTAATGGCACATTAGCACAAAATAGTATTTACGTTCCGGAAAACGAGTACGTAAACATCACTTGTTATGCCAAAGGAGCCAGACCAGCTGCCGATGTAACATTGGAAGGATACAACCAAAGAATGGAATCTAATGCAAGCCGTTCAAGTGATATAGACAGTGTGACATTTGATTCATCTTCAAGTCTGGCTCTTCAAGCAATAGATGACAAAACGACATTTTCCTGCACAATTAAAATACCTGAGATTTACCACAGCGAGACCATTAATTTAGAATTACAAACGTTTGGTGAGTTAAACGGACGTAAACTGCGACAAGATTATCTTTTTTCTTCTATTTTAGAGAAACTAACATCATAGTTTTCATGAACGTCATTTATATTTGCCGATTGTTGTGAACGTGTGAACGTTTGTTGCTATTTTGGAAATAAAAATGAGAAGTTCCTGGTTGAATTGTTACTGTTTGAAAGTAATGTAAAAGAAGGAGCCGAGGACATTTTTGTCGATATTTTGTATTTGTCGCTCAGAATTAATGGTTAATTTTAATGTTTTCTCGCAGTTTCACCAAAACCTGTTATTACAGTAAATGGAGTTCAATTTAATGTAGTAACGCTTGACCAAGCTGATGAGACAGTAAACATAATCTGTAATGCGTCAACCGCCAGACCTAAACCAACACTAACATTGACAAGGAATGGCAAACGTTTTCATGACAGCAAGTCTGACAAATCTGGCTCATCTGGTGTAATCTTTTTCTTCAACTTCCTTCCCAAGCATGATGAAGTTGTAATGTGCATTAGTTTTCTTGATGAGGTCAACATAACGGAAATGGCTAATGTAACTTTCCATTATCAACCTGGTACGAATTAAAACTATTTTTCTGTCAAATATTTTTCAAAATTACACTTAACTCATTATTGCATGAATAAGGAGAGAAATGTAAGGTTATTAAAGTTACAGGTGTTTAAATGTCAGTTTAGTACTCTGTATTAATCTTTGGTTTGTTTTCTTTTTCAACAATAATCATAGAAACATCAAGTGAACTCAATATCACGCTGCCGGTACTAGTTCCATCCGCAACAGCAGTTGTCGTCCTTCTAGTAATTTTAATTATTTATTTTATCGCAAGGCAACGCAATGGTGAATATATTTATGATCATATCAAATGCTTCTTTTGTTCTAAGATGAGATTAAAGTAACAAGCGCTTCCTTTATCCGTCAAATACAACTGTTTTATTACAGTTCGCAGTAGACTACTGGACAGCCAAATTATTTTATTCGTTTTCTTATTTTTTTAGGAGACAAATCTACGGATTTATCAGCGTAAGTTAATTCAAAAAGACATATTCCTTATTAAATGCTATTCATTTCCGTTTCTTAGTGAAATTGCAGGCAGTTATTTCCCCATATTCTGTATCAACGAACCATTGAGGAAAGAAAAAAATTCTTTAATTTTATCTGTTTACTGCAATTATAGAACATGTGAATAATTAATAATTATTGTCATAGGAATAGTTGACGATTGACACATGTTGAATATTTGCATGAGGATGGTGAACATTTTCATGTGGTCTTGTTTGTATATTGTTAGTAAGTAAGATGGGCTAATTAGTTAGATGGAGTTTTACGGCACAGTTTCCAATCTATTGGTTCAAGTCGAGCCCGCCACGGCCCTTTTCCCAGTTGTGGTCTACCATCTTGCTTTCCTTAGATGGGACGCAACGACACACCAACACGATTCAATGTGTCATATACTTTCACTAAGAAAACAAAAATTTACGATGATGAGATAAAATTACCTAAAAAAATCATTTAACTTGGGTCAATTTTCACTAAAGAGATTGCGAGGGTCATGTCAGAAATTTTTATAAAGTTTTAAGGGAAGAATCTGTCTGTTCAAATTAAGTTTTTAGGTCGAGCACGGTGTAGTATTTCTGGCGAATATGGGAGTATTCTTAACAGTCAACAAGAATGTGACTGACGGTGAGAGCACAGTCACAGTGTGTAAAATAAGGTCTTTCATCCCCGTGAAGTAAATAGACATGGGCAAAGTAAATTTGTATGTAACTAATTAAGCTTCAAGTAGTAGCGTTTTCATTTGATTGAAAAAAACATGATTGTGAGGGTTGAGGGCAAATGAATTTCAATAAATACCATTTTCTAAAGTTCTTTCGTAAGCTGTGCCCGGGCCTATGAAGATAAATTTTACTTAGGAAATGTTTTCTCTATTTTTCAGAAGTCTTCAACTCGCATTACGAGAGCGTCCAGTTGATGGACTTAGCCATATTTCAAGAGAATTACCAGCAATACGACAATCGAGTAGGTCAAATTAGTGATGTTCTTTAAAATATTTATAAAATTGTTGTGGTATTTCTTGAGTTGGAGTGTAATTTATGAGAAAAGTAACGTTGACATTAGGCAAATGAACTTAATCCGTTTGCTTTGAGTCTTTCTTTTTTATTATTGTATTCATATTTCCCTGAAAAAATACACTTTATAATATTAATAGTATCAACTAAACATATCCAATACTACTTTGCTAACTTTTAATTGCAAATGTTGTTAGTCCTTACAATAAATGAATGTTTGAAATATATTCATGACTTGCCAATTTTACAGTTTACAACGTTTTAAAACTATTTCATTTAAATATAGCCAATGTTAATTTGAGAAACTCGGAAAATGTTAATGGACAAGTGTACGTAGATTAATTTTTTCTTTCTTATCCAAGTGTCACCAGATGAAGATGATACTGAAATAAATTATGATGAAGTCAAAACATCAACCCTGAGTGACGTTCAAATGTTAATCCAACTTCCTGGTGAAGGAACATTTCAATATTGGACAGCAAATGCATCTTTTGAAAACGAAAGTAGTAAAAAAATCATTGTAAAATGTTTATCGGGTAAGAAAATTAAGTGATAACATTATGCGGGTCATGTTTTAATGTCAGTTTTTCTGCTCTGTCGACTGATCAATTCAAAGCATGAAACAATTTTCAGTTGTCATTCTTCGTTTTGGGGTACTAGTAAAGCCACATAATTTGATCATACGTTTTTTATTTTGATTTCTTCTATTGCATCTCTGCAGAAAAATCTCAACTGAAAGAGCATTTTAATTTGAAAACCTTAGCCGAAAATGTCAAAACATTAAAAAGTCATAGAAATGTCGTCGAAATACTTGGCGTTTCCATTACAAACGGTAATGTACTAAACTGTATTTTACATCAAACCTAAAATTTCACACGCCTCTAACCACATTTTGTAACATAGCGAGGTCAGGAATACCTTGATGAAATAAAAGTATTAAAAGTGTGTATAATATCACACTCAGCAATTGAGTGCTAGTAGTAACGGTCATCCTTTAAAAGGGTACATTTGAAACGATAAATGACATACACAACCGATTTTAAACCCGGGAGGAATCGTTCTTCATTAAACAGCTGATTTGACCACGTGACGTAGAGTTGTAAACCATATATATAACTGAATTAAAGGGGGACGTACTTTACCGATGATGTTAATTTTTGAGGGTCTACAATTGCATGGTTATACCATCCATCTCTTTCTCATTTAAATACAGTTCCGTACTACATATACCTAGAATATCTCGAATATGGAACACTGAGGGATTTCTTACTAAGGAATTACCAGCAGTCACGTGACTCTCAGTGCAACATCACTCAAACCTTGGACGAGAGAGCCATCCAGCTGACTGGGTTTGCTCTGGATGTGGCAGATGGTTTAATATATCTTACAGACAGAGATGTAATCCTTATTAATTTTGATAGTTCTCCTTGCATGCTTTAAGAAGTTTTCTTTTAGTAATAAAATATTCTAGAATAACCTGAGCAAACTAGAATTTATCGTGATATATGTAAGTTATTGTTTTAAAGTTGCTCTCTTTACCTATGAAAGTTCTTTACAATTTTCTCACAAATCCCAGTACTGCCATCCAGCCTTGTGTACTAGGAAAATTCTCTTAACGAAGATAGGAACTTGCAAGTTATACGACTTTTGGCCAAAACAGCTATCAGCAGAACGAATTAACCAAATTCTTGCCAAGGTAAATACTCAATTGAATTACGCTTAATACATCTGAATTAGAAGTCTGAAACAAACCCATCACATAAACAGTGCATGTATGTTAACAAACGCTTTCTTCACGTAAAGGCATTTTTATAACGTTCTCATTTTCTGAGCAGAGATATGTCTCAACCGTCAATGTGATAAAAATATTGTGTAACTCAATATGAAGAAGCAGTGCTTTAGTGGTATACCTACGACGTAATTCATGTATGATACACTGCAAGTACCATCAAAAATTGCAAGTCAAGTTTAAAGAGCCACATCCTATTTGGAAATGCCAAATTTCTTGTAAGGTCTCACAAAATATGAAGCAAAAATAAATTAAGCAGTTCTTTGAAGATGATTCAATAAAGAAAAGATCCAATTTCACTATAAAACTAATGACTTGATATTGTCTTGGTTTCAGTCGGTCCCACCTGTAGCTTGGCTTTCACCAGAAACTATATTCCTTAACAATTACTTCGACAAGTCTGATGTTTGGACTTATGGTGTTACCCTTTGGGAAATATATTCACTGGGTATGTAAACCATTTCAACACCTTATCTGATAAATAACTCATAACAGTGACAGCTAATGTTGAAGAAATGATGGGGATTATTTAATGCAATGTAGCTTTTACTCTATGACCAATTCTAGTTTCACGGCTCTTTTAGACGTTAATAAATTAGATGAGGTTTGATAGTTTAGTTTCCAACCGATTGATTGAAATCGGGCCGGGCACTGCCTTCTTACCAGTCATCAGTTGCATCTCACTGGCTTCACTTGTTTTTCCTACTCCATTGCTTATGCTGAGCATCAAACCCAATGGCAGTAGATTCCATTTTTAAGTCTTTGTTAAGACCAGACCAGGAGTAGGCCTACGGGGGCCAAGTCAGATGTTCTAACCATTTTACCATGCAGTCGAAATTTTAGAAAGCTAAGTTAGGCCAATATGTAAAGAATACATCATAGTCACAAAAGTTATGATTTAATAAATTTTCCATGCCGTCCATAGGTGAAACTCCCTACAGTGGTTTGACTTGTGATGAAATTGAGCAAGAAATCCGGAAAATGCGTTACCTTGACCAACCACTAACATGTCCAGGGGGACTGTAAGTGTTGCACTTTAATGTTGAAGGTGACAGTTCATTTAGCTTACACTCTAGAAAACATCTAGTAAAATGGGAATCTTGTCAAATATTAGAAAAGATTCATTTCAAAATTGACTAAAAATGGTTCAAAAATGATTTTTTTCGTTTCATTTATGAGTCGAATCTAGTCAAAGATTTGACAAGATACCGATTCGTGCCTCAATTGATGAGATTCTATTCAATTTTGACTAGAAATATTTTAGAGTGGAGCTGTTTTCAATATTATTCTAATTGAACAGCTACGTCGTCGTAATTATTACATATTTCAAAACTTAGCTACAGATTTGAATAATAAAACTGAGTCTTTTTTGGTAGATTTTTCATTCATTCCGGAAATGATTAAGCATTCTAAATAATATCTATGGCTATGAAAGATTAATCTCAAAAGTAGATGTCAATACTTGTTACAAATGAACAATGACGGCAGGTTTTTAAAATTGGACAGAAGATTTGTATTACCGAGTGAGAAAAGTTCATATCAATGGGGGTCAGAAGTTTTTAGGTGTTTAATTACCTAAAAGCATACAAATACGATATCTCTTGAACAGAACGTTCGATACTTTTAAGACTGTTGGTAATGGATGTCTTCATGCTGCTATTAAACCTGAATCAGCCCATTTTTTTGGAAAGATACAAATTTCCTCTAAAGTCATCAGTTAATAAAATATCTCAAAAGAGTAACGTTGAGGCCATGTTTTGTACAAACGTCACATCTTAAGACAAGAAGTTGTTTTAGTAATATGCAAAAGTTTTTTGAGGTCACACTTGTTTCACAAATTTCATAAATTGTGAAACCCTGTAGAAACTGTTTCTCAGAAGAATCGCTTTCCCATGAATCTCGTGCTCTGTATCTAAATCATCATGATAAAAATGAACAAATCATCAGCTTTGAATCTAATTCAAGGGTAATTTGAACTCCCCATAAGTCAGAGAGAGCCCCAAAAACCTTTTAAAAAATGACTCTAGGGAATGCGCCCGTAAAGATAAATTATACTTTTTAGCTTGTAGATGGTCCGAATTAGGTTATAGGTCTACCTATAGACGAAACCGTTCAGTCAAGTGATTGTCCCCGTCAGCTTTAATCTTCCCAATTTTTTGCTCAAATGTATCAATTATGATTGTATAATAAAATACCTCTCAGTTCCCTCAATTTTATCGAATACGAGGGTTTAGAATTGCATGTAAACAATAAAATAGAAACGAATTAAGACTAATGATGGACCTCATTAATGGTCGCCTTCAATAGCTGCTCGGATTCGTCTGTAATGCTTCAAGATGTTAAATTTTTGACGTCAACAGAGGTTCATGTTTAAGTATTGTGAGTTAATGCCATGTACTACAGTGCAACAAGCAAACATCTATTTTTTGTACACCATTGAAATGAGAGAGCTCAGGTAAGGTGGTCAGAATAAAAGAACTTGAGATGATGAGATGTAATTGTGATATTTCTTCTTGTCATTAAAAGGAAGAAAGAAAGGTCTGGTTGAAATTAGAATGGATACAGATGTATGCAGGTTATTGAAATGATTAAAGTAGAACAGAGATGAAGCTAGAAATTCATAACTGGGGAGCCAGAACACATGCTCAGGGATTCAAACCCAAAGTGCAAATGATACGTACCTTTTTAACACATAACCATGATTTTTTTTTTTTTTTTGGGGGGGGGGGGTTGAACTTAGTGCAGTGGTCTAGGCCACAGCCGCCCGTTGCTTCACCACTGAAGTAGAAAACCATTCAGTTGACCCACATTTTTTTTGCGATTCATAATTTAAAACTGGTCGTCCTGAGAGGTTTGTAGTAAAAGACAGGAAAGAGAAGGTCTGCAATGAGTCTTAAGGATTCCACCGTGATCATTTGAATTACAATTAGACCTAGCTAAAATGTTATAACATATTTTTGGACGAAATGGTACTAAAATACTTATCACACAGGCAAATTTATTTCTCGTCTAGATTTAGCATGATGCTTGCGTCCTGGGACAAGACGGTTGATAAACGACCCGATCTTAGTGAATGGAAACAAAAACTGGTGTGTCTCCTTCAAACTGCAAAGGAGGTTGGTTGTTAATTCCCTTGTTTTTCAGTATAAAACGCTGTTGCAATTATGATAACATATGGCGAAATACGGAAATAAATATTCATATACCGTAACAACAAAAGTGTGAAATCACTCCATTAGAGTGTTAATTCATTCGAAGATTAGTGAAATTCACTTCAAGAAGAGTAACATTCACAAAAAAGGGAAAATTAATTTTTCAGCGAGTGTCTTTCTTAAGAGTGACCCCTGTCGGCACTCCATCAGGAGTGGAACTTCGCTCTTTTGGGGTGAATGTTACTATTCATGGAGTGAATTTCCGCTCTTTTGGAGTGAACCTAATGCCTTTCACTCTTCTGACGAGTGAAATTTTACTCTTTACTTTTAGGGTGAAACAGACCAGTGTATATCTAATGTTGCTGATCCATGATTTAGTGTATGGGAGTCAGTAGATCTAAATACTGACCAGCATAGGTTGCAAAACCTATAACAAAAATCTATTGATGATGAAAATACTTGCAAATGCTTCCAAGTGTAACGGCTCTTGGGGATGATATATTTTGGCAAAGAAGTAATTGTCAACTTCCCTCTCAAAAATACAATTGTTCGTTTTATAGCTGTTCCGTGTTAAGTCGTCTGGATTTAGATGTCCACCATTTGTGTACAGTAATATTTCGTATAGTGTTGAGCCTATTAAACTCTGACTCGTCTTTTCTATCGTCTCTTTGTATTCCCGATCTTCGACTGTAATTTTGTCTGTAGTCCGGACAGGAAGGGGGGGGGGGGGATCAGGCTAAGTCAAGGAGCAGGGGGAGACCTGGCCTCTAATTCCCGATGGTTACGGGCTTATACTCCATTTGTTATTACTTTACCTCCCTAAACTGCACTTACTTGAAAGAAAATGATTTTTTGTGAGAGATGAAATTTTGATATAGGTCCAATACATAACAAGCAAATCACAAAATATACTTTTGAAAAAATGGATTAAAACATAATATTTTCTCTCATTTCTTCTTGTGTAGGATTTTGGAGATAAAAGCAACACAGGAGACGATGGCGATAAAAGTTATTTTACCCTTGAAAATAACATTTGTGAATATGAAGATGATTACATTGAACAATAATGTCTTTGAGGAAAAGAGAAAGTCTTCTTGCTGGAATAGGATTGTTGTGACTGTGATTGATGTGCTTCTTGCACAAAGGCTTAGTTTTGAATATACTAAACATGATTAAACATTTGCTGAATGTTGAACATTAAACATTTTAATTTGCTTTGACCAATGAAAGAAAGCTCAAACTGCCGAGCACGATATAACAATTCTTACAAAGTGTTTGTTGGATCTCACCAATATTCCAGATTTATAATAATCATTCATTCAAGTATCATGTAGTGACTGTAAAAGGATTAAAAGTCTCAAGAGTGTGTTAGAGCTGTAAAAGCTATATTTACCATGCGAAGCAAAACATGTTTGGTAAAAAATTTCCTCTTGTGTACAAATTTGCGTGATAGAAATTTATCATAGCAAGTATATGTCTGTCTCTATGAAAAAAAGAAAACGTAACAATATTATGCATTTAACTTCAACTGGACAAATAATGACCATACGGTAACAGAAAAAAATCGGTTTGGATTGGACTCAACTCCTGTATTTTAGGGTCAATCGGGGAGAAGCAAAGAAAACAGTGAAATAAGTTTAGATTCTACAATCTAAATACAAAACAGATAAAAAAATGTCTCAATCTTAGTCATTTATTGAATTTCAAACTTCATCAATTAGATTTTTATCGTCCCATTATTACAACAATTACCAATGCCAACTCCAAAGTCAGTCAATTTAAAAATGAATACATTCACCCAAATGAGTTTAGAAGTGTGAAATGAAATAGGCTTGAGAAGAAAACCTTTCAGTTATGTACACAGTTAATATGAGTGAGTTAATTTCTTACAAAGCCTTTATATGATTAGTATTATAAAGTTCACAGCCAAACGTCAAACATTATAAACCAATGATAAGAAACTTAGTAACTGGACAAATAGCTTCCATTATATTTGAAGATTATCTTAACCTCCTTTTCACTTAGTATTCTCATTTTTTTGTTTCAGCAACGGTATTAAAACCCCCAAATAAAATTTTGCCAGTGATGCATGTTTCGTACGAGGAAACTCTTCAATAATGCTATGTGTCATTGTATTTGAAAGCGAAAGGGATAAAAACAGATAAGAGAGTTAATGATATTTTCGACTTTGTTACAAGGAAGTATATTAACAGAGTGAATAAGAAGTATTGAACAAGGCTAAACTGTTGCATATTGTGTTGTGTACATCTTTGATCTTAATTATTTTGAATACAGTACAGATGGTTCTCACGTGACGTCATGATGGTTTTTTCAGAGAACGATTATGGGCACCTCGCTATGTTAGTACAGACTTGACCTAAGACATGGCGGTTGCTAAACCCTAGTTGTGACGTCACTGAGAACTATCTATACTGTTAACACAGAGAGAACATGTTTGAATAAAATTTTTGAAAAAAGTGTAAGGCAACAATTATATGATGGAAAGGTTAAGTGCGATTGGTTGACGGATTTATGAAAAATCTTTAAATATAACACATGTACATTTCATTAAATGAATTTACTGTCTTTCGCAACTGTTTTCATATTTTTAAGTTGTAGGCAATATTGACATCATAAAACCTTACACAAAAAACGTTACACGTCAGGAGTGTGGATTCTGAGAGCAGGGTTAATTGCCCCACCAATAAAAATATTGGGGGCAAACTTATCGTTTTGCCCCCAATAATTCATGGAGATTAAACGAGATAACACTGGCAGAATAAACAAAATATAGTATCGTGGTATAAAAATGACTTCGAGAAACGTCAATTTGAGCTCACTAAAGTTGTAATATTAAAAACAACAATGCATTTATAATGTGCCGTCTGTTTATGTTTTGTGTATGTGCGTTTCAATGTGTGTGCATGCGGGTTTATCTGTTTGTGTATACGTGCTCGCTTTCGTTCAGTTGATTGCTTATAGACGAGTAAGTACGTACACGATCCATTGTTCTGGCTGTTGAAAAAAATTGTGCCCCCCCCCCCCCCCCATCTACGAACCAGATCGAAGCTTCTGTTACATTTTTACACCTTTCCTCACTATAAATTTATGTTATTTCTTTATAAATCACGGAGCACTTCTTTAAATGCGAAAGGCGCTCCTACCATTTTAATGCAAGGGACGCTTTCGAATTTGCTAAACCTACTTAGCATAAGTAGGATTGACCGCGATATACATTCTTGAAGGAGTCCCCTCTTCCAGAGCACCCCGATCATTGTTAAAAGTTGCATATAGGAATCTACTTTGCAGAAGAAGAAAACACTGTGGATGACATCATATGGGGTTACACGCAATAGTCCTCATAAAACTTTGGAATGAAATAAAATTGCTTTTATTATTTTTAACAATCATTTTCATACTTTTCACCTCATCAAAAACATTCATACCAAAGACAGATATTATTCAGTATAAAAGCAATTGCCCTGACTAAGTGAAATTGTAGCATATAGAATAATCTTCGTCATAACGAAATAAACCAGCACCAATAATGCATAGCTGAAAACATATTGGCTTGGTTGAAAACTACACAGACTTTGTTATAAGTAATTACTAAAGCAAAAGAGTTTTCCTGTTTGAAATGATACTGAAACTACTTCAGTTCAACTTATACGTGAGTTAAGCACGAGATTCAACTAACCTGCACATTAAGAAATTGATATTTTGTAAACTGTCCCACAAGAGGAAGTTGGATGGTTACAGTTTAGTTTCATTTCCAACACATATTATCTATTTATAATTTGCCTACATGTTAATCTACGTGTTTGACGACATAATCCGGTAGCTTAGCTGCTACCCCGCTCTGGATATGTAATATCTGTGTATTTAATTTATGAATCTAAAGGAAAAAACACAATTTCAAAAGTCACAAATTATGACTTTTGCTAACCTACATCTTTGGAGGGCAATAGTTCAAATATAGTATGGCGCGTGTTGGGCATAACATGCAACTACGAAACCCGGCCTCATGAATACAAATAGCGTCAAGCATAATTATTGTAAAGTATTGCAAAAAAAAAAAATCAAAAGATTTCAAATCTTTGTCGTAACTCTTATGACTGCTTTCATATTCGACGTAATTCGTAGTCACGTAGCATTGCCAAGTTGAGTTCTATATTAAACCGAAAGAAATTTGGCATTCTTGTAGGTGTTGCCGACCTGTTCATTTTTTACATTCTGACGAGGTCTGGTTGAATTACCTTTACAGGCGCGGATCAACAATAAAACATACGGGGAATTATCGGTTCAGCTCTCTCAGTTCCCTGCTTTCTCATAAGTCAGCTCCCCCTTTTTTGAAATGTCTGGATCCTTGCCTGCCTTAGTACAATGAATGACACTGGTTCCGATTAATTTTTCTATTTCCCGATGCCGTTTGCATAAACTCGTGATGTTTCCCTTTTAATCAAACCTCAGGGCAGCGGTAGTTGTCAATCTGAAAGAAAGATAAGCGATAGAAATTAAAATTCAAGGATACTGCTATTTTCGTTAATGTTGGAGTTGCTTTGTTGCTGAAAGGACTGATAACATAATCATTGAAAATTTGCATGTTTATCAAGTGAAAATGAACAACGAAAGACCACAAACGAATATGATAAGCAATAATGCCTAACCCTAAAAATATTTTTATACCACACCATTCTCGTGTGTTGGTGGGGTAGATAAAATTACCTACTCTTAACGCAAAGGTCATTCATAAATGAATTTACCTCGAAGATGCATTCCCATGGTCGCATCCAAGATTGTGGAAAAGGGCAGTGGGGAGTATTATTATAATGTGTATTGTTCTTTTAGGGAGACATCCCCATCCGTGTAATGCGGCCATGATTCCCTCTGGAAGATATATTCCAGTGTCCAACAACTATCTTTCCGAGATGACTGATTCAGTTGACCTAGAAACCCACAGCAAAAGAAGGGATGGAACAGGTGATCCTTCTCATGAGATTAAATCATCGTGAGACAATCCCCAAAGTTAATAAAAGTTTGAGTTCATAATGCTTTTTATGTTTTCTATGTCTTCAGCATCTCTTTAAGCGCTGTTTGAAAATGAAAGGATTTCCCTCTATTACATTTTGTCACTAATAAATTCAGGTTCTTCAAAATCGAAAGATATGGTTACTATTTTTGTAAATGATTTTAAGCTTCTCGTTTGAGCAGCGTTAGAACTATTTTAAATTTTCAGTAATAGGGGCCTGTTTCAGACTATGTTTAAGTATACTCATAGACAGTAAAAGAAAGGATGGCCCCAATACGATTTAATTAGATCATACGCAACATATGTACCGCTATACGTTTGCCGTATCTATCATGATAGAGGGCGCTCTTTGAAGATGATGTTCACCATCGTCCTATCTATCGCTGATCGATTATTGTTATTTCTACTAAAATATATATCAATTAAATCAATTGTAATATCAAAACTCCCTATCTATTGTTTTATATTTTATTTTAATATACAAAACCATTAAAAAGGAGAGGAATGCTCTTAATGGAAATAAACGGCTACTAGGACGGTGTTTTCATCTTGAAATGTATTAAAAGAGAAATGAAAAAATAATAAAATAGTGTGTTTTACCAACCTTATACAAAATGCCGTAAACGTCCTTTGAAGAAAATTAAATAGGAAAGGCGTATTCCAAGTTTTCATCAATGGTCGAATACCGATAGGTGTTCGAATACCACTCCCTCGACCATACCTAACCATACTTGGCTTCAGTGATGTACACATACCAGTCCGGTGCCGTAACGAATGAAAGATGATGATGTTATATAGTTTAATGGCACTAAACTTCAACTATGATTACTTATTTTTAACTTCCGATTACCTTTCCAACGCCCGGTGTCTTCAATGTCCATTGTCCAACTTGATTATGGTTCACATTGTTTCTGCACTTTGCACACCATGTAACGTTCGATACTTGTTCGTTTAACTCAATTATTACTATCAAGCAACCGATGAAAGAGGAAATTCCACGTGGAAGTCCGTCTGGGCTTTTTAAATCCTCCAAGATTTCACTTTTATAATGACAGATTCAGAAGAAAATAGAGATTCGATGAGAAGTGTTTCTTTTTATAGTCAATAAAATTTGAATACAATATCTTTACGTTCTGATATTCACGTTTCCTCTCCAATCCTCTGAATATAATGATTCTAAAATTTTCTTTCGAACCGTTCTTCTTTACTCGTGCTAACTCACACATTCTTCTTCAATCAATAGTTCCCCACAATATACGATGTACGTCATAGTTCGCCTTCAAGTTCTGGTGAAATATTCACCTCTATAATCGCTAGTCGTTCTCTTTGAATCTCGAATAGTAAACAGCAAAATACTCGTAAAATTCACGCAGTATAGATAATTAGCTAATTACCAGCTTGTCCAAAAAGCTAGAGTATCTACAAAGTTCCTACAGTAAACATGCACAGAACTTTTGTCCACAGTAGCCTAATTAGATAACAATCAATCCAACGATCCTGGTGCACGGATCCTTTGAAGGCATGTAAGTACCTGAAGTAGCTCAGTTGCAAAACTTCCGATCTGTAAATTCAGTGATGTGCTGCAAAAAGCTATCATGATCAAGTGTTGTTGAAGTCCGAGTAACCCTGTTATTAGAAATTTTACTTTCCACTTTCCACTTAGACGTGGACAGACGAAAAGAAGGAAGGCGAGATATTGTTGCATTACACTGACTTGATTCGAAAACTTAATGTGAAGGGGTGAGTTGTAATGGAATACATAGACTGCATTTAACGTACGTGACTTGAAACATTTTTATCTATCGTTCATATCATGAAATGCTATACGGTAGGTTGAATGAGATGTGATATCCTGCACCTTCAGTTTAAGAAGAGGCTGTTGTAAGGGAGCACACCACCATTATTTGCTCCATTGACTTACACACTATTTCCCCTTCATAACATGCCCCCTCACAGCTTGTCAAAGTTCACACCCCACTAAAGCTACCCCTCACATGAAAGCCAGTGAGTTGGCCAATTATGGCATCACAAATTCACCATAGCATGACCGTTTAGATTTTGAGATACAAGGGGATGAAGTTTAGGGTCTGTACACCCTACCCTATTAATCCGCAAGGTGACGGAAAAAACCTCTTTTTCACACCAAATTTTTAAACAGTCTAAATCGCCTTCAATTCTTTCCAATTTGACAACACTCACACATTAACATGTCCTCTTTCATATTCAAAACAAAATAACCACATCTCATTAGCTTAACTCGAGCAATTCACACTTAAAGAGGACCTAAAACTGACGGTGTACTTTGGAACTACTTTTTCTCAGCAAGGCCGTTCTCCTAATGGTGGTGTGCTCCCTGTAACTGTAAACAAACTTATGAAAGAAATACAAACATCAAGCTTAACATACGACCAGTACAAAATGATCCGGGGTTTGCGAAGAGGGGAGATTGAACTGTTGAAACGCAACCCCAGTCAAAAAATGGTGGAATAGAAGTATTCCCCTTCAATAACGAAGGAAAATAAAATGTTATTCCCTCTCTAAAATATCAATGACTTTGCAGTAGATAATGTTCCCTCCTAAATAACTCCTTAAATATTGACCCAAACAACATTGCATCTTAGGAGATCCATATACTCAAATCGAGAAGCAGTGCAATTAAGAGAGAGGCACCAGGCCCGCCCTCCCCTAAATTTTCAGGGCTTACAGTATTTTTTCTTCGTAGATAAATCATTTTGCTTTCTCGTTTGTACATCTTTTTGAAGTGTGTTAAAGTTGTTTTGCAATATAATAGCAATTTCAAAGAACAAAGTTTCCCATATCAGATAAAATAGCAATATGGTGACGTCAAAGGTGTAGACCATAGACATACTAGGCTGCAGGGTGCAGGAGACAGACTGCTTCCCTAACTTCCGCAAGACCTGAATTTCGAGCAAGAACTTACAAATCTGGCGTGTTTTAATTACACATAAAACTTCTAAGCGTGTCAACGAAATTCTTTCAGAAATTTTGATCGAAAAACCAAAAAAAAAAAAAAAGAAAAAAAAAAACATTCATGGTTTCATTTTCATGGAAATTCAAAAGGATTGCAAAAGTTCGTTAAACACATTGACAGTTTATGCATGGAGAACAATTCTGCCTCACTTCATAATGTAGGCAAATACTTTGGCCGGAATAATAGACTATTTGGGCGGAAGGTCGAAAAGTTCTGGGATATATGAAACTGTTTGATAAGACGGTCAGACAGTAGGACGTTTAGGTGTATACAGTAGTAGAAATCTGGCCAGGAAACTATTACGTACGAAGAGGCAAGTCTTCTTTCACATCACACAAACATCGGTATGCCATGTGATAGTACAGGCATCAGATTTTATCGGATAAAAGGGGCGTATAAGTGGACCGATACGTCCGCTTCTGTCTCGTACGCCCTACTGGTATTGTGAAATGAACGGTGAATATAACGGGCGAATCTTCTCAGCGTCGCATAAATTAAACGGTATCAAAATTTTTATGTATTATTATATATCGACAGGAAGTGGTATGGGAAATATTAGGCCTACATACCACCTTTCTGACCGTGACGATCATGAACAAATTGTAAGCATCGAGTGTCCAGTATTGCACGCAGCTATAGCCGCTAATCGTTCTAAATTAGATGGTAGGATTATGATTGCCATTTTCAAAAGTATTGGTCTCCTAACTGGCAAAGATTTGCATCAAATAAGGCCTGATTGGACTTGGTATTCTGATTTATCGTCATGTGACCTACTCGACGTAAACCAGTTGGTTAGAAACTGGGCCATCAGTGGGTCATAATACCGCACGTAACTAACTTCTGTCAATATTTCTGAGTTGTGGTTTAGAGCCCGACATTGGGCCGGTAACTGAAGATGAGCCACTGACTGAATATCTAGTCCTACAGTGTGGATCAGCTGGGGCTATTGTCTCTCTTTAGGAAAAACACTTCATACGAAGGGTGCATTTACACTCGATCTGATCGCCCGATGTTATCAGCATATCGAATTACGTGTATGGCTTGATTCTGGGGCATTTACACTTGTCTCGTACTCTGACCCTTCTCTGTGCCTCGGCGGAAGTGGCTCCAAATGAATAACGAAGTACAAGCACACACCCGTGCGCATCAGAATGAAAACAAAAAGAGAAACGTGTAGAATTCTGCTAGTCTATATCCAGACAGAAAGTCGATAAAAGGTCACCGTTGATCTCGGGCCACCGTTTATCCGGGGAACATTTATAGTCTACAAATTTGATTGCCTGCGCGGGGTATGATCCTCCCCCTTACTAGGCGATCAGATCCGGATTTGATATCTAACAGTGGATCAAACCCCGCGCAGACGATCAGATTCGGATCCAAAGTAAAAGCACCCTTACAGGCACAAACGACATATCATTTACTTTACAAAGATAAACGAGACTGGACTGAATGCGAAGTTTGCCCTTTTTTATTATATGACGTTTAATCACTGTCACACTCACCCAAATCGGGTGATAACGGTCAGGCCGAGTGCCCTTGTCCAAATCGCTATGGGCGTGGTAATTTTGTTTATACCTTGAATTTATCGGGGGTACACATAGAGACCCCACTAATGGGGCAGTTTCCTATCCCTTGCACTTTCCCATAGCTTCCTACCACCTTCGCGTCACAGCCTTTCCCTAATAGCGGCCTGTGGGTCATTTTTAGTCAAGTAGGCTAAATGGAGAGTGCAGTTCAAAACAAAGAGCCAATAAACTTTGCTCTCCACTCAGATGATTTGGATCTCTTGTGTTATAATAGTAAGCAAGAATATTGGTAATTGCATTGCTATACTAAATCTCAATGTTTTAGTCAGCACTTTCATGGTAAAATTTTGATAGTAGGCTACAACTACCGTCGACTGCAAAATGAGACATTTGCCTGCATTTCTTCTTGCGACACTGCGATTTGTAGGGCACATTTTTCGCCGACAATTTCATTCAAATGGTCACAAGGACCTTTCCTGGAAGTAGGTCACACCGTTAATTCTAAAAAAAATAGTTTCAAATCCCTTTTTTATTCTGCCATCAGATTATGGAAGATGTCAAGAAATATTTGCTCACGTGACACTCACCTTATTTCAGTGGCGTAGCCACGGGGGGCCTAGGCCCCCCAGATTTTCTTCAGGCCCCCCAAGATTTTTTGCGTCCTGATAAAGTAATTGAAAAAAATAAAAATAAAAAAATGTGTAAAAATTAAAAAAAAAATGGATGAATGTGTGTAAAACACATTTTGTCCGCACGTATGAAATCAAGCAATAACTTCAAAATGCCTACTTTCACTAAATTAGATACCGTTTGTGATCTGCACTGTAGTTTATTGCATTTCACTTCGAAAATGAAACGAAAGTCTCGACGACAAACTTTAATGCGACTTTGTTAGGTTAAGACCCTTTCTCCCTTTCGGATGGCTGATTGATTTACTGAAAATAAGGCAATCGTACACTGGAGACCACTCTTACACGACCCTTCCTATACTTAATTATACACAAAATATGCCGTAAGCAGATAAGGGTAAGGTACTGCCTTCGGATAATTCTTCCCTTCCATCCTTAACAAGTAGGCCTATGTCGTGCCTCACTCCTGCCCATGACAAGTGCCACTGTAAAACGATTTTTTTCGACAAGTCCTCTTTTTAGTAGTTGGCACTGGCGTCCGGGGATTTGTAAAATGTCCACAAGGTCCTGATTTCATGTGTTTCCCACATGATCCATACTTCTGCTTTGAGGTTCAATTATTTTGAGGGATTTATTCGTAGTATTTTAATTTTGACCACGTAATGTACCGATGAACAAATACTGCACCATTTTGCACATTGTTTCTTTGGTAGTATGTATGTCTGTTGTAAAATCTCTACAAAAACTAAAAATATTTTTATATTTTTCATGCTCCCCAAAAAGGGAAAATCCTAAAACTCAGGCCTATAATCAGTTCAAAGTTTTGCCAAACATAGCACCATTTTGCATCTAGGAAATCTAACGCAAAGAAAGTTTCTCAGAGGGGGACACAACTACTTTTGGTTTTCCTGTTAAAGGGTGAGGTACTGCCTTAGGTAAGCTGAAATCCATTCAAATATTGCCGAATTTGCGGCTGGGTACATCCAGTTTAAAACACGTGGGAAGTGCCGTTTCCGGCCATCTGGAGGGGTTTTAAAGCCCAAATTTTTCTTGTACGCTCCACGCCAACTGATGGTGGCGCTCCCCTTAGATTCAAATATTGCCGCAATTGCGATCTACGTGCTTCTGAAGTTTACAATTTTTCCCAAGGGAAAGGGAGATACCGGCTCCCTTTAGTCTCATCCCCCAGGCCACAGATCAGAAGTGCCCAGTTTTGAGGTCCCTAAAAAGTGTATGTATTACCATTTTTCATAGATTGATTTTTTATTCTCATTATTTGAGACATCGCAGACATGAGATTCGTATTTCAAGGCTGGGTACACCCAGCTTAAAACACATGGGAAGTGCCGTTTCCGGCCATCTGGAGGGGTTTTAAAGCCCCAAATTTTCTTGTACGCTCCGCGCCAACCGATGGTGGCGCTCCGCTTAGATAGTCTTGCCGTGCCTGACCCTCGGAGGTACCAGGCCCCCCCCCCCCCCCAAAAAAAATCCCATCCTGGCTACGCCACTGCCTTATTTCCAGCCCTAAACATAATTTTACACAAATGTCAACTTTTCTGATTGATTTTTCTTCGAAACGCAGAAGAGAAACTGGAGAGAGGCGTATGAAACATGCTGTGACACTAGGTACATAAAATAAGAAACTAGTGCATGCATCGAAATGCACAATAAACTGCAGAGAACAATGTCAACTAGGGGTTGGGCTCTTCTTCTTAAATTTCCTGTATTCATAAATTCAACTCAGGAAAAGATAAAAAACAACAACAAAATTTTCGTGAAGTTCATTTTTATTCAAGTAATATTTTATTGCAAAATATACAAGGAAGTAAAAGTAGTAACCAATCAACTAAAGTACATAACAAAACACTTGAAATAAGTTATCCTTCGAAAGAATTCAAAATTGTTAAAATTAATAAAATAGATATTTTTCTCTATTTCAGCCATACGTCACTCAGATTTGACTCTGTTTTCCAATGTAAAAGATGCTTCATGTCTTAAAAGTAAAATGTTCCCTCTCCCTCAAATAGTCAATTCTAAAGGGTTTGATGAGTGAATAATGTCCTCCTAGTACCACCCTTCAACCATGGGCTAATTTTGATAACTGTCTTGCTACAGTAATAGCTTAAACTAGTTCAAATATCTATACACTTGGGACAGTTTTAAGCCCCCTTCACCTTATAAACGCTTTTTCGATGACCCTCCCCTCCTCTTTTACCAATTAAAAATAAAAACAACAACTGAGGTATATACAAATCAGTTTTATCAGAAAGGAGTTTCAGTCCCTTATGAAAAATCTGTCAAATAGATCTCTTGGAAGATTAATTTGCCTTTTTCTGAAATTACACATGGTATAGAAAAATAAAATGGACCAAATTGTACAATGTATTTCTTTTGTTAATATGACATGCATGATGCTTACACATTTTCATGCAAATAATTGTTACTTCCACAATAAGCCATTAAACCTCAAGCAACCCAGCTACCTCTAAAGTTTAGATAAAGGAAGGTTCTCATAAGAATAACTTGAGAGAGAATCCTATCAAGTAAGTTCAGAATTTGCTTTAAGCTCATGATTCTTCATATCATTGGTTCCACATGTTATCCAACCAAACATTCAAGTTTTCATGGTTTTTTATATGGTAATTTTAAGCTATCTCAGCATTTTCAATGCCTTCTGAGAATATCTAAGTACACTATTTTGTTTTATGTCACACAAGCTTTTACCCCATTGTACCCCTGGAGAAATGTTTTGTGAATTTTACAATTTTTAAGACCAGGTGATACAACAGCTTGACCTTTAACACTTAGATTGCTACAATTGTTTGCAAGTTTTTTACTCCAACTGTGTGAAATGTCCCTCTATTGTATTGTTGTACCAACCCTTCCTAAGTGAAGGATGGGAGGGGGCGGGGGTAAAATACAAGTCCAGGATTGGGCAGCACATGTGACCTTGCATGTGTCCCAGTCATGCATGTGAATGGATCTAATGGCACCTCTTCCATATGTCCTGATAAAAATCCACCATTTGAAAACCTTTGCAGCCCATTAGCTATTGAATATCCCTAAATTTGATTCAATAATTTGATCAACTTATTGTTAAAATTCTTTCTTCCACACTGTCTTCCCTTGATTTCTACATTTTCAACAAAATCTATTATATCAATAAAAAACATTTGATAGTGTAACATCCTGGAATGCACAGATGCCAAGCTTTTTAAACACAGGTAAAGTCAGAATGTAGAGATCATCTCCTCCTCATTCCCATCCCCCATCCAACGTTGGTTATGAGTTGAAACCATGGACTTATATACATGCACAGAGCATGTAACATATACATCCTATCCGTTGATAGTCGCCACCGGCTGAGACAAAAAAGGCGCACCAAGATGGCCACCGTGAAGCAATCGTCTGATTTGACGATGGCTCTGAAATATTTTAAGCAAAAGTTGAACTTGAATGGGAAACAATATCATATTCCTGCAATGCGTGACATGATTTTGACCTAACCTTACCATAATTCAAAAATATTTCAACTTTCTTGCAAAATATGGCGACTTTCTTGAGCAAGTCCAAACTTTCACACAAAACCATGGCAGACAGCCATCTTGGTGCACTTTTTCTCACAGGTACAGTAGCGACAATGTACCGTGTAGTATGCTTTGTCCATGTGTAGGAAGTTCGTGGTTTAAATGCATTCCAGCCATTTACTTTTACTAGTAAATATTGCCTGTCGCAGAGCAAGGCACAGACACTGCAGGGGACATGCCCCTATTGGTCATCATGCATGTTTACATATGCTTTAAAATGTGAAAAAACCACCCCACTGCAACTCAACCATTCATCTTCCTAAAGCAAAAACCTCCCCTTAAACTCTCCCCCCCTTCCCACACAGGAATCAATCACATTTTTACTGAAACTTTGAGGATACATCTCTTATTTGCTAGAAAATTATTGCTGTTTTTCTTTAGCCGAGGAAAATTCTCCAAATATTTTAGGAGTGTCCAGAGGTGTTATGTTACAGGATGGAACAGCTTTTAAATACTTAAAACAAATTAGTGTTTTTCCAAGAAGAATGTTTTTCAACTCCTTCAAACAAATTATTACCTACAATAATAAAATGATATTAAGAGGTGGCTAGAGCAGTTGCCTTACAAGAATCCTTGAATTTTGAAGAGTGCAGTTTTCTGAACAACTAGATAAAAGAACGGGAACTGATAAAGATACATTTAAGTTTACTAAAATAGTAAAACTACCACACCATTAAATTTTCTAAGGAGTGTGATGATTAAATTGTAGTACACCTGGAAAATCTTAAAGGCAAAGCCTTTCACAGACTATCTTGATACCTACAAAACTATGATTTATATCTGCAGATATGAAAGGATACTTAATATAGTGACAGAGACAATTTGTCACTGAGAAAATGAACTTCATTGAGTTTGAAGATTACTTTAATTGGCTCAAACTAGTCAAGTTTCCAATGATTTTTCTGAAATAACAATTTTAATATGATAACTTTTATGTTAAGATTGTATAGTTATTGTAAGATACGGCTTTTGAGACTAATTAGTATAATGATAAGATATATTCAAATGTGTAGCGATTGGGGAACAATACAAGTTTCTCACCAATCCCATCTCTTTTTGAGAGAATATTTGCTTTTTTGATAACTCCACATATTAGTTCCTCACGCATATGCATTACATTTATTTGCAAGGGTGCTAAACCTCTCACCCATCAACCCCCCCACCTGGAACAGAAACAGTCTAATCAATTATGCAGATGTTATTAACCTTCTGTGCCATACTGCAGACACAATGCAACTAGAAAGTACCTTGAAAGCTACTCTAAGCATCGAATAATTTGTGTCTTCATCAAATTAATTTGTTATCATCAAGCTTTCAGAGATACTCTGACATTGGTCTAAAATGCTTATATATTTATCTGGTCTGACCTCAAATGCAGCTATATTTATCTGGCCTGGCCTCAAATGCACATTTATCTGTCCTGACATCAAATGCATATTTTTTATATTTCTTCTGGGATAAATGTTATTATTATAACTGACTTTCACAATTTTTTGTAAAAATATCTTCACAGAATTTTAAATGCATGATACATATACCTTCTGTTGATGAAATGAAAAAAGGAGTACATCAGGATGATCTAACAACATACCAGCATCAGTGAATCAAAACACTAAAACTATGTTCACGTTACTGGTAGGGAAATTATACCTTTAAAGAAGTACATTGCTTTTTTTTTTTCAAGAATCTTAATAACGTTACTGAAAAAACAAAAACTATTGCTTCTGTAAAGGTTCAACTAATATTCACTTGGTGGGCAATGCTGTGTTGATAGTAATCCCGAAAAAAAGCATCTTCCCTTGTATTTCACATGACTCAGTTAGCAGAAAAAGCTGTTTGGGAGGTGTAATCTTGTAAAAAAATTGACTGTCACAGTCTTTTTGATATCAAAGTAGGTACAAGTAAGTATTAAACAGAACAAACCATTCTCTCTGTTTTAGTGTTCACAGTAGGATAACTCCCTTACGATGACCTTTCCAAAATAATGGTACATTTATAAACCAAATCAATGTGAGTAAAGTAATTGTTTGCACACCATTAGGAACATCAGAAAATATAAATCTATTGAAATTAAATAAAAAAATACAACTACCATACTCCTTAATTTCCTGAGGAGTGCTATTTGTAGCACATCTGGAAAATCTAAAACACAAGACATGCAAGTGGTATGTAACTGTACATTGTAGGAATGCAGGACCACTGTCCCTTACCATAAGACCAACAGGGTACACAACCATGAGGCAACCGACCCATTTCCCAACCAATATAGCAGCTTGGTTCTAAGTTTGCCTGTCAAAAATCTTTCACACAGTTTGATATATTTATTTCTTGTTTCTCATCTTGATATATCCTCCAGGTTACTCTTTCTTCTTCATCATCTTTGATCTTCTTTCCAATCTCTTCTTTTCTTTCTCCTAAGCTCATCTGTTGCTTCTACTTTGGCATCATTCAAAGATTTCATAAAATCATCCCCTGAAAACATAAAGTCAAGAGAGCTTTTTTAATACAGAATATACAGCTGTTTTCATGAAATGGCTAAATGCTGTAAGGTTGAACAATGAATGGCCTGTCCATTAGCACAGCATAATGCACAGGTCTAGAGTTGTTTAACCCTTTACCATTGTTTGGGTCTTTTTGGACCCATGCGGAGAGCTCGGCTGTCACCCATCTTTACTGTTTCACGTGGAGCTCGAAACTGCGAGTAGCTACCCGAAAATTCGGCCACAACAACGAGAGAGACAATAGTTTAAGGTCACAGGGTCAATGGCCCACAGAAGCTGATGCGGGGCGGGCTATGTCCGCTTTTCCGCCCACTCCCAAGGCGCGCAAATATGCCCTGATCGGAGCACAACAGTAAAGGGTTAACTGTGTTCATTCATAAACAACCAGACTGCCTGCATGTTCAAGTGGTTAGAGTATCAGACAGTCGGGAGGTCTAGAGTTGGACTCTTGGTCAGGTCATACTGAAGACTTTTAAAGTGAAACCTACTGTAATTGTGCTTGGTGCTCAGCATTAGGAATGCAGAAGGGAAACAAGCCAGTAAGCTATAACTGGAAAAGCATAATGCACAGCCCACCAGACTTGGAATAATTGGTTAGACAAGTGACTTGGCCATGAAACTTCATCCAACCTAACTACAAACGCCAATATTTTGATATTGAAGAGAGAAAAACCATAACATTTAATTTTTAAATGGCCACATTAAAATAGCTCAAGCCCAAGTAAAATGGAGCCAAACCTAAGTTTGATTATAAGCAGTACTCTGAGTTTATTGCAGGATAATGCATGGTCACCTAATCATAATGGTCCAATGGAAGTTAGGGACATTACAAATTATGAATAAATTTGTATGAGTATGGGCAGTTCTCTCCTTATTTGTTTATTACAGACTATTAGGAGAAACATGCAAACAAGCATAGCTGACTTGTAAACCTACTAAATAAACATTTGTGTTTATACATAAATGAATAGTTAATAAAGTCGTCATATTTATGCAAAATTACAAGGAATTGCTCAACGTACAATTTTAAACTAAACATACTGAGTAAAAATCTTATACCTTAGCTTAGAAAGCATTTGGGACATGTTTGGATCAAACCAGTAGATGTTCAAATTACACATAACATAATTTTGTAATTTTTAATCATTCGATAGATTTTAAGGGATACAACATAGAACTTAATCCCTAGAGTATCACTGAATACAATAAATTTGATAAATTGCAGGAATTACTTACAATGAACAGATCTCTCTTGCCTTGAAGATCCACCATCAACATTTCTACCTCTTCTAAGCTCAGAGTAAGAATGAGTTGATGCTCCTTGTTTTTTCCTCCCATCATCAGAACTATCTTCCTCCTCACTTGATATATGAAAGGACCTGTCTTGGTCATCAATTTCCTCCACCCTGTTAGAAACAACTCTGTTAAAGTCAACTCCCTCCTCACTGGTTTCTTTTCTCTTTTTATAAAGTTCTTCCAAGTTGTTCATTTTCTTGTGAAGTCCATCTAAGCTTGATTTAGTTCTTTGCTGAACTAATTCTAAGAGGCTGGCTTTTTTAGACATTTGTTCCTGAATTTGAAGCTGTAAAGTATTTAAGGAAACAAAATGATTAAGAGGTGCATGACAGAAAAACGAGAGGTGGCATCTAGGGGAGTTTTGTTTCCACATCTTGAGGAGTATGAAGCACCACAGGGAAACCTGAATCAATCTTTGAGGGGAAGTTTAGGAAAAATTTAATTTTTAAGTGTTAAAGAGGAACCAAACATACACGGAGTCCCGGCCAACCTTCCATTTCAATCAAACATGTGTTTCTTTAGATATAAGTGACTGAATTCTCTAGATTTGTGTTCCAAAGTGAGCTGAGGGCAGAAGAGATTATATCACTTCCTCACATTGAACAAAGGTCAGATTCTTTCTAACTGTAAACAAAATGGTTAAAAAAAAAAAGGACAGCACCAGGTTATTTTGATACTGGGAGGGGGGAGTGGGTTGCAAAAAATAAGTTGAGTGCTCCTTTGTTCTTTTTCCCCTTTTTCGTACTCTTTTCACATTTTCTTGCGAATACACAAGAGGTTGCCCCTGTCTTACCCCCTGACACTGCCCCTGCTTTCCAGTATCAATTTTTTTTTTCTAACTTTTTGATTGTCCTGGTATTTCTAACAATGGTTGCAGGCAATGTAAATCAGTTTCTTTGATGCTAAGATCTTAAGAAAAACAAGGACCACTTTATATTATCATAACCATTATTAAAATCATACTTATTATGAATGAAACATGATAAAATACCTTTAATTTCTGCTGTTCTTCTAGAAACCTTTTCCCAGAATCCTTTGCACCATCAAATTTCCTCTGGTTTTCCTTTGACAATGTTGGCGACTCCTACAGTAGGAATAAATAAAATTTGAGAAATAACACTCGTCAAGTTACGAGCTTTTAGAAAATTGTATCTATGGTACTGGAATTACAGAGAGGTTAACCCCTCTTTCAAGGCATCTTTCACTTAAGTGCACCGGGTACAGGGAGGGGGTGGAACATTAATTTAGAGTGAGTAGAGATTCTAATGCATGCACATGTAGATAACCAATCCTGAAGTTAAATTAACTGTCAGGGGCATGCATGGACTGCTTTATCTCATTGACATTTCTTTTTCATTTCTTCACACTCTTAAAGACGCATGTGTCACCTGCATGTCTATGACATCCTATTCTCACTTGGAAAATTTGCAGAATTCCATGAGATGGAATTTCCACAATTTTAGAAAATGATACTTCAAAATTTCATTATTTAATCCTACTACAACTTAAACACTCTTCCTGCTTTTCCAAACACGAAACAAAATAAAGCACTTCTTTTCTTTTTGTCCCAAAACATAACTTCCAGGCATTTTCTTTTTCACACCTACATTCTGACTTTTCTTTGACTAAATAGCAGGAATCATTTCTGATTTTCTATATGTCTGGGAATACTCTATTATACTCAGCTAAGGCACCAAGGTATTTTATAGGGGGCAAAGCATGAGTTAAGTGCTCCATTTTTTCTTTTTTACTTTTTTTTCTCTTTTCACATTTTCTGGTGAATATAGGGGAAAGTCACCCCCCTTCCTCCCCTGACAACACCCCTGACTACACTACTGACATGGTCAAATGGTTAGAGCATTGAACTTGCAGTCAGGTCTAGAGGTCGAGTTCTGGTTTGGTCATACCAAAGACTTTAAAAATAGAACCTATTGCCACTGTGTTTGGTGCTCAACATAAGCAATGGAGTAGGAAAGACAAGCCAGTGAGCAGCAACTGAAAAAAAGGTCTTGGCCTGCTTGACTTAAACCAATTGGTTAGAAACTGGGCTGTAAACTTCACCTAACTAACAAACTAAACTACTCACATTTGCCATCTCTGACATCAGCACTAATCTCTCATTATCACCTGACAACTCATTTAACTCCTCCAAAACCCCAAGACGAGTTGCTTCTAGATCCTCCATCTTCTCATTAAATTCAGATCGTATCTCCATCCTCAGTTCCTGCAGACGACTGGTTACTTCTATTTCATCCTTCCTTTCAGATTCATAGTCAGCAATCTGTCAAAAGTTTTTTATAATGCATAAATCCTTTCAAAGAACGATATAACAGTTGTGTCAAAATATACTACATTTCAGGATACATAACCCTTAAAAAACACTGAATGAAGCTCAAACAGATATTATGACAAACCCTCAAGTCATTGCTCATGATACTGTATTAAGCTTGCCTTTCAAATATGCTGAAACATGTCACTAGAAATCTTTATAAAATTTAAGTATACAAATTTATATAGTAGAATTGCTACACAAAATCTCATGGTACAGATACTTACTTTGAATTGACTGTTTGTTCTAGACGTAAAAACTGGGCCGTAAAACTCCATCTGACTAACTAACTAGATGTAAAAATGTTACCAAAGAACACAATAGTTTTTTCCATTACATCTCTACATATAAGATTGATACAACAAGTGCTGTTCAGAATTGGCTGCGTATCCATGGCTTATCACCCTTTGTTGTGTTTTAATATTGAAGCATAACCTAGGACTATTTGTGAGTTCTAAATTTAGTTTAGTTGCACCTGTAGAAAACAATCAATTTAGAAAAGTAAAAATTATCAAAGAAGATTAAACACCTGTTGCTGAAGGGTAGCATGTTTCTGGTGAAGTAAATTGAGTTCTTGGAACAGCCTATCTGCTCTGTCAGTCTGAGCGTCTGACTTTCTTGTCAATTCTGAGATTTCCTTCATCAGACTTTGTTTCCTACTTTCGTATTTCTGACAGAGAAAAATAAATGATTCTGTTAACTCAGGCATTTAGCATAACCATAACAAGAATGTAGCTGGACACTATTTTTGAGACCAGATAGGACATGATAGCAGTGAAGATAAAAGCAAAATGTTTCTTTGTATTTTTTTCTATAACATTAGCATGTCTACCTACAATTAAGGTGAAACTTTTAGCTCACACCATTTGCAAAATTTTGTCATAATTTCCAGAAACTATTTGTATCTGTAATGCAGGAATGTAGCCTATGGGGTGTACATGGGAGTATACCAATCTGTTTAGGGAACTTAGTACATTTTTTGTCCCCTTCTCCAAATTAGGTTACAGAAGCTCCCATTCAAAGACTCATTTTCCACTGTTGATCTTACCCCACAAATGTAGCATACTGTACACCACTCTTTGCACCTAAATTTCATTAGATGCTCACACTATCAAATAATTGCAACTATTTAAATAAGTCCACCTATCTCACACAGTTTCTTTGTGATGCAACATTAATGCAAGTGGAGAAGTTTAAAGTACAAAGTTAACACCTTGCAATGACAAGCAGAATAAAAAAAAAAAACTTACTGCATTAACCTGCTTCAGCTTTCGTTTCCATGCATCTACATCGCCCTCTAATTTTGATACGGACCCTGAGAGCTTGTTGTTTTCCTAAAAAAGAAGAATTAAAGAAATGTAGTGAGAATGAAACTTGATCCTTTTGTGGAGAACACACTTGTACACAATATGTCTGTTAATACATGAATAGTTAATACAATAGACCTTGTACATATCAACATCACATGATGTGATTTTGAAAGAAAACATTAAAGTATGTGGCACACTTGCAGGATTGACAAATCAGCTGTCTCCATTTGATGGTGTAATTTGAAAAATATGTTTTTGTTTTCAAATGAGAGAGCACTTTTTGGTCATGTGACATCATTTGCAAAATGTCTATATCTATGGTTTATTAATTATTAACAGTAAGATGGATCTGACAGGTGGATTAATTAAAAGGTGATTTTTTTTAGGTAGGGTTCTTCCTTCAAGTAGGGTTGTAGTTTTAAGTACAATGCCACTCAAAATTATGGTGATGGTTGTCAGAAGTCTGAGAAATTTTGTGCCTATTATTTGGTCTGGCCTTACAACAGACAATTCCAAATGGCACACAAATTTCAAATTGGTTATTTATCAACCAGAAAATGCAGTTCTTAAATCACTTGAATTCTACTCACTTCACATAAAACACACCATAATATAAGATCAAAATTTACTTCTACAATCAAACCTACAAAATACTCTACTATCAAGGCTATGAAAGTATTAACAAGATTCAATGCTCCTTTCAAGGTTTTTGAAAGCATCACTTCTCACCTTTTTCAATGATTCTGTTTCTATCCGAGACTCTTCCAGAGCTTCTAAATATTGCAACTTCTCCTTATCTTCGTCTTTCAGCTGTGATTCTGTAAAAACAAAGACAACATTGTTACATTTAATAGATAGAAAATACATAAACCCCTAAGGATGATGGTTTAATATCCCAAGTTCATCTATTAGCTGATGACTGTATTATGTACCACAAAATTAGTTCAATGAAAGATAATATCTGGCTACAAATGATATCAATAGTCTGTCAATAGGAATCTAAATGGAAATGAAATTTAATGTTTTAAGTGCTTTGCTATGCATGTTACTTATAAGCAGACACCCAGGGGGAAAACAACAAGGGGTTTACATGGTTCTGTGGGGCAGACAACCAGCTGGTTGTCTTATTTGCACATTTGATAGGCAATAGTAAGGGGCAAAATGCCCGCAACACAAGACTTCCTCATCCTACATGGATGCAGTAGAGAAATAGCAGAAACACTAATTGGTGACTGATATTGCATGTGGTGCCTTATAGACAAATCTGATCAGTTGATGACATGGGCCATTTGTGGGGTTCATCTGTCTTAAATTGTCTTAATTTTGTAGTCTACATGGAATTCTAAACCCTCATATTCACTGAAATTGAGGAAACAAAGAGGTATTTTAGTGAACACACATCCATGACACTGGTCAGAAAAGAATTTGAAAGATAAAAGCTGATGGATTGAGGAATGGACAACTAAATCAGACCATCACTTGAGTGTTCTGTTTCTTCAATTAAATACGAATTCCTGCCCTCCTTTAAATATAAAAACATCCTGAACTTTTGAACTGCACAGATGCAGGTCCCCAGTAAAACTTACGAAGGTTCTTCAATGTTTCATCAAATGACTGGTATTTTTTAAGGTTGACACTTTGCTGTTCCACCTCTGCTTTTGTCATCCTCAACGTCTGCTGTAATTTGTCTAGCTCTCTCTGTCTGATATCTATTTCATTCCGAAGCGAGTCTGCTTCAATGGACAGTTGGTGAACAGTCTGTAGAAGAACCACAACATAGTTTTGGGATGGACTTACCAGTTTTCCACTCTTGAATACAGGTACAATCAAATCCACTCCAAAATAATTCTAGGCTTAATGAGAAATATACCTTACATCATGCCTACGATTACAATACGACTAGGCAGTAGGCAGGGACACTGATCTCGTTTGTGGGTTGATTTGGGGGACAAAAACTTTTTAAAAGCCGGAATTGTGTTCGAACCGGAAACATCCATAGGCAAACAAAAAAAAAAAAATCCCTCAAACACATACTACACATCAGGGAGTTGTCAGGGAACTCCCTGCTCATACTGACAGGTGTGTAAACAAAAGATGGATGGCACATCGTAAATGCAGTATTTTTTATTGCTATAACTTAATAGGTTCAAATTAAAATGCAGCCCCAAAGTCATCATTTTGTTTATTTTGCCTGTTTCTTATGAAAAAACTGCCTGAATTATTTGGGGGGGGGGAACAAAACAATGTTTCCCCCCATTATTTTTCATTCAGTTCCCCCTGCCCCCCCCCCCCCCCCACCTGTGCCTAGGCTTACAATATGCCTAACCTTATATAGTAACCGCAGCTTATACAGTATTAAAGCTTTATAGTATGCCTAGCCTTATATAGAGTTTACCTTGAGTACTAGGCATTTTACACTCTCACTAACATTTGAAAGATCTGTCGCTGGAATTTGCCCACAACATCCAATTTATTTACCATGCAAACATTTTGTTTTGAAAATTTTTAAAAATGAACTTAAATCTATCCACCACCCAAAAGACAGATAAGCCAATCAACCAAAGCAGCTCTTTGCCACACCCTTTGAAATTAACATTTATCAAGCAAATTTCTGCATGATCACTTATTTTTAACCAATCATTTACCTTGTTTAATTTCCTTTTCTCTGTTTCATTCTTCTCCTCTAATCTCCTCATCTGTGTCTCTTTCTCTTCAATATCCTTTACCCTCCTCTCCATCTCCTCTCTAAGAGTTTTCAACCTCTCTTTACCTTCTCTTTCTTGTTGTAGAATCTCTTCTAAAGCACTACATGACTGGTCTAACTTTGAGTGGACACTTTTCAGTTCATCGGATGTCTTCACATTTGATTGCATGAGACTTTGAAGTTTCTGAAGCAAAAATGAGTACAAATAGAAAAGGTGATGTTTTTGAAATTTTTACAGTGGTCCTGATAACCTTCAAATGAATTTCAATTATCATTCCCCAGTTCACTGAGGAGTTTGATTGAAGTTTTATACTGGCTAATAATATTAGGCAGAGCTGCTAGCTAATCTTTCATTTGTTCATTATGATAACAACATATTTTGTCAGAAGTGATAAAAGACATAACACTGGAGTGAATACTTTCAAACTTGAAAAATGTTTACCACAAGGTAATAGGGAAATTTCTAATGTCAACAAAGCAACTTGAGTTTTTGACAGTCCATGGACAAGACCCAAAGTAACCTGAATTGTAGGAACTACTGAACAAACATACCTTACAAACCGTCAGCACAATATGTATGAGATTAAGCTAAAATGGAATGTACCATCCAAATTCCTTTCATACAATTCACATACAAAACTTCTACACTGAAAATATTGCTCAAAGTGGCCCACTGAGTTGGTTCATGAAATTCAACAAATTTTTCCAAACCTGTCAAGTTTTCTTCACAAACCAATGACAAATATTCAAGCTTAGACAATTGATATATCTTAAACACAAATAACTGTTTTATGAGCGAGTTCTTAATGGTTCAATTTGGCTTTCAAAAATTCTAACCACACACTTTTTTAATTATGCACAAAACTGTTACAGGTCAAACACTACAAAATTCAAAATTGTACTTTTTCCGTAAGTTCTGGATCTTGACGCATTCCGCTAACTATAAGCATTGTCATTAAAAAAACCCAAATCAAATACCTTCTCAGCCTCTGCTTTCTCTATCTCTGTATCCTTAAGCTCTGAGTTAACCAGCTTCAATTCAGCTCTCACATCTTCCAATAAAGAATAAGTGCACATTAAGTAAAGAAACACACAGTATTGTGATTTCATATTTTCCTTTTACTTTTCTTAAACATTAAAGGGAAAAAGCAATAGCCCAAACCATACATCAAAACAACAGCCAGATCCCCCAGATTTCTTTTAACATTTCCGTTCCAAGTGTCTATCAAGTGGTTTAAATATTTCAGTTCCAAGGTAAATGAAAGAGATATTCCTCCTTAATTTTACAATTTAGTGAAAAAAATATTGTCACACAACTTTCACAAACCATTTGTAAAATAGGGTAGGCTACTACACAGGTCCAACTTGGGGTAACTACATTTTCTCTTAAAAGCAGAAAAAATTATTCACTCTCACGTCAGTATTCAGATCTCAGTTAAATCTATCTAAATGTGGTTTTGACTTGTGAAGGTTTAGGGGGCTCTTTTAAAGACACATCAGGGGGAATGCTGCACAACATAGATGAATCCTAGCAGCCTAGTGAATCAGCCATTGGTGGGGGCCATCAGCCTTTAATATACTTTTGTACTCTTAATGGAGTTCTAGATCCTCATATTTAGGGGGAGGGGAGTTAGTTTTACAACAATTCATGATACAGTTAAACAGAAGATTTGGAAAGATTAAAGCTGACAGCCTCCCCCCCCCCCTCAAGGGTTAGATATTATCTGATCATCGCCTGAAGATTTGAACTCTTTCCTATGTGAACATCCAAATTGCAAGTTTGAAGAATTTACTTTTAGTCTCCTTATTTCTCCAATTGGTAAACTTAATTAACATGCCAGGATTACAGGATGAAACATGTAATGGCTCCTTAAAGTTCAGAACTCACTTAAATGACAGTTTAAGTTTACAACCATGGTACATCTACTTCAATGTGATACCCAAGACAGGCACATACTATCCCTATGATGAAAAAGTTATCATTAATATCACATCCAACAAGTACTTTCCCCCATCCCCTATCCCCATCAGTGTTAATCCTCACCTTTGACCTGTTCTTTAATATTCTGAGTCTCTTTACTCAGTGTTTGTTTCTTCTCCTTTAACTCTTTCACCTCTCTTTCAAATGTTTCAGCCTCCTGTTCAAGTCGGTCCATTCGATGAGAATTCTGCTCAATATTCTCCTGGATATCCTCACGCTGTCTGCAATATCAGATAAGGTAACAATGTTTTAACAATATTTGAGATTAGAAGTCACTTATCACTGGGCACCCTGAGGAAACAGGAGTACAGTGTCATCCTCCCTTTATCAGCACACAAGCAGCATAATTCAAAATAACAAAATTCCATGACTTTTCAGTGACTCTCAAGACCCTGGGCTACTTTTTCCTAGGACCTTTACAAAAGTCAGGTTACACAATAAGGTTTTTTTTCCACAAAATATTAAATACATCTAAACATCAAGAACATCTGACCAACAAGTTCACTTCTTAAAATTCAGTACCTTTCTAGGTCCTTTAAAAAAATACTTGATTTTCCCTGATTTTGAAGGTCTGGAAATTCAACTTTAAGTATTCCCTGACTTTCCAGGACCCATAAAAGCCCTGTTTTCCTCAATGCATTTAAAGAAGTTTCCTGTATAAGAGTCTCCCAGCACTCTTTTTATTCAACTTTGTGGGTCAGGAAGGTGAAGTTTGAGTGCTGAAATAATAAATTAGAATAACCAGAAACAAACAGGTTTGCAGTCTGAGTAACCAGTAATATCTTTTTATCCCTTCAGTGAAGACCTTTTCATTGAGAAATCTTTTACAGGGCAATTTCATCCTACATGCCTGCCCAGAAATGCAAGAATTGAAAGAATTGGTAAATTTCCTAAATGTATTACCTTTTTAGCTGTTCTACTTTCTGCTGCAGACTCTGATGTTTATTTTCCAGTAACTCTGTTTCTTTTCTCAAGACACCCAAACTTTCCTCCAAACTCTTCTTCTCCTGGGCCATCTGGTCCCTGTCTGGTCCATCTCTGTCCAGTTCCTGTTTGACCTGATTCAAAGCCGACATGGCCTTCTTGGTCTCATTGACCAATTTCTCTAGAGTGGCTTTTTCCTATCGTGATAAAATTTATTTAAAATTAAAACTGAAGGAAGGAAAACTCTTCATACTTTACATCAGAAAGTTCTTACCAAGACTGAGTCGAGAACAAGATAAAAGACAGACTTGCATTCGGAATTTGAAAGTGGTATTGAACTGAGATTCCACAGAGAAGAACTTTGATAAGATTGATGCTAATATTTCATACTTTCATGATTTGACAGCAAGTTGATCCAAATTTCATTGTGATTTACATTTCAAACAATGCCATAACTTTTGCAGATCCATAAGAATCTTAAATGCCATGCTATTTAAAACTGCCTTCATTCATTATGTTTCCACATTCAACTACATCCCCCATTATGTTTCCACATTCAATCTAAATATGCCTTAAAAGAGCATTATTTATAATTCCCATATCCTGACTCCCTTCTCTACTTCGTTTTATTCACAGACCCTTCCCTATCAACCATCTTCCCCTTCCCTCTATTGTAGAAGTCCACCCCTCACCTCTAAAACAGCTAGTTGAGTCTTCTCCAATTCTTTCAGCCTGGCCTCATGTTGAAGTTTAAGAGCCCCCAATTCTGTCTTCTCAATCTGAATCATCTCTAGAGTGTGTTTCAACTCTGTTTTGTGTTTGTCACCCTCTGCAGAGATGCCCTGGAGATGACGCTGTGCTGCATCAGATTGTTGTTGTAAATCAGTCAACTCAGATCTTTTTGTTTCCAAGTCCAAGCAAAGTTCACGCTTTTGGTGTTGAAACCTATCAATGTCTGCTTTCAAGTCCTGCAAAAAAAGGAGTCAAAAATACATTGCACAAAATAGGGAATTGTTCCATTAAATATCATAAACAATGTTCAGGCATTTCATTTTTTGTTTCTTTTACTAGCAAAATAAAATAAAATAATGTTTACAAAGCATCAGATAAACACTTGCTGTCATGAAAAGGAAAGTGTGTGCTAAAAACCACAAAGGGTTTGAGCACACTCACCATGAATAAAAATGTCAAAGAAAGTAAAGTAGAATATTGCAGAAAAAAGTATCCTTAAAACTGTGATATTTAACAATCTTATAATCAAACTTTTCTCTGCTACACATCGACAACTTCCCCACCAATATCCCCCCACCAATATCTAAAGAAGTTAAAGAAGCATACCATACTTAACATAAACTAAAGATTCATCAGAACCCCTTAGGGTATTTCTAGCAAAATCAATAAAAATTCAAGTAAAATTTGTTTGACTGGATACTTAAGAATGTTTTAATACTTTCAGAACAATAGCTCCCTCCACTGAGGTTTGTGTTGAAACAGATTTAAAGGTTGATCTGTGTCTAGTGTTATACAAAAATAAACAAAGTAAACGAAAATGATCAACTTTTTATTGTAGAGGTATATTCCAACATCCATTACACTCTCATCATAATTTTATATATTTTTGTGAGAACTTGGGCACAGTTTTGTAAATGTAAGTAATATGTTTGGTATTTCAGATTTCAATCGCCATTTTAGCTGTAACAGAGTAAATCATAGAAGCATACATGTCATATTGCACATTAATGAGGGTCAGAATGATAACTGATATGGTCATGTATTTGACTCATCAGGACACTTTAAAAAAATAAAATATCTTTGTGGTACAAATTCTACTGTCACATCACAGCCCAGGGACATTACCCCTTTAACCCATTCTTGTTATTATTCAACATATTATACAAATTCACTGATTAAACCATCATAGGTATTCAGTTCACTTGGCACTAGAGAGACTAAAATATTTTACGGTGTGTGTGATTTACTTTATCATCTAGTATGTAACTGTCAAACAGCTTGTTTTAACTACTGATTGCTCTTTCCTATTAACTATCACAACAAGAGCAAGACAAATCATGGAATTTGTCTAAATCAGGAAGTTGTCTGACTCAGGAAGTTGTCTGTTTGCTCAGTTCAGCTGTTGAGCAATGTTGCAAAGCAAGTAACCGCCACCCACCCAGCCTTTGGGAAAGTGGCTAAAGACTGGGGATATGCTCACGTTCATCTGATGGGGGCATGGAATGGTGTTCCAACTAGGAGAAGGATTGGCAATGATGAGTACATGCCTGCCTAGGGAACCTCTGAGCACTAGTCCAAAAGAAAAGGCTAAGATTGTCAGTGTTCATCCACGCTCACTCTGGCATAGGGCCCTCAATGAGCCAAAATTGCTTCTTAACCCTCAAAGTATGACATAAAATATGTATTTTTTGGACTTTAAGACTTTAGGTCCAATGTTCTTCAGCTTATTTAGTAAAAATGCCAAGAATAATACCAGAAATCGATTTATGTATTTCCCTCAAAAAAGACGTAGTGTGTTACAATTTACTCAAACTAATGCAGTACATAACTATGTATTTAAACACTTAGACAACAAAGCCAACAAAAAAATTAAAAAATGACTTGAAAGAGTGTCTGGTCAGAAGTTGTTAAAATCCCAATTGAAATGTTCCTTACTCACAAAACATTTATTTATGTGTAGGAAACTGGGATTGCAAGTCTCACTGTTTAATCATAGGCATGTGAAAAAACAACAGTTTTGAAAAATTTGGTCTACCAGGGTTTTGTCAAACAAGGATTGAGTATGGTAGGCTGATGATGTCCTAAACATGAGTTTTAAAAGATAATTTGCAAATTGGGGAAGGGGAAGTTGGGGGTTAAGCACTTGTAAATGTAAACATAAAGGAGAATAACTAAATTACTAAACTGGTACTAACCTTGATCATTTGTTGTTTATTAGATACCTCTGTTTCTCCTTCTCTAAGAGCTAACATCAAGTCATGACGATGCCTGTCCACATCTGACGAAAGGGATTGCAGCTCAGCTTGTTTGGAAGCGTGCTGCCTTTCAATCTTCTCCAGTTCACCTTGTTTGGTGTTAATCTTCCAAGGTCCACGCAATAATAAAGAAAATTTCATTAAGGTATTTTTCAAAATTATGTACTTTATTTAATGGTGTTCTGAGAGTAATGGGATGGCATAAAGAGTTGCATTCCAGACCTAGCCTACTATTACAAGTCTGACTGCCAAAATAAACTGAATGGAATCTTTAATCAAATGAAAAAAAAGTACAACTTTATGGTCCACCAGTAGATCTCCTACACAAAACAATTCACCCTCTTACAAATAACAGTTACAAATAGTTGATGGATAGTGCTACACAAAACTTTTTATCAATGACCACTTACTGTGGGAAACAACATTACTTGAAATAACCCATACTCAAATCACCGGGAACTAAACAGTCTAAAACCAGACATTTGGGCAGTAAGTCCGGTTTTACTTGATGTTAACATCAACAGTATAACCACCCCAAGGGCCTACTGGATTTTATCTTTTTTATTGTTTCAAGGGTTGGTATGACTATAAACTGTAAGTGCAATCATCAAGTAGAAACCCGACTTGCCACCCAAAAGTCAGGCTTTACACTGTTAGTGGTAGTTGATTTGAGTAAGGGCTGTTTTATGTAATCAATGACACACACCATAGCTTTATCCAACAACCTTTTGCAATTACTACTTGGAAAATGCTATGTACTTCTATGCTCTACAGGGAAGGTATAATAACAATTCAAAGCTACACTGTCCAAACTGTTATAATTTCTTGTAATGATTCTATCATTAGATATCATTATTATGTTGTCTTTTTGTTATTCAGCACAAGTGTATTACAAAATTTAAAAAATTTGCCATGCACCCATTTGAAATTAGGCATGTGAGATTCTGCATTAAACACATTTCTCAATGGTTAACGGGGGCATTCCTTCCACGTTTAAATCATTTCTTTCCCATGAATCTGAGAAACCAAATTAGGGTGTCAGCCATCACAGGGGGAAACCAGCATTAATCTGCCCCCCTCTTGGGTCTGCCTGTACCATAGATTATTCTGTCCAATCCAAATCCTGGACTTTATCTGCTTATGTTGGAATTTTGGACTGTTTGCAGCCATCCATTGTACAAGAAAACAAACAAGTAGGAAAATTAAGATCACTGGCCCCCAGTCATGACCAATAATATTCCTCTGACCATCACCTGTCTTCCTGGATTCCTTTGTAACAAAGACTATTAGCCTTTATGGCACTTGGTCTTTTAAAAATAGAGAAGTCTTGCACTGATGATGCTACTATAAAAAAAAAATAATTTTTATTCTCACTTGACTGACAACTCTCTCCAATTCAGCCTGTCTGTCTGCCAACAATTTCTCATTTTCTCTGGCAACTCTTGCTTGCTTCTCTGTCCTTTTATTTACAATTACCATTTCAGTTTGCAGATGCTCATATCTGTAAGATAAAAGACACCAGACCATAAAATGTTCCACCTTTCATCTTTGAACCTTGTATCTTACAACAAAAAGGAAAGTGAGTAACTGACTTAGAAATAAAGTGCATCACATTGCAAGTAAGTCTTACTACGTAAAGCAAAATCAATGAAAATTTTTGTTCACAACAAAAAATAAACAATGAGAGTGAAGAATTTATTTTACACTTTCCCTCTTAAAAGGACAAGTACATTTAAAATAATGCTCACTTTACAATTTAAATTTAACAACTTCATTACCATATCATGATGACTCCATCCTCCACCACACCCCATCCCATTCAAAGTCCCTCATCAAACACTCACTTGTCTTTAAAAGACTCAATTTTTTCTTCCAATTCTCTAAATTCTTCTTCTCTTGCATTTAAGATTCCTTCCATCTTATTTCCTTCAGTCTCTTTCAAATTTCTTTGCTGCTCCAGAGCAGTAATTTGTTTCCTAAGATCTACTAAATGTTCCTGAGCTGTCACAAGATTAACAGCTGTCTCTTCTGCTCTCCTCTCAAGCTCAGCGGAATCTTCCTGTGTGTGGGTTAGCTTCAACTGGGTCTCATTCAACTGAGTCAGAGCAGCCTCTGCCTGTAAATGAACAAACCATTGTCAAAGCTTAAATAACTCCATCAGATCAGACTTTACATGTACAATCCCTTAAGCTATGTTTGTAATCCTCCCAAACTTAAAAAAAACAGCTTCCACATGACTAGAGTGACATATGTGTATGTGCATACAGAGAGCTATATAAACAGGAAAGTGCATCTAGTTCACCTGCTTCCTGGGTTACGTAGTCTATGTACTGTACACCCAAATATACTGCATATGTGCTGTGTAAACTGCATTCATGAACTAATCAGGGTCTAACACACCAGCAAACAGGAGTGAGGAGGGGCTATGTAAACCTCAGGGTATACTTTTAGCACCAGTGTTGGTGTTAGGACTCAAAACATGTCCCAGAAATTCCTCCTCCTACAATGAGCCATTTGTCACAAGCTTCAACCACATGTTTCACTACAGCCAACACAAGGATGACCCCTAAATTTGTGCAGCACTTTAAATGTTTAATGTTCAGTCTCACCTCCTGTTTCCCCTTTCCCCCTCCCAAACATAATTCTACTATTTATGTATTCCCTTCATGTAAACTGACTGATTTATTACCTTTGTATAAACTAACTGATAGTCTTGTTGACACTCCTGAAGTAGTTTATCAGCTTGCCTTAGCTCTGCTCGTCTCTTAGCAAGAGTTTCCTCCAAGCAATGGATTTCATCCTGTAAATCATCTTGATGCACAAAGGTTTGCTCTCGGAAAAAATCTTCCTCCTCAGGAGTTATCAATAGCTGACCTTCCAGAAATGCTCTAGTTACATTAAAATTGAAGATTCAAATTTTTAATATCATGGTGATTTTTTTTTTAATATGAGCACATTTCTGTGGTGGTTGAAAAAAAAAGAATTCATACACCTCCACTCTTCCTTCATTCCACCCCCTCCCCTCACTCCCAGCCCCCTACCTGTCTTTATTAAGACCAAATGGAAAAGCCCTCATTTTCACTTCCAGTTGAATTTTCTCTGTTATTGATTGTCAATAAGTGCAGATCCCATATCACTTTAGTAATTATTTCAATCCTATACAGATAGAGAATTTCAACCTTCTAACCTCTTTTAATCAATTGCATGCTTTACTTGAGCATTACGACATCCTTCTTCTTACTGTCCTTCAGCAATATCAATGATTCACTACAAAGTACATGCACAATGAAGACAACTCCTCTCTCAAGTCTTAATAGACTGGTGGTTTCCACACCTTTTGGACTCCCTGTATCCCTACTTTGTCTCCTGGTACCCCTCAAAATATCCTCCTGCCACTACATTTGATGACCACACAGCACTAAATTTTTTAGAGTTGTCTCTAAGAGGCTTGTAGTAGTTGTCAGGTGCCCCCTGTAATGTTTTCTGGTACTCATGGGTTACTACTACTACTAATTCCCACAATCCTGGTTTGAAACCAGGGCTAGAAACCAATCATGACAATAATCTGAATGCTGCATAATTAAAGACAGACACCCATCATACCAAGGTACATTCTTCCTTGAGGAATCACGAAATTCCCACCAGTGGTGCTCCTTGATTCACATCACATTCGAAAGATGCCAAGCACTCCAGATTACACTTACAACAGGCACAAAAAGTGTTCTAAACAGGGCCTTGTGTGCTAACCAGGATAGCCCATAAAGAACAGGTTGGGTTTGTTTGAGTATAAAGAGATAAAAACATTTGAGGGAGAGGCTAGAATAATATATTTGAGCAAATTTAAAGTTTCTGTGGTGAGCAAATTTGTCCTTTAAACAATAAGTACCCATTTTGTAATAATAAACTTCCTTTCCTGGACATATTCTAAAACTCCTTTCTTGCAGCCAGATTGTAATCTGTTATTAATGATGCAGAGCATCCATTACATGGAGATTTTCATTACAGAATCATTGCCATGAGTGGTAGAATGAGACCTCCAGCAGCTGCAACAAATAGATTTGCCAATACGTTTTTGCCAGATGCCATTTCTAAACACCAGTCACTCACAATAACACCATAATAACACCATTATTTTTTATTGATTATTAATTTTATGATTGATAATGCTTGCATATGTGAGCTGAATTCATCCATTTCTGGGATTAATAAAGTGAAATCTACCTACCTATCAACCAATAAGATCCAAACTCTTCTGTCATTTATCGTCAACAATAAATTATAAAAGACATTTTTTGTACATACCGTCTCTCCTTTTGTTTGGTCATTTCTTGTTTCAACTCATCTAGTTTAATTTTCATATCTTCCTCTCGCCTCCTAAAGTCTGCCTCTTGCTCATCCAGGTATCTCAGCGTATCTTTCCTGACTTTAATTTCTCCTTTAAGAGTATCAAGCTCTCTGTGCTTCATCTGTAATGAGAAAAATGTCACACGGCAAAATGGGAATAATGAAAGCTTCACAAATTTGATCACTAAATTTGCTATCCTTGAAAGTTCATATATTTGTTTTAGTTCAGTTACATACTGAAACATACTTCACAGTTGGGGCAGTCTTGTAATACTAATGCATAACCTGAACTGTGGGGTAAATCTGTCATATGGGTCTTTTTTTCCCCTAGCAATGCTGGAAAGAAAACAGCAGCTGACTGCAGTATGACCATAAAGGAAATACTACACACTCCTGGAATGAAAATCATCCCTGCACTTAGAAAACAATCCCATGCACAGAATATATGCAATGCATTCGTTTTCACTCAAACACTTCATTGCCATGGGTAAGTAATGGAACTGATGTGTCCCCAAGTGACCCCATATGAATACCCACTAGTAAATATAAGTGCCATGGTGAAGCTAGCTTCATGTTCAGACCGCACTTCACAGTGGCCCAGGTATTGTCCCACTGCAGCTAGGCAGCTTTTGGCAATATACTGCACCAGTCTAACTTAACAGAAATACAGGCTTAAATACTAAACAGCTCCTTTATGATGCAGTAGTGCAAGGGAACTTGTATTGCTACTATTAAGTAAAGACTTTTTAAAAGGATTGTTTTAGTTTGTTTCAGTTTCATGCTGTTCAAATTGTGTTGAGTTTTCTCATAAAACATATTGGCAAGATAAAATAAATTACTTACCCTTAAGGATTTGTTTATCTTGTCAAGACCACTCTCTGCTTTATTATTCTAAATAAAATCAAAACGAAAACAGAGGTGACAGAATATCACAAGTAGATTCCTGGAATCATGCTTACAAAGGATACAGAGAACTGGCAGATGAAATATTTGTACTGTGAGCCCAGATAACATCAGGCCATCTTATTACAAGGTCTCCATTAAACAGAAACTGTTCCTTATGTTACCATAGTAACAGGAAGCATGGTTATATGGAAGTATGGGCACTTCAGCACTTTTCTGAGAACATCATGGACAACTCACTTTTTCAGTCCGTAAAGTTACAACCAGGAAAGTCTATAATTTGTCCACTTTATTTTGAAATAAAATAGACTTCAGTGGAATTAGGAATTAAGGAAGTAATAATCTAAATTAGGCTCCACTGGGACAATTTCAGCTGTTTTATCCCCTTACTTTTGCTCCAACAAAATTTTTGGTGATGTCACACTTTTTCATTGTAAAATCTGGGGCTACATTTGTCACATTACTGAAAATGATGGTTTGGTAACCGCTAGTTATTTTAGTGCTTCATACTGATGAAAACTGGGTATTTGTGGACATGAGTGGTGATGATCTTTACCATTTGTTTTTCATTACAGACCTGTTAACATTTGTCTAGATTTAACCCCCTAAAACGGACCTGAAAAAGTGGAAAAGAGTTTTTAACATCATTTGTGCCCAAGGAATAGTTTTCAAAATCAATATTACAGTAGAGATTCTGATGACGGGAAAAATAATTGGAATATACAGCACGTCAATTGTAACCTGCAACAATACCTCATATTTAAGACAAAAGTTAGTGACTTCTTGCGGTCATATTCACTCAGCTTTGTGAAACTGATACATGCTGTTTCAACTGCTACTTTGTGAAATGTTTGTGCTACCAAATATTTGTAAAGTCACACATCTGGATATGTGTATCACTTTGCCCTAGTCTCTTGGTCTAATTTTGAGAGGATTAGATGTTAAACGTCTGCACAAAACATAAATTTTTGAATTCTATTGTTCTCCAGGGCTTGAACTGCACCTTCAATACCTACAGACTATCTTTATGAGTGTGCACCACAGTAAGGATAGGCAGTGCTGGATTTAATCTGTATTTCAGTTTTTAAACTCAGTTTTAAATTTAAAGCAATAAACCAATGATTGCACTTTGCTCCTGACTGGTTTCAAAAAAGAAAAAGTTAGATTTGATTAATTTTCACATTTGGTTGAAGGGGGGGGGACGGGAGATTTTCTCAACTTTTTCCTTATTTTGGTCCTCACAAGTTTTTACAAAATAACTATGTAAATTTCATTGGTGTATCTTAAGCATGAAAGGGGTTGCCTGAAGAACTAAACACCAAAAAAAAAGTTGATAAGGACTTGGCTTTTAATGTGTTTCTAACCGTATCGCTTACCACACTATTCATGTTCTTAAAATATATTGCTAAGGAACAATTTGGAGCAAAATCACAATGGACAAATCCTGCTGTTGAGATACCACAGTAGTGACAGTACATTTTATTCCCGAGTACTGACCTCTTGGTATCAAAACTGGCCCTATGATGACAAGTGAAAATTATAAGAAATTCTTGTACCTTTTTGGCTTGAGATCTGGATAATTCCTCTTCAAGTCTTGACAATTCATCCTCCTGAAATTAAATGAAGATAGACTTTGGAACATCCCTGAATGCAGAAATATTTATACCATAAGGTCACAGAATATTATTATCAACACTAAACCTCCCCCCCTCCCAGAACAAAGGAAATGAGTGAATGAAAATGAGTATGCTACTTAAATTATATTGAACTAATATTGCAAGTAACAGAAATCAGACATACTGGTATACTAGTACTAAGTGTGAGGTAAATAATGATCTGATAGTGATCAATACTTGGAAAATGAGCATCTTGGTATATATAACTAGTATAAATCACAGGCTAAGAGTTGTTTCATCTCATTCAGGTTAAATGCATCCAAAAATACCCAAGTGTGGAGTTTTTTCAGGATATTTGGGACTATAAATATTGCTCCTGATTGTGTCAGCATTACAGATTTAAGCAAAATTTTTATCAAATTTTATTACAAGATAAAATGGTACAACTAAGCTGATCAGAGGTGTCAATCTTGGGAGGGGGAACAGGGGACATTGTCCCTCCAATGAAAATATTGGTGGGGCAAACACAGCATTTTGTCCCCCTCCCACCAATAATTGAGGCAGATAAAAAACAAAAGGCAGTATAATAAAAAATGTATGACTTTATGGCATCCAGAAATGTCTATCTGAGCCTATTAAGGTGATAATTCGCATTTATAATGTCCCATCAATCTATATTTTGTGTTTGTGTGAGTCAATGTAAGAGGACATTTGTTAACTAGTTTAGTTAGATAGAGTTTTTCAGCCCAGTTTCCAACTTGTTGGTTCAAGTCAAGCTGGCCACAGCCTTTTTCCAGTTGCAGCTCACTGGCTTGCTTCCCCTTGTGAGTTGACATACCTGTTTGTTTGTTTGTTTGTGCCCATACAAGTGTACCCTTGTGTGTGTGTAGGTGGATTATTTATAGAGAAATTCCAGCATACAGAGGAATTCTGGGAGGGTTTTGCCTCTTGAAAAATTACTGACTCTCAATTCGAAAAAATAGATCAATGCCTCTGCAACTGATCCCACCAAATACTAGTCTAACACAAACCTAAAATCTATAATTTAAGATACATTCAATACCTGCTAATTCCAGTCAAGAAAATATTTACAAACAGAGGTAATTAGTTTTGTCACCCTTAATAAACTTGTCGTTAAGTAGGGTATGTCAAGTAGGGAATGTCAATAAAATTTCACAAGTTCCATGCCACTCCCTCACCACACAATATATAAAGGAAACTTTATTCAGTTACATCCCACAAATGTCTTCTGAGGCTATTTCATGAAGAATATGTGACCCACACTGAAATTCCTTTACTTTGGTTTCTTACTCAAAAAGAGGTCACTTTTACAGCAATGTTTGAAACTTACATAATTAAATGACCTTTAAACCCTTCAAACTGCACCTTTCACAGGGCCTCAAAGCGACCATTTGTCCCACTGAACCCACTCATAACTTAAGCCTTGGGGATCATCAATTTGGATTCGGGGTTAAGCAGTAATATTAAATCCCCCATTTTTTTGTGTTTCTGGCAGAATCCCTGACCTTCTTGTGGATCAGTTATCTAGCTGACTAAGCCTTTTTGACTGTTAGAAGGTCATGGGAAAAACTGATCACTGATGTTTGTCTGCCTGTAAGCTCAGAACTAGTTTTAGCTAAAACTAGCCCACCAAACTTGTGAAATAGTTAATTTAAATTTTTTGTGCACCCTTGAATTAGAAGTCCCTATCAGAAGGCCCCACTGAATTTTTGTATTATGAACACAATTCCCTCTACCATATCATGATTGATACTTGCAGCACTTTATTTCTTTAAGAGGCCGCATATTTTACAAAACTTAAAACACTGTAAAAGTGGGTTTTTGTGTAAAATAACAATTATTAAAGTGATAGTGCAAGGTCACATTTGTATGATACAGTATCAGATGGAGTGGATTAAAAAATAACCTTCTTTGCACATACTGGTGTGATTAATGTTGTAAGCTTTTCTTCAATTGCAAACTGTTAGCGAATATTCCCTATTCAATCCAAAGGCTACACACCAGACACTATTTTTACAGTCAATGCTCCCAATAGGATGTACATACCAGGTGGTGATGATCTGGAACATTACAGAAGAGACCTCTCGCTACATCATCTCCTGGCCTCTGCTTCTTTCTTTTGGGTGTACCAGATGAACCATAATTAGACCTGCCCTCTTGAGGAGGGTCACCATGTCCTCCCCTATCATTAAAATTATGAGGATGCAAACTTTGTTGGTTTCTGCTTGCCTCCTGAGGCAGGTTTGTGGTCTCCTGTCTTCTATCAGAAGAAATGTGGTAAGACTTGCCTGGGGAGACAGGAGGGCCACTCTGCTGGGATGGGTACAACTGAGATGATGGTTGATAAGGAACTGATGTTGTCATTGCTTGTTGAAAGGGTGCTGATGGGGGCAGACTGAGACCATCCTGAGGTGCATGCACAAGGGGTCTGGATAAACCACTGTGTCCTGCCTGCATTGGAACCTGAATTGGTTGTGATTGTTGCAGTATGGGATAATCACCTTGAAGTGAAAACTGAGGGGCTGAGACCTGGTGAGAGGCTGGATGCAGATGAGAGGTTGAAAGCTGATGAGGGGCTGAAACTTGGTAGGGGGATGAAACCTGTTGATGGGCTGATACCTGATTAGGGATTGGCTGGATGCCTAAGCCCTGAGGGGGTTGAAAAGCTGAAAGATAAATCAGAAGATTATGATTCAAATTGCCAAATAAGTAAATTCATAACAGGAAAACAAAGGGACAAAAACACTGATGAGCAATACCTAATTGCTACATCAAATATATGTTTCAGCAAGTATCACTCGGTTGGATTCTATGTTTTTCACAGTTTAGAGCTAATAGTGTAAGACATAGGTCTGAAAAGATGTTTTATAACTTGGAGCAAAATTTCATGATTCAAAATATATTCTTTCACTTTATGAAGGAATAAATTAAAATATGCCTAGAACATTTTAACACAAATATTAACATTCATCCTAAATTTATATATTAACAAGCCGTAAACTTACCATTAGCTGCATGTTGGGGCAAAGGGTATCCCTGCTCTTGTGCTTGGGAGGCCGGTGGAATAACTTGGTTATAGATTGGTTGATTGCCATCTAGAATACCACGAATAGCATCAACTTCATCCTGAATATGGGCAATAGCTTCTTGGTCAGCTGGTCCTACAGTTGTGAGACAAAAATTCTTATCAATGAAAAATACAGAATTAGAAGACAGCACATCATTTCCATCCTCGGTTTGGTTTGTGATTCCCCTCCCTTTAACACATTACATCAGTGTCCATTCTTGGGAGACTACCAACTTGTACTTTCCCACCATCTTTCAAAACCTTCACTTCCTCTATTAAAGGAGCAATCAGAGTTTGACAGAGAATATTAACCAATTCTTCCAGCACCTCATTTTCCCTCACTGAACTGATTGTTTACCAGAACATAGAAACATTGAAGAGGTCTTTCTGGTTAGAAGAAATTTGTGCTGATTTCTGTTGAATAAAAGGTTTTAAATATATTGTCTGAATAAAATTCCACACAGTTCCAAGACTAGGAAGCCTTCACTACACATTACACCATGATCACGGATCAATTTTTGTGCATTCCAACTAGGTGAAAGTACAAATAAAGAGCAGAATAAATGATTTGATTGACTGATTGATTGATTCTATTGGTACTGAGACATGAAACAACAAAGTAACAGAAAATATATTAAAAGAAACAGAGCACTATGGATAACCCCAAATGCCTAGTTAGTTAGATGGAGTTTTACAGCACAGTTTCCAACCAAATGCCTACAAAGAGATCATTTGCACTTATTTGCATTGGGGTCCTTTGAAAAGGACAGAACAACCAAGCAAACGGACAATTAACGGTTATCCCAGATGAAAGATAAGAGGTATTAAGCAATCTTTGTGTTTACCTGATGTCATTCTGTTGAGAGCTTCCTGCAGTTTCAATAATTCTTTTTTCTGATCCTCTAGTGTGTCATACAGAGCTTTAATTTCTTCTTCTTGTCCAGCTATTAGAAAAAAATGAACAAATTATCATGAAAAATAAGTTTTTCAGTTGCTTGTTTTTAATAGCAAGAATATAATAATAGAGCAAAGTCTCAAGAACTGAAAATTATGTAGACAGAGGAACAATTTTATAACAACTTAATATTTCAGGTAAACATGGGTAAAATCTGGGATTTTTTTACTTGTAGTTTAAATAATGATTTTGATTTCAAATGTGGATGTTATAACATGATTCAGCTTTCAGCAATCAATTTTTCCACATTTTTCTTAATAACTATTGAGTAAAACCTCTAAACTGGTTAAAACACAAAACATTCAGGCAACTAAAATAATGAGTATAAGAAAGTTACAAGAAGAAAGGCACCATGTGATTACTATTTAAGGAAAGTAAAAAATTTGGAGCAGGCTTGTTATGTCTACATTTATTTTTCTTAACCTCGTATACCATTCTCTGTCAATATTAAACTAATTTTATTTAGTTTAAAGACAAAAGTTAACACTTTTTTCTAAAATTCAGTAAAAATACTGAGGTTAATATCGTTATGAAAGTGTCATGCAATTGTATTACAGCAGCAATTTAAGCTAGTATCAGTTTGACATGTAGCAAAATAGTTGTCATATTTGCAACTATTTTCTAACGGTTGTAACTATATGCTCTTACGACCATTTTTGTACATTTTTCTCCTGTTTTCAGTTCAACACAATTTGCTCAAGAAAATCTCAAAGCTCTCACCATGATTTCTTCTTTGACTGATGATGCATTGAGGTTGTGTGCATGTTTGTACACATTCCTCTGGGTGAAGAATTTGGGGGGTGTTTGGGTCAAGGAGGAGGAATGTCAGGATTTATGGGTCAAGTTCTGGAGGGAAAAGGTTACACAGAGAAGCTTACCTAAAGTCTGGTCAGCTTCATCACATTTCTCCATTTCTTTCAGTAATTGTTGTTCTTTATCGTTGAGAGCATCTATTAATTGTTTCACATCCTCCTTGGCTTCTGCAAGCTCTTGCTCAGCCTCAGCTAACCTCTTTCGTGCTGCTAGCTCAACCTTTTATGTAAGAGAAAAGAAGAAAGGTATCATGAATAATATCACTTTCTTCAGTTTTAAACAATAACTTTCACATTTATTGGAAATTGGAAGTTGTATACATGCTGTCTCATCATCCAATCCAAAAAGTAACTTACAAAAGCCAGTGAATGAAGTGAAGTTTTTTTTTTTTTTTAAAAAAAGAAGGTAGGTCTGCTTATAAAACAAGATTTTGGGGAGAAAAAGAGGCATTACTTTAGCAGAAGATATGGGTGACAATCAGAAACAAGGAGAAAAAAAAAAAGGATAACCTTTCTCTGTACAGGAGACTTACCATGACAGCAAAATAGTTTTTTTTTTTTTTTTTAATTATCAACCATGGCAATATATGGAATTGCATTTTTAGAAGATAATCATAAAATGAAGTGGTAAAACATCTAGCCCATGTAATAGTAAAGTTTTTGACCACTGACGACATTTTCCTTTCTCTCTGTAGACGAACCTTTGTTGGGCCTTTGGGTTTATTCTTTTCTTTCCATCTTCTTCCATAACTTTCTCTTGGTGACTTTTCTCTGTCTTTTGCTCTTCTCTTTAATTGTTTTTGCAGCTCACTGATAAGCTGGTCTTTTTCTTCAAGCTTTAAAAAATGACAAAATTTCATAAAGCTTATTAACTATGTTTCACATAGGAAACAAATGATGTAATTTTTAACTTGCAATGAAATTATAGCTTAACTACTCTTCAAACCCTTAATTGCTTTCTTCATGTTCAGCACAACTACTCAAAGGCTGTCCCCAGGCTGCTACCAGGCCTTGCTTGGCTGCTACACTGACTTAGTAGCATGCTGCAACATGATGCCTTTTGGAATAAAAACTTTCTATCCAAGGCATACCAAAGTAGAAATGGTTCTAGGAATACCGAGTCTCTAATAAGAGTACTTCTGCATCCAGAGCCACCTTTTACATCTGAATATCCCAATGTAACAAAAGATTGTACATTCATTCCCTTTAATAATAAATGTCTTCATTTCTTTAGTTTTTAAATGCCAAGGGTTCTTAGTCCTGTACTTAGGACCACATATGAATGTACCCGCCAGATGGACAATTGAGTCAAGTTGCACTCAAGTCACATTAAAAGTAGCATATGACTCGACTTGATTGCAAAGCTGAGTGCCTCTTTACACCTCTACTAGGCACCAAGGTAGATCTCTACTACAAGGCTCCGATATACCTCACACCATCAACAAAGTACATGCCATTCACATTTTTAATACAATAAGTGAGTTGGCGTGTTTGTGGTTCAGACAATACGTTTGTATCCTAAGCAAACTAAATATGTCTAGAATGACAAACAATACCAAAACGAGGCAATATGCTTTTCCCTGAAAAGCCTGTCACACTATTCCGGGCAAACACTGCGTGCAACTTGCAGGTAACAAGTTTGCTGCCCACAGCTCCCTGCAGATGGCATGAATCTAACCGTATCTCACCCTTATCTTGCCCATACTTGCCTGAAGCAGTGCATGGAAGTGAAAGTTGCCCGCAGCCAAGTTTTGAACATGCTCAAAACTTGTTCCAGGTGAACTGCAGGAGCTTGCGTTCAGAATGTCAGTTCTCCAGGTATGGAGTGAGGAAAGTGAGAGCATGTTGCGGGCAAGTTACTGTCTTCCTGCTGGTAATCCGAGGGCTTGCTGAGGGCAAGTTGCTGGCATTTGCAGATACCATTACCATATTAATATGCCCTCAATCTGCACTTGTAAACCTTGCATATTGTAGGCAACTCCTAAGCAGGTGACATGTAACTGGCAGGAACATAACCCACAGTGCCCATAAGTGCCCCTGAGCAAACATAAAACTCTCCCACATGCGGCATGCATGTCACACAGAGAACACACAAAAACCCATGCAAGTATCATGCATCAAAGACACAAGTTCCATACAAAACTCTCCAAAATCTTGAGCTGCCCGAGGAAATTTTCCTATGTGCAACAAAATCCTTGCCTGCAAGAAGTCCATACAGCCAGCCCAGAATAGCGTGACAGGGGCTAAAGCAGTGCTTCTTAACCTTTATGATGCACTTCCCCACTTGGGAAAAATTTTTTCCACCATTCACCCCTAATACTATAAAACATCAAATTACTAAATTAAAAACTAGAACATGCTAGTTAGGTTGTGTTTCAAACTTATATTTAAAGAACACAGGCCACAGATTTACACATAAGTGCAATAGAGATTTCAAGACTCAACTCAATTCATGCAAATTTATTGCTATTCACAAAATTCCCCCCTTTGGTATAATTCACACCCAATTCCCCAATTTTCCAAGATTCACCCCTGAGCATTTTGAATTCACCCCTGGGGGTACACTTGGGCCCCGGTTGAGAAGCACTGGGCTCAAGAAATTTACAGCTCTGAGGTTTATGAACAATTCGTGATTCAAAATTTAAAATAATGCACAGTGATCTGCTGCTACAACTGGTCAGCATTGGATGGACAAAACTGCTGACCACTGCTATCATGGAAAAGAGCCATTTCTGACCACAACTTCATTCTAGAAATTAGGAATACACAAAACCTACTTCAATGCCATTATTTTCATCTTCAATGCATGTAGACCAGAAGACAAGTACTCACAATGTAAGTGAATGGGGTCTTCCAAAGCTGCTGTTACTTGAGCAATTAAGATTAGAGCCCTGAATGAATCCCTGATTGTTAATGTGAATGGTTTGAGAAGCATAAATCTCTACTCTAGTTCATCTGTAGAACTGAACAGCCTTATAATGTGTGTCATACTCATTATATACAGTATTTATTTTATAAATTCAACAAGCATGTACCTGCTCTGCAGCTAATTCGTCATTCTCCTGGAAAGCTTGCTGCAAGTGTCTCAAATCATCTTTCAATTTTTCAATTTCTGCATCATCTGGATTTGATCTTACAGACTCGACTCTTCCTGTAACTGCTTTGCTTCCCTTGGGCTAAAAAAACAATTCCAAGAAGAACATTGTAGTAAAAACTACCAAATAATTGAACTACTTTTGACATTAAATAAAAGTTCCAAATATATCTTAGTATGATATGAAACACAGGGAAAACAGATATATTGCAGAAGAAAATAAGATATAATTCAATACCAAGGATGTTTGCAACGCTGATGTAGCTTAACCTTCTATACATGGTTTCACTGCAATGATTGAATTGGTACAAAATTCATTGTTAGTGACACTGAAGTGCTGATATTTTTTAACACATCAACACATAAAAATTTCAATGTTAGCTCATCCCAAGGGCCCTGTAATTTATAATATAAAGGAAGATAGGGCCTCCCATTTCCTATGCTAAATCTAAGCACTTAAACTTATCAAACAGTAAGTTGAGGTGTAAAAGCCCTTTTTGCGTATTAAACTATAAACCAAATACTATTGTCTCCAGCAATAGTAAAAAAAAAAAATATTTTGATTTTCCCAATTTGATATGATTAGTTAAGTTTTATTTGATTGCCAATAACAAGAAGTTGGGATTCCCTCCTATGGAAATGCAGCATGTGATTGGTTGAATAATGATAAGTCAGTTTATCAGGGGTGGCCCTGACATGTATGAGGTATTGTCACTGTATGTGGCCTCACTGTGGAGGGAGGTGACTCTCCACTTCCTCGCTGTCAGGGGATATTCTTACTTTTGTCAGAAAGCCATAACTGCCATGTACAATAAAAAAGTATGTTATCACTTGCAGCTGCTACTCAATTTTTCCAACAGTTTGCATTTGGATTGCTTCCTAGAGGGGCTAATCCTTCAACAAAAACCCTCCATTTTCTCAATTAAAACACCATGTTTTTCATCTCCCTTGTTATAATCTCCACAATTCCATTTTCTGACTGAAAACCAAGATTGACCAATTTTTTTTTGGTTAGTATGAACCCAAAGTGTTTTGCTGTTCTTCTTGCACCAAATTTTTTAAACATCGCTCTTCTGGCAATCTGTGCCTTTGTTAGGGCTTCAAAGTGCTTAACCTGTGGGGGGCTTTACCTCCTCAAATGACAGGTAAATTCTGGTGACCACAAGTGAAAGATCCCTCTTGCCTAACAAATTTTCACTTTGGTCATGATATGCAACAGAAGATAGTGCGATAACTGCGTACCCTGGAGTGAAGGCCAAAATTTATGAGACTTTTCTCGTTTGAAGACTCCACGGGTTGAAATGTCTGCACCCGTATCATGCCTGTCTTTATTTCCAAACACATTAATAAGACCATTCACCTGTTTTTTGTCATTCTCCGAATCTTTCAACTTTCTCTTGAGGGCCGCAGCCTCAGCTTCAGCCTTTAGAAAAGAAGAAACACAACATCAGGTTCATAAGCAATGTGACTATAGATGAATCTGACAGTTAAGTAAAGGTGAGAAATTGCTGGGGTTCATCAGCCCTATTTTTTTTACGGTGATATTGACTACGAATATCACAGATGGCTGCAAATAGCCCCATACCCCAAAATTAGAAGAAGGTTTTGAATTCAATACAACTATTCATGCGACAATTAGACAAAGGAAACATGCAATGGACCCCACAAATGTCCGACAAATTGAAGGATCACTTGGTAAAAGGATTTGTGTATTCTGAGAGAGGGGAGATTCAGTAGTAATACATGTTACCAGGCCTTAAATTTTGAGGCATGCCAGTATTATCCAACACCATCACTCGCCACAAATCACTGTGAGGAATGTGATTTTCTGTACACCAACATTAAAAAAGGAGTTCTAATGAATTGATTAAAGTTTAATAAAACAGAACACCTACCACACTCATTTATTTCCTGAGGAGTGTGATCTGAAGCACACCTTTAAAATCTAAAACTCAAGGCCTGTGCTACTGATTGATCAAAGTACTCCAACATTTATACAAGTCATGTGGTTGATTTTTTATTTTATTTAGTCTTTGAAAAAATTTTGATGCATGAATTGGAGAAAACTGTTTCTTTTAATGAAAGCAAATCTCACATTTTTTTTTTAAATATCTTTCCTGTACAATGACATTTCAAGTCTAAAATATTATATATACTACAACAATCAAACAGTTACTCCTAGTACATTCATAATCCAAAAGTAAAATTAATATCAGATAATAAGTAGGAGCCATTCCTGAAATAGCATAGACTACTACACTAATTTAAGTTGGGATGACTGGTTTTTCCCTTTAAGCAAGGATTAAAAAAGGACACAAAATTAACCTTCTTTTGTTGAAGTTCCTTTTTCTCAGCCTCCTTCTTCAAATCATCTAATTGTTTCTGAAACTGGTTTTGAAGTTCTGCTAGGGACCTTCCCACTGGATCATCAGCATTCTGGAAAAAGGATACAAATATAAATTTTAAGGTCATATACCCATTTCAAAGAATCAGGGTAATAAATGTTTTCAAATTGTTGTGACACTTACAGTTAAATTATTTGTTTATAAGCTAGGCACTAAAGCATACGGGAGCAAGAGAATGCTTGCTTTATAGCAAGAACTGCAAACTTGAACATACTCTGTATGTATAATCTGCAGTTTTAAGTGAGGGTTGTCCAACCTACAGTTAATTGGCAGCAGTCTGGCTGTCTGAAAGATTGCGTCCCCACTGTCAGAAATGATCTATAGTGGCTTTTTTTTTTTTGCAGCATCCACATTCATTGATCACAACATTAGGTTATGCCATCCACTATATGGCATGTGATCAACCATTCCAATCATCTATGAATGTACATAGCCTTTAACTGGGATAAAATTATCAAAGTCCATTTTTAGGTTTTCATGAAAACTCATAAACTGTAAGATTCTCCCTGTGCACTTAACATTTTGCATGTGTAGATAACACAGACTAAGTCAAGTTCCCTGTTGCCGGATTTGTTTCAGTCTGCACAGGGATCTTGCACAGTGAAAGGTTCAGGTGTCTATACACATGCCCAAAACCAATATGGCACCCAATCCCTCAACCATTTCATGTGGCCCTCTGCTGCAAAAGGTTGCTCAACCCTGTGTTAAGCACCGATCTGAGAAGGTGTAGACAAACTAGTTTTGGTCTAATTTATCAGTTTCTTTTTAAGTTTTGAGCTCTTGATTTCTCACTTGACCCTAGATTTCATGAGCTGAGGACCTGGTTGCCTCCAAAGTTTGAAGGTTTATTTTGACCCCTAGTACTATTACTAACTATATTACTACTATGTTAATCTAATTACTGATTTCTGTCATGTACATGGCAGGAGCACAGGAGAATGAGAAAATGCCCTACTTACAAAAGAATGTGGATGATCTAAACCTCTGGAGAATTCCTGAATTCTTTCTGCAATCTCTTCAGGATGAAGAGATGAGTCTAAAGCATCTTGTAGGTCTTTCTCCTTTCGTTTTTTTTGTCTTTCAAGGTCTCGCTTCTCTCTCTGGAAAATAAAAAAAAGGCTTTAAATCAGGGAATCGAGATTATGACAAAGATCAGAATGATACAAAACAAAATGATTTTCAAAAAAGAAAGCTTTCTCTCTAAACCCTCTTTGATTTCCTGAACAAAAGCATAAAATTGCAAACTTATTAGCCCTTCAGTGAAGGCTCATGTAAGATGACAAAGAAACACAGATTGATAATATTTCTTGGGACACAAAGGTACAAAAATTTTACTTTAAAAAATGGGCAGAGTTCAGGGCAATCAAAAAAAAGTTTAAGAGATGATTATCAGACAAAAGATTTTTTCATGAATATCAAGAATATCAACATGCAATAATATTTTTAATATTTTAAAAAGAGATTCACCATCTCATTGTTTAGGAAGCAGGAGAACCCCAGCCTATTTCATCAAACAACACCCCCCTCTCTCCCCCCACCCCCTGATTTTGAATGTTATCTTCTATTTCACCTTTAAGGCCTCTAATTCAGCTGCTAAGGCTTCAACTGCTTCATCTTCTTCTTTATTTCTATCAGCCTCTGCCTCTAATGCCTGGAGTTTTCTCTCCTGACCAGCCATCTGCTTCTTCAGATTTTCTTCGGCAACCTTAAAGGCAGAATCACAATTTCAAATAAAACATAACCATTTAATACATGTTAAGATAATGTTTTTGGGAAACATATGCTAGTATAAATAGTTCGAAGAGGACTCCTACCAAACCCTTAGCCAGGGATATACCTCAAAGTCTTAAAGCGGCTCATTGAGTTGGTTCATGAAATTCAACAAATTTTTCCAAACCTGTTAACTTTTCTCCACATACCAATGACAAATGGTCAAACTTAGACAATCCCTGTACCCTACATACAAAAAGCTGTCTTATGAGTGAGGAATTAACGGTTCAAGACCGTTTTTAAAAATTTGTGACCAGACACTTTTTCAAATTGTGTACAAAACCGTTACAAGTCAGGACACTAGAAAATTCAAAATTTAATGTTTACTGTGACTTTTGGACTTGAAACTGGACTTGTTATGCTAACTTGAAGCATTGTTATGTGGTAGTGACCCTTTGAGACTCTCATTACATTATCGATTTCAACTCAATGAGCCTCTTTAAAGACAGTCTACACACAGTGCAGATGGTATGGCTTCAGAGAAGGGCAATGAAATGTAGCAATAAGAAACAGACCAGTACAAATTAAATCTGCATAGGTCACATGTGAGCAGCCAGGCTATGCATGAGATACAAAATACATTCAGTAGATGCATGATTACTGAATGTGGTATGTTATAGGACTACAGGACATGGCTTGAATGGGTCATTTCTCCCTTGGATCCCATGCCTTTAAGCGATATTCCTGCACTTTTGAGATATCAATTTCCGTGACTTTTCCAGGACCATGTGAAAATTTCCATGATCTTCCTTTTTACTTCTTCAATAAAATAACATAAACTTAAAGGTGACAAGAACAATAAATTTTGATATTACAAGTGGGAATACATTTTGAATTACAGATGATTGTCAGTTGGAATGAAATACTGTCACTTTTTAAAAAGTCCGTCACTTTTCCAGGATTTAACGTAACTTAAAACTGTTACAGGCCTTGAAAATTTTTCGAGATTTTTTTGACTCTCCCAGGTTCCCATGACTGCAAGAACCCTGTTTTGGGTTATCTATTCAATATGCCAGATCACACATTTCATACTGACATTATTACTATAATCATTCCTTAGACTCCTTTTATTACATGGGCTTGTTGCTCCTTCCTTTGAAATGCTGCCCTCAATCTAATAATTTCATCCTCAGCTTGCTGCATCTTCTCCTCCATCTCAGCTATCTCTTTTTGGTTGGGGGAATCCCCTTCCAAGGAATCTTTCTCTGCCTCTAAATCTCTTAGAGCAGCCTCAGCATCTTCTAGTCTCTGAAAGAAAAAAATTACCTTCAGTTAAAGACTTGGCTGCTTTACTATGGTGAATGCTCAAACATAAATGAACATACTGGTAAGGGCAAACAGTTAAAAGAGTTATATTAGAAAGGACATAAGGGAGGGGAGGGGCTAACCCCCATGCCATTCCCCCATAAATTGTTACTGGCTATTGTGAGGGAAGCTGGGGCTACTGCTCCATCATTAATGCATTTTCCATATGTGTTTTATGCACTGAACTCAATCCTTCTAAGCTGTAAATACATACCGAAAGAGTGCCCTCTATTTTCAAACTCATCAATCAGTTGACCTATACTATTGTCAAGCTCAGTCTGGGTATGTTTTTACCAGTTGGAATAAAGAGCAAATTTTTGTCACCAGTTAAAGGAGGCAAAGGTTTGTGAGACAGTTTTTTGCAGTTTTATGGATGATTTCAACTTGATAAGATGTGACATATATCAAAGCTTCTGTCTGAGAGAGCAGAAGTTCCCCAGGGAATTTGCTTCAGTAATTCTTTACCAGTATCATTTAAATTTTAAAAGACCTCTTTGTAATTCCATGTGAGCACAGGCTTTGGTCTAAAAGATAAAGGGACAAGAATGACAGAAAACTTAGAATAGTTAAACAAGGGTATTCTTTCAACTTGGTAGATTCTGAAACTAACCTTTTTCAAGTCTTCATTTTGCTTCTGCTCATCCTGAGCCGAGTCTTTTAAATCATCTAGCTGTTGCTTCAACTCATCTCTCTCTTTCTGCAGCCGGTTATTCGTTTTCTTTTGTTGTGCTGCTTGTTCCTTCACGTGGTTCAAATGATCTGTAAGGCTTCCCATGATACCTTGCAATTCATTTTTCAAGTCATCATTTACACCAATTTGACCTGGAAAATAGAAGAAACTTTTTCTTGCTTATTTGCATCAAGAAGTTGCTGTTGACACAGCCCTGAAAACCTCCACCCAAACCTACCTACCTAGCCCCCACCCACCCCCTTATTTTCATGTTCCCTGAAAGATTATTAAAAGAGACTAATTTCTACAAGAAGACAAATTAAAAGATTTGAGGTAAAAATATGTCCATACGACATTGTCTTTAATAGCCAAAATGAACAGTTTAGGACATGAATGATCATAACTTTAACCAGGAAATAGGACTGTGTGAACTGTTTAGCGATAAATTGGTACAAAAACCATGTTGATTAAACATTTTAGACAAAAAGCTAGTTGCAATTAATCATATGTGACCTTTCTTTAGATCTGAGCACTATTAAAGTTGCAGAGAATATGATGTACATAGAGTACAGCTTTACCGGAGTACACTTTTATTTCGTATGGCATGCCAGAGAATGTGACATTCCGTCCAGCCTTGTTTACTTTATGTGAGACAGCTGTGCAGGCAAATCTGACTGGTTTGATCCAGGTAGGCCCGATGATCATTTTATTTGAACTGGACAGTGTGTACATGTGCATAATATTTTTTCAAATGAAGTATTGCGTTCTTGTCCAGAGTCATTGTGTTGCTTGTTCATGTTATGTTCAATTGTCATGTTCAATTGAAACGCATGATAAAAGCACTGTTAAGTTTGTGCATGTGAAGAATGGATACAAGATGCAGACCGCCCTCTATTTCCTGCCCCAACATTCACATTGATCGATACACTAAAAAATAGTCACACCTTGAGCAATTTGAGACTCCAACTTTGCGACACGGTCCATTTCATCAGACAGGAATTCAAGGCTGTCCTCTAGTTCTCTCTGAAGCCTTTGTTGCTCTTCCTCTGCCTGTGCGGCCTGCAATTCTTTATCTGCCAGCTGAGCTTGCAATGCAGCCTTTATAGTATGCAAGCAGGAAAAACAAATGATACAAGCAGCTCAGCAGTTAAAAACAAGGTTGATTATGGCATTGTCTAATAACACAAACAGGAACACAAGCTGCTAAATATTTAATACAAATATGCCCCCTCTACTTTGCAAAGGTGCAAGGTGGTGTAAAACACCCAACACAGAAGTTACAGGCAGACATGAAAGTTTCTCAGCTATCTGTAAAAGGTTTTGTAGAATTGCTGACAGTATATGAGGTGGAGGGATTAATCCAAAAGGCTACGAGATAATAACACCTTTCATATCTTCCTAAAAGATGTAAGAGAATCATTTATATTCTCAAGGGGATATAGTTAGTTAAATGAGATCTTACAGCTCACTTTCCAACCAAATGGTTTAAATCAGGCCTGCTAGAGTCTTTTCTCCAGTTGTCACTTTGTCACAGCTAACTAACATGCTTTCCTTACTCCAATGCTTATGCTGAACACCAAGAACAATAGCAGTTGGTGACTTTTTAAAGTCTTAAGTATGGCCTGGCCATGAGTCAAACTCTAGATCTCCTGGTCCCAAGTGGGATGCTCTCATGGGCGTCCGCAGGTATGGGCAAGGGGGGGGCACTTGCCCCCCCCTGGAAAATCAAAAATTTGAAAAAACATGTAAAAATCAAAGCAAAAACCCGAACAAAACGTGTTTTCCAAGTTTCTATGCGAAAAATAGGCTTTAGAAATGCCATTTCCGGCGATCTAGGTGGCATTTTGTGCTGAAATTTTCGCATGCTTTGTGTCAATTCATGGTGACTTGGAGGTTTTGCCCCTCCCTAGAAATTTTGCCCCCCCCCCCCGACTTTTTTTTTGTGGACGCCCATGGATGCTCTAACCAATTGATCATGCAATCGGCCTCAAAGAGAAGCAACAGCCAAACAAAAGTGAGTTGTCAGTTGAGGCAAGCATACTTTGTAAAATGTTCAGGTGGTGCAGTACCCCATCCTAACACATTTACCACATTTGTTCAAATTATACCCTTGTCTTGCTCACATGCTTCTTTCAAATCTTTGATCTGTCCTTAGCTCTTGAAATCTGCTGTTTTCATGCCTCTGAACTTTTATTGCTTCTATTTTCACCTGTTCTTACTAATGGAGTGTACCCAGTGACTGCATGCATAGTCAAGTGGTTAGAGCATCCAACTTGTACACAGGAGGTCAGGAATTTGAGTCCTGGCTGAGTAGATACTGAAGACTGTAAAAATGGAACCTAATGCCATTTTCTTGGTGTTCAGCATAAGCTATGGAGTAGGAAAAACAAGCCAGTGAGCCACAGCTGGAAAAATGGCCATGGCGGGCTCGACTTGAACAAATTGGTTCGAAACTAGGCCAGAAAGCTCCATCTAACTTATTTTCTAGTGTACACAAGATACACCCTCTGTTCTACCTCATTCTAACCAAACAGAATTCCCTCTTTATTACTAAACGAATTCCCAAAGGCAAATATCTTCTGTCATCTGACTGACCTATTTTAACATGCACCAGACCCTCATTATGACTGCATAGTTGTACAGTTATACCCCAATGTTTACCTTTTTACTTAATTTTTATCCACCACTGCAATCTTTTTCCTTAAATGAACTATGAAACACATTCATGTTGGCTACTAAATATCATCTAACTTACTAGCCCCCCACTTTTTGGACCCTAGTCTTTCATGCATATCACTTCATCCCCCCCCCCCCCTTAGATGCTATTCTTACATGTCTAGGATCTCCTTCATCTAGCAATGCTAGAGCATCCTGCAACTGTTTCAATTCGTCTTCCTTTTCTTCAACCAAGTCTAGTGCCCTCTGCATGTTTTCTTCCAACTGAAAGACCCGCTCTTTCAGATCTGAGACAACTTTTGTCCTGTTTATCAACTCTTCCTGTATGTGACGAGGAATTCGTTTCTGTAAAGAAAAGAGTTCATCAACAGGTTACTTCCTACGAAAGATTTGGAAGGGAGCCATACCAATGCTGGCACGTGCCTCAGTAATTTAGCATAATAATTGTGGAAGGACACCATCCAGAGTTGCAGATTTGTGAAAAAGTTAGTGTGTTGGTACTAGGTCCTTAAAACAAAAGTCACTGCATCCAAAAGTCAAGGACAATGGATTTTTTTTCCAAAAAGTGGGTGAGAGGGGTTCATAGCCCCTCCCCCACTTTCAATTTTTCTTCCAGTGATGGGTGAGACCATGGGTGGAAAAAGTTGGAAAGCTGAGGGATTTCTACCCAGGAAATTTGGGTATTTTCAGGGAAATTTACTTTCTTTGAAGGGAAATGCAGTCCTCCTAATTTGAATAAGCATACCTTGGCTAGCTTTGGAATGGGCTCACTTCTATCATGTTGTGTTTACTACTCATTTGTAAAATTCAGGGAAACTCCTTTCCATACAATATCTCTAGCTTGAAACAGTTATAATAAAAAACCTTTCAAGAAGTACTTGTGGGGTAAATATGAGATTTGCTGATTTTCTTTCCTTGGCAATTTTGGGAGAAAAGAGATTCGCCCTTCCTGGGGAAATAACCATTTTGTACATCCCTGGGTACTGATGCAGGTATGGAACCTGGTACAATACACTGTACAATGCTAGGGTAGGAGTGAAAGGTTATGAATACAGGTATCTGTATGGTTCAGAAAAGAAGCATTCAGGGTCCATCTCATGACCAGTGTGTATGGGCTCCAAAGTATTTGTAAGGGCCCAGTAACAGTAGGTAAGGGCAATGTTATCACAATACTGCAGGTAAATATAATCAATGGCTAGGGCAGGGGTGAAAGGTCGTGTATGGTTTTGTAAAAAAAAACAAAACCATGAGTACCATTCCAGGTCAATCTCATGAACAGTGAATATTGGCGCCAAATAATTTATAAGTGTTAGCTATCTGTTTGTAAAGACAATCTTATTATAATACTGCTGGCAATTATGATCATATGATTTAGGGCCCATTTATAGACACATATTACACTTTTCAAAATGGAAGAAAATGTAAGAAATTTCAAATCATTTTGTGCTCACTTCCTTGCAGTGCAATATTTAGTCACACAGATAAACAACACATAAAGGAAATTTCATATTTTTGGAAATTAGGGTTTATGGGTAAGGTCATGTGTCAAGCACATGAAACAAGATGACTGCAAAAATGCAATACACACTTTGTTTGAATGAGAAATGTTTGTATACTGGAATTTTACTAAAAATACTGCACTCAGGTATCCATATGACATTTAAATACTGCAGCATCAAAACATTTTGTAGTTTATTTACCTGACAATAAGTAGCAAATATAAGGCTCGGTAAAATAAATGTTTGGATCATGTTACTATTCCAGGAGAAGTCTATAGCTATGAAAACCTTCAAACACAAGGAAGTAAACCTATGGTCGATCCATTGGTTAATGGGTATGAATGAAAACCAATAAGGAAGACGTGATGGAATGATCCTAACTTCACTTTTAGTTTTGGTCATTCAGTGTTTCTGCTAGAGGGGGTTAAGAGGGATTTGCCCCCCCCCCCTTCCAGAAGAAGGTGGGTAAAATCCACCCTTTTATTTTCAAAAAAATTAGAAAATTCTCAATATCCTGGCTTTGTACTTAAAACAAAAAACACTTTTTCAGGAATGTCAAAACCCTTCAAATGGCACCATACAGGGATTTTGAAGCAAGCTTTTGTCCAACTTAACCCACTCATTAACTTCAGCCTGGGACAGCGTCAATTTTGACTTGTGGTTTAACAGTAATAAATCTCCGACCCCCATTTTTTGTTTGTCTGGAACGATCCCTGTCATTGATTCATCTATTTTAGAATATTCAGTATATTAAGTTTAGTCACAATTAGTGCAATCATGGTGACTACGCAAATTAATCCTAAATTGATACAAGACAAAGAAACTTTAGTGCAAAAGAGCTACATCTTGAACAACCTGACCTCCCCTCTACTCTCCCTACCCAAAGCAACAACCCTCATTTAAAAAATAAAACCTCATGTTTTATATGACTTATTCTCAGTCTGCCAAAAGTTTTATAATTTGAGGATATTTGTAAATTGAGATTTTCTTTAGTATTGCATTTAACACATGATTTAGAATGTGTTATGATCGTACTTTGTTATAAAAGATGAATAAACCATAATAAATATGCAGTGTAGGCACTACAAGGTGTCATCTTCTTGATAACTCTTTCACACATTTTGAAATTCATTGCATTTTATTGCAATGTTATGGTTTATGAAAATTTTGTATCAATGGGAACCCTATTTCCACTTCTTTTTTAAAGCCATGACCAGGTTCTGTTTTCATAAATTTTACAACTGCAATTCTGCACCATATTTGTAAATGAACTTAAAACAAACAAAGATGAGCTGTGATCACGGTCTCACTTTGTGATTGATTAGCAGAAGTTGTCTCGTCTTGCATTTTTTTTTTTTTCATGTGGGGGGAGGGGGATTTTTTCACCCCAAAAAGATTCAGAACATTTCATTCAACAGTAATCAATGCAAAACTTCTGTTTCTTTGAACCTGAAAGACCTCTCTTCAATGTTTCTTTGTTCTGGTAAACAATCACTTCAGAAAGAAAACAGGAAATGCTGGAAAAAAGGGTAACAAATTAAAATCTGTCAAGCTCTGACCGCCCTTTTAATGTTCAACAGTAAAGAACCTACAAACGGATGCTTGTACTGCACACTACAGCGAGTATCTACCTACTTACAACCTGTGAAGGACAGAAGTGTGTACACACTGTCTGTTCAAAACACACCAATAAAAGCTACCACAATTTCATTACAAATAAATCATACCTGATCAGTTGGCATTTCTTGATATTCGTCTAATTTATCTTTAGCTTTCCTAATATTACTCTCTGCATCTTGAAGATCACCTTGCAATTCTCTGAGTTTCTCTTTTGCTGTAGAAAATGACATAAACATAACAAACATAATCTTAGGGATTCCATCTTGAATACATTCTTTGTAGTACTAGCCTAGAAATTAGCATTATGCCATGAAAACGCCTCTTACAGAAACACCCATTTTTAAAATCCCGATATGTGGGCCATTGGTCAGGTTTTCAGCAGAATGTTTTACACTGCAGTTTGTACCTCCAGTACAGTTGCGAAGATGCTTATCAGGCTTGTGTAAACAAGCTATATGAACATGCACTGCTTTTCTGTGTACAGAGAACTTTTCTGGGGAAAGATGACCACTTGAAGTGAGATATACTAACGGGAGATTAAAACTGGACACAGGAAATGGAAGTGACTGGAGAGGGGCCTGAGGAAGTATCCATTACATGCATGACTGCACAATTTCTGTCAAAATTTGTAAGGGGCAGTGCATGACATGCATAGAAATTCAAGCAATGAATTTAAATGAACCATAGGAACTGATTTGTGGGATCTGTTTCTTTTCACCGTGGTAACCAACAGGAACCATCCTGTGGGTTCTGTTGAAAAAACCATGGGGGGTAATCACTTTGAGAGTTTTTCACATATTGACATATTCATATTCTGTCACATAGCTGGTACATTTTGCTAGTCACAAAGTACTAGAAATACTGTGGTTCTCAGGTTTGAAAGGGAAAGGATTCAAAATATCATGTACATTTCGATAAATCTTCATTTAACCCAGAAATCAATGTTTCCATAAAAGGGGGTGAATGTGGTCAACCTTTCCAGAAGAAGGTGGATAATATCCCCACTTTTATTTCCATAAATATAAAAAAATGTCAATATCTTGGTTTCTTATTAAAGAAGAGCTACATCAATGTTTGAACTTACATAAATAGCCTTTGAAACCCTTCACATTTCACCTTTCAGGGGCCTTGAAGTCATATTTGGCCCCTCTGAACTCACCTGATGACAAGTAAACTTTGGCCAAGGGTAACATCAATTTGGACTTAGGGTTCAGCTGAATCACACAACCAGTGCACCACAGACCACTAAATCTAGCTACCAAAACTAATAATGGTCTGTCAAACAGCTTGAAATGGTCTCTTTTTGTAAGGAACAAACTAAGATCCAATACTCAGCAACCACTGGTGGGTAGTCAAATAATTAATGGTGTCTTTAAGACTTTATCAGTTTTACAGAAACCATGGGAAGGGTAATCTGACCAAACAAAAATATTTTTACTTTGTCTCTCTTACTTTGTCTAAATCTGAAATGCCACCACCCTGACCTATGGCCCCAGGGAGATTCAGGTAAACTTTTACAATTAGCAGATTGAGAGAATTTATGTATAGTGCTTTGGAAACTTATAGTCCAGAAGTTTTTCTAATTTTTTTTGCCCAATTATTAACCATCATTGTGCAGATCATGGTAATGATTGTGTCAGCAATGGAGAGGAGCAGGACTGTACATGGTGAAATTTTTTTTTTCTTTTTTTTTTGAATTATACTAAAGCTCTTTTCCTTCAAAAAAAAAAAAAATCAGCATTAAAAAATCAATGAAATGTTTCAAACCTTTTAAGAGAATTCAAGAGGAAGTCACTTTGGCATTCTACATCCAATGAAAGGTGCTAGCAAGCACTTCTTTCAAAAAGACCATCTTTTTTTTCAAAGTTCTAATGGAAGGAGGGGGGGCATAGCCCACCCTACTCCTCCCTTGCAGACTATACAGGTACAAGTAGTAACTTCAAAGGGTTTTTTTTTTATTAAAACAGTGTCTACATGTAACAGACTTCCTCTCAGTTTCCTTACAAATATCTTTTATGATGAAGCCACACCAAAAAAAATGTATGCATATACATCTTTCAGGAAAACTAAGGAATACATTTGGATGTATTGAAAATTTCAGTAACAAAATGTAATCATAAGATTAAATGAGGCCATTCATACAAAGGATATGTGTAACTATATTCAAACTGAGAATTGAGATAATTTTAATCTGCATTCATTACAAGCTACTGTTGTTTGAAGGAGCCCATTGAGTTAATACAGTTAACTGAATGGAAGTGTTAAAGGGTACACCCACATGAAAACACATATAAGTCTGATTGGTCAAGTTTCCTATCCAATTGTTTTATAAAAAAAGATAAAATTTTAAAATTTGTGATGTCCTGTAGTGGTGTAACAGTTCTGAAAATGTCTTGTCACAAACTTTTAAAAACCGAATTGTGCCCTAAATTACTCATGCATAAAACAGCATGTAGGATATGGGGTATATCTTATTTGTCATTGGTATGTGAAGAAAACTTAACAGCTTTGGGAAAATTGTTGAATTTAATGAACCAACTCAATGGGCTGCTTTAAAGTCAGAACATAAATTACCAGGGATGCACGCCAAGAGAGAGACTCCTCTGATGTTTTAGGAAGAATTTTTTCTGATTTCCAAAGAAAAGGCAACATATTAACTTCCCAGGGGAGTATTTAGCCTGGAAACCTTGTCATTGGAAGCATATGCTGAATTCCCGGTATTTTCTGATTTCCATGACTGATCCAGCAGGTTTCAATTAAATAAACTTCTAAAGGAGGCATGTCACAGGACTCTTTGATTTAAAAAGATTTGGTCTTTTCAGATTGATTTTCAAGACAGATTAAACACATTTTCAAAATTCTCATAGTAAGATGTAGATTCTCTGAAAAGCAATGATATCTTTAAATCACAAACAAATTTGAAACACATATCAGGAAGCCGGATAATCTTTATAACATTGATGTATGATATCTCATTTCCTCCTAGAGTTCCTGCTCATCTTCTCAAAGATTGAATGACATCCTCTAGTAATGCCAAAGTTCGAGGTCACACTTCCTTTATTATCCTGAATTCACTCAGAAATAGGTTAAAATTTTACGTTTTTCCATGAGGGCTCTCTCCAAGTGCTCACAATGCTATCAAGGGATAATTGGGTTCACAGAAATTCTCAATTGACACAGTTCCTTTGATTAAATGCTACTCTGTCTGGACAAGTTTTAGACAGTTATGGGAGGGACTAAAGTAAGTAGGTTAAGAGGATTGGAACTATCGGGGAGGGGGAGGAGGGAGGGCGGATTAGACCTTTAAAATTTATTTCCTTTTCAACATGAATTTGGTAAAGACACAACCCTAGGGGTTACATCTACACTGTGCTGAAAAGGCAAAGAATTTTCAAAATTACTCAGGAAATCTTGAACACTACACAATTTAATGATATTCTCAAAGCTGATTGAAAACCATTAACAAATACAAAAATCTAGGATCCTATGCCTTCCCCAGTTGTATGTTAAAACAATTGTTGTTGGTTTCAAAATCATAATATGTACAGTATATCAATCTAAATTGAGTGAAATTGTATAGCGCTAATATAATCTATAAATTTTGCTATAACTTGTCAGTGACATTGATAGACATACAAGCTAAAAGCTGTCATCTAGGCCCTGTTAAACTGCTGGCACCTTCCATCCATCACCATCTAAATAGGTAATCAGTGACAAAGATGAACAAACTTATGAGGGTGTCAATGAGAATTGGCCTTAAGGCCTTTGAACTAAGTGAATATATTTTTATCTTTTAAATTATAGAGAAAACTGGACAGGAAGTGATGGTCTGATTTCAGTCAGCCATAACTAGGGTTTATCACCTTTTAATCTTTCCATTTCCTTGGTTATCTGTATCATGCATGGATAGACACTTAACTGTATAGTGATACTGTTACGAGACGACATCAACCAGATTGAATTCACGGACGAGCAAGTGAAAAGTTCTAGAAAGTGCTAGCACCGGTGTTGTCTCTCTAGCATATTCAACGGGTAACCCCACAGAACATTCGCACAGTTACGAGAATGTACGATCACCTACTGGAAACTACTGTATGATGTAATGGCCTAATAATAGACAACTACGGCAATTGTCGGCTACTGTAAATTTCTCTCGAGAACTATCTGTCTCGCTTGTGGTTATGGGTTACTGAGCCCAGAACTTTCGCTGTTTGTTTTGTACGAGATCAAACGAGACGTTTCCATAAGAGTAAGTTCCAGACTTTTCTGGAAGAACTACCAGGCATATAAAAGGTCATGCAAGAAGTGTGACAGGAAGAGAAGTGAACAGAAGATACACAGATAATACAGAGACCAGACGCCTGCTTCGCCGCTTAACGCTGTAATTGTGTCGCCATTTACCGATCACTATAGTCTTCATCCTGCCTTCGCGGAACCGAGTCCTACGCTGTGCTGCTGTACAATCGACGCTAACAACACTACCCCTTGGACAAAGAGTGACACCTTAAGCTGTAAATGATTGTAAGTAGATTTAAGATTAATTGTTGTAAATTTAAGGAAGTAAGAGGTGAATAATAATTAAGTTGTTGATTTTAATCTCGCTCTTCTGTGGTCTTTCGCTGTTATTGGTTTGAATTGCGACCAAGCCGTAACAATACCTTTAATTTCACTAAATATGAGGATCTGAAATTCATGTGGACAATAAATGAAGATCATTTAAGGCTGATGGACCCACTGCCTACAGACACTAAACACAAGAACTGATCGGATTTTTCTATGTCAACTTATTAGATATGAGGGTTTACTTACAGGTGTGTAAATTGCATGCATAAATTCAGAAGTCACATTTTCCTATTAGTGCTTTAATATTTACATGATTTTTCATTAGATATATAAAGGTCAGGACTCCTCTCAGACTCATTAAGGGTCAATTTCAGTGTCAACTAATCAAGATCTGAAGCAGATGGCTTCCAGAGTAGTAGGACTACCTTTAAAACCTAAACAATTCAGAAACCCATTTTTAAAGAGGCAATCAGAGTTTGTTTTAACAAATTTTCCTTGACTTTAACTTTGAACCACAATCATACATTGTCTTGAGTTAAAAATAACAAAAAATGATCGCTCCCCATGGTCTGATGTCGCAAATGGTCACTGAATTGATGACACTGTCTAGTCTTGCATCTGTGTGAAATTTGTTTTGGCAGAAAAGTTTTACAAAGTTCTCACTCAAAAACAATTAACACTGAATTAACATTTCTTCTCATTTTAAAGACCTCTTCAATGTCTATTAATTCTGAAAAATAATAAGTTAAAATGAAAAGAAACTAGAAGTGCAGAAACAAAATGTTAATAATTGCTGCCAAACTGTGATTGCTCCTTTAAGAACCAATTTGAAATCCATCTGCACCACTACTTAAAGAACAGCCATGTCAAACACCGACTGTTTTACCCAAAGTTTTACAAACAAAGACAGTACAATAAACCAATCAGTACAATAAACCATTCAACTAACTTCATGGATGAGCTTGCCAGAGTGTTGTTATCGAAACTGACTCATTCAGCTACCATGTTGCTTGTCCTTGGAACAAAACAACAAAGAGCCCAAAATAGTAACTACCAAACAAAAAATAGATTGGATACATTTCTAGTTCGCAGCACCAACAAAAACCTATTGAAGCAGTTCTAACAACATTTTCCAACACATAATGCATTCAAATAATTATTACTATTGGGTTATTAAACTATAACTTGCAGCTTAATTTAGGGCGTTGATAGTGGTGTGTCGGCGGGGATGGGGGGGGAGGGGCAGGTGAGTGAGGGGGTAAGTAAAATATCTTGTCAAGTTTTTGTTGCTTCTTTACTTTTTCTTTCTCTCTTGAGGGAGTAAATCACCAAACCTTTGCGGGTTTGTTCTACATCCTTCACATAATTGAGAATTATAGCACTTTATTAATGTGAATTGTATGTACACATACATATGTTTATATGTACATGCACGATGAATGTGAAAGACAAATACATGGAAGGAAATGTTAAGTACCAAACACTCATATGTATTAATGAACATCTAAAAAGCAAACAATGTACTTAACAACACTCTCAAACATAGATCTCACTATCTACCTTATAACTTAGGGTAGTAAAGTAGCCTGCATGAGGGGAAGGAGAAATTGCCATCTCCAGTCCAGAGATTTATAAATCATACCTATACTATGTGCTAAATGGTGGTGGTGCTTTATGTAGGCAGACTTTGAACTATCCATTACCCCCCCCACCAACCTACAATGCATTTTGTGCAGGCTATGACCCTGCAAGCTAGAAAGAAATAAACCTGGATGAAGGAAAACTTTTCATGGTTAAATCATTTTTGTTGGAAAAAAGGCTGTTTTATAAAGCTGTTAAATTGGTTTTTTGTATTGTCCATCTTTGACACCAACAGTCTACATTAAAACAGACATTAACAAGGTTCTCAAATTGGACTTAATGAGATGCAAAATCAGGGCAAGGAAAAAGATGACTTCCTGAACAAGAGGTTATTACACTACTAAAGCAAAGACACATGGCAAAAAGCACAATTCTGTTTAACAGATTGGTGACCTGCTTTATTGTTCTAATGATTACAAAAACAGATTTTGTAGAGTACATTTGACAACAAGAGCCCAATGGGCACTGTGGTTCCTTGCTGGATGTTATAAGAACTAGTGTATAACCAGTCTTCAAAATAGAGCAAAGCCAACGCTCATACTCAATGTTTGTAACGTCTTCACAAGGGGTATTTTAGTACTTATATTACATGATATCAATGATTAAATTTTTGTGGCCCAACTTACATTCAACTTGTATAATGCTTGGTGATCCTTCAAAAACATTTCCTCATTTCCATATGTATTTATGCTGTAATCAAACTTGATATTATCACCTATAAACAATACACAATGTGGTTAGAGAGAGAAAAACACCCCTTGTACTTCCCTCATAAGCTATTTTTACCTGCTCTCAAATAAAACTTGTTATTACTTTAAAACAATCTACCATTTGTCCTGTTTGTTATCTCTACACAGAAAACAGGGTTTATTCAGCAGTTAAGCAGAAAGCAAGTGATTAATGAGGTGTGATAATAGAATGAGGATTAGGTTACCCCACAGAGCACAGCAGTATTAAAGAGACATACTGTATAACTCATGCATTGCTTCCACTGGCAGAGAGACCAGTTAAATGCAGTGTGACCTGTGCTCATTGAAATCTACTGATTTCAGTTATTGCCCTCTTACAACTTAGAATGATCCAAAATCTGTATACAACCCAAAGTAATCATTACTGAATGAATGTAAAGGCCAAATTTCTAAGGTGTTTGGGTGTGTAAGCATGCAAAACCAGGTGAGATAAAAATCTATTGAACCTATCTTTATCTAGCTTACAACATTTTATAAATAACATTTCCAGTGGTTGACCTCCAGTGACCTTGATGACCTTTGACCTTAACCAAACACAGATTGATTTGAAATCTGTCCTTTTTACCTTAAAATACTGTGTTAAAACATTTTTCAGTGTTTGACCCCTGATAACCCCAGATGACCCCTTGACCTTCACCAAACATATCAGATTTCATCCTTACACAATAACACACCCACACACCAAGTATGACATCTATCCAAGTTTCCTACCTTGAAATATCATGTTAAGAAGGTTTTTAGTTTTTGACCTCTGGTGACCCCAAATGACCTTTGACCTCCACCAAAAACGATAGGGCACACATTCAAACTAAGGCACTTCTATATACCAAAATTCAATTAAATCCAACTTTCCCTTGTTGAGTTACAGCGTACCCAAGCTAGCGTCACAGACACACACACACACATACACACACACACACACACGCCAACCTGACTACATAGGTTCCTTTTGCTAACGCAAGGAACCAATAAAAAGCACCCCAAAGTACTCTAGAGCACTTTTGGATTGCTTCAAATTTAACATACCTTTTGTTGACAATGAAAACGATTTTTGTAATGTGATCATTCAATCACTTTTCTTGATGTTTGGGAGTTCTTCGTTTTCATGATAACATACTCTGATTTTAAACATAATAACAACACATTAAGTTATAAAGGAAGACTTGGAGGAAACATAACAGAAGCAAGGCTTCATTGAGGCCGGGCCACCTTATACAATTAAAAACAAACAACAACAAGTATAATATTCTATTCTGTGACTCCTGTTTAAAAGAACACAGAAACAACTGTATTTGAATTATAAGTGCCAGTTTGTGGGATATATCAAAAACCTTTGTCTACCAGGGAGCCAAAAGGTTTAGTGATTCCTTGCTGCTAAAATGTAAGTTCTTGTTTTATTATATTCAAAACTGTTTCATAATTTAAAGTGGGTTCATCATCTCAAAATGTAACAGATTCTCCACATCTACCTGAACTGATATTTCATGTTGATAAGGTTTGAGCTCTGACTTCTGGTGACCCTAAATGACCTTTGACCTCCACCAAACCAGAATGCAAAACTGCATTGAGGTTTCGATGATACACAAATGTTCCATTTCAAATAATCCCATCATGTACCATTATCTTCCCATTCAAATGTTATTCTAACATGATCAAGAAATAATTAAGATGTGTTAACACAACACAACACAAACCTCTCAGTTTAGGGAGCTAGACACTTTGAGTTTTCAGTTCTTCCCAAAGTCAAGAATTGTCACTGTAGAATACCATCAATTTATTTACTTTTCCACCCATATACAAATCATATGGTGAACTTTTTTACGATGTTCCATTGTGGAAATTCTGGGGATCCTCTAGCAAGCAATACACACTAAAACTGAATGTTGTCCCACGAAGGTTGCATAGCATTATATTTACTTCGTATTTTCAATTCAGAGCCTTGACTTTCGTAGACTGCAAAATCATATTAAATCCTGGTCACCTCTACCCTGTTGCATCTGACTTTCATTCAGGAAGTCTGAAGTTTGACTCCTGGTCAGGTCATACCAAAGACTTAAACATAGAACCTGTCATTGTAGGCTTAGCTCGGCAGAAGCAATGAAGTAGGGAAAACAAGCCAGTGGGCCACAACTGGAAAACAGGTCTTTGGTCTGCCTGTCAATAAGCCAACTGGTTAAAAATTGGGCCATAAAACCCACATTTGACTAAGTATATGAATTAAACACTACACATACCTTTATCTATCTGCCTTTCTTTGTCAGCTAGCTGTTCATCTAAATTTTCATGAAGTTTCTTTTCCATTTCTGGACTCATTTCTTCAGAAGAGTAGTACCGAAGTGTCCTGCTCTTTGGGGTGTGGAAGCTGGAGTTATCTGTCAGTGGATTTCTTCTATATCCAGCCTGACCAATATACATACTCTCTTCAGTGCCACCTTCAACCATCTATGAAATGATCAGATTAAATGAAGTAGATTCCCAAATAAACATTTCTGTTCTAAATCAGTCAAATCAATGGATCACATTTAATCATGGTAATACTACCTACTTCCATGGTTCACTTGGGTGATATTGACAGAGTAAAAGGATATTGACAGGTTAAAGGATCAGGCCACCTTATTGATTTGTTGAAGTAGGCCCTCCTTTTGGCCCATCTCAGCTATTCAGTGTGTTCAAGTTCACAAGTTTTCGGGAGACAAGATGAGTTTAATACATGTCTACCAGGAATAAGTTGAGATGCACAGATTTAAGAGGATCAGTCAGTGTTGTTTTTTTTTTTTTTCTAAAATCTTGCTGATGGGCATTTCCCCTAATGATTCCTTTTTTGATACAAAAAGCATACAGCATTTGCCAAGATAATGACTGCATACTAGTGCATAGTATTTCAATATGAAAGCAATTGAACTAATGGCGTGATGATTCACAAGAGTCAATAGTAAAATTCCCTACAAGAGCATCATGCACCCTTGTGAGAAAACTTTGTCCCTGAGATTATGAAAAAAAATATTTTTATATCCAATTGAGACCTCTCAGTTTATCTTTTTAACAAATGTATAAATTTACAAAATTTCAAATGCAAAGACTTCATTTTGGAGACCTTGATTGTGGTTTAGTGGCAGAGCGTCCGTTTCTCATGCAGGAAACCTGACTTTGATACCCATGTCAAGTCATACCAAAGACTTTAAAATGAAACCTACCACTGACATGCATGATGCTTTTTATATGCAATGGAGAAGGGATATCAATCCAATGGGCCAAAACTGGGAGAAAAGCAGTAGGCACTGCTGTATAAAACCAGAAGACTATAACTTAAGGCATAAAACCCTATTCAACTACCGTGACTTCATTTGAAATTGACCTGACCCAGAAATTAAAGGCACTTCTGAACGAGCTGTAAAGTGAGAAACAGCCATCCGATATTGCTGCAAGGTAATACTAAATGGAAATGGAACACTTTGGAAAAGCAAAAAAACTTGTCAAGTCAGGCCAAAAGCTCTTTTTAGCAACAGGATGTTCTTTTCCTTGAGTTGAAAAGGTAAACAGTTGACATCTCTTTGAACTTTAAATTTATGATGCTGATGGAATTGACAAAAATAAATAGGGAATAGGAAAGGGGAATGTTGAAAAGATAAGGAAGGGAGATCAAGACAGGGGTAAGTAAATTTATTTCCATATTTTAGACAACCAGTTCAAATTTCATTTGAAAATAAAAAATTATTTGTGCCCTCAAACTACTGTACTTACAACATATGACAAAAAAATCCAAGTTGCCAAGAACACAATGGGCACTGTGGCTTCTTGCTGAATGTATTGAAATGAGCCATTAGCCCATTCCCATACAGACAAAATATAGCGAAATTAGGTGAAGTTTGCGTTGCTACTCTTGTAACCCACCTACATGACCTCCAAAGTTGTTAGCAGTGAGTGTTAGCTACATCCACCAAGTTTCTAATCTTAAAATACATCTTGTTTACATGAATTTCAGTGTCTGAACTCCAGTAACCCCAGATAACCTTAACCTCCATCAAAACAATAGAACTCTTCTTTCTGCCAAAGCACTTTCACATATTGTTTGACCTTGGATAACCCCAAATGACCACTGACCTCCACCAAACAAAACATGAATCCTCTTCTTGCCTTATCCTTTCATATACTAAATATAAAATTAATAAACATTTCCCACCTTGAGATATCATTCTAACAAGGTTTTCAGTGTTTGACACATGGTGACCCCACAAGACCCTTGACCTCCAACAAACATAGCAGGCTCCACCTTCTTACCATAATGCATGCACACACCAAGTATGAAATCTATCCAAGCTTCTTCACCACAGATATTAGCTGTTGAAAAGGTTTTTAGAGTTTGACCTTCTTTGACTCCAAATGACCTTTGATTTCCACCAAAATGCCAGGATTTATCTTCACACTAAACCATATCCACATGCCAAATATGAAATCCATCCAACTTTCCTACGTTGAAGAACTGCTTTTAAAAGCTTTTCAGTGGTTGAGTCCTCATGATCCAAACATGACCTTGCACTTCTACCAAAACAATAGGCCACACATTGTCACTATGGCATTGTCACTATGTAACAAGTTTCATTTAAGTCCAACTCTCCTCTATTGAGTTACAGTGTACACAAGCAAACATCACAGCCACAAACATACACACTACATACAACTTCATGTTCAAGTTGTTATAGCATCCAACTAGCAGCTCAGATGTCTGGAGTCTGATTCCTGGCTGGCTCATACCAAAGACTTTAAAAATGAAATCTAATGCCATCATGATTGGTGCACAGCATAACATAATCAATGGACTATAGAAAATCAGCCAGTGAACCAGAAATGGAAAAAAAAGCTGTGGCTGGCTTGAATTAAACCAATTGGTTAGAAACTCTACCATACAACTCCATCCAACCAATTGAGAACTAAAAATCATAAATCAGTGGTTATGAATTCTCGAAATTCTTGATCCTTGAAATACCTGAAGGTTTTCACTTTAAGATGAAAGACAAAATTTGGGCAGGAGCAAAATGCAACTAGTCATCGTAAAACACAAAATTGGTCTAAACCAATATATTTTTCAAAAGAAACATATGGGGACCTTACGGTTATGGGGTATGGAATGGCATAAATTATAGATTTTATGGAAGATTCCAATATCAAACCTAAGATGTATAAGAAAAAAGATAATTAATGTGAGTTTTTCATGACTGATAGGAATCTATACAGATAAACTTAGTTTTATCGACCAGGCTTATATCATTGTTTTTAATGCATATGTAGAAAATATAAAGACATAACATTATAGCCCTGAACCATAAAAAAATGCAATTTAACCCACCATTTTAATAGAGATAAAAGATCATTGTGCTAGAACAAAACAGTGGTATCATTCACAAAAAGGGTAAAACTAACCAAGTTAGAACAGTTTCATAGGTCACTGACGTACTGTAACAAGAAAAAGCAAATGGTCCAAGTATAGAACCTTGTGGGACACCACAAGAATTGTGCTTTGAAAATGTTATTTATGCATACATCTTGATTTCCACCAGATAAATTGCTTCTTAACCAATTTTTTTACAACCACATATGATTCCTTCATGGTTATTTGTTTCCGAAGTAAAATTTCCTGGTTAACCATGGCAGAAGCTTTTGAGAGATCTAAAAGACACCAAAGAGACAGTAAGTTCATTATTAAATTTCTCAACAATAAAGTTCACAATTTCAGCTGTTGCAATATAGGTGGGCAAATTTTTCCAAAGCCCGACTGTAGTAAGAAATCTGATAATATCGGAGGTTATCGAAGGTTATAAGAGATCTGATAGACTTAAGAGCTTCACTTGAAAAATAACATCTGATACTTCTTCCTGGGATATCACATTAACGGAAACAAACACGACAACACACTTCCTACCATAACATTTGGCTCTTAACATTTTCTAAGTACTGTCTACATCTGATGATCATTAGTTCAGCTACCTCTTAGACACTGGTTCTTGAGAATCCTTCATTCTGATTGGTCAATTAATGACCACTTATTCTCTGACACACCAACAGTAATTCTTAAACAGATCAAAATGATGTTTTCCTCATGAATTTGTGATGGCAGAAAAAGAATAAACCACACTTGTCTGACTATTGCTTTCTCATAACCTTTTCCTAAATTTTGCAAAATTACCAGCTAGGCTCTACATCATCCAATATTTTGCAAATTTTGAGTCATGGTGGTTTATTCACCAACAATTACTAACTAACAGCACTCATTGTCTGAACAACTGCATCATTTTGTCCATCATGTTCTTTGCTGCTTCCAAATGAAGTCCCTGCCAGTGACCTCTGAAACTATTTGTCGGTAACAGAAGACATCAAGAAATACCTGTAACACTATATAAAGACCATTTTCCAATAGCAATCGCAAAGGATTGTGGGACAGCATTCTGGTGTGCCTCATTTCTGGCTACAGAAAAATTAAATTGAACAAAATGATGCCTACCAAACATCTGCTCCACAGTCCTTGCTATCTGGAAAATGGTCTATAGACGAATCCGGACAGCAAGTGATGGTCTGATTTCAGTCGGCCTTTACTGAGGTCTATCACGTTTAAATCTTTCAATTTCATTGCTTACCTATATCATGGATGGATGTTCACTAAACTAATTCCTTCAATTTCACTGAATGTGAGGGTTTGAAATTGGTGTGTGGACAATATGAAGATGATTTGCTGATAGACCCCACTAATGGCTGCCTACTGTCACTAAATTCAAGGGCTTATCAGATTTGTCTATAGCGGTGATATTGCAAAACCTACCTCTGGTTGTTCCATCAATTGACCCAACGGCTCAAATTTGGCATCAATCCTCTGAAAGGCAAGTTGCTGTTCTAACCGGTACTGTTTCTGGCAAGCTTTGTTCAATTCAGCTGTTTTTCTCTTCAACTTAATATAAACAAGAAGAAAATTAACACTTTCACAGATAAAATCATTCTTAAATTGTGGGTTGAAAGTACCAATTCACAAAAAATGTTGCTCTACTTAAGTTAAAGTCAAAATTCCCAAAACTTTTAAGGCCTGGAAATGAAAAACAAAACCTTAATTCCATGCTTTTTCAGCTCCTATGTGAGTAAGCACTTCCCTAAAGAATACATTCAACAAAATTGTGCAATGTCTTACATATGGGCCACCAATACAGGGGTTTTGACTACAGTATGTGTACATCATTCTCTTTAAAGTAACTGGAATTAATTACATTACGACATTTTGAGTACTGCAGTATCTGTAACAAATTACAATGGGAAGGAACATAACTACACTTTGTTACATTATACGTGTAAAGCAGAGAACCCTGCTTACCATAAAACACATATATGCACAAGTTGCTCACCAAAGTCCATGTGCACAAAACCATAAGACAGTATACAGTAAGAACTGCAGGGCTCTTCTTGACTACGTGTTTGGCCTAACGGTAGAGCATCCGCCTCTCACACAGAAGGTCCGGGTTTGAGTCTCAGGTCGAGTCATACCAAAGACTCTAAAAATGGAACCTACTGCATTGTGCATGATGCTCAGCATAAGCAATGGGGTAAGGAAAACAGGCCAGTGAGCCACAACTGGAAAAAAGGCCGTAGTTGGCTTGAATTGAACCAATAGGCTGGAAACTGAGCCGTAAAATTCTAACTCACTAACTATCAGGGTCTTCCATGGGTGGTAGGATATAGTTTAATAAGCATCATATTTTGCTACAGCAAAATGCCACTGACAAAACTGATGTATTCCAAAAGTCCTTCCAACAATTCTTTGTAATTGCTGCTTAGAAAAGGGTCTATTCTTTTGGTGAGGTAGTGACTGACACAGCCCCCCCCCCCAGCAAGGTTTGGACTATGTACTCACAGAAAACTGACAGAATTGCTCTATGCATCAGCTATAACTGGATGAACTCAGGTTTCTCCCTCAATATTGACCCCAAAAGTACCACTATAGTATCCATAGGGACTTATACCATCAAACACTGTTGGAAGGGGTAACCCTGCAAAAATGAATAATAATACAACATATGAAATGTGGTCATATGGGACAAGAATCACCAAACAAGTTACAAAGTCACTAAAAGGTGAGGACTAGGTGACAAACTGAAACCAACTCAATGAGACCACCCAGCTACTGATGTGCTATTAAAAGCTTCCTTACTTTTGAAAAGTAAGGAATTGTGGATGATAATAGGTTGGTTTGCCTGGTTTGCAGGAGTTTTATGGCTCAACTTCTACCAACCTAGTAGTGCCCATGGCTTTTTTTCATTTGTGGGGTACTGGATTGTTAAATTCACTTCCTTATTGCATATGCAGAGCATCAATGAGAGGAAAAGATTTCATTTTTTAGAGCTTCAGGTATGACTTGATTTGGGAATAATCTCTAGACCTCTAGGATAAGTTAGATAATAGTTAGTAAGATTTTAATTTTACAGCCCAGTGTCCAACCCATTGGTTCAAGTCAAGCCAGTCACAGCCTTGTTTCCAGTTGTGCTTCACTGGCTTGTTTTCCCCACTCCATTGCTTATGCTGAGCATCACACCAACGGCAGTAGGGTCCATTTTTAGAGTCTTTTGGTCTGACTCGACCTGGGAATAGAACGTGGGCTTTCCACATGAGAGGCGGATGCACTTACCCCCTACCCCCCCAGGTAACATGCAATGGCATTACCACATAACACTGGAGGTAGTGAGGAGCCAAAGAGATAAAGCCCATAAAAAATTATAGCCCACCTTTTTCTTTTTATTCATAAAATTATTTTTGTTATTTTTGAAGAGGATAGTTTAATAGGTAAACAGGGTTGGTACAAGCGGGAGAACAGCAAAAAGGGAAATTTGCCCATCAAATTTTATCCTTGCTCCCCTCACTTGCCTCCCAGAGTTGGTTCAAAAAGAAATAGGTTCACCAAAACAAATAATATGCCTCTCCTGAGACTAAATTTTTACCTGAGAGATATTCTGAAACCTCATAAATTCCAGAGCCTAGATCCCCACCTTAGTACAGCAGTGCATGCTTCAGGTTTGGTTTTGTGCCATGCTGAAAATTTTTCCCCCCAATTTTCCTCTGCCCTAAGTTTGCCCCCCCCCCCCCCCAAAAAAAAAAAAAAAAAATGACATTCTGGCACCTGCCAATGGAGATAATTTGACCTTTTCTACGGGATCTGTTACCTTTGTGTCGATTTAAAATCCAGAGTAACATTATGTAAATATTTGTTCTAAAATTTTCAAGTGCTTTGTTCTCAGAAAAGATAAGCTCAATATGCTACCACAACAAAGATAAGATTGTCAAGGGTGCAGAAGCTCAACTATGGCTTCCATTCCACATAGGTAATACTCCATGGTAGTTTTATTAGGGATCGAAATCAGAGTCTCACTGGGACACCATGCCATCATAGCCAAGTTGGAGATTTTCACCTTTGACCATCCTAACTGCCATTGTACTGTACATGATGATCTGCATAAGCAATAGAAATGGGGGGGGAAGCAATTCAGTGACCCAAAACTGAAAAAAAGAACTACATCAAACCAGAAAGTTGTAATTCGAAACATAAAACCTTATCAAACTAACTCCTATCATCCGACCTTTGACCTTCAAAAGTGAACCTATAATTACACATCATCTATGCTAAGGAAAATTGGTTACAACCCCAAAGGATTAAGGGTATTTACCAGATTTCTATGTTTGGCCTAATTTTCAACTCAACTCACCTTAAATCTACTTCCAAAGAGCACCTATGATTACCCCCCATGTATCAAATATTCTACAGCAATTTGATAAATTTTGGACAGGCTCAGCCCTTTTGAGTTAAAAGTAGTTTTCCCATGATTTTAATGTTTGATCTCTCTTTGACCGATGCGACCTTTTTTACCTACTTTCTGCTACGATAATTACTAGTCTTTCGAAAAAGACATTATCTTTGCAACAAGAAACTTCAGTTAAGGAATCTTTGGACAGCAGCAGTTGAAACATTTGACAGATGAGTTTAGGACACATTGCAAGGACAATTGAGCTAAAAAAATCACAAAACACTCAGTAGTTCAAAAGTGCTGGCTTGACAAGTTAAAGTATTGATAATTTTTTATTTTTTTTTTCATGTAACTACCAGTTTCAAAGTCACTCACCTACAATTCAACTTTAAAAGAAGGGTTAATGGTCATACCAAGTTTTGATTGTTAGGGGAGTACTTATTCGAAGTATTATAGCAATATTTGCATTGAAATCCAGTGAGTGGTTCTCAAGAAATGACCAGGTATTAAAAGTTGACACATTTTCAACAAAAAGTGAAATTGAAGTAAGAGCCTATGACATCATATCCTCACATTTATGGACAGCCTTTTGTTTTTCTTCAATCTTTTAAACCAATTTACTCCTCAACAATCTTATATTATTAGAATGCGATTGCATATGTGGCATGAGAACTTCAAAAAATTTTGCACTCCTACGGGGAGGTCCAACAGTATTTCTACAGCATTAACTTCAAGGTCAACAAAACAGTCTGAAACACAAAGGGCAACAAAGCAATCCCTGCTAATGTGAGGAAGTGATATAACTTCTGCTGCCCTGAAAATAACTGTGGAACACAAACCTAGTGGTTTCATTATAATAACTGATATTTTGAGAAATACTTGGCTGATTTGAATGGAAATGCCACCATACTCTGTCATTTGTCACCAATGATGGGCACTGCCATGTACAGCACCTGACATGTACATTGGTTGGATTTTCCACCTCACTCTTAGATAGTAGTGTGGCATCCAGTGGCCGCCTGCCATACAGCCACATGGAGGGTTCAGTCGAGTGATCTGCATATTGTAAACTAATAAACAACAGAAGTAGGCTCTTTAATCTTCCTAAAGCAGTGTGCTAAGTGCTTTTTAATCTCAAGTGGAAAACTGGACTTTACAACACTTTGAACAATAAACCTAACTGACGAGGATTTAGGGACGGAGGGCAGATAGCAGAGAAAATAGTAGGGATTTAGAGTCATTGTACAGTACTTCAATAATCTGAGGTTAAGAATTAATCACATACCACCAACCAGCAACTGTTATGTTACTTGTGTGTGCCAAGCAAAGGTAAGAGTTTCGAAAAAAAGGAATGTTTGCACGAAGCTGACTTAAAAAGTACACTGGTCTTTCTGCATTTACTTATTCAAAAGGTTGGTTCCCAGGAGAAAATTCCTGTTGAGACCTGTTGAAATTTCAACAGGTTTGAACAGGTATTAACAGGTATAAATAGGCAATGTTCAAATTACATTTTGAAGTGATGAAAGGCTACAGGTCTCAACAGGTAACACCAAAGAACCTGTTCAAATTCTGTTGAAGCCTGTTGATATTGTTTCCAATTACATTTTGTACCTGTTAAAACCTGTTTAACAGGTTTCAACTGGAATTTTCTCCTGGATATTCAAATGATCTAAAACCTTGCTTCAAACACATGTGGCTTATCTCAATTTTATTAAAAATTATTTGCTCAGTGAACGTGTATCCTTGACCTACATTGCCTCCTTTCGTAATTCAAATGTCCACAAACTTTTGCAAGAATTTTTTGTTAAACTGTGTAAAAATTGCATGCTACTAACTATTCACTTATACACCATTAAAGAAGTTTAAAAAAAATAAAATTCTAACCCTTGCCTGCCTGATTACAATGCAGTTCTGATGACCATGGTCAACAGAACTGTGTGTTTGATTTTGTCCTGCTTCAAGCACAGACTTACTGTACTATAGGCATGTCAATCACAGAACAATATTACAGCTGAAGTCAGGTTAAATGAACATCTGTTTATTACAGTGGAGAGCCAGTTACAATCTAGGCTCATGAATACTGTGAAATTTTCTCACTTGTGTCATTGTTCATGTATGCAAGGAACATCACTTTTTCCAGTCCCCAGCAGTTGGCAGATTACTACTCTACCCATTGTGCTACTTCTGAATTTTCTGAACAGTCCAGTGAGGACAAACAGTCCACTGGGAAAGTTAATGACGCAGTCATGAGTAGAAACTACAAGCAGGACACAATAGCCTTCCATAGCAACAAGAGCAAGTGACAAAGCAGCAAGAATAGCAGCTTAGCTATACAGAGTGTGAAATGCTTTTTTCTAAAAGTCCCCACGACTCTCTGGCAAAGAGCCAAGGGGCGAAAACCAAACGATTACTCCCGGAGGAGTTCTGCTCCCTTAAGGAGCTTAACGTCCCAAATGGACAAGTACGCCCTCAAAAGGGCAAACACTGAGTGGTCCTGCGCTAGACTGGCTGAATAGAACAGAAGCCACAACCTGGATGCAGTTTAACGTCATGCCCAGGACGGCGAAACAAGCTTTCGACAACTTGAGAGTGTGAAATGGGTATATACTTCATGTAAGCCTGTCCCAAACTGAAGTGGATAGACACCAACTAATCCTATTCAATCTGGGCTATTCAGCCTATTCATCTCTCTTCATTGGTCTATGTACCTCAGTTTGAGATAACCTGACATGAAGTGTCTCCTGTGAAAGGAGCTCTACAGCTGTGCTGTAGCTCTATGCAGAATGGGTGGAGTTTGGTGTGGTGCATGGTTGACTCTGCTACAGCAGCTCGGACAATCCTGATATCACTGCTGCTCTGCTCTGTTTCTGCTAAAAACAGGTCATTCATAATTGCCAGTCTGGTTTAAGTGGCTGCTGGTTTCCCTTCTGCAGCCTGCTGGGGATTAGAAAAAGCTATGCTCCCTAACACTGCTAAAATAGAATGGAACCTACCAATTCATCCTTTGCTTGCAATTCCTGCTGCAGTTCTTCCATCTTTTCTTCAAACCTGCTTGACTTCATTTCCAATTTTTTAATCTTTTTATGTGATTTTTCTACTTCTGTCAAAGACTTGGAATGGTCCCCTTCTAGCTCACGGAACTTCTTCTCCTCTTTTCCTAGCTGATCTTCAAAATTTTCAATTTCCTCTGAAAGGAATACATTGACAAGCTTACACTAATATCTCATTTATTAGCATCTTCAAAACTGTGATATTTATATGCGCAATAACATGGTTACATCTAGTTAGTTAGTTCGATGGAGTTTTACTGCCCAGTTTCCAACCTATTGGTTCAAGCCAAGCCGGCCACAGCCTTTTTTCCAGTTGTGGTTCACTGTTCATGTGGAGCATCACGCACATCGGCAGTAGGTTACATGTACACTACCCTTTATCATTGATACACACTTGCCAACATTGCTATCTCAGAACACGAAACATGTAGCAGATAATCCACTCTGCAGGGCAAGAATACAAGTGCTTAGCTTGATGGGCTCATTGGCCCAAGATTTAAACTCCTTTTCTCTTTATATGTTCACATTTCACAATATATGTCATCATTACAACATCAGTGAAGCAGTGAAAAAAGCTGCAAATTTCCCCTCATAAAACTACACTACGGCAAGTTATTTGACTCTACTAAAGGGATGCAAATCCTAGCTCAGTATCAGGTCTTAGCCAGTGATACATCTCCCCACTTTTAAGACAACCAAACTCTAACTCAAACAGCCAAAATTACAATGGTTGACCCCAGAGACAGCAATGAATATGTGAAGAAAAGGAAAAAGCCAGTAAAATTAAATGGGCACAAGTCTAAGGAGGTTACTTTGCAGCCTATATCACTGGTTTCTGCTGAACCAATGATGTAGATTTAAAATTTGTCATCAGAAACAGCTGAGATTCCCAAAACAAAATTCCTGGCCCCCCCGCTTACTTGAATAAGCATCTTCTGAAGAATTTTCAGTACTGTCTACAGACACACACAAACACTACAAATTGTAAGCAATTTGTATTTTTTTCCATTTTTTGAAAAATATGTGGCCAGAATTTAGTTTATTTGATTATAAATTTCCCTTCATTGACTGTAGCAATTCTCTGAAATCTTCAATTCAGCACCTCAGCCATAAAAGAAAGTGTTTTAGAAGAAATGAATCTTTATATGTAGATGAGGTTCAACTAAATCTACCCCATTTGGTGAAATGTCCATTACAGTATCAGCAAATGAGATAACTAACATAACTACCAACTACGAGCTTGAGGCAATCAGGGATAATATCACTTCCTCATGCTGATAAGCAATGCTTTCTTTCCTTTTGTTTATATTTAATCTGTTATGTTGACCCTTAAGTTAAAAGGTACAAGACCTCCTGGTGAGAAATGTACATTTTCCCAAGACCACAAATGCAATCCCACTCTGAAAACATGGGAAAAGGGGGGGGGGGGGGTACAATTGGTTGTAAAGTGTACAAAAAAAACCAATGACTAATCATAAATGTGAGGATTTGATCAGATGGCCACAAATACCTCCTAAATATCAAAACTTGATTTGACCTTTGACCTTTCTTTTAAAAATCCTGTATTTTGATCTAGTGATATATTGTAAAAGTGAGTGTCTAAATTCAAATTCACTGCAAGCCTTGTGGATGAAACTCACCACATCTTAACAATTTTTAATACATTTTTAGATATCTTCAGACATTTGTGTACATCAGCTGACAGTCAGATGCAAGAGCTATAGAAATGAAATCTAATTCTTGGTTGCCAAAAGTTGAGAGAAATGTATGGATTTCATGGATTTCAAGGCAATGTCTGCCAGCCAGCCAAGTATCAAAAGCAAATAACTAGGCCACAATATGTAGCCAAACTCAATAATACATATTTAACATTACTAATCATAACTCCTGTAAGAAATAATCTCACCAACAGAAAAGATGACAAAACTCAGTACATGCAGCCTTTTCTAATTATTTCTGATACCTGTAAATTTTCTTTTCAGACTATAATCTGAGGAATGGCAATAGCAAATGCTAGTTTATCTTTCAAAAAGAAAATGATAACTCGTATCAATCAACAGAGTGATTTTTGTTCAAACAAAAATCTAATTTTTGTACAACTTTCCAATATTGATGCAATCTTTCCAAATTGGTTTTAACTTAAGATTTCCAATGCTCTGATTCAAATCATATACTTACAAAGGTTGGTAAATTTTTTGCTCTTTCTGATACGTGTTGGAGAAGAATTTGGTAAAGCTTTCCAAAAATCAATCAGAAATGTGTTCGGAACTAGCTATAGTGTGATCTGTTCTTAACCCTCAGATTCTTCTCCAAAACGGTCATTAACACACCAGGCACTCAAAAATCCCTGGCACATGATGTATGTAATGGCAGAATTAATCATCATTACATTTTAAAGAAGCACCTTACCTTGAGCAAACCTATCATGAGCTTCCTTTCTAAAGGCTTGACTAATTGGCTTGCCATCTAAGTGTGTGAGGTACCGTAAATGAAACACAATAAAAAGCTGATGGTGGGCTAAGTCACATAGCAGATTTCCAGCGATGGAGAACTCCACCAGATCCTTTAAAGCACGCAGCTTGTAAATATCATTCAACTTGAAAAAAAGAAATACATCAAAAAGTAATATTTGTTGGAAATAGCTCTAATTTACTCAAATCAATTTTCATTTACTTAGCAATGAAGGACAAAGAATGATTTCCAACAGTTCCTTTGGATCAGGAGTATTCAAATATCTTGAGCACCAGGCCAAATGACTTTGGAGTGATTATATAAAAGGCTGCAGGGCAAAAGAGAAAGGTATATGAGACAGATGCTTCACCCTCAGTCCTTCCCCAAACCATTCTCCATTACAGTGACCAAAGTGCCTGTCTAGGCAGATCCACCCACTTGTGTACACAGCAGTATTTTTGCTGGCTTCCCCTGACTGTGCGAATTACATATAAGGTATAGTATTAACGATTACAATCCACCAAAGGTTTTTAGCAAAATAATCACGACAGAAGATCTGTTTTATAAATGACAAAATGAATGAATAAACAGCAGAAAATGTTAATGAAAGGAAAAGATGAATTAAATAAGAAATTAAAGAGTAAACAAAGAGCACATTAACAAATGATTGGTAGATGAAAAATAAATACAAAAGAATGAACACAGGAAGGACTGGAAAAGTGAAAGAGTAAATGAGCAAATGAATGGATGAATGAATGACAACAGAAGAAATAAAAAAGAAAAATAACAACAAGTTGTGCTATTTATAAAATAAGTTCAATACATCCAAAACATAACATTGCTAAAAGAAAGAGAATGCTTTCAAAACTTTGCACATTCTATGAACTTTACAAGTGATTGCAGGTATTAAAAAATTAAATGTATTGTACTCCAAACTAATATTCCATCAACTTAAGGATAATTTTCAATGAAAGCCAACATGGAGCCTCTACTAATCCCAACAGAAAATTCACTGGGAATATTTACCGAATAAAGAAGATTTGCAGCAAGATTTAACCTTCGAAGAGCTTTCAGTTTCTTTCCCATCCATGCTGGAATTGTTTCGATCAGATTACTAGAGAGGTCAAGAGTCTGAAGGTGTACCAGGGTTTCAATGCCTTCTATCTTGCTGATATGATTACATCTCAGGTCTAGTTCTCTCAGTTTGGTTAGATGGTCAATGTTTTCCAATTTCTCGATTTGATTGAAGCCAAGATGAAGAACTTGAAGCCGTGTCAGGTCATCCAACTTTTCTAAATACTGAAAGGGAAGATGGATTGTCAGGCAGTACACCTCAAACAGTAAATGTGTAATATGATCTAGTTGGCATCCACAATGCTTTCTCCAGTTGTGAGTCACTGGACTAGTTTCCCTTCTCTATTGCTTATAGTACAGAGCCTCACACAAAATGGAAGGTACCCAAGGCTTTGGTATGACTTGGCCCGGGAATTAAACCTGGATCTGCTGTAGGAAACCCGGGCTCTTTCCCTAGGGTAAACAAGCAGTCACGAAAGGGAAGACTTCAACTCATCTTTAAATGATTGAAGTAAACAGGAAACCTCTGGCAGGTGTATATAGGATAGGGGGCAAGCAGGTTTCAAAACACAGGGGGTCTACATGCCCAAATGCATGCTCCATTTGCTTTGCATGTGGAAATTGTTTTCCTTTGCATGCCAAAGTCTCAAATATGTAAGTTTTAGCCCTTTTTGTGCTACAATTACAGGTGTGCATGTAACTTTTATTTTCAATTTTAACCCATGGGACATGGGGACCAGAATTATAAAGGACTAAAGAGTGAAGGACTGTTTAATATGTTAAGTTCAAGATAACACAACACAAAATATTCTATTTTTAATTTAAGATTTATGCAATTGCTGAAAATCAAAAGTTTTTTTCAATACTTGATGTTTATTTGGGTATTTCCCAAGCTGTCTCTGACATATTTGTGGGAGCAACTTATTCAGCACAATGCATTCACTCATTTAAGTTAGCTCAAGTGACTCCTACACTTTGGACAGAAACTGTCTTAATAATTTTCAGCCAATCTTAAACCTGAGTTTTATTTCTACTTCATTTACTTCATTTGATCAACCTTCTTGTACGGGATAACCTTCTTGAACCTTTCCAATCTGCCTACAAATCTGGCCACAGTACAGAAACTGTAAAAAAAATTTTATTACTTACTCATCTTGATAAAGGTCATTTTTTCCTTTTTTATTAGACTTACCCTCAGCATTTGACACAGATAATCATATTATTTTACTGGAGAGGCTCCACTCAAAGTACAAGCTAAGTGGAACTGTTCTGCCATGTTTCAAAACTTACATTACTGAGCATTATCAACATGTTTACATTGAAAATGCTCTCTCTTCTGGACATCCTTTTACTACTGGTGTTCCACAGGGTTCTGTTTTTGGACCTGTTTTGTTTTCTTTATATCTTGCTGAGTTAAGTGATATAATTCACAGTCATGACATTTATTTCCGTCATTATGCAGATGACTCTCAACTTCTTTTGGCCTTTGATAGGGATTCTGCGCCATCTGCCTTCCACAAAATGGAAACTTGTATTAATGCTGTTAACATCTGGCTTACAACCAACCAATTGAAACTTAATTGTGAAAAAACTGAATATATTCTTTTCCGATCATGCTTTTCAGATGTTGCACCCACTTTTCCTACACTTATTGTTGGTTGGGAGCCAATTAAAATTTCTTTATCAGTAAGAAATTTAGGAGCCTATTTTGATCAGACTTAGACTCTTGATTGTCGTGTAACAAATCTTTGTCGTTCAGCAAACTGGCATCTGAGGAAAATAAGTCAGCTGAGGAAGTACCTTGATAATAAGACTTGTGAGATACTAGTACATGCCTTTATCACTTCAAGGCTTGATTTTCTAAATTTGCTTCCATTGGGCCTCCCTGATTCAAGTATTAACAAGCTCCAGAAGATATAAAACAGAGCTGCTCATACTGTAAAGAAGAAAGGAAGGAATTGTCATACAACTCCAATCCTCAAGGAACTCCACTGGCTCCCAGTCAACTTTAGAATTCAGTATAAGTTGCTTCTACTTGCCTTTCATGCCCATTTTCTGGGGGAGCCTTTGTACCTTTCACAGCTTCTCTTGCCATATATTCCAACTAATACACTTCGATCCTCTTGCAAATCATATTTAACTCTACTGAAACTGTGCCTAAAAACCTTTGACTGTAGAAGTTTTCAGAACTGTGCATCATCTCTATGAAATAAGTTACCAAATGAGTTACAAACTAGCTCAAAACTTTCTGTTTTTAAGAGTTTACTTAAGACTCATTTGTTCAATACAGCTTATACTTAATGTCTTTCATACTTCTTTGTAAAGCGCCTAGAGTGGTGCCTTCTTGGAGCTCTACAAGCTCTATTTACATTTTGCTGTCTTATCAATTTGGGTTTTGTTTACCCAAGTTTAATACATGAGAAGAGCCTACTCAGGCTAACCCGTACTATCCCTGTAACTTAGCTGTATACTACGGCTTCACTAGCAGACGGGCAGGCATAGCATGACGCGAGCACTGAAAAGCATCGCATGGTATTTATACAGTACATATCATCATGCAGCCTAGGCTAGGCATAGTCAAGTCTGTATACATACTTAGTAGTGGACGAATGTTTTATGTATAAGCCTGTAACGCTACTGTAATGGAACTGTAATGTCATATAAGGGTTTATTGCGTAAAAGTGTTTATTGCACCCTCCGCTGGTGATTCATCCCTGTTTTTTTCCCGTGGAGGATAAAGAACACCCGTGTTTTATCCATGGAGGTTAAAGAATGGTTACTTGGGTCTATCAAAGATTACGCAATAGGTTGGGGTATTGTTGATTCAATGATGTATAGCCTCCTAATTATATTGGTGACCTTGAATGATGGATTACAGACTGAACAGGAGAACAAAGAAATGAGGGCAGCAAACATCTTTAGTACAGGTATTGATTATGAGAGAGACTCAAGAAATGTAGGCTTACAGCTTAGTATAAGAATAGTAGTTGAGCAGTTATTGGAAATAATTCAGGGTCAGGGGTAACGAATCCTACAGAAATCCAGGGTTCAAAGGGTTAATGGTTAAACTAATTCTGAACAAACCTTAATCTTCTTCTCTCCTTCTTTCAAGGATAAGTCCAAGCTAAGGACATCTTTCAAGTTGTCTTTCTTTGTTTTGCTTTTGATGAGATTTTCTGAAATGTATCTCACCAAGTTCTGGGAAGGAGATCCTGAAAGCCACAAATAATTGCTTGTGAGAACAAATATTTGATCATTACACATTCATGATTCATATTTTAATTTGGTTTCAATTTCTGTAACACTAATTTTAGTCTATTGTTTCATGCAATACTAAATAATATTCAGCACATGATAAATCAGGAAAACAAATCTGAAGGAAATTAAAGAAAATTTCCATGGAGTTTGTGGAAAGAACCTCCTTTGACAGTAATGTACAGTAGCACAGACGTAGAGATAAAGTAAATAAGATTAAAATGTTAATTATAACAGCTCCACAAAATCCAATCCATTTGTCCATTAGCCCTGGACCAGGTCAAACCAGACATGGGCTAAGAAATTGTAATTTTGAAAAGTCCCATGCATTGGTACTAGAACAAATGCAGATGGGAAGTGTAATTGTAGTGGTATAAGCTTTTCAGAAGTGAATTGCGAGAAATGTCCAGGCCGAGTAGTCACACTTGGTGTTATAGCACATTTTGCTAGTAACCTGTTAGAAGAAAAAGCACAGTGGCAGGGTACAGTACTGCAGTTTGAAAGTCCACTAGACCAAAAACTGGAAACCTTAAAGTAATCATAAGCCAAATGTTTATCCCACTCGAGGCTAATCCTCATCCTAATCTTACATCCACAATTATGTAGGTCCAGATTTTACAGATGAACTACAATTGCACCTCTCAGGAAATTTTGGAATGTGGTAGGTGTATTGTTTTATGAAGTTGTAATCTTATATTAGTACACATTCTTTATAGGAGCACCAAAATTCACACTTCTCACAGTGATTTATGGTGTGCAATAGCACTTAAGTGCCTCAAAATTCAAAACCTGATATGTGTTAATGTTTAAGCAAAAATCTTTCCTTAGTTCAAACCATGTAAGCTATCTGGTGAAGAGAATCTTTAGCTCAATGATTCTTTATATATATATAGCTTCACTTTTTTTAAGATCTTCATTCTCTCTGCTCCTGTATATCTACAATATTGAAATCTTCCACAGACCTATTTCCAAATAGCAATTACAATGAATTGTGGGATAGAGTTTTGGGTGAACGTCAATTTTCAGCATAGTAAAATGCCATTGACAAACATGACAAACACCAAAACTCTATCCCACAATCCAAGTTGTAATTGCTATTTGGAAATAGGTCTATCAACACCCTGTTCTCTGGCTTAATTGAATCTAACTTAAGTCATGTTCCTAAGATAACTCTTGTAAATGAGCAGACTTGAGCAGGAGCACTTCATCTCTGTCACTCATTTCTTGTTCCTTCTAAAAATGGAACCTACTGCCATTGTGCATGATGCTCAGCATAAACAATGGAGTAGGAAAAACAAGCCAGTGAGCCAAAACTGGAAAAAAGGCCCTGGCTGGCTCGACTTGAACCAATAGGTTGGAAACTGGGCCGTAAAACTCCTATCTGACTAACTTAATCTCTTGTTCCAATTTTGGTACTTACTGCTTAAATATTCTATACATATACTATATATATTTTACATAATATTCAATAAATTTCCTGCCTGGCTTAAAATTTCCTAGAAGGGAGTGGGTACACAAGCAGAACATCACAAAAAAAAAAAAAAAAAAAAGGAAACACAATCACTTCATTTTCATCTGTCCCATGAAGAAACTTCAAGTAGCTCTTACTTCAGGAATATGCACTACAAAAATAGCTGTGAACACTTTGAAGCTCTTGATAAAAGAGCTTAGGACAGCCATCCCATGAAAACCTCATAAAAGTCTTTGTAGCCTCTGTAGTTTCTAAACAATTGCTTAAAGCTGAGCAGGCCACAGCCCCTTTTCCAGTTAAATGCTCACTGGCTTGTTTTCCCGACTCCATTGCGTACTGTAAGCCTAGCACCACTCACAAAGATAGTAAGTACAGTAGGTTCCATTTTTGAAGACTTCTGTATGATCCGGCCAGCAGTCAAACTCCAGAGCTTCTGGCTACAAGTCCGATGTTGTAATCACTTGACCAGCCATTCTTTGTAATTCAAAGTAGTATACAATATAGGCCTACTAGTTGAAATTTGCAAAAAGCTGTTTTGACTTTTAATGTGCCCTGGTTCCTAAAACCTTTGAGGGGCTTTGTTAGGACTAGTGGACACAAACATTCAATCAATAATTAAATCACTCAACACATACAGTAGCAAAGAATTTTCTGTAAATAAAAAAATGTAAACAAAGCTTTCATGAAGAATGTCACCATTAAGTAATTTTTTTTTTCTTTCAACAAATTTCTTCTGCATTTGCAAGCTCTGTGCAGAAAACCTGTCTAAAGGCACTATACTGTAGAACCATTCAGAATGTGTACTTACAGTTAGTGACTTGCCAATATCAGTACAGTATTACATCTTTACAGGGTTTCCGTCAGAGGGGGAAGGGGGCGGGATTTGTCCCCCTTTCCAGAAGAAGGTGGGTAAAATCCCCCCTTTTCATTTCCATAAAAATTACAAAATTGTCAATATCTTGGTTTCTTACTTAAAAAGATGACACTTTTGCAGCAATGTTTGAACTTACACAAATAAATGGCCTTTAAAACCTTCAAATGGCACCTTACAGGGGCATTGAAGCAAGCTCTTGTCCCCCTGAACCCACTCATAACTTTAGCCTAGGACAGCATCAATTTGGAATTGGGGTTTAGCAGTAATAAATCCTCTCCCCCCCTCCTTTTCTGTGTTTCTGGCAGAATCCCTGATCTACAGTAACCATCCATAACACAGGGGGTTATAAGCTTGTACTGACTGCCATCTCATGACTGCACTTTTCTGTGAGGGGTATGGAGTAAATTGTTTGAGAGAATGACTCTACTATTGTTGGTTTAAAAGAGCAACTACAAGGGAACTTGTCGTGCCTTATGATGTACACAATACCATCCAAACCGATGACATTGTCTCTTTGGCTTATATTTACAAGTTGTAAAGTACATCTAGCCTATTAAATTGTTGAATGTGAAATTCTACATAAATGCTACACAAAAGCTCAACTGTATACAGTATATCAGATTCTTAGGGTAATAGTCATATTAGCCAAACACAGTTATCCCTGACTTATTTCAAAACAAAATTTTCTGCTTTCTCTCGTCCAAGAATCTTTAATGATATTTTGGGTAGATGAAGCAGGGAGACCTAGAAAACATCTTTGTGTTTTCTTTATTTTTTTTTATTTTTTTTCTAGGGAGTGTCACTTCCCGACAAGCCCTAAAGGGTTTCTAAGTACACTTCCTTTCACACTCTCTCTGTTACTTTTTTTACTTTGTGATACTTGTTTTTTTCTTGTGTTGTGATAAACCAAAATAAAGAAATGAAATGAAATGAAATAAAATGTCACAACAGAAAAAGCAAAATATCCTCACACGATTCTCAAAAGTCATTCAACTAGACTTACAGTATCCAAATAAGGTGACCATACACTCCCTTCAAGTTCTACTACACACTCTCTCTAAGGGTAGATCTACTATATACATACACGTCCTTTTAGGGTAGATCTACTATACACTCCCTTTAAGGGAAGATCTACTATTAACTGCCTTTAAGGGTTGATCTACTATACACTCCCTTTAAGGGTAAATCTACTTTAAACTGCCTTTAAGGGTAGATCTACTATACACTCCATTTAAAGGTAGATCTACCTTGCTCTGATTCTTTTTCTGCCTCTTCTCTTTCCTGCTGCAGTGTCTCCATATTTTTCTGATCTGGAGCAGTCGGTATCTGGGGCAGTTTCCTTTCTCCTTGGTTACCTACTGGTCTTGCCACAAATTTCTTCTGGGCTAGAGTCTTCTTCATGTCCAAAGATGGAGTAAGGGAACAGAGAGGTTGGTGAGTCTTCTGAAATTTTGGTTGCTAAGGCACATCAAGTATTCATCATCTAAAAAAGAATACATCAATGAGATCATAAAGTAGGGTACTGCACTGGTTAGTGGTCACACTGTTCACTGCACACTGCTACAGTACGATAAAACAGCCTTTTGAATGGTACCCCATTTTTTACAAGGGAAGCCACTTCCCATCATGAATTGGAAGTAAATGGCAACTACATTTTGGGTCCAGAACACAACACAAAACTAGATTTTGGCTTCACAACTGGTTTCAAAGTATCTTTCTTTCCCACTCCCACAATTGTGGTAACAAGTTGAAGAAAATGCATTTTTCATTTCATTGTATGGGAGTCATACATTTGAAAAATTGTCAAATAAGGCCCCCCAGTAAATTTTTGCACATTGCTGTAAACTGGGTGCAGTTTTAGACGAAATGTTTTTAAGTGTTACACGGCGCTTTGTTGCGTAGTAGAAAGCATTTAGCCCAAGACCATGCAACAAACACACAGTCCTAGTGGAGAGCTATAAAAGCATGAGGATGTTTCTAGGCTTATATCTCTTTTTAAAAAAAAGAGCAAACATGTGTATGTTAGGATAAGCTTTAAGTATGGTTGGGCAATTACTTCAGTGTCAATGTTTACTCACATGTGGAGACAGGCTTCGACAAATCCCCTGCCCGACAGTCCGGGACAAGTGAAAAATTACTCGGACAAGTGAACTGCTCAATATTATAGCCCGCTGGGCAAGCAGCACAAGTAGACTTTGGGAATCCCTAGCCCGATGGACAAGTAATAAGAAATGAATTTATGGAAGCCTGTGTGGAAACATGGCCACATCCATAAAAAATTTCTGTAAAAAACTGTAATGTTATCTAGGCCTAAGCTTCTCAATCTTGACAGTTCCAATTAACTAACCTATAAGTCCCTCTAACAACTTCAAGTCCAAAACTTGTCCCCATCCAGAGACAATCTCACTTTATTGCTTTGGGTGAGTATACAAGACCTGGGGCCCGTTCCACAAAGTGTTACGCACAATCTTAAGTTTGATTCACCATACTTAAGCCAACAGTAAATCAAACTTAAGACCGTGCGTAAATCTTTGTGGAACAGGCCCCTGATGATCAGAACACTTTCAGTGCAGTATCAGGATTATACTAGCAAGCTTGAATCAGTTCAACCCAGAGCTGCCAGATCCATTTGTAAAAAAACATTGTTGTAGTGTCTCTTCAATGCCCACTGACTTAAACTGACCTACTTTGGAAGAACCCAGGATCAGTGCCTCAATGAGCTTACGGTTCACTACAAGCCTCTCATCACTTGCTTGCTATCATTCTAGACTAAACAGATATGTTTCTACGCCAACAATATGGGAATCCCTACTCACAAGGCATCATCAATCAATCATGTGTACAACCCAGATTGGGTTTGGGGGCAAAAATATTCTGAGAACAACTTGCCTACAATGAGTGGTTCCTTGGATCTGATGTGGAAATGAGGAGATCCCTCTATTTAAGAATAACGCTGTGTATACTGTACAACCCAGATGAAGTTTGGAGGCAAAAATATTACACGTCTAATTTGTCTACCTCAAAGTGACTCCGCAGATCCAATGTTGAAGTGAGGAGATCCCTCTATTCAAGAATGACACTGTGTGATTAACCCAGATTGGATTTGGGGGCAAAAATATTCCAAGTCTGGATCTGGATGAATACTGCACAACACTCCTGGTTGAGTCAAACATGCAGGGTTGAGTGTGTGCATGTGGTTAGTCATTCCGTCTGAGGATCCTCAAGGCTGCGCTCTTGAAATGCTTGGTGTCCTTGAGATCTGTAATGTTCTGGGGGAGTAAGTTCCAATCTCTGATGGTCCGAGGACAGAAACTATATTTGTAGCAGTCCTTGTTGATTGGTATATTTCTAAAACTGTCCAACTTGTCTTTTCAGAGTGGCTTCTCAGATCTGATGTCCAACTGAGAAGATCATTCTATTTATGTGTGACACCATGGGTACAACGCAGATCAGGTTTGGGGGCAAAAATATTTTATTCAACTTCTCTACCTCGGAGTGGCTCTGTGGATCAGATGTCAAAGTGTGGAGGCAGAAGCAGCAGACCATGTAGCTGGGAGCCGTCTCCGAAGTGAAAGTAGCAGTTGCAATTGTGCTAAAAGGCTGCTATTGGCCTATAGCCTAGATTTTCTTTTATTCCAAGGACATTGGCTGAGTGGAAATATCTCTTCAGTCTTCAGCCATAACTCCAAACAGCCAAGGAAGACATCACAGAGTGTACAGTTAACAGTTAAAAGAAGCCAACAAGGGCTGTTAGGGATTCCCCTTCTACTGAAACTTTTAGAAATCAAATGTAAACTGGGTTTATCATTCATGAGGAGATCCAAACATGGTACAGTAATTTGAACTAATTTGTTTTTCTGCTAACTGTTACACACCTAGGCCTACACCTACTGTACAACAAACCATATAGTCATTTGAAGAGATCATCTGTTTGTAGTACACTACAGTATACATTCAACCATGATCAGTGCATGTTGTTTTGTATTAGTAAGGGCTATAATTTTCTATGCATTTTGTTGCCATCAAAGAGCTGTGACAGCTGAACATTTCTGTAGACTAGGCCTAGGATAGCTACTACACAAATGGTAGCTAGGAATAGTTTGGGTGAGAATTTTAACATGTGCCTAGCCTAGGTCACCTGTAATTTAACATAACGTAACGTAACGTAACATCACAGGTTAGAGGGCAAGTGAGGTCTGTAAAGGCCCCTTAAGACACGCGTAATCTAACCCCCCCCCCCCTACAAAAAAAAAAAGAAAAGCAAACCACCAACATCTAACGAGCCCAGAAAGATAAGATTGTACCACAGTCATGGAAAAACTTGTCAATATTTACCTTAATCTTAAAGCGGTGCACTGATGGGGAGTTTACAACCAACCCAGGCAGGCAACTCATTAACAACCTATGACTGAGAGAAACCGATCTTCCTAATGACAAGTCTAGCAAAAGACTTATCAGGCTTTTTACAATGACCTTTAAACCAAGGATTACTTTGGACCTTTAAATAACTACAAGCTACAGTAACAAAGGATTCCCTTCAGAAAGAAATTTGTATACCTGGAGCATGTCTCCCCTAATCCTTCTCAGCTCCAAAGTGGTTAGCCAAAGCAGCTTAAGCCTTTGGGGATTTAGATTTCTAACCTCAGGTATATGAGTCCAGTAGCTCTCTTCTGGACTTGCTCTAAAAGCAATTTGTTCTTTTCAAAGAAGGTACTCCAGGTCTGTGCAGCATAGTCAAGATGGGGTCTAACCAGATGCTTATACAAATTTAGCACAATTTCTTTACTTAAACTCTTAAAATTCCTCCTGACCGACCCAAGCACCCTATAAGCCCTTGCACCATTAGCTGAAAGTGTGGAAAGACTTCTCACTCCTGGCCAGGGTTGACATCCATGAGTTTGTATGGAAGTAGCCTGATTTGACCACAACATGCACGGTCTCAATCAAGGTGTCATAACAACCCAGTCATAGCTTGCATAGCCTACACCCCAACTACTGTATTTCCACTGCTCATCCAGGATTCCTAGTCGCAGTCGAGCTTCAACTGCTCATCCAAGTTTCTTAGTCGCAGTTAAATCATCCCACTGCTCATCCAGAGATTCCAATTCACTTCCACTAAGAATCCACTTCAAAATGGATTCCTATGACTTCGACTAGGAATCGACCTCAAAATGGATTCCTCATCAGCTGATTTGACTTTGACTAGGAGGGGGAATCCACCTCAAAATGGATATCTCATCAGCTGGTTCGACTTCGACTAGTCCTGACTAGGGCCTAGGAATCCAACTAAAAATGGATTCCCTGTCACATCTCTAGTCTAGGCCTAACCTTAGGCTAGGCCTATGCTTTGTTCTCAAATGTCTAAGTTAAAAGAAAAGTGCCCATCTGCGGATTCCAATTCACTTCGACTATAGGCTATGACCAGAAAGCAAAAAGCCATATAAAAACTCATCGACTAGGAATTAATAATAATAAGTGGGTGGAGATGGCTCGGTGGTTTGAGCGTACTGCCTTGCATACTGAAGGTCCCCGGATCAAATCCCGGTGGAACCACTTGGAAATTTTCCGGGGTCTAAAAATTAACTTGTTCAGCATAGCTGTTCACAGTGATGCTGAGGGGGTTTAAAATTGGTGAATTACAAAATTGGGTATTTGGTTGTCCGTTTCAGGAAGTTGTCCGACTCAGGAAGTTGTCCGCTTGCTCAGTTCAGCTGTTGAGCAGTGGTGCAGAGCAAGTATAACCTCCACCCCCTCCAGCCTTTGGGAAAGTGGCGAAAGACTGGGGATACGCTCACGTCCGTCGGATGGGGACGTTAAATGGCGGTCCCGGGAGCAGGATTGGGGGCTATTAGTACACGCCTGCCTCGTTACCTCTGAGCACTAGTCGAAAAGAGAAGGCGAAGTTCGCCGGTGTTCATCCACACTCACTCTGGCATTGGATCTTCGAAGAGTTAATTGATTTGGGCCTGGACTTCAGGGCATCTTATGGGGCTTTGGCCCTCCTTTGCCCTTCAACCTGTTATGTTATGTTATGTTATGTTAATAGATCCAGGATTCCAAGTGCTTTCCACTGAGGCGGGGTATTCTATAGTTACTCCGACCTCTTCGACGAAACGGTCAAACAGTCGGCCTACTTAAGTTTCGCGAAAATGGTACAAACATGCAAACAAACAAAACATAAACGTTATGCCAACACAAACAAGTAAAGACTTAAAAGAAAAGCTCAAATCATTTGCTATTCTCAACATGTGAAAACCTTTCAAGATGTTTCAAACTGATAACACCATCCGTTACATATCCTGCTGGATTTCTGCGGCTTCCTTTAATTCCATTGATACTAGGCACTGTAACTTTTCTCTTTCCCTTCCGTAAAGTTGAAACACCAGAAATTCCCATTTCCATTCAAAATATCACATTCGGTGGCTGTAAACTTATACACGTCCTATCAGCACTAACGCATTGACCGTGACATCGACAAACTTTGGCTTTGCCCTTCTTATCGTGGCTTGTGGCTACCGACAGGACCCATAGATAAGCTGCTTTACCCCAAAGTCGCCCATTTAATAGCCTAGAGTTATCAAAAGAATTAGTTAATTTTACTGTTGCCTTGTAAATGGATTTGAAGTTATGATTTATTTTGAACACACTTAAGTTCAAACATTAGGCCTACTTCCGCCCAAAATTCGGAAAGTAACGGGCGGAAACTACCGAAGGCGGAAATCAGCTGGCCCTGGTCGAGATAGGCCCATTCTAAATATTCTAGTGAATTTTTTTGTTTATTTGTCATTTTAAGTTATCGAAATATCAGCAATTGAAAGTAAAATTCGGATAGTTAACTGGTCCACCGGAAGGTGCTTCAGTCCGGCGCGCAACCGACTTCGTCGGCTGGGCAACAAGTTAGTGGCAAGCCTATGCCAAGTGGGAGGAAAGCCGGAGTACCCGGAGAAAACCCCACGTACATCGAGCGGGACTTGAAACCATGCACATGTGAGACACATTAGTACACAGCTGGAACAGACCAGGCTGCCACTCGACGACCCAAAAACTTGATCAAGCTGGCGTGCTGTCATGGATTCACATTGTTGGCCAATGATGTTTGGCTTTCTTTACAAATTACCACAGGCTTTTATTCAACTCAATTTTTACATATTAATGCCATAAGCTTGCATACTGAGCAATAGAATCTTAAAAACTTCGTGGCTTTAGGGCTAGCTAGCATCTCGGCTAATAATTCCAAGGTCAAATACTAATAGAATTAAAATTTAGAAAAGCGAAAGTCATCGGCCACCAATGTGAATCCATGACATCATTTACTTCAAGTGGCACTTTAGATAAGAAGTGTTTTCCTTCAATTGCTAATATTTCGAGAACCAAACATTTCAAAATAAATGAAACTTATAAGTACCAGAATATTAGGAATATGATCCACCGTAATCGAGCCCACTAAATTTTGTCATCTCCTGAATTTTAGGGCTTGTACAAACATCACAGTTCACATAGTTAACCAGGATTTTTGGCAAGGTGGTGGTGGTGGTGGGGGGGGTATTTTACTGCCTAACCGGACCGCCACCATAGGTTGGCACCTAGCACACAAGGAATTTTTGGCCCCAAACGGTTTCCAGATGGAAGGGAATAACATCTAGCCTAGAAGTGTGTTTTATTGTAATTAAACCACCCTAATTCGCTGACAGACAAGCAGCAGCCCAGCAGTACTGGTTCTTAGGAGTCAAGAATTTGCCACGAATGGTGTGTGGATAAACGGCTGTAGAATTATCATCATGACTTGTCTGATACAAAGGCAAGTAGACAACAATGTTTACTGTCGACTGGGTAAAAAATGTACACGGGAAACATGATGGTTTTCTTAGCGGAGCCACACCATATCGAACCATCGTAAATTAATATTGAACCTCATTCTGAACCAGGCGGAAAGTGGTTTGTGAATCCTTCAATATCACATCGCGTGCCTTTGTTACGTGAAGTACCGGAACTTCGATACATTCCAGTGTCTTTTCCTCATCCCTAGCCTCTTTTGCCCAAACTGTTCATCGGTTCATCGGTCGATTCATCGGACTGATGTCGTCTACGTTACTCGATCGTTTATTGTGATTCAATTAAGTGTTCCTATGACAATTACCTTTCATATCCGACTTTAGGATATTGGGATGGGGGGAGGGGGGGAGGGGGCGTCTTCTGGCTATACGCCACTGAGTTCACGAGAACATATGCTCACTCGATTCGACCCAGCAATTAAATGACTCTTAACCTACCGTCTCTCAAGTGGCCAACATTTTATATTTAGTGATGTTCCGATGTTCAATTTAGAACAGCTAAGCCCTTACAGGGGATAGACCGAGCCACCGTGACAGAGGGGCCAAGCTCCCTGACAGGGGCCAGTATTTCGAAACCCGAACTAAGGCGATGAGTTCTAGTCAGTCGCGAATCTAGACGGAGATTTTTTTTTTGAGGGGTGATAAGATCAGGCTTGAAAAGACAGGATGTAATTTTTCTAAATATTAGAATCGGCGTTGACAGGCTGAACTGACACGATCATAATACCTTATACATTCAAAGTATATATTAATGTGATTTACAAACATGTTTTGAGTTAGAAATTTTGTAGTTACTGAGAGACTACAAGCAATCGGTCTTGTTTACACCCATGGGAGGAGGGGGGGGGGGCTGCATCCTGTACCTCTGATTCAAACTAACTGACGTTAAAATCGACTCGTTTTTAACTTCCAATAGATGATGGTTAATCCTTCAACTCGATTTTACTTTTATTTACATTAACACACTACCATGAATGTTACTTACGGCTTCTGTCCCTGAGTTTTATACGAAACCAGTGACGTAAGTAGACATTTTCCAGTCGGAAGGGGGCGAGCACTAAAAAATTTCCGACTTTGTTGTAAGTGTACAATTTACTGTCGCGGGCATGTAATTGCGGTGCGCACTAATATTTTTTACTTTTCCGAAAAAAGTTTGACAATATAGCGCTTGCATTGCAGAAAATTTTGGATTCTGAGTTTCCTGTAGGGAGTTTTAAAAGTCTGTCAATTGCTGAAGAACCTGCACTTCCTTTTAGGAAACACGACGTTGCACGATAACTAAAAAAAGTTGTTGTTCAGGCCCTTTGGATTGAGACTCTCTATACTATTGTGTTCCATATACAAATGTTTTAAAATCATGGGCTTTGTAATGATGTAATTTTACGACCAGTGGTGTGGGGGGGGGGGCAAGAGGTAGCTTTTCCCATCGAGTTTTGTCCTGGCCCTCCCACTTGCCTTCCCGCTCCAAGTTAGGTCAGATAGGAGTTAGGTGAACCGAAAAATGTATAAAATAATTTCCTTTTACTTAATATTTCATCCAGAGATAAGCTAAAGCCCAAAGATCCCTGAGGCTTCTCCCTCTGGACGCCCATTCGCAGGAGCGGATGCTTTGGGCTCGGTTTCGCGCTCCGCCCGAATATTTTTCCGCCCACAACATTTTCCTCTGACCTTACGGTTTGCCAACCTCCCAACCCAATTTGACATTCTGACGCAGTCACATTTTATAAAATACAATATAAGAAAACAGCACTGCAGTTGTTCCCACTTGATACTCTGGTGTCACACATGACAGCTTTCCGATTTTTTCTATTTTCAGAGCCAGACATTCATTCAAAAACTTTGCTGCCTTTCTTACGACAACTATTCGAAAACCTAGAGCTAACTTCGGAGGGAATGTGAAATTCAATCAGAAAATTAAAGCTACTGTTTCCACTTTTTTCCGTAAGACTCGAGATTGCATACAGTTGACACTTCTGGTGCCATGTAGGGCAAATTCCCAATTTTTCATCTCTGGAGCTCAGAAAAGTTTCCGAAACTGATTTTTTTTAAGTATGAAACAGCACTTGCTGTTTCGGGGCCCGCATTTCGCGCAGCTCATAGAGCGCAAAAAATCTCGCTTTTTAACACATTGTAACGATTTGGGGGTTGTGGTTGCTTCGTGGGTAGCGTCTGGGTCTGCAGGATGGGGGGGGGGTCTTGGCCTATGGTGTGGTTTTGTGACTGACCACAAGGATCGGCGAAATAGCATGAGGTCGACTCGAGAGTAAGAATAATTAATCCAAACAGTCCAAGTTAAAGTAAAGAAAACGGCGTATTTCCGTTACTGAATTTCAAAGGAACTGAAAAATGACTTCTTCGTCCTAAACAAGGATAAAATCAAGGATAAACTACGGTCAGAAGTTACAAAACAAAAAAAACGATGAATAAAGCTTCAGAAGTCTGTTCCGAATGGTACTGCTTCAGGGCATAAGCCTACCGAGATACCAAAATATAATTTTGCTGCTGAAAAACTAGACTAAGGTGTGTCCTATCCCCTTCGTGAAAATTCTTACTATATACCGGACTTAGTTTGCATAAGCTTTACAATGACTCTTGAAAAGACACAAAAAGGGCACGGCTTTCTTAGCTCTAATAATCCCCCAGGGAACGAAATACATTTTAAACCCTTAATAGAACATGACTCAGAAACATCTGCGCCCAACCCCCATGAATGAATTTACCATCGTACGACCTGCTGTTACGTAATGAAAATTAACATGGCATTGGTGACGGGAGATCATCCGCATAACGGCAAACAATGGTCTATGCAGCACGAAGCTAATCCTACTATTACTACCGTTACTACAGGAATCCCTTAGCCAAGGGATTAACCAGGAGAGTCGCTCCGCAGGTTACATAACGAATCCACCTGCGCTCCTCAATGACTCCACACGAACTTGGCCAGAGGACGCCCGAGCGTTATAACATACTGACAAATATAGAGGTGATATTGGAGGGAAATCTGAATTTTATGAAAGAAAAGTTGGGATCACCTCCGTGTAGTTGATGTATGTTACTATGATCTGGTGTCGCATTTTGTGTAGCCTACGTGCTAATGCTCTCGGGTGAAACTGGAAATTTTCCTGAAAACTTTTTACCTTTTTTCAACAGAGATTCGAAAATAAAGAGCTTAGTTAGGAGAACCTTGTTAGTTTAGTTTTGAATGAAGGTGAAGTTAAAAACATTAAGGTTGATATTAAGTGATCTGCCCCAGAGAGCAAAAATTATTAGAATGTAGAGGGATGATTAAAGTTGGCTTGGATTTTTCATTGTACGGAGTATTCACCGAAATTGTCCTGTGTCCTGTGACTTTTTGGCATTTTTAACAAATATTTGAAGTTTGAAACTTATGTTGGGGAAAAATGCAATTTTATAATAGCCTTAGGGTTTTATTGAAGAATCTGACCTGAAAAGAAAAAAAAGTAGGTCGTGCGGGCGACTTGTACTATTTTGGGGTTACTGGATACAGTGGATAGCATCATGCATATTAAGGTCCTGTAAAGACTTTGAAAAAATTCACGAAAAAAATTGGCTTCTTCTTAACACATATTTGAAAATATGAAGCATAAATATTTGAGCATTTTTATGGCAGAAAATGTGAAAACATTGGTTTTATTTGTGAAGGAGAATTGCCCCCAAAATAGGATTATGTGTCGAAGATCAATCTGCTCAATTTCATTTGGGCAAAATCAAGTGTTGAATTTAGTTGAGGTTTCATATTTTGTCATAAGGTGAAAAATGGATTTTTTAATTTCTTTTCAGAATGTTTGAAAACCTGGAGTTCATATTGAAACGTTGATTTTGTAAGGAATTTGGGGAGTCTTGAGAGTTTCCTTGAAGGATATGGACTTTTCATAAGCAAAATCGAGGCCGGCGGGGAGGGTACAGTAAATTTTATCGAAATTACGGCATTTACCGTATGGATGAAGGCTCCTCGACAAATTGGTTCTTGGCACCGAGGGAGGGAGTCTTCCCCGACGGGGACCACCCTTGAGCCCTCACCTAGCACGAAGGGTTCAGGGGTTGACAGAACCCCTGTAAGTCCTGGAGTATCGCTTTGTATAGTAGCGAAGTCAGTGTGAAGGGGCTAGAGTTTTTCCAGGGGGATACTTGAAAGGTAGTGTACCATGTCAGCCAAAAGCCTTGACGTGACTTGACAGTTAAGTAAGATTTTCTAAGGACGAATTGGTTAGAATTGTGCAGTTATGGCAGTGTCGTTTGCAATTCTTACGATATATCTCTTCAAAGTTTAAATGTTTCTGAAGCAACTTGTTGCTTTCGCCAAAAAAATGAAGTAGGATGTTGCACAGCGTTTACATTCATTTTGTGAACCCTTTACAGTGGTGTAGCCACGGGTGGGGGGGGGGGTTGCTGTCAGAACCCCCCTCCCCCATGACCCAACCTTGCAATGCAAAAAACACCTGAAATAGCTGTGTTTCTCTCTATTCTTAGGCTTTTCCCTCATGTCGTGCCCCAACCCCCCCATGACACCACCCCTCCCCCCCCCCCCATGACACAATCCTGGCTACGCGAATGACCCTTTATTAATTTTCTCTTTATTACTCATCAGATAATTTACGGTTTGGTAGTTAATATATGGTGATGACTTTCACGACACAATTTTTACTTCTAAAATAGAATCTTTAGGACATAGGCTACTAATGCTACATCTGTCCTTGAAATCAAGGTTGCAAAAACAAAAGATAGCATTAGCTATAAATGACATGTCCTTCCTTCGACATCACTGGATTTGCATATTGAATTTATGTTTATTAATGAATCAATTGCAAATCAGAATTTTTTGCTGTAAATGGTCAGTTTTTATGTGTTTTGATGAGAATTACAGCTTTTCTTAGTTTTTAATACCTTTTGTAAGGTCGATTGGCAGTGATTGAATTGATTAAGGGCCCAGTTCTCTCACCCCAACCAGTACCAATTCTCCTAACTTTCTTACTGCTAGCCCCTCCCACTTTTTTTCTGAAATTCATCCTCAACCACAGATAATCTCAGTTTATTGCTTCAGGGTGAGTATAGAAAAACTCAATTTATGTAATCAAAACACTCTCGGTACAGTTCATGCTGTGTAATATAAGCTTTGGCAATCTGCATTAATTGAATTAGCTGTCAATCAAAGAGCTGAGCCAATTGATAATTTCGGTACCCGGGTACCAAAACTGTAGTTTGGGGTGAGAGGTTTGGCCCTTTAAGTTGCCGACCTCTGATCTCAGCCTTCACCTTTGTCAATAAAATGAGAAGCCAAATCCAGCTGGTGTTCATCCAGTCTCATAGAGCCCTCGGTGAATGACTGGCAAATCTTCCATGCATCCACAACAGTTCCAAATAAATTCAGAGCATGCAAATATTGGTAAGCATATTTCAGGGAGTTGCTTCCCCAAGTAGCAGCTCCCTAAATATACCAGGCCTTGGTTGTGCTGTCAGATCTCTCCCCAATACGACTTACTCGGGTTTTTTTGTTTTGTTTTTGTTTTTTTGTTTTTGAAGTTGATGTCATGTTGAATCATAGGGCTACAGCCGATTGCAAATTTAGCCCCCACAATAGCGTTCGCAGGAATTTTTAGGTTGGGGGGGGGGGGATGGTGAATACATCCTATTGAAATCGGTAGGGTACTGACTCGGAAACCTCCTAATGACGAATGTAAAGGTAGATCGTGGTACTGCCGATGACTTAAGGAACTGTCAGTTGTTTCAATGCGTTACCAATTAATTGAAAATAAAAGTATCGAAAAAGTTTCGAAGGAAGGTTCGCAAAATTTAAATGATCGCTATCTTGGTGGGTGTCTATGGGGCCGGTGTGCTATTTTTGAAACATTCAGCGTATGTACAAACACAAAACTGCGATCAATAGGGGACGCGCTTCTATTTTTGGATCTAGGGTTCCTATATAGAGATAAAGGAACCCTTTAGCTGGATCCAGAACTGTATATACGGCTCTAGCTGGATCAGATTCGGTCAGACTTCTTCGAAAGATTTCAACCAACTGACTGATTTTCCCTCGGCTGCCGAGGGTTAATGGGGGCATGTCCCGGTCCCCATTGGGAATTTGCTACTTCCCAATGCAAAATGTAATTTGGGTGATGAGTGTCAGTCTGTAAACAACACCCGCCTCTTTAAATGTTAAAGTTAACTCTGGTCACGATAGTTAGGCGGTAAGATTTTAAAGAAACACAAGATTGCATCGAAATTTTACACCCCACATTATATAGTGAACATCCCTTGCTGTTCGTACCGATCACACTAAACAGTGATATTACTTACAACTTCCTGGTGCATGCGATAATTGTTGCTTTAACCGGAGTTACGAGATCTAAATAGTGTTCTGGAAAGAAGAGTAAGTACTTTAAATATAACCATGGATTAGCTTAATGGTTTAAAGAGCTTCAGGACTTCAGTTGTTTGGGGATGAGATAGAACCGTGGTGAATCCGAAGCTTATTTGCTGCTGAAAACACACTGCCGGAAAACTTCATAAAAATTGGTAGGCTCAGGACTTGAACTACCGGGTGGCGGCTGAGAAATGTGAGTAAGTTAGTTGATTAATAAGTTAGTTAATAAGTTACTTAGTGAGTTAGTTAATTAGATAAGTAATTAGTCAGTCAGTCAGTCAGTAAGTCAGTCAGTCAGTCAGTCAGTCAGTCAGTCAGTCAGTCAGTCAGTTAGTTAAAGTTTTGCGGCTCAGTTTATAACCACTCCAGCAAATACGCACTGTCTAGTCCGTAACGTAACTTTCTCAGGAAAGGTAAAACAGAATGCACAATGAGGAAATAATTTTTTGAATACATGCAATAGTAGGCCTACTCGTGTTACGTTTTGATTCAGTCGCCAACTTATTTTTTGAATGTTATGAAATTGCTGTTCTGGGTCCATTTGCATATAACTTAAGTTACGTAAAGACAAACAGTTCTATGTTTTAGTTGTGATATATGTTTTCAATGAGATTAAAAAGGATTTTTCATTTGGTAACAGTTTCACAGAGCAATGGAGGTTATTTGCAGTTTCTTCTCTCTTCCTTTTGCTTCTCTGCATTTTCCTGTACTTGATCCCACGTCTGTTACGTAATGGATCATTCATGGTTACATATATATGGTCAAATAGTCGTTACACTATAGTTTACCTTTCACAAGAGATTTGCTACATCGGAGGGACAAATTAGACCGCACGATACCACTTCCCATTGTCAGTCTGATGACAGATCATCCGTGTCTGTATGACGTATGTTTGGCATTTCAACCCCCTGTATAGATTGCAGTGCATTTTTCATTTGTGTTAAAGTCCTTATTGAAATTTGAAATTTTACTCTTCACCAAAACCGGTAAAATGCAGTTCAACGCAGCAAGCGTTTCCTCGCAAAGAGTGCACAATAATATATCCAGTTCTCTTGCTAGACAAGCACTGGCACCTATCGTCCAATCATTCAATCTCTTTTACAAATTGTCACTCTCCTTGCGGATGGTAAAACCCAATGGAGTGTAAATAGAGATGATTTAGAAAACGCTCCACCCAAAACCAAGAAAAGTATATTTAATACATTTTTAATATTTTTCTTAGAAATATTGATGAAGTTTAAAAAAGTTAGTTTATCTAAACATCGTGAGGTCACGGTCTCGGTCACAAACAGTAGCGGTGCTCAGAGGGCCAAAGAGGACATTTTACCTCTCTGATTTTGTCTTAACCAAACTTCCCCCGCCTCACCAAGTTAGGTCATTTATGAGTTAGTTTACCCGAAAATGAACAATATACCTTTCCTAAGACTTAACTTTTGCTAGAAAGATATGCTAAAGTCCTGCAGCTTCCGGGCGCTTCGCCCTCTGGACCCGCAACCGCAGAAGCGTACGCTTTGGGCTCGGTTTCGCACTGCATTTTCTTTTGCCCTCAGTTTACCCCTCCCCAAATTTTGACATTTTGGTGACCTTTACTGGTCACGAAATCGGTGTCGGCATATTTTCAGTACCCACTGCTGCTCGGAGAGGATCTTCCACAGATATGTCATAATCATGCGACCTCGTCGAGCACGCCTATCTGTGCTTTCGACACTCATGATGACAGGTTCTCGGGTGCAATGAAGGCATTCCGTGAACTCCACACACACACTTAGTCCGAACAAAAAGTCAATGACTTGCGGTTTTTGACTACACGGTGAACTTAGTTTACACTGCACTGGTTCCCAACCTTTCGTGCTCCGATTACCCCTTATTTGAAACATCACTCCTGGGTATCCCCTCATCCACAATAAGAGAATGGAGACCGTTCGTGCTGTAGAAACCCTGTAAAACTCATCATAGAAAGCAAATAAATGTGTATTTTACGACAGGGATTGGTGGGGTATAGGCATAGCCACAGTGGTGGCGGAAGCATAAAAATTTAGGGGGGGGGGACAATCAGGGAACAAGATGGAATGGTTGGACTCGTGAAACGAACCCTATGTGTGCGTAGCGCACATCACGAGCGCGAAGCGCGAAGTCCCACTGGCGTGGGTCCAGGGCCCTCCTTAGGGCCCTGGAAGCTCTGAGATTCTACAAGGTCTCTCGTGCAATCTAAGCCGTTTTTTGGAACATTTTACGGTGAATTCAATGAACAAAAATGTGCGAAATATTTGCGTTTACACATAGCCTGTAGGCTATTTCCTGACAGACGCAGAATTTAACGTAGGCCTACGTATAGGCTAGGCCAAATAATGTGCGAGTTCACCTAGCCTAACCTGATTGTCACAGAACTAGTTATAACGCAACGACATAAGCCTAAGCATGTGATATCAATTACGCAACATTACATTTGATGAACAAATGTAGTGGAAATAGCCTTCTGTAAGTGAATGACTCACCTATGATGAGTGCATAGGCGTACGGGAGCATTTCAGTTTGGGGCAGAGGATTCTCTGCCCGAAAATGTAACTCTGCTCGAAAGACTATCTAAGCGGAGCGCCACCATCAGTTGGCGCGGAGCGTACAGAAAATTTTGAAAAATCGCAACCCCTCAGACAGCCGGAAATGGCCTTTCCCAGGCTTATAGGCAGAATCAAAGCCGTCGATATTTTGAACTTTCGTTTGCAATAAAATTTTCACCAAAAATGAGCAAATCTACAAAAAGATCAGAAAACTCCCAGATGAAATGTACTACTAACCATTGGATGACTACGTTAAGCTATAATCATTGGAAAATGAGTTTGCTTGCGCGTTCTACAAACTATTTTACGTCATGCAGCATGAGATTATCATCAATATAATTTTGAAAATTGAAAAACTTCAGAAACTCTCGAAAATCCCAAGACTTCATTATATTATGATATACCGCACCTGTGAATATATAAAACATTACCTGGTCTTGTATCTTTCCGTGGAAAACAGTAGAACGGAATTTTAAAACATGAGTGTCGTATGTCTGTGACTCTGTTGCGACTCTTGCCAGAATTCCAGTTCCACTGAATTGATACAACTGTCTATATGACTCGGTCCGAGCTCCCGACTATATGTAAATGATTTTTCTACCACGGCCGTTTGAGAAAAACCCGGCTTGTCACGTTGCTACATATTTTTACATGAATTTGTGGGCAGACTTACTTGCAGATTTGTTCACACTAAATTCGTATGAGTGAGCAAACAAGCTACGCTGATTTGTTTGCCATTGCCCGAAATTCGGTTCCACAGCACTGCAGGTTAAAAAAAGTGCACAACCGTCATCTCATTCATATGTTGCCCAAATACCTCTCGACCAAGTGCGTTTCATCCTTCTGGTGACTATTGGTGATTGTCATTTAGTAATATGGTTCGTCACAAGATAGCTTTTGATTGATTTGTTCGGGCAAAATTTTGGGGACTGTATACATCCTCTCTCCCCTTGTCATCTGGCAATGAAAAATATCCCAGAACTTTTTTGCAACTTTTGCCCGAATATTGTGTCATTAGGGCAAAGGTTTGCGCAAGAATATGAACTGAGGCTGATGAAAATTTTTTTTTTTTTTTAAGCTGTCCGAATGTGTCGCAAATTTTGGTATCTTTTAGAGTTTTCATGAAAATTGAGCCGTGACTATGATGCTTTTTATTATTTTTTCGCCAAGTGTTTGAAGGAATTCGGGCACGCCTAGGAGTTTTTTGTGTAAGTAGAAATAAACCATGTTTTAAGACTCAAACGGCTGCCCGAATTTTTCCAGATCCCTGCCCGAATTTTAGGTCTTGAGAAAATTGGGGGGGGGGTGCAGTCTTCCCCCTTCCCCCCTCCTCGTACGCCTATGGATGAGTGAATACTGGTCAACTGTTCGTTCACGTGATGGCAATGGCAATGCTTCACTTCTCGCGGAGGGAAAATACTAGTACAGTAAAGGTTCGGTTTCACTGGACAAGTGATATACTACATACACCTGGTTTGCGGACCGGGCGAGGTTGCCAGATTCTTGTAATGATTTGTAGCCAAAAACTAGGTCACAGGCATAGAGCATGGTCGCAAGGGACCGTGACAAGAATCAGCCAAACAATGACTGAACATAGGCTAAGTCAATTCTGGCTGCTCTGTTCGGTGGTGGGTTAACTATAGTCTCAACTTTGAATTGGTTCAAGGCTCCCAGGTTTCTTTTACTTCTTCTCTGATTTTTTGGGGGGACGTCTCCTCGCTAAAAATTTTAGGAGGGGACGTCCCCCGCTAAGAAATTTAAGGGGGACGTGTCCCCCCGTCCCCCCCCCCCCCCCCCGCTTCCGCCGCCAGTGCATAGCCATATTTTGAATAGTTTCGTGCTAAAAAACACTCTCCCTTGATTTCCGTAAAACGTTTCTTAAGTGGTAAAATGAAGTCTGTAGGATGTTTTATGACGGAGTGATGATTTTTTTTTTTTAAATGTCAGATGCGTTTGCACGATGCCATCATGAAATTAGCGGGAAAGGGTTTAGGCCCACATTGATTGCTAGCCTAGTATAGTTCCTGTGTAGACCATTTTTAAAATTTGTCGAAAAAGTTTCCCATGTACCCCCTGTGGTGTTCGCAGTCTCAGGTACTTCTTAGGGTTACTAGTACCCCCAGTTGGGAAACTTGGGGTTTGGATATCCCATTTGCAAACGGGAGATCTGGAGTTCAACTACTGACCAGGCCAAACCGAAGACTTCAAAAATGTAACTATTATGCAATTTTGCTTGGTGAATAAGCAAAAAGAATGGAGAAGAAAAAACAAGCCGGTAAGTCACAACGGGAAAAATGGCCGTAGACGTGGAAACTTAGCCCTCGTCAAACTGAGTAACTCTTTTCTGTCAATCTGTCGGTTAGACCAACTTGGCACCAAGTCCATCAACGCTAATCCTTGTAGCACTGACTGACTCCGATTTCAATAGATTAAGGGCAACATTTGAAAAATGCATGGATACGTTAAGTTATTTACTATGTCAACTATGCTTGGAATATGATGATAGGCCTACGCAACAGACGCATACATCAACGAGAACAAAATGTTGTTGCTAGTGGTCAGTTTGTAGAACATATAATGTAACCCAAGTCAAGAGAAAAAGTATTCAGAAAGGTGTACAGTGATTTTTAGTTTCCTACCTAATATGTGAGTTCAATCTTGGTCTTAGTCTGATGGTTTTTGGCCTCGGTCTCGGTTGAGTTACCGGTATCCGTCTCGGTATCAGTCTCAAACTCGTCACCCTATGATCATCAACTCTTGCCTCGGTCTCACGGACTACGCTGTCGGCCCTCGAAAACCCTCATTTGTCTTGAGCGCCCTCTAAGATAGAATATGGCCCGTTGTACCTTCATCTTGATAGAACTGAACCCCTTCTTGAACAATCCTTGTTACCGGGTTTGAATCTGTTCATCTCACTCGTAAATTATTGCAAAAAACTTTTGGTAATGATTTTCGTTAAAAAAAACTGCAATTTATTTGTTGAAATAATTTTTTCACTCCTACACGCTCCCAGAACGGCAATCACTGCAGACCCCGTCCCCTTTTCCATAACCCTAGATACGGCCCTGTACATTTATTCTCATAATGTACCAACAGTTCAGTTTGAAGACTTTTTCCGAAAATAATAAAGTGACGAAAACGGAGGGTAGGTAGGTTGGAGCCACAAATTCCCCATTTTTAGGATCCACTCCTGTCCAATGTGTCTAGTAGGCTAGAATTAGAAAGGGAAGTCACCAGAGGCCGAGACGTTGTGCCCATTGGGGACTAGGGGCAAGGGTTCCCTCAAAGGTTTTCTTCAAGTGTGTCATAAAATTTTGTCTGAAAATATATTTTAAAACCTCTAAAACGTCGAGGATTTTGTAAAGTTACCTGTTTTTGAAAAATATAGCACAGTTGAAGTAGGCCTGCCCAGCCATAACATGGTTAGTTTAATTTGATGGTAAAGCTGTTCTCAGGGCTTTCAATTTTCATGCATTCAGGTTAAGAATCACGCATTTCGCCGTTATCTCAAGCACTTACATCAGTCTCTCACCCAATGTCCCCGTGCAGAAGCGTAGCCAGGATTGTGTCATGGGGGAGGGTTTTGGTGTCATGGGGGGTTGGGGGCACGATATGGGGGAAAAGTCTAAGGATAGAGAGAAAAAGGTTGGGTCTTGGGGAGGGTTCTAACCCTCCAAACCCTCCCCGTGGCTGCGCCACTGTTCCCATGTAGCAGACTTTTAGTCCTCGAGTACGTACTCGTACAAACGACTTGGTACTGGTATGCTTGTCTTTGAACTTCTTGCCCTGCCTATTGTTCTGCAGCAATGTTTTGAGGATTTACAAACAACATTAGAACCATGTTGCCCTATCATGATACTTCGGGTGTTGTCCGTAATAGATAACTTTCATATCTACTACGCAGTGCATATCAGTGCATCGCACAGGGTACGAGAGTAAGGAAAATACTTAAAATGGTTAAAACCCCTTAAAGTAAAGGGAACATTTTAGAGGGAAATATTGCGTTTGTTTTACAAGAAAATTTCATCCTTTTAAAACCAATAATTATTGGCAAAGAGTGATAAATAATTACAAATAAGGCAAAATGGTAGCCTTCTTCCCAAGAAATAAGTCTCTCTCAGATAGAAATTCAGTTTTTTGTTGCTCAGGAATATTTGTTTTCACCCAAACTTTCAACAATTTAAAAGATGCAACTTCCATAATTCTTCTTGTGCATAATATTTTGAAGAGATGAAGCTATTGCTGGGGTTCATTGTTGAGATCGAATGATTTGAAAATTTCTAGAGCTATTGACTTTTAATGCTGTGTTGGAACATTTTGAACGCAATATTTCCCTTTAACTTTTTATAATTCAAAGCAATCTGACACCAGAATTTATTGTTATCTTACATATGCACGATTAAAACATATTGTAAACAAACTACCCTTAAAAATCAATTTCATCATCAACAAACAAATAATAAATAAATCTCTGAAATCTATCTAAAACAAAAATGTAATCGTAAACTAAATACTGTGCTATCATGTGCCAGATACTTAATACAAAACATTAAAAAATGACCCTCGAGAGAGGAACTCATGTCTTCAAATATGTACAAACAGGAAACGATCGATGCAGAATATACTTTTTTTCAAAATTTCTTTAGTGGTGCATATTTTGAATTAAAGAAGTCTTAAAATACAATTTTTGTTGAGCATTGTTGCAGAACATTTGTTTCATGGAAAGTACCAAAAGTTGTTTCATTTTAGATCATTTTCTCTCTTGTCGTGAATGCAGCTTTTGAATTTAAAAGGTCAGGTCTTTCTAGCATTTTTCCCTAAAGTTCCTTTTTTCTAAAAGCCCCCTCGACTCTCTGGCGAACAGCCAAGGGGCGAAAACCAAACATTTACTCCAGGATGAGTTCTGCTCTCTTAAAGAGCTAAACGTCCCGAAAGGACAAGTACGCCCTCTAAAGGGCAAACGGCATGTTTGATCCTAAAGCTTCCCTTAAGCTTTGTAAGACGACAGGTTGTCAACTTTGTTGACCTTTTAAGTAATGCCACTTCACCACGTATTATGTACTCATACTTTGAACTTCCTTGTGTATCCCTGTAATACCTAACCCGTTTAGTTATAATAACATCTTACGTCACATGTGAGTCGATGTAGGTAATTGTACATTACCATCCTTATAAAAACTGGGCAATTAAAGGTCAAGAGCAGTCTTTCCAAACTTATTTTGAAGAAGCAGCTAAATATCACAATTTTCTTTTCATTTGTCTTTTAAGTGTCTTCCATCATGTTGTGTGAATCCCATGTTGCATATGCAACGTAAACCAATCAGTTACCTTAAAGGACAAGAGCAGTCACCCTAACTTGAATTAGTTTAGTAGACTGTCCTGTTTCATGATTGGCTGTTGCAAGTCATGTGACAACAATTTTTATCTTTAAATGTAAAAATTGCGAGCAATGACTGTTTGGTTTACCTTGAATATGCAACGTTGAAGTCAACAAATATTATGAAAGATAATTTGAAGTGAAATAAGAAGAAAACTGTGATATTTAGCTGATGCTTCAAAATAAGTTTGGTGGTACTGCTCTTGACCTTTGAGTAAACTTCACATTTGAGGAAAAAAATGTTGTCACATGACTTTCAACAGCCAATCATGAAACAGGAAAGTCTACCACACTACTTAATGTTGGGGTAACTGTTCTTGCCCTTTAAATGAAAGTTTTTTTGGACAAAACTATCATATATGACTATTGAGATATGCAGTTTCTCTTGAGAGTCATAATCTCAACATTAGGACACTTCATGACTGTATCGAATTCCGTAAAGACCTTATCCTCTTTGGCCTACCCCAAACATAGCACCTTTTATAGGAAGGTCTAAGATTCATCTTCATCAAGACACAGTCTCAGTTTAGGGTTTGAACAAGGGCAGCCCTACGGCACATGCAGCTGTGCAGTGTAATATAGCACTCTGTATTTTTGAACTAGCTGTCAATCAAAGAGCGGTTCCGATTGAGGATTTCTGTGAACTAGTGCAAAAATTGTAGTTTGGGTAGAGAGTTGACTACCTTTAAAATACCCTGTTGCAATTAGTCTGTTTACTCATTACTCATAAGTTGCTTCAAAATAGATATCAAGCAAACATTGTATGTCATGTTTTGCTTTTGGTTTTGATATCAGCATCAGTATACCATTAACCCTTTACCGTTGTGCTCCGATCGGGGCATATTTGCGCGCCTAGGGAGTGGGCGGAAAAGCGGACGTAGCCCGTCCCGCATCGGCTTCCGTAGGCCATTGACCCCGTGACCTTAAACTATTGTATCTCACGTTGTTGTGGCCGAATTTTCGGGTAGCTACTCGCGGTTTCGAGCTCCGCGTGAAACAGTAAAGATGGGTGACAGCCGAGCTCTCCGCATGGGTCCAAAAGGACCCAAACAACGGTAAAGGGTTAATGTGCTACATTGAAAAGAATGAAAACTATAATGCTGCGAACTATATGCAGTCATATCTTTTTCCACTCCTCGCCGCTCTCCTACAATAGGGAAATTTGAGAAAGTTTACGGAAAGAACATTCTAAAGAATAGCCCCTATGGTATGGCTTATGGGAAAAAACTTGTACCATGCCTGTAAATACATGCTGTGTGAAAGTCACCTGAAAAAGACTAAATAGGAAACCAGAGTATGTTTGTGCTTCAGTAAGAATGTCTTTAGGGGAGAACCGTTATTCAGCTGAGGTTAAAAGTCGCCCATCCTTTCTCTAATTTTCATTCAGTTTCATTATCGAGATGTCTTAAACGTTAAATTTTTCGGCGCGCTTCGCGCACCCCATCATAGACAAGGGCTGAATCCACATCCCATGAAAAGCCCCTAGCTTTCTGAAAAGAAGATCTGGGGCACCAAGGGGGGAGCCTCTGAAAAAGCTCAATTTTAAGTAATCCATTTTCCCTCCCCTCTGCAGTATCGATTCCGGCCAACCTTAATCATACGGAATAAGGATATATTTGAAGGCATTCAAATTGTGATATTGGTGTTCTTCTAAGTGCCCATCTTATGTAATTTAAAGTTGAAGAAGATAAAATGCATCATTTTGATGCCTACAATTTCATAAATACCCAGGAGCTTCCGGGGGGTTCCCTTTGGACCCGACGCCGTAAGGGGGAGCGCTTCGCGCTCCCGCGGCGCCTTCGGCGCTGTTTGGTAGCCTGCCCGAATTTGCCCCCACTTTCAGAGATCATATCCCGCCCCTGCTCGTATCCGTACTCATAACTTGTGTACTCGTAATCGTACTCATGACTTGTGTTCTCGTACTCATCACTTCTTTATTCGTCCTCGTACTCATGACTCGTGTACTTGTACTCGTACTCATGGCTACAGACTCATACTCGAGGCATTGTACTCGTACTCGTTCAGTACAGTCTGTCATGCAGATATGGATTTCATGCTTACGAACATGTGACAATACCGACTGCTGTCTGTTGCTGGCATATTATATCAATCATTTATTGAACATAGTGTCAACACCAGTGTGATAAAACTCACATTCATGCATTTAATAATTTATATACGCAGTACTATATGCCAGAGTTGACAAAGGGCTTAAATGGTACACCCTGACTCGGCTGCAGAGTTCAAACAGAGTTTATCACACATCAGTTTTTAAGAGTCACTTTAAACGTTATGATCTCGAACATTAATTATGTTCGATGCACAATTGGATGATAATTCTCCCAGAAATAGCGACATAGTCCTGTTACCAGGAACAAATTATTACCTCAGTTACATTACTATTGGTTTTCATCGATACAAGCCGGAAGGCTTCGGAAATGTTTCCTTGAAAGATCTACCGGCACGAAACATAAAATTGACAATTCTGTGCATGGAGTAGTTAAGCACTGGAAGTGTCATTTCCATTAATCGAGAAGCATTTATAACAAAATATTCCCTATGCATGGCGGAAAATAATAGTCGTGTTCCGCGTCAGTTGTCTCCCAGCCAATCCGTCACTTTTGAAAAAAGGTCAATCCGTTCTTGCTGTTAGTTTATACCTAACATAGAAGCTTATTTTCCAATGATTTGACTACTTACACTTACCATTTTTTCCAATGGTAACTGGACAGTTTATTTGGTAGACCTGATTTTCAGATTATTTTGCAACTTGGCCATTTTCGTTTTATGGAAGTGAAAATTTATTGCAAAGGAAAGCTCAAAATAACGACTGCCTCAATTCCACATACAGGCCTGGAAATGCTATTTCCGACTGTCTGGTCACGATTTTTTCAAAATTTTTTGTACGCTCAGCACAGTTGATCATGTGGGTCGATTTGGGTGGGGGACAGGGGGATATGTCCCCCATTTTTTGAGTGGAGGGGACACTAACGTTTAAGTCCCCAACACTTTTTGTAACCTGAAACTTAAAAGTTAGGTGCTACCAAAAAAACTATACATGTAGGTTATGAAAGGAGTCCTCTACCGATTTCGATCGATTTTCTCTATCAGTAATTCCACATGATTCCTTTGCAAATCCCCCAAGTTTTCTCGCGCTCCGGGCGTTTGCAGTCTTGCTGATGTTCTTATTTCAGTCGCATTTCAATTATATTCACATTATTCATCGACCTCTATGATTTCGACGATTGTTTGTGCGCATAGGGCAGCAGGTGTGGTTACACTCTAAAATCAAAAGAGTGAACTTAGTCACTCTTTGACCGAGTGAAAAGTGTAAATTCACTCCATTAGAGTGATAATTCACTCCAAGAGGAGTGAAGTTCCCTCCAAAAAGAGTGAAGTCCCCCCCCCCCCCAAAAAGAGTGAAATTCACTAGAGGTAGAGGGAAAAATCTTTCATCCACGAGTGCCTGCAATAATCGCTCTTTTTTTAAGAGCGATCACTGTGGGCACTCCATCAAGAGTGAAACTTCGCTCGTTTCAAGGGAAGTTCACTCTTTTTGGAGTGAACTTCACTCTTTTTGGAGGGAACTTCTCTCCTCTTGGAGTGAATTATCACTCTAATGGAGTGAATTTACACTTTTCACTCGATCAAAGAGTGACTTAGTTCACTCTTTTGATTTTAGAGTGTATGAAGGAGCACAACATTTACTAGGCAGGCTGAAATTGGCAAACACATCTTAAGGAAACGGCAAATGCCTCGGTTCAAAATAAATGAAATCTAATGCAAAATGTTCGACACGTACACATCACACATTCGTATAGCGATTCGACCATTTCGTATTTAGACCATTACCAGAGAAGTAAAATCACACTGACGTTTGGTAGATAAGAGACTTCAATCTAGAATTAGTGCATGGTACCCCTCCATCCTATGTCTGCAGAAAGTGTATGATGACGTGTCGTTCAAAAGGACATATTTTTAATGCTTTTTGTACCAACAATCTTACACCTATCCAACAGTGTCTCAGTAACACCAGGGGGTACCACCCACCCCCGTCAATCTGAAGTGTGCTTGTGATCAATTCATGGATCTGTTTTTCTGCTTCCATAACAAATGGTTCTTTACTATTAGTATTTTTGCGCAAATCGTTCGCAAACTACCGTATTACAAGTTTCGCTGTGATTCTAATTACTTACAGAATACACCCAATATTTAAATTCACATTCACTTATAGTCCGTTGAGGTAATTACCCACACTTTCAAGATCATGTTTTGAAAACAGTGGAGTTTCGTAGTAACTCAAAATATTGAAACATTTAGCACCATTTTGCCCCTAGGCCCCCTTCTCTTGGACACCGTGTGGTGTACCTATAGGGGGAGGCGGCTCTGAAAAAAGAAGAATTCGGAAATTTACCATTTGCGAAACCAGTCTACTGTGTGGTTTAAACAACTCATCAAATTCTCTCAAATAAAAGCTCCATATTCGTCATTATTCGTTTCAAAAACGCAAAATTTTCCGCGCTCTTTGCGCGCCGCAAACTGCCATTCCGAAGCAGAAGTGCATATTCAAACCTTCAAATTGGTAAACTTTTCCGAGCTCTGGAAGTGACAAAATCGGAAATTTTCTGTACGTGACACCGGATACTACAGTACTATCTTCATAAATTTCAGTACAAGCTCCATTATTTTGGAAAATTTGAAAAAGGGCAAACATTTCAGCGTGCTTCGCGCGCCGCAAATTACGTCCCTAGTACAGTGGTGTTCACACTTAAAAAATCGTAAAATTTAGATGCATGCCCTCCCCCTTCCCGAAAAGATGTCTAGCGACGCCGCTGTAGATACCTTATCAGGAAAGGAAAAAAATTAGCCCAGATGTCCCCCACTTTGAAAATCAAATCGACGCCCCTGCAACTGATGGTTGCGCTCGGTTATAGACAGAAAACTCCCAGCCAATTTTGAAGTGATGGGGCTAACCATTTAAGCGACCCGGTATATGTCAAAAAATAAATGCAGTGTAAGGCGGCTCAAAGTACAGTTAAAGGCCGCCCAAGATCCCACGACAGGAAAGTGCGAGGGCAAAAGCCCATTTGTCTCCGTAGTCCCTGTGAGAGAGTCTTTTGAACAACCACTTCCCATGGGTTCGCCAAAAATTGCTTTTATGCAACGCTTCTAGTCAAATTCGTGCGGTTCTATGCAATGCCGTTTTAACGTTCTGTTTTAGATATCTCTAATTCTATTTTAGATATCTTAAATTCTATTGCAGATATCTAAAATAGCGCATAATTTTATATGTCTGAAATAAATTGTAGATATCTGAAATTCTTGCATAAATGTGATAACGGCTTTCCATACGGTTACGCATTCGAAAGGTCACTAAAACGAGAGTTACACACATTCAGTTCAAAAGCTGTTCCAAATTTAGAACGATTTTACATACAGGCATGTTTCTGAGACCCTTACACGTACAAAACTCGAAGAGTGGGATCGTCACTCCATGGCTTTAAGAAATACCGAACAACTACGACGAGCCAGAAAAGCGTCAAGCAAATCTCTAAATAAAGATAAAGGCTCGGGCATTTTGTTAGGTCCGGTCGTACTTTCTTTGGGCCACTGTCCTCATTTTAAAATCAAATCAGCGGCGCGGGCGACACTCAACGGGCAGTTTTCGTGCACCGTCTCTTTTTTACCTGAAACATTGGACATGTAAGTGAAAAATGCAGTCTCATAAAAGGACGTGGTGTGTCCTTCATGTTAATATAGGATTGGCTCCTTTCAATCACGTGATCATATTTTTGCCACTTTCTTTGTTAAATTCATGTAAAATGACTCCTTGCTGTAGCTTAAATATTGAATGTTTTTCTTCATAAACGTAATGGGATTTCATCCTTGTATATAAGCCAAAAACGAGGATAACTGTAAGATTGAGCGGACTTTTGAAAGGAAGATTCTCTTTCATTTGCCTTGAGCATTGATGTATAGACGAATCCGATCAGCGTTTGTGCTTGGTGACTGTCGGCAGCCATTATAGTGAGGTCCATCAATCTTAAATCGTCTTTATTTAGTGTCTACATGCACTTTAAACCCTCACATTCAGTCAAATTGGAGGAATTAAGATACAATTTGGTGCACAACTATCCTTGATACAGGTAGGCAAAGAAATTGCAAGATTTAAAGGGCCAAACCTCTCACCCCAAACTGCAGTTTAGGTAGGGGCTACCGAAATTCTCAATTGGCTCAGCTCTTTGATTGACAACTAATTCAAACAATGCAAAGTACCAAAGCTTATGTTACACAGCATGAATGATACTGAGAGTGTTTTGATTTTATAAATTGAGTTTTTCTATACTTACCTTGAAGCAATAAACTGAGATTGTATATGGATGAGGATGAATTTCTGACAATTGTAGGAGGGGCTTCAGTAAGAAGGTTAGGAGAATTGAAACTGTTTGGGGTGAGTGAACTGGGCCTTTAAAGGTGATAGACCTCACCTATGGCCGACTGAAATCAGACCTTCACTTGCTGTCCGGATTCGTCTATACGCCTAGCCGGAATCAGGTGAAGGTTTGCCTGGTGGTGTGTAGCTGTAACCGTGATGCTGAGGGGATTCAAATTGATGAACTATCATTAGGGAATCTGATTTTCTTTCAGAAAGTTGTCCTATTCAGGAATTGCCTGTCCTTACGGTTCGGCTGTCGGACAGTGGTGCAGAGCAATGCTGCACCATCCACCCCTATATCCTTGGGAAATGGATACACGCAAATTTCTCAAAGGAGAAATGCAGCCTCACTCAAGGTTCAAGTTGAAATAGTACAGTAGAGTGAGTTGACTGTCCTATTTGTTTCATGATTGGCTCTTGAGAGTCATGTGACACTGTTTTGCTCCTCGATTGTGAAATTTATTTGAAGTAAATTGCTTGGGTAGCCCTAGATATGCAATATTTGAAAGGTCAAGAGCAGTATCCCCAAACTTATTTTGAAGCAACTAAAAACCATAATCTCACAGTTTACTCTTATTTCTCTTCAAAGTATTGAAGTATCCTTTATCATATTTAATAGCTTCAATTTGGCATATTCAATGTAAAAAAAGCAGTTCCTTCAAGTAATTTTCACATTTGAAAAGAATTTTTTGTCACATGACTCTCAACAACCAATCATGAAACAGGGCAGCCTACTACTCTACTTCAAGTTGTGGTGACTGCTATTGTCCTTTAAGCAGTAAAATGTTATGAAAGTTAGTTTCAAGAGAATATGAAGAAACTCAGAAGTATAGCTGTTGCTTGAAATTAAGTTTGCGTCGACTGCTCTTGCGCTTCAATTAAGCCCTGGGAAAGTTGGAGGCTATTTCCGCCCTTGTGTCCACAGCGAAACTTCCAGCTCCCCGCAGAAAGAAAAGAGCAGTGTCGTAGCAGTGGCTTCTTTTTGCATTTGCGCAGTAAGCTTCAAAAAGGTTTTCAAGTTACACTCTAGGTCGGATACCAACCTAACCGACGTTGTTCAAAGTCTCAATACAATTTGAATGTTTACTCATGGAATAATCTGGAGCGGGAATGCTTCATGTGAGGGCAGTAGGTATAGATATGTCAACGCTGGTAACGAAATTAGCTTGATTAACTGTCATATAATCTTAGCTGAAGGTTAACCTTGTTTACTGGAAAATCAATTGACTTCAGTTCCAACTGGAAAAAGAAAAACGTTTTCCTCTTCTCAATTAACGGAAATCGCGATTCGTTCAGCCATTTCAAAACTTCCGATCCCAGGCTGCCCTCCATTATGCTTGTAGGTACGAACTGGCAGCCTCCTGATTAGACCGGTAGCTTCATGATTATACTGTGGAATATCTAGCCAGCCTGACTTAGCTACATGTGACTGAGTTATGAGGATAAAGTCGTTTACGGTAAACCTCTAAAGACCCGGTTAGATTCTGTGATCTTTCCTAAAAGTAAAACCAGGGAGCTGTAAACTTGGACTCGCATACAGAGTCAAACAGATGGACACATAGTTGTCAGTTGGCTTCTCGAATGGCTGTTTTCTGCCGATTTGGCTGAATTTCTACCTGATCCTCAAGGAAATAAAATTTACGTGTTGGCTTACTCAAATAGTAGCTGGTTATTTGTACTTCTATTCGGAGACCAAGGTAAGATGATCTCACAAATTTGTGTTCGGCGCTGTCTCTAGCCCACGTGGGTTGTAAGATATATCTAATGATAGCATGGTTGAATGACTGTTCAAAGAGTGTTAACTGTATTGCCTACTATTTGTAAGTCCATATCTAGCACTGTTCTTACTCAGCACACAACTATGTTTTGCAGAGGGTTTAAAATTATTGCATTGAATCTGGCTGGGCTGTTACTGTGGTAGTTCCTCAGGGACGTTATCTGCGAGGGTGGTGGAATAATTGCGTTAAAATTTAACCAGGATTGTATTCAATGGAGTATATATAACACCGATCTTGGTTTAATTTAACCAGGATTGTATTGGAGTATATTTAACACCGATCCTGGTTTAATTTAACCCCGGTGTTTTAGAGTGTGTGATTTAAGTGAATGAATTTCAACATTTAATATCTCAGCATTTGAACAAGCTATATGAATGGGGGTTGGATGAAAGCGATTGATTTTGCAACCTCTGAAAATATTTTTTTTTTTAATTCTAGACAAGAGTTTGTTAAAACTTTTTATTGGCAACATGTTCGGTGGTCTGCTTCGAGTATCATGGATTATGGAATTTTTTTCGAAGCGATGAGCTGGACGTGATAAGTTCGTCTGCTCTGGGGTAGGCCTAGTCCTACATGGATTACGAAAGTACACAGCTGTCCGGTTTTATATTTTCGTCCAGTGAATGAATCAGGGGAAAATTTCTTTTCATAAAGGGACAATTTTATTGGCCATTTCCTTTCCACAGACATCGTTATAATAAATACTTGATCGTAATAGCACACGTGAGAGTCCAGGTGCAACTGGCTACAGGAAAGGGTACTTAATATTATGTCCAAGCAGGGATTTCAACTCCCAGGACCAAGTCTGGACATTTTATGACCAATTTTATATGACCTGTACTAAATACCTGTACTAAATTGACGTATTAAAAACGTATGATTGCAGTGCGATGTTTTTTACGCATTAATTTTTTTTTATTAATTACACATTTTATTAGATTAGGTTAGATTGAGTTGAACGGCCCAGTTTCCAACCAATTGGTTCAATTCGAGCCGGGCACCGATTTCTTCCAGTTGTAGCTCACTGGTTTTTTCCTCCGACCACATTTTATTAGGGCACAAACAATTTGGATAGGGGGCTAAATGATGTCTTTGGTCTAGGCTTTCAGTCCGTCCCGTACCAACGCGCCTGAATTCGGAAGTCAAAATTTAAGCGTATTAGAACACGTAATAGACATATTTCTTCAAAACCACATGTCGCAAGAAAACAGGTCGGGAAAAAATTCTCTGAAAAATTTTTCAAACTCGTATCAGAATTATTTGGGAAATATTTCCAATTTGGAAAATTTTACCTGGCAGATGGAAATTAACAACACAAGACCATCCGGCCCCCTACTGGTTTTGCTGCCCAGTTGCTCATATACGTATCATGTTCTAATCAAGTCACAAAAAATTTTGCCTTCATAGCATGTGTCGAATATGTAATTCTCTTTTGAAGTAAATACCTTTCTGACCTTCAATCACAAGGCAACATTCCAACTTTTATTTTGTCATCTCGGAGGACGTGGTGGAGCCTTCGTGGGCATGGGAGCATTTGTCCCCGTCCACTGGGCGTCCGCAGAAAAAAGACAGTTGGGGGGCAAAATTTCTAGGCGGAGGCAAAACCTCCGAGTCCCCATGAATTGACATGAAACGTGCGAAAACTTCAGCCCCAAATGCCTCCCAGATCGCCAGAAATGGCATTTTTAAAGCCTATTTTTGGCATAGAAACTTGGAAAACACGTTTTGTTCGGGTTTTTGCTTTGATTTTTATACGTTTTTTTCAAAGTTTTGATTTTCCAGGGGGTGGGGGGCAAGAGCCCCCGTTGCCCTTATCTGCGGACGCCCATGCCCGTCCAAACGTTTGCTCTGCAGGTTCCCGCATCCTGAGCTTAAATGTACCCATCCCGAGGATTAATTTTTCTCATAAAGAAATATACATTAACTTTAGAGCTTCGCCCTTCGACCCTCTGCGAGGCTTTACTCCCATTGAATAAACCAATGAATCGAACAAGGTATTTTAGCACGTCCAGAACCCCATCTGCTAAAGTAATCTGTAGACCTATCTGTCCTGAACCTAGAATTGGTTTTTCACTGGGAGATGTGCTAAAACCTAGGAGCTTCCGGAGATTCACCCCTGGACCTCGGCCTATATGAAATCACTTCCCATGATATACCCTTACGTCTCGAAACCACAGCTGGTCCTGAAAAACTTGTTGGCTTTGGTTTGTTTGCTCTGCAATTGTCCATCCTTGTGTGGAGTTTTCCATGGAAAATATCATTGACATATTTACGAATCCGTGACCCAGTTACTGCTCGAAAAATGTTGTTATACTATTTTATCCAAGGAGTTGATTTGTAGGAATTATAAAAAAAAAATTAAATGTATTAAGGTAGGTGTCCACTGAAAGTGAGTTCAACAAGGGAGTTGTATAACAACTGGTTAAACACAATAATGTTCGTCTTCAAAACCTGAAACCAACACTCTTAAAAAGTTGGTTAAAAACATTCACCAACACTGGTCACGTATGTCAAATACCTGGAATTGGTTAAACTTTACCCAATAATTGTTGATTAATGGGTTATCCAAGAGGTTTTTTACCACTTTATTGGGTAACCAGCCTGTGTGGTAACCAAATAAACAACAAATATTGGGGAAAACTTAACCAATTTCATGTATTTGACATACGTGACCAGTGTTGGTGAATGTTTTTAACCAACTTTTTAAGAGTGAAGGACGATCAGACTTATTATGCTTTCAAGGAAGCAAATTTTCTGATGGGCTTTGTTCCCTGGACCCCGCCAGGACCTTCCCAGTCCTTCATTCCCTCAGAATCTCAGTCTTGCCACTTTGCCTGTTTTCAGAAGGCTTGCTCGTCCGTACAAATCACCCATCGATCATTCATAGGGCACTATCGTTTACCATTTCCTCTCTTTATTCTTCCGTTCCATCGGTATTAACTCAATTTCTATTATTTTGTTTACTTTTTCTCGCCTTTTGTGTTATCATGTTTCCATTTCTCTTCTCTTTCACTTTTATTTCACCCAGTCAATGTCACCGCTTCCCATATCCCTCCCCATTTTTGTTGTACGACACCCCTGCCACGATATAATTCCCAGCGCTAATGAACTCTAAGCAACACTTCCACATGTTATGCGCAATTTTGCCAAAGCCCGTCCTAGTTCTTTATGGGGGGCTGTTAACCAAGAGTTTGGATAGTAGAACATTATAAAAGGCAGCCATTCGTCACCCTAAACTACAATTTCAGTATATGCATATATCAAAACTCTCAATTGGTACAGCTCTTTGATTGGCATCACATTCAAACAATGCATCAAGGCTAAATTACACAGCATGGGCACTGGGAGTGCTTTGATTACACATTATGGACTTGTATGGCCACTGGGACAAGCCATGAAGCAATAAACTAGGATTGTGTCTGGATAAAGATGAGTTTTAGATAAATGTGGGAGGGGCTAGAAGTAAGAAGGTTGGGAAAATTGGAACTGTTTGGGATGATGAAAATATGCCTTTAAGGTACATTTTTGGAGGGCAGAGGCAATACTCTTGGAGAATAATTTGGATGAGGAGAAATTTGGCTGTACCAGGGTCAGGGGCCTAGGAAGAGGAGGAAGTCGTTTTCTATGTGAATGAGAGACAGAACACGAGAATGAATGTCATTATACCCCGCAAGATACATTTTAAACGTCAGTATCATCTGACCATGTTAGACCATAAAGGCATTGCCACGTTTCATGATGGTTTTGACCATGCATGCCGGTGACAGTTATTGTCATTTTACCTTAATTTAAACTTTTTAAAGAATAGTCCAGAGCCAAAATTTATGTTTGATGTGTCAACGAGGAACATATTCTAAGCATTCTGGTGAAAAGTTTCTTTCATTTCCCATGTTCGGTTCTCCAGGTATTAGCAATTGAAGTTGACACGTTTCCTTTAAAAAGTGAACTTGAAGCAAGCAGGTGAGATTTCATGAATTCACATTGTTGGTCACTGTTTTGTTTTTCTTAATTTGTCATCCGATAAGTTTGACCTTATATCGATTGCTGAATTGATCACGTCCCGAAGGCATATAAAGTGTTCAAAACTTCATTGAACAGGATGCACTTATGGTATCAATACATCCACTGGCGTGGCCACGGGGGGGGGGGGGGGGGGGGTGGGGTTAGAACCCCCCATGACCCAACGTTGCAATGCAAAAAATACCTAAAATAGCATCCTTTGCCTTTTCCCTCATTTCGTGCCCCCGACACCACCCCTCCCCCCTGACACAATGTTGGCAACGCGCCTGCGCCTGAATATATCAAGGTTTAGTTTCTTAAAATTGGTGGTAAATTGTAAAAAAAAACAAAGCTTTGGTCCACAATGTGAATCCATGACATCAAGGTCATTCTATGCAGAAAATTTGCCCACATTTCAATCGCTAATATCTGGAGAAACGAACACAGAATGAGTGAAAAAATCACCAGGATGCTTAAAATATGTCCTTGAACATATGAAAATGAATTTGGCTCTGAACTATTTTTGAACAAATATTCGATGTCCCTACACTGTATTTTGCTCAGGCCGAGACCGGACCGACCTACGGTAACCCAATTGGTTAGAAACTGAGCCGTAAAACCTCATTTTACCGAACTAACCTCTCAGGCCAACGAAAAATATGTGACTGTTCTTTAACTTAGATTAACCAGACATGACCTTCCCAAAGCTGTTATCGACGTACGACAAACAGGTGTTTGAGTGCCAAACCGACCGACAAAACATGTCAACATGTACTTTAGTTTGCACATATAGACCTACTGAAGTCAGTGCTTTTTCCAATACAAACGGAATTGCGTTCATGCTTAAACTGATGAATCAGGGGGCTGAAAGAGCCTGCATGAATTTATAACCTTACTTGTTCCATCCAAACTTTGCGGTCGTCAATTTCTATCACAAACTTTAGATTGGTCGTATTACATAATTTAAAAAAAAATATATATATAAAAAATTGAAAGTAAAGTGTGCCAAGAAATTTTGCACTGCGTTTTCAGAATTTCTCCGTTTAATCCCCTTTTCATCCCCTCCTTTATAATGGACTTCTTACAGCACGAAAGTCGTCCGTTCGGTGGACTTGTAGTATTACTCATGTATTGCACCTTCATTGGCTGCACTCGTTATGTGAACGTCAGATGAGGAGTATGCACGTCGTGATTGCGTCAGTAGGCAGATAGGGGAATACACACCTACATTAACCGAAGACCCGAGGGCAGCAAAGATCACTTTGTCAAGTCTTAATTTCTCGCATACACAACTATTCGTTGTGAATGTTCCCGGGCTCCGACCCCAAGTAAACTGCCGTCAAGATGCCCCAGTTTCCGTGAAAAAGATATAACTATTGTAAATAATCAAGAAATAAAATTCCAGAAACTACATAGGTTAGTTACCTTTGTATTGCACTGGGTAGCACCACATGCTTTAGAAAGGAAAGCGTTTTCGGTGAAAATTGCTTTCGTGTTTTCCCCGGATCCCGTGAAGCTTGGAGTTGAAGAATATTGCTGTTGTCGAAATTCTTTGTGGCACTAAGTTAGCACAAGAAATTTTAAGGTTCATCACCAATTTATGTTTGTCGTAATATCACGTAACTTCGTTTTTGTACAATTGCTTTATTGAGAAGCTTATGCAGTTCCTGTCCTGTTATAGAGGCCTTGCAAATACGTTACGAACCCGCCATCTTGGATGGATGAAACGTGAAAAACTAGAAAATCTATTGGGTGTCTGCTTAATAAATTGAAGCCAAAATAGATATCTTTCACGTTCTTAACAAATTTGGACAATTTTATATTTTTGTAAGGCGATCGAGCGTATCCGATTGGTAGGGCCAATCAACTGTCTGCATTGGCTGGTGTTGGTTTGTTATTCCTCCAAATGAGGGCGTACTTTGAATTTTTTGCACGGTGGCATATACATGAGGTCTACAAATAAAAAAAAAGTCTAAGCCACGAACAGTTTGATTTTGGTAATATAAGCTGAGTTGAAAATTCAAACAAATCAATTCCAATTAAATTGAGAATAACATTGGACCTATAACACACCTTTACAAAGGTCCACGTTGAAAAGCGATGCACTTCAGCAATCATACCTATACTGTACACCAATTGATTTGCTATATTCGTGGAGAAGTTTTCTTTGCTGGTTAAGGTTAAGTTAGATGAAGTTTTACGGCCACGGCCTTTTTCCAGTTGCGGCCGGCGAGCTTGTTTTCCTTACTCCATTGCTTATGCTGAGTAGGAGCACCAAACACAGTGGCAGTAGGTTCGGCTTTTACAGTCCTTGGTATGACCCGGCCAGGAGTCGAGCCCATGACCTCCCGAATGCAAGTGGGATGCTCTTACCATTTGACCACGCAGTCAGTCTTTCTTTGCTGGGATTCCCGTTAAGCTGAATCAGTGGTGTCTACCTTTTGACATCAAACATTATAGTATAGGGCATTCTATTTTTGTGACTTCACTTGATAATTTCTAGTATGATTGTACCCGAATCATCTGATTGACCATGGAAGTTCTACCTCGGTATTTCCATGTTCGATAGCCCGACTTTGGAAATACGGTAGTGCTTCATGGTCCGACATGGTGTCGAGAGCCGGATCATGGAAGTACGGTAGTACCACCATGGTCTCACATAATGTCGTTAGCCGGACGATGGAAGTAAGGTAGTGCTTCCATGTCCACATCAAAGTATGTATCTAAATAGATTTTGAAGACATTTATTCATCAACCCAGACTCTTCAAATTCTCCCAACCAACTTACTTCTAGTCTTCCCCCTCCCCCAAATCAACTGTCTAAAACTCATCCTCATCAAGACACATCCCATTTGTTGCTTCAGGTGATGAGTAGCCTATAGAGTGCTTTCACTTTACGTCACAATTGGTAAGCCACGCCCTCCACCGGGAAAAATCAACAGTGTTTTTAAATGCAACAGTCGTCACACGTGTGTCGTGAGCTGTTTTTCAGCTAGCTACACTTTTGCTCGCCAAAAAGGGGCGGGGCTTGTGACGTAAATTACAGCACTCTATAAAGGCCATAATATTAAATCAGTACACCTTCCGTATATAGTGCATGCTGTGAAATGTGAACTACAGTACTCTGCATTTTTTAGTTTGATGTCACTCAAAAATTAAAGAGCCGTGCCAATGGAGAAATTCTGTGGACAACTTGGCTTTTTGACTGTATAAACAGAGAGCGAAGAGCTTCCTGGTATAATAGCGCACAGTACAATCAAAAAGTTACATCCACATGCCATGTCATGTGCGAAAGAAATTTCCAGAAGCACGTGTGTGTGTGTATGTGTGTAGATTTTGAAGTTATTTCGCCTTTTCAAATTATTTCACCAGCAGTTCAAATGAAAGTGAATCCCTAGTGAAAAATTCAGATTTATGAAATCAGGTGTTAGCTGAAGCAAATGTCCACAAATAATCTGATTTTTTAGGGTTTGAAGCTGGCATTCAGACAATAAAATGCAAGTCCCATAGTCTACGAGTATTTTTTTGAATGGATGAAGCAAAACTGGAAAAGAACCTTTATCCACAAGTGGTACAACGAAGATTTCACTATTGTTCAGGTCCTTGAACAATAAAGTCACTGACACCTTTTCTTCCCGAGGCTTAAATGAAATAACGTTTGACCAACAAAGATGCCACTGTCAATATAAATAGTACTTTCCGTATTTGTATCAGAAAAATGAATCAGGAATTTGCAAACAGTTTTTAACAGCAATATCCTCCTTTAAAATATTGCGAATAGAGAAGTCTACTGCAGTTGAATACAAATGAGCATTGCTAGGTAGCACAGACGTCACGGAACTCTGACGAAACTCGAAAATAAAAATCCAGGCTTAACATGGTTGCCGTGACTTAAAGATGCCCTGATGATAGACCTTCGGCTAGGAATTCCGTCCGCTGTCACTGGTTGTCTCGAAACAAACACACAAAACGCAAGAAAGGTTAAAATCAGGCCGATCGGTATTTAATTGCAAATGACGGAACATGGAATGACATTTCAAACTAACTTTAACGAGTAGTCAAAGCGTTAAAAGTAGCGGGTTTTGTTGATTTTAAGAGTTAAAATGTAGCGTATCTTGGTAATGTAGAATTTTGTTGAAGCAAGCAAGAACGATGCTATTTCGTTTTACTTGTCCAGTAATCCTTCGTCTTCTTTGATCGTGGTTAGTCTGTGCTGTAACTTTGAAATAGTTTGGAATAATAATAAGCCAGGGGGATTTTTTAAAACTTCCCATGTGATCAACGACTACCTGTTGTCAAAAGTTTTCAACCTTCCCTTTGACGCTGTAAGGGACTGCAAAATTCAATATTTCCAATAAGGGGATAAAAGTGAGGATGCTGGGTTTTAAATGTGATTTAAGACCGACGATGACGTCATCACAGAGGCTGAGCCGTCCGAGGCGAGTAGCCGAGGTCCGCTGCCCCTGTGATGACGTCATCGGATGTCTTAAAATCACATTTAAGACCGGGGCAACCTGCCTTTATCCCCATTCATTAACACTCAAAATTAAAATGCTGAGAAGCGGCAAAAACGTTTAATTTTCGACAAAATTTTACCGATCACATTGTAATCCTTTCAGCTTAGCTATGGTTCCATTATGACGTCATTTTATTCTTGAGGTAGAAGAACAACTCAAGCGAGAAAAAAGGGGGAGAACCACGCAAACTATTTTACTTCTTTAAAGGGCCAGACCTCTCACCCTATGCTACAATTTTGGTAAGGGGGTACCGAAATTCTCAATTGACTCAGCTCTTTGTTTGACAGCTAATTCAAACAATGCAGAGTACCAAAGCGTATATTACACAGCATGAACGGTACTGAGAGTGTTTTTATTATAAAATTTGAGTTTTTCTGTACTCACCTTGAAGCAATAAACTAAGATTTTATCTGGATGAGGATGAATTTCAGACAATTGTGTGTGTGTGGGGGGGGGGGGGGGGTCAGTAAGAAGGTTAGGAGAATTGGTACAATTTGGGGTGAGAGAACCGGGCCTTTAAAACAGATTCGTTTAAAACTCCATCGTTTGAACCAAATTTGCAATTGATATACAGTATAACATGTACGTTTTTGCTGAACATGCTTTCTTTTGCCTTACATCAATTACCTTCAATTATTTTTCGAGTCACATTGATACGTACGGAAACCTGTTAGTGCACGCAAGCGACGTAAACATACACAGCACACCACTGCACATTATACACAATACACACGTACACGCAGTGGCACACAGTATAATAGCACAGGGGAGTTACTGCATAAAGAGACTCTGCACGTGACGTCAGCCCGTTTCAATTAGGCATGCTGGATGGAAATGATCAAAGGCAGTCGCTGTGATACCGAAACGTGCGCACAAAATCACCTTAGAAAGAACTGTTGTAATATGGACGCCTAGATGGAAAACAGAGAGACAGGGAGATGCGCAGTGCAGTGACGTAGGTGCATAAGCCCTTTACCGTGGCCAACTCGACTTGAACCAAAGGTTGGAAATTGAGCTGTAAAACTACGTCACTGCGTTGCGCATCTCTCTGTTTTTCCATCCAGGCGTCCGTTTTACAACAATTGTTACTAAGGTGCTGTTGTGCGAGCGTTTCGGTAACACCGCGACTACCTTTGATCTATTCCATCCAGTGGAACGCGCTGACGTCACCGTGCATAATGTCTATCTCGTCAATTGTGAGAGACGCGTTCGCTTCACGGTGTGGCGCGCGCGTTTGTTTTCAGTACTAGTACGAGGAGGCGTACTCCGAAAAAGACATAGGAAATCTGTAACACGTTAAAACCATGCGCGTATTAAACACGGTGTTCTTATTCTCCCAACTGTCAAGGAACCAGTCTTAAATGCAAATTGAGACCGGTCTCAAATTGTTTCTGGTTTTCTGTTTCTACTGTGTAAATTACAGTCAGCCCTGGATGAAGATTATTTCATTCTTCAAAATCAAAAGGAAGACTTACGTTCCCTGCAGCTGAAAGAAGTTCTCTGTGATCATGTAATACCTCGTATTGACAAAAGGCATGGCTAAGACGTGTTGGTGTGTGCATATTGTGTTTGTGGCGTTTGGCTTGAAGTATCTCCACGGAATAGAAATGATGCATACTTTTAATGATCGTTCCTCAACTAAACCATATCGAGAGGATAACCTGATTTTTTCGGCGGTCGGGTTCATGTTTGGTTGAAGGGAGGGGGTGGGGCATTGGGCTTTGTCGTTTCGAGAAGGGTCGTTACCAGCTAGAAATGTACGAAATCGTATAAAGGAAACCTTTGCAATGAAATGATGAAAAAAATAACTCAAAGGGGATTCAAATTGTGAAAATTTCCCCCGAATGCCATGTACTCATTTCAATAAAACATTAGATTGCAAAGAGAAAACACTTATGATCTCCGACAAGAGATCATGATGATGACATTAGGTGGAACCATATTCATAACAATTTTAAAAAAACTCAATTTAGCAGTTGCATGTGCAAAGATTTTACAGCAATACCCGTTGTGCTAGAGCGGCAGGATTAGAGCTAGTGATTTTGATCAGGGGGAAGGGCCTGCAGAGGCGCTTTGTGCAGGACATTAAAATGCTAAAAACCGCACCTTTGTGGTCTGTCAGGCAGAATTGCGATCTCCCCTGACTATATGGACGTTCCTCCACTGATGTTTAGATGAAGCAGCCTTTTATGCTTTCAAGAAGAGTTGCTCGAGTTGTAATCAATGTCAATCCAGAGATTCCAAAGATCAAGCTTGGACTTCAGCAAGAACAAACATGTTAAATGGAGTGCACTTATTGGCTTTAAACACGTAAGTTGTTTGAACCATACTGATCATTAGTCCAGAATATAACAGTCGTAAGTGAATAAAATAACATGGTGACAGACCTGTTCATTTTGCTGCTATCTATCGATTCCACAATTGGACCCTTATGTGGAGAAAGCCAGCAGTCCTCGCCCAAATATTTACCGACCGCTTTTGTTTTACCACAATGTAACGTTATGCAATAGTTGCAAAACAGCAACTGCCTTCAGTCGCGCGCTCTGCGCTCAATCCGCCTACAAGCAATGAAGTGGGGATAGCAATCCAATGTCCCACTACCCTGCGGAGCAGACTCTGTAGTAGCCGAAAGATGGCGCTCTCTCAAAATCATAATACACCCGGTCTCTTACAGTATACCGTAGGTATGCTATGTGACTTAGTTGGAAACGTTGACTGCTCAGCAGTGAAGCCGTTGAAAGACTCATATAATGTTATTTATGGTAGCGAAAGTAGATTTATTTTATTTTTGAATCACGGAAAAAAGACCGCGAGGGCAGAAATTTATAAGTTGAGGCAAAATCCTATCTAAGGTAACCATAAAATAAGTCCTATAGGTGTGGAGGCGGATCAAGGAGTATTGTCCCTTTGGGACATAACTCGATCTCCCTGTGACCAGATCTCCTTCAAGAGCAGAGAGTAGTGCGTGGCAACTCTTTGTTCGAGTGCAACGTTTGATTTTCGTTCTTCCGCTTTCCCCATCTTAGAATGGAAGGATTGTGAAAAAGTCAAGTGGATAAATTGTTCATTCTGCGTCCGGTGGATTAATCGGAGTCTAATCCAACTGGTTTGGATAAAAGGGCATTCAAAAATAACAAGTCCTTCATATGTAGGCCTATTCGATTTGAGTAGCCTACACTGTAAAATATGTCCGTATTGTTACAGAATCTTTGTACAATTACAGAAGAAAAAATAAAGAAATACAAAAGGAATACATAAAAAGTGCTGTCAATGAGTTGACAGCTTTTTTTATGTATTCTTTTGTTTTTCTTTATTTTATTTTCTGTAAATGTACAGACATTTTTACAGTGTATAGAATTCACCTCACATATCCAATGATGAGTTTATCCGTTTATGGAACATTATTAACCAAATTCAAAACAAGTCAGCTTTTACATCATCATTTCTACACATTTCAGTATTGACATAACTATAATTGGTATCATTACTAAGGAAGTGTAGAAGGGACATTGACTCAAATAGTTATACCAACATGATCATTCCGAAACAAGATCCAAGAACAGTCGTCGAAACGTTAATTTACTTGTGTCAGTTGGAATTATTATAACAATTAACTGTGCATCTGGCAATTTTGCAAACAACTTATTTGTGAGTATTGCTAGAAATGAAACCTGAACTCTCAACAAATTTGCAGATTTTTGCTGTAATGTTGATTCGGTAGCTCGTCAGTCAAGGTAACGTCGCCTGATTAGTTCTTATATTATAAAGTTCGAATTTAAAGGTAAATATTGCGTTTAGAATATACCTAGATAACATTGAAAGGAAATGAATCGAATCATTATTAAACAATTCAGTGTTACGCACAAAAAAAAAAAAAATTAAAAAAGTTTAAGGGATCAATTTGTTTTTAAGCAACAAATATCGGAAACTTATTTCTTGAAACGATGGCTTTGCCGTATTTTGAAAAGTCTATGGTAAGGCATATGTGTCAATACCGTCAATGTTGGTTTTGTAGTTGTGACTGGAATAAGATTTCTCAGCTCGTATACCAAACACAACATTTCCCTTTGAAAATGGATTTCTAAGTTACTTCTGTGTCCGTAACATCCATCATTTTTACGAGCGAATGCGCAGTATAGCAGTCGCTTTATGGACTTGTTACAGTGTTTTCAATCTGTACCTTGTTGGTTTTGTTACTTTGTAAGTGTTTGTAAATTAAAAGGCGTTAACCATGAAAGCAGAAAATTTATTTAAGGATGTCTCTGGTTTCATTACACGTTGGGGCATATTACTTGAGGGATATTTCAATCACATGGTTTTTGGAACGACTGTATGGGGTTCTCAGAAGCCCTTTTTATAGTTTTTGTCAACTGCCGTCCTTTATGACATGGTCGTTACCCTTCTTTTCTTACAGTTTGAAACATCCGAGCAACCTGTTGACTTAAAAGTTTAGGCGTTGTTTTAAGAAAAACATTGGACGAGGGATTTCTTTTCATAATGAAGTAACTTATAACTGTAACAAGAGCTACAAACTGAAGTTATATTTTATTTTGTTCAGAACTGAAGACCGTCACAGAGGGTTAGGAATAGAGAACGGATAAGAAAACGCAGTCTCCCTGACCTAGACGTTTCAACTGAAACATGAATCGCCCTTACGAATAGGCGCTTGCTTTGCCGGTAACCACATGATCAGCCGAACGACATATGATACAGTTGATGATATCAATTGCTACCGTGGCTTAAAAATGCCATTTCGAGATTTTGATGTGTTTCAGTTGAAAGTCAAATGTGCCTTGCGCAGGACCTATATACCTGTATGTGTAACCGCATCTAAAAAAACTTAGTTAACATCAACCCAAGTTTGTTGTTCTGCATTTCGTAAATATTCTCACATTAGATTTTTTTCATTGGTGGGTGTACTTGACGGCATGGTATAATTAGATTTAGCAATCTTGTAAGACAAATTTAAAACGGTGTCTTTGAGCAACCGTATTGTAAGGAAAAAGACCACGAGCTGCGCACTTATCCAACAAAAGAAAGAGGAGGCCGATGAGAAATTCTATACTGTTTTTTATTGACAGTAGGAATGAGAAGAGAGATCTCTGATGAGGAGTAGCAAAATAAAAGACTACGTAGTTATCTCTCTCTACCCGTAAACCTCATTAGCAAAGACGATAGCTAAGTTACATCTCTTCTGATCTGGAGGCATATGCTTGCTTTGTTGGTGATCATGCGATGCATTAACAGGTGATCCGGTTGAACTGTCGAACCGCGTAAGCACTGCCATCGAACAATACTGAAAACACTAAGGAAGTTAAAAATACTGAAATTGTCATTCGTGAGGAAATTTTGATATTTTGAACTTCCAATAATATGCGTGAAATTCTGACAGTGTTGGCTACGGCCGGAAATTACTAATTCTTCTGCAATCTAAACACGTCTATTTTCTAGATCTAGTAGATAATATCATCCACTTCTTGTTTTATTCAGTCAATTTTAACATTATTATAAACGTATCACTCACATATACTTTTCTAAAACTCGAGCTTGTATCATAAACACTTCTTTTTCCCTCGCCTTCCATCATTAATGTTTCACCTGTATAAATTTTCAACACTGATATATTTTTCTGAAATGCGCAAACCTCCTCATTATAAAAAATTCACGTGTTTGGTCTAACGGTAGAACATCCCCCTAACACGCAGAAGGCCTGGGTTCGATTCCCAGGTCGAGTCATACCAAAGAATCTAAAAATGGAACCTACTGCCGTCTGGGAGTTGCTACGTTAATCAAATTTTTATTAATATCACTAGAACCGGTAAAGACCGCCTCCATTCGCGAGTATGAATGCCTTGCATTCTGGTTATCATATGTGTCTGTTACCGTTAAGATAGAAGGCCTAGGATGAAAAGAAACCCATTTTGTCGGCAATAATCCAAGTCCGGCACTGCATAGGATGAAAAAGTGTGTCCTTTTCCTATTGAAAAGCACAGGATGTGAGAATGGCGTGCTGGTTATAATTTTGTAAAGTAAAGCAGTAGGAAGATACTCAAAAAGAGTTACCCAGCTAGAGGTCGAAATTCCATTTTAAAAATTGTCTTATAACTTATTTATTTGGCTACTAGGAGTTTATTAAACCATTGACTCTTCGTGATGTAATGCTATCTATTTATTGTGACACAAAATTTGTCGCATGATCGATGGCCAGTTCAATATTTGACAGGATCGCTGGAAATAACATCAACGCATGAGATGATATTGATTGTTTCAGGTTAGGATTTTATCCGATATGCGGCCATGATTGAAGACCTGGTCCAACTCTGCGACGGTGCTGCCTGACTACCTATCAGCTGGCTTACCTGTTCGAGCGAACATTCTTGTCTTCTTTAGCTAATGGAAAGAATCCAAAGTTGTGCAGGTAGTATTACTAGCGGTGGTATTTACAATGCAAACACCCGATCCCTACCTAAGCTATTTGAAGAACAAGATTGCAAATATGGGATTCAAGATAAAACGAGCATACAACAACATTGTAGCCAGTGGTTTCGCCTTCCAATAAAAGAGACAAAACAATGTAGCATTCAAAAAACAGTTTTTTTACATTTAGAGTTCAGATGTTGATTTGTGCAGTTGGACATTGCGAATACTTTGTTTTTCCTTAGAATATAAAGATTTGGAAATATTAAGGACTTACACTATAACATAACAATATGACTCGGTCTCGGTGTTCTTTTACAAATCCGGGACCGGCACGGAAGTATTATATAATATTTCAGGACTACCGGACAACTTTATACCCTATATGCAAACAAACTTCGCTATTATAATCTTTCCTTCCAAGCACACTTTAGTACAACCATGGAAGCACTGTACTTCCATGGAACAACCCATTTTTAAGTTGTCCTTTTTCCTTGGCACGATTTTCCGTAACAACCTATATTTATAAGCGATTCCGTTCTCTTTTGTTCCAGTCATGCCGAACTCTGTGGAAGTGGTTACACGTGTTTGTCCGATCATGGTGACCTTACCTAGTGAGGATCATAGTTAGCAGCGAGAGCTGCAATTGAAAAATACCCCTGTGATGCGCTGTTGCCAAACCAAGCAATTGAAGAAACCAAAAATAATCTGCAAGTTCCGTAAGTTTGCGAAAAAATATTTTATATTTTTGTATTTTGTTGAAATGACTACAGCATGATAAGTTAAGGATTCTACTTAAGGCTTTGAAACTTTGTTGCTAAGTAGTTAGCCGATAACGCTAAGGCCAGGTTTACTGAGATTCGACTGGTAGACCGCAGATCTTAAGGGCTTACTTAAACCAAAATACTAACTCAAACCACAACCATGCCGAGTTTAATCCTTATTTAATTGTATTCCCAAATCTAGTTCCGTATACTTTGTTAATCCTAACTTCTACTTACCTTTACCACACAATAGGTTTTATCAATCAGAACTTAGATGGGCTGCGCTGCAGCAGTCGAGTCCGTACTCGGACTCGTGATTTCAGAATTGAAGGACTCGGCCAGAGAGGTTGATTTTTCCCCATTGAGAAAGTACAGGGACGAGAGTCTGAGTCTTAAAAGTCGAAAACTGCCGGACTCATTATGGGCGTCCGGAAGGGGGGGGGGCAAGGGGAGCACTGCCCCCACCCCCGGAAAATCAAACTTGTGAAAAAAATAATACATAAAAATTGAAATAAAAAAATCATCAAAATATTTTCTCTCACAGCGTCAGTTTCTACTCGTGAAATATGCGTACATTTGACCAGGAATAGCAAAAGAGGAGATGGTAATGCTGAATAGTGAAATCGTTATTTGGGGACCATCATTCGTGATTTCTATTGGAAATTTGTAATTGTAAAAAACTCTGCCAAAATTGTACTAGTTGTCAGGTATGTAGTGTGCATTTGGCATCCGACTATTCATGAATGCATTGGTCTTGGTTTGGTCCCGTGCTGATCTCAAGTGGCGACGCACGGATGTAACTGGGATATACAAGGTGAATATGAGGGAGGGGGGGGGGGTATGATTCATAATTGGGTAACAGATATGGGCCTATATAGGCTTTTTGACAGTTGTAGGTTTTATCAATTTTTTACATTGGAAATTCTAAAAATCTAAAAATTACAGACATGAAATTCCTGTTTCAGGGCTGGGTACATGCAGTTTATAACACTCGCCAAGTGTCGATTCCGGCCATCTGGAGGGTTTGCAAGGCCCAAAATTTTCTTGTACGCTCCGCGCCAACCTATGGTGGCGCTCCGCTTAGATAGTATACACAATTCAATCATCCATGAATGACCTTGCACCCCCTTGTAAAAATTTCTGCGGACGCCCATGTTACTCTTGACTCAGACTCTCCCGACTCAACTACAGCAATGCTTATGTGCAATAAATCCTGGGTCCAGTACAGCGAATCTTTCGTCTATTGCTTTTGAGAATTGGGTTATCGCAACTTGCAAGTAATAACGTCAAAAGCAATCACTTATTTCAAAAAAATACTTTCATCTCATGAATTTTATCTTCCCTTCCAAGTATCTACATTCCATAAATATTTCATATTCTTTGTAGATCAAGCAGTAACTTCTTAATTTTACGCTCTAGGGAGAAATCTATTGTCACATGATTCGGAAAAGCCATTCATGAAAAAGGATAGCCTACTACAGTTATTTCATTTTGAGTTGCTGAATTTTCCCTTTAAAGTGAAAGTTGTGTGAGACTAATAAGGTCTACTTCTGAAGCTGCTGTCTTCCAGGGTCTGAGCTCCGAAAGGAGGACTGTCCTAACACTAGTCTAACAGTGCTGTTACATTCGATACATCTTCACCTTAGGATCAGTCTAGGGGCACCCGGCCTTGGGAACTTCATGTCCTCAGGTAGCCTTGGAAAACAGAAAATTGCAGTCGCCCTCACAAAAGTTTAGATATTTTCGGGATTGGAATCTGATATATATCGTGGCATGTAAGAGGGCTGTGGTAGACTACGTAATGGCTCCGGTCATGTAAGCGCATAGCCCCGCACTTTTCGGTCCGATAGACAAAATGAAAAACACAGTCCCTATTCATGTTTTTAATTGATTGTATAGAAGGCGTACCCTCCCCGAATGGTGTTAATTTTACTACCCCGTGGAACGGGAGATTCAACGACAACTTGAAGTCGTGAAGAACTTGGCAATAAGAATAAGACAATTAATGTTTTCAGATGGACCATTCAAGGCTTCAATTGATGGGCCCATTAGTTAGTCAGTTATTATAACAATCTAACTAGGAAGAAATGAGATCGATTAAATGACGCCGGAGTTCCATGTCCCTTAGCGGGTGAAGAAGCTTAGTACTTATGGCCATGTCAGTTGACATGTGGCATAGCAAACTCTTTAAATGTGTCAAAATGGCTTCCAGTTTGGAGAAAATGACACTTCCTAGGTTTTATAAGTTACTTTGTATCTCAATCAGGGATCTATAACGTAAGTAAAACTTGTAAATGAATCGGTACATCAGTATCAATTTATTTTGCCATCATGTACCTGAACTGCTGAATGAAGTATTTAAATTTTAAAAATGGAATTTGATGCGCACAAAAAAGAACATAGAAGCACAATTTGATAATTCTTGTTTAATTTTTCGTGGGTCGGTCGATTTGCTGGAACACGCGGGAAGATGAAAATAGAATTGGGAGTATAGACTGTTGCAGGAGTTGCAAGTATTTTTAACAAAAATAATTCATTAAAGGTTCTCCACAAGAAACAATAACTACGAAACAAGCTCCCCGAACGATCACGTCTTAAGATAGCTAGCCTATGACAACACTGATATTTTTTCCTATTCGTTAAATCCTTTCTTATTTTCTCTCGACTCCGACTCTTTCCAATGCTTCTTGCTTTTGTTTTATTTTCCAAATGTTAATTCATTTCGTTTGTCAAGAGGAGATGGGTCATTTGCCCCTTGTGCCCAAAAAGGAGAAGTTGGGAGATGATAAACGAGTGATGCATAGTCCATCGCTTTATAAATTCTCTCCTCCTTTCAGTTCATAAATTTCTCTCCCCTAACTTTGTGCGGCCCGTCCATCCCGACTGATCCTTCTAAAGCCGATTTTCCACTAATCCAACAAAGCTAAGCTTGACTGAGTTCTTTCAAATCAGTGCAACCTACGGCAGGGTCACTTGATCTTTTTTAAATGAATACATAATCTAAATTGCTTAGCACCGAAATGTTTTATGATTCTTCCTTTCCAAGTTTTTCTAGGTATTTGTCATCTGCTCGAGTATGGTTATGTGTCGTTGGAATCATTTAAACTTACATTTAGTAAGTAAAACAAACTATACACGTGTTGCCTGGATTTACGGAATTGATCTTGGCAGAGAGTTTTTATTACGATGGTAACCTTACAATGACATTTAACAGTTTCAAAAATCAGACAGCTGTATTTGAACTCTCTCTCCAGGGAGGTGTCATTGAAATCCTCTTGCTCTCTTTAGAGAGTAAACGTTAGTGGAACTTAAAAACTGGCATACTATGTGCCCAAATTTATTACCTGAAGTAACCCTTTGTCGTGTTCCTTACGTTGCCACAAGCTGTTCTGAGGAGTAAGAGTATTTATTTCACGCTTATTTTAAAACAACGGTAACACAACACTAATTTCATTTTATTTCTCTATTCTCTAATTCCAACTATATTCATTGTATTTAGCGACTCGGAATATTACATATTCAAGTTAAAGCAATGAGGGAGTTACTCCTCTTAAATTTTACAATTCAGTAAGAAATGTATTCGATAAGGAATTGGGTCGTAAAACTCCTTCTGACTGACTGACTGACTAACTGAGTGACTGACTGACTAACTGAGTGACTGACTGACTGGCTGGCTGGCTGACTAGCTGGCTGGCTGGTCGGCTGACCGTCTGAATGAATGACTGGCTGACTGACTGACTGTTTGACTGACTGAGACTGACTGACTGACTAATGAAGTCGAACACTTACCTGCACGTAGATCGTAAACAGCTAAAGCATTTTTCCCCCGATCGTAGAACGATCGTAATGTAACTATAAAACTAACAACCAGGGGCTTAGGCCTATAGCATTTCCAAGGTTATTGGCCACCATGGTAACAGCTAGTAAATTTCAGTTTGATGGAAGTTAATGTGTATCAAGATGCTGACTTAACAAGAAATCTATTTGGTCATAACAGTTAAAACAAACGACTTAGACATTCGGTCTTCCCTTCGTGGCCGCCTCACTCTGGGTATGGAAAGAAGTATTATTATTAATTTACAAGCAATGAGTGTTTCACATATATTCATATCTCATTCCTGGGAAAGTATATTTTTTGTAATTAATGAGTTTATAAACACATCGTTTCTGTTAATTATGGGTATGACGAGGCCGATGAGTTACTTTCAAGGCAAACAACACTGAATTGAGTTAACTTCAAGTCAAACAACCCTGAGTTGCCTTGTTATGACAGTTTCTTCTATTATTCAACTGCACGGAGTACTCAAAATGCAAACCTTCACTGTAAATATCAATGGACGGCACTCTGAGACCTTTAACAAAAAGTGAGTCGTTTACAGGGGTCTTGTGAAGGTTTTAGATCAAGTTGTCATAAGATCACTGACGCTTGGCATTCCGCAGTCCATAGAAAGATAAGCAGGGAGGGGGGGGGGGGTCCAAACTCAATGTTTGACTCAAATCAGCTGTGGGGAGGACGAAATTTTATCGTCCAGCTCATCGCTACGAAAAATCAACTTCCGCCGGCGTTGGAAACCAAATCTGTTCAACTGCTTAGAAAACTTACGGAAAGTTAATTTACATACTTGAAGAACGGTTGGATGTTTTCTGCTATAATATGAATATTCACATTCATTCAGCATCTCTCGCAATACGAAGAATCTCCACTTGCGAACAAGGTATCGAAGCATACTCGACTCAAAATCCTCAAAACTCTTATCGAATATACTTTCGAATTTCTGGCAAACTATTCAGATATCTGTTTTCTAGCAAGGGATATAGTTAACGGACGACTCACCGTTAGTTACTGTTTTACACTAACACACAACTTGGATGAAATGACTGATTCCTGTAAAAAGAAATACTGGTACCTGGGCTAGACTATAACTAGGCCACAGTGTTGTACTGCTAAATTTGCGAAGGATTCGGTAGCTTGTTAGTTAGTTAGATAGAGTTTAACGGCCCAGTTCCAACCTACTGGTTCAAGTCGAGTCGGCCACGGCCTTTTTCCAGTTGTGGTCCTCTGGATTATTTCCCCTACTCCATTGCTTATGTTGAGCATCACGTACAACGGAAGTAGGTTCCTTTTTTAGAGTGGTATGACTCGCAGTGGCGTAGCCCAGGATGGAATTTCCGGGGGGGGGGTGGGGGCTAGGTAATAAGTGGGGGGCTGGTACCTCCAAGGGTCAGGCGCGGCAAGACTATCTACGCGGAGCGCCACCAGCGGTTGGCGCGGAGCGTGCAAGAAAATTTTGGGTTTTACAAACCCTCCACATGGCTGGAAACGGCACTTCTTACGTGTTTTAAGCCGGTTGCGCCCAGTCTTGAAATACGAATCTCATGTCTGCCACTTCTCAAATAGTGTGAATGAAAAATCAATCTATGAAAAATGATAATACATTAACTTTTTGGGGACCCAAAATCTGGGCATATCTGATCTGTGTCATGGCCTGGAGGATGAGACTGAAGGGAACCGGTATCTCCCTTTCTCGTGGGAAAAATTTCGAAATTCAGGAGAACGTAGATCGCAAATGCGGCAATATTTGAACAGATTTCAGCTTAAAACGGGAAACCAAAATTAGTTGTGTCCCCCTCTGAGAAACTTTTTTGCCTTATATTTGCTCCATGCAAAATGGTGCTATGTTTCGCAAAACTTTGAACTGATTATGGCCTACGTTTTTGAATTTCCTATTTGGGGAACATGAAAATTTTCAAAACCCTCACTTTTATTCTTTGTAGAGATTTTACACGTGACATACATACTACCAAAGAAACAATGTTTTCCGGTTTTCAGTGGTGTTGAAATGGAAAATGGTGCAGTATTTGTTCAGTCATCGGTACATTACCTAGTCATAATTAAAATATCTCGAAATTAAAATCTCTCAAAAAAATTAAACCGCAAATCCGAAGTATGCGGGAAACACATGAAATGCGGACCTTGTGGACATTTTACAAATCCGCCCGGACGCCAGTGCCAACTAGTAAAAAGAGGACTTCTTGAAGAAATCGTTCTACCGTGGCACTTGTCATGGGAAGGAGTGAGGCACGACATAGTCCTACTTGTTAGGGATGGATGGGAAGAATTATTCGAAGGCACCCTTACCCTTGAAAGGGCCAATCCTCTCACCTCAAACCACAATTTTGGTAGGGTGTACTGAAATTCTCCATTGGCTCAGCTCCTTGATTGACAGCTAATTCAAACAATGCAGAGTACCAAAGCTTTTATTACACAGCATGAACTGTACTGAGAGTGTTTTGTTTATAAACATTGAGCTTTTCTATACTCGACTCGAAGCAATCAATATTGTCTCTGGATGAGGATGAATTTCAGACAATTGTGGGAAGAGCTTAAGTAAGAAGGTTAGGAGAATTGGTACTGTTTGGGGTGAGAGAACAAGGCCTTGAAGACATATTTTGTGTAGGATAAAGTATAGGAATGGTAATGTAAGAATAGTCTCCGGTGTATGATTGCCTTGTTTTCAGTAAATCAACCAGCCATAGAAAGGCAGAAAGGGTGTTAACTTAACAAAGTCAAATTAGAGTTTTACGCCGAAACGTTCGTTTTATCTTCTAAGTGTAATGCAATAAACGAAGTGCAGATTATATACGGTATCTAATTTAGTGAAAGTAATCATTTTGAAGTTATTACTCGATTTCATACGTGCACACATAATGCGTTATACACACATTCATGCATGTTTTATTAATTGTTACACATTTTATTTATTTACTTTTTTTTTGAAGGAAATACTTCAAAGTGTTTCCCGTTCAAACACTTTATTTTTTTCTCAATTACTTGAGGCAAAAAATCTTGGGGACCTGAAGAAAATCGGGGGGGGGGGGGGCTAGCCCACGCCACTGATGACTCGACCTGGGAAGCGAACCCTGGCTTTCCGCGTGAGAGGCGGATGCTCTTACCGTTAGACCAAGCACGCGGTCAGAAGGATTCGGTAGCGTAAAACGCCAACCCGCACTGCTACGAACTGGCTATAACTGAGACGAACTAAAACTGTGCTATGGCCTGCGATACTTCGAACTCGAAGCCTAGGCTGGGAGGAAGGTTGAGCGGAAATGACTGATGGAAATGCAGCCCTGGATTTACAGACGCGAATAGTGATAGATCTCTCGAAGATACTTGTGAGATCGACGACGAGCTAAAACTTCGCCACGTGATAGTCTAGAAGTATTGAAAACGTAGGAAAGATTGCCGTTTGGTCGTTCCATGCACAATTCCGACCGCATTTAAAAAAAATCTCCACACCCGGCGGCGACGCCCCTCCCCCAATTTTTTTTTTTTTTGGCCCCAATTTTTTTTTTTTCCCGGGCAGGTCTGGAGGGGGGTGCGTTCGCACCCTCCGCACCCCCCCCCTGGTGACCGCCCTGTAGCTTCATATAGGCTTATGAATATTCAGTACAATTTCCTTTTTAGAATCGTAAAAACCACATTCATGTTAAGATTTAGGCCAATTACCGTTGTCCAATATGAGGTTAATTCTACATTAATGAAATTCTTAATTTGTGGTCTGAACGGAACTTTTTACTATCGCCGGCAAGCTCTGGGGGGGGGGGGGGGGCGGTCTAAAGGGCGGCCGACACAGAGGCGCTAGGCAGGATACTGTGCTGTTTGAATTGTTGTGATCACACACGGTTACTCTTCAAAGTGGCTCATTGAGATGGATCATGAAATTCAACCTGTTAAGTTTTCGTCACATACTAATGATAAATGGTTGAACTTAGAAAAGCCCCTCGTATCTTACATACAAATAATTATTTAGGAGTGAGTACTCAAGTGAGTTTTTAGAAATTCGTGATCTGACACCTTTTCAAATTATGCACAAAAAACCATTGAAAGTCAGGACACCACAAATTCAAAATTCAAAATTTTGCGAACTACTGTATATGAAACTTGACTCATTATGCTAACTATAAGCATTGCCATGTAGTAGTACCCTTTAACACTCTCAGAGTCGATATCAATCCAGTGAGTCCCTTTTAAAAAGGGAACTCCTAGAGCTCACTGTTCTATATGTGTCTATGGCTACGTGCAGATGTATCTATCTGTCCAAAATTGTTTGAACTGCTCAGAGGGATCTGATAAACATGAACCTTGTCCACAATGGTAACCAAGCCAAGGGGAATAACGGGTGTTCATGAAGATGAGGTCAAAGTTCATCTAGGGGTCAAATTCGGGGATTCTGTCGAAATATGCAAAAGTTTCTTCTCCTAAAGATTAAGTTTGATTTCCATGATATTCAGTCATTGTTCTTAATTTGACCAGTGGTTCATATGAGGTGTTCAGGACTTTAAGTATCATGTCATCTAGGGGTCTTTTGGTCCAAAATGATTTTATGTGGAGTCGGACAGTCAATATTCACTTCTTCCTTCGGATTGCATGGTGTAATGTCAAAACGTGACACTAGAACTGGGGTAGAGGTATCTTTGGGGTTTTCAAGGTGTACCTTCGTGGTGTACCTTCTTGGAGTTTCGATACCAATGTTCGGTATAAATCTTAAAAAAAACATTTGAGGAAATCGTGCAAAGTTATTTTTACCCTATATAGGTTGAATGTATGATCAAATGCTGAGACATTGTCAGAACAGCACTGAGGTAGTGCTACCTTTGTATTTGTTCAGAAATTTCAGACTCAGCTTCCGAGGTGGATAATATGGACCTATACATAAAACTACGCTCAATACGTGTTTATTGACAGATTTGAGACCACAGCGTCAGGATTGGTCCAAAATTCAAAGGTTTTGTATAGGCCATAAAGCCTTTTTTGAGCCCATTGTGTACAGACGTGCTTAATCTTTCTCCTACAGATTATATTGCACAATGCACAAAACATAGTGTTGTGATCTGTGATAGGAGTGGCTTTGGTTGCTAAAGAATTTCAGGTCCACGGTCCCACATTGACCATATGGCCCATACGATGTAAACATGCTATTTCCTCCTACATATTACATTGTACAGTATTGAAACTGCGTTACAATGGGGTTATGGTCGGGCAACTTGTTGGGTGTTCAGAACTTTCAGGTTGCAGAACTTCTGTTTCAGGGTATGTCTGTGTCATAGAGCCTATTTTTTATATAAAATTTAATGTTTTCGTAGGCTTGTCAAACCCTGCAATGTTAGCACCTAGTATCATTCACAGCAAAATTCTTCATTTTTCATGCGGACCAAAGATAAGGTACATTAATATATGAAATATGCACTACATACCACGTCACTTGGTTAAGTTTTAAAGGCCTGATACACTCACCCCAAACAGTCCAAATTCTCCTAGCCGACTTACTTATGCACCTCCCAAAACTGTCTAAAACTAATCCTCATCCAGACACAATCTCAGTTTTTTGTCTCAGGTTGAGTTTATGAGACCCCAACGTGTAATCAAACACTCAGTACAGTACAGGCTGTGTTGTATACAGCTACACTAAACTGCATTTTTGAAGTTGTTGTCGATCAAAGAGGTGTGCCAATAGAAAATTTATGTGGACTACTGCAAAAATGTGACAGTTGACTGTTTCTAAGATGACGGACATTTACAACGCATCGTTTGAGCTACTGCACCATTGGTGCTTTCGTCTGTGTAGCATCGTAACAAAGGATGAGAAATTTTGATTGCTTTACTCAATGCAGGGAGCCCCAAATAACAGCTCCCTGCTCAATGTGTAACAAAATGTAACACAGTCTGTATATCACTGTCCATGACTTACCCCCCAAATTATTTAATAACCCCTACAGATCCGAAAGAAAATGATTTGTATAAATTTGTATTTTAACTGAAGGTCTTTTAAAGTGTACCTCAAGTCTAGAGTGTTAAAAATATAAATATTAGAGACTGCAAAACTAATCTTATTCATCTAATTTCAATTTTCATGGCTCATTTCATTGTTAAGATATTAAAATGTTCTTAAAAACAAAGTATTATATTGCGCATTTTTTTTTTTTTTTTTGCACAACTTACTCTATCCGTTTTTGCTTTCCTTTGAAACAATTTTTCCCCTTTAATGCTTCCTGTTTGCTTGCATATGATGTTGTAAAGAGAGGGCTTAATTAAGTACATCAGCCCATAAGAGTAATAAAACTATCATGTATCGGCACAAAATGCAGTAGCTCCAGGGAAACAAAGAAAGACAAAGATTGTAATTTGAGTAGAACAACACTGATATCACAAATTATTGCGTATTGTATACCATTTCTTAAATTGGGTGAATAACCTTTAAAATTTTAAATCTCAGTGCAGGAATGTCCTTTGAAAAAGCGATAGGATAGATTGAATTAATTTTTCATGCTCTGTAATATATTTTTGAAAATTTAAATTTGAGGTACCGTACACTTTAACGTTTTGATACAGTATGAATGGTGCTTATACTGTGTTACCATATTGTCATATCAGGAAGCTGTTTTACCTTCAGTGACAGCTTTCTAGTCACATAATACCAAACTGTGTTGAACAGAACCCCAATTTAGAGACAATCCTTATCTTTAAATTATTTCCTGTCTAGGGTAAAGGGACATCCTGTTCACAGAGTAAAGACTGGTCTTCTAGATCCTATATTTCTTGAGAAAATTATCATTATACATTTGTATCAGGATGTAAGGAGACATAACTATGTTCGTGTGGATTACTTTTAAATCAAAGTTTAACGGCTCTCAACACGTGAGCCAATGGAAGCATATGCCCTAATGAAACCTTTAGCCACATGTTATATCTCAAACGAAAAAAAAAAAAAAATCATTTACAGGCATTACGAGAATCACGGACGCATTTATGATCGTATAGAAGCAGTGTTTTCTTTTTTATTTTGGAGTCCACAGTAAAAGTTGACCTATACAAGTTTACCACACTGTGCTGAAAGACGTTAATATTTTTTATAATCTAGCACATTTTGGGCTTGTATTCGGGTAACCTTTTGATCAATCTTTAAAAGCCAAGTGTCTACACGAGTCCATTCTATAAGTCTGACGGGGATAATATATCATCAGTGTTAACTTTTTGCTGCCTAACCACGTAATATTTACATCGAGAAAACAATTACAGTTTTAACAGTAGTACGGAAGAGCTGTAGTTTTTCAGTGGGTGACTGAAGTGCAACACCTGTGATCCTAGGTTACAGTGTCCTTACTTCACAGCTTCTCTCCTGTTCATAAAAGTCTTGATCAGACTTCTGTAGTTGAATATTGTACCCGGCGTTCATTTGTGGGAGCTAGGTGATCACGTTGAGAACTGTACAGTCCGATTCGATTGCAGCCTATCTTGGAACAGCTTCCATAATCAACATTTTTGTCCAAATTCGTTAGTTAAAAAAAAAGAATCTCCCTTCAAATATCAAGTTCGATTTTTCACTCTTTTTCTAAAAAGTGCGCGCATCATACTTACATATATATTGGGTGTGTCAAGCGGTAATGTGTACTAAAGGTACACGGCCAGTTCTGACACCACATACGTCACAGGCTTGCATCCAAGGAAGATTTACCAGTTTGAAAGGATCTCCCCCCTCCACCGACAATGCTGTAAACGCCACTTCCGTCTTAGCAGGCACGGCGAGTGTTGAACCAAAGATGACACAAAAACCAGATTGTAAAGGCTCACAAAAAAGTTTAAATGAAATTGGCAGCCTTCAAGCCCTTCTTCTTCTCTTCTTGTCATCAATATTTACACTATTTACAAATACAGTAGTCTATTTTACAGTTTAATTGTCAGGTGTCATTCCCTTCTCAAGCAGTAGATTCTGAATTATTTGTGCTTTGAAATGGGTTCCTTTTATCTAAATTTCTTTAAAATGATTTCTTTGTTTCTCACAGCTAATTCATATGCACATACATCTTAGCCACTTTACCAGTGTGCAAGCAGTAACGAAATGAAAGATTTAGTGAGTTAAATAGGGTTTTGTGCAGCAGCGAGTGACTCAGATACAGTTTTGTACAAGATGACTCAAAGGCCAAATTGTAAAGAGGCCAGTGACACAACAAGACACATATTCAATAAACGTAGTTCAGCAATCAAATTGCAATTAAATCTTGTGAAAAAGTAATAATTAAATGCATACTGTTTACTATACACTGTACTTTTCAGCATAAAAAAAGAAAACTAAGCACTACTATGCAAGAATACATATAAACACAAAATTCAATGAGAAAATATGTCCAATTTTCTACGAATACCAAAGCATACCATTAGGCGATCCCTGGCCAGAGAACATTCCTCCCGATAAAGACCCAAGACTTCTTAAGTATTTGAAACCGCCAAGAAACTGTCCCAGGAAATCGCTTATGGATTCTTCACAGTAAATAATCTGATTTACCATCCATCACAATTAAACACAACGTATTTCCACGGTTGTATGGAACCCGAATGCCCCATCCCTTTTTACATAATCGAAACTTCTCAATTACCTCCGTTTACCTCTAGTTAATTGAAAGTGGTGCACTTGTATTTTTATATACGAGACAAGTTAGGACACTTATCCTATACTACTTACAGTTTATAGGTATCGGTAGTAGCACCATTATACATGGAAGAAGTTCCCAATACAGTCCGAAAATATTCCTGACATATAAAATGAATCCAAAGGTGTTGAATATATGAAAACTTCCCATTGAGGTTGGGTAAGGTGTGTTTAGGACCGATTTATGGACCTTAGTTTATCAAAATAGTTTTCAAACTATCAGAAACTTCCCAAATACTTCTCAAATTACCAACACTTTTGCGTACCCTTCGGGATTTAACCCCATCCTCACTTTAAAACTCAGTGTTAATATCTTCTGATGAAAGTTCCTGGAGGAGCGCGGGAGCAAGTTAAACTTTGAAATCTTCCTTACTAACATCTGATAAAGGACTTCTTGTTGGCAGATGTAAGTTTTGTCATGGACCTACCCTGTCTGCATATTTGGATAAATTACACCAATTACACGGTTATCAGTGACAAGTGAGATATGACAATGCAAAACGTCCATGTAAGTTTGGTAACAAACACATGCACACGCACACACACACACGCGCGCGCGCGCACATATATGTTGAATGAATAGTGTATTTTGTTCGGTTGTTAATGTCAGCACCTAGGCATAGGTGTGAAGTGTTGAATTATATCGCGTTCAGTTATAGACAAGTACGAAGTAGTGTTCCCCTGCTTGATGTTATCCTCCCTTTAATTTTCTATTCTAGAGAAACCAATTTCATACTTTTGTTGAAGATATCCTTCCATGTAAATGTGTTGGGATCTACGTTCGTTTCCACTACGTATATAAAGGGTTCCTTACGAATGCATTTGTTCAGTATGCCTTCACTGTAACTGAGTGGGAAGTGTTATCGAGAAAAACTATCAATGGCTGAAGTCATTCTTTGATATGGAGGATAGACCGTATACATATTGACGTCACGCAAGACCATTTAATTCCTTAGGTTGAAGATCAGTCCCGAAGAGATGCATTGGTGACAAATCTCGAACTCGAACAAAAACTTTTAAAGATCTGGTACATGAAAATGACAAAGTTAGTTATTTGATGTAAAAATCAATTGCAATGAAGAAAATGACTGCAGTTCCCATCAAAATTCATCAAAAATTGCCCACTGTACAAAAAAATTCTGCTTTGCACTTAATCATGAATAAACATGAGCCCAATATACAAATCGTGTGATGTCTAAGGCAGTTAGGGGTAACATGCCATGTGTGGCTAATGTTATCCTATGTTTTTGTAATCTTCATTTCAAGGGAAGTTTTAATATTAGTATGTTCTAAGGGTATATTTTAGACGGAAGTTCTTGAAAATCATCAGTGTTAAGAATCCATGAATATGTTTGTTCCTATGATATTTTCATTTCTTGAAACTGTAACCTAACGAAAGTTCATCATGTAACTTGATGTGGTCATGAATTTCACGTTCGATTAACAATAAAACTTGCATGAACGGTCCCAGAAGAGACACCACGCTCTATGCAAAGTAAGCGTTACATCTTACACCAACACAAATACAAACAGCTTGGTTTGTGATGAGATAAGGTAACGAGCGTAACCCTTCTTCATGCGCAAGGAAAGTTACCCCGTGTTTCATTGTTTACCAAGAATGATGTCATGATGTAACTCTATCTCTACATACTGGGAGAAAGTTACTTATTAACCATTACTCCCTTCAGGTGGTAACAGTCTGGATTAGAATCAGGGATAAAAACAAACAAACAAATAAATTCACTACGAGAATGCCAAGCAAGTTGCACTCACAATCACTCCAAAATCAACATGGAAACCCCCTTGCTCCCTTTTAAATGTTTTGCTCAATATGATGGTCACAAGTTTTTAGCCAACAATTAAGAGAGGGGAGGGGAGTTGTTTCATTTACTTTTGACGGCATCTCGGGAGTATTTACTAGTTACCATGTGATAACTACTCGCATATATCCAATATATAGCATATTAATGAAGAATGAAAGTATTACTTCACTTCTTGAAAATTTCCAGATTCCTCGAACTCCAAGGTACTGACATCCAAATGTTCCTAAATTGGAACCGGCTATGATGGCCTGGTAAAGCCATTGGGTACCGCATTTGTAGGTTTCATGCGGAAGTTGTTCGTGCAAAACAGGAAACCAATTTCTCCTAAAAGTTAGGTAACTTGGAAGGTACTAAAGAGGCATGCAAAATTTGATGGGTTTCCTTTAAGATCGTTTGTATATGTATATGTATTTGTATTTGTGTGTGTACAATTTAAAAAACAGTTGAGCAAAAAATGCTCAATGCTGTAAAAACAATAGCACTTCTCAAACTTTTGAACAAACTCCGCTTAATTTATTGCCCATTTTTACACAATTATTGGGGAAAATCATGATAGTTTGCCCAATATAGCAGTTTCCTTTCTAAACAATTCAGCATGTACTATGTTTGCTCAAATAATCTTAGAGTATATATGTAGTGCAATATAATTGAACCAAAAAATAGAGTTAAACAAAAAATGGAGTTTAAGGAAAATAGAAATTACGATGTTTCGGGTTACATACCCTTCAACACGGTAACAGAAATCAACTGAAGTCACACAAACGAGAAGTCAAAGTCAAGGAAAAAGCACCGGTCAATAACAAGATTAAAATCATTCAAGCAGTGATTCTAGATTAGAATTAAGGCCGTGGGAGGAAGAGTACCAAGTTTAAGGATAAGGCGGTTCTCAGTCGTGAGACGATCAATATGGGTTCCTTTACAGGTTAGTGCGGCCGTGACCATAGGTCTGTATATAGTACAAAGAGAGTGCGGATTAAAATGGGCAGCTACAGGAAACTAGCCAGACAAATTAAGTTAAATAGATCGGAGGTGTTCAGTGATTCTACGGGCTAGCCTCAGTTTGGTTTCACCAACATACATAATTTTGCAGCGTTTACAACTTAAAATGTAAATAACGTTGGAAAATGCAAGTAAAATGGTCAGTCACTATGAACACATAAGATGGTCCTTGAACTAGATAAGAGTTGGTCTCCAGAGACAACCGGGCAGGTGTTGCACCGTTTGCGTTTACAAGGGAAGGTCCCAGGGTTGTGGACAGGTGGGGGTGGTAAGATCCTACTAAATGGTCACCAATGTTGCGATCTCTTTTGAAGACAACTAAAGGGGGGGGGGTGAGTGAAAATGGACTTTGTGGTAGGGTCAGACATGAGGCACTTAATAATGATTATTAATAACGATGCGCTTAATGGGTTGCAAAGAAGAATGGAAGGTAGCACCAGAGTGATACTGTCCGAATTACAATGAGGAGCTTTATTGTCTAAGATAGAGGACCTACTGATGGATTTAACACGACAGTTAGCAGCCTTTACGATTTTATCGGGGTAACCCCTGTTAACAAAGAAATTCGAAAGTTGATTGGAAGTGTGGATGAAATCAGCGTTATCAGAGCAAATTCTTTTAGCTCTAAGAAACTGGAAAAGGGGGGTTTAGTTTTACACTTTCAGGGTGATAAGAGGAATGCAGTAAGTAATTGTGAGAGTCAGTATCTTTGAAATGAATATTGGATCTGATAGAACGATTAACTATTCCAAGACTTAAGTCTAAGAAGGTAGCACTGGTGGTAGAAATATTGGGTAAACTTAAAACTAGAATCAAAGGTGAAACAAAGTTAACAAATTCTTGTAATTCATCAAACGTGTCAAAAAAGGCACCAAAAATATCATCAATAAAACGTTTATGTAAAATTGGGGTGGTTCCGCTGTACTGCCGGAAAAGGTTACGTTCGAAAAGTCCAAGTTGTTATTTTGATATATTTTATGACTATACTTTATTTCATTAAGTTTAAGCAAACATATGATCTAGGGACGGAATGGTTCAATTTGCAATCTTAGTTCAACCCAACTTGCCTAATGATTTGATGATTTTAAAACATTTTAATGTGAAATAACCTGCTTCATTAACTTGCAACCAGACGGTGCATATAACCACCAACTTGACCAACAACGTGCTCATGTGAGATAATTTATACATAAACATATATATATATATATATATATATATATATATATATATATATATATATATATATATATATATATATATATATATATATATATATATATATATATATATATATATATATATATATATATATATATACATATATATATTTATATATATATATATATATATATACATATATTAAAACAGAAAAATGAATTCTAACAGCCCAACTCCCATCTTCATAGGACATTTCTGAGCTGAGATATAAAATGTTGCAGTTTATGCACTTAAAACAAATTGGTCCGTTGCACAATAATTTGTGACTCTCTTGTTGTACAACTCACAGAACCTGCTTTGTTTTCCTTTAAAAATTAAAAATGTTTTTATGACCTTGAACACTTCCTGTTTGCTTCCACGGCATGTTGTACAGAGAGGGCTTAATTAATGACATCACCCCATAAGAGTAAGAGTGCTACCACACCTTGGTACAAGGTGTAATAACGCTCGGAAAAACAAAGAAATACAAAGATTGCAATTTGAATTGTACAACAATGACATCGCAAATTATTGCGCAATGTACCATTTTAATTTGAGTGAATAAACTTCAACATTGTATATCTTAGCTCAGGAACGCCCTATGAATATAGGAGCTGGACTGTTAGAATTCATGTTTCACGCTCTTAAAAATATATTTTTGAATTTTTTGACTTGAGGTACACTTTAAGCCATCAAAACGAAATTGCTGCTGAAGATAGTATAGGCTATCAGTTTCATTTATTCTCTATTTCACCTCGAAGAGGTATAAGAGACTTACAACAAAGGCATAAAGAATATAACAAATGGAAGTGATATAACAAAATTCATCAGAGTACAAAAGAGAACGGTTTAAAGAGCCAAGCAAAGTTAGAGAAAAAAGAACCAGAATGCAAGGCATTCACACTCGCGAATGGAGGCGGTCTAACCGTTAGAACTAGGGATATTGACAGAGTCGCTACATTTTAGCCACTCCCTGATACGAACAGGTAGTAGTTGGTAAATTTGCTATGATGAGGAGGTTTGCGCATTTGAGAAAAGGATATCAGTGTTGAAAATTTATACTGGTGAAACATTTCTTATGTGAGGTGAGGGAAACAGAAATGTTTATGCTACAAGCTCGACGTTTAGAAAAGTACGTATGGGTGATATGTATACATGATGTAAAAATTGACTAAACAAAACAAGTGGTGGATGATATTTTCTACTAGATCTAGAAAATAGACGTGTTTAGATTGCAGAAGAATTGTTTTATTAATAATTTCCGACCGTAGCCAAAACTGTCAGAATTTCGCACATATTATTGGCAGTTCAAAATATCAAAATTTCCACACGAATGACAATTTCATTTTTTTTAAACTTCCTGAGTGTTCTCAGTATTGTACGAGGGCAGTGATTATTACGGTTCGGCAGTTCAACCGGATCACCTGTATGTGTATGCATCGCATGATCACCAACATAGTAAGTATATACTTTAAGATCAGAAGAGATGTAACTCAGCTATCATCTCGAGTGCCTAATGAATAGAGAGAGATAACTACGCAGTCTTTTATTTTGCTACTCCCTCGTCAGAGATCTCTCTTCCCATTCCTACTATAATTGTCAACAACATAAACAGTACCGGTATAAAATTTCTCACCTTCTTCTTCTTTCTTTGGTTGGATAAGTGCGCAGCAAGAAAGTCTTTTCCCTTACAGTACGGTTGCTCAAAGGAACCATCTTAAGCTTGTCTTACAAAATTGCTAAATCTAATTATGCCATGTCGCCAAGCACAGCCACTAATGAAAAGAATCTAAAGTGAGAATATTTACAAAATGTAAAACAAAACAAAAAAAAAAACGTGGGTTGAGGTTCACTTAGTTATTTAGATGCGGCTAAGCAAATAAAGCCCTGCGCATGGCTCATACTTGACTTTCCACTGAATGACATCAAACTCTCGAAATGGCCTTTTTAAGCCGCGGTAGCAGCTGATATCATCAACTGTATCACATGTCGTTCGGCTGATCATGTGGTCACCGGCAAAGCAAGCGCATATTGGTAAGGGCGATTCAAGTTTCAGTTGAAACGTCTAGGTCAGAAGAAAACTACGCAGTTACTATTGCGCAATTTTCGCATCCGGGAGACTACGTTATCTTATCCGTTCTCTATTCCTAACCCTCTGTGACGGTCTTCAGTTTTGAACAAAATAAAATATAACTTAAGTTTGTCGCTCTTGTTACAGTTATAAGTTCCTTGGTCATGAAAAGAAATCCCCCGTTCAATGTTTTATCTTACAACAACGCCGAAACTTTCACGTCAACAGATTGCTGGGATGTTTCAAAATGTAAGAAAAGAAGGGTAGCGACCATGTCATAAAGAACGGCAGTTGACAAAAACTATAGAAAGGGCTTCTGAGAACCCCATATAGTCGCTCCCTGGTCGTTCCAAGAACCATGTAATTGAAATATCCCTGAACTAATATGCCTCATCGTGTGATGAAACCAGAGACATCCTTAAATAAATTATCTGTTTTCATGGTCAACGCCTTTTAATTTAAAAACATTACAAAGTAACCAAACCAACAAGGCACAGAATAAAAACACTGTAACAAGTCCATAAAGCGGCTACTATACTTCGCATTCGCTCGTAAAAAAGGAAAAATAATAATGAACATAAAGATAGTACCATCTGACACTGCTTTTAGCAAACTTAGACAATTTAGACCAGTCACCTATATATTTAAGATTAAAATTAACCTGAGAATTTATTTATAATTATCTTACAAAACTTAAACAAGTTGGACACGATCTTCCTATTTCTACTCTGCAAAAGTTCCTTCAATTTAACAGTTGTGGGCCGTCTTCTAAAATACGGCTTCAGTAATAATTTTCGTTCTGTGGTAAAGAAAGGGCACTGCAAAATATAATAGAATTCATCCCCTAGGGCCTCCCCCATCACACAAGACACAGATTCTTTCATGATAAATAATACCCTCAAATTTACCTGCAACCACCGGTAGCTTACCAGTGGCGTAGCTACTGGGGGGGCAGGGGGGGGCAAGTTGCCCCCCCTGGAAAATTTTTGGGGGAAATTTGATGAAAATGGGGAAATTTGATGAAAATGGGGAAATTTGATGAATCTTCTTATTATTACAAAAATTTCACAAAAATTTCTCAAAATTTTTGTTAGAATAAGAAATTGTGAGACATTTCTAATACATAATTCGTATTTTCATGCAACAAATTAACTCAGATTTCGTCAGTGTTGCATGAACCGGCCCAATTCGCGTTCCACAAAAATATCCTCGTCGCGTAGCAGATTGAATGTTCTTTTGTGCTTGTATACGCACGGGGGTTATGATCAGTGCATTTCAGTGCACAGGAAGCTGTACGTTATTCAGGTGATACTTTGGGAATTCATCAGTAAAAGGATTTGAAAACTGAAAAGTCACTACCGCAGACCCCCGAGGTTGTTATGTTCTTCTACAAGCTAGCAGTAGCTGTACGATTTTACTCTGTGTACATAACGATGGATCGGGCTGAAACAATCCATGGCCAACAATAAACTTAAAGTTAATCTAGAAATTAGAATTAACGGGATCCGTTGGCACACTTAGATTTTGTTACTTAGCCTAATCCTTTGAGGCTTACAAGCTAGTTCGGGAAAATAGCCTTCTGCTCACTTTGAGTGTAACAATAAATGGACAATGAGTACCTTGTAGCCTTCTACACATAACAGACTGCTTTTCTCACAGGATATCCTGTGTGATCGAGCCACTATTAGGCCTCCTTAGTGGCGTGCGAAGGGGAGACCATTGGGCCATGTCCCCCTCACAGATGCCATTTTTTCTTTGTTCTTAAAAATACGTAGTCTAACTTTATAAACACAGATTTTACTTCAAAAGATAGCATATGTGGCACCAGATTGCTTATAGGGACACCCAATTTTTCAAAAATTTTCAAAGGGGAAGGATTGTCCCTGCAAGGTCTTTCAGTGATGCCATTTTTTTTTTTTTGAATTCCTACAAATAGACCAAGGCAAATTCTGTCAAATTCCAATTTTTACTTAAAAAGGTAGACTCTGTTTCCCACTGGCGGCATCGAAAAAAAAAAAGAATACATGTTTAGATTCTCTTTACAAGCATAAATACGCTATTTTGGCCAGCTGAGGGGTCTGATTTTTCGAAATTTTCTTTACGCTCCGCGCCAACCAATGGTGGTGCTTCGCTCGGTCTTTTGGGCAAAATTACAAATTTGGGGTAAAATTAGCTCTTAACTCTCTGATCACTTTGCAGTTTGCGAACATATTTTGAAGTGAGCATTTTATTGCAAACGACAAAAGAAGAAAGCGACTGGCTAGATTCTTCGTATTAGCCTGGAAAATGCTATTTCCGGCCATCTAAGGGGTCTGATTTTTCCAAATTTTCTCTACGCTCCGCACCAACCAATGGTGGCGCTCCGCTTAGATAATCTTTATGACAAAATAACATTTTGTGGCCAAGAAAAACCACAAATATCGATCAATGCTCTTTTATTTGGACTTCTAAAAAGTGTGCAAATTTAATGACAAGTTTTACTCCGTAAGGCAGCATAACTGGCATAAGAGTGCATGTAAAGACACAAAAGTTTCAGTTTTATCCTCATGAACCACCACGATTCAACTTTTAACACTGTTCCTGTCAAAGTCGAAAATCTTGCACCATTTTGCATGTAGGCTCCTTGAAAACGTCAAAACATTTCCGGACACTCCTCCTCTTAGACCATACTGCATGCCCCTCCCCCTTCAGAGAAATCCTGCGTACGCCACTGCATTAGTACATACAAATAAACCAGATATTGTTTACCAAAATAATATACTTTGTTATTTACGATTGCTCTATGTTATACTTTAAGATTAAAATGCAGGTAATATTACAAAATGACATGTTAATGTTGTTATTCTTGTAAGTTTGCATATTTTGTATGAAATACATACTCATTGACCGGGAAAAGTTTTGGGGAAATTTCATACCTTTGCCCCCCCCTGGAAAAAATCCTAGCTACGCCACTGTAGCTTACTATCCCCACATCTAAATTTACAGAATGTGAGATTCCCAGAAAGTGATCAAAATTAAGCAGATAGGGTTCAAAAAAACTAACCTAGTTTTCAATATCCTGTAATTCTTACACTGGGGGTTTGTATTTACTTCAGCAATCCATTCCTGTTCATAAATATCGTTTAAACGTTGATTTAATGCTGCTTTTAACCAGTTACTAGATACTTCTTCACTATTGTTTCAAACAAATGACATTCCCGATTTGTCTAATATATCTTTCACTTTAATAATCCAGGGTAAGCTGTATACTTTGGTTTCATGCATAATTCTAAGAAACTTATAAATTAAATGTGCTAGATTATGACCTATACCAGATGATATGGCACACCAAAATAAGACCTCCTCAGTTCAATAGAATTACAGATTTTATGTCGTCCTAGCTCCCAATATGCCCCATCATATGTATATGGCAGATGTGTTACATTTATCCTAATTATAAGACTCTGGTGGCGCCATTTAAAAAGCAAATAGTTATTTCGTATAAAATGGCCGTCAAATCAAAATTCCGTAAAACACTGTCATTAACAATCTACACAAAACGAGTCTCACGTGAGAGTTCACTATACTCACGTGACAGTACTACAGTAAGTCCGGTTAATTTTGAAATTGCCCAAAGGTCTGAAGGTGTGGCCTTTGTGTCAACTTGATTATCCATAAAACCCACTCCCCATTTCCCTCTTTAATTATTGTTTTTCTTCCTAAAACTTTGATGATTATTGGTTGTTAGTTTCCTATGTGGTGGATGAGGACCAATTGTAGCCGCTCATTCGGCGCCAGATCTCTGGAAGCTATTACGTGTAATGTGACCAAAAATAGATATGACGGAATTTAAGTACCAGTACCTATCCCTGTATACAGATAGGCTAATAACACACTGAAGACGGAGTAAAATCCCCTTCACTGATATTAGCGTGGGTTTGAACAATTTTAGAACTGTTAATTCTTATTGTGGGTGAAACAGACGATTTGGTATTTTTGGTTCTTCAACAAGCGGGTTCCTTTGTTAGTTTTTGAACAATTCTAAAAAGGCGGGTAACATCTTGCTTATGAAACAACGGAAAAATAAGAACAGTAAACATTTTTGCCGAAACATTCAAGTTGTTTCCTTTTATGGTGTTTTAAACCCTATATTCTGTGTGACACTGCAAGTTATATCCACACATCAAAGTATAAAGAACAAACGTAATAGCAAAAGATGTAATTTTCTACAAGAGGTATGAAGGTACAGATCTGTTTATGCAGTAATATTGGGTCAGATTACGGTGCGAGTTTTGCCGAAGTTGTCGAAGTTATGCGATCTAAACAGCTGTTTTCGGAGGGGCGTTCCCAGATTTTTGCCTTTCGATTGCGATTTCTCGGCGGTTGTAGCAGCTGGTTGTAGCGCAAATTGAACCACTTAATTTTTGTGTCGATCGATGGTTGTGTGGAGTCATTAGAGCTTATTTCCCAATTTTTGGCCATAAACTGATAAAACAAATCTCCGTTTAGGGATTTTGATATTCGTGCCCGAAAGTTTGCATAGCTTGTTCAATGAATGTCCTTTTGTAAAACTTGTTCAAAAAGATTGTCGATATCAGGTCAAAAGATGTTTTGGGGGACGATTTTGAACTAAAAAATTGACCGTTTTGCGTTAACAGGATTTATTCCTGATGGGAACAAAAATAAAAAAAAATCTGAAATGAAAATACCCTTTTCCGTCCAATCAATCGATTTGCTTAGCGAAAAGTCCTGAAAACGTTTGTTTTGGCATTTTATTCTGAGTAAGGAAAATGCAAAATGCCAATTTGCTGTGCCGTCTCGACCCGAAGCAATTGTCAACCAAACTAAATGACGTTCAAAGTATTCATGAAACGAACAAGGGGATCGTTGTATACCTTCAAGAAAAATGCCGAATGGAAACATTTTGTTCTGCAGTCTTGACCGAGGCAATTGTCAATCAAAGAAAATCACGACCAATGTATTCACGATACGAACAAAGGGCTCGTTGTATACCTCCAATGAGGTTCTTGCACTGTATGATGATTGATCTTTTACAGTTTTATATTGTTTCAATGAGCAGCGGGTTTATCTCTGAAGGCACAAAATTGACCAATCCCCAAGTTTCATCAAGGTTCGATAATCATTGTACAATGTTGTGCGTTGTTTAAATAGTTATGTAATCAGTAGTCATCCTTTTTCGAAGTTTACAGCATTTACTGTTCTAGTTCTCTCCTCCGTGTTCAAAAAGACCCTCCCTCAAATAAAATAACAAAAAATTGCCAAACTTTGTAAATATGTGAACCCTATGTCACGATTACGAAAATAATATTTTTACCAATTTTTTTGTGACCAGAGTTTACTAAAATATTCTGCATGTGGTAGTTTCTGAGTATTTTTGCAAACAACTGTTCTTAGAGCGTGTAGGAAATTCATTTTCACATTTTGTCTGCGGGTATATGGAGAGGTGTCGTTCCAGCGATTTGTCTTAGTCCTAATCGTTTTCTAACAATTTCCCCAAATTACCAATTTCCGTGCGCTTTGCACATTTTAATCTCTACTTCTATTTTTTTTATTGTTTAGAACTATCTGAGTTGCGTTTGTTCAACGGTAGGCTAGTGGGTTTTTCAACAGTTCTTTGGTACAATTTCGACAGCTGCTGTCACAATTGCAATGACTTATTCTCCATGGCGTGAGGCTGAATGGCACCAGCATAAGGAAGTTGGGGAGAGTACCCATCAATTTCTGGCAATTTTTCCCAAAGGTATTTAAGGTATCTGTGTATCGTTGGGTGAGGAGTATCTTCGATTGAGTCATGGGTCTATTTTAATCATGTTTTATCACAAATAGTTCTAAAAACTGCTAAATTTTCATCTCACCCGCGCGCTGTGGCCCTCAACTTAACATTGTCCTTATTATCAAATCCGTATTAAATTTAGGCTACCTTTCTCAAATGTACACAAAAAACCATTCACTTTACCTATGAAATTTAGCCCTTTGAAGATTTCCCGTAGAATCTGGGACATTGAAACCTAAGAGCTTCCGGTCCTTCCACCTCCAGGACCTGGTACCATGGTTTTGTTTCTGGACCTTAGTGGTGGTCCCTTGTATTCCCCCTGTTGTGGGGTTCGCACGCGCTCTTAATACCCTTTGCTTGAAGTTTTTGGATTCTTGATAATTCTCCCCGTCCAACCAAAGTTGAAAAGAAATCTACGTCCCCGACGGGCCCCATTTATGGGCTCAGGAGGCGGGGCAGTTAATATGAACACCATAAATGTTCGCAGTTTGTTAATATTCCACAACATGAATCACCTCGTTTTACTTTATGCAGTTATAATGTCAGAAGACACTGGAAAAAGTCCTGAATCTGATAGCCGTATTGTAATCAATGCACCACTCCACTTCTCCTTCCTTTCACACTACCGGTTTTTATAACACATCCATATAATTGTCGAAATGTATATTTTTGAAGCCGTATCCAAGCCAAAGGGCCATGTAACAGAAACTAGCGTTGCCAAGATAATTTGCTTTAATATATATCTGATTTTACTGATTTATCTCCGAATTAGAACCAATGTGTACTCGGCCCGATGCACCAAAAGTACGCGGTATCTGCAGGTGATTTCCTGTCTCCAGTTGGCGCCTTTAAATGGGCCGGAAACTAGTCGTGAATCAACCGGAACTTAATTGTGACTGGTTTACTAATGGTGACAACCCGCTTAGATAGTCTTTTACACAAGGTTTCGTAGTTCGGGCAGAGAATACTCCCAAGGCTCGCTTTGCATGACTTCCTTATATATAACCTGTATGGGTAACCATGGTCTTTAAAAATATACGGAGCCTTTGCAGAACAGAGGGAGCTTTCAAGGGGAAATATGCCCTTTGACCTCCATGAAAATGGTTCCAGATACGTCACTGGTGTTTTCACCCACATGGAATTTGCATAAATAGTGTTATGTGCATGAGAATACCCCAAGGCTAGCTAAAAATGGTTCCCTTATAACCTGATTAACCATCGTCCTCAAATATATACGGAGCCTTTGCAGGACAGAGGGAGCTTTCAAGGGGACAATATGGTCTTTGTCCTCCCTGAAAAATGGTCTCAGATACGTCACTGGTAATTTCACCCATATAGGCTTTCCAAAAATAGAGTATCACAATTCATATGGACATGGTAATTTCATCCACATATATGTGTTACATTTATATGAAGTACAGCACTGTGATACCTTGTATAAATAAACCATGGGCCTCGGAGTAAATTTTGGAGTGGGGGCTAAACAACTAAGCGGCCCAATATGTATGCGGCCTAAAATGTCTGCAGAAGGAAAAGTGGGGGCTAAAGCCCCCAGCCCTCCCCTATCTCCATGAGACCGGTAGAAAACACATTAAGGTTTTTAAATGATTATGTTTAGTGGTGTGATAAATGATGAATACCCTTTGCGGTGCATCACTGCGAGGAATTTGTAATAACTCATAACTTTAAAGGTATTGTTACATGTTAGCAAAAACCTGACCTTACTTGGCAGTAGTAAGGAGCAAACTGTTCTTAGCAGGAGTGGCGCCAGCGGGGGAGGGGGATGCCCCCCCCCCCCCCCCCGTCGGGGAAGGTCGGCGGTTTCGTCGGGGAGGCCTAAAAATAATTTAAAAAATAAAAAAAAAACCCTACACTGCAAGGACTGAAGTTACTGAATGGGTGATCTTGAACATATTTTCCTTTTGTAACTCTATTTTAATAAATATCGGAATCGATTTTAATCACTTCTTCCTAGCTATGCTTTCCCTGAATCCATGTATCTTGTGCCATCTTCATTCCGTGCGCGTAAGGTCATCCATGAGCAGACCAGGGAGCTGGAAGTTCCGCGTGCAGATGTTACAAAGGTTGGCACTAGCTGGAACCATGAGCCATGCCCCCGTCGGCGAAAGCTGCTCTCCGGCCCCTGAGAAGATCCAATTTCGTCGGGGAGCCTTCATCGTCGGGGCCCACGATAAAAGACATAAACCCGATAAACTTCGGTCTCCGGATGATCTTGATTTTGTTTACTAGAAAACCATGTTCTACATGGAAACTCTCACACAGTCCTTACAAAGGCAAACGAGAGGTTATTCAGGTGCATGCCCAATGGTTTGACAATTGTCTTGCCCCAACAGTCAAATTCGAGCACGGTAATGAAAATCGGCCAGGCTGTTTTCAATTACACAAATGATAAACAGTACCGTAGTGTGAGAATGTCTCTCCATGAGTCTGACTGAAATTTCATTTCAAGCCACCTTGTAACGTGACATATTTACAAAGACGTTGAAAGTAAAATCATTTATAGCCGTGAGTTCGTGTAGTCACATAGAAAATTTCATCAATTTAGTGGACCTTGCAATTGAGTACGACGAAGAATTTCAATAGCGTCAAAAACATTGGTATGTTTTCAATTCGGTTGCACAGTTTTCCCCCGAAAAGAGACAAGACCATTTCATCTCATTTTAGTGGTACCTTTTAGCTGGTCACTTCCTGAACAAATAGCAAGTTGGGAATTTTTCTTTTCTTTTTCAAAGGAAAGCTCAAAGTAACGACTGCTTCCTTTCTAGTTACAAGTCTGGGAAATGACATTTCCGGCTCTCTGATGGGTTAGATTTCTCAAAAATTTCCTATACGCTCCGCGCCAATGATGGTGGCGCTCCACTTTGTAAGTGTTTTGGTCGTACAAATGAAGAACAATGCATGCCTCCAACTTAATCCTCGTTTGGGGGCAATATTATGAAGTAAAAAATTTACTGCGAAAGAAAGCTGAAAATAATTACTGTTTTGTTTCTGGTTACGAGCCTGGGAAATGCCATTTCCGGCTGCCGGGGGTTCTCAACTTTTCAAAACTTTCTTTTAACTAGTCTTTCGGGCAGGATTACATTTTTCGGACAAGAAAGTCAATTCTGCTCCCAAGCTGAAACTCTCCCGTACGCTTGTGTCAATATATAAAATATAAAACTTCAAACAAATGGAAAGTTAACATTTTTCCGAGAGGAAATTTTCCAATATTGTCCGAGGGACTTAATGTGCATAATAATATAACTGCGCATCACTCCTATTTGATTTTTCTCATAAGAAGGTCAGAGTCTTCCATAAAAACCCCAAAATCTGTCATAAAATAACAATTTTTCTCCAATATGAGCTTCACATTCTCAAATTTTGTTAAAAATGTCAAAATTTACCATTTTCGATGGATACTCCGTACAATAAAAAACCAAAGCTAACTTTGTTAATCACCCCGACAATTCTGCTCTTCAAAGGCATAGAACTTAATAAAAACCCCAAATTTTTAATTGTAACCTTACCAAAAAACTAATTTTTTTCATTAAATTCCAAAGTTTCTGCAATAAAATAAGCTCATAATTCCCAAATCTTAGTTCAAAAAAGGGAAAAAATTTTCCAGCCAACTTCTAGTTTCGTCTGAGAGCAGGCCAAGTACGACGAAATGTGTAACCCACAAAAAATTTCAGTCGTCTTCTATATCACATTTTTGATATTGCCCATATCAGGGGCAGATTCTTCAATAAACACCCCAAATTTTTAATGGCCCTTACAAAAGCCAAATTTCCTCCACAATTTTTAAATTTTCTTCTAAACAAACTTTAGTTTTTTAAATATTTGTCAAAAAGAAAGCCAAAAATTGCGGCGCGCTACGCGCGCCTCAAATCCTCTCAAGTCACTTCCCACGGACCCACCGCGACTAATTCATCGCCTTTGTCGGGGCCTCAAAATGCTGGTCCCCCTGTCGGGGAGCTTGCCCCCCCCCCTGTCGAGCAAATCCTGGCGCCACCCCTGGTTCTTAGGAAAAATTCGTTTGAATGTGGTCAATTTCTTTAACGGTTCTCGGTTCGTGAGATAAACCTTCTCAAAGTTTGAATGTTCTTGAATCAACTTATTGCTTATGCAAAAAATAATAATGTTGAGTGTTGCACGGTGTTTACATTTCTTTTGCTATCCCTTCATTAATTATAGTTTAATTATTTCTTAAATACTCATCAGAAAGTTAACTGTATGGTAATTGATGCCCAAGATTTTCAAGGACACAATATGAACTTCCAAAATTAACATGTCCTCGTGTCATACTTTTATTTTACAACTGTTCCTGAAATGGAAATTTGCAAAGAAAAAGGATAAAATTTTAGCCATGTATGGGATTGGTCTTTCTTTATGCATCACAAGATTTGCATTTTAAGGTGATAATTATTACTGTGCAAATCAGAAATTGCCTTGTATAAAGGTCAGTAGTTGATTGATTTTGATTTTTGTGAAAGTTGCTACTTTTTACTTGGCATTTGATGTTTTTCGCATGGAATACCCAAGTTTGTCATTTTCATGTCAACAGACCTTTAAGAGTGCGTCATTATTATAACTTGACGATATAAGTCAAATTGTCAATTTCCCTGTTCCAGCTGGGAACCCATCGTTCTTGCGAAATGATCCTTTTTACCATTTATCTAAAATACGGGGTTTGGGGTGACCTTCCTCTTGGAAGGCCCTACTCTACCCCTTCTGTGAATATGAATAATAACGCTGGAATACGCCCAGCTTTTAACACGCAGGTGGGCGATGGGCATAATGGACTTTATGTGGGCGGGAAAGTGAACCAAATTTTGAATACGGAACTCGTAAATGCCATATCCGAAATCTGTTTACGCAGTGAATATTTCCATTCTTTTAACACCTAAGGGTCCTTCCAACAGTTATGCATATAAATAAATGAGGGTGTCTCGAAGATGTTTCAAATAATATAATTACTTTCATATTCACCATTTCCATGGCCTATTTCTTTGTATACGTTTACGTCGAAACACGGTTTTTGGGTGGGCTTTAAATGATTGGATCCGTTCCGTTTGCGAAAATGTGGACGAACAGTTCTTGTCTATTTAAAGGGCTCCACTTACAACGGATCAGTCAGTTTCTTAAGCAACAGCCGTCATATCGTATCTCACTGGATAATAACTTCCCCTCCTGTTCCATATCGTATCGTACTTGAAGTTCCTACAAAATACCATCGCCATTGAAACCCAACATCAAAGATGGCACTCGGTAAGGATTGTTTTTGATGTTACAGAATGTAGTTTGTACCTTATAATTCGAAATCGAATTAGATTTATCAGTTCGCTATACCTCGTAATGCCCTAATATATGCATTTATGCAGTCATTTAAATCTATCGTTTTCACATTATCATTAAAGTGTTGTACTTAATCCACTTTTTCCTGAATTTATCCCTTCATGACATCTAAATATTGTTTTTATCCAATGCCTCTCTTTTAGTGGCTCAAATAATCAATACGAGTGAAGTAAGTTTCTTAGATCATATGTACAAAATGTTAATGTGTGACCTGTCCAAAATAAGTTAGTTCGAAGAGATAAAATAATGCTACACTGCACACTCACGCAATGTAAAGAAAAATCGGCTGAACAATAACTCATGAATAAGAAACAAAAGTTTATGAATGGAGAGTTTAAAAGTTCAGTTAAATTCCTGAATTAATTTTCTTTGATCTGTAACTGTATGTCGGTCAAAATATTTTTGAATTGTTAGCTTGTTTTACATTTCTCTGTAGTTCCTTTATTTCCTTTGCTTTTCATATGACTATAAGTGTGCATGCTCTTTTTTAATGAGAAGTTTTGGAATCGTTGAAATCACGCAAATACACAAAACGAGTTTAACACACAGTGTATTAGTCGTTCCCTTATTTTCGTGCACTACACGCTTTATGGACTTGTTACAGTTTTTCAATCTGTACCTTGTTGATTTTGTTACTTTGTAAGTGTTTGTAAATTAAAAGGCATTAACCATGAAAACAGATAATTTATTTAAGGATGTCTCTGGTTTCATTTCACGTTGAGGTATATTTACTTCAGGGATATTTCAATCACATGGTCCTTGGAATGGCTGTATGGGGTTCTCAGAAGCCCTATCAAAAGTTTTTGTCAACTGTCGTTCTTTATGACATGGTTGTCACCCTTCTTTTCTTACAGTTTGAAATATCCGAGCAACCCGCTGTTGACTTAAAAGTTTAGGCATTGTTTTAAGAAAAACATTGAACGGGGGATTTCTTTTCATAATGAAGTAACTTAAAACTGTAACAAGAGCGACAATCTTAAGTTATATTTTTTTTGTTCAGAACTGAAGACCGTCACATAGGGTTAGGAATAGAGAACGGATAAGAATACGTAGTCTCCCGGATGCGAAAATTGCGCAATATTTACTGCGTAGTTTTCTTCTGACCTAGACGTTTCAACTGAAACATGAATCGCCCTTACGAATAGGCGCTTGCCTTGCGGTGACCACATGATCAGTCGAACGACATATGATACAGTTGATGATATCAATTGCTACCGTGGCTTGAAAAAGCCATTTCGAGATTTTGATGTGTTTCAGTTGAAAGTCAAATGTGCCATTCGCAGGACCTATATACCTGTATGCTTAACCGCATCTAAATAAACTTAGTTAACATCCACCCAAGTTTTTTGTTCTGCATTTTGTAAATATTCTCACATTAGATTTTTTCATTGGTGATTGTACTTGACGGCATGGTATAGTTAGATTTAGCAATCTTGTAAGACAAATGTAAAACGGGTCCTTTGAGCAACCGTACTGTAAGGGAAAGGACCACAAGCTGCTCACTTATCCAACCAAAGAAAGAGGAGGTCGGTGAGAAATTCTATACTTTTTGTCGTTGTTGACAATTACAGTAGGAATGGGAAGAGAGATCTCTGATGAGGCAAAATGAAAGACTGCGTAGTTATCTCTCTCTACCCTTAAACCTCATTAACCAAGACGATAGCTAGGTTGCATCTCTTCTGATTTGGAAGCATATGGTTGCTTTGTTGGTGATCATGCGATGCTTTTACAGGTGATTCTGTTGAACTGCCGAACCGTAATAAACATTGCCATCGAACAATACTGAGAACACTAAGAGAATTAAAAAATACTGAAATTGTCATTCGTGAGGAAATTTTGATATTTTGAACTTCCAATAATATGCGTGAAATTCTGACAGTTTTGGCTACGGCCGGAAATTACTAATGAAATAATTCTTCTGCAATCTAAACACGTCTATTTTCTAGATCTAGTAGATAATATCATCCACCACTTGTTTTATTCGGTCAATTTTAACATCATTATAAACGTATCACTCACATATACTTTTCTAAAACTCGAGCTTGTATCATAAAAACTTCTTTTTCCCTCACCTTCCATCACTAATGTTTCACCTGTATAAATTTTCAACACTGATATATTTTTCTGAAATGCACAAACGTCATTATAAAAAAATTCACGAGTTTGGTTTAACGGTAGAACATCCCCCAAACACGCGGAAGGCCTGGGTTCGATTCCCACGTCGAGTCATACCAAAGAATCTAAAAATGGAACCTACTGCAGTCTGGGAGTTGCTAAGTTTAGCACTAGCACCTGTAAAGACCGCCTCCATTCGCGAGTATGAATGCCTTGCATTCTGGTTCTAAACCAATTTATAATGTAATTGTACATACCCCGGTCACTCTAAATGCGCGAAAAGAAGTTCTCTACACTATTTTACAAAGTTTACGAAAAGGAACAGTTTAAATAATGTCCACTGGCACAAAACCAGTACCACCCGAAAAAGAAAGAAAAAAGACTGCTAATGTTTGGAATAGTTCAGTGGGTGATTCGACAAATTTCTTGAGTAAATTCAAATGTTGGAGGAAGACGGAAATGTTTCCTTTTTCCCGACGGTTTGATTGATATGCCAAGTGCACCTGAATTAGTTACCGAACTCGCTTAATTTAACGATCTATTTTACCAAACTTATTTAAACGATCTGTTTTGGCGGTTGAAGGTACTGTACAAACAGAAGACCGTTTTAAAGGGATTAATTGAGTTGGTTCGTAAATTTCAACAACTTTTTTCCAAGCTGTTAAGTTTTCTTCTAATACCAATGACAACTGGTCAGACTTAGACAATTTTCGTGTCCCACATACAAATGTATGTTTTAAAAGTGAGGATGTAACAGTTCAATTTGGTTTTCAAAAATCTGCGACCAAACACTTTTTTCAAATAATGTGAAAAAAGTTTCAAGTCAGGACAGCACAAAATTCAACACTTTTATTAATTAATGAATATCAACTCAATGAGCCCGTTTAAGTTTTAAACTAAGGTCTAATTACTTTTGCAACTTCTTTGTGAAGTTCTCTTGTTATTTGGTTATCGTTGTTGTTATATTGTGTTACATAAATCCCGTCTTTGAGACCTTTATATGTGACCATACAGCCATATGAACCTGACAGTGTACAGGAGGTGGTTTCGTTTAGAAAACTATGCATTCATTAAGACATGCGAATGCATGTGGGTGAGCCCTCGCATGTGGGTGTATGTGTGTGTTTGTGACACTGTTCGTTAACGCGATATCCCGAGAAGGGAAGGTCGGACAGTTTTCAAACTTTGTACGAAGATGCCCATATTGATGGACATCTACGCTTATGATGACGCTTATGTTTTGGTGGGGTTCAAAGGTCACCTTGCTTCACCAGGGGTCAAGCCGCGAAAAACAGGATATCTTAAGATAAAAAAGCTTGGAGAAATGTCACTACTTGGTATTAAGATATGTTATGATGAAAGAAGGCACCCTTTTGTTTTTGGTGGGGTGAAAGGTCACCTAGGATCAAGGATCAAGAATCGCGTTATATCTTCAGATAGGAAACTTGGGGAAATGTCATACCTAGTACGTAGATGTGTTGTAGTCAGAGGAGGAACCATATTGTTCAGTGGAGGTCAAAGGTTATCTGGGGTCACCAGGGGTAAAACCCGTAAACCATGTTAACACGTTATCTTGTGTATCATGCGTTTCACTTAAGTGGAATGAATTCCATGGAAGTAAAATTTACTTTTACTTGAAGGGAAATATTGTGTTTGTTTTTAGAGGAAAAATTCGTAGTTTCAAAGCCAATATAAAAAATGTAGGACAGAATGATAGATTATTCAAAATAATTTAGTATGGTACCTTTGTTTTCAAGAACTAAGTTTCTAATAGGTAGTAAACCAGTTACATGTTCCATCTAAACAATTTGTTCGCCTAAAATGTTCGAAATTTTAAATGATACAACCTCCGTAACTGTTCCAATGCAAAATGCTCCGAGGAGATGAAGCTGTTGGTGGTGTTTATCAAAGGACAGAACAGTTTAATAATGATTTCAGCTCTTTTCGTGGTAGCGTATTTCTCCCGATTCTTACGTAGTAGACGAATCCGGACAGCAAGTGATGGTCCGATTTCAGTCGGCCATAACTGGGGTCTTTCACCTTTTAATCTTCCAATTTGCTTGCTCACCTATATCATAGATGGTTGTACACTAAATTGTATCTTAATTCCTTCAATTTCACTAAAATGTGGGTTTGAAATTCATGTAGACAATAAATGAAGATTATTCAGACTGATGGACCCCACTAATCGCTGCCTACAGTCACTAAACACAAGCGCTGATCGGATTCATCCATACCCAACGAGAAGGTATCGTAAGTCAATCGGTTACATGAGTTGAATATCGCTACCGTATGTGTGAGCAAAGGCGTAGCTAGCAAGATGGCTGTCTGCTATGGTTTTAAGTGTAAAAGTTTGGACTTGCTCAAGTAGTTCAAATCAACAGGTTTTGTAAGAAACTTGTAATATTTTCGATATAATGTAAGTTAAAGGACCAGTTCTCTCACCTCAAACAGTACCAATTCTCCTAACCTTCTTACTTAAGCCCTTGCCACAATTGTCTGAAATTCATACTTATCCAGTCATAATCTCAGTTTGTTGCCTCAGGGTGAGTGTAGAAATGCCTTACGTGTATAACCAAAACACTCTCAGTACAGTTCATGCTGTGTAATATAAGCTTTGGTAATCGGCATTGTTTGAATTAACAGTCAATCATAAAGCTGGGCCAATGGAAAGTTTCTGTACCCCCTACAAGAAGTGTAGTTTCGGGTGTAAAGATGTGCCCTTGAAGGTCAAAATTTCTACACGCATTGCAGGAATATAATATTGTTTCCCATTCAAGTTTGAATTTTGTTGAAATATTACAGAGTCGCCGTCAAATCATGCAAATAATTGCTTCACGGCGGCCATCTTGGTGCGCCTTTTTTTGTTTGGAGACAGGTTTCTTCCTATGATCTTCTGTCCGTGCATACAGGAAATAAGGCAGTCTGGTAGCTTTCTTTTCAAGAAAAGTTTCCAACAGAAAGATATTCAGTTGTTTGTTGCTCAAGAATAATTTGTTCACCCAAACTTTCAACATTTCAAATGATGCAACTTCCATGCCTCTTCTGGCGTATAGTATTTTAAAGAGTTGTAGCTATTGCTGGGGTGTATGATTAGGACTGAAATGTTGGAAAGAGTCTGAGCCATTTTCTTTGTACTTCTTTTTGGAACATTTTAAACACAATATTTCCCTTTAAGTGAAACTGAATTCCACACAGTTGCTTTAAGCTTTAGTTGAATATTATTTCACTTATAGAAATAACTGTAGGCTATTCTCCAAAAAGGACCATTCTTCAGGCCCCAAACTTCACTTCTTGAAGGGGGTAATAGGAATTTTCAATTGGCTCAGCTTTTTGATTGACTGCTAAGTCAAACAGTGCAGAGTACCAAAGCTTATATTACACAGCATGAACTGTACTGAGAGTCGTTTTGACTATACTCATTGAACTTTTCTATACTCACCCTGGAGCAGTATATCTGAGAGTGTGTCTGGATGAGGATAAATTTCAGAGAATTGTGGGGGAGGAGCTTAAGTATGAAGGTTAAGAGAATTGGTACTGCTTGGGGTGAGAGAATTGGGTCTATAAGCTAAACTTGATTTGACTAGGCCACGCAAGTGGAATGCATTTTACTGAAGTGGAATACATAATGTGGAATAAATAGGTCGATGGACGGTGCAATAGACCATGATGATGCAGGATAGGGTGGTTAATGCAAGTAATAACGAAAGTTCAACCAGAGTGCATTCAGAGGTTGAATTAACCCGAGAGCACATTATTTTGTTCTTTATAAAGACACAGAGTTGCTTAACCTTGTTCTTGTTCATTTATGCACAACAATATTTTATTTAAAAGAATGGTCCCGAGCCGAATTTCTCTTTGATACGTTAGAGAAATATAATCTAAGCATGCTGGTGAAAGTTCAATTCTTTTCCCATGTTCGGTTCTCGAGATATTAGCAATTAAAGTTGACACATTTTCTATGAAAAGTTGCCCATGATGCACCTGTGGTATCAATATTTCAGAGTTAAGTTGCAAAAACATGGTGGTAATTCATAAATATAAACAAAACGTTAGCCAACAATGTTAACCCATGACATCGCACCGGTTTGCTTCAAGTCCTTCCTATGTTAAAAATTTGCCACATTCAATTGCTAATATCACGAGAACCGGCGAACATGGAAAATGATTGAACTTGAAAAGTCCACCAGAATGCTTATAGGATTTATTCCCCTTCAACATATCAAAAATAAATCTGGCTCTGGACTATTCTTTTAAAAAATACGGAAAAGACGATACGTTTAATTTTAAATGACCACATTATAACAGAGAAACCCCTCGTAGAAATGGAGTAACCGAAGATTCATTATCACTGCATAACGTACCTTAAAGGACCAATCCTCTCACCCCAAACTACAATTTTTGAGGGGTGTACCAAAATTCTCAATTAGCTCATCGGCTCAGTTATTTGATTGAAATCTAATTCAAACAATGCAGAGAACCAAAAACTTATGTTACACAGCATGAAGTGTACTGAGAGTGGTTTATTATACACATTGAGCTTTTTATACTCACCCTGAAGCAATAAACTGAGAACGTGTCTGGATGAGGATGATATCTGCGGTTATTTCAGGATATCTGGAATTAATTTGAGATATCTGAAATTCTTGAATAAAAATTGCAACGGCGTTCCATAGGGCCGTGAGGTTGGTCAAGTGTTGTTATTTAGTGGACGTGTAGCTTCTATGGGAAGCAGTTTATAGTTTGGTTTCTCCGAACGACCCTTTGCCAGCGTGTCTGAAGGACTTTGGAAAAATTAAGAACAAATTCAATGAATATTTAAGCGCTACTTAGTTTTCGTTTCCTAAAAACACATTCTGCTTACGTTTTCCTTTCATTTTGTTTTCATCTAATGTTTTTTGTTTCTTTGTTTTTAAGACACCGAATCTCGTCACTGTTTGATCCCATTTAAACAAAGAGGGTAGTGAAAAGATCATATATGGTCGAAGAATTTAGGTAGATAAGTAAGTATATAACAAGCAAATAAACAGAGGAAGACTGTTGAATTATATAAACATATTATGATTAAATAGCAACACGATTGCCTCTTCCGCTGTTTGCAAATGGTGATGATTAGGTCCAGTCTTATTGAATTATTACAGTGTAGCGTGAGTAAATAATCGCATCCATACATCATCAAACAGGTAGTCCCCTTTGCAAAACAAAGCACTACATAGCTGTCTAGTTTTGTATCATTTGAAAGTGGAAACTGGGATCAAATTTGGAACAACAACGTTCGTCTGCCTTGAAGCGTACCGGTAATGGAAATGGTCGACTTTGGGCGACATAAGTTGGCTAGGGTCGATGTTGCTGATCCCCCCCCCCCCCACTAATGACGCCCTCACTCAAACTTTATATCTGAAATATCTGTCTGTTATAAACTTTTATATGCTTATAAAGAGCCAGATAGAAAACCTTATAAAGGTATTTTTTGGTACATTATATCAAGTTTTATATGGCCATAACAAGCCGGATATAAAATGGGGAAATGACTTTCCAGATATGCAAATAAATTTTTGTATGGCCAAATCAACCCGGGTAAAACTTGATGAAAAGCCAGTCCAGATGTGCAAAAAAATTTTTATATGACCATAACAGCCATATTACTTGATGAAATGTCACTCCAGATTTTTAAAGTTTAAGATGACCATATCAAGCCAGACATAACTTGATTAAATGTTTGTCCCTATATGTATATAAAGATTTATATGAACACATCAAGCCAGATATAACTTGATAAAATGACATTCCAAATGTGTATATAAAATTTTGTATGGGCATATAAAGCCAGACATGAATTGGGGAAATGACGTTCCACGTATGAAAATAAAGGTTTTTAGGGTCATAACAAGGCAGTTATAAATTGATGAAATGCCACTCCAGATATCAGAGATATGTAAGTAAAGTTTTATATGGCCATATCAAGCCAGATATAACTTGATGAAATGCCAGTCCAGATATGCAAATAAAGTTTTATATGGCCATATTAATACTTTTTGGATTGCTTTGTGTATATACCTTTTCCACATAAAGGCCTTCTTTGGAAGCTGAATAAGTATCATCAAACCAAAATAATAACATTCAAACCATTTTCCTAATATTCAGTAATATTATACTAATATATTATATTACTATATATTATTATACTTATATATTCAAACGAATTTTCAATGTGGGCGTTGTCAGGAATTTAGAGCCCTGATTTTCTTTTTTATGATTTAGGAAGTAAAATGTGAAAAATCATGAAACCTTCAACAAAATATATGTTGGAATATTGCTCCACACGGTGATTTAAACCAACAATGCAGTGTAAATATTTCAAGTAGGAATTTTAAAGCAGTTTTGTTTTTCATTATTAAGTAATTTAAAAACTTCAAATACTAAAGTCAGTGTAAAACAATGGTCATTTAACTTTGATAGAGATGTTCAGAAAGTCGTCACATTTTACTGGAAGCTTTTTCCAAAGTCCTCCCGACCCTCTGGCGAAGGGCCGTTCGGCGAAACCAAACTTTACACTGCTTCCCGAAGCAGTTTTACTGGAAGCAGTTTCTCGGCCTTTTGGCTAAGATCATGTGTAGTATCTGTTCTTTTCAGCCAGTCTAGAGTGGAGCATTCAAGACATACCAATAATGTATATGGCCTGAAGGCCTTGAGGTTGGTCAAGTGTTGTCCTTAAGTTTAAAGTTTTGTTTCGCCGAACGGCCCTTTGCCAGAGGGTCGGGATGACTTTGGAATAGCAGTACTGGCTAACGGCCCTTTGCCAGAGAGTCGGGAGGACTCCAGTCTAGAATGGCGCCATGCATGACAGACGAATAATGTAAATGGTCTGAAGACCATGAGGTTGGTCACGTATTGTTGTTCAGTGGAGGTAATAGCTTCTTCGGGAAGCAGTGAATGTTTTGGTTTCGCCGAATGGCCCTTTTTCAGAGGGTAGGGAGGACTTCGGAAAACGAAGAAGAGCTAAGCTCCTCGGCCTTTTGGCTACGATCATGTGAAGTATCTGCTCTTTTCATCCAGTCTAGAATGGAGCCATACATGACAGGTCAATAATGTAAATGATCTGAGGGTCTTGAGGTTGGTTGGTCACGTATTGTCCTTCGGTGGACGTAATATCTTCGTCAGGAAGCAGTAAAATTTCGGTTTCTCCGAACGGCTCTTTGCTAGATGGTCGGGAAGACTTGAGAAAAATACTGGCTAAGCTTCTTCGGGATGCGGTGAAAGTTTTGGTTTCGCCAAACGGCTCTGTGCCAGAGGGTCGGGAGGACTTTAGAAACAGTATTTTATTGACTAAGCAAAGCTAGTGCACTAATTAGTTTTGGTGCAGACATATATGGTCCAGATATGGCCTGGATATAAGACCTTGGGACATTTATGCACCATATCTGCCCCATTTAAAATTTGAGCCATATCAATATTCCTTAATGCTTTATCAAGGTATGTCTGCCCAATTTTGGTTAAAGTCAAATACAAATTCCTTATCTGGATAGGATATGGGCCAGATGTAAATTTCCATATATGACCCAAATATGGATTTGCCATATATGTACCATATCTGTCTCATGTAGAATTTGAGTCTTAACAAGTCCTTGATGTTATGTCAAGTTAAATGTGCCCATTTGTGTTCCAGCCAAACACACAAATCTGGATATGGGCCAGATATAAATTTCCATATATGAACCATATATTTATTTTCAATAAGGGCGTACAGATACAGAGAACCTCAGTTTGCAAGTATCAGGCACAACACACCTTTAACTCGAAGCAAGTTCTTCAAAGGGAAATATTCAATGTAAAATTCACGAACATAACATATAAAGTCAAGGGGGGCGACCGTCCCCTCTGACTCTATGGTAGCTCCGCCACTGTTGCGGCCTCTACCATACACAACTCCAAAAGTCTTCCACATCGGCATAAATGTACCAAGTTGGCTGCAGTATATCATTTCATATTTTCGATATGAAATTGGCTAATTACAATTCGTTTTAACTAATGCATTAATTTTCTTTGCAATTAAAGGTAAGCCGGGTATGGGAAATTCCAATTTCCTAACAAAATTGGGGTTTGTCAGGGAGATGGGTCTAAGTCAGGAATGAGTACACCCCTACCCGCCAACTCAAGAACGCATCTCTCAAAGAGGGTCGCGTCCCAGCACCCACCCCACGCTCGTACAATGGAAAATCCAAAAGTTAGCAACCTACATAAGAACGAAATATTTCTATATTTGAAGCATCATCCCATAAATTAGTGAAATACCTCCCGCAATACGCATTTTTTCTAAGTGACCTCTTAATTGAAATACAACATGATTTTCAATATGGTCTTAAAGAAATACATGACGGATTTTGCTCTTGCACCATCACATTTATGCCAGAGAGTGGATGTGACACCTTGAACAAGGGAGTCGCTAGCAACTCCTTGGTTGAATGTCAGTATGACAGAATGACGCGAATGTGTGGGGTAACAAAAATAGAACATAAACCTAAACTGATTGAAGAGGTTGAAACTTTAGGCATTAGTGGATTTAACCAGGATTATTCAACAGGGGAGCAAATAAACCGAAACTCAAAAGGAGCTCTACCATCAGTTGGGGAGGAGAGTACAGAAAATTTTGAAATGGCGAGACTTCTAAGATGGCTGTGAATCGCATTTCAAATGTGGAGAATTTAATCAGTCGGTTTAAATAACAGTAAACAACAAATAAAGATGAAAATCAAAGTTCTGCATTGAAAATGGTCACTTCAATAAGAAATGAAGACATTGAAAAAAGATCCAAAAATTACCGGATTACTTGCCGTGGCATATAGCCGGTGTTTGCAGTGGTGGATCCAGAGGGGGGGGGGGGGTATGCATCCCCCCACCGGGATGGTAGAAATTGTATAGATAGCCAGGCTAATTGTAGCCTAGGCCTAATTACTTTTTAAAAATACAGTGATAGTTGTTACATTATTTGGTTACCGTATTTTTGTGTCATATTCTCCAATAAAATGAAAAATGTAAATTATAATGTATCTATCTTCCGTGTCATTTGGTAAATTCCCGTTTTGTTTAGAAATTGCGCAATGACGAATGCTAAATCTAGCCGTTGGTAACGCTGTTTGGGACATCGCATGTGTGTCTATGTCAATACGTGGGGCTACGACCACGACTACTGTCGGATAGTGGGCCAATCGTCGATACGAAGGCTTGTACGGGGATGTTTCAGAGTGTGTAGGCGATACGAGTTGAGATATGAATAAATAGATGAGAAGAAGATTTAGTTCTGATTTAAGATGATTGACGGTTTCATTCCGTTCGATTAACAGCCGGCAAAAAAAAAAAAAAAAATTAAAATTTAACTATATACAGATTGCCTCAGGTGCTCGTCGTCTGAAGTCTGCTGCACCAGTGTATGAGTGTGACCAAAACTTGCAAGCTCTGAGTTTTCATGTCTCGGGGAGATCGGAACACATGCAGTCCCCTGATTGGTGTAAAGTTATGACACACCAATTAACATAAATATTAAGGAATGTGCTGATCTAAAATATGACCAATGAGGTAGGCTGTAGAGGGTGAAATTGGCCACACCCTGAAAATGTGGGATACAGCATACTCGTGGAACTAGGGCGTGGTAGTTTGTCACGTTCACCAGTAACACGTGACGGGAAACAGGTAATGCCCTGGGAATCTCGGACAAAAGGAAGGGAGGGTTGCTCTTGAGCAACAAGATGGCATTCCTGTTGGCATGGAGGGTGAACCATACTACATCACACTACGTACAGTATACACATGACATAGCCTAAAACCGTGTAACGGTAATAGAGTACACCCGGTATTAAATTCACATTGACCGTTTAGTCCGTTAGAGTAATGACTACCCACACTTTCAAGACCATGTTTTGAAAGCTTTGGAGTTTCATAGTGGCTCAAAATATTTAAACATTTATCACTATGTTGCATCTCGACCCGCTTATCTAAGACACCCAGGCGGGGCAGGGGGCTCTGAAAATGAAGAATTCGGAAATTTGCCAATTGTGAGACCAGTTTACTGTGTGGTTTTGACAACTCATGAAATTACGAATTTCCCAATCAATTTTCTCAAATAAAAGCTCCACATTCGTCATTATTTGATTCAAGAAGGCAAAATTTCCGCGCGCTTCGTGCGCCGCAAATTGCAATTCCTTAGCAGAAGTGCTCGCTGATACCTTCACTTTGGTACACTTTTCCGAACCTGGAAGTCACAAAATCGGAAATTTGCTACACTTGTGGCACCAGATCCCTAAGTGACACCGTTATCTATATACAGTGCTATTGTCATAAATTTTCTTTTATAAATCTCCACACTTTCTCCAGTATTAGCTCAAAAAATTCGTCCGAGAGCCTTATTACGTAGGCGTTGGATAACATAATGTAGCAAAAAAGATCTTTGGTCGCCACCCAACCTCAGATTTGCCGACAGACATTGCAAATTCTTCAGTAATCCCCAGCTGATCAAATTTCCTTGCAGGAAATTCAGCATCCCAAACATTTCTGCAATACAAGCTTCATATTTTCAAATGCTTGGAAAGGGCGAAAATTTCCGCGCGCTCAGCGCTCTGCAAATTACACCCCAGTGTTAATCACACTTTAAAATATGGTAAAATTTGGATGCTTACCTTCCACCCCCGTTTCCCATTTCCTGAATTCTAATAGGCATCAGAGACTAAACAACAGCCATATATATGGTAGCGCTTCGCTCATTGTACATTTGATGTCCCATCCACATGCAGGTCCCCCCCCCCCCCCACTGCAAATTCCTGGAGCCGCCACTGGGTGTTTGATTTGGGTGCAGCCGATTTTTCGTCTCCATTTTTGACGGCTGTTCTGAGGGGGGATACAAGCGTCCTCCTCCCCTTCTAAAATATTTTTCTGACACGAAGATCCTAGTTGTAAAAATGTTACGTTTTCTATTTTGTCCCAATTTTCATTTTCTGATTTGTTTATAACATTTACTGGATGTTAATAGGAATAATCATCAATTTCCTTTACGAGATCACTGTTCCGTTGCTGTATTTGGAAATTGCATGAAAGTAGTTGTGATGCATCGATTCTGCGGACATTTGATGGACGAATATGTGGACAAGCGATCGAACAACTATCATATTGTGTTGAATGTAGTGTATCGCCATAGTGCATGCGTACCCCTTGAGTGCACCGTTGAACATCACCGGGTATGCAGAATCGTACCCTGAAAATGTGTATCATTCATACAGTGTGACCCTTGAAGTTCTTAAGTACAGCCTAGGACTGACAGACGTACGTATTTTACTCCCATGCTTTTTCTTTGGGAGGTGGGGTCATTTGCCCCCTGTCTAAGCCAGTGAACATGGTTTTAAAAGAGTTGTGACAGAAAGCATTGCGAATACATTAACCGCTAATACCTCAGTCAAATCATGTGGCCGCACATTCCACAGACGCCTGTACTTGCTTTTTTGTGAATCATTTTGTAATTTCGATTATTAGCCCAAGGGTCAAGGTGTGATATCGAACCCAAGCACGTCACAGTGTGTCGATGATCAGGTGCGTACATCTGGTTAATGGATTTGGGGCATAATTTTCCAACAGTTTGTCGAACCCTGGGCTATAAGCAAAAGCGAGCGAACACGTATACACACAAACAAACATAAACTTATATTGATAAGCACATACATGCAAATTGACGAGTTCTGGAACCCTAAAGTCACATGTATACAACAATATTATATTTTGCTTATTTCGCCAGTTGTTGCTTTTAATCTGCCTGAATAATTGGAGTAACAAAACGACATGTTCGCCCCAATGTCCCAATGTTTTCATTGCGATGGCAATTGCTCCCAGTCCCTCGGGATCTACGCCCCTGTCGATGATATATTTTCAGCAAAAGAAACGCATCGTAAATCTTCCAGACTGCGAAACCTGTCACACTCTGACACACGTTTAATACCATTATACATCAATATTTTCAGGCATCTCACGGTGGAGCACGAATCACGCAAAAAGCCAAAAAAAAAAACGTGGATTAGTTAGTTAGTTAGTAAGTTAGTTAGATGGTTATTAAGTTAGTAAGGAAGTTAGTTAGTGAGTAAGCTAGTTGGTTAGTTAGTTAGTTAGTTTGACTGAGTTTTAAGGCTCACTTTCTAACTAATTAAGTCGGGTCGGCTTCCGCCTTTTTTCCAGTTGTGGCTCACTGTCTTGTTTTCCCCACTCCAATTCTTATGCTAAGCACCAAGCAAAATAGTTTTATTCTGAAAAAATGTGTATAGGAATAAAACGTTTTTAGCTCAACTTTGGAACACGTTTAGATACCAAACATTAGTGTCAATTCTGAAACATTCCGCTTTTGAAAACGTTTCATTGCTTACCATTTAGTGTTTCAATCCCTAAACATGTTTAGAAATTAAATGTGTTTCCAAACTGGGCTAACATAAGTGTTTAATTGCTAAACACGTTTTAAGAGTGTTTTTTAAAATGAAAATGGTACAATCGATGAAAAGTGTCAACTATATTTACACTCTAAACTCTTTGTTAAGCGGTTTAACATTTTTGTTTTTAGGAATATGGGAAACTATGTTTAGCATTTAAACGTGTGCACAAGAAGGGCCAAAAGTGTCCAGAATAACGTTTATTTCCTAAACACTTTTTTCAGAGTGTATGATGTCGTTACTATTCTTGATAATAGGAAACGTTTTCGTCGATTAGGCTGTCAATGAAGTAAAATCCCTGACTGAAACGACGGAATGGATGAACCTGCATGCCTTCGATGTAAACACGATCAGACAATCTATGGTTTGTTATTTTGATAGTGACTGTATACATGTTTGATAGGTACACCCCATCGGTGATAACGTGATCAATGATCTACTACAACTGTCGGCAAACTTTTTTCGACTTGTAAGTGGCCCATATTTCTTACCCCGGAACCATTTGACGGGTCGGTAACAGCAGCAGGCGCGTAGTCAGAAATTTTACAAGGATGTGAGAAAAATGTGGAACGATGATTTAAACTTAGCTTTACTGCAGTTGGCGCTGAGGGTAGAGGAAATAATTTACATGACAGAGTCCACTCCCTTGAAGCGCGGACAAACTTATCATGTCCTTGAAATCCTTGCTTGATGCACAACTAACAAAAAGCAGCATTGTTGCAGATTTCATGGTACAGTGATCGCCTATTGCTGTCTGCGGTTTCCTATTGTTGTAAAATCAGCAAAGTCGTTACCCTATCGGCCAAGTCATAACGTCCACCTTCAAGTTTAAAGTACAGAATCCTTTAATGACGAACTGACCATTTTTCTTGTATCTTCACCAGAGGGAACTACACATTTCATACTCAGTGAACATTATTCAAGAACCAGCCTGATTTCACTACATTTGGGAAAATTTCACGTGTTTTCCTGGCCAATTTTCCTGTAGTGGAAAAATTCACTCGATTTCTTTAATTTCACAATTCCTTCAGAAGGTCATTTCTCCGTTGCTACGCCCAAATTTGTGTTACTGTACATTGCATGTTATTATGAGGCATCAATACCTGTATTAAATTCACGGGTCGCGGAACGAATTTTAAAGTGGGGGGGGGGGGGGGGGCTAATCACCAAAGCAGCTCACTTTGTTCAACAGTATAAAAATGTAAGGTGGCCCAAATGAATGCTTAAATGAATGCTTAGCAGCCCCCGTCTACTCGGTCCCTGAGACTATGTGACATATTTGATCAATGATTATCAAGCCAATCGATTAACTATTGATATTGGGTTAAATTTAGTACTACAAAGTACTGCAGGAAATGTGTCACGTGCTTGTCATCGTTGGACATCACCATCCATGCAGATAAGCAAGCCTGCTTTGAAAAATATTTATCATTTTTCATAGTACATTATGACCCTAAAACTGCCTCTTGCCAACCTCGACGAGAGTATTTGTTATTTTTTGTCGTTATTTGTTTTCACCGGCGATAGACAGGGGCCACGACCTACTTTACGTCTGGCAACTGTCTCAAGTGGGCAATGTTACCCTACTTAACACCATGTAATTGGTACGTTGACAATGAAGTTGAAAAATTCTCATTCATATTTATTGTTGTATAGGTGATTGAAATGCTACACATTCATTTCCGTTTCAATATGTTTTCAGATTTGTTTGAAACGCTGGTTGCGATCCTTTTGACTGTTTACGTAACATCGAATTTAGTCACAGCAACGTGTTCAGCTAATGAGACGTTACTCCGGGCAAAAGTTTTGGACAGCAAGATCGAAGAAGTAATTCAAGCAATGGTAAGTATTGGCTGAAAGTTAAAGAAGTCACACCGCAATTTTGAGAATTATTTAACTTTCCTTCCCAAAACGGGAATTCCGAAACACATATATTCAGTCCGAAGTTTAGCCAAACTTAGACCTAGCACCTTATAAAAATAATTCAAATGATGCCGGTATGATTTGGGCATGATTTTACATTGCATCATACCGCCCTCCTTCATTCTCAAAGCGAATCGCCGCCTTTGTCAAATTAAACCCAGAAACAGAAGGAACGAGCAGAACGTTTTAAATTTTAGCTACTGTTAGAGGGGTATTCCGGTGGCTTTAATTGAGGTCTGTAAGAAACACAAAAATATTACACAAACACTATCGCAAAACCCTCTTCCAGTGGCGTAGCTACTGGGGGGGGGGGGCAGGGGGGCGAATTGCCCCCCCTGGAAAAATTTTTGGAGAAATTTGATGAAAATGGGGAAATTTGATGAATTTTCTTATTCTTACAAAAATTTCTCAAAATCAGCTAGAATAAGAAATTGTGAGATATTTTTCATACATACTTCGTATTTTCATGCAACAAATTAACTCAGATTTCGTCAGTGTCGCATGAACCGGCCCTACTCGTGTTCCACAGAAATGTCCTCGTCGCGTAGCAGATTGAATGTTCTCTTGTATACGCACTAGGGTTATGATCAGTGCATTTCAGTACACACATTCAGGTATTTAACAACGGCTGATACAGTGCAACTAACACTGAAAGGCTGTAATCCCGAACTTATCCCCTTGTACACAGTCTCTGTGTTGTGCACTTTGGGAATTCAGTAAAAGGATGTGAAAACTGACAAGTCACTACCATAGACCCCCGGGGTTATTATGTTGTTCTACAAGCTATTAGTAGCTATGCCGATTTTACTCTGTGTTCGTAACGATGGATGGGGCTGAAACAATCCATGGCAAACGATAAACTTAAAAATATGTAGTCTAACGTCAGTAACACAGATTTTATTCAAAAGATAGCATATGTGGCACCAGATTGCTTATAAGGACACCCAATTTTTCAAGAATTTTCAAAGGGGAAGGATTGTCTCTGCAAGGTCCTTCAGTGATGCCATTTTTTTTTTAATTCCCATAAATAGACCTAGGCAAATTCTGTCAAATTCCAATTTTTGCCTAAAATGGTAGACTCTGTTTCCCACTGGTGGCATAGATAAAAAAAAGACAACATGTTTAGATTCTCTTTAAAAACATGAATAAGCTATTTTTGGCCATCTGAGGGGTCTAATTTTTCGAAATTTTCTTTACGCTCCACGCCAACCAACGGTGGCGCTTCGTTCAGTCTTTTGGGCAAAATTACATTTGTAGGGTCAAAATAGCTATTAACTCTCCGATCACTTTGCAGTTTGCGAACATATTTTGAAGTGAGCGTTTTATTGCAAAAGACAAAAGAAGAAAGCGACTCGTTAGATTCTTCGTATAAGTCAGGAAAATGCTATTTCCGGCCATCTGAGGGGTCTGATTTTCGAAATTTTCTCTACGCTCCGCGCCAACCAATGGTGGCGCTCCGCTTAGATAATCTTTATGATAAAATAACGTTTTGTGACCAAGAAAACCCACAATCCTGTACCGATCAATGCTCTTTTATTTTGACTCCTAAAAGTGTGCAAATTTAATGACAAGTTTTACTTCGTAAGGTAGCATAAATGGCATAAGAATGCATTTAAAGACACAAAAGTTTCAGTTTTATCCTCATGAACCACCACGATTAACTTTTAACACTGTTCCTGTCAAAGTCGAAAATCTTGCACCATTTTGCATCTAGACTCCTTGAACTTACTACATACAAATAAACCAGATATTGTTTACCAAAATAATATACTGTGTTATTTCCGATTGCTCTATGTTATACTTTAAGATTAAAATGCAGGTAATATTACAAAATGACATGGTAATGTTGTTATACTTGTAAATTTGCATATTTCATATGAAATACATACACATTGACCGGGAAAAGTTTTGGGGAAATTTCATACCTTTGCCCCCCTGGAAAAAATCCTAGCTACGCCACTGCCCCTTTCCCAAGTCAAGAAGTCATATTTTAAAGATTGGATGTTTTGAAACAAAATACTTCCACTTTCAACAAAGCTACAGAAAGTTATGTCAATGTAGGCCCTTTGCCTCAGATTCCTTTTTTCGTAACAAAATGGTATGCCCTGTTTGTTCTTGAAAGTTGATTGTGATGGAATTTTTGAGTATTTTTTCTTGTCGATAAAGAAGCACCCTGCACCATATGTGGAGTATCGCAATGTTACTTAATATTCGATGCATCTGCATTAACACTATATATAAACTGAATGCAATGTCAAATTAATGTGTGGCGATTTTTCCCAAGATGTAATAAATTTCAAGGAAAATATCTTAAAATTTCAATCTCCCGAACTCTTTGTGCTATGAGATAGAGTTCTTACCCTACATATTCTGCATATTTTTAAATGAGTGAATTTTGTCTCCGAAAAAATCCTGTTTAAAAGAATAGTCCAGAGGGCAATTTATTTTGATAAGTTAAAGTGGATCACACTCTTTGGCTTCTGGTGAAGACCGAGACACTTCCCCTGGCTGGCAACCGAAGTGAGACCCCCACTTAAACCAGGTTACTGACCGTAACGATCATACTTCCATGGAGTGTTAAATAGCTACAATCCTTGAAACACTTTCAGAAGTGTGTTGAAGGGGGACATCAAGGCAGAATTGAATTTCCATTTGTGTAAGAGGAAACACCTCAACACAGTGTGGTGAAATTGCCATTCCGAATCGGACCTATATTTCTTGAGATATCAGTAAATGGAATCAGTAGATCTTTGTTCTTAAGTAATCTTGAGGGCAGCAAAGGTAAATCACTTCCTCACGTTAACAAGGAACGCTTTCTTCCTTTTATTCATAATGTCGTGTTGACCTTGAGATAAAATTTAATAAGGGCAGAACCTCCCTGTGGGGAAGGATATGATATCATATGTATGTGCTTGCTTCAAGTTCACTTTTTGTTGAAAAGGTGACAACTTTACCAGCTGCCATCTTGAGAGCCACACATCAGATTTCCATGCAAATTTCACCAAAATGTTCAGAATCAGTACCCCTCTAACATATAAAAACTTAATGTGACCTCAAACCGTTCTTTTGATTTGTTACACCTCATCCATCTTGTTTATAGCCACACCTGTAAACACCACTATTAGTTTTCTTCGATTGATTAACCTACAAAATCATTAATGTATTGCTAGCACAAGACGACTTCAGACAGGAAATTCGTAAAGCATAATGTAGGGACACGTGAGATTAAATATTTTTGTTTGTTTAATGCCAATAAAAAGTAGAAATACATTCAAAGGGGTAGATATATGAGGGTCAAATTTATAAACTAAATTTACGCAAAACTTTTGTCCATGTTACAAATAGTCCCAGATAGCTACTGTTCACACTGGAACTAAAAAATCACCTGTAGTAATCTGACCTCGGTAAATTGTTTCCTCATTTTGGAAACTTTTTTGTCCATAAATACTGGCGTTTCTTTTGTCGAAAACTACAATATGTATGTTTGTGTGTCTTCTTCAATAAAATTTTTGGGCGGTAGAGTAAGTGATTGGGTTGCTCACATTAGATTTTTTTCTTCTTGCAACAGGATACAAGTATAGAGAACGGTACTGGGATTAACGGAATGGATGCAGTACGTAACAACTCTATTACGCTAGGAAACAGTGTAAGTATGCTGAGAACTTTCTTACTTATTTGGAGATTTTGGAACAATATCGAACTCTTTAAATTATAAATATCGCCACTGTCTCCATGCAGTTGTCATCAATTTTATGACTGCTTGGCATCACCCAATATTTGGCTATAAGGATTGGACTCTTCCTGTTTTCTTTCATAGTACAGACAAATCCGGACAGCGAGTGATGGTCTGATTTCAGCCGGCCATAACTGGGGTCTATTACCTTTTAATCTTTCAATTTTCTTGCTTACCTGTATCATGGATGGTTTTCAATTGAATGGTATCTTTCAATTCCACTGAACATGAGGGTTTAAAATTCATGTAGACAATAAATGAAGGCGATTTAAGGCTAATTGACCCCACTAATGGCCACCTACAGTTACTACAAACAAGCGCTGATTGTATTCGTCTGTAATCATGGAAGTACTACGTCGGAAGTAGCACATCCATGTTATAACGGAGAGAAGCCTTGTACAGCAAATCATCCCATTATCGTAAGAATGGGACCACATTTTGGCACCTGGTGTAGTAGGGTACAGAAAAAAATCAAAGATTCTTATTTGAAGTGTACAACAAAGACATTACATATCACTGCACAATACTACCATTTCAAATTGAGACTTTAAAAGTTAATTTTTGACATTACAAACTTAAGGTACACTTGAACTAATGTGACAGAGAATCATAGACTGAAAAATTGAATGTTCGTTTTTCTTTCCTGTTGATATTGTGACAATCTGTTGAACTCTCTTAAGTTACATTCCATTATAAACCGGAGAATGTATGATGTACTAAAGACATTTAGTCTAGGTGGGTAACGCCTACTCCATAACATTCTCCCTATGATAATTACAAAACATCCTCAGAGGGTGACAACGCTTACTGTGATGAAGTATTTTTGAACGTACACCACATAGATGGTACATGTGCTTTACATGAGGTGAATTTGTTAGATGAGATTTCACGACTTAGTTTTTAATTGGTTTAAGTCGGACCGGCCACGGTATTTTTTCCAGTTGTAGCTCACTGGCTTGTTTTCCCTGCTCCATTGCTCATTCTGAGCACCAAGTACAATGGGCAGTAGGTTCCATTTTTAAAGTCTTTGGTATGGACCCGGTCAGGAGTCGAACTCCAGATCTTTCGGCTGCAAGGCGAATGTTCTAACCACTTTAACATGAAGTCGGTTATATGTGATGTTAACACACGATGCAATGAAAAGGATGATTACAGAAATTTCAAGTCACTCTGTTTGCTCTTTTATTGCAAAATGAAACTATAAAATACATTTTAAGTGGGTGTTAGATGACAGAGTGAGACCTTTATTCTCAATTTTGTCGGGCAATAAATGGAAGTGATAGAGTGAACAGACTTCAAAAGTCAATACTTCAATGTATAGGAATAGAGAAACGTGTTTGTTATGCTGGAAAATGAAGCAATGAGCTCCATTTTATGATCTCATCTGCAACATAACTCTTTAATTTTCAACTCCAATTCCCTTTAAACCTTGTAAAAGTATCTGAGACACATACTAGAACACACCTGTTTTCAGACTCATATTAATAAAGTGTACCTCAAGTAAAAAAATTCAAAAATATATCTTGGAGAGCATGAAAATGAATTCTAACAGTTCAACCCCCAACTTCATAGGACATTCCTGAGCTGAGATATAAAATGTTGAAGTTAATTCACTCAACTTAAAATGGTATATTGCGCAATAATTTGTGATGTCATTGTTGTACTACTCAAATTACAATCTTTGTATTTCTTTGTTTTTCAGAAAGTTACTAACACCTTGTATCAAGGTGTGATAGCAATCTTACTCTTATGCAGTGATATAGTTAATTAAGCCCTCTCTGTTCAACATGCTATCCAGACAAAAAGGAAGTGTCCAAATTCATAAAAACATTTTTAATTTTAAAGGGAAACAAAGCAGATTATGTGAATTGTAGTACAAGAAAGTCACAAATAGTTGCGCAATGGACCAATTTGTTTTAAATGAATAAATTTCAACATTTTGTATCTCAGCCCAGGAATGTCCCACAAAGATGGAGTTGAAATGTAAGAATTCATTTTTCATGCTCCTTTTAATATATATTTTTGAATTTTTTGACTTGAGGTACTCTGTAAGTGCCTAACAGAACCTCAACTAGTTTTGCAATCCAGGCCCGTCTATATCTGGTTTGTGGATTGGGGAGCAAAAATTTACCAACATCCGGTCGAACCCTGGATAATGTCCCGGACCGTAGTCGTCTTTACGCACTCCACCCATACAAACGCGCATACACATGCATATACACACTCAAACAAACATGCCTGCACTCTCACATTGACACGCACACATACTGAATTGACGTATTCTTGACGCCCTAAGGTCATATGTACACCTCAGTGTAATATTTTACTTATTCTGCTTATTTATTTTTTTTTTATATTTGCCTGAATCATTGGGGGCAACTTGTTTTCCCCCAATATTTTGATTGGGGTTGAAAATTTCCCCAGTCCCCAGGATTGACGCCCGTGTTGCAATCGACAAACAACCCATGATGAAGCTTTTCTCCCTCCTTTTTTACATCAACATCCTCCTTCTTTTGCTGATTATATCTTCAGGGACACACTTGATATAGCCAGGTTTTATTACCAGATGAACAAAGTACATAAAAAGTTACATAACATTTGGGGTTAGCCCCACACGCCAATCAAGGATATGTTAATTGTTTTTCACACAGTGTGAACAAAATGAAAGCATAGATAACCTGAAGGCGTAGATTAATTACACCCTACACCCCAAACAGCCTTTGACCTACTGGGGTGTCTGTGTTGCATTCTTAAGAAGCAATTGGTGACAGTATGTGATATTTTTGTATTCCTTTTTATACAGAATCTTGCAAATGACGAAAGATTGGATCTTCACTACCAAAGTCTTTACATTTTTAGAGAAGCTGTCCGCAATATGAACAGATTATCCCTAAGAGAACCGGGGACATCGTCATTTCGAAGAAAGCTCAGTAGGCTCCACGGTGCTATTAGTAATTTAATGTCTACGGTACTTAACTTTTTCGTACCATTTTTCCTGGTGGTGCCAGATTTTTCAGAAGTAAAATCCAAAGGAAGGGGGTGGGGTGGCTTATGACCTCTTCGTCCGCATCTCCTCTCCCTGTTCCATCAGCAAATGTACTGACGATTGAAAGCTATAGGTGACTGCCATACCAGCCAGCGCGGCTATACGTAACTTATAAATCAGCCTTTCGTTCACAAAAAATCTCCTGGCCAGCCAAAAACCTCTCCAAAGTCTTCTCAAACTAAAAATACAGTACGGTAACTGAAACCGTGTTTACATGGAGGCCATGCAAAAGGTCGTCTTCCTCAGCTTATAGATTTATAGTCGCAAACTGATCTATCCTTAGCTTAATGAAGACAATGTAGTTATTCATGATACCCCATACCAATATATAAGGGGAAGGAGTATGTTTTCCCCTTCCCCGCTGCTGCCGTTGATCGTACAAAGTAAGAATGTTTTAAAGATCGGCGATTCGCGATTGGACCAAATGTTTTTTAACGTACAATGTCTCCAAAATTTATTTCCTCTTGTAACAACTATCAAGATATAGGAGTGGTATCAGATTGGGGTAGAGGACCATACCCTTATCTCATAAATTCGTTATCAGATTGAAACAGGGGACCATACTCTTACTTTAAAAATTCGTTAGCAAATTGGGACAGGGTACCATACCCTTATTTCATGAGTTCGTTATCATATTGAACCAGGGGACCATACCCTTACTTTATAAATTCGTTATAAAATTGGGGCAGGGTACTACACCCTTATTTCATAAATTCGTTATCAGATTGTTATCTTATTTACCATCGAGCTTTATTGCATGCATTTGTTCCTGCGTGTGTTTGTTTGTTTGTTTCTCAAGAAGAGCCACATGAATATAAAACTTTTTTTGTAACACTGAGTGGTATTCCTTTATCAGATATAACAAAACCATAGACAGTTAAGTCAGATTTAGTTTGACTGCCCAGTTTGTAGCCAATAAATTTAAGTCGGGCTGGTCACAGTTTTTGTTCCTGATGAGACTCACCGCCTTGTTTTCCCTACTACATTGCTTATGCTGAGCACCAAGCACAATGACAGTATCTAGGTACTATTTTAGTAAAATCTTCAGTAGGCCTATACATGACCCGGCACGAAGTTTAAGGTGAAAGACTGGATGAACCATGGTATTGAAATTAAACTTTAATTTTCCTTGTTTTTGCCGTAGATTGCAAGATGTAAGGAAATGTCATCGATTTCTGCCGAAGTGTCTTACGACTCTCCCTGTGACGCTACTTGCGCATGTCAAAGAAATTTACACATCCTACGGATTATGTCGCAGTACGTCGCTTCATTAATAAGCAGTTTACAATAACAGAGACTAACTGAAAAATCGGAGGAAAGTGCAATACAAATTTCTACATAGGCCTACCTTTGGTATTAAAGGGTCATACTGCGTTTTTTATAAAAAAAAAATTGATATTTTTTAACCAATATTTATAGGAGAAGAGTGAAAGATTTCTTATAATAAATGTACAACGATAGTTGTCTATTCAACTTAAGTCACCACTGATAAACATTCTGTTACTTGTTGCTAAAAGTAGTTTGTTAATCCAGACTTCCAATAATCAAATGATGCAGATTCGGAGATTCCTCATCTCCAATGAATAATGTTTGAGGAGATGAAACTTTTTCTGAAGTTCACTTCAGACACTATACGTAGTCAAATAATGATCAAAGCCGTTTCTATTTTTAATGCCGTGTTTGTGAATTTTATACGCAATATTTCCCTTAAATCTTATTTCGAAAATCACAGTTTGTAATTCATTTATTTGTATTTCTTTTCACCTTTCATTTATATCATGTACTCTTTTAAAGACTTATTTTAATGCTAAATGTCAAGCGTTTTGATAATGTGCCTTGCATCATACGAGATAATGGATTGGTTAGCGATATCTATGCAATTTTCATAGCTATTGTAATCGGTTACCGACTCAATACGATAGATTGAAAACCGTCTTCCTCTTAAGTAAAATGATAAGTATAAAAGTTTAGGTTGAAATTGTAAATAAAACCGTTACCGGTTTCTCCTAAGGCTTACGGGTATTGTTAGATTGACGGTAGGAAACGATGTCAAATAGCTCTCAACACAAATGATACGTGATACGACTATTAATCCTTTTAGTTTATTGCGTTCCAGTTTGCCATGTATTTTCAGTTCTTAGCACTTTTTTTTTTTTTTGCATTTGTTTATATGTATCTCTCTTGTCCCTTTGTGTCTTGTGTATTGACGTCACTGCGACGAACGTCATTTTGGAGTAAAACAATGAATTACGAGACCTCACTCAGTAGACTTCATGACTATTAGAGAAGCCGGTCTTATATTGGCCATGATCCCCTCTTCAGTGATTCCGATCATATTAACAATTTACGATCTTTATGAAACTTGTGAACTAAATACTTGCTTTCAGGGAGGGTGGGCGCTAAAAAACATTGACTTGAAACCAGGGGTGTGAAGCTTTTCCCGTCTGTTGGGAACATGATCACTTACGTCAAAAATTTACGGTGTAAAAATCTGAAGCTAATTGGTGTATTTCCAAAATGTGAACCATGTCCCTCACCCACCCCTAATAGAGGCCCGTGGTTCATGCAATTTACACAACATTTTCTGCATAAAGACGTAAAATATCCAATGTAGAGTGTCAAGTTTTTGCACCGCCTTGATGGTATATAGTGTATGTGTAATTCTTAAAGGACCAATCATTTCCCGCACCCCAAACAGTTCCGATTCTCCTAACCTACTCGGTTAAGCTCTCCCCCCCCCCCCCCCACAACAGTCTAAAACTCATCTTCATACAAAATTTCGGTTTATTGCTTCAGGGTGAGTATAAAAGACCCTAGCCTGCGAAGCAGACTCCGTCTGTAGTAGCCAAAAGATGGCGCTCTCTCAAAATAAAAAAACCCTCTTTAAACAGTATAATATACAGAGTCTGCAAACCTTCGTCCAGTTTCCATTTACAGGAATCCCGCATTTTGAGGGACGAATTAGTAAACATGAGATGGTCACGTCGTGCACGAAACAAGTATGAATAATGTATTTTGGTACATACAACTGATACAACGAACGGCGAACAACCTAATTAGCTTTTGTAGGTGGAAAATGTGTACCAGGAATACGTTCGATGCATTAATATTACCTACTACGCGAGATATAATTAAGTATTTTAATTTTTGTCGTGTCGTCATATTTGGTGTTCGTAAATGAAATTCGCTAGAAAGTTGGCAGGCTATTGTATACCGTAGTTATGCCATGTAACTAAGTAGTTGGAAACGTCAACTGTTCAACAGTGAAGCCGTTGAAAGACCCATAGTATTGTTAATAGTAGCGAAAGTAAGATTTTTGATATTTGAATGTAGTTGAAACGCAAACACAATAACCTGCTTACAGCAGGCTAACAAGACCCCAATGTATAATCAAATCACTCTCAGCACAGTGCACGCTGTGCAATTTGAAATACAGTACTCTGCATTTTTTCTGAACTTGCTGTAAATCAAAGAGTTGTGTCAACTGAGAATTTCTTTGGGTTACTACAAATATTGTGTAGTTTGGGGAGAGAGATGACTGCCTTTATGTAGTACATCAAGATGAACTCTCAGTGCGTGTAATATTTACACCTTATTGCCTTATTTTGCTGCGGGTCACTCGAAAGAAAGTAGGTGCTTAGAAATTACACGTTTTTCTGAACACTTTTTGTACCCGATTTGTTGAAATGTTTCCAATCCCTAAACATTTCCTTTTAAAAACGTTCGATTTATAAACGTTTAGGGTTTAATGGTTAATATGTTTAGTATTTAGGCTAAACGTGTTTACAAGGGGCCAAAATAAGTGATTGATTTCCAGACACGTTTTGTATAAGAGTGTTCGTTGCGAAGATTTGTCGATATCCGGTAACAATGACTTACATGTCGAACTTTGAATTACTTTGCCTGGTTATACTGTAAGCGTACAGCAAACCTCAGCAGACGCTACCTAAACATTTACCTTTTTTCAAAAGTTTTTAATTGACCAGCAAATGTGCTGGAACTGAAGTGGTGCAAAAGGCTTTCAAAGAGAAGAGATGAAAAATGCTTCTCGTGGTGCGAAGGGGATTTAAAAAACTGGAGATCCGAAAAATGGTTCTTGTTTCCCGAGTCAGGAATTCCATCGATTTAGGTATGTGCTTATAGCAGTGAATTATTATTCCGAATAACAAACATCTCTCTGCTCATGGCTTAGCTGTCGATCAGAAAGGCAGAGTCATAGTTTTCACACCCTCCCTGTCATTGGGAAAAGACTTAATGATGCATCGAGAGATCCTGGGAGGAGGAATAGTAACAATCAGTGCTTCCTTCCTCCCAGCTGTCATCATATCTGGATTACATAGAGAGCAGAAAGCGAATACCTCTATGCTAAGGTGAGATTCGTAATGGTCTTCTGGCCCTTGTGAGTTCAAACCTTACTTAACTTAAATTGACTTGACTAAACGGGATGCACCCAACCTAAAAATGTGTACCTAAAGTCCGATATTCAAAAATATATATTATACAACAAGAAAAGTGAATTAAAGCAGTGTAACTCCAACATTTATAAGAAGTTCATGAGCTGAGACATAAAATGTTCAAATTTATCCTTTCAATTTTAAATGATAGATAGTGAAATAATTTTTGTTGTCTTTGCTGTAGTACAAAATTAGTTTTGCTTCTCGTTGTTTTTATTTTGGAAAGCTACTGCAGTTTGTGCCGAACTGTGATGATCCCAATATTACTATTATTGGACGGCCTGACTAATTAAGCCATCTTTCTATAGCATGCTTAATAATAAAATCATGAAGTGTCCATGGTCATTTAAACATGTTTTAATTTCTAAGAAAACAAAGATGGATACGTGAGTTGTACAACAAAAAATGCACAAATAATTGAATAGAATGAATTTCAACGTTAAATATCTCAGCAATTGAACGGGCTTTAACAGTGGGAGTAACATAAATAAAATTCGCTTTGCAACCTTAAATATATATCTTTTTTAAAATTTTAGATTTGTGGTACACTAGACACGTTTTAGAGTAATATACATTTTAATACAAATATCGGCAAGGTCCTATATTTGCATTGTCCACTTTACTCTAATATTGTCTTTCCAGTTTTGAGGTTACATTTTAGTGTTAGTTATCCGACGGTTTTTTATCATTTATATGACTGTCATTAATACTCAGGGTATATCATAAAATAACCTCATAATACACAATCTTTTTTTTTTTTTTTTTTGAAAAAATGACGGACAAGATTTCTAGCAACTACCTTCTTGGACTCTCTGAATACCGTCCGTCCGACCTTTATTTTTAAACCGTAGTAAATTAGATTTTACTTCAAATATTTTAAAGAAAAATATTAAAATACTTGAAGTGGCTTTAACCTTTAAATACTTTTTGGCCCCTGGGGAAATATTCGTTCACAATATAGTCTTTTCGCCTGATGTCACAATTGGTAAGCCACGCCCACAACCTAGCAAAATTCAACAGTATTTTAGTGCAACAGTCACACGTAGGTTTTCACCTGCCTTTCAGGTATAGCTACACTAAATGAGTTAAATGCACCAGATTTTGTTGGTCAAAAGGAGCGTTGCTTGTGACATCATTGAAAAGACTCTATAACTAAATCTGGTTTCATCGCCATGGTTAGAGTGACATTCTCAGTATTTCAATATTTAAATAGTAAATATTAAATATTTAAATATTTTCAAGTCGCCATTTTCCAAAAAAGAGATAAAGTCAAATATAATTGATTAACAATATCTAACCAATCTTTAAAGGCAGTCGCTCGTTACCCCAAACTACAATTTTACCTTGGTCATACCAAAAATTCTTAATTTCCTAGCTAGCTCATATTTCACAGAAGGTATTGAGAGTGCTTTGGTTACACATTAGGCATTGGGATATGCTCACCGGGATATAACCTGAAGCAATAAAATAGGATTGGTTCTAGATAAGGATGACACTTAGACAGCTTTGAGAGGCGCTAGAAGAAAGGCGAATGGAAAATTGGAACTTTTCGGGGTGGCGAATATCTCTACCTTATATCGGGGCGTTACAACTCTCTACTTAAAGGACAAGAGCAGCCGGCCCAAAGGTTACTTTGAAGCAACAGCTAAATACCACAATTTCCTTCATATTCCTCTTCAAAATATCTTTTATATTACTTTAGGACTTCAATATTGCACATTCAAGGTAAACCAAGTAAGTAACTCTTTGTAAATTCCACATTTAAGGACAAAAAATATTGTCACATGACTCTCAAGGGCCAATCATGAAACAGAACAGTCTACTACACTACTTCAGGTCGGGGGGGGGGGGGGGGCTGCTCTTTACCTTTAAACAAGCTACCCTGGGCTTGAGTAAATTCCTTTCCAAACTTGCATCTTTTGGATGGGCTGGAAAATCTGTTCCAAATGGTTTGATAGGGAACCGAAATTGGCTTGGCATGGGCTAATTGTGTTCAGTTTAAGTGCAAAATTTTTTGCAGCAGCTTAGCTCCATCGTAACCGGTGCGCAGTAAAGGGTACGAAGGGGGTTGCACAGGGGGGTACGTGTTACATTGACGTAATGACATCCGAACCCGGTCATACAAAGTTGATGAATTTCGTAGGTACGGGTCAATTGACCTGTAATAATGTACTAAACTTTACAGATAATCGAGTTTCTCAACCCTGATTCAAATATAATAATAAATGAGTTAAAAGAAATAAAAAAAATATTCACAGTTTCAAAGTGATAAGTATCGATCAGTAAAAAGTTCATTCGTTATTTTACTGGATAGATTTTCACACCATCCTTACTGCCATCGACTTCTTTAATGAAAACTTTAATCCGATGTCAAAGGTCGAATTTCAAACAAATAATATATCAGTCAATTATTCTGACACTGTAATTACATAATAGTATATGCCAATATTGATATTAATGTACTGATAATGATGTATTATAATGATGAATTAATAATGATTTATAGATATTTAAGATATATTGATCATTATGAATTTGACATTGATATTTATGCTGAAAATGAAATTAAAACTGTTATTAGTTCAACGTGGTTGAGAAGAAGAGACTGAGCAGTTTATATGACTGAGTATTAGGTGAAGTGCGTTGTAGAGCATACGCCCTTCTTCAATTCACGTTTCCACACTTTAAAAGTGGAATCTTTGTCGTTGTGTATGATGTTCCTGGAAGCAATGGAGAAGAACGGATTATTCTTCTTCGGTGGTTTTGACTTTCTTCATTTCTTTTGTTGTCCTATTTTGTCATGATTTATTTGCTTTTTTGTAAAGGGGGACTGCTCGCATGAGGTTTGCTTTCCAGTCCTCCTCCGCCACCTTGTTTAAATATTGTATTATTGTGTATTTAAACTGTGGAAGTAAACTCACACTCAAGTGAAAAATATTCTGTGCCCCATTGCTGAAAAAGGGGCTTTAAATTTAACCTAGTGGTTTCAAGTTGAATCGTAAACTCCATCATACCAAACTATAACTTATACGGGTAAATGTTACGACCAATTTTATCTAAAACCTTAGACCAATGAACTAATGATGCAAGATCAAATTTAATTATAAATGGAAGTTTTTTTTTTGCTTGGAAAATAAATCCTAATTACGGTAATTTGACTCAGCCGTGAAATGTGCCGCGGAGCCATTTTTTAAGTCATGGGCCTGAACATCCAAGCGACCACCAACACGTTCAAGAAAAGAGAAGTCCAAGTTTCCAGTTAAAAACGGCCCCAAGTGCCCACGACAAAAGAGCTGCCAGGGATAAAACCCACCTGGTTACCTCAGTAGCCTTGGTATCTGTGTGAGTTGATGGGAACGTAAAGTCTCAAACCTCGTAGCACGGCTACATGCTGAAGCACATCTCTCACCGTTTCCTTACATGATCAGATAACTTTTTCCCGGTTTTTTAGGAAGTATGTTGGTACGCTCGAAAATGTTATGAATACTGCTAAAAAGCTATAACAAACGAAATATATAGAAGAGGTGACAGAAAGTTTACTTCAGAAAACGATGAATATTCTTCCTTTCAAATCAATATGCATGTTTATTTTGCATAAGGCCACATTCTGTGTACGCAACATGTATCTTGCCAATTCAATGTTTATAATGATATAGGATTTTGCCATATGTAAAAGACTTTTTGACGATATTGACACTCGGTCAAGAGAAAAGAGAAAAATGATTTAATAAAATGATTTGCTCTGCATATTATTCAGATTATAAAATTATAAGTGTTCATTGTGAATACGATAAACTATACTGTTTTTTCAAATAATACACACATATCCAAAACAACACTACTTCCGTTTAGTTTTTTCTCTCTGGACTTTTGAATGTCGGAAATCCATAGGGTTCGATTGTTCTTTTTTATTAAAATTATTCCTCTCATTATATCTGAATCTGAAGTTCGAACTTGTTTGACCGATAGAATTACCATCCACGCATTTATTGCAACAAATCAAATTGACGACGTTAGGGGTATCACAATTGAAGGGACAGGCCGAAAGAGGGCTTTGGTACCAGGAGGGGTGAAAAAGGGTTCAGTAATCAAAAAGTTACATACTTTCATCAAGATTCAACAACCATAAAAAGGCAGTGAAGGATTAAGCCATTAGTAACCCAGTTGCTAAACATTTCAATCAATACATTCCCAATCTGTTCCATCTCAACTGTGTCCTGTTAGGCTCTAATTGCCCCACTCTCAACAATTGACTCAGGTCCGAGAGTAAGTGGATTATTTAGCTTAAAACCCATATCAATGGATTAAACTTGGATTTGGGCGTTTAAAGTGATTTTCCCTTTGCTATTCCTAGTGAAGTGTGTCTCTCTGAGCGCTTTAACAATAAGTGTACCGTCGGGGTCAATTTACTATAAGGCTTCCGATATATTTATTCTCACCACTTCACTGTCAGGTGTGCCTAAAATATACACTTATATCACTGCATATAATTTTGGTGCTCTTAATATATATATATATATATATATATATATATATATATATATATATATATATATATATATATATATATATATATATATATATATATATATATATATATACATAAATATATGTATATGTATATATATATATATATATATATATATATATATATATATATATATATATATATATATATATATATATATATATATATATATATATATATATATATATATATATATATATATTGAAAAGGTTGCAATAAGTTCTTACAACATAGCTTTACAGAACTGTTTCGTAAGGGCCAATAACGTAGGTCCTCACTCCTCAGAAGCCTGAAGTAGAATGATGTCAATAACGTTAAATACCTATGTGTTCGCTGCTTTTGAACGTGTCCTTTTTAAAGCACGTGTTCGTTCCGTGTCCGTTGTGAACAGACAAGAAAGGTGTACAGCGAGCCAAGATACATTGCCTATTAGAATAATTACACAGTAGATGTTTGTTCCTGTGTCTACAAGAGCTTATCAGTTCGTTTTTTTATTAAGAGTTGCTGAGGGAGGTTTGAGTATAACGAAGAACTTTTCTTCCAGACAGAGATTACAAGTTTTAGAGGATGTGGAGTATCCTCGAGCTTTGATCATGAGTTTCCATTTTACGGAGTGTTCTACATTTGAATCCTTTAGTTTCCAGATGTATTCACTGAGTGCAGTTGCGTTTCTTTTGTCTTTGTGTTTAAAGCTAGACTTGTTGGCGGTGTATCTTGTTTTGAATGTGTTCTCTGTTAGACCAATGTATGTTTCTTCGTTGTGGTTGTCGTGGCGTGTTACAGTTGCTTGGTACACCATGTTGTTTGTGAAGCAATTGCTTTCTGCAATTGCAGTTGCTTTGCGTTGCTGGTTGTACTTCCTGTTTCGCCAGTATGTATTTGTTGTGCGCTGATATAATTTGGTCTATGTTTGCCATGCAGCTGTAACTCAGTTTCACCGTGTTTCTGGTGAGTAAAGAATGTAGTTTGTGCCCAGGTGGGAAGCAGCTGTCCAAGAGGTTAAAGAATTTCTTGCCAATGTTGGTTGTGACACTGTCACTATACGGGGGGTTGAACCAGGTTATGTTCTTTTTTCGTCTTCGTTTCGGGGCTCCCTTGGAATGACTGGTGCTAGGGGGTTGGGTCTCGTACTTTAGGCTGTACCCATAGCCACATCTTTGTAATGCTTCTTGGTATACGGGCGATGATGCGTTGAATGTTTTTTCGTCGGAAGAAATGTTTTATAGTCTCCTGTTGATGCTTTCTGGAATGTTCTTTATGATAAGTGGGGGGTGGTTGCTCTGTTTGTGCACATAGAGAGGGTGTTGTTGGGTTTCGTGTATGGCTTGTATGTGCTTGTGCTAAGATCAAGGGTAAGGTCTAAGAAGTTCACTATTTTTTGTTTGCTTCAATTTCTATTTTGAGCTTGTTTTTTGAGAATATCTTGTATGTTTCTTTCTTTATTTTTTTCTGTTTGCCTTGGTGTTGCTTTGCAAACAGCCAAACCGTCGTCTCTGTATAGGCCGACGTTCATGTTAATGTACTGAAGTTGTGACAGGAGGTACAATCCTATTAGTTCACAAGTTTCAGCACCGTCTAAACTACCTATGGTGACATCAAATAAAGATTCGGTACGCTTGCGCCATGGTGTTTCAACGTTGAACAGCATAGTTTTCTTTGTGTGGAAGATAATATGCCTTTCGAATGCTGGTATGTCTGTGTAGTTTCATGCAAAGTCTACAGCCTCGTTGAGGAGGTCGGCAGTAATTGAGGGGTAAAACTCACAAATGTCAAAAGCAATAAACGATTGTTGGTGTTTGTCGTGTATTTCATTAAACCAGTCTATGACTTCACTTGTGTTCTTCCACTGGTTGTAACCTGTAGATTTCTTGATTTCAGAATTTATCCGTTCTAGTATTTGTTTGCTAATCTTCCCTAGTTCTGATTTTGATGGGTTGATTAGTCTGCATGTGGGTTTGTTGTTGAAGTTCGGTTTGTGGTCTTTTAGTGTAATAAACGACTAAGACACTAAAAGACACTAAAAGACCACAAACGGAAAATAATCCGTTAAGCATTTCTATTGACTTTCCTAAACACAAAATTGGACTTAGAAGCCCCTGACCTAAAAACCGCGGCACAGAATTCAACCACCCTGTTGAGAAGCAGAGATTTTTGATGGTTTAGTCATGAAGTCAGTGCTAGTTAGCTGCTTAAATCCACCGGCACGATTCAGCTCAAGCTGCGGATACGCAAATACCAAAAAATCTGCGTCAGAAACATCTTAAACCTGCCCGTTGCCTACTATACCCTTTTTCACCCATTGCACAACGTTGGCGGTAGATCATATTTGACTTGAGAAGTGAGCACGGCCGACCAACGCTCTATGAAATTTTTCGATCGAGACTTCAATATAAGCGCCGATAATATTTTCCGCTCGGTCGCTTTTCAGCTTCTCTTCATACCATCTTCAGTGATCTCAATCTGTACTTGCCTACAAGTACAGGTCGTCTAGTTATTGTTTGGTTTTGGGCAAGCATCAGTCCTGAATGGCGGACTGGTTATTGTCCCTCGAAGGCTAAGATTAGAGCAGTTATTCTCACAAAACGTTTGATTTTAAAATATGCCTGTCAATCAATCACCTTTGTCGATACTATTATTTCCTTGCCCTCATTTCGTGGGTACGGAAATTCACTTGCCAGAAAATGCCGGTCTCACCCATGTTTTATGAAGCCCCCTTTTTAGGCATGTGAAACTCCCTCCATTGCTTGAGATTTCAATGTCCTCCCAAGACTCATCCCTAGAAAACTGGTTAAAGAATAATAACAACCCCAAAACTTTCTTAACAAACTTATTGTGATGGCTAACGTTAATTTTATTGCGATCATCTGTCGTATTATAATAAGAACATTAATATGGCATTCCCATTGTGAATAATGCATGGGGTACTTTTTATAGATTTAAAAATTTCAAAACTCTTGTTGTGAAATGATTTGAAAGAGCCATTCACAAATTTGGATATCCTTAGATGAACTAGTTCAGTTTGTAGTGACATGAAGTTCCCCTTAATTATCGACCTACATGGTCAAGTGGAAGTAGTTGGAGCATGCGACTTGCAGCCAGAAGCCCTGAGGTTCGACATATGACCTACTGCCATTGTGTTTAATGCTCATCATGAGGAATGGAACATGGAAAACAGGCCAGTGAGCCACAAGTGGAAAAAGGACCACCGTCAGTTTGACCTAAAGCAATTGGTTACAAACTGGGCCGTTAAACATCACCTAAACTTAGCCCTTTAATTACCCACCATGCTTTCGTCAGTTGTGTTGTTGCACTATAGGAGTCACTGCCACACGACCGTTTCTTCAAGTTGACTTAATCAGGCGCATTATCAACGCTCAAAGTGATGAAAATGACAACGACGACGATGAAGAGCCCATATTTAGGCGAGCATGCGAGGGCCATGAATATTCCAGAATAGGACCTACGATATCCAATCTCAATTGTACCATGCGCCAAGAGAGAGAAACATTTACGAAACGTTTTCAACTCAACACAAATTTGTCATCGTAATTTTTTTCGGGTGTGACGATTATATGGGCGCTTCCCTATCATGGTTTTAGCAATTTTAAACAAAAACGTTGTAATTGTAAAATAATTTAAAGCCACAATTCACCATCATTTCGCTCGGCCTATTGGCTAAGATTATGTATAGTGTATGTTTTTTCATCCAGTCTAGAATGGGGCGATACATGACATACCAATGATGTTAATGGTCTGAGTGGAGTGAGGTTGGTCAAGTGTTGTCCTTAAAGTGAGGTTGGTCAAGTGCTGTCCTTCAGTGGACGTAATAGCTTCTTCAGAAAGCAGTTTAAAGTACGGCCCTTTGCCAGCGGGTCGTATGGAATACCGTTTTAACATTTATTCAGGAATTTCAGATATCTAAAATTAGGCACTATTTTAGATATCTGAAATAGAACAAAAGATATCTAAAATTGAATTAGAGATATCTGAAATAGAATTAGAGATATCTGAAATTGAATGAGAGTTATCTGAAATTGAATTAGAGATATCTAGAGATATCTGAAATAGAATTAGAGACATCTGAAATTGAATTAGAGATATCTGAAAAGGAATTAGAGATATCTGAAATTGAAATAGAGATATCTGAAATACTTTGTTATTTCGAGATATCTAAAATTATTTAAAGATATCTGCAAATCATTTCAAGATATCTGCAATTATTTGAAGATATCTGCAATTATTTAAAGATATCTGTAATTATTTAGAGATATCTGAAATTGAATGAGATATATCGGAAATTAATTGCAGATATCTGGAATTCCTGAATAAATGTTAAAACTGTATTCCATAGGGTTAGGGACTTTAAAAAAGGAAGTCAATTGTCGACTGTTCCTTGGGATGAGCTCCATATAAATAATAGAAACAACAATTAGAAGGGCTTTCAATTAGTCAATGATTTATTCTATGATAGTCTCTTCTCTCACGTTTTCACTGTTTCACTGTGTGATTTTTGTATCAAATTATAATGGTCGAACATAAAAAAATAATGATTAATAGAGTGACTTCATATGTCTAGAACAGGTGTGACCATGCTTGCAGCTCGGGGAAATCAGAAGAGCATGAGTCTTAAGGAAGTCTCCTGATTGGCAGATTGGTCAAAAGTTGTGACGCATATGGCAAGCGAAATGTCCAATAATTAGAAAATCCAAGTTTTTCGATCGAAGAACCAAGTTTATTGGTCGAAAAACCAAGATTATCTCCATATCTTGGTTTCTCGGTCGAAAAACTTGGATTTTCAAAATAACTTGGCTTATCGGTCGAAATACTTGCATTTTTAGTCGAAAATCCAAGTTTTTCGATCTATCTGGTATATCGAAAGATAAACTTGGTTTTTCGAAGCCGAATGTCCAATAATTAGAAAAACCAAGTTTTTGATCGAAAATCCAAGTTTATCGGTCGAAAAACCAAGTTTATCGGTCGAAAAACCAAGATTTTCAATGCAAAACGTCCAATAATTAGGAAAACCAAGTTCGTCGGTAGAATTGATTGTTTCAAAAAACCTGGTTTTTCGATTACCATGGCGATTTGCAGCTTCTACTTTCTGTGACCACGACATGCGACTCCTTCAAATTGATGGGCTATACAACATGCATTCAGCTCAGTACGTACGTACAGTACATATCATATTGCATAGCTAACGTTCGTAACTGCTAAAGAGGACATCATCAAGAAACAAAAATGGAATTTAGGTTGGCCAAAATAATATTCTTGTTTGTGATTATCATCACTGTTTTCAGTACCATTACCTAACAGACAAGAAGGAACGTTAGAACCTACAGTTGCTTCATTCCTCAGTTGACTGCCAAATCTTCGCTCACTTCAACGGTGAGTAACTCCCCCCCCCCCCCCACACACACACACCCTTCGACACAAAAAACGGGAATGGAAGGAATGGAAGAAAAGAAAAGGAAAAAGAGGAAATGGAGGGGAAGGAAAGGAAAAAAAGGCAGAAGAAAAAAGGAAAACGGAAAAAGAAGGGGAAGGAAAGAAATGGGAAAGGAAAAAAGAGAAAATTGAGAAAAGAAAGAGAGTGGGTCAACTATAACATCAAAAGCAAGGTTGATCTGTATCCGTGAAACACTGTTTTGGTCAACATATGAACGTTCATTTAGAAAAATATATGAACATTCACTTAGTCGCCTAAAGTTAATATAATAATAAAATCTGAGGTCCACTTTATCGGAGGAAAGACTTTCATCTCGTGCTCTCCTCATTATACAGAAAGCGACATTTATGCGAATATTGACTTTGATCCAGTCATCAATACATTCAGTAAAATGACCATCTGACGAATGGAACTTAATTATAGGACAATGCAGCCCACATTTAAAAAAAAGTTCATGCACATCCTACTTCAAAACGTAATATTTAATCCGATAGAGAATAACAATCTGTCACAATTATTCATTACGGAATTTTAAGGCAAACCTTAATTACCCCACCTATTCTGCTATTCTTCTTGTCTTGTTTCATTTTTCCTCGCTTTTTTCAGTGTTATGTTTTCGAACTGCCTTCCTTCGAATCCATAAATTCAGTGTAGGAGATAATGTGTCTCCCCCCCGTAAAAACCCTATATTTTGGATATAGTCATATAAAGATAGAGTCTTTGGCTTGTTTTCCCTACTCCATGATTGCTAATGCTAAGCACCAAGTATAATGGCAGGAGGTTCCATTTTTAAAGTCTTTTTACATGACCCGGCCAGGAATTGAACTCCCGACCTCATGACTTCAATTCTGATGTTTAAACCACTTGACCACTCAGTCGTATTAATGTATTTTTATTTTTTTTACAACTACCCTCCAAAAAGGTTCACTCATATTTCAACAGCTTAATGAGTGGTGCACTGAATAAGAGGATCTGGCCATTTATTTGAATAGATTTGGTGAAGAAATGAGTTTTTGTTGCATGAAATAATTACAACTGATTCTTAAGGCATAGTCTTTTCAAATATTTGAAAAGATGAAGCCTCCTCGGTTCTCTTCTGATTAGAGTTTGCTTAAATTTGAGTAGTCTTTCCGGGTCCGGTGTGTACGTTAGAGATATACAAAACAGAATTGTACAAATAAAACTAAGATGAGGTTTAAACTTGAAGAAATTAATATATATGAATAATATACCAAACATTTGTATAAAGTGTGGTATTATTATTCCTAATTTGCATTGATTGAATAAAGAACTGCATTGAGGGTAACACTACTTGCATGTATTACTGCCATTTAAATCTTTGCAAAACAAATATTTGATATAAAACTGTATGTAGAATATACTACGTTTGGGTATAATCTGATATCGTTATCTGAGGGCAATTCTACAGTACTTACAGTCACTGCCTTTTCAAGTTAAAATTTTAGAAAAAACAGTGGACTCTTACTCAAACAGCAATGAAAAGGAATTGTGGGATAGGGTATTGATATGCGTTATTTTTGGCAAAGGTATTTTACTGTAGCCAAAATTAATGCACACCAATATACTTTACGGCAATAGTTTTCACTGGTAGTAAGAAAAGGGATCTTTTGATACAAAACTGGAAAATAAAATGAAAATTCTTATCGGCAGCAGAGCATTACAGATTTAGTTCCCCTGAAACCTGGACAAACTTATCATGTCCTTGAAACCCCTTGCTTGTTGGATAAACTGCAAAAAGCCACAGTGTTAGTGATTACATGGTCCAGTGTGCACCTATTGTTTGCGGGTTTCTATCGTTCAGAAATCGGCCAAGTGATAACATGAGCAAAGTCACAACGTCCACTTTTCAAGGGGCAGAATTCTCTAATGGGACCACACTGCATATCATTACTATATGTAAAGGTCGTACCAAAACTGAGAGCCCAGTCCATACAAAATTATATCACACTAAAACCTGTACAGTTAATTACTTGTTAGTAATTATATCAACTCTCAACTCCAGAGAGCTCTGTAGTCTAATCTTTTCTTGATTAAGGTGATCTCCAGACTGATAAGCAGTATCATTTCATAATTGTGGTTATGATTGCTTTATTATCTAGATCTAGCTTTCATGCTTTTGTCTAATGTAGCGATAATACATGCAAATATAATTATTGCAGCGCCGAGCAAGCTCAACCAGTTAGGTATAACAGAGAGCAGTGTAACTTGTAACACATATGAAAATACAATGGTACTCTGATATAGAATAGCGACCTCAAAAGTTTCTAATGTTAATAAAGACAAGACCATTAAAACGTTTGCAAAGAAGGCACAACCGCCCATGAAAACTACATAAATTAATGAGGGGCTGCACCATACATTTGACCACTGCCCCATAATAAGGGCAAGGGCACCAGTTAAACTTGCAGAAATTGTGGAAAACCAAAAAACGATCAAAAAGGGATCAAGTTTGGATTTAAGCAAAACACGACTAATAGGAAAAATGAAACTTAAACTAAAGGCACTAAGGAGTGAAAGACCATAATGCCCTAAATGTTCTCTTAGCTCTACCATATTCAAACTGAAAACAAAGGTTGGTTTGGATATAAGAGAAAAGCCTAAAGTACCCAATAATGCGCACATAACATCGAGTGATCCAAACCTCTCTCCGAGAAATAAAGCTCCCCATACACCAGCTGGGATTGCAGCTAGTGACTGAATCGCCGATGCATCCCCAACGGGCAGTTTCTCTAAAGCAGCTATTAAACTCGAGATGACTACAGCTGAACACACACCACGTGTGACCAGGAGGACTCCATCCGCAGTTGAGACACGGAACGATATCCTGTGAATGATCATGTACGGCAAGCAACATATTGATATGATTGTCCTGTCCATTGCTACCAAAGCAAATGGCGAAACGTCTACAGTTGATAATTGCGCAAGTATATTTCTGGCTGCCATGAAGAAAGAGTAACAAAGAGCTATGAAGATGCCCTGAATTTTACTGCCAGAAGTTAGGTTTTTTATCCAGCTCTGTAGTAGTCCTCTTACACCGTTGCTGCTTTTGCAATATTTAGGAACCAATAATTTGTCTTCATTTCGTCCCTTTCTAGTGATCTGCGAGAGGAGCGGGAGTAAGCTTTGTCGGTAACTGCTTCTGTTGGTAAAATGAGGAACAAAGAAGAGTACTCAATATGTTGCACAAATCTGCTGGCACCGCATTCTCTTAATGGAATATGAATTTGGTTATTAAATATAAAGACTGCAAGGTGGCTGAAGCAACCGATTTGCAGCAGGGTGGTCTATAGCTGGACTCCTGGTAGGATCATACCGAAAACTGGAACCTACTATCATAGCATAAGCAATAGAGTGAGAAAAACAGGCCAGTGGCCAGTGGTTGCGCTACGTTGGGGACAAGAGGGGACAATTGCCCCAGATTTTGTCCGTGCACCCTACTTGTCCCCATTCCCAGGGAAGGTAAGTTAGGTGTTGGGTTCACCGAAAAAAATAAGTAATGTAGCTCTTATTAGATTTAACTTTTTCCAGAGATATGCTAAAACCTCAGAGCTTTCTGGGGCTTTGCCCCCTGGACACCCATACCCATAAACAGGCGTTTTGGGCTAGGTTTTGCCCTACATGTGAAAATATTTGCCCCCAACACTTTCCTTTCATAGTGACCCCGTACAAAGAGAATACCGAAAGGGGAATGTCGGCGATAAGAAGATGAAAAAACGGGGTGTGATGAGTTTAATGGTAATGCGGAGATTTCAGATTGGTGTCAAGTGATTCTGAATGAATCCCATCAAATGAACTATCCAAAGAAACATGCGCATTATATGCTTTGTGATTTTAATTTTAACGATGAACGAAGAAAATACTGAAATAGGTGCTGTCATTTCTGGATGACTATCCTGGGAAGGGGTGTAGGAAGTAAAGAGATGGGTGTCCCTCACATTTGAGACATTTTGAATATTTTAGGGTCTTAAGATGCATTTTGACGGAAAGTTGGAAAGTTTGAAGGGTTAAAGTAGACATCCATACTTATTTTAAACAACGGCCTCAAGATTCAAGTTTATCTTTAGGGATACTTCAGGGTTGAAATATCGCAAAACAAAGCAGTCATAAGTGATTAATTTCACACATGAGGAGAAAAATATCGTCACCTGATTCACAAGTACCATTCATGAGATAGGATCGTCCTAATTAAAGTTGGTCACTGAAATTTTTCCTTAAAAGGGAAGTTAAAACAAATTTTTAATCTTCATATGTGAAAGGGAAATAAAATCTATAGAAATCGTCCATGTATATCTTGAGATGCTAGTAAAAGAAGTCACTAGATTTCTGTTCCAAAGTGAACTTAGGTCAGCGTAGTTTACATCACTTCCTCACGTTGACAAGGGATGCTTTGTTTCTTTATATTTATTTAATCTGTTTTCAGATTGTGTTGACCTTGAAGTTAACAGTGAAACAACCTCCGAGTAGGAAGTAAAGCTCCCATGCCACTTATGCAATCACATTCCAGTAACATGTGATTGCTGAAGAGAAAATTGTCTGTCAACTTGAAAAAGTATGTTCATTAATGTGAGGTTATGACATCATATGTGCTTGCTTCAAGTTCATTTTTTGTTGAAAATGTGACAGCTTTATCTGCTCATATCTTGAGAATCACACATTGCATTGTAATGCAAATTTCACCGAAATGATTGAAAAAATCTGTCCTTCATCCTTGATTTAACCATAGACCCTTTTAAGAAAAGTTATTGCAGCTTATTTGTATGTTTACAGAAAGAACAGACCCGGTGCTTTGTTTTGGATGTTTTTGGAGGATGGGAATATTTCTTCTAACAAAAGTTTTATTTGAGCACTGTAATCCACTGTGTACCGTAGCCTATGTATTTAGGTCTTGTTTATTATTCCGACATGAATCGTGTTCAAATCTGAAAACGTAAGAATGACCAGAATCATTGCACCAATATTCCTTACACATACGATGCCGCAATGCAAAAGCACGCCCTCCGTTGGAGGAATAACAAACCAGCGTAGACAAATTTTGTTCAAAGCTGAATGGTCAGCTAATCGGATACGGGAGTAAGTATTCTACCCCCAAGGCAAATTCTACAGGGTTCGGCCCACAGATCTTCACAAAGACCAGTGGTGCGACCTCGTGTTTCATTGTTTTTCCTCCAAAATGACGTCACCGTGTCGCCAAAGCGTGTTTTCGCGTGACATTCTAATTATTTATTAAGCACGTCCACTGCCGGAAAAACATCAATAGTCATCAAGTCGGTGTTTAGCTACTTTTCTGCAGTAGAGCCAAACATAGGAACTAAAGTGAGGCTTCAAAGTGAAGCGTGCGTAAATCCGTCGTTTGTGATGACTTTAAGACCCGCAAATGTAAAGAAACAAACTGGGATGGAGTGACTTTATAATTATATATTCACTGATATTTGTATTATTAACACAAATACGCGTATATATTTTGTTGTTGTAGAGGGGAGATAGCTTTTGTAAACACTTATCACTGAAAACATTGACGTGATAAGAGTAACACTTAGAGAGCTTTTTTGTAGCGCTTTCTAAAAGTCATATCATAAAGGAATGCACCCTTGGCCTTGGTGCTTCATGTAGCTCTGGAATAAGTGTTAGCATGATTAGCGCTTGTAAGTGCTTTACCAACTTCCACTCACAAATGGGATTGTATTTTGCCATTAACAATAAATTTTATTTTGAGTAGGTATTACTTACGTAGCCTAGTTCTTTGTCTTGACTATTTGGCCAGATGGCAAACGGCCACATTGGCGGTGTCATAATGTCAAAATTGAGAGAGGAGACAAACTTTGGGCAAAGGATAATGTTTGAGGCAAATATTTTCAGACACAGCGCGAAACCAAATTCAAATCGCAACTTCCTGGGGGTAAGGGTCCATGGGGAAAAAACCCTGTGAAACTCGAGGGTTTAAGCATATCTGTCGTTAAAAAATTAAGTATCTGTAGAGGTATACTATTTATTTTTTCCCAACACCCAACTGACCTATCTTGGGGGAGGCGCAAATGGGGACAAAGACAAAATCTAGGGAGAGGGAAAATGCCCCCTCTTGCCCAATACCCGTAGCATAGCCACAGTATACCAATACCAATTGTAATGAAGAAGTCATAATTTAGTGCACAAGAATATTCAAGTATATTTACAATGACCGCCTGGCAATATTTATTTCGTTAGTATACATTTCTTGTACAGTGAAAACATTCTGTTCAGGTTAAAAACCATAAAAACAATTGGTGAAGAGCATTTCTTAGCATGGCAAACATTTTATCACTGTTACCTTTTGTAAACTGAAGTAAAATAACTGAATAAATTGGTTCCAACTCATTAACTGGAATTGCCCATTGTTTCAAATAGGTCTCTCTGAATCGTCCCCTCATCTTGCAGGTGGTAAAAAAGTATTTGCAGCAATGAGCGCCAGTAAAAGTGCTATGCAAATTAGCTGTTAAAGATTTAAAAGATCCAACTTTAGCTCAAAGGGCTGATTTAAAATAAGACACAGAAAGTGGTGTAAATTCGGCACTTACGTTTTATCGTTATATATCTAAACATAAAATAACGCTATAGTATAATATAATTCGCTTTAATTGGACATTAAGCCACCAACAGTTCTTTTGTGCTGGAACACTCTACAAATGGGTATGAATGATTGAACCATTCTACAGAGAGCCTATGATATTATGTGGTCCACACTGTCATCGAGTCTGAGAGAGGTCAGAAATTTTAATAAATACTACTCAAAGATAGAATTCAAAGAGAGCTTCCAATATCAGTGCTCATTTTGCATTCTTGAAAAGCTTTGTATTTAGAAGTCGTTACATAAACAGATAGTCAGAAGTCCGTTCATAAATTTCCCTCCGGAATAGGGACAAAGTTTAAATCGAGAAATTAAGGAATTGAATGATTAATAAAAGTCAAGATAAACGTTTAAATACGCTTGGATAAGAGGTTGCGAAAAGAATCCTATTCTTTCAACTTACAGTTACATAGCTCTTTCAACTGTTGAGGTATTGAATGTTGAAATAACAAAATAACCCATTACGCAGTAACTTATGACTTGCTTGTTGTACAACTCACATTACCTGCTTTGCTCCCCTCTTGAAATTAAATATGTTTTGATGACCCTTGAAGAGGAAGTTTAAGCAAAAATTTCATTTTCATATAAGAAACAAAAACCAAATCTACACAGTGTGGTGAAAGTTCCATTCAAATCGGACATGTGCTTCTCGAGATATTAGTAAATGACGTTAGCAGATTTGTGTTCCAAAGGGAGTTATAGGGCAGCATAGCTTATATCACTCCCTCACGTTGACAAGGAATGCTTTGTTTCCCTATGTGTTATCACACACTGTGGTATTGACCTTAAAGTTAATTGGAAGTAGAGTTCTCATGACACTTAGGTAATTACATTTTAGTAATATTGTAAGAAGAAAGAAGATTGTTGAGGAGAAAATCGACTGATTGAAAAAAACAAACAAAAGACTGCGCACTAAAGTGGGGATATGGTGTCATATGTACTTGTTTCAAGTGTACATTTTGCTGAAAATGCAAATTTTTTACGTGCTCATATATTAAGAACAACACATCGGATTTCAAATGCAAATTTCACCAAAATGCCTAGAATAAGCACCCCTCTAACATACGCAATCCTGTTGTGACCTTAAACCCTCCAGAGCATGTTGTATAGAGAGGGCTTAGTTAGTTACATCACCGCTAAAGGATTAGTTGGCTATCACACATTGGTACAAAGTGCAGTAACTTTCATCAAAACAAAGAAATACATTCTGTAAATTAGGCAGTACAACCATGGGCGTCCGCAGAAAAAAGTCGGGGGGGGGGGGGGAGGGCAAATTTCTAGACGGGACAAAACCTCCGAGTCACCATGAATTGACATGAAACGTGCGAAAATTTCAGTCCAAAATGCCTCCCAGATCGCCGGAAATGGCATTTCTAAAGCCTAATTTTGGCATAGAAACTCGGAAAACACGTTTTGTTCGGGTTTTTGATTTGATTTTTATACATTTTTTTGATTTTCCGGGGGGGGGGGGGCAAGTGCCCCCCTTGCCCTTACCTGCGCCCATGAGTACAACAATGACATCACAAATTATCGTGCAATGTACCACTTTAAATTGGGTGAATAAACTTCAACATTTTATATCTCATCTCAAGAATGCTTATATGAAGATGGGAGTATGACTGTTTGAATTCACTTTTCATGCTCTTTAATATATATTTTTGAGACTTTAGGCTTGAGGTACACTTCAACATTTTGAGGTCTCTATCTGTGAAGTGGACAGCAGTAACTAAACAACTCTGAACGGTTCAGGTTTTGCAAAATTTTCTCTTCATTAATATTGATTATGACATTCGTGGCTCTGCAAAAAGGAGGTAACCTGTTGTTTAAAACATTTTATACTTTGATCTTTTAAACGACCGACTTTGACCAAAGAAGGGGCCTACACTGAGGAAAACTCGATTTATTGAGCCACAATTCAATGGGTCAATCTGGTTATCGATAAACGTAAAATTTCTGCGATTCAAACGTACCTAAACGGCTTAAATTTTGTATCGTTCTGTATAGACGAATCCGATCAGCGTTTGTATTTAGTGACCGTAGACAGCCATTAGAGGGGTCCATCAGCCTTAAATTGTCTTCATTTATTGTCTACAAGGTTTTCAAACCCTTATATTTGGTGAAATTAAAGACATCAAAATACAATTTAGTGTACATCCATCTATAATACAGGTAAGCCTTGGGAAATTGAAAGATTAAAAATTATAGACACCAGTTATGGCCGACTGAAATCAGACCATCACCTGCTGTCCAGATTCGTCTGTACACATGAAGGAACAATGATGTTAATTGTGTGGAGTGTTAAGCCAATCAAAAGATATGAATGGGAATGTGGTTCCTTCAGCGAATGGAGCATGTCTTCTATGAAGCTTCGATGCAGCAAATGACAAAAAGGATAGGTCTGGATTTCAGGAGATGACAAAATGGGTAAGTCTAGATTACCGTACAGATTCTTGTTGCAAATGGACCCAACCGTGATCTTTCTGGAATGCCTCGATCCAAGTATTATACGAGAAGTGTCCCTCGTGAGGAAACCCCTGGAGAAAGCTCTTCCTCGCGGTCATGCAGAGAAGTAACTGGGCTAGCAGCCCGGGTCCCTCTTGTCCTTTAGCATGGGTTTCATGGTTCTACTATTGTTTTATGAATCTGTTATCATGTTAATGGACCTCGCTGAACACTTCTGGCAGGATCCATGCAGGGTCTGGTTATTGGCTAATGTAATAATGTAGGATATGTCCACAACACGCACCTAAAACACGCACCTAAAACACGTCAGAATTTTTTTTCTCAAAACCCAAGAAATTTAAACCTGCAGGGTATTACATTCAGCTTGACGCTGGAATCAAAGACCAATTAATAATGGGGAGGGAGGAGCATACATCCTGAGCAACTAGATAACTTTAGCCCTCCATATCGAAACATTTTGTACAAAAACGATCATTTCCTAATTCTATATCAAAATTTTTTAAATATTCTAATTAAGATAAGCTAAATCGACTATGCTTTGGAATGATATGTCAAGGTGAGAGGAACTCATGAAATACCGATATTCATTTCAAAAATTTCAAAAATTTTGTGACGTCATAATTTGGGGAATTTCCCCAAAATAATGTGCCTTTTTAGCCTTTACTTCACGCGTTTTACGACAAAAATATAGATCCAAATTAAATCAATTCTTGTCCTCCTGCAACCTGTGACATGTAGCTCCTATAGAAACGCGTTTAGTCGTGTCAATCTATTTGTGGCTAGAAGTGTTAATCCTCTAAATCATGTCAAACTGGGATGAAAACGTTTTTAGCCCATAGACATCAAATTCCATGCATAAATTAATGATTTACGACAAAAGTAAGGAGTGTGCCCAGCCAAAAAACATTCACTAGATGTACAATAGTATGAACATCACAAATCCAGTTTAGCCAGACCTTTAAAGCACAATCCCGAATACTACATAAAGCGAAAAAACCTAAAATACAAAATGCGGCCGCACACTGTAACGCATTTAGGAGGTATATGAACAAAACTTTTCGATATGAGTAAGGGGCGCCTTTAGGGTTTGACATTACTCTTGCACCTATATTGGCTGCAATGGTTAGAGTTTCTCATTTTTTACATGAAAAGAAAAACATTCAACACCTGCTGCACATATTAGGGTGGAAATGGCTGGCCTCCGTCGAGGAGAGCTTCCTGTCACGTCGGAGAAATGATGCAGTTTCATTGGGGAGGGCATCCCCTCGCGGTGGAGAAATGATGCAGTTTCATTGGGGAGAGCTTCCCCTCACGGTGGAAAAATGATGCAGGTTCGGGGATCCCTATTTAAAGTCTGTCGTGGGTGTGGACATTTAATATATGGAACCATACAAGCGGGAGGTAAATCGAAGCTTATTTTAGCCCAAACGAAGAAAATTTTCAGAAAAGCGTTAAAAACTCTTCTGAAAATTATTGGTGTACTAGTGTACTAGAGCTTCATTTTTTAACTGTTAGTGTGTTAGCAAAAGAAAATTTCTTCCAGATCTTTGTCTCTGTTTAAAACAATAGCTTTGAGTTCTTGTTATAATAAAAAGAACTCAATGACTTAGGCCTACTGAGGTCTTTATTTGGTTTTCGGTATCACTGACTTCAACGTTTAAAAACAAAATTTCCAGAAAAAAAAGGCACCGAAATGGAGGGGGAGTAGAAGGGATAAACGAGCAGACTTAAGTGGCTGTGCATGAGACTGGGGGCATGGTCCCCAGTATCTATGATACAAAGGCCCCGTCAGTAACCCTACTCTAAAAATTGTAACGCGGATTAACTTCAGTCCCACGTCGACCTGCGTTGTTTTGCCTACAAGGAGGATAGATTCGTTAATGACCTCAAAGTTTCAAATTTTCCTAATAAAACTTTTTCAAACTTCTCACAAAAAAGAAATGTATGAAATTTTCTTATGAAATATATGTGAAATTTAAAAAATGTGAAAAATATATGCTATAACTCATTTTTTAAATGAAACTGCGCACTGAAAAGGTGGAAGTCTTTGTTTCTTGGCAGTCATACTGCATTAGACAACAATTCCTGTTTAATGATCTATGTCTTCTGAAAAGGAAGGTTGGTAAAATTTTGACACTCTAATAACTAATGAATTCATGCATATAGACTAAGCTACTCAACCGACAGGGTTGCAAGGTGTCTGACGACATATATACTTGAGAGAACTTGAGTAGCCTACGTTAGGCAAATGATTCCCTGCTTAAAATATGAAGTCTTGCCTGAAAACCTATCTAAGCGGAGCGTCACCTTCAGTTAAGGCGGAGCGTACAGAAAATTTTGAGAAATCACCACCCCACACAGATGGAAATGGCATTTCTTAGCCTTGTAAGTAGCAGCTAAGCAGCATGGGGTAAATAGACTTTTCAGAGGAAATGGGCAAGCACCAGGATTTTCCGATTTTTTTTCTTTGCAGTGTGAACACCAATCCATTATGGACGTAATTTTCGGCGGGCATGGCGCTCAGAAATTTTTGCCCTTTTAAAACAACATTTGAAGATATGGAGCTTGTATTGCAGAAAGTTTTGGATTCTGATGGAGTTCCTGTAAGGAAATTTAAAAATTTGGGGGATTTACTGAAGAATCTGCCACCCTATAAATTGGCAAATCTGAGAACGGTTTCACAACAACTGATCATCGCTGGGGCCATATTATGTTATCTAAGTCGTAAGAACTAAGGCTTTCCGTTGACCATTTTAAAAGGTTCCGAAGCTTGTTGTCCTTTCAGACAAAAAGATTTAAAATTGGAGAAAAGTTGGAATTTTATGGAAGACAATTTATATAACTAGCACTCTGTGACAAGTATATGCGTTTCAATAGCCGTTATTTAATGTACACACCCTTAAAATGTATTTAAAATGCTTTTAGAGAAAAATGGTCACATTTTTCTGCAAGTCCGTACAGCTCTTACGTCTGTGCGTGAATATTCAAACGTTTCTCACAAGGGATGCCTCCCCTTAGACCACTACCAGAGCGGCGATTAGGTCCTGCAGTGACCACCCTAATCAAAACTTTCGGCTACGCAAGTAAATATACAGTAAGCCAGCTTAGATAATCAGCTAAGGCACGCATATGTTACTAATTCATCTTTGAGCTTATTTGGACTGTTGGATATAGGGTCCAAACGTAGCTACATTTTTTGTCGACTGTGTGCAACTTAAATATTGCAGTTATCCAAGTTCCTCCAGCAGTGACGGGGCTGGAGATATTGGTCAGCCGGTCAGAGGGAGAGAGGAAGAGCGTCAAGGACCCGTTGAAATAGGATGTTAAACTGGCCTAAAAGCGCGCCGGCAGACAATTTTGGTCCGTCATAGCGCAAACGCTTCGCCACTGTTCTCCAGACTAACTACTGTTTGTGGAAAAGTCCCGTCACACCGATAACGAATCCTCCTTCCACTGAAGGTCTTTTCACGACTCCCAGCCGAGTAAACTGAAATTAACTTACCGACTGGGTGAGGGATTTCCCCCCTCAGCTAACAGTTTTGAATTTTCTTCCTTCATGATGTTCCAGCAGTCAGCTGATCAGAGTGTCACGAAACCAAAATTGACAAAGCTTCGGATACCGTTGTCAGCAATTGTTAGTATTCACTGGTGGAAGCATTTCTTTATAGCATCCACCGCATCGAATTCAGAACTCATCGATGCATGGCGTTTTACATGATGAATTGATTCGAACAGTTTCATTGTTCTAGTTCTAATTTATTAGCTCTCCTTAACTCCATCATACCAGCATATAGCTCTGACTGATAACCTTCCTTTAAAAATATTGCCGACAATATGTGCTAACGAAAATAAAAATCGGACATCTAATGTCTGTACTTGCAGGTGCCTAATTACTCCGTTGAAGTAAGGATAGCTACCACTGATGACAATTTTCAACAGATCTAAAAGTACGGGAGATTCATGGAGCCTATGTAGTAGCAGTGGGTTTGAAGAAAGGTGAATCAAACAGTCAGAAATTGTCTAGTACCATTATGACGACAGTTGCTTTAGAAGTCTTTTAACCACATACCCGGCGTATCAGGCATTTGGACACGGACCCTGGATTGGTATCAACTACCAAATACAGTTGGAGGTCACCAAAGCATAAGCAAAGATAAGGAAATCAATTCTTCTGCTCGTTAAAGCAAACAATTTGTGCTTGATGATGGGGGAAAGTAGAGATGGTCCTCAGTATTGACATATTAACAGAATGACAACCACTTAGAAGAAGTTAGGTAGACATTTTTTTCATAGTGTAGATCTTCTTCCCACCAGGCAACTCCTTGTTCCCACCAAAGCGGAAAGCAACAAGAGATTAATGGACCAGCAGGGCCATCAGTAAGCCTGCAAGTCATTTCTGATAGTCCTACAAAGAACAAATGATGACCTGTCGTCTCATGAAAATGCAATAAAAACTACACCAGATTATGGATGACGTGGACAGAGAATACCATTATCTAGGCCTAATCCTATCACCCTAAATTACAATTTTTCTAGTAGTACACAAAAATTCTCAATTGGCACGGCTCTTTGATTGACAGCAAGTTACAAAAATGCAGAGTACGGAAGCTCATATCACACAGAATATGTACTGTTATGAGAGTGTTAATACGTTGAGGTCTTATACGTACTCACCCTGAAACAATAAACTGCTATTCTGTCTAGATGAGGATGGATTTAGTTGTGGGATTGGCTTAACCCTTCACCGTTGTTTCGTTGTTTGGGTCCTTTTGGACCCATGCGGAGAGCGCGGCTGTCACCCATCTTTAATGTTTCACGCGGAGCTCGAAACTGCGAGAAGCTACCCGAAAATTCGGCCACAACAACGAGAGGGACAATAGCTTAAGGTCACGGGGTCAATAGCCTACGGAGGCTGATGCGGGGCGTGCTCCGTCCGCTTTTCCTCCCACTCCCGAGGCGCGCAAATATTCCCCGATTGGAGCACAACGGTAAAGGGTTAGGAAAAAAGGTTAGGAGAATTGGACCTGTTTTGGGTGAGAGGGTTAAGCCTTTAACTTCAATTTCGCACTGATTCGATGTATCATTGATAGTATGAAAGTTTTGGACATGGTATCACCGCTGATGTGACGCTCTTTATAGTGTATCGAAGGGTTCGCAATCAAAATTCCGGGAGTCATCCAGAATCCAGCATAATTTTTATTACATTTTTATTAGAAGACACATCGGGTTTGGTGGGTGGAAAATACGAACCAAATGTTCGAACAAATTTCTCCCAATTCAGGGAGGGCCAGGGTGGGTTTTCAGGTGAGCGCCACGGACTGAAGTGTCTAATTGAAGTGCCTTTACATTTTTGTGAATAGCAAGTTCAATGCGGCTAACGATGGGTGACATACGAAATAACACAAGGAATGCGTTCATTGGTAAAAGGACTGGTCCAACGCCTTTGTTCTGGTTCCTTGAATTGCAACTCGAATGAAATCCTTTTAGCTTAAAACTTGGTGTTTAGTTAAACAAATTTTCGGTCTAAAAAAATCCCTTCTCAAAACCTCGGCCCCATATTTTCCACCCACAGGTATTAATACTGATACTGGTTGTTGTAATTATAATTTCATAAACGTACTAGGGTAAACCTTTCTTTGGACTACCTGCAAATTTCCAAAATTAAGTGACTTTTGGGGTTGCGAAGGGTTGGCCGTAAGAAAACTTCAATTATGTAACAGCCTAACAGGTTCTGCAAGTGAAAGAAAAAGGCCATTACAGCATATGGTTACGAAAAGAACTTTTGATGTATCGTCAACGATCTCGGAGGCTGGGGTACATGCCACAAACTATTTGAGACATCACCCTTTGACCTTAATTCCTCCCATCCAGGTAACGCCCCACCATCTCCATTTTGCGGTCCTGGGTATGACGTTAAACTGCATTAGGTAGGATGAGAAGCTCATGTGTGGCGAGTAGCTTGTAACCGACTATCGCCTGTAAAATGCACACCAACACAAAAGGTCGTTTTTATTCATCCTATGACTGGCGGATTGTTGGCGCCACAAAACCGAGCAACCCCCCCCCCCCCCACGACTGCCCCTGTGGACTGGGGTTGTAGAATATACCCACGGTATTTCCCGCGACTAAAGGGAAACCAAATTTGAACTTGAACCATACTTGAAACTTCAAGTGCTAACTACATGAAACAAATGATGGAACGAAATGGCAACAACAGTTAAAATAATCACTTTGAAGTATGCAAAATATTTTTTTTTATTCTTCAAATAATGGTCATTATCATGGTGCAACATTGATGTCACGTATCTTACCCATAATGCAAATTCAAACAGGACTTGTACATAAGTACAGAGTCATTTCCTCCGGTGTAAAACACAGTTGTAATGCAATCCAATTTACAAGTATTGCTCCCAAGAGAAGTGACTTAACCTACGTACAGCACGTTAGCTGGAGCATAAGGTTTCATAATGGTCTTACGAATTTCAGAAAGATTTGTCGAAAAGTTTTACTTCATTCTTTTGCAGCATTATACAACAGTAATTACGAAATCACTTATGTCATACATTTGCAATACAATATGTGCACAGTATCTAACAGATTTTTTTTTATCAAACTATCTGCAGTCTTATATTACAAATCACTAGTCATATTACATAGATTTAAACCTCCTCCTGTCAGACAGATTCTAATGTCACCCTGTTTTGCATTTGCAAATGTATTACTCGTGCTCACAGAGAACTCACTTATACAAGGTGTTTAAACAAGTTATGTCTTCCTCTGTTTGAGAAGGCCAAAGGCTACGAAGACAGTCTAAATTACAAGTGAAGTGACAGCTTCACACACACACACACACACACACACAAAACAACCTTACTAGAGGGAGTACATTAATAAAAACAATGACAGGCCTCAGCTTCTACGTAAGTGCTTCAAAATACATTAACTGCAGGTATAAAGTTTGCACTTTGTATGCTTTAGTCTGGTTGGCCTCAAAACTATGGGAGTTTCAACAAGGACCCAAAGGAGGGCCACTTGATCATATGGTACGCCTTCAGAATGAAGGTAATAAGTTTGAAATCGGTAATAACTAAATGAAAATCCCAAAATCAAATTCCTGGTGCCAAATCTGTACCTTAATTATCATATGTCATCACTGAGGTAGTCATACATGTTTCCTGTATCATCAATGTCATGCAATCAGTGTAATTTATTGTCAGGCAACATTTCTGGAGGAAGGACACAGACAATAATGTTTTCAAAATAAGAATAAGATGGGAGTTGCACCTTATACCAGCAGCTTCCCAATCATTCCATACATGGGATTTAAATTAGTTATTACCATGGTGATATCTTTCAAAAGATGAAGTTATACCAGCAATTTGTAGTGACATCAAATATTGGCAACACAAACGACTACAAAAGCAGAGGCAGCGGAGCCAATTTTGAAGTGCGGGGGCTAATCATCAAAGCGGCCCAATATGTCTAATAAAATAAATGCAGTTTAAGACAGCCCAAAATGCAGTTTAAGGCAGCCCAAAATGCCCACAGCAAAAAAGTGCAGGGGCTATAGCCCCCCAGCCCCCCCCCCTGTCTCCGTGGTCCCTGAAAAGGTGCAGATATCAGACCTGAGCTTTATGGCCCAGTTCCCAGTTTGGTTAAGTTGAGCTGACCAAGGCCTATTTCCAGGTGTGGTCCACAGTCATTAAAGGGAAAATTTATCAAGTGGTATATGATATATTATACATTATTTCTTAAACACCAAATAGACATGAAACATTTTGGTAAATCTACAACCTTTCCCCATTTCAATTAATATCACCACCAACTATTCAACACACAAAGTGCTCAAATATGTGAAAGACCCATTGTACTTCTCTGAAGATTTACTTGTTACTGGACCAGTACATATACAGGCTACACATCAGAGTAAATGGCTCTCAACTAAGACTAAAAGACTTGTTATCCAATCATTTACCTTTTTGTTCCAATACTCTCCAGATAAATCTGTGTATACTGTAGATAAACATTTCTACATTGTCTTTCACCATGCTCCAATAAAAAGTCTGATGGTAGCATGTACATGCATCACAGTGGACACATATTGCTCTCTTTAAAATAACCTAATCAACCTCAGGACAGACCTCTTGTACACAGACAAATTTTGAGGGGAGTTAAATATTATAGAAACTATGTAGTAACCTGATTTTGTAAGAATGGTAGAAGTAGAGGGTGGTGCAAAACAAATGTCCATGAGACCGCAAAGTAAAAAGGGTCCACTCAAAATGATGAAAAGAACCTTCTCAAAAACCTTTGGTCTTGTGGGATGCCACTGTTTCATACTATCATTACTGTCTACTTCTGTTAAGACCACATTGTGCAAAAAAAAAAAAAACTACAAAATAACTTCAGTACAAAAATCTGCCAAAAAGCAGGCATTTGTAAGTTCAATGTTGCAATCTTCATTTTATTCCACAAAAAAATACAATTACTCTTTTGGTCCTTGGAAATATAAATACAGCAATTTCTCCAGCTCCAAGAAATGTTGACCTTTAATGTGACTATTAATGTCCATAGAGAGGCTGGAAGCGAAACATTTTTTCCCACGGTGGGAATTGCCAAATTATGCCAAGAATAAATAAGCCTCTTGGAAATAATGCACAACCCCAATCCCAAAATGACAGCCTTTTAATCGCTTTGTGTAATCTGGACTCAGGGTTATGGGAAAACAGGTCCAATATATCGCACTGACTTAAAGGGAAATATTGTGATTGTTTCACAAGGAAATTTCATCATTTTAAAAGCAATATTTATTGGCAGAGAGTGATAAATAATTACAAATAGGACAGTATGGTAAACTTCTTTTCAAGAACTGTTTCCCTCCTACAGAAATCCAGTTGGTTGTTGCTGAAGAATAATTTGTTCACTCAAATTTTCAACATTTCAAAAGATGCAACTTCCATAACTCTTCTTGTGCATAATATTTTGAGGAGATGAAGCTATTGCTGGGGTTTACTGTTGAAACCGAATGATATTTGAAAATGACTAGAGCTATATACTCTTCATGCTATGCTGGAACATTTTAAAAGCAATATTCCTCTCCAATCCTGACTATAACCATTACTTTGAAACAAATGTTAACATTTCTGGAAAAAGCGTGGAAATCCTTGTCAATGTCCTTGTCGCATGGAAATCCTTGACATCTATCGCCTTTGTTTAATTGCAAGTACTGATATAGAATGCCTTCATACAAACCAATACATAATTACCTGCTAAACAGGCTCTATAAAAATTTACAAGCCACCCCCCACTGCTATAATTAAAAATTCTGTGACTAATGATGTTATTTTTCCAGGTGAGAAACTGCCAGCATTTACACTGGAGTTAGCATTTTGATAAAACTTCTTTCACCAATAACTTCATGTTGGTATTTAAAGTTATGTCTGAATAAACAACTTATACATGCAGGTATTAACCACTTTAACAAAAAATGAAACCTACTGCCATTATGCTTGGTTTTCTGCATTAGCAATGGAGTAGGGGAAACAAGTCAGTAAGCTAAAAATGAAAAAAAATGCTATAGCTAGGCTGACTTAACCAATCTGTTAGAAACTGAGCTGTAAAATTCTGACATCTTACTGACTGACTCCAACGAAAATTTAATTTTCATTTTCTGGTATGAATACTAGCTGACCCAATTAGTGTTTCCCTCATTACTCATGACATGATATATAAATATAAACTCCTATATTTGTATTTTATCATTTCCTGAACAATCATTCCAAGAAATTGTTGCTACAATTTACCAAGTAAACACTACCAGTTTTTGAGTTATTACATAAATCACAGTAATTGAATCATTTTCACATACTTGAATATGCAAAAGAAGGACAGGATGCTTTTAGTCACATGACCATTTGCTTTGTAAGGAGATTGCTTTATTCAGGATTAAATGTGTGTTTTACAATAATTAGTCAGTGAGATGCAATTTTAATGATACACCAACATGAATATGAAAGTGTAAGCTAGGCAAATTTTAACTTGTCTTTCAAGATCATATACAGTGCAAATCTTCACCTTTGGTCATCTGTTGCAACAGGCAGGGAATACCATGGATATATTCTACAACCCCCCCCCCCCCCCCAGCCCATGGGTGGGGTGTGTGTGTGCTTCGTAGTATAATCAACTTTTAAAGAAATAAACGGTATCCTGCAGAAGAGAATCAAGTTATAAACTGTATTTGTTGGAATATTGTTGATAAATAAACAATCAAGACTCCAAAATTTGGAAAAACAAATGATGAGATGGATCCTTTTCCATCACCGAAAAAAATGTTCATTATGGGGTTTACCGTCTCTGACGTAGTGTCTGATTTGTAGGTCTTGTGGACTTAGTTTGCCTGGCACTCACACCAGAGTATTGCATATCACAACCTTAGTAAATAAAGGACGTTCATACCTTTGTGTTCATAATCTGCATGCAAAACAAACGTGAGCCTTAGCGCTTTCCTTGTACTGTAAGCATGCCAGGTATCGTGTATCTTACCAGCTAATATTCTATGTGAGGCGCATTCATATTTAACAAAGGAAAGTCTGCAGAAGAATCGAATGAAAATGCACATAAACTTTTCAAGGATCCCTGTCCATCAAGTTTTAAGTTTTCATCGAGTCATAAATGGCCTTACAGGTCAAGAGCAGACATTTGGTGAAGCAACAGCAGAGTTTCACAATTTTTTCTTATTTCTCCTAAACCTACCTGTCATCAAATTTTAGGACTTCAATACTGCATATTCAAGGGGAGCAGCTATTCCATTCAATCCATTGAGAAAGGAAGAAAACGTTATCACATGACTCTCAAGAGCCAATCATGAAACACGACAGTCTACTACACTACTTCAAGCTGGGGGGACTGCACTTGACCTTTAAACAGTACAAACATTTCAGACATCATTAAGAATAACTCTGATGACATCATCATGTTGGCCCAATGCATCATGGAAAACATCGATGGAGAAGAGTAAGACAGACTATTCATCAATTTTGTTCCTTTTTTTCATCTTCTTCCTTTGTTCCATTCTCTTCCTGTTTTTCAGCTTCCTCCTTTGTTGGTTTCATCTTTTGTTGGCCTTTCTTTGTCTTGGCAGTATGTATAAGGCTCTTTTTAATCTCTTCTCCAATTGCCTTAGCCATCAGGGGTGGCACAGCATTGCCAACCTACATGGATAAATTTAATTTGCATACATTATAATGAACAATTTCTGACCCTCTGTAAGTACGATCAACCCTTTCCCAAATAGTCATTACAAAGAATTGTGAGACGGGACATCATTTGGGTGCGTATCATTTTTGGCCATGGTAAAATGACACTGACAAATATGACACGCACCAAAAATCTGTCCAACAATCCTTTGCACTTGCTATTTGGAAAATGGTCTATGGAAGTATTTAAACAAACTATTGGCAATGAGTTGATCTTGGTGGGTACATAATAAATTTGTAAATCAAGTTCATACAGCAACAAAATGTTGCGAAGAAGAAAATTGTTTATATGTCTTCTAGTCGGAAATGAAAAAGTTAAAAATAAGCCATATGTTACCTGAACAGATAACATTGAAAGATAATTTTCAAATTAATTAACGGAATTACTTTCAGTCAGTTCTCAAACATTTAACAAGCCAAACTTGATGCAGTTTATACATGTAATGCAATCACGGACTTATATGCATGGACAGAGCATGTAACGTGTACGTCTTATCCGTAGATGGTCGCCATCGACTGGAACAAAAAAGGCGCACCAAGATGGCCGCCGTGAAGCTATAAATCGTCTGATTTGATGGCGATTCTGTTATATTTTAAACAGACGTTAAACTTGAATGGGATACGATATTATATTCCTTCATTAGGTGAAGTGATTTTCACCTTACCTTGCCATATTTCAAAAATATTTCAACTTTCTTGCAAAATATGGAGATACACTTGAGCAAGTCCAAGCTTTCACACAAAACCAAAGCAGACGGCCATCTTGGTGCGCTTTTTCTCACACATACGGTAGCGACAATCTTCCATGCAGTATGCTCTGTCCATGTATAGGAAGTCCGTGAATGCAACACTGCTATTATGACTGTACAGTGTGTATACTAGCATACACCAACAATTCGGGACAAAAATACATAAGACAGTCAGTCTCCCGCTCCCTCATCAATGTTCAAATTCATCAAAATTTGGAGTAAATTTTCTTGAGGAAAATATTGCTTTGGAGGGAGGAGATTTTGGAAGGTCAGTGAAGCTGTGCATACATGTTGCTTCATTTGGGCAAAAGTGTCCCATCGTTTTTGTCTAGGATTGTAGTCAAATGAGTATTAGAAGTTGTAGGAACATGCAAAGTGGGCACTTTATTAGATACCAATGATATAAATAACATTATGACTGATAAAACAATGACTTCTACTATTGTTGTTGTAGTCCTCTACCTATCTATATTGGTTCAGAGTAAACAGCACGTCTTGTGTGATAGGCTGTCACAGGGTCTAACTTCAGAGACACAACACTCTCAGCAGCAGCTCTAAACATGGAACTACCACTGTGTGATGTATTTAGAAACAGAAGCATATTGCTGCATAACTGTTGTTTGTCATTTTTACAATTTTTTTGTTCTTTAAAAAATTTTCTGACAAAACAGGTACTTCTTTCTTGTCCAATGTTGTAACTAATTTTTTGACCAAATTTGTGAGTGTTGACTGTTCACCTGGTAGAGAGGAAATTCTAAATGTGACATTGTCATACACCAAAATTAATCAAAGAAAAAATTGCATCAAGTGGACATAGCAGAGTAATTTGTCAAGCTCCTTCTGTTTACTTAACTCTGCAAACATAAACCATTCAATCACCATTATTTACCAATTGCAGATTATGTTTACTAACCTGTCTGTGTTTGTCCAGGATTGTTCCGTAAAATCGGTGTGTGTCTGGGAATCCTTGAGACCTGGCACATTCACGAACACTAACCACACGGTGTTGTTCTGGATGTAAAACTCGGCCCTGAAACAACAAAATTACTTCATCTGTAACATATCTCTCAGTCACCTTTGAGGACAGCTCTTTATTCCGACATTTCTTTGTTCTGATATCTCTAAATTTCAAGAAGTCCAGGTTGAGGTTAAGTGTTGGAGAATAGGTTAGGTTAGAACAAGTCCTCATCCTAACACTGTCCATGTGGCATATAGAAACATCGGAACAGGAAGACATAGGAGGATAGAGTTGCAACCATAACCTTCACATCAATTAATTGATACTTGCTTGAACATGAGCCTAATGGGCACTATGGTTCCTCCCTGCATGTATTAAACCAGCTCATTGAGTTGGTTCATGAAACTCAACAAATTTTTCCAAACATATTGAGTTTTCTTCACATACCAATGACAAATGTTCTATCTTAGACAATCCAAATACCTTACACACAAATAACTGTTTAATGAGTGAGTGCTTAAAGCTTCAAGTCGGTTTTCAAAAATTCGTGACCAGACACTTTTTCAAATTATGTACAAAACTGTTACAAGTCAGGACACAAGAAAATTCAAAATTGTAGCGTTTTCTGTGACTTTTGGACTTGAAACTTGACTTGTTATGCTAACTATTAGCATTGTTACGTGATAGTGACCCTTTGAGACTATCATTAAGTTATCGATATCAACTCAATGAGCCTCTTTAACCTGATCTATTACTTCATTAGCATACAGATAAAATTTAAGTAATTATGTGAAGTTTGCTTGACCTTCAAAGTTATTGGAACTGAATGTTGCCTACATCCATCACAAAGTTTCAAATCTTGAAATATATCTTGTTTACAAGGTTTGACAGACAGCAACCCTAGATAATCATTGACCTCCATCAAAAACAATGCCACTGTTTCTCCTGCTATTATACTTCCATACACCAAATGTGAAAATGAGATCCAAGCTTTCAACCTCTGATCACCCCTAATGACCTCTGACCTCTCCCAAAACAGAATGATTCCTATTCTTTCCATAATGTTTCTACATACCAAAACATAGCTTCCTCACTTGAGATATCATTTTTCAGGGTTCTATCCTGTTCCTGGTCCTCCATTTTGGACCCCGATATAAGTCACATGATGCTCTTCAAATAAATCTTGGACTTCAAACAGAAGTATGTCAGTTTGAGTGCAAAGTTTTCATTTATACGAATGAAAACTCCTTGAGTATTAACAAAATACATATGCGGAGGATTCCCATTAGATTGAATGAGCACTAGATCAAAGGTTTGCAAGGTTGAAGGTCCTCTCTACATCTGAGTGAACATTTGATTAGTGAAGAATTCAGTCCAGCGAACCTTCAATCCAGTTAATAGTCAATTGAGTAAACTTTTGATCTAATAAACCATAAAGAGGAGATACATCATGTTAGGCTACTTCAAACTGAGGTGAATAGACAAGTGAATGGATAGTGTGCAAGTGGATAAACAGGTTGAATATAGCTTGAATGGAATAGGATTATCTGGTGTCTTTTTTTACAAGGGTTTGAGGTTGGCTTAGATGGAAGTATATACCTCAGAAACCCTCCATCTAATGAACCGATGTCTATTTAACCTAACATAAAATGAACCCTACTTCATACAAGTAGAACCCCTCAAGACAAATTTCTGTTCTACTCAAGCTAGCTTTTTAATTATCACTTCATTTCTTGAAGCATTTTCTGACTTGTTTTAAAGCTAGAGTTGCTGTGCAATATCTACCCACTGGATGACAAATACTGGCACTGATAGCAGTTTCCTTGGCAACAAAATGAACTCAAAATAAACTCAAACAAAATGTTCCTTTCTATGAATAAACACAGGGCCCTATAATCCGAATATAAGGAAATGATTGAACTACTCTAATGACTAAAATATTAAACCATTTCCAACCACAATTTTCCTTTAACCATTGCTACCAAACCTTTATGACATGTGTAGACCCCATGAAATGATGAAATATTTACATAATAGTTGCATAGCAATTACAAGTCACAGCTCACCTGTTTACCCATTGGTTCTGGGTTTGTCACCGTGGTACTAAAGAAACCATCTTGTTCCAAGCGGCCATACAGTCCAGCCCAGTGGTTGTGACGATTTCCAGTATGTGGCAAACACCATGGAATAAGTGTGTTGAATTGACGGTCAGCAGTGTCACAACTGCGACCTTCTGCACATGAGCACACGCCTCTCAGAGCGCCAGTGGAAGATCGCCCATTTCGCTTGTCGTTGTGTGTGTACCTCCTGTGGAAATGCAGTGTTAGGCATAATGAATTGACATCTATAATTTAATGAGCGTGTAGGAGGGTACTACCAAATAACAGTGCTAATAAATACCATAACTTGTCAAGTTTCACAAAAAAATGTTACACAAACAACAGGAACTAAATAGCAAATCTTGTGATGTCAGGGGAGGGACAGGCCATATATCACTGATGCTGATAGTTTTGACATTAGTGTCTCCTAAGAATTTCCACACCAGAACTGGTGCTATGGCTGGGTGGATAAAGGCGGTGGCATTTGAAGCGATGATGTTTAGCAACTGGGAGGTCTGCAGTTCGATTCTTGGTCAGATCGTAGTAAGGTGGGGTTTTCACCCGTGAGCAATGTACCATTTTCAAATCTGAACTGGCCTTTCAAAAAATACCAAATTTGATCCAAATTGTTGAATTGGTTGCCACTCAGCATGAAGTTGTAATTCATAAGCCAACTGCTTCTCCCACAATCATGGTTGCTTTAGGGTCATAAAACAATTGCCCTTCGAGGCATGATTATCATTATTATTATTATTATAGAATTTTATTTTGGAAGTTTAAATTGTGTCCTTGAAAACCACCAGTATCAATTTACCAAACCATAAACTGATGAGTAATTATGACAAGATCAATAGACATTTTGAGTTCCACATCATTCAATTAACTTGGAAACAAGTTAATTAGAAACATTCAAACTTTAAAATAAATGTATCTGGAGAAGGTTAAAGGTATTGATGCAATTCCCCCAAATCCTTGTTAAATCATATTTTCTAGCTGTCTACAAAAATTTAGGAAATTTTGCTGGCATGTTACATACCCTTAAATCAAATCACCCTATAAAAGTGCAAAAAGTGCCAAGGCTTTTGAAAATTCAACGGAAAACAAAGGGACATTGATTTGAATACTGCGAGAATGACACTACAAACAAATCCACAAAATACAATTTGACACGAGTGAACATTTTTTCAATATTTTTTACCTCAGCTCAGGAATATGCCAAGTAAATGGGAATTTCACAAACTAAATTAATAAGTCAAGTTTTGTCAAATATATTTTGAAACTTTTGGTTTGCTTAACAAATACTGTGGTGGATGAAACCTGACCCATACCACTTTCATAGTAGGGAAATGGAAAGTGATTGCAAAAAGATTCTGCTGGCTAAACAAAAATGAACAGAGTAAAAAATTAGTTCGGAATTAATTGTTTTTTAACTTCCAGCTAAAGAACACTTAATTTTGCTCATGCTTAAAGAGTCAGGGAATAAATATCATGAGGAAAAGAAACTTGAGCACTGATGCTGCAGAATCTCCAGACCTTTTGAATGTTATGAAGTCACAACACCTTGTGACTGTTATAAAGACAAAGTTTTAGACCCTCAAATACACTTTGATCTTGCCTCTTGGGCACTCTTTGTGCAGTAACTCGACAAACTGTAAATAAGCTTGTTCCTCTCAAGGTATTAACTGCGCAAATATCTGCTACAGAGCCTTCAGTTATGGTCAGACTTGGCAAGAGTATCTTTTAGTTACTTCATTATTGATTTAGCAGAGGTGTAAAGCCAGCCATGCTTCTAGGTCTGAGATTTCAACCACAAAATATCTGGCCTAGCAAACATAGTGCTGTGTGCAAAGCAATGAAAGCTTTTGTGTCAACTTCAGAGCTGTGTCCCTAAAATTTGCCAAACATCACCTTTTCACATCAAAATATACACCTCCATATGCCTTACTCTCAAAAAACATGGTCTCACACTCTGAAAGACATTCACCAAGACTTACATTCTGTTGCTTATTAGATATTTCAACCACTGGCTAATGAGACAATAACTCAGTACATGTTATGTATTGGGATAAACAAAATGAAAGGTTGAAAAATATTGTCCACTTACAACTTTTTACATTTTGTTCCATCTTTAAGGTTCACTTCAATGTTGGGTAACTCCCTCCAGTCAGAGCCTGGTGCAAGTGGAATGTGTCGCATCCTTGCTTCAACCAATGGACTCATTTCTTTACAAATGTGGTCTCTTAAAATTGGTTGGTATTGGTTACCCCGTATCTGTTTAATTACAATGAAAACCGGAAAAGTTTACTATACTCTAATTAGAAGAAAAAAATCAAGTGTTTGGAAAAATGCATAAAAAATATTAGGCAGTTTGTGAATCATAACTGTCTTCAAGGGCAAGGGAAGCAAGGAGAACCAGAATGCAAAAATGCATTGAGGTTTCGATGATACATAAATGTTCCGTTTCAAAGAGTGCCATCATGCGCCATTATCTTCTCATTCAAATGTTATACTAGCATGTTCAAAAAAAATTTTTGTCATTCCAGATGACCTTTTGACCTCCATAAAAGCCATACAGAGCTAGAATGACAAACAACAGAGAGACAAATGGACAAACAGCTATCTTGAGAGATCACATTTAAAAAGGTTTCCAGGCTTTGACCCCTGGGGAGCCCAGATGACCTTTCATCTCTGCCAAAAACTATGGGGACCGTCTTCTGACCACAATGCATCCACATACCTAAATATGAAATCTATCCAAGTTTCCTATCTTGAGATATAGCAAAAGCAGGATTTTCAGACTTGGACCAGCAGTGACCCCAGATGACCTTTGACCTCCATCAAAAACATTAAGAACCATTTCCTGACCATAACGCATCCACATACCAAATATGAAATCTGTCAAAGCTACTTAACTTAAGATATTACATAAACAAGGTTTTCAGACTTTGACCCCCAGTGACCCAAGACGACCTTTGACCCCCACCAAAAAACAATGGGGACCATTTATTGATTATATTGCATCCACATACCAAATATGAAATCTATCCAAGTTTCTTACCTTGAGATATCATGTTGACAAGGTTTTCATACTTTGACCCCTGGTGACCTCAGATGACCTTTGACCTTCACCAAAAACAATAAGGACCATCTCCTGACAATAACACATCCACATACTAAATATGAAATCTATTCAAACTTTCTACCTTGAGATATCGTGTTAACGAGATTTTCAAACGTTGACCCCTGGTGACCCCAGATGACCTTTGACCTACCCCAAAAACAATAAGGACCATCTACTAAGTATAAAGCGTCCACATACCAAATATGAAATCCATCCAAGATTCCTTTCTTGAGATATCGTGTTAACAAGATTTTCAGACTTTGACCCCTGGTGACCCCGATGACCTTTGACCTACCCAAAAACAATAGGGACCATCTACTGACTATAAGGCATCCACATTCCAAATATGAAATCTATGCAAGCTTCCTATCTTGTGATATTGTGTTAACAAGGTTTTCAGACTTTGACCCCTGGTGACCCCAGGTGACCTTTGACCTCCACCAAAAACGATAGGGTTCTTCCTCTCAATATGGCGCATCTATACCAAGTTTGAAAAGTGTCAGACATTCCTATCTTGAGATATCGTGTTAACAAGCAAAGTGTCACAAACACACACACATACACACGCACACACACATACATACATACACACGCATGCCATCATGATTGCATTGGTTTCTCTTATCATCGAAACCAAAAACAGAAGGTTTGGAAAAGTAAACTGGAAATGTCTTTTAAGATGTTATCACCTTGGTGGTGTTGGGTAGGGGGTCAGGTTGGAGTGGTTACAAGTGCATGATAATGATGCCTTACCAGCCCTCCACTAAAAAGTGCAATGTCTTCTGGGTAATACTTAGTTGACCCTTTGTAATATGGTTCCAAGTTGTGGGATATCAAAACAGCCGGACAAGACAGAGCAGCTGCTTATATCCCTATTCTACTGTGTTGCACCTTTTGAAAACTAACCAGAATGCAAAAATGCATTGAGGTTTCAATGATGCATACAGAACATGTTCTTTTCAAAAAATGCTGCAGTTATTGTAACACATGGTGACCCAAAGTGACCTTTGACTCCACCAGTAAGTAACTGGTTTTTCTTTTAACCAAAACACTTCTACAATGAAAACCCAAATTTCATGCTGTGCCTTAAGATAATCTATCCTATTAACAAAGTTTTCATAGTTTGATCTCTGGTGACCCCAATTGACCTTCAACCTCCATCAAGGACAACAGAAGCCATCTTCCAACCATCACACATCCACATTCTAACTTTGAACCCTCTCTCATTTTCTCACCTTGAAATACAAAGTAGGAGTTTTCAAGGTTTGACCTTGGATAACCCCAGGTGAACTTTGACCTTTACCAAAATTAATAGGGTCCACCCTCTCGTCATAATTCATTAACAAACCAAGTTTGAAAAAATCCAAGCTTCCTACCACTAGATATCATGCAAACAAGGTTTTCGGGGTTTGAGCCTCCTGTGACCTTGGATGACCTTTGATCTCTAACAAAATCAATAGGGTTCTCCCTCACATTATGATGCATCAACATACCAAGTTTGAGATTAATCCAAGTTTCCTACCTTGAGATATCATGCAAACAAGGTTTTCGGAGTTTGACCCCCAGCAACCCCAGATGACCTTTGACCCCTACCAAAATCAGTAGGATTTTTCCATACATCAAAACGCATCAACATATCAAGTTTGAAATCAATCTAAGCTTCCTTGCTTGAGATATCATGTAAACAAGGTTTTCAGGGTTTGGCCCCCTGTGACCTCACATGACCTTTGACCTCTACCAAAATCAATAGGGTTCTTCCTTACATTATGATGCATCAACATCTCAAGGTTGAAATCAATCCAAGCTTCCTTCCTTGACATAACGTGTAAACAAGGTTTTCAGGGTTCGGCCCCCCTTTAACCCGAAATGACCTTTGACCTGCACCAAAATCAATAGGATTCTTCCTTACATCATAATGCATCAACATAACACGTTTGAGATTAATCCAAGTTTCCTACCTTGAGATATCCTGTAAACAAGGTTTTCCAAGTTTGACCCCCTGTTACCCCAGATGACCTTTGACCCCTACCAAAATCAGTAGGGTTTTTACATACATCATAATACATCAACATATCAAGTTTGAAATTAATCCAAGTTTCCTACCTTGAGATATCATGTAAACAAGGTTTTTGGGGATTGACCCCCTGTGACCCCAAATAACCTTTGACCTCTACCCAAAATCAATAAGGTTATTCTTCCCATCATATTGCATCAACAAATCAAGATTCAAATCAATCCAAGCTTCCTACCTTCAGATATCGTGTAAACAAGATTTTCTGGGTTTGACCCTCTGTGACCCCAAATGACCTTTGACCTCTACCAAAATCTCAAGGGCTCTTGCTTACATCATAACGCATCAACATCTTGAGTTTGAATTTAATCCAAGTTTCCCAACTTGAGATATCATGTAAAAAACGTTTTGGGGGTTTGACCCCCTGTGACCCCAAATGACCTTTGACCTCTACCAAAATTTGTAGGGTTCATCTACCCATCATACTGCATCAACATATAAAGTTTGAAATCAATCCAAGCTTCCTACCTTAAGATATTGTGTAAACATGGTTTTCTGGGTTGGACCCCCTGTGACCCCAAATGACCTTTGAACTTGACCAAAACCCATACCATTCTTCCTCTTGATATGGGACATCTATGTACGAAGTTTGAAAACTTCCTGACATTTCTACCTTCAGATACTGTGCTAATGAGTGAAATGTAAAGTGTTTCAAGTCCTATGAACATTTCTACATTGAGATACTTTGTTAGTTAGTTAAATGTAAAGTGTTTCGAGTCCTTTGACACCTGTCACACCAAATAACCTTTAAACTCGTTGAAAACTGATATTGTTCTTTTTCTTGATATAGGACATCTATGAACCAAGTTTGAATACTTTCAAACATTCATACCTTCAGATACTGTGTTAATGAGTTAAATGTAAAGTGTTTCAAGTCCTATGGCATTTCTACATTGAAATACTGTGTTAATGAGTTAAATGTAAAGTATTTCGAGTCCTTTGACACCTGTGACCCCGAATAACCTTTAAACTCAATGAAAACTTATGCTGTTCTTTTTCTTGATATGGGACATCTATGTACCAAATTTGAATACTTTCAAACATTCCTACTGTGCCATATCGTATTGTAAAGTGTTTCGAGTCCTTTGACCCCTGTGACCCCAGATGACCTTTGAACTCCACCAAAAACGATAGGGTTCTTCCTCTTCATATGGGGCATCTAAGTACCAAGTCTGAAAACTGTCAGTCTGAAAACTGTCAGATTCCTATCTTGAGATATCGTGTTAACGAGTTAGTTGTGTTAAATGTAAAGTGTTTCGAGTTTTTGACCCCTGTGACCTCAAATGACCTTCAAACTCGACCAAAATAGAGAGGGTTCTTCCTCTTAATATAGGGCATCTATGTACTAAGTTTGAAAACTCAGCGACATTCCTATCTTGAGATATCGTGTTAACAAGCAAAGTGTCACAAACACACACACACACACATACACGCACATACACGCACACACACACACACATACATACACACGCACGCCATCATGATTGCATTGGTTTCTCTTACCATCGAAACCAAAAATCCATTGTTAGCCTGACTGGGTGCATTTTTAGACTTTGCACATCAGAGTATGTGCAAGTACTTCTAGCAACTTGTTGATAACGAATTTGTGGTCCATATTGCCCTTGGAAGCTTGTCCGGTAAAGAGATTTAATAAGACATGATAACTATGGAGATAGTTGGTGAGCATTACAAAAGGTTTAATGTATGGCTAACGAATACCCTAGCAACATGATACTTACCATTTTCTGAAAGGCTGTTTGAGGTTCTCCATCATAGGGTATTTCTAATTTATTGGCACCATTCTTGATGGGTGGAAGGTCTGACATGGAATCCCTGACAGTTATGGTACGGTATGGTGCGGATGTAGACCAAGCAATGTTGCTTTCGATTTTTTTTGCATCTATGACTACGCTCAGCTGACAGGCTCTAGGAGCAAAGACATGCCTGGGTTCTGGATACATGGGAAGTTTCTCCCCAGGGGCAGCAGCCAGGATAATGGCCCTTCTGCGAGTCTGAGGGACTCCATATTGGCCAGCTTGGAGAATACCAAAAGTACACTGTGTAAAGATATGATGGAAAATTTGGATAAGTCAGTGAATTCATCAACCCAAAACCTAAAGAGAGACTTCCGTAGAAAAAAAACCCAACATATTAATACTCATATTAAGTCTGAAAAAGTTTTGTGCTGCCAAAAACTGTCTCAAGAAAAGTTTTTCTTAGATCTGAAAGGGTCCCCTTTGCAAAAACTGGTTCGAACTAGCTCCTGTTCTTGCTCCCAAAGAGAAAACACCCCTAGGACTAAATATTACTGAGGCCTCAATTATTACAGGGGCACTAAATGCTACGTAGGAGAGCTCTGCTCTGTCATTACATAATTATCATTAAAATGAATTTTAACAATATCCAACCATACCTCTCAACACAAAACCAACTAAGATATAGCACCACATAAAGTGAAAGAATTATTTTACCTCCACCAAAACAAAATTTAAGATGAGAAAGTCAGAAATGACATTTTACATACCAAATCCATTGAAAGAAACAAACTTCCAAATCAAAGGATATCCAGACAATGCCTTTGTTTAGAGATTTCATGAGAAAGAATGGAAGAGATATTCACTAAAAGGACTTCGTTACAAAGGATTTAACAGCAGAAACAAAGGGACCTGTCAATCAAATAGTGACACCTTAAAAGATAAAATCTGTTTCAAGAACACATTGTCTGAAAAAATTTGTTTGTTATGTTTCCTTTTCTAGCAACTCCCTGTTCTAAGCTTGAAATACTTGCCAAAATTGTTATCTCTGAAAATGGACAACAGAGTAGCTGATCACCTATGCGTTGCGAGTGACCTCAATGAGTTCAATGGTCCAGGGAGCAAAACCCTTCGTTTCTTCTCCCAATGTTCACAATATATGTGGAGATTACACGGTTATATATGTTTAAGTTTAGCATTACTTTTGGCAAGATGTTCCTTTGCAATATTCTGATAAATTTAAGTATTACTTCATTTTAAATACTTTAATTCAAAGAACTGGAAAGTTCCAATTTTCATAGGTTTAAAGCTCAGCAAGTGGGTCAGTTCCAGTTAAAACAGAACAGTTGGCAAGCATGATGTTCCGTGTAGAAATACCAACCAGGCAGTCGTGTGAACAGTCACGTCTGCCATGAACACCCTCCCATGTATTCCTGTGATAATTTCCAACCATCAAAGAACTAAACTATACCAAGATCCCAGTTGAAATGTTGGTAATTTTATCGCCTAAATGAATGACTCTGTCCTATTTAAATGCAGATAAAGATAGTTATCTTTATTGACCTCTGCTATCTTAGAAATGAAGAACACATTATTTCATATAGAACCTATTCAAACTAACACCCAGGTGGAGCACAACCTTCTATAGGAAATAATATGATCTCCATTTCTTCTGAAAGCAGAGGTTAATGAAGATAATTGAAGTTATCTGCATTTAAATAGGATCCAGTCATTTAGGTGATAAGAGTATCAAATCTTTTTCAAACTTTTATCAAATGAATTCAATTTACCTGGTAACCCATTCTGATAAGACACCTTAAAGCCAGCTTCAGCACCATACTCTTCTTGAATGATACAAAATTACGAACATTCTCCAGTAAAAAAAATCGAGGGCGGTAATAATCGCAGTAACTGAGGTAGGATGATATTAAGGAATTCTGTAAACAGAAAAGAAGACTCCAGACTTATCTCAAGTGTGGTAGCTATAATAGTCAGTACTGGTCTATTTAAATGGGAAAACAAGTTCCCCAACCAGTACAGAGTGTTATTCACAACCTGTCACAGGCCTCTAATTTAACAGCTGTCACTGCTGCCATTGCCATCCTTTATTCTTTTTGCCGCAATACCTGGATGAAATGACTAAAAGTTGAGGTCACAGTTCTCTTCGTTGCCTTCAGTGTATGACCTTCTGCCTTGTGCACTGTTTCAAGTGCACAGCATATAGTTTTGTTGTGTTTGCTAATTTCCTGATGAATTTTTGGCAAATGGCCTTGGTACCCTTGTTCAGAAATGAGAATGGCCTTAATGCCCTGACTAATGGCCTTGATGCCCTAAAAAGTCCAAACTGAACCAAGACCAAATGACCTTGCCCTTCAAAAGCTGAAGTGCAGGGCCTGCTACCAGTACAAAGTTTTTTATTGAAAATGAGTCACACATCTCCTTAAAAATACTCTTGACTTTCTTTGTTTCACTCTGCTTTAAACACAATTTCTCTTACACAAAGTTAAGAACATCAAATAATGCAACCAACAGACTTTTTTCCAAATAGCGGTTACATGGGATTTGGGGATAGATTTTGGTACGTAGCATTTTTATTGATGTCATTCCAACATGGCCAAAACAACGCACAACAAAACACTATCCCACAAACCAATGACCCACAACTGGAGAAAAGGCCATGGCCAGCCAAACATAACCCAATTGGTTAGAAACTGGGCTATAAAATTTCATCTAGCCTAACCCACAAGTTTTTGAAATTGCTATTGGAAAAGGGTCTATTATGATTATTTTGTCAGTTGCTTCTTCTTTAATATGTGTCAATTGTTTTGTAATTTATTGTTATTCATTTTGTGGGTATAAATAAAAATTAATTATGCAAACAAACAAACAATGATAAAGGAAATATGCAGTCTAGAAAAGTTGAATATATGTGAAAGTTGAATGCTTGCTGCATTCGCCACTGTCAGTATCTCAATGGCCACTAAGTTTTCTCAAGCTACAACCTTGCTCATCAAAAACAATTCAAGACTGATTAAAGTGTATGGCTCATCAAATTTGCCATACAAAGAAAAAGAAGAAGAAAAAAAAACCTTAGTCTGTAAGGAGTTCAGGGCTGAAATTAAATGACGGCTACGAAAGCCAACGCCACCGTGCCCCGGGGAATGGCTGTTATGCCATACAAAAACAGCCATTGATTACGGCCGCAGTGGCCATAGTCCCCTCAAGCATGTGGCTATCATGCCCTACAACAGGGTTGTTAATTTTTTTGATTTGAAAATCAAAAAAATCAGATTTTAATGATTTTAATCAGATTTTTTTTAATTCCTTACAGATATGATAACACAAAATTTCCTGGATGCTAGTGTGTACTCCATAACCTATCAAAATAATGTTTTAAGCTTCCAGGGATATCATTTGAAAAACAAAAAGAAAAAAAAAGTATGGATAAATAAAAATATTTATGGCCCACTGTATCGGGGATTCTGGTGAATACAAGAAACATACAAGACAACCCCTCCATGGTTCGTTATAATATGGGACTCATGACTGAAGTACTGTGCTATATGAATGAAAATGTGCATAAAAACAAAGTGATTTCAAAAGAAGAAAACTTGTAGAAAATAGCAATATACATTCCCAAAAGAAAATGCTAACTGAACAATGCACACCAACAATCCTTTGAGATGGTATTGAGGCTGTAGGCATACAGCATGTATGCAGTGTGTTGAACTAACTGGGAATTAATTCCTGGTTGAAACAGGGAACTGGTACTCCTTGTTGCTGAACTGCACGTTGGTTTAGTAACGATGACCATAACGACAACAACAATAATAATAATAATAATAAATATACATTGAACTTATATAATGCCAAATCAAGAACAAAAGTGTTCATCAATCCATCTATCAATTCTCAATATTTCTTTTACTTGGACTTGTTAAAATCTCATTGAGCATGGTTTCGGTCCTGTTATGAGGGGTTGGTAAAACCCGAGGAATAATTTACCCAGTATCACATCGCAATTTGCTACACAAATAGGTCAGGTTGCTACACAAATGAAAAATTTTTTGTAGCAATTTTTTATGTGCATAACCCTTGCAGTTTCACAAACAATGGGTGACAGATCTCGAAAATCTTCAAAACTGCAAAATTTGAATGCTAAATTACTCCCTGAAAACCCCAAAATAATTGAAGTTTATGTTTGGTGCAAAGAGCACCTTACATCATGCTGTGGTGCGGTATTTATACTAAAATATCTGATATTTCCAACTTGTTGCCAGGACAGTTTGGTGGGAAAGTAAGCATGCTTTACATAGCTTATACTATCTTATACTTAACAGGTTCATTTTAGGGTCCTCTACTGTCCTCAACCAACTAGATAAAAAGGCTCATGATCACTATGAATTGGGTTGGTTTTTTGCAATGAAATACAGTACAGTAAATCTCCCTTGAACTGTACAAAATATTGACAGTCAATGGGGTCAATACTGATGCATGTCTTACTAGGGGTATACATTGTGTTTAATCATTCTTAACCGCTGTTGTTTCTTCAAATTAGTTGAATTCAGTGAATAATCCAACCATAAATATCTTCTTCTGTCCATAAATAAAAATTTTCCAAAAAAGTGATTTAAATCAATGATTTTTTTGAAAAAAATCATTTGATTAAAATCGAAATTTAAATCAGTGATTTTAATCAGGGCGATTAAAAATCAAACAACCCTGCCCTACCATATAAATGACAAAATGGTGGCAGAACCTGACATAGAAATTTCTCAGCAAAATCCTACAGATTATACTAAAAAATAGAAAAAAGAAAAGCAAGATGCCATTTGCACAGATCCAAAAGGAGATGGGAAATTAACCGTGTATTACTGACTGTCAAATTGCGACTTCAAGTAGGAGATAAGCTGATCGGATAGATGTTCTATGAGGGCACCTATTATACCACTGTTCTGTGCCAAGCAGTCCCAAAGTTGAGATTAGCATAAATTATTGAATTTAGATGAAAACATCTAAAATCAGACACAACAAAATTTGCTTTTCAGATTGGTGCTGGAAATGTGTGATTTATACTCTTGCACTTATGGGAAAATTCTGGCTAAAATTATATCCATTTGTGCACAACACAGAACCACTTCCAAAGAAATGGCCATGGTGCCCTGACACACAAAAACTTTTGGCCTTGGTGCCCTACCAGATGACCTTTGTGCCTTTCAAAATTTATGAATGGCCATGCCCTCCTTAAACCTTAATTTCAGCAGTGGGAGTTGATTGACATTCTTCAACTTAAAAAAAAAGATCATTTTAACCATTTTTAAAAATTCTACGAGAGTCATGCATGACTTCAAGGAAAGTGTAGCTGTGACATGACTCCCAGACAAGAGTCACGACTGAAATAAAGTCAAGTAACCTGTCCAAGACTAGTCATCCAGCACCCAAGTTCAAATTCTGTCTTGAGTTCTATAAGAATGTAGTTGGTGATATGATGCCCAAAGAATATTAAAATCTTGGGTAAACCTGCCACTGAATTCAAAGGAAAAAGGTTACACATATTCCATTTATTTTCTTTAATACAATCCATTGAATAAATGTAAGTCTCATTCACTTTCTTCAAATTTTAAGTTCAAAAGAACTGAAATTTGAAGAAAAGTAACTGGTGAGTAGAAATTTCAAGGACTATGGGTAAGTTAATTTCAAACAGATTCTGATTTCTCATCCATTTACGAAGAAGTTAAAATCAAGTGTTCTAAAGTAAATACCTTAAACTTTGAATATTCTCTGGAATTAAATCGATTCATTCCACTGAAGCCCTGACATGGAGGACCTCCACAAAGTAGGTCAACCTCACCCTTCTGTGGTAACTTTTGACCCATGGAGTTGACCATTTTGCCCTAAAGAAAATGAAATAAAGATATTAATCAACCAATATGCGTCCAAACACGTCACTGAGCAATATATAACCATGCCATGAGCATTGGTAATGCAGATGTCATGATCTATATTTTCTTGAATAGGTTACAACATATTTTGTGGTGGGTTCTTGAAGAGACAAGGTGTAATAGCTTGTTAGGCTTTTGTAAGTGTAGTGCTTCCTTTCTATGTAACTGTTTATTTGGTTCCTCATGATGAGTGACACTTGTTGATAAGACCTTAAGGGTTTTTGTTATTTATCTACTAATGTTATTTGTAAATTTGTGTTGTGATAAACCAAATGATGAATGAACAAACTAGAGTAGATTAGCAACTGTCACTCAACTCTTCCTATGTTACAAGTTCAGTTGTTAATTCATTTTGAACAAAATCATGGTGTACACTTAACACATTCCTGGACAACTCGAGTTGGGCTGACCAGAATGTTAACTCTGTTCACATAGCAGTTGGACTGTGTCTGGGATAAATCTCTATAGCTAGTTCATCCCCTTAAAATATACTGCCTATGAGGGCAGGAATCAAAAACCTTGATTCATAGTACAAATGACCAGTTTGTGTAGGACAGTGGCATAAGCAATAGGGAAAGAGAAGATACCAAATGTATTCCCCCCCCCCCATCCCTCAATCTTTCTTTTCCTTCCCATGATTTCCATCTTTTTTTTCTCCCTCCCTCCCCAGCTCACTCCTCTGTGAAATTTTCAAATAGATAATAAAATTATTGAAGGATAGGTAATTAGCTGACTGGAACTCATGGTGTGTGCACAGTGGACACAGGAAGTTACAAGAACAGGCCTATTTGCTAGCAATGCCTCCACTGGGGCCAAAAATGATCAAAATGGCCAAATATTCCCAGTTTTCTTTGGTTAATCATGTTGCTAGGAAGAAAATGTGTTGCCCTCTAATATGACACCTGTACAGAAAATTTTAGAAAAATCCACTGGCAATTACTGAGGCTGAAACCTTTTGAAAAGTGAGATAGATATTTTCAGTGAGATGGACAAATCTTCCCAGAAGGAGGAAGGAGTGCTCTTAATTGTGCCTACTAAATACTAGTACCATACAAACTTATTTCTTCCATTGACAAAATAAACCTGAATAATTACCTCCATGACAAGCTTAAGAAGGTAGTTGCAGTCCTCTGTCAGCACTACTGTGCCTGGATTGTTCAGTTTAAAGGCCTGGGCAGCAGGCTCAATGATTTCAATAGCAAAACAGGGTTCACATACACCAGCCTGGTGGAAACCTTCTGAAAGACCTGTAATATAAATAAAAAGTAGGAGACAAGCAAGACTAGAGCATGAAAAATGTGTTAAGGGGGGGGGGGGGTGGTTTGGGGGGTGTAAGGAAGGAGGGTTGTGTAAACTGAGGTCAGTAGGGTTTGTGTAACAAGAGATATATTGTGGTGTTTTTAGGATCCTATTTGGTCAAGTATTAGGGAATAATTTATCCAGTATCACATCGCAATTTGCTATACAAACAGGCCAAGTTGCTACACAAATGAAAAATTGTGTAGCAATTTTTTGTGTGCATTACCCTTGCATTTTCACAAGCAATGTGTGAGAGACATAAAAAATCTTTGAAACTGCTACGCAAAATTTGAATGCTAAATTATTCCCTGATGTATACCTGCAAAATATTATTATTCATTCTTTCACTAAATGCACTGTTAAATTATTGGAAAACAGGTGATATAAGACTGCAAAGATATAATAATACTAGCCACTGTATGGCATTAAAGAAAAAACTAGGAATGGTATTAAGTTTTACTGTGCGATTGAAAGACCAAGATACATCACACAATTCACAAAAAAAATTGAAATAAAACAATTAAACATTGTGAACATTCTTGCTGCAAATGAGCAGCCCGCCAAAAAAAAAAAAAAATAAATAAAAAAAAAATCATGCAGTGCATAATGCAGGATTCAAGAAAAATGTTGTACAGTGATGAAGAACAGCTAATCTTACCTCCTACTCCAGCAAAGACATCCAAACATTTTAATTTCTTTATTTCTACTTTTTCTTCCTTTTCTTTTTCATCTTCTTCAAGCTGTGTCCCCTTCCCTTTGCCTTTACCCTTTCCTTTTCCCTTCCCCTAAGGAAAATAAAATTAAAAATGTCAAATAGTGGCTGTGTCAAAAAAAAAACCCAACCTGCCTGCATGATCAGGTGCCTGGAGTTTCATCAAGGCTGGGTCATACTGAAGACTTTAAAATGGAACCTATTACTTTTGTGCTTGGTGCTCATCAGCGTAAACAATGGAGTAGGGAAAACAAGTCAGTGAGCCACAACTGGAAAAAGGTCATGACTTAAACCTATTGGTAAGAAACTGAATAGCCCATCCTGCTGAGAACGTAAAACCTTTGGAGAAAATAAAGTTTGAGCACATGAAAAAGCTGATGGGCCTAGACTAGGGCTGTCACCTTGTAGCAACTAATTGCAAACATCCACATATGTAATTAACTTGGAGTATAAAAATGCTACTACTGAAGTGTTTTTTATTAACTGTAGGACTAAAATTCTCAATCAAATGCAATAAATTTCAAACTTTGTACCCAAGGGTTGGACTTTTCAGACTCTCATTTATAGCTACTTACTTTGTATATTTTTGTACTTATTTATTTACTTTGGAAAATATACACATAACTTCACCCAACAACCTTCATAAACGTCAAATGGAAGCAGGTAGAGATATCTGTAAATATAAAGCCTCGTCCACACTATGCAACTCAATGCAACGCAATTACACATTGCAACGAGGTAGTTCAGACACGTTGCAAAGTGTGGAATGCTTTGCAACACAATTTCATGCCAACCAAACATGTTCTGTCACATGAAACTGAAATGTGCAATTGACAAGAATGACGGACTTCTGAGATGAAGCCTACAAAGTTCAGTTAATCAAAATGGACAGAACACATTCCTGTCTCTTCAACGTAACAAATAAAGAGAATGTTAACCCTTAAAATTTTGTGTGAATTGCTTCATGGACCTGCAACTTGTTGCATAATGTGGACACTATGCTCTTAAAACTTGTAGTGGTCAGTCGCTCACTAAGACAAGACAGTCTTGTTGCAATAATTCGTGATGCATAGTGTGGACAGGGCTGAAGTCGTATCCCTGTATGGCTTGAACATTTTTTTATGTTCAATGAAATTTCACAGTCCAGTTTCTTACCAACTGATTTTAAACAGGTTGGCCACAGCTTTTTAGCATTTGTGGCTCACTGGCATGTTTTCCCTACTCCATTGCTCATGCTGAGCACCAAGCATAATGAAGTAGGGCCTAGTAGGTTTCATTTGTAAAGTTTTCGATATGGCCCAGCCAAGACTTGAACTCCAGACCTCCCAGTTCAAGTCAGATGCTTTAACCACTTGACCATTGCAACCAGTTGGAACATATGTTAAGGAACCTTTAAGTTCATTGCTTAGTTCTCTAGCATCAATTGAAAGATCAATATCTTGCAATATCTCACTCTTATTCTGAGCTGTGCAGCATGGTCTCTGTCACTTTAATATCAACTTAGGTGGTCATTCCCTTTGATTTTCTTCCTTGTTACTAAGCACTGTAAGATATAAATAAACCAAAACAATCTTACAAGGACTGAAATTTAAAACTTTACCTTTCCTTTGAGACTCGTGTTTCTAGCACTACTGGGTGGATCTTCAAAGGCTTTGGTGGCGCTGTTATAAGCCTAGAAAAGAACAAGTTCCTGACGGTTGGCTTGGCAGATCACAGCATAATGTTCCCTTACATACTGACATTAATTCCTTTAAAAGAAGGTCTTGAAGTAGGAAACTAACCTACACTTAAAGTTTTATTAACACATGGTAACATATTGACCAAAAATTTCATCCAAATCTAACACTTGTGATAACAAATCCATAAAAACTAAAACTAGATCCAGCGAAAATCCAACATGAACGCTTTCACCTTACCTCTCGAAAATAGAACCTGTGAGGTCCACCTAATGTATAGCTTTCTACACTCTCAAAGAGATCGTCTGCAAATACCACAGTGCATTTTCCCTGTACTCCTGAAAAGTCCACAGTAGCCTCTGTTCAATGAAAGAGGAGTAAGAATGTGACTAAAATTTTAACAACTTGTAAAATCTAAAAGTATATTCTACAATGATTAATTTCTTTTAGGAAACAGTAATTACAGTTCTCCATGGGTGAAATATGAAATGCACTTATGTGTAGCTTTTGACAGCACTTGTAGTTACAGTGAGAAGGCTTGTACCCATATTACACACACACACACACACACACACACAAATAAAATGAAAAGAAATTATCAGTGCTTGAAAAGGGAGTACTTACCCATCCTACAGGGACTACTTACCCATTCTACAGAATTCGGTAGGCTTTAATTAAACAAATTGTTCCGAATGTTATCATTCTACATGTACTTCAAGGAGCGGGAGCAATAAAACCAGTGCTGTCATTTCAACAATAACAGTATTGGAAATGATACCAATGGAGATTTACCCTGTTGCACTCTTCAACTGTATACTGAGCACCCAGCAAGAAGGCAACAGTTCCTACTCATTTCAAGTTGTGTTAAACCTAACCATAACCCCTACAAATTCATTAAACTTCATACCTTCATCACTGTAGTATAGCAGATTCAGGTCTGCCTGGTAACTGGCTGAGATACCCTTGTGCGTATTTTCAGGACGGTAGAACTTCTTCACTCTCAACTTGATGTCTTTACTTCCTTTTCTTATCATAATGTCAATGATTTTAGCGATACGAAAAGGCTCCGGACATTCCAGGTTGCTGCCCTTCACATAGTCTGTCTTCTTTCGATATGCCTCTGGATAAACGGTCTCATCCTACAATATGCAAACAACATTTCAAATCTCAATAAATTGGCTGATCCAAGCATGCCTTCGAAGTGGTGTAAATAACACTAAACCAAAACTACATTGAACAAGTCTCCATAGTATGCAAGACAGACTACTTAAAAACCTTTTTAACTTTTCTCACATTTACTTTAAACATCACATTTGGCAACAGCATTAGAAAAAGTTCATAATTTCAACAAGCATACAACATGTATACTCTTTTTTCAAAAAATGGCGTTCAGGTAAAACACTGATAAAAAAGAAAGAGACCGATGGAAATGCATTAGGCAAACAGGTCTTTTCAAGAATTTTGAAACCAGTTATCTCCCAAAAACCCACAACCCCAAAATTAGTCCTCTGTAATCCCCTACTTTCTCTCATCAGTGAGCAGGAAAATTGTTTGCTTTAATAGCTAGCAGAACAATTTATTCCTTCATCTTTGATCTTTGGGGACTTTCAGCTACACCTGGTAATTGATCCTATTCAAGGATACCCACCAAAATGCAAGATTCAGCAGGTATGTGAGTAACAGTCTCAGAGGAATTATTGTAAACACAAAACTATTTACAATTATCTTACCACATCTTTGCGGACAATAGTCTTTTTTGGAGGAGGTTTTGGCTTGATATTGAAGGAAATGCTCTCCGGTAATAAGTAAACACAATCTCCAGGTTTGTATTCTACATTTTTCAGAAAGCAGGAGCTGTGCAGAAAGGAAAGGAAAAATTAGAAGTGGTTTTACAGTCCAGTTTCTAGTCTATTGGTTTAAGTTGGGCTGGCAATGACCTTTCTTCCAGTTGTGGCTGACTGGTTTCTTTTTCCTACTACACTGCTTATGCTGTGCACAAAGCACAATGGCAGTAGTTCCCATCTTTAAAGTCTTCGGTACAACTTGACTAGGAGACGAACTCCAGACCACCGGACTGCAAGATGGATGCTTTAGCCACTAAAGCATGCAGTCAGTCAAAGTAGAGGTCTACGTTAAAAAGGATATTTTGTCTTTTTCTTTGTTACTTTGATCCATGCAGCTTTTTGGTGGCAACTGTGTCGATGTTCCCAGGGTTCCTTGTTGCAAGGGTCTGATGTTTACAGGCTGAACATATTGCTGGGAACATCTAACCCTGGGAACCATGAAATCATTACCAACTTTTCCAATAATATTAAAACATCAGACTTCAGGAAAATTGAACCTAGGGACCATCGGGTAGACCCCTTTTTGGTGTCAGCATGTTTCCAGTAAGCATGGTAATATTAGTACTTTATTAAATTATTCAACTTTCTTACCTATAGTAGAGTTTACCAGCATCACCATTTCTATTTTCAATTTCTTCACCAACTCTTGGGGTCTCACTCTGCAAGCACAAATCAAGAGAAAATTATAACAGGCATGTTCTGGTGGCTTTTAACTAGGGGGCTTGTATGAAAGAAGAAATATTCCTGATCATTTCCTATGAAGCCTGTAGTGATACCTTCTATGCAACTCATGACATCTGTTTTTTTTAAAGGTTGGTCGTGTTTTTATAAAAATATCTCCAAATCTCAATAATGTGCTTCAGATTCCTTGTTTTTTTTTTATAATTGAAAGTTTTGTTTTTCCTTGAAATTTGACACTGCTGAAATGTTTTGATGTCTTTTCTTCAAGATCTAGCATAATCTTACAACTTATGTAGGATACAGCATACAATGTTGCTAAAATATTCCTAGAAGCTTCAATATCATAAAGAAATTGAATGCAATGTCAAATTAATGTGCTGTGGGACATCAAAGACTTCCCACAATGTTCTTTATCTGAAAAAATATTGCAGTTCTTTGAAAAATAGTGTCTTCCCTTCTTACTATCTTCTGAATGATATATGCTATTGAGATGCAGTTTTCACCTCCTGAAAGGGAAAAATTTTCCACACATTTTGAAGTCAATGAATTTTGTCTTTGGAATATGCCTTTAAAACACAAGTTTTCAAAGAAAGTACTTTTGGAAATCAATTCCAAATTTGATGTAAAGGTTTACTTTTCAGAATATATAGATTGTAAGATGCATGGTTGCCTTCAGTACCAAAGGTTCACTAGAGCTGACATTCAGTAGGTGGAATGTCCACTAACCAGAGCACTAATTTGAATTTGTGACTTAAAATCATGAACTGACACAAAAATGTAACGATTTACTAGCAAACACAAACCCTCTACCATTCACTTTATTAAAAGGACGATTTCCCGACAAAATGTCTCCTCACCATTTTCTTCTCTTCTACTCTCACACAGCAATCACAAAAGCGATACCGGGGTATTCCTTTTGGCCTGGGGGTGACAGGAAGGTCCTCAAACCGGGCCAATTGTTCATGATACCACTTCTGGTAGTAAAAAGTTTTGCCATTATCTACTTCAATGACTTTATCCGTATGGAAGTCAGGAGATCCACCGATCATAAACCAATCAGAGGTAGGCTTCTTTTGAATGACCTGAAACAAACAAAAAACTATTGAAATAATTTTTTTTTTTTATAGAAACATTAATAATACTGACTTTGACGTTAAAAGGGGGGAGGGCAGAGAAGGTTTGGGAGGGTGGGTGAGTAAGAGACAGGGTGGGAGAGTGAAGGGAGGAAGGGAAGAGAACACATATATAGCTTCCAAATGCTTTTTCTTTGTATGTTGTTCATTTCAAAGATATTTACAGTCATGTATCAAATATGTCCTATTGTCCAAAATTGGTAAAATTTGTTTCGCACAACCACTTTCTCTCTCTCAGGTTGCCAGGACCGCATGTGTGGTCTCTGCCTCTCACACCGAAGGCCCAGGTTCTATTCCCAGGTCAAGTCATACCAAAGGCCCAGAAAATGGAACACACTGCTGTTTTGCGTGATGCTCCGCATAAGCAATGGAGCAGGGAAAACAAGCTAGTGAGCCACAACTGGAAAAAAGGCTGTGGCCAGCTCGACTTGAACCAACTGGTTGGAAACTGGGCCATAAAAAATTCTCCTAATTCTCAGGTTGTCCAAAGGACAAGTAAATGTTATTTGTAATTGACTAGTTATTCTACCATTGCAAGAAAGAATGTTACAACATATATAATTACAATGGGTTTTGAAACAATGGTATGACCTACTGTTTATTACTGAAACAGATAGAAATGGAAAACTATAAAATAAAATCTAATCTTTGTTTTCTATTGCAGACATATCAAAAACAACTGTTTGCATATCATTTTTCACCTTCATTTGGATAACCAAACATTTTTTCAGACAACCACTATGTCTCCAGCTTGTCTGACGGACAACTTGAAAATTTCCTTAAAATTAGGCCTGATGTACAAATGCATGGTAAATATTAATTATTTTAAAACTACTCTGATTTTCCAGAGCACTTATAAATTTTGCAATTGTGTCTATAATTAAGATGAAGAAATGCCTGTATAAGAAATGCAATCATTTTGAATCAATGCCCAGCAAAGTTAAAACAAGGACACTATTTGCATTGGACAGCATTAGTGACATTCACCTCCATTGTTTAAAATACATGATAACGCTAGGCCTAAATGTCAGTTAAGGTCAGCCAGAAAGAGATTAATGATGTCACATGAGCCCAAACCTCCACTCCCCCCCCCCCCCCAAAAAAAAAAAACAAACAAACAAACAAATATTGCCCTTGTTACTCTAAATCACAATTCAGTGTTGCCAACACAATGATGACTGCCCCTCTGTATACCAGATAAACACCTTAGAGAGACAGTTCTTGCCATTACATTTGTAGAAAGTACTCCAAACTAGAATTTGATCCTCACCTCACACTTGCATGAAATTGATGCCAAATATGTGTCTTGACACTCATCTACCACAAATAATTCAAGAGGGTCTGACGTTTCACCAAGAACAGTCTCTGAACCATATCTAAGTATAAAACATAAATATGTTAGTCAAATGATTACGTACAAAAAAACTAAATCAATTCTTATCACACTGAATTGAGTTGAGGATGCTCTCTAATTTTGAATAAACAAATACATCTGGTAACAGTTTTATCCCGATCTCGAGAAAAATGACGCATTCGAGTTAAACCATTCAAGGTGACAGCCATCACATGACCTAAGAAAGCAAGCGGAGGTGCACCTTTTGGTTAAATATTTACATTTTAAAGTATCCTCATGGTGACACATATTGCTTGCATCATGACAAGGGTTAAGGCAGGTGATGTCCTGCAATCTGCATTAAAGTTGCTTTCTATTATCTCAAAAAATAGCCGCAGCACATAATACAAACATTAAGTCATCAACTCTTTCTCTTTTACTGGTGTAAAGGAATGATTAGACTAAAGAGCCTGTGATGTATTAAAAAAATGTAAGGCACCATAACTTCACTCTGTTTTGAAACTTACTTATTTTACAGAAAATTAACAAAATATGTTGCAATTATCCAAGTCAAACTCACATTTCATACATATGCAGGCATTCAAATTTTGTAACTTTTGTCTTACACAACACCCTCACAATTTTTCATGCTTTTACATTTTGGTTAGTATTTTAGATGAGATTTAATGACAAACCAACATGAAAGAGTTTTATAGTGTCTACTACAGGAAAAGATAAAGAGTAGATACAGTTTTGAATACAATATTAGTTCAAGTTGGCTTCAAATAACAGTTCAAATATGGTTCCAGTCCTTAACTTCAGTTGCTGCTTTCATATTCTTCCACCCCCAAGCTCAAATGGGGGGGTCGGTTCTTGCTTTATGGCTTGCATGGCAACATTCTGACCTACTTCTATGACTCCATCTTGTTTTAATTCTTAGAGTGCAAACTGTACTGGTTTATAATTATAGGAGGGTTTGAAACAAAAGCCAATTAACGATGCCATATGAACACATGCCAATCAAGCTTGCAGTTGAATCTTGTTTTGAAACAGATATAATGTTTTGAGGATCAATAAGCCTACTGGCTTATCAATGATCTGATACCTGAGTGAGTCAAGCCAATCAAAACTGATTTCATGCTTTCAACTCTATGAACTGACTATCTGCAGTTATTCTGGACTCTTACAAATCATGAGTGTTCAAGTGTATAATGAAATGAAATGAAATACCTGACTGCACATTACCAGATTGCTTGTATAAAGCTTTAAATTTTATAAAACATCTTTTACAAGGGCAAATGCACTTAAATATCCATGAATTCTGACTTAAGTGAATGAAAAAAGGTTTGGTTAAGTCCTCAATGAAATGAAATGCTTCAATTAGATTACAGGAAAGAAACTTTTGAGCTGATAACATGCACCGATGATTCAGCTTTCTATATGTTGTTAGTCAACCAAACTTTTTGAAACTTATGATAGAGGGCAGCATATACTCACAAGTACCACTGGGCATGAAACATTTGTTCTCCATCCTCCTGCTGCCACATATATATCACCTTAGCGATGAAGACTGGTTTGGAAGGATCATCTGGGTGGACCATTACATGGTCACCTTGTGTTATCTAGAGAATGACATAACAATTACTTCAACATGACCCAATCTGAAATATGTATACGGCCAGATACTCCTCTTAAATTTAACCATTCAGTTCAAGGTTCCCACACTTGTGAAGTACTGAAGTTGAGAACTTTTTCCAGACTTTTTGAAAAATAAAATGGAAATGTTTAGTACTAAAACATGAAGAATCTCATAAAGCTTCATTTTTAAGAGTTTACCCTGCATGGACATGAACAAAACATGATCAGAACTATCGTAAGCATGAGTTTTTCAAACTTCATGACCATATAGTAAGTTTTCCAGTCAAAGCACTCCAAATTCAAGTATTTTTAATACCATAAAAATTCCAGACTTTTCCCCATTTTCCCTACAGTGTAGGAGCCCTGCATACTTATATGCTGAGTGGGTTTAGATACTCTGATAATCCAAAAAGAAAGCCATTTGTTTATAACAAGCCTGTATCACATGACTATTTTCTGAACATCAACCCTATTTGTGATTTGTAAACCCATGCTATGCCCAAAATATATACTGATTAAATTCAGTGAATGTCAATACAGTGATGTATGGTCTGTTTTTTTGCCAAACAATGAAGTTTTCAAAAATATTGTTCTTCTTTCTGTTTTCCATTGCATGGATGAATAATATTGCTCTATTTCTGGGGATGACTTCATTTTGAAATGCATCTCAATTTCTCAACATGAATACAGCTTAAATACACTGAAATTGGCTGTGTCTAGCCATTTGGGGTGAGTAAAGCCAAACATTTCCTGGTACTCTCGGTGCAAACTCATGGTGGTGCTCCGTTAAGATAGTACTTGAGGCAGTTACCCTTCTTTACATATATTGTTTACAAAATTTTGCCCAATCATGCATGTTTGATCCAATTATGTTTTCAGTCCAATTCATTCACTGTTCTAAAAGGATAAATTTTGATTCTAGTGGATCCAGAAATAATCTTTAATATATTCAGATATGGAATAAAATCTGTAATTTTAAAAACTGTATGTGTCTTAAATCAAAAAATTTTGAAACTCTTCAAGTTTTGAATGTTAACAGATTTTACAACCTTTCTGTGTATAATATGATCATCTGTTCCAACTTTACCTTTTCTTTGTTAATCAAAACAGCTGCAAAATATGCCCTGTCTTCTTCTATTGTAATTGGGTCTCCAACCCATTCAACATTACTCTGGGAAGAAACAATTAAGAAAAAATATTCACTGTGAAATTTATTTTAAATATTCCTCAATATTTAACAAGTTAATCAAAATCTCGTCTACATCAAACTCTTTTAAATGGCGAGCAACTCTGATTTTACTGAAAGTACCAAAGCATAACCGTTACATTCTAATGCAGAACTGAATTTTCCAAATGCATAAGATACCACTAGTCCCTTTCACCCCACCTTAGATGCATCTTACTTGATCAAGAAGGACCAATATTGTAATTGGAAACCCTACATGTGGAAATAGAGAAGTGATTAAAAAAATCAAGGAAAAATTAAAAGATTTTGATTAAATATCCTCAGAAAGTGTCTTTATACTGAGTACTGTTTGTATCAAGAAAAAAAACTTTCAATGAAAAACACATATTTCTGAAAACAATTCTTATGAGTCTTATTCTAAACAACTTTGATTGTAACCTTGACTTGCTCTGTAATAATGATGCAAGTCTAAATCTTAAACTGCTATGTGAAGATTAGTCAATTTAATCAGTCACATCCTGCAGAAGGGCAGAGGGGAAGGTGAGGTCTTACTCGCTGTTGCTTCTTCTTGCTAGGTGTAGCCATCCTCTTGGGTCTTGGCTTCACCTGTGAGTCTTCAATCTCTTCTTCCTCCTCATTTTCATCTGCATCTTGTACTGCCATATTTGGACATCTGAAGAAACAAGAAATAAATCCATTAATAGGAGAAAAATGTAAAATGATAAGTCTACAATAATTTATAATAATAACATAATGCACTTATATAAAGCTGCAAAAGTATTTAATAGTGCTGTATAACCAATCATCATTACCCCTGGTCGTTGCTGGCCTCCAAGTTTGAGGTGCGCTAGTGCCATGCCATGCCCACCATTTACATGAAAACAATATGAGGATTGTAATTTTTTGCATACATAGATAAAGATTGTTAACTAGATCAAGCTATTAAAGTTAGCCCTTTTAAAATTGAAGGGGGTCCAGACTCAAAAAGTTCAACCTACTGCCATTGTACTTGGTGCTCAGCAAAAGCAATGAGGAGTAGGGGCAACAAGCCGGTGGGCCACAAATGGTTGTTCTAGTGATAGAGCATCCACCTCTCATGCGGAAGTCCTGGGTTTTATTCCCAGGTCGAGTCAAAACAAAGACTCTACAAATGAAACCTACTGCTGTTGTGCATGATGCTCAGCATTGGCAAAAGAGTAGGGAAAACAAGCCAGTGAGCAGCAATTGGAAAAAATGCCGTGGCTGGCTCGACTTGAACCAGTAGGTTGGCAACTGGGCCATGAGACTCCACCTCATTAACTCAACTGAAAAAAAGGCCATTGCCACCCAACTTTAACCAATTGGTTAAAAACTAAGCCATAAAATGCCATCTAACTAACTACTTAACAAAAGTTCCTTAATTTATTACTGCTAATTTAAATCTGTGAATTATTACAAGAGTACATAAGAATGACTTCTGACATACCTTCGACTTGTACAAGCCTGCTTTGCTCTTCCTGTGCCACCAAATTTTACCATGTCCTTGCAAGCAGCACATGTACCACAGTCTGGAAGTTGACAAATCTACAGAACAACAACGGAGGAACGTGTTTATGTCATTATAATGCTGTTTTGAGTTTTGAAGTTTCCATCAATATGCACATGACCTAAATTGCCAGAGCTACCTAGCTTTACATTTGTGATATTGAGTAAATGATGCAATAGGAGTAGTATGAAAATAATTCAACAACTCCCTCTAGTGACTAATACCCATTTTTCACAACATTATGATCAAAACATTGAAGCACTGCTTCCCAGACCCGCTAGAAAAATGAAAGTATAAACATTACATCCCTCAATACTCCCTTAGCCTACCATAAATAGGACTGAGGTCAGAAAATCACTTTTTGTTTCTTTGGGGAGGGGTGAGGGATTCATTGAGATGCAGAAATGTGAGGCAGATTTTATTTACAATCTTGAAAGCAAATACAACGCCAACTGACAATTTGTTAATTTTAGGTTTTTCACATGGCACTTAATATTGTACAAACCAACTGAACAACCTAGTTGTTAAAGCATCTTACTTTTGGCTGTTAGACCCAGGGTTCACGTCCCGGTCTAATCATAACAATTACTTGAAAAATGGGACTTGTTGCCCTCTCACTTGGTGTTTGCCACAAGAAGCAGAAAAAGGAATAGTAATACCACACATTAGGCAAAATTTAACCAGCAGCATCACAAAGGCTGCATGGTTGGCATAGTCTCCAAGGGCTTAAGAACATTTAGGAATGACAAATATTGTGAAAGAATTGTATCAAGTTTTTGATGCTGATCAAACCATGGTTTATTAAGTACTCAGTACTAATATTTCTCACATCTTCCTTCAATAGCATGGGCCCAAAAGCATTTAAGGACCCTCTTGTTTGTCTACAGTGCTCTTGTTTAAGAGAGACAAATTTTGATGTGGGCACCAACCTCACAGATTCCACATCGCCTTCTTCGTGCTTTGTGTACCGCCTCGTTTGAAGCTATCTGGCCTTGAAAGAAGATGTCAAATATGTTTTGCACCAGTGGCGTCACGGTTGCCATGGACTGCATTGGTTTTTTCTCTTTCTTGATTGTAGCTTTACGCATCTGGCGGCTGAAAAAACCACAATAGGCAAAGTTTTCTATTGCCCTTTCCAGAAATGGATTTACCAGTTCCACAAAGCAGGATTGATTTGAAAGATTGCTTATCAAAGTCAAACAGTAACAGCATTCGTACTAAGAGACATAAAATAAAATCTAAAATTGAAAAAGATTGCTGACAGATAAGATTTTTTTGAAACATAGGAAAAGTTGCTCCAAATGCAAGGCACTTCTGTCCTCAAAATTATCAAAAAAATTTCATTACTGTAATTATGATAAATTCTATCCTACGAAGTTGATCTTTCACAAACCAAAGTAAAAATATTAAATGAGAGTTCATTTCGAGACAGTTGAATAGACTCACCGTTTTCCAAGGGTTACCCCTGCTAGTTTGATGAGATCTCTCATACAAGGAGTGGTAATCAGCAGAAACTCATCCTCATCTGCCGCTTCATCATAGCTCTCCACCTGTGACAGCAAAACATTCAATAAATTTACACTCTTTCTCTAGGGACTAAACACTCAAATAGTGGGTTACCAACCACACTTGTGTCACAAAATAAAAACTAATGGGTCCCCAGTCTATGTGGGGGTTATGGGGATCATGCAGCTTTGCAATGGATTTGAAAGTTGCATCTTTATTAAGGTATTGTAACACAAGAAGCAATGCTGTGGTTGGTGTGAATTAAAGATCTACTTTCATGTGATTTCTGTCATTTTTCAAACTCCAAACTGCAGTTGTATGTAATATGACAAAATATTACACCTTTTTCATCCAAGAAAACTTCCTCTTCAAAGGCCTCAGACCCCCTTTGATGGCTATGACTACATTTCATTCAAATGACAAACCATTCCCTGCAGAAAATTATGATTACACCCTTGGGTCAGTCTAAAGAAATGCTAAATTATAAAATTTGGGTCACCTGAAAATATCAGTGGTAATCACAGCTAAAATCAAACAAAAAGGTTGTAGTGACAAACTTTTATACATAGCTTATAATACATCTTGTCATTTTTTGCATGGTCACATCAAGGAACATTTGAGTAGAGCTGATGATTGATAACTGATTGAAACAGTTTCTGCAAAATTTACACAAATCACAAATCCAGCCAGAGTGACTCTGCAAAAACACAGGCAAGATGTTTTCACTTGTTTGCCGTTAAACAACTTGAAGAACCACACTACAATTTAAGCATGCTTTTATATTCAAACCTCTGATAAACTTTGAAGTGAAGTTAAATGTGATAAATTGGCAAATATATTGCCAGCCCTTTTTAATGCTCTCATAATAGACTGACCTGCTCAACCACAAACTGAGCATGTCTCAGAAGAGTGTCCTCTGTAAATCTTCCACAGTCTGCAGGAGGAACAGTTGTCTGGATCGAGTAAAAAAAGATTGTTTACCACCTAACATATTGCAATATTGATTTTAAAACAGAAATACCACATTGTGGTCCTTCAAAATAAAATTTCTAAAACATAAAAATTGGATCATAAGTAAATAAAAAATTTCCAAAAAGAAATTTGCCTTTCAACTTTAGATTGTTTCTTGTGAATACTTTTGTTACTTGAAAGGTTTACTTTGTGGCACCAGCTCTTCATTTATTTATCAGATCATACCACTATTAAAACAACTACCACAGAATATCAAATATTACCATTTATTCAGTGCATTTTAGTATGTCTCTTTCCCTACCCCTCCCCACTTCTTGAAGATGTTTAACCACCCTTCAGTAAGGTATTCAGGACTACAAGGAACTCTTACAATAATAGCACTGAGTTTTCTATTTTCTATTTTGTCTTCATTAAAAATTTACATGGTTACCATAAAACCATAGAACTACGCTAAATAACCTTAGGCCACCTATGCCCAGGGAACACAATTCCTACATTCTCTCAAAATTTGAGTTCAAGACAGTCATTTATAAATTCTGTTACAAGGAGTGAATGAGAAAATACTTAAACACTACATGTGAAAAATGGAACACTGTCACTTTGTAAAAATGTCCATGTCTATGTAATTTTGTTGAACTTTAAGACTTTCTCAAGCTTTGAAATAATTTTCCAAATTTTCAAGACTTTTCCAAGTCTTCTTCGACTGCCAAAGACTACACGGTCCACCCAGCTTACATTGTAAGGAAGAAAGGTGGCTAGTAAAAAAATGCATTTCAGTAGTTAGGGATGGTCACATTTGACAAAAAGATGCAGTGAATGCAGTAAAAGAACATTTCCTCACCTGTATGTGATTCAACATGTCTTCATAGTCACCATCACTATTATTTTGTAAAAATTCTATCACAATCTTGCTTATGTACAGCTTTTCTTGAACTGCTTTCCAGAAGTCAGCATAACATTCACTTGGCTCAACTAAGATGTACTCAGCAAATGCTGTTGGAAATTAAAGAGCAAAATGATTTCTGTAACTAAGCTTGTAATTAGGTCACTGTAGAAGTTTTTGTTTCACTCTTTCACATGAATGATGAGTGCACAAAAGACAATGATTTTACATTCGGTTTCTGACTCTACAAACATTTATTCCAACACCCTTCCTCCAGAGTTCATGTTGGTTCTTCCTTTCCTTTTAAAGTGAGAACTTCAAAATTTCCAAACAGGAAAATGTTTAAGGTCATGCCTTTAATCCTGGCTAAAAACTGATGCCAAACATATAAACAGGTCTACATTTCATTAAAATTTGGTTCATCTAATTGACAGATCCTGCTGAATTACATGGTTGTCTGCAAAAGACACTATTGAAAATTTGAGATGCTACAGCAGATTTTTCCCTGCAGGGCAAAATACTTAACTACTATTAAAGACATGAATTAATCCATGACTGCCTTTTCATTCAAAATTTGTAAATTTTGTTTGATTGTTCAAGAGGGCAAATCAACATTAAGTAATGCCATTCACAGGAATGGCTGCCAAAAACTTGGACAATTAGACAAAACTCCAGATATATAACCACCCTTCTCTAGATGTAGCCCTGACCTCTTTGATACCATCTCTGTATTACAGGCCCTGTGCAACTGCACTGAAGACAAATTTGAAATATTTTTCAATTAACTACATTCTAGATAAACAGAAACAGAGAACACAATTTCAAACCTAGAAAGGCTTTTTGTTCTCTTATCTAAGGAATGTTATATTTATGTCTATGTTGCATTGAGTTTGATTTCATCCTGTTCACAACAAAACAAAAAAGTCACTCTTAATTTACTTCAAAACTTTCTATGACTCAACCAAGATTATGTTCAAAATTTGAGAAACTTCAGTCTTGTAGAAATAAATGAAGTACATTTTGTACTAGAGACATATATAATTTCCTTCCATTTTAGATGTTAATTTAGAACATCTTCACCCAAAAATCCCCATGCAATTTGCTTCCAACTTAAAAATTGAATACCACATTTTTAATACCACATAACCTTTCAGGTTGCATTCTTCAGTAAAAACTCAATCAATAGTATTTTTGCACATTTTTGACAAAGGTCTTACCAGTTCCAAAACCAATCAGAGCATTCTCTCCACCATCAAATCCAGTAATGTGCCAAAATACTATTGATTGAGTTTTCACTGAAGAATGCAACCTGAAAGTTTCTCAAATTTTGAACATGATCTTGGTTGAGTCATAGAAAGTTTTGAAGTAAATTTAGAGTGACTTTTTTGTTTTGTTGTGAACAGGATGAAATCAAACTCAATGCAACATAGACATAAATATAACATTCTTTAGATAAGAGAACAAATAGCCTTTCTAGGTTTGAAATTGTGTTCTCTGTTTCTGTTTATCTAGAATGACAAAAATAAATCTTACCAGTTCCAAAACCAATCAGCGCTTTCTCTCCACCATCAAATCCAGTAATGTACCATTCATTGATTGGACCAAGTGCCTTTGTAGGAATACCTCCTGTTGAGAAAAAGAACAGGATGTGCAGTACATGCAGAGTGGAAGGAGATGAACAAACAACTCAAAAAACACTAAGTACCGAATAAATCCTCTGATGATCTAAGAATTAAGCATTCCATCCAACAGAACAACGTAACCATGAATTGTATGAAACCAGAGATTTTTTGATCAACTATAGATTTCCTATTTGTCAACCATGCCCCTACAATAGACGATGCTTTTTGCATTTTTTTCGACTGACAAAGACCCAATATATTTTACCACATCTTTTCATGAGCTAATGGTAAGGAACTATTCTGACACAAAGATTTCCATGTCAAGTCTAAAGCAACAAGGTACACTGTAGTAAATCTTTAAAATTAAGAAAAGTCATCAAATTTTGAATGTCTCCCACATTTTGTCTGAAGGGAGACATCACTTTGATTTGACTTTATAGGAAGGCCCTCCTTATGATCCCTTAAATTAGAATAAAATAATGAATATTCAAAAAACAACACTTCCATACCTTCAGGACTTGGGTCTTCATCATAGATTGGTTTAACAAACCCACTAAAGAAAAGTTCTTTGTTTTTCTCAATAAGGCCAGTGTCAAAGGCACATAGATGAGTGTTCTTGTCATAAACACTAGAATATAGGATAACGAGAAATGTAAACAAAAATTTGATAAAAGAAAGAAAAATATCCATAGTGCAGCTCAGAAATTAGAGAGTAAAGCAGGTGCCATGGATGGAAGCAATCAGGAATTGTGGAAACATGTTACGAATAAATTTTGAACCTTGGAGGGAAATTCAGCCATGAGTAAATTAGATGAGGGGTTATGGCTCAGTTTCTAACCAACTGGTTTAAGTCGGGCTCAACACAGGCTATCTTCCAGTTGTGGCTCACTGGCTTGCTTTCCCTACTCCATAGATTATGCTATGCACAAAGTGCAATGGTAGTTGGTTCCATGTTGGAAGTCTTGGTGTGATCTGACCAGGAGTTGACCTCTAGATTTCCCTGCTGCAAGTGGGATGCTCTAACCACTTCGCCATGCAGTTGGGTGTAAAACAAAATTGTAATGGGCACTTTACCCAAAACATATTAGCTATTCTATAATTCTTCCAAAGAACACGTTTTTAACAATTGAAACCACAAAATCAGTTCTTTAGTGTTTCAGTAGCTTTTATTTTTGTTAAGTTGATGTCAGATCTTACAAACAGTGGACAAAAGAGACAGCTCAATGAGTCAACTGAAAAACTCCCTTTCCAATCAACACAAGAATAAACTTGTAAAATATGATGAGCTACTTTGAAAACCTTTATTTAATTAGGTGCAGTGAACAAACCTACCTTAATGAAGAGAAGGCAAACACTGCTATCAAGATCATAAAGAAAGAAAACCCTGTCCCTGATTCCTCCCCACCCCATTCACCCTGCCCTGCCACCCCCCTCCCCCAACTAAACCCTTTCAATAGCGTTAGCCATCAAAATCTGGCAGTCCTCTTCCTACAATTTTTTTTCTAAAAATAATATTTAGGACAAAGCATCGGTTGCATTTCCTTTGTACCTGAAGTGTGTTATCTTGAATTGCAACCTCTCATCGTAGCTCATAGCCTCCTCTTCATCCCCAGTCAAGAGTGATAGCCTGGGATCAGTAAGAGCAATATATTCTTCCACCTATATTAAATATAAATTAAAAGAAATGTAACTACACTCTGTTTGAAGAACATGTGATGTGTCATCAACACTACCTCCGACATAAAGCAATCTGAATGTTTCAAAATTATGACTGCTTTAGTGATGAAGACTAATCACACAGAGAATGGCACCAGAAACACATTTTTTTATCAGTTCAATGACATTTCATGTTGCAGATCTGCTAAAGATGTTGGTGTCATTTTACTTGGTATAGGTCATAATATTTTGAAGAAAACTTCCCTTTTTTTCATGTTTTCAATGCCTTTTTCAAAAAAATTCAGGCATGATATTTGCATGCCCCAAAACTGTAAACAATGGATGTAGGTATAATAAACGATTACTGATGGCATTACTTGCAATCACTTATTAAAGGTGTGTATGACTCACAGCATTTTCTGGGTCGCCAGCATATATCTTCAAATCACTGTCATCCAGCAACTGCCTGCATTCCTTACATCTTGGTGGTGGCTGCTATGACAACAAAGTCACAAAAACGTGAAATTTGTGTGGAATCTAGTGGTAGGTATACTGCACTGATGCTAATTTTACATTAAATTCATTTCAAGTTCAAGTATCTAAGGTATTAACTTATGGACATAATTTAAGAAATATAATAAAAATTCACTTTTGACTCTGAATGACAAATGTAGAATTTTGCCAAGACTTCAACAGTTGCAAAACTTTAATTTTTCATCAGGCAAAATATTCCTTTAGCCAACGATAGTTCCTTATTTACTCCCTTTGCGTCTCAGCAATGTTTTTCACTGGCTGAGTATACGACATCGTTTTTAAGCAATGGCCTGATATATGCCATGATATTCAGATGGGAAATATCAATTAGAAGGTAACACTTAGGCTTGCCACTACAGCTGTATGAACGAGGAAATCACAACGGATATATAGCAATCCAAAAATAAAGCCAGACATACTGTAATTCAAGCGAGACAGTGCTTGGAACCCTTTGCTGGGTCCTAAAATTAGGCAATAATAGATTTGCACAACACCTTTGAATACAAATCAACATAAATGTACCGGGCAGAGGTACGGGGGAGGGGGGCACTCCCCCCTTTCAATTAGGGCAAAAGCAGTTGTTCTATTCCGGCAAAACATGATAAACAGTGACATTATTCAGGCAAAAATGCTCTTTCCCCCTCATAGAAAATTACCCCAGTACACTTATGCAAATCAAAAGCGCATGCAGTTAATTAGGTAAGCTTTTAGGACTCAGTTTCTAACCAACTGGTTTAACCCCTTTCGCTATGCATGGTTTCGCTGCGAAACCATATTTCATGTTTTGGACATGGAATAGGTTTGAAGAGGAGATGTTTTACACATATGCATCCTCTTGGGGCATACTAAGTGCAAAAATAGTGGCCTCCATACAGAAATTTAGTATTTTGTGGCACCTATATATATGCACCGTGTATACGTTTTATAATGCATAGCTCCGTATAGAGAGATGGTTCTCCTTCTATAGTGAAAGGATTAAGTCAAACTGGCCATAGCCTGTTTTCCAGTTGGGGCTCACTGCCTTGTTTTCCCTACTCCATTGCTCATGCTGAGCACCAAAACACTGGCAGCAGACCTGTTCCATTTTAAAAGTCTTCCCTATGACCTGACCAGAAGTAGAACTCCAGACCTCCCGGCTATAAGTTGCATGCTCTAACCACTTGACCATGCAATGCATCCAATTTTCAAATTTGGTCCTTTGTATTCAATTGCTATAAATTTGTTTGATGGAATACAGGTGGGGTAGGGAAGGCTAGGTAGGTATGGGGTGCAGAGGACAGTCAACATTTTGTGCCTTTTTCAGCCCTTAAATTTTTGGGGTTTGGGGGGTCAATTTTCCCTTTTCCAACATGACTGTCCCACATGCCTTCAGTCAAAGACAGCCCCCTAACATCACTAAGTCTGGTTTAATTACAGACTGTCCCCCATGCCTTCAGCCATGGACAGCCCTCTCTGGAAACAAGTCTGGTTTAAATACAGGATAAGGCTAACCTTTTCTGTCACTTTCTCAGGTGAGGTGCATTTCTCTTGCGTTTTTTCTCGCAATGATCTCCTAAAAATAAAAAAAAAAACAAAACAAATCCCAGTTGACACAGAAAAATTACTGAACTTCATAAAATAGAGATACAATTATATGAAACTGGTGTATAATGTAAAAAAAAAATTGTTTTCAACCAATTGTAGCGAACAGGGATTTTTTTTTATACAGTTTTACAAGAATTGGTTTAGTTTGGTAAGTTTTGTTGAAGTTATACATCTCAACTTCTGAACAAGTGTAATCAAGTGGTGTCCACAGTCTCTCTCAAGTTGTAGGTCCCTGGATTGTTTCCCTGCTCTGATTGCATACATTTGGAAGGCTGATCCACCTAGCCATCATACTGAGCTACATAATAATTTACACTATGTGTCTCCATATAATTATTTTCACTTGCTACAGGTAAGTAACAAATGCTACTTCTCTTCATATGTGAGTTATAATGACAGTATAACAGTTCTTTGTGGACAGAGAAATCATGGTGGATGTGCCTGTTCATGTACACAAGAGGTGCACAAAAACATACACAGAGCAGAAACCTGGCAATAAATGTGACAGAACTGACTTAAAAAAGTCCAAAGGAAGAGAAAATGACATGACCAAGGGAAACAAGTAAACAACCTGTACACAATAGAGAAGGTAAACAGTCATAACATATTAATGACAAATAAATACTGCATTAAAAAAAAAGGATTTCACAAAACTTTCCATATTATAACTTTTAATGAAGATATCACCTAACAGACATTTTGCTATGGCTGTCAGGATAATTAAGACATCATGATATTGTGACATACTTTTGCTATGATATGATATGGATGAAGTTTTTTCATGACGTGATACTGCCTCAGAATGAAAGGAATGATTAAACCATGTCTTTGTTGCTCCTGCTTGAACTTCACTTTCCTGACATTTGATCTCAGTGTGCAGGTTTTGGGTGTTGGTGCAACTTTATGGCCTGCATCCCTGATAAAGCCAACCCATTACTTTACATTAATGAATGGAGTTATATTCAATGAGCCTACTGTTGCATAGACTTGAAACAATGTACAGTTATTATCAAATGGCAAATGTTTAGGCCAGAGGTGGAAATATTGGCATTATCTACAAAGGAAATCTTGTTTATTGTGGCAGTCCTAAATTTTGAAGACACCAATGTTCTATCAAATAAGTGAGATAATTTAAGTATTTAGGTTCAGCTGCATGTATAGGTTAAAGACAAGTTTATATGAAAACAAATCACAATTTGCAAAGAAAATTTATGTGCTATTTCACGTGCACAAAATACCGTAGTGGAATAAACAAAGATTAAATCTAAAAATTTGTACATATGTATACATATGTTTAGTAACAAAGCTAGCAGTTTTTCAAATTAAAAATTGTATTTCTCACATGTCCTGTGTTCTTGGGGATGATTCATATATGCAGATGCCGTTCTTAATGCTACCACAACTCACTTAATTGGTTCTTCTTCTTCAATTTTTTCTTCTTCCTTCTCTTTGTCTAAGCTTCCATCTGTCTTCACTCTTTTCTCCTCTGGAGCCTCCTCATCCTTACCTGTCTTCTCATCTTTACTGCTCTCACCAGACTCCACTTCTGATGAGGGACCATTTTTCCTTTTAGCTGGCCTTGAAACAAAACAACAAATGTGCTTGGTGTGAGTTTTCTAGGTGTTTTCATGCTCTTGCCCATCTCCAAATTACAACAGTTGCCTTTGTTTTGCCCTTGAAGCACATCCTGAACCACCCATTGTCAATTAGACTTAAGAAATACTGGGGACACTTTAGTCAGTTAAACTATTTCTTTGCATTATCTCTTCATTTTAACTTCCTGTAAAAAGAGATTTTGAGTGTGCTTTTCCTACACTTTATACACTTGTGTATCATGAGTTAGTGATTCTTAAAACATGAATACAGTGCTGCTGTCTGCTAGACAAAAAATATTATGATTACCAAAATGATACTCTTTACAAAGCCCCTGACTCTCTCGGCCAAGAGATTGCCATCATGTTCCAGACCAATTTTGGATGCCTGGTTAATTTTTTATCTTAACTATAAATGAGAAAAACCCTCTGCAATCATTTCTAAGTGCATTTTTGCTGGAAAGAAATGATCATTGCCCCCTTTTTTGGCTGTTTTGCATACTGTTAATATATTGCTCAAATCACTCTGACCATCTCCCACCAATCAAATGTTCCTCGCACAGGATTCTTGGGGTGGTTTAGCTCAAGTTTGAAATGAGCTTTATGGATAGCCTGGACAATGCATAGCACAAACAAGGGCTTGAAAAATGCACAGTGAAAATTGATTTCACTTAAAAGTATAAGGACCAGGGGGCCATTCCACAAAGAGTTATACACAATCTTACGTTTGATTCCCCATACTTAAGTCAACAGTAAATCATACTTAAGATTGTGCGTAACTCTTTGTGGAACGGGCCCCAGGTTACTGATGTTTTCAGAAATCAGTCATCAGTTGGTTGGAGTTTTACAGGTAGGTTTCTAACCAATTAGTTAAAGTCCGGCGGAGGCCAGTCATAGACGTTTTTCCAGTTGTGGCTCACTGGCTTGTTTTCCATACTCCATTATTTATGCTGAGCACCATGTACAATAGCAGGTTCCATTTTTTGAAATGACCTGGCGAGAGTCAAACTCAAGACCTTTCGACTGCATGTCACATCCTATAACCCCTTGGCTAAGCAGTTCATTATATTAGCCATGAGAATTAGGAATTTTTTATGAGGCCTATATGAAATGGTAAGAACTTAAGTACTCACATCTTTGAAAACATTGACAAAATACTTGGCTGTTTTTCATCAATTTTGGAAGACCTTGTTCTTCTTTCTCCATTAACCTTTTTCTCGGCTGATGGTGTTCCTTTTGTCTTTTCAAGCTCATAATTATCTTCCCCCATTACTTTCCGTTTACTGTTTCTTTTCTTTGCTGTCTTTCTTGGTTTAGTAACTCCATTACTTCCTTCTACTTCCATATCCTCTTCTGATTGGCTGCTGCTATCTCCATCAGTGGTAATCTCTGATTGGCTTCCCTGTTCTTCTTTGGCCAATTCTGGTTGGCTACTTTGATTATTTCTCAATTCTGATGGGATACCCTGATCTTTGGATTCAGCTTCTTCCACCTTAACTGGTGTAACTTCTGAGGTGTCCCCAGATGAAGTATGGTTCCCATTAGTGTTGTTGCTATGGTTACCATTTACAGCATTTCCATTGACCAATGGAGATTCAGCCATAGGCATTTTGAGAAACTCATCTATCAAGATGGAGGTACGGCTGAGGTATCCTTTCTAAAACACACAAAGAAAACAACACGGTTTGAGGGTTTAACATTCAAATTCTAAATTCTCAACATGGATGTGAAGCAATCCCAGAATAAACAGCAGTTGTCTCCTCTATATGTTGTGCATAAAATAATGCCTTTCATACCCCTCGATGCCTGGGAGCAGATAGTGACAAAAGTGGCTTCACAAACCAAAAAAGATTGGTTCGCCAATCAGGGACAAAACACTCATCTTGTATGAACATTCATATACAGATGGAAAAAAATTTGTTTATGATCAAAATAACATATTTTTTTGTTAAATTTTATCCCAACCAAGACATTTGCACATAAAATGATGACTGCATTCACTTCATACCTGTCTGAATGCCTACAGTTATCATTATCATGGATAACCTTAAAAAATAATAGAGCTGTTCAGAATAGCAGAAGTCATAGGCAATTGTATCATTATATATAATGTTCTCGACACTATGGAACAGGCATGTAAGACTAGTAGACTTATTTTAAGGGATACTTGTGATTTGAAAATAGCACTGATCTACAGATGACCAATGATACCAGACCTGTGGTGTTTCTGCTGGATGCTACTACACCCTCATTTGATGTCAAAATCAATGCCATCAACTGCTCTCTGACGCAAAGGGTATGAAAAGTCAGGATTACCCACACCTTCAACAGAAGGGTTACCCTGACTACCTCTGACTCCTGAGAGATGTTGGTCAATATCTATTGGGAGTACAGTATGTTATGCATTGACACATGAACCCCTCCATCATGCAATTCACCCAACATTTGGCTTTGATGCCTGTTTCCTGCAAAATCTGGCAGAGAACCACACTGCACCTTTTTCTGCAGATTGCTTTGACAACTAATGCATCCCTTCCCTGATAAACATGTTTTGATTCACAACTGACTCAAAGGGTACTTCTTGAATTTGATATTAAGTGCACTATGACTGACAGGTTTTTTTTTTTTTTCTAAGTTTGTTTTAATTAACATCTGTAATGTCAGTATGATTCTTTCTTACCAATGTTAATACTGCTCCTCCATCAAAGACTGCTTTGAGGTAATCTGAGATGTTGACATAAGATCTTTGTCAGTCTTCCGGTCAAAAGTGACCACTTGAAGCATGATGTAGGGTTTCCCCTGGTACTCTTGTTATGAGGCTGCGCCACCCCACAAGTTTCACCCACCACCTCACAGAAAATTGCTCAAGACTGTTGCCACTCGCTCTGTACTAGCTATTGGAAAGTGATAGATCTCTCCCCCCCCTTCCCCCCTTTAATGTCAAAGTTAGGTATCATTTAACCCCATGGACGAATACTACTGTACCTCAAAACTACTAAAACCCTAGGGAAACCCTAAAATGACATGTTGTTAAACTTACTTCAGTAATTTCTTCTTCCTTCAATTCTTCATCAAGATCTTTCAATCTAAAACAAATGTGAAGTAAAAAATAATTTGGTCATCACAAAAGAAAAACTAAAATCTTCCCAAGTTCTGAGGGTCAATTCAAAACATATATTAAAACTAAGAGAAAGCTTTTTGGTTACAGAAATATTGACAGTGAATAAACTTATGCAAAATGATTTCTTAACTTAACTGGGCAGGTGAGTAAACTTAAAGAGAACTGAAAAAGTTAAGTCCACATTTCAAAATATATCGACACCAGCTCAGAGGAAAAGGTAAAACATTTTAATTATCAGTAGTTTTTAAATGACAAGAACTGTAAAAGATTACTCAAAGACTGCAATAGACATTGCCAGACTAGTACTGGATGACATTATCAGCATCAAAATTGGTAAAATAATTCAAAAATTAGTAAAATAATTTTCAAAATTGGTGAAATAGTTTTCAAAATTGGTAAAATAAATTTCATGTGAAATACCTATACTCGAATCATATTACTAAACTGGATGCCTAATAAGCGAGTTGGGTAATTTGTTTGGTGGGCCACTATACACATGTGCACATCTTCCAAATCGTTGGGATATTAACACAAACCAATCAAACACCTACAACATGTGTTCCAAATGTGTTTACATAAAAATTTTGTGAAATCATTCTTTCTTAATCCAACTGTAACATAAGGGAGAATCACAAGTGTGCTTCTGTGCAGTGGACTTTGTCTACATTGCCGGTTTGGAGCAAAAATATGCATTTGAATCTGCTGTAAAATAAGGAAGTGACCCTATTTTTGTTCATGTTGCAGGCCTCGATTTTCAGACAAATTTATGGTTGTCCTTCAGGCAACCATTTCAGTATTCTTAGTTGTCCGAAAGGAAATTTGGATGTCCCAAACACAATTACAGTACAAAACAGTAATTACGCCAATGTATTATAGGTCTTCAAGGATAAAGAAATGATTTTTCCAAGACGAGAACACTTGAAGTGTGAAATTATATGATGGAAAAAGTTGAGAGAGTCAATCAGTCAACAGTATTTCTTTAATCAGATGAAAGCAAGCTGCTTTACTGTGATTCATTGTGAGAGATGGACAACCAACTTTCAACATTTGGTTGTCCATTTTGAATTTTAGTTGTCCTGGACAATGGGACAACCATAAAAATCAAGCCATGTGTTGGCTTTTCAGATTTACACTGTTGTATGCACATAATGCACAAAAACAAGGAAACACCATACAATATGTGCTGAGCTCAGTTTGTGTATCCTGTCCTGTGTTCCACAATTCCATACATGTGCGAATGATTTATAGAACTAGCTAATAGAGGGTTCACGAAATGATGGAAAATGTGCTTGGGTTAGATGTACAGTAGGTCAGGATTGAGGTTGGATACAGAAGTAGATTTTTAGATTTGGATAGGAATATGACCAGACTAGACAGGTATCACAGTTAAGGTTGGCACTAAGTTTAGACTTGAGATTTTTAGTCCTGTGAACTTCCACTCTATTGAACCTGAACCTTCATTGAGGGTTGCCTTGATGTGCCTGATGATACATCACACTATTGTAAATTGTGTAAACGAAATGTAATTCATGATATGGGTTCTTTTTCTTTCTTTTTTTTTTAAGTATACTCATTTGTAGACTGTCAACATCAAGAGATACTGAAAATCACAATATCCAATTTAAAAGAATAAACAACTTAAGACAATATATCTATTCTGTCCAAAAATAGTTGCATGATGTTTACCTGGCAGCAATATGTTCAGGAAAAATTGCTTCTAGTAATCGACGCTTTTTCTTAACATAACCCTAGGTACATGTGAAAATAAGAAGAAAAAAAGGCATGTTACATACTCTCCACAAATTTGATTTGTTCCAAGAACCTATACAGTATAATAAAGGTATAAATACCAATGACGTATGATTTCATCTTGTCCTTACCTGAACAAAAAAAGACAGATCATTGTCCTATAAAATTTGAAATGACAGCTGTGTTTACATTGAAGTCAGCAAAAGGTCAGCATTCCTCTCAATTGAAAAAGAGGGGAGTGAGGGATGCTGGGAATTGGGGTTGGTGGGTTCTAAGTTAGATGAGGTTTTAGAGCTCGGCTAGTTAGTAACCAACTGGTCTAAGTCGGGCCAGACACAGCATTTTTTCCAGTTGTGGCTCACTGATTTGTTTTCCCTACTTTATCCTCTATGATGAACACCAAGCATAATAACAGTAGGTTCTATTTTTAAAGTCTTCAGTATGACCCTGCCAAGATTTGAACTATAGACCTCCTGACTACAAGTTGGTTGCTCTAACCACAAGACCATGCAGTCAGTAGTGGAAGCGGTTCGTGGAAGGTAATACTAAATGTATCATCTGGATAGGGGAAGAGAATCTGTCCAAATATGTATACAGTATTTCCTTTTAGATACAAAACAGAATACTGTTTACAAGTCAACTTAGATGTTATGAACTGAATCCAAACAGGTAACATTACATACAGTGTATATGCAACAATGACAGAAGACCTCTCTCCATTTTCTGGTCATTTTGATGGTCAGATTCCATAAGTATCACAATTTTAACTTAAGTCCTGTCATGTGCACAAATCAATTATAAACTATCACAACACACCTGCTTAGCATGAACAGGAGACGACCAGTATACATGCCAAACTAATATGAGAAAGTTTTACATGTGAAATATAATATGTTACAACAGAAAATGGATTCCAAACTCTGGACTCTGTGGTAAGGTTATAAACCTTTCAAATCTTTATATGGGAGTTGTCAACACAATTATATTGCTCCCCACCATATATTTGTGGTGGGTGGGGAGAGGTGTATTTTCCTGGAGTGCTGGGTGGAATTTGGAGTGGTGTTGGGTGGTGCTGGGCGATAACACCCAGCACCACCCAATGTAGCTACATCCTTGTAAATGATTATATGACAGACAAGGACTTTTTTAAGTAAAAGACTTTCCCTACTCAGTTATCTAAGTAAGACATCATTTGCTGTAAGGCTCCATGTGCAAAAGGGATTTTGTAATAACTTACACATCTTGAACCATAATATCATTTAGCAATAATGTTTGTTCCAGTATAATTACCTTCTCTGTGACACAGCCATCTTCGAAGTCACTGTCTAACTCCTTCAAACTGTTAAAATAGTCAAATAGAAAATACACGTATTAAAATTATACTAAAAAAGTATAAATAGAAAAAAAAGAATGCAGGGTTCATGAGAGCTGAAAGAAACATATAAACAAGAAACCAACAAATGCTAACTGTACAATTTCGAACCAAACTTGCATCATACTTAAAACTGTATTTTAATTTTACTATTTAATACATGACATACTGGTGTTTGTGCTTCATTGAACTGGTACAGTATTTACTGCACCTACACCTACCCACTGTACAGTTTTTCACACTGTATTGGCATGGATATTTGGAATGTCACAAGGTGTTTGTCAGAGAGTGAAATGGAATACTTAGATTTAGCGCCCTCTATTTGTCCTCCAGTATGTTGGTCATTTTGTTGCTACAGAAGGAGAGTTGCTATTGAGTATTTTGTCGCCACTGTTGTGGTTTATGAGGCACTAGAGCATGAGTTAAATTTGTCTAAATCTTCTTATTATAAGTGAAGTAGGTTGATAATGGTTGGACTAGTTATTAAATTATATCTTTTCTTTTCAACAAAGATTTAAGAGAGAGTTGGAGAGAGAACTTATATTATTCTGTGAGGGTGGTCAACCAGTACAGAATAGAGTGCAGTAAGGTATTTGGTTGAAGTACAGTACAGTGCATTTGGATGGTACATATATTGTTGATATCTTGCATAAGGTTAACTTTGTGGGCTTGAAAGTTTAAAATTTTTGTTTCTATCAATTTACACTTGCTGAAGGCATTGGGATTTTGCATTTTTATGCATAACAGAGAAAGTTCAGTTTGGAAAAAAAGCTGTACACCACAACAAAGGTGAGTTGTCATTCGTTTTGGCAGAAAAACACAAAAGGCCCACGCCCTAATTACATTATCGGCCTAAATTGGACTGCCTTCAATGTGCACAAAGGGTTTTAATAATAGCCAAGAGAATTATGTTGTTGATGGAATTACCAAAAGCAAGAAAATTGTTGATTTGGGCCCAAAATTACCTCTTAGATTAACAGGAAATGTAAACTTTGCCTTCTAACTTCTCAGCCCCCAGCTCTGAACAAAAAGCCATGCAAAAGTATAGTTTAATAGGCTCATATGCTCTGTAATATGTAAAATATGGCAAAAGTTTACATATGCCCCAAGTTTACACACCGTATTTACTCTAATAAACACCCCCGGGGCGTGAAATTTTTGTGAAGGGGGGTGTCTATTAGAGTCAAATTACCAGCAAGAAAGCTATCACTCCAAGCACGTCAGTTAAGAGGTGAATAGTAGGGGTATGTTTCAGGTTGATTGACATTGACAAAAAAATTGCAGAAACATTTTTTGCAACATTATATGGGACTTGATGTGATTTTGTCGCATTAAGGTAGGATTATTCCATTTACAGTTTTCTCAGGAATTCACAATTTCATCACATTTAATGTGACGAAAAAAGCCAGGGGGCATTTATTAGAGAGGGGGCGTTTAATAGAGTAAATACGGTATGCCTAAAGTTTACATATGCCCATTGCAAATATTTTTAGTTTTTTTTGTGCACACTTATGTAATTATAACATCTTCACGTGCCAAAGATATGTTTTTTATGTGCGTGTTACTTCTAAACATCATCACTGTGTGTTATATAAAAATGGATTTTGCAGCATTTCAGTTCCAGGTCTGATATGAAGCAATATATACTATTTGAGACACAGGGAATGATTTTATAAGAATTCACAAAGAAGTGAGGATGAAATTATTTATTGGAGATTCTGTTTTAAAGGTAAATCTGGAACAACAAGGTTTAGGCCTATGTAATTAAGAATTGGATTTACAGAAATAAGTTATTATTACTTAATTCATTACAATTTTTTCAGATTGAATAAAAAACTGCATTCAAATAAGAACAAAGAACAACAAACAAAAGCAAAACAAAAAAGTGATCAAATAAAGGGATGATACAATTTAGGACAGAATTTTATTACATCAAAATGCAAACAGTCAACATACTGACTCCTTTTTTTTTCAAGGATCCAGCAAGCTATCAATCACAAAATGTAACATTCAAGTTCATTAGCTGAACATCACTCTTGCAAACAGAAGTTGGGTAACAATACTACTTACTAGCCTAGTCATACTGCCTTACACACACAGGTTTGAAGATCCCAGCCTTTGGTAAACTTAAAGTTGCTCGTTTCTTTTCAGCATTATAACTACCTCTACAAGGAATAAATTGGTAAGGAAATTTTGTGGAGCAAATTTGCAGAGTTCCATTTTGTAAAGCAGTTTTCAAAATACCCATAGCAATTTCTCTTCTTTCATTACTCTCTTTTGCACCCAGTTAGTCTTTCCCCTTGCTACTGTGTTAAAATATACTTTGTGGTTGAAGATCAACTACTCAAAAAAGCTCAAAAAATGTGGTACTAATTGGGTTTCCATACCCGGAAGTAGCATAATTTAAACTGACTCCACAACTTTAAAAGAGGGCGCTGAAACTTAAGGTTTTGAGAAAACAGTTTCTTTCTTTTAAAGGAAAAACCTTTTCTTTTTTCTTACATGGGAAACAGCACTACATGTGTGTTAGTGCTGTGGAAGAAAGAAAAGCATTGTTAGTACCGGGAACCAATCCTCCACCCTAGCGGTATATAGTATCAAGACCAGGGCCCTTGCCTTCTGCGCTACAATCACCATTGCTGGTGGATGGGTTAAAAAATAATATATTACAAGTACTGTCTAATTCAGTAAGGTGTTTTGCTTCCGTTGGGTGCAGACGTGTGCGTACAGTTTCAGCAATTTCTTTTGCAAAATTTTTGTTTTTTGCACCATTTATTGGAAATAATTTGTAACTCTAAAACAATAAAAGAGTTGAATGTGATTTAAGCTCTAGGCTCTAATTTAGTTTCCGTGCCCTGAACTTGCGTCATATCTGTAGGGTTAGGGTTATGTCCGCATAGTAATAAGGTTAGGGTTACGTACGCATATGTATATGGTTAGGGTGGGCCATATGCAGGTGTACCCATGCATAGGAACTGTATATGTAGGGGTATATAAACCTATACGTATCCGTATCCCATACTGTACATGTACAGACACTCTCAAGTACATGCATACTTAGCTTTAGGTATACATATATATACATACACGTATACACGTATACGTATACAGTACAGTTATATTATTTTTAACCCCTCCACCTGCAACGGCCCTCGTAGCGCAGTAGGCAAGCGCGCTGGTCTTCATGCTAGAGTCGCTATACAGTAGGGTTGAGGGTTCAGGTTCCGGTACTAACAATGCTTTTCTTTCTTCCGCAGCACTAACCATTCACTTCTTTCCACAACACACACTTATAGCACTGTTTCCCGAGTGAGGAAAAAAAGAAAAGGGTTTTTTACTTTAAAAAGGAAAAAAAAAACTTGTAAGTTTCAAGCACCCTCTTTTGGAAGTTGTGAAGTGAGTAAAAAATTATGTCTACTACCGGGTACGGAAAACAAATTAGTACCAAGCTCTAAAAATACTGAGAAATTTAAGTAGGCCTACATCAATGATACTCAACAAGGTGAGAAACATACTGTAACTTGCGCAACTATAAAGGCAACATTCAAATCAGTCAGTGACGCACCAACATATGAGTTGTTACAAATGAACAGCATGTTTTAGTGAAGCAATTTAGTTGTTTCAATTTATTGATGTTGTTTTGTCAATCATGTGTAGGCCTAGGCCTAAGTAAGAAAGAAAACCAACACAGATTAGGGGGCAAGCTGGTAGGTCTTTATGGGCAAACTGACAAGTCTTTGGGGCAAACTAGTCAACATCAGGGGGCGAACTGGCATTTAGGGAACGAACTGGCTAGGGGCGAAACGAGCATCTACCGCATAGGCCTAGGCCTAGGCTAGGCCTATTTATGTTATTAATATTAGGTATAACGTTACTGTATTGTATTTCTTTAACGCTAGGCCTAGCCTAGGCTAGGACCCGTGGTTGTACATTTCCCAAACTAAGCGAACGTCGCGTAGCCTAGTATTTACAACGTCCCAATATTCCACCCATCTCTCCAGTACCTTCTGCAAACTTCATCAGAAATGAAGACCGGGTTATCTTCGGTTTTCGTTGGCATTTCCACTTTTCGTACCAGTCACAATAGGTACCAATCAGAGAACGTTCTTCGTATTTCGTATGGAGCTTCCAACTTCGTACAGTGTAACTAACGTTAGTATTAGATGAATAGGATGGTGGTAAAGTGTGTACAGTGCATTCGATATGCAATGCATGTTTATTTCAGTCTGTTTCGCGCCATTCCGCGCATACAGATTTGGAGAAATGGTGCAAGGTTAGCAGGGACTATTATTTGTGCAATCAATTCATTGTCATGTTTTGACCTTTTCAAAAGTTATTATAAAATTTTTAATACAACTTTTATAGAAATTTTGTTAAAAAATATTGATCTTTAAAGAATTCCGTCCCGCAATTTGAAAGTGAAATATATCAAAACCCCCTTTTTTTATAATGAACACGTCTATTCTCCCGGAAGTGTATATCATCTATGACCCGCGGGTAATTAAACATCAAGGCATGTACTTGGGACTGGTATTGTGTACAATCATATTTATCCTGCTCTATGTGCGCAATTAATTGGACCTTACGTACAGCATAACATGTGAAACAGCACTTGATTTACTGATCGGACAAGAAGCGTTAAGAAGCGTTTGGTTAACTATTCCAACGTATGCAGTCTGCAGACGACATAGGCATAGACCCTATCCCACAGGAGAAGTTGTGCATGCGGTTTTCAATTTCATGTTCTTCATCGAGTATGGCCGATGCGTGTATATGTGAATAGCCTACGACTGTTTTTGAATAGGCCTACAGCAGATTAGTTCGTATTGTATACTGCTAGTTCCATAGTTTAAAGTTAAGAGCAACTGTGTGAAGTCAGACTCACGTTTGCTGCAGTACGCCTGCATAGGTATGCACATGCATTTATTTATCTCTATCCCTAACACTAACCCTAACCCGTACCACTCTGCAGAGGTAAACCCTATGCGTACCTAACCCAAACCCCATAACTGGGTACAGAAACCTTATTAGAGCCCTGGTCCAAATTAAGCTTATGGTCCTTTTTCCTGAGTGAAAAGTAAGACCACCACATGCCTTAGATGTAGGCCTAGATCTGTACCATTTTGTACTCATGAGGTTATATAGGCCTAGGGCACAACCGAAATTCAAACCATAGGCCTAGCTAGGGCTAGGGGCAAATAGTGTTAGGACGATAACCCTAGCTTAATTCACAATATTTACTTCAAATCGCTTTCAGACAAGTCGTCCCCAAACCAACTCTTCCCCAAGCCAAGTTGTCCCCAAACCAACTCGCCCCCAAACCAACTCGCCCCCAAACCAACTCGCCCCCAAGCCAAGTCGCCCCCAAGCCGAGTCGTCCCCAAGCCATGTCGGCCCCAATATGAAAAATTAGTGGGAAATAGTGACTTTCATGGATACTTCTTACAGATTATGGAAAATAATGTCTTTCCTGAAATTTTCTTTAATTATATTCAGGAATTAAAGGAGGCATGTGGAAGGTAAAGCAATGACTTTCACTGGCACCTCTTAAGTTAAATTTGATACTGTTCAGTGTGAAAAATATTGTCGCATGTTTCTCATGCACCATTCATGAAAATGAAATAAGATAGACTAAAAAGGGAGGAAATTTGATTGGGGGAAGGGGGTAATTATAAGAACACTGCAGTCTACTTTGGTTACCCACAGCCGGACCATGGCCTACCTATTACCACGATTTTGTACCAACTTATATTAACTTCCTAGGCCTAACGTTACACCTGCTGAAGAGCCTGTGTGAGAGATAAAATCACGCAAGTCACTTCTTGAGATACCAACGTAAAGTAAGCCTACTCCTGTTGTAGAACCTGTGTGAGAGAAAATATATCGTGCAAGTCACTTTTGCATAATTTGTGTATAAAATCACACCATTTTTCATATTGGGGACGACTTGGTTTTGGGACGGCTTGGCTTGGGGACGAGTTGGCTTTGGGACGACTTGGCTTGGGGACGAGTTGGTTGGGGACGAGTTGGTTTGGGGACGACTTGGCCTGCTTCGATCGCAGTCATATCAGAAAGTCTCCCCTGTATATTATTCCTTGTCACAAAACTTCCAGTGTGCAGGTTAATTCCTGTGGTAAGATAAAGGTTCAGTATACTGTTCCATAAAGTACTTATATCGTCAAAGAATGGTGTAGGACTGAAACCACTGGCATCTCACCACTTCAAGTCCAGGGTAGACTTCTGTCTAGTCCCAATGATAAAGCAGAGGCTTTAAATAATCAGTTTTCTTTCGTCTTCACTAAGGAAAACGTAGATAGCATGCCGGTTATTGACTCAACCCCCATTCCTGACATAGGCGACATACAAATCTCAACTAATGGTGTTCTTAAAGGGACAATCCTCTCACCCCAAAGTACACTTCTAGTATAGGGTAACAGAAACTCACAATTGGTTAGGCATTTTGATTGACTGCTAATTCAAACAATGCAGAGTATCAAAACTTACATTACACTGCACAAACTTTTCTGATAGTGTTTTGATTATACACATTGAGCTTTCTATATTCACCCTGAAGCAATAAAATGAGATTGTGTCTGGATGAGGGTGAATTTCAGACAATTGTGGGAGGGGCTTAATTAAGAATGTTTAGGCCCAATTTCCTCATCCCAAACAGTACCAATTCTCCTAATGTTCTTAATTAAGCCCCTAAGTCTTGAAATCCGAAGACTGAGGGCTTGCCTCTTAATTATTTATAAGGAAACACACAATTTACTACCAAATAATGTGGCTTAATTCCTGGTTGACTCTCCAAGCTCAGCCTGTCTGATTACTTGTCGCACTAGTGGTAAATATTTGTACCACCACCTTTCATCTAATAAACTATGTTATCAAAAGTCCCTTTACCCCAGTACTATACCTAGTTGGAATTTGCTTCCTGAGCATGTTGGCTGTGCCCCGTCAGCAAATTCTTTCAAGAGCCAGCTTTTGTCCCTAAATATTCAGCATTGTTAGTACTGTATGTACTATCTGCGTCATCCGACTCCCAAAGCCCTCTAGTAATTATCAGTACGGGATAGCCTATCAGGCGTTTGTACTGCCTATCAAAAGAAGAAGTAGGCTATGTAGGCATATACATATGTACAATCGTGTATGGATTGTTACTTACTGTGTGAGTACCATATACTTTTACATACATTACCAACATACTGTATGATGACCATGTATGCATGTTGTACATGTATGCTATACGTATATGTACCACGGACTTATACATGGACAGCATGTAACGTGTACGTCCTATCCCTGGATGGTCGCCACCAACTGGGACAAAAAAAGGCCGCCGTGAAGGTATAAATCGTCTGATTTGACGAAGACTCTGTAATATTTAAAGCAAAAATTAAATTTGAATGGGAAACAATATCATATATTCCTGCAATACATGAAGTTATTTTGACCTTACTTTGCCACATTTTAAAAATATTTCAAGTTTCTTGCAAAATATGTAGATATACTTGAGCAAGTCCAAGCTTTCACACAAAACGATAGCAGACGACCATTTTGGCACGCTTTTTCTCACACTACTGTAGCAACAATGTCCCCCTCCTGCTCTGTCCATGTATAGGAAGTCCGTGGTATGTACGCACCCCTTCAGATTGCTATGACTAGCATTGATGGTGCAAGGAAAATCTCAGCGTATGATCACAAACACCGTGGCGTACCTTTAGTGTGGACTTAAAATGGAATGCACTCTGGCCTTCTGGCAATGGGTAGGCTGAAACTGGTTTTTACAAGCACACCTACCCTGTCCTAGGCCTACCAAGCCTAGCCTACTGGGCTGGGCCAAGTAGTGCAGGCTAAATATGCTAAGTATATGGTTTATCAACTCAGTAGGTTAAACTGTAGGCCTAGACCTATCTCCTCCTTTTTCATTTGGCTACAGGTTTGAAATCTATTCAACCACCTTGTATAACTCCATCTCTGCAACCTGCTTTTCCAAAAGTTTTCTTGAATAGGATCTTTTTGATTGGCCTAGCCTTTTTCTTTACAGATTTAGAATTCTGGATATCTATTAGGTGTTCATGAAAACTTTCTTGCAAATTTAAATCTCAGTAATATTTGAGTGGGTAGCTTCAACTGCAGTAGCTTACTGTATCATATCAGATCAACTTTTTCATTTGACCATTATTTTCTTCCTCCCAACTTTAGAATGCACCTTTTCCGAAAGGAGACACTCAAGATACTGTACAGTAGTCCCATATCCACTAAAACACAATGTCACAGTCATCCCTCATCAATGATGTACAGAACTGGAGTGCTGACAGATGTAGACAAGAAGTTTCAGAAGTGTTACCCAAACTTGTCATATCCTTTGATATATCCCAAGACATGAATACCAGTGTTTCTGTCCAGGGGGTTTAGCCTAGGGGCACTTGTCTCACGACTCCTTTTCATTTTCATCAAAATAAAAAAGACAGAATTACTTTGTTTTTGGTTTCGATGAAAGAGAAACCTATGCATTCATGATGGCATGTGTGTTTATGTATGTGTGTATGTGCGTGTGTGTGTGTGTGTATGTGTGTGTGTGTGTGTGTGTGTGTTTGTGACACTTTGCTCGTTAACACGATATCTCAAGATAGGAATGTCTGACAGTTTTCAAACTTGGTACATAGATGCGCCATATTGAGAGGAAGAACCCTATTGTTTTTGGCAGAGGTCAAAGGTCATCTGGGGTCACCGGGGGTCAAAGTCTGAAAATCTCGTTAACACGATATATCAAGATAGGAAACTTGGAGAGATTTCATATGTAGTATGTTGATGCGTTATAGTCAGGAGATGGTCCCTATTGTTTTTTTTCGGAGGTCAAAGGTCATCTGGGGTCACCAGGGGTCAAAGTCTGAAAATCTCGTTAACATGATATCTCAAGATAGGAAGCTTAGTTGGATTTCATATTTGGTATGTTGATGCATTTTAGTCAAGAGATGGTCCCTATTGTTTTTTGCGGAGGTCAAAGGTCATCTCGGGCTACTGGGGGTCAAAGTCTGGAAATCTCGTTGACACGATATCTCAAGGTAGGAATCTTGTGTAGATTTCATATTTGGTATGTTGATGAATCATGGTCAGGAGATGGTCCCTATTGTTTTTCGCAAAGGTCAAAGGTCATCTGGGGTCACCGGGGGTCAAAGTCTGAAAATCTGGTTTACACGATATCTCAAGGTAGGAAGCTTAGGTAGATTTCATACGTGGTATGTTGATGCGTTTTACTCAGGAGATGGTCCGTATTGTTTTTTGCAGAGGTCAAAGATCATCTGGGGTCACCCGGGGTCAAAGTCTGAAAATCTCATTAACACGATATCTCAAGATAGGAAGCTTGTGTAGATTTCATATGGGTATGTTGATGTGTTATGGTCAGGAGATGGTCCCTGTTGCTTTTTGCGGAGGGCAAAGGTCATCTGGGGTCACCAGGGGTCAAAGTCTGAAAATCTCTTTAACACGATATCTCAAGATAGGAAGGTTAGGTAGATTTCATATGTGGTATGTTGATGCGTTATAGTCAGGAGATGGTCCCTATTGTTTTTCGCAGAGGTCAAAGGTCATCTGGGGTTACCGGGTGGTCAAAGTGAAAATCTCGTTAACATGATATCTCAAGAAAGGAATCTTGTGTAGATTTCATATTTGGTATGTTGATGTGTTATGGTCAGGAGATGGTCCCTTTTATTTTTCGCAGAGGTCAAAGGTCATCTGGGGTCACCGGGTGGTCAAAGTGAAAATCTCGTTAACATGATATCTCAAGAAAGGAATCTTGTGTAGATTTCATACTTGGTATGTTGATGTGTTATGGTCAGGAGATGGTCCCTTGTGTAGATTTCATATGGGTATGTTGATGCGTTTTAGTCAGGAGATGGTCCCTATTGTTTTTTGCCGAGGGCAAAGGTCATCTAGGGTCACCAGGGGTCAAAGTCTGAAAATCTCTTTAACACGATATCTCAAGATAGGAAGGTTAGGTAGATTTCATATGTGGTATGTTGATGCGTTATAGTCAGGAGATGGTCCCTATTGTTTTTCGCAGAGGTCAAAGGTAATCTGGGGTTACCGGGTGGTCAAAGTGAAAATCTCGTTAACATGATATCTCAAGAAAGGAATCTTGTGTAGATTTCATATTTGGTATGTTGATGTGTAATGGTCAGGAGATGGTCCCTTTTATTTTTTGCAGAGGTCAAAGGTCATCTGGGGTCACTGGGTGGTCAAAGTGAAAATCTCGTTAACATGATATCTCAAGAAAGGAATCTTGTGTAGATTTCATACTTGGTATGTTGATGTGTTATGGTCAGGAGATGGTCCCTTTTATTTTTCGCAGAGGTCAAAGGTCATCTGGGGTCACTGGGGTTCAAAGTCTGAAAATCTCGTTTACACGATATCTCAAGATAGGAAGCTTGTGTAGATTTTATATTTGGTATGTGGGTGCGTTTTACTCAGGAGATGGTCCCTATTGTATTTTGCGGAGGGCAAAGGTCATCTGGGGTCACTGGGGGTCAAAGTCTGAAAATCTTGTTAACATGATATCTCAAGATAGGAAGCTTAGGTAGATTTCATATTTGGTATGTTGATGTGTCCGTATTGTTTTATTGCAGAGGTCAAAGATCATCTGGGGTCATGGGGGGTCAAAGTCTGAAAATCTCTTTAACACAATATCTCAAGATAGGAAGCTTGTGTAGATTTCATATTGCGTATGTTGGTGCGTTTTACTCAGGAGATGGTCCCTATTGTTTTTTGCGGAGGTCAAAGGTCATCTGGGGTCAGTGGTCACCGGTGGTCAAAGTCTGAAAATCTCGTTAACACGATATCTCAAGATAGGAAACTTGGAGAGATTTCATATTTGGTATGTTGATGCATAATAGTCAGGAGATGGTCCGTATTTTTTTCGCAGAGGTCAAAGGTCATCTGGGGTCACCGGGGGTCAAAGTCTGAAAATCTCTTTAACACCATATCTCAAGGTAGGAAGCTTGTGTAGATTTCATATTTGGTATGTTGATGCGCTATGGTCAGGAGATGGTCCCTACTGTTTTTCGCAGAGGTCTATGGTCATCTGGGGTCACAGAGGGTCAAATTCTGAATATCTCGTTAACACGATATCTCAAGTCAGGAAACTTGGATAGATTTCATATTTAGTATGTTGATGTGTTATGGTCAGGAGAAGGTCCCTATATGGTTTGGGGGTCAAAGATCATCTGGGGTCACCGGGATCAAAGTTTGAAAATCTTGTTAACACAAAATCCCAAGATAGGAATGTCTGACCGTTTTCAAACTTGGTACATAGATGCGCCATATTGAGATGGAGAACCCTATCATTTTTGGCAGAGGTCAAAGGGCATCTGGTGTCACCAGGGGTCAAAGTCTGAAATTCTTGTTAACAGGATATCTCAAGATAGGAAACTTGGATAGATTTCACATTTGGTATGTAGATGCGTAATAGTCAGGAGATGTGCCCTTTTTCTTTTTTTGCGGAGGTCAAAGGTCATTTCAGGTCACCGGGGGGGTCAAAGTCTGAAAATCTTGTTAAATTGATATCTCAAGATGTCTGTCTATCTATCTATCTATGTATGGCTTTTGTGGAGGTCAAAAGGGCATCTGGAATAACAAAATTATTCTTTGAACATGCTAGTATAACATTTGAGTGAGAAGATAATGGTGCATGATGACAAATTTGAAAAACAGTACATTTATGTATCATCGAAACCTCAATGCATTTTTGCATTCTGGTTAATTCAAGCAGATAGGACACCCTTGCAGACTATGCTTGAACATAAAGAAATAGCTTTCCGCGACCGCGGAACCAATTTTGAAGTGCGGGGGCTAATCATCGAAGCGGCCCAATATGTCCAATAAAATAAATGCAGTTTAAGGCAGCCCAAAATGCCCACAGCAAAAAAGTGTGGGGGCTAAAGCCCCCCTACCCCCCCCCCCCCTGTTTTCGTGGTCCATGCCTAAAAGTTTGAACTTGGGGTTTTTAGTAATGATTTATAAAACCCTCCCACTTTTTTGAGTCTCTGGCAAGTTTCCTGATTACAGTAGTGATAAGGCAATGTCAATGTTATACCAGATGCAGGTTTTATCTTTTTATTCTGACATCTCTGCAGTGTGTTCCAACACTTTTCACCCTTATATACCATCCTAACTTAAACCCTTATCTTAATAGTGACCCCAATGTAGACTTTCAGAATACAAAACATCAGAAAACAAGATGTCTAAACAGGGAGCTCTCCCAGATATATATTAAATGTTGTAGTTTAACTTTAGTTAGTGTACATTGTAACAATTTCATTTTCTGTAATAAAGTATAAAAGTTTGCATCATGCGCTGACCATGCCAGCATGTCCATATCATGCAATCTCTGTGACTTATACCCATTAAATTAACAAAATAGAGAGTATGTATTCAATATGAAGATGTGACCAGCTTATTACATCATTGCTAAAATGATTTTTACAGTGCAAGAAATTGTCATTGATGCCTTCTGACTTAGTTGTTAATGAAAATGTTCCTGTTGCAGGAAGTACATAAGCAAAGAATGAAACATTGCTCATTTCCATTTGGGATAGAATACTACATGAGGTAATAGTTACTTGGAGTGGCCAAAAAAATTTGAATAATCTATGTTAATTTTACAGTGCTGAATGCAATAGATGTGTAAAATAATTGCATTATTGCAAGTTGTTCAAGTAATCCTAATATGCTGGATAAGATAAACAATGATGAACTGCATAAATTAAAGTATAATGCACAAATATGGGAGATTAATGCAAGCGATGCTTGAGGTCAGTAAGGCTTTAACCCCAAGGGTGTACTACCCTTCCACTTGCACAGGCCTAGCATTGTCTATTCATTAACATATAACAATATTTTGATTTATAAGGTGCAATATTTTTTTTTTTTTTTTGAACTGAAATAATTACATTCAAATAGTAGAAGCACTTAAGGTAAACTGGAATATCCTGTGAATCAATCATTTATCCATTAAAGTGAATTAATCTTGGGATTGGACATGGTCACCTGACCTTAATGGACCAATAGCAGTTGAGAATTATTGCTTAAGTATAAATGAAATGAAAGTGGTGGACAATGCCCTTGCTCTTGGTCCTCAGAACTCACACAAAAAGGTTTCATAGAACTTTATGTTCTCCTTTACAATACTGGCTAATGTGTGTAGTACTATCACAGTATGGTACCCTAATGCACTTGAAGTAAATATTGGATATTTTGTATTCCTTAATTTTTATTCACTCTATGTTCACAAATGGCTGCACTGTAGAAAAGAAGGTCTCTCTCCTTGGGGTCATGACCCATTCTTTTCTTCCCTTTTTGAGTTTGGATCAGATTGAAACCAACTTTCTTTCTGTGGTTCTACCTGAGGTAATTAAGATTACAATTTGTCCAGAATTGTTGATTTTTAATTTAATGCATATTTATGAGAAAGATAGTGCTTTGAATGATACATTAGATTTTCTTTACTCTAGACATGTTTACTTTTTATTCATGGTTTTTTCATTGTCTTTCAAAACTCCGCAGTCCTGACAATGACTTATTTTTTAATCCACAAAAATTTTTCTCCTTTTTAGGACCAAACCATCTTTTAAGATCGTCATTTATCACCCCAAACTACAATTTTACCTGAAGTCTTCCAAATTTTGCAATTGGTTCAGCTTTTTGATTGACATTAAATTGAAAAAGGCGCAGAGTAGCTCATATTAACAGCAAGCACCAAGAGTGTTCTGATTACACTTTTGGGCCTTTATGCTCACCATATAGCATGTACTGAATCAATAAACTAGGATTGTGTCTGGATAAGTACAACTTTTTACACATCTGTGGGAGAAGCTCAAAGTAAGTAGGTTGAGAGAAAAAGCAAGTTCGGTAATTTGCTGCTGCATGGCATTATGGGGCACAGCATGGGGTATACAAACCGAGCTCGGCACATAGGATACACCGATCCCTTGTTTTTGTCAGTACATCCATACAACACTAAGTGTCTAGCCAAGTCGAACGAAAATAGAGGTTAAGGGGCTTCTTTGCTGCAGATTAAAATGCAAATCTTTTCACCAAAATGACAATTTGTACACAATCCACTGCACAAAAAGAAACTTGAGATCCCTCTTCATGCTATGGATGGATAAAGGAAGAATGATCTCACCAAATGTTTATGTAAACTTGAATTTTGGAATACATGTTGCAGGTGCGGGATAGATTTGTTTATCCCAACAATTTGGATGATGGGCGCATGTTCATAGCCACCAAAACAGATTAACAACCTGGCTTATTGGAGAGCCTCAGGTGATGAATATCTGCCCATAAATAATATCTCAAGAATGAAAAAGGTGAAGTGAATCTGACAGTTAATGATTCAGTTTGACATGGAATCACTGCTTCTTTTTGTAATTATTTCATCTTTAGTATCGACTGTTATCAGTCTATCAGTTGTAATCAAGCAACAGCTTGGGTCAGACCTTTCCAAAAAAAACCTGTAATAAATTGATTTTGTTCATGATTCTCTAGACATATAATCAAAGAATACTTTAAAATTTTGTTGTGCAAGAAATTTTAACACCTTCTTGAGGTGGCATACTTTAAACTTGAACATACCTGTAGGTGTCCATGTAGAGTGTTGTGTGTGTCCTGACTGCTATCAGTATCTCCATCCTCTAAGGTTGCTGGGGTCACTGGGGTTCAAAGTCTGAAAATCTCGTTTACACGATATCTCAAGATAGGAAGCTTGTGTAGATTTTATATTTGGTATGTGGGTGCGTTTTACTCAGGAGATGGTCCCTATTGTATTTTGCGGAGGGCAAAGGTCATCTGGGGTCACTGGGGGTCAAAGTCTGAAAATCTTGTTAACATGATATCTCAAGATAGGAAGCTTAGGTAGATTTCATATTTGGTATGTTGATGTGTCCGTATTGTTTTATTGCAGAGGTCAAAGATCATCTGGGGTCACGGGGGGTCAAAGTCTGAAAATCTCTTTAACACAATATCTCAAGATAGGAAGCTTGTGTAGATTTCATATTGCGTATGTTGGTGCGTTTTACTCAGGAGATGGTCCCTATTGTTTTTTGCGGAGGTCAAAGGTCATCTGGGGTCAGTGGTCACCGGTGGTCAAAGTCTGAAAATCTCGTTAACACGATATCTCAAGATAGGAAACTTGGAGAGATTTCATATTTGGTATGTTGATGCATAATAGTCAGGAGATGGTCCGTATTTTTTTCGCAGAGGTCAAAGGTCATCTGGGGTCACCGGGGGTCAAAGTCTGAAAATCTCTTTAACACCATATCTCAAGGTAGGAAGCTTGTGTAGATTTCATATTTGGTATGTTGATGCGCTATGGTCAGGAGATGGTCCCTACTGTTTTTCGCAGAGGTCTATGGTCATCTGGGGTCACAGAGGGTCAAATTCTGAATATCTCGTTAACACGATATCTCAAGTCAGGAAACTTGGATAGATTTCATATTTAGTATGTTGATGTGTTATGGTCAGGAGAAGGTCCCTATAGGTTTTGGGGGGGTCAAAGATCATCTGGGGTCACCGGGATCAAAGTTTGAAAATCTTGTTAACACAAAATCCCAAGATAGGAATGTCTGACCGTTTTCAAACTTGGTACATAGATGCGCCATATTGAGATGGAGAACCCTATCATTTTTGGCAGAGGTCAAAGGGCATCTGGTGTCACCAGGGGTCAAAGTCTGAAATTCTTGTTAACAGGATATCTCAAGATAGGAAACTTGGATAGATTTCACATTTGGTATGTAGATGCGTAATAGTCAGGAGATGTGCCCTTTTTCTTTTTTTGCGGAGGTCAAAGGTCATTTCAGGTCACCGGGGGGGTCAAAGTCTGAAAATCTTGTTAAATTGATATCTCAAGATGTCTGTCTATCTATCTATCTATGTATGGCTTTTGTGGAGGTCAAAAGGGCATCTGGAATAACAAAATTATTCTTTGAACATGCTAGTATAACATTTGAGTGAGAAGATAATGGTGCATGATGACAAATTTGAAAAACAGTACATTTATGTATCATCGAAACCTCAATGCATTTTTGCATTCTGGTTAATTCAAGCAGATAGGACACCCTTGCAGACTATGCTTGAACATAAAGAAATAGCTTTCCGCGACCGCGGAACCAATTTTGAAGTGCGGGGGCTAATCATCGAAGCGGCCCAATATGTCCAATAAAATAAATGCAGTTTAAGGCAGCCCAAAATGCCCACAGCAAAAAAGTGTGGGGGCTAAAGCCCCCCTACCCCCCCCCCCTGTTTTCGTGGTCCATGCCTAAAAGTTTGAACTTGGGGTTTTTAGTAATGATTTATAAAACCCTCCCACTTTTTTGAGTCTCTGGCAAGTTTCCTGATTACAGTAGTGATAAGGCAATGTCAATGTTATACCAGATGCAGGTTTTATCTTTTTATTCTGACATCTCTGCAGTGTGTTCCAACACTTTTCACCCTTATATACCATCCTAACTTAAACCCTTATCTTAATAGTGACCCCAATGTAGACTTTCAGAATACAAAACATCAGAAAACAAGATGTCTAAACAGGGAGCTCTCCCAGATATATATTAAATGTTGTAGTTTAACTTTAGTTAGTGTACATTGTAACAATTTCATTTTCTGTAATAAAGTATAAAAGTTTGCATCATGCGCTGACCATGCCAGCATGTCCATATCATGCAATCTCTGTGACTTATACCCATTAAATTAACAAAATAGAGAGTATGTATTCAATATGAAGATGTGACCAGCTTATTACATCATTGCTAAAATGATTTTTACAGTGCAAGAAATTGTCATTGATGCCTTCTGACTTAGTTGTTAATGAAAATGTTCCTGTTGCAGGAAGTACATAAGCAAAGAATGAAACATTGCTCATTTCCATTTGGGATAGAATACTACATGAGGTAATAGTTACTTGGAGTGGCCAAAAAAATTTGAATAATCTATGTTAATTTTACAGTGCTGAATGCAATAGATGTGTAAAATAATTGCATTATTGCAAGTTGTTCAAGTAATCCTAATATGCTGGATAAGATAAACAATGATGAACTGCATAAATTAAAGTATAATGCACAAATATGGGAGATTAATGCAAGCGATGCTTGAGGTCAGTAAGGCTTTAACCCCAATGGTGTACTACCCTTCCACTTGCACAGGCCTAGCATTGTCTATTCATTAACATATAACAATATTTTGATTTATAAGGTGCAATATTTTTTTTTTTTTTTTGAACTGAAATAATTACATTCAAATAGTAGAAGCACTTAAGGTAAACTGGAATATCCTGTGAATCAATCATTTATCCATTAAAGTGAATTAATCTTGGGATTGGACATGGTCACCTGACCTTAATGGACCAATAGCAGTTGAGAATTATTGCTTAAGTATAAATGAAATGAAAGTGGTGGACAATGCCCTTGCTCTTGGTCCTCAGAACTCACACAAAAAGGTTTCATAGAACTTTATGTTCTCCTTTACAATACTGGCTAATGTGTGTAGTACTATCACAGTATGGTACCCCTAATGCACTTGAAGTAAATATTGGATATTTTGTATTCCTTAATTTTTATTCACTCTATGTTCACAAATGGCTGCACTGTAGAAAAGAAGGTCTCTCTCCTTGGGGTCATGACCCATTCTTTTCTTCCCTTTTTGAGTTTGGATCAGATTGAAACCAACTTTCTTTCTGTGGTTCTACCTGAGGTAATTAAGATTACAATTTGTCCAGAATTGTTGATTTTTAATTTAATGCATATTTATGAGAAAGATAGTGCTTTGAATGATACATTAGATTTTCTTTACTCTAGACATGTTTACTTTTTATTCATGGTTTTTTCATTGTCTTTCAAAACTCCGCAGTCCTGACAATGACTTATTTTTTAATCCACAAAAATTTTTCTCCTTTTTAGGACCAAACCATCTTTTAAGATCGTCATTTATCACCCCAAACTACAATTTTACCTGAAGTCTTCCAAATTTTGCAATTGGTTCAGCTTTTTGATTGACATTAAATTGAAAAAGGCGCAGAGTAGCTCATATTAACAGCAAGCACCAAGAGTGTTCTGATTACACTTTTGGGCCTTTATGCTCACCATATAGCATGTACTGAATCAATAAACTAGGATTGTGTCTGGATAAGTACAACTTTTTACACATCTGTGGGAGAAGCTCAAAGTAAGTAGGTTGAGAGAAAAAGCAAGTTCGGTAATTTGCTGCTGCATGGCATTATGGGGCACAGCATGGGGTATACAAACCGAGCTCGGCACATAGGATACACCGATCCCTTGTTTTTGTCAGTACATCCATACAACACTAAGTGTCTAGCCAAGTCGAACGAAAATAGAGGTTAAGGGGCTTCTTTGCTGCAGATTAAAATGCAAATCTTTTCACCAAAATGACAATTTATACACAATCCACTGCACAAAAAGAAACTTGAGATCCCTCTTCATGCTATGGATGGATAAAGGAAGAATGATCTCACCAAATGTTTATGTAAACTTGAATTTTGGAATACATGTTGCAGGTGCGGGATAGATTTGTTTATCCCAACAATTTGGATGATGGGCGCATGTTCATAGCCACCAAAACAGATTAACAACCTGGCTTATTGGAGAGCCTCAGGTGATGAATATCTGCCCATAAATAATATCTCAAGAATGAAAAAGGTGAAGTGAATCTGACAGTTAATGATTCAGTTTGACATGGAATCACTGCTTCTTTTTGTAATTATTTCATCTTTAGTATCGACTGTTATCAGTCTATCAGTTGTAATCAAGCAACAGCTTGGGTCAGACCTTTCCAAAAAAACCTGTAATAAATTGATTTTGTTCATGATTCTCTAGACATATAATCAAAGAATACTTTAAAATTTTGTTGTGCAAGAAATTTTAACACCTTCTTGAGGTGGCATACTTTAAACTTGAACATACCTGTAGGTGTCCATGTAGAGTGTTGTGTGTGTCCTGACTGCTATCAGTATCTCCATCCTCTAAGGTTGCTGGGGTCACTGGGGTTCAAAGTCTGAAAATCTCGTTTACACGATATCTCAAGATAGGAAGCTTGTGTAGATTTTATATTTGGTATGTGGGTGCGTTTTACTCAGGAGATGGTCCCTATTGTATTTTGCGGAGGGCAAAGGTCATCTGGGGTCACTGGGGGTCAAAGTCTGAAAATCTTGTTAACATGATATCTCAAGATAGGAAGCTTAGGTAGATTTCATATTTGGTATGTTGATGTGTCCGTATTGTTTTATTGCAGAGGTCAAAGATCATCTGGGGTCACGGGGGGTCAAAGTCTGAAAATCTCTTTAACACAATATCTCAAGATAGGAAGCTTGTGTAGATTTCATATTGCGTATGTTGGTGCGTTTTACTCAGGAGATGGTCCCTATTGTTTTTTGCGGAGGTCAAAGGTCATCTGGGGTCAGTGGTCACCGGTGGTCAAAGTCTGAAAATCTCGTTAACACGATATCTCAAGATAGGAAACTTGGAGAGATTTCATATTTGGTATGTTGATGCATAATAGTCAGGAGATGGTCCGTATTTTTTTCGCAGAGGTCAAAGGTCATCTGGGGTCACCGGGGGTCAAAGTCTGAAAATCTCTTTAACACCATATCTCAAGGTAGGAAGCTTGTGTAGATTTCATATTTGGTATGTTGATGCGCTATGGTCAGGAGATGGTCCCTACTGTTTTTCGCAGAGGTCTATGGTCATCTGGGGTCACAGAGGGTCAAATTCTGAATATCTCGTTAACACGATATCTCAAGTCAGGAAACTTGGATAGATTTCATATTTAGTATGTTGATGTGTTATGGTCAGGAGAAGGTCCCTATAGGTTTTGGGGGGGTCAAAGATCATCTGGGGTCACCGGGATCAAAGTTTGAAAATCTTGTTAACACAAAATCCCAAGATAGGAATGTCTGACCGTTTTCAAACTTGGTACATAGATGCGCCATATTGAGATGGAGAACCCTATCATTTTTGGCAGAGGTCAAAGGGCATCTGGTGTCACCAGGGGTCAAAGTCTGAAATTCTTGTTAACAGGATATCTCAAGATAGGAAACTTGGATAGATTTCACATTTGGTATGTAGATGCGTAATAGTCAGGAGATGTGCCCTTTTTCTTTTTTTGCGGAGGTCAAAGGTCATTTCAGGTCACCGGGGGGGTCAAAGTCTGAAAATCTTGTTAAATTGATATCTCAAGATGTCTGTCTATCTATCTATCTATGTATGGCTTTTGTGGAGGTCAAAAGGGCATCTGGAATAACAAAATTATTCTTTGAACATGCTAGTATAACATTTGAGTGAGAAGATAATGGTGCATGATGACAAATTTGAAAAACAGTACATTTATGTATCATCGAAACCTCAATGCATTTTTGCATTCTGGTTAATTCAAGCAGATAGGACACCCTTGCAGACTATGCTTGAACATAAAGAAATAGCTTTCCGCGACCGCGGAACCAATTTTGAAGTGCGGGGGCTAATCATCGAAGCGGCCCAATATGTCCAATAAAATAAATGCAGTTTAAGGCAGCCCAAAATGCCCACAGCAAAAAAGTGTGGGGGCTAAAGCCCCCCTACCCCCCCTGTTTTCGTGGTCCATGCCTAAAAGTTTGAACTTGGGGTTTTTAGTAATGATTTATAAAACCCTCCCACTTTTTTGAGTCTCTGGCAAGTTTCCTGATTACAGTAGTGATAAGGCAATGTCAATGTTATACCAGATGCAGGTTTTATCTTTTTATTCTGACATCTCTGCAGTGTGTTCCAACACTTTTCACCCTTATATACCATCCTAACTTAAACCCTTATCTTAATAGTGACCCCAATGTAGACTTTCAGAATACAAAACATCAGAAAACAAGATGTCTAAACAGGGAGCTCTCCCAGATATATATTAAATGTTGTAGTTTAACTTTAGTTAGTGTACATTGTAACAATTTCATTTTCTGTAATAAAGTATAAAAGTTTGCATCATGCGCTGACCATGCCAGCATGTCCATATCATGCAATCTCTGTGACTTATACCCATTAAATTAACAAAATAGAGAGTATGTATTCAATATGAAGATGTGACCAGCTTATTACATCATTGCTAAAATGATTTTTACAGTGCAAGAAATTGTCATTGATGCCTTCTGACTTAGTTGTTAATGAAAATGTTCCTGTTGCAGGAAGTACATAAGCAAAGAATGAAACATTGCTCATTTCCATTTGGGATAGAATACTACATGAGGTAATAGTTACTTGGAGTGGCCAAAAAATTTGAATAATCTATGTTAATTTTACAGTGCTGAATGCAATAGATGTGTAAAATAATTGCATTATTGCAAGTTGTTCAAGTAATCCTAATATGCTGGATAAGATAAACAATGATGAACTGCATAAATTAAAGTATAATGCACAAATATGGGAGATTAATGCAAGCGATGCTTGAGGTCAGTAAGGCTTTAACCCCAATGGTGTACTACCCTTCCACTTGCACAGGCCTAGCATTGTCTATTCATTAACATATAACAATATTTTGATTTATAAGGTGCAATATTTTTTTTTTTTTTTTGAACTGAAATAATTACATTCAAATAGTAGAAGCACTTAAGGTAAACTGGAATATCCTGTGAATCAATCATTTATCCATTAAAGTGAATTAATCTTGGGATTGGACATGGTCACCTGACCTTAATGGACCAATAGCAGTTGAGAATTATTGCTTAAGTATAAATGAAATGAAAGTGGTGGACAATGCCCTTGCTCTTGGTCCTCAGAACTCACACAAAAAGGTTTCATAGAACTTTATGTTCTCCTTTACAATACTGGCTAATGTGTGTAGTACTATCACAGTATGGTACCCCTAATGCACTTGAAGTAAATATTGGATATTTTGTATTCCTTAATTTTTATTCACTCTATGTTCACAAATGGCTGCACTGTAGAAAAGAAGGTCTCTCTCCTTGGGGTCATGACCCATTCTTTTCTTCCCTTTTTGAGTTTGGATCAGATTGAAACCAACTTTCTTTCTGTGGTTCTACCTGAGGTAATTAAGATTACAATTTGTCCAGAATTGTTGATTTTTAATTTAATGCATATTTATGAGAAAGATAGTGCTTTGAATGATACATTAGATTTTCTTTACTCTAGACATGTTTACTTTTTATTCATGGTTTTTTCATTGTCTTTCAAAACTCCGCAGTCCTGACAATTACTTATTTTTTAATCCACAAAAATTTTTCTCCTTTTTAGGACCAAACCATCTTTTAAGATCGTCATTTATCACCCCAAACTACAATTTTACCTGAAGTCTTCCAAATTTTGCAATTGGTTCAGCTTTTTGATTGACATTAAATTGAAAAAGGCGCAGAGTAGCTCATATTAACAGCAAGCACCAAGAGTGTTCTGATTACACTTTTGGGCCTTTATGCTCACCATATAGCATGTACTGAATCAATAAACTAGGATTGTGTCTGGATAAGTACAACTTTTTACACATCTGTGGGAGAAGCTCAAAGTAAGTAGGTTGAGAGAAAAAGCAAGTTCGGTAATTTGCTGCTGCATGGCATTATGGGGCACAGCATGGGGTATACAAACCGAGCTCGGCACATAGGATACACCGATCCCTTGTTTTTGTCAGTACATCCATACAACACTAAGTGTCTAGCCAAGTCGAACGAAAATAGAGGTTTAGGTGCTTCTTTGCTGCAGATTAAAATGCAAATCTTTTCACCAAAATGACAATTTATACACAATCCACTGCACAAAAAGAAACTTGAGATCCCTCTTCATGCTATGGATGGATAAAGGAAGAATGATCTCACCAAATGTTTATGTAAACTTGAATTTTGGAATACATGTTGCAGGTGCGGGATAGATTTGTTTATCCCAACAATTTGGATGATGGGCGCATGTTCATAGCCACCAAAACAGATTAACAACCTGGCTTATTGGAGAGCCTCAGGTGATGAATATCTGCCTGTAAATAATATCTCAAGAATGAAAAAGGTGAAGTGAATCTGACAGTTAATGATTCAGTTTGACATGGAATCACTGCTTCTTTTTGTAATTATTTCATCTTTAGTATCGACTGTTATCAGTCTATCAGTTGTAATCAAGCAACAGCTTGGGTCAGACCTTTCCAAAAAAAACCTGTAATAAATTCTTAAGAAAGTGTCTCCTCATGGAAATAACACTGAACAAACTTACCTTGCAACATAAACTCATACTCCTGTTGTTAATGTACTTAAAAGTTCCCATATTCCTTCCTTTTGAAGGTTTTTCTTTTTTTTACTTGAGTTTTGTGATATTTTTTAAGCCAGAGTTACCTTTATTTACTACTCAAACATATTAAAATTCTTACATTTCTAACTATCCTAAGCTTATCTTACTGTAGCCTAATCCTAGCACCAACCTTCATGAAGACTTGTCAAAAGTATAAGAAAAAAAAGGAAAAGTGAAATGAAAAGGAAATTTAAAGCAATCCCCATTATTGTCATTTTAATTCTGATTTAGTCTCAGAAGATACATAGTTCTACTTTGGAGGCAGTGCTAGCAACCTTAGAGGATGGAGATACTGATAGCAGTCAGGACACACACAACACTCTACATGGACACCTACAGGTATGTTCAAGTTTAAAGTATGCCACCTCAAGAAGGTGTTAAAATTTCTTGCACAACAAAATTTTAAAGTATTCTTTGATTATATGTCTAGAGAATCATGAACAAAATCATGTGTGTAAGTAACTTTGCCTTCGGGAATTTTAGTTATCACATAAATTTTTTGACTTAATTGTAGCCCATGAGGAATTTGTGAAAATATCTTTAAAAATTATTGAATTATGCTAGACTTACAAAAATTTGGGGACTACCCAAGCTCCCTCCCCTCCAGGCCTAATTGCCACTGAACCCCCCCCCTTCTGTTTTCACCATATTTTTGCATGTGTCAACATTCTGACACATTTATGCTTTAATCATACTAACCAAAGTTAAAGGACCAAAATGTCTGAAAACTTTCTCATTTAAAATGTATTGTTTGTTAGGTTGGAATCATAACTTATCTTTTGCTCATCAACAGATGACCCTGGACATTTTGTCACCCTTGGAATCTATTCTTCGTCATGTTGTTGATAAGAGCGAGGGCAGTATTGATCTTGACACAATACCATCAGTGCCTCTTATCATTGTTCGCATCATGAAGAAGTCATTTGACCATTGTAAGGTATGTCCTGGGCATGTTATATTAGTACGACGAGGCAAGAATTATGCAACAGCCAAATGAGAATCTCTCTTCATCCCATATTAACCCTGCTGCCTCCTATTCCAAACTCTTGAAAAGTTCAAAAAATTCAAGCAGTTTGCAAGCCTTCAATTTTAGATTTTCCAGGTGTCCTACAAATCACACCTCTTAGGAAATTCAGGAGTTTTTCAAGTGTGCTGTTTTAACAAACTAAGTTCCCATTCTCTTTCTAGTTCTGTCAATAATCACTCTCCTCACAGGGATTTGAGGTATTTATCAGTGTGCCATTACACTTGTATGCCTGAGTTTGTAAACTTGGAAGACATTTCTATCCTTCAATGTTAGCTTGTACACTGCTGCCCCTGACAGAATTTCTCGAAGTCCCTCTTCTGAGTGAATTTTTACTTAGAAGTTTCCTAATAATCAAATCCGATTAAATCCATCAAGTGTTGCTGATAGGTTGGTAATGGTTTCTCATCTGTAAGTAAATTCACTTGGTTTCAAGTTATACTCTTTGCAAAGTCATCCTGACTTTTGGCAAAGAGCCATATGGTGACAGCGAACAATTGCTCCCAAAGGAGTTCTGTACTGACTGCATTGTTAGCTGGTTACAGCATCAGTCTAACAGTGGGGAGGATTGGAGTTTGACTCCTGGCCAGGTCATACCAAAGATTATAAAAATGGAACCTACTGCCATTTTGCTGGTGCAATGGAGTAAGGAAAACAAGCCAGTGAGCCACAACTGAAAAAAAGGCCATGGCTGGCTCGTCTTGGACCAATTGGTTGCAAAATGGGCCATAAAACTCTATCTAACCTGACCTAGCCTAAACCAGAGGAGGTCTGCTTCAGACCATTTACATTATTGTTCTGTCATGTATGGCTCCATTTCTAGAGTGGAAAGAAATGGATTTAATACTGGCACATTCTCCTTGATGGTGTGATTTCAAAATCATATTGCTTCCTTTTATAATTATCACTTAACATTTATATTTAAGGCCTAAAGTTTTAAGAACTGGTCAACAAGAAGTATCATTAATTTAGCCAGGTCATTTTTGTTTTGTGGCATTCTAAATTGTTGGCCTCAAACAAAGGGTTGAATAGGGTTTGGGGAATAGGAGGTTGTTTGTTGAAATTTGGTTAGGGATTTAAATTTGCTTAAAACAAATACCAAAATACCAAATGGAATGGGATATGGTGGATCTGATTTATAAGTCCAAATATGAGGCAATTAATTCTGCTTCAAAACTTGCATGTTTATGCATGAAATGGACTTAAGTTAATGAAATAAACTAAAGTTTATGAAATTTGGAGTTTTTGTGAAGTTCAGTTGTTTTGTCTGAAATTACTTTGCTGTGTCATCAATTAAACATTAATACTACAGCTATTTTATTATGTTTTGTGCATTTTAAAGTCATATTTCTCATTCTTTTAAAAAGGACCTTAAATGTAAAGAAGTTACTTATCACTCTGCAAGCCTGTCTAAGATTAATCAAGTTTTTTTCACCATTCTGCAGGATAGCAATATTATTTATGGCAGCTATTTTGAAGCCATGTCAGAACAGCTGTCTCAGTTTTTCAAAAAGACCTACACCCTTCAGAAATCTCTCATGACCTTACTTGACCTTGTACAACCATTTCAGCAAGATTCAGACATAGTTGCCATAGCAACCAAAGGTAATACACTATTTTTTACATTAGATAACAAAATTCCATTTTTTGCAATACTTTAAAAGAACCCTAGAAGAGAAATTACTATTTTGAACTTGCAGATTTAGTATGCAAGTTAATTGCATTTCATTTTTCCTCAACCCACCTAAAGTTTGATACACCTCTCTTCATCAATTTCCAACTCCTCAGTGTTTATCTGTATCATAAAAAGAAGGATGCAAGTTGTTTAAGTGATAATCACAACATGTAGCATTTTTTAAAAATGATCTAAAGGACTGATTGCATGGTCAAGTGATTAGGGCATCCAACTTGCAGTCTGGAGTTTGACTAGAGGAGAAACTAGAAGAATATAATCCTTTTAGTCATTTTAAATGCTACTTGAACAACTTTCGTATTTATCTTCCCACTGCAGTCAGCTCTGAGTTTCATGAACTGTGTAGTGTTATTGGAACTATGGATACATCCCTTATGGCCAGTACATGGAAATTCCTTGTAAAATTTGTAACCAAACACAAAGAAGGTCTCGGTGACTCCTTGCAGGTAATTTTGTTGTTTAAAGAATGTAATGTATTTACATATATTATTTTAGATGTTTCCTTAGCTTTATATAAATGCATCTGTGCTTTGCTTGAAATGTGAGAGCACAGTAGAAGTTTGAATACTTATATGCTACCATTGATGTCCAGACTTTCAGCATTTTTGTAAACAATTTTCCACAAGATTTTTTAAGGTTTTACTCGAAAATGCAGGAGTACTAATGAGGATAAGATCAAATGCAAGTGCATTAGGTATAGATTTATGCACACATAGACCACACGAAACTGGAGCAAAACCTAAAGCCCGAATTCAGTTTTGGGTTGTCTTGGTAATTTCAGGTAAATGGTTAGGTAGTTTCGCTTTCCATGATAATAAAATCATTTCATTCTTGAGTGGTGGGTCTGTTTTATATCCAAGTTCATCTACCAAAACTAATGATATAATTGGTGTTAGTAAAATCTATTTCTTTTGTGAGAGGGGGGAGGAAGAGGGAAATTATTTTTCTTACTGTACTAAAATATAAAAAGCAATCAAATTAAATTCAGTGTGATAAAGTGTCACATAAATCCTTTGATTATCTTTCAGTCTATTTCTAAACATGTATTACGTATGGGAGAGAACTAAATTATCAGTACGCCTTATCTTTGCCTCCCCCTGAAACTTTGCTGGAGGATTTTTTAACAGACAAGCTGATGCTGGTCTTTGCTGGGAGTGATAGTTTGCCCAATCATGAGGAACTCCTCTGCTTCAAAATTCAGATCTATTTTTGGAACCATTTGTAATGTTTATCTCTCTGATCTAATTGAGCTTGGTCTTAGACTACCTGTAGTAACCAAAAATAATAGATTTTTAACTGTGCACTGGGAAGTTTATGTTGGTCAACCAACAAGAAAAATGTTCCTAACTGGCCGTTATTTCTAGAAGTGATAGAGACAACAAAGAAATGTTGCAGATGAGTTAGAGTAGGATTTCATAAACTAGACCTCCCCTTTGTGAGATCTGGTCAAAGTGTTTTAAGCTGAATGGTTCCTAATGGCCTAGGTAATTTGTATCATATCCAAAGTGTGGTTGTTGGTCAAAATGCTATGGTTAGCTTTTCTCTGGTGGTCCTGATTGTGTTGGAATTAGAACTTGGAGGATGTAGACATCACAAATCGGATGCATACACATCTTTGTTATCATTGCATACCTTGCATGTGAAATAATTCTTTTAGTCCCACTAGATGGTACTGTTACTCACTTCATAAACAGCTTGCTTCATAGCCAGTGGATGTGGCATACAATGTAAGTCAGTGGAAGGAACAATGGCAGGGGGTGATTAGACCAGGGGGGACATGGTACCGTTGTTATTGTCCAAGTTTCATTGTTATATGAAGGTATTGTAGAAGTCCATCACATGTCTCTAATATCTTGGTGTCATGCCACAGACTTAAAAAATGGAATCTACTGCTATTGTGGTTGGTGCTCAGCATAAGCAATAGAGTAGGGAAAACAGGCCAGTGAGCCACAACTGAAAAAAAATCTGTGGTGGGCCCGACTTCAACCAATTGTTTAAAAACTGAGCAGTAAAACCTTATTTTGCTAACTTATGTGTATTACAAGTGCTCAAGTAGTTTTCATACCGGTCGATCCCCCCCACATAACAGTATGTTCATTTAAATTACTCTTTCAATATTCAAGTCATGACTAACTTTAACATTTATTAATAATTGTCATATTTTTTCCAGATGGCTGATATGATATATACTCTCTGTGAGGAGATCAAGTCTCACTTTAAACACAGTCTCACCCAAGCACCTTTAGAACTGAGGACTGACACACCCCCTTCCCAGGGGAGAGATCACAAGGCATTTTCAAGAACAGTGAAGATCTGTGGTCTGCTTGCAAAAATGCTGATCCATTTGCTTAAAGAATTTGAGTACATCTTAGAAGAAAGCAGCAAGGTTTTGCTTTGCTTGATCATGTACCTTCACAGGTAAATGACGTAAACTACAAAATCTGCTGTTTGTTTTTAAAATGCCTAGAAAGTGTGGCTGGTTTGAGGTTTGAAAATGATGGAAATTAAAATAAATTATGCGTCAATCATCACGGTAGCTACAGACAGATGAGAACACAAGTATTTAGATTTTATATACTTCATAATGTCATCCATGAATTGAAGTAATATTGTTTCAAAAGAAAATTGGTTAGTATTGCCAACTTGCAGTTGCTGTGTGGTCTTGAGTTTGATTCCTGGTGGGGTCATACCAAAGACTTTTTACGAATAGAACATACTGTGGTTGCGCTTGATGCTCAACATAAGCAATGCAGTAGGGAAAACAAGGCAGTGAGCCACAACTGGAAATAAAAACCATGGTTTGCCCAACTTTAACTGATGGGTTTTAGGAACTAAACCTTGAAACATCAACTATCTATCTTCAAGAAAAATTATTGAAAAGAATCTTCCCCAAGATATTTCCCAGTGAACTTACCCTAGCAACAAGAAAAAAACACAACATACACTGCAAGTACGAGGGTATTTCTATTACTTGTAAGTGCAATATCTAAGTTTGGGGTTAATTGTATTTATGCTAAATGTTTTTCACATACCTCAAAACAACATAAATTTAAGGAACTCTGGGTAATCTTTCTTTTCAAAGTTAGTGGTAAGATTTTGAATGACAAAAATGCAAGTGAAAACTTCACATTGATTGCTTAGACAGTCATTACACTCAGATCAGTGAATATATGAATGATATTGTGAAATAATGAAGCATACTCTTTAGAAAAGGTCATATACAAGCACTGATATTACATATAGTATGTTCATCCTCTCAATATATGGCCTTGGACAATTGGAAATCGCACCAGCTTTTGTTGCTTTTTATAGGAAATGCATTCCACAGAATTTTATTTGAGGAAGGGAGGAGAGGTTTCATTTCTTGAATCCTTGCCATAGGCAGTCAAGGAATCTATGCAATGGTGATGTCGTGTGTGTACAGTATGTGTGCTGTGATTGTGTGCATGAGTGAAGCTTTTGCTTGTAAACACGATATCTCGAGGAGGGTTAATGTGTCTAATCTCATATTTGGTATGTTGGGTATGGCCATATTGAGTAGATGATCACTATTGTTTTTGGGTGCAGGAGGTCAAAGGTAATTTGGGGGGGGGAAAAAATGACTTAGTTTTTAGCAGTAAGGAATTACTAATCCTTTTGGCATTTTGGTTCTTTGTTATAAATTAGAGGAGCTTCAAATAGTAAACTAAAGCTTGGGAAAGTTAAGCTTCAAGAAAAATTATAAGCTCTTTAGCTTTCAGTGTCTGTGAAGACATCTATTTTATTGAACTATTCTAGGGCTTGAGAGAAGCAGTTGTTTTTTTAATGACACTAAGCAACTACCGTATGGTTTATGAATTACAACTTCATTTGGGGGTTGTACCAACTCAAGCATTGAGATCAGTCAGATCTGATTTCTTTTGAAAGGCCAGTTCATACAGGAAAACTAAAGATCACTTGCGGACGAAAAACACCTTTTTTGACCCGGCCAGGAATGGAAGTCCAAACCTCTCAATGCTTAGCTTCGTCATTGCAGATTTCATCATGCACATAAACCAATGCTATTTTAGTACAAATAGTTACTTGCATCATAATATCTATAAACTATGAATAGACTGGTATTTAAAAAACCCCTATGGTCACTAACTGACAAACATGAACCAGACCTACTTTCAACCAGGGTTGTTTCTACAGCTTGTTTGTTAATTCTTGCTGCTCAGTTCACTCAGTCCACACACTGATCTTGTTTATTCATCTATACGTTATCCCTTGGGATGAAATCTACAGCTTCTCGTTAGATGTTCAATCATGTGGCCAATCCTTTGACCTACAACATTGAACAAAACTTGTTGAGACACCCAGCTTTCCCTCAAAGTGTTGACTGCAGTTATACTGTTCACAGCACAAGGTCACTTTTTTCTTTACATGCAACATTGGGAGGGAGAAAAGGGACTTCATGTTAGCTAAGGAACTGAGATTGAGGAAAATAATGACAAAGTGTCCCAACAGTTTTGTACAATATTGTACTTTCTTCCTGAAAATAAAGATTTCAGAAAATCCTTATCAAATTTCCCAAGTCACACAAATCCATTATAGTTTACTATTCTAGTTTTTTATTGTAGTATTTCTTATTCAATAAATTTGTGATGATTTTGATCGTAGCTACTGCCCACCCAGTTTGCAGTGCCGGACCATGAGATCAGATGTTGAAGACGAGATGAAGAGAACCTTTCTGATCTGTATTGAACCATTGGTGCAACAATTAGTACCATGTAGGAGTTTTTGTGAAACCCTCCTTAATCCTAATCAGAGTAAGTCAGCAGTTGGGGATTTTCAACATATTTTGTATAGACATGTCCGAGCAGCTTATTAAGTTGGCTATTAGTGGGGTCCATTAGCCTTAAATCATCTTAATTTTGTCTGCTTGCAATTCTAAACCCTCAGTTTCCGTGAAATTAAAGACATCAAGACGTATTTTATGGTACGATTTTCCATGATAGAGATGAGAAAAGAACTTGCAAGATCAAAGCTGATGGACCCCCATCAGGGTGGACTAAATTGTACCATCACTTGACTGTTCAGATTCAGACTGTTCCGGTAACTTATGAGATGCCATGTTTTCTGACCCTCATTCTCACTATCCTTGTTCCAACTGAGTGTGTGTGCTGCAGTTGGTGCATCTGACTCTCACTAAGAAGGTCCAGGTTCAATCCAGTCACTCCAGTTCATTCTTTGTGTGAACAAACACGGTTTCCTAGATCAGAGTTTTACAAAACTAAAGAAACCTTTCATAGCGAAAGAATTACCCTTTACTTTATCTTGTCAAAGACTGTTATCAGTACCAGTTAGATGCACATTCAAGCATTTGACAATTATAGTCCTGAAGGTTAACACTTGATAGCAGTTTATCTAAGGGGAAATTGAATGGGGATCTAACCCTTCAATGCACCATGAGTAATTTGATCCCATTTTGGCCATCATATATTTTTGCTAGTACTTACTTGTATTTGAACCCCTGATGGATGGGCTTCTATAGAAAAAGAATGGTAATCAAATCTGTCGCCCATTGAAGCAGCTAATCAGTGTAATGAACCAGAGGTGGGGTACTATAATTGGGTACTGCAATTTTCCCCCCCAAAACTGCAGTAGTCATGCAGATATCCCTAAAGGTTAATATTTCACCATGATCCTAAACATATCCATGCCCAGATTGAGCACTTTGCAGACAGCTAGTGAATGGACTTCAATTTTGAGATGAAGCTAAAATTGTGAAAGGTTGACAGAGTTTGACCCCCAGCTGCATCTTAGCATCAACAAGAACTTAAGTCAGTAAATTGCTAAATTATGATTTGTTTCAGATAATCATCATATTTGTCAGCACATGTCACAGCTGCAAAGTTTAGCTATTTTATTTTTACATCTGATGTAATTGGGTCAGATTAGTCATTCTGGATCGATGGCAGTAATGACTTTGAGATTGCTTTGCACAGTAAGCTTTAATCTTACTTTTTGGCCAGCCATTAATTTGAGCATTCTCATTCCACTGACTCTTAAAATGAAGCCTGATGCCTTTTCTAGTTGTTCTTTGTCAGGAATCTCAAGATGAAGCTTTAACAATGAAGGTTTGGAAGAAGAAATTGTGTGTTAAATGTTTCTGTCAATTTGCCATACAGACAATATTGCAGATGTTAGGCCGGGAAGGTCAATAGCCAATTTCAAAAATGATATGAGATATAAATGTTATTTCATCCAAGGATAAATCCCTGTGAAAAAGTACTCTGATTTGGTGTAACAGCTGTATCCTTAAAAATATTCAGTACCACGTTGTGAACCCTCATGACATACTTCATTTGTGTCTGGTATCTTTTTGTTTTGGTGTCATTATGCTCTTTTCAATTTCTTTCTGCTGATATTAATGTTTAAAATTCATTTTCACAGGTTTTGAAGAAATTCATCCCTTTGGGTATCTTAGAACTCTTGTGAATGTCATGAGGGTTCTGCCAGAGTGTTCTTTGGAAGTACAGAACAATTATCATGCCTTGCAAGTGTTTCCTGAAGATCCCCCCAGGCACAATATTGTAAAATGCTTGCTGAGCACTGTGTCAAAGTGTAAGTTTCATATTTTTAAGACTGCATAAACAAAGGGTTAAAAGAGAAACTTGCAGGTATTGATGCATGGACGAGAGGAAAAGGTGAATTTTAAAAACTGGATGAATGTGTTTTTCTTTGACCATTTATTCACTGTAAATTTTATCATTTAAACAAAATATAGATGTGTATTTGTGAAGTTTTGGTCATTGATTTTTAGTTCTTCTTGACAGTATTTTGTGCAAAGTTAAGGCATTTAACAAATTCTTTTCAGTACCAAAAATTAGCCCTGAAGTATATCAACAAATTTTGATGTTATTTTAAAGGGAAAATGCAGTCATTTCAACTTGAATTAATGTCATAGACTATCCTGTTTCATGATTGGCTTTTGAGAAATTCATAGGACAATATTTTCTTTCTCAGTTGTGAAATATACTAAGAGTAACTGGTTTGTCTCCAACATTATGAAAGATAATTTGAAGAGCAAAAAGAAATAAAGTGAGATTTAGCTATAGTTGAAAAATGAGTTATGGGCTTCCCCTCTTCAAGGACTTGAACTTATTGGATGATAAATATTTGTTGTAATTGAGCTTTTTTTCCTGAAGTAAACATTTTAAATGATGCAAATATTAAGTGTAATTTAGTGTTTCTTCATACAGTATTTCTGATAAATGTTATACTTTTGATTAAAGAATAGGGAATGGTTAAAATGCTTTTTATCAAAAGACAAGCACTTATATCACATACAGTAGGCTAGTCCTCTCTACCGAATATAGCCTTAGACTAGGTTATACTGCCTAATGTTGCCTTTGTGGGGAGGGGGGGGGGGTATCCACTTGGCTGATTTTTGTTTCTCTCCTTTGTTTTATATCGTGAGATTTCTAAGAGTAAGCTTAAATTGGAATAATTTTAACTTCAGGAAGCATGATTTTAAACCCTTTAGCTCTTTTAGAGAACTTAAGAGAGCAACTGTTTTGCAGCATGAAGTAACCACTGCTTGGTTTATGAATTACAACTTCCATGTGCAGTGGTTACAAACTCAACAGGTTAGGTCAGATTTGGTTTTCTTCGAAAAGACCAGTTCAGATGGAAAATTATAAATTGCTTTTAGATTAAAAATCCATCTAACTGTAACACACTCAAAAATAAAAGTATTTGGACTTTTCCATGCTTTCCTTTGTTTATGAATTAGGAGCTTATGTCAGGAATGGAGAGTCTTTTCCTTTTGAATTGCCATCGAGTGTGTGGTCTAGTGATAGGGCATCTGACTCTCATCCGGAATGTTTAGGGTTCGATTTCCAGTCAGAATCATACCAGACACTTTACAAATGGAACTTGCTGCCATTGTGGATTCTTTGCATGAACTAACAAGTAGTAGGCAGAATCCAGTGCCCTACAACTGGAAAGAAACATGTGGGCACCTCTAGGTTAGACCAGAAAGTTAAAAGTTGAAGGCAAAACTCTAACAAAATCCAAACCTGTGAAAGGAAATTTTCATGTTGATTAAATCATTTCATAGCCAAGCAAGCTTCTCACATGCTAGTAGGCTCTCTATTGGTATGCTGCAAAACATTTAACTATGTGATGTATTTGATTCCTTGTAGTAATACTTTGTTGAAAGAATGATGCCAGAAAAATATTTGGCAAATGGAGTTTAAGAAGCGGATTACAAATAATTACTTTATGACTCCAAGCCTTAACATACTGATTTTATTTGAGGACAATCTTTAATTTTGCTAAAAAAAGCCCTGTTGTTTTATTTATGTAATGCCCAAAGAAAAATTACTGCCTTTTCTGTTGAGCACCTTCTCACTTCCCTACTTGAGCTAAGGAAACAAATAAAGGCCATTATTTGACAAAGATATAGCAGATAAAGTAGGCCTAGTTTGTAGCACCCTCATAGCAACACATGTTGCCCCGTCAAATGATAAAGGTTTAAATCTAAAATTTGAATTTTTAAATGTTTCTTTTTAAAGATTAACATTTCTTGCAGCCTGCAGACAGTCACATATATACGATGGTCCACAGGAGCCTGAGGTTCTCAATTCCTGCTTTTTGTTCCCTCATCAATGTATTATTAAATCTGATACAAAGGCCAGGGAAATAACAAGAGGCAGAGTAATGTTAAATATTACAACTGTCATTTTGTTGTTTGTGTAAAAAAATGTGACAGAAATCATTAGTTATTTCTTATTGTTATTTAAGAGGAGTCCACACCTGTTGGGATTGAGAGTTAAACAAACTTTTCATTTCTTTCAAGGTTACACCGAGTTTACAGTACCAGTCTATCTTCCTGGTGTGATGCATGATGGGAAGCCACAACAAAGTGTTTGTCTTCATGAATATGTTGTTACTTATGTCAATGCATTTGTTGCTACTGTCACTACTGGTGAACAGTTTTCTAAAATTGAACAGTGTCTGTTGGAAGCTGTGATAAGTGATGATGCTTCGTCAGCATTGGTTGCTATGGATATATGGTGCTTTGTTGCCAGGTAAATAAATATATTATAATTTAAATTTCTCACCATAGATATTCACTTTGAATTAAAATTCTCGTCTTTATTTTTGCAGTTTACATTTGTAATTGACAAAGGCCAAAGTGGCACCAATGCAATGAATTCATTTTCCTTTCTTTGTTACAAATAGTGAACATTATTAAAACAAGCAGCATCTCCTGTTCTTCCTGTTCCATAGAAGACCATAAATGTAGAAATGTAATGGACATTAGCCTGTTATCCTTTTTAAAGAGATTTTTCACACCTTTTGAACCGCTTGAAATGTTATTTCATAGCACTGTTAAAGTCAAAAGCTCCATATCTGTAAATTATTAATGTACCAATATCTTAAATAATTGTTATTAAAACGTTTCTCTTGTTATAGATTTTTTTTGGGGGGGGAGGGGGGTTGGTGTTTGTCAGGGGCTGTGGGGAGGGGGGGTTTGGTGTTAACTTGGCATTCCAGACAATTTTGTTACCTGAACTACATGTATTTTGCATCTTTCACCAGATATGGCTCAGCAGAGCTTTGCGCCCACCACTGCTGTTTTCTCGCAGATTTGATCAAGTCTATGTCAGCAAATAGAAGTCCATCATATGTCCATCTTTGTATTCTTCTTCGACGTCTCATTCCTTTAATGGCTGAAACAAACCAGGTAAGGTTTAAATTTATGCCAGTTTGAAGTTGATTTTAATATGATTGTGATTGGCTGTGTGTACACTCACTTTTTGGGGAAGGGGACATGGATGTACACTTACTTTATGGGTAGGGGGATATGTATGTACATTTGCTCTATGGGGAAGGGTCATGGGTGTATACTTTCTTTATGGAGATGTGTGTACACTTTATGGGGAGGGGGCCTGTGTGTATGGTTACTTTACATTTAGAGGGAGTGCCATGTGTACCTTTCCTTTATGGGGAGGGGATGGAGCCTGTGTGTATACTTACTTTATGGGGAGGGGTCTGTGTGTACACTCTATGGGGAGGGGATCATTCTACTTCATTTGTCCAGTCAGTCATATTTTGAGCTTTCTCAAAATGTTATCTTTCATAAAACAATCAGTAGTTTGATTGGATATTTTCCTTTCATTATTTCAGCATGAATTTTTTTCTCTCTACCCTATTGCGGGTAACCTGGGTTTGTGGAGCATCCTCCCTATACCAGCTTTCTCATCAGAAATTAGACAAAGTGTTTGTCAGGCTGTGTCAAGACATTGTTTAAATGCTCTGCAGACTTGGATCAAGTCAAATAATAAAGATGATTTTTTAAAATTGGTGAGTGACTGGGTACATTTCTTTCATTGCTAACTTTCCACCAACCTGTAGACATCTAGAATATTGAGTGCTTTCACTTTACATCACAAGCCCCTCCCCCTTTTGATGGGCCAAAATTGGTGTAGTACGCTAGCTGTGAAGCAGTTGATGACCACTTGTTACTGTTGCACTGAAACACTCTTGACTTTTGCTTGGCTGTGGCTTACTATTTGTGACATCATGTGAAAGCCCTCTATTACCAGAGTATAGTATTATTGTGATGTGTCATAAAGTGGCGAGTGTAATTGTAATGTGTCAGCCTTCCAGTTAAGATGCCAGATTCTTTCTCTGCTGGGGTCATATTAAAGAATAAGTTGGACCTACAATCCTTGACAATATTATTGGGACACTTTCAGACATGTCACATAATTTCAGGATGTTTTCCCCTCCACCCCTTATCACACCCTTCTCTCTGTACTATTCCTCACATTTTTGGTTTTGATGATAAGAGAAACCTATGCAATCATGATGGCGTGTGTATGTATGTGTGTGTGTGTGTATGTATGTTTGTGTGTGTTTGTGACGCTTTGCTTGTTAGCACCATATCTCAAGTTAGGAATGTCTGACAGTTTTCAAACTTGGTACATGGATGCACCATATTGAGAGGAAGAACCCTATTGTTTTTGGTGGAGGTCAAAGGTCGTCTGCAGTCACCAGTGGTCAAAGTCTGAAAATCTTGTTAGCATGGTATACCAAGATAGGAAACTTGGATAAATTTCATATTTGGTATGTGGACCCGTTATGGTCAGAAGATGGTCCCTTTTGTTTTTTTAATAGGTCAAAGGTCATCTGGAGTCACCAGGGGTCAAAGTCTGAAAATCTTGTTAGCACGATATCTCAAGATACGAAACTTGGATAGATTTCATATTTGGTATGTGGACGCGTTATTGTCAGAAGATGGTCCCTATTTCTTTAAAGGAGGTCAAAGGTCATCTGATGATGGGATTATTTGAAATGGAACATTTGTGTATCATCGAAACCTCGATGCAGTTTGGCATTCTGGTTTGAAAGTATATACATGTCTATTGCTTGCTCGGCAAAGTAAAACCCATATTTTGCCAGCCATATGGGACAAGATAGAATGCTAGATAAATTTGAGCATTTCTGAGTTCTATTCTTTCTAACAATTAATTGATTAGAATAACCCCCATATTTCCTACCTTTTGTCTTTGAATACAATGAACATATACTTATAAAACTTGTTTTAAATAATTTGCCAGATCCTTTTACCCCTCCTCCTGTGTAAGCCCAATCCACTTTTTGCTGAGGCACACAATTTTATTCACCCTAGAAACCAACATTGAGATAATTTGTCCCAGTGATTTGTCCCAGATAGTTTTATCCAGGTTTGTAGCATTGTTGGTTAGTGTACAGTTAGTATAGAATTTGAGTTTTGTTAGTAATTATAGATTAGGTGGCCATGCAGATTGTGGCCCTGTCCAATTGTCTGGCAGGACTAGAGAAATGGTAATTAATGAGCACTGTATATCACTTTTAGACCATCCCAGCTGATGAATGCTATACTAATTGAATTGATTTGGCATTCACATAGAAAGATTTTTAGATGTTAGGTATATAATTACTCTGTTACTCATCACTATAATGTTTTACTTATTTAAAAATTCAGACTAAATCAAGATTTCAGTACAATTAACTCTTTAAAATTTTTCTCTCTGTTTGTCACATGACTTAATGCAGCCTCAACATTTGGACCAGATGTGTAGACTTTTCCATCAGTTTGCACCAGGGGAGCCACCTTTGGAATCACAGACAAGTGCTGATTTGGCAGAAACTTTATTGACTATCCTGGAAAGGATACCTGTCAATAAAAAAGAATTCACCCCTATACTCTGCCCAACTTTTGAACTCTGTGGATATTTACTCTTACATATCAAACCAGAGAGGTTATTGTCTGTGAGTAACAAAGAATGTTGGAAATTTAAGTCAGCATTATGTGAAACAGCCCTTACTAAAACTGCCCACCACTACATTTTTTGAAACCTGATTTTCGGGTGGTAAGTAGGGTTCTTACTTGATGTTAACATCCACAGTTTATGGCCACTCTAATGCTTAATGGGTTTTATCATATTTCTATTGTTTTTAGGGTTGGAGTGGCTATAAACTGTAGGTGCAAACATCAAGTGAAACCCGATTTAACTGCCCAAAAGTCAGGTATTAGACTGTTAAGTCTTAGGCAGTTTTAGTAAGGGCTATTTTATGTAATGAGTTTTAAAGTGTACCCAAATTATTGCATGATGAACTTATTTGTTAAAAGGGAATAAATTTTAACATTTTATGACCTATGATGATAAGAGCTGGACTGTCTGAATTCATTTTTTATGCTGTTTAATGTATATTTTTGAATTATTGGACTTTGGGTACACCGGTTTTAACCATCTTTTATTGCAAATGGTCATCATGATAGTACTTAAAGATAACATACCGAAATATACTTAGCTGTTATTATACTTTCTTGGCTGATTGGAAACTTCAGTTATTGGTTATAGCTGAGCGTACTTGTATCATGAAGAAGTCATGAAATTTTATTGTAAGATTTTACATAAGACCTGAAATATTAACTAAAAGTGCTCTTTTTGCATGGTTTTAGTTCACTTTCTTTTTTTTTTCTTTGTTAAGGTCATTTCTCTGTCTTTTGTTCACTTGCAGATGTTCAAAACCACAAGTTCAACTGTCTCTTGTGTTCTGAAATTTTCTTGTCTTTGTTTGCTTTGTAAACTGAAAAAGCTAAACCTTTCAAATCATCCACAGGTGAGTATTGTTAGTTGTGAAGGGGAGGAAGGAAAGGGGAATATTTCATTTCATTTATTTGTTACATCACTCAAGTATGTACAATGACATAATTCAACATATTTACAGAAGGCAGTATGAGAGTGAAAGGAAATGCAACTAAAAGCCAAAGGCTTGTCAAGAGTGTACTCCCTGAAAAAAGCAATCTGTGTTTGACTTTGTCATCTCTGGTATGTGCCTTCATCCTGGTCGCAGCAGGAGGGTAATAATCAGTATTTTGACTAACCCGAGTTCCCAGGTCTCAGATGCAAGTAAAGACCCCTGAATATTTGTGACCCCCCAAAGAATTGTGTATATTTGCAAGATGCACAAGCTCTGGCTCCCCATTCACCAATCTGTTGCTCTAAATCTTGTGAAACCAGAAGACACTGTAAATCTTTTTATCATGGAACTTATTCACATCTGTATGGCCTTCTACTTCTATTGGACCTTGAAAAACTTGTGGGACTCCTCAACTTTTCCTTAGACTCTCAAAAAAAATATCAGGGTCCCAAACTCTTCGAGTCTTTAGCCATAATGAAAGCACGCGTGATGTAGTTTTGCATTCTTTGAAAATATATTGGCATTTATTCTAAATGATTGACTTCATTTCTACTGCAGCAAGTTTTGAAGTCAAGTTTGAAATCTGTAAACAAAATCCTTTAATCTTTACAGCGAGATGAAATTCTTCAAGTCATTCCAAACCTCTTTTCATCTTTCCTGTCTGATACCAATCCTTTCATCCATCAGTTGGCAATGGAGACATTCAGTGCATTTGCTGAGGTAAATAAATGAGTTATCCATCTTGCTCAATCGTGCAAAAAATCTCAGATTAGAAGTCTAGGGCTGAAATTTAGTATTAGGCAACCTCTTTCTCTCTTTGAGGTTGTTCAATGGACAAGTATGCCCATGGTCCCCCCCCCCCTCCCTGGTGTAAAGAGAAGTTAAAAGAAATGACCATATTGGGCTTGTATTTGAAACTGAACTGTAACTACTTTTGAATTTGTATTTAAAATTTGCTTTTTCATCATAGTGTTGATGTCTTATTAAATCTCATCAAACAAACATATTTTTTAGTTGGTCAATATGTATTCGATATTTCTTTTCTTCTTTTCAAATAAACTTTTTACTTTTCCTTATTAACAGGAAACTGTCCATGAATCATTGGTTCCTGAATGTTTACAGGATGAAGAAACACAGAATAAAGTGGTCCAGTTTTTAAACCAGGTAAATACATTTACAGCAGAGTGGTCATTCTTTGTCACACGAGGCTGGTTGTCTCTTGGGTTTTTATAGTTGGGTTATTATTTAGAGTGCTTTCACTGATATTGCTAACCCTGTCCCTTTTGTTGGGCAAAAACTTGTTAGTACCCTAGCTAGCGTAGCTAGCTGTAAAACATCTGACATCCTTCATGTAACTGTTGTACTAAAACACTGCTAATTTTTGCCTGGCAGTGGGCATGGCTACCAGTTGTGACGTCAGGTGAAAGCACTCTACAGCAATTCCAAATGAGATTTATAAAAAAACATGATAAACTGAATATTTGCTGTGCATGTGTGACACCTTTTGATGGCATGATATATAAGTATGTTGAAAAAGGAAGCATAAACACCTTCCTGTTCTGAATTTACATACCTTGAAAGCAGTGGCCCTGACACCTCATTGTAACATTTACTGTAATGTAGATTTTCATAATATAGTCTTCAGAACAAAGAAATGTCAAGAGTACAGCAGATGCAAACTGCACAAGAACAGACAGAACTATTAATTCAGTGAAAAAGCAGCATGTCCTACATCAGCAGTCCACCTCTTCCCAGAATCACAGTTTCCACACTTTTGACATACTGAAATTCAAATCTTTTACAAGGCTTTTAAAAAAAAAAAAGTAAAATGAAAATATTTAGTACTGAAAAATAAAATATTTTGTACAAACTGACTTAAAGTTTTAAGCAGTTAACTAGTGTGGACACATTTTAAACATGATCACTAATACTTAAAGAGTGAAGTTTCAAATTTTACATTAAGACTTAGACCATATGGCCATTTTTCAGACTGCACACAAAATTCTTTAAGATCATTACAGAATTCAAAACCTTTTCAGACTTTTCCCACTGTTGGGAAACCCTGCAGAATTGGATGCTCTAGGTTCATTTAAAGGTTGTTTGTGAAGTGACCTTGTTAATTTGGACCCAATCAAGTCTTATTCTCCCAGTCCGAACATTTTAAATTGTGATTTGTCAACCCTTTTGTTTACAGGTCCCAATTCCTGTGACAACAGAGATACCAGAAAAAGAATGCTTAGATCAACAAGCTGAAATTCTTCATAGGTACCAAAATTCTGAAGAAGTAAGCTCTGATCCCTTACCCAGCATAGATGCCCCTGTACCCCTAAAGAGTGGAGCCAAAACCAGTGGCTCAAGCAGTGATGAATCCTCAGAAGAGGTGAGGTTGAATAGTGTTTTACTGTCTTTGATATAAAAAGAGGAAATTCTGAATTTACAATATTGATTGCTACTTTTACTCATTGCTAGCCAGCTTGGACCAGCTTAACTATTTTATGGTTTTACTGGAATCTTACAATTTTTGCTGTGTACACCAAAAAGACCACCTAAACACATGGACTGATATGTAAGAACCGTAGCCCTTCTACCTCACTCAAATTCAAGAATGTTTATGCCAGAAAAAGTTGGAAATGAAGATGAAATGTTTTCTTTTCATCCCTTTTTTAGCCAAAATTGAAGAAACCAAAGCTAGATTGTGAGAAGACAATTCAAATACAGCTAAGTGAAATTCAAGATGGTTTTAATAGAGTGAAGGTGCTCCTCAGTGACCTTGGATACAGACCTTCCTGGTTGCCCTCTGAGCTCAATAGCTTGTCAATACTATTAGCATCAATGACAGACAAGTAAATGGCAAAATGATGGAAGTTTTTTAACCTTTGTAGAAGTGATCCATCATTGGAGGGAACATTGTTGATTAGAACAGTCAGCCTTAGACCTCACAACAGGGATGCCATTGAGGTTACAGTGAAAAAATGGAACAGTTTCACACTAGGAACATTCAGTATTTGACATATTTGTTTGCTCTCATGCTTATCCATCAACAGTTGAGCACATCATGAGGCAATGATGCCTTTTTTTGTCCTTTTTAAAATGTTTTCTAAGAAACGTAGGTACTATTGAGCACAAGTAATATATTTCTGAGAGCAACTTCATATACATCATAATTTCTCAAGAGTACTTTGTGATTGAAAATATATATATAAATAAATATGGAGATTCGCCAAATACAAATTACTTCTCCTAGAACTTCTTCAGGGATTCTTACCTATAAGCTACAATCTTGAAAAAAACTTGTTGGAACCCCATCTTCATCACTGCTCAGCTGCACAATGTTGGGGATAAAAAAGGTCAATTTGAGTTGCGTCATTAATGTTGGGACCAACATTGTACAATGGGGTGAGGGGAAGGGAGAGCTGTAGTTATAAACCTAGAATGGAACAAGGTTTCTTAAAAGTGCACATATTACACATGACATAATGATGGAAGGTGTTCCGTCAGTTTTGACCAACATTGTAGCTTTGTATTTCAGAGACTCCTTGCCACAGTGGAGATTGATTTCGTATGAATTTATCAGAGAAATGTTGAGAGCATTCTCATGGAAAATGTATGACAGTTCCATCAACTTTTTGAAAATTGGTACATTTTAAAGGTAGACCCCTGAACTTCATTGGTCCACAGAGGCAGCCTTGGTCACCAGCCCCTCTTGACTCACACTCCTCATTTGAGGGTCTTTTTGCACCCTGCCCTTTATTCTCCACACCCTGTCTCTTTTCAGAGCTGCTTACTGTTCCAAGTTTGAAATCTGACAAGTTGGAAGGCATTCTCTGAGATTTTGGCATAGATTGGGCCAATCAGTTTGTAAGATTTTACTTTATATTGAGCCCAAGTTTTCCAGACATACCTGAAACTATTGAAAATCTCCAGCTTTACCCACTGGAATCTACCAGGAGCTCTAAGGCAGGCTCTTGGACCCCAGCCTTCTTAACTCTGTACAGACTTTAATCCTTTACCGTTGTTGGGGTCCTTTAGACCCAGACGGAGAGTGCGGCTGTCACCCATCTTTACTGTTTCATGCGGAGCTCGAAACTGCGAGTAGCTACCCAAAAATTTAGCCACAACAATGAGAGAGACAACAGTCTAAGGTCACAGGGTCAATAGCCTACAGAAGCTGATGGGGGGGGGGTGCTACGCCCGCTTTTCCGCCCACTCCCGAGGCACACAAATATGCATTAATTGGAGCACAATGGTAAAGGATTAATGCAGTCCTGTCTATGAAGAACTTAATCTCAGTACAGTTCAAGAAAGCTACAGTACCACCCAGGAGCTCCAGGGAGTCTCCCCTCTGGCAGATGGTGCACAACATTTTACCATTAAGCTATTATTTTTCCCCTGCAACCCTACCTCTGAAACTAGAGTTAGGTTAGATTTAGGTGTTGTGGCTCACAAAGCTAGGGGTCTGAAAAGGATTTGACATGGCTTTGTTATGAAACTTTAATGCTCGTTGTCATTGGTAAAGTTTGTATTTAATTTAAATTTGGACATCCATATTTTTCCAATTTTTTTCAAGGAAGGTATTTACCTTCATCATGTTTACCTTGTAGCAGATTGCCCTTGTATATACATAACCTGTATATTTCCATTTACCTGTAAATATTAAATTTGTGTGCAGAAAGAACTATTCACAATGTAAAATATAGCAGACCAATTATATAAGTTGCATTTATGTTCTTTATTTTTCATTGATTTTTCGAAAGTCGCACAATTCAAACAAAATGTGACAATCTTAACCTTCAATTAAAAGACCATTCACCGTGTAATGGGCAGAAACTTGGTGCATTTTACATAAACAGCCAGCTTGCATATTACTAGAGGTATAGCATATATTACAGCTTTTTCAATACTTGGCACAGTTTCAACAAAAGAAATCAGGGTGCAACTAACAGAAATTTTCCCAGCCTAAATATCCCCTTCCAAACTTAATAAAATAAATGTTCAATGCCCATTCCCCCATCATATCCCCCAGTGGGCACATTGCAAAACTTGACATTAGCAAACCTAGGAAGTTGGGTTCCTTTCAAGATCTAGATGTCCAAGTTCAGTTTGTTCCTTGCTAGGCAAGTAAGAACCCTCTTTGTGCCATGGGTGGGGTGAGTGGGATAGGACGAAACAAAAAATTATCTGACATTGTACTATCCTTTCAAAATGTGCCAAAACTGGATAATAATTAAAGCATGTAAGTAGAGCTATGCATGCCCCCCCCCCCCCCCCCAACTTCCCCCACAATCCTTCCTGCCAAGGTTCTACCAATGAACTGATGTTGCTCTATACATAAAATCAAGAAAAATTTAACTGTGAAGGTTGGTATATAGACTAGAAAAATACTACAGAAGATCGAACTGCTAACATGAAGATGCACAGAATAAGAAGTTTCTTACAAAATTGTGAAAGATAAAATGTAATGCTTTGGTTCATAAGATGCACATTAGTAAGAAGAAATGACAAATTTGAATTGAAGACTTATACATATGTAGTTACTAAGCTACTTGTTCATGTATCAGTCAAAATGGACCTATTATATAAAACTAATCACAGTACATGACAGGCAATACATGAACCACTGTATGTGGAAGCTTATATAACACATTTTATACCAAAAGACCTTACTTGCAACCAGGCTTGGGGTAATTGTAATCAGTAATCGTAATCGCTTGCAATCGATTACACATTTTGAAGTAGTTGTAATCGCAATCGATTACTGTTGTGAAAATTGCAAAGTAATTGCAATCGTAATCGATTACAATGGCAAGGTAATCGCAATCGTGGTTTCATTTCTGATTGAATTGAACAAAGAAGTAAGGTTACTAAACAATTTTTTTCAGTGCTTGCTTTTTCTGTTAGAATGACAAAATTTAATTGTCCCTCTTTCTTGTATGTTCCAGCTTAAAATGAGTGAGAAGTGCAAGGGTTTAGTAATCTCTACTTTGGGAGGACTTGGTTCTGTCCTGGCATATCTAGAGCAATGTCCATGGCCTTTTTTCCAGTTGTGGGCACTGGATTGTTTTGCCTACTTCATTGTTTATGTGGAAAGAAAGTGTAATCTCAATTGCAATCATGATTACATTGCAATGTAATCGTAATCAATTACTTTCAATTTTAGCTGTAATCGTAATCATAATCGCAATCGTAAAATATGAAGTAATTGCAATCGTAATCGATTACATTGAGATGTAATCGCCCCAAGCCTGCTTGCAACTGAGACAACAAAACCAAATATAAATGCCACCTTAACATGGCTCTAAATGTAAACGAGGATGATAAAATTTTTAAACACATCTTCTAAGTACAGCCATGTTGATCATGACATTTGTGCAGGAGTGAATTTACATCAAACCCATTTCTCCAAGTCAACTATTATCCACTGAAATTATAAAGACTAAATTTGCTTAAGTTGACTATTGTGGAAGGTTTTGCCTCCAGTCATGACTCGTTTTCGATCTTATTTTTTTTTTTACTTTCCATTATGCTGCATATTACTACAGAATATTGCAATCATGACTTCACAAGTCATGCACACTCTTTCCTGGTTTCGTAGCAACTGACTCAAAATTGTGTAAAAATGAACACAACTTAAAACCTGCAGTATCACTCTGGCCCTTCTAAATGCATATCCACAACAAAGCTGGACTTTGCTGCATTTTGTGGCCAGGACACAATTTTTTTTCTGAAATGCAGATAATTTGGGGGCATTTTCTTGAAAGGAATTTCCCCCATTTAATTTGGAGAAAAAACAATTTTACATCACACCCACAAACTCAGAGGCCGCGGAGCCAATTTTGAAGTGCGGGGGCTAATCATCGAAGCGGCCCAATATGTTCAATTAAATAAATGCAGTTTTAGGCAGCCCAAAATGCAGTTTAAGGCGGCCCAAAATGCCCACAGCAAAAAAGTGGGGGAGGGGGGGCTAAAGTCCCCCTAGCCCCCCTGTCTCCGCAGTCCCTGAAATTGCAGTAGATTTTGACTCTGGTATGAATGCATCTTAAATATGACTTCCTCTTGCTTTAAACATCAAACATAAACTACATTACTTCCTTGCATAGTTAGCCTGACTGATTAATTTCAGTTCACCCACAGTTCATTTCACCTTTAAAGAATTTTGCGTTTCTAAAACCAAAGTTATACAAAATGATATTTCTTTAATTTAAAGTTCATACACAGGGGTGCAGTATAGGCTTTACTGCAGTGGATATAAATTACATATATTACATGACTTGGCTTCAGCAGATACTTTAAACAGGAAATGAGGTTCAAAGCTGTCAGTCATATCCTTAAAAGGGATAGCAGTGACAATTTTACAGTAATTTGCTTTTCTTGGAAATGAATAACCATTGTTCTTAATTGTGGTAGAGCAGCTTTTACCCTGCCCCTTTACTTTGAATTTGAACTTAAAAAGGTGAAGGCTAGCACTTGCCTAAATTCAAAGTAAGGGGAAAGAGGGACTGCAGTACTTTCAACTTGTTGTTAGGGTTGTACAAACTGACTTGCTATAACAGTTTCAAATTGTAACAACTCCCCTTCCAGTTCAATTGACAATACTGCCATTCTTTATTACTATGAGAAATGTGACCCTAACCCTAACACCCTATGATGTACTTGATTTATAAATTACCATTTTTGTACTTATTCTCACTAAATTATAGCCTGAAATCTTGTGATAATGCTGGAAAATATGGGCTTCTGTAATAAAATTCTTCTGATACGGAAGCTTCTGGCAGAGCCTTCTGGGCCTGTACAAGTTGCTGCTTTAATGATCTGTGATGTACATGGTAAGTGTAAAGCTGATGCCTCCTTCCAATGGAAACAAGAAAGCACTTACAAAACATGATACCCCATTACAGAAACTAGTTCCATATTTCGTTGTTTTGCCTAAAGCATTAAGAGTGACATATCAAGCTTGATGACACTTTGCCAATCCTACTGCTACCTTGTATCAACAATAAAGATCACAGACTGATATAAGACAATTATACTTTAACAGGGTACTCAGCTTCTCGTCCCAGTAATAATGAATCAAAGCAAAAGCTTCCATTGCAAGAATTACAGTCTCTTCCACCTGATTTTTCATCTTCATATGCAGTTGGGCAGATGAATATTACATCTTTTTTCTATGAATACAATACGTTTGTTCCAGTTTTTTCTCAGAGCTTGTTCCATTGCTATCTGGCCAGAGACATAAACTAAAGTCAATTCTCCAAGTAAAGATAAAAGTGAACCTGAAATTCTTTCCATCTGAGTGACGTATTGAACAAGCAAGTCAAATCCACTATTGCTGGAATTCTTCGCAGAAGTTGCTTTTCACAAAAATATAGTAGTCATTTCTTGATTACCATTGGAAATCTAATCAAAACCATGCTAATATGACATCATGGTTAAAAAGAGCCACTCCTTGTCATAAGAAGCAAAGGTATATGAAAGTAATTTTCTAAGAAAAGGCAAGAGCATTTTTTGTCCAAATAATGTCACCGTTCATCATGTTTTGCCTGAATAAACAGACTGCTTTTTTCCAAATTGGGAGGGTGAGTGCCCCTTTCCCCCCCGCCTCGTACACGTATGATAAAAAGTTTCATGTACAACACTTTGACACAAGCACATCAGGCAACATTTGCTAGCATCGAATACAAGTGAACTGCTACAGGACATTGTTCTGTTGGTTAAGCTGTAGACCTGGTTAGTGACAACCAGTTCTGGCCGATGTTGATGGATGAAATACCATTCTTGTCAGGCCTGGTTTTTGTTGCCTGGGAAATTTCCAAATGAGTTCTGAAAGAGAGAAAAATATCCTGGCTATTTAATATTTTCCTACACTGGATTGAGTTTCAAAACCTGAGTAGCACTTTCTGTGTCTAATTTAATTAATTAAGATAATTCTCTCTCAGTCCCCCTCGATCGTATCTCATTCTACAAAGAAGATTCTCAATTTTTTTCAACAGAGGAAACATTCTTCCTTGCTTAGTTTTCACTCGTAAAGCTTCAGGGTCAACTAGAAATTCTGTAACAAAATAATAAATGAAAAATCATCACATGGAAGTTACAAGGTTTGGAAACCATTTCATCATCTGGAAGGTGATTTATGCCAAAAACTTTCTGAGTAACCTATTCCCCCTGTTTTACAGGAAGTGTCATATATCTAACCAAGCCCAAGAAATGTCTTCATTCAACGACTGCCTTGAAAAGTCTCCCCTCATATAAAATTCCATGTAAGCTGAACTAACAGCCACATTTAAAGAGATTTCTGCTTTTCTCTAAAGGGATGGGGCAGAGGTGTGTATGAGTGTGTGCATATGTGTGGAAGAAACCATATGAAGAGTCACAAGGCATCTTCTTTTGCCTATATCTTTGTGAAATATCAGTGCCGGATTATCCAAAAAAAGAAAAAAAAACTGGGCAACTGTGTTTTATTGAGGGAGTCTAGAATAAACCTGGAGCAGTGTGCCCACTGGTCCCCTATATAAATGTGCCTGCTTACAAGGCGTCCTTGGAAAGTGGAAACATTAACAAAAAAGTATTGCAGAACTGTCTCTCCTGCTTATTCTTGTTTTCAAAAATGCTGTCCTGTGTTTTATTCAATTAGAAATGAATGTCTAGTACAGTTCTAGACAATTATGAGAATGATACAAAATTTATCAATTGTAGCAAAATATATGAGTAAACTTAACCTCTTTGACAAGTGTTCCTTTATTAAAGTGCGCTATCTTCTTTTTCTGTCTTCACAGGATTGTTCTGCTATGGAGAAAGCAGAGATAAACAAGTATACTACTACAAAACACTGATGCTTTTAAAACTTAGATTTCTTGAGTGTTATAAATTTATTAGAAATAAATAAACCACACAGATCAAACTTTATTAGACAAATTCAATTATTGAAATATGGATTTAGTAGCCTAGTTTCTGCTGTTCTCATTTTCCACCTTTGCATCAAAAGTGACAACAACAATCATTCTTTTCGAATACAAACTTAAAATTTACTTAAATTGTTCGAATTCATACATTTTTCATGGCTTTCCTTTTAATGGTGAGACTTAATGCATTAACAGGTTAGGATAAAATTTTCAATATTTTTAGAGGTTGGGTTATATCAAGTTTTACAGTCCATTTGCTAACCAACTGGTTTAAGTCAGACTGGCCACGGCCTTCTTCTGGTTGTGGCACACTGTCCGTTTCCCTATTTCATTCATGCTGCGCACCAAGCACAATGGCAGTAGCTTCCCTTTTAAGAGTCTTTGGCATCATCAAACTCCCAACCTCTCGACTGCAAGTCTGATGCTCTGAACACTTGACCATGTAGTCAGTTAATATTCATGAGAAAATTAAATTTCTAATTAGTATTGGGTCTATGTTTTACGACCCCTTCACAACACATGGTTTTGCTGTGAAGCCATAATTTACCATTGCTTTATATGTATGGTTTTGCTGCAAGACCATTGCACTACATCACACTGGAATAACTCCTTACAAACCCACATTGTGTAATCAGGTTTTGGACACAGAATAAGTTCGAAGAGGAGAAACTTTTAGATATGTGCACCCTCTTGGGCTATAGCAATTAAAACATGGCAGTCTCCATACAAGAACTTAGTATTTGTTGATCATTAACATACATACGATGTATATGTAATATATAGCTCAGTATGGTGGGACAGACCCCCTTCAGTAGCAGTCCTGTCCTGTAATTTCAGTAGCATTGAAGTCCTGCAATTTCCATAATACCTCAAATAGGTTGCAATTTCTGCCATTAATGGCCAAATTTTCTCCTTTCAAGGTTATAACATTACAGAGACAAAAAACACCTAAGATATTCATTCTTCTTTAAACTACAAATATATAATGTAACAACATGAACTTAACATGTCCTATTGTATTAAACTTTCATGCCACTGTCATTGACCTTAGACTTAAAATGCACTGAAGACTTTGACAGGAACACAACAATTTCTGCATCAAGCATTTCATGAGAAAGTGAACTGGCACATTCATGACATTCTACACCAATGAAACAGGTATAAACAAAGTATAACATCAATATACACAGCAAGTAGAGCAATAGCTGTATCTATATAAATAAATTTTAAAATGTCAGTAAATTAGTGTCAAGGAGAAGGACATTGGACCAACCATGTTCTTTTTTTTTTAAAAAACTGGAACACATGTTAAAGCTTGCTTACAATACCTTATTTTCATCACCCCTTGTTGCCATGTTTTCAGCATCTTTTTGTCTCCCTGCCTCTTCCTTTTGAGACTCTGCATCTTTATCATCTGAGTCACTTGTCTTTTCTATTCCTGAAGATGTGTTTCCTGAGGATGTATCCTGTGTCTTCTGTGCGATGAACATAGGATAAAAACACAATTGGATGATGAAAAAGGAATGTACTGACTGTCCCAAATTGACAATAAAAAAAAATTCAAAAGATCCAGGGTAGCCCACAAGTCACAGAATACAGAGAGAATGTTGTATTTTGATTACACATTAGGGCCTTGCATATTAACCAGGGTATTATATGGCCTTATTAAAAAACCAGGATTGTGTGTGCACAAGGAGAAGCTTAACACAATTTTGGAGAAGGACTTGAAGTACTTAGATTGCCTGAGAGGAGAAAATATCCACTTTGAATAATTTGACTGTTTTAGATGGGCCTGTTTTAAAATTTCACCTTTGTGTCAAAAGAACAGTGGTTAAAGACCTTCTCCAAAGAGCAACTGTAACTTATAATGAAATGAAGGATATAGTCTTGCAGTGAGGTCATTTTTGTGTGTAAACACACACTAAACATCTATTCACTGTCAGTGTGCTCTGTGCTCAGCATGAAGTATGGAGGAGGGAAAACCAGCCAACCTGTCCTAAATCAATTAGTTAGAAACTGAGTCATTTACCTGACAAAAGTCTATCCCACAATCCTTTGCTTTGTCAAAAGCCTTGTACAGTATTACTTTGAATGCAAAGCTGACATAGCATATTAAAAATTTATTGCACTTAGTGTATTGCATTCAACTGACCAAAAACTGGCTGCATTAAACATATGTATATGAATCTTGTGCTCAAAATACCAACAACAGATTACTTTAATGCTTTTAAAGTATTATAAAATACCTCTTCCTTTACAGATGATGGTGCTCCTTTTTGTGTAAGCTCAGCAGCTAGCTGCATTTGTTCATAGAGTTTCTGAAAGACAAAAAGGACAAAATTTCAAGCATTATGTAATCTCCAAGCATTATGTCTTCTCAAGTGATATCTATTCTTAGCCATGCAGATGTGGACCAAATTGGGTAAATTTTGGTATGAAGATTTTTTTCAGTTGACTTAATACTAGTTTGTAAAAATATGATAATACTCACCCCAAATTTGGTACACTTTGATGAGGTCAAAATGAAGGGTTTCTCAGTATGTGGATAGAAGCAGAAGCATGACAGAAGCAGACTGTAGAGTCAGGAGTATCAGTAATTGCTAACAGGGCTGCTCCCTCCCCCCCCCCCCCCACAAAGAACAAAGAAAAAAAGGATAATCAGGTCGTTCCTTTTATCAAGTCGCCTTTGGAGTATATCTCCTACACGAAGGAGAAGTTATTTGCTGGCACAACCATTTTCCTTTAATTCATCCTTGCATTATTTTTTTAGAACTCCCCTTGCCTTCAGCTACCCCAGTATGTCTTACCTTCAGGTTGTTGAAATGTCCCTGACTCTTACAATGAACCACTCGAGCACTGCTCTCACTGTTGTAGAATTTACGACAAAGTTTGCAGAAGAATCCAGTGACAGGAATGACATATTCTTGACCTGTGGGTGAGCCATATCAAAATCAGATGATTAGAGAAGCTTCTTAACAAAGTGTATCCAAAGCTTATGAAGATTGAAGCGACTTACACAGAGAGAGATAATTGGAGCAGTACTTCCTATCAGACAATGAAGAATTGATTATTTCTGCCATCATTTCAGATCTGTGTCACATAACAGGGCAAATGCTTCTTCTTGGATTATGCTTTCCCCTTTTGGTATGCTAATGTTTTGGAAGCAGTAAAGCTCGAGTATGCATCATATAAAAAGAAAAAAAGGGTGGATAGCAGCTGAACAGCAAAACACAAAAAGATGAAATTAATTTCACTAAAAATAATGACAAACACACTTTGACAATAGCAAAAAATGATGTTGACCTGACTGGTGATATTCACCTACAGAAAAGGGTTAGGAAGAGCTCACATTAGCCAGAACTTAGCTGAACTTATATCTGTGGGAACTTACTTCATTAAAAGAGGGCTAAACATTCTGCTTTTTTTGAATAAACTATCATTCCCTGTCAAGAAGGACCTTCAACACCATTCAACCGAAACCCTATTACCCTTATCCCTACACTGACTTCAATGCAGACTTTTTGGAACAGAGCATGTGCAAAGAAGATGTTGGAACAGAGAGCCGTCCCCTTCCTAAGCATTAATTATGCTGGAAAGATGACAACTATTTGCTATCACACTTCAGAAGTGTTCAATATAGACCATATGCCAATTAAAAAGAGTGCGCTTCAAAACTGCAACCTGGGAAGGGTAACTCCATGTTTACAACCACAGAAATGAATTGTTACCATGGAGAAGCCATTGTCATAATTGTGAACTGGATTAGCAATGGCATAACCCTTCCCACAATGCACTATTGGAGTTAGATGGCATATGGTCTATCCATATTTGAATATAAATACACTTACCATTAGTTCACATGACTTGTCAAAATCAAGGGAATTTCTGTTGGAACATGTTACATTAACACTTTGCTTCTTTCTTATATATTTGAAGAAGTACATGTTTGAACAAGTTTTATAGGCAACATCAGATTTTCTTTGTCTAACGCACGTCACACTCAAAAACGGTGGAGTTATTTCTTCGGAAGACCAAATGCTGAGGCAACCTTTGACCCTTTCCTGATGAATAGATCATTGGTCTTTCTTCTTCTTTAAGTCCACATTTTGACAGATGAATGCTAAAGACTGATGTATAATGCACACACCAAGTTCATTGCTAAATAAAATCATGGTGACTACGAAAGCATCATTCAAATATATATAGGGTATGAGGGACAACTTTGCTTTGGATTCTGGTTCACCAGGAATGTCATACATGAAAAAGACCGACAAGTATCGGCACTATAGATGAGGCAGAAGAAAGTCCTTTGTACAAATTAAGCAAGTTGTAATTAATATTTGTTCAGTCCAAACAGTGGCATGTCATTTGTAGAAAGTGGCCAACAAATGTTTTCTTTCCTGAAGTACTCTCATAAGTAGCTGAACATCTCCTTGTTTACACTGGGCAAATCCAAACATTGGACTTACATTAAATACAAAGAAATATGAAGAATGAAAGGTTGAGTGCCAGTTGATGATCATCTATGTTTGCTCTTTGGAAAATCCGAATACCAGCCACCTGACAAACGAGTGTTAACAATGCTGGGTCATTTTCAAAGAGGCCCTCCATCATGTGCCATCCTTGAAGTCTGGGGCCATTTTACATTGTATCAATCAATCAAAGATAGAATGACAAACGAATGCTTGTCGACGCGACTATCTTTAAAAGAAATACCGGAAACATGCGATGTTTGAAATCACAGATAAACTTTGAAATGAAAATATTTATGATAACAGGATTGTGTTTTCAAATTGTTTCTGTGTGCATTTTAATGGTTCTGCTTTTAAAACTGCATCAAAATATTGTGTAATGGTTTGCATTCTTTCCATTACCACCCCAAACAGGTGTTGCTTGTGTTGTCAATATCTTGATAGGTAGCTTCAATATTGATGGTGAATTCTGGCTTCTCAGACTCTCTTTGGTAGCATGAAAATTTATCCAATGCCTAATGATGAAGAGCCAATCAAATTAATAAATTCATTATTCAATCTTGGGGAAAGCATTTGTACATTCAGCTGCTGTGAAATCTGTTAAACTGAATCCTGTCTCTCTTCTTCAACTTTGTTCCTGGTTAAGCCACCTGTTGTCATTATAAATAAGTCCCACATCTTCTGGTCCACATCACCGGGTGCCAATGTACAACAGAAAGGCTTAGGCATCTATCTGCCACATATTCACACCACAGGCCAGATGTGTTAGGTCAAACACATTATCCAGAAACTCAATGTAACTATCTTCTGATTCTAAAAGCTGTTTCATCTGGAAATGGAGTCTTGATGAAAAACATCATTCGTTGCATGGTTTATGAAATCATCCGTGGTCAAACACTTAATAGTATTGTATTTTGTGACAGGAAAACATGTAAGAATGTTCTTACATGTATGAATGGATTTACAACCTCTCCCCCCCCCCCCCACCAAAGACATGACCCACTACTGGCGATGGACTACTGGTGGGACTATGCAATGTATCACAGGTGGTCCCATAATCTTCTAAAAGAATTTCAACTTCTCTTCTCTTCTTCTCTTCTTTTTCAAAATGTTAAGCAACTGGAATAATCCATTTTGCCATCAGTATGCCTTTAGGGCTGAGAAGGATTAAGGTATGGACAACAATGCCGCAGTCCAAAGGCTCGTGTAGAAAACAGCTGGTCACATGGACAGTTTTTCTGTCTGTCATTCAATGATTTGAAGATGCTAACAAGACCAAGATAAGAAGTTTCCTCATCTTTTCTACCTTCTTCGGTAAATTCACTAAAAAAGGCCAAGGGACATCTTTCATCCTGCATCTAATTTGAACTCCCAAAGCTCAAGTATCAGGATACTGAGTGCTTTGTGCTACAAACATTTTGGTACTGCTGCCATTATGTTGATGACACCACTCTAACAGGACCAATAATGTGCATCCAGAAGAATATCCTTTGGGGTAACTGTTAAACTTCATTTGACACCTTCAGAGCAAACTGACTTTCTCCAGACTGGTGACACTAAATGCTTAAGTAGGTACACAAATAAACAGGGTTTTATTTTTCTAAACCTTGCACTTCATCTCTCCTACGGTCTGGTATCATCATTAACACAGGGGAGGGAGACTGATTCTAGTGAGATATGAAAGGGACAGGGGTGAAATATTGAAGAGGGAAACATTTTTTATCACTTCAAAGTGTTAGTGAGTACATTATAAACTGGGACTTTGGGGTACCCTGCCCAATTAACAGACATGATAAGATAGACCCATGGGATAAATGTAGGTTTCTTTAGAATGCAGGACATATAGTGAAGAGTTTTTCTTTGTGCCATGTTTGGAATGCAAAATATAACAAAAAAAGCAGCTTACCTAGATGAAATTAAGAATAGAAGGTAAAGATAGAGGGGGGTAACAAAGAAGAAAAGAGTGTTTAAAAGTCACAAATGCCAAAACTAATGAGAGATTGCAAATACACATGTCAAAACTATGTGTGTTCATTCTCTTCTTTTATAGCAAAGGGTGTCTTAAACGTTGTTTTGTAGATCCATCCTCCCACCCTCTCTATTCTCAAGTGGAAACAATGAGAAGAATACCACACATTTGTTACGTAAATTGGGTACCAAAGGGAAGTAGAAATTACATGCTGCCACAACATACAACTGTTGGACTTGTATGTGAGGGATTAACACTTCGCAATGATTTCTTAGCAAAATTTGAAAGTGACTCTACATGACCTAAAAGAAAAGTCAACATTATGAGAAATTTTCAACATGCCCTCGAAGGTGGGAATGACCGCAAAGACACAGTGGTGTGCATAGAGATGAGGAGGATTCTTCTGTGGGAAAAGTTTTTTAACTAAGCAGAGCTTGACACTGATAGGAAGGGAATGAATCTTAGAAACCACATGGGGTACACCATCAAAGTCGAGATAAAATATTTGCAGTACAGTAAAGTGAAAGCCAAACTCCAAGCTTTTTCTCCCTTGACCTATAGTCTGGTGAAGTTAGAGAGAAGAGAGAGTACCACCGCTTTCGTCTGAAGCCACTTTTGAATTAAAAGAGGCTTCATGAAAAGGTTATGGGATCCTTTTAGCCCAAAGGGCTGAAAGCAAAGATATGATGAGATGCAATCACCCAGTACCTACCGACAATGACATTAGGATTATGTGAAACCAAGTCTTGCATGCTCCATGGTTCAGGCTCCTTCTTCAAGATTGACTCTGGCTCTGTGAAGACAGGGAGGGATTCATCCAGGTTTGGGGTCATTCCACCAGGGATAGAGGACTGCTTTGTGACAAGGGGAGCTTTAACTTCATCGGATACTTTTGCTGGAGGGACAGGGGTGGTACCCGATTCTGGGGTGGGATCAACATTGCCCCTTGTAAGGTCAGTCACTTTATGTGTGGCCTTAGTATTATCCATCCGTTCTTGAGATTCTGGTCTGTTTATGCTACCTAATTTCTTGGATTTTTTATCGTCATTTTTGGAGTCAGGGATAGCTCTGTCTTCCACTGCAATTTTTTCCTTCTCAATCCCCTATGAAATAAGAAAAAGCTTGTGTGATAGTTAAAGAGACATGAATGATGAAGAGACAAGATTTTTGTACTAAGTGGCACCAAACAATATTTTATCCAAAAAACAGCTTAATGTTCTCAGTTTTTCTGCTCACAATTTCTCTGACTGATTCGATACATTGCATGGCTGGGAAACAGCCAGCATGGAGATCAGATTATTCCCCTATTAAAGGGCATAGGACACCCAGGCCAAAAGACAGATGAAGATTTACATGCCATGTGTAGAGTCGTATTTTACGAGAAAAGTCAACCAGCCAAAATGATGTGAAAAGTATCAGGCAGTGTGGGGCACAAAGCCTTTGGCAAAAATACTAAGAACATAACAGTTGCATTATTTTTATCATTCATGCCATGATATAAAGAGGTTTCTGCCTCTCTATCCCCTCCCTTAAAAAAGGAGACCCCCTAAAAATGGAGAGTATTGTTTACATATCTATGTGAAATGTTTAGCTATTAGAAAAGACCTAGAGAGGACTCAAATGAGATGTTAAACAAGGTCTTCCCAAATGATGCCAAGTGACCAAGACTCTGCCATAGGACAGGTTAGAAACTGCTAACAAAGACTGAAACTTCTAAGTTGAGAGTTGTTCTGTTTTTTTTTTTTTTTTTATTGAATTACGACTATCTTATAAAGCATATGACATCAGATAAATGTGTGTACTAATAACGAATTAGGAAATGAATGGGTAACCAAGGAAACTATTTGGAAAGGGTTGGTGTGAGGTATGGTATTCCTGTAATTCTGTAAAGTGGTTTTGCAAAGTTGGTAAATTCTGTGTTTGATAAGACACATACTACAAGACTATCCCAAGCATCTCAACTCCATCATGGCATTGCCAGTAGTTGTGCAAGTGCATGGGTCTGGCAATTTTGCAATGATTTTTCAAGTACAACAAAACAAACATTCATTTTCACCAACTAGATTGTGCAACATCACATCAACTTGACCAATCAGGTTGTAAGGGACTCATTTAATTGGTTAAAAAAAGTGTTTAAGGTCTTAACAGTGTTGATATGTTAGAGGGGTGCTTATTTTAAGCACTTTGGTGAATTTTGCATCGAAATTCCATGTGTGTTTCTCAACTTACCAGTAAGTAAATTTGTCACATTTTCAACAACAAGTGAACTTGAAGCAAGCACATGTGACATCCTACCCCCCACATTAATGGACAATCTTTTGTTTTTCTTTAAAATTTACAGCTTATTTTCTCCTCAACAATCCCATATTATAAGAATGTGATTGCATAAGTGGCATGAGAACTTTACAAAATTTGCATTACCATAAGGGAGCCCTATTAATATTAACTTCAAGGTCAACAAATGAGTGTGAAAAACAAAGGTAAACGAAGCATTACTTTTTAATGTGAGGAAGTGATATAACCTCTGCTGCCCTCAAGATCACTTTTGAACACAAATCTATTAACTTCATTTACTAATACCTCTGGAAATATATGTCTGATTTGAATGGAAAATTTCACCACACTGTGTAGATTTGGTTCCTCTTTCAAATATGATTATTATTTTCTGCTTAAACTTCCCCTTTTATGAAATTCAACAAATTTGTGATGTTTTCTTCACATACCAATGACAAACAGTCAAACTTGCAATTTCCCTGTATCATACAAACAAATAATTGTTTTAAATGTGAGTATTTAAAGGCTCAATTCAGTTTTCAAAAATTCATGAACAAACTTTTTCAAATTATGCACAAAACCATTACAAGTCAGGAAACAACAAAATTCAAAATTTCAATTTTTTCGGTAATCATTGGATATGAAACTTGACTACTCATGCTAACTATAAGCATGTTCATGTGGTAGAACCCTAAAACACTTTCAGACCAACTGCATGGTCAAGTGCTTAGAGTATCAGACTTGCAGTAGGGAGGTAGGGAGTTCAAGTTCTGGCTGGGTCATACTGAAGACTTAAAAAACCGAATCTTCTGCTATAGTACTTGGTGCTTAGCAGAAGCAATGCAGCAGGAAAAACAAGCCACTGAGCCACATCTGAAAAAAAGCTTTGGCCGGCTCGACTTGAACCAACTGGTGGGTCCTGGGTATGACATAAAACTGCATCCAGGTGGGCTGAGGTGGTTGTGTGGCGAGAAGTTTGTCCCCGACTATCGTCTATAAAATGGGCAGATATCACCGTTATTACTCATCCCATGACTGGAGGGTTGTCGGCGCCACAAAACCGAGCAAGTCCTTCAATGGTTGTCCCCCTGTGGACTGGGGGTTGTAGAATATGCTCATAGCATTCCCCTGTCATATGAGGTGACAAAATGGAAGGACTTGAACAGAAATTGAACAGTAGTTCACTATATAACCCATTTGTGTTGGTGTGTCACTAAATCTTATCTAACCAACTTGAACCAATTGGTTGGAAACTGGGCTGTGAAACTATCACTAACCTAAAATACTTTCATTAAGTTACTGATATCAACTCAATGAGCCCCTTTAAGCCACTGTTCATGCAGTTGAGAGGGAACTGTTGTGCACACCCTTCAAATGGGTATAGCCAGTCACATAGTATTCACTGCAAAACAGAAGCATGACCATTTAACCTGCTTTGGGAAACTAGGACACAATATTTACCTTGAGTTGCATCACAGAAACTTGTGAAGTGTGCAGCAATCTTTACTCTGTGATGGTAAAACAACGCTATCACATCATGAATGGTAATTGTTTGAAAACTGTATGATCTCTTACAAAATAACAGACCCTGTATCATAAAGGGTCAGTATACAGAAAGGACAGGGAACAATTTTCTTAGCGAAAAGAAAAATGTCAAGGCAGAGTTGAAGGGGAAAATGGCAGTCTATCCTATCTGATACCTGGCTCTTGAGAATCATGTGGCAATTTTCTTACTGATGGTGAAATTCACGGCGAGTGACTCATTGCTTCACATTGGATATGCAATAGTGAAGTCTCTTGATATAATGAAAAGTACTTGGAAAAAAAAAAGTGTGAGAGAATAAGCTGTTGTTTTCAAAACTAGTTTGGGCATCTGCTCTTGCCCTAAACGGAAGTGACGGATTTCCTTGTCAAAGAGCAATACGAGTAAAGTCATGAGAGAATTTGAAATTGGACTCCCTGCTGTTCTACGGACCATGAGCATCAATCTTGGGTGGGGCATGGGGTTGGCAATTGCCATCCCTAGCAATAATTCAGGGAGATAAAACAACAGCAGGCAGAGTAAACAAAATATCACATTTTGGTATAAATATGACTTAAGGGCTTCAAATACCATCAATTTTGGCATATGTGCATGTCAATATGAGTGTGTATGTTTGTTTGTTTGTTTGTGTGTGTATGGGTGTGCCTGTGTTCTTGCATTTGTATGAGTGGATTGCCTACAGACCAATTTCCAAATAAAAGTACAAAGGATTGTGGGATTGAACTTTGGTAAGCAATTTTTGTGCCAATGCCATACTGTGGCAAAAAACAGGACACACCAAAATGCTATCCCACAATCCATTGTAATTGCTATTTGGAAAATGGTCCATAGACAATTCTGGTCCAGGACACTATCCTGGGTTCGACTGGCTGACAGAAATATTTTGCCTGCTCAATCCATAAATCATAATGAAGTCTTGCTATAGACTCATTTATGGTTATGTCACTGGTTGGCCCTGGTTGGAATAGAGCATGTGAAGGAACACAGGCGTGCATGTCAGGTCTTGCACATGTAGCAAACTTGCACTTGCATACAGATTGTAGACTAATAAAACTCTACATTTCATTGCGACAAAAATGTAAGTGCACCTCATCAACGCTGTTGGAAAGCAACCGTAAAGTCATTTGTTTGTAAAGATGAAGGAATCTGTATAGTCATGCTTGGCAGCTGAATATAAGACAAAAATGGTCCCAAAATTTGTTAATTCAATTTCTACAATATTTCCTTGCTTTATTTCGATATTAACAAAAACATTTATTTAGTCATTAACCGAAAAAAAAAAAAAATGAAGGCCGAAATTTAAATCAGTACATGTTAAATCTATCTCACCTTTTCATGTTCCTCTCCATCATAGCCAATCTCATCCAATGTCAAGTACACTTTACTCTGTCTCTTTCCTAGTCTCTTCTTCTTTTCTTCAGATATTTTTACAATTTCCTCATGATCTTTATTCTGCTGAATGGCAAAATTCTGAAAGTTGGGAAGGAAAATAAATATTAAAGGGGGAATCAGAGTTTGAGAGAGAATACCAATCTTTTGCTCCCGCATCTTGATTTTCCTTTTGAACTGATTGTTCAACAGAATATAGTTCCACATGAGAAGTCCTCTCACCATAATGCATCTACATACCACAAATGAAATCTAATCAAGTTTCCTACCTCACAATAACACAAATTATCATTCACATGTCCAGAATTTTCAACACTGGAGGGAGTCCCTAAAATCTTTTCTTTATTTGAAATAGTGGCATCCAATACTTGTCAGCATTGTTATCTTTTAAAGACAAAATACAGTGATGTTTTTCAAATCAGTCTCACTTGAACTTCATTGCCAAAAGTGGTAGATCTGAAGAGTTCAAGCAGTGATCTGCCTTGAATTCAAGCTGACAAAGAGAGTGAAAGAAAGGATCTTGGTGAAAATACAGCTGATGCAAGGAAAAGTGAAAAATGGTGTTGGTGCTTTAACAATGAAACAGTTCTTATCAGCAAGGGTAAAAACAGCAGGAGACATTGACCTCAAGATTCAGTTAATAAAAAAAAAAATGAACAATCAAATATTCAAAGAAACTTAACTTTAATATGAAGCTACACGGGAAAAAAACAGTTTCGTTTAAAAGTGTAGTAGCAGAAAAGGTGAGCATCATTTTGGCACCGAAGCAAGATAAAAGAAAATGAATATTTAAGACATGCAAAGAAATCATTTTAAGTTACAAATGAGACTTATTTGAAGTAAATCAAGAATTATCTGTGTTGCTGAAACTCATTTGCTGAAAGATCTGACTGTATGTATTACAGCTGAACAGAAAATAAGGAAATAAACCAAGGATGGAAAGAGGGAGAGAGAGAATAAAGGAAGAACAAATAACAGAGGGCAAGAAAACACCTTGTAAATAAAATGAAGAAACATTCACATAGTTTTGTAAAACAGCCATATTTTGTTCATAACAAACTCGCCACACTCTAATTTTTAAAAGAACTTGGGTTACATTGGTGACATTTAACTAAAATGACTAACAGCAGCCACTGCATGAACCCCCTCCCTCTGGACTTGACAAATAGGAAGCAACAGGACTGGGTAAACAAAGAAAACATGGTAACGCACTGCTGACAATGAGAGAAAACAACAGCAAGTGCGAAAGTCAAAGATAAATTATGATGGAGAGTAAGGGAGGATATGTGGGGGAAGGAGCATAATTACTGTTTTCAATGCGATGTAGACATCACAGAGTGAAGCTCTCTTATACCCCTTCCTCTCCCCCTCCCCTCCATCCCTTTCTTTTTAACAAATACTTGCTAAGAATATTATTTCATTTTCATTTCTGAAGGAGGGCAGTTGTCCATCTTGGCTTTTGAAAGCATCATGGTGATGCTTTTAAAAGCCAAACAACTACAGAACCTCCCCACCCCAAGACGTAATTCTGTCTATTATGCCTCCACCTAAACCCCACTGGTGTTGTGCAATACTGAACATGTTACATTAAAATATTTTGCAAAAAAAAAAAGAAAGGAAACAGTCTGAATAACCACTTACCAATTTATGAGAATCAGAGTTGCAGTGCTTCATTAATTCATTCATTTTTTTGAAGGTCTTGTTACAAATACGGCAGGTAGACACAGTCACCTTGGTAGCTTCCTGAAAGGGTAATAGAAAGAAAAGGTCAACAAAAAACAAAAAGAAAGAAAAGGTCAACTCCAAGGACATGGACAGTCTACTCCAACAAAGACTGAAAATGTAAAAATCACATATCTACCACACTATTTCATAATGCAGACTACACTTCATTCTCCCTTCTCTGGTAGACATATGTATTGTATGACCCTCCAAATGGATGATCTATCTAACTGACTCCAAATGATTAATCTTTGCAAACAGCAACCTTGACACATCATAAACATTGATGAACCCCTCATTTGCCTCTGTAACTGCCTCCTCTTTACTGACATCACTTTACGGGACTTGTGCAAGGAGTGCACGATATTTGCAATGCATACTTCCGCATCATCATTGGTCAAAGAGTCACTTGACTGAGGAAGGACTTTCAAAGACATCAACCTTCAGCAGTGTACAAGTAGAACATAGAAAACATATTTCTGCAAATGAATATTACTTAATAAGCAAAAATTAGAGGTTAAGCACCAATGGTCCATGCATTAGCACAGGAAAAAGCACGGTTGGAGTTACTGCATGCAATACATGGAGGGCACAGTCTGAGGGCATCCAGCTAAAGCATCAAACCCAGAGAGTTCATTATTCTATTTTAATGCAAAGGTCCTGATTTGTTTACCTTGTTCTTGCATGAAAAACAATAAATTGATTCGTGAGACAAAAAAAATTTTATGAATGACCACTAAGAAGGCACAACCACCCAAGTAAATGGAGAGAATTTATCACAGGATAATGCATGATCACTTGACTGTAGTGGCCAATTAGAAGTTGAGGATTATTTTTGAGAATAAACAGTCATCGACTTACTTTATGTGATGGACTTGCTTGATGGTCCTCCATACTAGTGAAGACATATGTCAAACAAACATTACAGAAAAGAGTCTGCTGATTACCTCTGACTTTCTGAGCTTTGGATTCATAGCTGAAAGTAAATATTTACAGAATTACACCAAGGGAGTTAAGTCATTCATTTTGATGGATATGCACATCTTTCAAATCATTGGGGTAAGCAAACGATTCCTGCACTTAAAATGTGTTCTAAATAATGAGTTTACATGAAAATTTGGTGACATCATTCTTTTTTAATTCAACTATAACATAAGGAGGAATTGTAAGTGTGATTCTGTGAACTGGACTTTTGTCTAAATTGCCTATTTAGCTCTAGAAATAGACATTTTAATCTGCTGTAAATTAGGACAGAGTAGCCTTTTTATTTGTTCAGCTTGGCTATTGACATTTATGCTTTGTGTTATAAGCATGTACTGCAAAAAAACAAGAGGATGCAGTGCACTAATGTGTTGATTTTGGTTTGTGTATCACATGCTTTGCCCCACAATTCCACAAGCTATACCAAACAAGCCTATCAGTTACATTATATAATACCTCAGGAAATGGGTAAGTTTGTTAGATGGAATTTTACAGCTAAGTTTCTACCCAAGTGATCTATGTTGGGTCGGCAACAGCCTTTTTTCCAGTTGTGGCTCACTGGCTTTATTTCCCTACTCCATTGCTTATACTGAGCACCCAGTACAATGTAAGCAGGTTCAATTTTTTAAAGTTTGATATGTTCCAGCCAGGACACAAACTCAAGACATTCTGACCACAAGTCAGATACTCTAGCCACTTGTACATGCAGGCCATGGGATTTCATAGGACCATGGGACTTCACAATTGTTCACCAACATGTTCCACTTCAATACTGATGAAATTACAGAACCCAAAATTTGTGGGCCACAAATCATTTACCACCATTGGTTTTCTTCACAGAAGCCAAAAGTGGATTCCCACTGGTTGCTATGGTCAAAAATGATGCAAATGGCAAATTAGTTGCCATGATTTGTAAAATCCTATGGCTTGTACTCCTTGGCATGCTGTACAGTATTTAGATTGCACATAATTCTTCTAACAAAACCAGTACAATCAAAAGATTTTAAGTACACGCGTTCTCCACATTCTCAGGTGAAGTCATTTAACATACTCGTCACAAATATAGGATCAAACTAGATTCATCTTCCAGGGCTGGAATTAATCCAAGGCCAAGAAGTACATGGCCTTTGTATGTTTGGCAATGGCCTTGTTGCCCTATAAAATTTAATGACAATCAAAGCCAATTGTCCTTTGTGCCCTACCTTTGAGATTACATTATGGTAAGTACAAAATCACTTGTCTGGCCTCGGTGCCCTCTCAGTTCACATTGCATGCCCTTAACCCTTTCTCTATGCAAGGGGGTCCATCCCACCATACTGCACTATGTACTATTACATGTCTGCAAAGTGCGCATGTACTGGTCCAGCAAAATGCTTCGTTTTTTGTACGGTTGCTGCCATATTTACCCTTCGGCAAGGAATCAAAAATGGGTTAAAACAGGTTGGGCTTGCACACCCCTCCTGTGCAATATAGTAACATTCCTTGAAATAAAAATTATTCCCGGCTAACAAAAACTTAAGCTTTTCAATTCAAGATATAAAGACATTCATAACTACCAGAGTTGCAGTCAAGGTCAGCCTTTGCTTTGTACACAAGTGGCCTGGAGGGCCTCCAAACATATGGTGACATGAGCCTCTATTCCAGTTTGGCCTTGGACTGGCAGGCCTCAACTTCAACATGAATGACTAGATTTACATACCCACGGCGCAACCTAGCGATGTGGTTCTCCCCTTTCAGGGCCTTAACAGCTTGTGCAGTCTTAGCCTCTGCTATCTCCATGATGTGATCCATCATTGCCTGATGTTTTTTACCAATCATATGCTGATGGTAACTCTAAAGAACAAATAAAATGATATCTTTCAAATGAAAATCAGAAAAAATTTAATTTTTGTACAAATGGCTTTGACCCAATTTGTATACCCAGGGTTCTTACACATTCAAAAAGACAAAATTCTATGACTTTTCAATGACTTTTCCATGACTTTTAAAGATCTTGACTGATCTTCCCAGGATCTTTTAAAACAAAACCCATACTTCCATTTTTCCACAAAACAATGTATCTGAACATTGGAAAAGTTGTAGCAGTAAGTCCACTCCATAAAATTCCCCATCTGTTCCAGGACCTTTTAAAAAAAAATAACTCATTTTCCAGGTCTGGAATTCTCAAATTTCAATTAACCTTGGCTTTTCAGGATTTTCAGGACCTGTAAAAAGCCTGATACCATTTTTACACCAACAGCATGTTTACCATGGGTGGAACAAGGTGGGAAACCGACAGACTCCTCCAAAATTTTGAGTAACCTGGGAAATCTCCCTTTTTTGCAAATTTAGTATCAGAAGAGAATTGTGGAAAGTTTTCGTTCCTTCCAGGCAAATAGAAATATTCCCACCCCTGATATTTATCCTTTTTGCACCCAATTCCATCTCCACATGACTTGCATTTTAAGAGAGTGCTGTTGGTTCAAGATCTGTAAAGAGAGGCCTCACATCCATGCAAATCGATGCAACTTTTTTGGTTTTTGCATTTTACTGTACACACTGTGCTTTGTCTGAATTAATATTCAAATTTAACATCATTCCAGATGACTGCTTCCAAAATAAAACTGCTCTGATGACAGTTTATTTTAAGAAGTAAATGAAACTGAACTCCACCAAAGACAGCAGCGTTCTTCTGTATACCATAATACTCACACTCCTGAGTATGATTTCATCTGAAATTTCCCACCTTGAGATACTGTGCATAAAAGGTTTTGAGGCGTTGACCCCTGCTGACCTTGCATGACCTTTGACCTCTATTTAAAGCAATATAGATTTATCTTCTCACCAAAACACATCCACACTTAGCATGTAAAAATGTGCACAAGCTTCCTACTTTGAGATGTTGTGTAAAACCATGGTTTTGAATCCTTGACTCCTGGGGACACCAGATGACCTTTGTCCTCCCACCACAAAAGACAACAGGAATCATCTACTCAATATAGGCAACCTACATGTCAAAAGTGATAACCTTTAAAGTTACTTTTCTTGAGAAATTGTGTAAACAAGCATGAAGTATCAGATGTATGTATACACACACACATATCACCATCACATAGATTGGCAACAAATCAAAAACAAGTGATATTGCTGCAAATATGCAGAAGGAAGGGATGACATGTAGTTTCTAGTTGGCACAAAGGTGTTAAACAGGAAACTGAAATTGCTGTTAAGAAAATTTATATACATCTTGCTTAAATCAAGACATGCCATACTTTCAGAATTTCCCAAAGTGGTGGTAAGTGTTCTCAGTTCTCGCAAAAAACCTTGATAAATATATATTTTAGGTCTTCATGATTACATTCCACTCTTCAAATATTTGTTTCTGTTCTCTAGTAAGAAAAAATAAGGTAATCATTTCACCTAAGTAGCACTTTCATGCACACTATACACTATTGTATCCTAAAGTGTATGGAAAAGTCTTTAATTGCACATACTGTAGCCTACTGGCAATGCCTTGAAAAATCTTGAATTTCAAATGAGGCATAGCTGAAAATTTTTGAAAATGCATTTTAAAGAGGCTCATTGAGTTGACATCAATACCTTAATGAGAGTGTTTAAGGGTCACTACCACATGACAATGCTTACAGTTAGCATGTAAGTCAATTTTCATATCCAATAGTCACAGAAAAAGTTAAAAGTTTGAGTTTTGTTGTGTCCGGACTTGTAACGGTTTTGTGCATAATTTGAAAAAGTGTCTGGTCACGAATTTTTGAAAACAGAATTAAACCCGTTAATTACTCACTCATAAAACAGTTATTTGCACGTAGGATATGGAGATTGTCTAAGTTTGACCATTTGTCATTGTTATGTGAAGAAAACTTAACAGGTTTGGAAAAATTTGTTGGATTCCACGAACCAATTCAATGAGCTGCTTTAAACTACACTAATGGATAGTTTGAACAATATTTAAGTTGTGCTGCTGACTGTGTGCATGTCTCAATATATCCAGTGGCACTCCTTAACTTCCATCCTGTTATTTCTTTCATCTAAACTTACCATAACTTCTGAACATTTCACATTACAGATGTGACACATCCATCCCGAGTGTGGCATTCTTGGTTTCATTTGAGAAAGCATCTGTTTGCTTGGTTGGCCATCGTCACTTGAACCAACCTACAGTCAAGAAAACAAACTTCACAGTTTAATTCCCTCTGTAGGAAAATTACTCCTTATACTTAAGCTATATCTTGTAACACTTAGTAAATCAACTACAAGACACAAAACAATGCTAACTTCTTTCCTTCACTTGGTTTCAATGTTAAACCAAAATTTACCATTGCTATAGGTATGGTTATGCCGTAAAACTACTGCAATGGTGTGCCCTGGAATAGCTCCTTATGAATCTGGTGTGCAATTGTGGTTTGGACATGGAGTAGACTTGAAGTAGAGATATTTAACTTATGTACACCCTCATACAGTAGCTAATGCACTTATGACTGGCCACCATACAAAAATTTAGCATCCGCACCTGCTCATAAATACTGTGTATCAGTAATATAATAGCTCAGTGTGATGGCAGAGAGAGGGCCAATTTCTCCCTAAACTGTGAATACTGTATTTCTCCTTATAAAGTTAACTGTAGACCCTTATAAAACCATAACTCAGCACATTCAAGTAAGAGTCACAATCAGTTCCCCTCCCCCCCCCCCCCCCACTCACACTTGACATGCTACCAGCACAGGCAGAAAATGCAATTGAATCTATGTACTCCAATGTTGTAACATCACTCACTGAAATTGAGGCTCTACACCCCAACCCTTGGAAGGCTTAGCATTTCTTTCCATAAGCCAGAGGGTTAGTTATGAGTACCCATTAAAATGTTTTATGCCAAGAAAGTTCCTAGATTGCAGCTGTTTTATTAAATTTATTTTAAATCTAGTCTTGCTTCATGTAAATTTGTATTTTTAATTTACAGACACTGTAGTCATCAATAACCCCAAGAATGTCTTCCCACACAGCCACATTCACCAAACTTCCCATTAGGTTGCCAATCCCAATTTCATCTAAAGAAAAAAAAGAAATGCTCTTTGATCTGTCATGTGACAGTCAAATTAAAATCAAACTTAAAGGGATAATCAGAGTTTGACAGAATTAACTTTTTATTCTGGCATTAAACTGACTGTTTACCATCTGAAAAGATATTACACAGGTCTTGCAAGTAAACTGGAACAGTGATTATTGATACAATGAGAGTGTTTTAATATTTGGGGGGGGGACATCCATATGCAAGACAAGGCAGACTCCTCCACACAGTCACCAATTAACTTAGACCAGTCACTTGTTCTTAACTAATCACTGTGCAAAATTATTGTGAAACATTTGAAGACAATCTCTTTCTCTTTAGACCAAATTTTCTCATCCCAGAGAGTTTGACTTCTCCTTATCTGCCCTCCCATTAACTGTCTAAAAATCATCCTCATCCAGAGTGAATCTAAGTTTACTGCTTCCAGGTGAGTATACATTGCCCTATCCCTATGACACTCTCAGAACACTCTCAGTATACAGTAAATGCAATGAAATATAACTACCTAAAAGTACTCTGTATTTTTGGTATTTGCTGTCAATCAAATAGCTGTGCCAACTAAGATTTCCTGTAGACTACTACAAAAATTGCAGTTTGGGATGAGAGTTGACCTTTAAGATGAACCATAACTTTTAATGAAATAAAGCAGTAGGATCCAGGCCTTACCAAACCATCAGGGCCGGCTTGCTTCTTTTTAGGAGGATTTAAAACATCTCTATCTTCATTACCCTGGTGAATTCTGACCTGCAATTCTCCATCGTTATGTTTCCGTTTACCCGACAGTGGGGAGTCATCATCATCAGTGGGATGAAAGGGATCATAAAGGTCTCCACTTGAGGGTGTTACATTGGGTTTACTATCATCAAAAGCTCCCTCCTTCAACCATGGAGGTGTTTTTCCCCTAGATTGTGAACTTTTTTCAGCAGATTTTTTTTCTTCCTTCTGCTGAGTGTCTCTACTCTGTCTTTGTCCATAGTTTGCTGAGGTGTTGGAGTTTTTCTTTGGTGGTGTACGATTGTTGTTTCCTCCTTGCTGTTGTCTCTGCCCCCTCTGGCGATTCCTCTTTCCCTGTCTTTGTTGATTTTTTCCTTGACGATTTTGAGTCTGCGCACTGACAGGGATAACAAAAAAGATAAAGCTTGAAGGGGCTCATTGAGTAGATATGATAACTTAATAGGTCACTACCACATGACAATGCTAATAATTAACATGATTTTAATCAAGTTTTATATCCAAAAGTTACAGAAAAGGATAAAATTTTGAATTTTGGGGCATCTTGACTTGTGAGGGTTTTGTGCAGAATGAGAAGAGTGTCTGGACACAACTTTTTGAAAACCCAATGAAACCATTAAGTACTCCCTCATAAAACAGTTGTTTGTATGTAAGATACAGGGATTATCCACGATTGACCATTTGTCAAAGGTATGAGAAGAAAACAGGTTTAGGAAAATTTGCTAAATTTCATGAACCAACTCAATGAGCCACTTTAAAGAAACTTCTACAAACATTAAGTAAATCAGACACAACAGTACACATTACTGATGATAAAATAACATGCACATCAAGATAAATTATAATTGTTTCCACATGGAAATCTTCATGTCACTTAAAGGGAAGGTTTAAGCAAAAATTTAATTTTCATATGTGAAAGAGGAACCAAATCTACACAGAGTGGTGAAAGAATCATTCAAATCGGACATGTATTTCTTGAGATATTGGAAAATAAAATCAGTAGATTTGTGTTCAAAAGTGAGTTTGAGGTCAGCAGAGCTTTTAACACTTCCTCACATTGACAAGGAATGCTTTGTTTCACTTTGTTTTATCAGACTGTTTTGTTGACCTTGAAGTTAATAGGAATAGGACCTCCCTGTGGGGGATGCAAAGTTTGTAAAGCTCTCATGCCACTTATGCAATCACATCTTAATAATGTGTGATTCTTGAGGAGAAAATCAAGTCTGAAGTTTTAAGAAAAACAAAAGACTGTGCTCTAATGTGGGGATTTGATGTCATATGTGCTTGCTCCCAGTTCACTTTTTGTTGAAAATGTGACAACTTTACATGCTCATATCTTGAGCACCACACATCGGATTTCAATGCAAATTTCACCAAAATGCTTAGAATGAGTACCCCTCTAACATACCAAATCCTGCTGTGACCTTAAACCTTTCTTTTAAGTAATAATGTTGAAAATGTGTTATGCTGTGGCATACTTAATGATGATAGGTGCCAAAAGTGCTTGTTACTGGGAGTTAAGGACCTTATTTTTTTAAACAATGGAATAATATGGATCTTGACATGTATTGCTGTTAGAAACCCTATCAGGGATTTCTGCCAGAAACACAAAAAAAGCAGGGGGAGGGGATTTATTACTACTAAAGATACAAGTGGGTACATGGGAATAAACACTTGCTTCAAGGCCCCTGTGAGGTGCAAGTTAAAAGGGTTGGAAGGCCATTTATTTGTGTAAGTTCAAACATAGCTGTGGAGTGTACTCTTTTTAAGATACACATATACGTAGACAATTTTCTACATTTTATGGAAATAACTAGAAAGCCAAAAGGCTTAGTGATTCCTTGTGGTTGAAATTTAAGTCTGTTTTCTTTTTCCAAATTGACACTGCTTTTATAATGTATCCATAAAGATACAGGATTCCTACATTCAGATATCATGTAAATCAGGTTCAGAGGTTCCGACCCTACGTCACGAAAGATGACCTTTGACCACCTGAAATTAGGGTTCTGCTCACTATATTGCATCCACACAATAAGTGTGTAATTTCGCAGTGTCCAAGACTCCAACCATGACAAATTGTGTAAACATTGTATTGAGACTTTGACCCCTTGTGACCCGAAATGACATTTGACCTCCACCAAAAACAAGAGAATTCTGCTCTTTACCATAATGCATCCACATAACATGTATGAAATCTATCCATCAAATATCATGTAAACAAGAACTGTAGGCTTTGACTGCTGGTGACCCCAAATGACCTTTGACTTCCACCAAAAACAGTAGGCTTCTATCAACACAAATGTCAATGAATAACAGCCAATTGCTCTGGGTAGGAGCTCAGAGAACAAATGTTAAGGTCTCAGTTTAACATCAATTTCTTGATAAGGAAAGATTGAATAGCTTGAACAAGAAATTAATGATCATTCTGGAGTCATATCATTACTGATGCCAATCTGTGAACTTACTTTTGTTGAGCCAGTAGTGCCTGCTGTAGGCGGACTTTTCCCATCAGAACATCATCCAGACCATCGTCAATATCTCCCAACAGACCCTTTTTCATGTTACTAGGAGGAGCTATTGGGGCCATATTCAGCAGACTGGGGATCTCTGGGGTAACCCCTGTCCTCCATTTCTCCCTAAATGCAATTTCCTGTTCAATAGCAGCCTCACGTTCCCTGAGCATCTCGATTTCACGCAGGCGCTCTAAATCTTGCATGCGTTCCATCTCTTCCCGTTGAGCCTGTTCCCTATGCAACATAAGCATCCTTTCTTTTTCCTCTAGTTCCCTTGCTCTGTCAATTTCCCTCTGTCTTATCATTTCCTCTTGTCGTTGCAGCTCTCTTTCTGCATCCTCACGCTCCCGCTGGAGTCTAATTCTTTCCCTTTCTTCCTCCTCTTCCTGTCTCTTGAGTTCTCTCTGCCTCTCCCGCTCTCTTTGCATCTCCAATTCTCTTTGCCTCTTCAATTCTCTTTCTCTTTCCAGCTCCCGTTGCCTCTCCAATTCCCTCTTCCTTTGCCGCTCTCTTTCCCTTTCTCTTTCCCTTTCTCGCTCTCGCTCTTGTTCTCTTTCCCTTTCTCTCTCCCTCTCTTCTTCTTCTTTCTGTCTTCTCAACTTTTCCCTCTCTAACTCTAGTTCTCTTTCCAGCTCAGCCCTCCTTTGAAGGTCAGCTTTGCGCTGTCTTTCCCTTTCTTGGCGCTCAAATTCAAGTGACCTTGTTTCTCTAGAAGATAACAGATCAGATTGGTATCGTTGCCCAGACAACCCAAACCTCTCCTCACCACCCAAAAGAGGCTGTGACCGACTGAAGTCTAGGTGACGTTCTGCATAAGCCTCATCTGGTGTGTCAAGAAGTGCTGGTGGTCGAGGCGTCTCAAGAAGAGATGGTGGTAGTGACTTCTCAAGCAGAGCTGGTGCTCGTGGCAAAGATGTCTGCCTATATCCATGGGATCCAGTCTCCTGTGGAGTGCTCCTTTGTTGAAAACTCTCAGGGGGGGTAGCCAACAGTGGGGGTGGATGAGATGAATAACCAGGTGATCCTAAAATGGATGAATGATCAGGGTTTGCCAGCAAAGGTGCATTTTGATGTTGGAGCATTTGGTGTCCTCCAATCCTCTGATCAGTCCCAGAGTGAAGTCTGTGATCCCTCTGTTCAAGAGAATCTCTTCGGCTGCCAGGAGATCGCATTTCCAAGAGACTTGGAATGGATTTAGATGCTAACCTTCCATACATGTTGAGTGCATGCGGTTATGCATTAACCTGAAAAGTAATGGAATAAATGTTACAAAGACTTAACGAATACAGCAGTCAAAATAATTGTCTCTAGTCTTGACAAAAAAAAGTTGTTCAGTTCTAATGTTTGAAGTTGAACTCTACTCCCTTAGCAATTATGAAACCTCCATCTATATTGGGCATTGAAAAATGGCAGGGCTTAAAATAACTGGCCGCAATGACAGCCTTTACTAATCATGTTGACCTTCAGAAATGTCCCATAATTAAACTTAAAGAGTCGAATTGTTTGCCCTAGCCGTGCCCCTTTTCAAGCTTATTTTGAGCCAAGCTGCAATTCTTTGTCTTTACTCGTATTTTCACTTGTAAAAACACACAGTTTCTGCAGTTTCCACAAATTTTATCTATTCTATTTTCTTATTTTTACATACAAAGAATGATTTAACCTATTTCACACTGCAAACTTTATACCACAACTTTCTGCAATGTAACGCCACAGCTCTAAGTGGCAGTAGCTACAGTACCTTCCAACAAATCAACAATGCCCACTGTGACTGGATATTATGGCATCCCAGCCAGCAGCCAGGATCACCACCCACATGTGTGCTACTGTGAAACTCCAAATGATGATTTTTGAGCCCTCAGTAGCAAGTCAAAATTTACAAACTGATTGTTTTATTTCATGCCAAAATCTATAATGACTAAACACCCATCAGATTTCAAAACCCACCTCAACACTGAGTACCTTAACTGATTGAACATTATCATAAGCACAATTTACAGAAACACCATTTTCTTCCACAATCTCTACAAAATTCTGCTACTTCAAGAAGCAAATGAAAAGATTGCACATGCATGCACAATCATGATTCCAGTTAGATTATCACCACATGACATAGGGAAATCAGAAAACAGCAAATTTTAGCATGATGACAAACTACTCCTCCTAAATCAGAACAGTTGGCAGATTTGTGTAACTGCTCAACAGCGGCTACAGCAGCTGTGCCAACGGCAGGGACACCAACCTTTGACAAGGTGCCTAATGTAAGGCAATACTGCAAATTAGGCATATAAGCCTGTGATTACACATATTTCAGTTGTGAACAATGAATCAATCTAAAACCAGCCATTGAATTTTTTTGGCAAAGAAAATAAGTCCTGTTTCTCATCAGATTAAGTCCTGTCGTTAGATAATTGCACACCCCTTCTGTTTTTCTATGCATGGTTTATCTGTGAAACTATACTTAAACATTGTTATACACAGTACGTACAGTTTTGACACGAAACCATTGAACTTCAGTCATAATTCCCTACCTGGAATAGCTCAAAAACCTGTGTAATCATGTTTTGAACAAGGACTAGGCTTGAAAAAGGGATACTATGTACAGTACCTATCATGGGCTATACTGTAGCATATCACAAATATGTTGGCCTCCATGAAAAACGTCTTCTTGGAAGACTGTGCACATATGCACAGTTTTGTAAACGTGAAACATTATAGCTCAGTTTGGTGGGATGGATCCCCCCTTCAATAGCAAAAGGATTAATTTTCAACACTAATGACTGACACTGACAAGTCAAGAATACCCTGCCAGACATAGCAATGTTGAGAGAACACAATTACATAGATGTGGAATATGGGGAAGAGTGAGCACCATAAACTTGCATTTTCAGCACCATGAATTTGCAACACTTGAACTTAAAGAAAGCTTTGAAATTATAAAATACCCACATATTACTTAGGAATATTATCCTCCTATATTACAAATAAATATATTCTGTACTGCAGTAACAACACTGCTATTTCTGTACAGCTGCACTGATTTCTCCCCATCAAAGCAGAAAGTTGTAGTACAAGAAGGATCAAATGTCCTTGAATGCTCTGTATGTGTTTATGTTCAAGGCTATAGGTTAGCTACCTTTTGAAACAGTTGACATGACTGATGAGATCCTTTGAGGTTTTGTAGGAAGAGAAACTTTACCAAAGTAAGTGGGCCTTAGGGTAAAGTCAACAGTATTTAACCCCTTAAGGTGCTTCTTGCAATGTTTCCTCCCAGAAAAAGTGGAATAATATATGACTCAAAATGTTTTTGTTAGATATTACTATGGCTTAAACACGTCACCATCAAAAATTATTGATCCAGCCTTTCCGTTTAAAGATAGGTCACACTATAAATTTGAATTTGCCTTCGAGTATTCTACCCTCTGTCACAAGTATTCAATTTTGGAGAATAGTACCGGACCTTCTGATCATTACACCCCAAAGTAAATCGTAAAGTACAATTCAGATAAATTGTTGACACCATGGAAGTATAAATTGCCTTCATTAGGCCTACTTTTATTCAGTTTTTAATTTGAACATTTTTTAATATGCAGTTTAGGGGAAAACATAACTTTGCTGTTAGTTCATTTTGTTTGTATTTAAAGGTCAGTAGGGAAAAATACTGTAAAACACATTTCAGTTGGAAATTATTGATTTTAGGATACTCAGAATATCTGTGCAGAATAATGCAAAATCACTTGACATTAATGGCGCTTTAATAGGGCTCTAAGTACATCCACCTCGTTTTACTCTGCACTAGAGTCCTTTGCCACAGCACACAACCGATCCTTAAGTTATTGGCTTAGTAGTAGCATTTGCACATATATTTTCTTGGACAAATTTCAGGATTTCCTTAAATTTTTTCCCATTTTCATGTTACCAGATTTAGAGGTCACTTTCTTCCCCTTGAGGTGATAACTTCCTTCACTTGGATATTTCCATAAATTAAGGGTCCAATAGTGTGACATGAGGTCAAAATTTTAAAAAAAAAAATTTTACTGGTTGAAATTTACACTCTAGGTAGAGTAGAGTCAGCAGTCATAAAAAATACAAATATTTTTACAACCAACATTACTGTATGTGTGTGTGACGGGACTTATTCAAACAAATGATACCATCAAATTTACCAACATAACCCAGGGCACCAAAGCAGTCCTTAATCTCCTCTTAAAAGAATGAAGAAAATCCAGGACAGTTCAAAATCCATAGCTGACTGTGCTTTAGGATCCTTTCTTGAAAAAATGTAGAATAAGTTTAAAATAATTCTCTTAAACTTCAAAAAAAAAATTGAGTGTCATTTTTGTCATCACTTTTTTTTTCAAAAAGTCCACACTTTTGCAAATTTTAGGCAATTTTGACTATTTTTAACCACTACCAGTAAAGGATAAATTATCCTCAGATGAATCAAATGTGTATGTCTGTATGTCACAGCTGGTACCCCAAAATCAGGAGGACATGAAAGCAAAAGAGAATATTTTCTAGAAAATGCTAACCATTGAATATTTAGGTTACATAGGTATAATGAAATACAGTATTGAGTCAATGGTTTGTTGTATTCCCTGTCTTTAAAACATAGCATTACATTGATATAATCAGTAAAAACACCACTGGAACCCTACTTAATGGAAATACCAACACACTTTCTTTCCAAATTCCAAAGACAGGACATTTCATGTTACCTTTGCATTGCTACTAGTACTATACATCTGAGTTTTAACACTTACATTCCATCATGAGACTGTATCAGCAAGCCTACACTGTCTTACTAAATTTGAATTCACTATTAAATATTTAAAGCGGCTCATTGAGTTGGTTCGTTAAATTCAACCAAATTTTCCAAACCTATTAAGTTTTCTTCACAAACCAATGACAAATGGTCAAACTTAGACAATCCCCATACCCTACATACAAAAAACTGTTTTACGAGTGAGTATTTAAGGGTTCAAGTCCGTTTTCAAAATTTCGTGACCAGACACTTTTTCAAATTATATACAAAATCGTTACAAGTCAGAACACTAGAGATTTCAAAATTTAACGTTTTCTGTGACTTTTGGACTTGAAACTTGACTTTTTATGCTAACTTTAAACGTTGTTGTGAGGCAGTGACCCTTTGAGACTCTTATAATGTTATCAATATCAACTCAATGAGCTCTTTAAAGACTGTATGGTACTGTGCAATTCACACAATCTACAAAGGTTGATGTGTGCGTATTTCAATATACTGCTGATTTGCTAGTTTGTCTGTGCATCACTGCTTAATAGTGGAAACTAAAGCTTGATGATAAGAACATGCAAACTGAAAACAATAATTCCCCAAGAGGCTATTTTATTTAGGTTCTTATTGGGAATACATGCCATTCGGAAAACTTGTTTCAAGGTAGATTGTGCTGGTTGGCAATTCTGCATCCTGGTCAGGCCCAAAAGGCAGTGTATTGGCAGCTGCAGATCACTGGACTAGACAATAATGACTTCTTTGAGAAATTACCAGAAAACTTTGTTCAGCTTTATTGATAGGTGAGGCCTACTGACCTGGACATCCAGCTCTAGTATTTGAAAGTTTATCTAATTGACCAGGACAAAACCCCAACTTTGAGCTCCATCGCTTTGTCTGACTCCCGCACCTAAACATATCCTACTCAAACACAAACCGGATGCAGTTAAAGGTCCAGAGTGCATTTAGTGCACTATACAACAGAGATCTCCAGCGTGGATATACCATTTCAGTTGGCATGGAGGCTCAGAAATGGGCCTTTGCTGGCATACAAAATACTGTACATTGCCGGTGTAGTAGGCATACTCCAATCAATATGTTAACATACAGTATACAGTGGGCTATATACAGTACCTGTCCTTGTACTGCAAGTGTATGGTGTACATTTTAGCATTTCATACATGCATACATGCCTACTAACAATCACTTATGGATTGCTAAAATACTGTGTATACAGTACTATACCTGTGCATGCATTGCCCATGTATGGTGACCACGTATTAGGGTTTCACGGTACCACTGATAATTGGTACCGTCAGTACCGCCACAAATGGTACCGGTAATACCGTAGTACCGGTACCAGAAGAGTTAAAAAAGTAGGATTTTTATCACATGCAAAATATCTGTAACAATACCATGCATTGACATAAGTGATGTCTTCTGATAATCCCTGCCTCCCGTTTCAGAATTTTTGGTAACATTTAGTCACCCCGCACTCACCAAATCAGTAAAGAAAAAAAGAAATAACCTCTCTGCAAATTTAGCGTCCCATAAATGCGGGACAGAAAATAAATCAGCGCCGCATGTCCGCACCGGTGCTAGACCCCACAAGATGACAAGAGCACGGCAGAATTGTAATGAAGATTGCAAAAATAATTTCTGCAAATAATGACAATCCCCCTCATAAAGTATAACCAAAAGTTATCAAGTAGAACTTTACAAAAATATTTCCATAAAAGACTGATTCATCAAGCTTTCTTCCCGCCGAGTTATCACTATCAAAACTAAATCAAAGTGCTTCATGATTGAATTCACGAAGGCATCGCGAAGCAATCCGTTGTACAATAACACCATACTGTTCTTAAGTACGTAGCTATCAATACAACAAAGCAAGTGAGTTGATCTGGTGAACTGAACATGCGAGCAGATGTTTTAAGCGGGATTTACGGTGTGTTCAGTCCCATTGCTTCACTGTGTAAATTTCTGATTGAACATTCGTTGCGTTCGCACGAAAGTTTTTCTTTCACAAACATAGTGAGTGTTATGGAGCAGTCCCATTGAATCACTGTGTTAGAATCAGAAATCGTCAATGCAACGTTCACGTCAGAGCTTGCAATGCTATGATTCTTTGTCTGCTTACAATGAATTTCTCACTCGTATAATGTTGTGCGCTATCGTAATCAAAGTGAATTATATCGATCAACGCATGGTATCTATTCTTAATACACCATGTGAAAGCATTTGCTGATGAGCAGCCATCGTTCGGGGGTTGCGCAGAATGTCGAAAGAAAGCAAGGGCCCTGTTAGTGTGGAAGGTTCTAGTTCTGCGAAAGTAACGTTAAACGGCACTTTCCAAAATTCTTAGGGGGATTTGTGACTAAAATAGAGCAAAACGATTATCAAGTGAATGTTCCCTTTTTGTATTGAAATGCTTAGAGACACGGCGCATTTATCAAATGGGTATTTGTTTCATTCAAGTATCATTCTAATTCAAATGCTTTATTTTTGAGAAAAGATTTTCACCTCAAAGTTGACTAATCGTGTCCGTCTAAATACACAATGTGAAGGTGAGGCTGGCGCTGGAAGGGATCCTTCTGAGCTTGCTCAGAATGTCGAAAGAAAGCAAGTTCCTTTTTAGTATGGCGGATACTAGTTCTGCAAAAGTAATGTTAAACGGCAATTTCCAAAATTCTTAGGGGGGATTTGTGGCTGAAATGGTGCGAAATGATTATCAAGTGACTATTCCCTGTTTATATTGTAATGTTTAGAGACACGGGGCATTTATCAAATGGATTTTTGTTACATTTTAGTCATTCTAATTTAAATGCTATAATTTTGAGAAAAGATTTTCACCTTACAGTTGAGTACCAGTCTCCACGATACTTCTGTACCTTTACGTTGGTGGAACCGTACCGTACCGGTTCTTACGGAAATACCAGTATACCGTGAAACCTTACCACGCATGCATCACAGTAATGTACAGTACACTGTGCGTATACCTGTACTACATACACACGCCTAAAGATTGCTATGTATTGCATTGTATGCACAGTACAGAAAATCTTAGTGTACGATCATGAAAACCTTGACACACCTTTGGTGTACTGTACACTTTACGTGTAATGCACCCTGGTGAAAGGCAGCAACTGTAATTTTGGAAAAAAAATTCTTTTATCATTTACATGAAACTTTGAGAATTATAAACATTTTTGTATTTTTAGAAAGAGGCCATTTTGCCACAATGTTTGAATTTACATTCCTATACCTTTAATATATAATAGAATATACAATACCTGTTATATCATGGAATAATCCAGTACATACCAATCAGCAAGATCTGGGACAAGATTTGAAATAAATTACAATTTCCACGTGGAATAGAAAGGACAATAAAGCTAGCAAAGAGAGTGATGGTTATGTTCTATTTTAGTTAAAACTGTTGTAACTGAAGCAGTAAATCCTTAACTTAAGTAGTCGAGTACAAGGCATTTTACCCTAGGACAGAGTCAGTTAAGCCTTGCTTTGCAGCTCCTTCCCCCCCCCCCTTTTGGGGGGGTTTCTGGCAGAATACCTGCTCTACATCCAGGATAATATGTGTTAGTACTCTCTGAACACATCCAGGTCAATAGCCATGCATGCACAACGTTATTTATAATGTTATGCCTAACATCTTTGTATTGCCTATAGTGTTTAGGGCTGACCCAGCTTGTAAAATATAACCTAGGCCTAGCCTACATATATACTGTTTGGCATACTATAACACCAGTGGATTGACCTAGTACCCTAGGGCCTAGGGTAGTCCCCCTAGGGTTAGGCCTAACCTAGTCCTCAGTAAAGGACTATGTATAAATGTAAAATTGCTCCCTTTACATAGTGCTTACTCCTGTGATTCTGCGGTTGTGTGTCTTTGACCATATTTCCAGACAAAATTATTTTTTTTCTTATAGCAAAGTTAGGACCTAAGATTTTAATTTGCTATCATAAATTGCTTTTTTCCAAATCCTGTTCAACTATTGCCATTATTTTTGATGACTTGAAACCTCTGAAAGGTGCAAAAATTTGGAATAAAATCATCAACTTTGCAAATTCCGAAAATTTGCTGCAGTGTTTGAAACAGTTGTTTACATTTTAGAACACTACTGCATATTATTGTGACGTAACTAAGAACATTAGATGTTTGCTGTCAGCATAAGTCCCTGTGGTAAGATGACTGTGCAAGTTGTCCACATTGACGCCAACAGTTACAATCATTAGCATATTGTTGTTAACAAAGTTCACATAGTAAAATTAGTCAATTCTACTGCATGAAAAAGTTGGTGAGCTTTCATTCCAAATTTTGACCCTTTCCAGAAGATTTCAGTGATCAAATGGGGTTTAGTACAGTATCTCCTGTAGGATTTGTAGAAGAATAATTATGGCATAAAATGAGTATTTTAGGTCAATAATTAGCTGTCAGAAGAAACTTAATTTCAACGGTTAAAATGACCTCAGATCATCTTAATGATTTGAACAGTTCGAGTAAGGACTGTGTAGCATGGATGGATGGAATTTCACACATAAAACTTTAAAAATTAGAAATATTCTAGAACTATAAGATGAAATGCTACGTACTGTATGCTGAATCTATAACATCCTAACTTGAATCTCTTGAAAATTCAATCAGTTTTCTTCAAAACTTTGCTTTTAATTTGAAATTAAAAAATTACATTGACTGGAACAACTATTGTTGTTAGATGTACTGTAAAACTGCCAAATTTCTAGTGTTCGACCGATTATGGTATAAGCAGTAATACCAGATAACTGATAAGGCCCGATGCCAATTACCAATTATTAGAAACATGGAAGTCACAGTTTGTATCTATAGTACATGCCCTTTGCTTCATGCACATCATATTTAACCATACTCAGATCAGGATGGAAAATATTGGGAATAGTTCCATTCGTTTCACAAATGGGATATTGTTTCTGCCGGCATAATATTTTCACTTCAAAAGTAGAGATACAAATCAACCATTAATACAGTAGAATTGTTTGCAGTCAATGTCACATGCCCTTTGATAATTTAGTTCTTAGGCCAACATCATGCTCTGTGTAGTTTTCATCCCCCATTCATGTCGGAACATTTGCATCCTTTCACTGTACTCGGCTGTAGTTGCATTTATGTGCTGTAGCTACTCTCCCACATACATAGAGCAATCATGATAATCTTAGCGGCTCTGGGCAGAGAAACAATTGCACCCGATTATCCTGATATCTTATGGTTCCTTTCGGATATAAATATCCCCATATATTTTAAGCAGTTCTTGTCCAAAACTTACGTCTTGTTTAAAAAGAATCTGCAACTACAATTCACATAAGTCAGATCCTCGACAAATCCAAGTATGCAGAGATTTGTGATACCCTTTCTTGGTGAATTTAGAACGGGGCTCACCCAGCCAGCTATATAAGCCTGTGAAGTGAGATCGTCATAACACAAACTCAACGAAAACCCTTGTCTCAAGACAGAGTATTTTCACACACTTAATCACTTAAGCAGTTAAGCGAAGGTGTGAGTTGTGATTGGCTGGCTAGAATCAATGCAATTGAACCAATCACAATGCAGGGACCAATTTAAATTTTGAAATGGATAGTATGAATCACCAAGCAAAACAACAATTTGAAAAAAAGGTGGAACACTGCAGCTAGATAGTCTGTTCTATAGATGTGTTTTGTGCAGAACAACTTGTACAGCAACTTATGCAGCGCTTTCTGTGAGACAGCAGGAATACACCTTGAATGTAATTTTAAATCTAATTCCAGGTAATACTACAGGGTTATAGCAGAAAATATCAAACCATCACTTCCATGGCAGGGGAAAAATATATTTGTGATTATCAATGTATCTCATTTTGGGGGGAAGTTTAAGGATTGATGCATCTCATTTTGGGGGGAAGTTAAAGGATCTTTAATGAATCTGAGGGCAAGTTGCAAGTATATTTTAACACTTTTTTTCCAGTTTGCAAATAATCAGTGGTAATGATCAGCTGAATGGCAGAATTTTACCAAAGCTGATTATTAACTGATGATGGAATAACCTGCTCAATGCTGATTACTTAACCAGACCCCTAGATGAAAAAGGGGCGGGGGGGGGGGGGATACAGCTTGGAGCACAATGTGTGCATGTGAAGTCTGCTAAAAGGCCCCCGAAGGGGTTCCAGGGGGCAAAGCCAGAGAAAGCTTCTGGGTTTTAGCTACCTCTGAACTCAGAATTTGGCATTCTTTTGTTCTTTCATCATCAAAGATTGAAAAGTCTGAGGGCTGGTTGAAAAAGGGGCAGGGTGGAAAAAGGAAATCAAAAGAGGGGGCAGGGTGAAAGAAAAAAGGGGCAGGTGGTCTGCCTCTGTGAAACAATGAAGCTAGGGATCTTTTAACAGATGATCAGTCGAACACTACAAATTTTGTGCATTAGGTGGAGATCGCCAACAACAATATTATGAGTATGACTTCCAATATCGCAAGGATTACCGTAACCAACCACTGAGTAAGCTGACACAGCAGCCGAGAAAACTGGAGCAAAAAGTGTTATCAAGTTAAATCAAGAATCAACCCTTGGTTACAGTGATTATTAATGCAAATAACTTAAGGCTAATTCAGGGAGGCCTAAAGATAAAAAAGTGCAGACTTGTTTTGGCATCAGTGTGAACAAAAACTGTGCATTTGGTTTGGTAAATTGTTCCACAGCTTGATGCAGTGAAAAGGAAGAATTTTCACCACTGCGCAAAATTTAGCAGTGTGCTAAAGCGAGGAAATCGGGTGTTTTTACTATAGCCTGGGCCCAAGTTAGTGAGATCACAGTCCTTCACTGAGGACTAACAGTAACATTAGGCTAACGTTAGGCCTAGCCTAGCCTAAGGTTAGACCGAACTGTAACACTAACAAGTAACATAACGGTGTTAGCCCTGACGGCCTACTTAGGTCAGGATATTGAATGTTTCCCTCATGTGCATCATAATTTTCAGGATATTTCTACAAAAAAATTACCCCCTCTGAATACCTACCACCTTCAGCTATACTTCTAGAATAATGAACAATATATAGGGATAACAGGTCACGGAATCCGGCTGACATTTACTGATGTTTGCTGGCCCAAACGTGGTTATCTTTTACACCAAATAAGAAGCTGCCAGAATCGGTCACTCGGCGCGTACTCAAAGCTCTTGTAAGCAGGCAATGTGTCGCACGTAATGTCAGGTGTAACGGGGTAAAGAATTGTAAGTGGTAACGTATGAACAGTACATCAGGCAGTGACCTATGGCACGCCAAAAGGCTCACCAAATATGATGATGTTCTAAAAATACACGTTCATGTACTAAAATTACACGTTCATGTACCAAAAATATACGATGATGTACTAACTTCATTTGATCATGATGTAAATTTACACCATCATGTGCTAAAACCATAAGTTCATCATGTTAAATGTCACGTTGTACATGTGAAATCACACGTTGTACATCTTAAAACACACGTTGTACATGTAAAAACCCAAGATCATCATGTTATATTTTTTTCTTCGGCACGCCATACAGAGTGAGCCTTTCGGCGTACCAGAAGTCCCCAAAAGGCTCACCGAATTTGATGTCGTAAAAGTACACGTTCATGTACTAACTGCTTACGATCATGTACAGATTTCATACGTTCATGTACTGATTTCATACGATCATGTACTAAATGTCAGTACATGATCGTAAGAAATCAGTACATGATCGTATGAAATCAGTACATGAACGTAAGCAAACAGTACATGAACGTATGAAATCTGTACATGATCGTAAGCAGTTAGTACATGAACGTGTACTTTTACTACAGACTACATCAAATTCGGTGAGCCTTTTCAGCCATCGGACAACGGGCGAGTTAATGAGCTGAAAACCAAGTTTTCTTGTAGCCCCGCCCCCCAAAATTGAATCAACTGATGACATTTCGCGGAACTAATACTGGATGTATCCCTAGGTTTACGTTGATGAATTATGCAATAGAAGGCGTAACAAAGTACCAAAACATGGTAATTCGAATTTCGAAAGTCTTATTTTCCTAGAAAGACTTTGAACATTTTTCGATTGATCGTAGTAAGTGAAAAATCAGGTGACGAAATAGGGTAGCCTTTTTCAAGGCTTAAAAAGTTTTTGCATATTTGCCGTGAACTTGACTTCGTTAAAGAATAAAAACAGATAAATTTGGTAAAATCAGTTAGAAAAGAGTCTTAGCTTCCTATTGGTATCAATTTTGCGATTGGAAATGATCATGCAATGGTGTAATGCTGCCTAGAAAATTCACTTGAAATTCGATAGTTTTGCGTGTACATTTGCACAGGTTTGTATGGGACGTTAGTGGCGAGCCAGCAACGCACGTTGTAAGTATGCAATTTTATAAATGCCAACCAATACAACACTGCTTGAGTCATAACAATACATGATGTTCATCTGAGCTAGCTACAGGCCCTCACTATACTAGGCCTACTAGTTTTGTGGAATCCTTGGAACAGTTTTTCCAATGGTTATAAGGTGAATGGTCATTCTTTCTAGTGTCTTTAACAACGTGCCTATTTACACAGGAATTAATTGTCCAGGCCCAGCGCATGCAGTGCTACGGTATGTGTCACTGTGTGTTTGTTTGGTACAGTGCATTGCTAAATCTCTACACTTTTCAGTAGCCTGAGGATAAACAGAGGACTGGATTAGTACCATTTTTCAGTTCATGTGCTGCTAGAATATTACTTGTTAGTCTTGTTTTATGCGATAAATTAAGGTAAGTCTTCCAGACATTTTGGTGATTTTCTCAAGTCATGATTTCTACCAATAAGTTGCATATGAAACTTGAAGATCTAAGTACAAAACCTAAAGGTCATGTAATTGTTGGGTTTATTTCTGACCATGATATGATGACTCACAATAATATTTTGTAGAAATCCGAACTTTATCTGTGGGCAAATGTGAGAGTTACAACTAAAATAGTGTGCGCTTGAATTGCATATTTTTGCTTGTCATTCTGGACTGAGCATTGCACATTGCAACAGTCAGTCTGATGAATTAAGTGGTATGTGGATATATTTGTGGGAAAGTGTTGCACACCCTTAGCTAGTTGCTGCCCAGTTCAGTCCTGTATAGGCCTAGAATTTTGAAGGGAACAGCTAGCAGCAATTAACATAACATAACAGGTTGAAGGGCAAAGGAGGGCCAAGGTCCTATAAGATGCCATGAAGTCCAAACCCTATCAAAAGTCAAACCACCAAACCTAAACAAACAGCCCCAAACAATCAGATTCTACCAGTCATGGAAGAACTTGTCAATGTTAACCTTAAACCAGTCACTGACATACTGGCAAGGAGTTACGCTGTTAGCAAAGGTCGGCGGTCCGCCGGTGGCAAAATGGCCGACAGCGGACCGATGGAGGTCCGCCAGCTGAATCCCGACTCCCATGACGTCATGCAGTTGTTTAACCAATCAGAACTACCCTGCTGGTACTTATCAGTAGAATAATTGCAGTAGCAGGATTGCATGTTATACTGAGAAATAGGGGGTAGAGCCTGATATCCCAGCCTCAGTCAGTGAAATATAGTTTCCTCATCAAATCCTAAGACAAAAATCCTAAGGCAAAGACTAATTTTTCATTGGGCACATTCAAGAAATAAAGTGCATCATTTGCTTCCATTGATATGTTCCTCCAGGTTTATTTACTGAGATGTTAATTTCAATATAAAGATTCCAGTGTCAATTTGAAAAATCCTTCCCAAATGCTAATGCATGAAGTGATCTTGCATTTAACAGGAAATCTAAGAGAGTCTATAGTATTGCCCTTTTCCACATGAAACACCCTACCACCACACTTAATACCCCCTCCCAAAATAAAAAGGATGAAACATGCTAACTGGCCTGAGAGTTCTACCTATCAGGGCCTAATTACTCTCTACTGAGTAAGATCAGTCAATGACACAGTTCTGCCAGTTGCTTACTAGAAATCATGCAGATATTTGCTGTTAGTTCATTATTTTGAACAAAGTCTGCAGTCCATGGAACCTTTACTAGCATGTTTACATTTATGATGTACCCCTTGATTGAAATAAAATCACATATCTTCTTTTAAATTTATATTTTATACAATGGATATTACGTAGCCAAGGGCCACCTTGAGTCGGTCATGAAACAAGTGTAATCCCCTCATTTGATTATTACGAAAATGACTGACTTATGGTACCGGTTGACTCAACGTACACTCGTGATATACTGTACGCATCGAATTATTTCGCACAATCAGTAGGTGCAGTACAATGGAGAACAGTGTGGAGGTTCGTGTTCACGAAGCCACTGGTCAACGAATCGCCCTGTATTTGCCGTGAACTTGACTTCGTTAAAGAATGGTTAAAAAAGCAGTTTATTTAAAATTGTAGATTAAGAAATTTTTCATCGAATATGCAAGTTTTTAAAATTGGAAATAGCGCGATTAAATAACAAAAATCGAATTTTCTGAACAGTTCAGATGCAGCTACGTAACTTTCCCAAAATTTGGCCAAAATGCACTTTGCAATGCTTGAAGTTACCTGTAATTGGCAAAATTTGATTTTCGCATTTCTTATTAGTAAAATTCAACCATTGGTTTACTTTAAAACAACCTAATAACTGGTATATAAGCCCTCGAAAATGGCAAGTTTTATCTAATTACGTATTAATGAGTTATGACGTCATGAAACGTCATGCATACTCCCACAAGAAAAGAAAGGCTTTTTCGTACCGTTGTCTACTGGCTGAAAAGGCTCACCAAATATGATGATGTTCTAAAAATACACGTTCATGTACTAAAATTACACGTTCATGTACTAAAAATACACGTTCATGTACTAAAATTACACGTTCATGTACCAAAAATATACGATGATGTACTAACTTCATACGATCATGATGTAAATTAACACCATCATGTACTAAAATGTTACGATGTACATGTAAAATCACACGTTGTACATCTAAAAACACACGTTGTACATGTAAAAACGTATGATCATCGTGTTATTATTGTCTCTTCGGCACGACATACAGAGTGAGCCTTTCGGCGTACCAGAAGTCCGCCAAAACAGCCAGTAGACAACGGTACGAAAAAGCCTTTCTTTTCTTGTGGGAGTATGCATGACGTTTCATGACGTCATAACTCATTAATACGTAAAAGGGCAATACTATATACTCTCTTAGATTTCCTGTTAAATGCAAGATCACTTCATGCATTAGCATTTGGGAAGGATTTTTCAAGTTGACACTGGAATCTTTATATTGAAATTAACATCTCAGTAAATAAACCTGGAGGAACATATCAATGGAAGCAAATGATGCACTTTATTTCTTGAATATGCCCAATGAAAAATTAGTCTTTGCCTTAGGATTTTTGTCTTAGGATTTGATGAGGAAACTATATTTCACTGACTGAGGCTGGGATATCAGGCTCTACCCCCTATTTCTCAGTATAACATGCAATCCTGCTACTGCAATTATTCTACTGATAAGTACCAGCAGGGTAGTTCTGATTGGTTAAACAACTGCATGACGTCATGGGAGTCGGGATTCAGCTGGCGGACCTCCATCGGTCCGCTGTCGGCCATTTTGCCACCGGCGGACCGCCGACCTTTGCTAACAGCGTAACTCCTTGCCAGTATGTCAATGACTGGTTTAAGGTTAACATTGACAAGTTCTTCCATGACTGGTAGAATCTGATTGTTTGGGGCTGTTTGTTTAGGTTTGGTGGTTTGACTTTTGATAGGGTTTGGACTTCATGGCATCTTATAGGACCTTGGCCCTCCTTTGCCCTTCAACCTGTTATGTTATGTTAATTGCTGCTAGCTGTTCCCTTCAAAATTCTAGGCCTATACAGGACTGAACTGGGCAGCAACTAGCTAAGGGTGTGCAACACTTTCCCACAAATATATCCACATACCACTTAATTCATCAGACTGACTGTTGCAATGTGCAATGCTCAGTCCAGAATGACAAGCAAAAATATGCAATTCAAGCGCACACTATTTTAGTTGTAACTCTCACATTTGCCCACAGATAAAGTTCGGATTTCTACAAAATATTATTGTGAGTCATCATATCATGGTCAGAAATAAACCCAACAATTACATGACCTTTAGGTTTTGTACTTAGATCTTCAAGTTTCATATGCAACTTATTGGTAGAAATCATGACTTGAGAAAATCACCAAAATGTCTGGAAGACTTACCTTAATTTATCGCATAAAACAAGACTAACAAGTAATATTCTAGCAGCACATGAACTGAAAAATGGTACTAATCCAGTCCTCTGTTTATCCTCAGGCTACTGAAAAGTGTAGAGATTTAGCAATGCACTGTACCAAACAAACACACAGTGACACATACCGTAGCACTGCATGCGCTGGGCCTGGACAATTAATTCCTGTGTAAATAGGCGCGTTGTTAAAGACACTAGAAAGAATGACCATTCACCTTATAACCATTGGAAAAACTGTTCTAAGGATTCCACAAAACTAGTAGGCCTAGTATAGTGAGGGCCTGTAGCTAGCTCAGATGAACATCATGTATTGTTATGACTCAAGCAGTGTTGTATTGGTTGGCATTTATAAAATTGCATACTTACAACGTGCGTTGCTGGCTCGCCACTAACGTCCCATACAAACCTGTGCAAATGTACACGCAAAACTATCGAATTTCAAGTGAATTTTCTAGGCAGCATTACACCATTGCATGATCATTTCCAATCGCAAAATTGATACCAATAGGAAGCTAAGACTCTTTTCTAACTGATTTTACCAAATTTATCTGTTTTTATTCTTTAACGAAGTCAAGTTCACGGCAAATATGCAAAAACTTTTTAAGCCTTGAAAAAGGCTACCCTATTTCGTCACCTGATTTTTCACTTACTACGATCAATCGAAAAATGTTCAAAGTCTTTCTAGGAAAATAAGACTTTCGAAATTCGAATTACCATGTTTTGGTACTTTGTTACGCCTTCTATTGCATAATTCATCAACGTAAACCTAGGGATACATCCAGTATTAGTTCCGCGAAATGTCATCAGTTGATTCAATTTTGGGGGGCGGGGCTACAAGAAAACTTGGTTTTCAGCTCATTAACTCGCCCGTTGTCCGATGGCTGTTTTGGCGTGCCATATTTTGGCGTGCCATAGTGACCGACTCTAGGTACCAATTTGCCAAAAGCAACACGCACTCCTCAGCATACAAACAACTGCTTCCATCTTTAAAACCCCCATTTCCTTGTATTTTGTTTGATCATGGGTTCACATATTCAATCATAGGCTAAGAACCACTGTGATATTCCCAGACTTATGTTCCTCAAAATAAAGGGAGTTGCCATCTGAGGGCTTTACATTTGATTTGGTTTCGCCCGTGCTAATTCGCCCCAACCAGATTGCCCTCCAACAGTTCGTCCAATAAAATACCCTTACATGTTAGGGTTCAAAAAATTCAAAGGAGAGGGAATCATTGCATCCATCTTTTCCTTCAATCCCCCCCCCCTCCGTCCAGACCCTTCCGAGACCGGCATTAGACCCTGCACTTACTTCTCGGCGAGCATAGATAAATATGATCGTATCCTGTCGTACTTATAACATAGCATAACATAACATAACGTAACAAGTTTAAGGGCAAAGGAGGGTAAAAACCCCATAAGATGCCCTATAGAACAGACCCAAAACCAACACCTAATCCAAATAAAGACTAAACAAACCCAATACAATCAGATCCTGCCACTGTCACAGTAATACTTTTCAATGTTAATCTTGAAGCAGTTGACTGAAGTGGAATTAACAACCCACTCAGGGAGACTGTTCCACTCATTGACAACCCTATGAGAGAAACTGAAATTTCTGATGCCAAGTCTAGAGAAACATTTTACCAGCTTCTTATTATGGCCACGAACACGGGGATCAGCACAAATCTCTAAGTAGTTACAGTTAGACAGAGAATCATAACCAGAAAGGAACTTGAAAACCTGCAGCATATCCCCCCTAATCCTTCTTAACTCGAGAGAAGTAAGTCCTAGACAATTGCCTATCTTGATAAGGGAGATTACGCACTTGTGAATAAGCTGTGTGGCCCTCCTCTGAACCTGCTCTAAAATAAACTTGTCCTTTTCATAAAAAGGGTTCCATGCCTGCACAGCATAATCAAGATGTGGCCTAACCAACTGCTTATAAAGATTTAGCACAATATCTTTACTGAAATTGCTGAAATTCCTCTTGATTAAACCAAGCACCCTATTAGCCCTATCAGCAGCTGCTGCACACTGCCTAGTGCACATAACATAACATAACATTACATTACATAACATAACATAACATAACATAGCGTAACGTAACGTAACATAACATAACTTTTCACAATGGCCTCCCGTCGGCCCCTAACTCGAGGATTACTTTGGACCTTTACAAGCTAACAAAGGATTCCCTTCAGAAAGAAATTTGTATAACTCGTGCATATCTCCCCTAGGCTTTCTAAGCTAGCTCCAAAGTGACCTTAAGCAGCTTATAAGCCTTTGGGGATAAGGTAGATTTCTAACCTCAGGTATGAGTCGAGTAGCTCTCTTCTAAACTTTCCCAGACTCTAGAAGCAATTTGTCCTTTTCAAAGAAGGGAATCCAGGTATGTACAGCATAGTCGAGATGGGGTCCGACCAGCTACTTATACAAATTTAGCACAATGTCTTTACTCAGTAAAACTTTTAAAATTCCTTCTGATCAACCCAAGCACCCTATTTGGCCTTGCAGCAGTAGCTGCACACTGACTCCCGTAATAACTTTAGACCCCTTTCTCAGAGGTCACTTTGTTCAAATTTGTACCATTCATAGTATAATCATAGCGAGGATTCTTAGAACTAAAGTAGACTTTGCACTTATCAGCGTTAAAAGCCATTTTAATAGCCACAGCCTTATGCCTCACCGCGGCCCCTTATCCCCAATACCCCGAATACTACCCCCCCCCCCCATAAAAAATACCATCCAGGTGGTACGCCGAGCTCCTGATACTAAGCCTAGTATACATATTGGCCTATCTACACTTAATAGACAGTAGGTTCCAATGTCATGTACCTAACAGCCTAACATATTGAAGTCAAGATTCTTTTGCACTAGCTTTTCATGTAACAAAACATTCTGAAGAGCAAAGGATGGCTTGATGCGGAAATAAAAAAAAACTATCTGTGGAGTCCGACCGATGCACACAAATTACTCGACATCCAAACTTCTTCGGGTACTAGACATAAACCCAGTAAATTTGACTGGGGTTTGTCGATTCTTCTTCGATCTGTAAAAGCCGGCATACCTAGCTACAAATCTGACACACAGGCACACTTGAAGGGTTTTAACTAGTTAGTATCAATGATTGTAACAAAAGGAGCCAAACTTATCAGTCTCTGTGATCTGAAGCTTCTCCTTCCCTTTCACTCATTTTCTTTTTTCTTTTCATTTCCCTTTCTCCCTTTCTTCTCTTTGATTTGGAATTTTCAACTCGGTCATGATTTGCAACTTTTTCTCGGTCAAAACTGTCGGGACACTTTGTTCCTTCCCTTCTCAGATACACTCCTTCCAATCACCTTTTGATCCCAACACAAATTTACTTGAAAAAGTGAAAAAGTGAGCGACATTCATTTGTAAAGGAGTGGGTGGGGTGTAAGACAAAACTGCAATTCAAGTGTCCCTTCGGCTCAAATGCCAATTCAGGTGTACTTCGGCTGAAATGTCATTTTCCGTAACGCGTGAGGTGATTTCGACGCTTAGTACCAACAAATGGTAGCTTTCCGCTTGATATCAAAACATGTCATTTAGACGTTGGTCATTAGATCCTCATGGTGCCACAGTCTTCTCAAAATATGCAGGTAATTATTGGTTATGTGACTGAACCAATTTTTTTAAGAGAGTGATCTGTGTCCTTTTAGAACCCCCCCCCCCCCCTTCAAAAAGTCTTATTCCCAATACCACTACATGCCTGTGCATATCCCCTTCCAGGACGCCGGCGATCCCACAGCATGGTGCAATTCGACTGTGCTCTCAAATCCATGCATTTTCCGTGAGATGTAATGTGTTTTGGCCAAAATTTCTCCACACTCTCAACAAAACTCCCCGCTCTTGAAAGAAATCCTGGATACAGCTGCCCTTCAGAGCGAACACGGTTTGTTTAATACCCCTTACAGGCTTCAAAAACCATAAGACTGAACAAGGATTTTACCTCGTTACTACACGCTAAAAACTGAAGTGCTATTTTGATAGCACTTTCTGGGTGCTGAATTTAATTAGCACCAAAAGCGCTGTTTCAGCACTGTTATGGTGCTAATTATACAGCACTTTCTGGGTGCTGAATTTGATTAGCACCAAAAGAGCTGTTTCAGCACCTTATAGTGCTAATTATACAGCACTTTCATAGTGCTGTCATAACAGGAAAGTGGGCGGAGCTAATTTAGATGAAAAAATGTTCAAAAACACTAAATTTCTAGCAGAATTTCTGTATCTTTGGTTTTGACTTTTTCAGGCATTTGTCAACTAACATAACACAGTGCTAACACGTATTCATAATTATTTATATTGGTTTATTTCATGCTTTTAACGCTGTAAACAAATATTACAGTGTGTTCCAAATTGGGAGTTTCGCAAATAAAGACTTCTAGGTTATTTTACATGTTATTACTCTTAAAGATTTAAATACAACACTTTAAGATTTCTGGACAGATCTGGGCATGACGTTTCTCGGCCTTTTGGCTAAGATCATGTGTAGTATCTGCTCTTTTCATCCAGTCAAGAATGGAGCCATACATGACAGACCAATGATGAAAATGGTCTGAAGGCCGCGAGGTTGGTCGTTAAGTGTTGTCCTTCAGTGGACGTAACAGCTTCTTCGGGAAGCAGTATCAAGTTTGGTTTCGCCGAACGGCCCTTTGCCAGAGGGTCGGGAGGACTTTAGAAAAAGATCTGGGCATGACGTTAAACTGCATCCAGGTTGTGGCTTCTGTTCTATTCAGCCAGTCTAGAGCAGGACCACTCAGTGTTTGCCCTTTGGAGGGAGTACTTGTCCATTTGGGACGTTAAGCTCCTTAAGGGAGCAGAACTCCTCCAGGAGTAATCGTTTGGTTTTCGCCCCTTGGCTCTTCGCCAGAGAGTCGTGGGGACTTTTAGAAAAAAGCTTTCTGGACAGATCTTGCAAGTGTTGTTAACTGCTGCACTTCCGAGGTGCTGTCTCTAATGCACCCAAAAGAAGTACTATGGTAGCACCAACGGTGCAGTCTCTATTAGGGCTCTTATAAGTGCTAAGAAAAATTCTTTAGCACCGCCTTTGGTGCTGTCTGGTAGCACTTATGGTGCATTTAAAAGTAGCTCTTGCAAGTGCTCAAGTCCTGCACCTGACAAGTGTTAAAGAATTTTAGCACTTAAAGAGTGCTGTCGTTTGCACTAATGGTGCAGTCCCTGTTAGGGCTCTTGGAAAGTGCACAAAAACTGCTCTTTAAGTGCTGTTTTTAGCACTTCTTTTTTTACAGTGTACATTCATTCCGTTTCACGTGGGATAACACAATTGGATAACTAGCCTCTGTCAGTACATGATTTGGATTTGAAGAGAGCGAACTCCACAGTATCCTACGCAAGCAATGCTGCGATTGGTTGTCCATCATGTATGCAATGTGGTGCCACATGTACCATCTTTTGAAGCAAATTAGGAAAGGAAAGAAAAAGAAAAAATAATTTCACATGTGAAAGAGGAACTTAATCTACACAGTGCGGTGAAACTCCCATTCCGAAATCGGACATGTATTTCGCAAGTTATCAGTAAATGATGTAACTAGATTTCTGTTTCAACGTGAGTTTGAGGGCAGCATATCACTCCCTCACATTGACAATGAATGTTTTGTTCTCTCTTTTGTTTTTTGGACTGTTGTGTTGACCTTTAAGTTAACAGGGACAGGACCTCCATGTGGGGAAAGCAAAGATTTTTAAAGTTCTTATGCTACTTACCGTATGCAATTACATTTTGACAATATAGGATTGTTATGGAGAGCTTAAGGAGAGCTTGCTGCAAGTTAACTTTCTGTTGAAAATGTGGCAACTTTATCTGCCCATGTCTCGAGAACCACACATCGGATCCCAATGTTATTTCACCGAATTTGATAAATACCCCTCTGACATATCAAAACTTGATGTGACATTTTTAAAGGGGTAATCAGAGTTTGTTTTGCAAGTTTTCCACGAATTTTATTCTGCATCACAACCTAACATTCAGTTAAAACTAAAAACCAATTTCCTCTCTTTCTGATCTGACGTTGTGATTGGTCACCTTAGGGGTTTGAGTGTCTTGTTGCATTTACAGATTTGCACTTGTGTTGGATTTTTTTATCCGAAGAACGTAACAAAATTCCTATCCAATAGTAATTAATACAAAATAAACGTTTTTCTCACTTGAAAGACCTCTTCAGTGTCTGTTGATGTGACAAATAATCAGTTCAAAAGGGGAAAAACGAAGTGATGGAACGAAAGGTTAACATTCTCTGTCAAACTCTCATTGCCCCTTTGTCGCATTTTCAGGAACTAAGCAAGTGACATCAGCGTGGACTCTGGCAAATGGCTTCCCCCACTGAATTCGCTTCTGCTTATAGAGCTTTATGATCGTAGTACGAGTAGTAAAAAGGGGAATAGATTGTTATATCCGTGATTACGGCTTGGAGCTAAATGATCTCCAATATTTTCAATCATATTTTGATGGTGACTCGGAGTATTTTGTGGTGTGCGAAGGGTCTAGATGCATATAGAAAATAAATGTGGTATAAGGTTTAGCTCAGCCTGAGACGAATTATGTTTAAGAGATTTTTAATTATCGTGCGTTTTGGAGACCACTTTCTGAACATCATCTAATCTTTGATTTTTACTGAGATATGACGATGACAGGGCCACAACGTTTTAGGTAAATGGTGTAACCAATAATGTCCTAGATTGCGAATTGACACTAAGTTGTGAAAATGAAATTGCGCCCAAATATGGTACCATTAGGAATACAGACAACCCCAACACGTCTTGCGTCAAAAAAGAAAAAAATGGAGGTAAAAGCAGTTCCCTCCACCATCTTTCAAATATTAATTTGAATATTATAAAGTCTTCCTTAATTTTTCTGTTGTTCAGGAATTAAATTGATCAATTAAACGTTTACAACAGGGCACAGACAGTATGTTAAGTTGTGTACTTTTCTTGCTTACAAAAAGTGCACAGATTATTTTCGTTTAGTCCAATACGTCGCAGCAGTACATTTGACATGAGAAATAATTTACAATTCGATGCTGAAAGCATTTAAAAGCCTACCGAAGTAACGCTCTTTCAAACGAATTTATTGTAATATTTCCATACCTCATCCATGATAGAGATATTGAGAATCTCCTTCCATTTTTCTCTTAAATGAAAATTTGAATTAAAGTTCAAGAGCAGTTCCCCCAAATTTATTTTGAAGCAACGGCTAAATATCACAATTCTCGTCTCGTTTTTGTTCAAAGAATCTTTCATAATATTTTATTACTTCAATATAACGTATGAAAGGTAAACCAAGCAGTAACTTCCAGTAAATTTCACATTTGAGGAGTAAAAATGTTGTCACATGACCCTCAACAGCCAATCATGAAACTGGACAGTCTATTACATTGCTTCAAGTTGGGATGACTGCTCCTGCCCTTTAACCCATATTAAATATCATTAAGTACCCGGCAGCTTTTATCGGACTGCAGCTTTAAATATTGCAGGTCTTATAAGGGAAGAGTAGTACAAATCTTAAGATTGTGATCGACTGATAGAATAGCTTTACCGCGGAGACCAAAGAAAGTGAGGCTGGAAATCAACATTCACCCCAAAGGGACCTTTAATGGTCTCGTAATCATAAAAAATTCCCCTCTTCATGGAGAAGCCATGGACGAAATAAAATTTATGATTATGGAAAGCAGGGATATGGACCTGGAGGTCATCCATTTGGAATAGATCATAATTGTTCCATACCCTGTGACTCAAATATTCCACCGGTTTGCTTATTTGTTATTGAAATTTACCCAAGGAGCAAGCACATCAGCCGGAAGGGGCTTTTCAACCGTATGTTTGTGCAGAGCGCCATCACCTCGTCTCGTGCGCGGTATTTTTTGAAAGTTGGTAAAATCTGATGTTCTCACGAACATAACAATGGAATCGTCCAAATATGCGTTTTCAAAGTTGGAGAGAGCCTTTATCTAAACATTGAATATTAATTTCATGGCATTTACCCTTTAGAGGTGAAAACCAAAACAGCACAATGACAGAACCTTTTGACAAAAATCATGTTTTGAAAAATTTCAGGTAAAAGTAGACATGGAACGTTTAGCTCATCTCGTATCCAAGTGACCACGAGATGAAACCTCCTTCTCAGTCGAGGATAGATAGGCGGGCTTTTATTTTATTTTTTTCGTAAAGCTCGTTGCAAAAACGACGGGGTGGCAGTCTATAAGAGTGCAGTAATCACAAAAGGGCTGAGCAAGTGAACCCCTAAATGCTTTTGATGGAAAAATCACAATTGCCCCCATTGTATTTTAGTAGCGTACCCAGACAATTGCCCCGTTATATTTTAATATGCCCCAGAAGCTTTTTCGACTGATGAGTACCCTGTTGGCTTACCGGCTAGCATCTCATGTGAACCGGACAATAACCTAAAGCTTGTGATTTTAAAGCGATACATGTAAACGGCATATGGGTCTTTACTAAAGGGTCTCTAATCGATTAATTCAAAGTTATACATTACCAAGTGCAGTAAATCGGGTACATCTAATATCTAGGGCGCGTTTTTGTTCACCTACGTTTGACTCCTCGCTGGCAACGACCCATCAATACGTTAGTAGACTACACAGTGGCACCCTTGATCAGGTGCATGCAAGAACCTCCCGGGGCTCCGTCCCTGGGGGTACTGGTCTAAAACACGTTGATCCGTCCGCTTCTAATAATACGAAGAATGAAAATGGATTTTCAACCTTTTGTTGTCCCATTAGTTTCTGTTTTGTAAAATAGTTGCTCATAGTATTTCCCTTCCTTAGTATGAAGCAACTAGTAAAAGGAAGGACTTGGGTCGAGGATTAAGCTAAAGTAATTCGTTATTTCTGTCAGAACACTTTATCCATGATCGAATGACCTTAAAATTGATCAGTGTAAATGAAAGAACCTTGTTAATAATCCACGATGTTGGCCTATCTAAAAGGAAATGACTCACATACAGACACAGGACCCACAAAGGACTCAGAAGTGATTAGGTAAGTTGATGCATTAAAACTTAAATAATACATAAACTGACGCAGTTTTTAAAGTTGTCATGGACCGCTCCCCACTGCTAAATACACATCCCTTTCGTCATCGTAAAATGCTGCAGCTCATGTTTCAGTTACTAAAGGTGTTTATAACATGAATGACGAGAGTACCTCAATTTGTTCTTTTATTTTAAGATGATACGATGACTACTTTGGAACTTATTCCCGAAATGATAGCATCCTTCCGCTATGGTATTTTGTTTAAAGCGAGATTTGACAACAATTTAGTGGAGTGGCAATTTACGAACAATAATGGACGCTTGCAATGGCTACTGAATTCACTACTTTATACGTGAATGACAAAAATTTCCGCCTAATGAACCATTGGATAGGAGACCTGAGAACACTGTACGTGTATATGGCACGCAATTGTAGTTGTAGGTGACTATGTCCTGGTTTTGAACTGTTGAAAAGGCTCGCAAACTTCACCCACTATTTGTCTCACGGAAGTACTACCTCCGAGGTAGTACTTCCATGTTTGTCTACAGAAATTCTTAATTGGCACAGCTCTTTGATTGTCAGAAAATTAAAAAATGCAAAGTACAGATTACAGAGGGTCTATCATTTTTTAATCTTTCAATTTCCTCGCTTACCTGTATCATGGATGGTTGCACACCGAAATTCCTCTCGATTCCCATCAATTTCACTGCATATGAGTTTTTGAAATAACATTTTGACCACAAATGAAGACGATTTAAGGGCAATGGACCCCACTAATGGCTGCTTACAGTCATCAAACACAAGCGTTGATCGGATTCGTCCATAGATGGATCGACTGATGTAAAGTTTCTGAATTTGATGTATTGATTTCTCTATTTTTAGGAAAAGAAGTAGATCACCTTTCACTTGGAAGTGAGAGTAAAACAAAGGGACTGAAAAAAGCCACTTGACCTTTTAAAATACACGATCTCATCAAATTTTTATAATGTTGAAAATCTTCAAAACAGTGTGCTGTACTGGCTATAGTCTGTTTTTTTTTAGTCAGAACCCCAACCAGCTGAATATAAAAGTTATCTCTTATCTGGCCGTCTAAGTTTTAGTGACGCTGAAAGGGTGCACCTTTTTTCAAGCCGTTGAAGAACTTAAAAAGCATTGGACTGTACTAAATATTTTACCACAGAAAGATGCCTTTACCGACCAACCGGGTTATTGTCGAAGCCATGGATATTTAGGCCAAGAGATGGCTAAAAAAATTTTAAAGTTAAAATATTTACCTTGAAATGTGACATTTTGGTACTAACATTTTTTTCGAAAATAGCATCACATTAAAACCACATTTTTCGTCAGATTTTCTGATATCGAAAGCATTTCCTTCACCACGCCTCCTAGAGCCTATCATTGCATGAATTTAACCCACCTTGCGGGGTGATGCACAATGTTAAACAAGAAATTTCCTAACTGGCTAACAATAACCCTAATCCCTTACCCTAACCCGGACAAAGAATACAATCGATACAATACAATGGCAACCGTCGGTCAATCTAGAGACACCGTTTTAAACAGTGTGCAACTACCCACCTCGCGCAAAATAAGTGTGTAAAGAATCCCACACATGCAGTAAGACGTATAATATAGCAACCTTAGTTTTTCCTCCTTAGTTTCCAAAACTCCCTGAAAAACTGAGAGTGAGTGCCTTTTCCATTCATCTGCAAGATAAGTTTTTATTGGTTAGGCTTAGGAGTGAAAGAGACTCATGTAACATTGCAACATTATGTAAGTCACATTACTCCACAGATTTGAGAAACTCATACATTATTTATAACACAGGATGTACTCACTATAGCACTTTAGTATCCGAGCAACTAACATTAATCACTTCCGTTTTTGTTAATCAAATGACGTCCAGAAAATGCTACATTTGTTAATGTTCGACAACAGCGGATTTTATCACTTGAGGGTAACATTTAGTGACATTTCTACTGGCGTTGAAATAGTGAATGTTTCCATAAAGACATTCATTCAAACTGAAATGGTAACTCGGAGTCGTCCCAAATGTCTTTTTAAACAACAGTTATTTCTCACTGATCTTTCTAACTACGCTTTCAAGCAACTTTTATATTTGTTGAGTTAAATATTGCATATAGGTAAAGCAATGAGTTACTCCTCATAAATTCCCCAATAAGTAAGAAAGAAAAATGTCACGATTTGCAAGAGCCATTCATAAAATAGGATAGACTATTAGACGAATTCAAACGGGGAAGACTGCATTTCCCCTTTTAATTAGATTGTTAGAGGAAGCTCGTATCCGTCATTTCAGGTTACTTTCTAGCTCCAGCCTCGTTTTGGCACGGGGATTGGTGCTTAAGCTGCCGAGTAAATCTTTAAGTTCATTTTGATTGGCATATGGCAAGAAAAGCAGTATTTACACTAGTGTCAAAATTTGATCGTTCAAATATAGATCACGCCCCTCTATTAAGTCTTCGAGTTAAACTAAAAGTCATTTTACATTCACTAGGCATTTGACATTATACTTTTCTGAACTTCTCATTTAACAGAATTGTTCTGAGCAGGTAATTGTGGACGTATCGCTAACTCGCCCATAAAAATCCATGCTCTTTATTTTTCTCTGCCGGTTTGAGTCCTAAATACCCAAGCACCATCTACACGATATGCTGGCAAAAGGGAAAGGGTTAACTTTATGGGTTTATTTAATTTACATTTCAGGTTCCGAATGTGACATCACAAAAAGTATCAATATAACAGGGAAAATCAGTTCTTCTAAGCTAGTTACCTTCACTCGCCGAATTGTTGATACTTCCAATTCGGTCTTTTCTGTTAGGCTAATGAAATACTATCCCTTTTTAGAAAGCACACGTTTGTGAGAAATAAGGTGACTGTCCCGTAGATGTAAATTTATAGTTACATACATCATTCCCTATGTCACATTGAGTATCATTCATAATGCATGTCAGTTAACAGAAATAGTGAAACATCATAGGTCAAGTGATAGACAGATGGATGGCATATTTTATGTTTCGAATACGCTGGTGAGTCTTACTCTTTTTGAAACCTTTTCCTTTTACGGTAATATATATTTCACAGGTTATACCAGAGAGGTGTTATTAGATAAAACACCTCCGTGGTTATTCTAGCCTAACCCAACGAAGAGATCCCTCACACATTTAGAATGAACTCTCATTTTCCTGTGGTGCCAATTTATCATTCACATAATAGATAATATTTTACTTGAACATCAAACTGAGGATTGAAAACTACTGAGAATATCGTATTTTATCGGTGTGCCATAATGCCAACACGGGCATTTTTGCCCCCCCCCCCCACCGTGACCTCCAACTGAAAGGAAATTAACAATTGCCACTGTGGCGTTTAAGTGTATATTTCATCTATCAGGGAGCCGTCCAAATAATAGCTCCCAGGCCCCTGGAAACCTAACGTTCCTTTCAACGTTTTGCGTACTCTTTTTTACCTTGTTTGGCTATGTGACTAGATTGCCAAGGGGAGGGGGGTTGTGATGTGGCAGGTAGTTATGAAGTTGGTTTCAACAATAGCTACACAGAAAGTAGCCTGCACATCGCCTCTGTGGCTGCAGCCCCGTTAGGCTGTCGCCCCTCATATTTTTTCGTAGCGATGAGCTGGACGAAAAAATTCTTCCGCCCCGGGCTTCACAGAAAGACGAGTCTGAAGAAATTGTAAAGATTTGCTGTGACGTGGTGACGAGTATGAAAACTGTAGAAATTTCTTTCTTTCGACTCAAAATAGTGTATTTTGTTGTTGTAAATATATTCCTCTTTGACCTTCGTGTGACTGGGTTTATTTTCAAATAAACTTGAGACTGGAAGGATCGTTTCTCTGGAAATCTGCTATGGCGCCCTCGCTTTCGAAACCCTCATTTGTTCAGTTGAAAACATATTGAGCAGGCTAACAAAAAGACGTGCAAACGCGCCCTGAGAGTCATTGTCATGTCTTATTAAAAGGGATAGAAATCAGAAATGGTTTAAAAAGACACCTGAAAATTTAATTTCAAAAAGAAAAATTAGTTACCTTCAAGTTGCTTTGAGAAGTCTGTAAATCTTGCATTGAAATCTCTTATTTGGGTAACAATTTAAATGCCTCAGGATCTTTTTGAATTTAAATAATAGATTCAAACGGTAACGGTACGCAAGAAGTCAAATACTAAGTTAAAAAATATTGTCAGGTGACTAAAAAACATGCATGAATTCGTCTGCGAAGCACCCCCCCCCCCCCTCCGGTTTGTGGGCATTCCTACGATGAGCTAAACGAAACAATTTCGTTCCTTTCCGTGACTTTTCTTTCCAAGTGACTTTTCTTCTTTCAAGTCATAAAAACAAAAACAAAAAACTCACAGTACCTAATGCATATGGGGACCCTCAATATGTATTACTTTAACTAGCAATTCTGAGAAAAGGATTTGAAATTTGCCTCCTTTTGAAAGCAATTAACATATAAGGTTTGTTAATGAAACGGTATTCTCAGATTATTTTGCAGTTTCGAAGAAGTACGGTAATTTTTAAGTGATGGGTTTCAATCCCACTTTTAGTGTAGAGGTTGTTTTGAAGTTTTCACTAGTGAATCTAACCAAGGCTGAGAGTAAAAATCCTCCTTAAGCGGAAGACTGTCCTAGATTTTTTCTTTGCTCAGCAATTTGGAAATCAAATTTTCACCAAGGACATCAATTTTTAGATTGTCGTAGAAAGGTTTGTTCCAAATGAGCAAAAAAGGTCATCCAAACTTTTAAATTCGTTAAAGAGAACAAAAAAAATATATATATCCCAATGTCTTCTGATCTTTTGGTAAAGTTAGTTATTGGTTGTTATCGATTGAATTTACAGTAAACCATGGGGGTCGATTCTGCCGGGGCGCAGGGGGCATTTGCTTCGACATCCGCACATCCGCATAACAGATTTATCCCCCTTCAGTGAGTTGAGATGTGAAAGTATAATTATCATACAACTTGGATGCAATTTGAAGCCACAAGGTGTCCATTATTTCAACGAGATAAAAGTAGAATTGTAGCAAAATAATTATCATTGGCAATCACTTCTCTTTAAACTGTTACCTGCGTGATGGAAGTATCTGTAAAAGTTGTGAATTTTTCCCCTTGAAAATGATTTTCGGAATTTCCCGTCCTTATTGTTGGTTCTAAATCAAAAGAGGTGATGGGGTTTGGTATTATAAATAGACGAAGTTTACAAAAAGCAGCTACGCTCTTTACTCTTTATTACAAATATTCTATATGCAAACCAGGGGTGGTCCAAGGGTTTGCCGGACGGGGGTGGGGGAGGGGTAATTCTCTCAAGAGGACCATCAACCAGAAGGCCCACAAAGGAGAGGGGTTTCGCGAAGTACGCAGTATGTAAATTTCCTCTTCGTCTACGAAATTTTGAAAATAAGTGGTTCTATCAGGGAAAGCTTGCAAAATTTGGAATTCATTCAACAAAATTAGAATCATTTGGGAGTTGAAGACAGATACGTTTGATTCACTTTGCCCACTTTGCTCCATTTAGCTTCATTAGCTGATATATAGAAAAATACATGTCCGATTTGAAAAGAATTTTCACCAAATTGGGTAAATTTAGTTCGGTTCTTCGTATACATGTGGAAATTAAATTTTGCTTATAATTCCCCTTGAACCAAGCTTGGTAAAATACTTTTTCTGCAAGGATATGCACCAGTGCCTTCACTGTGGTTAAATATGTCTGGGTTTTTGGTTTCCTATTCCGGTAGGTAAAGTCACTCATTAAGTAAATCCTAATTTGTTTTCTCATCACCGAATAACCGCCTACCGTAATAACCCAATGTGCAATACGTCATCAGTGACGTCAGAGGAGGACGTGAATAGTAGTATCCTGAAGGGATGTCCATTTTTGTAGTCATTTGTCGACAAAATTATAATGCCTTTGACAAATAGATTTATTATGTTGGTCAACAGTTTCAACAGGTCAACGTGTTAATGTACAGAAATCCGAACTGATGTAGACCTACTGATAATTTTTTATCATTTTCGGTGTTTCAGTTCCGCTAATATGTCGCCACGTTTCTTTTGCGGGAAGAAAACACAAGGACAAAATTCTCGTCACGGTGGCCGCAGAGGAAGGGGATGGTGCAAAGGAACAAGTCAGTCATCCTATCTAGGGTGTAACCAAGATGGGTATCTATTTCTCCACTTGTATTTTAGCCAGAAATGACGTCATCTGGTCATGAGCACCATATGACTAGTCAAACTAGACTGGTTTCTAAGATGCCCGGTAATGATGTTTTTATCATAAGTATGTAACCATGCCTATGATTTGTAAAGCTTCAGGTAGCCAAGGATAGCTTCCGCCTAGCCCTCGGATCGGAATCCGTTTGTTCAGTGCCCATTTAAGGCTTGGCCTATGACTGAACAAGGAATATACTCCACAGTCTGCTACGTAGGCAAGCTTCCGCCGGGAGTAATACTCCAAAGCTTAGCGTTGCAAGAGAATGTACTGCCCTGGAAAGTGACATTGTGATAGCCTGTACAGTTGTTTTACAACTTCCGTTGATATGTTGATTGTAAAGTCAGCTCAAACCTGTTCAAATCATTGGTACCGTTTGGTTTAAACTAGAATATGGAAAATTGGGATGTCTGGTGCTCTCCAGAACTTTCTTACTTCCATTTCGTTTTTTTATCATAATTGTGATTTAATTTGTGATTCCTTGAAAATGACGTAAATAACGATGGAGAGATTAGTAAAACGGAAACTTCTTCTTGTGAATAATCCTGTTTATGTCTCTGTCAAATTGTACCTGCCACGTTTTTAATATTAAACATCGCTTCATATCTTTTCTTTACCGTCATCTCATTTTGAATTCCGATGGATCGGAACAGGCTGGACCGGTCCATCTGAGCTTAGCAACGGTGCGTATCCAATGAACAGGTACACACTTATTTTGAATTAGTGATGAAAATTAGACAGGAATAACAAAATATCCGGCTAAAAAATAAAAAAATCTGGACCATCTTGCCCATTTGAAAGGCAAGAGGAGAAACCTCAACTTGATGTATTAGGTTGTCCTGTTTCATGATCGCTGTTGAGAGTCATGTGACCACAATTATTCTCTTCAAATGTGAAATTTCCTAGAAATAACTGCTTGTTTTACATTGAATGTACAATAAAAGATGATGAAAGATACTTTGCAGAGAAATGAGAGGAAAGTTATGATATTTAGTTGCTGCTTGAAAATAAGGTTGGGGCTGCTCTTAACTTGGCCTTTAATGAACCCAATTTAGGTCTATAGCCCAGTGGTAACTACTCTCTTAATTTTTAGATTGAAATTAGGGACCAATCTGCAATTTCGATTGAAAAATTCAATCTAATGGATTGAAAATCAGTCTTATTCGATTGAAAATTTTCAATCGAAATTAAGATTGGTCCCTAATTTCACTCAGATTGATTTTCAATCTGAGGAATTAAGAGAGTAATGTAAAAAATGCGAATCGACCGTTAAAACTAGAAGTCACTAGCTACAAAGAAAAAGTTATTGCCGATATCCCCTTAAAGTACTAGAACTCAATTCCCATAAAGATCAAAAGTAGTCTACTAGTCCCCAAACTTATTTTGACGCAACAGCGAAATATCACATTTTTCCTCTTTTTTATCTTCAGAGAACCTTTCGTAGACTTTTATGACTTCAATACTGCAAATTCCAACACTAACTTAAATTTCACATTTGTGGAGAAGATTGTCACATGATGAGTCTCAACAGCGAATCACGAAAAATTCTAACACACTTCTTCAAGGTGGGGTGACTGCTCTTGCCCTTTAAACTACGGCACCCCTCTGAAATTACTAACTTTCACTAGAATGACTCTATATGCGTCATAAAAATAATAATTCGGGGATCAATAAGCTATGACCATCTTTTAAATCCCAGCTCATCTTTTCTCTACAAACAACCTATTATTACAGACATTGATTGTTATTGTCACCCTCCCCCCCCCCCCCCAAAAAAAGGCCATCCGTCACCCCATACCTCAATTATAACGGTAATCCACACAGTAAAAAAAACTCGATTAGCACAGCTCTTTGATTGACATCTTATTAAAAAATGCAGAGTAGTCCATATTACACAACATGTACTAAGAGTGTTCTGATTTCATATTAGGCCTTGCATACGGTACTCACTAGGTTATGCCCTGAAGCAATAAATCAGGGTTGTGTCCAGTGGCGGCCCCAATAGGGGGAGGGGGAATTGAAACTATCTGTGATTATGAATAACTGCCTTTATATCGTATCCGCTAGGTTAAAGCAGGGAGGAGTTACGTAGGTTATAACATCTCCATGGCCTAGGTCATTCATAAAAAGTACCGTATTATAGGTAGCGCCTCTTGTAGATTTCTTTGAAATAATCGAATGTGACCATTGGTCCTAAAATTTTCCGTATTTTCAAATGTCCTAGAAAGAGGTCACAAGTGGAGTTCCAAATGGTTCTGTTCTTGTCACAGTCTTTCTTACTTAAATTTCATTAATTTTTAGCTTCCCCAATTGGTCACATTTAGTATCGGTGGTTTGGTGACGACACTTTGACCTTTATCTTTATCTGTTTATAAAGACGAATCCGATCAGTCAATTGATGGTCTGATTTATTCGGACATAACTGAGGTCCATCACCTTTAATCTTTCAAATTCTTTGCTTATACCTGTAGATCATAAATGGCTGTACACTGAAATTCCTCTTGATTTCTCAATTTCACTGGACATAAAATATGACTGAATAAGGATTAAACGCTGGCGGACTCCACTAATGTGGGTACACAGAATTGTTTCAAAAATGGGATCATTTCGCCGCTGTGGTTAAGGAAAGGGAAAACTTTGAGTTGTTTTTACCCACCAGCTGGTTAGGCTACATCAATGTGATAACTTACGGTACTATGGTGACGCCATCCGTACGAGGCTATCCCACAATGCACTGTCATACCTTGGTCATGTTATGGGGTTACAGACTTTCAATGAATTTGATATAAAGCTTTGTAAAATGCACGCTTTTCATCTGTATTTCTTTTAATTCATTAATGAGAGTTTGTATATGGCTGGCCCAGAATAAAGTTTTTATCCTTATCAATTACGAGAGCTGGTTAATAAACTATAGCAGCAGCTTCTTCTCTTCCAAAACGATATGCAATTAACCAGTTTAAAGTTTCCTTAAAGTCACCAAATGATCAATCGCAGCCTGAGCGACGAGTAAAGAAGTTTATGCAAAGTACAATGTTTACCCAATTGTACTACCTAGCAAACAAACCTGGCAGCCAATACTTTTTCCAGAAGTTACTGATGAGATAATCTTAGTCCTATAAATTACTGCACATTTTCTTTTCAGATTTTAGATAGGCCTATGTTTCTCAAATGCATGATTTGCATCAATTAAAACCGTCGACAGATTGCCCACGTGTTTAACAGGTGATCCAACGCAGGTGTGTAAGATAAAAATAAAACGATTTCTGATAGGATAAACCTAGAAGACATGAACACGTGACCAAATTTATATAATTCCTCTTCAAACATTCATTCACACGTAGTAATAATCCTCAAATCCTACTTCTTCATTACGGTCATGTGACCGTACCTTATCCCTCGATAAATCGCAATAGTACCTAATGGATGAAGGCACTCATCTTCGGCTAGCGTACTCCATCTAACGTGGGTTGCGCTGTTTTAATTATATTACTGACAAACGACTTTTCTCTTCCCATTCCGTCTCTTCTATGAATGAACAAGGTAAAAAAAAAATAGAATTAGGACAAAATATTTCTCTAGGATTTTTGGTCTTGCTGGATACCAGGATACACTCGGATTGAACTTACGTGAATCGCTCGAATTAACGCGGCTCATGAATTATTCAGTGCTAATCATGGTCCATCGTTGTTTAGCTTTATTCAACATTATGCTTTGTTTTGAAGATGAAACAGAAAAGTAAAGAAGTGAGAAAAAGGGAACTTGGCCAACAAGTGTCACTGAAGAACACCATATACCCTCGTAACGCAACCCCCGCCCCGAAACACACAAACACAAACGCACTGAACAAGTAAATTTTTGGCAAATTTTTAATTACTGGTTACTTCTGGATTGAACAATAAATTTGAATGATAATTCAAATGACAAGATATGTTTGTAATATTTTGAAACGCTATCTCAAACGGAACCAGTTTCCACAAGTGGAGGAATGTAAATGTTTTTCATTGATTTCCTGCTATGGAAGGAAGCTAAGCAACCTGTCGGAAGTAATTGGTTACCCAATAAACAATTCATTTCATATTAATAACTAGTTATAGCAGGTATGTCTGATAATAATCGATTGCTCTTTTCAACATCTACGGTATAGAATTAAATGCCCTACAATACACTTTCTTGCAATGACAAGTTCATCAAAACTTTGTAAATAGTCGTGTGGGTGCTCAACCACATGCACGCGTTGGTCCCAGTTAGTTTGTTTTCTTAAAGAAGTTTCGCTCGAATGCTTCCTTCAAGTTTCTTAAGAAATGTTTTCATCGGTTAATTATTTGTTTCTTGTTTTGAAATGTTTGAATCAAGCTCTCCACCAAAATAACCAATGAAACTCAACTCAACCAATGAAAATTCATTACAAAATGATAAACATCATTGTAATATTTTTTCCTTGTAGGCCTAACTATAAAATAAAGCTTTTAATAGAAACTGTTCTGTTCCCGCCCCCAAAACGCATGTCAAATTAAGTATTTTTTTGTATTTATGTAAGCATTATTTGTTGTTGTTGTTTATAACACCTTCGATATCGTGTGCATTGAAATGAAGCAAATTTACGTTACCTAAAACATGGGCGATCTACAACATATCATGTCATGCATAACAATTCTTTTGAATGTGTTTAAAATGGTTATTAGTTTGTTTTTACAAGTTTTCTTCACCTCTGCATCACAGTCACATTTAGTCAGTTAGTTTAGATACTAACAAAAATGATCTATTATCAATAGTTTGAGGTTGTGATTGGTCACCGTATGGATGGCGCTGTCTAATCTTGGATCTGTGTGAATTTGTTTCACCAGACAAATATTCCCATTTAACAGTAATTAACACGGAATTAAAGTTTCTTCTCTTTCCCTTCACGGACCCCTTCAAATAAATAAATCAGTTAAAATGAAAAAAACGTCCACTAAAACAAAAGATTAATATTAGCTGTCAGACTCCAGTTGTCCTTTTTAATATTTTAGGACAAAAGCTCCAAAAATGTAAGCAAACTTGAAAATGGGTGGGAACAATGATGTCTTATCAACATTGCCAACAAAAAAGTTCTGTATTTTTGATAAACTAGCAAAAAATTGAATTCAAATTTTGCCAAAATTTGCACCAAATTGAATCTGGTGGTACTCATTATTTGAAGCGTTTGAACACCAAGCCATAGGTGGAAAGGCACTCAAAACTAGGTGTTATTATTGGGCATATTACGTCCACTCAAATGTTCAAAATTCCTCAGGGCGATACTCTCTCCCATCCCAAAGACCCCTTTTCTTTCCCCCAACGAAGCCATGCGCCTGGCTACCCCAAAACAGACTAAGTTTGAGCAGGTTAAGATCGAGGTTTGGCTAAGCACATGAAACTGCTCGGAGGACTCTCATCATCAATCACGCTGAAGTCATGTGACCTTTGAAATTATGGAGACAAAAGTTGTTACATTGTAAGTTTGGCAAATTAGGTTCTGCATGACGGTTGATCCAACGGTTGATCCAACTTAACTTCTTTGTCCAATAAAATATCGCGTGTGTAAAAATTGCTCATGCAAACATATTCAAGTTCTGTTCTGTACGAGAATTGGCCGACGGAAGCTTTCAGAGATAACCTTAACATCCGACTCATCGCCGCACCTACTTGGCAGGTACGGCATCTTCCTTCCGTCACGGTACTAAAGCACTGTGCCAAACCATATTGTGATACATCTCCGGAAAAATAAATGAGCAAAACATATGAGTTGGCGAAATAGGATTTTCATTTATCAAGCTTTCATTACAGGAATTTAAAGTTTGAAGCAAAATGAATAAGGCATGGATAGAAAATTATATGTAAACTTCTTTCCCGTCAACTGATGACTAACACATAACTTATATGACAAAGGAGGATTGATGTCCCATTTGTAAGATGTTTATTTATAAGGATGTGTTAGAGTCACTGACAAACTTTCTGATTCTTGTACACTTCAACGTCAACAATTTTTGTGGTCCTATACTTACGTCTTTTCTAGATGCTGTAAAATCCTCTATACTCTCTAAAAATCCAAACTGGCATATCATGACTTTGATACACAGCCTTGTTGTGCCTGAACCAACACCCCGGAAAACACTCCATAAGTGAGACAACGAGCAGCCCAACTTCAATTGTCTAAAAGCTCTTCATCATAAGTGAGCTTAGTCTGCTGGCGAAATCTAGAACAGTTTTGTCACCACCCTGAAACTTGCTAAATCAATGTAGCTCAAAACTTACATTAAGTCCATGGTCATTAGACATCACATTGCCACCACTAGCTGCATTTCTTACCACATTTGAATCAATGCTTACATTATCAACACAGTGGGAAACAGAACACGATGGCTGAAGAAAAAATAGATTCTACTTCAAGAAAGATATGCATGTATGTGACCTAACAGTACGGGAATGGAATGACCAATATGAGGGAAGTTGAAATCCCCTAAATACAACGTACCTTTTAAAAGAAACTTTCCTGAAGGTTTTGAACCACCTCTGACTATCATCTCTGCAGGAATGATTATGGCGAGAACAGTCGCCCCAAACTCATTTTGAAACAACAACCACATCTCGCAAATTTAATCCTAATTCAACTGAACATTTCATATTTAAGGTACACAAAGGAGATACCCTCTTAAATTTCATAGATTAATTCACTTATTCAATTTGGGGTGACTGCATTCGAACGATAAAATTGCCTCCAAGCTGCAAAGGGGACCCGTTCCTATTGCTTAAGCTGAAATCTCAGAGCTTTAGGGGGGCTTCGAGTTTCCTCTCCAGACAACACCCCGAGGAACACCACCCCGAGGAACGGGAGGCTTTGGTCTCAGTTTCGAACTTTCTGCGTCAGAAAGATTTTGCCCCGAACATTATCTTTTGCCCTTAGTTTGCTCCCCTTCCAGTTTTAACATTCTGGCGCCGCCACTGGTGTTCTTGTAAATAATTTGCAACCTTGGCCGCGGTATGTTTCATCATAAAGTCATTGTCATGTACAACTTTAATTCATTGAAAACCAGTTAATAAGGTAAAAACGCACCACTCCTCATAGCATACATAGCAAGTGTCTATCGAAAACCGTAAAAGAAATTCCTATTCGAAGTTAAAAACGCGTGGACGGGTATCGCGTGGACGGGAAGCGATTGTGAACGTTGCCGACTGTGGAGGACTCATGTACAGTGATACATATGTTAAGAAAATACGGCTACACCACTTTGTTCCGACGCCTCTGCGTTCCGACTCTTATAAACTTTATGCACAATCCTATCACAATTAAACCTAACCATAACCTTTAACCTCATCCTAACACTGACCGGAGTGTAGATTCTTGAACAAAAAGATGTCGGAATAGAGAGTTTTCCCCAGAAAATAAAATAAAATACGTGTGTGTGCCTTTACGTACATATTGTGCGCATAAATGTACTAGCTATATCTAGCTAAATCCGTGAGCGTAGATACGGTTGATGCGTATTTGGTGCACAGATTGCCGGGAAAACTTTTTTATCAATGTATGTCCCGCATGAGTCTTACGGTCTCACTACTCCATTACAGGAGTGTTCTAGAGCGTCAAGTGTACACCCTCAAAGAAGTAGTCCTTTTAGCTCTGGTTTTGACCAAATTTTGCCAAGATAACCTGCCAGCTGGGTGATGAAAGTCCATGAATATGAAAGAGTACTTGCCAGAGTGTGAATGTTGAAAATTTGGGTAAGATTGACGTTGATTTTGACTGTTTAAAAAATTGCTATCAAATGGCGGAGATTTTCTGTTTTTGTGAAGAGGCTAGGGGTGGGTGTACCCTACAAAAACTTTAAGTCCTTCTAGCTCAAAATCTAAACGGTCATGGTATGGAAATTTTGTAGTGCCATGATGGGCAAACTTGTCAGCTATCAAGCGATGGGTGTCTTGACATAGCTGTGAACTTTGACAAGGCTGCAGCGGCCTCGAAAAGGAGCTAATTTAGTGTGTAAGTCAATGGGGAAATTATTGGGAGTGTGAGGCCTTACTTTACGCATAAATATCAATAAAAGTTTACGTGCCCACTGCCCGATCGGCGAACGTATATTACACCTGCATCTGTATTTGCTGTACTCGTTAAAGGATGTACTTCAAAAGAAAGAGAGAACATAATCGACATCTGCTACGAAGGTAAATGTTGGTGGAGACGGGACTATTGCGCCCGTTGCGTATATTATCTTGATTCTGTCGCTCTTCTAATAGGAGACGGCCCAGGTTCACAATGTTGTCCTCTAGAATCCGAATGAGAAGGAAGGTTCTCGCCAAAGACTTCCTTGGTCTTTCGGATAGGCAATCGATAGCTTAATTTCAAAGTCATGCATGACAATCACAGGATAACCAACCCTACTCTTAACTTTCCAGATTATTTTGTCGGCTCTTAAGAGACAATAATTCTTTCACTTGTTACTCTTACAATTTCCGGGGAGTAATAAACCGACAAATTTTAGCGGCACTTCTATACACCTCAAAGACATGAAATAGCAGAAGGTCTTTTGTAGCTTTTACAAATCGGCTTACAAAGAGTGAAATGATATAACAATCATTGTAAATGCTATCTCCCATTGTGTCAACACTTAGATGAGGAAGTGTTTAACTTCTGTTGGTGCTGGTGCTGTGTACCCTGTATAGAAACCATTGTGGCGGATGAGGGGATTATACTTTGTTCGGACGTACCGCCGGCAATTATCTCGTTAATGCTGTGTGTTTCAATATTCAATCTGCAAAATACTTAATCCACAAAGCGACATGATCGCCCCGGACCTCGAACTGAAGTGGATAATGAGGATGACATTCATATAATCGAGTTTTATTTAATTGTTCAAAACCCACTTAGTAATGGTGGAAGATTAGACCTACCTACAAGTAGCTTGGCCACCCAAAACTCTTAACTTCAATAAATCGTTCCAGTCTGATGGGTTCGAATAGCTTACGTGGAAAATAACTTGCTGTAGCGTACTCATGATCACTAAAATGTCTGTTTTCCTTTACACACTAAACTTTATTGTTTCATTAAAATAAATCAATACCTTAATCGATAAAGGGGCCCTTCCTTATCAAGCGTAAATGAGTGCCACAACACGCCAAGGTTGGATTTTGGTATGAGCGTACTGCATTTTGGCCAGTGTATTAGCTACAGGGGGGAAGTTGGGAAATGCATCCCGGCCCTTGAAAAATGAAACATTTAGAAATTTACTTTATGTGTAACCAGATCGTCATGGTGAAAACCGGTCACATGAAGTGCGATATTTCAGATTTTCGTATCTAAAATTCCATAAGTTCTACAATATGAGCTCTTGACTTTGTAGTATGACTTGCGTAGAAATGCAAAAAAGTTTCGGGAGCTCGTCAAGAGCCTCAGTTCTCAGTACTAAACACGTGCGAAAATAACCACTGTTTCACGTTTTCTCAGTGTGAATTCATAAATATAGCGAAAGTTTTGCTAACGTGTTATTTCCCCTGTGAAACTCATATCCTATCTCCGCTGTGCATCAAATAAGAAAAATGACAAAACTTCTACTTGTTTCAAATTAAATTTTACTCCCGTACTCTTATTGGCTCGTAAATAATATTTGGAATATGTACGTTAAAAGAAGAACACTTATTTTTTCAATTTATTTTTTCTAATGGAACACGTATTTGACTTCACCTGCCCTGAAGGTAAATTTAGATTATCTTATAGTGTACGGACGTAGGTTTTATTATTCCATCATATGACATCGACTTGTCGAGGGCGTGAATAATTTCATGGAACAGCAGTAAATGAAAAGTTTGTCATTGAGTAAGGTTGATTTTCTTGATCCTGTTTGCGGGTCTACTTTTGTGTTCTCTCTGTAATGTACCTTGAGTAACTTCCCTAAGATCGTTATAAAAACAGATTAGATCCATTGTTATATATTAATCCATATCTTGTTACCAAATTCGATAACGAAAACACTGAAGGAGCCACCCTCGCCCCAGTCGGAACTTTCTTAGCATCCGAATCTTTTTAAAGTGCCGAGCGGGTTTTGTCAGTCTTCTTTTTCTTTCCAATCTGAAGAATAGGGAACAATGTCCTTTGGTACTGATCCAATGTACAATAGTGTATTTTGAAAAATGTCAAAGCTTATTTTAAAACGTAACAGACCTTAATTGGAGGACAAATAAAACTTAACCGACCGTAAGTCTTTATTCTATGTAACTTCAAAGACGTCCGATTCACAATTCAAAAAAGAATTTAAAGGGGAAGTGGAGAACAATTGTTATGGTTCCTGGTAAAGGACTTAATCCTTCTTTCAAGGCGTTATTATTCATCCTAATACAACTCTCTGCCTCCTCTCACTAAATTCTGAATATAGATGTCCATGGACCAAGGAGAGCTCAACAGTATACCCACTGATTAATTCTAGGAAATATGGTGCTTAATCCGTTGACTTTTGGAAAAGTTATTTAGCTGCTACGCCGTGGGTGTCCCTTGGTCCGTTTTAACTCCTCTCAACTGCAGTTTTACTTGCATACTATTCAGCTATGACCGTAGGCATACCCTACACTCAAGAAACAGTAGGATAAAAGTAATAATAACCTTTACTGGTCACGTTTGTGACAACACTGAAAGCGGGATAAAGTTTTCCAAATTTGTTGATTTCTTTTTTTTTTTGGGGGGGGGGAGGGAAATTATGTAGTTAGATACCACTTTCTTGGGTAACTCACCACTTTGTTGACTAATTATATCGGAAAGAAATTACCCAAATTCATTATTGTCACATACGTCACCAGCGATTGGTGAAAATTTAACCAAACTCTTTCAGAGTGAATATGATAGTGGAATATGTGGGACCCTTTTGGGAGAGGCGAGGGGTTTGGGGTTTGGTGGGGAAAACATGGATCCTTTCCTTTTAAAAGAAAATGTGGGGCACTAGTTTCTGAAAGGTTATATATCATCTGCAGTTATAGCTCATCCCACCATGTCGTGTCAAAAGTTGAAGTAAGTAGAATCTCGGAGTCGCCAAGCGGTACCAGGTCTCTTGTTGTGGAATTGCGAAATTGTATACGTAATATACAAAGCTCGCGATGAAAATCGCCGTCTACGTCATATGTGTCCTTTTCCAACCATAACACGGATTTGGCGGGTACAGAAGAAAAACTTAAATCAGTAGATAATTAGCCCTGACAGGAAATACCTCAGTTTCAAAGCGGGTTCTTGGAACTGCTCAGGAAACTGTTTTGTAAAATTTGGCAAGTTTCTGCATAGTTTGCAACATGCTTATCAAGTAAAAAACGATTTGATTAGATGTTCTTATTTCTTTGCTCATGGATAGGGATTTACAACTGTGTGTGAAGGCACATCTTAGAATGTTGAAAACAGGATGAATACAGTTTAATAATTTTGAACCGATCAGAAAGGTCGCTAGTAACTAATGTTTGCAACCGTCGGAAGGGAGGTACAACAGTACAACATATACCCTTTTGAGAGTATGCTGATTACACTTGGGGTGTTGTAGCCTATATTGACCCGAAGAAATAAATTAAGATTGTGTCTGGATGAACTTAGTTTTAGACAGTTGTGGAAGGGATTCAAGTATGTGGGTTAGGAGAATTGGAACTACGGTGAGGTGGGAAGATAAAGTCTTTAAAACACATGACGGGGAAAACTTCCGCCATGGCAGCCTTGACTGAGCGACCCCTGCAACCACTCTTCTGACTGATATCGCAGTGAAACTTGCGTCTTAGGCATAGTTAACAATTGGCCTAAATCTTGGGGATTTGAGTTACTACCATCTGAAGAACTCACCAAAGAAGCAAGCTTGAAAAAATAATCATAAAACACCAATGCCTTGGGGAAAATATGCTGACACGATTTTCCCTAATCCATTTAAATCCTCCTGGGCCTACATGCACTTGGTCAAATGTGTTAGAGTGCGGAGTGAACGATATCATTTTAGTGACATCTGTTGCATGTTGCATACTAGTTACAGGAAATATGAGAGAAATTTACAACATAACGCCCTTAAGTGTGCAGCAAGAGTAGACAAAGCAGGGAATACTTGTCTAAACACCTCCCCAGACGAACTACACGTGAATTGTGTTCAATACCCTAGCACAGGCGTTGCTAGTAGGGAAGGAGAGGGGGCCTACTGCTCCCCCTTTCAATGTATTTTTCCCCGTTTGATTATTAGCATGTTCTTGACTTAATTTGAACAGGAAAATCTGTTAATAATGTGATATCTGTTAATGACGAAACTGGCAAAATATTGAACCAGGTTGCATCTAAGGGGCTTCAGTTGTTCACAATTTCCTCAAAGGGGGAAGGGTCATCCCTCCCCTTAAACCCTTCCTGGCATATCAGTCACTAATGTGCCCCTGCAAATTCCTGGCTTAGTCACTGTGCTATATAGTCGGTTATCCCTGCTTTATGAGCAGTAGGCAGCGTACAGGGTACAATCGTCATATCGTAGCTCAGGGTTAGCGTTAGGTACATCAGTCCATGTATTGGCAGCATGTCATCACCCCCCCCCCCCCCCACACGACAAAAAACTGGCTACGCGAAAAAGTGAACCGCCATTACATAAACGCACACATAGTAACAGATAAATGGATTTTGCAGTTCAATGCAGCTCAGGGAATAACCTCATCTATTATATTACAAGGGCCATTTGTAAAACATGGACAGAGCCAAACAGACACAAACAGGGCCAAACAGAGCTAAACAAAGCCAAACAGGGCCAAACAGAGCCGAAAGGAGCCAAAGCCTATTTCCAATGGTGTTCCCTACAAAATAGCATCACAAAAAACGGCAGAAAGTTCAATTTTTGAAGTCTTTAGTATGACCAGTCCCAGGCTGAAAATCGGTCCCTGACCTCCGAGTGAGAGTCTAGCGCTCTACCAACTAGACCACGCCCTGTCCTAAAGCATATAGACAGATGGCCCATGTAAACAAGAATAAACAGTAGTAAAACAGTATTACATGTATTTAATACCATGGTCATGTCACAGAATGTCATCTTCACTAGGTTGGCAAGACATAAGGATGTATTCCAATCCTTCCAGAATTGCCATCCCTGCTTGATGTTGTACTTAAATGTGCAGAACAAGCTTTCATACTATGCTAAACCCATGAAAAACAGAATCTGTTGATCCAACATGGCAACAACTATTTCTACAGCAGTTTGCTCTGTTTAGAGCTAAAATTTGGTTCTGTTTGGGTCTGTTTGGCTCTGTCCATGTTTTACAAATTTGAATCGAACCATTTGTAAAACATCGACAGAGCCAAACAGAGCCAAATCTAAACCTGTCATTAAATAAATTTGGTATTGGCAATCAGTTAATGTAGGTTATGGATGTAGCTTGCACTAAATTTCTGTAAATCTTGTCCTACGTGCCGCACATATCACTTCAACCAAGATACAAGTGGATGCATGTACAATGTCAGGTGTAAAATGACCACTTGGAAGAAACAAAACATTCTACGGGAAGTAGTTCATGAGAACACACGGAAATTGTTCTTGGCAGAATTGGTCTTTAAAACATATATCTATGCCTTCATTCCGAAATGGTGCAATATAACTTTTCCTGTCTATTACTGTGTTGTCTTTTACAGATCGTAGTCATAACTATTTTCTGAGAATGATTTTCATTATTTTATAATTTCTTAATTGTAGCATTGGTGGCCGTTTTGTTATTTCCGTCATTTTGCTTATGCTGAGGTCCTGCACAAATTATTAGAAATGTGGCTTTAAATATGCTATTATCTTATACCACAATATTTGGGATTTTCGATTGAAATATATTTTTAATGATTATTTGTTGTATTTTTATCGTTAATTAACACAATTATCGCATTGGCGGCTATTTCACTGTCCCTTCATCTCTCTGATTGACCTCAATCCGACAAAAATGTTACCAAAATATAATTTCAATATATTTGTCATAAAAATATGGCCATATTTTCAGGGCAGCTATGTTTATATTATTTGTAATGATTATTTTTCGTATTATTTTTTACAAATTGTGATTGTTATTTATGCCGCCATTTTGTGATTTCCGCGATCTTTGTTCAGTTGTGGTCCTGCAAAAGTAAGGCTGTATCAAAATGGGTGTGCTTCATTTTGGGCATCGTTCAAAATTGGTGACTTTTGACCTCAGGTGACCTCCTTATGAAAATAATTTGTAATTTTACATTTTTTGTGTGATAAAGTTGATCAAGGCATACGTTTTGATAAGTCATTGATCGAAAAAGTAACAGTTATTTCCAGAGTTGTTGCTATTGAGCTTTCCCCTATCCCCAAAATATAGAATATAGCCACTCAGTTGTGGTGCGCTATCAACATTTAATCAGTTGAGGAATCATCGTTAATCCCTAAGAAATCGATGTGAAAAAAAAAGTCTGAAAATTTTGACACTTCAAACTACATTCCTATCCCTGTTTCAGCATTTTCGGGGGAGGGGTTGCGAGGTGGGCCCTCCATCCCACGGACTATCCGTATCCAAGTCTACCATATGTAATCCCTCCATCTGAATGGAGGGCATTTTTACAAGCTCTGACAACAATAAACGTTGCCAAATGTTTAAAAGGTCATGAACAAATTACCTGACGTGGTTCCCTTCCGGCAAAATGTTGTTGGATGCACCAGTTATATTCATTAGAAACGCTTATCAAAGGATTTTGTGGAATAACCGTGTACGTAACACCCCCTAGCCATTTTCCTTCACATTTTTATAAAGTTATGTTGAACTGCGGACTCCATGAAATTTAAGAACTTACTTAATAAAAAAAACACAAATTACTCAAACAGTGCCTGAACTGACTAATCACGTTAGTAACAATATTGACAATTTGACCCAGCTGAATTAGTTGGTAACAAACATTAAGTCGCCTTGACTAAGTTTTAGCTGATATTCGTTAGTCTAGTCTAGTACTACGAAATAAGTTATCTTGACAAATTAGCCAAATATTTGTTAATAACTTGGTTAGTCTATTTAGACACCGACAGTGGCGGCACCAGCGGGGGGGGGGGGGGGGGGGGGGGGGGGGATGCGGGCATTTGCCTTCCAGTCAGAACCTTTGCCCCCCAGTTTCCCCCAGTCAGCTCAGGAATAATGGTGGCCTAAAAAGATTTCGCGCTTCTTTGCCCCCAGCATTTTCTTTTGCCCTCCATTTGCCCCCTACTTTTTGACCCTGGTGCCGCCACTGGACACCGCTTGACTTACTTGTGCTTACAGTGTACATTGTGTAGGGATTCTCCTACACACCATGCAGCAAGCATGGATGCGGCCGATTGTTCGATTGAACAGTTCACTGAGGAGACACTCCTAGTCAGAAGACCACTAAAACACGGAAACATTGACCAAAAACTCTACATCAATTTGAACATTGATTCGATCAAATATACGCATGGGCCCAAACATTGGCCTTAACTGTGATCAGGTTTCCAATTCATGGTCAAATTGACAATTTAATTGGTAAATTATGACCATAGTATGGTCAGCAATTTGGCTATATTCACTGGTGTAAGCAGGGGGCATTGAACCACCCCACCCCGTCACGGACGGTATGTCTTAGATCATGAAAGTACGCAATTTAGTAACAAAATCTTTAAATTTTACTTTGAGAAGTAGCATATGTGGCACGAGATTGCATGACAGGACACTTAATTTCTCCCAAAATTTTCAAAGTGGTGGGGAACTCCTTCCCCATAGATCCCCCACCAGGCAGACTATCACTCAGCATACTGTATGCCCCCCCCCCCCCTTCAGAGGAATCCTCCGTACGCCACAGACAATATTGACCACAATAATTTCAGAGTGTAACCGAAAGTACAACTTTCTCATATAACATTCACTTTATTGTCGTAAAATTGCACTGTACAAACTTTCATTCACGCTTCTAACAACCAAACCGAATCTTTTATCTTCTCGCTTTGAAGTTTAATTGTACTGCAAAAAGACTGATCTCAGGGAGACTTCGGCATTAATTTGAACTTGATGTATTTATTACATTTTGAATTTATTAATTGCTTTTCTTTTTTGCACTACTTAGGCTTTTAACTGGGTTTAAGAAAGTATTCTTCACCATGGAATTTCTCTTGTTAAGAAATAACTTCAATCAACCAGCATCCTTAATATACAGCATATTACAGTCAGCAAACCTCTTTTCCAAAGTCGCCTTGACTCCCCGACAAAGAGACGAACTTTCACAGACCTAAATGCAAACTTTACTCCCGTCTAACCCTGTAAAGGGGAACTGGGTCATGCCTCCTCACTGATGCCATTTTAGATCTTAACAATATCACATATTTCGACACACCTTTCCCTTTAAAGACAGAACATTTTGAACGAGACTGCATTTAAGGACGCCACATTTTTCAAAACTTTCCAAGGGGGAGGGGGCTTGTCCGCTCCCGAAGAACCCTTTCCCTGAATAAAATGCATGCAACAATACGTAAAATATCTTGACAGAAGTTTTACTTCAAAAGGTAGCATATTTGGCACTAGATTCAATCTAAAGACCACGATATTTCAAAAAAGTTTTAAAGAGCGGGGGGGGGGGATCTTGACCTTTAGACCTTCTTATACATGCTATGCTTGGTGCTTGGGCCCATCCTCAACTGGATGAAAAGTATACATACTTTACCTCATCCAGGCCCGTAGCCGAGGAGGAGGGGATGGCAGGAGGAGGGCGAATCTCCAATATATTTTTAGCTCCTCTGAAACCTCTGAGAAGTATGCCATTGACTTAAAGGCCTACTCCTCTCACCCCAGTCACTTCCGATTCTTCCAACCTACTTACCTAAGCCCATTCAACAACTGTCTAAACCATCCTAATACAGAACCAATCTCAGTTTATTGCATCAGGGTGAGTATACAAGACCCCAGTGTGTAATGAGAACATTCCCAGTACAGAACATGCTGTGTGATCAGGGAGTCTCTAGCAACTCCCTGGTGTAGTTTTTGCTTCGGTACCGTGCTTGCATTTTTCAACTTGCTGTCTAGCAAAGAGCTGCAGTGCCAATTGAGAATTTCTGTGGACTACTACAAAAACTGTAGTTTTGGGTGAGGGGATGACCCTTTAAATACATTTGCTCACATTTGGCACACAAAAAAGTTTTACCCCCTGGAGGACCCCCTTTGGTACCATGCCTGACTACGGGACGGACTTGATCTTATCCTAAAAGCCAGCAAGTGAGAGACGGTGTCGTCTGGTTGGAAACTCTCACTTAGTACGCGATGTTAATTAATGTACCATACGCTTACACCAGGCTACTTGGAAGAGCTATGGAGCTAATCGAAAGCTCTACTTAGACCACACCTTAATGAGTATCTAATCATTTATCATCATACATATTAAAACCTTACACAAATTTACTCCTAATCCCCCCCCGCAAAAAGTGAAAAAAGTGGGTAGAAACTTTCCTAACCCTGGGTACGTTTACAGGAAGTTATATGGAACTAGTCCTGGAATCGTGTACAGTTCTAACAACAATTTTGAATTAACTGATCAAGGGGCTACCGATCAAGACCTGTGCCTTTGGTGTGACAGGCAAAGTATTTCACTTATCTTCTTATGAAGGCTCAACGGTTTTCTTCGACGGATTACTTGTGGACTTAAAAGTCAAGACCTGTCGATCCAAACGTATTTTGAAACAACAGCTAAATATCACTTTTTGTCTTATTTCCCCCAAAGTAAGTTTAATCGTATTTTTTTATTTCAAAACTGCATGATCCAAGGTAAAAGCAGTTTCTTCTCGTAAATTTCATATTTGAAGAGAAGAAATGTTGTCACATGACTTTCAACAGCCAATCACGACACAGGGCAGTCTACTACACTACTTCAAGTTGGGAAGACTGCTCTTGCCTTTTAATCATGAATTCCGTTACTGTACCTATGTATACACCTCTCGTCATGTTACCCGTGGAATCCCCCTTTGAATTGCCCTTTACAATAAGCGATTACTTCGATCACGGTAAGGTAGTCCCTACATGCCTACAGGCACAACGCGATTAATTAGAATCCCTGGAATTGCGGAGCTCAGTGCTGTAGGTTGACGTCACAGCAACATTGGGTTCAGCCGCTTTGACAAACGCGTGCATTAAAGAACGTTTCAAGTGGTTAATTCACTAAATATCCGGGTGACTATAATATTCCTTAAGTTTAATTTTTGTGGGTGTCCCGTAAAAAGATCTTGAATGGAAGAACACTTTCCCTTCAAATGCAAGATAGAATGATATCGCTTATAAAACAATATTGATTTTTATGAAGTTTTTATTCAGTCAAAAATAAAACCCCGTGTTTAAAGGCATGTAATTCTCACCCAAATAGTTTCCCATCCGAAGTACGTGTAACCCCTACCACAACGGTATTAAACTATCCTCATCCTGAAAAAAATCACAGTATATTGCTTCAGGGTATACCCTGGTACGTATATAAGGTCCTCTAGGCTATGTAATCAGAATCCGAAGCAAATGCTTAGTAAGTATGAACTATTTCCTTTTTTATATAATTTGATGTCACATCCGATTAGGAGCTGTACCAATCGAGATTTTCTGTAGTCTACTTAAAGGCAGTCATTCGTCACCCTAAACTACAGTTTCAGTATGCATACATCAAAACTCTTAATTGGTACAGCTCTTTGATTGGCATCACATTCAAACAATGCATCATAGCTAAATTACACAGCATGGGCACTGAGAGTGTCTTGATTACACATTATGGACTTGTATAGCCACTGGGACAAGTCATGAAGCGATAAACTATAGGATTGTGTCTGGATAAAGATGAGTTTTAGATAAATGTGGGAGGGGCTAGAAGTAAGTAGGTTGGGAGAATTGGAACTGTTTGGGATGATGAAAATATGCCTTTAAAAGTGCAGTTTAGTTTGACGAATGGCTGAATATAAAGGGACAATCCTCTCACCCCAAACTACACTTCTAGTATAGGGTAACAGAAACTCTCAATTGGCTCAGCTTTTTGATTGACTGCTAATTCAAACAATGCACGAACTGTTCTGATAGTGTTTTGATTATACACATTGAGCTTTCTATATTCACCCTGAAGCAATAAAATGAGATTGTGTCTGGAGGAGGGTGAATTTTAGACAATTGTGGGAGGGGCTTAATTAAGAAGGTTAGGAGAATTGATACTGTTTGTGATGAGAAAATTGGGCCTTTAAAATAACCGCCTTCTTGTTTCATGGTTTTATGAAAGCTGAACCGTGTTTACACATGGCTTACATCAACGTAAACTTCGGGAAGCAGTTTCAAATTTGGTTTCGCCGAACGGCCCTTTGCCATAGGGTCGGGGGGAATTTGTAAAAAGTACATCAACGTAAACCTGCTTAGTTCAAGTTCCATGCAACCTTCTCGAATGTATTTTTTGAAGAGGAGATGGCCCTCCCTAGAGGAGAAGAGAAATTTTGTTGGGAAGCCTTCATCCATACGATAAAAGATGTAAGCCTGATAAACTTCGCCCCCCCCCCCCCCCCCACGTACTGTCTGACTTTGCTAACGAGATGAACATATTCTTCAAGGAAACTCTAAAAAAAATAACACTTTTCCGTATAAAAATCCAAATTCTCTTCAGTTTAAGATTTTCAAACACTATAAAATGAAAGCCCCCCCCCCCTCCCACCCCAAATTTCCATATCACCCACTTTCTTAAACTTCAACAAAACGGGTAGTTGTTTTGTCCATATGAACTTGGGCAGCTTGATCTTCATCAATAAAGACCTCAATTTTTTGATTCTCTTCTACATATAAAACCATTTTTTTATATTTCCTGCCATAAAACTTCTTTAATATATGAGCCCAAGATTTTTAAATATATATTTCTTTTTTCTAAAGTCCTCCCGACTCTCAAGATGGGAAAGAGCCGTTCGAGCAAACCACACTTTAAACTGCTGCTCAAAGAAGCTACGTCTACTGAAGGACAATACTTGACCAACCTTACGACCCTCAGACCATTTACATTATTGGTATGCAAGGGCGGATATAAGGAAATTTGTTTGAGAGCAAACTCAACTTGCAACCAAGAAGTCTCACATTGTATCAGGGGATGTCGTGCAAAAATATTTTTTTTGGGGGGGGGGGGGGGAGTGCATGAGAAGTGGTGACTGACTGCCCGAAAGACTATCTAAGTGGAGTACCACCATCAGTGGTTCAAAACTCAGCGGCTCGACTTGTTGCATTAACAAAATCATGTGACCACATCACCCCTGTTCTTCGTAATCTTCACTGGCTTCCTGTGCAGCATCGTATCAACTACAAAATCCTTCTTCTTACATACAAATGCATCCATGGTTTTGCTCCACTATATCTAAAGGATCTTGTATCTAATTACAAGCCTTTACGTGAACTACGTTCCAGCTCTCAATCTCTTTTAAATGTGCCGTCATCTGTTACCCATTCTTATGGTGATCGTGCTTTTTCAACAGTATCTGCGAAACTGTGGAATGACCTTCCATCTTTTGTCAAGAACTCTTCCACTGTTGGACAATTTAAAACTAACTTGAAAACTCATTTGTTTACTTTGTCTTATTGACTGCATGTTGTATAGTTTTAGCGCTTTGAGACTTCTTGTGTAAGGGGCTATATAAGAACTGTTATATTATTATTATTATCAGTTGGCGCGGAGCCTACTGAAAATTTTGAAAATTCGCGACCTCTCAGATTGCCGGAAATTGCATTTGCCAGGCTTGTAAATAGAATTTAAGCAGTCGTTATTTAGAGCTTTTCTTTGCAATAAAATCTTCATTTGAATAAAAAGAAAATGATCAAATTGCAAAATGATCAGAAAATTACCAGATAAAATGTACTGGCCCCTTTACCAGACGATGTTACATTTTATCATTTTCTTTGTCGCAAAGTAGAATTTCCATTAAAAAGAGTAGACCAGAACCAAATTTTCGTTTCATATGTTAAAGACATACAAATTCTAAGCACTCTGGTGAAGTTTCATTCATTTCCCATGCTCGATTCTCGAGATATTAGCAATTGAAGTTGACACATTTTCTACAAAAAGTAAACTTGAACCAAGCAGGCGCGTTGTCATGTATTCATATTGATGGTCAATTTTTTGTTTTGTTTTGGCTTTTTTACTTTTGATCCTGCTGTTTGACCTTGACTTGATTAGGTGATTAGGGATGCTATCTTGCCCCATAAGAAAATTAAGTTTTTAATTTTTCCATTGCTCGGGATGCACTTATGGTAAAAACATATCACAGATAAGTTGTATAAATATGGTGCTAAATTTTATAGAAAAACAACAAAGCATTTTCCGTCAATTTGAACACATGGCATCACGCCTACTTGTTGCAAGCTCACTCTTTGTAAAAAAATATGTGAACTTCAATTCTAATATCTCGAGAACCAAACATGGGAAATGAGCAAAAATTTCACTAGTAAGCTATGCCTAGAATATGTTCCTCTTCAAAATATCAAACATAAGTTTGGTTCTGGATTTTTTTGTTTTAAGGTGCTGCACACCCGCCTGAAAATAAATTGAAAATCATGTTTTTTCGAATCATATGAATTCATATGACCAGTGGTCGAACGAGCCTGTAAACCTGAATCGGCCGCACAGAAGCGTTGATAGAGCTACCAGCACCAATAACCGATAACAGTACTGATTCAGTACTGCTACTGGTAGCGCTATTAACGCTTCTGTGCGGCCGGTACTGGGCAAAAAATTGATACAATTACGAACTATATCCTTGACTATTTGGCACTATACTTTATAAATAATATCTGAATATATGACATTTTTGTGAGATAGAAGACTAGGATAGTTTTCTCAGGTTAAGAAAAAAGGCTACGTTTTATTCATGCCATATCGAATAACGTTATCTTTGGAAAATTGGAAACCATGCTTTGGAAACGTTGGGGGGGGGGGGGGGGCAGAAGAACAGATACTACACATGGTCTTAGACAAAAGGCCTGGAAGAGCTAAAGATATTTAAATATGTATTAACCTCAAGTCAAACTTTGTTGGGAAATTTTCGAATACAGTCCGAGAGCCTTAATGTGCATGATCACATTCAGTAACCCAAACCACGGAGCTGACATCGTCGGGTCGGGCCGATATCGTCGGAATGATCTAGTTCAGCCCCTACCTCAACAAACTGCAAGTCACCACTCCGACCTACTTGGTTGTTCTTACAATAAAAAGATCAGATTGTTCAATAAAAACAACAAAATACGTTATAAATGTACAATTTTTTGTTTGAAACCATGAAGTATACAAGTTCTTAGCAGTAGGAAGTTGCAGAGAAAATATCCCTCCTCAGAGGAAGTAGAGCCCCCTCCGAGTTAATACTTTCGTTTTTGAACTTGGTCAAAGGTCATCTGGCGTTTCTTTCTTTCTTCCTATCTTTCTTTCTTTCTTTCTTTCTTTCTTTCTTTCTTTCTTTCTTTCTTTCTTTCTTTCTTTCTTTCTTTCTTTCTTTCTTTCTTTCTTTCTTTCTTTCTTTCTTTCTTTCTTTCTTTCTTTCTTTCTTTCTTTCTTTCTTTCTTTCTTTCTTTCTTTCTTTCTTTCTTTCTTTCTTTCTTTCTTTCTTTCTTTCTTTCTTTCTTTTTTTCTTTCTTTCTTTCTTTCTTTCTTTCTTTTCATGGAGATTAAAGGTCATCTGGGGTCACTGGAGGTCAAAATTTTAAAACCGTGTAAACACATCTCAAGATGGGAAACCTAGATAAATTTCACACGTGGTACGTGGATGTGCATTATGGTAAGATGATCCCTATTTTGTTGGTTGGGATCTAAGGTCATTTTTTGGGAAACCAAAATTATTTTTGAATATGCTAGTATAACATTTGAGTGAGAAGATTCAGTACATGTTGGCATTATTTGAAATAGAACATTCAAATAGAAATGTATGATCGAAACCTCAATGTAGCATTAATCCATTCTGGTTATAACTTTTATCTTACAAAGAGGAAGGATCCCAGACTGTTATGATATCTATACATGGAATTTGTTTCTGCAAAACAAATCGTGACAAAAACACTCGGCAAAATGTCTTTGATAAAATAATGATGGAATCTAGTTACAACCAGGCCTCCTCATTCCAAACACGGAGTTGTTACAACTCCTATAGTTTTAAGAGAGAACGTAGCTCAGGTTCTCTATAGTAGAGAGGTTCAATAATGTATCACAGTAAAACTTTGCATTAGGTTTCTTTTTGTTCATGATATACCACGCATATCATTAACAAATGAACAGGGCATTGGACAGACGGAGGGCATCTGTTTCTGTCTCAGAAGCTTTCTCCAAGGTCCTCTCCGAATGAAGGGACAGAGCCGCAGTCAAGGCAAAATTTTTAGGGGTACGATACCTCGCAGGCTAAGGCTGAGTGTAAGAGTGCGAAGACGGATTTAGTACGTCATATGTCACGTTCAAAAAAGAAAATCCAGTTAATATTAAATTTTTCGTAAAGTCACATTTGCAGGCAACTTCGTCACGCTTAGTCCTGTGTAACTGTCTGTCTTCGTAGTCCTATGGTTAAACTCATATATTTCCGCAAGCTAAACTCAGAAACATAGGAATGAAATCTGACTCGTTCGGTAACTGAGATTGTGTTTGGATGAGGATGAGTTTAAGACTGTTAAACAGACGTGGGGGCGGGGGGGGGGGCTTAAGCAAGTTACCAAGGAGACGTGGAACTGTTTAGGGTGAGAGTATTAGGCTTTTAAAGGCTGGTGGACCCCGGCAATTCCTCAACATTTCTTGACTGCCGGATTCGACCACTATAGGAACGCAATACGCGAACGTGAGAAGGACAACATTTCTTATAAATCTGCTCCTCCTCATTTCACGCATTGAAGGTAACGTACTACATAATCACCTGAGATCAGGGTCATTTGTGATAACACTACAGAGGTTGATCCCAGCGCGGTCAATTTGATCTGGGCCGGAAGATTTGTTGGATCTTTATCGTGAGTGAGTGTTGTTGATCCGCGTTTCCATAAGAGTTTGCTCAACAGCTGTAGACCAAGTAACTGTAATGCTTGGAGAAACATGAAACAATGTTTATGAATGCTTCGCTATGTCAGGAGGATAAAAAAGTTCCGCCACTTTTCCTTGTGCAATGTCGACTCAGCCTGGGTTTGAAATATGACACATCCCTAATATCTCGAAAGCACGTTACAAAGAAAGTGCTTTAGAACTCTGTTAACCACATAGTTATCTGGAGAATCAGGCATTTCGACGGGGACCCAGCCGATTAATGTAGATTACCAAATGCATCTGTTAGTCAAACCAAGCATGTAAGCAAAGATAGGTAATCGAGCTGGAGCAAAAAAAAAATCCTGTTCGATGATGGGAGAATACAAAGGATTACAAGGGACTATTTCAGATTAATCATGGCTTGTAAACCTCAAAAGACTAATTTGGAGTCGTTGCCTTCATGTCGTTTTTGCAAGTGAAATAGACTTCTGAAAAAACGTGTTAATCCGAACAATCGATGGGATGTCAGTTGCCAGTTGTCAGATAAAGCCTGTCAGTGGCGTAGCTAGGATATTTTCCAGGGGGCAAAGCTCGAAAATTTCCGAAAAATTTCTCAGTTTCAGTTTCAGTATATTTTCAAGGTCAAGGTGCATACAAAATACGTAAATTATGATAACAACAAGATTATCATGACGTCATGAAATGTTACCTAAGTTAATTCATGGCCTACAAGATCCTGAACATAACTACTACACACATAGGATTAAGACAATGTCATCATGGGCCCGTTGTCACCCCATCCCTAGTGATTAATTAGATTAATTTTCCGAACAGATTAAATAGATTAATTTTACGAACCAGGCATTTAAAAATAAGGTAAACATCATACAATTGTCCAGGTTAGCAGGGCTATTATATATATAGACAACCAGGGCGGGATTTGATCTCTGAAAGGTGGGGGTGGGGGGGGCAACATTGGACAGACTACCAAACGCTGCCGAAGGCGTCGAGAAGGGGCGAAACCCTCCCCAAAAGGCGTGGGGTCCAGGGATCCGCCTTAGGGCCCCTGGTGGGGTCCAGGGGCAAAGCCCCGGTGGAGGTCCGTGGGCGAGGCCCCAGGAAGCTCCTGGGTATTTACGAAATTGTAGTCATTAAAATGATGCATTTTATCTTCAACTATAAATTTCATAAGATGGGCATTTAACAGACCACAAATATCACAATTTGACTTTTTTCAATTATGTCCTTACTCCGTATGATAAAAGTCAGCCGGAATCAAAAATGCAGAGAGTGCGGGGAGGGAACTATCTCGATGATGGTATCCTATGCTCTGGTCCAATAGCTTGTCAGTGTTGCGCAGTATACGTTGAACTGATCAAAATACCATGGGTGTGTACCAGAGAACATTCACGCTACTGCAGAGAGGGAATTTCTGCGGAACGCAAGTCAAGCGCTCTTCATGCTTCAGTAACACAGACGAGATCTGGGAAATACGTTGGGTGGAAATACGAGTTATGCATGAGAAATGCTTCACGATTACCTATACTGAGAAAAATTTAAATAAATAGGAAAAGGAAATATTATTTCGTCAACTTGAAATTTCCCTAAATTTGACAAATTTCCCCAAAATATTTGCCCCCAACCACCCCCATACTGGCTACGCCACTGAAGCCTGTTAATATTATTTTGTCCAGTTTTGAATAAGCGGATTGCGTATTGAACTTTGGAATAAACTTTGTGCCAAATTTGAGTACCTGACAAATTCTTGGAGTGAAGGTGCCCAGAAACTCCAAAGCAACCGCAAACAATTTGAAGATGCAACTCAGTCACATAGACAGATAGACGTAGTTAACATGACTAGTTTCAGGCAAGAAATCAATTGGGTAAAATCCCCTTCCCCTTCCCCCACCGATGAGCGTAAACTACCTAGAACATTTCTAGTTGCTGTTGACTGACGACTGGAGGACAATTGTGAAAATCATGCCCCTGAAAACTTTTCGTCACTTCTCCTGGGATGACAATAACAATGACAATGACAATGACAATGACAACAGTTCATTTCTAGTAAATACATGTACAATACATGACAACTGGTTCACTAGAATAAAAAAGTACCAGAAAGAGAGGTAAATTATGTAAAAACACCAGACTTTCCATCCTAGGGAGTACTGGGAGGGGGCACATCATTTTTGCAGGGGGCACTGAGTCCACTCATGGAGCCGGAGATCACCCAGCACGAAGCGGGTGGGGTCCGGGGCCCGCCTTAGGGCAAAGCCGCGGTGGGATACAGGGGACGAAGCAAACGGAAGCTCCTGGATACCAGGGTGTTTGTGAGGTATTAAAGTAGTTGTGTAATCGTTATTTATTGACTTAACACTTGTCTAAAAGTTTCCTCCAGGGTAACTTCCATTAAGACTTTTGGTAAAAAAAAAGTAGTGAAACTACTACCTAGAGCGGACCCGGCTGACATTTTGAAAAAGGGGCAGATAAACTATAGAGGAAGTAGTTGATGGACAGTTCCATGTGAGTCTCGGTGCGGGATCAGGGGACAAAATCCCGGAAAGCTCATAGGTTTTTAGGTGTTTGTGAGGTATTAAGGCCGTAATTTAAGGGTAAATCTAATATTGTTTTACACTGGTCTAAGAATTACTTCGAGAGAAATCTCAAGTAAGATATCATTGGTAACAAATGTAGTGAAACTACTACCAAGAGTGGATCCGGGTGACATTATGAAGAAGGGGGAGCTTAACTACAAAGAGTAAGCAGTTAATGGGTAGTTAAATGTGTTTCTCATAATATGCGTAAAAGATATTTGTATCATCTGCAAACGAAACAAATCTTGTCTAAGATTATACTCTGTAGTGGTGCCAGAATGTCGACATTGGTAGGGAGATCTACGAGCAAAGGAAATATTGAGGAAGACCCGTTTCTGTCGCAGCGCGAAAACGATTCCAAAGTGTCTGCTCCAGCGGGTGGGGATCAAGGAAGGGAAGACCGAAGCTCTGAGGTGGGGGGGGGGGGCGAGGACAAAATCTGATCGGGAAAATGCCCCATCTCGCCTTCACTTAGTGTCGCCACTGAGTAAACTATGATCTATAATACAGTATCAAATGCCCTTCCTAAATCGATACAGATATCTTCAGCAGATAGCTTTACTTCGTGATATCTTCGGTTAATGCAATCAATGCCATCTTTCCCTGCAGTACCTGTGCTGGTCACGTGCCTGGGAAAATTCGAGTGAAAGAACACAATATCACTAGTTTCCTATTTCTGTGAGCATGATTTTCTTGTGCTTCATATTTAAATACATCCACTATGAAAGGTGTCTTGAAAGTCCTATAAACGTATTAAATTATTGAGATGTCTGTTCTTGGAAATATGATCCAATCCTACTTTTTTCCTTGTCAAATCACGACTTTTATGTCTGGCTTATCATTTTTTCAGTTATTTTCTTGAAATGAATCAATTGCTACTACAAAGTTTTATTTTCTTGGGCACGATTTTATATTCAAACCAATCGTTACAACTAACCATAGTCATTTAAATAATAACTTTAACGTAAATCTTAAATGAACACCGGTAGAAAATTTTTATGGGTCAGCTGTTTTGCTCATTTCACAGCTTTTCCACCTTAAAAAGGTACTAGGCTAGTCTATTGCTTAAATACAGATCGTGCTCCATACACTGTATTGTTGCCTGTAGGCTCTCCAAAAAGCTAAACTCATAATAATACTACTCTTGAATAAATCATTGCCCTATAATGGTCATATGTTTTGTGCCATCTCCTCAAACATTAAATGTATAGACCCTAAATGAGAAATTGCACTTTATTTAAGAACAGAAATGGATGCGTGTCAAAGAGCAACGTAGAAGAACAATTTTTAAGTTTATTCTAAAAAGAGAAAATTTTTCTTGACTTTCAGACTTAGAACGTAGGCAATGGATTTCATGTCCGTAAAGGAAATTCAATGAATTTCTCAAGGACTAGAAAACTTGACAATAGAGTCTATTGTTTCAGTTGGGAACAGGAAGCAACCTTAAAGGTCTAATCCTCTCACCCCAAATATTTCCAATTCACCTAACTAATATTTAAGCCACTCCCACAACTCTCTAAAATTCATTCTCATCCAGACACGATCCCAGTTAATTGATTAAGGGTGAGTGTACAAGACCGCAGTGTGCAATCAAAAGACTCTCAGTACGGTGCATGACGTGTAACGTGGGCTGCAGTACTCTGCATTTTTTTATTTCGCTGTCAAAGAGCTGCGCCAGTTGAGACTTTGTGTAAACTACTACAAACTTGTATTTTGTGACGACAGGATTAAGCCTTTAAGTTGAAACATGGTGGTTACGTACATAAAAACTAGTGCACGAGATGTGATGACGTCATGGCTCAAAGGTTCAATTTGCTTATGTTTTTCTAATAGGTACATTAATTTAAAACTATATCCCTGTTTCGTGCAGAGATAGACCTTCGAGTATAAAGGTCAATAATTTAAGTGGCCTAAAAGTGATGCCGTTTATTGATAAATTTCACAATTTTTCATGACGATTGCGTCTCTTCATTCTGTCATTGTAATTTTGATAATGCGTCACTTATCCAAGTTGATCGCAGCATTGAGATCAGAATTTGTCAGATACAAAAAGATTAACGTCGGAAATGAACATCGTCTCAAAGAAACAGTATGCTGTTTGTCCTTCTTTAACAACTCCCTGCTCCAGCTTTCAACTTTGGCCTTGTTTAAAGAAAAAGCCAAACAAAAGTTGCGCCCGAATCATTTAAGATCCTCGCCCTCTATTTTGTGCTCTCTATGCCCACTGATGCTGCACTCACCATTTCAACAAGTATTCCCTATTGTGCCCTTCACATCAGTTCTCGTCAATTTAACACATACATATGCATATTTCAGGTAAACAAACAAGTCCAGGATATTAAAAATTCAGTTAAAAATTGTTATCCGATCAAGCAGTTTTAATAAACGATGAATACGAAGATGTACATTAATCAGTTTAACATTGCAATTAAACACTGCTTAGTGATTCACCGAGGGCATTATGGGAACTGAGAATATAAACAATATAGGTCATTTCCCCTCGAATGTTTATATTCAGTTCCATGATGCGATCGGTGTATTTGACCATGGAAGTACTACCTCGGAGGTAGTACTTCCATGATTTGACAATGTGAACTGCAGGTATACCGATACTATTTGAAATTCGGTGACTGCATTGAGCTGAATTATTTAGCTAGATCTTCAAAAGATATTCATCTCCCCAAACAGTTCCAATTTTCCTAACCTATTACTATTTTTATTATATTATTAGTACTGCTTTATGGTGAGTATACAAGACCTCAATGAGTACTATTAAAACACTCTCAGTACATGCTGTGTAATACGAGCTATACCGTAGTCTACATTTTTAAATTTGATGGCAATCAAAGATCTGTGCTATAGTTGAAAATCTCTGTAGAGTACTACTGGGGCTCGTTCCACAAAGAGTTACGCACAATCTTAAGTATGATTTACTGTTGGCTTAAGTATGGTGAATCAAACTTAAGATTGTGCGTATCTCTTTGTGAAACGGCCCCCTGGTCAAGTTGTAGGAGCGATGGTTGACTGCTTTTGAAAGTAAGAGGTTTAGCATAATAGCAGTTGTATGACAAAAATACATGAAGACGACACAGTTTCTTCCAATATTTCAGTTCTCTGTGCATCGGTCGACATATAGAATATGTTAACCGGTTCAATGGTTATATTATGTACGGAACTATGCATCATTATAGAAATATCTCATGACAATACAATCGTCAGTACGAATATGAAAATTTCCTGTTATTGTTTCGTTTTCTGAAAAAAAAAAGAACTCTGTGGACATCCCTTCCCCGTGAGAAGATCAGTTGCTGCAAAAAATCTGAAAATTTTGAGAAAAAGAGAGGACAGGAATGGGGTGAGGAGAAAGGATGAAAGAGAATAAAACTTTGGTGCATAAAACTCATTGAAGGAAGAAACAGCCGAAACCACACATTGTCGTGATATGGAATGCGTTTACCTACACAAACATATTTTTCACCAACTTCATCAATTTTCACCAAACATGGACAATACCAATAGGCCAGTTTTTTATTCCATAATTAACAGAGAGATTTTAAATATGCCCGAATTTCCCTTTCCCCATATCGATAAATTGCAAGGTTGTTCGGATCGATAGCCCTGCTGAATTTGCGCTATAGGATCGCAATGCATCATGGGAGATCTTCGAAAAGGCGCCACCCGTGGCATAATATTCCCCTGATCTGCCAGGTGAAATCTAACGTCTCCCGAAAGCGTTTATCACCTGAACTATTCATTTATAAAGAACTCACCAATAGAAAGATACAAATGTCCAAAGAACCAAGTGATAGACACATTATAACTGACCATTTACAGGGGACCATTACCCATCATGCAATCATCCAAATTTGGATTACAGTCTGTCCTGTTTTATGATTTTCTCTCGAGAGTCATGTGACAATGTTTTTCTCACCTAATTATGAAATTTGGAAGAACAACTCATTAGTTTACGGCTGTAAATGAAGTTCTCCCTTAAAAGGACAAACTTCATTAGTTTATATTTAATATGCAAATGTACAGGTCACGAAATATTATGAAAAAAAATACTTGGAAGAGAAACAAGAAGAAAACTATGGGAGGTATCCGCAATTTAAAAATAATTTTGGGAGAATGCCTTTGCCCTTTAATCTATGACGTAGGTGATCAAACGCATTTCACCCCAAATTCAAGTTTTAAAACGGGTGTAACCATCAATGGTGCAAGTGGGTTGGTCGAATAATACTCCCTATACAGGTAGACGAGAGCACGTGAAGACGAACTTGGCTCCCGAGTAATATTCGATATAGCTAACCAAAACATATTGCCCAAACCCCTTCAAAACCGTGTTCTGTGATCATTATAAAGCTCGGTCATGGACTGTTTTAGCTGTTTTTGTTGACTGTTTTGCTTTCAATAGCCTCTTTTGCATCTTGTTTTGTTTAATCATTAGCATTTTTAAAGGATCAAACAATTACAAAATAAAGATATCTTCTTGCAGTACTCTCACCTCAAACTATACAATTTTGTAATCTCTCTGTCTTCATCTTGATGCTTTATCATTTTCTTCTACCAGGATGGACTTTAATGAAAGCATGGAAGGTCTCCGCTTTAAGCAAGTCTATACCTTCACCCCAAACTAAAACTTTTGTTGTAGCACATAGAGTTTTCAATTGCCACACCTCTGTTTCGATCATCCAAGGTGAGAATTCAATCAGCAGCATAGCCAGCGGTTCCGAGAGCAAGCTGCCTCCCTAAAAAACTCGAAGTAACACCAAGAGAGAAAAGCAAAATGAAAAAAGGAAGAGGAAAAGAAGTAAAAAAGATGGGATTATTGCTTGAAAACCGATTTAATTTTTTTTCGAAAATTAAAATCATTTCACTGTTGTCGATTAAACTAAACTGCCAGAGTTAATCGAAGAATAGTTCATGTAACAAATCAGGCTACGCTGAAACCTTTACATTGGCTTGTCATCAGAAAGACCAAGTCCCTCAAGAAACGTTGTAACTTGGTGTATATGGGATCAAGGAATATGTTCAGTGACGCCTGCTACGTAGGCAACATTAAAGTTGGCCTCGTACTTTTGAAACTTCCCCGCATTGAACAAATAAACGCAATGTAACTAAACGAAAGATGCGTCATTTGAGAATGTGGAAGCAGGAATGAACCAGGTGAACTGTAAGCAGTAAAATTTTCCATTGAGAATTTCATTTCTTGGTAAGAAAGATACTTAAAGACCTAAAATTTTAATTACCTGTCCATGTTCAGTTTTACCTGTGAGGCTATACGTTAATTACTGTTTCCAAGCCATACAGGTAAAGTTCCCCGTAAAACACAAACGCAAAGTCATATTTTAGAGGACGATCTGTTTCACATTCTGGTTAAGCCCATCAAGCCTATGTGCAACCGGATTATTTTGTCTTTTTATGTATTTTTTTTTTATTTGAAAAAGCTAAATGGAATAAAGCCCCCAACAGTGAAATCAGGTCAAAGTCTTTAAATGTTGAGTAGCGACTGTTGCCAAAAAACTAATAATAAAAACTCTCAATGATATCAACCAAGTATCAGATTATCATAAAATCATGTAAGGTTACAGCGCCACCTATCCAGCGCTTATATTTTCATTAAATACTGAAACTATGAAAATCATTTCACAGGCACAGTCACAGATGAATCGAGGAGAGATTTTACCAGAAGGGTTGAAGGAACAATGTTCACATGTTTGCAACCCTAACCGAAATTCGAGCAAAATATTTTTCCTGGCCTAGACAGATTTGTTACGTAACTCACTAATTCTCCCAGGTACAACATTTTTCAGGCAAAAATAGACTCAGTCCAAGAAAGATGATCTGATACAAGCAGGAGGTACAAGTAGGTGCCGCTTTTGAAGTCACATTCAGTCACCCGACTTCGTTGTATAGCCGTGTGTGGCAATATATAAATTTGGCTATTCGTGTATATTTACCACCCTCCAATCTTCGAAGGTGTATGTACCAGACTGGTGGTGAATGTATTTATGGAGATATCTGAACTGCTGGCCCCTTATACCTCCTTTCTTTGTCACTATATAAGTGCAGACCTGATGAAAATGCCCTTCATTTTTCATCTACGCATTGAAACAAAACGCGGTGTAGGTGAATGTGTAAAGATTCACTTGATATATGGTAAAGTCTGAGAGCAAGGTTTCTTTTCAACTTGGGCCGTTTGCTCCTGATTTTAAGCGAACATCATTCTCGAATACTTGCCATTTCGTTGGCAACTGCGTAGATGTGGACTACAAAGGATCAGCAAAACCAATTTTGTTTCGCTACTGAAAACGATGTACTATATAAGTGTTTTTTGAATTTTTTCAAATCAACGTGAGAATTGATGTGCTATTTCTTTGTCCTCCCTCCCTGGTCCAACGAAAGCGTGTATAGACGAATCCGATTAGCGCTTGTTTTTAGTGACTGTAGGCCGCCATTAGTGGGGTCCATCAGTCTAAAACCGTTTTTGTTTATTGTTTACATGAATTTCAAATCCTCATATTTAGTGAGCTTAGAGAATTTAAGATACAAATTAGTGTACAATCATCCATGATAGAGGTAAGCAAGGAAATCGAAAGATTTAAAGGTGACGGACCCCAGTTATGGCCGACTGAAATCAGACCATCACTTGCTGTGCGGATTTGTGTATACAGAAAAAAGCATTGTGCGCGTATAAGAACGATGACATCTCGTCACAATGGAATTTTCTGTTACACATCGATAGTTATGCGCGCAGATGACCGAATAGAACTGTGCGCATGTCCATACAACACTTCCGCCCCTCGGTTTGAGCCTCCATGAGGAGTCAGCGCGTCTAACAATGTAGGTATAGAGTTTGGTATCTACGTTTATAATATCTTTGCGCCCCCAGTCTAAAATATTCCAAAGCTTATTTTTTTCCTTCCGCTAAATAGATCATTTAGCCTGCTTGTTCCTACATAATGTTGTATTATTTTATCATTTTTTCAAATAATGTAATTTTAATTGTTACAAACTATAGCAATTTGGGGCACACAGTTTCAAGTTTTCCGATAAAATGTCAATAGAGTGTTATCGAAGATCTCAACCCTATTTCCGACCACGCTTTATGTAGAACACTGAACTTTTTCTTCACTTATTCTTACAATACATCTGCTATTTGGGTTCATCAGATGTGGAGTCACGGTGGAGTCACGGTGAGCTGAATGTCTATGTTCACTTATTTTATACAATCTGTGATCCCGTTTATTCTTTTTTTTCGTGAACTAGAGCGTATTTTTAAATTTATTTGGTCGCACAAACCAGACAATTAGGGGAAACGTTCTGTTCTAATATGTGCAAAATGTGAAGGTGGTTTAGGAATGGTCGAATTATGTTCTTTTGCTTATAGCTTAAAGTGTAAATGAGGGTAAAATTATTTTCAGGATGGCTTTGCTTTTTGAAAAGTTTTGTTTGATAGTAAGCTCAAGAAATATGGCGCAATATGTGTGATTTTATGTAACCTTTCCAATGAATACGTTACCATTGATAAAGGGTATTTATGATGTCTGTTGCACGTGATCCTATTTTACGCCCTCCGGATGTGTATGCTAATCAATATATTTTGAATAATTCTTATTAAAATTGTCAATAAACATATGCCAGAGCTCTCATGATCACTAAAACTTACAAAGTAATTTTTTAATGAGAGAGTCGACTGAGTGCTTAGAACGATTTCTGCCATAAATGTAATATTACCTTTCCTTTTACATTGTATTATGGAAAAATTCTGCAATCCCGAGGGAGTGGAGCCTGAATCTACATGTCACCACTGAAATCTCCGATAACGCAAAGCGTTTAACAATGTTTATCTGTCATGCACATGACAAAAAAGTGGAATATTTCATCAAGCAAAAGACTTTAAAGGCTGCGATCTCAAATATGAACCTTACAGCAGTACATCGTATTCTTAGTTAGATATTTTCATCATTGCCTTTGAAGCTGTTGGAGACCCTCAAATTCAATTCTTTCAGTTTTTTTTTACGTTCATAGAATTATAGGTTCTAACGCATTTTTATTCAAAATTGTAAAGGAAAGATTCTCCTCTCTGAACGTTGTGTGAGGATCCCCCTTATCTTTAGACCACTTTTCCGGACCTATAACGTTACGACGTATTTCTGGAAAGATATTTCATCAAAAGTGTTTAAAGAGTGATCTTAGCTTAAATCAAGTACAAGTAAATTTTGGTTTAGTTCATGAAGCAAGTTTTTGCAATTTTCTCATTTTTAATTGAAGGGAACATTTTTTTTGCAAACAAAAACTCAAAGTAACGACTGCTTAGGTTTTACTTACAAGCCTCGGAAATGCCATTTCCGGCTATCTGAGGGGTCGCGATTTATCAAAATTTTCAGTGCTCTCCGCCCCAACTTAAAGCCGGGCAGTAGAGTGTCCTGTGGCATGAATGGCTCATGAAAGTCATGTGACAATATTTTTCCCATCAAATGTGAAATTTAACTGCTTCATTCACCTTGGATATACAATATTGAAGTCCTAAAGTGTTATGAAAGGTACTTTGAAGAGAAATAAGAAAAAAAATTGGGGGATTTATAAACTGGTGCTTCAAAATAAGTTTGGGCGACAGTTCTTGCCCTTTAAAAAGGGAACATGGTGTCGTGGTACGTGATGATTCGAGTAGAGAAAACAAACACACACACACACAAAACAAAAACAAACAAACAAACCAACAAAGTGACCCACAACTGGAAAATGGTCTTGGTGGCCTGTATTTAACCAGAAGTTTCAGCGGTAAAACTTCACCAACCAAACTTATCTATGTTGATACTGGGTTCTCATCGGGAGAATAACTTCATCTGGTTCCTTTTCTACTGTCTCCATACTCTCGTTTCCTGTAAATATTATTACGTATTGTATATTATAATAATAATGATAATTAATGTACGTTTGTATGTAGTACAGTTGAAATAAACAACAACAACAACAACTTAGTCCTCTCTCTGATACAGAATTATGTTTATAGCCGGTTGAGGAGGTCCAGATGAAGTAAATGTGGTTGTTCTCATCGGGTCAATTGCTTAGCCCTGCCTGGTCCAAACATCTTTCATTGTGCTTTCTCTATCCCATTATTCGCCTCGAAGGGAATGATTAAAATCAAAGAGTGATGAAATAAGAACTAAAACTGGGACGGGATGTGACCTCCAAATGGAAGGTAAACTCCCTTGAAACTGAACAAGGTGAGGCCAGAATTGTGAAAAAAAAAAGGTACACGGTCACGGTAGGATAATCTTATTCATTGGTGTAGTATGTTTAAGTGTACTGGAAGCTGTTACTTGGAAGGCTGACACGAGATATATTCAAATTCCCTCTGTTGAACACAAAAACGCCAAGGTCAACAGGTTGCGCTGCTTTTCTCGAAACCTTACATTTACCAAATGGTTTCAATGGATTAAAAGTGAGAACACAAAACAATTACCTTCTATTTTTTACAGAGCGGCCAAGTTCAGGAAATTTTCACTTCAACATTGTTAGCTCATTAAAAATATTTTTCTCACACCTCTCAAAACCTGTTTGAAGATATCTTACAATTTTGCTGTCCGTGCCGAATATAATTTAATTCCAATTTGCTTTTGTTACCCCAGGAAATTACCATAAACTTTCTACAAATGGTGAGCTATCATAAATAAATTTTTGCCGCTTAAAATCATTTGAATACGGTCCACGAACTTCCTTTACATGGACAGAGCATACTGCAGGGTAAATTGTCGCTACCGTAGTGTGAGAAAAAGCGCACCAAAATGGCCGTCTGCTATTTTTTGTGTGAAAGCTTGGACTTGCTCAAGTATATTTCCATATTTTCAAGAAAGTTAAACTATTTTCAAAATATGGCAAGGTAAGGTCAAAATCAATTCACTTGTCGCAGGAATATGATATTGTTTCCCATTCAAGTTTAACTTCTGCTTCAAATATTACAGAGTCATCGTCAAGTCAGACGGTTTATAAGTTCACGGCGGCCATCTTGGTGCGCCTTTTTTGTCCCAGTCGGTGACGACCATCTACGGATAGGACGTACACGTTACATGCTCTGTCCATGCATATAAGTTCGTGATATGGTCCTATTCATGGAGTGATCGATATGTTGTGGCTGACGTTCTAATTTAACAAAATAAACCTTAAACGTAGTAGTGATGGCTTATTTTGTTAAATCTCAATGCTGTCATATAAAGCCATTGCCGACATCGATGTGAACCGTTTTGAATGATATCACAATAAAGGCTTGATTTGTTTGAGGTGTAACTTCATTTTTGGTTTCGATGAAAAGAGAAACCTATGCATTCATGATGGCGTGTGTGTGTATTTATGTGTGTAGGTGCGTGTGTATGTATGTATTTATGTATGTGTGTATGTGTGTGTGTTTGTGACACTTTGCGTGTTTACACGATATCTTAAGAAGGGATGATCTGACAATCCCAAACTTGGTACACAGATACCCCATACCTAGAGGAAGAACCCCATTTATTTTGGTGAAGGTCAAAGGTCATCTGGGGTCACAGGGGGTCAAAACCCGAAATCCTTGTTTACACGATATTTAAAGATAGGAAACTAGGATTAATTTCAAACTTGATATGTTGATGCGTTATGATGTAAGAAAGAACCCTATAGATTTTGGTGGAGGTCAAAGGTCATTTGAGGTCACACCCCGAAATCATTGTTTACACTATATCGCAAGGTAGGAAACTTGGATTCATTTCAGACGTGATATGTTGATGTGTTATGATGTGAGAAAGAACCCGATGTATTTTCGTGAGGGTCAAAGGTCATTTAGGGTCACATGGGTTCAAACCCCGAAATGCTTGTTTACATTCTATCGCGAGGTAGGAAACTTGGATTCATTTCAAACTTGATATGTTGATGCGTTATGATGTAAGGAAGAACCCTATTGATTTTGGTGAAGGTCAAAGGTTATTTGGGGTCATATGGGGTCAAACCCGGAGATCCTTGTTTACATGATACATCATCGTAGGAAACTTGGATTCATTTCAAACTTGACATGTTGATGCATTATGATGTAAGGAAGAACTCTATTGATTTTGGTAGAGGTCAAAGGGGGTCAAACTCCGAAAACCTGTATCGGACCGCTCAAGGTACGAAACGTGGATATTTTTCACAATTAGTGTGTGTATGAGTTATGGTGAGTTGAAAGTACTGTACCTGTTGTTTTTTGTGGAGGTCAATGGCCGTCGGGTATCACCTGGCATCAAACTGTGTAAACCTTGTTGGCAGAATATCTTATTTATATATATATATATATATATATATATATATATATATATATATATATATATATATATATATATATATATATATATATATATATATATATATATATATATATATTGGTAAAGCTGGAAAATTTGGCTGAGGTGAAAAAACGATGTTGACTCCACCGGGATTCGAACTCGGGACCTCCCGCTTTCTAGTGCGGACGCTCTAACCACTGAGCCATGAAGCCAAGTTGGTTTGGCCTTTGTTCAAATGACAGATGAAGCAACTCGCAATTCACCTCCTGAGCAGGCGCCTAATTTTTTGGAACAGCACTAGTTCTCGTTTGACGCAAACCCAACCAAAGATCAAAGTTGATGCTATCCAGCTGAACACTATATATATATATATATGTATATATACATATATATATATATATATATATATATATATATATATATATATATATATATATATATATATATATATATATATATATATATATATATATATATATATATATATATATATATATATATATATATATATATATATATATATATATATATATATATATATATATATATATATATATATGTATAAAAGTTTGCGGAAAACTCCACGACGTTTCGGGTATAAACCCTTCATCAGGTGGCAAAAACCAAACTGAACAACCAACAGTAACAATTGGACACGACAAACATCAAATCCGAAGCGATCGCTGTAAAAACAGAACCGGACGAGAGTGACTGTCAGAAAACATGAGTGCGAAGGATGAAACACAAATCAAAAAAAGAAAAAGAAGAAGAAGAAGGCTTCTTTTGACACTACCATTGAGGGAAAAAAGTCACTTCTTTTTGAAACCTTACCCCAAGCTGCAGAAGTTCGCTTCCTTATTCATATTTACAATCGTAGACTACATAACTTTCTACAAGACTCCAAAGCCAGGACCTTGGCTAGCCTGTTGCCCAAATCCCCGTCCACCGAATTCGAACCTAACATTAATAACCAGCCAGACACCAAGCTTGTAGTCACTATTCCGCCCGATCTGGAACTCTCTTCCTCTGAGCGCTCAGTTTTAGCGAAAGGTCTCAACTTTGTTCCACTGAACCCCCTTCCTGATGAGTTTTCCATACGCAGAGACGTTTCGTCTTTCTGTAGGAAACTCCGCCTTCGCTACCATTTCGGGATAACAGACCATCAGGATGATACCCCCTCAGAGGAAGTTCCCAACCCCGCCAACCCTGTCCGTTCCTCCTGGACGCCCAAGCCAGGAGAAAATCCCACCCTTGACAATGTAATCAATACCATTTACAAAGATGTCAACGATCTCCTCCCTCCTAAAATGACCGCACTGCGTAACCTTCGTCCTGAAGAACGAGATGCCATTTTATCCCTCAAAAGTAACAGGGATATCATTATTAAACCAGCTGACAAGGGTGGTGCTGTCGTGGTGTGGCGGAAGGACCTGTATATTGCTGAGGCCAACAAACAGCTATCCGACCAAAGTGCTTATTTAGAACTTCCCGCTGACCCCACTCCTGAGTGCCAAAATTTAGTTAAAAACACTTTGACCCAACTCATGGACAATAAACAACTACCCCAAAACGCTACTTCTCTACTCCACCCTTGCCCACAGATTTCTAACTTCTACCTGCTTCCCAAAATCCACAAAGCCAACAACCCTGGCAGACCTATCGTCTCTTCACACAGCTGCCCAACCGTACTTATTTCTGAGTATGTGGATTCTGTGCTCTCCCCTTTAGTTTCAGCTTTGCTGTCGTTTGTTCAAGACACGCCACATTTCTTGAGACTTATTCGTGACTTTGAGTTCCCTGAAAATTGTGGAGAACGTCTTTTATTCACCATGGATGTGTCCAGCCTCTACACGTCAATTCCTCATAATGCTGCCTTAACAGCTATCCGTTACTACCTAGACAAACGGCGTGATCCCCTTGTACCGACTGACACCTTCCTACGTTTAACGGAACTTGTTCTCAAGCAAAATTGTTTTCAGTTTAATGGGCGTTTTTTCCGTCAAGTTAAAGGAGTGGCCATGGGAACCAAAATGGGTCCCTCTGTTGCCTGTTTGACCATGGGCCACTTTGAAGAACAACTTTTTTCTCAGTATACCGGACCACGACCTATACTTTACAAAAGGTATATTGATGATATTGTAGGAGTTGCCTCTGGATCCCGTCGTGATTTAGAAACTTTTATCGACTTTGTTAATTCCTTTTGCCCCTTTTTGAAATTTACCCATTGTATCTCGGACTCATCTGTTGTTTTTCTCGACCTTAAACTGTCCATCAACAACCGTACAATTACCTCTAACCTACACTTTAAGCCAACCGACTCGCATAACTACCTTTTGTACCCTTCCAATCACCCCAAATCTTGCACTAAATCTATCCCTTATTCCCAGCTCTTGCGAGCCAGACGAATTTGCTCGGAGGATTCTGACTTCTCTACTGCCTCTGAAGAAATTTTGTCCTTTTTGAAAAACGCCAGTACCCTGCCAAAATCCTCTCTAATGCCCTACGCAGAATTCAAGGAACCAGCAGAAAGGAAGCCTTGGTGAAAGAGAGCAAATCTGGTACCAATCTACGTATTCCTTTAGTTATTTCTTATCACCCTTCGATCCGTCCTATTTTACACGCTATCCACAAAAATGTAAAGTTTCTCCGACAAGACCCCTCAACCCGTGATGTTTTCCCGGAACCCCCCATCACTGCCTTTAGAGTTGAGAAAAATTTAGCCAACCATTTAGTTCGGGCTTCCCACCTACAAACTTCTTTCGACGACACGGCTGGTACCTTTCCATGTAACCGTCCGAGGTGTAATACATGTTCAGTTGTCGGCAAACACGACCTCGTCAACATTTCTGGCCCCAACGGCAATAGCTTTATTGTCAAACAAAGATTCTCCTGCATTTCCTCAAATGTAGTGTATATTTTAGCTTGTGGGAGATGTAACTCGTTGTATGTGGGAGAGAGACCAAGCGCCGCCTCGCGGATCGAGTCACCGAGCACCTTAGGTCCATCAAACAGAATCTCCATGGATACCCGGTGGCTGCACATTTCAACCCCCCTTCACCTTGTTCAATACAGCATTTAACCGTTACGGCAGCTGTAGTGTGCCGAGGCTCCGATCGTGACCGCCTTAGTGCTGAAAACCGACTGATCATGAGGCTAGGTACTCTCGCTCCACACGGGCTTAACGTTAGAATTGACCTTTTGTAATATTCACCCCCTTTTTGTACCAGTTTTTACTCCTTTTACACTTACCCGTTCGTGCTCGTTTTTTTTCTGTGTAGGCCTTATTTACAATTTTTTTTTTCCGGAGCTAGTTTTTGTCTCCTGTTTTCCCTTTTTTAAGAACATGTTCGATTTTTACGTGCATTTTTTCATCCAGGACGCTCTTTTTCTTTTTTTGATTTGTGTTTCATCCTTCGCACTCATGTTTTCTGACAGTCACTTTCGTCCGGTTCTGTTTTTACAGCGATCGCTTCGGATTTGATGTTTGTCGTGTCCAATTGTTACTGTTGGTTGTTCAGTTTGGTTTTTGCCACCTGATGAAGGGTTTATACCCGAAACGTCGTGGAGTTTTCCGCAAACTTTAAGCACTTTTTACTACCTCTTTTCGACCTACACATTTCAACAGTGCTCCGCAGCATTTCGACCTTATTATATATATGTATATGTATATATATATATATATATATATATATATATATATATATATATATATATATATATATATATATATATATATATATATATATATATATATATATATATCTATAGGCACAGTAGAAATTTGGCTTTTTGAATATAGAAGTGTTTTGGTTAAAAGAAAAACCAGTTACTTACAGGTTGAGTCAAAGGTCACTTTGGGTCACCAGTTGTTACAACAAATGTAGCATTTTATTGAAAAGAGCATGTATGTATCATCGAAACTTCAATGCATTTCTGCATTCTGGTTTATTCAAGAGTTGGTAGTTGCAGATATTCTGAATCTAATTAAAAACAGCTTTCCTTTTCTGTTTAATCTATAGTAACCGCAAGTTGTTTTTTTTTTCAAGTTGAGGATGACTGGACAGGTTATGCGAAATATCACGCAATCTGTAATAGGCCTGTGACAAGACTGAGGATCGAACCACGTTCCTTCCTGTGCCACTTGCAGTAGTGTATTTCAGTCCCACCCAATTAACAAAATATTGTTTCAACTATTTAACAATTAAATGTTGTTTTTAATTTTTAGAAATCCAGACATAAATTCGACTCAGTTTACTTAGAAATGTAAAAAGGTCAAAACTAACAAAAGAGTGACATTTTAATGAAAATGGTATTCTTCTAAAAGTAAATGCGTCATTCACAAAACAGCAGAAAAATCACATAAGTCAGCTGGTTAAGCTTCTAGACCGTGACAAAATGTATGCCACTTAAGAATGACTGTGGACGGTGGAGTCGAACCTGGACCTTTCGTCTGAAACGGTTTCCTGAATCTAGAGATAACATACACGAATACTTGTTGTACGTAGCACTCCATGAAAAGGAACACGTACTAGTTTTAATGAAAGAAAAGGCTCATCTCATGTCACTCAGAGGTAACATTCTGGAGGTATTATAGACAGGACATCTTAAGAAATGAACATTTTCTTTTTCACACTAAGCCGAAAATTGAGTTCTTCTGACGAGGAGAAACTATTGTGTAGGTCAAATGAGCTTCGAGTCTGAGGTCACTTAAAAGTCAATACAAAAGCTATCTAAAAATAACCCATCTGGGTCGTAAATTTTTTTCTAACCTAACCAAACCCATTTTAAGTAGTACAAGAACCAGTGTGTAAATACTTACATATACACTGAGGGCGAGCACTTATCCTGTTTTGTGCCTGCCCTATGCGGGATATTTAACAAGGAATTTCTCGATTGACTGTTCGTATCGTACAGCATCGATTGTATTCTTTGCAGTTAGACTTAAAGGTTAGGCTAGGTGTTAGTGCCATCTTTAGCCAGTTATAGGAAAGTATGGTCTTTTACAGTGTGCACTTCATAGCACATCCAAAGTGGGAGGTCATTAAAATCACCAGAATTCAAAGGGTAAACCTGTTTAGCCCATATCTTATTGAATATCCTCAATAGTTGCCTTGTTTAACATGGTGTTGATGCATTTTATATGAATCAAAACAATCCCGATTGTCCACGATCACAAAACAAGTACAGGCATGTGCATGCTGTTCCATTGTCTTCTACATATGAATCAGAACAGCCGAACAGCTGGTAAAGTTGGTAATTAGCTGGGTCCATACGATAGTTCATTTTTTGAATTTTATTGACTGTATATATGCTCTCGAAATATCAAAACTGGGTTTGTCCCATAAATGACCGACCTAATCAGACTATTACTACACTGTTCGGAATCACCTATACATAGCGAGTATTTTGTACAGGATAGGCCAACCTATACCTCTGTACATCATACTTGAATACAAAACGCTATATATAGGTGTTTTAGCCCATAAATAGTTGTTTCATTTTCATGCAAATAAGCCGTTAAGAAAATGTATGCCAATCGCTCTTCGGAGTAGACGGCCGCAGTAATTGAGGAGTTATAAGGTCACGTGATCAATCAAAATTATAACCGAGGATAATTGGGAGTAAATTATGCATATATCTGTCAGTTTTATCATCTGTTTGGCGGTGAAGTAGAATTTGCGGAACTAACGATGTTTAATTAAAGGGCAAGATCAGTCTTCCCAAACTTATTAAGAAGCAACAGCTAAACTGATCTCAAAATTTCTTATTTCTCTCCTAGAGTACCTTTCATACTCTTTTAGGATTTCAGTATTGCATATTCAAGGTTATTCTAGCAGTTATTCCTAGGAAAGTTCCGAAAAATCTAGTCACGTGACCCTCAACGGCCAATCATGAAACAAGGCAGCCTATTTTACTTACTTAAGTAAGTGTGACTGTATTTCACCCTGTAAGTTTCAAATGCTTACAGCTGAAAACACATGGGACAACAAAAGTGCCACAAGGTAAAAAAAAAATACGACTTCGAATTAACACTGCCATCGGAGATGCTTTTAAGTAATTTTAAAACATTTTGAAGTCATGCACATAATGATGTCAACTGAAACAAAGCGAATATGACATGCACTTATCGGGGCCAGACAAGATATTAAAAAAGACACGTTTGATAGGGGATGCATTTTTTCGAAAGATGGGTAGATTTGTTTAATTATATACATATAAGTTTAAGTATGGACGAATCCGATAAGCGCTTGTTTTTAGTGACTGTAGGCCGCCACTAGTGGGGTCCATTAGCCCAAAACCATCTTTATTTATTGTTTACATGAATTTCAAGCCCTCATATGCTTGGAGAATTCAAGATACGAATTAGTGTAAAACCATCCATGATACAGGTAAGCAAGGAAATCGAAAGATTTAAAGGTGATGAACCCAGTTATGGCCGACTGAAATCAGACCATCACTTGCTGTCCGGATTCGTGTATAGTACGGCGTCCCTCACCCCACTTGCCTATGTGCTTGACTGCCTGACAAGCTGTAGGCCTATGTGCATTTCCAACAGTGGCGTAAGAAGCAATATGAGAGTGGGGGAAGGGGGAAGCGGGACAATTTTTTACCAAGCACCTCACCCTACCCCATTGACCAAAAGGTACATTTTTTATGCTAAATTTTTCCCTTTTTCTAAAAGCAAGAATGATTTATTTTAAATAAAAAAAATATGATTATTTTTAAGTGTGAACACTACTTACTATGTTAGGAACGCAATTTGCGGCCCGCAGAGTGCTCCGAAACTTTGAGTCCTTTTACACAATCATTTACTTTACTAATTTAAGTTGGTGTGACTCTGTTTGTAAATATGTTTTGTAAATATATTTGTTAATATGGAGCTTGTATTGTAGAAAATACTTAACATTCAGGGTTTCCTGTAAGTAAATTTGAATATTTGGGGGAATATCGAAAAATGCGCGTTCCCTTTTAGCCTATATCTACTGAGATGGCATGTTGACTTAAGATCGTTGTTGCTACATAATGTTATCTAAGGAGTGCGCTTGAAGCTTCTCGGAGACATTCGAAAAACTCCCGAAACTTTGCTGGGTAAAATATTTACAAATTAAAAGCCTACATTGAGGAAAATTTTAGGGGAACGGCACTAAAGCGGCTGGGTAAAGTTAACCACTGACTACTTTATGAGCGACCACTTATACTGCATGAAGGGTTGCAATTTATGGCGCGTGAATCGCGCCGAAAATTTTGCATTTTTAAACTTACAATTGCAAATATGGAGCATTTATTAAGAAGAATTCAGAATTTTTTGTAGGTAAAGTTGGAAAAACCGCACTGTATTTGACTGGTGTCTCAAAGGCAAATTTCCGAATTTTTCGAGCCAGGGGGCAATCGCACCCCTGCCTTCTGTAGGTAGAGTATATGAAGTCTTGCTCGAAAGACTAACTTCAGTTGACGCTGAGCGTACAGAAAATTTTGAAAAATCGCAACCCTCCAGACACCCGGAAATGGCAAGTCTCGGGCTTGTATAGTGAGTGTAAGATTTCATATTTTCTCTTTTAAGTACGGACATCACTGACTGACTGGTACTGAATTAGGAACGTATTGCGGCGCGGAAATTTTTGGCCCTTTTAAACAAATATATGCAGATATGGAGCTTGTTTTACAAAAAGCTTTGGACTCTGGGTTTCCTGTAAGGATATTTAAAGAGGAGATTACTGAAGAATCTACACTTCCTTCATATATTGGTGGCAAATCTGAGGATTGTTTTTTTCTAGACACTAAAGTCCTACCGACTCTTTGACAAAGAGCCGATCGGCGAAACATAACTATAAACTGCTTCCCGAAGAAGGTAGATTTGCACGAGGACTGAATCGTTGTTGCTACAAAATGTTATCTAAGGACTACGAACTGACACTCTCCGATGATATTTCATAAGTTTCCCAAATTTTGTTGTCCTTTTTGGAGAAAAATCAAAATCAAGAGTTCTCATTGAAAAAAATTTGGAATTCTATGGAAGACAGTTTACAAAAATAGCAATATAGCATAGCTGCCGGTGTCTCTTGATGATGTGGTGTCACATGTGGTAAATATCCGATTTTGTCATTTCGAGAGAGCTCGGAAAAGTTTACCCAACTGATTCATATTGCACTTTGCAATATATATATTTTTTTTTGGGGGGGGGGGACTGGAAAAATGGAGAAAGGGGTTTTCTGACCCGATAAGTGGGGGGACGGGCGGAAGCAGGCTTCCACTCCTCATTTTTTCACTGGGGGCTGTCGCCCAAAAGCCCCCTTCCCGCTTCCTACGCTTATGGTTTCCAAAGTTTTTCAGAGTAAAACCCAACTTGTTGAGGAACATTATGGTCACTTATTTGCAAAATATTCTCATATCGAGTTATTGAAGGGCATGGGCAGTAGTGTAGTTTAGACTGTCCTGTTTCAGAGGCATGGGACGTTTTTTCTCCTCAAATGTGAAATTTACGAAATGTTACTGCTTGATTTAGCTTAAATAAGCAATACTGAAGTTCTAAAATACGATGAAAGATACTTTGAAGAGAAATAAGAAGAAAGTTTTGAAATTTAGCTGTTGCTTCAAAAACAAATGTGGGACTGCTTCTGACCTTAAAAGGTTCCGCCGTACCAATATACTTTTAATGTGCATAAATAGCCTTTTAACTCAGTAGGCATATGTGTACATAGTAAACGTTACGTTAGGTCAGATGGAGTGTTACGGCCCAGTTTCCAACCAATTGGTTCAAGTCGAGCCCACCACGGCCTTCTCCAGCTGTGGCTCACTGGCCTGTTTTCCCCACTCTAGTGCTTATGCTGAGCACCAAGCGCAACCTGACAACGGCAGTAGGTTCCGTTTTTAAAAGTCTTAGGTATGACCCGGCCAGGAATCGAACTCCCTACCTCAAAACTGAGAGCCTGATGTTTTAACAAGTTGACCATGTAGTCGGTAAATAGTAAACTTTGAGATCAGTGACTATATATAATAATCGGATGGACTGAGCCTAAGTAGGGGTACCTTGTACTTTCATGTACAAAAACAATTTACCAACACAAGTTTAATGACGAAACGGCGGGCCATAGCAGGGGCGTCGATCCTGGGAGGCGAGGGGGCAATTACCCGTTTTACCCCAATAATTCAGAGAGAATCAGCCGTAATAAACAAAATATTAAAATATGGTGTATAGATGAATTTATGGCTTTAATCCGAGCCTCTTTCAGAGGAGTAATATTGCATTTATAATGCGCCATCTCTCTGTTTTTTGTGTCAGCCGTGTCATTGTAAGTGCGTGTGCATATTTGTTTGTGTGTGTATAGGTGCACACTCTGGCTATTGGAAAATTTTTGGACTCCCTTCAAATCCGCAAATCAGATTCACGCCCCTGGCACGTAGAAAGAGGGCTTATCTCCTTCCCCTAACAGAATTTCGCACAACTAACAGATTACGGTTACCTTCACAAATTTTAGTGAGTTACACCCTACTTAAAATTTAAGTTTTGTCAAGGGAGAGCATAAACATAGACGCACATAGATTTACAATTGAAAAAGAGCACCGTGACAGCTATATCAACCTAAACCAATTATTGGCTGAAGCAAATTAATTTTGTTCGATTTCAGAAAAAGATGTTTTGTTCTTCGAAATAAAGGACGTCATGGGACATTTTCTGGCTGCTAACCCCAAAAGCCCTCTCGTTGTAAATTAAGGTTTTACATTTATTAGAGGTGTATACTCCAGTTTTGACTAAATCCAAAGTAATTCAAGGAAATGAATTTCTCTGCAAGATTAAAAGTTAACCCTGAACTACTCAACTAATATCCAACGTTTATTTTTGGAACAGGACACGTTTCCGTAAAACAGCTGTAAAGTTCTGGTTTAGACATTAAAATAAGAGTGCTTGCTCTTTTCAGAGATTTTTGTTACCCTTTTCTAGGTCCGATGATTACTTCTTATTTTCACCTAGGTACTATAGCCACTGGGCTCGAAAATAAATACTGTTTCAAGCTATTTTATACCGTGTGAGACAAACTTGATTTGCCGCGCAGGTCAATAAAAATTAATGTGAAACTTGCACGTAATTCTTTATGAAAAATGAAAATATGCATGAGTTTGGGTATTCTGAGGTAAGGAACAAATTTATATTCCTCGCCTTGAGTATAAAATTGAATCACCTTCAGGTGAAATTGAAATTATTCTTAATATCTTTCAAGTATGCTCATAATTTTTCCAAATGTGAGTGCATAATACGGGGACATGTCATAGTTATGCATGTAAGTTTTTGTTTGCTGTTTGTTTTTTAGACGTTGTAAATATCTGTTATCTTTTTCTTAGTTATAGGGAGTCATCCACTTTGTTAAGCCAATTTTGGTTTTCTGGATGACTTCCTTTCACATCATATTGAAATATGTAATGTGATGAAACAAATAAATGAAATGAAATATGAAAGGTATTTATCTGAGTGATTTTTCCTTAACAATATACCCCATGTAGTCGTTCCAAAGTTTGTGAGAGGTGTTAGGGTCTTTTTCAGTGGTCCTTAAGTGGCAATAATGTTACCGATGATAATTCCTGGGCCACACCGCTACGGCTACCCAACTGCCCACGACACAGCACCGCAACATGTCGCGTCGCAATCCCGGCGGTGTGGCCGGTTTGCACGACGACTTCTGTCATTTCCTTCGCATTGTAAGCAGTGGACCCTATTGAACATATTTATTGGCCAGTCGGTGGAGAAGATTGTCATGTGGCAAAGGCAGAATGACCTCGACTTTATGTGATCCTAATCCCCCCCTTTTTGACTAGCTGACGAATCGGCGAAATGAAATTTCACAAATTTTTGGAGTTTTCAAGTTAATATATTAAACGAGAATGTTTATCCGCTTATTTACAAGCTTTTTGCTCAAATAACCGTTCATTTGTTTTTAAAAAACGAACTGAATAAAACATGTTACAATTTCATTCCTGTTTCAATGGAAAAAATAATAAGATTGGAGCAAAATTCCATTCCTCATGATGCTACAAAGGGGATGGAATAATATTGCCCATTTTCACATAACCAACTTTGGCGTCCACCACCCATGGTATGCAGGCGCTAGATCACCGACTTCCCGAAACAGGTCAATGTTACATGCCCGTCGGCATATGGTTTAAAGGGAAAACTTCTCGGCCTTTTTGATAAGATCATGTGTAGTATCTGTTCTTTTTATCTAGTCCATAATAATGCCATACATGACAGACCAATGACGTAAATGGTCTGAAGCCGTGAGGTTGGTCGTCAAGTGTTGTCTTTCAGTGGACGTTATAGCTTCTTCGGGAAGCAATTTAAAGTTTGGTATCGCCGAATGGCCCTTTGCCAGAAGGTCGGAAGGGCTTTAGAATAAAGGAAATGGAGTCACTCAACCTGAATTAGCACAGTAGCCTGTCCTGTTTCATGATTAGTTCTTGAGAGCGACCCGACAACATTCTTTTATCATTAAATGTGAAATTTTATAGAAGAAACTGCTTGGTTAAACTTGAATATTCAGTACTAAAGTCCTAATAAATTAAGAAAAATACTTTGCAAAGAAGTAGCAAGAAAATTGTAGGATATAGCTGTTGTTTCAAAATAATTTTGCGTGATTGCTCTTGCCCTTCGAAAGTGAACAGAATGATTCATATCACTGCACCTGTTCACGGATGAAGCTTGACTGCTCATCAGACACGTGTATTAGCTTTGCACTCGGCTTGTTAGCCCAACTGCTGAGAATTCTCATGGAAGCAGGGCAGTGGCGTAGCCACGGGGTGGCATGGGGGGGGGGGGGCACGTGACTCCCCCCACAGCGAAGTTGTGCCAAGGTGCCCCCCATCCCATTGCAATCTGCCCCGCTCAACATGTTGTGAGCATGCGCACTTACATTTTATCTGCTGAAATAATGAAAGGTGAGTGGCCAATTTCTTCGAACTACGGGCAGCATTTCACTTGCCCTCCCTGGTCTCGCTTCGTGGCACTGTATGCATACACAGGTAACTAAGAACGCGTTAATCAGCCACGTGTGTACCCTTTGTAGAAAACTATGCTGCGGTCTCACAAAATCACGGCGAGCCAGGTCAAAATGCTTATTGCAGCTTGGGTATACATGTGCACTCAATCGTGCTCGGGGGCTCTTTGTGCGTTAAATCTCATCTAGCTCCCAAAACCCTCTCAATGTGAGACATGAATGCAACATGAATACTGTCACAAAAGTTTACAAACTTGTCCATTTTCAAAGAGGAGTCTTGAAGAAAAATTGGAAATCAAACGATTAGGACCACATAGGCCGCAAATACTGTCTGTATCGTCTTCACGTAGGTTTTCACCCAGCTGGTACACTAAGTACGAATGATGATAGGTTAAACGCTTTAGCTATGCTATCAATCGAAAAGAAGACCATAAAAGAAAATTCAAATTTTAATCAACGTGTAACACAGGCGGCGGAAGATGTTTTTTATTGGGGGCCACAAGTTTTCGGCAGCCGACATAATGGTGACGCCGTAAGGGGTCCGGTTTTGCGCGAAGCACAAGCCCCATCGGCGTGGGGTCAATGGGGCCGCTTAAGGGCCGCTGGTGGGATCATGGAGAAAAAGCCCTGGTAGGAGTCCATGGGGGGGGGGGGACTGGATACTTTTGAAGGGGGTGACTGGAGTTTACTATCTAAGCGTAGCGCCAGCATCGGTTGGCGCGGAGCGTACAAAGAAAATTTCGGATTTTAAAGCCTCCCAGATGGCTGGAAATGGCATTTGCCAGGTTTATTTGTCTCTAATTCTGGTGACAAAAAATTGTTATTTTTCTAAGATTAAAACACACTTTTCAGATACTGATTAGCTCAGTTCATTACCCCACTGGACTATGTATATTAGGATCGCAAATCCGGAATCCTGCTGAATGTTGCAAGCAGCTGTTCCAGTGAACGTCTGAATAAGGTATTTCCAGAGGTGTAGGGAGCATTTCAGTTTGGGGGCAGAAGATTTTTGCCCGAAAAATGTAATTCTGCCCGTAGGACAGTCAAAGCGGAGCGCCACTACTGGTTGGCGCGGAGCGTCCAGAAAATTAAAAAATTCTTACCTCTCAGACAATCAAAAATGACATTTCACAGGCTTGTAAAGGGGATCCAAGCAGTCGCTTTTTTAAGTTTTAATTGCAGATAAACGTATGTTCGTTCCAAACTAAAATTCAGCCAGAAAGACTAAGCGGAGCGCCACCATTAGTTGGCGCGAAGCGTACAAAACTTTTTTAAATATCCGACCCCTCAGATAGTTGAAAATGGCATTTCCCGGGTTTGTAGGGGGATTTAAGGGGTCGCTATTTTGAGTTTTCTTTTGTAAAAAATGATCACTTGAAACTTAAATTCTGCTATGAAGCGGTCTATGTGGAGCACCACCATAAGTTGGGGCGAAACGTACAGGAAATTTTTGAAAAACCTGACCACTTCAGACAGTCAAAAATGTCATTTCCTATGCTTAGACCTTAGAAGTCGCTTATTCGAGGTTCTGTTTGCACAAAAAATGGTCACTTGAAACTAAAATGCTGCTAGGAAGACTTTCTGCGCGGAGCTTAACCACTGGTTGGCGCGAAGATCACAGAAAATTTTGAAAAATCCGACTCCTGAGACAGTCGAAAATGACATTTTCCAGGCTTATAGGGGGGATCTAAGCAGTGGCTATTTGATCAAAAAATTTTCAGATAAAATGTATCACCAACAATCGATGAAATGGTCCCGCATATTTTCGGGGGGGGGGGGGGAGACTACAAACCGGAATTGGAAACATGCTAATGAATTTTACTCTGTTGCGACCCTTGGCTAAATTCAATACGTCTTGAAAAAATTGTGTGCCCGAACTTCCGACTATATATGATTTTACTTTTGAAAAAAATTAGGCCTGTGGGGATCTTAGCAGTCGCTATTTTGATCAAAAGAATCAGATAAAATGTAACACTACCATCTGACCATTGGATGAAATGAAGTAGACGATTTTTCTTCTATTAGTAACACTTATTTGCAGAATTAATACGTTACAAGGTGTGTTGAAATGAATTTTCAAGCAGACTTACGGGAAGACATTCTCACCCTGCATTATTAAAGTATCGAAAAACAAATTACCCGATTCTCATAACCATTGCCCGTATTTGGCCCTAGAGCAGGATTGATGGCAAACTTTTGGGCACTGGAACACCCTCCTGTATATCCGTTCAATTAATTTGGTAATTGAAAACGTCCCAGCATTTTTTTAACCTTTGCCCGAATATTTGACCATTCAGTCGGGCAAATTTTTGATAAAAACCTTTTTTTCACATTCTACAAGAAAGTATCGCAGATCTTTTTTATTTTCCATGAATATTGTTCTTTAAATATAGCGTCTTCTGTTTTTCGGCAAAGATTTGAAGCTATTAACTAAATAATCGGTCTTTTCGGGTATTTATCTTACACAAGATTTAAAAACAGTCTCAAAAATAATTGTTTTTTTTTTCGCCACAGGCTTCCCAAATGTGTCGCGATTTTTTTTTTTTTATCTCTTAACCTTTCGTAACTCTGTTACCCTTACTATGATACTTTTCCATTTTCGGGCAAATGTTTGAAAGAATTTGGATATTCGACAATTTCGGGCATTGTGTTGTGATTATCTTTAATGTAACATAGGTTTTTGAGCCAATAGACCCAAATATTCTACCCACTACACCAAGTATGATTTTGACTTGTGCATCCCCAGGAATAACAAAAAAATCCCTACATGAGGTAGAAATATGCCAGATGCTAGGGGCACACTTTAATCCACACCAAGGTAGTCAATTTTAGCCACTCCAAATCTGCTAGAAAATTGTCCATCCTGAAACCCGACGAGTAAAAAGTCAAGAGATTTCGAAGATATGAAACTTGTCACAGTCTTCCTGAATTTATTCCGAAATTCAGAGTGGGCACAATTGCAAAATACAGTGCAACTGTTTGAAGGGCGAAAAGAAACTCTCCTACAGGTTATCGTTAATGTGGGGTTCCAGGGGACGAAGCCCCCGGAAGCTTTGCAACTTTTGCACTCTGAAAAGTAATATTTGAGCCAAAGAATAGCCGAAATGTAATAAAAGCAACTTAAATTTGTTTAATTACTTTTGAAAAATTTATTTTGCGACATTCAATTATGGGGGGGGGGCAGGCCCCCCGAAAATATCATAAAAAAATTATTGGAGGGGCCAGCCCCCCTCCCCCCCCCCCCCCCGCTTCCGCCGCCTATGTGTAATTAAAATGTTTGTTCATCTCAAAGAAAGACGAATGCATTGTCATAGCCACGGGAACCTCGAGCCAGTTGTAAGACTAAATTCAATGGAATAATGGTGAAGTTTGCAGTCAGTTTAATGCTCATCAAATGTGAAGGCAGAGAAATGCATCGTTGTATAACCCCAGTTTTGTAAATATCGCGGAGCTCTTCCCCTGGACCCCCACCAGGGGCCTTAAGGAGGACTCCTGGACCCCACGCCGTAGGTGGTTCGCGTTCCCACCATTACAAATTTGCCCCTCCTGTATTTAGACCACGACTGGAGTCGCCACTGGCTGTCAGTCAGACTCAACAAAATGTAGTTCTGATAGTCTCAACCTGGTGAAAAAATCCTGGCTACGCCACTGAAGCAGGGTAAGAAGGCGAGAGATATCATATAACCAGAGGAGGGGGTTCTCACACCTATTCATTCACATGTTGTACTGCAATATCACATAGATTACTTGTGCTGGAATATGAGTAAGGCCCGTTTCTGGTAATGATTTTCAAACAGACGCCCTAGGCTGATTAAAATGGTTTGAAAACATGCTATAAGTCACAAAGTTGGAGATTTCATGTAAAATGTGCTAAATCATAACAAATAGTCAAAATTTGCATAAAAGCCGTGGTACATAACCGTGACACTGAGAGATTCCAATTTTACATCTATATCTCGGATACAAATTTGTTACGTAAAAGGGGGATATGTCCAATGATCTGTATTTGGGTTTTCAAACTCATTTGAAGGACCAAATGATATTTATTTGGAGTAAATGGTGTCCATTTGGAAAATATCGGTAGTCTTTCATTCACGTACCTCCTTCAAAATGCACTCAAGAGTTCCTTGACAACATTAAAATTGGTGACATGCTGCGATAATCTATATAAAAATCCTTTCATATAGTCAATGAAACCATCCAAGTTTGGCAAAAAGGTGCATTGAGAAAAAAAAAACGATACAGCATCACACATGTATCTCTTGTCTTCACTATGGCTAGAATCTTGTGTAGAATCTTAATGTTTTGTTTTTTTTTTTTTCAAAGGAAAGGGCCCATGCACGAAAGACTCATTGCAAATAGGTCTACAGGTCGTCGAGGGGTTGGCCATTTCATTCTTAGTGTCCCTTATGGGTAAGTACCTCAAACAGAGAGGAGAAGCTTCTTTTGGGTAATATTTTGGGAGTCATGTGATGCACAGTGTTATGTACATTCGCCAAAGGAGGTAAGGTACTTTACGGTTTTGTCAACTACAATATTTACAGTATGAAATTATTTCAAAATACAACGTGAAACGGTAAATTGTTTTTGTTGCACAGTGGGTTTAAAGGCCTAACCCTCTCCCTACAAACAGTTACAATTCTCCCAACCTACTTACTTCCAGCAACTGTCTTAAATTCTTCCTCATCTAGACACAAAATCAGTTTAATGATCAGGAACGGATCCAAGGGGGGGGGGTTACGGCCTCAGCCCTCCCCTTTTCGTCACATCAACAATAACAAATACACTAAAATAAACATAATGCTTATCTTCGAGAATATTCAAGGGGGCTATTTCAGGCTCATTCTTTCCCTCGAAACACAAATCCAAATACGCGAACCTCGTATGATATTAAGTCCGGGTGAATAGGCTATCTACTTAGTTTACTGCCCTCTTGCCGTCACATCAGGGAGCTGCAACCCCCTGTCCACAACAACAAGATTTAAATAATGTGAATAGCTACCGGTGATGAGCATTACCGACTGGACTATGTTCACACAGTAGCGCGCCAGCTTACGTGTGCAATGTATATAGTGGCTGTGAACGGTCAGCACGTTAGTCTTGTCTCAGTTGCCAACGGTGGTGCCTTATGGTATAGAGCAGGGGTGTGCAAACTTTTGGACCAAATCATGTTGTTGTGTCCATCTGAGTGGTCACAGTGGAGCAGATATAGATGTATAGTAGGTGACGCCTTACCGTCACCCCTTGCCCCATCCTTCCCCGGTTAGATTGACCAATGTGCCAAGCCCACATGCATACCACTGGTAAAAGGGCACAGTCATAAAAAAAAACCAGCTCGTAGAAACACAAAACACATCTAACAATTTTCAATGTTTAAAGTGTTAATTATGATGCGACACGTAAGAATGGAAGCCTTTGTATACTTGTTGATGCTGACAACGCAGAATTGGGCTATAGACTGATTTTAATTTCTGTTTCGTCGAGCGCCGGTATGTTTATTTGATGCGCACCGGCATGGTTTGTAGGGATCAAGTATGCAGAAACCGTTGATATGGACTGGTTGTTCATTGGCTAGAAAATAATTTGACCTCTTGTTTGTTTGGGATGCATTTAATCAATTTTGTATAAAGGCTTCTACCTTGCACGGTAAACGCGCGACAATTAGGTCGGTTGTGTAAGAGCCAATTATTCTCATGCAGTATCCCACTCAGGTAAATTTCGGGCATGTAAGCCCCTGAGTCTGAGCTAATTAGGCTGCTCAAACACATGAGACCATTGTAAGGTTCGATGAAACTTGTAAAGGCTACGCAGCCGGTATGCTATGCATTGCCATCCTCCCTTGAAGTTCAGAAAGGTTTTTCGCCTGTCAATGCAGTTGCTCGAATTTTAAATGCTCTTCTCATCACAATCTTATGTCGCAAGGTAGTCAAATAGTTTGTAAAATGCGCATACAAGCTCATTTTCCAAAGATTTCTTTACATTGCCATTCCATTCCATTGAATTGGCACATTTTATCTGGTACTTTTCTGACCATTTTACAAACTTTACTCATTTTTTATTGAAGTATCAATTTTATTGCAGACGAAAGCTCATAATAATGATTGCTTAGATTCTACTTACAAGTCGGTGGGAAATGCCGTTTCCGGCGGCTGTCAGCACTCTTAAAAAGTTGGTTAAAAAAATTCACCAACACTGGTCACGTATGTCAAATACCTGAAATTGGTTAAATTTTACCCAATATGTGTCTGGTTACCCAATAAAGTGGTAAAAAACCTCTTGGATAACCCATTAATCAACAATTATTGGGTAAAATTTAACCAATTTCAGGTATCTGACATACGTGACCAGTGTTGGTGAATTTTTTTAACCAACTTTTTAAGAGTGTGAGTGATCGTGATTTTTCACAATTTTCTGTACGCTCCGCACCAACAGATGGTGGCGCTCCGCTTGGTCTTTCGGGCAAAATTAGATATTTCAGGCAGAGAATCACTGTGCGTCGTAACAGTAGAGTACCAAGGGGGAGAGGGCATTGGACCTTGGCTTTGCAGTTTGCGAACTTATTTTGAAGTGAGCATTTTTATTTCAAACGACAAACGAAGAAAGCGAATGCTTAGATTCTTCGTATGAGTCTGGAAAATGCTTTTTCCGGCCATCTGAGGGTCTGATTTTTCAAATTTTTCTCTACGCTCCAAGCCAACCAATGGTGGTCCTCCACTTATAGATAATCTTTATGGCAGAATAACGTTTTGTGTCCAAGAAAAAACCGCAAATTAAAATGCTCCCGTTCGCCTATACCGATCAATGCCCTTTTATTTTGACTCCTAAAAGTATGCAAATTTAATGACAGGTTTTATTTCGAAAGGTAGCGTAAACGGCATAAGTTGGCACATGAAGACACAAAAAAGTTTCAGTTTTATCCTCATGAACCAACAAAATTCAACTTTTCACAATGTTCCTGTCAAAGTCGGAAACCTTGCACCATTTCGCAACTAGTTCCCTGCAAACGCCAAAAAACAGGGAACACTCCCTCCCCTTAACCCCCCACCCCTCCAGGTCGGCTATCACTGAACACACCGCATGCCCCTTCAGCAAAATCCTGCTTACGCTACTGGTACATCCCCATTGCCCGCTGTCTCTAAGTTCACCCCCTACCCTTTTTGAAAAGTCTGGATGCGCGCCTGATGATTCAGGGTGAGTATTACAAGACCTCAATGTGTAATCAAAACGCTCTCAACACAGTGTATGCGTGCTGTGTAATACGAGCTTCAGTACTCTGCACTTTTTGAAATTACTGTCAGTCAAAGAGCTGAGCCAATTGAAAATTTCTGAGGAATTCTACAATAACTGTAGTTTGGGGTGAGAGGATCATCCCCTTTAGAACAAATCTGCTACGGAGCGTGCCCGACAAGTTCAGTGACGTCACAATTAGAACATACAACGCTATTGAACGGTATATAGTTCTCAGGTAAGTTACAACCAGGGGTTAGCAACCACCGTGTCTGAAGACAGACCTGTAAGTACTTACCGTTGTTGAATGACTTCAAAGATGGCTGAAATACTTGACGTGAAAGGCTCATATGACGTCACTACTTAATTTGGAATTGGCTATTGAACTTTGATGGGAAGTCACGTGTAAATATCTATCACATGATTGTCACTTGATGTAACTGCAAGTTTGTCGGTAATCGATAAGGCCTATGGAGTAACTGTCGAAATACCCCAAAATACTTTTCCTTCTTCCGAAAATGACGTGAAAAGTCTTGACTGCCCCAGTCCCTTTTTAGGGTCTTCTAGTTCCTTATGCACAATTTTCTTCGTATAGGTTTTCTCAGAAATGCAATCTTTAAGTGGTACTTTTTTCATCCACAAACCATAAAATTTTACCTTCGGGAAATTCATGTATAATTAAGGTTGCGATTAACAGCAATTATCGTTATCTTAATTGTGTAGAACCTCTATAGATGGGTAAAGTTCACAGAAAGAAGACCGAAAAATGATTTTATACTTTTGGTTTCATAATGGAGCAATCCTCTACTAATCACAATTCAAGGCAATTTTCAGCGATATTAATGTCACACGGTTCACGTAACGATGTTGTAACTGTATTTTTCACAGAGTTCATGATCCAGCGGAAATCGTCATATTTCCTGCGCAGTGGACTGTGTTTGTTCAGACTCTGTTGTAATTAATATGAATGATGAAGGAAAATGGAGGAGATGCAGCATGAAACGTAGGCAAGTCGAAGTAAAGCTTTATGACAAACCGACAACGGTCACCGTTTTACTTGGAATTGAGAAAGAACGTGAGTATAAAAGTAAAATTGTCAGATGGGGACAGATGCTATCAAGTATAGCAAATTAGTTGAAAAGTCTATTAGGTTACTATTGAACAAACTGGTATCTTCCATCAGACATAGAGATTTAAGTGGAACAAATTTAATCTTTGAACTCGTGGGAAATATTACGTTATAACGTGGCATACTAATATATAATCATTACTCTCTCACCAATAAACACCAACAAACTATTCGTGAGCCATACAGGCCAATGAAAGACCATGCAATGATATGAATGGCCCGCGGGCCGTGAGGTTGGTCAGTTAAGTTTTGTCCTTTAATGGGCGCATACACTCTTAAAACGTTGGGTAAAATATCCGTTGGTTAAAGAAGTTTATGAAATGTGTTGGTTAAACTTTGCCCAACTTTGGGGCTAATTGGTGCAATGTTTAAACGCTGGGCAAAGTTTTTGTTGAGTAAAAGTAATTGCTTAAGTGTTGGTCAATCTTTGCTCAAATAATGGTTAAATTTCCCCTTCCATGTACGCGTATACTGTTATACCCAACTGACTGGTCAAAATGACGATAAGATTTTATTCTAATACAGTTGAGCATATTTTCCCTTTACCCACTTGTTGGGTAACTTTTTGCCAATTTGTTGGGTATATTGTTGGTTGCAGTGTTGTCACCAAACAACAGTGCACTTGACCCGATTTGTTTCACAATTCTTCTCATAATCAGACCATGGTACCATAATCTGAAAATTCTCTTTGGCATCTTTTATATTGGCCAAACAGCTAAACTCGTACATTACTTTAGACCATGAAATCGATCTCTATTTCCATAAAATTCTTTAAACAGTACTACGAACTAGAACACATTTGTATGAGATTCCATGATTCGTATTTGGCGCATAACTGCTATCCAATGAGAGGTCAGGATCTGGGATATTCTCTTTCACGTCCGAATGAGCATTTATATATTATTATTTGAAACCTTTCTGCATAACAAGAAACCTGTCTCATAACTATGATATCAGTGTATGCGAGCTACGGACCAGCTAATTGAAAATGGTCTGAAGGCCGCGAGGTTGGTCGTTAAGTGTTGTCCTTCAGTGGACGTAATAGCTTCTTCGGGAAGCAGTATCAAGTTTGGTTTCGCCGAACGGCCCTTTGCCAGAGGGTCGGGAGGACTTTAGAAAAAGTATGAGAGCTACGGACCAGCTAATTCTCATGCAGCCCTTGTGTTCACATTTATGCATTGACGAAACAACAATACTTCATCACATCATTAACACACATCATTTTACAGTGCCTTTTAAAAATGATAGTTTTGGACGTACCTATACGAAACTCAGTGACAAACCAAATAGGTTATTAAGCCAGGGTTTTTTAACCGGGACCGATGGGTTACCATAACCAGGGAGCTGCAGTGGCAGCTCCCTGCCATAACCTACAACCTAACATTTAAAGAAAGCACCAATGTTTAAGGAAAAGATGATTAACATATAACCAACATTTGGTTAATGCATTTGCCCAACAGTTTAATAAAAGAAGTGCCCAACAAGTGGGTATGTTTTAAAAGGCTAATTTACCAAACAGTTGGGTAATCTCTTGCCCAACAGTTGGGTTCAAACTTTACCCAATTTGGTTGGTTAAAGTTTTGCCCAACTGTTTAGGTTGTTGAATAGATGCCCAGTGTTGGTCAAAAAGTTGGGCAAAATTTGCCCAATTTTTTTAAGAGTGTAGCTTCCTTGGGAAGCAGTTTCATAGTTTGGTTTCGCCGAACGGATCTTTACCGTACAGTTGGGAGGACTTTAGAAATGGAATTATTCTTGAGCAATAAATGACTGATTTTTTGCTGTGAGAACCTTACCACTTGAAAAGGAAGTTATTTCATTCTCCTATGTAAATGTTGCAATTGAGAGAATGCAGAAAATATGTACAAGGACGACAAACACAGTATCAAATCTGAAAAGGTTCTAGCAAAAAATCACCCCTGGAGCCTTCTTATATTTTGCTCTACCCCTCCAAGACGGGATCCACGATTGCGGATAGGGGAGGGTGACCTACAGTAACCAAAAGTTGCATAGTAACAGTGGATTTCTCTGGAGGGGGGGGGGGAGGAGGCATGCAGTATGTTGAGTGATCGCCGGCCTGGGGGAGGGGTGTAACAGGAGGGGGTGTCCCCTGTTTTTTGGCGTTTGCATGGAGCTTAGATGCAAAATGGTGCAAGGTTTTCGAATTTGACAGGAACATTGTAAAAAGCTGAATTTTGTTGGTTCATGAGGATAAAACTGAAACTTTTTTGTGTCTTTATATGCCATCTTATGTCGTTTACGCTACCTGTCAAAATAAAACTTTTCATTAAGTTTGCATAAGAGCATCAATCGGTATATGTAATCGGGAGCGTTTTAGTTTGGTTTTTTTTTCTTGGCCACAAAACGTTATTCTGCCATAAATATTATCTCATCGGAGGGCCACTATTGGTTGGCTCGAAGCTTGGATAAATTTCGAAAATCAGCCCCCTCAGAAGGCTCAGATGGCTGAAAATAGCATTTCCAAACTTATATAAAGAATCCGACGAGACGCTATCTTCTGTTATCGTTTGCAGTATTATGCTCACTTCCAAATTTTCGCGATCTGCAAAGTGATAAGAGATTAATGTAAGTTTGCCAGGGAGACTATCTAAGCGGAGAGCCACCGTTGGTTGGCGCTGAGCGCTGAGAAAATTTCGAAAAATCAGGCCCCTTTAGAAGATCGGAAATAGCATTTTCCAGACTTTTTACGGCAAATCCAAGCAAATCGCTGCCTTCGTTTGTCGTTTGCAATAAAATGCTCACTACAAAATAAGTTCGGGAACTGCGAAGTGATCAGAAAGTTATTAAAAAAAAATACTTTGACCCGATAAATGTAATTTTGCCTGAAAGACTATCTAAGTGGAGCGCCACCATTAGTTGGTTAGAAGCGTAGAGAATATTTCGAAAATGATTGCCACCTCTCAGATGGCAGATGGCCGAAAATTGCGTTTTCAAGCTTGTAAAGAGTAACTAAACACAGAGTCTCTATGTTTAGCTTTTGTTTGTAAGAATAAAATCAGAGACATGCTAGGTGATCAGAAAATTACCACGTTAAATTTACTACCACTATTATATTAAATGATCTCCACTTTATTGTTTTCGGGGAAACTATACAACGGTTTTGAAAATATGCTAATGCTTCTCTATTGAGACTCTTGGATAAATTAAAGATCAGTTGAATTGATGAAATTTTCTGTGACAGAAGGTGCTCTATACGACATGGGCTGGCAACGTCAAGCATAACTACGGGTTAAGTTTCTTTGGATAGGGTTATTTACATGGACAGAGCATGTAATGTGTACGTCCTATCCGTAGATGGTCGCCACCGACTGGGACAAAAAGGCGCACCAAGATGGCCGTCGCGAACTTATATATCGTCTGATTTAACGATGACTCTGTAGTATTTTAAACAAAAGTTTAACTTGAATAGGAAGCAATAACATATTCCCGCAATACGTGAAGTGATTTTGACCTTACCTTGCCACATTTAAAAAATATTTCAACTTTCTTGCAAAATATGGGATATACTTGAGCAAGTCCAAGCTTTCACTCAAAACCATAGCAGACGGCCATTTTGGTGCGCTTTTTCTCACACTACGGAAGCGACAATGTACCTCGCAGTATGCTCTGTTCATGTATAGGAAGTCAGTGGCTTCAACTGAAAACTTGTGGTTAAATGTATGTACTCCCACTGCTTTTTCATCAGTTGTTGGCACTGAATTGATAATCCTTCTCCTTTACTTGTAAAGAACCTCACACATAACCATAGGCGTACGGGAGCATTTCAGTTTGGGGGGAGGGGACAGAGGATTCTCTGCCCGAAAAATGTAATTCTGCCCGAAAGACTCTCTAAGCACGGAGCGCCACCATCGGTTGGCGCGGAGCGTACAGAAAATTTTGAAAAATCGCAACTCCTCAGACAGCCGGAAATGGCCTTTCCCAGGCTTATGAGGAGAATCACAGCCGTCGATATTTTGAACTTTCGTTTGCAATAAAATTTTCACTAAAAATGAGCAAATCTACAAAAAGGTCAGAAAACTCCCAGATGAAATGTACCACTACCATTGGATGACTACATTAAGCTATAATCATTGAAAAATGAGTTTGTTTGCGCGTTTTACAAACTATTTTACGTCATGCAGCATGAGATTATCATCAATATAATTTTGAAAATTGAAAAACTTCAGAAACCCTCGAAAATAGCAAGGCTTCTCAACTTCGAGGGAGGATGGCATTGCATCGCATTCCGGCTGCCTATTAAATATCAGTTTTGTCGAACTTTAAAAGGATCCCGTGTGTTTTAGCAGCCGGTTTAGCTCAGATTCAGAGGCCCGAATTACCTGAGTGGGGATGCCATGCAAGGAATTGGCCCTTAAGAACCGATTAACTCAAATTGGTGTGACTGTTCGTGTTCAGTAGTAACGATATGATGATACTTTTACACAAAGTGTTGACAGGGGGCATTGTCATGGAGGGCGAAAGACAGACTCTCAGCGCTCCGCGCCACCATGGCTTGGCCCGGAACGCCCCAAAATTTTGGCCCCAAACGCCTCCCAGGTCGCTGGAAATGACACACTCCAGTGCTATTTAAGAGTTTCCACAATTAAGTAAGTTGAATCAATACGGTGAGATGTATTACTCCAGAGTTGTGTAATCAGAAGAAAAGGAAGGGGAAAGGGCGTTGACAGGGCACTGTTCATATATTCTTCCCCGATCCAGCAATCGGTAACTGAGGTTCGTCCTTAAAAACATTTGAGATGTGAAAAAACATAATATAATGATATACCGCACCTGGGAATGTATAAAACATTACCTGGTCTTGTATCTTTCAGGGGAAAATTGTAGAACGGAATTAAAAACATGAGTACCGTATGTCTGTGACTCTGTTGCGACTCTTGCCCGAATTCCAATTTCACTGAATTGATACAACTGTCTATATGACTGGGCCCGAACTTCCGACTACATATAAATGATTTTTCTACTAACGCCGTTTGAGAAATACCCGGCTTGTCACGTTGCTAGAACTTTTCACATGAATTTGTGGGCAGACTTACTTGCAGATTTATTCACACTAAATTCGTATGAGTGAGCAAACAAGCTACGCTGATTTGTTTACCATTGCCCGAATTTCGGTTCCACAGCACTGCAGGTTAAAAAGTTTCGCACAATTTTAAGAGGATCATTTTGAAAAGTGCAAAAACGTCATCTTATTCATACAGTGTTGTAGTGTGAGTACGGGACCATGAGTACGAGTACGGGTACGGGTACCAGGTCATGAGTATGGGTACGGGTACGGGTACCTGGTCATGAGTACGGGTACGGGTCCCAAGAAAAATTAATCATGAGTACGGGTACGGGTACGGGTACAAGGTCATGAGTACGAGTACGGGTACGGGTACCAGGTCCAGCTATGGTAGTCCAACTGACCGTAAATGTGTTTTGAGTATAAGCTACAGGTATGAATTCATCAATATGATTATGACATATGTAACTGGTCTTGACATTCATGCCATTGCAGACCTAAAGTACTGTATGGGCACTATCAGGCCAGGCCATAGCCTATACACATAGGGCATACATGAGGTACTTGATTACTGGTACGCATGCACAACTTGATGGAAAATGCGATGGAAATCAGGCCTCTCTGGCTAACTGTGTAAATCAGAATGGCTGATATACTAGCCTCAAATCAGGTCACATTACAGTGCTACCAAAAAACGATTGTATGGTCTTTGTTACAACAATGTGCACCCAGTATTACATCGCGACATGTTTGTAAGTGGTAACCACGGACTTGTATAGGACTTGTGTAGGAAGTCTATGGTGGTAACGTTATAGGCTAGTACGGAACCACAGTGACATTTGAGTTTATCAAGAACCAAGAATCGATGACAGTCATATGGCATATACCCTATGAGCACAGTGACATTTGAAGATAATTAGTGAGAGGCAGAAGTCTGAAAACTGAAAAAGATGATTTCTAAGAGTGAGTGATGCATGGTGACAAATATTTAGTGCAAGCACCAATTCTGAGAGACTAAGTTAATGCGTGCAGTACAGGCTTACGCAGAGGTGCCAACTCTCTCTGATTCTCAGGGAAACTCCCTGAAAATTCAAGGATTTTTGTTCATTCCAACTAGCAGATATGACAATCTCCCTGATTGAAGCAAGCCTTTCCCCCATTGAGTTGCATGTAATTTTAAAAAATCTCCCTGATTCCTGTGTGAAACCTCCCTGATTTCTGGATGTAAATGTTGGCATCTCTGCTTACAGCCAATATGACTAGTGAAATAGATCCATGAGAAAAAATAAGAAAAAGTAAGAAAAACATCCAAGAAAAAATGTCCCACCATCCTCTTTCAAGTGGCCCCTACATGCAACCTGCACAGGGGCGTAGCCAGGATTTTCTTGTGGGGGGGGGGGCAAAATCGACTCATCGTCCCCAATCTTGACCGACAGGACTATCTAAGCGGAGCGCCACCATCGGTTGGCGCGGAGTTTACAAGAAAATTTTTGGTTTTAGAAACCCCTCAGATGGCCGGAAACGGCACTTCTCGAGTGTTCTAAGCAAGAATATGTTCAGCCCAACTTCAAAATTCTCCCCGCTTCTTAATTGGAGCACTTGACAAATATTGAGGGGCTGAACATACCTTTAGCCCAAATTTTTCATCGCCGCCACTGGGGTGCGGCATTTTCTTGAGGGAGCGAAGCGCCCAAGTGAGGAGCCGAGCGACCGAACGGGGAGAGGGTGTGGTTCTCCCCCTCCCACCCCAAGGAGATTTTGCAATTTTACATCAAAATTGAGCGATCTGGTGAACACCTAAGTTGGAATTTTTGGACATTTTCAATCTTGTATCAATGTTTTCCTTATTCCCTCGAGAGTTAGCAGGGTTAGTGTGTGACTGTAAGAGGGTTACTCGGTACGAGTCAATGGGGCCCTAGGGAATTGTGTCGCACTGGAACAAAACAGCTACTCTTGGCTTACATTTAGTTGGCTAAACCAGCGGAATTGACATTTTGCCCTGAAAAACGCCAAAACTCTATTTAAATAAAAAAAAATTAAATATAAAAAATTATGTATGGACGGGACTAAGTGCCAACCCCCTGACCACGGGCCTGTCTCCCTGGGTGTCACCTTCCCCTTTTGGAATGTTTTGCTTTCTCGAAGAGCTTAAATGCAATATGGTGCCATGTTTTGTTCTTTTTATACTAGATTCCAGTGTTCTCCACAGGGGGTTTTAGAGGACCGACACGTCCTCCTAGTGAATTTGACCGCCCCTCCAAAATAGTTGCCGCTCTCCAAAAAATGCTGCTTCCATTTTTAGTTCATTGCTTCATTACACATATACAACTCATAACTGGAAAAATGTGAATTCCATCCAGGCTTGGCGCCAGGATTTGCCCGACGAAGGGCCACTCTCCGAACGGGGGAGGGGCAGGGTCGGTAGCGACCCAAGTCCCGACAGCCAGGATGCCGTCGATGAGTTGGTGAGGGAGGTTTGAAGAAAACCTGTGCACTATACCTGCCATTGCGAGCCATATACGACATCAAATTTGTATATGCTAGAGGAAGATATTTCCGCACTGATTTAACCGTGGAAAAGGGGGCAAAAATTTTTTGGGTTAGTACACTAAAAAGAATCTGTACTTATTTAAATCTTATATAGGTCAATAAATTGTCCCGGCACTTGGGCCCTATCGGACACAAATTATATTGTACTTTCTTCTTCGAGTCCGTACCGCAGGACTGACACAAGAGATAATTAACTAAGTTTAGCGAAATGATATGAAATTCCCGACACGAACATTAATCCATTTATTCTACTTATTAATTTACATGAACTAAACCGACCATGAGAAGGCGACAGATTATCTCCGACAGGGGGCGGGCCATGCCAGCGACCACAAGTTCCGACAGCCCCTATGTCGAGGGGGTGGTATGAAGGAGCCTAACTATCCCATGTCATTGCAGCTTTGGGCACATTTTTCACAATGTTACTTAATATTTTAAAATACGAGTTAATGTTCTTTTGAGTCTGAACCGTGAAATTGCAAAGCGCGCAAAGCGCGCGAAATTTTTTGGTGAGCTTACAAAAATAACATAGCCTATGTAATCATTAAGAACAAAAAGGGGAAAAAATAGAAACGGCAGTGGTTGTAGACCGTATCGGGGATAACATACATTGTGTCGAAACCGCCTGGAATACCCGATAAAATAGCCAAACTATGCTCCGTGAGTGGCTCACCATCTGACCTATCGCATGACACACACAAGAGAACAGCAACTAGGCTTTGTGATATGGGATAAAATTTACGACCTCTGCATAACCTGTGTACTCTGCCTACCAGTTACTTGGTAAGGTTGAGAGGACTTACACTCTCTAGTTATGTGGAATGGAAGTATTGAAAAAAAAACTGGAGTGAATCTACAGCGCGTAGCGCGCCGAAAATTTGGGGTTCTTATTAGGGAAATTGTCCCTTGAGAGCAAAAAACAGGTAAACCATCGGGGAGACTAGTCGCCGTCGGGGACTGCATACTTTATCGTAACGACTAAGAGCCCCCTCCCCCCCCCGGAAAACTGTAAAAATGCCCCCGATTCTCTCCCTCCTCTTGCCGTTTATTTTTTTTATTTTTTATTTTTTTTAATTTTTGGGCTCCCCTTCATTTTTTCAACATCGCCCATCGCGTCCCCAAAATTTCTGTGTGGGGGGGGGGCACTCTGCCCCCCTGCCCCTCCCCCCGCTGGTTACGCTAGTGAACCTGCAGCCATACGGTATGAATTAGCAACTCAATTATGCTCATTATACTAGGCTACCTGTAGCTGAATTTGGTTCAAGTTCAGTGTGCCACAGCTGCCACTGTAGGAAATTAACCCCCCCCCCCCCCCCCAGCCACTGAAAACAGAGTATCATGGAAAGTAATAGACTCACCAAGTGCCCCTTAAAGCATGTGCGGTCAGTGTTAGTTCCTATACCACACATACAATTGGAGTTCTATGCCATACACTGTCACTTTTCATACCATTTTCACCTACTCATTTAAGTTCAGGCAGGACTGACAGAAATGGGCCTAGGGGTCTTTCTGAGAGACAGGCAATTAAAAAGTGACTAGTAAAAATTAAATACTCACATGTCACTGGCAGGGCTAGATTACACTTGTGAGCAAAAATTCAGGTGCAATGCAAAGGCATGCTGTGTGCAAGTGGATTGGTATGTAGGATTGGCTTGGTTTGACTGTATTCTTAGGGCTTTGGGTATTATTGGTAATGCAGCTTAATAATTGTAAATTGTTGGTGATCATGAGACTCCACTATCATTTGGATTTACTAACTATCACAATTGACCAAGAGCAGATTCTATTTTGGTCAAATATCCTTATCCTTGTGGCCTGCAGCACACTGATGAAAAATAATGCTACCCCACTACAGTACAAAGCCAACAGTTCTTTCTTTCAGCAAAAGCAGTTAGATTTGCTGGGTCTTTATGTTACACAAATCTCCAATTTGAATTACTGGAAGATTAAAAAAGAACAAGCAGTCTTGCACAGGTAGGCCTACCTGGCTTTGTGTATTATTGGTAATGCAGCTCATGGTTGTAAATTGTTGGTGATCATGAGACTCCACTACCATTTGGATTTACTAAAGTTCTATGACTGTAAAAACTATAACTGTAAAAACAGGTTAATATTAAAGCTATGATACATCATATCATGTTGGTATTTGAGTTAAAATGAATGGGTTGATTAAGATCTGTATGAGAACTGATTCTAATTAGCTGTAACATAGTAGATCCTGAGGTAATTGCCCCGGCCATATTCCCCAAGCACAGATAGTCGCAACATGATCTACCACTGTCCTACCCATCATCAATTTATTATCGGAGAAGTCGTTCCAGAATCTGAATATACCCTCTGATGTTGTGCATGCAGGCTACCTGACTCATACCTCTACTGTTACTCAGTAAGTTTAGTACTGCAAAATAAAGGCAGAGGCTCAGCAGCCCATGGTAGCCATGGCTAATATGATTTTAAAGACAGTTTATTGAGGATACATCCAATCTGTACAAAGCTAACAGAAAGAATAACCAGTCTCTTTGTAGCAGTTAGCCTAGCCAAGCTTCTTATAATACACAGAAGATACCCTTTTGAAAAATTTGTATGTAGGGAATTACACAGGATGCAAACTTAGTAGCACAGACAATAGTCAGATTAACTGAAAATGAACTGCAAATAAATACAGTAAGGCACAGACCACATGTTCATAGTTACAGTAGCAATTCATTCAAGGTGTATCAATCAGTGGCGTAGCTACTGGGGGGGGGGGGGAAGTCGCCCCCCTGGAAAAATTTTTGGGGAAATTTGATGATTTGATTTGATGATGAACAAATTAACTCAGATTTCGTCAGTGTCTCATGAACCGGCCCAATTCGCGTTCCACAGAAATGTCCTCGCCGCGTAGCAGATTGAATGTTCTCTTGTGCTTGTATTCGCACGGGGGTTATGATCAGTGCATTTCAGTGCACAGGAAGCTGTTATTCAGGTGATACTTTGGGAATTCAGTAAAAGGATGTGAAAACTGACAAGTCACTACCGTAGACCCCCGAGGTTGTTATGTTCTTCTACAAGCTAGCAGTAGCTCTACGATTTGACTCTGTGTAAATAACGATGGATGGGGCTGAAACAATCCATGGCCAACGATAAACTTAAAGTTAATCTAGAAATTAGAATTAACAGGATCCGTTGGCACACTTAGATTTTGTTACTTAGCCTAATCCTTGGAGGCTTACAAGCTAGTTCGGGAAAATAGCTTTCTGCTCACTTTGAGTGTAACAATAAATGGACAATGAGTACCTTGTAGCCTTCTACACTTAACAGTCTGCTTTTCTAACAGGATATGCTGTGTGTTCGAGCCACTATTAGGCCTCCTTAGTGGCGTGCGAAGGGGAGACCATTGGGCCATGCCCCCCTCACAGATGCCATTTTTTTCTTTGTTATTAAAAATACGTAGTTTAACTTTATTAACACACATTTTACTTCAAAAGATAGCATATGTGGAACCAGATTGCTTATAAGGACGCCCAATTTTTTCAAAAATTTTCAAAGGGGAAGAATTGTCCCTGCATGGTCTTTCAGTGATGCCAACTTTTTTTTAATTCCTACAAATAGACCTAGGCAAATTCTGTCAAATTCCAATTTTACTTTAAAAGGTAGACTCTGTTCTCCACTGGTGCCATCGATAAAAGACTACATGTTTAGATTCTCTTTACAAGCATAAATACGCTATTTTGACCATCTGAGGGGTCTGATTTTTCGAAATTTTCTTTACGCTCCGCGCCAACCAATGGTGGCGCTCCGCTTAGATAATCTTTATGACAAAATAACATTTTGTGGCCAAGAAAAACCACAAATACCGATCAATGCTCTTTTATTTTGACTCCTAAAAGTGTGCATATTTAATGACAAGTTTTGCTTCGTAGGGTAGCATAAATGGCATAAGGAAATGCATGTCAAGACACAAAAGTTTCAGTTTTATCCTCATGAACCACCACGATTCCACTTTAAACACTGTTCCTGTCAAAGTCGAAAATCTTGCACCATTTTGCATCTAGGCTCCTTGAAAACGTCAAAAAATTTCCGGACACCCCTCCCCTTAGACCATACTGCATGCCCCTCCCCTTCAGGGAAATCCTGCGTTAGCACATACAAATAAACCAGATATTGTTTACCAAAATAATATACTTTGTTATTTCCGATTGCTCTATCTTTTACTTTAAGATTAAAATGCAGGTAATATTACAAAATGACATGGTAATGTTGTTATACTTGTAAGTTTGCATATTTTATACGAAATACATACACATTGACCGGGAAAAGTTTTGGGGAAATTTCATACCTTTGCCCCCCCCCCCTGGAAAAAATCCTAGCTACGCCACTGGTATCAATCAATAGTTGCCCATGAAGTTGAGTGGATTAGGTTCAACTCAAGGGATTATCAGGTACCACTGCATAAGCTTGAGTAGTTTGTATTGTCCTACAATCTTCCAGTTCTGTACTTCAAGATTTTTGTAATCTCCCCTTACTGTTCACTTTCACACCCAGTAATTCATACTGCTTTTGTTGTAAAAACTTTTATTGTTGAACAACATGGAGTATAGGTACAGGTTGAACCATGGGATTCATACAACAAAGCCCTTGCTTCAAGCTGATTAAGCTATTCAAGCACTGACAATGATGAACCTCAAGGATGACAATGTGTGAAAATCTAGGTCCAGTCACATCAAACAGCAGTGAATTACATACAGTATACATGCAGGCATCAGAAAATGAAGGTGTTGGCAGGTGCAATGGGCAATTGTAGGAATATCTTGGGGCATATCTTTTAAGGTGTGTGTGTGGGGGGGGGGGGGTAAGAGAAAGGGTGATGGGAAATCTGGAACATATTTTGAAGGGGAAGGGGGAATCTATAATAGATTGCTCCACTAGCCTCATGATCAAGTAAGTGTAATTTCTGAGTGGAGGGAAGATTTGAAGTCACTCTGAGAAAAATACCCGGTGAGTATACCCAACTATACCTGAACTCATGAGAAATATTAATTCAGACTCTTAATACCTTTACTCCTGACCTGGTCTCCATATCTGTACTCATGAGCTGGTACCTGTGCCCATCATACACATGATCTTGTGCCACACTTTCAGAGGCTACATACAAGAATGTCAAACTTAGTGGGGGGGGGGGCAGACTATGGGCAAAATTTTTTCACGCAGAGTGAACTAGAAGTGAAATGTGTGCTCCAGTGGGTGGGATCAAGGCTGCAGGCGAAGCCCTCAGAAGCTTAGAAGTTATAGTAAGTAACTGGTAGAATTAAGGCAGTGAGGTGGTAAGGGCTAAATCTGGAGGAAATGTCCCATGCCCCACGTTGTGCTGCCACTGTACAGTGAACAGCACATTCACCAATGAGATGGACTCGGACTCAGACTACGATCCTTTGGACTCAGACTCAGCTTGAACTCGGGGGGGGGGGGGACTGGACTCAGAATTGGCCCAGAATGTGGGTCACTGGAATCGGAATTAGCTCGGACTCGGATAAGGTGGACTCGGTTACAACCCTGCTAACAAGTACTGTAGTCAACTGTATGGAACACTGTTGTCAATCAGAACCTACAGTGTACAATACAAGCTTAAATTTAACCAGCCCCCCATCATTTATCACTTTTTAATCTACGTTAAAATTTTATAAGAATAATGTATGTCCTGTCTTCCCCTAACTTTTTGGGCCCCAGGATGACTAAATAATTCATGCCCCAAGAAGAGGCCTTAATTACCCAAAATATAAAATTCTCACCCAGGCCAGAACAATTTACTCAGAGCAGATTCCCAGTAAACACCACCCATGCCCCCTGCCCCTTATAGTGCAATTAACCCCATGGACACTACTCCCAGACAAGGGGTATGTAGCATTATGGTAAATAAAATAGGAGCTAGCATGGGGGGAAGGTACAGTTATAACATACATAGGATTGAGTTTGAATATTGCATACACGTTCATGTAGAATTTTGTAGTGGACACTGATCTGTTATAAGTGTTTTGATGGGAATCATCAAAATTGGGTGTGGTGAGTAGTTCCATATGTAATAAAATCATGCACCCTCTAAGAGTCATCCTGAACCTTTGGTTATATAGTTTGTCAACCATTATAAACTAAAGTCGTTGTCTGAGTACAAGACCAGTAGCACGGGTATGAATACTAGGTTATGAGTATGGGTACCAGGTCACGAGTACGAGTATGGGTACGGGTACCAGGTCATGGGTACGAGTACGGGTACGGGTACCAGGTCATGAGTACGAGTACGGGTACGGGTACCAGGCCATGAGTACGGGTACGGGTACGGGTACCAGGTCATGAGTACGGGTACGGGTACGAGTACGGAATCTTGTACTCGAGTACGGGTACGAGTACGGGTACGGGTACTACAACACTGTATTCATATGCTGCCCAAATACCTCTGGACCAAGTACGTTTCAGCCTTCTGGTGACTATTGGTGATTGTCATTTAGTAATATGGTGCGTCACAAGATATTTTTTGATTGATTTGTTCGGGCAAAATTTTGGGGACTGTATACATCCTCTCTCCCCTTGTAATCTGGTAATTAAAAATATCCCAGAACCTTTTTGCAACTTTTGCCCGAATATTGTGTCATTCCGGGCAAAGGTTTGCGCAAGAATATGAAGTGAGGCTGACGAAAAATTGTTTTTTCATAACCTGCCCGAATGTGTCGCGAATTTTGGTATCTTTTAGAGTTTTCATGAAAATAGTACCGTGACTACAATGCTTTTTTACTATTTTTCGGCCAAGTGTTTGAAGAAATTCGGGCGCGCCTAGGAGTTTTCTGTGTAAGTAGAAACAAACCAGGTTTTAAGACTCAAACGGCTGCCCGAATTTTTCCAGATCCCTGCCCGAATTTTAGGTCTTGAGAAAATTTGGTGGGGGGAGGGGGTTGTCTGCCCCCCTGCCCCCCCTCCGCCTCGTACGCCTATGCACATAACGGCAATAGGTCCCTTTTTCAAGTCGTTGGTATGACCATGCCAAGGAATCTAGCCCCATAACATCCGAGTGAGATTCGGATGCTCAGGGTTCCAACTAGACTGCCACTCACCCGGTTTTTCCATGCATAACTACCAGGGACAACTCCCCGATTATAATTTATTACTTAATGGTGGTATGACTCAAATGCCAAGGTGCATGGTTTATTGACTTAAATACAAATTTACAATAGACTCGACTGGTATTTAATAAATGTGTGCATGTTGTGAAGAGACAGTTCAGCAAATTCCTGATGATGTATACCAATCTAGAAAAAAAAAAAGAAACAAGTTAAAATTCATCAGTGTGTTTACGGTAACACCCTCCCTCATGCAAAGTCATCCTGTAGATCATTATCTGGGGATTTCCCGAAACAGGCGAGTAATTTCAAACTGCCACTTAAAGTCGGATGTTTACCAACTGAACATGCATTTATTGCCACTAGCTACCGAGTCATGTCTCTATTTTTACCTATCAATGGCAAAAGCGATACCCACATCGCAACGGCACCCATTCACACCGGACCGAAGCGAGCACTAAGCATTCTTTATCCGATCTCGCTAACTTCAGACTTACAAAACAAATATGTACCTTACCTTACTATCTGCACTGTGTCAGTATGAGCGATGCTTTCTTTTTTCCCCTTTTTTCTATTTTCACTTCTTTATTCCTTCTTTTTCTTTCTAAGTAATAATTGTGTTTACCTTGTTTGTTTATTATGTTTCTCAGTCTCTTGTACCCCATATTGGGGTGTAATAGAGAATAAATTGAACTTGAACTTGAACTTGAACCTACAAGAATTATCTCAAGGGGGGGGGGGGGGGCTGGTAGCCATTCTAACGTCGCCATAGGTACACTGCTAAAACGCATAAGTCAATTAGACCCCAAAGTGGATCAAGGTGTACTGACGAACCCGAACAAGTGAAATAATGATCCAAATAAGGTTGCATTGGACCCAACACGAGCTAAAATATGACGCAAAATATTGGTTCGACTCCCCACGTGACTAAAATGCTCTAAGAGTGTATATGGGGGGGGGGGGTGTTGTATCGCTGTCATTTGCATGGTCAATTGAATGTCACATGCCATAGGAAAGTACTTTTAAAGTTGAAGACTGCACTACACAAGGAACAACAATGTCCTCGCCAAAGATTCGACAACTTGCGTTAGGCGAGATTCCTACTCAGACAAGCTCTTACCTATAAGGTATGGGTCACCTCGAAAACGTTTTTGTTAGGAACTGCCCAAGTTTATTGCACTATAAAAGTATATTTCTCTTGGGCAAATCTAGCCTAACATCATGAGGTACTCTTTTGGCGGTGGAACAGAAAAAATATGGGGCAGGTGGCTGAGTGTCAGCAAGACTATATAAGCGGCGCTCCACCGTCAGTTGGCTTGGAGCGTTCAAGAAAAGCACTTCCCGGATCTAAGCTGTATACATCCTGCCTTAAAATACGAATCTCATGTTTGCAATTTCTTTGCGAGAAAAATTCAGTCTGTAGAAAATAGTAAAATCAGGGAGCTTCATTGTCAATGGCAGCTCCCTCTTAAAATTAGCTTCAGTTCTCTTCATGTTTTTAATTTCATCTCAATCAAAGTGCTCTGCTAGTTAAGAAAATCTGTAGACTACTTTAAAAAATGTAGTTTGAGGTAAGAGCTGACTGCATTAAAATTCACAAGAAGCGAAGAAAAACAGAACGCTTACCTGCTTTCCTAGCAAACTGGAAAAGCGAGTAAACTTTATACCCCTCTCAAAGTTTTGTACCAAGCTGTCATTTGCTTTACGCTACATTACATCATTTGAAATATATGAATGGCAAAAGGCAGTGTTGTAGTACCCGTACCCGACTCGTACCTGTACTCGAGTACAAGATTCCATACTCGTAACCATACTCATGACCTGGTACCCGTACCCATACCCGTACTCATGGCCTGGTACCCGTACCCATACCCGTACTCATGGTTTATTTTTCCTCGGACTCATACTCTTACCCGTACTCATGACCTGGTACCCGTACCCGTACTCGTACTCATGACCTGGTACCCGTACCCGTACTCGTACTCATGACCTGGTACCCATACTCATGACCTAGTATTCATACCTGTGCTATTGGTCTTGTACTCAGACAACAACTTTAGTTTAATGATTGACATTATACTGTATAACCAAAGGTTCAGGATGACTCATAGAGGGTGAATGATTTTATTACATGGAGCTACTCACCACACCAAATTTTGATGACTTCCATCAACACACTTATGATATTTAAATAGATCATTGTACACTACAATTTCTACATGAACATGTATGCAATTTTCAAACTCAATCCTATGTTTATTATTATTGTACCTTCCCCCATACCAGCTTCTATTTCATTTACCATAATGCTACCTGCCCCTTATCTGGGAATAGTGTCCATGGGGTTAATTTGCACTTTAAGGGGCAGGGGGCATGGGTGGTGTTTACTGGGAATCTGCTCTGGGTAAATTGTTCAGGCTTGGGTGAGAATTTTATATTTTGGGTAATTAAGGCCTCTTCTTGGGGCATGAATTTTTTAGTCATCCAGGGGCCCAAAAAGTAAGGGGAACACAGGACATACATTATTCTTCTAATAATGAGAATAAGAGTTTAACTAAGATTAAAAAGTGATACATGATGGGGGCCTGGTTAAATTTAGGTTTGTATTGTATACTGTAGGTTCTGATTGACAACAGTGTTCCATACAGTTGACTACTTGTTAGCAGGGCTGTAACCAAGTCTACCTAATCCGCGTCCGAGCCAATTCTGATTCCAGAGACCCACATTCCGGGCCAATTCGGAGTCCAGTACCCCCCCCCCCCCAAGTAGAGGTATGAGTCAGGTAGCCTGCATGCACAACATCAGAGGATATCTTTAAATTCTGAAACGACTTCTCTGATAATAAAATGATGATGGGGTACAGCAGGACAGTGGTAGATCATGCTGGGACTATCTGTGCTTGGGGAGTATGACCGGGGAAAGGATATTTGACCAACTAGAATCAGCTGTTGGCCAGTTGTGATAGTTAATAAATCCAAATGATAGTGGAGTCTCATACCCACCAACAATTTACAATTATTAAGCTGCATTACCAATAATACACAAAGCCAGGTAGGCCTACCTATGCAGGATTGCTTGTTCTTTTTGAATCTTCCAGTAATTCAAATTGGAGATTTGTGTAACATACAGTAAGGATCCAGCAAATCTAACTGCTTTTGTTGAAAGAAAGAAACCGTTGCCTTTTTACTGTAGTGGGGTAACATTATTTTTCATCAGTGTGCTGCAGGCCACAAGGATATTTATAGAATCAGCTCTTGGCCAATTGTGATAGTTGGTAAATCAAAATGATAAAATTTACAATTATTAAGTTGCATTACCAATAATATACAAAGCCCTAAGAATACAGTCAGGCTAACCAAGCCCTACTGTACATACCAGTCCACTTGCACACATCCTGAGCATTCCTCAAGTTTGCATTGTACCTGAATTTTTGCTCACAAGTGTAATCTAGGCCTGCCAGTGACATGTGATTATTTAATTTTTACTAGGCACTTTTTAATTGTCTGTCTCTCAGAATGACCCCTACGCCCATTTCTGTCAGTCCTGCCTCCTCTTAAATGAGTAAGTGAAAAAGGTATGAAAAGTGACAGTGCATGGCATAGGACTCCCACTGTATGTGTGGTCAAGGACTAATGCTGACCACTTTAATGGGCACTTGGTGAGTCTATTACTTTCCATGATACTCTGTTTGCAGTGGCTGGGGGGGGGGGGGATTTAATCCATTTCCTGCAGGGTGCACAGTGTTGTAGCAAAGACCATACATTCACTATTTGGTAGCACTGTTATGTGACCTGATTTGAGGCCAGAATATCAGCCTTTCTGGTTTACACAGTTAGCCAGAGAGGACTAATTTCCATCACATTTTCCATCAACTTGTGCATGTATACCAGTAATCAAGTACCTCATATAGGCCCTATGTGTACAGGCTATGGCCTGGCCCGATAGTGCCCATACAGTAGGTCTGCAATTGGCATGAACTTTATGTCAAGACCAGTTACAAATGTCATACTCATACTGATGAATCCATACCGTAGCTTACTCAAAACACATTTACGGTCAGTTGGACTACCATAGTTGGACCTGGTACCCGTACTCGTACTCATGAACTGGTACCCGTACTCATAGCTTGGTACCCGTACCCGTACTCATGATTAATTTTTCTTGGGACTCGTACCCGTACCTGTACTCATGACCAGGGGCCCATTCCACAAAGAGTTACGCACAATCTTAAGTTTGATTCCCCATACTTTAGTCAACAGTAAATCATACTTGAGATTGTGCGTAACTCTTTGTGGAACGGGCCCCAGGTACCCGTACCCGTACTCATGACCTTGTACCCGTACCCATTCCCGTACTCATGACCTGGTACCTGTACCCGTACTCGTACTCATGATCCCCGGCATACTCACACTACAACACTGGCAAAGGGAGGGACGAATTAAGGGACACGTGTTTGAAGAATCGGGCTTAAGAGTGAGTCAAGGCTTCATGGGGCTAGCCCGTGTTCGTGGGAACGCAGAATGAGACCAGAGAGCACTGGTCTGACTTTGAGCCAGGCTCCCTTCGTCTGCCTGCACCCATGAGCGGAATCAATATTTATCCTTGCTACAAGTTTAGAGAAATAATAATGTAATTAGTCGTCGCCCCAGACTCCGCCGTCTGGATTTAAAAACAGCACGTGTACTAACTAACAAAGAACTCTTTGTCAAAAATTTCAAACGCTTCGTTTCCAAAGGTCCGGTCTTGGGGTCACACGGTTTGGAGAAATCAGGGTGGGGACATCGTGTCTCAATGGGAGCCGGATCTGCGTCACTACATGGTATGCTTTATTGAATTGGAAAAACATCGGTGCCACCTTAAACGGGATATAAAGGCCCCAATCTCATTTTGAAATAACAAACGCCAAAATAGATCCCTCGAGTTGTCAACATAAAATGCATCATTCAGCAGTAAGAAAAATGATGTCATATGAATCTTGAAAGCTTTTCATCAAATAAGGGATCATAAAATCAAATTTTTATTACTGCATTTTTCTTTAATTAATATCCTGTTACAACAAATTAGGCCTAAATCGAGGTTCCGCCCTAAGTAACCATGACTAGTACCTTCAGCGACGGGCCATTTCTGTACAAAAAACCCATATGTAGAACGTGTGCCAAATTTTTCATGCAATAAACAGATATACATGCCTGTCCCAGTACGTCATGATGTGTCACATAAATTGAATTAAGCACTTACATAAAAACCATAAAGATGTTAAGATTGACAATGGTATAGAAGCGTTCCCTCAAAAACTGTTTGTCTAGATCGAGGCCTCTATGTGGAAAAGCTTTTCTTGGAAACCGTTGTCCTTCAAACCTACTGTACCACTGATACAGTCTAGTTAGTTCCAATAACATCCCGAATTGATTTATTTATGGAAGTACTATCGCATGGGAACGTTCAACTATGTGAAGAATATAACAATAGAAGGTTTATATGTAAATAGAGTACTAGGCCCGAGTGTGTAAAGGTATTCACAGAAAACGCATGCACAAGAGATCTAATTTTAAACATACCTTTGTGTTCGTCTACTTACGTATAACTATATATTTCTATATCGAATCCATAAATTCCATAGTAGTGGCAGACTGACGTTGATTCAGGCTGTACGAGCTAACCACTTATATTCAATAAGGGATAAGAGATTTGTGGGATGTTCACCATATTTGGTAGAACGAACGCTCAAAGTTTAAATGCTACAAATGGATTGAGTTTCCGTTTGATAGCTGACATTAATACCACTAAATATCCAAATTTAAGTTAAGCACATTGCAAACAATATATATATTTATCTATTATATATGAGCATGAAAAAAATAAATCAAACCGTTCAATTGCAACTTTAAGAGGATATTCCTGAGCCGGCTGAAATATGCAGATTTGAAGTTTATTTACTCAATTTAATTTAAATATTAGGCAATAATTTGTGATGTTGTTGTTGAACTACTGAAGTCTTGTATTTCTTTTTTGTGGGGGGAGTTACCGCACCCTGTACCAACAATAATGCAAATGTGAAAAAAACTATATGTAACGTAGAGACAATATAAGGGTGCAGCATAATAAGGATTTCTTAGTTGAGGCTATTTAAGAGAGTTTTACCAAATGATGAATATTCAACATCATGTGAATTCGAGACAAAACAAAATGATGTTAGCAAAGAAAGAACATTGATAGGTCAATGAACTGACTATAGGGATTCCGTTGTCATGCGGGTGGAACATGAAATTCATCTGCCGCTGAAAAGGTAATTTAAATGTTGAAAACCATGTCATGCTTCGAAATATGATAAATCAAAAACCTATTTTACTGCATAAATGCAGTAAAATAGTAACGGTATAGCTATGTTAGATAAAGTTTCACAACTCAGTTTTTAGCCATGGTTGAATGATGTATATCGAGTAAAGTACTATAGTTTCATTTAAGTGCAGTGTGATATAAGTAAACAAGGGCGTCTAAAGTTTTAAAACAGTTGACTTTCAAATAAGGGGATTACCCTCTTTTTTCACAACATTACTGACTTGGCTTTATTTAGCTGCCTTTTGCTAACTGAATCACTCCAACTGTTGTCGGCCAAACTAGCTGTTCTTCAGAAAGAGGGTTCCCTTTATTGACATAAATTAGTCATCGGAAATATTTGTATTCTATGTGGTGTGAGAATGATTCGACAAAGTTTTTATACACTTGAATGATATGCATACAGAAAACTTCTTGCCTAAATACTTCCGACTTTCATTTATCATCACTTCTTAGCCGAAATAACCGAAGAGAAATATAACTGATTTAATATAACGCAATTGTGGTTTAATTTCGACTGTCGTTTCCTCTTTCAGCAGTTCATATAGTTAGTAGAAACTGCTGTATCACTTTGATAGTTAGCACCGACTATTCGCGAGTAAGCGAGTAAATATAAACAAAAAAAAAATAATATATATATACATCAAAAGATGAAAATTGGTTTAAAATGCAACGTGACTTCCAAAAAGTACCTGGGCATTAACAGAAAAAACACCCTATTATCAAGTGAACTAAATTTAGATGTAAAAATTGCTTACACGAATAGGAAGTTTTCAAACAAATACCGTTTAAAAGTCATCGTTGTTAACACGGTATCTAAGTTATTTTTACTTATAGTAGGCCTCTCTGAGTTTGTACTACATTTATTTTTTTCAGAACCATAACCAGACAACAAGAGAGAAGTTTCTTCCAGTTTCGTGCTTATTTTTTTCAAAGTTGTGAACTTCACAAGCATACTTAGCATTTTCATATGTTTCATTACGAAAAACAAACACTGAAGGGAATTTATAACCTCTGAAAAAGGCTGTTACTTGTTTGTTTATGTTTATCAATAGGCCTATTCAGTATGCTGAGACTATACTCGATGAAGCCGTTTCATGGTAGCGACATAGTTCAAAGTCAATTATTTGCTGACAATAGCCCCTCTCCCAAACTCACACACACACCTTTCAAGCTGGTTCATGTTGATGTTTTACTTATATTAAGGAGTGTTATATAGTATGAACAAAAGTTTCCATGGATGCAATCCTTTCGTGCATTACAACACTTACGAAAAAGTAAGTTGATGGCCCCAGTTAATGGCCGACGTACTCCGCCCATCATGTCATTGCTTTTGTCTTCTTTTTGTCCTCTTCAAAATGAGAGAAGGGGTAGGAGGTTTAAGGATTTCCTCAAAAACTTTTTGGTCTCGAACTTAGTCTCGATTTCGATTTCTCTTACAAACCTCACCATGTGCAGTTTTGTTTAAAACCAAGTTAGAGGTGTAAAAAGGCGGTTAGTATCACAAAAGAAAAAAGAAAAGTGCTATATCAACATGCGTGGTAAAAAAAGCGTGGAAGGCTAATGGGTGGCTGTTTTCTGGAGAAAACCTGTTTCAGAATTTCAGATTATAAGCGACCAAGAATGTGCGTACATTCCATCTCTCCGCTGATGAGATGTAATCCGTTAAGGCTTTGAATAAATGTGATAACTCCTGTCATTTATTCTTTTTATTTAAAGGTTAACCGGAAGATTTAAAGGCCAATCCCTCTCAACCCAGACAATTCCAATTCTCCTAACCTACCGTACCTAGTTAAATCCTTTACACAACTGTCTAAAATTCATCCCCGTCCAGACAAAATCTCAGTTCATTGCTTAAAGGCAGTCATTCGTCACCCTAAACGACAGTTTCAGTATACATATATCAAAACCCTCAATTGGCACAGCTCTTTGATTGGCATCACATTCAAACAATGCATCATTGCTAAATTACACAGCATGGGCACTAAGAGTGTCTTGATTACACATTATGGACTTGTATGGCCACTGAGACAAGCCATGAAGCAATAAACAAGGTTTGTGTCTGGATAAAGATGAGTTTTAGATAAATGTGGGAGGGGCTAGAAGTAAGTAGGTTGGGAGAATTGGAAATGTTTGGAATGAAGAAAATATGCCTTTAAAGTGAGCATATCAGATCCAAAGTGTGATCAGAACACTCTCAGTACGTACATGCTGTGTAATATAAGGTACAACACTCTGCATTTTTTAATTTGCTGTCAATCAATGCGGCCTGGAGCAGTGCCGATTGAGAAGTTCTCTAGACTACCTCAGAAATGGTAGTTTCGGATGAGAATTGATTTTAAGAGGAGTGACAGTAATATAGCGGTAATCGTATCTAAGTCCTACATTTAAGCGGTGAGGTATAGGGGGTTTTTACCATTCACACCTATGTACAACGGCGCACACACGTATACTATAAAAAGTGACCTGTAGGGTTTCTATAGTATTGACGTCATCGTGGGCATGTCCACTCTAAATTAATTTGCTGGTCAACAGTAACACCACGATAAATCAACCGCAACAACCGGGTTAACAATTTCAACTACTTATGTAGTGTTGCTAATTATAGATATCTGGTGACAGCGCGGTAATCCGGTTGCTTTTAAGTTCTGGCTGTACTTCCGATGGTCCAACAAATAACGTTTTGTACATTAGGAATATACATTTGTACTTTTTTTCTAGGAATTGTCAACCAAGTTTCGTTATCAGTGATTGTATACAACTCACATACTCTAACGTCATTACCAACTATTTTGTCGGAAGAGGATGGGATTTTGCGCGATAACCACTTTCGAAGGACAATAGCACATACGCATATACACATGTTTTGCCTACAACACTTTTTCATTTGTTTTTTATTTGAAATACCCATTAACAAATGACGTTTAATGCAAATCACTCACTGTCCATTTCTTTGTGAAAGGAAACATTAATGAGCAAAAATGATACTCTATCAAGGAAGTAAGGTACTTCCGGAAGTTGTCCATCAGTAGCATGTCTCGCTATATCTAAAACAATGTATTTGGCATGGTTAGGTGGTAGTGGCTTAGCGTTCACACAATGTGGGGGCAGTTTCCCTTCCCTGAACTAATCAAATGGATTGCACTTTCCCGTTTCGGCTTTTTCACCAATATATGAATGCATTTTTATGTATATATTCAAAAAGCATGCTCAAAAGGCAGTTGTTCCCACTTAACGCCACCGTGGTCATACAGATCATAAAAAAGGTTAACTCACGTACCGTGTCAACGCTGTTACTCATGCATGCACCTCAGTAAATGCTGACGATTCATGCTGTTGGTACGTTTGAAAATAGCGCTGCAGTTACGTAGAGGTATCACTGCAGACGGTATGCCTGTGTGCACACGTATCGTATGGCATTTCTTAAACCTGTTATTCGAAATAACAGGGAAAATCGAGGGAAAATTATCCCCACACAGCGATACAGTTGGCATATGTGAGGACTAAAATTCATACCCGTAGGAAGCGGTGGGCTGGGGGCGGCAGCCCCCACAAAGGAAAATGAGGGGTGGAAGCGTGCTTCCGCCCGTCCCCGCTTCACGGGTCTGAAAACCTCTTTTTTATTATATGAAATCTTAAATAAAGAAAAGCAAAATGTCCGGCGCACTTCGCGCCCCGCAAAATGCAATATAGAATGCATTAGTTCTTCCTCGTAAATCAGTTGGGTAAACTTTTCCGAGTTCTGGTAATGATAAAATCAGATCTTTACCATATGTGATACTACATCATCAAGAGACACCGGCAGCTATATTGCTATTTTTGTACACTGTCTTTCATACAATTACAAATTTTCTTCAATGAGAGCTCTTGATTTTGAAATATTTTGTCTAAAAAGGACAACAAAGTTTAAGAAACTTTTGAAATGTCATCAGACAGGCCTTAGATAACATTATGAAGCAACAACGATTCAGTCGTCATGCAATCATCCTCAGATTTGCCACCAATATATGAAGGAAGTGCAGATTATTCAGTAATCCCCCAACTCTTTAAATTTCGTTGCAGGAAACCCAGAATCCAAAGCTTTCTGCAGTATAAGCTCCATATCTACATGTACTATGTACTTGTTTTAAAGGGGCAAAAGTTTCCGCGTGTTTTGCGCGCCGCAATACGTCCCTGACACAGTGGTGTTCACATTTGAAGTAAAAATCGAAAAACTTAGCTACTACTTACAAGCCCGAAACATTCAATTTTCGGCTGTCTGAGGGGTCGCGATTTTTGAAAAATTTTTGTAGGCTCCGCACCAACTGAAGATAGTCTTTCGAGCAAGAATTCATATTTCAGGCAGGGAACCATTGACCTGCGGTACTCAAATGCCCTCATACTAACCTATCACCAGATACCTTTCAACCCTGTCAGTTGAGAACCGTAGTCTGTGCACGGATTCCTTAGTTACTGAAATGACTAAATGTTTTCAGTGTTCAATGCCACAGAGCAGTGACGTAGTACAGGAGGCAGGGGCGATTGCCCCGTGGCTCGAAAAATTGAAAAATTAAGAAATTTGCCATTTGAGACACCAGTTTAATACAGTTCGGTCTTCCCAACTTTTCCTCCATAAAATTCCCAATTCTTCCTTATAAAAGCTACGCGCAAATATTACGTTCCTAATACAGTAATGTTCACTCTTAGGAAAAAAATGAGATTTTTTAATTTTTTTTATCTTAAATTGTTCTTGCTCGTACTAGAAAAAAGCGAAAAAAAAATTAGCATCTAAATGAAACTTTTGGCCAATGGGGTAGGGTGAGGTGCATGGTTCAAAATTGTTCCGCCCCCTCCACTTTCATTTTGCTTTCTACTACACGTACTGGGCTAAATTACACCCCCCCCCCAAAAAAAAAAAAAAAAAAATAATAATAAACCCGGTCGAACTGTCGCTATAACCCAGGAATTGCACCTGTGCACCTGCAGATTCTTAACGCGAGAAACTAAGGAGATATCACATACGCAGAGTTAGGTTAGTGATAGCCTACCACTCACTGGGACTTTGATACACAGCACTACGCATCCATAACAAAGAAGGGGGGGGGGGTAATCCCAACTGAAGCAGTAGGACATTTAAATCAATGTAGGTTGAACAGCATTAGATCAACGTTGAGAATATCGGACATCTGTCATACAATGCCTTAAAAGTTTCTTTCCCTGCTCAGCCCTCTGAATGAAACTTTCAGCTTCGCCACTGTCAAGTTGAAGAGGGTGCCAAACACTTTGAAAAGTTGAATTATGGCATGTGAACATCAATTGTTCCCATAATGGACGATTGATCTTCAATGAAACTCTCCCCTGCGGTCCCTGTGGCAGTTGGGGTTCGTGTCTTTAGAGTGAAGTCAAATGTAAGATTAAAATAAGAAATTCACACGATGAGTTTTATTTAAATTATTTGGATCATTTTTTTCGAGAACACTGGATGCCAAGTTTGTGCATCGAGGATTGAACCCAAAAGATCTGATGGTAACCAGCGAAGGTGCGTATTAACTCCCCATTATCCTGAATGTGATTTAGCGAAATACCATTATTTTTCTGGTTTGCACTGGTCAAGACCTTAAATCTAGTTTATATTAACTTTGCCTTACATATTTGGGTTTACTTTTCTTTCGGGAACTTCCCAAAGGTAAATCAAACTTCAGTAGTTATGAAATGCTATTTCTATCCTATACAAACACGACTTCTTCTTAAAGTCCTGTTATGATCCGTATTATACTGTTTATTATGTTCATTTATGCCAAGATTGACCTACCAAATTAATATTCCTTTTGGCTTCAGAAAGAAAAGAGTGAAACGGTTGAAGTTATAATTTGTCAAGGTAAAGGAACTTGGTGGCAGAAAATTCCTGTTCTTCCTATTTAGTTTTGATAGATTGGTGTTACCTCATTCAAGGACATTTAATAATATGGGAGTGATGTTTAAGGCGGTGATGAATTACACCAAAACTTTATTATCATCCACTCTTATCTATATTTAAAAATAATCGTTGATCATATTAATGAACCAAGTTGAACAAAATTGAAAAAAATAAAAACTCGTGGAGTGGTAGCTCGGGTTCCTAGTCTAGATACCGAAAAACTACTATAAATAATTCATAGCATTTGACAGGACACAAATACACTTGTCAGTTTTTGGACAGCGGAGTGTGAATATAATTGTGTTCGAACCACGGACTTATAAACATTGACAGCATGTTACGCAGGGGCGGCGCCAGCTGGGGGGGGGGGGACGGGGGCCACCCCCCCCCCGTCGGGGAACACTGGCCCCCACGTCGGGGAAGGTCGGCGGTTTCGTCGGGGAGGCCTAACAATAAAAAAAAAATTAATAAAAAATCCTGCAAGGACTGAAGTTACTGGGTGGGTGATTTTGAACATATTTTTTGTTTTGTAAAGCCATTTTAATGCATATTGGAATCGATTTTCAAGCACTTTTTCTTAGCTCTGTTATACCTCGTTCCATGTTCCTTGTCCTATCTCATTCCCCGTCGGGGAAGGACGGCATTTTTGGGGGACGCCTAAAAACTGTGAAAAACGTAAAGGACTGAGGTTACCGGATGGATGGTCATGAACTGTTTTTTGTTTATCACATCTTTTTCTTTTGTAACGCTATTTTAATGCATACCTGAATCGGTTTTAATTACTTCTTACTACTATCCCTCATCCCGTCTTCAATTCGTGCGCGCAAGGTCATGCCCCGGTCGGGGAAGACTCCCCTCCCCCTGTTGTTGAGAAAAGAAAATTTCGTCGGGGAGCTTTCATCTACAGGCCGATAAAAGATGTGGGTCAGATAAGTTCAGTCACCTAAACGACCTTCTTGATTTTGTTCACTTGAACACCATTTTCTTCTAAGACACTCCCAATTCCGAATTTTCTGTGCAAAAACGGGCGAGTAGTTGTTCATGTACATGCAGTGCCTGATGGTGTGTCATCTGGCCTGCCCCGACAACCGAATTTTAGCAACAGTAATGAAAATCGGCCAGGCCGTTTTGAGCTATAATGCTAAACAGTAGCGTAAGAATGTCTCCCCATCAGTCTGACTGAAAATTCATTTGAAGCCACCTTGTAACGTGACATATTTTCAAATACGTCGGAAGAAATATCATTTAAAGTCTGGATTTCGGGCAGTCACGTAGAAAATTTCATATATGTAGAGGATTTTGCAATTAAATATAACGAAGATTCCTAGTAGAGTCAAACACATTAATAGTTTTCAATTCCGTTGGATAGTTCCCCCCGGGCCCCTCCCAAAAAAGGGACAAGACCATTATATCTAATTGCAGCAGTACCTATGTAATCTGGTAATTTTCTGATCACTTATAGCAAGTTGGTCTTTTTCTTGTTGGAAGTTAAACGTTCATTTCAACGAAAGCTCAAAATAACGATGGTTTCATCTCTACTTACAAGTCTGGGAAATGCCGTTTCCGGACCTCTGAGGCTTTAGATTTTTTTTAACAATTTCCTGTACTTTCCGCGCCAATTGGTGGTGCCGCTTCGCTTAGATAGTATTTTGGCCCAATAGATTACTTATCAGAACATCTTCGTTTTGTGGCAGTGTTATAAAGTGAAAATTTTATTGCGAAAGAAAGCTTAAATTAATGACTACTTTGTTTCTAGTTACCAGCCCGGGAAATGTCTTTTCTTGTTATCTGGGGGTTCTCAATTTTTCAAAAATATCTGTGCGCCGTCTTTCGGGCACGATTACATTTTTCGGAAAAAATTCCGCCCTCCCAAAATGAAACGCTCCCGTACGCCTATTTCAATATATAAAATATAAGACTTCAAATACATGGGAAAACAAACTTTTTCCTCGGGAAAATTTTCCAATATGGTCCGAGGGCCTTAATCTGCCTGATGATATACAGTAACCCCCAAAAAACTACAGATCACCCCCACTTGATTTTTTTTGTAAGGAGGTTAGATTCTTCCATACCCCCCCTCCCCCCCCCCCAAAAAAAAAAAAAATCTGTCATAAAATTACAATTTTCCCCATTTTCCAATTTCGATGGGTTCTCAGTACACAAATAACCAAAGCCAACCCTTCAAATCACCCCGACATTTTACCTAATTTTGTTCTTGAAAGGCATATCAGTTAGTAAAGAACCCAAATGTTTCATTTTAACCTTGCCAAAAACAAATTTTCTAATATTAAATCCCCAAATTTCTACAATATAATAAGCCCTACATTTTCAAATCTTCGTTCAAAAGAGGGAAAAATTTCGGGCAAATTTCTAGTCTCGTCTTGAGAGCCTAGTTCGTAAACCTAGAATGGTTACATGCAAAACGCCAACAGAATTTCAGCTGTCGAGTACAAAACGTTTTTGATTTTGCCGATATGAAGGGTAGATTCTTCAATAAACACACCAACTTTTAAATGGTCCTTACAAAAGTCAAAATTGTTTCAAAATTTTTTAAATTTTTCTTCAAACAGTCAAAATAAACTCCAAATTTTTAAGTATTTGTTAAAAGGAAAGACAAAAATTTCGGCGCGCTACGCGCGCCTCATATGCTGACAAGTCACGTCCCGCTGGGACTTTCTCATCGCCATTGTCGGGGTCTTGAAATGCTGGCCCCCCTGTCGGGCAAATCCTGGCGCCACCCCTGATGTTACGTAAACGTCCTATCGTAGACGGTCGCCACCGGCTTCGACAAAAAATTGGCACCAAGATGACCGTCGTGATCCTATAAATTGTCTGATTTGGCGACTACGCTCTTTAATATTTTAAGCAAAAGTTAAACTTGAATGGGAAACGATATCATGTTCCTGCAATGCGTGAAGTAATTTTGACCTTACCTTACCATATTTCAAAAATATTTCAACTTTCTTGCAAAATATGATAATATACTTGGGCAAGTCTAAACTTTCACACAAAACCACACGAGACAGCCATCTTGGTGCGCTTTTCTCACACCTACGCTAGCGACGATGTACCTGTTGTATGCTCTGTCCATGTATAGGAAGTCCGTGGTTCGAACCATCAATGATTTAAGGATTATTTTATTATAACCACACAAGACATTTAAAGTGTATGTGCATGAAAACTCACCGTTGTTTTTAGTGTTCTTTAATTGACACCAAAATTTTAAAATTCAAAAGATGCAGGGTAGTTTACATTGTATAAAATAAAGAAGGGTGGTTGCATCACACATACAACCTTGTATATGCTGACCAGGACATGGTCTTAAACAATAAAATAGGTTTGTAATTTCACAAGGATGAGTTCAATACCTTTATGGGAGGAGCTAAAAATTGCACAGTTGGAAGAATTTTAACAGTCGGGGATGGAATTATAAATTCCTTGTCAAGTGGCTTACGTGATTCATTCTCTATCACTTACTCCCCTCCTATCGCAATTGAGACTGTATGTAAACTACTTTGTCGGCATCTAACTGAAACTATGTGAAACATTCGTGTTCAGGTGTTGATGTGTCTTGAAATCCCATCTGACTGACTGACTGACCGACTGACCGACTGACCGACTGACCGACTGACCGACTGACCGACTGACCGACTGACCGACTGACCGACTGACTGACTGACTGGCTGAATAAATGAATGAATAACTGTCTTACTGATTCTTGACTGATTAATTCTACAGTCACTTTTGTATTCAAAGAAACTCAATTCAGTTAAGTTTCGCAAACCTTTATTTTAGAGTCAATAATAGATTAAGAATAATGCATATTTAATACTGACAGACGTTTAGCAACGTTGGAGTGAAAGCAACGGCTCACGGTAGTATGATCATACGGCGTACCTTACGTACTTACCCCAGAGAGCTGTTAAAAGCTCTCTGCTCAATCCTTACACAGACGTATCGAATGAAAACAATCCGGCTCTGCGGTGTACGTGCAAAATACGGGAAATAAACCAATGCATTATCGCTATGGGTAATAAACGCATCACCATTCTGGAAGAAAGAGTTTTATATCGTATATGTGAAGTTCTTAAAGAGAAAATGTTCTTAACTCAGACAATTCCAATTCTCCCAGTTAAGTTATCGCTAGCCCCGCCCTAAATGATTGAAGCTCCTCCTTGAACAGCCACGAACATTAAAGTTGCTCAAGGCCATATGGTGAGCATACAAGGCCCGAATGTGCTGTTAGATTCCTCTTTCTGCGTGCTGTGCAGAATAGCATATTTATTTTTATGGAAATTTGTTCGATAGTATTAAGCAATTTATAATATTAATATTCGGACATAATCTAGAAGGTCATTTTTAGACAATACCATAACTTACTCTGGCTAAAAAGCAGCTTCTTCCTTTCTCAAACTGAAATAATCCTACACACTAACGAGCTTGTGCAACGGATGTTAGAAAATATTGCACTAAAATTTGTGAGGGTCATTAAGGGGCAAGTGTATTAACTGTCATATTTTAAACCTCTGTAAGGAATTTCAATTCTGTGTCGTCCAGCTGTCTATAATTTACCGTATTGTTTATCCACATGTAGTACGCAACTGTATCAACTCTGCTTTAAGATTCATGACTTAATTTGCAAGAAACCGCTTGATAAAGAACAAGTATCAATTTTTTAAGGCGTTTGCTGTCTTTCAAAGAGAATCTTGTGTGAAGGAGTTAAATAATTGAGTAATTTGAGCTTATTAGATAGTTTATAAAAGTGTGATAATAACACCTAAGATGATTCAAACGGAAATGAGGAAAAGGAAACGTAAAAAATAATTAACAAGTGTAGCTACTGACAGCTTAAAGTTCAAAGTAAATTATATTTGCTTTTTCTTACGTGCCTTCATCTTCATTGAGATCTTTTCCGTCTGTAGGCTTTCTTCAAAAATTTGAAAAAGAGTAGATAGATTGAAATAGTTCGCGAGGCTTGAAAGAGCAGGAAGAGGGGGAAGGGGTTACATGCCAGATGTATGAGGGAAAGGGAGGAATTAACCAAAGAAGGACATTTTTAGCAGCCATCGTATAATTTAGAATGAATCAGGAGATGAACTGCCCCTATGCTAAATGTCTTGATTGCTGTACAGGTATAATCAAGGGGCGTAGCAAGAGAGTGGAGTTGACGGACAGGGTTTAGGTAATCTATAGGGTTAAAAGGCTCCCAACCAAATAACCCGGAGGTTTGTTAGACATAGGTCAAAGGTCTCATCTTACTTCGAACCTTCTTATTGATATTAGGGGGGGGGGGGGACATGATGAAAGATTCCATCTTACTTTTGTTACTTAGACCTTCTCTGCCAGATTTTCTCTTATCACTTCAGAGAGTAAATGAAGCTCACTACACGCACACTTGATATAGTGACATTTCACGTCTGGTTAATTGATTGACAGTAACATATATATTAAAATACACAAAAACATACCTAACATTTTGGGTTAAGCTAACAGGCCAGTCAAGCATGTATTAATTGCTTTTCAGTGTGAACACAATGAAAGCATAGCTCATTTGAGTACACATATCATGTAACAAACTCACATAGCAGTTACACCTCAAACCGCCTTTGATCTACTGGGATCATGCAGGAGGTGTAACTAATCACCCCCCCCCCCCCCACTGGGATGTTTATGTTGCTCTCTCAAGAAGCAACGTCACAGTATGGATGGTCCTCGCGGTCCTTTTTCAATGGGTCTCTGAAGGTCTTGCTAGGCCAATGGATACAATGTCATCTAGAGAGTACACAGAGAGAAAATGATTAACGCTTGTAAGATAATAAGATCAACTCTATTAAATTCAGTCGACATTGAATACTCCCATAAAACAATTAAAAGCCAAAAAGAAATTGCCAAACATTCAACAATATTCGTATATATCGACCTGAAACTTGAGCAAGTCTAAACTTTCACACAAAACCACAGGAGACAGCCATCTTGGTGCGCTTTTCTCACACCTACGCTAGCGACGATGTACCTGTTGTATGCTCTGTCCATGTATAGGAAGTCCGTGGTTCGAACCATTAATGATTTAAGCATTATTTTATTATAACCACACAAGACATTTAAAGTGTATGTGCATGAAAACTTCCCGTTGTTTATAGTGTTCTTTAATTGACACCAAAATTTTAAAATTCAAAAGATGCAGGGTAGTTTACATTGTATAAAATAAAGAAGGGTGGTTGCATTACACATACAACCTTGTATATGCTGACCAGGACATGGCCTTAAACAATAAAATAGGTTTGTAATTTCACAAGGATGAGTTCAATACCTTTATGGGAGGAGCTTAAAATTGCACAGTTGGAAGAATTTTAACAGTCGGGGATGGAATTATTAATTCCTTGTCAAGTGGCTTACGTGATGCAGTCTCTATCACTTACTCCCCTCCTATCGCAATTGAGACTGTATGTGAACTACTTTTTCGGCATCTAACTGAAAATATGTGAAACATTCGTGTTCAGGTGTTGATGTGTCTTGAAATCCCATCTGACTGACCGACTGACCGACTGACCGACTGACCGACTGACCGACTGACCGACTGACCGACTGACTGACTGACTGAGAGACTGACCGACTGACTGACTAACTGGCTGAATGAATGAATGAATAACTGTCTTACTGATTCTTGACTGATTAATTCTACAGTCACTTTTGTATTCAAAGAAACTCAATTCAGTTTAGTTTCGCAAACCTTTATTTTAGAGTCACTAATAGTTGAGGAATGATGCATATTTAATACTGACAGACGTTTAGCAACGTTGGAGTGAAAGCAACGGCTCACGGTAGTATGATAATACGGCGTACCTTACGTACTTGCCCCAGAGAGCTGTTAAAAGCTCCCTGCTCAAACCTTACACAGACGTATCGAATGAAAACAATCCGGCTCTCCGGTGTACGTGCAAAATACGGGAAATAAACCAATGCATTATCGCTATGGGTAATAAACGCATCACCATTCTGGAAGAGAGAGTTTTATATCGTATGTGAAGTTCTTAAAGAGAAAATGTTCTTAACACAGACAATTTCAATTCTCCCAGTTAAGTTATCGCTAGCCCCGCCCTAAATGATTGAAGCTCCTCCTTGAACAGCCACGAACATTAAAGTTGCTCAAGGCCATATGGTGAGCATACAAGGCCCGAATGTGCTGTTAGATTCCTCTTTCTGCTTGCTGTGCAGAATAGCATATGTATTTTTATGGAAATTTGTTCGATAGTATTAAGCAATTTATAATATCAACATTCGGACATAATCTAGAAGGTCATTTTTAGACAATACCATAACTTACTCTGGCTAAAAAGCAGCTTCTCCCTTTCTCAAACTGAAATAATCCTACACACTAACGAGCTTGTGCAACGGATGTTAGAAAATATTGCACTAAAATTTGTGAGGGTCATTAAGGGGCAAGTGTATTAACTGTCATATTTTAAACCTCTGTAAGGAATTTCAATTCTGTGTCGTCCAGCTGTCTATAATTTACCGTATTGTTTATCCACATGTAGTACGCAACTGTATCAACTCTGCTTTAAGATTCATGACTTAATTTGCAAGAAACCGCTTGATAAAGAACAAGTATCAATTTTTTACGGCATTTGCTGTCTTTCAAAGAGAATCTTGTGTGAAGGAGTTACATAATTAAGTAATTTGAGCTTATTAGATAGTTTATAAAAGTGTGATAATTACACCTAAGATGATTCAAACGGAAATGAGGAAAAGGAAACGTAAAAAATAATTAACAAGTGTAGCTACTGACAGCTTAAAGTTCAAAGTAAATTATATTTGCTTTTTCTTACGTGCCTTCATCTTCATTGAGATCTTTTCCGTCTGTAGGCTTTCTTCAAAAATTTGAAAAAGAGTAGAAAGATTGAAATAGTTCGCGAGGCTTGAAAGAGCAGGAAGAGGGGGAAGGGGTTACATGCCAGATGTATGAGGGAAAGGGAGGAATTAACCAAAGAAGGACATTTTTAGCAGCCATCGTATAATTTAGAATGAATCAGGAGATGAACTGCCCCTATGCTAAATGTCTTGATTGCTGTACAGGTATAATCAAGAGGCTCAGCAAGAGAGTGGAGTTGACGGACAGGGTTTAGGTAATCTATAGAGTTAAATGCTCCCAACCAAATAACCCGGAGGTTTGTTAGACATAGATCAAAGGTCTCATCTTACTTCGAACCTTCTTATTGATATTGGGGGGGGGGGGGAGGACATGATGAAAGATTCCATCTTACTTTTGTTACTTAGACCTTCTCTGCCAGATTTTCTCTTATCACTTCAGAGAGTAAATGAAGCTCACTACACGCACACTTGATATAGTGACATTTCACGTCTGGTTAATTGATTGACAGTAACGAATATATTAAAATATTCAAAAACATACCTAACATTCTGGGTTAGCTAACAGGCCAGTCAAGCATGTATTAATTGCTTTTCAGTGTGAACACAATGAAAGCATAGCTCATTTGAGTACACACATCATGTAACAAACTCACATAGCAGTTACACCTCAAACCGCCTTTGATCTACTGGGATCATGCACGAGGTGTGACTAATCACCCCCCCCCACTGGGATGTCTATGTTGCTCTCTCAAGAAGCAACGTCACAGTATGGATGGTCCTCGCGGTCCTTTTTCAATGGGTCTCTGAAGGTCTTGCTAGGCCAATGGATACAATGTCATCTAGAGGGTACACAGAGAGAAAATGATTAACGCTTGTAAGATAATAAGATCAACTCTATTAAATTCAGTCGACATTGAATGCTCCCATAAAACAATTAAAAGCCAAAAAGAAATTGCCAAACATTCAACAATATTCGTATATATCGACCTGAAAACCGTAGCAAGGATGAATCTGATATACAGCTCTTATTCCTCACTCTAAAGTGTATAATTTTACAGGTAGTCTACATAAATTCTCAACTCTCATAGGCCCAGCTCTTTAAATGACATCCAGTTCCAAACAATGTAGAGTAGCTCATATTTCGCAGCTTGTGCTTAGAGTGTACTGATTATAGTGTTCACTTTAAGGCCCTATATACTCAGAAGGGTATGCCATGAAAGAATAAAGAAGGATTGAGACAGTTGTTGGAAGCTAGCAGAATCAGGGAGCTGATCCCCGGTAGAATTACATGATGTACAGTTCCTTCTTACCTTTTGTTACATCCTACTTCTCTGCAGGGGTGGCGCTATGATTTGCCCGACAGGGGGGCCGGCATTTCAAGGCCCCGACAAAGGCGATGAGTTAGTCCCGGGGAGACATGACTTGGCACAATTTGAGGCGCGCGTAGCGCGCCGAAATTTTTGGCTTTGTTTTTAGCAAACACCACAAAATCTGGAGTTTATTTTGAAGGAAATTTAAAAATTTTGAAAGAAATTTGGCTTTTGTGAGGACTTTTAAAAATTTGGGGTGTTAATCGAAGAATCTGTCTTTCATATGGTCAAAACAAAAACGTTATTTAGGCGACAGATGAAATTCTTTTGGGTTTATCGTACTAAGCTTACGTGTGAAGGCTTTTAAACGAGACTGGAAGTTTGCCCGAAAAGTTTTCCCTTTTTTGAACGAAGATTTGAAAATTAAGACCTTATAATATTGGAGGAGATTTGGAATTTAATGAAAGGAATTTTGGTTTTTGGTAAGGGTATAATGAAAAATTTAGGTTTTCAGTTAATGGTATGCCTTTCAAGAGCAAAATAAGGTAGAATGTCGGGGTGGTTAACAGAGTTGGCTTTGGATATTTATTTTACGGAGTATCCATAGAAATTGGAAAATTTTTCCACTTAAACAATCTGAAGCTTATTTTGGAGCAAAATTTGTAAGTTTATGACAGATTCTAGGGTTTTTTTATCGAAAAATCTGACCTTATTTTAAAAAAATCAAGTAGGAGGTGATCTGTAGTTTGACCCTCGGACCATATTGGAAGATTTTCCCGCGGCAAAAAATTTGGCTTTCCACATGTTTGAAGTTTTATATTTTATATATTGACATAGGCGTACGAGAGCGTTTCAGTTTGGGAGAGGTAGAATTGTCTTTTTTGTCCAAAAAATGTAATCCTACCCGAAGTACTAAGTAGAGGGCACAGAAATTTTTGAAAAATTGAGAACCCACAGACAGCAGGAAATGGCATTCTTCCAGGCCCTTTACTAGAAACATAGCAGTCGTTATTTCGACTTTCTTTCGGAATAATATTCCACTCCTTAAATTGCCCCCAAACGAAGAATAATTTGCAAGCATACATTGTTCTTTTAGGCAATCTGTTCGACCAAAACACTATCTAAGCGTAGCGCCACCTCAGTTGGCGCGGAGCGTACAGAAAATGTTAAAAAATCTGACCCCTCAGACAGCCGGAAATGGCATTTCCCAGACTTGTAACTAAAAATGAAGCAGAAGTTATTTGAGTTTTCCTTTCAAATGAAATTTTCACAAAAAACCAACTTGCTCAGTGATCAGAAAATTACCAGATAAAAGGTACTGCTACAATTAGATGTGACGGTCTTGTCTCTTTTCGGGGGAAAACTATGCAACGGAATTGACCATATTCATTTTGAACTCTATATGAATCTTCGTTCTATTCAATTGCAAAGTCCACAAAACAGATGAAATTTTCTACGTGACTGCCCGAAATCCAGACTTTAAATAATTCTACTTCCAACGTATTTGAAAATATGTCACATTACAAGGTGGCTTCAAATGAATTTTCAGTCAGATTTATGGGGAAACATCCTAACACTGGTGTTTATCACCACGTACTTGTAGCTGAAAACGGCCTGGCCGATTCTCATTACCGTTGCTAAAATTCGGCATTCGGGCCAGGCCAGATGGCAGAACATTTTTGTGAGGAAAATTCGGAGTTGTGAGTTTCCTTGAAGAATATGGTCGTCTGGTTAGCAAAGTTAAGAAGATCGTCAGGGTGACTGAAGTTTATCAGGCTGTAGATGAAGGTTTCCCGACGAAATTGGATTTTCTCAACAACAAGGGGAGCCTTCCCCGACGTGGCGTGATCTCGCACGCACGGATTGAAGATGGGATGAGAGATAAAAGAGCTAGTAAGAAGTGATTAAAAACGATTTAGGTATGCATTAAAATAACGTTGCAAAAGAAAAAAATATTTCAAGATCATCCATTCAGTTACTTCAGTCCTTCACGTTTTTCATTTTTAGGCCTCCCCGAAAAATGCCGTCCTTCCCCGACGGGGAGGGGGGAGGAGATAGGACAAGGGGCATGGAATGAGGTATATCAGAGCCCCCCCCCCCCCCGCTGGCGCCACCCCTGCTTCTCTGCCTGATTACTTCTTAGAGCTTCAGGGAGGAAATAAAGCTCACTACAAGCACACTTGATATAGTCGGGTTTCACATCTGATAAAATGATTGCTAGTAACAGATGTATTAAAATACACAAAACGGTATACGTAACATTTGCGTTAGCTAATAGGCCAGTCAAGCATGCGTTAATTGCTTTTCATCATTAGCGCCTCGCCATAGGGGCACGGGGGAACTTGCCCCCCCCCCCAAAAAAAAAAAAAACATTTCCAAAGCATGGTCTTCAATTTTCCAAAAATAACGTTATTCGATATGACATGAATAAAAAGTAGCCTTCTTCTCAATCTGGTTAAACTATCCCAGCCTTCTCTCTCATACAAATGTCATGTATTATTTATAAAGTAAAAACTAATGCGTAATTGTCAAGGATATAGTTCGTAATTGTATTAAAATTTTAGCCCAGTACCGGCCGCCCAGAAGCGTTGATAGCACTACCAGCGACAATAGCACTTCTGAATCAGTACTGTTATTGGTGCTGGTAGCGTTACCAATGCTTCTGTGTGTCCAGTTCAGGTTTACAGGCTCATTTGACCACTGGTCGTATGAGTAAATATGATTCGAAAAGTTATGATTTCAATTTATTTCCAACGATGTGCAGCTCCTTGAAACAAAACAGTCCAGAACACATTTATGTTTGATATTTTGAAGAGGAACATATTCTAGGCATAGCTTACAGGGGAAATTTTTACTCGTTTCCCATGTTTGATTCTCGAGATATTAGAATTGAAGTTGACATATTTTCTACACAGAGTGAACTTGCAACAAGTAGACTTGATATCATGTATTCTTATTGATGGAAATGTTTAGTTGTTTTTCTCTAAAATTTAACACCATATTTATACAATTTAACTGTGATATATTGTAATCATAACGGCATCCCGAGCAATTGAAGTTTAAAAACTTAATTTGCCTTAAGAGCAAGATAGCATCCCTAATCAATTTAAGATCAAACAGCATGATCAAAAATAAATAAAAAACAAAACAAAACAAAACAAAAAAAGCATTGACCATCAATATGAATACATAACATAGCACCTACTTGGTTCAAGTTTACCTTTTGTAGAAAACGTGTCAACTTCAATTGCTAATATCTCGAGAACCGAACATGAGAAATGAATGAAAACTTCACCAGAGTGCTTAGAATATGTTCGTCTTTAACATGTTAAACAAAAATTTGGTTTTGGTCTATTCTTTTTAATGGAGATATAATTTGGGACAAATAAAGTGATATAATGTCACATCGCCCTGTAAAGGAGCCAGTACATTTTATCTGGTAATTTTCTGATCATTTTGCAATTTTATTTTGTTTTTATTAAAATGAAGGTTTTATTGCAAAGGAAAACTCGAAATAGCGACTGCTTAAATTCTACTTACAAGCCTGGCAAATGCAATTTCCGACTATCTGAGAGGTCGCGATTTTTCAAAATTTTCTGTACGCTCCACGCCAATCCAGGTGGCGCTCCGCTTAGATAGTCTTTCGGGCAGTCAGTCACCACTTCTCATGCCCCCCCCCCCCTTAAAATATATTTTTGCACGACATCCTCTAATACTACTTGAGACGCCTTTGTCTCAAGTTGAGTTTGCCCCCAAACAAATTTCCTTATATCCGCCCTTGCCTTTCATGCGGTGCGAACACAATGCAAGCATAGCTCATTTGAGGGCACAGATCACAGATACTAGTCACCCACACCGCCTTTGATCTACTGGGGCGTCTATGTTGCTTTCTCAAGAAGCAACATGGCGGCTTGAGTGGGCTGGAAAAATTAGAACTGTCCGGCTTGATAAATAACTGCATTTAAAATATAAATCAACAGATTCCACCTAAGCTAACGAGTCTTTGAATATGAGATTATGAATTTGAATAAATTGTGGTATTAAAATATAGTACTGGTGGTAAATGTGAGCACGGGACGCTTTCTCTCGGAGGGGAGGGGAGTGACCTTTCGCCCGACTCCAGATTCCAAACCAGGGCATATTTTCTTCCAGACTGAGGCACCAAAGTCTGCCCGATTCAGCAAGGTTTTGGCCAATTAGGGGGCTGCAGACCTATCCAGTCCGGTAAGGCAACGTATATGAGCCATTTTATCCATTATCATTTCAATCCCCAGGGCATTTATACAAAACTTGTCCACACCGCAAATTTATGTGGAGCCTCTCAGTCTACTGGAGGTCGTTCCACAAAGAGTTACGCACAATCTTAAGTTTGATTCACCATACTTAAGTCAACAGTAAATCATACTTAAGATTGTGCGTAACTCTTTGTGGAACGGGCCCCTAGTCTAGAACCCATGTTCGGTTGGGAACGAGTTCAGTGTGCAACATGTATACAGGAATGATGAAAATGGTTTTGAAATTTTGTATCCATATACTATAATTTCACCACACATTTTACATTATAATTTTGCATTCATCAGTGGGGTAGGTGAGGGGAAATGGAAGCTGTTCTTCACTTCCGTCCGAGTGGTTAGCATAGATTTAGGGGAATCTAAGACAATGCCCATAAAACACTGCCTCCAAATGTTTTTAATTTTGTTCAAAGTCATACTCCGATGTTATGAACCATGTGCAAACTGCTACCCTAGACAAAAGCTGCTACCCTAGACAAAAGCAGTCCCGAAGAACATGTATGATCCCACAAAAATGAAAGATTGACAGTTAAGTCAGTTAGGCGAAAGGCAAAACAATAGTTTGTAGAAAACCATAAGGCTGCACGACTTTCACCCCTGAATTCGATCTTACTAGAGACGAATCCGAACAGCAAGTGAAGGTCTGATTTCAGTCGGCCATACAGTAAGCTGGGGTCTATCACCTTAAAATCTTTCAGTTTCTGTTCATACCCGTATCATGGATGGTTGTACACTAATTTGTATCTTAATTCCTTCACTTTTACTGAATGTGAGGGTTTATAGTTCATGTATAGACAATAAATAAAGATTTAGGATTGATGGATCCCAGTAATGGTTGCCTGCAGTCACTAAAAGGAAGCTCTGATCGGATTCGACTCTAAATCTCAATCTGTTTGAAGACAAATTACTAAAAGAGTTTAACGATTCAAAGTTGCAACATAATTTCTCTGAACAAGAACTCATAATATCTCGTTGCTAGAAAAAGTAAAACTGAACTACACAACTACATGTGGCGCGACAAACATAAAGTGCATGCGCCCAAGGCCCAACATCTGATTGTATTAGCTGCGTTTGACTTAGCGAGTCGAGCAAGCTCAACTGGCTCAGCCAGCGATCGATCTTTTGAAAAAGTGATGTCAACGTCATCAAAACGTCACAACTTGAGCCGGCCAAAAAGACCAGCCCTCCGTGGTGGTCTAGTTGAGCCGTGGGATGTATTTTACGTCACATTTGGTCCAGTTCAGAAACTGGTTGAGCCAATTGAGCCGACTCGAGCCGCTAAATCGAACCCACCTTATGCTTCAGTGCTTAGTCAGCACAGGTGTTGGCTTTATTGAATTTGAGTGTAATTTCCATGCTCTAAGATCACGTTGACATACAAAACAGTCATGATGTACTTGCGGTTTATTCCAGACCAAACTGTCAAAGTTCCTTGTCGAATCAGAGGTGTAAAAATCAAATTTTAGGGAAGTACATGAGTCGTCTTATGTGAAAGGTGTAAACTTCAAACAGCTTATTGGAAGGAAGTGGGAAAAGTTGCAAAGAAAAACAAACATAGATTCTTTGACAATAAATAGTTACTCAGATGAAGTCATTTTTTGTTTTATTGTAGACGAAAACTGAGGAACTTAAATATCAAACAGTTTTTGTTTGCCAATAATTTATTTTACAATTTCCTCGTTCATTGACACCGACTCACAATAAGCGAGTTCGGTATTTGATTTGGTGGCTATGCACATGAGCACATCGTCCTAGTCGCCGGGATAAGCAAAGCAATCTTGCCGAAAGGCCCTTGGCCAGAGGGTCGGGGGAACTTAAGAAAGAACAAGACAGTCTCGCACCTACAACATGCATTCCCAAAGTGTGACTTTACCTGAAAATTTCGTGAATTCATTTTTCCTTAATCCAAGTGTGGTTTTGTGCATTGGACTGTGTTTTAATTGTTTTTTGGTGTAAAAATTTGTATTTTAATCTGCCGTAAAGGAGAACTGAGGACCGTATTTTCATACGAGCTGGCTAGACTTTTAGATAGTATTCTATGCACGTACTGACAAAAACAGGCAAATATCGTACACCGTGTGCTGAGCTCGGTTTTTGTATTCCACATTACGTCACACAATTCCACGCACCAACGAATTACCTAACTAGCTTATACTGACAGGACGCAACTCATACAATGAGCTATTTGGTAGTCTTCTAGGACTGAACAGATCTACTCCCATGGGCCATACAGGCGTCAGATTTGGTAAATCCAATTGTTCAAAAGATGTTGCATGCATCATGTCACACATTGGGCATGGAAATTTCTTTCCTTTTTAATTACCTCTTTTTTACCTTAAGGTACAAGAAAAAAAAATCTGCAACTCTGTACCCTTAAAGACAAGCAACTATTTAAATAAAAAAGTTATCGTTGTCCGGAAATTTACATTTCTGTCAATACGGTTCCGCTTTGACAAATCATCTTTTCTTTAGTAATTTATACTAAATTAAATATTTCCGTCATTACGGTTGTTTCCATTGAATACTTAGTTTAACACCTTTGAATCAATACTGAGTCCGACTGAACAATTTGAAATTCTGTGGTGAACACAGAGCTTTGTCACGTTAACAATTTGGTTCACCTAATCACAATAGAAAAATATTTTATTTTGTGAACACTTATCACAATGACACCCACAACAGAACAAGCACAATTAGTGGCATGCGTAGGAAATGTAAGGTGAATTTCCACGACCGATGAGCCTGAGGGTGGCGGGTCTAAGTGGGCATCTTAAAGTTTTCACCATCGAAATTATAGTTGAACACAAAAAGGTGCCTTCAGATGCATACTTTGAAGGAAGATGGTGTTCTGGGGGCATTTCAGGGACTGTTGTGTCTTTGGAGATTACCAGTTGAAAGAGAAAGCACTTAGGAAGTTCCAGTGAGTGGGTCTTCAAGGTGTGATTGTTAGCTGTTCTGGTCGAAGTGAAAAGTATCCCCTCTCTTGAGAAAAGCGTTCGCTTTATTTTAGAGGCTGAGTTGCAAAATAGTGCTATTTTGAAATATTTTAAAAATATCCAAATACTCACGACGACTCTAACGGGCATGTTTCTGTTGCAAGCTCAAACTCGGATAGATTTCGTGCGAGTGATTTCCCTAGCCTACTCCCCTTAGCTATTTGCAGCGGAGGGACGTGTCCCCTACAACCATTCAATCTCCTGACTACAATACATTCCTCCCTGTTGGGTAGGAAGTGTTTCTGGTTACCCTTTTGTCCTGCTTGCAGGACCAGCATGCATCCTATTCTGGACTGACAGTGGCAGCTCTCGTAATCAGTAAGTAAAAAGCGGAGAACATATTCTACATCCGCTACGGAACCTTTCCTTACTGTTGTTCAGTCTTCCGTTATTGCACATTGTCAGTGTGCATTGATTTAGGAAATTGTACGATTATTGCTTGCTCTAATTTGAAACCATTAAGAGCCGAGATAACTGCAATACTTACTGGTCATATTAGATCATATTTGACGTCATAAATGAGTCATCTCCTGCAAGTCACCATGACGTCAATGCCTCTAGTTCAATAAACAGACGGGCCCTTGATGCAGCTGACTGAAAAGGCTTTCCAATGGACCATTGGTTCACAAAGACCGATAACAACGCGATTAATCACGTTTTCTTATTGTGAATTTCTGGTTGTGGGAACACTCTCCTAAAAATAAATCCTGGGTTGTCGAGTGGCAGAGTATTCTATCACACCTGTTGTGCACCAATGTGCTTGACATGTGCATGATTTTAAATCCTATTCCATGTACATGTTTTTTTTAACATACTCCTCATGAGATTTCAATTGCCGATCAACATGTACCAAGGTTGGCACTAGAGATCAAAAGACTGCGTATCTTCTTTATTTTTTCTTTTCCCTTGGGTGGGTGGGTGGTGGAAGAATCTTTAAAGGATGGATTTCTGCAAATTGGTTATTTTCCTGTAGATCTTTTATTAAGTGGTAATTTCTTAGCTGAGTCCCGTTGGAGTTTCAAAGATGCTTTCACGTGCACATATTTTCTCCTAGAAATATTATACAACAAATGGGGAGAAAGAAAATTTGATTCGATTATTATCAATACGAGGTTAACGTCGTACTTGACCCTAATAGACCGGCTTCAGAATGAGCTAAGTGCCACCTGGAATGGTCATTAATGCCACCATGTTTTTTCGATTCCATAACACAGGGGCGCAAACCTCGGGGGGTCAAGGGGGCCCTTCGCCCCCTCAAGTGAAAAAGTGGGGGCCAAATTGCGATTTGCCCCCCCTCCCCCAATTTGAGTAGACCTAAAAATATGGTCACCTTTTTCGGTTTTTTTTTTTCGTTCGAAACAGTTTTCCTGAAGCTTCGGAAATGCTAGAACCAAAGGCTTCCGGGGGCTTCGCCCCCTGGACCCCCAGAGAGGCTTTGCCCCCGGGTCCCACCAACTCTTTGGGGCTTCGCGCTTAGCGCTCGCTATGACCGCCGCCCGTGCACAGTTTAATACTCATGGGGACATCATAAGAGTTTTCGTCCCCACTCTCAAACAGAGATTTGCGCCTCTGCCCTTTCATGTCTATAAAAAGAAAAATCCAGGTATATGGGTATCTTTGGGTGGGTTGGGGGAAATGTAGAGGGGTATCTGCCAAGAGCCAGAAACCAAAAGTTTAAGGGGTAGGGGAAAGTAAAATGGCTATTTTTTTCATCCAGAAATTCGAGAGTAACAAACGACGTCTCAAATTATTTGCAAAGAAATTGTCGTTTAGTTGATGTACAGATTTTGAGAATCACGTGATTTTTGAGGTCATTAAAGGTCAAAAAGGTACGAAATTTGACCTTTGACCTAAATCTTGACTAGGCTATTTTAAAATATAATTGTGTAGAGTTAATTGATACATTTGTCCTAGGGAAACATCTTCTTTCCTGTACTTGGGAAACACCAGTGTCGAACGAAATGTTAACTAGTGAAAAATCTGTTAGAAAAACGTACTTTTCCAGCCCGGAAATTAAATTCTATTCATGTTTAATGATCATTACAAGCTGTGCACCATCTTGAAACCACGTTCATATCTATTTAAGCATTCCTTGTTAAAGCAAATCTATGAATTGCATATCTACATGTCCATATCGATACCCCTGCCCCTATGGCACGCCAAAAGGCTCACCAAATATGATGATGTTCTAAAAATACACGTTCATGTACTAAAATTACACGTTCATGTACTAAAATTACACGTTCATGTACCAAAAATATACGATGATGTACTAACTTCATATGATCATGATGTAAATTTACACCATCATGTACTAAAACCATAAGGTCATCATGTTAAATGTTACGTTGTACATGTAAAATCACACGTTGTACATCTTAAAACACACGTTGTACATGTAAAAACATAAGATCATCATGTTATTATTGTCTCTTCCGCACGCCATACAGAGTGAGCCTTTCGGCGTACCAGAAGTCCGCCAAAAGGCTCACCGAATTTGATGTAGTAAAAGTACACGTTCATGTACTAACTGCTTACGATTATGTACAAATTCCATACGTTCATGTACTGATTTCATACGTTCATGTACTGATTTCATACGATCATGTACTAAATGTCAGTACATGATCGTAAGAAATCAGTACATGATCGTATGAAATCAGTACATGAACGTAAGCAAACAGTACATTAACGTATGAAATCTGTATATGATCGTAAGCAGTTAGTACATGAACGTGTACTTTTACTACATCAAATTCGGTAAACCTTTTGGCGGACTTCTGGTACGCCGAAAGGCTCACTCTGTATGGCGTGCGGAAGAGACAATAATAACATGATGATCTTATGTTTTTACATGTACAACGTGTGTTTTAAGATGTACAACGTGTGATTTTACATGTACAACGTAACATTTAACATGATGAACTTATGGTTTTAGTACATGATGGTGTAAATTTACATCATGATCATATGAAGTTAGTACATCATCGTATATTTTTGGTACATGAACGTGTAATTTTAGTACATGAACGTGTAATTTTAGTACATGAACGTGTAATTTTAGAACATCATCATATTTGGTGAGCCTTTTGGCGTGCCATATGCCCCTTCTTAATACCTAAGAAGGTGCAAAACAATACAATGAAATATCGGTACTAATAGCTTCAAATTGGGCAGTAAATTGAGGTATGTACCATCTGGAGTTGTCATTATAGGTCATGGGCCAGAGGCACCTCACAGGCACCACTCCAGATGCAAAAGTTTTGGAAACCTAACACAAATGGTGGCAAAAATTATGAATAATTTGTATTAAATGATAATACAGAAAATATTCTTAAAAATATTTTTGAGGCATCGACTCTTAAAATTTGGTCAGACTTTATGACAAATATTCCAAAATTATGTTTTGGGACTGTTTTGGTGAGATTCAGGTTAACCATGATGGCGGAAAAACATCAAAATGGCCGCCAAACTAAATGAAGAATTTCCAAAAAATTGTGAAAAATATTGCAAATTTCCAAAATCCTCAATCACAGTGACGTAAAATAATGTTTTCAAATTAAGCCGGAACTTGACAATCCTAGATACAAGAGTACTTGTCAGCCAGTATGTCGGAAAAGTGCTGAAAAGTAAAAGCAATACAGTAAAAATTCCCCACAAACATAAGAAAATAATTAAAAAAATGCAAATAAATGTCAGAAAATAATCATTAAAAATATATTTCGATTAAAAATTTCTAATATCTTTATGGCAAATTGTACATAATTCTCAAAGCATGATTTCTGGTATTTTATGCAGGACCCCATACTAACCGAGATGGCGGATACAAAAAATGGCCGCCAATAAAGCGATAATAATGTATAAAAAATAATATGAGAAATATTCATTACCATACTTTTGACACAGTTGCCCTTTAATTTCTGGCCAGATTTTATGACAAATAATCCAAACTTATTTTTCAAAATATTTCTTTTGGAACTCAGATCAACCAAAATAGCGGAAAAGCAAAATGGCCGCCAATGCAGTATAATTAAGTTGATATACCATGACAATAGAAAAATAATCATTAAAATTACTTTTGGCACAAGGAAACCTTATCTGTGTCCATTTTCTGTTGTTAATATCCACAAAGTATTTTTCTGGTCATTTATTTTAGGATCCAGGTCACCTAAGATGGAGGATATAGCAAAATGGCCTCTAATGTTAAAATTTCAATATATTATAGTAATAGAGAAAATGTGTAAAAAAATTTTTCTGACAGTTGCTATTAATGAATGGCCATATTTTATGTAAACTAATTTAAACGTGTTTTTAAAACATTTTTGATTCAATTCAGGTCAATCATGTAATAAAATCATTTCAGGTCAAACTAGGATAAATGAATCAATTTACTAAACACAATTACATTTTAAAATAGCCTAGTCAAGATTTAGGTCAAAGGTCAAATTCCTACCTTTTTGACCTTTAAAGACCTCAAAAATCACGTGATTCTCAAAATCTGTATACCAACTAAAAGAAAATTTCTTTGCAAATAATTTGAGACGTCGTTTGTTACTCTCGAGTTTCTGGATGAAAAATAATAGCCATTTTACTTTCCCCTACCCCTTAAGTTTTGTATTTTTCAGCACCCTGACTCTTGGCAGATACCCCTCTTTATTTCCCCCAACCCACCCAAAGATACCCATATACCTGAATTTTTCTGTTTATAGACATGTTAGGAAATCGAAAAAACATGGTGGCATTAATGATCATTCCAGTTGGCACTTACCTCTATCTGAAGCCGGACTATAATACAATCATGAGTTGTTGCATATAGGCGAATCCAAACTTCAAGTGATGATCTGGTTAAGTCGGCCATTACTGGGGTCCATCGGCTTAAATCTCTCCAAGTATAAGCTTAATTATATCATGGATGGTTGTACACTAAAAATTTCAATGAAAATGACGGTTTCTTTTTTCGTTTGGTTTCGTTAATTTTTTCAATTGCAACACGTACAATTGTTTATGGAAATGAATTACAGATGAATATTTGACACATGTATCAAAAGAAAACAGATCCAGATGAAAATAAAATTGCATGTAGTCAACAAATTAGGACAAATATGGACTGATGGACTCCATTTATGACCGACTTCACTGCTGTTCGGATTTTTCTGTTGTGTTACAATGATGACTGACTGCATGGACAAGTGCATGGTTTGAGCATCCGACTTGCAGGCGAGAGGTCATGGAGTTCGAGTACTAGGCTACTAACCGGGTCATACCGAAGAGTTAAATATGGAAACTACTGCCATTGTGCTTGGTGCTCAACAAAACAGTGAAGTAGGGGAAAAATCAGTGAGCCACAACTGGAAATAGGTTGTGACCGGCCCTAATTAGGCCACTTGGTTAGAAATTCGGTAGTAAAACTCCATCTAACTTAGACAAAATGGTGACTTGGTGAAAAGGTAAGGCGACGTCAAATAAATTGACATATTTGCAGAGAACATAAACATGAAAAGAAGCATGCGGGGATTTTCCGAAGGTGAATATTTTCTTGGTTGGAGTTGTGAAGTGAGGGCGAGAATGATGCAATCGCCCACATCCGCTCTAATATTTGATCGAAGCCAAAACCAATTTACCAGTGCAACATGAGTGTATCTTTCCAAAAATAGTTCATTATTTTTTTCCCAGCGCTTTTATGGTTGCACACTTAGTTGAAACTATTCAAGACAATCCTTCATTGCCTCATGAACACATGTAGTTGGAGCATTGGTGTAGCCACGGGGAGAGTTTTGGGGGTTAGAACCCCTCCCCCATGACCCAACCTTGCAATGCAAAAAACACCTGAAATAATCTTTTTGTTTTTTCTCTTTCCTTAGACTAAGCCCCTCAATCGAATTCTGAGGAAAATTATTTTTTAACGGAACAAAAAATTACTCCAAATGATGCTATGTATTGCACCAGAGGTCATAGTTGAATATGTAAAATTCTAGAAGGGCCCCTAAAACTCCAAAACAAAAGTCGAGGCTACGGTTTCTCATTAATTAGGTATATGCAGAATTAAAGGCGTCGAGAATTCAACACTGAGTGCATTTCGTTTGGTAATCCTATGTAAATATATCAGCTGACTTACAATTTGATGTGTTTACAGCTACTATCACAATTATCAGTCATAGTGCCCTTAAATTCATTTGAAATGAAGGTTATACAACAAAAGTCATTATCTTGTGAGTCACTGCTACTTTATACTTCATGAAATTGCATGAGTAGTCATATTTATTCATTAAGAAGGTACAAACAGTAATTGTCTTGTAAATTTGTAAAAGGTTGATGGACTTTAATGAGACCTTGGTATTCCAAGGGAAGGATTTATGTAAGGCAGAAATAACAAAAAAACAACGACAGACACCAAAGGAAATATAAGCGCAGTCATACTAAAATGATTCTGATGGGAGAAACGAAATAAATATCTATGGAACAGACATAGTAATTACGGTGTAACAACAACAAGTGATCGTTACTTTCGGTAATTTCCTATTAAGCTACATCGTTGGGCAAATATAGTCGGACAGACCCTGATTAGTTAGATGGGAATTAACGACACACCAACACAAATGTGTTATCAAGTGTCAGCTTAAGTAGAGTAAAATTGGAAAGGGTTTCAAGAGCTGTTCAAGTTTGGTTTCAGATACGTTGCAAAAAGGGTTCAAGTTAACTCCCTTAGTCGCCTCTACGACTTCAAGGGGGAATACTCAACATGTGTATATTCAAGAACCGTCTGTCCACCGAGGGGGGTGGGGGTTAAGACTGGCAGTAACAAATGACATACTAAAGGTGTAGGGTGCTGATGACTTTAAGCCGATGAAGAGGGAAAGGCTAGGTCATACTGCCCTCCAACAGGGGACGCCGTTCTTTTAAGGAAAAAAAAAGGAAATCGGTCAGGTATAGTTTCTTGTCATGTAGTTTTTATTCTTTCTTGGGAAATTACACAAACTTAAGACACATTTAACTTTCATTATACGAAGCATTTTCTTATAAGTTCTGAAGTTCTTATTTGACTTCAACTTTTGAAGAGAGGTTTGCGAGAGTACGTGAGAGCACGGTAGAGTAACAGTCTAACTTTCTAAATTACAAGAGTGAAATTATTTCACTCTCAAAGAGTAATTTTCACTGTATCGGTTTTAAGAGAACCAGCACATTGCCCATCGAAAATTCATACACATTTTATTGTCGTTGTCTAATTGTAACTAATACAGGAGATGAGATTTTGTGGTAGTCCACACTTGTTTGTGAAACTACCAAATCATCACCATACTTTTGTTTAATTGTCCTTTGTTTCTCATAGTAACAGAATACATTTACAAAATAAAAAGTCATGTTGGTATGTAAATATGATGTACTCATGTGGTTATTTCTCGAAGGAGAAATTATTGAGCTAGTTTGCCAATTATTGAATGACATTTGCAAAACTGAGTCTGTTTACAGTGACACTTTGTCGTCTCGGAAACATGGTCTGAAAATTCTTCATTCAGAATTATATGAGTTATTTGTATCATTTTTGATATAAGAAGGTGAAAATTTCTCTTTCATCCAGGTTTCTTACTGTCTAATCTATATCTGTTCTTGGTCAGCGAGCTTAGAAAAAGAAATAATCAAATTCTCATAGATTTGATAGGCCTAGAATGACTTTGATTATATAATAAACATGGTCTCTCTTCAATCATTCAAATGGTGAACCTTATGAGACACCGTCATAATAAGGCTAACCCAGTAATGTGTGATTACAAGAATAGCTTCGTGCACCGCCGTACGAAGAGAAAGTTGGATAATACCCTCTCAGCATGAATGTCATTTTTATATCCTTATAATAAGTACTTCAGTAACACAAATGTTACTTCAAAAGGTAGCATACGAGGCTTTAGATTGCATTTTTTCAATTCTTTCCAAAGGGGAGGGATTGTATTATCAAGGCCTCCTCAGTGATGCCATTTTTTAATTCCTAAGCATACGCAATTTCGTCAAATTCAAAGTTTTACTTCAAAAGTTAGCATCTGCATGTGGCACTAGATTGCATGTAAGGACGCCTCCTCTTCAATAACTTTCAACGAGAGGGGCCGATACCTCAGATTCCTTCCCCGGCCGACATTGAAAGGTTCCAGATGAGGCAGTGGAACAGAGGGTGTGGTAACAATAGTTTTCATCAATTTAGAGGATCTTGAATATAGCCAAGAGTCACCATAGAGAAACATTATCACAGTGGGGTAGCTTCACGGGGGGGGGGGGGTAGAATCCCAAATGACCCAACCTTGCAATGCAAAAAACACTAAAAAAAGCGTTTTTTCTCTCTATCCTTAGACTTTTCCTTCATGTCGTTTCCTAGCCCCCTCCCCCACCCCCATAACACAATCCTGGCTACGCGCCTGCATTAGCATATATATTTAACTCTGTTGTAGGCTATAGTTCCCCGAAAAGATTCAAGACCATTACATCCAATGGCAGTGGTACATTTTGTGGTTTTTCTGATCACTTAGCAAGTTTCTTTTGTCATTATTGCAAATGAATTGAAACCTAAAAAAGGCTATGTACCGTAGATCCTCTTTTCAAGCATGAAAACGCAATTTTTGGGGTTTCTATTTTTCAAAATGTTCTTTCGCTCCACGTCAATTAATAGAAACACTCCGCTAAGATAGTTCTGTTGGGAAAAAATACATTTTTCAGGCCAAAGTATTTTTAATAACTTTCTGATCACTTTGTAGTTTGCGAACTTTTTTGGAGTGAGTATTTTAGTGCAAAAGACAAAAAGCGACTGCTTAGATTCAACTTGTTAGTCTGGGAAATGCTTTTTCCGGCCATTTAACTGCCCAATGGGCCAATTTTTCGAAATTCTCTTAAGCATATGCGTTAAATAATTGCGGCGCTCCGTTTAGATAGTCTTAGTAGCATAATAACGTTTTTCGGGTAAGAAAAATCCCAAACTGAAAAGCTCACGTACGCCAATGCAGATCACTAATGCTTTTTTATTTTGTCTCCTAAAAGTACGCAAAATTCATAAGAAAACGAGTTTTACTTCAGAAGGTATGCAAATATGGCATTGGATTACATGTAAAGGAAAAAATCAATCAATTTCAATCCCCATTAACCACAATTCAACTTCAAGCATATTTTGTAAGTCAAACATCGTGCACCATTTTGCATCTATGCTCCTTAAAAAGGCCCCAAAAAAATCAAAGGTAAGGGGACCCCTCCCGCTTTAAACCTGTCTTCCAGGCCGGCGATAACTCAACATATTGTATGCCCTTTTCTCCTTGAAGGAAAACCATTGGCTACTTGAAAAGTTAGCTGCACTAGGTTAGGTTAGGTTAAGTTAGGTTAGATAGAGTTTAACGGCCCACTCAGTTTCCAACCAATTGGTTAAAGTCGAGCCGGCCGCGGATGTGGCTCACTGGCTTGCTTTTCCTACTCCATTGCTTATGATGAGCACCAAGCACAATTACAGTAGGTTCCGATTTTAAAGTCTTTCGTATGACCCGGGCGGGGCTCGAACTCGTGACCTCCCGACTGCAAGATTGATGCTCTAACCACTTGGCCATGCCGTCGGCAGTCTTCATTTGGATGTTTAACTCGGACATGAATGTGTTACATAACCTTACGTCAACTACATAACAAGGTTAGGGTTAAATACGATTTTTAATTCAGTCATGCAAGAACATTTTGGAGCTCCGTGATAATATATATGACTTACACCAGTTGATGCGGCAACAGTAACGTGAAGCAGGAGGTATAGACGAATCCGATTAGCGCTTGTTTTTAGTGACATAGGCAGCCATGAGTGGGGTCCATCAGCATATAATCGTCTTCAATTATTGTCTACGTGAATTTTTAACTCTCATATTTGGTGAAGTTGAGAAAATTAAGGTACACTTCAGTGTACAACCATCCATGGAACAGGTAAGGAAGGAAATATAAAGATTTAAGGTGATGGACCCCAGTTATAGGCGACTAAAATCAGACCATCACAATCTATCCAGATTCGTCTATAGCCAGGGAGGGGTGATCTAATCACACCTTCCTGGTAGAGCATTCTTTATGAAGACTCGTCGGTGATCCGTTTCTTGTAGAGATGCAAGCCAGTCTTGCTCAATTCCGTTTCACCCCTCTACCTAACAGAATATCCTTCATTTAGAGAATAAAATGTCATGTGGGTTATGTTAAATATGATTTACTCATGCGGTTGTCTCCCAAAAGAGACTGAGTAGGAGTTTCATACCCACACCCTTGTCGTGAGATGCTCCTATGGTCATGTAAGTCACTCGCATCCAAGTGTTCAATCAAGTCCAGTAGTATCTCTCTGTTCTAATGGGGGAGTACCGGTACCGTATCCGCTTCTCACGTGGAATGCCTCGGGGTCGATTATTGTACTACTAAACTGCGTAATTAGTGCCAATGTTAGCAAAGTCAATGAACCATAGTATCCCCATATACTGAAACATATGCACAATCCTGAACCTATTTCGTCACATTGGGCTTGCATACTACGTAGGTATTCTCTTTCGGGAAACCAAAATAGGCCATAGGCGCTGTTATAATTAGAAGGATATGAGTTGAGAGAGACGTCACTCGCGCTAACAAACCAGCCATAACTGTTTACACCACTAGCATTTTTACTTCACACAAAACTGTTAAGTCGCCATGTGTACCTTAGTTTATAACCTTGGTCATTCATTGCTATATTTCTGAAAATACAATTGTAACGCGCCACTTCACTATGCAGTAAAATTGAGGTGCGACCTGTTTTGTGTGGATCCATATTTGTGCTCTATTTATAAGCAATATTTACTTTAAAAGGCTTGCTGACAAAGTTGTCTGTACTAGCTAAATAGTAGTAAATAATCGTCTTTCAAAGCTTCACTGATTACCTAGAAAATAAAGTAACTCACGTGTCTTACTTGACTTTTGCGTATAAATTATTGTTGGTAAGGTGTTACAGTTTTTGTGCTGTATCTAAACATAATTATCTTGACATACTCAAGACAGGGAATATTGAAGCTTGTTTACAAATTTAACAATGAGTGTCCCAATAAACCTCACTCAATATCAATGTTCTTCAAGCGTCAGAAGAAATATAAAAAATTAAAAGCGCAAAGAGAACAAACATAGTAACTCAAATATATAGAGTACTGTCACTCACGTCACTGGGCCGTAAAACTCAATCCAACTATCTAACTTACGTCACAAGCTCCGCCTCTTTTGACGGGCAAAATCTAGTGTGGTGTGCATTTAGCAGTTTAGTGTAGCTAGTTGGGAAGCAACTTACGACCCATGGGTGCCGGTTGTAGTAAAGCACTGGTGATTTTTTTTCGGCAGTGAGTGTGGTTTACCAATTGTGACGTAGCGTGAAAATATTCCTTCATCACGTTGAGAAAGGAGAAGGGGCTATGTTAAAGTTCTCAAGGTTCTCAAGTTCAGTGTTTCCGAATCTTGGGAACATCCGCACTTCTGGGAACATCGAACCCCTGGAACGCCCCCCCTTCCCCCCCCCCCCCCAAAAAAAAAATCTGGCATCAGACCCGTAGCCAAGCAACGAAGCTTCCTTCCCTTCCCTTCCCTTCCCTTCCCTGACTTTTCGGTCTCCTAAGAGTTTCAAGTTGCCATTCATTTAATTATATATTTATACCATTAGGTCCTTGAAAGTATATAAGATTTACACAGTTGTCCCTCTGGCGCCTTTATGATGAGTGGGGTATGGTCGCAACTGTATACAAATTTGAACTGATAACATATAGCTTCTTGTTCTTATCATTTATTAGTTGGAAATATGCCATCAACGTATTACAAATTGTATACATTTGGTACATCTAAATAAACACTTTAACCAGGATCGGCAGCTCACCAGGCTTAACAGTTACTATTAAAGGGTTCATTGGCTAAATATGTCCTGCACATGGACAGGGGTTTTATGTAATGATGTTATGCAAGTATCAACCCCTTCGTCCGAAGTATTGTTGCAACAATAAACCGATTAACTGTTAAAAGGAACGAATTGTCTTGCAGATTACACTCAGAAGCAGACGAAACACCGTACAGTAAACGGTAAAGTTGTCATAAAAAACTTCACCACGCAAAGAAGTCGTGACTTGGTCATTTAAGCGCTAATTGATGTTCCACGAACTTCTTGACAAAATTTTTCTCAATCTGATAGTAAAAGGAGGCATTTGGGAAGCACATCAACAAAAAATCAAATAAGCCGTCTATTACATCCTAGTGAAAATTGACGTTACTTCGTTTTCACATTTTACTTCAAATCTTTGAAGGATCGAATGTGTTAAACGGAGTACTGTACATGTCGTTTTTAAAGGATATTTATATATGGACACTGTTAAAAAAAAAGCTGCAAAATCTTGAATTAAATCATATTAATGCACTCGATGACCGAGACAATGAAGAGCACTTGAAGTCATGAATATTGTTCATCTTGAAATGGGACTGGAGAAAAAACATTAGCCCTTAGAGTTCAAAGGAAAGACATTGCAGAACTTTGGATATCTTGCAAATGTCCCCATGACAACATGGCATGCATCTCTAAATTTTATAAATATATAAATATATCGTTTACTTGAATAAGTATACTGGAGACCGCATTGGCTGGTAACAGAACCGGCATTGAGAGGGGGTTAGAACCTACATATGGACTCTGTCCGAGACCTTTACAAAGACTGCGTTTGTAGGCCCGAACATTTTACGTAGCCAATGGGATATGACGGATTGTACCCCAAGATATAAGTCGTACAATTTTGTTGGGCTGCAAAGAGAGGAAAATCTGAAAGCAGTGTTCTGTTTTTCAGCTTGTGCAATTCTGTGAAGTTGGCCTTATTTAGTTAGTCAGCAGGTTAGTCTAGTTAGTCAGTCAGTCAGTCAGTCAGTCAGTCAGTCAGTCAGTCAGTCAGTCAGTCAGTCAGTCAGTCAGTCAGTCAGTCAGTCAGTCAGTCAGTCAGTCAGTCAGTCAGTCAGTCAGTCAGTCAGTCAGTCAGTCAGTCAGTCAGTCAGTCAGTCAGTCAGTCAGTCAGTCAGTCAGTCAGTCAGTCAGTCAGTCAGTCAGTCAGTCAGTCAGTCAGTCAGTCAGTCAGTCAGTCAGTCAGTCAGTCAGTCAGTTAGAGAGGCTTTACTGCCCAGTTTGTAACCAGTTAATCATTCTTTGTAGGCAGAGTGCCTTCATTGTTAGTTTTGTACTCCTACACATGTTCCTAATCGAAACAGAGCTATCAATTGACTGTGGTAAAGTCTAGTACAAAATTCTAGGACCTTTATATAAAGAACATAGACAAGTGGTTTCTGATGTGTAACAACTTGCAAATCACTACTTTATTGACGAAAATAGAATTATGAGGAGAGAAAGACAACAATGACTCGGTAATATGCCTACAAAAGGGAAACTCCGAAAAAAATTCGTTACCGAAATGAAAGTTTTTGATGCTGTTAAAGTAAGCCAAGACTCTTGTCAATTCACACAGCCATTTCCCGCCATTGCAAGTGATTGTCGTTTGCAGTCGCGCGAACCCTGGTTGTTTCTCGGTTTAAATTCTCCGAAATGTATTTTAAATGACGTCACATTTACTTGTCGACTCTACCAACGGTCAAATAAACAGCGTAGTAACCAAATAAATATAGGCCTATGTTTCTGACATGGGACACTTGGGGAATTCAATGGATTTGACTAAAAGCGAGGAAGCCAAAATGTTTCCTTATGGCTGGGAATACATTAATATATAAAAACTCTTAGAGCTGTTGATCAAACATAGCACATGCTAAATTGTTGAAGAAGATAATTGCTAAAGGTCAGGCCAACCGTCAAGATTTTCTACCAATTATTGTGTAAAAAATGCATAGACTATATAATACACAAAAGTGCGAAATTGACCAAAAAAGAGTGATACCAGGGACGACTTATTATAAGAGTGAATTTCACAAAAGGAATGAAACTGCGCTCTATATAATGTGTATTTTTTCTTTACTCCGGGTCATTCACTCTTTCTTGGAGTGGTCACTGGAGACGCCGTTTTTCGAGTGAATGTCAGTTATTGTCTTTAAAACTTAGCAGAACAACTGAAAAATCGACTTGCTCTTTGTTCTAGGGTCCGGCCCCCTAAAGAGTGAAATAAAAAGATGGATTCTAGATAGCCTTCGGTTACGACATGTTTTTATCTCTCAGTCCGTTTTGTACTAGTTCCTCATCATTTGCTTTTCTAGTTCTTGTTTTTCGTTAACCTTTTTGTATAAGAACTCAGCTAATACGTTTCACTTAGGTTCGGGAAAATGTCGTGACAAAATCCATTATATCCCTCATTTTCAAGAGTAGGAAGACATGTCCCACCTTCCCAGTTTTGGCAACGCGTACCGCTATTATATTACCGCCCGTCTCCCTTAGCTGATCTTTCTGTGTCTGTTGATTCTATGCGTATTAAATGGTTTAAAGTTGACGCACTCCTAATGGGGGGAAGGGCTGACGAAGGTTCAGAATCTTATAAAGGAAGAAAGATTTATTTGCTCAAATATTCAATTTAGGCTGACGAAATACATTTGGACATTTTAGAGACTAAAACTTTCACATTACCCTGGTGATATTTGGTCCTTTTTTGTTTTGTTTGAAATCATTACCCACTTGCCATTCAATCAAATTTCCATCTGGTGTTTAAGTATCAAGTCGAGCTCCGACTTCTGAAGATTGCTTTAATCATCTGAAAAAGCCGGACACCAAGCTTTAAGGTATTTCCTTAAATTCATTCAGATGAAGATGCATTCCCGGTAATGACCTTGTTCTTTTTTTTTTTTTAATTAATTGACAATTTTGTAAATCTCATTTCTTCTTCATGTATAAATTATAACTGCAATTTATACAAATTTGTTCTTCCTTCCAATGCTAGCATGTAGCGTGGAATTTAAAACTGTAACAGTTCTAGGAACATATTTTTAGTGGAGGGGTGGGTACTTACAATCGGTTAAAGTCAGGACGTCGCCATGGTCGTCTGATAGGGGGAAAACATGTTTTGAAAGCTCCTGTACTCCTTTTCCTCTTTTTTACAATCCGTGGTGAAAATAGGGGCGATCACCCCCACCAGCCAGACGCCACACTGATTAAAGATTCTTTTTCTGAGCACTTGCATTTGCTTTGCCTTTACTAACCTGTAACCTGGTTTGCCGTGGGGGAGGGGGATGGAAAGAGTTAGGTGTCATCCCCTGTAGAACCTTGCCTATACAGAGTTTGAGTCTGTCGAAGTAGTAAAGAAATTGTCAGTTAATTTTGCATCAAGAAGAGAAACTTTATCCCCTATGTAAAGCATGACCTTTAAGCAGTAAAATCCCTTAGCAAAAACCAATCATTATATACACTTAGAAGTTTTCTTTACCTCGTAAAATATTGATAATTTTTCTCTTAAAAGGCAGCAGAACTCAAAAAGGGAATATGAAATGTATCAGCAGGACTGATATATGTCATTTAAAAATCGTCTTAAATTTTCAGGAGAATAATAACGATGCTTTGCTTTGTCGTCAATGAATCGCAATAATTGTTTAACACACAACACTAATTCAATGTAACAAATGGTTGACCAGCATAAAATGAATACAGTCGTAGGCTATCGCCTCATTACAATCCCCGAAGGCATTTTAGGAGGAAGTAAGAGTCATAACAGTCCTCATGAGTAAAGATTGGGATATTTTGGTCAGAAATTCCACGAACGGTGGCACTTCTCGACCACATGAGTTAAGACGAAAGGATTGTAGGAAGAATGTAATCTAAACCTTTCATTTTCGGACTTTTTAGGCGAAAGATTCCCCCAAAATGACAAAATAATGAGGTATGCAATTGTATTGAAGCAGACAGCAGCTATTTGGCAGTTTCATGATTGGCGTCCCGTCCCCCCCCCCCTTAAAAAATGAATGATGTCATTCAATAGAAACCAGCCATGCATGACCCATTGTTTTGTCATGTTGTGCATGGGAAAGCACTAGTCCTACCGCAAGAGAATTTGTTTCTCTTATATGAACTAGTCATCATTTTTAAATACATTGACTTTACTTCTATTCCTCTTGGTCAAAAACGGTAGGGTACCTACACTTGACAATTCTCAGGTCCGTACTGCAGTAGGTTGACAGGGTGCCAATTAGGTATGGCTTAACGGTTCAGTTTCTAATCAATTGATTTAAAGGCAGTCATTCGTCACCCTAAACTACAGTTTCAGTATGCATATATCAAAACTCTCAATTGGTACAGCTCTTTGATTGGCATCACATTCAAACAATGCATCATAGCTAAATTACACAACATGGGCACTGAGAGTGTCTTGATTACACATTATGGACTTGTATGGCCATTGGGACAAGCCATCAAGCAATAAAGTAGGATTGTGTCTGAATGAAGATGAGTTTTGGATAAATGTGGGAGGGGCTAGAAGTAAGTGGGAGAATTGGAACTGTTTGGGATGATGAAAATATGCCTTTAAATCAACCCGACCACGGTCAGTTGCCTGTTGTGGACTCACTGGCTTGTTTTCCTATATTCCAAAGCTTCTAGTGAACCAAGCACAATGACAGTGGATTCCATTTTAAGGTCTTCGGTATACCCCGGCCAGCAGTGTAACTTGAAAGGGACTCAGGAGGGAGTTGGTTCAAGAAATTCAACATATTTTTTTAGACGTGTTGAGTTTTCTTCACTTACCAATCACAAATGGTAAAACTTAGACAGTTTTCAAATCCTACATGCAAAATACCATTTTATGAGTGAGTACTGCACTTCTACAGTTTAATTCGGTTTTCAAAAATTCATTACCAGACACTTTTTCAAATTATGAACAAAACAGTCACAAATCAGGGTAACACAAAAGTTAAATTTTTTACTTTTACGGTAACTATTGGTTATGAAAATTGACTCATTAGTGTCTTTAAGCATTGTCACGTGGTAATGACCCTTTAACACTCTTATTTAGTTATCGATATCAACTAAATTAGCCCATTTAAAACTCCCGGCTGCAAGTCGGATGGGAAATCTGGAGCTTCGGGGAGCCGGTACTAAAGTCTCCATTTGGGAAAATGATCGCCAATACATATATTTTAGCAAACAGTGATATAATGGCATAAAAAATTGGTCTAAGTGTTAAGCCCCTCTCAAATGAAGAAAGGTTCCATACGCTTATTTGTACCATAAAAAAGTAACTTTGTATGCATTTGAGGCGCTGGGGTTACTTAGCCGTGCATATAACAGTAGCCAAACTTAGTAGCTGACTAAACTATAATCGAACATGCATGGACTCTCTGACTTACGGCAACGTGTGAGTCTCAGCGAACATCAACAGATATGGAAATTTTAACCCATATGAAACAAAATAATGCATCCGAGAAGTGTGACAGTTAAAAATGCCTTCTGCCTAAGCCGTCGCACATGCATTTTGCATTAAACACAAAACATAACAAATAGAAACGGTCGCCAGCTTGTCCCTGGGGCAGTCAACAAAGATGGATTAGATGATGTGTCATTGAGAAAATAGCAGAAAAAATCAATCTCACTCAGGACTTCACACAGTGACTTTGGAAAATAAAAGAAACAATCGAGTTCTGGAAAAGTGGATCTTTATATGCAGTTATTCAAAGAAAATTGCTGTTTGCCATTTATACAATTTGTAAAGGCAGAAAGGTGTATGAGAGAAGGATGGCGATTAAAATGATTCTATATCAAAGTGCAAGTAAAAGGTCTCATAAGTCTTGTAACCCCTTCAGTAAGAGTAAGACTGAAACAATAAGTATCGCTGGTCTAATAAGAGTATTGCTTTCTTTGTCGTTTTTTAATAGCCCCAATCAGAAGAAAGTATCCTTTTGTTCAGAAGTTTAGCCCGCCCCCTCTTACCCCAAAATACATAAACCTGAGACGTTACAGTGTAGCGGTGCAGGGGAGGGGACACACCTGTACACGGTGCACGGCGTGTATTGAAAAAAGTCCAGTCAGTTGCTGTTGCACTTCAGTAAGTCTATCTATAAACAGCTTTTTCATGTTTATAACTTCTTGGGGGTATAGTTACATCCTTTCGCCAATAGTGGGAAACAATTTGATCATATACCCTCTTTTTGGAATTTCGTCGAATTATCAGTGGCTTATAAATGGAGGCCGAATTGGCAACAATACCCTTCATCATTTTTTCCCCTTTTGAACTTAACAACCATAATTCCCAATATTTCAAATTCGGGCAAAGTATGTCTCAACGAAGCCAGAAAGTCTACATCATTTCAATTGATAATTTGAGTAGTTTAGATTTCAAATCCTGCTTCGATCTATTCCTTCACAGGAAAAAACATATACTTGAAACCAAAGAGCGTTTTCATCAAATGTCCCATGATAATCCTGTTTGGTAAGGATTTCAACCCAAATCGCAACAGTCACATTACAGGAACATGGCCAACGTTTTGTTGTTATAGGGTATGATCTTTCCTAAATAGAAGCATTATTTCTGTGTTTGGGTTTGGCGACCTCATTCTGCTTCCTGCAATATCGTGTAAATTTAAACCAAAAAAATACGCACGTGCTATCACTTCCGATCACGTGGGAAAACTCCGTCACGGAGTCAAGTTTAAAACTAATTCATAACCGTACAGTGCTTGTGAAATGTGCATGCAAGATGGTATCAGATATTACAGGGTGTAAATTATTACAAAGTATAAGGTTTAGAGGGTACAAGGTTCAATTTGTCGGTCTAGTGTAACCGTTTTTTTCTTTCTGTATTTGGCAAATTTGATAGACAAATCTTAAGCCCGGTAGTCGTGTTGTATAGTGCTGGAGTATGTCTATAAATAAAATGTGTGACCGTGTTGTGTTGTGACTGACGGAGCGTCATGTGGATGGTATACACACTATAGCAACGTATCAAGTGAGTGAGTCATTCACCTTTCTTCGGTCAAATTCTCTCGTTTCTCTTTCTATTTAGGTATATTTTCTAGGTTGCAGTCTTGCAGATAGCCATATGAGTTGTGAGCACCTTCGAAATTATGAACAAGTGGCGAATAGAATTACGGATGATGATGATTAAAACTAATTTGGTCAACTTACAGTCTTTGCAATTACGTCACGGATCCGACGTGCTGGAGGACAGTCGTGCACTGAAACGCACTGCACACTGTGCACTGTGATATACGCGGTGTGTACACATTCAACGAGCAAGCGTATCGAGTGTGATAACACATACTCCAACATGGCCGCTAAGAGCATAATAACGTCTTACAAAAAACATTTACCGGTAGTGTTCTCTCTCAAAATAATTTACTATAAATAAAAACGGTGAATCTACATATTCAAAGGTCGCATATAGCCATCAAGGCACCATAAACAAATGAGACAGGGGGCAAAGCTAGGCGAAAGGGAAATACTGAGTTTTTAGCAGAAAGAATCAAACTTTTAAGTTCATGCTTCCAGACAAAGAACGATAGTTTATTTTATTTCAAATAAATTTCTCGCAGATAGATATTCAGTAAGAGTATTTGTTGCTAAATAGTGATTTGTTCAGCTGCTACCTGTTTATGTGTTACATGATGAAACTTTCATAACTCAATTCTTTGAGGACATGAAGCTATTTCGCCTGTTTATAGAGGCTTTGCAATTGCGTCACGAACCGCCATGCTGGAGGACATGCATGCCAAATACACGTGGCTTTGTGCCGAACGCACTGCACAGTGTGCACTGTGATATGCACGGTGTGTACAAATTCAACGAGCAAGCGCGTCCCGTATGGTTTACTACGTAGTTGCATGTACTCCAACATGGCCGCCGGAGAGTATTATGACGTCATGTGAAAAGCCTCTGTTGGTAAGACTAAATAAATTAATGGCAAACGCCATTTCATTGTATACCATGTTGGTGTATTTAAAAGCAATATTTCCCTTTAAGCAGGAACAAGTTAATCACGTCGTGAACGTTTTGCACATGTAGTCATCTTTAAATTTTGGCAAAGAAATTCACGCGCCGCGATTATCTTCTAAAGAGTTTATTCGCATGAAGTCAGCGCGTTTTAATTTGGCACACTGGATGGAACTGATCATGCGCTGTCGCTGTGTTACCGAAATGCGCGGACCTTGTGCATATGATGTCACAAAGCACAAAGTACGCCCTCCATTGGAGGCAAAACAAACCGATACAGACAAATGCAGACATCTGATTCGTTAACCAGTCGAATAGGCGAATAGTCTGCAACACGTGCAAGGCGAATTCTTATTCGTGCGTCGTCGATACACAAGGGTTAAAGAGATTATGCACGTGATATCAGCGCGTTTCACTGGATGGAAATGACCAAAGGCAGTCGCTCTGTTACCGAAACCGAAACGCTCGCACAATGGTACCTTAGTAACAATTGTTGTAAAATGAACGCCTGGAGGGAAAAACGGAGAGATGGGCAACGCATTGAAGTAAGTGCATACCCTATAGAGGTTATGCACCGACGTAACCTAGTTGGGCATAACTCTATTTTGCCACCCAAGGCGTCCATTTTACAAAAATAAATTGTTTCTAAGGTGCTGTTGTCTGCTCGTTTCGGTATAAACGAATCCGGACAGCAAGTGATGGTCTGATTTCAGTCGGTCATGACTGGGGTCCATTACCTTTTGATCTTTCGATTTCCTTGCTTACCTCTATCATGGATGGTTGCACACTACATTGTATCTTTATTTCTTCAATTGAACTGAATATGAGGGTTTGAAACTCATGTAGACGATATATAAAGACGATTCAATGTGGTTGGACCGCACTAATGGCTGCGCACAGTCACTAAAAACAAGCGCTAATCGGATTCGTCTATAACACACGTACTGCGCATTATCAGCTCCATCCAAACAGCAAGTGATGGTCTGACTTCAGTCGGCCATAGCTGGGGTCTGTCATATTTAAATCTCCTAATTTCCTTGCGTACCTGTATCATGGATGGTTGTACACTTAATTGTTTCTTGATTCCTTCAAGCGAATATGAGGGTTTGGAGTCGAATTTATACAATAAATGAAGACAATTTAAAACTGATGGACCCCACTAAATGGCTGCCTACAGTCACTTAACACAAGAGCTAATCGGATTCGTTCATAGACCTTGTGCATATCATGTTACAATGGCATAAAACACGCCCCCTTTCAAATCAACAACGACAAATGCAGACAGCTGATTTGTCTACCAGTCGAATACACACATTGTCTGCTACACCTGCAAGGCGAATTCTTAAGGATGGCGTCAGTGTGTGGTCAATGCACAAGGTCTATAACATACACGCATGGGAATTTACGCATGCTCTATGCCAATCAATGCCAATTAGTGACGTAAGCGTAAAAACCCTAATACCATATGAGTTCTCTCATCTCATAAGCAGTGACACACCGTTCAATGGAAGAAATTTTAGGGCCTGGAATCCGGGAAAGGCCACCCTTTTAAATGTTGGGGTTCTGAATGAAAGGTGGTATTTTTCGAATTTGATTTTGGAACTGAAGGAGGATGTCCCTCTAGCCTGATGAGTGGGTTTTGCGCTTACAAGCTCTTTTAATATGGGTTCAATATGATTGCAAAATATGAACGCGAACAACTAATGCAGGGAGCAGATTTTTTGTTTTAATTGTGTCACAGTGATCGATGTACTCCCAAAATGTCAGACAAGCAATCTACTTTCTTGGTTAATTGGTTGTTGAAGCTTTTCGCGTCAATAAACGTCTGTTTAAATCTAGCGGCGCCCACGACTTTTCTCAGTTGTGGGTCTTTGAATTGTTCCCCCTACTCCAATGCTTGTGTGGGGCATCACGCAAAACTTAAGTAAGTTCAATACTTACAGTATCTGGTAGCCTCGATCGCAAATTCGACCAGGGACCTCCCGGTTGGGTGGTGGATGCTCTTTGCAAGTAATGGAACAAGTGACGTCAGGGAATTTATTTTATGCGGACAATTAATTAAGATGCTTAAAAAGGAAAATATGTGGGAGAAAGGTAGACACTACCAAGTTTAGCTCTTTCCTCAAAACCCACCAAAAGTACGTTGTGCGAGAAATTATATATAGGCTTAGACAGCAGTTTTCTGTTTCTTTTCAGTTGGAGAAAACTTCAAATAGGAAAGCATTTGGCTGGCCCACAATCTGTATAAGTTTGTTAAGTTTTCAATAACCACAACTGAATGGATTACTTGTAATGAATGATAGCTCTCAAGGGTGTACGCACCATTGCCGAAACATAAAGCAAATATAGATTTTACTCTAGTCCACCACTTATTGTGCAGCCATGGAAAAAACATAAAAATACAGGTTTTTCCATAAGTGAGATCAAGTGTCTTAAATAATGGGTGACGTGGGGAAAGGGACGTGTGAGGTGTTTTTAAGCTTTATTTAAAAATTGCAAAAATGTCAACATTTGTACTAAATTGTTAATTTAGTGACAAACATAAATATACCTGATAGTTGTTTAGTGTATCAGCTATTACCAGCTAATAGCAAAGTAGTTAAAGTAGGGGTGATGTCAGCGAACGGATAGAAAGTCATGCCCTCCTCCTCCCCCGTCTGGAAAATTCCTAATTTCGCCGAAATATGCTTAATTTTGCCCAAAGAAAGGGCTTTTTGTAATAAAAAAAACGAGCTTGTCCGTAAAAATCACAAATATTTAGGGCCTTCTAGAAAATCCGAAATTTTTCATTTTTTCAGTAACAGTCTCAAATTTTTAGTTTTCTTTTTAACAAACAGACAAAATGCCAATAAACTTTTGGCGCGTAAAGCGGATGTTTTCCTTCCTTATCTTTGTGCCGATTCATCGTCTTTGTCGGGGCTTCAGACTTTTGGTCCCCCGATGGGTAACATGCCCCTTGTTCGGAAAACCATGGCGCCAGGGTTCAGCGGCCAATAACTAACCAGGAGCTTGTGTATGCAAGACCTCATCGAACCCTGTGCACATTGGACGGGTCGTAGGAAAGGGGGTATGCGGGTCCTCGTTTTCCTTTTCAATCGGCTCTTGTGGGTTGTCAGGTGCTACGCCACTGGGCCACAGATCTGCAATCGGAGAATGGAATGTGTAACTAGACATGATAATCAATTCTAGCTTGGTTTAAAGGGGAATATTGCGTTTCTATAATTAGAGAATAGGCCTATTACATATTTTTGGATTGGGGAAAACAAGCAAGTGAGCCACAACTGGCAAAAAGGTCGTGGCCGGGTCTAATTGAACGAATAGGTTGGAAACTGGTCCGTAAAACTCCATCTAACAAACTAAAAAACTACATATTTTTGAAGCCAATATTTATAGTACAGAGTACAGAATAATTTAAAAGAAGTTATTGCATATATCGCCTTCTTTTCAATAGCTGGTTCTCCAAGGACGAAGTTCAGTTATTTGGTGGTAAAATTATGTTTAACAAAAGACCCAAATGTCAATCAAAGGGCATACAACCAACTGAGAATTTTGTTATCCCCACATAAAAAGCTGTACCTCGGAATGACTGATGATTGACTGTCTTTGAGTGAAGGATTTGTGAAGAATCACAGATAGAAGCTGTTGAGGTTTCTTTCGAGGGTACTGTTTTTCTCATTTATGTGTGTATGTGTGTTTGTGGTTAGGAAGCCCCCAAAATGTCGGCTTTAAGAAACCTAAAACTAACCTTTTAAATATGTCATCACGAAATTATCAATGACGAAATTTTTAAAGTTCGTTGCCTACATAAAATACCAAGGTCAAATTTTATGGGAATTTCCCCAGGAATTTATTTAACATGATTTCTTACCTCATATAAGTCATATGAGAGTAATTTAAAATTTAACGACGTACAGCCGTAGGCTCAGGAAACACCGGGCTCGTTACGGAAGGAGACGCCCCCGTAAATGTATTTTTTTCCAATTAAGCTCGTGCCTGGTATCATTGCATCATGGAAGTAGAGTAATAATCATATGATTGCATTAAGATATCTTTAAGACATGGATCAAAATGGGGCAATTTATGACATTTTGGGTAAAAATTGGACATTTGCATTAAGAAGGAACGACAAAAGAAGTTATGTGCCAACTGAAATATATTATCACTTATCAGTAATGGCACCGACCGAAGTTAAAGCCTGACTGCATCATGAAAATAAAAATTCTGGACTAAAACGGCATTTTGTGTTTCACGAGTAAACGAGAAAACAAAGTCAGTTTTTAGAATATTATGCCATATATCATCCAGCTTATGGGATACATGTCCTTCTAAGTTAACATTTTGTTCATTACAATTGAAACACGTAAATCAGATGCAAAAATTATGTGCATTTATTTATTGCAATTTTTATGGTCTTGTGTAAAACGGGACACCATTCTGGTGTCCCGGGTAAAATATTTACACAGCGGGGAACTCGAGACTTCCCAAAATTACATTCATTTCGAATCTCACTTGGAGAGATTTGCTGCCCCCGTACTTTACGCTAGTGTTGCTGTACTCTATATTATTGTATATTGTTATTTTAGATTCACATAAAAAGTTCAACCATTCCAACAGTCTCAAATTTCAAGGACAAACAGTAAGTTCAATTATAAAGAAAAACAAATGGAATCTGATAAAATATGCATAAATTACAAAACTATCTGCAGCTTGGTTGAAAGTGGAGATATATATATATTTTAAACAAAAAAATAACCAATCTTTAAAGTGAGATATCTTGAGTTAGTAAAAAGGTATTGTTACAGGATTTGGACCGGAGGACATGGTCTAGCATATTTCTCCTTTTCATATGAGACCCCTGTGATAAGTCCCCAGAATATGCCTTTAAGGCCTATTCCCCTCACCTAAACAGTTCCAATTTTCCTAACCTACTTATTTATAGCAGGTCTTTTGCGACTCCATGCCTATATGCCTTCCAAATCTATCTAAAACTCATCCTCATCTAGACACAATCTCAGTTTATTGCTCCAGAGTGAGTATACAAGACCCCAGTGTGTAATCAAAACATTCTCCGTACAGTACATGCTGTGTAATATGAGCTTCGGTGCTCTACATTTTTGAGCTAGCTGTCAATCAAATCTAAACCAATTGAGAATTTCTATGGACTCACAACAAAAATTGCAGTTTAAAGGTGAGAAGATTGGACCCTTAATTAATCTTTTAACTCTGATGTTTCGAATCAGACGTTGAGTATATTAGAAGGCTAAGATTAGTAGGCTACTGCAAAAGTGTTTGACTACATATTCAATTACAATATCAAAAGTGCTAATTCCGGCCACATTGAGACAAAGGTTGACCATGACTGGATTTTTCATTCGAAATAATATTTAACTTGTTAACAAAATGGAACCTACTGACATTGTGCTTGGTGCTCAACATACATAAGCAATGGAGTATAGGTAAAACAAGTCAGTGGGCTACAACTGGAAAAGGTGAACATGATCTTACCTTAACATTAGGCAAGAAATATCCATGAAACTCTTAAACCACTGCACTCTCCGACCCGCCGTTCACTCGAAATTACTCGTAGCCTTCCTTCAGTTATTGTACCTCATCATGAAGGCCTATTAAAATAAAGCAAAGCCTACTAGTCTAACTTGAGTGACGGTAGTATGACCCTGTTTAGTCCAAAGTTCAAACAGTTGAAATACCAAGTGTTTATTATTTATAACTTTATCTGTTACCGACCTTCTTTCTGGGAATGTAAATATAGCAAACAATTTAGTGTATTAAATTAGGGAATTCCCGCGTAAAGGATCCAAATTGTACCCTCAGTATTGCAAACCCACGCATGTCTTCTTAATCTGATTTTTTGGGAACGAACCCCTGGACCCCTCCATAACTTGTGATTGAAAATCAACCAGGTCACCTTTCCGTCTAGTTTTCCCCAATCAACTAGCCACCAATTCAGGGAAATTGAAAAGCTGTTACTTTGAGTACCACGTACAGGAAACAATACGGATTAATTACATTATAATGTGTACGGTTACATGGACGCTCATCTCCCCTAACACTTCAAACATATAAACCAATGTCATTTTTATATGCTGATATTCATTGCAAAGTTCACTGAACAAGGGAATAATAAAGGCGGTGGAAGTATACACCAGATCTTTTTAACACTTTGATCATGAGTAGTATTTGACCCTATCTGTGTGATGTAAAGATGGTATTGGTCAATCAGCCAGTCATCTCCCTCAATTTCAAGTAGACAATAAAATGTCTATTATTAGCTCCCCCTCCATTCAACTGAGCGAAACGGGTACGTGAATCCCATCTCCAAGCCCAGATCTTCAATAGTTTCATACACTGAGTTTAGGTTGTCCTTGGCCATACATCTTGAAAAACAACTACAAGACCTCTATCTTTTATAAACTTAATAAAAATAAACGCAGTCAATTCTTAACCAAAACTACAACTTTGTAGTACAATAGTAATCAACAGAAATTCTCACTAAGTATAGCTCTTTGACTGACAGCAAGCTAAAAAAGCAGGGTATTGTAGCTTATATTACGCAACATGCATTGTACTTGGAGTGATCTGATAACACATAGGGGCCTTGCACCGGCTGCTTATTTTGAAATAGTAACTGAGACTGTCTTGATGAGGATGAATTTTAGACGGTTGTGGGAGGGGCTTAAGTAAGAAGGTAAGGATAATTGTAACTGCTTGAGGTGAGAGGATAGGCCCTTAACAGTTTAAGGCTGTCACTTACTGTATTTAAAACTCTAGGGCTATTCCTGAATCTGTTTGGGCAATGAATTGATAGCAACTCCCTGGCTTCCGAATGCTTTATCCCCTACAAAACTTATTCTATGAGTTTTGTTTTAAAATATGAAAACCATCTGTCCAATAAATGCAATATTTCGTAGATGTCACCACAGCTCTACGTTCTGTTGAGACCGTGAAAAAATGAACGGCCGGAAGACTTCATTAACCTGGACCTGTGACGGTTTTCCTTACTTGATCGTTTCCTGGGGATACAGTGTGATATTACCATGTCATTTATACAATAGTACAGTGAGATAGTAAAATCTAGTTCCCTCCCACTCAAATCACGTACATAATGTGCTTACCTTGTTTATTGTGGTCTGTGACCAACAAGATAAGGGGAGAGAGGGAACTACTCTCAATTAGAAATTTCTCCGCCCTCAGAAATTGAAAGTAACCAATTTTTAATGCCTTCGGGTATCTTGTTGAAGATATCCCTTAAGTACCTTGTTTTTCTAAGGGACTTGGGGTACTTGTTTATCAAGAGGGCTGAGTCGGACCTTCTTTGGTGTTTAAGGGTCGGGGTTTCAGCATCGAAACACCATATGGTTCGTATAATCATCTATTAGATAATTCTCATTATTGGCATTCTGCCAACCAATCGAGCAAAAAATTCACAGTTTTTTCGAATATACCGAGTGCTGCCTGTTGATTGGCTCATGGTCCCATGCATAAATACCAATCAGCAGGCCTTTGGCCAGGAGGGCGAAGGGACAGTCCCCCTTCCCCTTTAGCTAAATTTGGGTATTTTATGTTTTTACATCCTGTATTCAAAAAGGCATAGAAATGGTCATTTACAGCTATCTGGGAGACACTTTGAACCAAAGTTGTCTCGGGCACCGGGCGAATCTATTATAGCACTGATAGTGTCAACTTTACCATTACCGTATGATCCTTAGTAGGAATTTGAACTGCATCCATTTGTTAGATTAGCTTAAACGTGTAGATAATGAGGTTAGAGTGGGGCATTATTTGGCAAGGTTGACTTTACCGATGCAAGATGGTCCAATTTATTATTTTTTATTTTTGTAGTTAACATTTTTTTTAAGGTGAACGAGCAACTAAAGATATCAAAGTATGACCCAAACTGTTCAATTTGTCTCAAATTGTTTCCGGCGTTTTGCCTATTGTGTAGCAAGTTTGCCGAACCAGCCTTTCAAAAATGTAAATACTTGGTGACTACGTAGCAATTTAAGCCAAATATCACACGTGATCCATATGAATGGAATTGCTTTTATTCTTTTATTAATACCAGTGACATGGCTGTGACGTTATTGTTACGTCACTGCTTCCCATTGGGCCTCAACTCTATCTTACAAGAATTGAGGGAGGGATATTAATGAGAGATTCTTGTATTTTGAATCCCATTTCACATGTTTAACAGCCCAATATCGCAACTTTTGATTTAGTCAAGAGTAAAACCGAAAGTCCAGTAATATTAAAATGTTACATCATCGCCCCGAAACTTTTTCCCATCCATTGTCTCTGGTCCACGCATGTTTATAGTTTTGTTCCTTTTTTGTGGGTAAAAGAAACTTTGGGAATGATTAACTAACCCAATTCATGTGGGAGGAAAAATATTTAGCAGCACGGAGGGAGTCGAGTGATTCAAATGTGATCACGTTCATGGTTTAAAAGTTTTTTTTTAAAAAAAATTTAAGGCAATATCATGCTTAAATTGCAACAAAATTGTACATGCAACCTGAGTTATCTCTTTTAAATAACTCCATCTTGCACAAATATCGAATGATCAAAGCGTCCCCTTTCTGGCGCACTGACGAATCTCAAAACCCGAATTTCACGAATCTGCTTATTTTCTATTTTACATTGAGACAAATGTTGTTTCAGTTGGAGGATCTTTGCCTTATTCGTCGTTTTATGTTTGAAATTGCAGAAAAAATATATATGTTACACATTCGTTTCAATTTTAAAGGCTAATATAAACAGAGTTGGACAAAAATTTGACATGTCGCTATGCCAAAATTTTACATTCATCTTTATGTCAATTGGCGATTCGTAAGTATGCCCGAAAGGGTACGAAAGGTTATGCAACGATATACAATGATGTTTTTTTTTAAGTAGATGGAATACAGGTCAAACTTTGTTTGTAAATAACCACATCCAAACAGCGGGATTCTATTAAAATTAGGTGGCCTAGGAAGCACCCAAGATAAGCGTGATTTTTTATTACAAAATGGACAAGGTACGGTGATGTGACCGTGATAGACCAACAGTACTTGAGGATTATTATCACGTAGGAATGAATATGACCCTAAGAATTTTTCTCCCTGGATATTACAGAAAAGAGATTTTATATTAAGCTACATCATTTGAATGTTTAGTTGAAGGCCTAATCCTCTCACCCCAAACAGTTCCAATTCTCCTAAACTACCGTACTTGCTTAAAAGAAGGGTTTAGGGTCATTACAGGATTTGGTATGTCAGAGGGGTACTTATTCTAAGCATTTTGGTGAACTTTGCAGTGAAATCCAATGTGTAGTTCTCAAGATATGAGCACGTTAAGTTTTCCACAATTTCAAAAAAAGTGAACTTGAAGCAAGCACATATGACATCATATCCCCATATTGGTACACAGTCTTTTGTTTTTCTTTAAACTTTAGAGTTGATTTTCTCGTCACAAAAACCACACTATTAAAATGTGATTGCCTGAGTGGCGTGAGAACTTTACAAACTTTGCATCCCCCACAGGCGGTCCTATTCCTATTAAATCTAAGGTCAACACAACAGTCTGATGAAACCAAGGGAAACAAAGCATTCCTTGTGAATGTGAGGAAGTGATATAGGCTCTGCTGCCCTCAAACTCACTGTGAAACCAAAATCTACTGACTTAATTTACTGATATCTCGAGAATTACAGGTCAGATTTGAATGGAACTTTCACCACACTATGTAGTTTTGGTTCCTCTTTCACATATGAAAATTAAATTTTTGCTTAAACCTTCCCTTTAGGCCCGTCCCACAACTATGTCTGAGAGTTATCCTCATCCATACACAACAGTCTCAGTTTATTACTTCAGGGTGAATATAGAGGCTTTTCACGTGACGTCATAATACTCTCCGGTGGCCATGTTGGAGTACATGTATCTACGTAGTAAACCCATGGGACGCGCTTGCTCGTTGAATTTGTATACATCGTGCGTGTCACAGTGCACACTGTGCAGTGCGTTCGGCACAAAGCCACGTGTATTTGGCATGAATGTCCTCCAACATGGCGGTTCAGTGACGCAATTGCAAAGCCTCTATATAAGACCCCGATGTGTAATCAGAACACTCACAATACAGTACATGTACTGTTTATTTTTTGAATTTGCTGTCAATCAAGGAGCTGTGCTAATTGAAAATTTCTGAGGCTACAAAAATTGTAGATTGGAGTAAGAGGATTAGGCCTTTAAATACAGTATCGGAGCGAAAAAGCAGAAAATCAACAAGCACGATGCTTCTTGAAAAAGTCGACTTCGTTCGAAATGGTTTTAAAATTACGAAAATTTACTTTAGCACAAAATGTGATTAATCTATGGGAAGCTACGCATTGCCAGTGAGTGATTAAAATGTACCATATAACATGAAAGAGCATGGCATTAATCTATATTGAGCCGTTTAGTCTTACCAATAAACACTAGTAACTACTTTATTTCATAACACGGTAGATTTACAGAACAACAAAATTAAGAGATAAATGAGGAATACAGGAAATTTCTGGAAACTTCTTACCAGAACTTTTCCGTTATTATATGTTTTTCTTTATTTTTGTTCTTTAAATTTACGGTGATTTTTAGTCAGTTTGTACAATGTATAGAAAGTTACTGAAGTTGCATCCTTAAAGACTTTGAAAGATTGGGTGAAGTAAGTATTCTTGAGAAACGAATGGCTTAATTTCTATCCATGGGCAACTAATTACATGAAAAGTGGGTATCTACTGCCTAATTCTTTCTGTAAGTGTCCTTTACTATTGGTTTTGAAAAATGAGTGTTTTTCCTGTTTAACAAACAAACCTATGGGACAATATTTCACTTTTAATCATTCTCCGTCGCTCATTGAACTTCCAGTCAAGACTGTGGGGTTTCAAAATACCTGTTTTAAATTAATGTCTATTAAGTTACTCCTAGAGTAAAATATTAACTATAAACACAATTACCCGTTGTCTTTGTTGTACAGTATACTTAATCTGTTCTAGCAAGTTACGTCACATGCAAATAATTTATACACGTCAAATTCAATCCGCATACGTAACCATCATTTAAAAACGAGCAGCGGCTTACCTGGGCAAACTCAGCTGCGTATAATTTCAGCAATCTTGTCAATCCTTCTACCATGTTAATAACGCATTTTCAAAGATAATCGTAATCACCACGTAATAATGACGTCATCAAGCGCGAAATTGCCTGGTAGGCATCCACACTCATTTATTCATTAAAAACTGGTCATTGCTCTGATGTTAGACTATAGACGTAAAGCGTCTGATGTATTGTCGGTTACGGTCATTAATATACTTATAAATTATTTCTTGTTGTTGTTTGTATTTCCCCGGAACTGTATATTCTACATTTCATTGACAACAAACGTACCACGCTTACATCATGTAGCGGTGAAACGAGCTATATATCCACTTAATTGCGATTGTAAAAAAAAAAAACATACAATACACGCATATCCATATCTTAACTATATCCTAAGTAAATTGCGATAATTATGAAGGTTTAACGTGGATCACTTCATAGACAATATACATCCGTATCCTAACACTTAAATTAGTCTCTTCAAGCCTCCGGAAAATTTTAGTTAGCCCTCCTACCACTAATGGTTTTGCTAATGACGTTTACAAAATAATGATAAAAATAATTATAATCGTCCTCTTGTCGCTTTGTTTGTTTACACATTACGTAGTTTTCGGAACGGTACTAGGATATTCAGATTACTCCATTAGACGCACTAATGTTGAGGTTTACCGGATTGTACCTGGTACGTTTTGCTATACCTACTGTTGGAAGTAGCCAGTAACGGTATGCCTACTTGGTGGCTGTTAATTGATAGTGAGATACATTCTGTTGAGCAGAGAGTTGGTTTGAGGATACCAATCGTACAATTGTTCTTTGAACATTACCTCATTACTGTACTTTTTCTCGTTATTATATGTTTGGAGGTGCTCGGATGGAGGGTGAGGGGAAACCTCACTTTTTGTTTCTCTGACTGAGCCCTGTCGAATTGAATGCTTTAAAAGTTGGATGGTTTTACGGTTTTAGTAAACCTTGGACTGTGGGAATATTTTCCCAAATAGCAAGGTCAGCTTTACAGGTATCTTCAAGTTTTTGCAGCATTGATAAGGTGACTTAGACATTAAACTGCAGTGTATTTAATATCTTATTTACAGAAATAAAAGTAAACAAAACGTGTGACATTAATAGAGCCACAATGACCAATGCAATTTTTATTGTATCACACGATCATTTCTGTTTAAAATGATATTAGTTTAAAGGACAAAAAATGCATTCACCTATACTGAATGTTCACGAAAGTTTCCCCGGTTGACTCCGGGGGGTATATTCTTTGTACTCTCGGGTCACGGACTTCCTACATACACGGACAGAGCATGTAACGTGTACGTCGTGTCCGTAGATTGTCGCCACCGACTGAGACAAAAAAGGCGCACTCAGGTGGCCGCCGTGAAGCTATAACTCGTCTGATCTGAGGACGACTCTGTTGTATTTTAAACAAAAGTAAACTTGAATGGGAAAGAATATGATATTCCTGCAATACGTGATTTTGACCTTACCTTGCCATATTTCAAAATTATTTCAATTTCTTGCAAAATCTGGTAGTTGACTTGAGCAAGTCCAAATTTTTACACAAAATCATAGCAGAGAGTCATCTTGGTGCGCTTTTTCTCACACTTACGGTAGCGACAATCTACCGTGGAGTATGTTCCGTCCAAGAAGTCAGGATCTCGGGTATATGCTAACGAGAAAACGTCTATCTAAGTAATTACACAACATTTCCAGTATAGCAATTAACTAACCTTGTAACTCTGTAAATGTAAGAGATGAAATCGAACCAAAGAGGACCTGCAGTGAATATTCTTTGTTTCGAGTGACATTCCACTCTTCGTCGAGTGATATTTTCACTCTTTTAGAGTAAATTAGTCAGTCGATTTACAATCTTAAAAAGACTATAGTTGTTGTAGAAAATCGATAAAGATCTAATATCATCTTTTATATTTATAGAGCGTGCTCTCCATTTGCATTGCAATCACATGCTTTACTACAACAATATTTTAAGGTGATAACAACATAGCCTTAAATTACAACGGAATAAAAAAGGATTCCTTTAAAGGGAGGTATTAAGTCCATGTGAACCTAAAGACAACATCACTGGACCTCAAGAAGGAAACAAAATTAAACAAGTTATAAAAGAACGAAAACCCCTCCTGAACCGATCGACCAAAGAATCAACCACTCATTCGCCCGACACTCAGTAACAACTTCGGGAAAATGAAAGAAAAATCCTCTTTATACTGTTATAGTCAGAGAGGACTTCTTATTATAGTCTGATAGGACTTCTTGTTATAGTTAGATAGGACTTCTTGTTACAGTCAGATAGGATTTCTTCTTTAAGTCAGACAGAAGGACTTTGTCGACAAGTCTGGGGCAGCATAATGACCCTATTTCAAACAAAATTAGACCTACCAGTAGGTTGAAGAGGATGCATACCATGATGATCTTTTAGCTATGGTACCGTATAGTATTTTTCATCGAAGAGGAGAAAAAGAAGATGGGTGATTCCATTCGATGTTAAGAAAGGGTCATATTCTGTTGTTAATCTTTTAATTGTAACATTTTTCATACCTTTAAAACAGAGTTTACGTATTTCATAGTTTGATAGGTGAAATTTTTAATATATTTTTTGACAAATCTCAAATATTTGCATGATGCTTTAAACATATAATAACTACATAGTCACATCTATCAATCATTTCTACATCTCTCGTATTAACACCATAAACTGTTTGGATCAGTTTGACCCGGACGTGGGTCAGGGGAAAGCTAATATAAATAGTTGGGGCAAATAATAACCCAAATGAGGTTGCAGTTGATCCAAATTGGGTTACTATTTAAACCAAACCTGGGTTATGGTGGAATCGTTATAAGTAATTTGGTCCAATAATGTCTATATTTAAGCTATAAAAGTTTGACCCAATTTGGGTTACAATTTCACCTGAGATTCAGTTTCTCGTTAATCCATTTATTTTAGGAGTGTTCAAAGTTATCCCCTAGATGTCTGACTTACCTGCCATTGTGATGGCGGGAAATTTACTGTTTAGTTCTTCCCAGTCAAAAGAGTGGAATTGTGGGTTTCCACTTCATTCCACTTCAGCGAAACATTACTTTTTTGTCTAGTCCGCAGTTCACCCTTTTCCCTTTTAACTTTTCTGCCCAATGATAGATTTCCTTTTTGATTTTTAATGTGCTTAGAGGGACTTTCCCTTTCAATGGTGCCCACTTTCCTCCGGATAAGCTTCTCTTCATTTCCTTTCTTTTGAAGACCGGTCCCAAAAATTTTAAAGGTTTTAAAACTCGAGTTTTGAGCTGTAATACAAAAGAAAGTATACGGTTACTGCCGTAAGCCCACGATGTACTTCAAAAAAAAAAAAAAAAAAAGAAGAAGAAGAAAAGATTTGTATGAAAATGTCCTGGCTGCATGGTGTTGGATGCTAACTCAAAAAATGCCAAAAATGTTAAAACCAGCGCTCCGCGGGAAATAATTAAAAGGAGAAAAAATATCCAAATCTATAAAATTCACAAAACTATCTCCTTCTGGGTTAACTCGTTTAAGTCGTTGAGAATCAGACAGCTTTAAAGCCCAATCAAACTTTTTGTACCATTTTTTTGAAGTTCATCAATGCTTTACAAGGGGGTGAAAACAAACTTTTAGGGGAGCAGTATCGTTATCAATGCACTGAAATATAAGGTGTTATAACTACGACGTTTAATGGTGACTTAGAAGTTATCCTTCATACTTCCTTGTGAAGTAAAGCGATGGGCGAAGTGTATATACAGATAAGACATGGGAGATAGTGAACACGATGGGTTACGTTTTCTTAAGTTCCCCCGACCCCCTGGCAAAGGGCGAAACCAAACTTTAACTGCTTCCCGATGGAGCTTTACGATGGGTTGCGTACATAGCTTGTTCTACTATTACACTCTGTGTGTGATTTTTTTTTTTTTTTTTTTTTTTTTTTTTTTTGGGGGGGGGGGCACTCAACTTGAGACCAAGACGTCTTGAATAGTATCAGGGGATGTCGTTCCCAAATATTTTTTGTCTGGGGTGGGGGCGAGGGGCATGAGAAGTGGCGACTGGCCCTGAATGACTAAGCGGAGCGCCACCATCAGTTGGCGCGGAGGGCACAGAAAATTTTGAAAAATCGCGACCTCTCAGATAGTCGGAAATTGCATTTGCCAGACTTGTAAGTAGAATTTAAGCAGTCGTTATTTTGAGCTTTCCTTTGCAATAAAATCTTCATTTAAATAAAAAGAAAATCAAGTTGCAAAATGATCAGAAAATTACCACATAAAATGTACTGGCTCCTTTACAGGACGATGTGACATTTTATCATTTTCTTTGTCGCAAAATTAAAATCTCCATTAAAATGAATAGACCAGAGCCAAATTGTTGTTTAATATGTTAAAGACGAACATATTCTAAGCTCTCTGGTGAAGTTTTCATTCATTTCTCATGTTCGGTTCTGCGAGATATTAGCAACTGAAGTTGACACATTTTCTAAAAAAGTTAAACTTGAACCAAGTAGGTGCTATGTCATGTATTCATATTGATGGTCAATGTTTTGTTTTTTATTTATATTTGATCCTGCCGTTTGATCTTGAATTGATTAGGGATGCTATCTTTCCCTTAAGGCAAATTAAGTTTTTAAACCTCCATTGCTCGGGATGCACTTATGGTTACAACATATCACAATTAAATTGTATAAATATGGTGTTAAATTTTAGAGAAAAACAACTAGACATTTCCATCATTGTGAATACATGACATCAAGTCTACTTGTTGCAAGTTCACTCTTTGTAGAAAATATGTCAACTTCAATTCTAATATCTCGAGAACCAAACATGGGAAATGAGTAAAAATTTCCCCAGTAAGCTATGCCTAGAATATCAAACATAAATTTGTTCTGGACTTTTTTGTTTCAAAGAGCTGCACACCGTTGGAAATAAATTGAAATCATAACTTTTCGAATCATATTGACTCATATGACCAGTGGTCGAATGAGCCTGTAAACAGTGGCGTAGATAGGATTTTTTCCGGGGGGGGGGGGGGGCAAAGGTGGGGAATTTCCCCCAAACTTTTCCCTGTCAATGTGTATGTTTCTCTGAAGGGGGGGGGGCATGCAGTATGGTCTAAGGGGAGGGGTGTCCGGAGAGTTTTTGACGTTTTCAAGGAGCCTAGATGCAAAATGGTGCAAGATTTTCGACTTTGACAGGAACAGTGTTAAAAGTTGAATCGTGGTGGTTCATGAGGATAAAACTGAAAACTTTTGTGTCTTTACATGCATTCCTATGTCCTTTATGCTACCTTACGAAGTAAAACTTGTCATTAAATTGCACACTTTTAGGAGTCAAAATAAAAAAGCATTAATCGGTACAGGACTGTAGTTTTTCTTGGCCACAAAACGTTACTTTATCATAAAGACTATCTAAGCGGAGCGCCACCACTGATTGGCGCGGAGCGTAGAGAAAATTTAAAAAAATCAGACCCCTCAGATGGCCGGAAATAGCACTTTCCAGACCTATACGAAGAATCTATCGAGTCGCTATTTTCTTCTGTCGTTTGCAATAAAATGCTCACTTCAAAATATGTTCGCAAACTGCAAAGTGATCAGAGAGTTAAGAGCTAATTTGACCCCAAACATGTAATTTTGCCCAAAAGACTGAAAAGCAATGTACTCATGTGACAAAGTGTGTAGACAGTTCCTGTTCTCCTAACCTGATTACTAAAAAGGGCAAGAGTAACCACCCCAAAACATCAGCTAAATCTCACAATTTTTCAAGTACTTCTCTTCAAAGTATCCTTTATAATATTTTAGGCTTTCAATATTCAAGGTGAACCAAGCAGTTCTCCTTGCAAATTTCACGTTTGAGGAGTAAATATATTGTCACATGACTTCAAGAGAAAATCATGAAACAGGGCAGTCTACTACACTTCTTCAAGTTGGAAAAGGGCGATGCGCACTGTTAAACAGTTTAACAAGAAATTTACTAATTGGCTAACGTACCCCTAATCCTTAATATAATCCCTAACCCGAACAAAGAATACAATAGATACAATACAATGACAACAGCCAATCAAGAAACGCCTAATTAAACAGTGCTCATCTACCCGTTTGGATAACTGCTCTTGCCCTTGAACCCCCACCCGCGCCCCTCCCCGCTCTCAACTGTCTAAACTCATTTTATTGCTCGGGGATTAGTCATACTAGAACCAATGTGTAATCAAACACTCTCAGTATAGTGAAGTGCATGGTATATATGTAGTATGAACTATATTACTCTACATTTTTTGAACTTGCTGTCAAAGAGCTGTGCCAATTGAAAATTTCTGTAGACTACTACAAAATTGTACTTGAGGGTTGAGAATTGGCTGCCTTAAACAGTTTAAACACTGACTGTATGATGCAGCTCCATTACGTCAAACAGACAAACCAATTGAAAAATATTTATTTTTATAATGAGTTGACTGCTTTTGACATTTACCGATATTTTCTTTTCAGGAACATTTACGGAGTTTCCTGGCATACATATTCGACTTCGCCAGATGCAAAATTTTTAAAAAATGACAAAATAATTATGCAATGCAGTTTTGATATTTTTCTTGGAAAATGAAATCTAAGCCCTTTGAGAAAAATTAGTACAATCTAACGGTTAATGCTCCCTTTATATGTGACAGAAGCATTTTTAAATATTTATGCCTACATCAAGCGAAATATCGTATGTCCTTAAATCAAGTGTGTTTGAGATTTTGCTTCAAATTGCCGAATTTAGACATTCACTTCCCCCTCTTTTCAACTTTTTAAGCTGCTTTTCAGTGTTTTTTTTTCTATTATTAATTTCGTAGAAAACTGAACCGCTTATAAAGCAGCTCCATGTCTATTTGTAGTTCCCAATACTGTTTAAAAATGTTAATTATTTCATTAACAATTGACAGTAACTGAACCGTTTCGTTCATTATGTCAACGAATAGAAATGTTCAGTAGGAATCATTGATTCATTCAACAGTGACAACATTGGTCGTGCCAGTATGTCAAAATTCGAAGGGGGGGGGGGGGAGGTAACATTACATTAAAGAAAAATATTGAAAAATTTTCGCTCGGAGAGCGAAGGACCCATTGCCTCAGGTAGAGGTCAGGAGCAAAAACTCCTTGTGGTCCATGGGACAAAGCGGATGGAAGTTCTGAGGTTTTAGGATATCTCTGGAGCTCTGTTCAGGGGCTGTTATTTGGATAAAAGCCTCCTGCTCTATTTATCTCTCATCTCATCAGCTTCCAGACTGAACAAGGTCTATGCCCTAAATCTCGAGGTGGAAAAATAAGTCTCAGAAGAGGTATATTATTTTTTTGATTCGGTTGTCCTGACTCCTAACTGACTTAACTTGGGATTGGAGGAGAGCAAATGGGTGGGGGAGGAAGAAAATCTGAGGCAATGCACCCTCATACCCTCCCATGTCACCATACCACGGCCAATCAAATCAGCCGTCATTCTTTTATATACTTGTGATTACTAAAAGACCGACGCTCTTTTTGCAGTTCCCACGCACCTCGTCTTATACACTCTGTTATATCAAAGTTGAGCTGTTGATTGGTCTTGAAGCATGCTCTCAACTTAAACATCATTGATTTTGCTATATTACAGTGGTTTCTTTCACTTTGCTACCGAAGCACAAAAATGCCAAAAGACACCTTTAACTCTTTAAGGACTAAATATTCAAGAATTTACTTTTCGACTAATGCTAACACTTTATTCAAGTTTAACTCCCGTGACTAAGTGAATTTATGGAAGTGTCGTTCATACACGGTGAGACATGTGAGGTATGTATATATATATCCACATATTGACTGAGGAAATCATGCTAGAGCTCTGGCCTCAAGATTTTTTTCAAAATCGTGTTAACATATAGTCCACTCGCTACCTCTGTTTTATTAAAGCAATGTGTAACTTTTAACAGTTCAAAACTTGTTTGCTGTATTCCTGTTTGTTTGCTTTTTGTTTATTTTTAGTTCATTATTCTATTAAAATCTTAATACGATATATGAGCAAACACTACGCACGTGTACTTTATTCTTTTCTGTGAAAACCTGGAAGTCCCAATAATAACCACTTTCATTTTCTTGGAGTGAACATTTTGTAACTTGCAAACAGAATATTGAAAATTAAGTTTTGCACAATTCAATAATTAATTGAAAAATAAATTTTCTTAAGTACATAAGGAAGATTTTCTGACAAAACTGTGTGGTTTCATACTGCATGGTATTTCAAGTGGTTAATTACTTTGTAAGCATTTCTAGTGGGTAACAATCAAACAAGTAGGCCTAATTTTATTTGGACTTTGACTTGATTGCTCTGTGCCTTTGCAATATCCTCGATCGGGACAAATTCGTTTCGATTTGGAATGTGACTACTCTGCGGCTTTTAATGCTCATTTTCGTTTTCACTAAAACGTATGACCGAAAGCAAGCAAACTCTGTCAAAGTTCCCGTACTTCCCAAAATTCCAAGTTTTGTGTAAAAAGGCTTACAATTCTGCACGAGCTTCCTAATCATTCATCCGAATTGCAGGTGTATGTAGGTCACTTGAGTGAATTCGGGAAGATAGCTAACTGGTCACATATACGAATAATGAAGTTGGTGCTATGTTATTGTTTGAAAGGGACTTTCCATGGTAGTTTTAAGCTTTTTAAGCAAGAATGAGGAAATTTTGTGGAAGAAAAATATTCAGGAATCCATAAACAAAAGGTTCATTTCGAAATACCATGCACCAACCGTGGAGAAAAAATATGCATACGCTCACGTGACGTGACTAAACTACATAGTCATTGTTTGCATACCAAGAAACCAAGGACATTTGTACTCGTTTTAATTTTTTTCCAAAATGCTGCATTACACCCGTCACATGTTTGGGTCAACGTCCAAGTTGTAAAGATTGGAAATTTTCTGAAATGAAGAAGGGAAGACATACTGGATATCAAACCCAAGACCACGGGATTTTTTTTAAATGGTAAAAAGTTCTGGTTTGAATTTGAAATATCGTCATATCTATTCACTGATTCTATTTTGCGAGTTGAGAGACAAATTTGAAAATCCCTCAAAAATGGCGGGTGCAATTTGTTTAAAAACATCTTGTAGACCAGTTCAACCACTCTTCTTTAAATTCTTCTCACGTACCATCCCGTACCTCTTAACATTTCACTGACATTGGAGACATTTTACAGTTACACATTCTGAAAACATTGTTTTGAATGATTTCTTTATTTATTACGTCCAACATGTTGTATTTCAGGCAAAATATTAATTGAGCTTAAACGTGTTTCAAAGTTGGGACAGAATTGTTGAATTGCTTAACAAGTTTAGTTCTAGTTTTATGGCCGCGACATTTCATGTTGTCTATGGTTAGTGTGAAATATTTGTCTTGTGAATTAGAGAACTTGAATTCAGTGAAAGAATGAAAAAAATGTGGTAAAAGGGCCTAACCGAGTGTCACAGACAATAGGAAAAATAATGGGAAAATTAAAAATCTTACGACGCCACTCCCTCATTAACATCAAATAAATAAGAATTACCTGAGGTCTTTATTGGCCGCCCATCAATAGCTGAGGAAGGGCAACGATGACGTCTTTATCGACCACCCTATTAAAAGTCACCATCTCATTTCTGATATTCAGTTATTTCCTTCAAGAAACTTGATACTAACGCTAAAAGCTCTTCCACCCTTTTTCTAACTTGTCTGACCAGGGAGCTGCTAATAGCAGCAGCTCCCTGGTCTGACTACGGACAGTAAAGCAGTATAGATGAACCTCTTACCTCTATAGATGGACCTCTAACTAACTAACTGACTGACTGACTGACTGACCAACTAACTAATTAACTAACTGACTAATTGACTGACAGACTGACTAACTAACTAACTGACTATCTAACTAACTAACTAACTAACTAACTAAATAAGTAACTAACTAAATAACTAACTAACTAACTAAATAAATCACTAACTAAATAGTTAAATAAATCACTAACTAACTCATCATAACGAACCGTCTCCTTTAAAATATAACTATCAGTCCCTATATCCACTTACCTCTTTCTTAGGTCTGGTGGTTACAATTTTTAATTAGTGCTTAAAAAAACTATCGATCGTACATAAGCAAAGGAAAAACCAGGTTTATTGCAAGTGATGCACGAGGGCGCCGCCCGAGTACATTGAGCGGTAGCGAAAGTGCATCGTCCCCTATATAATACGGTGCACAGTACCAGCGTTGTTTAGCCTCCATGATAATGCGTTTATTCATTACTATGAGTTCATTATGGATAATGCACGATCACATGACCGTAATGGACCAATTGAAGTATAGGATCATTACTAAGTATGAATGAATGTTATATAAATCCCGTGAAAGTGCTAACCTTGACAAGTGTTACAACAACTGAACAAATCTTTCAGACATTACAAAACGGTGACGTATACGTGACGTCAGCGGATGTGGCTTGGTCCTGACAGCTTGAAAAAGAATTAAAAAGAACCCAACACATGACACAAGCAAAACTGACCCCAAAGAGACCACTTAAAAAGGAATTAGAGATGACATATTTAATGAAGTGTACAAAGATTTTAGTATGAAATTTGGTTTAATGGATTGATATTGTTCTTTCATTCATGTTTGTATTTGTCACATTACGCAAATGGCTTCCGGCGGCCATCTTTGCTAGCCTAATTTTGTTCGAACGGTGGCATCATCTTGTGATCCTTCTGCATGAGAGGTCAGAGGATTTTACAACGATCAAAATCCATTAAGTTTGATATTTGCGAATTCCAATTCGAAAAATGTTGTAATGTCCTGAAGGTACCTGAATGAATGAAACAGTACGGTACATTTTAAATTTTGAGATAAAATTGAAAAAATATGGCACATGTCCAAGCCAATTATTAATCCATTATTAATGGATGTCGGTTAGTGATTGGATAGTTAACCATGCTCTTATCCAGAGATATAGGGTGTATGGAGAGCAACTTTTTGATCAACATTTGTTTTTAACGACAGCTCTAACAGTTAATCTTTTTTTTTTAAAGATAAACGTTCAAAATAAACTTTGCAAGGTACAATGACACAAAGCTTTATGCCTACTGTGCCTTTTGTCCTTGTGACTATTTAAATTGAAGTTAAAAATATTTTGGTTGATATCAATGTTTTCTGCTCATTGAAGCAAAAAATAAGCTTCTATTAACGATAAGTCTGACCTTTCCAGGTAAAATTAAATTCAGAGAATATCACGTGTATTACCGTATGTCCTCTTGCATTACCGTAAGAAGTTGTATTTTACTCATAACGATCTTTCTTTAAGACGGGTGCATTTGAAAAGTGAGGAATACTCAAATCTTGTGTCTTATGTGTAAAAGAAAAACATCCCTGCCCACGTTCTTCAGATTTTGTGCTAATACTCTTTGCCTAACTCAAAAGATATACCTTAATTTAAAAGTTGCTTACTTTATTTGTAAATAATACATCTAGTTCTCATCCAGGTCACAGAATTCTTTGCACTGTGGGTGCATTGTCTCAGATTTCGTTTGCTTTTATTCTCAGTTCGATGCCTTGTTTTTCCTTGAAATAAAGTACACTTGAAACATTTGAAATCTTCAATGTATAGCAGGCCCGTAGCCAGGCGATAGGGAGGGTCTTTTTCCAAGATGTGGACCTTTTTCAAAATACGGAGGCGGCTGGAGCGTGCCGTAAGCATGCAGTTGCAAGAGTTCCGGGGCATGCTTCCCCGGAAAAGTTTGAAATCTGCAGATCTCCTGCAATCTGGAGCATTTTGAAGGACTTTTGAACACAACAGAAGTCCCTTTTCTCCAGGAATTCCACGCAGTACACCACTCTTAAAGAAGTGAACGGAAATTCGTCCTCAATATGTGAAGATAAAAAAATTTTCATAGCTGACCCTTCAAACACAGGGCTGGAAAATTGGACCTCGTTCGAACGCTCCGACCCCCCCCCCCCCACCCGGCTACAGGCCAGTATAGGTACAACATTATGCTGTGTAAAGAAAACAAGTATGTTAAATATTCACTCCAGCGGTGTCAATATCATGGAGAAATTCAATGATATGTCTGATAAAAGTGCTGCGATGACATCACAGATTTTCCATAATTTAATATATCTGTAGGAGTCTGTAAATTTCTTTGAAATGTTATACTTTTCCAACACTACATGCCATTGAAATACCGTTTTCACTTCCTCAGATGCATTTAATGCGTTTATTGAAGTTTGTCAATTAAGTCTGTGGCAAATCCTTTCAAAATGTAGCCTCAGATCTCTTAATCCATATCCATGACGTCACAGCTTTTTTGCATCCAATGACATTCTTTATCAATCATCGAGTTTTCCAGACAGATAATACCTTTTATTTCCAAATATTACTGTATAGAAAAGCCTGGATGTTGTGTTACTTGGAAAATTGAAAATGTTATTATGAACAAATAATCAAGAAGCAAATGAACATTGGCTTTAAATCTATGACAAACTTGTTTATGCAGCTAAGTTTGAATTACGTGACGTTTATCATCTTTATTTATTATGTTTACAGCAATGTATACTAATTTTTAAGTCATAGACAATACACCCCTTATAATTTCACTGTTTACACTTTATGCCCCCCCCCCCATAGATTGGACAGGGGAAGTTCTTCAAAACTTGTGTTCCTTTTTCGCTACCCCATTAAATATCCAAACAATGTAAAATCATGCTGCATAGTTATACTTTTTACTTTTCACTCCACCCATCATAAGTTAGACCCTTTCGTTCATTTATCCCACATCCCTACCCCTCAGAACCGTTTTCCGACGGTCATATATTGTCCCCAAAACATTGGAATAGATACTGTACAATTCTTAACCCTTTACAAGCTTTGTTACGAAAAGTGGACGGGGAGATGATTGCTTTTTCATTCTTTTGAGAGTAAGTTGTCGGTTACAAAAAAGAAACATTATAAATTTTTTTCACGTTACAACACATCTAGTACGCCACGCCTTCACGTCCTGTGGGGCAAAAATCAAGAGTGTTTAATTAGCTTTCCAGACGCAGCTAGCTGCACTACATAAGGCTTTGCCCCCCCCCCTTTTTTTTTAAAAGGAGCTTGGCATGACAGTGAAAGCACTCTATAGAGAAGTAGTTGCGCAGTACGCATTTAATATCTGATGCAGGTTACGCCTTTAAAGGTGGCAGGGGAGACAAAACGCTATAGTGACTCCGAGGGACTCGGAGATGTAATCATGACATTTGTGATATAGATTTTTGGCTTCTAAAATTTTTCTTCGTTGAAAAGTGACAATGAGACAGCATTTTCCGACGTATGATTTCATTTCACCGGATGCAATGAAGTTATTTTGCGGTAGGCAGTGTAATATGAGACCTTTACTGAATCGATAAATAATATTCAAGCATTGTCTTGCCTTGAAAGTCAGGAAAGGAACTCTTGTCTCAAAAAATTCTTCTCAGAACGGAAGAGACCTAACCGGAAGTTAATTCAGTACTACATTGACGCTTGACTCAATTGCATATAGATGGGTCATGACGTCGACACTTTCAAAATATAGTAATACTTAATGAGTTTTTGTTGCGACAAAAATGTGTCATTCTAACTGAAAGATCCAAAGCGCATGCGTTGAAAGTTTCAACACCCTTTATGTTGTAATATGAAAATACAATGATAACGTCAATGACACTGATGACATTAAATTTATAATATTCATTAAACCCTCATGATGAAACTTTCCTTCTAACTTTTTGTTTCATCCTCCTTCTCCTGGTAACCTCTTATCTCTTCAGGGAGGAAATGAAGCCCATTACACTCATACTTTATATAAAAAGGTTTCACATCTGATTAATTGATTGACAGTACATTAAAACACGCAAAAAAAAGCTACGGACAATTGGGGTTAGCTAACAGGCGAGTCAGGCATGAATAGGTTTAATTGTCTTTCACTCATTGTGAACACAATGAAGGCATAGCTCATTTGAGGATACAGGTCTTGTAACAAACTCAGATATCAGTTACACCCCACACCCCCTTTGATCTACTGGGGTGTCTACGTTGCTTTCTCAAGAAGAAACGTCACAGCATGTTTACTTCACGAAGATGACTCGTTTAGCCGTGAGTGGCTAGATGACCTCAATATTGCAACAATTACAAGCATAAGAAACATGAATGATAACATATCGAACATAAAATACCTAAAAACAAAAGAATGTAAGAGTTTAAAACCTGAATGAAGAAAACATAATAAATACAAAGAAACTTGTGAAGAGTAACCGTATGGCTAAAGAGCTGATCATGAATATTAAAAAAAATGTTCGATAAATTTACCGGTAATACTTGCCTGTAATTATCGAAGCTTTTTGTACTTAAATCAATAATCGACACAGTTTAGTAAATTCCATGGAGAGCGTAATGCTTTATTGTGGGATTTTCGTTTGTCAGATAAGTTACAAAATATTCAAGGAATAAAATAAAAAGCGAGGAATGGAGGAGGAGTTGAAGGAAATAATAATGCAAATCTTAAATTACTAAGTGTTAACATTACATAAATACAATAAATACCTCCTCATCTCATCGACATGGGGTTATGACTTAAAATCTGCTTTATTTTAAGTTTACATTGTATTGAAAAGGTGACAATTGAGAACGGATCATCAGATTTTAACGCAACTTTCACCACAACACTTAGAACAGGTACTCCTCAACTATACCAAAATTTGATTTGATCTTACACTCTTGTTTTAATGAGCCTAATATTACCTTAAAAGTAAAATCTGCAAGTGGTTTTTCTCTTACTGTGAAATTTTGCAAGGATAAAGGGTCTTAATTACCGGTAAGGTAAGACTTATACTTGCCTTCCCTCTGAAGCCATAACTAGACCTCGCCATATTGAAGTTTTTTCAACATCATATCACAAAAGAAGTTTAACAAGTAATCTAAGTAAAGATTCAGCAATATTTGTTATTGAGATGACTTACAACAATATAAGATAGGCCTGCGTGGCGTCTTTGTGACTGCCTTAGTGATGGGTTTTGTTGAAGCTCCATGGCTGAACGGAAAACTTCGTCGGCTTCTCATGCAGGGTAAATAATAATTCGATTATAACACTCGTCTTTACAAAACACCGTTAACCGTTTGTCCGTATGTTTGTTGAAATTGCTGTTTAGTTTTAAAAAAATGCATTTTGATTGTTTGAACCTCGCAAACAGACAAAAGAATGTTCCTTAATACAAAAAAAACCTAATTTAGCCTTCTTGAGATTCCCCTCTTCATCAAACATTTTTTCATGCATACCAAAGTTTATTTTTTGGTCATTTGCAGGGCGAAAATATTGTAAAAAATGATTTAAATTTTTTTAAGGGAATGGTAACTTTAAAGTGTCTGCAAGGAGAGAAATGTTGGAGATCCCCTCTCCTTTTTGCTATTTATCTGCTATTGTAAAACAATATGTCAGATAACTACACGTAACATTGGAACAGATCATCTGCATTTTAACCAACTCCGAAGCTCTAAATACTGGAATGATAGGAACTACTCCTTTTAAAATGTGAGAAGGGTGTTCTCTACCTCCATGTTATGTTTATTGTTGCGTCTGCATCAGTTCCTAGCACACCTATGGTAACTAAATAACTCACTAACATAACATCACTGAGAATAATTGAAAATATTCAAGTTTGTTAGAGTTAGAGCCGTTTAACTACCGATCGATTTGAATCTCATGGAAAAAGCTCAAAGTTACGGAAAGATTTCGGAAAGCTCATTTCTAAAAGGGTTTTCACTCTCCTCCCCCCCCCCCCCCCGGGCATATGTGTTAGGCCATTTCATTAGGGAAAATTTAAAGATGGTAAAAAAATAATTTGCTCAAAGAACGTATCGGTTCCGTATTTAATATAGATATTTTCACTGATAAAATTAAAAATTTGGGTTGGGGAAAGGCATTCCACTCCAAGAACTAGGTCCGCGGTTTTTTTCTTTCTTGCTAAACTGGGACAAATCACACATCTCACCATAGGGACCGTGAGTTATTAAATTTTCAGAAAAAAATGGCACCACTGTTGACTCCAATGTGATGATTTGGTGTCCAATACTGCTTTGTAGTGTTTAACCCCCGATACTTCCTGTAAGACTATTCTTAAGTTATGAAAAACCATGACTTTGTAGATGAGAGTAAATACGTTGTGACACCACGAAACAATAATTCCATGGGGGGGGGGGGGGAATCCCTAAAGTTTAATTTAGCAAGCCTTGGAACTTGCATAAATGCATATCATTAAACGGGTACAATATGGTAGGCTGAGTGTGCCACCAGACCCACTATGAAAAGAGACCTGTACAAAAATTGAGACTTTTGAAAATATGTAATGTTATTGAAGGATTTTTCGCTTTGCATGTCTCATGTTAGGCAACAGACAATGAAACTGTTTAAATTATTAATTCGCTGGTGAATGGTTTCACGTCAATTAGCTCCGCCCACTGTCGTACTGTCCAGGTGGGTGGGATGAGTTCTGGTTGGGAATTGTTCACGGTGGAAGTAGACTTGACTGGAAAATCGCAGGGTTTTTAATTGTCCGAAAAAGAATGTCAGCAGTGTAGAGAGTGACGGTATGTTGGGATGGGGTTGGGGACACACTAGCCATGGAGGTTATCTGGAATTAACTAGAACAGTATTTGAATAGGGGCTCCGTAATTTGATTGCGCGAGCGTACTGTCGTTAAGACAGTTTACCTTTGCACTGAGGCGAGGTTCACAAATTAGTATTCTACAAAGTATGGCAATCATACTTCATATATCACTCTTGTTTGAATGTCAGTGACGTAATGGACAGTTTAATTTTACCCTTTAAATGACCACTTTCATGGTCTGTTTACCTATAAATTCCCCGCATTCCTTTTCTTCTTTTAAAGTACTCTGGTCGAGTCTCTCTGTCGAAAATATGGAGGATACCCTTATTGTCCCCATTGCATTTTTTATCAAACGCTTCAATAAATGTAATATTTAATTGCCCCCCCCCCCCCCACGGTAGAATCAAATTGCCTCTGATGATCTTCGAATATTTAAAGCATTTTCTCAAGGGAGGGGGCTTTTATAGCCCGCGGAGCGGACCAAGTCTTTTCGTTCAGCTCATCACTACGAAAAACCAAGGGCGGCAGCCTAAGGGAGCTGCAGACACAGAGGCGCTACGCAGGCTAGAATTCTCATTAAACTTCGTGTGACCTGTCCCCAAGGGCGACAGTTTTAAATGGTCAGCTACCCCTCCAGCTGATCCCGAACTATTTCATTCCTTTACTTGAACAAACTTACTATAAGGAAAGCACCCGCACACTATACTGACAAAATCCATCTTATATTTTCAGAAATGGTGGTGTTCGGATTAACTCATTTAATATCAGGAAATACAAGGTAATCCCAAGCCGAGCTATAAGAATCTCACCAAAGTCGATTTTTTCACATCTTTTCACATCACTCCACCCCTGCCATATGATCAATCCCTACCTCCATAAGTTTCGTCGCGGGATATGAGATAGATCAAGTAACATATTACTAGCTCAACGGCCCTCATTTTATCGACGATCGCTTTTAACACTGTCCATTGTGCAATTGATAATTAAGGTAAAGCGCCCTCAGTTTGTAAACTTACTGTCCGTCATGGAAATCTTTGGAAGTATGAACTTTCATTTCCACGTGGAAAGTTTCCCATACAAAAAAGTTCCTACTTTCGTATGGAAATCTATTGCAAAACAAAAATGTAGCTTTACGATGACCATTCTTCTGTTCGTCTTGGATGTATTCTTCTTAGGTAATTTATATTATATTTTTTCAGATTATTTGTTGGTATTACTTAAATTAGAATTAATACTTGTCATCATTGCTATACAGGCAAAACAAACAAACAATCGTATACAACATTTTATAAATTCATTAGCTACAGTTCTGTACAGAATTTAGTTACCACTGTTAGCGCGTGTTGATTTTCAACTGTACACACATCGCCGCAATACCCCTCCAATGTTAAAAGACAATGTTGTTCATCAATGCAGAGAGTCACTCCAGTAATCCCAAGTTGCTAACTTCAAGTCCCTTTCATAACTGTCTTCACTCAGACATTATCTTAGTTTTTTGCTCCATGGCATACCCATGGTCAGCAAAAATGGCTATAATGCGTAATCAAAACACTCTCGGTACATTATGTGTCTACTGAGCTACTATGCATTCTATAAGTTTGATGTCAGTCAAAGACCTGTGCCAACTGAAAATTTTGGTAGACAGGTACTGAGACTACAGAGGGTAAAGTTGTAGTTTGGGGTGACGAATGCCTTGGTCAGCTACAAGGTTAGCAAATCTTGTGGGTCCGACACTGATGGTAGTCAACATCACCCTTGAAGTCCAAGATGTTGTGTTCTAGTTCCGGAAAGTTTAGTTTCCTTCATTTTACGAAGAAAACCGTCCATGATATGTAAAAATCTTTCCATCCAACTGCAGGCGGTTTTCAGTCAACAGTCGAAAATAGTTGTTGACCTCATCGTTGTTTGAGAAGGTGGCGCTCTATGACTTTGGAAGCAAACTCCGGTAATTGCTAACCTGTTACTGTAAGGTCAAACTACAGGAAGTTAAAAGCTACCCAACCATGGAGTAAAAAGGTTATATATACTAGACTAAGCACCACGTCTGGCATACAGAACCCAGAACTCACAGGAGTAACACGAAAAACATAGAGGACTGATTTCAACGCTTTGTTTATTACTACGTACTATTGACATTCCAGGTTTAATTTATAGCTGTCACATATATTTAAGTCTTCAATCATGAACGCCACAACCAAATTGGACATACGTAAGTACAAAATTGTTATTCCTTTCTTAACTAAGTGTTTTTGTCTCCTCAAAAGTATTTTTTGTCCAAGAATGCTTTTGAATGTAGGAAAAGTTGAACGGCTAAGTACTATGGATAACTTAGTTCTTTACTCCCGGGGACTTTGTTTCACAGTGAGCTTATAGCAAACATGTCATGCATACTAACTTAGATCAACTATGTACGCGTTGCGCAAATTGTAGAAGTTAACTCAGACTTTGCACAGCCTATATAAATCTGCCAATGCTTGCTCGTCAGATTTTTCTTTCAATGTAATTGTCAAGACAGTATCATATTCTGCATAATTTCATTTCTACTATAGACTAACCGGAGTATCTGTCTATGGTTTAATGGAATATGTACGGTACCGCTCACTCGTCATATACTTTCCAAGTTAAAATGAGACATAGGTTCTGTTAACAGCGATACTTCACATATTGGCTTTGACTTGAATTACGATGTAGGCTAACATCTTTAAATCCATGGGTACATAGTTATGTAGATTGCTTCTGTGAGGAATAACTTTTTCTTGATTTCGTTATCAAAATCAAATGATATAATTGTGTTACAATTGGGTACAGGGAAACAGTTTTGCTAGGGACACACACACACATGCGCGAAACGTTTCAATAATCCACAGCCACAGCGTAAGAAGGTTTGAAGAGAAAAAAACTGTTTATGCCTCATTAACTGATGAAATAAATGGCTGCTTCAATGTAAACCTGACCCAAAGTTAGAGATTCTAGATTGTTTAATCTGAAGGGGATTTCAATCATTTATGTAATGCGCTCATCGAATCTGGTACTATCGGGAGTGACCACTGCATGAAATAACACAAGAACTATTTTTATACTTAAGTCGATATCGTATTAAATTTGCAGTTTCGTTGTACATGGTGTGGTAGGGGCTCAAAACGGCAGACGTTTTTTGCAACAAAACCGACACTGACCGGTGAAGAAACACGATGATTGCTCGTGACTAACTTCAATGTGTTGAATATGTATAGGCTGCACCTTCGATTTTACCGTATTCCAACCAATAGCCTGTAAATTCCATTCCGAACAATGCCATTGCTTAGGCTATACTCATGAAATATATATAGTTGGCCAAGATAATATTGATTAACGAGCACCGACTATGAAGTAACGGTACAACCTAAAAATAAAGAGTGAAATTTCACCCGTTAGAAGAGTGAAAGTTATAAAGTTCACTCCAAAAGAGCGGAAATTCACCCAAAGAAGAGTGAAATTCGCTCCAAAAAGAGTGAAATTTACTCCAAGAAGAGTGAACCTCACTCCAGAAGAGAAAAGTTTCACTCTTGGTAGAGTGACTACTGGGTCAAATCTTCAAAAAGAGTGATCCCTGAAGGCACTTGTTTAAGAGTGAATTTTCGCTCGTCTTGGAGTGAATTTCACTGTTTTTGAAGTTAATTTAAGCTCTAATGGATTGAATTCACACCTTTTCTTCTATTAAAAAGTATGAATACGAGATTTGCATTATTACAGTATCCAAGTTCAATCCCTGAACTTTGAATTCTCTCCGTCTAAAGCTGGAGATATCAGGTTTAGTATGGTTTTATGCAGAACCTCCTTGGTTTTGTGGCACGTAGCCTAACTTAAAAGGGGAAATGCATTCACGGGTGAATATATTCTGTTTCATGATTGGCTCTTACTGGGAGTCTTGCGATGGTATTTTTTTTCTCCTAAAATGTAAAATCGGTGTTGTGAGTTTCAGCTGTGGCTTCAAAATAAAATTAGGACGATTTTTCTTGCCCTTTAAGGGGTAAAGCAACAAGTTGTGATGACGACCTAAAGCTCCTCGTCAGATTTTTTTTTTTTTTTTTTTTTTTTGGGGGGGGGGGGGGGGGGGGGGTCTAACGAATTTCAAATTTCCGACCATGACAGAAGACAGCTGACACAGTTTTCAGATCTTGTTGGGTAAACGTGCTCTGAGGATTCTAAACCGTACCTATTTGAAGAAATGTGAAAAACGAGGAAATTATCGTAATTGAGTGGTTGTTAACTCACCCCTTCCATCCATCCCGTGGTTTTCGCAAGATCTGAAATGGATCATTACGCCGGTCATTTTCATGAGTGAGGAAAATGTTGAAAAAAACAGAACTCAACTCTACAACACATGGAAACACATTGTTTTCTTTTTATTTTTTTCAGTTTTCACCCTTGCGGCCTTTATGGTCTTCTGCTCAGCCTCTCCGATTATGACCACTAATACGCAACGCCTTAGAAGTAGTCTGACATCCGTAGATAGAGACCATTTCATCCTTTACAACTCGATTGTAAGTATGAAACCTTGAAATAATATAAACACATTCTATTCATCAAGCTCACACGTAACTAAAACATATATGGTAGATGGTGTGTTTACATGGCAATGACCTCACTTTTTCCATTTAACGGAAATTAAATGAATATGTGGAAAATGAGAACACTAAGACAATCGCGGTTTGCAAAGTATCAGCATCAAAAAGTTTTTCTTATATATTCACATTATCAATCGCAAACTAAAAAAACAGTGACCAAACAACACCCAAGTAAAACAGTGAAAATTTGAAATGTTGACGAGAAAAGTTGCAAATATGGACAGAGGTATTTTTGCTCTATTTGCTCTAAGTATTTCACCATTTTTTTATTCGAAAAAAAAAGTAAAGCATATACTATCACGGGTCAAAAGACATGGAGAATGCAGAATGAACCGAGAGGTTGGGTAGATTGCAACACAAACTTTGATAACTCCTGTAGGCAAAGGAAACCCACAATTGCGCAACAGCATGATTAAGGGCCATGCACATAATTCGCTTTGTTAGTTCGATGCTTCTTTGGGTGAATATCATTGTCTATCATACAAGAGATAGTGACTCCTTTTCAAAGCGTCTGTTGTAAACTTTACTTTGTCAGATTCGGTGACTTCCTCTAGTATTTATTTGATCTTTTGCGTGAACCTGGATGCAAGTGACGAAATCGTTGTGATGGTCTATTGTGCCCCAACTACCGGTGCATATCGAGAACTAAAGTTTCAGTCACACAATAATGAATTCGGATAGGATTCCGATCAGATGTTTGCCAGTTTTTATTAAAATCTTCTTCACTGGGCGGAAATAACTATGTAAATATGTGATTTATATCGCATGGCCACGAAAATGAAATTTATACTTATTGTGTAGTGATTATTTCACATTGACAGACTTCGCGTGTCCGATTAAAGCTGTGTTGGTGTGACGTCATGTTTAATCGGTTAACATATCATTTTCATTAACCTCTAATGTGTATCATATATTTACACTGGTTGACAAAGTTTTGTCTCTTTCTGTCCAGTCGTGGAGAAGATTTAATCAAAACTTTCAAAAATAGGATCGGAATCCGATCCAAATTCGTTCTTAAGTGACCACCTCTGTAAAGGTGGTTTGTACATGCATGGAGCTTATAAAACGAACTACTACTGATAATACAATTAGAGACTAGGCTGAAGTAAAGACTGCATACAAGATAACCATATCATTGGGTGCAATCAAAGTTGTTAGCATTAGTTACATGGACAAAGAGAGGAGACTGGACAATGTGTTCCTTAGTCGCGGTCAGTGGGCAAATTACTACAAGACCTATAGACAAAACTAGTGAAGGCGTCCATAAGTGGGGTCCTCCCACTTTAAATCTTCTTAGTTTTATTATCTACATAGAATTCTAAACCCTTATATGAACTAAAATTGAGAAAATCGAGGAGTTTTTTCAGTGTGCAATCATTCGCGGCACGAAGGCCCACAGGCGTATACGAGCGCACGTAGCTTTTGTCCCCGGCATGCTTTACTTTGGTAGAAGTAAAGTTAAACAAATAGAATATCAATTCATTACTTTTTCTATATTTCGAGGGCTCTAGCAGACAAGGAGAGAAGAGAAGGGTTCACCTTTCGATATTTTTCGAGTCATCACGTGAAACAGACCACATTTACTTATCACATTGTCTGTTTCACGTGATGACTACATAGCCTATTATTAAAGTGGCATAGTGCAGGTACTATCTCGGGGATTTTCATAAGAACACTGAGGCCCTCGAAGTGTTTACACAACATGTGTGCATAACCGTGTTTCCTTTAGTGACTGAATGCAAAGATACATATCCTTGATAAACAAGTACAGGAAAGCATTAGTAAGGTAATATTTTGGTGCACGGAATATTCGTAACCAATCACCCATGTAACACATGAGGCCCCAAGGTGGTCGAAAGGGGTCTTACCTCAACTGAAAGTTATCCGTATCACAAATCATCAATATTATCGAAAATGTTTGCAATTTTTAAAATTTAAATAATCCGGTTTCAAAGTTACGTAGGAAATAACAGTTTTATTCAGAGAATCAGTAAAGAAACCGATTGTGGTTAAGTTACAGTATACAATACCACCAGTCATAGTGGTGAACATCGACTATTTTTACTAGGGCGTTAGAATTTTCTGATTAATGTGGCGCATCTCACGCAGTCAAGGTTCGGCATTCTGCATAATCATTTCCTATAGGGCTCAACTTTTGCGACACCTATTATGTCTCTATTTACGCTTTCTGACTGTAGCTTGTGGTTTATTGGAGATGATCATCCTGACGCAAGTTACGCTTTGTCTTTTCACTAACTCTCTTTAAGCATACGTGAAAGACCAAAGATAGTATGTCCCTCGCCGCAGGATTTCTCTGACAATGATACAATGTGACACTTCACTGAGACTTTGAAAAAAGGACTGCCAAAAAAAAAATATCTATGGCAACGATAGCTAGCGACATATTCCTTCATTCCTGTTATAATGTAACCGTAAATACTTTTCTTTCTAACTTCCAGGGCAACTTTTATGATATTGTTGGGCAGTGTTCGAAAGTTTGTCCTCGAAAAAGCGCCGTATAAGGCATTGCGACACACGAATTAAAAGACATTCAGAGCACAAAATTTCATCAGTATAATTGCTGTATTTGTTTCAAGGATAAATATCGGGGAAAGTGCCCATGCCTTTTGAAAAAAGAGGGGGCTATTCATAATAGCACATATTGACGATGTCCAAAAACATCTTGTTGAACTTGTTCATCCAACTTCTGCATTCGATGGTGGTTTCGTAATCAGAAATAGACTATCAAGTGTGGAGGGGGTTAGGTCAGGTGGTTATATCGCAGGTCACATGGGATTTCAAAGAAAGCAAAAGGGAAGTCTATCTCTTGAGTGAAATAATGCGCGTTAGTTATTTTTTTTCTTGGGGGGGGGGTAACTAGCAGAGAATGACCAACGCATGACAGTCCTACGATGGTTTCCGAAAGTTGCCTCGGAATGGTTAGGTTTAGCTTGCTGTCATGCCGGGTCGTATCTTACGTTTAGGAGTCATATAAGCATTTTTCTAAATTACATTTCAAATTTTCCAGTTTTAATTATCCTTAATTGCATGAGTATAAATCTTCATTGCCCTATTTGAATACGTTTTCCCACGTGTAAGCCGTATGGTTAACTTAAAGTACACACATGAACCACTCTTTATAATAAATTGCACCACGGTGAAAACCGTTTGTTCCTGTTGTGGGAACAAACGTTCAAAGCAAGTGATTGCACATCTAATATTTTATATTTCATGGTTGGCCACCTCAACGGTATGCAAGGGAAATATAATGAAACTTAAACCATGTATACATCTGTCGAAGGTACGATCATTAATTAAACAAAGTTAGTATTGCATAAAAGTGTTGCAATAGACCACCGTCTGATCTGAAAAAAATTCCGCTCAGTCAAACTTTACTAAAATTCTAAACTTGCAATTGTTACTACAGTGTACACTGAAAAATGCGAAGGAACACTTAATAATCAAAATTTGGACGTGGCAACGGCTAATCTTTGTACATTTTCTATCTTTTTGTTTTTCAACAGAGAGTAAAGAGATTTCAAAATCCAGAGAAAGTGTTGCCGATGCAAGCTATCACTGGTATGGAACCAATAAAGTCAAATCTTAGATACCTTGATGGAGACGACGTAAGTATCAAGCTATATTGAACCTGTAATAAAATGAAAAAAAAGGGAAAAGTGGGGCAATGCGCCCTGTTAAACAAGAAATATCCTAACTGGCTAACGTTACCCTAATCCTTAAATTAATCCCTAACCCGAAAAAAGAATACAATCGATACAATACAAAGGCAACAGCCAATCAAGAAACATCTTGTTAAACAGTGTGTATCTACCCGAAAAGTGACTTTAATGGTAAATAGTTCAAAAATGTCCTTAAGAAAACGAAAAAATGGAAATATAATAATTTCGCGAAACTTTGTGAGGCATGATAAGGAGATTAATAGTCCGTGGGCTGGAGGGGCCCATCTAGCGACCACCTACAATTGATGACCCATGAAAAAGGAATTTAGTTTGAAGACTTAATTTTTCAGATTTGTTAGGTTAACATTGATTCCTTAGGGATTAACTATGGTCTCTATAGGTTAAAATGTTGATTGTGCAAGACAGTTGAGTGAATATGTTTTGCGGTTAGGCGAAATCTTAATAGCAATAACTGGAAGTAATTGTTTCTGTTAGGTAAATGGTTCATCAAACTTTTTCTTGATCAACTCTATCATACAAAATAGTACAAATGCAAATTGTGTGCATAGTGGGGTCAACAGAGGTCAAAAGGTCACAAATTTTGAACGATGCTCAAAAGGTAGCATACCCATTTTGATACAGCCATTTCTACCCTGGATTGGAAAAAAACACTGTTAACTGAAAGAAAATATCGTTTAGACGTCCCCTGCATATTTAAACCCCCAACATTCATTTATTTTCAAACGGATATAGGTCAACGGTCAAAAAGTGGGAAAAATTGAGAAAACTACAAAAATTACGAAAAATTCATTGGAAATACATTTCAAACATATATTCTAATTATTTTGATATGGAATTACAAAGTATTTTTTAAGCATTTTTTTTATATTTTTGCAACGAACTCAACTTAACAAAGATGGTAGAAATTACAAAATGTTCGCCCAAAATAACAATCATAAAGGATAAAATACTATGAAGAAATAATCATTGAAAATAATTTTTACATAGCTGCCATTAAAATCTTGCCACGTTTTATGTAATTGAAATCAAATTTTGTTAACATTACTTTCGGATTGAGCTCAACGAAGATGGTGGAAAAGTAAAATGGCCGCCAATGCGATAATTATGTCACTCCACAATAAAATAAAAAGACTCATTAAAGACATATTTTGATAAAAAAAAAACTCTTGATATTTTGATATGAGATTGTAGCATATTTGTAAGCATAAACCAAGATGAAGGAAATTATTTCCTCCATAACCAAGATGGAGGAAATAACAAAATGGCCGCCAGGGCTAAAGCTAAGAATAAATAACAAAATAACGATAACCATCCTTAGGAAATAGTTTTGTCACAAATGTTTTCATATATAGCCAAAGTTCATGCCAAAAATTCAAAACTTGTTTTTCAGAACATTTATGTCATAATTCAGGTCAATAAAAAGGTCGGAGAGAGCAAAATGGCAGCCAAAAGTATATTTACACGCTTAAACCTAAAATTTATCCACGGTAGAAATTTAATAATACAAAATTTATAGATATATCCTTCCTGATCCAGTGCTGGGTCGGTCCCTCCAGACCACGGACTGTAAAGATTTGACTTCTCAAATTTGTCATTCTTTGGAGCTAACGATTCAAGTAATAACATGATGAGATCTTCAAACAAATAAAGCAGATTTCTGGTCCCAAGTTTATCAGAAGTTGGGTTTAATTCGTAAGGCTAATACAAAAGGAAGCGTCTGCAAAGCCTACTAAACCAAATTTGTGGATCATTTTAATATAATAATCAATTCTAAGATAAGTGTTAAGCGAAAAGGTTGACTGTCTCGCTGTTTTATCAAGTAGGGAATTGATTGGTTTTGGTATCTTCATTTGACTTTTACTTCATGAATATTCATCTTTCATAAAATCTTAATTGTTTACGTTTGCTTCCCTTATAGGAACTCGAACCTGCAGTAGTATACCCCATGCTCTACGAATCACTGCTGATATTCAAGGAAGCTTTCCGACACATTACTGTTGAAGAATCAGTTTTGGAAGAACGGATAAAGGAATTGGACCTCAACAAACATTCCTTTCATAATGGAGTCAATCGAGCTTACCACGATATCAATAGTCTGCTTAGCAACCTTAGACATGTGGTAAGTCGTTTGTTTAGCGAATGTCAGTCACGTTATCAAGGATACTGGGGAGAAGAGGCAGGGTAGCACCTAGAATAATTTTTACTCATCAAAAAAAAAAAAAAAAAATATTGTTCATATACATAGATCTTTGCACTTTGTCTCCTTAGCAAAATTTCAAACCTTTAAAGAAAACTTCCGCAATTTTTGACCTTCAGCATAGCAAATGCGTTGCAACCCGCTATGACTTGTTCACACGGACTGATTTTGACCTGTTCAAAAATTTCCAGAAAAAAAAAGAAATACTTATGATAAATGAAAGGATATATTTTTATGAAGAGTTTTGTATTCAAATACTACTGGCAGATGTTAGTAGCAACACATATTGCGGAATAAAAAAATATCCAGGGTAGATAAGATAAGCCTTTTCCTAGATGAAAATTCATGCCAGAATCGGTCAGAATAATGTTTTCCCGCCATACATGGAACGAAATTGAGAGTAACTAATCACGCAGTGGCTTTATGGTGTACATATCCTCAAAACCGTTCAGTCTTGGAAGAAATAAAGCTTCAGGGACGGGAAGGGGCAAAGGCTAAAGAGTTGTGAGGTAATCCCAGGTTGTCAAAGTATGTTGGGTAATTTTCGACCGAAAGGCTCATTTTACATAACAACTCGAAGTCATCTTCGCTGTACTTATTTTGACCTATCACTTAATTCTGTTTTATCAGATGATGGATTTTGGCATACCGAGACCGCAAGTTGTACCAGAGGTTGTCCTAGAAACAGAGGTAGACGGCAACATATGCGACCAGGGGTGCAGGAACGAAAGAAATCTATATATTCATCAACAGTTCAACTATTTCCTTGATCGTATGGCTTACAGTATAGCAGCAGTGAACGAAGGATTGTGATAATGATCGTAATGACCTATGGTTACCGTTTAACTGGTTATGCAAATAACAGTTTAAAAGTCCTACGTCATAACTTGAATATTCATTTTCTTACACATTCTTTTCATGAAAGTGGTCGGTAATGACCAAATCTTTACGTACAAGCATGTTGCTTTATATTGAGTGTGGTGATATTCACCGACCGTCTGACCATGGTTGAAAACCTTATTTATGAGTTTGTTTAAAAAAAATATTTATGTGTTATTTATTTTGTTCAATTTTCCATTCTGTGAATATACATCTCTTTTTATACATAGTTCTTAAGAAATTTACATATTTATATTTATTTTATGTCTTTCTTAAAATATTAAAAGGTAATCATTCATGTTGCCATGGTGACATGGAATGTAAGTGCAATCTATTTATATATTCACAAAGCGAACCTTGAACAGTACTTGAATGCAAATTTTGCTACAAAATATAAGTTGATGGGAAAACTGAGAAAAAGTTATATATATTTGTCTGTTTCTCGTTAAATAAACTCATTTATTTTATTACGTATTTATTGATATCTTTATATGTTAAATTAATATATTATTTATTATTTTTGGAAGAATGGAGGTTAAACACACACACGCAGACACTCACACACACATAAATAAATACATATATATATATACATATATATATATATAAAAATATATATATATATATATATACATATATATATATATATATATAAATCAAATTGGTAAAGCTGGAAAATCTGTCTGAGGTGAAAAAACGATGTTGACTCCACCGGGATTCGAACTCGGGACCTCCCGCTTTCTAGTGCGGACGCTATATATATATATATATATATATATATATATATATATATATATATATATATATATATATATATATATATATATATATATATATATATACCTAATATATATATATATATATATACCTAATATATATATATATATATACCTAATTGTGGAATAAGGGGAGATTTTTGGGCAAAATATCAACGTTAGGGGGAAATTACCGTTAGGGGGAAAATTTACGTTCCCCTTCACGTTTTCACACACTGTTTAAATGGGAATACGTTAGTGGATAGTAATATACATATGGGGGTACGAAATATACCTAATTACTTCAATGTTGACCAAATTACGAACGCCTATCTTTTAACACGTACGACTAATGGACTATTGAATTTACGTACATGTATATGTTTTTCCTTAAAGGCGAAATATACAGTTATGAATTTTATTGTTTTTTATTTCGCCTAAACGTATCAAGATTTACAATTTTCCCCCTAATGTTCAATCTAGTGGTATATATATATATATATATATATATATATATATATATATATATATATATATATATATATATATATATATATATATATATAAACGTAACAGTAAAAAGTAATTAAAAATGTCAACCAGGCAATGGTAAAGCGAAGGGAGCTAAAATATTGAAAAGGTTGCAATAAGTTTTTACAACAGAACTGTTTCGTAAGGGCCTATAATGTAGGTCCTCACTCCTCAGAAGCCTGAAGTAGAATGGTGTCAATAACGTTAAATACGTGTGTTCGCTGCTTTTGGTCGTGTCCGTTTTAAAGCACGTGTTCGTTGTGAACAGGCAAGAACGGTATACAGCGAGCCAAGATACATTACCCATCATATATATATATATATATATATATATATATATATATATATATATATATATATATTTATATTTATATATATTTACATATTTATATATATATATATATATATATATATATATATATATATATATATATATATTTATATTTATATATATTTACATATTTATACACGCTTATTTATATTTATAAAATATGTGTCTTTTATTGTCTTTATTCAAACATTGTGTTTGTGTTGTGTATGAAGGAATAGCCTTCATGAACCTTTGTAGTCACGGTAGAACTCTTGACTTAAGTGATGCCTTATGTTTGGTATTAACTTCGACATCTTGTCGCTTCTCGAGGTGTGTAACTGTAAGACTTACAACAAAATGTCTTCAAAAACGAGAGAATGTATTTGGTAAGGTCGGAGTGAATTTAGATGATATTCAATTAATGCCCCATGTTGTTCAGCTGTATTTTACATGAAGTATTCATTCATACTATAGCTACAGTGGCAAATATAATAAATATCATAATTATCAACAAAATTGTCAAATCTCCAGTTTTATTTACTTTCGGTTTGGTAGTTTTCGTTTCAATGTCAAGATTCCCCCTCTCAATTGTGCAGGTATGTGACGAGTATAATTTCAAATTATGAAGACTGTTGCCTACCAGCCCACGGGTACCCTTTAATGGTGGGCGTGGTTTCCCCTCATGGTGGGCTTGATTTTTGCCTTTCCCTTCTCCCCTGTCTGAACCGTCCACCGACTCCAGCCACTCCCACTGTTTGCATGCATTACTTTCATTTAGCGGAATGTTTTCAATGGTATTCTTGCATCATTGCCTATGGTGCACGAGGTGGTAAGACCGCCATATTTGGATAATTAAAAAATATCCAGTAAATATGTCCTTGTTTAAGCAGCTCCGATGAGTTTGACCTATCAAGGATGATTTGTATAAACGCTCCCTCTATATGAAGGTACATGATCAATCATTGCCAATAGACTCATTCTGTGTTTACAAACAAATGCCGTCACGGCTGGGCTTCAAGGAGTTGGAAATATAAGGTGCGCTTACACTGTCGTAACAATGAACGGTACACTCAAATTTGTCTCCATTAACACGCACGCATGTGTTCTTGCGCATGCTGTATGCCTACCCATGTCAACCAGTGAGGTATGTGTAAACACCCTAAAATATGGGTTACCATGTGAAAGCAATTCCTCCACCAGTCCACGGATTAGATGTTTGTCGATCCATACTTACAGTTTAACTCCCGATTTTCAATTACCTGTGGATATCAGACCCCAACAGAGTGTCTTTGCTGACGTCACAAGTTCCCCCTTTTAGGCGGGCAAAAACCGACGAGATGACTGTTAATTTTTTTTGCCCGGCAGTGGACGTGGCTACCCAATTATGACGTCACGTCATGGATACCTCACCTATAGACAGGGTATCTAACGAATAGAACTGAAAAGGGACCATCCTAGATTTGAAGAACTCGCCGTATGTAGAAGCTATGTTAAAATGTTTTCCTAGTATATAGCTATATGTCTTCCAAATCCCGGGTTTTATCTTACGCTTTACCCATGCGTTTTCATGCCACCTGATCAAGACAAGGGGGAACTGGGTTTGAAATGAAACGGGTCATGAACTTAAAAATTAACATACAAAATGCTTGAGGTATCAACAAGGGCTTACCGAGTATTGATCTTTATTTATCCCATATTTCCACACAGCAGTTATGTCCATGAAGGTCACGGGTGATCAGAAAACTAGGCGTGGATAAATTTTTTTTATCATATTTACAAATATTATCTAACTAGGAAGATATGAAAATCAACACTCGATTGACATTTTGCTGCAATTTTTGTTTCCGACTGAAATCTTGCTTCAAGCGAATGAAAGGGGTACTCAAAATCCCAGTAAAAATAATCTTCCTCTCAATTTGAACAGAAGCGGCGTCAGGGGGTAGCACTGCGCGAACGCCCTCTTTATACTCACAAAGGAAACGTGAAATGAGAAGGAAAAGAAGGTGCAATGAAGAAAGAGAGCACCCAACTCCTTCTGTCATTCTTTCCCCCTATCAAAATACAGTTTTTCTGCATCTGAATTTACAGACGAAAACTTTAACTTGTGTCTTGAAGGAAGTATAAAAGATTTTGGAGTAGTTTTCCTTTTAACCAATGAGATTTTTAAATTACACCTGGAAACCCTCCAACATTCTAAGATAGAGGACACCCTCTCCCATTAGATCTAGATATCTCTAGGACGTCGTTCCCAAATATCTTTCAGCCTTTCTACCTGCCAGTCGAGAGTTGTTTCTACGTGTTTATTCTAATAGGAAGATCAATAAGCAGATTAGGATCACGACTTAATGTCGAAATTAAAAAAAAATTAAAGCTTCCATCAAACTGGTTAAAGTGTCGTTTCCAATCGTCATGCAAATATGTGAGATATATATTTAACTGCATTAGTACCCAACACATCTTCACTAAAATGTAAACTTCGTAATGTTCTAAAGTTATGCTAAAATATTCTAAAATTAAAAAAAATTTCACTAATAACAATTAAACCATAAAAGAGGGAAATTGATTTACGAGGTTAATTAAGTGACAACAAACTTGGGAGAAACCTGCAGCGTGGTTTATGAATAACAACTACTGGTTCGAGGGCAATCAACTCACCGTTTTAAATCAATTTGGAGCACTTTGAAAAATTAACTCAGGTAGGAAACCATACTTGGGCCCGACCAGGGACCGGACGGTCGAATACACCTCCCTCGGAGTTGCTTATGTCCAAGATTTGAGCGTGTTTTTCTTTGGACTTGTGTTGTTGCCTCTGGGCGTGCGGTTTGGAGTGAATTTGGTTGCGGTTGTTGGGTATTTGAGTCGGGTTGGCGTTGGTTCTGGGGCGGTCTTTAGTGATGGATGTGGCTTTTTCGTTTGTTCGTTTATAACGTACTTTTTCGTTCCGTGTTCTGTGTGTCAATAGTTAGCGGTTGTGTTTTTGTCCTGTCGGTTTTGAGTTTTTTACCTGGTGTACCTGTGGGTACGATGACATGTTATTAAAAGGCAAAAGAAAGATACATTTTATATCCTCCTATACCAGACTTAATTTTTTAAGTTAGATTTGGTTTAACGGCCAAGTGTCTACTCCGTTACTTAGGCTGAGCACCAAATACAATGACATTTGAGGTTCCATTTATAATCGTCGGTATGGCCCGGCTAGGATCAAACTCCAAACCGCTCTCGGCTGAAAGTCGGATGCTATAGGCACTTGACAGATTTGAGAAATTGAAACGGAAATGAACTAGCAGCAAATGAGAGACAAAACTGGACTCAGATGACGTCACAGTCACGTGCGTCTCCTGGCATAGAGAGTATTAAACTTATGGTAAGGGTGATAAGGAAAATTGAACCTTAATTCTACAAAGTCATTTAAGACTTTTAAACATTTCCCACATTTTACCTTCTTTCATTTATTCTCCTTTGTCTCTTAACGGGACCGTTGATTTCCGAGCACCCCCACTCCAGGATAATTCCAACACGGACTTTACCCCGCGACGCCTCTTCGGAACACTATACCCCTGAACTTTATCCTCAGTCGGAGTCTCGGACAATAACTAGTAGGCCTAGCGGGAAATCCCGTTTCGGCGGATTGTTTAAGGGCTCCTTGCCTTTGCAAATTATCATTTGGTTGATAAAATAAAATTGTCCGGTATTTGAATTGTCATCAGAGCAGGTCTATATCCGAAGGGTCGGGGGGGGGGGGGGAATCTGATATAGCCCCTGCTTGCTGCAAGTGGTTCACAATTTTGTCAACTGAATTTGCTGATACCTAGGGAAATACACGTCCGATTGGAATGTAAGTTTCATGAAATTGTGCAGATTCGTTTCCTTATCACATTTTGCTCAAACCATTGCTTTAATATAAATTTACCCTATTGCAACGAAAAGATTCATGGAAGTCATTTAACCACTCAATCTGTTGTCTGACTACTCGTTTGCCGTGAAGAAGTCCAAGGGTAGAATGTCATGGTACATATTCCCCAAAGCCATGGTATATGCATTATCAGAGGTTATCTAATTACTTGAGCTCGTTATATGTTTAGTCCTGCGTTTTTATCCCTCCTTTAAACTCGAACAAGTCTCGATGGCTATGCTCATATATATTTTAAGATCCGAAAATTTGCTTGAAGTCATTAGTTTTTATTATTTCGTGAACACAGTAAGTGGGTCCAGGTGAGCTGTTCGACCACTAAAATCTCCTCCAATCCAATCCAGATCAATGACTTTAAATTCAGCTCCAACAAAATATTACTTCTTCATCTTTTTCTGACAGGTACATGCAAGTCTTGTTGTAACAGTCGTAGCAAATATACTAAGTCTGACGTATGTATACGCCATTAATGAAGCGGAACCTTGGCAATTCTTTGCATCTGTGGTAAAAAAGCAGTTAAGTGCTCTTAACCTTTGGAACGCCAAGTTCAACGCCTTAACTAACTTACACGCATTCCATCGGCCTACAAACACGTGTTTCAAATAAACCGCCGCTCGAAACTGAGCGAAAAAGGCCCAACTTCATTACTCTGTCTAGCAGGGTAGATGCTCCACGACGTTTTGAGGCATCTTCTATGACAGAGTTTGACGAACCTATATATTTTGGTGTTAGATCCATACCATAGACCATAAACACGTTGTTGATATTGCGGTCTTGGGGAGAATAAATAACATTTTTGTGGTGATACAATCCTGGATGCGTAATCCGGGACAAAGACCAAATTCTAAATTTATTGAGAAACCGAATTTTGGTCAGGGACCAACTTTATGGATCCGGGATCGAAACCACGAATTTTGAATTTGTATGTTACGTAATTTTTTTGTGCGTGTGTTGTGGGAGGTATTACCCCTCCCCCAATTCTCCCGTAAATACATGATTGTTTGTTGCCCATTTTAGTACATTTGTTTTACATTTTACATTTTAGTATTTTGTCTTCAGTCTAGTGGGGAGGTCAGTGTCGTAGCTAGTTTTTTTCTTGGGGGAGAGGGCTATGGGGGTGGATACTTTTGTAGGGGGATGGAGTTTGCTGAGCGTAGCGCCACCATCCGTTGGCGCGGAGCGTAAAAAAATGGATTTAAACACCTCCCAGAAGGCTGAAAATGGCATTTGTCAGGTTTGATTGTCTTTGATTCTAGTGACGAAAAATTGTGATTTTTCTCAGATTTAAATACACTTTTGATATACTTATTAGCTCAGTTCATTACTCCTATGTACTATGTATCCAAGGATTGCAAATTCGGAATCCTGCTGTATGTTGCAAGCAGCTGTGCACTCCTGAGTAAGTTATTTCCATAGGCGTAGGGGAGCATTTCATTTTGGGGGCAGAGGACTTTTGCCCGAAAATTCTGCAAGACAGTCAAAGCGGAGCGCCACCACTGGTTGGCGCGGAGCGTCCAGAAAATTTGACAATTCGAACCTCTCAGACAGCCGAAAATGACATTTCCCAGGCTTATGAAGGGGATCCAAGCAGTCGCTATTTTAAGTTTCAATTGCAGATAAACGTTTACTCCAAACTAAAACTCAGCCAGAAAAACTATGCGGGGCACCACCATTGGCTTGCACGAAGCATACAGAAAATTTTGAAATATCCGATACCTCTGACAGTTGAAAATGGCTTTTTCGGGCATATGGGGGAGCTAAGCAGTCGCTTTTTTGAGTTTTCTTTTTCAAAAAAAAAAAATGTTCACTCGAAACTTGCGATCTGCAGTGAAGTGGTCTAAATCGAGCACCACCATAAGTTGAGGCGAAACGCACAGGAAATTTTGAAAAATCTGACCCTTCAGACAGTCAAAATGTCATGGGGTCTAAGCAGTCGCTATTTCGAGGTTCCGTTTGCAAAAAATGTTCACTTGAAACTAAAATTGTTCTAGAAAGACTTTCTACCCGGAGCTCCACAAGTTGTTGGCTCGGAGAGTACAGAAAATTTTGAAAAATCTGACTCTGAAACATTTCCCAGGCTTATAGAGGGATCTAAGCATTCGCTTACCAATACCAATACCAATCGATGAAATGGTCCCGCATATTTTCGGGGGAAAACTACAAAACGGAATTGAAAACATGCTAATAAATTTTACGTTATTGCGACTCTTTGCTAAATACAATATATATTGATAAAACTTTGTGACTGCCCGAACTTCCAACTATATTTGATTTTACTCCTGAAAAATCTAACATTACAGGGTGTGTTTAAATGAATTTTCAAGCAAACTTAGGGGAAAACATTCTCACACTGCATAATCAAAGTATCGAAAAACAAATAACCCGATTTTCATAACCATTGCCCGTATTTGGTTCTAAAACAGGATAGTTTACAAACTTTTGGGCACTTGAACACTCTACTGTCTGTCCGTTGTATTAATTTTGCAATGGAAAACGTCTGAACATTTTTTAACCTTTACCTGATTATTTGACCATTTCGGGCAATTTTTGCAAGACTATAGTATGAAGTGGGGATGATGAAAACACATTCTACCCAAATGTGTCGCAGATCTTTGTTATTTTCAATGAAAATTTTACTTTAAATGTAGCGCTTTTTGTTTTTCGGCAAAGATTTGAAGCTATTAATATAATCGGCCAATTTTAATTTTATTGCGACTTTACGACGTTTCTTTCCCTTTTCAGGTATATTTTTTTTAAGATTTCGGCCACATTTAGGAATTTTCTGAAAACATTCCATTTTTTCAAAATTAAAGAGCTGTCCGAATTTCCCCAAATTCCTGCCCGAATTTAGATTGTGCGGAAATTTGGGGCAGTCATGCCCTTCCCCCTATCGTACGCCACTGGGTATGTCCACTCCACCCAAGAGCTAAGTGAGGTCCTGTGAGGTAATAGTGGTAAGGTTTGCGACCCTTGACACTGCATTGACCCAACTGCCAATGACTGGCAGCAATGGCCGTGCAAAGTGCGAATTCCTTCCAACCATATTTGACTCAAATATTCTACCCACCACACCAAGTATGATTTTGGAACAAATTTGTGCATCCCCAGAAATTGAAAAATCCCTACACGAGATAGAGACAGGCCAGATGCCAGAAGCACACTTTAATCCACACCAAGGTAGCCAATTTCAGTCACTCCAAATCTGCTAGAAAATTATCCATCCAGAAATCCGACTAGAAAGCGTCAAGAGACTCCGAGATATGAAGCTTGCCATAGTCTAACTGAATTCATTCCGAAATTCAGAGTTGGCCACAATTGCAGGATACCCGGCAACTGCGTGGAGCCATCGCAAATTTATCTATGTCATAGTAGCCTATTAGCCCGGATTGATTATTATCATCGGCCAGCATGAATATAATTTTTGCCCAGGGCGCCAGTGGGGCTGCTGGGGGGGGGGGGGCTGGGCGATTCAGCTACACCACTGGCGGGGGCACCACCCAGCAGTCTAGAAGTCTTATGGTCGATAGTATTTTGTTCCTTCAAAGCCGCAGTCAACTCTCACACCAAACTACCAATTTTTATAGAAACCAGTCCACGGATATTCTCATGTTGGCATAGCTCTTCAAGTGACGTCGAGTTTAAAAATTCCGAGTTCTCGTATATAAAACAGCATGTACTGTACTGATAGTGTTTTGATTCCACACTGGGGTCTTGTGTACTCACCCTGATAAAACTCAGATAAAACTGAAAATATGTCTAGATGAGAATGAATTTTAGACGGTTGCGGGGAGGTGCTTAAGTAGGTTAAAAGAATTAGAACTGTTTGGGGTGAGCGGATTAGGCCTTTAAATCTAGTTGTCCTCTCAGAGACGTGGCTCTTTTGAGGGAGCAGAACTCATACTGTACTAATATTTGTTCTCCTCGGTTAGGCTCTTCGCTAGAAAGTTTGTCTTAGCCCAGAGAGTTTACAAAAAATATATTTTTTGTTACGTGGAATGTTTACCAGGCTTACCACTGTCAACTCTGGCTCTTATTGTCTGCCATGAAAGCACAATGTATCGTGCGTTTTCGTCATATGACAGGTTTATAGCAAGAATGACACCATATCCAGACATGAGGTCTGAAAGAGGAAATAAAGCAGAGATAACCTCAAAATACTCCCACTTGTCCATCTGCACACACCCTATCATTTCACAACCCTTATTATTTACCCAGCTTACCCAAGGGTTATCTGCTATATCTGCATGGGATGCCGTTTGTTAAAGGCGTAGAATGACTATTCGCTGAGGACATTTGGCATCGTACAGTATCTTCACGTCATCGTAAGATTTTATTTCTGGTAATTGTTTTACTCACACACTTTTGTTGTGACTAACATGACGAGCTCAAATGAGACACCCAAAGGCTGTAAAAATAGTTGTTTGTGAACAAATACAGAAAATATGGCGCACTATAAAAAAAAAACCCCAATGTCCGTGAAATGAACTCGAAACAAGGTCATCACCTTGTTTGTTATCAGACGAACTCCAAATAACTCTACTGTGCTTGTATGTCGGATGATGATACCAATCAAAGTTTACACCCAAAGTCATTAAACTTGCAGCTGAAGGGCAAAAACCAAACGAACACACCCAAATGAGCTTGCAACTTTCGTTCTTTACTATGGCACGCACTTTACACCAATTTATGTCGGTGTGCCCAAATGATTTGATGGTGTCCACTTGTAAGGCCGTAAAAGTTATATCGTTGTGTTGTCTCGCATTTCGAGTGATAATCTACGTCGTGGTGTCCATATTTATTTCATCTCATTTAGTATTTGGCCATAAATACTAGGCCTAATCGAATACAGAGTGACCAAACTATTTAGCAGTGTCAACGTGAATATAGGGTAAAATATTTGGCCGTAAACGCGATTTCGAGTGCCCAAATATTTGACCGTGTTAATCAGAATACAGACTGCCAAAATATTTGATCTGCCTGCCTACTGTTACTTTCTGTTTGGCCACGTATCAACGCGAATATAGAGTGCCAAAATATATTGTCGTGTGAACGCGAATATGGTGTCAATGCGAATACAGTGGTAAAAAATATATGGACTGAAAAAATATTTAGTCCCCGAACGTGTTTTCCGTTCGACCAATCATCGACGCAGACGATATCCCGGTAAATATGGCCACACAATGACACATATTGTGTGTTTGTTATCAGCTGAGAAGAGGCAGGTAATTGACTGTCTCATCTGCTGGAAAATTCAGCAGCGAAGAGGTAATGTTAAGTCTGCATATTGTGGATGTTATGTGAACTAAAGTTAGTATAATTGTCGTAGGATAGGATGACTAACTGTTTAATCATTTGTGGGGATGCAGTGAGGTTGGGTGCAGATGCAGTTTTATGAAAGGGGGGATACAAATATAGGGATGAGGACATACACATGCTCATGAAACTGTACACTTTTAGCCCTAACACCACGCCGAGGAGGGTGGATTATTGAATATTAAGATGCAGCTGTTGTTCTCCAGCTAAAAAATTGCCAAAAAACTATGAGTTTACAATTGCTATGCACAATTATTTGTCAACCACATCAAGCCTTTCCTTTGGATATTGGACCGTGCCCTTTTTACCCCATTCCTAACAGCTGTGCATCACGCTCTTGGCTCATTTACAGTACCCCACAGACACTAACTAAGTTGGGGATTGAATTCAACCATAGCCGTTGCGGACGGGGGCTTGCATCCCCCCCCCCCACTGAGAAAAACTTGCCGACTCGTGCAGACTTTGGTGCATTAGTCGGGCATATATCATAGCTGTATGAGGCGGGAAGGGCTGCGAGGCAAACTGCCCCCCAAATTTTCGCAAAATCTAAAATTCAGACAGGAATTTGAAAAAAAAAACAATCGAGCAGGAATTTGGAAAAAAAATTGGACCGTCAGAAATGCCATGATGCTTCAGGAAATTCCCAAGAGTGCCCCAATCTTTAAAATAAATCATACCCAAAAGGGGGAAAAGCGTCATAGTCGTAAAATTTTTATTGTGTTAGTTATACTTCGTTAGATGTGATAAAACAAAACACCAACATGAATGTGTCTATATAGTGTCAGTTAACTCGATAAAAAGTTCAAAGTTTAAATTTATTTTCAAGTAGGCCTACTGTCTAGTGCAATTTTTGTCTCCCCTTAGTCGCCTCCACGACAGGTGGGAAATACCGTGGGCATATTCTACAATCCCAAAACACACTGAGGAAATTTTTATGGAAAATCAACAATATCCCAAAAATTCCCTACACATTTGGGCAGCGCAAAAAGCTATTATTGCTGTCTTTGTGTCTATCCTAAATCCCAAACCTCACGGGTGTAGGAAAAGTCCATTTTGGACTGTGGATCTACACCCTTGCTAGCCGAACCCTTAAAGTGCCAAACCTCTCAGCCCCAAACTACAATTTTGGTATGGGGATACCGAAATTCTCGATTGGTTCAGCTCTTTGATTGACAGCTTATTCAAACAATGCAGAGTACCAAAGCTTATATTACACAGCATGAATAGTACTGAGAGTGTTTTGATTATATAAATTGAGTTTTTTATACTCACCTTGAAGCCATAAACTGAGATTGTATATGGATGAGGATGATTTTCAGACAATTGTGGGAGGGGCTTCGGTAAGAAGGTTAGGAGAATTGGTACTGTTTGGGGTGAGAGAACTGGGCCTTTAATTTTATTCCAAAATAGCGTCGGTCCAGCCAGGAAGTTGAGTAGGCTTTAGGCTATTTTGTAGATTAGTACGGTACAATGTTTCGCGAGTCGGCATGGAATCCAGGCCACAGACCACGTTTTCCTAACTTGTTTTATGAAACAGAAAGTTAGGAATGTACCCTGATGATTATCGTTCCTAAGTAAAAGATAGGAATATTCCTGAGCTTTATGAAATAGAGCCCAGTTGCCACGGCTGTTACGGTGTCTGTCAGCCAGTGGCGGCACCAGGATCAAAAAAGTAGGGGGAGGGGCAAATGGAGGGCAAAAGAAAATGCTGTGGGGGGCAAAAAAGCGCGAAATCTTGGTAGGCCACTATTATTCCGGAGCTGACTGGGGGAGGTTCAGACTGGGGGAATGCCCCCGCACCCCCCCCCTTGGTGACGCCACTGCTGTCAACTCTATTTCAATCATGATTATGGGCGATAGGTTACGATATGATCTCCCTGTGCTAGCTTTGTACATGTTATTAGTTAGCCAGCCTAACCTAGGACTCAGTCATGTATTTATACCAACTCAGGCCAGCATAACCTTCGGTCCGTATTCCTTTTAATTTTACAGGGCATTACATGGCATCGCATGGGACCTGTACACTAGCCCTCCTTTGCCCTTTAACCTGTTATGATATGTTATGTTAACTACATATTATTCGAGCCACTATACATTTTACCGCCGTATTCACACTAACACGGCCAAATATTTTGTAACGCCATATAATGTATTGACGCTGTCCAATATAAAGCCATACCAAATATTTTGACAGTCTATATTCAAGTTGACTCTGCCAAATATTTTGGCAGTCTATATTCAAGTTGACACGGCCAAATATTTGGTCACTCTATATTCGCTCATGTGTGGCCAAATATTAAATGAGATCAAATAAATATTGACACCACGACGTAGATTATTACTCGAAATGCGAGACAACACAACTATATAACGTTTACGGCTTTATAAGTGGACACCATCAAATCATTTGGGCACACCGACATAAATTGGTGTAAAGTGCGTGCCATACTTTACAGCCTAAAGGAGCTACCTGGTATGAGCCTGCACGACTGACTCGATCAAATCCGTCTCTAGATCTCTACATTATGGAACGCCTTTTGGTTCGTCGTCGCAGTCAGGGACCGAGGACAGGGCAATAACATGGAAGTAACACCTCTGGGGTAGCACTTCCATGGTAATACATCCCTTGGAGTATTTTGTTATTTACTTACTGATACTTTCAATGCCCATTAGTAGGGTAAATTTATCTTTCTGTGGGATTAGAATGGAGCCATATTTGACAGGCCAACGATGTCAATGCTGTGGGCCGTTGGGCTGGTCAGTTGAGTATTGTCCTTAAGTGGTCTAAGCTTTCTCTTGGATCGGAAGTATTGTTTGGTTTCGCCGAACGGCTCTTCGCCAGAGAGTCGGGAGGGCTTTAGGTACTGGAACGTCTGGGAGAGACCTAACCATTGTACAACTCGGCCCGGGGACGCCTCCAATTTCGAAAGTGTGGGACTATATAGACTGTCCTTCTCACCGTTTCCAGGAGGGCGCCTACTTAGGGTACATGCATGATTAATTACATACGTTCCCATACTAACTAACTTCAAAGATGTTGGATCATCTCACCGTCCGTACTTTTCAAACTCCCGTAAAGAGATGTCTCTTGGGATCTACCATAGAGTCTGACAAAGCAAACCCCAACATTTTACCAGGCTTACTTATATTACATACCTGCCTTGAAATTTCAACAACGGCAGAATATTTACTTTTGTCTGTGTTAGCCCCTCAATACTGTCAGGCGTGTCTCAAAATATGTACGGTAAGTTATTTTAATTTTTTAGTGAATAGTATACAACTTGTTCACACCCCACAAAAAATCATAGGTGAAACCCCCTTAAAGTGATATAACAAAAGAAGGCGTTAAAAGGTATGTATCTTCGGATATAATAGAATGGATACGAATTTTTAATACGGAGGACAACGTTTAAAAGGACTATTTAATCTATGACGGTGACCGCTTTCTTATAATCAATACCCAGTTGGAGTATTTTGATCAAAATAGTTAGAATTCTTACCATTATACTGAACATGGTATAATGAAACCTACCAATTTCACTTATTTTATATTTTCTGCGTCACTAAGGCATCTCCGCCGGTCAATACTTCACTGACCAGAGGGCCGTTAGTTACTAATCCGTTTCCGTTACGGTACTTTAACAATGACATTCCACCAAAAGACGCATACCTTTAGACTTACGATATCGTAGCTTTGTATTTAAATATAGAGTTGCCACAAAGACTCACAACATTCCACGTTTATTACACAAAAGCATGCTTTCTCATAAAAGATAAATCTGCACTCATGCAAACTCGTTCCAAATGCTTGTTTAAACTGGACATTAAAGACTTTTTTACGACATATTTTTCATTGTTAACAATATAAAGGCAGTCAATTCTCATCCCGAACTACAATTTTTTGTAGAAGTCTATGTACAGAAATTATCAATTAGCACAGCGAGTCCTTCATTGGCAGAAACTTCAAAAAATGCAGAGTATTGTAGCTTATATTACACAGCATAATTACTGTACCGAGAGTGTTTTGATTTCACATTTAAGGTCTTCCTCTGTACTCACCTTGAACAGGGAGGTCTAATCACACCTCCTTGCTCCATTGAGATCGTGTCCGGATGAGAATGAGTTTTAGCATGTCCTTCAGTGGACGTAATAGCTTCTTCGGGAAGCAGTTTCAAGTTTGGTTTGGGCCCTTTGCCAGAGGGTCGGGGGGACTTTAGAAAATGTTTTAGCATGGAATTACTATTGTGATTGGCTTAAAGAGGCTCGTTGAGTTGATATCGATAACTTAATGAAAGTGTTTAAGGGTACAGTGACATGAAAATGCTTATGGTTAGATTTATTAGTCAATTTAGATATCTAATAGTTAAAGAAAAGGTTAAAATTTTGAATTTTGCAATGTCCTGACTTGATTAACGGTTATGTTCATGATTTGAAAAAGTGTCTGGCCACAAAGTTTTAAAAAACAAATCGAGCCGTTCATTCATAAAACAGTTATTTGTATATAGAATATTGGGATTGCCTGAGCTTGACCATAGTGCCATTGGTATGTGAAGAATTAAAGGTTTGGAAAACTTCATTGAATTTCATGAACCAACTCAATAAGCCGCTTTAAGTAAGTTCGGATAATTGGAACCGTTTTAGTTGAGATGATCAGACCTTTAACAAGATTTCACAAAATTTTATACAAAACGGTAAAAACATCTTTAAAGCTTAAAACCAGGACAGATTCAGACTTTTCCAGTCTATCGGTTCCACGTATTTCGGCTAAATGTTCCAAGCCTAGTTCAAGAACTTGAAATACTCACATTTTTACTCAGTACTCAAGCAATAACTACCCTTGTGTGACTTAAAAATCATTTTTGTCATGGATTTCTTAGGGGCTAGAATGCAGCTTTCTGAGTTTGTTAATAATTCAAGACACTAATTAACGTTGAATTGCAAGGTGACAACAGCGTACAAGTTTGTATTCAATACGTGACTGTAGATCTTCATGTTATTGTCTCTTCAATTCAATCTGGTGAGTTTGTTTCTCATTAGGAAAGAAAAAACGATCGCATTTTGGAGCTATGAGAAGATTATTCTGTAGTTAAGTTACGTAACGAGCAGGCTTTTCAATAATTAAGGGCATTTCTGCAACAAAACTGTAGTTTTAATTTACCGTACCTTTGAAAACGTGACTAAAAGCTTAACTAAATTTCGTTAGACTTCTTCATGGTTTTTCATCTCGGTGTAAGGTGCTTTCCCGAACGTCACAAGCTCCGTCCAAGCCGGGCAAAACTGCAGTGTAGTACGTACATCTAGCTGAAAGGCAGCTGGCGAACGACGTCATGACTGTTGCTTTTTGCCCGGCAGTGGACGTGGTTACCCAATTGTGACGTCAAATGGAAAGGCACTCTATAAAAGATTCAGGTTACCAAGTGGCTCTTATTCATATTGACCGTCCATGAGTTCCATTTTCACATTTCTATTCGTTTAACTGTACCGCGGAATAGTTATATTCAATTCAAAACCTGCATTTAATCTTTTAATCATGGGCAGATGTGTGTGGGGCTGTTTGCAGACATTTGGAACATTTGAAGTCAAAATGATGATTAAAGTTCCTGACCATTGCTTGACCGTCGGATTCACCTGTAATTTTTTCAAAATAGTGGGGCATCGTATCGAGCGATGTACCAATTCCACAAAGAAAATAGAGGAAGTGGACACAGCACCGACCGTCGCTAATGATGCTGAAGAAATTTTCTACAAGTTTTAAAATGAATGCTTTCGCAAATAATTCTGTTCCACATACAATGATAACCATCTTGAAGGTCCCTTTAGCGAGTGAACTAACGCAAAATCAAAACATTCTTAAACTTTAATCGGCCATCAGAGTTCAATGCCTTGTTGTACTAGATGCATGAATCTTAGAGCGATATTTTGCAAATTGAAATCGGCCATGAGTGAATTCTACCAACCTTAAATCGTCTATTTTTATTGTCTATATGCAATTCGGAACCCTCATAAAAATCTTATGCATTGACGACACACTGACGTCATCATTGGGGGCAAAACAATGGAACATGTGGCCTCGCGCATAAGCATTTGCTCTGCACTTGTAGCAGACTAAGCGCGTACCCTACTGGTTGACAAATCAGCTGTCTGCATTTGCTGGTGTTGGTTTGTTTGCCCTCAAAAGAGGGCGTGCTTTTTGCTCTGTGGCATCATATGCATAAGATCTATTCAGGGACATAAAGGGAATCAAGGAATATTTTAGTGTCCAACTGTCCATGATACAGGTAAGCTAAGAATTTGAAAAATTAAATTTAATGGACCCCAGCTATGCCCGACCAGATTGGTCCAGAACTTGCCAGTTCGGCTCTGTATATACCGCTCTTTTGTAATTACTTCAAAGGTTTACCAAATGTGCAGTATTTCGTTTCTCAGCTATCATCAACTGTAAAAAAAGAGAAGAAAAACCGGTTATAAAGAAATGTCCCCCACTTAGACTGTTAGACAAAAACACCCTTTTGTTGTACCCAACCAAAGTAAAAAGGGAATAAAATAATCATGATTTTGTTAGTTTCAGGAAATTATCAGTTTGGTAATTCATCAGATATCACCATTTTGAATCTAAACCTTGGATGCACGGGCGTGTCCATGACATTTTAATGGGGGCATCACCTTTCATTAATAGCCTTCATTTTGAAGTGCATTTAACCCGCTTGACTTCCAGTACAGGGGACCGGCGCCTGTAATTGCCCCCTCATGGATCCAACACTGAGCTGAACAAATTTCCTTTTTTTTAAAGGGAAGGGGACACCCCTCCTTTTAAAGGCCCCTATCCAGGGGGGCATCTGCGCGATGTTACGAAGAATAAAGGTCCAATTCCATCGGCGTGCTTGTGTGGTGCACCTGAGCACAGCTTGGGTTTGCCGTTGGCATTTTTTTATTGTTCGTTTACCTGTTTGTTTGTTTACTTTTCAAAACAATTCTCATAATTGTTCCGCAAAGACGATCTGTCAGCCAAGATTGTAATATTGGTCAGATTTACCCCTTCTTGTCCCATCATGTTTCAAGCAGGTGTATAATGGTTTCGCGTAGGAATTTTCAAGGGCATTGAATTTTTAGCCCACTGAAATAACTCAAACACCCAATAATTTCCCCATTGACTTACACACTAAATAAGTTCCTTTCGAGGCCCCTGCAGCCTTGTCAAAGTTCACTGTTATTTCAAGACACCCACCACTTGATAGCTGACAAGTTTGTCCTTCATGGCACTACAAAATGTTCATACCCTGACAGTTTAGATTTTGAGCAAGAAGGACTTAAAGTTTTTGTAGGCTACACCCACCCCTAGCCTATTCACCAAAACGGAAAACCTCCGCCATTTGACAGCAGGTTTTTAAACAGTCTAAATCACCATCAATCTTACCCAAATTTTCAACATCTACACTCTGTCAAGTTCTCTTTCATATTCATAGACTTTCATAACCCAGCTGGCAGGATATTCTTACAAAATTTTGGTCCAAACCAGAGTCAAAAGAACTACTTCTTTGAGGGTGTGCACTTTACGCTCTAGAACACTACCCTAATAGATAGTGAGACCTTAGTATGGCTGGCTGTGTGGCTATTAGTATATACGATCAATGACCGGGTGAGATCAATGGGCGTTTGGACAATAAGACGGGTCAATGGCATAAATAATGAGTTCAGTAAGGGAATTAAAATGAAGGCTAAATAGAAGTAGCCGCACAGATTTGTGTTAATTGTCTTATGTTTTATTCACGTTTAACGAGTCATTGATGCTTTCATAACATGCATTTGCCGTGACGTCATTCAGGCACATTACTTCAATGTCACGCCTATTCTCTTCTTCAAATCAGTGTGCACGCTTTCTTTTCAGACACAAAGAGAATTGCAGTATAAACTATTTAGTGATTGCAGAAAGAAGGACAGTATTACAATACCTTTTCGAGTGACGGTATTAGCCTGCCCCATTGACTTTGCTCCACGAAGAGGAGAGTACTTCCTTCAGAAATAGTTCTTTGACAACTAAATCAGATGACGTCTTGGGTAAGGCCCGACAATAGAGTTTGGGGATTACCCGCTTGTGTCAAAATAACGAAGAGTGATGATTCACACAGAGGCATGTGGTATGGGTTCAACTTTCGGTTACACCTCCGCAGGGGGTGAAGGTGCCGCAGAATATTAAAAGCACCTACTTCCAATCTTAAGCTGAATCTTAAGTGAATAGACCAGCCGCGATTCTAGGCTTTGTTACTGGGGGGGGGGGGGGGGCTTGAAACGGCAGGATACACTTTTTCCTAAAAATGAAAATCGGCACTAACAGGATGGAAGTCGTGAAAAAAAATACAAGACCGTGACATGCATGATACACCAAACTTATCAGCCTCTTATTCATGTCATGTACACGCATTTTCATTGGGAAGAGTGAATTCAAAGTTACTGAGGAACTTTCCGAGCAACCGGTCCTATTCACCTACAGTCATGTGCGAAACGGTTACACCGATAGTAAATCAGACTAAAGGGTCTGCAAGTAAAAACTACTCGTCTTTAATTTCCAATAGATAATAGAGTAATGAGTCAACTAATTTTATTAACGCTACCATGGATGTTACTTACATCAGTCCCCAAGAGTCACAGTGACACAATTAACCTTTGTGATATGAATACCAAGAGTTTGTGTACAAATAACGAGATCACGTTACTTTCTTGCATGACGCATTGAGCTTTCGCCTATTCTCATAAAGTTAATGCATACTGGTGCTTTTCGCGAGTAAGACTCAACACCTTACCTGTGACCTGCGGAAAATAAATCCGGAAGTGGGAGGGGGAAGGCAGCATATATGTATATGTAATAAATATTTTTGGTAGCATCAAGGTATACACATGGTTGGGACATTGGGGGGGGGGGCTTGAGTCCCCTAAGTCCCCCCCCCCTTAAAACTGCGTTTAAAAAAAAAAAACAGGAAATTTGAAAAATAAACAAGACAGGTATAATTATCCTACTCACTTGAGGCTATTCAACCCATTTTGCCATACATTCCCCATTTGTTGTCTATGTACCACGGTTTGAAGGTAGCCGTACATGAAAATATCTCTCCAGACTGGACCTAACCCTAATCCCTGAGCCAAACCTTACCCTAACTTTACCCTAGCCGACTTCTCTAACAGCAACCGCAATTATAACCCATAGATCTAACCCCATACTGACGCCATTACTTTCAGACTTTAGTGTTATCTATTTAAGCCGAGATTTATTCCGGATGTGTGCATGAAGGACAGTGCTAGAATGGGGTTTATTCTCATTTAACCTTTCCCTTAAATATAGCCTCAATGAGTAGTTTTCGGAATAAAGAATTCAACAAAGAGATTTGCAAATAGAGAGCTGTCCCCAAACTACATAATGGGAACCAGGGGCGGGATTTGATCTATGAAAGTGTGGGGGGGGGGAATTTGGGCTTACTACCAAACCGCGCCGAAGGCGCCGCGGGAGCGCGAAGCGCTCCCCCTACAGGCGCGGGGTCCAGAGGCAAAGCCCCGGTGGGGGTCAGGGGGCGAAGCCCCCGGAAGCCCCTGGGTATTTACGAGATTGTAGGCCTTAAAATGATGCATTTCATCTTCAACTTTAAATTACATAAGATGGGCACTTAACAGAACACAAATATCACAATTTGACTTTCTTCAATTATATCCTTACTCCGTATGATTAAAATCGGCCGGAATCGATAATGCAAAGGTTACGGGGAGGGAGAATGGATTACTTAAGATTGAGGTTCTTCAGGGGCTCCCTCCTTGGTGCCCCAGATCTTCTTTTCAGAAAGCTAGAGGACTTTTCATGTGATATGAATTCAGCCTTTGTCTATGATGGGGCGCGTTCAAAGTGCGCCGAAAAATTTAACTTTTGAGACATCTGAGTAATTAAACTGAAAGAAAATTATAGAAAGGATGGGCCACTTTTAACCTTAGCTGAGTAACGGTGGCCCCTAAAGATATTCTTACTGAAGCACAAACATAATCTGGTTTCCTATATATTCTTTTTCAGGTGACTTTCACAGAGCCGTTACCTGTAAATTTTCACTTTATCTCAATTGTGAAATTGAAAAAAAAAATAGACAAAGAGTGGTCCTTTTTCATTACAGCTGAATAAGGGTGACTCCTGAGGATATTTGTAGTAAGCAAAAACGTACCGTTGGTGTCCTATAGAGTCCTTTTCATGAGATTTTTATAGAGTCCTTATCTGTGATGGGACGCGCAGAACACACCGAAAAATGGACTTTTGAGACATCTCAATAGAGAAATTAATGGAAATTAGAGAAAGGGTGGGCCTCTTTTCACTTCAGCCGAAAAAGAGTGGAGCTCCAGATTAGGGTCAAATAAGATCATCGTCCTTTCAGAAAGCTTGGGGGCACTTGGTGAGAGAAGGGGACCAGAAGACGACCACCTACCTGCCTCCCCTTTCACTAGTAACGGTAGACATGTGTACGGCCCGGACACTGGTCATAAGTTTCAGTGACAATGGGAGAGGTGTTCAACAAGAAGTAACCCTGAATCCTGACATATTTAAAACGGGTGCACGCGAAGCGTGCAGAAAAAAAAGCGTTGAGACAGACATTTATTGGAAGAATATTGTTTTTATTTAGTTTTCATACAGTATATGACCTGTTTAAACATAATACAACTTGATTAAGTATCACTCGCGTAGCTCTGTCAGTTCCAGTTTGTATTTTTGTAGCAAAAGCAACCAGACTAAGGCATAATAAAAACAAAGTTTCTAGAACTATCCAATGCATGGGTCATATGGACCCCTTACGAATCTTGGATGCAAAATCATACTACGAGTCACATATGTAGTCCACATAGGCCCCGTTATAAGAACTCCATACGATCCGGTGTGGAGAATGTTACTAGGGCATACGAGGCGAAAATTAGGAAAATGCACCGATTGAGGTATTGAACACTTATTTTCAGTCTATTACAGGTGGGTAAGTAAGCTCATGAAACATTGTTCGATGTTCAATATATAGGCAAACATGTACGACTCGGTACCTGTTCCCGTACACCTTTACCCTTACTCATAACTTGGTACCCGTACCCTCATGACCTGGTGCCCGTGCCCGTACCCATACTCATGAATTGGTACTCGTGTTCATGACCTGGTTCCGTGCCCTTACTTATAACTTTATACCCGTACCGTCATGACCTGAAACCCGTGCCCGTACCCATACTCATGAATTGGTACTCGTACTCATGACCTGGTATCCGTGCCCTGCGTACCTGGTATCCGTACACATAGTCATACTCATGGCCTTGTACTCACACTACACCAGTGACTGTACAGGCCTATAGACGACATCCGATCAGCTAGTGAGTCTGTCATTAGGGGTATCATTCATCCTTAAATCGTCTTAATTTTATTATCTACATGCAAATCTAAACCCTCATATTCGGTGAAATTGAGTTACTCAAGAGGTATTTTAGTGCACTGTCATCAGTGGTGCAGATAATCAAATTATTTGAGAGATTAAAGTTGATGGACCTCAGTAATGTCCGACAAAATCAGACCATCACTTGACTGTTCAGTTTCGTTTATACTAGACGCAGAGAAAGGTTCAAGTTAACAATATTAGCAGGTGCTATTCAGCAGTTCAAGATTTACACTAAAATGAGTTGTTAAACTATTTTACGATTCATAATTCGTTTCTTTAATCAAATCATATTTACAATATTTTACAATTGTCACCCATTAGGATTTCACATCATTCATGTTATGTATACCGTAAGCGGATACATTTGTCTAACTACACTTAGCCTATTATTTAACTCTAATGTTGTTCACTTATCCCATATTGTTCGATTTTTAGGTTTCCAAGAGCGGCTTCAAGCATTGCCACTCGAAAAAACATTCCATTTCTTTCATTTATTTATTCATAATTCTTGCAGGCTATGTTGCCTGGGCGGTTATGTCATTTCTTTCGCTTGTCTTTTACTTTTTCCGGAATCCTGTTTGTTGATGGCGTATATGACAGATTGAATTCTGTACAATCAAACGTAAGTAATACTGCGATAGTTTCAGCGACAAAGGTTATCCCAGACATATCTGTGAGAATTTACATGTAGGGTTATTGTATTATTGTATATTATTGTATTATATGTATCAGATACTGGCAGTTTGGCGAATGGAAAAATAATTAGACATCTCTTTAGCAGAAGAGGGTGTTAACGTAGTTACAATTTCATACGAAGGCATGGATCATTCTGCCTTAAAAAAACTGTTTTTATTTGTTTGGCCGGAAAATTAACCTTTTATTTCGCTAGGGGATTGTGGGGGTTACAGCCCCAAAGGCTACCACTGTTTATTCCGGCAGTAAACTTGACATGTGTGTAAGTTATTCAATGTAACATCCATCAACCCAGGCCCCTGTGGGGTGGGAGTTGTACAACATGCCTATCGTATTTCCTACGTTATTCAGTAACCAGCCCAGCCCTCAAAAGTTTTTCAACTTGTATTTTAAAGTATTTAAAACTTAGCAACCATTGGAAATTGTTCAGACCATATTAATGTTAATGTTTCAGGGCAAGAGCAATCGTTCCAAACTTGTTTTGAAGTAGCGGTTAACTTTCACAATTTTTCCTCTTATTTCTCTTGAAAGTATTTTTGACAGTATTTTAGACTTAAATATTGCATATTCATGCATGGTAAACCAAGCATTTAATCCTATAGTAAATTTCATATTTGACGAGAAAAAATATTGTCACATGACTCTCAATAGCCAATCATGAAAGAGGACCTTCCATTACTCTACTTCAAGTTGGTGTGCCTGCTCTCGTTCTTTAATGAGCACTTCATTCCTACGAACTCTGATAAAGCTCTGAGGAGAGTGAACAAATCCATTCAATTACTACATAATGGCTTCATGGTAGATCTTACTGAGTTATGAAGAAAACTCTTCCGTGTTACGGGATCTACTACAGGTGCCATGTAATGCAATCTAAGGCCCATTTTGGTCTAAAATTGTCGTGGCTATGCGGCTACGAGAGTAGCCTGCGTAGCTCCTCTGTGGCTGCAGCCCCCTTTAGGCTGAAGCCACTCAGTTGATTTGTTCGAAGCGATGAGCTGGGCGAAAAAATTCGTCTGCCCCGCGGGCTACGACCATAGTGGGTATGACTTGGAAGTCTAACTAAATTATGAAGGAATTGTTCGTGTTCAGAGGTCTCCTGGAAGTGTCATTTACTACGGCAGTGCATTTTTTCAAAGATTGATTATTCCGAATGAAAATGTCGAGCCTTTATTCTGAAGGTTCGGTAATTCAGAATTCAGAATAAGGGTTTGTATATTTCATAACAACAATTCGGGATTATGACCATTCGGAACAAAGATCGACAATTAAAAGGTGTACAGCATGCAATAGAGTCAATCTTTACTCTATTGTTGGAGGGGACATGGCTCATTCCGTGAAAAATTTACTGATTAAAAATGTTAAAGGTAAAGAGTAGTCCCCCAAACTTATTTTGAATAAAAAGCTAAATAACAAAATTTTCATCTTATTTCTCTTCAAAGTATCTTTTATTATATTTTATGACTTAACTATTGCATATTCAAGGTAAACCAAGCAGTCATTTCTGGTAAATTTCACATTTGAAGAGAAAAAACATTGTCACAGGACTCCAACAGCCAATAGTGAAACTGGACAGTCTACTAAACTTCTTCAGTTTGGGATGACTGCTCCTGCCCTTTAAGTCAATGCATGAATGTTTTTCAAAATTGTTGGGGATAGGTTCCCCCTTCCCCAAGGGTTTACACTCATGACAGTATGGAGGGATCAGTAAACTTCCCATTTTCATTTCTATAGTGTTGGTCCCTGGGTCACGGAGGGAAGTGTTTGGCTATGTTATAATAAAGTGCCTTACATGTTTCGTGCCTCAAGTCTCCATACGTAGCCTGTGACATTAATTTCAATTTATTCATTACAAAATTCTGCTCTTGAAAGTGGATGCCATGACTTGGCCGATTTGTCACAATTTGGTCAATTTTTCAACAATGGGATACCACAAAAAAAGTAGGCGGTGACTGGACCATGAAATCTGCAACGATGTGGCTTTTTGTCAATTATTTAACAAGTAAGGACTTCAAGGTCAGGATAAAATTGTCCAAGTTTCACAGGAGTGGATTCTCTAATTTTTTCTCTCTCGGTATCCAAAGAAGATACTGTTGTACAGTGAAGATAAGACACGTTAAGAAAAGCGAAAATACTCGAGGAAATTCGTATGCTCATTTGCTTGTCTTAAATGAAATACACAATTCTAGATTTTTTTAAGGCAAAGTATCTTTGTTTGGGCCTTCTTACGATTTTCTTGATGGCGATTGGCGAAGGACTGCAATTTTTTTGTCTCGGTGCAGATTCTCATTCTTTTTTCACATCAGCTACGGAAAAGGGCGTAGCAATGGTAGTCTTGATAAAAAGGGGTTAAGGGCTGCGTGATTTTTGTCGAGATGTTTGGATTTCTGATTACTGTCTAAGCCGAACGCTATCATCAGTTAGCGGGAAGCGTACAAAAATAAAACTAAAAGCAAAATAAAAAATCACGTCGACTCCTCCGGCAGCCGGAAATGACAGTCCTTGACCTGTGGGTAGAACTATATCGTTATTTTGAGCTTTCATTTGCAGCAAAAATTTTAACATCAATAAAAAATGAACAACTTATGTCGCCAATTTCCAAAATGAAAATGCTAGTGCGCAATACCTACAAAATGACACTTAGCGGATCTAATAAGCTGCATGTATATAGGTGTCATATTGAGAACTCGTATTCGAAATGTTCCCCTTACGTTCAAGAAAACTAATTACTCTGACAAACGTGAGCAGAACTTACCGCGCATTGATGAAGGATGTCACTATACTGGTCGGATCACACTGTTATACACACAATTAAATATTACCGTCCCACCAAGTTTACAGGGCTAATCCTCTCACCCCAAAGTACAATGTTTGTAATACTCCACAAAAATTCTCAGTCGGCACAGTCGCTCTTTGATTGGCATGAAGTTCAAAAACTGCAGAGCACTGAAGCTTAAATTACACGACATGTATTCCGAGTGTTTGATTATACATTGGGGTCTTGTATACTTACCCTGCAGTGGTTCACGGAAAATTAGCATTTGAAGTTTACACATTTTAGGTAAAAAGTGAACTTCTAGCAAGCAGGTGTGATGTCATGGATTCAAATTGTTGGCCAATGTTTTGTTTTTCTCTATTTTTCATCCTATTAGGTTGACCTTGAATTGGTTAGGGGTGCTGCCTTGTCCCTATGGCAACCAAAGTTGTTAACATTCGATTGCTCAGAATGCACCGATGGTATCAATATAGTAGTTGCATAAAATTGGTGGAAAATTATTAATAAAAACAAAACATTGGCCATCAATGTTAACCCATGGCATTATGCCTGTTTGCTTCGAGTTCATTCATGTAGAAAATTTGGCACATTCAGTTGCTAGTATCTCGAGAACCGAAGATGTGAAATGGACAGCAGTTTCACTAAAATGCCTTAAAATATGTCTCTCTTTTAACAAAGCAAATATACGGTAAATTTGGCTCTGGACTTTTCTATTAAGAAACATCCTTTGCCCGTTAAGGGCGTTAAGCGTCAAATGCTGAAAGAAACTTTGGCGAAACCTGTATTACATTGAGATTCAATGGAGGGGTTTTCAATGATATGTAAGTCATTTCTACGACAACAAAAGAAACGACTGGCGCCTAAAATCATCCACATCTAATCAGTTGACCCAGGTGAACGCTCTTAAAATGCAAATCAGTTTGACGTCACTCATATGTACAATGACGTTCATATTAGCCTTTCACAAATGTTCTGTTTGAATTAACTATAATAGTAGTCCATAAATTGTTAGAATCTTAGAACCGTTTATGGTTCATTTGAGGTACTACGCCTATAAACTTTGGTTCAACAAAGTGTGTTGCCATATAGTGTTCAACATTCCAAATACATGGCTTTATAGATGATGTTTACTGTCCCTACTACTGTTATGGTTCCCGGGTAATCTCAAAGTCTGGTTTACATCCTTCAAAACTTCAGGTACTACTTTCAAGTACCTATCTAAATGAAGCTCTTTATGAAGGCTTTCTTTTTATTTATCAATTGGACTTAATCATGGGCACAATTTCAAGAGTACCCCCTTTAGTCCCGGAAGAAAACTGTTTACTCGAATGATGTCGTCGTGAACAGTTGTAGCAAGTGCTCTCGGACTGACTAAAAGTGTATTCGTCCGCCTAGCTCATTGACTATCAAAGTGATCTTTACAGCCCCAGGAGGCTTTGAATGTCTCCGGGGCACTAAGGAGTATAAAGGGAATATGGGGCATTGGGCCCCTGACCTTTGCAAAACACTTCTGTGACTACATCAATATATCACACAATAAAGCACATAGGAGGCCAGAGGAGAGATGACTTCGTCCATTGATTTCAACTTCTTCCATGTGTGGATTATGCTGAAACAGAAAAACTTTCTTGCGACAGACAATTTTTTATTGTTACAGACATATCTTCAGAAAATTCGATGGCCCTATTGAGCGTCCGACTACGTTGACATAAACGGGACATAGACGGGAGTGGGGCCCTACAATCAAACTGAGAACAATATGCCACTACTTATTGCCCATACATAAAGGAAGTGCAAAATTAACCTCAAATGTCATGTAAGACTTAATCAATCTAAAGGATACTTATACAATACAACAAAAGTAAAGGAAGGGCCCACTCCCCGGGCCAGCGACTTTGAAGCTGACCCTTGGTGACATCATGCAATCAAAATAAAACTATAAACACATTCCCTGAAAAATAGGAGTTTGAGTTTGACACTGACCGTCTTCTGCCATCCTTGCAACTCCTTTTAAAGAGTAGTATTAATGTCCCTTCATACGTTATTAACACAAATGTTTCAGAGACAGACACCATTTCCACGGTTGTAAAACAAAAAACACCAGTTCTAACGTTAGACACGGTCAAAACATTCTCAAAAGTGAGATTTTAAAACATGCTTTAAGTTTAGTCTTTGTACAAAGATACTGAAGCACACTTTACATGTAAGACACTTTACATTTCAAAAACTTTCTCTCAGGGAATGACATACCGTACCCCCCCCCCCCCCCCAATCACGTCATCAGGAAGATTCCCGGGTAGGAGAAGAGGAACTCATTCCAAGTATAGGCTCACCGTGTAACCATTGTATTGTGTAATATATATAGACCTATTTCCAAATAGCGATTACAATGATTTGTGGGAACCAGCTTTGGGTGTGCGTCAATTTTCACCACAGTAAAATGCCATTGAAAAAAATGACAAACAACAAAACTCTATCCCACAATCCTTTGTAATTGCTTTTTGGAAATATGTCTATTATATTATCCAATAATACCTCCCAGTGCAACGAACGTATAAAATACAAGTGTCCGTCCACCCCCGAGAAGGGACGAGTTCTGGTTCTCCGAAAACATCATCTGACTGTGTTTATTATAGATAGTTCTCACGTCACGTCTTTGGAGCTACCACGTGGCTTATTTCAGCTATGTTTAAGAGGCAACCGCTATATGTAGGCATAGGTTTGCCCTCAGGCATGATGGTTGCTGATGCCTATAGTCTGATAGTTGTGATGCAACTGAGAACCCTGTAGTCGAGCCCGGAGAGTCTGAGCCACCAGTCCGGCAATTTTCAACTGTCAAGGACTCGAGTACCTTTACTTTCTCAATGTGGAAAAAATCAACCTCTCTGGCGGCCGAGACCTTCAGATTGAGTCCAAGTTTGGACTCGATAACAGCCCCACTGAGAACTATCTATTGACATCGGAGACAAATTTGGAAACTAAAATGATAAAGCTAGGTACACTTCCTTCGCCCATGGAGTAAGTTGGGCTACGACATTGGCTACTGTAACACCAATACCACCCCTCCTATCAGTTGAAAATAACAAAAAGTTAATCCTGTCTGGGGTCTAGTAATGTTAAGCCTTTCCTCTCCGACTGAGATGGATGTTATTTCTTCATATCTGCTTAGATTATGTTAGGGAATCGCGAATGTTTCGATTGAGAGAGTCAGATGGATTCATCAAGGAAACTATATGAAGTAACGAAACAGGCTGCTCGAACCTGCTGTAACTAACTTTGACGCCCGACTCACGTTTGACTGCGCGTTTGACTTTCAAAATGACTTTTCATAGGATGCAGGTTCCTTTTAAGCTTATGAGTCATGTTACTCGTGTATCCTAGTATTTAAGCTTGTCCAGGTACCCTTTCTACGTCGTACGGAGTTTGTTTTGGCGGAGAGTTTGAAGGGAAGCAGTGAACCCATACAACACGCTTTTGTCGGTGTAACAATGTGGTTGACTTATTAAAAATTAAAGCCTTCTACCCGAGGAACGCATAAATCGATTTTGAGGATAACTTATGCCACCAAATCAATTTTTGTGATGACTTTTGAAAAATCTTTGTAGGTAATTCAATCCAAGGTCTTTTTATCACAAGGTGAGTCATTTTTCGACAGTGTACAATACTTATAGCACTAAACGTCATATATTACAGGTGTAAACGTCAGTCAATGACCCTTGACTGTAAATACGGTGATGAGTAAACTTCCACACAATAGCACCACTTCCAGAATAATAAATCTAAATTATCCTGTAAACTTCATACAGGAGGTCAGGCTTATTAATGTCTACCATTTCTCCTCAAAAGCTTCAGTGAGATCAAATCTTTCGATGTAACCCTATAAACGCCCCCATATACCAATTTATGTACCACTGACAATCTCAGGGAAGATTCCCTTTCTTTTATTACAAATATTAACATCAATACCAAGTTACGTCATCTCAGAACCACGTTCCAATCTTATGATAATATGAAGTATTTTAATTTTATTAGGGAGTGACAAATTTTAAATATTTTGACTCTATTTTGCCGGAGACCCCACATCAAGAGGGGCAACCCGTAAGTTTAGATATTGGGGGTGGGGATGGGGACTTTTTGACAAAGAGATGCGGATAACCAGGAGCTCTGATATAGAAAAGGGGCACTGGCGATTGAAGAGTTATATTTGTAGTCACGTAGTCACCACGTGATAACCACTGTTCGCGAGAATCACGTGATATCTCAAGCATACCATTAGTAGCCTATAGCGTTGTCGATTCGAGTCATGGTGTATGTGCCCATGAGCGAGAAGTGCGCGAAAAATTTTCTCTTCTTGTGAGAATTTCCACCTCCTTTCGCAATATGGCATGGAGCTTTAAGCAGAACATTGAATGGCAGATTCAGTGTTAAATAAATATGGTTGATTCAGCGTTTTTCTTTGAACGACTTCTTCCACGATAAAGAGAAAAGGTAAATTTTGAAAAAAAGTGTTACAGTACGGGTTCAAAACCAAGCATCCAAGGCATCACCGTGACGTCAGGCATTTTAGTTCAGTCTCAAAGAGGCTGCTACCGAAAAACCCATGTGGTGACGCCTGGGTAGATGTGATCGTTTCCCTCGATCTCACTTAAAAAGCTCGCTTCTAAAAGGTAAGGGAAATATAGCTTATAGTTGGTTCAATTTCGACTGAACGTTTTACACGCGAAGAAAGCCGACATTTTGCAAGACATTTATTTGCCATATAGTTAAATCCAGCTTGCAGACCCTACTGAATGTCATGAAAGGATATACATGACAAGGAGGGCAGCTCAATCTTTAAGGATCCAGCAAGTTTCAACTCGAAGGTGCGCCAGAAGTGACGGTTTTCCGAAACAGTGTCCGGACGAAGCAGTTTGTACGCGCGAACGGCACTCAATTATCTGAGGTTTTTCCCAGAAATACTGAAAATATTTGGCTCATATAAATTCAGTCCAATAATGTTTCCAGTGCTAATACCAAACAGTTCCAATCTTCCCAACTAAGTCATTCCTAGTCCCTTCCAAAACTGTTTTGAACTCTTTCCTTGTTCAGATGCAAACCATATTACATTTATCGCAATTATCCTCAGGGGCATACAATCTATCACAATGATAATGTAATAAATGAACTGCATGCATGTATGTTTAATCATATAAGCATGCTCTTTTGACTTCAGTTTGATGTAATCAAAGATCATTCAGCTATTAAGAAGTTTGTTTTTCTCCTAAAAAATGTACTTGATGTGAAAAACCAAGACACTGGATTTACGGGGATAATCCCATTCAACTACCAAAGTGAACATATCTTTGAGACAATTAATATTTTCCTCACAATATGATAGTGTCTGGAAGAGAATCGTCCAAACAGCAGTAAAAAGAGAACTTTTTGTCGATTTAATATTGTTTTTCGGTAGAGTAATGCTCTTTTTCTAAAGTCCTTCCGACCCTCTAGCAAAGAGCCAAACTTTAAACTGATTATCAAAGAAGCTATTTCGTCCACTGCAGAACAGCACTTGACCAATCTCATGGCTCTCAGACCATTTACATCATTAGTCTCTTATGTAGGCCTATGGCTCCATTCTAGACTGGATGAAAAAAAACACATATTTTCAATTCAATTCAATTCAATTTATTTCCACAGATTATAAAAAATGGAAAGTATTTCCAATAGTCAATAATGATAAGTGGAGGAGGACTGGAGAAGCATGAAGGTTGCCTTTACGAGCAGCCCCTTTAACAAAATAAACAGAAAACTATAGCAAAACAATTACAAGAACAGAAAATACAAAAAAACATACGGAAAATAATACAGAAAATAAATGCAGTGACTTAAACATTGTACCTTGGTAAAAAAAAAAAAATCTTTAAAATGTTTGAAAAATGTACCTATTGATTTGGAATTCTTCATACTAATGCTGAGATTGTTCCACAGATTAGGACCGGTGATGCAAAGAGAACGATTAAAAACTTGTGTAGAAAACCTACTTATATGAAAATTATCTGACTCCCTTATATGGTAGTGGTGGCAATCCCGGTTAATAAGTTAAAGTAATTGTCAAATATTGTGGGCAAGAAACTGTTAACATACTTGTACATAAAAATCGTGGCTTGATACTTACAAACATCAAAAATAGTTAGAGTGTTGAGATCAAAGAAAAGCCTATCAGTGGGATCACGGTAATTCGAGTTCGTAATAATCCTTAAAACTTTTTTCTGAAGGACATGAATACGATTAAGATAAGTCGGATAAGTATTACCCCAGACAATAATACAGTAGGAAATTTGTAAAAAGATTAAAGAATCATAAAGGGTTTTCATAATATTTCATGGTACATAACTACTGATTCTATAAAGTACACCGATGGTCTTGGAAATTTTCGAACAGATATTGTTAACGTGATTTACCCAAGAGAGATTCGAATCGAGGTAAATACCTGGAAATTTTATTTTATTAGAGAAAGACACTTTGGTTTTGTCTATGTAAATATCAACATGATGTACCTTACGCTGATAGGAGTGAAAGACCATATAGTTGGTTTTATCGATATTTAACAATAATTTGTTCTCTCTAAACCAATTGGAAATACAACTCAATTCATTATTAATAACACGTGTAGCTACATGGATATTTCTATTCTTATATAAAGAATACTGGTATCATCGGCAAACAAGGCAAAACAGACGGAGCTTAGTTGAGATATTAGAGAGATCATTAATGTAAATAAGAAAGGGAGGGGTCCTAAAATTGACCCTTTGGGAACTCCACATGTAACATTCCTGGGGAGAGAAAACTGCCTATTTATGTTAGCAATATTTGACTTCTGCCTGCGAGATAACTTTAAAACCAATCAAGTGCGACTCCGCGGATTCCATAGTGAGCAAGTTTATCGAGTAATATATTGTGGTTTACCGTGTCAAAAGCTTTAGATAGAACAAGAAAAATACCAATGGTAACCTCTTTATTGTCAAAACCTTAAGTAATATAATAATATAAAAACAATATTCAGGGCAGCCATATAAGTGGAAAGATTTTTACAAAATCCAAACCGGCGATTTGAAATAATTTTGTTGTTATCTAAAAATTTAATCATATGATTATAAATGAGTCGTTCAAGAATCTTAGAGACACACGGAAGAATAGAAATTGAACGAAAATTAGATATTGTGGAAGGGTCACCAGTATTGAAGATGGGGATAACTCTAGCTTCTTTCATTTTCATATTACACATGATCTTAGCCAAAAGGCATAAAAGCCGGTAGAATAACCCTCGCATGCACGGACTGCTATAGCTGTTTGTGAATACTTCTTTTATTCAACGAACATATCTTAAACTCGCAATAAATAGCTAAAACCAAACTCGGCAGTAGGAAAAATGGCGAGTAGCGCACGAAAAATTTTGTAATTGAAGAACAAAGTTCTCCAGGAATTAACTTGAACACTACATGTCACATCCATTGTTACATACATTGATGAGCCAATAAACAAAATGGCGAAGCTAATAAAAATGTTTTTCTACATGCCTCAAATATTAAGGGTGGCATTTGATATGAAGTCTCTCCCCCAAAATATTGGGGGATATGTCCCCTCCCACGTGATCCGTTGCCCATACCTACGATAAGTGCTTTGAGATCCCAAATATTGTCGTGACCCCAATGTTGGAAAACCATGATCTAAATTGTCTTTCACAAAATTCCACAGTTTCTTCAATTTAAGCTCATGATTTTAAAATATTTGTCTCAAGGGACTAAATTTTGTCCGAGAGCCCCAGAAATAAGAGAACATGTCAGCATGTGAAACGATCTTTAATTCACAGTCGTCCCGAAAATCCCCGCACACTTTTCCCTTCGGAAGGATAGATCATTCCATAGTTCTCAAAATTTTCTAATTTCCTTACAAGAAATCTTATTTCTTCGAAGCAAGTCACAATCTCACATTGTTCCCCAATATAAGCTTCGTAATTTCAAATATTTGTTAAAAAGGGGAAGTTTTTCAGCGAACTCCGGGCGCATTGTGTCCTTTTCTTTTGGCAACCCATCGTCCTTGTCGCCGATCGAGAAAAATAATGGCCCGCAGAGCTAAGTGGCAGACAGATTTCGTTGTAGACATGTGCCCCTGGTATTGTGTCCTAAAGCTATCAACCCGTCTCATGTGCATGATCTATGTTATACTCATGGTTCAAACAAAGATATTGCAAGCATAGACACTAACTTAAGACGGCATGGTGACTCCTCACGGAGGCCGAAATGTAGGGGCGGAAGTGCCGATCACTGATCAGTCCTTTTGGAAGCTACCACATAAATTGATATCCTTTTGTAGTATAAATACGTGTGGTTTCAAAACATCGCAAATCTAACAAATACCATCCTTCAATACATTTTACTTACAATGGAAAAGTTTTATTTTTTTTTTTTGTTTCTTCGAGGCGTTCCACTAAAAACATTCGAACATGAACGCACTTCGGCTGGTTTCAAGTTCACGGACTTATTGGTCAGTTTCTAAGATTTCTTCACAGACGCAGTTATTAACGTTACAAACGCGTTTACATTCTTACGCGCTTATAACGAAAAATCAACTACTACTGTTACTGCTCGCCCTACCACTTACACCCCCTCATGCACCCTTCCCAATGCAAAAGTCAGGTTAAGCCACTGCAGGCAAACAATGACCTCGCTGGCAGCTGAAAAAGTCGTCGCTTTCATTCAAATAGCGCGGGGAGGGGGTCAATTAGAAGATATGTCTTTTCCCAAAAGGGTCTTCATTTTGCAACCTTGCTGACGTTTTTATTTTCATACTTTATGCACAAATAGTGTTGTCGTTTGGCTGCAAACCTTTTCCTAAATTCGTCTTTTTCTCTCGCTCTCTCTCGGATCATTTCAAATCCAGTATCCGATAATTTGTATTTGTTCATTTAGAACATGACTAAATGCCGGTACAGCCTAGCTGCGTAGAAAGGTACTGAGACAGCTCTGTAACTGAACCGTAAGCTATTTAAGTGCTTCGGTGCTTCCATTGGCTTGGATAAGGCAGGGAGTCTCAAGTCCCCTGATAAAGTATCGCAGAATGATAGCCCAGCATGCCACATTAATATTTCGGCGAAAACGACCGGGATTCAAAGTATAACGGGAGTTTGACGGCTAATGTTACGACATTTGACGGCATAGGTGTTAACAAGGGTCAACAAGGAGTGCTGTATCAGACTATAGTTTGGCAAAACCCCGCGTGTTTCGCTACCAGGAAACTTCGTTATACAAACGTATCTGTAAACAAGGTTTTTGTTGTGCCCCTATCCTGTCTATTGATTCTGTTCAGTGCCAATTTTTCTTTATATTTCTTTTTCATTCTTTTTTTTTCTCTTGCCGTTATCTTTTTGTGATCATTGTTACCATTGGTGCCCTTCATGAGTTGTGCACTGTGCCAAACATGGGGTTCAATTATTTCTATGAAAGCAAACATTACTGGCTTGTAAACAACCTGTTATTGCTTGCTATGCAATTTTTTAAAACACGGCTTTGCACTTCAGCTACGATGTAAATATACATTTTCCTGGAAGCCGTTTCAAGGTCGTCAGATTTTGATTGCACAAGTGGTTTTTCGATGTTGATGAACACAGATTTAACTTGCCTGGACATTAACGTCAGCAAAATCCTAATGGGCGTATTTCGTGGGGCTTACACGTGCAATAATTTAAAGGAGACGGACCTAAAATAGTCCAGTGAAGTAGTCACTTAGCTAAGAATAGCCCCATGCAGTGATCGAATAAATACCTACCGAACAAGACGGTATGAAAAATCTTATCGGTGTTTGGTATCGTAAGATACCGATATAATCATTTGTTAGTTATATGGAGTTTTACGGCCCAATTGGTTTAAGTCGAGCCGGCCACGGCTGTTTTTCCAGTTGTGTCTCACTGGCTTGTTTTCCCAACTACTTGCCGAGCACCTAGCACACTGGCAGTAGGTTCCATTTTTAAAGTCTTCGGAATGATCTTACCAGGAGTCGAAGTCAAGAAGTATGGCAGACCAAGGCTTCCGGGTACAAGTTGGTGCTCTAACCACTTGAAAATGCAGTCAAGCGAAAACTTACGTTAGGCATCCTTAATAAAGTTGATGAATCGATTCCAGCACTATGCGAGGGGACTAGTTTTTTTCTTTTATATGGAGTGAGTTCTAAACCATAGACGGGGGTCAGGTGGGTGACAGTCTAGGAGGGGAGTCATGTCACAGCCCCAAATACCAACAATCAAAAGTTACTTAAAATTCCTATCCAAATATTCAGCTAAAATTTTGAAAAAAAATAATTACTTTGCTATTCAGCCACTTTATGCCATCTCCCTGATTGAAGTTTCTTCAAGATGCAAGTCCCATCAGACCAAAAGAAATATTCAGCGAAGACATCCCGTAGGATGGGCCAAGGGAAGAATTGATTGTTGGATAATAGGATTCTTTTGTAAAGAAAAGTGACAGATTTAAGTGTTGACACGGAAATTTGTTTCCTAACTCGTTGCCGACTTTCAAGCGCGACTCGCTGTTTTAAAACTCTATATAGCCACTCATAACGAACCGACAAGACGTTCGCAACAATATACCGTTGCAACACAACCACTTTATGGGTATTAACGAATTATGCGCAAAGACTAAACTACCATAGAAAGCCTCTTTTAAAGGCAGACAACCCAGACCCTCAAAGTACCATTTTTCAGTAGTCCACAGAAATTCTCCATTGGCATGGACTGGAGCCCATATCATACATGTAATGTACTGAGAGTGTTTTGATTACACATTGTGGTCTTGTGAGAGGGGTTAACCTAAGAAGGTTAAGAGGATGGGAACTGTTTGTGGTGAGAGAATTAGACCTTTAAGGACTTGCCAGAAACCAGGACCCAGTATGTATAGCAACAAAGACGTATACAAATAACGGATATTAAGACGGACGACAAGCATGGAAAATACTTAGTCATATGTTATTCCATATTGATTAGATTTTCAGAAACGTTATTACAATACTGCACAGAAGCAAAACTTTTTGTGTTGTTACGGCGAGTGACTAGGCAGATTGTTTATTTTGGCCCAACTTTCATGCCCCTCCCCCCTTTTTAGTTTTTGAACTTCGCGCTATTTTCGAAAAAAAAACTTTTGAATCCTACTGTAACTTATGATGGTCATGAGATGGAGAGCAAAACGCGACGAATGCGCGCGAACAGCGCTAAAATGGTGTATTGCATATAATTTCCATAACAAAACTTGAAATCAGGATCTGCATCGAGACAGTTTTAACTCCCCTTCAAAGGCCTCTACAAATCCAAGGATGAATCTTCTACCTGATAATTCGTGCAAAGCTTTTAACATTTTTGTTGCTCATGTGCCTCATGGTACGCTTATCCAGTCCCCTACGTCAGTACCAATAAGGCACATAGCGTAAACCTTGGCAATTGCGAACGAAGCGGACCGAAATTTTGTATTAGGACTGTCGTAAATCCCACAACCAGACAACCGTTGAACAACAAGAATGTGATTGAGACGGTGTTGAAGTAAGCAATTGATCTGAGCTTGGGAGATACAAGTGCGCCTACTGTTAGATTTTAATATTTTTTCTGCAAATTGTAGACATATGGCCTTACGGGACGGGAGGGCTTGGGCGGGTGAAGTCCCGCGCATTGGTCAAAACCGTGCTGAATCGGGAAGACTTCAGTCGGGCAGAGATTATGCCCAACGGTGGGATCTGACGTGGGGCAGGAATTCACCGGACCCACCTTAGGTGAAAAAGTTCCGTACGGCATGATTGTACACGGTATATATACAAACGTAAATGTAAACAAACATGTAAAAGGGAAACAAAGTTACCATTTGCTACTAGTGCCCACACCCGTGTCGGGAAACCAGCCACTTTAGCCACTGGCAGTATTAGAGAATACCAATCACGTTCAATGATCCATTCAAGATCTAGCAGTGGACGCTTAACTTTGGCGCTTATTTCCGTGCACCACTTAATTTACTGAACCAACATGAAAATGCAATGACATGATTTGTGTCGGCAGTTAGTTGGCTTCAGTAGTACATGCGTCAGTTGGACCCATCCAATAAATACAGGTAAGACAACTATGAAACATGCATTAGTCAGGATAAAGCACGATTGGGATAATGGATGTGGCCGTTGAGAGCAGCCGACTATAGCGTAAGCACTAAACCCGACAGTTAGTTAGATGGAGTTTCCTACCTATTGGTTCAAGTCGGGCCTTTTTTCAAGTTGTGGCTGACTGGCTTGTTTTCCCTACTCTATTGCTCACGCGGAGCATCACGCACATCGGCAGTAGGTTCCTTTTTTAGAGTCTTTGGTATGAATCGACCTGAGAAGCGAACCCGGGCCTTCCGCGTGAGAGGCGGATGCTCTACCGTTAGACTAATGCCGGCAAAGCATTATTCTGTTCCATCGCAAAGGTCCTAAGTTGGTCAACCGTTTTTATTCTACGCTATATTTTTATTATTTTTTTTTAAAGACGAAAAAGAAATAAAATTGTTGCGTTTGCCTAAGATGAGTTACAAAGAGATATCCCACGGTCAATTGACCATAATTGACCACTAATAACAGTTCAGGATTATTATTACACAGTATGAATGGACACCTCTGATTTACCTTAGGAAAATAGAGATCAAAAGATGACCATCAAGTACCACTTTTTAATATTTACAATCAACATTTGCCTTTTATTTCTGTTTGACCTGCAAAGAATACAAAGTTTACATTAGTCTAACTTGGATCAAGTTTGGCGTTCCATTTACCCAAGATAAAAACTACCACAAGGTACACAATAATTAGGTCGAGAGTTAAATTATACCTGTTAAGTTAGTCAATCATACGTATTGCCTTCATATTTTTTATACCCTTGTTAGTGATTGCTTATATTTTTTCAAATATTACAGACTATAGCAGAATGGCAATAAAATTATACTTTTCCTCAAAATGTCCCTCTATATACAATCAATAATGTTGTTTTTATGAAACGGAATGTTTAGTTTAAGTAAAACGTCCCCTAACAATAGTTCTGCAATACCATTCTCTCCTATTAAGTGAGCAGAAGAAGGCCAAACAGTCACCAAATCAAAATCAGTTCTCGAAAGATATTATTTACGCGGGGTGGTTTTGGGGTGAAGTAGCACGTAGAACTTTGGATACGGGCAAAAGCCAGTTTGAAGACCACCCTCCCCCTCCTCTGCGGACTAAAGCCCGTTCCGTATCGTTTATACATACAGGAGCTTCATTCCGCAAACAAAGGGTAGTCTACAAGAGATGCAATTAAAAGCACGAAGGTACCGCAGGTTTCAAAGTCCCGCTAGATAGCTACTTTGATAAGCTACTGTTGTTATTCAATGCAGTTCCCTCCAGTACGTGCGCCAATGACATCCACTGATAATAATCACATTCAAAACTTTGACATGACACATGCTACCGACCACCCGCGTTATGGTTCCATTCACTTTCGTTCTATTCTCCCGGGATCTTCACTCATAATTCAAAAGCGTGTTTCATAACTAATCAGAAATTACGATACTTAAGCCCGTTTTCCTTTCTGTAGAGTAACAATTGATTACGAACATAACTTTTAGCATGCTGACAGAACGGGGTTTTCTTTTGTTGTAAGTAGCGCAGTTTAAAAGGTTTGGTAGGCGTGAAATGAGATCCGGGTTGATCGTACTACGTTTCTTTCATAAATGAATTACCGGCTAAACTTAATTCCTTCTAGCTCTCCCCGTCATCTCATCGCCCTCTGTAAAGACAAGATTAATTACTCGTTTTTGATACGGTTTATCGTGTTTTTTACGTGGAAAAAATCTCATCGCATCCCTCCTACAGTCACTACTGTTTGAAGAATTACAAAGGGTACCTAATATTTCATCCTCCGGTAATGTACAAATGGCCAGTATTGATGCGAAATTTGCATTCTACTCTCAAGAACGATACAAACTTTGGTTTAGCGCTCAAAATAATTTGAACTCTTCAAGTCTGAACTATGTCCGAGCCTTGGTCGACATCGAAGAGCCTGGATAACCATATATGGTTCTCATAGACCTTGAACATTGACGTCACGGTGACGTAGTTTTGGAGGAAAACAACGAGCACATGACCGCGAGCAGTAGAATAGACCTTTTGCATATGATGTCACAATACCAGAAGTACTCCATTTTTTGGAGTTTTATCAGACCAACATTAACAAGTGCACGCCGCTGATTGATTAACTAATGCGATCATCTTCTACACGTTTGGTGAATTCTTCTGCGTATTATATTATACAAAAAATTTTACTGGTGCCACACGCGATTCACTGTTATTCCTCCGAAATGACGTCAGTGCGTCGTCCGACGAGTGATGTAGACTTTTGCGAGAATCCGATTGGTAAACAAATCAGTGCATAAGGTCCATTGCTTTAATATAGCCGATGAAAACTTTGAAACGTAGCTATAATTTAAAGGCTTGCATGCCTGTTTCTTAGCAAGAGAGTGCTTAATCCAGTAGCGTAGCCAGGATTGTGTCATGGGGCGGGGAGGGGGCGGGTGGGCACGACGTTAGGGAAAAGTCTAAGGATAGCGAGAAAAAACGCTATTTTAGGTGTTTTTTGAGTTGCAAGGTTGGGTCATGGGGGGGGGGGTCTGACCCCCCAAGCCACCCCGTGGCTACGCCACTTGCTTAATCACTCCAGTTACACAATTACAACAGAATGATCGCACGATTGTAACATATAGTCGTACGAGGTGACAATGTACAAGTATAGACGATCACAGTAGCCTACATTATAAATATGTAATTGAATGATTAGAAACGGTTTCCACACGAAACAAAAAACAAAAAAACGGCTAGTCTGCTGGACATTAAATCATGTTATAATGCAACTGTTGTTGAATGGTTCGAAGTAATACCCAGCAAAATTTATTTTAGCCCAATGCAAAATGTTACCATGCAAAATCATTCATTGTTCAAGGTCACGTATTCAAAGTCAAATAGGCTAGATACGCTTACCAACTCTCTGCCAACAATGGTTTTACACCGTTTTAATTTGCAAAGTACGGTTGCATTCCTGCTATCATATCCGGCTTTTTCTACAGCGTTTTTACACCAATAACTCGGTGATTAAACGCTAGACAGAAACATAACCCCTTGAAAACAATCACCATATATTCTATTCAACTAAACCAGGGCATATTTGATGGAAGTGACATCATAGCTGTTATTGCACCACGTTTCATCTTTGGATCCTTTAATCTGATTATCTTATCTCAGAGGAGGGGTCACTCTTCTCCTTAGATCCCCCTCCCTGGGCAGCAATTGGGCCCTGCAGTTGACCGCCCAAACAAAACTCATGTCTATCTAAGTTGGGCTGATGGGTATAACAACTGTACCTTAATTAGCCGCAGTTGAAAGAGTACGGTGTGTATGCGAAACCTGCTGCATGGATAAGGAGGCATAAGGTCGAGTCTGTGCTACTGAGGCTAAAGAGCCAAAACTGGAAAAAGGGCTGTGGACAGCTCAACTTGGTTAGAAACTGGGCCGTAAAACTTCATCTTCCTAATTTAATAATGAGATGCTCAGTGGAGTACTTTTGGATCTATCTTTTAATTTGGTTTTCAGAAAACATCCATTGTAATCAACTAAAAAAAAAAAAGTTTGCAATCTGATGTAACAATTATTCCCTTCACACGGCCCTGAAATGCAGGTTGGGAGGGCAGGGTGAAGAAAATATGATTATCAAACAAACTTGAAACTATGAAATCACTTAGATTTGGGCAGCATGTCTTCAGCCAACCACCCCAATGTAATTAAAGGTTACGTTACGTTGTTACGTTAGCATAAAACCCTGACTTTTCTTGGCAGTTATTGAAGTAATAGTAAAAGATCAGTTGGAATTATGTCAGTATCTTTGACAGTTCTCAATGTATACCTCTTAAAAGTTTGCAATTTTCGGAAAAAATTTGTAGCTTATGCTTAAACAATGTAAAGTGTTGCACAGCGTTGACAATTCTTTTGGTAACCCTATAGTAGTTATCTTCATCACAAAGCTATTCTTTCATTGACCTTAAAGGTGGTTTTCAGACCTTTTTAATCTTTCCTTTCATGCCCTTTGAATTTCTTGTCCTGTAGCCAGCAAACTGATGATGACACAGACAAGTCTTGACTCTTCCCAAGACTTTTTCTTTGAAGATGGAACAATAAAGCACGACTATACCCAGAATGAGAGAGTGATTATGGCATAACGAGAATCAGTGGCATATGAAAACTTCTTTATTTGGGGGAGGGGGGGGGCAGAGTGTTGAGGCAAGCAGTAACACTATCAACACTATCTAGGTAGCACGCCACTATCAGTTGACACTTAGTGCACAATAAAAATCTTGGCTGAAACTTTCTCTGAGATTGCAGGGAATAGCACTTTTCAGTCTCTCTACCTTTTTTCGAATTTCAGCTGTCTATTCTCCAGTTTTTTGAAAACATACAAAAAATCGCACTTTCACTATGGCACTATGACTATTGTAGAGGGAATTTCAAAGGTGTATAATTTAATCATGAATATGAATACATTATCACTATTTATACTGTATGCCAAAGAAGAACTGTTAAAATATTGGGAGGTGTCACCCATTAATATCTCTGACCCTCTGGTTGTTTATTTCCCAATTTGATGGTCAGGGTTTCACTGCATGTAAATATATATGATCCTGTATTATGCCTTAATAAACTGTTAAACAAGATACCTCCTGCACATGATTTTTTTTTTTTGATTCATGATTCACAAGTCAACAAAAGCTGACATTCATAAACAAAAAAAAAATGTGCATTTTCTGAATTAGAAACAAAATAAGCAATTCTTGCTTAAAATCTCTACCAAATGAGGGACTTAAGCAATTTGGTTCAATGTTTATTTCAATTATTTGTTTTACCGTCTAAATTTGGTCTAATAACTATGTTTCAGTTATCTTAAATAAACTGAAGCAAATACTCAAAACACCAAGCTTTTAAGTAATATTTATGATTTTTTCCCTTAAACACATTTTTCTAAACATTTTTTTACCTATGAAGTTCATTTGGGTGAGGGGGCAAGAGGGAGGGGAAGGCATTACACTGGTGGGGCTCCAGTCCCCTCTCCGGCAATGCCTGCAATGAGAAATATTTAAACATAATTACATTTCAGACAACTTCAGAAATAATTGTACTTCCTGTATTTTTCCATAAATGGGCTTTTAAATGTCTTTAAAATGGGTGGGAAATTATTTTACCCTTCAGGTACTGATTGCGACTGAAAAAATACACACACCATCACAACTGTACATTCTGTCCAATGATGGGGGATGGAGGGGAGGAAAGGATTACCCCAAGTCATCCAAATACAAAGCATATGTAAATCAGCATACACATTTACACTGAATTTGGTAAAAGGTGTAAAACACGTATCTCCCACTGCCCTCAAGTGAGAGGAAAAAGTCCATCTGTGGTCCTAGGGATCTGAAAAATAATCAACTAGTTAGAGTGGAGGAAAGGAGCACCTTAAAGGGGGAAGGGGTAGAAGATATTTATCTGCAGGGGAGGGGGGAGGTGATATCTCTCTACAACCAAAAAACCATGATGAACATCCTTGCCTGCATTAATTTTGCTTGTCATCACAGGGAAGCAAGAAAAAAAAAATTGTTTATACCACATTACATCACATGACAACTTTAATTTTTAACCAAAGGTGGTTTTGAATATCCTTGCAAGCTGACAAAGTTAAAATCAACTAACCACAAAATTGATGTAAAGTTTATGCAATAAATGGCAAGGTCATAGGATAGTTTTTACAATTGGTGGTACCACATGAGTAAGATCAAGACTCTCTCAAGAATTTCTAATTTTAAAAATTATGCCTTCCTATATGGTTAATTAAAATGCTTTCACAATAGTGACATAGCAGACTACTCTAATGGGGAAGTCCCTTACATCATAACAGTGATTAGACAATACTAAACAAATTTAACCATTTACTATGTAGGAAACTTTTATTAAAGTTTGCTTGGCAACACACAGTGGTTTTGTCAGCATTGCTATTTTTATTAGTACAACTATCACACATAAACCTGGAATGAAAAATCACAGAGATATGCTTCTTATGAAGAGGGCGCTAATTCAATTTATCAAGGATGCTATAGCAGATTAAAAAAAGTCCCAAGCACAATTTCATTCCCCAAATTGGTGGGAAATGTTACTTAACAACTTATAATATTTTGAAATAAAATTCTTGTACAAAAACATGTCTTTGAGATGCACTAAAAGACTTTCTGGCAGAAAATTCTTTACCCCTTCTAATAATTCCAAAAATCTACTCATGTCAGACAAAACAAATTTCAAAAGAAAACAAGTTACTCAACTTTTTACAAACTTAAAGGGTTGTAGCTTCTGAAAGACAATCAAGACCCAAACAAATTTTTTTTCACACTAGTTTACAAGATTGATTCATGTAAAAAGAAAGATCTCTTTCATACACTTCAGATAAACCCAGAAACAAACCAGACACAAGGAAACAAAATTGAAACAAAACTATTCACAATACACCAAAAATAAAAACAAGGTCTACTTCTTTTGAAACACATTTCAGCAACTTGGGATTCTTAACTTTTCTCAGTAACTTTTGGTCTTAAGATAAACTTTCCAAAACAAGGTTTTCATTCTTTTAACAATATTCAAAAATTTTTGAGCACTACTGTATTTTGTAATACACATAACAAAGTACTTTGGCAGGAAGCTTGTCACAGTTGGTTAAATACTCCTTTCTTGTTTTCCTGCTTTTACTGTACAATTACCCTGTAATTTTAATCTTCCATTTTCTCCTGTTCACCTCTTCAAATGACTGAGTTAGTTCTTTTTCTATCATCCGATTCCTTTTCCTCTTCTATCATACTATGGTTACTATTTCTTGAATAAGTTCTGACTATTTCTGCAGTGTGGGTCTTCTTTGACACTGTGCCTTCATCGGTTTTCTTCTGAACCAATTGCTGCTCTGCAACTTGATCTGCAACAGTTTGTAATCTATCACTACCTCGTGCTACTGTGAGTTCATCATTTGTGATCTCCTGAGATATGGAGTGGGCTGTTTTTCCAACGATAACAAGCGAAAATATTTTGGCTCGTTGGTAGACATTTTTTATGCTGTAACCAAGACATCTATAGAAAAGAAAAACAAATTGCAAATTATGTGCTTTACCACAATACAAATGCTGTGCCCATGAGAAGATGAAAAAGTTGGGAACCTGGGAGGCTCCTTCCCAAGAAATTTGGTTATCTAGGGTGAAATTTTGGCATTTGGAGGTAAATTTCCCTTATATGTGCATGAAAATATGTGGAGACTTGTGGGAATTTTTGCTAAATAGATGGGAAAACCTCTCCTTTTTTCACATTGTAAATGCACCATGAGTACATGATACGGTTCACCCTGCACATACAAGGGACCTTAAATAACACATCCCCCCTCCCCAACTATCACTGTGCCCATTTCAATGTAGAAAAGACATATACACTGAATGTGCTTTACACCTTTGAGACAAACTAAATGTTTTGAGCAGTGGTATAGCCATGGGGAGGGTTTTGGGGGTTAGAACCCCCATGACCCAACCTTGCAATTCAAAAAACACCTAAAATAGCTATTTTTTCCTCTCTATCCTTAGACTTTTCCGGCATATCGTGCCTCCAACCCCCTCCCATGACACCAAAACCCTCCCCATGACACAATCCTGGCTACACGCCTGGTTTTGAGCCATTGAAGGCATACATGTAAGAATTGGGGCATTGGAAGGATTGGTATAGTATGAAGGATGAAAATTTGCCCTTCCCACAATTCTAGGGAGAGAGTGAGAAAGTGTTGTATCCTACCAAAAAAAAAAAAAATTAAAAAAACTGCTCTTTAAAAGAAAACAGGTTTAACCGTGCACTGAACTTCGAAACCCCTGTATTGCATTTCCTTCATCCAAATCAAAACCAAGTGATGATTCATTAAGATTTTGGTGCAGTTTTGACCTTTTTGGATCATTGTTGGTGTAATTTGACTTTGACAATAAACTTCATAGACAGATTGAAAGTAGGGTTAGATTCATAACTCTGGAATTAACTCAGTGGTGAAATTCTGTTCTCATAGCTTACAAAAAAAAGAAAGAACTATTTTGTTTCTTTTGTCAAGCTTCGGTAACCAATTTTCAATCAAAGCAATAGTCACAACACCTAATTTGCAAAATGTCAATCAAATTTCAAGTCAGAAAGGTATAGAGGTTGCGCCAGAAATGACAGATCAAAGACTGGTTCCACCTTTGCCCAGCAATATATATGTGTGAAACATTTGAAATCACACAATCTGATAGGATATGCTCACATCGCTTAAATCGAGTTTGCATAATTCATAGAAAACAAAACCTTTAAAGGGGTACAGTTTTTGTGAAATGTATTTGCTTTCAGTATTCCCCAATGTGAGACTCACTTTTTCTAGATACATTTCTGTCAGAACAATTTTAACTGTGTTTATGCCCTGCACTTGCTCAGAGTCAAGGAAATTAGTAGTTGTACAAATCATTAAAATCAATGAAAGATGGGATGAGAAGCATCTTGACAAGCTTTCTCTTTTTTAAAAATAAAGCTGGATAAGAAACTAGAGAAAAGATGGGTGAATTTTGAGTTATTGGACTGTCTTTACCAGACTGAATGACCTTCCAAACACCAGTTGGACACTCCTTTGATTATACTATGAAAGGGGGTTGTTTGACATGAACACTGTAAACTTAAAGATATTGTAAAAAAAATGTTGTTTTTTAATTTTCCAAGTGGAAGGACGATTGGTGGATTTTAATCACACTGATTAAAATCAGTGAAAAAAAACCTTGAAAAACATTTTATTTAAACAAAAATTGAAACTGATGTATTCGATTTAAATCAATTTATTTGATTTGAATAACTGAATTCAAATCATGATGTTTATACTAACCAAATAATTACCAACAAGTCCTCTATGGGACTCTACTGTTAAACAACTTCACAAAACCTGTCTTTGTTGTAGCTCGATCTAGGTAAAAATCCCTCTTTGTTGTGACAAAATCCAGGACTCCAAAATCCCTCTTTGTTGTGACAAAATCTAGGCCCCAAATATCCCTCTTTGTTGTGGAAAAATCTAGACAACTAAGAGCCACAATTTTCGAACATATTAACCGTGGCATCCAAGACTGCCCCTTTGAACAACCAAAGTGGTAGACCACGACCCATAAATTAGTAACCTCAAGGGTACCAATTAAACAATTGGCCAATTTCAAGTCACAACTTGCACTCTCTTTTAGAATGAATTGCGTGTATATACTGATGCACACAGAGCAAGATATATGACTGGCAGCATGCCTTTACCATTACCTCAATAGTCTAGCAAAATCGTATCTTGTGACTTTACAAGGCCGAGTCATTTTCCTGCCTTTTGTTAAAATTCAATGACAATACTCCTGAGATCTAGCACTAAATGCCAGTCAAAGTCAAATTCACAATAACTTCGATTTAAAGGGAGTATGGGGATATCCCACAATTAATTTGAACGTCTATTTAATCTTTCAAATCACTACTGAAATACCACAAAAGTTGGTATACTGTACATTTTGTATTTTTGAAACTTTTTTTATTAACACAAAAGTGTAATCGGTTATTTTTCCAGATAAAAACACTGAAGCTTATCCAGGCTGTATTCTCCATGAATGTTTTTAAAGTTTAAAGACTTTCTCATAATTAAAAGATACATTCATGAAGCAGGGTATTGGAGTGTGCTGGTTTACATTGGGATACATTTCCCCTTTAATGTACAATAAAAATCAAGAAGACACCAATTAATGACACACAACAGTAACTAATGCAAGACAAATATGACAACAATCTATTAACTACTACCTTGTATTTTATATCCGGGTAGCAAAACCATCTTTAAACAACCCTCTATATCTCTTTTGTTGTCAAGAATTTGAGGCATGATTACATTTTATGTTTACAATTTAACAACGTGAAAAAGTGGCGAAGCCAATAATCCAGCTGTGGTTACATCACCAAAGAAAAATCCCCTGTAAAATTTTCTGGTATGAGTTGTAAGAATTTTTCAACCATGGGTGAAAATACTGAAGTTTGATGACCCTACCATCTGGTATCCCAGACAAGGAAGGACATACTAATCACTGAGTGAATTACTGTATGTACCTGAAAAAATGTTTGAAAGAATAATTATTATAACAGTCTCTAAAAAGAGCTATATTTACAGTTATCATTGAAGAAGATGAAATCCCCAAATGTTGAAAGATTGGTTGGAATTATTTGTCATTTCCAAAATGTACCTTCTTTGACTTCATTCTCCTCCTCCTTTCCACCTTCTATTCATAATATTACAAATTTGTGTCGTTGTGTCATTAAACCTCAATTTAACTAACCTTTATACAACAGCGCACATGCAGGCTCCCATAAATTCATGTTTTTTAACTTATCGGATTGGTACCTCTAGAAGTCCTGTTTCTGCTTACTGAATCTGTCCAAAAAACACCGCTGATTAATTTGCCGGCCGGCTTACCCTCAAATAAACAAGAGACCTAGCTGCTTCCTACACTAGATCTATGTCAGGTTATATGATCCTGTCAATCCCCCCTGCTGCCTCAAAACCTGCCTTGGCAGCAAACATACTTCCCAGGGTGTGCACCAAAATGCTCTCCTTAAATAAACTGTTGGTCAACAAAAAGTCCACCATGGAAAATACTGTATGACACCAATTGTTAAAATAGTACTAAATACAGCAAAAAAAAAAAAGATAAGTACAGTCAAAAGTCTCCCAACCCCCCTGGGAAAAAATTTTGGCCATAATATTTGGCAATGTGCTGACAGTCTCATGAACACAAATTTTTGGAGCAAACCTATGTACAAAGCACCACAATGCGACAGGGCAACTTCAAACTTGAAGCAAACAAAAAAACATCACACTAACTGCCCCTTGAAGCTGTTCAAGACTAAACAGAAATCAGATGCTTTTTGTCTTTTCCAGTTGCTATGTTAAGTGATAAGTCATACACTACCACTATAACCATGTGCCATCCTAACAACAAATTCATGCAACAAAAATAACACTAGGCAAGACCTGACAAGGGTTACATTCAAGTTTGCTTAGATTTGGAATATCTTCTGATCATGATGCCACAGAAATTCTGAAAAGTACAACCATTGGTTAGTGGAAACACACCCAAAAATTTTTTTCTGTACGTTTAATGTGTATCACAACTGAATACAACTCTTCTAAAAATTTTCTATGCCACAGGCATTTTGTGGCTGAAATCAGCTTTTTTAAATTGCACTGCAAGTTTCCCACTGTGCATCAAAGAATGGTAAGGTGTATGCACTGGTAGCCTTTGGTTATTTCCGCTAAGAGAAAGTTGCCCAATTGGACACCATGCCCTGTGATTCTGCTGGTCCAAATTTGGTTGCCCTGGGCAATCCAACAGATCATTTGTCTGAAATCTGCCCATGTGAAACTACTACCAACACATAAAATGGGTGTTAATACATGATTAAAACACATCCACTTACTTTCAATTCATCTGGGCAACAGGGAACTTCTCACAGTTACATGTGAGGTTGTTCAACTGAAAATTCTAGTCACATTGATGTTGGTCAATGACCCCTTCTCAGATCAACAGCACCACAAGTGTATGTTTTTCGCAACTGAATACCAAACAATTCTGTGTAATGAAGTGGTCACTGGTTACAATCGGGGCATTTGCAGGAAACACATAAATGTGTGTGTATGTGTGTGTGTGTGTGGGGGGGAGGGGGACTTATTACCAGTTGCTAAACCTTAGGTTCAAATTGTTGCTGTCCTAAGACAGCAGCTTATGAGTGGGTTCAGGAGGTCAAAAACTTCCTTCAGGGAAAGTCCGTAGAGGAATTGATGTTTTAATCATGTATTAACATCCATTTACTGTGTAGGTAATAGTTTCATGTGGGCAGATTCAGACAAATGATCCATCCAATTACCCTGTAATGTGCAATTTGAAAGGTTTCTATGGTTATTAATTTATGTTAGTTCAAAAATTGCTGCAAAAGTGTTCTCCCTTCAAGTAAGAAACCAAGATATTTACAATTTTCTGATTTTTATGTAAATAAAAAGGGGGTGGGGGATTTTACCGACCTTCTAAAAAAGGAAAAGGAACAAAGTCCCCTCCCCCCCCCACTCTGGAGGAAACACTGACAATGTATGGAATAAAGGCCCTTCGGAGGAAAATGGAAGCCTGAAATGAAAATAGTGTTTCTCCTGTTTACTCACTTGAGACACATCATCTCTACAAGGACACATCCACCAATCCCAGCAATACCAGCAGAACTGACTGGAAACTTTTGGAGAACAAAATAAACCACCAGAGGTGTTCCTGTCATCATGACAATCATTGCCGTTATATAGAAGGTAGTCCTCACATCAAATCCTCGATATAACCGGGGAACTCCCCTTGTCAATTGATACTGTGAAAGAAACAGAAAATAGCACTGTTATAAATGAAACATGAGATGTATCAAGTTTTTCATAGGATGAGTACAACAACTTCTGTAACTTCACAGAGAGTAGTCTTACACTGAAACATCAGTAAAATATGATAACCTTCATGTGACAAAATTATGTGTAGACACAATCTAGTTCTGGCATGACAGATGCTTTCCACATGGTGTCATAATAGTCCCTAGAAGTCACTTAGGAGTACATGTAACTATGGAGTAGACGACACTCAACAAACTTGCTCAATAAATGTGTACAACAGAGCACATTGTGCAGTGTGTTCAGTACAAAGCCATGTGTACTTGGCGGCTCTGTGACTTAATTGCAAAGCCTCTATACCTAACGTTCTTGACAGTAAAAAAAAATTTCATTTTCACAATGCCTGTCTTTATTTCTAAAACACCACATCTTTTAAAAGGCAGACACCAGTGGACCATGTGTTTATGCAACTTTAAAAGACCATAATGGCAACTGCCAAACTGTGGGAGAAAGGGGGATTTAGCCCCCCCCCCCTTTCCAGAAGACAGGAGGTAAAATCCCTCTATTCATTTTCACAAACATAAAAAAAATGTCAATTTCTTGGTTTCTTATTAAAGAAGAGGATTCCTTTGCATCAATTTTGAACTTTTCACAAAACAACCTTTAAACCTTTGGCCAGGGGCACCATCAATTTGGCCTTGGGTTTACTATCCCCCCTCCATCAGAATCCCTGCATGTACAACACAATGATTTAAGCAGCATGATTTGGGCCACATTAATGGAGATAATATTTTTAAATTTAGGCAGACACTTTTCACTATGAAAGGCTCTTGAATTCTTCAATATCCCCAAACCTCGGTTTTCCTTTCTCTTCGTAACACTCCTTGCCCCCCCCCCCCTTCTTTCAGAGCACTAGGTTTCTGCTTTAAAGGTTCAATCGGTGTTTCTTTATACAATTTTGCACAGCTTTAATTCTACAACACATTTTTACACTGACTTAAAACTGATAAAAATAATCGGTATCAATGTCTACTGTAACATTGTGTTTTGCTACCATCAAGTGCGGGCTGTCTACCATCTGCCTGTATGGAATTTTTCCCATAAATACTCAGAAATTTTAATTTAACGGTAGTTAAAGTAACACAAAATCAACATTTCTCCTAACCTGAGAGACCTCTTCAATGTGTCTAAATTCTTGTAAAAAATCAGATTTAAAGGCCCGGTTCTCTCACCCAAAACCGTACCAATTCTCCTAACCTTCTTACTGAAGCCCCTCCTACAATTGTCTGAAATTCATCCTCACCCAGATACAATCTCAGTTTATTGGTTCAAGGTGAGTATAGAAAAATTCAATTTATATAATCAAAACACTCTCTGTACGGTTCATGCTATGTAATACAACCTTTGGTACTCTGCATTGTTTGAATTAGCTGCCAATCAAAGAGCTGAGCCAATTTAGAATTTCAGTACCCTTGTACCAAAATTGTAGTTTGGGGAAAGAGGTTTGGCCCTTTCAAAGGGAAATAAATGGGAGAAGATAAGGTTAATAATCTATGACAAACTCTGATTGCTCCTTTAAACAGCATCACAGATTATTTACAAAATGAAAACAGATTATAATTTAAGCAACAATTACAAACAAATTCATAAACTTACCAAAAAGTAAAAGTGGGTTGTAATGGTAATGTGTACTAAATTATCAACAAATTTTTCCCCTTCATCAAACGAAAGAATTTAGGGAGCTTTCCAAATGTTCAATATAACCTTACTTGGTTCACGTTAGATAATGTACCAAGTCAGGGAAAGCCAGTTACAGCAGAGGTCACTGGAGTTTAAACCATTTTAGGAAACATGAAATGGAATCAAAGTGACACTTTTACATGATCAAAAGTCATGTGTCTCCTATCAAATCGTCACAAAAATTAGTTTTGGGATTCCCCTCCCAGAAACCTTCTGGAACAATGCCAAAAAACCTCCATGGAAAGAAAAAAAGGTGCTGTCAGGAATGTGACTTTGAACATTACGTTTATGAATGAAAAGCAATCAGACCTGTCAAATTACTAAGGAAGCTGTCCAAAAATTTGTTGGCGGCACAAAACAAACAATTAAAACAAAATATTGTCTTTATCCCCATTGTTTCCATGAGCAATTCAAGAGTTTTAAATCTTGTCTATCCTGCAAAATCACATGGCTAAAAGTCATTACTACAGCTGGTTTTTATTTTAGTTGAATGAACCTTTCATTTGTCTTTCACTTCCTAAAGTAAGTTTTACTTTGGTAACTTCAAAAGGAATGGCAGTTATTTTGCCCCATCCAGGAAAGTTTGTTCACTTTATGAATCTCACTATCTGCATGGTCAAGTTGGACCCCCCCCCCCCAGAGCATCTGACTTGCAGCCAGGAGGTTTAGAGTTCCACTCTTTGCTGGGTCATACTTGAGACTTTATAGAAAAGTGAATTTACTGCCTTAGTGTTTAGAGCTCTGCATGTTTAAGCAATGGGATAGGTTTCAGTAGTTAGTTGGAATTTTTGGCCCAGGTTCTGACCAATTGGTTCATGTTAAGCCAGCCACAGCCTTTTTCCACTTGTGGCTCACTGGGTTGCTTTCCCTACTACACTGCTTATACTCAGCAAAAAGCAAAATGGCAGGTTTCATTTTTAAAGTCTTTGGTATGACTATGCGAGGAGTCAAACCCCAGTCAGGACTCTGGACTGTGAGGCGGATGCTCTAACCACTTGACCATGCAGTCGGTGAAAGGAGTAGTTAAAAACAAACCAGCTTTGTGATCTTTCTGGCTGCTTCAGAGTTTAGTATTGGTATAGATATATGTATGTTGATTATTTGTGAGGTACTTCAGTAAATTTTAATAATTTGAATGGATCTCTGTATGCAGTACAAAATATGTGAGGCAGTTTAGGGAGAGGGGAATGGGAGGGAGTGAAAGATTCTTCATAGAAAAGTAAAAGTAGGTAGGAATATTTTCAGTTTCTTCAAGCCCTGTTTTCAGAACATGGTATGCAAAGATAGGATATTTATAAAAATCAACAGCTGTTTAGCATTAAAGACTTTTCCCCCTTTAAGACCCCATTGGTGAGACCACTTGCAAGGACAGTGTGCTCTATTTTAAGGTGGGTCTCTAAGCTGTTGTATACCAATCAAAACTGATCACTTTCACAGAAAATCATATTTAGGGGAATAAATGATATAAAGCAAACAAAAATAGTGTTCATATCATAAGTCACTTCTCAATTAACAAGTTGTGCAGTGTGCAGCAATGCCAACACAAAACCCATAAGGTGAACAACATTTTAAATGAACTTGAACAGGTGAGAATTATCCTGGGAAATGATGTCATTCCGACCTCCCCCCCCCCCCACCCACAAAAAAAAAAATGTGTCCCGTGTAAAACACAAGATGACTGAATAATTTGTAATTACAATATTTGCGATTTAGTTTCTCATTTCAAAAACCATTCATGCTCCATTATATAACACATAATTATAATTATATACATCCGTATCATACATTGCACATACAAAGAATTATCATATTTAAAAACACTTTTCTTCAAAACTAAAATGACACAAAATCAGTGCATACACTATCTAAAATTCCTTTGCTATGCAGGCATCATTTCCTTACTAGTCAAAATAGGTTTACAAACTTTTCAATGTCACTAATTATTGTAATAAGAGCTTAACAGGAAAGTTTGTATGCTATTTAATCCCTAGGTGAACAACATAGTGTATACAATAACAAAAGATCCCATGACTACATGACAATAAAGAACAAGAACATTACTATCATTTATATTTAAAGCTGTTGAAACTTCCATAACAAGCATGTGATCATGAATGTTATCATCTAAACAACACAGCAGGTCATTAGGTCTTCTGATATCGATGAACTTTCCTCTTGTATTTGTTCTATGGTTCAGTGAACTCACATTTTTAAACTGTGCAACCAGTCTGACTGGCATTTATTCTGTCCAAGTTGAAAATATAGCTTGAGCAGTTAACTCCTCATAATTTATTAACAATTGACTCATTTACATTTGAGTAAAAACGGAGGATACTGTCAACCTAGAGGGAGCAACATGTCATGGTTAACCATCTGGAGCGCCCTCTACATGGGGACCCTTCCAAGTTGCTATCTTTGCCATGTGTTTTGTTGTGGTTTAATGAGGGTGACATTTGGAGGTCTTTGGGTGATAAAGTGGCTTATTCCAGCTGCTTTGAATCTGTCCTCTCTCAGACCAGTTAACTAGATGACTTTGCAATATTTGCTACCTCTGGCAACAGTGGACTCCCAAGGTTGGGGATGTTTGTTCTCATTATTTGTCTGGCTCCTCAGAAAACCTCCTCAGAAAATGTTTTTAGAGACGCTGACTTTGCTAAGAAACATATGAAAATTATTGAAGCTCAGGGATTCCAACAAAATATTGAGACAACTTACCGGGGTCTTACAGACTTTGCAGTGCGATGCTTCAGACTCTTCAACTGACTAAAATGAAAAGATGAAATATATGACAATCAGTAAATGTTTTGAATAGGCTCATATTACGATAAAACATTAGATTGAGGGGGAGGGGGCAGAAAAAACATATGAAGGATTAGTATGATCATTCCTTTCAGTTTTACACCTCAACTTATAGCCATCTGGTTTAATAGAGCAACAACCACAGCTTCCAGTAGTGAATTGCTTTCCCTCCTTCATATCCTAGGAGGAGGAGGCGGTTCATGCACAATCATAGTAGGTTCCATTTTTGTATGTCTTTGGCATAACTCAGTCTGGGGATCAAACCCAACCCTCCTAGATGAGGTTAGGTTAGGTTAGCTTACATGGAGTTTAATGGCCCAGCTTCCAACGAATTGGTTCAAGTCAAGCAAGCCACAGCCTTTTTTTCAGTTTTGGCTCACTGGCTTGAAATGAGGGTGTGATGCTTTAACATTGGACCAAACACTAATATGCATATCAGGAAATCTACATGGCCCTTATGGGTAAAATCATATGATTTTTTTAATTTTGCACCAAAGATTAATAAAGGACCCTTATGGGTACCCCACATGCATGACGGATATTAAAGGCTGACCCATATTTTACTCACATATCAGTTACTTCCATGGGCCCCAGAAATATCCTATATGTTTCCCCTTGTAAATCCCAGGTGCAAAACTGTATGGACCGGTTAAGGGCCAAGAAATGGGCCCACAAGGGAATGTTACCTGGAGGTAAGGACATTTAATTGTTGACCAATGGTTTATATTAAACGATAAATGTTGTTCCAAATATGATGCCCCAAACCCTTCCCCCTACCTGACCAAATTTCAAGTGTTACTCACCCTGCAGATGTATTCTAATTAATACATGAAACATTCAAACATCACAGAAAAACCTGAATTCCTTTTTATAATGTCACATTTAAGATTTGTACAAGGAATTAACACAAGGTCACGTTCTTTTTCTCCTTGTTTTGACAAAGTATCTATTCTAGTTTCGATCTTTTTTCTTATTAATGAACAAACTACTGTACCATGCACCGTTAAAGGTGTGACTTCAGTCAGCACATTTACTACTGGGGAAGATGTCCTGAATTATCCTTCCAAAGTGTCAAGAATAACAGTTGAAAATTTTCCCTTTCTTTTATAAAACTGAAAGCATGTTTCATTTTCAATATTAACACATTTCACTCAAAAAAAAAAATGAACTCTTACATTAAATATGTTGCTATTACATCAACTATGTCACCAGAACAAAGATCGTATTACACCTTTTTCAAACACAAAATTATCAAGATCGGTTTCCTTAAAAAGTTCTCTTCCTCAAAAGTCTTTGGCTCCAGCTAACTGCTAATAACAACTCAAAAAGAATCCACAGACTATTTTAGTTAGAGGGAAGTGTGTAAGTAAGTGCGGTATACATTTGTTTGCTCAGTTTTATGGCATATTATTGACAACCAATCCTGTCTCGTAACAAAAACAGTCCCTAAAAAACCAACTCAAGATACCATAACAGATTCCTTCCGTCTGTTTTGCTCTGGTAAATAAAAGGAATGACTACTTTCTTTATGTTCTGTACTTCTGATCCGGTCATCCATCCATAATTACATCACACCAGACCTCATTTATAATTCACCTGTTTAACAAACCAATCCTTTCTTTAACCAACACTACCTTCTTTAGTGTGAACTTTTCACCTTTTCAAAATTTTCTATAGACTACTCTCAAAACAAAAAACACTTTTCTATAGATATAAGGAAGTTAAACTGTAAATGTGATTCATCTTTCATTATTTTAATCTGGGCAAGAGATGACAAACAAAATCTTTTTGTTTGTAGATTTTGGATTTCTGAAACAGCAGGCTACGAAAACTTCATTGTCCAGCCACAAGTATAAATGAGGGCGCTCTTTCACAAGTTTCAAGCTAAATCACTGCTAGCATTTAATTGATATCAGAAGATGATTGAATTCATTCATTCTTTGACCCCTAACAAAGTAACTATTTCCTCCTTAATTCTTTCCTCATTGGTCCAACATGAATCATGTCATTGAGTTCTTTGTCCTCAAAAATGTTGGGCACTATTTGTGCAGGCAGTTCCACGATTTGTTCTACAATTTTGTAAAGAAGTTGTGAGCAACTATGCCTGGTACTTGTAAGACAACTTTTGTATAAGCAATCACATTAAACCTTGGGGACAAAAGGAACTCTAAACATGTCATACATAATAACTGAAATGGTACAACTACCCTCTTATTAATGCTCCAAATGAGCTCTGCAGGTGGTCATGAAAATTCTCATGACATAAAAACTGTGCCATTGTAGTTGAACACTTAGGTAAGAACAATGAAACTAAATACTGAAATAGAGGGCACACTTGCATTTCCAAATTGCTACATGTCTACATTAATTCCAACAGCATGACTACCCTCCTATGTCTCAAGAAATCTTGCAAACTTTGGTAAACTTAGGGTACCACTGTTTGGTGTTCAGGGAAAAAAACAGTGCTATAAAAGAAACCCCTAAAAATGAACTGCAAAGAAAATTGATTATTCAGAGCCAATTTTTATGACAGCTGTGAAGGGAAAAGGTGGTTATATTCAGGATGGAGAAGGGGGGGGGGTGGGGAATCTGAAGCATTGGGACATTTGCTGACAGTTAAATGAATTAAAATGGTCTCAGCAGCAGAAACTATTTTTTTTTTGCCCTATCACAGGTGCTGTTCTGGCTTCTCCAATAGCTACCAAGTTTACCTGCAATTTAAGATGCCCTGAGCCCAAACTGCAAACAGTATTCTTCACCCTTGGGTGAGCTGGTATGGGTAGGTTTGACTTTATCAAAGGATTAAATACTAAAAGAAAACACTTGCTGTTAATTTAATCCTGACCCTAAACATAATCGTAACCTAAACTCTAATACATCCTTAGCTACAGTAATCCATATTGTAATACTTAGCCTTATTCTGCAAGTAAACTCTGTCCCAATGCTCACATAATGTCAAAGTAATTCTTCAGTCTTGTGAGCATCCTATGGCAGCATAGTGATGCAATATTTGCCAGGAATATGTACCAACAGTGCAACTGTCAGCTTTGAAATCACACCACATCTGTGTAAAAAGTTGGTTTGAGCACTGGAGGTCTAAAGTTTGACTCCTGGCTGGTCATACCGGAGACTTTGAATATGGAACGTACTGCCATTGTGCTTGGTGCTCAGCATAGGCAATGGAGTAGGGAAGGCACACCAGTGAACCAAACTTGGAAAAAAATATGTGTGGCCAGCCCTGCTTAAACCCAATTGGTTAGAAATGGAGTGGTGAAACCTCATCTGTCTAAAGATGGTATATTTTGTTTTACAGTTTGAATCTTCCTTTTCAGTGGCTTCCATTAATGCAGCGACACCAACCATACATCAAATGTTACCAATGTTCTCTAACACTCAACTCATACATTGCCTGCCCAGGTATTTCAAAACAGGTTTTGTGGGTAACCACGAAACTGTTCTGAGGGTGTTTCACACTACAGTACACAAAGCTTGGCAGAAGAAAGCCATTCATAAACTAGCCAGAAAACACTTTTCATTATGCTGTTTGTCCTATCCATGCACCATTGAACACCTTAATTAAACCACTAGAATATAAAACTGACTTAATTGCAGGTCACTTACAGGAGTCCTGGGAATTTGGTGGATTCAACTGGTTTTGTCAAACAGCAAGCTAATGTGGGCAAAATGTTCTAGAAAACCAAAAGCCAATATTCCAGATCAATAACAAAATTTTCCTTTAAAGAAGCTTCCCAGTTTTACATCTACTTATAGCATGTTTATCAATTAAACAAAAACTGTCTGCAAACAGTGATACTTCCTGCATGTAAGGGTTTTAATCGGTGGTTAACCTAGTGACGACACACCTCTATCGGATATTTATACTTGATGGTTTTGTACCAAAGATTGTTGATTGCTGGTAGCCAACATAAAAAGGTTGTGATATTATGAAAATCACTTACTGCACAGGCAAAATCCTCCCAAAACTTTGATGGATTCATGGTGACCACTTCCAATGCTTAAAAGGACTTACTTGGGGAAAGACAACTTTTCGAACCCAGACTGGATTCCTCTTCAGCTGTAGGGCTCCCATCCTGAAAAGCTTTCTTTCCCCAAGTAAGCCCTCTTAAGCGTTGGGAGTGGTCACCATGAATCCATCAAAAATATCCATTAAGACATTCACCAGAATTAGGCACTTGACGAAGTCAATCACCTTCATCAAAAATACCTCCCAAAACTGATTAGTAAAATGCAAAATAATCCCTTATATATCTCTTCCTATTTGCCTAACATGTATTTCTAAAAATGTTCACGAGCATAATTTTACAAACAAAACAGTAAATCAAGAAATTTTTCTTACTGAATTGAAAAAAACAAGAACACAAAAATACATTGAGGTTTAAGTGATATAAATATGTTCTATTCCAAAAAGCATCAAACAAGCCCCATAAATCACACAAATTCCCATCAAAATCTGTCAAACATTGACCACTTTACAGGGCAATTTTTGATTTGCACTTGATAATTAATAAATATGATCTCCATATGAAAACTTTGTGATGTCATGAAAGGAACATGTTGGGCTATTGTTGGGCTAATGTTATCCTCTGTGTTTACATTCTTCACTTCAAGGACAGTTGTTATATTGGTTAGTTCAAAGGGTTTTATTTTGGAAGTTAAAATTTGTTCTTTAAAATCATCAGTATCAATAACCATCAACCATTACCTATCTGATGAGAAATTAGGAGATAATTAATTCAGGGTTAACAAAAGAAAATGAAAAGAAAAAAAAAAATGCAACACTGTGCAACACTCCACATCATTATTTTTGCATAAGCAACAACTTGCTTCAGAAACATTCGAACTTTGATCAGGTATATCTTGATAACCGTAAAAGATATTGAAATAATTTCAACAGATTTTTCTTTGGAAAAGTTTACTCCATAACTGTGAAGCCAAATCAGGTAATTTTGATGACATGTCACACTATGTACAGTACATTTAAGATTTAATTCATAAACACAGTTTTGCACCTCATACTAAAATACTGCCACTGTATGGTATAAAAAATAATTGTTTATATACCAATCACCATTTTGAGACAAAACTTTGGACTAATTCTTCAGGTCATCATACTTTGGTAATTGTGATTGTGATATACCAATAGTTATTAAGGGGTTGTAGACTTATCTTACTGATGGGAACTGGCGGGCGAGCACAACAATGGGTCTATTCAGAGAGTGTAGCAAGTGTGTGGCTGGCTCTCCTCTTCACAGCCACAGCATATGCAAAAGGGGAGTGGCTTAAGACTACACTTCAGTGACTCTGTGGACAGTAAAGGCTCATCTTTCAGCAATGGTTGTCATGTCCTTTTGTTATGGTAACAAAAGGAGCTGCTCAGAAAACCTTCAATGGATTATTGATTAACTGTGCCTTATTTGGGATGCAGTTTCAGTCAGTGTAGCTCTTTCTCTGAATTCAATGATGCATAGAGAGCTACTTCTTTTCATACCAGTCTGCCACTCAAAGCAGTTACTAAGGAAAGCTTTTGTTAGTGAAAACTCACAGCTCTCCTGCTAGCTCATTAAGCTGTGTGTGGACTGGGCTGTGTTCACTGAAGAGTGCACAAGCTGAACAATGGCTTGAAGTTTTGCCCTTCAGTAAACCCCGGGAAGAATTGGAGACAGTCCCTAATAACAAATTCTTCAATATTAATTTCAAAGCCCACCTTCTAACACCAGAACATATATGGTCTGTATACCTTCAAAGCTGAAAGATCAAATGAATTCAGTAAAACTCCACCAAAACAAAAAACCAACTTATTAAGACATCAACATACATTATCTGTGTGATTAGTCAATTCTTAAAGATTTTTATACCCATCTTGAAATAAACTTCATTAAGAAATCAACTCAAACTTTTTGTGTTAGTGCACTGTCAGGACTCCTTAAACCATCAAGATTGGTTGGTTCAACTTCCTCTGTCTTGTGTGATATCTGTACATGAAGCACCTTGACTAATCCCACTCTATTTCAATTTCAAATTTATTTCCATTCACAAAGTTTATACAATTCAGTGAAGCAGATTATAAGATATACATATGAAGGGCACTAGACGAATAGGGAAAACTTATCTATGCCAGCGACTGACTTTTTACTTACAATATTTACATACACAGAGGTGGTGCCAAACATAAGAGGACACTGACTATTCCAGGGACTTTCCCCCAACGTTCTTTGGAAGCATGAATTGCCTTGATGCCAAGTGGCAGGCATACAAGAGCTTCACACCACATATAATTACTCACCACATGAGATATAAAATGATAAATATACAATGTTCACATTAATCTTTCCTTGCACATTGCAAAAAACTAAAAAACAATCATGAAAAGTGCCAACTATTAAAGCTAAAAATCAGAAATGTCCTCTTTTTTCTTTTTTGGTTGGTAATGGGAATATTTGGAACCACTATATCCATCCAATCATCAAAAAGTGGAAAAAACTTTAACCCCATGATATCGTGACCCTCTTCTATATAACCCTACTAAACAGTGATATGTTGCTAATAGGGACTTGCAGAACAGGTAATTAAAAGAACCATCTAGCTTCAAACTTGGGGCAGGTTCTTGAAAGTTGATAAGTTTGTGTAATTTAAACATGACTCAACTACTGCAAAGTAAATTTTGGTACACTTAAGTAGTAAATTTCCTAAAATAGATTTACAGGTATCCCCTCAAAAAGTAAGAACCTTCTTGACTAAGCATCCCATCAAGTTTTGTTTAACTTGGCTTTAAATCTCATCAATCACTTAAATACACAAAACAATCTATTAACTATGTAAAGATAAACCAAATCTTTGGCAAGCACTATTGATGACACATGTGCCGTAGAACAAAACATGCCTTTGTTTTAAAGATAAAGGCTGGCATACATAATCTGAGCAACTTCCAGCAAGTCCAAAGTTATTATTTCAAGTAAAAAAAACCTGATATCATTCATTAATCTTTTACAGTATCTAAATCTTTCCAACCTGCTTACTTCTAGCCCCTCCTACATCTGTCTAAAACTCATCTTCATCCAGATTAAAAGTCTACTTTATTGCTTAAGGCCACATTTTGGTAAGCATCCATAGGCCTAATGTGTAATCAGAACATTTTCTGTGCTTGCTGTGTATTATAAGCAACTGTGGATCTTTTGAAATCCGTGTCAATCAAATAGCAGCACCAATTAACAGCAAAATGTTACTTTGGAGTGAGAGGACAACAGAAACTGTTGTGAATCATGTGTATAGGGGAACATCAACCAGAGTGCTTGGAATATGGAAAAATTGAATTTAACATAACTATCAACAAAACACTTTGGATGCACCCAAAGAAGTAGGGAGCACTTTAAGCTGTCTTTGGTTTCAAAAGGGAAAGTTTTATAAGATTTCTCTGCAACCATCTTCAAACCTCCAAAATTCTTATCCCCATGTGTAAATGAAGTTCTGATGAAGTGAGGTGGGAGAGGGGGTTTACTTGGCTTGTGTCATTTTACTCAACTCTATATTTTAAGGGGGTCGGTTTTCAAGAAGTAACTCTAGATCAGCTGAAATGACAACTCCACAACACTTTGCATGATGATAAAATTAATACTTCATTTTTTAATTCCGAATTTCTTCTTTCCCTTTCAGGTAAGTGATTACCAATTTTTACATCCTCAGATGCAACTCTGCTGGTCAGATGCAGAGGTAAGGGGAAAAGGTTTGGAGGTTAAACCACACATATAAAGTTTGAAAAAAAAAATATGGGAAAACACTACAATAAAGGTAATTCTTATAGTGTTTGAGACACAAAAGTTTCACCATTTTGCATAGGGAGACCTAAAAGAGGAAACGATTTTTCCCAAAGGAATCTTCCAAATCAAAATGCCAAAGAAAAATGACAAAATCCTTCTTAAAATGATTAAACTAGAGTAGGAAAAACATAACCCTTAGACCACCTTCATACCACTAGGTCCAACACCACAAAAATTAATATGAAATTCTCAAAAAACTAATTATAAGAATGGGATATAAGCAGACTTTGAATGAAGTTTAAATTTCTCTTTTGATGGAATGAATTTTCAACGGTAGGTTATTTCACCGATGCAGTAGGTTACGTCACTGATACAGTAGATTATGTCACACATCGGGTAAAGTATTTCACCATTACAGTAGTTCATGTCACCCATACAGTGGGTTGCAGGTATGTCACCAATACAGTAGGTTATGTGACAGATACATCACTTTCCACCCTACTGACCTCGACTATGCTGTTACTAAGATGGAGGCGTGTATTCGTGATGTTAGGTTGTGCATGTGTAGAAACTTTCTTAAGCTAAATGACGACAAAACTGAAGTAATTATTTTCAGAAGCCCTTTGGTAGTCGACCCAAGTCTTGAGTCAGTGCCACTGCATGTTGGTGATAATACCGTTAACACAAAGTCTGTCGTACGTTATCTCGGTGTGTATATGGATTGTCATCTATCCATGGATTATCATGTAAATTACCTGTGTAAAACTACTATGTACCACATTAGACAAGTAGGCCTTCTTCGTAAGTATCTTGATAAGTCAGCCATTGAGAAACTCATTCATGCAGTCATTACCAGTCGCCTTGATTATGCTAACTCTTTACTGTTAGGAGTATGCTCCAATCATTTCTCTAGGCTTCAAACTATCCAGAATACTGCCGCTAGAATTGTCCTCAGGGCAAACCGTCACTCTCGTATTACTCCGCTTTTGAATGAGCTACACTGGTTGCCTGTTAAACAGCACTTGAACAAATTACTCCTCCTAGCCTTTCGAGGTCTTAAACTTGGCATCCCAGCCTATATATTTGATGTCTTATATCCAACAACTAGGATTAGATCATCCTGATCGCGCTATCTCTTCCAGTTAAACATTCTGGCTTCTCGTACAAAGAACTTTGGGGATCTTACTTTCCACCACGCCGTGCCCTGACTTTGTAATTTGCTTCCGCTGAAGCTCAGGTCTTTAGATTCTCTTGACTAGTTTAAACGGTCCCTCAAAACCTTCCTTTTTTCTCACTGTTTCTAACTTCTCTACTTTTTCGGCATCTGCAAAGCGCATTGAGCATTGTTTTTCTCTGGATTCTGCGCTATATAAGACTTATTATTATTATTACACAGTAGGTCATTTGACTGACACAGTATGTCAAGTCACCAATACAGTAATGAAGAGAAGAAAGATTATGAAAAAAATACCACAAAAAATCACAACTTATGAAATTATTACTTATTTTCTTTTTGTTTTGCTCTAATGCAAAACAGGAACTTCTGCAAGATGATGCATTTATTTTACCAAGCAAAAGACAACAAATGATAGCATGCATTTAAATCATAATTTATACAACTTTAAGACAAACTATGGAATTAATTATGTAAAGTCCCAGCTTACCTCTAATAACCACTTTCTCAAGCACTCATGGTGAACATATGCAACATCTCCAGTGCAACAGCAAGGTTGTATTAAGGGACCCGAGGAAGGGTTCTCTGCGTCATAACAGATCCAGCATTCTGGTCCTGTTGGCATGTTTCAAAATCAAAAAATTGAAATGAGAAGAATATTATTCTGAAATTAACAACAGCTGTAACTCAAACTGCAAACTTGTAGCACTGAGCTAGAGTCAATTACTAAAAATTATGCAATTGAATTTGCTAAAAAGCTACGTAGGCTTAAAGTAAACCTTGGGGACACAGGGGGTAAGGGCCTCAGGGGAAAACTGAGATGATCAGCTAAAGTTGAAGAAACCTTAAATCTCTATAGGTCATAAATCTGTTACTAGGAAATTTACTCATAACTTTTTTATGACCAGACTAAAAATATTTCAACAGATTAAGGGTTATTGTTTTCCATCTTCGTTGTAAAATTTTGTTGTGAGCTCTTCATATTTTATACAAACCTTACATTGTTTTGCAAAAATAGGTCTAATAATATAAAAACAAATTGTTACATACTAAAACATATCAGTATGAAACCTTAAAATGTTATATACATCTCAAATAAGACATATCTAAGCTTGGGTGAGTTATCAAAATCTAGGTCAGAGTGACAACTCCCAAGTTGATAGTTGAGCAATGGCTTGGAAAACTTCAATTCATGACTTTTTGGGCACCTTGTGAAATTAGATTCTACTTTACACTTTCCCAAAACCTGTAGCCAAGAAATGCCAGGAAATAAAAAGTATGCCCTCTAGTCAACTAACCGAATCTACGTTCCACCTTGAGTGAAGACCAAAGACAAAAAATTGAACAATTTAGAGAAAATCATTGCAAAATGATGTTTATCGATTACCCTTCAATTCTTAGGACTACATCACAAGTAGATACGTAAGGTGAAGGTACATTTAAAGTATCAAACATACATTAATTCATTCAATTATTCAAGGATGTTATTCTCTGGGGTTTAGGCTTTGAATTTCAGATTTTCTAGGTGTTTTACAACTCAAACTCCTCAGAAATTAAGGGAAGTGGCAGTTGTGCTGTTTTATTAAACTTTAAAGGTCATCTGAGGTCACATTCTTTACCTTGGTTTGCAAAAAATCACACTTCTCACAGTGATTTTAGGTAAGTGATGACTTGCAACGGCACTCATACACTTCAAAATTCAAGGTCTGGGGGCTACCACTACTCAAAAGCAAAATTCTTTGAAGGGATATACCAGTGACAAATTTCAAGAGCTCCAAAAAAACAAAGCCCCTTTTTTCCTCTTTACTGGTGAAATTTCCATCTCAATAAATATGTATTCAGACTTTTTTAAGAAAATATTCAAACCACAAAAACACATTGCATTGTGGGAAATGTGTGATGTCATATCAGCATATTACTTGATTGTTTTTGCATTTTTTTTTTGTAATGTTCACACATGCAAATGAAATATGCAGACACTTTAAAAGCTGCAATCTTTGTGCTGACAAATCTTTCAGCTAAACGTACCACTGGTGTGAAGTTTTGAGGTCAAATTATTTGCTCCAATGTTCAAGGAAAACAAAACATTTTGGAAGTAAGCTATACTACATAATACTTTGTAACTTGAAGTAACCGGGAGTCTGTTTTTGACAAAGATCACCTATCTTTAAACAGGAATATTTTGAGGTATTAGCAAGCCACAGGTGGAGGGTTTGAAGGACTTGCGAAAAAATTGTTCTCTTTAATTCAAGACCCTATGAAATTGACACCGGTATACTCCTTTAAGTTTATCAAATTTTGAGAAAAGTTTACTAACCTGCCGCATCTCTACTGGAATCTGCTGTAGACTCGTAATTCCTTGGTGTTCTTCTTCTAAAGTTAGTCAAGGAATCTCGTTCCCCTCTCTCTGCAGGAACCTGTTCCTCATCATTGTTAGTTTGTATAATTATTGATGGATTCAATATCCAAAGTTTTTCTGGGCTGAAAAACAAAAATGAAATCAAACAATGAAGACGATCCCCACAAATTATGTTTGCATGTTTGTTTGTTAATTCAGGGTTCAAATTAAACTATGAACAAAGTGCCCTAGACCCTGTTCACTTTTGATGACACAAAATGGCCAAGATAATAGAGGAAAACAGAATGTACACTAGAAATGTAGTAACAGGAATGCTAACTACTCTTTACTGAAGCATTTCGAATTCCTGCTTATACACGAATCCGGACAGCAAGTGATGGTCTGATTTCAATAGGCCATAACTGGGGTCCGTCACCTTTAAATCTTTCGATTTCCTTGCTTACCTCTATCATGGATGGTTGTACACGAATCTGTATTTTGAATTCTCCAATTTCACTAAATATAAGGGTTTGAAATTCATGTAAACAATAAATAAAGACGATTTAAAGCTGATGGACCCCACTAATGGCGGCCCACAGTCCCTAAAAACAGGTGCTTATCGAATTCGTCTATACAGCTATGTGATGCTCAAAGGCCTAATCCTCTCACCCCAAACAGTCCCAATTCTACTATTACCTACTTAAGCCCCTCCCACAACTGTCTAAAACTCATCTTCATCCAGACACAATCTCAGTTTGTTGCTTCAGGGTGAGTATACAAGGCCCCCTGTGTGTAATCAAAACATGCTGTGTAGCCAACTTCATATGGCACATTCACTGCAAATTTCATGTGAAACTGAAAAGCAATTACAGAATACGAAAGCTTTTGAAGAGACAAACAGGAATTTCACCCAAGAGAACCACATATGCTCTACCCACTTTGTGTGCTGAGCTATAATTATGAAGTCTTGTGAACCCGACCTGCACCATCCCCTTCACCTTGAACTCATATAAGGTTTTTAAAAAGTGTGGGTTTTGAATAAAAAGAACCCTCACTTCTAAAAAAAAATGATGACATAAAAATGTTTCCAGGTTTCTACACATTGGCATAATGACTTCAAAACCTTCAAAACTAACATGGCTGTTTTGCAATCTCAATATAACAAGTATGTGTGGAATATAAATTAAAATTTTATGCAAACTTTCCCCAATTCTCCCAAGAACCTAGAGCAAAATTGAACTAGGCTCCCTGCACATCCATATCATTTTACCCTTCAGCATCTGACTTCAGACTTTCCAAGACACAACAAAATTCCACACTTTGAGCATTTTTGTCTTATTTTTCCTTCTCTGTTGGTTCTCAATCTTTTTGTCCCTGTGACAGGAGTTTCTGGAATTAAACTTATGGATGGAAGAAGGCTCTATAGATGAATCTGGAAAGCAAGTGGTGGTCTGATTCTAGTCGATCATAACTGTGGTCTATCACCTTTTAATCTATTTCTTTGGTAACCTGAACTATGACATGGTGGTAAACTGAAATGCCCCTTGATTCCCACAATTTCATTGTATATGAGGGTTAAGACTACTGGACCCCACTGCCCAGATTCGTCAATACTCAACATTGTCACTGCATATTTATCTACAATCATGACAGTCTTGTCGGAAAAATAATTTTCACAATTTCACACGTTCAAGTCAAAAAGCAATTCAAAAGGAACAAAGTCTACCCTACCAGCATCCAGGACAACACGGAATCTTATAGCTTAACCTAGAATACTTTCATAAATTTTACCTTCTTCTGTCAATCCATCTCAGTTAGTTATAAAGTGTTTTACAATTCAACTTATAAACAGCTGTTTTAATCTAGAAGCAGCCACAACCCTTTCTTTTCCCAGTTGCAGGGCACTGGGTTGTTTTCCTCATTCCAGCTAAGAGCAATAAAATTCCACCTTGCCAGGACCAGAAATGACATCACACTGACCTCCAGATATGTCTCTTAAATTCACCCAAATTGTGTTTGATCATCAAGAAAGTTTGAATAATTTGTAATATAATCATCCACATGCTCCTTTCATGCTGCTTTAAGATGTGTTCCCACTATGAGTTTTGATTTTGACGAGGTTTTATGACTAAGTGTTTTGACGAGGTCTTATGACTTACTTTGTAACCAATTGATTTAAGTCAAGCTAGACACTGGCCTTTTCCAGTTGTGGTTCATTGGTTTGTTTTACCAACTCCATTGCATATGTTGAACACAATGGCAAAAGGTTTCATTTTTGAAGTCTCTGGTATGATCTAGTCAAGACTTGAACTCCAGACCTTCGTACTTCCAGTTGGATGCTCTACCCACCATGGGTAGAGCACCCTAAGATAGAGAGGTTGTGATACAACCAGAGACTTGACAAACACATACCCCATTATCCCACAATACTGTGATAGAAACATCCATTTTTTTAACAAAGCTGCAAGGAGAGCAGCATTACAAACAAGTTTAAATTTGAAATGTCTGAAAGGCAGATACTACACTGTTTCCTTAAAGGTTCCATAAAAAGCTAACGAACTTAAAGGTTCACATATAGACAAGAATTGAAATGACAGGATCCTGAGTTTAGTTCATCAATATACTTATCCTGATGTATTTACTATTAACAGGAAAATGACTTATCAAAGTGCGAGGGCCCAATTAAATTAACCATTAGTAGTATTCATACACTCTGATCCATGGTTAACTATATAAACTACTTACACAAGACTCCTCGAGGTCTTGTAATATATTATAATAACATACACCAAGTTTATTGGATACACTTTGTAGACTTAAGGAGGTTTTATCAACAGTTGTGTCACAATATCTTCCATTTTGATACCAGAACGTGATTAAACAGGATCTTAGTATAAGAGCAGCAAGGTCATATTGGAAGAATGTATAGCTAGCTTTGAAGCACCAAACTAATGACTACTGACATTTTTGCCCTGCAGTGGGCGTGGCTAACCAATTATGATGTCATGAAAACACCCAATAGTCATCTTGCAAAATGTTTGAAATCAGAGATTCTAGATCTGGAAGGATGATCATTCAAGTAGTGACACATGATAGAAATTGAAAGCAAAGTGTAAATTTGCCACATTTATTTCAAAAGGGGAAGAGAGATCAGGAAAAAGGTGTTTCTCTGATCCTTTGTGATGTGTTCCACAAGGGACTTCTGAACTAATGGATTACAACCTCCTCACAATATACCATCCTACTGAGGATTGTTGGAGGCACCCTCTATCCTGGAATGTGCTGCTAACAGAGATGTAAGTGAAGTAGAGGTCCACTGTCTGAAACTTTTCATTCAGGATCATTGGTTTAAGGGAGGGTTCCCCTTTGGTAAAAGGTTTCACAGGGTAAAGTCTTGGTGTAAAATTATTACCTTTCACTGTTTTTTCAAGAAGAAGTAGTGTTCATGTAGTATAAATAACATCTCACCCTTGGAAAACTTTTTTTTGTCTAGCATATGGATTTCTCAAGAATTTTAGACTTCCAGTCTCCTGAAACCAGAAAATTACAGAACTCCACCACCTTTGTATTAAGAAGCTTGCCAAGCACTCTTTAAAAGTGACTAAGTGAGTAGGCTTTACTTATGTAAATAGGAGGTAAGAGGATGGGAGGAGGGGGGCTGATGTAGATTACAACATTATCACAATGTAAAATCCATGAAACAACCTCCAACCTACCTTCTGGAGTTCCACAAGACACAAGGGAACCATAATGCCACGCCGAGTTCTACTATTCGAAATATCACATCATAACAATTCTTTTTGGGTTGAGGTACGCTGTAAAACCAAAACAAAGACAGGTAGATGGTATTAGCAGTGTGACAAGTTTCATTGTATAATAAATGCCAAGTCATGAGGCTATGTGATCCAACCTTCAGACCAGTTTATTCATTGTTTTTATCTAACACAGAAGCAAAACACAAGGGCATTGCACCTCCTCCTATGTTTGACCAGAGAGTAAACACATGAGGTGACAACAGTTTTTCTTAATTGCTACATATTTTGTTAAAAAACAATCCTTTTAGGAGGCCTAACAAGTATCTCAGGACCCATACATTGGTTGCCCCCCCCCCCCTTCATTGCCATATCAAATTAAAGACTAAGATGTCACTGACAGTAACTGGCATCATCCAATTATACCTTCTGTCTAAGAATAACCAAAGAAATATTCATAAAATGAAACACAATATACCACCTTACTTTGCAATAATGGTAACCTTTTATTCCTCTGGCACCATCATGTTTTATTCCCAAAAACAACTCTCTAAAAATCTAACCAATCAGTATTTTCATTGCAAGATTCTGTATCAAATAAAAACATAAATATCACACGCCATGGGCTCAAACTAATTAGAAAAAAAATCTACAACAAAAGATACCCCAATGTTACATTCTTTCCCTACAATAGGTAACAGTAACCCTCCGGTACTGTACCAACCACACTAGAATAATTGCTTGTCACATTGTAACTTTAGTACAAATTGTTGTCAAATTTATGATAGTGGTAAAAAAGGACTTACAATGAAAAACCTCTCATCTATACTTACTAAAATGACTTTGACGCCATGAAAATCATGAGGTTATTGATTATCTTAATGAAAAATTTTAAATCAAAATTATGTCGTTATTTTTTACCTTAATTAAAGATTTCACATGAAAATTATAAAGTATTTTCTCATTTTTATGAAACATTTTACATGAAAATTATAAAGTACTTTCCTATTTTAATAAAATATTTTAAGCAGCATCTAACCGGAACTATTACAAAGGAATATCAAAGAGAAAGAGCGCCATCAATTTGGAACCAAAACATTGCCAACAGCATATTCTCTCTCTGGACGCCAAGATTTCACTGATTGTAAAAGGTGAGAAAATTTATAATACCTCCTAAACACACCTTAAGCAGCATGTCAAGTTTTTACTGACAACTGACTTAGTTTTTGTAGTTAGATGGAGTTTTACTGTTCAGTTTCTTATGAACTGGTTTTCAGTTTGGCTGCACATAGACTTTTTTCCCCATTGCCCTCACTGCCTTGTTGTCCCTAGGCCATCATTTATGCTAAGCCAGACCACCATGGCAGTAGGTTCCATTTTTAAATTCTTCTATGTGACCTGCCCAGAATTGTAACTCCAGACCTTGTGACTGCCAGTCAGAGGCTCTTACCACTTGACAACTGAGAAAGACACTGTGAGTTGGCACTGAGAGCACCAACAATATGAGATTCCAAACATTGCCAGAAGCTATTTCTGTCATAGGTGGGGCTGTTCACCATTGTAATAACTGAAGGAGTAAGGGGACATGAATTGTTTGTTAAGACCCACCTGTCCTTCCATTTAGATTCAGTTACACTCATCATCAAGAAAAATGCTGTTAGAATTTGAAGTGCCCCTTGGAAAACCAGACCCAGTCTAGATCCGTGTAAAGGGTAAGGTCGGACTATTCTCACCTCTTCTTTGAAGGCACCTTTTAACTGTTGATAGAAAATAAAAAGCAGAGTCATCACCTCCAAATACCAGGACAAACTTGCTTGAATAAAAGCTATCTTAGCTTGCACCACATCAAAGCTATTATTAATTCAACTTGTCAGATAGTACTGGGCAATTTATCACAAAGAATCATTATCACAATGATTTTTGCTCCAGAAAATACACTGATTGCCTGTGAAAAATCTGTTTATTTTCTCACTTAAAAATTTCTTCTTTTACCTTGCACTGATTTTACAGTAATGGAAGCAACTGCATTCTGTCACCATTGACTTCCGTGCTGTTCTCTCAGTCTACTCAGAAAAGAGGAATCATAAACTTGTCTCAGGAAAATTACCTTCCTTATCCTGTTCTTGCTGTAAATTTTCATTTCATTATCATAAGGGTGAAAAGTGAAGATCACCCAATGCTATTGCCAGGTTGTGTTGTATGGTACATTGTATATTGCACCAGTACCAATTTCAAGAACATTTCAGTCACACAAGCTTAGCTTGAAAACCTTGGAAATATAGTATTGTAATGCATAGAGATACCATTTAAATCTCAACATTTGTTTCATACAGGTTTGCAATGAACATCTCTACATTTTAAAATTCTTATCACACAATTTAGCCAATTATCACAACAAAGGACATGCTTCCCTGATTGTCAATTTACTATGTGTCATGCTGTCTTTGTTTTTTATAATTACTGAAATAAATTCTAAAAAGACATGCCACAGGGTGGAATAAGAATCTTCTGAAATACCTAGCCCAAGTAAAACCTTAAAAACCTTTCCTATTTTTAACTTTTTCTAAAAACTGCTACTGCTATTGGCAGAGGTAGAATGATCAAACCTTCAAGTGTCTTCATCTAGCTAATTGCCATGTTGTATTTTGCTCTCCAACTTTTAATTACTGAGGGACCAAATCTGTCTTAAGGACACTGCTTAATTTCTACATGAACTAGATTTTCCTCCCATTTATAAATGATGGGAGTAATAAAGCAGAAATTTTCTCATTAATCATTTAGTATAAAGACCTTGTATTTTCCTCTTATGTCGATCATGAAATCTCAAGGTTTAAATTCTTAGCCTCATTAAAGAGGAGTGAGGGCAAAAATTCCCCAAACTCCCTGCATTTCAGAGAAAACAGTCCAACCAGGAAAAACCTATGAAACCCTGAATTACATATGCACATAGCCTTAGAAGTATAAAGAAAGGGGTCATGTAGTTTAATGCAAAGTTAAAGTCACTTGGTGAAGCACACACAGTGGCACAGTAAGGGATCACAAGAGGAAGGGGTAAGGAGAACTGGATTCCTGGAGGCCATTCCTAAACCTCAAACAGCTTATCAAGCAGTACAGTGAAAAACAGAGCCAAATACAAAATGACAATTCCACTGTTAATGAAACAAGGACTAGTTAGGATATGTTATGGTAGGATTCAGCATAGCCCTACCAGGAAGGAAATTTCACTGCCAATGATCATTTCACAGTAGATGGACTGTCCCGTAGTAGTTATACATAGTTGATGTAAGAAGGGGTGTAACAGGTTAAGTTGATCAAATCACTTTTAATCTTGTTCTAAATGCATCCACAACACAGCTAAAATACCAAACCAAGCAGGGTTTAATTTTCCAAGGTTGTACTGTTGTCTGGGAGAACTGAAATTCCAAATGGGAAACCAAATGTTAAAACATTGGTTGTCTGATTGACAGCCACTTCTTTGGTGGTGAGAATAAGATTTAAGAGCAGCTTGCTTTTTATCTGATTCAAGACTTCTATGTACTGATCAACTCTGTCAACTTTTTTTTATCAAACCAACAGCATTAATAAAGATTTTTCTCTCAAACATTAAATGTATTTACTCCATATTTTATGGAACTCCACTAACAAACCTCACCATAGGAACCCCAAAAAACACTGTTTTCTAGTTGTGCACAATATGTTTCAGATGATCAAATGTCTTTGTGGACAACTCTAAACAGTGAAATGGTTTGCCCGAAGGACAACTATGAAATTTTTTGAAAATCGAAGTCTGCCAAGCAATACCATTTTTATTTAATAAAGCACTGACTGAGAAGGTGAAGGGCATTAACATTCAGGTTTTTCACTCTAAGGATAGCTGAGTATCTATACTCTTTGAGATCATTTCTAAAACTATACATTTCCACATCTTTCCTTTGCAGAAAACTCCATTTAAAATAGTATTCAAAATTTTCTTTCTTTCAATGTCTTATGACCAAACATTAAGTTTTGACCCAAATGCAAGTCCAATTGAGTTCCATTCCTTCTCCCTTTAAATCTCTCCATCTGGATTGCCCACCCATCCCCAAGAAAGCTTGAAACAAAAAGTAAAAAAAGAAAAAATAATTTACCTTGAAGAAGACCTCTACACCATACGCCAAAAAGAAGACTACTTCAACGATGGGATTAGGGTTTTACAAAAAGTAAAAAAAGGAAAAATAATTTACCTTGAAGAAGACCTCTACACCATAGGCCAAAAAGAAGACCACTTCAACGATGGGATTAGGGTTTTACAAAAAGTAAAAAAAGGAAAAATAATTTACCTTGAAGAAGACCTCTACACCATACGCCAAAAAGAAGACTACTTCAACGATGAAGAGGGAAGCTAGTAATCCATTTAAGTAGTTGCTCAAGATGTGAGGGTTTTCGACATAAACAGATGCTACAAAAAGTGCCAACGTCAAGGTATATAATGTAAGGTTGAAAATTGTGAAAAATCGAAGAGATTTACTGAGAAAACTTGGGTTGTTGAGAGCTCTATCTTGTATGTGAAACATCTGTTGATAAAAAGGTAAATGGAATTCTGTTTAGCTTTTAAAAGCAAGATCTACAATGTATAACTTAAGAGTATACTGGTGAATTAAAATACAAGTCACTCTGCAGCAATAAAGGATGGAATTCTGATCCAATTTTTGTGAGTTCAGGACTTGAATTTTAGATATTTCAGGTGTGCTACAAATCACACACCTCAGGAAATTAAGGAGTGTGGTAGGTGTGCTATTTTATTTAACTGTAATATATTTACGTAGTTCCCATTCTTCATCTAGGTGTGCAAAAAATTGCACTCCTCGTAGTGATTTGAGGTGAGTGGTGGTGTGCCATGGCAATCCCAAGCCACAAAAATTCAAGGCCTGTGAGTTGATTCTCCTCCTTCCATTTTCAAACGAAACAGAGAATTGGCCATCATGTGTAAATAGATGATTTGAATGACTGGACCATGAAAATGGAATGTTAACTACTTATCATTTCACAGCACGTGGACAAACAGGTTTTTTCAGTCTACACTTATCTGGTACAAGCTGTGTGCTAATGTGACATCATGGAACAACAAGAGCCCAATGGGCACTGTGGTTCCTTGCTGGATATTATAAGAACTGTACAGCCAGTCTGTGAAATAGAGCTAAGCAAAAGTTCATACTCAATGTTTGTAACATCTTCACAAGGGGTATTTTAGTACTCATTTTACATGAAATCAAAGATTCAATTTCTGTGGCCTTACTGACATTCAACTTTTGTAATGCTTGGTGATCCTTCAAGAACACTACCTCATTTCCATATGTATTTATGCTTGCAATCAAGTTTGATATTATCACCAATAAATAATACACAATGTGGTCAGAGAGAGAAAAACACCCCTTGTATTTCTCTCACAAGTTTTTTTTACCTGCTCTCAAATAAAACTTGCTGTTACTTTAAAACAATCTACCACTTGTCTTGTTTGCTATCTCTAAACAGAAAACAGGGTTTATTCAGCAGTCAAGCAGAAAGCAAGTGATTAATGAAGTGTGATAATAGAATGAGGATAAGGTTACCCCCACAGAGCACAGCAGTATTAAAGAGACATATTGTAGAATCCATGCATTGCTTCCACTGGCAGAGAGACCAGTTTAATGCAGAGTGACCTGTGCTCAGTGAAATCTACAGATTTCAGTTATTGCCCTCTTTAAACTTTGAATGATCCAAAATATGTGTACAACCCGAAGGAATCATTACTGAACGAACATAAAGGACAAATTTCTAAGGTGTTTGGGTGCGTAAGCATGCAAAACCAGGTGAGATAAAAAATCTATTGAAACTATCTTTATCTAGCTTACAAGATTTTCTAAATAACATTTCCAGCAGTTGACCTCCAGTGACCTTGATGACCTTTGACCTTAACCAAACACAGATTGATTTGAAATCTGTCCTTTCTACCTTAAAATACTGTGTTAAACCGTTTTTCAGTGTTTGACCCCTGGTGACCTCAGATGACCCTTGACCTTCACCGAACATATCCAATTTCATCCTTATACCATAACACATCCACTCACCAAGTATGACATCTATCCAAGTTTCCTAACTAGAAATATCCTGTTGAGAAGGTTTTTAGTTTTTGACCTCTGGTGACCCCAAATGACCTTTGACCTCCACCAAAAACGATAGAGCACACCTTCTCCCTATGACGAATCCATGTACCAAATCCAAGTTCCATCCAACCTTCCCTTCTTGAGTTAAGAGCATACCGAAGCAAGTGTCACACACACACACACACACACACATACACACACACACACGCCAACCTGACTACATAGGTTCCTTTGCTACCGCAAGGAACCAATTAGCATAGTGTTGATTTGGTTTAGTCCTGCAACACAAATCTTCTTTTGCACAGGTTGGCAAAATTCTATCTCTTTATGACCAAAGATGGGTGAGATTTTGAGCAAAACTCACAAAAATCGGAGTGTAAACCATTCTGATATTGTGACAGCATGACCTGCTCTTAAAGATTAAATAGCTATTACATGGGCCATGCATTAAACAGTATATTGCATGATCAGAATTACTACCAATGATGTGTAAGGGAGCACACCACCATTAGCAGAACGGCCTTGCCGGGAAAAGTAGTTCCAAAGTACACCGTCAGTTTTAGGTCCTCTTTAAGTGTGAATTGCTCAAGTTAAACTAATCAGATGTGGTTGGTTTGTTTTGGATATGAAAGAGGACGTGTAAATGTGTGACTGTTGCCAAATTGGGAAGAATTGAAGGTGATTTAGACTGTTTAAAACTTTGGTGTGAAAAAGACGTTTTTTCCACACTCATGGATTAATAGGGTAGGGTGTATAGACCCAAAACTTCATCCCCTTTTTACCTCAAAATCTAAACGGTCATGCTACGGTGAATTTGTGATGCCATGATTGGCCAACTCACTGGCTTTCATGTGAGGGGTAGCTTTAGTGGGGTGTGAACTTTGACTGGGCTGCGGGGGGCATTTAACGAAGGCAAAATAGTGTGTAAGTCAATGGAGAAATTAATGGTGGTGTGCTCCCTTAAGAGAGAAATTGATTTTCTTCATTTTTGATATAAAGACACCTAATTTAGACTTAAATGACTTGTTTTAGGGTCCTAATCATGATTCTGAGGAGACGTCTCAGAATTTCATGCTTGAACGATTTTTATGTCAAAATTGCAATTTTTGGTAAAAAATAGTACCCTAATTGAGATTGTTGGAAAGAGTGCACAATTGCAGTCTATTTTATGATATTTTTTGGAAGCAAATGAATAATGAAGATTAGTTGAATGTTCCAGTGGTCATTCTACACCACCATAGCCCCCGGGTTCCCCAGGCACCCCAGATAAACAGTAGCTAGTTCCGCGAACAGCTGCTTGGTGATTAACGTTAGTCAACACATGCCATAAGTGTGTGCACTTTGTCCCTAGAAGTTGATATGATAGCATTTTCCAGTCAAGAACAATGGTCTAGCTTGTTGTGGGGGGTTATTTCTATGAGCCACACATGTACAAAGGTAAATAGATTGTTTAAAACATCACACACGGTTGTTTTGCATTTAACCTAGGCCTAACGTAGGCCCAGACTGAAACACATAGGCCTAGGCCTAGTTTGTACTACGTGCAAGGAGAGAAAGCAGTAGCCTGGATTTTGAGGTTAATGGAGGCCACCAGCTTGAACAGTTTTGTTCAAAGCATGGTGGCATATCCCCACCCCTCAAAACCAGTCCCCCCCCCCACACACACACACAGTGCTGTCAATCAAATAATTTTTTTCAAGTCTCCATTTGGCTGAGGCTTGATCTCTATTTCAAAATGCTGTTCGTTCTAAAAATTAAGCCAGTCACACTGTTGTTAACTCCAATTGGATTGGAGGTATACTTGTTTGGGAGCAGATATGCAAGAAGAGTATTTCACACATTAATTTCAACTGTTCACTTTCAAATTGCAGCTTTCTGTGGCAGCTACTGGAGAAGACAGAAGATGTTCTACTTTCTTTTGCAACACAAACCAGGCGAATCAACTAACTGCCCTTAGTATAGAGGAAGTCACCTTGTGGAGATTGAATCATGCATGCAGCCTTTTAAATGTATGTCTGTAAGATTTTCATGACTTTAGTCAGGGCATTTTCCAAATGTTGTAGGCCTATAGTTATTGCTGGAAAAAAAATACTTAAGTTAAATACACTGAGGTAAGGAAGTCCAGCAGATGTAATTCAGACCGGCCTACCACTGGCATGCCTTGAAGGAGTCAGGGATAATGCCTAGTATTCTTCTTTGAGATTTGTAATTTGAAGTATCTGTAGGTATTTGTGAGTGGGGGATCTCTTGCTGCACATTCTACAAGGACTTTAAAATTGAAGTTTCCAGCCATTGGTATAGTACTGTATGAATGCCATCAAGGAGATAAGTTAATGTGAGTGACAATTTTGTAGGGATTCTCTAAACGGTTCAAATTATTAGAAGTGTAGTTGTGCTTTTCTCCCTAACCCACATTGTTTGCTGACTGCAGAGTAGCAACCTACATGTATGAGCACAATAAATGTCTACCATTTAATGTTGTGGCATATCTGCACTAGCTTTCATTATACCTAAGACTTGGTTAGTAGGGTACTGTACCTCAAAGTCTGAAAGGCAGTTACTTTCATTGGTTGTGTGAATTGTTGAAAAGTTCTGAAGTTTCTTTCACATTTTAAGCAAAGCAAGATATAAGTAATCTATTTATTCTGGAACAAAACTACCCAGCCAAGCTGGGATAGAAGGTTTGTATAACCTCTTTACATAATTAGGAGCACCCTTACAAACTTCATAGGACTGCCATTGAGTGAATTAACATTACAGAGACCTCAGCAAAAAATTGTACAAGTTATCTTACTTTTCAGATTATTTCCTCCAGAGTTACTAGTTTGTCACTGATGTTTCAGTTTAAGATAATGATAGCTTAATCATTTCTGTAGTTCAGATAATTGTAAGAGAATTTTTCCTTCTACAAATACACTGTTAAAAGTTGTTTGGGGATGGGCCAGGACCAAAATCTGCCAAAAGCAGATGTTTTGAATAGCGCCCTCATTTTTCCACTCCTGAATTTATAAGCCTTTTAGTTCTCCAGAAACAGCCTGAATGGTGAGTATTTTTCCTATAATGTAACAAAAAGACACCTTCTAAATCTCCTCTATGGGTATAAAGTCAGAAAGCTTAAAAATTGTTGATCAGATTAATGATTTCATTTCCCTTTTGCTTTTTTATCCTTCCAGACTTGAATTGAGTGCTATATGACCTGATGGTTGGATGGACTGCATCACCACAGTGACTGAATAAAGGCATGCCTGAATATTAACCTTTCAAATTTTTGCAAAGAAAATGCTTCACAGCTTCACAGCAATAGAAAACTTTATTAGGAAATCAAAATCAGTGCAACAAATTGCTTTGCAAGTGATCCAGTGTGAGGAGGTATGTTGAGATTCTCACACACCCGGGTGTAGCTGTTAATGCACAGAAAAGACCCTATGTCCAGCATCAAGTTGGGTGTGCTGAAGTCTATATAGAAGCAATGAAAAGTTAAACTGTGACATACTCTGAGCTAGAAATGTGTTTGAAAATGAGTCTAAAAAGTTTGGAAGAGCAAATCCAAATTTCACATTCCCTTAAGGGAGCACACCACCATTAGCAGAACGGCCTTGCCGGGAAAAGTAGTTCCAAAGTACACCGTCAGTTTTAGGTCCTCTTTAAGTGTGAATTGCTCAAGTTAAACTAATCAGATGTGGTTGGTTTGTTTTGGATATGAAAGAGGACGTGTAAATGTGTGACTGTTGCCAAATTGGGAAGAATTGAAGGTGATTTAGACTGTTTAAAACTTTGGTGTGAAAAAGACGTTTTTTCCGTCACCTGCGGATTAATAGGGTAGGGTGTACAGACCCAAAACTTCATCCCCTTTTATCTCAAAATCTAAACGGTCATGCTACGGTGAATTTGTGATGCCATGATTGGCCAACTCACTGGCTTTCATGTGAGGGGTAGCTTTAGTGGGGTGTGAACTTTGACTGGGCTGCGGGGGGCATTTAACGAAGGCAAAATAGTGTGTAAGTCAATGGAGAAATTAATGGTGGTGTGCTCCTGTAAGGGAGCACCCTAAGTGCATCCACTAAGGCATTGACACCACAAGTGCATTCTTTTCTAAAGCACAGGGCTCTGAGTGTTCTACTATTAGCACTTACATGCAAAAGCTGAATAAAATAAAATGCAGGCATTTGCTCTTTAGCATGCTCTCTATGCAACCCACTGTCTAGAGTGACGTAACTATGAATGGTCCCACTAAAAACTGGATTATAAACAAAGTTCATCCTTCTCACTGATGGGCTCATGCTCTGCACGTGGGATATCACCTGTCTGGATCATACATGAAGACTAGAAGGTAGCTCAAAACAGCACTGGTAGGCAAAGGCTCTTACAGCACTTTACACACGTGGTACCAGTTTGGTTAACCCTTTACCGTTGTTTGGGACCTTTTGGACCCCTGCGGAGAGCTCGGCTGTCACCCATCTTTACTGTTTCACGCGGAGCTCGAAACTGCGAGTAGCTACCCGCAAATTTGGCCACAGCAATGAGAGAGACAATAGTTAAGGTCCAGGGTCAATGGCCTACGGAAGCCGATGTGGGGTGGGCTATGTCTGCTTTTCCGCCCACTCCCGAGGCGCGCAAATATGCCCCGAACGGAGCACAACGGTAAAGGGTTAATCTAAAATATCTGCACCAGTCGGCCAAAGGGTTACGTGCACACACGCAGAGCCAGTGGCATCGGCTTTGCAGTAAACACACTCCACAGGCTAATTTTAACCCTTTACTGTTGTTTGGGTCCTTTTGGACCCATGCGGAGAGCTCGTCTGTCACCCATCTTTACTGTTTCATGCGGAGCTCGAAACTGCGAGTAGCTACCCGAAAATTCGGCCACAGCAACGAGACAGACAATATTTCAAGGTCACGGGGTCAATGGCCTACAGAAGCCGATGCAGGGCGGGCTATGTCCGCTTTTCCGCCCACTCCAGAGGCGCGCAAATATGCCCCGATCGGAGCACAACGGTAAAGGGTTAAGGGGCTTTTCTACAAGGGTAGCCTAGGCTTCACACTAGTGGTACAAGTTAACGAATCATGATAGTTAGAGTCACAGGTTTGCATTGAGTCATACTAACCAAATACAAGCTGCTTGGTACTGGTAGCACCAACTTAGAGTATAATTCTAATTGATGTAATATTCCTTTCATCTACAAAAACATGTCAGCACTACTGTATGAATCAATATCACATTGTGATATAATGGATACAAAAAAAAACCATCCAGCACAGCCACTGCAAAGAGATGATGCCTGGTTTCATGCTTTATTACCCCAAAAACTAAATACACTGGGGAGGTGTTTGAAAATAAAGAATGCTGGACATTTATCACTTTGCCCTACTTATTCAGCCAATAATATCAGCTGCTGCCAAGGGGCTTGTTATCTTCAGAGGAAAAAGGAGCTTAGCTGAACAATCCTTTGGAAACAGTTCATAGTTAGGTCAAGGCTAAACCAAAGAAAAAGAAGACAAATGCTACTTTGTTCACATACCTAAAGCATTACAACATACAAAAGTACATTGAATCCCTGGATCATTGTTAAAATCCTAACTAAATAGAAATGCTCTCTGCATAGAGAACATTTAAACTTTGTCAGACTTTGCATAGACTGAGTCTAGTGCCTACTATAAATCCTACTTCAAATACACTTTATCACATTCACAAATATTTTTTGCATGACTTTGCTTTTTCTAAATGGGCTTCATTTCTGTTTTTGTTGATATATCATATATTGTATATATATGGGAGAGGATGGTGGCTAGAAAATAGTATGTCAAGAAATAGTGAGCAGCCAAGCCTTGAATTTTGAGGCATGAAACTGCAATCCTACACCATCAGTCACCTCAGTTCAATATCAGAAGTGCAATTTTTTGCAAACTTAGATGAAGAATGGGACCTCATTCACTTTTACCATTAATTTCCTGAGGATTCCAATTTGTAGGCACACCTGGAGATCTTAAACTTAATGCATAAGTACTTCAAGAATGTGTGTCACTTTAAGCACTAGGAGTACATAATTTAGCTACAGCTTTAATTTAAACATAATGCTGTTCACCTTCATTCTAACAAGAAATTACAGACTGGTGATACCACTCTATGATAACAAAACTATCACTCTGTGACCACAAACCACCAATCCCATGGTATATCATGTTTGTTCTAGCAATTGAGCATCCCTGCTAAGTCTACTGTAGTTTCTAATCCCAAACTGAGTCATAACGAAGACTTAAAATGGAACCTACTGCTGTTGTGCATGATGCTCTCTGCGTAAGCAATGTGAATATGGAGAACTATCCAATCCCCCACACCTGGATAAAAGACAGTGGTTGCCACTAGATTAAACCAGACTGTTGTCATTTGAGGAAAAAACTCCACCAAATCAAATCAAACCATTCGACAACCACAAACTACCACTCTTTAACTTCTTTTCAATGACCACCAATACCATCAGTCCACAGTGAAACCACATACAGTATCAATACCTACCCATGACCACACTGCCAATACCATAAAGCAATCCTGCTGGTAGTTTTTTTATACCATATGGCTTCCTTTCCCTAAAGGGTTTCTCTTGCATACAAGGTGGGAGTTAACAAAGATACTGTACAGACTATCTGAATTATTTAGCAGCCTTTATCTCAGGGTACATTCTGTTTTTAAGATGCTTTTAGTACTAAACCACAACTTTGTGATACAGGTAATAACAGCAGTATACCACAGAGTTACAAACAGCCTTTCACAGTAAAATGACTTACAGGGGTGCTTGTACATGTCTTCAAATTGGGTTCATTGCACTTTTCCTTTATAAAGAAACCATTAGAATCGAAGGGAGGTTCGTGACAAAACAAACACGTCCCTGCACGCTTAGCCAGCAAGTAATATTAGTGAGGCGCTTCCCCTTTTTGGACAAAAAAAAAAAGAACAGGCCATATGTACAATGTGCACACCATCGGAAAATCAAATTTTGTAGTATTTATTCTACTTGTAATAGTCTCCAACATTTTATCTAAGATCGTTGTGGGAGTGACTTGAATACTTTTCAAAAGATCACCAGAAATTTTCACAACTGAGATATCTTATGGGTCTTAAGTTTCTGTCACATCCTTCTGAATTTGAAACTTACAGTTTTTCACAGATTAAACATGGTACATGTTTGTATCATGCTTCTTTGATAAAGACAGACAGTTTAGTGACATCATTCTTTTCTACTTCAATTCTACGGGAATAGTTAGGTTATATTCATGATGGCAAATTATAAGTAAGCATTTAATATTTCCAAATTATTTCTACTTTCCATATAACAAAAGATGGCAAAACAGTAACTTAGACTTTTCCACTCTGATGACAGGGAAGATAAACGTCAAATGTCCATGTATACTACTAAACAGGAAAAATAGGCCAAAAGACCATGGTAGCAAAACTCCACGTTATACTTTCACTGCACACAATTTCCCCATGAACAGCTGGGTTTCAAATTGAACTTCCTTTTTTGTGATAATAATGGTTGACTCATGAACTATGGACACCCAAGATTTACAATGTTATCACTAAGTTTTGAATACATTCAAGAAAGTCACCCTTATTGTACAGGTTAGCATGGATTCTGACTGGAATCTACAATACATATTGTCATTCACAGGGGCAGCTGGCAGAACAAACTTCTCGTATTTGAATTATAAAAAGATTTGTTTTTGGATAGACTTCTTCTCACCTATTCTTCTTCAAAGTTTACAATTCATTTGAAATGTAATGTTGAAATACACAAATAGATAGAAAATAAACAATTTGCATGTACCTTCTACACAAATGTGTTACCACAGGAGGCATTTTCTAGATATATCCCACTTCCCATCAAGGCTGAATGCATGGTCAAGTGGGTAGAACAGCTGACTTGCAGTCCCGAGAGGAAGAGTCCTGGCAAGGTCCGATACCAAAGATTTTAAAAATTGAACCTACTGCCACTGTGCTCAGCATAAGCAATGGAGTATGGAAAACAAGCCAGTGAGCCACAAATGGAAAAAAGTCTGTGGCTGGTTTGACTTAAATGAAGCAGATAGAAACTTGGCCATTCAACTCCGTTTAAATAACTAACAAATTGAATAACTATCAATGCTGTGAACATCGTTACCATCGTGTATTTGATGATTTCCTCCTGCTCACTTTATGCCCTTGGGGATGGGAGGGGGGCAGAGTCACTTATAGATGAATCCGACAGGGGCTGGGGTTTAGTTAGTGACTGTAGGCAGCCATAAGTGGGGTCCATAAGCCTTAAATCGTGTTCATTTATTGTCTACATGAATTTTGCATCCTCATATTTAGTGAAATTCAGGGGAAAAAGATACAACATAGTGTACAACCGTCCATGACACAGGTGAGGACGGAAATTGAAAGATTTTAAGGTGATACACCCCAGCTATGGCCGATTAAAATTACCCTATCACTTGCAGTCCGGACTCATCTAAAAGAAATGGTACCACTTTGACATATTTAACAATAGCTTGAGAAACTTGTTACTTAAAAGCCTTTGGAATGATGTACTGTACTTCACTGCATTACCATCAATTATTACACATATCACACTATGCCTTACTTCTAATCAACCAGATCTTACTAACCTTAAGTGTCCAATAACAGCTGATTTTTTTCATTTTTTTGAAATTGCATTGCTATACACAGCACCAATGGAATACCTGTCTTGTCATCTATTTATTTCTACCATATGTCCCCTGCACTTCTCAGTACAAAGTTCAGTTTCTTGTAGATATGGTACCATGAATTTATTGCTGATTGATAAGATGACAAGTAGCAAGCCACTACTTATCTATTTCTCTATTTAAATATGATTAACATTTACCTCTGCCCAGAAACAAACGACTAGCGTACAACCAGAGAATAACAGCAAGTAATAAAGGGACATCATGTTGTCTGCCCAATGGAGTGGTAAGGAGTCCTGTAAAATGGTAAAGAATAAATGACATGCTTTTATCTGATTAAAAATTCATCAATAACTGATAAGGACTGCTATTAACTATCTTATGCAATCATCAATGACAGTTAAAAGCATACACCATAGTTTGACTGACTTAGATTTATAAAGCAGGGCCTATGTTAGTTCTTTATTTCAAAAGGAAGTGTAATATACTGTATCAGACAACTTCTTGTTGAGAATAGTTATCAAATTTACCTAATAGACACAAAAGTAGAATAAACACAGTAAACGGCTATGAATTGACTCTGACATGACTGTTAGTTTGTGTCAGTATTTCATTTCAACTTATGATGTTTCAAAAGATCCACACCAGATGCTTCCTAACCTTACTGATTCCTAACCTTACTGATTCTTTTAATTCAGCTGAATTAAATGATTATTACCTACAAATTTACATGATTTCTTGTCAACTATTCTTTCAACTGCCCAATTTTCCCTCCAAAGAGGTCTTTCCCAGATAGCAGATTTTTTCCAACCAATGTACATACCTTCTGAAATCTATATTGCAACCATTTACATTAGATTCTTTTGTGACAAGTTCTTGTCTTAACTTTTTTAACACTTATCTTGCTGAAGAAAAAGGTTAAGATGCTTTCCAGTTTTTCTTCAGCAAAGTCCTTGAAGTTAAAGTGACATTTCTTGGGAGAGATTACTACTGTACAATTCTTGTTCTGGAGAATGTCACCACAATAAACAAACTGAGGTGAGAAAGCAAATGAAAGAAGGGAGCTGTTATTTGAAAGAAGACAGAATGGATATTTGATTTATACTATTACTTCAAAACCTACTAAAGCAATGAGCATAAGCTGCATAATTGCCCCAAAATTGATTCCTTACTTAACTTGTGGCACCCGTTTGATATCATTCCTGAGCACCATCTCATTCAAGTCAACTAATACTTAGACATGTGGCTGATGCAGATTACTACTTTGACAAGCAGGTCTGTACCGCCGACAGTTTTAGAGCCAATGAAGTCAAACTTGAAATGACCATTTAACTGAAATTAATGAATTTATTTCGCCTCCCTCTTAACAAGGAATGTCATGCAAATAAGCTGTTAAGGCAGAAGTCTAATTTTTTGACAAACAGATTAGAAGTTTCCCTAAGTTCCAGAAATAGCCTGATATACATTCTTCTTCTGATTTCTACATAAAAGGCTAATTTTTTTATCTGCTACACAAATAAAAACAGTTTTAAGTTACTGACATGATAGAACAAGGAAAACTTTGTTTTCTGTTTATTATACTTCTTCTTGGGAGATAGAAATTATGAAAATTTTGGATATTTTGTTAACCACTATGGTAATACTACCTTACATACTAATATTTTGGAAATTCTAAAACTAGAAACTTAGACACAACCCACAAGAAAGTATATCAAGCTTTTTAAATACTGAAACTACCATCTATGCCAGCCTTTACATGCAGTACAAAAGGTAACATATGTATAATGTGTTTCAGCAATATAATACATGAATATAGTCCTGAAAAGCCTGAAAAATTGTGCCATTTTCAACTCAGAAATGTGAGTTTGACATTACTTGACCCACAGCCACTGATCAAATAGCTTTTTCATTGTGAACTTCAATGGAACCATGCTAACAAGTCAATCATGCCAACCCAGGATGGTCCCTAATCCTTAACTAGTTGACTAACTTGATCCACTCATCATGTCCCTGATCCTCTTTGTGTCCTCCAGAGGAATTCTTTTGATTCATAAATGATGGAGTTTCTAATGAATGTAGTTCCTCCCTTTCAAAGAGGGTTAAGCTTGTTATATGGATGGTTTATCAGCCATGCTGTAAGAAGTAGGGGGGATATGAGAAGGATTTCTTAACAATAGACCCGACTCTTAATTTAAAAGGAAGTCCGATTATTGCGAGGGGCTAACTGACATAAATCCAGTTAAAAATTGTATAGGTAGTATAGGTTCAACTAGTTGATCAAACAGCATTGATTTGACAGTCAACAATGTGCATGCTGATCTTGGTAGTACTAGTAATAGTCTAACCTTTAAGGAAAAGTAAAGACCCCTGCTGAGAGTGGCAAAAATTACGAAAAGGTATAACAGTTTTTGAGTTGTGATGCGACAAGCCTTTAAAAGAGAGGGATGCTTCAGCTTCTGGTATTCCGATTTGATACATAAAATCTGTAAAAAAAAACAGAATATAGACCTTGAAATGGGATATGTAAACATCTAATCTATAATGAGGCAAACATTACTAACAAACTGCAGACCTGTTTGCATGAAGGTGCAGTACTGCAGGACAAGTTGAATTGAAAGCCAGGTAAGAGGCCAATTCAATGCTTGCCAACAAATTTATAAGGACAATGTTGGTTTCTCCATGCAATTCAGTCCTAATGTACCCCTTATTCCAAAACTCATATTTGTGCTGCAGGCTCTAAAATACTTCATGACCCTTGAACCATACAACAACCAATACAACTGTAGTACCACTAAAGAGTGCAGCACATGATTTTAAATAAACCTGTCCATTCCTTGCACAGACATCAGAGAGTATGTCACAAACAGTTCAATAAAATATTAGCTATCAACAACGTGAGTTCTTCAGACATGATTAATGTCGTCAAACACAGTTATAAATGTTTATGCTTCATACCAGTGATTCCTGCAAAACTCTTCTTCCCAAATATTTACATTCAGTTACTCCATAAATGTCATGTTATCATTCTACTGCGTAATGATACAACGGTTTCAGGAAGAGATGTACCGCATAACCTTTAGACCTTACTTCAAGATAACCCCAAGACACACCTACCATGTGCCCATCAACCTTTGCACCTGAAGCACAGCTTTCTGAAATATAACAGTAAGTCTGATACTCCAAAGAATCAGTGTGGAAAATTTACTCTGCAGAAGCAACGTTTTTATTAGTCATGTCCCAAACTCTATTAAACAATAATTACTTAAGGGGCTAAAATTACAAGATTCCAAAAAAGTGAGTTGTTGAAGCCTATTTAACGATCCCAATTGGAACACTCAATACAAGTTAAAAATAGAAACCTGAATAAAACCCATCCAAACTATGAGTTAAATTATTCCTGCCTACATCCTTAATGGTTTACAAAGTTCTGATTTATTTTATAATCTTGATTTTGCTGAGGTCAAATGTCAAGGACCATCTACACAGTGTATTCTTTACAAGTTGCTAATTACTGACAGTAACTTGGCAAACATTACTTACTGTTGTTGGCACACTATACACTTCTTTGAACACTACCATGGCTACAGGTTCAACAAACTTTCTTTACACAACTTTAATGGAATAAACAGCAGGAACTTTGAAGAGTTCAGTGTTTTCCAAAACTTCCACACATGGAAACATGAAATGCTAGAATTCACTTCAACAGAATTAAATGTACATTGAATACTTCCCTCAAACCAAGCAATATTGCAATACTTGATAAACATTTGATCAGATATCAAATGCCCAAGGAAACTTGTAAAGGATAAACATCTGAAAAAACATCAGCTTTTATACAGGAATATTTTCTGTTGCTAAGGAAAATAAAGTTCTGCCATCGGAAAGTATATCCTGAGGTTACAGTGTATAAACATGATAATTGTACAGATGGATTGTTAAAAGGAATTTTGATGTACATTTAAAGGTGAAAAAATGATTTTGAACCCTGTCAAAACATTCATGACTCTCAAAATGTACTGTACACAAGATTGATTTCATTTTCATGAGCATCACAAACTTTTTAAAGTTGAAATATTTTAAAAAGTTTTTTATGAGTGGGAAGAGTTTATGGACAGTATCTATGAGTTCACTGGGAGACTCACTGGAAAAAAACTCACTGAAATGTGATATTTAATTAAGATTAAGAAGTTGGATGTAAAAATGTGATTAAAATGATTTCATAATACAAAATGAAACATTTTGATCCCTCTTTTACAAATAAAGCATCACCACTGCAGAAATTTGAAAAAAAGAAAAGAAATAGGCTTACAGAGGAACAATGATCAAAAATATCTTACCAACTGTATAGTTGTGACTACACTGAGAACATAAAATATTACACTGAAAGAAATGAAGTAAGATTTGTTTTTCTCACTACAGCCTCCACCTTGGAACTGGACCTGAAAATAGAACAAGAAATATTTGTACCGTTTGATTCATTTTAATGTTGAAAAGAATGACAAGCAATTATTTGATACTATATTGTATACCTAAAATAAAAGATGATATCTAGAACTAAGAAGATGCGTACAACAATCAAAAATTACCCTGTCTTGTTTGGCAAAAATGTGTCCCAGGCTAAATTAAAATAAAACCAGAAAGTCAAATCGAAAACTAAACCAGAATGCAAAAATGCATTGAGGTTTCGATGATATATAAATTTTCCATTTCAAATAATGCCATCATGCACCATTATCTTCACAGTCAAGTGTTACACTAGCATGTTCAAAAAATAATTTTGTTATTCCAGATGACTTTTGACCTCCATTAAAGACATACATAGACAGACAAACATGCAGACAGAGAGAGACAGACAGCTATCTTGAAAGATCACATTTAAAAAGGTTTCAGACTTTGATCCCCCAGCTGACCCCAGATGACCTTTGACCTCTGCCAAAAACAATGGGGACCATCTCCTGACTATAATGCATCTACATACCCAAATATGAAATCTATCCAAGCTTCCTATCTTGGGATATCATGTTAACAAGATTTTCAGACTTTGACCCCTGGTGACCCCAGATGACCTTTGACCTCTGCCAAAAACAAGATGAAACCATCCTCTGACCATACGGCATCCATCCACATATACCAAATATGAAGTTTATCCAAGTTTCTTAGATTGAGATATGGTGTTAACAAGATTTTCAGACTTTGACCCTCTGTGACCCCAGATGACCTTTGACCTCCACCAAAAACAACAGGGACCATCTCCCTGACTATAATGCATCCGTATACCCAAATATGAAATCTATCCAAGCTTCCTATCTTGAGATATCGTGTTAACCAGAAACCCAGAATTGGAACCCCCACTGACCCCAGATGACCTTTGACCTATGCCAAAAACAAAAGCAACCATCTCCTGACCATAACGCATCCACATACCAATTATGAAATCTATCCAAGTTTCCTACCTTGAGATATAGCGTTAACAATGTTTTCAGACTTTGACCCCTAGTGACCCCAGATGACCTTTCACCTCCACCCAAAAACAGAAGGGTTCTTCCTCTCAATATGGTGCATCTATGTACTAAGTTTACAAACTGTCAGCCATTTCTATCTTGAGATATTGTGTTAGCAAGCAACGTGTAACAAACACACACACACCACGCATACATACATATACACGAACGCCATTATGATCCCATTGGTTTCTCTTATCATCGAAACCAAAAATAAAAAGAAGCATTCACCACTGCACAGCTTTCCCAGTTACTAGTTAGGATATTGCAGATAAACATCATATGTATAGGAATAGGTTCACAATGTACATAGGCTAGCCTAGGCCTACATGTATGTGCTATACCTTAGGCAATGGCAAAAGTGCCAAGACATGCTGAAGAAAATTATATCGTAGAGAAAAACTTTAAGCCTTAAGCTCACAAAAGTATTGCACATTGTTGTATGAGGGACTATTACACACGCCTTGACAATATTTTGGATGTTCTTGGCCACATGGATTTTTATTGACCCTTTTCTGTACTCGATCCTGCTTTGTGAAAGGAATGTAGGCTACTGCTGACTAGCACAAACGTATGCAGAAAGTACTAACGTTAGCTCACTTGCTGAATCAAACCATACATTTTGGGCTAAAATTTCTCAGTTAAGGGAGGTAGACACTTGGTGTTTTCAATTTTTCCAAATGCCAAGAATTGGCACTGTAGAATATCGTTAATTTATTTACCTTTTTCCCCTTTTATAATGGCGAACTTTTTTCCGAGATTCCATTGTCGAAATTTGCGAGATCCTTTAGCTAAGCTGTACACACTGAGAAAGCAGTGAATGTGCCGCGAGTAGTTGCTGTGATTGCGCTTAAAGTATGTGATCGATCATTGGTGTATGGAACAATCACAATTTCCACAAAAATTTCCTGTTGAAGTTCACCTTGTCTTCTTGGCAGGTGTCGAATGTGAACTTCTCCTTCGTTATTACGTAGTGCAAAATATCGAAGCAGTTGCCAAACACGTCCGCCAAGCAAGCTATATTTCAGCATGCATCTGCTCAAATCTTATGCCATCCACATGTGTTCAAACTGCTAATTTTAGCTTTAGGCTTAGTGCAAGAGAATTTTGGGCCGGGCGGCCAATGTTTTTGTTTTTGTGCCAGGAAGGGGTGAGGGAGGGGGGGAACTCTTCAGATTTTATCCTGGTTGTGCACCTGTGGTCAAAAACCGCTAGTGGACAACACTGTTACCTAAAAATGACATTCATTCCAAGTTTCCTATCTCAAGATGTCGTAATAATTAGGTTTTCGGATTTGACCACTGGTGACCCCAAATGTACTTTGACCCCCACCAAAAGTTATATGGTTCGTCCCTTGACAACATTGCATCTACACACCAAGTATGACATTCATCTAAGTTTTCTATCTCAAGAAATAGTGATAACGATGTTTTCGGATTTTGACCCCTGGCGACCCCACATGACCTTTGACCCCCACCAAAAACAGAGGGTTTATTCTCTTGATAATAATGCATCTAGATACTAAGTATGACATTCATCCAAGCTTTCTACCTCAAGATATCGTTTACAAGGTTTTCGGGTCCGACCCTGGTGACCCCATACGACCTTTGACCCCAACAAAAACAATAGGGTTCTTCCTCCCACTGTGGAGCATCTATGTACCAAGTATGGCATTCATCCAAGTTTCCAATCTCAAGATATCGTGTTAACGAGGTTTTCGGGTCTGACCCCTATTGACCCCAAATGACCTTTGATCCCCCCCAAAAACAATAGGGTTCTTCCTCTGACAATAACGCACCTACATACCAAGTATGACATTCATCCAAGATTTCTACCTCAAGATATCATGTTAAAAAGGTTTTCAGGGTTTGACCCCTGGTGACCCCATATGACCTTTGACCCCCACCAAAAACAATAGGGTTCTTCCTCTCACTATGGGGCATCCATGTACCAAGTTTGAAAACATTCAGACCTTCCCTTCTTGAGATATCGTGTTAACAAGCAAAGTGTCACAAACACACACACACACATACATCCACACACACACACACACACACACACGCACATACACACATACATACACACACACGCCATCGTGAATGCATAGGTTTCTCTTTCATCGAAACCAAAAAGCCAAGAGGTTGAGAACTGTATGTGCTGTAAAGCAGAGCTCCCATTTTTTTAGTGATATTGCAATTCTCACTTTAGTTTACAAAGAAGTTACACCTGAAATTTAACAGATTGACAGTATTCAATTGTCATTACCATAATTATCAAACATCCCCTTTCACCCATATCCTAGGCCAACCATTGATAATGCCACAAAAAACGAATTAACCTTAACTACTTCATTTATATGAAACATATGATTTAATGATGTACTGTAACAATGTTTGAACTAAACAGTGAATGGGTTCTTACAGTACTATGAGTTACAATTAATTACAAATTCAACAATTTAAACCCTGGTTTAATTCCTTTCTCCAGGTAGTTAATTTATTCAGCACCATCAGTTTAAAATTCTGGTCACTTTTCCAGAATATAAAATGATTAGTGCAAATTTTGGCAGCCTGGATGTTACAGATGAATGATCACTGTTTGATGTTAACACCAGGCTAAATAAAGTATGTGTACTTTACTAAAGGTGCTTATTTAACAAAGCACTATTATGCATACCCACTCCCTAACGTTACAGAAAGGATTCTACTCATTTTGAAAAAGCTTTCATCTTTTTGAACAATTCAAGGGGAGTGCCCTACAGCTTGTCCCAATCATTTACCCCAATAAAGTTAGGTCACCTGTATTTAATGATATTAGTTTGTGAAAGAGCACAGATGGGTGTCTCCCTATATAAACCTCTTTTAAATAAGGAAAAAAAATGAGCCTACGGAAAAGGTCAAATTTAATCTATATTTTAAAACAATTTCATGTTGAGGGGGGGGGTGAGGGATTTCACAAATTCCATACATGATATTCTGAAAAAAAAAAAGACCTGATTGACCCCAGTTATGCCCAACACTTGACTGTTTGTATTCCTCGACATGTTTTCAACAAAGTTAAAAACATGTCAGATGAGATTAACTGAAACTTAAACACCTTTTGTACAAACTAATATAGATATACAGTAGCTCAAGTTTCGTATCATACTGTTCTAAATGGTCCCTCAGTCCATAAATTAAGAGAACCAACCTAAATGCTACCCTTGTATTACTATGAACCACTTTCTTCAAGTTGTACAAATTTCAAGGACTACAGTAGATTACATTAGGTTTACATGATCATGATCATGGCTCAAACATTCTTGCAGAATATTTACTTAACTTTTGTAGACCTGTACAGTGCATAGACCAACCTTTATGTAATATGAGACTACACTCTACCCAGTGCTGTGATATGGGGTTTAACAATACACCAACACAAATTTCAGGGCTGGAAATAAGATTCATAAAGTGGAAAGCCGATATGAGCAAATGGCTTTTGGTCTAAGCTATTCCAATAGGACATTTTTGATGAGCATCACGACCATCAGGAAAGGCACAATGGCCATGACTTTACATGCTATTAGTTAATACTTTGAGCCCTGAAATTTGTTCCATGCTTTATATATTGTGTCAGTAGATAAAATGGTAAAGTGTAAATATGGTTTCAATTATTCAAGTTTGGTTTCATGTACACACAATGCCCTTCAAGTCCTCCCAGTTTAAGCAGGTCATCACCTGGGGTTCAAGTCCTCCCCTCTAGCTAATTTCCAAGAATGGCCTGGTAAAATAAATTATACGTTTCCCCTCCCTGCTCGAATCCTCTTTTGGAGCTGCATCCTTTTTTTAGAGAGAGATTCTGAACTGGAAAAATATCATTTTATGTCGGCACATCCAGCATTTTCCCACAAATTGCTATAACTGCAGTCCTTCAGTAATCACGTGCCTATTTTTATGCAGAACAGATAGGGAGACAAGAATTCGAAGGATATCTGGCAAGATGTTAGTCCGGCAAAAAAGGCAAGGTGCCCATCGACCCATACTTGACCATGTATACATACCGTACATGCACAAAGTCACAAACAATGCATACTTGACTAGCACACGATATTACGCTGGGAATGCTTGCGAGCTTTCTGGCAGTTTTGACGTGCAAAAGGCTTGCAAAAAAAAAAAGGCCCTCATCCTCCTTTTTGAAAAATTCCGGACGGGAAACATTTTTTTTACTTGGCCTAATACTCAGGTTGTCCATCAGACAAGTTGGATCCAAATTGAGGTTGTCAAAATAAAATTTGGTTGTCCAGATGAAAATAACAAATAATAAACAAACAATTGTCTTTGATATCTGTGCCATAGAACACAGCTCTTTTTCAATCTCTGTTTTTCTAATTTCTATCCATGTTTCAATGATAAATGGTTGTCCACATCATTCTGTCAAGACTGCTTGCAGATATTAAGAGAAGAGAGTGCTATAACATGTTTTATTGCTGATGTGAAAAGGTCAATTGCAAATAAAATCCACTAGTCCATCAGCCAACCTCAAAGACAGAAAGTGGTATTCTGAAGCAATTTTTACCAATCATGGTCCATCAGACAAGCGCTAGATTCCAGCCCTGTTTTCATAGTCACCTCTAAAACAGAGAGGGAATATCGTAACCATACTCTACAATGACAACTCCCCACTCTCATGGGAACAAACACAGTGCAGTGCACCAAATTCACACAAATTATTTGAATTAGCAAAATTTTTAGTTTCTTATACTTACTGCACAGACACAAGTCCCATTCATACAGTCACCATTTCCTGAGCAATTTGAAGGACAACTGTCCCCCACGTATTCAACAGCCACCATCTTTATTAGCCCAAGTTTTGAGGCCGAAGTGACCAAATCCCACATGTTTACCGTTACACCGAGGAAAGTACAGTATGGGTGCCCTCTGACATCAGTGTTCCTAGCCAATCATACAGCAAGATTCAAGGACCATTCCGTGACATAACTCTAGAAAACATTATTTACACTTTGTTGAAATCTCCTAAGGCAAAAAATATTCCTGAAATAGAGAAAAGGGGGAAAGAAAAGAAAAGATCATAAAAACTTATGCCAAGAAAAGAATAATTTCAAAAGCAAAAATGCCTATAGTTTACAAGTTTCCACTTCATATTATTCTGAAATATGCTATATATATTATTTTAAAGTACAGTACAATAGAAACTGGACTAGATCAACAACTGTACAATATTACACAATTAGTTCATTAATCATTTCTACTACACTTTGAATGATTGAAATTATATGCAAATAATGGTCAACACTCCCCTTTTGATGTGAAAGTCACAATATTTCAGAATATCCTCATTAGTAAAAAGAGACTGAAAAATAAACTTTTCCAGCAAAAACTTGACAACACCCTTTCAATGTTATATCTTCATGTACTGCAGCATCTGATGCATAATCTGATTACTGTACCTCCAAAAATTTTTCCAACAAGAAAGAACAATCTCTGTGAAAGCAGGAACAAAGTTTTAAGACACTTTTAACTTCCCATGTAACTTTGATACACAATTTGCCTCAAGTACACACCACACTGTACCATCTCACCATCGCAAACATTTTCTAGCCAATATCAAGATCTCCAAACATATATTAAATTCAAATTTCAGCAATGTTTACAGTACAAAGGTATCATAAATTCTCCAAAATGTCAATAATCTCACGCAAATGGCACAGTTCACATGAAAAAAGCAGAGTAATGTACTAATGTTTCATACAAGTGTACAATCAATACATAAATCTACTGTAGTTGACTCTATCAGTCCGTCAATTACTTGCAACAAACCACTGTGGTTGGAAATGTTACAGATGGTGACAGATTTTCGTTAGACAACCTTCACACATTATGCAAAGCATCACAGCATGGTAACTAAGTCTGGCATGGATTCAAATCAAACAGTAGTTCCATGAGCTGCTGATGGAAACTAAAAAGTTTTGTGACCTTTAAGACAAAAAGCTTTAGTCAGCCTTTATCCATGAAAAAAATGCTGATCAATATTACTGGAGGTCTGCTGTAATCATGTGATCTGATCAGTGTAGATGTCGGAGAGCTTTATGGTTCAATCATGAGATAAACAGTGTTTCTGAAACTAAAAATTAAAGTAGCAATCAGAGTTTGTTTAATACTTTTTTCTCAACTTTAATTCTGTAACACATTTATACATTCACTTTAAATTAATAGGCTAAATAATGATTTATGACTACAGTCAAATGTCATGATTGGTTAATACAATGTAGTGGAGGCTGTTTAGACTTACATGCACACATGTGGAATTTTTTTACCCAACAAATATTCAGCTGTTTTCATTCAACAGTATTCAGCACAAAATTAATGTTGTTTAAATGTCAAAGACCTCTTCCAAGTTTTTACATTCTGGTACACAATCACTTTAGGAGGGAAAAACATGGTTGTGCAATAAAATGTTAATATTATCTGTCAAACTCTGATTCCCCAAATGAGACAAGAATGCCCACAGTTTCATCACAGGAACTATACTATAAATTTTAAAAGGAAAGGCAAGTTCAAGGAATAAAATACTAGATTCTACCTGTACCATACAGTATATTTTCATTGATAAGAAAGAATTAAGCTGTGCTGCCACAATAACAATAATTTCAGTCTTTCGGGAAGTAAATGTTGTCTTTGTCATCCCATTATCAGCTGGTGCAAATGAGCTGGTTAACCAGTGGATATTGGTCAAAATATGTTTAATTGTATAACAATTCGGATTATTCAGTGTTTTGGTCTTTTACCCTTTTGTATGATAAACCACAAAATTTTGGTAATGTAGATTTATTGTGCTGTATCTTGTCTGTTTCCTGTAATTGTCATTCAAACATTAGCCACAGAACAATACAACTTAAAAAAAAAAAAAAAATCTCAGACAAAATCCCAGTTGAACCTAATACAACTGAATTCATCTGGATTCAGTTGGATTCCAGTTAAAACCTAAACTGAAATTCCAGTTAAATCTAGTTTAACTTATACAAAATTTACACCGTTTCAATTACCTGATACTGTTTGTGCCAAACCAGTTCAAATCTGTGGAAACCCACTTTAACCCAGTTCAATGTTTCAAGGTTAGTATGAAATTTTGGAAACTAGGTTAAACTGGAATTTGTACTGGAGAATGTGTTATGTTCCCAAATAAAGGATTGCATCTCAACCTTTATCAGTTGTCACATGTGGACCACAACTTGCAGTTCTCATGCTGCACTTTCATTTTTGCATCTTCTTTCTTCTTTTCCTTTCTTCTTTTTTCCTTTGTTCTCCTCTTTGTAGCACTCCATCTAAACCTATTGTGTTTACCATTTTGGGGGGATAAGCAGGCACGGATCCAAAGGAGGCTTTTACTGCCTCGGCCTCCTTTTTTCACCAACTTAACAATAAAACAAATGGGAAATCAGCAGTGCAGCTCCCTCACTTCCCTGCTTTCTCTTCTTAAGTCAGCTCCCCCCCCCCCCCCCCCCCCGGTCCATTTTGGAAAGTCTGGATCCGTTCATGTTAAGTAAAAATGTTATGCATTCTGAACTGTGTTTTTCATTTCCTTTTCATTCTCCATTAATTAAAAACAACACTGAAAAGGACCAATTTTAAAACAGGAATGCAGTACAGTATGTAGCTTGTACATTTTAAAATGTAGGCGATAGTTTGTGACCTTTATAACAGAGTACAAGGAAATGTCATGTATGGTCATTTTCGCAAAAAAAAGGGGGTAACTTTGGATTATAGACACCAAAATTTGAGAATAAGTTTTCAAAAACATTTCTTCAAAAAAGTTTTGTGGAAATTTCTAAATTATTGAAAATAAAATATTCTGGAGCTTAAACTTAATGCTGCTGCAAATGGTAAAACATCTGTGATTACTTCAGAAATGTGAACATTTTTAGCAAAAATGACTTTTTAATTCAATTGTTAAATTGACAAACTGTGCAGGGCAAATATGTTCCAATGCATGGCCATTTCCATTTGTCATCCTAATGTAATTTGTAGACTGCAAACCATTTTAAGTCAAACTGATGTAGTACATTTTAAGTTTTTCAAATTTGGAAGGAAAAATGGTACTCATGAAACATTTTCCAGTTTCTTCACCTAATCCAAAAGAGCATATAATATACTGGTCACATGTAAAACTTACAGTACATGGTAGTTTTCACTGGTCATAAGGTTACACACCTTTAGCATAAACAAAACAATCCATGACGTGACTGTGTAATTAAAACTGACTTGACAACAATCTTATAATAGTTTTGAACACAATAAAGATCATATTTATGGTACATATTAGCCTGTCAAAGATAAATGAAGTAACACCCCAATATTTCTGTGCTGTCCAAGGTAGCTACTACACTAAACTAGATGACTTATGTGATGAAAAATCTTGGGATTTTGTAGCTTCCACAGCTCAAGTTGTCCAAAATTCAAAGTTAAACCCTTTTATACTATGAAAATGATGGTACTACAGATGGGAGAAGATGTTACAGATTTTGTTCAAACCATCACTAATGCTCACTTGGTTTTAATGCAATTTGCAGGTAAACAAACGTCAAGCAAACTTTTAAATCCATATTCTAATCTAGCTCACCTCCTTTCTCTGTCGACTTGTACCACACAGTTAGAATAGAAAATGCTATGAAACAGCTATTTTTGCTGATGACGGCCCATGATGACACACCTGTTTGCTTAAGGAATATTTAGAACAAAGACTATCCAGATTTGTTACAAAACACTTTGGCAAAGTTTACTGTATCTTGCATTGCAGATGAAATGTCCACAAAAGTACGTATAACACTCCAAAGTGACCAAACTATAGTGTATGCAGTGCCATGATTAGGCAATTGCTATTCTCATAAAATGACACAAAGAATCCAAAGGTTTTAGTCATACGAGATTCTGAAGTACATAGATGGTTGTTTTGTTAAGATTAGCTGATACTAACTGCCCTGTAAACAATTTACAAGTTTGCTTTGTCTTCATTAATTATAATGACAGTACAGACTAAGATTGCTTTGTCGTAACATATGTACAGCAACAACAGGTATTTAATGTTGCACTGTTCATTGATATTACATCATGCAACCTTGAAGGATTGCAAACATAGAACTAATGTTGACAATTTATTCTGAGAGAAACAAACAGATACAGTATTGCAATATCACACACATTCTTCACCATTCACTGAATTTTAGTTTAATGATTTAAACAGGGTACACCCTTATCAGGAATTACGTCAGAAACTCAGAAATGGGTGCCATTTATTAGTACTGACAAACACCAAGTCCAATTGATAGTGACCTTGGCCAAAGTGACAAGTGGGTTCAGGGAGAAAAAAGCTTGCTTCAAGGCCCCTACAAGGTGCAACCTGAAGAACTTTACAGGCTTTTTATTAAATTCACACATTGCTGCAAAGGTGTCCCTTTCTAAAATCTAAACCAAGTTACTGACATTTTTATTATTATTGAAATGAAAAAAAGGGATTGTACCCTCCTTCTTCTGGAGAGAGAGGGATGGATAAATCCTCCTTAACCCCCTCCCCCCCCCACCTCCTTGATGGCAACACTGCTTACAGACATTATAAGGGCAGCTACTGTAGTGCAGTCAACCATTAGCAGGGTCCATCACCATTAAATCTTTCATTTCATTTCATTTGTTTTATCACAACAGAAAATGAACAAGACAACAGACAAGCACATAAAATGAAGTTAGCAAAGACAATAGTTGTGAATAGAGGTACTCTTAAAACCCTTCTGGGTTTGAGAAACAAAAGCACTCTCAAAGAGAGTGGACACAAAATAAACAGAAGATCAACATAAATCCCTCTTTACCCCTTCCCTCTACACTCCTCACCCACCAACCTAACCCACAAATCTTCTTAATTTTATTACCCACTGCAGTTCTACAGTTCCCTCATATTCAGTGACTTAGAGGCAGTCATTCGTCACCCCAAACTACAGTTTCAGTATGCATACTTCAAAACTATCAATTGGTACAGTTCTTTGATTGGCATCACATTCAAACAATGCATCATAGCTAAATTACACAGCATGGGCACTGAGAGTGTCTTGATTACACATTATGGACTTGTATGGCCACTTGGACAAGCCACGAAGCAATAAACTAGCATTGTGTCTGGATAAAGATGAGTTTTGGACAAATGTGGGAGGGGCTAGAAGCAAGTAGGTTGGGAGAATTGGAACTGTTTGGGAAATTGGGATGATGAAAATATGCCTTTAAGAGATGAGCACTGTATTTCAGTGTGCAATCATACTGTGCATAATCAAAAGGAAACAAAATTTTTGAGATTAAAGCTGATGGCAATCTGGTATTCAAATTACATTCTGGTATAAAAGCTGCTAGTTCAGGCATGAAAGGCTGCACGCACAATGAGATGGAGTAAAAGACAACGCCCTACAACAAAAAATACAAATAGTATAAAGACAGCAACCCCGGGCCTAAAGATGAATTAATCTCCTTTCTTTGTCTACGTTTACCATAATATCAGTAGTTGCATTAAATTCAAAACCTTATGGTAATCTGCTTATCTTCAGGTTTCCATTTAAGCCATCCATTGCACAATAAAAGAAAGAAAACATATTTTAGTCTGCTGGTCCTAAATACAGTAGGGGTAAACTTTTTATTTGACCATTACAGTATTGCTTGGGTTCATATACAGGGCCTGAAAGATACTTTGTACAACTCTTGTACTGTACTCTACACTACATAACAGGCACACACAATATTGTGCAACAATACAGTACTTTGTTCACATATATTACAGTTTGGGAAGAAAAATGTGGAAATTTTTTTTTTAAATTTAGAGAACTTTTCTAGTTGGGCATTTTGCTTTATCAAAATTAGTGTGACATATAAGACAGCTTCACATTTAATTTTTCTTTAAAATATGTTGTAGATCAGTTCAGTCACATTTATATTTTGCCTAATGCATGTGTATGGTTAGGTTAGATGGAGTTTTACAGCCCAGTTTTCATCCAATTGGTTCAAGTCAAGCCTTAGCTAGCCCCCATACAGGGCTGTGTGTTTGTTACATAGCCTAGGCTCATTCCTCTCACAACACAGTCCTTGCGCAGATACACTTCACAACCGTAGTCAATAGTCAGGATGCACACGGAACGTCACCTCTTGTGTCCCCATGTAACAAAATATTCTCACCAAACTTCACACAGATGATCTCTGCCACCGCATTTACCTTTCCACAAAAGATTTTCTCAAAAATTAATCAAAGAGTGGCTGAATTTTCACTGCCAATTTTGACCGTAACAGAATGTCAATGCTTCAAGTTTTTAAGCTCTTGACAAATGTTCTCAGTAGAGGTCAAAGGTCATGAGTGGCAAACTTGGCGAAACGGGATGCTCCACCTGGGTAGCTGTCTTCATAAAACCATCTTTGATTTCAGCAACAATACCAAGTGTATATTACTTCGAATACCGCGTAGACTCAAGTGACTACGGTTGTGAAGTGTATCCACACAAGGGCTGTGTTACGAGAGGAACGAACACACAGCCCTGTTCGAGGGCTAAGCCTTAGCCTGCCGTGGACTTTTCTCCAGTTGTGGTACATGTATGAGAAAGTAAATATTTAAGAAACTCACCATCAAATGTTGCAGAAATTTAGCACTATAATGTGTGCTTTTTTTTGGGGGGGGGGGTAGGAGATGTAGGGGATAATGGGGTTTGTGTGTGTGTGTGGAAAGGGTGATGCAGGCCGCAATGTACAGTACTGTACTGTGCAATGGAAGAACAGTACACTAATGGTTGTAAAGTATGGTTGTGCCACAATTCAGAGTCCCTGACATTTTCTACCCAACCATGTATCTTACCATCTTAAGTACATTTTAACTGATGATCTAGACTACAATACCTATGATACTGTGGTATACTGTATTGTACGAATAAAGCAAAAAAAGCTCGCAGTCTGGTAGCCTGCGTAGTGCCTCTGTGGCGACCCTCCCCTAAGGCCACTGCCCCTTGGTTTTTTTAAAGTGATAAGCTGGACAAAAAAAATTTGCTACATAGGTTAGCAGTCTGGAATGGAATCACAAAGCCACAACTGAAACCACTTTCTGGTAGAGGCATAGTGTAAGCTGCTCATTCACAAAATAATATTTTAAATAAGGACAGTATTGTACAGTAGGCCTATTTTTATCTTGCTTAAATTTCCATGAAACTGTAGGCCTACTTCCTCTGTCTGGTATATTTGACCACTAAATTAGCCACAGCTAAAACCACACACAGTACTAGAATATATGACCAGACAGACGAAAAACCCATTTTCTTTTGTAAAGTTTTATCACAAGAGTCTCTGGTATTGAACCCCACTGGGCTCATGCTTTCCTTGCTCGACAGCTTAAGTGATCATAAAACAGCTAGAGCAAGTAAGCAAACAAGTAAGTTCCTACATCATTGAATTTTATAACACAAAGTAATGTTGATTCAACTGACCTAGACAGAATACCTAGATCCGACATCATCTGAGTTACAAATTTACAAAAGTGAAGTTCTATTTCTGTTGTCACAATTTATCTGCATGTGTAACGTCCTAAAAAGCAGTTTACCCTTCTCTAAATGTGCTTGGCTAATTACCGCATCCGTTAATACCATACTGTAGTACTGAAAATGGTAAGAGCATCCGCCTCTCACGCAGAAGGCCCGGGTTTGCTTCCCAGGTCGAGTCATACCAAAGACTCTAAAAAATGGAACCTACTGCTATTGGGCGTGATGCTCAACATAATCAATGGAGTAGGGAAAACAAGCAAGTGAGCCACAACTGGAAAAAAGGCCATGGTCGGCTCAACTTGAGTAAAACTCTATCTACGTAACTAACTACTGAAAACTTCAGTAATTCTTGTGGCTAACTAATGAGCTACAGTATACTGTAGATGGATCTGACCAGTCAAGTAATGGTCAGAGACTTAATAGTCAGAGATAACTGGAGGCAATCAGTTTTAAATGGTAAGGGCAGTCATCAAAACCTACCTTGAAACAACAAGAAAATCTTTCGAAATTCCGTCCTATACTTTTCTTCAAACTATTGAAAGTATTTTCCATCTTTCCATACATCTTCAAGGTAAAACACCAGTTACCCCTAAAAAATTACACAATTTAGGAGCAAGAATGTTGTCAGTTGTCACATGATTATCAAGGAACATTAATGAAACATGATTTAACTACCATAGAATTCAAACTGCTGTGGCTGTACACAGTAACTAATGTTTTATCTTTCCAGTACCCTAAAAGACTATCTTAACCTAATGAATACAAGAGTTTAAAATTGCATGCAGACAAAAAAGAACAATATTTTTGCAGGAGGTGATGGACCATTAATGTTGTCCTTTAACTTTTGAAACACTTCAAAGCAGAGTAAAATAAAGGCATAGCAGCAATTTTCATGATCCTAGAATGGAGTCTGTTATCATTAGTACAAAACTTTAAATATGCATCTAATGTCACTATGAAAAAATTATGTGCTCTTTGGAAGAATTTAACAAACCAATACTGACAAGTGCAGGCAGGTGATTGGTCAACCAATCAGATGTAAGTTTGTAAGTATGTGGGTCAAACTCTACTGAGTGCTGCCTACATATCTATACCCTACACAACAATCAATGGTGCAGACACATGCTCACTGTTATTCCTTCAAAAAAAGGGCGATGCTCACCATTTAACAAGAAATTTCCTAACTGGCTAACGACAGAGCTAATCCTTAACCAAATCCCTGACTCGAACAAAGACAAAGAATACAATCGATGTATACAATGGCAACAGCCAATTTCAAGAAACAGCTTGTTTAACAGTGTACATCTACCCCCAAAATAGTGTCAGTGGTGACGTCAATGCATAAGGTCTATTCACTTTGATTCAGACCAGTAAATATTTTGTACAAGCACTATCCAATGATGCCAGAAACTTATAACCCCTCCCACCCTTTACTTTCTTTACTTCCCATTATTCTGCAAATGTTACAACAACCTGCATAAGATAAAACAAACCTATTACAGCCCAGGGTTGGCAAATACATTACATGCAATCCCATCTTTTGCAAACAATGTTCTCAAAATATACAACATTATTAAACTGTTCATTTGAAGGACATAGTCAAATGTGCTTCTGTACTGTAAGGTAGAACCATATGTTTTTTTTCACCTGCTTGGGATATATATTAAGGTTTTTAAAGATAGACACAATAGCCACTACAAGTTAATCCCAAAGAAGATGCATACCACAGTAGTCTTGTTAATCCCGCAGCAAAATTGTATTTCAGTTAATCATTCTCCAGGATCCAAAGGTAAAGCCATATTTATTTGATTATTGAGGTCACCAAACTGTACTCTCTTATTCATAAGACAATTCTTCGGTTAAGTAGATGGACTTTAATGATACACCAACACAAATATGTTATATAAGTCAGCTAGAAAAAGGGCAAAGTTCAAAATCTGTTTCTAGTACTGTCCAAGTTCAAGAATGGTTTCAAATACAGTGCAAATGGGTTCAAGTCCTCCCTTTTAGCAACCTCTTCAGACTGGGGGGCAACACCATGGGCATATTCTACAACCCCTACCCCACAGTGCAGAATAGTTTTACAAAGGCACTGGGCAAATACAGGACAGGTGGACCTTGTCCATTGCTGCCCTGGAGGTACAGTAGTTGTAACAGAGGGCACAGCATTCTTCAGTTAACTATATGTTTTTAAAACAAACTTCTATACAACCTGATAAAGTTTATAGCCCAACAGGATTTGTATGGCATTTGCGACAAGCATGCAGACAATCCAACAGCTGGATGCCTGGATCAGGGGAGGGGGCAATTCCATGACAAAGTAGGTGCTAAGGTGGATTCTTCTTTTGTATTACGGCCCAGTTTCCAACCTATTGGTTCAAGTTGAGAGGGCTACTGCCTTTTTTCCAGTTGTGGCTCATTGGCTTGTTTTCCCTACTCCATTGCTTATGCTGATATGAGGTGGAAGATAGGTGCTATACACTGTAGTGTGTGGATGCAAAGTTGCAATTGAGTGGTTCTTCAAAGCTTCAGAAATTGATACAATAAAAAAGTTTGCAACTTTTTGTGCCTTTTTTCTCTTTCCTCCTAATTTTTTGAGTCGGTGCGTCTTCAGTGGCGTAGCTACTGGGGGGGCAGGGGGGGCAAGTTGCCCCCCCTGGAAAAATTTTTGGGGAAATTTGATGAATTTTCTTATTCTTACAAAAATTTCTCAAAATCTTTGGTAGAATAAGAAATTGTGAGACATTTTTCATACATAATTCGTATTTTCATGCAACAAATTAACTCAGATTTCGTCAGTGTCGCATGAACTGGCCCTACTCGTGTTCCACAGAAATGTCCTCGCCGCGTAGCAGATTGAATGTTCTCTTGTATACGCACTGGGGTTATGATCAGTGCATTTCAGTGAACACATTCAGGTATTTAACAACAGCTGATACAGTGCAACTAACACTGAAAGGCTCTAATCCCAAACTTATCCCCTTGTACACAGTCTCTGTGTTGTGCACTTTGGGAATTCAGTAAAAGGATGTGAAAACTGACAAATCGCTACCATAGACCCCCAGGGTTATTATGTTGTTCTACAAGCTATAAGTAGCTATGCTGATTTTACTCTGTGTTCGTAACGATGGATGGGGCTGAAACAATCCATGACCAACGATAAACTTAAAGTAAGTCTAGAAATTAGAATGAAAGGGATCCATTGGCATACTTAGATTTTGTTACTTAGTAGCCTAATCCTTGGAGGTTTACAGTCTAGTTCGGGAAAATAGCTTTCTGCTCACTTGGGGTGTAACAATAAACGGGTCAATGAGTACCTTGTAGCCTTCTACACTTAACAGACTGCTGTTCTAACAGGATATCCTCTGTGATCGAGCCACTCTTAGGCCTCCTTAGTGGCGTGCGAAGGGGAGACCATTGGGCCATGCCCCCCTCACAGATGCCTTTTTTTCTTTGTTCTTAAAAATACGTAGTCTAACTTTAGTAACACAGATTTTATTGAAAAGATAGCATATGTGGCACCAGATTGCTTATAAGGACACCCAACTTTTCAAGAATTTTTAAAGGGGAAGGACTGTCTCTGCAAGGTCCTTCAGTGATGCCATTTTTTTTAATTCCTATAAACAGACCTAGGCAAATTCTGTCAAATTCCAATTTTTACCTAAAATGGTAGACTCTGTTTTCCACTGGTGGCATCGATAAAAAAAGACAACATGTTTAGATTCTCTTTAAAAACATGAATACGCTATTTTTGGCCATCTGAGGGGTCTAATTTTTCGAAATTTTCTTTACGCTCCACGCCAACCAACGGTGGCGCTTCGTTCAGTCTTTTGGGCAAAATTACATTTGTAGGGTCAAATTAGCTCTTAACTCTCTGATCACTTTGCAGTTTGCGAACATATTTTGAAGTGAGCGTTTTATTGCAAAAGACAAAAGAAGAAAGCGACTCGTTAGACTCTTCGTATAAGTTAGGAAAATGCTATTTCCAGCCATCTGAGGGGTCTAATTTTCGAAATTTTTCTACGCTCCGCGCCAACCAATGGTGGCGCTCCGCTTAGATAATCTTTATGATAAAATAACGTTTTGTGGCCAAGAAAACCCACAATCCTGTACCGATCAATGCTCCTTTATTTTGACTCCTAAAAGTGTGCAAATTTAATGACAAGTTTTACTACGTAAGGTAGCATAAATGGCATAAGAATGCATGTAAAGACACAAAAGTTTCAGTTTTATCCTCATGGACCACCACGATTAACTTTTAACACTGTTCCTGTCAAAGTCGAAAATCTTGCACCATTTTGCATCAAGGCTCCTTGTAAACATCAAAAAATTTCCGGACATCCCCTCCCCTTAGACCATACTGCATGACCCCCCCCCTTCAAATAAATAAACCAGATATTGTTTACCAAAATAATATACTTTGTTATTTCCGATTGCTCTATGTTATACTTTAAGATAAAAATGCAGGTAATATTACAAAATGACATGGTAATGTTGTTATACTTGTAAATTTGCATATTTTATATGAAATACATACACATTGACCGGGAAAAGTTTTGGGGAAATTTCATACCTTTGCCCCCCCTGGAAAAAATCCTAGCTACGCCACTGTGTGTCTTTGCCATTGTCCATTGGCCATGAGTTACATCCCTATGTTTTGACTTTTTGAGCTTTGAAATATGTCATGAGGCTTGGATGCAAGATGGCACTACAATATCTTTGGAATACCATAACAGTATAAACTGGTTGATAAGGCTACAGTACATGTAAAAGAGTTTCTTACTTCTAGTATGTTATTTTTTTCACTTGCAAGAGCTGGAAACAAGAAAAGGGTGTTGTCAAATTAAGACCCTGCACACAGTAACTCTTCAGAAAAATTTCATCATGTACTGTGTTAACAATAAAGTGGGCTGGATACAAAGCCATGACTGGAGAGAGGGCCGTGGCCAACTTGACTTGAACCAATGCTGTAGGGTAGAAACTGGGCCATAAAACTCCATTTAACTACAGTAACTAAATACAAAACATTATTGTCTTGATATTGCTTTTAACTGATCATTATTTTTTTCCTAAATTTTCATTCTCAGTGTGTGCATTTTAATAGTGGCATTCATTGCACCTACAGTAGTGCAAGAAATGAATACAGTGCCTGTATCTATTCTACCACTTCCATTGAACATCTCTTTTATTAAGTACAGTACAAAGCATGATTTTTCAAAATTAATCCAAATTTTCACTCATCAGGGAGTGATTTCCTGAAGTGAGAAAAAAAATATTCTCTATAATCTTTAACCTTACTGCACCATCTGCTCTACTGTAGCCTATATGTCTGTACTTCAAACTAAGGCCTATCACCACTTCCAAGAAGTCCCCAATAGGTATGCTCAAATATTTCAAGTTTAATCACAAGGGTATAAAATCTTATTAAAACCATAATCTCTTACCCCTTTATAAAACGTGACTTTCCTGTACTGCTTTTGAAACTTTTTTTTATAATTTCTGTGAAAATCACCTCAAGGGCTTTTTGTGTTGAGGGTCTAAATACTGTGCATTTTTCTGAGGATTTCAGGGTTTTGCATTAGTTCCCCTACTGTATTTGCAAGGTTTTGCTCTAAATATGGCAACTTAGCAGCTAGATAACACGCGTTTTTTTTTTTTTAAGGGGAGCATTTCTCTGATCCCTGCCCCTTACTGGGTTGAATGGAAAGAAAGAAATTTGTTGAAATATCACATAATTCACGACGTTCCAAATTCTTAGAAAATGAGATTACATCCCATCTCCAGGGCAAAAAGACTCTACATACACATACTTTAAAATACAGTTGGGGTTTAGTCTTTCATATCTACAGTATAGCAGTTGCAAAAAGAGGGCTTTTCATCATGGATACAATGACTACCTTAGAATTGGTTTAGCACTGCCGTCAAGTGGTTATTGGTAGTACACGGTCCCCTGATGGGAAAAGAAATTGTTGGAATGGATTAATGAACTAGCCAGGTATAAATAGATAAAATCATTCCCTTTTCTTCAAGACCCTTTTTTACTGGTCAGTCTTTGAACTTTTTCCAGTTGAAGCACCTTTATTATTATCCATTTCCTACCCCTCCTCTCCCTTCCTTCTCCCCCACCTACAGTATGTGGACTCAAAAAATGATTCAAAAAGGGCATAGCCAAAATGAGCAAAGTGGCTATCAGTCTATGTTATTTCTGGGGACATTTCTGAGGGGCACCACAGCCATCACGAAGAGCACGAAAGCCATGGCTATCGGTGCTGAAGGTCATTACGAGCCCTGCTGTACTGTATGTTGATAGTTTCATTGTGCCATTTAGTCCTACTTTTCCAAAGGATATTGTAACAGTGCAGTACTATACCCAAACTTGATTTATTTGATCCCAGGCAGTGCATGCATGTGTTGTTCACAAGTTTACATGTATACCAGCAATGAAAGTATCCAGTCCAACTGAACACAAATAGATATCTCAATGCTACCAGCAGATCAATATTAAATTTTTACATCAGAAAGGCAGTATATACATTCTAGTAGTTATGGCCAAAAGAAAGCAAAAACAAAATCATGTTAGGAAGAGGTTAAAAGTACAGTAGACTACATTTTTGGAAGGCCCTTTGTAAATGGAGGATTGTTTTTTCTGTGCTAATGATTTGGAGAAAATGTGCATGCAGTGTCATACGTGACAATGCATGTTACTATTACCTGTGTCACTTAAAAATACATACCAACTTGTACCTGCTACATGTAAACAGCAGTCAATTCTCACCCCAAACTACAGTTCTACCATACTACCTTACAAAAATTTACAACTGGGGCAGCTCTTCGATTGACAGCAAATTGGGAAAATGCTGAGTACAGTGATGTAACTCATTCAGTGTTACACAACATGTACTGTACTGAGTGTTCTGATTACACAATGAGGTCTTTTATACTCAATCTGAAGCAATAAACTGAGATTGCGTCTAGCTAGATAAAGATAAGTTTTAGACAGTTGGACAGCAAGGACAATTGGAACTGTCTGAGGTGAGAGGATTTGGCCTCAAAGGGCAAATCTGGTCTCAGATAATTCCAATTCTTCAAATACTTACTGCCAAACCCCTTGCCCAAATTGATGCTACCATTGGCCAAAGTTAAAGGTGGGTCCAAGTGGCAAAAGCTTGCTTCAAGGCCCCTATAAGGTACAATCTGAAGGGTATTTTAAAGGCTATTTATTAATATTACAGTTCCAACATTGCTGCAAGATGTCTTCTTCTTAAATACAAAATCCAAATACTAATGTTTTTTATTTGTATGGAAATGAAATGGGGGAGGGGAAATTTTGCCCTCCTTCTTTTGGGGAGGACATCCTCCCTAACTACACCCACCTTGATGGACCAAGGAACTTAAGTCATAGGTCAACTTTCATCTCCTGCATAGAAATTTCTCAAAGGATCACCCTATTGGCCATGTTCCATTTGATCCCCTGCCAAAATCAAAGGATAATTTATTTGATGGTAATCTCCTCTCTATCAACTTGAGTCAAGGTACAGGCTATGAAATCACTGGATTTCCCTGCTGACTAAACATTTCACACTAGAAGGGAATTAACAATGCAGTAACCCATAGGACTATTACCATATCCACTTTCTGGAAAGGAGGATATGGACACGGGTTGAAAATTCTTCCAGTTTTTAAGGTTGTCTTGATGCAAAATGGTTCAATATTCTTACCTTTAAGCAGAATTTCTCTCAACTTCAAGCAAGTACACATACAGTAGTAACAAGAAAGGAAGGAGCAGTACATTTTTGTTTTGAACATCAAATCCAAAAAGTCATTAAATGGGTCAAAACATGTAAGAAATACAAACAATATGGGCAATTTTAAAAATTAAAAAGAACACAGTTCAAAGCAGTCATTTACCGCTAAACACCAAACATTTGTTACAATACCCCTAGTATTCAAAAAGTCCAAAAACTAATATTACAACTAGAACTGAAACCAGCGCCCACACAGGAATACATTTAACCAGAGTGCTTAAATTACTGTCAATTCCGGTTGTTGACTTTAGTGTGGCTTGAACCACCCTTTTCAACCAATGGCATTGATTTTCAGAGCTAAAAATAAATAAAAAGACCAGAAAATCTATTGTTCCTTCAAACATAGGTACTGTTATTTTTACATGACTAAAAGGCATGTTTCCTGTTTTTCTCAGAAAATGTTGAACATGGATATGAATTTGGACAGAACAGAACATTGCCCTATGTATACAACACCTTTGAACTAAATTTACATGTACTGCCAGTTTAGTAGTCTGCCTTTATGTGACAAATTTTGCATTTCTGACGTCATTAACTAGAATCCAAGCATTCTGAAGGCTACTTTTACATAAACATGATGAACAGTAGGGCTGTGAATGTGTAGCGATTAATCGCTAAACAATTGCACGTGTAGTAAATGTTAAGTACAAAGTTACAAGCGATTAATTGCAAAACCTGTTTTTGACAGTTTTTATCCATTTGCATACTCTGATGATCCCTGGGTTTTCGTTAAATGGAACATTCTGGGCAAATTTGAACCTTGTAAGCTTCAAGCTTTCAGAATAATTTGATTTTACTATGCAAGATAACAACTATCAATCACTACAAACTGAAATTTTTTGTGATAAGGTTACCGCGATTAATCGCATAACGACTGCAAATTTTTGAGCTTAAATGTTTAGTTATTTTGCTACATGTTCACAGCCCTAATGAACAGCAAGGAATTAAACAATTTGTGACCCAAGAAACTGATGGACAATCAACTACAGATTTCCTTGGCAAAGGCTGCAAACCAATCTTTCCACATTCTCCATCTAAAGGTGTAACTTTTGATTTTTTTTTGTGAAGGAACTGGAGTCACCTGTGCCCCCACCCCACCAATACCACAGATTTTTACCCTTTGCATACCAAAACAATCAAAAAGTACAGCTCTTTGATTAACAGCAAATCCAAAACATGCAAGGTTGCTCATACAACATAGCATGCACTGAGAATGCTCCTCTTAAAAATTTGGGCCCTGCATGCAAGCTTACCAGAATATGTCCTAAAGCAATTAACTAGGGATGTGTCTTGATAAGGATGAGTTTTACTGTGGGAGGAGCTAGAGCTTAGGGGGTTGGGAGAATTGGTACAGATGGGGGGTGATTCATAACTGTCCTCAAATCCATGTTTTTTATTTTTTCATACTTTCTGGGCTATATTTTTTTGGCAAAAGCATCATGACAATAACACTCTCTTTTCTAAATTTGCAGCACTATGTGAAAAAACACAAATATTTCTAAAATAAAAGTGTACTTGTTTTGGCGACTGTCCAAAATATCAATTTCACACGTTGCACAAAGAAGCCTAAACAATTTCCAAGGGCATACCAAAGGAACAAAAGCCTGGGGATCTGGGAAATACTTTTCCTGTCACATGAGGGACCCTTAAAACTTTTTGTTCATGAAGTGCTTAAGAAAATGATTCTTGGGAAACAGACAACCGACCAGAAATGTTGGGGTTAAACTAACACATTTCAGTGTCTTGTTTAAAAGTACAAGTAAACTGTTCACATGAGGGCAGTTACCCTCCAGTGTACTTAAACATTACAATGTTCTAACAGACATACTGTACAGAATGAGGCTTCTGGGAATTCCTTTTATGTGACTAGATACAATACAGGTCTTTCATAATTTCAGTTTTGCTAGCACAAAAGGTCAAAAGATTAAATTCAGTGGATGCAATAGATACTGTTCCATACACCACATTGCTAAGTACACAATCGAGCATACAGTAGGTGTGCCTTTATTTATCCTCCTTAACGCGACTGGTTTAGATGACACTATTGATGGGGCAACATCCCTATGATACAACATGTGAAGCAAAACAAGTATTTTTTCTCTTCTTTTTGCACACTTCGTAGAGTACCCTTGATGGAAGGGATAGGGTAAAATTCTGAAAGGTACAGTAGAATGACAAGTCAGCAAAAAGCCCTAAATTTTACTTGGCAGTTAAAGAGTAAGCTTCGCTAAATAAAAATTCATTCAAATTATGTCAATATCTCAAGATATGCTCTTCAAAGTTTGAATGTTTCTGAAGCACAGGCATTGACATTTCTCTTGTTAACCGATTTATTACTCAGCCTATCTCTCAATTGTTCATCAGATAGTTTTGGTTTGGTATTAAATTGATCTAAGTAATTTTCAAGAACTGAAGGACGCAATTTTAACTTCCAAAATAAAATTGTCAGGTATACTAATGATACAACTGTCCTTCAAATGACGGTTGAAAAACAAAGGATAACCATAGCCATATTTGGCATGGTCCTTTCTCCACATCCTTTCCTTGAGTGAGCAATGTCGTTCTTTAGGCAAGTAAAGTTTTCATTTTCGAGGAAAGATGATAGTATTTGATCACAGACCAGGGCTCCATTTTCGTGGTTGTCCGATTGTCCGAGAAAACTAAAGTTCCATATGGACAACCAAAAGTTGGTTGTCCTATGGACAACCATTTTTCTCTCACAATGAATTATATATTCAAGCAGCTTGCTTTTATCTGAATGAAGAAGTATGTTTATACTGCTGACTGATCAACTCTTTCAACTTATTCCATCATACAATTTCATACTTCCAGTGTTTTCATCTTGCATTGCAAAAATCATATATTTGTATTCTTTGAGACCGATTATATGTAAACACAATTACTGTTTTACACTCTAATTGTGCCCAAAATGTTTCGGACAACCAAATTTTCTTTAGGACAACTAAAAATACTGAATTGGATGCCCAAAGGACAACCATACATTTTTCTGAAAATCGAGGTCTGCAGACAGTTCTAAGTTATCAATTAAACCATGCTGTGACCTTACCGACAAACCAATTGAAGTGAAGATGCTACTGTACTTTGTTCAGCAGTCAAAGACAATAGGCTGCAGCAAGCAAAGAACAAAAGGAATGTTAACTTATTAAGCTAGTAGCTATTGTACTGTCATTTGTCAAGAAGAGGTTTATTTATCTTAAACTTACTACCAGTGATGCTATAAATTTCTTTTATCAATGGAAGAAGAGACAAATCAAAAGAAGAGAAAGAAAAGGAAAGAGTTTGTACAATGTGACGATGGATCTGCAAGACTAAAACTCATACAGTAACTTAATTTTATATCTGAGCAAAAAGCACACTGTAAGAAAACTGACTGTGATGCATACACCGACACCATACTGTACATTGACAATGAATGTAGGTATATGGTATACATGTTTAAACTAAGTAGCTATTCTTAAGTGATAGTATGGATTTTCAGGGTGGCAAAAACTGAACACAAACAATCAATTTAAAGATAATTTTGAAACTTTGGAGAACTTTGGATGACATCACAAGGACCTTTACTGAAATGTGTGGCAGTGCTGAATTTTAAGTCTCAGCTGCATTCATCAGCTACCACCATTGAACTGTTACTCAAGTAAAAACATTTTTATATTTTTCAGCAATTTGTGAAAAAATTCAGAAAAGAGGACTGCTATGATGTACCTTATGATGGAAAGTCTTAACACAGAAAAATTTGGTTTGAAAAGTGTGGTAAATATGCCGGAAATTTCAATTTAATTTTTTGAGCTGAAAGTTGTGAGACTTAGGCAACCTTTCCATGTTATGGTGTACAACATTATAAGGAGTGCCTGCCCTTCCACTCATGCAGCCAGTACACTTACCAGTCGAAATGTCCCTGTACCAAAACGTCCCCACCGTCGGTCAAAATGTCCCCATACCAAAACCTCCCCGTAGTATATTGCAAAATGAACTCAGTTGTTAGTTGCAAAGATGAAAGTTGTTTGTAAATTCAAATGAGAACTGAACAAATGAACTGAATAAGAATTTGTACTCATTATTTGAATGGTTACTATGTATTGTGAAATGTTCATAACATCAAAAACAAAAGGTTGCTTAACCATTAATTCCATCTTTTCACTTATATTCCTTTTTCAAATTCATCCCTCATAGACTATTTGACTCAATAGACGTTTCATACATCCATCCTTTCACTAGGCTATAGCTATTCCTTTTTCTAATAAAGCGGGGACATTTGGTTTGGGGACGTTTAGACTAGATACAGTACCCCCAGTAACACATAAAGTAAGAAAAAATTAGTCCACCACACCATGGGTTGACCACTGACTTCTAAACGTCAGTGCAATATGTGTAAAGGTGCAATGTGATTGCAATTTTTGGAAGAGCAAGATGCATATTCTTCCAGAGACATCAAAACCAATTTTTTGTCAACATTTTTTTTTGTTTAAAGCAAAAAATATCAGTCATGGAAAGATTTTCAAGTTTTGGCAAAAGTATAAACCAGAAATTTGCAAAAATTACTCAAAATGTTGATGAGAATGTCTCTTGTGAAGTTTTTAGGTCTAGCCTAGGTCTAGTAAGAATTACAATTGAAAAGAAATTATTCTGTATGATTATTTCAAAAAGTCACCATAAATGTGGCAGTTTATAGGATTTGATTGTTTTCGGTTCGGAAATTGGCAGTGCAACTCCCCCACTTGGTTGCTTTCTCTAAAGTCAGCCCCCCCTCCCTGGATCAATGCCTGACCGTCTTCTTCTTCATCCTTCTTCTTCTTGTGAAATGGCAGGGCTCTAAAACAGGTAGAGCATATAGCCTAAGCCAGAGGTGTGTGGGGAGAGCATATGTACTAATCAAAAGGCAAATTAGTTTTGAACATATTTATACTGGTTGCAATGACAGTCCCTTCTGGTAATTTGTTTCAGTTTTGGCCAGTGACATAGCCTAGGCCTTAAATTCAACAACCGAGCAAAACCATGCCAAACAACAGTAGGCATAGGCCTAAAACTACTTCTTCTTTGAGGTAGGCCTACTCCATAGCGCCCCAGAAAAAGAGGCATTCCTTCAAGGATAGTTGGTACTATGGTAAAACTATGGTAAAACAACAGATTAACTATGGTACATTTTTGGCAAGGAATATCGTTTCGAGTTCAATCCCTAACTTTGTCACAAAACCCACAAGGCTAGGTCCTACAGTAGGCTAGCCCAATGTTCCTTAGCTTCTCTCAAACTGTTGAAAAAGGTTACAGACTTACAGTTAGTTTCCGCCCTCGCTACTTTCCGCCCCTCAAAAACGGTGTTTTCCGCCCCTTTTATTTTTAGCAGAAAACATCTTTTTGGGAGGCAAAGGGGATGGTATGGAATAAGATTTTAGTGGCACTTTTGTCAAATGAAGATTCCATCAACTTTTACTTAAAGTTTCAAACTTCATCAATGTCTTTGACTATTCAATGCGACGTCCGTTACTGCCATGTTGAAGTCTCTCCAAGGAACATTTTCACTGTAGACTTCAGTATACTAATACGTACTTACGTACGGGTAGGCTATACAATTGTACACACAATCAGCATAAGCCTACCTACAGACTAAGCGGACTACCTATACGTAAAAAAAATACGAGTCTGTTTGTGACTAGCCTTGCCATTTAGAAAAAAGGTCATACAATTCATTCTTTTCGATGAGAATACTGAAATTTTTTTAGCCCTATCCACAAAATTCATTGTTTCCTTGTACTTGGATTAGAAATTTGAAGTTAACAGTTATTTTTAACACTTGCAAGTTCAAACATTACTTTCCGCCCTAAGATTTTTAGGGGCTGAAAGTAACGGGCGGAAAATAGCGAGGGCAGAAACTAACAGACCCCGTTGAAAAACCCCAATTGATTATATGGTTACCTGTCGTTTCGCCCCCTTGCCAGTTCGCCCCAGTCGTTTCGCCCCCTTGCCAGTTCACCCCGTAGTGGAAGTCGTTTCGCCCCCAATGAGGAGGTCGTTTCGCCCCCAAATACTTATGAGGATGACATCGAATAAACTGACCTTTAAATGCAGTTTTTTGTAGTTGTCATAACAGAAATGTTAAAAAAGTTACGACAGTTGGCAAGAATGTGACAAAAACCAAGTCAAATAAGGGTAGGCGGTGCGTTATCTGACGCACCAACCAGTCGTATGTTAAGTTGACCTGGTATTCTCTTACACGTCCAGAATTAAGTTTCACAAGCAAGTTTAGCATTTTTTAAAACCATTTTCGATTTTTGCACCATTTATTAGAAATCATAAATAGAACCAAACAAAACAACCACAAAATATGATGTGCGACTGTTTACACAAAGAAGCACACCAACGATGTAGCAACGATAACGCAGATAGAAAGCGTACATCAGTGCTATCGATCATAATCAACACAATTAACACTCAACAATTGCGCACGAGCGTACGGTAACGTAATATGAGTTAGTAGGCCTACAAATGAACAACTTGTTTCACCTTTAAAAATTGAACTCTATCTCATCCTGAAAGGGAATTAAATAAGAAACTTCACTTCGTGGACATCGTTTGTTTCACTTATTGTAAAGGGACCTGCTTCAGAAAGATTAGGGGGCGAACCGGTAGGTCTTTGGGGGCGAACTGAAAGGGTCTTAGGGGGCGAACTGGTTTATCTTGGGGCGAACTGGTATTTAGGGGGCGAACTGGCAAGGGGGCGACACGACCGGCTACCGATTATATAGGCCTAGGCCCTAACTGTTAGACCTAACGTTAGGCTGGGTGACGTTAGAGTTACTGTATACAAGAATGTCTCCAAGGAAAACTTAGGCCAAAAATCCGGTGAGAAAACACTGTTTTCTGTAGTTACCTTTCAAACCTTCCGGTGCTTTCACACGGAGAAGACAAATTTTACTCGCTTTGGTTACAGTGTTGAATCTTAACACTGTTAGTTCTAACGTTAGCCTACCATTGAATCCTTACAAGTTACAACTTCCAAGCAAGATCAGATGCACTGTAGTCTGTATTTATTACATGGATTGAGTAATTCAGCCATCCTATGTACACAGCTGAGTGAGTCTGTGGCAACTCACATGGGTTGTGTGCGCAGCAGTACGATGTTTGCACGATGACGTCATAATACTTAGCTGGAAAATAAGGTCGACAAACTTTGTGGTCTCGAGGGGAAACAAAGGTCAGGACAAGCCGGGGACAACACGCACGGAGATAACTATGAGCCCGTTAACTTGTTAAAGGTCAACAAACTTTTGTGAATAGAATTGATACTGTGTTTATAAGTATTCGTAGTACATGAAGCAGCGTAGGCCTACCGACATAACAACACGTATTTTGGTCAAAGAAAGCTACAACAAATTTGAAGATGAACGCTAAAGACCAGTTAGCCTATGTAAGTTCTTACGGCTCAAGCTATAATTTTTGTTGTCAGTCTCTGATTGACAAGAACTAAAAATTTGAGTTCTCTGCCCCATATTGCACAACATATAGAGGCTTTTCAATTGCGTCACGGAACCGCCATGCTGGAGGACATTCATGCCAAATACACTTGGTTTTGTGCAGAACCCACTGCACAATGTACACTGTGATATGCACGGTGTGTACAAATTCAACGAGCAAGGGCGTCCCGTATGGTTTATTACGTCGTTACATGTACTCCAACATGGCCGCCGGAGAGTATTATGACGTCATGTGAAAAGCCTCTATACTGTCTTCTACCTACACGTTGGCCCGGGGGGTTTTGGTGTGCTCGCCCTTAGGCTGAGACGACAAACATCAGCTTCATGGGGTAAGGGTGGGCTAAAAATAGTTGTGGCAGGGGCTAAAGTAAGAAGGGTATAGGTATTGTTTTTATTTTGTTCTCTGTGATCCTCCCTTGTGGGAACTCGGCACCGTCCCCAATAGGGGTTCTTACGCAATAACGCAATAAACAACTGGTTTAAACATCAATAATCCGTGCGCCCTGTACATCAACTATCCTCCATTGAATGCCTTGTCTGGGTGCATTGGAGTACCACTCCGAAAAGAAGAAGAAGAACGCCAAGTTGGCAATGCCAGTTTCGTGAGACAAACTCAGAGTTAACATAACAACATAACAGGTTGAAGGGCAAAGGGGGGCCAAGGCCCCATAAGATGCCCTGAAGTCCAAGCCCTAATCAAAAGTCAAACCACCAAAGCTTGACAACAGCCCCAAACAATCAGATTCTACCACAGCCACGGAAAAACATGTCAACGTTAACCTTAAAGCAGTGAACTGAGGGGGAGTTAACTACCCAATCTGGTAGACAATTCCACTCGTTGACAACTCTATGGGAGAAACTAAACTTCCTAATGTCAAGCCTTGCAAAAGGCTTTTCAAGCTTTTTACAATGCCCACGCACCCGAGAATTACCTTGAACCCTTAAATAACTACAAGTCAGAAGGGGGTTCCTTTCACAAAGGAACTTGAAAACCTGGAGCATGTCTCCCCTAATCCTTCTCAGCTCCAAGGTGGTAAGCCCAAGATGTTTAAGCCTAGCATGATAAGGCAAATTTCTCACCTCAGAAATGAGGCGAGTGGCTCTCCTCTGAACCTGCTCTAAAAGAAACTTGTCCTTTTCATTGAAGGGACTCCAAGCCTGAGCTGCATAGTCAAGATGGGGTCTTACCAACTGCTTATACAAATTAAGCACAATATCCTTACTAAAATTGATGAAATTCCTCTTGATCAATCCAAGCACTCTATTAGCCTTTACAGCAGTGGCTGCACACTGCCTTGATGACTTTAAATCCCCAGTAATTACAACACCCAGATCTTTCTCAGAGATGACATTACTTAAAACACAACCATTCATGTTATAATCATAGCTAAAACTTTTGGGACCAAAATGAAGGACCTTACACTTATCTGCATTAAAAGACATTTGCCAGGTCTGAGACCAAGAAAATAACCTATCCAGATCTTTCTGCAGCAGTAAGGCATCATCCAAAATGCTAATCTTCCTATAAAGCTTAGTATCATCTGCAAACTTATTTATACGAGATGTAAGAGAACTATCAATATCATTGATGAAAATTAAGAAAAGAAGTGGGCCAAGGACTGAACCCTGCTGTACTCCACTTGTGACTTCTTTCCAAGAGGAGAAGTTACCATTCATCATAGGCGTTCAACTCTCTAGAGGAGAGTTGAACGCCTGTGATGAATGCATAGGCAGATTAACGGGTTAGTTATTTAGATGGAATTTAACGGTCCAGTTCCCAACCTTTTGGTTGAGGTCGAGCCGGCAGTAAGTAGGATAGGATTGGAACTGTCTAAGTTGAGGACTTAGAAGCAACAGAGGCTCTGGGCCAACGGGCCTTTGGTTATTCAAGTGGGCCTAGATACTTCAGGACGATGAGAGTGATTCAGAGTCTGCATCAATCCGCATAATTTTCTAGAAAAGGATAGAGAAGTGTGTCACGCGTGAGTCGGGAGCCGCCGGGGTTGTAGTCGAGTCCAACAAGCTCGAGTCCAAGTCCAAGTCCAAGTCCAAAAGCTCAAGTCCGAGTCCAAGTCCAAGGGGCTCGAGTCCAAGTCCGAGTCCAGTGCTCTCGAGTCCGAGTCCAAGTCCAAAAGTAGTAAGACAAGAATAGTATTTATTGGTATAGATCTAGGCCCATGGGGGCTGTGGCTGTAATAAACAAGGTCAAAATTGGACTTAATTAGTGACTCAATCTGGTTTTTTCCGTACTTGGAATTGGCCTGGAATGGACCCAACAAATCTTACTGCTTTGTTGTAAAAACTGTCAATTGACTTCGAACTATGCAGGAAAATAGACAGGTACAGGTTACTCCAGTGCAACCCTGGAGTTAATATAAACATCCCTTGCTTCAAGTTTATTGCAAGCATCTACATGCAGTACATTGACAATGAACCCAGGATGGATGTCAGTTATAGACAATCACAGCAAACAGTTCAGGGAATTGTCTACATTTATGGACAAAGGAGGAAAAGAAATCAATTTACTTATTTGCAAAAATATTCTAAGTAAGATATGGATACTCTGTGATTGAAATTAAGTGTATGAAGACTGTAACAGGAATTTGGCATATACCTGAACATTTTTGGAGTGTGTGTGGGGGGTGTAATTAACTAAATTTTTAGGGGAATCAAGTATCTTTTCCCTAGCATTTTTATGTCATTTGTCTAATTTTAAACAGGCAAGGAAAATTTTACCGGTCTTCTTTTCAAAATAAAAACCAAGTATATTTTGAGTGCTGGGGTTTTTGGTGGATCATGAAATTATAAAGAAAGGATCACAGAAAATGGTTGCCGGACTTGAAGGACTCGACTTCGAGTCCAAGCCAAAGTTCAAGTCCAGAGAGCCCGGGTCCAAGTCCAAGTCCAAAAAAGTGGACTTAAATCTGGACTCGAGGTCGAGTCTAGACTCGAGTCCTCCAGCCCTGGGAGTCGGGCCATTTCAAGGAGAGCAGTGGCGCAGCCAATGGGGGGGACAGGGGGCAAGTTGCCCCCTGCAAAATATTTTGGGAATATCTGTGGAATTGTGGGAAATTACAAGTTTACGAAATAATAGGCCTATTATTGTTTTTCTACTATTTCTTTAAAGTTTTTTAACTATAAGTAATTGTTAAACAATTCTCATGCATGCATAACTCGAATTTCCATGCAACGTATTTCCCCAGATCTCATCTGTGTCACGACAGCATGAAGCGCGCTTGCCTCGCGTTCCGCAGAAATGCCCTTTCTGCAGTCTGGCAGTAGCGTGAATGTTCTCTGGTACACATGCAGCGTATTTTGATCAGCTCAGCGTATACTGCGCAACACTGACAGACTATAAGACGTGAGCATAGGATACCATCATCGACCTATTTTCCTACGTATTGTTGAGCTAATGATATGTTAATCAACTAGATGCACTATTGGATAATACGTTGCTAATAAATAGTAACATAATAACAGCCTCTTGAACGAAATATTTCCTCACATAATTATCACAATTTCCGTTTGTTTCCGTTCCACAACCATTATATTTATATTCGATTTAAGGCTGTCAGCAATACCTAACGGTAGGCCTTAGAGTTTCCAATTTTTCCTTTTTATATATTTTGTGAACAAATTGTCTCCTTAAAAGTTTTTAGAACAAGAAAATTATGGCATTCTAAGCATGCAGTAGCGAGGCACAGGGAGTACCATTTCCTGCAGACTAGGGGTGTTTTTAGCGAAATTTCCCATGGTGGGACGCTCCGCGCGAACCGATGGTCGCGCTCCGCGTATCACTCTCACCGGTGACTAAAGTTGAAACGCCCTGGGTTAGGTTAGGCGAGGCTTAACAGCTCAGTTTCCAACCTATTGTTTGACAGCGCCCTGGGTTAAGTTTACTGCATTTAATGGCCTCTCATCCTACAAGCTACTACCGGGCAGGTTATAGACTGGTTTTACTCTGTGTTTAACCATGGATGGAGCTGAAAGCATTAGCTTACCTTTGTCTAGACAAAATAACCCTGCAAACCTGGAAAAACGTATGATGTTTACCTTATTTTTAAAGGACTGGTTTTGAAAATTAGTCTATTTAATCTGTTCGGAAAAAATCTTATTAATCACTGGGGATGGGGGTGACAATGGGCCCATGATGATATTGTCTTAATCCTATGCATATAGTAGGCAGCTTCAGGATCTTGTAGGCAATGTATTAACATGACGTCATTATAATCTTGTTATTATCATAAATTTGCGTATTTTGTATGTAATACATGCACCTTGACCTTGAAAATATACTGAAACTGAAAATATCTTGACCACTGAAGGAGAGCAACTGTAACATCCATTTGAACTCCTTGCACGGCTTCACACCTGTACACCTTTTAAAGTATAATGTCACTCGCCACTACAGGACCTGTGGATCGTGTATGGGGTAAGGGTAGGCCTATACTATCTTGATCTTCCGTGAAGCTGGAACCCTTTATCGTGAGAAAAGGTTTTCAGTTTCTCAGAGGCAGCATGCATGGATTCGCTAATGGAATGTTCTTTTACAGTTATAACTTTTATGAGCAACATCAAGCTGTCAAGTTGTTCCAATCAATGGAAGAGTGTAGTTAGTTCCGTTTAGTACGTGGATTTAGCAAAAGTAAGCCTTTGGGAATCCAGGTTTGAAAATCCCTCGGTAGCTATGTAGGGCCGAGCTGTTTGTGGAAATTACAGCTCCCTGACAGTATCGGGTAACTAATTATATATGTCTCATTACTCTCACGAGGAAGAGGAGCTCTGTTCTTTTCGATTGTGTCTTGATGGTGAGAAGTTAAGTAAGGTAGATTCGGCCAAGTACTTAGGGGTTCGGATCACAAAGAATCTAAACTGGGATAGGCACATTCAGGCTGTTTGCAATAAGGGCAACAGGATTCTTGGTAAACTCTGGAATCTGTCCTTCTGTTCTCGTGATGTTAAGTTAGCAGCTTACTGTATCACCGCTAAATGTTATAATTTTTCATTCCACGGTGAAGAAAAAATAGAGGTTTAAAAAAAGTTTTGGGGCATGTATCTGCATGTGATACAGTGCTTGATTCTACTTCTCAAGTCCTCAGCAATGCCATTTGAAGATTTATACACGGAAATGGTGAACTTTAGTAAGATGTTTTCATGTTGTATCTCTTGTGAATGATACATCCGCGCTGGGGTAGACATTGCTCATGTGAGTATTCATGTGTGTGCGCGCAATTGTATTCATGTTTGAGTGTGTTGCTTGGCCTTGCATCCACGGTACGTTGAGAAGGCATGGTCAGATAAAGCTCACACCCGGTAGATACAGTGGTTTTGCATTTATATATATATATAACCCCCTATTATTGCTACCAAACAACCCCCCAACCTCAGATCGTTACTTGTACGTTCTAGATTAAGATCTACTAATACCCAACAGGGTAATACTCTATGTAAGAAGCTGGTCCTTACAATTGCGATTCCTCCAACGTAGTGTATATTATCTCATGCAGCAAATGCCCGACTGTGTGCTACGTTGGAGAAACCAGTACGAAATTTAGATTGAGATTCAATAATCATAAACAAAGCATTCGTAACGGGAATCCCAACGGATTCCCAGTTGCGGAACATTTCCAGAGTAGCGGGCACACAGGTGACGACTTGAGGTTTTCCATTGCCCTCGGTAGGTTTCGATGCAGTGAAGACCGTAAGCGCCACGAACTCAAACTAATTTTACGTCTTAATAGCCACAGGCAAGGCCTTAATAGAGATTTTTCTTATTTATCAGGATACAGTTTCTTCAAGTAATTCAGTAATTCTGTTTCCTTCTTTTGTACAACTGTGCTACCTTGTCATTTACTCCTGCTTCTTCAATTTTTTACTATTTAGTATAGCATCTCACATTCTGAAAAGTTACGCCAATTATTGCTTTGTTATTTAATATTACTTGTAATGTACAATTTAGTGCTTTATTTTTTAAGTAGATATGAACAGTTTTTATTTGTCAGAAAGACAGTTTTATTATTTGAAAATATCTCACGCACTCGCATCTTGTCGCTTTGATAAACTGTTTAGTTACCATGGAGTTTTGAATATGTACATACGCTTCCATTCAAACAACGAAATGAGGTACGCACACTACAATTTTAGATTGTCTCGTCACTTTACATTATTTTGGCTAATCAAGCTTGCCATGGTTATGATGTTCGCGCTTCGTATTAATTACTATGTGAGAACGTGCGTTCTTTGTAACTACGTACTTTTCGATCATCATCATTATGACGTCACTTTACAACTTTTCAAACTTATTTTAATATTACGCGGTACTGTACGCATTCAACTCTATCTTGTTTGTATGTAACGGTTGATTTCCATAACACAGTTGACAAAGCCGCCAGGAGGCGGCGAAAATTTCTGTTTCAATAAATCATTCGTTGGATCTATATGCACACTCTGTTTTCCATTTTTCCTTATATGTATATATATATATGTATATATATATATATATGTATATATATATATATATATATATATATATTTGCCTAAATCCTACCTTAGGCGGACACAAAGTCGTCTAAAACCGCACCTTAGGTGAACATCATACTTTAGGCAGACATTTTGGAGTCCAGCTAATGTTTGCATCATAATTTGTCCCCTTGTGCTCATGCTAGTTCAAAAATTTCGATACCTATGAAACAGTTGTATGGCCCTTGGCATTGGGTTACTGTGTGAAAACCGTACACAAAACGCACTGCGTATAGTACACCTCTGGAATATTAGTTATATTGTTAAAAATGTCCTGTAAGGGACACGCACGTTTTAAATATTCAAGTACATATAACATGTAATATTTTGTTTATTTAATTTAATGTTCTACATAGGCAATTTACTTAACAGATAATTACTATAGGTAATGACCGTTATGCAAGACTCTTATGGTATTTTAATGATAAATTTCAATTTCGTATATGCAAATATATGCAAATATGTGATTTTAATATGTGTCCTTCTAAGGTGTCATTTTAACGAATGTCCGCCTAAGGTATGATTTAGTGGTATATATATATATATATATATATATATATATATATATATATATCTTCACTCTTCACTCTATATATATATATATATATATATATATATATATATATATATATATAAATATATATATATATATAACGCTGGATCCTACCTTAGGTCGACATCGACCTTAAGTCGACATATACATATTTCACATATTTGAATGTATCTGCACATACAGACACTAAAAATTCAAATAAAATACCACCATAAACTTCAACAGCGCCAACAATAATATGTATGGTATAATTATTATGTATGACGTACGCACAAGTTATAATAAAATAAACAAAGTATTAAAGGTATTTTGCAATATTTACGTGTTAACTTAATGTACATTTTTAGACAACGCAAGATATAACACCCCTTTTTTCACGTGCAAATCTACATACTATACATTGTGTTTATTACGTCTATATACAGACACAATAAAGAGGGCGCCATGAAGGTATTATACATGCACTTATTTCATTAAGAATGTATGCAGAAGGGGTTGAAATCGTGAACCAAACATTAGGTCGACACGAAAATGTTGACCTATCGTAATTGTCGACCTAATGTACATTTTTAGACGAAGGAATGTCGACCAAAGGTAGGATCCAGGTAAATATATATATATATATATATATATATATATATATATATATATATATATATATAGAGTGAAGAGTGAAATATAAACATGTTTATGCAAAGTGAAAATAATTTATAATATGAAGAATAAATCAAACAGAAAATCTGCCCCGACGAAAAATTGACCGTCTCCACTGGGACTCGAACCCAGATCTTCTGCTCTACGTGCAGACGCCTTACCAGTTTGGCTATGAAGCCAGTCCTGGCGCTGTTCGAGTTTCCAGAAAGGAGTCAATGATTCGCCGGGAGGGCGCTACACAGAGTTGTGGACATATATCCATTTCAAACTCCGATCGGCAGATTTTCTGTTTGATTTATTCTTTATATTATAAAATTATTTTCACTTTGCATAAACATGTTTATATTTCACTCTTCACTCTTTACAGTTTCGTATCTCTTCGCGAGATCCATGTATTTTGCGGTGATTCAAACTGATTGCATCAATCTGGTTTCCAGAAGTGATTTCTGTCAAAAGGCCGATCGGAGTTTGAAATGGATATATGTCCACAACTCTGTGTAGCGTCCTCCCGGCGAATCATTGACTCCTTTCTGGAAACTCGAACAGCCAGGACTGGCTTCATAGCCAAACTGGTAAGGCGTCTGCACGTAGAGCAGAAGGTCTGGGTTCGAGTCCCAGTGGAGACGGTCAATTTTTCGTCGGGGCAGATTTTCTGTTTGATTTATTCTTTATATAATATATATATATATATATATATATATATATATATATATATATATATATATATATATATATATATATATATATATATATATATATATATATATATATATATATATATATATATATATATATATATATATACTGCACCACTCCTCCCATGTAGCCTACATATTCCAGTTCTAACTACCCGAAGTACAACAGTCTGTTGTCAAGATTATATTGACGTAGCCACATGGAGGTTGGAGGGGTTGGGGGTTGAGCAAAGCCCTCCTTCAACTATTGCCGGAATTTTTCCATTAAAGAGGGAGAAAATAATTTGATAAACGAGGGACAGTATGAAAATGGATGAGATACGCTTCGGGGTGTGGTGAGGTTCAACTGAAGTAATAGAAAGAGTGCGCATTCCCACCTCTTCCCGTCCCCCACGCCCAGGTTACAATGACACACTTGTAGAGTACCGTACTGTAATATTACCATGGCACGTCATTAGGGGTTGATTAGGGACTGATCAAGATGGAAGGCATTTCGAAATGACCGCCGCTTTGCTGCGATTCAGTTAGCCCAAATGGAGGCGCCATTTGGTGCAAATATTTATAGGTTTTTTTTTAATTCAATTATATAATGCATGTCATCAGCCACTACTTATTACTGCTAGTTACTACTGCTAGTCGGCTATTAACATGACAGTGATGGATACGCATTCGTAAAGGAGCTGTACTGGGTGTAACGCAACCTTCATGACCAGTTTAGACCACTAGTTAAGCATGCTTGTGATATTAAACTAGTGTCATAATCTGACAGTAGATTGATTTTTTTACATTTAGGGTGAGTCCGATTTATTACATTTAGCGTTAATTTTTATAAAATTTAGGGTGGATAACATTTAGAGTTGTTATAACATTTAGCGGTGAAAATACACTCACAAAGCCGGGTCTTCTCCGCCCTGTATTAGAGTATGGCAGCAGCGTGTGGAATCCACACCAGATTGATTAGCTGGAAAGCGTTCAGAGGAGATCGGCTCGTTTTAACAGTGGTGATTTTTCTCGGGAACCTGCAGGGTCTATGACATCGATCTTGAAGGACTTCGCATGCAAAATGGGCTGATTCTGTTCACTAAAGGTTGCTTTGGTTAGGCTCATATCCATTGGACAGACTTAGGCACCTTATCCGTAGAACTCGCGGCGGAATGATGACCTCCATTTGTGTCATGCATACTCTAGAACTAGCCTAACAGCTACAAATTTAGCTTCCTACCTAATACTGTTAAGGATTGGAATGGTCTCCCAGCTGATCTCATCGATAGTACCCACGGTCATAAAGAACCGGTAAATCTTATTACCAGTTTTGTTAGGGCTTAGGGGGCCACCTCTGACACATGCGTGGTGAGAGAATGTCCGATTGAGCGGATGTGTCACCATTTCCGAAAGAAGAAGAAGAAGGGGATTGGCCTACACACTAATTAGGCTATTTCCGCCCTCCCCTAGCGCGTTGTAGAAGTTTTCAATCGGGACATGCCCCGCTCTGGTCGAAGCTCACAGTGTGGGCTTTTATAGCACTTTAAAATTTCCATACCACAAGTCCACGACCATTGAAATTTTGGGTTAGAGAGCCTTGAAAGATAGGTATGTGTTTCCCGTCATAAAAGCTACTCAGAGACGGCATTTCACAGAACAGAGTACCGAAATACAATAAAAAAAAAAATGGCACTAAAATTGGCCAATTGCCTTGAATTTGCACAGTCTGTATTTTGACTGCACTTCATCTGTCAATAAACATTTTCCTAGGTACGAGTACTGGAGTAAGTGGTCCGCTACCTGCAAATAGTCACTCATAATTTTTAACACAGTGCTATCGAGGAGCTTTCCCATTGAAAAACTTGTAGTGAACTATATCACTAGCCCTACATGAATTATCACAGGCATATGAACGATTCCATCATCCATTTGCTGAACTGATGAGCCACGCTCTCAGTAGTCTTTTCAAAAATGTACCCGCCAAACATTGTGTGAAATCCGTAACTTGAATCAATAAAATGATTTTGGATCATTTTTAACAGTTTAACTTGAGAAGAGTCACGAACAAGACAGATATTAATAGTCTCCGAGGACAGCTGCATAAAAAACTGACTTTTCAAATTAGCCTCATGGGTATTCTTGTACTCACATGCATGTGAATACGTGACGCGATTGTTTATAGGCAACTTTTTTCGGGGAAAACATTATAGAATACATACATTATAGAATTATAGGTGGTGCCATGCGTTATTCGCGTGTTTCCTCAGACTGAAAACTGGAAGCTACGACGCCGGGCTGCTTCCATACGCATACGAGGCAGGGTGAGGGCAGTGGGAGGACTGTCCTCTTCATCGCCCCCAAATAACCGCAAGATGTAAATTTCGGGCAGAAATTTGGAAAAATTCGGGGAAATGCCTACTCAGAAAACTCCCGAGCTTGTTTCAAATCCTAAAATGACATGTGAAAAATCAACAAGTTTACAAATATTCTCTAAGTTAGCCAGCCAGCAAGCCAGCCAGCCAGCCAGCCAGCCAGCCAGCCAGTCAGTTAGTCAGTTAGTCAGCCAGTCAGTTAATCAGTTAGTCAGTTAGTCAGTCAGTTAGTCAGTTAGTCAGTTAGTCAGTTAGTCAGTTAGTCAGTTAGTCAGTTAGTCAGTTAGTTAGTTAGATGGAGTTTTACGGCCCAGTTTCCAACCTATTGGTTCAAGACTAGTCGACCCCGGCCTTTTTCCAGTTCTGGCTCACTGGCTTGTTTTCCCTATTTCATTGCTAGATTCGAAAGTCCCACACCTTTGATGAAAATCTTCACTGGCTTCCTATAGAAAAACGAATTAAATTTATAATTTGCCTTCATGTTTTCAAATGTCAGTCTCAATAGTCGTGGACGAATTTATCTTACATACTCTTTGACACAGAAATCAGTACCCCGGGGACCTGTTACTCGATCTGCCAAGGACACAAGAAATATATCGGTGACAAATCACAATTAAATAATTAAGGACAATCATTAATCATCATTCTCCCCTCATTTTCACACAAGTTTCCGGTACTACACTTAAAATATGTCAGTGGCGTAGCCACTGGTGGTTTGGGGGGTTAGAACCCCCATGACCCAACCTTGCAATGCAAAAACACCTTAAATAGCGAGGTTTTCTCTCTATCCTTAGACTTTTCCCTCATGTAGTGCCCCAACGCCCCATGACACTAACCCTAACCCCCATGACACAATCCTGGCTACGCTACTGACCTCTGTACATAATCATTACACAAGCAAACAGTCCTCACAGTCTTGAGTAATACAATAGGTCGAGCTTCCATCGAAATGCCGCGAGTATCTGTATTTTTAAGTTCAAGGCTTGCTGCGAGGACTATTTGTGTAAGTCTCATATAATAGACCTTCTTTTTCGAATGGACCTGTTATTGAAGAACTATACACATTATACGAACCTGCTTTGTAGACCAAATTTTTGATTAGCCAAAACGATCCATAGGAATGACTTCAAGTGAAACAACGAACGCACTTTGTTGGGTGGGAAAAATCAGAGTTACACAGCGCCATTCATAACATTGGCTATAATATGGGCTATATACAATGGCTGCGCCAGAATTTCAATATGAGGGGGGGGGGGGGACTAGAGGCAAAGGATAATGTAGGGAGCAAAAATTTCGCACGTAGCGAGAAACCGAGCTCAAAGAGGTAGTGGGGTCCAGGGGACGAAGCCTCCGGAAGGTCTGAGGTTTAAGCATATCTCTGGATAAAAATTTAATCTCTGGAGAGGAAGTATTTATTTTTTCAGTTAACCCAACTCCTAACTGACGTAAGCTGGGGAGGGGTCAAGTGGGGAGGGAAAGCCAAAATCTGGGGGAATGCCCCCTCTTTCCTCCTGTCGCGCCCCATTGGCAATATATTTCATGTAGTGTGTGCAGCGTTAATTATATTTGGAGGATACGTTACGAAATGATAATACTAAAACAGTGTTATCATGGAAGAACTGATGTTAGCATGCTTTTTGTAAAGTGTCCTCACTTGCTTTGGTTTTTTAACTTCACATTTTTATTTGAGAACGAATGAGGATAAAGCCTTGCTCTACGTTGTCCTTTCACGCGTTTTCCAAAACGCGTTACGTTGAGGTCGTGAAATCGGGCATTCACCATGATTTTTTTTCTAAGGCACGTAGGACAAACAAAACGGTCCTCGTTTTCTCCAAACCGCTGCTCTTTTTCTAAGGAAAACATGATGGACAAAATTGTCCTCGTTTTTCCATTCCACTTCTCGACTTCTGTGTTCCTAAGCTGTCTCGGCATTGTTTGCGTATAGTGACCCGTTCCATTGAGGTCGTGAAATCGGGCATTCAACGCATCTTTTTTCTAAGGAACAGAAAATGCAAAATTTGTCCGCTTGTCTGTTTTACAGAAAGAAAAATAACGTCGTGAATGACCTAAATTACTTCAGGGAGGTGTGGTTACACCTCCCTGACTACTTCCTCCTTAGTGCGCGATATATTATGATACTGCTTGCAACTATTAATGGCGCACTTTCTGATCTTTGGCATCTCATAGTTTTTGTTTTAAAAAATCGATACGGACATAGACGTTTCAATGCCTCCAGTGTATTCTGAGGAACTAAACACTGCAAGACCCCCAAACTGCACCGGACCTAAATAGCTAGTTGTATTTTTCCTACATGGACCCTAAAATAGTTGTTCTTGTCTAGTACCAAAACTAGTTTACTTGTCCAGCCCGACAGGCCGGTACCAAAACAAAAGTAAAAACTGCCACATAAACGGCAACATCATGTAACATATAAAGGATAAGTTTTAATAATATCCTTCTCTGTGGGTCAGAATAAAGGACTATGAACGAAAAAATCTCCTTGTTTAGCTGTTACTGATTTTCTGAAGGTCAGTAAATACTAGCGTAGTGAAATAATTTATACTTTCTGAGGTCAGAGTGGAATTCCAGGGTACATTGGGGGAAAAAAGGTTTCTGTGACTACGTCATTAAATAGAGTGTTTGTCTAAAACGCACTTATGTCAAAAGTAGTTGGCACTTTTCTCAGTGCGGTACACAGAAAAAATTATATGACCAATAATGATTGACATGTTTGCTTACTAAAGAGGCCTTTCTTCCTTTTGACACCCATTTCATTTTGTAAGAAGTTTAAATAAATTTGAATTCACCGAATACCGGTTTTCATGTAAGTTTATTCAAAGACACGTTATTTCAGGTAAAGATATTACCGATAGCATCATGACGGACTTCAGTCGGTAGCAAATCACACAATTTTGTTAGTTTCCTTGTGAGACCCAACACAGACCGAGTACCAGCAACCTGGAGCAAAAGTAATGTGGAGTGTTGCACGGTATTCACATTTCTGTTGTTAACCCTATATTAATTATCATCACATAGTTTACAGTTTGGTAATTGATACTGATGGTTTTCAAGAACACAATTTAAGCTGGCCAAAATATAACCATCAGGACAAACTAATGTTAGAACTGTCCTTGGAATGAAAATTGTAAAAATAGAAAGCCCAAATCAGAAATTACCCTACATTGTCGAATGGTCACTTTTTGATGGGTTTTGACGGGTATTGCGGCTCTTTTCTTACTTTTAATGCCTTTTACATCAAATGCCAAATTTTGTCATATTCATGTTACTGCAGACTTGAAGTGACTGTAAGGAGAATTTGAATTATCTAGGGTGAGAATATTTGGCCTTTAAGTAATTGCCACCAAACGCACAACCTTCAGACCTATACCTTCCGAAGGTCATTTGTGGTCCGACATCTAACTGGCCGAAACTGGAACATAAACCCCACACCATCTTTTAGTCAAAGGCAGAGAAGCGAAGAAACAAAAGTCACAGCGTCCTCGGTACCTATTATTTATGAATTAAAGTGAACCGCCACCAACATTTCAATGCATACTTTAAAGACCTAACCCTCTCTGCCCGAATATGTTGAGGGTGAGAGAAAACAGCCTTTAAAATGAATATGGCTTTGCAGAATTAAATTTTGATCTTCCAACTGACAAATTTTAAATGAAATGGTGTGAGCCAAAGAAACGTCTGTTTCACCGATTCAAATACTTATATATATACCAGCTAATGGTTCAGTAGGTACATCGAGGTCTGCCTTCACCTTCATTGCAGTAATTCGGTTCAATGACCTCTCACTTTCAAGCAAAATTGTCATCACTCGATATTTGTTTTTATATAATCTATAAGTACGAACTTGTTCAAGGGACTTTTCCTGACGTAGAAGTGGGTACGCACAGATGTCTTTTGGTGACACTTAAAAAACATTCATCAATTTCCTTTACAAGTTGTGGATCACGAGCCCAGCAAACTCTATAACGGGACTTTCCCTAAAGCTATCCCCCTTCGAAGAACAGAAATTAGCCGCATCCATTACAGTATAATGGAGGTCAGAAAGCTAACACTGCAAGAGGGAAACTTTCCTTTTTACTTTAAATAGGAATTTACGGGGAATTTTTATGAGTTACATATAAACAGTAGTTTTGGAAGTGATTGAAAGCGATTACCCAAATTTACGCCAGAAGGAAGAAATTGATGAGAAGACATGGAAGAGGGCGCATGGCATTTTTGATCGCTATCAAGCATGGATGGTAACTTTTTCCAAAATTGTAATTACAAAAGATTGTGGGAGAGAATATTGGAATGAGTCATTTTGTCAGATTGCAAAAGCGACACATACGAAAATTTTCAAATTTGCCACAGTAAATATGCTATTGCTAAAGCGACACATGCTATAATTTTCCTATAATTTTACTTAGCATCTGTAGTGAGTTTGGAAAGAGCTCTGTATGGATCTAACTCTATCTACAGATCTATGGCTCTCTTGGCTAAAAATTCCCCCTGTAAGCTAACTTCGACTACAGACCATTTCCTAGATAACAGATGCGTTTGAGAAGTTCCGACTTTTCAGTGTGAACCGAAAAATATCGTACCATGATGCCATTATCCCATGTAAAAGGGCCTTGGACTGCGGGCAGTAGCGTAGCTGAGGAAGGGGGCGAATGGGGAAAGTTGTCCCTGGCACCACCTCAGTGAGTTTCAAATCGAGATCAATTAAATAATGCTGGACCTACCATTTGCCTTATTAAAAGGGAGAGCAAGCGGGACGGGGAATTCCCCCGGTCGGAATCAAAGATCCAATTTGGTCTGAGAGCCTCATCCCCACCCTGACGATCTTCTTAATTTTGCTTACAAGAAGATATTCTTCAAGGAAACTCAAAATTCCAAATTTTCTTCATAAAAATCCAAAATTGTTTCAACATAAACTCTAGGTTTTCAAACATTCTGAAAAGAAAGGAAAACAATTTTCAGTTTTCACTGCACGATAAAATATGAAACCTCAACCAACTTCAGCATTGATTTTGCCTTTATAAACTTGGGCAAATTGATCTTCAATAAATACTTCAGTTTTCAAGTTCTCCTCTTAATTATTTTTCAAATTTTCTGGGATAAAATTCCTTCCATATATAAACTTTCAAATATACGTTAAATAGTTAAAATGCGGAAGCGAAACGTTTTCAGGAAATTTCTCAATATCGTCCGAGGGCCTTAGGCCAAATTTGTACGATGATAACTCCGTCAGAACCCAACAAACCCCGCCACCTGTTTGACTTTTGCTATAAGAAGGCAACATTCGTCTATAAAACCCCGAACATCTGTCATAAAAATAACCATTTTCTTCAATATAAGCTTCAGAATTACCAATGTTTTTAAAACGGCAAACGATTTTCAGTAAATTTTCCAATGACGTCGGATAATCCGCACAATAAAAGAAATCTAAGCCAATTAAATCATGGTCACCCATATATTCTATACTTAATTTCAGTGCTCTTGAAGGAGAGATCAGTTCATCAAAACCCCAAATTGTTCAATTTCACCTTACCAAAAGTCTAAATATTTTTTTCATTAAATTCCAAAATTTATCCAATATAAGCTCTTTATTTTCAAATCTTTTCTTCAAAAAGGTAAAAACAGACAAATTTCCAGTTTCTTCTGAGAGCCTTAGTAATCGGCATACATTAAAATGGTTCAGCCCAAACAAATTTCAGTAACCCATAGGATATAAATTTTCGATTTTACTTATATGTAGAGCAGGGTTTTCAATTTGTCAATTTGTTCAATGAACTTTACAAACTTTAAAGCCAAATTCCTAAAAAAAGAATCAAATTTTCTTAAAAATAAGCTCCGGACTTTTATTTGAATCTTTAAAAAGCCAAAATTTTCGGCGCGCTGCGCGTGCCTCAAATTCTACAAGTCACGTCCCACCGGAAACTTATTGCCTTTTTCGGGACTTCAAAATGCTTGCCCCGACGTCGGGCAGCTCCGTCCCCGGTCGGGAAAATCTTGGTGCCACTCCTGTTTTTTGCATGATATTGAAATAGCCATTTTAATTTTTGAGTAGTGTAAATATTCAAAAGATTGGGTCCGCGGAAGTTGAGGGTAGGGGCTCTAATTTCGTTTCTTGCCCGGATGCCACAAACCCTAGATACGTCACTGACTGCGGGTGGGGGGTGGGGGCTGCGGGGACTTAAAAAATTTCCATGATTGTAAATATACCACGTACTAGTGATGGTAGCGCGTTTCATATGTAGTGTATGCAGTGCAACTACAGGTTTCTGCTCGAGAGGCTTCGGTCCTATGCAAGTTTTTTTCGTCATAAAACTGGTGTCTCTCTTTTTCCATCCCTTTCTAGGTTAATAGAAGAACCACATTAAATCCAAACATTTCAATGCATGTGCGTTTCGAGAGCAAACCTAAGGCGACAGGCAAAACAGAGGGGTTAAAACATGCATTGTCAGCAAATTAACGGAGAGCTTCTTAAAATTCCGCTGCATGAGGGTGAGGCTTGTTGACTGTAAAGGAGAATGATACAACAAAGAACCACATTTTCTAAGATTTGGAGACCCTGTCAGTCACTGTTTACTGACTGCCGCTGAACCAAACATTAACGATAACAGAAGTTAATGCCTCCAAAATGTTGTTTACAAAAAAAGTTAAGTTTAGTTTAGTTCATTATAGTTTGTTGACCACGTTATTGTTCGTTGGCCACGCAGAGGCCCCCTGTGTTCTGGGGGTCGGTTGTAGAATATGCCCGCGGTATTTCCCACCTGTCGTAAGAGGCGACTAAAGGGAAACCAAATTTTAACTTGAATCATAATGGAAAATAAATTTAAACTCTCATCTAACTTGACCACGTAGAGAATACGTTGAAGGAAATGCGACAAACTGGTAACGTTGAGCCACATGATGAAAAGAAGTGGAAATCGAGGGTCTAGGAAAGGGGTCAATAGTGGGTATGGGCTAAGTATTAAGATTTACGATTCAGCATTTATCCTTTAATTAATCTTAGCTGTGCAAGTCGCTTGTAAATTACATTTTTTTCTATAGTACATTTCTCAAGGAGTCTGAATATTGGCAAAACAGCGCTAATATCGAGCATTGTAGTATGGAATAAATCGGCTTTTCATTATAACCGCAATAAAACCATGAAATCTAAATTTTCAGTTCCATTTCCATCACAATTTATTAGTATAGGTAAACTTGATTTTTTTTTTACAGTACCCTCTTGTCCTAAAAACCTAAAAAAAAAAAAAACACCCCAAAACCTAAAAATGAACACTAAGGCTGTTGCTGCTAAATTCAAAGTTCTCACTATGACGAAAGTGTTAAACGTGGAAGCGTTAGAAAATTTCTACCAAGATGCAACTTCATATTTCTTTTAAAGAGGTAGATAAAAGACTTTCAAATTTGGATTCAAAATCAGTGCCGTCGGAAGGTATTTTCGAATGGGGGGCTGACTCGGGCTGACTATCTAAGCGGAGCGCCACCATCAGTTGGCGCGGAGCGTACAGAAAATTTTGAAAAATCCCAACCCCTCAGACAGCTGGAAATGAATTTCCTGGGCTTGTTAATAGTATCTAAGCAGTCCTTATTTTGACCTTTCGTTGTAATAAAATGCTCACTTCCAAAAAAAAAAAAAAACTATATATGACAAAATTATTGGGGGGGGGGGGGCTGCAGCCCCCCAGCCCCCCTGCTTCCGACGGCCCTGAAAATAAGTGCTAATATAGGCTACAACAAACAAATTTCTGGTCATGAAAAATCAAATCAAACATTGTTATCTACAATTTGAAAGTAAAATTGCCCAGCTCCCCAGCCTCTCCAAAAATGTTGAGGGAAGTGCGGCGCCCTAATGATATCAAAGACTCAGATTGGGTGCAGTCAACTCTCAACCCAAACTACAATTTTTGAACGGATCTACAAAAACTACCAATCGGCACACCTCTTTGATTGTCAGCAAGTTAAAAAAAGCAGAATACTGTAGCTCATAATACACAGCATGTACTCAATTTACTGAGAATGTTTTGATTACTTATTGGGGTCTTGTATAGAGCGCTTTCAAGTTACTTCACAATGGTAAGCCACGCCCACTGCCAGGCAAAAACCAACAGTGCTTAAATGCAACACACATACACGCGGAACGTCACTGCTTCTCAGCTGGTCGCACTAAAATGCGTACTACACTACCTTTTGCTCGTCAAAGAGGGCGGGGCTTGTACCTTGGGTGAAAGCACTCTATATTGCCCCTGAAGCAATAAACTGATTTTGTCTGGATGAAGATGGTTTAAGGCAGTTGTGGGAGGGGTTTGAATTGGTAGGTTAGGAGAATTGGAAATGTTTGCGGTGAGAGCATTAGGCCTTTAAATGTATTTGACCGTTACTTGACTGTTCTGCAGAAAAAAATGCGCAATCGTCCGCCATAACGTAAAAGAGGTGGCGCTGATCTTCTTCCCATCTTTTTCTATAGGGAAGCAAAAGACTCGTAAATATATTGTTTACATTTGTGTCCAAGCATTCAAGATAAGTTAAAACATAACTCCCAGGGACTTTAAATTCAATAAAGAGAAATGATTTTTATGATACATCATGGTTTGTTTCCTTTTTATATGTAAAGTTAATAGCCTCCTTGTCAACTCTCTCGGGGTTAATAAAATCAATAACTATAACACTGCCTCTGCGAATGTGAGGCGTCACCTTATGTCTGGTCAAACAACGTTATGGCACCCATTCTAGACTAGTTCGATTTTATTCAGAACAGATCTTTACATAATTCTACCTACGTTCTTTGAAGACTCTTTTTGTGCGCACGTGTTTGAGCGCCATCGATCCTTTTTTAAAGATTTCAAAAATAATGCAGGGGGATGTACTCGGAAAAGGTTCAGCCCACATTTACAGTATAAAAACACCCAGTGACGTATATTTCATCCTCCGTGCATTGATGCTATGTGTTTTTTATTTCATACAAATAAATTGTCACCGTTGTGTCAAATTCAGGCTTTGTTACTGTATCAGACAGTCAGAGGTGAGTGTCAGCTAGGGGTTTTGTCTGCAGTTGCATATAGTCCACGGTAGTTTACTTTTCAAGTTTATTTTAAAAGAATGTGAGACTCCCTTCGTGTATGGGCCTGTCTAAGAATCGGACTCATCCCTATGGAAATATCTAGAATTGTCACGAAAGATGTAAAAGAGCAGAAATTTGAACAATTAAATTCTAATTTGCGAAGATAATCTTGGAGGTGGTGATTTTTGTATGGGCAAGTAATGTACGCATCATTTGGAATTTTCAGATTAGGAATACATTCGTAAGGTATGTACACACATTCTTCTTAAGCTTAATTGTTACCATAAATAGGCTAAATAGCATTAAGAGTATATGTATAGTCCTACATGTAACCGTAACGAGACATATATTTTTAGATATAAGCTGATCAGATGATGTCGTCACTTTAGAGGTACTCCCTAGTACGTTTAAATTTCGACATGCTTACTTGAAAAATTGTAGGGATTGTAATTTCCATGCAGTAGCTCCGCCAGTATTTTTTTTTTTTGGGGGGGGGGGGCAATGGGCAAAGGAAAATGTTGGTAGCAAAAACTTTCGCGCACAGGACGAACCAAACACGAAGCTCGAGCCCCGCCGATGGGGGAGGGGGTCCAAGGCAAAGCAATCTTGCAAGGATAAGCACCTTATCTCTCAATATTGAAAATGTTAGGCCTACTATCAAAACTGTTGACAAAGTCAAAAACATTGGTATGTATCTTGACTCTACTTTACCTATGGAAAGCTTTGTCAATGAAAAGGTCAACTGCTGTTCTTTTTTATCTTAGAAACATTACTCATTGTCATTGTCTCAGTCCTTAAGCTACCAAACTGTTTGTTCATGCTTTTGTAATATCTCGAATTGATTATGGAAATTGTTTACTTTTTGGGATCAGCTCCAGTTTGCTATACGTCGACTCCAGGTGTTACAAAACAATGCAGCCAGGTTAGTTTATAATCAAAATGATTCTTGCCATGCTACTCCTCTCCTTCTTGAATTACATTGGTTACCAGTCAATCAACGCATTACTTTTAAGATTCTTGTTTTTTAACTGCTTGAATAATAGAGCACCGACTTATCTGTCTCAACTGATCTCATCCTACAAACCAAATCGTTCTCTTCGTTCAGCTTCCACAAACTTGCTAGTCACTCATAGATCATTAAATAGATATGGTGACAGAAGTTTTTACTTTGCTGCACCTCGCCTCTAGAACAATTTGCCAAACCACATACGTACTGCTGCCTCTTTAAGTTCTTTTAAACATTCCCTTAAGACCCACCTTTTAACTGAGAGTTATAATCTTAATTAGTCTTTATTTTGCTTTTATCTGTGCTGCAGGCACTGTATTTTGTTTAGGTTTTTAAGCTTTTATCACTTTCATCCTTTGTATATACCTCTAGTTTTACCTCATTTTGCACTTTTCTTATTGTATTATACACTCTTTAATTTGCTATGCGCTTTGAGCTTTTTAAGATAAAGCGCACTTACAAGTGTCTTATTAATAATAATTAATGAAAGCCCCGGTGGGGTCTAAGAGCGAAGTTCGGAGGCTTTGTGGTTTAAGCATATCTGTGAGGAAAAATTAGATCTAAGCTAAGTCTTACGAAAGATACATCATGTATTTTTCTGTTCATCCAACCAACTTCTAACTGACGTAACTGGGTGGAGAAGGGGCAAGGGAAAACTCTCACAGTCAAAATGCCTCTCATGTCTGTCCACGTAGCGCCGTTTACTATCTCCATAGTTGTTTGATAAAGAAGTCTATGATGACGTAACTTGAAAATTTTGGGTTTAAATCACTTAATTACATTAATTACAAAATGCACTAATTTGTTTTACCTACGAGTCATGAGTTGAGGACAACCATATTTCTCTTACAAATGTTGGGAAAATTTTGGATACTTTATCGGTCAGCAACTTTTTGACTAATGAAAAACCTTTGGCTTAATTGTGAGCCCTTAAAACAAAAGCAAAAAACAAAACAGAAACAAGAAAGGGAATCAAAAAATAAAAGAAGAAGAAAAAAAAAAAACACTTAGTTTCTGAAGTCATTGAATGTTTAGGCAGGAAGGTACTTGACGGTATTGAAACAAGTGACTCTTTTCCTGGGGAAACCAAGTAGGTCGAACAAAACAGAAATGAAGCAGTTAAGAACTTTTACACAAATAGGCAGTTAATTACCCCCATTGACCAATTAGGAAGTCATGAATGAAACTAAGATGAGGTTTACGTTATAGGAATGGCAGGTGGCGGAAAGGGGAGGGGGTGGACTGAATGCTCACAAGGGGGTTTTCAATCGGACTGGTCACTTGATTACCACTCACCTCGGCCCATTGTTGAAAAAAACCTGGTACTGAATCAGGCGAAGGGTTTCGTACTGGATTCTCTGAGACTATTACAACTTTACAGCTGTCACGTACTATAGGAATGAGTTTGGCCATGGAGGAACTAAAAGGAATGTAAAGAACTCACCGATGCACTGTCTATAGAGACTATGCTGCACCGACTTCAATGCGATGCACGTCTCTCTACTTTTTCACCCAGGCTTCCGTTGTGCAATACATCTATTGCGCCTAATCAGTTCCTTGCAGTATGCCAAATGAAGACGTGGTGACGTCAGGTAAATAACCTCTGTATATGAAAAAAAAACAGAATGTTGTTGTCCATAGACAACTTGAAACACTACACAATCATAATAACAGAGGCACAACCGTCATTAGAGCAGTCCCGCATATATAGCCAAACATCGTCTTGAAGGGGAGGGACGAAATGACTTAAAAAAGGGGGGGGGGGGATTCGGACCTTCCTTAGAGTCATCTTCAAGTAACAAGCTTGCGACTTTCTATCGTACTTCAGAAAAGTGAACTAAATTACTTACGGCGGCGGGTATTGATAAAGTATAAAGCTGGTCCGTTATGCATGCACAGTACATATTGAAAGAGCGCCATCCCTTCTGCATGTCAATCGCCCTAATACGAAGTAGTAGTGATCATCAACAAGTAAAAACTACTCTTCATAATTTTGTAAGTCTACAAGTTTTGTAAGGTCTGGTCAGGGACTATGAATGCTTAAATTTGAAGCTCCTCTTTACGATTTTGTATAATTTGTCCATGAAGATTCCCCTTAATGTAAGCGAGTGAGATGAATGTGTTATACCGTGTCAGGCATTTCGATAAAAGGTTCAAAGTTAAATTTATTTTCAAATAGGCTATGGTTCAAGTGCAAGTTTGGTTCCCTTTAGCTATTTAGTCGCCTCTTACGACAAGCGGGAAATACGGTGGGAATATTCTACAACCCCCAGCCCACAGGGCCCCTAAATGTATGAATAATCCATGTAAAAAAGAAACATGTATTTTAAGGACCAATTCTCTCACCCCAATTCTCCTAAGATTCTTACTTAAGCCCCTCCCACAATTGTCTGGAATTTATCCTCATCCAGACACAATCTCGTTTATTGTTTCAGGGTCAGGAGCGTAGCCAGGTTTCTGTCATGGGGGTGGTGTCATGGGAGGGGGGTTGGGACACGACATGATGGAAAAGTCTAAGGATAGAGAGAAAAACCGCTATTTTAGGTGTTTTTGCATTGCAAAGTTGGGTCATGGGAGGGGTGGGGTTTGAAAGGTATCTGATGATAGGTGTGTTTGAGAACATTTGAGTACGGTAGGCCAATGGTTCCGTGGCTGGGATATGAAATCTTGCTCGAAAGACTATCTTCAGTTGGCGCGGAGGGTACAGAAAATTTTGAATAATCGTGACCCCTCGGACAGTCGGAAATGGCATGCCTCGGGCTTGTAAGAAGTAACTGAGTTTTCCGATTTTCTTTCAAGTGTGACACCACTGTATCAGGGTGGTATTGCGGTGCGCTAGGCGCGCCAAAATTTTTGCTCCTTTTAAACAAATACATGTAGATATGAAGCTTGTATTGCAGGAATCTTTGGATCTGGGTTTCTTGTTAGGAAATTTAAAGAGTTGAGGGATTACTGAAGAATCTGCACTTCCTTCATATATTGGTGAAATCTGAGAATGATTGCACGACGACTGAATCGCTGTTTCTAAATAATGTTATCTACGAACTGACACTCTCCGATGGCATTTCAAAAGTTTCCCAAACTTTGTCTTTTTTAGACAAAATATTTCAAAATCAAGAGTTCTTATTGAAGAAAATCTGGAATTCTATGAAAGACAGTTTACAAAAACAGCAATATAGCTGCCGGTATCTCTTGATGATGTAGTGTCACTACGTATGGTAAATATCCGATTTTGTCGTTTCCAGAGCTCGGAAAAGTTACCAAACTGATTTATGAGCAAGAACTAATGCATTATATAATGCATTATACGTTGCATTTTGCGGCGCGTGAGGCGCGCCGGAAATTTTCCTTTTTTCGAAATTTGGAAAAAAGAAAAACGGGGTTTCTGACCCGTGAAGTGGGGGGAAGGGGGGGAGGCGTAAGCATGCTTCCGCCCCTCATTTTTCTCGGGGGCTGTCGCCCCCAGACGCCTATGGTGACCATCTTTCATATTTTTGGGTGGGAGTGGGAGATTGGTCTATGACATAGGCGTAAGAGGCTAATTTTTATGGGGGTAAGAACAATTTTGCCCTTATTATTAAACCATCTATTATGTGTTGCCCAACGGTTTTGACCGATTGGGCCAATTGGTTTTGCCGAATTGGAAAGTGTCCCCTGCACCACTGCCTCGTACGCCTCTGATCAATGATTGTAACAAAAATAATTTGTTGAAGTCTGTTTAGTTGTCTTGAATGATCCACTATATGTTTTCTAGTTCAAATCAAAATCAAGTAACAATGAAAAGGGGGTGTTAAAAAGACAACAAATGTTTCAAAAATATACTACTACGCCAGGAAAAAACCAGAAAACAAAAAAATGAATTCTCCCTTTGGCGCTATCATCTTACATCACTGATCAACAGATGACAAGAAGCGATCTTGCACATTTTGTTTCGCGGTTAATGGAACCGAGACGAAAAGAACAGCTGTGCAGCGTGCTTATCTTCAATGGCCTATTTAATTCGAGCCACATTTCAATATCATATATATCAGACGCTTGTATGGAGTAGTGGAAAATGGAATGAGGTATCGCGCAATGTTACAGTTCTCGTAAAGCCTATTCACTTGCTGTCGCAGGCTACATTTGTGCATTGCTACCAAGCTCAAGGAAAGGTTTTACGGACGGAATACAAACTTGCTTACTTTGGTTTGGAAGGGTTGTTTGTGAATCGAGTTTCCTGACAACGTAGAAAACCAAACGGAAACGAATGAAAATCATCATCGTTATGATTTGTGCATAATACACTGTCACATTGGACGAAGTACAAAAGTCCCGTGGTGCAACAATATACTAAGCTTGGTTCAAAACTTTACTTATTTCGGTAACTGGAAAATATATGTTTGTTTGGCGCTTTGAAGATATGTTTCCGTTTTGAATGCTGTACCCAAAACGAAACAGGTATGCCATTACACTCACTTATTAAGTAACTGGAATAAGGTTCGTCGTGGAATCGCTGAGTTTCATTGTCGTATAGCTGTAGTTTTAAATAATATAGGATATAGGGTCTACAACCACAGTTATAGTAACGTTACATACAATGTATGACTTACCAAAGCGGACATCATATTCCCCAAATCATTGAGCCCAGCTGCTGGCGCCACCGAGGCGTATTTAACACAATACCTATTGTAAATAATTAAAGAGAAAAATTTTCGGTTTATAAAATTGCATTGTTCTCGGTATAATCGTGTTCAGTTGGTTACCGCAGAATCACCAAACTTTAACAAACTAAATACAGTTTTTTCCTCGCACCGTCAGAGACTTGAACCTACTTCATATATTTCTGACCTCCAGGACCTCAAATCATGGAAGTACTACCTCGAGGTAGTACTTCCATGCTCAAATTATTCAAGAATGTTCATGTCTTGAGGTTTCTCAGATGCATGGGGTGAATAACTCAGTTGCATTCACACCACACCAACCTGTGCATTTCATTCCACCTGCATGGAATATTGCACAGTATATATACATTTCGGATCCAAAATGATTCAGATGTCAACTAGGCCTATGGCGTACAAGGGGCAATATGGGGTGCACGAATAATTTTTTGTCCGAGCTTAACAATTTTGCCGTCAATGGACCGACCATATTTTGATGACTGTGAGATGGCTTGTGGGCCAAAATTTTCGTGAGAGCAAATTAACTACACTGCATTTTGTCTTTCGGATGATTTCAAAATTCAGTTAACACAAGAGCGGAACGATGGTGACAATCCTCCACCGCATTGTAACCGGTATAAGCAAATCGTGAGGTTGTTGAGAGAAAAGGGTGGTGGGGAAGAAATATGAGTCGTTAACTTGAGTTTTCCATTTTCATTTGTAAAAAAGCTTACCGTTTCACTCTAGAAATTGCATCTCTCTCAGTCTCTCCAAACAATTTGACCGGGGCTCTTGTCCCTCTTTTCCTCTTTAGACCCGTCGGGCAATGTACGTAGCTATAGGCTACAGGTTGAAGGCATTTGAAGTGTACAAAATATGGTGCCTGTTGTTTTCAGAGATAGGCCTACTCAGTTTCAGGCACAGGATTTGTGTCTCTTTGGGATCTTGAAAAAATTTGGAAGCCCAAAAGTTTGAACTAGCATATTACCTCGTCTACCGGTGGAGTCATTGGCTGTCTGGGGTTTCTTTAGTCACGTGACAATTTGTTATTCATTATTTTAAATCCAATGAGAAAACTATTAACTTTTCCTCTTGCTTGTATTTTTTTTGCTGCAAGAAACGTTTATAAAGAAATGCACTAAAAACAAAAGACTTCTCTTCTTTTGGGGTGAGAGGTTTTGCCCTTTTAAAAACGACTAACTACTTCATTCACTCATTTTCTACGAATTCCTTGATATCTGGCAAAGTTCATCGTAACGGACTAAACGTTATTAGTCAAAACTTACCGTATTCAACAGTTCCAAGAGCATGCCTACACAACGTTGGTCCGAAACTAAGACAATTAGTCAAACATTGTTGACGAATGTAATTAGTAGTTTAGGCCACCATTTTGACTAATTCCTGTTTACATTATAGTTCTCTCAAATTATGTAGACCCCCTTCTGGCAAAAGAGACATAGTCCCCCACAACTTCCCCGAAAACGTCATATACCGAGCTACGCTTTTATCGCTGGAGTGGTACGGTAATTGTCTTTTCGCCGAGCAGCAACACCGTGACCGGGTGAAATGCAGGCCCTTTCAGTTCACAAGCTGCGTATGCATTTGGATAGCTTTCCCTTTAATGAAACCTTTAAAAATAAAAAATATCTCCTATAACTCTTGACCAATTTAAAGATGGCACGTACAATGCCTCACTGTCAAGAGTTTTTAAACCGAGAGTAGGATTAACACAGCGACGGCGCACGTTTGATCGATATTGTTTCATTTTAAATGCTTATCAGGCCTATTCATCTGTGCAATGATCAACACCTGTGCCACGAGATCTGGAGATGATATACTAGCTGCAAACGGTCCAACATAGGAACTCCATGTTCATCAGCAGGGAGCCCTACTTCCAACTTTCTGTTCCCAAAACCTAGGGCTTCACTCAAGTGCAATGGATTTGTTGAAGGTCGTCGATTACAGATGCTGTGCACTGTGCATGAGTTCATGTAACCTTGGCTTCCACGCCACCACTCAGTTTGGGCTTTCCCTTTTCTTCTTTTGCTTTCTTTTCCATCTCTTTTAACATTTTGTGGCAAATTAAAGGGGCGGCCCATGTGTGCCAACACTTAAAGGCCCAGTTCTCTCACCTCAAAAAGTACCAATTCTCCCAACCTCCTTACTGAAGTCCCTCCCACAATTGTCTGAAGTTCATCCTCATCCAGATACAATCTCAGTTTATTGCTTCAAGGTGAGCATAGAAAAACTCAATTTATATAATCAAAACACTCTCAGTACCAGTCATGCTGTGTAACATAAGCTTTAGTACTCTGTATTGTTAGCTCAACCCACTAACAGTGGGTAGAGCTTATGTTATACTGTATATGGGGTCAAAATGTCTGTCTCCCACTTTAAAAAGTTTCACTGCCTTCAAATCTGGTCAGATTTGTCTGATTTTTCCAGTGGAGGATTGGGCCCATGGGCGTCCGCAGGTATGGGCAAGGGGGGCACTCCCCCCCCCCTGGAAAATCAAAAATTTGGAAAAACGTACAAAAATCAAAGCAAAAACCGAACAAAACGTGTTTTCCAAGTTTCTATGCGAAAAATAGGCTTTAGAAATGCCATTTCCAGCGATCTGGGAGGCATTTTGGGCTGAAATTTTCGCATGCTTTGTGTCAATTCATGGTGACTTGGAGGTTTTGCCTCCCCCTACTAATTTTGCCCCCCCTGACTTTTTTCTGCGGACGCCCATGCGGATTGGCATAAGCATGGCAACAGGTCTATCATTTTTGGAGTGGTTTGGTGCAAAGAATTTGGAGAAATCATTACTTTTCTGTATTTTCCCCTCAAATGTCTCAGACTGTTACATAATCAAAATAGCTTGCAAAGCAGTCATTTATTTGTCAGCTAATTACTTATCCTTCAGTAATTTTGATATCTATTACCAAGGAGCTGCTATGGCACAGGTCTTTTCTTTGCTGTGTGAGGGCACTTCCACAGTGTGTGGTCATTGTAATGCTGTTTGGCTCGTCACCATCTGGTCAAGCTTGAGTAAAAGTGGCTATATGATACTTGTTACAATTCGGAATAATGTAAACTTGAGTGGACCAGAAGTACTTCCATGAATGGACACAAATCAGAAGTATCAGCCTTCAGATGAATGGTGCATTGAAGTTTCTTCCAGCTCCTCACTTTTTGTGTACAAACGTCACAGAGGGGTGAACTTGGGAGGTGGCAGGAAGAGGAAAACATATGGAAATGGTGGGAAGGGAGAAAGGGACTGAGGAAGGAGGGAGAATTGAGGGAGGGGAGGAAAAATATTTGGGTATCTTATCTTCCCTTATTGCTTATCCCACTGTCTTGCACAAACTGGTCATTTGTACAATGACTTATTGTAAGTTTCTAATTCCTGGCTCCATAGTCAGCACTATCTCAAAAGGGTACCTCAAGTAAAAAAAAAAAAAAAGAACATCAATCTTTATATATATAAAAGCATGCAAAATAGGTGCTTTCAGACCAATCTCATCTTCATAGGGCATTCTTGACTCCTGAGCTGAGGTATAAAATATTGAAGTTTATTTACTCACTTTAAAATGGTACATAGGACAATAATTTGTGATGTCATTGTTAAACTGTAAGTTAAAATTACTGTCTTTGTCTTTCTCTGTTTTTCTGCACCTTATACCAAGAGGTGTGATAACACTCCTACTCTGGTATGCGGTAATGTTATTAATTTAGTCCTCTCTGTACAACATGCCATGGAAGTTAACAGGAGTGTTTAGTGTTTTTTAACTTTCAAAGGAAAAAAATATCTTTTGTGAGTTTTACAACTAGAAAGTCACAGCTTACAGTATTGAGCAATAGATCAATTTGTTTCAAGTGAATAAGCTTCAAAATTTTATGTCTCAGCTCAGTAATGTCCTTGGAGCTGGACTGATAGCATTCACTTTTCATGCTCTTTAATATATTTTTGAGTGAAATATTTGACTTAACCCTTTACCGTTGTTTGGGTCCTTTTGGACCCATGCGGAGAGCTCGGCTGTCACCCATCTTTACTGTTTCACGCGGAGCTCGAAACTGCGAGTAGCTACAACAACGAGAGAGACAATAGTTTAAGGTCACGGGGTCAATGGCCTACGGAAGCCGATGCGGGGCGGGCTATGTCCGCTTTTCCGCCCACTCCCCAGGCGCGCAAATATGCCCCGATCGGAGCACAACGGTAAAGGGTTAAGGTACACTGTTAGAGGATGAACTAGCTATGTAGAGATTTATCCCTGAAACAGTTTTAACTGCTAAGTGAACAGTGTTCACATGCTGGTCTGCCCACCTGGAGTTGTCTGAGTATGTGCTAAGTGTACACAATAAATTTATTCCAGATAAATTAAAAAAAAAACACTCATAACATACGAAGGTTTGAGCGACAGTACCTTTACTACTCTGGTTTGAATTAGTTGTCAATCAAAAAGCTGAGCCAATTGAGAATTTCGGTACCCCCGTACCAAAAAAATAGTTTGGGATGAGAGGTTTGGCCCTTTTAAGACCCAATTCAGTTACCCCAAACAGTACGAATTCTCGTAACCTTCTTACTTAAGCCCCTCCCACAATTCTCTTAGATCCATCCTCATCCAGACATCTCAGTTTATTGCATCTGGGTGCCATGAGTATAGAAAAACTCAATGTGTATAATCAAAACACTCTCAGTACAGTTCATACTGTGTAATAGTTATGGTACTCTGCATTGTTTGAGTTAGCTGTCAATCAAAGAGTTGACTAATTGAGAATTTCTGTAAACCCTTACAAGAATCGTAGTTTAGGGTGAGAGGATTGGTCCTTTAAGAGCCCGAGATTGGCTTGGCCCCACCTACTCTTCGATTCTGGGTTCGGGCTTGGTCTGCTATCAGCCAAAGTGTGCACTTGTAATTCACATATCGTAAATTAACTACCGTACACTCTAAAAACGTGCTTAGCAATGAAACACTTATTATGCTCCACTTTGTAAACACGTTTAAATTCTAAACATGTTTAGCTATTAAACACTAAATATTTTGCAATTAAACGTGTTTTGGAATGAAATGTTTAGGAATTAGACAACCCGTGTTTAGCGTCAAAACATGTTTTCAAAGTGGAGGCAGAGAAGTGTTGAGAAAGTCATTTAATTCGTAAACGCCTTTTTAAGAACTTGTGTTAAAGGGAGTCATTCGTCACCCCAAACTACAGTTTCAGTATACATATATCAAAACTCTCAATTGGTACAGCTCTTTGATTGGCATCACATTCAAACAATGCATCATAGCTAAATTACACAGCATGCTCACTGAGGGTGTCTTGATTACACATTATGGACTTGTATGGCCTCTGGGAAAAGCCATGAAGCAATAAAGTAGGACTGTGTCTGGATAAAGATGAGTTTAAGATAAATGTGGAAGGGGCTAGAAGTTAGTAGGTTGGGAGAATTGGAACTGTTTGGGATGATGAAAATATGCCTTTAAGTAATATGCTGCAGTTATTTCTTACCTTCACTCTCTGCGAGGAGTAGGCTTCCACCTAAGCAGGCTCTTCATCCTATAATCTAAAGACTGTGTTTTTCTAAGTAAAAAGTTAAATGCGCATCATTGCCGATGGATAACGAAGTGAACACCGTTTTGTGTTTACAGGCCGTCTAATATCAGTTTTTTATTTTTCAAAACGGAAAATAAACGGAATAAAATGAATCTTCTGTAGTTTGTTCGGCGAATGTCCCACTTAATCTGTGGCTGCGTTACGTAGGAGGGTAGGTTTTTCCACAGAAATTGTCCTTCCCCCCTCCATTTGCCCCAAGCTAGGTCGGTTACGAGTTTGTAATCGAAAGAAGTAAGTAAGTAATATACCTCTCTTGAGACTTAATTTTTCAACCAGAGGGACATGCTAAAACCTCAGAGCTTCCGGGACCCGTTCCCCGAACCTCCACCAGTATGAACTTGCGCTTTGGTCTCTGCTTCGCTCTGCTCCCAATTTCGCCCCGCCCCAATATTTCTTTTGCCCTTACCCCCTTTCGACACTCTGACGCCACCGTTGTACTTAAGAACCATCAGCTTCCGTGAGCCTCAGTCGACCCTGTGAACTTGCCCTTCAGCCCCGTTTTTACAGTGGCGGTCCGAAAGGGGGGCGATCGCCCTCCCGACGAACCAAAATCATCGGCCGCCTTCCCGTTTAGGATTTTCGAATTCTTCTTTAACGCGCCCCTGCAGACCTGATTCTCGCCCTCTATAAGCAAAATCCCTAGCTCCGCGACTAATTTCTTGCCACCTTGGGCTAATGCACTATGTACAACCTTCGCACTGCGAGGTGATGAGAACTAAGAATGTGACCTATTTCGATCTTCGTATTGTAGTTTTATATAGACTCAAGAACACCCCACGACTACAGGCAATACTTCAATGTGTAAATTTTTCTATATTCATTGTGTTATAAAGTCTTCTGCCCGAGATTGTGTAAATATTTGACTTTCATTCATATACCGTTTACCCATATTTACAGGCAATGTTCAATGGCTGTGAATCTGTTCAGGAGCACGCTGAAGGCTCCGTATGTAAATGACCGTTTTTCAATAAAAAGTGTGTTGATTGTAGCTATTCCATTGAAATTCAGAAAGTCATTAAAAAACAAAAAACTGATTTAAATTTTGAGTTCACCCAAGCTTCTAAGTAGGGTAAAATATTTTACCGGGAAAGTTCTCTGGCTTTTGGCAGTTTGGTGCACACGCCTGGACCCTGTGACAAGAGCGTCAAAATCATAACTCGTATAATTCTCTTTGCGTAAGCCCTAGGCTAGATTACGATTTGCCATCGGTTATCAAAAGTTAGAACCTTGTTAAGTCATAGACAATAATTAAAGACTTTTTGACCTCGACATCTCGGACACCCAAATTAGTCCCGTCTAAACCGTGATCCATACACAAAAATGGACAAAAAACAGCTCTATTTAGTCTACTTACATAAGTCGAACATATAAAATTATCCCCTAGACTAGGCGGATCCGTGATTTTGTTATGGAACGTGAGGGTGGAGGTGCACTAGATTCATTTTAGGTAGGGTAACTCCGCGACGCGCTTGGCGCGGATTAAAATAAAGGCGGCAACATTATAGGTCTAGGACAAGTCCATGGAACTCAAGTCCTATCTCCATTAAACGTCAACACAACAGTCTGAAAAAAAGAGAAACAAAGCATTCATTGTCAATGTGAGGAAGTGATATAAGCTCTGCATTTTGGGTTAGAAATGTAGGGACTTCATTCACTGATATCGCGAGAAATACATGTTCGATTTGAATAGAAGTTTCACCACACTGTGAAGATTTGTTTCTCTTTATCATATGAAAATAAAATTAAAACCCACTTTTACTGAAGCACCATAAATTCTCGTCCATGTATTCCTGCATCAAACGTGTTGATTACATTCAGTAAATATCAACTCTTACTTATTGTATAAAATATGCACAATCGACACTATCCCTAGTACAGTCCCGCAAGTATACCAGCATATCTTTGCACGACATTGGCTTTACAGTTGAGTTCTTGAATAACATTTTAGGATTTTCAAACCCTTCACACCTATACTTCTGAATCGTATTATCTCTGCTACAAATTTCAATAGTACTAGTAAAAGCTTCATAAAATGATCTCGAAAAGATTGAGTAGAACATGTGTGTAAAAAATGAAGGTATAGTGGATACCAAGTTGCAAGCTTCTTATACCCGTATACCATTGCTAATCGAATGATCACCCGTCGTGCACGTGTTAATAAATAAGTGCATCTACTTTTTAAATGGAATGAGCAGTCACCCCAATTATACAATTATTTTTCTTCACAGTATCTTTTATGATATTTTAGGACTTCAATGTTGCATATTCAAGGTAAACCAAAGCAGTTACTCCTTGTAAACTTCACATTTGAAAAATATTGTCACGTGACTCTCAAGAGCCAATCATTAAACAGGACAGTCTACTACACAATTTCAAGGTGAATTTCCCCTTTAAGTTGAGAGGATGAAGTGCATGTGGTTGCTGGAAAGAGAGGGGGATTCGTATGCTTATGGGCGTTGTATTCGTATACAGGTAACGAAGAATGAGGCCGCGGGACTTTTTAAAAACGTAAATGTCGACGACAGAACGATTGCTGCAGCAATAATATCTTTCAGACAAGATCCGAAGTATTAGGACAAATAAAATTGAAAAGGAAATTATTCTACTAATCCGAACGTGATATTTCGTTTATTTAAGAAAAGATACCTAGATGGATTTTATATTTGGTATGTGGATGCGTTATAGTCAGGAGATGGTAACTATTGTTTTTGGTGAAAGTGAAAGGTCATTTGGGGTCACCGAGGATCAAAGTCTGAAAATCTTTCCAATGCGATATCCCAAGATAGGAAACTTGGATAAATTTCATATTTGGCATGCACATCCATTATGGTCAGGAAATGGACCCTATCATTTTTGGGTGGAGGTTAAAGGTATCTGGGGTCACCGGGGTCAAGTCTGAAAACCTTTTTAATAGAATATTTCAAGATATGAAACTTGCATATAGAGCTAATATTTGGTATGTGGATGGCATATGGTCAGACAATGGTGCCTATTGGTTGTCTGAAAATCGGAACTATATAAACTAGATAGGAAACTTAGATAAAGTTCATTTTGGGGTATGTGGATGCGTTATGGTCAGAAGACGGTCCCTGTCAATTTTGGTCGAGACCAAAGGTCATCTCGTCTCTTAAAAACATGAAACTTCACCAAAATGATCAGAAGGTTACCGACTCGGGCAAAATCACCCCCAAATAAAACAACGCTAATATCCCGAAGATTAATATTGATATTTGCTTTAGTGAAAATATTATGCAAATAATTCCAAAGAACAGATGTGAAATTGCAATAATAAAAGAAGTGCTGGATTGTTTCAGTTTCAGTTCATTTCTGGTAAATTTCAAATTTGAAGAGAAAAAACATTGTCACGCGACTCCCAATAGCCAATCATGAAACTGGACAGTCTACTACACTTCTTAAATTTGGGATGACTGCTCCTGCCCTTTAAACATGCTATAATAATATACTGTAAAATTTGAGTGAGAAGATATGGTACATGTCTTTATTTGAAATGGAACAATTATGTATCATCGAAACCTCAATACATTTTTGCATTCTGGTATAGTGACTCACTGTCTTGTTTTCCTCTCTCCATCGTTTATGCCATATATAACACCAAACACAATGGCAATCGGTTCCATTTTTAAGGTTTTCGGTATGACCCTCAGTACCAGGAGTGGAACTTCAGACCTCCCGACTGCAAGTCGGATGCATAAATGAAATAGGAGCTTTATCGTTGTATATATGGAGACAGCTTTCAGTTCAATTTTACAAAATATTCTTCATGACTGTAACTAAATTTTCATTTAGGTAAGTCTTTGAATCACTTTCAGGAAGAAAACAATAAAACGTTATCATACATCTTCATTCGAGGGGGCAGTGTGTTCAGGTTTTATTTAATCTGCACAGTGTGCACGTATATACAAAGCATGATATGATAGCAGACTGGGTATATCCAAATATTTATAGACAAACGACCCATGCCCTCTCGCTTGAATGTATGTAGTTGTATATGAATAATACGAACGCGTTGAAAAGTTGTTTGTGCAAAGCAAAACATTCAAGCATAACGTTATTATATTCTTCTCGTTCTTCTTGTTTGCGTAACAATTTTCAGTGAAAGATGAATTATTATTTCCTCTTTTGTGATTATACAGGTAGTTCAGTACAGACCTGGGGGAAATTCGTGGTTTATTAACCTGGCAAAGGTTCAGAAAGATTTGGAACGAGCGTCCATGATGCATCTTATGGTTTTAGCAGGGTATGCACTGTAAAAGGAAAGCGGAATTGATTACATTACTTCAGAGAGAAACAAGAAATTCAGAAATAAGGAAATCGAAAAAGTGAAATGAACCGGTTTGATCTCCAGGGACTTAAAAAATAAACTGTTGTGACTGAGATTACGTTCGGCATTGGTTTTGTAAATGGCTTGGTCAAGTTTCACTTTGTAGAATTACATCTCAACGAAAGACAAACACCAGTGCGGGAAGTACAGACAGTGAATTTGGCAGGCAGCTGTACCACTACAAAATGTGCACTGTAAGAACAGGACTGGAGTTTTACCACGACTTGATAGGTCTACAGCGGATACAAAGCTCAAAGATGAAAACGTTTAGTTAGAGTGTACAAAAGCCTTGCTGAAATCAGTTTATAGATTTATTTGGAATTAGATTTTTATCGGAACAAATTGACTAAAAGTAATAATAATTACAAGATTTTGCCGCCAAAAGGAGTTATAAAAATGAAATTTCCGAGATGAGTGTTTCAGTTAGTCGACCGACATCTCATTTGGACGTAAGACCCACCCATTTATCCCAGATACCAGAGGTAAGGACGCCACCCAGCCCAAGATCTCCGGAACCAATTCCTGGTAGTTCTTGCTACGCCTTACGCGCTGCAGTGGCCCACTTAACGTTTTGGGACGACTATGATGCCGAGTTCATAGGTGAAGGATTTTTCGCTAAAGTTTACAAGGTAAGGCATTCTTAAGTATAATCCCCGCCAGGTGAAACTTATCTTCTACTTGGACTTAAATGGTTCGTTCAAAAAGGGCCCAATGTCCAATTTTTTCGACCTTAAATCTCTTTTACAAGTAGGAGTCCTCTCGGGATTTATCAGTACAGTGTCAACGTAGAAACATAGACCTACACTTCCACATAGGGAAAAAAACTTTCAGGTAATTCCTATAAATGTCCCCTCGCGGTCGACTTGGAACCAGCCGCGTTCCAGAGGCGTAGTCACGGGGGGGGGGGGGAGCTTGGGGCTTAGGTCCACCAAACTTTCGTCAGCCTCCCCCTTGAAAAAATTCAAGGTTAGCCTACATGTTAAATGTGTTATATACGATATCTAAATGTTACTGACTGAACTTGGGTTTGACCACCTTCAGTTATGTGCTCTGCCCCCAGTGATGAATTTGTACAGCTACGCCACTGCCGCGGTATACCACTATAGATCGCGTTCGACTGGTTGGACTCTACTGGTCTAAAGTAACATTTATTTTTTCAATCTTTGTCTAACAATATTGGGATTGGAAGAGTTTAAAAAGCTAAACGAAAGGTAATCAGAATTATGTTTACACTGGGCCATGATAGAAACAGAAAATAGTTTTACTACAGTACACCTATTGAAACCACTTAAGTTTTATATGCATTTAACTCTGGTAAGTTTTCTTCTCCCTAAAATATCACACATTAAAACGTTTACGAAATGCATTTCATTTAGTCAGCTGGAAATTATGATTTCGAGAACAAATTATTCATGAAACATGAAGTAGTAAATTTTCTGATAATGTGAAAGTAAAGTGACCCAGGTATGTCATTTTGTGTTACATATCACTTTGGTAAATATAACATTCAATAATGAAAGTATGAAATAGCCATGACAGCCGATTAAGGAAGAATTGGAAAATTTATAAAAGTGAACTTATTTTATGAAAATGAGGAACTCGATCAGCGGATCAGAGAAGATCGTTCAAAATTTAAAAATTCAGAAGTTTTTTATTACGACGTTTTTTAATCCTTTTAAGTCAGAGTTAGGCCAAAATAACTTAGCAGCCTAGAAAAGATTTGTAATTTCCCAGGAAGGACGTTACATTTTCTATTTGTCATATTATCATATTCACGTTTAGTTTTTAACTACCCATAAAAGTGAAAGTAATTTTGACTTTCTGCACATCACGGACTTTTACTTCTGTATGCATACATGCTAGTATGTGGCCTCAGTTGTTCGGCTTCGGGATGCCGCGGAGCAAACTTTCGAGCAGAGGATCCCCAGCGAAGATATTTCTTGATTGGCTACTGTAATTGTATTGCATCGATTGTATCCTTTGTTAGAGTTAGGGTTTAGGTTAGGAATAAAGCGCAGCCAAGCACGCATGTTCCATCGACAGTGTCAATGTATTCGTTAGTTTTTTCCAGAGACTGGATTGCCAGGCGTAATTCGGAAATTGGGTCAGATCCGCTTTATTTTGAATTAAAAAGATTTATCAAGATGTGAATGCGATGAAAGCTTGCATGCAGTTACATACTATATCATTTCAGTGACACGGTGTAACTATACTGGTATAGTTAAACATTACTTCAACTCTGTGACCTATTCCAACGTTATCATGCGAAAAGGGGAAGAACAATAAACATTCCACAAGAAAAAAATATCTTTGTTCCGCACTAAGTATACCGTGAAAAGGATTTAATCAGGTAACCACGAAGGATTTCTTTACAGACGAAAGTTTTGTTCGTCGGACCATTACATTTCCTTGATTGTCCCTGACAACTTCCTGGTCGCCAGACCGTGATCGGACGGAGGAGAAAACGATGTAGGTTTACTTGAAAAGGAGAAATATGTTTCGATGGGTAAAAACTATACAAAATCTCATATTTTGCTCCATTTGTGAAACATTTCATAGGCGGCGGAAGATTTTTTTTGTTGGGGGAAGGGCACAAGTTTTCGCAGCCAACGTAATGGTGACGTCGTAAGGCGTCCGGTTTTGCGCCAAGCAGCGTGGGGTCCAGGGGCCCACTTAAGGGCCCCTGGTGGGGTTCAGGGGCAAAGCCCCGGAAGCTCAGCGATTTTAGTGATTTAAGAGGCTCCAAAATGGTCGAAAATCATATACAAATTAAGGATTTTAAACTATGAAGTTAATGCAGGAGAGGGGCGAGGTGAGGGACGAGAATGGAATGGGGAAGTACTATGGCATTTGATTAAGGAGAAACATACTTTACAGTAATTTTAGGGAGCAATGTCAAAATGTTGAAGCTACTCAAAATTGAACATGTGATTGACAATTTGAGACAGGGCACTTTTAAGAGATACAAAAGGTTTTGGGGCATTTTATTACAGGGAGTTCTATTTAAAATCCCGAGGCAATATACGTGCTTCCAGGGGCCCTCAATAGGGCCCCGGAAGCTTCGACATTTTAGGCTTTTTAGTGGACTTGATTGGAAGCAAAAAAGTACCTTTGTATAGGTATTATTAATGATCTTAAAAGGGACATTATTACTGGGGCAAATGTGTGTCATTGGTGCCAATAAGTGGACTGGGGACATGCCCCTCGCTCAGTGTGTTTACAAGGCCCTGATTTGAGAAGAGGAAAGATAATTTGAAAAACAAAGATAGCTTGCAAAAATTTTTCGTTTGAAAAGTTTGAAAGGCGCAAGTAGACTCTCCTGTAGGTTATTGTTAATGTGGGGTCCAGGGGGTGAAGCCCCGGAAGCTTTGCAACTTTTGCACTCTGAAAAGTAATATTTGAGCCAATGAATAGCCGATATGTAATAAAAGCAACTTAAAACGTATTTTGCGACATTCATTTATGGGGGGGGGCATGTCCCCAAAAATCTCATAAAAAGATATTGGGGGCCCTGACCCCCCTCCTCCGCTTCCACCAACTATGCATTTGTTAAAATGTATTTCCTAACTGCGTGTGGTTCGAAACGACGTTAAGACTCATATTGATAAACCCATGCATGGTATGATGTCGTAGCACTATGAGTTATAGGGCAACTCATTTTCAATAAGCTGATGGTGAAGCTCATGAACTTTGGGTAGTCTCGGCTATTTTACTCTGGGGAAAGAGATAAGACCATCGATAAGAGACATTTCACCGCTCTATTCTTCGACGTATTAAGTCTGCACTGAACAAGAAACCCTTGCAGACCATATGGTAATATGCTTATCTTTGCTGATAACGTACTATGTCCCTTGTGGAGCATTGGAAGGAGAATCGTTTTATATATATGAACAACACCCGTGTTTTTCATTCAAACAACTGCATGGTCACGTGGTAAGCACTACTTGCAGCCGGGAGGCTTGGAGTTCGACTCCTGGTAAGGCCATACGAAGAACTTTAAAAATAGAACCTACCCAGGATTGAAAGCAAGTTTTTTCCTTCAAGGAAAACAAAAAGAAAAGTAGACCCTTCTAAGACTAATCATCATGTTTTGCAGTACCAATATATAGAATCACCCTATGGAGTGTTGTATCAACTGACTTGCTAACTACCATTGGCCTTTTAAACTACCACAAATGAGTTCTAGACTGGGCGCTTGCAATCTTTGTCTTGTTACTTGACTGAAGTCTGGACTTTAAAAATTCCTCCGTGACAGTTTTTTGCAAGAAATTTCGAGGTGCTCCCTTCAGTACAGCCCCGTGGTCAAAGCGGACCAAGAAAAATGATGTGAATAAAAAATATTGTACTTGCAGGTAAAAAAAGTATTTAGGTCAAAATCATGCGGGCAATAGTCGGATAGGTGTGAAGGGGTGCATTGCTAGCGAATTGAAATCAAGAAGCGCAATGAAAGTTGAAAAGATTCTTATCGATAGGGACACCTTGGAAATCTTGTCAAATATTTAGAACAAGCTACAAAATAAACAGAATTATATTTTGTAATCGTTTCACACTTCAGGGCATGTTCAAGTGTCTGTATACCAGACCGTAAAACCCCATCTACCTAACTAACCAAGTGTCTGTTAATGTGGTAAGCGCCGAACACCCACTTTGATATTTACACAGCTCTGTACAAATATTGAATGCACTTGTTGCAAAAAATAAAGATCATATGGTCTCCTTCAACCAAATTATGGCCATGAAGGAGACGACTTTCCAATCACACTTGTAAACATTACCTTATAGCAAATGTTTTGATCCGTGACCAAATATTGGGGATGGAGATGAACGGATGTCCTTCCCAACCAAATTAGTGGGACCATGACTTCCACACCCCATGGCATGATCGCTCCTCTTGGCTAGCACCTCTTGCTGAGCACCAAGCACAATGGCAGAAGGTTCCATTTTTAAAGTCTTCGGTATGACCCTATACTTGGACTCGAACTTCCGACCGGCCGACTTCAAGTCGGATGCTCTAACCACTTGAGCAGGCAGTTGGTCTGTTTAGGTGAGATTTGTAATCCTACCATCGTTAGTCAAATGTGGTCCCCGAAGGATTGTAGGTATTACACAAACACACCAATGCAACATTTTCTTACCCAAGACGGTTGCCATTCTTTAACCTATTCACTTCTACTTGAAGTTCTAGCCCCTTCCATATACAGACATTTAAGTCAGCAAACGTCGTCTTTGATTGTAATGGCTCAAATGAAATGCAACTGAAAGGAGGGGTGTTACACAGAGACTGCAAATAGAAGAGGGAGTTAACATAAACCAGTAAAAATTAAAAGGGGATAAGTCACACGTAAGTTGACTGAAAACGTGGTACAAAAACATGATGTAGAGAATTAATTGTTGTATTTCCATACCAATTTGGACTTGATTTATAGGTCCCTACCTGCAAGGGACCACAAGACGGACATGAACGGAACAACTCGTCTTAAAATATAGTGCTTCGCGCTCGCGCTATGATGTAAATCGTAGGTTTGCCATTATTAAAGTGAGACGGCACAAATTTAAATCCTGTCCAATGATTTGCCTCCATAGCTGCTTGAAGCCATATTCTTCTCACCCAAACAGTTTTCAATTCTCCTAAGCCACGTGCTTACGCACCTCCCACAACTCTCTAAAAGTGTACAGGACCCTACGTGTAATCAAAACACTCTCAGCACAGTATATAATTATACTGTGTAATATGAGCTACACAGTACTCTGCATTTTCTGAACTAGCTGTCAACCAACTGAGAGCTGTGCCCATTGAGAATTTCTATATGAATTACTACAAAAATTGTAGTTTGAGGATGATAGTTAACTGCCTTTAAAGGACAGGAGCAGTCGTCCCAAATTGAAATAGTTTAGTAGACTTTCCAATTTCATGATTGGCTGTGACAATGTTTTTTCTCTTTTAATGTAAAATTTACTAGAAATTACTTGGTTTACCTTGAATATGCAATAGTCAAATCGTTAAATGTTATGAAAGATACTTTGCAGAGAAATAAGACAAAAATTGTGCTATTTAGCTTTTTCTTCAAAAGAAGTTTGGAGGATTGCTCTTTGCCTTTAAATCTCGTTTATGTGCAGATATGTTTCTAGTTTATTTCCCAAGGACATATCATGTACGAGTATAAGGGTCCGACGATATGTTATTAGAACACTCTTTTTGAAAGTTGTGTAATATTAAGAGCTATACTTTTTAATATGATTTTTATCAAAGAAAGAACAGTCTCAATTGAGAATTTTGATACTCCTAGCACTGCAGCAATGTATTTTGATGATAACCAGTTTTATATTTCACAGTAACCTAGGAACTATCTAAAACACACGTAATCTAATCTATCTTACTTATGTGAATATTCATATCTGATTAATCTGAGAACTGAAATGCTTTCTTCAGGTTATCAGTTTTCATTTCAATACAGAGCTTTTAAAGGAATTTTTAGGATACTTTTGAATAATTAACACTGTTTAGTGAACCAGAGTATAACAGCATTTGTAGGTTACAAACGAATTGAATTTTTACAACTGTCCCATTTTTATTTACACACACTTTATATACTATCTGATAAAACACTATAACTGTATAAGCACTTCAGGTGGGTGTCATTCCTAGCTACTACACACCTTTTCAGCTCTTAACAGGAAAATTCTGCAATTATTCATCTTAATATGCGATTTGATGAAGGTGTGGGGGTTCTCAGTATATGTATTCAATACCGTAGCTATACTTGCATCGTATGAGGCAAAACGAGGATATCCGGATGAGTTTCTTATTTGCGAATTTGAGGTATGCTATAGTTATACTTTGCCGGGTGATTTGACCAAACTAATCAGGACCCGGTCATGAGGTATGAGTAATGTCCACTGCGGGAGCTCACATAAATTTAAAAAATATTTCAGACAAGGATCCAGGAAGCCACTTCAAAATTATGAAGGGGAAGACCTTCGAAATAAAATGAACATCTTCAAACGAAGAAGACGAACAGGACAAGTTACGATTTTAAAAATTGTGAGAACGAAGACAGACAGGAATATTTTCTCAAATGCCTTTATATTGATCGTCAAATTTGTTCATGATAGCGCTATGTTTCCATAATTATACAGGCGTCCTTGTGTCTTCGTTTTTCGGACCATCCATTCAAAGATTGGCACACCGGGGTTATCTTAGAAATGAAGATCCACAGAAGACAAATGGGCATTTAATGAATGTATACGATGCATGTATACTGGGTATATGTTTCTTGTGAAATTTTACCATTTCTCTCAACGACTGAACCTACAAAACGAAGACCTTGCAATTAAGCAGCAGTGAACAAAGGATTATGCAGTATAGTGTTACTGAGTAATGCCTAAAGCGGCTGTAGGTCTGAAATATGTTTTGAATTTTTTCTCATTATGGCAAATAAAATGACACTGCGAAAAAGAATATTTTAAAAAATGAAGAAATTGAAAGTTAATAGAAAACGACTCACATGGGCATTTTTTTACATGGAAGTATTTCCCTAACGCTTGCATGGTTTTAGTGCGTTTTAAATATAACCTGTCAACGATCCATGAAAATTTTTTCTGTCTTACTGTGGAACAGATGTGTATATAGACGTATATGCGGATGTTCTAGCATCTTATTACATGCCGTTTTACACATGCCATAATATGAAAAATAGGTGAATAATGAATCAAATGAACGTGAAAAAAAAAGAAAAGCAAAAGAAGAAAAAAAAACTTAAAAAGCCACCTGATTCTAAAGTAAGATAAATTGACAAGGATATTTCATTTTGTAAAAAGAACAATTTAAGGAGTCACATGTAAATATAAAATCTAATTGTTACCGTGCATAACAAGTCATCATATTGTTTCAAACAAGGGCATCAAGCTTTGTGTTCGTCACGTGATGTGGTGATTTAACTGATCGTTTTATTCTTGCGACCTTGTCTGAAGACTGATCGATTATCTTTTTGTCTTTGTCTGTAGTTCCAGGTCAGAAAATGTGGGTTGATTTTGTCGCAATAAATGTATACTTCACGTAGACATTTCAGTTACTTTGTTCCTGTAGTAAGTAGATAATGGAAAACGCTAAAACTGACAAAGCCGGAATATAATTCGGGGACGAGATAAAAGAGCAGAAAATCCTAAGATTTTCTTTTTTCAAATAGATCTATTTCCTTGTTATGCCCCATATCCGCATTTTGTGAGCCGTTCGTTAAATTTTCTTTTTTTTATCCGCATTAGTGCATGCGAATAGCGTCTTTACTTAAAAGGTGTGACACTATTTTATTGCCAAACGCCTACATAATTGGGTGAATGAAGAAAGGTATGTTTTGTTGAACAAATAGAAAAATGGAAATAAATGACGTCAATTTGATATTTGTCTAAAAAGATAGCTATAAACATGGCTATTTTTCTAAGAGATTTTCAATTTTGCAACACTTTTTCACATATGGCGCACACGCAATTGGTTTGGTTTGTTTAAGTTAGTTTTACACCTCAACGTAATACCTTCTGGTCAAGTGTAGCGGTGTGTTATAATTAGATGTGGGTCACTGGAGGGTTTCCCTTAACATCATTGCAAATGAAACCAACGAAGGAGCTGTACTTTGTGAACAAACTTTTTTCTTGACATCTGCAATGTTTAATCCAGAAAGAAAATATGACCTTATCCGCTAAATTAAAAGACTTTTTCATCAAGCGCATGGTTCAAAGTATATAGATCGACTGGCTATCGCCCTTGCAATAGCCAAACCCCCAGCTGATGCTCACTGTATATAGATCGAGGGGCTATCGCCCTTGCAATAGCCAAACCCACAGCTGATGCTCACTGTATATAGATCGACGTGCTATCGCCCTTGCAATAGCCAAACCCCCAGTTGATGCTCACTGTATATAGATCGACGGGCTATCGTCCTTGCGATAGCCAAACACCCAGCTGATGTTCGCTGTTTAAAAAAGAAAAATGATGATCTGTTGCCATTGCATTGCATCGATTGCATTCTTTGTTACTGGTTACGGTTAGGTACTATGGTGAAGGATTAAAGCTTTATCGTCTACCAGTTACGAAATTTCTTGTTAGGAGTGCTCATTGGCCCCAAAGTAGCCACCAGACTGACATAAGTATAGAGGGAACTACAAAATACCGGAAAAATTCAGAAAAGTTTTTCCACCCTCAAAACCGTAAATTGGCAGAAAACAATGAATAGACCATTTGGACGCAACCTCTACCCCCAGCTCTGAAAACATTTTATTAACAGGTATACTGCTTATGATAAATTAAGCTCTGGGAACACAAAGACCATGTGCACTGACTGCTTTCAATATGTACCACGTCTAAATCTATAAAATAAGGCAATTTCCTGGTTTTATTGAAGAGGTTAAAATAAGAGCTGAATACTACTACGGTATGTGTTTTCAAAATCAGCGGCCAGGACCTAATGTCAATATATAGGGTATACCAGGGACCGCGGAGACTGAGAGATGGGGCTTTAGCCCCCATTTTTTCTTTTTTCGGCAGCCTTAAATTACTATTATATTGCTGAATATATTGGACCGCTTTGATGATTAGCTCCACTTCGAAATTGTCTCTGCGGCCCTGTATTGCATGCCAAATTGCAAACATATTCTGTTAGATACGACAGTTTTCCTGAAAGACATTTGTACGTATACCGTTTTCTACATTGAAATAATTATTAAAAGAATTCTGGGAAAGAATTTTGGTGTGCGTTGTATTTCACAACAACTAAATGGCAAGGTCAGGTAAATCAAAGCGGCGAAGCGCTATCCCACAATTCCCATGAAATTCACCATTTTAAAAATGATTATTAGGGACGTGGTTTAAAAATAATATGGCAATTTTACCATTTTATGCTTTTATTGCGCCTTACATCAACAGATAACCTCAAAGCGCCTTACAATTAAAATCTAGAACAAAGAGCAGAACAGATGCGTAATACACTAAACGCTAAATGCGATATTAATGAAAATACAAACAGTAAAACAATTCAAACAATGCAAATCTTAAAAACAATTATCCCCAAATTGAAAACCATTTCGAAGAAGGTAAGTCGTAAGAAGCGATTTAAAAGTAGTAAAATGTAGGTGCATTTCTGATGGAGTTGGGCAAAGAATTTCAGAGATTGGGAGCAAAGTAATAGAAGGCCCTTTGCACCAAGAGTTTGCTGAATAAAACTGCCAGGTTTCAATCAGTGATGAGCTGAAACATTTTCACGACAAAATTGTGCTTCAATTCCTGGCGAATTAATTTTCAAAGACGGTAAACCTACCAAATGACGGTGCACGTATACCAAGCGAGGCGGAACGGATTTTTTGTGGAGGGGAGTTGGGGGTTGGGGGTTGTGGGTCATAGGATTGAAACAGTCTAAGAGAAGCTTCACCGTCGGTTGGTGCGGAGCGAACATGAAAACATTTGACTTTACAAACCCTCCACATGGCCGCAAAAGACACATTTCCCGCCAAGTTTTCTTAGCTGCCTGTACCCAGCCTTAAAATATGGACCTCAATGTCTGCAATTTCTCAACCAATGAAAAAAATCCGTCATGGAAAATGGTAATTAAAATATATCCTTTTAGTTGAGATGATGCCGAAGTCATAATAACTTTGTAAATCCTCTTTCATTTACTTTAACTGAATATCCAGTTTCTGTGTCTCTGTTACCTTTGCCCAGCACCTCATCCGTTCATTTCCATTGGCAAATATATATATCCATTATGGTCAAAATATTTGTCCCCAACCTCGACATCTCCCTTTTGGTCCCCGGCAACTACAAAGCAATTGTCCCACCTACCTGTCTTAATGTCCGTTACATTTGTCCTTACATATGCATTCTGAAAATGGAACATACTGCCGTTGTGCTTGTGGACAGAGCATACTGCACGGTACGTTGTCGCTACCGTACGTGTAAGAAAAGCTCATCAAGATGGCCGTCTGCTATGTTTTTGTGTGAAAGTTTGGACTTGCTGAAGCATATCACCAGATTTTGCAAGAAAGTTGAAATATTTTTGAAATATGGCAAGGTAAGATCAAAATCACTTCACGTATTGCAGGAATATGATATTGTTATCCATTCATGTTAAACTTTTGCTTAAAATATTACAGAGTCGTGGTCAAATCAGATTCACGGCGGCCATCTTGATGCGCCTTTTTTGTCCTAGTCGGTGGCGACCATCTACGGATAGAACGTACACGTTACATGCTCAGTCCATGTTTATAGGTCAGTGGATGCTCCGCATAAGCACTGGAGTAGGGAAAACAAGCCAGTGAGCACAACTGGAAAAAAGGGCCGTGCCGGCTCGACTTGAACCAATAGGTTGGAAACGGGGCCATGAAACTCCATGTAACGAACCACATTTACACTACCAAAATTATACATCTTCGAGATCATAATGCGCCGATTTTTTTTTTCCTTTTTTTTCTAGGTAAATTCCTAAAAGAGAGTGGATTTTTCCCGACATGCCGTAAATTTTCTCGACAAACATGGCTTTCAAAAATTTGGGAGGGGAGGGGGGGGCATCCCCACAACCCGGTCTCGAAACCCTTGAGGATGATGCATATGGTTTGCCGTATTATATTAAAGGCAGCCCTCATAGCCGCCAACAGTTGTCTTTTTCTGATTTGAATATTAATGACACAGCGTTTGCATTTATATAATTAGCAAAAACTAGATGCTTTTAAATACAAATTTTGACCTATAAACAATATAATCTAACGAAATTGTCTATAAAATATATAGAAAACATATTAGCTAGTCAGGCAAGACAATTTACCATGTTCAAGCACATCTGACTAACTTGTTGACAGGCTAAGTTAGTGAACTAACCTGCAAAGAACGCCCTAACGAAGTTAAACTATATAGTCAACAATGCCGGCAACAAACCTTATTTAACTTGATCATGTGCCTGCCTTGTTGGGTTTTCTGATTAATGGAAATAAACGTATCTTTTCCTTTTCATAGGCCCTATAAATGAATGTAATGTTTGATGAAGGAAGTTTTTAGTCGCTTCAATAGCCTACACTAGGTTGCTGTCACGGAATGTCGAGACCTTAGAAATGTTACAACACAATAGTTTTCGCGTTAATAATGAACCGCAACAGAGATCATTCTGTTGCTATGTATGAAATCAGTTCCTCGTTTTTATGTAACTGAGATAAATTAATTAAATTTCATGTTTTTCATGAACAGGCATACACTGTCTTTATAGATAGGCCTCCTAACAGTCGATCTTTTTCACAATACAGAATTTGTTCTGCCAGTCTGCCTGTCTGCGGGAAACGTTACATTTGCACGGTAGCTTGCTTGTGTCGTGAATGATTAGAAAACTACAATAAATCAGCCATCTTTATAGATCTCTGACGTTCTAGTTAAATGGTCGTCGACTCCATTGTTTCTTGTAGTAAGCATCAAATGTAAACTTGAATTTTATTTTTATGTCTCATGATGAATACCTCCAAGAAGGCTTAACGCAGCTGGTATACGTAAAATGTAGCAATGTGTATATAATCGAAGTTATCCTATGCAAATGCAAACATTTCATTACGCTACTTGTGGTCTCCTGAAATTGCACCAGTTCTATACAGGACTTTTTGCATCATTCACATGTCACAAAGGGCAAGCAAGAGCAATCTGTAAGGATCACGGGCTCATTCTCTCACGGAAATTTAAGCGTCTCGAAGGTGAAATTTGAGGAAATAAGCTTCATATTCTTAGTGTAAAGCCGGCATGCATAACGGCCTGTGTCAAGCATCTTTTCAGGCAGGGATGGGTAACGTACCTCAAATAATAGTTCGCATATTTATCATAGGCCTACAATCTAGCACGAAACATAAAAAACGAGTTGCAAACCGTCAGTGCCAGACATCTCATTAATGCTGTCAGGTAAGAGGTGCGTATCCAATCAAGGGGATTCCCCTCTTGCCTCATCAACAATAAACGAATAAGCAAAAATAACAAAGCGCCTATAATTAAATCTACGAGAATTGCTAAGTTGGTTTTGTTGCCAGGCTAACCCTTTTTAAAAATATCGCAAAGTATGTAGGCCTATTGCTTAGATTTTACCTACGTTCCAAAGAAATGCGATCTCCGGCTGCGTCTGAAGGGTAGCAATATTTTCAACTAATAGTGGCGCTTGGCTGTATATAGTCTTTTGAGCAAGTACGGTACATATTTTAGACAGAGATTAGCCTCTTTTTATGTTCACCCCCTTTCTTAAAATGTCTGGACCCCCACCTAGACCTAGCTGTTTTCCCAATTAATATGCAGCAGACTGACAGAATTGTATGTTGAGATTATGATTGCTTGAAAGTCCTCAGAGGTAAAATTTTGCAATCATCAGCTGATCGTTAAGTGCCACGCGTTCAATATTTCGTTCCTGATATCTGACACTTACAGTAAAAAGGTTGCCCACCCCTCATTTAAGGTAAATACTAAAGATTGTTTGCCACTACAACCACTTACGAAAGAAATTATGATACACTTTACACAGAACAAACATCCCATAGTGGGAAGGTTTACGCAGTGCCAGGCAGGAAAAAGCCCCTGTTTTTCAGTGATGAGGATAATATTTTGTTAATTTGTTAGGTGAAGTTTTTGTAACCTTTGTGTTCCCACTGAAAATATAGAAAGGATTAGGCCCATTTATATGTGCACATTCATTGACAGTCATATCTTGCAAGAAACTATTTTCTTTCTTTACAAGACAAAACAATATTTTGTTTCCCGTGTTTACATACGATATTGTTGTTAAAGGAATAGATACATCATTCAAATTTTATAAAGCAGTATAAGTTACAAGTTACTTTAAGTTACTTTAAGTAAATTTCATAATCTAGATCTCATTAACTCGGTGATGTAACGTCGTGTAACTTACGAGGTGATAAAATTCGGCTTAAGATCATTTCAATGCAGTAATGGTAAAACATCAAGTTGACAGCCTAACAACAAAACTTCTTTAAAAACTTGACCATATGGAAGCTTGGGGTTAGGGTTAGGCTTCGTCAGGCTGTTATCCACAAAATTTGGTAGTATAGTCCTAACAGCAATCAAACTGAATGTTGTAATATACGTAATGAGAGAAATGTGACATATTTTGAGAAAAACATGTAAGTATGTATTATAGTCTATAATTAATCGACTACAGGATGAGATGTAGCTTCTCACAGGCTCCACATTTGTCGTGTATAATGTGAGTCAGTCAGCTTCATATCGAACAGATCTGGAGACCAACTTTTGGCCGAGTCAGACAAAAAAAGGAACCTCTATCATTGTGCTTGGTGCAAATAGTCCGTTCCTAAGTCGTTGCATTTCCATGAAGGTCTAACGTCGGAAGAAAATGATAGCTCATGAAAATTTTGCGGTCAGACCCTGCAGGGAGATGTCATTCGGCGTGCAGCTCTCTGGGTAGACACTTCTGGGAATTTAGTATGTTCAAGCCTTCTACAAGCCCAGTTCCAATGAAAGGGTTTAGTACACGAAATTCTTCATCTCAGCAGGAAGATCCATGATGTCAGCCCCCCCCCCCCTAATGCAATCTATAGGCTACGTAGAGCGTATGCCTCCTGTAATGTAACATCATGCACGTATTTTTGTGATCACATTCCCAGGTTTATTAGATCATTATCTTGTTTCTTCGTAAGTCAGTAGGCCTATACGGGGTTTGTTTACCCTTTAAGCTATTTTCACAACATTAAGATACATACCACATGTGTTGAATAGCTTCCTTGCCAAGGCAGCATTCTATTCTTAAACACTTGCTATGTGGATACATGTGTCAGCTTCAAACGTGGTATAGAGTGGGGCCCATTTGGGCAGAAAAATCTCTCAGGCTGTTTCGAGAAAAGGGCAAACTTGTGATGATAAAATAGCTGGAATTTGGAAAAAAAACTTAGTCACCGAATTAAAACATGTGCTGTTTGTCTATCATTGGACGGTAGTCATTTTCTGCCTCTCCCTTTAAGTGACGTCTGCTTCTCCCTTATAGACTGTCACCCCTTGGGTTTTTCGCACACTCCAAAAGACGTGTTGAGATATTAAACACCAAATGTTTAGCATTCAAACGTGTTTAACAGCGAAACGTTTAGGAATTAGACACATGCGTTTAGCATCTGAGTGTGTTTACTTGGGAGCCAAAAAGTGTTTAGAAAAACGTCAAACTTCTAAACACGTCTTTAGGGTATAGCTATGAGTTGACCGAAAAACTTCGTGTACTCCACTGGCTAATTATTGACAGGTAGCCGCGGTATACTTAAAGGGATAGAGCAGTCGACCCAAACATATCTTGAAAGTACAACTAAATTTCAAAATTTTCGTCTTATTATTCTTGAAAGTATCTGGCGTCATATTTTGTGACTTCAATATTGCATATTCAGAGTAAACCAAGCAGTTACACCTAGTAAATTTCACATTTGAGGAGAAAAATATTGTCATGTGACTCTCAATAGCCAATCATTAAACAGGACAGTCTACTACGCTACCTCAAGTTGGGGTGATTGCATTTCCCCTTTAAACATTGTCAGGGAGTGCGAAACTAAAAAACAGTACCGCGTTGGACCTAGCATAAAGGTCTACCTTGTGTGCTTTCCAAATTCGTTTCAAGTCCTTTCATGAAGTATAGGCCAACACTATTACACTCACGTAAATGAGGTAGTTCTTGGCTTCCTTGTCACTCTTTGATGGCATGTTGAATAGAAATTCGAAATTTCTATAATCTAAGTCAACCATGTGAAAGGATTTCCTTCTTACGTTAGTCATTTCCTTGTCTTTGTCTTTGTCTTGTTTCAGCACTGTTAATCAAATGTGGTTACAAATATGATTGATTTGTTAAATGTGACAGTTATATAAACCGATTCAACGCATCCTAATATGCTTATATACATGTATTACATGTATTTAGCATGTATTTAGCATTTCGACTTTATATATATATATATATATATATATATATATATATATATATATATATATATATATATATATATATATATATATATATATATATATATATATATATATATATATATATATATATATATATATATATATATATATATATATATATATATATATATATATATATATATATATATATATATATATATATATATATATATATATATAGATAAGTTCGTAATGTTGAAATGTGTAGGTCGAAAAGAGGTATAGTAAAAAGTTTGCGGAAAACTCCACGACGTTTCGGGTATAAACCCTTCATCATGTGGCAAAAACCAAACTGAACAACCAACAGTAACAATTGAACACGACAAACATCACATCCGAAGCGATCGCTGTAAAAACAGAACCGAACGAAAGTGACTGTCAGAAAACATGAGTGCGAAGGATGAAACACAAATCAAAAAAAAAAAAAAGAAATAGAGCGTCCTGGATGAAACAGTGCACGTACAAATCGAACATGGTCGGAAAAAAGGGGAAAAAAGTAGACAAAAACTAGTTCCTGGAAAAATAATTAGGGCTACACAGTAAAGAAAATGAGCACGCGAACGGGTAAGTGTAAAAAGAGTAAAAACTGGCTCAAAAAGGGGTGAATATTACAAAAGGTCAATTCTAACATTAAGGCCGTGTGGAGCGAGAGTACCTAGCCTCATGATCAGTCGGTTTTCAGCACTAAGGCGGTCACGATCGGAGCCTAAGAAATGCAATGGTGTTTACTTTCTTATTTATTTATATATATATATATAAAGAATAAATCAAACTGAAAATCTGCCCCGACGAAAAATTGACCCTCTCCACTGGGACTCGAACCCAGACCTTCATCTCTACGTGCATATATATATATATATACATAAGAAATGAAGTTCAAAGATGGGATGAACTTTATTTCTTACGTATATATAGTATGGAGGAGAACCGATTACGTTTTGGACATATGGGAACATTTCTTTCATTTATATATATATATGTATATATATATATATATATATATATATATATATATATATATAAATATATATATACATATATATATATATATATATATATATATATATATATATATATATATATATATATATATATATATATATATATATATATATATATATATATATATATATATATATATATATATATATATATATATATATATATATATATATATATATATATATATATATATATATATATATATGCTCTGATATGTATTTATATCAGAACAAATTACTTGCTATTAGTCAATGAATAGACAACTTGAACGTCAAACTACAAATGGGCTCCGGGAGCTGTCATTGCCTCCTTGTCACACCAGGGGATCTGTTGCAATTCCTCAAACAGAAATAATACTCTGTCTCTGCAACATACCACATGCATCTGTACCGACATTAGTCATCTTCTTCAGCAAGTCGATTGTGTGAACACATAGTAATTTTCATGATGCCCCGATCCACCTAGCTTTTACAGTAAATACTTTGAGTGGTGTCCTGTTTATGGTACATGAGCTATGATAATGGCCTGCACATTCAAGGAGTTTACTATCACATCTCAGACTCACGGTGCTCCAAAGTAACAGACAGATGTGGCGAACAACTCTCTGCAAGACACTAATCAGTGCCACGTTTAATGCCACAGAACAGCTGTTGAAGAATTCCTTCGGCGATTATTAACGTCCGTGTCAAGTTTGTTTATTCATTCCACATTGCATCTCACCGGGATCGCACCTACCTCGCAATCTTTGCTCACATTAAGCCATTAATTACTCTTTAACAGTTCTCCTTACCGCGTCTGAAATAAGGGTATTGCTCACAACATGCGTGACATTTGACAGTTTTCGAACCATTTCGGTCAAATTGCGTGAATTTATGGACGTATTCATTTTTGAAAAGACCGTTGATGACGGCTGTTTGAGTGACGCAGTTTGGATGAGAGAAAAATGTCAACACATGTAGAAAAGCTCATTTAAGAAAAGAGGGAAACACGTGCCAACGTATTTCTTCGTGTTCTGTTCCAATTCTAGTAACCTGCTTAATTCTAGCGGGTCCACTTAAAATCATTCCTATCCAGACACAATCCTAAGGGTAACTTATATGCCCTTGTGAGCACGCAAATCCCTTATTTGTCATGCAAACACTCACAGTCAATAATGTGTAATATGAGCTACTCTGCATTTTCATTCGATGTCATTCAAAGAGCTGGGCCAATAGAGAACTTCTTTACCGGTAAAGTTATAGTTTTGGTGACGGATGATTAGAGGATTGGTGCTCTATTTACTGCAACATAATCCTGGTTAAGTTTCTTATTCAGTGCCGTCGGAAGGTATTTTCGATTGGGGGGGCTGACTCGGGCTGACTATCTAAGCGGAGCGCCACCATCGGTTGGCGCGGAGCGTACAGAAAATTTTGAAAAATCCCAACCCCTCAGACAGCTGGAAATGAATTTCCTGGGCTTGTTAATAGTATCTAAGCAGTCCTTATTTTGACCTTTCGTTGTAATAAAATGCTCACTTCCAAAAAAAAAAAAAAAAAAAAAACTATATAGCGCAAAATAATTGGGGGGGGGGGGGCTGCAGCCCCCAACCCCCCTTCCGACGGCCCTTTTATTCAATATACCCATAATATTTGGTGAGCCTTTTAGCGTGCCATAAGATAGAGTATATAGGCCTAGACCTTTCATGATTGTTTAACATAAATTGTGTAAAAATCTTCTAGAAGGTCTTCACCTGTACGTTGAATAGACGATTTAAATCTTACCAATAATATCATACGTTCAAAAATCCTACCTTTGAAGACAGCAAAAGCTGGCCAAGAGAACGACCAGCATATGAAATGTTTTGTGTGGGTATGATGTAGGGCCCATCCTGTCGCAATATGTTGGCTAGTCATGGCAGCCAACTAGCTGTTTCTCGCACTAAATGATAAGACTGGTTTTGAAATCTGTCAAGCATTTAAAATACTTGATAGATGTCAAAACCAGTCGTTTCTCTGACAAATACTTGCCAAACTAAAACACAGACTTTCACTAGCAGTTACCGTCGAAATATTACATTGACTTACATATATAAAGAAAAAAGTCTTAAAAACAGTCTTTGTTCGCATTTTCCATTCACAGCTACAGAAAACTTCAAAACAAAACCACACTTTTGTCACACACATGCAGACATATCCTAAGCTGGCATTGTTTTATAATCATTTTCATGCAAACCCAATCTAAAGTTTATAGTTTAGAAAGAATCGCACACACACCTGTAATATATACTATCACGCCGGCCTTCGTAAGAAAGAGCATTATATTATGCTAATAGAACCCTCCACGTATTAAACAATATCTGTCTAATAAAAAAAGTTGTAATGTACGTTTCAGCACACAGGCTTTCATGAAAATCACATAAAACGAACGTGATTTATTGAAATCGATACCAGTACAAATTTTATTCTAAACAAGAAATCATTTACGATCATACCGACGAGAAGGTAGGTCATGTCGTTACTATTTTGCACTGATGTACGCCTTTTAAATTATATAGGCAATGCGATAGCAATTATTGAAAATGGAATTACGAAACTAGCTTAAATCAGGTATATAGCGCAAGCAATCTTACAGAAAGCGATTTTTATTTCAGTGTGTCACTGAGTAATTTATCACCATGTTTATCAGTACCTTCTTAATCTATCCCATACCCTAACGGGCCTGCCCGTTCACATGTAACGTCTTCCGTCGGCCTGTATTTGGCGTAAGATCGGGTCAGGTGGTACATTGGAACCCATCATTTCAGTACAGGGAGCTGAAATTTGGCTGTTTATAGGGTAAAATGAGTTATTGTTTACCATATCTGTTTTTATACTTTAGTTTCCAATCTGACAATCTTCACCCACACACTTTCGGTATTCTTTTGCTGCAAACGTGTTTTTCATTTCTTAGAAAAACCTCAGACGAATGGCCAGGGCATTCTGCTATACGTAAAATGAGGTATAAATAGTACAATACATTTCACCGTGAAAAATGCTGCAGTTGTTAAGAATCTTTATCAACTTGAAAGCTGTTGACATCGCATTATGACTAGGAAACGTTATATCCTGGTAAACACTCGTAAATTATTTTGTTCAGCAATTGATGGGTAATTTCGTCAGTTGATGACGTCATGAAAGATACCACAAAAAGCAAGCCAAAAAGTGCAAATTTTGCTACAAATGCACGGTTATGTATATAACTGACAAACAAATATCTTGTTACTTTAAGCCAAATTTAAAATTCAAATGGCAAGGAAGTGTGATGATCCTGCTATTAAAGGTGAACATATTTTAAATACATTTGTTTGTTACAATTTGTGACCACATATTTTTTTGAATCCGGTTTTATCAAATTTATGTCATTTTCAGTGACACAGTTACGCATTTTATTGACTTCACATAAAATCTTCCTCCCTCTTATTGGAAGATTCCATACTGTTAACATTTGCTGTACCACTCACTAACGTTGTGTTACTAGATCATTGTGACATTTTGACGAACTATCACATCATGGAAGCCTGCTTAGGCGTTTGTTATCATTGTTACTTTTGTTTTTCTGTGAGAAAAGTGTATATGTGAAACAAGGCTCCATCATGAACGCCAAGTAGACTGCCCTTCTAAATTCTAATTAAAGCTTAACACCATTTCAATGTTTAAGATGTCACTGTTAAAATCGTTGTAAATTTACAGAACAAAAATAAATTTTGATATTTCTTTGTTTTTTGTTCTCCTAATTTACAACGATCTTTTATGCCTTGCCGAAGGCAGGCAAGGAATCTATGCGATGGTGATGTCGTGTGTGTATGTGTGTGTGTGTGTGTGTGTATGTGTGTGTGACGCCTGCTTGTAAACACGATATCTCAAGATGGGTAACTCTGAGAGATCTCAAACTTGGCATGTAGATTGCCCACATTGAGTAGAAGGTCCCTATCGTTTTTGGTAGAGGTCAAAGTCCATTTGGGGTCACCAGGGGTCAAATGGTAAATACCTTGGAAATTGCTTGTAAACACGATATCTCCAGAAGGAAAAATGTGAGTGATCTCATACTTACCATGCGGATTGCCCACATTGAGTAGATGATCCCTACTGTTTTTGGTGGAGGTCAAAGGTCATTTGGGGTCACCAGAGGTAAAAAGGTCAAAACCTTGCAAACACTCTATCTCAAGAAGGGTAACTGTGAGGGCTCTTATTCTTAGCATGTGGATTGTCCATGTTAAGTAGATGATCCCTATTGTTTTTGGTGGAGGTCAAAGGTCATCTGGGGTCACCAGAGGTCAAAACATCAAAACTTTGTAAATAGTATATCTCAAGAAGGGTAACTGTGAGGGATCTCATACTTAGCATGTGGATTGTCCATATTGAGTAGATGATCCCTATTGTTTTTACTGGAGGTCAAAGGTCATTTAGGGTAATCAGAGGTTAAACATTACACAATACTACTGTATATCTCAAAAAGGGTAACTGTTAAGGTTAATATTCATTAGTGCATAGGGTTCAGAGTTTTGAATGGCATGGGTAATGTAAGATGCATAGGTAGGCTTTTGGAATCCACTTCATTATGTAAATGATCAAGTCGGGTAATTTCAAAATATGTACTGAAGCAATCTCACTGTATTAAGAATGTTTAAAGTGCATAAAAGTGCATTTGGTACAGTATTTATGTTGATTTTGGTTTGAAGTTTTGCCCTTTATCATTTAGTGCCAGTATTAATATGCATAAGAGTTAGTGGATAGAACAAAATCTGAAAAAGTAAAAAAGGAAAAAACTGTTCATCAGGCTGACATGTTAGTTAATTCATCTTTGTCATAGGTATGCTGATTTTGCCATAAGTATCTCGGCCTATAGATTTTCATGAAATATATTTCCTACTCTTATGTGGAAGTTTCTAGCAGTATCTGGAACATGTGAGTTAAGCAAAGGCTGTATGAGGGTTATTTGGGGACATAGTCTGAACATATTGGAGAAAGCTTCCATGCCCACAAAGCAGAGGAATTGTTCAGTGGAGAACTTCTTAAGTGTTAACTTTGAACAGATCAAGTGCTCTGTATGATGCCCAAAATTTCTTTTAGAGCATACAAACATTGTTTCTCCCATAATCCTAAAGAAAAAATGAAGATAACATTAAATTTAGTATCAAAGATTGTTAAAAGTTACAGACAAACCTTGTGCCACTGTCCTCATAAGGACATGTAAGTGGAAACTAGATAATTAAATACACCACGGGTAATTAGTTTTATAAAAAGAACTAAATAACTGATCATTTGGATCAAATACCCTTGAGCATGCTTGAACTGAGATTGTCTAATTGAATGAATCAAATTGTAACTGACCCACCAGAGTCTGTGAAAATTGCTGGTCACTGTTACCTTAAAACCTAATTTATCACATTTGACTGCCACAGTGTCCTGAGGGGTTTTCTCATTGAATCATACAGCTCAATGGATTTAACAATTTCCTACCTGTCTAGAGATAGTGTCTGACACTTATTTAGCCACCTATTTAGCCCTCTCAGTAAGGCTTGTTTTTCAGAGAGAACTGTAGTTCATGTAATCAAAACAAGCATAATAGTATCTGCTGTGTATCAAACAAAGGACACTTGACTTGCACTCTGTTATGTGGTGTTCCTACAAGCAGACAATTTATGGCAAACTACAAATCTTGTTAATTTCTGGATTTATAGGGTTCCCATTTTTTGTTAATTTTCAAGGACATCATAGTCATTGGGAAGGGCATTACACCAAAAAACAAATACAAAAGGACCACCACTAATAGCCAAGGTTACACCTTTCTGTTGAGATGTCTCTACTGTATGTTCCAATTTATGGATGACTGTTAGGATTAGGGCTTGTTCTAACACTAACCTCAGTGCAGTCAACTTTTGGATCATAGAGACATCATTACATAGAGCCATCCTCAGTACCCAAAATTTTGATTTAAAGGAGCATATTTCAAAAATATCTCTTTATCAAGTTAATAGACAACACAGTTTACCAGCATCACAACTGCATGGGAGATTTCTCTTGTTTGTGGAGGTCAAAGGTTGGGGTCACAAAAGAGCAAAACTTTGTAGACATGACATTTTTATGTGGTTATTGAACTGTGGAGGGATCTCATACTCAGTTTGTGAATTGCTCATATTTAGCACGTTGATGGTCTATTTAGGTAGTTGCTCCCTATTGTTTTAAGTGAGGGTGAAAGGTCATTTTGGGTTGCATGATCTCAAAAAGTTTTGACCTTACTAGTATACCTCAGCATTTGTGAGGGATCTCATGCTTGTCATGTGGGCATCCATGTTCATTGTTGCAATATATCATATGGCAAGGAATCACTAAGCCTTTTGGCTTTCTAATTTAACAGTTTAAAGGGTAAAAATAATATTTAAAGCAGATACGTTGCTTAAAATGGATGTTTATGAAGTTAATTATGACTCCATGATAAGAATTACTTCGTGGATGACTGCTTAGGCTATTATTTGTACTCCAATTCTTTAAAGGGGGGTTACCGTACTATGGTTGTTAACCGATCGTGGTCTTGCTTTTTCCTGCTGAATTTTCAAACGTCACTATCAGAAAAAGGGATAAAAGAGTTCTGTCATAAACGATCTCTGTGTGAAATCGTTTCATATCATATCACTGCAAATTAATCATTTAAAGCCAAACTCAAACCCTTTTGAGTACCCCCTGACCGCTACTTAAATTCATGAGTCGCCCTCTTTATTCATGTGACAATATTTTCCATTGCTGCATTCCATCGAGCAAGTTGTAAGTTTAAAGCAAATTATCCATAATTGGCCGAGCGCAGTGACCACTATGGTGCGGAACAGTCTCAGAACAGTACATGCTGTGTAATATGAGCTACAGTTCTCTGCATTTTTATTTGCTGTCAATCAAAGAGCTGCGCCAATTGAGAATGTTTGTAGACCGCTATAAAAATTGTAGTTTGGGTGAGAATTGATTGCTTTGATGTAGACTTCTGAAGTTTGAGCGGTTGGTCACAGCTTATAAAGTTTGTCTGAGATAGTAGAGCTCCATTGGGAGTAGTTGTTTGGTTTCGCTTCGTGACTTGGCTTTTCCTCCATTCTGTCATCTTCTTTGAACTAAGTTGTGTAACAGGTCCTGGGTCCAGCCATGATATTTTCAACCAGGTAGTGAGCTGAACAGGGGGTTTACGTGCATACTCGATGGGGAATTCAATTTTAATCCATGATGACTCCCTTACCTAATGCTAGGCCCCGCTACCACACCTACGCATCTCAGCCACAAAAAATAATAGGCGCAAGTGCAAAAAATGTATAGGCTTTTTCTGTATGATCACTCTCTAAAGTTTCAACTTCATATGTACGGGTACAGAGTTAAACGCACAGAAGGCATTACCTTACTACGTACCGATAGTGTGGGGCATTTAATTAGGCAATATGCGCTACTTCTTGCAAACGAGCAGATACTTTTTACAAACTCACTGCTTCTTTGGATAACGTGAAAACGTAAGAAGGCCTCGGAAAGATGCATAACTGCAAATCATTAATATTCATTTCAACACATGACATGAAACTACGTAAATCACGCCTTACATTGCCTAATGTCAACGTGATAGCAGGTAGACCTATCTGAGAAGAAAAATCCGTAAATGTATTAGGATAAAAAACCTACAAACACATTTCCCATTTCTGGCTTTGTTTTTGAAATGTGCAGACAGCAGACGTCTACTTACATGAATGCGGAGGCACTTAACCCATTTAAACAACCTCTGGGACAAATAAACGTCATTAATCCATTCTGCTACTCTGCTCTGAAAGTGACACTTTCCCTTCTTTGACACAAGTTGTTCGTGGCATAGAATGAATTACAACCATTTCATTCATTACCCTCGTGGGTTTTAGAGGTAGTACTTCCATGTTTAGACTAATTTCTTTAACATCTTCATTTATTGTACATCAAAATGAATGAAAGGACTAGATAATAACGCTCTTTTTCAGAGCCGTACGGTAAATTAGGAATCGTACGTGTTCTGACTTTTTTTCATGAAACGTGCTTAATGTATGGAACGCCAAAAGACTCACGGCATGACCACACCTTCTCAAGACAATATGCCGTCTACGTTAATAGCTATTTAACTTAGCTTTAGTATTCTATGCTTTTTATTGTTGCTATAAGACACCTAAGACATCCGGGTATTACACATCTCACCGACTCTGAGCATACAGCCGTTTGCCAACAACAGCATATTTTATGACCACTAGGGTAGCATACCCCAACTAATTCCAGCATTGACTCACAAATTAAATCCGAAAAGTGAAATGGTCTTAAAACCTTAGCGAGGTTTTTGCCAGGTGCAGGCTACCACTCATATGAAAGCCGACAATCTAGCCATTCATAATTCTATTAATTTATAACCGTGAAGATTTTTTGCTACTTCCACTCAAAGTTCAGTTACCCTTACCCAAGCCTTTTTTCCACTCAACGTTTGGTTTATCTCCTCCAGTTTCTGAGAGCCTGTAATTAAAAAAAAATGTTACAATTTAGCCGATTTCTCACCACATTTACTTCATTTAATATACTTTTGTGGCAAAGTTACAGCAGATGGCATCTCTATCCATAACATATCAAACTAGAAAATGTGGTTACGTATACCGTAACCACAATTGACATGACCATGTACCGGTCTCTGGTTGCCTATGTAGGGTGAGGATGGACTGTCTGGTTAATCCGACAACAGGGACATAGAATTGGTATGTGGACTGGGGTGGGGGTTAAATATTTTTCAAAATCCAACATCCTGTCAAACCCTGGATCCTTTCCAGGACCGGAATCATCTATCAGCAATCTACCCACGAAAGCGAACGCACATGTACACAAACACACAACCAAACATACACACACTCTCGCATTGACAAGCACTTACACTCCAAGTGACTGTTCTGGAACCCCATTTCGAAAATTCTCGTTTTAGAAACGTAGAAATAGAAAAATGTGGGCTTTTAACTTGCCCTCGAAAATTCTAGGGAGAACTCGCCCACATTGAATTCGTCATTGGTCCAGATCTTGAGGAGAGCAAATCGTTTTGGAAGTTTTGAAACTGAAACGTTTTATTTCTGCCTTCAAATACATAAAGGCCCTATACAGACAAATATGTACAAACTTTTGTTAAATAACATAATGTTAACAAGTGTTATCAGTAATTAATTTAGCTTAGCACACGTAATTTAAACAGTACATTTTACATTTCAATGAATAAAAACTAACGCAAAATTAAGTGTCAGTGTAATACAAACGCGAGGAAAGTTTACCATCGTTGATTGAAACAAAGGAATTACCAGCTGTCCAGACCTTTTTAAACTAAGAACCACGGTATCTCTGTTTGTCTGCTTTAACCCATCACACTTCGTGCAATTGGTCATATCGTTTTTACCTTGGAGTAATAGGGTAATAAGACCTTTATTACCCCAAAGTTTGTTCACTGATTGCAAGTATTGTTAACATACTGGCTTTCTATTGAACGCTGCTCCGCACACGCGGCCAGCGACTTGCAGTAACCTGTCTGTATGCTATTGTACATATATTGTACATTCGTAAACTGTTTTCAAACGACGAAAGGAGACATCGTAGCATACCCACTGATCTACATTGCACTATGCCGTAATTCCAGGAAATTGCCAGAAAGAATTATACTCATTTTTTCACATTTATACAGTTGTCTTCATAATCATTTTATAAATGGATTATCAAATATATTTGGTAACCAGACGATTCTTAATAAATTGATTTTGAAAATATACATAAAACGGTAGCAAACACCAACGATATGGAAAGAGAGTAAGAGCCCAGTTTACGTAGGACAGCATCCCTCCTTCATGACTGCGTCATTGTGAAGTACCACGAGTATTAGCCTACTTAATATTGTAATTAGCTACTTAATATTGTAATTAGCCTACTTAATATTGTTATTAGCCTACTTAATATTTAAATGTTGAACATTTGAGGGAAAAATGTACCGCGTTGCCGTTTCGTAATTAGCGACATTTTTCACACAATCTTGGCACATACCCGCATCCTCTGCTGTACAAATCTTTTCCCAAAAGATCGGTTTGTTTCTTGATGGAAGTCGTCCGATAAAGTGAACAAAAGAGATGTGGTTACGTGATTATCAGAAAATGCGACCAACCACAATGATGGACATGCTTTGTCATGTCCATTAAATAGTTCTCCTTTTAGGGACTATATGTGGAGGCGAACAAATGAAAAATTAATACCCGTATAATAAGCATACGCAACCGTACGTGCAACGACCAGTTAGATATTTTGCCATCTCTACATACGTCGGTGATAATCTTTTGTCACCGACCTCTCCCTTTTGCAAGTGTGGTGGTTGACGTTACGTTCGTAACTTACAGCATGAATATGCATCATTTGTAAAGAACACAGCGATGTACATGCAATTGGTGTTTTACTTGGACCTTCCGACGATACTGTGCGTAAAAAGGTCACAGTTGTCTTGCCGTGTGAAGTGTTATGACTTTGAAAGAATCCCTTCCGATACATCACAAAAAGATAACAGATGAGTTTCGACCAGGAAAAAACATTTATAGGATACATTAAATACCTGAACAAACATCTGCGCAAATGATAGATTACCTCTGAACAGACGTCGTAATACAGGGACTGTGTTGGCGTGCCACATCGTTAAAAGTTTAGGTTAGGTTAGGAATAGCGAGTTGCAACTCCCTGGTTAGGATAAATGGAGTTTTTTCCGACCAATTGCTAAATCGTTGAGAAGTCTTATGGTACTTGCACGATTTGATGACTGACGTGCACACTTAAAGTAGCAGCTCTTAATTTAAAGGAACCCCGCCGAAGCTGTTTCGCACGTATCTGACACTACAAACAAATTAAGGTTGTCGGGCACATAATGCTTTTTCTCACCTGCAGGACATAAGCTGGAATCGGTTTTCCCTATTTACCATACACGTCTTGTTTTCGGTATTATTTCTACTCTCATCAGAAAGGCAGTTACTCGTTTACTTCAGAGCAAGTTTTGAGTCTGTACTCCTTTTCGATGTACATAACTCTAACGAGTGCACTGGGTATCGCTACAGCAGTAATGGACGCCCGCCAAGCGGGCAACCTTACTTATAGTTACAAATTTCTAGTTGTGAGAAGCGACGGGTTTGATTGTATGGAAAGATAACAGAAAGAAAAAAGAAAGTAGAAATTTTGTTGATTTGTTGATAGAAATGAAAGTCTGAAAGCCTTTTTCGCCTGCAGCAAATGGAAAATGTAGAAAATTGTTCTGTACAATTTGGTTTAAGTAAAGGATCGTGTAGCGTGTTATATTCGACACTAGTAACTTTAAAAAAATAACTTAACATAGGTTACGAAAGAAGCAAACCTAGGTCTGCCAAAGAAGCATTTCGACTGATTGATTCACCGTGAGTTTACAAAAGTGCAGCTGTTTTAACATTTTACAATTATTCTCATCATATTCTATACAATAATTATGTTGACTTAAAAGGAAGATGCAGCCAACCCAACTAGAACACCGTGTTACTTTATTCATGAGTTCATGGCCCCTCTTAGTTATGTGACGATATATTTTTTTCTACTGAATTTATGGAAAAGACGTCTTTCTTTAGGTTATACTTTTTGCTTTAAACCGCTTTAGTATCTCAACTTTTCAGTCGTGTCCGAGTCATTTGCAACTTTCAATGTGACTCGAATTGAGTTAGTGACTCGAATCACTGTATTATTTCTTTTTATCTATGTAGCAAATTATGATGCAATTCCTCGAGTCATTCAACTTTTGAAAATAAGTGACTCGAGACTCGTGCGTTTAAAGGCCCAGTTCTGTCACCCCAAACAGTACCAATTCTCCTAACCTTCTTACTTCAGCCCCTCCCAAAATTGTCTGAAATTCATCCTCATCCAGAAACATTCTCAGTTTATTGCTTCAAGATGAGTGTAGAAAAAATCAATGTATATAATCAAAACACTCTCAGTACCGTTCATGCTGTGTAATATAAGCTTTGGCACTCTGCATTGTTTCAATTAGCTGCCAATCAAAGAGCTGAGCCAATTGAGAATTTCGGTTCCCCCGTACCAAAATTGTAGTTTGGGGTGAAAGGTTTGGCTCTTTAACAAGCCCAGCGCCATATTGACACGCACATGTGAGCTGTATTTGTAAGTAATGCATGCGGACTGAATATTAAATGATTTCAACATTTCGTATTCAGATATTAGAGAGAAATATTGAGCAATCCATTGGCAAATTTATGATCAAATTCGAGGGGGCTAATATCAACTTGCTAAAATTGATTCCGATATCTTCTAGCTCGTATGTATTCTGAATCTGTCAGTGAGAAGACTTTTCTGTCAGAATGTCATGCAATGTGACCTACTCTCCTGCTTCAAAGTGACTACTCGGTCAATATCGAAAATTAGCCTCCTCTGTAATAGCCTGCATAGCCCTCTGGTTGCCCCTCTCTTGAGATGGCGCCCCTGCAAGGTTCCAACAGCACCGTCGATGAGAGTTTACCGTATATGAAGGGCTTACATCATAAACTTCATCTGTGAGTAATTATTGAAACATACAATGTAGCTTGCTATGTACGGGTTTAATCATTTCGTGGTATAAAAATGTTCAATTCAGTTAAATTCTTGATTGTTTTTATATAGGTTAGGCATAAAACCAGCGGTGATGTCCTGGTGGTAAAACTGAGTAAAACACTTCAAAGACGGGATCAGCAGAAAGTTATGCAAGAACTGGAGCTTCTAAACAAATTACAACATCGCAATATTGTAGGGTGAGTAGAAATCGAAATTTTCACCATAACGCCAATTCGGTGGGCATCCGCTCCGCTGGTGTGTTTTCACAGAATGATGGCACGAGACGTCAAAAGTTGTAAACCACGCCTACTGCAAGGCATAAATGAGCAACATTTTATTGCAACAGTCACAAACGGGCCGTCAGCTGATGCTATCGGTACACCAACTATAGATTTTGCTTGTGAAAAAGGTTAACATGTGACGTAAGTGAAAGCATTCTATTCATGCTCGGTGTAGTATGTATATATACCACGGACTTCCTATATACATGGACAGAGCATGTAACGCGTACCGCCAGTCCTTAAATTGTCGCTACCGACCGGGACAAAAAGGCGCACCAAGATGGCCGCCGTGAAGCTATAATTTGCATGATTTGACGACTACTCTATAATATTTTGAACAGAATTTTAATTTGAATGAAAAAAAATATCTTATTCCTGCAATACGGTTAGTGATTTTGACGTTACCTTTTATTATTTCCAAAATAATTCAACTTTCTTGCCAAATCTGTTGATTTACTGTTGAGCAAGTCTAAACTTTCACACAAAACCATAGCAGGCAGCCATCTTGCTATGCCTTTTCTCGCGCGTACGGTAGCGACACTCTAACGTGCAGTCTGCTCTGTCCATATATAGGAAGTCCGTGATATATATCTACGCAATCCCCCCAAAACAAATGAAACAAAATCGCGGTAACATTTCCAGTGTCAAAATGCGCTCATAATTCTTCAAACTCGCCCACCACTTTTCAGTTGTGTGCTCTATGTGATCGCTACAAAACTGTAGACAACAATATTATGAAAGGTGAAGTGCGGAAAGTGACTTATTTCATTTACTTTTGTGGGGTTGGTGGTTTTACAGGGCTTACGTTGAAAGAAATTACCTTATTTCAAAGACCATCATTGTATATGCGTTACCTGCTCCTGTCGATATCATCGAACACTGTTCAGAATGGAAAAACAGACTAGAAAACTTATTTCCTTGAGCCTTCCACATACCATTCACGGATTATAAGATAAACTAAATTTCTGAAACGATGTTAATTTTACGGTCACCATTGTTTTTCTCACATTATTGATACAGAAAAACTTGTGAACTATCATAATGCTTTTCGTACACGATTCTGCGGCTCAATTGGGAGGCTTCTGACCTTTTTTCGCCTGAAAAGGTCAAAGCTTTCCTTTTACTCAGCCCCTGAAATATTTATGGTGATATAAAGTGTCAGATGCGGTACAGATAGTAGTTTAACAGTCTTCTACGCTTCTCTGTTCTCGCCAGAAGGACCCACTTGGAGCCTTTTCGATAAGTGATTTGCATATTACGATTTGTCATTGTCAAGGAGACTAGGGAAGTATAGAGTTGAACTGATCCCTTATTTCCACAACTCCGGTTCAGAAATCACATGCTCCCCTATTTATTCTCACCAAGCCTCATCAAACTGGAATCCATTCATCGTCTGTCAATAGTCTGCAACAGACAGGTTGGGATGTATAGAGTTTACCATTGGCAAAATCAGTCGAGACTGGAATAAACTAACATTCCATCTAAATGATGTAGAAACCTATATTAAGGTGATCCCATGCCATGCATTTACAATAACCGTCTGAAAAACATTACAAAATTGAAATGAAGTAGACCTGATGTCGCTTGAATCTTGAAGCTTATCGTTCGAAATTATGGATGGAAGGTGTAACATAACGGAGCCCCCGAGCTAGCCTGCGAATATAGCGCCTCTGTCCTCTCAGATTACGATTTTTGGCAGGTATGAGCTGAACGAAATGGCAACTTCGTCTGCTCCGCGGGGGTACATTCGATATGTAATAAGTCCTGCTTAGTCGGATATGCCCGCTAAAGACATACGGTGTTCAACCTGCTACGCAGGCTGCCCTGATGGGAGAAGATTGCATTTCCTGGGGTGACGATGTTGCTTGCAGAACTAGAGGCGGTGGGAAAACGCAGGCTAATGACAAAGGCAAGGTACTGCAAGTGTTATAAACTCCAGGCAAATTAGGGTAAGAAATGTGCTTCAAGCATTAGGATGTACAAATTTTAATTGTGAAAGGTGGAAACCAATATTTTTACAATGGTGAGGACGTCAGGAATATATATGGTGAAATCACGTTATGATCTTGAACTGTGTAAACTAATGCTAAATTGCTGTAAAGGAACGACACTCCATACCTTTGTACATCATTTCCTAACTTGCTCTTTGCGCTTAATTGTTTCTGTTGTGTGAATTGACGAAATAAAAATCCTTTCATAGATCGAAGTAACATGATTACTGAAGTACAATCAGAGAAAAGGCATTTCCTTCTTTAAAAAAAAAAATCGATGTTATTTTCCTTCAATACGAGGCCGTAACGATCATTTCAATATCCCCGTTTCATATTTATGAATATCTCGAAGTCCTTCGGAAACACGCCTGAATAAACACAAGATTCATTTTAGCAGTGACCTGTCTGTATTGTGATTCTATTTCCTCCAAAATTGATGAAAATTTTCCGTAGAGAAGCGGAAGTTTCAAATTAATTGTTAATGTTGACACAACCTTGCTAGACAGCTGCTGTATGCGCAGCCATCTCGTAAAAGATGTTGACATTATTCCAACAAATTTTCATTGGAAAATGTTACAAACGCAGTCAGGACTTTTTGCTGACACTTCTGCACCATATTTTTAAAGAGCATATTCTGAAGTGAGTTTAACAAGTGCAATCAATATATAGGCACACCAGTAACGCAAGTCAGTCCAGAGGGCAACTGAAGTTCGTAGTGAGGGGGTCAAACTGTGAAAATGGCGCGCTCTGCAGTTAATCGACGTTAAGTATTTCCAAATGTAACACGTTGCACAGTACATGGCAGGCTACATGTTTAAAAAGTCTAAAAAATTAACTGTCACATTTTTTCTTTGGTTTCACTTGAAAGAAAAGTTGCACAAATTTATCTACACAATTTCCTTTATCTATAGCCTAGGTTACCTGCGCAGCAGGCTGTACGGCATATTCTTTTTTCAGCCATATCCCTATAACCGGAGGTTTTGGAAGCTAAGAAGCTGAGAAAACCACCGTCCGCGCGGGACCTATGGAGTCTGCACTCATGACATTTTCAAAATGTCGGTAAAATAGTTAGGCTTCATGTATCATCGGAGATTTCAATATACAAAGCCCGCCGTTTAGTAAAGTTAAAAAAATAAAATTAACGAGGATGCGAAAGTTCAAGATCCATTGTCTTATGTTTCGTGTTATTAATTTTAGGTAAACATATAACTAAGTCTTGTTCTGTTGCTGCGAGCTTTGCAAGTTTGCAAATGCTGTAAAAGAATGTTTGAATGGTCATAGGCCTACTGTAATGAACATTGATTTTTGCACTTTGTAAAATGTAACATGTGACCATCTGTGTCTGTCTATCTACTACAGGTACAGAGGCGCATGCGTGAAGGATGGACACATCCACCCATTACTAGAGGTAGGTCTCATCACTTTGAAGGGTGAGAAATATTTTGTATGAGACAGGGGAAAGTATACTGATTTATGGCTACAATCTTAAAAACATCCTGGCCAATAAGCGAGTCTGTGATTCGTTTGAATTGTGAGCGTCGGATACACAAACCGAGCCCAAAACATAGTTTACGGTGTTCCCGGGTTTTCAGGCAGTACGTGCATACAACACGAGGCATAATTCTAAGCGTCAACATAAACTAAAATGTGGTCCAAGCACAACATTACGGCAGATTAAAATGCATGTCTGTAAGCAATTCAGACACAGTCCACTACACAAAACCTCATCTTATGGATAGATTTAGAAAGTATTATGTCGCCAGATTTTCATATAAACTCAAATTTTGAAACACGTGCTGCAGGTGCGGGAATGATCCGTTTTTCCTAACGATTTGAAGGATCTGCGTGCGCATTTGCATAGCCCTCAAAACGAATTACCAAATTCAAGCGCTTGTTGCGGTCACCAATTTGTCACACATTTCCTGGTTAAAGATGATCATAATTTTCCAGTTATTTCAACCATGCAGGACGGTCATGTAGAGGGTTATCATAATGATCGGGATTTCCTGGTCATTTTGAAAAAAAAAAATCTTGTATGGATTTCAGTCTTTCAGATCATTCCACCCCACATTTCCTGCTTACAATGACCTTGAAACGAAGTTATATGCATCATTTTAACAAGCAAATGTATTTAAAAATTGACGACCACAATCCTGGTCAAATCTGACAAATTTGACTTAAAACATCCTGGTCAAATTTGACCAGGATGTTTAAGAGGGTGTAGATTTCCCCTTTGGGCAGGCCAACAATGGCCTGAAATATCAAAACGAGAGAAGAATATCATAACACTTTGACAGTTTACCGTCTGAAAATGGCATAAGAACAACTTGGTGTTAAATAGGCATAACTTTGACCAGTGGAGTAATGTCCTGAAACATCCGGGACTTAACAGCTGGGTATGTATTTTTGACTAGAGTTCATATCAAATTTGCCTTACTGGAAGACAACATTAAAGGTTATCTTTTGAATTATCTGACTTGTAAACAATTAGGCCTAGGGTGGGGTCTCAGCAACCCAAATACATCAGTGGTTTGTAAATTTCAAGTTTAAGGAGTTTCAGGAGAAGAATGGTCACTGATACGTTTGCATCTTGAAGACAAGGCAGTATGAGTGATGATCATGCTAGGATTTTACATTCCAATAGGTATGTTGCGTGTCGTGAAACTGAAATTATTGAAAGAGTCAACAAAATGACAACACATGAGAGAATTACATGCAGATGACAATATTTCGAGAAGACTTCTGTTAAAAAAATTTGGTAAATGACAAACGTAATCTGCGGTATTGGGGTTGGAACGACCAACGGTTCAGCCTGGGGGCCACTGAGGTAGTCCCGAATAAAATGAGGGGGAAGAGGGTACAAGAAAGAGAGGAAGAGGGAGAAAAGGAAGCGAGAGACTGACAATGATAGCGTTAAATGCAGCACCATTCTGCATCCAGGGCACCAAGCCGAAATCTGAAAAGGTGGGGTACCCCCCTCCCGTAGAACCCTCCCAAAGGACGACGGTTAGTAATTATTTCATCCACTGCACATAAAATCCTGGCTACGCACTTGATGAGATTACTATACTGATGTGACATGCAGAAACTAATACAAGCTTTATTTGAAGCTGTGGAGTATTTTACTCTTTTGAAAATTTTCAACCTAAATGTTGATTGGTCCCGAATCAGACTCCTTTAGATTGATTTTCAAACAAAGGAATCAAGAGAGAAACTGATATAGATTGAAATAAAATGAATGGATTCAGAGATTCGTTACATAACTGAGTAGTATTCTACTGGTCTGTTGCACAATTTTCAGAAGTTTAATAATTGTTGTTTTGATTTATTACAGATAAATGACAATAGAACTATGACAGTGTTTTCTTGTATACGATTTTTGTTAGAATATAATGTAAGGACACAACGAGCTTGACGAGTCTGCAATGTGGGTGTTGGAATGAATATATGACATCACCAAATAACCGAGTTTTGTTTTAGTTTAGGTCAGCCTAGTTTCCAGGTTTATGCACACTGTTAAGGTATTTCTTGATTGGTTGTTTTCATTGTATTGTATCAATTGTAGTCTTTGCTAGGGTTAGGGATTAGTTTAGGGATTATGGCTATCGTTAGCCAGTTCTCTCTAGAGGTTTTAAACACAACAAACGGTAACGGTTCAAAAGTTCGTTTTACCAAAAATTAAAAAGAAAATGATAGCAATCAATAACATTAAGCAAAAAAAGAAAGAAAAGTGCAAAATTAGACCTAACACTTAAATCTATGCCTAACTTTGCACAATATAAAATTTTAATCAGAAATTTATGTTTTTGCTTATTGTTTGAAGTAATAGATACATTTTTTAGGAGTTTGGATTGTTCTTAAATAAGACATTATGTTCATATACTTCTGAATAATGCTGCATCATATCCAAAACAACAATAAAAAACATGTACGGTACTTTCCCTATAGCACGACACACATTTTTCCAAGCATCACAGCTTTCGTTTTCATACCGGTACTTCTCAATTGGTATCTCAATATATGAATTGTTCATCTTGGAAATCAACTTGTTCTCGTGCACTTATTTTTAGACTGTTATCAGCCGTTTCATTAATATTCATTATGGGTGATTGTATCATCGATTTGCCCAAGAGGTTTAATCAAACGTAATCAGAGTATTCTAAGTATTTTAAAGAAAAAAGTGCTTATCAGATTTACAATAGATAAGATAATCATATGAATGATTGCCGGTAGCTATAAAATCAGGGGTATTTTATTACGCAAGTCTGTAAGTAATACGACATTGCCTTAAAATGTAAATTGCTATCAACACACATCTATTAGGTATTGCTAGCACGTAGGTAACCTGCATATATAATGAATTGTTTACTGTCTCTTGATACATCACTTCGGGTAATTTGTTGTAAAATACAAGACGTTATTCTTCAGGCTGTTTTGGATAGGTGTTAAATTAAAAATTAAACCCTAATGGAAAGAAAGCGTATTTTCCCGACCTCTGTACGGTTGAAATATGGCACACACAGAAACCGTTACGGTTGTGAAGTTTGTCCACAACCTTCGGGTATGAATGTGGAAATGCGTATAGCTTTCAGTTTAAATAATGGGAGGGATATTGTTGTTCACGACAGTGGCGTCAGTTCAGTAGACGGGCAGGGACGACAGATGTAGGCGTATACAATAAGTTTGAACTTGGAAGCTTTATCAGCCTGCCATTGAAATCAATTTCCCTTGAATTTCACTATTTTCATTTATTATTGATTTGCCCATCCTTTAAGGATATAAATTATAGTTTATGCAATCCTACCTTTTGGACCAAAGTAATAAATACTAATCTGAGTCCTTGTGTAAGTTCGCTGCCATCTTAATATTTAATTTGTAGCTTACATATTACGTAAACATGGTTTACAATAAGTGTTTCAACAGAAGTGACAGAGAAGGGGAATTTCCCTTGCCGATATTTTATTTTCGTCACCTAGAACGAAAGTTAAAAAAATATGTCAGTGATTGCAAATAGGTTGATATGCCCTTTGTCTGCCCAATATGAAATTGTTTTGAGGGAAATTTCGTGTTTTTTTTGTTTTTGTTTTTTGTGCCAGGTAATAATAGTGTAATAAGCCAGTCTGGGTGGCTATGCACATGCGCACAACAACCAAATCGTCAAGATAAACACACCAATCCCGCGCCTACAACACGTATTCCGAAATTTGAGTTTACATGAAAATATGGTGAAATCATATTTTCTTAAAGGTCAAGAGCAGTCGTACCAAACTTATTTTGAAGCAACAGCGAAATCTCACAATTTTCTTTTTATTTCTCTTCAAACGTTTGGACATCGATTACTATAGTGACACTAACCATGAACGCCTGTTTGAGGAATTAGGGAATTACCATTGGTTATAGGTGATATATGTCGTGATGACTTAAATTTTTCAAAGACAACTTTCTCTGTACCGCTCTTCAGCTTCAGAGAGGCGCTACGCAAGGCTAGCCTGCTGACCCCATTTTATGGCAAACGTGTTTAAGCTTGGTTTACTGTTTACTCGTGTCCTCTTTACTTCTACCACACAACTACCACCTCGGAGTGGTAATTCCATGCGTTACCCTCTGAAACACTTCTTGCCCCCACTTTGTAAACACGTTTATATACTAAACACACGTGTCTAATTCTTAAACATTTAGCCTGTAAAAAAGTTTAATTGCGAAACATGTAGTGTCTGTCTCACTTCTTTACCTCCCTTAGTACGTTTCCGGAGGCTGCCTGGAAGACCTTCTCGCCAACCAGCAAATAAGTTTATCCTGGAAGCAGAAGGTACATTTAGCTGCTGATGTTTCTCGAGGGATGGCTTATCTACATTCTAGGAATATTTGTCATCGTGACTTGAAGTCGGCGGTAAGAAATATTACTAAAAGGGGTAGTTGCATCACCCCAGACATATTTAGGCCGAATATCCCTATATTTGTATTTTTAATTGACAAAGAGTAGCATCACTTTTAGTAATTGGATAATGATAACTTGTGCAGAGGTCACTTAATGTCAGAAAGCTCACTCATAGTACCGCATACATGTTATGGATAGCACGGCGTCAAAATATTGTACCCAGAGGCAGCGAAACGGGGAGGGGAATGAGGGGGAATTTGTCAGATTTTGTCTTTGTTCCCTCCCAGTTCCTTCAAGATAGGTCAGTTAGGGGTTAAATTCTACAGAAGTGTAAAGTTCTTTGAATTTTTAGAAACGTAAATGAATCTCTTAGAGAATCCTGAGTTCCTCTTAAGAAATATTTCGCAAAATTTATGAATAGCATTTTCAAAGTCAATATTTTTTTAAGATATCCATACACGACAAATTCTAGAGAATTTCGAAGTTCATTTTTGGTTCCTTGCGTTAGCAAAAGGAACTTATGTAGTCAGGTTGGCGCGCGCGTGTGTGTGTATGTGTGTATTGGTGTGTATGTGTGTGTGTGTGTCTGAGACGCTAGCTTGGGTACGCTGTAACTCAACAAGGGAAAGTTGGATTAAATTGAAACTTGGTATATAGAAGTGCCATAGTTTGAAGGTGTGCCCTATCGTTTTTGGTGGAGGTCAAAGGTCATTCGGGGTCACCAGAGGTCAAAAACTAAAAACCTTCTCAACATGATATTTCAAGGTAGGAAACTTGGATAGATGTCATACTTGGTGTGTGGGTGTGTTATTGTGTAAGGATGAAATCTGATATGTTTGGTGAAGGTCAAGGGGTCATCTGGGATCACCAGGGTTCAAACACTGAAAAACGTTTTAACACAGTATTTTAAGGTAAAAAGGACAGATTTCAAATCAATCTGTGTTTGGTTAAGGTCAAAGGTCATCAAGGTCACTGGAGGTCAACCACTGGAAATGTTATTTTGAAAATGTTGTTAGCAAGATAAAGATAGGTTCAATAGATTTTTTTATCTCACCTGGTTTTGCATGCTTACACTCTCAAACACCTTAGAAATTTGGCCTTTACATTCGTTCAGTAATGATTACTTCGGGTTGTACACAGATTTTGGATCATTCAAAGTTGTAAGAGGCAATAACTGAAATCTGTAGATTTCAATGAGCACAGATCACACTGCATTAACCCTTTACCGTTGTGCTCCGATTGGGGCATATCTGCGCGCCTCGGGAGTGGGCGGAAACGCGGACGTAGCCCGCCCCGCATCGGCTTCCGTAGGCCACTGACCCCGTGACCTTAAACTATTGTCTCTCTCGTTGTTGTGGCCGAATTTTCGGGTAGCTACTCGCAGTTTCGAGCTCCGCGTGGAACAGTAAAGATGGGTGACAGCCGAGCTCTCCGCATGGGTCCAAAAGGACCCAAACAACGGTAAAGGGTTAAACTGGTCTCTCTGCCAGTGGAAGAAGTGCATGGATTATACAGTATGTCTCTTTAATACTGCTGTGCTCTGTGGGGTAACCTAATCCTCATTCTGTTATCACACCTCATTAATCACTTGCTTTCTGCTTAACTGTTGAATAAACCCTGTTTTCTGTGTAGAGATAGCAAACAGGACAAATGGTAGATTGTTTTAAAGTAATAGCAAGTTTTATTTGAGAGCAGGTAAAAATAACTTATGAGAGAAGTACAAGGGGTGTTTTTCTTTCTCTAACCACATTGTGTATTGTTTATTGGTGATAATATCAAGTTTGATTACAAGCATAAATACATATGGAAATGAGGTAGTGTTTTTGAAGGATCACCAAGCTTTATACAAATTGAATGTAAGTATGGCTACAGAAATTTAATCATTGATATCATGTAATATAAGTACTAAAATACCCCTTGTGAAGATGTTACAAACATTGAATATGAGCTTTCCTTTCGCTCTATTTCGAAGACTGGCTGTATACTAGTTCTTATAATATCCAGCAAGGAACCACAGTGCCCATTGGGCTCTTGCTAATTTAGTTTGTTCAATTTTTCTGACAATTTCAGTAAAATGCTACTCAGGTGCGGGTTAACGTATTCTATGATTGGCTAAATCCCACAGGTCATCTTGAAGAGAGGTCATCTTGAAGAGAGGTTCTTTCACAAAATAGGGATAATTTTCATAAGTCGAACTAAAAGTAAATAAACTGGAAAGAGGTGTAAATTCTGGGCAATGGCAATATTTCAAAGTCTGAAGCAACAACCCCACTAAATTTTACAATAATATGTCACAATCGTAACAATCGACTCTGATGGGGCGCCAAACTCTATCTATCTCGATCTGATGGGATCCAACAGGTGCTCACCCCTGTTTTGTCCGTCATGCTCCTTTATGTATCCTTCAAAATGTGCCAAATGTAGCCTTTGGTTCCCCAAGAACACCGAGATTGACTAAAGCTTGCGAACCACATTAAAACTTTCTGGATACGAACCTGAGCATTGCAACAGGTTTCGTAAATTCTCCCAGACTTGCTTGGTTACCTTAAAGGCTTAATCCTCTCACCGCAAACGACAAGGTTTTGTAGTTGTACACAGAAATTATCAATTGGCTCAGCTGTTTGATTGACAGCTAGTTCAAAAATGCAGAATACCAAAGTTCATATAACACAACATGTGCTGTACTGAGAGTGTTTTAGTTCTCGCAACCTCACCCTTTAGCAATGACGGTTGAGATTGCCCGGATGAGGCACAAGAGTACAAGACCCTGGTTTAATTACTATCCAAGGGTGATTTTAGAGTGTATGCAGTCCTCTAAAATGTTGCATAGTTGTCAGACGGTCCTCAAATATTTTTGTCGAGTGACACTCGAATTGACAATAACTGGCTTTTATTTCGGTTGGACGATACGACACTGCGTAATATATTTTCGTGTCTCCCACACCTTCAACTCATAGAAACCTTCGACGAAACCTATTAAAGCCTACTATCTTTTATTTTCTGCAGCCAAAGTAGCCTCATTTGTCATGTTAGAGCAATCACTTTCCGCTTTTCTGACTCTGAAATAAGGGAGCTATCCGCGGTAATGGCTCCATGGTGAAATGTTGCTTGCTTACAAAATGTGCATCCAATTTCACGTTGACATTCACAGCAACCGATAATATTACTGCAATATACAGAGAGATTTATCTTTCATTCTTCAGTTCGGGTGAAATCATGTAAGGACAGCCGCATTCCGTTTTACTTTCGACTTAACTATTCCTTTGAAGTGATTGTCTTCTGAACGGTTGCAAAAATGTAATAGGCCTACAAGTGAATTTGACCTTAAACCAGTACAGTGTTAAACCAGTAATGTGTCAACCTTATGAAATTACAGTTTGAATGCAAGTTTGTTTCGTCCAATACGATGCAATTTAAACCAGAATCGGACACATGATACGTACATTGTAGGTTACCGTTCTTGCATCCTCCCGGAACAGGTCAAAGCGATCTATTTTAGGGCTATGACCATAGAAATCTGACTATCAAGGCAAAAACGTGCCTCTAAAATCTGTTTACTTGAAATGTTGAAATGATATCTTTGGTCAGGGAGCTTTCTTTACTTTAGAGGTTCAATCATCCGTTTGGTGATTCGCTCCTTTGATTGACCCCATCTCCGGACAAAGTCGAATTTCTCGGTGACGCCCGTCGATTTATTCCCTTATGTCATTAGCTCAAATTTTATAAAGTATTTGACGTACATAGAATAGACTTTATATGCATACGATGACAGTGAGATGACCTTGCTCACTCGTTTGGACGAAAAAGCGTATATTGATGGAGATGATAATGATGAAGGCAACTGATTTGAAACCAATCCTGTACGGGCGTAAGTCTATTGCAAAAGCAGGGTGAAGCCTACTGCGTAAGGTCTTATGTTCATTTGTTTTTGTCGACGTAACCCCATTGCATCGATCTACAGTACTACCCCTAATATAACCATGTCATAGTCTTTTTCACTGATGCACTTGCATGCAAGTAATTTCTGGTAGGGTCCGAGCCAATTTCGAGTCCACATTTTCAGTTCAAGACTTCCAGTCAATTTGTCATATTTTTGGACCAATTTGAGCAGGGAATTGCTCTTTGTGAAGAAATAACTCCTGATATGAGTCTGGTCGTTACACAACGTATAACCCGTATCGTGTTGATGATTCTAACACTGTTTCAAGTACTTGTAACTATTTGTATAATTCTTGCCAATTATCTTTTTTCTAGACCCCACCTAAGGACATAGTCTTTGAGCAATGATTTGTTTCTGTCACATTCATACTGTGTTATTACATTTCTTTTATTGTCATTTTGTGAACTCTATATTGAAATCCCCTGATCACTGCAGCTTAGAATCGCAGTCCAGATACAGTTCATATCCCACCAGGGCTTTTTCAATTTCCGGAATCCCGTAATGGTGTAATTTCAGTTTTAGAAAAATAATGGACCGAAACTTTTTTACCCATGGAGACTTGTGTATACTCACGGCGTTTCTTCGGAACAATTGCATTTGACCTTTTCAAACAATCTGCTATACATCTTTTGAAAATTTCACTCAGACTGTTTTTATTCTCGTGAAGATATTACTAATCTACATGTGTCATAGCCTACAAATTTGCACCTTGAAAATAGTTTAAACAAATAAAAACTCCCATGATTGAATGGATTTGTTTTTAATGACAATCACAACACAATAACCAACGGTAAATTTGGTATTGTTTTAACTGTGAATGTCATTCATAGACAAATAACGATAGACAAAAAACAATTATCTCATCGCTCCGTGAGGAGGATGAGATATTGAAGCCACTTTGCCTATGGGGCTATATATGGCAATGCCAGCTTAAATCGCCATTGTTACCATGGTAACGGTAAATTTTCCCAATTTACTAGTCTCAAGGTCTAACCCATGGTGAGGTACCCCCGGGTGACTGAAGGTCCAGGGCTGAGAGGGGGTCAAAACCTGTCCCCGTGTGCGGTGTGTGTGTGTGTGTGCGTGTATGTGTGTGTGTTCAATTTTGTTTTCCTAACCGATTTTCTTCAAACTTGGTCGGATGGTACCTTAGGTGGAACAATTGGATTTTAATACACAACTGGAAGTGAAGGTCAAAGGTCAAATTTAGTGAAATCACCTTTTCTGCTATATTTCCAAACGAAACATCCTCCTGACACGAAACTTCACACATATGATGATTGCATCTAGACCTACCAAAATATGTGGTTGCCATAGCAACAGAGGTCTTAGGTCAAGTGGTAGAATGGAGCAAACATTTTTCGAGTAATAACTTGTTCGTAAAACAACCATTTTGTCTTTTAAACCCTTCCTAGTGGGCTGGACCGATTCTTTTCAAAATGAGTAGATGGGTACTCCAGGGTGGGAACTGATGTCCCCAGACCCTCGGAAGTAAACGTCAAAGGTCAGAGGTCAAAAGTCACATTTTGCAAAAGACCACTTTTTTACTATTTTGTACCAAAACTTCAAAAGAAAACATTCATTTAACATGAAACTTCACAAGTATAATAGGGTAGACTAGTTCTACCAAAATATGAAGTTTTCATGGCAACCAAGGACAATGGTCACGTGACAGAGGGTCAAATACTTTTTTTTTTGTACTTACTATAACTCTTAACGGAAGCATCCCACAAATCTGAAAGTTTAAGTGTAATAGCCTAGGCGTGACAAGTTGTACCGATATGTATGGTTGTCATGGCAACCAAGGATATAGCTCACGTTACAGATATTCAAAGGTTAATGTTTTGTAAGTAGCCTATTTTTCATCAATTACTATAAATAAGCTCGACTGAGCCTCAGGCCTAGACTTCGTAGTACTTAGCACTGTCTCGTCTTCACCACTCAAATTTTTATTTCACTAACTTGTATGCTGCAGTGAGATTTTTAAGTTCCTGCTCGCACTTCACTTTGATAGCCCTTATATATAGAGTGTAACTGTTAGGCCAGTATGAAAGATACAAGTCTAACCTACGGCTAGACTTAAAATATGAAGCTGGTTAACGGTATGTAGGCTAGGTCTGGGGCTGAGGCATGGCTAGACCTACGCCATTCATAGGCTTGAGTTATAAATCAATATATGAAACTGTGGGTGACTAACATTAGATTAGGCATAGGGCCTACCTATCTTACATATTAGTGCCCTTAAAACTTGGCGCTTCTGAAGCATTGCCAAAAAACGTACGTGACGATTTCGTTGCCACGGGCCAGGATTCGCCACAGGCCAGCACGCAGAAAAGGTTTGTGCGTCGGCCGGGAATCTTGTAACGCCACGTTTTCAACATGGCGCACACGCCCAGTTTCTTAAATGAGACGCACTTGATGTGCGTATCAGCTCGACACACATGAAGTTTGCCGTCGCGTCAAAATGGAGAATGCGCCCAGCTAGCGCGTGAGTAATAACAGTTTCGCACTTGTCTAAAGCGTCCCCGAAAGCGTCTTACTATTATTAGCGTTGCGTCCATATCCATATCAGTTTAGCGAGCCATCCGTTTCGATCATGTTAACTTCTAACTAACAAACTTACATTTTTTCACGTCCGAAAAAAAATGTTGTGTTTAGTCTGTGTAGCCTTTACCGACATTCAGCGACTGATGTCAGACTTTCATAGACCTACTGACAAATCCAAGCGCGCAGTCAAATTGATGGTGACGGTGAGATTTAAGTCCGCCATTACTGGGGGCCATCCAGCATTCATCTTCTATTTTTGTATGCCTGTTGCCTATACCAAAACGATGGGTACTTAAACTGTATCCCACAATTCCTTTTGAACGCTACTTGAAAACGAGTATCAGGGAAGGGCCTATGGGGCTATACAAAAAATAGGAATATGAACCCTTGCGGCCGCCTCTGACGGTAATCCCTATAGGCCGCGCGCTTGGATTAGTCTATAAAGAATCATCGTGAGACCGTGTGAACTGAATACATCACATAGTACATCACCCGATAAACTTGACCGCCACAAATTACCCTAAAGTAACAGCCAAGCTCGCTGTTTTTTTCATAGTGTTGCAAGGGGATAACAGCATCTTGAAAAATAATTTTTTCCAAAATCTTAGATAGACCTACTGGATTAAAAGGGCAAGCGTTACAAAGATTGGGTAGGCTATTTCTCCAGTTCTTTCATAATCCGGTGCCAGAATTTAAATATATCCAAAAGATGTTATTTTGGGATAAGGGGTGCGCCTATACTTCCAAGAACTTGATTGGTCTGTGCCATATTCTTTCAGTCAAAGGATTGTGGCATAGAGTTTTAGTTTGGTAATTTTTGTCAATGACATTCTACTGTAGCATAAAAATAGCACAAATAAAACTTCTAGCACATAAATAGTTCCAGTTATATAACCAACTTGTGCACATGTTAGCGATGAGATATGCAACTCCATGGATTGCTCTCTTTTTTTTGTTTTTGTTTTTGTTTTTTTTTTTTGCCATTTGCTTGTTCGTTCTCTATCACTGCTATACGTTCTCCATAAAAATAATTTCATTTCACATTTCTGCTTTAATCACACTTGCGATACCGTGGCCTTCAATTCGGCCTGACTAGCAGCAGGAAGTACCTGTCATTCTGCATATATTGTCTATGCGATAATGTGGAATATAACTATAGTAATATCTGAAATGGAGAGTGAAATATTTAAAGAAAGTCAAAACCTCGCAATCTTGTCGATAAATACCGTAGCTATAACAGATAAACCACAACTAATTTATATACTAACCAATGCCAGTGAGCAAGTTACACCATCTGTTGTATTCAAAGCAAATTCTTTGATTTAAATTTTGTTGTTTTCGACACGTGTGTGAATAGCGCAAACGCATAAAAGGTTTATTTGATACGCACATTGAGTTAGCAGAATTTCACGTATAATAACACAAGGTAAACCGCCGTACATGCATTACGGTCCAATGTTTTTTCTATTTCAGAATTGTCTGATCCGTCACCTGGACAATGGAAGTCTCGAAGCAGTGGTAACCGATTTCGGTTTGGCTCGTATCCTCATGATGGACAACACCCCTTTATCCCCATTCATCAAAAAGAGGTACCCGGTATTGACTCTAGATGACCCCAGCAATGATGGTAAGAATACTGCAAAGATGCCGGAGCCCCCAAGGAAGATGTCTTTAGTAGGGTCAGCTTTCTGGATGGCCCCGGAAGTACTGAGAGGGGAAGAGTATACCAGACAGGTTGACGTGTTTTCCTTTGGCATTATACTCTGTGAAATCATTGCAAGGGTAGTCGCTGACCCAGAAGTGCTTCCACGAACAAATGCAAGTATTATAACTTGTCTTAACTTCATGCAATATTTATTCTTTGTTGTATATATTTTTCACCAAAACGAAAAAATTATCTGTCTTGATCTGTGTTAAACCACTGAATGAAATTCGTGGATGGGATCGAAATAGGTTTACAGCTTTTAATGATTCCTTTCGCACCGGCATAAGATTGGAAAGGTTCACAGAATGAAGGGATATGAATGTTCGAATTCGGGTGACCAGGATTTATTCTTGTCAAACTTAGGTTAGGAGAGGATTTGTCCCCTCTTTTCACAAGAAAGAGGGTAAAATCCCCCTTTCATATGGATAAAAATAACAAATGGTCAGTAATTGGTTTCTTATTTAAGTAAGGACATCGTTACAGCAATGTTTGAACTTCCAATAAAAAGCCTTTAAAACCCTTCAGTTGCACATTATAGCGTCCTTGAATTTAAACAGGACTTTGCTGCCTGAACCCATCCGTAACTTTGGCCAAGGCACCATCAATTTTGACTTGGAGTTTGGCAGTTAAAACTCAGCCATCTCCCTGTCCTTTTTGAATCTGAGGCGGATAGCCTGCCCATAAGTGGAGGCAAAAGACACCTTTATGTCCGTTTGCCTTTGCATAGATACATGGTACCTCAGGAAAAAATTCTGTTGGTTTTGGCTTGCGACTGAATTACGCAGATTTGACAAATAGTATCACCTGAATTCATAGGAAGCATTACCTAAAATTTTGAACATGTTCAAACTTTTCTGCGACTATTTTGCAAAAAGTCGAATGCCAATGATAGCAGAGTGTTAGTGAGACACTTTCAATCATGTAGCGCTGATGCAGAACGAATGTCACGCATTTTAGAGAATCCTTCCTCCGACGAATGGTCTTTAGCTTTTTGCGGTTGTGATAATTTCAGACAGTAAGACAAAATAACTGCTAATAATTTGCGACTGCTGGCTCAGTTTTGGCTCTCCTGTCTTCACGTGAGACATGCAGCCTTAATTCGAAGTGTTCAATCGTGAGACTTTTGCCTGTTTAAAATGAAATGGTCGCAAAAATATTTCCGAACTCGTTTCTGTGAGATTGTAATTTTACCAGAGATTAAAAGATCGCGCATTTAATATAGTGAACATTTTGTGTCCGAAACGCAATAGACGCAAAATTAAATGTCCGAATTTGAGTAGAAGGCTGGAAGAGCTCACTGGTTTTAGATACCGGCTTACGAATGCATTTGCCTTTATTCTTCAGCATTTGTGTAATACACGGATAACACCTCAAAGCTACGAGTTTCTACTCAAATGTTTGAAAGCGCTCTGTTTAAAGGCCAAATTCTCTCACCCCAAACATGTCCAATTTCCCCTTCTTTCTTAAGCCACTCCCACAATTGTCTACAATTCATCCTCATGCCGACACTATCTTATTAGATTCATTCAAGGTCAAGTAAACAAGAGCTCAAATTGTGTAATAAAAAACAACCTCAGTACAGTACATGCTGTTTTATATGAAGTTTTGGTACTCTGCATTGTTTGAACTGACTGCCAATCAAGAGTTGAGCCAATAGAGAAGTTCTGTGGACTACTAGAAAAAAAAGTAGGTCAGTAGGTTGGGGTGAGATGACAATCCCTTAATATTGGGCATTGATGGGGAATGGACCCAAACTATTCGGGTCCCAGGCTCCACATGCTTAATCCGTCCTGGCTGATTTATATGTAATGCAGAAAATAATTTTCAGTTAGAGAAAAGTCCTATGGGATTCACAAGTCTGGCAAAGAATGAGTTTATTCGTAAAGTTGCCGATAGAAAGAAGAGGCACGATGGTGTACAGGTTGTTTTAATTCTATGTTTGTCTAAAATACGTCAATTCCGGTCTTTATTTGCAGCGGTTAATGCGCATATTATACAGTTATAGTTTTGGTACGAGACTGGAGGTGTTCTTTTTATTTCTATAACCATTGGGTGTCACCGCGTTCTAACGTCTTTTGTCAATAGGCCTACAAGATGAGAAGGTGTAAACTAGTTTTGTCCTCTAAATGACCTCTGCTTGTAGCTTTTCCTCAAACACAAAAAACGAACTGAAGTAGGTGAATCTAGCGTGGGAAGAATATTAATTTTATGACCGAAAGCAACACCTTAATACCCAAAAGTGACAGTATTTTGAGCAGTAAAGGGGTTCTGGAATATATAACGGCTAAAACCCCAAGTGGAAATTAAATAAGAACTTTCGAAGATATGGACCGATTTGTCTTATAAATTCCGTGATGACATATTAATGGATTTCGCTCAGCAATAAAATACGTGGGATAGTACAAAAATGTGCAGACGAAATACGTAAAAAGCGAATAGAACCGGGACGGGCAAAGTTTTCCGTTCAGTCCATTCAAAAACACATATTAGCCTGCCGTTATTCAGGGGACAGCCGAAAGGGGTCTGTAACCATAGAGAGGCTCTACACAAAAAAAGCAAATTACTTTTCCTGAGGTCCCTTCGTGTGCTTTTCGGAGAGTAAAACCTAACCTGTACTCCAAAGAGGTTCTTCTAATCAAGAAAACTCAGAGTACGAGAGTACGTGTCTGGCACAGGTGTTCCAGTTCTTGACAAAACTCTTTGCATTGGATGACCTGGCACTCTGCCATTGACTTTTCCAATGTCACCCTATCACAGACTAATCAAACTGCGCTTCACGTGACCAAGACTTTCATATGTTTTCGGTTCGTCGTCGGTTTTAAGAAAGCGTTTAACGGACCAGTATTCAACGTCGGCAAAGATGGTTATCAAACGACCTTTGGACGAAATACCGACTGTCAAGTCTCCATTAAAGTCATTTTGGCGTCAGCAAAAGGACGGCAATATTTTCAGACCTTCATCTGACATCGCTTTTTAGTCTTAAAGAGAATGGACCTTACAGTGACGTCAGTCGGATGGAGAACCTATACCTCCAATCACTAACCGACTTTATTCCGACAAAATGGACGGAGGAGGGACCTCCAGCCGACGGCAAAATGTTTATAGTTATACTGACCAGAATCAGTAACATATCATAAATTACCCAAAATAATATCCAGTATCCATCCCACTTTTAAAATCAAAACTTAGTTTTCATGAATATTCAGCTTTCTCTACAACTACCATGCCCAGTTGACTGCAGTGCTTATTAGAAGAGGGTTGTTAAATCTCACAGTTCCTTGTAACAAGCCATCTTTCCGATCACTGGTCACCTGTATTCAATCATCTTGGCCAACAGGATGTATAATCTGACCTTGTTTTGTATTTACGCCTTATCCGCTCCCGGGCTGTCCGTAGAAATACATTAACCAGTTGATAGGGGCATGTTCATTCCTTACCAGACAATTCCAACCGGGTCACTTCTCGTAACATGTGCCTTCCGAAAATTTCCACCCTTGGTAATTTCTGCCCGGAAAATCGATTAAATCTTCTTTACACTCAGACAACTTTTGTGACCCGAAAATTTCAGGGATTGTCCTGGGTTGGAAATGTTCCCGGCGAATTGCCCAGTGAGGGGGGGGGGGGGGGGTACAGCAATAACTTTAAGAATTGTTTCACTTACATTGAATATTACATTGACAAAAGTAGTAAATTAGATCCATTTCGCAATTCTTTGCAAAATAAACCGTATGGGCCGAGGACTGTAGAGAAGACATGATGTGGCGTTTGCACTGTAGAACTTCACTACTTAGCTTCCAATCACGACATAAAAAATGGAAAATTGAAGATTTTTATCCCAGGATTGTTGAAAACCCCGCCGTAAGCCTTTACATTGCCGCTCGCATGAAAGTGTACAAGTATTAGAGGCCATTACTCCAAATGTACCTTATACATAATGATCTTTGGGCGTTTTACCAAAGAAACATTTTGCTGGATTCGAGTTTGGTAGTATAACCTCAGTCAAAATACATTTCATTGGTCTTTGGTTTCGTCATTTTTTGCCGATTGATACTTCTGTAGACATCGACATAACAAGTTGAAGCAAGGGATGCGATTTGTTCTCAATATTGGGTGTATTACCTCATTTAAAAACCCCTCTATGTATGGAGAAATTAAGGTAAATGGGCATTTCTCTAATGTTGGTGGAACATGTCCCCTGCCCCTCCTCGCCCATTAATTGAAGCACTTCCTTTTAACAATAAGTTTCCAAACTTTCGTCAAAAATATTTGTGGAGGCTTTACTTCTATTGAACTATTTCGGAGGGGAAAGGTTTGGTACAGTGTGATACCTATACTTATTTTTTTTCTCATGAGATGGCTCACTCACTATTTTCGATGATTTCAGTGTCATTGTCTCTTGGTGCAATGTTTAGCCGAAATAACTCTTGATGTTGAAATGTCGATTTAATTAACACATACGGTACGGACATTTTTATGTAAAGCGAACGATAATCGAGCAGATGGTTATAAAAAGTGATATACGGATGATGGATACTGGTCACCATGGCAACACAGTTCCTAATGTGACATGTTCCCGCCGCCAATTGTATATTAAATATATTATATCCCTGCTATAAGTGAATGAATAAATAACTCTGCTTATTAAACACCATTCCCAACGGTTTGGCAGAGCAGAGACATTCTTGCTGCTATTCCAAAATACTTAGTCGCTTCATGGAAGGTTTATTGGGTGGTTCAAGGTTGGCTGATGAGACAATATGAAATGAAATCCCTATAGAAATAATCACTGTCTCATGCCTTTTTGGAAGAGGTTTAAAAGTGGAAAGAACTATAGGTGCGTGAAACTGGTGCTTATCCGACATATGTCTGGAGTGACAGTGGAGGAGGGGGTTCTTCAATTTTATATGACTTCAAATACGGAAGTATCATAAACTTAAATACATTTTCAGAGTTTCGCAAAGGGGTATGCCACTTCTGCTGGGGGGAGGGGGAGGGGGAGGGAGGGGGGGAGGGACCAAAGCCGAATTTGCCAGAATTTCCGCAAACGGTGACACATCTACAAGTTCGAGCAAAACGTGGAAGATGAAATGGATGGATGTTCTGATGAGTTTTGTTTGAAAATATATTAGCTAAACGTTGTCAGCTAATCAGCATATGATTTTCTGTATGGAAAATGTAATTCTGCATTGAAAGAATATCTAAGAAATCTTCACCACAAGTTGCGTCCAGGAGTTTCCAGCAAATTTATAAAAATATATAGATATTTTCAGAGCTGCCAACCATTCTGTTTTTGCCAGAATAATTCTGTTTTTTGGAGAAAAATATGGCATTCTGCTTTTTCTTGTCAAATTCTGTTTTTTCTTCAAAATTCTGAATTATAGGCTCATTTTCTATACATAGTCATATGCATCGATAAGTTTGCAGTTTGCACTTCTAAGTTCTGCATAATAAACCATTCATGTCCTGCACATATGATATGTGTACTTCACTGCAGATGTCAGGTATCTCCCACAGTACTTGCACTCCTGTACAAGTAGAATGGACTCAGTTTCCCCAGACCCCATTATTGTGACCTTGGAACGGATTGCACAACTTGTCCAAAAATAGTATGCTGTGCAGTTATTGTACAAGGTTGTAAGTTTTGCTTTGTAAGATTCTGTTTCATGCTGGATTTTTTTTTTTTTTTGCCATTTGAGTTCCTGTTTTGGTTTGACAAGGTTGGCAGCTCTGTACTTTTGTTACATAGTCGGATATCGCATTTCCCAGCATTGCTAGTAGAAAATAGGTAGTCGTTTTTTTTTTAATTTAGTTCTTTAGTTTCGTTTTCAATATACTTTCAGTTCTGTCCGAAAAATTGCATCGCCGCCCCGTCACACCCACCCCCCAAAAAATCGACCGGGGACGCTTTCCCCGGCTCCATTGCCCCCATGATTCGTATAGGCCTATGCAAATGCACTTGGGCCCTCCAGTGGGAAGGGCCATTTATGACGAGTTTTTGTGGTGGATCCCTCCCCAAGCTCATTAGCTACGTAACTGATATGAAGATGGCTCTAGAGGAGGAAGTAGAGAAGACTTCTTCGAAAACTCATACAGTTAATATGTTGTCTTTTCACATGCCTAAGATGAGCACTTTATCCCATGATATGAGAACGCCACATGAATTATTCATAACGTTGACAACACTTCTATCGCATCGAAATGTTAACTCGCAATCGAAATGCCACCACTTTGTGTAGTGTAACTAACACATGTAGGATTATCTTTGTAGAATTATATTTTGTTTAAAAGCATCAGCTTTGTGTAACCCATCTCGTATGTCAGCAATACGATAGTTTAATTTTTTGCATAAAAAGACGACACGGTAATGTAGCACTTGTTATTGATTCTTCGTCAACACACTTTTTTATTTATGGCTTTTCATCTGATAGTTTACTAAGATACATGAACTGAAATAGATTCATATATATAGCCCAGATTTGATGTTTCACTTTCAAGTACAGTATATTTGATAAATGAAAAACAGAAAATTGAACCTGTTATTCAAAACGAAATGGGCTGATCTTACTTGCAAGCATCTCGAATATATTGTTCCACTTGAAGCCTACGCGGAACAATGTCTGAGAAAATCATTTCAAGGATGGTAAAACATTGCAGAAAATGGGAGCAATGCAGTCTTTTTCATGAAATGTATTTCGCCCATATATTTCGTGCATAATTAAAATTCTGGTGGAAGTAAGGAATATCTGAAACATCACTATCAAACTACAGGAATGATGGAACTAGATTGAGCTTGCTTTAAAGAACGAAGTCGGTTGATAAACTGTGTTCGCCCGCAGGCTCTTCAGTACGGCGCTCAGCCGACTTCGTCGGCTGGAAAACTGATTTTAGTGGCAAGCCAAAAGGGAATAAAACCAGAACCAGGAGACTGGAAACTTCACGTATGGGAGTGAAAGCTCAACCGATACATACGTGAAAAAACGTTGGCACCATAGAAATGATATAAGTATAAATAACAACTATCTGTTGCCAGATATCAGCTGGAATATACATCGCTGCCTCTCAATGTAAACTCTGAGAACCAGGTCGAGTGTTCAAGTATTCTTGGAATAAACGAGAAGAAGCAGTAATACATTTAACGTAGATGACACATTGGAGTGTTTTCACTGACGTCACCATCCCTGCCCCTTTCGACGCTCAAAACCTAGTGTAGTACGTTGATTAGTGTAGCTAGCTAGCTGAGAAGCAGGTGACGACCCACGTGTAAATGTTGCACTGAAACATTGCTGATTTTTTTTATCCGACAGTGGACGAGGCCTACCAATTGTGACGTCACGTTTAAGTTCTCTGTAGTGATTATATGACATTTAAAATAACCGAATTCTTACATTTTGAATGATCTTAAAAACTAACATTTTGCTGCTTTTAATTTACAGTCTTTTGGACTGGATGTGGAGGCCTTTCGTCGAATGGCTGGGGATTGTCCCGAACCTTTACTCCTATTGGCTGATCAATGTTGTGCAGTGAGTGTTTAACCAAATCTATGCATCATCGTGACAGAAGTAAAGATTGCGTTCACTGACGTCACAAGCCCGGCTCCTTTAAAAGGGCAAAAATTGGTGTATTACGCTGGCTAGTGTATCTAGTTGAGAAACAGCTGTTGACCCACGTGTGCCTGCTGAATTTTTCCCCGGTAGTGGGCGCGGCTTATCAATCGTGACGTCAAGTGAAAGCACTCAACTAAATAATGCGCATGTTAAGTTATGTAACGATAGATGTGTAAATATAACAACCATCACGAAAATTATGAGCAAATAGGTAGAGGCTTCAACTGTTTGGGGAGGAAGGAAATCCCTTTTGCAATCACATTCCTTCTCTAATCACAGGAGTTCGAAGCGTTATATACAAAATTTAAAATTATACTATACACTAAATTATATTATACACTAAATATCTATTTAGAGTATAGTATATGTATATGACGCTTCGGACGCCTGTGACTTTAATTTGCCTTTTAAATGTGCTGATATGGAGGATTTTGCCATTTTAAACTACATGTCAGTACACAATGGCAGTTGCGAAATAACTTTATATCAAGATGAAAGAAAACTCTCAGTAAAAGTCCTGAAAGTAACATTCTCACTGTAGCTGCAAACTTAAATACGCTCTTAACTCGAACATGCCTGGAAACAACAGAACTATTTGTGTTTTTCAGTCAGCTCAATCAATATTTTGAAAAGTCTATCTTACGTCTACTTTATTATCTCACGGATGGTTCATAACCCACTCAACCATTCATCTGTTCATTTCCTCAGTAAATGGGCCATACATGGCTGCGTTCTTTTCATATACTAGTTTATTTATCTGCAATAAATTTTGGAGTATGAATCGACTTGGAACAAGTCTATCACGCGTGGTATTTCAAAGATAAATGTATACCACATTCGTGGCTGCACGGAGCTCTTCCTCTCAGGGGAGGGAACGGTGACTTTCTGTCCGACTCCAGATCCTAAACTTCCCCATTTTCTGCCCCACTGACGCACCGAATCTACCCGATTCAGCAGAGTTTTGGCCAACTGGGGGACTGCCGGACTCATCCCCCTGTCCCTTACGCCCATGAGCACATTAGTGGGACACCAGCGTTCAGAGTCCAACAAATTTTTCAGAAAAACTCGTGTCACGTGATGAGCTAAAATTGAACATGATTTAGCATTTCCATTGCGTAAATATCATTATGATTGGGTGGTTAAATTTTCCCTATAGTTTTGAAATTTATAAGGGCTTTGTTTTCACTACCTTAGTCGGCTTTCAACGAATCTTTAGTCAAGTTTTTTCCCTTAAAAGTTATAATATTTTAACCGATGACATTTGCAAAACTAGGAGAAGTACCGCAGCCTGAGTGCTTATATTTTAATTCATCTCTCCCTAATTTTCTTCTCAGATGGATTCGGAAAGAAGACCACAATTTTCGGAAATAGAGACACTTCTCCACGAAATGCTTGAAAACTTGACGAATAAGACATCCACGAGTGTTAGCCACTTAACGAAAACATCCGAAGATCCTCAAGTGGAAGAGAGAGAGAGGACAAACTTAGCAGAGGGCAATAATGACATTCAAGAGATTGTTGATGAAAATATTGCCGAAAATAGACGAACGTATCCGAAAGATGATGCCACAGCTGAAACTATTTTGGATGAGAAGGGTCACGTGACTTATTTACAAAGTAATAGTTGCGATGACACTAGAAAAAAACTTAAGAGGAGAAACGGTCACTATAAACTTGAAGGCGAATTGGAAGGCAGAATACTCCGCCCAAAGGGAAGTTTAACTTCGGTCAAAACAGAAGAAAATAGAACAGAAAATGTCTTGGATGAGGATGAAAAGGTTAAAGGTCATAGTGTAAAACAATCATTCAGTGGTAGAAATGAAGTTATCGCTTGTGTGCTTTGTTTGGTGCTGATCATTTCTTTACAGTTTTGTGGCGTTTTGACGGCATGTTTTCTAGCTATTGCGATTGGAATTGGAGTCATTCATTTGAAGAATATGAAGTCGATTTTCCAATTTACTGTCGATTTGTCGAAAAACGACACCACCAGAAGTGGTAAAATTACAGCCACAGAGAAAGTTAAAGACGCAGATGACTATAACAGTAACAGAATGGAAGATGGTAATGAACTACCAGATCAGACTTCAACTGTCGTTACAAATGACCTGACTCAGCAAATAATTTCCCAAGAGAACCATAATTTAGCTTCACAAAGGATAAAGAGGAAGCTGTACAAAAGACCATCTCTAATACAGTGTGCAGCAATGAGTATTGATGAGAGCATTGAGGAGGAAGAATGATCATTTTCACACACAGCATATACTCACTTACTACCCAGCAGAAAATTCTCATTCGGTCTCACTGAGTCTCATTAAAATTTTAATGACAATGGGTTTAAATGGGAATAATGTTCAGTTGATGTGTTCTCTTGTTGTATGACCCAATGAGAAAACGTAGTTGACAATGGGACTGATAAAAACATGTTTCAAATTCCCGCGCAATCTCAATTAAATCTAATTTATTTACTTTTACTGAAACTGAATAAAAATTTTCATCAGGGTCGTAAGTTACTTATCATACTTTACATTGAATCAGAGATCTGTTACAGCTCCCTGGTTAAATCGTCCTATATATTGTTTACAAAGACTACATTATTTTCATGTAAACGTTTTTAAGTGAAAGACCGTGGGAGGGGATAGATGACCGAGCATAAACGACCCATGCAAGGGATATATCTTGCAGCTGATTGAACCCCTTTTTGCTTAAGACCTTCATTACCCCCACAATTATGATTGAGGTTTCCAAAAAATTGTCGGGAAAATAATTTCTGTCCGATATGAGCACTATATACGGTACGTACGCGCTCCCTACTCGTCGCTATAGCCGATTTTTGTGCTCCGGTACATAGCAACATGTTTTTGAAGGCAGAATTTCGTCAAAAATACATACTCAGCAATGTCGTCTGAAGTGTTTTGTTGATCACCTTGACGAATGTGTTGGCATATGGCATCTTCAAGTCCTAAGATGTAATCAGTAGTCAAGGTAGGCACACAGATGTCTGATATGTAAATGAGCATTGCAAAGCAACTTAAGTGGTTATACTGCGAGGCGACACGTATCAGATTCTCAAATAACATCACTGGAACTTATCTTTTTGGAGAGATTGATATGCAGTGCCTTTATTATTGAGCATAAAGGAAATTGTGAATTTAAACATAGCGGGATTTGATGGTATTGGGGGTGGGGTGAAGGCTTGACAGTGGCATATCAACCTATCAGCTGTCCTTTTAGTTAGCGTTTAGCAAACAAAATAAAACAACATCCGACAGATCTCAATAATCTCTTCTATTTCAGACAAATTTGCATGTTTATTCATGATGCAAGTGTGAAAACATTGAAAGTGGTGTGAAATGGTCAATGCCAAATAGGTTTTGATGGAATGGAGACGATTCTTTCAATCTTACGCATAAAATCGAAAGTCATATGACATTAAGAGGTCCACAAACGCTAAAATACAAAATTAACAATGCAAGGCAAGGTATGTAACTTCCTTTTTGAAACTGAAGGCGTGGTAATGTCCCTCAGTGGACGTAATATTTTTTAGGGGAGCAGTTAAAGTTTGGTTTCGCCGAACAGCCCTTTGCCAGAGGATCGGGAGGACTTTAGAAAAGAACTAAAGGCGTGGTGAAACAGTCACCATATGAAATGACAATGCTATTGACCAGGCTATTCCATTGTCAAGATGGGAAAAATTTGAAGAATTTGTAGTAGCGCATTTAGTGAGGTAGTTTCGAATTGAAACTTCAACCTCGCCATTACACTACACTACGGTCTTAAGAGAGAAAGTATGGGAAGCTGATCGCGTCAGTGTATGAATGCGCTTGGAAGAGTGAACATCGTTCGTCGGTGCTCCTCATCACTATGTGCATTTGCAGAAGGACATTTATTGAGGTAGTTTCGAATTGAACTTACCTTTACCTGGAAATGCAGTCACATATGTATATATCTGCGTCAAAATCACTGTGCAATTCGCCTGTTTCTGTTTTTTTCATCTTGGCGTCCATTACACAACAGTTTTGTTGTTACTAAGGTGCCGTCTTGCGCGCGTAATGGTAACATATCTACGCAGCATGTTCAGTAACATCCGGTATGCCAAATTGACACACGTTGACGTCACGAGCATGACCTAAAAAGAGGCAGCATCAAATAGATTAAGTAATTTACCCCTTTTTGCATGAATTTAGACACAGTGCAGAACAATAGAGAACGTCGGATTTTTGTTGTCTATTGAGCAATTTGCAAACATGAGGCTGAGTTTCAACAAGACTACTTTAAATAAACTTGTAAATAGAGTTAAACAGAATAAATCAGAAAAAATAAATAGACCATGAAGAAGATGGTTTCAAGAGCTGTGAGTAGTAAGTGTGTGAAATAAAATTGAAAGGTAAAATTTTTTTGAATTAACCAATTTTCAAAACCTTTATGCACTCTTCTCAGGAATGTCGTAATATTACAGGGATATTTTCAAGTCGGTTTTAGGAAAAGTCCAATTTAACGTAAGTTTTATCCATTGAGTAATTGTTGTGGTCAGAACTATATCAATAATAGTTTGCTGAATCATTTCGATGGCATTGCTCAACGCATGTAGCTAATTTCCCACCACCATTTGAAAACTTATCGGCTAGTCAGTTCGCTCAAATTCATTGAAAGCAGGGATTCAAGTTTGCTTCATTTTTGTGATGACTCTAATTTTCAAATTGTTTTGTAGATATGTGCTTTATTGTAATGTTAGTAAAGGAAGCAAAGTTCGCAATATGTATGATAAACTAGATACTGAGTCGGATAGTAGCGTAGCCAGGATTGTATCATGGAGGGGGCGGGGGTTGGGGCACGACGTGAGGAAAATATCTAAGGAGAGAGAGAAAAAACCGTTTTTTAGGTGTTGTTTGCATTTGAAGGTTGGGTCATGGGGGGTCCGACCCCCCAAACCAACCCCATGGCTTCACCACAGGAGTCGGATAACTTGTCCGTTCGTATCAAATTAATTTACCAGAGGTACTGAGTGTAATGATACTTCATGCAATTTGCTAGGAATGTTTGCAAGCGAAAGAGAACTTTCAGTGAAAAGACCTGATACTCTCACCCCAAACTGTAATTTTTGTAGTAATCATCAGAAATTGTCAATAATTACAGCTCTTTGATTGACAGAAGGGTAAAAAAATGAAGAGTACTGAATTTCATATTACACAGCATGTAATACTTAGAGTGTTTTAATTACACATTGGGGTCTTGTATAATCACCTTTAATCAATAAACTGATATTGTGTCTGTATGACGATGACTTTTAGACGTTTTGTGGGAGGGGCTAAAGTATAGGTTAGGAGAATTAGAACGGTTTGGGGTGAGAGTATTAGCTCTCTAAACGGAAAGTACTCAGCTTCCCAATAATATTTTGAAACATGGATTCCATCATGTCAAATTTCCGTCAAAGATATTTTTGCATGGTATGTGACACATTGCATGTTACGAATCAAGAACATGAAGAAGGCATCATAAGTTTATTTATAAATCATGACACTTATCCTTGATGCAGCATATCTGGGTAAGGGCTGTGCAAAGTCTAATACCAGCTAAAGAGTTTATTGTTCTTCAGTATTTCCATCTGGTTGTAAAGTACTCAAATTACGTTTGTTTGAATTTAGTTTAGCTGCATTTTGAAGAGAGGAAACACCGATTACACGAATCAGGGAGGTGTTGTTAGCATCTGATTGCATTAACATAAACGTAAGTTTCAGTCAGAACTCCATATAATAACACTTGCCTGAACATACCATGGTTTATGCACTATCGCACCTTTGTAGGAATAGAAGTCAACACTTGCTTGCCTTTACTTTAAAAATATATTTATATATTGCAATATCGCCACTTTCTGCAGCCGTCTACTCATTTCTTTATCCTGTTTTCCACTTCTTATCAGGCTTGAAGACAAATATATAGGAAAGGGCTCACTTTTTAGGCTCTTACCTATGAGGGTCGGGAGCTAGCAGTCTCCTATAAAGATTTTCCCAGGTATAGTTAAAATAGCCCCTATTTGTCAATGACGTACGAAGGTGCGCGGGGGGTTGGGTCATAGCCCCTCTCCTTAGACTCCTCTCCAGGCCGGCGGTGCCTTTTTATTTAGATTCCTTAAGATACGCAAATTTAAAAACCAATTCTACTTACTTTAAAAGCATAGGTGTCACCATATTGCATTTCTTAAGACGCAAATCTTTTTGATCAGTATTACCCCCCATGAACTACCATAATTGAACTTTCTAGACTTTTCCTTTCAAAGTCCAAAATCATGCACCATTTTGCATCTAGGCTCTTTGAAAAGACCAAAAGGTTTTCAAAGGGAATATCCTCCCCTTAGGCTCCTTCCCCAGGTCTGCGATCATTCAACATACTGCATGCTCCTCCGTTCGTTGAATGAAACCTACGGAAGCCATTAGCATATTACAGCACCCAACTATCTAATTATTTACCTATAAATAACCTCAACACATTAAAGCTTCTCATCTACTTCCCCGACTGATTTTCCAAGGCCAGGGATTCAGCCAGAGGGAGATGGAGAGGGCCCCCTTTCAGTGTCGAAATTTTTTCCTGTTTAATCCTTTTTAAATTGTTCTTAATTCAAACGGCTGAACGGGAAAAAATCTGCCGATAAGATACGCATAATGAAAATGGCAAACCAGATTGCATCTTAAGACCTTCAATTGTTCAAAGTTTTCCTTCCCTTAGACCCATCCTCCATGTCAGTCACACACTAAGTGCTCCACCCCTTTCAAATTCCTTGCTACGCCGTCATGGTCATCGATGGCAGCAGCCTAGCTATAAACCTGCATAAAATTTTTGGGACACTTCGGGGCCTGTCACGTACTTTCAGAATGCATCCACCCTTTATTCTAGCAATGTCAAGGAAAAAGAGGGGGGGGGGGGGCGCGTTTTGATTCAGCAACGTTAATTCACTCTCGAAACCATCACTGAGATGTGACGCGGGGAATCGTTTGATCCCGATAATTTTATCAAGGATTGCAAAATGTCGAAGTGTACGTATTAGAAAGACGTTTCAGATTTTGTTTGAAAATACATTGTCATGTTGTAGAGTGATGTGAAAAATGTCCCTAAATAGGAAGCAGGCCAGTCTCTTGCAATCTTCCCATCGGTCATACTTGAGAGTTTTTCATTCACATTTCCACCGTAAACAACGCGACCCTCCACGAAAATTATAAAGGAAACAGGCAGAAGAAGTTACCATAAGACTATTTCGTTCTTCATTACTTCAGATCCAGAGGCCATGAAACTGACCAAACTTCAGTGAAGTCTTACTTGACGGAGCTGTTAAAGTTAGTGAACATTCGGTCTAGTGAAATCCCCTCGAATAAAACAGTGAACAGTTCCGGTTACGTACATGCATGCTGGAGGCATTACGAAGTAGGCAGGCCAACTTTCAGCCCTTGTTGGTTTAATTTGTATTTTTTTTGCTTTGTTTTTGTTTTTTTTCTGCGGTCAGGGTAGGGCCGTGCTTTGCACGATACAAGCCAAACTCTTCTACGTTGGCATTGTCAAGTAAAGAGTCACAACCAAGTCTGTTATAGCAGAACCCGCTCCTCAATCATGAAAAGTAATGAGCCGTTTAAGGCACCGCTCCACCATGTAAGTCGATGCAGTACGGGGATCCTGCGTAGTAGCCAGAAACAGAAAAAACAGATGGAGAGTTCCAATCGATTTAATGACGATTTATTCGTTGATTTAGTTCCCCCAAAAATGATGAAGTTTTAATCATTCTGCCGGCAAAAAAAGGATTACAGCTAGTTTACCCAAGTGCTCCTCGTCTGAAGTCTGATACATGCACGAGTGTCCAGCTCGCAGGCTCGGTCTTGGGAACCTCGTGCGAGATCCGAACACCTGCAGTCCCCTGATTGGTCAAAAGTTATGACTCACCAATGTAAATGAGTGTAATGATAGAGATGACCACTGAGGAGGCTGCAAAGGGAGAAATTGGCCACACCTTGAAAATATAGGTTACAGTGTGCACGTGGAACTAGGGCGATGTAATACGTCACGTCCACCGGTAACACGTGACGGGAAACAGGAAGGGCCCTGGGAATCTAGAACAAAAGGAAGGGCGAGTTACTCGTAAACAACAACATGGTGTCTGCTTAAGGTCATGGAGAGTGCACCATACTACATGACAGAATGCAACCCCGACAAGGGTACGGTTTGGGAAAAGATTGTCGAAAGCTAAATGCTTAACTCGTATTTTATGTTTTAATTAGTAATATGGGGACTTCGGGAGAACTGCCGACATTTTTTCTTAATTAAAAGCAAGTTAATTACTACTGACAGTTATGAGGGCACTTACAATTTCATCATTTACCTTCGAAATTGTTAATTTATCAGATCATATCAGATCCCTCCTCTCTGCCAAGGGACACGAACTTTTCCCCTACCTGGTTGCCAACAGTCCCAATTTTTCCAAAGAATATCAGTCTTCTCGTCGAGCCATTTTCAGATGGTATTCGGATGTTGGATGTGGGAGGGATAAAGCCTGAAGTGAGTGATGGCCGACCTGGAGGAGGGGGATGTCCAATTGCATCTGTGAGGAAGGAGTTGATAGCTACGCCATAGCGGTGTAATTCCTTCATATTGGTCACATTCGTTGGACAAGTAGCAACGACATGACATTCGCCTATAGCTTTTTCTCACATTACTACCCTTTGAAAAATTTGTGTGAAGTTAATGACGCCCACCTGGTAAATGTAATTTAGTATCTTTGGATCATTTATGAAGTGATGGAGTCAATAGATGAGAAATATCCGCTGATGAAATTTGCATTACAATAACTCGTAATTTCTATGTCAAAACTTACCGTCAAGATCTACATTGAGGCAGTCTCAATTCCAAAACAAAAACCATCTACAAATCAATCACAATCAGCGACCAACTCAAACTATAACATGAACCTAACAGGTTACATTTGCTAAACTGAAACCGATGGTTATCCAACACTCACGGTTTCCAGCAAAATTTCCCCTAAAATATAAGACAAAACAATTAAAAATAATTAAAAAATGAAAATAGGAAAAACAAATTCTGTTTCAGTAACTCAGAATTATGCGATACTTTACCTGAATTCCGGCATACTAAATCAGCATTCTGAGATAGAAAAAAACCCGAAAACATAAGTTGAGACTGGTCCATGTACGGTAGCCGAGAGGGGGCAACCAAAAAGAAAATGGGGATTTTTAGCATATTAGCTAATGGTTTCAGATTTCTTACTTAGCTAAGTCAGAATTTTGGGATAATAAGTCAGAATTTCGGGATAATAATAATGTAATGTAGGTCAGAATTCGGGATTCTGAATATTGGGTCAGATTTCTGAGATAATATCAGAATTCCGAGATAATTGATAAGTCAGGAATCTGAATTCATTAGTATGCGACTGCCCCCACCAAAAAAAAAAAAAAAAAAAATACACAGTTTTGAAGTTGCCCCCTCGCGGGCACTGTTAAAAATATACCATAGGTTGGACTAAAGAGTATTATGAACTACCCAAAGTTGCATCAAAAACCGGAAAATCTGGTGTAGTTTTTGTCGAAAATTCCATTTCTAAGTCTTCTTTTTAAACCACAAAAATGTATCAGATATAGGACAGCCCCATGCAATAGTCCTTTCTTCTTTTTTTCTCCTCTTTTCTTCCGCCTTCCTTTTCAATTCTTCTTTGTTTCTAATTTTCTTCTCTCTCTTTCAAAATTTTTCAAAGATGAATTTGATACACTGTTAAACAGAACTGCAACTGAGTCCACTGTGAGCAAATTCCGATTCCAACCAAATTGTACCAATTGCCAATGTAATGCATCGTACAGACGCTTTATGTACTGTTAACCAGGGAACTGTTATGTCATCGACACCTCCCTGTGTTAACATTGACAAGCCGCTCTACACAAGTTGATGAAAATGGGCACTTTTCATCAGGAGCCAATTTTCTACATCACCTGAAAATGTGATTTAGTTGTAAAAGTTAAATTGTGTATGATGACCAGTAATAAATTTGCCTAGTCGGCACATTAAAAATGTAATTGTTGTATGTTGGGATGGAACTGTCGACGTGTGAAGGTCTGACTGAGCCCATTCCGGGTCAAAAAGAGAGCTCGGCAATTTGGCTAGTCTAAACATGGAGCTATACCACCTCCGAGGTGGTACTAAGTCCATGGTCTGAACATGCACACATCCTCAAATCGTCGGTATAACCAAAGGGCTCCCGCATCTACAACATGTGTTCCAGAATTTGAGTTTACTTGAAAAATACGTCGGATTGGAACCATTCTCTCTCACACATGATATAAGAAAGGATCCTTAATGTCACACTACAGCGATATCGGATCGGATTTCGCTCCGATTTTGTCAGTTTAATTAATATCTCCTCCATCTTTGGTCGAAAAGAAACAAAATTTTGCCAACCTGTGTAGATATATGAATTGTATCGCAGGAATACGAAATTCTAAGTTATATCAATTATTCCGTGACGTCACATCAGCAGACAGCTTTTATCGGATACACGTAGTCCGATAAAAGCTATTTGTCAATGTGACGTCACGAAATAAGTTGTTTATATTTCATTTTCGAGGTCCTCTCATACCGATCATACACTTACACAGGACTGCAAATTTTTGGTTCTTTCCGACAATGGATGGAGGAGATTTTAACTAAAACTCACAAAAATCGAACAGTAATCCGATCCGACATGGTTGTAGTGTGACCCGGGCTTAGTGTGATTTTGAGCAGTGGACTGGATCAAAATTGACATTCTTGTACTTTTGATGTGTTCATGATGACCACTTCTAACGCTTGAAAGGGCTTAATTGGGAAAGAGAGCTTTCTAAATCCAGACATGATTCCTCCTCAGCTGTAAGATTCCATCTCTTTCTCATCTGGAAACACAGACAACAGCAGTCTACTCTTGTCTGTGTTTTTAAAATATCACCCCTCGGATGGCCGAAAGTGGTATTTCCCAGGTCTGCAAGTAGAATCTATAAGCATTCATTATTTTGTGCTTTCGTTTGCAGTAATAGAAAAAAATCAGCAGCTTAATTGCTAAGTAATCAGAAAATTACCAGACTGAAATCTATCACTTCCATTGGATGGAAACGATATGTTGAGTATCTTTTCGTTAAAACTATAAGTAGGTATTGAAAACATGCTAATGTTTTTTGCTATATATTGCGATACTTAAATTCAAGATACTGAACTCATGAAATTATTTCTAACACCCTTTAGGAAAGATGTCACGTTTGAAGTGGGTTTGAATGAATTTCGAGCAGACCTAAATGATATGGGAAGACATCATGATTCCCACACAGAATAATTTTGATATTTAAAAAGAAAGTACCTGATTTTCATTACTGTTGCGCAAATTCGGCTCTAGGGGCAGAATATGATGGCAGACTGTGGGTACTGCTCCTGATATACCTCCTGTCTTCTATCATTTGGGAAGTGAAAAAGTCACAGCATTTTTCCACCTTAGCTGGGATATTTTACTATTTCGGGCACCGTTTTGCAAGGCTATAGTATGAATCGGGATGAGGAAAAAAATTTTTTTCACAATATTTACTGTTTTCTCTTTATATTCCATGAAAATTTTACTCTGAATACTTAGTGTTTTTTGTTTTACTGACACAGATTTGAGAATTTTCAAATAATCGATCGTTTTGGGCCAAAAGCAGGATGGAGGATGATTGTTTCTTTAAAGTTAAAGAACATTCCCCCAAACTTATTTTGAAGAAAAAGCTAAATTACACAATTTTTATCTTATTTCTCTTCAAAGTATCTTAAATTACATTTTATGACTTTACTATTGCATATTCAAGGTAAACCAAGCAGTTATTTCAAGAAAATTTCACATTTGAAGAGGAAAAATATTGTCACATGACTCCCAACAGCCAATCATTAAACTGGACAGTCTACTACATTACTTCAATTTGGGATGACTGCTCTTGCCCTTTAAGTGTATAGGTTTTCTCAATGATCTGTTGATTTTTCGTAAATATGTCACCCTAACTATGCTACTTTTCTATTTTTCGGGTAACTGTTTCATTCGAATGTTCGACCATTTCGGGCATTGTGTGGTGAAAGCTTGTGAAGTAAAGATCATGAATATTAGCTTTTCCGCCCTCAGAATGTGTAGTAAATTTTTGTAATCTTCTTTATTTATCATGGAAATTTTGCCGCGACTATGATGTTTTAAACTTTTGTTAAAAGGCATATCCTTTGAAGGGGGTACGCTTAGGAGCTCTCTGAAAAATCACGTCTATTTTATTTCCAGTGGCTGCCGGCTTTTTTCCAAATTCCTGTCCGAATTTTAGATTTTTTTTAGGGGGGGGGGGGGGTGGGGCAACCCCACCTCGTGCGCCTAAGGGTAGATACTTTTTAGATTTATGCTTGATATGTAGCCCATATGTACTACTTACAGTGCTGTACTGCCCGAAAAGAAGGGAACTCAGTATATGTATTTTCAGTTTGTGTAGTATCAATAAAAAAGTAAAAAACAGCCAGCCAGTCACATCTGGATAAAGGACCGGACATTGAGTAAGAAACCGAGTCTTAAATCTGTCAAACCCATCGTGAACCCCACAATTCCTTGCCGCAACGAATTACCGAACTCGTTTACAGTTCGATCAGATTCCCGTGGCAATTCCGGGTACGACGAAAATGGACTTGAATCTGGAAGGATATCACAGCCCTTGTAATTTTGACGCTGGATTGAGACCACCATTCTTCTTCCCGCAAAAGGTTCAGACATGAGTTCTTGCATTGGCGTAGGAAGCAATATGAAAGAGTGTGTGTGTGTGGGGGGGGGGGGGGGGCAATTTTGGACCATGCACCTCACCCTACCCCATTGACCAAAAGGTACATTTTTATGCTAAATTTTTACGCTTTTTCTACGAGCAAGTTTTTTAAATTAAAAAAATCTGATTTTTTCTTAAGTGTGAACACTACTGTATAAGGAGCGTGATTTGCGGAGCGCGCCGAAAATTTGGCTCCTTTTACAAATTTGTTAATAAGGAGCTTGTATTGCAGGAAATAGTTTTAGGATCAGGGTATCCTGTAAGGAAATTTGATTATTTGGGGGACTATTGAGGAACCTGCGTTTCCTTTTAGCATATAGGCTATCTGAGATGGCATGTCGACTGAAGATCGTTGTTGTTACATAATGTTATCAAAGGAGTACAGATTGAGGCTTTTCGGCGACATTCAAAAAAGGTCCCGAAACTTTGTTGCATTTTAGACAAATTGTCTAAATATTAAAAGGCTATATTGAAGAAATTTCAGAGGAATGGCATTCTAGTGGCTCCGACAAGTTTACCACTGACTCCTTTGTGAGCAACCACTTACTGCCTTAAGGGTTACAATTAAAGGCGCACGAAGCGAGCGGAAAATTTTGCTTTCTTTAAAACTAATTATTATAAAATGTGGAGTTTTTATTAGTTCACTGTTGTCTCAAATGGCAAATTTCCGAATTTTTCACTTTTAAGAGCCGGGGGCATTGTCCCTGCCTCCTATAGCTACGTCACTGCTCTGTAACGTTGAACATTAATAACATTTTGACAGTTCAATTACTAAAAAATCCATCAGACTACTCAACTGACGGGGTTGAAAGTTATCTGATGATTGGTGGGCATGAGAGCATTTAAGTGCGGTAGGCCAGTGGTTCCCTGCCTAGAATATGAAGTCTTGCTCAAAAAACTTCAGTTGGCCTGGAGAACACAGAAAATTTTGAAAAACCGCCACCCCTCAGACAGCCTGAAATGGCAATGTCTCGGGCTTGTGAGTAGTTGGCAAGTTTTCCGATTTTTCTGTCAAGTGTGAACACCACTGCATCAGGGACATATTTTACCCCTTTTAAACAAATATATGAAGATATGGAGCTTGTATTGCAGAAAGCTTTGGATCCTGGGTTTCCTTTGAGGAGTCGGAGGATTACTGAAAAATCTGCACTTCCTTTTGATATATTGGTGGCAAATCTGAGAAAGATTGAACGACGACTAACTCGTTATTGCTACGTATTGTTATCTAAGGCCTACGAACAGTCCAAACTCGAGAGCTTTCATTTAAGAAAATTTCGAATTCTGTGACAGACAGTTTACAAAAATAGCAATGTAGCCGCCGGTTTCTCTTGGTGATGTTGTGTCACATATGGTAAATATCCTATTCTGAGATTTCCAGAGCCCTGAAAAGTTTACCAAACTGATCTACGAGCGAGACCTAAAAGAATTTTAGATTGCATTTTGGGGCGCGCGAAGCGCGCCGAAATTTGGGCTTACGTTGAGGTTTGAAAAAATAAAAAATGTTCTGACCCTGTAAGTGGGGAGGTGGGGGGGGGGGAAGGGAGAGGAGGAAGCATGCTTCCGCCCCCTCGTTTTCACCCCTGCTTCCTACGCCTATTAGCAGTGTTGTAGTCGAAACTGGCATATCCGAGACTGAGACCAAGACCGAGACCGAGACCGAATGCACATGTTGCATAGGAAAATAAACTGTCCAAAATTTTGAATACCACTTTACCTACTGTAACCTTTAATAATTACTTTGTACTCTATAATGACATGTAGCACCAAAAGTGCATCATCATTGATTTTGTACATGTTTTATCATATGCACGAATATACGCCACGGGAGGCAGGGGGCCGTGGCCCCCAATTGGCCATGGCCTTGCCTGCTGAATCGAGCAGACTTCAGCTCCTCAGCGGGGCAGAAATTATGCCCTTGTTGGGATCTATAAAGTGCAAAAGGTCACCGCCCTTGAGAAAAAGAGTCCCTTATGGTTATGGTCATATGCCCAAACAGGGAGCCTCCAGTTGCCTGACCAAACTTAGAATAAATAACTTTTAAACACTAATCCAAGTTTTTTTCTCATGTGGCAATCATTGGGAGGTGACTTTTCCCGACTCCAGCATAATCTCTGCCCCAGTGAGGGATCAAAGTCCGCCCAATTCGGGAATACAATGGCCATTTGTGGGGTGGCAGACCCCTACCAGGCCCCTGTCCAGTACGGCCCAGGTGGCCCTGCTCGTCAGATCAGGGCCAGTGAGTGCTACAGGTCTTAACTCATAGAATAAAGATGTAAAGGGCCTATCTTCTTACCCCAAACTACAATTATCATAGTAGTCTACAGAAATTACCTGTTGGCTCAGTTTTCAGTGATTGGCAGCTAGTTCAAACAATGTAGAGTATTAAAGCTTATATTACACAGCATGAACTGTACCTGTAGGTGTTTTGATATATACACATTGCTCTTTTACAGTCACTCTGAAGCAATGAACTGAGATTGCGACTGCAAAAGGATGAATTTTAGACAATTGTGGGATGGGCTTAAATAAGAACTTTAGGCAAATTGGTGAGAGATTTTTTAAGTCCTTGTAGATTTAGTGTGTGGACTCATTACATGAATACTTTTTTCCTCAATAATTAGCCTATTTTTCAAAGCAATTGGCGTTTTTGAAAAGAAAACTTGTGGATTTTTAAAGGTAAGGCGAGGTTCAGTGAAGTAAGCAATTTTTCTCTGAAGGCCGGGGGGGGGGGGGGCCCGGGGGAAGGACATGCTGTATGTTGAGTGATTGCCGGTAGGGGGAGGGGTCTAAGGGAGGGGATATCCCTTTCCCCTTTGAAAATTCTTGACCTTTTCAGCCTGAGGAGCTTAAATGCAAAATGGTGCAAGAGTTTTAATTTTACAGGAATAGTCCTGAAAGTTGAATTGTGGTGGTTAATGGGGTAAAACTAAACATTTTGTGTCGTTAAATGCAATCAGATGTGTAGGCTACCGGTACCTATTTGAAGTAAGTAAAATTTGTTTTTAAATTTGCACAATTTTATGAGTCAAATTAGCATCAGTTATGGGCTTAAGGGCACGGGAGCATATCAGTTTTTCTTATTTTTATGCACGAAAAAAGTAATTCTACCATAAAAACACTAATATCTAAGTTAAGCGTCATCATCAGTTTGTGTGCAGAGAAAAGAAAATTTTGCCAATTCGCTACTCCTCGGATGGCCGAAAATTGTGCTATGATGCTTTTAAAAGTGTATCTAAATAGTTTTCCTTTTTAGCTTTCCTTTGCAATAATAAAAAACCAGCAACTTGCTGAGATCAGAAATTTACCACAAAATCTACCATAACATTACATGAAATGGTATTTAATCTTCTGGGAGAAAACTACAACGAAATTGAAAACATGCTTATGTTTCCCTATTGCAACTCTTGGCTAAATTCAAGATCCGCTGAACTGATGCAATTGTGTATGCAACTGTCCGGACTCCCAACTATAATTGGTTTAACTACTAACACCTGTTGCACGATAAATGTGAGACTATTGCTCACCGCACCTGAACATCCTCTTCTCCCCTGCCCCTTTCCCGTACGTCTCTATCTGTTGAGGGACGAGCCTTATTAGGGATGGCCCCTTCCCCCTTTATTTTTTTTTGTAAAAGTTGGTGTCCATGTATGCAATCTGGTGTCACATATGCTACCTTCTGTGATGAAGGGGTGGGGTGGCATGGCCCAATCCCCTCCCTGGATACCTCGCTGGTGGAGTAAGATAAATTTTATTGATGTCCATCATAAAATTACAATGGACAAAAGGGACTCACTTAAAAAATGAATAAATACATGAGTAAAGTTATCTATGCATCTAACAATGAACGTACAGTTCATTTTATTTATTTTTAGACATTATTCATCTTATTTAAACAAAAATAAAAAATTTTTGGCCGGTCTCGAAGTGAGACCAGGACAATTTCCGAGACCGCAAGGGTCCGAGACCGAGACCACAGGGTGTCGAGACTGGCAAAAACCGGTCTCGAGACCGAGAGCTGTCTCGAGCACTACAACACTGCCTATCAGTTCTTGTATACTGACTTCTGCAAGTTCATCTGTCGGGATCTGTGTGGGGCTAGATCATAGAGCAGGATTGTCCTACTCTATGGGCTAGACAAAAACATTTGGTTTGGTACATTTGGCGTCTCTTAAAGAAATGCAGATTTGATTGCGTAATCTGCAGAACTTGACGCGGAAACAACGTTTAACCGTTCACTTACTCAAGATTGCTTTCTGATGTGACGGTCTGAAAGTGCATACCTGTTCTCATTGACCTGGGAAGTACTTTGGTACGGTATGAAGTGACATTTCAGGAGCATGAAATGTGCAATTATACCCTTTAACTTTTAGTTGTAGGACCTAAAACTCCTTAAATTGAAGGTCCTCTCTCCGAACGTTAGGCTATTTAGTGATGATGAATCAATGTGGTTTGTGCCGCGGACTAAGTTAGGCCTAGGCTAGGCCTAGCCTAGGTATACTATAGACGAATCCGATTAGCGCTTGTTTTTAGTGACTGTGGGTAGCCATTACTAGTGGGGATCATCAGCTTCATCATCGTCTTCATTTATTGTCTACGTGAGTTTCAAATCCTCATATTCAGTGAAGTAGAAAAACATTAGGTACACTTTAGTATACAACCATCCATGGCCATATCTTATAGTTCATTTCTGATATAAATACCCCCGTATTTTTGCCACTTCTTGTCCAAACCTTGTTTAAAAATAATCAGCAAATGAAATGCACCTAAGTCAGATCCCTGAAAAATCCACGTACGCAGAGATTTGTGATGCCGTTTCTTGGTAAATTTAGCACATGCACATGCCAGCTATGTTAGCCTCCGTAGTGCGATCGTCATAACGTAAACTCAATGGGGAAATTCGTTGCGAGGTCTGGTATTTTCACACACTAAATCCCATAGGCGATGGCGCGAGTTGTGATTTCCTGGCTAAGAATCAAGGTTATTGAACCAATCACAATGCAGAGGCAATTCAAATTTTGCAATAGATTGTATGAATATGATGTCACCGAGCAAAACATGGTCCGTTGTCTAGTGGTAAAAAACAGATGCGCACGCAAGTCTACTGCATGCATGGGACCACGTGCATCATTGTTTTCGTTTGTTATGACGTCAAATGATAACATTCCATAAGTCCTACAGTAAATAACTTTACGGTAGGAATGCTAGGAATCCCTTAATTTATGCAAGATAATAGGGCTTGGTTGTGCTGTTTGCGGCTTGTTGGCCGTTTACAGTGCAGTTGTACAGATTGTTACTATGACAAACACATGAGCGCTGTACATGTATTGAACACTGCATCGCAAGCAAGCTGCATCAAAACAGCGGTGTCATGATGTTTCATGAAGTAACTGACGATATTACATAGAACCTGGCGGGAAAATACAACAGTTGGTGGAATGTTAAGAAGTGCACATGGGCTGAAGAAAGCTTCAGTAAATGCGGGATGGGCTTTTTCTGTGAAAAGATAATATTAACTCAGCGCAAAATACCAACATTTTTGCCACATGCTTACATCGGCGAACATGACTTACAACACCATTTTTAGACTTGTACTTTCCTGTTCAAAAGGGATGGCGCTCTTTGGAAATGTTGAGTTTTTGTTGTTATGGTGAACATTACGTCATTTTCGGTTAAACGGTTAAGCGCCAGTTAATAAAATCGGTTAAACGGATAGTGAATTAACCGAAAATGCACTCCGTGACGTGATGAATGTGATGAAAATTAAAATCCGTGATGAAATCGTGACAGTGTGATGTTAGGCTAGAAGTAACTTCACTTATTAAGTTAGTAGCACATTCTCAGCATAAGACGCTTTCAAATCACGAGCAAAGCAAAGCACTTTAAATACCCATGGAAAACAATAGTCAAACGCGCATCAGTTTCACATTGTTTGAACGTGAGTGAGCAATGCGCAGAGCATCTTGAATGGTTTGCTCCAGCGTTGGTATTTACAGTAGTAGATCGTTCCACAGCCTTAGGTTGGTGCTTTGCTACAGTTTACTGTGGTCGTTTCATCTCCTAATACTGTACTGTATTAGTACAGTAATACCAGGTTGCTGCAAACTCACAACTCCTGAATCAGAAGCTGTTTTGCCTAGATCCTCAAAATGGAATCAAAGGATTTTTTGCCCCAATTTTTTTCCAGTGTGTGTCACTGAGATGAACTAACCCAAATACAGTTGTTAGTACTCTGGCTTACATGATCAAAGGTAAGGTCACTACAGTAGTATATTAGGATATTGTAAGACTAAGAACAATATGATGAAACTGTACAGTATCTGGGGAAATTCTGAAAAACCATAGCTTCTGCATTAGGGGTAGCCGGTCGTTTCGCCCCCTTGCCAGTTTGCCCCCACCTGTCTTAAATCAGTCTATTTCATCCTAAAGAGAACAAAATGAGAAATTCAGTTCACATTGTTTTGTCAGTTTCAACCACAGTTGCTGTGGACAGATTAGGGGGGACAAACTGTTCAGGACTTGTGGGCAAACTGACAGGTTTTTTGGGGTGAATTAGTCAATGCTTGGGTTCAACTTGTATTTTTATTTTAGAGTTGAACTGGCAAGGGGGTGAAACGACTGTGGACGGACTGGACAGGGCAATGCGTAATTCACTGTGAACAGTACCTGTACTTTAACAAAATATCTCTCCTGCCGAAGTCTCCAACTGAAAGGACTTTCTCAATCACGTCAACTGTTTTAAGAAGAGTTTACATATTCAGGGTTCCAACCATCCCATTTAAACCCGATGAATTTTCAGTTAAATTCTGCCTGTCTGTACTCGGTTTAAAAAATGTTCTCCTCATATAAAAATGTGTGAATCTGGTTTAATATCAACCAATTTTATAAGCATAACCAGAACATGTAGACTTCATTAAAACCAACCCAAACCTGGGCCTGTTTAACATGTAGAGTGATCTATCGGGTTGATGGGCATTGTCAAAAGCTCGAAAAGCCTTTTGCAAAGTTTGACATTAGGAGGTTTAGTTTCTCCCATAGAGTCGTCAACGAGTGGAATTGTCTGCCAGACTGGGTAGTTAACTCCCCGTCAGTTCACTGCTTTAAGGTTAACATTGACAAGTTCTTCCATGACTGTGGCAGAATCTGATTGTTTGGGGCTGTTGTCTAGGTTTGGTGGTTTGACTTTTGATTAGGGTTTGGACTTCAAGGCATCTTATGTGGCCGCGGCCCTTCTTTGCCTTTCAACCTGTTATGTTGTGTTGTCCACTTACAGTGCAGTAATGCAGGACAGATTGTTTAAATTGAATAAATAGGATATCCAGAAATATTAGTCAAATGCACGAGAGATTAATAGGAAGGCCTACAGTGTATGTTTTTGTGTTTGCCTGAATACTGTAAAAGTGTGGAAAAAGTTGGAAAGCTGGGAGTCTCCTTCCTGGGAAATTCACATAGGTATTTCAAGAGAAATTTTGGCAACTGGAGAGAAATTTGCATATTTTGGACAGGAAAAATTTAGGAGAGGTTCGGAATTTACCCTCCTTCCCTGGAAATGAGCAGGGCCTTTGATTCCCAGCTGCTGGAGCATCCATCTTGCAGCCGGGTGGTCTAGAGTAATGTTTGAGTCCTGGTTAGGTCATACTAAAGACTTTAAAAATGGAACCTACTGCCATTGTGCTTGGTGCTCAGCAGAAGCAATGGAATAGGAAAAACAAGCCAGTGAACCACAACTGGAAAAAAGGTTGCGGCTGTCACAACTTAAACCAATTGGTTAGAAACTGAGTCGTAAAACCTCATACTGTATCTCACACTGATTGTAGAATATAGATAGTTGTATAGTTTTTTACTTCCTCAGTCTAGGTCCCTAGATGTACTGCATGAGGAACAATCATGACAGACGAAGCAGGCATTGGAGTTGGACCAAGTGAAAGACAAGTAAATGTAAGTTGTTATTTTCTTGCAAAAAGGGTTAAAGGTTTATTAAAGGAGTTCCTGTTCCTAGCATTATAGTGAAATTTGCATCTAAATCCTACTGTATGTGTGGTTTTCAAGATATAAGCAAGTACCGTTAAGTTGTCACATTTTTAACAAAAGTGAACTTGGAGAAAGCACATACTGTATGACATCATATCTACACATTGATGAACTAGCTTTTGGTTTTTCTTCAAACTTAGCAACCGATTTTCTCCTTGACATTCCCATGTTATTACTGTAGATTGCAATTGCAATAGGAGCATGTGAACATTACCAACTTTTTTATTCCTCACTGGGAGGTCCTATCCCTACTGAAAAAAGCTGTGGTGGGCTTGACTTGAACCAATATGTTGGAAACTGGGCTGTAAACCTCCATCTAACTAACTAGCCTATCCCCAGGCCTTGAATTTTTAGATTATCCAGGTGTGCTACGGATCGTACTCCTCAGAAAAGTAATGAGTGTGGTAAGTGTGCTGTTTCCTTCTTGAAAATATTTATATGAGGTCCCATTCTTCATGTAGGTTTTTTTAAAAATCACACTCCTCACAGTGATGTGAGGTGAATGATGGAGTGTGATTGCACTCGTACGCCTCAAAATTCAAGGCCTGTATCCCTATTGAACTTAACGGTCAACACAACAGACTGAAAAGCAAGAAGATACAAAGCAGTCTGTGTCAGTGTGAGGAAGTGATGTGTTATTTGCTGTCTTTAAGTTCACTTTGGAAAGAAAGTAAGAAAGTTTAGGAATGTGGTTTGAAAAACTTCATTTTGTTTTTATTTCTAGCGTATGGTTTTCACTTACATCTGAATATTTATTTATTTTTTGACAGACTTTGACTTTTCAACAGCTGTGTCATTTCCAAATTTTTGATGAACAACCTGATACTCTAAGTCCAAAGGAGAGGTACCAACTTATTGCCGTTTCAAATAAGTATGGATTCACATTTGTGGGAACAAATGCAGGTGAGCGAGGCCAATTGTTTTCTGTTCCAGTACATTTAAAGGAGCATTCAGAGTTTGACAGCAAAAATGAGCCTTTTGCTCCAGTACTTTGTTTTTATTTTTTTATCTGGTTATTTAGTGGAACCAACAGACATTGTAGAGGTCTTTCAAGTGAGAAGAAACATTAATGCTGTGTTTATTAAATACAAGTGAATGGGATTTGTAATTTGGTTCAGGTTACAAAACTTCACACAGATGAAATGCTAGACAGCCTCATCCATGCAGTGAATAATCACAATGTCAGCCATGCCATGATGACAGATCATTTTGTTAGAATGATTTTGGTGCAAAATTAATTTCATGGAAAATGTGTAAAAAGAAACTTTGATTGCCCCTTCAGGATATTTTTCATTGATTCTTTCCTGTTGGGTTGTCATACATGTAACAATCATCAGAGAGAAACTATTAACAGTAGAAAGCAGGTGTTCTAAACTCTTTCAAAAATTGTGGTTCAGAAGGAAACAGTACTTTTGAGATCAAGTGCCACAAAATAAGCAGAATAGGCAGATTAAGTCAAGGTGGTAAAGAATGTTTATTTTCAACTAGCAAGTCATATTTTTCACAATTTTTGCACGCTCTATGCAGGGTTCATGCAGTTCCAGGAAATCTTGAAAAGTCAGGGAAAAACTGAAATTGAAATTTCCAGTCCTGTAAAGTTCAAGAAAATGAGCTACTTTTCATAATGTCCAGGAAAGTCGTGTAGATTTAGGGAGTGGACTAGTTGTTCCTATTTTCTTGATATTCAGGTACACTGTTTCGTTAATGAAAGATGAAAACTTGAGATCTTACGTACTTTTTTAAGGTCCTGAAAATATCAGTCAAGGTCTTGCAAGTTGTGAAATTTTGCCGTTTTGAATTTGTATGAACCCTGAGTTGAATGTAACTGGCCACACTTCCTTTCAAATAGTCAAATACCAAAATTTTCCTGTAGGGGGCTACATATTTGGACTGAAGTTTTCACTTCTGAATTAGGCTTCAGTCTGTCTTGGTACAGTTGAGTGAGGTACTGAAGGATGGAGCAAGTTAGATATTACAGGGATCTCATTGTAGTATGTTAACATCAATAGCTGCTGAGAATCACTGGTGTACGAGAGAGACTTGGCTTTTTATAAGTAGGCCTCTAAGGTGCCCTTTTATGAAAGGGTGGTACTGCTGCAATATAATTTATGCCTTAACATACTGTAGCCCTGTCAAAATGATTTGTTAAAGTTGGGTGGAGTCTGCATGCCATCGTGTCAAACAAATTTATGCGAGAAGGATACTTATATGGTCTCTGTACAGTAGTTACTCAAGTTTATAGGCCTGTAAGGGTTTGTATACCATCAGTTAATGGAGACATACAGCTGTGTGGTGTATTGAGGGAGCTTTGTTTGAATGCATGACCCAAGCCAGTTATACATCTCTCTGCATTTGAGATAAAGTACTGCTACTGTACCAGAACAAAATTCAGAAGACCAAAGTTACAAAAAGGGCAATAAAAAGGATGTGGTAAAAAAAAAACAGTAAAAATATATATAGGCATATGTTGCATGCATGTAGCCTAAATCTATAAGGCAGTTGGACCTTTGTCTCCCCCCCCCCCCCTCCCAAAGAAAGAAAAAAATCCCCTTGAACCAATATGTTGCAATCTTTTGTTTGGCTGTGTTAAAATATTCCTAGTTATTTTCAGGCTTTCAAGCTCACGATTGTTGTTTGGGGAGCTAGAAGTGAGGATCTTCATCATACGTTTGTCATCAGTAACGACTGAGACTACCAAAATCAACTTCATTCTCAAAAGCCTTGTTAGTCATTTAATAGTCAAATGCTCTGCACATTGCAAAATTGTATGTTACAGCTTGGTTCATATCTTCCTTTGTTACTTTGTTGTTTTACAGCCTCTATTAAAATTATCAAGACTGATGATTTGGCCAGGATCTCAGAGGAAATGCAAGAGACACCAGGATGTACAGGTATATTTCTTTGTAATTATTTTGTGTTTATTAACCCTTTTGCTATGGAAGGGGGTCCATCAAACCACACTGACCTATGTCTTATGTTACACATACACAGTAGGTATGTACAGGTTCTGTGAGTGCTAAGTTTAATTTTTGTATTGAGGTCATCATATTTGTGTTCGCTTTCACCCAAGAGAGTGCACGTTTGTAAAAACATCTCTTCTTCAGGCCTATTCCACAAAGAACATGATTACAAGAACATGATTACACACCGCGGGCTTATAATAAGGTATTTGCAATGGTAGAGTGGCAAAACCATACATATATTGTAAATTATGGTTTCACAGCAAAACCATGGGTAGGGAAGGGTTTAAAGTGCATATACTCATCTTTAGTCCCTTTCTCCAACAACAATCACAAAGTTCCTGCAGTATTAGAACATGGGTCTAAAATCAAGTCAAGTGTTGGTATGTTTCTTATGTAGGCCTACTTATTTTTGTGAAATATCCTTAGAAATCCATTTTCTGGTTTTTAAAGTGGCTCATTGAATTGGTTAATGATATTCAACAATTTTTTTCAAACCTGTTTTGCTTTCTTCACATTCCAATGACGTATGTCAAATGTAGACAATCCCCATATCCTACATGCATATAACTGATTTATGATCAACCATGTCAATTGTGTTTTCAGAAATTTGTGACCAGCCCCTTTTTCAATTTATACTCAAAACCATTACAAGTCAGGACACCACAAAATTAAAAACTTTAACTTTTTCCATAACTTTGGATATGAAGTTTGACTAATCATGCTAATTAGAGTAACCCACAAAGTTTGGGTACAGCTTGTGAGGTACTGTGGGGTAAAAATGTTTGTCTCTCTTTTCAAAAGGTTTCAGTTTTTCAAATCACTCTAGATGTGGATGTCATTCATTTGAGAGGATGACTATAGCCATGGTAAAAGATCTTAAGATTTTGGAGAAGATTGATTGAGGGATCAGTTCACTATTGATGTTTTAAAAAGTGCTTCAGCTGGTGTTCCTTTTACATTCAGTTACCCTCAATTTCAGTTGTTTCCAGTGTACTGCTGCTATGCTGGGTGTAAATGTCTTGAGGGAGTGTGCTTGTTTGCATCAGTGGAGGTGTTCATTTATGCTGGAATCTTGAAGCCTGCTATTGCAGAGTTTCTTGAAAGCTGCTGTATTCTAATTGGCATAATTTGTAAAGGGCTACTGTAGGTTTGTTCCTTTTTAATTGTTTTGTTTTCGTTTTTCTTTGGGAATGAAAACCAGGATAAAGGGTTGGACACATTGAGAAAACAATTTTAGTTTGTTACAGAAGGTTGTACTAACCAAGTATCATGGTTGTGCCAAGGGAGTGCTTTGTCGTGGTTTTATAGCTAACCCTGTGACTGTTGTGGTTTACTTCATATAAAGTAGTGTGTGCATGTCAGGATAGTGAACATTTTTAGTTGGAATTGTGTTTTGAAATTGTAAGTGTACCTTTCCATACCTCTAAAAGTCTGTGTATTTTATGCATACCTTTGAAACATAGTGGTCGTTACGATAAAGACTGTCAACACTTAAAGGTTCAGTTTACTATGTACAGGAGGTCAAGGTCCAAGTGTTACTATTGATACCAAAATGTAATATACTTTATTACTTGTTTCCATATTTTACAGGTTATCTCTTCAAGTTTTGTATAATCTGTACAAAACTCTCTGATATTGGACAGAAAAAAAGAAAAAATATTGGATATTGCAGAACATGTGTATTTTGCATCCATACCCACACATTACTTTGTGGTGTAAGATGGTATTAGAACTCAGTTTGGATCACTCTACAAATCACTATTACGCTTGATAATTTCCATTTTATCTTAATTATTTCTGTGTACAGTGTCATAAGATTTGCCTAACGTACTGTAACATAATGCTCCATTTACAGTTAGCAGTGGAGTTAAAAATAAATCACCCTAGAGACCCAAGACTGGAATAAGGATGGTCTACCAGATGTTCCCCAGATTCAGTGTTCTCAAAGTTCGATGTTCCCTGTTTTTGTATATCTTGATCATTTTGCAATGATTGCAAAGTTTGTTATCCCCAGGGTTTGATGTTCCCAGAAGTTTGGATGTTCCCTTGATTTGGGCCAGAGTTCTTGGGAACAGTGACATAGCCCCCAAAATGGAAGGGTGCCATTAGATTGAACTAGAAAGTCATAAATTAGAGCCCTTTTCCCCAGAAAATGCAAACTCGTCAACGTCTGATTTGATTATTTGGGGGAGGGAAAGTTCTCAAAAGAAGGAAACGCTGTGGAAGAAAGTAAAATCTTGCAGTGTGTACTAATTTGTCATCATTTTTTTTTTTTGTTTTATGTAGTGGAAGAATACCCTCATCAGGTTCTTGGTATCAGGAACAGACCGATCCATATTGCTTTAAACTGTGATGAGAAGATATTATCTGTTGTTTTACGAGGAGACACAAGTCTTCAAGTACAGCTCTTCGATATTGTGGATGTATGCAGACAGGTTTGTTGGTGATATAATTTAGTTTTGTGCTTCAAAATTTTCCTGTCAACCCCCTTTTGCATACAGTTAATTACTATTAAGACCTTCAAACAAGTACAGTGTCATAATTATCTAATACTTTAAAAATTTTAGGTGTCTTTTTTTTCTTCCATTTAATTTCAATTCATATACTGTATACATACATCAGCATCAGCAGTTTTGCCATTTAAGTTCAAAAATGTACAGTTGATGGTTCTATAAACTAATTGATATTTAAGGGCTACTTAGTAGTGATAACGTTGTAAGAATACATAACAGTTTCATTGATCAATACTGTCCTGGAAAAGTTCTCTCTGTGGAATTCTTTATTGATCTTTCCTTAGTGAGAACAAATATTATGACTCCTGTAAACTCAATTTGAAGCATTTCCTCAACTTCTATTACTGTATGTATACACCTTGTTAATCAAAGGTATGACTGGTATTTCTCAACTAAGAGCAAACTTTGCTGCTAAGCAATTGCCCGAGGTTGCCATTTGCTTGGCTATGAGAGTATTTATTTCTCAGAAAGATAGTCAGATTTTCCACAATGCTGAAGAATTTTTAAGTCCAAGAAAAGGCAATTTTACTTCAGGTACTTTATTTCCTTAAATGGGTACTCCTAGCTTCTCAACTTTATCACCAATGGCTCTAAAACTTTATATTGTGGAATGTTTTTATTGAAGAACAGTTCATTATGGTTTAGTGTTCATGTGGCAGTGTTCCTGATGTCCAGCATTACATTGCAGTGTGCAACACAGTAACATCAAATTACGATGCAATTTTTAAAATGCATTGAAAATTTGAAATGAAATGTTTTATATTTGAAGTAAAGTGATCAAAACCAAACAATGGTTATAAAGTATCCCCCTACAGGACATAAAATAGAATTGGAAACGGCAAGTTTTTATTTCAGAAAATGAAAACCTTTGATGTTACGTTTCTCTTTCTTTGTAGGCGTCATCTGCAAAACCATTCACCACAGCAAGTCTATCTAAAGAAGCAAACATTGATCTAATAGATCTTCTATGGAATCCTACTTCAGGATCACTCTTCGCTGCCTGTCTCTCAGATGGGTCTATGGTTCTCTGGTATTTGAGTGAAGGAAAGATAGGCCAGATGTCTGTGTTGCCAATAGCCATCAAGGCTAATGCAAGTAAGATTAATCTCTTTATTTGTGTGTTTGGTTTGCTACCCTCTAAGTTATTGCTGACTGTTTTGTGCATCTGAAATTTTTTCTGTTCTCCTTTTATCAAAAATCTTGACATATGGAGAACAAGTTAACACCTCATCCCCTTTCCTTTCATAGGCTTTAAAATATTCCTAGCTATGACAAGTCATGAAAATGATTTTGTTTCCTTCTTTTACTCAGTTTGTTGGAGCCCAAAGGGCAAGCAGATTGTTGTTGGAACATCAGATGGACAGCTTATGCAGTTTACACATAAAATGGAGCCCAAAAAAGTTGTAGGTAAACCAGACTTTACCAATGAACCAGTCAAAGGTAAGGGATAAATTCTGTATTCTTTTATATTGCATGGTCAAGTGGTTAGAGCATCTGTCACAGCGAGGTCATACTGAAAACTCAGACGGAACCTGGTGCCATTGTGCTTCAAACTCACCATAAGCAATGGAGTAGGGAAACAAACCAGTGAGACCCAACTGGAAAAAAAGGGTGTGGCTGGCACCACTTAAACCCATTGTTAGAAACTCAACCTTACCAAACAAATAACCTAGACACTTTTAAGAAATGCAAATTACAAAGGGACCAAATGTCTCTTAGTCCATGTTATGCCTGCTACATTGCAACCTTCTACAACTTATATTGAGAAAATTAACCTTACATTAATGATGCCAACAATCTTCTGAACATCATAAGAAACATAATTTTCATGTTAATTTTTCTGTATTTTCTATTATTTTGAAACATTTGATTACACAGATCTTTGAGTGATGCAAATAATCTTTGGATGCTGTAAATTAGATAAAATTTAATGACGCATCCAACACAAATGTATTATATATGGTGTCAACTAAATAAAAAGGTTATGTTGAAATTAGTTTCAAACACGGTTCAAGTCCAAGTTTGGTTCCAAATGCAGTTTAAATATGATACGAATCTTTCCTTTAAGTTGTATCTTACGACAGAAGGGAAAAACTGTGGACAGCCCAAAGGGGGGGGGGGGGCAATTCTTTGGGATGAAATGCTTAAAGTACTTAACAAAATTGTGTCAACTTTTTTCTTTTCAGTGGTTGACATCCTGTGGCCTTCTACCTTCATGTGGGTGGTTGCATACATTGATAGCGATGAAACCATACAGCCAAACCTCACCATTGTCCATGCACCTGTAAGTAGTGCTACACTATCCCCTTCTAAGCATTTTCGGCTTCGGTCTTGCTTGATGCTTTTGTTAGGTAATAAGATATAGAGTTGCAAGCTAGTTGTCCAATGTTTATCCAATTTTGAGGTCTTTTTATTCTTTAAAGGGCATGTTTTCTGTAGTCTGGAAATGTTTAGTGTCACAGTATTTTGAAAATGAAATATTGTTTGCTGTTTGTGTTAGGGGAGCATAGAAACAGCAAAATTGCTGTGCAATTTTAGAGCACTAAATTATTATCATGATCATCATGATCATCATCATGATCATCATCATGATCATCATCATGATCATCATCATCATCATCATCATCATCATGATCATCATCACGATCATCATCACCATCACCGTGACCGCCACCGCCACCGCCACCATTATCATTATCATTATCATTATCATTATCATTATTATTATTATTATACTTTTTTGTTAATATCCAAACTTTACATAGGCTTCAATTAAACAGCTGCAATTGAATAGCTACATAAGTGGACTGTTTCCATGAACAGTAAGTGGCATACGCCATTCACATTAGACATAATATTTGTGCTGTGTTTTTAAGCTCTGAGACATTTATCCTGTCAATTTTGGATCTGACTTTTTTCATACAGAAAGATCAACCTACCTCCTTTATCAACTTCGAAGATATTTGCTATGGGAGTGGGGAAGACAGGAAAGCAAAGTACTACCTGAAGTTTCTGGATAAATGGTAAGTGAATAATGTTGAGGCATTGTGGTATTTTGAAGTTGCAAATAAACCAATTCGGTTTCCATCTGAAGGATGCTGATGCAATGGCAATCCTTGCAATGCTATTATTCTCATTGTGTTGTTTAAAGCAGCTTGTACTGTTCAATGTACTGTTTCGTAATGTAATTCAATTGACTTCCTCCACTTACCTTAATTGTGAAAAAGAACTTCTGATAGATTGTTAATTGTCAATTTGTTTAATTTTACCCCAGAAAAGGAAATATTTCTGAAAGATTGCCATGCTTTTGAGAGACTGTGACTCCCTTATTATTAGGATTTAGCCCCGCCCCATTCTGGATCCTGCATATCTATCCCGTCATTTTAGACACAGAACACAGAGGTACATAAAGAAGTTCGACACCATGACAAAGCTCAATGTTATGTTTTGCTAAACTGACTCAATCATATAGCCTACAGAAATTGCCTCTGCAGATTATTTTTACTGTGCAATAAATACCCCGACTGATGGACTCTGGAAAACTTACTTTTGACTGTGCAAGTTCACACTGTTTTGATGCTTTGCCAGCGATCTCCTCCCTGCCCAGTCCTCACCTGCACAGTGGACCAACTTGGTTAAGGAGGAAGAGGATGCTGTTGTAGGTGTTTGTTGGGATCATTTGAATCAATTTGGATGACAAAATAAAACATTTATGAAGGATTAGATGAAGTTAGCAACTATGTATGCTGCCCTCTAGTATTATTGCGATAATGTTATCATTTTCATTGGCAGGGGATTTGTAATTGCCTCGTCAGGAAATTCTATGGAGACAGGGATCCTTGGACAGAACCCTGAGGACAAGACTACATGGGAAATATGGACCCTAGATGACTCAGCAAGAATAGAGCTCCCTCTATCTGAAAATGGTGATGATACTCTTCCCATGGGATTTGGAATTGATTTCTCATCTGAGCAATCTTTCACAGCTAGTAAGTTTATTTATATAATAACATTTGCTTAAAAAAAGGTGAAACTGTTCATCAACTCCATCAGGTATAATGTGTGCAAGACTTAAAAACTTGTGAAGGTAGCCTTTAGTGGGGTCCTTCAGACTTTAGTCATCTTAGTTTTATTGCCCATATACAATTCTTAACCCTCATATTCAGTGAAATTGAGGGAGCCAAGAAGTATTTTTGTGTGCAATCATCCTTGATAAAGAGAGGCAGAGAATTTAAAAGATTAAAACTGATTGACCCCAGTTAAACCAGACAAAATAGGACCCTCACCCCACTATCCGCTTGTATTTGGGTTTGTCTAAACAGACTGAGGATCACATTACCAAAGGTGTTGCCCTGATTTGAATAAAGTTTTACCTTACTAGGATGGACCCAGCTTCAATATTTCAAAAAAATGCATGAAGAAAAATATCAAAATGCATCACGCTGATGGTTAAGTTAAGCAAAGCATTACATTTTAGATGAAGCATGGGTACTGAATTACTTAAGCACGTTCAAAATTTGACTGATTTGATTATGGCAGGAGCCATATCAGTAAGCCTAATCATGCAATGGCAACATTCTATCAGTAAGAATTGGGGGCAGTATAGTCCATCTAGATTATAACAAGTCTATGGTTGTGGTGTATCTGTCTCTCTGGCCTCTGTAGGAGATTTTCCATAATACTCCAATGATTACAACTACTGCTGTGTTGTAATATGATAGTCTTTGGCAAATACATTCTTTTAGTTCTGCAGCAGTTTATTCATAAAATACAATGATAGGGTTGCCCACGGACTTCCTATACATGGACAGAGCATATTGCACGGTACATTGTCGCTACCGTACGTGTGAGAAAAAGCCCACCAAAATGGCCATCTGCTATGTTTTGTGTGAAAATTTGGACTTGCTCAAGTATATCAATAGATTTTTGTAAGAAAGTTGAAATATTTTTGAAATATGGCAAGGTAAGGTCAAAATTACTTAACATATTGCAGGAATATGATATTATTTCCCATTCAAATTTAATTTTTGTTTAAAATATTACAGATTCGTCGTCAAATCAGACGATCTATAGCTTCAAGGCGGCCATCTTGGTGCGCCTTTTTTGTCCCAGTCGGTGGCGACCATCTACAGATAGGATGTACACATTACACGCTTTGTCCATTTATACGAGTCTGTGAGGTTACCCTGCAGAACTTAGAGCCCCTCTGGGCTGTGGGTTGTAGAATATGCCCATGGTATTTCCCGCCTGTTGTACGAGGGGACTAAAGGGAAACCAAACTTGAACTTGAAACATACTTGAAAATAAATTTAAACTTTGTTTAAATTTTGAGTTGATTGACACTATGTAACACATTTGTGTTGGTGTGCTGTTAAATCTCATCTAACCTACAGTACTTGTAGAAGAGGATGGGGCATTGGAAGGGTGGGGAGATGAACAATCCTTGAAAGAACAGGATGATATGAATATGGCAGAAATTGAGCCTGAATTCCTGAGGTATGGTAACCAATGCCATAGCCAGTTTTCCATTACACTCTAGCTGTTTGGGGTGAAAGGTTTTTGAGGAGTTACACCAAACTATTTGATGAGTTAATCTAAAAAATTAATGTAAATTTCCTGCTCATTTTGTTGGAAAAGAATTGGTGGATGAAATAATTGTTAATGTGTAATTTTAGTGTCATGTGGCTAGTTAAATGAGGTTTTATGGCTCAGTTCTCAACTAATTGGGTCAAGCCTTGCAGGCCAAGGCCCGTTTCCCAGTTGTTGCTCACTGGCTTGCTTTCTCTACTCCATTGCTTACGCTGAGCACAAAGCACAATGGCAGTAGGTTCCATTGATAAAGTCTTTGTTATGACCTGGCTAGGAATCGAACTCCACACCTTCCAGCTGCAAATCAGATGCACTGACCAGTTGACCATGCAGTGAGACGCTTAGAGCAGTTTAACACATTTATGGGCGTAGGGGCCTTCTTTTCCCATGTAACCAGAAAAACATGTCTGAGCTAGCTAGCTGACTTTGAAATGCAATAAAGGCTCATAGTCTGGCCCAAGTGGCTGTATTATTTATAATTTTCATGGAGGGCGCTTGTGGTTTAACTTTTTTATTTTAATTTTTTATTTCAGCAGTTCGCACCAGGAAAAGATTACATGAGAAAAATGAGAAATTATGAAGAGTTAAATTTTGCAATCATGTACTTATCCAAAGGTTAGCTTTAGAGAACAGCATCACAAGACATCATGATGGGTTCTTTAAACCGTATCCATCATTTTTATCTTTTGATTTCAGCAAACAAGGAAAAACTTCCAGCTGTTCCTATAATGATGCTGCTTTCATCCGAGGGACTGCTTTGCCCTTTCCATGTTGTGAACAAAGAAGCTGTAGAGTCTTTACAACAAAAGACAGAGCCCTTACCTACGGAAGCACTTCACAAGGGTGGGGGTAAGTTTTTTAAATTTCATATTTCATGTTTATTTGATGAAGAGATTATAGACTTGTCTCTGAGTATGTGTTGAATCGTATTCAGAATGGATTAACATTAATCACATAGGGATGGCTGTATTTCATACTTAGCAAATGTTCAATAAGTTCATGAGGAAGGGTCACTTTAGGGTAACTATAAGACATTTTGAAATTTTGCAAATCACACTAAAAAGCTTTAGATGTGTACCCTGCTAACACATTGAAACTTGATTTAGTCCTTGACTAATCTTTGAAGTTTAGGTATTTTTAAAAAAGTTTTTGGGATTACTAGCACTCTGTTTGGCTGTCTAGGTCCTCCACCCATTCATGTTATATTATTTTTGTATTTATTTAATTAAAATTGAAGTAGAAATGGACTGAACAGATCTGAAACAAATTGAATTGAGCTGACTACTAACCCTCCCACTCATTAATTTGTTTGAAAGGAATAAGTAGTTTTCAAATGTTTGGTTCCCCTTGTGAAAGTGGAAATCTATTTTTGTTTGAAAGGACTCTGTGTTTTATTTTCTCAGGTCAGAATGCTACTGATGGACAGCCTGCTGGTGTAGGACAACCAAACCAAGGGTAAATTAAATCACTGTTTCAAAGCACATACAAGAGATGTTTCAATGACTTCATTGTATGTTAGTTTCAGATGCTTCTTTCAGTTCAGGCCTAATCCTTACATGTCTAGAGCTAACTTTAAAAGTTTTAACAGATTAATTAATAATTCTTAAAAGAAAAATTCCTTCTAAAGTCCTGTGGAAAATAGAAGGTCTTATTGAAATATTCCCTCATGATAGTTGTGATAAATCATCCCTTTTAGCGGTAATTATATATTTCCCCAAGATATCATCACTTCCTGTGGATTAACTTTCCTCTTTTTCACCAGAGCTATCCAGTTAACTGCAACTACAACAGCGCCCTCTGTGACCAAGCTACCTACACAGCAGACAGCTGCAGCACCATTCTCCTTTGCACCATCTCAGGAATCATCAGCTGGTACATTCTCCTTTGGGAGTTCCGTCGCTAGTGGAGTAACAATAGCTCACCCATCAGGTGACACTTCTAGCAGCACCAATCAGTCTAAACCCTTTTCTTTCTCATTCTCATCTGCTAGCAGTGGATCAGCTGGCACCCAAAGCCAACCAACTGTAGGAAACCAACCGTTTTCTTTTACTAAACCTGCAGCAACATCATCTACTCAAGCACCAGCCACCTCTTTCCCATCCTTTTCATTTTCCAAACCACAAGGGACACCAGAAACATCAGCAACAAATTCTGGAGGAATTGGTTCCTCATCTGCTGGAATGGGTTCAGGAGCATCACCTTTCCCATTTTCAAAACCCCAGGGATCTCAGCCCTCAGTTTCAACTCCATCATTAGGAGCACAGAATGCTGCACCTTTGCCATTCTCCTTCAGCAAGCCCCAAGGGACAGTATCTCAGCCCTCAGCCTCCACAACTTTATCAGGTACACCAAACTCTGGGCCAACATCATTCTCCTTCAGCAAGCCCCAAGGGACAGTATCTCAGCCTGCAGTGTCTACAGCTTCATTGGGTGCCACAAGCTCTGAACCAAAACCTTTCTCATTCAGCAGGCCCCAGGGGACAGTGCCCCAGCCTTCATTGCTGTCTTCTTCATCAGGTACACATAGTTCTGTACCCACAGCATTCTCCTTCACCAAGCCTCAGGGAGCAGCATCACCATTTGGACAAGTGTCATCTGGTGGGCTATTTTCTGTAACCAAGCCTCAAGAACCAACAGCAGCTGCATCCACTTCCTTGAAAATTGGGGCAACAGAAAATCAGAAGCCATCATCAGCTGGCATGGCACAGAATCAAGCAACAGCAGCCCAACCATCTCAGACTCCTGGCTTGGGATCCCTTGTAGGAGGACCAGGAAAGACTGGTGTTACCTCGGGTAGGTCTACCAAGCATATTGCTTATGTGGCTTTGTAACTGTGTGTTATATGAGAGTACTGTTGTAAGTTTGCCTGAAGAATTCAATTTACTGGTCTTTTTTCGCATGCCCTGTATGGCTTAAAGACCAATATTTCTGAGTGCTGGAACTTTGTAATTGGTGAGTCCAAACTGTTTAAGGAGAGAGACCCAAGGGGCAGCAAAGAGGTTTTTCCTAAACTTCTCAAAAGATTTCCTTTTATATTTTTCCTAAATTCAACTGTTACTGTAGTCACTGTGTAAAATCTAATCAAGTTATTGAATGGTATTGCACCTTGTTGAAATGGGGAAAATGTTGCCAGATAAATATAGATACTCTATTAAAGAGAGATTGTGTTCAGTAGTGGTAAGGGCAGATATTTTTTTTTTTTTTTGGGGGGGGGGGAACTAACCATTCTATTTCAGAAATTTACTATGGTAATAGTTTGTAGTGTTGAAAGTTTTACACATACCAAGAACTTAAGATAGGAAGTTTTTTTTTTAACCTTTATTTTACAGGACAAATGATCAGAATCCCACCCCAAACTTCAGCTCCACCCAATCAGATTGCTCCTCTCATGAAGACCCTCCCATTTAAAGTCACAGAGGAGCCTCAAGGTCAGTCATCTCAAGTAACTATACCAAAGGTACAGGATGCTCCCAAGACCCCAGGAAATCTAAGTGTCACAGTCCCTATAGAGCATCAGAAAGGGGCCATGCAGGCACTGGCCCAGAAGACTGCTGAAGGAGGGAAGGCTGCTGAAGGAGGGAAGGCTGCTGAAGGAGGGGCTGCAACTAGGGTCCCATATAGACCAGTTGTTGAACCAGTGAGTCCTGTCAGCTCCATCTCTACCCAGGGAGGGGAAGAACATTTACAATCTGCTTTGATGTCAAATATTTTGGATGAAGTAAGTAGAAGAGTTTCCTCTCTTTCAATTTGTTTGTCTAAACTTAAAGGGGCACTCAGAGTTTGATAGAGAATATTAACGTTTTGTTCCAGCCACTTGTTTTATCCTTCTGAACTGGTTGTTTACCAGAATATATAAACAATGAAGAGGTCATTCAGGTTTGAATTAATGTTTATTTTGGGAATTACTGTTGAATGAAAACTTCTGAATATTTGTTGGGCAAAAAGTTCCACACACCAGCAAGATTACGGTTACCACCAAACTAAGTGAAAAAAGAGTCCCTCCAAATCAAATGATGCATTGCCTTTTATCCATCTCACATGCTGGTCACTCTCCTCCTTTCCCCCACCACAGTGTTGGTTGAGAAAAAATGACCAGTCATAACAACATAGAAATGGGAAAGGTGTTTGTTTCATGTACTTCTGGTGGTGATTGTAGGCAGACTCCACTACACTGTAACCAATGACAACAGAAGACCACGATCACGGATCACTTTTGGTAGGGCTGCCACGATATTGCGATATCACGATATCGTCGATACAGTTTTGCCCCGACGATATCAACCAATGTTTTGTCAAGATGTGATATCGCAACAAATCAAATAAATGACTAAACCACTGTGAAATCCCCTTTTTTTATTGTCTTAAGTCAGTAACCTGAAATGATCATAATTTATGATGTCACAAAAAAAAAAAAACTGCACTTAACCCACCACAAGAAAACATGATATAAAATCGGAAGCTGTTTCAAAATGCATACAATGAATATTGTAACAGCTCACATGCGTTCCAGACTTGTGAAGAGTTCTTCTGCACAATCAATATTGCTACATGCACACATAATCAATCTTCGCTCACTTTTGGTATGTAGTCAGTAGTGGCTGCATGCAATAAACAGCTGTTTTGCTAATTCCTTGGCGCTGATGGAAAATGTTAAGACTTAATGCGCGATATCGCGATATAGTCGCGGAAATACTGACAACATCGATAAATGAAAAATGGTTATCGTGGCAGCCCTAACTTTTGGTTTATTTCAAGTCAGTACAAATGTGTTGCAGAATCAAAGTTGTGATAAAATTGTAAAAAAATCTCTGATTGCTGCTTTAACATTTGTGTAGGTAGTAAATATAAATATTCAATTGTAATTACAATTAACATATGTGTAGGTAGTAAATATAAATATTCAATGGTAATTACAATTAACATATGTGTAGGTATTAAATATAAATATTCAATGGGAATTACAATTAACATTTGTGTAGGTAGTAAATATAAATATTCAATAGAAATTACAAAAACATTTGTGTAGGTAGTAAATATAAATATTCAATGGTAGTTACAATTAACATATGTGTAGGTAGTAAATATAATCTTCAATGGTAATTACAATTAACATTTGTGTAGGTAGTAAATATAAATATTCAATGGAAATTACAATAAACATTTGTGTAGGTAGTAAATATAAATATTCAATGGTAATTACAATTAACATTTGTGTAGGTAGTAAATATAATCTTCAATGGTAATTACAATTAACATTTGTGTAGGTAGTAAATATAAATATTCAATGGAAATTACAATAAACATTTGTGTAGGTAGTAAATATAAATATTCAATGGTAATTACAATTAAAATTTGTGTAGGTAGTAAATATAAATATTCAATGGAAATTACAATTAACATTTGTGTAGGTAGTAAATATAAATATTCAATGGAAATTACAATTAACATTTGTGTAGGTAGTAAATATAAATATTCAATGGAAATTACAATTGACATATATGTAGGTAGTAAATATAAATATTCAATGGTAATTACAATTAACATTTGTGTAGGTATTAAATATAAATATTCAATGGTAATTACAATTAACATTTGTGTAGGTAGTAAAATATAAATATTCAATGGAAATTACAATAAACATTTGTGTAGGTAGCAAATATAAATATTCAATGGAAATTACAATTAACATTTGTGTAGGTAGTAGATATAAATATTCAATGGATATTACAATTAACATTTGTGTAGGTAGTAAATATAAATATTCAATGGAAATTACAATTAACATTTGTGTAGGTAGTAGATATAAATATCCAATGGTTATTACAATTAACAAAGCCCTGAATGTCATGTGCATAACAGGTTGGAGTTAGTATGACCGGAAACATTGCAAAAGCCTAAGAATTACAATCTTTTCAGGGTTTTTCCATTTAAAATATAAACTTAAGTTTCAAATCTTGAAAATTCAGTTCAGGGAAAAATTTGCCAATGACTTATTGGGTAAAAATCCACCTCACTCTGACTCAAGTTATTTCAGAATTCTACACCTGCTAGTGGCTACTCTTCAAATGCCACCACTTGTCACTTGCTGCCACTTCAAACCACTTGCCACCAATTGCCTCAACTGTCACCATTTTAATCCACTCACTTTTACACTCTGTAAATAAAAGAAGATGTTTGTCATATTTTAGAGTTAAGTGTTCTGTTCCCAATAATTTGTTTCTTTCTCCATATGGTTTTGAGGGTTTGTGGCATAAATAGTGAGAAGATTGTTACCAATTTCTTCTTACTGTCAGTAAAGTTGATGTCCAGCATGATTTAAAATGACTTTAATCCTGTCACACCTCATGTTTCAAGATTTTGAAATAAAGTCATAATTGCCACCCACCCTCCCCTGCCCTTAAAAATTTGAATTGCACAAAATGTGTAGGAAGTTTAAGGTATGTGAACATGACAAAGGTAAAGACCATCTACTGATAAAGACACTTGCATACTTCCTGTTAAGTGTTTAAATTGGTGTTATTCTGGGCCATTGGATTTCACATGAGCTATTGTTCCCTTTCATGCGTTGGTTCCATTGTAATTAATTCACAGAATCCCGAAAAAGATTTCCACCAATCAATTACCACCCCATGGATTTACATGGGCTACCATGGTGACAAGTGACAGAACCCACAAATGAGTTCCCTTAATTGATTTTTGAAATTGTATGGCTTGTTATTCTTATTATTAAAATCATATGTGTTGTTGTTTTTGTCTGTCTTCTTTTATCAAGATGGAACATTTTGAAAAGGAAGTGTGTGACTTGAAAGCTCGGACCAGAGATGGAAAATATACAGTTGGAAATAGAGAGGAACTGCAAAAAATTAGAAAGTCAATGGACAGTTTGGTGGCCTTCCAGGCAGATGTCTTGGAGTGTACTAAGGTAAGGACTAAAAAAAAATTAGCATGACTTAGTTAGTGTGACATGTGAACAACTAACCCTGATTTACTTTACATCTAAGGAGTAACCTTTCAATAGAAAAATCATTTGGAATTTGGCCAGAATCTTTTATGGTTTTTAAGATATACCTCTTCAAAGTTTGAATGTTTCTGGAGAAACTTGTTGCTTATGCAAAAAATAATGATGTGGGGTGTGGCACAGTGATGGCATTTCTTTTTTTAATACCATGTAGGTATATTAGTCATCCCTTAAAAGAATAGTCCAAAGCCAAATTTAATTTTGATATGTTAAAGAGGAATATATTCTAAGCATTCTGGTGAGAGTTTTCTTCATTTCCTATGTTTGGTTCTCAAAATATTAGCGATTGAATGTGGCAAATTTTCTACATAAAATGAATTTGGAGCAAGCAGGCATGATGTCATGGCTTCACATTGTTGGCCAATGGTTTGTTTGTATTTATAATTTATCACCAGTTTTATGCAACAAAAATTTTATATATAAATACCATCGGTGCACCCTGAGCAATTGCATTTTAAGAGCATCATGCGCCTCATGGGCAACATAACATCTCTAATCAATTCAAGGTCAAACTAACAAGAAGAAAAATAAAATAAAAACAAAGCTTGGCCAACAATGTGAATCCATGACATCACACCTGTTTGCATCAAGTTCACTTTTCATAGAAAATGTGTCAACTTCAGTAGCTTATATCTTGAGAACAGAACATGGTAAATGAATGAAACTTTAACCAGAGTGCTAAGAATATGTTCCTCTTAAACATATCAAACATAAATTTGGTTCTGGACTATTCTTTTAATTCATCAAATAGCTAATCGTTTGGTTATGGATACTGAAATTCTCAAGGACACAATTTCTACTTTCAAAATAAAGTCATCAAGACATATCAATGTCATAATTGTCCTTGAAATGAATGTTGCAAAAGCAGAGGATACCATTGTATATGTCCTTCCATCACGGACTTATATACATGGACAGAGCATGTAACGTGTACGTCCTATCCGTAGATGGTCGCAACCGGCTGGGACAAAAAAGGCGCACCAAGGTGGCCAACGTGAACCTGTAAATCATCTGATTTGACGATGACTCTGTAGTATTTTAAGCAAAAGTTTAACTTGAATGAGAAACAATATCATATTCCTGCAATACGTGAAGTGATTTTGACCTTACCCTTACCATATTTTAAAAATATTTCAAATTTCTTACAAAATATGGGGATATACTTGAGCAAGTCCAAGCTTTCACACAAAACCCATAGCAGACGGCCATTTTGGTGTGCATTTTCTCACATTACGGTAGCTACAATGGATCGCGCAGTTTGCTCTGACCATGTATTGGAAGTCTGTGCCTTCCATAGATATCACAAGATGCACATATTGTGGTCATATGTATGCATCATTAAAGTGCCAATTAGTATTAAATCTGTAAAATGATCAAGTTTTGACAGATTTTGTTGGGCATTGTGATAATTTTCTTGGTGTTCAATTCTTTTCACATAAATCACCCAACTTTGTTATTTTCATGCCACATGACCTTTAAATTGGAATCAAAACGTACAAAATACTTGTATATCATTCTGTGCATTTTTGGTTGTCTTTTAATTTGTGTGAAGTATTAGTCTTGCAATAATTTTACGAGATGATCAATAGATTTAATTATTTCTAGTTCACTGGGTTCTTGCTTCTCTTTTTAGTCCCTCAACGAAGACATTCACGGCATCAAGGCAAAGCTGCTTAACTCTTTTAAACTTTTGGAAGAGAGTAAAATCCGAAAGCAGCGTAATCAGGATCCAAAGTTTGTCACTCTTTTGAAATCTCGAGGCTTGGACCCTCAGACAGAGAGTAAAATGCAGAACATGAAGGCCATGGTCCATTACCTTGATGTAGGTACCAGGGATGTAAACTTGAGTCTAGACATGGACTGGGAAGAGCACCAAAGAGGAGACAGAAATGGTTCAAGGTAAGTACTGGGGAAAAAACTAGGTGGACTGGAGGTTAAAGAAACATATCGGAAAATTGTAGGTTAAGGGTTTGTGTTTTGGAAAAGGAGGGGCTCTGAAGGCTGTCTTTGGAGATTTGGGACGAGGAATTGGGAAAGGTTGAGAGGGGGAGGCCAGGAGGGAAATGTAAAGGAGAAGAGGTAAAAGAAGGAAATAGTGGGGACAGGAAAAAGTTGTAGGGGGGGGGGCTTTCAATTGGGATGCTTTGGTAGGAGAAGGTGAGAAAATGTTTATGGGAATTTATTTTGTGACATGGAACATGGAAGTGGGGAGAATATGAGATGTAGGGTGGGGTGGGGGTTAGAGGTGGGTATAGTGAGCTGGCTTATTGTTCAAGGGAAAGTCTTACCTTGATTATATCCTCTCAGCAATGTTGTAGCTGTTCCGGTTGGTCTTGCCCAGCTATGCTCTTTAACAGGCACCACTAATGGTCATTGAGCCTGGCATGATGAGGTGCTAACTTCACTTCCAGCTGAAATCAGGACAGTTTCAATTGGTTTAGGAGGGAATTTGATGGAAAAAAAAATTGTGACTCAGTTTTTGATATTTGCTGATATAGTACCTATCAAAGGACCAATAAACGAGAGATGTACCCCACTCTCTACTGTAATTACGTGTTTCACCAGCAACAGTCTGCTATGGTTCTTCAATTATAGCTCACCAATATAAGTGGCTGCTACCCTGCTTTTCAGTATCTCAGTACAACCCTTTATTCCTGTAGGTGAGTGTTATGGTTCAGTTTTTCTTTCTTGTTTCATATCCATTTAATTTCTTCTTTTGATTTCCAGAAAACTTACCACTCCTACCATGGACACAATCTACCATACTCTACGAAACCATCACAATGTAATTGCTTCACAGAGGATAGCACTTGAAGACATAAGAGAAAAACTTGTCAGAGCTCAAAAATATGACCCTGTCGGGGCACTTTATAAGGGTCCTTTGCCTTCACCAAAGTTCAGGTATGTGTATGGGGACACAACATTATGATTAGGCTAGTGTAGAAAGATGTTTGTTGTTGACAGCAGGCCTTGAGTTTTGAGACATACGAAAGCAACTGCACACCACCGCCCACCTCAAATCAATGTTAGGGTTGCAAGTTTTGCACAGCTAGATAGAGAATGGGACCTCAGGTAAGTCTGTTCAGTTGAATAAAACAACATATCTTCTTCATCTTCTAAGGAGTTTGAATTGTAGCATACCTGGTAAATCTGAAACTTGAAGTCTGTGGTGGCTTTTCTGTTATGCATTTGGAATTTAGTGAATATGGGTTTGAACAGGTTTGTCAGTTGATATTGCAACCACATGGAAAAATAGAGAGAACTCATTTCCCTCATTCCTCCTAGCACAAGGTAGTTAGTTAGTTAGTTAGTTAGACAGAGTTTTACAGTCCAGTTTCCAACCTGTTGGTTCAAGTCAAGCCACCCACAGCATTTTTTCCAGTTGTGGCTCACTGGCTTGTTTTCCGTACTCCATTGCTTATGTGGAGCATCACACACAGCAACAGAAGGTTCCCTTTTTAGAGTCTTTGGTATGACTTGACCTGGGAATGGAATCTGGGCCTTCCGCATGAGAGGCGAATGCTCTTACTGTTAGATTAAACAAAAAGAAACTAAGAAATTGAAATCACTGCTAAGAAAACTGTCTTGGAAGATCTTGAGTAGTATTGGGATTTTGGAACGTCACAAATGTTCCAGTGCAAACTTTGATTAAAACAAACAGAAGAGTAAGGATTCAGTTGAAAATAGGAAGGAAGGCTGTAAATTTTAATATGAAAATAGATTGCTTTTGGATATCCATGAAGTGATGGAGCCATTAGTAAATATTCATTGATACAATACTTTGCAAATTTCTCAAACTGGGCCATATTTGGCAAAACTGTGGCTATCTTTTAACTTCATACCTTGTTTAAAAGAAAGGTTTTAAGGTCAAATCAAGTTTTCATATGTGAGAGGGGTACTTGTTCTAAGTTTCAGTTTCAGTTTCATTTTTATTCTCAGTTCATCCCCAATATGAGGTATAAGAGACATAGGTAATTATAAAAGACATAAACACACAGTTTGTAACAAAAAGCATAAGGCATGAAAATAAGGAAGAAGGAAAAAAAAAAAGAAAGATGTGAAACTACAACCTCAGAAACCTACAAATGACGTCAGATCAGAATAAGACACTAAGAAGTGCAATTCGATAATATGGAATATAAATAACAATATAACTCAGAGAGTAGTTCAGGCTTCAAATCTGATTGGTAAAGTTCATTGATGGGACGTTTTAGAAACTGTGAATTATTTTCCCGCAAAATATACTTAAATCTACTAAGGACTTAATGTTACCTTTTTGGAAAAGCTGTCTCATTTTGAAGGCACTGGCATTTCTTCTATAGTAGGGCTTAATGTAGTTACATCTCTCTTCTGATAATTTTTGGCATTCAAAAATGTAATGAAATTCATCACCTAACTTACTGAGAACAAAGGGTACAAATTCTATCATTGAACAAAATATTCTGGTATCTTCCAGTTACTGAGGGAATTTTACTATTACTACAACCAAATCTGCATAAGTTTATACGATTAATAGCTGAGAGGGTAGTGAGGTATTTTTCAAGTTTCAGATCAGTTTTAAATATTCTATAATTGTCACATTGACTATTATCCTGAACTTCGGTGGACCATTCTTGCTGAGAAATGTCACTTAATCTTAGTTTAACGTTTTTTTTTCAACCAAGGGTAATTTACGGTAGGGGATCTCATAGAACCTGCAATTGACACATTATTATCATGGTTGTTCCATACAAATGCCATTCCAACTCTATTAAATATGTCATGTACCTTTTTAATCCAGGGAGAGCTATATATACCTTTATCATGAAGGATACGCAAGAATTTATACATAAGATGTGCAAACTTGTGATCACTGCTATTAACTGTCCTACCCCAAAATTCAACCATTCTTAAATGAATTATATCTGCAACCTTGTAACGTCCTAGCTCACCATAAGTCATACCATTTGAGGTACTTTTCTTAACCTTTAAGATCTGTTTACAAAAATTGAGGTGAAATGCTTCCAATTGTTTGACGTCTTCATAACCCCAAGTTTCACATCCATACAGTAACACAGGTAAAACAATTCGATCAAACAACTGTAGCAATAAATCCAATGGCAAATTAAGATTATACGACTTAGTGAGTAAACTGGAAAGTGTTTTTCTAGCGGAATTTACTTGCTTACATTTAGCCTTGGTAAACTTATTATTATAATTAAAGGTGACACCCAAATAGTTGTACTCATCAACGACATTAACAATTTTCCCTGCCAAATGAAATGTTGGAACTTTCCTAACTTTTTCTTAATAAAAACATCGACATCTTCGTCTCTTAAGTGTTCACACATTGATTGTGATAAATGATCTAATCCATTGTAGTAATGACTAATGAACTCACCAAAATTGTTAAGAAAAATAGAGAATAACACTGGTGATAGGTTCTCACCTTACCCCTACATTACAATTAAAGAGATTAGAAGTATTTTGGTAGAATTTGCCAAATAATGAACTTGAAGCAAGCACATGTGACATCATATCCTTACATTAATTGACAGTTTTTTGTTTTCCTTTAAAATTTGCAGGAGATTTTCTCCTCAACAATTCCATATTAACAGAATATGATCCCAAAATGGCATGAGAACTTTACAATCTTTGCTTTCCCCTCAGGGTGGTTTCATTCCTTTGAACTTCAAGGTCATCACACTATCTCAAAAATTCATTCCTGATTTGAATGGACATTTGTACACACTGTGTAGATTTGGTCCATCTTTCACATATGAAAATTAAAATTTTGCTTAAACTTCCATTTTAAATTTTGTCATCTTTTCCATGTCTTAACCAATGTTATTTCTGTTTTATATGTTTTCTCAGTTCTGATCAGGTGGAGCCCTTGGCTCTACAGCTATCCCAGACCAGACTTAGTACATCCAGAAGACAACGACACACACCAGGTAGAAAAACATCTCTTATGAATGCTTAAGCGCTAATGTATGGTCTTTCACCTCATGCATATAAGATGCATCTTATTGCTTGGGCTAGTTGTACTTGTCATTACTGTAAGAAAATGGATTTGACTAGAAGGAGGGACTCAGGCAGGACTCTGCAACCAGTCATATTCAAAAGTCAAAATAATAGAAGGTTGTCAAATGGCCAAAAGTAATGCCTCATCTTCCTTGAAGAAAGGTCTGCTTTCAAACAATTGCCTGTCTGACCAACTAGGTTACTTACTTGAAAAGGGAGCTACTGTTACTTACTAGGTTAAAGAGGGGGCTGTTGTGACATACTAGATTAAAGAGGGAGCTTATTTTTAACATATTCCATACATTTTAGGAATCAGGGTTTAATGATTAAGTATGTTATCACTATCTATCACTTCTCACCCCTGATAGTACCATTTGTCAAATGCCTTATTATTTCGTATCACTGGGACATTACTGTCTGTACCAGGTGCTTTGGTTTCTTCACTTTAAGATGTATGCATTTCTTTGTTTCAGTTAATTTCTATAATTTGATAAACTTTTTTGACAGCATCATCCAAGAAGCAGGCTCATCTGAGAGATATACTCTCACGACGTACCCAAACTCCCATTCGATCATCTCCAAAAGGTATTTTCTTTTATGAAGGCATAAGCCAATGTTTAATGTAATTGAGAAATTGAAAATATTTGTCCAGTTTGGTGAATTCAAATATTCAGGAGTTGGCACTTTCTTTGTTGCTTATTGTATATTAGATGTTGTGAGGCCTCTAGCATTACAGAGGTGCAGGTGTATATGTAGTGGGAGTGGTGAATGTTGCACAAATTTAGGGTGAATGCGGAACACGTTTTGGGTGAATGCTGAACACGTTTAGGGTGAATGCTGCACATATTTAGGGTTAATGTTTAGGGTGAATGCTGCAGTAGCCCCCATTTAAAACCAGTATCCTTGAGCAAGCATTTCCAAACCTTCTTTATCTTTATTCAAATCTTAAGCCATTCCGATTTAAGTTTCCAAACCACCTGTATGGCAAATTGGTTTGAGCAATTTGGCTTGCTGCAAAGAGGTCTGGGATTCCCTTCCTGGCTGGGTCATACCAAAAACTTGTAATAAACACTCAGTAGAAAATTCAAGCTACTGCCGTTGTGCTTGGTGCTCAGCATAAGCTATGTAGTAGGGAAAACAAGCCAGTCAGTCACAACTGGACTAACCAATCAAAACTTTGGATATATTTTATGGTTTGTCTTTAGGAATGTAGCTTAATCATTAAAACTATTATACATTTGGATATGACGTGGGACATACTTGCAGCAATTCATTCTGGGAATGTTATTATGTATTGCTAGTGTTTTAATACTTCTCCTACCTCATACCTCTTGCCTCCCCATCCTCATCTGCAAGGAACCAACCAGAACGTTTTCCCATATTTTGTACGGATTTCTATAGTAAATACAGTCGTATAATTTGTGCCGTAAAAATACAGGAATTTAATTGCAGAAGCACTGAAATAATATAGCTAGTAAAATAACAAGGTAAATACAGTTAAAGTGCAACTGGAGTGGGAGAGTATACAGTAGAGGTTACATTATTGTGACGCGATCTGCCCTGCTTGCAGTACAAAGCAAAGTACGTTCCTAGTATAGACTGGCTTGCACGCTCACATCTACTTTCACGTTGCTATGTGTAGGCCAGCAGTGCTATTGAAGTATCGCATGCTTTTGCAAGCAGCTGTATACTGTGCATGTGGATATATTAGAACAAGTGTAGCATTCCGGGATTGACTTGGTGGAATAAAGCACATGAACCCTGTATTATGGATCAATTGGGACATTGTCATCTTTTTCAAAACCGATGAAAAAGTGCTGGTCAAGCCAGTAAGGTAAGTTACAGAGTATTGGAACAGATAGCGCTCAATGTTCAGTAATCATGTGGACAAAGCTGCATTAGTAACTAATGTAAGCCAAACATGTAACCTTAATTGGCATAGCCAGTTACCTTACATGATTTAAACTGTTTTATGCAAACTAGAATCATTTCAAGAGAATATGCTTTTAATGTCCAAAATACTCTTTCTTGGTTTAAAAAATACTGGAAACCAATTTTGAAAGTTGGCATCTTTGCATCTGGCCTCACCAATTTCTCTGCATGTTTCTGATACTGGTCACTGCATGAAGGGGAGGTTGGGTTTCACATTTAATGTTAAATTTAAGGGTGATATTTCATGTGGAGTGAAGTGCTGTATTAGTACCAAACTTAAAAGCACGTTTTAAGGTTGCATCAAGTTTTGATATGTTAGAGGGTTAATTATTCTAAGGATTGTGGTGAAATTTCATTAAAATCTAATGATTGATTCTCAAGATATGAGCAAGTAAAGTTGTAACAATTTCAACAAAAAGTGAACTTGAAGTGATCACATATGACTCCACTTCCTCATTAATCGAAGCCCACTGCTTCAATTGTAGGGTTTTCAGACTTGCTCAGTTGCTTTTCCCCCTCCTTATGTGGCTTGGCATCAGAAACATTTTCTTATCTGCCATATAGATTGGCACGCGATCACTGCAGACGTACCCACACCATTGGACAACTACGCATCGCAGATTTCCAGATTGGTCCTCAGTGTCTCCATGGGCAGAGGGAATTTTCCATATCAGGGTCTCATAATACCTTTAATTTCATATTTATTGCCGTGATTAAATACAAGAAATCTTTCTGTAGCTACTTTTGTTCTAATAGTGGACTAACGCACATAAAAAGAATAAAAAACCATCCAGGTCATATTCCTCAAATAATTTTTTCCTACAAATTTACACACCAGTGTTGTTTCAAGTAGAATGACCCTTCCTGGGTGTAAAGGCCTGCTGAAGGCAGATTTTGAATTTTCTCTCCAGTGTTTCAATATTTAAAAACAATTTCCATGATTAACAACCCAATTACCCTCATTCTCTATGGCAATGCCTGGGTTATATACAAGTAACCTTTTTCCAGCTATTTTTGTTCTGTTAGCACGGCTTACACACATATATAGAATGACAAAACATCCTGTTTCCTTCCTCCACATTATTCTTTTTCTGGAAATTCACCCGCAAGTATTGTTTGAAGGGGAAGTGCTGTCCAATTATTTTTCAATTCCCCTTCCTTGTAAACATAATTTGTACAATACTTGTACTGTTATTGTGAAACTGTACGAATGGGTGTGTAATAATTGTATAATGTGGTGAGGCGTATAGGTACGTTTATGTAGTAATTTTCAAACAAACAGGCAATGCTCAATGTGTTCTTGTTACCCCGGTTAGTTGGTTCGATGACCTAAGGGTTTTATAGTATTATCATTCAACGTGACTTACCTCCTTCTCACGTTCTTGTACTCACAATCTGTATCTTCAGGCGTAGGCCTAGGTGCGAGCATTCCCTCATCTGAATTGCCAGGAAATATCAAGAGAAAAGATGAGGACAATGCTGTTATGTTGTGGCTGATTGGATCGCCTGAATCGCATATCTATTTATACTCAGTCACTGACTTACCTTAGTCAAGTCACAGTAACAACAATATGTAAACAATCAATTAAATAACTAGTAGCTAATATATGTCAGAACCTGGAAAGAAGTGCTTCAAAGTCATACAAAATAAAGGAGAAACTATAGGTTAATATGTATGTCAGGCTGGAATAATAAATCATCAACTCTCTAATCTCCTAGCCTGCACTTACCATTAGCCCATAAATGAACAAATATAATGTCTGTCTTATCTACCATCTCACATCGCTTAAGTTCCTTCACATCATCAAAAGTATAAATGCAGAATACAGTGAATACTCAGTACCATAAATAAACCATAAATACACCATAAAAATGCTGCTTGAAATCCATAGATTCCAGTTATCTCAGTAACGCCAATATCTAACGATCAAACACTGTGGTCTCCAGCATAAACATACTGTTATAAGTAATTGCGCAATATATCGCAGAAAACATACCCGTATCGCTACTGAGTTTATATGCCTACAAGAACCGTGACAAACCCTAATAACTGAGTTGATAATTTCACCGTTCAAGCACTAAAATTAATAGATTCATCTCCCTTTATCTAGTCCGAGTCTCATTTCATAGTTAATATTCATATTCTGGTATAAATAGCTCAATGACATACCTGAATTGCCAGGAAATATCAAGGGAAAAGATGAGGACAATGCTGTTATGTTGTGGCTGGTTGATCGCCTGAATCGCATATGAGACAAATAGCTGATATCGAGCGCATTCCAGCCAGCCAAACATAAACAATATATTCGACGGGATGTTAAAGTTGTACGCGACCGTTTCAAAAAAGTGGGGGCGCCATTTCACAATGAATGTTCAAAGTCGCTATCCAACATTCTAACCATGGGGTATTTGCTCAATCTGCAACTTGTTCAGTGGAACTGGTTAGTCAGTTTGTTAGATGTGGTTTTACAGCTCAGTTTCTATCCAATTGGTCAAAGTCGGGCTTGTTTTTCAAACTTCGTTGGCTTATTCTGAGCCCCAAGCACAAGTGCTGTATTTTAAGCGTAATACTTACAGGTCTCCTTGGCACTAGGGTAGGCAATGTGCAATACTGTGTGTATTGTGCATTGTCGGAAACTTTCCCAATAGAGCTTGAGGACATGCAGCTGCAGAGGCTAGACCTCTCCTGCCCCTTTGTCACTTCCTGACATTGACATGGAATGTAGAGTTTCCCTTTGTTTTTCCAGCCAGTTGATTTTACTTGATTGATGACAACCCATTACCCTTGTGCTCCAATCAGGGTATATTTGGGCACCTCGGGAGTGGGCGGAAAAGCAGACGTAGCACGCCCCAAATCAGCTTCCATAGTCTATTGACCCCGTGACCTTAAACTATCGTCTCTCTCGTTGTTGTAGCCAAATTCTCAGGTAGCTACTCTCAGTTTCAAGCTCCGTGTGAAACAGTAAAGATGGGTGACAGCTGCTCTCTCCCTCTGGGTCCAAAAGGACCCAAACAATGGTAAAGGGTTAATAAGGTGGGATGCCCTTATGCGGGGACTCTGGTAGTCGCCACGGTGGTGCCATAGAATGTTAGGTACTTGCTTCATGCACCAAACTAATTGGGAATTAGGAATCGGTGTGGGGGTTGTTGTTAACAGCGTTAAGATCATTATATGAGTCAAGTTAGGGATAAGGGGTATTGCTCCTAGCATTGTGCAGCAGCTTCACCTCCAGTAGGCTTTCATGCGCAGCCGAATTCAGGTAGTTGAGGGGGCAAATGGTGAATTCCCCAATTGAAATGGGAAAGGGCAGAAAACTTTCCCCATCAAACTGACTAACTCAAAATTGTGTCTGGTAATGTCAACAATGGGAAAGTACTAGATGAGATGATGTTACTGAGTGAGGGGTAGGCTATGTTAGGAATTCAATTGCTGGTTGTTTTGTAGTAAGGCCTTTAAATAGAAGAATAAAAAATTGGAGTTTTAACAGAATGCTGGCAATGTTTGCTCATATTAGCTATGGTGAATGAAGCCTTTTGGAAAATGTTTGCTTTATTGGAGGGATGAGATGCAAAATGGTGCTTTTTGAAAACATGTGAAAGCATACTGAAACTTGCATAAGTGTTTATCGGACAAACTTGGTCAGACTACTAACTTCCGAGGGATTTCATCCCCCGACTTGCTGATTTTCCCCAACTAGGCCTACGTCCAGAAGTGCGTTGGGCATTCGGCCCATATGCCCCAACCAGCAACTACTGCTCTGCAGTGCCTCAATGATGATGAACTCTCCATGGGGAAAATAAAGTGTTTATAGTTTACTTCCTCTTTTGCAATCACATTGGTCTGCTCTACATAGTCCCCCATCATATTGGTTTCCTGGTCTCTTTGCTGCCCTCAAACTCTCTTTGGAACACAAATCTAATTACTTCATTTTGTGATACCACAAGAAATAGAGGTCAGATTTAATTGAAAATTTCACCACACTGTGTAGATTTGGTTCCTCTTTCACATATGAAAACTAAATTTTGCTTTAACTTTTCTCCTTTGGAGTGAAGGTTTTTGAATCAGATTTGAGTCCCTTTGCAGTCTACAATTCTCTTCAATTTTTGACCTTTCACTGGACTCACATTAAATCTCTTTTGCTTAAAAGAAAAATGTTCCATATTTTCAGACCTGATGTAGAAATAATTTTGTTCTAGTATTGTTTGTTATTTTTTTCTTCTTCTTGATGCTCAGTGTTGATGAGAGATGAGCAGGTCAGTTCCCCAAGATTAAGTATCTCATCTCAAGAGAGTGTACCTAGAGTGAGCTCACATCCAAGGAAACTGGACTTTACCGATAGTGTGGAAGGAATTGGTGCTGTTCCAGAGAGTAGGTTCAAGCAAGAAATTCCCAGGGGTAGAAGTACTCCCGTACGAGATGTCTCCCCACAGAAGACCAATCTGTCTGAGAGGGAACCTCCTCCAGGTCAGAAAATGAATTGTTTACAGTAAAAATCAAAACCATGATCATACCAAAGATGTACACTATGTTATGTGAGGCTTGTGTCCAACAGGAATATCCAAAGTTATCAGTATTTTTTTATCCACCAGTATCAGTGGTGGAACTTCTTTGCACTCTGAAGGAGCAAACCCCCAGGCACCTGTCATCCTCTGGGTTTGGCACTGATGATGATACTTTGTTTGAAAAAAGGTTTGAAAGTAAAAACCTTTCCCTCTGCTTATTCTATTTGGGGGGTATCCAAGCATTCCTACCCCTGGGTACCCTGAAGGAAGTCATGCTACTGTCCAGCATTATTAAATTGAATGTTTTTTTTAGTCTTCCACATTTGAGACTTTAAGTATTGCTGGCATTTTTTCCCTCCAAAACTGAGAGCTCTTTGTTATGCATGTGTGTAATGAGTAGGAATGATAATTCTGCTGAACTGTTTGAAAATTCCATTCTGATTTGCCCATCTTGTAGCCTACCCACATCAAAGTTCAATGGGTATGATGAAGCCTCACCCTCAGATGGTGTCAGCTGCACAAGTGCAACCTAGAGTACCTCAAGCTGGACTTCCCACTGCTGCCACTATGGTATCAAGACCTGTACCATCCACTACTACAGTAGTTGCTAAAAGTTCACCACAGAAGGAAACAGTCACTACAACTGCACCGTCATCCTTTGCACACACTGGAACAGGAACAGTTTTATGGGGTGCGGATTCCTCGAAGGCCACACCTTCCCAACTTGCTGCTGCTGCAGCCATCAGTAGGATGGCATCTAAAGGACCAGGTGCTGCTGGTGAGCCCACCCAACCAAAGCTGCCACCAAATGTTAACATCAAGAACCTGGATTCCTTGAAGTCTACAATGCCACCTCCTGTAACATTTGCTGCTGTTGCAAGGTGAGTTAGGGCACGCTTCATAATGACTTCTTGGTGTCTGCATGAAGGATGAAAAGTTCCATGACCTCCTGGTCAATTTACCTTAAGTTTTATCCTGGGTCTATTTCAGTCCAGTATGTGGACATGTAGTTATTCTTTTAACATTTTCTTCCTATCCACAGCTCTGTTGATACTGGGACTGCACAAGTGGTAACCCAAGTCTTGTCTGAAATAACAGCAACTAGTGGAAAGTCAATACCGCCCCCAGGCACAGCTGTTACAGTAAGTATAACAAATTTATGTGATCTAGTCACAGCTTTTGTTTATTAGAAGTATAGGGATTGCAAAGGCATTTGGAGATACAACAATGAAGCACACTTTATACAAGATGTAGATTTAACATGCACACATAGACCAGCTCGCACGAAGAAACGGTGAAAGTCTAGAATTTCTTCGCAGCCTCGAAACTCTTTGAATTTTGGATGTGAGGTTTGGAACGATTGCCAGTTGGTCTTAAATTTGAATGGAGACACTTTCAAGATAGTTGTGACCATGTTTAAAATGCATCTATGTCCAGTAAATGACTAAAAGGGCAGTTATTTTGAATGAAATTCCCTAGTTTTCAATGCCACATATCTCCATTTGAATCTTCAAAAAGCCCATTAAAAATTCTTGAATTACGGTAACCCTGAATAGAGGAATAAGTTCATATCAGTTGCACAAATCAGCTGTGTTAATTGGTTGGTGGAAGTTACAATGAAAAGCACCATCCTCCCATTGGAGATTGCTTTTTATACAATGTGATGTAAAGTTCATAAAGATCTGTATGCATTGTATAAAGATGCGAATATGCCAAATCTTGAGTTCATTCATTGACACAATATTTGATCTTGCAATATTTTAACTTCACTTATTATTGTCTTAAGTCTTTTATATTACACCATCAAAAACCCATTTCTCCGAAGTCTTTTTGAAAATTCCTTTACGTAATCAGGACAACGTGGTGAAACCTTCACAGTCAGCTGATGATCCATCATCTTCCATGCTATCCACTTCCAGTGAACAGAAGTCAACATTAGGTAAGTCCATCATGTTATGCTACCTCCAAAAGTGTTATTAAACCCAATTGACCCTTTTAAGTGTCAAAACAGGCATAATTATTGATTAATTTCACCTATTACAATTTTGGTTTACCATTTGGGTCATTCTATAGACTTTGAAAATGGAACACACTGCCATTGTACTTGGTGCTCAGCATGAACAATGTAGTAGGCAAATCAAGCCAGTTAGCCACAACTGGAAAAAAGTGCTGTGGCCCTCCAGACTTTAACCAATTGGTTAGAAACTGAACGGAAAAACCTCATTCATTTAACTAGTTTACTGGTCAATTATCACAACTCCCAGCAGGATTAAGTGTATAGAAGAGCATTCCATGCTTTTCTTTATGGGACTGGGGGGGGGGGAGGATATTTCCATTTTTCAAGTGGGAGTTTCTGATTTTTTGTCCAAAATGACTTTGTAAAGTAAAGGTTGGTTATGATTTCAATTTTAGGCGTATGGGAATGTTCTGCCTCCCATTATCTTATGGAATGTTACATTTATGTAAAGCACTTAGTTGAAAAATTGTGAAAACATTTATTATGAAAAGGAAAGAATTGAAACACAGTTCCAGGACTTTATGGAAGTGGTATCAAGAACATTCCAAAAAAAAAAACCTGGTATCTGCAACAGATTACTTTGAAGATAAGCACAAAGTTATGATGCAGCAGCATCCTCATGACAGCTGGCACAAATTTGTTTATAAAAGAGGCTGTCTGTTCAGTGCTTGGTAGAGCTATCATTCTTTCACGAGATGGGTAGGTACATGGCTGAGAGTATTAGTTGACTGAAGACCAAACCACCTGTATAAAATTCTGGAAAATTTGAAAGCAAATCTAAAGCCCAAAATAAGCTTTAGCCTCCAACAGTAAGTCATTTTACTGTGAGTATCAAGTGTTTAAAATGGCAACATTATTTTGGTTGCTTTTCATAAGTTTCACTGAAGGTATTCTCCCTTGCTTTTGCCAAAGAGGAAAGAAGCTGCCTTTATGTGTATTGAAACAATGCTATTTTACCTGCAGTTTGATCATGTAAGAGTTGTTACAGCAGAATGGTGACATGCCACCTAGAAGTGAGATTTATTTTTGGTTCCTTGTGTAACAAAGGAACCTATGCAGTCACCTTGGCGTATGTATGTGTGTGTGTGTGTGTGTGTGTGTATGTGTGTGTGTGTATGTGACGGATTGGAATGCGAGGTATGTGGTGCGATAACTCAATAACCGAGTGATCAATTTTTTTCAAACTTGGTATGTATGTAGATGTGCCCTATCGTTTTTGGTGGAGGTCAAAGGTCACTGGTGATCACCAGAGGCCAAAAACTGAATTTCTGTTAGTAGCTGTAACTCAGTATCCGTTGTTCAAGCAGTGGCATCATTTTAGGATGTTAGATTGGTAGGAGGTGAAAATGTTGGTACATTAACCAAAATAATTGGAAAGGGTCAAAAGGTCAAAAAGTTATGTTTTATTGATATCTTGCCACTGAAACATTTTAGAGGGGTGGTGTAATGGAGATTTGTGTTCGTCTAAGTGAAATGCACGTGATGACCCCCCTTGACCTCACTTGACCTCATTTGACCTTTTGACCTTTGTGACTTTTTTGTGACTTTTTTGTGACGTCAAGATTTGTCTTGATCAGACGAACCAAAAAGGCTATTACACTACCCTCCTACAATGTTCGTTACTTGAGTTACTGACATTTAAATGACAGGCTAGTGTGTACATGTAGGTCATGTGTAGGCCTATTGCAATACCAGGTATGCGGTGCAATTACTCAGTAACCAAGTAACATAGTGGAAATAATGGAAAGTTGTGTTCGTCTAAGTAAAGTGCATGTGAAGACTCTTTGGGTCTTTGTTCAATTGGTTTAAAAGTCCAGCTGAAATTTAATGCCTTTAGACAAATGCAATGTATAAAAGAAAAGAAGAATTATAACCCCCTCTCAGTCTAAAGCAGTTTAGTTAACAATCAGGACAGTAATGCAATTATTATTAAAAATAACCTTTTCCTCACATACAGTATTGAATAAAGTTATTCACAGTGCAAGCTAAGATTCCAATTTCAGTAGTAAAATATGAAAGCAGTTTCTCTTCTTTACCTCTGCTTTTACCCTAGGGACTACAATGCTGTTTCTAACACCCTCTTTAGGTTAAAAGGTCAAGTTGAAAGTCATTTATTAGATTCTACAGAGCTATGTTTGTTTCTTGGTCTTCTAGCCAAATTGTGAAGAAGAAATTGGTGGTAATAAATCACTATCCGGCTGCCTTTAGTAGCAGAATTGTGGGCTTTTCCTTATTTTTGCTTTTCAGGCAAGCACTTTGGGTAGTCTAAAGGACAACCATGACATAATTTCTAGTCATCCATCATAAATTTTGGTGGTCAGGAATGACCAGATGACTGTTAAATTTCTTTGGTGCAGAAGAGACTGTGTTTATTTAAAATCAGTTTTGATCTACTTTGACTGTATTTGACCTTTGTGACTTCTTTTTAAGGTCTGGATTTGAATTGTTGAGATTGACCAAAAAGGCAATTAACTAACCTCCTATACTACCCCAAACTCAAGTAAATGACATTTTAGTGAAAGGTGATGAATGTATTTGTCGCATGGAAGTGGGCAGTGTGCAGTGTGATAATTTGAAAAGTTTAGTGTTCCATTTCTCTCAAACGGCAAGTGCTTGTATGATTTTGAAATTTAATGTGCCCCTATGTTTTTGGGTGATGGCCAAAAGTCATTGGGGTTAAAGGTGCAAATTATGCCTTACCTTGGGACTACCTTAATACAATATCATCTTTAATGCAAGGAACCATAGTGCCCTTGGGCTCTTGTTTACTTTCTTAAGCACCAAGGCAATGTTAAGAGATGATATGTAGCTTTACTAGCTCCCTCATTTAAAACAAAGACTATTTGTTGGGGCTAGTTCTGCCTCTCGGGCAGACTATATGCAATGGAGAAATCAAAATTATGGAATGCTTCAGAAAGTTCATGCAATGCAGAAACAACAGGTTGGTCACAAACCTGCAAATTTGTACCTCTCTCTTCATCCATGACTAGGTCATTTACTATTTTGACCTTGGTTCAGTTTATACCTGTTTAAGACAGGGATAACAATGGGGGGGGGGGGGAAGGGGAGGAGGTGGGTGAATGGTGCACATCACTGAGTTACCAATGTGTAGATACAGAAATATAACTTTTTGATTTGTTTTGGGTGATTAATACAATCTTTTATGTTAGCATAATTAATTCCTTTACAGTGTACTTTTGTTACATAACTACTTTGTATACCCAGTGGTGGAGTTGAGATTTAATTCTGCTGTTTGTGGTGGTTATAATTGCCTAAACAATATCTATATATACTGTCTGTGTATTGCTTGGTGTTGACCCATGTAGCATATCGATACACTACAACTTTTCCTATCCTTCTTCTATGTCTCTCTTCATGGTTTTAATTCACTTTTGTTTTGAAAGGCGCTGTCCTTTCAGTTCCAGAGGCAAAGACGAACACAGTCGCTGAAGCACCAAAAAGTGGGGGTGCTCTGCATACTCCTGTTGCAGCATCTACCCCAGTGGAACCTGCGACAACTACTCAACCCCTCAAGTTTGATTTTACTGCAAAGAATAATAATTCCAGCACCAGTATACCAGGGGGATTTTTCATGAGTAAGTTGGACTGACTAAAACCAGGAGGGTTAGCTGGGTATGGGGAAGGGCAAGGGAAATAATCTGTACATTTTCTTTAGTCACCTTTTCATCCCTGGCTTAGTTTAATATTTGTTCTCATGAGTAAAATTGAATCATTCATCTTTTCATATAAAGCTGCCTTCTTGCAGTTCTACTGTATGGTCAGAGCTTTACAGCCTTAGCAAATCAAATCTAACTACAAAATTTGAAGGAATAAATTTAACCAAATCATACAGGGGAGGGGGGAAGACACAGGTATTATCAGGTGTTTATGATTGAGGGTGTAGATGGAATCAGAGGAGGGGCTAGGAGCTTTAAGGATTGGGAATGTGTTATTACACAGGTCTATAAATATGCAGTGTTAAAGAGAGTAGTACATGTGTTATGAGGCAAATTTTCAAAAAAAGAATGGTCTTAAAGAGGCTCATTGAGTTGATATTGATAACTTAATGAGAGTCTCATAAGGTCACTATCACATAAAAATGCTTATAGACAGCATAAAACAATTCAAGTTTCAAGTCCAAAAGTCACAGAAAACGCTAAAATTTTGAATTTTCTTGTGTCCTGACTTGTAACGGTTTTGTACATAATTTGAAAAAGTGTCTGGTCACGAACTTTTGAAAACCGACTTGCACCGGTAAGCACTCACTCGTAAAACAGTTATTTGTGTGTAGGGTATGGGGATTGTCTAAGATAGACCATTTGTCATTGGTATGTGAAGAAAACTCAATAGGTTTGAAAAAATTTGTTGAATTTTATGAACCAACTCAATGAGCCACTTTAAACTAGTGAATTACTTGTTGTCCTTTGCTAGATGCCAAGCCAGTGGAAAAGGCAAGTACTAGTAGTGAAGGATTACCAAAGACAGAGGCAAAGCTGGGTGAGGTTATCAAACCTGCCTCTGGGCAGAATTCAACCTTGAAAGGAATGCTGATGTCAGAACCAGAAGTGTCTGAGACTACAGGTAATATCATATCTTATCATTACAAGACTAAAATCTTAATTGTTTAGGTGATTAGTGGAAATGCTTCAGTGGACACAGAATCTATACAGTAGAGTTGCAATGAGTCATTCAGTTTTGCTGTGGAATCAAGTCATTTCCTTCATTCAAGTCACTGGATAATTTCTTTGAAGAAACTTGCCATACAATTCCTCAAGTCATTTCCTTTTTAGAATTAAAGACTTCAGTCATGACTCATTACAAGTCTGCTATGCAGTATGTTATGCTGCCCTCCTAGAAGCATGTAAGTGACCTTCTGTGTTAACTCCTGAGATATTACACTCACAGATTCCAAATTTAAAATGAGGCAGTGACTCTGCATGGACGCCAAAAGTGAGTGGCAGAAGTGCTGGTGATGGTTCTTTCAATTTGGAAACCGACAGATGAATTAATATCTTCCGCTAGTATGAGTACCATTTAAAAAATCTTCAATCAAAGTAATATAATAATTTTAGTAAACTTCTTGTGCTTCCCATGTAACACTTGAACATGAATTCACAATGGCTGGTTTGAAGTTCGTGTACATACGAATTGGTCAGTTTCCATGGTATCTTCACAAGCACAGATTTATACAAGTGCTAACATTCTTACACTCTTAAAATGAAAAAGCATTAAGTGCAGTCATTTTCTAAGCACAAAGAAGCAAGCATTGATTGCCCCCTAAAATTACACAGAGAACAGTATTGTTCTCGTACAGAACAAGTTTTAAAAAATCCCTAAATGCTGTTCTCAAACTCTTACACTTTCCTTGGACTGGAACATAATTGAACGTAACAGAAGGTACATGATAAAATAGAAACTACACAACCTTCTCTGATAAGAGCTACTTGACAAGTGCTGCCCAAACTATATTTATTCCTATTACACATACATAAACAATAATAAGCTACTGAAACTAGTCTACATAGAAATACCACATAGAAAGAATTGCACATAACCTAAATTTGCAACGCAATTGGCAACAATGAATGACATGCGTTGGTCTGAAGCAGAATCTATTACAGTGTCCATGTCTAATTCACACTTCAGCCCCCCCCCCCATTAGGCATAAGGTTGCCTCTATACAATTTATACCCGACACCCCACTTTTTGTTCAGAAAGTGATGTTACAGCAAGGTCAACCCGACTTCCTGTTATCAGCTTTCTGTCAATGGTAGCTGCCATGTCCAGCACTATGTAAACAAAGAGGCCCACTGTAAACCTCATTCATAAAGGCAGAGACTGTTTATTCAGTGCAAGCCAAGTTTGCAACCAGAACTAACTCAGCAGACCAGGACAATAGGCTTATCTCTTTGGACACATGAAGGCTGGTTGTGCTGGCACTGAAGCGTGATGAATTGTGTAAACAAACATTGCCCAGACTGCACAGAGGTAGCTTATGCCCAGGGTTGGGTTTTTGCCGGAAAAAACCTGTTTTTTCCGGGACAGCAGTAAAAACTGGTAATAAGTGGTTATTACCGGTGAAAACTGGTAGAAACTGGAAAAAACTTCTCCGACAATTATGAGTGTGGGGTTGCTCTAGCCCATCACACATGATGAATAATCTAAATGAGACAGAGTTGTTTACATGACTTAAAGATTCTATTTTAACTTAAAAATTAAGCAATAAAACTTGCCAAAGCTAGAATGAAAACAAAAATGCCAATATTACATTGTTGGGTATAAAGCCTTAAAAATTAAAAGTGGTAAAACTTCAGCTGCATACTAACAATAAAAGACTGAAAGTTAACGTTTTCTACAAAATTACTGGAATATTAAACAAGGTTTCACAAAATGAAGATAAATGAAATTGTTCATGTTTATTAAAGTGGTAAGCCTTCTTTAAAATTGTAAAAGGAATGGAAGACTGTCATTTTTGGGGAAAACAAAGGTTGATATATATCTATATATGTATAGCCAAAGTGGGCAAATGCACAATGCAACATATGGCATATAGACTTCTTTACAGTGATACAGTTTGTCTTACTGTAGCTCTCTCCTTGCATATATACAGTATCAGTACAGAACAGTATACTGTACAAAGCAGTTTTGAAAAAAATTTCTTTAAGCTCAATACCATGTGAAAATTGATCATTTATATCACAGGTGAGAAAATAATGACTTGCAGTAAGATGTCAATCTTCATAACTAGATTTATACTTTATGGTACTGTATGGTGTCAGTGTAAATCTGGCAAAATGTGACACAAGTCACTAAAAATAATCCATCCAGACCCTTACATGGTAAATTTAATAGCCAGCTAAAATGGTTAGTCTTGATGTAAAATCATGATTCTCATCCTTTAACTTTGAAAAAAGTAAGAAAAAGTTGTTACTTAAAACATTTTATTCAATGTAGCAGAATAGGTTTTTTCCGTTTTTTCCATTTTTCGGCAAAAACCTGTTTTTACACCGGTAAAAACCACCGGTAAAAACCGCCTGTGGCAAAAACTGCCAACCCTGCTTATGCCTAATGCCCCCCCCCCATTTGAGTCTTTTTGAGGCATCTAACAGTGTAGGGATAGGAGTATGGAATCTACATTTATATTATCTTTGGTTCTCTCATTAATTGCTAGATTAAAGGGAAAATGCAACCACTCTTATTTGAATAAATCTACCACACTATCCTAAATCAGGAATGGCTTGTATGAGCCATGTGACAATATTTTTGTAATTTATGTGTGGAACTCATGCAGATTAAATTCTCCCTTGATCAAAGTGTGTACGTACTAATTTTGGTAAAGATCAAAGGTCATCTGAGGTCACTGAAATGGAAACAGCAGAAACCAGAGAAATTGCTTGTAAAAACTCACTATCAAGATTTGACTGATGAACTCTTTTCATACTTAGTATTCATATTAAGAGGAGGTACATCTTTATATTGGGGATGGTTGGCATTGTAAGGTTAACAAAGATAACATTGAAAACAACAGTTTCTGAATTAAAGAAGGGTGGTTATCTTCACATTTAGTATACAACTTTATCAAGCTGGAAAGAAGAGCCAGTAACTTTAGAAGCAGTCAGAGGTCATTTGGGGTCACCAGAGGTCAATAATTGAAGACCTTACTAAGTTTTGTACCAAGTGAGGGTTTTTACTGCAACTCCTTTTAGAAGTAGCTATAGATTTGTGCTTTCAGTAGGAGATAGCCTGCAGTTCTTCTCGTTTATATCATGTTGTGACCAATCTTGTGTCAATTGGAAAACCCTTGAAAGGGAAATTATGTAGACATTACTTTAAATGTAGGGAATCACTAATTCTTTGGTCTTTGTATTTTTCCCCAGCAACTGCATCAGCTGCTGCTACTAGTACCACCCAGCCTACTACTGGGCCTCCTGCTGGACCTTTAAAGTTTAACTTAGTAAAATCAACAAAATTCCCATTTGGAGGTACATCCGGCAGCTTTTCTTTAGGGCCACCTTCATCAACAAATAGCTTGACGTCTACATCATCCTCAGCCTTCAGTCAACCACTCTTTGGTCAAGCTACATCTGCTAAAACTGATGTCACAACCCCTACGGTTAGTACCCCAGCAGTGACTAAAGATGGTGCAGCTGGGAGTGGTTTTTCAGTCAGTCGTACAACTGCTGAGCTGAAGGTAACTGGAGAAATAGAGGGGGCAGGAAATTTTGTGTTTTCTGTCAATAAAACTGGTGAAAATGGATCCTCTGTCCCAGCTGGTGGTGTAGACGAGGCAGGTACCAAGCCAGCTCAGGTTGATGTCCCATCATCTGGCACTTCTCAACAAAACCCCCCTTCTTCAGTTGCCATGGCAACCACCACTCAGTCTTCTACCAGCACAACAGGGACTGCAAGTAGTTCATTTTCATCCCCATTTGGAGGGGCCATTCGTAAACCACAAGGTACATCAAGTGTTTCATTTGGTACCCCTGCTAGCAATGCTGCTTCTTCTACAGGAGTCTTGGGAAGTGCTTCAACACTAAAAGAATTTTCATTTACTTCAACTCCTGCTACCAGTGTTGCAACAGTAACAAATGCAGCTGCCACCAGTGTTGCAGCAGTAACTAATACAGCTGCTACCATTGTCGCAGCAGTAGCAAATACAACTGCTACCAGTGTTTCCACAGCAGCTGCCCCCCATGCATCAACTATAGGTTCCATCTTCTCTTCAGGGGGAACTGCTACCATAGCTACAAGTACTTCTTCAACTCCTACAGTGCCCTCATCAACCACTTCTGGTTTTTCCTTTGCCCCTTCATCTGGTGCCTCTGGTTTTGGCACCTCCCTGTTTGGTGGCACAGCAACCTCTAAGCCAAGCCCTTTTGGTCAACCAGCTAGTACACCAGGTTTGTTCTACTGTTTTTTTTTGTTTTTTTTTTGTATGTTATCTTTTTATACCTGATTGAAATGCATTAGACTTTTTTCATACCTTTTCTGTGATCTACTCAAAAGTAATTGTAGCAACAGGAATCAGATTCAAATTAAGTAGAGACAATTAGGTTCACTTTTTGATTTAAGTAGGAAAAGAAATCAAATGTGGCATTTCACACATCCCCATGTCATGTCTAGTGGTTGAGATATCTAAAATACTGTTTCATGAAGGAGCTAGGAACCATCTGTGGAAAATTATCTGAATGAGGATTACCTAGTTGTGAATGTCTCTTGGTGTTTTTAGCTCAACCCACAAAGTGTGGGTAGACCTTATGTGGTACTGTGGGGTAAAATATCTTGTCTCTCTCTTCAAAAAGTTTAAGGTGTTTTCAGATTGATTCAGATGTGGATGAAATTTGTACAAGAGCGTGACCGTAGCCATGGCAAAGACTGTTATGATTTTTGAGAAGATTGGTTAGGGATTAGTTCTGTATCATTGGTTAGGGGATTAGTTCCGTATCGATATATAAAAAAAAAAAATTGCTTCAGCTGGCATTCCTTTTCCATTCAGTTATCCATTATTTCATTGTTTCCAGTGTACTGCTGTTATACTGTGAATGTGTAAATATCTGAGGCATTGTGTATGTCTGTTGAAGTGGATGTGTTTGTATATGCTAGAATCTTGAAGCCTGCTATGGCAGTTTCCTAAGCATGGAAGTAATACCATATGAAAGCAAACTATCCTACAGCAATGTTGTATCTGTTACACAGCTCTTTGCTGTGTGAGGACATTGCATACAGATGTACCCCCGTTTGTCCAGGCAGTTCCTGTATTTAGCTCATCATCTCTTGTTTTCAAAGTGTAAATTGAAGCTGATGTCTTCAAGAATGTTGGAGATTTTAACTTTTCTCACTCAAAGTCTAGTTCAAATTCAGGAATTAATTGCTTGAAAGAATTTGTATGTAAAGAAATAGGGCAGTCACTCCAACTTTAGTTAGTATGGTAGACTGTCCTATTTCATGGTTGTTTTCATCAATTGTGAGATGAAATTAACAAGGGGTAACTGCTTTGTTTACATGTAAGTCCCAAAATATTATGACAGATACTTTGGTGAGTAGGATAAGAAAATTGTGAGATTTAGCTGTTACTTAAAAATACTGTGACTGTACTTGTCCTTTACCAAGGAACACTACCTACATCTGAAGTGCAACTGTTCAACTGCTAGGTGCAAGTCTAACTCATGGTTAGGACAGAGAGAGTCAAAGATATAATTATAAAATGAAGACCATGATTGTGTGTTCAAAATAAATCAAAAACTGAACAGGTCATTACATTTAGAAGAGTTGAACAACTGCAGCAATTGCTGCTCTTGTGTTTTTTTTTCTTCTTTGAGGTGGAGAAGGGGGGGGGGGGGCTATCCTGAAAGAGCTTTTCTAGGTTAAGGTAGTGAGGTATTCTGCAACCTTTTGGTACTTGTTTTGCATTTTCTAGACAATTAAAGTGTATTGTATGTTAGGACATCTTTTGTCCCAATATTTCTCCATTTGGTAGTGTTAAACTTGGACCAGATAAATCTTTTAAACCCTCCACTATGTTATCACTTTTATCAGCAACTGCATCTGTGTTATTACTGCTATGGAAACTGGTTTTATTTATGTCCAATGGCTCATGTCAGAGATGCTTCAACCTCACAATCCTCAATTTAATGAACTGTAATGAAAATTATCATTTTCCAATGCCACCATTTAAATTCTGTCATATGTGTTGCATTTTCTCAATCTTTGGACAATCAGGAACCAGCGTAGCCACCACTTCTTCAGCTGGGTTCTCATTTGCTAAACCTACATCAAGTGGCCAGTCCGTATTCGGTCAGCCCACTTCAACAACTAAGTCTCTTTTTGGTCAGCCCACCACCAGTACTCAATCTGTATTTGGTCAGCCCACCACCAGTAGTCAGTCTGTATTTGGTCAGCCCACTACAACTAGTCAGTCTGTATTCGGTCAGCCCACTACAGCTAGTCAGTCTGTTTTTGGTCAGCCCACCACCAGCAGTAGTCAGTCTGTTTTCGGCCAGCCTTCCTCCTTTGGTAGTTCAACCACTTCCCTTTTTGGACAGCAATCTGGTAAGTCTGCAGTTTTGAATTAGAGTGAAGTATGTGCATGGTGTCTCAACAAGACTTTTAAAATGGAACAAAAATGGAGTAGAGAAAACAAGCCAATGAGCACAACTGGAAAAAAGACCGCGGCCGGCTCAACTTCAACTGATTGGATGGAAATTGGGCCATACTCTGTTGCTTATGCTGAAAACCAAGCAATGGCAGACTTCAAATCCGATGCTCTAACCTGCCGTTGTGTGTGATGCTCCGTATAAAGCACTGAAGTATGGAAAACAAGCCAGTGAGCCACAACTAGGAAAAAAGGCCGTATCTGGCTCGAATTGAACCAATAGGTTGGAAACTGGGCCGTAAAACTCCATCTACCTAACTAACTAACAGATGCTCTAACCTCTCGACCATGCAGTTAGTCATGGCATATGAAAACAAGTTGTTACTAAACCACTTACTCTCACCCATAAACCCTAGCAATGGCTTTATCATCTAAACCAAAATACATTTCACAGAAGAGTTACTCGTGTTGCATCATTTAAATATTTGAAAATTTGTATGACCAACCTGTTCTTGAGCAACACAAAAAAAAAAAACAGAAATGAACCAATTTTTATATCTGTGAAAATTATTTGAAAAGAAGGCTATCATACTGCCCCATTTTGATTGATATGTGCTCCCGTGTCAAAATTTTTGATATAAAAAAAAACAATTTTTATCGCAAAAGAAATACATTTCCCTTAAATTTAAAACCATCCAGTTGTACTGACAAAACTTGACAATAGTTTTATTTTTCTTGGGAATAACAAATTCATAGACTTGTAAATGTTGCATCAATTTTAAAATGTGAAAGTTTTATTGTGCAAATTTTTTATTGGCTTCCTCCAGGAACTTAAACTATTAAAAGAAAAATATTCACAGTTCCAAGTAGATTTTTTTTTTGTTAGAGGTTAGCAGTATTCTCTTTTGACATGGTTTGCACATATCCTGGAAAATCAAGGAGAACTGAAATTTAAATTTACTGGCCTGGACAGCCAGGGAAACTGAGGAATTTTTTTAAAAGATCCTGGAAAAGTCAGGGAAATTAAGGAATTGAGATTAACTGTTCTGATTTTCCAGGTTTTCAGATACATTTTTTTTGTGGATCAAAGACAGGAACAATGATTGGATCAGACTGTTTTATAAGGTCCTGGAAATATCAGCCCAAGTCGTTTGAAAGTTGTGGAGTTTTGTCATTTTCAATGTGTATGCAAAAATGCAAAAATTTATGATAGCTCATATTACACAGTGTGCACTGAGAGTGTTCTGATGTCACGTTGGGGCTTCATAAGCTCACCAGGATCAATAAACTTTTTTGAACTGTCCGGATATGGATGCATTAAGGCCAGCTAAGGGTGTGGCTCGATTTAACTGTTTGGGATAGTGAATATATCTCAGAATTAAGCCTCATTCTTTGAGCCGGTGGAGTAGAAGTAAATTAGGGGAATCAGAAAGGAGATGAAGTGGTTTGCCCTATAATCTTAGTGAGCCTGCTAGCTCTGAAAGTGTCTGTCCATCAGTATCATTCCTTTCACACTGAGAGAGTAAAGATTTTGATGTAAATAAATTTTTCTCATCTTTAAATGTCCCAACCTCCTTCAAAGGGCTTGCACAAATTTCCTAACATTGCTTTGCATATCAACATCAACATTGCCTTTTGTGAGTAGTCAGCTAGCAAGTGGTTGTAAAGTGCAATAGGGCAAAGTTCATGATGAAGTATTAAAGTGGCGCATTTCACAATTTAGCATGAGTTTCCTTGCTGTGACGGTAATTAAAGCAGTCATGTAAGAAGCAGAGAAATGGAAACATGAGTGAATTAGGCACTTTGTTACAGTACCGTAGCAGGATTGTCAATTGAGCAGTGTCATAACATCTCACTGTAAAGGCATTAAGAGTTCATGTTACAAGATGAAACCAAAACACTTTGTTTTTTTTATATGTTTAAATATATTGATGCCTCATGCCGTAAATTAAGACATTGTTGAGCTAATACAGTTTTGATGAACTGGGATTAATTGGGTTTATAGAGGTTATTGGGGGGTTGTGGAGGATTTTGTACCATATTGAACAAATCACGAAAAAACAGTTTTTTCACAGAAAAATAATGGGATTGTAAACTTTCCCTAGATGCTGGATCCTTGCAGTTTTGTCTGTTTATTGATTTGGTTTTGCTCATATGAAAATTAATGTGATGCAGTTTTCCTGTACTTTAAAGTTAATGCACCAGCATTTTTACATTTATTATTTTCCTAGAACCACAAGAAAAATGGGACATTTTGTGCATTAAACCTTGTCATAATACTGCAAAATTTGTGGAATGCAGTCACTGATACTGTACTTTTAAAGTAGAAAAATTTTGCACCAAAGTTTTGAGTCTTTGATCTTAAAATATGGAAGAATTATGGAAATAATTGAATTGTAAATTTTGCATAGCTTTCTCTTGTTTTTAAATTGTACAGAAAAAGTGGGGTATCATCAAGTGTTTTCTAAAGAGGAAGAAGTTTGAAATGTTAAGTGCTATGAAAGAGCTTATATTTTTTCTTTTGGAATAGGTTTTGGACAAACGCCAACTTCTTCTGCAGCTCCTACTGGTTTGTTTGGACAAGCGCCCTCTACTGCAGATAACAACCAATCATCTGGTCTATTTGGGCAATCTACATCTGGCAGTTCTGGAGGAGGGGGATTTGGAGGTAAGGAGAAAATGATGAGTCAGGTTAGTCGATAAAAATAGCATCATTAGCCCGGTTTTAGTCGGGGCATATTAGTTTGGAGTGACAATTTGCTTGCAAAATACCATCATTAGCAGGGTTTTAGCTTGAGAATACTAAGTTCTGGAGTGGCAATTTGTTCGCAAAATATCATCCTGTAGGAGAGTCTTTTGAGTGGTAAGGGTAAACCCATACAGTTTTGAGGAAATTATGTATCCTTAAGCGGGATTTGATTCAAACTGGTACTACTTGGTTCTAATTAGGGCAATTTTGTGACCTAATTATTTGCATACTACCCACCATAGCTAGAACCTTATCACAAGGCAACAAAACTGAATATCAAGGATCAAGGATACTCTACAATTTTCATTTGATTCAGAATCTTAGGTTTCTTCCACATTGTATGACTAGATGAAAGGAAATCCTCTGATATTTGATTTTACCACTATGTTTAAAAACGGAACTCTCTGCCATTGTGCTTGGTTCTCAGCATAAGCAATGGAGTAGGGAAAACAAGCCAGTGAGCCACAATTGGAAAACAGGCCGTCCCCAGTTTGACTTGAACCAGTTGATTGGAAACTGGGCCGTAAAACTCCATTTCATGTATCCTATGTTTTTTTAGTATGGACATCTTTGCATCTTAGTGTAAGGAATCAGCTGTTGTACAACCGAGTCAAACTGTTATCATAGGCCTACATATTTATGTGAGCAAAGTGGCTGAGTTTTGGACAGAAGGCCCTAGAAGAGCTTCACTAATATTTGCTAGGTTTTGCAGTCAAATTCATTTAGTTGGTCTGGATAAGTCTGATGCATCTTGTCAAAAGACGGTCAATTCCATCTCCCAGTAAATTTGTCTATCTGTCTCTTTTACTGTCAGTCTGTCTGTGGTTTGTGTAAATACACATTTTTGGCATTGCTTATAAAGTATACTTGCCATCTGTTCCATTTTAAACAAACCTGTTACATTTTCTAAGCTTTAAAACCATAAAAATCAGAATGTTAAGTTTTTCTGACTTGCAGTATGTAAATGATACTAAAAATGACCAGAAAAAAATGGAAAAGCAACAGCTTGGCAAAAGTAAAGTCTATTCTTGAATACACTTTAGTGATTTCCACATGTATTGTGAACATTTAGAGAGGGAAAGAGGAGCCCTGGACCCTACCCATTGAAGTAAGTGCTTGTGTGCTGGCCACACAAAGTTGATCATCTGTCAAATTTGTTCTGTTTTCAGAGATGACAATGTTGGCAAGTATGATGATGCTTCCTTCCCATCACCAATTTGCAATAAATCTTTGAGCATATGCTGAATGAATATCACCATATTTTAGTAAGATCCTAGCTCACATTTAAGTTAAAAGTAAATAATTTTACAAATGCAGTAAAAAATTTTAATCATTCTCCGGTCAAGATCAATTGGGTCCAAAGCTCACATCATCATAGATGAAACATTTCTACTGAAATATTTTCTAAATATGGTTTTGATGTGATGTGTGATATATCAATGTCAAGAAATCATATCAGACCAATTTGTAAGTTGTATGACAAAGTAAAAATGGCCTGTTGCAATTGGCGGTCCAAATTCAGTAGCAAGCAGTCATGGATGATCTTTGCCACACTGGATACTTCCAATTGTTAATAAGGTTAATGGTCACAGGTCGTAGAAAATCAAATGGTAAAATAAACTGAAATTAAGGATGTCATTATAGACCACCAGAGCATTAACATATTAATACTTTCACTTTAAAAATTACAAAGTTTCTTGTTATGTCTAAATCATTTTATCAGAACTCTTTGGATGAAAATGATAATGAAAGGTTTCTTATTTTGAGAGTCTTGCTTCCTCTTTTTTGACTTCAACTGCATGTTATTCTCATCCTTTGCTTGGTCTTTTAAATGCTATCATCTTTCCAAATTCTGATTAAAAAGTAAATTCTAGCCAGCCATCATTCAGTTGAGTATATCCTGGATCAAATCAAATATGAATGAAAAATGTTGCCAGTGAGAATCAACTTAGAGTGCAATATGCAAACTTAACTGAAATTCGCTAAAAATAGAAATTAAAAAATGGCAGATTGGTCAATCCCAAGTTCATCAACAGTATAAGTATTTAAAAGTATTCTGTCTTAGAGCAGATTTTGTTTTCACAATTTTTTCAAACCTGTTAAGTTTTCTTCACATACGAGTGACAAGTGGTCAAACGTAGACAATCCCCATATCTTTTATGCAAATACCTGTTTTATGATTGAGTAGTTCAATTCTGTTTTCAAAAATTTGTAACCAGACACTTTATCAAATTATGCACAAAACCATTACAAGTCAAGACACGACAAAATTCGAAATTTTAAATTTTGCCATAACTAATGGGTATGAAACCTGACTAATCATGCTAATTATGAGCATTTTCATGTGGTAGTGACCCTTTTACTCTCTCATTAAGTTAACCATATCAACTCAATGAGCTCCTTAAAAACTTACAAAAAAAGACCCACGATCACGGACTATGGTTGTAATTTTTACAGTGTAGCGGAGGCTACCTAGTCTTGCATCTGTGTGGAATTTTGTTACCTGAACAAAATTCAGAAATCTTAATTCAGTAGTAAGTAACACAAAACTGATTTTTATTTTGGTAAACAAAACAAGGTGCTGTAACAAAAGGTCTCTGTCAAACTCTAATTGTCACTTAAAAAAGTAGAAATGGAACTTAACTTTTGACAATTATAACATTAAGTAGCTTAACCCTTTGTCGTCCGGCTCCAATAGGGGCATATTTGCGCGTGTGAGGAGTGGGCGGAAAAGCGGACGTAGCACGCCTCGCACCGGCTCCCCGTGCGGGGCGTGCTACGAATTTTCGGGTAGCTGTTCACAGTTTCTAGCTCCGCCTGAAACAGTAAAGATGGGTGACAGCTGTGCTCTCTGTCTGTAGCAAAAGGGACCAGTAAGACCAGAAAAGGGTTAAATATATATATGATTTATTTGTGTATTCTTTTCTTTTAAACATTTAAAGTAGGTTCTAGGAAATTCATAAAATTGTATAGATCTCCTCCCCACCTCCAATAAAAAAAAAAAAAGATATACACACATGTGTACCTGCACTCAATGCCTAATTGGGTCTTTAAAACAATTTCCCAATAACAAAGTCATCAGTAATGTAAACCGTTGAAGTTTGAAAATGTACTCTTTCTAGGCTGGACAGGACTTAAAGCAAGTATTTCGTGGGCCTTATTCTCTCAACTTGACAAAGGTATATGTGATAAATAAACCATTTAAAATACATCATTTTGGAATTATCTGTTATCCTCCTTAATAAGGGGAAAGTCATATATCTAACTGGTCAGTATGAGCTGTTGGGCAAACAGAGAGCAAAACTAACTTGGAAATAATTGTCAGTTAAATGACTCTGCTTGAAATCATTGGTGTGAAAAGTTTGCCTACTGTTAAATGAGATGTTTCCTTTTACAGACATTCCCAGGATCTGATTTATAATGGTTTTGTAGTCCTGGATGTGTAAATTATGAGCCAAGTTGTTTATATTTGAAATATTCTTTACCGTACTTACTGTTTTGAAAATTTCACGTATGCATGTAGACATTGTCGGAAGAGTTTCTTCTTGTCAGTAAAGTGCCTTAATCAATCTTAAAATTTTAGTGTGATATGGAAAATCTTCATGTGCTGATTCCTCTCTGTTTTGGCATAATGATATGCAAATTGGCATACTGATCAATGCTTACATTTGATCATTTTAGCTTGGTGACGATGCAATATTTTTTTCTCAAATTGGCGTTTACAATTGAAATGACATAACATGATTTATTTTCAACAAATTAAAACATACAAATGTTTGATCAAGCCAAACCTTCCACACCAAGAATATATTTGTCACTATTTGAAATAAAAATGCTTAGTTTTTTTTTTGGTTAAAATTTGCTGATTTTTGAGGATGCTGAAAAGGAGCAAATTGCCAAGAATGGTGTGAGTGTATTGTCCACAGAATTTATTCAGAGATTGTAACTATTGATAAGGAGTTAAAAAATGAAAGTGAAAGGTATGCAAAGTGAATAAGTTCATGCTCACTGTTTGTAACGGTTGTACTCCACGGCAAGTGCCTTTCACTTCTTACAACTCCCTTTTTTTTTATTGAGCAAAGTATCCTCCATGATGGCATTTACGTTTATGACGGCACGTTTTAGTCATTGTGTTTTGGAGTGAGAGTTCACAATAATCTGTAAATTAGGACTCTAACCTTGATACTCACCTTCTAACTTATGTCCAACCTGAGAACCCTTGAACAGCTGCAGTGTTTGGTCCAATGATTAGACTGGTGAGGTTTCTAATAGATCTAATTCACAGGTCACACTACAGCAACATGAGATTGGATATGGATCCAATTTCTGTGATTTTCAGGTAAAATCTCTTCTATCCATTGCTGAAAAGAATAAAAAAAAAATTTGCCATCTTTTGTAAATATATGATTATTATGAGAGGACCATGAAAGTGAATGGTAAACTATTTTGTGACGTCATCATGTTGATAAATAGCTTTTATTGGACTACGCGTATCCGATAAAAGATGTCTGCGGATGTGACATCACGGAATAGTTAATAAAATTTTGTTTTTCGTAGTCCTGCATTACAATTGCTTTTAGTGCACAAGTTGGCAAATTTTGTTTCTTTTTGATGAAAGATGGAGGAGATTTTAAGTAAAACTCACAAAAAACAGAACGAAACCCAATACCATATTACTGTAGTGTGACCTGCACTTAAATCTAGACTAGTCTTTGCAGTGACAGATTTTAACACTCATCCCAGCATCAGGGACGACCAGAATTTCTGTCCGACAACCAAATATTTAAAAAATTGTGGACAGCCAAAAATTTAGAACAATGAATGGTATTTTCCATGAATTAGGGAATGAAAATGAAGGCAATCAACTTGTTAATTTATAATTTTCATGGTAAAGGGGATGTAATAACAGATATTCTTTCTTTGTTAAGAGTGTGACTTCCTGTAAGCATTACTGAAATGTTCTATCATATCTTCAGACAAATCAGTGGGACTCAACCAGATTTCCCACAAGACAACCAGTCCATTGGATATAAACCATTTCATTTTCCTTAGAGGAACACATTTTTGTCAGTATAAAAATGATCTTTATCTTTGAGGGGTTGTGTGCAAAAGAAGAAGTAAATGTGGGCTACAAAAAAGTTAAACACTAGCAAACAATGCACAGTTTTAAGACCACAACTGAAGATAGGGATCATATATTCTCATACTTTTACCTTTTTTTTTTGGAAGTTGTGAGATCAAAGGGTGATGAATTCTAAATGAGGTATCTCAAAAGTTTAGGTTGATAGATTTAATGCAGGGATATCTGGAGATAATATCAGGCTCATATAATTATAGAACAAATTACATTCAGACAAGTATAGTTTTCAAAACTTTTGATCTATTTATGGGTATTTTCTATTAATACCCATAAATAGATCAAAAAATTTGATTTCCATTAAATCAAAGTTTGTGGGAAAACTGTATCTTAAAGCGTCATATTGAGTTCATATTGTTAAAGTTAGAGTTTATTTCTCAAATCAAAGTGCATAAAAGCATGTGACATTATACAGATATACATGTACAAAATATTAACAGAGAAAATGTAGTGATTTCAGATTTTGGAAAAAGCTGATAAATTTCACAAACCATCAATGTGCCCCTTTAGTCCTGAAATCAGTTGCAATCTCATGATTGGAAGAAAATAATTTTTATTATAGATTTGTTTTATCCCGATATTTTCTTGTTTTCACCTCATATCCTTTCCCATTATGTTTGTTCATGTGAAATTGTCTGCATGATAAGTTGGCAGGCCTTAACTTTTTCTTTTCACAGGACTTTTTGGTCTGGGTGGTAAACCCAATCCAGAGGCAGCCAAAGTAAATCCGTTTGGTGTATCTAATTCTTCTGGTGGAACAGGACCATTTGGAACTGGGGGTGAGTTGAACTATGTAGCTTTAACCCTTTACCGTTGTGCGCCGATCGGGGCATATTTGCGCGCCTCGGGATTGGGCGGAAAAGCGGACGTAGCCGGCCCAGCATCGGCTTCCGTAGGCCGTTGACCCTGTGACCTTAAACTATTGTCTCTCTCGCTCTTGTGGCCGAATTTTCGGGTAGCTACTCGCAGTTTCGAGCTCCGCGTGAAACAGTAAAGATGTGTGACAGCCAAGCTCTCCGCATGGGTCCAAAAGGACCCAAACAATGGTAAAGGGTTAATGCATCAGGAAATGTGTTTATTAAAGGGGAATATTGTGTTTAAAAGGCTCCAACAAAGAGTACAAAGAAAATGGCTCAGGCATTATCCAACTATTCAATCTTAATCATTAACCCCAGCAATAGCTACATCTCTTCAAAATACTATGCGCAAGAAGAGCTACGGACGGTGGCATCATTTGAAATGTTGAACGTTTGGGTAAACAAATTATTCTTGAGCAGCAAACAGTTGAATTTCTATCGTGGGAAACATATTTCTTGAAAAAAAGGCTACCATACTGCTTTATTTTTGATAATCTATCACCCTGTGTCAATAAATATTAGTTTTAAAAGGATGCAAAACAAACACAATACTTCCCTTTAAAAGAGTAAATGTAATATTGAGTTGAGTATGAAAAGATTAACCCTATCATACTGAATTAAGTTATGGATGTTCTTCAATTTTGCTTCAACAAATTCCTGTACCTATATTAAGTTCTATGAAAAAACTTGCCATTGCAGTTGACTGCCACCACAATCTACAACGTGTGCTATTAACAGCAATGGAGGGCAGTCTTTGTGGTGTAGATATAGTAGTTCAAATAGTTATATCTTAAAGTGCCCTCATGTTGAAGCACCCTTTTAATGAGATATGTTGCCTATGGCATCAGAGGGATTTAAATAAGAAGGAAACATCATTTACATGCATACAAAATGTTATCATCAACCTTGATTGAATCATTTTCAGATCTAATCTGGTGTGAGTTTTTCACAGAGTGGATCTTTTACCAGATTTATTTGGTAGAATGGAACGAAGGAAGAAGATTGGGTTTTAAAAACAATGAGTTACAAACGAATTAATTGTAAAAGCAATGCCTTTTATAAAAGCAATGCATTACTAAGCAAGGCATTGCAAATCAAGGGTTAAGATTTTAAAACCTGCAGGTACAAGTGTACTACCATTTTCACAGAATAATTTGTCAGGTTCTCAGTCTTGGATTAGTATTCATAAGATGGTACATACTTTATTCATGCCATGTAATATGCTCCCTCATCATGCATTATCCTGCATTTGTGCATGGTCCTTTGTTGTTTAACGGGCAAAAGTATTCACCCCAATACTTACTTTGAAACAAAAGTCAGATGCCACATATTTCTTAAATTTTACATACAAGTATCTAGTTTCACAATATTTCAGGACTTTGCAAATTCAAGTTTAATCAATAAGTTACCCTCATAGATTTCATTATTTTATGACTCTCTAGAGCCAATCATAAAACATGAAAGACTATTACACTACTTCAAAGTGAGGTGACTGCTTTTTTTCCTTTTACTTTAAATTAGAATTTGTTTTGGGAATAATCTTTTTAGTCAACCTTAAAATTTAGTTCTAGTTCTAGTTCGACAACATTTATTTGAGTCATTCTCTGGATTTACAACACAATTCATAAAATAAAACAAGGAAACAAAACTAAAGAGAAACTCAGGAGGAAACTCAAAAAAGCTCCATAGAGCTTGTAAAAGAGCCCTCCGTAAAAAAAAAAAAAAACAAAAAGCAGAGTTTACAAAAGGAAAGAGAAAACAAAAAAAACAACACCAGGAAAATCAGAGAGAGGGAACAGGAAAGAAGGGAGACTGGGAAGAAGAGTCAGCTACGTTTACTCATCAGAAAAAGTTTTAGGGATTTCTTAAATAGGTTTAAGGAGTGACACCGTTGAATTTTAAGTGGGAGGGAGTTCCAAAGATTGGGTCCAGTAAAAGGAATTGTTTGCTGCGAAGATGTTAGCCTAAATGAGGGAGTAGAAAGAGAATTCATATAACGTGTAAAGTGTGTGTGTGTCTCATGTCGAAAGTGAAACATGGATTTGAAGATATTTAGCAGAATATTGTTACACCAGGAGTACATAAAAATACCAATTTGATGGCGATGAATATCGTATACATGGAGAATGTTGAATTTTGTAAACAATTCGCACAAAGTTTGAGACGGATGATAATTAGCTATAAGATGAAGAGCTTTCTTCTGGAGAACTAAGAGGGGGTAAATCCTGGAGCAATCCGTGCCACCCCATAGTAGAGCACCGTAGGATAGATGTGGATGAATCAGACTATTATACAGAGTAAGCAGGATTTAAATAAAATATAGGACAAAACAAGGTACCTGTCAGAAGAGAAAATTAGGATTATTATGCCTTCTCTCTCATTCCAAGTCATTGAAAATAGTGATTGTCAAGACTGGTTTCGGAAACATGTTTTTAACTTTTCTTTCATTAGGAAATAGCCTGTTTGGCAATTCAGCACCCAAGGCGTTTGGCTCTCCTACAAGTTCTAGTGAGTTTTTGTGTTTATTGTAAAAATCTTTTCTTTACATTATTTGTGAGGTAAATGTTTAATGTTTTCCAAGTACAAAGAGATTGAAAAAAAGACCAGTAATACAACATGTGTTCTCTGTCATAAACATGATCAATGCCATTCCTATGTTGGCTTTCTTGTTTCATGTGGTAGACGTCTGGTCTCAGGGAGGTTTAAAGTTGAAGCACAAGACTCAAACTTTAGAGTTGAGGTGATTTTGAAAAATCAAATATTCCAGTGGTAATAGTAGAAATTCTGACAACTCCCTTCACAAAACACAGTGTCATTGACAATCTTACAAGATTTTTTCAAGAGGAATTGACAATGTTGACCCTATATCAGAGTATCATATTTGAAAACTGTTCAGTTTGAGGTGGAACTGTTCTGTATTCTCAGGTTTATACCCAGAAAATTTAGAATGTTACATTTTTCTTAATTTTTGTATTTGAAATAGAATAATTCTAAAATTGATCAGAAAAATTGCAAAGCAACAGCTTGGCAAAAAGAAAGTCGGTTCTTACATACACCTACGTGATTTTCACATGAAAATCAGTTCATGAAAGTCAGTTCTTACATACACCTACGTGATTTTCACATGTATTGTGAAAATTTAGACAGAAAAAGAGCAGTTTCTTCCCCTAGACCCCACCCATTGAGGTAAATACTAGTGCACTCATCCTGCATAGTGAATATCTGCCACATATGTTATGTTTTCTCAGATGACAATGTTGGCAAGTATGGAGAATGGTATGGGGACTCTATACTGGAGGGAGTATGAGCATAGAAAATACTACATCGTAGTGAGGGTGGCATTGCTGACTCTAAAATCAAGTTGAAAGTGATACAAACTGCAAGTTGATAACAGGAAAGGCTTAAAAACAGACTACATATCAGGTTATAACATATTGTCCCAAAGATAAATAAATAGATAGGTCTATTTAGTTTTGATAGTATACAGACCAATAAAGTACAGAATAGAAAGGTAACATTAACCAAAGCTATTTGAAGTCACTCCCATAAAGAGGGACTTCCCAAAGAAAGAATTTCTGAAAAAGTTTGATTTCTTTTTTATTTCTTTGCTTCTTATGGTGGGGCACTACCCCATAACTGACAGATGTAAAAATTTCTGTCTTTTAATGATACTGCTAGAGATAACTCTGAGAAGAGGTTAACAGCAGTGACAAATGGAAGGGAAAATTCCCTGCCACAGAAATGGAACAATTTAAAAACCTTTTTGCAAATCATGCTTTGTTGGTTAGGCCAAGTGGTCAAATTTTAAAAATGGTATTTTTGGACTTTCCAGAGAATGAATTTCCAAAGAAAGTTTGATTTCATTTTCATTTCTTTACTTCATATGGTGAGTTCACCCTATTTAATGGTCATCTTCTTTTGTTACCTAATAACAGACAGATGGTATTATTTTTCTCTTTTAATGATACTGCTGGAGGGATACTGATGAAAAGAGTTTGACAGCAGTGACAAATGTTAGAGAAATGCCCAGCCATAGAAATGGAAAACTGAAAACTTTTTGCAAATCATGCTTTGTTGGTTAGGCCAAGTTGTTAAATTTCAAAAATGGTAATTTTGGAATAAAGAATGAAGTTAAACAGTTCGGTTTGAATTCTTAACAATTCCTGGCAAGTTGTGGAAGTTGCATAATTGAAAGGTTTGAATTGTAAGGTGAAAAATTTATTCGTCAGCAACAAAACTCTGAATTTTTATCTGTGAGAAACTTATTTCTTGAAAAGAGAGATATAGTACTTCCTTATTTTGAGTAATCTGTAACAATGTGTCTGTTAATATTTGTATTACAAGCAGTGCTCAAAAATATTTTGGGAAAAAGCAGCCTGTTAGGCCCTCAGGCAGCAGATTGTGACCCAGAAATTTTTTTTTTGAGCCAGACATAGCCTTCAGTTTAGAAGCTAATTCAAGCATGGAACTCAAAATATTAACCTTATTTTTGAAGTGCATGGATTACTTATGAAGATCTTTCACATTGCTATTCCATCCTCTTGTTTTGTGGCAGTGACCAGACGGGTTTTTCAGTCATGAATCTTGGAATGCTGAACATTAAAATTGGCCAACAGTGTCATGGGATTTTCATAGCCCCGAGGAGTATGAGTACTACAAATATATATCTGTAGAGCAAATGCAAAATTTTCCTTTAAGGATGGTATTGACAGCCTAAGAGAAGGGGATCAAAAGTGATGATTTGTCCAAATGAGAGGTCTCCTTTTGTGACTCTCACCACTCCCCACCTCCCCCTCCCCATCATGGAACCCCTTCTTTACCCTAACGACAGCAGAGTCTCCCTTTGGCTGGTAGCCCTCCCAATATTAATTTTGGGTTTGGATGTGCATACTTTTAACATTTTTCATATTTCATCTTTTCTAGGCCAGTCTACGTTTGGTGGAGGTCCCTTCAGTTCAGGAGGGGGTGGAGTGGGTTCGCAGGGATTTGGAAGCTTCAGTCAACAAAGTACTTGTAAGTTGATTTATTCTTAATTCTCTTTAGAAAGTTTTCATTAGTTGTTTAAAGTTGTTTTGGGGGAAACTACACACATGTTTGATGTTAATATTTCTTATTTGTGGCTCGATTCAGGTAGGAAAAATTTATGAAACATGAAGATGTAGTAGCTGAAGCATTATGGGTGAAAATTATGCAAGATAGATGCAAATATTTCTTGAAATAATTATTCAAGCTTGGTTTCAAAAGAACTTAAATTTTTGAGTATCAACATTTATTTTCATTTAACAACAAGTGAAAAACTGTTTGATTAAAAATCTCTTTTGATTGTTGGCAGAGAAGAAATCGAAAAAGGCAAACATGTTGTTTGGCTGCTAACAGTTTGATGCAGCAAAATATAATTTAGCAAAAATATACAGAATTAATTGAACATTGATTCTACAGCTGTTGTCATGCCAATAAACTTTGCCATAACCTACATATTTCTTTGAGGCATGCTGGTTATCAAGAGGTCAATTTCGATATTTCTACAGTTCTTTTGGGGTCAAACTTAAGTCGAGAATTGAATTTGATTATTACCCTGGTTAAATATTTTATTTGGAATTGTAAACAACAGAAAGCCCTCCCTAGTCATTTTCGATTACTTACTTTTTTGAAAGATTACTTTATGATCCAGAAAGATATTTTGTTTGGTAATATGAAAAGTCATGAATGGTATAAATTTTGGTTTCCTTGGTTCTGTATAATGCAATTAAATGAATTATAGACTGATTAATTACCCCTCTCCTTCCCATTGTTTTTCCCCTTTGTCCTCTTTCTTTGTTTTTTCTCCTCCCCCTTTGTTTTTCTTGTGTGAGATCCCACGTGTGTCTTTACCTTCATGATGAACCACTTTTTTTTCATTTTGTAATTAAGATAAGCCTATATGTTTCTGTTGTAATTAATGTGTTTTGTCTGTATGAGCAAGAGAAATGAAATAAATAAATAAAAAAAAAAAAAACAGTTTGATGCAGCAAAATATAATTAAGCAAAAAGTTAGTTGGTAATCAGATTTTATAATTTGTCACATCCACTTTATTGTCAGGACAAACAAAATACTGTCTTGCCTAAAACATCTCTTCCAAAACTGGTTGAATCATTCTCTTTTAGCCCTGTGCCATTATAAGTGGGGTTCTTAGGTGTCGGGTTTTGTTGGAATGTTTAAAAATACCCTTTCCTGTAGATGTAGTTTTCAACTCTTGAAAGAGAAAATATTTCTACATACATTTGAAGTTTAGGAATTTCATCTTCGGAAAATTGAATAATTTAAATGTTTATATGTATTAGTTAAATGAGTTGTCTTTGGTTGTGTGTCTCCCATACAATTTTATGCTGTACATCAAGTGAGCTTAAGTTGTATCACTAAGGCTTAAGAAAAGTGTCTTTTGATGCAAAATTATTGTCAAAACATGTACGGTTTTTGTTTCATCAATTGGAGAACTAACTCAGGAAACATTCTATTGGGATATATCCTGTTGATGGAATTTATAAAAAAATACCCTTAAACAGGAAGTTGAGTTAAACTATCCCTTATGCTTCATTTACGACTAACAGTAATGAATTTCAAAGCATGGAGTTATTTTGCCTATTTTGGTAAATAGGTTAATTAGCACTATATATATGTATATAGTTCTAAAATATTACTAATTTGAGGCCTGCATAACAGTGTTTACGTTTGTATAACATTTCATGGACAAACCCAATTAGTTCTGACAAGTTATCCTCAATAACCTATCTGTAAAATAATTTGTTTTTCAACATTTCCCATATGATTGTCTTTTCCTTATACTGCTGTACTTAAAAGAAAAAAAAAATACTCTAGTTGCTGGAAAAGTAATTTTTAATTATTGATCTTGAAGTACAATCTACTAATTTTCAAAATAATATAGCATTCTGGGGAAGAAAAATGGTATACAATGATTCATACAAAGGGATTTTAGAAGCCTTAATTTTCTTTGAAGTGGGCGTCACACGGCCACAAAAACTTTTGTGTATTTTACAGCATTTTACAAATATCATCTCACTTTGCATTACAAACCTGTACAATTTGGCATAAATGATATTTAAAGGAAAACATTCAAAATCCAATTTCAAAAAATGCTGCAACAGGTCACCCGACTTTTTTGACGCAATGGGCAGCACGAATCCCGCTTTATTTAAGAAGGTGCATCTAGATGTGGAACTAATGTAATGCTCGGTAAAGTTATCTTATCTTAGCAACTTCATGAAAACGATTGCATCACAATACACGTCCAACATACAGAGCGAAAGGCATGGACCATGGTGGGGATTCGGAGCAAATCATCGGCCAATATGTTCGCGTGCATAACAACAGTTCTGTTTTTGTGCAAGAAAGACGCGGTTCTGGGGCTATACAGAACAGCTGGGAACATGTGGGGACAATTCACAACAAGCCTGTCCCCACTACGAGCGCGTCTTTACTTTATGAGCTGTTTGGTGAAGATGCTATTGCGAATACTAAGCAGTAACCGTGCAATGCACAATTCACAAGGAAGTCAGTGGCCACGCTTACTGCTATCATAACACCAGTGTTTGCAATGATGCACTCGCTAACACACGTTACCATGCACATGATTCGATGATTGTGAGCTCCCTGGTACAGTGATGCTAACTGTGCCTCCAATTACATCACCATCTTGGAGACGTGCTGACATATTTCGCTTTCGGATTTCAAATGGGTTGAGCCTAGCCTATAATTGGGAATTCACATCGTTGTATTTTAGTATTTATGGACATAATTTAGTAGGGAAAACATTCGGTTATGTCAGGGTGTACCCAAAGAACATTTATCGAGAAACTTACTTTGGTCGTGTCATGCCCACTTTTACATAACTGCCATGAACCCAACCTGTATAGCCAAGTATTAACTTCACCCTCACTTCATTCTTTTTATGTTTGTAAACTTCATTCACCCGAATGAAGTCCCTGTCCAGCTTAAATAATTCCAGGTTAAGTATTGAGGCTTGTAGATTCCCAAACCAGGGAGTTATGGCACTTCTTTTGGTCACGCTTTATTGAGAATATTAATCCTATGTCAGTTTTTAGTAAGTAAGTGAAATGGGACGTAACGACTCACTAAAATGAACGTGTCTAGCATCAACATAACAGGCTATGTTTAAATACGGTTTCAAATACAGTTCAAGGTTTGGTTTTAAGTATAGTACAAATAGGTTCAAGTCCTTCCCTTTTGTCTCCTTTTCCTGCAGGCATTGTATATTGTGGAAATATTCAATAACCTCCAACCGGGCAAGGTTAACAAAGGCACCGGGCAAATACATGTGGGCCTTGCCTGAGGGATAATGAGAGGTGTTGTGGCACAGGATTACCTCATTATCCCCACATTTAACAAACTCTGTTACTAGATCCTACACTAGAAGGCCTTACTACTTCATCACCATAGTTCGTCTGACCATAGCAGTACACTCACATCACTCAACTTAGAAAAGGTTTAAATAATGGTTTAACTCTAACAAATATTGTTTAAATCATTAGAGCTCTGCCTTGTTTTTGCAGCACCTCAAGTTGGTTTTGGTGGAGGGCCTTCATTTGGAGGATCTCCTGGCTTTGGAAACAAATCAAGCTTTGGAAGTCCAGGTTTTGGATCTGGGGCAGCGTTTTCTAATCCGCTTGGTCAAAATGCATTTGGAGGCAGCAGCTCATCCAGTGCCCCTGTGTTTGGATCAGCAGCAGCAACATCCATGAACAATACTTCAGGGGGATTTGGAGGGTGAGTAAAAAGGAGGGGTCAAAGTGGGGTTACTATCTGAGTGCAGGGCAGGAAAAGGGGAATGATTGGTGAATTGTGGAATTGGTCATGACTTAAAAAAGGTTGGAAATGAGTCACAACCTAAGTGAAGGATGAGGGGGAGGGGGTACTTGTTGAGTCAGGTATTGAGGTTAAGTTGAAAGGGGAAAGGGGGTTTTAAGGTGAGTTGCTACCTGAGTAATTTGTGATTTCATTTTTGTACTACTCAAATTAAAGTCTGTGTCTCTCTTTGTTTTTCTGAAAGTTACTGCTCTTGTACCAATATGTGATAGCACTCTTACTCTTAAGGGGTGATGTTATTTATCAAGCCCTCTCTTCATTACATACTAGTTTGAGCTGTTGTGATCTGCCACCGTCTATCTGTCTATCCGTCTATCCCTCTATCTATCATGGCTGTTCACAATTGCCTTTAATGCTCTCCGGGACACATTTTTCAATAGATTTTAACAAAACTTGGACACATTGGTTGTTGAATGTAGGGCTACATATGGTGTTTAAAAGGTGAGGACAAAGGTCATCTAGTCATCATTACTGGCTGTTTTGTGATATATCTTCAAAGTGTTTCTTCTTCCACAAATAGTGTTCAGTGACCTTGAAAGTTGCTCTCAATATTCCTTATGTGATGGTTTTTGAGTGTTGTACTTAGATTTTTTATCCAAAGTTCATACAAGGTCATATGAGGTCAAAAGATGGGACTATCATGGGTGTGGTATTGTTTTGCACTCATTAGTCAGATAGTTACTAGACATGGCATATTTAATCAACTTTTGAAGGGCTTGGAGCAGGTTGTCAAAAAAAGGTCAGAGGTCATCCAAGGGTCATCTGAGGTTGTATATAAATACCTTGAAATGCCATTTTCTCCTAGATGAATTGCAAAATTGTCGAAAAAATTGCCCATATGGATTGCTGCCATGTGCAGATCATAAATTTCTTGTTTGTTTTTGGATTCTAATTTTGACACATTTTTGACCAACATGTCTGCCCAGTCTGGCCCCTAATCCTCAACTACTCGATTCATTCATCATGTGTCTAATCTCCTTTGTGACTAGCAGAGGAATTCCTATTGTATCATAAAAGGAAACTCAGCAAGCTGTTTTGATTGCGGTAAAAAAGTTGGTTTTCTAACCTCAGTTATCTATTGTTCAACTGAGGTATATCAAGTTTCCAAACCCACTTCTGGATGTCTATTATTATTACTTCACTGAGCTTCTAGTCCACTTAGGTTGCAAAAAATTACATGGTACTTTGGGCAGGATTGTAATCAAAAACCCCTCTGCGTGCTCTGCATGCTGTGACTAGGGTTTCTTGACTTGGATTAAATGTCTTTGCATGGAGTATTACTGTCTGTCAATCATCAAGTTGTGTGATTGGGCAAGGAGGGGAATCAAATGTATATTTTTACCGTGACCAATTCATCATGAGCAGTTAAGGTTATGTGAGAAAGAAAAGATGTGTGGATAAGTGAAGACAGAGGAATTACCTGTCTGCCGTACGATCGATAAAGTAGTAGCAAGTAGCATATTCCTACACTATACTGTACATATGATACTGGGCAAGTCTGCTTACTGGCAGTGCCTTAGGTGATTGTGGTTGAAAAAATAATTGGCAAGCTCCTGACTGGAAAATTATGATCTTGCAGGGAATTTCTGCAGTGTGACTGTGAAAGAGGAAATAAATCAACTATTAGAGAAATGGAACTATTTCAAAACATGAAGTGAATAACTCATAGATTTTCTAGTCGAAAATATGACAGGCCGCCCTTGCCGTTATTGTTTTTAGAGTTCATAAGTGTAATAGGACAAGCTGAGCATCACTGGAAATTAATACAGCAACTTTACTCCAGTTTCAGTCAAGAGCGCGCATGTTAATAAATGAAAGTCCTTTTATTTCATTTTTCCTTCTTCCAATAAAGCTAAACAGAAAAGTCAGCTATGTAGGCTTTGCATTTGGAAGTGGGGCTTACCTTGGCTGCGCATTTTTACTCCGATCTCACACTGTGAGAAAGCACATTTTGAGTAAAGGTGAACTGACAAAGAGTTTTGTCTCTATAGTAGGCACCCCTTGCTTGGTGCATATCATATTACCATAAGCGGCTCAGGATGGAAATTATTAGGAATAGTTCGTTTGTGAAGGGGATATTGTAATATTTTCACTTCAAAAGTTAAGGTACAAATCGACCATTAATACGGTAGAATTGTTTGTTGTCGATGTCACATGCCCTTTGATAATTTAGTTTTTAGGCCAACATCCTGTTCTATCTAGTTTTCATCCCCAAGTCATGTTAAAACATTTGCATTATTTTACTGGACTGGGTTGTAGTTGCATTAATGTGCTGTAGCTACTGTCCTGCTTTAACCAACCCGATGCAGAGCAGTCATGACAATCTTAGCAGTTCTCGGCAGCGAAACAATTGCACGCAATTTCTGATATGAATATCTCCCTATAATCTTTGCAGTTCTTGTCCAAAACTTACGTCTTGTTTGAAAAGAATTTGCAACTGAAATGCACTTAAGTCAGATCCCCCCAAAAATTCACATTTGCAGAGATTTGTGAGGTCTTTTCTTGGTGAATTTAGCATGGGGCTTGTCTGGCTGTGCTAGCCAGCTATATGATATAAGCATGTGAAGTGTGATGGTCGTAACACAAACTCTATGGGAAAATTTGTCTTGAGACCGAGTATTTTCACACACTAAATCACATAGGCAAAGGCGCAAGTTGTGATTGGCTGGCGAGAATAAACACCATCGAACCAATCATGATGCAGGGGCCAATTTAAATTTTGCAATGGATGGTTTGCATATGATGTCGTGGAGCAAAATAGGACCTCTTGTTTGGTGGTAAAAACCACACGCACATGAGTCTACTGCATTCGTTTGCCAAGAAGTTTGCTGCCAGAGACCATGTGCATTGTTGTTTTTGTTTGCAATGACGTTGTATGGCAACATTGCTTAAGTCCCACTGTAAATAACATTATGGAAGGAATGCTGGGAATGGCTTAGTTTATGCAAGATAATAACCCCCGAAATTCACAAGATTCTAGGTGCTGCGTGTACAAAACGTTCACAGATAATATGCTAAGCTTGGGGATTTGAAAAAAAAGCGAAACACTGCGACTCGATAGTCTGTACTATGTGTTTTGTGTAGAACAGTTTGTACAGCAGCTTATGCAGTGCTTTCTGCGAGACTGCAAGGAATACATCTCGAATGCAATTCTAAATATAATTCCAGGCAATACTGCAGGGTTTTAGTGGTTTTAGTGGAAAATATCAAACGATCACTCCCATTGGGGGGTAAAATTTATACCTTTTGGATAATTAATGCATCCAGTTTTGGCGGGAAGTTGAAGAATTGAGTATTTATGGGAATTTTCTACAAAACCAAGAGCAAGTTTCAAGTATATTCTTAGCTCACACACTTTACAGTGTGTGAGGTTATAGAATGGGCTTGATGGCGTCAACTTTTCACTTCGTCACGCATGGTCGATTTTGTGAATTGTGTGTAGCGGTAACATAACTTCGATTGGCCGTTTGTATCACATGACTTAGGTCTCAATTCGTGACTGGTTCTCTGGACAGCGTGCAGGACTGCGTCACTTGCTCATACTATGACGTAATAGCTCTAGCTCCGACCGTCTCTACTCTTTCCTCCGTACTTCTCTAGCTCTAGCATAGCTCTGCGATCTGTTAGTACCAGACTTTCGATCTCATTATATCCAGTTATAGTTTTATCTTCAGATATTTGGCTTCATCTAAATTTGCTTTAATTGACCAGTGCAGGATATTGCATCTTTATCAAGAAATAAACCTGGTAAGATATTTTGATTTGTATTTATGCACTCTACCGAACTCATCGCATGCTTAGGCTAGCCTAATGTTGAGCAGCCGAAGTGTTGGACTGTAGCATTTAGCCTAGGCCTAGCCTAGGCTAGGCTAACGTTACTTAGGCATGGAACTACCTTTAGGCTAAATAATACGGGGATTGGATATTTTTATCCAGCAATCAGTTTGGAAAAAGGTATTGGTATGATTTGAAATTTTTTGAGGATTTTTTTTTATTAACAAAAGGCATGTTTATGCAATCTACCGAACTCATCGCGCCTAGGCTAGGCTAGGTAGGCTAGGCTAGCCTAACGTTAAGCAGCCGGAGTGTTGGGGCCTGTTCCACAAAGAGTTACGCACAATCTTAAGCGGCCGTGGCTATTGACCCGGACGCGTCCGGCTCCGTTACCAAATAAAAATGCAAATTGTCCCGGACGTAGACAATACAATGGTATTGGGACAATTGCAGTTACTGTGTAACTCTACACAAAGTTTCTTGCAGCTTACTTGGCAGTTTGCACAGTACACAGTGTAGCTGAATTGGATGAAGCATGATTCAAAGGAATGAGCTATCCAAAAGCAAACAACAATGTATATGTCAATGGAGATTGTAAAACGGTTATGCTGCAAATAAAAGACTAAAAAAAAGTGCTCTAAAATTACACTTTTCTAGTCCAAGGCACTACATTAGGCCTACGTCCGGTTTGTGTTGGAGTAAATGTTGAAGTATAGGGATTAAGTGGTGGTGCTCGGCCAAAATGTAGAGTTACGTCCGGGTCAATAAGATGAAATATCTCATTATAGAGCCGGACGTCCGGGTCAATAGGCCCCACCAATCTTAAGTATGATTTACTGTTGACTTAAGTATCGGGAATCAATCTTAAGATTGTGCGTAACTCTTTGTGGAATGGGCCCTTGGACTGTGGCATTTAGCCTAGCCTACGCCTAGGCTAGGCTAACGTTACTTAGGCCTCTAGGCATAGAATTAACTTAAGAGCCATGATAAAGGTTATTGGTATTATTTGTATTTTTTTTAGGAACTCTACACTAACATAATGCATAGCCTAAAGATTGTAAGTCTAACGAACATTAGCCTTATGTACAATAGATCTTATTTTTGCCATAATAAAAAGTTTCAGTGGTATGATTTGAAAATTTTTTGAGGAATTTTACATTAAAGTAAGGCATGTTTACGTAATCTACCGAACTCATCGCATGCCTCTAGAGGCTAGCCCAATGTTAAGCAGCCAGTGTTGGACTGTGACATTTAGCCTAGGCTAATGTTACTTAGCCTAGACTAGGCATGGAACTACCATTTAGGCTAAATGATACAGGGATTGGAAATTTTTGTTATCGAGCAATCAGTTTGGAAAAAAGTTACTGGTATGATTTGAAAATTTTGAGAATTTTACATTAACGTAAGGCATAGCCTAACGAATGTTACCCTAACTAAGTTTTAGCTTAGCAGACTTGCCTAGCCTAACGTTAGAGTAGCCTATAACGTTATGCCAAAGTTAGGCTACACCCAGGTTCGTTAGTGGGGTAAGTTGCAGTCATTCAGGGATCGGGAAGTATTTTATCCAGCTATCAGTTTAGAAAAGAGGGATTTTGTCCACGATATTTTTGCCCCCAAATACTTAAGACTTGCTATGATAAAGTGTAGGCCTAGCCTAGCCTACATCAGAGCAATTTTGAATTTTGAATGTATTTGATGAAGTTGTGACAAAAACTAAAAAAGTTGCACTTAAAATCTACAAATCCAACAACAAATCATAGCCTATTTCAGAGTTGATGTGTATTCTCTCTCTAGAATAACTCTCAAGCATAATCTGCAATTTTAGCAATTTGGTTTGCACAATTTTCGTCTTTTGCACCATTTACTGAAAATAATTTGTCATATTGACATGTCTCTGGGGGTAAACTGGTCAACTTAAGGGTGCAAACTGGCATTTAGGGGTCAAAACCAACCAGCTACCAGTAAGCCTAACCGACAGGTATATAGTTGAATCAGTCCTGCTTTTTTGCCAGCAAAAGTTCTCTAAGGGTTTTACAAAACATGTGGCAAAAAAAAATCTTTTATGTTTCTGAACATGAATTTGTCATCAAAAATTACAACCCTGCATGAAAATTTCCAAGGTGTTTCACACTTGGAAATTTGTCGAGGAATTTCTGAACACAAATTTATTGCTGCAATTTTGTTCCATTTTCTTGACAATGAGAAGGCATCATGAACTACAGATACAACTGTGTGGACTTCATGCATTTATCAATGAACCTACTGTCTATGTAAAATGGATCAAACTGTGTTAGTCGGTGACTAGATTTTTATACCACTGTCGGAGAACACCTGACGCTTGAGGACACCCCAAGTTTACCCTAGATGTAGCCGGTAAATAGACATTACATCTCAACCACAGTTGCCATAAGGGTGGACAGCCCTAAATATATCACCAATATACTTTTGTCCCTATGTTGTGATCTCCATAATGGAATGAAGGTCACACCCAAGTAGTATCTCCTATTTCTCAAATTTCTTGTTCAGGCATCAGCATAAAATAATTATAAAAATTGGTGTAATAACTGAGGAGCAGTTTCATTTGATCCTGGTTGCGTTGGGAATTCACGAAATGGAGGTTAGGCATTTGAGGTCACTGTGGTTCAAAGTGAAAATTTGTTTAATGAGATATTTGAAGTGTGCATATTTGGGTGTGCATGCATTATGGACAGGAGATGGTCAATATTGTTTTTGGCAGAAGTCAAAGGTCATCAACCCAGCAAAAACATAGGAAACAGAAAGATTTAAATCAACAACCTCAAGATTCACCTTTGCAGAGATGTCAATAGTACAGTTTTCTGGTATTTAGTACAGATTTTGGTGTAAATAAAAGCATTTGCTTTGTCTCAGTAAAGATACTTAAATATGATCACTGAAGCACAGTAAAAAGATCTCCATTGAAATAACAGTGTTTATTAAGTAAAAGTGCAACTGGTGGGAGACTATACTGTGTAACTGCATCGGTACCAAAGCATACTGTGATTAACTAGATGGAATAAGGCACATGAAGTGCTTAGTATGGATTAGGTAGAACATCATTTCTAGCTCAATGCAGGAAATAATTTATCCAGTATCCCATCGCAATTTGCTACACAAACAGGCCACTAAGTTGCTTCACAAATGAAAAATTGTTTAGCAATTTTTGTGTGCATAACCCTTTGCATTTTCACAAACAATGTGTGAAAGACCTCAAAAATCTTCTCAACTGCTACGCAACATTTGAATGCTATGCAAAATTTCAATGCTAAAATATTTCCTGCAATGTGGACCTTTAGACAATTTTTAAAATTCCTAGCAAATTCGTCAACAAATTGTTGCGACTAATCTCCAGTAATTCTGATCTTTTGTTTTAGACTCGGAGCTCCCACAATAAGCCAGTATTGAGTTCTTACAAGTATACATAATATTATATGAGATATTATTTTATTGCATGAATTTTAAATACAAAAAGCCATCTCATTAATTCATACATTGTTTTCAGGTGTATCCTATCAAAGAAGGACAAAAATGGAAAGCAAGGAATGTCATCATTGAGGTTCCTTCAACAACCAAAAAGATATGTTGCAAGTTGTGGAATAACTATGCCAATTCAATTAAAGATGATGACAACGGGTCCACAGTACTTCTCAAAAACATGGAAGTTGACAATTACAACGAACAACACCAGTTAAGGACAACAACACTATCTTCCCTAATGGTAAATAATTATTACAATAATTATAATAAAAATAATACTGATGATATTATGTTTTTTTTCTCCCCTTTAAAAATTTCATTCAGGTTTGAGACTGCTTACAAACACAAGAATAATCACTATGTTCCAAAAAAAATTATATTCAGACCAGATGATGTTGCTCGAAGTAATAGCGAGAGACAGGAAAATAATTAGAGATCCGCGTACCTACTCAGTGCCACCCAACATGGTGGCGATGAAATTCTGTCACTCACAGCTGGTTGCTATGGAAACTATTGTTCCTTGCTTGCAGCCTCCACCTATGACTGCCTCAGCAACTTGCTCGGTCAACTGCTTGTGGTCATTGAACTGTGAAGAATATTCAGAAGGAGCACAATGGTAGAGTAGAAGCCTGTTGCCAGGGAGAAAAAGGTATAAGCCCCTAACTGCATTCATAAAATTATTTCAGTGGTTATACTGTTATTGTTGTTAAAAACTTTGCTCTGCCTTCTCCATTCTGGAAAGATTCATTATTGTCATGGGTAAGACCAAATTAAAACAAACTTGTTACTTGTCACTGCTTGTTTTTTTTTCCACAGCTATGTCATAAGTTATTAGTAATAACCTATGACAGGGCCGTAAAAAAGAAGCAAGCACAGACAAGTAACCTTTTTAGTTTTTTGTGTAATTTGGGCTTACCCATAACAATAATGGATGATTCCACCATGAAGAAGGCAGAGCAAAGTTCTTAACAATAATAACAGTATATCCGCTGAAATAATTTTAGAATGCAGTTGAAGGCTTAGAAAACTATCAGCTGATGAGCCTGTTTTTGGTGCAGGTCAAAGGTCATTGGAGGTCACCAGAGGTCAAACTGCAGAATCTTAAATAGCTTGTTAAAACCATAAGAACCTTATTGTTTTTGATAAAAACCAAAAGTCATGTCAAGTCAATTATTGTCCATTTGGGGTCACCAGAGGTCAAAAAGTAAAGTATTTCCAAGATCGAAAAGGAATCACTAAGCCCTTCGGCTTTCTGGTTAGAAAGAACTACTCTTTCTCTTTCATTTCACACTAAAGTATGTTTGTAGGATGTATACTTTTTGTGTTATGATTCTTTGAAATGACCATGTATTTTACCGGCCTTTTTGCCGTATCGTTCTTTAAAGGGTTAGGAATAAGTTATTATGTATCATTACATTGCAGATAACAACACCAAAGAAGACAGGCAAATTTCAGATCACTGGTGTCGATTATGAAGAGTAAGTACTACAACATTTTGTATGACTCACTAAAGTCAAAAAATTTGAAAATATATATTAAAGAGGATGAAAATGAATTCTAACATTCCAACTCCCCATCTTCAAAGGTCATTCCTGAGCTGAGATATAAAATATTAAAGTCTATTCACATAAAACAAATTGGTCCATTGTGCAACAATTTGATTTTTGATTTGTACAACTCACATTATCTGCCTTGTTTCCCTTAAAATTGAAAATGCTTTTATGACATTGAGCACTTCCTGATTGCTTGCACAGCATGTTTAACAGAGCGGGATTAATTAATTACATCACACCATTAGAGTAAGAGCACTATCACACCTTGGTACAAGATGCAGTAAATTCCAACAAAACAATGACATCACAAATTATTGCACAATATGCCTTTTTGAGTGATTAACTTCAACATTTTATATCTCAGCTCAAGAATGTCCTATGAAGATGGGGAGTAGGACTGTTAGGATTCATTTTTCATGTTCTTAGTGTATATGACTTGATGTACACCTTAAGGAGCACATTTAGTCAGATTTCTCAATTATGAGTTGAAAGTCCATAAAAGTGTTTCCTAGACCAAAAGCATAAATATTCTTGATCACTGAAAGACAAAAAACCTGGCAGCATTCAAGTTTAGTTCTTTTTGCCTGCAGTAATGCGTGCAGAGAGGTAACTGGCATGGCCAGGGTATCACTTTGTATTTTTAACCCATTACGGAACAGCTAGCACAATGCCAAAAAGTTGACATTTTCAAATAGACATCAACATCATCTGTTGAAGGAGTAGTTTAAGCAAAAATTTAATTTTTAAATGTGAAAGAGGAATCAAATCTACACAGTTTGGTGAAAATTTCACTCAAATCGGACATATATTTCTCGAGATACCACCAAATCAGGTCACGAGGTTTACCTTTACCTGCTCATATCTTGAGAACTACACATCCAATGTTGATGCAAATTTCACCGAAATGCTTAGGATAAGTACCCCTCTAACATATCAAAACTTGATGTGAGCTTAGACCCTTCTTTTAACCCTGGAGAAGGCACTCCACAAAATTTGTTCACTTGCATTTATTACAGCAATGAGTCAGATTTGCTCCTATAAGCAATTTCGACTCACAAAACAATTGTTATCTCAATACATAACATATATTGAGATATTGTCACACTAGCCATTTGCTAGCAGTAGCTAGATATTCTTTTCAGCATGGCGATGTTAGGGAGGTTTTACATTTTAATCATAAAATCTTGAAGCTCTGTGCAATGGTATAAGTATGTGATAGTCAGAATTTGAACTTGATATTCTGATAAGTTCTGATAAGTTGATAACTTAAGAGTTAACTGTAATTTGGCTAAGAGTAACTGTAATTTGGCAGCAAGTGGCCAAACAGTTTTTCAAAGCAAACAGGGACATTACAGCCCATTGCAAAATACTTTTTTTTCCCACCATGCATTATTCTGTGTATTTAGTCTGGCTGTTTTTTCTCTGGCCTCAAAACCTCTGCTAAACCAAGCATAAGGTAACTGTTACATGATCCTGTCTGGTCTGATCAAAATGTTTGCCCAGTGGTTGTGATGAGCTGGAGAAGTTTATTTACAGTTGATTGAGATTCTAAACAGGACACTGGCTCTCAACCTTCAAAGGTTGAGTTCTTTACTAATATATTTGAAGAAGACTACAGGAGATACAGTACCATTAGAGAGGGTGGTGTTGAATAAAGGTGAAAGGCAGTTTAGGAAAGCTAAAACGCTGATCTCCATCTAGCTGGATAATTGGTTCTGCTTGATAGATTCAATATGTTTTACATGCAGCAATTTATCACTTAATATGCCAGTGTCATTTGAACTTGTTTTAAGTGGTCATACAAAAAAAGGACCATTTCTGTTTTGAGTATAAAATTTACAGTATCAGGATACTATAATTATAAATTTCTGCTATCAATATTTGATTGATCACGCTGCAATAGCTACTGTAACCTACGTGTACTATATAAAAAATGTATGTCATGATATAGGAAGTTTGTCTCATATTTAATTTTCATGTTTGATGCTGTACAAGATTACTTAAATGAGGTATTCTCATTTCTGTTGCATCTTTACAACAAAACTTAAATACAAAGTTCCACTGCTTCAAAATTATGGTTGATCACATATTTGCGTAAGTATTGAGATTCAGCAGCATAGCTGCTCTAGTTTTCAGAGGAATCACTGAAATTTTAACCAAAGTGCATCCCTTAATCAATTTCCAATTTAAAGAGACACACTTATGATAAGGAAAATGCTATTTTAACAATATAATTCTTCACATTCTCTTGCAGAGACAACTAAGCACTCATAACCAACTGTGGAAAAATCCTCGAAAAGCATGAATCTTTGCTCACAGAACTGGACATGTCACCAACAGACTTCATTGATATTACACCATTAGTGGTCAGTGTTGAACTTTACATGAACAAAGTTACAAAAATACAACTGGAACAGTAATTTGCAAAGCACTCACTCAGGATACCAGCCAAGCCGTCATGTGGACAGCCTGTCCTTGCCAGTGGTAGACTGCATTGAACATATTCTCCGTGACAGACAACCCCAAATATGTTACCTTCTTTAAGGACTTTAATCGATTTTCAAACCGTAATGACACTATATAAATATAAACTTCAGTACAAGTTATCTTCAAAGCAGAGATCAACATAAATATCACTGTCCTCATGTAGTCCATACCTGCCAACCTTTACGATTTGGGTGAATTATTATGATTTTTTATACCTGACCACAAATTCCGAATATACAGGGCCCAAATTAGGATATTTCATTTTCCCGATCCCGAAGTGCTGTCTCTAACTATGCGATGAGGAACGCCACTGCACATTACGACTTGTGGTAATACACTCAGTGCTGCACTGCCTTATACTGCCTCGCAGTCAACTTAAGTTGGCTCTTGTGTGTAGTATGCAAGACCGATTGTAGGCGATAGGGCAGCTCAATACAGTACGTAACAACACACAGCACGTTTCCACTGTTCTGTACCCTGCGGCTGGCGGTGCATATCTGTCTCTGTTTGACCAGGGAGTTCGGTAACGATTATACTTCATAGATCTTTCTATTGGTTGTTATTATTGTTCCGTTTGAGATTTTTATTACCAGTGGACGTTCTGTGAAATCAGGGAGATGCAATGGAATTCAAGCCTACTTTTCTTTGCGGATTGTCTAACTGTACAAAGTTTTGAAACATCAATTCTGGTTAGCGGAACTCGGAATATTTCTCAATGAGGCCTAACGTTAGGCTCCGAGTGATACAGTAGCTCCCTACGTTAGACTACTGTATGTTACAGAGTTCATCACATATCAGTAAGGTGCAGTACTCCCAGAAGATATTTCACAAAACAAGAAAAATAAATAAGAAAGTAGGGTATTTTTTCAAGGTTTATTTTATTCAAAACTAGCACCAAATGTTGGGTTGTTTGCTTTTGTGGAATTTGAAGGTCATACTGTATGGAGGTCACAAAACTTTCCAAACAAAGTGCAATACCTCATCACAGATTAATATTAAGAACCTCTTCTTTGGGCATGTTGCAGTGAAAGATAAGCCAAATTGTCTAAGCAAAATTATCTGGACCAAGCCAAAGGCACACTTTCCAAGGCTTCCCTCACTACTCAACAAGGAACCATAGTGCCTTTTGGCTCTTGTTACATTTCCTTTTTTCCATTTCCAGAGTTTGGGGCATGCAATATTTTATCAGTACATGTGTCTATTCTTAATTAAAAAAGGAAAATAGATGTTTGTCATTTCAAATGTGATATGACTTTCTATAAACAGGACACAAAACATCTTTCATTATAGAATAATTTATGTTCTTAGCAAACTTTCATACTACAATTAATATTCTGAGAACATAAACATAAAGGACAAATATAGTTGTGAAAGACTCCTCATTTTTGCCTTAAGATAATCATTTACAAAGGCTAATCTAATAATAAAAAATAAAATACCTATAGAAATTGTGTTGCTAACTTTCTTTCAAATATCATCTACATTCGTGTGTCCCCAATCTTTTCAAGCCCAGTACTCATTTTCAAAGATCCCAATGAAGTTGGTGGTTGAATGACCCAAAAAAGATCCAAGAGAAGCCCAAGAAACTAATTGACTCCCAAAGTTTTTTAGAAACAACCCACAATGCCACTGTTAGCCCTCACCAGATCTCCCAACCCTCCCTCTCTAAGCAGAAAATTCCCGAAAATCCTACCCAATTCTCGCCTTTCCGTTTTGACCAGCCATTCTCCCACCCATGCAACTTTTATAAGCTTAGGAAACTTATCCCTTCAGAGTGTCTCTTGACTGAGCCTCTAAATAGCTTAGAACCCAGGGGGCGTCCATGGCCTTCATCCCTTCAACCTTACCAGGAGCCCTATGGCAGGCCCCTGGAACCCACCTGGAATGAGCTTGCCATGCACTTTTCATGCACATCATCACTCCCCACAGCTGATTATCCTTATTTGGAATTCTGAAATGTTTGGAGATCTGCCTCACCATCTGCAAAGCTAACTACAACCATGGAGCTAATACTTTGACAAGGTAGTAGCTCCATGCTAAAACTTGTCATGACAATGACAAATAATGTAAAACAAGTACCCACAGGTGGCTATGTGTGTGAGCTACAGCAGCATTGCTGCTCTAGTATCCCCTAATATAATCGGTGGTAATGATCAGCTGACAGTGGAATAATCGGCCCGATGCCGATTACTTAACAGATGATCGGTCGAACACTAAATTGAACACAATTTTGTGGTGAGGGACTTTCTATTCCTAAGTGTTATTCAGAGTTATATGGCTGTCTGAAGCCTCTCTGTAGTATCCGTGCTATAGCGTACTATGCACATTTCTGACTGCCTTATGTTTTTGTACAGAAAGCAGCCACTCACTCATGAAACAATGGTCTGCACTCAACTGTACACAACAGTACACTGTACAACTAGATACTATTTTCAATGAAGGACTGATTATCTGGCCATCGATCAGCCAACCTCCCTATTGAAATTTCCTAGTGCTTTGTGCCTCAATGTTGTACGTGAAAAGAGAGTGCAACGTTGACTAACAATGGGTGGAACTTCAAAGGAAATATCAGGAAGGAGGAGGGGTCGCTGATTCAAGTTTAGACTGAAAAGATTCTACTAGTTGATCAACGACTGTTAAGAGTCAACTCGGGGTGTGACAGAAACATCGCCGGTGCTGTGTATCTTTTTAAAATTCTAGACTTGAGGTACACCTTAAACATGAAGAGGGTTACTGAGATTGGCCTTCATGTTGTTAGAGGAAACAGACCTGTGTATCTCACTCCACTTTCTATATGGAGTTGTCTTTTTCAATTCTGTTAGTGGTAGAAGTTCCCCGCACATTATTTTATTGGACTAGCAAACTATTCCTAGTTATCTTACAATTCCCCATGTTACCAGTTCATTCATACCTAGTTCGTTAGATTGTACATAATAGTAAGTATCCTTGAAAACTGTTCAACAGTGGTATGTTGTTTGAATGGTCGGATCAAACGGAAATGTTACAGATGAAACAATAGAAAAAAGCAGTTTTACTCGCAGCTCTTTCCAAGGCATGTTTGCAATTCTGAGGCAAAGCAATTGTGCTTCTGTAAAATGCTTATCAGGGCTGTGATTTTGTAATTAATCAGTAAGCAATCACATGTGGGGTTAGATGAATACTAAAATGCCTGTAATTAATCCCAGCTGGTGTCCATCCCAAACCATCTGTAAAGCTCACACTTCCCTGTTTTCTGTTACAATATAGTTCATATTTTTAAATTTTGACTTATTTCTGTCAGGCTGGCCACCTTGTTTGTTTTGTTTCATTTTCTTTATCACTGCATAAGCTATTGAATCATTCCCTGAGTGAATATTTTGCAATTCTGCAGTCACAACATTTCAGTCACCTGCAGAGCTCTGTGGGTGCCATGAATGTGGAGCTGCAAGAACTGAATGACTGAATGAGTAGATAGGTACTGAAGAGAGAGCAAGTTCTAATAATATTTTGAGTTAATTTGAAAATGCGATTAGTGGCTACACAGTTGCAAATTTCTGTGATTGAATATTTACCGATTTCACTTTACAATCACAGTCCTAATGCTTATCTATTTAGTTAAAGACGAAAGACAATTCATTCAAGACAAAGTGTTCTTTCTTTGAACAGTAATAGGTCCTCAAATTGAAGTTTACCCATGCTATAAAATCAGCCTTTTAATTTTGTTATGTAAATAACATTTAATAGCAGTGAGAACTTTTTTGAAAGCAAAGCAGCCATTAAGAATGTAAAATACATTGATATAGTACACTGTTTTAATTTTATTTCCTTGTGATTACACTTTCATTTGGTTAAATCAGTTATTCTCGATATAAAATACCTTTGTGATTTTTTTCTTTCCAGATTTGCTGCTCAGAATACACCCAGTTTTGGAGGACTTGCATCCAGTCCGCAAGGGTCAGGATTTGGTAGTGGAGGTGGGGGTGGCTTTGGATCAGCTTCATCAGGCAGCACCTTTGGGGGCGGAGGAGGAGGATTTGGGGGTGAGTCTTAGAAACTTTTCAGTCGTTCATCACCCTAAATCTGCAATTTACCCAGAGTCTAGAAAAATTCTTCATTGGCATAGCTCTTTGATTGACACCAGATTAAAAAGTGCAGAGTAGCTTATCTTGCACATCATGAGTGGTCTGATTAAACATTAGGGCCTTGTATTTGCTGGCAAGGGTATGTCCTTGAGCAAAGAGCTAAGACTGTGTCCGGATAAGGATTCATTTTAGATAGCTGTTGGAGGGGCTACTGTAGAAGTTAGTGGGCTGGGTGAATTGGAAACTGTCTAGGGCAGTGAATTATTACCTTATTGAGGATCAAAGAAAATGAAATAAATAATATCTTACCATGTCATCAGATAACCTTCAAAAAACAGGAATGAAACAGCGCCAAATACTGGTACTGTATTGTGAAGTTACACACATGTAAGCCTACCTGTGTATTTAACAACAATCTTTATCTTGCTAGTCTTTCAACAAAGTGATCCAAAAAATTTAGCATTCAGTTTTTGAAATGAAAATAGGTGAAGTTGTTCTTAATGCACGTAGGTAAGTTCAACATATTTAAGAGCTTATTTTGGAAGATGTGTTGAAATTTGGGGGTTTACAGAATGGAAGAAGGGTCTCTTTACCACAGGTAATCATATGTTATGATGTGTTTGATGTTGTAAGTAGTTAGTTTGTCAGATGAGATTTTATGCTCAGTGTCTAACCAATTGATTTAAATCCAATTGGCTTCTGCCCTTTTTCCAGTTGAGATTCACTGGATAACTTATGCTGAGCACCAGTTGCAGTAGGTTCTATTTTAAATATGTTGTAAGTAATGTTACTAGTTGATTTATAGATGAATCTGATCAGAGCTTGTGTTCAGTGACTGTAGGCAGCCATTAGTGGGGTCCATCAGCCTTAAATCATGTTCATATATTGTCTACATGAACTTTAAACACTCATATCCAGAGAAATTGAGGGAATCAAGATTAAATTCAGTGTACAGCCATCCATGATACAGGTTAGCAAGGAAATTGAAAGACTAAAGGAAATGGAACCTTGTCAATGTCCATCTGAAATCAGACCATTGTTTGACCGTCAGGATTCGTCTAAAAATGATTCTTCGAACCCTTTCTTCCTTCTCATCAAAAGACCAAACCTTCATAATGAGAATAATTATTTCTACAACTGTAAAGCACTGCAATAATTCTATCCCATACATAGCTAGGGATAATGAGCACCTGTACCTTGGGATGGCCAAAATTCAACCTTTTCCACTTTTCTTACTACAACAGGCTTTGGAGGAACTAGTAATGCTGGTACTTCGTAAGTAATTTGACAATATTTCTAAAATGCTGAATAATATGCTTGACCCTCTTTTAAATTGGTTTTGTCATATCAGGTACTTAAAGGGTAATACAGGGTTTAAAATGCTCCATTATAGCATTAAAGGTAAATAGCTCGAGTAATTTTCAAATCATTCGGCCTCAACAATTAAGCCCAGCAAAAGCTTCATCTCCTTAAAATATTATGCACAAGAAGAGTTATGGAAGTTGCATCTTTTGAATTGTTGAAAGTTTGGGTGAACAAATTATTGTTGAGCAACAAACAACTTAATTTCCATCTGAGGGAAACTTATTTCTTGTAGAGAAAGCTACCATACTGCCTTGTTATTATTTTTCACTCTGCCAATAAATATTGGTTTTAAAAGGATGAAATTTCCTTATAAAACAAACACAATAGTTCCCTTTAAGGGTAAATATAAAAAGGAAAGTCTTGGAGCTTCAAAAAAATGCTTGAAATTCTGGAAATTTGTTGGAATTTTTATTTTGCCATCAAGAATAACCATATAATTTTGTGCTGAGTATGTAACAACTTTCTAAAATACATTTTCAGCAGGTATTTAGATCTCATGATTTTATACCAAAGAAAATTGGCTCTTATGATTTTATTGATGGAATTTTCATAATTTGTTGGTTTGATAGTCATGAAAATGTTATGCTATTATATCCTCTCAATTTGCAGCCAACCTGTGTAACTCTCAATAGTTTTTTCATCTCATATAGTAAAGTCCTTAGAAAAGTCCAGTGAAATATTTCTTTTAAACAACTAACAAATCAGTCTTTAGTAGTCCAAATGTACTGATCCAGAGTTGAAATATTTACATTTTGCCTTTATCATTTTGCATATCAATTGACATTTATACACTTATTATATTTGTTCCAGGTTTGGCAGCGATTCGTTCTCACAGTACAGAAAATGAAGTCGAGACCAAATTAGAGCAGTGGAAAAGACTCTGTGATAAAATGCCTGTCACAGACAGGCGGAATTTGTATCATGTTACAGTAAAAAGCAAAACCAAGCATCACTTAATAGATAATATAAATGATATTACAGGAAGATACTGAAACCATGAACAGACCTTCACTTATTGTGTTTAACTTTGGTCTGTATATTTTGTTTCTAACTTTATGAATAGGAAGCATCTTTCAATATTAAAGTACAGAGCTGGGACTAGGGACTACCTAACCCTAATAACCTAATTAGGGACTAACCCCACCCTGAGTCTATATCTCATCTGAAGTGAATCCAATGCAAGTATTCATTAATTGTGTGACCATCTTCAAAACCATCCTCAATTGTTCTATTAAGTCATGTGTGGTTCTGGACTAATAATGGGCAGATTTGGTAATACAAGCTAGAAAATGCATTTACAACAATTAAAAAGTTGGTAAAATTTGTAGAGTTAAAAATTGAAACCCTTGACGGTGCGTCTAAGGTTAGACATGTGTCATCATCTTTTATGAAGAATGTAAGTGCCTAAATTTTATTTGACTGTTATAATGAAAGAAAATGGTCACTTTGACGTATCTGACATGCACCAGGAAAATATTTGTATAGACCTGTTTCAGGCCCTGTGATTCAGTTCAAGTACATCCAAATCTGATTTCTGTTATTTTGGCAGCATAAATATTCTGGAGAGGATTTGAGATGAAATCATCTTCAGATCCAAACTACAGTAGTTACTCTTTAAGAATTTTACATTTATCTTTAGCAAAGAGCTGAGGAAAAGTTTAAGACTGTGCTAAAGTTGTGAAGGCACAGTGTTGAAACTGATTCGTTGAAGTTATGTTAGCCGTGCTTTGTTTCTACACACTTTACAATAGCATGATCGAGCTGGTCTGTTGTTGTGGTGTGTTTATAGGAAGAAAACATGTCTTCATCTGCTACAGCATAGCTGGGGGAGCTGAAAATTGGATATAGTGACATTGTGCCTTAGTATGCAGGAAGGCATTTAGCAGGTTTTGCCTCATAATTTCCTTACTTGGCATATAATTTTGGCATAGCATCTGCCATTAAGAACCTTGTTTTGTGTCCTTTGTTGTTCGGGGGAGGGAGCTATATTCCCCCAAATCCCTTACTTTGTTGCTGAAAGCTGAAGTGATTTAAAGCTGGCAAGAGCTTGAAGACAAAAAGCTGTGAGCATGTTGGATTGGACATGGTAAAGTACTTACTTACATTTTGCATTTCGAGATATTAAACTACAAATTAGAAGTCAGGACTGCAGTAAATATGAAAGTAAAATGAATGGCAAGTGTTAGTATTAGGATTATAAAAAATTTTCAGTGTTCTAAATATTTTACAGGTAAACCGCTCAAGATGTGAGACATTGATCAGGAAGTTTCATTGTACATCTAGTCACATCCTACAGGTTCAATCATGTGTTACTCGGTTTTAGGAAAGGCCTAAAAAAGTGTTTAAATCAAAGTCCAGATTCTTCTTCTCCCCCACCATCCCTTCATAGCAAATTGAGCAAAATAAAAAGGGAAAGAATGGCTTGAGCCTTGATTGAGTGAGAGTTGTGGTCAAAGTTAGATACAATGCAATAGTCCTGTTGAATGAAATATAAGATTGTACATAATATCTCATGTATTGCTGATGTGGTGAGGTGAATTCAAAACAAGAAGTACAAATTTTAATGTGTTACTCAAAAGTCCCGAGATAAGCATGAGTTAGCTAGATGCCATTAAGCGTCTCAGTTTCCAACCAATTGGTTTTATTTGGACTGGCTTGGGCCTGTTTCTAGTTGTGGCTCAAGGGCTTGTTTTCCCAAATTCATTCCTCATGCTGAACACCAAGCACAGTGGCAGTAGGTGCCATTTTAAGAATCGCAACATTTTGATACTTGATTTTTGAACAAGTAAATATGTTTTATGCCTAAAGCAAAAAGCAAAATATTTGTGTTAATTTGTTTATAGATGATGCCATGGTTCAGAGAAAGTGCCCTGTAGTGGATATTTGAGCATATCATTGCAATTTACTTCAACAAATACAGCTGATATGTGTGCTGGTTGGATAGATATGTGCAGACTCCTATATGCATCTGTGTGTGCAAAGTCTATGTTGTACTATGTTGCTTCCTAAGGTCTTCCTAAGGAGCAGAGTTGTAACAAGTCACTCAATTTTTTAGTCAAGTCGAGTCATTTACCACTTTTAGTCTGACTCAAGTCCAGCCATTGCCTCAAGTCTTTGTTTTATATCTATACAGAACATTATAATGCAATTCTTTGAGTCATCTCTCTTTTGAAAATTAGTGACTTTATTCATGTTTCATTATATCTCTAGTCTGGGTACAGCCATCTTTGTCAGCTGGGCAATCAATTTTGAATACAAGCAAGGCCAAAGAGGAGGGCGGTTGACGAACCCAGAGGAAGCCTCCTGTACTTACAGCAAAATGCAAAGTTGTAAACCTTTTCTTTTCATTATTAAATGAAGTCAAAATTAATCATTGTACAACCTGAACCACATTATGGTTTTTACGATAATTTGGTAAGATGATGTGTTTACTGTAAAGTGCTTCTTGTTTGGATAGCTTCAAGCTTTTTGAGATAATTCCAATGAAATTTTGCAATTATTTTTATTCTGTGCAAGGAAGTGATTGTCAGCATTCATCATGATAAAAACAAGCATTTCAGTATACTGCTGTCAATAAAACGTGTAAATGTTTCAAAATTTTCAGCATTTTTCACTTATTTGTTCATTCTACAAGTTTGATTATTCCATTCCTCCCTACCTTTTTCTTATACAAAAGCTAAATTTAATGGTGCGAAGGACTGAAGCCGAATGAATATCTTTACTTGATGGCTTTTATACCTTGGCATAATATTTTGTTCCTATAGTTTCTGAAGGAGAGAGTAGTAAGCTATTCTCAGGTTGGAATAGGGGAGGAAGCTGGGAGGGGTATGTACATATATTCATTATGAGGTACTGCTAAAGTTGTGAGGAAATGTTAAGATTTTGTTGACATCAGGTTTTCAGAGAGTACGGGGGATATATTGGAAATAAATATTCGTTTTGGAGATCTTAGGATATGAACTAAATACAGCTCTTGAATTTCAAAGGGACTTGACTGTAGGCCACCCTTTATGGTAGTTGGGACTGAAAATTGGTATGCATCATTTTAGTCAATAAAGTTTACTCTTGCCATAAACGACCCATACCAAACCCCTAACCCACAATCATCAGTATCTTTATTTGGCAAAGGCCCTGTGTTGATATAGTGGTATGGTTAAAGTTGATGGATTAATATATAATGAAAGAAAGTTAATTTCGAAATCGTATTCCTGTTCCCGAAACTATCGCATTAAGGTTGATCCCTACTGCAATATAGCGCTATGAAAACAGGGAAGTAACTTTTCAAAATCTCCTCCACTCTCTGGCAAAGAGTCAAATGGCAACATCCAACAAATACTTCGGAGGAGCTCTGCTTAATGAAGAAGTCACGTTCCCTAATGGACACAGACTGCCTTAATAACTCACCAACTAACTCTATATCAAGGTTCCTATACCAGGGATCTGTCAGAGAGGCAGCTCCCAGCTTAAACTGATGCATGCTCCGTTATTGATCGGCTGTAAAGAACATAAGCCAAGATCGGTGAACTGAGGTGTACGTATACCTGTCCGTTATTTGCCTGTAAAAGCAAGAGATGGGTAAATGGGGATATAATTTACGCGTCAAAATGTCGAATTGCAAACCGGCTTTCATTGATCGTTTGTATGGAAAGTTAAACAGTGCAAAGGCAGAAAATTAAGATAGAGAGGGTTATAGCCTTTTTTAACATTAGAAAACGTCAAAGCTGTTCATATAAACATTCGGATTCCCAGCGACTCCTTTCAGAAGTTAGTTCGATGGCAATTTAAGACACATCAACACGGAAGTGTTATATAGATAAAGCTAGACAAAAAACAATTTTATGGAGGGGTGAAAATGAATTCTACTGAAATTGTAATTAGAGGGGCAATCAGAGTTTGACATCGAAAATTTTCCGTTTCTTCCAGCACTTCGATTTTCCTTTTTAACTGATTATTTACCTGAATCAAACATTAGCAAGTCTTACAGGTGACAAGAAGCTTTAATTCTGTGTTAATTTTGAATGGGAATCTTGTAATATTTTTTATGTAAAAAAAATCCAAGACAAGACAGTCTTACAGACCTTGTGATGTCACAGAGCAGAAAGTACGCCCTCCTTCGGGGGCAAAACAAACCAACACAGTCAAATGTAGCCAGCTGATTTATCAACCAGTCGAATACGCGCACAGTCTGCTACACCTGCAGGGCGAATTTTTATGCGTCTGACCACGTGTTCCATTGATCTGCCCAAAGGATGACGTCAGTGTGTCGTCAATGCACATGGTCTAATCATACGCTGACCAATCACAAGATAAGACCCATAATGACAAATCTTTTTCGTTACTTTTAACTCAATGCATAGTGTGGACAAGTGCTTTGATGTTTACAAACCGTGATTTATCTAAAATGGTCTCCTGCTGTCCTCTGCCCTCTCCCGCCAGATTGTTTACTTCAACAAGCAGAACAAGTGATTTTCTTATCTTTGTATTTGTACTTGGGTAACTTCTAACTGCATTAGGTAATTGATACCAATCCAGGGTCCCCGTTCAAATACCTGATTCGCCGGGTACATAGTTAACAGAGTTCTAAAGCGACTGTCGTCGTAGTGGTATGATTGTGGTGCAGAAAACTTGTAAAAAACAACTTTGATTGCCCTTTAAGGAAAATAAAAATTCGCAACCAACTTTCTTTGACAAGTTAAACGTTACAAATATTCTCTTATCTCTTTACATGTTTCATTGAGTTGATATCGATAACTTAATGAAAGTGTTTAAGGGCACTACCTCATGAAAAATTAGCATGATTAGTCAAGTTTCATATCCAATAGTTACGGAGAAGGTAAAAAAAAAAGAATTTTGTTGTGTCCTGTCTTGTAACGGTTTTAAACTGTTGTCAGGTGAGCTGTTATGGCCATCTATGAATTAGGATACCAGGATATGTTAATTTAATTAGAGTGATTGCATTTTTTTTAACTTATGGATTAAGCTTCTTTTTTATCACTTCTAAGATCAACAAAGGGAAAAAAATGAACACAGTTTAATGACCATCCTATACGGACCGATTTAAGTCCGCCAAGTCCCAACGAGGGACATGTCCGCTTGTAGAACACTGTCCCAAGTCGTAGTAAAAGTTTGATTTTACACATGTTCGTCAGACAATATTTATCATGTTTTGACGATGTAACGTCATGTATGTGTGAAAGGGGAAGTTTTCACAAGATGGATGATAAATCGAAGCTAGCAATCTATGACTTGATGTATGTTTCGGGCAGGATCAAATAACGATGCCCAAAGGACATACAATTCTGAAACCATGTTTCGATACGCTTGAGAAGGCGTGACTATTCGCATTGTAAGGTCTATTTGCTTTTGCCTTGAGTTTTAGTGTTGCAATTTTCCCCTGAAATTGCAGCGTAATATATATAGACAAATCCAATATATATAAACAAATCCAATAAACGCTTGTGTTTAAGCCTGTAGGCAGCCATTAGTGGGGTCCATTAGCCTTAAATCGTCTTCATTTATTGTCTACAGAAATTTCAAACCCTCATATTCAGTGAAATTGAAAGAAGATGCAATTTAGTGTACAACCATCCATGATACGGGTAAGCAAGGAAATTGAAAGAATAACAAGTTACAGACCCCAGTTATGGCCGACTGAAATCAGACCATCACTTGCTCTCCGGATGTCTATAGGCCTATTGTACCCGAGAAATACATTTATGTCTGAGTCTACGCCTTCTCATGCGGTCGCACTACAACGGATTAGGATCCGATCCGATTTGGGGGGTTTCAATTAAAATGTTATCCATTACTGGTCGTAAAAAACCCAAATTAGCCACCATGTGTAGATATATGATTTGTATCCCATAATTACGAAAATGCACTCAGTACTTATTTCCTGACCTTACATCGACACAAAGCTTTCATCGGACTACTCGTGTTCAATGAAAACTGTCTGACGGTGTGACGTCACAAAGAAATCAGTTAACATTTCATTTTCATACATCTCATACAAATCATACATTTGCACAGGTTGGCATTTTTGCCGTTTTTCAACCAGAGATGAAGATGATTTTAATTAAATCTAGAAAAAAATGGGTCGGAATCCGTTCCGAATTCTGGCCGCGGCACATAAATTGGACCATTGCCAGTCCGACTTTTCTCGTTTGACTGTGTGAGTAGAAAAGTCCCTGCAGGGTAGAGAGCAGCGGTAGGTAGTTTTAAACTGATTAAGAGTTCTCATAATCAAACAAAGTTGGTTTTTATCTTAAATAGTCACGAATTCCTTTTTGAAAGAAATCTCCAAGTTAAAAGAATCACACGAAAATGATTAAATTACTTGAGCGTCAAATACTGCAAGCAGAGATACCCGTGTTCTCTTCATTTTGTTTGTAACTAATCTGCAATATAACTACTGAATAAGCTGGTAGTGGACTTTCCTTCAGTGCTCGTAGTATCGATTAAAGCTCATAATTCGTTTTAAATATATTGGTTTTTTTTTTTTTTTTTTTCATTTTAGTTCGTCCTCTAATCAGAGTGCTGTTACCGGTATAACTACCTTTTTTCTATGATGATTTCACATCCTTGGTTTTACTGTTATGAAGATGGTTCTTGTTCGAGCGAGGGTTATCCGTGTGATTACATTGACCAAAATATTTAACAGGAAGACGTTGATAAGCGTTATTCAACAACGGCAAGCTAGTTATAATTCAAACGGGATATTTGTGTTCCTATCTTGATGGGGGACATGTCTCTCTAGCTATCATCGCTGAAAGCATTAACTTAGGGACAGAAAGATTGAGCAGTAAGTGTAATATCGGGTTGCGTTATACGGTCAAGTACAGTGTGCTACAAGATGTAAATCAAGGGAATCAATTGCCTCCGTAGCAGGCTGTACGGCACATTCCGTGTGTAGTCATATCCTTTTTGGAAGCTGAAGAGCCGAGAAAACAACAATCCGCTCCGCGAGGTTGGGAAGGAAGCGTTTGCTTTAGCTATCTTTCAGTCTTTTATCTATCCAGTTTAAGTGCAGTTTTGGGGAAGTACTAAATAAACCTTGACATGTGCACTTAGGACAACTAATTGAAGTTGTTAAACCAGGGATCGTTTAACACCTCCCTGGTAAAATCAATACGAAACTTGATAATTGTATGTCATTATGTGCCTGATTATGTGCCTGATCAGATGTCACACGCATCACGAATCATGGATGTTTATCTAAATGTAAACATAGCAAGTCTTCAAAATGAAACTGTCAACCTGAAATCAACGTACTGCAAAAACCGCCTTCTGGCAAGAAGTCCACTGTTCTCTCTGTAAATTTAAAGGTAGCATGATATGTCTTCAAAAATCTATGATTAAAGGTAAAGAGCAGTCCCCCAAACTTATTTTGAAGAAAAAGCTAAATAACACAATTTTCATCTTATTTCTTTTCAAAGTATCTTTCAGTACATTTTTTTACTTAACCATTGCATATTCAAGGTAAACCAAGCATTTATTTCTGGTAAATTTCACATTTGAAGAGAAAAAACATTGTCACATGACTCCCAACAACCAATCATGAAACTAGACAGTCTACTACACTTCTTCAATTTGGGATGGCTGCTCTTGCCCTTTAAACTTTCCCAAAGAAAATCTCTTGGAATTATGTAAATGTCTTTTACGGTTATCAAGATATATTTATTCAAACTTTGAATGTTTCTAAAGCAACTTGTTGCTTAGGCCTATCCAAAAATAATGATGTGGTGTATTGCACAGTGCTTACATTTTTTGTTTTTTAACCCTATCTTAATTATAATTGCCCATCAGATAGTTCAAGGGTTGGTTTATGATCATTTGTTGATAATTTAAGTTCTTCCACTTTGGATATACTACTGTTACAACTGTCAAGGCTATGTGATATGTCCATCTGTCGACATCCCAAGATTTGCATATTGAACTCATGTTTATTCAAGAATTTGCAAATCTGAAATTACCCTGTAAAATGGTCAATGTTGGATGGAATTTTACGGGAATTGCTGCTATTTTCGTGGTTTTAATGCTTTTTCATATCAACTACCCAACTTGAATACTTTTATGTAACCAGACCCTATGATAGGACCTACCCACTCTGACTGTCCGAACTTTATTTAGGAGGATCTGAAGAGTAGATAAAACTGCAATGTAAATGCAGATTTCACTTCATGCAATAAGTAAGTTGTAAGAATTCGCATGAGGAGAATGATGATGGATTTTGAACCAGAATATATCTAGTATCCTGAGGCTTAATTTTTGACTCAGAGATATGCTAAAACCTGGAACTCTCGGGGGCTTCCCCCTGAACCCCCATTAAGGCTTTTCCCTTAGGCCCCACACGCATTGACTCGCTTCGCGAGAAATTGGTGTTTGCCCCAACTATTTCTCGCGTCCTCCATTTGCTCTGGCATTTTAAATCCTGGTACTGTTTGCCAGTGTACATACTAAGAATTGGAAAGCTGGCGGACTCCAGTTATGGCCGACATGATCAGACCATCACTTCACTAATCGGATTCGTCTATAGCATAAATGCAGTCAACTCCACCCCAAACTACGATTTTGCAGTAGCCCAAAGAAATTCTCAATTGACAACGCTCTTCGATTGACAGTTTGTTACAAAAAATGCAGAGTACCGAAGCTCATATTAAACAAACCAAAAAAAAAAAAAAAAAAATTGATTCAGCAACTTTTGTGCAGTTTTTCTCACTGAGAAGTGTGAAAGTGGATCGTGCAGGCACTTGTGATTTGCAGGCTTGTTAGTTGTTTCCGGCGCCCTGTACCTGAACTTTATATCATCTCATGCTTAAACAAATTTATTACACAAATCGACGGTTGTGAAAGAGTCAAGTGCTCAAAAGTATTCATGTTTTGATTCCAGCAGAATTTGCCGGATGGGGTAAAATTCTCATTTTGTTCTGTACCGGTTGGCAAAAATGATCTTTTAACACAAAAGAAAGCAGTTTATACTCGTTTTGTCTGGAATATAACACTTCGGGATGAGATAACATTTTTCTTGTGAAAACGAAAATTCACCCCACAGGGGGAAATTTTCAACATGAACATCATTTTTTTATATAAATTTACCACCAATTTTATGCAACTTAACTCTGATATATTGATACCATAGATGCATCCTGAGCTATGGAATTGAAAAAAAGAAGACTAAATATGCCTAAGGGGCAAGATGGCATCCCTAATCAATTCAAGGTCAAACTTATAGGATAAAAAATAAAGAAAAACAAAACATTGACCAACGATGTGGACCCGTCGTGACATCATATTTGCTTCATCTTAGTTTTTAGTTGCGGTGCCTGCCTTGCAGGCAGCACCGCAACTAATACAGTTACTATCGAGATGTCAATTTCTGACTTTTTCGGCACTTTATTTCTATCTCCTTCTAGATGCTTTGTGGTATCGAAATACGGTTTAGTGCAATTTGTAGGGATGGTACTTCTCTTTCGTGTTTTTAAGTTTTGGTGGAAATATGATTTTCGCGAGAGTGTAAAATTGGGGGTTTTTTCACGTAAAATTTGCAAACGTGTTCTATTTTTAGTAACAATCTTGCGGAAAAACCAGGTCCGTGTGTACTCTGGGGAATAATATGTTGTTTAATTTAACACGGCGCCATCATTTTGGTTGTTTTTTGATTCATCGAGGTGTTACGTGAATTTTGAGTATTTATATGAGGATTTCTTTGTAGAGATTTATTCTTTTCAAGTGACATGTTCGGGGTTGCTGTGGAGTAAAAAGTTTGATAGTTTAGAGGAGTTTTGTTCACTGTTTTTTCATAAAGTAAGCTTCTGTTGGAGGGAAACATTGTTATTGGTAGGTAAATATTATTTGTATAAGATGGCGAGTATTAATATTTGTGTTATATCAAGGTGTCTGGTTATGGTAAATTTGTTATTTTAAAGTTTAAAACTATGTAGAGAATATAACAATGCCCAAGAATTGCCGTTCAAAGATTTTTTTTTTGTAGAAAGGAAAGGTTGGCAACAAAGAAAAAGAAAGTATGGGGGTGAATTTCAAGATAAAAGTTATGAAGGGGAGAAAAATGATGATGTCAGAGTTGGGATCAAACAAAAAAAGGCTCTAGTGGATATGAAAATAGTCAGAGGTGTGATGATGGGGAAAGTAGGGAACATGACGATCGTAATGTATTATTTACACGTTCCGAAAGATCTACATGTACATTTTATTTTTTCGTTGTTGTGGGTGGTAATTGTTTTTTCGGTGTTTGGCATTATTGGTTACAGGGAAGATGATCATCTTTATTTCAGACAAGTCATTGTAAGTTCATTATGTACCCCTCCACATATTTACACCACGAGTTGCCATTGCTCAGAAGCTCCACTAAAGAAGAATGCTTAAAAACCAAATTCAGGGGGGAATGTTCTTGGGGATATTTATACATTTAGGGAGAAGAGCACATCAGAAGATGAAGAAGTGTTAACATGAACAAATAGTTTAATGTAAAGAGTAGTCACGGTAGGGTTTTAACATGTTCATTCATATCTTGTTTTATATTTGTATGTGATGAGAGCAACCATTTTTTATTACGCTGGGCGGTGATCTGTTTGAGATATTGGGAAGAGGTCTGCATGAATGAAGGTTTTGCACAATCATTCAGGGACTGCTTTGGGTCTTCTGTTGGGGGAGAAGCCCTTGAAAACCAACTGATTTGGTCTTTTTAAAGGCCATGGATAGTTCATCTCTTGTCAAAAATGTGTTGATTTTGAAATGGTTATTTAAAATTTTGAGGGGACCATATGACAGTTCGGCTTTCCTTTTTTTACTTGAGGAAGCAAAAACATCCCTTGCCTTCTCCGGGATTTACGTCACTGTAAAACAGTTACAAATGATTGCCTTATAATTTTTTATATTTTTGTTAAACGAACGTAAACATTAAATTTGTACCGTTTGTAGAGGGTTTAGATTGTTGGCTTACACAACGAAGTTTTGAACAGGTACATGAAAATTCCCAATTGTAAATTTTTAGCCAGGTGGTTCATTTCGTAAATGGTAAAGTAGCAAGACACTTATTAATAAGCTAGTCATGCTCTTTTTTGTTATGTCACTGGCTGTGGTGTTATCAGCGAAACGTTTATTTTTCATGAAGTCCGTTTCATCTTTGAAAGTGATTTGTTGAGCTATTGCATATGGGTGGTTGGAATGACGAAATTTGTCTTTAACGGAGTTATTTACTGGACAGTGCAGTCTTATTCATAGACCTGGCTTTCTTATTGCTTTTACATATTTTAGGTTATCGCTTGATCAGTTGCGAGTCGTGGCCATACATAAACTTGCTATATTATTATTTTTATTAGAAAAAAATGCATGGAAATTATTAAAACAATTTTTATGCAATGGCAACAGTTTTGTTCCGTAGTAAGAAGTCACTGCCAGAAAGGCGACAACAAGTTCTTGATATAGAGTGTAGGAAGAAGCGAAACTGTTTAATGATGTGATAACAGACGAATCGCCGCTAATAGTTATAAACTAGGGACATCGATATTTTTGGTATTCGGGTTTCATGAAGTGACGTATAGATGTTGCAATTTATCTTTTATGATTTGTAAGTGATTGATTCGGTTCTCTGATTTGTGGAGGTCAACGTCGTTCAAGTGTCTATACATTACTAAACTAAGAAGTTACCGGCGAAGGGTTAGTAGTGACGTATGTGTGCGGGATTAATATAAATTGGAGAAACAGTGACAATAGGCCTAAGGCTAGAGTGAAATATCATCATATTAACATTTATGTTGAGGGAATGTAGGTGTAAGTAACGCTGACAAAGGAATTTTTACTTTGCTGTTTTATATTTTTTTAATTTTATTTCATCATTTGTAAAGATTATGGTAAATCTGAGATATCGACATTTCTTTTGATTCTCGTTAACTTGTTATTACATGTTACTTACAAAAAATTTTTATTAGGAAAGCTGAGAGTAAACTTGGTGCGGAGCGTACAGAACTTTTTAAAAACCATTAATCTTTAAAAATTCTTTATGTTCAACACTGGAATTGTTTTCCTTTCAACCAAGTGACTTCAACGTTACTGTCATGTACATACAGACTCATTATCATTTCCAACATTACGTCATAACAGTGTACTCCACCTGTATTCACTAAACAGCTAAACAAATGGCATGTTTTTCCTTATTAACTGCACTACTTAAAATACAATTTTGACTAACGTCTGTTTGGTCGAATGGCCTGTCTTGAGCCTTTGGCGCTTTACCATCTTTTATCAGAAACCCTCATGCTGTACAAGGAGTTACTAAGGAGCCGGGACATTAGGGATACCTTATATTGAATGCACAAGAAACAGCTTGTAAATGACGTTTGAAATGTTATCTGATGTGACATTTTGCTCTTTCTACAGTTCTAAATCAACTGCTGTATCATCTTTTCCTGATTTTCTGTCAACTATGAGTTGAAAATGAGCAAACCTCATTATACCGGCAATCGAGTATTTCTTTGGTGTGTTTCACGTTCCACCTCAACCACATTTCTAAAGTGAATGAACAATGTTCCTGGATTACAAGTGTGGAACTTAACTTAGCTGCTATTGGACAAAACACAATACAAGTATTTTGGAATGGTATTTTTGTCCCCCTAAAATATAAAATCACCTTTAAAGTACAAGACGACTTGGTTGCACCGCAACTCGTCTAGACGTTCGTCTTGTTGTAGAAAATGTGTCAACTTCAACTGCTAGTATCTCGAACATCTACCATAGGAATGAATGAAAATGAACTGACCAGAATGCTTAGAATAGCCTATGGTCAGATGGTCCTCTTTTACATATCAAATATAAACAGATAAATTTGACTCTGGCCTATCCTCAATTCCTGATATTTTAGAGTTTCTACCAATCGTTACATTAAGTCTGTAAATCCCTTCACTCTAAAATCAAACGGATGGTTTTTCTGGGGTTAAATTAATTCTGGTAGTGTGACATCCACGAAAGATGTTACTTAATAATCAGCTCTTACCACCATCACCAAAAAGTTATTTTTCGTTTACTGATTTTTCTCGTCCCATTAAAATAATGGGACGAGAAAAATCAGTAAACGAAAAATAACTTTTTGGTGATGGTGGTAAGAGCTGATTATTAAGTAACATCTTTCGTGGATGTCACACTACCAGAATTAATTTAACCCCAGAAAAACCATCCATATCCATGATTAATTTGCATCATTAACATTGTCTGATGGAATGGCTTTAGTCAAATACTTATTCAAAATGAGAAGTAAGACTGATTCTTTGCTCTTCGAATTTTAGTTTATGATGACCTTCTATCCTGATCAAGCTTCAATTAACCGTCGCACGTCATCGGTTCAACACCTGGAATCTTCGTAAAATGTCAGGGACGACATCTTTCCAGACTTGAAAGTTAGTTACCATAACCGGGAACTGCCCATGTATTTGACATGACCAAACGTTGTTGAATATTAAGCTATACGACAGTTTCGCAAAGTATGAATACGCAAGCACTCAATGGGTATTGAGGTCGCGGACAGAATTCCCCTGCCGAAAGAATTTGCCTGGGCAAAGGGGTCAATCTGTTTACCATCTGGTCATGGGCGGAAATAAATAAGCATTTTATAGAGGAAGGAACTTTGCGGAGGTAAATCATTGGTTCATTATCCACTGGGAATCGTATAATACTGGTTTAAGATAACATTACGAACTATTGGCAAGAACAAAAGATGTTAGTACTAAATTCATACACCGGGTACGCTTCCCTACTTAAATAACCTCATTTTGTCAAGATAAGTTTTGTATTGTAGGCTTGGTTAGCCGCATGAAAATTACTTTATTTAAAAGTCTAAACGCTATCCATGGAAACAAACGATCGAGTTAGATTAAACTGCACGCTTAAGTTTCATGTAAAAATGTGGAAGTCCTTGTTGAACACTCAGCAGGTTAAGGAGCGGTAGTCTCATACTTTCAAAATAAATACTTCATACAAAAAAATTATTACCCTCTGTGCGGGGCTTATTCTAAAATATAAGTCCTAATTCTTTCATATTCTCATTTATAAAAGTTATTTGGCATTGATGTTGTTACATTATCTCTTGGGATATTTGATTGTGGCACTTGGAAGATATTTTACAATTTGCTTTTTTGAATTTCTAGTTCGTTACTTTTTCTTCTGGCACCGTTAAATTTGAATCGTTTTCACTTGTATCGCGGCTGTGATCGATACATCTACCCCGGAAGTAGTACATAAAACTCATGACGTACGTGCATGTGTAGTATATAAGCGTTGTACGATTCCAATAGCGATACTATGGTGGCAACTCTGACAAGAGGTCCACCAACATGGCCTGCTAATAAAATCGCTTTCACTAACTTTTTTTTAATCATTCTATATTCAGTCTCAAAATGAAATCCAGGAATAAGCTTCATTTCTTGAAAAATATAATGCATGACAAGAGCTTTTGAAAATTAAACTATTTGATTCATTTTCAAGTGTTTGGCCGACAAAATGTACTTGACATTAACAGCCTGAGAGACATAAATTTCTTTCCGTGAAAACCCCTGTTTTAGAAGAAGGCTACCTTACTGTCATGTTTTGAACTACCTGTCTATATATTAGTATTGATTAACATTGAAATGCTTTTTTTGTGTAAATCAACTTTTCCCTTTACGTAAGCGACCTTTTCGAATAGCACGTCACATATTGCTGTATGATTTCACTACCTACACTAACCATTTTCTAACACGAAAAAAGAAAAAAGGAGAAAAGTTGAAATCCCCAAATACCTTAAAGTGAGGTTCATCTTCTGTAGATTAGCAGTCGCAAGGTCTCATGGGAAATTAGATTAAATCCACCAAGGATAGAAATGACCCTTTTTTCACGTCGATGACGCTTCATTAGACTGCCGATGAAAAACACGTCAATATATACACGGCAGCTGCTGAACGTCATCGTGGCGCACTTTCAAAGGTTCGGCTCCAAGGTTTCTAGAGGATATGCCCACCGTACTTCCCTGGTAGCGCATTTGATGACGTAGCAGTCAAATATGATTTCAATCAATGGATACTTTCAATAAGTGTTTTTTCTATTTGCTGACGTCATCAAGAGATGGGTTCCAAGGATATTTAGGCGAGCAAGTGCACCGGGGGAAAACAGGCGGCTTCTTTTGCGGTGTTAAAAGGAAATGGAGTGATCCTTGAAAAGACAAAAATACCCTGGACATTGAAACAAGACATTTGATTTGGTGAGATAATTTAGAAAATGATTGAAAGGTTTTACTCTAAGTGGAGATTTTTAGAGTAAAATTTTATCGAATTGAATGTTGAGAAAGAAATGTTGGCAAATGTAGAGTGGAAGCTCCATGTTTAGAGTGTCTCGATAATGTTCGGTGTGCCTGTATAGCTTGCATTTACTCGTATTTGTTTTAATTTGACAACAGTGGAATTTAATTTCTTTCATACATGTGTGAAGTAACGGTTTTATTTTCTTAGTCTTTCAAATTAGCGGCTGTATGATGACATGAAACCAAAAATAGCTTTTTAGTCAACATTCAAAAAATTTACATCTCCAAACTGCCAAATGAAAGATCTGATGGAATTAATTTTAACATTATCGTTCTCAAAATTTTATACGTATTCAAAGGTTGATGTTTTTGAAGTAACTCTCATTGTCTCTGCAAAAATGGAAAGTGTTTCTTGGGCTCCATATTGCTAACTCCATGGTAGTAACTAGACTTGGAGAAAACTTGGGAGAAAATGGGAGTTCATGTGCAAAGTCGAATCCAGTTGTCTGGTTTGGTAAAGAGTACTATTGTCCACCTAAAACCCATCCCCACATCCAGATCTGTCTTGGCAACAACACATTTCTCTATGAAGGCTAATGCTGTCTGTGTTTCCAGAGGAGACAGAAGGGAAGCCTTGAAGCTGAAAAGGAATCCTGTCTGGATTTGGAAAACCTTCTTTCCCAGAGTAAGTCGTTAGAAGTGGTCATCATGAACCCATATCAAAATCAAAGAAATCGGTAATTTGAGTGAATAAACTTTATCATTTAAAATCTCGGCTCAAGATTGTCTTATGAAGATAGGAGTTACACTGTTCGAATTCATTTTTCATGCTGTTGAATATACAACTTTGAGTATTTGGATTTGAGGTACACTTTAATGTTGAGAGAAAATTTCAGACAGATGCAAGACTATCAGACTATACAGCCTCTTCCACACTGAGTGACCAATCACAACGTCAGACTATTATGACAGATAATGTTAGGTTTATAAAACTCAATATATGATCAGGATGATTGTTACACAGAATTAAAGCCGTTGAAAAGTTGTCAAAACAATTTTTTTTAACACCACTATATCCAGATATCACCTATCGATGATAGTTTAAGTTTATAAATGGTTTACAGATAAAGTATATAGTATTAACATAGCTAAAGGTCTTGACAGTAGACGCGGTAGGGCAGATTGATTAATTAACAGCCCATATGGGAAATGGCTTGTAGAATATGCCCACGGTATTCCCCGCCTGTTGTACGAGGGGACTAAAGGGGTGGACTTGACCCGCGTATTCGGAAACAAACTTCAACTTGAACCGTATTTCGAAACCGTTCGTGTTTGAAGTAATCTGGCTGACAAACTGAAATAAAACTGTGTTGTTTGTGTCCTTAAATCCCATCTATCTAACTACAGAATTATTCTACTAGGAAAAGGGGGCAGAATTAATCCGGATCCGGGGACACGTCTAATTTAATTTATTCACAATTTTTTAAACAATTTTTTTGGATTCACACTTTTAAAAATTTTCCACATTTTTCTTATTCACACTTTTCACAATTTTTCTATTCTATTGTTAATTTTTCACATTTTAAAAATTTTACTTCATTTTTTTTATTCACATTTGCACCATTTTCAAAACTTTTTACGGTTGCCTTCAAAAGCCCCGTTTGGTTTCAATCAATCGGTTCTCCATTCTACTCACACATCACCCAGCACGCAAACACTTCCCGTCGATTTCGACCGACCATTCCAACTTACTTCTTTTCACAACATGCCATCCAAAGCCCAATTATCGCACCCTATCAGCCTCTTCCCTTGTTTTTCGGCCTGGTGCTCAAATTCGTCTCCCCAAATTCTCTCTAAACTAGCGTATACTCTTCAAAACAGCTGGCTGTCCACCCCTCGCCAATAAAATTGCACCAATCTGTTCCTTCGTTTCAACTTTACTGTACTCCTTGCTCATTACGTACGAAGGACCTAGGCGGAGCAAAGAAAAGTCAAAGTGAAAGTGTGATTTATTATCAGCCTACAACTGGGACGTCTTTCTCATTTCGCTTCTTTTGCATAAAAGTGTGACATTGACATACACTTATTCAGAAATGGGCTTGGGTTGTGGTTGCTGGCCAAACAAGAAAGTTTTTCTAAACAGAAGAAATAGAGCCTTTCCCAAGAAAAATATACCGTATGCCGTGGTTCAGATTTGTAATTAGTCGACCCATTACATCGTTTCCAGCGGGTCACAATTAAAACATTCTTTGCATATGCGAGCTCGAGATGTGGAATGTAAGCATTTCTTTTCCTACAATACGCGTGCGCAGAATATCTCGCCAAAACTCTCGTTTCAGCTGAAAATCGAGGTGAAGAAAACACTTAAACACATTCAAAAATGTCAAGGAAGAATTTGCATAATCCGTAATTACAAAAATGAATTATACTCTGAATCAAAGTTTTCGAAGCGCGTAGATAAATATGATTGGTTGCAGTTGCCAGATTGTATTGACTCGTACTACATTTGCTTATCTTTCCTGCAGAAAAGACTTCCGTGAGCACACATCGTATACACAATACCACGCCAGGCGCGGATTCAAAAGGGGGCAGAGGGGCGGGGGATGGGGTGGGGGAATGGGGGAGGGGGCGCAACATCAACAATAACGCAAACGGGAAATAAGCAGTGCAACTTCCTCACACCCCTGTTTTCTCTTAGGTCAGCCCCTTCCCTTTTTGGAATGTCTAGATCCGCGCCTGCATGCTCTTAGAATAAGGCCAGCAGTTCGCTCATTAACAAATCCAATGCAAAAAGCACAAACAGATAATCAGACGCATGACAGTTTTCATGTTTTATTATGGAATTTATCTCTGACAAAACTTGAAAAAAAAAAATCGAAAAATATCAGCCTCGAAAAGCGATAGAATAGATTCATTTACAATATTGCACCACGTGACCTCTTCTTATCGGCTACCTTCTTTTATGCTGAAAAGGTATTGAGACCACGATTAAACGTATCACATGATTTCTCGCATCTGACGGACTCCGAAAATGTGGAAATAGAAAAAAGGGGTGAGATGCATTATCCGGTGTTAAAGCAGGGAGACACCTCCTTGGTTAAAGTTTCTTAATTTCACTTATAGACAGGTAATTAATCGTCAAGTTCCCTTAATTTAATATACATGATCAAAAAGAAGTAAGAAGTACAAAGAAAATCAAGGACAATGTCTCGTAAATTTGCTGGGAAACGGAAAGCCACTCCCGTCAGATGTTGAGAATTTCAGACGATAACAAATAAGTTCTAAGAACTTCCAAACAAAGGCATGGCATCTTGACCTTTAAAACCAGACGTGATATTTCGGACGTTTCAAAACGAGGTAAATTTTGCGGTCCTAATGGACTGTTCCGCTAGTCTCTGTGTGTAGGCATATACGGAATAAATTTTCTTGAGTGTTTTGGCGATCATACCCAAGACGAAAAAAGGCTTTCCAAAGTTATAAAATACGATTTTTTTTTCGGTCCGCGCTTTATGCTATTCCCCAAGGAAACATCGAAAAGTAGACAAATGACGTCTAAACAACTCTAAATCACTTCTGGAGGTCTTTGACATTTTGAGACTGAGGCCTAAAAATTGCGATCAGGAAAATTGAGCTGACATCTTTGTTTGTCATTTAAGTCCTATATAGCGCACCTTCCGCTAAGAACATTTCAGAATCACCCGTCAATTGTATTTTGCATGACCTCAGCGTATCTCCTTATGATATGCTTGCTGTAGATGATCATGCGCAGTAGGTATGTTGTCGCTAAGCGCCCGACAGTACCTTAGTAGCAATTAAGGGTCATTTTGGAGGAATAGCAATGCGCAGGTGGTCACCCAAAGATCTTTGCGTACGACATATAGACGTTGTGCATTGACTACACATTGACGTCATTCTTCAGGGCAAAGCAATGGAACACGTTGCCGCACGCATAAGACTTCGCCCAACACGTGTAACGGGCTAAGGGTTGGTTTACTATTCCCCCAAGGGAGGGCGTAATTTTTGAAATGTGACATCATATGCATAAAGTGTATATATTGCAGTCCAAATTTCGACTACTACGATTCCTACAACGGAAGTGAGGAAACTGAGCCATCTCAACAGCTCAATCCCATCAAAATTTCCACGATTTACTTAGTCATTTCTTACCTAGTTCACTATCCAACCGGGTTACTGAAAATATGAAAATATATTAAAAACCAACAGTGTTGTGCACAACATGATTTTCAACCTCTTAAAATTGTGGTTGCTTCCAAAATAGCCTATTAGAATGTTCCACTAGTACAAATGAATTCGTACACGCAATTATTTCATTGGAATGTAGACCCACACGAATCAAACATCATCTAACCGTTTCATTTCACCAAAATATCACAACTTGAAGTCACAAATTAATAAGACTGGCTTACTCTCTACACAATATTTTTAAATTGGTGATGATTTTTCATTATTTTTGAATAATAATAATAATAATAATTTACTTGTGACAACACTGACAAATGGAAGCATAAAATTGTGGTTATTGGAAGCACTGAAGTAGTTTTCACTCCTTAATACTAATAACAAATTCTTTTAATATACACACAAATAAAGCCTCCCACGCTATCACAATGGAAATTAATTTCTACGCGACCATAAATTTCTAGTTTTGGTTATCTTTCAAAGTTTTAATTACAAGGAGTAAAGAATGAAGAACTGACGTATAAAATAACTTACACTACCATAAAGCAGCCTATGATGAGTAGAAACTATAATTAATCACCGGGACCACCAAAAGGATTAAGAAGGCGTGACGTTAGACGCTGACAAAATTATTCTAACATGACGTCACTCCATGGTTGTAAGAAGCAACCGTTACACATGTTTCACTCCAACAATGCGCAGATTTAAAGAGTTAGAAATATTAGTGGTGGTCGAAGGGGGCGGGGGGGGGGAGGGGAGGAGTCGAAGAGGGAAGGGGTTTTGGTGATGGGGAAAGGCAGGGGATAGTGGTGGGATTTTAAATACTTCTAACAAGCCAATCACTCTCTAAAATACAATGTACATGCGATCAACAAGTCTCTTAAAAAATAAAAAAAAAAATATATATAAAATCATGCACCTTGTAAATCAATAGCAACGAAGGTATGAAGAAACACGAACAATACGGTATAAAGTTAATTAGTGACCTTTTTAAAAATTACAGACAATTTAACAAAAAAGGCCATAAATAAAAACGAGGCAAGTGCTAACATGGTACCATACCACCGACCTATTAACTTATCTAATACCGTAATGTATTGGCACACCAGCTCCAAGCTGGCAACAATGAAATGAAACATAAAATCATGCACCTTAGCAGATCAAGACAGGTTTTCATTACCAAAAGGCTATCTGGCGTCTACTTGTTCAGTTGTTACGTCCAGTGAGCTGGTCAGGCGAGTGTCTCTTTGGGGTCGGAACTCCATTAAGGAGCATTTTCAGGCTTTCATCTGTAGAGGAATATAGCCTACAAGGCATTCCTTAAAACCATTAAACAATTCATGGTTCTAGAGATTTTAAAGGAAGGCAATTACTAGTGTTCCTGAAGAGAACGCTCTGAATCCCCTTCACCAAGACTGGTCCCTACTTCGTCAATGCCCTGCAATTCAGAATGCCTAGTGATTTGTGTGTTAGTCTAGACTGTAATATAAGGTCATATGTACCCGTTTCTGAGCCTGCGCTAACGGCTGTGAATACAGCCGTGAACGCACATCTACCATGCTGTAAATATTACCAGCACTGAAACTGAGAAGATGTTTCCGTCGAAATACAGACATTTGATTGAAACATCAACCACCAAGGTCTCCTTACGAAAGAAAAAAAAATCGTCAAGACGGCAGTGTACCGTCAGAATTTTATACTAACGTCAACAGGCCGGCCGCATTCCCTTCTTCTTAAAGACCCAGACCTATTCCAAACATTGTCCCTCTTGGACCAATGTACCTTCTTCCTCATGACCTGCTTGGCGATCAATGAGTATATACAATCTTCGTTTAAAGTAGGTGTCCACATATTCTAATACACTTCAAACTTCGAGAAATTTAACTCTTGGTACATGAAAACAAAACTTTCAGCAAACATACAAAAAAATATACTCTTTTGGAGGTTCAACATCTGTCGATTTCTACCTTTTTTCACCCACAGAAAGATTAATCCTTGACGAAAGATGTCGGCAGATATTGATTATCACAGCGATAACAAGGATTGCACTTTATACGGACAATGGTATCCATGACAACGAAAATAAACAAGATTGATGGGCTTACACTATGAAAATATTTAAGTCTCGTTCCGTGAGCGAAAGTAAGAAGTCACTCATATTGACGAGACAAGAGATCACTGATACGAAAATAGCTCTCTCTCTGATATATAACCCTGATCATCTTAATATTGATTATGTAAACAAATTCGACATTTTCCAAAACCTTCTCCTTTAATAGGTCGCAAAAATTTGACATTTTGTAAAAAAGATCTGCTTTTGATGTTATAACCTATATCTCAGCGCTATCATGATTTTGTTTGTTGTATGATTGTTTGTCTATGTAGCATATTAAGTACTGACACCTCAAGACCTTACACAATGAAGTCACGCGACATCAATTTAGGGGCACTGCAAAACAATGAAGTACACTAGACAGTAGACACGCGAGGTAGACTCTGCACTTGCGCAAAGGAGACAATGCGGTATCGACCATGCAAGGATCAGCTGTCTCAACCCATTTATTTGTGCAAGTGGCGTTGCTATTCCCTCCCCTTATTGGGGCGCTATTTCTAAACTGTGACGTCATATGCATAAGGTTCTTAGAAATCCTTAGCTTTAGTTAGATTTATAAACTAAGGTCTTTGAGGTTGGTCAAACATCCGGTTTTTCCGTTTACCTAGCAATGATGGAGTAAAACTTGAACCGCGCACAGCAATATGATCAACATGGGGATACTCCACTAGTGGAGTAAAAACAACCGCTATACGTGGAAAACAATCCCACGAGCACAGACGCGCAACACATTCGTTACAACTCCAAAACCTTGTTGCCATGGGTAGAAAACGTAAGCGACGCCTCTCCGACCAATTCCATAAAATAAAACACACACGCGGGCGCTACCAGGTCATCCCCATAAGCCGAAGCCGCTTGCCTCTTTTACCCTCAATGTGATGAAAAATTATGCACCAATACGCTGCGACGTAGCTGTCAGTTTCTTGAAGTTTTAACAAAAAAAAAAAAAAAACAAGGAAAAAGGAAAAAGAAGTTTAAAAAATAAAAATAATGGAAATAAAAAGAGTTCCTAGTGACTTTCACATAGAAGGGCCGAGCAGGTCAGCCGTGCAAGGCTATTGCAAAATGTACATAATCGAAACACTTATAAACGCATCACAATTTTATAAAATACCTTGTCATCCAGTCTCACCTATTTTCAGGCCTTAAATATGATTCTTACTCCCACTTGAAATGAAGAAGGAAGTCAGTTAATGCAAAACGGAAATATCTCATACCATGTGATTATGACGTAAACTGTAAACACTTACATAAGTATCTTACGTGTGTATACGGTACAAAACTGTATTACCATGCCGCGATGGGCAGAAAGCCAGGGAGTTAATTTCAGGTAAAGCATACTTGTCATGCCTATACCATACGTTTTAACTCGGTAAACCAACACATGCAGAGGTGACATAACCCGTTCCATTGAAAGCTTTAACTACACATACTTCACAAGTGTAATGGCTGTGCAACAAACTTAAAATGCAGAACCACTCAGTGTTTGCCCTTTGGAGGGCGTACTTGTCCAATTGGGACGTTTAGCTCCTTAAGGGAGCAGAACTCCTCCGGGAGTAATCGTTTGGTTTTCGCCCCTTGGCTCTTCGCCAGAGAGTCGAGGGGACTTTAAGAAAAAAAACTTAAAATGCAATAAATTTCAAATATCAAAATTTTCCAAGGTAGGCTTTTCAGACTATCAATGGTGAAATAATGAAGTGGAAGTTATAACACAAACATTACATAGCCAAGAGATGCGTGTCTAGAACACCTGCATATCTGGAAAACGCAATAGCAAATGCATAACAAGGCCTTGAACAGTATATTATATTATATGGTAATCAGAGAGGAAAGTCGGAGAGGTTAAATTAAAGAAAACAGGCGCAGTATACTTCACTTCTTTTAACCCACCCAAAAGGTTGTGAGGTATGAAATGTAGTTTAAATGGCTGCACAGCCAACCAATAAGCGTACGACCTGTTTGGGAAACTTGTTTGTAAAACAGAAATGGCAACTTTTAACCGTGACGAGGAAAACAAAGCTTACACAATACAAAAAACTACACTTTTTGGTAAAATTAAAATTAGGAACCATGAACTATTGCAATAATTTTGTCGGAAGCCCGCGTAAGAGCAAGAAAGTATAACTGAAAATATACGAACGTATATTAATGTCACAATAACACGGAAAGCGAAAACTGACGCTTAGCAAAATGAGAGGTTATTGCCCCCGAAAATAATCGTGTATGAACCACTTAGGCGTCTTTTTACTATCTTTCAACTTTAACATATTCTCAAAATTAACATAACCATAAAGCCCATTTTTGTTAAAATTCCAAAGCAAAACCCAATGAATATACAAAATATCTTCATACAGCTGGTGGCATTTTAAAACACGTGGCAACACAGGTTGTGCATAACGGAGTGTAAAATTAGCTTGTAGGAAAAACGAGTTGGGGAAACATCCGAAAAGGTACTTATCTACGTATTGCTAATAGCATTTCCAATGCAATTTCCTGTTACCCTTTTATACAAAATAACATTTCGCAGATGCAAGGTGATAAATGAAATCAATGGTTGAGCGTTGAACAAGCACCTTTCATCTTTAATCAATAAAACCGCAAAAAGCAAGACGAAGAATTTTTCCCGCAAATATTTCTTAAAAACCTAGAGAAGGTTTCTTCTCTAACAAGATAATTCTATCTGAGATTGTATCAGTATATTGTGCCGAGTCTTTGACCTTCTTGTCTAATGGATACCACTTCACTGTGGGATATTTTTACACTTACAAGGAATCTGACTGTTTAACTTTCGTTCTTTTTTATGCTGCATCTAAAATTTTACGAGTTTCGAAGTATTTAGAGGTTTACACCGACGAAAATAAACTTCGATCAAAAGGTTAAAGAGAGAAGCCGGCAAAATATTAAAGGCGACGTGCTACTCGAACATCACCGAAATATTACAAGACAGAAGATATTGTTATTTCCCTAACAAGCAAATGGTACTAAAAGACCATTTAGAATACTCCCTTGGTAATTGCGTAAACAATTTCTAAATATCACTCCTGTTGAAGGATGCAATTTCCCATATAGGACATCCAATGTTCATATCCTAATCCTAACATTTTTTCTTATGTGGACCCTTTCCAGCCGGCAATTACAATGGATTGTGAGATAGTCTTTCAACACGTGTTTGTCAATATTATTTTACTGTAGCATAAACGAACCACACAGAGACTATCCTTTATAATTGCGAATTCGTGAAAGGAAAAATTATTCCAATTTTCACTACCATATAAAGAGGTCACAGTGCGCACTACTCATGCCTGGTGATGGACTTACCTAACTAAACATTGTTGCATATAAATTCTCATTCAAAACTGTGTATGCATCTTTTCATTTTAAAGACTGCTCATGATTCATAAAATAAAAGGTCTGTACCTATTGACTTCCTGTTAAAAATGTTTGACATTAATTTCCAACATGATTTTGTTTGTTCCTTTAGAGATGAAGCAAAAGAAATTTAAGTAAATATTTCATTTGCTTCAACAATTATAAACACGTGTTCATTGCTTTCATTTTCGTGTCCTATATTCATTTGAAGGATCTTGCTTCTAGGTTTCCAAACTTCCTTAAATTACATCATATGTAACCCTTAAAATGCACAAATTTGATTTAAAAACAGTGATTGCAAAAACAGCCCTGCAAAATGATGGATGGTTGTGGATACGACGATATGCTTGTCGTACAAATTTTTTTAAGGTTAACCGTCACACTGACAGACAGTCAGAGACAAGGCACGTGGTATAGTAAAACTGCAGCATAGGCTCAGGAAGAGGTCACACTTTGATCTGGGTTTCTCAATAAAAATTAACATGACTTATTCAGTTTTGTGCGTTTTACCTGTGGTGAGTTGCAAACTTCAATTCAAAAACTCGACAAAACAAATTCTGGAATATTCTCTCTTCATCTTCATCATGATTGTATAATTGAAATTTTGAAATTTAATTCATGATTTATCTATACACGGTATAGTGTTCAAAATTGCACTTAATATCGCGGAAATGGTTTCAAGTTGACCTTTATTGTTCTAATTGTTGTAGTCCCAAGTACTGGTCCTCAAGGCACTTGCATTAAAATACTCTCTCAAAATTTGCATATTGTGGAAAATGTTCAAGTTCATCGTTCAGCCGTGAGAGAATGATTGTTAATTCTTATTGGCTGACGGGTGGTACGATTACAACTTCCCGACCATTCGTTGGTCTCCATATAAGAGTCTGCGCATTGTTTGCATTCGGTGCTTTGAGCGCCTCTGGCGGAGGGATCTCATTCTGCGATGGTTCTAGGATGGTTGGCTGGTCCTGAATAACCGGATCGAGTAGTCTTGCTCTACGACCTAATGCCTGGGAAGGATCCACAGCAATATTTATGCGCATGCGCCATTTCACGGTGCGCAACACAAATTTTTGTCCTGTGCTTTTATTGATGGCAACAAGCCACACAGTGAAACTCTGGTCACGCCCTAAATGCGTGAGTTTTACCTCGTGACTATTACGCACTGGAATGTCCCATGTGATGGAGGGATGGAAGTTATCGTTCATACGCAAATGGCAAGTAGTATAGCAGGACGTTGGACCTGTAATGGTGGCGACTTCTGTTGTGCATCCATACCATGGGTAGTGTTTACCATCCGAATCACTGACAAACTTTTGTTGTTTACTCCTCAGAGGGGGTATTTCCCAACTGGATCTGAAAGAGGTAACAAAACAAATAATGGTTCTATTAGTTTTGACTTTTGAGGACGTTTAAACGAATATTGAGTTCTAAAACAATGCCAATGTATACGTTTGTAACCTTCTTAACATAAAACGTGTAACAAATGAAAAGGGAAACGATCTTTGTCCTGAAAGGGAAAGCAATCCTGATTATAGTACATCGAAATGAAAAACCAAACTCTGATTTTCTCAAAAAAGATTTAACCATTTAGTATTTTATATCATGTCACATTATGTTGTTGTAAACATGATACACATACTAACATAAAATACGAAAAGGTAACGTCCCAAGCAGTTAAAAAGAACACTTTGCTCTTTGTACTTCAAGAGTGACAAACAATTACGACAAGACTATAGTGTGCTTGTTGCGTGCATAAAATGGCTCTGACACCTACTTTCTTTCATCATATGAAAATGTCCATGGCCTTCACAACAAGCATTCTATAACCTTTTCAAGTCCATTTTCTAACAAAATGACGTGCATTTCAGCATTTTACAATAGGTGGCAAAACCACATTGAAACTGGATTAATTTATGGTATTTTCAGTAATTTTCATACGCCGTGTCTTACCGAATATTAAACTGAAAAGGAAAGTTGGCGATGTTTTCATGACTACCTCAATTAATGGAAAAGACTTGAACAGATATGCTGTTAAATTTGAATACTTAAGTAAATTAATGATCGACTGTAATCATGAAGCAGTTGAACTATGCCTTTAAAATTTTAGATAAAACAGCAGAAAAGAGAAAGCCTCGTTTTGCAACAGGTACAGCATCATGTATGAAAATGAAATATCTGTCATGACATAGGTACAGCTCTGTACAGCTAATATCAGAGATGCCAACATTTACATCCAGAAATCAGGGAGGTTTCACACAGGAATTAGGGAGATTTTGTAGAATTACATGCAACGCAATGGGGGGAAACTTGCTTGAATCAGGGAGATTGTCACATTTGCTATAGTTGGAATGGACAAAAATCCTTGAGAATCAGGAAGAGTTGGCATCTCTGAGCTTTGCATTCAATACAGGTAGGTTGGCTATTGTAGTGTGCGGTCATTTACTAAATATTTACAGCAGAGATTTCATGACTTGCTCAATTTATGAAAAAGACAAAAATTCCAACACCACCCAGACTCGAGGTGTGATATTTCTAATGCATTTTTATCCTCAGACCGTGACTTGCTCGAAAAGTAAGGACATTTTCTGTCATTGCCAGAGCAGATTTAAAGAGGGAGAGCAATCGGCAAAAACTTTTTTTTAAAGCAATAGCTAAATCTCACAACTTTTCTATGATTTATCCAGGAGTGGCGCCAGGATTTGTCCGACAGGGGGCCAAGCTCCCCGACAGGGGGCCTGAATTTCAAGGCCCCGACATATCCACAAAGTTGATGTTATGTCCCGGTGGCACAAAACTTGGTAGAGGTTTTTCTAGGCGCGCGGGGTTACACATTAAATCGTACTAGACCTACGTAATCGGGTAATAAGGCTCCAAGATGGGACCAGAAATTTGCCTGGAAATTTTTTCTCTTCTTTTGAACCAAGATTTGAAAACTAAGGGCTTATTATATTGGAGAAATTTTTGGCTTTAATGAAAGAAAATTTGGTTTATTGGTAAATTTACACTGAAAAATTTCTTCTTTCCATTAAGTGATACGCCTTTCAAGAGCAAAATTAGGTAGTATGCCGGGTGATTAACAGAGTTGGCTTTGATTATTTATTGTACGGAGCATCCATCGAAATTGGAAAATTTTGCCACTTTCAACGATCTAAAGCTTATATTGGACAAAACTGTAATTTTCATCAAAGTTTTGGGGTTTTATGGAAGAATCTGACAGTCTTATGAGAAAAATCAGGTATGGGGTGTTCTGTAGTTTTGCTGGGGTTACTGAATTAACATCACGCAGATTCAGACCCACGGACGATATTGGAACATTCTCCCGAGGAAAAAAAGTTTGGCTTCTCATATATTTGAAGTTTTATATTTTATTTATTGTCATAGGCGTACGGGAACGTTTCAGTTTGGGAGGGGCACAATTGTTTTTTGTCCAAAGAAATGTAATCATGCCCAAAAGACTATCTAAATCGAGTGCACAGAATTTTTTGAAAAATAGATAACCTCCAGACATCAGAAAATGGCTTTTCCGGGCTCGTAACTAGAATAAAGAAGTCATTACTTTCAGATTTCTTTCGCAATAAAATTTTCACTGCATAATACTGTCCCAAAACGAAGAATAACTTTAAGCACGCATTGTTCTAAAAAGCAATCTGTTCGGCCAAAACACTTTCTCTATGCCTGTATGCGGAGCGCCACCATCAGTTGGCGCGGAGCGTGCAGAAAATTGTTTAAAATCTAGACCCTCAGATAGCCGGAATGGCATTTCCCAGACTTGTAACGAGAAATAAGTATTCGTTACTTTGAGCCTTCCTTTAAAATGAAAGTTTCACTTCAGTAGAAAAAAACCAGACTTGCTAAATGATCAGAAAAGTACTAGATAAAAGGTACCGCTACAACTAGATGTAATGGTCTTGTGTCTTTTCGGGGGAAACTATGTAACGGAATCGAAAACATACTATAATGTTTTTGACTGTATGAAGAATCTTCGTTGAATTCAATTGCAAGGTCCACAAAATAGATGAATTTTTTTACGTGACTGGCCGAACTCCAGGATATAAATAGTTTTACTTCCAATGTATTTGAAAATATGGCACGTTACAAGGTGCCTCCAAATGAAATCTCAGTCAGACTTATGTGGGACATATTCTCACACCACTGTTTATCATTATGTGTAACTGAAAACTCCAGGATATAAATGGTTTTACTTCCAATGTATTTGAAATATGGCACGTTACAAGGTGCCTCCAAATAAATTCTCAGTCAGACTTATGTGGGACATATTCTCACACCACTGTTTATCATTATGTGTAACTGAAAACGACATTGTCGATATTCATTCCTGTTGTGAGAATTCGGTTTTCCGGGCAGGCCAGATGGCAGACCATTCGGTGCTGAATGCACATGAACAGCCTCTCGTCCGTTATGTAAGGATAATTCGGAATTGTGCGTTTCCTTGAGAATATGGTCTTCTAGTAAGCAAAATCAAGAAGATCGCCCGAGTGACTGAAGTTTATCGGGCCCAAATCTTTTATTGTGAGTTTGTTGATGAAGGTTCCCCGACGAAGTTGGATTCTATCAACAATAGGGGTTGGGTAGCCGTCCTCGACGGGGGCATGACCTTGCGCGCACGGATTGAAAATGGGATTCAGATATGCATTAAAATAGCGTTAAAAGAGGAAAAAAACTACTTCTTAAAGAAAAAATCATGATCATCCATCTAGTAACTTCAGTCCTTTACGTTTTTCATGTTCAGGCCTCCGAGAAAAAATTGACGTCCTTCCCCGGAGGGGGAGGAGATGGGACAAGGTACGTGGATAAGGTATAACAGGGCTAAGAAATGATTTAAAATCTATTCCGATGTGTATTAAAATAGCATTACAAAACAAAGAATATGTTCTAGATCGCACATCCAATAACTTCAGTGCTTGTAGGGTTTTTTGTTATTTTTTTTGTTGTTGTTGTTTTTGCCTCCCCGACGGAATCGCCGGCCTGCCCCCCCCCCCCCCCGGGCTTGCGCCACCCCTGGATTTATCTTCAAAGTATCTCTTATAATATGTTAGGATTTAATTCAATATTTCATATTCAATGTAAACCAAGTAGTGACTCTTAGTAAGTTTCACATCTGAAGAGAAAAAAATATCGTCACATGACTTTCAACAGCCAACCATGAAATAGAACACTACTTCAGGTTGTAGTGACGGCATATCATCTTTAAGCACGAATATTGCGTTTAAAGTGCACTAACATGACACACAAAGAAAAAAACATTAAGTCTCAACATAAAACACCAACACCAATGCTTCATCACCTCAAAATATAATAAGTTTGATGAGTTAAATCATTTGAAGTTTGGAAAGTTTGGGTGTCTAACATATTATTCTTGAACAGCAAGTAACTGGATTTCTATCTGTGAGAAACCTATTTCTTGAAAAGAAGGCTACCGTACTATCTAATTTTGAACAATCTATCATTTTGTGTACAAAAATATTGGTTTTAAAAATGTTTTCTTTAAACCAAACGCAATATTTCCCTTGGACGAAATGAGTGCACAACAACAAAAGCCCTGCGAAGGCGGTCGGTTAATTGAATATACTCCTACAACCACCGTGCTATTTAAGAGATTTACCAAAATAGGTAATTGCTAATTTTTACAAATGACCCGACGACTGTATGAGCTGTCACGCTCGGCTAACAACGGTAAACATTATTTGTAAGCGAACAACACACATTTAATTTCTGATGTCATTGTGAATGCTCCCTTACTCTTCCAGATGGAATTTTTCCAATGAAGTCACGAATCGTGAAAAGTGGCCTTGTTTTAATTACATGTGTACCTTGGGATAATCCTTAAAAGAAAAAAAAAAGACTGACGAAGTTTATGGGTGCTTTTACACTTGATCCGGACCTGATCGCCTGATGTTATCAGCATATCGAATTACGTGTATGGCTTGATCCTGGTGCATTTACACTTGTCTCGTACTCTGATCCTCCTCTGTGCTTCACCGGAAGGGGCTCCAAATGAATTAAGAACACACATGCGCGGGCGTATCAAAATGCAAACAAGACAAGAGCCCAAGGGCACTATGGTTCCTTGTATCTCAGATGATATTGTATTAAGGTAGTCACAAAGTAAGGCATAATTTGCACCTTTAACCCCAACTGCCCAATGACTTTTGGCCATCACCCCAAAACAAAGGGACACATTAAATTTCAAAATCATCCAAACACTTTTAGTTTGAGAGAAAGGGAACACTGAACTTTTCAAATTATCACACTGCACACCGTCCACTTCCATGCCACAAATACATTCATCACCTTTCACTAAAATGTCATTTACTAGAGTTTGGGGTAGTATAGGAGGTTAGTTAACTGCCTTTTTGGTCAATCTCAACAATTCAAATCCAGGCCTTAAAAAGAAGTCACAAAGGTCAAATACAGTCAAAGTAGATCAAAACTGAAACAAACACAGTCTCTTAAGCACCAAAGAAATTTAACAGTCATCTGGTCATTCCTGACCACCAAAATTTATGATGGATGACTAGAAATTATGTCATGGTTGTCCTTTGGACTACCCAATGTGTTTGCCTTAAAAGCAAAAATAAGGAAAAGCCCAAAATTCTGCTACTTAAGGCAGCCCAAGAGTGATTTATTACCACCAATTTCTTCTTCACAATTTGGCTAGAAGACCAAGAAACAAACAAAGCTCTGTAGAATCTAATAAATGACTTTCAACTTGACCTCTTAACCTAAAGAGGGTGTTATAAACAGCATTGCAGTCCCTAGGGTAAAAAAGCAGAGGTAAAGAAGAGAAACTGCTTTCATATTTTACTATTGAAATTGGAATCTTAGCTTGCACTGTGAACAACTTTATTCAATACTGTATGTGAGGAAAAGGTTTTTTTAATGATAATTGCATTACCGTCCTGATTGTTAACTAAACTGCTTTTAGACTGAGAGGGGGTTATAATTCTTCTTTTCCTTTATACATTGCATATGTCTAAAGGCATTAAACTTTCAGCTGGACTTTTAAACCAATTCAACAAAGACCCAAAGAGTCTTCACATGCACTTTACTTAGACGAACACAACTTTCCATTATTTCCACTATGTTACTTGGTTATTGAGTAATTGCACCACATACCTGGCATTGCAATAGGCCTACATATGACCTACTTGTACACACTAGCCTGTCACTTAAATGTCAGTAACTCAAGTAACGAACATCGTAGGAGGATAGTGTAATAGCCTTTTTGGTTCGTCTGATCAAGACAAATCTTGACGTCACAAAAAAGTCACAAAAAGTCACAAAAAGTCACAAAGGCCAAAAGGTCAAATGAGGTCAAGGGGGTTCATCACGTGCATTTCACTTAGAAGAACACAATTCTCCATTACACCACCCCTCTAAAATGTTTCAGTGGCAAGATATCAATAAAACATTACTTTTTGACCTTTTGACCCTTTCCAATTATTTTGGTTAATGTACCAACATTTTCACCTCCTACCAATCTAACTTATCCTAAAATTATGCCACTGCTTGAGCAACGGATACTGAGTTACAGCTACTAACAGAAATTCAGTTTTTGGGCTCTGGTGATCACCAGTGACCTTTGACCTCCACCAAAAACGATAGGGCACATCTACTCCACAACATCTACATACATACCAAGTTTGAAAAAAATTGATCACTCGGTTATTGAGTTATCGCACCACATACCTCGCATTCCAATCCGTCACATACACACACACACACACACACACACACATACATACGCCAAGGTGACTGCATAGGTTCCTTTGTTACACAAGGAACCAAAAATGGGAAAGCACATGTGTAGACTTCTGCCAGACTGTCTCCAGACGGGAAGTCGACCAAAGGTTACCATTAATCTCGGGTCACCATTGATACGGATAGCATTTACACTTCAAATTTGATCGCCTGCTCGGGGTCTGATCTTTCCTCTTACTGAGATCAAAATCGGGTGATCAGATCCGGATCTGATCTACATTTGCACTAGCAATTGGATCTCGAGCAGTGGATCAGACCCCGCGCAGACGATCAGATCCGGATCAAGTATAAAAGTACCATATAATCGTACATTTCTTGGTCTTTCTGTTACCGTGATGTCGGAAACAAACGTGTAGAATGAAATGGATGCTGCATGTTGACCGCGTGTTTGGTCTAACGGTAGAACATCCGTATCTAGCGCGGAAGGCCAGGGTTCGCTTCCCAGGTCGAGTCATACCAAAGACTCTAAAAAAGGAACCTACTGCCGTTGTGCGTGATGCTCCGCGTGGGCAATGGAGTAGGGAAAAAAAGCCAGTCAGCCACAACTGGAAAAAAGGCCGGACTTGAACCAATAGGTTGGAAACTGGGCGGTAAAACTCCATCTAACTAAGTGCATGTTGCATGCATCCGGCATGCAAAATACTGTACGCTGTCCTAACACAATTGCAACGACCGACTAAAGACTTTTATTTTGAAGGAATACAAGCCATGAAACTCCCTACATTGTGTTACTTAGAGATACGTATAGCAGCATTTCAAGGTGAGATTCTGGTATGCTGCTTGTGTTATTACGCACATTTTGCCGATCGAGAAGATGGGGTTTCATCGACCTGCTTCTTTCATTCAAATATAAACCAACAAAACACCTAAAATGGCACTTTTGCCCTCCTCATCCTCTATCCTTTCCCTTACAGAACCCCAGATAGGTGAATAAGTAAGAAAAACACATCAGGCTTTGACAACCTGCAGCTGAAGATGTGGCAAGTAGGGCGCATTTTAAACGAGAAGAACGCCATGAATAAACGCACACAAAGCGGCACTGATAACGTGTTACATCAGCTAAACTACACAGATTGTGTACATGAGCCATTTAAGTTTATTTACGGCTAACATGATTCAATATGTCTATCAGACGGAATTAGGCACTGCCCTTATACAAGTTGAGAAGATGGGATGTCATCGACCTGCTTCTCTCTTTCAAATGAAAGCCGAGAAACAAAACTTTTATAAATTTCTCATTCCTTACCCTCCCCCACAGAACCCCATACAAATGGACAAATTACAAAACAACATAGGCGTATCAGGCCACGGCAACGCCAGCAGCTAGGGATGCGACAAGTTGGGCGTATTTGAGACGAGACGGAAACTTTTCATGACAGTCGACAAAGCCGTCTGGTGTTTAAGAGCTTAGTTCATCCACGGCCACCCATGATTCATATCTGTCAAGTTACTAGGCATCGCCTCCTTATCCACACATATATGAGTATCATACATTAGTAAACGACTTATGAAGAAGAATCAGAAAAACATCGCTACTCGGACTTCAACTGTATATGTGTTATGAGTACCATCTAAAAGGAGCAGCTACCACAAGAGAATTAAATATGAAACGACAAACGCGTTCTTCCCTCGTGAAGTCCACAAAACCCAGCCCCGGCTGAGTATTTACTATCGCTTTTGTCTTTCACGAGGTACATCTGCATACCCCTATTCGTCGGTCAAGTACGCAATATGCGCTCCTGACAACAGCACTTCATTAACTAATGGAATAAATGGATACCTCTCGCACGTATCAATATCTGCTAATCACTCGGTGACAAAACAGTTCCACACTGCTTAAATTTTGTGCAGCGTACCTACACTACGATAAGATTTTTTTGTCACGGAGTATGTTACGTATGAAAATGAGAGGGACGTTGGAAGACTTTGGGTAATTTGTCACAATGATGCAAATAAAAATGAGGGCGCATTAAAGACTGAAACCAGAATGCAAAAATGCATTGAGGTTTCGATGATACATAAATGTTCCGTTTCAAAGAGTGCCATAATGCACCATTTTCTTCTCATTCAAATGTTATACTAGCATGTACAAAAAATAATTTTGTCATTCCAGATGAGCTTTTGACCTTAATAAAAGCCATACATAGCTCGACATACAAACAACAGACAGACAAATGGACAAATAGCTATCTTGAAAGATAATATTTAAAAAGGTTTCCAGGCTTTGACCCCTGGAGACCCCAGATGATCTTTCACATCTGCCAAAAACAATGGGGACCATCCTCTGACCATAATGCATCCACATACCCAAATATGAAATCTATCCGAGCTTCCTACCTTGAGATATCGTGTTAACGAGTTTTTCAGACTTTGACTCCCGGTGACCACAGATGACCTTTGACCTCCGACAAGCACAATAGGGACTATCTACTTACTATAACACGTCCACATACCAAATATGGAATCTATCCAAGTTTCCTACCTTGAGATATTGCATTAACAAGGTTTTCAGACTTTGACCCTGGTGACCCCAGATGACATTTGACCTCCACCAAAAACAATAGAGACCATCTCCTGACCATAGCACACACACAACAAATATGCAATACTGTATATATCCAAGCCTCCAAACTTGAGATATCGTTTTAACAAGATTTTCAGGCTTTGACCCTTGGTGACCCCAGATGACCTTTGACCTCTGCCAAAAACGCTAGGGACCATCTACTGACTATAACACATTTACAATTTAAATATGAAATCTATCCAAGTTTGCTACCTTGAGATATCGCATTAACAAGGTTTTCAGACTCTCACCCCTGGTGACCCCAGCTGACCTTTGACCTCCACCAAAAACAATAGGGGCGATCTCCTGACCATAACGCATCCACATACCACATCTGAAATATATCCAAGCTTCTAAACTTAAGATATTGTGTTAACAAGATTTTTAGACTTTGACCCCTGGTGACCCCAGATGACCTTTGACCTCCATTAAAAACAATTGGGACGATCTTCTGACCATAGCGCACCTACACACCAAATATGAAATATATCCAAGCTTCCAAACTTGAGATATCGTGTTAACAAGATTTTCAGACTTTGACCCCTGGTGACCCCAGATGACATCTGACCTCCGCCACAAAGTATACGGATAATCTTCTGACTATAATGCATCCACATACCACATATGAAATCTGTACAAGTTTCCTACCTTGAGATATCGTGTTAACAGGGTTTTCAGACTTTGACCCCTGGTGACCCCAGATGACCTTTGAACTCCACCAAAAACAATACGGACCATCTCCTGACCATAACCCATCCACATACCAAATATGAAATCTGTCAAAGCTTCCAAACTTGAGATATCGTGTTAACGAGATTTTCAGACTTCGACCCCCGGTGACCCCAGATGACCTTTGACCTCCCCCAAAAACAATAGGGGCCATCTTCTGACTATAGCGCATCCACATACAAAATATGAAATCTATCCAAGTTTCCTACCTTGAGATATCGCGTTAACAAGGTTTTCAGACTTTGACCCCTAGTGACCCCAAATGACCTTTGACCTCCATCAGAAACAATAGGGTTCTTCCTCTCAATATGGCTCATCTATGTGCCAAGTTTGAAAACTGTCAGACATTCCTATCTTGAGATATCGTGTTAACGAGCAAAGCGTCACAAACATACACACACACACATACATACACACATACATACACACACACGCGCCATCATGAATGCATTGGTTTCTCTTATCATCGAAACCAAAAATGAGCTGCATGTGGTTATTTAGTTGGAGTAGTATTAAGGCCCAGTATCTAACCGATTGGTATAAGTCGAGCCGGCCACGGGCTTTTTCCAGTTGTGGCTCACTGGCTTGTTTTCTCTATTCCACTGCTTATGCTGAGCACCTGTCCTTCAATATAAATCATTTCACTGAGAATGGAATGTACCATTAACTTGACATATGACAACCTAAACGAGGTCGTAACATGCAGAACGGGGAATGGGAGGGGAAACTGTCCCATGCCATTTCTAAATATGCACCATGGATGGGATGGTACATAGGCAGTGTATTAACTGCCCCACTTGAACGTCCCACTTTTACCCAGGAGTTTTTACCCAGGATATGACCGCGCCATAGACGGAGACGTGTACTGGACGGAGCGGCTTCACCTTCTGTTATGTTTTAGGTATCGAAGATAGGGGAGATAAGTTAACTAATGGCAGTAGCGTCAATATTAACTCAAATGAGAGTGTGTGGGGGAGGAGACGGGGTATGGCCACTTCCGTCCAAAATTCACTGTGTAAATGGGTGATTTCCAAAATATGGGGGGGGGGGGTTCCCCCGGTCCCCAGGATTAACGTCCATGCCCCGTGGGCTGGAGATTGTAAAACGGTAGTCCACGGTATTCCCTGCCTGTCGTAAAAGGTGAAGGAAAAGGAGGACTTGAAGAACCGCATATGATATTGAAAGTCATGATAGACTTTACATACATTACTTACCTAAGGGGCCGACACATACACAACACGCTCTCACTGGTGTGACGTTCAGCCTGCATTTAAGCGCTTTGGGGATAACTCCCCCCACCCCCCACATTGACCCCAAATTTGATAACGCTACCATGACAAACAGTTTACACTTTACACTGTATATATATTATACTTTGAGGCACAAATTTTGTACCATAACGAAATCTAAGATGAGCTGTTTTAGGTTCCAAAGAGAGAGTGTTTCACGAATTAGGTGGGGGGGGGGGGCTCATGACTCCTTAGACCCTTCCTCCATGTCACACTCCAACATTCCTCCAATGACACAATCTTGAATACGCGAGTAGAAAGATAAAGTGTTAGGGAAACGAGTGACAAATGTGACGAGAAGACTGTCTTTCATTCCCCCGCCCCCAATAAATAAGCCCCGCCTTCCACGATTTAGTCACCTTTTGGGCTACAGATCACGGACAGTGATTAAACGAACGCCATTCATATCCAAAGCTGATATTAATCTCTAGTATAGGTAATTTTACGGTTTCACAAACCAACCTCTATGCTCCACAATGGCTATCGTGGTCTCTCTTGAACGTTTCAGCTAATATATACTGAAACCAAACAAGCACAAAGAACATTCTGTTGAAGGTTTCATTACTTTAAAAGCAGTAAGGTTGTTCTAAGGGACAATCAGAATTGAAAACCGATTCTTTTTACCATTGACTGACTGTCCACATGAACATAGAGGCATTGAAGAGGACTTCCAGGCCAAAGAAACGTTAATGATTTTGTTAATTACTGTTAATTGAGAATTTATTGATATTTTCGGGTAAAAATATCCGTTGATAACATACGCAACTAATACAAGATTTCATCCTTTTAACGTTAAGTCCCCTGTGGGCTGGGGTGGTAGAATATGTCCACGGTATTTCCCGCCTGTCGCAAGAGGCGACTAAAGGGAAACCAAACTTGAACTATACTTGAAAATAAACTTGAACTTTTAACTTTATATCGAGTTGACCAACACTATATAACACATTCGTGTTGGTACGTCGTTAACTCTCATCTAACTAACCTTAAACGTAAACTTGTAACTTTATCTAATGGCTTTTTCAACCTTACCCTTAATTACCACGCAGTTTTACGAACATGTCCGATCCAATTACGCAGTATCGATTTTTAGAATAGAAAAAGTATAATAAAAACAGATTACGCATGCGTATCACGCTGTATGATATTTATTTATTAATCACATCCCTTGTACATAGGAAAGACCATTTGAGCAGACAGGGTCCACTCTGCAGGAACGAACGTATAGTAAATTTCATGTTGCAGTTTAATAAATAGATACAGAATAGCCAATGGTCAACAAATAGAGTTCATTTTATTACTCGCTCCCGGGGACGCCGGAGACTATTTGCACACCGTTAAGCTGCATGGGGCCTTAAGGTATGAGAATATGCAATAACTATGCCATTAATAATGGCACAGCGATACTTGATAGGCAATTATGAGCCGATAGTAGGTCTATAGGGAGGGTTGCGACTGAATATACTAATGCTACGACATACGTTAATTTAGTAACGAAGTTTAAGGATGGAAATATATTTGGACATACGATACACATTCTGACTCGGTCGAATCAATACTCAATCAAGACATATATTTACTGCTAGTCGATGAATAATCCCGAGACAGAATTACGTGGTTGTATTCACGAACCCTTAATATGGGACGTTTGCTACGTAAATCCTAATACTAATTACTATACTAATACTAACTGGGGTTCAGACATATTCCACAGAAATAAGCCAGCTGGAGAAATGCCTAACAAGACGAATGATAATTGCGTTACCTACATTTCGATAACCACACGCAACGTCATTGCGGTGCGCCAATAAATTTAAAGTTGAGTAAAATTAAAATGTAGCGTTTCAAGGGGTAGACTGTTAGCTTCTAAGAATGGTTTGAGTGAATTTTTTAAATTTATCTTCTTACGAACAAAATAATAAATAAATAAATAAATAAATATAAAAAAAAACAGATTCATACTATATGGTTTAACAAGAGATGGCGAGAGACCGACAGGTTTATGTGGAAATTGCAGACAGGGTGGATGACACAACTGTAGGTGCAAGGGGCGGGGTCACGGTGAAGCAATGTTGGGATCAGGCTTTGAAAATGAAGACGTCTAGTTTGAAGGTTCACAAGGACCATGTACGGTATGTAAGCTTCAGGTGTATTAATAAGAGGAAGCTGCCGAGTCTAATAATGGGGAAAGGGTGTTTAGGTGTTAAAAAGGTTTTATTAACACCTTTTACCCCATTTGGTAAACAAGTTCAGATGCTAGGCATAGGTGTTTAATTGCTCAACATATCGCTTTTAAACACGTTTAATTGCAAAACATTTCGCCTTTGTACACGTTTAATTGCTAAACATTAAGGGTTTGACAATTTTGTTTTTTGCCCATGACCCCAACCCTTACAAATGTCACATGAATATATTTTCAATTACAGTCAACAGTTATTTCAGAGGTAAAAATATGATTCGCGGAGCCCGCCAGTGATAGTAATATATAGTTTATATAATCTTTATCATGTAGCAATTTATACGTCATGGTGTTCTTCTACTCGCTTTGAACATCACACAGCCTGGCGACCAAGGCGTTTGGTGGATTTGGACAGTTGCATTGAAACTTGTATGGAGGCGACATCCGGCCATAGAAAGAAAAGTTCCGTTACTTCTTTCATCGGTCAATTTAAGACCATGTACACACTTAACCGCATTTAGCAAGTTGAAGTGGTTTATTCTTTTACACCGCTAGTATAGCCTACCCATTAGATATCAGTTTATGTACATGCTATTAACTGACACAATTGTCTACTTCCGTGGCGGATGCCAATAAGTAACAAATCCTTCCTGTCTCGCAGGTTGATAGAATCACAAAGAAAGTTTATTAATAATACCACGCAAACTGAGGCTTGTACACAATATTAATCATGACAGCCCGATCTTTTGCTTTTCCAAACTCCGCTATATCCAACGACAAAGGCAACAGAAACTTATACATGCAGGAAACAAGGGCCTGACCTTTGTTTCACCAAATACAACTCTTTGTAATACGCGTCATTATTATTACAAGTCATGTAGTGAATATGCGGACACAATGACAAAGAGTGTGGTTAAAAAGATTCAAAAAGATTCAATATATAGCTGCAAATTGAGTACAAAAATATGAAACAAAGCACGTTTTTTTCTACACAACACTACAACATACTGCAACATACCACTCTATACACTATAAACCATTCGTCCTAACAGGAATGAATATATCATAGGAGCGCGAGTCATACCGGTAATCTTGTGAATCAGACATGTACATTTTGGTCACAAGATTTAAATAAAAAAAAAAAAATAAATAAAATTAAATGAATAACAAAACTAAGAAACGGGGCTAATTTTCTAACAAAATTTAGAAGTCTTCCAATTATTTCCCAGTTGCATTGTCAATGAAAACCTGATAACAGTATCCCAGTTGGTTTGAAAGTGAAAAGCATTTCTATCTCATGTTTTCAACTTGAATTTCTTTGTCTACAAAGAGAAGATGCTGAAAAGGGACAACAGAACAAAATCATAATCGTGGTTGTGACTAGCTTGCGCAGCGCCTTTTTGGCTGCCGCCCCTTAGGCTGCCGCAGTAGCGTTGAGCTAAATGAAAAGATCTCGACCCCTAGCGAGGTTGGTTGTGACACAAGTTTCACTACGTTGTAACATGGAAGTACTACCTCGGAGGTTGTATCATTATAGACTATGGGTTTCATATGAACGCTGAGATCAAGCATGTGATGGCCTTTAAACTGACCACAATCCGAATAAATTCAAAATAACACGAGTCATTTACTTTCCTGTCTATTAACTTTCTTCTTTTCAATTCCGTCCGCAAGATTAAGAATTTCAACACCTATTTTGTTTTGATTATTGGCATATTCCATTATTGCAGGCAAGGTCAATCGGGATATGAAATACGGCACGTAACACCTTCCGTGAAGGCTGTAACATGTGTACGAGACACTCCCTATATTCACAATGGGCCGAGAAAAGAATGAAACCGTTTTATAAACAACTAAACTTCACAAATTTCCCGCGCTTATTTTTCATCATCTAGCCTATTGCAACCAAAGGGAGTGATGGATATTGTACAGGTTTCTACAGGGAGTGATTCTTGCTGACACTGAAAGCTATAGTCGTGAAGAACCCTTTTAGGTGTTCCTGAATAAAGCATTCTGTAGTCTTTCGGCACAAAGAACGAATATTCAGTTCATTCTACCAGCCTACGTAAAAGCACACCTTTTTCAAATTGAATGACTAAGTTGCTGACCGTTTGATAAATTAAACGAAGTCAACAAGCGGCCTTTTGTGAAGTGTTAGGAGGTTCTGCACAGCTTTTGTAATGGTGTCGCTTTGTACCACTGGTTTCGTAAACTGAGATGGCAGGATGAGCTTGTACATGACAACGAAAACATATGTTCCACCGCGAAGAGTGTATTGTCTATTGTATTTGGCTGCTTGGTTTTATGTCACCTGCAAAATTTACTTTTATCAGTTCATTTAAAACAATGAAATACATGTGTAACGTCTGGTCATTTCAATTTTTTGCAGGTTGGGAAGACTTTTTTTTTTTCCAAATGAAGGCTGGATGTGGAAACGGGGTCAGGGCTGTATTTAGCATATCTGAATGAAAATGAGTTAGACATTCAGCTACAGCGAGGAAAACGGTTCTCACTAATTTTTGAAATAAAAAACAACATGAAGTATAATGACCAACAATTAGCAAAAAGTGACATAAGAATATTAAATTAAGTCAAGTCTTACAATGAAATGATTAAAAAGCCAGGTCGTACAAAAGCCGGCTGATATGGTCTGAGAGTGTATCCATTGTAAGGGGGGGGGGGGTAGATGTGCACTGTTTAACAAGGTGTTACTTAATTGGCTGTTGCCATTGTATTGTATCGATTGTATTCTTTGTTAGGGTTGAGGATTAGGTTAGGGATTAGGGCTATCGTTAGGGAATTTCTTGCTAAACAGTGCGCATCGCCCCGTGCAGGGAAGACTTTTAACAGGGAGTATGATTATGAACCAGAACAGCTATCCTGTCCATGGATCAAGAGCTACGGTTTCCTTTTTTACTCAATACATTATGATTTGGGTGTTCTGTTCACGTCACAACGTGTGTTACCAAGACGACGATACTAGAATACAGAAAAGACTCCGCCATACTTTGTTTTTCTTTTTCCGAAAAATTCATCTGTCTCCAGGTCGCCGGGAAATCACCTCCCCCCCCCCCCCCGGTTCTTTTTTGGAATGTACCTATCTTTTTATTTTAAAAGAAGGGTTTAAGGTCAAATCAAGTTTTGATATGTTAGAGGGGTATTCACTCTAAGCATTTTGGTGAAATTTGCATTGAAATCCGATGTGTGGATTTCAAGATATGAGCAAGTAAAGTTGTCACATTTTCAGCAAACAGTGAACTTGAAGCAAGTAAATATGACAGCATATTCCTACATTTCAATTGAGTCTTTTGTTTTTCTTTAATCGTTGCAGCCTGTTTTCTCCTCAACAGTGAACTTGAATTATCAAAAAGTGATTGAAATAGTGGCATGAGAACTTCTCAACCTTTGCAATCTCTATGGGGAAGGTCCTATTGCTATTACCGTCAAGGGTCAACACACCATCTGAAAAACAAAGCATTCCTTGTCAACGTGAGGAAGTGATAAAATCTCTGCTGCCCTCAATTTCAATTCGGAACACAAATCTGGAAATTTCATGTGCTGATATCTCGAGAAATACATGTCCGATCTGTAAGAAAATTTCACCACACTGAGTCGACTTAGTTCTTCTTTCACATGTGAAAGTTAATTTTTTGCTTAAACGTCCACTGTAAGGTTTACTTCTTTTTATGGCAAACGCATTCAACCTGCACTTGAAGCTGAAATATCCCCCCCACAGACTGCGTCTCCTGACACAGGCTAAGTTGAAAGCACTGTGTTACATATATGTAAAACAGGAGTGAGGTCTTGAGTTGAAATCTAGTTTGTTCCGGGAGTTGCAACAGACAACTCCCTGGTGTGTTCAATGAGGTCCCGTTTGTTGCCGATCACAGTACTCACTCAATAGAGGTCATTCACTGTACATCCGACCGATTCAAGCTCTTTCATGCGCCAATACAACGTAAAATGAGTCATAGCCCATTTCCATTTCACTATTGCCTATATATCGTCATACCAAAAGCGCGACCTCTCGTTGGGAAATCGGGGACATAATCCTTTGAAACATAAAACCATGTTGCTAGTACGGTAGATAGACCAACCTGGCGGTTGGGTAGGCATGTACTATGCTGTGACAAGTCAAGTTCCGGGTAATTTCTTAAGCGATGTGTAATGTAAAATATACGGTACACTTACACGACACACGACAACGTTGTCGACATGAGATTTGCTTTGTCAGCACAACTGCAGAAGAACTGAATTAAAACCATTTTAAAATGAATTTATTTATTTTTTTTTAATTTGTATTTATTTTACATGTAGCTAGCTGAAACGATTTAAATTGGTATGATCAAGAAACTACGAAACAGGGAAATTTAAAGCGTTGTAACTTCGTCAATATACTCGAGGACGAAAGTTGCTACAGGACAAAGCTGAATATTTTCTTGCAGTGTCTGGGCTGATATCTTATCCGCGGAGCGGACTGTTTTCTAAGCCCATCAGCGTATGACTGAATAAGGCATATGCCATACAGCCTGCTCCGCAGGTGAAGTATCCCGAGGAGCAGACGAAGTTTTTTCGTTCCGTTCATGGCTACGAAAAACTAACTGCAACAGCCGAAGATGACGACAGCCACAGATGTGCAGCGCAGGCTTAGCATAGTAGTACGTGCTGTGCAGGCTAATGTCATACAGTATACAAGAAAAACAAGTTTTGAATTCGTCCCTTGCCAAACTTGGAAGATGATGACACCAAATAATATCAACTTTACGTTTCGAAATGAAATTTTGAATAATACTGGCAGTGCAACATTACACTAAAAGGCTGCTTCCTAACAAAACGTCGATCATGAATTTGGATCATCATAAGAAAGACAAAAAAGATAAAAAGTGTAACATCATGTATACCACTAAGTTTGTATCTACCGAAAAAAAATTCCATGACGATGCCCGGTACGTCCGTTCAATTACAGTATCACAACATAGCCGACTGAATGCATGGCTGACCATTTCAGAAGAGTGGAATTCGCCACGTCCTATACTTAATTTAACACAAAAGTGCAAACACTGTATGCATTTGTAACTGGTCAAATATTTTATTATCATGTAATCATTTTATGACGGCGCAATATATGTACGTCTTCCCTGCTTTCTCCGTTCCTGTACAAATGGAAATAACTCAACAAATATGTAATTGCGATAGATAGCCAGATGGCTAAAAAAATCCTTCCCTCAAAAACCGAGATGGCCTATTGTTTGTCATTCACATATTCTGCTGGATGGAAGTATTGAATTTCCCGAGGAAGTTACACAAGAATATTGACAGTATATTTTTCGTTTGCTCGACGTACTCGGTAGCAGATTATAGGATAAAAAAAGTTGAGATTTTCACTATCAAGGCACAAATGGTCTATGAATCCCTTATAAACAAAGCGTGACGTATACAGAATGATGATTAGGACCATGCGTGTGAGGATTTAAACAAAGTTAACCTACCTTAACTCCACTGCGGCTCTACATGTCACCCCCAAAATTACAATTCACCCTAGGTATACCACTATTTTTAATTCGTCTATCTCTTTCTTATCGCAACCAAATAAATACCGAATAAATAAAAAAAAAAAAAAAAACGCAGAATAGCTGATATTGCACAACATGCACTGGAGGTGTTTGGTTACAGGTTAGGTCCTTGTATGTATGCTCACCGTACCAGGATACTGTACGTCCTAAAGAATTTAGGACTGTGTCTGGCTATGGACGAGGTTTCAGACAGCTGTGAACAGGGTCGAAGTTACAAGGTTTAAGGAAATTGGAAGTGTCGAGGGTGATGGCCACCTATCTGTCTTAAAGCTGCTAAGAAGGTCACTGCAATTCGGTACTTACATGAACATGACAATTTGTCATGTTATTAACATCACCAACAAACATATGGTTACAGATATAACACTGCAAGTAGAGCGTGAGACTGAACCAAAATCATATCAGTTTTCAGACACTTAGACGCGGATTTCCCTTGAAATTGAAAAGGAAGAGAGGTGTGAATTACGGGCTTCCTTCATCAAAACAAGACATGGATATAAAATCCACCACACTAACATATTCATTGGTCTAATTAGAAAGCGAAATTCAGTACAGAAAGTCCCTGAGATGTTACTGATGGCTACTACATACTTATACTAATATATAGGCGAAGGTGACTCAGAGCGAGTTAAATAGCCTGGTAAGATGGTTTATCATGTCTTAGGGTTAAAGTAACTGCAATTAGCTAGTCCGTTATGCAGGCTATAGCAGGGACTGTACGGTCGGTCATCACTACACTTGAGTCACGTACGACACTAAAGAGGCTTTTCCTTGCGTTTTTTCTTGGTGTCGTACAAAGGAAACTATTTTGAAGTGAACTCGTTTTTCGCAACTGAATTTGACAACTACTCACAACACAGACTAAGCCTTGTTCTCAAGCTGTAGAACCCGACAGAATATACATGGCATTTACGATTAGTTTAATGCAAAGCTCATGGCTATTGACTATGGAATGGAAACAAAACTAGGGTGAACACACTGTGTAGGCTACAGAATTTGAACGTGACGTTACCCTAGCCACGCTGAAGTGAAAACAATAAGTGACCACAGTATGACCATATGGGAGAACTACCCTGCTGCAGTGAAAACAACCCCACGTGCAAAATACGCGCAATATAGTTATTTTACACTCCAAAGAATTGTGACCATGAGAAAGTAATGGAAGTAACGTGTTCCTGATAAGTGCGCACGACAGCACCTTTGTTCAATGGACGCCCGACCGTCAAAATAGAGAAATAGGCCTCCGCAACGCAGTGACGTCGAAAAACGTCTATTGTTAGTCACATGTTAAAGTTCCTTATGGTCGCATACCGTTCTCTTCTAGCAAGCTGTAGGCGTATAACATATAATATTAGGCCTAAATCATACAGTAGGCTATCCCTAACTTTAGGAAGCGCTACAAGAGGTGCAAAGCGTGGACAAAATCGGCCCGCTGGGTATCGGGGTCGATACTGGATTTTAAATTTGGGACGCTCCCAGGATGAGCAGTTCTCTACAGTAATATCCCTACAATGGTACCAAACACAACTTTCATGTTTACATACGGACAGAACGAGCAATGGTTCGACAGGTGAGTGACCTATAAATCATATTGTTGACAATACAGTCTTTTATATAAATACCACAGGCAACCATACAAAGCGGCTTAAAAGCGGTAATGCAGAATGGCGCTAATAATACTGCATGAAGTGTATGTACTATGTTTACACCGGAACAGCTTCCGCGGATCGTTTTCTTTTTTAACTGCTGCGGTGTTGCCTAGAAACGATTTACTGCGTAACGAGCAAACTCAAGTGCTTTTTAGTTAATGTACAAATAAAATGTTATAAGCTCACAGGACGAGAAGCGAGGAAAAACTTACGATAGGTAGTAGGTACACTTGAGGCCAATATAACAGCACGACTTCGATAAAGGTCAAGAAATTCTATAGACAGATCAACCAGGGAGCTCCCTAGATCAACTGCTGCCGCTATAGCCTGCATGAAATGTTTGGATCTCAGTTCCCAAATCCCCAAACACCCCCAACTCACTGGTCTGGGGGCCTACGAGCCCCAATACTCACCTCCTACTTATATAATGCAAGTAGGAGGTAAAGAAGGGCAATGTAGATGATAAAATATACGTCATGTCCGCTCGGCGGTCGTACTCCAGCACCTACATATTCTCTGATAGCATGAACTTCAAAACAGAAATACATATTCGACACCTGCTGCGAAGGTTAAATGCACACACTGTAGGAGTATGTACAGTGTATGTAAGTAAAATGTACAAGTAAAACATGTTGCGACGTGATATTATCAATAAAGCGTAGGACGAGTGGGGTGGGGAACTTTCACCAACTTCCAACAAATATGCGAAAGGATGGAGTGAGAACTCGGTCGCCACCGAACATGTGAACATATTTATTTTTGACGAGATGGAAGCCGGGCTGCCGTCGTTTTGGCTATGAATCTGGAACAATCTAGAAAACACAAATAGGCCTATGAAAGGAGGGAAAATATCAGCCATACATTCTGTTGGTTGAATTTCATTCAAACTTGCCTTTGTTCGAATGTATTAAACGTTTGTTTGTTTGTTTTTTACTTATTTTTACAAAAATTGTCGATACTGAATCACTTACGTCTGAGAGTATGTCCCATCTTTAACGTACCAGAATAGTAGCCAACCATGGACTATGAATGGTTACACAAACTCAGATGTATCTACGGAAGCGATATATATGCAACAAACGTAAGTGCAATGATATATGTTATCCTCTGAACCTATAAGTAGTTCACACCACTACAGACCAACCTAGTTCGACACCCTTCCGAGACCAACTGTCCATTGACCAAGAGAAGGTGTGGGTCATTCTCTCTCTTTGCGTCTCGTTTCAGTTTTGATATAAACTTATGGTTGTGTTTACCATTTCATGTGGGGTCATCATCATCATTCACGATGTAACAACGACCGACATAAGCGAATTAAATGATGCCCTAGAAGTAATGGCCTTGTACATGAGAAAGTGTGAATTATGTGGACGCGTGTAGGCAAAAGTAGGCTAGGTAACTTAAAATTGTATATTATTTATGCTCGGTATATACGGATATATACTGGTTAAAGTACCCACTGTCCAATTGACCAGTGAACCAGAACTAGAAAAAAGGCCGTGGTCGGCTCGACTTGAACCAATAGGTTGAAAACTGGGTCTTATAACTCCATCTAATTGTAACTGACTAACGAAGTAACTCTCGAGTAACGGGTTTACTGGCAGTTGAATCAACGCGTCTGGATGACCACATACCCACAATACCACCACTTTAAAAACGATCTAATGATAAAAACACACAAACAAGACAATGAGAAAGAGATGGGTATATTTACATAGTAAATGGCATTATGTTTCCTGACTACAAACATACGATATGCATTAAATGGTATGTTACGCCAACGCTTGACCGGTTGACTTTTAGCTAAGTAAGCTCATTCAATAAGTTTTTCTTACTATCCGACGGTGTCTTCCTGGTTGTTAAAGCAGAAAATATAAGGTTACGATGGTGAAGTAAAAAGCCTGCATACAATACAAAACGTCTGCAAACGAACTTTTTTAAAAATACAACAGCTGACCCATCAGTGGGACAATTTACCATCGAAGTCGTCTATGTCAATACCCGATACACTGCATATCGGCAACAGACTAGATTTATTTAACGTGCTATGGGAAACAAACCACACATTTTGCCACGTAATACTGTAAGTAGGCTACGGTATATGTAAGTTTAAAATATTCACACCGAGGAGTGAGATGGCTGCAAACAATGTACGAACTTGTTTTATTTTCCATACTTTACGACATATGAGCCACGATACACCCATTCAGAATAAACGTTTTCACAAGTACGGGGCTCCTACTGAAGGAAATTTATGGACAAGGCATTAAATCGGAAGGGAAGGTTAACATGGTCAACATTGGCGTAGGCAAGATTTGGGGCGAAGATTTTCATTTGAGGTGAACGAACCGCAGAATCTGTCTAATCACCGGGGTCTCAGGTGGGAGTGTCCCCTCCCTTTTGAAAACTCTGTGATATTCTCAGGTGCAATCTGTTGCAACCTTTTGCACGAATTGAATTTCTCTTCCTTCCATCAAATCTCTTTTCAGAATTCGATTATGGGGAGGGGGTCCCAGCTGGATAGGCCAACTCACGTCGAGGGATGCTAGCTGAGCAACAAATCAAAACCCAGTCATGAGCAACTCTGGTAATTTTACTAAGGTGGATGTTAGTTTCAGTCGTTTAGCCTCGTTAACTACAGGATGACGAGCTCACGCGTTGAACATAACTTTTCTCCATTTTACACAACGACAAGCATAGAAATCATCCTTTGTCATGCATGCAATAGCATAAAACTGGGTGCAGTAGTTTGCACTGTGTCAACACGTGAAGTGTATTTTCACCACAACACATATTTGCCATTCGCAAGCAGTTCATACATAAAAACATAAGAAAGTAGTCACCATCTGACAAATGGGACTTCATTGGATAGAGGCAGCATGGCCGTCTGTTGCGTCTAATTTCATTAGAGCTAGAGAAAAAGATCTGTCCCGCTTAAACTTACAGCAAGCGTTTTCCTATAGCCTATTTAACAGATTAAAAACATTTAGTCTTGCATTTCAAACTATATATTTCTATATCCTACACATTCCACAATTTCTCTCAACTCAAACGGTTTGCAAAATATTCCATCTACAAATTATTTATCAATGTTTCGAAAATATCATACTAGGAAAATAATCTACATGGAAGGAAATTTTGCGATCCAAAAGCATTGGGTTATGAAGTAAGATTAATGTAAGTTTAATTATCTAAAAGTATGTAGGTCACACGGGTAACTAGCGGTTACATCGGCGCTTATATCGCCTGCAGTTCAAGACGGAAACAAAACCTGTCAACCGTCAAGTGTTGGTTTGTTGAAATTAACCCATTATATTTAATCTTACTAAAATATGAATAAGTTTAACAGAGACGAGGTGACTTTCTCTCACGCTTGAATGTCGTCAATAAAAACATCACACCTCTGAATGATGCGCGGTTTAATAAAATAATTGTTCTTCCTATACGATGTGCAATTTACATGCAAGTGTGTAGCTGTAGCGATCGGTTAAACATGTTTCGACTTCTGGGGTACATCTGTATATATTGATCTCAATTAAACATAAAATTACCATTCAAATGCTGTTTACGTCATCTTGACGATTCGAAGATGCACTTGACGAGCAACGATACACCATGTTAACTCGTTAGAGTAATGGGAATTCGCTCTTGATGTGACAAAAAGAAACTTAATGGGTCGCTTTCATCGTCGGTAGATGGATCCCGCTATGTCGGCCTGTCACTTCGATCGACGACCACACAAGATTTTTGGAAGTATTTTACGAGCATTCCAAGATCGCATTACCAGATGTCAAAAGACTGCCACAAACGACCGACAAGCCGTCTATGAAATGACTGGTAGGTCACTGACCTACAACTATACAGAAATGCGCGTTTTCAGAGGACCAAATTTTCCTTGGGTTAATCACACTATCTAATTTAACACGCTAACGGCTCAACACCTGTGGAAAAAGTGGACAGCAGTATCTGGGGCGAGTGACATATTATGAGACGCTCGATTTTTATTCAAGTTGTTGATAAGTAGGTTATATTATATGATTTGGGAATGAAGCGGAGAGTCCCCCAATCGTGTGGATTAGTCAGCCATGAGTCAGTAGATAAGCTAAAATTACTGTATATACAACACGAAATTGCTTATATGTAACTACAAAGTTCTGGAGAGAAGCACGAGCATTTCAATTGAATACGATCTGCGGGAATGCAATGAAGTTTAAATTTATCGAAAACTCGTTATACTCGGTAATTTCAAAGAGCAGAAAATCTTGAATTTGGATGTGCATCGAAGCACTGTCCAGTTGGCCATCAAGATGTGCATACAAATATTCTTTGAGTTACGCTGCAGACGAATCAACAACTGGAAAAAGCGCGTGGCCGGCTCGACTTGAACCAAAAGGGTGGAAACTGTGGGCCGAAAAACTCTATTTACAACTAACCGGGCAGCGCTAGTTTATCGGTTTAAAGTGACAGTAGGCGCTCCATACGTGGGGTCCAGAAGCCTTAAATAGTCTTCATTTATTGTCAAATTGTAATGTCAAACCCTCATATACAGTAAAATTGAGGGATTCTAGAGGCATTTTAGTGTACAACCATCCATGTTACAAGTAATGAAGGAAATGAAAAGGTTAAAGATGATAGACCCCAGTTATGGCCGACTAAAATCAGACCATCACTTGCTGTCTGGATTCGTCTATACAGGAAACAAGGGATATGCAAAATCCCCAGGGTTGATTGGAACCTGGGTTCGATGGTCCAAATATTAAACACTAGCAAACATTATGATAGTACGAAAACAAAGAACATGGAATATTGTGAAATTGGATCTAACATTTAAACATCTGTTTCATTCCTAAAACAATTCTGAACAACGAATGGTGAATTACTTCATGAAAATTCAAAATAAATCTCTTTCGTTATTGCGCGTATTTTCAGGTTTTCTTTGGGACTGACTTCAGGATCAGCAAGATTCTATCTCTAGGATCGAAGACTGGTTTTACACCGAATTACAGTAGGTCTGTTGACCTCCCTTCCTCAAACCAAAATTCAAGGGACCATCTGAATAAAATGTCATGAAACAATGATCTTCATCATCTCAAACTATACAAAGCAAGGATGTTAAACCCGGCTGAAGATTTATTTCAAACAACGCCTGTTTTTTTAGTCTGGAGCAAATTTCTAGTTAAATACAGTCTGCAGAAATCGCCCTTCTGTGGGTCATGGGAGTGAAACTGTTACAAAAATAAATTGCTCTACAAGATTAGGTCGCCAAAAGCCCCTGGACCAGGTCTTTTATTTTCTCGAACCACATACACATTCCAAATATTTACTTCGTTTCACCCCCCCCCTACAGGCAGGCTATGGACTATAAAGTACTGTACATACTGGGCACACATGTTGCAAATTATTCGACAACACTTTCCTTGATTTCTGAAATTGTTTTGTTTCGTGTGGTACGGTATCTTTTTGGTTGACTAAGTTTTCCTTTGAGAGAAAGTTTCCATCCAAACAGTTATAACATAACTTTCTTCAATTTTCCATCAGTTTTTTAAGTTAATTTACTACAAAAGTCAGGGTAAAAGAAAGCCATACACCGCATACTTTATCAGTAAATTAAAGCTCACCTCACTGTGAAATCGATTTACCGCATGACAAATGTTTTTGTAGGGAAAAGCTTCGTGAAAAACAAATAGGATTCTCGTGTGAGTCATTCATATTGGTTGTCACTAATTGCAGAATATTCCTGCAAGTGTCATTTTATTTAGATTAACCTTAACTATGAAACCACGTCTTACTGCAACGTATGTATACATCGAATTATCACATGTTACAGCTAGCCAAAGTTTCCTGTTTTCTTTTTTGTTTCAAATGACTTGGAAATCAGCTCTGCTTTATTACAGGGTTTTCTCGTGCACTAATTTGTGAATATTTTCAACACCCTACAGTTGGATTTTTAACTTTGATATAAGAAAACTCCTATTCAAGGGAGGTGATTTGTTCTCAATATGGCAGGGTGGGGGAAGGGGTGAGTGTAACCACAAAATCTACTGTGTGAAAAATTAAATATCAATGGACAATTTCTCAAGTATAATACCTCCCTGGAGATACCCCTCCAAGCTCTCACATAATAACGGCTATAGTATATTTGAACATACCACACAAAGCAGACTGTTTTCTCAAGTCCTCTGCAGAGCAGCTATTTTCTCAGCTCCTTGCTTTCAAAACGAGGAATGTGCCTTACCTGTACTGTACACCCTGCTATGCACAGGTAAATTAAGACACACATACTGTAATGCGAATTCTCGTCCCTAATTTAGCAAGCAACAGGGTACAGTGAACAGTTACTACAGTTCACCACAACTTTTCGCAGCATACATGTATATTACACACATGTGCATAGTTTCTTACAACATCGGCTACTTCTGACACTAGTTCTCACATTCTAATCCTTTCCATAACGTTCCAGGGAAGGCTTCAAGAATTGCACGTAAATTCTCCAATTTTCCGCACTGTCATTTGCCAAACCCTCAAAATTGTAAACCACTTATACACTATGAAACCCAAGGTGCTACGTTTAATGCCAACCACACTGCCTTTGGTCAAATCCAATTTCTTTGAGCAAAGAATTCAAAAAATTTGAAGAGCTGCAGTATGCTACTCCCAGTCAAAACTGAATAGAATGAAGATCATGGTCAATGGAAGAGAAAAGGAGGGGGGGGTAAAACTGTATGCAGCATTCAATACTCCATTTCTCTAAACCATGGGTTTTCAACCTGGGTACTGGGGAATGTGTACCACTGGAGAGACACTGCAGTTGTTTGTGAGACATAAGCTCATCCCCAGTCCCATATAGATATTGTATTTCTAAATTCTCTTAACTTTATGGCTAGTATGGTTTTTTTGTATGAAATTTTTTCACACATCAAGAGGGGGAACTCATACTCCCAGATATTGTGGTCATGACAACATCCCTACACCTAACAGCCAATAACGTTGGCACTTGATACACCCATAATTGCAGATTTAAGCTGACAACAAAAGAGTTTGAAAATCCCCTTACTGAGTGATACCTACTGTAAAATATTGTGTTGCTATAAAATACTGTACAACTACCTAGTGGCTCTTGCAACCACTGTACCTAGTACTGAAATACACATCTTGTATCCCACTTAAATCCCCACAAACCACGCCAAAAAAGTGAAAATTCACTCTTTCAGGAGTGCCTACAGGGATCACTCTCTTTTAATAGTGATCAACGCAGGCACTCCTTCAAGAGTAAAACTTTATTCTTTTAAAGTGAATTTCACTCTTTTTGGAGTGAATTTCATTGTTTTGGAGCAAACAACCAATCTAATTGAGTGATTCCATGCTTTTCACCCATTAGAAGGGGACTTACTGTAATTCATTCTTTTAATTTTACAGTGCAACTGTGGTTTTTATACATTACAAAAAACAATCTTTCATATGAATAAACTCAGTCAAATTCAAAGATAGGGTGAGGTGTTCATGAGGATTGCTTTAGGCTCATGGTCATTTCAAGCAAGTGAGACTGCTGGCTTTGTTGAACTGAAAGAATGAAAGAGAAAAGAGCCATCAAAAAACTTATGATCAACTCTTGAAAAGTCACCTTAACCTTTTCAAAAGCAAAATGAAACCTCTGTTCAAACTCTATGTTTTCATTTTCCATAGAATGGATTTTTGAAAGTTAAGAAAGACCTCTTTTATTACAAATAGCTTACAGGCATAGAGGCAGTCAGGGATACTTACACAAGACTATAAACCCATCTAACAGAAAAGTAAACATAGGTTGGGACAAAATACAGTTAATGGTATCAGTGGAGTGGGTTCCACTAAAATTTAAAAAGCTGTCCTGCAAGTGCAACTCAGTACTACCATCACTTTCAGTTTGTAACTCAATTTAGCTTTTAGGACTAATAACCTGATAACTAAAAATAAAGGTACTGTGCAGGTAATTGAGTACAAGTATCTACAAAGTTTTTCTGCATTTTACAGTGCGAAACAAAAATATCTTGTGAAAGTTTATATCTATAAGATACCAGTGACGTATACGTATAGCCAAGGGGTTGGTTTTGGGGCTAAATACCCCCCCCCCCCATGATCCAACCTTGTAATGCAAAACACCTAAAACAGCAGTTTTTTCTCTCTATCCATAAACTTATCTATAGAAATTTTCCATCATGTCATGTCCCCAACCCCCAAGACACCATCCCCCCCATGACACAATCCTGGGTACACCACTGTAGGGTACTGTACATCAGGAGATATCAGTAGGGATGAAAGGGTCATTTGACTCCAAATGTCATGGATGAACATTTTTAAGTAGAGACTGTTGAGGAGTCTAGTATGGAAACATTTTCAAATGCAAGCTAATAGTTTCATTAACATTTTTCCTTTGAAATAGAGAAACATCAAATACATTTTGTAATCATGATTTATAAATATTTTATGACAGAAACTTTTAAAATAAAAAACTGTAGGGAGTATTATTTCCAGGATTAGGGTTTAACAGAATGAACAAAAATAACCTGTTTACAATAACATTAACATTTTCAGATCTCAAATAGTAGGCATACTGCATTATTTTTGAGAGAAATGCTATAACCATATCAGGGATTCTGCCAGAAACACAAAAAAGGGGGAGGGGATTTATAACTCTTAAACTGGACATCTAAATTGATGCAGGCTGTCCTAAGCTACAGTTACAAGTGGATTCAAGGGGACAAAAGTTTGTTTTAAGGGCCCCTGTAAGGTGCAATTTGGAAGGTTTTAAAGGCCATTCACTTCTTCTGTAACAGTAGTTTAAACATTGCTGCAAAAGGTTCTTCTTTTTAAGAAAGAAACTAAAATATTGATGATTTTCTAATTTTCATGGTAATTGTACTGTATGGTACAGTTGGCTCCTCAAACCCACACAATGTATAACCACAGTAATCACAGTAATATAAACTGTGCAACTTGCCCATGGTCTCTCACTGAGTAGACAATGCTAGCTTTGTCACCCCTCCTTTCTAAAAGAAATGAGATCCTCCCAATGCCCAATCGTCATTCAGACCGCTTTCACACTTGAGAGCTGATCTCAAGGGGGGATCAGATCCGGGTCAGATCCTCCCCTCGAGATCAAAGGTTTTGCTTTCACACTTGATCCCCCGTGGTGAATCAAGCCCCGATCAAGCGATCAACAAACAGGAAGTGACATTATGAACCAGCCCTATCCTCGTTATCCCGCCATTGCTCTAACTTTCGTTTCCTGCGAAATACAAGTCACAGATTGGAAATATCGAAACCTTTACGGAGATAAAAGAGAAGCAAAGGGATAGCTTTTCTTTAAAAACACAGTCGGGAAAAATCTTGAGTGAAAAGTATTCTTTGAAATTGGAGAAAGACGCTCAAAGTTGAAGCCAATCACTAACGTTAACGCCTATTTAGTAGGCCTACAGTATGTTGTATACGTGTATATACACTGTGTGCACTGCACGCAGAGCAGGCCAGCTTTACATACCGCAGCGCTGCTGTGCAGAGCAACGTTTGTGTATGGTGAAACGGGAAGTTACGTAATAGGTCATGTTGATCTCGGGTCACCTTGATCCTCCGAGGTTTCACACACGGTTTTTTTATCCCCCGCGCGAGATCTGATCTGCCCCGGTGGGTGGATCAAAGCCTCCGGATCTGATCCTGAGTGCGAGAGCTTTCACACTACAAAGTTGATCTCGAGGGGTGGATCAGATCCGGATCTGATCCCCTGCTTGAGATCAAGTGTGAAAGCGGTCTCAGAGAAACAGCATAGCAGCCTGTTTCAGTGTTAATCAACTTATAATCCTACAATACCTTAAAAAGATCTCCACCACCTCCCAAGAAGGTGATTTGTTAGGGCAAGATTGCACTACTTTCCAATTATTACAGTATACCTTTGGTCATTTTCCCAAAGAGAATTCAAGTTTAAAATTTAGAAATTTAGATGGTGGATAGGACAATCAAGTAGCCTATAAATTCAAATTCTGTTAAAAAACTGAGTACCCAAGTCATGAACCATGGTTTCTTTATTCACTCTGAAATACTGTACTGGGCAAATTTGAACTTCTATAATAATAAAACAATAACAGCGCATACACAGTTACAAGTCTATAAAGTTCCTTCAAACTTTTTCAAATTTCAATCTAAGCACATTCATTAATTACATTGGATATGCGCCAACAAAAATATTGAACTATCATTATATTAATAACAAGTTTGGCAGGAACCTGTTGTGTTTTCCTGACAATATCCTGACAGTGTAGCCTGAACCACACAAGAGTATACTCTAAATATGGACTGGTACATATGAGCTGCGATGTAACCAGGGAAAATTCATCTAACACGGATATGGTACTATACCTTCCACAATATTTTTCTATTCAGGCTGGTCAAATTACTACACAAACAGCAAAATGAATCCAAGCTTTCCACATGTTTTCCAAAACTTCATACATGTTTTCAAACTAGGAACACAAGAAAATTGTCAATTTTCACTTCAGCCCCTAAACACGGTACTGTACAGGTTAACACATGGTGGCATAGGGGCAAGGAGCCAGTGCTGTGAGGACAAACTTGTAGAGCCTTGTGTCTGCCCTTTAATAGTGTGACTGCATCTGCCTGCTGCATCTCTATAATGATGCCAGTTACCCATTATCAGATTACTGTAGGTTATGAAATAGATTCTTTAAATGTCACATATTTGCTAAACCTGTCTTAATTCAATTTGAATCAGGTGGTTTAAACTTTGAAGCAGCTTTGAAGCAGCTTCAAAAGGTCCTAATGAGTACTGTAATGGCAACACTTTGATACTAAGTTTTCAAAAACAAAATCTACAGTACTGTACAGTACTGTACAGCTCCCCCCCCCCCCACTTCACTTTTCAAAACATGCAGTACATGTCAAGGGGACATCATGTAGCCCTTTCTACTACAGTATTTGTCATCCCAATACAGGGGCAGCTACAGTAGCACCAGAGGGTCAAAACTTGGAGGGGGTCAAACTAAAGGCATAGGAAAATGTTGGGGGTCTATAGGGTGAAGCGCCCTAGAAGCTCTGATTCATACAGTTATCTCTTGCTGAAAAATTAAGTTTTAGAAGTGGCATACATTGTTCATTTTTCTGTTTATAACCTAACTCCTAACTTTGGGAAGGGGTGGGGGAAGTCGTGGACAAGGACAAAATCTGACAGGGTAAATGTCCCCTCAATGGCCCCACCATAGCACTGCTACCGTCCCTCCTTTACTCACTTCAATCTTTCTCCCACAATTGAAGCTTCTGTAGGTCACTGAGCCAATAGATCCAGCATCAGCATCATAAGGATTTCAAGTACTGTAACACACAGGGAATACACAGTTTAAGTGCAGCCAGCCGATGTTTCCAGAGGGGCAGGGCAAACTTCGCTCGAAAGGATTCCACAGGAAGAGTAGCAGGAATGTGATTGTATTGTACTGTTGCATTGCATTGTATTGCACATTGGCTTATTTAAATTGAAGTACAGGGTCAATATCTTTACATGACACAGGCTGAGGTGTCGAATATGCCTCCAGTATTTCCTTCCTGTGTGAAGAGGCTTTTAAAAGGAAGGAGTAAGTCAGGAAGGAGTTAGTCAGAAAGGAGTAAGTCAGAAAGGAGTAAGTCTTGAAGGGATTTCTGGACACACCAACCCGAATAAGTTATAGTGTCACCTAGAAAAGAAGCAGGTACAATTTGGGGGTAATCGTAAAATTACCTAAAAATAGTACTATAATAATGGGGACAATACAGGTATCTACTACAATGTTTCGCACATGCTAGAGGTCATGTCAAAAATTTCCATGGAGTTCACTTCCCGTTTCTAACAGGAAGTACTTGCACTGCTTTGAAACTACAGTATATTTAAAATCGAACTTGAAGTCTTGAACATTATTTTGCATCGTATTTAAATTGGAACTGGCGTTTCATCTAGTTGCATATGTCACTTAAGTATAACACATTCGGGTTGGTGTGTCGTTGAAGTTAAACCTTTTCCAACTAACTAACTGCATGGGGAGACAAAACAAATCAGATTGTAGCTTTGAAGACTACTCTTACAAGGAAGAATTTTGTTTCCTTTTATCCACTTCTGACAGCATTTTCATAGAAAATACTGGGGCATCTCATTTTTCCTTACATCTGTAAAATTTACACAAAATTTGTCATAAAAAAATATTTTGATTTATTAGAAATCAATTGTTTAAAGTACTATTTCCTCATCATTGCTATTTCTCCTTGAAATTTATCTTTTTGAATAAACAAGGAAAACTTTTAAGTCAACATAACAAAAATGGTATGTATTGTGCAGTATTAACTTTAATATGTACCGACAAGTAAGTACAGTATGACATCCCTATCACCAGTGAGGAAGTAAGAACATTTTCATCCTGCTGTCTTTAAGCATTTCATCAGATAAAAGACTATTTTCCAAGGGGCTATATCAATGTTCCTCGGGTTATCCTTCCAGGATTCAATGTTCCATGCAGGCTGGGAATGTTGCACATACTTCCATTCTGTCCATCCTTTAATGTTACAGACTTGCTAGTTACAGTGCTGACTTAAATAATCCATTCAAGTACAAAAATGGTTCAAGGAAGTTACTGTTCGGTAACTCTCACCCCAACCTACAATTTTTGAAGCAGTCTACAGAAAATCTCAATTGGCATGCTCTTTGATTGACAGAGAGTTAAAAAAAATGCAGAGTACTGTAGCTTATAATACACAGCACGTACAGTACTGTACTGTACTGAGAGTGTTTTGATTGGTGTCTTGTATAATCAGCCTGATCGAAGCAATACGCTGAGACTACGTCTGAATAAGGAGAAGGTACTGTACTGTAAGTTCTGGGAGGGCCTTAAAAATTTGGTTAAGAAAATGGGACTGTTTGGGGTGATAGGATTAGGCCTTTAAGTAAGTACGCCAGAAGAATTCGAACTGTTTGAGGTGACAGGATGAGGCCTGTAACATTAATTTAACTGTTATAAAAACTGCTACAGCTGACTATTTTTTCAGTTTTTAAAGTGCTTTGTACAGTTTCGATGTTAGTGATGCCATCAGACCTATCAGATAATTTTATACAGTACAGTAAGCTACAGGAAAAGGACGGGAGTTTGGGGCCATCACACTCAGGTAGTAGACAATCAGACAGGAATACAAGTAATGTACGATACACTACACACAAATGAAATACAACAAAACTATGCAGCAGACAAGTTTCAATAGGAAGAGGTGGTTGGTGTGTTTACAGTCCAGAACAAACAACAGGAATTTCCACTTGGAAGGACACTGCATTAATCAACTGCATGTACGTGTATGTTCATGTAAACAATACTGTACTCTTTATGCCCTCCATGCTGTGCAACATAGCCAGGCGACAAAAAAAAATGTCATGCCTCACAGTATGTGTACTGTACATTTACAAGATGTGTACAATACAGTAGCTAGAATACTAAGGGATGGAAAATATGTTTACAGTATCTCTTTGGGAAGATTAAGAATTTTCTACAATTTTGTTCTTACAGGCTAAGTTGTATGTGTATGACAAAAAGGCAATGCCCTGCAGGCTATAGCATTCACCTTTGAATGCTAAAATTTCCCTTCAATACCATTTTTTCATGGGAATCCAGCTTCACAGCTTCCCATGTTTTTTCACCCGATTATGGTGCAGCACTCTATTTTGACAGATCTGAACAGTAAAGTGATAGTCTGATTTAGTAGTGGCATAAGCGGTCCATCAGTTTTAAGTTTTCAAATTGTTTGCATTAAAATGTGTTGTAGATGGTTGTACATAAACTAACAAAAAAAATGCAGGTTTAGACAGGTGTAGACAATAAAAGTAGAAAGATTTAAGGTAATTGACCCTATACAGATGGACGACTTCGATACAGTAGCTCCTTGGATTTTGCATACTGTATTGATAATGTACAGTACAGTAGTCAATGAAGTCAACTGTTTGCCTGGTGTGATGCAGTTGAGAACCTTGGAGGCTCCTTCCTTGGAAATAGGGACATTTGGAGGGAAATTTCTGCCATATAGAGACAAATTCCCCTTTTCTGTACATGAACCAATACATACAGTAAGGTGAAAATTACCCTTGCTGGAAATAAAGACTTTTTCAGCCTTGACTGTACTGTACAGGTGGTACTGTAAATATTGTACATAAACTGTCATAAAAAAAAACAAAAAAAAAAAACATTACAGTATTTTGCTGTCATAATTCAAAACAAAACAGTGAGCTCAATACTGTATGCAAACAGTTTGCAACATTCTGTGCCACAATCATGAATCATAAGTTCAATTGAAACCAAGAGGTGCATAATTCATTCAACAGCAACACCCCACTCTACTCCACATACAGTAAATAGATACTATACCATGTATCAAATAACTCCCATATAGTATGAAATAGAGTTTGAGAGCAAACTTGAACTGTAGATAAATTTTACATGAATTTGCTTAGCAATTCAGGATATACTTATGTAGAGTAAGTATTTGTAAGAAGTTGAAACACCCTAGAGTAGGTCTCACAAGTCTTCTACTGTAGAATCCCTCATGCAGTTACAGTATATTACAAGTTTGTATCTTCTGCACTGTGACAGTAGGATTACATGTACAGTAATTGTATGCATGCTACAGTACTGAACTGTACTCTAAATTTACCAGATGTCTAGAGTCAACATTCCTCTAGGGCCCACTTGATATCGGGAAAAACTTTCAGTGTTATAAAAAAAACCTACATCAATAATAAATTAGATGACACCCACTTTAAGCAATACTGTACAGTTTTATGCTAATAAAGAACAAGTTAAAGCAAATCTTTCAAGTTGGAGATAAATTTTACACAGTACATTTATACTAACTACTTTGTATGTACAGTACTGTTAACTACTCAAAATTTACTATGTACCAACTGCATGGTATTTATGAATACATAAATAAATTACAGGTAAAAGTGACTGATTCAGTTTAACATTCAAAGCTATGCTTAGTAGTCAAAAAATTGGAAACCTTGTAAGCTGTACAGTAGGCAGGACTGACATGTATATGACATGATGATTTCCCTAATTAAAACTTACATTTCACTTAAACCTGATACTGTTATTGGTTTGTCTACTCTAAAGTCTAAACAGTATCAGTTAGATTCCCAACATGTCTACTGTTTTACAGTACATGTATGTCACGCTTTCAAAAAACCTACTTCTTTTACCAAGTTGCAACTGTACAGCCTGTTTCACAAATAGAATATACATGAAATTTCCCTGCCCAAAGTAACTTTCTATAAAGAGCACAATGTTTAAAAAGACTCAATTGATTAATGGGAATTACTCAATAAAGAACACTTGAAGGAATAATTCTGCCACAGTTTGTTTCATTATCAAACAAATTACAACAAAAATTCTAAAATTTTCAATGTTGGGTCACAATCTTTATTCTATTATATCTCACTCATTGGTTCCCCAACAAATAATAATGATAAAATACAGTTAAGTTTTTATAAAGTAAGCTCTTATAAAGTGCCTTACACAAGGAGTCTAAAATCCCTGCAGTAAGAGTGCACTCATGTAAAAATACAGTACTTTATTCGCTACTACACCTGGTATGTCACCAAAATACAAGACGACAAACACCAAACAAATACTACTCCCAACAGGGATGTGGTGGTATTACAGTATTGTTCTGCGATCTAAAACTTTGAATTGCCTATTTACCTTAATTCTAAAGGTAACATGAACTTAGGCCTTGAGTTTTAAATTTCCCAAGTGTGCTGCAAATCAAACTCCTCAGGAAATTAAGGAGTGTCTTAGATGTGCTGTTTTATCAAATGTAAAAGATTTAAATGAACTCTCACTCTTCATCTACTGTAGGTATGCAAAATATCACACTCCTCTCAGTGATTTTAGGAGAGTGATGGAGTGTGATTGCACTGGCACACCTCAAAATTCAAGGCCTGTGAACTGGAAAAATAGACCTACTTATGAATGGATAACTTTTCCGATGTAATTCCTAAGAGTCCATGGGACTTTCCAACCCATCATTGTAACATGACAGCGTTCCTTTGGATACTACTGAGGTAAATACTGTAGTAACAAAATTGCTGAGTGATTCAAATTCTTGGTCAAACCATGCAATGGAAATGGCCTGCACTATCTAACAACTCAGTCCATTTGAACTTGGAAGGTGAGACTTTGACTTGTCTAAGGGTGTCCTACTTCTGTAAAGACTTTAGGGCTTCTCTTTACTTTTAAAAAGATCTCAATTTTGGTAAAGGCATATCAACACTCAACAGTACAGTATTTTGGAGCTTTTCATTATTTGCATTTAGCTGCTAATGCTTATAACTGAAGACAATGTTCTTATAGCAAATTGGTCTTTACAATTGCTGAAGAATGGCTGACTGTTTTAAATCAGAGCTTTGGGTACAGTACAGTAACTGATTACCATTTATGAAGGTGTGCATCCTACAGGTACCTGGTCACACCTATTTCCCAAGAGCTGTATTTTTTAAATGACGGCTAGAGGAAAGGTCTGCTTAATAGGTGACAGAACAGAATATGTGTACACAGTATGTACAGTGCAAAGTTGTGTGACACAAATTTCTACTGCACTCAGAAAGGCATGGTTTAAAGGCCCAATTCTCTCACCCTAACCAGATCTTTCTTACTGAAAAACCCCTCCTGTATCTGCAATTCACCCTAATCCAGACACAATCTCTGTTTATATTGCTTCAGGAGATAAAGAAAAGCTCAATGTGTACATTCAAAACACTCTCAGCACAGTTCATGCTGTGTATTGCGTAAGCTTAAAGGTAAAGAGCAGAACTTGAAGTAGGTGGGTGAGGTAGACTCCACTGTTTCATGATTGGCTATGAAGACTTGAGTCATGGGACAATATTTTTTGTCCTCAGATGTGAAATATACTAAGAGCTACTGAGCTTGGTTTACCTTGAATGTGCAATATTGAAGTCCTAAAATATTATAAATGATACTCTGAGGAGAAATAAGAAGGAAATTGTGATATTTAGCTGTTGCTTCAAAGTAAGCTTGGGGCTCTTGCCATTTACTGTAAGAGCTCTGCATTGTTTGAAATAGCAGTCAATCAAAAAGCTAAGCCAACTGAGAGTTTCTGTTACCCTCTACAAGAAGTGTAGTTTGGATGAAAGGACTGGCCATTTAAAGGCAGCTTTTTATCAGAAAGCTTTTTGCAAAAGAGCTAGTAAATTTTCATTGTTTTGTGGCATTTTCCCACAATTTAGGTACTCTTATTATCATGGTTATTAAATCAAACTATGGAAGTTTTAGCCAAAAAAATATACAAAACAAAAAACAAAAACAAAAAAACAAACAAACAAAAACATACAAAAAACAGCAGTATGTCCTTTTTGTAAAATGTACAAAAATGACAACAAGGTAATTAAAAAAAAAAAAGAAAAAACTGATTTTCGGGTTTCCCAACAACTGCCCGCCAACCCTACAAATCTTTCAAGGTCTGTTAAAGATGAATGTAGAAAAATAAAAACCAATTTTAAACCCAACACTCCTACAGTTTCACAAGTCATGCTCTCTGTGTCACAAAGTACATGCAGTATTAATACAGCATTGATACAGTGCCATAGCTAATGTTTATTCATGATGAAAGTACAGTAAAAGGAAAGTGTTTTGAAGCTTATCAATATTTGATGGACTTGGTGGCAGTAACTTTATTTAAAAAAGAAAATATATATATATAGACAGGAAAATGATATTTAGAGGACATGTCCACATACTGTACGGTATGTACCTAGGATCAGACTTTCCTAACAGTACTGTAGGTAGATCTACTGTATAGAGGCTTTTCACATGACGTCATAATACTCTCCAGCGGCCATGTTGGAGTACATGTAACTACGTAGTAAACCATACGGGATGCGCTTGCTCGTTGAATTTGTACATACTGTGCATGTCACAGTGCGCACTGTGCAGTGAGTTCTACACAAAGCCACGTGTGTTTTGCATAAATGTCCTCCACCATGGCGGTTCTGTGACGTAATTGCAAAGCCTCTATACTGTACTGTACTTCAATAATATAGTACCAGTATACAGTGCCTACTTTTTTGATACTTGTTCAGTAGTACTGAACTGTAAGTACAGTATTGACTCCCTCTTTATTTTGTTTTCATTTTGCCTCGTCCATCAGTTTGAGTGAAGTGATTTAGTCAGATCTATTCTCTAAAGTTATGTGCACATGATATTCTTCTGAATTGACAGCCAACAATCAACAATGCAAAAAATGTTATTCCTGTGTCAGCCATTCAAACTTTCAAGTTTTGCAATTCTTGTTTTATTTTAGACAAAAAACTTTATCCTTAAAAAACAGTTCTTCTTTTCGAAGCAAGAAATATTGTTTGGCTATGATAACAAGCTTAAATTCATGCTTTTAATTTTCTTATTCTGCCCATGAAGTGTTATATTTACAATTGTAAAAGAAACTCCCATCCGCCTGTACTGAAGGAATTTATTTATGAGTACAGTATAAGTTTTCAATAGCCATGGAGTGCTATATTTACTATGAAAGTCAACCTTATAGGAAAAACAGAGTAAGCTACAATGATTTACAAAATGTTTTTCAGACTGCCCACAGCTTTTTCACCAGTAATACCTTGTATATATTGTGTCAAGATTACATCATGCTTTCTGTTTTTTCTTCTTAAATACACAATGTCTGTAAATATTCCTTAAATAAATCTAATGTATGAATATTACTCCATGATTGAGATTCAAAATAAATGGAGGAAAAAAAAATGGTTTGCGATTCTTACATGATATCTTCTACAGTACAGAACATGAGAAAATTTCCCTCCAAATGTCATGACATCTCTAGAAAGAGCATCCCAAAGCTTTTTGCAAAAGAGCTAGTAAATTTTCATTGTTTTGTGGCATTTTCCCACAATTTAGGTACTCTTATTATCATGGTTATTAAATCAAACTATGGAAGTTTTAGCCAAAAAAATATACAAAACAAAAAACAAAAACAAAAAAACAAACAAACAAAAACATACAAAAAACAGCAGTATGTCCTTTTTGTAAAATGCACAAAAATGACAACAAGGTAATTAAAAAAAAAAAGAAAAAACTGATTTTCGGGTTTCCCAACAACTGCCCGCCAACCCTACAAATCTTTCAAGGTCTGTTAAAGATGAATGTAGAAAAATAAAAACCAATTTTAAACCCAACACTCCTACAGTTTCACAAGTCATGCTCTCTGTGTCACAAAGTACATGCAGTATTAATACAGCATTGATACAGTGCCATAGCTAATGTTTATTCATGATGAAAGTACAGTAAAAGGAAAGTGTTTTGAAGCTTATCAATATTTGATGGACTTGGTGGCAGTAACTTTATTTAAAAAAGAAAATATATATATATAGACAGGAAAATGATATTTAGAGGACATGTCCACATACTGTACGGTATGTACCTAGGATCAGACTTTCCTAACAGTACTGTAGGTAGATCTACTGTATAGAGGCTTTTCACATGACGTCATAATACTCTCCAGCGGCCATGTTGGAGTACATGTAACTACGTAGTAAACCATACGGGATGCGCTTGCTCGTTGAATTTGTACATACTGTGCATGTCACAGTGCGCACTGTGCAGTGAGTTCTACACAAAGCCACGTGTGTTTTGCATAAATGTCCTCCACCATGGCGGTTCTGTGACGTAATTGCAAAGCCTCTATACTGTACTGTACTTCAATAATATAGTACCAGTATACAGTGCCTACTTTTTTGATACTTGTTCAGTAGTACTGAACTGTAAGTACAGTATTGACTCCCTCTTTATTTTGTTTTCATTTTGCCTCGTCCATCAGTTTGAGTGAAGTGATTTAGTCAGATCTATTCTCTAAAGTTATGTGCACATGATATTCTTCTGAATTGACAGCCAACAATCAACAATGCAAAAAATGTTATTCCTGTGTCAGCCATTCAAACTTTCAAGTTTTGCAATTCTTGTTTTATTTTAGACAAAAATCTTTATCCTTAAAAAACAGTTCTTCTTTTCGAAGCAAGAAATATTGTTTGGCTATGATAACAAGCTTAAATTCATGCTTTTAATTTTCTTATTCTGCCCATGAAGTATTATATTTACAATTGTAAAAGAAACTCCCATCCGCCTGTACTGAAGGAATTTATTTATGAGTACAGTATAAGTTTTCAATAGCCATGGAGTGCTATATTTACTATGAAAGTCAACCTTATAGGAAAAACAGAGTAAGCTACAATGATTTACAAAATGTTTTTCAGACTGCCCACAGCTTTTTCACCAGTAATACCTTGTATATATTGTGTCAAGATTACATCGTGCTTTCTGTTTTTTCTTCTTAAATACACAATGTCTGTAAATATTCCTTAAGTAAATCTAATGTATGAATATTACTCCATGATTGAGATTCAAAATAAATGGAGGAAAAAAAAATGGTTTGCGATTCTTACATGATATCTTCTACAGTACAGAACATGAGAAAATTTCCCTCCAAATGTCATGACATCTCTAGAAAGAGCATCCCAAATTTCTGGTTTTTCACACCATGGGAAGAAGGGGGGGAGAGAAGATGTTAAGGAAGGGATTCCCTCTTAAATTTTGGCCTTTACAGTAGAGGTACTGTAATTATGGCAACAGTGCAAAATACAGTATTTGACCCTCAAGGCTTACAGTATACTTGAAAAAGAATAACTTGTATACAGTAAAATATGATTCTTACAAAACATTGTTTTTGGTGCTCAACATAAGCAATGGCATTGGGAAAAGAAGCCAGAGAGCCACAGCTACAGCTGTGGTAAAAAGGCTGTGGCCAGCCTAACAGCCCAATTAAGCCTAACTAACCAGCCTAACTAAGCTCATACATAAAACGAGGGCAGAAATTGCTCCTGAAATTTTCTTTGCATGACAGGCCTATTCCAAAAGTTGTGCAACTTTTGCCATACAAATACAGGGTGGCCAGGGTTGTCATCAGGGAAGTGAGTATTGTCAATCCCCTTTCCAAAAGAGAGTGGGCAAAATCTGATATTTAATCTGCGCCTCCCTCTCCCCCCCCCCTCTTTCATTTCCATAAATATGAAAAAATTGTCAATTGCTTGATTACTTACAGAACTTTGAGGAAGAGAACACTTTTGCAGCAACGTTTGACCTTGCATTTACATTAAATAAAACTAAATGGACTTTAAAATCTTCAAAGTAATCAATCCCCCCCCCTTTGTGTTTTGGGGCAGAATCACTGCTGGCTACAGTACAGTAAATCACTGTTTGGGGCAGTACCCAGGGATTCCACCAGAAACACAAACAAGAGCCCAATGGGCACTGTGGTTCCTTGCTAGATATTATGAGAACTGTACAGCCAGTCTGTGAAATAGAGCTAAACAAAAGTTCATACTCAATGTTTGTAATATCTTCACAAGGGGTATTTTAGTACTAATTTTACATGAAATCAAAGATTAAATTTCTGTGGCCTTACTGACATTCAACTTTTGTGATGCTTGGTGATCCTTCAAAAACACTACCTCATTTCCATATGTATTTATGCTTGTAATCAAATTTGATATTATCACCAAAAAATGATACACAACGTGGTCAGAGAATGAAAAACACCCCTTGTATTTCTCTCACAAGTTATTTTTACCTGCTCTGAAATAAAACTTGCTGTTACTTTAAAACAATCTACCACTTGTCCTGTTTGCTACCTCTACACAGAAAACAGGGTTTATTCAGCAGTCAAGCAGAAAGCAAGTGATTAATGAAGTGTGATAATAGAATGAGGATAAGGTTACCCCACAGAGCACAGCAGTATTAAAGAGACATATTGTAGAATCCATGCATTGCTTCCACTGGCAGAGAGACCAGTTTAATGCAGAGTGACCTGTGCTCAGTGAAATCTACAGATTTCAGTTGTTGCCCTCTTAAAACTTTGAATGATCCAAAATATGTGTACAACCCGAAGGAATCATTACTGAACGAACAAAAAGGACAAATTTCTAAGGTGTTTGAGTGCGTAAGCATGAACAACCAGGTGAGATAAAAAATCTATTGAAACTATCTTTATCTAGCTTACAAGATTTTCTAAATAACATTTCCAGCAGTTGACCTCCAGTGACCTTGATGACCTTTGACCTTAACCAAACACAGATTGATTTGAAATCTGTTCTTTCTACCTTAAAATACTGTGTTAAAACGTTTTTCAGTGTTTGACCCCTGGTGACCTCTGATGACCCCTTGACCTTCACCGAACATATCCAATTTCATCCTTACACCATAACACATCCATGCACCAAGTATGACATCTATCCAAGTTTCCTAACTAGAAATATCATGTTGAGAAGGTTTTTAGTTTTTGACCTCTGGTGACCCCAAATGACCTTTGACCTCCACCAAAAACAATAGGGCACACCTTCTCCCTATGACGAATCTATGTACCAAATCCAAGTTTCATCCTACCTTCCCTTGTTGAGTTAGAGCGTACCGAAGCAAGTGTCACACACACACACACACACACACACACATACACACACACACACATACACACACACACACGCCAACCTGACTACATAGGTTCCTTTGCTACCGCAAGGAACCAAAAAAGGGGGGGAGGTAATTTTCTATGAGCTGGCAAGAGCATTTTTGCCCAAATAATGTCACCGTTTAAAATGTTTTGCCCCAACTTCTTTGCCCCAACTTCTTTGGCCTGAATTGGGAGGGCAAAAGTCCCCCCACTTCGTATGCCTATGATTCTGTCCTACTGCAGATTTAATTAACAGTACAGTTCATTGCTCCAAGGTCCCTGTAATTAGGTGCAATTTTGAAGGGTTTTAAAGGCCTACTACAGTTCAATCATTGCTGAAAAGGTCTCCTCTTTTCAAAAAAAAAAAAAAATACAAGTTATTGACAATTTTTTAATTTTTATGGAAATGAAATGGGGGAGAGATTTTACCAACCTTCATTTGGAAAAACGTCTAGAAAGGGTAAATCCCCCCCTTTCCAGAAGAATCCCCATTTACTAGCAGGAATGAAATATAAATTTTGGAAAAGATAAGAGGTTCTGCATACATAAACAGGTGATTACTGCACACACTGTACACAGTGCACAGCACTTTAACCCAGGAATTAAGAGGCATGGTTAAAATTTACAGTAAGTAAAAAGATCTAGAGTAAGGTACAGTGGAACAGTAGCAGCTTGCTTATACTGAACAGTAATTCCGTATTTCCGTAGTAAGTGAAAGTTGATAGACTTTTGGCGCAGAAAGTTGTCCCCCACAGATCAAAACTTCATCATTCTCAGTATATATTTACAGACCTGTTCTCAGACCAGGGTTTTTGTTTAAGATTGAATACTCTGTGACTGTATTTGACCAAGGAAATCTGACTATCTATATTTGCACACCTGGGACCCCACAGACTGCAGTACATTTTCATTACATGGTAGGCTAGAATCAATAGTAAAGTACAGTAGGCTCAAAGTACTACTGTACCTACTGTGAAGTTTATAAATTATGTGCCGATTGATGAGAGTATGCTGGTGCTAGCAAAGTACCTACACTTATTGAAAGATATCATAAACTGTGCTAAAGATAGGATGACCTTTCTAATTTCTGTTTTATTCTACTACAGGAACATCAATGCAAGCAGTTTGCAGATTACAGAAATTCTCCATTGGCACAGCTGTTTGATTGACATTAGATTAAAGAAAAAACATCTAAAATGTTGAGCATACTGTGACTGCCTATTATATACAAACTGAGAATGCCACAGGTCTGCACTGTACAGTAGCTTTTGAAAAAGTGATAGCTATACAGCACTCAGGTATTCTGCCAGAAATACAAAAAAGGGAGGGGGGGGGTTTATTACTGCTAAACCCCAAGTCCAAATTAATGCAGTCCTTGGCTAACGTTATGAGTGGGTTCAGTGGGACAAAAGCTTGCTTCAAGGCCCCTGTAAGGTGCAATTTGAAGGTTTTAAAGGCAATTTATTTGTGTAAGTTCAAACATTGCTGCAAAAGTGTCGTCTTTTTAAGTAAGAAACCAAGATATTGACAATTTTCTAATTTTTATGGAAATGAAAAGGGGGGGGGGGATTTTACCCACCTTCTTCTGGGAAGGGGGGGGCAAATCCCCTCCTTTCCCCCCTCTGACAGAAACCCTGGTACTTAGTCAAGTTCTCCCCCTGACTCTGTTTAAAACAGAGGTCTTACAATGAAGCCATTTATGTTTAGGGGTCAAAAATAGATCTAGAAGTTTATGAGAAAACACAGAGACTCTAACATGAATCACATAGCAGTAAATCCTATTCCAGAAATGACTCATGCTAATCATGTGACAATGTTTTTGTTGTAGGAGTCATCATTAATTGTGAGATTTACAGAACCTGATAAAGTAACTGCATGCTTGTTTTACCAATTACAGAAGTCTTGAATGAACTATTATGAAGGATACTTCGTCTTGGGAAGATAAATAGAAAAAGGAACTGTGAGATCTTATTTTCAACTTTTTCCTCTGAACCTTTCTCTTTTTTTTTTTTTTTTTTGTGGGGGGGGAGTTGGTGGGTTGGTTGGAGGACAATAAGTGCAATACAGGTCTTCACTTCTAGCCATTGTTTCTATGATTATAACTCTTGTTTACAATTTCTCTCATCAATCCTCATTTTTAAAGGCAACTAGTCGAATGTTCCAATACAAAATTGGCTAAACTGATTCTGTACTGTACATGAACCAAAGTGCAAAAGGGCACCAAGTTTCATTGCTTTACTCCAAAAGTTTAATAAACTGTTTTTAAGACTGCTCTAAGTACAGTATGCAACACCTTCCCCAACTGTAGTTTGAAAACTTGTCCTGGAAAGACTTCAAGTTTGTATACTTACACTCCAAGTCCTCCATAGGTGATGTTGAAGTCCATATTGCTGCACCCTTGAACCCATCCGATCTGCCACACATCTGACCCACTTATTGGAGGGAAACGTACCTTGGCTGTGGCCCTAAAGTGGGGCGTCTGATATTTTAAAACAGTGGGGGAGTTCTCTATAAGCGTTGTTGGCTGGGGGTCAATTCTAGCATCTAATTCTGATATTTTGATGTCACCCTCAAGTCCCAGGTGTTTTTGTCGTTTGGGTAGTATACACCCCATTGGATTGATCACAAGGGTAAAGAATGTACAATCTTGATTTTGGGATTGTAAACTTGAAGGGGTTGTAAACTGAAACTTAGAACTGGAATGGCCACAAGTTGGAGTAGATTTAAATTGACTGAAAGCAACTTTTCTTGGGGGAGTTTGTTTGTTTGATGTGGTAGTCGCGTGGTTGGTTGGTGCCTGTCCTCTCCCCAAAGTACCAAGCTTGGGTACTTCTGAAAGGGTAATCCCTGGAACACTTTGAAAGACCTGTGCTTCTTGGTGGAGCTGTTCTGGATGTGCAGAGTTTGAAGTTCCTGCAGCAGCTGGCTTCCGTATCCAAGCAACACCTTTGGTACAAAATCAGAAAATGGTTCAGATGTTTTAATATCCTTGAAAAAGCAAACCAATGACAAGTTTTTTTTGTAATGATTCTTGTGTGTAATCCTATAGGAACTCTTATGTGCAGAGATGGTATCCACCACTAACCTCCAACAGTTTGCCCGATGGATTTTAAGTTTGTCTAGAAGTCGAAACAAACTTGATTCTCGATTTATTCCGGTGTTCGCAATAAAAAAATTGGAAAAGCAGGAGTAACTATACACTAAAAGGATATGACACTCCTGGCGTGATATATTCCACTGTACTACCGATTGCCACTTCCAACAATGCAAGCTTGGTCTAGCTTGCAGCCTTGGCGTTTTGCCTCGGACTAGATGAGGTATTTCCTCTGAAGTCATTTCCACTGATTTTTCAGGACATCCACATTAGGCACCAATTGCTCTGTGAAAAGGAAATGGCGGTCTGCAGAACGGCAACCCTGATTAGAATATCCGGACACAAGGCCATCCTACATATACGTGTGTCTTCCAACGGTAAGTTCCTCAGGATCTCGGCAAGTAAGGTTCAACCGGTGCAGTTTGCATGTACTGTACAAAGGCGGTCTACATACGTTTGTATCCTAACCCAGAACACCTTTTGGTCTGTACGGAATTCACAATGGACCCTTTCTACGATGAGTTTACTACGTACAATGTGTGTGGTACACAACAATTGCCATACCAACACAACAGTGTGAACTCGCGCGGCTAGGCTACCTTTAATAGTGGCCTTGTGAATATTCATAATTTCCCACCACACTCCACGCAGCTCTGCACCGCACTGTCACCCAAATATACACATGAAAAGCATAGGACTGCATTGTTTTGATCTGATTCAATAAATATATGAATTGCAACTTAGCGAAAGGAAAACTCTCGGTTTTGTCCTCCTTGTAATGGACTCCATTTTTTTACCCATCATTATCCGGAATATATTCACGATAAAAAGGGACAAAAGAAAAGAAAGAAAGGAAAAAAAAAAAAAAAAAAAAAAACCCGTGGTTATTCAAAAAAGAAAGAAAGAGGGAGTAAGAAAGACATACAGCAAGGAAGGGGGGGGGGGGGTGGGCAGGATTATTCCGACCGATGTATATCTTTTTGAAATGGGGAAGGGAAGGTGGTAGAAAAGCCATCAATCGCACTATTCCAGCTTCAGTGTATTCTATCAATTTTGACAGAAAGTGATGGCATGAAAGTGGGGGAGATTGCCTCAGGTCCGAGCCCAAAGGCTCGGAGCCTCGGACCTGAGGCAATCCAGCCAGAATTTCATGAGAGCGGACAAAATGATGACTGGTCACCGCCTCCATCCCCTTTGGTAAATTTTGACTCCTTTTCCCTTCATCAGTTTCGGGGTAGGGAAATCGCTCCAATAACCCTCCTGGCTATCATGCTGCCAGAGACAGGCCTACTGAATCCTTAGAGCTTCAGGGGGCTTTGCCCCTTGGACCAGGGAATTTCCCTTGGATTCCATCCTAATACGGGCTTCTGGGTCCCACAAGAAATCAGTTTTGCGCATGATTTTGTACTGCAAGGGAAAATGTCTTTCCATCGGGGACGAGGTCATGGGGAACAGAGGGAACATTGCTTGTTCTTAATCAAACAGGAACAAATATGCTGATATTATATGACCTAATGATAATAATGAAACAGACAAATACTGAACCAGATTGCATGCCAAGAGCCTTCAGTTGCTCAGAAGTCCCTAAAAGGGAACGAGTTACCCCTTTGCACCACCATATCATTTCAAAATGATTTCCCTTTATCGGAATTCCTGGCGATGTTGTTGCTTACCCCAAACATTTTCTTTTGCCCATAATTGGCCCCACCTATTCTGTTCTTTTGAAGTTCCTGTATTGTTTCTGAACGGTGAAAAATATCCAGATGGAACCCTAGCCTACTTGCTAGTTGAATGTTTAAAGATAGGAGAAACTATGCAGAATTGTTTATCGGGCAAGTGCATATGTGCTAGGCCAGAATTTATCCAACAAGGAGTCAGACGGCAAGTTCCTGGACGGGGAGAAAGAGAGAGGAAAGTGCATTGGGAATTAGAACAAATGTTCCTGCTCTATTAAGAAAGGAGGACATTTTGGCATCCTTAGATAAAAATCTCCTTGTCTCAAAAAAAAAAATTGTCGAGATGTTGGTACGATAATTTAGTGTTTTTCTGTCATTCTGCAATGCCAAATGTGATAATGTTGGAGGGTGAATACAAACAACAAAACTGGGTATTTGGTTGTCCGACTCAGGAAGTTGCTCATTTGGCCAGTTCTGCTGTTTAGCAGTGGTGTAGAGCAAGTGACCTACACTCCACCCAGCTTTTGGGAAAGTGCCTAAAGACTGGGGAATATCTCCGGTGTTCATCCACGCTTTCACTCTGTATAGCACAGGGTCCTAGATGAGCAAAAATGGCTTTCTGACCCTCAAAAAGTTTAATTAAATTATATATTTTGTGTAGTCCTGCAAAAATGTACAAAAATGAACAATTAAGTAGAGTGCCTACTCGACTTATTTGTGGGGATAATTAGTATTTTTCAACAATTATACCCAGTCTATAGTGCACGGGACCGTACTGAAGTAGGGACAGAGATTCTGCAGGCTGTGGGAGTCCTTGCAAAAACCAGGACAATCTAACAATATTATTCCTCAATAGGAGGTTCTCGGGAAGCGGTAAATTTGAAATTTCATTTTGCTTTAATTTTCGTGACATTCGATGTTCAGGATATTCAGACATCATTTAAGATGCTTCCCTTTTCGTAGACTTAACTGAAATCGGTTCCAACTAAGTTGAATTTAGTTTTTGTTTAGACGTCATAACATTATTTTTCGACAAAATTCAAAGTAGGGGCGCGCTTTAAACTTGACCTTTTTGCAGGGAAACAGTATATTGCTTTCGTTTTGCAAGAAAAAATCATCCTTTTTAAACTAATATTCATTGACACAGGGTGATAGATTATCAAAAGTAATGCAGTATGGTATCCCTCTTTTCAAGAAATTAGTTTCCTTCAGATGGAAATTCAGCTGTTTTTTACCAGTTTACTCAAGAATGATTTGTTCACCCAACCTTTCAACATTTTAAATGACCCAACGTCCAGACTCCTTTGCTCTTCTCGCGTATAGTATTTTGGAGAGATGTAGCTATTGCCGGAGTTTATGATTAAGACTGAATTGTTGCATAGTGCATGAGCCATTTTTTCTGTACTCTTTGTTAAAGTATTTTTAACACACTATCTCCCCGTAATACAGAGCTGAGAATTTCTGAAGGTAATGGAGGGCGTACTTAAAAAGAAGAAGCAAATGTTGTACTATCAACTAGTATTAGGGTCTTGGCCAAGACTAAGCTCAGTTCAATACTGTTCATTAAAATTTTTCATGTGCGGACTTTTTTCGATTCCAGGATAATTACAAGCCAGTTCAATAAAAATAACACGAGCACGGGATTTTTCCCAGTCCGAATTCAGAAGTTTCAGTTATGGTTAATAGGAGCCAGGACCAGGGGTCCGTTCCACAAAGAGTTACGCACGATCTTAAGTAATATTTACTGTTGGCTTAAGTATGGTGAATCAAACTCAAGATTGTGCGTAACTCTTTGTGGAACGGCCCCCAGTACTTAAAATACGATTTCTGGGAGTGGAGGGTGCCTGTTACTTAGTTCTATTTTGCTGTTATTGATCTTCTTTTTTTTTTTATATATATATATTCTATTTCTTGTAAAGAAGGCATGCCTAGTGCAAGCTTTTTGCTTTTTCAGGCTTCCTCCACCGTCTTCTGTTACTTTATATTTGCTCCTATAATTTATGATTTTTGTCGAAAATAAATGAAATGAACATATAATATTAATAATGAGAGCTTAAAGCTAGCATTCGGAAAGGATAATGCAATTAAAATAGTCAACAAACCAAAGTTTCACCCTATGGTTTACGCACCTTGGTTTGAAACTAAACCGTACTGTTTCAGGATCTACAATCCTCGTCAAAAATGATGGGACAAAACAAGCAAAACAACGGAACACCACCACACTCCTCCCCCATTCAAAGTTGCGGCAGCCCAAGGTGTCCTGGGACTTAAACATTTATACAGGGAACGGTGTTTGTCCCATGAATTTTTTTCGAGGATTGTAGATATCGTCTACTACAAGCATGGTACGGCGCTATTCAAACGAGTTTTCAAAACTTTGACGATGGCGCAAGTCATGAATAATTAAATCTATTTCATAGAATTATGTATTAGAATTTAGGTAGGGTCCGCGGGCTATGGGATATTTTGGGGGGAAAGGAATGGGTGATTCTTTTTTGTCCAACAGTCCAAGTAAAACGTAAAACAAGAAAAACGTAGAACAAAAATCGCTCGACTACCAAAAAAAAAAAAAAATCTGGAAATTCCGCATGTAGATAGACTTTGTCAAAGCAGCAGAAGGTTGTGTGGGAAGGGGTGGGGAATGTATTTGTCCTAGTGGGTTGGGGCATAGGGAGTGAATCTCTCGGTCACTCTTAGTGCATTCACTGTATATCTACTTTTACTGCTTAAAATTTAGAAACTTTTATAACAAATTCTCACCAGCTAAACCGGTGACGGCATCTCCTTCCATCATAGTCTGCTGTTTGTCAACAGTTTCAGGACTTGAGACGGTATCGTGGTGACCGCCGTCACCTTTCTGCTTCCTTTCAGACATTTTATGGGGTTTCTTTCCTTATCATGAAGCTGTCTCTTCCCCGAACCTCCACCAAGCTCCTCACCGAAGATTTTTGTAGGTTAACCAACGTTCATTATGAGTAGACACACATTAGAGGGTCCGTACCTCGTGCCATTATTGCGTCACAGAACCGTTCCTCGAAGTCGTTTATCAGTGCGCTAATTTGTTTTGCGTGAAGAAGACCCTCGCATATACCTCACACGCGAAAAGCCACATGAGCATGATATTTTGAATAAGTTGAGTCGAGGTCTTAGAGATAAGTAGGGATGTAATTATGCATGCAGCCTAATTACATTGAAAATGTTCCCTGTATAATATAAATTGATTATTATATAATACCGGAAGTTTTAAAGAAACTGTGTGCAATTTTATTTTTAGTAAAGAGGCCTATACTCAGCATGGTGCCAAAAAAATTTTGACTTGTTTTTTCCGACATCACGTCTACTTTCAGTTTGCAGAGTGCTTTGGCGTGACGTCATAAGTGGTTGGCTTGGACTATGCGCAAAAACACGTTCCTTTGTGTTAGGTGTTGCGCGTGTTAATACGTGTGCGACTGCACGCAGTAAGTAAAACAAGTGGAATCTACCTTTCATTGTAACGACAGTTTAACTGCCCCTTACCAAGTCTTTTGCCGAAGGGCCTTAAAGGCATCTGTTTGTAAGCTAAACACTGAAATAACTGAGTGCTCTGACTTACGTCACTTACCCAACCTTTTTGCCGGGCAAATCTAGTCTAGTGCGCATTTAAAGTAGCAAGCTGAGAAGTAACTGACAACGTTGGGGAAACAATGGAACACGCATATGAATTCGTCCCGTTAAGTGTAACAGACTGAGCGTATTCGACTGGTTCACATATCAGCTCTGAGCGTGAACTGTCTGCATTTTTCTTTGTTGTGTTGGTCGTTTTCCCCAAGCGAGGGCATACTTTTAACTCCGTGACATCATATGCACAAGGTCTATGCACACATTCACGTCATCCTTGGGGGCAAAACAATAGAACAAGTTGCCGCAAGCAAACAGAATTCGCTTTGCACGTGTAGCAGACTATGCGCGTATTCGCCACTGATTGACAAATCAGCCGTCTGCTTTTGTCTGTGTTGGTTTGTTTGCCCCCAAAGGAGGGCGTACTTAATGCCATTGTGACATCATATGCACAAGGTCTATAGAGGATTTGCAGTTACGTCACTGATCCGCCATTCATCGAAATTATTGGCTTAGGATTTCTATCCCGACATGCTGAAGGAAAATCATACTAGTTACACGTTGATTTTTTAAAGACACTGTATAGTGTACACTGATATACGCGGCGTGTACACATTCAACCATGGAAGAACTCGAGATAGTACTTCCATGACTCAACGGGCATGTATATTGAGTGTGGTTTCAGCGCAGTATAGGGCTTATGCACCTACGTCACTACATTGCGCTTTTCCCTGTTTTCCATCCAGGCGTCCATTTTACAACAATTGTTACTAAGGTGTTGTTGTGCGCACTTGTCGGTAACACCGCGGCTACCTTTGATCATTTCCATCCAGTGAAAGGCGCTGACGTCACATGCATAATCTCTATGGGGTCGGTGCATAGAAATCCTAAGCTTTAGCTGGAAGGAGCGTCCCACAACAACAAATTTTGTGTTTCCTGTAAGAAAATTTGAAAAGTTAGGGGTTTACTGAAGAATTTGAATTTCCTATTGGTAAATCTGAGATTGAACGGCGACCATGCAGATTGTGCTCCGAGACATTTTCAGTTCCCTTAAATTGTGTTTGGCAATTTCAGCCTGCTAGGCTGATTATTCACTTAAGACCACAGATTTCATTATAGGGGACATAAACACACCTGCTGCCCTAGGCACAAGAAAGTCGACATTATCGTAGTCTTCGTTGTATAGTACTTAACTGTTAAGTTTCACGTCACAAAAAGCGGGGGGGGGGGGGGGGGGGGCATTTACGTTAGTTTCCCCGCCACTCAAAAAAGTGGGGCGACTTGTCCCTCCCCCCCAAATCGACGCCCTGAAACTAAGTGATGGACCAATCATTATTCTAAATCTTAACTAAATTCCTTGGTTCTTCCTACTTTTTTGCTCGGCGTTTAAAATTTTTATTCTTCCATTTTCTTTTTTAATGGAATAAATGAAACTTTTTTCCAGATCTTCAAGAAGGAAGGTTGAGGGTAAACTGAAGTACATTGGTAAAATCACATTGTGCACAAATTACTGTTTTGTGCTATAGAGCCTGATATCGTAATAAGTTTAATAGACGCTGTTCATTGCAGATTTGAATTGATTTTCTTAAATTTCTTTGCATTGCAGAGTTCAATTTTCTCAAATTTTTTCTATGATTTTCTATTTGTGGTTCGCTACTTTTACCTCCTTAATCTTATCCTGAACACATCATTATAACCCATGAGCTCCGAAGGAATTTTGTCCTGAGAATCTTTTGCCTCTGGATGCAGCTATACCACTCCAGTTGGTTCCCTTTACCGAACCTATGGATCCCACGATAGCCCAAACTTTAAAAAAACGTTCTGGTGTCATTATCATTTTAAGATTTAAAGCCTTCCCTTGTCCCCATGACCCCATCTAAACTTTCCTGTTTTGCTCCGAACCTTTATGAAATAATAATTTTGGCATTACCAAACTAGCAATATTGACGATAATTTCACCGCATTGTTGGCATTTGAAATGTCTAACTCCTCAGAGCTTCCGGGGACTTCTCCTCCAAAACCCCCACCCGGGCTTCGCCCCTGGACCCCACCTGGGGTCCAGGGGCGAAGCCCGGGTGGGGGTCACGACCCCACGTCGTGATGCTCTCGCTTTCGCTCGAGCATTGCCGCTACGCGGCAATAACTTCCTTCTTTGCGCTAAATACGACCCCTTTAAAAAATGTCTGATGACGCCCATGAAATATGAAAACACTGAAGAAGAAAATCAGAATTTCCCTTCACTAGGCCTTTTCACCCGAGCAGGGTAATTCCACTGATTCCACAACACTGATGTGTCAATTTTCAGGAGAGAAGTATTTGGCGGATATGATCTGGATGTTTTTTCATCCTTGTTATGTGTGTTAGTCCACTAAAAGGACAAAAGTAGCTACGTAAAGGTTACTTGTATCTAATTAAGGCAATAAATTTGAAATTTTAGGTAATACGAGACCATGATATTGAAAATTCCCCTTGTACATGGAAACACTGCGAAACAATGTGGCGAAATCGCCCTGCGTAGTTTTCAATGGTTTTGCTACGTCTGCAGTAATCGCGTGCCAATCTATACGGCAGTTAAGGAAATTTATCTGAGGACGAGCCACATAAGAAGGCGGAAAAGCACCCGAGCAAATCTGGAAATCCTACGCGGGCTTCGATCAATTCTTATTTTTCACACCAAAGGTAGTGGCGCTCTGCTAATATTTATTCGGATAAAGATACACATTTAACGCAGAGAATCACCTCAGGCTGTCCTCCGAACGGATGAAATGCTCCCACCACGGAATTCCTTTAAACATGGACAGGGCATGTAAAGAGTACTTGCTATCCGTAGGTTGTCGCAACCGTCTGGGACAAAAAGGCGCACCAAGCTGGCCGCCCTGAAGGTATAGTTTGTACGATTTAACGACGACTCTGTAATATTTTAAACAAAAGTTAAACTTGAATGGCTAACAATATCATCTTCCTGCAATACATGTTTTAATATTAACCTTACCTTGCATTATTTAGAAAATATTTCAACTTTCTTGCAAAATCTGTGATTTACTTGAGCAAGTCCAAACTTTTACACAAAATCCATAGAAGACGGCCATGTTGGTGCGCTTTTCTCACACTAACGGTACAGTGGCGGCACCAGGATTTGAAAAGTTGGGGGGGGGCATATGGTGGGCAAAAGAAATTGTTGGGGGCAAAAAATTTTCGCGCGCAACGGGAAATCGAGCGCGAAGCGCGAGACTTACCGGGTGATGTGCAGCGGCCCGCCTTAGGGCCCCTGGTGGGGTCCAGGGGTAAAGCCCGGTGGGGGTCCAGGGGGCAAAGCCACCGGAAGCTCTGAGGTTTTAGCAAATCTCTTGGTACAAAATTAAGTCTCAGGATAGGTGTATTTTGGTCCATAATGCATCATCCAAAGCAAAGATTCCAAATTATTTTAATGCAAGCTAGACTTCGAAAAGTTTGGGAATGTTTCAAACAGGGAGGAAAAATTATTTGTGAATTATTTCAGCCTTGAAAATTCCTGAAAGGACACTATACTTCAGGAGCTGAGTGTGTGTGTGTGTGTGTGGGGGGGGGGGGCAACTGGGTAGGGGGAAGGCTCTGATTGGGGGGAATTTTCCCCCTACCCCCCCCCTTGGTGCCGCCCCTGTAACGGTAGCGACAATCTACCGTGCAGTGTGCTCTGTCCATGTAGGAATTCCGTGGTCCTCACGCGTCTGCGATCTTGCCTCATGCACAACAATATGAGGCTGAATTGTGTGTGCGCAGTAGTTGTTGAAGTGTGGAAAATAATGTTATTCATACCACGTTTAAGAGGGACCAAGGAACATTTTGTAGTTGGTGTTGGACGTTTTATGCTTGGGCCATGAGGCTAAGTTATTTGAGCAGCCCCTTGGTTGGGTTTACTGATGGTTTCTACTTTCCCTTATTTACACTCTAGAACGTGTTTAGGAAGTAAACACTTATTTTGTCCTCATTTTGTAAACATGTTAATTTCTAAACATGTTTAGGAATTAAACACTAAACGTTCAGCAATTAAATGTGTTTTAAAAAGAATTTTTTTTTGAAATAAGACACGCGTGTTTAACATCGAGACATGTTTCCATTGTTTACCTCTCGAAAAGGCGAAAGACTAAACAACATAAAAGTATACGTTTTGGTAGGGTACGGTTCAAAAATGATTTTGTCCCACGCTTTAATATTGCTTCCTTTCGGACATGGAATTTTAAACTTTACTTAAATGGAGCGCTGGCCATGACGGATACCCGATGGGCAGGGACTAAAAGTTTGCATACAATATCTTTTCAAAATTTGCATCCGAGCAAGTTTCAATGCCCCTCCATAAACCATCTTTAGAACACAGCTTTCAGTTATCATCTTCGGCTTCACCCTGTAATTTGCCCAAAGCTTTAAAATTTTGCTGCAAGTGTTTTTAAAGGAGTCGTTTTTCCTAAGGTACGTATTTATAATAGGGACTTCATTGAGGTACAAAACATTCGGATAGCGCAAAAAGTTGGTACTTTTAGAATATTTTTTGGGGTGATAGAACATGACGAAAATAGATCCACGCCATAGTTCAGTAGAAGAAACATTCTTTCCTACACCCCCAAAGTATAGCTATCATGTCTTTGGGGTAAAGCGGGTTGGGGAAGGATTCGCGCTCATTCCCGCACAAGACAGAGCTAGAAAATTTTAAAACAGAAAATGATTTGATGGAACTAACAAGGTATGGAAAGTACCATGCAATGTGGAAAGAATTATAGCCAAAACTGTCTAAGCGATATTCTCCAAGTATGGCAGAGATGCATGTAAAAGCCCCAATTCTCTGACCCCAAACAGTATCAATTCTCCGAACCTTCTTACTTAAGCCCCTCCCGCAATTGTCTGAAACTCATCCTCATCCAGACCCAGTCTCAGATTATTTTTGAGTGTAAAAATGCTCAATGTGTATAATCTAAACACTCTCAGCATAGTTTTTGTGTAATATAAGCGGTGGTACTCTGCATTGTTTGAATTAGTTGTCGATCAAAGAGCTGAGCCAATTTAAATTTCGGTAAACTCCTATAAGAATTGAAGTTTGGGGTGAGAAGATTAGTCCTTTAAATAGATATCCCATAGGTTTCGTCCTCTAGCTGCAAAGCACTGTAAATGGTGCTGACTTACATTTAGCAATTAAAGGGCCATACCTCTCACCCCAAACTACAATTTTGGTACGGGGGTACCGAAATTCTCAATTGGCTCAGCTCTTTGATTGGCAAACTCCTTGACCCGGGCAGGTTTCGAACTCCCGACCTCCCGACTGCAAGTCTGATACTCGGAACACTTGACCATGGAATCGGTTAGGAGCTCACACGGCACACGCCTCCTTATTTCAGTGACCAATGATGTCTTTCGATGACCAACGATCTTTTGGCCAACCCTTTCTATTCGTCTCGTATCTGATATGAAAAATATGCTTCACAGATGCTGGAAAACTGCACCTAAGGGCATCTAGAATTCAAATTTTCTTGGGGCAGGACCCCACCCATGCTTTGTCGCTTGTGCCTTCTCCCGACTGTTCCGTACTGTCCACCGTTCACAAAACCCTGGATCCGCGCTTGCTATCATTTCATTTCCTCTGCTCCAGCGTCGCTGATTCATGAAGAGTAAAACAAGCAAAGTGTGTCGAAACTTGCGTTTGTACTCAGTTTGAAAACTCCCAACCAAGTACATGATCCGAGAGCAATTGAGATGGACGATTTTAAAGAACTGAAGATTATGGTGTCCGTGTGGGACGCATAAGAATTGGTAATTTGAGAAAGATTTTTGGTTGAAAATCATCAAAGCACATCCATCATTTGTTAAAAAGTTAAAATAGGACACAAATGTAGTCATGTAAGCCACACCAAAAAAGGTGGGGTCGAGTGTCCTAATCACATCGACCACCGTGATCCTAAAAAGTTACTGAATATGACCTTATGTAGCCACTCTTTTACTAGAAATGGAGTGGGTAGTATCTGTCAACACTCTTTTTCCGACAATCTCACCAGATGACCAGGCAGTCAAAAGGCATAAATCTAAAAGATGGTCTTGTAAAATCAAGGTTTGGGAGAACGGAAAATAAAATGGTACAATGATACTTTACTGCTCTATTTGTAGCAGGAATATTTAAACCCAAGCCGCAAATGACAAGATTGCTACTGATGAAGCTGCCCCATTCACAGCGAATGAGCAAGACAGCAGAAACCGGTCTAGCTTGGTCATAAGAACCAGCTTCAAAATATTCACTCCCGGCATAAAATTTAAAGCCATTATAAATCTTTCGAATGAGGTCACGAATGATGATCTCGGGCCTTTCCTAAAAATCAGAAGGTTCACCGACTAAGGGTAACGTCAGATAGAGCACCTCCTACCTTTATTTACCTAATCGAAGTGCTGAATCATCAGATCATGTTCAAGTCGTGAGGGTGTAAAAGCCATTGTTCATCAAGAGTGAAAGCCTATTGTGCTAAAAGACTGAGTGAACAGAAAAAATACATTCCTTCGCTTTCTGAGCCTTCAAGTGCACCTCAACCCCCAAAATAAATATATAATAAACAGCATGGCATATGAATTCTAACGGCCCAACTCCCATCTTCATATGACGTTCTTAGGCCAAGATGTAAAATGTTGAAATTTATTTACTTTAACCACTGTGCAACAATTTGTGACTTTCTTGTTGCACAACCCACATTACCTATTTTGTTTCCCTTTAAAATTTAAATGTTTTATGATCTTGAGCCCTTACTCTTCGGTGGCGTAGCATGTTGCACAAATAGGGCTTAATTAGTAGACGAGTTCGGTAATTGGTGGCAGCATGGAAGTAAGGGTCACAGCGTGGGATATACAAAGCGAGCTCAGCGCGTAGTGTGCAAGGTTCTCGTTTTCGTTAGTATATGCATACAACACTGTCTTACCGAGTCGAACGAAAATACGGTTTCACCACTTTAGGGCAGATGAATTATTGAAAATACAAAGAAGTTTACACCAAAGAAACAATTAAGACACAATCCACTGCATGCAACCACACTTGAGATCCCCCTTATGTGGATGGATTAAGATAAAGAACGATTTCACCAAACTTTTCATGTAAACCCAAATTTTGTAATACGTAATATATAGATGCGGGATTAACATAACATAACAAGTTTAAGGGCAAAGGAGGGTAAAAACCCCATAAGATGCCCTATAGAACAGACCCAAACCAACACCTAATCCAAACAAAGACTAAACAAACCCCAATACAATCAGATCCTGCCACTGTCACGGTAATACTTGTCAATGTTAATCTTGAAGCAGTTGACTGAAGTGGAATTAACAACCCACTCAGGGAGACTGTTCCACTCATTGACAACCCTATGAGAGAAACTGAACTTTCTGATGTCAAGTCTAGAGAAACATTTTACCAGCTTCTTATTACGGCCACGAACACGAGGATCAGCACAAATCTCTAGGTAGTTACAGTTAAACAGAGAATCATAACCAGAAAGGAACTTGAAAACCTGCAGCATATCCCCCTTCTTAACTCGAGAGAAGTAAGTCCTAGACAATTGAGCCTATCTTGATAAGGGAGATTTGGCACATTGTGAATAAGCCGTGTGGCCCTCCTCTGAACCTGCTCTAAAATAAGCTTGTCCATTTCATAAAAAGGGTTCCATGCCTGCACAGCATAATCAAGATGTGGCCTAACCAACTGCTTATAAAGATTTAGCACAATATCTTTACTGAAATTGCTGAAATTCCTCTTGATTAAACCAAGCACCCTATTAGCCCTAGCAGCAGCTGCTGCGCACTGCCTAGAAGGCTTCAAATCGTTTGAAATGACAACACCCAAGTCTTTTTCAGAAGTCACATTACCTAGAACACTACCAGCCATGGTATACTTATGACCCAAATTCTTGGATCCAAAGTGAAGAACTTTGCATTTATGAGCATTAAAAGACATTTGCCAAGTCTGAGACCAAGTAACTAGCCTATCTAAGTCCCTTTGCAACAGAGAAGCATCCTTTCCGTCATTAACATTCCTATAGAGCTTAGTGTCATCAGCAAACTTACTAATACAAGATAAGAGAGAGCAATCAATATCATTTATAAAAACTATAGAAAAAGAATTGGGCCCAGAACAGAACCTTGTGGTACTCCACTTGTGACATCATTCCAAGAGGAGAAATTACCATTTACAACAACCCTCTGGGATCTACCAAAAAGCCAAGACTTGATCCAGTCCGCACATCTCCCCTGGATGCCTAACTGATGCAATTTTACCATAAGTCTCCCTAATGGGACTTTGTTTAATGCCTTTTGAAAATCAAGGTAAATGACATCAACACAATGACCCGAATCAAGAGACAAAGAGACATCTTCAAGAAAGCTAATCAAATTAGAGACGCAAGACCTATTAGGCAAGAACCCATGCTGAGACAGAAGCAGTAAACCATTGTCTAAAAGATACTTAAGCATACAATCCTTAACCACATACTCCATGACTTTACATACAACACTGGTTAAACTAACAGGCCTGTAGTTACAAGGAAGGCTCCGACTTCCTTTCTTGAAAATAGGGGTTACATTCGCAATCTTCCAGTCGGCAGGAACAAAGCCGGAGTCCAGACATTTCTGAAAAATAATACACAGAGGAACGGACAAAATATCAGAACAATCATGCAAAATGGCAGGATGGATCCCGTCCGGCCCAGTGGATTTGCTAGCCTTTAAACTCCTAACACAACATCATCCATGTGAATTGAACTGCTGGAGTCACCACCAATTCCCACTAGAGGAGACTCCTTGGTAAAAACAGAAACAAAATAATCATTCAACAAATTTGCCATATCTCTGTGGTCACTGACTAAAGTACCCCTAATGTCTTCAAGAGACCCAACACCCTCTTTAACTGTCTGCTTAGATCTAACATAGTCATGAAATGACTTAGGATTTACCTTAACCTCCTTTGCTAACTTGATTTGTTTATTCCGAGGATTTGAAGAATGTGCGCATTTGCATTGCCAGCACAACGAATTACAGAACTGGCTTTTAACAGACCCTATAAGAGTGCTATCGCACGTTGGCCTAAGGTGTGGTAACTTTCAGAAAAAAAAAAAAAAACAGGAATTCTAAGATTGTAATTTGAGCTGCACAACATCACAAATTATTGCGCAATACACCGTTTTAATTTGAGTGAATTATCTTCAACCTTTTATAATATCTCCACTCAAAATGTCCTATGAAGGTGAACTGTTCAAATTCATTTTCATGTTATTTAATTTATATTTTCGATTTTTTTACTAGAGATACCGCACTGTAACTTTTCAAGGTAAAACCTCCTAACTTTCGGGACTCTTTCCTCTGGACTCCACCCACAGGAGAGCGGGCTTCGCGTTCGGTTAAGAGGGCTTCGCGTTAGGTTTAGCGGGCTTCGCGTTAGGTTTAGCGGGCTTCGCGTTAGATGTAGCGGGCTTCGCGTTCGGTTTCGCTCTTACAGATTAAAGTTTTGCTCCCCGCCTTCAACATTTTCCCTTGCCCCCTAATTTGCCCCTAATAATTTTTTACACTTTCATAACACTTCAGCAAATTGCATAAAAACAATAATAACATCAGGAACGGGTGGAAGATCTGAAAACAAAGCTTGTACAAGGTACATCTACAAGTAAAGAAAAATAAGATTTAACATAATATGATCAGGTTGAAGGGCAAAGGAGGGCCAATGCCCCAAGATGCCTGAAGTCCAAACCCTAATCAAAAGTCAAAGCACCAAACCTAGACAACAGCTCCAAACAATTAGATCCTACCACAGTCATGGAAGAACTTGTCAATGTTAACCTTAAAGCAGTGTACTAACGGGGAGTTAACTACCCAATTTGGCAGACAATTCCACTCGTTGACAACTCAATCTATTCATGGAGTTGTCAGGGCAACAGTCGGCAACTCCCTGCTCGATGGAGAAACTAAAATTCCTAAAGTCAAGCCTTGCAAAACGCTTTTCCATCTTTTTACAATGCCCATGAACCCGAGAATTACTTTGAACCCTTAAATAACTACAAGACAAAAGGCGGGGATTTCTTTCAGAAAGAAACGTGTTAACCTGGAGCATGTACAACCTAATCCTTCTCAGCTCCAGTGTGCAGTGTAAGCTCAAGATGTTTAAGCCTAACATGATAAGGTAAATTTCTCACCTTAGGTATAAGGCGAGTGGCTCTCCTCTGAACTTCAAGTGCTCTAAAAGAAACTTGTCCTTTTCATAGATGGGACTCCAAGTTTGAGCGGCATAGTCAAGATGGGGTCTTACCAACTGCTTATACAAATTAAGTTCAATATCCTCACTTAAATTGATTAAATTCCTCTTGACCACTCCAAGCACTCTATTAGCCTTTGCAGAAGTAGTTGCGCACTGCCTTGATGCCAGTAATGATCAGATCTTTCTCGAAGGTTACATTACTTAAAACACTACCGTTCACGTTATAATCACGCAGTGGCGTAGCCAGGATGGGATTTTTTTGGTACCTCCGAGGGTCAGGCACGGCAAGACTATCTAAGCGGAGCGCCACCATCGGTTGGCGCGGAGCGTACAAGAAAATTTTGGGCTTTTTAAACCCCTCCAGATGGCCGGAAACGGCACTTCCCGTGTGTTTTAAGCTGGATGTACCCAGCCTTGAAATACGAATCTCATGTCTGCGACTTCTCAAATAACGAGAATAAAAAATCAATCTATGAAAAAGGGTAATACATACACTTTTTAGGGACCCCCAAACTGGGCACTTCTGATCTGTAGTCTGGGGGATGAGACTAAAGGGAACCGATATCTCCCTTTCCCTTGGAAAAAATTTTAAACTTCAGAAGGACGTAGATCGCGAATGCGGCAATATTTGAATCTAAGCGGAGCGCCGCCATTAGTTGGCGCGGAGCGTACAAGAAAATTTTGGGCTTTAAAACCGGTCCAGATGGCCGGAAACGGCACTTCCCACGTGTTTTAAACTGGATGTACCCAGCTGCAAATGTGGCAATATTTTAATGGATTTCAGCTTACCTAAGTACCTTATCCTTTAACAGGAAAACCAAAAGTAGTTGTGTCCCCATTTAAGAAACTTTCTTTGCGTTAGATTTCCTAGATGCAAAATGGTGCTATGTTTGGCAAAACTTTGAACTGATTATAGGCCTAAGTTTTAGGATTTTCCCTTTTTGGGGAGCATGAAAAATATCAAAATATTTTTAGTTTTTGTCGAGATTGTGCAAGATGCATACATACTACCAAAAAAAACAATGTGCAAAATGGTACAGTATATTTTCATCGATACATTACGTAGTCAAAATTAAAATACTACGAATGAATCCCTCAAAATAATTGACCCGCCAAGCAGAAGCATGGATCATGTGGGAAACACATGAAATCAGGACGTTGTGGACATTTTACAAATTCCCCGGACGCCAGTGCCAACTAGTTAAAAGAGGACTTGTCGAAAAAAATCGTCCTACAGTGGCACTTGCCATGGGCAGGAGTGAGGCACGACACAGGCCTACCGCCTACTTGTTAAGGATGGAAGGGAAGAATTATCCGAAGGCAGTACCTTACTCTTACCTGCTTACGGCATATTTTGGTTGTGTAAGAGTCAGTGGTCTCCAGTGTACGATTGCATTATTTTCAGTAAATCAATCAGCCACCCGAAAGGCAGAAAGGGTATTAACCTAACAAAGTCACATTAAAGTTTGTCGTCGAGACTTTCGTTTCATCTTCGAAGTGAAATGCAATAAACGAGAGTGCAGATCACAAACGGCATCTAATTTACTGAAAGTAAGCATTTTGAAGTTATAACTTGATTTCATACGTGCGCACAAAATGTGTTTTACACACATTCATCCATGTTTTTTGTTTAATTTTTACACATTTTATTTATTTACTGTTTTGAAGGAAATACTTCAAAGTGTATTTCCGTTCAAACATTTTATTTTTTCAATTACTTTATCAGGACGCAAAAAACCTGGGGGGCCTGAAGAAAATCTGGGGGGGGGGGGTGCTGAAGAAAATCAGCCCCCCCCCCCGTGGCTACGTCACCGTAATCACGTTAGGACCAAAATGAAGGACTTTACACTCATCCGCATTATTACAATATGATAAATGTGGACTATCAGAGTGTATAGTACAATGACTTCAAGATATTTTAACAGAGTTGAATTTCAACTTATGTAAAATACCAACAATTTGAGTAACCGTGACTTAATTAGGGCAAATATCACAAACATAGGTTTTTCAAGTTAGACTCCGAAAATATCACAGACGAGTTTTCACCTATTTGCAAATCGTTAAAAAAATATTTACTAACTGAGGTTGTTTTTCTTTTTTATTCTAATTCTTTTCTGGATCATTTTTAGGTGCCGTCACTGGCAAAGCTAGTCAACGTCAAAGTGAGAGGCCGAGAGTTACCAAATTTTGTTGGGCGGGTTGGAGGTGTGTCTGAATTCAATTCTTTTTATTGGCGTACAGCAGCTTTTGAATATTTATATTTAGAAACAATGGTGAAGTTTCTCATATATCACATACATTGTTGATGACCAAATCTTTGTCGGTACGGTACGGATTGTTCACTAATTGTGACACAACTATCAAGTATAATCAAGAGAACATCCGTTGACGGCGATCACCAAATCTCTGATTGAAATGTTTGAAGTTGAATACTACAGTTAGGGCCCACATAACCTACAAGTGCACGATTCTGAGAGATTCCATAAACCAGGAGAAAGCAATCGGTGGAAACGACAGACTTACATCAGACGGTATAGCTTAGACTAGGCCCTATGGCAGTTCCGTTACAGAACAATACTAACACTATTCACATAACGTTAGGCCTAACGTTAGGCTTCTTTAAATGAGTACTAAGGTTAACTGTGCATATTTAGTCTTAACAGTTAACAATCTCAGGCCATAAAATAGCATCAATAAGTGCAAGCTTAGGCTAGGCTTTAGGATATAGCTTTGAGGCAATGAAATTGAAACGTAACAGGACTTCATCTATAGAGGAATCTGATTAGCGCTTGTTTTTAGTGACTGTAGGCCGCCATTAGTGGGTCCATCATCCTAAAATCGTCTTTATTTATTGTTTACATGAATTTCAAGCCCTCATGTTAGTGAAATTGGAGAATTTAAGATACAAATTAGTGTACAACCATCCATGATAGAGGTAAGCAAGGAAATCGAAAGATTTAAAGGTGACGGACCCCAGCTATGGCCGACTGAAATCAGTCCATCACTTGCTGTCTGGATTTGTGTGTAGTTTAAGTATAACTAAGGAGCCTTGGAAATGGGAGGGCTGGTGCGATCAGTCGCCAAAAGTGTCCGACCCCAAGCCTCACCGGAAAGTACATTTGTCATACTTCAAAGAATCATGCCAAGGTGGGGGTGTTTGGAATTATATGCCACACCAATTGTTGCAATTGTATGCCAACTGTTGTAATTTTGGCTGTAGCAGCCGGGTACGTCGTACACTGCAGATTTGTTGACGTACATTACTGTACGCCAAGATCTCTCTGTGGGGATAGACTAAAGTGAAATTTCAAATGATAGAGCCAGAGGTTAGGTTCATTAGGTCCCACCAGTGTCTTGACCTGGCGTACAGCTTTATTATTGGGAATTTCGTTTAATTGACCTGGTTGTAACTCAGTATTCAGGTTGAGCACCCCCACTTTGTCCGACCCTCATACAAGAACATTTGCTGCTGTGGAGCACAAACCAGACATATTAATGAAAGGTGGCTACTGTAATTTTAGAGAATTTTTACAGTCTCCTTCTTGTATCATTAACTGTTTTGCAATCTTCTTAGACAAATATTCAATGTTGTTTTCTTTTGAGTACTCATTTACTGCATTCTTCGTCCAATCCAATTCAGCTAAACACTTTTGTTGGTTTGGCTGTGTATGTACTGTGCACAGGCTTGGGGGGATTACATCTCAGTGTAATCAATTAAGATTGGGTTGACTTCATATTTTACGATTGCGTTTATGATTACGATTACAGCTAAAATTGAAAGAAATTGATTACGATTGCGATTACATTGCAATGTAATCATGATTGCAATTGTGATTACATTTTCTTTCCACATAAACAATGTAGTAGGCAAAAAAATCCAGTGCCCACAACTGGAAAAAAAGGCCATGGACATTGCTCTAGATAAGCCAGGACAGAACCAAGTCCTCCCAGAGTAGAGATTATTAAACCCATGCACTTCTCACTCATTTGAAGCTGGAACATTCATGAAAGAGGGACAATTAAAGTTTGTCATTCCAACAGAAGCACCAAGCACTGAAAAAATTGTTTAGTAACTTTATTTCTTTGTTCAATTCAACTTTTATGTAATCAGAAATAAACCACGATTGGGATTACTTTGCCATTGTAATCGATTATGATTGCAATTACTTTGCAATTTTCACAAAAGTAATCCATTGTGATTACAACTACTTCAAAATGTGTAATCGATTGCAATGGATTACGATTACTGATTGCAATTACCCCAAACCTGTGCATATGTGCAAGTAACCGTGTGGAGTTAGTAATTGTATTTTTCCAAATGCCATGGCAATACACCCTTACATTGAATGTAAACTTCTTACTTAGCAATCACTCTACCTCCTGGAGAATAGTCTTTTACTTGAAAATGGGGCTGGACGCATCCTAGTTAATACTGTAGCTACAGTGAAGGCACCTTCCGAAATTCCTAGGTAAAATTTGTCCCTGAGATGGTGCAAAATGAACTGTACTGTAATGTTTAAAGACACATGAAATTTATAAAGTGATTTTGATGGTTAAGTTTCATCATTCAATTGCTGTACTTTTAGGAGTAGTTTTTACCCATGGACTTCCTATATACTGCACATGGACAGAGCATTTAATGTGTATGCCCTATCCATAGATTGTCACCACTGACTGGAGCAAAAAAGGCGCACCAAGATGGTCGCAGTGAAGTTATAACTTGTATGAATTGATGACGACTCTGTAATAATTAAAATAAAATAAAAATAAAATAAAAATTAAAACTTGAATAGGTGAAAATATTATGTTCCTGCAAAACAAGAGGTGATTTTGATCTTACCTTTCTTGAGAAATCAGTTGATTTAACTACAGGGGGAGATGTCCCCCAAATGTTTGAGAAATTGCCAAAATTTGTCTTTATGCTTTTGAAAGTTGATTCACGATTTGAAATTGAGGTGTCCTACCCAATTTTGGAAGGAATAACTGTCCTTTATGCTGCAGGTATGAATAAAAAGTAAGCAATATTATTGTTGATGCTTATTTAAACTGGCTGATAAATATCTAAGGGAGGAAAAGTGATACTACAGGGGAGGGGGGTGTTTAAATAGCCAATCATTTGTTTTGCAGTTTAAATGGCATGACAACAGCCCTACTATGAATCACCCTGGTACTTATTGGTTGTGAGATACAGTAGTGTTACTGTTGCCCTACTTTCCTTACTCCTCCTTCTTCATGCAAATTTCAAAATGTTGTTATGCCCTTACCCTATGATCATTTGTAAACCCCATCCCCCACCTGCCATGGTGCGCTTCACTTTTCTAATCTACCAACCTGATGGCATTTTTTGAAGGGAGTAAATTGCTCTCTTGAAAGAACCCAGGAGAACAAAATAGTATGTGTTCTTTGTTTGGCCTTCTGTAATTTTTTTGTCCAAGAGAGCAATTTCATAGCATTTACAACCCCAAGATAGCAATTCATTGCTTTCCTTGATTTTCTGCAAATCAAGGCCTGATGTAAACAATTGCAAAATTGTATAATTGCAATTATAGTATGAAGGGTTGCTTGATTTTAATCACACCAATTAAAATCACTGATGTAAATTGTTATTTTAATCAATATTTTTTCTCAAAATAATCACATTTTAGACTAATTTAAATCCAGATATTGGGAAAGTTGTATTTATATATGATTAGGAAAAGTTATTTATAATTGGTCTATTCACTGAATGCAACTAGGCTAGTTTGAACAAACAATACAGTGTAGAATGATTTTAACACAACAACATCATCATTATCATCATCATCATCATCAGCATAGTGAGATGTTGTCGACCAAGGGCCATTTTGTTACTAGTACAGTTAATTCTATCTCACAAATGCTTTGCATTTCTGGAACTAGTTGAGGAGGCCTAGCTGACTAATTACCCAGAGGCTGCGGATCCAATTTTGGAGTGCGGGGGCTAATCATCAAAGCGGCCCAATATGTCCAATAAAATAAATGCAGTTTAAAATGGCCCAAAATGCAGTTTAAGGCGGTCCAAAATGCCCACAGAAAGATAAGTGCGGGGGCTAAAGCCCCCCTAGCCCCCCATCTACGCGGTCCTTGTTACTGTCATTGTGCTATTTGACTTTGAACTGTCAACATCATTGACTAATTAGATGTCATGTCCGCTTGTACTGCAGTTAACATCCTCCCCCCCCCCTTATATAAATAACATAGTATTAACAAAAAATATAGATTGTCCATGTTAAAATCAAAAGCGAGATGTATTTCATTGAAAAAAATCAACCAAATCCACTTAGTCATTGACCTTTTACATAAAGTTGGTTCATCACAAAAGGATCCTCAAATAGAACTGGAAATACTGTATTACACAGTACGGAAACAGCTTTCCCCCTTCCACACCAGCAGTTTCTCTAGTTGTAAATGTGAGGTACAGTACAGTAGGCCTGTTTCATTGCTATCTAATGTGTTGTGTTTTGGGGTGATTCAAAGAAAGCATGCTAGCCTAAAAATTCTTCCTCTATCAACCATATATCAGATTTAATCAATATTGTGGTGTATTTTACCAACTTTCAGGGCCCATAGCAGGCTCGATCCTACCTTTATCCAAGGACTAGAAGTACTGAAAATAGATTGATTGATGAATGTACAATGTTCATTGTTAAGTTGTGCACTGTGTACATTCATGGTACACCAAGAAGTGCTACGTGCATCTTCATAAACATTGTACTATGAGTGCATCCAGGGAGTGTCAGCTTTCTGTTTGACCTGGTAATGGAGTTTTTACTTGTTAAGACACCCTAGTTCAGCACAGTGTACAGTATGTATGCCTATTGCCTACTTATTGGGCATATTGTTGTCAAAAGATTGTTGGTCTGTACTGTTCAGAATGCATTTTCATTTGGTAACAAATTGTGATTTTTTTCCAAATTGTCTTCATTTGAAATCCCTTCCTTTGAAGGCTTATTTTCTTACAGCACCATACTTTGACAGTGTATCCCACATTAAATACAAACCATGGATGGGTTGACATGCATGTTTCTGATATACCCCATGCACTGACCTGATGTTTGGTGTAATGGTAAGAGCTGCATCTGCCTCTCATGCAGAAGGCCTGGGTTCTATTCCCAGGTCGAGTCATACCAAAGACTCTAAAAATGGAACTTACTGCTGTTGTGCATTAGGGCTGTGAACATGTAGTGATTAATCGCTAACGATCGCATGTGGAATAAACCTTTAGTACAAAGCTACAAGCGATTAATCGCAAAACCTTTTTTTGACAATTTTTATTCATTTGTATACTCTGATGATCCCTGGATTTTGTTAAATATGGATCATTTTGGGCATATTTGAACCATATAGGTTCAAAGTTTCAGAATAATTTAATTTTACCATGCAAGATAACAGCTCTATTACTATTTCTGCATTGCAGTTAGTATGAATCACTACATACTGAAATTATTTTTTTTGTGATAAGGTAATCGCGATTAAGCGCTAAACGATCGCAAATTTTTGAGTTTAAACATTTAGTTATTTTGCTAAATGTTCACAGCCCTATTGTGCGTGGTACTCTGCATAAGCAATGGAGTAAGGAAAACAAGCCAGTGGGTGGAAGAAAGGCTGTGGCCGACTCAACTTGAACAAATAGGTTGGAAACTGAGCCGTAAAACTCCATCTAAAACTAACTGACATACCCTACTAGGCATTACTGTATATAGGCCTGTTTCTCAGGACTTTAGGTCAAGGTCACGTGTACAGAAGTATCTGTCTTTTTCAGGGAGTCTAAAAGAACAGAGAACCACTTCACAGTGCTGCTCATAATTGGTACCATCAGTACATCCACAAGTAAGTAGTGCCATTACCATAGGAGGAAAAAAGTAGCTGGGAATCGTTAAGACATAAAAATACCCAGAAAAACAACATGCACACTGTATGAAATGTTATGATAATCCCAGCCTGCTGCACCTACATTCATTAAAAATTTTGTTGCTCTTCACTCAACATATCGACAGTAAGCAAAAAGTGAAATTTTCTTCAAATTATCACTTTCCCTTAAATCTCTAGCATATTTTAGCCAAATCTGATGAAAACAGTGAAATGCCAGCACTTACTGTACATGCAGAAGGAAATTGTATGTACTGTACATACTGCACTGTACACAACAGCAATAGCTCAGCAAAAAGCTCTCAGCCGAGCTAAAAATGAAAGTAGGCATAATCAATTATGATTATATTGCAATGACAGTAATCATGATTGCAGTCACGAGTAGTAGTGATAAGCAGAGTGAGCCAGACTGTCCACTTTTTTGTGAGTCTGTAAACGATACCTTGCCGGGTACAAGGTGCTCACGGGAGCTCAAGCCTCGCACGTCTTTCCTCGCTCACGTGGAGCTCGTAACTGGCGTAGCTACCCGAAAATTCAGACACTGCAATGAGCTCTGTCACATGATATGCAAGAGCCCTACCTCATGTTGAATTTCCCTGCCTATAAAAACCCTGTCCACACCTTTTTGCTTGAGTGAACGAAGGTCAACAAAAACCAGATAAGAAATTGCCCTACTGCTTGCCTTTCACACCTTGCAAACAGTGGCACATCTGGCTGGTATTATTCAGCCTTTGTTCACATCTTCCTGTAGCTGCCTCTTATCAACCTTGTGGTTTCTTAGAGTTTGTTTGAATGAGTTAAGCAGGAAGTCGGGTAAAATTTAATTACCCCACCAAACCTCCCTTTTGGTGGGGACTCGGGTGAAATATCTAATAGGGTAAGAAATTCCTCATGCTTGCTTGCGGCATTCACGTGCTGCATGACCTAAAAATGAAGGTTGATGGACCTCAGCAATTTCTCATTATTACATGACCACAGCTTTTGTCAACATTGGTAATCTTAATCTTCACACATGTATGTTACCTTTCAGATATCTGTACATTAAAGTTGCAGGCTTAGCGCTGGTTTGTTGAATGAACAAAGTACATATGATATTGCAAACAACTTTTAGTTTTGTGTAACACTTATTATGCTGAGAAGGCAGACAGCACTGGCAGTATTGTACAAACAATTAATAGCCTAGGAGCTTTTTTTCATTTAATTTTACTGATGTTGAAACTGTATCTACTGTAATACCAGTAGAATTAATACAGTTTATACAGTTGGATCTTAAAATGAACAAAGTGAGTCATATTAGAAACAAGTGTAGCAGTAAATATGTAATATTAATTGCTTTTAATTTAGCAGATTAGTGAGCAGCAGTCCTATAAATTTACAGCTGATGGATATTTATTAGTCTTACACTTACAGTACTGCATCAGCTTTGAAGAGTAAAGTCTCATGGCTTACAGTAAAGTAACATTTTTCAATTTGATGCCTTTAAGCAAGCAGTGCCATATTGACACTGAATGCAGATTGCATCCAAGTTGTTGCACACATTGCTAGATTTGTCATGTTCATAAAAACACAATGGATTTGGTGTTTTTTCACCAAAAAGTTTAGGTTCAAAATGTTTAGAGCATTAGCATACAGCATATTGTAAGCATTGTTTTGGTAGCTTCAATTAAACTATGAACTTCCTCATAGAATGCATGGGTTTCTAATGGTATCTTGCAAAGCTGTGGTACTGTAAATGAACATGTTGTATGGTACATGCCATAGAATCCTTGCACATTTACAGTAGTCAGTGAATAAACTTGGTTGGCACTTTCACTTTGTCACAAAAGCATGCATGATTATTGTTCACACATTCTGTATCAGATTTGTGAGAAGTCTGAGTTCATTGCCCCCAAATTGAGGGCTTTTTGACCAGGATGGAATGCCAAGACATCATGCCAAAGCTGTTGTCTCAGTTTTGTTGGCCAGCACATGTGCCTCAACCATGCTTTGTTGCTTCATACATAATATATGCAACTTGGCAGATTAAGTTATTCATGACGTGAAATAGCCCTTACTCAAATAGCCTACCACAAAACAGTCTAAAACCGGACCTTTGGGCAGTTAAGTCAGGTTTTTCTTGATATTAGCACACACAGTTTATAGCAACCATGAGACCTACTGGGTTTTATCACAGTTTTATTGATGTTAGGGATGGAGATGCTTTAAACTGTAAGTGAGAACATCAAGCAGGAACCAGAATTACCAACCCAAAGGTCAGATTTTGAACTGCTTAGTGGGAATGAATTACAGTAAGGGCTTTTTCACATAATGTTGGGAAAAGTTCATTTTCCAGGAAGTACAATTTTCCATAACTCTTTACCTACTTACATGTACAAACAAGGCTAATTTCCCTCTGATTGCCAAAATTTTTATGCAAAAACAAAAATTTCTCAGGAAGGACCTAAACAGGCACTTCCCAGCTTTTCCTACCCATGACTCGAAGGCTGATAGTCTCACGCAAAGTCTGGCAACTGGTTCATACTCATTTATACAGTGTTTTGCTTGCTCTTTGACAGACAAAGTTGTGTCAAGACTGATGCTCATACTGATTACAGTAGTTGTAGAAATACTTGAGTTTTCAACAATTTTTTTGTTATATTAAATTATGGTAACCTTCTTGGATCTATTCAACAGGTTTGACCAACATTAAAGGGCAACCATCAAGTTTATATTATTTGATCCGGTAGGAAGATAACAATCGCTACAACTCTGTACTGTACAAGATGACAGTTTCCAGGGAGACTAAACCACCTCTGTCACCTCTCAAGAGGCTGACATTTTTCCAGCAGTTGGAAGCGTTTGATCGTGACTTAGCTATGATTTGTAGCGTGAGCTCAGATGAGAATGCCAATCTTGCTTGCCTTCGACCAATCCTGAAATTACTGGAAATAAGTGGACATGGTATACCTTGGTTACTTGGTGTCTTCATCTCAATGTACTATTACAATGAGGTCCATGCATATTCATTTGAGATTGCTTTCAATATTTTATTTGGTGAGTTTTGAAACATCCATGCTTCTATTCTTTTTCTTTGAAAGACTATGAAATGTTGCTGTTGTTTTCTGAATATTCATTCAATAACTAGGCTATAGGCAAGCCTTTAACCAGACAAGACACTGAAGGGGGCCAAAAGCTTTTCAAGGGGGGGGGGGCAAAATTTTTTTCAAGAGGGCCAAATGTGTACAAATGTATTAAGTCAACAGGAAACTACTGTTCAATACCACATAAAAGACCACAGAATCAAAGATAGGCCTACATATACTGTAAGAGTATAGGTGGAATATAATATAAGAACCTAAACTTGAAGCTTAAATAAATATGGACCAAACTGCAACATTTTAATTGCTTTTGATTTTCCACAAGTTTATTGAAATCAGGCAAATGCCACTCCTGAACCCTGGAGGAAATCAGTTGCTGCTTCTGCCAAATGTTTCCATGGAGACCCCGGATATGAGGTCGCTTGTAATACAGTAGGCAGTGGGTTTGAATCTTTTTTTCGGCTGTCTTTACAAATAGGCAATTAAGAAATTCATCATGTCCCATAATTAAGAAATTAAGCATACTGTAGGGGTGGCAGCTGTAAGTGCCAGACAGGGGGTTCCCTCTCCTGCAATTCATCTTGTGATATACACTCAGGCTGAGGCACAATGGCAGAAAATGGAAGCTCCTGCCATTGTGCTTGGTGTTCAGCGGATTAGGGAAAACAAGTCAGTGAGCCACAGCTGGAAAAAAGGCTGTCACCTGCCCAACTTCCACCAATTGGTTAGAGACTGAACTGTTAAACTCTAACACCAAATTAGCTCAGACTGAGGCTTCACATACTGTATGTGCTTAGAGCAATAACAGCATGTTGTGTACTGAATGTTTAACTGACAGAGCTCTACTGTAAGTACATTGTACTATTCTGTTCCATGGTAATGGCATGTTTCCTTTCAATATGTGTATACATGCTCAGTTCAACTGTCCTGGTGGGTTTGACAAAGTTTTGACAAAGTGACTGTAGAAAAACTCATAATAGAAACATACAGTATATCCTGTGATCTACAGTACTTTCCTGGTTCAACTGCACTGGTGGGTTTGGAAAAGTTACAGTAAAACTGAAATTCTAATTATACAGTACATCCTGTGATCTAGAGTTCTGCAGTATGAATTATTTTGAAAAGAAACAAATGGCGCCATTACTTATTTTACACTGCTAAAGTAAATGTACAGAATCAGTAACTTGTTCATGACATTGCAAACTGTATAACATTCAGTCTATTAGATTGTGGCTGACTTGACTTTAACCAATTGGTCAAAAACTGGGCTCTAAAACTCTAACTAAATTATTAACTAATTGTTAAACCAGGAAACTTTACAAGTAAGTGATAACGTTGATATGCTCCATTGCAAATTGTATCTAAACTAGAGTGCATGAAAATTAAGTGCTGACAGCCACTCTCAAGTCGCTCATGCCAGGAACTCAGTTGGACATCAAGCCTTCCTGCATTTCCTGTTCAGATACAGTAGTTTGTAACCCAAGTAAATGCCATCAGGTTTCAGAGACATAATAACATTTTGCATTTGCTGTTCCTGCAAGGAAAGATGTGTAGCATACCACAATTAATTTCTCCATTGACTTACACACTAAATCCAAAAAGTAAACGGGCCTCTAAAAGCTTGTCAAAGTTTTCGCCAGGGTCAAGCTACCCCTCATATGAAAGCTGACAAGTTGGCCGTTCATGGCACTTTCAATTTACCATATCATGACCGTGAAGATTTTTTTGCTATTTCACCTCAAAGTTCAAACCACCTTTTCAGAGCCTTGTTTTTCACTAAAATCTCGGTATGCCTCCGCCAGCTTCTAAGGCCCATAATCTCCACAAAATTGCTTCAATTAAGCCCATTTTTTCACCAATGGTACTTCATTTGATATACCTTCAAAAGAAACTTACAGAAAACCCCAGCTCATTCCATAACATATCAAAAAAGGTGCTCCTTTTAGGGACTCTATCTGAGGGCGAACAAACGGACACATTAATACACCTGCTAATTGGGATATGCTCCCATAAGGGCAACTCTACAGTATTCAGTGGTGGGGAGGGACAGAGTTAGCTCAGTTTGGCTCCTTTTTCAGAAAATTTGGCAGTTGGAAGAATTTCCTTTTTCTGTACTTGAAAATATAGGATGAACTGTGGGAAATTGTGTTCCCTTCTAAGAATTTTTTTGTCCTGAGAAATAAACTTTTTTCCAGCCCTTCATTTGGGGAATTGTCTGTAGATATTACAAATTTTCAGGGTACAGTATTATGAAAATTGTGTGTGAGCAAATTGTGCATTTGAAGCAAGGTGGATTGTCAGGTTTGTTGGTGGGAGAGCTCAAAGTTAAATGTCTGGTGACATGACAATGACAAAGTTGGGCATTTGAATCAAAACAACCCAGAAAGTAGTAAATAGCTTCAAATTCCATGCAAATCCATAAAAAAATGTACAGGATAATTTCTGAATTGCACTTTAACATGAATAAACATGAGCTCAATATGCAAATTTTGTGATGTCAACAGAGGGACATGCCATTTGGGGCAAATGAAACCTCATCTTGCAGTTTTCATTTCAAGGGTAGTTGTAAGATTTGTCTGTTCTGGGGGCTTTATTATTAGCTATCTGATGAGTAATTAAAAGTTAATTCATAAATATAGGTTTAACAAAAGAAATGTCAATACTGTACAACTCTCCACATCCTTGCTTTTGCATAATCATCAAGTGCTTGAGAAACATTCAACAGGGAATAATTTATCCAGTATTGCATCGCAATTTGCTACACAAAATGGGGAAATTTGCTATACAAATGCAAAATTGTGTAGCACATTTTCTACATTAAACATATATGGGTTGTTAGTGATTTCGTGGCTGAGGAGCCCTGAAACAGCAAAATTTGCTATGCAAAATTTGAACACTAAATTATTCCCTGTTCTAACTTTGAAGACATATATTTTGAGAATTGTAAAAAGCACTGACATAGTTTCAACAAGTTTTCTCAGGAAGGCCCCTCCCTATACTTACTGTATTAAGTTAAGTTACTGAAAGTCATCGCAGGCATTTATTTGGCAATTAAGTCACACTCTCCTTAAAGACTTTTTAGATGAAAATGTAAAATTTGATTGGATTTTCCAAAGTGGGGAAGTTTTTCTACTATAGTACAGTGTACCCATTACTGTATCTGCTAAGTAAGTACCATAAAGAGAGTACTTCAAATAATTTAATAGCCTATTTGGGTTGCTCTTGTCTATTCTATTGTTTTTTTGTATTTAGCTAGACATTTAAAGTACTGTACTCAAGTACTGAGTTCAAGTCCAAAAATCTTTTAATGTATTCAGTATCAATAGGAAGTATGATAGTCTTCATATTAAGCAAGTTTAGCTTACAGTTTGTAGAGTTGACATATGATGATCTCTAATATCACTTTGTGTGGAGCTAAAATGGTCATTTACTGTACTGTATTAATTGTGTTCTTTGGAGATCAAAGTCTAAAAATATCATTTTAAAGATATATCATGAAATGATGAGATATTGTTCAAAAAGACAGGGAGCCTTGAGAGGTCAAAGTGTGAATTAGTTATTGCAAAATACCAACTATGTGTAAAAAAGCATGGATACTTTCAACCTTTTGCACATTCAGCTGTGGGTCCGTGGTATAAGCAGGCACTGATCTAGACATTCCAAAAAGGGGGGGGGGGGTGACCTAGGAAAAACCGGGGGTGTGAAAAAGTTGCATTGCTAATACCCCTTGTGCTTTGTTGTTGATGTGGCAAAAAAGGGAGGGCTGAAGTGGTAACCCCCCCTTGGATCTGCACCTGACAAATATAAAAGGGTGACACTTGTATTGTACCCTAATTGGTTCAATGAATGTTATCTGAATTTAATATTGGTACATGGTATAGTATATAAAAGGTAAATCTGAAGTTGAGACTTTAAATTATATTGGATAGTAGCAATGGGTAAATAGTATCTTTTGAATTTTCATCTGTAGGATGCAAAATATTAAATTAGTCACAAATTATCCTTGACTTGTAAATGCCATGGGATGGGATATCACAGTACAGTAAATTATTTCTGCAATACTATTTATCAGTTTGGGGATCACTCAACTGCGTTCTTCATTTTCTTGAGCCATACCTGCTTGTTGTTGTTATTCATTTTTTTGAGCCATACCTGCTTGTTATTAAAAAGAAATTAAAAGTTTTTAAATCTTGATAATTATTTCCATATATTTCTTCTCATTTTTTTTTGTAGCTCTGGTAATAGATCTAATCATTAGTGGATTAATCAAAGCAGTTGTAAAGCGCCCTCGTCCTGCAACCAATTCTTGCCGAGAGATGTTCTTTGTTGTATCTGTGGATCATTATTCTTTTCCATCGGGTCATTCTACAAGGGCTGCAACTCTTGCCATTCTTGCTATTGTCATGCTGCCTTTATCACTTCTAGCACAATATATGTTGATTGTGTGGATGATGGCAATAGCAGTGTCTCGGGTAATGCTTGGACGACACCATGTGAGTGATGTCATAGCAGGACTTTTTATTGGGTATCTGCAAGCCCTATTTGTTCAGACATTTTGGATAAAGGTGAACAATGTAAATGATGTATTACAATTAGCTGGGATGTCATTTTGATAGTCTATTGTACTTCTGAGTATTTTTTGGGAAGATCAAGTCAGCAATTAGCAGGGAATCCTCTCTTAAGCCTGTGATGAAACTTTAATTTCAGAGTTGGGAATGAAATCGGTTGAATGGTTACATAAATGTCCTTTAATGGTCTACATCAGGTGGTTTAAAAGTGTACTTCAAGTTAAAAAAAAATAAAAAATTATATATTAATCAACTTGAAAATGAATTCTAACAGTCCAACTCCCATCTTCATAGGACATTCTTGAGCTGAGATGTAAAATGTTGAAGTTTATTCACTGAATTTAAAATGGTAGATTGCACAATAATTTTGGACATAACTGTTGTACTACTGGAGTTACAATCAAATATCTTTGTTTTTCTGAAAGTTACTGCACCTTGAACCACGGTGTGAAAGCACTCTTTCTGCTATGGGGTGATGTAATTAATTAAGCCTTCTCTGCGCAACATGCTATGTAAGCAAACAGGAAGTGTTGTTCAAGGTCATAAGAACATTTAATTTTGAAGGAAAACAAAGTGGAAAATATGAGTTGTACAACAAGAAAGTCACAAATGATTGCAAAATGCACTAATTTGTTTTAAGTGAATAAATTTCAACATTCCATATCTTGGCTCAAGAATGTCCTACGAAGGTGGGAGTTGGACTGTAAGAATTCATTTGTCATGCTATTTAATTTATCTTTTTAAAATTTTTGACTTGAGGTACACTTTAACTGATAGGAGGGCTTACATATCCTGAGGGATTTGCATAATCTTCGCTGGAGGTATATTAACATCCTTGTCCTTGTCATCATTATTGTTGCTATCAGTGACAGAAACTTTATCCTTTCCTTCAGTCCTGTTCCAAACAAAGGTTAACTCAACTTGCCTCCTCTATGTAGGCTAAATGACTTACTTGCTTGGTACTCTAGTTCCAGTTTGTATATATGATAGTGCCAGGTTTTGATAGTTTCAAAACAGTCTGCACAGAAGACTATTTTCTTCTTATGTTATAAAAACCAAATATCCTCCAACTAGAACCCATTGAATATTGAAATAGTCCTGACATCTTTTGCTGCTGTGATGGTGTACTCCCTGCACAAAAAAATGAGGCTTTTGATCATCAATCACTGACTTTAACTTAAGTATCATTACATTACGCCTATGTAAATGATATTGTGAGTACCTGGAAGGTTTAAATAATATTGTATAAGAGCTGAAAATATTATTTAAAAAGTAAAGAAATTTCTTTACTAAATGGAAATCTCTTTAGCCTGGATTTTTTTCAAAATTTCGTGAAATCAGTCTGTAGACAATTGTTTGTGAGAAGCTGTGTAGGTGAAATGTTAATATATAGCAGAGGTATCTTTATAAACAGGGAGCACAGTATACAGATGGTTTTACTTCCAGTATGTCTTTTTGTGCACCTCCATTCGTACAAGCTAAAGATCATACTAGCTAGGGAAAGCAGTTCATAATGTTCCAAGTTAACTTTAAAAATATTCTGTGAGAGATATTTTTTTTTAAATCAAGACTTTAAGCAATAATATTTTTTAAGTGTTCTGTAGCAGAACATCTTTGAGTTCAGTATTTGTTGTGAAAGGAGGGGGGGGGGGGGGGAGGGGGGTTGACATGGTGTGGATGATGTTCAGGCTAGGGTTGCCATATTTATGTTGTGAAAAGGGTGCAGGAACCGTAGGTCTTTGAGAAGGGTTTCCCATCCCTCCTGTAAATTGTTTTGGTTTTTAAGGGTGTCTAGCTGCAATAGAGATATTTTATTTAAAGGAAATCAGAAACAATGTGTCAATTCATGTGATAAATTCTTCTGGAAATTCTGGGCCATTTTAAAAATAACTTTAGTGTCACTGCAGACAAGTTAAAGGAGAACACATTCTGGTAAATCTGCAAAAAGCTATGGAATAGGGCAAACAATCCAGTCCCTAGCAACTGGAGAAAAGGCTTTGTGCATGCTTTATTCAACCAAGAGGTTATAGGTAATTGGCATAAAACTAGATCTTACTGTCTTACCAGTTGCATTTTCAGAGATGTACATCAAACTGATGTCTTCCTTTCTCTCATGACTGTAAATGATAGCTATCAATACCAATTGCCCAGGGGGTGGGAGGGCAGGGGTCAGGGGTAAATATATTATTAAAGAGAACAATGTGTCCCCCTGATACGAAGGTCATCAAATCCAACAAGTCCAACAGAACTACCTCAAGGGTATGACATATGGGTGATATTTTTTTAAGTTTTTAACTTGATGGGCAGAGTTATTTATCTTCTCTATTGAAAGTAGAATTTTAAAATCTTTTTGTGAAGTGTAAAATTTTACCAGGAACTTGCCAACAGGGTTTAGGGTGCCAAGAGGCTGTACAGTGAAACAGTTTGTGCTGGTGTGATTACATAGTTTGTTAAACTTGTATTATTTTACCATTCTTCAAGGCTTGGTGTAAAATGTTATATTCTATAAAATTATCTCTTAAGTCATTTTCTCAGGATTCTGCTTAGGCCAGTTAGGGTACCAGTTGAACCATCAAAACATAATGCTTAAAAAAAATTCAGGCCTCATATTTCCTTCAAATTGCTGAAAATCACACTCTACAGATCCTGTGCGATGCATTTAAATAATTGCAAATATATTTCTTATCACAGAACTGGTTTAGAATCAAAATTGTTATGACAAAAGTTGTTCTCTACTGACTAAGAAGAACTTGCTGTTATAATAGTATCCTTTTTTAACAGCCTGACTTGGTAGAATGGCATGTACTTGGCGCTACAATAATACATTTAAAAGAGGAGGTATGAAAAGCTGGTGAATAATTATGTGAAATAGCCCTTACCCAAATTTTTACTTGGTGCTTGCACCTACACTGTAAGGCCACATCAGTGCTTGAATTTTTGTAGAATTAGGAAAAATATGACAGGACCCGATAGCGTCGGGGTAGCTATAAACTGTAGGTGTGCACATCAACTAAAATCCCCCCCCCCCCTTTGACACAGAAGTCCAGTTTTAGACTGTAAAGTGTCAGGTGATTTGGGTAAGGGCTATTTCATGTAATGTATTCTGCGTATGTTCTTACCGAGTCTGAAATCATTTAACTTTAGCTAAGCTTTGTACTGACCATGTTGGGAATGATAGGCAATTCCTTGAAATATGAAGTTTGAAGTGGACAGTTGCAATATATTGTGATTTCAGAGAGGAATCATTTCTCTATTGTTTTAATGCTTTGATTTAATGGTCACAAATGTCTCATCGGTGTTAACTACTTCCCTGTGGAAAGTTTCTTGTGGAACCCTTAGGGGTAAAACCCTTAGGGGTAAAACCCTGTGAATCCAGAAGGTTTCAAAAAAATTTGCATAAGCAATGAAGTAGGTAAAACAAGCCAATGAGCCACACTGTAACTCTAGAAAGATTGTTGCCAGCTTGACTTGAACCAGTTGGGTGGAAACTGGGCCGTAAAACTCTAACTGACCAAATTAAAGTGTGTGATGTCAGTGCACAAGTTCTCTGGCTACACCCATGAACATTCTTAATTATAGGGAAACAAATTTTAACGGGTAGGAGCAGTCATCCCAAATTGAAGTAGTATATTACACTGTCTAGTTTCATGATTGGCTGTTAGGAGTCATGTGACAATGTTTTTTTCTCTTCAGTTGTGAAATTTACTGGAAATAACTACTTGGTTTCCAATATACAAAAGTAATGTCATCATAAAATGTACTGAAAGATACTTTGAAGTGAAATAAGATGAACATTGTGTTAATTAGCATTTTCTTGAAAATACGTTTGGGGGGACTGCTCTTTACCTTAAAGAGCCAGCATATTAAATTATTTATGCTACTGACCATTTACTTATTTTTCCAAGACCTTTCAGCCAGTGAGGAAAAGATGTTGCACAAACAAAATTATGTTCAAAACAAAATATTGCAGAAATCACATCTCATAAAAAGAAATTGTTAAATACTTGATGTTTTTGATTAGTTCTTGAATGAAAGTAGTTTTTTAGAACGTTTTCTATTGAAAATTTGTATAACAGAGAGAGACTGAATTAAGTGATGATCATGTTATATCACACCTGAGTTGGTGAATGTGAGTAAAAAAACAACAATTTAAACTCTTTTGAATTAGCTTTCAACCTGGTAAATTTACTTTTTTGTCTCCATTAGCAGCTATTTTTTTGGTTTTATCAAGTCAAAAAAAAAAATAAAACATTTTATGAAGGTAATGTACAATATGTATATTTAGCAGAGCTTTGACCAATTCATTTTTCTCATTCCATCAATAGATTTTATGCCAAAATGAAATCACTTTTTATCTCTGGTTTATGGTAAATTATATTGCTCAATGTGCTGCAATGGATATAATTTTTGAAGGTTTTTTGGAGCATAGTTTTTTCAAAGTGTTTGAATCTGATCGTTTAGTTCGTAACTAACTGATAAGCAGAGATTTTTTATGTTGTTATGATGTCATGGGTGTGTTTTAACATTTGTAGCATCTTGTTACTAACATAATGCACAACTACAATGAATGCTCAATTTTGACAAGGGTTGCCTCTTATGTATTTAGGTTTAACTCTATTGTTCATGATGAGATAAAACAGTCTCATTTAAAAAAGGAAGAAAGAAACTGATTGTTTTAGTTTTGAAGAATTCAAATTGTATTTACTATTACTTTGTAACAAGATCAGTGTGGGACTGTTGCTGGCTGGCAGAAGTAAAATTTTCTCAGCATTGGGTCATATCGTGAACACCATAAATTCAAATGTTAGAAGACATTCAGGGGTGTTGGTCCTGGAGGGGCCAGTTGCCACCCAATAATGGGCAAAAAATGGGCAATTTATATATTGTTTCCCCTCGCCCAAGAATTCAGGCAGATTATAAAAGACAACATGCAGAATAAACAGAATATCACAGTGTGGTATACCAATGACTTGAAAATGTCAACTAGAGTGTATGTGTGTGTAAATGTGAGTGTGAATGCATGGTTGTTCGTGTGGATGTGTTTGCACTCGCAGTTGTATGAGTGAATTGTTGTACAGGATTTGCCCAGTCCTGCTGCCATGTACCAGCTGTCCTTGAGAGTACTAAATAATGAAATGTTTGATGGTGCTGAAGTCATCATATTGCTTTGTGTTGTTGTTTGAAGGAGAAATAAACAGCCTGAGGGCCAGTAGTGACTTGTTCATCTTTTTTCATGTCACCAGCATTTTTGTTTTAGAGTTGACCAGGGGGTATGTACCAATATGCCTTTGAGATGGTAAGGGAGGTGAGAGTTTTGCCATTTTTGTGTGGAACAGGCTTTTGGGCAATTTTATAGGACATGGTGGGAAATATTGAAAAAAAGGGCCAGGCACTTTCATGGAGCCTAGATGCAAAATGGTACAAGATTTTCCACTTTGACAGAAACATGCAATTGGGGTGGTTTATTAGGATAAAACTGAAACTTTTGTTTCATAACATGCAATCTTATGCCATTTACGCTACTCATTTTCGAAGTAAAACTTGTAATTAAATTTGCATACTGTTAGGAGTCAAAATACATCAAGAGCATCGATTGGTGTAGGTCAACGGGAGCATTTTACTTTGCGGTAATTTCTTGGCTACAAAACGTTATTCTGCCATAAATGTTGTATAAAAGCGGAGTGCCACCGTTGGTTAGTGACGAGCTTAGAGAAAATTTCGAAAAATCAGACCCCTCAGATGGCCAGAAATAGCCTTTGCCAGACTCATCTGAAGAATATAATGGGTCGCTATCTTCATTTGTCGTTTGCAATAAAATGCTCACTTCAAAATACGTTCACAAACTGCCAAGTGATCAGTGTTGTTGAGAGCTACTTTGACCCCAAAGTGTGGTTTTGCTCGAAGAACTATGTAAGCGGAGCGTGATTGGTTGGCGCGGAGCGTAAAAAAGATTTCGAAAAGGCAGATCCCTCAGATAGCTGAAAATAGCATTTTCCCGACTTATACGGAGAATCTAACGAGTCGCTATCTCCTTTTTGTCGTTTGCAATAAAATGTTTACTTCAAAATAATTTCGCGAACTGCAAAGTGATCAGAAAGTTATTAAAAAACACCTTGACCCGAAAAATGTAATTTTGCCCGAAACACTATCAAAGTGGGGCGCCATCGTTGGTTGGTGCGAATGGAAGAGGAAATTTTGAAAATAATCGCGACCCCTCAGATGGCCGGAAATAACGTTCTTATGCTTGTAAAGTGAATCTACACATGCAGACTCTATGTTTAGCTTTTGTTGCAATAAGAATAAAACTAGGAACATGCTAAGTGATCAGAAAATTACCACGTTAAATGTACTACCACTATTATATTAAATGGTCTCATATTCTTTTCGGGGAAATTGAAAACATGCCAGTAATGCTTCTCTGTTGTGACCGTTTTGGCTAAATGAAAGATCAGCTGAATTTGATGAAATTGTCTGTGACTGCTCGAACTCCCGTCTGTAAATAATTTCACCTATAACATCACTTGCTTGAAAAATGGCAAACTATTTCTCACTGCATCATGAGCACCCTTCGCTCCCCTGCCTCCGTCTCGTACGTCTATTCCGGATGGGGAAGGGTCTAAGGGATGCCCTCCCTTTTGAAAATCTTAAAAAGTTAGCTGTCCTTACAAGTATTCGGTGCAACCAGGAAAATACAGCTACCTTTTCAAGTAAGATTTGGAAATAAACAAACTTTCAGGATTGAAAAAAGGCATCACTAAGGGGCCTTACAGATATAACCTTTCCTCTTTGGTTATTTTTTGAGAAATTGGGTGTCCTTATATGCAATCTGGTGCCATATATGGTATCTTTTGAAGTAAAATCTGTGTTACTAAAGTATGACTAGGTATTTTTTAGGATTTTTTTTTTTCAAAAATTGGCATCCGTGAAGGAGGGGGCATGGCCCAGTGGCCCCCTTCATACATCACTGCCCAGTGGCATAGCTACAAGGGGCAGACGGGCCTGAAAAATAAAGCAATCAGGGATTTGCCATTTGTGAAACCACTCTACTATGTGGTGGTTTTGACAACTCCTGAAATTTCAAAATTCCGAACTCTATCCAATGAAAGGTCCATATTCGTAATTTTTTGTTTCAAAAAGACAAAAGTTTTTCGCGGCCTTCGCGCGCCGCAAATTACAATTTCTTAGCAGAAGTGCTCGCTCATATCTTCAGTTTGGTAAACTTTTACTACATCTGGTAATGACAAAATCGGAAATTTGCCGTGTGCAGGGGCGGATTTAGGGGAGAGGTCCGGGGGGCCCGGACCTCCCTTCCACAAAATGATAAAATTTTCCCAACGTCAAAAGAAAAAAGAGAAGAAGAAAAGGAAAATAAAAAAGGGCAAAAGAAAAACCCACAACAGTAACGAGGCCCTATTTCATTTAATTATGATTAATGTAACGTGTTAGAGTCATAAAATATATTTCAAAATTTTTTATCTTAGCAACGAAGCAACATCAAAAATAAACTTGTAATTCTAGACTTTAGGTCCGCTTCATGTTATGATTACATGGCGCTAGAGAATAAAAATAATATATATAATAATATATATTATAAGAATAAAGAATAAAATACGACCCAAAGATCATCAAGAATTGTTCTAATATCTTTTACCCTTCCCTATATACCTCCCCAAACTTTGACGGTTTCTGAAATATTTCATCGCCTTTGAAAAATGATGTGGAGTGTTGCACAGTGTTAAGATTTATTTGCTAACAATAAAAATTTTTCTCTCTAAAGTATTAATCAACGAAGACGTAGGATGTAAGGACAGACTGCAGCCCTCTAAAAAAATTGTGAAAATTCGGGGAAATATGAAGACAACTTTTCTGACACTGGAATAATTATAATTATGTTCTATCACAAATGGTTCTGAAACTATCAAAATTTTAGCATGCCTTGCGTACTTTAGACGTTTCCTCACTTTTTTCCTTTTTACTTATACCTTCTGCTAACAACCTTGAAAAAACAGCAGCAAAAGTTCAAACTTTTGTAGGAATAATTAGGTAAAAGATTTGCCTAGTGATTTAAAAATCGGTTGTTATGGGGAATTGAAACTGCCTCGATGCAGATCCAGAGTGCAAGTTTTGTCATGGAAATGTGGTATGTAATGCGAAATTTCAGCGCGCTTGGCGCGCATTCGTTATGCTTGTTATTGTTTTTTGACCACCTTATAAGTAACAGTACAAAGTACTTCAATTTTTTTTCCCAAAAAAGCAATCTTATCTAGGTTATCTTCACTTACTCCTATCTTCCTCCAGATCCCTCACAAAGCACAAGTCTGTCGAATATACTGGTTCAATCTCCTTCATCTAGGGTTACCAGACATCCGGCTCTACGCTGGAACTTGGAGGAATTTGTGAAATTGCAAAAAGTGTCAGGATTTCATGTTTTTTTTTATGGAATCTGAAGGTTTTTCCCTAAATTTGCTTGCTGACTGAATGTTTTGAAAATTTTCCTGGTCGTAGTACTGGCCTGACCACGTAATATGCTGCCTCTGAGAATAGTGAACAATGATGGCAGTATGCTACCACGTACACAAATGCAAGGACTGTAGATGCTATAGAGCAGGATATAGGAACTAGAGTACGCACTCCCAATGGCGCGTACGTAAATCTTCTGTGATTGCATGGAGACACGGCATCCATGCGCAACCTGGGCATGACTTGGACAAAAGTCACGCGGAGAGCGAACATGTGTGTACAAACTGGACGGCAGAAATCGATTCGCCCATTCCTGCGACTTATTTGTCCTTGTAAAATGTGTATTTCATCCTAAAAAGTGGTATAAGCTGTTCGCTATGACGAGTAAAGATATTTTCTAACTTTTCATGTCAACAGAAATGGTCGACAAGGGGTTAAGTTTGCTTTTCAGTGGTAAAAAGAGTAACGTTCAAGGAACGCACTCATACAGACAAGGACAACTCGCCCATGTAAGACAAAACGGCCTCGCAGTTCCTAGTGGTTTTGTAAAGTCGGACAACTCGGAATCTACTAAAAGCAAAAGGCAAAGGCAAAGTCGGCTAGTTAACTGGTCCACCCGAAGTGTTTTTACTGCAAAGCTGATGCCGCTGTCCTTGCGTGTGTGCACAGCCCCGTAGTCAGGTAGTGCAGATACTTTAGATTAACCCTTTTCCGTTGTGCTCCAATCGGGGCATATTTGCGGGCCTCGGGAGCGGGCGGAAAAGCGGACGTAGCACGCCCCGCATCAGTTTCCGTAGGCTATTGACCTCCGCGTGAAAAGATGGGAAGATGGAAAGATGGGTGGCAGTCGCGCTCTCCGTATGGGTCCAAAAGGACCCAAACAACGGTGAAGCGTTAAAATGACGTATACCACCACAAAAAAGAAGCGGTTGTTAATTTCCTATTGCTGTAGAAACTGCAACAACGTATTCATGGTATACAAGGCTTATCGACATGAAAATATGTAGGGTGCTTAGATGTTTCACAAATATTTGTTCTTTCCCATGTATGTTAATTAAACTTAGTTGAAAATATACTTATTGAATATATATGGCATCAAATTAAGGCGTTTATGGAACGAAATATCTTTCCCGGTGAGCACAGGTACTGGAAACTTGTGTTTGTGTCATTTTTAAAGTTGAATTCCCTTTAAAACGGAATATTGTTGTACTCTGAGCATCATATGCGAACTGGATCCGTTTTGACATCTCCCATTCCGGAGACAAAATTCTTTAACTTCAAAATAAGTAAAAAAAAATTCTCTTTGAGAAGGTGAAAACTGCATTTCAATAGCTTATAGCGTTCAAAAGATACAAATTTTTAAAGTATTGCAAATTTTTCTTGGGAATCGATGCATCATTGGAAATCTGTGATGTCATAGTGGCACATTAATTTGACATTGCATTCAATTTGTTTATAATTTTGATGCCGCTGCATGCAATATTAAGAGACACTGATCATTGTGCTCAACGTATGGTCAAGGGTAATGCTAGATCTATGGGAAAAGATATTCAAACATTCCAACAGCACCAAATTTCAAGGACAAACAGGAAGTACAATTATAAAGAAAAACAATAGGAATTTGAGGCAATGTGCCCACATTACATAACTTTCTGTGACTTTGTTGTAAAGCAGAGGTAATTTTTAACAGAAATAATCAATCTTTAAAGTGAGATATCTTGAGTTAGGAATATGGTATTGTGATAGGGTTTGAAGGACATGGTGTGGAATATTTTTGTTTTTCTTACAAGACAGAGGTGAAAAGCCATCAGAACATGCCTTTAATAGTAATATGAACGTTTCTGATGTTTTAACATAATATCTGAGAGATTCGCTCATACTGTTTGGCACGTCGTATTTTAAATAAACATTAATTGCCGTACGAAATAAACAAATATCTGGAAACCTCGATTCTACCTTAGACTGGATTTTGTTACACACTATGTACCAATAAGTGATGTTCTGTACATGGAGTGCAACAAGCTCGAGGACCGCCTGGATCCATCGCATCATGTACCTGGACCACAGGTATTGGAAGCACGCGGTCTCGTAGGGTTGTAGGCTTCAGAGGCTATAGCAGTATTGCAATGGAAGAGGAATACCGATCATCAATTCATTCCAAAACGAAGATTTTAATGGTTGGTTGATTACAGAGATTGCTAAAGCTTTTATTTTTTACTTTGGCAATTTCAATATAGAGATGATAGATTAAGATTTATTAGTTTGACCTAGTTTTTAAACATTTGGTTTAAGTCGGGGTGGCCACTGCCTTTTTTCCAGTTGTGGCTTAATGGCCAGCTGTTTGCCACCCCCCCCCCCCCCCAACTGCTTATGCTGAGCACCAAGCCCAGTGGAAGAAGGTTTCATCTTTGGTATGATCCCGCCAGGACCGTTTAAATCCAGAACTCCCGACTACAAGTTGGATACTCTAACTACTTGAGCATGCAGTCGGTTCAAAAATGATTGAAGAAGAACAAACGTTTTGCAATGAAAACTAAGTCTCATGACAAAATGATTCTTAAATTTCAAGGACGTAGTTTCGGACTGAATATTTCTCAAAGCCTTTTCTGCCTCACAAATCGTCTCACAATGGTTATTTTCGCACTCTACTTTATTCTTCTTTATCCATTCTTCCTTGTTCTCACTTGAACCGCAAGACGAAATGATACTTTTATATTGCAACCACAAATAAAAGCCCCAGCTAGCAAAATCTTAACCCTAAATGTTTATGTAACTAGTAAAGAACTCCTATATCTATTAGGTTTATAATTAGCGTTTTAATGTAAGGGTAGAAAACCATTTGAACTGCATGGACACAATTTACAGAAGAGAATAATTTCATGTTAGTGAAAACTTTATCATTCAATTAAGATGAAATGCTTTCCTCTAACCTCAGACCACCACCAACTGAGTACAGAAAAACACCACCAAAAAACATGAAAGCAAATCATAATGTGCAATAAACCAGTTGATAAATGTTTGTGGACTGGCTCGAGCTTTCTTGACAGTTGTAAATCCAGTGTAATACTGGAATAGTGCAACGCAGGTGAATAGACGCTTGCTGAGTATCCATATGTGAACAAGCAAAAGGATATACTTGACCATGTGACCCAACCGAAGTATAATTATTTAGGTAGAACAACCCAACTTTTAAGCTCATAAAGAGGGAGTAAATGTAAAATAGGAAACTGGTATGTTGTGGTTAAATTCAGTCAATGAGAGTACCATCGGTTAATCCATTACAAATTCAGAGAACCATCTGCTGTATAAGGATGTGAGAACTCCGACAAACATCTGGTAGATTCAGTCTGGTCCTCATCTGTACGTTGTGCTATTGCATGGCGGCCCGGTCCTCTCATTTCCTGTAAAATTAAAATTAAATCAAATTAGACTTTGCAACAAGCTTGCAAAGTTAGGCTGACGTTACTTTGTTGCTTCGTTTAAAAATTACTAATCTACCCTGTTTTCTGACCTACTAGCCCCCCGCCCCCCAAAAACGTCATTGTGGTTAACTTTTACACATTATGTAAAAAGGATATACTTTTATTGTTCAAATTTGGTAAAAGCTACGTCGTAACTGAAGGTTTTCACTGATTATATCATCATACGATTGGCCAAAGAGATGTTTAATGCATCCACTGCTTAAAGCACTTATTCCTGTTAAAATCCTTCATTCCTACTAACGAGCACTCGCAATAGCCATTCTGCCCCAAACCATTATCTACTCCAGGCGGTCGCATTAATTGATATTGTAACAAGTGTGCGTGAGTTAAATAGAGTTTTACGGCCCAGTTTCTAATCAATTGGCTTAAGTCGTTTCAGGTGTGGGAGACAAAAATATTATTTAACGAAGTATTACTTCACCAGATAAAACCTGTTTTCTTTGAGTTGTCTATCACTTCAAATTTCAAGTCACTTGGTTAAAACAAATATAAAATATTGTTGTTTTATCCTTCATCTACCACATTTTCAGTCTCACACGAAGCGGACCGATTATTTTGGTTTGACCAGGAAGTTGGAAATTGTCAAACAGAGATTCCCTGGTTTGCTACCATTATATTTTCTAAAGGGCAGTAGAACACCCAGAGCTAGGAACTTAAAATTACAGACAAATAGCCTACGCACGATGAAGAATTTTCAATATTCCACCTCCATTCTTGACTGAAGTCTGTCAATTATATATTTCCATTACGGCATTATTTTGGAAACCGATCAGTTTTGGAAATGAATTTGTATATATGTTAACAGTTTTACTGTTATCGTTATTACTGGAAGAAAAGTGGTCACATTTTCGAAAAGAAAGGTACGGCACAAGGTAAATTTTCAAATACAGCTCAATAATTGGTTTAACATACATTTTATTAGAACATATTGTTTTATATCCCTATAGTGGGATACGTCGTAATTCCAAAAAGGCTAGATAAAAGAGTCTGTTATTATTTATGCATCGAACGTACGGCCTGGTACACATTTTCCACCAACAAAAGCTCATTAGGTTGTTCGCCGTTCGTTGCATCAGTTGTATGCACCAAAATGCACTATTCATACTTGTTTCGTGCACCACGTGACCATCTCATGTTTACTAATTCGTCCCTCAAAATGCGGGATTCTTGTAAATGGAAACTGGACGAAGGTTTGCAGACTGTATATTGTACTGTTTAGAGAGGTGTATTATGACTTTGAGAGAGCGCCATCTTTCGGACGACAATAGCCTTTTCATGCATTCATGGTATAAAAAGGTACGACATAAAATGAAACTAGGTTCATGCAGACTATTGTGCTCTCATTCGTTGTGCAGCGTGCGACAGCACTGTAGCCAACTGGTGGAGTGAAACACCCGACTAGATCTGCGTTTCGGCTCTGTCTAGCGCAGAAAAATTGATGAGTCAGGGTGTCAACTCTGCAATAGACATATTTCCAAATAGCAATTACAATGAATTGTGGAATCGAGGTTTGGGTGTGCGTCAATTTTCACCACAGTAAAATGCCATCGACAAAAATGACAAACACCAAAACTCTATCCCACAATCATTTGTAATTGCTATTTGGAAATAGGTCTATGTGGCTCGTCCTCCCATGGATTGGCTGTGTGCTACATTGGCTATTGCTCATATCCTATCCCTTTTCTCGTTAGTTTAAGGTTATTAAAAACTTACCGAAAATATTCGTTCAAAGTGTTTTAGACGACGTTCCTCTTCTAATTCCAAGTCATCGTAGCGGTCTGTAACACGCCTAGCGCCCGGATTTCGCATTACGATAGGCATATTACAAGAGGCGTTACATTTTAGTCGTCGCAAGTCATTTGCATCGACTGGTGTGACTTGATCAACTACAGCCATCGTTTTGTTCGTTTTATGCCTTAACGCAAAACAACAGCAACACAATAAAAGGAACATCAAGCCTGCAGCAACAGCAATCGGAATCAAGATGAATAATTCTGATGTACTACTTGCTTCGTGCAAAACATCCTCTGAATCTGCGAGAAAAGAAACCGAAATAGTCCACTGTTTATTATCACCAGTTACAAATTGATACCAGCTCTGGATTCTCTCTTAACGTGAACAGCCATACGACCTTCTCTCGACCTTGTACTCTTCTATAAATCCCGGAGAAAAGTGTGGTAGCTGCACATAAATACAACGGCGCTCAACCCACTACACGTACATAATAGTTTTCATCTTGGGCCAACCAGTTACTGATACGAAATTACCATCGTTTCGTATTTTTTTACAGAACAGCTGGACGACTGATCATTTTGGACTTAAAACTATAAAACTTGTCAGGATTTACTGACGTTTTATTGACTGCAATACGTGTGTTACTACAGTGTTTACCTGTCACGAAATTACCGCAGGAAAAATTTGAAACATGATTGAAAAGATCGAAGAATAAAGTTGTATGAATGTATCCTTATTCCGATCAAGTAAGTAAGTTAAATTAGATAAAGTTAAACGGCTAAATTACACATCTGTTCAATTGCTTTAAGTCGCGCCGAACACGGCCTTTTCTAGTTGGGGCTCTCTGGCTTGTTTCTCTACTCAACTGCTTGTGCGGAGCACAAAGCACAATATCATTAGGTCCCTTTTAAAGTTTTCACATTTGAGGTGAAAGTGTTTCTGTTACCCGTTAAAATGAGAGTTTTACCTGTCCTGAGAGTTGAGACGACATCTTGTGTTAATCTCGTTTCGCAACGTGATCCCGTAAAGTATGAGGTACATCTGCGAAGAACAAAACATTTAAATACCTCGTGCTTTTATTCCACACTTCATAAAAAATCCTTGATTTTTTCATAAAAAATCCTTGATTTTTTCTTAGATAGTCCTACTTCCTCCTTGCAAATGCCGGGCTGTAGAACGCTACCCCGACGGAAGTGATGTTTTGATGTACAGAATTCGGGTTGAAATTGAAGAAACGTTACCAAAAGCTAAGAAATTATTTAAAACGTTTTAACACGCATCATGTGCAACACCGTATACCTAAAACTGCTTCACTGCCACTTCCTGTAAAACCGCATAAATGAAACTGATGAATTGATCATGCAATAGAAAGCTCACTGAAAATTCATGGCAAAGCCTCTCCTGGTTAAATTAATGCTACCTTTGTGATTACTAAACGTCAGAAGAAATGCTTTATTGAAGTTGTGTAGAGTTTGGTACTCACATGCATCGCCTTTCGTAGATCTTTCCGTCAAGGTGACATGTTCCTCCGTTGTGGCATCCAAAATTATCACAAGAAATTCCATTCATATCTGTAAAATTTTATTACATTTTTTATGTGCTTGTTACTCAATAATCATCTTACATATTCTTTTGAATCAGTTTAAGTAGGTGTCTATGGTTTGTTGTTTTCGATATATTTTGACTTATTGCGTTATATTTTATCTAAAGTCAAGGTCACGCTCCAACAAATATGGATCGGATTCCGATTTTTGTTGGTGAATTAGGTAGACACATTTCATGTGACTTCGCGTGCCCGATAAAAGCTGGTGGTCGGTGTGACGTCACAGAAATGAATTAGCATTTCAGTTTGATATATCTCTAAAGCAAATCATATATTTACAGTGGTTGGCACCTGGTGTACTCTTTCCGACCAGAGATGGAGATTTTTTTACCGATTTTAATACAAAAAATCACAAATATCGGATCGGGATTCGGGACAGTGTGACCGCGGCTTAATCGATAGTTTGCATAGGTTCTCTTAGGATATCTACGGTGTTTTTTATATCTTACAGAGTCACCGTAATGAACATCAGTCTGCGAACTGTTGATTAGTGTCAAAATTTCTTGAATAAACCAGGCTATTCCCATTGCTTCATAGTTCTATAGAGGACCTTCTTCTCCACCTGAAATTATTTATTTGGCATAAGTGAGGTTTAATCGTATCTAGTAACACTTCTTACATTCAAATCTCACACTGCTTTCGTCTAATCTCAATGAATCTCCATTGGTGGTTTTAAGAACTTTGAATCCATTTGAATCTTCATTAAGGTTTGTCACAAAGGTCTCCTTCATCCTCTTCGTAGATAGTGTAGTTCCTCTCGGAACAATCTCTAGCTGCAGAAACACTTTGATAGAACCAGATCTAAATCCCAGGGCAGAACAGTCTTTGGCAGTAACAGGAGTGTCACCTAACACTTCCATAACCTGTGGGAATTGAAATTGTGAAAAGTTCCACATTTGATGGTGATGATACAGCTGATGAAGAACGATTCCGTTTGATACGACCCATTTTGTATAACAAATGGCTCAAATGTAACAACTTGGCTTGGTCCAAAATGTAAAAACTTTCCCCCAAAATGTAACCACGGGAAGATTCCCATCAGATGGTGTTGAAAAAATCCAAGAAGACCTCCATATTTTTTAAAGTAGCATAGCTTAACAGGACCGGAATGGGCGTTGCAACATTTAACTTCTAATTGCAAACTCAACACCTGAAATAAATATACTGGAAGTTTTCTGTGTGGGTATGATAAGTAAAATGAGCGCCATGAAATCAGCGTGGTTTAAAGGTCCTTTTTTGGACTACCTACTGTGGTGTGTCGCCAGAGAGATATAAACATCCAAGATGGCGGACAAAATGATCCAGAAAAAATGGGTAGAAACCGGGTAAATCGAATCATTGGGACTCCAAATGTGAGGTCTCCGTAATGAAATAAGCAAGCATTTGACTTGAAAGGCTGCGATCTGTATGTTTTGTATTTCACATAAGCAGCTCTCAAAGAGGCTATTTTCAGGTAGATAATGGCTCGGAAAGACCTGACGTTGTGCTTTTCTTTTGTTTTTTGATAAAGGGATATGTCCAAATGAGACACATACATTCATGCAAGTTATTTTGTCGGCCATTTTGGATTTTATGAAATCGGCGGAAGGACCGTTGTTGGCGGGAAATCTTTCAATGTTTTAGACCAAGGTAGCTGGATCAATGGAGCAACTTCATCTAAAAGTGACGTCATGGCAGCCATTGTGATTTTTCAAAACCACACAAAAGACACCCCAAAAATATATGTTTCAGGGTTCGAGTATGCCATGAGAAAATGAATGATGCAACTCAGTCTGATCCGACCTTGCTTGGTTGAGTTATGCCTCTTTTAAAAACTGCGGAAAATCTTGGAACTTTTCGAAACCGATTTATCTTCAAGTTGTGAATCTTCAGGTTGTTACATTTTGCACCAACTTCTGTACTTGTTACATTTTGGGGCGAAAGTTTTAACATTTTAGACCAAGTTGTTACATTTTGGTGAGTTGGTACAAAATGGTCGTAACATAGCTCCATTCAGAGGAACATTAAATTTGAATTGCGGCATGATTGTAACTTCGTTTTATACGATTTTCTTAAAGTTTTGTCCTTTCCATCTTGGTAGTGGATGATCCAGGGGGGGGGGGGGGAGATATGCATACCCACCACCGGGACAGTAAAAATTGTATAGATAGCCAGGCTAATTGTAGTCTAGGCCTGATTACTTTTTAAAAATACAGTGATAGTTTTTTACATTATATGATTACCGTATTTTTGGGTGATATTCTCCAATAAAATGGAAAATGTAAATTTTATTGTATTTATCTTCCGTATCATCTGGTAAATTCCCGTTTTGTTTAGACATTCCGCAATGACGAATGCTCAGTCTGGCGCTTTCCGCCAACGGCCGTTGGTAACGCTGTTTGTGACATCGCATGTGTGTCTATGTCAATACGTGGGGCTACGACTACTGTCGGATAATGGGCCAATCGTTGATTCGAAGGCTTGTACGGGGTGCGATGTTGCAAAGTGTGAAGGCGATACGAGTTGAGATATGATTAAATTGATGAAAAGAAGATTTAGTTCTGATTCAAGATGATTCGAGGTTTTATTCCGTTCGATTAACAGCCGGAAAAAAAAAATTATTAAAATTTAACTATCTACAAAATGACTCTGGTGCTCGTCGTCTGAGGTATGCTGCACCAGTGTGTGAGTGCGACCAAAACTTGCAAGCTCGGAGCTTACATGTCTCGGGGAGATCAGAACACATGCAGTCCTCTGATTGGTTAAAAGTTGTGTATAAATATCAAGGAATGTGCTGATCTAAAAAATGGCCAATGAGGAGGCTGTACAGAGTAAAATTGGCAACACCTAAAAAATATGGGATACAGCATACAAGGGGAATTAGGGCGAGGTAGTTTGTTACGTTCACCGGTATCAAGTGACGGGAAACAGGAAGGGCCCTGGGAATCCAAGAAAAAGGGAAGGGAGAGTTGCTCCTAAACAACAAGATGGCGTTCCTGTAAAAAGTCATGGAGTGTGCACCATACTACATGAAACTATGTACAGTTTACACATGACATAGCCTAAAACTTTGTAAGGGAAATACAGTATACCCGGTATTAAATTCACATTGACCGTATGGTCCGTTGAAGTAATGATTATCCACACTTTCAAGACCATGTTTTGAAAGCTTATGAGTTTCATGGTGGCTCAAAACATTGAAGCATTTAGCACCATGTTGCATCTCAGCCCCCCTTCATAGACACCCAGGCAGGGCAGGGGGCTCTGGAAATGAAGAATTCGGAAATTTGCCAATTGTGAGAGAAGTCTAGTGTGTGGTTTTGACAACTCATGAAATTACGAAATTCCCAATCAATTTTCTCAAATAAAAGCTCCATATTCGTCATTATTTGATTCAAGAAAGCAAAATTGCAATTGCAGTTCCCTAGCAGAAGTGTTCGCTCATACCTTTACTTTGGTAAACTTTTCCGAACTCTGGAAGTGTCAAAATCGGAAATTTGCCAAACTTGTGACACCAGATCACCAAATGACACGGTAAACTATATGCAGTGCTATTTTCATACAATTTCTTTCATAAAATTCCATGCTTTCTCCCATCTAAGCTGAAAATATTTCGTCGGAGAGCAACAACGATCTTTGGTCGCCGCTCCACCTCAGGTTTGCTGATACAAAATGCAAATTTTTCAGTAATCCCCCAACTGTTCAAATTTCATTGCAGAAAACCCAGAATCCAAACTCTTCTGCAATACAAGCTCCATACTTTCAAATATTTGGAAAGGGCGAAAATTTTAGCTGCAAATTATGCGCCAAGTAGAGTGGTAATCACACTTAAAAATATGGTAAAATTTGGATGCTTGCTTACCACTCCCCCCCATTTCCCATTTCCTGAATTCTAATGGACATCAGAGACTAAACAACAATCTTACATAAGGTGGCGCTTCGCTCAGTGTACATTTGATGTCCCATCCGCAGACCCCCGCCCCCACTACAAATTCCTAGATCCGCCACTGAATCTTGGGTGAATTAGAAAGCATAAATATACGTATATAGCATTACCCCTGCAGTCGAGATGGTAATCAAGTAGTAGAAAATGGCCGAAATGGCGTATGGATGAGATTTTGCAAGTTCGAGAACATGGAAACATCGACTTTAGATTTTTCACAGTAAATTTCTGACGGAAGTGTGGCGAAACCCTCACATTCGAGTTACTATTGACGCGACTGTTCCAGATTAATTAATAGATGTGGTACAATAGTATTTTGTTCTTATATATGCTACGTTTTTAAGACAGTAAGCATTCTCATTGGTCTGAGTTCCACAACAGCTTGAATAACAGGACTGCTTAATTGCAAGGTGGTTACATTCATAAACGATTTAAATAAATGTTCAATAATTTTATAATTGTGATCTCCAAATCTTCTTATGAGATTCCGTGAAAAAAACAATCGTCAAAACGTATTAGTTCATTTTATTACCCTCCTCCCAGTTCCAAAGCAGTCCGACTACTTACTATTGAATGTTTTTTTACTCTTCATTCAGTGGTCATTTATTTTATGTCATAAAATATTTTCATAACAGTTGTTTTAAGGGTCTAATCCTCCAATTCCCCTAAAACAATTACTTTAACCACTCTCAAAACTATATTCAATTTATCCTCATCCAGCCACCATCTCAGTTTATTTCGTCAGGGTGTGTATAAAAGACGCAATATTTAATCAAATACTTTCAGTACAGTACATGCTGTGTAATATGGTCTTCGGTACTCCGTATTTTCTGAACTTGCTGTAATCACAGAGCTAAGCCAATTGAGAATTTCTGTGATGAAAATACTACAAAAATTTCAGTATGAGGTTAGAGGATGGCCCCTTTCTGCCTTTAAGGAAACACGAATTCAGCGAGGAGATTCAAAGGTTACTCACGGAAGAACAAGTGAAGGATGCCATATTCCTGAACTTCTCGGAAGTTTCTTCGAATAGTTCGGTTGAAAATACAGCCGGTTGTTGATTGATGGCGATAATTTGAAAAACCAAAAGCATAGATATATCTGGAAGAGAAAATTAAGACGATATTTTCAAAGCAAAAGTTTCAAGAACAGACTTTTAGATGGAGCGACTTAGTCGTCTCATGGGACATAGATTATGAAGATGGTGTAACTTAGAATTTTGATTCTATCGTGTAAAATCAAGACCAGGGAGATTTAAGAGGTCACGCCTGTACAAATATTCCCCCTTTAGTTTAGATAAATATTGCTTTAGTGCATTCACTCACATTTTAGCCCTTCTAAGATGGATACATTTCTAATTGGCATAATTGCCTCGCATATAACGTCACGCGCAAAATATATTAATCATTCGACCATGTCCGTCAAACAGAGACCAACACTGAAAAACAGGTACCTTCCAAGGAAGCTTTTGTAAAGAAAAAAAAATGAAGGATTACGAGACTTAACATTTTATGCATGGCATTTCTAATAAGAAAGACGAGGGGTTGGTCCAATGTAGTAATTAAAGAAACTGGAAGGTTGCAAACTTTCTCATAGGTCGCTATACTCGACATTTGTGAAAAGTGAGGTCACAGCCTCGCTGTCCATAATGTGGGTGATAATGTATAACGACTTTGCCTATTGTTATCCATTTAAGATGTAGATGTACTATACATAAGAAGCACATGAAACAGTAACTGACCTCTTACCCATGAATTATTCACTTTGCAACTGTGAGTGTTTGGCAGAACAAGCGTAAAACGTGGCACGTCATTTCATTGTATCTACAAAACGCATGCTTAGCTATACAATATATTAAAGTCACACTTCACAAGTGGGAAGAATAAAAGTCATTGTTATGTATGGTGTTGGGAAGTTAGGCAAAATAAATAATGAACTCACCACTGTCAACATTAATGGAAGTAATTGTAGAATTGTCTTTCTGACAAATTCCATTGGTTGACATTGTAAACCCTTCCCTGCAGCGACAGGAATAACCGCCTTCTTCGTTTAAGCAAACTAGATTTGCCGCTAGATCACAGCTATTAAGTCCCGTCAGACACTCGTCAACATCTGTAGTGAAGAGCATACACTTATTATGTTGATATTTTAATTCTTAAACTGGACCCGCGGAACGGGCTCTATTTGTTGCTCTATTTGTTAAGTCCCTTATAGGCTTGCGAAACACGGTCCTCCTATAGAGGTTCTGGGAAGGAGGCGCAACTTTCTATAGAAACATTGGATTAATGCTTCTTACTGCCAATAATCCTATTTTTTCTCTAAAAATGTTAATGTTGATGGTATGTCCAACCAGTATCAGTGATGCATAGTTTAAAAGGTAATGAAAAGACACACACGTTTGGCATTTTGTTTTTATTTCTTGGATAATTTTATAACAACATATATTATGATTAAATTATTAAGAAACATACAAGTACACTGGAAGCTGTAGCCACCCATATTTCTGCGAAAATTCGAGCAATTTCTTTAAAACGTTTCAGGCACCTACCGATAGAATTTTTCTTCTTTATTTAGCCGAAGACAATGAATAGTTTCAAAAATCATATGAATTATTAGGACCAAGTCGTTTTTCCGACAAATTCACCATGGCAAATGTTAAAAGAGAAAGATACATTTGGCCCTCTATGTGTTTTCCCCAACAAAGGCATTCCCTGATTCATAGGCGGGATTACGGGGGGAGGGCACGGGGGAGACTTGCCCCTCCCCCACTTTTTTCCAGAACTTAGTTTTTTACGCCTTAGTCTGGTTGCTTTTGTTTCAAATATACAAACTGGAACTAACAGAGCTACGCGAGTGATAGGCCTTCTTAATCAAGCGGTATAATGTTGAAACAGGTCATATACTGCATTGAAAACTAAATAAAAACAATATTCTTCCAATCAATGTCCCAACGCTGTTTTTTGGCACGCTTCGCGCTCGCTCGTTTTAAATATGTCAGCAGTCTGGGTCACTTCATGTAGAACACCTTTTCCATTGTCACTGACACTTATCACCAGTGCCTGGGCCGTACGCAGCTGAATGTCTACCTTTCTGAAAGGACGATGATCGTATTTGACCCTAATCTGGAGCTCCACTCTTTTTGGAAGAAGTGAAAAGGGCCCACCCTTTCTCTAATTTCCATTCATTTCTCTATCGAGATGTCTCAAAAGTCCATCTTTTGGGCGTGTTCTACGCGTCCCATCACAGATAAAGACTCCATAAAAATCTCATGAAAAGGACTCTATAGGAAACCAACGGTACCTTTTTGCCTAGTACAAATATCCTCAGGGGTCACCCTTATTCAGCTGTAGTGAAAAGGGACCACTCTTTGTCTAATTTTATTTCAATTTCACTATTGAGATGAAGTAAAAGTAAAAGTTACAGGAAACGGCTCTGTGAAAGTCACCTGAAAAAGACAATAGAGGAAACCAAAGTATGTTTGTGCTTTAGTAAGAATGTCTTTAGGGGGCCACCGTTATTCAGTTAAGGTTAAAAGGGGCCCGTCCTTTCTCGAATTTTCTTTCAGTTTCGATACTGAGATGTCTTAAATGTTAAATTTTTCGGCGCGTTTCATGCGCCCCATCGTAGACAAGGACTGATTTCACATCACATGAAAAGCCTCCTAGCTTTCTGAAAAGAAGATTTTGGGCACCAAGGACGGAGCCCCTGAAGAACCTCAATTTTAAGTAATGCATTCTCCCTCCCCGTACGCTCTACATTATCGATTCCGGCCGACTTTAATCATAAGGAGTAAGGATATAATTGAAGAAAGTCAAATTGTGATATTTGTGTTCTGTTAAGTGCCCATCTTAATAATTTAAAGCTGAAGATAAAATGCATCATTTTAATGCCTACAATTTCGAAAATACCCAGGAGCTTCCGGACCCCACGCCGTTGGGGGGAGCGCTTCGCCTCCAGCACCGTTTGGTAGTCTGCCCAAATTTGCCCCCCCCCCCCCACTTTCAGAGATCAAATCCCACCCATGCCCTGATTCATGTTAGCATCAAGCGGTACACACGGATTTTTACGGAACCGGCCGAGAATGCTGAAAAAAGCTTTTGGAAGTTTCATATTACCAAATGACACGGACAGAGGGCAGGATATTTTGATGCACTGCCCGAGAGTTGCCAAATTCGGGCAACAATAATGCAAAATCTCTGCAAAAAATGCTGTCCCTTGAAAGTTGAAAATTTTTACTGTCACCTTAATTTCCGAATCCAGTAGTGCAGTCAAATTATACTTCGGTTAATCTTAAAATGTTGGGCATCCAGCTTCAAAAACTTGTTAATCATTCGTTTCTATTTCCACGTATAGTGTGACTAAAATCGGATTCGAATTCAGGAGCTGAAATAGTAACCAAATGAATCGCGAACCATAAAAATCGGTTCAGATTTACCAAAGTTATGTATGAAGACATAATTGAAAAATGTTGGATTGTAATAATAAATTCCCAGACCAATCTGTCAAGATATTGATATTTGGTGCAAACAAAATACATACCAAATAGGTACTTCATATTCAGCATTAACAAAAAAAAAAAAAAAGAAAACGTAATAAATACAAACGAGATTATGTCGTGATATTTTCAGCAATTTGGGCTGTCGGTTAACACCTGATAGAAATTTCAAGGTCAGACAATCATTTGCGGTTTTCTATCGTTAAAAAATTTTCCGAGTCATGACGTACAGTATGAAGAGGACGAATTTTCTCATGGCCAAGAGTCACAGTAGAGCATAAAAAAGCACTGTTTCAATAACGTTGTATAGTTTACCTCCGAAAAAGTAACAAGAGGGCAATCCACGGAGTTGCATATCTCATCGCTAACATATGCGCAAGTTGGTTACAAAATTTGAGAACTCTTTATGTGCCAGAAGTTTTAGCTGTGCTGTGTTTATGCAACAGTAGAATGTCATTGACAAAAAATAACCATACCAAAACTCGATGCCAAAATGTTTTGAAATTCCTTTGAAGTCTAAGGGAAGCGATTTTTTTTTCGTTCCAAGGGACGGACGTTTTTTCGTAAGATGGGGAGGGGAAAGAATATGGCACAGACCAATCAAGTTCTTGGAACAGGCGCACCCCTTATTCCAAAAAACGTCATTTATTATTTTTATTATTTGGATATTTAAATTCTGACACCGAATTATATAAGAACTGGAGAAATAGGCTAGCCAATCTTTGTAACGCTTGTCCTTTTAATCCAGTAGCCTATCTAAGATTAAGATGCTGTTATCCCCTTGCAACACTATGAAAAAACGAGCTTGGCTGTTACACTAAACTGATACGGATATAGACGCAACGATTATAAAAGTAAGACGCTTTCGGAGACGCTGTAGACAAGTGCGTAATTGTTATTATTCAGGGGCTAACTGGGCGTATTCTTCATTTTGACGCGACGGCAAACTTCATTTGTGTCGATATGATATGCACATCAAGTGCGTCTCAAAATAAAAACTAAAAAATTTAAAAACTGGGCGTGTGTGCGATGTTGAACGCGTGACGTTAGAAGATTTCCGGGCGACGCACAAACTTTTTCTGCGTACTGGCCTGTGGCCAATCCCAGCCCGTGGCAAGGAAATTGTCAGGGAACGTTTGTTTTTGGCGATGTCTCAGAACCGCCAAGTTTTAAGGGCACTAATATGTGAGCAGGTAGGCCCTGTGTCTAACCTTATGTTAGTCACCCACAATTTCATATCTTGGGTTATATCTCAAGCCTATGAATGGCGTAGGTCTAGCCCCAGACCTAGCCTACATACCGTTAACCAACTTCAGATTTCAAGTCTAGCCCTAGGTTTGACTTAAACTTTCATACTACTAGGCCTAACAGTTACAGCAACTTTGAAGTGAAAACAACTGTCTGCATAGACCATATGAGAACACTCTAGATATCAGGGCCATCAAAGTGAAGTGCGAGCAGGAACTTAAAAATCTAACTGAAGCATACGAGCTAGTGAAAAAAGAATTTGAGTTGTGAAGACGCGACTGCTACTACGAAGTACTAACCTAGGAGTCTAGCTTATTTATATTAATTGATGAAAAATAGGCTAGTTACAAAACATTGAGTGGGAATAACACGGCAAAAGTAGTTTCCTCTGTAACTGTTCTTTGGGTACACCTTGACTTAAAGTGAATGATTTCCCTGCTAAATTATGTCCATAAATACCGAAATACGACGTTTTGAATTCCCAATTACAGGCCAGGCTCAGCCCATTTGAAATTCGAAAGCGAAAAACGTATATGAACGCGTCTCAAAAATTGTGACGTCATTGGAGGCACGGTTAGCAACACTGTACCAGAGAGCTCACAATCATCGAACATGTGCATGGTAACGCGTGTTAGCGCATACATAATTGCAAACATCGGTGCTACGATAGCAGTGAGCGTGGCCACTGACTACATTGTGAATTGTTCATTGGTTACTGCTTAGTATTCGCAAGCATCTTCATCAAACAACTCATACAGTAAAGACGCGCTCGTAGTGGGGAGGCGCTTGTTGTGGTCTGTCCATACATATTCAGAGCTGTTCTTTATAGCGACCGAACCGCGTCTTTCTTGCACAAAAACAGAACTATTTTTACCCGCGCGCATATACACGCGAACATATTGGCCAATGATTTGCTCCGAATACCCACCATGGTCCGCGCCTTTCGCTCTGTATGTTGCACTCTGTATTGTGATGCAATCGTTTTCATGAGGTTGCTTAGATAAGATAACTTTACCGAGCGTTGCGTTAGTTCTACATCTAGATGCGCGCCGTAGGACGGGTTTTGTGCCGCCAATTGCGTCATAAAAGTCAGGTGAGCTGTTGCGGCATTTTTCGAAATTGGATTTTGAACGCAGTTTTCCTTCGAATATCATTTATGCCGAATTGTACGGGTTTTTAATGGGGTGTGAGATGATATTTGTAAAATACTGTATCTAATCTTGCAACACACGAAAGTTTTTTTATGACCGTGTCATGCCCACTTCAACCTTTGACAACCTGAAGCGTGAACTATGTCCTTGGTTGCCGCACATATCGGTACAACTTATCATGCCTAGGCTATTACGCTTAAACTCTCAGATTTGTGGGATGCTTCTGTTAAGTATTAAAGTGAATACAAAAAAGTATTTGACCCCCTGTCACGTGACCATTGACCTTGGTTGCCATGGAAACTACATATTTTGGTAGAACTAGTCTACCCTATTATACTTGTGAAGTTTCATGTAAATTGAAGGGGTTTTTTTTGAAGTTTTAGTACAAAATAGTAAAAAAAAAAGTTTTTTTTGCAAAATGTGACCTTTGACCTCTGATCTTTGGCCTTAACTTCCGAAGGTCTGGGAGACGTAAGTTCCAACCCTGGGAACCAATTTTGAAAAGAATCGGTCCAGCCCACTAGTAGGAGTTTGATGGACAAAAACGTTGTTTTACGAACACATTATCACTTGAAATTTTTTTATTCCACTCTACCACTTGACCTTTGACCTCTGTTGCTATGGCAACCACATATTTTGGCAGGTCTAGATGCAATCATCATATATGTGAGGTTTCGTGTCTGGAGAAGGTTTTGTTTTGAAAATATAGCAGAAAATGTGATTTCACTAAATTTGACCTTTGACCTTTAGACCTACACTTCCGGTTGTGTACTAAAATGCAATTGTTCCACCTAAGGTACCATCTTATCAAGTTTGAAGAAAATCGGCCCAGCCGTTTACAAGATATTAGGAAAACAAAATTGGACACACACACACCCGCACACCCACTCACACACACCCACACACGGACAGGTTTTGACCCCTCTCTCAGCCCTGGACCCTCAGTCACCCCAGGGTACCTCACCATGGGTTAGACCTTGAGACTAGTAAATTGGGAAAATATACGGTTGCCATGGTAACCATTGCTATTCAAGCTGGCACTGCCATATACAGCCCCATAGGCAAAGTGCCTACAATATCTCATCCTCCTCACGGAGCGATGAGATAATAAACCACCGTATCCAATGGTAGTGGTACAATGTGTCGGCAATTTTTCGGTCACTTGGCATGTTTCTGATTTTTTGGATTCCTTCGTTTCTAGTAACAAGACTGCAAAATGCCCATTTCCGGCTGTCTGAACTGAGGGTCCAAATTTTCAAGGTTTTCTATACGCTCGGCGACAACCAATGGTGGCGCTCCGCTACGACAGTGTTTCAATCGAACAGACTACTGAAAAGAAAATTGCAGGCTCGCACATCATGTTACTTCCGTCTTTATCAATATAAGGAATTCTTTTTGATAACTTTGCTAATAAATTTCAAGTGTTCACTGCAATTTTTTTTTGTCATTGAACTGCTTAAATTATACTTACAGACCCGAGAATGTCATTTCCGGCTATTTGAGGGCTAGCGATTTTTCAAAATTGTCTGTACGCAACGCTCTAAGTTCTTTCAGGTAGCTTTACATTTTTTGGCAAAAAAAATCTTAAGCCCCAAACTAAAATGCTCCCATACGCCTATGTCAGGAAGTGTAACAGGGAGTGTAACAAATAAGTATAGATACAAAGGGACTAAAGGGTTGAAAGGTAAAGAGAGGTCACCAAAGTACAATAAACTTTCAGACCTCTGACTGCGTTACGTCAAATTCAGTAATATAATTGGTTTATCAATTCGACCCAACAATGATTCTTATGAAAGCCATAGAGTGTGTCTCGTGTAACAGTACTAACGTCAGCTTAACTTAGGCCAGCGTTAGGGACTAGGTCTACCACGAAAAACACTAGATCTGGGAAACAGTTTCAGTAAATGCAAAATCGAAACTGTTATTCATGAAACTCCTGCAGATGATGCCCCAAATAGGTGTGTGTCTTGCCACTAAATATCGCAATGACACGTAAAACAACATACAAACGCACGCTATAAGTTGTATACTTGTAGATGCCAATGCGTCGATCATAACAGATACAAGTGGAAACAGTGGACCGTGCCAGAAGAAAAGTAACGAACTAAAAATTCGCAAAACGATTTGTAACATATCTTACAAGTGTAGAATTAACTATACTGATATTGGAACGTTTTGCAAAGTCACTTTGAAAAATTATTATAAGTTAGAATATAAGACCATTAGGGCATTAGGACTGACATTTTGTTAAATATCAGCCAGAATCAGAAAAGGGGGTGATTATTTCATAAGTTTCATCTATTTATTTTGGAAGCAGGCCCTGCGCCCGCCACTATCCAGCTCCTTTAAATCATCATTGAAAGTCGGTTGATGTAAAACGTTTGATTAGAGCTGGAAAACTGTCAATGTCAAACTTCATATCAAAGTAAGTTTTAGAACTTAGGTGGGAAAGGGTCGTATCCACCTTAGTCAAAGAAAGGTCAACAGCGCAAGGGCCTGTCAATCAAAGTTCGATGCTTGAACGGGAAAACATTTTTACAAGCACTAATATTATTTTACAGATATGGGTGTTGTGTCTCCTCCCTGAGAGCTCTCCTGTCAGAACATTTGGTGGGCTCGGCAACCGACCGCCGCAGGTCGTTTCGGTGGTCAGTCGGAGATATGTCAGGTGGTTCGCCGTCAGTCCTCCGACGGCGATGAAACTGATTAGCTGAAAAAATTTACCCAGTATACAATTTTTTTCTGACCCGGATGTAGCCAGAGGACCTCCGGTGGCCCTCGGGCGGTCCTTCAGGGGCCAACAACGTATTCACGGCCCACCGAAAGCAGACAATGACCGCCGACGGAACGCCGGATATTACTGACTGGGTTCCTGGTACTCTCAAGCGCAGAGGACTCCGTCCAGTTTTGGACGCAAAATCTGTCCCCATACTGTCAATATTCATTCAAGTGGGTGACCACACTTGTTGTATTCATTTACATCTTATACTGTTTCTCCAGTTTTAAGGGGTCGGTCATTTTGCTAAATTTCCTAAAGAGTTTTATAAAATTTCAGTTATTCTCACCTGTGCATTCCAGTTCTGATCCGTCAACAAATTGATATCCACTTTCACAGACGCAGTATGGATCAATGGAATCATCCCTGCAGGTCACGTGACTACCAGAACACGGATTCGCATTGACACACGACCGTTTGTCATTATTCCGCAATCCCCCCTCTTCGACCTCTAAAGAAAGCAAATCATTTTTGTGACGACTATGCGTGTAATGAAACTTTTGCTTAGTATATTATTTTAGGACACGGGACGGTAAGAAAAGTTCTCTCTTCAAACTCATTCCAGAATAACATTTAAAGGTGGCTCAGTTCGACAAAATGTAAGCGCATATCACACTAGAGAGAAATCGGATCGGAATACGTTCAGATTTTTGTGGATTTTAATTAAAATCTCCTCCATCCATTGTCGGAAAAACCAAAACATGTCATCCTATGTACATATATAATTAGTATGAGAGGAAGATAAAAATGAAATGTAAACTAATTATTTCGTAATGTCACATTGACAAACAGCCGCGACTCCTATAACATTAACATAGATTTGACTTTTGTAGTCCTGTGATACGAATCATATATTTCTACATGTTGAAAATTTTTTGTTTATTCTAACCAAAGATGGACGAGATTTTACCAGTTAAAACTCACAAAAATCGGAGCGTTATTCGAACCGATATAGCTGTAGTGTGACCTAAGTTTTGCCCTTGCAAGAGAAAGTTTCAAAGAAGTATATAGCCCAAAGGATGAAAATGAATAAAGAGAAGGAGAATAGTTGTATAAAATATTTAAAGAAATACCACGTACGTTTTATAGTTTAAATTTCCTACCTATACATTCCAGCTGAGAGCTATCTTTAAAGTGATATCCTCTTTCACAGACGCAATAGGGGACCGTAAAATCATCCATGCACACCACGTGACTACCTAGACACGGATTTGCACTGTGACATGACATCTTCCCGTTATTTGCCAAACCCTTGTCTTCGAAATCTTGAAAGAAGAGAGAGATTTTTGTGACAAATTGTATTTTTAATTTTTCCATGTTAATTTAATGGAAACGATTACAAAATATGTACTACAGTCTTTATGCTAACTCATTCACGACAATCAGATAAATGTCATTATGAAAATAATGCTAGCAATGAAAGCGTTAAGATTTTATTTTTGTATGTTTTCAAACTAAGGTCTGTCTTCCACGGAAGGTCATGAACCTGTCAGTTTCTTAGGTGCAGCCATCTCACAAAACCATGACTCTCACCCAACCATGACCCATTCAAACAACGGTATTATTGCCCCAAAGTATCTAGCAATTGCGAAAAACCTTGCATTTATGTTCTGACTCCAGAGACTGCGAGTAAGCAGACTGGGAACATGGAGATTGATAACTCAATTAGGAGTCTCAAATTAAAAACTAGCTTGGTTGTTATTTTTCACATTCAGATTTTTCAAAGTTTTTAAAATTTTTATCTGCATGCATCTTTCATTGTTTCATAGTAATTGAGGGGGTGAGGTGGATGTGAAAGTTAAGGTCAATAAAGATACATAAAGGCTATCTGCTTCACTTCTATGCAATCGGATCACTGTGCCTAAAAGCACGTGTATAGTCACCGTCTTCCCTTGTGGTTTCCTCGTCAAATGATGTTGTTTGCCTTTCAGTGGTTGTCGACCCTGTTTGAACTGTGAAGACAACAAGAAATATAATATATATATATATATATATATATATATATATATATATATATATATATATATATATATATATATATATATATATATATATATATATATATATATATATATATATATATATATATATATATATATAGTGAAAAGAATAAATGAAATCAACCTCAGCGAAAAATTGACCACCCTCACTGGGACTCGAACCCAGACCTCCTGCTTTACGTGCAGGTGCCTTAACCAATTAGGCTATGAAGCCGGTCTTGGCTGCTCTCATCACAGAAAGATGACAATCTCTCACTGAGGGGGCGCTATACAGAGCAGTGGACGCCTCGTCCTTTTTCGACTCTGTTTGCACCGATAAGCCCGGAGACCGGGTGATTGAAAGTGTACTGTAAAGTAAATATGTAAATAATTAGAAATAAATAGGAAACGATTGCTTTTCCCTGAGCATCGTATGAAGTGAAAAGAATAAATGAAATTAACCTCAGCGAAAAATTGGCCACCCTCACTGGGACTCGAACCCAGACCTCCTGCTTTACGTGCAGGTGCCTTAACCAATTAGGCTATGAAGCCGGTCTTGGCTGCTCTCATCACAGAAAGATGACAATCCCAGTGAGGGTGGTCAATTTTTCGCTGAGGTTGATTTCATTTATTCTTTTCACTTCATACGATGCTCAGGGAAAAGCAATCGTTTCCTATTTATTTCTAATTATTTACATATTTACTTTACAGTACACTTTCAATCACCCGGTCTCCGGGCTTATCGGTGCAAACAGAGTCGAAAAAGGACGAGGCGTCCACTGCTCTGTATAGCGCCCCCTCAGTGAGAGATTGTCATCTTTCTGTGATGAGAGCAGCCAAGACCGGCTTCATAGCCTAATTGGTTAAGGCACCTGCACGTAAAGCAGGAGGTCTGGGTTCGAGTCCCAGTGAGGGTGGTCAATTTTTCGCTGAGGTTGATTTCATTTATTCTTTTCACTTCATACGATGCTCAGGGAAAAGCAATCGTTTCCTATTTATTTCTAATTATTTACATATTTACTTATTTTATATATATATATATATATATATATATATATATATATATATATATATATATATATATATATATATATATATATATATATATATATATATATATATATATATATATATATATATATATTCATGATCGAATTTATTACTACAACACTTTCGACCTACTACATTCTAACTTCGATCTACCAACTTCGACCTACTGATTATTCATCCCGCTTGCTTGGGAGTACCATGGTAACAAAGAGAGAAAATTGATTCACGCGGGGTATTTATAGCCTGTTGTCGCTTCTGTGAATCACGAGCTGTTCTAGCGTAGTGGTCATAGACTCTGCCCGGAAAGCGGAGGATGGTGGGTTCGGTCCCCCGTGCGGCTCAATTTTTCTCTCTGGTGTTTTTCTTCAACCGTTCCTTCTTTGATAAGAGTTTATACTCTATCTTGGATCGGTATAAAATTCATGATCGAATTTATTACTACAACACTTTCGACCTATATATATATATACATATATATGTATATTCATATATATATATACATATATATTTATTTATATATATATATACATATATATATATATATATATATATATATATATATATATATATATATATATATATATATATATATATATATATATATATATATATATATATATATATATATATATATATATATATATATATATATATATATATATATATATATATATATACAGTCCAAAAAGACGCATCATATCAGGCACTTCAGATACAGCAAAACAAAAACCGAACACACGAGGATTCAGTTTAATTTTCGGGCAACACAGTACACAGTGAGTTGTGTTCAAGGGTACTGTGTTGCCCAAAAATTAAACTGAATCCTCGTGTGTTGGGTTTTCGTTTAACGATATATATATATATATATATATATATATATATATATATATATATATATATATATATATATATATATATATATATATATATATATATATATATATATATATATATATATATATATGTATATATATATATGTATATATATATATGTATATTAATGTATATATATTTAGCTTTTGTTTGTTTCAATTTTGCTACATTTGTTATTACGCAGTTAAGTCCACAGGAGTGTCCGAAATATTCGTTTCAAATACAAACTTTCGTGCTCTGAATACCGTCGTTTTTATCACTTTTTTGTTTTCTTATATATAAATGTATATAATATATATATATATACATAAAACAATAAAACGATAACGATGAAAACAAGGTCAAAATTGACAAAAGGAGTACGATGAAGTATTCATCTAATTAAACTTAGAAATTTTCTGCATGCATCTCTCATTGTTTCAAAGTAATTGAGGGGTGAGGTGCATGTGAAAGTTAAGGTCAAATAAAGTGCATTTAAGCTGTTTGCTCCACTTCTGTGCAATCGGATCAATGTGCCTAAAAAGCCCGTGAATAGTTACCGTCTTCCCTTGCGGTTTCCTCGTCAAATGATGTTGTTTGCCTTTCAGTGGTTATCGAACCTGTTTGAACTGTAAAGACAACAAGAAATGTTTATATATATATATATATATATATATATATATATATATGTATATATATATATATATATATATATATATACATATATATATATATATACATATATATATATATATATATATATATATATATGTATATATATATATATATGTATATATATATATATATATACATATATATATATACATAAATATGTATATGGGAGATTTTCAGCTTCTCCTGAAGCCTTCGTCGGGCAAGATTGACATACGACTAACATATGAAAGTAAATTGAAATTGACTTCACAGCCTTAACCGACCAGATGGTCATATATACAGAAGTTGGAATATAGTCATTGTAGTGAGTGTAACGGTAGAGTAGACACAGAGAGACTCGAGCTACCTAACAGGCCCCCATGAGAGAATGAATTCGAAGGAAACGTACGAAACATGTTGTTAGCTTCCGTTTGTACGAGTCATCCTGTGCTTTAAAAAACCGCATTTGAATACACAGATTTAGGTAACGCGTCTTTTAAATATTGCTCTGACGAAGCAAACTTTAGGTAAGAGCGTTTTGTTTTGCACACGAAGATTTCATAGCGTGATTTCTTAGTTGCCTAAAGGCTCTAGGAGGATGACTTTTAGATTTTCAAAGGAATGATGAGGTATGTTAAATTGCTCCGCCACGCTTAAACCTTGAATTTTGTCACGAATAGGTTTTCTATGATTATTAAACCAAAAGCAAAAGAAGCCTTGGTTTCACCTACGTGAAGCCCATCATTTCACAGGTTACAGTGACAAATGTTAACAACAATGAAAGAGCCACAATTAAGGTTGGGGCTATTGATGAAAAATTTGACACTGGGGATGCTGATATGTTTTCCAAGAACGATATGCTTGCAGATTTGGCAACGCCTTTTGTTGAAGCCTTTATTGCCGTTACTAATAGTTAGGCCAAGGGCGGTTAATTTGGAGGAAGTAATGAGTCTTCTGAGATCAGGGGGGGTTGCCGGAGGGTCAGAAAAGAGAGTCGAAAGATATGGATCTTTTTAAGGGTGGAAAAGGCCGTTTCAACGTGCGAGCAAGTCGCTGGGTTAGAGGCTGAAAATTGAAAACGAGAGAGATGCGTTTGATGGGGGTATTAACTTTATAGGAAAGATGGTATTGGCGTTGGAGGGCGCCTGCCTTAAGTACACCCTGTTTAATAACGTACATTTGGTAGCCATCAGAAATTAAGTGCCCGGTAAACGAAGAAACTGAGCTTTCGTAGTCCATGGGGTCTGAAAAAATTTGCTTCCCACCAAAGCATTGGCTTTAAACAATTTAGTTTTTTAGTTTGTGGTGGTGAAAGCTATCAAAATGGCCTCGAGCAAAAGGTGTTCGTCAGTAGGTTTGCAGTACAAGGAAGTAGAGAGGATGTCTTCGCTCAGTTAAACTAGAACATCAAGAAACGGAATTTGGGTGCCTGAAACTTCAACGATAAACTTAATACTGTGAAGAAAAGAATCAATACCATGTGTCCAAATGAAAAAGGTATCATCGATATAGCGGTGATAGTAAGACGGTTTTAAAAGGAATTTACTTAGCATGTCAACTTCGAGTTTATGCATAACAATGTTGGCATAACTTGGCGCCATCTTTGTGCCCATGGCGGTACCATTTACTTGATGAAAGATATTTCCATTGAAAGTGAAAAAAATTGTTCTTAAGAATGAAATTAATGACCGTACGCATGGACAGGTCACATACTAGTTTAGTATCAGCGGTGTGATCGATAATAAATTTCTTACAAGAAATAACCCCCTCCTCAAGTGGAATATTGCTGTAAAGTGACGTGACATCCATAGAAACAAGGAGTGCATCCCTAGGGAAGATGCCTAAGCTTTATGGGAGGCGATCCTAAGAAAGTGCGTAGTATCCTGAAGGTAACTGGGAATTGTATAAAGTAGGGGATTGAGTATACAACCAACGTAGCCAGAGAGGTCTTCAGTGAGGGTCCCGATACCTGAGATAATAGGTCTGCCTGGTATTTGAACGGAGTGATTCTTAGCTAGGCGGCAAATCTCGGGAACTGATAAGTTATTGAGATCAGGGACGGAAGTACTAGATTTGGATCTACTAAATAAAAAGCTATGGAGAACCTTAGAAAGTTTGTGAACTTTGGGAAAAGTGCAGTAGCAGCTTATTTTAGGTTTGGAGGGGAGAAGTTCGGCTGCCGCACAAGAAAAACTTGCGGAAAGACCATCTATATTTATATGGATGGATGATGAAGGATGATGATAAGTTGCGGAAACAGTCGCATAATTCTGAAATATTGTAGAAGTTGACAATTAACATTGGCAACCTTTGCCTTATTGTGATAGACGTCACTACTGAAAGCTGATGAAAAACTGTTCTCGATCAAGGACTCGAACGCGGTTGAGTACGTCTTGAATTGCACATAAACGTTATTTCAATGGTCCCTCATACATTTGTGTTAACGAATACATGTACGTTAGTTGGTTTACATAGAAGGAATTACATGAACTACGTATGGTATAGAGGAATTTACTAAGGTTACGTATTCCCATTCAAAAAGAGTGTCAAAACGTTAAGGGAAAACGGTTTTTCTCTCTATGGGATAATTTGCCTCAGAGGTCGTTTTTCGGACGATTTTGCACCTTAGTCCGCAATTATAGATCACAAGATCACACATATTAAAATAGAAATCCCATACAGCAATTCAGTTCTTGTAAAAAATATATCGCCACGGTACGAATACAACATTGTACACTCCATTTTGTTATAGTCTCAACGTTGTCATTACCTTCGTCGCATCAAAGCCACATCAGCTGGCAATTTTACTAAATTACCAAATGTTTTAGCCAACTCTTATTATTTAACGCTTTGCGACTATATGAGGACTTTTCTTTAATGGGAGAACTGGGTTGTACTTAGATGAACTTGCAATCCATTTCCAAACGAATCATATCTTGGCCAATTTTAAACTAGGAGCATGAGTATCAAAGGAATTCAGAAGAGGAAAAAGCTAGTACAAGGAATTTGGCTTCATTTGATACTTTTAAGGATTCACACCTCAATTAGGGTAGTGTCAAAGAAGTAGTTCTTTTAAATCTGGTTTAGACCGATTTTCGTCAGGATAACCTACCAGTCGGGTAGAGAAACTCCTTGTATGTGAAAGAACATTTGCCAGAGTGTGGATTCTGAAATTTTGGATAAGATTGATGGTGATTTGGACTGTTTGAAAGATTTCTGCCAAATGGCGGAGGTTTTTGCGTTATAGTAAAGAGGCTATGGATGGGTTTACACTACAAAAATTAACTCAGTCTAGCTCAAAATCTAAACGGTCATACTATGAAAAGTTTATAATGGGCAAGTTGTCAGCTTTTAAGTGATGGGTGTCTCGAAATGGCTGTAAATTTGCCAAGGCTGCAGGGGTCTCGAAAAGGAGCTTAATTAGTGTGTAAGTCAATAAGGAAACTATTGGGCTTGTAAGAATTTAACTTGGGAAACCTTCATTACTACTTCTTCCATTGCACCCTTGTAGGATTATTATATTTACTTACCCGTCCCAAATGATGTCGTGGCTCCTGGCCCCGACGTCGTCCTAAATTCGTCAGACCTTGTTGTCTGGATGCTTTCGGTAGTTTCCAGATCTAGTCAAAATAAATAACGTCGATTTGTTAAAAGGTATATTGTTACAACAATCTGGGAATTGTGAGTTAGAGTTTTAAGACTCAGTTTCTGATAAGTTGGTTTAGGTCGGGGGCATGTGATCTTTTTTTCCAGGCGTGGCTCACTGGCTTGCTCATTGCAAACAACAAGGGTCATGGGAGTTGGTTTGTAAGAACTGAAGATATCCCGGCCAAATCTGTCAACAAATATGTTCTTGAAAATTATTAATTTCTCTGAAAGTTACCGAACTTTGTCGAAAAGTCACTTTGTTCTCATTGTGTGAATTTATATTCACTTCTTAATGAATACCTCATTCATTTGAATTGCAGTGATCTTGTAACAGAGCCCATTGTAATAAGGAAAACCTATTCATGAGGCCTTCTCAAATGAAGCGTAAAACATGGACATGTGTCTTCTACTGCGTAATCTTTACTTATTGAGAGGAATTTCAGAAATAAGATGAGTCAAAAGCTCAGTTAAGCACCTAATTGAATAGGAGGAACATGCATTAGCACCTCCAGTATTATTATTAGACGGCTTATTGGGGATCTAAACTAAGCAAAAATATAATTCTCATGTGTTTTCCTAGTTGACCATCTAATTAGCGTTAAACTGTAATGTAATGACCACATTTATGTTTTTAATTATTCCTTAAAGTTTTCTTTACGTACATTGTTTCATGCTGAAGATGATATATTTCAGTTTCATCGATGCATTAGGGGAAATCTGTAATATCACTCGGGTACATTAATCAGGGAACTGCATTGGTTAGCGTAAACAATTTTCAAACATTCCAACAGCATGGGACGTGAAAAACCATTAAGTATTTTAAGCTGAAGGTTATGTGGGCCTCATTTTGGGAAGTTATCGCACATGTCTGTAATTTCTTTGGACTAGCCGTATTTTTGGCCAAAAGGACCCAATCTTCCAAAGGATTTAGGTCCTTCAGGGCGGGTTACAAATAGAACCTTTGGCACAAGGGTTGGGACGACATCAATTCAAATTATATAAATACCATTTATATACACTTTCGACAAAATGCCAACTTATGATGTAAAGGAAGCCATTCAATTTTATCCAGGTATAAGGTGAGGTTAAACCACACCCCATTGTATTTTTTCTTTGATCGTAAACCTGGAACCTCATTGCCTAAGTAAGCACTCTTATCATTTTGTTTTGTTTTTAAGAATTTTCAGCATGAATGTCATGGATCTGGTTCAAATACCAATGTTAGGGTTTACTATATGTTTGTCTGAACATCTTCGATGACGAATTCCTAAACTTTAAGTTGAACACATTCTCATCGATAATTATTCGGATGACCACTTCCAAAAATTTCTGTATCAATAGCAATGTAGCGTGTATAGGCCGGGACATTCTAATCCGACCCTTGATAGACATTCACATATATATACAGCTTAGTTAGAGCTTCAAAGCAGTGTTTCACTTTTGGTTAAACTTTCTTTATGTCTAGAGTGCCCCTTAATCTGTCAGGTGTATAATTCAGAAATAGCTAAAAAAAAAAAAAAAAAATCAGTTTTCACTTTTTTCTGCCATTGATTTAAAACTTGTCGCATTAGCTGAAAGTTTTACAAAGACAAGTTCATGTGCCAGGTTCTCAATTTAGAAAATATCGTTGTCTGGTCACACATACCTTTACTCATGCAGATGGCCTCACAAGTAAATAAAATGAATATTGTTCGATGTAGCAAAAATACCTCATCTCCCTACACACTGTGGGTGGAAATAAGCATTAATTTCAATTTACGTCTTCGCTTACCTTCTCTTGTAAATGTTACCATAGCTGTAAATCCAGCACTAGATATCACGAAATCCGTCGAATACTGCAAGAACATCTGGTTTTGGGTACTCACTACAGGATCGGGTACCAAGCAACCACACAAGGTAGCCAGATGTGGCGATTGTGCTGAATTGCCGTCACATACCTGGCGGTTTTTACAGCAAAAAGTGGGACCAAAGTGAACTCTTTATTGATTATCACGTTCATCAGTGAGCTTACGTTATAAAGGAAATCTAATTTACTTCATGAAGATAAGCTAATGAGAGAAGTTAAGTGTTAGGTGTATCATACTTGTGCCACTTCATCGACAAAAGTCTGCCCTTTCTATTCTATATTGCAAAATTTAATTGTACAGTACGCTACACTTCTGACAAAAAATAAGCAGCATGTAAATAAACAGCAATCGCACGAATGCGGACAAACGTCAACTTCAAAGTTGCTGTCACGTTACGTCACAACTGGCAATTAGCCACGCCCACTGCTGGGCAAATATCAATAGTGTTTTAAGGCAACATTTACACGTGGGCTGTCAGCTGTTTCTCAGTTCGCTACACTAAATGCACACTACCCTTAATTTTGCCAGTCAAAAGGGGCGGGCTTGTGACGTAAGTGAAGGCACTCTATAAGGCAAAATAAAAGAAAACTGCATGATTAACATTCTTTCTTACTTTTAATTACATCTTCCATTTCTGCCTGATTACCTCTTATCGCTTCAAGGAGGAAATGAAACTCACTTCACACACACTTGATAGAGTCACATTTCGTATCTGAGTAATTGATCGCTAGTAACGGATACATTAAAATACAGAAAAAGTTGCGTAACATTTGGGTTTAGCTAACAGGCCAGTCAGGAATGTGTCAATTGCTTTTCACGCAGTGTGAATACAATAAAAGCATAGCTTGTTGAGGACACAGCTCATGTAACTTACTCAAACACCAGTTACATCCCACACCGCCTTTGATCTACTGAGGTGATTTTGTTGCTCTATCAAGAAGCAACGTCTCGGCGTGAATAAAATGTAAAATACGACACTGATGCTTACATAGAGAGAGAAGCCTTTCTGGTTCTTACCCTGAGATAATCATATACACATTCTGGATGCTCTTCAAGACTGAAGAAAGTAAATGATAAAACAATTGTTGCTCCTTCTGGGGCTACTATCAGATAGTAATACAACGCATTGTTTTCAAAGCTTGGAGAAGAGATGAAACTCCCACTTTGAACTATTAATTGCACGTTCTGACCTAGAAAAGAGAGCATTAATATAAACCGTTACGAACATTTTTGTAATTTAAACACACTTCATAAAAACACCCCTCAGAAACCCGTCTCCTTCGGTTTGTGATATTTTCGGTTTATTATAGCGTCGGACATCTAATAATTACAGTAAGTGCACAGTGAATGTAACAGGGAAATCATTCAGTGAGTTCTCTCAACCAAAGCAGACGATAACAATAGTCTTCACTTCCTAATTGCTCGGCAGTTTAAAAATTTCAGGATTAAGTCGTCTATGCACATTGTTTAAACCGGGAGTTGCTACTCTTAATACCCACTCCCTTCTTTGTAATTGTGGGGTTTGACAAATTAGACAAAGAGAAATATTGAAGGAATTTTCCCCTTCCCTTCTCCCAGATCTCATTCAATGATCTTGCTTTTTTAATATGTATAAGATATATCTGTGAAAATAAGTGTATGTTCCTTGTCTCTGTACTACAGAATGTTGCATCCAGACCGTCGTGCAAAAAGTAAATTTTTAGAGGGTCTGTGGAAAGTGGTTGTTGCCCAGAAGACTGTCTGAAAGGAGCGCCACCACCACTTTGCGCGGATCGTACAGAAAAGTTTGAACATTCGTGATTCCCAAACAGCCGGAAATAGCATTCCCAGGCTTGTTAGTGAAACTGAAGCGTTTGCTGTTTCAAGCTCTTGCATGCAATAAAAATTTTACTTCATTAAAAAACGGACAAATTACAATATTATCAGAAAATTAAATCTGCCACATACACTGTAACGATACCATTGTATGCAAGTAAAGTTTACTAGCTAACCAGCAGGCAATTAGTCTGTATGTGAGGCCAACACTAAGAACTTGTCGTTCCTTCAAAAGTGAAATTCGCGGGGAAGCAACTGACGTGGAACGCGACCATTGCTTTAGTCTGAGTTTTATTACTGAACCCTTCAGGGAACATTCCGAGGCCTACCGAGGTGTGTCGCTGACCGCCTAAAATTGAATATGAAAATGAATATATGTATATATGTATATATATATATATATATATATATATATATATATATATATATATATATATATATATATATATATATATATATATATATATATATATATATATATATATATATATATATATATATATATATATATATATATATATATATATATATATATATATATATATATATATATATATATATATATATATATATATATATATATATATATATATATATATATTTATTTATTTATATATATATATATATATATGTATAAATCAAATTGGTTAAGCTGGAAAATCTGGCTGAGGTGAAAAAACGATGCTGACTCCACCGAGATTCGAACTCGGGACCTCCCGCTTTTTAGTGCGGACGCTTTAACCACTGAGCCATGAAACCAAGTTGGTTTGGTCTTTATTCAAATAACAGATGAAGCAACTCGCAATTCACCTCCTGAGCAGGCGCCTAATTTTTTGGAACAGCACTAGTTCTCGTTTGATGCAAGCTCAACCAGAGATCAAAGTTGATGCTATCCAGCTGATAGGAGGTCACTTTTATTCATTAAATTTCACTAAACATTAAATTATCCTTCAAGTATCGCATTTAGGGATAAAATTCTAAAATGCGTGGAGTCACTTTTAGGTAGAGCTGTACTTCGCTACCTAAAAAACTAGATGCTGGTGTTTTCACTATAAAATTACATTTATGTTTCACAGTGTAGTTCAAGGAGTTAGATGAGAGTTAACGACACTCCAACCCAAGTGCGTTTTCAAGGAACAGGGAAGTAAAAAGGAAGGACCATTTTTATTTTAACTTCGGTACAAGTCCGTTAAAGGTCAGCGAGAAAAACTAGGACATATTTTACAACTCTGGTCCACAGGGTATACTCATGAGTAAAAGGAGAATAGATCAGAGAGGTTGCATACCTCTCCTACTACAATAGCGTATTTCCTTGTATCCATGTTATCCATGGCATTTTGCAAAATTCGTGATCATTTCAATGTTTCCGTTTGACAGTGAATTGTTTTGTGCTCCGTCACAAAATACTGCATCAAATGAAATAGTGTTCTTCAAAAGTGTAAAGACTCATCCATGGCAGATTTCTTTTGGCTTAATGTATTTGTTACGAAAGGCTTTTTCTTTGTACCGGAGTTACAGATAAAGGCGGTAGTATCTTAACGAGGCAAGTCAAGTCGTCCCCTACCGGGGGCAGTCAAGTTTCCCTCTAGCAAAATCGCCCCCGAGTTTGTCAAAAGGCAACTTTGGAAGGGACGAATTTTGTACGAATAGACTTCTTATTCGGGAGACGAGTTTGTAAGGGGCAACTGTGGTACGGGTGAATTTCCTAGGGACGACTTGACTTGGAACAAACTTTATAGATATGATGAAAATAAAATTGGGAATCTTACTTGAATTCAAAAACTTTATTGCCGCAGAAAATCCAAATCCTTCAAAATATCGTGATGCAGTACTTCTGACGTGCATGCAATTTCCGGTGCTTTCAATTACATGCGGCAAAGATCTTGAGCAGTGTCTCAGAAGAACAGGATATGTCTCGTTAGGGCCATCAAAAACCTACATATGTTATAAATTATTAAAAATAAAGTTGACATAAATCAGGTAAAAGTAAAGAGAAGGATTCTAATATTTGATGGAATCAAAATGTAAGTTAATTTCTTTTGAAACTTGGCTTTGCATCTGAGATATTTAGTTAAGAGAAGCGGCTGGTTAACGAATCTGTAAACCTTATACATGTACTGTCAAGGAGCACAGTGGACGCCCTCCATTGGAAAAATATGTGTGTCATTGCAGGTTACACTAACAAATGAAGATAATTGAATTGCCGATAAATCTCTGCTACGTGCGCAGAGTCAATCCTGGTATAAAAAACGATCGTTCATCAACTCCTTAAGACACATAGGTGAAAAAGAGTTTGATGATAAAGTTGTCAAATACAGTTCAAATGTTTCATTTACGTAGGTTCCATGGTCAAGGCTGAATAAAACAACGTGTCTTTGCCATCATGCGTACTACAATCCTAAACAAAAATGATAGAACTTTCACTTTTGTCCAACGCAACAATACGTATATACGGATTCGCTGCTCTTCAAAACCCCACTTAAAGCAATGTTGTCATCAACAAAATTCACTCCAAATTTCAACCAGAAAACCAAAAGGCTTAGTGATTCGAAGTAGAAAGTGAAGCTTAGGAAACTTTGCTTTCTTTCCTATAGAGACCTTAGATAAAATTCTTTGGAAAATCTACTTTTAAATGGCTTGTTAACCAGACTGCATCAACGTACCAACTATGAAACTCTTCCAACACTCCTACTTGAAGGTATTTCGTTAAAATTTTTTGTCCCCCTTGTGATCTCTTTCGACCTTTTGTCAAATGTTGACCTTTCATTTAACCTCCGTTGACCTGACATTTAACTTCTGTGTGACCTGGCAATTAACCTGTGGGAACCTGGCATATGACTTCTGGTGACCTGCCATGTAAACTATGGTGACCTGACATATGAACTCTGGTGTCATGGCATTTGATCTCTGGTGACAAGGCATTTGACCTCTTGTGACCTGAAATATGACATCTGATGATTTGGAATTTGATCTCTGGTGGCCTCGTATTTGGCATCTGGTGGCGCGGATTCTGATCTCTGGTGAATTGACATGTGACCTCTGTTTACGAGGAATTGGACCTCTGGTAACCTAAAATTTGACCACTGGTGACATGGTCTATGACTTCACGTGTTCTGTAAATGCCCTGATGATCTGGCCATTTGACCTCTGGTGACCTGGCCTCTCACCTGTGGTGACTTGGCTGGAAGTTCCTACATGCCTGTGCTTGGCAAGGTATCTGAGAGGCAAAGTTTTGGAGGGGCAACTTTTTGGAGGGGTAGGTGCAGGGCCCAGGGGAAGTTTTTCCAAAATGAGCAAAAGTGGTAAAGGTAAACTTTAAACTCTCTGGTCATGAGAGGACGACCCACATTGCGAAGTTGCCACGATAATTTTTAAATTTTTCTGTTCTAGTCAGAGCTTAAACGCAGATCTAGTCGGGTGTTTTACTCTCCAGCTAGCTACAGTGTTGTCGCGGGGCGCACAACGAAAAAGAGTTCAATAGTCATGCATGCAACTAGATTTATTTTATATCGAACCTTTATATTGGCTGAATGAATGTAAAGTCTAACGTCGGTACATATGTGTACGTGCAGAGTGTATTGAGTTTACACTGTGCTGTGCTAAATTCGTAGCTAGTGTAAGATATATTTCTGTAGGGAGGAAGAAACTAATAAACACCCTTACTCCAAATCCAGGCATGGATTAATATCTGGATGTATCTGGTTAAATACAGCCTTTATATGGCCATATCAGTCCAGATATACAGCCAGATTTAGATGCCTTGATATTATATATCCAGTTTTATTTGGCCATATTAGGCCAGATATAAACTGATGAAATGCCTTCCCAGATATGCAAATAAAGTTTTATAAGGCCATATCAAGCCAGATATAAACTGATGAAATGCCTTCCAAGATATGCAAATAAAGTTTTATATGGCCATATCAAGCCAGATATAACTTGATGAAATGCAATTTCAGATATGAAAATAAATTTTTACATGGCTATATCAAGGCAGATATAAATTGATGAAATGCCTTCTCAGAAATGCAAATAAAGTCAGATATGGCCATTTCAAGCCAGATATTACTGATTAAAATACCATGACAGAATTACATATAAATGTTTATATGGTCAGATACTTTTTGGTTTTTATTGTGTACCAGTCCTACACAAAGACCTTCTCTGGAAGCTGAACAAGTATCAGCAAACCAAAATCATAACATTTAAACCATATTTCGTCATATTATACTAACATATGAAAATGACTTACCAATGTGGGCGTGGTCAGGAATTTAAGGCCCTGATTTTCTTTTTTTGTGATTAAGGATGTAAAATGTGAAAAATCATGAAACCTTCAACAAAGTTTTTGTTGGCATATTGCCCCATAAGATAATTTAAACCAACAATGCAGCGTATAAATTTAAAAGTAGGAATTTCAAAGCAGCTTTTTCCTTCAGTATTTAGTAATTAAACAACTTCAAATACTTAAGTCAATGTTATACAATGGAGATTAAATTTTTTAGGGATGTTCAGTTTGCCCTTAACGTTATGCTGGCTCAGAAGGCTTCTGATACGCTTTACACAAAGGTAGTGCCCTATTAATTTTGGTCCAGTCATATATGGTCCAGGAATGGGACATATATGCACCATACTTTATATGGGATCAATACAAAGAGTCTTTATATAAACCAGATATAACACTGCTTTATATGGGACCAGTATAAAATAGCTTTATATATATACTATGTATTGTATTGCATTAAATGGTCAATTTCTTTTCCAGATAAAGACCTGATCCAGATAAAATTTCATCTGCCCATATCTGCCCATTTTTTTCTGGCCTAGATATAAATCCCATATCTGCATCAGATATAGGCCAGATATGAAGTCTATATCTGCCCCATATTTGGAATTTCATATCTGGACCATATCTGCATTTGGAGTAAGGTTAACCATTGTTGTTGTGTTTTACTCGCGTCAGATCACGAAACACGTCAGACGACGATACGGAAAGTTTGAATGTGGAACTGTCTTTGAATGTGGGCGAAAAAATTATCACACTGTATCCACGTGAAATCCTTCCAACCGTCCTTCTTGAAGGTGACAAAGCTTTTAACCGTTTGAGATTTCATTTGACGTTTGTCCCCTGTTGACCTTGCATTTCTCCTTTTTTGACCTGTCATTTCAACTCTGGTGACATGACATTTAACCTCTGGTAACCCCGCATACAGTTATGACCCCTGGAGACCTGCCGCATGACCTCTGGTGACCTGGGAATTTGACCGCAGGTGATCTGGTGTGTGACCTCTGATGAATCTGTTCTTTGAACTCTTGTGACCTTGTATATAACCCCTGGTGATCCTGCGTATGACCTTTGGTGACCTGGCTGCTATCCACTTTAACAAAATTCTTCCTCTCATTGGAAAGCCCTTCCTTCAGGGCCTCTGGCTTGGAAAGGTACAGGAGGGAAAAAAGTTTTGGGAGGGGCAGGGGAAGGGCTATGGGGGGAATCCTTTTCTGGGAACAAAATGAGAAAAAAGGCGAAAGCAAATTCAAACGCTCTCGAGGGAAGTTGAAAACTAAAGCCAGTTCCAAGATCTTCCAGTGTAACCTCTGAAGATTTAATATGACCATGACCCAACCACAAACAATAGGAATCATGCACTCGACAGGGTTTATCCATATGCCAAATATTCAAAGTGATGGTCATTCCCATTTGTGTTTACATGCCATTCACGGATTTTGCAGTTTTATCGCCAGTGATCTTAAATGGCGTTTGACATCCTACAATACAATGAAAAGTCTCTGTTCTTCCTGTCTTGGGATATCGTCCTTACAGGGTTTCCCGGTTTTAACTCTGGTGATTTTCAGTGACCTCTGACCTCCACCAAAAAAATATGATACTTCTTCTCAACATAAAAAACCTATGTTCCAAGTAGGAACTGTGTCCGTATTTCCTATAAAGAGATATCGAATTTACAAGCAATTTTTGAGGTTTTCAATCGTCCATACATGGGAAGTCCGCTCTTACTGCCTTTATCGTCATCATTGATAACGTAGCTGTCATTTCGTTTTGCTAAGGCCTATTTTTTCTCTTTTCCCATATGAAATACAAGATAGAGCAGAAAACATTTTTTATAATAACCTAGGTATTGAACAAATAAGGAAAGGAAGAGGTCCAAAAAATTTCATAGGCTTTACAAGTAGATCCACACCCGAAATAAAGAAAAAAAATACTAAAGAAAGACATCAATAATAAAATTTTTCACATTTTATGAGATAAAACATTGTGAAAGCATTAAGAGCACCGAATAAATCACAAAGAAAATAGTTCTTTCAATATCTGTTTCTGAGATTGTGTTTGAATAAGGATAATAAAGGATGGCTTTTTACTAAACTTGACAAAGAACTCCAAATAGTATTTGCTCGATAACGTACGCACCAGCACTATTGACAAAATACGTCGTTGCCATCATCATCAGTTCAGAGTTATTATGATCATACAATATTAAACAATACATTTTTGCAATAGAGCTCCAAATGTGACTCCCAATCTGAGCATTTTATTTGGATGTAGTATCATGTTTCATAAATGAAATTCCATTGAATTCCCTCTGGAAGAATTTTCAATGTGTAAATACATTATTATTAAAATTGCAGGTAGTTAGACTTGACCACCACCGCACAAAGTTCGCCGCAGCTAAAAATTCAATACACAATCTTACAAAATGACGTTAAGATTTGGGCTTATCTCCCACACTTAAAAACCAGAATATGTGATATTCTCATTGTAAGGATTATGCAAATTCCCTTTTGTCAACCTGTCCAAATCAGTGCATGGCATAGCATCAGCCCTCAGTGCCGTCGGAAGGTATTTTCGATTGGGGGGGGCTCTGACTTGGGCTGACTATCTAAGCGGAGCGCCACCATCAGTTGGCGGGGAGCGTACAGAAAATTTTGAAAAATCGCAACCCCTCAGACAGCCGGAAATGACATTTCCCGGGCTTGTTAATAGTATCTAAGCAGTCGTAATTTTGACCTTTCGTTGTAATAAAATGTTCACTTCAAAAAAAAAAAAAAATGAGCAAATGGCAAAATGATCAAAAAAGTACCAAATAAAATGTACCACTGTAACAGTTTCTGAAATGGTAAGGTAATGTATTAAAGCTAATCATTGGAAAATGAGCCTGTATACGTATTCTCAAAATTATTTTACTATATAACTTTCAACATGAGATCATGATGAATATAAATTATTCAAACTGGAGCAACTTCAGTTACAGGCAAAAATCCCGAGACTTCTCAACTTTGATGGAGCAGTGCCGTCGGAAGGAATTTTGGATTGGGGGCTGACTTTTGCATGTTGAAAAGATGGGTATAGTACAGATACGCTACACGCCACCATGAGTTGGCACGTAGCGTGTTGAGGAAATTTTTGAACACATTGCCCCCGAGATTGCTCGAAATGGCCCTAAAATGAGATTTTTACAGCTAAGAATATTTACTAAATTTAGGAAACAAAATATCTTCCACATTTTTAAGACTGAGAACTTTTGATAAAATTGATAAAGAGATCCGCCTTTGATTATTATTATTTTTTATTACTAATATATTTATTTCGGACATTAGGTTTTCCCAGCGTAGCCTAATCGAATACGGTATGAGCTTTAGATGGCAGATGAATTATTTATATATGGAACTTATATTACTTTTAATTTTTGTCTTTCACTTTTTGGACGTTTTCATTTTATTAAAAAAAAAACTATATATGGCAAAATTATTGGGGAGGGGGACTGCAGCCCCCACCCCCCCTTCCGACGGCCCTGGCCCTGTACAACACCAACTTTACATGAAATATAGATCATTTGAAGAAACATATGTATTCGTTCAGGTGCACCTTTTCAACTAACTGGCCTAGTTTCTACTCACAGATTAAAGGACAACTACTCTCTGTGTAAATGATAAATTGTGCTCTGGAACACTTTTGCACATACACGCAAAATAATACTTACCCATAAGCCAAACTGGTACGTGTAATTCAAGCAATCGCCTGATAAAGAGGTGTAGAATGATACCGATGTGAAAATAAGAACTACGCGAAAACCTTGTGGTGCTTCTATTTGGTGGGTGCAAGTAGTAATATTACGAGGATAAAAGTAGCTCCTCACAATTGAACTTTCCAAAACTTCTTCAAAGCAAGAAAACTCTACGTCTGCATTTAAAACAAGAAATTAAGAACAGACAGGTTACATTCACAAAAACAGTCCATTGTGAAATAATATTCAAGTTATCAATTTAGATTAAAGTTTGCAAGGAAAGAAAGAATATTGTTTTTCTTTTCCAATACTCTTTCTAAAGCACTACATGTAATTTTGGAACACATAAGAGGCACATATACTTTGCTACCAACAGTTGCAGGGGCGGATCCCGGATTTTTCTCTATAGGTCCAACATGTAATCCAGGGGTGGGAAAGGAGTATTTAGGGAGGGATGTCGTCTTCCCCTCCTGAAATGTGTTTCAGTTTCAACGGCCCTGAAATGCTCAATTTGATGCAGTCTAGCATAGACAGAATTTTCAGCATTTAAAATGGACGGGGATTTAGCAACATTTAACCCGCCAGAGTCACGATAACCCCTTAGGGCAAATTCGGCTTATTATCTGCTCCACCGGTGGGTGCTTCAGTGCGACACGGACACGCAATCTATCTCGTCGTCTGGACAACCGATTTTTGTGACAAACATAATGTCCAGTGGGAGGAGAGCGAAAGTAACCAGGTTTTTCACCTAAATCGAGCGGGATTTGTCCCTCCACTACTCAAGACCCTGTATGTCTTTGTTACCAAGCCGTAAAGGTCAAATTTTGTCCACATAATCTACAACCTTTTTCGTAGTGTGTCCGGAACCAGCAACGATAAAGTAATGGCGCCATACACCAGTGGAGCTCTGATATTATGTACACACTTTTGAGGTCACGTGCACGCTACAGTTCATTTGTTTGGATGAAAAGATACATGTGACTTGGAAGAATAACTGCACTTTTGACGTACATTCTTAAAATTGGAGTTTAATCATTTCAGAACAGGGGTCCGGACCCCCATTGGATACCCCCTTAGAATCCGCCTCTGCGTTGGCTCTTTTATCTATTGCTGTTAAATGCTTTGTATTCACCTTCACTCAGGAAATTAAAGAATGCTTCAAATCTGTCATAATAAGAAGGGTTGTAGGTAACAAGCATCTCATTTCCGGTACTGTAGATGTTCCTTGGCAGCAAGTAACCGCACAACGTTGCAAGGAGGGGATCACTTGTTGAGTTACCATCATAGATCTGATGATGAAGAAGATGATTTACTTTATTATTAGGAATTAACAAAATTTCTTATCATGTTAAAAACAGTCGAACTAGTATAAGCGTAGATTGTACCAAAGGGTGATACTTACATCGACTAGCATACAAAAAATGCAAATTTTATTATCCTTATCCTTCTCCTAACCCCACCCTGACTAAATATACCTTTTATACCATTAGGAATAATTTAAACTCTTTTTTTTGACAACAAAATTATTCTTATAAACGGTACCTCATACATTAAGGTGGCATTTATATGTCAACATAAAGTGAAATCGCATGATCTGTCACCTTAATGTATAATTCAAACGGATTATTTTAAAACTATAATCATCTTCCTATTTAATGATGATATTCTGTGAGTTTCACATTAGGTCAATTCTTAAATATATGTATTATTTATACCCTTTAAACAAATAAGGAGCCTATTTAAGCTTGGTCTATTGTCTATTACTACACTCCAAGCTCTTCAGACATTAATGTAAGGCTTTGTTATAGCTGTATCAATGCATTTTACCTGCCATAAACGACAATTTACAAATCAGGTATAGTTTAGCTTGTAAGTTAACAAAGGAAGCTCTTCAGTACCAAGAGATGCGCTCGTTACAAGTTGCAGTTGTCTTTTCATAAAGTAATTTCATGTTAACACTAGAAAACGTGAAGCTCAAGAAAGCCTACCTTAACACCATAATTACAGCTCTCTGAAATATATCCGACGTCAAAGTATGTGAACACTAGTTCCACTATTTGTCCCTCCCATGCCGAGGCAATGTATTCACAATACTGTCTTGGTGGGGTCGTGTAAGGGAAACCAGGTGAAGTGAATCTGCTTTCGCTTATATTGAATGTTTCCCGGCATTCACCTTGATAAGAGAAGAGTAGGAGTCTTAATGGAATTATCATTTTGATGCATAAAATACCGTTAAAAGAAGCGCTTTGATTTACATCAGCCAAATAACAAGTACCTGAAAACGATATCTCTTGGGGGGCCAGTATCCAATTGACAGGTTTAAATTGTTACATTTCGTGTGATTAAGGCCATGTAATGAAGATCTCTTCCATTATTTTGCCAGTAACCCCTAAAAAAAGGTGATTGTCTTCTAATGCTTTGAGTTGAGGATTGTTTCCTCCAATGAAGAAGCTTATTAGAAGAATTTGCAATAAAACGACTGAACACAAACTCTAATGGTATGTTGCAATCGTGCCCTGTTCGTCATTCGATGGAAGCATTGCTCAAGTCTATACATTTCCGTCAGATAACATTATTTCAACATTTTAGCTTTTTTATCATTAAGAAACAAAACTGTTTAATGAATTTGTAAAAAAATTGTTGCTGACTTCAAATGAAATGATACATCGTGTCAAGGATAGCGTTGAATGACATAAATTTTACAATGTTGAATAACAACTGGCAACGAAATATTAACGAATGGGTTGTAAGAAATTCATCCCTGCGTTAGAATTTCTGGAAGCCAACGACTGTATGTTTTTAAGACTTGCTTGGGTGCTTTTCCGTCTTCTTTTGTGGCTCGCTCCCAGATGCATTTTCTTATTTGTTGTATAGATTGGCACGTGATCATTGCAGACGTATCCACACCATTGGACAACTACGCAGGGCGATTTCGCTACGTTGTTTCACTGTGTTTCCATATGTACGGAGGGAATATTCAATACCATGGTCTCACAGTACCTTATCTTTCATATCTATTGCCTTTATTAAATACAAGTAACCTTTCTGTATTAATTTTGTTCTTCTAGTGGATTATCGCACATAAAAAGAATGAGAAACATCTAGATCATACTCCCCAAATAATTCTTTCCTAAAAATTGACAGTGCGGTGGACACAGTGAAATTATCTGCTCGGGTCAAAAGGCCTAGTGAAAAGCCTGGTCAAAGGGAACTCTATTTTTCTCTTGTGTTTCCATATTTAAGAACAATTTCCCAGATTTTCGTCTCAATTACTTGAATTTTCATTTTGAGTGCTTCATATATATAGAATTCATCTTATTCTAGCTATTTTTGTTCTTTAGTAGGGCTTAAAAACATGTAAAGAATGAAAAAACATCCAGTTTACTTTCTCCAAATTATTGTTTTCTGAAAATGTGCCAACCAAGTGTTCTTTGAAGTGGAAGTGCTGTTCAATTATCCTGTTTCGTGTAAACACATATATTGTACAATACTTGTACTGTTATTGCGAAACAGTATACCAACCGTACGAGCGTGTGTGTCGGTGATAATTGTACAACGTGGCGTGTAACGTATACACATGTAGGCTCAGACGTTCGAACGCGCAATGCATAATTGCAATTTAAATCAGTAAAATCGGCTAGTAGGTTCGTTAGAAGCAGTTTAACGGCTCATTTGCTTTCCAATTGGTTTAGACGGACTTGTCTTCCCTACTTCGTTGCTTGTCCTGAGCCCCAAGCGTGCTCTATTCGGATTCCAGCCGAATTTAGGTGGTAGGGGATGGGTGGCAAATGGTGAACTCCACAAACCGAAATGGACAGGGTCCGGCTTGTACCTGGACACCGACCATTTTCCCCATTAAACCGACTCACTGAAAAATCAACCTACCAATGGGAAGGTACTAGATGATGTAACTGAGTTAGGGGTAGGCCTATGTTAGGAATCCACTTTGTCCGTTGTTGTTGGTAACATATTACATTGGCAATGATTCGGGTAATTTGCTATATCCTAGCTTCAGGCCCCTTTGGAAGGTATTTTTTTTTTTGCTTCATTTGAGAGATGAGATGTGAAATGGTGCTATTTGAAAACACGTGGAAGCTTCTACTGCTAGGACAAACTCGGTCAGACTACTGACTTCCGTCTGGAATTTCTCCTGATTTGCTCATTTTCTCGGCTATGCCTACACCCCGAAGTGCAGGCAGGCGGCTCTTTATGCCCCACATGCAGCCAACGATTAGGCCTACTGCTCCGCAGCGCCTCAATGATGATGACCTCTTTATGGCGAAAGAGAAGTTTATGTAGTTGACCTCCCACTTGTGCAATGACATGGGTCTGCTCGATCTATATAATCCGCTACATCATATTGGTCCCTGCATGTTCTCATTTACGGTCTTCCTATCAACTCATCGGGATTAGGATAAGGGTAGTTGGCAGTACGTTATGAAAGGGTAAAGTCTATTCAGATGCAACAAAAGATTACTTCAGTTGCTTGCATCTGACGCACATTAGATTTCAATGCAAATCTCATATTTCATGTTGGAATAATTAAGTACCCTTCAACCATTCCAAAACATATTTGTCCAAACCCAACCAAAAAACCATTTCAGAGTCTTCGACAGAGAACGATCCCAATTCAAGGGTCAGGGGCTTCGATAGGTACTTGCCTGCAAGTAAAGACTGTCTAGATTTGGTAATGTATCACTAATCCTGGTTGATGGAAGCATTGACATCAGAATTTTGGGAAGCAATGCAAATATTTGAAACTGGGTCTCAAAGAGACTACAGAACACCGTTTCCCCTTCTCTAGCTGCCTGATTTAGCTCTGTCTTGGACGTTAAGACCCTACAGAACTTCGTTATTTCTTAGGTTGAAAACAGTATACTACGTATCGAATTTCATGCAAGAACCCATTAGTTTACTGTTGTAATTGTTACGATTGTTATGTTAGTCAGTTCGTCACTTGTTATGTCCTTCCCAGTTTCCAGCCGCAACACAAACAAAGGTTGGTTGCTTTGTTACATGCAAGAACTTCTGGAGAGACGGTCTTTGCTTCAGAACTGCCTACCAAGGTGTTGGTTGATCCCATAGGAAGACACGCATGTCCAGCTTAATGCCAACCATTTACCAATATTTTCATATCAGATGAAACTTCCTACAACGAACTTTCGTTTTGAGAATAAGATTGTATTCTGTCCTCTGTTCTGGAACAAAGAACAGTATTTCTATAGGAGTCGTCAGACGTCGAACACGAATGAAAACATGTTCGCGAACTTGTTTTGCACCCAATCTCACACCACCTTGCCGGTGGTGCAGCGAGAACGATCAGTAGGCCAAAACAACATGACGTAAATTTTATATGCTATTTTATGCTATTTTACATCGTCTAACGTGTTTGCAAGTCTCCTTAATGAAATCTTATGTTTGCAGCAACCAACATCTTTCCAAACTATTTACGTACCTTGTTCTATGAAATAAATGGTGGCATTAAATCCTGGACGCACAACCGTGGCATCACTAAAGAAAAGAACATTTAAACGAAACGATGAGCTTTGAAGTGCTTGGGGTGTTTCCGATCCACAAAATTTTCCAAGATCTCTGTTACTTCCATACCGATCTGTTACCTGAAAGTTGAGGAGATACTTACACATATGACGTGATTCACAATAAACTGTAGTCGCCCAAGTATATCAAATGCTTCTGACGTAATATCTTTCGGAACTCAATTTATTCAACTAATATAGAAAATGATTGAAAGGAAGACATTGATGAATAATTTACCTTTACGAAATCCCACGAGCATGATGGCTCAAACTCAATATCAAATGAATCAAACACCAATAGAACGACATAGCCCCTGGGAGCATAGGCGTAGAACCTACACGTCATACTGTTGTCGTAAAAATCCTGCAAAGCGAAGCTTGGAGACGAAATAGTAGTTCCATTGACAAATATTGTACTTCCACATGGAGCTGTAATATGAAATTTCATGATTTTTATTTGATTTTTCGTTCAAATGTTTAGGTCAATAGTGAATACTCGCTAAAAATTCATTAATGTCAGGTTAGGCATACTTACTCAGTGAATAGAGGCTTTTCATACTACGTCTGATACTACCAGTGGCCATGTTGGAGTACCTACTAAGGAGACCACACCCGACGCGCTCGCTTGATAAATGGGTGCATACCGCTCATACCACAGTGCACACTGTGCAGTGTGTTCAGCAACAAGAAAAAAAAAAGATGTGCATTTGACGAGATTTTCCTCCACCATGGCGGGTAGGTGACGTAATAAGCCTCTATAGACTTCTCTACATGTCTTATAAGCACTACTAGTTACTTACTCTGTGTACCGAGTTCTTGCAATCTCAAAGACACCGCTTGAAACGATTCATAGAATTTAAAAGTATTATCATAAAAATGTTCAAATTTTAATCGTTTTAAAATTTATCGTTTTAACCATAGAGTCTATTTAGGAAGTTATAAACTTGGTCAAAAAATATACAAATATTTCAATTGGGATTTCGTTTTAATTGTTGAACCTAAGAACTAATGAGACTAAAAAGCGTCTCCAATGTTAAATCTCTTAAAATATCGGTTAACGAGTTTCTTATAAAATAAACCGAAAGTTGAAAGGCTAAAAAATGTATCTACAACGCTTCCATGTTTCCTTTAAATCATTAACACCATTGGCAGAATTGTTTGCAAAAAAATTTCAACATTCACCTATTTGTAGGTTCATTAACTCACCTCCATTCTCCACTGATAATTCATCTGTAATGTTATTGGCGAAGAGTTCTGCAATAAAAGTATTTTATCTTATTAGCATGATGACAATCATGACATTGGATATTGTTTTCATATTCTTTTTATACTAAATGTTACCAAGATTGCAAATCCAGTTTAATGATCTTTTTAATTCTGACCCTTGAAACTTGGAGACATGATTTGGCCAATAGCGTCACGACTTGACCAATGTTTAACGATGGGAAACCGTAAAAAAAACACCTAATTCTTGGTATGATTTCTGCCAGGTGTTCACAGCCTGAAAGAAGATTAGGGGAGTACTGTGCTCCTAAATATATCACGAATTACTGCTTGTGGACGTAAAAACCCTACAGTACTTTGATAGTTCGGAGGTTGGAAACTGGTAACGTATTGAACTTCATGAAAACAATACTTTTTGTTACTATTGTTATGTCCTTAACAATTTCCTCCCTCGAAACAAAGTGGTTGGTTGCTTCAAACAAAAATTTAACTTCTAGAGAGCCAATCTTTGCTTTAGAACTGCCTAGCAAGGTAAGAGTTGATCCCATAGAAAGACATGGACGTCTAGTTTAATGGTAACCATTCACCAATATTTTCATATCAAATGAAACTTCCACCAACGAACCGAAGTTTTGAAGGTAAGGTTGTATTCGATTCCCTATTCTGGAACAGGGAACAGTGTTTCTATAAGAGTCGTCGAACACGAAAAAATACGTTCGCGGACTTGTTTTTGCACAAAAATCTCCCACCACCACCTCGCCGGTAGTGCCAAGAGAACCAGCAGTATGCCTAAACAAGATTGCCGAGATATCTTCTCTCTGAATAAATTTCAGAAAGTTTCTATATGAATTTATTTTTAACTTCATTAACTCACCTGTATCCTCCACTGGTAATTTATTTGTAATGTTATTGGCGAAGATTTCTGCGAATAAAGTTTTTTAGTATTAGCACGATGACCAATCAGAACATTAGGTACTGTTTTCGTATTATTATTATTATACTAAAAGTTACAAAAATTGTAGATCCCCTTAATTGACCTATAAGAAAATTCTGACCCTTTAAACTGGGAGATATGACTTTGCCGATGGTGTCATAACTTGACCGATTTTCAACGTTAGGGAACCGGAAATAACAAATTAATCTTGGTATGATTTCGACCAAGTGTTTACAGCCTATAAGAAAATTAGGGGTGTCCCTTACTTCTAAGTTTATCATTAATTAATGCTCGTTTGCAACTATAACCAAGCTTTAGGTAAATTCTGGGACATATAGTACCTTTTCGTATGTTTTTTTTCCCAAGTATCAATAACTCCACAGATTTATCTAGATATTTTTAATTCTAAAATTTCCCGAAATTAGACATTTTTTTTGATACATAACTTCACTACATCTTAAACGATATTTATGGTGCAAGATTCATTTGGTAACTAATTTAGCCACTGAATTCGATTCTTGTCACATTACACATGAAAATACAAATCAATTCTTCAAAATCTTTGGAAAGCGAATGCTAAGTATCTTCAGATTAACTGCAAAAATACGTCACTGTAATGCTGGATTCGGAAATCAAGGTAAAAGTATAAATGTGTAGCATCAAAGCGATAAAATGTTCGAATGTCACAGCTTTCGGAAGGGAGATTACCTTTTATATACTCAGGGACAAGTATCTACTATTGATAACAAACATATGCAATGCTATCTTTACTACATGCAAAAGCTGAACATGTTGGTTAAATGTCAAGTGTTTCTATAAGATTAAAAAACATCCCAAAACTTGAAATGAATAATAACATGTTGCATGGATTTACAAAACTCTGCACCGAAAAAATATTAAAAAGTGTAAATTCTATATGACACGTGTAAAATCTCCCTATCATTAATGCAGTAGAAGTTACAAAAGATATTTGTCGAGATTTAGTAGAGCTCTTAAGCATCTTCACAGAAATGTTTCAGTCTTTGCCAATCCTGTGTAGATAGCACTCTATGACGTCACAGCAGGGTTTTGATACCGCTCCTTTTGATGACAAGCTTGCCTGTAGTAAATTCTGGGGCTCTCTTCAGACTTGGTTGAAATATTCCCCCTGAAAAGCTCCTCCGACATCAGGTAATCACTGTCTATGGAAGTTTTGCATATCAAGCCACGTCGTTTTGGAGCAGCGAAAATCACGCTGTAGCTATTACGTGAATACCGCAATCGCACACTTGTATAAACCTTATGCATTGACGACAAAGTGACGTCATCCTTATGTGCAAAATGATGGAACATGTCACCCAGCCCAGCACGTGTAACCATCTCTACTCCAATTTGCCCAATTTGGAGGCTATTCACCAACAATAGGTGGGCAAATGCAGTTTATTTCCTAAATCAAAGCTTTGTACTCACCTGTATTCTCAACTGATAGTTCATCTGGACGTTGTTGGCGTAATGGACATCTGTAAGGGTAATTACGAAGGTTTATTCAATGCTCGGTGTCATTATCATTCTGAGAAAATTACAGCATGTGTCATATGGCGACTCACATAAGTATGATTTAAGATTACAATACTTCTGAGGGTTAAGAACGACGGTACGTAGTGCAAGATATCTTCGTCATGGTCACTTAACGTATATTTTATAGTTGTTAGAAATCGAGGGTGAACGGCTATACTCCGATTACTTGAAAGGACTACAATGTTGCAGTAGTTCCTATTCTGATTTTTCTCGTATTGTAACACACAGTGTTTACCCACCGTGTGTCTGAAATTTAATTTTAATTTATTTTTAAATTAAAAATGAAATATTACTCACGTTGTTGAAGATCCGGTACTGTAATCGTTTGAACTGCCAGTGGATTTAGTGAGAGCTCTGCATCTAGAGGTTCGAAGAAAGGTTAGTTTGCTTAGTGAGGACGTGATTAAATCTCCCTACAAATGTTGCATCTCATAACGTACATCAAAAGAGCAAATCTGATCGGGGACTAAGGTGTAATCATTTTTTTGTTACGTTATAGTTGCGTCCAAGTTTGTTTTTTTTTTTCAAAAACCCTATAATCTTTATAACGCCCAGTTTGACGTGTCTCCAAGCCTGCCACTCAATTTTTCAAACGTTGGAATTTAATTCCTTTCACCATACCTGCTTCAACAAATATTGCAGATGCCAAAAATCCTCGATAGGAGAGGGAGTTATCACTTTTGAAGACAAGGTACGCTTCGTTCTCGGATGTTTTGACTGGTGCAGGTAAGTCAAATCCACATAACGTCTCCAAACGTGTAGAATTAGTTGAATTTCCATCGAAGATCTATTAAGACAAAAATACAAAAAAAAAAAATACGAAAAAATGTAAATAGTATTAAAGAGCATTCAAAAACACCTTTTCTGATTTTCTGCATTCTGATTTGCCAAAACCATTTGAAACCGGTCTCAAGTTGCATTTAAGACCAGTTTTGTGAAAGGAGAATTAGAATACCCTGCTTTACACGCGCATGGTTTAAACGCGTACCGAAATTTCCTTTGTGTTTATCGGCGCGTTCTTCGTACTAATGACACAAACGAGCCACACCAGCCAGTAGGCAACGGTACGAAATAGCCTTTCTTTTCTTGTGGTATGCATGACGTTTCATGACGCCATAGCTCATTAATACGTTATTAGATAAAACTTGCCATTTTCGAGGGCTTATATATCAGTTATGAGGTTGTTTTGGAGTAAACCAATGGCTGAACTTTACTAATAAGAAATGCAAAAAATCAAATTTTGTAATTTTGCCAATTACAGGTAACTTCAAGCACTGCAATGTGCATTTTGGCCAAATTTTGGAAAAGTTACGTAGCTGCATCTGAACTGTTCAGAAAATTCGATTTTTGTTATTTAATCGCGCTATTTGCAATTTTAAAAACTTGCATATTCGATGAAAAATTTCTTAATCTACAATTTCAAAGTCAAGTTCACGGCAAATACAGGGCGATTTGTTGACCAGTGGTTTCGTGAACAACAATCTCCACACTGTTCTCCATTGTAATGCACGTACTGACTGTGCGAAATAATTCGATGCGTACCCTCTTTAACGAGTGTACGTTGAGTCAACCGGTACCATAAATCGGTCATGTTCGTAATTATTTAATAAGGGGATTACACTTGTTTCATGACCGCTTCAAGGTGGCCCTTTGCTACGTAATATCCATTGTATAAAATATAAAAATAAAAGATATGTGATTTTATTTCAATCAAGGGGTACATCATAAATGTAAACATGCTCGTAAAGGTTCCATCGACTGCAGGCTTTTTTTCAAAATAATCAACTAACAGCAAATATCATGATTTCTAGTAAGCAACTGACAGAACTGTGTCATTGACTGATCTTACTCAGTAGAGAGTAATTAGGCACTGAGAGGTAGAACTCTCATGCCGGTTAGCATGTTTTACCCTATTTATTTTGGGAGGGGGTATTGAGTGTGGTGGTAGGGTGCTTCGTGTGGAAAAGGGCTTTACTAGACTCTCCTAGGTTTTCTGTTAAATGGGAGATCACTTCATGCATGAACATTTGAGGAGGATTTTCCAAATTGACACTGGAATCTATATTTATATTGAAATTAACATCTCAGTAAATAAACCTGGAGGAACATATCAATGCAAGCAAATGATGAGCTTCATTTCTTGAATATGCGCGATGAAAAATTAGTCTTTGCCTTAGGATTTTTGTCTTAGGATTTGATCGGGAAACTATATTTCACAGACTGAGTATGACATACAATCCTGCTACTGCATAAATTATTCTACTGAAAATTACCGGCAGGGTAGTTAACTCCCTGTCAGTACACTGCTTTAAGGTTAACATTGACAAGTTCTTTCATGACTGGTAGAATCTGATTGTTTGGGGCTGTTTCTTAAGATTTGTTGGTTTGACTTTTGATAGGGTTTGGACTTTAGGGCATCTTATGGGACCTTGGCCCTCCTGTGCCCTCCAACATGTTATGTTATGTTAATTGCTGCTAGCTGTTCCCTTCCAAATTCTAGACCTATACAGGACTGAACTGGGCAGCAACTAGCTAAGGGTGTGCAACACTTTCCCACAAATATATCCACATACCACTTAATTCATCAAATTCATCAGACTGACTGTTGCAATGTGCAATGCTCAGTCCCAAAAAAGGTTAAGCAAAAATATGCAATTCAAGCGCACACTATTTTAGTTGCAACTCTCCTATTTGCCCACAGATAAAGTTCGGATTTCTACAAAATATTAATGTGAGTCGTAATATCATGGTAAGAAAAAAACCCAACAATTACATGGCCTTTCGGTCTTGTACTTATAGATCTTCAAGTTTCATATGCAAATTATTGATAGAATTTTCATTGGGCATCATGACTGGAGAAAATCATGGAAATGTCTGGAAGACTTACCTTAAATTATCGAATAAAGCAAGACTAACAAGAAATATTCTAGCGGCACATGAACTGAAAATGGTACTTATCCAGTCCTCTGTTTATCCCCAGGCTACTGAAAGGTGTAGAGATTTAGCAATGCACTGTACCAAACAAACACACAGTGACACATAGCACTGCTTGCACTGGGCCTGGACAATTAATTCCTGTGTTAATAGGCGCCTTGTTAAAGATACTAGAAAGAATGATCATGCACCCTGTAACCATTGGAACAACTGTTCTAAGGATTCCACAAAACAAGTAGTATAGCGAGGGCCTGTAGCTAGCTCAGACTGGATGAACATCATGTATTGTTATGAATCAACCAGTGTCTTAAATTGTACGATCAGGTTGGCATGCATAAAATTGCATACTTACAACGTACGTTGCTGGCTCACCACTAACGTCCCATAACACACCTGTGCAAATGTACACACAAAACTATCGAATTTCAAGTGAATTTTCTAGGCACCATTACACCATTGCATGATCATTTCCAATCGCAAAATTGATACCAATAGGAAGCTAGGACTCTTTTCTAACTGATTTTACAAAGTTTATCTGCTTTTATTCTTTAACCAAGTCAAGTTCACGGCAAATATGCAGCAACTTTTTAAGCCTTGAAAAAGGCTACCTTATTTCGTTATCTGATTTTCCGCTTACTACGATCAATCGAAAAATGTTCAAAGTCTTTTTAGGAAAATAAGACTTTCGAAATTCGAATTATCATGTTTTGGTATTTTGTTACGCCTGCTATTGCATTATTCATCAACGCAAACCTAAGGATACATCCAGTATTAGTTGCGCGAAATGTCATTAGTTGCTTCAATTTTTGGTGGCGGGGCTATAAGTAAACTTGGTTTTCAGCTCATTAGCTCGCTAGTTGTCCGATGGGTGACACCGTAAAAGCGAAATGCGTCTCTCAAAACTGAAATACAGTAATTTCCCCCACACTTCACTGTGTGTCACTGTGTGTAGTTAACTTATGTGTATGCTAGGTACTGTGTAGGCCTATAATGTGCAGTTTTGTCCTGTGTGAACACGTGTTGACGTCGCTTGCTGGCACTGACCTGTATCAGTATGGCATTCAAGGTTAGTAATTAAAGACAAAAGAAAAATAATCAGCAAAGACATTTTATTTGTTATATCAATTGCCACGTGTGGACTGGAGGTTGTAGAATATGCCCACAGTATTTTCCTCCTGGAGTAATTTGGCGACTAAAGGGAAGGACTTACACAGTTCTTAAACTGTAATTGAAACCGAACTTGAACCGTATTTGAAACCGTATTTAAACTTTACTTCTTTACCTAGTTGACATTGTATAACACATTCGTGTTGGCGTGTCGTTAAATCTTATCTAACTAACGAACTTACGATTGAGTTCCAAATGTTTAAAAGAAATAAAAATATTTGCGGGTTCTCCCCATTTATTTTGGCTTGAGTTGTTCTCTTCCAACTCTATCTGAAGAAACGAAACATGACGTCTGAAAGATTGCCGACAATGCAATACGTAGGGAAATGATTTCAAGAAAAATCGAAATTATTAATGAATAGCATCCAGCCAAATGTGTAGGCCCTACGTACATGTAATCTATCAACGTTCGTCTCATCCCTTATTTAAGAAGGTAGATATGTTACGTTACGCAAAATTGACACAAAGGTGCCTTTTTACACAATTGCTTGATTGAGATGGACGTTGACATCGTTTTTTTTTGTCGACATACCGTGAGTTGTATTCACGGAATGAAAAATACAGCAGGCCAGGCTGTCACGAATGCATGCGTAGGCTGGAATTTCTCTCGGTTTCACATTGGAACCGATTCATTTTGGATCGGGAAAATACGGTATTATTTTACGGGTTGGCGGATTCGATATCTAATGATTGTAACTACAGTATCCTAAAGTGTAGTTTTTCAATGCTGCAGATTATCATCAAAGTTTTCATCATAATCGCCTTCGTCGAAGCCACGGTTCTTGTCATCAACTTGGAAATCGTCCTCTTCTGCCTAACTACTTCCATTTGGATTTGTGTTTACTACGTTATTACTATATACTTACAAGAGAGAAGTAAATAATAATGGGGTCAATTATTTACGTCTCTCTCACATAACTGTTTATACCTCCCCGTTTTCGCTTAAAAAATGGCAACGGCGTAACGTATTCATTTGACGTATTTGGTCATAGTGTGTATGATACTTGCAGTGAGTTGATCGCAACTTTTGGTTGTCGGTTCTAACCCCGTCGATATTGAGGTCAACAGGACAATCTAAATTCTTTTTTTGGGGGGGGGGGAAGAAGGGAGTGGACTTTTTCTCATATAATGCAAGTGATTTTTCTCACATGTATGACATATTATTGTGAAATGAAACAATAAATGAAATGAAATGAAATCAACCAAAGGCATGCGCCAAAAAATCTGAGGAAGGGGCCGGTAACCTTTCTTAAAATGAACCAGCCAGCCAGCCAACAAGCCAGCCAGTCAGTAACTCACTTCATCAGTCCGTCAGTCAGTGAAATGGGATTTAACGCCTCAAGTTATATACGTTTCTGTTAATTTTATCTAGCAGCGGTCTTTTTCAGTTGAAGAGCACTGGGTTATTTTTGCTCATTTTTTACGTATGCGAGACATCACGCACAACCGTGATGGAAGTATAGTTTCCATTTTTAAAGTCTTTGGTATCACTAGGAATCGAGCCAGGCTCCCCGCGTGAGACCCGCGTGTCTATTGTACTTTTAAAGGCTTATTCTGATGACTTTTCATTAAGGTCTGCAAGAAAGACAACTATATTCTAGACCATTTTCTCCAAACACTGTCGCAAAATCCTTTTCCTAACTCAAGGTATATAACTTTAAAGGTTGGATACTTTTGTTTAAAAAATACCTCCAGTTTTCAACAAAGCCACAAAAAGTTGTATAATGTGTGTTCTCCTTGCCTCAGGTTCCTTCGTTTTTCTTCGTACTTTAACGTCCTGTTTGTCCTTGAAATTTAAAACTGTTGGATCGTTAGAATACTTTTTCCTTTAGACCTAGACTCAAGTATACAGTAGTATACTGTATGTAGGGTAAAGCAAGGAATGCTGCTTATTTTTCCTCACATCATAATTATAAAAAAAATTACTGGCAATGTTCAATTAACGTGCCACGATGACACTACAGATATTTCCCATAATTAACTAGTAATTGAATTTTGTCTCCGGAAAATGCGACCACCTTGACAGAAACAGGGACAACTGTATCTCTGAGAACCTTTTAATTTTCCTGGTTTAGAGATTAAGTTGCCTGTACATCGTGACACTGCCAATAAACCTTGCACACAGATTAGTTAGATCATGCAGCTTTTACAAAACATCAATTCCACTTCGATTTATCAGGCAATATCTATTGTGCGTGTTTCAATATTTTTGTGAGAAGATGTTTTGCTTGACAGGCCCTTTAGTTTCTTTTTATCAAGTTTGTTTGACCGCTTTCACACTTGAAAGCTGATCTCGTGTGGGCGATCAGATTCGGATGAAATCCTCCCCTCGAGATCAAAGGTTTTGCTTTCACAATTGATCCCCCGCGGTCAATCAAGCCACGATCGAGCGATTAACAAACAGGAAGTGAACGGAATCTAGTATGTAGTACTGTGTACACTGTGTGCAGTGCTAGTGCAATTGCAGTACAGCTGCTTCACGTTCGTGTGTTGCTTTTTGCAGGGGAAATGGAAAGTTTCGTCATAGGTCATGTTGATCTCAGGTCACCTTAAAGCCTAGGGCACACTACAGCGATATCGGATCGGATTTCGTTCCGATTTTGTGAATTTTACTTAAAATCCCCTTCATCTTTTGTCGAAAAGAGACAAAAATCTGCCAACCTGTGGAAATAAATAAGTTGAACCGTATGACTACGAAAATCAAAATTATGCTAATTACTCCCTGACGTCACATCCGCAGACAGCTTTTATAGACGAATCCAGACAGATTGTGATGGACTGATTACAGCCGGCCATAACTGGGGTCCATCACCTTTAATCTTTAAATTTCTTTCCTTACCTGTTCCATGGATGGTTGTACACTGAAGTGTATCTTGATTTTCTTAACTTCACTGAATATGAGGATTTGAAATCCACGTAGACAATAAATGAAGACGATTGAAGGCTGGTGGACCCCACATAAGGAACATTTTCAATCCTTCAGTCTTAATTTTGTAATGATGTTCGCTGAAACATTTCCGCATTGTTTCTTTACTGGTGAAACATATACCCATGTTACATAAGTTAATTGAAGCTGTAAATCAAGCCCTTAACAGATCTGTAACGTGCTTTATACAATAGAATATTTTTCATGTCATGGAAATTGTTGGAATCATGCCAAGAATTGTTTTGGAACTACCAGACGACAAGTAACAATTACAGTCACTCCTGAATCCCTTTTACGTGACCTAAAATATTAAGAGCTGAACAATCAGGCGCTTATAGAGGCTTTATATGGCTTTGGGCTGAAAACACGGCACAGGGTGCACAGTGGTATACGGGGTGCGTACACAGATCGCGCAAGCGTGTCAAAGTTATGTGGCCTGCTATGTAACTACACATACGCCAACATGGCTGCCAGGGACTATTAATAGTAATTCACAAAAAAATCTCTATTGTCGGCAAACTTGATAGTTACAAAGGAAGCGGGGAGGGGATACTTTTACTCCGTCCGTTATAGCGGCGTGGTCATATGGAGGTTTCATTTGAACTATTTTGTATCATTAGTATCATTAGTAGCTCCATGTGTACATGATCAGATCGACAAACTGCAGGGTTCTGGTTAAGCATTCATGCACTTTATGCCAATTGTCAGTGATTGATTTCTTCTCTTTTGAAATGTGATACGGTCAGTCTTTGTACGTTTGCACTTGTTACGAGACGACATCAACCAGATTGAATCCACGGACGAGCAAGCGAAAAGTTCTAGAAAGTGCTAGCATCGGTGTTGTCTCTTGAGCATATTCAACGGGTAACCCCAGAGAACATTCGCACAGTTATGAGAATGTACGATCACCTACTGGAAACTACTGTATGATGTAATGGCCTAATAATAGCCAACTTGTGATTATGGGTTACTGAGCCCAGAACGTTCGCTGTTCGTTTTGTACGAGATCAAACGAGACGTTTCCATTAGAGTGAGTTCCAGACTTTTCTGGAAGAACTACCAGATATATAAAAGGTCATGCAAGCAGTGTGACAGGAGAGAAGAGAACAGAAGATACACAGATAATACAGAGACCAGACGCCTGCTTCACCGCTTAACGCTGTAATTGTGTCGCCATTTACCGATCACTATAGTCTTCATCCTGCCTTCGCAGAACCGAGTCCTACGCTGTGCTTCTGTACAATCGACGCTAACAACACTACCCCTTGGACAAAGAGTGATACCTTAAGCCGTAAAAGATTGTGAGTAGATTTAAGAGTAATCGTTGTAAATTTAAGGAAGTAAGAGGTAAATAATAATTAAGTTGTTGATTTTAATCTCGCTCTTCTGTGATCTTTCGCTGTTATTGGTTTGAATTGCGACCAAGCCGTAACACACTATGTGGTATATGTACTGAGATTTGTGCACATACGGTGTGCGCAAAAACATAATGCACATGGATTCCGGTGTTCTCTGACAGGCAGATTCAGCCGTAGGTTTTATCAATGTAACAAACATACACAGGCAGTTAGAGTCATCTCCTTATACTTCTCAAACCACCCATACCACTCATACTAGTATCTACAACAGGACATGCATGCTTTCAAGCGTAGTCCTATAATATATATTGGTACTAGGCTAGAGTGGTTTATAAAATGATTTCTATATGCATGTTCTCAAGCTTGAAAGCCCCTAATCTGACAACCGAAAGAATACAATGACTCAAACTGCATTATGTATGAATATTTCTTGAATTCCCTTGCTATTTTAAGATCAAAATCGCTGGTGGTTTGAGCTTTTAGCTGTAAGTAATGCATACTGTCAATCATTAGTAAATGGTTTTATTGCAAATGTAGAACACAGATCCTCTCTGAAAATGATTTAGGGGTCTTCTCATCACTTAGATAAACCACATTTATTGAAACATTACACGTTGGTAACATTTCACGTATCCACGATTCATTTTGCGTTGCAATGGTTGGTAGCCTACATAAAGCTTCAGTTAAACTATATGACACGCCAAAAGGGCCCCATTGTGAGCAAAAAGGCACCGCGCACCAAAAGAAACATTAAAGTGACACTCAGTGGCCACTGCGTTCTTATTTCTTGTCCTTAAACAGATATAATGTAAAAGCTGGTATGTAAACCAGTATATAGCCTAACCCCTTTAGGTCCCTGGGTCCAGGTCCCGCAGATCCTTCAGTATTGCCAAGTATTGCATGCGTGGTATAAAGCATATGAGGAAGGATCAAAGCTGTTGTTCATTTTCACGTCAGTGGCAAGAATCATAATTTCATTTTAAATTTCCCAATACACAACCCTGGGCCCACTTTCAAAACCCTCGGCTGATTTTGGTGCCCCAAATCTTCTTGGTGGGAAATTGCTCTCATCCTAGGTCATATTCTCATATAGTACACTTCAGGATTCCATATAATTTACTTTATGAGGCATGTAAATTTGCACCAGATATCCATAAGGACCCATATAGGCCTGTCCTTATGACCTATATGTGCTATGTGGTACATGTGCGCAACGGGTTTGTGGGTTAAACATAGTGACCCAGTACTTGTATGTGGTAGCCATTCTGGCCAACCCCTTAAAAATCGACCATATATATATAGATATATGTATATATATATATATATATGTTTATATATATATATGTATATATATATATATATATGTATGTATGTATATATATATATATATATAACCGTAATAATAAAAAAGTAATTGATAATGTCAACCAGGCAATGGTAAAGTGCTCAACCCTGCGTAGGGAGCTGTAATATTGCAAAGGTTGCAATAAGTTCTTACAACATAGCTGTACAGAACTGTGTCGTAAGGGCCAATAATGCAGGTCCTCACTCTTCATAAGCCTGAAGTAGAATCATGTCAATAACATGAAATACGTATATGTTCGCTGCTTTTGAACGTGTCCGTATATATATATATATATATATATATATATATATATATATATATATATATATATATATATATATATATATATATATATATATATATATATATATATATATATATATATATATATATATATATATATATATATATATATATATATATATATCGCTAGTTCCCACCTGAGGGGGAAATTGTTTTATCTGCGCGTACATAGGGCGAAAAAATAACAATGAAATACATAAGAAAAAGTATTCTAACTTCGATCTACCAACTTCGACCTACTGATTATTCATCCCGCTTGGGAGTACTATGGTAACAAGGAGAGAAAATTGATTCATGCGGGGTATTTATAGCCTGTTGTCGCTTCTGTGAATCACGAGCTGTTCCAGCGTAGTGGTCATAGACTCTGCCCGGAAAGCGGAGGATGGTGGGTTCGGTCCCCCGTGCGGCTCAATTTTTCTCTTTGGTGTTTTTCTTCAACCGTTCCTTTTTTGATAAGAGTTTATACTCTATCTTGGATCGGTATAAAAATTCATGATCGAATGTATCACTACAACACTTTCGACCTACACATTCTAACTTCGATCTTCCAACTTCGACCTACTGATTATTCATCCCGCTTGGGAGTACTATGTTAACAAGGAGAGAAAATTGATTCACGCGGGGTATTTATAGCCTGTTGTCGCTTCTGTGAATAACGAGCTGTTCTAGCGTTGTGGTCATAAACTCTGCCCGGAAAGCGGAGGATGGTGGGTTCGGTCCCCCGTGCGGCTCAATTTTTCTCTCTGGTGTTTTTCTTCAACCGTTCCTTTTTTGATAAGAGTTTGTACTCTATCTTGGATCGGTATAAAATTCATGATCGAATGTATTACTACAACACTTTCGACCTACACATTCTAACTTCGATCTTCCAACTTCGACCTACTGATTATTCATCCCGCTTGGGAGTACTATGGTAACAAGGAGAGAAAATTGATTCACGCGGGGTATTTAAAGCCTGTTGTCGCTTCTGTGAATCACGAGCTGTTCTAGCGTAATGGTCATAGACTCTGCCCGGAAAGCGGAGGATGGTGGGTTCGGTCCCCTGTGCGGCTCCATTTTTCTCTCTGGTGTTTTTCTTCAACCGTTCCTTCTTTGATAAGAGTTTATTCTCTATCTTGGATCGGTATAAAATTCATGATCGAATGTATTACTACAACACTTTCGACCTACACATTCTAACTTCGATCTTCCAACTTCGACCTACTGATTATTCATCCCGCTTGGGAGTACTATGGTAACAAGGAGAGAAAATTGATTCACGCGGGGTATTTAAAGCCTGTTGTCGCTTCTGTGAAAAGAAAAAATATATATATATATATATATATATATATATGTATATATATATATATGTATATATATATATATATAAAAATATATATATATATATGTATATATATATATAGTAGGTCGTAGTAGGTCGAAGTTGGTAGATCGAAGTTAGAATGTGTAGGTCGAAAGTGTTGCAGTAATACATTCGATCATGAATTTAAGAAAAAAAAACTCTTTTGTTCTCTTTAGTGGATTTAATGGGCCCTTAGTATTGATTGGGGCCTATCACCATTCCATACCCACATGGGCCCCTTCAGTTCGGGACATAACGTATACATTTAGTACATGATCGTATGAATTCAGTACATGTACGTACGCAATCAGTACAAGTACGTATGGAACAGCACATGAACGTATGAAATCAGTACATGATCGTAAGCAATCAGTATATCATCGTAAGCAGTTAGTACATGAACGTGTATTTTTACTACATCGCATGAGTTTAGATGATCATCGTATGTCGGTGAGTCTTTCGGCGGACTTCTTGCAAGCCGAAAGGCTCACTCATTGTGGCATGCGGAAGGGCCAATAATAACATGATGATTATAGAATTTTACATGTACAACATATGTTTTTAGATGAACAACGTGTATTCTAACATGTACATCGTAACATTAAACATGATGAACTTGTGGTTTTAGTATATGACGGTGTAAATTTACATCATGATAGTATGAAGTTAGTACGTTATCGTATATTTTTGGTACATGAACGTATAATTTTAGTACATCACCATATGCGGTGAACCTTTTGGCGTGCCATAAAACTAACCACCGCAAGTTTCATGATCCAAGTAATCTGGTTGATTTGGTCACCGTTCTTTGTACATAGATCCCTCTCCAAACAGATGTTACCAACTATTGTGGGATAGGGATAGCACGTTGTTATGTGTCATCTTGCCATAGTAAAATGCAATTGACGATAACAACACGTACCGGTACCAAACCTTTTTCATATAATTCATTGTTAATGCTACTTGGAAAAGGACCTAAGTGATCTTACCATAAGCGAGTCTTTGAAACAGTTTGGCTCAACTTTAAATGTCAAGAAAAATATCTGTACATTTTTTCCATGTGGTGCTCTGATCAGGTAGTGGCAATTTGCGTTGCTACCATACGGTCGTGGAAAGTGACGGCTTCGAAGTATATCTCCACTAACGTTCACGAACTGATTGCATCCCGCTGTAAAAACACCATTATATGTACACTCTCATATCTAACGACAGGCATAGGGACAATAGACACAGACGGACAGACATGGAGCCAGATACACAATGAGATGAATGAAACAGAAAGATTACAATGAAGTTTGAGATTTCGATAAAAACGCAGAGAGGTTTGACTTTTAGGGAGGGGGAAAAACGCAATGTTACAACTGCGTGCAGAGATGAATCCGAATTGGAAAACTTTTCTACCAATGCAGTAAGTAAAATCAAACATATAAAACTAAGGCACTTGATCAACCTAGCAAATTGATGGTGACAAGAAGTATATCGCTAACGAAAGTACGTGAATTTTTTAGCTCTTTGTGATGACGATCTTGCTTGTAATAAGAGAAGCTATAAGATCGTTTTTGCTTGAAGGTCAATAAAAGTTCAAATGCTGATTTGAGAGAAAGAGATGCTGTACACAAAGCTACAAATCCGAAGCCAAATTTGAAATCAAACCGTTCTTAAAAATTAATATAAACTTTTAACTTTTTATCGAGTTGACTGACACTATATAACACATTCCTGTTGGTGTGTGGTTAAATCTCATCTAACTGCATGGCTAACTGGTCGGTTACTTTCAAAAAATGCGTAAAGATCAGTTTTTTGTATCTTAAGACATTTTAAAAATGGAATCTGCCACTGTGCCAAAACTGGAAAAAAGCCGGTGGCAGGCTAGATTTGAGTAAGTTGGTTGGGAACTGGGCCGTAAAAATCCATCGAACTAACTTACTTAAAACCTTTTGGTTTAAATTGCAGCAGTTTATAGATATCTGTATTTTACAGATCTATTATTAGAATGAAAACCGTACAGGGAAGAATTTGGATGGTCGCACCATGGGCCCTAAACTTATTTCACTATTTTTTTTTTTACTTCGTAGATCACAAAATAGGTTAGCCAATATCCTAAAATTGAGCCAATTTGTCCTCTAGGTGACTCACTTTACGTAACTCATTTTAAACGAGTTCACAAATGTAATTTCTTGAGTCTAGGAGGTATTTTCACAGTAAATATTAAAAAAAAAAAAAAAAACGGCTGGGCTCCGTGCTATCAGGTAATGGCATTCCGGCAGTGGTGGAGGAAGGGAATTCAGGTAGAGGGGGCAAGAATGGCCTGTAGAGGCGCTTTAAAGTTTGTTGTAGGGCAAGAATATTTGGTCAGAGGGGGCGAAAAATAGGTTGTAGGGGCGCTGTTATGTGGGTAGATTTAGTAGATTGATGTCATGTGAATAACTTCCTTACAAACAAAATCTTGAATATTTTGCCAATTCTTTCCCGAGTTGCCATTGGCAACTCGGGAGAGAAGTATCAGGCCACCTTACTGATATTTGGGGGAGATCATTATATTGGCCCAGCACAACTTTTTAGTGTGTCATACATGGGTGGTTTCCAACAATACAAAGTTGAGCTGCACAGAGAGAGAATCAGTTGAGTTTGGAGTTTTTTTTTTATTTTGGATAATGGGCATCTCCTATAGTTTGACCGAGCAATGGGGTCATCTGTCGAGTTAAGTCAGACTACACATTTTCAAGTTTCTTGGCAACTCGGGAGAGAAGTTTGACCACTTTACTGATTTGTGGGGGAGATCATTATATTGGCCCAGCACAACTTTTTAGTGTGTCATACATGGATGGCTCTCAACAGTACAAAGTTGAGCTACACAGAGAGGGAATCAGTTGAGTTTGGAGTTTTTCTTAAAGTGTACCTCAAGTAAAAAAAAAAATAAAATATATATATTAAAGACCATGAAAAATAAATTCCAACAGTCCAACTGCCAATTTCGTAGGACATTCCCGAGCTGAGATATAAAATATTGAAGTTTACTAACTCAAATTGAATTGGTAAACTTCGCAATAATTTGTGATGTCATTCTTGTACTACTCAAATTACAATCTTTGTATTTCTTTGTTTTTCCGAACGTTACTGCACCCTTATACCAAGGTGTGATAGCACTCTTACTCTTATGAGGTGACGTAATTAATTAAGCCCTCCTTGGGCAACATGCTATGCAAGCAAACCGGAAGTGTCCAAGGTTATAAAAGCACGTTTTATTTTAAAGGGAAACAAAGCATGTTACTTGAGTTGTACAACATGAAAGTCACAAATCATTGCGTAATCGACCAATTTGTCTTAAGTGAATAAACTGCAATATTTTATATCTCAGCTCAGGAATGCCATATGAAGATGGTAGTTGAACTTTCAGAATTCATTTTTCATGTCCTTCAATAATATATATTTTTGAATTTTTTGACTTGAGGTACACTTTATGTTTGGCTAATGGGCATCTTCTCTTGTTTGACCGAGCAATGCGGTCATATGTCGAGTTAAGTCTGACTACTTATTATCAAGTTTCTAACCTATTTTGAGTTGTTTCCCCTAACATAGTGCTAGCAGTGTTAATGAAGAATTTCTGTTGCTTCTCCGTTAGATCTCGTTTATCTTACCTAACCTTGAACAGTCCAAGACTACATTTTGGCTGCTTACTGTGATACATGGGCCTATTTTGGCGGTGATGGTTTGAGAGTATGACTGGGAAGATTCCAGGTCAACCTCGGTCACACTATATTGAGATTTAGTTAAACTTGTCTGTTCAAATTTAATTGTCAAATTTAATGCAACTCTAATATATTCCAAAAAGATATACCAACTTTTAATTTGTTTTAAAGTTGATATACTGACCTGGCAGAAGTGAAATAAGTTGATAACGGTTTTAAGGTATTTTACCAGCGTTTTGTTTCATAACTTTTACAAACGTACCTTCAAAAAAACTGGAAATAATATTAAACGTGCCAGCAAATCCACGACTTGTAACAGAAAAGTCACTTGTAAATTTGACAAGTAGGCTGTTTCCACTGCTGAACATACTTTCAGGTATTCCAGAACCGCAAAAAGTTGCCAAAAGAGGAGCATTTGTTGAGTTCCCATCATATAACTGTTTGTAAAGGTAAAAAGAATACATTAAGTAAACTTGTTAAATACTGGAATAGCATTTTGTCAGTTTCTATAAAAAAGTTTTGGGGTGTGCAAGGAGTTCTTTGGTATGTATTGTATTCATATCTTATGTGTGAAACAGCATCATTTAGGTAGGATTTCCTTGGAAAAGTTGTTTCAATTGCAATGGGTTGTTTAACCTGATCCTCTTCGGGGATTACTTATCACAAAACTTTTTGATCGCCCAGTAAAAATTACACATGACTCTTCGATAGCAATAAGGTATATCCTCACGTTGGTCAAGTTAAGTTCAGTTTATAGTTACCTTATGAGATTTGAAAAATTGCCCAGTATACATAAGTTTGGTTGCCGGAACAAAATACATCTTCTTAAAAACTAAAGCGCCACTAGTTGCACAAAAACTTCATACAAGTTTTATTTCTTTTCGCCATGTGGTCCTCTTGATCTATGCCAACACTCAAAGGCGAATGAAACTAGAAATGTGGTTAGGAAAATCGTAACCACTTACTGTCCATGTTGTTTCTGTGCCAATGTAACCGGGTACGTTTACTAAAGCTTGGAATATCGTCCTTTTGGGCGATGTGATACACCTAATAAAATACAGTACTGCTGGTTGCTGTTGTAGATATTGTAACGAAATCGCGTTGTGGCTATTTGAAGCCCCGTTTGGTAGATCCGACTGTTACCAATACTGGAAGCCACGGCACTCACATCCCTGACGAACAGCTGGTAAAGCCTCTTTCCCTGACCTCATTGGTTCCTTTCCTTCACGGATAGGCGGTCCGTAGCACCCATTGAAGCACACGGTGAACACGAAAATAGGGGTGGAGTTTTAGGTTTCCCGCTCACTGATTGGGTAAGTCTGCTAGCGCAGCGCACGTGGGACTCAGATGATGTTCGGATATAAAACTACCACGAGGAGGGAAACAGGGGCTGGCAGACGGAAGATCTCACTGAAGACGTAATAATTAAAGAATCAGAATTGAGGCCGAATAACAGCTAATATTTGTGGGAACAAGGCGAGAGGCGACTGTTACGATTTGGTAAGAAAAATTGAAGGGCGGGACTATTAGTACGGAAGAGCAAAAGTTAAGTTAGCGGTACTCCGCTAACTGTGTTAGAAATTATATAGGCACCAGTAGAAATAGCTAAGAGTCGGGGTGGTTATAATTCACGCCTTACGAAGGCCGGCAAGGCGTGAAGTTGTTAGGAACACTGGAATTACGAAACCGTGTTTTAGGACGTCATTATGATCTGGGAGGTTAACTAGGAGGGATGTACGTTATACTCCAGGCAGGGAGTTGTAACTAGGCTGGGTTATATCACTAAAGAGGTGCCCTATGTGTTCTATCGTTAGCTCAACCCCGTATGTGTTATATCATTGAAGAGAAGCCCTGTGTGTTATATCTTTAGCTCAACCCCGTATGTGTTATATCATTGAAGAGGTGCTCTATGTGTTCTATCGTTGGCTCCACCTCGTATGTGTTATATCACTAAAGAGGTGCCCTATGTGTTCTATCGTTGGGTCAACCCCGTATGTGTTATACCAGTGGAGAGCCGGCGTATGTGTTTTTTTCGTAGAGGCTTTCCTGTATGTGTTGTATCCTTGAAGACAGACGGATGTGCTATATCGTAGGGCGTGCCCGCCTGTGCTATACAACCTGGAGCTAGCTTAGGTACGTGGTATGTCGACGCAGAGCTGGGTCGCAGGTGTCCATGTGATTTAAAGGCGAGGTCGAACTGTGGATTAGTGCAGTGAGTTGTTTATTTCGAATCGAGGGCGTTCTGGAAGGCAGAGGCGCACAGACGTACAAGGCACCGGGAGAGAAGCAACCCTCTTAGACGCTGGACCTTCTGCTAGAGAAAGGGGGAAGCGGTAGGGACCAAGGGACGAGTGCCCCCGTCAAAGACGTATACAGTGGGATATTGGAGCCAGGAGGGAAAAAATTAGGACACTCCGACGCCTTGAGGGCCGGGGCCACATCGCTTTTTGAGACAACGGGGAGTCGGCTGGTACAAGGCCCACGTGCTGATCGCTCTTAAAATTGTATCATTTTACCGCTTCTAAGTGTAAACACCATTATCCTATATTAGGATTTGACTGTAATTCAATTATCAGAGTTCATGAATAATTATTTGATTAACTTTAGAAATTTGTGTTCTGTCCATCTTTACGTGTGTGTGTTAACAATATCTAGGCCTATTCTATAGCCTATCCCCGGACCGCACTTTAATTTTAAGCGGCGCGTTACAACATCAACCGTTTGTTACTTTTCGACTCGGAATCTCGTGATGCACATGAATGATGCAGGACTGCACTTTTTCTCATAATGCTTATCAGGCTAATTGAAGAATCACCACCTAGGCCTTTAGGCTATTCGTGCAATGCCGATGTAACGGCAGTGATCAACCGGAACTCGCAAATTATGCCTAGTGCTCACAGTGGCACTGCATGTAGGGTTACTAGACGTTCGGTTTTACCAGGACACGTCCTGATTTTACTGTTTCGTGCTGAATCACCACCTAGGCCTTTAGGCTATTCGTGCAATGCCGATGTAACGGCAGTGATCAACCGGAACTCGCAAATTATGCCTAGTGCTCACAGTGGCACTGCAGGTAGGGTTACTAGACGTTCGGTTTTACCAGGACACGTCCTGATTTTACTGTTTCGTGCTGGTGTCCGGGCGATTTTGTAAAATTACCGCCACCACGAGTGTCAGGATTTCAATGATCTGACAGGTTTTCCATAATTTTGCTTCAACCAAGTTAGAGGAAACTCTAGTAAAAGCAACAACTTATGGCACCATCTTTTGCATGTAGACACCATTGCGGAAAACCAACAAAGTTTCTAAACTCCCACCCACCCCTCCTAAGTTAGACCTCTTTATCAGGGTGGTCATGCATGTCCTCCTTGCGGGAAAATAAATGGGCCTATGGTAACCCTAAGTGCAGACAAAAAGAAATGTATAGACCCCTATGCTAATTCTAAGAATGACCATTATTCTGGGATTGATAAAATACACAAACAGCCGTGGGTCTTGGGGCGTATGTTATGCCCACGGACTTCCTATATTGTACAGAGGATCATGGGAAATTGGTCGCCACTGTTCGAACCAAACGATAGCATGGCCGCCGCGAAGCTTTAACTTTTTGCGTGATTTGACGACAAACTTTGAGTCCTGCAATATTTCAAACAAACTTTGGACGTGAATGGGAATCAATATCAATCTTTCGAATCGTTTGGTACTTTTGATCGAAACGTACTACATTATTTCCAAAATGTTTCAACTTTCTTGCAAAATCTGTCGATTTTAGCCACCGACAAAGTCCAAATTCTTATACAAAACCATGGGTGATAATGTATTGTCACCGACCACCGGTGCTAGACCCAACAAAAGCTAAGTATAACTCAGAAATTGACAGAGCAGACTGCACACTAACGTCATCGTGTAGATTGTCGCTAGATCATAGCGAGATGACTGCCTGCTACGGTTTTGTGCATAGAGAAGGATAAGTTCTTATTACTTCCCAAGATACACCTAGCATTTGGCAAGCCTTAGACAAGCCTTACGTAACTGCTTCCAAGAGGGAAATATAACACTGAAGTTAACGTCAAATGCTAACATTAATGATTAAACATAGGCCTAGAAGCGAACATAAATGTCCAGGTTGTTTTCCGAACTGCAAGCACTTGCGAGATACGAGTCATACGACAGTACAGTGTCTGTGCAGTGTGTCACAATACTACAATGCTCTTTAGCTTGTTCGCGTTTAGCGACACTGTGCGCGATATACTACAAGTACAATGCTGGAATGCGGAAGGCTGTGTGAGGAGCAAGCACACTGTAAACAAATTTGACTTACTCAAGCATTCTTTAACAAAACAATAACATACATAAATGCCTTAATAAAACTCGCTCATTTTTGGCCATATCATAACCAAAAGTGACCATGAAGTCTCGTTCCCGTCTACATTACTCACTCTTCGTAATGGACTCAATTGAAGAGCAAACAACTCACTGAGAATCGAGAAACATTGAACGAAAAAACTGTCCCTCGAAAATGAGAAGCGTGCCTAAGGTACTGTCCAAGACGTCATGGACGGTACAAATCTGAAGTTCGAACCAAGTGCTCCTACACCTAGATCGTAACCAGTTTGTTATATTTATTCGACAAAATATTGTCCCGCTGCTTATGCTCTCTATATTATCCAGAACAAGTGTAAGCTTTAGTTGAAGCAATGCGTTGTACAGAAACGATGTTCACTAATGAAATTCAATTTTTCCACATCGTATATTTTACTTTACAGAAGAATCAATATCAAAGACATATCATGGTACTTTTCCTTCATCAGTACGGTTACTTTACTTTTAACGGATCAGATGTAATCTCTGGCATTGCATTAACTTTGGAGCAGTTTTCTGCTAAATAATTTAAGTTTTGGATGGTGGTGGTGATTATGGCGATATAACACTACATAGTCTATTGAAAAAAAATTATCTTGCCTAAAATGTGGAGCATACACTTAAATGTGTCCAAAGCTGGGGGTAAATGGAAAGAGAGAAATGTCATCACGTAGAAAACGTAGGCCTATGAGTTGAGTCCCACAATACATGGATCAAAGAGCGATTGAAAAAAGGGTACTTCCGGCCAAAATTGTTGGTGATGTTTGTATGTCCCAGGGTTAATAATTAGTTAGTGTTAATGTAGTTCTTTTGCAATAATCTAAAACCGCGGTCAGCGAATTTGGATCCAATCCTGATCCAATTGTTGTGAGTTTTATTAAAGTGATCGCCATCTCTGTCCATCTCTGTCCGGAAAGAGCCCCAAATTTACCAAACTGCAAGTATATATGACTTCTTTACCTCTGGACTACGACCATTAAATTTATACTAACTATTTCGTGAATTCACATCCAGAGATATTTTTTTCTTTATATCTGACAAAAGGTAGTTGTCATGACGTTAAGAAAACATTCGTTAAAATTTCGTTTTCGTAGACCTTTGATGCAAAATATATGGTTACATTGGTTGTAGAATTGTTCGCTCTTTCCGACCAGAAATATAGAGGATTTAAAATAAAACTCACAAAACCGCGGATCCCCAATTTGATCCAATCCAAATTCGTGGTGTACCGGACTTATTTACACCATTTGGTGTTTACACCATTTGGTTAGAGACTGAGCCATTAAACATCTTGTGCCCCTAGTGCCGGTACATAAATGTTTGGTGTAAGTTGCAATGATAACCATTTGCCTGTTATGACAGATGCACCTCCTGGTCGGTGACGTCATTAACATTTAAAGGGGAAGTTAAAGCAAAACATTAATAAAGAACCAAATCTACAAGGTGTGGTACAATTCCCATTCAAACTGGACATATATTTCTCAAGATATCAGCAAATGAGATTATTACATTTGTCTTACAAGGTGATATTGAGGGCAACAGAGATTATATCACACCTTTACATTGGCAGGGAATGTTTTGTTTCTCTTCGTTTTTCAGACTGCTCTTGTGACCTTGGCCATGATAGTAATAGGACCTCCCCATGGGGAGTGCAAAGTTTGAAAAGTTCTCATTCCATTAACGCAATCACAGTTTGATAATATGGGACTGTTGAGCAGAAACTATGCTGTACATTTTAAATAAAAACAAATTATGTCCATTAATGTGGGGATATGATTTCATAGGTGCTTGCTTCAAGTTCACTGTCTGTTGTTTGAAAACGTGACAACTTTACTTGCCCATATCTTGAGGCACCAGACATCGTATTTCAATGCTTTCAATGCACCAAAATGCTTAGAATAAGTAGCTCTCTAATATATCACCTTTGACCTTAAACTCTTCTTTTAAGCTATTGCGAAGTTTCCCCCTAAACGTTAAACTCTTACACTTACTTTGGTTATCGATACATGCTTTTGATCTATTAACAATTACTGAATAAAGTCCTCAACAATATCGTAACCACGTCCTTTTCACGTACCATACATAGGTAACTAGAACAGTTTGCCTGGAAGATTTTATTTTGTCCCAGTCTGTTAGTGCTCTCAAAAATTTGTAACAGGCCGTCTAGCCTATACACCTAGCCAATTTACCATCAAAAGCAAGTTCTGTATGGAAAGTATTGAAGCATGACGTTAATATCATGTTTTGAGTCCAATGTGTGTGTGTGTTTGTGTGTTTTTTCTTTGCAAGAAATGCACTGAATTTTTTAAAGGGCGTTGTTTCCACTACTTTGTAGAATGTGACTTTACATTCTTTTACTTGATTGCAACAGGTCTCCCATGTACACAGATCATGTTATTAGTTTAGATTAATATAAAGAGGTTCTTCAGTTGGTTTAATACGTGAAGTGCTTACTCTGACCCAGTCATATATGCACCTAGAGTGGTACTCAAGACGAAACGATGAAAACACCACTTCTACAATTTTACTTTCTGGAGCCACTGCCAAGTATTCACAATAGTCGTGATTGTTATAGAAGAGAGGAAAGTTCGGAGAGTAGAACGTGCTGCCGCTCTCGTTGAAAAGGCCACCACAGTCATCATTTTCTGTTAAATGGGGGAAGGCATCGATGAATATGATCATTATATTATACTTTGTCGAGTCAAACAACTGCTCATTTTTCGCTTAATTGCATCCAATGTTGATAGTGAAGTGAAACTTCTGGTGTAATAAACACAATAGACCTAATGCATTCATATGTATTAAATCACTAGATAAAGAGTGCGCCTTTCTATTATTCCAATAGTTTTTCTACGTACACCACTATGCGAAAAGTTTACGCAGTTGACTGTTGACCAGAAGGAACACAGAGATGTCCTCCACGCTCCTGTGCAAAATCCACAAATTGTGGAAAGTGTGCCTCATTGCTCACCTTAAATATGACGTATCCTGTCGCCAATGCATGAGGTCTACACAGACGGACTTCAAGGAGTAGCATTGTTTTTCATCAAGGGTTTTAGTTCCTCAATTTTAATTCTATTTGTTAATTCTGATAAAAACATAACGCATTACGATCAAATGTATAAAGCAACATAGCTAGAACAATAATGTTCAAAACAAAGCATGTCACTTTAGAAGCAAAAAGGAAGTGAGGAAAGTACTTCTGACAAAAATGAACCAAACAAGGTTGTGAAACTCCCATTTTGAAAAGTTTCCTCACCGCCCACAACTGTAATGGGTGACGAGGTGGTCATATGTTCAACTTTTTATGTTACGATTTTTCCTTAAATGTAAATTCCTTACAGGTCTTCGAACATGGAAACTTTACTCTGAAACCTCTTCACTTAATAATAAAGTAATACTATTCTTTAACGTTCCACTATAAGCAATGGACTGGGAATACGGAAAGTATTTGTTTATTCATTTTTTTTTTTGTTGGGGAATAAGTAACTCTATTCACTAAGTCTAATATTGAGTAACGTGACACATGAATTGTAAAAGAAAATCAAATTACCCGCAATATCTGAATAAGCTCCTGCAGAAATAATTCCTGTCGCGGAGCTGTGATTTGTGCTGTTGAAAAGAATAAGCATGTCGGGCCCACTACTGTGGACCCTGAGAAAATCTTCTGAATCATGTGGACATATATCGATGGAGCTATCTATCAGAAGCTCATCATCAAAGGATCCTCCGTCGTATACCTGTTAATAGACAAAACATTGAGCAGAAAATTTCTCGTAAAATAAGTTTACCGACATATGACCATTCGTCTTGCATCCTTTTTGAAAATATTGAATAAAAGCAATGTAATTGGAATTCGATCCCAACGGATCACAAAACAGATTATTTACATTCCTATCGACTTCCTATAGAGTCTAAGAAGCAACATTCGTTTCCAACATTGAATTTGGTTTTTTCATCAAAATTTTCAGAATAAATGAGCACAAGAGATGCATTGTCAATATTTCAATAAAAAGACACTGTAATAACACTCATTCAGTTATCTTTGCCCGGCAGTTATAAAAAAAATACGAAAATGGAACCTTTCGTCATTACTCGTCACTCTGAACATCATTTCAATAAAAGTCGAAGAATTTCTTTAAAATTACTATGCAAATATGTTTCTCAATCATGGGGAAATTTATGTAACTCTGGCAAATGTATAAAACAATGTTAACGACGGACAAAATATTTGAAACCATAGGGTCAAATGCGAATTAAGTTGTTCAAACGGTTATTGATAAGAAACTCAACAATAGTAGGCTAACAACTAGATACATCAAACAAATAGAAGTAACGTAGAAAAGTTACTAATTTTTCAAGTTTTTATTGCCTGATAATTTGGGGTTTTGTGTCTTCATCCTTTACTCTAGCTCCCTGGTTAAACCCATTGTGTTGGTATTCCATTACAGCCATTATAAAAATGATTTTACGTAGAAGTATACATATGCAAAATGAATCAAAATCTTAATTCTTTTCGACGCCTTCGTGAGTTTATTCAAATTTAATTAAGTCTACTCCTTCCCCTTTAGAGGATGTAATTTCCATCAATTTCCTGATGGTATTCCAACTGTTTCTAAGATATATTTAAGAGAACTAAATGTACTTTAAGGTGAATGTAAAATATTTAATGAAGGTACTTTGCAGTAGAAATCAGCTCAATTTAATGACAAAGTTGCTGGGGCTATTTTAAAAGTTAATAATTTTTAAGAACAATTAAAAAATGAAAAAATAAGGTCAAACTTTGACAGTGAATTTAGAGTTTTCTGAATATCAGCTACAATAGAAAATTCCAGAACATCACATTTTAAAACATATCTGAACGAAACTGTTGATAACATGGCATTGTACTTACCAATAAAGTGTCCGAGTCACAATCTAATTCATAGTTAAAAAAGTAAACAACTACTTGTTGCCCTGCGACTCCCGTGTTTAGGTAGTAAATACAATCTCGGTTAGAATCTCTGAAGGAGTATGTGGGAACAAAGAAATTGATGCAAGTGGCTGGAAGAGAAATAGATGTTACCAATGAATGCAACGTAGATAGACATTTTAACTTTTCCAGTGGCGTAGCTAGCTAGATATTTTTGAGAGGGGACAAAGGCATGGAATTTCCACAAAACCTTTCCGGGTCAGTGTGTATGTATTTCATATGAAATATGCAAAATACAAGTACAAGAGGGCAATCCAGGAAGTTGCATATCTCATCGCTAACATGTGCGCAACTTGGTTACAGAACTTGAACTATTTATGTGCTAGAAGTTTGATCTATGCTGTTTTTATGCTACAGTAGAATGTCATTTATAAAAATTACCATACTAAAACTTCATGCCACAATCCTTTGTAATTCATATTTTAAGTCCAAGGGAAGCGATTTTTTTTCGTTCCAAGGGACGGACGTTTTTTTCGTAAGATAGCGAGGGGAAAGAATATGGCACAGACCAATCAAGTTCTTGGAATTATAGGCGCATCCCTTATTCCAAAAATATCATTTGGATATTTAAATTATGACACCGGATTATAAAAGAAATGGAGAAATAGGCTACTCAATCTTTGCAACGCTTGCCCTTTTAATCCAGTAAGCCTATCTAAGATTTTGGAACAAATTTATTTTTTTAAGATGCTGTTATCCCATTGCAACACTATGAAATTAAAGCAAGAGGGCAATCCACGGGGTTGCATATCTCATCGCTAACATGTGCGCAAGTTGGTTATAGAACTGGAACTATGTACGTGTTAGAAGATTTATCTGTGCTGTTTTTATACTACAGCAGAATGTCATTGACAAAAATTACCATACTTAAAGTCTATGCCACAATCTTTTGAAATTCCTATTTGAAGTCCGAGGGAAACGCTTTTTTTTTCGTTCCAAGGGACGGAAGTTTCTTTTTTGTAAGATAGCGAGGGGAAAGAATATGGCAAAGACCAATCAAGTTCTTGGAATTATAACAGTATAGGCGCACCCCTTATTCCAAAACAACATTTGAAACAACGATTTAAAAAACCGCCTCCGCGCCTATCGACCCGTGTCCACGTCAGCCTCGTGGAAACGGCTCCATTGAAAATAAAGGTGAGCGTTTTCTTTTCGTCCGTGTCCGCGCCCACGTCCGCCTACGCCTCGTGGAAACACAGCTTAAAGTTTTTTTTTTATGGTGGTCAAGTTTATTGGGCGATATACTATATGATGTGCTCAGTTCAAACGGTCTCACGTTGATTCTTTATAGACTAATAAAAGCGCGCAGCCACCGGCCACAAGGGTTTATATTCCTATTTATTTTATTTTTTTTTTGTATAAGTGAAGGGATGGGTCACTTAACTGATATGGATATGGACTCAACGATTTTAAAAGTAAGACGCTTTCGGGGACGCTTTAGACAAGTGCGTAGTCATTATTATTCACGCGTAACTGGGCGTATTCTCCATTTTGACGCGACTGCAAAATTTATGTGTGTCGAGCTGATACGCACATCAAGCGCGTCTCAATTAAGAAACTTGGCGTGTGCGCCATGTTGAACGGATGGCGCTAGAAGATTTCCGGCCGACGCACAAACCTTGTCTACGTGCTGGCCTGTGGCGAATCCTAGCACATGGCAAGGAAAGTGCTCAGACTAGCATATTTACATTAATTGATAAAAAATAGGCTACTTACAAAACATTAACCTTTGACCATCTGTAACGTGAACTTTGTCCTTGGTTGCCATGACAACCACACATATCGGTACAACTTGTCATGCCTAGGCTATTACACTTAAACTTTCAGATTTGTGGGATGCTTCCGTTAAGAGCTTTAGTAAATACAAAAAAGTATTTGACCTCTGTCACGTGACCTTTGACCTTGGTTGCCATGGAAACTACATATTTTGGTAGAACTAGTCTACCCTATTTTACTTTCCTTTTAAAGTTTTAGTACAAAATAGTAAATACAAATGGTCTTTTGCAAAATGTGACCTTTGATCTCTGATCGTTGACCTTTACTTCCGAGAGTCTGGGGAACATTAGTTCTCACCCTGGGGTACCCACCTACCAATTTTGAAAAGAATCGGTCCAGCCCACTAGGAGGAGTTCGAGGGACAAAAAGGTTGTTTTACGAACAAATTGTCGCGTGAAAACTTTTTGTTCTACTCTACCACTTGACATTTGATCTATGTTGCTATGACAGCCACATATTTCGGTAGGTCTAGATGCAATCATCATATGTGTGAAGTTTCGTGTCAGGAGAATGTTTCGTTTTGGAAACATAGCAGAAAAGGTAATTTCACTAAATTTGACCTTTGACCTGTAATTTTTGACCTTCACTTCCGGTTGTGTATTAAAATAAATTTGTTTTACCTAGGGTACCATCCTACAAAGTTTGAAGAAAATCGGCCTAGCCGCTTACAAGATATTAGGAAAACAAAATTGGACACACACAGACACACTCTCCCACCCACACACACACACGGACAGGTTTTGACCCCTCTCTCATCCCTGGACCTTCAGTCATTCCGGGGTACCTCACCATGGGTAAGACCTTGAGACTAGATAATTGGAAAAATTTACCGTTACCATGGTAACCATTGCGATTTAAGCTGACATTGCCATATATAGCCCCATAGGCAAAGTGACTACAATATCTCATCCTCCTTACGGAACGATGAGATAATAACAATATTACCATGTTTATTATGCAATATTTCCTATATTTTAATCTTAAAGTATAACATAGAACAACTGGAAATAACTATTCTTAGGCCATATATTTATTTTGGTCAACAATACCTGTTTTATTTGTATGTACCAACGCAGTGGCGTTCGCAGGATTTCTCTGAAGGAGGGGCATGCAGTTTGTTGAGTGATCGCCAGCCTGGGGAAGGGGTGTAAGGGGAGATAGCCCTCCCCCATTGAACTTTTTGGAATGTTTAAGGAGCCTAGATGCAAAATGGTGCAAGATTTCCGACTTTGACAGGAACAGCGTTAAAAGTTGAATTGTGGTGGTTCATGAGGATACAACTGAAACTTTTGTGTCTTTACATGCGTTCTTATGTCATTTACGCTACCTTACGAAGTAAAACTTGTCATTTAGTTTGCATACTTTTAAGCGTCAAAATAAAAGAACATCGATCGGTATAGGCGAACGGAAACATTTTAGTTTGCGGTTTTTCTTGGTTACCAAAACGTTATTCTTTCATAAAGATTACCTCTAAAGTTAGAGAAAACTTTAAAAAATCAGACCCCTCAGATGGCACAAATAGCATTTTCCAGACTTATACGAGTCGTTATCTTTTGTCGTTTGCAATAAAATGCTTACTTCAAAATATGTTCGCAAACTGCAAGGTGATCAGAGAGTTAAGAGGTTTTTTGACCCCCAAAATGTAATTTTACTCAAAAGACTACCATTGGTTGCGGCGGAGGGTAGAGAAAATTTCGAAAAATTAGACCCCTCAGATGGCCAAAACTTGCGTATTCCTGAGTGTAAGGAGAATCTTAATATACAGTCTTTGTTTTAACCTTTTGTTTGCAATATGAAAAAAAATATCAGGAACATGCTAAGAGAGCAGAAAATTACCACAAAAAATGTACTTTCTCTGTTAGGCCTATCCGTAATGGTCTTCATTCTTTCGGGGAAACAATACAACGAGTTGAAAATATGATAATGCCTGTCTATAGTGACTCTTGCTTAAATTGGAAACTGAAAAAAGGCCGTGGTCGACTCGACTTAAACCAATAGGTTGGAAACTGGGCCATAAAACTCTATCTAACTAGCTAAATACCACTTGTTCATGTTAAAGATTGGCTGAATTGATGAAATTGTCTGTGACTGATCGAATTCCCATCTGTTAATGATTTTACCTCTAACATCTCTTGCGTAATAAATGGCAAGCTACTTTTCACCGCACCTGAACACCCTCCGCTCCTCTGTCCCCTTCTTGTACGTCGACGTCTTCGCCAGCCAAGGAAGGAGTCTATGGGGTCGGCCCTCCCTCTTACAAATTCTTAAAAAGGTAGGAGTTCTTATGCAATCCGTGGCACCAGTGGGATACAGAGGCTACCTTTCTGAAGGAAAAAACTGAATTTGACAGAATTTGCCTGTTTGTAGGAATTTAAAAAATTGGCATCACTGAGGGGCCTTGCAGAGACAATCCTTCCCCTTTGAAAATTTTTGCTCCCCTTCGTACGCCACAGATCACCGAGTAGAATGCTATTTTCCCGAACTAGCCTGTAAGCCTCGAAGGATTGGTTTGAGTAACAAAATCTAAGTATGCTCATGGATCCCGTCCATTCTAATTTCCAGACTAACGTTATGTTGAGGTTATGTTAATCGTAAGCCATGGATTGTTTCAGCCCCATCCATCGCTATATACACAGAGTAAAATCGGTAAAGTTTAAGCCTCCCGCTACTAGCTTGTAGGGCAACATAACCTCCGGGGGGGGGGGGTCTACGTTAGTGACTTGTCACTTTTCACCTCCTTTCACTGAATTCTTTAAGTGTACAACGCAGAGATTGTGTACAAGGTGATCATATTCTAAAGTTCGGGTTTACAACCTTTCACTGTAGTGATGATCAGCTGTTGTTAAGTTCCTGAATAACAGATTCCTGTGGGCTGGAATGCACTGGTCATAACACCCGCGCGTATACAAGATAGAAAACAATCAATCTGCTGCGCGGAGAGGACATTTCTGTGGAACGCGAGTCGAGCCGGTTCATGCGACACTGAAGAAATCTGGGTTAATTTGTTGCTTGAAAATACGAATTCTCTATGAGAAATATCGCAAAATTTCTTATCCTAACAAAAATTTTAAAAAAGAGAAGGGCGTATCATTTCATCAAACTTCTCCAAATTATTTTTCCAGGGGGCAACTTGCCCTCCCTGTCCCCCAGTAGCTGCGCCACTGGACTTTTCCACGTTCATGTGCCTTAGGTTATATCAACCGAGTATTGTAGTATGAGGAAATGGAAGCTTTTGGTGAAGCTGGAATGGATTCGAGAAGCAGTTAGAGTACCCCAACGTCCACCAAATGTGTCCCACAACTGCATCACAAAGACTTGACGTCTAAAATTTAAAGGTTAAAATCCTGGGTGGTATTATAACCGTAAATATTAAGCTGCAAATGAAATGAGTATTAATACCTTACATTTTTTGTTTGGTGTATTCGTTTACATGCAAGTATAACACGTTAACCAATGAATGGCTATCTTTCCAAAATAACGCGTTGTTTTGATTTCGTTTTGACACTTAAGTTGCAGGGCAGCAGGTTTCGTGAGTGAATGCAATTGCAGATCTGGACTGATATTTTACTCTTTCGTTTTGACAAGAGTAAGAAATAGAAGCTCCGTGCCAAGTGTTGAAACATCAGGATATAAGCGGACATAACAACATTTGGATGAAATTTATTTGAAAATGTAGGGAACTTATTTTTATGTTAGGATGAATTTTTACCGTTTTAAGAATATAATATATTCGATCGTCTGGAGTCAAGTTATATGGACAGAGGTTTAATCGCGGTCATCCTTAAGTTATGGTGATGAAGTTCAAAAGCTCTGCATTATTTGATGACATGGAAAACCACTGGATTTGTATTACAAGTCATTGTCCAAATTTGCAAGGTTATCCGAAAGACAGCTTTTGGATGTTTAGAGTCTTCAAAGAAGCACCGCTAATCATCGCAACACAAAGTGGACTAAGCCCTTACCATTCATAACTAGCCTCAGAATCTCATGCACTGCAAAGAGTTCTTTAAATTTCAACTATACACTTCAAATTTTATACTTTAAAAAAACACTGGCCCTTTTCGTCGTAAAAATACGTATTATTTAGTATCAATTTTTAAGTAAAAACGAATGTAAAATTAGTGAACATTTTACAATTTTTTCGTTTCAAAAGCCAAAATACATCTTACGACCAGGGTCATCCACAAATACGAACGCTGCTTGGAATCCCCTGTCAGTTCCACTGTCATCACTGGTAAATATTACCAACATTGCGTTGGATGTGCTTGTTATTGTAGCAGGTGTACGAAACCCGCACAAATTTGCCAATAACGTTGCATTTGTATCACGTCCATCGTACACCTGGATAGGACAAAAAATAAACGTTGACTGTTTATTCGATTTGAAAAATGTCGATTACAAAGCATGTGAAATTCATTTGCAATTAATTCTGTAATCACAATTCTTATAATGATATGGTCTTGAGTTCAATACTGCAATTTACATCATTAGTCTGTGGCGTTCAGCTTAAAAACAAAATTTGTAATCACGCAGGGTGGTCGAAAGTTTGATGAATGTCAGAAGAATTGTCGATATCAATACACACATCATTCAGTTTAACTTGCCAATGTTTATCTTTTCAGCAAAGCAATATCAGCTATAGAAACACGCCAGTGGATGCCATGGGCTGTGTTTGAGACAAATTGAATTAATAATTTTCAACAAAGAGGGTAAGGATTGTTAATTTGTCTCCAAAATGTTGAAACCTATTCTGACTACTGATTCTCGTAGAAGGTATCCTGTATGCCTTTTAAAACAGGTATTTTTACTTAACTTTATCAAATGTTTTGATATCACCTTTGTCAATTCATTTTACACATAAATTGAAGATGCGTTTTAATGTGACTTTCAGAATGCTATGTAGCAAAACTGCCCAACCACTGAAGAAAATTGTCACTCTTCGTCTTTCTGTACGACAAACTGACAAATTAACGATTATTCCGGAGTCATATGCAAGTCTAACGTCATAGACTACCTGTCTGTAGATGAGGGGTGAGACCAGAATTTTCCCGACAAGGGACCAGCATTTTGAAGTCCTCAAATCGTCAGAGATCATCTACTCAATGTGCACCACCAACCTTTCAAGTGTTAGATCTCTTAAAGTGTCTCAACATGATTTTTTATAATATTTACAAGATTCCAACCTTCTGACCATCCATGACCCCAAAAGTCAATTGGCCACCAAGAATAGATGAGAAACTTGATATTGGCATATTATATGTAAAGTTTCTATTCTATTTCTCAAATTTCCATGACATTTTTAACAAGTTTCAAACTATTGACCTCCTGTGACCCAAATAACCTATGACTATCAACTCAGTATGGGCTATATGCACATGCTGAATCATGAGTACTTACTTCATTAAAATTTCCATGCATGGGATTTCATGTTTACTGGGAAGTTAGTTCGTGTGGGGGCGGGTTGGGGCATTGCTTGTGTGGAAGCTATTTGGTGTTGGTGACTTAATGTGACGTAGAGTCGGTGTTGGGCCACTTAGTATGAGGGTGGCTAAGTATGGAGAAAAGTCGGTATGGGCGGCTCAATATGAAGTCGAATTACTGTGGGGAAAACTTGGTACTTATGGATGAGAATTGGCGTTGGGACGAGGTAAGAGGTGATATGAACTACTCTGCACCTACCGTAAAACATCCGGCAAAAACTTCTGGAAGTTAGAGGAGTCATATCCTACTGTAGTCTGAGCTAATATCCTAATGACATTAAACTCAAAAACTACTAATAATTCACTAGGCGTAGGCCTACTAATGGTAACGTTAAATTTCAATCAGCAAAAGCTTTGCGGTGATTTTTAACGTTATTAAAACACTGCAGAGACTACATCGTACACAAATTGTAAATTTTGAATGGAAGCAAATGGTTACCTCTGTAAAGGTACTTTTTGGTTTCCCGAAAGGGAAACCCTTTGGACTCATGCAGACTACACTTTTGCAAAACATCGTGCATTTTAGTGTTGGCTTAAGCTATGGTTTGTAAGCTCAACGATTGAGAATTATTTCTTTGTTTTGTTTTGTTTTCAGTAGAATAGTACCAAGCCAAAGCCTGTCTTCATTTTGGATGATTGAGGTTGTTGTTGCTAGGGTAGACCATTTTTAAGAGGGACATCTGTGTGAATGGTATTGCTGGACACTTAATTCACCAAATATAATGCAATGTTTGCCTGTTTGTTTCTTTTTGAAAAAATACTGTAACTTCAATCGTGTATATTTATAATTTCTGATTGCATAATTGCACAAACATCAAATAAATTTCGTCTAGAAAATATTTCGCCATTAGGCCGTCAGAACTATGTGTACCTTCTGTAAAATGTAGCAATCTTGAAAAAGCTGTGTTTTATTGAGTGGTTGTACATTACTTGATAGCAGGGCATAGTCAAATATTGTCATGTTTTCACAAAGTGACTGACATTTATACATCAGTACTTTGTAAACATTTTGCTTAGAATTATAATTTTACTACTCGTTATCAATGGTAAAAGGTACTTCGACGCTCTCGCTAAGAATTGTGAGGTTTTTTTAGTTCAAGATACAGCTTTACTCCCTATTATTTAAGTGGAAGGCATTTTACGTAGCGTCTGAAAGGTCACAAGTCCGGCCGGCTTTTCGACCGCAGTTACGTAACAGCATGCACAATACATGCATTCGGGTCAGTTAGTGTTTGCGGCCTTATAGCAACAGAGAGCAAGGTAAATATTACCGTGTTACTTGCATGGAGGCTAAATTTATTTTGATGTATACATTAATACTTCCACAAAATATTGTTTGAAATCATTTTTAAAAATTAGTCTTCCATTTGCAAACTTCAAAAATACCTTCAGTACAAATTGTTAGGAACTTTTTAGCCAAGATACACGCTTAACTCCCTATGATTTAAGTAGAAGACACCTGGACTTCCTAAAAGGTCACTTATCCGGTCGACCTTTCTATTCTTTATCGCAGTAAAAACACATGTGTGACTTTCGTTAAATCATTTCGTCACGTCACTTCAACCGGGTCGAAGTAGTGTATAGGTTATTACTGAGTCTCGCTCGCTATTTTCACAGCTTGAAATTAGACCCAAAGAAAAGCTTTGCAATAAGGCTACTGAAGGTTATTTTGGACTGCCCACATCTAAAGAAATATGTCTCCCTTCTTTCGGGAAACTTTTCATACTTAGGTTTTGATTAATTCTTTGTACCATATGTACCTGCTAATCTTGTGTTCAATCGTGTGATTATATAAACTAAACTAACATATATTTTTGTACTTCCTAATGATATCTTGAGTCGAAAATTATTATAGTAAGATCAAGTTACGGTAGAATGACTTCTCTAACTTCCCATCTTTCTTGATCACAAGTTGCACAAATGACCAGAAATATCCAGAGGATGAAAACTTATCAAGGCGACTCCTTCCGTAAGTTTAAACTTCAAATAAGTTTTAGTTCGTAAGTTAATGCTGTTAAACAAAATTCAAACTTTGACCCCAAGTGACTCAAGTGACGTTTGAACGCCACAAAAAAAAATAAATAAATAAAAAAAAATAAAAAAAAAAAAGGGATCACCTACTCAACATGAGTGATACATATTTCAAGTATGAGATCAATTTGAGTTACCTAGCTTGAGATACCGTATTGTTTTTACAAGGTTTTAACCTTTTGACCTCTGGTGTCCTCAAATGACATTTGACCTACACCAAAAGAGTAGGGATTATCTATTCAATTAGGCCAACCAACACAGCATCTATAAGATCCTTCAAGCTTTACGTCAGATAAAAATTACAGGTCACTGGTCTTTCTTTTTGTTTATTTTGTATTAAACAAGATGGCCTTAATTCAGCTGGTATCTCACGAAGAACGCGTACGATTTGCGACCGGTTTGCGACTAAAATTCGGCGTGGTTCGCAAAATGTTAGCAAAACTGTTGCACGTCTGTCGCGCAATTCGCAGAGGGTGCAAAAGCTTCGCAAGCAGTTTTGAACATGTTCAAAATTTTCTGCGACTATTTTGCGAAAGATTAAACGCGAGATGTTAGCAAAGTGTTCTCAAAGCGTTATCACTAATGTCGCACTAACATCGCACTAACGTCACCCGTTTTGTGAATCCTAACTGGGTCGGATTTGCTCTTCTTTTCGAACGACATTAGTGCGAAGTTATTGCGAAGTCAATGCGACGTTAGTGCTAGTATTTCGCGACTGTTAGTAGGTCATGTTTGGACTTCCCCCTGATTCCTGGATGAGGTTCACCAGCGTAATGCAAGTAGATGTCATATATAGGTTCACCGCACGAATTCCATCCCTAGTTGCTTCACCTCAAGTATATAATGTAATATTATATCCTGTGAATGACTTCATTTGTTTTCAATTGATCCTTTTCAGTTACGATTCAAATTTTTCCATTTGGCCCAGGGACGTAATTAAAATATTAGACACGTTTATTGTATTCAGTTTTAAACAACGTAAATTTAATTTTCGTTCATTCAGGGACCAGTTTGGTTTGGAAAATAGTCCCAGCAATATCAGCCACACAACATCTGACGTCTCATAGTGTGTCTCCGATGTTCACCCTTATATCTCAGATACCTCTCTAGGTGTCTCCGATGTTCACACCTATGTCTTGAATGACTCCACATATGTCTGGTCAGGTGGCTCAGCTGCTACCTAGTGGCTGTGCGGATAACACAGGAAAACCACCAGTGAGTAGTGCATTTATATCAATCACTTCGGGAGAACGAGCCCATAAACATCCTCTTTATTATAAACCGCCGAAAAGGTTATCTTTTCAGAGCCGAAAATTTGTTATAATCATGGCAGAGCCCATTAATAGTCTGTAATATCTCTTTGTTGTCTTTGTTCACATAAATAAGACGGACCGTCATGAATATTAAACAGTTTTCAATCCTTTGTTTCTCCCACACTATAGCTGTTATCGGAATGAAATTTATTTATGTGGCTTATTGAATGCAGGGGTTTCATTGATCTAGTTGAAAATCCATGGATGTTGTAAATTTCCTTTAAAACACAGTCTGATTGCAGGTTTGAAGTCCCGGCTTAAGTTGCTAACTCCATGGGAGAGGTTAAAACAGGGGAATTGAAACCAACCGAGCAAGTTAAACTTATATATGGTTATATATTTTCACATTTGGTTATATTTTCTTTTTTTATGCAGTACACCACAGACAGCTTCGTCCAACAACTGGAACCAGATGGACCCTCATCTGGTACTAACAGCAACAACCTAAGCATCGGAAGTTTGCTGAACATGTCATGTCATGTCCACAGCCTTTCTCTACTTTTGTATCATACTAACAACTGTTACGAACTGTTTTTACCACACGTTTTATTTTCACGTAGCTTCGTGCTCGGTTTTCATGGTATTCAGTTTTCGTGTTTGTATTTTGTGATGAACATTTTGGTTTTCTGAAAGCATTCATTCATCCTTATAGTTTGTTTCCTTTAGGGTACATGTATGAAACAGTTATCGAATTTAAGCAGGAAAATACATCGTCATTTCTTATATACTCTTCGTAATTTCTAGTTTGAAACAAATAATATCACAGACACAATTTCATGTTACTGGGGGTCGAGAATGGGGAGATGAATGGTTTTCAAGGTTGGGCACACATTTGTCTTACAGCCAGATACGTGATAGGTCAGTGGAGAACCATCATTGAATATTCACTTCTTTTTTAATAACCGTCAAAACTCAAATCGTGGGAAAAAATGTTCATAACAAAATACATATGTTCGCCACTCATTGCTTATTATTCAATGCTATAAGTAGTTAAAATCACAAAACTTTATGAGATCACTGAAAAATAACAGAGAAAATAAACGAGTTTATGACACAACTGAAGTTTTCAGTCTTCATCTATACTGATCTCCTATGTGCTGCTCCCTGCTGATTCTGGTTCAAGATGTGGCCCTGACTGATGGTCTGGTCTCTGTTCCCACTTCTTTCTCTTCGCAACGATGTAAGCTGGATCTACCATTCTGTCTTGCCATTCTACTCTTCCGGGCTCATTGTAGTAATCCGTCAAGAAGTTCTTGAGTTCCTTTCCGGCATTGATTGTTGTGTTTCGTCGGGTATTCTGGAGTGGTAGAAACATCTGGTTTTCTTGTCGACAGCTTGCATCAACTACTTCATGTGTGTGTGGGTTTTAAAGATCCACCCTCCTCTGTGCGTCAATGGTTTTCTCTCCACTAGTAGTTTGTGTAGGCAACAACATGCCAAAACGATCTTGATAGCTCTGCCAGGTCTCACCAAGATGGTACCGAGGAGACATCTGAAGCGTTGAGCCAGAATACCGAATGTGTTCTTCACCGGGTTTCGATCCCTTGAAAGCCTGTAATTAAAGATCCTCATCTGCTTGGTCAGGTTCCTCTGGGAAAAGGCTTCACGAGCCAACTTTTCTGGGCAACTAGGTGATAATGAACAGGCACTTCGCTGTTAGGTAGTGCCTCTGGAGGTGGTAGGCCGGCCTTTCCCTAGTTAAGGGCCTTGTACAGTCCAGTTCCTTTGAATACGCCCCATCAGAACAGCTTCCATTCCCACCAACATCTACATACAGGAATTCGTACTGCGAAGACACTACCGCCATCAAAACAATAGAGAAAGTACCATTGTAGTTATAATAAAGACTACCACTGTTAAACGGTGCCTTAATCTTTACATGTTTTCCATGAATGGCTCCAATACAGTTGTAGAAGTCCCATCGATTGGCAAACCCCTTTGCAACCTTTTCCACTGGTCTGGACTACTGGGACACTCGATTAACATCGTAGGTCGCTTGACATACTTCAGGCACTACACTGCAGATGGTGTTGGGAGTTGAGCAACCCAGACACCATAGGCCATGGACATATACGAGTCTCCAGTGGCCAAATATCTCAATGTAATGGCAACCTTGAGTCCAGGTTCCAAGCATCGTCTCATGTTTGTGTCTTGTTTCTGTATCCTTGGGGTGAGCCTCATGACCAGCTTATGGAAAAGGCCTTGGCCCATTCTTAAAAAGTTTTTGTACCTTGTGATGTCACCCTCATCGAGGTCTCCTAACCACTTTTCGTACCAGCCATACCTTGGTCTGTCTTGGAACCACTGGTGCATCCAGACACTCTTGGGTCTTCTCTTTGTTCTTTTGGAATCGTCACTCTCCTCCTGGTGAATGGCAACAACAGCAGCTGCTGCAAGCAGGTACAATTCCTCTTCAGCAGCAGCTGCAGCCTGGATATCATCTTTCATAGGTTCAGAGTCCATATTTATAAATGTGCAGGTCGCTTTACATAGGCTTAAATTCAGACTAATTTTCGATTGTTTCAATCTGTGGGTTTTATAAGTAGCGTTCAACTGAAAGATTCCCAAAACGTTCGTATTTTGGTCGAAAAGTCTGTGAGACGTTAGTGAAACATTCGCGCGACTGACGCGCGACTGGCAGGTGATTTACACGTCGTTTGCGATGTTAACACGTCAGCCGCACAACTGTTGAACTAGTGTCTCACGAACTTTTGGCCAATGTTAAGCGTCGATTTCCACAAATGCGCTCAAAATTCGCACTTATGTCACACTAACTTCGCACGAATGTTTCGCGACTTTTTTGACAACTTTTTCGACGCGAAAATTATTTTGCGACTGAAATTCGCAATAGACGCAAAAATAAACGTGCTAGTTGTTCTTCGTGAGATACCAGCTTTGGGTTTGTTTGCACGAGAATGAAGTCAGCCAACTTGGGGTGTACCGTGTGTCCGATACGGGGGAGGGGGTGCAACTAACAAGCTAAGAAACGATTGCACTGGCAGTCATGAAATAAATCCTTTGGATGGAGATTGGATTTAATAAAGACTAACGAGAAATGAACTGTTATCAAGAGTTTGGCAGCAGACGTCTGAAAAGAGACTTATTGTATTAAAGGAAGCCATGTTTGAAGTTGAATATGTTCATAAAAGAGGTGTATGTTCGTTTTTTTGTGGGCGTACGTGGCGTCACAATTTTCTCGACTGGGAAAAAAAAGAACAGATGACTGTGACAGTGCGTGTGTGCTAAACCTACAGACTGCCAGCAAGCCAAATACACTTCGTGCTGTAATTATACTGTGTTTAGCCAAAAAATGCGTGTCAGTGTGTACCGTCATCCTGTCGGGAAATTTCGTAGCTCAGGCGCAGATCGGGGAGCTGTCACTTGGACAGCCACGAATAGTAATTCCCTGCCATGATTTCGTTACCAGGGGCTGTTTTAGTACGACGTAAGTCACTGAATAGGCATATGCGCTGTGCGTGTGTGTTTTTGTGTATGCACTTCCTTGCGAGTAGTAACATAGATGATAGCAAAATATTTCGTTACACGTCTTTACTATACCTTTACAGAATCGTCCACGCAGTTTGTTGAAAATCCTAAATCGAAATATGCGAAGTTAAGAGAAATAATTTTCCCACTTTGAGCCTCGGCCAAAAATTCACAGCTTTCATTCCCGCTGTAAGAGTTTGGATAATTCGGCGTTGTGAAGACGGCGGTAGACACAAAAACACCACTGTTGCATGGTACTGTAAGCGTAAAAGGCAAATTCAATTAGAGAGGCGCTATATTATGTCACGGGATTCCGAATATTTTTCTTAAGAAACACTGATTCTCTAAAACAGTGTTTGGTATTTACAGTGAACACTTCGTGGTGGTTTTCTTGGAGTGCTCAAGGATGAATGACAACCAGGAAGAATTATATAACCACTACATTAGCACCTTGTTATCTTACAATTAAAGTGGAACATAATTATCTAACCACTTGAGTAGCACATAATCATTTTACCACTAAAATAGCACAAACTTCTTTGACTATAGACTCTAGGAGAATATTTTCCTTAGAGTCATGTGTGAGTTATATGTGAGTTTACTAGGAGTCCAAAAATGTTAGAAAAGATACTTTTAAGAGAAGAAAATTATGAGATTGAGCTGTTGCTTCAGAATAAGTTTAAGCGAATGTATGTTGTGACTTTTTAAATAGTTTTAGACATCTTCTCTGATTCCACGGTCTTGCTCTATTTTATTCCCTCTACCTCTGGAGGAAATGATCAGTTTTACATCATCCCTCATTTAACTAATGAAATCTCTTGGTTCCTCTCATATGTTTAAAAATTTTTACTTTGGTTAATTTAAATTTGGATCTTATGGTTTCGAGAGAGGTGCAGGCTTTACATGGCGAATGGCTTCCTTTGTTTTTACAACCCCAATTTCAAGGCCAGTTGTGGCAGAAGTTTATCAGGTAGCCTTTGTTTTATTTTGGAAGTTAAAATTGTGTCCTTGAAAACATCAGCATTACTTACCAAATAGTAAGTTATCTGATGAGTAATTAAGAAATAATTAGGGTTAACACAAGGAAAACCATTGTGCCACACTGTGCAACACTTTACGTCATTACTTTTGCGTTGGCAACAAATTCCTCAGAGACATTGAAACTTTAAGGGTAGTGTGACATGTCGGCCAATGGTCCTGATTTTACTTGACAGTTATGGGATGAACTTTTCTCAGGAAAATATCCGTTGGAATTATTTCAAAAGCAAAGTTTGAATATTTCTGAAGCAACTTATTTCTTATGAAAATTAGAAAGCCAAAAGGCCTAGTGATTTCTTGCAATATGATATATATTGTAACAAACATGAATCGCCCACATGACAAGCATGAGATCCCACACAGTTATCCTACTTGAGATATCATGTTATCAAGGTCAAAAGCTTCTAAAGTCTTCTAACCCAAATGAACTTTCACCTCCACTTAAAACAATAGGGATCACCTACCCCACTGCACATGGCCTTCGACATGCTAAGTATGAACAATTAACAAGCTAACTTAGCTAAGTATGAAATCCCTCACAGTTATCCTCCTTCAAATATCATATCTACAAGGTTTTGACCTTTTGTGACTCCAACTAACTTTGACCTCCACAAACAAGAGAAAATTCCCAAACAGGTAACGAATTGTATTTTGTCGCGTCTAATCACTTGAAGAAAAAAGAAAAACATGTCTATTTTAATCAAAATTATAGCACTTTATTAAGCTTTTGATGGTAGCTCTTTTGTATTTTATTTTTGTCGAATGCCCCTCTCAATGGCTATGATGTCCTTAAAAATTAACAAAAACTGATAACCCTATTTACCCATACTCTAAAAAGATTTGTAACTTTGCTTTTTGTCTACTTAAAGACATAACACACATGTTTCCTTTGTTTGATACACTGTAGGCATTAGTATAAAAGCTTGCTTTGATTACCTAAATTATTTTAATATGAGTTTTACTCAGAGGACTAAACAGAGGCAGACACTGTTTATTCAGTGAATGGTTATGTCCATTGAGCACCTGGCTCAACAGACTGTATGATTCATTCTGTTCGGACACTGTGGATTGTACTGGCAGTCAACTGTGATCAATTATGTCAGATAACAGTGACCAATTTGAATAGATGTGCAGGGACAGATACAAATTGATTTTCCCAAATGAAGCAATCGCTGTTCATGCCAGCTCAAGGGTATTTGATCCAATAACCAGTCATTTAGTTCTTTTTATCAAACTAATAACCCGTGGTATATTTAATTAATCAATTCCAATTCATGCCTGCTCACATGTCCTTTTCAGGACAGGTAGAAGCATACTGTTTGTCAAATAATATTATTTGATACTAAGTTTAATTTTTTTTTTTTTTTTAGGTAATCAGAGACACAACGTCGGTACGTCTAAAACCTTCAAAAACCTTCTCCAGTATTTTCAAACTATGGCCGCAAGTGATCCTCATAGAGCCTTTGTTTGAACTCACAAGTTCCATACAAAGATATTGCAGGAACTTCCATTCAACAGGAGGATAAACCGTCCTGAGAACCTTGTTATACTTGTGGCAAAATCATCATATCCATGCCAAACAGCCCTCACAGTTACCCTTCTTAAGTTATAACTTGTTTAAAAAGTTTTGATGTTTTGACCTCTGGTGACCCTAAATGACCTTTGACATCCACCAAAAACAATGGGGGTAATCTACTCGATACGGGCAATCCACATGGTAAGAATGAGGTCCCTCACAGAATAGATAAGGAATAAGGGTCATCTTTAGCCAGTAAGGAAATTTCTTGTTAAACAGTGCGCATTGCCCCATGGTTTATGGTTTTGGTTTATAATGTTATTGACATCAAATACCAAATTTTGTCATTTTCATGTCACACAACATTTAAAGATCAATATCTTGAGAACGGTATGGGATATTTTCATAAACCCAACAGATTTTTCATCAGGAATCCATGTCGTTAAATGTCAAGTAAAGGCAAGGCTTTCATGTAACCATACCTTTAGGATCTTAACGAGTAACGTAATACGGTGTTCCAAGAGCATTTCGGTTTTTATTATTTTGAAGGGCCAGCTACTGTAGCTCAGGTATATCATTTCCATGATTCGGTCCATACATTTAATAGGCTGCTATAAAGCAGGTTATTGTAAAGTTTGTCAGCAACACGAACAGTTCAATTGTAAATAAGCATTACCACTAAAATGCAGTATTGGAACGAACTGTAAACGAAACACAATGCAATAGCCTGCCAACTTTCTCGCCAATCTCGTTTACGAATCAAAAGTAACTTTAAGATAATGAATGCATGCGTCATGATCAACGTTGGTAAGGTGGAGTCAACCTGCGGTTGCCCTGCTAGCAGACAAATCTCTTCGCTGTTGAATATGATACAGGTTATATTACAAATGGAGTATACGGTATACCTCTCATCGTGCTGCAGCGTAAAAAGCAGGTGAAAATTGGTATGTTTAAATACATGGAAAGACTTACCGGCGAGAAAAGACTCGATTATAAATCGCAGACCGAAACTAGGAAAATGAAATGGACTTTTTATAACAAGCAACATTTCGCTACCACTCGTAGACACTGGGAACGTTGGAAAATCACAAAAATCTATCAGCAGACTTGAATTTGTTGAGTTTCCGTCATATGCCTACACCAAAAGAAATACAACAAGGGAACTGTTGAAGTAACATTTATCGCCTCATACGTTTAAAAAATCACTTTCACTTTAAAGTTAAATTTATGACTACAATCGCTTCCCTGCAAATGTTTGACTCTATACCTGATAATGCTGCTCTCTGATCCTTCATATGCAGATCCCCTGTTTCATGATGGACTCGGAGTTATATTTAATCTTTGCTTTAAAGAGTGACTAATGTATGGTATATTGGACTTAATGGGACTGAACAGTGTCTTCGTCTCTCCAACAGGAGGCGCTGTCATATGGATACACTTATAAAGATGTAATAAGCCATAGGTTCCAATGGCAAATGGGGTGGTGACTCCTAATTGAGGGCGAAATTGAGCGGTGAAAGTGTTGATCACTGTTCAGTTTAGGTTAGTATATGTTGGTCTAAATTATCCCTATTTCAAAGCATTTAGAGTGTACCTCAAGTCACAATTTTCATAAAAATATATTAAATACCATGAAAATAAATTCTAAGATTCCAACTCCCATCTTTATAGGACATTCCTGAGCTGAGATATAAAATGTTGTGGTTTATCCACTCAACTTAAAATGGTACATTGCCCCATAATTTTTGATGTCATTGTTGTGCTATTCAAATTTCAATCTTTACATTTATTTGTTATTCTGGAAGTTACTGCACCTTGTACCAAGGAGTGTGATAGCACTGGGATGATGTAACTTATTAAGCCCGTTCCGTGTACCACGCTATGCAAGCAAACAGGAAGTTTCCAAGTTCATACAAATATTTTTTATTTCAAGGGAAACAAAGCAGTTAATGTGAGTTGCAAAACAAGAAAAACACCAAATTATTGCACAATGAGCACTTTCTTGTAAAGGAGTAAACTTCAACATTTTATATCGTGGCTCAGGAGTGTCCTATGAAGATGGGAGTTGGACTTTTAGAATTCAATCATCATGCTCTTTAACAAATACTTTAAAACGTTTTGGCTTAAGATACACTTTTAAGTCAGAGAGACATTATTCTTCGAGAAATTTCACACATTACGCACAAAACTATGGACGCGTAATAAAAATTCCCTATTTGCTACATTCTAGGCATATAAGTTGATCTGCGAGCATAACAGAAACGCGTTCAAGAAAATCGCATTGTTGAAAGAATCAGCGTGTGTGCACTTGGACAACGCGTTCTGTGCGCAAATAATACTTTACTTTTTGTATACTGTTCCCATTGAAAATAAGAGCACTGGTTGTTTATACATTGTTTGGACGTAAAGACTTAAATGCATGTATAATGGTGAAGAAACCCTTGAAACTGACCAATCAATTGGTCCATTAACATTACGCCAGGCACTATACGTTCATATCCAACTGGAGCACCAGTGGCGAAGAAGCTCATACCTTCAAAGAGTCCATAGGCAAGCTGAATGTCACTTATATGTTCCCAGCTATCTTCTGTAACTTATTCTATTGCCTTCCAACGGTTACAAAAAGGATTAAAACTACGATATGGAATATAATTAGATAATAAAACCTTAGTAATCATAGCCTGCAGTAATTATTAACATCAACAAACGATTAGCACTCTACAGTAGGAATATAACGAAACGTTTCATAACAAAGGCCAAGAGCCCAAATGAGACTGTGAACCGAAAATCCAAGCATACCATACACAGATTAGGAACCAAGCATCCTAATTACAGTCTGTCAACTCTTTTAACAATAATTCGAAGGAATTCTTAAGCATTTTGTAATATTTTACAAACAGACCCTCGAGTCCAAAAATCCCGAACATCCCGAAAGAACCACTTCAAGGATATCATTATTCAGACCATCAACAGTGTACAACAATTTATCTGTTGGAGAGGCATTTTGTAGAATTTCATAAAATGGGTCATAGGCAGACGGACAGACAGACAGACAGAGAGGAATGTAGGCAGGCAGACATACAGACCGAAAGACAGACAGACAGATAGATAGGGTGACGCTGCATTATTACAATAGCTCACAACAGCATTCTGGTGTTAGCTAATAATACTTTAGAATAGAAAATCAGGAAGTTAATTCTTCAATACCCAGCTTTAACAACAACTTTGTAGAGACTAAGTAGGCCTAGACGACAATAAAAAGGGATGTTAACTCATGAGCTGCGCTTGTGTTTCGCGTAACTAGAAAAAACGTTATGAAAGCGCCTCCTTTTGATATTTATTCTACTGGGTAGCCCATTTGCTTAAGTGCAGGCCCGATATGAAACAGGAAACAGCAGAATGGAGACTTGTGAAAAGTGAATAATCCTAGACTTTATTGTGCAATTGCCATCACAAGGCTCAAAGGACTTCTTGTAAGTAAATTCCTATCTACAAATTTATAATGATGGTAAGATGTCACTTTAACCTCAATTTTTATACAAGATAACACCATTAGATTTTAAATTGTAGAAATAGTATTGCATAAGCGACGCACATGAGTACATTACAACATGTGATGTAACAGGCGCGGATCCAAGTGGGGGGGGGGGGATGAGGCCTTAGCCCTCCCTTTTCGCCGGTATGAACAATAAAACATACAGGAAATTAGCGGTGAAACCTTTTCGCACCCCCTCCTTGCGCTTAAGTCAACCCCCTTATTGGAATGTCTGCATCCGCGCCCGCATATTAATGTGGCAAACTGCAATCGGGCATCGCACGGCACAAATAAGGAATATGAACTGTAACATGCGTAGTTGAAAATATTTTTAAATTTTTAAAAGATTCAGATCCTGAAAAATTAAAATGCTTTTAGTTTTGAGCATGTTTTGAAAATAACACCGTTCGTTGGGATGTGTACACTTACATGTTAATGCATTGAATGTACACTGACTAAAATGATGTCATTGAAAAATTGCATTTCAAAAACTGAAAACAATGTGGTGTTTTTGCACACTACTAAATCATAGTTCTACTTTGTTTGTGACAATGGCAACTAGTTAAATTAAAGTGGGGTTTTTTCGCCACATTACAAAACTTAAAATTAGGTGCAAAAGAGGATTGGATTCGTGACCATTTTAGTGTGAACTCTAACTTTAAGGTAGAAGCAGTATTAGGTCACGTTCCTCCTATGTCCTTTGCATATTTTTGAGCCAGATGTTCTGTAATGTAACTTTGAGAATTTCACCACTTCCACATTGGCAGCTTGTTTACCATTTCGTATCTTTAGTCTGATTTCAAAGATTCAGATGTAGGCTACATAACGTGGAAGAACTTACCAAATACGTTTCATTATCACAATTGAACGGGTTGGAGAACGAAGAAGTGATTTTAAGAGTATTTCCTGGCCCAGCTTGAAACAGATACGTACAATCCATATCGTCATCGTCAAAAAAATAACTCAGGCTGACGTAAATGACCCTGAGACACTGAGCTGAAATGAAGTACGAAAAATAGGCGACATACTTATACTAATCTCAAACTTAGACAGAAACTCAACTTTCAATATCATACATAATTTGGTAGAAGTAGTGGCGGCGCCAGAATGTCAAAATGGGGGGGGGGGGCAAACTAAGTGAAAAGGATAATGTTTTCTGACGCAGGGCGAGCCGAGCCCAAAACGCCCCTTCATGGGGGAGTGGCCCAGGTGCCGAACTCCAGAAAGCTCTTAGGGTTTGGTATATCTCTGGATGAAAAAATAAGTCTCTGCGGAGGAGTATATTCTTCATTTTTTCGGTTAGCCCAACTCCTAACTGACCTTAGTTGGGAGGTAGCAGTGGAGGGGCAAGGACAACATCTGGGTGTCAAATGCCCCTCTTGGCTTACCGTAGCGTCACCACTGGGTAGGTTGCTACTTCACACAGCATAGTCGATTAAAAAACGGCCGAAACGTTTCATTACATTTTGAAGATGGAGTATACTTGGAATGGGGGAATCCCCATTTATCTCGACGACATGCTTAAATTTATCACTGTTAAGGAAGTACTGTTATTTTACAGCTAGGTTTGACCTGTTATTTTACAGTTGTGCTTAAATCCAATATAAATGGTACCTATGAAGACACTTTTTTCTCTGAACATTAAAATGACCTGTACTGTTTTGGGAAAAATGGTTACACACGAGCGGTCTCTGTAAGATCAGGCTATCTGAGGAAAAACTACAAAATAACGTTCTCTACCCGGTAACCTAGCTGCAAGCATTTTCAGTTTAAAAAAACATATCTTTAATTTTGTACAGTGTTGCTTCTGTTTTCCCATCGTGCTCTTCTGAATTAGTAAAGAGTTGTGACATTTTCAAAATAATTTCCAACGGGGTCTTTTTGGTCAACGATTACTAACGATTATCATCGAAAATATTACCTGTCAAGAAAGGCTTAAAAATACACTACACTGTAAAAAAAAAGTTGTAAATTGTACAGTGAAACCACCGTCAGCAATATTGCCCACAAAAACGCCTTGTTTTTACAGTCAATTGTAAACGAAATAACGCAATTCCAGTAGAAGTTACAGTGAAACAGTTGTAAATTTTACAGATAAAATTTTGTCCGCTGTATTATGTAGTATCCAACAGGACATTTTGCAAATGTCCTCTCATGTCTCGGGCATGAAAACTACAGTCCCCTTTTTCTAAAAGTCCCATCGACCCTCTGGCGAAGATCCAAAGGGCGAAAACCAAATACTTACCCCCGGAGGAGTTCTGCTAATTTAGGAAGCTAAACGTCCCAAATGGACAAGTACGCCCTCTAAAGGGCAAACATGTGTGGTCTTGCTCTAGACTGGCTGAATAGAACAGAAGCCACACCCTGGATGCAGTTTAACGTCATGCTCAGGAAAACTACAGTCCTGGGCGGCAATCAAAAGTAGGTTTGTCGACATTCTGTGAACTGTGTAAAGTAACGCTATGCTGTGTGAAGCCCGTCTATCTCACGTTAGTTATAATGAATAACTTTACCCCACATATTTTAAAGAAATGCAGTTCATACATCTCAATTTTCCTAAACTGTATTGATTGACTACTTATTCTTTTTCCCCAAAACTGTTTTTTTCTACAGATCCCATTAGTTTAGACCTGACCTAAGCATAAATTCAAATTTTTTGTCGAAATTTTGGCCACCCCTACAAAAGTAACTAGAAGAAGTTTAGGTCAGTTTGAACTAATCTGAAGGTAACACAGTTCTCTATTGTGATATCACTAATAACGTGTGCCCTGCAGCGTGTTTACAGTGTAACCTTTTAACAAGTTAGGTGTCCTTCTATTTTGCATAATTTGAAAAACAATTTTTCGTGGTAAACAGAAACACAGAAGTTTTGCTATCAAATTTACGGGAATTTGTTGAAAATTTTACGGTTTTTTTTTACAGTGATACACTGAAATGGCCATGCTTATTACTAACTGTTAACCTTTTGCCGACAGTCAGTGGCAGACGATTTATCTTGATATACGATCACTATACTTGCATTTCACTCCTGTCTCATATCCCTATTTGGAGTTAAATGAGTGAATAGAAGATAAAATATACCTTACGTGAACAGTTTTTGTTCCTTTAATTCGAAACCTTGTATCTTTAATGACCGTTTTGATTTGTTTGGTGTCTAAAGAGTGGTGAAGTAACCACTTTTACTTTGTAGTGAGTATGATGGAGTTTTACGGCCCAGTTTCTAACCAATTGATTTAAGTTGAGCCGGTCACCGCCTTTTTTTCCAGTTGTAGCTATGTGGTTGTTTCCCTGTGCTCCATTGCTTATACTGAGCACCAAGCACGATGGCAGTGGTTCCATTTTTGAATTCATTAGTATGACCCGGCCAAAACTCTAACTCCAAACCTCTCGTCCTAGTTAGGATGCTCTAACCACGTGGTATGCAGTATGCGATCTAGTGTGTAAGTCAACGTGGTATACAGTACTTAGTAGCACACCATTTTATCGATAGCTGTCTTGAAGCCCAAAAGATGCATATGGTGCCACAGGAGACACGGAGTTTTGTTTGGAAAAATCTTTAGAGACCTTTCTCAAGACACTACGAGTCAGGGTCTTCAAAATATAACTGGGGGAGGGACATTAACAACAGAGACCTTCCACGTTGATAGGGGGCATACAAGTTAAGACCTTACGACGGTTTTCTCTTTCTTTCTTTTTCTTTCTTTCTTTCTTTCTTTCTTTTTTTCCCTTTGCTCCCTTTTTTCTATAACAAAGTGATTGCTTTCATACAAGGTTCATACACATCTTTAATATGCCAACTTTTGAAAAATTTTGGCTTCAGCTAACCGACTTGTTAAAACAGTATATGAATACATAATTGAGGTGAAAACCCGGTGACCCCTGCAGGGGATGGTTCGGCGCGCGCGCACAATACGCCCCTCCCACACATATACAGACGCTTTGGCGCCCTAGTGGTTTCCACATGTGAAAACAATATCTCCAGAAAAAGATGTCATACTTGAGGTTGAATGCATGTTTTCACTGGGACAGTGTGTGGGACTCTTGTTGAACAAAAGACCTATTTTGAAAAGAGCAAACTTTAACGCTGTTAAATATGGGAGGTTTCATTACTAGCGTTCGTTTTTGGTGCATAAGAATGTCCTGTTCCACTTCACTTGGACTGAAGTTGTTGAAAGACAGCTACAATGAAAACATTCCACTTTTTGGTGGCCGGCTAAGGAAATACCTAGTGAGTCGTGCAAGCGCAAACTTCACAAAACTAGTGTAGGGTCGTGCATTTTAGTGTTGGGGTATACTATGATCCGTTGACTTCCTTAACGTTGGCATCGGTACCCAGGTACTGCTAATTACTTCATAGACCTTTTGTTCACTGTCTGAAGCCAATACGGTGTTCCATTGGAATTGATTCGATGACTCACGCCAGGCTAGATCCTTTTTAACGTGGACAACTGTGCCACTACTTCTACAAAAATAGAATTGTTTGGATATAAGAAGAGCCGAAAGTGTTTTTTTTCTGTTTCTTTTACAATGTATTTTTACGTAACTAGATGTTTACTATATATCTGAAACTCTGAAAGACGGTAGCTTTTGACCAGAGAAGTACTCTCCTCTCCTCCGGAAATGTACCTAACCTTTATCGAGCATTGAATGATGTAATAGGTATCTAACAAGTTTCAAGGGAGATTAGGAACGCACGGAAGCCGAGAAAAGGCTTGATTACAGAAGAATTAAGGGCATACGTATGAGTAGTTTGGGGAGTCAGTCAGATAAGGTTTAACGGCTCGAATTCCAACCAATTAAATTTAGTCGGGCCGGTCGCGACCCTTTTCCAGTTGTGACTCACTGACTTGTTTTCCCTGTTCCTGTGCGTATGCTGATCACCAAGCAAAATGAAAGTAAGTTCCACATTCAAAGTCTTCGGTATGACCCGGCGTAGGAGTCGAACTGCGGAACTATGACCTCACACTGTACCTTCCGGATACACTAACCACTTGACTATGCAGATGATCAAGCCTTTATGTAACTATCCATTTGGAAAATGTTTCACAATTAAGTTTTTATTTAAATTTTAGTGGAATATCCCTTACGCGTTTCAAAGGTTACAGAAGCATTGTATCCTGTTGATCTCACAAAACTGTCGGTTGTGAAAACTATGGATAGCGCAGTTTCAGAGCTTCTTATGTCTTCGGGGAGGGAAATACCGCAAAGTCTCACTATAATCCGGGAATAGTATGAGATAACATCATATACCTGAAAAGAAAATTGCGACATACGTTAAACCGACGTGGACATTAGGACAAAGAGCACATGCTCTTGAAACATTGGTGTACCGCTATGCACACTTAAAGGTTCTTTATGTTCAAGTCATAGTTATGTTCACAACCAAAGAAATAACAGTTATTGTAAGGGTCTGAAGTTATGTACCCATAGAAAATGTTATTCTTTCCTTGTAACGGGAACCAGAGAAGGGGTGGGCGCTGTTATAAAACGTCATAAATTTGTAGCTGTTACTGGACTCTTCCAGCAAATTTCCTTTTGTCTGTTCTTCACCTATTTAGCCTCAATGAGCGGCAATATGGAGAAAGATTTAATTAGGATTAAATCCTACAACTATCAGACCGAAACAAACAGAAACATTATTCAAATATCGACCTTGGAAAATTTCCATTGGGAATCATCGCTGAGGTTCCACAACCCCCACCTTCATGAAAAACATATGTTACTCATCTGTATCTGCAAAAGTTAATTTCAACATGCTTGTCTTTAAGCAGGCTCTTACATTTCTTACGAAAGAAAAACACTATTATACCAGTATAAAATTGAGGCAAACAAAATGAATACTGGTTTCCATTCAACAGCCCTTAGTTTAAAAACAATGAGAATACAAAATGTAACTGCAATATACTTAAAATTTTGGTTGGCACTTTTTTTAGAGTTTATGATTAAAGAGAAATATTGCATTTGTTTCACAATGAATTTTCATCCTTTTAAAACCAATATTTATTGACTAAGAGTGATAAATAATTGTAAATAAGTCAGTATGGTAGCCTTCTCTTCAAGAAATAAGTTTCCCTCAGATAGAAACTCAGTTGTTTGTTACTCAAGAATAAGTTGTTCACCCAAACTTTCAACATTTCAAAAGATGTAACTTCCACAACTCTTCTTGTGCATATTATTTTTAGGAGATGAAGCTATTGCTGGGGTTCATTGCTGAGACCGAATAATTTGAAAATGACTACACTGTTAAAAATTTCTGTAAATTTACAGACTTTTTTAACTTAAACTTTTTGTATTTTACTTTTAATAGAGATTTTCTGTATCTTTACAGACACTTTGTATTGCTACAATAAAAAAAGGTTGTTTAACATGTATTTTCTGTTTATTTGAAAAACCATTTCTGTCTGCTTTTTTAACCAAATTTTACTGCTTTGTAAAACTTTTTCTGTAAATTTACAGAAATTTTAACAGTATTTTGTATTTTTCTGATTTCACATAAATATACTGTCATTTAACAGACATCCATTTTGTTTTTAAGCTGAAAAAGAAACAAAAATAAGCCCAAACAAACAAATAAGAAATAGCCAGAAAATTTTCAATATATAACATGCATCGTTCTGCGAAGTTTCAGTTTAAAAAAAAAAAAATTGGCGAATTTATGACCCTATTTGAAAATTAACTTATATTTATTATAAAAGCATACTTAGTTATTACGTTCTTAGTTATAAATATCATACAACTGGTGTTTTGTCACACATGTTTAAGTAAAAAGAAATTGTAAGGCCTTAATTTCAGAGCACTGACAATTGGTATACTGATGTCAACTCATCGCCACAGGCGCTCATGCACTTGATCGGAGCAAATTAAAAACGTTTCACAAATTTACTTGAAAGAGTCTGTAAATTTACCACTTTATGACGTAAATCTCATTTTGCATAAATGGGTGGAGCTTATTTTGTAGGCATTTTCCTAACAAAAGGATTGCTGTTGCTTTGAATAATATCTTCTTTGGCGTTTTTTAATCAGGAAATGATAAACTTATTGTTTATCTTGTCTGGAAATTTTTGCAACCAATGTATTTCCATTCTTTGTCATATTTATTTTAAAAACAATTATTATATTGTACAAAAAATGTGACTTTCCAATTACAAAGTTCCTAGAGATGGCAATCTACTTGACAACAATATGACAACAAAGCATCCTCAATGTGTTTTGATTGAAAACAACTTCGTAATGACACATTACGTTGATAAGGAAATACCTGATCTACGTAATGGTGAAGTGTATGTTACGTAATAACATATGAAAGGCAAAAAAACGATATTATAATAAATATTAAAACGTCGGGAATGAAAACAGTAGGCTGTAAATTCACATAAAATTAAGGTAAACAAAACAGAACAATTCTGTAATTCGATTTTACAGTAGAATTTGTAAACTAATTTACATGCAAAAACTGTAAAGAAAAAACAAACCCTTAATGTTTTTTCATGATTACAGTCTGGCTGTAAAAAAAAACATTATTTGGTTGGAAAAAAATTTGCCATAAAAATTATGTAAATTTACAGAGAAATTTTTTAACAGTGTAGAGCTATTTACTTTTAACGCTGTTGAGCCATTTTAAACGCATATTTCCCTTTAGCGGTTCAATAGGCGCATATGGGATTCTTTTCATGAATTTTGTTTCATCTATCGACAAGCTCAAAATCCAGAAGTTCATATATTTCATTTGAAAACTGGATTTGTGCACGGTTCACCTTTGTTAGGCCATGGTTGCGTTGCGTTTTGTATCATTTGTGAAGGTACACGTAAACACACTGAAATATATTGGCTACGTACACATGCTGGCACTCATTGTCTAACTGCCGGTATTGGTAAAACAACATCCTGCATCGAGATGACGCTGATTAAAGGTAAAGAGCAGTCACCCCAAAATTATTTTGAAGCAACAGCTAAATATCACAATTCTCATCCCATTTCTATTCAAAGAATCTTTAATAACATTTTATTATTTCAATAAAACATATTAAAGGTAAACCGAACAGTTTCTTCTGGTAAACTTCACATTTGAGGAGTGGAAATGTTGTCACATGACTCTCAACAGCCAATCATGAAACTGGACAGTCTACTACACTACTTCAAGTTGGGGTGACTGCTCCTGCCCTTTAAACGTCCACTGATGACTCAATTAAATATCAAACTGATGGTGAAGTATTTCTGACGTATACAAATAAATTGTACAATAACCCTAAGCAGGTATGAACACTTTTTACCTCAATAATTGTTAAGTCTCCCGTTTGGACCATTTCGTACCACAAGTTATTAGAACCCACGAAGGCCTTATGTTCTGTTCATGAGAATGAGAATTGACCTACCGATAAACTGTCAAAACCACACAAATAATGATCTTCAACACTGAATGAGGTGAATGATAATCGCACAATCTGTCCAGGAGGTGCCACAATTGAATAAACACACTCAAAGTTGTTGGGGTAAAATTCAGGAAAGCCTGGAGATAACAGGTAACCCTCGTCAAGTAAGACACTGTAAATACATTGTACTGTAAGGTAAAAAAATATTTCCTACGTAATTCATGCCATGTTTTTGCCGATATGCAAATCCCCTAAAACTTCCGCCAATCGGCGGACTTTTGGAAATGAAAAAAAAAAAACATACCGACATAAGATCTCCTCAATTACTTAGTACACTGCACACCTTGCTCAAACAAATGCAGTCAAGCGTAAACAGAATTCTCTTTGGGAAATGCAAAGGCAATAAAAATTTAAAAATCCATGTCATTCGACGCTCTCTGAGACACGAGGTATCATACTGTTTGAAGACATCAACAATTTTTCTGTAACTTAATAAAAAAAATTGTTTCTTAATGATGAAAAAATGTTCTGAAGGTAACGTATAGCCTTGAACAATGCTTCCACCCAGCGTATATTTAAGGAATACACAAACAATAGCCTTTGTTAAGGAATAACTTGGAAAAGAATGGAAGAGATCGTTTTAAAAAAGGACTTAGTAACAAGAGATTTTACGACACAAAACAAGATAATTAAATACTAGCATCTCGAAAGATAAAAACCTTTCCGAATACATATTGTAAAAAAACAAATGTTCGTTCTATCTTTCTTTCTTTAATCTGCCTGATTTATCAGATTTCAATTTTCAATTTTTCATCCAATATGTCTCTTCACTTTGGATACCATGCCGAGAATAATTGAAGAAGTGCCTCTTTTACTAATGACTCTCACTGTTTTATCATGCCATTTTGCAAAAGATCGTGCAAAAATAGCTGCCCACATGGAAGTTGAAAATCCATTTTGGGAAATGGAACTTGTTAGTTACTTTAAAACCAAACCCGGTTTTATATGTTGCAGGTAGGTTTTATTTTGTGAGTGACTTCAAAAATTAAATAAAAATATTATCTTCGTTTGTCAGATCCTTTCATACTTTTAAAACCAACATTTGTAGAATCTGATACAGAATGGTAGACACTAAGAGTGTATCTATTTCCAAAATTACTGGTCCCACGGATTCAGGTATTTCTTGCAAATGAGTACTGAGAAGTGCTTTCAAACATTCCTATAATTAAACTTTTTTATTTCTTCAACTCGTGTAATACATAATACTTCGAACAGTTAATGCTATCACTGGAGTTTTAGTTGGTAAGACTGTAAATTACTTAATTTTAAAACAAAACCTTTGTTGGTTACGGTAGTGCACTTTTTATGCAATATTTTTTTTCAAATATGTTAGCATTTATCATTGCGAAGGAAGTTTAATATCAGTGATATTTTTTCTTAGCAGTATCTCAGTTGTACTTACACTCGTCAAAGTCAGATCGATTCACAAATTTGACGGAGGCTTCGAATCCCTTTCCCTGAGAAAATGCCTTCTCGTATGTGGAGTAAAATATTCGTACAACATTGCTATCGCTTACAACCGGCGGAGGAATTGCCGAGCCACAATTTGCTTCAAAGATGGTTCCAGACGAAGGATCTTCAATCTGTAAACGAAAAAAATAATAAAGTGAATCGGTCAAAAAATGTACTACCCTTAACTTACCCTTAACTTACCAATGTAGCAAATACGAAACGATGAAACTTGCATTCTGAAGTCACTATTCTCAAAATAGACACTGACCATTGAGTGTGTGGCTAAACATAGAAAACATTGCTCAAAAGTGTGCAATTTAACTCCCAATCTGATTCCAGTTCTACGTGCTTCCTCACAACTGGCGGCAGAGTTGGCGGCAATCATTTGGGTTAAGTAAGTTTGTCCTTCACTGTCATTTTGTTTTATGAAATCTTCATGGTTATCTGTACTGAGTTTATTTCGATACAGGATTTTTTTTCTTGGAAAATGCTTTTAACAAAACAAATAACAAAAAAAAAAATCAATTTCTAATTTTGAAAAACTGGAATGAACTTTATCTAAGTTACATTATATTTCGGTGATGCAACATCAAAAGAAACTTACCGCTAATTCAAATAAACATCCAAGGTCAGAATCGTGTGAATCAAAGGCAGTAAAACTAATAACTACTTTTTCATTTTTAGGAGCATTGGCACTTATAAAGCATGGTGTTAAATCAGTGTTTGCAGCAGGAAAGTTTGGAGAGGAAAATACACTCCCACTTAGAGTCAAGGGTAAAGAGCTGACACATGCATCTGAAATAAAAAAAATATTCCGTTTGGTAGATTCAAATTGAACAGATTGTTGAAAAAATAACAATAATGAATATTGTGATAAATGATGTTGATGACGATGACGACGGCGATGACGTTGTCGTCAGCGATGGCGATGCAGATAGCGATAATAGAGATGGCGATGGAGATAGTGGTGGTGATGGTGGTGGTGATGATGATGGTGGTGATGGCGATGATAATGATGGCGTTGATTCCTATGGCGATGGTGATGATGGTGGCGATGGTATTGATTCCTATGGTGATGTAGATATTCACATACTTATGTGACAAATGATCAATCATTCATTTTTAATTTCCATTTTTTACTGACTGATAAATATTTCATGAGTGAAAAAGACACCCTTCAAATTGTATTTTTAAAACCTCCTGACCAGATACGTTTTTTCAAATATTGCATTAACCCGCACTACCTCAACCAACTTAAAAACGGCGCATTGAGTAGTACGTGTTTAAGGGAGAATGCTATCGAATATGAAATTTTAACACTTAACGTAACTTGTGAATGTGAAACTCGGACTAATTGTGCTATTAGTAAGCATTATTATGTTTTAATTGTACCGTCCCCCAAGATGGACACGATAGGATGTTGATATCAGCTCGATATGCACCTTTGAAAGATGCAGACTCTCCTCACACTCAGAGGAGGTGTGTTCATTGCATGGGACCCATGTTCGCAAATGCCCTTCCCCAAGTGGCTCTGCTTTACAAACATATAGGCTACTTTTGCTGCACGTGGACTTTCCAAAACTGCACACTATCAAAAGTGGGAGGTTTGGTTTGGCAAAATCCATACACGTGATTGCAGAGACCAATTAATGACCAAATTTGCGACAAGTTTATGTTGAAAAAATGGGCATATTCGTGCCAACTCAATCGTTGGGCAATTATTGGAAATATACATAATGTTTGCAACCAGTTGGTTAGAAAATGAGACGTAATACTCTATTTAAGTGACTAAATAAATAAATAAAAATAAAAAATAAATAAATAATATTTGCTGAACTCTTAGGCAAATTGTTGGTTGATGGCCGGGACAATAATGGCCGTTACATACGTCTACAGTTGAAGTGGAGAACAAGTAGTCAGTTATATTTTGATCGAAACTAAAAGAGTTTAACTTACTTGGACAATCCAATTCGTCGTTACCGTTAGTACAACTCTGAACGCCATCACACCTTGTATCATTTGAGAGACAGTAGTATGGACTGCACATGACTTCAGAGGGTGAACATGAAGCTGGTGATACAATAGACAAAAACAATGCATGGATAAGAATGTGTCACTGATGTCTTGGGTAAAGATGCCCATGATGTGCACCAAGATAGACGGCAGTAGATACAGAAAGCAGGGAGATGTTATTAAAACCTCCAAGCAGAAAGTAAATTACAGAGAATTCAGAGAATTCACACATACACTCCATTGACTTCTATTCTTTACACCTTGGATTATTCTTCCATAATCCAAAAGGTTTTGCATGACGGGGGAGGTAGAACCCCAGGAGTCCTAATTTTGACCTAGGAAATGTAAGGTATTGACCGAAATACTTGTCAGGAACTTTTCGAGCGCTTCACGAGAACAATCACTGAAGGGCGAATGCCAGTGTGTATATAGGCGTTTAAAAATATTTTTGGTGCCATTTCATTTGTTTTGGTTGCATTGGTCGGTAAAGTTGTTACAAAATGAACACGTTCACGTGACCCTGTCGGAAACACCCCTCTCACTAAATAGGAATATACCTTAGGTGCCTCCGGATTACATAGGGAATCGAATGCGGGGTACACGCTGCCCTTCTCTTGATCCCGTTATGGCTACTGAAAGCATGTACTGGAATGAGTTTTGTTTGGGAATTTATTAAAGGGTCTGATCGCCTACATTCAGAAAGGTTCTAGGGGAGGGTTGTTCCCTTGAGAGATTTTTGAAGATTTCACTACCCTTGGGTTCATTAGCATTTTCGACGTCAATTTTTGTTCTATTGTCCCATCCCCAAAAAGGAAATAATGTTTTCTGCAAAAAAGGAGTCGTGCGCTCCCTAGATCCGACTCTGAACCAGTGGCGGCACCAGCGGGCAGTGGGAGCATGGGGGTTCCACCAGTCAGAACCTTTGCCCCCGGGTGGCCCCACTCAGCTACCAAAGTGCAGTCTAAATTTTCTAAGCTAAGTAATTCAGAAATGATCCTTTAAACAGGTTGAACCGTCCTTAAAGTTTTCAATGTAAAACAGCTGGTCTCTTCAAGGCTCCTTCAGTGATGTCATCTTTTAATTCCTATAAAACAAAAATTTTTCAAATTCCAAATTTAACCTCAAAAGGTAGCATCTATGGCACCAAAGTGCATGTAAGGACACCTGTCGTAAAAATTTACAAAGGGGATGGGCCCATTTCTTGGCCGGCATAGACCTTAGAGAGGGGACAGGGGCGTAGGTCAATTGCCAAGAGCAATAGGTTGCCATTTCTCAAGCAAAAGATGTTTGGTGTAAAATCATTTAGTCGAGAGATCGGACAGTCATATATGCAATTTCATCAGTTCAGCAGATCTTGAATGTAACCAATAGACCAAAATCTGTCCTGCTTTTTCGTGTTACTTCGTGACGCACTTCGGAGGGTCTGATTGAAAAAAATACGAATCGATGGGAAAAGATGAAATAATAACCCATGCAATTACCACAAGCGATCCGCTTGGCCTGTGGATCAAGAAAAAATAAGTAAAAATATTCCTTAAAATTCAAAATCTGGAGAAGGTGAGATAAACACAGACCTTCCACGTTTTAGATAAACTTTTCCTCAACTGGTACTAAAACTGCAGTTGCAGCCTATGATCATGTTCTTAAGGCACTTAAATTATCTGAAATACGCTGTAAAATTTATGAAAAATTAAACAAATTTTCATGCTATTTTTGGTACGTGGGGTAAAAATATGGGGGAGGAAAATGGACACTTTGACTTGAACGAGGAACTGTATATGTCCCTGCTCCGATCCAAATTGTATAATCTGCGTCACTTCAATCTCTGAAAAAAGAATAACACCCTTTAACCCATCTAGTATCACTTTTGTATCGAGGAACGACGAAATCTGGAAGGTGAACAATACGAATACGGGAGAGAATGTCCCTAAGCTCTGTTTCGTGTAATAGGTACTAATATAGGCACTGCCATCTGGGCGCGTGTTGATTTCCAAGTTATAAGTGAATAGTTGTAGCTTTAATTCGGCTTAGCAGTAACTTGCGTGCTCTATAAAAATCCTAAACCTCTACAAACGTTCTAAACATTTGGTGGTCGAACTGTTATTAACGGCTGGGAACGTATTCCCTTCCGAAAAATATCGGAATTCGTGTGCTAAACTTTCTGGTCCCAATATGAGTTCAGTACTGGTTAGTGCCAAACTGAATACTACCGTGTACACTGACCACATTTTGTAAATCCCGATTAAATGCTTCTTGTGACACTCGAAGTGGCCATGTATTAAAATTTTGATCTTTCTGGCAGAAAATCTCATCAGAAATTCCTTCCCCTGGAGACTGGGCGTCATGACATGGCTGATATAGCTTTAGACATTGAGGGCTGGTTTTTCAAGAAAATCGCAAACAGGCCTTCAGTGGTATTTTCACACTACTAGGCATAGGCCTTTCAGGTGGGAGTCGGGGACTGCACTCCTCCTGGAGCAGGGGAAATGCTTATTTCAGGGCACTGACACTTACATGTATTTTAGGGCGGTAACCTGTAGTAGTCAGTTCGACCTGCAACGGACCGTGTCGACATGCGGCCGGGCAAAATAGGACTTGAAAAATATTCAATTCACCGTGCACCCACGATCCGCCTCTCCTTAAAGGTAAGGAGCAGTCCCCCAAAACTTAGTTCGAAGAAAAAGCTAGATAACACAATTTTCGTCTTATTTCTCTTCAAAGTATCTTTCATTACATTTTATGACTTTACTATTGCATATTCAAGGTAAATCAAGCAGTTATTTCAAGTAAATTTCATATTTGAAGAGGAAAAACATTGTCACATGACTCCCAACAGCCAATCATGAAACTGGACAGTCTAATACACTACTTCAATTTGGGAGGACTGCTCTTGCCCTTTAAAAATATCTTCCCGTACGCCTATGTGTATTTTTACCAAGTTTTCACAACTCAGACCAACTTTGAATAAGGGTGTGCCTTACTGTTGAAAAAAGGCCTTTCAAGATGATGGACCTATAGGCTCAATACTTGTTCGTAACTTAGTGCTTCCATGTTAATTAATTCGGAACATGAAATGACGGCACCCGATATGTTTTTTTTTTTTTGAAATATAACAACTTGAAAAATTGGTCAGGAAATTTTTATATTCTATTTCCGCATTTTTAATCTCAGTTTCAGTTGAGCAAAACTTTACTTAAGTTGGACCGACTTCCTTGGTTCAAGATCATTTGGTATCTAATTGTGACCAGGGAGGTGTTTCACGTTTCACGTTCCACTTGAAATGGTTTCTATTTTTTTTTATGATTTTGCTGCCAGCAGAAAAAACATAATTTTGTAATACCTACACCGTTTCGGATTTGTCCAGTTTCCATCAACTTAAAAACAGTGGCGTAGGAAGCGAAATGAAAGTGGGAAAGGGGGGAGGGCGAAACAAGTTTGGACCATGACTCCCATTAAGCAAAACGTAGTTTTGTATGTTATTTTTTCGTTTTTTTCCTTCGAACAAGAATAACTTTTTTAATAGAAAAAAATCTGTTTTTTTTTTAATTTGGAACACTACTGTACTAGGAAAGTAATTTGGGGCGTGTTTGGCACGCCGAAAATTGGGGTCCCTTCACACATTTGTAAATATGGATCTTGCATTGCAGAAAGGAAAGGAAGTTTAAGGGAATGTAATAGGAAATTTGAATATTTGGGGGCAATTGAAGAGTCTAAGTTTCCTATAAGTATACATATGAGATAGCACGTTCATTGTTGTTACATGATGTTATCTAAGGAGTGCGGATTATTGCTCAAATTCTCAGCGACATTCAAAGAGGGTTTCAAGTGATACCTTTTGTAAAATACCCTTTGCATTTAAAGGGCAGCCCCTTTGGTCGATGATGGAAGTTGGTCAAAACTCAGGGAATTATATACCCTTTTTATAAACCAAACCCTTTTGAAAACCTTTTACCTTTTGGAAACCGTTGAAACCTTTTGGTTAATTTGGACAAAAGGTCTCAACGGGAATTAAGTTCAGCATGGCCGGTCTATTTAGGCCTATCCTCTCAAGTTGTTTAGATGGACGGAGTTTTACGTGACGGCCCGTATGGCCAGTTTCTAACCAACTGGTTTATGTCGAGCCGCCACGGCCTGGCTTTTTTCAGTTGTGACTAACTGGTTTGTTTTTCCTAATTGCTTATGCTGATCACCGAGACAATGGCAGTAGGCCGGTGTTTCTCGGTGTTTCTTACAGTCTTCAGTATGACCCGGCCAAGACTCGAACTCCCGACCTCCTAACTGCAAGTCCAGTCGCGGATCCTCACATTCAAAAAAAGGGGGATGACCTTCTAGAATAAAAAAACAGGGGTGTGAGGGAGTTGCACTGGTAATTTTCCATATGTTTTATGTTGATGAGCCTGAAGTCTATTCATATCTATTGATATCCTTACGGGACGTATCCCTTCTCTCTGTTTCTTGGTTTTCATGTCATGCGTGTTTATTTTCTTCCTCGTTTCTATTCCAAATTTTTATTCTTATTTTCTTCTATTTCATTTTCCTTCTTCGCTGTCCCTTCATTTCTCGTTCCTGTTCCTGATATATTCAACCTTTTCCTCAGAGGAGGGGGAAGTCGTTCTACTCCCCTGTTTTCCCCCTCCCGTCAATTAATTGACGTAAAAGTTCATTCCTATCAATTTTACTGACCGTTGCACTGTGCACTATGCACGGCATTGTGTAGACTTCGTACGTGTCCGAAAATTCGTGGAACTAGTATATACAATGAATGTTGGCCACAAAAAGCCAACAATTCATCCTCAGATTTCTCTTCGTAGGCCAACTCGTTCGCTTGTGGTAGTTGATATTATGTTCACAAGGTTAAAATTTGTAATTTTTATGCCGACCCTCCGATGTGCGTCACGAAAGTCAAAACAAAAGCAGTTTTTCGTGTACGGCCCGCTGCCTACACGATTCATAACAGAGAAACATTAGCATATTTTCAATTCCGTTGTAAAGTTTCCCCCTAAAGAGATTCAAGACCATTTTATCCTATAGTAGTGGTACATTTTATGTAATTATTCTCTGATAAATTAGCAGGTTACTGTTTTTAGTACCTGAAGGAAGAGCTAAAATAAAGACTGCTGTAGATTCTCTTTGCAAGGATGAAAACAAAATTTTCGGCCATCTGAGGGATCGCGATGTTTCAAAATTCTGCGCCAACTAATGGTGGCGGCCTGCTCACAGATAGTCTTTCGTGCAAACCATCTTTTTCGATTCAAAGTATTTCAATAACATTGTGATCACTTTGCATGTTGCGAACTTATTTTGAAGGAAGCATTTTACTGCAAACGACAGAAAAGATAGCGACAGCTTAGATTCTATGAATAAGTCCAGAAAGTGCTATTTCCCGCCATCTACAGGGTATGATTTTTTCAAAAATTTTGTACACTTCGAGCCAACTTATATTTTTTTCCAAGCAAGAAAACCCCCAAACTGAAATGCTCCCATACACCTATGCCGATCCCTGACGCTCCACTATTTTGACTTCTAAAAGTAAGAGCATCAGACTTGCACTTGGAAGGTTGGGAGTTCAAGTCCTCGCAAGTTCATACTGGAGACAATTTAAAGGCCCTATTTTCCCAACCCAAACAGTACCAATTCTCCCAACCTTCTAAATTAAGCCCCTCCCACAATTGTCTGAAATTCACCCTTATTCAAACACAATTCATTTTATTGCTTCAGGGTGAGCATAGAAAGCTCAAAGTGTATTATCAATACACTCTCCGAACAGTTCATGCTATGAAATATAAGCTTTGGTAATCTGCATTGTTTGAATTAGCAGTCAATCAAAAAACTGAGCCAATTGAGAGTTTCTGTTACCCCATACTAGAAGTGCAGTTTGGGGTGAGAGGATTGTCCCTTTAAAACGGAACCAGTTGGCATTACGCTTGGTGCTCAGCATAAGCAATGGTGTAGGGAAAACAAACCAGTGAGTAACAACTAAAAAACCGTGGCCAGCTCAACTTGAACAAATTGGTTGGAAACTACGCTGTAAAAATCCATTTTACTTAACCTAACCTAACCTAACCTAACAGTACGCTAATTTAGAAACAAATTTTATTTCAAACAGGTAGAGAGCGTGGCATTAAATTGAGTGTAAAGACAAAAAAAAAACTATTTTATCCCCATTGACCAACAAAAAACAACTGTCAAGACTTCTGTCAAAGTAAAAAATCTTGCACCACTTTGCATCTAAGTTCCTTAAAAAAGCCAAAAAGTTTCAAAGGGGACGGGGACCCCCCTCACCTAAGACCCCACCCCCATTCCGGTGAACACTCAACATACTGCATACCCCCTTCCTTCCATAGAAAATATGCCTACACCACTGAATCATTGCACTGGATGGTAGATTATGAATCAGAATACACCTAACCTGAGGCTGAATTTGGATTCAGAGATATTATAAAACCTTGGGACTTCCGGGGCTTCGTCACCTGGAACCCACCGCCGGCCCTTCGGCGGGCCCCGGGAACCCACCCGCATAGACTCGCGCTTCGCGTGAAATTACTTGTCTCAACAGTTTCTCGTTCCCGCCATTAACCTCCCCCCCCCCCCCTCCACTTTAAAATATCTTGGTGTCACCACTGCCCTCAGGCTGAACTCATGAGAAAAATTGTACGACCCAACTCAAGAAGGTTGTTTGTACAATGGTGTAGTCATATAACGTGTAGTCGTATACGTTTTTCGAGGGAAGCGCATAAACATTTCTTTTCGGAGGTGTTTTAACTCATTCAAGAGAAATACCTAAACAAATTAACTGTAAGTCATAGCGTTAGAACTGACTGTTGTCGATGGTGTCGGCTCTAGGATATTGATTAAGCCTTTGGTGGTGCACTGGCATGCACGGGATTTACACCGGGGGTGTTCTGCAACAAGAAAAAACTTTGCAAAGCAAGCAAATCCGCAGCTGAATAATCACAACTATACACCTCGTGTATTTGGGGAATAAATGGAGAGGTTAGTGGTACTTGCCATAAGAAGAAGATATTTCTAAAGAAAAACAAAATACAGAAAAAAGGTAAGAATTATGATAAGGTGGCATTGCACTTAACCCTTTACCGTTGTTTGGGTCCTTTTGGACCCATGCGGGGAGCTCGGCTGTCACCCACCTTTACTGTTTCACGCGGAGCTCGAAACTGCGAGTAGCTACCCGAAAATTCGGCCACAACAACGAGAGAGACAATAGTTTTAGGTCACGGGGTCAATGGCCTACGGAAGCCGATGCGGGGCGGGGTACGTCCGTTTTTCCGCCCACTCCCGAGGCGCGCAAATATGCCCCGATCGGAGCACAACGGTAAAGGGTTAAGGAGCTGAATAGGGGCGTACTTCCAAAACAAATATGTCATCTTAAAAGAGATGTTTATCCTCAGTGTGTGGCTAATTTTTAAAAAGTCAATGTTATTGCCTTTTATTACCTCATTCAATACAACTTCCGTTTTGCACTTGCACAAATCGATTTTTGAATTACTTGTTCAGCGCAGAGTGCACTGAAATTTGGGTAATATGATAAAAAAAAAAAGAAAAAAAGAAAAAAAAAAAACGGTTAACATACGTTTATTTATAGTTCTAGGGCCACCTCACATCTCCCTCCACAAAATGTGTGTCCTAAAACAATGTTTAAATGATTTTATTTTAGGGGTTAAACACCCTATACGGATAAATGTCTACCACATCGCTTCATTTTGAATCAGTTCATTTTGGAAAACTAGGAATTACTTACTTGGGCAATAACGCTCATCTTCACCTCCAGGACAGTCAGGAACACCGTCACATCGGCAGGTGTAAGGGATGCATGAATTGTCGCTATAGCAGCGGTATTCTCCTGGTTCACATCTACCTGTCAAAGTCAAATGCACAGAGAAAGTGGTTAGTACTCGTTTAGCTTGCAAGGAATTAGCGTAAGTGAAATGCTTTGCTCGCTTACCGTGTAACTTCGTCAGATACTTAATGCTTTTTGACTAAATGAACATCAATATCTCTATGGCTTTACATTTATTTTAAAGACAAAACTTAACATTTCGGGAGATAACCAGTTTTCGGGGGAAAATGAGTTTTCCTCAAATCGGGGGAAAGTTTGACCGTCACAACGGTATGAATATTCATGAGCACCAAGTGTTTACCTCTTCACAGTCGTTGATTTGCTTAACAAATGATTATTTATTTAAATGTGACATCATAGTTAAGACACAAAGGGTGAAACTTCAAGGGACCTTCAACAGCGCATTAAAAACAAAAATGCTTGTGCAATCCACTTGTTCAAGTTGAAGTTCAAGTTCAATTTATTCTGACATAACGCCCCAATATGGGGTACAAGAGAATGAGAAAAGTAAATAACAAAGTGAACACAATAATTACTTAGGAAGAAAAAGAGAATAAAGTAGTGAAAAAAGAAAAAGGGGAAGAAGAAAGCATCGCTCATACTGATACAGTACAGATAGTAAATCAAGAAACTGGAGAGAATATAATAAGGATAATAATAATACAATAATAAAAACAATAACAATGGTGAAAATGCGAAAAAAGCACAAAACGTATGGCTGTGTCGAGTCTATAAATGAAGCTTATAGGACAAAGAACGCAGCAAAATTATCCGATATCTCAAAATCGGCGAGGTGAACAACTAGGCTTTTGTATGTCCCTATCAACAGAGATTTTAAATATGCCCAAATTTCTCTTTCCGAAAATCGATAAAAATTGCATGGTTGTTTTGAACGTTTTTATCTCCGTTGAATTTGCGCGGTAGGATCGCAATGCAACATGGGACATATTTGAAAATGGCGCCATTCATGGCAAAATATTCTCCCGATTTAGTGAAACTTGATTTCCTTCGAAAGCGGTTACTGATTACTGATTAAGCAATATGTTAGAGATTAAAAAGAATTGACTAATATGCATATTTTAGGCATTTTTAAATAAAGTTTGTAATATTTTGATGGCATGCAATAAAATTCAGAGGGTTTATGTTTTCCATGTGCGCCCATTACTTTTAAACACTTCGTACAGTTGCTATCGTGACGTCGTCGTGGCAAGTCCAGTTCCAGTTTATCAGTCTAAACCCAAGGAGTTAATTATGAATGGGCACATCGGCTGACACCAGCCTGGCTTTTTGCGCTATTTTCTGCGGACTAGATGAGAACTTACTATAACAGGGGTCTTCGTCTTCACCTTCTAGGCACAATGGGTATCCGTCACAAACAAAGAATCTTGGAAGGCAAGTGCCGTCGTCGCAAACAAAATCAGACGGTTCACACGTACCTGCATGGAGTACAAATAATCCGACTTTTCCTCAATACGTTATTTGCATGAAAATGACATTTAGACTTTAAAATTTCCTGCTAATGTCAAGTTTTTGCGGTGTATGTGGTTCTGATGATTACATTACGGTAGTTGGATCAACGCTGTTAGTTTGTTTAAGCGAAGAAAACAGTACATTATTTGCAGATATTAAAGATTGATCACCTATAATTTTAGCGTAAATGGTTTCTCTGAAAGGTGTTGTTACATCCGATCGGTAATGTAAAAACAACAGAAAATATAAAAAATAACCGGTAATGTTAAAATCCTTTGAACCGAAAATGTTTAAAACATTTACCGTTAATGTAAAAAAAATCGAACCGATTATGTAAAGGCCTGTCTACACGAGCAACATTTGCAAAACATTCCCAAAAACATTTCCAAAACATCCACTTGCAACAAATCCAAAACATGCTTGTTTTCGGTTTGTTGCACAGTGTAGACAGGGTATACAGTATGTTTTGACAGTGTTTTGAAAATGTTGCAAAAGAAATATCTTGTCAGTTCTTTTCAAAACATTTCCAAAACATTTTCAAAATGTTTTCACATTGTTTTTAGTCTACAACGTGCAACAAACCGAAAACAACGTGTTTTGGGTTTGTTGCAAGTGAAATGTTTTGAGAATGTCTTACAAATGTTGCTCGTGTATACAGGCCTTAAAAAGAAAACAAGAGGGCAATCCAGGAAGTTGCATATCTCATCGCTAACATGTGCTCAAGTTGGTTACAGAACTTGACCTATTTATGTACTAGAAGTTTTATCTGTGCTGTTTGTATGCTACAGTAGAATGTCATTGGCAAAAATAACCATACTAAAACTCCATGCCACAATCCCTTGAAATTCCTATTTGAAGTCCAAGGGAAGTGATTTTTCCTTCGAAGGGACGGAAGTTTTTTCCGTAAGATATCGAGGGCAAAGAATATGGCACAGACCAATCAAGTTCTTGGAACAGGCGCACCCCTTATTCCAAAAAACATCATTTGGATTTTAAAGTTCTGACACCGGATTATATAAGAACTGCAGAAATAGGCTACCCAATCTTTGTAACGCTTGCCCTTTTAATCCAGTAGGCCTATCTAAGATTTTGGAACAAATTTATTTTTTAAGATGCTGTTGTTCCCTTGCAACACTATGAAAAGAAAACAACGAGCTTGGCTGTTACTTACACTAAACTGATACGGATATGAACGCAACGATTATAAAAGTTAGACGATTTCGGGCACGCTTAATTAGATAAGTGCGTAATTTTTATTATTCAGCCGCTAGCTGGGCGTATACTTCATTTTGACGCGATGGCAAACTTCATCTGTGTCGAGCTGATATGGACATCAAGTCCGTCTCAATTAAAAAACTGGGCGTGTGCGCGATGTTGAACGTGTGGCGTTAGAAGATTTCCGGGCGACGCACAAACTTTTTCTGTGTACTGGCCCGTGGCCAATCCGAGCCCGGATTTTGATTTTTTTGGCGATGCTTCAGAACCGCCAAGTTTTAAGGGCACTAATATGTAAGATAGGTAGGCCCTATGCCTAACCTAATGTTAGTTACCCACAGTTTCATATCTTGGGTTATAACTCAAGCCTATGAATGGCGTAGGTCTAGCCCCAGACCTACAATCTTGGACAAAACTGTTGGGACACTTTGCCATAATATTCTTGAATTTCAGTTCAAAGGCTTACATGCTTACCCTCCCCCGCTCCCCCTTTCAATGTTGCGCTGAAAGATTGACTGCACGCCCTGAATAGGCTAACTGTGGTCAACATTGCGAAGGGGAGCGGGGGTGTCCCAAGGAGTTTTGTCCAAGATTGTCTGAGATCCACGAGTATTATTTACGAGAACAAATTCAATAGATAATGCTTCATTTTTCGGGCCGACTTTTTCGGAAAAGTTTTTTCGTAGGCTTATAGGTCTGAGGATTTTAGCATGAAGAGTTGTTTTAATGTGTTGTTTGATTCATTTGTATACATTTATTTAGAGTCGGGACGATAATAAAGAATAGACTGTTGCAGGTATTCTTGGGGAATTTGCATCTCGTAAGCCATGGGCAGAGGTACGGGCAGAACCCCTACCAATTCCTCCTCGTAATACAGATGCAAAACCAATTGAAAAACATGTTGAAACTTGGAGGAGGCAATTTTGGAGCCAATAATTTAATATTTGAAATATGGAAAGAGACTTTTGAATATTTTCCAGGCCCGGGTAATCGCCATACGTTCTATTCCGATAGATACTTTATATGTATATATACCTGTATACATATAACCAAAACAATTTCTTGATAGAAAAGTCTGACTCCTACTGCAAACTGGTGTTAAGGAGACGAGATTTTAACTGAAAGAGCGCCACGATCTACCATGGAATGTAAAAGGCACATCTGAGATCCAAGCTTTTTAAAATATAACGATGGTAGATCGTTAGTTAAGGCTGGTTTTTGGCATATTTTGAAGCAAATTACACCCCTGTGACTCCATTTTTCACGTTAAATGAAACTGGTTACGCATGCTTTTTCCCTCTTTAAACCGAAGCAATTTCATTGCGTTTTGCTTCCAAATTTGCTTTCAAAATAAATGGTAGACCGTTGGGTTAAACTTATCTTTCACTGCCGGTCTCGTCAAGTTCGCATGTACGGCATATTTTTTCTTGAGAAAACACGGTAAATTACGTCCAAATGAAGTAATTATAGGCAGGATATATCAGTGCCTCTGCTCTTCAAAATGCACTTATCAGGTAACAATTCACTGTTTTGAACAAACTTAAAATACATAAACACGAACATTTTTTCACTATTCTTTTTATTTTAAGACAGCGTAAACCAAACACAAGTCACCGTTGAGAACAGCTACATGAACGATCGGGCGCTTAAATTATTCCCTTTTGCAAATCAACCCATCAGGACAAAATGACACTTTCTACTGTGTGACGCGAGTAGTTCTAACTTGCCGAAATTCTCAGACAATCTTGGACAAAACTGTTGGGACACTTTGCCATAATATTCTTGAATTTCAGTTCAAAGGCTTACATGCATCTCCCCGCTCCCCCTTTCAATGTTGCGCTGAAAGATTGACTGCACGCCCTGAATAGGCTAACTGTGGTCAACATTGCGAAGGGGAGCGGGGGTGTCCCAAGGAGTTTTGTCCAAGATTGTCTGAGATCCACGAGTATTATTTACGAGAACAAATTCAATAGATAATGCTTCATTTTTCGGGCCGACTTTTTCGGAAAAGTTTTTTCGTAGGCTTATAGGTCTGAGGATTTTAGCATGAAGAGTTGTTTTAATGTGTTGTTTGATTCATTTGTATACATTTATTTAGAGTCGGGACGATAATAAAGAATAGACTGTTGCAGGTATTCTTGGGGAATTTGGTATCTCGTAAGCCATGGGCAGAGGTACGGGCAGAACCCCTACCAATTCCTCCTCGTAATACAGATGCAAAACCAATTGAAAAACATGTTGAAACTTGGAGGAGGCAATTTTGGAGCCAATAATTTAATATTTGAAATATGGAAAGAGACTTTTGAATATTTTCCAGGCCCGGGTAATCGCCATACGTTCTATTCCGATAGATACTTTATATGTATATATACCTGTATACATATAACCAAAACAATTTCTTGATAGAAAAGTCTGACTCCTACTGCAAACTGGTGTTAAGGAGACGAGATTTTAACTGAAAGAGCGCCACGATCTACCATGGAATGTAAAAGGCACATCTGAGATCCAAGCTTTTAAAATATAACGATGGTAGATCGTTAGTTAAGGCTGGTTTTTGGCATATTTTGAAGCAAATTACACGCCTTCTGTGACTCCATTTTTCACGTTAAATGAAACTGGTTACGCATGCTTTTTCCTCTTTTTAAACCGAAGCAATTTCATTGCGTTTTGCTTCCAAATTTGCTTTCAAAATAAATGGTAGACCGTTGGGTTAAACTTATCTTTCACTGCCGGTCTCGTCAAGTTCGCATGTACGGCATATTTTTTCTTGAGAAAACACGGTAAATTACGTCCAAATGAAGTAATTATAGGCAGGATATATCAGTGCCTCTGCTCTTCAAAATGCACTTATCAGGTAACAATTCACTGTTTTGAACAAACTTAAAATACATAAACACGAACATTTTTTCACTATTCTTTTTATTTTAAGACAGCGTTAACCAAACACAAGTCACCGTTGAGAACAGCTACATGAACGATCGGGCGCTTAAATTATTCCCTTTTGCAAATCAACCCATCAGGACAAAATGACACTTTCTACTGTGTGACGCGAGTAGTTCTAACTTGCCGAAATTCTCAGACAATCTTGGACAAACTGTTGGGACACTTTGCCATAATATTCTTGAATTTCAGTTCAAAGGCTTACATGCTTATCCTCCCGCTCCCCCTTTCAATGTTGCGCTGAAAGATTGACTGCACGCCCTGAATAGGCTAACTGTGGTCAACATTGCGAAGGGGAGCGGGGGTGTCCCAAGGAGTTTTGTCCAAGATTGTCTGAGATCCACGAGTATTATTTACGAGAACAAATTCAATAGATAATGCTTCATTTTTCGGGCCGACTTTTTCGGAAAAGTTTTTTCGTAGGCTTATAGGTCTGAGGATTTTAGCATGAAGAGTTGTTTTAATGTGTTGTTTGATTCATTTGTATACATTTATTTAGAGTCGGGACGATAATAAAGAATAGACTGTTGCAGGTATTCTTGGGGAATTTGCATCTCGTAAGCCATGGGCAGAGGTACGGGCAGAACCCCTACCAATTCCTCCTCGTAATACAGATGCAAAACCAATTGAAAAACATGTTGAAACTTGGAGGAGGCAATTTTGGAGCCAATAATTTAATATTTGAAATATGGAAAGAGACTTTTGAATATTTTCCAGGCCCGGGTAATCGCCATACGTTCTATTCCGATAGATACTTTATATGTATATATACCTGTATACATATAACCAAAACAATTTCTTGGATAGAAAAGTCTGACTCCTACTGCAAACTGGTGTTAAGGAGACGAGATTTTAACTGAAAGAGCGCCACGATCTACCATGGAATGTAAAAGGCACATCTGAGATCCAAGCTTTTAAAATATAACGATGGTAGATCGTTAGTTAAGGCTGGTTTTTGGCATATTTTGAAGCAAATTACACCCCTGTGACTCCATTTTTCACGTTAAATGAAACTGGTTACGCATGCTTTTTCCCTCTTTAAACCGAAGCAATTTCATTGCGTTTTGCTTCCAAATTTGCTTTCAAAATAAATGGTAGACCGTTGGGTTAAACTTATCTTTCACTGCCGGTCTCGTCAAGTTCGCATGTACGGCATATTTTTTCTTGAGAAAACACGGTAAATTACGTCCAAATGAAGTAATTATAGGCAGGATATATCAGTGCCTCTGCTCTTCAAAATGCACTTATCAGGTAACAATTCACTGTTTTGAACAAACTTAAAATACATAAACACGAACATTTTTTCACTATTCTTTATTTTTTAAGACAGCGTAAACCAAACACAAGTCACCGTTGAGAACAGCTACATGAACGATCGGGCGCTTAAATTATTCCCTTTTGCAAATCAACCCATCAGGACAAAATGACACTTTCTACTGTGTGACGCGAGTAGTTCTAACTTGCCGAAATTCTCAGACAATCTTGGACAAAACTGTTGGGACACTTTGCCATAATATTCTTGAATTTCAGTTCAAAGGCTTACATGCTTACCCTCCCCCGCTCCCCCTTTCAATGTTGCGCTGAAAGATTGACTGCACGCCCTGAATAGGCTAACTGTGGTCAACATTGCGAAGGGGAGCGGGGGTGTCCCAAGGAGTTTTGTCCAAGATTGTAGTCTACATACCGTTAACCAGCTTCAGATTTCAAGTCTAGTCCTAGGTTTGAATTTAACTTTCATACTACTAGGCCTAACAGTTACAATAACTTTGGAGTGAAATCAACTGTCTGCATAGACCATATGAGAACACTCTAGATATATGGGCCATCAAAGTGCGAGCAGGAAATTAAAAATCTCACTGCAGCATACAAGCTAGTGAAAAAAGAACTTGAGTTGTGAAGACGAGACTGCTACTACGAAGTACTAACCTACGAGTCTAGCTTATTTATATATATAATTATTATATATAGAGGCTTTGCAATTGCGTCACGGAGCCGCCATGCTGGAGGACATTCATGCCAAATACACGTGGCTTTGTGCCGAACGCACTGCACAGTGTGCACTGTGATATGCACGGTGTGTACAAATTCAACGAGCAAGCGCGTCCCGTATGGTTTACTACGTAGTTACATGTACTCCAACATGGCCGCCGGAGAGTATTATGACGTCATGTGAAAAGCCTCTATAATTATTATAATATATATAAATTGATGAAAAAGGGCTAGATACAAAACATTACAGTGGGAATGACAGGGCCGAGGAAGTTCCTCGGTAACTGTTCTTTGGGTACACCTTGACATAAAGTGAATGATGTCTCTACTAAATTATGTCCATAAATACCGAAATACGACGTTTTGATCTCCCATTTACAGGCCAGGCTCAGTTCATTTGAAATTCGAGAGCTCACAGTCATCGAATCATGTGCATGGTAACGCGTGTTAGCGCATACATAATTGCAAACACTATTGCTACGATAGCAGAGAGCGTGGCCACTGACTACATTGTGAATTGTGCATTGCAGGGTTACTGCTTAGTATTCGCAATAGCATCTTCATCAAACAGCTCATACAGTAAAGACGCGCTCGTAGTGGGGACGCGCTTTTTGTGCTCTGGCCATACATATTCATAGCTGCTCTTTATAGCAATCGAACCCCGTCTTTCTTGCACAAAATCAGAACTATTTTTACCCGCGCGCATGTACACGCGAACATATTGGCCAATGATTTGCTCCGAATCCCCACCATGGTCCGCGCCTTGCTCTGTATGTTGGACTCTGTTTTGTGATGCAATCGTTTTCATGAGGTTGCTAAGATAAGATAACTTTACCAAGCGTTACATCAGTTCCACATCTAGATGCGCACCGTAGGGCGGGGTTTGTGCGTCATCATAAAAGTCAGGTGAACTGTTGCGGCATTTTTCGAAATTGGATTTTGAACGCAGTTTTCCTTCGAATATTATTTATGCCGAATTGTACGGGTTTTTAATGGGGTGTGAGATGATATTTGTAAAATACTGTATCTAATCTTGCAATATACAAAAGTTTTTGTGGCCGTGTCATGCCCACTTTAACCTTTGACAATCTGTAACGTGAACTATGTCCCTGGTTGCCATGACAACCACACATATCGGTACAACTTATCATACCTAGGCTATTACACTTGAACTTTCAGATTTGTGGGATGCTTCCGTTAAGAATTAAAATGAATACAAAAAAGTATTTGACCCCCTTTCACGTGACCTTTGACCTTGGTTGCCATGGAAACTACATATTTTGGTAGAACTAGTCTACCCTATTATACTTGTGACTTTTAATGTAAATGAAGGTTTCCTTTTGAAGTTTTAGTGCAAAATAGTAAAAAAGATGGTTTTTAACAGAATGTGACCTTTGACCTTTACTTCCAAGAGTCTGGGAGACATATTGTCCTACCCTGGGGTAGTCACTTACCACTTTTGAAAAGAATCAGTTCAGCCCAGTAGGAGGATTTTGGGGAACAAAAACGTTGTTTTACGAACAAATTATCACTTGAAATTTTTTTGTTCCACTCTACCACTTGTTCTTTGACGGTTGTTGCTACGGCAACTACGTATTTTGGCAGGTCTAGATGCAATCATCATTTGTGTGAGGTTTCGTGTCTGGAGAACGTTTACTTTTGAAAATATAGCAGAAAATGTGATTTCTCCTTTTACACTTACCCGTTCGTGCTCAGTTTTTTACTGTGTAGCCCTAATTACTATTTTTTCCGGACCTAGTTCTTGTCTATTTTGTTCCCCCTTTTTTCCGACCATGTTCGATTTGTACGTGCACTTGTTCATCCAGGACGCTATTTTTCTTTTTTTGATTTGTGTCCTTCGCACTCATGTTTTCCGACAGTCACTTTCGTTCGGTTCTGTTTTAACAGCGATCGCTTCGGATTTGATGTTTTTCGTGTCCAATTGTCACAGTTGGATGTCCAGTTTGGTTTTTGCCACCTGAAGAAGGGTTTATACCCGAAACGTCGTGGAGTTTTCCGCAAACTTTTAAGCACTTTTTACTACCTCTTTTCGACCTATATATATATATATATGTATATATATATATGTATATATATATATATATATATATATATATATATATATATATATATATATATATATATATATATATATATATATATATATATATATATATATATATATATATATATATATATATATATATATATATATATATATATATATATATATATATATATATATATAGTAGGTCGAAGTTGATCGAAGTTAGAATGCGTAGGTCGAAAGTGTTGTAGTAATAAATTCGATCCTGAATTTTTATACCGATCCAAGATAGAGTATAAACTCTTATCAAAGAAGGAACGGTTGAAGAAAAACACCAGAGAGAAAAATTGAGCCGCACGGGGGACCGAACCCACCATCCTCCGCTTTCCGGGCAGAGTGTATGACCACTACGCTAGAACAGCTCGTGATTCACAGAAGCGACAACAGGCTATAAATACCCAGCGTGAATCAATTTTCTCTCCTTGTTACCATGGTGCTCCCAAGCGGGATGAATAATCAGTGGGTCGAAGTTGGTATATCGAAGTTAGAATGTGTAGGTCGAAAGTGTTGTAGTAATAAGTTCGATCCTGAATTTTTTTATACCGATCCAAGATAGAGTATAAACCTCTAAACCTATAAACCTTAAAGTATATTTTTTATTTTATAAAATAAAAGTATATATATATATATATATATATATATATATATATATATATATATATATATATATATATATATATATATATATATATATATATATATATATATATATATATATATATATAATATATATATATATATATATATATATATATATATATATATATATATATATATATATATATATATATATATATATATATGTATATATATATATATATATGTAGGAGTCAGCATCGTTTTTTCACCTCAGCCAGATTTTCCAGCTTTACCAATTTGATTTATATATTCCACGCAGTTGTCGCCAGCGTTTATTTTCACTTCATCTCTGCTTTCACAGGTTTCTGTATCTCTTCGGAGATCCGCTGGCGAATAAACAATTGTGTTCAGCTGGATAGCATCAACTTTGATCTTTGGTTGGGCTTGCGTCAAACTAGAACTAGTGCTGTTCCAAAAAATTAGGCGCCTGCTCAGGAGGTGAATTGCGAGTTGCTTCATCTGTCATTTGAACAAAGGCCAAACCAACTTGGCGTCATGGCTCAGTGGTTAGAGCGTCCGCACTAGAAAGCGGGAGGTCCCGAGTTCGAATCCCGTTGGAGTCAGCATCGTTTTTTCACCTCAGCCAGATATTCCAGCTTTACCAATTTGATTTATATATTCCACGCAGTTGTCGCCAGCGTTTATTTTCACTTCATCTCTGCTTTCACAGGTTTTTGTATCTCTTCGGAGATCCGCTGGCGAATAAACAATTGTGTTCAGCTGGATAGCATCAACTTTGATCTTTGGTTGGGCTTGCGTCAAACTAGAACTAGTGCTGTTCCAAAAAATTAGGCGCCTGCTCAGGAGGTGAATTGCGAGTTGCTTCATCTGTCATTTGAACAAAGGCCAAACCAACTTGGCTTCATGGCTCAGTGGTTAGAGCGTCCGCACTAGAAAGCGGGAGGTCCCGAGTTCGAATCCCGTTGGAGTCAGCATCGTTTTTTCACCTCAGCCAGATTTTCCAGCTTTACCAATTTGATTTATATATATCCGCACTTTTATATATATATATATATATATATATATATATATATATATATATATATATATATATATATATATATATATATATATATATATATATATATATATATATATATATATACCTTAGACCTTAGACCTCAGGCCAATTTTCCTCAAACATAGGCATCCTCTTATACTGAAAGAGGATTTATTTTGCTCTGACCACTGAGCCATTGAGACCTATGTGATTGAGCGCGGTCAACTTAACCCAACAGTATTTATAATTAGTTGACCGCGATATATATATATATATATATATATATATATATATATATATATATATATATATATATATATATATATATATATATATATATATATATGGTAACTTAATTCAGAAAAGTTCTTGATCATAAATTTATCGTTGTCATACTTTTTCCTTGTGACGACGTTATTTGTAATCTTCATAAAGGATCAGGGTCGTAGCCAGGGCGCGTCCGATTTGGGGACACAATATATATATTAAAATATGTGCGGTACCGGTAGGTTGTTCAAGTTGTTTGGTGTGTGTGTTACATTTTTCCTTAGCAATAAAATTTGAACCTGTACTTTGCATTTGGGGGGCACGTGCCCCCGTCCCCCCGCCACCCCCCCCCCCCGTGGCCTGTTAAGGATTAAGCGGAGATGAAGATGATAATAGAATTGTCACTCATAGTTAGATCCAACTGCTTCACGGGACATTTGCAATATGATTCACACCCTGTACTAAGCTATTAATCATCCGTGCCAATAATACGTTTAATGACGGCCTGTAAAACTATAAAAGTGTTCTCTATTGATCTTTTTAATACACCTTGCCACATATATCGAGTAGAAAGAGAAATTTAAAAATCCAACTTTTTATGTCACACTTGCTTATCCAAAAGAAGGCCAGCTTAGAGTTCTTCACCATGACATAGACACCATTTTTAAACCAGAATGCAAAAGTGCATTGAAGGTTCGATGATATATACATTTCTTATCAATATCTAGCCAAGAAATTCCATGCAAAAGGGATATAGCGCTAGCATTTCGTGGTTAGCAACCACTGGCTACACAAGCAGTCAACGTTAAATTTTCCCGCCGTATATATGTACTGTGTAAATGTAAAGGGGTTCCAACTTCAAGTTCAAGGTAAAGTCTAAAAAAACCTGTACTAGTCTATTAAAGACAAAAGAACACTCCCATACTGATAATTGATAGAAAGGGAACAACGTCGCCAAACATTAACGTGAACAATCCTTTGATGTTTCGAACTCGACCTTCCTGTTATGGGTCTTGCTCGTTATGCATACGTCTGTTCAGAGCCTGTGGCAACTCTCTGGTCTGTTCGACATCATCTAAAAGGAACACATATACATGATCGTAACTAAAAAGGCCGAAAAATGTAGTCAGTACGGATAAATAGTTCAACTAAACGTACTGCAAGGTTATAAAAATTACAAGAGAACTTACTCGGACAAGAGAGCTCGTCTTCAGCATCGTCACAATTTGGGTAATTGTTACAAACTAGGAAAGGTGGGAGACATGTTCCATCGTTACATTCAAAGTAAGGTGTTACACAAGTACCTGTTTCAGAATAGAATATATTGTAAAGAAAATATCATTTAATGTGTAAAAAACGCCTTAGATTGTATCATTGAATCATGGAATCGATCCAGAATAAGATCAAAGTTCGCATGAATGGCATTAGGTGACAGAATGTAGAATCGATCTCTGCCATAATTAGGTATGTGCAAAACACTTGGGCACCATAACTGTTCTTTGCAAAAATCACTTCGTATCATCTGAAAAAAACCTTTGGCACTGCAATTCTGCATACATCATCTATGGGACGCCATTGTAGGAAATGAAATTTAAGTTTCTGAAAAGTGTATTTCACAAACAAAATTTGTTCGATACAGTTCAACATGTACAGCGCTTACCATGGCTGCAAAATGTTGCATACCAAGAAGACACGAAGAACATATGCTAATCCAAAAAAATAAAAAAACCACTACTTTTAAGACTCAAGCCAGTGGTTTCAATCCAGGTTACGGATAACTTAGTCAGGAAGTAAGCTACAGGCTAGCCACAAATTGATTCATTATTATTTACGTTCATATTATGATTTCGTTTGGGTCAATTTTATACGAAATTCCTTTCTGAATGCTTCGTTGTTGATCTTCGTTTTATCACATCCATCTAGTAACAATAGATTACGTAACAGTGTTAAACACAAATTCTTTACTTTAATTAAGAGTTAGCCATAATCCAGGGCAATCGATGTCGTTAGAATATTGCTTAGATAACACTAGAAGAACACATATAACTTATTCCTATAGCTCTGCGTCTTCGTTTTCATATTAAGCTGTGCGCATCGATCCCTACGTCCCCCAATAGCTCTCTCCTTAAAGGTATTTTGAAGCAACAGGTAAATCTCACAATTTTCTTGTTATTTCTCTTCAAATTACTCTCACAATATTTGAGGACTTAAAATTTAAACTTTACAATTTAGGAGAAAAATAATGTCAAGTGACTTTCCGGAACTAATTAAGATACAGGACTGTATACTACACCAATTCAAGTCGGGTTGACTGGTTTGCCTCTTTAATGTTTTAGCATAAGCAACATTTTTCAATTTCAAATCTCTTGTGATCTAACTTGACTAATTCCAAGGTTGCTTCGTAACGATATGAGATCAGTTAGCAAGTAAGCTCTTGTGTGCTTATACAATTTACACTGGCACTGACTATCCCGCCAAGTTTTGCTTAAGGAAAACTCAACCTTGTTCGAGGAAGTTATTCTTATACATAGTACATTGGAACAATACAATGCAAAACAAATTATTCCACTCGAGGCGCGTTCTGTATACCTTTGCTCACCATCCTTGCAAATCAAGCTTTCTAACACTTATAAAAATCTTGCCTCTTCGCAGTTCCGCGTGACATAATTAAATACAGTACCGTGCTTAGGAAGGCATTGTGTCTGTCTGAAAAGAGCTGTTTATTTTATCAGTATCAAAGTTCCAAAGCCTATATAATATTTGCTTCATGTTTACTTTATTTCCAGGAGCTTAACATTTAACATTATTTTACAGAAGCAAGTTCAAATTCTTTTCCTGGACACTTAACTCAAACACCAGTACATGAGTACATATAAGTAAATTAAATGTCGTAATCAAGCCACCGTTTTGTGCTAAGCAACTCTTAAATGCAATAAAATTTCCAAGGATACACCGTTTTTCCTAAATCCGTGCTAACGGGACTCGAATGTAAAATATTCATTCAGCCCTTCCTAAACAGTTCACTCTTTTCAAAAAAAAAAAGGAAAGTTATCTGAATTCCCTATCTTCATGCTCATTCTGCCGCCTTATTTTCTCATATGCATATTTTAACTGTATATTTGATATTTGTAAGTATAAAATCTCAGCTTTTACCTATGCTTACGTCAATGTTTTTTACCTCCTAATTTTAAACATTCCTTTGAGGATCACATCTGTATTTACCAGACTATACTATTAAACATTACTTCCATTGTGCCCATTTTATAGGCTGCAGAGTAGCCAACGTTTTCTTCATTATACTGCTGCAAAACTTTGGAACGACCATCGAACAACAACCAGAAATAGGCTCTCCTTTATCTTTTTAAAGAGTCACTTACAGCGTTTATTCATAGCTGATTATAGGCCTATCCCGGAATTTCATTTCCTGATAACTGAATATTTTCCTTATATCTTTCATTCGTATCGAATAACTTATATTAATTGCTATTATTTTAGTTATCTTTATTGTGTGTTGTGTTTAGAATCATCTGTAAGTTATTAGCTTATTTGGTTTCACAACTACCTTTCATTTATATTTGTTATAAAAATCGTTTCCGTTACCTAAAGTTTCTCAATGGGTTGGAAACTGGGTCGTACAACTCCATCTTACCTAACCTAACCTAACCTTAAGTTTCTCTTCTAAACAGAACATGACCATTGAATGCAATGTTCGAATAAATACGGTTAAAATAAAGTTTGAACTTTGAAAATTTGTGAGAGATATTTAGATACACTTTAAAGATATTGCAAGTATTTTCTTGCAACTTTAGGGCTATGTTAGGCGAAAGTTTTGAATTAGACTTGTGTTGGCGAGCGTTGCAAGAATTTTAAGAGGCCACTGACCATTTCCTCTTTAAATTTCACCCACTTCAACGCTTCATTATTTTTCCTTCCTGGTAATTTACCATGCTACTTCTCAAATACCACCTTCCTAGCAGTGAGTACTAACCAAGTCCTTGCTATCAGCAGGAAAGTACGGTAATGTATTACTTCTGTCTACATTTCTCGATTTTACTTCCTTATAAGTTAAAGATGGTCTAATCGTCCTCTACACCTCTTATCACATTAATGCAACACTCATACAATCGTAGAATTTGGGTGACATTTCCCAGTGGTCACAACCGAAATGTTTTAGTAGATTAAGTCCGTAAAGTGCAGGTTGAAACTAAAACATTTTTAAATTAAGCTGTTGACTAATAGTATGACTCTGAAAAATTCGTGTTTCACATGTCAAGTCGTCGAAGCTGCGACGTGCTCTAAAAATGCGATCACCGACACCGCTCCTGAACCTCAGGAAATTGGGATATCGGTGAAAAGATAACAATGTGCCTGGTAAGGAAAAAGCAGTCAACTTAATAATACTAGGAACCACTTAAAATCATCGGATGTAGTCTTCCTCGCCCTTGTACAACTTACCGTTACTTTAAAACATTCTAAATGATGACATCACTGATCTCATAAATATGCAAAAGAAAATAGGCTACTCACCTGGCGACGTTTGACCTTTGGGAGTGAAAAGAGAGAAAGTGACATATGCTTATCTCATCTTCAAATTTACCAGTCAAAGAATTCACCTGTTACAGTGAACATATATATTAGTGGATTAAGACAAACAGATGTGATTTACCAATCTTACAACACCCTCCATTGAAGAACTGTTCCAATTGCCCTAACCTACTTACTTAACTTCCTCAACTATATAAAATTCATTCACATTAAAACACAATTTCATTTTATTGCTTCAAGGTGAGTTTACAAGACCCTAATGTGTAATAGAACCCTTCTCAGTACAGTACATGCTGTGTTAAACGAGCTACAACATTCTGCATTTTTTCAACTTGTTGCCAATCAAAGAGCGGTGTCAGCTGAGACTTTCTGTAGGTGGACTCTCATCCACAAAATTGTATTAAGGATGAGGGTTAACTAAGCTTAACCGAATGTGTTCCAGCAAAGGAGGGTATATTCTAAAAACGGTCTTCAAAGTTTGAACTCAAAACTATCAATCCTAATTCTTCACTCTTCCTCAAGATTACGTATTTTACCAAGGGTTGAACCGCCAATGACATCAGCATGTTAGAACTTGTTTCAAAATGATATTTAAAGAGATGATAAATTAGCTTTTGCGATTGCTACAAAATGCGTTGTTTCAGATAATTATCTGGACTTCAATCTGTAATTGAATTTAAGGTGTTTCGACTTTTCTTTCAGATATTTCTAAGTGTATTTAAGATATCTTTAGGTATGTATGTCTCTGTTTTAGATATCTGAGATGAAATCATAAATAAAAAGTTTACTCTATATATTTCAAATTACGTTCAAGATATTTACAATTCATATTCATGAGCTCATGAACATGCCATATATGACAGACCATTATGTAAACGGTCCGAGGGACGTGAATTTGCTTAGTTATTGAAGTGTTGGTCTTTGGCGGACGTAGCTTCCTTAGTAAGCAGAACTACGTCGGGAGCATTGTTTGGTTTCGAAGAAAGGGTCTTCTCCGGGAGAACATTGAAAAAATATAATTAAAAATCTATTTAGCTCATAAAAAATATAATTTAAAATCTATTTAGCTCATTGTATAGGCCTACGCTAGAAACTATGTGCAGATTTGTGGTCCAAGTTTAAATTATCCTTCATGTACATGCGTAGGGTACAATATTCGGACATTTTGCCTTCTCCACACCTTATGCCTTATTAAAGCTACATTAATGTTGTAATGAATACGAATTTCGGATTTATATAATGAATTTGAATTCAAGATATCAAATATTCAATTTGATACATCTGAAATGATTATGTCCGATATTCCGAATTCAATTTCAGATATATGAAATACAAATTTGGATAATTATTTCCAATTATATTTTAGGTATCTTACACTGTATTTCAGTTATCTTTAACTCAATTGTAGATATCTGGAATTTAATATTGATTATTCCTAACTCATATCTCGTAATATATTTTAGATTTAATACAGTTTATTTCAGAAGTTTAAAATGTGCATAATTTGATGATTAATGATTATATTAAAACAGCTATTGATAACGACGAGTGGATGCAACATTAAGTTTTGGAGGTAACCACACTGCTCACTTTTAGAGCCTCATTTATTTTTCAATGAAATGACGATAAACTCGTAAGCCTGCATTAAAAAGATGATTCCAAGTTTTTTTTATACCAGAGAAGGAAAGGCCCCCCAGTAGGCATATTCAATGTTTGGTGTTTCAACAGGACAAGGAATAAAGTAAGCATTTTTTTTCAAAACCAATGTAGATTATGTAGACCAGTTAAACAATTGCAAGAAAGGGTACACTGCTCGAAAATAGAGACGCACGTATCTTAGAAGCAGCCGAGGTACCCAGGGGCGTCGATACTGTGGAAAGGGGGTAATTGCCCCGATGAAGATTTTTGGGGCAAACATAACGTTAGAGGCTTGATAAATCCGGTCCGGGGCATGAATAAAAGGTTTTGGCTATTGGAAAATTTTGCCTCTTTCATCCACAAACCAGATCGACTAACGAGAGCCACGGACAACTCCCTGGATCGATGCCTCCGGTTTCACTCAATTATCCTGTCAACAGGTCAAAACTTGTTTAAAAACAAATATGTACACTTGCTGTTTGTGCTAACACTTCTGATACTTTCAAAATAACTGTAGCGCTCTTGGAACAAGTTTTCTGATTGAAGGCTTAAAAACTAGCTTCATGAGCATTTTAAGGTACTTGCTTTAATTATGGAGATCAATAAAGCCAACTAAAACATTCAGGATAACTCTCAACATGAACATTATCATGAAAAGCAAAGAGTTCGATCGTTTACTTCTTTGAAGCATCAACGATAAATTGTAGTGAAACATTTTCAACGAAAGGCATTCCAATATCCAATATATAATGATTAATGCTGATAAGGAACTCATACCTTTTCTAATGAAAAAACACATTATCTGCTCAGTTTTACCTCTCCTGCTGTCAGAGTGAAGTAGCAATGGTTATTTTGATTTTTATATGAGACTTCAGCAGGAGCACAACATTAAACGGCCTTTTGAGACATACAGACGAAGCCGATTAGTGAAGTTATGGTCTGATAAAGTTGGCCATAGTGGCGTCCGTTACTTTAATATTTCCAAATCTTTGCTTATATAGGTGATGGATGTTTGATCATTAAAATACCTATAAATTTTGGATAACTCAAATTATATTCAAGATAACTGAATTTATTTTTGATACCTTTAGTTGATTTCTAGATTACCTTTTATTTAATTCAAGATAACTAAAATAAATTTCAGACATCTTAAATTCTGGAATGAAAATTCAAATGGCATTCTATAAGGGCGTGGAAACAATATAAAGACGAATTCAGTTAGCGCTTTAAAGTAGTGACTGTGGGCCGCCATTAGTGGGGTCCATCAACCTTAAATTGTCTTCATTTGCTGTCTACGTGAAATTCCAAACCCCAATTTTCAGTGAAATTGGAGGAATCATTATACAAATTAGTGCACAACCATCCATAATACAGGAAAACAAGGAAATTGAAAGATTGAAAGTGATAGACCCCAGTTAAGGCCGACTAAAATCAAACCATCACTTGCTGCCCGGATTTGTCTATAGCCTAAGTTTTGCAACATATTGTAACGCAGCACATAAATCGGGAATAACGTCTACTCCTGTGTTGGAATAAGCAACTTGGAAGAATTTTTGAAAGCAATGGAGTGGGGAAAACCGGCCAAATCGTCAAACCGTTGAAGGGCGTGATGAAAGGGGAAATCGTAGTACAGCTTAATAGAGCGTAACAGGATGTTGCAGACTTTGATGCGACATCGTAAGAGATCTTTCTGAATTTTAACACAAGATTCATTCAATAACAAGTTTCACTACGAGCAGCCAAGTGATGGTCACGCTCAACTACGATTCGTTAAGATGAATTGAGAAGCTTGATTTATTTATTCATGATCTGACACGCGCGGTCGTCTCGTTTGGCACCCATAGGATTCTACAACACTATACACAGAGATTTTGGATGTCAGAGTAATCTATGCATTTGTCGCAATGTATGTTTGCATGTTATCGTCTCGTTTAATACACAGTGCGTTGTATTGTAAGCAACCATGTTGTTAATACACACATCCAATTTGCCACATAAAAAGGAACCATCGTCTAATTTCACCATTTTCCCTATTGGAAGCTGGTTAACAAAAGAACAAAGGAATGGATCTTGACAAAAGGAGCAATTTAGCCTTTCAAATATGGGACGAGCTTTATTATCCGCTGAAATCCTTTGTGCTAAATGTTGGGTGCCTGATAGGAAAGTTTTTGAGGTTTGTCGAACCTCTAAAAGGGAACTGTACTATATCATGATTGCAGTGGAAGAATGATGCATAGCCCAGGTGAAACCAACTGTATCCGGCCGAGTACACTCCTTCGTCATCTATACAGGCAAAACTAAAGACAGGATTCCAGTTTAATGAAAAAACCTTTTCCCGAGGTTTGGGTTCATCGACTTTCTGAATTCCAACCACGCTAATATTAACATCGCTTTCATTTACTACTCTAACAGTTTTGGATGTCATGTCTATAAATAAATCTAGTTCAACAAAAGGGAAAGATTAGATATACTTCGTTCACTCATGCAACAATGCATTGAGGATTGGAATCTTTATATAGGTGGACCTACAGGAGGACAGGTGGCCATGGAAACCAAAGGGAACACAACTAAACATACCTCTGTATCGAATAATTATTTACAAGTGCTGCTCATTAGCAATTAAGCGAAAAGGCCTGCTATACTCGCTTCCCAATGTCTGCCGCCAGCTCAAACTCATGTACTGATGGAAGGAAAGCATCTAGTAGGCAACAGATCGTTACTGCGACCGATTTAAGCATTTCCACATGCGCAGTTTAAGCTGAAACCTGTCCGGATACAAGTTGTTAAATAAGTTGAGATAATGGAACTTGAAGTACTACCTTCGAGGTAGTACTTTCATCAGTCCATGGTGAAATTTTGATGAGTGTGGTCGTTGGGTCATTGTCACTGTTACTGCCAACCTGGCTATCAAAGGCCCAGTTCTCCCACCCCAAACAGTACCAATTCTCCTAACCATCTTACTTAAGCTCTTCCCACAATTGTTTGAATTTCATCCTTAGCCAGTCACCATCTCAGTTTATTACTTCGGGGTGAGTATAGAAAAGCTCTTTGTCACAAACAAAACACTCTCAGTAGAGTTCATGTTGCAGTTGTGATATACGCTTTGGTATTCTGCATTGTTTGAATTAACAGTCAATCAAACTAAAGCTGGGCCAATGGAGAGTTTTTGTACCCCGGTACAACATGTGTAGTTTGGGGTGAAAGGGTTGGCCCTTTAAGTCTGGGATTTTTTTTATGAGTTATCGAAATAGAACACGAGCATAATGGGTAACCTTCCATCGAGAACCAGACTTTCTGTCAGTCTCAAGTAGAAAGTTTATCGATATTGGAACACGGTTATTGGTTTGTTAAATTGGGGAAACGGTCGAAAATTTCACTAAATAGAATTTTCAAGAGGACTTTAGAAAACGTAGACCTACATTTGAATTATAGATCGTTTCATACTGTTGCAGGTCTATTCATCCGTTATTATAAATGTATTCGCAGTAACGTACATGTGATTGAAATAAACAATCAACCAAATAAACAATATAGTGCCTACTTGTTCTAAATTCCATTCACGACTACCAACACCTTACTCTCATAAAACTAGAAGAATCGCGGTGACACCAGATCATCGAGTGACACCGGTAACTTCGGTGCTATTTTTTCGTACAATTCCAAACTTTCTCCAATATAAGGACTTCATTTTGAAATTATAGCTCTTAGAGACAACAAAGTTACTGAAACTTGTAAAATGCCCTAGATTAGCCTCAATTCGTAAGCCGTGGATATATGGCAACAGCGAACTTCAGTCGCCCAGCAATATTTGCAAACAGGAAGAGCATATTCTTCAATAATCACCAGGCGTTGATGCATACTTTCCAAAAAGGTGGGCTGTCCAAGAGAAATCAGCAGTGTGAGTGAGTTGCGCTGCTAATTTCCTTCATGTTTTATTGTACATGTGGAGAAAAGGCTAGGTCTGAGGCCGTATAAATCCCCGCTTTAATCCGCACCTGATTTCCCAACTTTTCAAATTCTCTTACAGAAAGCTCAAAATCAAAACTTTTTTGCAATACAACTTCCATATTTTCCACTGTTTGCTTAAAAGGGCAAAAATTTCGGTACGCTTTGTTTCCTTAAATAACGTCTTTTATTTAGTGATGCTCACACTTTTAAAGACATCGGAAAATGTGAGCCTAAGTGTAGTTTAGCACAGTAGACGGTATCAATATTGCCAATTCGGTGTTAAAATAGGCCTAGGCGTATACTAGGACAGGACGTTCATGTAAGACCCAGTGTCTCGCTAAACTTTTTCCAGGGTGGCGAGAAGCATATCAGTATTGCCCTTTCACTGCTTCTCTCCGCCCAGGAAAAAGGTTAGCTCGACACTGGGTGCAACAGAAACGACCTGTCCTATTGTACGCCTAGACCTATTTTGTCACCGAAATGGCAATATTGATACCGTCTACTGTGCAAAACTACACTTAAGCTCGCCCTAACATTATGAATTACAACACAGTTTGACGAATTTCTCAAGTACACTCTGAAATCGTCCTAATCAAATTTGAGGAAAACCTAATCATTGTCAGAAATTTGACTAAATTTGGCTAATGTATGAAACGAATAGTTTCATTTTACCATCTATTACTAGTCAATTTTTAATGAAATCTTGCCAAATATTTGGCAAAATTTCGGTTCGTGACCCAGTTCGTGACTAAATTTTGTTTTTAGAGTAGTCACAGATTTTAGATATCATAGTAAAGGTACGGGAATGTATTGTTCATCCTGACGTTTTGGAGGATACAGGCATGTGCACAGCCCCCAAGTCGCAGTTTTTTCAGGCATGCCAGAATTTCCAAAGGTATACGGTACTTTAAAGAAACCAATGAAACATACATGTAAATATAGATGTTTGCAATATACGTTCGAATCTAGTTTTCCTGATGACTTTTGTTTCGATCATGGTAGTAAGTAAACGCTTTGGGCATGGAGCTTTCGTTTTAAAATTTTTAAATCATCGGTAAGCCGCTGGATGTTTTCCAAAGTCATGATATTAAAACTAGATCCGCGGACAGCCTTAAGTGGGATATATGTTGTTATTACTTTAAACTGATATGCCACGGCAAATTCTACATATCTGAAAAACTCTATTACTAATTGTCCCGACTTTTTCTTAATAATAAGTTCATTTACAACGGTGTCTTTTAGACGGATTTTTCATTGAAATGCTACGTTTGACTTGACCAAAGATGAATGAAAACAAAATGTCTTCTTTCACCTGAACTTGGTATTTCAGGTAGCAAGCTTAATTATATTGCCAGTTCCCTCATGTGCAACAACTTTTGTAACCACCAAATTACTTTGTCGAACAAGGCTGAGTACAATCCCAACTATAAATTTTGAAAAACCGAAGTTGAAACTAATAATCATTTTCCTGGAGCTGCCCGTATGCCAAGGTCATCTCTCTTTTCAGACATAGCAAGAACGTAACCAGAGGGGTCATTGGCCCATACTGCCCCACCGAATGGAAATTGTTTTTAATACTTAAAAACTCAAAATATCTTGAGTTAACACAAATTTTACTTCAAACTGCAGCATATATATGGCACCGAACTCTATACAAGGATACCATATTTGCCAAACCATTTTCTAAGGCTACCTCTTTTCTTAGATCTCTCTCATTAGACCGTTGGTATACCAGATGGGACAGGGGACCAATGCTTCTCAATTACCACACCATATTCATTGAAATTGGGGAATCAAGATACAATTCAGTGCACAACCACCGTGGTACAGGTTAGCAAGGAAATTGAAAGATTAAAAGGTGACAGACCCAGTTATGTCCAACTGAAATCCGGATTTGTCTATAGGTACAAAACTGTTACGATAAAATTGACGAAAGGCTCAGCTAAACTTTTCATGAACAAGTGAAGGGTTGATTACTTCGCACTGCATTGAAATTATTTTGCTTTATAAATCTCAAAACATTATATATCTTTAGTAGCTGCAAAGTAATCGTTTTGTTTTAAAATTGATCATCGGTGTCTGAACTGAAAAATACTACATAAAATTTAGGAAAATGTTCAAAACAAATGATTGCATGTGTTTTAAATGGAGAAGTTGGAAATTTAACAAAGGAATGCTGAAATGTTGGGAGAACCACCACTGAAAAACAGTGACAACAAGTTGACTGATAACTTACGGTTCGAAAATAAGTTTCTTGTAAATGTGAAACGGTTTCCTTTGGGATTTGTTTTTCTTGTTTTTCTTTATTTGCACAAATTCCCACCTGATCTGTCAAAATAGGCAAAGCAGGTTAGTCTGGAATGGGAGTTTGCAGTTAAAAAATTGTTTTAAGGTGACCAATTTTAAAGTCTGACCGACGGCCTAGAGGAGGCGTCGGAGAAAAAGGGGAGGAATTGAGAAATTTCTTAACGCTTAAATGCTCTCAGATGCAGCCAGGTGCAATATTTAGTTAGAATCACTCGAAAGCAATGTTTAAGTTTGTGGGCAGACGAATTTAGACCACATACCAATGAGGTGGCCATCAGTTGACAGATAGTGCAGTACCATTCACTTAATAAATGTGAAAAATTAATTCACTAAATGGCAAAAGTAAGAGATAACTTGGCAACTAGGGAACCATGTAGATACGCAAGCTCCAAGCAAAAGATGAAAAAAGAGATTTCAAGATAAACTATGTAGAAGAAGACGAATCCAAACGATCAAGTGATTTAGTCGGACATAACTGGGATCCATCGGCTTCATATTTCAAATTCTTTGATAATGGATCGTTGTACACCACCATTTCTCTTGATTTTCTCAATTCCACTGACCATGAGGGTTAAAATTTTCATTTAGGCAAGAAAGTTTAGACAATTTAAGATAGACTGATGGACCCCACTAACGGTCGATTTCACAAGATGATCGGAATCGTCTCTAGGCAAAAAGTGTAAAATTTTAAGCCAACTAAACGAAGTAAAATATCAGACTTCATCAAAATAATTGAAAATTTCAAAGCGTCAACATGAAAGGTATCGTCGGCTTTCATTTGGGCCTCGCGTGTCAAGAAAACATCTAGTAAAAATTGCTGACAAAAATATTTTGCATTTCTTAATTTAAACCGGGAATTCAGTTCATATTGCTTTACATATTGCATATCTAGCAGGTCCTTCTGACGAGGGAACTGTATGACTTTTTCACTTGACAAATGTTTGTAGAATTTCAGGGCCTACGACTCTGGCCTGCTGTAAGACCTTTAAGCACAATGGGAAAGAATACCTACCAAAGGATTGGTGGTTGATGAAAATCAGCACTGTAAAAGATTATAGGGAGAAAAGGTTACAAATTTATTTTATTTTGAAGAAAAACACAGTTTTGACGTGACATCAAACGTACATGTTATTCAAGCTTTACGATCGCTGTTAAAAATCATTCTTTAAACTTAAGGTTAAAGAGCACTCTCAGATACATAGAATTAAATAACAAATATTGTTAAGTGTATATGGTGAAAAAGCGTTCAAGTAAAATAAAGGCCAGGCACAGGGCATCAGTCCAAGAAAAAAAAGGGGGGGGGGGGAATAATAAGATAAAATTCAAACAACAAAAGATTTAATTTTTTTTATTTTTAGCTCTATACTGACTTTTGGACTATTCTGACTTTTTAGCCCTGTGTTTTCTTTTGTTTGGGCTATTCTCTCTTGGCTTAACTTCCTTAATTTTTTTTTAAGCTTTTATTGTTTGAATTTTTACCTTATTATTTCCCCCCTTTTTTTTTCTTTGACTGATGCCCTCTTTTATATTTTATCTAATTGTATTTTGACTCCCCTTTTATCCTTTTGCTTTTTCTACTAGGACCTTAATATTTTTACTTTTCACCCCCTTCTTGTGCATTTGGCCTTGAATATAAATATAAATCATTTTATTGGTCATACAGTTGGCTGGGGAAGACTGAATAAATTGTCGAAAGCTTCCAACAAACTGTGAATCTCGTGCACTTTTTGGAACGTAGTTGAGTATGGTATTTTCTACTATATATACATATATATATATACATATATATATAACCGAAATAGTAAAAATTAATAATGTCAACCAGGCAATGGTAAAGTGCTCAACCCTGTGAAGGGAGCTGTAATATTGAAAAGGTTGCAATAAGTTCTTACGACATAGCTTTACAGAACTGTTTCGTAAGGGCCAATAATGTAGGTCCTCACTCCTCAGAAGCCTGAAGTAGAATGATGTCAATAACGTTAAATACGTATGTGTTCGCTGATTTTGAACGTGTCCGTTTTTAAGCACGTGTTCGTTCCGTGTTCGTTGTAAACAGGCACGAACGGTCTACAGCGAGCCAAGATACATTACCTATTAGAATAATTACACAGTAGATGCTTGTTCCTGTGTCTACAAGAGCTTATCAGTTCGACACGTTCAAAATCAGCGAAGACATACGTATTTAACGTTATTGACATCATTCTACTTCAGGCTTCTGAGGAGTGAGGACCTACATTATTGGCCCTTACGAAAAAGTTCTGTAAAACTATGTTGTAAGAACTTATTGAAACCTTTTCAATACATATATATATATATATATATATATATATATATATATATATATATATATATATATATATATATATATATATATATATATATATATATATATATATATATATATATATATATATATATATATATATATATATACATATATACATACATAAAAAAAAAGAGAGCTTCCCAAATCCGAGCTTCAAAACATGCTTCGGTTTATCTCTCAGGACTGTCTCCGACTCTCTCGTACTCTAAATTCTAGGCAACAACGCAAGTTTCAAAGAGATCATGTCACTTCAAGCCAAGTCTGTCACTTCAAATCAAGTGATTTCAAATTTTCAGAAAAGCAGGTCTCGCAGATTTATTCGTAAACCGGTTACCGAGCCTTCCACCGCCACCACCGTGGTTGTAAGCATATCGTGTCAGCTTTCTGAAGAAGAAACTAAAATTCTCTCGAAGGGACTTAATATCTGCCCCAAATCAAGGCAGACTGACACGCAGAAATTATCGCTAGACGTGAAAGCGTTTTTCCGACGCTTGCGCCTTCGGGGTATTTTGCTGACGAAGACGGCCTAAATTCGCCACCGGACAACGATATATAGCATCAATTTGAGCCAAAAGGCACCTGGAACCCACCAAAGGGGCGTTGTCCGCAACTGGAATCATTTATTTCGGCCATTGAAGAGGATATGAAAAACCACACCTCTTCCCCAGATTTCCGCGACAATCTCACAAAAAGTGAACGTCAGGCCATTCGAAGTCTACGGCATCGTGATGATATTGTTATCAAGCCGGCGGACAAAGGCTCTGCGATTGTTGCAATGGGGACGCAAGTATAGAGGGAGGAAGCCCTCAGATTACTTGGCAATCCCGACCACTACAGACGTCTAGACTCAGATCCCACTTCGGAAATTGCGAAAAAAGTGGAGGCGGCCATCAAAAAGATGGTTCGCAACGGCTCCATTGACTCTGAAACCGGCCCGAATCTCCTCCAGGTAGATCCTAAACCAGGCCGTTTCTATTTTCTGCCCAAAATTCAAAAAACGGGTAGTCCGGGCAGACCCATTATTTCCGGCAACGGGACTGCCACGGAAAAAAATTCAAAATTTGTTGACCTGCTTATCCAACCCCTGGTTCCAACCCTCCCCTCCTACGTTCAGGACAATACGGACTTCATCCGCAAAATTGGGAAGATCAAAAATCTCCCGTCGGACACAATTCTGGCCACTCTTGACGTGTCCTCGTTGTACACAAACATACCAAATGAGGAAGGCATCTCCGCTTGCACCAACGCCTTCAATCCGATTTGGGGCAAAACTCCCACCAAGAAAGACTTAGGCGAACTCATGCATCTGATTTTGACCAACAATAATCTCATTTTTGGTGACCACCACTACCTCCAAATTCATGGTACAGCCATGGGAACCAAAATGGCTCCCTCATTTGCTAACTTGTTTATGGGCAACCTCGAGCAAAAATTTCTGTCTCGACAAAATTTGAAACCACAAATTTGGTTACGCTTCATAGACGACATCTTCATGATCTGGCCCACGGTGAAGACTGTCTAAAAACTTTTATTGAAAACATCAGTTCGTTCCATCCCACCATCAAATTTACGGCCGACCATTCCAGGTCCAGTGTCCACTTCCTGGACACCACTGTAACCATAGAAAATGGTTCACTCAAAACAGACTTGTTCAACAAACCAACGGACAAGCACAACTACCTTCTACCCAGCAGTTGCCATCCTCCGCACTGCACCAAAAACATTCCGTACAGTCAAGCACTCCGCATAAAACGCATCTGTTCCTCTGAAACAGATTTTAACACTCGGGCAAAGGAACTATCCGGTTACCTCTGTAACCGGCAGTATTTTCGAGGTACAATTGAAAATGCCATCAAAAAGGCAAAAGAAACCCCTCGCTCGCAAACTCTGACGTACAAAACTCGTCAGCGCAATTCCGACAGAGTGCCGTTGGTAACTGAGTACCATCCCGGTCTACCACCACTAGCCAAATTCATCAAAAAGCATATGCCCACACTTCAGAGTACCGATCGCCTAAGGTCTATCTTTCCCCAACCCCCCGTTGTTGCCTTCAAGCGGCCCTAAAATTTAAGGGACATTTTGGTTCGGGCAAAATTCCAGGACAAAGCCTCAGTCGAGGAAAACAACAAAAATTTTGGTTGTTCACCTTGCCCTTCCAACTGCAAGACGTGCGCCCTGGTTGATTCCACAAAAGGCTTCCAGAGCAATCAAAATTCACGCACCTTCCAAATTAGACAAGAAATTAATTGTCTTTCCAAAAATGTCATTTATCTCATATACTGCAATTTATGTGGTGTGCAGTATGTCGGAGAATCTAAAAACACTCTTCGAATGAGAATGACACAGCACAGGTGAGCAATTAAAACCAAAAAGGTTGAACAACCTGTTGCAAACCATTTCAATTTGCCTCATCATTCTATCAAAAACTTACGGGTCATTGCTATCGACCAAAACGATACATGGACCGACAAAGCTAGAAAAGCTAAAGAAAATTTCTTGGAACTCAATCTCAAAACCACATCGCCTTTCGGCTTGAACATCAAGAGCGATTTACCAGCTTGCTGATGACACTAACCAAAATAATCCGATCAGGCCATTCCGGCCTAACAATTTCTCTAATTACTTTGAAGAGGATTTTCCTATTGTCGTAGGGTTACACCGGGGTAATCCGATCAGACCCTCCCGGTCAATCAACCTGCTCAATTGCCTTAAGAAGGATTACCTGTCACAATAGAGGTGTGACCATTGTCAACACCTTTAAAAGCTTCCAAAATTTCTCACTCCTTGTCATTCTCTGACCAAGTATTGATAGAGAGGTAGTATTCCTCGAAAGCTCTACTTCAAACCCTTTGGCGGTTTAATTTATCTAAATTCTAGCCTTCCGCTTTTTGTATCTCCTCGGAGATCCAGCCTTTCAATTCTGTGGAACCGTTGTTTTACAGTTTGTCCGTCATGTTTATATACATATATATATATATATATATATATATATATATATATATATATATATATATATATATATATATATATATATATATATATATATACCACTAGATTGAACATTAGGGGGAAATTTGTATATCTTGATACGTTTAGGCGAAATAAAAAACAATAAAATACATAACTGAATATTTCGCCTTTAAGGAAAAACATTCCAACAAAAACCATTTTGTTGGAATTACAGCGTTATACTTGGTATTGACACTATTTAGTTTATTTTCCAACAGACGGTATGTGTTTATTCATATAACTATATATATATATATATATATATATATATATATATATATATATATATATATATATATATATATATATATATATATATAAAGAATAAATCAAACTGAAAATCTGCCCCGACGAAAAATTGACCGTCTCCACTGGGACTCGAACCCAGACCTTCTGCTCTACGTGCAGACGCCTTACCAGTTTGGCTATGAAGCCAGTCCTGGCTGTTCGAGTCTCCAGAAAGGAGTCAATGATTCGCCGAGAGGGCGCTACACAGAGTTGTGGACATATATCCATTTCAAACTCCGATCGGCCTTTTGACAGAGATCACTTCTGGAAACCAGATTGATGCAATCAGTTTGAATCAACGCATAATACATGGATCTCGCGAAGAGATACGAAACTGTAAAGAATGAAGAGTGAAATATAAACATGTATATGCAAAGTGAAAATAATTTATAATATAAAGAATAAATCAAACTGAAAATCTGCCCCGACGAAAAATTGACCGTCTCCACTGGGACTCGAACCCAGACCTTCTGCTCTACGTGCAGACGCCTTACCATTTTGGCTATGAAGCCAGTCCTGGCTGTTCGAGTCTCCAGAAAGGAGTCAATGATTCGCCGAGAGGGCGCTACACAGAGTTGTGGATATATATATATATATATATGTTGTGGATATATATATATACATATATATAAATATATATATATATATAATATATATATATATATATATCACTAATTCGGCACTTAGGGGGAAAGTTGTTGTTGAAAAGTCGACCTTAAGGGGAAGAATTTTTGGGGGCGAAATATAAGTTTCGCCGTAACGTTTCTACACATATTATCTATAGGAATACGTTAACGGACAAGGGCGCCCTCCTAGATTTACAAAGAAGTTACAATTACTTCAAAGTTGTCAAATTTACGGACACCTAGCTTTTAACACGAACTGATGGCTGGCCATTGAAATAACGTTGTTTATATTTTTAGACGTTAGGGCGAATACTTTTTCTTATGTATTTCATTGTTATTTTTTCGCCCTTTGTACGGGCAGATATAACAATTTCCCCCTAAGGTGGGAATAAGCGTTATATATATATATATATATATATATATATATATATATATATATAGCCAAAAGGTTTGAGGTAGAGAAGGAATACTACCTCGTTATCAATACTTGGTCAGAGAATGACGGGTCATTCTCTGACCAAGTATTGATAAAGAGATAGTATTCCTCGAAAGCTCTACTCAAACCTTTTGGCTGTTTAATTTATCTAAATTCTAGCCTTCCGCTTTTTGTATCTCCTCGGAGATCCAGCCTTTCAATTCTGTGGAACCGTTGTTTTACAGTTTGTCCGTCATGTTTATATATATATATATATATATATATATATATATATATACCACTAGATTGAACATTAGGGGGAAATTTGTATATCTTGATACGTTTAGGCGAAATAAAAAACAATAAAATACATAACTGAATATTTCGCCTTTAAGGAAAAACATTCCAACAAAAACCATTTTGTTGGAATTACAGCGTTATACTTGGTATTGACACTATTTCCAACAGACGGTATGTGTTTATTCATATAACTATATATATATATATATATATATATATATATACATATATATATATAAATATATATATATATATATACATATATATATATAAATATATATATATATATATAAATCAAATTGGTAAAGCTGGAAATATATATATATATATATATATATATATATATATATATATATATATATATATATATATATATATATATATATATAGCCAAAAGGTTTGAGGTAGAGAAGGAATACTACCTCGTTATCAATACTTGGTCAGAGAATGACGGGTCATTCTCTGACCAAGTATTGATAAAGAGATAGTATTCCTCGAAAGCTCTACTCAAACCTTTTGGCTGTTTAATTTATCTAAATTCTAGCCTTCCGCTATTTGTATCTCCTCGGAGATCCAGCCTTTCAATTCTGTAGCACCGTTGTTTTACAGTTTCTCCGTCATGTTTATATATATATATATATATATATATATGTATATATATATATATCTATATAGATATATATATCTATATAGATATATATATATCTATATAGATATATATTTATACAACGCTGGATTGACCTGTTAGGCGAAATCGGTATACCGCCAGTACAACCCCGGAGAAAATAAAAGCAATAAAATACGTAAGATTATATTTCCCCTATTGGTTCTGAAATAAACATGCACGTTATTTCAATGGCCCATAAGTCCTTAGTGTTAACGGATAGATGTACGAAAGTTGGCCAACATCGAAGTATTTGCATAGACATTATGTGGTAAATCGGACTTGTGTATAGAGTTACGCTTTCCCATATAAAACTGTGTAAAACGTAAAGGCGAAACGGTTTTTTCGCCCAAGGGTCGAGTTCTTTCAACAGTCGCTTTTTTCAAACTATTTTTCTCCTAAATCCCAATTGATAGATCTAAGGTTGAAGGAGTGTGCTAATGGCCCCCTTCACAAGTTGCTCGGATTCGTCTATAATGGTATTTTATCCAATAATCGTTGTAGGTCGAAAATGATGATGACGTGGAAACCCCAGACTAATTAAGTATTCAAAATATTGAGACATTTTTGTTATTAAGAGAGATGAGTTGGCATGTTGGAATCTCTTCCCCTTAATCTTATTAAGGTCCGATTCCATGGAATAATTATATTGCAATCAAACGAAATTTCCGCTGACTTTGAGGTTTAGTTCACTTGTAAGACCAACTCCATACATATCACTTAAGTATATTTTTTACTCCATTTCAACTTACCAAGCACTAGTAGGAGTCTCCTCGCCATAACGTAACTGACGTGAGCAAGCCTTAGTAGTTTTGAAAGTATCTTAATAAGTTGTAGGCTTATAACCTTCTAATTTCACATTACTGACAACATCTTTTGTCAGAATTGTCCAGGATTGTTGGGACATGCGCAGTGAGCCGTAGCATGCCAAAGATTAGTTAATTGAAATCCACTAATGTTATAGACATATCATTACTTTGCATGGTAGTCTCAATCACTGAGTCGAAAAAATAATTAACTCTTTCATGTGTATAATAATCAACTCATTCATGTGTATAACATTGCTGTCCTTGTTACGTGACCTCAGCGTTTTAACGCGTTTTGTTCCCTCTGGGAACTTGAATCTTTTTTGTCTTTGCAGTGATTTTCAACCTATAGTCCGCGGACCCCCAAGGGGTCCGTGAAGCTTTGGGGTCCGCGAAGGGCAGAAGGGTCAGTGGGGGGTCCGTGGAAAAAATAGGGGTTCCTAAAAATAGGGTCGGCACAAGCTTGTGCTTTGAAAATTTTAAAGGAAAAAGGCGTATAATAATCAAAGCATACAATAACCTGGACGCCTTTTCGAGTAAGCGTTCTCCTGGTTTGAATAAATTTTCCTAGTCATAGCAGCAGGTAAAATCCTCTTTTATTTACCGCTAGCAATTTGTTACAATAGAGCAAACGTAAACAAGTAATGCTGCTACGTACCAATCACATTCGGTTTAAAACATCGTCATGGTCGCTGTAAAATGAATTTGTCCAATTAGGTTCTTTAAACGTACACTAACCTAACCCTTGTAAGGGTTATATGGTCATTTTTTGCATATTTCATTGCAGTCCACATTCATATACCCTCTTGTAATCTATGTACCTGCTACGTTACCATTTCCCTGATCTGCCGGCCTCGTACACCTTGGACAACCCTTTTTTTTTTATGGAACACTGAATATTTACTCATGCAACTGCAAGTGATGCCATCCAACCACAGTGCACAAACGAATTCCTTCCAACGTCCAATAACGCACGGGGAGGCGATGTACAGTATGCATTTTAAGTGATTTGAAGCGTCTTCAAATGATATTGACATATAGACGTATCTACGGAAGCTTAAAAGTGCCACAAGATCACAATATCTTTTGGCTAGTAAGCTAACATTTTTCAGAAAAATGGCAAGATGACAACATAATATCTCGTCAAAAAACAGAAAAATGATGAAATGAGAACTTATCACATTTCGTCATTTCAACAATTTTCTGCAAAATGTTTAATTTCTTACATCTTTTCAAGTGTGCAAAGCAACAATTTTCTGAAAAATGATGAAATGACAACTTATGATTTGTCGTCATTTCAACAATTTTCTGTATAATGTTAAATTTCTCACATCTTTCCAAGTGTGCAAAGCAACAATTTTCTAAAAAATGACCAAATGACAACTTATCACATTTCGTTATTGCAACAATTTTCTGCAAAATGTTAAATTTCTCACTTCTTCCCAAGTGTGCAAAGTAACAATTTTCTGAAAAATGACGAAATGAAAACTTACCATATCTCGTCATTTCAACAATTTTCTGCAAAAATGTTTGATTTCTCACATCTTTTCAAGTGCGCAAAGCAACAATTTTCTGAAAAATGATGAATTGACAACTTAAGTATCAGATCATGTGATTTCAACAGTTTTATGCAAAATGATAAAATGGTGACTTATCTTTTCATCAGTTTTCTACGGTGGTTTTGAGGGGACATTGCATTTTCTCTCTTCAAATAAGGGATATTATACATCATTACCCCAAAACTGAGTTGCTTTATTGTCATGTTTTAGGTTTCGGATTATTCGAGGAACAATTGGAAATGATCAATTGTCGTTATGTTGTTTTCATAGTTTGTTGAGCAACGGGTGGAGTGAGGGAGGCGGGAGGGGGCTAAAACGAATTTACAACACGTATCCTAAATATTGTAAATGCTTGGTCACTAAAACATTTGGCAGATAAAGAGCATATGGCTTTGGACAACAAAACAACCCGTAGACTGGGTGAAACCCTTAGAGAGGCAGTTTGACACTATCTAAGCTGAGTGCGAAGTTATGTACCCATTGATAGTTGACACCCGGGCGGACCCTCCCTATGTAGACCATCCAGGATATTGTTGTCACTTTGAATCATCATGAAAAACCAAGCATATCCAAAGTATTATTTCTCCTTTTTTCCAGTGCATACAATACTATTTTGTCTAAATTCAACAAATCTGAAATTAGCGTTGGAGTCCCCAGGCATACGCAGTATTACAGGGGCAAGGGTATACTTCCCACCACACTTTTGCAGAATTTAAGAATAAAAATACTAAAACACTTAAGTCGAAAACAGTACTGTTGGCAGCTTAAGGTTTTGTGCAACTTTCAATAAACTGACAGGCAGTAGCGTATCTGCCGGGGGCAGGGGGGGAAAGTGTCTCCTTGACGGTTTCGACAGGGAAGATCAGTTCAAACCTCCGGATTGAAAAAGAGGCAAATTGAGGAAAGAAGAAAGAGAGAAACGGAGAGAAAGGGAAAAGAATATGAGTGAAAGGGAAGGAGATTATTTAGCTTCAGATCAGAGAGACTGATAAGATCTGCCACTTTACAAGTAAAATACATTTCATTCCGATGAATGTCCATTTGATTAACTCAGCGAAAAGTTCTTAACACACCTTTTAAGCAATTCCCATCGTTTCATCTGTAACATAACATACTGATGATACCATAGGTACAGAACTGATACCGTACCCCAGAGAATCAGTAGTCGCCCACTTTTCCAAACGACATGTACTAAGCCATAGGTTCTCAACCTTTTTTTCCATCCCCGGGACCCTTAGGCTGTTCCATATTTTTTGAGGGACCCCCGTCGGCGAAAAGAAAATCCCTTGATTGAGTTACGACTTACGTATTATCAGTGGCGTAGCTAGGGTTGGTGGCCCGGGAACAAGAAACGAAACTGGCGCCCCTGCCCAAATCTTCCGCTGGAAATCTTATGTTTACACAACTCAAAAGGGTAAAATGGCTTTTTTAATGTCACGTTCATGGCAGGGATGGCGCCAGGATCTGCTCCAAGCTCACCGGTATAGGGGGTGAGCATGTCGAAGCCACGACAAAGGCGATTAGGTCCTGGTGGGACGTGACTTGTAGAATTTAAGGCGCGCGTACGCGCGACAAATTTTTGGCTTTTTTAACACTGGAATAAATAAACATAAGGAGCTTGTTTTGAAGAAAATTGGAAATTTTTAGAAGAAATTTGGCTTTCAAGTTTGTAAGGACCGTTAAAAATATTGAAGAGCCTGCCCTATTATAAGCAAAATCGAAAAAGTAATACGCGTTTCTAAAATTCGTTTGGGCTTTTAAAGCATTTTTAATGTAGACTTGCCTACAAAGACTCTCAGAAAATGTGGAAATTTGACAAAAACTTTTACCTTTTTGAACAAAGATTTGAAAATTAAGAGCTTAAATTGAAGAAATTTTGGATTTTAATGAAAACAATTGGGCTTTTGGTGAGGTGAAATTTTGCGCTTTAATAAATTAATCTGCTTTTCAAGAGCAAAATTAAGTAGAATGTAGGCAGGCTCAGATCCAGACATTCCAAAAAAGGGACCTTAGAGAAAACAGGGGTTTGAGGGAGCTGCACTGTTAATTTTCCGTATGTTTTATTGTTGATGTGGCAAAAAAGGGAGGGCTGAGGCCGTGAATTCCCCCCCCCCCCCCAATCTTGGATCCGCGCTGGTAGGGGTGAGTCAAGTTGGTTTGGGTTTTTATTGTACGGATTATCCACCGTCATACACTGAAAATCTTTTGCCATTTTTAACAAATATTTGTAATTCTGAAGTTTATACTGAAGAAAAATGGTAATTTTATGATAGATTTGGGGGTTTTTATTGAGTGACGAATCTCACCTTCTTATACTAAAAATCAAATAGGTCCCCGAGGCGACTTGTTCTTTGTTGAGGTTACTGAATATCATCATGGAGATTACATGCCCTCGGATGATATTGGGAAATTTCCCGAAAACGTTTAGTTTCCGCCTTTTAACTATTTAACATATATTTGAAAATCTGGAGGATATTGAAGGAATTTAAGGCATAAAATGTGAAAATATTTTTTTTATTGTAGAAGGGAGCTTAAAAATTGAAGCCTACCTTGAAAATCAATCTATCCAAGTTCATATGGGCAAAATCAAGGCTGAGGTTGGTTGAGATTTTATATTTTGTGGTCCGATGAAAACTGAAAATCGTTGTACTCTCTTTTCAGAATGTTTGAAAACCTGCGGCTTATATTGAAAAATTTTTAGATTTTAATAAGGAAAATTGAGAATTTTGAGTTTCTTCGAAGAATATCTTCTTGTAAGCAAAATCAAAAAGATCGTACGGGTGAGGAGGCTTAAGTTTATCGTAGTACTTTTTTAATCGTTTGACGAAGTTGGATCTTTTATCCGAGGGGGTCATGCCCCGCCCAACTGGCGCTCCTCTTGGCTCTGGCAAGTGGTAGGTCCAACATTTTTCTAATTAATCTCGAATTGGCATCCCCTAGAGTGGTGCTCGGCGCAACTTGCGCTCCTCTCTTGTCTTCCCGTTAGCTACGCTACTAGGCATTATGGGACACAGATTATCTTAATAAAATTATAAGAAATACAAATTGATATTGATTTTAAAATAGAAATTGTCGCAATTTCACATTATCACTGCATGCCTCTTGGTGAAAATTCAATTTTCTCATCAAGTTAAGTGCCAGACATACAGATATAAAATTTGGTGTCATTAAGTTATTATATTCGAACAAATGGATTTTTATGTGTCCTTGTCTGACATAGAATTAAAAAAAAAAACACCGAAAGAAACAAAGAATAATGATGAGAAATGGAGAAACAAATTTTTACTTTGCTTTTGTATGTTGTCGGTGTTGAAACTGAAAAGAAAACGAACCGAATCTACAGGTCTAAATGAAAGTCCTGTTAAACTTATTTCTATGACAAGATCTCTCTGTCCAATTGCCATCACTTGTTCATTATCGTAGTGTGGTTAGAACAGTGTTATACTCTAGGTCGGATCAACCTGTCAACGTTAAAACAGAAACAACCCAATAAATTTGTTTTAAAGCTACGAGGTTCAAAACTCGAATAAGATTGGTCCCTAGTAGAATAACTTGTTTTCATCTGCTCTGTTGTTACAGATTGCTAGCTTTGTATCTTAGGGGACTTCACCTGCTGCTAACTAGGTAACTTTTTGTACCTCGAGCCTTACAAGTTTGGGAATGCTGGTCGCTGTATGATTTATAATTCTAAATTACGCCTGCGATTTGTATTTTCAAAGCTCTTTAGGTTTTGCGGACCCCTAAATTTTCTAAGTACCCTATTTTTTCCGCCGACCCCCACGGATCCCTTTGTTCTTCGCGGACCCCAGGTTGAGAATCACTGTACTAACCTACATGAGAGCAGCCAGCCTATATTTTATTCCCAGGGTGGATACAGGCAATCTCGTTTTCCAGGAATTCACTATATCGTTTGAAAATGGGGGGGGGGGGAGGCGCGCAATTAGGTTTAGAGACTTTGGGGTTCCAATACTAAAAGACACTCAGAAGTTAGAGCGTGGTTTTAAAAACTAAGGTTTGACGATTTCCACACTGTTTTAAAAAAACTTTTCAACATTGATACCCAGCTCCACATATTTTGGACAGACATCAGCGTTTCGTGATATAATTCCTCCATACACAACTGTTGTTGATGTCGAAAAGGCTGCAACTGAATTCGAACAATTTTGCATCTTGTACAATGAACTTACATCAGGGGGTGTGGTAATAAAGACCCTACAAGATACATTGAATTGGTGTGATTTACACAATGCATACCTTAACTTGATAGTACTTTATCGGATCTTTAGAATCATAGCCGTGTCATCAGCCTGTTTGGAGCGGTCGTTTAGCAAACTCATGATTATTAAAAACTACCCCGGGTCACCAATGAGGGAGGAAAGGCTAGCCAGTTTAACATTACTTTCCATTGAAAGAGAAATGACAGAAAGGATGGACTTCGACAATGTAATTGACGGGGTTAGCCGCATGGCAAACAGATATATACATTTGTAAGGAATTCTTTTACTATCATATAATTTCAGCTTTCATACTGCCCTTAACCTTTCAACTCATGGTGAAATTGAATTTTGCCCAGCCACTCTATAGTGTACCTGACGAAGCGAGACACCATGGAAACACGCAGTTATTCTGAATTTCCTGGGAAATTTTTGAGTGGTTCTTACAGTAAATTTTTACTTTTTTTCATGGAGTGTGCCATAAAGCAGTAGGCCTATAGGCTAATGCAAGCAGAGGTGGATGAGGTGGCAGCAAAGCATGGAGTGCGAACAGTTAAATAAGAAACCACTTCATGTTTACATCTAAAGGATATTCTCAACATCTTTCTCTTTCATGTTTTGGCTACATCAACTCCTCACCTTCATTTAGACAGACCAAGGAAGTAGCGTAGGCACATTGGAAGGTTTGCAGTTAATATAAGAGTTTTTGAAGTGAAGTGTTGTTATCGTTTAAATTTACTAGGCTAACAAAGTGTAAATTTTGTATTGTACGGGTATGTCAGTCTTAAAAGTTATATGTTGATGCATTACGTACGCAGCCTAGCTTCACGTAGCTTCCTTATAACCTGAATAACCCTCGGCCTCTCAACAAGATGTCGAGTCTTTGCAAACCGGGTTGGTAAAGTTTTCACCGGAAAATATACTCTTTTGCCCGACCCCCCGACATGTGACCCCAGATACGCAGCTGCTGACAGGCTGGTCAATCGGCTGTATATCCTTCCTTTTGTCTAAATCTATCTGTAAAAGGTGTGTTCGTTCATTAGTCTTTATGATACCCAAATTTCACTAGGGTGTTCTGGGATACGTTCCCCAGTCTTTTTCCCCTTTGTATTGAGTACGCGAAAGGAACCGCCAGATTGCAACGCCGTCCCTTTGACGGGAGTCCAGGGCTTATCCGAGTAACTAGGGTTGCAGGTCAGGGGCAGGGAGTCATATCGGAATACTTTCCGAGAACCAGGGGATTTTATTTCACTGTCGCTATTGTGAACCAACGGCGAATCCAGAGGGGCGGGGGAGAAGACCGCCCCAGCCCCTCTGGATTCATAGGATTTACTAATAGTCTCCCCCGTTAGGTCGACCAAGAGAAAATATAAAAAATGTTTAATGACAAAAATTTAAAACAATGAAGTCATATCTAAATCACACATTTTGTGGGACATTTCCGGTATATAGGGTATAGTGAGGCATGTAAAGATCTCAGTTCAACAGAAACTGAAGCATCTCTGGCGTACCTACTGCAAGAACTGGACTCTCATTTAAATGTCTAAACTCTGTTTAAAAAGTACCTAACATACCTTCAATAAAACTGGCAAGCGCCTAGCTTGCTGACTTGAGACGAAATGGGGTCTTTAATTATTTTGAAATTGACGATTTGTCGTATTCATAAAACTAGCCTGAATACCATCACTTTGTGGCAAGCTAGACTGAGGAGACTTGTATTTCTTCTCGACTATTGAGTACTTCTATAAAACTCTTCCTAGCATTATCTAAGAAAAAGTAGGATTTAATATTAAAACGCGTGGAGTGTACGGAAATTTTGATACTTTAGGTAGCATTTACGATAATTTTTGATAGTGCGGGACGAATTTGTGATAGAAACTGTTATTAACAGTTTCCTCTTTTTTCCCCTTTTCTCCTTCCCTCTTTCTCCCCTCTTCGCTCTTCTTATTGTATTATTATTTATCAATGGGGGAATGGCCCGCTCCCCTTGACGCGCCACTGATTCTCACCGAGGTCACATCAGGGAACCTAAGTGGTGATACGTACGTCCATCAAGAATTACTTCATGTATGAAAAATCCTTTAAACTTGAATGCACTGTTTTCTGCACGCATCAGGTGCGGTTTTCACTCAGAGTGAGGCCTCAACCGGCCCTTGTGCCATTGTTTACAGACGTTACTTTCTTATTTAGTGCTGGTAATCTTTGTATGAATTTAAGGAGCATAGAGCCCTCAAAACCGTATAAAGGGGCTTCCATTAAAACTTTCCCAATCAGACATCCTGTATCTCGCCCTAGACACACTCATGGTACTCTTTTTTAAGGCTGTGGTGTAGCCTTGTGGATTTCGTGTGTCAGACCCTCCAATGAGAGGATCGAAAATAAAAAGAAATGAAAGAAAGAAAGATAGGCAAGAAAAAAGTGGACGGAATTTCGGAGGGAAGAGGGAGGGGGGTATAGGGTAAAGGGACAGTTGCCCTTGACATTTCGAAACCGTTGATGAAAGTTTGCGTACATGAGAAAAAATACTGAAATGCTGAAAATTTCACTGCCCAAGTTATGATTTTGATGTCCTTAGAACCTGTGAAATCACATTTAAGGGTTGTGCCCAAAATTTTTCTCTTCATGGAACAGTAGATGCTTTTCACCTGACTTACTTCTCCTGACAAATGAACGAATCCTCTTCCCTCTGCATAATACACAGGTTGAATAAACCTAAAGCACATACGCAGGCTGAAGATATTAAATATTGTTTCTTATACCGCGCCACAGCATGCTTTTATAAAATAGCCTATAATTACCTTTAATTATATGCTTGATTCAGTTTGCATATAAAGTAATTTTTAATTTGAATCAAATGTACCCTTTCGTTTCTAAATCTAAATTTGATCTTAAAGCATATTATTTTAATGAAGAGAATGTTTAGATGCAACGTTTTGATATACAAGGTAAAGGATATGCCATTTCCCCACCTGGGAGGTATCCAAAATTTTCTTCCAAGGTCTTCGCTACGGCTACACACCAAGCGATGGTGGATTTCCCATTGGAGTACCAAAAGGGGGAGAGGAATGCACCGCATACCAGCATTTTACAGGGGTGTCATGTCACTACGCTACAGTAAATAAGTAGAATTTCCAAACATATATTCAGTTCAAAGCTTTACCAAAGAAGCATCGGTTCCCCCCCCCCCCTCCTTTTTTTTTCTTCTCCATTCTTTATTTCAGTACATCTTTGCGTGTTCAATTTACACAGTGAAGTTACGTGAAAACAACATTTCAGCTTGAAAACACTTCCTTGCAACAAGAGAACTAAGATCTTATTTCCTTTGGTGAAAATGCAATAGAAGTAAGGATGGACTGGCAAATAATTGAAATTGTTAAAAACGCTATCAATAGAGCATACATAAACAATAAATACCTTTCATTTCCCACTATATTTAAAAAAAAAAATATTGAAAATAGAGAATCATATTTAACAATGGAAAGGGGTCTTGTGTTTGAAAAAAACTCATTCAGCTTCAAGGAACGTACTTCATTATCCACTTTCTTTAAAATAAAATGCTCTTCTTCCACACAAGACTGAAAATAACTGTAAAAAGAAAGTGCATTTGGAACCCTGTTGTTTATTTTACAATTAAAGATAAAGTATTTTGTATGAAGTATGAAGAAATTTATTAAATGCTTAATGTCGTCAGTTGGTCCTAAAACATAACAGTTACAAAAATTTTTCAAAGAGTAAAGGGCTCATCCCTCCCCATAGACAACATGGACCCCTTTAATTACACCAGATTAAAAAAAGAAAACATCTTTGAATAATGTGAAAGATATAATGGATTCAACGCTTGGCTTAGCTTACCAAAAGTAACACCATCTTGCATCTAACCCACTTTACATAGACAAACATTTCTTAAAGAGTAGGGACATCAACCCCTCCTCTTGTCTAATGTCGAGTCAATAATTAGGAAAAACCACTGAAAATGGCAATTTCCAAACATATTATCAGTTCAAAGCTTTGCCAATAATAGCACCATTTTGCACATCATCTACCTTACGTAAATGTTACCCCTCCCTTTTCCCCCTTCCATTGCCACCCTCGCCCAGGATGGTATCCCGCCAAGCATGAGTATAAAACGAAAGGTCCGATACTGTGTAAACTATCTATAAGCCCGGCTCTAGTGCTTTGTTTAGATACTGTCATAAACTACCCCTCTAGAAATGTCCTAGGCTACGGCACTGAGTTGTTTCCAGAGTCTCAGGTTCTTTATCTGCCAAATGTCGGGGTGACCATGCATCTACAATATTCGGGATAAGTGTTGTAAATTTGTTTTAGACCCACCCCTGCCCCACCTCATTCACTCCACCCCCTGCTCAACAAACCATGAAAACACCATGACGACAACTTATCTGCTAATAATTCTGTCATGTTCTAGTAGAATCCGAAACTTAAAACATGACAATTTAGCAAGTTCGTTGAGTAACATCAACTAACATATTCCATGTTTGAAGAGAAGAATGAGATGTCCTCTCAGCACCACCGTAGAAAATTGATTGAAAGGAAAAATATTGCTAAGTTTTTATTCAATCATTTTGCAGAAAATTGTTGAAATGACGAGATATGAAAAGTTGTCATTTCATCATTTTTCAGAAAATTGTTGCTTTGCACACTTGGAAGGATGTGAGAAATTTAACATTTTGCAGAAAATTGTTGAAAAAATGAGATATGATAAGTTGTCATTTCATCATTTTTCAGAAAATTGTTGCTTTGCACACTTGGAAGGATGTGAAAAATTTAACATTTTGCAAAAAATTGTTGAAATGACTAGATATGAAAAGTTGTCATTTTATCATTTTTCAGAAAATTGTTGCTTTGCACACTTGGAAGGATGTGCGAAATTCAACATTTTGCAGAAAATTGTTAAAAAAATGAGATATGATAAGCTGTCATTTCATCATTTTTCAGAAAATTGTTGCTTTGCACACTTGGAAAGATGTGAGAAATTTAACATTTTGCAGAAAATTGTTGAAATGACGAAATGTAATAAGTTCTCATATCATCATTTTTCTGCTTTTTGACGAGATATTATGTTGTCATCTTGACATTTTTCTGAAAAATGTTAGCTTACTAGCCAAAAAGATATCGTGATCTTGTGGCACTTTTAAGCTTCCGTACGTATCCGGACAGATTGTGAAGATATGATTGTTCTGGTCACATTTAATCTTCAAATGATATTGACATATGGACAAATCAGGGCAGATTGTGATGGTATGATTGTTCTGGTAACCTTTAATCTTCGAATGATATTCACATATGGACGAATCAGGACAGATTGTGATGGTATGATTGTTCTGGTCACATTTAATCTTCAAATGATATTGACATATGGACAAATCAGGACAGATTGTGATGGTATGATTGTTCTGGTCACATTTAATCTTCAAATGATATTGACATATGGACAAATCAGGACAGATTGTGATGGTATGATTGTTCTGGTCACCTTTAATCTTCGAATTTCCTTCCTTTCCTCTTCCATGGATGGTTTTACACAGAACAACTTCACTGAATATGGGGATTTGAAATTCACCTAGACAATAAATGAAAACGGTTAAAGGCTGATGGACCCCAATCATGGCTGCCTACAGTCAATAAAAACAAGCGCTAAACGGATTCGCCTATATTCGCAAGCTTAATAGCGTTACGGATTACATTATATAAGTTGTTTGTCATTTAGACTTTCAATTTGTCATTACTCTCAAAACAAATTCGAAAAGGCCTAAGGTTTAATCCTAATGAAAGGTCCATTTTGATAGATTATGATTTCTGCTATTAATTTGGTAGCGGAAAGAATGTTGCTAGTTGACCTGATGTGAATTACTGGTTTTTCCAGGCTCGGACATGAAACGCAGAGAAATGATGTTCGTACGAGTAACCCACACCAGAGTAGTTTCTACTTTAAAGGCCCAATTCTCACCCCAAACATTACTAATTCTCCTAATCTTCTTACTTAAGCTCCTCCCACAATTGTCTGAAATTCATCCTCATCCGGACACAATCTCAGTTTATTGCCTCATGGTGAGTATAGAAAAGTTCAATGTGTATAATCAAAACACTCAGTACTATAATCGCTGTTTAATATAACTTCGGTACTCTGCATTGTATGAAGTAGCTGTCAACCAAAGAGCTGAGCCAATTGAGAATTTCTGTTAACCCATACAAGAATTGTATAGTTTGGGGTGAGAGGATTGACCCTTTAACGGTGACCCGACCCATAGTCTAATTCTAACCCTACTCTACTACTCTACGATAATGAACAAGTCATGAGAATTGCCACGGACCAAGGTCACAGAAATCACTTAATAGCATCAGTATTATTAAGACTCTCAGTAGCAATTGTATATACAGGTTTTCTTTTCAGTTTCAACTTATCGACGAAAAACAAAAGCAAAGTAAAACTGTGCTTACACATTTCCTCATTACTGTTATTTTTTTGTTTCGGTCGGTGCTTCTTTTAAATTCTATGACAGACAAGGACACACAAAGGTCCATTTTTGCGCCAAATAAACACTTAATGATACCAAATTTTATACCTGAATATGTAGCGCATACCTTGATGAACGGATGAAGAGATTAAATTTTCATCAATAGGCATACAGTAGTAGTAAAATTTTGCAACAACTTCTATTATCAATTCAATTTCAATTCAGTTTATATCTCTTACAACTTAAGTTAGATCAGTATCTTAGCTACAACGGGGAGGCCCCTCTGAAAAGTGAAAACTTCGGAAATTTGTAAAAATGAGACACAAGTTTAACACAGTGCGGTTTCCCAATTTTTCTTTCATACAATTTCGAATTCTGACCAATAAAAGCTCCATATTTTTAATTATTTGTTAAAAAAGGTAAAACGTGCTCCCTAAATTGCGATCTCTACTGCAGTAAGTGCTCGCTCATAAATCAATCAATCAGTTAAAATGTTCCGGTTTCTCAAATAGAGCCTTAATTTTGAAATACTTTGTGTTAAAAACTTTTTTTTTAAAAGTGGCCGGGAAGCCTCAATCCGCGGGTCTTAAGGATAACGTCATATAGCAACAACAACCTTCAATCGCCATGCAATCTCAGATATACGCTAGTAGGTAAGGCAGATTTTTCAATAATCCCCCGAACTTTTTAAATTTCCTTATAGGAAGCCCAAAATCTAAAATTTTCTGCAATACAAGCTCCATATTAACAGAAATTTTCTTAAAAGAACCATGTCCCTAGTTTTCACATTTAAAAATTGGAAAATTTGGGTGCCCCCCCCCCTTCCACAGCCCCGGAAAATAGGTTAAGCTACGCAACTGAGTAAGATCATCCGTTTCCAATGTGTACCGTAAGTCGTAACTTAATCAAGAGATTTCTTTGTGCCAACAGGGGTCCCTCAAAAATATGGAACAGCTTAAGGGGTCCGGGATGACAAAAAGGTTGAGAACCCAGACTCTATACCATTTTAACCCAACCGTAACATGCAGATGTGGATGTTTTATAGTAGCTAATCAAATTAATTGGCCTTGTTTCAGTGACCACTGACTAACCATTCATCTCCTTATTTCCCTTTTTTGAAATATCTGGGACTGACCAGTTCAAACATACACAGCCGTAGTTGGAAAAGGCTGAACATTTTTTTGTTTTATATCCTGTCGGTCTAGTGCACGTCCAATTTATTTCAAAAGGTCGAAAAATGGTGCCACATTCTAGACTTTGACAGGACTAATCTGGAAGGTTGAGTTGCAGTGGATGGGTAATATTTCTTCTATCCTTCTGTGCAACGTACACCTATTCAGACAGATGCTCCTCCGTCTAGGCAGCTCTGATGTTCGACTCCTTGCCGCAGCAACGGTATATATGACCCGCGGGTCATACATACTGCTTAAGACTTAAAATAATGAGACCTATTACCATTTGTAATTGGTGCTTGAGTGTAAGCAATGGACAGATGAAGTAGGGAAAACAAGATGGCGAACCCCACCCGACGTAAACCATTTGGTTACAAACTGGACCGCAAAACCCCATCTAATTTCCGTAGATACATGCCAGTTGATGTCGCATTGTGTCTGTCTAGGTTTATATGTAAACCCTTGATTGCCCCATAGATCAGGTTCCTATATCCTGCTCTATGGATTACCCCCCCAAATTGCCCCGGCCATCACAATTGCATATTAATATACGTCTAGTAACACTGGTTTGGAACTACTGGGCAACATGGAACTAGTTTCCTAATATTAAGCTCCCCCACGCCCCTTTGCCCCCTCAGCTATCGTACCGCTCAGCTGTTTGAATTAGGCAAAGAAATCGAACCAAGGTAAATACCTCAGTGCAAATTGCAATTCGTTTGCCTTTAAACGAGAGAAAACAAATGGGTATTTTCATTCATTTTAGTGTTCCCATGGTCGAGAGCCCCCACCAATAATCTCATATCCTGTCATTTGTCACCGCAAAAAAGTGAAGCGGCATAGGCCAAGGGGGGCAGAACTTTTTCGCAGAGTTGTCGCTGCGAAGGGGGTAGCTGCTACAGAGGCGTTTTGCCCCGACCCCATTCCCTACGCCCGTAAATCTTCATCGAGAGGCACAGGGTAACATGAAAGCCTGCAAGCAACATCCCCAGGCTCACCAGAGTAATTGGATCCCTTGAAATTGTTCACCTCGTCCACCTGAATACGGGTCCATGACGGGCTGACTGATCAAAGAACTCCTCTACACCTACTAAGAACGTAATAATTACATGACAACAGAAACGAAGCTCAAATAAGTAAATATGAGAGAGTTTTAGTACTTTCATGCATGTTCTACCATAACAGACACACATTGACAAAATATTACATTTAAAAGGAACCATATACACTAATCTTCATCTGAAACGTCTAATAAAGCTAAATCATCAAATTGATCGGTAATGGGAAAAGATAATTCCAAAGATATGGAGAGAAAATATGCAAAGATTTGAGTAAAAATCAAATTTAATAAATCCCCAGAAGTGACAAGGGTGCAGCTAAACAGATGACAGGTGTTTGTTTTTTTCTTTCTTCTCTAAAAAGTTGAGGAAGTGTACCCAAGTCTAAAATTTCAAAAATAACCATTAAAGAACATGAAAATGAATTCAAACACTCCAACTCCCATAAGACATTCTCGAGCTGAGATATAAAATGATGGAGTTTATTTACTCAATCTAAAATGATACATACAATAATTTGTGATGACATTGTTGTACTTCTCAAATTACAATCTTTGCATTTCTTTGTTTTTCTGAAAGTTACCGTGACTGCACCTTGTACTAATGTGTGATATCACTCTTACTTCTAAGAAGTGATGTGATTAATTATGCCATCTCTGTACGACATGATATGCAAGCAAAAATGGAGCGTTCAAGGCCATAACTAGACCAGTGTTTCTGCAGCATCTCAATACTCTGTGAATGTTAAGGCGACAAAGTTTCCATATTGTTGCTGATGATATTTGATGTAAATACAGTCCTCCTTTGGTGCTTTGAATTAAAAGATTATGCATCTATTGTTAATATCCTGTTGCATTTCATCCTCAAAAATGATCGAATAAGAACATAATCACTGTGCACCACACTAAAATTTAGTAAAGCAGAAATAACTAGCCAGCTAGATGCAGATCAGTGACATCTAATAAATCCAACAGTCCAATGACAGCTGTTTACCTTCTGCATTCAACACCATTTTCACTCAAAAATCATTCACCCTAATGCTATTTTCTCAGTCTCATTCAAATATTTTGGTGTTTCACAACTTAACGAGAGTTATTTCTCTACTGATACATGGGTGTTTGCATTGTAACACTGAATAATAAGTGGGTAGAAACAGCTCCCATGCGATACATTATGTTTATAGATCCTCAAATATACTCCAATTATCTCTTGAGGGATAAATTTTTTAATCACAACATAGAGACACCTTGAATATGCCTCATGGACACATTTGGTTCACAACACTGTTATTAGATGCATTGTAAATAAGCTAATATCCCTCTCAAGATAACTACTCCGCAACAACTGAAGAGTTTTACCATAAAATTTGCTAAAATAATTTTGTCATATTCCCTTGCTCTTAAGAAATTTCATCCACTAATGTGACAATATCTCAACCCTAAAAACGTCTTTAATTTCAAAGGGAAACAAAGCATGTAATGTGCGTCGTACTACAAGAAAGTCACAAACTATTGGGCGATGGGCAATTTTAAGTGAATGCTACATGAATAACATTTCAGCAATGGAACAAGGTCTCACAATGGGAGTTGGATGAATAAGATTCATTTTGCAACCTCTAAATAAAGACTTAAAAATTCTAGACTTGAGTTACACTCATCATCTTTTGCTTGTTGCATCTGCCCCTCTAAAAACATTACAGCAGAGTTAAAATCCAGTTTCCCTGTAATTTCTGTAAATTTTATGTAAGAAGCGCCCAGTTGAAGTTACATCTTTGAGTTTCTGTGATGAACCATATATCACATTAAGTCTGCTTATGATAATCTTTTGGTTGTTATTTCACCTGAATTGCAGAAAGAAAGAAGAAAAAGACCTTGTTGCTGACAATAAAAATTCTTCCCTCAAACTATATTTCAAGCCCTTCTCTCATCAAAATGAAAAAAAAAAAACCTATATTGTATCCAACAAAATCAAAGAGTCAAATTTTGCATCATTTTACATCTTACTATGGTCAAACTTGATCCCCCCAGCAAACTAGAGGGGGGGGGGACAACCCTCCCTTAAGACCTCCTTCATGCCAGGAGTCTGTTCAATTCCTCATGAGATCCAGACAAAAGTGTTGATATTAACATAGCTACAATGACATGTACTAACTTAAAATAACCCAGGGTTTATCCACACAATACTTTGAGTTAACTGTCTGTTATTTCAAGCACTAGTCATCAAAGGCCAATCAAAATATTGCTACTGTTTAAATGAATGTCAACCATGTGTGTTCACCAGTGGTAAATATAGATATTGGGATGTTCTTTTATATCTTTGGGAAGATACAACAACCTCTTTCATACTATTACATTATTAAAATATGTTGATGATAATATGTCACATAAACCAAACCTCATACTATACCTAGCAAAGTATAACTATTTTAAGGACTCGTAGATAGTTTCAATTCTCCTAATACATCAACTTCCAGACCCTCCCACGGCTGTTTGAAAAATTAGTCCAACACTAAATTTGTGTTTAATAAGCTGAAGAACATATTCTAAACATTCTGGCAAAAGTTTAATTCATCCATTCACTTCCCATGTTCAGTGCTCTTGATCCCCCTCCCCCCTAACCCCCTCCTCAGCTTCCTTGATTTTTTCCTCTGTATTTTTTTTTCTTCTTCCTTTTTCTTTTCTCCCCTCCTGGGGTTGGAATAGCCCTGGTTATTGCACCTCCCAGTTATGCCATTGGTCCTGATTAAAATAATTACTTCTTTATGCAAGCAAGTTCAGAACAGCCTCACTTACTGGCAATATCTGCATTTACATTACTAAACCTATATTCCAGCCAACTTAAATACAAGTACAGCAAGGTAAAAAACACTAGGACATTAATTTTTAAGTGCAAGCTATCCAAACTGAGTCCCAAACGGAGTATGACAGTCTCCTTGACAACCTATATTAGGTTTGACTCTCTTCAGAAAATATAAGAGTGTTATTTTGTGCAATTTACAATGTGACCTGTTGTTCCTTTGTTTCTTTACTATATGTAACAATAATATTAAACAGTTTCACAGTTACATAACTCAGACTGGATATGTCGAATGGAGGCATGCAATATACTGAAAGTACAATAAATTCAAATGGTCTACATGTAAAATCTACATTGTCTTAAAAAACTCTTAAATATCATCAGTATCTGAAACTACTGAACATTTCTTATTTAAACCTACACTTCATTGACAGTAACCACACACAAATCATTCACAGATTACGTAACAAAAATGGAACCAAGAAGTTCATAGTCACCTAAAATATATGAAACAAAAACGAACAACACAAAAAATGTGGTATAAAGCATTTATAGCTAAATTTTGGAAATAGAACTAAGTCAAATAAAAGAATAATCTCCATGATATCATACTATCTGGTTTAAAAAGGTTCCAGCAAATTAAATACTAAGCCAATGAAAGCCATTTCTTCACCGAAGTACATGGCTACCTAGATCAAGGTCCATCTCTTACAAACAAATCTTTAGCATTCCACTGATGAAAGCAGTGAAAATATCTTTATTTCCAAGTTTAACTAATTAACTAAATTAACTAGTTTTAATCATTTCAAAAAGAATTTGAAAACTTATTTTCTTAATTGTTTAAACTGATCACTATTTTTGTATTTTGGCTTTTGTTTTTTTTTTTATTTTATCTGCGTAATTTTGGTGCTTTTTGTATTTTGTTTTAACCCTTTTCTTTGTACAGGGCTTTGAGTGTTTTGAAAAACACTTTATAAATAGCATTATTATTAAGTTCTTCATCCTCTATGGGCTTTAAAAACACACCAACATGCATTTTCAAGAAATTCTGACCAACCCCAATCCCTAACCCCCCACCACCAAATGTTGGAATCGAGACTGATGGACAGTAAATTGTAAAGAACATTAGAACTGATTTTTCTGCTTTCTAGGTGACTTAACATTTCAATTTTTTTCTTACCATCTAAAATGGCTTTCATGGCTAAAGTGAACTCTTCATTTATTGTTGCCAAATAAATTGACTGGCCAGCTATGTACACTGCAGGAGATAAGTGGTACACAGACTAAGAGATTTTGGAAGATTGAAGGTAACAATAACACATTGCTTAGGTTATTTATGTTTTCAAGTCCACCAGTAATGTCTTACACACACTTAACAGTTTATACAGGATATTCTATACCACAGAGGACATATGAAGAAGTAGCTATTCCAATAACCATGGCACTGTCATATAACACACACTTGACAACAAAGAAAAGTTTTACAGCCAGAGTGGGCGTTCAAGTTTCAAAATTACATTTATCATTTGTCCTTTGCTTTTATGCCACAATACCAACAACTGAAGGATATGAAACACACAGTTTAAACCACAAAGTCATTCATTTGAACAGAAATATTCTCATAATTCATACTTGACTGAATATGACAACCTTGGCTGTCATTACACCAAAACCACTAATCAGTAGTTATAGAAATATTATTCAGAAATCAACTTAACATAAAAGAAGAGCAGGAAACAAAATATCATTCAGAACTAATAACTGGAGTACCACACAAAAGGTGAAGGTGAACTTCAAAATGTCACTTAACAACAATACACTTCTTTCACCATTACAGTGTTTTGTGCAAAGTTTTTATGGTGCTACATTTAGTTGTCAAGGTCATAATTATTTTCACTAGATTTAAAAGAACTGCACAATAATATATAGTTAAATATATTTGCAACTATACACAATTATCTAAATAGTTCCTAATATGGTCACAAAGAATGATCATGATTATGACCTTGTTATGTGACATATGTTAAACCCTACTTCTGTCAACATGTAAAGAATGAATATCTTACTTCAATCATTTATGATATGCAGGTTATAGCTCAGTATACATCAAACATAACTTTACAATGGATTCTCTACACAACTCAAAATAATTTTCTGCAGTGGAGTTCCACAGTCCATATACATAATGACGTCACTTTGAAAAGTGATAATTGTAAAATTTCTGAACACCTGCAATCTAGTCCATACAACATCAAAAATTTAAATTTCTGGAAATATGTGGAAACACTGCCCATACATAGGCTAACCCTCAAGTTCACCTACAATGTTATATTTTTAATACTCAAAGGGTACTGTGGAGGGTCACATCAATGTCATGCATGTTTACAACTGTTAAACATTTTTTTCCATAACATCAAAAAGTGTGTAAGTGCTTCAAAAGAAGGCAACAACAGCAGCCAGATAAAAACATCTGTCTGCATGCTTGGTCCTCTCACTCATGCAGAAAAAAAAATGTTTAAGTTCTTTCTTTCATCTCTCAAACAGTATAAAACTGAGTTGCTGCAGAAGATTGTATTTCAATCTGGCCCATCTTAAACTGAAGCCTCTTCAACCATTTAAGTAACATGGTGGAGTGATAATTCATAACATCCCCTTTAGCTGGATTTGGTGGTGGCCAGTTTTCACAATTCTGAAGTCTCACTTGTAAGTTGCCTTGAAGCTGTATAGTAGAAAATAATAACCTGATACACATAAAAGTTTTTTTTATTAAAGTGCAAAACCAGTTCAACAACATATTAGAACTTGAAATAACAACAGAACAAAATCTCAGAGCTATTCGCAAAATTTTCACCCAGAACGCCAAAAGGCTTAGTGATTCCTTGCCACTGATATGTAAGTTTGGTTTTTTGTCTTCCAAAAGCACACAATTTAAATAAGGACCCTCTACTTAACAATTATTCATTTCTAACAAAGTGTGTGAACCATGGTCACAGAACAGCCACATGCCTTCAGTCAGGAAATGTGAATCTTTTTCTTTTTTCTTGACGGTCTGTTCTTTTTTTGTATTCAAATTGACAGTGCTTCGTAAAGTATCCACATAGTATGTATGATATGTATGAAGTCATCCACGATTCGTCCATTGAGATATTTTGTACATTGAGTTCAGAGATGCAGACCCTGTGAGGCACCCAGATGACCCTTGACCATCTAGAACTAGAATTCTGTTCACTATATTTATTCCACATATGTGGGAAATTTACAGAATGCAAGAATCCAACCTTGAGAAATTGTGTAAACATAATATTCAGACTTTGACCCCTTTTGACTCCAAATGAATTTTGACCTCCATCAAAAACAAGAGAATTCTGCTCCTCACCAGTATGCATGCATGCACAAAATAAATAAGAAATCTATCCAAGATCCCTACCTTGAGATATCATGCAAACCAGATTTCCAGACTTTCCAGACCTGGTGACCTCACAAAACTTTTTACCTCCCCCCCATTCATGTAGATCATCTACTCTGTATGCATCATCTATATATAAAGTATGAGGACCCAACAAGTTATCATTCTTGAGATACTTTTGATAAAAGTTTGTAAGACTTTGCCCTCTGGTGACCCCACATGGTCTTCTACTTCCACCAAAAACAATAGGAATCATCTACTCTTTATGAACAATTCACACACAAATATGAGATTAGGCATGCTTACTCTTCTTGAGATACATTCTTTACCAGCATTTCTAAGGTATTTACCATTTGACCTCTGGTGACCCCAAATAGCCTTTGACCTATACCAAATTCAAATGAAATCATCTATTCAATACGGGTAACCCACACACTAATTATGAGCATAGTAACATTTACCCTTCTTGAGATATCATGTTTACAAGGTTTTAACATTATGACCATCAATGATGCCCAAATGACCTTTGACCTCCACTAAAAACAACAGGGATCATCTACTCATTATGACCAACCCACAAACCAAATATGAGACTAGTAACATTACCTTTTTGAGATACCATCTTTGCAATTAACTTCTAAGCTATTTACCATTTGACCTCTGGTGACCTCTGGTTAATTCCACCAAAATCAATAGGGGTCATCTGCTCAATATGGGTAACCCACCCACCAAATATGAGCATCGCCACATTAACCATTCATGAGATATTGTGTTTGACATTAAACCTACAAGGACCTGGATGACCTTTGACCTACACCAAAAAGAATAAGGATCATCTACTCAATAAGGGGTCTCACCATGCAAAGTATCAGATCCCTGAAGGTTCCACTTTTTGAGACAGGGTGTTCACAAGCACAGTGCTACATACACACACAGCACACACCCGTACTCAAAGCCTTACAGATTACAGAGGACAGTTCCCTGTAAGGAAGTCATTGGAATTTCCTCTTAAGTCATGCAGCACATGAATGCTGTGAGTGAGGGTATGCTCTCTGATATCATGTGAAAGATCTCATTTGCAAGTGTCCGAAATTTTCAGGAAGCTTACGCCAGTTATCAGTCCAGTCTGAGTAAGGAAAGATGTGCAAGGCTTGAGCTGTCATGAGACGCCTGTACCCGTAAAGGCATTGTTTGTAGGTGCACACACACACAAGGTAACACTAATGCATAGATTCCTCTAAGTCAAGGAACTAAAAACCTTCATCCCATCAACACTTTCGCCCTCCTCCGCATCTCCACCATCTTCCTCCCAATTTCATCAATTGCTCTACTTAAATTTAAAAGAATTTCTGATTTAAAGATAATGAGGTTACTTGATCCTGTATAGTTTCTCATAAAAACAGACACATCCTACACTACATCTAAGAAAATCCAACTCCTACCTTAGTTGGGTAGCTGAATAAGATTTGGGTCCAAAGTGGGAAGAGCTGTACAAGAAAAAACAGAAATTTACTGATAAAAAAATAATATGTTTAACAAAGGCAATCTATTACTGAAATTATATGTTGGTTCATGCATAGGAATAACAAATTATATTACCACAAAGCAATACCTGCAGTTAGACTGTTAACGGTAAAAAATTTAAACAAACTGAACCACATATTAATTACAAAAATGAAGAAACAGTAAAGTACTCCTGTAAAAAACTTTAAATCACTGTCTTATCCATTTTTTATGAACAAAAAAAAAAAACCCATGGCAAACAAAGTCCTTCCAAATGCTATGTGCCAAGAATCATGCACTAGATTTTACATTCTCATACCTTAGCAAGAACAGATGAGTTGCATTCTTGAAGGGCTTCCATCAAACTAAGAAAGTGAAGGTTCACCATATCTGCCAACTGGAGGAAAATAAGTGCAAGGCCGATAAAATACATAATATGATCTCACAAGTTAGCCTCACCCTCTTAATCCTATATACTAAACTCTAAAGATTGTTAAGGACTATTTACATGCACATCGCTTTAGGAGGGCAACTGTGCCAATAAACTAAAAGTTGTTTAGTTTGAAAATTTGGAAAATCATTATACACCCCCATTGTTTAAGTAAGTGATAAAAATTTTGTATTGCTAATAGAACAGGAACCCAAACTATAAATCCCCTTCCCTGCCAGTCTTGCTCCTATCATGCACCCCACCAACCCCATTACAGCTATGGATTAGCCAGCTAATTTACTTTATGACTGGCATTTCCACTTTTTAGAACAATCAAAATACATTTGCTAATAGATCTTTGGAAGTTCCAAAAGGTGAATATAGTCAAAAAATCTCAAATCAATGGATGTAGAAATCCTACAACCTGGTGATTTTTTCCTGCTTTTTTTTTTATATTCATTTTTTTTAAAACAAAAGAAACAATTTGAATGGAAAACTCTTCTGGAATGTTTTATGAATGACCATTTTGGCATAACATACAAATGCTGATGACAAGACACCAACATGCCGAACATCACATACCTCTTGGTTAGCTCCAAAGGCACCGCATGACTGAACACAAGTTTGGCAACTAGCTGCTGCAATGCATATGGATACAATATAACAATTGTACAACTTTGCAGTCACAGCCTGTAAAATATATACATCTTTCTGTGTACAGTACTTTCCAACAAAAAACCACACAAACAAAAAGTACTTCATGGAAAGGATCAATCAATAAAGATTTAATCTTGCAGAAACAATATAGTCAATATTTCTACAGGTCATTTATGTTTCAAAACACAGGTCTTTTAAAAAGCATTTACCACTTTAGAGTGTGAGAGTAGCTGGAGGACACCAGGTGTGACTCGACCCCAAAAGTCCATGATGCTTAGCATTGCACTACTGTGATGTTCACTGCCAGCAGCATTTAGGGATGCCATCTGTTCACAGTACATGGTCCACAGCTGAAAAAAGAACAAAATAATATCTAGCTCAGCTTTTTGATTGACTGCTAATTCAAACAATGCAGAGTACCAAAGCTTATATTTCACAGCATGAACTGTTCTGAGAGTGTTTTGATAATACACCTTGAGTTTTCTATACTCACCCTGAAGCAATAAAATGAGACTGTGTCTGAATGAGGGTGAATTTCAGACAATTGTGGGAGGGGCTTAATTAAGAAGGTTGGGAGAATTGGTACTATTTGGGATGAGGAAATTGGGCCTTTAAGTTACACATCACTAACACAATGAATGCCTACACTCTCTGACAAAAGTAAATGAAACAAGTCACCTTCCTCAATACCCCTTTTGTTGTTGGCTAGAGTTTTTCAACTATCAGAGAAGACACAAAATTGAAAGGGGGAGAGGGGGTTTCAGGTGGAGTTTTTGAGAGATTGTCAGTGCATTTTGCTACTGTATCAGGGATTTTGTTTAATTTGTTTTGTCAGGGATTGTAGGTTTGAACTGAAATAGATGCAAAAAATTAAGTTGATGACTTTCAAAGAATGATTTACAAATGAATACATCTCCTCTTCAAAGCAATGAATAAACCATTCTTTACCTGGCACAGGATAAAAGCATGGAACAATGAAGACATGTGAAGAACAGATGCCTTTGACTGCTCAGCAAACCCAGCCAAGATGACTTGAACATGGTCTGCAATGTGTGTGCCAGCATCTAGTGGTACAGGCTGACAGAGTATGCCACTATCACCTGACTGTAGACTGATGGCAGTGTGAGTCAGGGATCCCAACAACAGCCAGGAAAGAAGACGAACATGGGAGATACAATCAATGAACTCTTTTGGTCTGTATAAAGAAGAAGAAAGAATGTTTAAATTCTTTACAAATGGGAAGATAAACAAAATTTTAAAGATATGTAGAGAGACAGGTCAAGAAAAAATGTCAGAGACACAAAGACAGAAACAGACAGACAAACAAGCAGATAGACAGACAGCCAGACAGTTGTTTCAAAGGGATGACATGAGACTGTATCTTCCACAGGTTTCCATACCAAATACGTTAGAAACTCTGCTGCCTAAAGATCAGACAAGACCTCACAAGGGGTTGGGTGTAACAAAATCCTAATTTGTTTCCCGATTTCATTTTTTCAAGAAACCACTATCACTATCACTATCACTATCACTATCAGTTGTAATATTAAACTTAATCAATTTTGCTCTGTTGACTGTGAAATCGTTTATTTATGGTTAACTCAGAATGCCTAAAGTTAGGTAAGAGATAATCATTTCAATTGGTTAAAAATGTAGGGCCTCAAATTTCAAGCAGAGGTTCCTAATGTAAGTTTTATATTTAAAAGTTAGAAAATACAGTAGTAAAAGTTAATCATTATCCCAATTCCTCCTATGTATATCATCTATACTTAAATTCTTATTGATCTGATATGACACAATCTGCAGTGCAAGTTTCTAATTAATTCCTGTAATTTCCTGGTGTATAATGTGAATGCTTTCACATTCAAATTTAACCCACCCTTCATATTCATTAAAAAAAAAATTGTTCAAAAAAAGAAAATGAGGAAGCAAACTATGTAACAATGGCAAATGCATGTATCTACAATAGATGACAATTTAGGAGACAAATGAGGAATGTAACAGTTCAGTCCCCTATTATTGCAGATTCCTCACGAACTGAATTATATGAATATTTGTCATGTAAGTAAATATATCAAGCGGAAGTACTGACACTGATCTTAAATCAAGACTGATAAGACATTGGGGCTCTTAATCCCCTCCTAAAACTGAGGCCATTCTGAACAGACCTTACAAAAGGGAAGTGGAATGTAAGAAATTCCCATTTTCTACTCGGTTCTTTGTTTTAAGAATGAGAGGTACACTTAACTAACCTTAACCCCTGACCAGCCAAGAACTTCTGTCCTGTTGGTATACAAAACTGTTAACATTGCCTCTCATTGCACAGGTAAATTTTTCATGTGTGACTAACACAGACACAACAGGAAGTTTAAAACAAAGCTAAATTGGACTAGGAGACAGAAACTCATTTCAAAAATTGGGTTTGTATTAACATTTTATCTGATCCTGTGCCAACCAGTGCCACAATAACATTCACTAGTCATGCAGCTACCAGACATACCCAATCTGCACGGCTGCTGGTGGGTGGTACAACCATGGTAAACACCTCTGTATGGCTTTGGTACCCTCTGCCTGGTTACATCTTGTGAACTCCAATGCAATAATCTGGGCCACACCAGCTTTCAGTTGACTACCCAGGGTATCTTCATTTAAGTTCTGTGAGCCTCCCTTTAGATTGTTCTAGTAAATGATAGAAAAAATCAACTTTATGTTTTGTTCTCCACTTACCATCACAATAAAAGCTGATAAAGAATGACCAACAACTTTACCACTAAAGTGCCTATTGATTACTTCTATCATAGGAAAGTCTACACAGGTACTTCTTAAACTATATGATATAAAATCAATTAAAAATTTGATAAACCAGAATGCAAAAATGCATTGAGGTTTCGATGATACAGACATGCTCTTTTCAATAAAATGCTACATTTGTTGTAACAACTGGTGACCCAAAGTGACCTTTGACTCAACCTGTAAGTAACTGGTTTTTCTTTTAACCAAAACACTTCTATATTCAAAAAGCCAAATTTCTACTGTGCCTTAAGATATTCTGCAAACAAGGTTTACAGAGTTTGATGCCAGGTGATACCAGATGGCCATTGACCTCCATCAAAAACAACAGGCACAGTACTTTCAACTCACCATACCTCATACACACACTAATTGTGAAATACATCCAGGTTTCGTATCTTGAGCTGTCCTATACACGTTTTTGGAGTATGACCCCCTTTGAACCCAAATGACCTTTGACCTCTACCAAAATCAATAGGATTCTTATTTACATCATACTGCATCAACATATCAAGTTTGAAATCAATCCAAGCTTCCCACCTTGAGATATTGTGTTAAAAAGTTTTCAGGATTTGTCCCCTTCTGACCTTTGACCTCCACCAAAATCAATGGGGTTCTTCCTTACATCATAGCACATCAACATATCAAGTTTGAAATGAATCCAAGTTTCCTACCTTGCGATATAGTGTAAACAAGGATTTCTGGGTGTGACCCCATGTGACCCCAAATGACCTTTGACCTCCACCAAAATCAATACGGTCCTTCTTACATCATAACACATCAACGTATCAAGTTTGAAATTAATCCAATTTTCCTACCATGAGATATCGTGTAAACAAGGATTTTGGGGTTTGACCCCTGTGACCCCAAATGACCTCTGACCTCCACCAAAATCAATTGGGTTCTTTCTTACATCAGTAATGCATCAACATATCAAGTTTGAAATGAATCCAAGTTTCCTACCTTGCGATATCATGTAAACAAGGATTTCGTGGTGTGACCCCATGTGACCCCAAATGACCTTTGACCTCCACCAAAATCAATAGGGTTCTTTCTTACATCATAACACATCAACGTATCAAGTTTGAAATTAATCCAATTTTCCTACAATGAGATATCGTGTAAACAAGGATTTGGGGGTTTGACCCCCTGTGACCCCAAATGACCCTTGACCTCCACCAAAATCAATAGGGTTCTTCCTGACATCATAATGCATCAACGTATCCAAGTTTAAAATTAATCCAAGTTTCCTATCTTGAGATACCTGTATCGTGTAAACAAGGATTTTGGGGTTTGACCCCCTGTGACCCCAAATGACCTTTGACCTCCACCAAAATCAATGGGGTTCTTCCTTACATCATAGCACATCAACATATCAAGTTTGAAATGAATCCAAGTTTCCTACCTTGCGATATAGTGTAAACAAGGATTTCGTGGTGTGACCCCATGTGACCCCAAATGACCTTTGACCTCCACAAAAATCAATAGGGTTCTTTCTTACATCATAACACATCAACGCATCAAGTTTGAAATTAATCCAATTTTCTTACCATGAGATATCGTGTAAACAAGGATTTGGGGGTTTGACCCCTCTGACCCCAAATGACCTTTGACCTCCACCAAAATCAATTGGGTTCTTCCTTACATCAGTAATGCATCAACATATCAAGTTTGAAATTAATCCAATTTTCCTACCATGAGATATCGTGTAAACAAGGATTTGGGGGTTTGACCCCCTGTGACCCCAAATGACCCTTGACCTCCACCAAAATCAATAGGGTTCTTCCTTACATCATAACGCATCAACGTATCAAGTTTGAAATTAATCCAAGTTTCCTATCTTGAGATATCGTGTAAACAAGGATTTCGGGGTTTGACCCCCTGTGACCCCAGATGACCTTTGACCTCCACCAAAATAAATAGGGTTCTTCCTCTCAGTATGGGGTATCTGTGTACCAAGTTTGAGAATTGTCAGATCTTCCCTTCTCAAGATATCGTGTAAACAAGCAAAGTGTCACAAACACACACACATACACCCTTACACACACACACACATACACACGCACATGCACACATACATACACACACGCGCCATCATGAATGCATAGGTTTCTCTTTTCATCGAAACCAAAAATTCATAAAAGTTGTTGCAATAAATAGTAAATAAACACAAGATATTTTATGACTATTGTCCAAGTTGGCTACATGAGCAACTCAAAAATAAAATTTGATGGCCTTAGACTTGTGTGCTAATAGCTCTGTGCACTCATACCCTCTGACCTTGGAACTCATATCAAGGTCAGTCTTCACAACTTTTCAGGGGGTAGAGGATGGGATATATCCTAGGGCAGTGAGGGTTGAGTATTAAAGAAGGATTACAGGCAGTGGCCTCATAAAAATGCAACAAGTACTTACCACAAGAATATGTTCTGTACTTCCCCCACATTCATTCAACCATGCACACTTCATTCATAACCCCCCCCCCCCCCGGACTCATCTATGAGATTAGCCAATGTCATTTAAGAGATTGGTGAGCTTACGGGACTCATTTCCATTAAAAGTGTGCAAACTGACAAATTTGCTCTGGCTACTGTATCCACAAATTCTTTGGTGGTAAAAGTTAAACTGTTTTAAATTTGCATAATAACATCTACAGGCTGTTAGAAGAAATAGCAACTAGAGGTTGTTAAAATTTTCTTAATGGGACTTAATGAAACACTGTGTCCTGTCTGTTACTTAGATGGAGTTCCAGTTACTTAGTTGGAGTCCAGTTTCTAGCCAATTGGTTTAAGTCAAGCCAACCACAGCCTTTCTTCCAGTTGTGGCTCACTCGCTTGCTTTCCATTCCTCTCCATTGCTTATGCGGAGCACCAAGCACAATGGCAGTGGGTTTCATTTCTTAAGTCCTTGGTATGCAGTCAGAGTATTTCCATTGTTCAATTACAACAAGATAGTGCTAAGAAAACTTACTTTTACTTTGGTCAATGTATGCAGATCTCCAATATACTCAATGGCATCTTGTAAGTACTGTCTCATACAGTCCATTGCACCTGTACAAAGCTTGGGTTAAAATGACGGAAAAATGTAAAAAAAAAAAATTACTAAATCATAAATTCATGTATCGTCTCCTTGAAGATGGCAATCAGAACTGTATCAAGTACATGAAAGAGATTTTCACCTTGCTAGAAGCATAATGATATGAAAACCATGTTACTACTGCCAAACATGTGACAAAACAAAAGAACTGTGACATGAGAACGTGAATTGATCATTCAATGAAGAACTAACTGCCCACCACTCACACACAGAAAAACACACACATGAACATGCACGCACACAAACATTTTTTGCTTTCATTTGCTCCTACACAGAGCATGATCAAGGCTTAGAAAAAGTTTGTATGAAAGACAAACTTACTGAAATCAGAAATGATGCAATAAGCAGAGTTAGAGACACAATACCTACAAATCTAAGACAAATATTAATGTAACACAAGCATGAGGTGACTAACTTACTTGGCCAAACTCAATATCCCAGTCACCTTCTACGATACTAAAATCATTCATCTTGCCTCCAGCATCCACCATTACAAACTGAACAAGCTGAATCAGATTAATATCTGGAAGACAGGACTTAAATTTTAATGCGGCTTGGAATTCCATCACCACACACCGGGAGAGTGATTGCTTCTCTCTCTCCTGGAAAAAAAACATTGAAAAAGGGGTTTGCCATTTATTCAAAAGTATGTTTTCTATCTAGGAGAGAGCAAGGACTTATAATTAAGCAGGAAATATGCAGGTACAGGTAAAAATATTTAAGGTCTAATCATAAAAAAAAAAATGTTAAATCCTTGGAATCAGAACAGAGTCAGTCAAAGCGAGGAAAAAAGTATCAAGTCAACATTTAATTTAGAAATCACAATTATTATCAAAGTAATTATTTTCTAAAACAGTTACATCATGACATTAAGTGACACATTAAACAGTGACTGTGCAAAAATACATCTAGAAGTGCTTTTAAACTTAAAAATTTGCATGTATATGAAGTGAATTGTGGACAAAGCTAATTCAGAAAATCTTCTTTCCTTTTGGAGGTTACATAAAATGGTACGCTCACCTTCAGGAAGATACGATTACATAAGGAACAGATTTCCAGCAGATGTTTGAGCTTGAATCGAGCCTTCTGGATTGCAAAACTGACCAGTTTACCAACAGGTTCTAACAATGTTACCAGTCCTTTGTTTGCTGGGCTTCTAAAAAGAATCTCAATGATACGGAAAGTGTCGTTCATGTCACACTAAAAGACAAGGGAGAAAAACAAGAAATATGATTATGCATGATTATAATTCCCTTTTGGATGAAAGTTAGTCATGCAAGGATGATTTGAATAAAAGAAAAATGAACTCATCATGCACACTGAGACATTATATGACGGTCTAGTTTAAAACACCTGAAGCACAACTGTACCACTGCTGTCCATGTTTTAACTTCAATACAAGGTTCACTATTTACATACCATTTTCCATCAAATGAATAGAATTTGACATGAGAAGAATTTAAGTTACAAACTTCTGTGTAATAACTTTGTGACATTTGGTGAAATGAAATATTTGCAAAACCAAGCAATCTTCAGAGATCTAACAGAGGACCAAAAGTTTTACCATTAAAAAATTCAACCTTTGTTAAGCAGATATAGATTGTGTGCAATAGCTCAAAAATACGTAAAGAGGAAATACTTTGCAATGTATCTCTAGATACAAAACCTGCAAAATACACTTTAAATGTAGGCCGCAATGGGAGTTGTGAGTGAGGAGTGAAAGAGTATAGTCAGCCTATCATTGCCTAGATCTTTTCTTTCACTTTCAAAACAATTTCACATTTTAAAATGAGATTACTTCCACTTAAAAGACAACTTCTTATTCCTTTTAATACACTAATCTTTCAAAACACAACAAACTTACATTATCTGGCAGTGAAAGAGTCAGCTTCCTCAAAAAGGTCTCAAAGAGGGTGACGAGGTTGGTCCATGTGCTAGCACCCTCTAATGGCAGATGGTCCATGTATTCAGCCAGGTTCATTAGCACCAGCAAGATGCGGAGAGGTGGTAGGGTTTTCTTCTCATTCAGGCCCTACAAAACAATAATTCACAGGAATGACTTTACTTGATGAGAACAAATAGGTAAAATTTGATAACAGTCCTCAAGTAAACCAATGGTGGACAGTGCACCTCAAGTTTCAAGATACTCTGTGGCACTAACCCAACTCATCCATTAGGAAATAGATTTTTCAAGCTTATTACTGTCAAATAGGACACATTTCTAAAAGGTACTAAGTTTGAATAGTACATATCATGATTAAGAAATGTATTCTGTCTAGTTGAAGTGTGATAAGATCTGACACCCATAAAATGATGACATGTTAAGATTAAATGAATATGTAAATCCTCCTATACTACTTCATGTGCAAACTTCATTGATTAGATTAACCAGAATGCAAAACTGCATTGAGGTTTCGATGATACACAAACGTTCCGTTTCAAATAATCCCATCATGTACCATTATCTTCTCATTCAAATGTTATACCAACATGTTCAAAAAATAATTTTGTTTTCCCACATGACCTCTGTCCCCCCCACCAAAAATAGGGATCATCTTCTTACCATAAGCATTCACAAACCACACGTGAAATCTATTTCAGTCTCCCACTTTAAGATGTGTTAACACCTATTAAACAAGGTTGTCATTCACATTTTGACCACCAGTGACCCTACAAATCCTTTAACCTCTACACACTGCAATTTCAAAAGGCTTCGAGCTGACTTCAAGAAATGAAAAATAGGAATCATGCAAACCTTCTTTAAAAGTGGACCCCCTCATGCTAGGGCAACCCTAAAAACCATGGTACAATTAAGAAATGACATAATGATGGTTTTGATGGTTTTGTATAATTACCTGCAAAAAGTCTTGAGAGTTCACAACACTGTAAACTAAGGACCCTCTCCCTATCCTTTCAAGCTGAAAGGTTTAATAATACTTTTAAGACTTTGATGAGGGTTAGATTTCAGTGCAGAGGTTTGAACCAACCCCATAAATACTGCAGAGTCGAGACATTATTTTGCAATGACACTTTGTAACACTAATATATGTGGGAGGACTTTTTGAACAGCTTCTCATAACACTAATATATATGGGAGAATTTAGTAAGTTTTCCCCGCTGCAGATACCACCCTGCTACCAAAATATGCTGCTGCATGCTTTATATCATGTTCTAGAACAAATAAAATATTGGTAGGAAAGCTTAATTTCCCACTAGGCTAGCCTAAGGATATTACACAGAAACATACATGTGTAGAATAGGTTCAAAATGTACATATATGCTATACATTAGGCAATGGCAAAAGTGCCAAGACATTAGACATGATGAAGAAAATTACATCGCAGGGAAAAACTTTACACCTAAAGCTCACAAAAGTACTGCAGATTGTTGTATAAGGGTTTTTTACCAATGCCTTTTAAATATTTTTGATGTTCTTGGCCAAGTGGATTTTGTTGATCCTCTTCAGTACTCGATTCTGCTTTGTGAAATATGTAGCATCGGCTAGGCCTAACCTAGGCCTACGTTAAGCCTAGGCAGAAAGTACAAGCCCACTTGCTCATTCGAACCATACATTTTGGCCTAAACTTTTCAGCTAGACACTTTGAGATTTCAACAAAGATCCTTAACATGTGAAAAGAGCAATTTTTGGAGGATATTCGTAATTGCAGAATTGAGGGTGAAAATGGTAGTTATTCCACCTAAATCAAGATACTTGGCATCTCTGGAGGGACCATCTCCTAACTTTAACCCATTCACATTCCAAATATGGAATCTATCCAAGTTCCCTACCTTGTGATATTGTTGTCCCCCCGTTGACCCCAGATGACCTTTGACCTTTACCAAAACCAATAGAGACCATCCTCTGACTATAATGCATCCACAAACCAAATATGAAATCTATTCAAGTTTCCTCCCTTGAGATATTGTGTTGACAAGATTTTCAGACTTTGACCCCAGTGACCCCAGATGACCTATGACTGCCACCAAAAACAATATGAACCATCTTCTGACAATAACACATCCACATATCAAATATGAAATCTATCCAAGTTCCCTATCTTGAAATATCATGCTGACAAGATTTTCACACTTTGACCCCCGGTGACCCCAGATGACCTTTGACCTCTACCGAAAACATAAGGTTCCATCTTCTGACCATAACACACCCACATACCAAATATGAAATCTATCCATGTTCCCTATCTTGAAATATCGTGCTAATAAGATTTTCACACTTTGACCCCTGCTGACCCCAGATGACCTTTGACCTCCACCAAAAACAATAGGGACCATCTTCTGACCAAAACGCATCCACAAACCAAATATGAAATCTATCCAAGTTTCCTCCCTTCAGATATTGTATTGACAAGATTTTCAGACTTTGACCCCCGGTGACCCCAGATGACCTTTGACCTCCACCAAAAACAATATGAACTATCTTCTGACCAAAACGCATCCACAAACCAAATATGAAATCTATCTAAGTTTCCTCCCTTTAGATATTGTGTTGACAAGATTTTCAGACTTTCACCCCCCCAGTGACCCCAGATGACCTTTGACCTCCACCAAAAACAATATGAACAATCTTCTGACCATAACACATCCACATACCAAATATGAAATCTATCCAAGTTTCCTATCTTGAAATGTGCTAATAAGATTTTCAGACTTTGACCCCTGGTGACCCCAGATGACCTTTGACCTCCACCAAAACATTAGCGACCATCTTCTGACCATAACGCATCCACATACCAAATATGAAACCTATCCAAGTTTCCTATCTTGAGATATTGTGCTAATAAAATTTTCAGACTTTGACCCCCGGTGACCCCAGATGACCTTTGACCTCTGTCAAAAACAATAGGGACCATCTTCTGACCATAATGCATTCACGTATCAAATATGAAATCTAAACAAGTTTCATCCCTTGAGATATTGTGCTAACAAAGTTTTCAGAAAATGACCCCTGCTGACCCCAGATGACCTTTGACCTCCACCAAAAACAATAGGGACCATCTTTTGACCAAAACGCATCCACATACTAAATATGAAATCTATCCAAGTTTCCTATCTTGAGATATTGTGTTGACAAGATTTTCAGACTTTGACCCCCGGTGACCCCAGATGACCTTTGACCTCCACCGAAAACAATATGAACCATCTCCTGACCATAACACATCCACATACCAAATATGAAATCTATCCAAGTTCCCTATCTTGAAAAATCATGCTAATAAGATTTTCAGACTTTGACCCCTGGTTACCCCAGATGACCTTTGACCTTCACCAAAAACAATCGGGACCATCTTCTGACCAAAACGCCTCCGCAAACCAAATATGAAATCTATTCAATTTTTCTCCCTTGAGATATTGTGTTGACAAGTTTTTCGGACTGTGACCCCCGGTGACCCCAGATGACCTTTGACCTCCATCGAAAACAATATGAACCATCTTGTGACCATAACACATCCACATACCAAATATGAAATCTATCCAAGTTCCCTATCTTGAAATATCATGCTAATAAGATTTTCAGACTTTGACCCCTGGTGACCCCAGATGACCGTTGACCTCCACCAAAAACAATAGGGACCATTTTCTGACCATAACGCATCCACATACCAAATATGAAATCTATCCAAGTTTCCTATCTTGAGATATTGTGCTAACGAGATTTTCAGACTTTGACCCCCGGTGACCCCAGATGACCTTTGACCTCCATCAAAAACAATAGGGACCATCTTCTGACCATAACGCATCCACATACCAAATATGAAATCTATCCAAGTTCCCTATCTTGAGATATCGTGCTAACGAGATTTTCAGACTTTGACCCCCGGTGACCCCAGATGACCTTTGACCTCCATCAAAAACAATAGGGACCATCTTCTGACCATAACGCATCCACATACCAAATATGAAATCTATACAAGTTTCCTATCTTGAGATATCGTGCTAACAAAGTTTTCAGAAATTGACCCCTGCTGACCCCAGATGACCTTTGACCTCCACCAAAAACAATAGGGTCCTTCCTCTCAATATGGGGCATCCATGTATCAAGTTTGAAAATTGTCAGACATTTCTTTCTTGAGATATCGTGCTAACAAGCAAAGTGTCACAAACACACACACACACACACACATACAAACATACACACACACACACATACACACACACACATACACACATACATACACACGCCATCATGATTGCATAGGTTTCTCTTATCATCGAAACCAAAAATGCAAAGACTTACAATGAAATATTAAGATGAAGCTATTATTGTGGCATTTTAATTTTAAAGATTAGCTGGGCAACAAGGGAGCAATGTCAAGTCACAATATACAAACTATGCAACTACAAATGTGATGTTAAAAACATTTTTTTTTCAGACCAAGTGTAAAATCCATTAATGATCACTTGTACAGCTGAGTACTTGTTATCATTCCCTTGACAGAAAAAAAAAATACATATAACATCCTCCAAGAGTTGTCACTGTTTTTTCATAATGATTTCAATTCCTACATCAAGATCGAAGTTTATTGACAAGATATAGAGGAATACTTTAGGTACCTCAAGTAAATGACTGACAGCATCAGTTGGTGGCAGTTCATTAAAATCAGTCAAGGCATGAGCCATAGTCTTGAGAAAGGTGTAATCTGTAAAAACAAGAAAATCACTCACCAGATTTAAACAACCTGTTTTGAATGGCATGTAATCTAATGGGAGTGCCCAATGCTCTGATAAATATGCATTAGGCGGCTTCTAATGTAACGAAAAGCTATGTTCATACATGAAAATCAGACAAAGCCACACCTTTAATTGCAAGTATCTTTCTACCTCTCCTGCATTCTTTCAAGCTTTTCAAAAATATAAACACTTATTATAAATGGCAAACCAATGCATTAGCCTTCAGGAGTTAACAATTCAGTAAAAAAAAAAGGATTAACAATTTCTTTTTATGTAGTACGATACACTAATTCAGGTTGAGGGCCCAGCTGAGAGGAACCCAATTTTTCCTTAATTAAAACAATTTTTTGTGAATGTGTCATGACCTCCTATCCCAACTAACCTAAACCTGGCATCATACAAGCTGCCACTGTGATAACTTTTAAATTCTAAGGCACTTATAAAATTGCTGAAACAGCATACTAATATTTATGCACTATACGGTCCAATATCAAAAATGCTATGATTTCATCCTGCATATATTTTTTAAAAGACTTACCCTCAATTTTGCTCAGGAAGAGTTGTGGAAATATCCCGTTTGGTGCAAGCTTATGAAGAACACATCTTAAGAACTGACTAGCTACAGTACAACAGTGTCCTGGTGGATGACCAGAGCTGAAAGAAGATGTAAGAAATGAAACTATCACAATATCAAAGTGTACTATAATTTCTCTAGTATCTCAGCCTATGTGCAGAGCTCCAGACATTTCAGAATTCCAAACAGGGGTAATCAGTTTTGAAGCAAGAGAATATCCAGGAAGTGCCTAGCAAGCCAGAATCCGATGACAGGATGGGTCCTAAGCACTCATGTCAAAGCCCCTGGTAGAGTCCTGGGAAAGAACTCAAGTTAGGGAGTTCTAGGAAGTGAAGCTTCAAGAAGCTCCTAGCTGCTACCCTGTAGGTGTTTTGCTTCATGAGATACTCTCAAGGGATAAGTTCTATACCAAAAATGCTCAAATATTAACATCAGTTTACAATACACCAATATGACACAGCTATCTGAAATGTTGACTGGGAATGAGTTTTTTCATATTGCTTTTTCATATATATGCAGAGTGTATCTAAAATTTTTAGTGTCAGGTTACATCTTTCACAAATCTAACTTGGATTTAAAAATTCTTCAGCATAAATTTCACAAGAAATACAGCCCGCTAATTGTTTCTACCTCAGGTTCACATAAGCTAAATGGTAGGTAACCATAATGCCAATCTTTCCAACCACAAAAGTAGAAATAGAAAGCTTGTACTCATCATTTTTCCTTGTTGAGCCTCCCACAATGAATAGCACCAAAGAAAGCATGCATCATTCCACCAACATGACTGATGTTTGAATTCGATTGTGTTGAGGGTCAAAAAATTTTTAAGCATGAACAAAACCCTCCATTATGCAATTGACCTGTTCCAAAGAGGGGACACACATTTCCTGAACAATGATGCATCTCTTGAAATTGCTGGATACAATATTTGGAGAACAATGACACACCCCTGTCTATCAGCTCTGACAAACAGGATGCACGTTGGACTCCACACTGTCAAGGGTGGGATTCAAAAAGTGTGTTTTACAATAAATGCATAACCACATTGAATTTGTGTAATCATCTAACATGATATCAAATTTATTTTCTGATCATGTTCAAACCCAATCCTTAGATTCTTGTCTTACCTGTCAGTTTGCCAAGTGTAAAATGTTGCAGAGGCAATTCTGGGGAAAAAGAAATGGCATATCTATGGTATTAAACCTGAAAGAGTCAAAAATAATTCCTAGAATACTAAATTATTATATGTCTTTAAAGTTATGCCATTGAAAGGACAACCAGCATTTACCATCTTATTGTTAACTTAGTTTACTTTGACATGGACATCTCTTGCTCATTAAATGTCTTGTCACAACTTCAATGAATTAGACAAGTACTACACAATGCCTCCTTTAATTTAATATGTTACAAAATAAGAGATTTCTGTAAATGACCTTTTATAGCTTATTTACAATTCCACAAATGTTTTCATCATTTCATGTTCAAGACAAAAGGACTTTGACAAAAAAGATGTCTGATAACAGACTGTGAAAGTGACTTCCTAGTTAGCAGTGAAGGTAGTGACATATTTCAATATATTAAATTGAATATAGATATTCATTGTGACACGTAACACCAACAGCCAATCATTCACATTATCAAGCATTAGTCAAAATTCTGGGAATAAGGAGTTTTCCAGTTTAACACTTCCCACATACTGCACAAGAGTTCATATTGAATACTCTTACTAGTTATTGCAGAATGTCAGCCACAGGACTCACAACACGCTGATCAATTTACAAGCAAGTCACACTTCTCTAATATGTTATGCTAGCTGGAATAGCAAGGTCCATCCTGGAGAAAAGGCTGAAAACCAACCTTCTAAAGTCAAGAGAATGATGTAATGCATTTCATGCCTTATAAGTTTCTGTAATCGACTTCTTTTTACAAGAGTAGGGGATTGGCCTACAACCTTACTCTCAACCTGGAGAACCAGATTTTGTCCTTTTGTCTGGGCCCTACCCTTCATGCAATCTTACTGGCATGGTTGGACCCACTAGGAACAATGTCCCTTCTAGCATTGCTCGCCAGGTCACAGGGCCACTCAAGCTTCACTTCCATGGCAAGGTGACCCCCCATGAGTACCTCATAAAGGAGTTACTAATAAATTACCTGCCAACTACTTGTAACATTTCCAGGAGCATAGGGGCTGCTAGTTCTGGGTCCCTGTGAATAAAGGTTGATAGCACCACTATAGCTAATGAGACGGTATTATCGTCACATTCCTCCAGGATAGCACCACAATCAAGGCACCTGGAAGTGAAGAAGAAAATAAATTCAAATAAAACTTCCTATAAAAATGCAATGAATGCTGATAGATGGAAGTATGGCTATTTTCAAAGGATAACACCCACTGAAATCTAAAGAGAAAATATACTTTAGAAGATCTGTCAGAGAAGATAAGCATTTATTCACAACTTAAGATGGAGAACCTAGGATGTAAATAAATGTTTTTTTGTTTTTTTTTCCTCCTCATACCCCAAGGCTGTTCCATAGTATTAAATTGGACAAATGAGCACACAATAGCTTCAGTTAGGTATATAATTCACTTTATTTTGCTCTGCTATGCTTTGGTGGCAGTGTAAAAGCACCCTTATGATACTGGCAGAACTATCCAATTACACACTATGTAAGTGCCATGTAATCCCATCCCACCCCAAACATCATATCATCCAATCAGTTACTTTGTAAATAACCATGTGATCCCATGCCTCACATTACATTATCCAATAACTTACTTTGTAAGTGCCATGTAATTCTTATCCTCATGAAACTTCCTGACAGCAGAATAAACACTGCTCTTCTTCTCTGGAGATTTCTGCATCTGCTCCCTAAGTTTCTGAATTTTGCGCAATCTTCTCTCACGAGCAAATTTCCCCTTGAGAGGGGATTCCCCCATGATCATCATATCAGGATGGATATCTTCACCATGTCCTATCAAGTTAAGAAACACAAACAAGAGTGAACACTATCTACAATACTGAATGACTTTACTCTGCTGCTGAGACATCCATTCTGTGAACTCTTTCCATTTCTTAGATATCATTGATTCTGCCGTAGTTACTTTTCTTCTTTTTTGACTCTGCCAGAACACTCCTTGGATTTCTCTAGACATACAGAGATAAAATAAACTTGGAAGATGAAATGTTTCTTTCCAACCATAAGGAGGACTGGTATAGGCACGACCATTCTACAACAATGAAAAAATTATGACATTGTACATGTATTTACAGATATTCACATAGAATTTACTAAAAATAATCCATGTTAGCTAAAACAAATGAGTGAGAAGTCACAGTCCACTGTGCAAGCCTGTTCTAATAAGGGAGGTAGAGATTACTAAATAGTTGCTCGAGCACCGAAATGCTTTGTAAAGTTAGGAGTTAAGAATGATTGGGTAATTCTTTAGAGGCTATGACCAACCATTATTTATTCCTTGAATAAAAGTGGCATTTTCACTTGAATTAAATGGAGTCACTCGACCAATTTCTTACCTATGGAGACACCAAGCTTTCGAGATCTCTTTGCCCTGTACTTGGGTTGGATCTTACTACGGTCCAATGACAAGGAAACCACATGCTGAGTAGCAACAGCCTGAGGTGCAACAGGTCCAGAGGAGGGTCCCAATACAGTAGGCTGTACAACCTGAGCCCGGCCTGGTGGTCCTCCAGATGTGACCGTTGTAGCTTGCTGTATGACAAACTGGGTACAAACACAAAAAAAAAATACTATTAAATATATAACTTGGCATATTGCTGTGATGGATACTGAACTCCAATAAAAGACTATTTCACTGCATTAAAATACAGCATGGCATACATCATATCACTCGTGCCTAAAAGGACACATTGCACTTGTTCTTCAGAAATCATGTTTTAACACCAATATTTACTGATACAGAACAACAGCTTGTTTAAAATATCATGACGCCTTCTTTGCACTTTCTGTTTGACATCGCAAATCTGTCTAAACAAGCACGTGCTATCAGTTACACCATCCTATATAATTAGCCCACGATTTACTTGGCAATGAGTAAGCAGCTTTGATGCATCAGTTTGCCAAAGAATATCCCTTTGTCTTGGTGAGAACAACTTCTGATAAGAGCATGTGGGTTTAGTGTCCACAGAACTTTCTTCCTAGACACTAGCCAGTCCAGGAAGTTTATACACACTATACATGTTTTGTAAATGGAGATTAGTTGGTGTGACCAGGCATGTGGGATCAAAGGGCCATTATCCAGTACTGCCGGATTTGACTTGGTATTGTTTTCATCAAAACATCATCCCTCAGCAGTTTTTGCTAGAGAATTCCATATGAGGAATAACACGGCATGATGGTTGTACTGTAACTTTTTTTCAAGCAACAAGTCGTAGACAGGTACTTATTTCTTGATCAAGGCTTAATTTTGACTTTAAAATGATGCAACATCTGTACCATATTTATTGCATCATTTGATAAATGACATAAACCATGGATCAGGTTAAATATTGAAACTGAATGGCTTCATGATGGACCAAGTTGGACCTACTTCATATGTAAGCCATGTTGGTGGATTTTAAATTCACTGCTAATTCCACTTAAAAGTATGATTTATTCTGTCCTTTTTTTTTTACCTCTGGTTTTCTAACCATCTTGACCACCCTTTCGATCCCAACCACTGAAGCTTTAGCCTGGACCGCTTCTACTTTGCTGACCGCTTCTAAACTTTCAGGCATCTCCTCCTGTTCCTCTTCCTCCACCTCAACGATGGTAGACGCCACCAATGCCCTGCTGGTGGGTTTTATCGGCAGGGTCTGTATGGCTTCTTCCGGAACCACCAGCATCATCTCAGAATCTTCTTCAATTGGTTCAATTGGCTGATGAAGCATATCAGCTTTCATAAAACTCAGCTGCACTGGGGTAGATGCTGAGTACATGGTATTGGCAGTTGTGAATGTAGATACAGAGTCAGAAGCCATAGTGGTAGATGGGGCCAGCAAAGGGGTGGTAGGTCCTGCAGATGGGATAGAGCTGGTATCCTCACTAGCCTCTTCAACATCATCCAGGGTGTTTGGAAGAGTGAACTCTGTAGAAAGGGGAAGATTGCTCAAATGTAACTCACAATAAACTGTAACTCAGTCATCCACTTGTACTGCATCATACTATGCGCTAGTGAATAGAGGTAGGGGTATTTGAAGCAATGAAGGCTTGGCAGCTACAAGATTTGTAATTTGACTTTCTTTTCAAAAGTTGTTCTTTCTTTTTCCTTTTTTCTTAAATACATTTAATCTATGGTTTCCCTGTATGAGCAGAGTTTTCAAACCAAAATCTCAGTTTGGTAAAAATTTTTTGAGTAATGCACATCCTGCATGGTGCACTTTTGGAGTCACAGGAATATAACACAAAGGTTGAAATACCATTTCAATCAACTAATATGCATATGAACCATGAAATAAGCTTTGAATATTTTAATAATTTCTTTAAATCTGTTTGGGATACTTAATTTATTGTTTCACCTACAGTACTAAGAAGTAAAAAATGCAGATCGACCTAAAATATTTGGAGTTGACACAAATAAATTACAGCATGTCTTTATTGGTATACGAACCTTTCTTGTCTTTTGATGGTGGGGTCTCTGAAGCACCCCAAATGTCTTCAATTGTGGGTGGCTCTGGTCGTTTAGGTTTGCAATGATGGCGCTGTGCTTCAAGGAGATTAATAGTGATTCGAATCAAACCCCTTAAGATTGTCTTGTACTCCACTTGATCAAATGAATACTATGGATGAAAAGATAAAATGCTCTATAGTAACTTGATGTAGCAATGTTGGAATATTTCATTCTATAAAAGAAATGGAAAATTAAATTCTGAAGAAATATCTGCATTATAGCATTGGGCACTTCTATTTACTGAAGTGAGCATTTGCGAAGTGTGGAATACTGGATACTCGGCTTATTGGAACCACAAATCTATTTGGGTGGGAAAAACTACCCCATGATATTTAGGTATTGCATTTTCAAATATGTTCAAGCATTGTATACACATAATCACCTTATAAAGTATGACCAGCAGTGATGTCAGCCAGGCTTGTCTACAATGTGGTTCTAAGAAGTAGAGTGTATATTCAATGGGCTGGTTGTCCATCACAGCTTTCTGAGGAGCTGGACAATGAAGTAGGAGGTCCAACACTAGAGGCAGGATGATGTTACCAACCTCAACGTTGTAGTCCAACATCTTACAGAGAAAAAGAAATACCATAAAGGTTTATTTTAACCATAAAGGTTTATTTTAATCTGTTTAATAACATTGTTTGGTCATAACTTTGAATTGTATTCCAGCATACAGAAGTCATGTAATTGTTTCCCCCCAAAAAGGTTATTACAGGGACATGAAAACTCTCAGTTAATTAGGTCTTTGATTGACATCACAATTTGAAAATTCCAAAGATGCATGTAGCTTACATTCCACAAAATGCAGATAGAATGCTTACTTGGATTTCACATCATAGCCCTGTATGCTTACCAAGACATGCATTATGTGAAAAGGTCCTTACACAAATCAACTACCACTAACAAGTCAGGTTTCTGCTTGATGATTGCACTTACAGTTTATAGCCATTCCAACCCTAAAAACGACCAAAATATGATAAAATCCAATTAGCCTTTGGGGATTTATAAACTGTGGGCGCTAACATCAATTAAGACCCAACTTACTGCCCAGAGGTCAGGTTTTAGAGTGTTGGTTGTAGGCAATTTGAGTGAGGGCTATCTATAAATTGCACATTTGGGGGAGTTGGAAACATTTCATCTTCTATAAAATATAATTCAAGATTTCAAGCAGAATACTCAGGTTATCGAGGACTTGATGATGTACAATGTTTGTGTGTTCTTATGGGTATAACTGTACCACCTCACGATGATAGTTTCACAGTACCATTAAGCAGATGCAGAATGCCACTCTCTGTGCTTTCCAATGTTTATGCCATACATACTGATGATGTAAATAAATTACATCAATAACATCAATTAAGACCCAACTTACTGCCCAGAGGTCAGGTTTTAGAGTGTTGGTTGTAGGCAATTTGAGTGAGGGCTATCTATAAATTGCACATTTGGGGGAGTTGGAAACATTTCATCTTCTATAAAATATAATTCAAGATTTCAAGCAGAATACTCAGGTTATCGAGGACTTGATGATGTACAATGTTTGTGTGTTCTTATGGGTATAACTGTACCACCTCACGATGATAGTTTCACAGTACCATTAAGCAGATGCAGAATGCCACTCTCTGTGCTTTCCAATGTTTATGCCATACATACTGATGATGTAAATAAATTACATCAATAACATCAATTAAGACCCAACTTACTGCCCAGAGGTCAGGTTTTAGAGTGTTGGTTGTAGGCAATTTGAGTGAGGGCTATCTATAAATTGCACATTTGGGGGAGTTGGAAACATTTCATCTTCTATAAAATATAATTCAAGATTTCAAGCAGAATACTCAGGTTATCGAGGACTTGATGATGTACAATGTTTGTGTGTTCTTATGGGTATAACTGTACCACCTCACGATGATAGTTTCACAGTACCATTAAGCAGATGCAGAATGCCACTCTCTGTGCTTTCCAATGTTTATGCCATACATACTGATGATGTAAATAAATTTATTTTAAGGTCTGGTGACATAAAAATAAAAAGTTGGGGATTTGATGTAGAAAGTATTAAAAGCCAACAAAATAGCCACAACTCTCACCAAAGTGTGCCACCAATTGACCATCATACAAGCTAGCATCCTTTTCAACAAAAGATGAAACAATGGTATGTCCTGGGGGTTTTATTTTGGAAGTTAAAAATTGAGTCCTTGGAAAAAATCTCTTACCAAACCATGACTACAAGATGAGTAGTTAACATAGGGTTAATATAGGGTTAAAAAAAGAAATGTTAACACTAAGCAACACCACACATTGTTACTTTTGCTTCAGAAACATTCAAACTTTGAAGAGGTATGTCTTGAAGACTGTAAAAGATACTGATATAATTTCAACAATTTTTTCCTTAGAAAAAGTGACTCCTTAGCTGCCAATATAAGTCAAGGCTATTTGCTCACATGTCAAGCTACCTTTTAAGAGGGGAAATGTGACACTTACCCTTGGTAAGCGAGTCATGAACGCATAAAATACTGCTGATTCTCTCAGTTGTTGCGGAGGTAATGTAAACTGTTTATCTGTCTGGTTGTAGCCCAGAAGAACACTCAGATGTCCCAGCACTGTATTCTGATAATAAAATATTATATATGAAACAAGGTTACCTTGACTGCTTAATGTAGAAAAATTGAAACAATGTCACTACTCACTTAAAGACTATATGTTTAGAACATATTTAGTTTTTGTGCTGTTTTATCTGTGTTTTAAAAATGCAACGTAAACATCAGACAAAAGCAGGCACAATTTATTGATCTTCACAGATAAGCCAATCAAATTCTTAATTCTATAAAAATTCCTGAAAACTAAGAAATGGGGTATGGAAGCAAATGTCAAACTGAATTAATTTGTCCTGCATCAACAAAATTAACATACGTTCAAACTCTAAAGGAAAGCACATTTCACCTCCAGGAAAATCAGAGAACTTTACCCCCAAGCAGACAAACTGGTTATTAAGTTCTAGGTAGTGCAATAAGTTATAAAAGACAGACTTACTTAAACAGAATAAACATCCTCTTACCAACAATGTCAAAGATCAATTGCATGTAAGATAACAAAAATGATTCCTGTCTTGTAGCAAAAACTTCTTTTCAAATTTCTATTTCTTACCATCACTCTTTCGCTGACATCATCAAAAGTACTTTTATCATGTGTCATAAACTGCAAAAAGAAAAACAAATGCATGAGAAACTCTCCTTTACTGAAATTTAACTTTGTTTGGGGAAAGGTCAAAGGCAATGGAGTGTCCTCTTCCCAAACGAAAAGTGATGAGTATTTGTTGGGTCTAGATGTAATTTTCAGCAACATGGTGGGCAACTGTTAAAAAAGTACCAGAATTTAAATTCTTTCACACAGAGGGAACAAATGAAAGATGTTTGACTTGAAACAGTAAAAAGGGTATTCTCCTTTTCACCATATATTTCACTGAGGGTTAAAGCTCAGGTTATAGCAGAGCTTTAACCTTGCCTTCTGTACCCTTGTTTGACATAGCACTATTTTGGGGGAACAAACCTGCTACTTCAACATAATCTTATATATGCATACTGGAAATTGAAATATCAACCTTATATTCACTGAGTCTGCTCACATCACAAATACTACGCCCGGTTTATTTAAGCACAAAAAGGTTTAAATTACCTCCTTAAAAGAATTCAATGGCAGCAATTAATACATTTCTACAAAAATTTAACTTTTCAGGAATAAGGATTTAACCAGCCCTTGAGGTAAAATTTTCCACACTTTGTAAGATAAGGGTTACATCTAAGGCCTTTCCATTCACTTCATGTTCCTTCCCTTGCAAGTTTCTGTTGATGCTCCACAACTTTCCCCTCTAAATTTTATACTATAGCATTCTGACTTTTTCAGTTGTCAAGAACTATAGAAATCATAGTGCAGTATAAGAGTGGCGCGAAACATTATAAATTAGGCCAATACATGCGTCAACGAGTCAAATGCATGGTCCAACTTTTTGTGACACCAACCACTGGCCAAAAACACTTCTTACGAAGCGATGTCACTTAATATGTAACAAGTCTCGCCCCTTTTGTTGGGCAAAATCTAATGTAGTATGCATTTAGTGTAGTAAGCTGAGAAACAGATGACAACCAACGTGTAACCTTGCACTGAAATACTTGTGATTTTTGCCTGCCAGTGGGCATGGCTTACCAATAGTGACATAACCTGAAATCCCTCTTTAAGAAATATATACTAAAATCAAATGTCCCCACTGCTAAAAAAGGATAAAATACCAGAAAGCCTAAAGGCTTAGTGATTCCTTGCCATCAAAAACCTTACCTGCTTTCAAATTGACAGCGTTTGATAGATTTTTCTTTACATTTTACGCACAGAATTTTCCCAATACTACCGCTGGTGACCTCAAATGACCTTTGACCTCTACCAAAAACAATAGGCTTCTTTCTCTCAACATGACAAATCTATATACCAAATATAAAGAGTATCTGTCACTCATATATGAAGGTATCATGTTTACAAGCCATTTTCCATGTTTTTGCATTTTTACCGCTGGTGACCTTTGACCTCAATCAAAAACAATAGGCTTCTTCCTCTGAACATGACAAATTTTACCGTTGGTGACCTCAAATGACCTTCGATTTCTACCAAAAACAATAGGCTTCTTTCTCTCAACATTGCAAATATATATACCTAATAAAAAGAGTATCGGTCACTCATATCCGAAGATATCATGTTTACAAGCCATTTCCGGTGTTTTCACATTTTTACCACTGGTGACCTTAGACCTCAACCAAAAACAATAGGGCCCTTCCTCTCAACATGACAAATCTATGTACCAAGTATGAGAAGAGTCAGTCATTCCTATCTGAAAATATCATGTTTACAAGCCATTTTCGGCAATTTCACAATTTACTCCTAGACCTCAAATGACATTTGACCTCTACCAAAAACAAAAGGGTTCTTCCTCTCAACATTACAAACCTATATACCAAGAATGAGAAGTGTCGGTCACTCCTATCTGAAGATAACGCGTTTACAAGCCATTTTTGAAGTTTTCGCAATTTTACTGCTGGTGACCTCAAATAATCTTTGACCTCTACCAAAAATAATAGCCTTCTTTCTCTCAATATGACAAATCTATATACCAAATATGAAGAGTGTTGGTCACTCCTATCTGAAGATATCATGTTTACAAGCCATTTACTGCATTTTAGCAATTTTACCTCTGGTGACCTCAAATGAACTTTGACTTCTATCAAAAACAATAGGATTCTCTCTCTCTCAACATGAAACACCTACATACTAAGTATGAAAAGTGTCGGGCACTCCCATCTGAAGATATCGTGTTTACAAGCTATTTTCGAAGTTTTCGCAATTTTACCACTGGTGACCTCAAATGACCTTTGACCTCTACCACAAACAATAGGGTTCTTCCTCTCAACATGACAAATCTACATACCAAATATGAAAAGTGTCAGACATTCCTAGATATCGTGTTTACAAGCGTCACAAACACAAACACACACATACACACACGACATCACCTTCGCATAGATTCCTTGCCTGTCTATGGCAAGGAATCAATAACTGAGTGAAAAATTGGAATATAGTAAAAATGTCAAATCATATACTTTGATATATCTAACACAATCAGAAATATAAATGGAACACAATTTAAACTTAAAGCAAGATGTGAAAATGTTAGGTGAGAAATCTTACTGTGAGTAAAAGGTCAACAAGACGATGAACCGTCTCTTTGTCGATGTGAGAGTAATCTAGAGATAATGCTGGGTCAGGACCACTAGATGCTGCTGCATTTGGTACATCTTCAGTTACCGTAGGTAGAAAACCATCTGAAAAAAAGCAACATCACAATGGTAAATTACTAGAAAGTGACCAGTTTTCAGGGGTTTTTAATGTAATTCAGAGGGCCAAGGGTCAAAATACACCATTAGCAAAAATGAAAGCAATTTGGGGATTTCATGAGCATCATGACACTACTGCTAGGAAAGAACGATAAGTTTCAGCGATCCTTAGTCACCACTCATAAATCCACTGTCTTTGGAAGAACTTCCTGTGCAGGTTTCTCCTTATCAGTGAATTTTAAAGGAAATATTGCCTTTGTTTCACAGGAAAGAGTCATATCTTTTAAACTTATATTTATTGACCTAGAGTGCAGTATGGTAGTCTTCTTTGCAAGAACAAATTTTCTCACTGATAGAAATTGCGCTATTTGATGCTCAAAAATAATTTGTTCACCCACACTTTCAAAAATTCAAATGATGCAACTTCCCCACGTTTTCTCTGCTTAATGTTTTCAGGAAATAAAGTTATTACAGGGAGGGTTATTACTGATGTTGAATGGTTTGATAATGATCACAGGAATACTTTATTGTACGCCATGTTAAAGCATTTTAAATGTAGTTTCTATTCAAAGGATTTGCTGTAATATTATAATGAGACATAGATGTGATAATTTCTTCCACAAACAACAACTCTTAATAGAAGGATTCAAGGTCATATCAAGTTTTGATATGTTTGATGGGTACTTATTCTAAGCATCTTGGTGAAATTTGCATTGAAATCCAATGTGTGGTTCTCAAGACATGAGCAAGTAAAGTTGTTTTGTTTTTAATGAAAAGTGAACTTGAAGCAATCACATATGACATGATATCCTCACATTCATGGACAGTCTTTTGGTTTTCTTTAAACTTTACAGCCTATTTTCTCCTCAACAATACCATATTATCAGAGTGTGATTACATAAGTAGCATGGGAATTTTGCAAACTTTTCATTTCCCATAGGGAGCTTCTATTTCCTATGAACTTCAAGGCCAACACAACAGTCTGAAAACTAAGGGAAATAAAGCATTTCTTGACAATGTGAGGAAGTGATGATATAACCTCTGCTGCCCTCAAGATCACTATTGGAACACAAATCTAGGGACTTCATTTACTGATATCTTGAGAAAAACACATGTCCAATTTGAAGGGGAATTTCCCTACACTGTGTAGATTTGGTTCCTCTTCTAAATATGAAAATGAAATTTTTGCTGAAACTTCCCCTTTAACTAAGGCATGGCTCAAACCCCTCACAAGATTATTTGCCAAATAGGGCCAGCTTGTTTGCAAAAGGGGGCTGTTGCAATTGCAGAGATAAGTTTTACCCGAGAAAAGACTTTTTTGTAGGGCAATAATGCTAAATTCTCCTATTCAATTCCAGCAGCATGAAAGCTTACTGAGAACTCTCCCTTCTAACTATTCCAGTTCTCTTCCTTCAAACTATTCCAAGCATAGCACAATAAATCCATCAATTTTTGTGGGAAAATTGCAAAAACAAGGCAAATGTCAGCACTTATAATTAAAATAGGGTGTCAACCCACCTTAAAATAAACTTATCCTCTTAACAATCAAAACATTCACCAGACTACAGAAGTAACAGGACTTTAGGATTCAACTTACCCTCAAAAACACTATCAGCCAAGGAATCCCCCACTCCTGGTACAGCATTACTATGACTGTTTGTTGTTGATGGTCGACTGTAGGTTGACTTTCCAGCTACAAAGAGGGAAATATTTCTTCATTACTGTACAAAAGTACAAAGTACCTTTCCTTATTTTACAAAAGTATGCACTCTGAGGGCGAGTGAGAAGAGAAATGAATGACATGAGCAAGATATTAGTTTTGGGCTCCCCTAATCCTGCAACATGTGAAGGTTTCAAGTTGAAGCATATTTGTGGAATTAAAACTATGTACCTCAAAAGCAATTTATGCCTGACTTGTTTAACCCTCTTAAAACATGGTTCCTCAACCCTGGGGTCACAAAGCACTTATTTTGGGGTCACCAAGCACTTACAGTATCATGGGGTCACAAAGCACTTATTGCAGGGTCATAAAACACTTATCGTGGGTCACCAACTAGTTTCAAGTATTTAAAAAGAAAATATGTCACTTTTTAATAAAAAAAATTAGATACCATTTATGAAGCAATTCAAATTGCTACAGATAACAGACTTAATAAACCAAGCATAAAATCCAATTCATTTTTTATGAGACTTTGAACTTAAATGCAATCACTACAGAATGTCATAGACATGACTCTGACTACCACAATAGGAGAGTAAGAGCAGAGGTCTGGGTATATCATCAGATGCTGTCACCTGAAGTGCAGTCCCCTCTTGAAAAGGGTTGAGAACCTGTTTTAACACCATGCAACAAATAGAAGATAAGTTTGGCAGTTCTCATCAGTCACCTACTTGAAACTTCTGCCATTGTGCTTGGTGCTCAACATTAGCAAAGGAGTACGGAAAACAAGTCAGGGTGCCACAACTGGAAGAAAAAGGCTGTGACTGGCCCACCTTAAACTAATTAAAACTGAGCTGTAAAACCTCATCTAACTTATTTGACTAGATTGTAGATGAGCCTAAAGACTTGTTTGACAAAAATGAGGTTAAATTTCAGTTTCAGTTTTACTTTCTTATTTAAGAAATTTGAATTTAATGGTAAGGACCTTCCCTGAGATATTGACTGGCTAAAAGAGGAATGACACCAAGTGGGAGCTACTCCCACAGAATGCTGACAACATTAAATTTTAATTCACTCACATGAGATTACTCTCACTCGAGCAAAGCTTAAACCAGTTGGCATTGATTTGCTCCTCATCTTGTCATCATTCTTGCTGAAATATGCTGACAATCTTCTTGGTTTCAAGGTGCCAGATATCTCTGACTGTGAGCGGGCCAATCGCGCCCGATTCAGTTTGTTCAAGAAAAGATCTGTTCTGTCTGTTAGACCAGCACTGGACCTTGACGTATCTGAAACAGGAGAGAATACTAATTAATTTCAATTCTTTTGTGTAATAATGGCAAACCAGTTATCATATAATGTGCACTATGACCAAACAAGCACCCCTCTCCCTGGGCACTTTTCATTTTACTAGTTTCCCCCTTCCCTTTCCCCAATCCCCCAAAAACCTCTACCTTTGCAATTCCCATTCATTAAAATTACTTCCCTTAGCCTCTCCAGACAATTTCCAATTTTCATTTTGTCAGTCAGAATTACCCAGGCTGAGAATGATTGGAATCCTAATTGTTTTAAGGAAAAGTGTAGGGAAAATTTTGATGTCAGCGTTGTATTGGGCTATCCCAGAAAAATTGTGCACAGCTGTTGCCAGGGAGGTGCAAATTCTTCCAATTCCTATAAATACTACAAAGATGCTTGTTTTCTTTCAAATTTATGCTTGTTTTCTTTCAAATTTGAAAAGATTTAATCCATAAGTCACAACAAAATTGGCCATGACTAAAAACCCCAATTAAATGTCATCGGTGCAGTCCAAGGATTGCAAGACCGCAGCTACACATTGGCTTTGTAGGGTCCAAACCTCCATGTGGCTGAAACAATACTCCAAGTCATATTTTGTTACCATTCTGATCACTAAAATGCTACATAAAATGCAAAAAAGGAATCAGGTCTTGTGTGGAACTCTGAAACCAAAGCTGGTACAATTTTGTAAACAGATTTTTTTTTCCACTTTCCATGAAGGTCTTACACCTTCACATTATTTTCCATTAAAGTTGCAAAAAGTGTCATTAAAACTTACCCATTGGAAAAGGAAATTCCTTATTCTGTTCCTTGTCCACATGAACTTCAAGAGCCAGGGTATCCAAACGATTCATAAAGAACTCCCATGTGAGAACTGAGACACCTTTCAAGTAATGTTGTAGCAGGTGCATGTGAGATAGGATGAGTACACGGTCCTCAAGGACAGAGTCCCACTGGAACTCCAAGCAATTTATAAGAACCTGGTGAAGAAACAGACTGCAAGTCATAACAAATGCTTTTTAACACTTTGGTGAAACAATAACAACTTAATTAAAACATAATACAAAACATGTCAAACTCAAGTAAACTTTATATTTTTTAATGCATAAAAATCTTATCCCTGTGTAAACAACATCTTTCACACAAAATCTCTAAAAGCACAGATTCAAAGTTTGAAGCATGAAAGAGAAAGCTAACATTAAACAAGAATGCAAAAATGCATTGAGATTTTGATGATGCATACAGAACATGTTCTTTTAAAAAAATGCTGCATTTATTGTAACACATGGTGACCCAAAGTGACCTTTGACTCCATCAGTAAGTAACTGGTTTTTCTTTTAAGCAAAACACTTCTACATTCTAAAAGCCAAATTTCATGCTGTGCCTCAAGATATTCTATCCTTTTAACAAGTTTCATAGTTTGATCTCTGGTGACCCCAATTGACCTTCAAACACCAAGGTCGACAGAAGCCATCTTCCAACCATCACACATCCACATTCTAATTTTGAACTCTCTCACATTTTCCTACCTTGAAATACAAAGTAGGAAAGGTTTTCAAGGTTTGACCTTGGATAACCCCAGGTGAACTTTGACCTTTACCAAAATTAATTGGGTCCACCCTCCCATCATAATTCATGAACAAACCAAGTTCGAAAAAAATCCAAGCTTCCTACCATTAGATATCATGCAAACAAGGTTTTACGGGTTGGGCCTCCTGTGACCCCGGATGACCTTTGCTCTCTAACAAAATCAATAGGGTTCTCCCTCACATTATGATGCATCAACATACCAGGTTTGAGATTAATCCAAGTTTCCTACCTTGAGATATCATGCGAACAAGGTTTTCAGAGTTTGACCCCCCTGCAACCCCATATGACCTTTGACCCTTACCAAAATCAGTAGGATTTTTCCATACATCAAAACGCATCAACATATCAAGTTTGAAATCAATCCAAGCTTCCTTCCTTGAGATATCATGTAAACAAGGTTTCCAGGGTTTGGCCCCCCTGTGACCCCAAATGACCTTTGACCTATACCAAAATCAATAGGGTTCTTCTTAACATCATAATGCATCAACATACCACGTTTGAGATTAATCCAAGTTTCCTACCTTGAGATATCATGTAAACAAGGTTTTGGGGGATTGACCCCCTGTGACCCCAAATAACCTTTGACCTCTTCCCAAAATCAAGAGGATTCTTCTTCCCATCATAATGCATCAACATACCACGTTTGAGGTTAATCCAAGTTTCCTACCTTCAGATATCCTGTAAACAATGTTTTCCAAGTTTGACCCCCTGTGACCCCAGGTGGCCTTTGACCCCTACCAAAATCAATAGGGTTCTTCTTCCCATCATACTGCATCAACATATCAAGATTCAAATCAATCCAAGCTTCCTATCTCCAGATATCATGTAAACAAGATTTTTGAGGTTTGACCCTCTGTGACCCCAAATGACCTTTGACATCTACCAAAATCTAAAGGGTTCTTGCTTAAATCATAATGCATCAACATCACGAAGTTTGAAAACTTCCAGACATTTCTACCCTCAGATACTGTGTTAATGAGTGAAATGTAAAGTGTTTCAAGTCCTTTGAACATTTCTACATTGAGATACTCTGTTAATTAGTTAAATGTAAAGTGTTTTGAGTCCTTTGACACCTGTGACACCAAATAACCTTTAAACTTGTTGGAAACTGATATTGTTCTTTTTCTTGATATGGGACATCTATGTACCAAGTTCCAATACTTCCAAACATCCCTACCTTCAGATACTGTTTTAATGAGTTAAATGTAAAGTGTTTCAGGTCCTATGACATTTCTAACTGTGTTAATGAGTTAAATGTGAAGTAATTTGAGTCCTTTGACACCTGTAACCCCAAATAACCTTTAAACTCAAAGAAAACTTATGCTGTTCTTTCACTTGATATGGGACGTCTATGTACCAAATTTGAAAACTTTCAAACATTCCTACCGTGCCATATCGTATTGTTAAGTGTTTTGAGTCCTTTGACCCCTGTGACCCCAAATGACCTTTGAACTCCACCAAACAGGATACGATTCTTCCTCTTTATGTTGGGCATCTAAGTACAAAGTCTGAAAACTGTCAGATATTCTTATCTTGAGATATTGTGTTAACGAGTTAGAAGTGTTAAATGTAAAGTGTTTCCAATTTTTGAGCCCCTGGACCTCAAATGACCTTCCAACTTGACCAAAATTAATAGGGTTCTTCCTCTCAATATGGGGCATCTATGTGCTAAGTTTGAAAACTCACCAACATTCCTATCTTGAGATATCGTGTTAACAAGCAAAGTGTCACAAACACACACACACACACACATACATACATACACATGCACGTCATCATGATTGCATGGGTTTCTCTTATCATCGGAACCAAAAAAATCTGTAACTACCTGTAAGGCACAAAGAAGAATTAAATCTGAACTATGAGTTTCCTGTCTTGAATACAGTAGAAATCAACTTTCTCAGCCACAGTGAGCTAAGCTGCAGTGTGTGGCATGAAGTTACCCCAACAAGTCATGTCTTTGCCATTTATTTACTATATGGGTTACTTCATAACACACACACACAGGATTTTTCAGGTGTACCTTGCTTAATGGTGAAACTTGTCTAATGCACTTGGAATTGAAAAGGGAATTTCCAATACATTTAATGGGTTTATATGGCCTCCAGGTAATTTCAACAAACAGAAATTGAGCTCATCTTGAACAAATGTTAAAACATTGCATTGACTGCTTTATACTTGAAGTCAAAACATCTTAAACCATCCAGGATAGAGGTTTGAATATTATCAGTGAGAATCCGTAACTATTTCAATACTTTGACCATGTACCCCTCCCCCTCAAAGAGCAAAATAACAACCACAAACTCACTCTGAGAGCTTTGTTTGGAATTGTTTCCAACATCAAAATAGAACGAGCAGAGACAGCTGGGCAGATGTCTTCAGTAGATGATATCAAGAGACAGAAGGCATGGGCTAAGCAACCCATGATGATGGTGTTTGAACCAAGCATCTTTTTCTCAACATGTCGCAGTAGCACAGACACTCTTTCCACTGTTGTAAAAAATGAAGTTAAGTTATCATACACATGAAATTAGAGGAAGATGGAGGAAAATTAACATTGCCATTTTACGAGTAAAGAGGACCGAACAGGTAGTGACACCAGTTAAAAAGAAATGATTAAGGTATATTTATACTTTTCAGTACAGGATAAAAAATTAAAATATAAATTTGAAAGTTTCATATAAAGATTACATGGCTATCAATAGACTTTATGCTTCTGATGCCATAGAGCAAAAAGTGCTCCTTTGGAGGAAATCTTTATCAGTTTAAGTAAAACTCAAGTTATGCTCTTTTAACTTTGACAAATCCTACCTACAATACATAATTCTTACTTGCAAAAGTACCCCTCCATCAAAAATACCCTACATCACCCCACCTGCTTTTACCACAAAGATGCTAACCTACTAAAAAACATTCCCTTCTTAAAATTAGACACTATAATACACCAATTTCATGACAGCACCTTTAGCTTCATTTTTCTTCTTCACTTCAGTAAAGACTCACCTGACTGGAATCTCATCTGCCAATTCTGACTTTCCATTTCATGATCCACAATGTCCCATAGAATGTCTGATCCCGCAGACAAAGAGGTACAGTGAAGGGCCAAAGGTACAATAATTTGAGCCACGGATGAAAGCTTACCTCTCAAGAGTTTCCAGAAACTAGAGAAGAAAAAAAACAACCATTTCTACAGATCTGTTGTAATCTCAGTACTTCATCTTTGAATCAAAATTATCTGAAAGGCCTCATTCTCTCACCCCAAACAGTTCCAGTTACCATAACCTACTCAGAACCATTACCTACTCTCTCACAACTGCCTAAAGCTCATCCTCATTGAGACAAATTCTCAGTTTATTGCTTTTGGGTGAGTATACATGACCCCAATGTGTAATCAAAACACCCTCAGTAGAGCGTGTAATGTGAGCTACAGTATTGTGCATTTTTTTAACTTGCTGTCAATCAAAGAGCTATGCCAGTTGAGAGTTTCTGTGGACTACTACAAAAGTGGTAGTCTGGGGGGGAGGGGAGAGTTGACTGTCTTAAATACTCATATATTAAACACTGACAATTTACAATTTGAATGAAAGAGATTATGAAGATAGGGCAATGACTGTGATGGCAAGGAAACAGCTATAATACCCAGTTACAAAATTTGGAACATGATGGTATACTAACCCAAATAACATCTCACTCTAAAACTTACAAAAGAAATAGCTCAACCAGACCTATATTTCCACACTGTCCAGGTATCAGGATATCTAATGTCACCTAGTATTGTGCACCCTCCATGACCTTTAACAGGAACGACATCTTGTTGTATAGGAGCAACTCTCCCTTACTTTTGTCACCTTACCTTAGTTTCATGTGTACGCTGTATCCCATATTTTCAAGGTGTGGCCAATTTCACACTCTAAAGCTTCCTCGTTGGTAGTTTAGATCATCAGCACATTCATTAATAGTTATTAAATTCAGTGCATCACAACTTTTAACCAATCAGGGGACTGCAATTAGTACTATAATCTTCCCATAACCCTAGTGGCTTGGAAGAATGAGACAAGTCCTGAGCCCGCATGCTCTCAGTCATGGGACAGACTTCAGATGATAAGCATTGAGCAACTTGTATACATTTAATTAATATTAAGACCAGACAAATAATCAAACTTGATCATCTTTTTTTGAAACTCAATCACGGAATAAATGAATCCTCTAAATCAATTGGTTCTCATCTGTTTTTACTGTATTTCCAGCTACACAAGATCCTTGCACAAGCAGGGGGGGGGGCGGTCACGAATGGCCCACTACTGTTACTTTACACAAATTAACTCAAAATGTCAAAGTATCTCTGGTTGCCAAACTACAGCTCACATGCACAGAAGTGTTTAGATGAAGTTCACCACTGATAGCCAAAATGTTTTCCATTACACAACACACCCCAAGCAGTGAGATTACTAATCCTTTTTTAATGGACATTATCATTCCTACGCTCTACTCTCAGATTCACACACAATTTAAACGACAATAAAACACAAGTTGAATCTTACCTTGGTATGAGGAGACATTTTTGGGCATGTACCAGGAAACCTGGGTTGTCCTTTGCAGCCATCCGGAGACACTCTGCATTCAAACACAGTACCTTGATACAACTGACCAGGTTAAGAAGGATGTTAGAATCTTGGTGTTTGGGTACCTCCTACAATTTAAAGGAAAACAATAACAGCTGATTTCACATAACCTCTATGAACCCATGAGGCCATTGTCCTGATGAGAACTCTTGTCTATCAAGTTAACCCTTTGCAGTACACTCACTGCACACTCCACACGAAGTCTATGGGAACTTTTTCTGTACTGTGCGTGTCTAAGGTTACTAAACGTTACCACCAAACATAACCAAATTGTTGAAATTATCAAAAATTTCGACAAAACAGTCTGAAAAAACTTAACCTAGAACATCCCAGAAGTACTACCTAGCCACGTTTCATTCCAAACAGGTCTACAAACCCTGTTTGGAATGGTTTTTTACCCCACTTGTAGCTCATCTTATGAAGATGATCTTGTCACCACACTGTTGCATATGATAGTCATACATATGTGTGGAACCAGTTTCGCGAATTTGTTCAGAATTTGCGGGGGTACTTTACTTTTAGCTATCCCCTACAAATAGATGGTGCTAATCGCATTTTTCCTAGACTGGCAGAGATCCCAGGCCTGTGCTGAGTTGAATGGTGCAAACTTTTTGAAAATCGACCGCTAAATGACGGAGATATGATTTTTTTTCTGAGGGCTGTTTTTGGGGCAATTTTTGATGATTTTTGAAGGATTTTTGCAGCATTTTTCAAAAATTAAAAAAAAAAACAAACCCAGACATGCAAAAATGTTTTCACTTTTAGTATCCTTGTATATTTAACCCCTTCAGTAGGGGTGGTTTGAGCTTAGAAACAATAATTAATCATTGCTGAATACCCAGGGTTTTGCAGCGAAACCATTGCACTGGTGCATCTTGAAATAGTTCCTTATAAACCTACAGCATGTAATCCTGTTTTGGATATGGAACACTTTTGAAGAGCAGATATTTTTACATATGTGCACCCTCTTGGGTTAAAGCCACCACAAATATGGCGACCTCCACATAAAATCTTACTTACTGTGTATACATATTAAAATATCTAGCTCGGAATGGTGAGATGGACCCCTTTCAGTACCAAAAGGGAAAAATTGGTTAAAGTTTGCAAGTAAGAAAATGTTTTGAGGATTATTCCAGAGCTTAAAGCTAACTAGAAGATATTCCAAAGATCTATTCCTATATTAAAGTTAAACTCCATAATTTCCTTGTTCACAGCTACCTGTCATTGTTGTCAGTTCTAGAGTTTTTGAGCCAGTTTACCTTCAGAAGGACAAGAAGAAGCTGTGAGGCCTTTGTAAGTTCCTCAGGATTAAAACTATCATCTTTCTTCTTATTAGCCTCCTTATTAGTCTTGTTCAGCTTGGAGATGTCATTTCCTAAAAAAAACAAAACACCCCTGAAGTCATACGTATGTGATTTTTGTAAGGCTTTAATACAAAGATGTTTCTCACCAATGTCAACACAGAGGCTGTCTTTATTAAGTTATTATCTACTCCATTTATCAATATGATCAAATCAAATATTTTCAAAGTCCTACCGAGTCTACCATCCATTTGTTGCTGCTTCTGCAGACGTTTTGCCAGAGCCTTCTGGCGTTCAGCTTTAAGATCTTTTGTTGTTAGCTTCACAGTTTCTGGAACAAAGACTTCCACCTTCCTAGCTTCAGCAGTAACAAATATACCTTTGTTTTCTTTGTTCTGGGGGATAAGTAGGACACAAGTAACAGGAGCTGACAATTACACCATAGACCATTTTCATCATGGAGAATATGATTGCATTTTAGTTTGAAGACACAACCTTATAAATACATCCATAAACTTGAAAATAACTCTGACAATGACTATTATTATTCGATCCACAAGTGTATGTGTTCAACTCCCATTAAAGGAAAACAAAATAGTCTCATAATACTCTTGTACTCATCATATAAGCAGGGCTGGGAGAATATTTTCTGGGAAAGCATTTAAACTTTCCACCATATGTTTTGATGTTTTATTTCCGTTCCACTACTAAAATTCACTTTCAATAAGTGTCCTTGTACATCTCCAACTAAACCTTTTTGTCTTGGTTTATAACAATTAATTGAAATCAATGAAAATCTTCCCCAGTATAAATTTCAAAGCAATTCTTGAAAACAGATACAATTTTTGCTCCATTCTGCATCAAAACCAGGAAACAAAATGATTGTAGTTCTGTGAAATGAGGTAACAAAAACTTTAAGGATTAAAACCAAACCTTTGTTATCTTCCTTCCCCCTTTAGACAAACTCCTGTCATTTACACGATTCTTTTTGGCCTTCACATCGTTAGAATTATTCATCTGGAATTTACAAATAGCTAATGCTTCCTCAATGCTCTTTTCAAACTGATCTTCAGTAACCTCCTGGCTGTCAGCAATTCTAGACTCCTGTTTGGGAGACACATGTTTCAGAAGCTGCAAGGCAAGCTGATACCACAAAGTCCACAGTTCACAAAGACCACAAGGATTGGGCGAGGTCTCTGTGTTCGGTGGCTGTAAGATAAATTAGAGAAAAAATCTTTTAAATAATATATACAAACATTTTCATGTCTTAAATGTGACGGTAGTATCAGTTGGATAGAGCTAATCCTAGCCGAGTTGTACCACATAACTTCCATTGATCTCAGTTACTTCATACAACAGATAAAAAAAATCATGAAACATAACTTTTGAAACAGTCACAAAAATTACCAATTAAGGACAAGCAGTTTACCTCACAAACATTTGCACATTTATGGCCAACTGGATATTTATGGATAGCCTCTTCACTCTCCTTCTCTTCCTTGGCACTTTTTTCATCTTTTGAGTCACCTGAAGGCCCTTCTGTTGCCTCTCCCTTCCCAGCATCCTCAGCAACTGGTCCTTTCTGGGATAATTTTACTTTCACTTCTGACACCCACGGTGTCTGTAACATCTGGGTGAGAAGATTTACGTAATCCTTGGACTGACTGTTTTCCAACCCCTCATGGGATCGCATGTCCTGGAGATCAACCTACAAAAAGAAGATCCAGAAAAACTAAATAAAAAAAATCAGCTGAAGAAAAAGAAAAGCAAGTACGGAATACTGGCTGCTTCTATACAGGAGTTTGACTTCCAAGTTACTTACATAGCCACTAAAGCAATAAGCTTTCCCTTTCAAATTATTTGATTTTTAATAGGTCCATCATTAAGCAAAAGAATAAGTTGATCATTTTTGACCTGTGGGCAACTTTGAATTAATTTTCACAATGTATCTCTTTTTGTCTTTTCATAGTTATGTTTCATAAATGAGTACTGCAATGGGTAACACATCTACTCTTGGAAAGGAGAAGAGGAACATTAGAGGTAAGCAGAAGATATTCATATCATGTATTTTACAGTTAAATCTGCCAAACCTATATCTACTCCTACCAATGTACACTTAGTATCTGAAAAAATCTTTCATCTTAAGCTGAGAAGTTCATAGGCTAGCAACTGATCAATCACTTCACACTGTACAGTGTTCCTCAAATTGACACACACATTACAAAGTGATGCATACTGTGATATGTGAACACCTTATATGGCTGTGTCAATTTCTCTTGCAATAGCATAGTTAGAGGGGGGACAAGAAGGTCCATCCCCCCCCCCCATGAAATTCTAATAACATTTTCTAAATGGAACAAAATATTGACTTCAAATCATGCTAACTGTTGCACCAGATTGCATCTGAGGGTAATGTCATCCTCCCTTTGACCTCCCCTTGCACCTCTCCCCTAAACCACATTGATAAGGCCTTATGTTTTCCCAACCCATCATTAATTCCAGAAAAACTTTAGGAAAATCATTTTGATTGTTTTGTTTGAATATGACTGTCCTTGGTTTATTCCACTTGATGTTGTGGCCAAGGAAAAGACTTTCTGTAATTCTAACCCATGCAATAAAAAACATTCAAAACAAAACCACATCAGGCAGATAAACAGCCTAAGAATTAGGAATATCAGCATTACGTTGGTGACCAACCCTTTGATGATACTGTACTTTGTGGAGAAAACAAAGGTTACTCAAAGCCCAAATAAATGAATTAATAAACAAACATATTTTACCAAGAGATTTAGGAGTAGTAAGAAAATTTTTCCAACTTTACTCAGGAAGAGGAATGGTAATAAACTCTAACAAATATCTAAGCTACAGTCTTACAGTAGTTGCCTGTTCAGGCAAGTGCATTTGACCCTTACAGCTACCATCACAGGAAAATCAAAACTTACTGCATTTTCTTGGTGGTATAAGCGATTATTATTTATCCTATGACAAAGGTGAACAATTCAATATAAATACTTAACATCACCCATATCTCTTCTGGGATAGAAAACTTTGTGTTTCACTTGTAAATGCTGAAGATTTTGTCTTTAATGTGAAAACAATTTATATTCCATCATGAGATGAAAAATTGAAGCTATTTGTATTCTAAAACAGATGAACACAAACCTTGAGTTGGAATCACCACTGTCACAGCAAATCATACTTGAACTGGTTACCCAATCAGAAGCTGTAGACTTTACATGCAGGGAGTAAATGGTGCACTGCTGTAATACACAAAAACATTAAGTTCATGCAATCACATGAGAGGAAATTTGCATTTTTAACTAGCATGCAATGTGAAAGACATCCCTAAGAATGTACATTTACAAGGATGGGCTGACAGTTCACTCAAGAAGTTAGGATCCCACCCAAAAACTCACCAACTCTTTATGAAAATTCTTTTAAGGATCAATGATGTGATCACACAATCCGCACAGCGACTGCATCCAACAGGGATTCCGCCAGAAACTCAAAAAAAAGATGGAATCTATTACTACCAAACCACAAGTCCAAATTGATGGTGCCCCTGGGCAAAGTGACAGACCTGTAGGCCATATAAGGTGCAACCTGAAGGGTTTTAAAGGCTATTATTTAGATGAATTCAAACATTGCTGCAAACAAGTACTCTTCTTAAAAAAACCCAAGATACTGACATTCTTTAATTCTTACAGAAATGAAATGAGGAGATTTTACCCTCCTCCTTATGGAAAGAGTGGACCAATCCTTCCCTTACCAACCTGATTGAAACACTGCCCAAACAGTATCATGATATCATGTTTTATCATACAAAATGTTACCTAACCTGGGGAGCAAAATGAGCCAGACCTTTCTATTTTGTATTAAACAAGATTGGGAAAAGAGATTGCTTTACTGCTATTACAAGAGCTGATCAAGTATGCCTGCGAATCACAAGAAATAACTCTGTGTTTATGTCTTGCTCCATTTTAGCACCATTGGCTTTGTGAAAATTGGGAATATTATTTTTCAGCAATGAAAAAAAAGAGTAACAGGATTAGGTGTCCATTGGATATACTTCTGCAGGAGTTTGTATATTAAATACAATGTGTGGCTAGAATGCAGGAAATTTAAGATGCCCAAGTAACAATTAGAAAATAAAAATTTTCTTGATATACCAACAGAATGACACAAACAGAACCCAACCAGGACACTTTTTACAGTTTTTTGTAAAGAGCAGATTGCAAACCAGCCCAGCACAGCACTATTTTCACTTTTCTAAAGAAGGAAATAATTGCCAAACAAAATCATGCCTTCTGTTCAGGGCTTGTTACATCCACATGCACATAGAAAGAGTAATTGCCCCTAGGCTAAGTAACACACCCTAGCAGATACAAAACAAGGGAAAAACTTGAATGTATTCCAGTTTGACTGGTTTTTAAGACAAAATCCACAGATTTTTCAATACTTGTGACATTTACATGCACTTAGGGATGGTACATATCACAAGGCTAACTACAACACATTCCAGCAGAAATAAAAGTAATAAAACCTAAACATGTTCATGTTTGGCTTGTTCGTGGATAAGATTGAAACATTTTTCAGGGTCTCACATTTACATGCAATTAGGAGAGGCAAGTATCACAAAAATAACTAGCAAAGACTCCAACAGATGTCAAAACCAAAAACGGGGTGTGTTGACAACTGACCTGCATTATGATAAGGTCCAACATCATCACATAGCATCGTAATACTCCCTCATCCTCCTGCTCCACCAGAGCTTTCTCATCAAGGTCAGAGGCCAAATGTGTAGGGTCAACAGTCAAGGTTGGAAGATTCTGTTCAACTGGTGCTTGAGAGGAAGTAGATGAAATTATTTATATTAGCAACAGCCCATATTAAACCACTGCATGGACTTCTGATGTTACATTTTTTTTTTCTTTTTGTGAAATACAATTGTTCTATATACATTTATGTTCTATTACCATCACTAATGTTTAAATCAGAGTGATTCAGGCATTGATTTCAATTTTTTTCCAAGTGTGCTATGAATCACACCTCTTGGGAAATCAAAGAGTGTGGTAGTAGTGTTGATTTATTTAACTTAAAAAGATTTAAAAGAGCTTTAAATCTTCATCTAGGTGTGCCAATAGTCACACTCCTCACAATGATTTGAGGTGAGTGATGGTGTGGGATTGCACTCACACACCTCAAAATTCAAGGGGTCTGCCATTTCTTACCTTCCTCTACTTTGACAGGAGCAGGTTTAGCTACACTTTCTTTGGTAGATGTATTTACATCTTTCTCATCCACCTTCTTATCCTCTTTCTGGGAGGCAGGTTCCCCATCATCTGTCCTGATACCGGTAGTCTCAGATGAAGGGGTTGGTTTAGGCGTCATCTTTGATACCTTGGCTTTCTGTATTACCGTCATGGCAGAGAGGCCGTCATTGAACATACTAAGGATCAACTTCATAGGAATGACGATATCTGTTTCTGAGAGAACCTGAACAAAAGATGAGAGTAGATGAAGGTTGGAGAGAGAGCCAATCCTAAACAATGGTAGCCCTACCTTACGCACATGTTGTTACCCTTGTATGAATATCTTACTGCAATATGAATGCAATATACATTACAATCATCTATGCTTATGAAGGATACCACCCTACACCCCTGCTTTGGCCAAAAATGAGAGATTACAAATCTATCCGAGTTGGTAACATTTAGCTCTGATGAATGCTCTACTGCACAAATTGGTTCTCAAATAACTGCAAATTGATTTTCAGGAGCAATAAATGATGGTGAGTACAATCGTACAGTGGCTGGGTCAATTAATTTTGTACACTCAAGGTTAAATCCTACAATTGGCAGCACTTTTGGTGGTTAGAAGTGTCAAATTATTTCACCTCCAGCAAATTTTAGGACCAATTTTTAATGGGCTAGACAGATAGGTTGTCATCTACCACCACCCTCAACACGGAAACACAGGTAGACAGAAACTTAGCCCAGAGAAAAGGAGAAAGCTATTGTGTGCAACTTCCACCAATCTTTTACCAAAAGAAAAGTGTATCTAGGACAGGGTGGATGGATAAGGAAGGAGCTGAAAGTAAAGAAGACAACAACCACTTCATATCTAAACATAAATTTTGACAAATAATAAATACAGACACATTTAAAACTTTTGTATTCCTCTTTTCTTACAATTTTTGTTGGGATAGGGGGGTGGAGTTTATTGGAATTTCCTACATGAATACATGGCAAGGTTGGGATAGGGGGGTGGAGTTTATTGGAATTTCCTACATGAATACATGGCAAGGTTGGGATGGGGGGGGGTGGAGTTTATTGGAATTACCTACATGAATACATAGCAAGGTTGCAGTTCCAATTGAACTGCATTTTAAACAGCTGTAATGTTCTGTTTAATACACTGACATCACAGCTGCTACAAAGTGAACATTAACAAGCAAACTAAGGTGAATGACCCATGAAGGTTCTATCTACAAAACCACTGCCATTGTGATTGGTGCTTAGCATAAAGAAAATGGAGTAGGTCAAACAAGCAAGTAAGCCAAAACTGGAAAAAAGGCCATGGCCAGCTCAACTTGAACCATTTGGTTGGAAACCGGGCCATCCCCATCTAATAAACTACAAAAAAAGTTATGTTGCAGCAGGGTTCATGCTCTCTCCAGCTTTCCCTGGTTCAAATAAGTAATTCCATGACCTTCCTCTTGATGTCTGACATGAAATAACATGTCTGTGGTGGAGATAATACCAGATTTTAATACAAGGAGTGAGATAGCATTTTGATATTATGAGTGAGACTAAAACAACATCACTTTGTGAAAATTTCCTTCTCTCCCAAGGTCTAAACATAATTTCCGATTTTTATGACTTTATCAAGTTTCCATGACCCCAGGAACCCAGCCTGTAGGAAAACTGCCAACCTGGTCATAACTGTTACTTCTCAACACAACAAAGGTCCGTTAAAGTCAAAAATTTCCAGTGCTTTCTTTAAAGTTCAATCAAGCTGTATTGGCACTTTTTCTTAATGGGTCACCCTATTTTCCCCAAATTTGTTCATTAAGAGCACTTACAGCCTAGTCCTTGCATTGAACACAAAAAACATAAAATTATTCTGCCTTACCTGTAGCCAGAGAAGAGCTTTCTCTTGTGTCTTGGCTGGTGTTTCTTTAAACTTACAAGCCACAAACTCAAAGGTCTTCTCAGTAGAAAAGGGTAGAGGACTGATATCAATATCAAACAGTTTGCAGAGAACCTCTTGAAGTTGTGGAAGATCTTTCTCATCAATATCAGTACAGATTGCATCCATCCATGTAGGCATCATTTCATGCCAGACCTGATAAAACAGAGAGAGAGGATGGAGTAAAACAGATGTCAGGTGTGACAACTTTTATTTGTTGTTTTAAGTCTCAGAGTTTGACAGAAAATAAGGACTGATGCAATGTTACAACATCAGGATTGTGTTGAAAGACAAAGAATGAAGCTTCAAGTTTGTCAAATATGAGAGGAGAAACCAAGATATATAAAGCAGTAAAACCCTGTAAAATGGAGGATAATTCATTTACAATGTAATATTTTTATATATCATCCCATACATAAGTTTTGTCAAAGCATGTAAGTCCTGTAAAAGAATGGGGCAAAGGTAACATGGATCAAGGGCATTGCAACAGAGATTATGACCTTTACCTCAAAGGTTATAGCATTATATGGTGTCATGCTGAATATCTTCTTCAGGCCCTCCTGGAGCTCAGTGATGCGACTACACAGGGTGTCCCTTTCGAAAAGAGAGTATTCAAATATTTAATTAAAAGACAATTTTTGACATACATCAGTTTATCCAGCTCCTCCATATTTTATATTGTTTTCAATAGTGAGGGTTCCAAAAATAACTTTTTCATTTTAAAATACACAACTGAACCTGAAAGGCAATTATTAAGAATAAAAAGTGTTACAGATACACAGAATAGTTAGTTAATAAATAGATACAGTTTTACAGCCCAGTTTCCAACCTCATGGTTCAAGTGGAGCCGACCACGGCCTTTTTTCCAGTTGTGGCTCGCTGGCTTGTTTTCCCTACTCCATTGCTTATGCGGACCATCACGCACACAGAACAAAACATATAGGGTAATTTGAGATGTTAAACAAAACTACTCATGCACACAGGACAAAATATATAGGGTAGTTTGAGATTTCATACAAAATTACTCATTCAATTTTTTAAACAGCAAAAAACATTTTTAATCAGTGTTTTTGATATATGACATATGAATTTATGCCAAAGTGCAATGAGCTATATTCAATTAGCTAAATACAATATTCTACAATATTCAACCCAATAGTAACTTCAGAATTATTTTCCACTAAGCCGAACATAATCAATGCTACTAACCAGTATCCCCCAACTTTGCCATATTCAGGAGGGGATGGCATCAAACAATTAGCGAACACATTGAAATGTGTCTTCAGCAGCTTCAAAATCCATTCTGTGACATACTGAAAATGAAAATGATTAAAATATTCCTTTACACTAGTTCTAAAGCTTCTTATACAGCAAAATTTGAAGTTCAAACAAGTATTTCCCTACAAAAAATAAAGGCCACCATTCAGATTGAGCAATTTTCTTTTTTTGCCATGACCTAAATTTGAGACAAAAACTGGCTCTGTACAACTATTTTTCATCTTTAATTAATTTCTGCAATGCTTAGCAAATTTTTACAAACTTGCATTCACAATTTCACATTGATAAGAATGTGTCACATTTTGCAATGTGATACCAACAATTTCAATACAATGGCAACTAACAGTACTTTCTCTTCTTTTGTGAAACTTTGTTCTTGATGGTGTAACTTTTTAATGATATAACAGCTTAAACAAATGATGACAATGAAGTTGTTACTTGTTGATGATTATTACTCTCAGTTAACCTTCGACTGAAGAATCCATCATAAATTCATCTTCAAGATACATAATCTAACATACTATACAGTAGTAAACTGATAACAATCAGACATTTGAAATTGATGGTAATGAATTTCTTGAAGAAGACTGACCCACTCAAGTCCACTCACCTCTTTCTTTAAACTCTCCAAAACAATACTATCTGCAAAGTAAAAAAAAGCAATTAAATGCAATTTTAATTTTTGATCTGACATTTTGGAAAAAAACTTACTTTTAAAAGTCTTAAATTTTCCTACTACAAATGCAAAATAAATTGGTCACACACTAAAACCTAATCAATTTTTAACCAACTTATCACCATCTTCACAAAACAAAACATGAACAAAACTTACCTTGAGTCAAAGTGGCTGTAAATCCAAACCACTGGAACAGCATACTGAGCAATCGACCTATGACCTCATCTGAAGTCTTTCTGTTTGGGGTACATTTCTCAATCAACAGCCAAAGACCAAAACGACTAAGAAGACGAGGGTCTCTATCGGTGGCGTCTTCATCATCGGTACCGTCACTTTCCATTGGCAGCTGAGAGTACTCATCCGTGGATTCAGGTTCCTCTGTGACCTCCATGGCAGCCATTAGGGGATCTACTTCTTCAACCCTTGCTTCCTTTAACAGACTGAGGGGAGTAAAAGTGATGGAGGACAGGTCAAACCAGTCTCATTTTGAAAAATTAAACTATTTTTCACTTTCTATCCATTTCCCATACATGCATTTTTCTAAATACTTCAATATATATGACTGCATGTTAAAGGAACTGTAAGTCTTGTGCTCCTTTGGATATGCTGACCCTTAAGAATCAAAAGTCCTTTAGATGTCATGTTTTGTTTTGTCCCTTTGGCTCTTTGCCACAGAGGCAGGACTTCAGAAAAACCATGCTGAAAGTAAGCCTTGGAATAATTTTGCATAAATGTAACAATCCAATAACCAAATAAAGTTTCTAATCAACTGGTTTTTATTCAGGAAGGGAAGAGCCTTTATCCAAGTTTTTGCTCACTGGCTCGTTTATACGGAGCAGTATGCTACCAAATGTTAGAATGACTTTTTCCTTTTTCACACACTCTGAGCTTTAAAAACATAATCACACATTCACATGTCAAATACACCTTCCATTAGAAATCACGGAACAGAAAGTACATCCTCCTAAAAATTTAGGTGCATATCATCACAACTTACACCATCAAATGCAGATGGCTGATTTTTGCATCAGAGATCCATGTTCGAGTCTTCTATTAAAACACAAATCAAATCTGCATGATGCATGCAATGTGCTTCCTTGTACTGTATGCCTTCAAAATGTTTTTTGCTCATATTCATGCATTGGGGCTATTTATATTCTTTTGCATTTTTATAAATTTGTTTCAACAGATACCATTCGATTCTGACAGTAGATACCTAGCCTTCCTCATTTCCGTCGATGCTTAGATTTGGTTTTATGCCTCAGCCTGTAACATGACTTCATCTACTGACACCCATGGCTTTTTGCCAGTTGTTGGGCATTTGAGTGTTCATCCTACTCAGTTGCTTTTGCAGAGCATCTCACACAATTGCATTGGGTTCCATTTTTGAAATCTTTGGTATGACTCTGCCTGGAAATTAAACCCTGGACTTTTAGAATACACATTGGATGCCCTACCAACTAGATCACCATTAACATAGAAATATGAATCTAATTTTCATTAACTCTTTTGCTTAAGATAGCACTCAATTTTCAAAGCATACACCTACTTTGTCAGATGAAAAACACTTAAAACTCTACCTGATGATAGCTTCCACAAGATAAATCTGAGTTTCTTTGTCACATGCCCATGGGTCACTTGGAAATGACTGCACCACATGTTCCTGGCGTACCTCTCTAGGGTGGACACTCTGGTGGCATCCAGTGCAGTATGCTATGGGAATATTGCCATTTTGTCTCACACAGTCTGATGAAAAACATGTGTAATGTGCCTTCCTGTCTGATGAGGAGCAATTCTATGGAGGAAAAGGTTTGCAAAAGGTGTGAGAGGGGTCCTCTTAAAAAAAAGGAAGCTGAACTTGATTAACAACTGCCCTAGGAGAAGTGTCTATGAGAAGGGGGTCTTAGATGTAAAATGGTGCTTTCTATTTAACTTTTGGGACATATAATTGGATAATGAAATTCTCCAATTCCTTAAAAAATGTTATTTGTCTCACAGGCACCAGAAAACAATGCTTGGCTATGCTATGCTTTCCACCATTTTTCAGCTCACACACATGCACTATGATTTCCCCCATGTTTTGAACCTAATAGAGAGGTGAAAGTCAACTTCATGCCACATAGGGATCAAAAATTAAGTGTTTGTCCCCACTTTTTTAAATTTTACCTGTCCAATCATTATGTTCTATATAATTGGTACTCAAATATGAATGCCAAGTAGAGGCTCCATTTCCTGAAACATTGTTATGCAAGATTGTGAACCTGGAGGAGGGGCCTACTGAGAGTTAATTAGATGGGATTTAACAACACACCAACACAAATGTGTTTTATAGTGTCAGTCAACTCTGATAAAAAGTTCCAATAAGGTTCAAGTTCAAATCTGGTTTCCCTTTAGTTGCTTTTACGACAGGTGGGAAATACTATGGGCATATTCTATAGCCCCCAGTCCACAGGGGGAGGTCTATTGAGAGAACTTTTACATCAGGAGGCCAAAGTGCAACCGAGTGGTGTCTTCTTTTTTTTTAAGTTGATACAAAAAAACTTTCATGCAAGTAAACAACCTCCTAAACTCTTTGCATGTCAGCCATGGTGATTTTTTGTCTTGCAATCCTGAAATACGGGGATTCCTCAACTCGTACATGTTTGAGTACTCTATTGTTTCCAGTGAAGTCACTCTAAAGTTTGGACTGCCTTGAATACTCTTCTACTTAAATCGGACACTTATGGGAGGTTGAAATAGGTCCTACAGCAGTCACTCAAGGATCTATGAAGGATTTAATTAATTAAGAGTTCATGTCCCATTTGGACTCTTTACTATTATGTAACAGCCCACCAATAAATTAGTCTAACATAGTGATGGCACTATTTGTGCACTATAGACCTTGTACATATGATGTCACAGATCAGAAAGTACGCCCTCCTTTAGGGCAAAACAAACCAACAGAGACAAATGCAGACAGCTGATTTGTCTATCTATCAAATACGCACAGTCTGCTACACATGCAAGGCAAATTCTTATGTGTGTGGCCACTTTTTCCGTTGATCTGCCCAAAGGGCGGCATCAGTGTGTCTTCGATGCACAAGGTCTACTGCAAAATTCTCAACCCAACAAAGAAACAATGATAGGAATACATTTTCGGTACCTTATTCTCACAGGTTCTTGTCTCCCTCTCCAAAGGGTTCAAAACATCATATGTTATAAACTGTTCCTCTTCCCTGAAAGATATACAAAAGGAGGCACAACCATAAATGAGATTACAGAAAAGTTACGAAATGTGGACTGCAGCCATTTGTGACAAGCTTATCTCCAGGTCAAGAGGCTTATCAAGGATGCCATTAAATAACAAGATCATAAATAAACATTTCCAGAATCTGCACCCCACCCAACCCCCCCCCCCCACCCCCTCATTCCCCATTCCTACCAAAAAATGATTCTCAAATACCCAACAAAAACCACCTGGTTGTTCCCACTAACAATGTGAAACTGAAACAGAAAAAGCAGGCATGTTTTTTAGCTATATACACATAGGATTAACATGATGACAACTAAGTGGAATATTATTTCAGTGTTACTAAAATGTTCTTTGAAGAAAAGATGTTACAAAATAAGCTGTTTACCTTGCAATGTGGTCACTGCATACTGAACACAAATAAAATGGTGGAGGCTCCTTACTGTATGTGGCAGCTATAGCTGGATCAAGACACATCTAAAAAGAAAAATAATGGTTTACTTAAGAGATGCAAATGCTATGATTGATAACTTTCGATAAGAACACAAAGAATCTGTGAGAAAACAGATTTATGAGAAAATGGAAAACAGATCCCTACAGATGTCATGACAAAGATGACAGCTCTAGAGAAATTGCAAGAAATGTGTGGACTGATAGCAACATCATTCCAACAAATATGAAGTTCAACTGCACTCTCTATGCCACTTTGCCCCAAGATCCCTCTCCATGTACCCTTATCCTCTCGCTTGATTGGCTTTACCACTGAACTGCCCCCAGATGGGAATATTTTAAGAAAAGTTTCAAACTTTAAGAGAAAACCTGTTTGAAGATTAAAATCACAAAACTCTGTTTAGGTGATGCTTTCAGAATTACTACCAGTTGGAATCTGAAATATGTGTTGATAAAATTTCTCCATTTATGGCTCACCTTGACTGCAGCATTGTTAACTGGTGAGAGACAATTGGAACGCTGGCAAAGAAAAGGCTTCCAACCTAAGATGAGAGTCAAATAAGAAGGCAATGACGTAAAATTCAAAACTTTCAGGATGACTTTGAGTGTTTCTCTAGCTACAACAGGAGAGGAATCATTTCGTGTTCGTAAACAATGGGATTTCTAAACCACAATAAGGCATTTTTTATTAGTTTTCATTTTGTATTTTCCTAATAACTCATTTAAGGACATCAAACACACAAGGTAATATCTTCAAACCTCTGCAATATAATATAGTTTGAATTTGGGGATCACCAGAGTTCCCATCTTTTTTCATGAGTTTGTATACTCTACCAAATAATGCTCAACAAAGGTTTGTTGTTTCATGTCATAATTATACTGCGTACACATTCAATGAGCAAAATTAATGTGGGTTGAAAGGATCCAAGAATACAATACATAATAAACAGATGAAAAAGTTTCAAGTTTCACTCTCTATTGATCAACCCAACAAACCATCACCCTCTCTCAATATGTTAAGCCGGGACACATTTCACATTGGTATTTTAAGGAAACATTAAGGGTGGGAAGAGAGAGTTTGCCACATTACTTTCATCTGAGAGTGTAAGCTAAAATTCTACAAGCAATATCACATCTCTTGCCAGTGATATGCCAATAAGTTCTCTAGATGCCTTAAATTGCATCTCGTCCTTCTCTCCCCCCATTCCTCCTCCAACAGATCTTGCACCTACTGATAAAGTAACCCCCACAGAGGACAAAATTTTTCATTCAGCTCACTGATGGGAAAAAAACAAAAATCCACATAACTCCCAGCCTAAATCATATCAGTCTCCATCAAAAATCTAGCAAATATAATTGTGATTGGCTGGAGCAAGACTTTTCATTATTTATGAGAAACTCTTGATACTAACATCACACAACAGCACATAGACCCACAGTGTAACTTTAAAGTGCCACTCAGTGGTATTGACCATACCCATAGCACAGTCTCAACTAATCACAAACAATACCACTGCTCTAAGGCACAAGAAGTAAAGAGAAGGACAATTTTTTCAACAGAAGACAATTTGTCAACTGCTATGGAACAAACTCTGATACTGTCATTAAAGCTTTAACCAACATAATATCACACGGTTTAACCAGTTTGTGATAAGCGCAAAGATTTGAGACATCCAGCACTGCCTGTCCTTGGAATAGAAAATGGATGATAGTGCTCATGAATACTTTAAAGTCTATCAACTGGCAGACTCAGTGAAATGAAATCTTCACTATCCCAGCAGGCTTTGCAAGGCAGCAGTCTAAGGAGAAGGTAGTCACAGAGGCTCTGAAGATTACTGAGGAAGATGAAACATAAATCTAAAAACAAACAAAGTTGGCAAACTTACTGCAATACTTGAAGTCCCTGTTGTCATGAGTAGCTGGAACCAGTGTAGGCCAGTAATGGAACAAAAGCTGTGCCCCTGCAGCCCTGGCAGTGGCTGGGCCAAATGCTATTGCAGAAAGGATGTCCTACAAAAATGACATATAATGAACGATGAAGTCACATTTTTATTAATATAAACAAATCTGAGTACTAGAGAATAGTCAAGTGATGGTCTGATTTTGTTGGGCATAACCTGAGTCCATCAGTTTTATTGATCTTTCAAATTTTTTGCTTCACAGTATTATAAATGATTGCACACTAAAATACCTCTTGACTCACTCAATTTTGCTGAATATGAGTAATTAGAATTGAATACAAACAATAAAATTCAAATGATTTCAAGCTGAAGAACCCCACTAATGGCTGCCTTAACTAAGTGCTCAAATTCATCTATAGAATGAAAGACTATGGAATGGAAACTTAACAGATTAAGGGCAGTCATTTATATAACTGGCAATTATTGCCCCATTTTTGCCAAGTCACATATTTAATTCTTGTGCCCAAATGCTCATCGCATGCATCCTGTTAGATAAATGGCTCTCCCTAAATCTTTCAGGCAATTTTGGAGGTGCCACACACAGACCTATGTGAATCACCAATGACTTGTAAGAATCTCAAATTGCTTTTAGACTTCCGGTTCCCTATAAAATTTTCTTTGATCCTTTTCACCTGGATATGTGTAACATTGTTTTATGCAAGTTAATTAGATGGGATTTTACAAAACACAAACAGGATTGTGTTTTTATGAGTCATGTAGAAAGGTGACATGTATGAATACCACAAATATCAAGCCATAGGTCTCACACTTCAGTTTTCATGGGGTAAGGTTATTTGGCCTTGGTTCGTTTGGATTTTTTGGGCAACAAGGCCATTAGTCAAGGCATTATGACCATTTTTATTTCTGAACAAGGGCACCAAGGGCATTTGAAAAAAAAAAACATCAGAAAATTAGCAAACACACCAAAACTTTATCATGTACTGTATATTTAAAACAATGAGTAAGGCACAAAGGCCATTGTGAAGGCAAGACAGCGACTTTGCTTGGTTGGAAGGGATTTAACGATACATCAACATGAATGTTTTACATAATGTGGGTTCCAAAAAAGACTGAGAGCAATTTGACTGGTCAAAATGAACTGAAAAAGGCAATGATATGGCACAATTTCAATAAAATATCTACCCAAAGGGAACCATTATGTCCAAGAAAGAAACTGGGTTTTTGTGTTGAGGCACAAAAACCAAATTTAAACAAATTACCCTGAAGACACCTTCTTTGTATGTCATGATACACTCCAGTATCTGAGCATTCAGAGCTGAAAAATAAAAGAAATTCTTTATCAATTATAGGTTAATTTAAATTTGTAACTTAGTCATCCATGTAGCAGTAATGCAACATACATGAAAAGACATAAATGGAACACCTCTTGCAAAGAAGAGATGTCAAGATAGAGCTTTTTTATGAAAGGGACAGACCAAATGCTCTAAGCTCCATACAGGGACTGTAAGAATTCAATTCCATGGTTACCAATACTTCACGCTCATCACAATCTCAAGTTACTGGAATTTACAACCTTATCTTGGCTGCCTTATCTACCATAGTAAATTTATGCATAAAAATCTTCAAATATTCATGAAGTGTACGTTAGCATTCTGTTTGATCTTAGCCTTACTTTTCCCAAGAAAGAATACCAAAAAGGAAATATGCATAGCAAATATTCCAACATTTATCTTTTTGAATAAAATCTGATAATTTTTAATCCACGTATTACTAGAAAGCAGTAAACCTCAACAGATCTCCACAAACCTCTAGCTTTCATTTCTTTATTTTTCTTGATATTTTTGGTATGTTGCAGCACTAACATGATGACAGATGACATTGACATTGTTGAAAATGTTTCACCATCCCAGTGTTGCACATCACCTAAAAAAGGAAGAGAAATAATTAGGAATAAGAGTGAGTTTACACAGGATCCAGATCAGATCTCCTGCATGGGAACAGATAAACTGCACAAGATCAAATCTGTAGCAAAAATGCAGATTAGATCCCTACTTGATCACCCAGTTTTGACCATGGTAAGAGGGGAGGATCGTACCCAATGTTGATACAATTTGAAGTGTACATGCAAATCTCATCAAGACTTGATTACTCCATCAACTTTGATCGTGGTAAGAGGGGGAACCTACCCCATGTATAAAATTTGTATTGTATTGTTAATGCAAATCAGGTTCAGAATTGATTACCCAGTTTTAAACAAGGTAAAAGGGAAGGAAATACCCTATGTATGAAATTTGCAGTGTAAATACTAATTATATCCAGAATTGAATACCAAATTATGGTCATGGTAAGAGGAGGTTTTGTACCATACCCCACGTATACAGCTGAAGTTTGTAGTTTGAAGGTTCTTGGTACAACGGTGACATTACAGTAAACTATTGTATCTAGGACAACATACACGTTTTCTCACTTTTGTTATTATTTTGGTGAGCATGCCCCATGCATTTTTATTCAGAATTCATGTGGGGGCCACTTACACTGAGGCACTTATCATGACACGTGAGATACGAGTACGAGGACAGTATGTATGCACCAAGATCAAGCCATACATGTGATTCCATCTACTGGTAAGAACAGGCAAAAAGTTCTACAGGTGTTGTACAGAGATGATCCAATACAAACAGAGATGAAGGCCACATGTATAGAGATTAATCTGAGTGTAATAACTAGCTGGTATCAACATATCTACCATCTGCATTACATTTGAACCTAAATGTAATATGGAGGGTATGTTCATAAAGAGCTAACTGAAGGTAAGTGGGAGATAGCGTCCTCCTCCACCCCTACCTAATTGGCAGCACCACTGACTATACATACATAGAAGTTTTGCACCAAAGTCACTGCCTTGCACCTCTTGTAATTTTTCCATTCAGGCATCCATTGTACAACAATTGTTACAAAGGTGCTTGAGTGCATGTGTATTGGTAACACATGTACTGCTCATGATCAGTTCCATCTAGTACATATGTCAAATTGAAACACACTGATGTCATGAACGTAATCTCTATACCAGAATATTAGGCAAATTGCAGATGAGTATTTACCAAACATGTTTTGCCAAAAGACAAAACTTTTTGACTTTTCAATAAAACAATGGTCAAAACTTACAATATTACAATATTATTGGGTACTGAGATGCCAAAAATGGGGGCAAAAGTGTAACAATTTGTGTCAAGGGTGGATGGCTTACATTAAATAACATACAACCACACTAACATAATCCTACACATGATAACAAGAGTAAGAACACCGTTAACTTACTGAGACAAAGAGGCAGCAATGTTCCAGCCAATAATTCAATTGTATCTGGTTGTAGAGCCAAGGGGAAGACAGCCAGTGTTGAAGCTACAGTGTACGGAATGGTGTCCACTGTCTCTGGCTCCAAAAACCAAATAATGACACCAAAAAGTTGTAAGATAGCATGTCCAAAAGCTGAAGAATGGGAAAAGATCAAAAATGTTGAAAATTATTTGGACACTTTGTGAATATTTCAGTTTCATCTTTGATGTCTTTTTCATGAATAGGTGGTGTCTTATGGTTTACCAAGTCATGAGGAAATGAAACAGTCATTGTGCACAACCATCTGGTTGTGCTCCTAAGAAACATTTTGATAAAAGCCCTCCAGGCTATTGCCCACTGAAGAAAAAACTGAAAGTACCACTAACTGAACTTACCTGTACTATCTCCTAAAGTTCTTGTGACCTGATGTACAGGTAACAATGAATAGAACTGTTGACCAGGGTGTGCTATCTTTAGCATATAGACCTTATGCATTGGCAACACACTGACATCATCCTTGGGAAAAACAATGGAACATGTGGTTGCATGCATAAGAATTCACCCTGCACATGCAGTAGACTATGCCAGTATTCCACTGTTTGACAAATCAGCTGTCTGCGTTTGTCTGTGTTGGTTTGTTTTGCCCCCCAAAAAACGGCATACTTTCTGCTCTGCGACATCATATACATAGAGTCTATTGTGTGTATGGGTTTCATAGTTTGGATATGTATTTCATGATCAAACAAGTGAAACAGGAGATTAATTTTCAAAAAGATGAATAATTGTAAGGAAGCATGTCCAAATGTTGATGACTTTATATACTGTACTTTTACTTGACTTCCTAGTCAATTAATGTCATCAAAATATACAATACAAGCACATTGCTACAAAGCCACTTCAAAAATTGCACACTGTCAGTGTGGAAGCATAACATCCGGAAGCTACAATCCTGGACAAACATAGATACCGGTATTAATACATTGATACTGGTGCTATGGCTGAATGTATAAAGGCGGTGGCATTTGAAGCGATGAAGCTTAGCAACCAGGAGGTCTGGAGTTCGATTCCTGGACGGGTCAAAGTAAGGTGGGTTTTTCATCCAAGAGCAATCTACAGTTTTCCTATCTGAACTGGCCTTTCAAAAAAAAACCAGATTTGATCCAAATTGTTGAGTTGGTTGCCACCCTACGTGAAGTTGTAATTCATAAGCCAACGGCTTCTCCCACATTCGTGGTCGCTTAACGTCGTAAAACAACTGCCCTTCAAGGCCTGATTATTATTATTTATTATTATTATTACATGGGACAAACCCCGTTTCAAAGCACTTAAAACAAAAATTTGGAAATTCCTATACATTTGTACAGGCTTCTGAAAACCCTCGACAAAAAAAGATGGCACAAACCCCACTCCCCATATCAATGTTAAAGTTTCTGGGAGCTTTGGGCTGTCGCAACATTGAATGTGGGAGTGGGGGGTTTGTTATTCCTTTATTGCTCATTTTGCTTGTTTTGTCCCATCATTTTTGTTCAGGATTGTAGTAGACTCCTTCCCAGAAATTTGGATATTTGAAGGAAAATCATGACAATTGAAGGAAACTTATTTTTTGTGCAAAAAGATAGAAAAGAAAGGGGGAATGATTTACCTCCGTCTGTGGAAAGAAATATCGTTTCAGGCCTTGAATTTTGAGGTGTGCAAGTGTAATCACACATGTCTCAAATCACTGTGAGGAGAGTGATTTTTTGGTTTGCACAAACTAGCTAAAGACTTGGAGTCAATGACAATCTCCTAAAGTTAAAAAAAACAGTATCCCTTCCACAATCTTTAATTTTCTCAGTGTAATTTGCACAGTAGTACACCTGGAGAATACATAACTGGAGGCCTAATTTTTAGAGTTTAAACTGTTGGATTCACCAAACGTCCATCACTGGATTCAATTGAGCTTTCAAAATACTTGTCAATCAGAAAGGGTTACTGTACTACATCATGCAACAACTAAGCATTCTCATGACTGTATAAATCTTAAATGCATTGATGACACACTGACATCCTCCTTGGGGAAAAACAATGGAGCACAGTTGCCCTGCACATATAGTAGACTACTGGCATTATAATTGACTGGTTAACAAATCAGCTGACTGCAATTGTAGGTGTTGGTTTGTTTTTCACCAAATGAGGACGTACTTTCTCCTCTGTGACAACACTATGCGTAAGGTCTATTCTTATGATAAGTAAAACTTCCATTTGTAAAGATACATACCGAACTGACCATATTGTATGTTTGGTACGATATCTATCAGTGATACTAGCGTCTCAAACAAACCCAGGTAGTCCAGACTCGGAAAGTGTTGCAGGCGAAAATTTACCCTTTTTCTTGATGGAAGTTTCCCACCTGGAAGATCTGCTGGAGCTCCTTTGAGAATGCTGAAGACAGACAGATATGACAACAGTTTGGTTGAAACAGAAAATGAACATGGACAAATAAATGACCATTAGACTACTATCAAACTTGTCTCCATTATTTGAAAAAATGTTGGTCCAACAAAATGACTGTCTACATATTTTTGTTAAATGCATTTCAATGACAGATCAGCCAAATTTCAGATAAAATAGGGATACACAAAATATGTAATTTTACCCACTTTGATTTCTTACTAATTCTCATTGTGTCTTCATTTTATTCCAAAGTATCATATCACAAATGACCTTGCACTTTTATTGAGCAAATGGAAAAGTATAAAACTTAACACAAATTACATTTATCCCAACATAATCAGCTTTGTAGATTTAAGCTGCATATATACAATGGGGACCACACAGCAATGCAATATGTCAGATGCTCTGTCTACTTCTTGCAAGAAATCTAAAAATTAGGCTACGAAAGTACAATGATTGTTTTTGTACACTACAACAAAGGTGATTGCACAGTAAAAAGGTGGAGCCTGTGAATATCAGCAAAAGTACTAGATAGTAGTTTGAAGAGATCTGTCCCATCAATGATCACACTCACCTTCTTAAAGTGTGAATGAAATACTTCAAGGTGTTGGCTATGTCTACTCCTGTAGGCAAAGGTGCTATGTTGTAGAGAATCTTGTTCTGGTAGTCCGCAAGGTTGCGGATTTTCGCTGAAACTGCAGAGACAAGTGAAGTGAAATTTGTTTTGCTTGTACACATATTATATTGATAATTGATTAAAAACATGTTCAGATAATGTGAGAAAAATTCAAAGTAACATACTAGCTTGTGTTTGCACGGGTACTAAAAATTAGGACCAGGGTACAGGATCGCCATACCCGTCGGGTACCCCGGTTACCTGGTGTTACGGAGACTAAAAGATATTTGGATTTTGTAAGGCATACTCCATAAGACATGCATGGTAACATTAACACCTGTATTGGATAGGTATAGTGATCACATTCTCAAGTTCAAAAACATTAGATGTGTTAGAAGGTTTAATCGTCTCGTTTTGTTTTAGATCAAAATGACAAGTAAAAAAAACGTAACAGAAAACAGTCAAATGAGAAAATTATACTTCCCAAAGCCTATATCAATTTCACTTTGAATTTTGGGAGGCTTTGCTACTTGAAAAGCCAGCATACTAAGAGCTCGAAGCTTCTCCTTTTAAAACACTGATTTAAAAGTATCAACTAATCAGAGCCCTGTATTATGGTATTCTGTTGCACGTCAAAAATTACCGATTGTAAACAAACAACTTCATGTTTGTGAACTTCCCTTACACTACTTTGCAATGTGCATTGGAATTATCACTAATGGGGTATGTACGTTCTTACGTAGCTAGCCTCATGTTGACATCCAGGCACGGTAACATAGCTTTCACACATAAACTTTGTAATCTGTTCGAGCGCCATTTTGGGGCAAAATAATGTAATATGTACTGGCCTGTTTTTTAAAAAAAAAGAATTGTGAATGTTTATGGTGTTATAACATTGATGTTGTTTTACTTTACAGATAGCTGCAAAGTGTTGATTTATGTAAAACTGACACCTTTAACATTAAGAAATATCCGAGGATTTTGGGGCAAAGTAACTTAATATGTACTGGCCGGTTTTTTAAAAAAAAAGAATTTTGAATGTTTATGGTGTTATAACATTGATGTCGTTTTACTTTACAGATAGCAGCAAAGTGTTGATTTATGTAAAACTGACACATTTAACATTAAGAAATATTTGAGGATTTTACTCGAGGTGGCATACCATATTAATCGTATATACATGCAAGGCTCAGTTTACCTAGCATGCTGAACGTTACGGGCACTGTCTTTGCAAGCTGGGCGGGGGTGATACAGTATGTCTTGCTATGTCTGCATGAAACAGTACGATGTGATTTTGAATAGGCCGTCAGATAGCTGGCTGACGTGTAAGTTTATAAGCAATATACATGTGATGTGTGAGAAGTAACTCACTACGTGACGATAGCGCGATCGGGCCACACACTGATAAAAATTTCAACTTAAGAAGTACAGACAACTTTCAAACTTACACATAATTTCTAGGGGCTTTCCTTATTCTCAGTCTCGGAGAATGTTTACCAAATTGGCAAAATATTTTCGTCCATTACCAATGGTGTAAATGGGTTGATCCTTTCTGCATGCATTATTTGGAACCGGGTAATACGATGACGGGTGGGTACCTAGGTTACCCGTGAAAACACTATTACCAGCCCTACTGGCAAAATTAATTTAAAATAAAGAAACTTCACTTTTCTTAACTTGTCTAATGTGAATAACTGCTGCTGTCTATGAATTGGTTGGTTACTTTCACCAGAAGGTGAAGCAAGAGTTCTCCACATCACTTCTCCCAGCCTTATGAGCAGGTGATTAACAGTACACTGGGTTTAACTCCCCTTCAATGGATGGATCCCCCTGTGTGCTGGGGGTTGTAGAATATGCCCACGGTGTCTCTCCTCTCCCCCCCCCCAGCGCAAGAGGCTACTAAACGGGAGGACTCGGACAGTGTTTGAATAGTATGACACTATATAACACATTTGTGTTGGTGCATCGTTAAATATTATATAAGTTCAATGGATGGATGGAGGCACCCAGAAGAGTGATACAGTGGTATGTGCACCCAATTTGAATATCCCCAAAATTAAGGAAATATATTTCTACACTGTTGGCCCAATGTCTACCTGACACAGGGACCTTGATAAGAACACACATTCTTCTTGATGTAAAGCTTAAAAGACCATTCATTTTAAGTAAATTACTGTATGTCAAATAAGATAATTATATTCTTCAATATATCTACCACTTGAAATACTTCCCAAGCAGCTTACATTGCTCAGCTTTAGTAGTCATGTTGGTTCACAGCTATTCCAGCATATGAAATTAGAAAACAAACAGGAACTTCTTCTGATGACACATGTCACTGGGAAACAAATTAAAAGTTGACAAATTAAGTTTCATTTGAGTATACTCCCCTGAACCAGGTTAAAAGTGTCACACAACATGAAATAAATGGAGTATTAGTACAGATACAGCATATCTAAATAAGTTCTGACAAATATTATGCAGTATGATGTGAAAGCCACAACTCTACGGTGTGACACACATGATGACACAGTTCTTGAAGAATATTTCTGATAGGGTATCCAGTCAAAACGTCCCCAGACCAAAACGTTCCCACCTTTTAGCTATCAAAACGTCCCCGTAATATTATATATGGTAAACCAAAACATCCCAGTATAAAGAATTTGAAGTACAGTTGAAAGTTTTTAACTTAAGAAGGAAACACGAGAGATGAATTAGAAGGAATATAAGTAATCGAAAGGATGGCTTTAGGAATACAGTCTATTCAAGTGTGACGACTGCTGAGATGAATTATATTGTAACTGATTTGTGTTTAGAAACCGAGAATGGTTGGTTCAAAGTTCGAACAGGTTCTAAATTCGAAAACCTCATTTAAATGCTTATTTATTATTGTGAACATTTCAAAATGGATAATACTTTCAAGTTTTTACCGAATTTACAAACAACTTGAATCGTTTCAACTAAATTAAACAGCTCACTTCATTTTACAATATATAACAGGTACGTTTTGACGCTGGGACGTTTTGACCAACAGCGGGGACATTTTGGCACGGGCCGTTTTGGTCTGGGGATGTTTCGACTGGTAAGCTCTGAAGCAAGCAGCCCATCAGCCTCTCTGGTAAAAGACTGAGGCAAGCCTAAAAGGATTTTGTTTACAATGTAGCATCCATGTTCTTCAGTTCAGAAACCAATTCAAGCATGGATGACCAAATAATACCTACAATTCTGGACAAAAATACATGGGACAGCCCCCCGCTTCCCTATTCAATGTTGGAATTTTGAAATTATGGGTAGCCTTTATTTTGACAAGGACAACATTGATTTTGGGGGGGAGGTGATTTTGTAAGACCAGCAAATCTGTACATACATGTTGCTTCATTTGGGCAAAAATGTCCCATCATTTTTGTCCAGGATTAGGCTATAAACTTTTGCATGCAAGGATTACTTTTTCAACATTTCAGTCATTCTACTATGGGGGAAGTAATGTTAGGCCAAATGTTAGTCATTACAAACAAACCTAACATAAGCAGCCCTCCATACTGGAAATTTTGGCCTTTCACAGAAAGATCTTTGGCGTACGGAAATGTGCGCCAACAAATTTGGCATGAGGCGTACCCGGCTGCTACAGGGAAAATTACAACAGTTGGCATACAATTGCAACGATTGATGTGGAGTTTAATTCCAAACACCTCCACCTTGGCGTCATTCTTTGGTGTATGGTTGTGGGCAGCCCTACACTGGATTTGCTCAACTTTGCATACGTAGGGAGTGTAACGTTACGGATCCCAAACAGAAAATACATTATGTTAGGACTAAGTTAGGCCTCTTTTTCTTCTTCTTCAAAACGGTGAGACATCCAAAAGGACAATTTTACACCGCGTACGTGCCGTGTGATCAGTCAGGCCCTCAAAGAGTTCATAACGAAATCCACTGGAGTTGGGTGACTTATGGCCCCCGCAATAAGACTCTCTGGGAGGTTATTCCAATCCCGAGTAGTATTAGGGACAAAACTGTACTTAAAACAATTAGTCCTAGCAGAGGGGGGACAAAAGTGCAAAGCATGCATGTTACCAGAACAACGAGTAGGTTTACACAGGTTAGACAGGGGGATGTTAGCTTGGCCTACTCTTCTTCTTCTTCTTCTTCAAAACGGTGAGACATCCAAAAGGACAATTTTACACCGCGTACGTGCCGTGTGATCAGTCAGGCCCTCAAAGAGTTCATAATGAAATCAACCGGCTTTGGGTGACTTATGGCCCCCGCAATAAGACTCTCTGGGAGGTTATTCCAATCCCGAGAAGTATTAGGGACAAAACTGTACTTAAAACAATTAGTCCTAGCGGAGCATGCAAAGCATGCATGCTACGAGAACAACGAGTAGGTTTACACAGATTAGACAGGGGGATGTTAGCTTGGCCATAAATACCTTTGGCAAAAATTATGAGTCTGCAAAGTCTGCGGCGGTCAGACAAAGTATGTAGACCTAGATCTTTAAGGAGTGCGGTCACAGAGCCAACTTCACAGGAGTACTCGCCGGATATAAACCTAGCAGATCTTTTTTGTACTCCCTCCAATCTATCTTGGAGTGAAATCTGATGTGGATCCCAGACGGAACAAGCATACTCCAACAAGGGCCTTAGTAAACCTTTATAGGCCGCCAATTTAACATCTTTGGAACAAAATGAGAGGTTCCTGCGTAATAGGCCTAAGATCTTATTTCCCTTATTACAAACAAGTTGGATATGTTTGCCCCAGCTGAGATTCTTAGTGATAGTCACCCCCAGATACTTAATTGAATCAACCCTTGTCAGATTGGCCCCATTAAGAGTATAATTATAGATTATTGGGTTACGCTTCCTAGTAACAGACATAACATTACACTTAGCCGGGTGGAATCTCATACCCCAAGTTTTGGCCCACTGGCCCAAGTTTATAATGTCCTTCTGTAACTCACTGCAGTCACTGGGATTATTGATGACCCTATAGCAAACACAGTCATCAGCAAACAACCTAACTTCAGAAGAAGCAGCACTAACAATATCATTAATATAAGACAAGAAAAGTACTGGTCCAAGGACAGACCCTTGAGGAACACCGGAAAGGACTGGAGCAGAAGCAGAACTAGTACCATTAACAACAACTGATTGTGAACGGTCAGTAAGAAAGTTATCAATCCAATTTATGACTTGCCTAGACACCCCCAAGGAGAATAACTTTGTCTTAAGTAGTTCATGAGGAACTGCATCAAAAGCCTTCTCAAAGTCCAGGATGAAGACATCAACTTGTTTATTTTTATCTAAGGTGGAGGTCCAATCGTCCACAACAGACAGTAACTGTGTATCACAACTATGATTTTTTCTAAACGCATGCTGTTTAGAGGAAAGGCTGTTATTCGCTTGATAGTGATCCATCATATTTGAGCTGATAATATGCTCAAGTAGCTTACAACATATACAAGTAAGAGAGACAGGGCGGTAGTTGGATGGGAGAGAGCTATCGTTCTTCTTAAAAATAGGACAGATATTAGCCTTTTTCCAGTCCTTGGGGACTTGACCACTGTTGATTGATTGCTGGAAAAGATGACTGATCATTGGAGCAAGATCAGTAGCAAGCTCTCTAAGAACCCATGGGTGTATGTTGTCAGGACCCATGGCTTTACTAATATTAAGGTTTTGCAACAACTTTTCAACCCCAAATGTAGAGATGGAAATATCGGCCATTCTACTACCGATAGGTCTTCTCTGTAGAGGAACAGAGTCAAAGGAGTCTCTGGTAAAAACACTACTGAACTGGCTATTCAAGGCTTCAGCCTTATCCTTATCACTATTAGCTATTTTACCGCAGACCTGTAAGGGGGGGATACTATGATTATCTTTCCTCTGACCATTAATATACCTCCAAAAGGGTTTGGAGTCATGAGTAATATCATCTATCATGCCGTTAATGTATTTCCTATGAGAATTGAATACCTCCTTCTTAATACTAGCGCGAAGGTCAACCCACTTATTGTAAAAATATAATTTGTTAGTCTTCTTATACAAAGCATGAAGTCTGTTCCTTCTCTTTATCATCCTACAGATATAATCAGTGACCCAGGGAAGAGATTTCCTAGTTCTAGAAAGTTTGGACGGGATGTTTTTTTTCACAGTTCTCTCAAGAAAAGACTTAATGAGGAACCAGTTTTCCTCAATAGTACGACTATCTTGTGTGCCATTTAGGTAACCAGTGGCGAAATTTCTGGTTTCATACCTCATAGTGTCATAATCTACTTTGGAATACTGTCGGATAAGTCTACATGGTTGCTTAGGCCTAGGGGAAAAGCACCTCAATTTACAAAAGATAATGTCATGATCACTAAGCGGGTCAAAACTGCTGACTTCAGAGTACAGGTTGGGAGTATTAGAAATGACTAAATCAAGAGTATTGTTACCTCTAGTGGCAAATTTAACAAGTTGATCTGCGGCAAAATCATCAACAATGTCAACAAGGAGTTGACCATTACTGCTGGTGAGACAGGTCTCATTTTCCTTATTCAATCTAGTCTCCCAGTCGATGAGCCTAAAATTAAAGTTACCTAGTATATGGAATGAGGGGTTTTTATTTCTATGATTGATCGTAATGTTATGCAGTTGGTCACGAAGAAGAGAGATGTGATCAACATGGGCGTCAGGATCCCTATACCAGGAAGCAACATAATGCTGACTCCCATTTATAGAAAAAGCAGCCCAAACTGACTCAGACCCATTGGAAAGAAAATTTGCACCAGTGGGGGCTAGGTAATTTGTAATAAGCAGCATAGTACCACCACCTCCAAGGGTGCGGTCATTTCTAAAAACAGTATAATTCAGGCAATCTGGAAAAAGCTCCCTATAGTATCAGTAACTGAATTGTCAATTTTAGTCTCCTGCAATGCAACGATGCTACTCCAATAAAGGCCTTAGGACAGCCCCCTATGCCTAATGTTAGTAATAATTCATGATAATAATGATGTTGTTTAGGCCTAGGCTAAATTAAATTTTACTCCTAACAGTACTAGCCTAGGTTAGGCCTTATGTTACTTATAGGCTAGCCCACTCAAAGCAAACTTACCCTACACTTAGGCCTAGGCCTAACGTTAGCCTACAGTGTTACAAGCTCGCTCAGTCTACATAAAATCCAGTTGATTGCTTCAAACCCACTTCCGACGCGTCTTTAAAAGAAGGCTTCGTCTATCATTTAGGGTATACTGCAGGCCTGTGCCAAATGAAGGTGGAAAGCTTAATCTTTCCTCAACCCAAATTCAGAGGTCAATATGTGTTGCTGCAGTTACTAATAATATGTTAATGCTTCTAACGCATCCTGCTTTATGTTTTAACGTACTGTAGTGCTGTACTATACTGTGCATAAGTTACGTGATGTGTTTTCAAGATTTAGCTCTGCGCCGCAAGATGCCCTGTTGTGTATGAACCCAACAACAGTACGCAAAAAAGATAAATGAAAGTCTTGAAACGAAACGATCACATAAAGAACGGCACGCTAAGCAGACTATGTTGCCTTACATAATGAGATGCTTGCGTTGCGGCAGACTGTTTTGTCACCTTTCTCAATTAGGTGTTTTGTCACCTTTCTCGAAGTAATCCTTGCAATTACAGGCCTGTCAGTTTAACCAGTGTTGTGTGCAAAGTTATGGAATCTTTGATTAAGGATAGTTTACTTAAGTATCTTTTAGATAATGAGTTACTTAATCTGTCACAACATGGTTTCCTGCCAAGCAGATCTTGTGTTACTAACTTACTGAGCTTTCTTGAAGATGTCTCTTCATCTCTTGATTCTGGGTATGGCGTTGATGTCATTTACCTTGACTTTTCAAAGGCTTTTGATAAAGTTCCATTAGGTAGGCTAATGGTTAAGCTGCATAGGTTAGGGGTTCAGGGCAATTGTGCTGATTGGATAAATTCGTGGCTTCATGGTAGATCTCAGAGAGTTGCTGTCAATGGTAACTTCTCCTCTTGGAAAGAAGTCACAAGTGGAGTACCACAGGGTTCTGTCCTTGGCCCACTTCTTTTCTTAATTTTCATCAATGATATTGATAGTTCTCTTACATCTCGTATAAGTAAGTTTGCAGATGATACTAAGCTTTATAGGAAAATTAGCATTTTGTATGATGCCTTACTGCTGTGCGATCTGGATAGGTTATTTTCTTGGTCTCAGACCTGGCAAATGTCTTTTAATGCAGATAAGTGTAAGGTCCTTCATTTTGGTCCCAAAAGTTTTAGCTATGATTATAACATGAATGGTTGTGTTTTAAGTAATGTCACCTCTGAGAAAGATCTGGGTGTTGTAATTACTGGGGACTTTGAGTCATCAAAGCAGTGTGCAGCCACTGCTGTAAAGGCTAATAGAGTGCTTGGATTGATCAAGAGGAATTTCATCAATTTTAGTAAGGATATTGTACTTAATTTGTATAAGCAGTTGGTAAGACCCCATCTTGACTATGCAGCTCAGGCTTGGAGTCCCTTCTATGAAAAGGACAAGTTTGTTTTAGAGCAGGTTCAGAGGAGAGCCACTCGCCTCATTCCTGAGGTGAGAAATTTGCCCTATCATGCTAGGCTTAAACATCTTGGGCTTACCACCTTGGAGCTGAGAAGGATTAGGGGAGACATGCTCCAGGTTTTCAAGTTCCTTTGTGAAAGAAATCCCCTGCTGACTTGTAGTTATTTAAGGGTTAAAGGTAATTCTCGGGTGCGTGGGCATTGTAAAAAGCTTGAAAAGCCTTTTGCAAGGCTTGACATTAGGAAGTTTAGTTTCTCCCATAGAGTTGTCAAAGAGTGGAATTGTCTACCAGACTGGGTAGTTAACTCCCCCTCAGTTCACTGCTTTAAGGTTAACATTGACAGGTTTTTCCATGGCTGTGGTAGAATCTGATTGTTTGGGGCTGTAGTCAAGCTTTGGTGGTTTGACTTTTGATTAGGGCTTGGTCTTCAGGGCATCTTATGGGGCCTTGGCCCTCCTTTGCCCTTCAACCTGTTATGTTATGTTATGTTAATTAACAAACAATTTCATGCATCACTCCCTGAGATCACGGTCATGATGTGCGCAAAATTTGAGGGCTCTTTGCTATTCAACAGGAATTTTTGCTTCATATTTTCAATCATGAAAAGCGGTGCATGCCATGATCGCGTCAGTATGATGCATAGGCTAGATTAAATGGCATTCTTTACATACCAAAACTACTGGGGTATTCCCCAAAATTAAGTTGTGCCGACCGGATTCATGGGTACGTGGCCGCGCTGACGGATCGATTAAAAGTCAGTAGTTTTTCTGATAGCCTGTTTTCAGTTCAACCAGAAAGTTGTTAGGAAGGTACATTATGTGGCAGATACATCTCATAATTATCGTGACGAAAGGTCGGATACGAGAAAGGAAATTCAGGGACGTGCAGTAAATTTAACAACTAATTTCGGTACTGCGTTAAAACCGTGGTGGGTAGCAAACAGGCTTTCGGGCCAAGTCGTCCCCAAACCAACTCGTCCCCAACCAACTCGTCTCCATGCCAAGTCGGCCCCAAGCCAACTCGTCCCCAAGCCAAGTCGTCCCCAAACCAAGTCGGTCCCAATGTCAGAAATTAGTGAAAAATTACTAAATTAGTGGGAAATAGTGACTTTCATGGATACTTCTAATGAATTATGGAAAATAATGTCTTTCTTGAGATTTTCTCTTCCCACGTCGGTTTTCTTTCAATGGACAATCCTGATAGCAATGTGAATGAATTAATATTTCCTTACAATCTCATAGTCATGATACCCGTGTTAGGCCTACTTAGGCCTATGGTGTTTCACATGGGCAAGGGAGCACTGAATTTTACCCAGAGATATGCTAATTACCCCAAAATGAATAAATTATGCAAATTTTCAGGTGACCTTTTTCTTAAAGTACAAGCAATAGCATGCTAGACGCGTTTCACACAGACAAAATATTTTCAGGGCTCGACAGTAAGCGAGATATAAAACGGCTTAGCCTAGTATAGTGCTAGGGTGCATCACGTACAAACTGGGAGGGGTATAAAACAAACCTTACTAACAATGGTGCACGTGCAGTAAACTGATTATTCTTTGCTGGGTAACATCCTCCCATCATCACGAAAGAATTTTAAAAGAGAATTCAAGAATTTACCGATCACCATGGTTAATTTATCACGAGCATATTGGTCTGTGACGGTGAATTAACACGTCACATGAGTTTTTGGAGAGTCGGCCATCCCCTCCCCCCCACCACCCCCCCCCCTTTAAACGGCTGGGGAATAGTTCTACGAGATATGACGTTAGACTAGTTGTCTAAAATTCCTCTCATAAGTTGCTGGGGTTGCACTTTTAAAATTTTCTAGGCTGGGGGCCGGCCGGGGGTGGTTGCTTAATTCTGTTCTTTCAATGGCCGCGGCCAGGTGTTTATTTCATTTTTAACAATAACTATAACAGCATAACGAAAATAAATACTTTCAAAGGTCGTTTACTTACATTTTAATTTTTTAATCATAAATTTGACTGGGGAAAGGGGGTAAGAACAATGCAGTCCCCTCCTTTGGTTACCCACAGCCGGACCATGGCCTACCTGGCAGCTACAACATTACCACGATTTTGTACCAACGTATATTAACTTACTAGGCCTAACGTTACACCTCAGTGTTGTAGAACCTGTGTGAGAGATAATATCACACTTGCAAGTCACTTTTGCATAATTTCAGTGTATCAAATCACACCATTTTTTATATTGGGGAAGAGTTGGTTTGGGGACGACTTGGCATGGGGACGAGTTGGCTTAGGGACGAGTTGGCTTGGGGACTTGGTTTGGGGGCGACTTGGCATGGGGACGAGTTGGCTTGGGGACTACTTGGCTTGGGGACGAGTTGGTTTGGGGACGACTTGGCCAGCTTCGGCAAACAGCGACTACTATCATATATGCATGCATGCATAATTTAACCTGGCTCATTCTGGCAGAGGCCTAAACAACATAACATAACAACATTACATTACATTACAGGTTGAAGGGCAACTTCAGAGTCGAGCGCCGGGCTACGCAGTAAACACAAAATATTTTTAAACTATTTTAAAACCAAGACACGATGGTTTGCTTGCTTAGCGTGCTGTATATTTCACGGTGCATGCTTCTCGGTCGAATCCCGGCAAAGGAGTGCATGCAACCTCAAACCCATTCAAAACACAATGATCACAGTGTCACTTATACTAGTCAGTGTTGTAACAAGTCACGACTCGAGTCACTTCCTCTCAAAACTTTGTTAGTGACTCGATAGACTTAAGGAGTACTAATTTCCCCATTGAAATAGTACAGTGACTCGAGTCAATGACTCGACTCGAGTCACTTAAAAGTTTGAAAACTGGTGACTCGATTCACTAATCTAGTGACTCGATTACAACAGTGATGCAACGAACATAAAAAAAAAAAACATTTACATACACAGCTGTCAACGCAAATAAATTATGCAAATTAACTAACTACGGAAACACACACGTTATCACTGACACATCATTCTTACAATGCGGTATAGACTAGCCTAGTGTGTTCTCAGTGGATCAATTCGTGGCTCAGTGGTAGTCTCTCAGAGAATTGTTGTCAATGGCAATGTTTCTTCTTGGAAAGATGTCTCAAGCCGTGTACCACAAGGTTCTTTTCTTGGCCCACTGTACTTCTTTTCTTAATAAATTATATTGAAAGCTCTACCACTTCCAGTATAAGTAAGTTTGCTGATTAAAAAAAACTAAGCTCTACCTTACTCTCGGCAGCTAGAACCCTTCAACGACGTCTTTAAACCGCCACGTACGTTACACATTTTACCATTTAATTTTGCACCCAAGATCAATAAGGGCTTCATATTGGTAACCATGCAAATGGATACTATAGAATTGCCCAGCTGACCCATATTATTCCTACGTATTAGTTGTTCACATGGGCTGTCAACTTGGGTCATATGGGCGCCATGTCACATAGTAACCCGAATAAGCCGGCTTCCCATTATTCGAGGGTGCAAAACCATATGGTCGGTCCCTTAAGAGCTAGTGTAAAGAATGGGGGCAGGGGATTCCCCTCACACACCCACACACACACACTCTAACTTTTAGGATGTCACGGTTTTTGTGAGGTACATTGCCTGAATTTGTCCGAGCACATACTGTCGACGGTCCAACTGGGTGGACTGTGGAAAAAATTCCGATATAAAACAGGCATATGTAATGATTGTCCATGGACATAGATTTCAAAGAAATACAAAAAATCGAGCACTTCGTTTGCGATCATCTTTAGTTGAACTTTGACCAAAGATTAACTCCATACAGCTTCAGATGTTGATTATATTAATTAAGGTATAGTTTCACAATTGGGATATTGTTCTTTCATGAGGGTTTTTAAAGGAAAATTGCCTCTCTACTGCATGAGTCCATGGTATTGAGAGGTTTATCCACCTTTGCATCTTTTGGCTTTGACATGGTGCAACGTACCGTCACTTAATACAATCGAAGCAGGCCAAGTCGTCCCCAAACCAACTCGTCCCTAACCAACTCGTCCCCAAACCAAGTAGCCCCCAAGGAAACTCGTCCCCAAGCCAAGTCTTCCCCAAGCCAAGTTGTCCCCAAGCTAAATCGTCCCCAAGCCAAGTCGTCCCCAAACCAAGTCGGCCCCAATAAGAGAAATTAGTGAAAAATTAGTGGGAAATAGTGAGTTTCATGGATACTTCTTATAAATTATGGAAAATAATGTCTTTCTTGAGATTTTCTCTTCCTTCGTCGGTTTTCTTTCAATGGACAATCCTGGTAGCAATGTGAATGAATGGGCGTTTCCTTACAATCTCAAAATCATACCGTGTTAGCCCTAGGCCTATCAAGTGGTGTTTCACATGGGCAAGGGAGCACTGAATTTCACCAAGAGATTTGCTAACCCCAAAATGAATAAATTACGCAAATTTTCAGGTGACCTTCTTCTTAAAGTACAAGCAATAGCATGCTAGACGGTTTCACACGGACAAAATATTTTCACAGCTCATCAGTAGCGTGATATAAAACGGCTTATACTAGTGCTAGGGTTATCACGTAAAAACGGGGAGGGGTATAAAACAACCTCTCAAGTGTCAGAATGGTAGTCTAACTCTCGGATCTTTTTGTATATGACTCGGAATTTGGGCTAATCTGTTGGCTAAATTGTTTTATATACGCTCCAGATTTTTTCATTGGTAAGGCAGTGACGTCATGGAGCGCGTCAAGATCTAATGATGTGGGGGTGGGGGGAGGGGGAATATTACAGTATGTCTATAAAGGACATATTACTTACTACAATGGCGTTAACCGGATTATATCAGGGGTTAACTGCAGAGCCTGGACGCCGGCTGGGGAATGGTTCTACGGGGTGACGTAGGAGGACTGTGGGGTGTCCATCACCTTTGAGAAATTTTGACCATTAAAGTTCCTGTATGGTAGCAGTCTGGTGCAATATCGACATCATTTGAAGTTTTTTTTTATTTTTAGGTGTGTATGGGCAATACGTATGGTTATGTCTTTTTCTATTTTTCAAAATTCGATTCGGGGCCGTAAAAAAACACTTCCCCATTGACGTCAAATTTAATAGGCTCATATAGTTGACAAAACAAGGTTCCGCCCACATATCAACCAATGACATGCCATTTGATAACCCACTTTGATGGTGATGTGAACTCAGGCGATGCCCCTCCCCCGTGAATCCCCCTCCCCCCGGCCGTGAGTTTGAATCCTGCCATTGACTTAATACATCTGTATACATTTGGGATCCTGAATTTTTTCGCCCGCCCCATCATGGAAAAATTTTGGCCCTCCTCCACAACCTTGTGTGGCGTGACGGGCCTGCGTGAGTCGTCCTCCCCACCCCATGGGGCCAGTTCCCTAAGACTATGTCATGTTTTAGAACTTACTACTCGGGTTGTGGAGATTTTTCGTACCGTGGGTTAGAAAGGCACAATAAGGACCCGGTAATTGCGTGAATCATGCGGATAAGCGATAAGCGCACAGGAATCGGGGAGTAAATTAAGCCTACACCTGTTGTAGAACCTTCGTGAGAGATAATATCACGCAAGTCACTTTTACATAATTTAAGTGGTTAAAATCACACCATTTTTCATATTGGGGACGAGTTGGCTTGGGGACGAGTTGGTTTGGGGACGACTTGGAAAGGGGACGACTTGGCTTGGGGACGAGTTGGTCGGGGACGAGTTGGTTTGGGGACGACTTGGCCCGAAAGCAATACAATATGTGCAGATAACGTTCTGAGTTATGGCCTTGCATCAGCGGCAACCAGCTGCAGGGCCTCAGGCCAAGAGCCGATGTAGTAGGGTTTGCGACTGCACAAGGACTCGGCGACGGGACCGGGTAAAGACAAGTTTTCAGGGTTAGGAATATAAATCAAGTTGTTGGGATGAAAGGGGTACGTTCTTTCATAAAACCCAAGTTTTCGAACTTTCCAGAACTGCCAGGCTATAGCCAAGCAAATTTTATATTTTTTCATAGCAGCCCCAAGTTTTTTCGTTCGGCATTCTTTAGAGAAATCATCTCTCCTGGCTGGCTTCGGCTTGGTGAATCCCTAACGGAAACTTGGCCTCATAATTGAGCATATCCTTTTACTATTCCTTGTCAAGTTCGTCTAGCAGGTTTCGCCACGTAAAATACACATACATTTTCTAAATGCTGTGCAGTAGTCACAATCAACACAGTCGCAGTTGTACCACCCATAAAGTTTAAAAAAGGCTCCAGCGAACTTTAGCTAGGGAAAGGCTCAGTGTTAATTGGCGTGCACCATAGAGGACTTTCTTGAAGTGTGTCCAATCCTTGATTTCCATGTTTTGCATTACTGTAGGCTTTAATGAATTTGGAGCTAACTTTATTCGTATCGTGCATGAATTTAGTGAAAAGAAATCATGTTAAGCAAGTTTATTTCCATAAAAAATTACTAAAAAAAATATGGCCAAACGGATGCGGAGCTTACTGCAGAGTGATACCATTTTGACAGGTGTCGGTATATTCACTACCTGTATACTGCCGGTACATGTGTCTTATTTACCCCCCTCCCGTACTTTTGGCACCCCTGTTAGGCAATTGTCCTTTAGGTCCAAGTAATGTGTTCCATAAAGTTCCATATGAGTTATACTTCCAGGGACAGTTTCCAATATACTTTTCTAATTTCTAAAATATAATCACACGTTTTTGGTTCTTGTTATTTCATATATAATAAAAGCTTAAGTAGCAAAGCCCCACCTCCATAAGCTGATGAGACTTCCAACATGCATGCAAAACGGCAAATTATTATTTTTAAGAAGTATGCAATATATGCAGTTTATTTTTAGTGTCATAGATATTTTAGAAAGAACCGGCTGGGAAGCAGATTTCCCCCAATCATTCAGTATCGGCAGGGGAACAGAATGCCCACCACTTCGAAAGACCTCAGAACTAAGTTCCGTTCGGCCATGGATCTGGGAAAATTCGTCCAGCCATTTGACTGTTTTAGTCGGAAAGATACATGTTTATAGTTACACAGAAAACAGTGTGCAGTACGCTTTTAAGAAAATCTTCTCCGGGCCATAGATGCTAAACTAGACTGTTTCTATTTCCTTTCCAAAATTCCCAAATGGGTATCATCGCAGACCTATTATTTCCCGCAACGGCATCTTCTTCCTCACCAAAAAGAAAAATGGTTTGCAATATTATCACTAGGCATTTTCTGATCATTTTGCACTTGGCAAGTTTAAAATTTTCATTAGAGTGAAAATTTTATTGCAAGGGGCAATTTTATTGCATCCGCCTCTCACGCGGAGGACCCGGTGTTCGATTCCCAGGTCGAGTCATACCAAAGACTCTAAAATGGAACCTGATACCGTTGTGTGTGATGCTCAGCATAAGCAATGGAGTAGAGCAGGGGAAACAAGCCAGTGAGCAACAACTAGGAAAAAGGCTGTGGCCAGCTCGACTTGAACCAATAGGTTGGGAACTGGGCCGTAAAACACCATCTATAACTAACTGCAAGGAGTGCAAGCTCAAATAAGGACTGCGTATACATGGATTCAAGTTTGTACATACCTGGATTACCTGGTGCGGGAAATGCCATTTCCAGCTATTTGAGCTTATCCGAAAATATCTGAACGCTCCACACGAAGTGTTGGTGGCGTTCCACTTACGCGGTGTTTCAAACAGGGTGATATATTTCCTGTAGACTATAATGGTCCCCCATTTTTGACACTATATTCTCTGATTCAGTGCCAGTCAAGAGTAAGACCACCATGGCCATCATGGGTTCGGTTGGATAGCTAGTCTTGTTTCAAGACTCTGGTTAATTTGCGTCCACCACAAATCGGCTTGGAAGCCTACAGAGCCGTATTATGCCTACTAAGCACTACGCCCTCTATCCTGCTTATCTTTTGAACACTCCAAACCAGAGTGTTCAAAAGATAAGCAGGGTAGATGGCGTAGTGCTAAGTAGGCTAAATACGGCTCTATAGGCTTCCAAGCCGATTTGTGGTGGACGCAAATTGGTTTTAACCAGAGTCTTGAAACAAGACTATTGAATAGCCAGCAAGCTCGTAAAGACTACTTTTTACAACCCATAAATCATTCAAATAGCAAATTACAGGGACTTGGAGTGTTCATGCGTCGCTTTTGCCACCCCCACCCCCATATTCCAAGCCGAGTCCTAGTGCTTTAAAAACCGGTGTCCCGAGCGCAGGACGTTTGAGTTTGGAATCCTTTGTTAAGTTGTGCCCGCTGTTGGGTCGGGACATTACCTGCGTAGCAGCTGAGGCTGTTCATCATATTGCTTGTCCAGTTATTTCCCTAAAATTTCCATATAATGACAATCGAAATTTCGCCCGAAAAAGCCTTGAGTGATAAGTACGTGTGTTCCAGTTCTGCATAGCGACAGGATGATGACACTTAGAACGCGCGGCGGCGTTGTAAAGAATGACTCAAAATTGGTCAAATTGTACTTCAAATCATTGTTTACAAAAAGTCTTTATAGTGAATAAATCATATTTTGTAAGTATAAATCCAATTACATTGTCAGAAACAAAGACTTCATTTGTCAGTCAATATTTATTTTTCGCCGCAGCAACATTATTTGAAGTAGTGGTCTTTTACCTGAAGGATCATTTCATGCTGAACTTAAGTTTAATGGTGGGGTTAAGCTTTCGGAGCCATGGACGTCCATGTTGGGTGACACAGATCTTTTATTGTAACCTTCTGATGGGTATTTTAGTGGGCAAAAAGGACAAACTCAAAATTTGTTCAAAATTGGTAGAAATCTGGGCAATGATGTTTTTACATGGCGCAGAGAAAATGGCGTGTAAAAAGTGTTATACCCCCAATAAAGATTTTTCTTTCACGTATGCTCCAGACAAAGGAAACTTTGAAGCCGTACCGTACCGAACAACATAAAGAGCTCTCAAACTATCTGAAAACGACCTTTTTGTTCCTATATGGTTTGGATCATATATAGGATAGGGACACGAGTGCTAATATTTCTGCTGCAGGAAGCCAGGATAACTTTCTCCGGAATTGAGAGGGCATGCTCTCCTCTGACCCACCCGTGCGACTGGTAGTATGTATGATTTTGGTATTAAGCATACGGTGGTGTCACTAATGTCCGTCAACTTCGAATTCACTATCGGGAAGTATTACAATAAGCTGTTACCAGGTAGACTGAAGACTGACAGACCACGAAGGGATCATTGAACTGTAAAGAGATAGTTATAGAGTTATACAGCTGAACATAACTCCCGCCAGACTAATCATAGTCATGTCAACATGAGTATAATGCACACCGTGAGCGACCACGTGAAGGAAATATGTTAAATCGAAGAAGACATACCCATAGGAGATGCATTTAATTAATGTTTCGAAAACATAAGGACACGTGTAGGCTTTTAACAGCGGCAATCTAAGGAGGCACGCAGATTGATAGGTGAGGGATTGCTGATCGGCTGATGGAAGAGAAGTCACCCAAACTTGTTTTAAAGCTACAGTTAGATCCCACAATTTGAATGCCCCTCTGAATCCTCTTCAAAGTATCATTAATAATATTTAATACGGACTTCAACATTGCATATTCAACATAAATCAAGCAGTTAGGCCTACTTAGTAATTTTACAGTTGAGAAGTAAACATATTGTCACATCATGACCCTCAACAGCTAATCAGAACACTCTAAATACACATTACTTCAAGTCTCCATGTTCAAAGTAGCCGTTAAGTTTTTTTTACACAAAATAATGCATATTTGCACTGTCGTGTTTTTGTTTTTTCAAATATTTTGTAGCACAATTTTTTTTTTGTTTTTTTTTTTCCGAAATTTTGTTTAACCGGCGGGTGTGTGTCATAGACCGTGACGTTGTAATTAACGCTGTTACGGAACTCCAGTCTACAACTGGCAGTCATGACCTTTAACATCGGGCAGACAGCTGCTTGCTGAGAGGGTTATACCAACGGGAAGTTTCAATGGGGCCCAAACGTCATCATAGGTCGAAGTCAAATGGATATATTGGTAGCGCCTTGGTTGACGTCATGCATACCATAAAAAGGAAATTAAAGGGATATGATACATGGATGCCAGACCGTGAGAATGGAAATGATGTCAAACCATCAAAGTTTAATGTAAAATTCTAAAAGTGGTTTCGAAATGTTTTGTATGAAACTAAATAAAAAGGGCTAAGATTTGTGTGAAATTGTTGTCAGTGTATTCTATCTATCACAATTGCATGGCACTGAGAAATGATGGCGGTCTGCGTCATGCGGAACACAGATGGGCCGATAGGAAAATATAATAGGTATATAGGCTCATAGACAGATAGGCTATTGAAGGGTTCTTAATGGAAATCGGGGAGAGTTTGAATGCTTTTTCCATTTTCAAAAGTTTTTTTTCGGGGGATTTCGCCCCCCCCCCTCTTTCTTAGCTAAGGAACTGGGGTAATTAATATTAATAACGTTAGTGCCTGTATACACTGGACACATTTACGGACACATGTGTCGCAACATGTTGCTGACACAACTGGACACAAATATTCTACCCCCTGTGTACACCAGATACATGTTGCGGACACAAGTTGCGGCACACTCAAGTTGCCGCTTGTGTCTGCTTTGTACACACTGCCAGCATTTTAGGCACATGTTGTTTTAGCAACATGTTGCGACACATGTGTCCTGAAGTGTCCAGTTTACTCAGGCCTTTATTTTAGCAATAGACAAAGTCAACTTGGGTTACAATAAAAGTGTAGTTAGTAGGCTTATAGCAGTTTCAATAGTTTCAATGGAAACCCACTACCTACCCCTACACTGCATTGTTTGGAAACTAGGCACTCAGTAAACTGGTAAAACTTCATCTAACCTTCACCTAACCCAACCTGCTAACTCTGAAGAGAAAGTGTCAAAACTAATCATTGCAATTTACTCTTAGAATCTAATCAGGATTATTTCAAACAACTTATTTTTGTGGAACACGTGAGAAGTCTGTGTAGTCCGTGCCTGGTCGCCGGATTGCTTGAAGATGGCCGTAGTCTATGCTGAAAATGAAGTCAAAGAATGCATAACATATGATTCCAACATTAAAGGGAAATGTTGTGTTTAAAATGCTCCAACAAAGTACAAAGAAAATGGCTAAGTTGTTCTCCAACAATTCAGTTAAGTTAACCATAAACCCCATCAATAGCTACATCTCTTCAAAATACTATCCGCAAGAAGAACCATGGACTTTGCATCATTTGAAATGTTGAAAGTTTGGGTGAACAAATTATTCTTGAGCAGAGGCGTAGCCTCGGGGGGCCTAGGTCCCCAGATTATCTCCAGGCCATCCCCAGATTTTTTGCGTCCTGATAAAGTGGTTGAGAAAAAATAAAATGTTTGAACAGAAACAAAATTTGAAGCATTTCTTTCAAAAAACAGTAATAATTAAAATGTGTAACAATTAAGGAAACGCACGCACGAATGTGTGTAAAACACATTTTGTGCGCACGCGTATGAAATCAAGTAATAACTTCCAAATTCTTACTTTCACTAAATTGGATACCATATATAATCTGCACTGACGTTTATTGCATTTCACTTCGAAGATGAAATGAGCGTTTCAACGACAAACTCGAATGTGACTTTTTTAGGTTAACACCCTTTCTGCCTTTCGGATGGCTGGTTGATTTACTGTAAAAAAGGCAATTATACACTGGAGACAATTCTTACACGACCATTCCTATTCTTAAATCATACACAAAATATGTCCTAAGGTACTGCCTTTGAATTAGGGGTGGCGCCAGCGGGTGGGCCGGGGGACCATGGCCCCCCGTCGGGGAACACTGCCCCCCCCCCCGTCGGCCCGGGGAAGGTCGGCGATTTCGTCGGGGAGGCCTAAAAATAATAAAATTAATTAAATTAATTAATTAATTAATCAATTAATCACTTCATTGATTAATAAATTTAAATTAATTTTAATTAATTAAAAAACCTGAAAGGACTAAAGTTACTAGGTGGGTGATCTTGAACACATATTTTTGTTTTGCAATGCTATTTTAAAACATATTGGGAATCGAATTTCGTTCACTTATTCTAAGCTCTGTTATATCTAATTCCATGTACCTTAATTGTCCTATCTCATCCCCCGTCGGGGAAGAGCAGCATTTTTTGCGGAAGGCCTAAAAATGAAGAACGTAAAGGACTGAAGTTACTGGATGGATGATCGTGAACTTTTTTTTCTGTTTGTTTTTCGTTTGTAACCCTATTTTTGATGCATCGATTTTAAGCCCATTACACTATGTACAGCGATATTGGATCGGATTACTATCCGAATTCTGTCAGTTTTAGTTGAAATCTCCTCCATCCATTTTCGGAAAAAAACCAAAAATAGGCCATCCTGTGTAAATATACGATCGGTATGAGAGGAATTACGGAAGTCAAATATATACTACTTATTTCGTGACATCACATTGTCAAATAGCTTTTATCGAACTACGCGTATCCAATAAAAGTTGTCTGTGGATGTTGCGTAACGGAGAAATTGGTATACGTTACTTAGAATTTCGTAGTCTTCACTGGTTGGCAAATTTGGGTTTCTTTCCCACCAAACATGAAGGAGGTATTAATTAACCCTCACAAAAATCGGAGCGAAGTCCGATCCGATATCGTTGCCCCCGTTGGAGAAGACTTCCCTCCCCCTGTTGTTGAGAGAAAACCCAATTTCATCGGGGATCTTTCATATACAGGCCCACGATAAAAAAATGTGGGCCTGATAACTTCAGTCACCCCCGACGATGTTCTTGATTTTGCTTACTAAAAGACCATATTCTTCAAGGAAACTGACAATTCCAAATTTTCCTAACAAAAACGGACAAGTGGTTTTTCATGTGCAGGCATTACCCAATGGTCTTTTTCTAAAGTCCTCCCGACCCTCTGGCAAAGGTCCGTTCGACATGCATTGCCCAATGGTCTGCCATCCGGCCTGTCCCGACAGCCGAATTCAAGAAACGGTAACGAAAATCGGCCAGGCCATTTTGGGCTACACGTAATGATAAACAGTGGCTTGAATATGTCTCCCCTTAAGTCTGACTGAAAGTTCATTTAAAGCCACCTTGTAACGTGACACTTTTACATAGGAATACATTGGAAGTTAGATCATTTTGTCTGGAGTTCGGGCAGTCACGAAGAAAATTTTATCTTTTTAGTGGATATTGCAACTGAATATAAAGAATTCTGGTAGAGTAAAAAAGCAGTATGTTTTTGCATAGTTCCCCCCCCCCCCCCCCGAAAAGAGACAAGTCCATTACATCTAATTGTAGCAGTACCGTACCTTTTATCTGGTAGTTTTCTGTTCACTTATCACGTCGTTTTTTTTATTAAAGTGAAATTTCTATTTCAAAGGAAAGCTCAAAATAACGACTGCTCAAGTCTGGGAAATGACATTTTCGGGTGTCTGAGGTGTTAGTTTTTTTTAACAATTTTCTTTACGTTCCGCGCCAACTGATGGGTGGCACTCCGCTTAGACAGTGTTTTGGTCGAAAAAATTACTTAACAGAACAATGCATGCCTGCATATTATTCTTCGTTTTGGGGCAGTATTACAAAGTGAAAATTTTATTGCGAAAGAAAGCTCAAAATAATGACTATATCGTTACTTTGTTTCTACTTACCAGCCCGGCTGCGGAAATGCCTTTGCCTGCTTTCTGGAAATTCTGAATTTTTCAAAAATATCTTTGCGCTCCACTTGTAGTTTTTCGGGCAATATTATATTTTTCGGACAAAAGAAAAACAAAACAATTCTGTCCCCTCCCAAACTGGAACACTCCCGTCGGCCTATGTCAGAATTTCAAATATATGGGAAGACAAACTTTTTCCACGGGAACATTTACCAATATGGTCCGAGCAGGGAGTTGTAAACAGACAACTCCCTGGTCCGAGGGCATTAATCTACCTGATGATATTCAGTAACCCCCAACAAAGTTGTACAAAACTACAGATTACTCCATACTTGATTTTTCTTATACGAAGGTCAAATTCTTCCATAAAAACATCAAAATCTGTCATAATATAAGTTTCACATTGTTAAAAGTGGCAAAATTTTCCAATTTTGATGGGTACTCAGTACAACAAATAACCAGACAAAATTTTCCAATTTTGATGGGTACTCTGTACAACAAATAACCAGACAACTTTGTTAACCACCCCGACATTCTACCTAATTTGCTCTTGAAAGGCATATCATTTAATAAGGAACCCAATTTTTTCTGGAAAGGCGTATCACTTAATAAGGAACCCAAATGTTTTTATTATAACCTTACCAAAAACCAAATTTGCTTATATTAAATTCCAAAATTTATGCAATAAAATAAGCTCTTAATTTTCAAATCTTGGTTCAAAAAAGGATAAAAAACTTTTCGGGCAAACTTTAACCAGCTTAAGCCTCGTCTTGAGACCTTAGTACGTAAGACAAGAATGATGAAATGCATAACCCCAACAGAATTTCAGCTGTCGCGTGTAAAACGTTTTTGAATTTGTTCATATCAAGGATTGATTCTTCAATAAATACCCCCAATTTTTAATTATCATTACAAAAACCAAATTTCTTTCAAAAAATAAACTTTAGATTTTTAAGTGTTTCATTTAAAAAAGGGCCAAAAATTTCGCCGCGCTGCGCGCGCCTCAAATTCTATCAAGTTACGTCCCACCGGCACTAACCCATCGCCTTTGTCGGGGCCTTGAACTGCTGCCCCGTCGGGGAGCTTGGCCCCCCTGTCGGGCAAATCCTGGCGCCACCCCTGCTTTGAATGATTATTCCTTTCCGTCCTTAACAAGTGGGCCTATGTCGTACCCATGCATGACAAGTGCCACTGTATAACGATTTTATCGACAAGCCCTCTTTTTACAAGTTGGCACTGGCGTCCGGGCGGATTTGTAAAGTGTCCACAAGGCCCGGATTTCATGTGTTTCCCACATGATCCCTGCTTCTGCTTTGCGGTTTAAATATTTTTTGAGAGATTTCCTCGTAGTATTTAAATTTTGAATACGTTATACCGATGACCGAACAAATACTATACCATTTTGCATCTTTACACCACTTTTGAAGGTTTTCTTGCTCCCTAAAAAGGAAAATCCTAACACGTAGGTCTATAATCATATCAAAGTTTTGCCAAACATAGCACCATTTTGCATCTAGGAAATCTAACCCGAAGAAAGTTTCTCAAAGGGAGATACAACTATTTTGGTTTTCCTATTAAAGCTGAAATCTATTCAAATATTGCCACATTTGCTATCTACGTCCTCCTGAAGTTTACAATTTTTCCCAAGGGAAAGGGAGATACCGGTTCCCTTTAGTCTCATCCCTCAGGCCACAGATCAGAAATGCCCAGCTTTGGGGTCCCTAAAAGTGTATTACCATTTTTCGTAGATTTACTTTTTATTCTCATTTTTTTTTTGAAGTGGCAGACATAAGATTCGTATTTCAAGGCTGGGTACATGCAGCTTAAAACACGTGGGAAGTGCCGTTTCCAGCCATCTGGAGGGTTTGTAAAGCCAAAAATTTTCACCAACCGATGGTGCGCTCCGCTTAGATAGTCTTGCCGCGCCTGACCCTCGGAGGTACAAGTCCCCCACTTGTTACCTAGGTCCCCCCTAAAATTCCATTCTGGCTACACAACTGTTCTTGAGCAACAAACAACTGAATTTCTTTCTGTGGGAACTTATTTCTCGAAAAGAAGGCTCCCTCATACTGCCTTATTTTTGACAATCTATCACCTTGTGTCAATTAAGATAAATTTTAAAAGGAAAATGCAAGACAAACGCAGTAAATTTTAACATACTGTCGGTTCAAGTATGTCAAGGGTTTCATCTGAAAAATATGGCAAGTTTAGCCAAATTTTTGTTCTCATGTAGATGTCTTTGTTTTCACTTAAGTTCATAGATTGTATACTTTTCATATTTTTTTTTTTTTTTGCTTTCTTTGTGTTTGCAGTTTGCTTGTGGTAGTGAAGTCAGGGGCTTTTATACTTGTCTAGTTATAACAGGGAGTTGGTGGTTCAAATACAGAGTTCATTGTATACAGTGTCATAATATACAGAGGCCATACTGAGACTAAAACATGTCACTGCACATGATTACCTTCTACCTTGTACTTTCCGGTTCATTTATTTCATACTAATTGAAAGACATGACACGTCACGACCAGCTGTGCAGGCTAATAAATCATGGATGTGCTACCTGACTTCCTACATGAACGAATAGCAAGATAGATTCGTATTACAAACCTCTTCAATTTGTCCCTTCTTCAGTCAAGTGCCTCACTCGTTTGTATCATTGCATTTTCAAATTATCGCGTTTCGTTCCTGGGGTCAAATGACAGTGTTTCGAGCCTTTCACATCCCTTTAAATTCGAGGAGCCTTCGAAAGCTTGCTTTTATCACTTGACCTTAACCACGAAAGTTAGTTGACCTTAGTTGTGTATACGTATGGTTGTTAAGGGTATCTTGATTGTCATATAGTTTACATACTTACAGACAGATGTATATTTTACGTAATCATATGTAACTGAAGGTATGGCGTCTGTGTTGCAGCTCCTTGGTCTATGTTACAGATATGGACTATTTAGAATTGTCTCTAATGAAAATTATACCAGTCTTGCTGGGAAGTTTATCTAACCCAGCACAAAGTTACCTCGGCAGTCGGACTGTACGATTGATCGATACATTAATAAGTCTGTTTCTATGGAACAACTAAAAGTAAAACCTGAGTAGCAGCCCATGGATAACGTTGGACTTGGTTCTTACTGTGCTACCTTTGACAATGTATGATGAACTATTCTCTCCTGCTCGGAGCCTGCACGTGCTATTATTGCTACCCAATAGGTGTGCTTCGCTGTTTCCCTGTCTTTGAGTAATTGTCAAGACTAGTTGGATGAATGCAGAATATGTGATGGTGAGTGCAACTTTCCCTACACTCTCTTTATCAATTCAGGCTTCTTTTTCGTCAAGTTTTTAAAATAATGTAACCCTAATCATTATTTTAGTGGCATTTTGGTCGATCGTGCACCTTAAACTTTAGAGGGAACAGATAATTACCTCATCGTTAAATGAGATGGGTGCAAGTTGTGGCTGTTAAAGGGAGGGGCATATATACAGGGCTGCCAGGTCTAGGCAGAATTTAATGGGAAGCTGACATAGTCTAGTTTTATGCTGGAATCGGATGTATGTTTACAACAGTTAAAAAAATAAACATTGTATTGATTTGAATCTGTAAAATGTTGCGGTATAAAATTAAAAAAGAAAAAACTTTAACCGTGACTGGCAGACTGACCGCTTCCCTTTTGAAATAGTGACTCCCTGAGAGTTAGGGGGCGATTACATTACAATTGGCTTTGGGATGCAAACAGTGTTTGTCTATCACCATGGAGACTGTAACAGCCACCAGCACTGTTCCAATTTACGCCAGGGTTCAGACCATTTCATTTGTTTCTGCCCGATGTGCATAAAATCCAGAGTCGGTCATCATCATAAATGAATGTGATCTAGGGACCGCACTGCAGAGACAGTAAGATCCGTGCCCTTAATTGGTTGTTTCGGACGTCCCAGCACTCTCTATAAAATATAAGTCATTGCAACCGATTGCAATAGAGCATCTAGTCGTCCGTTTAAAAATATTTCAATGTAACTTACACTCTTTTCTGTAGGAAACCCCCGTTGGGAACATAGATACACTTTTATTTATAGAGATATAGTTTTTTTTTCCAGTTTTTTCTTGTTTCTTTTTTTTTTAATTTCATCAATCAGAGAAGGTCTATATTGCCCTAGTCTTGTAATAGCAACTTGAACTGATAAAATCATTCTGTTAAAAATCCTACCGGGATGCCCAAGAACGTTAATTCAGACAAAAAACTAAATCTATCAGATGCGATTTTTTGTTCGTTCATGTTTGGTTTTCAGTTTGCTGTGGAAAGTACACATTAAAATCTCACGGTCTGATGACATGTAAAAAACAAAGTTGGGCATTTGAATGCAGAAGGCATTGAAAACTTAAAAATAGGAACAATCTCATCAGTATTTCAAATATTGACCATTTTTCAGGATTATTTTTTATTTTTTTAATTGCATTTTTTATTTTTTATAAATGCAAAAATATGAGCTAAACATTCAAACCTTGTAATGTCGATAGGCCATATATTGCTAATCTCTCCTGTTCTGGTTCGGGGGTACCGAAATTCTCAATTGGCTCAGCTCTTTGACTGACAGCTAATTCATACAATGCAGAGTAACAAAGCTTATATTACACAGCACAAACGGTACTGAGAGTGTTTTGATTATATAAATTGAGTTCTTCTTTACTCCCCTTGAGGCAATAAACTGAGATTGTATCTGGATGAGCATGAATTTTGGACAATTGTGGGAGGGGCTTAAGTAAGAAGGTGAGGAGAATTGATGCTGTTTGGGGTGAGAGAACTGGGCCTTTAATAACCTTTAACTCAAGGGCAGTTGCGACATCAGAATGTCCTGAGGGTTTTTTTTTGGAATTGAAAAAATTGTGTTAGTGAATTACATCAGTATGGCGTACTTAAATTTAAACTGATGAGAAAATACGGTACCAACACAATAAATATAGGGGCTAAAAAAGAATACCAACACTGTGCAACTCTCCGCACCCTTACTTTTGAAAAGACAAGTTACTCTACAAAGACCCAATGTTAGTGAACCTCAAACACGTTACAAAATTTTTGACATAATAACGATTTTTCCTTCAGAGGTCTTATTCTTTAACTGTCAAAGTCAGTATATGCATTAACCTAGCATGTCTTCGTGCCTCGGAAATCTTATAAAGTACCTAAGGGATCTCAGTAGACAGTGAAGATCTGTGTGTCCACATCTTTTTCACCATCTGAACTATCGGCAACTGATGCAAAAATATCAAGCTATGGGCAGCTGGACGACGGCAATACTGAGCTAATTACTTAACATACAGATCAGCTTTATAGTTATATACAATCTCTTGGCCAGCCCAAACCTGTCCGAAGCCTTCTCAAACCGAAAAACAGTAGCAACTGAAACTACACTTTCTAGACGGCTATTCCAAACGTCAACAACTCAACAATAAAAATTAAACTAAAGTTTTCTAATGGTGAGTCTATAAAACTCTTTGAACATCGTGTAACATGGTAATTGCAAAAATGAGGGCATTCAATTTAAAAATCATGAAAATGGCCGCACTTACATCAAAATCCGTTAAAATTTGGCCATTTCACAGATTAATTTTTGATTTGCACTTCATCATTTAAAAACATGAGCTCAATGTTCGCTCAAAATATTAGCTCAAATTTCGTGATGTCATAAGAGGGTAATGCCATTTATGGCTAATGTTATCCTTTGTTTTTGCAATCTTCATTTCAAGGACCATTTTAACATTAGTTTGTCCTGGGGATTTTATTTTGGAAGTTAAAATTGTGTTCTCTAAAATCGTGAGCAGTACCCAATATAATCTGAGTTAGAGTTATTAAGAGATAACTAATATTTAGCGTTAACAAAAGAAATTTCAGCACCCTGCAACACTCCACATCATTATTTATGCGGGAGCAACAAGCTGTTTCAGAAACATTCAACTTTGAAGAGGTATATCTTGAGAACCGTAAAAGATATTGACATAATTCTAACGGATTTTACTAAGAAAAGTTCACTCCCTGACTGCCAACAGGCCCGTAGCCAGGGGGTCGGAGCGTTCGAACGATTCACCCCAACTTGAGGGAGGTTCATTTTTCCAGCCCTGTGTCTGAAGGGTATGTATGAAATATATTTTTTATCTTGAAATACCAGATTACATTTTTTCTCAAAATTTGGTGTACTGTGTGGAATTCCTGAGGATAAGGGGCTTCTGTTGTGTTCAAAAGTCCTCTAAAATGCTCCAGATTGCAGGAGATCTGCAGATTTCAAACTTTTCCCGGGAGGCATGCCCCGGACCCCTAGCAACTGCATGCTTACGGCACGTGCCAGCCGTCCCCGTATTTGAAAAAAGGTCCACATCTTGGAAAAAGACCCACCCCTCCACATGGGCTGGCTACGGGCCTGCTGCCAAGTGAAGTCAGGGCAGTTTACTGACAGTACTTTAAAGTAGCTTCTGACTATGACCACAGGTATGAGTAATTCAGTAATTGTACTTTACTTAAGGAATCCTTCCGTTTCATCTCTGCTGAGCAATTAAAAAATCAAAACATGTCGAAGAAGTTTAAAATCTCACCAAGGAGTCGTACAACTAACTGGTCCCTCTGACAACATACTGACAGAAATATCCACGTGACAGCATCATGTAGAGATGAGGGACGTGCTAGCTTACTGTGGCAAGTGTAAGCCTTGAAATAATTAGAAATTCTCGTTTCTTTCCTCTTTTACTTTCTTTTTTTTGGGGGGGGGTGTTGTTATTTCACATTCTTTTGCATTTTTTTTATATAATGAATAATACAAACAGGAAAAGACATGAAGACAAAGAAGCCAGGTTACGTGTAGACATGTTGGAAGACCTCAGTTGCCTTCCTTGAATATATAATCTCGTATAGTTGTCCGTCAATTGAGCGAATTTGACAAAAAAGGGTTCCCTGCAGATGCTATTTCTCCGCGTTGTCTGAAAGATGAATAAAATATTTCATATTTCAAATTAAAATACGACAAATCCAAAAATACTTCTTTGGGCAAAACCAGTTGCGTAAATGCCAGGCAGCCAGGGGCAGAGTCAAAGTGTCCCCAGGACCATCCGACAAGAACTCCCCGCCGATTAGGCCCCTAAAATTTCTCAAAGCTTATTTTTACTTTCGCAAATGGTTCATTTGCTTTCTCGTTTACATCATGTTGTGTTAAAATCATTACAAAAATAACAGTAATTTCAAGGAGGACCCAATTTCACATTTCCAGATAAAATGACAATAAATTGATATCAGAGGTCTAAACCATTGGCGAGCGAGGCAGGAGTACAGGAGGGGGGGGGGGGGGGCTGCTCCACAAACTTTCTCCATGGTCTAAATTTCTATAGCAGGGCCTGAAAAAGTCGGACAACCGTTCCTGTCTTACAAATGCGGTATTTTTATTGCACAGAAAACTTCTGGGCGTGTCCAAATTCTTTCAAAAATTTGTCCGCAAAACAAAGCATATTATAGTAACGGTAACATTTCTATGAAAATTCAAAAGGATTACATTTCATATTTGGTATGCACTCTGACTGCGTATAAATGAAAAAAAGATCCAATTCAGCCCGAAAATAATAGTTGTAAGCCTACATTTTATCTAATAGTTTTCTGATCATTTTGTAATTTGCTCAATTTATCATTAGAGTAAATATTTCTTTATCAAACAAACGCTCAGACTATCATTTGGTTTGGTATTACACTTCAAGCCATGGAAATGTCATTTACGGTTGTCTGAGGGTGATGTTCTGGCTGTCTGGTGCATGGTGGTGCTCCGCTAAGATACCGAAGTCTTTCGCGCAGCATGGAGCATTTTCTGTCCCAGCCAAAAATAACGTCCTTTTCAAGCTGTACCGTGCATCAGCCAGGTAGGACTCCTCATGCACTTGAGGAAAATTGGTCTCCTCACACATGTTGGCCATCGGGCATCAAAACTAATGAGGTGTGTCAGTTTGGTATATGGAATAGAGTTCGGGTAAGGGTTAGATTAGGGTAATGGGATTAGATTTAGCGATTAGGTTTGGGGTGAAAGCGTTCGTAACATTCTGTGGTACCTTCACTCTCTTCGAGCACAGTGCGGGTTTTAAAATGTAGATAATGTTCAGCAGTCATTTATGAACAGTAGCTGGTCATCTCAACCCACATTCCACAAACACAAACAAAAATTTCGTCGAAAGGTCATTGCATTTTACCTAAAACTTTGGCTACAACGATAATTTTCATGGATTTAACGTATGCAGCACAGGACAGTTTTTAGATTGTGACAAAGGAAAGGCCAAACTTGACCCGGTGCGGGGGTCTCGGAAGTAATCTGCTTGACCGCGTTTATTTGCGACAACATACCCAATGTCACCAAACGCTTGTAAAAAACAGCGCTTAGTACGACTGCGTTCGACTCGGGTGAATAAAAAATATTATACATCCCATTAAACTACATTCCCGCGGCACGTGATTCTTCAGTTGCGTCTGTTTAAACTCGCGTGTTTCCGTTGGGTTGCTCCTTCCAGCTAAAGCTTAGGAGTTCTATGGTTTTTCCATCCAGGTGTCCATTTTGAAACAATTGTTACTAAGGTGTTTTTTGCGTGCGTTTCGGTAATACAAAGGACTGCCTTTGATCCCTTTTACCCAGTGAAACGCGCTGAAGTCACGTGCATAATCACTATACATTGACCACGGACTTATATACATGGACATAGCATGTGACGTGTACGTCCTATCCGAAGCTGGGACAAAAAAGCTCACCAAGATGGCCGACGTGAACCTATAAATCGTCTGATTTGACGACTCTGTATTTAAAGCAAAAGTTTAACTTGAATGGGGGAAAATATCATATTCCTGCAATAAGTGAAGGAATTTTGACCTAACCTTGCCATATTTCAAAAATATTTCAACTTTCTTGCAAAATATGGCCATATACTTGAGCAAGTCCAAACTGCACAAAAAAACATAGCAGACAGCCATCTTGGTGCGCTTTTTTCTCACACTACGGTAGCGATAATCTACCGTGCAGTATGCTCTGTCCATGCATAGAAAGTCCGTGACATGGACAGAGTGTGAAAGTTTGGACTTGATCAAGTAAATCCAAAGATTTTGAAAAAAGTTGATACATTTTTCTCTTTTTTTGAAATGATGCAAGATATGGTCAAAATCACAACGCGTATTGCAGAAATATGATGTTGCTTCCCATTCAAGTATTACTTTTTCGTCGTCAAATCAGACGATTGATAGCTTCACGGCAGTCATCTTGGGTGCGCCTTTATGCCCCAGTCGGTGGCGACAATCTACGGATAGGACGTACGCGTTACATGCTCCGTCCGTGTATATAAGAAGTCCGTGGCACTAGTCTGCTACGCGTGCAGGGCGAATTCTAAAGCGTGCGGCCACGTGTTCCATTGTTTGGAAACCAAGGATGACCTCGTGTCGTCAATGCACAAAGTTTATGCCAAATAGACAAAAAGTACGTTCTCCTGTGGGACAAAAAAAAAAACACCTACAAATGTAGTCAGCTGATTTGTCAACCAGTCGAATATAGACGAATCCGATTAGCGCTTGTTTTTAGTGACTGTAGGCCGCCATTAGTGGGGTCCATCAGCCTAGAATCGTCTTAATTTATTGTTTACATGAATTTCAAACCCTCATATTTAATGAAATTGGAGAATTTAAGACACAAATTAGTGCACAACCATCCATGATAGAGGTAAGCAAGGAAATCGAAAGATTTAAAGGTGACGGACCCCAGTTATGGACGACTGAAATCAGACCATCACTTGCTGTCCGGATTTGTGTATACGCATTATCTGTTACACGTGCGAGCGAATTCGTATGGGTGTGTCTACGTGTACTATTCTTTTGCCCCCAAGAGTGACGTAAGTGTGTCGGATGTCTGATGACCCCTTAGGCTTTACACGAATCTGTATATCAAGTAATCCTTAGATTTGTACCATTGGGGGTCTATCTTCTCATGCATTTCGTTCGTCTCAATGTACCATGAAATGTATTCAATAAAAAAACATTTAACTTGTTCTGCTTATTGTGGGCTAAAGGGCTCTTTGCAGCCATCTGGAATATTTGTAGAATAGACCCAGTAGCGTAGCCAACGGGGAGGGGGGGGCAAGGGGGCACAGAGTTCCCCCCCCCCCCCCCACAGAAATTTTGGGGACGCGATGGGTGATGTAGAAAAAATGAAGGATAGCCAAAAATAAATAAATAAATAAAAAAAAGAGATATACGGCAAGAGGAGGGAGGAAATCGGGGGCATTTTTTACAGTTTTTCGAGGGGGGGGGGGCTCTAAGTCGTTACGATAAAGTATGCAGTCCCCGACGGCGAATAGTCTCCTCGATAGTTTACCTGTTTTTTGCTCTCAAGGGACAATTTCCCTAATAAGGACCCCAAATTTTCGGCGCGCTACGCGCGCTGTAGATTCCCTCCAGTTTTTTTCAATATTTCCATTCCACATATCTAGGGATTGTAAGTCCTGCCAATTTACCAAGTAACGGGTAGGCACAGTACACGGGTTTTGTAGAGGTCGTAAATTTCATCCCATATCACAAAGCCTAGTTGCTGTTCTCTTGTGTGTGTCTGCGATAGGTCAGTTGGTGAGCGACTCACGGAGCATAGTTTGGCTATTTTATCGGGTATTCCATGTGGTTTCGACACAATTTATGTTTTCCCCGATACGGTCTACAACAACTACAGTTTCTATTTTTTCTTTTTGTTCTTAATGATTACATAGGCTATGTTATTTTTGTAAGACTACCAAAAATTTTCGCGCGCTTTGCAATTTCACGATTCAGACCCAAAAGAACACTATCAGTGCGCAACTCGGCTTTTAAAATATTAAGTGATATGGTGCAAAATGTGCTCCAGGCTGCAATGACGTGGGATAGTTAGGCTCCTTCCTATCCCCTTCTCACCACCCCCTCGACATAGGGGCTGTCGGCTGTTCTGGTCGCTGGCATGGCCCGCCCCTCAGTCGGGAATAATCTGTCGCCTTCCCATAGTCAGTTTAGTTATTTTGGCTTTCAAAAGAGTTATTTCTGCGATAGAACCCAAAATGTTCGGTACGCTTTGCACACTCTTCCCCAGTTCCGTTACCTAGAGCTAATAAAGTTTAAACCCTTCCCATCTTTTCAAGTAAATTAATAAGTAGAATAAATGGATTAATGTACATGTCGGAAATTTCATCTCATTTCGCTAAACTTAGTTAATAATCTCTTGTGTCAGTCGTGCGGTACCGACTCGAAGAAGGAAGTACAATATAAGTTGTGCCCGATAGGGCCCAAATGCCGGGACAATTGACCTATATAAGCTTTAAATAAGTACAAATTCTTTTTATAGTGCGCACTTACTCCCGCCCAGACCTTAACACAATTCCCTGGGGCCCCATTGACTCGTACAGTAACCCTCTTACAGTCACACGCTTACTCTCGAGGGAATAAGGAAAACATTGATACGAGACTGAAAATGTCAAAAAATTCCAGCTTAGGTGTTCACCAGATCGCTCAATTTTGATGTAAAATTGCAAAATCTCCTTGGGGAAGGAGGGGGAGAACCATGCCCGCTCCCCGTTCCTTCGCTCGGCTCCTCACTTGGGCGCTTCGCTCCCTCAAGAAAATGCCGCACCCCAGTGGCGGCGATGAAAAATAAAAAAGTGGGGGCTAAAGGTAGTTTCAGACCCTTAATATTTGTCAAGTGCTCCAATTAAGAAGCGGGGAAGCGGGAAGTGCCGTTTCCGGCCATCTGAGGGGTTTCTAAAACCAAAAAATTTCTTGTTCGCTCCGCGCCAACCGATAGTGGCGCTCCGCTTAGATAGTCCTGTCGGTCAAGATTGGGGACGATGAGTCGACTTCCCCCCCCCCCCCCACAAGAAAATCCTGGCTACGCCCCTGAATAGACCAGTTCGAAAGTATTGCGCTACAGGTCAAAGGTCAACGGGAAACCCTTTTACGTGTGTTTAACCTGATGTCGGGATGAAAACACTTGTAAAACAGTTTGCTTTGCGTGGCCAGTGCAGCACCCATATGTTCTGTTATCAGTTGACCTGAACAAAAAGGTCACTATATAATGCATGGGCAGATATAAACTTCGAACTCGTCGATTATTGCTGATGGACCACAGCATTTTCTCGTCTTGGCCTGACGCGTATTTGTTTATACGGGTCAGTGTTCACGCTTATGTCACTGGTTGGCATCGGTTGGCATAGAGCATGCACAGATGTCAGGTGTTGCGAGTGTTAAAACTTCTACAAATGACCTTGTGCATATGATTTCACAGTGCTAAGAGTATTTAATAAACACTCTTCGTCACAGAACGGAAAGTTCGCCCTCCCATCGAAACCCTAAGCTTTAGCTGGAAGGAGCACGTCATCGGAAACGCGCGAGTAAAAACGGACGCAACTGAAGGGTCGCGTGCCGCGGGAATTTAGTTTTGTGGGATGCATAATATTTTTATGCACCCGAATCGAACGCAATCGTTCTAAGCGCTGTTTTTACAAGCGTATGGTGACACTGGGAATGATGTCGCAAAAAAGTGTGCGGGTCAAGCAGATTATACTACAAAGGGCCGCCGGGCCAAGTTTGGCTTTTTTTCTTTGTCACAACCTAATAACAGTTTGTGACAACTGCATACGCTAAATCCGTTGGAAATTATAGTTGTATGTTGTAGGCCTAAATAAATTGTAATGACCTTTCGACCATTTTTTACTTTTGTTTGCAGGAATGTGGGTTAAAATGACCGGCCACCGTTTATAAATTACCGTTGAACATTATGTACATTTTAAAACCCCTCAATGGAATTGAAAAGGGTGTAGCTGCCGCAGAATGTTAGGAACACTAACTTAACCCTAATTCCTAATCTTAATCCCTAACCCTAATCTAACCCTAACCCGAACTCTAATCCATAAACGAAACCCATGACACTGACTCTCATTAGTTTCGTGTACCTAATTCCGCGACATCGTCGTAGTGTGAAACCTGTGTGCCAACAGAGTTCGTGTACATTCTACTTTCGAAACTTCGCACTATTCTGCTTGAACCGCGTTTATTTGCAGCAACATTTCACCGCACGCTTAAAAACAGCGCTCCATACGATTGGGTTCAAAAACACACAGTCGTTATGTACGCAGCAAGAAGGGTGCACAAGGCTAAAACTTCAGCCACGCAATTACATTCACGCGACAAGTGACCCTTGTGGGAGCACACCACCATTAATTTCTCCATTGACTTACACACTATTTTGCCTTCGTTAAATGCCCCCCGCAGCCCAGTCAAAGTTCACACCCCACTAAAGCTACCCCTCACATGAAAGCCAGTGAGTTGGCCAATCATGGCATCACAAATTCACCATAGCATGACCGTTTAGATTTTGAGATAAAAGGGGATGAAGTTTTGGGTCTGTACACCCTACCCTATTAATCCGCAGCTGACGGAAAAAACGTCTTTTTCACACCAAATTTTTAAACAGTCTAAATCACCTTCAATTCTTCCCAATTTGGCAACAGTCACACATTTACACGTCCTCTTTCATATCCAAAACAAACCAACCACATCTGATTAGTTTAACTTGAGCAATTTACACTTAAAGAGGACCTAAAACTGACGGTGTACTTTGGAACTACTTTTCCCGGCAATGCCGTTCTGCTAATGGTGGTGTGCTCCCTTGTGCGTCGTCCAATTTGTAAATAGTGAGCTTAAGATCGATTGCACGACGCGGACGTCAACCACAACGCAATGACGCCACCTTCTGCGTTGCCTCAGCCATTTCACAACTTGGTGTAGCGTCGTCATGTGTTGATTTCGGATACGGCATAAACGCAAATGACGTCACGTCGTTGCAGATGAAGTCCGCGTCGTGAAATCTAAAGCATTTTGGGACACTCCTTCCAGTTAGAGCTTAGGATTCCTCCGCGCCCTCCCTTGGGGACAAAACAAGCCAACAAAGACAAATGCAGACAGCTGATTTGTCAACCAGTCGAATAGAGGCTTTTCACATGACGTCATAATACTCTCCTGCGGCCATGTTGGAGTACATGTAACTACGTAGTAAACCATACGGGACGCGCTTGCTCGTTGAATTTGTACACACCGTGCATATCACAGTGCACACTGTGCAGTGCGTTCGGCACAAAGCCACGTGTATTTGGCATGAATGTCCTCCAGCATGGCGGTTCCGTGACGCAATTGCAAGGCCTCTATACGTGCAGTCTGCTACACGTGCCGGGCGAATTCTTATGTGTGCCGTCACATATTCCATTGTTTTGCCCACACGGATGACGTCAGTGTGTCGTCAATGCACAAGCTCTATTCTACGCAGAAAGTGAACAAATCGGAATCCACCTTTCATTGTAAAGACATTGGTAAGTGAACCTTACCAACTCTTTTGACGTCCAGTTGTGACGACATTTGTTTGTAAACAATGAATGTCTCTAGCGGCTTGTCGTATGACGTCATAATACTCCCCGGAGGCATGTTGGAGTTCATGTAACTACCTAGTAGACCACACTCAAGACACTAATTGTTCGACAAATGTGTTAACACCTCGTACACCGCAGCGTACGCTGTGCAGTGCCTTCAGTCCAAAGCTATGTGCAGTAGACATAATTGCCCTCCAACATGGCGGATCCTAGTTGATAAGCTGCAAATTCTCTATACTCCAACTTTGGGAATTGAAGAAAATTTGATACCGCATTTTACGCTACTACACTTTTGCAATACTCGTAGGGTTTAAAGAACATGCGAGCGCGTTATGATTTTCCAAAGTTTCAAGCAGTCGAATACGCGCAGTCTGCTACACGTGCGGACAAATTCTTATGCGTGCGGCTACGTGTTCAATTGTTTTTGCATGCGGTTCACTTTGCAGGCTACATTATTAAGCGCAAGACCCGATGGCGTAGACGCAACCAACGTACATTGCGCGTGCAATTTAGTGACAATCTCTCGTGCATGCTCTGCAGGTACGCGGTACGTACATGACCAAAAATGGAGGGCGCGTAAGTTTAAGTTTTCAAAGTTTAGGAAGGGAGCGCACGCCGGTACGCAAGTTCTTCAACAGCCAGCTCGTACTCAACTTCACCAGTCCTTTCACTCTTAAAGTTTATAAAGATTCCTTTGTCAACCTTTGAAAGATATCATTCGCTTTGTTCATCTGTTGAGAAAGATATTGATTTTGCTTTCTTCTCTATGATTGTCCGAAACGTGCGTATATTCTCTTGTAAGTAGCCTCTTTACCAACCACTAAGCCTAATACTGACTGGGAAGCAATCATATTGTATGATTAGCTAACCTACAGTACCTAGCCTAGCTATTACTTAATCTTAACACAACCGATTTTATGGAACCAATCCCGGGGGAATCAATGTTTACAGACACGGCGCAAGTGAACTTTGATATCGATATTGACTTAACAATTTTATGCTATATCCAGAGAGGATGTCGGCTACCATAGGCTTCATTTTCTTTTTCAGTAAAATCCGGGAGCTATAGGCCTACATTCTGTTGATGCCATCGGTCCGAGAACAAATCAAGAGGGATCTTTTATTACTACGTGATATGATGATTTACCAAATCGAACTCTTTCGGTGCCAGGAGGTAAGGTTCATAAAGGGTCATTCACCGACCGTTGTAAACAAGCTCTTCACTATATGGACATTGATTCTCAAGTGCGAAATTAATCTGAGTGCTTATTGTAGGCTTCACATTACATAAACGATATTGTTCATTACACAACCTATTTGTCCATAATATAACCTATGCGGTTCTGTATTTAACAGTTAAATACCAAGTCGGAAAAAGCATCAACTTTAATATGTGTTCTCAAGTAGTCAGCAACATGTACACAATGTCATGCAAAAGCGTACAGTAGAACTATTAGTGTTCCTTGAATGATAAATATAGATAATTTTTAGGCCTGTGCATATGAATTACCTTCAGAAAAATGACGTTCGATCTTTGAAAATTTGTTTATGCTTCTTTTATTTTATACTGCTCTCAATTGTGAAACGATCAACATAATGTTTCAAAAAATCTATACAATCTTTAGCAGTCGCCGACTTCCAGTACACGTAGTAACCGTCAGTCGATCCTTGGACGGATACAGTCCGCACTTGTTGTTAGTACAATTTGTGTATCGTATCATCATCGTACTGAATTATCCAGACTGGTCAATGGGTTAAACTGGCATAGCCATTGATGGGGACATTTTCCCTTAGGCCTACTGATGCCATTTTTCAGTTTCTAAGTTTACCTAGAATGTTTAGCGCAACGCAAATTTGACTCAGAAATGTAGTGGGACACCAGACCATTGCATTATAAGGACACCTAGCCTATCTTTTCAAATATTTTGAAGGGAAACAGCCCCGAAACAGATTAACAGAACATTGGAGACTTCTACATCACACAGTATTTTGTTCTTTGTCAAAATTAAGAATTGATAGAAATAAAATCATGCTATTTTCTTCACATGGATCTCGTATAAGAAGAACAAAATATAGCTTCATTTTTCTTTATACATTGAAGACCGCGAACAAACAACCAGAAAAATAAAAGGAGGGGAGCCTAGCTGGGGAGGGTACAAATCGGTTGTGACTTCTATGTTCATTGAGTGAATGTGGTTGGCATTGAAATTTGCGTAACCATTTTTCCCATATTGCTCCCCTTTTTTGCAAGCAAACCTATCCATTGCAAATAAAAAGGAACAGAATTTCTTGTTAAGACACTTAATTGTTTTTGATTGATAAGCTTCGTTCTGTTTTGCTACAGGTTCTTGAGGAGGGCTAGGGATGAGCTATATTCAAGATTTTTTTTCAACTATCAGTGCATTATGTCTAGATCTACCAGTTCTTCCGATGTCGACCTGTCCGTCTTGGTGTCCCCAAAGTCACTCTCTCCTCGTGATTACATGAACTTACTGCAATGTCAGGGTACCCCGAGAAGTGGTGTTGACGATGGAGCAATGCATTCCAAAGATGATGATGAAGATGATCTTCTCAAAGAAACAGAGGAAGATAATAGGAAGAGAGAACAAGAGATGTGGTCAATGCTAGCAGGTCAAGCAGCCTTCAAGTTAGAATCCTACATATTCCACAAGGTAAAGACAATGCATAAATTACTGTCGCAATAATTGCAAAAATCTAATAAAATTAATTTGTTTAAGAGTTTATCAGAGAATATTAACCTTTCTTTACATCACCACCTCCTGGTTTACCACAGTGTAGAAACGTTAAAGAGGTCTTTCAGGTACGATACGAAGAAAAGTTAATTTTAAAGTTACGGCTGAACGATTAATTTCTGAGTACATGCAAGGTAAAAGATCCACACAGATGTAAGACAAGACAATCTTCTCTACAACGGCATTCAAGTTACGTGAAACTGTGATCACGGATCATTTTTTCTTAGTTTCAAGTCAACGTTAAAATGTGGTGTCGAATTAAAATTGTGAAAAAAACTGTAAAAACAAACTCTAATTGCCACTATAATATGAACTCTAAGATACAGTATTCTTTTGTACCTGTTGCGTGTAACGTCAGACTGCGCGTGGCCGTATTATACCTCGCCGGTCCTTAAGGTTTTATTCCCCTGTACAACTCACCCTTAAACCCCTTACCATAGTTGTGTGATGGAGGGAATTTTTTGGGTGTTGGGAAGAGTCTGGGACGAGTATATGCTGCCGGCGGGTGTTAAATGTGACGTCAAAAACGTTTGGCTTACGTAGGTCTGCGTAGGCAGGAGCCCTTCATGTTTATGCCTTTCCGGCACACTGACGATATATTTGGAGGAGTTAGTTAGTTAGTTAGATGGAGTTTTACGGCCCAGTTTTCAACCTATTGGTTCAAGTCGAGCCGGCCACGGCCCTTCTTCCAGTTGTGGCTCACTGGCTCGTTTTCCGCACTCCATTGTTTTATGCTGAGCACCAAGCACAACTACAGAAGGTTCCACTTTTACAGTCTTTGGTATGGGGTCGTACCACTTATCTTTGTGTTAGACATATTAACGGTGGACCGCACGCAGTAGAATTCTCCCGGCATGAGTTGAAACCTATTAGCGTACTAGTATCCAACTAGTTGACCAATCAGCTGTTGATCATTTGTTGATGTTGGTTTGTTATTCCCTAAAAGGAGGGTGGACTTTTCGCATCATGGCATCATATGCATATGGTCTATTGACTATAGTCATAGGGCTCACTCTTATAGGCCTATTAATTCCCAGTATGATCCACTTTCAACGACTATCGCATTTCCTTCAATACTTTGGTTCAATGCCAACGTAGAACCCCCTCCCATCTGACTCCTATGATGATTATACATTTAAATATCGAGAGAAAACCTATTGAAAAGTAAAATCTACAACAAAAGCTGGCTGCTATTTCCACGACCTTGACCGGGAAGATAGGGTCATATTTACATAATTAGGTGACCAACAGCCGGACAGAAAATAAAAACATGATCCAAGCTAAATTTGGAAGTTCAGCATGCATAGTTAATACAATGCACTATGTACTTAAACCAGGGACTCTGTTTCACTCCCTCAGTATACTTGGCTTAGTTGGCTTACGTTGAGTAAACAGTTCATTTAACTTTTGACACCGTTTTAGAGGCCTTGCTCTACACAATAGGCTGTGCGCTCAACAGTCCTTATTTTACACAACAAACACAAGTTTAGGGGGCAAAGTCTAAAAGACAAAATATATGTTTATGAACAAGTATCTTAAACAGTTGACGGTAAAAAGTTACAGAGTAATCCTAAAGATATGAGTGTGAAATAAAATAGTAGTAAACTGACTGACAAAAGTTCGATAACGAAGCCTATGAAGCTATTACATAATAGCTGAATGATATGACGTAAGTGAGACAAACGTTGAATTCAGATTATCAGTGAAGACGTTTACCAAAAATAAAAAACTGAGGCCATCTATGAACTATTTATCATGTTATATTTATCAAGTTCAACAGACGCGAAGTCTCGCAAAATCAATAAATAAATAAATAAATAAAATAAAATAAAATAAATACAAACAAAATTGCCACGACCTTGTTAAGAGTGCCATCAGATTCAAATGAAGAAGGGCGGGGCCATTAGATGGAGTAACATAGTAAAAATTTAGTATGTGCCAACACTACATATGGTCCACTTCAACGTTCAGAGTAATTCCTATCATTTACTGGTTCCTTCTATCCAACCTTCCCCTAACGAAAAGTACTTCACATAAACTCAAAGAACAACCTTTATGAAACAAACTTCTTATAATTTCGTATGAGATCCCGAGAGTAAAGTGCAAGTTAATACTTATATATTAGTTGAGAATAAAAAATAAATCAGTGAACGTTTGCTGGTTGTCGAATTCTATTTGCACAATGGGAAAGAACAAAATAAAGAAGCACTTCACCAACAAATGTCAACTATTTTCCAATCGACTTAGAAGGGTCACAAAACCCGGTAGTCAAGAAAGCCGACAAGTTTTCGGCCCTTGCTCCCTAGAAATTTCGAGTTTACATTAATTTACTACCCCCTTACCTTATGCACATGTGGTCTCTCCCCCATCCTCCCCTCAGAAATGTCTGAATACAAGCCTAATGTGTCCATGCTTAAATTCGACAAAGTTATCAACTGCTTCTCTATCGAAAGAGTCAGAAACAGAGGCACCGAATTCAGACTGGAGATGAAGGCTCTTAACTTCTTCGTCTCGGTGTTCCTCAAAAACTGAATTGATATTTCTGCCTAAAGCGCACTCAGGCCACACCATAGCTATATCGGATAGAATTACGTTCCGATTTTTGTAAGTTTTATGTAAAATCTCCTCCGTCTTTGGTCGGAAAGAAACAAAAATTTTCCATCCTGTGGAAATGGATGATTTGCGCCTTAGAACTACGAAAATCAAAGGTATCCTTGTTGGGTTGTGACGTCACATCGGCATGACATCTTTTATCGAATACGCTTTGACCGATAAAATCGATTTTTGTTCCAGAGTGCGTCTGACGACAGTAGAGGTCATTTCATTTCTTCATATTGACAAGGAATGCTTTATTTCCGTTTGTATTTTCAGACTGTTTAATTGACTTTGAAGTTGGTAAGGATAGGAACTGCCGGTGGGGAATGCAAAGTTTTTCCAGATTTACAATCAAACTCTGATAAAGGGATTGGGGAAGCACGTTGGTTGAAAAGCTTAAAAAACAAGACTTTCCGTTAATGTGTGGAAATGACATATGTGCTTGTTTCAAGTTCAGGTTTTGTTAAAAATATGACAACTTTACTTGCTCATATCTTGAAATTATCCTGTGGCGGTATAAGCGGGGGGGGGGGGGCAAGGGTGCATCCCCCCCAGAACCCTTCCCCCGGTCTCCCACCAACCCCCCCCCCCCCCTCCAACCACCCTACCCCCTCCCCGCTCCCAAAGCACAGCGGTCTGACATGAATTTTCTTGGCAAAGTGATTGAAAAACTCCTCCAAACAGGTTGAACCATTGCCAAAGTTTTCAGAGCAAAACAGTTTTTAAAAGCTCCTGTCATTGAAACTTTTTAGACAGAGCAAGCTTGTGAAGTGGTTATTTCTACGCTACCTACTGGCCCACTAGTCTCCGACCAAAATTGCTTCACTGTGCAGTCATTGCGCATAGACTTGTAATTTAGTTGCTTGCATGTTTACCCTATATTCCTGCCCGCAGAACTTAATACCTGTTAAAGCAAGTCTAAGTAAGCAACACTCAGTCACTGCGTACACTTTCACTACAGATCCCACATTAGGCCTACGTGTAAAATTGCACTTCAAAAACACTTGACAGAGTTACACTATCAATCACATGTATACGGCAAAACTTTCGACAATAGGATATACTATTTCATTAAAAATATTTCAAGTCATTATGCATCGGGTGATGGATTAAGACCCAGAATATATCGTCTGAGGCTTAATTTTTAATCAAAAAGTATGCTAAAATTCTGGAACTTTCGGAGGTTTCGCTCACTGGCCCTCTTTTTGCCCCTCACATTTTTGAAATCCTTGTGCCGTCACTGAAAATCACACATCGGATTTCAATGCACATTCCTCGGTACGGGTTTCTCTCAGGCCATAACCAAGTGTAAATTGCATGGCTTTGAAAATAATTTGGAAGAAAGTAAATTAGCTTTATATATACTTTAAAGTACTTTTAAGTACTTTAAAGCATTTGTTACTTTCAGAGTAAGTCTGGATTCATTTCATTTTCTTTTGATGTAGGTGTTACCGGAATCTCTGATTAAACCGCACATTTTTCCTCGACATGTGAAGGACATGCAAGCTTTAATCGAAAAATACACAGCCAGAGGTGAGACAGAAAGGTTAGATGGCGCTGCAGCTAAATGGGAAGAATTAAAAAACCAGTGGCACTGGAAACGTGAACATGCCGTTGCCTTGGCAACTGTTAAATGTGAATATTTACACATATCCAAACCATTGGAAGTTATGATGAAACTTGACAAGGAACAGGGTGACAGTGTTGAAAACGCTAGAAGAGCTTTCAGGAACTCTCTGCTTCCTCAATTGCAAAAAGCTGGCAACGAAATTGTTGACATGATGTTGTCTGCTGGACTGTTGAAAGAAAGTTACGCAAAGACGAGTGATTCCTACAAAATGAACAGAAAACTGCCTCGTTCTGCTCCTGTTGCCGTACCGGGGAAAAAGCCGAATGGAACGGACAATGAGACCTAGGGAAATAATTCCCAGGCCGCCAAGACATGGTTCCAGTCTTCTACTTTTAGACGTGATCTAAGACACGAAAGGCGAATAATTCCTTGAAATAATGTTGTCAATGCAATTCCTCCACCGTTGAAGTAGCTTGTTGTCTTTATTAGGGAGCTGTTATTTGATAACAGAATTGTCTTATCAATGCCTGCAGAGTTTATTTATGAAAACGTTTTTATTTTCCCCTTTCAAATGGGAAAGGGAAGACATTTTTGAAATGTTTTCCCGGCCTTGGAGTGTTACGAGAAATATTTTGTCTAGATGAACGTACTTCTAAACTTAAACAGTACTCACATCTTCAAAAGACTGTGCTATTTTTCTTCATTTATCAAGTGAAGAAGATTTTCAAAGTTCAGGTAGAATCTCACAAAGTCACCATTTCAACGAACCTGAAATTGGCCCCGTTGGCTAAGTCGCGACGGGATGGTAAGGTTTCAATTATTCAAAAGACGGGTAAAATCATTTCGTTGAACTTTTTATTTGGTTTGTTGCCAATACCTCTTGTGTAAGTGATATTCGTACGTCTTGACACAGCTTGGAAAATTTTCTTGTAAAACAGGTATTTTTCCTATTTTGTTTAAACTACTCGAACTTAGTCTCCATGTATCATTCTATTTTATTTTGATCACAACACGTGGCTTGCACACGTTGTTGGGAAAGAGTATTTGTAAGGCACGGAAATTTGTACATCCATATTTTATATTTCAACAGTGTACTACTACACTTAACTTCTGAAAAGGATATCATGAAAGAAGTTGTCTTTATCTGTTGAAGGATGAAACAAACCTTAATGCGGCTCATTGAGTTGGTTCATGAAATTCAACAAATTTTTCCAAACCTGTCAAGTTTTCTTCACATAGCAATGACAAATGGTCAATCTTAGACAATCCCCATACCCAACATACAAATAACTCTTTTATGAGTGAGTGTTTAATGGTTCCAGTCGATTTTCAAAAATTCGTGACCAGACACTTTTTCAAATTATGTACAAAACCGTTACAAGTCAGAACACTAGAAAATCCAAATTTTTAACTTTTTCTGTGACTTTGGGACTTGAAACTTGACTTATCATGCTTACTATAGAGGCTTTGCAAATTACGTCACGGAACAGCCATGCTGGAGGACATTCATGCCAAATACACGTGGCTTTGTGCCGAACGCACTGCACAGCGTGCACTGTGATATGCGTGGTGTTTACAAATTCAACGAGCAAGCGCGTCCCGTATGGTTAACTACGTAGTTACATGTACTCCAACATGGCCGCCGGAGAGTATTATGACGTTATGTGAAAAGCCTCTATAAGCATTGTTATGTGGTAGTGGCCCTTTGAGACTTTCATTAAGTTATTGATATCAACTCAATGAGCCTCTTTAGTAAGGAATTCTTATATTTTATGAACAAAGGATGATGGGGAAATCTCTGTCTCTACTGTTCGAATAAGCAAGACGGTCGCCGTGAAGCTGTTTTTACTTGTTCCCTTATAATTGAATTATTCAGAAAACATCAGTATTAGAAAACCTGTCCATTTGAACTGTTGAACCAATTGGGCAAGTTTAAACTTGCCCGAGATCTATACTTTTTATGATTGTACTATGTTCTGTTCATATATTTAGGAAACCCGTCTCTTGGAGTGTATCTTCGCACAAAATATTCAAAGGGATGAAAAATGTGAATGACGTTTCAGACGGAATGAAATGACATATATGATTTCCATACATTCATGAACTTATGTCTGCATTTCGAAGGTAATTACTTGAGTTAATGTGATTTTTGAGAGTCTTTCATTGTGATGTCTTCAGCACACTCATCCCTCACCCCTATTAACACAGTGGCAGCCCAAAACAACCAATAAATATCTGCCTAGATGTTTTGCTAAAACCACAAAGCTTTGAAACATTCACTCTAAACCCATGAAATAAAAAGGGAGGGGAAAATCTGCGTACGAGATATGGGGGTTGGGGGGTTGGGATTGACAAACGTATGAGTTAAATGCAAAGAAAGACGTATTGTGCGATTGATCGCAAACAGAAAACCTCATCTTCAATCAAACCTGCCTTTTCCACTGTCATGAATTATAACCTACCTTTTGTATCGGCATTACCTTTCGTTGAACAAACAAGCTTTAATTGTCAAGTTTTGTCTCCATACGTATTGAATTTTCACCAAGTTCCGGGTCAGCATGCCAACAAGACAGAGTTGGTAGATTTCGACCAGGAATTCTCATTTAACCAATGAACTGGTGAATTTAACCAAATACCAGGTCATTGCAGTTTCTTCGTTAATTCGAATAAAAAATTATAACATTTAACTAGTTAAATTTACCACAATTGTTTGAGTGGCATACTGACCAAGAACGTGGTGAAAATTGATCAGGTTTCTTCTTTTTTTAGAGTGTAGATAAATTAAGGTCTTCCACACAAGATTCCAAAGCACTCTTTTAATATGGAAATAATCCCATATTGCTGGAAAAATCAACTCTCCCATCAACCAGGAAGAGCATTTTACAATGTTATAAATTATTTACATTCAAAGACACTTTAATATATCTGAAATACTACATTGTCATTGTTTAGATGTCCTACAAATGTTTTGTTAAGTTTTAAATTTTAAGTATATTTCAGGTTATCTAGAGTAAGTAGCATATATCTTATATCTGCGAAATACTACAAATCTTTGTAAGAATTGATGCAATGATTAGCAGCAGCTGTATTCAAAGAAATGAAAAGAGATCTTTGATTGTGAAAACAAACTAAACTGCCATCTTTTGTCTCCCCACTTCAGTCCTGAATCGGTTACATTAAAATTTGACAGCTGGAAAGACACAGGAATATCAGCTTCCGAGTTTCCTTTTAATTATGAGGGAGCTTTAGATTTGACGACGCAAATGACGCCATTGGCATGCTATTTTGAGGGGCGAAAAGCACTGTTTGTCTTGAAATTTCCTTGCTGGCTAACGATAGCCCTAGTCCCTAGCCTAATCCCTAACCCTAACAAAGAATATATAATCGATACAACTGAATGGCAACACCCAATCAAGAAACACCTTGTTAAACAGTGCGAGTCTACCCTATTTCGAACGCAATGCAAAATAACCACGGACTTCATCTACATGGACAGAGCATACTGCACATTAGATTGTCGCTACCGTACGTGGAAGAAAAAGCGCACTAAGATGGCTGTCTGCTATGGTCAGTGTTCTATATTACAGATCAGTGGCTATCGTTTTGTGTAAAAGTTTGGACTTGATCAAGTCAATTCCCACATTTTGCAAGAAAGTTGAAATATTTTTTAAATATGGCAAGGTAAGGTCAAAATCATTAAACGTATTCCAGGAATATGATATTGTTACCCATTCAAGTTTAACTTTTGTTTCAAATATAACAGAGTCGTCGTTCAAATCAGACGATTTTATAGCTTCACGGCGGCCATCTTGGTGTGCCTTTTTTGTCCCAATCGGTGGCAACAATCTACGGATAGGACGTACACTTTACACAAAATGACAGTGCAAAATGACAGTGGTAACGCATGAGGTGACGTCATTTCGTTGCAGCTTACGTCCTTGTCGTCAAATCTAAAGCTCACTAATATATACTAATAAAATGTTTTCTGTTTTGGTTTTTCTTCACCATGTGATGAATTAGCCATTACTACCGAGAGGATGCCTTGTGCGAACAACGGTTCTAGGAGACGGACACTTTCAATGTTGCCAGAAGGTGTACCACCTCTCCAAAAAATCGAAAAACTTGAAAAATATTAAAAATGAAACACTTTATTAAGATATTGCAACAACGTTTCAAAGATCTCAAAATAGTTCAAAATAGAAAATTACTAGATGCAACTAATAAGGTCTGAAAATGCCGTTAAGCGATCTGAAATGCATTTTCACCAAAAAATGTTATACTTTGACTATGCATGTTTCTACCCTAGCAAATTCCGGCATGGCTAGATTTTGGGTAGATGTACACTGTTTAACAAGGCGTTTCTTGATTGGCTGTTGCCATTGTATTGTATCGATTGTATTCTTTGTTCGGGTTAGGGTTTAGGGTTATTGCTAGCCAGTTAGGAAATTTCTTGTTAAACAGTGCGCATCGCCCCTAGATTTTTTGGGGGAAAGGGACAAAGTTGTCCGACATTTTAAGGAGAATATGGCTGTCTTAAGAAACCAATGTGAGGAATTTTTCCCCTTTTTAAGTTTTTTTTAAATATTGAGTTGAAATTGCTAAAAAGTTGGGATTCTGAATTTCCTGTGGGAAAATATAGAAAGTTTGGAAATCGTTGAAGAATCTGCCCCTCCTATAAGCAATATTTATATAGCGGCTGCGTCACCCTTGACAGGCAGAAAAAAATGTTTTCATTTCAATGAGGCCCATTGGGTTGAATCATGAATTCAACAATTTTTTCCAAACCTGTTAAATTTTCTTCACACACTTATGACAAACGGTCCAACTAAGACAATCTCCATATCCTACTTACAATAACTATTTTATGAGTGAGTATTTAACAGCTCAATTCGATTTTCAAAAATTTTAACTTTTTCAGTAACTATTGGATATGAGACTCACTCATTATGCTAACTGTAAGCATTGTCTTGTGGTAGAGACTCTTTTACACTTTTATTGATATCAACTCAATGAGCCGCTTTAACACAAATATTCAAATATATTGAACTTGTATCGAGAGAACTCGGAATATTATAAAGGAAAAGTTTGGAAAACTGCACCGCATTTGACCTGTGTTACTTAATGATCTGGTGTCATGTAGGGAAAAATTCCGATTTTGTTTTTCATTTACAGGGCCAAGGAAAGTTTCCAAAACGTTTATCCTCTTGAAGTGTGAGACTTACTACATTAAGGACTTCGATTTGAGGGGCCAACTGGCACAGAAAATTTTGTTTCCTTAGACTAATATTTACCAATACGGAGCTTGTATTGGTGAGAATTCAGATTTTTTTTAAATGAAAGAAAAGTCGGGATAACCACAATGTAGCTGACCGGTATTAATTGATCACCAAATATGGCAAAATTCCGAGTTTAATTTTTCAGGACCAAGAGGTCAAGTGCTCTACTTTATCTACCTACGTGGCTGTGAGAGAGGAAAAACCCCGAATAAAATGGAGTGGTCTGATTTGAGTGCGTTTATTCATTACCGTGAGTTTATGAGGGGTATAGAAGAATCTGGACTGAAAGTGATGGTCTAATTTTTAGTTTGCTGTATAACTGTTGCCTATCATCTTTTAATCTTTCAATTTCCTTGATTACCTGTACGTACCATGGATGGTTGTACACTAAATTGTTTCTCAATTACCTCAATTTCACTGAATATGAGGGTTTGAAATTCATGTAGACAATAAATGAAGACGATTTAATGCTGATGAACCCCACGAATGGCTACGTACGGTCACTTAAACATGTCCTCATCTGATTCGTCTATATAGCACGGTCACTTTGTCAATTAAGTTTCTCATGAATTTTTGAATACTTATCGGTTACCTGAAACGTGAAACAAAATCTCTATAATTTGCCCGCATTCGTCAATTTTTGCACCCCATCTCTTGGTCATTACTAAAATCCCATCTGAGTTAGTAACACAAAGTTGACAAACGTCGGCATCGGCCCCACTTTGTCATGCAGGGCTTATGTTAAAAAGAGAATAAAATTAGTTGGGATATGCTACCTGCAGGGTGTGGATCAAAATTTTAGCTCACCAAAATTCGCTAAAACTTCGACATGCTAGCCACCACCAATTAACCGGGGTTACGTATACCGTTGACAAAGAATGAGAGGTAAACAACAAACCCATTCTACAGTTGTATGGTGTAATCAATGCATGTCAGTAATTGATATGGGAGCGCCACATCAAAGCACCTGTTTGTTGTATGGGTGACATGAAACAAACAGGAGTTTTTGTTAAAAAAAGAAAACTCACCGTGAGAGACAATTTTTTGCTCACGAACATCCTTCGGCAAACCACCTCCCTAGTGTGTCAGTGCGTTCAAGCTGAGCTCCGGGGTCTGGAAGCTGGCCACTCCTGTTTCCTATTTCTTCGTCTTGCCGGGGAGTTGCAACAGAGTTGCAGACTCCCTCGTCTTGTCCACTGACAGTCTTCCGTTGAAATATCAAAAAATCTTGTACTACCGATTAATTACGATTTAGTCTCCCCAACACCTCAGCTAATATGACGCATAATTGAAAATCTGGCAGACTAGCCTACCTGAACTTAGTACAGCAAAAGTGAAAAACAGTTACAGGAGCTGAATGCTAAACACTCACGCATTGGAGCACGATCATTTGGGAGTGATAAACATCAAATAACTTAACGAGTCACAATAATCAAGGATGCAAGCGAAAATATGTGTTTGCTCTAGCAGTGGCGAAGCTGCCATATGGTCAGGGGGCGGTTGGGGGGGGGGGGGTGGGGCGGTGGGACGGACCAAAATCGTCTGTCGGCGCCCTTTTTAGTTTCTTTTTTTTTAACGTACTTCACTCTAGCACCATCATTGGCAAAAGACATAATTAAAAGGCAGTCATTCGTCACCCTAACTACAGTTTCAGTATACATATATCAAACTCTCAATTGGTACAGCTCTTCGATTGCAGTGGCGTAGCTACTGGGGGGCAGGGGGGGGGGGCAAGTTGCCCCCCCCCCGGAAAAATTTTTGGGGAAATTTGATGAATCTTCTTATTATTACAAAATTTTACAAAAATTTCTCAAAATTTTTGTTAGAATAAGAAATTGCGAGACATTTCTCATACATAATTCGTATTTTCATGCAACAAATGAACTCAGATTTCGCCAGTGTCGCATGAACCGGCCCAATTCGCGTTCCACAGAAATGTCCTCGCCGCGTAGCAGATTGAATGTTCTCTTGTGCTTGTATACGTACGGGGGTTATGATCACTTTTATGATGCTTATTTTTGAATGAAATAATTCATTTCAAATGTCTGCTACATGTCTAGCCACATTGGAGTGTTATCCACAAGGGCGGGTTGAGAATGATTCAGGAGGAATATGAAAAAAAAAAACTTTGTCCGAACATTCTGCCCAACACCATCAATTTTTGCTAAAATTTGTTTATTTGTTCAATCAAAAACGAAAATGAATCAGTTTTCTCTACGCGCAATGATTGCATTTTGTTGCCTTGAGCGTCGGAAAAAAATGAAAAAAAAAACAAAAACAAAAACGAGTAGGCCTATAGAATGCGGCCCCTCGTCCATTATAACCATTACATGTGGCCCACCGCTGCGAAAGGTTGGACAACCCTGTTCTACAAGCTAGCAGTAGCTGTACGATTTTACTCTGTGTACATAACGATGGATTGGGCTGAAACAATCCAAGGCCAACGATCAACTTAACGGTAATCTAGAAATTAGAATTAACGGGATCCGTGGTACACTTAGATTTTGTTACTTACCATAATCCTTGGAGGCTTACAAGCTAGTTCGGGAAAATAGCTTTCTGCTCACTTTGAGTGTAACAATAAATGGACAATGAGTACCTTGTAGCCTTCTACACTTAACATACTGCTTTTCTCACAGGACATCCTGTGTGATCGAGCCACTATTAGGCCTCCTTAGTGGCGTGCGAAGGGGAGACCATTGGGCCATGGCCCCCTCACAGATGCCATTTTTTCTTTGTTCTTAACAATACGTAGTCTAACTGTATTAACACAGATTTTACTTCAAAAGATAGCATATGTGGCACCAGATTGCTTATAAGGACACAGAATTTTTCAAAAATTTTCAAAGGGGACGGATTGTCGCTGCAAGGTCTTTCAGTGATGCCAATTTTTTTTTTTAATTCCTCCAAATAGACCTAGACAAATTCTGTCAAATTCCAATTTTTACTTAAAAAGGTAGACTCTGTTTCCCGCTGGTGGCGTCGATAAGAAAGACTGCATGTTTAGATTCTCTTAAGAAGCATAAATACGCTATTTTGACCATCTGATGGGTCTGATTTTTCGAAATTTTCTTTACGCTCCGCGCCAACCAATGGTGGCGCTTCGCTCGGTCTTTGGGGCAAAATTACATACTTGGGGTAAAATTAGCTCTTAACTCTCTGATCACTTTGCAGTTTGCGAACATATTTTGAAGAGAGCATTTTATTGCAAACGACAAAAGAAGAAAGCGACTGGCTAGATTCTTCGTATTAGCCTGGAAAATGCTATTTCCTACCAACTAAGGGGTCTGATTTTTCCAAATTTTCTCTACGCTCCGCGCCAACCAATGGTGGCGCGCTCCGCTTAGATAATCTTTATGACAAAATAACATTTTGTGGCCAAGAAACCCCTTCAAAGAAATCTTGCGTACGCCACTGCGTTAGTACATACAAATAAGCCAGATATTGTTTACCAAAATAATATACTTTGTTATTTCCGATTGCTCTATGTTATACTTTAAGATTAAAATGCAGGTAATATTACAAAATGACATGGTAATGTTGTTATACTTGTAAGTTTGCATATTTTATATGAAATACATACACATTGACCGGGAAAAGTTTGGGGGAAATTTCATACCTTTGGCCCCCCCCCCCCTGGAAAAAATCCTAGCTACGCCACTGTTTGATTGGCATCACATTCAAACAATGCATCATAGCTAAATTACACAGCATGGGCACTGAGAGTGTCTTGATTACACATTATGGACTTGTATGGCCACTGGGACAAGCCATGAAGCAATAAACAAGGATTTTGTCTGGATAAAGATGAGTTTTAGATAAATGTGGGAGGGGCTAGAAGTAAGTAGGTTGGGAGAATTGGAACTGTTTGGGATGATGAAAATATGCCTTTAATAGTGTTGTTGGAAGGCTCAGATAAGAAGATTCTCAAACAGATACCATTAAATTTACTATCTGCACCTTATTCTGTTGAAAAGGGCCATCTTCTGTAATAGGGGTTGAGTTTGTGGAAACGTATCTTCATGCTTTATAAGCACTAATGTATGCTTAGAAGCCAAGCGTGATTGTACGCTTGCAAAATACACACTGAGAATGACATTTAAATTCACCCTCCCGGCCAACAAAAGTTGCAGAGGGCGCAACAATATTTGTAGAACAAATTGCCCTCTTCCTGTCGGGGATCATAGAATTATCAACATGGACGATAAAAAGAGTTTATAAAGATACCAAAGTAACTTCCACGACATTTTTCAAAATCATTTGAAGAGAGCACTCTGGATAAAATAAAACTGTTATCATAGTGGTAATGGTTTAAGAGTACTAATGACTGAATGAGCAGATTCCATTTTGCTTTTCTTCGAGTGACCGTTCTCATGATAAATGGCTGTTTTATTCCTTAAATGCAGAGTGGTCATCTGACACTTCCCAATAATGTCATGAAAATTCTTCTTTCTGTACTTCCGTCGTCTCAAAAACCAGGAAATGTCATCTAATAAGCCTAGGTTTAGGCTACTTTAATTTCTTATGATTTCGGTATCTAAACAGCCAAGCAGACCTATTGTATTGGGTATTTCTTGCAATGTACTCAATTACTGAGTGGCCACATAATGTAAATTATGTTAGCAGTGGCGGATTTAGGGGGGTGACTAGGGTGGCTAGCCAACCCCCCCCCTTTTTTGACCAAAATAAAAAAAAAATAACAAAAAGTAGGCATTGTTTTCACATGCTATCGTCTTCCTGTTATAATTATTTCCTATGGAACGCGAACAACAATTTTAAAAGTACATGTTTAAAAGTGGATTAATTAAAATGTTAAATGCAGCAACACCAAAGATTAATTTAATTCTGACAGTCTGGTACGAACATAGAATAGAGCTTGAAGGTGCAACCGTATTACTTTAGTGCTTCCCAAAAGTGTAGACAAATTGCAATGATCACACACACCCGGGTCATTATTACGCCTAACGTTAGGTTGTAGATGTTTACCGCATACTTCATTGCTAGCATATATATGATACAGAAATACCAAACTTAATTGGATTATACATGAAACAATGGAAAATCCCCCGAAGAAAAAGAGGTGTTGTAAGCAACAGGCTTTGGATAGTTTTGTAGTTAACAAGGATGTACGGCAGAATGAAGAAGACCCTCTCGAAAGTGAAAGGCTAAACCAAGGGTGCGCTGGGCCTATGATCGTAGAGAACATTTATGAGGAAGTGTCAACGTCGCTTCAACCTCCAGAAACGCATAATGCACCGCAACTGGCTGCATCTGGTAATGCAACTGTAGCTCAATATGAGAGCCCCGTGCAAACGGCTGTATCTCCGAATGATATTTCCCAAGTCATTCACGCATCTGAACTGCTAAAAGATGCAAGAAAGTGGAAATCATGAATAATTGCTGGAAACCCGACTCCTTACACACACTTCATAGTCGACAGCCTAAGATTAAAGGAGGCAAACGTGTAACATTCCAGCGGAGATGGATTGAGCAGCGTAGATGGCTTTCCGAACAGCAGTCATCCCGATTTCATAGGGGGGGGGGGGGTGGGTGGGTGGTGTTTACCATGTGTTTTGTTTCTAAGTTTTAAGTATGTTTTAAAAATGTTAAATTTTTAAAGCTTCAGTAAGTATTTTAAGGATTTCTGGCTTAGTGAAGAATTACAAACCTATCGCACTTGATATCTCCCTCACTTAACGGGGCCAAATCTGAAGGGCCAATAATCCTCCATAATGTGTGTCAAATACTTGACTTGAACGTAAAAAAAACATTGCTTTCGCCTTAACTTTGGAGGGTCATTTTTTTTGGGGGGGGGGAGGGGGCTGGCTCCATACCATTCATTTCGTTTGCCCTATCCCCCTTTCGGTGGCACTAGTCCTTCCCATCATACACCTCACATGGTTTTTGAAAAATGGCGAAATACATATTTTTTCTGAAATATTCAAAACCCAAACCCTAGCCACCGCCCTTTTTAAAACCCTAGATCCGCCACTGGTCAGTTAATGTTTTTTCGTGTACTTATCTTGATTTCCAGATGCCAAAAATTTTCACCTAACGGTGATTAATTTCCAAAACTTTCCCCCTGTAAAATTGCTTGCTATTGGCTATAGCAGGTTTAATCTTTATCTTCACAAAGTAGTCCATTATTACATTAAAATTTTAAATCTAGACCTGATAATAACTTACACAAAACACAACGTACTAAAATATAATTCGTACTAGTATGTTAAAAAGAGGGATGAAAACATGGGTCTGTGCAGGTAGGGGCAATAAGGAACTTTCCCTTCCCTGGAAAATAAAAAACTTGAAAAAAAATAAACAATAAAGAAAAAGACGAAGAAAATTAACATCAACATTTCTCAACAGTTCACTCAGTGCTTCCCCTGTTTACATGCGGTAAATAGGCTTAAGAAGTGCCACTGATTTTTAGTGATCTTGGGGAGGGGGCATTTTGGGCCAAATTTTTTTCCACAAAAATGTTACTTTGAATATATTTTAGGGGGCAAATATTTAAAAGTATTAAAATAATTGGCCATTTTAGTGGCGAAAGATTTTAAAAACAGGCTGAAGAATGATTATTTGATTTTTAGGGACATGCTTCCTAAATGTTTGGCCATTTTTTATATCTTTGATTTTTCATAAACATTTTAAACTTAATAGGATCCCTTTTGGATTGTTGGGGGGGGGGGGGGGAATGCTTGAAAGAATTTGGATATTCGACCATTTCGGGCATGTGTTGTGAAAGACTGTGTTGTAAAACTCACGAGTAATAGCTTTTTGCGCTGCCCAAACCAAAGCATTTGAATCGAATTTTTGGAATCTAGTTAATTTTCCATACAAATTTTACTGCGACTATGACGTTTCTTTCCTTTTTTCGCATGATGTCTTTTTAAGATTAGGGCACGCTTAGGAATTTCCTGAAAAAAAATCATGTCATTTTTTAAAACTCAAGTGGCCCACTGATTTTTCCAAATTCCTACTCGAATTTTACATTTTTCGGATTTTTTTCTGGGAGGGGGACAGTCTGCCCGGCCCCTGCCCCTCCTCCTGCCTCGTACGCCAATGATCTCTGCCCTGCTTAGGCGCCGAATATAGCAACGTTTTGGCTTGCCAGTGGGGGCTGCAGTCCCGGCCTTCCGTCTAGTACGACCATGAATACCTGGTAAGAATTTTCAAGATTTTTGTGTTACTTTGTGGTTATATTTTGACTGATACGTAACACAGTGAGGTAGCCGCAGGGTCAGGGGAGGGAGCAATTGTATATCTCAATTAACTGGGGCTATTTCCAGTGTCTGTAACTAAGACATTTTATTTCGCTTCACGTAAACTGATGATGTCGTTTCACTTATTGGATATTCCAAACAATTTTAGTCCTAGTTCGAAATCCTAGGTACGTCGGTGAGCCACACCGGATGGAAACGCTGTACAGCCTCGTGGTATGTACGGCAAAGAAAGTATAGTACTTCACTTAATAAAATATATACATTGGAATAGCCTAACTGTCCTTTAAAACATGGAGGTGTCATTATCATGATATACGAATGCTGAAAAGGTTGAAGAATGTTAAGATCGCCACCGGACGTAACTTTTTTACCTTTCGCGAGGGCTAAGTAATTTATTGACAGGCTTCGAGTTCGAATTTCAGCACTTTTACCATACGTATTGATCCAGTATTCCGGTTATAGATCTCTACTGTGGGTGAGCAAACTTGATAGGAGAACTGATTATTCGCTCCAAAAACCTCAAAAATGCAGTTTTATTTCCAAAATTCCATGAAACTTCAGACATTTTCGAATTTTCTAACATAAACAATATATTGTGGGTGTGCCAAATCCTTATTTGTTATTGTGTATGGGCATTGGAGTCAATATCGACAAAATTTGGACGATTTTCGATTCTTTTCCAATTGTGGGATCTTTGAAACGCTTTGATGATGTTACACTGTTGGATACTGTTCAATTAACTTAAATATACAGCCTAAGTCTTTAAACCCGGAAGGCTAATAGGTGATTATTAAGTTTTTTTCAGACGACATAAGCCGACTGCCTTCAATAGTCATCACGAGAGATGGAGTTACTAATTAAATTAACGTTTCTTAAACAAGTGGCCCTGACAATATGCTAAACTGCTTACCTGAATACTTCTGTCCAACAACTAGCTCCGTCAGTCATATTTAGTGTCCTAAATGAACTTGATCACCTCCCGGAAAGTTGGAGGAGTACCGGTACAACATCGCACTGGTCTTCCAAAATTGTATTGCCCGTGTTTTGAAAATTGTAGTTCCGTTCTCCTTATCTTAGTTAGCTCCAATTGTTGGAGCACTTTGTCTGCAAATATCTATTAGAATATTACGATCGACCTAAACAAAATTTTTACTCAGTTGAATCATGAGTTTGGTTTTTCTCGTGATACCAAACTGATGAGTGCTAGGCTGAAGAAATGTTCAAACACCATGACAAAATATACCACAGCATACTAGGTTTTTTCAAAAAATGGCATCACATATCATACCGCACTATATTACTCAATGCCATACATTGCGTTTATCGTGAAACTCCTTTTTATACCCTGTTGTGTTAGGTTTCCAGGAGACGTTCTTTGCCCACTGTAGACGAATCCGATTAGCGCTTGATTTTAGTTACTGTAGGCAGCCATTAGTAGGGTCCATCAACCTTTAATCGTCTTCATTTATTGTCTACGTGAATTTCAAATCCTCATATTCAGTGAAGTTGAGAAAATCAAGATACACTTTAGTGTACAACCATCTATGGAACAGGTGAGGAAGGAATTTTAAAGATTAAAGATGATGGACCCCAGTAATGGCCGACAAAAATTAGACCATCACAATCTGTCCGGGTTCGTCTATGACCATCCTTACGCTACATGAGCTGATAAAAGATCTACCTGGCTTCGTCTCCTCCCGATTGCTGATGACTGTCTCCTCGCTTTCCATAAGAAATCAAGGAGACCCGTTTCCCCCTCCAACGAGACCTTCAAATCTTGGGCAAAAACATGAAGAATGAGCTCCACCCCCCGACAATCTTTTGATTTTAAAAGGCCATCACTTACATATAACTCCAATAACTAAAACTCACGATAATTATCGTGCAACACTTATACTAATTTTTTTTTGTACTACTGTTTTATTTTGTTCTACATTTGTATATGCGCTGAATTTGCCCATATTTGCATTTCATTAATAAAGTCAAATCTGGCATCTCTCTATTCTTGCTCCCACTTCCGAAAAGACCGACTGCAAGGTCAAGTGGTTAGAGCATCAGATTTGCAGTCGGAAGTTCGACTCCTGGTCGCATAACGAAGACTTCAAAGGGGAGGACCTTTCCCTCCCCTTTTTCCCTCCCCCTTTTCCCTCCCCCTTTTCCCTCCCCCTTTCCCCCAACCCATTTTCCCCACCCCCTTCTCCCCACCCCTTTTTCCCCCACCTACTGCTCGCCAGTGCTCGGCGCAATAGCATAAGCAATGAAGTAGGCCAGTGAACCACAACTGGAAAAAAGGCCGTGGCCGGCTCAACTTAAAGGGTAATCATGTCATCCCAAACAGTTCAAATTCTCCTAACCTACTTACTTAAGTCTCCTTTCCTCCCTACCTCCCCTCCCTCTCCTCTCCCACCCTCTCCTCTCCCACCCTTCCCATCCCTCCCCTTCCCTCGCCCACCCCTCCACCTTCCACCCCTTCCCTTCCCTCCCCTTCTCCCTACCCTTCCCCCTCCCCCTTTCCCCTTCCCTCCCCTTTTCCCCACCCCCTTTCCCCACCCCCTTTCCCTCCCCTTTCCCCTCCCCTTTCCCTCCCCTTTCCCTCCCCTTTCCCCTCCCCTTTCCCCTCCCTTTCCCCTCCCCTTTCCCTCCCCCTTTCCCCTCCCCTTTCCCCTCCCCTTTCACCTCCCCTTTCCCCTCCCCTTTTCCCTTCCCTTTCCCCACCCCTTTCCCACCCCCCTTTCCCCACCTCTTTTCCCCACCCCTTGTCTCTTTCCCCCCCCCCCCCCATTGCTACTACTTAAAACCGAGTTTGGGATGAGAGGTAATCAGCCTTAAATTTAGGGGATCTACCTCTGAGAACCATGCACGGTTAGTCGGGTACAATGTAGAGCGTCCTTGGTTTTCACTGTGCATGTTGTACGTACGTACGTACGTACCTTTGTAGCATGCATGGTACGTAGGCCTAGCCTAAGTACATAGTTTGTATATGTCATGTCATATGCACAATATAGAAGACTGATTTTTCAAACTGCAATACGTGATGCCGCGGAAGAAACCTTTCAGCGCTAAACAGAAGAAAAAACAGCTACAGGAAAAGAGAAACCGTAAAAGAACAGACAGTCCACGGCGAGGTTAACTTCAGCTTTGTAGATTTAATTCTTGTCATGTCACATTTCATGAACTGAAATGTAGGCCTATCACTATTTATTTGCAGCTTCACGTTCAATGTGTACTGATACTAGTTTCGCGAAACTATCAATTGCTCAGTGTTTTCAAGATTAAATTAACAAACCTAACGTTAACAAGCAGGTCCTTTACAGTAGTGTTATATTAGTTATAACTTTAAATTGTTACTATTTGTCGCAAACCGACGAGAGATGTAGCTGAGCTCTACAGCTCTGGCCTAGGTGATTTAATCCCCCTTCAATAATTGTAGGCATAAAGTTAAGTGCAACCTTACAAGGATTTAAGTATGAATGCATGACATGTGTAAAGGATTAGGCAGCAGGCATATGATGGATCTCACCCTAGACCACAACTCTGACAAACTACAAAGAATAGTATGTTATACTGTATACTGTAGCCTAATTTACAACCAAAGTGTTCTTAACCCTTTTGAAGTTGGAACTGCCTTCTGGTATCATTACAGCAATAGACTTCAGAGCAAGTGCTAAAATGCCTTAACAGAATTACAGGGCTCGATTTTCATGGTTGTTCCATTGTCCAGGACAACTAAAATTTCATATGGGCAACCAAAAGTTAAAGGTTGGTTGTCCGATGGACAAACATTATTCTCTAGGACTGAAAACAAATACTTCTGACTGACAAACTCTTTTGACCTTTTGCATGGTACCATATTTCAGACTTGAAGTGTTTCCGTCTCTCAAAAATCACATCTTTTTATTCTTCAAGACCATAAGTACATGAACACAATTACTTTTTTGTTTCGGACAACCATATTTTACCTGTGGACAGCTAAAATTACTGAAATGGTTGCCCGAAGGACAATCATAAATTTTTCTGAAAATCAAGACCTGAATTACATGTTAATCAAGTCATGTTTGATGGATGGTGCCAGTGCAGCAGCTTTGTATTTAATGTTCATTAAAAGCAATGGGCTTCAGGCGATATCAAGTATTGTCAGCTAGCATGCATGTTCTATGTCCACATCTACCATAATTGTGCAATGTGTGAAGACATCGGACTTAGGTAAATGACACAGCAATGTGGGTTTCTTATTAAGTAAGGAACAGACATTTATTTACGGTCACTGGCTTGGACAAGACTTTCCGGGTATTGAGATGTGATTTTGTGAGTGCATTCAAACACAACCTGAAGTATACAAAGGTGAATAAGTAATGTAGCTGTTGCAAACTGTACAATATGTTACACAATGTCTTTCTGAAATTAGTCAAGGTAAGTATTATGCAGCTACTGTACTGTACCTGTATTCCAGTGAAAAATAGTCCAAAAATTATTTGCATGTCATTGTGTGGTTCTTTATGTCACATTGTCAGATTTTTCAGATTGCCAGACTTGCAAGGGGAGGGCTAGAATTTGACTCCTCACCAGGTCATATGGAAGACTTTAAAAATGGAATCTACTGTACTGTACCTTCATTGTTCTTGGTGCTCATCGTTGGCAGTGGAGTACTCGGTGAAAGAAGCCAGTGAGCCACAACTGAAAAAAAGGCCATGTCTGGCTTTCAGTCTTAAACCAATAAGATAGAAAAATGGCTGAAAACTCTGTCCCTGTTTTTACAATAAATGTCTCCATGTACAAAAATAGACAAATTTTCTTCCCACAGCTCATACTGTATTTTCTTACAAATAGCAAGTTTTCATGCAAGGAACTTACCCATGTTTCTTTTTTTTTCCACATGCATAATTCTACAGCACAATAAATTTGCAGTTGTTAACTGTACTGTAGCTTAAAAGGTTCTGTAGTGGCCATTGTCTCATTGCTACTGCAGTGAATTTTCCTTTTGGAATTTTAAATTAGGTCATGTCTCTAGGGGTCAAAGACCAGTTGAGGGAAGCAGTGAAGATGTGGATTCAGACAGTGACCGAAGCACCAGTCCAGTCAGGCTCTCTGAGCAACCAGTATCAGCTCAGCAACTCAGAAAAGGCTATGATCCAAACAGGTAGGTTAACCTTAGTCAGTGACGTAGGCAAAGATTTGCCAGGGAAGAGCATAAATGGGGAAGGGGTCTACATCCCCTCCTCTTTGAAATTTTTTGAACATGAATTGAAGGCTCTTAGATGCAATCTGGTGCAATGATTTGCCAGTTTTGTCATTATCATTTGTCATATAATCAACAGATTTTTTCCTGTTCCAGGTAAGGACATGTTCAAACAGGAAAAGAAAATTGACCCTGAAAGTGGGAGCAGTGGCTCCTTGTACTCCTCCCAACCCCCCTGGATACAGTATTTCCCTGATCTTAATACATTGTATTGAACCAATTGGTCTGAAAATGGGCCGTAAAACTCCATCTAACTAAGTAACTTAATAAATCGTAGCAGCCAAGGTCACTGCAAAAGTATTTGTGAGGAGATTAGTGAAAGAATTCAAACTGTATGATGCCCTTTCACAAAAACTGGTTTTCAATCAATACAGTAAAACATTTCCAATGGACTCTCAAAATATTTTTAGGTAGTAAACATTTTCCAAAACTTTTGAAAAGAATTCTCCTTCTGAAAAGAGACAAAAGAATTCATTTTAAGGTCCTGCACCAGCCTTTTGAGACTGATCTGGTAGGACCTCATTACAGTACTAGGTGAGTTCAGGTCCATGTATGAGATTTCACAATAAATACATGTATGGTCCTTCATCAACTCTGATACAGTATTAATATCCAAATGAAAAATCATTATTTATGGGAAATTTGGATTTGCAATATACAGGGAGTGCTGTTATATTCATTCCTGGTGGTTTCCTGCTTTAAAATTTAACCACTGGACAACAAGTTGTCAGGTGGTTAAATAATCCCCTTTGCAGCTGGGTCTGTAGTTCTTCTCCTGGCTGTGTCATACCTTAGAATTTAAAAATGGAAACTACTGCATTTTCATTGTACTTAGTGCTCATAACATAAGCAATAGAACAGAGAAAATAAGCCAGTGAGCCACAACTGGAAAAAAGGCTGTAGTTAGCCTGAAATAAATAAGTTAGAAACTGAGCCATCTCAGTGATACCTCACATGCAGTTACTACAATTAACTAACCACTTTACATCACAGAAAAACTGATGAGCTTTACAGAAGAATTTGTTTTGAAGAAAATGTTTCCGAGAACTCATTGCACATGGTACAGTAGTACTGTAATAGTAATAAAGTGCACTACTTTTAAAAATAGATAGACACACTTTAGTCTTTTTGCACAGAGAAAAGAGTTCAGAAGTTGAAAATCATAGGATGAAAAATCATTGGTGTTGAGAGGTGTCTGAACATTTGAAAACATTGTTTCAAAGATCTACAGTATGCAGCTGATATGCAGGAGCTGATTAGCATGCATGTATGGAAAGACCAGTTCCACACAACATTTTCTTTTTGTGGTTCAAATAGGGTTACTGCAGCCTGAAAAAGTCATGGAAAATTATGAAATTTTATTTTAATTTTCCCAGGCCAGCAAAAGTCATGGAATATTGTAAAAATGACAGAAGTCATGAAATTTAACCCTGATCAGTCTTTTAATATTTTACAAGTACTGTTGAATTATTTATTTGTCATGATTGTCACACCATTAAAGTTTTATCAAATCTCTGATATAATTTGGTCATGAAATTGTCATGTTGAGGTCATGGAATAGTCATGGAATTTCATTTTTCTTAAGGTGCAAGAACCCTGTTGAAAGTAAAGGAATTGCTGTTCCATTATTTTTTCTTCATTTGCATACCCTACTTTGTAGATTTCGTCTTCAGTTTGAAAAGGAATCAGTTGCAGACATAGCTGCCAGGAAGAAACAGGCTATGCAACCATATGAACCTTTGCCTGAGGTAAGAAAGAGGCTGTACATAATTTGATCCTTATGTCCAGTATACTATGCAGTAGGTACAAAACAGGTTAAGAAACCGCAGAGAACTTTATCTAAGGCCTGCTCAGGAAATTATGGAATGTGGTAGGTGTGCTGTTTCATTAAACTAAAGTGAATTTATATAAGTTTAACCTGAGGTAAGAAAGAAGCTATACAATTTGATCCCTTTGTTCAGTATACTGTGCAGTAGGTACAAAACAGGTTAAGAAACAATAGAGAACTTTATCTAAGGCCTGCTCAGGAAATTATGGAATGTGGTAGGTGTGCTGTTTCATTAAAATACAGTGAATTTATATGAGCTAATAGTCTTCATGTATGGGTGTGAAAAATCACACCTCTAACAGTAATTGAGTGAAAATAAACTATGGCATGCCTTGGAATTCAGTACCTGTTACTTAGAGGCAGGCAGGAAGCCAGGGTTGTGTCATGGGGGGGGGGGGGGCTCGACATGAGAGAAAAGTCCAAGGATAGAGAGGACAAAATGCTATTTCAGGTGTTTTTTGCATTGCAAGGTTGGGTCATGGGGAGTTATGACCCCCCCCCCCAACCTGCAGCTACGCCACTGCCTTGAGGTAAGAAACAAGCTTCAGTATGTAAATATTGAAACCCTTACCCGAGTTACGAAACAGGCTACGAATGAAAGTAGTTATGTGATTTTGCTCCTTATTTATAAGCCCAAACTGAAATTAACTTGGAAGCTTTTTATTGGTTGGAGAAATTAATATTCATTTCCACACCAAAGCTTTGACTGTGACCAACATGCCTTTACAGTACTTTGTTCCCAGTCAATGGGACTTTTTCGTTGTGGGAACAAAACAAACATCAAATTTCCGTTGACCATGTTTGTCTCAACATCATTGAAGTCAGGCTTGCCTTGAATGGTTTTTCATATTCATGGTTTTTCTTTTTTGTGATCACAGTAATTGCAGAAAAACTTTAACTGGATGTTGGTATCATGAGTGAAGGTAATATAGGTGCAGAATACACATTTCCCAAGCAAGCTACTAGCCAGTCAAAAAAGTTGTGTAGAAATGTTTATGCCCTTTGTTATGTTGGAAATTTACAACAGCCAAAATCAATCTATTTCATACAAAAGTTTGTTTTGAATATTTGGGATTAATCATTCAATTACTGTCATGGAACAAAGTTTTGTTTTTTTGTAACATACTACTTTTGCATTGTAGATATTTGAGATCGGTTTTATTTGTTGTTCAGGAATGTGGAATTTAACTTAAGAACAATTAGTTTCAGGGAAATCAATGAAAATTTATTTGCTTGTGCCTTAATAACCCCTTCGCTGCTCATGGATTTGAGGCGAAACCATAATTTACCATATGTGTATGGTTTGGACTTGAAACCTTAGCGCTCAGCTGTGTCCTAGTCTGGAGTAGCTTATTATAAAGCTACAGTATGGTGTGTGATCATGTTTTGGACATGTGATAGGCTTGGAAAGGGGATGTATATTTTACTCATACAGTATGCATCCTTTGGGTGCATAGTGAGCACAAATATGGTGGCATGCATACAGAAACTAAGTATTTTGCAGAACCCATACATATGTACTGTGTATATGTGATACAATACATAGCTCAGTATGGAGGGATGGTTCCCCTTCTGTAGCAAAAGGGTGTGAAAGAAGAAACTGAGGGTATGTACTGTATTTAAAACAAGAAAAATATCAGGGCAATTTTACAAAATTTGAGTAACTTTAGATCAATTGTTCTCACTATGTTTATTTTGGGCAAACATAAAGTGTTGTATTTTAACTGACTGGCAACTGTCTTTTTATGCCTCCCGAACTTGAAGTACATTATAAATGTTATTTTCAAAGAACTTTGAAAATTTCTGAGGGAGCTATTAAGGTGACATCAAGGTGTTGTGATTTTCATGAAATGATGGGTGTTTAGTTATTTCTGTTAGTAACTTTGTATTGCTGCTTTTTTGGGGGGAATTTTATTGCCTCTGTTGTTTTATTCTTTATACTTTTTACCACATAGAGTGCCTTAGAAGTGGATTTAGCTGATATTTACAGGCCAGGATCTGTTCTTGACATGCCAAAAAGACCATCCTGGAACTACAATATGAGTCGAGAAAAAGTTGAAGCCCAGGAATCTAAAATGTTTGCAGAATATTTAGAGAAAATTTATTCGACCTACCCAGTGAAAGATCTAAGTTATTTTGAATTAAACTTAGAGGTAAATAAATTCATGTAATTTTTTTTCTTTTTTTTGTAGTTTCTAACCATTTATTGTTACGCAAAAGGGGTTCAAATCTTATATTTTTTTAAACATTTTTGTGTATCCCAACCATAAATTAGTCAGATGAGACTTAACAACACACCAACAGGAATGGGTGATATGTTGTCAACTTGATTAAAAAAAAATGGAAATACTTATCCCAAATATTGTTCTGGTTCCAAGTTTCGTTCCAAATACAGTTCAGAACAGTGTCAAGTCCACCCCTTCAGTCATCTGTTAAGACAGGTTGGAAATACTGTTCTGTGAGCATATTCTACAACCGCAACACACAGGGGGACAATCATGAAGGGGCTTTGCTCAGTTTTGTGGTGTAGACAACCCCCCCAGTTGTTGAGTGAGACTTCATACTGATGTCATCATGAACAGTTTGCCCATTGTCCTTTTTGGAGTATTTTGTTGAGTACATTGGATTGTTCCCATGGCAATGTGTTTCTTTTGTGATAATGTAACAAAAGTATTGCCTTTAAACTTATTTTAAATTTGTGTGGAATTGATGACCCCACCTTTAGTCATCGTTAAAATGTTGCAGGTGTAGGAATGTAAATGTTGTAGTTCATTGAACATTAAGTTGGTGATTTTTTTTTTCTTTTTTTTTTTTTTTTGATTTCTAGTGAAACAAAAATTAATTTAATTAATTTTAGATGAGAGCTAACCAAATATATTCTCTTACCTTCTGGAAAAATTGAAACTTCTTCCGTTACAGAGCCATAGGAGAATTGATAGACTTTTTCATGTTGTAAAATCCTTAATAACCAGCTACCAGCAGTCCCACAGAATCAGTACCTCGCTGTCCTTCCAGCAAGTCAGAGGATAACACCTACTCATACACCTTTGGTGATTCTACCTACTCTAACCTCATTGAAGATTAGACTACCAATAATAACAAGCCCTTAAGTACATGGTATATTAATTTCAAAACCACCTGCGTAAGTCTTATTTTGAGACTTTAATTTGTTTTTACAGACATGGAGACAGCTGTGGCGTGTTGTAGAAATGTCAGATATCATCCTCCTGATAACGGACATGCGGCATCCAGCCCTTCATTTTTCTCCTGCTTTGTATGACTATGTCATTAAAGATCTGAAGAAACATCTCATTTTGGTACTCAATAAAATTGATCTAGCGCCCCCATCATTGGTTGTCTCATGGAGGACATATTTCAAGGAGAAGTTTCCTGATCTACAAATAGTGTGCTTTACATCCTTTCCAAAGGAAGGAATTGGTACTGAAGGTGACACAGGTAAAGGTAGGCCTTTTTTGGAAGTATTTCTTTTTAAAACAGGGTTAGTAAAGGTCCTGGAAATCCTTGAAAGTCAGGGAAAACTGAAATCCTTAATCTCCAGGCCTCAAAAATCAGGGAAAACCTTTTCCAAAAGGTCCTGGAAAAGTCAGTGAAATTTAGGAAATAGACTTTTGTTCTGATTTTCTAAATTTTCTGATAAACTTTTAAGGGATCTTTACACTATTTTTAAAGTTCCTGGAAGTATTAGTCAGGTTCCTTGAAAGTCTCGGAAAAATCAGGGATTTTTTTATTTTTGTTTTGAATTTGTACAAACCCTGTATCCTAATATCCTTCTGTGGTGGAAAGTTAGAGACCATGGGAACCATTTTTCTTCATTCCTTTGCAGTTAGTGGGGGATTGTATGAATTATAATAAGGTAATATACAGTTTCATCTAATGTGGGAACTTGTGTCAGTATGGTTAATGTGTGGGTAAAAGTAAGGGTACAAACACGGACTTACAACATGGACAGAGCATGTAATGTGTACCTCCTGTCCGTAGATTGTCACCACTGCCTGGGACAAAAAAGGCACACCAAGATGGCCGCCGTGAAGCTATAGATCGTCTTATTTGAAGACCACTCTGTTATGTTTTAAACAAAAGTTGAACTTGAATGGGAAGCAATATCATTTTCCTGCAATACATGAAGTGATTTTGACCTTACCTTGCCATATTTAAAGAATATTTCAACATTCTTGCAAAATCTGGGAATTGACTTGAGCAAGTCTAAACTTTTACACAAAATTGTAGCAGACGGCCATCTTGGTGCACTTTTTCTCACATGTATGGTAGCGACTATCTTCCATGCAGTATGCTCTATCCATGTATAGGAAGTCAGCGGGTTAGAATCATGAAGGGTCAGCACTATCATGGTTATCAAACAGCAAGTCAGACTTCTCGTCAACTTGTCAAAAATTAAATTTAAATGCAATTTGTAAATGTAATTTCTAACCAGTAATAGTCAGATATTAAAGATTACAGCAAAATATTGAACCTATTGTTATTATTTCTATTGAGTTTGTCAACAAAACAAATTTTGAGTTTTCACAAATCTCATCACTACCACACTTTCTGTAATTTATGTTAACTGTTAGTTTCTCTCAAAAGGAAAAAGTATCTTTTTAATGTAAAATGTTCTCTACACAGCACAGAATTTTAATGTTTACAATCAAGTTGAAAATACTTTTGTCATTACTTTTAAGTTCTCAATAGCAAGAAGAGGAGAAGAACATACACAGCAGTGGGTCCATTGCAACTTTTGGCTGCTTGTGAAACTATTTGTCATGGAGAAGGTAAGAAGTAATCATTAATTATTTAATAAGGTAGATGGAGTTTTATGGCCCAGTTTTTAACCAGTTAGTTTACTAGTCTAGCCAGCCACAGCCCTTTCTTCAGGTTGTTACCGTACTTACTGGCTTGTTTTCAAGCCAGTAAGTAACATGCTTATGCTGAGCACCAAGCACAATGGCAGAAGGTTCCATTTTAAAAGTAGCATTAAACATTCTCCCACTCTTCCAACTCCCTAACAAAAAACTGATTCAACATAATTAAAAACTCTTGATTAATACCTCAAAACCTATAGATTTAAGATTTGTCCAAAAATGTAAGCAAAGACCTCTCAAATGGAAAGACACCATGTCAAAACCATAAACTGCAGCTACCTCAGCTAAGCTGCAGCTACCTCAGCTAAGCTGCAGTTACTTCAGCTAGACTGCAGTTGCCTCAGCTAGGCTGCAGCTGCCAAAGCAAGGCTGTAGCTGCCTAAGCTAAGCTGCGACTGCCTCAGCTAAGCTGCAGCTGCCTCAGCTAGACTGCAGCTGCCTCAGCTAAGCTGCAGCTGCCTCAGCTAATCTGCAGCTGCCTCAGCTAAGCTGCAGCTGCCTCAGCTAAGCTGCAGCTGCCTCAGCTAGGCTCAGCTGCCTCAGCTAGGCTCAGCTGCCTCAGCTAGGCTGCAACTGCCTAAGCTAAGGTGCAGCTACCTCAGCTAAGCTGCAGCTGCAGCTACCTCAGCCATGCTTTGTTACTATGTACATTACAATGACCGGATTAAAGGTCCAGTGACACCAAAACACCCAAGTCTGGTATTTGACGCAAAGGGGCATTGAAAGTCTCAAAAATTGCTGCAATTCTCTTTGAGGTGCATTAAAAATTAAAAATTCAAAAATTGACCATATTACACAGGGAATAATTTGGTGATACAAATTTGTATGGCAATTTTGCATTGTCTGGAATCTTTATGTAAAAATCATTCAATGTCTTTATACTGTTTGGGCAAAATCTGCAACACAATTTTGCATTTGTATAGCAATTTGTCCATTTGTCCATGGCATACTGTATACATCATTGTCTGTTACACAGAAACGTCTGATTTTCACTATGTCATGCATAAACATGAGCTAAAAATGAATGTCTTGTGGTGTTGAGAGAAGGACAGACCATAAATGGCTCAGATAATCCTTTGTTTTTGCAACCTTAACTTTAAGGATAGTTATAACATTAGTAGGCCTATGTCCTGAAAAATTTATTCCGTAAGTTTAAATTGTGTCTTTGAAAATCAGTGTTTTAGAGGTGATTAATATGGGGTGAAAGGTATTTCCCAAAGATAAAATTCATTGACTTTGAAATATGCTGAAAAAATGTTCTCATGAAGGAGGTGAAAAACACCACTCTATAGCATATAATATTCAGAAGCTACTTATTTTCAAAGTAATACAATTTTTATTGAAATTTGGTGCATTACGGAATATTTGTGATGTCATCAAAGAGTGGAAATATTTTTTTTAAAATAATGTAACCAACCTTTAAAGAGAGATATCTTGAGGCAAAAAAGGGGTATTTCAACAGGGTTTTTGGATGGTATGGTCTTGATTATTTATTTTTTTTGTTTTTGCAAGACATTGAAAAGCCACAAGAATATCTTAAAAAAGAAACATCAACTTTGTGCAACACTTCCCACTGTTGTTTGCATATGTGACAAGTTACTGTACTCTGCAAACATATTGACATAATTCCAATTATCTTTCTTTGTAACTGTCAAGTATAGTCAGTGCATATTGCCGGCATGTCGCCATTACAATTACCTTTAATTTTGTTGACTATATTCATGTGTATAGTAACAAAGCAAGGCTACAGTTGCTGGTGGCTCTAAGAGTGGAACCTACTGCCATTTTGCATGATGCTCAGCATAAGCATTAGAGTAGGGAAACAAGCCAGGGAGCCACAACTGGAAAAAAAAGGCCATGGCCGGCTCAACTCTAACCAATAGACGCATCTGATTATTGCTTGTTTTTAGTGACTGTAGGCCGCCATTAGTGGGGTCCATCAGCCTAAAATTGTCTTTACTTATTGTTTACATGAATTTTAAACCCTCATATTTAGTGAAATTGCAGGATTTAAGATACAAATTACTGTCAAACCATCCATGATAGAGGTAGGCAAGGAAATCAAAAGATTTAAAGGTGATGGACCCCAGTTATGGCCGACTGAAATTAGACCATCACTTGCTGTCCAGATTTGTGTATAGGTTGGAAACTGGACTGTAAAATTCCATCTAACTAACTGTAGATGCTGCAGCTTAATGAGAGAGATGTAGCCTTACATTTTTGACATAGTGCCACATGGCCTGATATAACCTTGGAAAAAGGGCATGGCCAAAATGAGCAAAGTAGCCCTTTGTCTATGTTATAACAATGGACGTTTACTGAAGGGCATCACAGCATAAAGGGCCCGATGGCCATGGCCATTGGTGCCTTTTGTTTTTTGAGCTCTGCTGGTAGCTTAATGAGTAGTATTTGAAATGAAACTCTGCTGCACTGTTGAATGATGTTTAAAATCCTCATTCATTCACGTGCAAATAAATATGCTTAAGGGTACATACTTGATTTTAAGGTAAGAATAGTTGTTCAAAGGACAAGTGGTTTAAAAAATTTTGTTTTCCCTCTAAATTTTAGGTTGCACCAACATAAAAACATAAAGTAATTTTATTGATCCACCTTAAGATTTCTGTAAATATTTAGAGATCTCACTGTCTAGTCATAGGGTATAGTCAACAAAGATTTGCATATGGGTGCATTTTAATAGAATGGTGCTGGTTGAAACCTTGCTTCCAAGCCTTAAGTTGTAACAAGAAGCGGGCTGATATCATTAGTGTATACAGGCAAAGGTACTGTAGATGTAAGTGGTTTTCCCACAGACAACTAGGAAATAAATATTTTGTCCCAGGAAAAATCAGTTGTTTGTAGCTGGTGGACAACTGCTATTTTTGAGCTCTGGATTTGAGTTTTGGCTATTGCATCGAAGCAGTGTACATATTTCATTTGTATCTGTACAGTAATGCAAATCAAGTTTCAGTGGCTAACAAATGGAAAGATATTTAGAAGTAACACTGAGATGGAAGACAAAGCAATGTATGTATCTGTACTGCAATAACTTGTGAGAGAAGTCGAGCATGATATTCACAGGTTAGGATGCATTAGCTTAGATCCTTTTCCAACTAGCAGTTACAAAGCATTGTGGGACCCAGTTTTGGTATGAATAATTCTTGGGTACTGTATTAAGTGCCATTGGCTAAAACTAAAGGCTTCCCAAAATCTCTCCCAAAGCACTTTGAAATGGGTATTTGGAAGAGGGCCTGTTGGTTTTTCCTGCCGATGATCTTACTAATTTGTACTGAAACTGTTTTCATGTTGTAATTGACAAGGTTGATACATACAATAAGGTTGGACACTATTGTTTCTTTATTCTTGTCAATGTAAGCACATGTTGGCAGGCATAGGCAGGCAAAGACGTAACTTGAATTAACATACAGGGATTGGTTGAAAAATTGTAGATGTCCCTTTGGCAAGACTGAAGAGAAATTTTCATTGTGGTTCCTCATGGCATTTTTTCTATGAGCTGGTTGTCACACCAATTTTGGTTCCTCATCCCCCAGAAATGGGGGGGGGAGGTTGGAGGGGGGCCTGGGCCTCACAAATTTCTGTCAGCCTCCCCCAAATTTTTAAAGGTTATGTTTTAAATTCTCATGTATCTAGAATTGAATAGGACATTTAAGCCCATGTTACCTGAGAAAAAAGTGTTTTCTCGGGTGAAGCTTGTCTCTGTAATTGCAAGTTAACCCCTTTTAAACCAACTTTTTTGCTCTGTTGAGCAAGTAGTCTTTGAGGGGGCAAACCCCTTTAACTAAAGTGACCTCAAAGTACCTGAACAGGAAGTTATCTGTAAGATTCTGGATTATAAGTTGCCAGCCTGAGATGGCTAAGACTTGCTATTTGCTTCTAGCGGCTTGTAAATATTACTTATGGACCTTGGGTTTGGCCTCCTCAAAATATGGTCTAGCACCCCCAGTCATAACTTTCTAGCTACGCCACTGTATAACCTTTTGCTTTAATGTAGAAGTGACCACAGTCTTTTGTTCAGGTTTGGGGTACTCCTGCTCCATAGTTATTCCTACTCCAAAACCCAACGGAAACCATGCTTATTACAGTATCATAAATGAAAAGGTGTTTGTGTGAAATAATGGTTTTGTTTCCATTCATCACCAGTGGATCTGAAAAAATGGAAACAAAAAATCGAGGCAGACATGAAAGGAGAGGATAGCTTGGCTTCCCAGGTGCTAGAATCTACTGCAGCAGAAGGTGCGGATGTATTCAAGGAGCATGAATTTTTTAAAGATGGTATTCTAACAATAGGGTGTGTAGGTAAGCAAAAAACTATCATTTTTGTGAAGATGAAGATGTGTACACATTTAAATACATATATTAGTGTTTATGAAAATACAAAATGAGGCTAGATACTGCTTTACTATTTGTGGCATATTCTTTTATTTATGATAAATATGTGCTTTTGTAAAATAAAAAATGTTTTAAAGCAATTGCTGTTTCAGCTAGAGACTTGGATTATGTGAGAAAGGATTGTTTGAATCTTTGCATTTACTATGTTAGTTTCAGAACTAATTTCATATCAGGTTTATTTTTTCCATAGAAGCAGCATCCATCTTTAAAGAATCTGTTCTTATCAAATAAAATGACATACAGTAGAAGGATTATATCATTGTAGACATTTGTTATTGGCTTTGTCTGACTCCCTGTCCCTGCTCTGAGTGTTTTACTGTGGGATGGGTAGGAGGACAGGAAGGGGACCTCTTTAGTTATATCATTGTAGACATTTTGTATTGGCTTTGTGTGACTACCTGTCCCTGCGCTAAGTTTTTTACTGTGGGATGGGTAGGAGGACAGGAAGGGGACCTCTTTAGTTATATCATTGTAGACATTTTGTATTGGCTTTGTGTGACTACCTGTCCCTGCTCAGAGTGTTTTACTGTGGGATGGGTAGGAGGACAGGAAGGGGACCTCTTTAGTTATATCATTGTAGACATTTTGTATTGGCTTTGTGTGACTACCTGTCCCTGCTCAGAGTGTTTAACTGTGGGATGGGTAGAAGGACAGGAAGAGAACCTCTGTAGTTATATCATTGTAGACATTTTGTATTGGCTTTGTGTGACTACCTGTCCCTGCTCAGAGTGTTTAACTGTGGGATGGGTAGGAGGACAGGAAGGGGACCTCTTTAGTTATATCATTGTAGACATTTTGTATTGGCTTTGTGTGACTACCTGTCCCTGCTCAGAGTGTTTAACTGTGGGATGGGTAGGAGGACAGGAAGGGGACCTCTTTAGTTATATCATTGTAGACATTTTGTATTGGCTTTGTGTGACTACCTGTCCCTGCTCTGAGTGTTTAACTGTGGGATGGGTAGAAGGACAGGAAGAGAACCTCTGTAGTTATATCATTGTAGACATTTTGTATTGGCTTTGTGTGACTACCTGTCCCTGCTCTGAGTGTTTTACTGTGGGATGGGTAGGAGGACAGGAAGGGGACCTCTTTAGTTATATCATTGTAGACATTTTGTATTGGCTTTGTGTGACTACCTGTCCCTGCTCTGAGTGTTTTACTGTGGGATGGGTAGGAGGACAGGAAGGGGACCTCTTTAGTTATATCATTGTAGACATTTTGTATTGGCTTTGTGTGACTACCTGTCCCTGCTCAGAGTGTTTAACTGTGGGATGGGTAGAAGGACAGGAAGAGAACCTCTGTAGTTATATCATTGTAGACATTTTGTATTGGCTTTGTGTGACTACCTGTCCCTGCTCTGAGTGTTTTACTGTGGGATGGGTAGGAGGACAGGAAGGGGACCTCTTTAGTTATATCATTGTAGACATTTTGTATTGGCTTTGTGTGACTACCTGTCCCTGCTCAGAGTGTTTAACTGTGGGATGGGTAGAAGGACAGGAAGAGAACCTCTGTAGTTATATCATTGTAGACATTTTGTATTGGCTTTGTGTGACTACCTGTCCCTGCTCTGAGTGTTTTACTGTGGGATGGGTAGGGAGGACAGGAAGGGGACCTCTTTAGTTATATCATTGTAGACATTTTGTATTGGCTTTGTGTGACTACCTGTCCCTGCTCTGAGTGTTTTACTGTGGGATGGGTAGGAGGACAGGAAGGGGACCTCTTTAGTTATATCATTGTAGACATTTTGTATTGGCTTTGTGTGACTACCTGTCCCTGCTCAGAGTGTTTAACTGTGGGATGGGTAGAAGGACAGGAAGAGAACCTCTGTAGTTATATCATTGTAGACATTTTGTATTGGCTTTGTGTGACTACCTGTCCCTGCTCTGAGTGTTTTACTGTGGGATGGGTAGGAGGACAGGAAGGGACCTCTTTAGTTATATCATTGTAGACATTTTGTATTGGCTTTGTGTGACTACCTGTCCCTGCTCTGAGTGTTTTACTGTGGGATGGGTAGGAGGACAGGAAGGGGACCTCTTTAGTTATATCATTGTAGACATTTTGTATTGGCTTTGTGTGACTACCTGTCCCTGCTCTGAGTGTTTTACTGTGGGATGGGTAGGAGGACAGGAAGGGGACCTCTTTAGTTATATCATTGTAGACATTTTGTATTGGCTTTGTGTGACTACCTGTCCCTGCTCAGAGTGTTTAACTGTGGGATGGGTAGAAGGACAGGAAGAGAACCTCTGTAGTTATATCATTGTAGACATTTTGTATTGGCTTTGTGTGACTACCTGTCCCTGCTCTGAGTGTTTTACTGTGGGATGGGTAGGAGGACAGGAAGGGGACCTCTTTAGTTATATCATTGTAGACATTTTGTATTGGCTTTGTGTGACTACCTGTCCCTGCTCAGAGTGTTTAACTGTGGGATGGGTAGAAGGACAGGAAGAGAACCTCTGTAGTTATATCATTGTAGACATTTTGTTATTGGCTTTGTGTGACTACCTGTCCCTGCTCTGAGTGTTTTACTGTGGGATGGGTAGGAGGACAGGAAGGGGAACTCTTTAGTTATATCATTGTAGACATTTTGTATTGGCTTTGTGTGACTACCTGTCCCTGCGCTAAGTTTTTTACTGTGGGATGGGTAGGAGGACAGGAAGGGGAACTCTTTTGTCACCAATTTTTGTGGGTAACAGGCACGGACTTGCTATACATGGACAGAGCAAACTGCACCGTAGATTTTCACTACAGTACAGTATGTGTGAGAAAAAGTGCACCAAGATGGCTGTCTGCTATGATTTTGTATGGAAGTTGGACTTGCTCAAGTCAATTCCCAGATTTTGAAAGAAAGTTCAAATATTTTTGAAATATGGCAAGTAAAGGTCAAAATCACTTGACTTCACGTATTGCAGGAATATGATATTGTTTTCCATTCAAGTTTAACTTTTGTTTAAGATACAACAAAGTCATCATCAAATCAGACGATTTCTAGCAGGGCGGCCATTTGGGTGCACCTTTTTGTCCCATGTGGTGGTGACAATCTACGGACAGGACGTACATGTTACATGCTCTGTCCATGTATATAAGTCCTTGGCAACAGGCCACATTTAATCTGCTAGTGCTGTTATGTGCACCATGTCTCCAATATAGACATGCATATGAGCAAAAAAGAGCAATAGTACACCCTCCAGTGGAGGACGCACATGAATCATTGCAAGTGACATGCTAACAGCGGATTTTTCAACCAATTAAATACAAATGTAAGCCTAATACACGTGCAAGGCGAATCCTAATGTGTACAGCCTCATGCTCGTTAATTTCCTCCAAAATTGTCCACATGAAATCGGTCAATGAGATCTGTTCCCTCTATTGGTGATTCTGCCGAGATTTCAAAGGCGTGGAAAAAAAAATTAAAAAAAAAGGTGAAAATAGTTACGGGAGTTGTATTTTATCTTTTATAAAATAGGTTTCACAAAGAAAATTGTACACAAGTGTGATAACATACAGTTGTATGTTGTACGTTAATTTTTTTTTATATTTTTATGATATCTATGCAGTGTCAGAAAACATCACATAAAAAATAAAGGCTAGCACCTTACGATGGTACATTGAGTTGGTTTGGGAAATTCATTTAAAGTTTGCAAACCTGTAAAACCATCATAACATACCTATGAAACATGGTCAAAAACATAGTCGAGCTTAGACAACTGTCATAGGCTGCATAAAAAAAAAAGAATATTCCATGGGTGAGTAATCAGTGATTCAATTTGGTTTTTTTTTTTTAAATTCATGACCAGGCACTTTTTCAAATCATGTACAAAACTGCTTTAAATGGGGATAAAAACAACTAGTGTGTCTTCTTGCATCTAAAACAGACTGGTGACTTTTAATGTGAAGATTTCGTCAAAAGATCATGTGACTCCACCTACTCTCTAATTTTGATCCCAAGGCTCATAGACCTTGTGCATTGATGACACACTGACGTCATCCTTTGAGAAGAACAATAGAGCACATCAGGGTTGTTTGATTTTAATTGCACTGATTAAAATCATGATTTTAATTGAAAAAAATCATGATTTAATAAAAAAAAAAATTTGATTTAAATCGATTTATTTGATTTAAATCACTGATTAAAATGATGATTTTAATTGAAAAAAATCATGATTTAATAAAAAAAAATTTGATTTGAATCGATTTATTTGATTTAAATCACTGATTTAAATCATGATTTTTTTAAAAAATAAAAAAAATCAACAACCCTAGAGCACATGGCCATAAGATTTTGCCCTGCACATGTAGCAGACAATGCCCATATTCAACTGATTGACAAATCAGCTGTTTGCATTTGTCAATGCTGGTATGTTTTGCCCCAAAGGAGGGCTCTGTGACATCTTAAGCACAAGGTGTATTTACTTAATTTGTATACATGTATATATATATATCTTTTAGAATGGAGTGTGGAACTTTACTTCCTCTATTTACAAACACCTCATTTGAATACAAAGCTGGTTTCAGTTCATTTCCATTTTGTTTTACAGGGCACCCAAATGTGGGTAAATCATCTCTCATCAATGGACTGTGTGGTCGAAAAGTCGTCAGTGCCTCCAGAACACCGGGTCACACCAAACACTTTCAGACCATCTTTCTCACCCCAACAGTCAAACTTTGTGATTCTCCAGGACTTGTATTCCCATCTTTAGTGGACAAACAATTACAAGTAAATGTTACATTACCCTGTCAAGTATCTTCTATCACTTTGGTTTTAGTCCCTAAAATTTGCTATGGCCTTAGTCAAAATTTGGTTTTGTCTGATATTGTCAATTGTAGACAGTCTTTGTACTTTTTAAATATTTTCAGTTTTTGCTTTTACTCGGATTGCCATGTTAACACATTTTGTATTAAGAATCTTCAACTGAGTTTTGACTAAATTTGTGATCTGACCATTACATTGGTCAGAATTTGTGGATTATTGGTTCTGTTTTAGAAAAACTCTTATTCTCAAAATAATTTTAATAAAAAGTTACATGTCTTTGTGAAATCGAGCTGTGGAAATTCTTTGCAAGGAAAGGTATGTCAAACTTTTAAACCTTTTTTTTGTTTTGATTTCCTTAAATCAGGTAATTGGATCTGTTTACAATAGCTTGGGTCCCCGGTGGGCTGGGGGTTGTCGAATATGCCCACAGTATTTCCTGCCTGTCATAAGGGGAAACAAAAGGGAAACCACAAACTTGAACTTGAACCATACTTGAAAATAAATTTAAACTTTTGAACTTTTTATCAAGTCAACAGACACCATATAACACATCTGTGTTGGTGTGTCATTAAATCTCATCTAACTAACTAACTATCTACATTAGCTTGGATTTAAAGTATTTTGTTTTGACATTGTAATCTTTTTCTTGCTTTTAGATCCTCTCTGGTATTTATCCGATAGCTCAGGTGAGAGAACCATACACTCCAGTTGGTTATTTGGCTCAAAGGATACCATTGGTCAGAATTTTAAAAATTACCCACCCTGATATGGATGACTCACCTGCTTCTTCTTCAAACCCTCAATGGTCAGCATATGATATTTGTGATGGTATGTTAGACATTTTTAATATTTTTGCCTTAGTTAGGATGTAATGAGAACTAAATGTATGCGTTTTAACAGCTGTGTAACACCTACTGTAGCTGCTGTACTACCTCATTGCAGGATTCAGAGAACATACATGCACAGCTAACATCATATGACTTCATTTTTCAACAGTGAGCCTTGTGCTTGGGAGCCTTGTGAAGGTCACTGGTCCTGTTTCTGTAATTGGAAGATGGGAGGAGTGGGGGGGTCATACTGAAGGCTTTGAAAATGGAACCTGCTGCCATAGTGCTTGGTGTGCAATACAAGCAGTGGAGTAGGGAAAACAAGCCAGTGAGACACAACTGGAAAGAGAGCCATAAACAGTTGAACTTGAACATTAGTGATCACTGGGGTTTTTACTTAACATTTAATTGACATGCAATCTTGTAGCAATTAATTGTTAAACAGTCACAGCCCTACAATTTCTTGTCAATTTTGGTATACTGTTTTTAGAATTGTGAAATTAAATACAGATGGAGATTTATCACCATAGACAATTCCACTTCTTCTACTGTTCTTTCTGTTTACTACAGCTGTCCTACCTCTCACATCCATCTAAACTCATCCTCATCCAGGCACAATTAGTCCATTGCTTCAGGGCATATCCTGGGGAGCATACAAGGCCCTATTATAAATCAGGATGTTTATCAGTGCATGCTGAGTAGTATGAGCTACTATGCATTTTTTAAATTTGTTGTCAATCAAAATGCTGTACCCATTGAGAATTTTGAATTGGCTGCTTTTAATCTTAAATGTTGTACCTATGGATGTTATAATTCAATTGACTTTGTCTTTGAAGTTCCTTCTGAAACTTAAGTTGCACATTCTGTTTGATAAATCTGCCAGGACCCCACCCTATAGTGCAGGTCTCTTTCCAGGTCGTTTTTTTTTTATTTTTCGTTCATTGAAATCATCATTTTAATGAAAAAAAAACCCTTGTCTCTTTAGAAGTGCAATCCTACTACTGTTTGATATTTTATTGTGTACTTTCTTAGAAAAAGGTACATGTTAATTCTATTTTCCTTGGCATAATTAGGTGGGGTCGAACCTTGTCAAGACAGTCAATGTCATTCATTTGCCTATTTATTCAAACCTTTTTATCCTTCTGCTTGAACAGCTTGGGCTGAGAAAAGAGGATTTATGACTGCAAAAGCTTCAAGAAGAGATGTTTACAGAGCTGCTAACAACATACTAAGGTTAGCAGTAGAGGGTAAATTGTGCATGAATATGGCACCTGTTGGCTACCATTCAAATAAAGGTAAGGAAAAGTTTGAAACTGCAAACTTCGACCTTGGCAAACATTTTCTCACACATGTTTATGTTTTATGTTTTTTTTATGTTTAGGTTTGGTTGTCAAATATCATTTATGATAAATAATTTTGTCCAGTCATGCATGATGAGTCTTAACCTTCTTTTTATATTCATTGACAAAGAATATTGGGAGGACCACCCAGAGACAAGAGAGATCATTAGCATGCAGGAACAATTCAAAGAGCTGAATGCTAGAGAAGATGACCAGTCAGAGTTTACTTCATCAGAAGAAGATGGGGGGGCAGATATTGAGAGCGGCCAGTCAACATCAGATGCAAATGTAGGAGAGGAAAAAGTTGTCACAAAGAACAAATTTTCTCTTTTGCAAGATTACTGAAATTGAACTGGAATTTAACATTTGCATGAAGAGTTTTTCGCGCAGCAGAGGAGCAATAATTTTCCTTATATATTGGAGAACTCTCATTACTTTCAAGGATATGTTCAAGGATGTCTTGGACATGCTACGGGCACATGAAATGTGTGACTTTATTTACATTTCTGATGATTAAGACTGGATGGTGTCTTTTCGTCCTCTTTATATGGCATACACAGAGACTTTTGCTTTATTGTGTTGTGCGTGTAATTAAGATGTCATCCATAACTACCAACATATTTTAAAGTTTGCTGAAAGACTTCCCCTAACACTGCAGTGGCACCAGGGTTTCAAAAGTGGAGGAGCAAATTGGGGTCAAAGGAAAATCTTGATTGCAAAAAAGTGTTTGGGCATTGTATAAAAATAAGTACAAAGCACAAGTTCTTGTGTTCAAGTCCAGGAGCTCCCATAACACCACTCCTTGTGGAGGTCCAGGGTGCTAAGTCTCTGGAAGCTTTGATGAAAATTAAAGTCACAGGATAGGTATATTTTGCTTAAGCAGAAGAGCTTCAGGGCCTGCTAACGTATCCTGTTTGGTAACCTGGGAAAATCCAGGGGGCAGGTCCCCAGCAGTGTAAGATTTTCTGTCTAGGTGACACTGTATAACACCTTCGTGTTGGTTTGTCATTAAACCCTTTCTAACTAGCTAACCAACCATGGGGCGGGTCACCGATGAGCTTTAAGGTTTTAGTATATCTCTGAATGAAAAATTATTTCTCAGGACAGATATATTTGGTTCAGGAGTGGGGGACATCTAGGTTTTGGAGTGGGGACACCTAGGTTGGGGAGTGGGGGACATCTAGGTTGGGGAGTGGGGACACCTAGGTTGGGGAGTGGCAGATGTTCCCTTTCTGCAACCATTGCCCCATTACACAAAACCAGCCCCGCAAAAGAGTGATTACATCTGAAATTATCTTCCATGATGGATTTTATGTACGTGCGGCCTAAGGTCTGAAGTCAACCTCGACAAACAACAGCCTAGATTGTTTACTGGATAAATTATGGCTACTGTATCAACTGTAAAATTTCAGAACCAAGGAAAAATTTTTGTTTATGTATACTGAATTGACTTTTTCTAGTGATGTGGGACAGAGTTTGTCAAAGTCAAGTAGAGCATTTTGAATGCAATTCTTTATTTAATGAAATATGTGTCAGTAAGGTAATGATACTTGGAATACTTTCATGGGAGCAGAAAGGAGAGGAGGGGATGAAGGTAAAGTGGAGGCACATTTGTTCAAAATTATGTTGATTTTCTAAAAAGAGATGACCCAATGAAGAGAAGAAGCCTTCATCTTTGATTAAATAAAAGCTTCTCATATACCTAACTAGCCCATTTCCTTTTTTCGAAAGGAAGGTATTATTCTTTTTGACAAATACATTGCACAAAGGAGAAATTACTATGTAATTTACCTTTGACAAATTTGTACAAGCAGTTAAGTAAACAGTTTTGGACAATAGACACAATGACGTCAAATTTTAATGTGGAAATTTCTATGCACGTATCTTTGTTGAACATGACAACAGGAGCAAAACAAACCAGCTGTTCTAATTTTAAGATTAAATCTGGAATTTGTCCACATCTCTTCAAATCAAAACTAAAGCATAGCTGTTGTGCTTTACCAATGATGAATATCAGATACTGTAATCCCTTACTTCTACCTGTCAGTAGACACAATCAGTGCTAAGCAAATTTGCGAGGTGGGTTTTAACATTGTCAGCCAATTATCTTCTAGGGGTGTGGAGGTGCACTTCATGGAGGTGTGGAAGGGAAAGCATATCAATGTCATTCATTTCACAGCAATATTGTCATTATTTTTTTTTTGAAGCAAGTATGCTTGCCCTACTCATATGATCTTTGTAACCATTGAAGTAAAAATCTGTCTAACAATAAGTTAATGTGAAGGGATAACATTTGCTTGACAGCCAATCTGAAGTAAGTATAGCAATACAATATATTTCCACTTTGGCATGTGAAAACTATTTCAAAATGTATCTACTTTCTTGCCTTGAATATCTTTATCCTTTTAAAATTAGTCATTATGATTTTTGTTTTAATCGCAGGTATCTGTGATCACATACCAGCTTATTAGGCGCCATGGTCAGTGGCCGTGCTGGGGGACAAGAGGGGGCATTTGCCTTCACTTGTTTTCCTAGCCCCTTACTTGCCCCCCTTCCCACCCCACCCCCCAAGGTAGATCATTTAAAAGTTGGGTTTATCAGAAAGATAAAAATTTACCCCACCTTAGAGTTAATTTTCCATCCAGAAATGAGCCAAAACCTCAGAGCTCTCTTGGGCTTTAACTCCACCCTCAGTAACGGGCCCTTTAGGCTTGTTTTCACTAAGCGCCCGAAAATGTGTGCCCCCACTAGTTTGCCCCCATCCCCCAGTTTTGACATTCGCCGCTACTGGCCAAGGTGATGCCTTGGACTGTCAACTCACATGCCTCAGTAAGTTGCATGATTGCATCATAGCTATTCAGTAATAGATGTATCAAAATATTTTCTCAATGGGTTGTAAACTACCCTATTAAACAAGAAGTATTTTATGACGTTATAGTCTCTGAAAAACCTGAAGTGTTACGAAGCACACCAAATCAGAAAAGTTGCGTGTAGAACCCTTTTCATGTGATGTAATACTTTGGTGCGGACGGCCATGTTGAAGGTAAATTTGGGCAGAATACCTTTGTGCTGCAGGGTACAGGTAGGAGCACGCAAATATACAGAATAGTGCGTAGAAAGCAGTGACATCTCTGCTCAATGCAGAGTGATGATTGTACTCTTTGCTTATATTTTGATATCCTCACACCTGTTCTCGAATGTCCAACTTCTCTTATTGCAGTTCAAAAGTTAGGGTTCCGTAAATAAGCAGAATAGCTACTGAAAATATCGAGATAGCTTAAAAGTGGGGGGAGGGAATTTTTTCAGGGGGTTCTCTGAACATGCAATGGCAACCTTAAACATTCTAAGGGTAAAAAAGAAACCCAGGAGTGAATTCCCCACCTCACCTGACCTGACCTGACCTCACCCCAGTCACTCGAACTGGAGATTTCTCAAGAAGAGAAAACGTGACCCATCTCATATTCAGTATGTGAGTTGGCTTTATTGGGTAGATGATTCCTACTGCTTTTGGTTGCTGTCAAAGGTCATTTGAGGTCACTAGAGATAACACTGCCCAAACTTAGAAAGTTATGAAGTTTGTTTTTACATTTTTGGGCAATTTACAAGGCCTACCTTAAAAGACGTTAACTTTGCCCTCTGAAAAAGTTTTTCTCTCCAGTGCTTTGTCTGGCTCTAGGCCTCAATGGCTTTTTAACACAATTATCTCAAGATGGCGATGATGAACACTAATTGTACTGGGATTTTGAATTTGCAGTGTTGAAAGGGATACCCTATTGTTTTCGGTGGAGGTCAAAAGCCATATGAGACCAGTGGCTGTTAAACTGTGAAAACCTCAAATGGCTTGTTAAAATGATATCTCAAGATAGGCCATTTGAGGTCATCAAAAATTAAAATCTTGCTAAACACAATGCGAGGAAGAGTTTGTTTTTTTGGTGCAGATCAGCGACCATGGCAGCGCAACAGATGATAAAAGGTATCTGAGATCACCAGGGGTTAAAATTTGGTTATCATGATACCTTCAAGCAGGAAAGTTGGAAGAGTATCATAGTGTGTAGTGTGTCGACGCAGATATTTTCTTTTCCAAATTTTTCTTCGGCAATTAACTAAGCCTTTGGGCTCACTGGTTTATTAGCCAAAAATCACAAGTCGTTGAGGAACAGGCGGCGCTTGAAATGTGTATGCATCCTCCACAAACTAGTTCCTTCCTTTAGCTCTATCCATTGTTAAACCTCGTGAGGGAGGCTGATGTATCGCCCTATGTAGGGAGACATCAAGGGGAGGCTAAGGCTCTGTCCACTGTTTAACCTCTTTAGGGAGGCAGATGTATCGCCCTCTGTAGGGAGACATCAAGGGGAGTCTAAGGCTCTATCCATTGTTAAACCTCGTGAGGGAGGCTGATGTATCGCCCTATGTAGGGAGACATCAAGGGGAGGCCAAGGCTCTGTCCATTGTTAAATCTCGTGAGGGAGGCTGATGTATCGCCCTATGTAGGGAGACATCAAGGGGAGGCTAAGGCTCTATCCATTGTTAAACCTCTTTAGGGAGGCAGATGTATAGCCCTGTGTAGGGAGACATTTAGGGGAGGCTAAGGCTCTATCCATTGTTAAACCTCGTGAGGGAGGCAGATGTCTCGCCCTCTGTAGGGAGACATCAAGGGGAGTCTAAGGCTCTATCCATTGTTAAACCTCGTGAGGGAGGCAGATGTCTCGCGCTCTGTAGGGAGACATCAGGGGGAGTCTAAGGCTCTATCCATTGTTAAACCTCGTGAGGGAGGCTGATGCATCGCCCTATGTAGGGAGACATCAGGGGGAGGCTAAGACTCTATCCATTGTTAAACCTCGTGAGGGAGGCAGATGTATCGCGCTCTGTAGGGAGACATCAAGGGGAGTCTAAGGCTCTATCCATTGTTAAATCTCGTGAGGGAGGCTGATGTATCGCCCTATGTAGGGAGACATCAGGGGGAGGCTAAGACTCTATCCATTGTTAAACCTCGTGAGGGAGGCAGATGTATCACCCTCTGTAGGGAGACATCAAGGGGAGTCTAAGGCTCTATCCATTGTTAAACCTCGTGAGGGAGGCAGATGTCTCGCCCTCTGTAGGGAGACATCAAGGGGAGTCTAAGGCCCTTTAAAAGGGCAGTTTAGGAAAAAATTCAATTTTCACATGTGAAAGAAGAACCAGATCTACACTGCTGGGTGAAATTTCCATTGAAAACTGGACATGTGTTCTCGAGATATCAGCAAATAAAGTTGCTAGTTTTTTTTCCAAAGTGAGCTTGAGAGCAGCAGAAATTATATCACTTCCTCACATTGACAAGGAATGCTTTGTTTCTCTTTGTTTTGTTTTTTTCAGACTGTTGTGTTGGCCTTAACATTAATAGGAATAAGACCCACCTGGAATGCAAAATTTGAAAATTTCTCATTCCACTTATGCCCATGGGCGTCCGCAAGTATGGGCAAGGAGGGGGGCACTCCCCCCCCCCCCCGGAAATTCAAAAATTTGAAAAAAACCTATTGTCAAATAATAAGGCTAATCGCCATGCACTTAAATACCCTCCTTGACATTCTACTTCAGAGAGTTTACCTTGGGAATTCAAGCAGACAGGTTCTGACAGCTCAGCCCCATTAGGTGGACGTTCCCACACAATAAATTCGATGTCCTGTCAGATTCTTGACACTTATAGTTTCGATGAAGTCCATCCAGTGACATAGCCAGTGTCTTCCCCAAATACAGAAATAGAGGTCGCCAGTCAGCGTCCTACTTCTTGCAAACTTTTCTCATTGGTCATTTGTTAGGCATGTGCATGTCTTAGTCCAATCAGGATTCCCCGTCCCATAGTTTGCAGACAACTCTGTCTGGAAACCACCTTAGCACTTTTAGGTAACTCCCTTCCTGGAGAGAGTAGGAAATAGACAGCCAAACAGAAAGGATCAACTCAAGAAACACGCACAGCTCCGCGGCCTTTGCCGCTGGGCCAAGCCTGCTGGACTCTACCAGCTCTTCTTACTTTCTTCGAATTTTCCTTTAACCTTGGAGTAGTTTATAGGAATCAGTTTTTACATTTAAAGGAAGGAAACTTAAGTTTTGAGACAGAAGTCCGTTTCTCACCGTTTAGAGTAGAAGCTTGTTACTCATCATGTAGATTAAAATCAATTCATACTCAACATGTGACAGTGTTTAATCAAGTCTATCCTGTCAGCTCTTGATCGATCAGAGAAAGGGATTTCTTTTACACTTAGAATAAACATTAGTCAACTTTAAAGCTTTGTTTGAGTTTTCTTTCTTGAATCTCTTTTCTTAACGTACTACCCCCTAGCCTTCACGATGTGATTGGCCCAAACAACGCAACATGGTGGAGGAGCGGGCTCGGAAGCAAACAACGCAACATGGTGGAGGAGCGGACTCGGAAGCAAACAACGCAACATGGTGGAGGAGCGAAAGTGAACAAAATAATATTTTTGAGGATCAGAGTTGTAAAACAACGTCGGAAACTCAGTTACAACGCAACTTTATGGTTCTAAATATTTTGGAGGAACGGAACTAAATAACACAACCTTTTTGTGAGAATTAGAGCAAAAATTCACAGTATTTTGGAGGAACGCAGCACTTTGCAAAAGCACAACAACACAAAATGGTTTTAACCACACCATCCTGGCGTATGCAGCAATAGAAACCTTTAACTGCCTAGTTTTGGCCACCCGCCCAAATTTGATACTCATCTGATCTTCTTTTACCATAAAGATTCTTCTTGTCCTGTCGGCACCGTAACGCTCATCTGGATTTCTTTAAACCTAGACGTTCTTCTTGTGATATTGGAACTGCAACTCTTCTCCGGCTCTCTTTAGACTTCGACGTTCATCTCGTTCAATTGGAACCACAACGCAGCGATCTCATGGTATTTTTTTCATTCTCCAAAGCCTAGAACGGCTCCTACTTTTAAGTGACAACAACCGCCTTGACGCCATGTTTACGCTACAGTTGATAACTAGCACCAGCTCTTTCCGAGGAACTTCGGTTCATCTTAATTTTGACCGTCCTGCTTGGTAGACGCGATATAACTTAAGCAATCTTCATCCATGTTTCGTTTCTCATATGTGCCACCCAGCCAGCCTTAATTTCTTCGCGCTTCAGATGTCAGCCCGAAGTACAAGAAGACGTCACCAATCGAGTTATAAAATTTATGGTGAGTTGTGAGGCATATTTTACCCCGGGTGGTCCCCTTCCCCCATGTAATTAAACTTAATCGTGCTGCACCTTTTTCAGTCTGACTTGGTTTTTTTATTTACCCTTACATTGCGTAATGTATAATTGTGTTATGTTTGAACTTTAATAAGTGTCCAATATTTTGCTTTCACACATTATCTAGAAAAGTATGAATTGTTCATGCAGTTTTTTCCTAAAATTGCGCTACCTCAGTAGTTAATGTTAATGAAGGCCAAACACAAATCAATGATCTTTCGGTAGCAGTAAGTCTGCAGATTTCACTTTCTAGTCTTATTTATTGTACGAAGTATTTCATGCTGGTTATCACATACCAGTAGGAAGAGTCACTTTATTATGCGAATTTATGAAATGAACGGATCGGTAAATGTTCACCGTGTCAGTTACTTAATTGTGATGTGAACTAATTGTAGACCCAATCATGTGCGTATATTTTTTTTCGTTTGTGGCAAGAGTAGCCAAATATATAGAGGAAGTTCTTACGCATTTGCGGTATTTTTCAACTTTCATGGGAATTAGCCAGCCCAAAAAGTTTCAGGAGCTGTCCTCGACAAGTTAACCAAATTTTGCTCTCGGTAATTACTACCTTGCTCATGAAATGCAGGTACGAGACAGCACATAGTTGGTTTAATGTAAAAGTTTGTCCTGTCCGTGTGTAGTAGGGGGCGCAACCATTTAGTTTTTTTTTCTTGAGTGTGTTTTCAAAGAGTTCACAGTGGAAATGGGGTTGTCAAAGTTTTGCCACTGCAAGGAGTTGCGTCATCGTCCAGATACTTTTATATAATTGGGTCTTCAGTACTCCGAATTTCGATATTTGCATATGAGCAATATAAACGTGCGAGATTGCATCAAATTTCATATAAAATACATACGTATACTATGAATAACAGAAATGTAATTTTGTAGGAATATGTGAATGTGACTCCACATTTTAAAGACAAATTTTAGTAAACTCGTACAATGTAGTTCGGAAAGAGGAATGATTCAGTATCATTGATAATCTCTGAAATTTCAGTGACAAATATTTAGACTTACTAGTAGCTAGCCATTCATAATCTTAACATCACAATGGCCACCCTAATGATCAAGTATAAACTTTGTGGTGTAGCTTTTTTCCACATAATGATAATTTAGGATAGTATTTCAGTTTTGTCAGACCATCAGATTAAGGAACAGTTTTTACATGTTTCGCATTGTGCCTTTGAATAAAAATACAAATAGAGAACGTGTTTTACTTTGGCCAACTTGGAATAAAACTTTGCAGTTTCCCTTACCAGGCAACTGTACTAATTAATATAGCCTGCTCTCCCATCACTTGTTTATCCCAACTTTCAAGGCCCTCCTTTTAAGCAGTTTTTTCTCGAGACAATGCATTCGTATCTGCTCACGTTCCCCTCTCTGGTCAGAATAGGTATCAACTGAGGCACATTCATCAAATTTTTCGACCCTTCCAACCACAATTTAATGCAGGTCTATTGTAATGTATAGGCCTAATAGTTTCAACGATGGTTATTTGGCGGTGCATAATAAACAGAGAGCGACATCTAAAATTTTTCAAGTATATATCATGATTAATATCTCTATTTCATTTTATATAAACGTTGCATTACTTACGAATTTGTTTCATCTTTCCTGCATTATAATTTCGTTATTTTGAGCTTTTCATCACTTAAACAATGATCGAGTGCCAAACCTTCCGTAAAGGTCAAAGTATTCTGATTCAGGTGATTTGTATTTTATGCCGACGCTTACGTTCTATAACCAGTATATTATAGGGCGATTCGAAGTTAATTGTCACCATAGGTCAGCAAACTTTCGTTGTGACCTTAATGTGTCAAAGTGAATTGAGAGTTGCATACTGTTTTATTGTCTTTGGTTGAACTTTGTGTAAAATTGTTGGAGTGAGTATACACTCCCTAACAGTGAAGATTACGCTTAAAATTTTGAAACCAAAATGTTGACATAACTGGAATGTGTTTGTTACTAAAGTTTAAAAGGTCGTGAATTGCTTTCAAAGTATTTTTGCAGTAAACTGTATTCGGTTCAATTTATAATTCGTAGGAGGAATCTTCTGGACCGTTCCTTCCAGATGTTGCGATTCCGGGTGTATTCCTACTAGGTTGTCCGTATTCAGTATTAAACTGTCATGATCTGATAGCACATGAAATTGTACCTACTTCGTATTTATACCATGTATTCAATGATTTAAGTAATTTTCATTATTTTCTTGTGCATGCTATGATCAAGTTATGTTATTATTTTTTTTGCTCGTTTCTATTGGGTTTCTCCCCACAGGTCTCTGACCTAGTCCAAACCCCTCCCACCTTTCTTTTGCCTCACAGCGCACTATTTTTTTGTTGCATGGTAAATGAAATGTTATCATAATGATATTTTCAATGAAACATGATTGACGTTTTTTCACTTATTGCTTATTTCAACAGGTAAATTTTTCAAACTATGTTTTCAAAATTTGAAATTGCGAGGGGGATGTCAAATAATAAGGCTAATCGCCATGCACTTAAATACCCTCCTTGACATTCTACTTCAGAGAGTTTACCTTGGGAATTCAAGCAGACAGGTTCTGACAGCTCAGCCCCATTAGGTGGACGTTCCCACACAATAAATTCGATGTCCTGTCAGATTCTTGACACTTATAGTTTCGATGAAGTCCATCCAGTGACATAGCCAGTGTCTTCCCCAAATACAGAAATAGAGGTCGCCAGTCAGCGTCCTACTTCTTGCAAACTTTTCTCATTGGTCATTTGTTAGGCATGTGCATGTCTTAGTCCAATCAGGATTCCCCATCCCATAGTTTGCAGACAACTCTGTCTGGAAACCACCTTAGCACTTTTAGGTAACTCCCTTCCTGGAGAGAGTAGGAAATAGACAGCCAAACAGAAAGGATCAACTCAAGAAACACGCACAGCTCCGCGGCCTTTGCCGCTGGGCCAAGCCTGCTGGACTCTACCAGCTCTTCTTACTTTCTTCGAATTTTCCTTTAACCTTGGAGTAGTTTATAGGAATCAGTTTTTACATTTAAAGGAAGGAAACTTAAGTTTTGAGACAGAAGTCCGTTTCTCACCGTTTAGAGTAGAAGCTTGTTACTCATCATGTAGATTAAAATCAATTCATACTCAACATGTGACAGTGTTTAATCAAGTCTATCCTGTCAGCTCTTGATCGATCAGAGAAAGGGATTTCTTTTACACTTAGAATAAACATTAGTCAACTTTAAAGCTTTGTTTGAGTTTTCTTTCTTGAATCTCTTTTCTTAACGTACTACCCCCTAGCCTTCACGATGTGATTGGCCCAAACAACGCAACACTATTGTTGGATAATGGGCCAATCGTATAACGAAGGCTTAGGTAGGGGATCTAGGCCTAGCTGATAGGCGTTGAAGTTGTGTAGCTCCGCACAAGAAAAAAAGTTCACAGAACTCATAAACTTGATTAATTCTTCTTGATTATTACTGATTCCATTTCTTCTTCCTTCAAAAATTATCTTTAATCAGAAGCCGGTAAAAAAGGTGACAATTACTATTTACAGGTGAGTTAGTGCATCGTCTTAGAGGTCTGCAGCACAACTGACTAGCTGCGGGCTGCGGGGTTTCCTAGTGCGTTCGAGCCACGAGGGCCATGCGAGATGAACAGAACTAAAAGCTGTAACCCGATTGGATAAAAGTTGTGACGCACACCTAAGATGAATATTATAAATATGATGAAATCATATCAACCAATGAGGAGGCTGCAAGTGAGTGAAATTGGCCACACCTTGGAAATGTGGGTTACAGCGTGCACGTGGAACTACGGCAATGCCATATGTCACGTCCACCGGTAACACGTGACGGGAAACAGGAAGGGCCCTGGGAATCTACAACAAAAGGAAGGGCGAGTTGCTCGTAAACAACAAGATGGCGTCTGCTAAAGGTCATGGAGAGTGCATCATACTACATAACACTATAAAAAATCAAAGCAAAAACCCGAACAGAACGTGTTTTTCAAGTGTCTATGCGAAAAATAGGCTTTAGAAGTGCCGTTTCCGGCGATCTGGGAGGCATATTGGGCTGAAATTTTCGCATGCTTTGTGTCAATTCATGGTGACTTGGAGTATTTGCCCCCCCCTACAAATCCCCCCCCCCCCGACCTTTTTTCTGCGGACGCCCATGCTTATGCCAACACATTTTGAAAATTTGGGAGTGTTGACGAGAATAAAAGCGTTAAAGTTTAAAGAAAAACAAAAGACTGTCCATTAATGTGGGGATGTGATTTCATATGTGCTTGCTTCACGTTCACTGTTTGTTGAAAATATGACAACTTTATTTGCTTATATCTTGAGAACCCTACATCGGTTTCCTATTCAAATTTCACCAAATGCTTAGAACAAGTTCCCCTCTGACATATCAAAACTTGATATTACCTTGAACCTTTCTTTTAAAAGATGCAGTTTAGAAGGGAACTCTCTCCATACCACTGTATCCGCCACCATTAGAAAAGTTGATCGACTGAAAATTTCCTAGATCTACTACGTATCGACCCTTAAACTTGTCCCAAAAAGGGGGTGATTCAACACAATGTCTAGCTGAACTTCAGTAAACCAAAATGCTCTTACAGTTAGGTCGCTTTTTCATCTTTAGTTCTCTTTTCCCTTCATATTACACAAGGGCATAAGTTTGACAGTTCTTTTTCTTTTGCGTATGACGTAATTTTCGAGAAAAATAGAACTGTGTAAATGCGAAAACGACGTTCTGTTTTTTCTTCTTTTTTCCTCCTTATATCTGACTCGTTCATCATGATGGGCAGGAAACTTGAGCCTCCTCTATCAATGCAAGTTTTGTCATGATCAATATTTTGCTCAAAATTTGGTTACCATTTGCTAGCAATTTATAACTGTCGGCATAGTATGGCCATGTGAACATTATTTACATAAAATGCACGTTAACAGTTTTTGTCTGATTAATGGACACTTTAAGTTAAAGGGTGGTAATAACGAACTTGGTGTAGAAATGGATACCTTGAGTAGCATACGTAATCTTCAATTGCTATATCAATTTAGGTTTACGTATACACATCTGAAAAAGAATAACCTTTCCATGCCGTACTTGGTTTCACCAATTGCTTCGCACATGCCAGTGGCACACATTCTCTTGCAAGTCAGTCATGCAAGTGAACATTGAAAGGGTGAAGTTAATGGTGGACTTGAATAGCTCGGGTGTGCTTTCAGTGTAATTGGGAGGTTCAGCTCAGTTTCGTGCCCCTCTGCCAATTTTGGAAAATCTAGAAAGCATGAGGGGGTTTTCCCTTCTGTGTTCCACTACGCAGAGCCATATAGCAGGATTTTAATTGCCTCCAAGACTTTTCAACAATGGCATCAAGAAATCGAGCACATTGTTTAAACAGAGCGCTAGCTTCATTAATATTTGTAGGTTGATATAAAAGAATTACCACTACAAAGTAATATGAATATCTGTATACTTCATGAAATGGCCAATAGGAAAGGTGAAACTGTTCTTTGAATTAATCCGAAGAATTATAAAGTTGGACTATACTTATTATTTTCCAACTGTGAACTTTTTGCAATATCCGACATACGTCGCAGCCACACTGCAACGAACTCGTATCGGATTCCGATTCGATTATTGTGAGTTTTTATTAAAATTTTCGTTATTTCTAGTTAGGAAGAGCCAAAAACTTGTCTACCAGTGAAATGTATGATTTTTATTAAAGGTATATGAAAATGAAATGTTAACTGACATTTTAACTGATACCTACAAACAGGTTTTATTGGACGCAGGCGTATAGTCCGATAAAAGCCGTCCGTCGATGTGACGTCACGAAATAATTAGTATATATGGGAATTTTCGCAGTCCTGCGATGCAAATTATAGGCCCCACATTAACACAAGTTAGCACATTTTAAGTTCTTCGCGACCAGAGAAGGAGAAAACTTAAATATAAACTCACAAATATCGGATCGGAATCCTGAGTATCTCTTATCTAAGTATCCCTTATTTAGAATCCTGCTTCTGATTAATTAAACACTGACCGGTTATTCTGGAACACATCGGCAGCTATGATGATTTGCAGAAACAACCTCGGGCAGACACGTACATTTTTTCCAGATGAGTATACTGGCGAATACGGCAGTCAAGTTATGGTGAGAAATTGCTGGGGTCCAACAGGCCTTAATTTAGGAGCACATGGATACTATGTTATTACCAGATTACCAATACCACAGATGACTGCAATCTTATGGCAAGCCGTTTTAACATTAACCTCGGAATTCCACTTAAAAATTAAGTGAACTGCATTCCACTTAAGCAAGATTCAATTACACTAAAGTGGGATTCATATCTACTTTAGCGAAATTCCATAACACTTAAGTGGAACTGAATTTTACTTAGGTGGAATAAAATGCATCGCTACCATTTTTTCAAGTCGAATTGAATTCCACTTCAGCGAAATTTTACTCAAATGGAATTCCATTTCACTTGAGAGGAATGCAATTTCACTTAGGTGAAATGCCAGGTCTATTTGACTTAGGTGAACTGTAATTTGCCAGCCACCTGGAAGACTTTGATTGGCAAAGCCAGAGCTCGCTAAATACGAACACTATATTTACAAACGATTACTGATTTTCAATGGCGGGGGTTCTTGTGAAATACCCTACGTAAATTACGCCAGTCTATGGCACGTTGAAAACATTTCAATTGAGGCTTAATAAGTTGACTCGCCATTCAGCGTTATTCAAGTGAGATTGTATTCTACTGAAGTAAAATAGAATTCAGCTTCAGTGAAATTCAAGTCCACTCAGGTGAATTTGAATTTCACTTAATTATAGCTAGGCTATTCGACTTGAGCAAAACACAATTTCAATTACCGGTAAGTGAAATTGTATTCCACTTAAGTGAATTTGAATTCCAGTCAAGTGAAATGCATTTCACAGTGAAATTGCGATGTAAGTGTTGAAATGGCTTGCCATACAGACAACTCCAAACCCCCAAGTAAGCAAGTAAATTTCAGGTTTTTAAGGAATACAAGTATACCTATCCATGGTGCAGGTACACGAAAGAAGAGAGAAAATGGACCCCGCATATGGTCGACTAATCTCTTCATCACATAGTTACCGGATTACCGGATTACAAGTATACGCATATTGTAACAATGCAAAAAGTGCACTCTCTGTTGGAGGAATAACAGACCAACATCACCAGATGCAAACAGCTAATTGGTCAAGTAATCGTACACGTAACTATTCTACTCAAGTAGTCCGAATTTTACTGTGCCCAACTGTTTAAGAAATGTTCTAAACAAAGCGATCATGACACCCATTAATCACTTCAGATTAATTGTTTTATAAACTTTTTTGATCAGAACCTTTTACAGCTTAGTTATTGTTACCGCAAGACAAAAGAAATGGTAATTGATTTTCGTTAGTTCCATTCTGCTCCAGACGTTATTATTAAAGACTGTCCTGTTTCATGATTGGCTGTTAAGGGTCATGTGACAATACTTATTGTCTTCAAATGTGAAATTTACTAGAAGTATTTGCTAAATTGAATTTGCAATATTGAAGTTATGCAATATTCTAAAACAAGGGCGTATAAAGGGAAATTTGTTTTGGGGGGGGGGGGCAAAATCAACTTGAGACCAAGACGTCTCAAATAGTGTCAGGGGATGCAAAATATTTTTTTTGGGGGGGGGCATGAGATGTGGTGACTGACTGTCCGAAAGACTATCTAAGCGGAGCGCCACCATCGGTTGGCGCGGAGCGTACAGAAAATTTTGAAAAATCGCGACCTCTCAGAAAGCTGTAAAATTGCATTTACCAGACTTGTAAGAAGAATGTAAGCAGTCTTCTTTTGGAACTTTCCTTTGCAATTAAATCTTCATTGTAACAAAAAGAAAATCAAATTGCAGAATGATCAGAAAATTTTATCGTTTTCTTTGTCGCAAAGTAAAATCTTCATTAAAAAGAATAGACCAGAACCAAATTTTTGTTTGACATGTTAAAGACGAACATATTCTAAGCACTCTGGTGTAGTTTTCATTCATTTCCCATTTTCGGTTCTCGAGTTATTAGCAACTGAAGTTGACACATTTTCTACAAAAGGTAAACTTGAACCAAGCAGGTGCTACATCATGTACTCATATTGATCATCAATGTTTTGTTTTGTTTTTTTTTTTATTTATTTTTGATCCTGCTGTTTGATCTTGAAATGATTAGGGATGCTATCTTGCCCTTAAGGCAAATTAAGTTTTTAAACTTCCATTGCTCGAGATGCACTTATGGCTACAACATATCACAGTTAATTTGTATAAATATGTTGTTAAATTTTAGAGAAAAACAATGTGAATACATGACATCACGTCTACTTGTTGCAAGTTCACTCTTTGCAGAAAATATGTCAATTTCAATTCTAATATCTCAAGAACCGAACACGGGCAGTGAGTAAAAAATTCCCCAGTAAGCTATACCTAGAATATATGTTCCTCTTCAAAATATCAAACATAAATATGTTCTGGACTTTTTTGTTTCAAGCAGCTACACACCGTTGGAAACAAATTGAAACCATAACTTTTCGAATCATATTAACTCATATGACCAGTGGTCGAATGAGCCTGTAAACCTGAACCGGCCACAAAGAAGCATTGGTAGCGCTATCAGCACCAATAACAATACTGATTCAGTACTGCTATTGGTGCTGGTAGCGCTGTCAACGCCTTTGGGCGGCCGGTACTGGCTAAAATTTTGATATAATTACGAACTATATCCTTGACAATTACGCTTTACTTTATACTTAATAACATATGACATTTGTATGAGAGAAAGGCTGGAATACTTTGCCCAGACTAAGAGAAAGGCTACTTTTTATTCATGTCATATCGAACAACGTTATTTTTGGAAAAATGAAGTGCCTCCCCCCCCCCCCTCCGTGCCCCTTGGGCGAGCCGCTAATGTTCTAAAAGATGTTTTGACTAGAAATAAAAAGGAAAATTGTGATACTAAGCTGTTGCTTCAAAATAAGTTGGGGATTGTTCCTGATCATTAAAGGAACTTGTTGTGGAGAGGGTGGGTAATTATAAAAAAGGGCAGGGTTGGGATGTAACGAGTTACAAGTAATGCCGTTACTGTAACGAGTTACATTTAGTTTAACAAAGTCATGTAACGAGTTATTTCTGTGAATGTGTAATGGAGAAATTAACGAGTTACTTTTCGGCGGTAATTTAACTGTAACTGCACGGGATTTCCCTCACGTTACATTTCCGTTTCATGCAACACAATGTTTTACTTTGCTTTGGCCTTTAATTTAAAAAGGTTAATCAATTATCATGAAAATCAGCAAATCGCGAGCCGGCAATTTTGAATTTAATTCTTGAAAGTAAAATGCAGTCATGAGCGATCTTTTACTGGTCCATCCATCAACTCATGCTCAGAGCGGGTTCCAGGCCTTGTGCTGGATGGCGAGATAATTTCGGTCCTATCAACTTCAAAAGCCAACTGACGTTCATGCAGTTCATAACTAGACTGTAGTACACACGGTGTGGGTTTTGCAATGTTATGTTTTGCGACATCGAGCACCGTAAAGGTAGCGGGCCATTAACTTCAATACTCGTTCCTGTGAAAATGTTTACTGACAGACAAAGCGCCATAAAAATTTTATGGGATGTTGTTTCTGACTGTGTTACTTACATAATATGATCATTTTCGCATTTGGATTTTGTAGACAATGAGTTGAAATGCAAACTGTGCAAAATTCAAGGCAATCCGACCAATTTAAGTCCCTTTTTTTATTGTATTACTCCGCTCTGTGAAATGCCGTTTTGGAGCTATTTTGGCAGGAAACACATCCCTATCACTCAAGGCTCTCTAGCTCAAGGATTCAACGGTCATGGTATAAAAATTCGAAATTGCCATGAAAACCTAGATTGTAAGCTACGATCAGAGGGGTGGCATGTCCTGTTTGAAAACATCTACTGGGAGCTAGGGGCACGGAAGTAGCCTAATTTAGTGTGAAAGCCAATGGGACTTATATAATTAGTGGCCCGCTACCTAAAGGTCGGCCGGCATAATTGTTTCCCAGGACGAAAGAGGGCATATCGACTTTTCAAAAATTTTTCAATTTCGTCAAAATCATGGTTATGGTCATTTCCCAGGTTAAGATTACGTCAACCAGGGATATTTGGCCTGTCCTTTCATAATCCGGTGTCAGAATTAGAAACAAAGGGTTGAAAAAAGTCATTTCGGAACTAGGGATGCGGCCTTTTCCAAGAAACTTATAGGTCTGTATGTATTGGAATGATTTGCCCTCATTCCTCCTGAGAAAAAATTACGCGGCCGTTCGCGGCTGTTGTAATAAATTCCAGCACACTGCGTGGCGCCTATTGATTAGCTGAAATTTCTAAACGGTTTGGAAGATTTTTTACGATAATCATTTGTCTACATTCTGGCCACCCAAGACTCAAATTATCTTGTATAAAGTGCACTGAAGAGAAGCATTAGGCAGTTGCCTTATTTGAAGAACTCGTAACAAGCCAACCTTTAGAGGGAAGCAGTGATAAAGTGATCATCGCAGCAGTGAGGGGGACAATAAAGAGAAAAATTTCTGACTCTTTGGCTACTGTGGGAAAAACCACCATCATCAATGAAGCAGACAGATTCATTGTACAGGAGCCAACCAACACTGCATCTAGGCTTCATCGGAGCTCTTGAAGCCGCTGTTTATTAACCCTTTGCCGTTGTTTGGGTCCTTTTGGACCCATGCGGAGAGCTCGGCTGTCACCCATCTTTACTATTTCACGCGGAGCTGGAAACTGCGAGTAGCTACCCGAAAATTCGGCCACAACAACGAGAGAGACAATAGTTTAAGGTCACGGGGTCAATGGCCTACGGAAGCCGATGCGAGGCGGGCTACGTCCGCTTTTCCGCCCAATCCCGAGGCGCGCAAATATAGCCCGATCGGAGCACAACGGTAAAGGGTTAAGTACAACACAGCACTTCCTGCAAGTGCTGCAGAAGAGAAACTATTCAGTATTGGTGGACAAATATCTGTCCCAAATCGTGCAAACATATCTGATGGTAACTTTGAAAGGCAACTGCTGCTGAAAGTAAACAAAGGTTTAACTAACAGATTAATAGTTGAAAAACATTGAATAATCAACAACCCAGTGTTCCTTTGAAAGATCACAAAACACAAACAAAGAAAGCCTAAAAGAGACAAATTAACCTCAATTCATTTTTCATCTCCTTACTGTAGCTATATTTTGTTATGTTTCGTTTCGTTTATTGTTTTATCACTTTTACATATAAACATACACATATAGAGTATAAACTGAACAAAAGAATATAAGGACATACAAAAGCGAAAGGAAGTGCACAAAAACCCGGGGGGGGGGGCTTGAAAACATGCACTCCCTGAGAAGAAAAAACAACAACAAGCACACAACTGATAAACACAAAAAAAAACTAATACAGTAGCAAAAAAGGGAGGTTACAATAACATAGCAGAGGTCAAAAAAAGAGAGATCTTTCCCAGCCTGGAAACCCGTCCCCCAAACCACACACCCCACCCGACCCCATCCTACCCTACCCAGTAACAACCGGCTGCGGAGAACAAAATGCTTAAGACCTTTAAAATGGCAAAACATGATTCTAAGAAGCCTACGGAATGAATTCAGTGCGTTACATGTGAGATGAAGCCTAGTAGTCTTGAATAAAATGGCGTGAAATGTTTTTCCTGAAGGACTGGATACTTTGTTTGGCTATGACAGAAGACGGGAGGGAATTCCAAAGCCGAATGGCTCGATTACGAAGGCAGTTGTGCTGTAAACAACTTTGAATAGTGTCCAGATGTAGGGATACAGATTGTCGAGTGTTGTGATTATGAACTGAGAAGTTGTGAGAAAAGTAATTTAAAAATTGATTGGGCAGCAGGTCGTGTAGCGAGCGATAGGTGAATGTGGCAATGTTGGTATTAAAAATATCAGAGAGTTGCAGAAGGTTTAATGACTTGAACAAGGAACTGGTATGGTCACGTGGTTTGGAGCAAGTGATGTGACGAATAGCTCTCTTTTGTAAGACATTTAAGTTATCGAAAAGAGTACGACTTGTACTGGACCAGGCAATGGAACAATAATTAAGATAAGGGTAGATTAAGCAAGGTAAATGGAACGAAGAGCATTCTTAGGTACAATATACTTAAGTCTTCCTAACATACCAACCACCTTAGCGATCTGGGACGAAATACTGCATACATGTTCATTCCAAGAAAGCTTAGAATCAATATGAATCCCCGGGAATTTAACATTATCCACACGTTTTAAGCAATTGCCATCAACAGAGATTTGAAAGTTGTGACCTTTGTTAAGAATGTCATTATTAAAAACAATAAAGTTCGTTTTTGCAACATTTAAAGAAAGTTTGTTCACAGTAAACCAGTCAAGGTAAAGTTTAAGTTCACGGCACACTTGCTCCTCTAGGCGCTGGGGATCAGAGTCACAAAAAATATTTTAGTGTCATCTGCAAACAATACAAGTAAACCATTCGTGGAAACATTGTCAATATCATTTACATAAATTATAAAAAAGAGAGGTCCAAGGATAGACCCCTGTGGAACACCACATTTTACTTTTCTAAGATCAGAATTAACACCATTGAGAGAAGTAAATTGTTCTCTATCAGAAAGGTAACTTTTGAAACATTTATACGATAATTTATTGAGCAGGATGCCATGGTCAATTGTATCAAAAGCTTTGGACAAGTCGCGAAAAATTCCAATAGAAGTCTGCCTCGTATAGCCGCGGCTATGTTTAAGTTATCCAGGGTATCTACGAGAGCGAGTTCAGTTGAACGACCGGGACGAAAACCGTATTGACAAGTTGTAAGTATGTTTTGCTTACTAAGGAATGAATAAATCCTATTGTACATGACTCTTTCTAAGATCTTTGACAAGCAGGGAAGGACTGAAATAGGGCGGTAATTTACAAACTTATGTTTGTCACCTTTTTTGAAAACAGGAATTACTCTAGCTACTTTCAATCTGTCAGGAAAAATACCCTGAGACAGAGAAATATTAAAAATATGGGTAAGAGGTTCGGCTACACAGTGAATTACCCTACGAACAATAGCTGGTCTCAAATCGTCATAACCTGCAGCTTTCCTGGGGTTTAAACACTCACGTGCAACCTTCAAGAGTTCATTTACGTGATTATGTAATTATTTCCTTTTCAAAATTGACTAGTTACAATCGCTAGAAAAGTAACTCTAACTAGTTACATTTTCAGGTTTGTGACTTGTAACTGTAACAAGTTACATTTTCTTTGCATTAACTGTAACTATAACTAGTTAGTATTATACTGTAACTGGAATGACCCTGTTAATAGGTTGGGGCTGTTTAAGATTGTGTCCTTTCCTGGCATGATCACATTGAAATGGTAAAGGAAAATCTTAATTTTAGGATGTATTTTTCATGTACATGTGTCATGAATAGCCGGGTTCAAAGTTGAACGCAAAATGCTCGTCATGTTTTATACGTCTGTTATCTGTTGGGTTTGGAAATATGGAAACATAGACCTATTTTGGTTTCGTGGGATGGTATTGTTAGAAAAGAAGATGAACAACGTATTGACACAATGATATAACAAGCAGGAGCCATGCAAGCGGCAAAAATCAGTCAACCATGGCGACATCCTACAAACACTTTTTTGAGGTCAACTTCGACAATATCCTGCCACCATGCGTAGGGAATAAAAATGAACAGCGGCTACGTGCACCTATAGGACAGTGATACCAGGACATGGTACGATGAGACTACCATTGCCTGGTTAATACAAATAGGCACCGTTCATCATTTATTTTACAATGTATTACATTGTATAAATTTAGTTTCAAAAGTCTTAACTTTGCTTGACACTCAATGGTTTCTTTAACCTTAAAAACTCTTTTGTCTTTTTCAACCTACTACCATGTTTTATTGTTTTGCTATTTTGTAAATTGTACTTGTGCACTGATGCCTGCTTTATATGTTTTTTACGATGTTTTAAGTTCATGTGCTATCTTTTTGAGAGCACATTGTGGGTTTCAATAAAGTTAACCCTATCTAAAGTTCAGTGGTGTTAGAACGTGTTTTTCGTCGAAAATGACGTCAAAGTGCCGTCAATGCATAAAGTCTATTAATTATGACGACACAAACCGGTACGCTCGTGTCAGCTATAGGTGTGTTCGATTTAGTGACTCGAACCAGCTCAAATGGCTCGAACAGCGATCAATCTTTCGGAAAAGTTATCTTTACGCAGGGGCGGGTTTTGATCTCTGAAAGAGGGGGCAAATTTGGGCTGACTACAAAACGGCACCGAAGGCGTCGCAGGAGCGCGAAGCGCTCCCCCTAACGGCGTGGGGTTCAGGGGCCCGCCGTAGGGTCCCCGGTGGGGTCCAGGCGCAAAGCCCCGGTGGGGTCCAGGGGAAGCTCCTGGGTATTTATGGAATTGTAGGCATTAAAATGATGCATTTTATCGTCAAATTTAAATTACATAAGATGGGCACTTAATAGAAAACAAATATCACAATTTGACTTTCTTCAATTATATCCTTACTCCATATGATTAAAGTCGGGAATCGATAATGCAGAGAGTGCGGCGAGGGAGAATGAATTTCTTAAAATTGAGGTTCTTCAGAGGCTCCCTCCTTGGTGCACCACATCTTCTTTTCAGAAAGCTAGGGGGCTTCTTGTGATGTGAATTCAGCCCTTGTCTATGATGGGACGCGCCAAGCGCGCCGAAAAAAGTAACGTTTAAGACATCTCAGTAAAGAAACTGAAAGAAAATTAGAGAGAGGATGGGTCACTTTTAACCTTAGCTGAATAACGGTGGCCCCCTAAAGACGTTTTTACTGAAGCACAAACATACTCTGGTTTCCTTTATAGTCTTTTTCAGGTGCCTTCCACAGAGCCGTTACCTGTAAAGGGGCGCACCGAGCGCTCCCCCAAAATGAATTTTTACTTCATCTCAATAGTGAAATTGAAATAAAATTAGACAAAGAGTGGTCCCTTTTCACTACCGCTGAATAAGGGTGGCCCCTGAGGATATTTGTACTAAGCAAAAACGTACCGTTGGTTTTCTATAGATTCCATTTCATGAGATTTTTATAGAGTCCTTAACTGTGATTGGACGCGCAGAACACGCCGAAAAATGGACTATTGAGACATCTCAATATAGAAATTAATGGAATTTAGAGAAAGGGTGGGCCCCTTTTCACTTCAGCCGAAAAAAGAGTGGAGCTCCAGATTCGGGACAAATAAGATCATCGTCCTTTCGGAAAGCTTTGGGGCACTTGGTCAGAGAACGGGACCAGAACACGATCGCCTCCCTTCCTCCCCCTTTCACTACCTACGGTATACCTTCAGCTGTGTACCGCCCAGGCACTGGTGCTAAGTTTCAGTGACAATGGAAGAGGTGTTCTACAAGAAGTAACCCCGAATCCTGCGTCGAAAAAACAGCTTTGAGACATTTATTGGAAGAATATTGTTTCTATTTAGTTTTCAATGCAGTATATGACCTGTTTAAACATTATACAACTTAATTAAGTATTACTCACGTAGCTCTGTCAGTTCCAGTTTGTATTTTTGTAGTAAAAGCATCCAGACTAAAGCTTAAAAAAATAAGTTTTGGAAAGAAGTGGGGGGGGGGGGCAAGTCCGCCCGTGCCCCCCCCCCCGTAATCCCGCCTTTGTCTTTACGTCATCAAAACATCACAACTTGAGCCGGCAAAAACGACCAGCACAGTAGGTGGTCAAGTTGAGCCATATGATGTATTTTACGTCAGATATCGTCCAGTCAAGAAACTGGTTGAGCCAGTTGAGCCAGCTACAGCCGCTAAATCGAACGCACCTATTGACCTTGTGCATATGATGTCACAGAGCCAAGAGTATTTATTGACTTGAGTCCAAGGTCAAAATTGTGGAACAAAAGATCATGGAGGCCAAATAAGGTTCGAATTTGCAGTGCCTCGACCAGTTCAACCAGTCGTTTCTTCCTTGTTTGCACTTTTTTAAACAGTTTGCTACTTTTTAGGGCTTGCCTGCGTATGGGGTGCAAAAAATTAGCATCAAGTACGCCTTAACGCGTTTCGAAAACCTAAAGGAACAAAAGGTGCACCACAAGTACTTTTATTGCGCGCACTAACGAAATTGGGTAATGTGCAGATGTGTTTTTTAAATATTAATATGCGCTTCCTATATTTTGATCTTGTAAGCAGGTGTGTACGTCTTCTTTCAGTCAATGTGAAATACTGCACACCTGGCGTTTTGGATTTCGCATGTACACACGCACCGACCCAAGAACCTACTTGCTTCCCCGCCCTTCCCGCCTTGCCCCCTGACAACTTACCTGCCTACCTACATAAACTCTCCCAAACATACACACTTATCGGTAGGACCATAAGAAAGTCTCGTTTGAACAGTTTTTACATTATCGGTAATTTTTTTACATTATCGGTTCAAAGATTTTTTTACACCATCGGTTATTTTTTTTTACATTATAGGTGCAAATTTTTTTTACATTATCGGTAATTTTTTTACATTATCGGTCGTTTTCACATTATCGGTTAATTTTTACATTATCGGTTGTAATGGTGCCCCACATTTTTATGCGGCAACGAATTACCGAACTCTCTTGTTACTAAGATACTGTCGTGTGCGCCTGTCGATAACACACATGCGCATGATATGCTATATTGAAACCTCAGGTGCTCGACCTTTATTCCATAACCTGAGAACAAATTTATGGACAAGTAAACAGGAAATTTTATTGTTAAAAGACGTAAGAGGTAGCATGAAATTTTAAAACGCCTTCAAAAACGTGCTTAGTTAATGTTCTGTGAATTACCGGCTAACAAGCACATGCTTCCCGGTCGACAGGGGAAACGAACTCGTTCTTTGCTTTTCCGTTAAAAGATCGCTTAAACTTAGATGCCTGTATAAGTGTGCTTGTGAGAACAACACAGAATAGAACCAACCAATTAGTGTTTGAATTTCAAACCAGTCGTTGTTCTTTTATTTTCAAGTGTTCTTGTTTAGGAAGGTTCGAATAAGCAAAAGTTCTTCCATACATATCGAAAAGTTGCTATCAAACACTCCGCAAATGTCTTACAGTCTGCGAGCGTTCTGTGCATTTTAGGATTCTGTTGTCTTCTGTAGCATTCGAGGTCTGGCTTAACTAGATTTGTGACGTTCATATTATTAGTCTAGACCATCAGCGAATATTTTTTTTATTCGTCTAAGTCTGTTTAAGGGGGGGGGGGGGCATATATGCATGAACCTGGTGGCTATGAGGCAAAAACTTTTTCCATTCCCAATATATAAGTTTAGGGGACTACTACTTGCAGCCACAAATGTTTTAACCGTTTAATGTGTTTCGGAGAGCAGGGAGCTGGAGCTCCTTGATCACCGTTACTAAAAGTATAAAAGAGTGAAATTCACTGCAAAAGATGTTGCGAACGACCACTCCCAGCAAGAGTGAATTTCATTCCGAGTGGAATGAAAATTCGCTCTAAAAATAGGGCTTCAAATCACGTGTTTGAAGCATCTTCCTTTTAAGAGTGCATTTTTCTCCATCGCGAGTCAAATTTTTAGTCCATTCTTTCTTGTTATGAGTTGTTTCCCAGAACAGTAGACCGCGCGTTCGGTCTAGCGGTAGAGCATCCGTCTCTCACGCCGAAGGTCCTTTTTATTTTTTTAGTGAGAACTTTATCATTCTCAAAATATGTACGTATTAAACAGCAAATTAGAGGATAAAAATAATAATATATACAAGGTGCGGGTTCGATTCCCGGGTCCAGTCATATATACCAAAGACTCAAAATAGAACCTACTGCCGTTGTGCGTGATGCTCCGCATAAACAATGGAGTACGGAAAACAAGTCATTGAGCCACAGCTGAAAAAAAACCTTAGCCGGCTCGACTTGAACCAACAGGTTGGAAACTGGGCCGGAAAACTCCATCTAACTTACTAACCATCAGCACGTCCTTTTTGGAGTGAATTTCAATCTCTTGTTTTGCTCCCTGCCTAAGAGAATGGAAGTGTTGAATTGGGTCTCCAGTTCATATGCATCAATTTATCGGGTTCATATTCACCCTAACGAATAATAATAATGAAACTTTAATTTTTTGTAAATATTATATACATGTTTGCCTTAAAGGCCCTGTTCTCTTTCCCCAAACAGTACCAATTCTCCTAATGTTCTTACTGAAGCCCCTCCCACAATTGTCTGAAATTCATCCTCATCCAGACACAATCTCAGTATATTGCTTCAGGGTGAGTATAGAAAAACTCAATTTATATACTCAAAACACTCTCAGTAACGTACAAGCTTTGGCACTCTGCATTGTTTGAATGAGCTGTCAATAAAAGAGCTGAGCCAATTGAGAATTTCGTTACCCGGGTACCAAAATCGTAGTTTGGGTGAGAGGCTTGGCCCTTTAACTACAATAAACGTGACAGTATTCTTCAAAACAAAACTAAACAGAGAGAGAGAGAAAATGGAAGTAGGATAGTGCAAGGGGTTTTCCGGATCTTATTCGTTATCTGAGAAATCGGTTGTAAAGAACTTCTCAATTCTATGCAGAAAAGGAAAAGAAGATACTGCTTTACGATCACTTTATAAACATTGCAAAGCAAACCTTTAAAAACATTGAACCGTGTCCTTTATTTGTAATAGGGGTTTATACAAACGAAATATTGACACTGCCTTGCCTACCATTGTACCATGTAGGTGTAGTAATACCTCCCTGATTGTACCTTACTCTATTGCGACATCGTCAATGCGGTTTAACGGTCAAAACACATCTTCACGACCAGGGTAAGTCACTGGTGTCGGGTATAAGCAGTTAAATTGCAACTCCCGGAAATAAGTAGGCAAATGTGTTCAGCATTAGCCTCTTTCAGGCAATGTGCCACAGCAAGGCACCCTGCTATGATATGATATGGCGAATATCTCTGAAAAACAAACAATGACTTTAAATGCATATTGTTTTAAGGTTAGTTTACAGTCATAAAGAATACGTTTCTTTCATGCACAGCATTCCGCCACGCCCGAATCCATGGGAGAGGGGTAAAACCCCCGATTACCGATGAAGGAAATATAATTATGAGAAGAAAACAAAATAGGGACCACTATAATACGTACTACATTTGAGGCATAAACGTGACATTTCGTAGCTGGAAACAACGAAAGTCGATTATTTTCCTCTAAAACGAAGGGGTTTAAAGAGGAAGGGTAATTTGTGTTTTATTCAATATAAAACAGTACACTGCATAATAATTTGTGATCTCATTATTGTACAACGTAAAAAATAGTCTTCGTATTTCTTTGTTTTTCTGGATGCTACTGCACCTTGTGCATAGCAGAAGGTCATCACAATCTTGCCCGTTCAAGGGGGATGAGTTTACTATATGTAACCCCCTCTTTACTACGTGTTATGCAGTAAAAGAACAATAGTTTAATGTCATACAAACATTTTAATGTCAAAGGGACACAAAGCAGGTATGAGTCTTACAACAAGAAATACACAAATTATTGAGCTATCCACTGTTTTGATTTTATGTGAATAAATTTCATCATTTAATATTTCAGCAATAGGACAAGCTATGACAATGCGGGAGTTGGATGAATAACATTATTTGCAACCTCTAAAATACAAATTTTTAATATTCCTAACTTGAAGTACACGTTTACTCACATTGTGGAGATGCAGCCAGAGGTATTTAGGTAGAATAATCCCTCATTATGAAACCATTAATTTCGAGAAAACAACGGGATATGGGCCTAGTCACATTTGCCGATTTTTACAATATTTTTGTTTACATTTCCACCAGTTTAATTAAGATTGGCGGCTGTAGGAAGTACTACGATTTTTTTTTTTTGAAGTATTTAAAATCAGTTTAGGGACCGCACCAACAGTGCCGACGGGTAATGCAAGGACCCCTTGGCAGCGTGTTAACATCACTGCCTTAGATCACTATGTTTTGAAGTTTTAAGTTCTTGACTTCCACTGCAACATATTCTGATACTTAACATCATCACATCACATTAATTACGGTATATGGTACACGTCATTTGGCTTAAATCCCTTTGCCCACTCCCTTCGGCGGATTTTTTTTCTTTCCTTCACTAGCACTTTATCTGCCTACAAGATTGCCCCGTATTAACATGAATTTACATGCTGGAAGTATTTCTCAACTACCGGTAGTCCTCGAACATGCTTTGTTTAAAAATTAAATTTCTGTTAGAATAAAATTTGTGTAAAATTTCGTTGAAATTTCTTCAAAATTTCATACTCTTTGCTGCTTTAAGGCATCTGCCCGGATCTTGACACGTCGTGCATTGGAAAACCTGCATGTTCTATACAAAATTACTTAGACTTTGGAAAAAATGTGATAATTCCCCTGCTTTTGACTCATGAAATATACGTCTCGGGGTGCATCTTAACTTTAATGGAACGTTCAAATTATAAATGACACTTTACGAATATCCCAAGGTTAAAGATTCCGTTTGACACAACAGAATCATGAAAAAGGATCATGTCACGGATGCAGTTGGAATCAAGCCAATCTTGCGGTATGCGGTAACTTTTCGCCCAAATGGTGCATTAATTCTCAATCGCTTTGTTACACTTCTTGGCAGAAATACTCAGAAACAATTTAGATTTTTTGCCATGCCGTATCTAGAATGCACTTTTGTTAAATCGTTGCTGTCTTTGCATTTGTAATGTTGTTTAAATCAATCAGACCTGACACAATAGAGTCGGTATATTTGCCATGGAGTTCTATAGTTATACGGTAAGTTAAAAGAAAACGAAGAATAAACACTCCCTATACAAATACCAATACACCTAAACTTCCAAACGAATTATTTAACTTATGACTGCACCCATTTCACTTGAATGGTCAGCAACAATGGCGTTCCGATTCATTTCAAGTTTATGTCCATATCTCATGATAATAAGATTTGATATTAGATGATCTTTTTACATGTCATTCGACAACCGGATGTGCTGGACATACATTTTGCTGTATCAATATTTAAAGGATTTATACAGTCATGTTACTTATTGCGCGATGACACTAAAAATTTTAATTTACCTCCTCTTAATGTGTGGATTCGTAAAGGGTACGTATAAAACAGTTTTCCAAATGTTTTAATTGCTCACAATTAATTCCATTCCAAGGGTATCTACTTACATTTTGAACTCCATCACGACATATTTATTTTCTCCTCCTGTTTATTTGTCTTTTTTCACTTCAATTTTGTACATGCTAGCTTTATATTGAAATAATATGCAAAATTACTCAAGAATAAGAGTATTTATAACATCAATATAAAGCTTGATTTTCTTACAATGCTGTAAAACATTTACTGCAAACTTAAATTTATAATAGAAAACTTCCTTATCTAAATGACTTGTTTCCCTTGAGAAAACGTAAATGTAGAACTTCATGTGTAAAATTAAAAAATTCTAAGGACTGTACTCCTTGTGGTGAAAACCAAAGAAAATATCATCTTTCGAAAAAAAGAATTGTTTTTTAAGAAACAGTCGTTCTACTTCTAATATAAAATTTGGAACAAAACTACATTCCGAAAAAGATGTTCAATTGATTCTTCATGTATATTACAAAATGAACACAGTAGAGACTCAACTTTTTTCATGTAAAAGAGTGATTTGTTGGTTGCAATTTTCCGATGTAGAAATTGAAACTGAAAATATTGTAAACGTGCTTCAAAAATATTCTTGAAGGACATTTTAAAATAAACATTCCATCGGTCTTCATCAATTTGATAGAAGTAATTCCACTTAAAATGGGAAGTGGGCAAAGTTGTTACTCTCGCCCATCACGACATATTTAAATTATACCAAACAAGGAATCGTCACCAGAGAATGAATAGGAATAATAAGATGTAAAAAAGAAATATTATTTTTTCACCCCATCTTAGTGCCTCTTGTTCCTATTCGGAGGGGTGAAGTGCCTACACACATTATCGAAAGGGTAGCCTAAGTTTTGCTAGGAAATATCATTGCGTCTGTGAGCTCAGTTATGGCTCAAAATAAGACATGGCGAAACCGAAGAAAAACGACATAACATAGAATTCCTGCAATTTGGACTGTATTTGGTCTAGCAGTAAAGTATCCGCCTGACCCCTCCCCCCCCCTCCGGAGGTGCGGTTTCGATTCCTAGACCCAGTCCCAAAATATAAACATTGGAACCTACTGCCGTCGTTATAAGTGATGCAAAGCATAAGCAGTAGTGTAGGGAAACACCCAGTGACGCTCAACTATAGCTAGATTAAACAAAAAAGTCTAGAAGTTGAGTCGCCCCCTAGAAAAAACAACGGCCCATCGTTAATACAGGTCAAAAAGCCTACGCTTTCACCTACTTGAATATGTCTTTTTAACATTAAACTTGTCAATTGAAACTTTATGACTGGATTTAATATTGAAGATATTAAATCTTCAGAGTTGTTAAAATGGTAAAACGTATCATGTGAATCCAAAATTTGATTTTATTATCGATCAGCGATAACGGAGTATACAATCTTAACTCATAATTTCAACATTTTCACTAGTATATAAATCCGTAAATACGACAAATACTGCACTTCTTAGAAAAGGACATGCATATTCACCACTTGATAATATTCCTTGGTACTTTTTTAAGTAGAACTCGAAAAAGCAAAATAAAAAATAATAAATTTATGAATAGGGTAACCAGAGGGTTGTTAATCTCTTCTTTTCATATTGTATACTAAACCTGAGCCTTAGGAAATGTCCCGACTAATAGGCAAATCATTAGGTGAAATAGGCCGCTTGAATGTTAGTAAGTTGAGAGTCGATTCCAAAGTCGAATACTCTCACTGATTATCCCGTATGTATTTTGGTCGAGAGAGAGGGAAATTATCAACCGGGAATGAGTGCTCTTTCATGAATATCTGAGTAGAAGAAAGGCAAAGATGTATAGCACTGCTGGGAAAATTACACCGTATATATGCATGGGAAATTAATTTGATCACATTTTACCCTTGTTAGCCCACCAGGAAACAAAAAGGGCCGGGAATGTTAAAGGAGAAATTCAGTTCCAGCTGGCGAACGATAGCGTTAATTCCTAACCTAATATCTTACCCTAACAAAGAACGCAATGGATACAATACAATCACAATCACAACAACTAATTCATAAATTCCTTGCTAACAGCAAGGAGTTGCTCTAGCAACTCCCTGCTAACAGTGCGCATCAGTTGTTATGCTTGTGTTTGCTTGAGGGAGAGCTGAAGTTTTCGGAGGGGTTGAGAGTATCTTGGATGGGAGACTGAAACTGTAAGATATAAAGAGATGTGCTCTTAGAACAGCATCCAAACATCACAGTTTATCATATAGGACTAAAATTCTTAAACGTAAAGAGCAGCCCCCCCCCCCAAAAAAAAAAAAAAAACTTATTTTGAAGAAAAAGCTAAATAGCACAATTTTCGTCTTATTTCTCTTCAAAGTATCTTTCACTACATTTTATGATTTAACCATTGCGTATTCAAGGTAAACCAAGCAGTTATTTCCAGTAAATTTCAAATTTGATGAGAAAAAAAAAACATATTCACATAACCCTCAACAGCCAATCATGAAACTGGACAGTCTACTACACTACTTCAATTTGGGATGACTGCTCCTGCCCTTTAAGTCTCAAATCCTTTCGCATCTAACCTAACCTCATCTCTTTAATCCTAGCCTAATTTTAAGACATGATGTCAGCCATGATATACATCTCTGGAGACATAAATATGACACCCTACAAACCAAAACAAGAGGGCGATCCACGGAGTTGCATATCTCATCGCTAACATGTGCGCAAGTTGGTTACAGAACTTGAAGTATTTATGTGCTAGAAGTTTTATCTGTGCTGTTTTTATGCTACAGTACAATTTCATTGACCAAAAATTACCATAATAAAGCTGCATGCCACAATCCTTTGAAATTCCCATTTGAAGTCCATTTGGGAAGCGATTTTTTCGTTCCAAGGGACGGAAGTTTTTTTTTTTTTCAAAAGATAGCGAGGGGAAAGAATATGGCACAGACCAATTAAGTTCCTCGAACTATAGGCGCACCCCTTAGTCAAAAACAAAAAAAAACATCATCTGGATATTTAAATTCTGACACCGGATTATAAAAGAACTGTAGGGAGAAGGGCTACCCAATCTTTCTAACGGTTGCCCTTTTAATCCAGTAGGCCTATCTAAGATTTTGGAACAAATTTATTTTTAAGATGTTGGTATCCCCTTGCAACACTCTAAAGAAAACTAGCTTGACTGTTACACTTAATTGATACGGACATGGACGCAACGATTAAAAAAGTAAGACACTTTCGTGGACGCTTCAGACAAGTGCGTAATTATTATTATTCAGGCACTAGCTGTATGGGCGTATTCTCCATTTTGACGCGACGGCAAACTTCACGTGTGCCCGGAGCTGATATGCGCATCAAGTGCGTCTCAATTTAAAAACTGGGCGTGTGCGCCATGTTGAAAGCGTGGCATTAGAACATTTCGGGCCGACGCACAAACCTTTTCTGCGTACTGGCCTGTGGCGAATAAAAGCCCGTGGCAAGGACGTCACGAACGTTTTTTTTAGCGATGCTTCAAACCGCCAAGTTTTCAGGATACTAATATGTAAGAAAGGTAGGCCCTATGCCTAACCTAATGTTAGTCACCCACAGTTTCATATCTTGGGTTATTCCTTGCCACGGGCTAGGATTCGCCACAGGCCAGTACGCAGAAAAGATTAATGCGTCGGCCGAAAATCTTCTAAGGTAAGTTCCTCGGGAACTGTTCTTTGGGTACACCCTTGACAAAAAGTGAATGATTTCCTAGTAAATTATGTCCATAAATACCGACATATGAAGTTTTGAATTCCCAATTACAGGCCAGGATCAGCCCATTTGAAATTCGAACTAGTGCGAAAAAACGTATGTGAACGCGTCTCAAAAATGGTGACGTAATTGGAGGGACGGTTAGCAACACTGTACCAGAGAGCTCACAATCATCGAATCATGTGCATGGTAACGCGTGTTCGCGCATACATAATTGCAAACACCGTTGCTTCAATAGCAGTGAGCGTGGCCACTGACATTGTTAATTGTGCATTGCACGGTTACTGCTTAGTATTCGCTGAAGCATCTTCACCAAACAGCTCATACAGTAAAGACGCGCTCGTAGTGGGGACGCGCTTGTTGTGGTCTGTTTGTTCATGCATGTTCATAGCTGTTCTTTATAGCGCCCGAACCGCGTCTTTCTTGCACAAAAAAAGAACTATTTTTACCCGCGCGCATATGCACGCGAATGATTTTGGTCAATGATTTGCTCCGAATCCCCACCATCGTCGGCGCCTTTCGCTCTGTATGTTGGACTCTTTATTGTGATGCAATCGTTTTCATGAGGTTGCTAGAATAAGATAACTTTACCGAGCGTTACATTAGTTCCACATCTAGATGCGCGCAGTAGGGCGGGGTTTGTGCCGCCAACTGCGTCATAAAAGTCAGGCATTTGCGGCATTTTTCGAAATTGGATTTTGAACGCAGTTTTCCTTCGAATATCATTTATGTCGAATTGTACGGGTTTTTAATGGGGTGTGAGTTGATATTTGTAAAATACTGTATCTAATCTTGCAATACACAAAAGTTTTTGTGGCCGTGTCATGCCCACTTTAACCTTTGACAATCTGTAACGTGAACGATGTCCTTGGTTGCCATGACTACCACCCATATCGGTACAACTTACAGTATCATGCCTAGGCTATTACACTTAAACTTTCAGATTTGTGGGATGCGTCCGTTAAGAGTTAAAGTGAATACAAAAAAAAAAGTATTTGACCCCCTGTCACGTGACCTTTGACCTTGGTTGCCATGGAAACTACATATTTTGGTAGAACTAGTCTACCCTAGTATACTTGTGAAGTTTCATGTAAAATGAAGGTTTTCTTTTGAAGTTTTAGTACAAAATAGGAAAAAAAGTGTTTTCTGCAAAATGTGACCTTTGACCTCTGACCTTTGACCTTTTCTTCCCAGGGTCTGGGAGACACAAGTTCCCACCCTGGGGTACCCACCTACCAATTTTGAAAAGAATCGGTCCAGCCCACTAGGAGGAGTTTGAGGGACAAAAACGTTGTTTTACGAACAAATTATCACTTGGAATTTTTTGTTCCACTCTACCACTTGACCTTTGACCTCTGTTGCTATGGCAACCACATATTTTGGTAGGTCTAGATGCAATCATCATAAGTGTAAAGTTTCGTGTCAGGAGAACGTTTCGTTTTGGAAATATAGCAGAAAATGTGATTTCACTAAATTTGACCTTTGACCTGTAACCTTTGACCTTCACTTCCGGTTGTGTATCAAAAGTGCAATTGTTCCACCTGAGGTACCATCTTACCAAGTTTGAAGAAAATCGGCCCAGCCGTTTGCAAGATATTAGGAAAACAAAATTGGACACACACACACACCCAGTCGTGTTTTTACACACAACTGAGGACTTCATTGTCATCTCCATTGTGTCTGCTTACTTAACCCTAACCTTCACAATAGACTGTCTATTGTTAGACAACCGAGGACTTGAGAAATCTATTGAATTTACTACCGAGGACCTGGAAGTCTATTGTTTAGGTCCTCTGTTTTACACAAAGACAAACCCCCCCACACACACACACCCACACACACACACACACACACACACTCACTCACACACCAACACACACACACACGGACAGGTTTTGACCCCTCTCTCAGCCATGGACCCTCAGTCACCCCGGGGTACCTCACCATGGGTTAGACCTCGAGACTAGTAACCTGGGAAAATTTACCGTTACCATGGTAACCATTGCAATTTAAGCTGGCACTGCCATATATAGCCCAATAGGCAAAGTGACTACAGTATCTCATCCTCCTCGCGGAGCGATGAGATAATTAGCGAATTTATTGTAGCAGGGAACTGGAAAAGAGCTTTCTGATGTTGTTAAAGCGGCTCATTGAGTTGGTTCATGAAATTCAACAATTTTTTTCAAACTTATTGAGTTTTCTTCACGTACCAATGACGAATAGTCTATCTTAGACAATCCCTATACCTTACACACAAATAACTGTTTTAAGACGGTTTTCAAATACTCGTGACCAGACATTTTTTTCAAATTTTGTACAAAACCGTAACAAGTCAGGACACAAGTAAATTCAAAGTTTTAGCGTTTTCTGTGACTTTTGGTCTTGAAACTTGAATTGCTTTGCTGTCTATAAGTATTGTTATGTGATAGCGACCTTTCGAGACTCTCATTAAGTTATCGATATCAACTCAATGAGCATCTTTAAGCAGCAATAATGCACAACTTACAATTATCAACAACAACTTTGCACATATCACGCTGATTTATTATATTTTCTAAAACATTACGGTAATGGCTAGATTATGAAAGGCATGTCGTTTTAATACTATTTCTACCATATCAGTAGTCAAATAATGACATATTTCCATATTTAATCAATTCGACCTTTACCTTATATGACCCTGTCCTAAGACGTCATTTAGAACGCAAACTCCGTTCAGGAACACCTACCCACGTAGTTGAACATCATATGATAGGAGGCCATTTCGAAACGTGCTCCAAAATTAAGTTCAATGTGACTTTTAACCTACATTTTGACCCACTACATTTTGAGCACTTTAAGAAAATTATTTTACTAGTCCTATAACCTATCACGTAATTTTGCAAGTTTCCTCTACCCACTGATAGACAAAAGTAGAAAATCCGGCTCTTCATGCAGAAACGTGGACCTACGATGTCATCAAAATGGCAAGCGGAAATTTCATGAACACGTTTCTACAGGTCTTTCCGTGTAAAATTCATCAAACTTTAACAGCATTTACTGATAAGAAGACGGGTTGACATCATGTTATCCTGAAACCTCTACGGATAGTTCTAATCACGGTTGTTATATCCCCCCCCCCCCGTCCCCAAGTTGTGAAGTCACTGAGAACTATTAACAGGGAGACAAAATAATAGCCAGTGGCGTATGAAGCAAAATGAAATGGGGGGGGGTGGGTGGTGGACCAATTTTGGACCATTCACCTCACCCTACCCCATTGACCAAAAGGTACATTTTTATGCTAAATTTTTTTGCCTTTTCTACGAGCAAGAACAATTTTTTTAATAAAAAATATCTCGTTTTTTCTTAAGTGTGAACACTACTGTAGTAGAAACGTAATCTGCGGCGGGCCGACAATTTGGGTCCTTTTACACATTTGTAAATATGGAGTTTGTATTGAAGAAAATGGGATTTCTTGTAAGGAAATTTCTAAGTTGAATATTTTGGGACTATCGAAGCATCTGCGTTTCCTGTTAGTATATATCTGAGATGTCGACTTAATATCATTGCTGTTACATAATGTTATCTAAGGAGTGCGGATTGAGGCTTCTCGGCGACATTCAAAAAGCTCCTGAAACTTTGTTGCCTTTTTCAGTTTTTAGACAAAATATTTACAAATTAAAAGCCTATACTGAAGAAAAATTAGTAAGGAAACAACACTGTAGCGGCTCGGAAAAGTTTACTACTGACTGCTTCATGAGCGACCACTAACTGCATTAAGGGTTGCAACTTAGGGCCGGAAAATTTTGCTCTTTTAAAACAAATAATTACAAATATAGAACCTTTAATAGGAGGAATTCGGAATTTTATGAAGGAAAAGTTGGGAAAACCGCACTGTTTGTGACTGGTGTCTCAAATAGCAAATTTCCGAATTTTTTACCTCTTCGAGCCAGGGGACAATCGCCCCTGTCTCCTGTAGCTACGTCACTGCTCTGCTCTCATTGAACATTGATAACATTTTGACACTTTAGTAACTAAAGAACCCATCTACACAAACTACTCAAATGACAGGGGTGAAAGGTATCTGATGACAGGTGTGTATGGGAGCATTTGAGTACGGTAGGCAAATGGTTCCCTGTCTGGAATATGAAGCCTTCTCAAAAGACTATCTTCACTTGGCGCGGAGCGTTCGGAAATTTTGAAAAAACGCGACCCATCAGACAGCTGGAAATGGCATGTCTTGGGCTTGTAAGAAGTAGCTAAGTTTTCCGATTTTTCTTTAGTGTGAAGACCACTGTAACAGGGGCGTATTGCGGCACGCAAAACGCGCGGAAATTTTTGCCCCTTTTAAACAAATATGCCTATATGTAGATATGAAGCTTCTATTGCAGAAAGCTTTGGATTCTGGGTTTCCTGTAAGGAAATTTAAACAGTTGGGGGATTACTGAAGAATCTGCACTTCCTTCATATATTGGTGGCAAATCTAATAATGATTATCGCCCCTTTTAAGCAAATATGTGTAGATAGTGGGGTTTGTATCGCAGAAAGCGTTGGATTCTGTGTTTCCTGTACGGAAATTTAAACGGGGATTACTGAAGAATATACACTTCCTTCATATATTGGTGGCAAATCTAAGAATGATTACCTTTTCCAAAGTCGTCCCGACTCTTTGGCAAAGAGCCGTTCGGCGAAACTAAACTATAAACTGCTCCCCGAAGAAGCTAGATTGCACGACGACTGAATCGTTGTTGCTACAATATGAATCTAATGCCTACGAACTCACCCTTTCTGATGACATGTCAAACGTTTCCCACACTCTGTTGTCCTTTATAGACAAAATATATCAAAATCAAGAACAAAATCAAGAAGAAAATTTGGGATTCTATTAAAGACAGTTTACAAAAATAGCAATATAGCTGCCGGTGTCTCTTGATGATGTGGTGTTTCATATGGTAAATATCCGATTTTGTCATTTCCGGAGCTCGGAAAAGTTTACCAAACTGATTAAATGAGGACATGTACTGCATCCTATACTGCATTTTGAGAAGCGCGCCAGAAATTTTCCTTTTTTGAGATTTGGAAAAATGAAATAAGGGGTTTTCTGACCCGCTAAGTGGGGGCGGAAGCAATCTTTTGCCTCCCCTCATTTTTCACTAGGGGGCTGTTGTCCCCATCCCCCGCTTCCTGTGCTTATGATTATAGCTATCCGAAATGTAAGAAAGTCACGAAAAAGAGAAGACTTTTACTGCGAGTAGAAACTCCGGAGGAGAAATGCAAGACCACTAACTCAAGTAAAACTAGTATCAGTGCAACAAGCCATACCTTGCAAGGCGGGGTCATGTGGGCACACTTCCCTCAAATTTTGCTAACATTTTGGCAGGTTTTTGAAAAAAAAAATCGGGCCCCCACACGAGTTTTAAAAGTTGTCATGGTTTAATTACTCCGAAAACTCACTAAAGAGCCCTAAAACGTAAAAGATATCTTTGCCATCTATGATGTTAACAAAGATAAAAGGGAAAAACATCTTAATTGTGATAAAATTAACATGAATAATCAACAACATTACAAAAATTACAAAAAATGCCTACACATTCGAACTGTGCAAAAAAGCTAATATTCATGAGCATTTCGTCAGTCTTTCTCAACACAATGTCCGAAACGGTTGAATGTCCAAATTCTTTAGAAAACTTGCCTGAGTATCATGGTCCGGGCAACATACTACTTGTACCAAAAATCAAAACGTTTATAGTTGGCCGTAGAGAAAGTAATTCACCAAATTAATGTCCATATTAAATCGAATTAATGTCCACATTAAATCGATTTTATGTCCATATTAATTTGGACCAATCAAACCGTTTTCGTCAAAAACGAATCTCCATACATTTGGGAAGCGTACCGCTTGAAGGAAATATTCATTCCGCGGCGTGTTTTTAGATCTTGGGAAACCCAATGCCCGTGATGGCCTATTATCTGTTTTTCTTTTGTTCTTTTGTTTCATTTTATCTTCTATGTCAATGCTGAATTTGGGACTCCTGTAGACAACAATTAACTATACATTACATTTAGTTGAAGAATGAGGTGGTAATCGACTTAACATGAGTTCAATAAACTCAGTTATTATTTGGTTATTTCCATGATGTCTAAACGTAACATGTTATGTTTTGTGACAACTGTGATATCATAGCTTCCGTATAGGGTTTATGACAATCGTGTTCTTGTGGTTCTCTTGTACACAATGTAATTTCGAACAACACATAAAAGTAATAGTTCTTGGAAAGGTCAAAACAGATCATTATTTATCACTATTGCAGGTTTTAAACTGATATTCATTATTGTCACAGATAGTGTCTGATTTCAAAACTAATTCCAATGACCCTGATGACTAAATGAGGACAATATCCGTACTTTTAGTTAAAACGCAGCCTGTCGAGTTTTTCTCAGTAGAGGGCTTTAGCTAAGTTCAATCTGTATTAGTATCTAACCCATTTTTGACCTAAGGAACTTGAAGGTCGAAACTGGGTTTGATACGGGAGATTTGCAAAACAGTGCGTGCCTCTTTAGTACTATTTAAAACTGTCTCACACAAGAATACTCACTGTTGAAAGATTTGAAACATTTTAATGAATCAATTTCAAATTTGCTATTTACAAAGCAAATTCCCTTATCTCTAGTAAACGAGAATATTGTACATGGAATTAGCACAAGTAGGTCAGCTAAATGAACTTGAACGACTCACCTGAACAAGAATGTGTCATGTAGTTAGTTATATCAGAAGGTAGTTAAAGTACGGTCTCAAACGGTGAAAATTCCCGTTTGGTTTCAAAAACGGTGCAAAAAGTTTGAAATCCTCCCGTTTAGTTGCATCTTGCTATATGTGGGGAATACCGTTAGCATATTCTACAAACTCGAGTTTTAAAGTTAAAGTGAACAATACATGTAATCCACGTTTTTACAGTAAACTTTTAAGAAGATATTTCGATGGATTTTGATCAATGATAGAAATTATTGGCGAACTCAACAAAATTCCCAAGTTTATACTGATCATGATGCATAGTTAGATGGATCAATGAGTCAGGTCCCCTGCCGAGTGAAATGTGTTGCATACGGAAAACCGGACGTAGGAAAAATGAGAGGGACGGCGGATAGGACCCTATTTCGATTTTTTAGTTTTAAAAAATATGCGTGCGCTTCGACCGCATTCGTCTTCAGTTACGCTTTCATTCAAGGTTACAACCGGTTCAGGTACGTTGGTTGTATAAAGGTAGGCTATATGTTTACAATTGCGATATTGTTCAGTTGCATGGACGGACTCTAACGACATAAAATAGATTTAGTTCTGCTCTTTTTGTTACAACTGTAGAAAGCACATAGCGCAGATGCAACATCATAATTCTTATGAAACGTTCAACGTCTCAATACTGAGTCCATGGTTGTAAAATATGCGTACTCACTTTTGCAATTTTTTGCTTTTACATCAAAGCCAAAAGATGTGATGTATGTACTAGGTCCTATTAAACATCATGCACAGCGAGCGTTCTAATTACATATTAACGCCTTCTGTAAAAGCAGTGCAATCTAGGATATGAATATAAGGGTCTGCGTCAGGCATTTTTCAGTGTAAGCAATACCTTAGTGTGTAAGTGGGGAAAATTGAAACTGAAATTGAAATTAAAATTAATGGGATGAGAAGGTAAACGTTCGTCTAATTTAACTCATTTCTTACTTTTTTTTGTTTTTTATTTTTTTCAACAGAACTTAATGCCTGTTATTACTTGTACACATGTTTAATACGGTCACACTTCAAATCCTCTCCCCGTTTCATCTGAGGCCAAATTACGAATCTCTCGAATTTCTCGAATTTCATACTTTATCTTGACCAAACTTGAACATGCACCGTATTGGAAAGCGTACTTCACATTTGCCGTTTTACCTAGTTGACACTGTATAACACATTAGTTTGTTATTAGTTTGTTTTTCATTAAACACCTAACTTAGTAACTCTGAGCTACTTAACTTATACATCTGTACATACGTAGAATTGCATAAGAATGGGTAGCATGCGGATTATATGACTGCATTTTAAATAATTACAACTAACATAGTTAATAATTCTGTAAGTGAAAGTTTTGCAACCAACAGGACCCCTCTTTGAGGCGTTGCCGACTGAGTTCCCCCGGGGTAGGATCATAGAAAACAAACAAACATCGATGAAGGAACAGGTTGTAGCAAGAGAGTTTTCTCTTTTCTCTTCAGAACCAGAACAAACAGTGGATAGAAGCAATTAGGTGGTATATTTCATTTTGAAAGTTCCACACTTGTGAAACACTTCCCCCAAAATACTTGCTGTTTTTCAAATGTAAACTTCCAGTCGTGAGACGTGACTGAATACATCTCTTTATACAAGCAGAATTTTTGGCTAAGGTTAGGCATGTATGCTTTAGACAAATTTTTTGACTAGGTAATTGTTTAGTTACTTGACTGGACAAAAGTTTTATATATATATATTTAATTATTTTCAATCGAATTTGCTCTTACCCTCAACTATTTGCATTGCTATAGAAATTCTAGAATGGCATGTTTCAAATAATCATGTGACGTGATAACGCTCAGTGTGTCAACAGGTCAATAATGTGAATCTTTGTGGAAAAAATCCCTTCCTCTCACTCTGCATTTTTCCTGGACAGCCTAGATTGGCACACCGGTTACTTGCGCTAGATAATGATTTCACTTAACATATTAAACAAGTCGGTTCTCAAATGCCGGAATCTTACAGTCGGAAGGGTGCTCGTTCTTCACCAAGTTTTCACCCGACCCCCATGAGTTTTACCATCTTATTGATACAAAAGTACTTACCTAATGTTCAGCCTATTCCGAAGTTAAAACGGCCACATTGAGCTTGTTTATGAGAATCCAACAAATTTTTCCAAACCTGTTTATTTTTCTTCACTCTTCACATACCAATGACAAATGGTAAAACTTACAAAGCACCCATATCTTAAATACAAATAACTGTTTTATGATTGAGAACTTAATGGTTCAATTTAGTTTTCAAAAATTTTTGACCGGAGACTTTTTTCAAATAATACACACAACTGTTACAAGTCAGGGCGCCACAAATTCAAATTTTAACTTTTTCCGTAACTAGTGGATGCAAAACTTGACCTATTATGCTAAGTAATAGCATTTTAATGAGGTAGTTACCCTTTTACAATCTTATTAAGTAATGGATTTCAACTAAATGAGCTCCTTTAAGATAGTTCTACTTAATTGTGAAAGTGGGCATCGCGGTGATGAGCTAAAACTGTAAAAAGATGTTTCCTTGTGAATCTTCTCCCCAGACAGTTTCCCTTTCTACAACTGTGAACAACTCAACCTCATTAAGACACAATTTCAGTTCATCGCTTCAGTATACATAGAGAGTTGGTAACTCTCTGATCAGAATACTCATTCGAAGTGCATGCTGTGTAATATAAACTTAAGTGCTCTGCACTTTTTATTCTTTCTGTCAACCTAGGAGCTGGGTCGATTGAGAATTTTTGTAGACTACCACAACGTTTATAGTTTGGGGTAAGGATTTATTGCCTTTAACTTGATTACCAAATGCCAAGGAGTTGAATCTTATAGTGTCTGAGTTTACAGAAAACATCAAAGATTTTGACCAACTGAACATAAGCTTCGGATAAGTTACTTACTGCTACCCTTGTACGGCGATTCTAGTGGGAGGGGGGGGGGACTTCCAAATACCGGTGATTGGCAACACCGATGCGTGCTTGGGCATCTGTTTTGATTTCCAAATGCCAGAAATATAATGTAGCAGACTTTACTTTCAAATTTTACCCTTAAATGGCAAGGACAGTAACTCCAACTTTATGTAGAGAAATGCACTTTCCTGTTTCATATCGGCTCTTCAGGGTAATGTGACAGAATTTTGTCTCTTCAAATGTGAATGTTACTGGGTATTATTGCTTGGTTTACCACCTTGAAAATGCAATACTGAAGTCTTAAAATATTGTAAAAGATACCTTGAAGAGAAGTGGGAAGAAAATTGAGAGATTTGGATGTTGCTTCAAAGTAAGTTTGGGATGACTGCTCTTGACCTTTAATTTTTGCAACAACCCTCTGCACCCTCCCCCACAGAGGCTCCGTACTTTGGACGCACGAACGTTGCCATCACAGAGCCACCCCCCCCCCCCTTCCCTTCAAGTAAGTCCAACTCCTAATCATGGCAGTTTTCCGTTCTTGGATATTCCTATTGTCAGGACGAATCCCGGCCAACTTACATAACAGTGTATTTCCATAGAATTCGGTTGGGTTGCTTTGTTTCGTAGACTGAAATTATTTCAGATCATAGTATGACCATGGAAGTACTACCTCGTAGTACTTCCATGGTATGACAATTCAGTGTTCAGTACAAGTTTTTATGTGTGGGCACCATGGTAAAAAAGAATCTGAAATAGTTCCGTCAGTTTTGAAGCGGGATATGATAGCCTACATCTAGTTCAATTAAATTGCTTTCGCTATGATGGACAGATCTATTGTCGTTGTGGGTTTGTTCGTGTAGTCAAACAGGAACGATTCGCAACAGTTTAAGTATCATATATCATTGAGATATAACGAACACAGCTGTTCCCTGACCAAAGTAATTCTCACAGGAAAAAAATCTGATATAAATACTTTTCAAAACGCTAGAAAACATTTTGCTTTAGATATAGCCTTTTTAAACTAAAGAGATAAAGGATTTTTATTGACAAGTTTAAAAGAAAACATATTCCATAATACCGTGGAACTTCATATAGTCAGTAGCGTGGGCACGCCCCCCCCCCCCTCCTGAGAAGTCAGTCGGAGGAAATTCACTCAGTCGGGGGATTTACGGGTTCGAGAAAGAAGAAGTTTGAAGAGACATAGTGAAAATTCAAAACTTAACCACAGACCAGCCCCCGCTGGGGCAGAAAATGGTTAACAAAGCAAAAGAAAAAAAAAGGGTCCCCGAAAGTTTGGATAGCACAAATATGCCTATGTGACGTCGGTCGCCAACAACTGAAGTGCAGAAAAGTAAGAAAAGATAGGTCATCAAATTCCGTGTCAGTCGGGAGAATCACGGGTTGTGCCCCGCCACCCCCCCCCCCCCACCTTCGAAATCCTAAACACACCAATGGATGTAGTTTAGCCTTAATTGAAGCAAATACTTGGTATTGTATGGCCAGGAAAAATTAAAGGCACTCAATTTTCACCCCAAATTACAATTTTTGTAGTAGTCTACAGAAACTTTCGATTGACACGGCGCTTTGATTGACAGCAAGTAATATCTCATATTACGTGTGCTGTACTGAGAGTGTTCTGATTGCACATTGGTCTTGTATATTCATCCCGAAGCAATATTTTTACTATTCTCGATGAGAACAGTTGTGGGAGGGGCTTAAGTAAGTAGGTTAAAAGAATTAGAACTGTCTTATTTAATCTTTAAGACGTTAACTTAACTTGTAAAGTGTGAAATTAAGATAGGTTGTGAAAGATTTGCAACGAAAAGCAATTAAAAAAAATAACAATAAAATAAAAATAGAACATAGGCCTTCATTTTATCCTTAAAGACTGACATTTCCCCACTTCTGTATTACAAACCAGTTGGAGTATTCTCGGTGTTGTGCACTTTTGAAACGGGATTTGCTGTCTAGAAATGGAGGACAGTAGTCCGGATAATCAGTGGCGTCGCGAAACGTTTGTGGACGACATTCATAAGTATAGTTTCCAAGGTATCAATGACATGAGTAGCAGAACAACCTTGTTCCAATGGTGAAATAATGACAGTGGTTTAAATTTCACATGTGTACTCTTCTGGCCCCTTCACTGTTAAATAATGAGGTTTTGTTATTTATCTCTTCCTTTTTTCTCCATTTTTCACGGCCTGCTATGGGCTGACTGACCCTTAAAGGGTCAATCCTCACATCCCAAAACTAAAATTTGTGTGGACGTTTACAGAAATTCTCAGCTGGCGCAGCTCTTTGATTTAGAGCCAATTCAAACAATGCAGAGTACCGGCCAAAACTTATTACGAAAAATAAACTGTACTGAGTTTTGATTATACACATTGAGCTTTTCTATACCCACCCCGAAGCAATAAACTGAAATTGTGTCTGGATAAGGATGGACTTCAGACTATTGTGGTAGAATCTTAAGTAAGAAGGTTAGTAGGATTAGTACTGTTTGAGGTGAGAAAGCGGGGCCTTTAAACGGGATAAATCATTGCTTTAAACTGTTTCTAAGGATGACATTTATTAACCCCGTGGTATTTATTACCCAATGTGCTGCCCAAAGCACACTATTAGGAATCCAGCTCAGAAACTTGCTTTGACGGCCCTCAGAGCTAGGGTGAGCCACTACCTCATGCACTAAGGCTGGAGTAACCAATTTTTTTTTATTAGGGATACCCAACTGCAGGGTCCGATCGCCGATGTAAGGAAAGTGTCTAAGAGGAATGTAATTTTTCCAAGACTCGTTGGTTGCGTTGGTGTGTCTCACAACTACTTCCCCCTATCAGTCAACTGCCGAACTTCCGAAACGATGGCATTCTTACTAATGAAAATTAAGAAAACGCACGTTTGATACTTTCAGAAAAATACGCAGCAGAATGTTAGGTAGCAGAGAGAGTATCAGAAAGGCAACCGATAACGTCCACCGTCTTACATTTTCAAGTTTGATGAGAAGACGTTCCTCAACCACGGACAAAGCTTTTTAGGAAAGAATAATTAATGGGATTGTGCTGGATTTCTATAATTGCGGGACATTTCATGTAAACATTCATTTACCTGGGAGCTGATACTCCGAGTAACAGTTCCCTGAGTAACACTTCCCTGAATTTCAGAGGTCCCATAAGCTCCATTTCTTCACCTCTGACACACCAATTGTGGCGTTTAATCATGCGTCACCCCTTGGTCTTTAGCCTACAAACCTTTTATGAGGCAACAGACCATTTTAATATCGTCCTGCACTCAAAAAAACCCATGTTTTTACGTCATTGTTCAAAGAAATAAAGGTTGAAAGAAATCTTTGATGAAGATGAAAGGGCATAAATATTTAGTTTGTAATGACGTGATTCAGAGCGTCGAACTGTCGATGGACAGTTGCCTTGGTTGCGTTGGAGTCTGGTTTCACGATTCTAAAAAGCGGGTATGTGGGTTAGGGGTTCTAATAATCTCTTTCTAAGAACGACCTTTATACATATATTGATTTAAAAGTTCAAATGGGATCTGACATATTGACCAAGGAGGGTATTTTGAGAGTTATTAGCTTTCTAGCAGTCTCTTTTGTACTACTTTGTATGTTTAGTAAACGTGGCGACGTTTCAAAGTCACACTCCGATCTGGAATTTCAGTGAACCCAAAAGGAAATACAATTACTATTTAAATATATAAGATCTTACTCAGTGAAGTTTGTTATTGTTACTATCTCGAATGCACAAGTAACTTCAAACGTTACAAGGAAATGGCTCAAATCTGTATAGGGTACCAAGCGGAGACGCCCCTTAGACATATTTACTCAATTAAAATATGAAAACTATTGTTGGCATTTTTGCATTTAAATTTTAAACGTATCCTCCCCCTTAAGATATTTCCCCGTCTAATCTATCTTATGGTACCAAAGAGGTGTCTCACTCAGTGTCTCTCATTGATTCCCGCACAGTTATCTCAATCGAAAACAGTCATTTCTCTGTAGTAACCAGATGTTATACTGGAGGGGGCCAAATGCTAGGTATGGTCGCCAGCCTGGTTAGAAATGTTTAAATATTAAGTACCATCGAATGAAATCTGGTGCGACGTTCAACAACATATGAAGTAAATTATTTCTAACATTGCAAACAAGAAAACAATTTTGGAATTCGATTTTGTCTTCCACATACCCTTATTCCCCCCCTCCAAACCAATGATAATTTCTTACATTTATTTTGGATGGTGTACAACACGATGAATCCAGCAGTCGAATTCAAGTTTTGGCATACTTAAGGGAAGTAACCTCTTTAAAACTGATCGATATTTAGCTAACCGTATTTGATATTTCTGTCTCATGTTGGGTTCTGATTCCTCTTTTTTCAGATATAACATTCTCTCACTGAACTCTCAACACGAGAATGAAAAGCGTTTCTTTGTATAAGATTGCAAAGTCAAAGAAACATTGTCCCTTGTTTAATGAAAAGACTTAATTGGAGAGAATGGGGTGGTCTTCACGGTTGTATTGTTTTTTGTTTTCCTTTGTTGTTGTTGTTGTTGTTTTTTTTTTCTTTCTTTCTTTTTTCTTTTTGAGTGTAGACTTAACGTGCACTCATATGAAAGGGAAATACCGCGTTTGTTTTGTAAGAACAAATCATCCTTTTCAAACTAATGTTTATTGACACAAGATGATAGATTGTCCAAAATAGGGCAGTATGGTAGTCTTCCTTTCAAGTAATAAGATTCCCACAGATAGAAATTTCGAAATGATGCAATGTCCATGGCTCTTCTTGCTCATAGTATTTTGGAGAGATATTGCCATTGCTGGGGTTTATGATTAAGACTGAATTGTTGGATAATGTCTACCTGCTTAGTCACCCTTGACCGGCCATTGTATACCATCTCTCTTTTCTCTTCTTCTGTACTGTGTAGTAATATAACCTTGTGTATACTGTATTCATATTGTAGTCTATGTCTGAAGATGATCGAGGTCAGATCGAAAATTAATAAAGAGAGTTACATGAAATTGAGAGTGTTTCTCCTGTTTATTAGTGTGACGCTACACAACTTTAGAGTCGGAATGGCTACTACTACTAACCGTCCTTCTTCCAAAAAGAAAATTATCCCGCCGTAAAATGGCAAATGTTTGATAAATTTGATGGGAATTATGCCCAATTTCCAGATTTGTAATACATCGTGCATCATGCAATATCCAACTATGTCATTCCATGTCAAAAGGCCTTTAAGTTTCTACTATATCAGTAAATTGGGTTAAAAACCGGACTTTCAAGAGTGTAGTTGAAGCTACATTTCAAATATTTAATGCATTCAATCATTGTACGTAGTAGACCATGCTGGTGGCGCTTCACTGCATAAGAGAAATTTGAAGTGGTCCTTCAGGGTACGTATAGCTTTTTCGGGAAGCAGTTCAAAGTTTGATTTCGCCGAACGGCTCCTTGCCAGAGAGTCTAAAAAAAAAAAACTTTATAAAAAAGCAGTAACTCCTCCTTCTTTTCTTTATGCTATTCTTAATGCATAAATAGGATAAACCATTTATGCATATAAAAAGCCTTTCAAGATTAATTTCAAGATTCTTGTGAATTCCCGTCGTCCGTTACACATCAGGGTGTTCTCTAATGCCTTGCCATTGGACACTTCAAGGTTACATCAAGTCCAATCAGGGAGCTCCTTGCTCCAATACTAGATTTGTGTTCAGCAGTGATTTTATATTACGTCATATTTGGTAAGCCACGCCCATTGCCGGGCAAGATTTAACAGTGATTCAATGCAACAGACACAAAGGGGTGTCAGCTGCTGCTCAGCAAACAACACTAAGTGGGTACTGTCACTAAGTTCTACCCGTCAAAGGGGAGGGGGGAGGGCTAGTGATGAAAGTGAAACCAATGCATAGCCGGGCATAAGAGGGCCCACTGGTATGTACGCTTTAGCCTACAGCCGTGGACCGAAATAAACTAAATCCTGAAACAAACAAGATTAGCCTTAACATTAAGGTCGTGTTCTGTTCAAGTGGAACTTAGTTCTGGGTCATTCTTTTGATGTTTCCCTGAAATAAATATAGCCTTGGTGGAACAAAACAAAAATACCAATAATACCACACCTCTTTTGAAATGCATTATGGATCGCACATCACGTAATTACACGGTCAATAAAGGTTATCTACCGTATATTTGTTAACAAATAACGCTATGACTCGTAATTACAGAAGTGTCAACTGTGAATGTAAGACTTACAATATCATTCACAAGAAAAAATTTCATTTCAAAGAGCGCACTTTTGTCAGCAAAAACTGAATGGGTGCTTAGATGACCACATTCTTTTGTATGAACAAGGTTTTGCCCGGGATTCACCTGGCCGGGTTTGGTGGTGCCTGAGGTTTGGTTAAGGTTAAGTCAGTTAAAGGTTAGGGTAAAATGAACTTTATCTCAAGGTCTTATTTACAAAGGCTACTTCTTAAGTACGTACTTATAAATCTTTGTTTGGGGGTTTGTGAGTGACGTCCTCTCCCTATACTGCTGATGTCAGCTTTAATTAAGTACAAGATGCATACCAAAAACATACTTCAAGAATCTCTACAGGTATCAATTCCATACTGACGGGAGGAACTATGAGTCAATGATTTTCGTGTTACATTATCCACTGGTATAAAGTATTTACTCTGTATTTACGCAGAGTCAAATGATACATATACCACTTGGTTTTTACTTTGAAAACTAAATTTGTAGGCCTAAGCATATAACGGCTGAATCCCGGTATCATTATCTACCAGTGGAAAGGGGTGTGTTTAAATTTGAACTTCACTTTATCCCTTATCATCGCCTAGAAGTAAATGAAAACCGAATACGTACACGTTCTCTAGTTGCTCTTGAACACTAGCATTCATTTCGCAAAGTTGACTTGACTTTAATCTCTTTTTAGGCTTGTGAGACCAAACGTAAAAGTCCGGAAGAGAACAAAAGCTTGCAAAGTAAGTGAATACGACATGTAAAGCTACATTAAACAGCTCTAAGTTACCCTCACAACAATGACACAGACCACGGTAAAACCGACAAAGACTTTTCATGATTCTTGAAATTCAACAAAGCACTTATTCTTGGTAAAGACCCTAACACCAGTCACAGCACTTGCTACTCTGAGAGCCAAATATCTAAATATATGGCTCTGGCTACTCTCTTTTGAGGACGTCCTCTATTACCTTTAGAAATGTTCAGCTCTGGTATTACTAATGAAAATCTTCCTGCAAAATAGTCACGCTTAAAGCCCGCCCCTATTTTGAACAATACGGAAAAGGACGTGCTTTAACGTTTTGACCAAGGCTTAAAAGCATCTTGCTCAGTGGAATACTTGTATGGTCTCAGGACTGAGACTTGGGGATGCTTGGTACCAGGCCTGTCTAACACTGCTGCAATGAATACAATGGAAAAAATTGTATCAACATTTACATTGGCGTTTGGTAATGAAAAATTTTGATTTCATAAAGGTTCAGGTCCCTAATGACCATATAGACTTTCAAGCAGCCTAGGATACTTTTTGAAAGTCTAGGATTCTTTTTTAAAGTCCTCCCGGTCCTCTGGCAAACGGCAATTCGGCGAAACTAAAACTTTCACTGCTTCCCGAAGAAGCTATTACGTCCACTAAAGGACAATACGTGACCAAATTCAAGGCCTTCAGTCCATTTACTTTATTGGTTTGTCATGCTGTCATGCATGACGTCATTCTAGACTGGATGAAAAGAACAGATACTACACATATCTAAGCCAAGGATACATGGCAAGAAAAATATACATTTCCATGTGCGATCGGGGCGATAAACTGTACATACTCATGTGAAAATAGAGACACCTAAAGAGTATGGCGATGAATACATCTGCCACAAAGGGGTGGCAACTTGGAATGTGCAATCCACTTGTGATGCCTCCGAAAGATTCAAATGTGTCTCCACGAACTGGTCAGGATCCGTCCATGACAGCAGAGTTTGGAGAAATTCTGGTGAGTGTGGGGGTTCTATAAACCTGTTCTATAGCCCTGTTGCTATAGGTGAAGAGGGTTATGGCGTTTCACCTTGGTCATTAGTTTAAATATTTGTGATGTTGGTCCTCGATCCCAAACAGTGCACAAAAGACAATTCAAGTGTTAATACACCTGTGCGATTTTCAAAGTCTTTGCAAACCTGCTGGAGCATTACTGAAGGATACCTGTATGATCTAAACGGTTCTATAGGATGACCACAAGGAGGATTTAGTAAATTCATAAGTAGACACTAGTCACTAAGTAAACGAGTATAAAGTATACTAAGTAAACGATTTTGCATACCAAATCCAGCATTTACTTTTACTTTTGTTTTTACTCATTTTGACCAGCAACAACTTTTACTTTTCCTTTTTACTGAAAGTAATTACTTCCTCTTTATGCATACGGCCCGATTAATTGATCGCAACGTAGTTTTCGTATCTTGTGTGCCGTTACTTGTATGGGTAATCCATGGGAGACAATTATTTAGGCAGTTAGGTGACTTAAAAATATTATTAAAGTAATCAAAAGCATTGTTAATCTCGGAAGACTGAAGAACATTATAATGCATTATAATTCATCATGGAGTGAAGGTAGAAATTGTTCAAGGTTATAAGGATTAAGACTTCTTTAAACATAGGTAGACTCTCGAAGAAGCAACATCTAAATTGACCATAATCTGATGGTAAACACGTGAAAATGATCAAAAATGTCAACCACAATTACACAGGAAGAAGAGCTTAAACTTAAGTTATTCGTAAAATTTCAAATTGACTTAAAATGTCGATGAAAAAATAGTTCCAAGGATGTTAATAGTGTTGTAATAGTCGACTGTCCTGAGGGTTTTAACATTACTTCACACAGAAAAACCTGTAAAGTAGAATGCCCTCTCTAGATTTCGACTCCTAGCTCACTGAATGCATACCATATGCTCGTTTGTGTTTAATACCCACCTTTGCTATGTCAGTAAAAAGTTGTTTGATTGGACAGTACTATGGAGAGGTGGTTATCCCACTAAAATCTGTCGAGTAAAAAGGCCCTTTAATTTTAGGAAATGATGGTACCGATATTTAAGGAATAAGTCACATTTGCCTGGCTATTATGGTGAATAGACCATCGAGACTCCAAATTGGCAAAATAACGGCCGTTTTGCTAATAATTCTGCCTTAGGCTTTCACCTTCTAAAATGCAACCTTAGGTCGACAGTCACAAATTTTCAAATAGCTCTACATACGGCCACGGAAAAACTCACAAAAAATATGATGATAAACTTGAACAGAACCCAAAACAAAATACAAGGTATACTGAATATGTATAAAGTATGCACAAGTTTTAATTCAATATTTAATTTGTTATAATTAAATTTGTAATAAGGTATTGCGCACAAATTTCGTGTCTCCCTTAAATTGAATTTTTAGAGCACCCTAATATAACACAGTATACTTCACGTTCAAATGTATATAACGTATATTATAAGTACAAGCCCCATATAAAGGCACTATAAAGAGGATTGTAAGGGATTAAATATGGTATAACTTGACTACAAACATACAAAGAAAAATGGTGTAGTTGGTCCTCAAACACGAAAATCAGGATCTATGGTTAATGAAGACCCTAAACATATTTTTAAAGCATGGAGTGTCTACCAAAAGTGTAATCAAGGTGAATATATATATATATATATATATATAAATATATATATATATATATATATATATATATATATATATATATATATATATATATATATATATATATATATATAGGTCGAAATGCTGCGGAGCACTGTGGAAATGTGTAGGTCGAAAAGGGGTAGTAAAAGTGCTTAAAACTTTGCGGAAAACTCCACGACGTTTCGGGTATAAGCCCTTCATCAGGTGGCAAAAACCAAACAGTAACAATTGGACCAACAAACATCAAATCCGAAGCGATTGCTGTAAAAACAGAACCGGACGAAATTGACTGTCAGAAAACATGAGCGCGAAGGATGAAACGCAAATAAAAAAAGGGAAAAAGGGCGTCCAGGACGCTCTTTTTCCTTTTTTTTTACAGCGATCGCTTCGGATATATATATATATATATATATAAATATATATATATATATAAATATATATATATATATATATATATATATATATATATATATAAATATATATATATATATATATATATATATATATATATATATATATATATATATATATATATATATATATATATATATATAGACGAATGAGAGGCTTGGATAACAACGATATTCCGGTGTATGCCCAGGATCCAGAGGATTCTCAGAATTCTAGTTAAAAATTATTTAAAATTGAAAATGAAAGTTAAAACTAGAATTGCAACTGCACATACAATGATAAAAAGACACCGTGATTCGAGAAGCTTTCGGCTATTTTATTCAGCCTTCCTCGGCTCGAATGAAGCGAAATAAAATGCGTTCAAATAAAATTACTACCAGACCAGCAAACGAACAAAGGCTAAAAGCAACCCACACAACCTTAGCCCTGTTAAGAATAAAGCTTAAAATCACTGGAGGATAAACAACAAAAAGTAAAAAGAGAAAAAAATGATAAGAAGCTTAAAACCAGCTGTAAAATTGCAGCACAGGAGCAGTGAGAATCCTCCAGAAAGGTAAAAACTGATGGAAGATAAAAGGGGCCTGAAAGGAGTGTTAGGCAAGAACTTTAAACATGGAAACCACTGGGAAAAATTGAATCTGGGCTGCAATTTTACAGCTGGTTTTAAGCTTCTTATCATTTTTTTCTCTTTTTACTTTTTGTTGTTTATCCTCCAGTGATTTTAAGCTTTATTCTTAACAGGGCTAAGGTTGTGTGGGTTGCTTTTAGCCTTTGTTCGTTTGCTGGTCTGGTAGTAATTTTATTTGAACGCATTTTATTTCGCTTCATTCGAGCCGAGGAAGGCTGAATAAAATAGCCGAAAGCTTCTCGAATCACGGTGTCTTTTTATCATTGTATGTGCAGTTGCAATTCTAGTTTTAACTTTCATTTTCAATTATAAATATATATATATATATATATATATATATATATACATATATATATATATATATATATATATATATATATATATATATATATATATATATATATATATATATATATATATATATATATATATAGGGCTTGCGTCAAACGAGAACTAGTGCTGTTCCAAAAATTAGGCGCCTGCTCAGCAGGAGGTGAATTGCGAGTTGCTTCATCTGTTATTTGAACAAAGGCCGAACCAACTTGGCTTCATGGCTCAGTGGTTAGAGCGTCCGCACAAGAAAGCGGAAGGTCCCGAGTTCGAATCCCGGTGGAGTCAACATCGTTTTTTCACCTCAGCCAGATTTTCCAGCTTTACCAATTTGATTTATATATATATATATATATATGCTCTTGTTTTACCAGTTTTTACTATTTGTTTTATGTTTTTACTGGTGTGGTGCTTTTCCATTTGGTTTATATATATATATATATATATAGGAGGTGAATTGCGAGTTACTTCATCTGTCATTTGAACAAAGGCCAAACCAACTTGGCTTCATGGCTCAGTGGTTAGAGCGTCCGCACTAGAAAGCGGGAGGTCCCGAGTTCGAATCCCGGTGGAGTCAACATCGTTTTTTCACCTCAGCCAGATTTTCCAGTTTTACCAATTTGATTTATATATATATATATATATATATATATATATATATATATATATATATATATATATATATATATATATACATATATATATATACATTCATATACATACACTCTAGAATCAAAAGAGTGAATTTAATCACTCTTTGGTAGAGTGGGAAGTGTAAATTCACTCCAAAAAAGGTGAAATTCACTAGAGGAAGAGGGAAAATCGACTCTTCCACGAGTGCCTGCAATGATCACTCTTTTATTTACAGAGATCACTGTGGGCACTCCATCAAGAGTGAAACTTCGCTCGTGTCAAGGGAATTTCACTCTTTTTGGAGTGAATTTCAATCTTCTTGGAGTGAATTGTTACTCTAATGGAGTGAAATCACACTTTTCACTCTATCAAAGAGTGACTTAATTCACTCTTCTGATTTTAGAGTGTATTTATATTAGTGAGTTCCACGTCTGCTCCATATCGACAAGAAAACCAAAAAATGATAAATACGACGGTATTCAGAGCACAATAGTTTGTATTTGAAACGAATATTTCGGACACTCCTGTGCTGCGTTATAACAAATGTAGCAAAATTGGAACAGACAAAAACTGTAGCAAAAACCGCCAAACACGCAGAGGTGAATTTATGCGCACAGTACGCACTGCTTTGTTTGCAACGTTATGTGTTCCCCTTGTAAACAATTTTGAAACAGAACTGACAGTGGAGTAACGAGCGGAGGGGGGCGGGGCAGACTGTCCCCCTGTTACAAAAAACGGAAAGGGAAGAAAATCCGGAAGGGAAGGAAGGGAAAGAAAGAAAAAGAGGAAAAGAGAGGGAAGAAGAGAAAACGAAAAAAAGACAGCAGAAAAAAGAAAACGAAAAAGAAGGTCAAAGGAAAGAAAAGAAAAAATGAGAAAAGAAAGAAAGTGGGCCAACCATAACACCAAAAGCAAGACTGATTTGCATTCATGGAACACTGTTTTGGTCAAAACATGAACATTCATTTAGAAAAATAAATATGAACATTCATTTAATCGCCTAAAGTTAGCAAAATAATAACTGAGGTCCACTTTATCTGAGGAAAGATTTTCCCCTCTTGCTCTTTGCCAGACAGTCGGGAGGACTTTAGAAAACCAATCAGTCTCAGATTTGCCACCAATATTTGAAGGAAGTGCAGATTCTTCAGTAATCGCCCCTCCCCCCAACTCTTTAAACGTCCGCACAGGAAACCCAGAATCCAAAGCTTGCTGCAAAATAATCTTCATATCAACAAATATAAGCTCCATTAGGGCAGAAATTTCGGCACGCTTCGCGCGCCGCAATACATCCCTAAGTGGTGTTCACACTCATTTGCAAACAAAATCGGAAAACTCAGATTCTACTTACAAGCCCGAGACATGCCATTTCCGTCTGTCTGAGGGGTCGCGATTTTTCAATAATTTTCTGTACGCTCCTCGCCAACTGGAGATAGCCTTTCTAGCAAGACTTCATATTCTAGGCAGGGGAAACATTGGCCTGCCGTAACCAATTGCTCTCATACACACGTGTCATCAGATATCTTTCAACCCTTTCAGTTGTGTAGTCTTTGTAGATGGATTCCTTAGTTATTGAAGTGTCAAAATTTTATCAATGTTCAATGTTGCAGAACAGTAGCGTAGCTACAGGAGGCAGGGACGATTGCGCGCCTGCTGGAAAAAGTGGAAAATTCGAAAATTTGCCATTTTAGACACCAGTCAAATACAGTGCGGGTTTCCCAAGTTTTTCTTTACAAAATTTCGAATCCTTCCTAATGACTGTTCCTTATTCGAAATTTAAAAAAGGCTCCGCGCGTCTTGAATTGCAAGCCTTAAAGCTGTAAGTGATCGCTCATAAAACAGTCAGTACATAATTTGTCCTATCCGCTACAGTGCCGGTTCCCTAAAATTTTCTTCAATATGGGCTTTCATTTTTGTCTATAAAAGGCAACAAAGTTTCGAGAGTTTTTTAATGTCACCGAGAAGCCTTAATCCGCACTCCCTAGATAACGCGACCTTTAGTCGACATGCTATCTCAGATATATGCTAATAGGAAACGCAGATTCTTCGATAATACCCCAAATATGCAAATTTTCTAACAGGAAACCCTGAATCTAAACTATTTCTTGCAATATAAGCTCCATATTTACAAATGTGTAAAAGGACGTAAATTTCCGACGTGCGCAGTACAGTCTAGTGTTCAAACTAAAGAAAAAAATCAGATTTTTTTTAAATTTAAAAAATGTTCTTACCCGTAGAAAAAAGGGACAAATTTAGCATAAACATGTACCTTTTGGTCAATGAGGTAGGGAGAGGTACATGGTCTAAAATTGTTCCACCCCGCCTCCTCCCTTACTATCATATTGCTTCCTTCCTGCCCATGCCACCGAGATATTCAGACAGAGAATCGCCGTACGTCCCTATTACCGCTTACTCTAAGTTCAGCCCCCTCCCCCCTTTTTTTTAAATGTCTGGATCCGCGCCTGGATAGTGTGTGATGAAAATCGTTCCTAAACTTCGAAAAGACATATTTTAATGGTTTTTTTTATCAAAACCCTTACACCGGCACGCCTATGCAACGGTGTCTCAGTAACACCAGTGGGTACCACCCCCCTCTCGATCAATGATTTTCCTGCACTAGATTGAAGTGTGCTTTGATCAGTTTATTGATTCTACCTTTTTCATCAAAAATGGTTGCTTACTATTAGAACTTTTTTCAAATCCTTCTTGTCTTGTTAGAAATTCTCAAATGGCTCAGCTCTTTGATTGACATGCTTATTCAAACAATGTAGAGTACCAAAGCTAATTATATTACACAACGTGAACTTGAATGAGAGTGTTTTGATTATACATATTTAGCAAGTGTTTTAAAGTCATACTCCTCGTGAAGCAATAAACTGAGATTGTGTCTAGATGGGGATGAATTTCGGACAATTGTGGTGGGGGTTTAAGTAAGAAGGCTAGTAGAATTGATACTGTTTGGAGTAAGCCTGAGCTTTTAGGCGACAGGCTTCCCAAATGTGTCCCGATTTTATATCTCTTTGCTTATTGTGAAATATGTTACCCTGGCCTGATTATGATCAAACCTTTGTGTTTTCCGGCAAATGCTTGAAAGAATTTGGATATTCGACCATTTCGGGTATTGTGTTCTGAAAAAGTGTGAAGTAAAAACTAGAAGGCTCAAGAATAATACTTAACTTAATACGGTTGTGTAGCAAATGTTGGAATCTTTGCTTTTTCATGAATTCTAGTACCGCGATTTATGGTATACTTTTTTGGTATATCTTTTTTAGATTGCGGGCACGCCAAGGAATTTTCGGAGAAAACTATGCCATTTTTAATACTCAAGTAATTGTTCGAATTTTTTGCAAATCCCCGTCCGAATTTTTTCTGATTTCCCACCCAAATTTTAGATTTTTTGGCGAAGAGGGGGGATGGAGGGAGGGGCAGACTTCCCCTTGCCCCAAATCTCTTGCTCCTACGCCATCGAAATAGCGTATTTGGGTACCATGGTCGGTGACATGGAATTTTCAGTTGGGTCAAATTCTTCTCCATTCTTTTTCTGAAGTCCTCCCGACCCTCTGGCAAAGGGCCGTTCGGCGAAACCAAAACTCCCACCCCTTCCCGAAGAAGCTATTACCATTCTTCACGATTATCCAGATTTCTGGTGTGCCACTGAATGGATAGTTGTAGTTCCACAGCAGTCACTACATATAAACTTGAATGACTTTTCTGAGTTAGTGCTGCTATAGTTTGATAATTCCTTCCAAAATCAAAGCTATTTGGCACTTATCATACACCGTTTGGGTCCTGTCAAACCCAGATTCAGCCGTCGATCGCGCACAACACTCCGAACTTAGTTTCTATTTACGTCGCTGTGAGACGTTCACTGTTAAGACATGATATGAATATTTAAATAGTGACTTATTATCTTATTAATATGAAGTGGTTGCCAGAGGGTTGCGATTAATCACTTCCCATTCAAGCACGTGAGCACTTTCTATCAAAGCTCACAAAGATGTGAAGCGTGTCACTTCTTCCAGTGCAATCTTTGTGCATGATGACAAAACCCGAAATACTTACAGGATGGAACCTAACGCCTACCGTAAACTCTTAACAGAGAACATTACGAAGAACTACAAACCTGCCGAGCCCCAAATTGCGGCAGATAATGATGTCGAATCCTGCGTTATCCCGGATAAATTGAACATTAGTGACAGGATCAATGAAACAGCCATACATTCAGCGTTCCTTACCCTGAAGAACCACAAGGAAAACTTTCCCAACAATGTCAAATGCAGACTGATCAACCCCACAAAACCCGAGATTGAAGCGTAAAAAAAACAGATCCTGGACAGAATTTACAGCGACATAAGATCAAAAACGCATGTAAACCAATAGCGAAATATAACCGCCTTGCTTGAATGGCTCACGAAACTGACCGAAAAAGAAATGCTCACCTCTCTCGTTTTCGACATTGTTGATTTTTATCCCTCAAAATCAGAGCAACTACTGTCAAAGTGCTTAGCATGGGGAAAGTTGACGTAACCATGGGTGCGTTCGATGGTGCAGAGGTTTGCGAATTAGTAGGCCTCTTTCTGTTAAGTGAATTCACCAAGAGACTTGACCTGGCAAGCATCGGCCTATACCGTGACGATGGGCTAGCTGTCATGAAGAGATGCTCTGGAAGTAAAGCCGACAGCACCAGAAAAACCCTTGTTATCCGTCACGGTGCAAACCAATCTAAAGGCAACTGATTTTCTCGATGTTACCCTCGATCTCACGTCTGGGTCCCACAAACCGTAAGCCGAACGATCAGTCCGTCTACATTAATCGCCTCTCTAACCGCCCCCGTCCATCATCAACAATATTCCCCGGACTTAGCAAGGAGGCTGTCTGCGCTTTCGTCCAACAGAACGATCTTTGCCGAAGCCACTCAGCCATACATAAGGGCGCTTGAATCTTCTGGACACAGAAGCAACATTGAGGACAATAGGATCGCCGCCCTGAGCTGACACAAAGCAGAAGGAACAGACATACAAGGATTATTTGGTTCACCCACCCTTCAATAAAAGTGTTAAGACAAATATTGGATGCAAATTCTTACAACTAGTTACTAAGCACTTTCCCCCAGGACATAAGCTTAATAAAACATTCAATAGAAATACCCTCAAAATCTCCTTCAGTTGCATGAGCAATATAAACCAAATTATCAAATCCCACAACAACCGGATTTTTTTCAAAAACTTACCCGGAACCCCCCTCTAGGGCCTGCAACTGCAGGGTTAAAGCTTATTGTCCCCTGCGCGGAAAGTGCTTGGTTAGTTCTTTTATTTATAAGGCTACAGTAAAGAGCGGGGCTACCTCTAAGCAGTACGTAGGGCTCGTAAGCGGTGATGTTAAAACACGCTATAACAATCACACCAAATCGGTCAGGCATAGACGTTACGTCAATGACACTGAGTTATCTAAACACATTTGGGAACTCACGGACAAAGACCAAAGCTTTTCTATCCACTGGGAGATACTCACACAGTCAAACATACACATGCGTTCATCCGGCCTCTGCAACTTGTCTATGGAAGAGAAGACCGTTATCTTGCTCACCACCAACATGCTCAACGAAAGATCCGAACTTATCCCCCTTGCCGTCACGGTCCAAAGCCCCCTGATCGGACCAAAAAAAAATTTTTAAGTAGTAGAAGAGTTTGACTGAGGAGCGCCGTGCAACCAGCACGTGCTTGAAACACTGTGTAGCAATATATATATATATATATATATATATATATATATATATATATATATATATATATATATATATATATATATATATATATATATATATATATATATATATATATATATATATATATATATGATGGGTTACACCCGAGTAATCCGATCAGACCCTCCCGGTCAATCAACCTGCTCAATTGCCTTAAGGAGGATTATCCTGTCACAATAGCGGTGAGACCATTGTCAACACCTTTAAAAGCTTCCAAAATTTCTCACTCCTTGTCATTCTCTCACCAAGTATTGACAAAGAGGCAGTATTCCTCGAAAGCTCTACTTCAAACCTTTTGGCTGTTTAATTCATCTTAATTCTAGCCTTCCGCTATTTGTATCTCCTCGGAGATCCAGCCTTTCAATTCTGTAGTACCGTTGTTTTACAGTTTCTCCGTCATGTTTATATCTATATATATATATATATATATATATATATATATATATATATATATATATATATATATATATATATATATATATATATATATATATATGTATAACCGTAATAGTAAAAAATAAATTAATAATGTCAATCAGGCAATGGTAACGTGCTCAACCCTATGAAGGGAGCTGTAATATTGAAAAGGTTGCAATAAGTTCTTACAACATAGCTTTACAGAACTGTTTCGTAAGGGCCAATAATGTAGGTCCTCACTCCTCAGAAGCCTGAAGTAGAATCTACTTCAGGCTTCAATCTACATCATTCTACTTCAGGCTTCTGAGGAGTGAGGACCTATATTATTGGCTCTTACGAAACAGTTCTGTAAAGCTATGCTGTAAAAACCTATTGCAATCTTTTGAATATATATATATATATTCTTCAAGGAACTGCTCAATATGTCGCCCTGTCGATCGATGTTTTTTCCATGTAAGGCGTTGGGCATACTTTCTACTTTATTTTGAGTCCTAGGACTAAGTTGTAGAGTGAAACGAAGATTCAACAGTGTCAAAATGATATTCTCCACCGTATCTCCATATTTCATTTCGGTTACTTTTATTATCCACAGGTTTTACAGTTAGCTGTCCGAACAATACACTCGTTGATGTTGAAATAACTGAAACAGAGGCTACGGTCACTTGGAGTGAACCTACTGTTGAAGGTTCGAATAACTCTAGGTTGATTGGCCAGACACATAATTCTGGAGACGTTTTCCCAGTTGGACAAACGGACGTGACATACGTTTATCAGGACATTGATGACTATGACGTCCAATTTTGCACATTTCAAATCATTGTCGTCGTGGCAGGTAAGAACCGTTTTACTGAACTGTCAAGAACTGTTGTCATTACTTATCAAATGTCCATTCAAGCACTTGACAATAGCCACGAAGGTTGACACTCGATAGCAGCTTATCTCAGGTGGAATTGAAAGGGGAAATGACCCTTCAATACACCACAAGTAAATTGATCCCATAATGATCAGCACTTTTTTGGGGCCAGCACTCAATTAAACCCCTGACTGTTGGACAACGATTGAACAAGAATGGTAATCAAAGCTGCTGCCCAATGAAACAGCTAATCGGTGTAAAGAATAAGTGGTCGGGTAGTTTAATTGGGAAGCGCAGTTTTCCCCCAAATCTGCTGTAGTCATGACGGATAGGTGAATTTTTCGTCGTGTTAAGTATTCTCCAGTATATCAGTGTGGTTACATACCGGAAAAAGAACATCTATTGACTACGTTTTTAGTCATTGTAACTATAGTGAATAAAGGTATTGAGACTAAAATGAATTGTAAATCTTAGTTAAGAGAGCCATATCTCTCAAGTTGTGCAAAGGATAGGTAGGCGATCGGGTTCTTGTGTTCCAGTAGCAACGCCTGAGTGAAAACAACAGCTGACCTCAAAATTGCCATATAGGAACACTACTACTGGATTGAAAACAATCCCTCCGCGTCGGAAAACAACCCAACCTCAGATTATGCGCAACACCTTGTTTCCCCTGAAACAGCTTGTATAGTCATGAGTAAGTAATGGAAGTGACCTGCACTCGACCGACCTCATATGTATTTTTTAGTTTTCCAGTCCAGATTCTCAGTTCGATTAATAAAGATCGAAACTTATGAGCGAACACAAATGATAACACAATTCATTCAGAATTCCTTTAAGGCTCATTGGTTTTAGTCACTATAGTCATGATGGGTGAACCTATAGTCTTTATCACTAGGAAGATTTGGTCTTCCATTAACAAAGTTCTAGGGAATTTTCAAGCAGCAGAATTTGTGTATTGAGCGTGCATAATAACCAAATAAACGCATTCTTTCGAAATATTTGAACTCTGGGTTCATAGCTTCCACCAATCTCTGCGAATATTTTGCTCGAAAATGCCTCATCTTGCAATTGTTTAATGTTAAATTTACTAATGGTGTTATGATTTTATGTCTAAAACTCTACTAACAATATACAAAGGTATAAAATGTGCTTTTATTGCATTTAATAAATTTGCATATGGAAGGAGAAACTCTGTTGTGGTTGGCAAGGAAACATGACAATGAAAGAATATCTAGAACATGGGAAAGAACAGAAAATTTCATTTCCTTAAAATTAGCCGAAAAGTAAGATTTCTTTCACAAAGATTACAGTTTAGTTATGAGATTTTTTAATTTTTCCTTCAGTTGACAATACACCACCAATGCTGGTGTGTAATGACACGACAGTTACGGCTCCTGGTGGAAGTGGTGGCATATCTGTAAACTTTACAGAACCCATGGCGACCGACAATTCCGGTACGGTTGATCTTTTATTCCAAACTGCAAATCCGGGTGAATTTTTCATGACTGGAACTTCAGAAGTGTCCTACCTATATATTGATCCCTCAGGAAATACTAACTATTGCTCCTTCAGTGTCATTGTAATAGAAGGTAAGAGTGACAGCCTGCACAACTTGCATATCTTGTAATCCATTCACTTTTTATATTTTCAATGTGGTGTGGCGACAGTTACGACACTTTTAAACTAGAAACGCTCTAAAAACGACAAGTTAATTATTCCACAAATTCTGGGCTAGAATGTAAACCCCTGAAAATGGAAACTGGTCAATAATTGAGAATTAATTTGTTAAGTAAGAGTAGAGTTACCACAAATTGGGTAGCCGTATTCAACTACTCATTTAACATATGAATCATGGACAATTATTATGCAAACATGGCCCAATTTGTACTTGCCTTATTTTAGTCTCTTTAATCACTCTTTAGAGCACGCATACGGCAATGCAACAAATGCAGTCGGGAGGTTGGGAGTTCGAGTTCTGGCCGGATCTACCGCATACTTTAAAATGGAACCTTCTTCTATTATATCAGCATACACAATGGAGCAGGGAAAACAAACCAGTGAGTCACAACTGGAAAAAAGGCCGAGGCCAGCTTGACTTTAACCAATTGGTTGGAAACAGGGCTTTAAAACTCCATCGAACTAAGTAACTAACTAACTCCAAATTTGAATCTTCTAATTCCCAAACTGTTCCAATGGCGAAATACTTTCTGTCACGACAGAGACAAACATTAGTTTAGACTATTTTACTCTGCATCAAGTTTCAAATATTACAGTTTCTTCCCCAAGAGTTAGCCTCAGTTTGTTATTAAGAATTAATTTCAAACTTTCGAAACGATTAAGAAGTTTTGAATAAGCCTAATTTTGCCATGTACACACAATCTTGACCTCGCCACAAATATGAACAATTTAACTTAACCATGATTATTTTCATTTTTGATTTCTGAAATTGGCTCTTTGTCCAGTTTCAGGTCAAGTCAGAGTCTCCAATCTTCCGCTTGAGACCAAAACCGAGTCACGTTAATAAAAATAGGCTTAATTTATCAATCTACATAATAAAGGAAAGCAACATAATAAAACACGATTTCCCTCCGTTGGAAGGCAAATTGCTGTTTGGTCTTGATGTCCAGCAGGTATAGTTATCACCTTTGCAAAGTGCTCGTCAACACTTCGTTTAATCCTCTTTTTCATTAAATCATATTTTTCCTCCAATGTCTTGTGCATGAAGCTGGCAAAACTTAAAATGTTCCGTTTCAACAAGAAAGTGATGAAGGAATCGAAAGGGGCAATTTGATAGATTCTACCAAAATAATTGAAAAAAACAATTTCCACGAGAGAAACTGATAAGAATTTCCGACTAAATATACACTAAGATTTTAGTTATCTACTCAACGCAAAAGCACCTAAGTGACCATTATTACTAGACTAAGAGTCTGAAAAGAGATCGAGTTACATGAGATTCTTCTCCGACCAAAGTGCCTGTCGATCATATGGTTATGGACATGGATAATAGCATTTGCACTTATCAAACGACGGCCGCCCTACACCCTTAAAACCGTTTTCATGGTTCAGTGGTAAGGCCATCCGACTTCCAGCAGAAAGGTCTGTAGTTCAAATTCTGGTCAGCTCATACCAGAGACTTTCAAATGGAGCCTACTGACAATGTGCTTGTTGCTCAGTATGAGCAATGGAGTCGAAAAACAAGATAGTAGTAGTAAGCCAAAACTGGAACAAAGACAGTATGATGATCCCATTACTTAAGACGTTTGAATAGATACTGAACCGAACCCCATAAAAAAACTAAAAGCTACATTCTTAAATAAAGAAACCGAGTGTGATGATCAAATCCGATGTTCTAGCATATTGTTGGGTCACATTGCAAATTGTTGCTTTATTAGAAAAAATGCTTGCCTGTAAATTTATCAAGACCACTTGCACGAAAACGTTTTTCGGCATTTTGTGATATAAATGTTTGGATACAGAAAAGAACAGTTGGTGTGGATACTTTTTATATATACTGTTTCCACTCAACAAGACCCACACGATTTCAACAATATGAGCTTTCTTGTCCACCCTCGGTCCGTCCCTTTAAACATAAACATCGTTCTCAGATTTTCCACACAACTTTTTCTGGTGTGTTGACCCTTTTGAGTCCATTTGAAATTTCGACGCCTTTGTAACATCAAACCGTATATGTACTTTTGTTTATAATGGGTGTCGTGATCAAAGGCGGCGCCAGAATTTCAAATGGGGGTAGCAAACTACGGACGGAGAATGAATGGGGGAAAATTTCTTGCGCAGAGCGAAACCAGGCCCAAGTCGCCTGTTTCTGAGGATGGGGGTCCAGGGGGAGAACACCCCCCGAAAATCTGAAGCTTTCGTCATGTCTCTGGATGTAGAGCTAGGTCACGGAAGAGGTATATCACTTATTTTTTTTTTCCGGTCAACCCAACTTCTAACGGAGGTAGGTTGGATGGGCAAGTCTAACATCTGGGCAGGACCAAGGCAAGGCCAAAATCTGGCCCGAGCAAACTTGCCCCCTCTTGTAGCACGGTAACGCCGCCACTTGATGTGACGCCGTAAAGAAGTTATTTTCAGAGCAGGGAGCTGAACAATGGTTCTTTGCTCATAGTTGGTACTTCATATAAGTCAATCCTGGGGAATTCAGAAATATGTGCAGACTGCATACTCTAAAGATCACGGTTCACTAAGCTCATATTTTTAAAAGCATTTTAAGCCTTATATCCCAACAAATAACCTACGTTTGGCGTATAAATTTCAAAACGTTAATTTTATCAAAGTCATTGTGTACATGATCTCCCTAAGATAACATTGAGTGATATCATTTTACCCCGAGACTTGTTAATGAGACGATAACATGTCAGCAAAAGGTTCTGCCTCACCTCTCAGCTTCTCATTTAAAGAATTTAGCCTCCTAGTTAAAATTTCGGTTTATGTTATGTCAATGTCTAAAATGCTTCTCAAGATATACTTATCAGTTTCGATGTCCCTTTGCCTTTACGCCATACATGAATGAACCATTTTGGGGTCCTATGGGTTTTGTCAAATAATTTTGTAAATTGCTGCACATTGATGAAATTTTTTGTTCAAGTGTATACTAATTAGCCCTCAATTACCCATCAGATTTACCCATAAGTTTACGGTTCGGTAAGTGATTCTGATGGGTTCAAGGACACATTTTAAATAAACCTTCAACGTAAAACCCACAGAACACACTAATGTTTCAACTATCTTTGAAGTGAAGTTTGAAAAATAAAGGATCACATTTACCTCTGTCTTCATAACAAGATCGGCTTATATAGCTCATGCATGTTTATGCATAATTAAGTGAAAATCAGATATTACCCTGTCGAATGGTCATGATTGTATGGATTCCGTTGAAAATTATGTTCATTTTGTAGGTTTTTCATCAAATTTTACATCAAATTCTAAATATTGTCATTTTCATCTCACCCTATACTTCATGGCAATTGTTATTGTCAAGAGAGTCAAAAGTTTGAAAACATCATGCTGTAATCTCAATAACTCTATCGTTTATTTTCCACAGAATTCACAGCTTTCTGTCCAAGCAATCAAAATTTGTCTGTGGAAATAAATGAAGCTCCAACTGTAGTCAATTGGACAGAACCAATTGTTTACGGCTCGACTAACTACATGGTGCTTGTTCAGACGAATGCATCCGGGGACCCTTTCCCCATTGGGCAAACGGAAGTGCTGTACATCTTTCTGGACAACGACAACTTTGACGTTATATTTTGTTCATTCCAAGTTACTATCGAGGCAGGTAAGATATGATTAAATGGAAGAAGCACATTGTTAAACTTGACCTGGAACACATATCCTCTTATGATAGTGGCAGCAAACGTGAAATAGGACCAGAAAATGCCTAGAAAATTCATTCGATACAGCTTAATCAGTGTAGACTGCATCTTAATCAGGAGCGATTGCATCTTGTTCCCTGTATTTGGAAATCATACCGAAAGATACGTCACGAGGTTTAACGTGAATGCCACTACCTCTAAGCACTGCTTATTTAAAATCCGGTATATCGATTCGTTAAACACTGCCCGGTTATGCTCGAACACACCGGCAATTCTAAAGGTATAGAAACTACCAGCTACTGGTAGGGTGTTTTTTTTTTTTATTTTGCCAGCCATCACGCATATTATGACGATAAAACGGGTACGTGCAATTTTGCACTCATGGGCATGCCCTCAATCCTGATAGGTTTTCATGTGATGTCACATTTAATGGCCACGCCCACTGCCTGGCAAACATCTATAGTGTTTAAAAGCAACAGTTACACTTGGATTGTCAGCTGCTTCTCAGCCACGGACAACCTGTTCGTGGACAGAGCATTCTATCTTTCTATCTATTTAATTATTGCAAACAAAATGCAATCCTCTTAAGATTCTCTTTACGAGCATGAAAATGCACTTTTTGGCCATATGAGGGGTTGCGATTTTGACAAAAATTCCTCTACACTGTTAAATGAGTTGGGTAATATTTGACCAATTCCTTGCCCAATATTGGCAGTCTATATATTAACAACCTCAAAAAGGTGGTAAAAAGTGACCCAACTAAATTGGGCACAGAGTTGTCTCAATTATTGGTCAAAACTTTGACCATTTGTTGGTCAATTATCATGGAATACTTCATGGGCATTTCTTACCTTAGAGCGTTGGGTAAACTTACTACCCACAATCTGTTGAAATTTTATCAATTTATTGGGAAAGATATAATCAATATCTGGGCTGTTTATGTATAGATGTTTATTGCGCACTATACTGGACCATAATATTGTTCCCACTCAGATTTCTCTTGCAGTTACAAGGAATCCGACTATTAGCTGACGCTGGGCATAATTTGTTTTTATTAGTTTTACGCTGTTTAATATTTAACATGAATATTTAAAAAATATAACCCTGTCCATTGAATTACACGTTGCTGTGAATATGTGACACATGAGGGGAACATTTTTGGCCATAGTTGCAACCCACGATGAATCCAAAAGCCAGTCTGATCTATTTGACTTGACTTGTCATCGTAATGTCTAAAACAATCGGGTTCTAAAGCACTGTCATAATGTTGCTTCGATGTTTTGGACTTCCAATAGCTACACAATACACCAGCCATAACAGAAACTAGAAAATGTGGACAATTGTCATGACATTGTACTAGTCTTTGGTTGCCCATGTAGGGGAAGGATGGACTGCCTGGTTAATCCGACGGACAACAAGGACGTAGATCTGGTATGTGGATTGGGGGAAAAATTTTCCAACAGACTGTTGAGCCCTATGTCATCTCCAGGACCGGAATGATCTATAAGCAATCCACCCTATGAAAGCGCGTGCACTCGTAGGCCTACATACACACAACCACACACACACACACACACACGCTCAATGACATGCACATGCACTCAAAGTGACGTTTTCATGGAGCCCCCCATGTACCAAAATGTTATAACATTTTGGTTATTCTCCTTTTTTTTTCTTTTTTGTTGTTGTTTTAAATCTGCCTGAATTATTAGAGGGGCAAAGCCTATGTTTGCTCCCCCAATATTGTCATTGGTGTTGCAACTAGTAACTGTATAATTTGCACGAGTTACCAGGGTACCCCTTCGTCATCGTATGCTGACCCGGTTCCAAACTACTACGCGAAGCTTAAAAATTTTGCGTGCAAAAAGGATTACCCAATTTACGCAATTGCCCAAGTGAGGTAAAGGACTATAAAATATTTTGAAAATAATTTGCTTAATATTCTCGGGGCCTGAGAATGAAGAGATCGGGCCCCTAGAATTATGTGTAAGTTTGTTTCTGTTTTATGTGTACCAAATAAATAAATCAAAAAGTTTGAAAGCTGTTTGTACTTTATTTCCTAAATTTAAAATTTTTATCAGCGTGCGGCCCGATCGCGCGCTATCATCACGTAGTGAGTTACTTCTCATACATCATATGTAAGTCACTTTTAATCTTGCACGCGAGCAAGCTATCTGACGGTGATTCAGAATCACACCGTACAAGCAGACACATCACCCCGCCCAGCTTGTAGAGACAGTACCCGGCACTACGTTCGGCATGCTAGGTAAACTGAGCCTTGCATGTATACGATCTTAATACACTCTTAAAAAGTTGGTTTAAAAAATTCACCAACACTGGTCACGTATGTCAAATACCTGAAATTGGTTAAATTTTCCCCAATATGTGTTGTTTATTTGGTTACCCCACAGGCTGGTTACCCAATAAAGTGGTAAAAAACCTCTTGGATAACCCATTAATCAACAATTATTGGGTAAAATTTAACCAATTTCAGGTATTTGACATACGTGACCAGTGTTGGTGAATTTTTTTAACCAACTTTTTAAGAGTGTACGGTATCCCACCTCGAGTATAATCCTCGAATATATTTCATAACGGTTAAACGTGTCAGTTTTACGCAAATCAACACTTTGCCGCTATCTATAAATTACAAAGACATCACTGTAATGACACCGTAAACATTCACGAAAAAGATTTTTGAAACAAGCCATTACATATTACATAATTTTGCTCCAAAATGGAGTCGCGCAGACTAGGCATTTTATGTGTAAAAGCTTAGTTATATTAACTATGGTAACAACTATGTCCTGATGTGAACATGAGGCTAGCCCGCGGGGCGGACGAATTTTTTCGTCCAGCTCATCGCTACGAAAAAATTAACGTCCTCCGGCGTTGGGCACCAAATCTGTTCAACTGCGTAGAAATCTTACGAAAACTTCATTAACATATCTCTACGTGGATTGGTTGAAGCAAGGCTGTTAATGTTTATTTAACAAGCAAACACTTGTACCATTGTACAGCCAGGGAGTTGCTGGTACAACAGTGCACGGAGTCACTGTGGTCGATGTTATTTGACACTGGTATTGTGTGGCACCGTGCAAGCATACACACACAGCGCAGCGGTTAATTAAGAACAACCGATCCCACAGCCACGGGAAAAGATAGTTCGATACTCTTCAACAAAAGATAACTGTTTTTAAATCCATTCTTTGATGAAAGTTGTTATTGTTCGAAAGAGGCTGTCCGTGATCAAGACCTCCATCTAAATTAAAAGCTTTTAACGGACGCAAAAAGCCTATGTTTTTGTTCAGTTTAAACGTTTTCGTGTTCAACGTAGCATTGCCAAGATTTAGTCGTTGAGCACTGCCTACCTCAGGAATAGATCAATTGTGGTGATTGCTCATGCATAATATTAAGACGATCAACTTTTGGACTCATTGAACGGAATTTCTGACCATCGCCGGCAGGCTCTGAGGGGCGGCAGCCTAAAGGGGGCTGCAGCCACAGAGGAGCTACGCAGGCTAACATGAGGCTAGCTACGTCAGAACGTACGTAGCCCTGACGTGAAAATTCCAACGTGCATTGTGCATTACTGTGAGAGAAGTTCACGAGCATGACGTCTTTTGTTTACATTCAGTAATTTTGGACGTGCAAGAGAATACCATAATACAGGGCTCTGATTGGTTGATTATTTTAAACCGGTGTATTAAAAGGAGAAGCTTCGAGCTCTTACGATGCTTGCTTTTAGTGTAGGAAAGCGTCCCAAAAATTTAATGTCAAATTGATAGCGGCATTGGAAAGTACTAATTTTCTTATTTGAATGTTTTCTGTTACGTTCCTTCTTTGGATCATGGCCACCACGCGTCCGGTCGTTCCACTAAGACTAAGATACACTTAAAATAAAAACAGGGGTGTAGTTTGTTGGCTGTGTGTGGTGTTTAAAGGGGAAGTTTAAGCATTTTCGTTTAATTTTCGTATGTGAAAGATGAACAAAATCTACACAGTGTGGTGAAAGTTCCATTTAAATCGGACATGTATTTCCTGAGATATCAGTAAATAAAGTCAGTAGATTTGCGTTCAAAAGTGAGTTTGAGGGCAGCAGAGCTTATATCACTTCCTCACTTTGACAGGGAATGCTTTGTTTACCTTTGTTTTATCAGACTGTTGTGTTAAGCTTGAAGTTAATAGGAGTATGACCTCCCTCTGGGGGATGCAAATTTTGTAAAATTCTCATTCCACTTCTGCTATCACATTTTAACAATATGGGATTGTCGAGGACAAAATTAAGTATAAAGTTTAAAGAAAAACAAAAGACTGCCCATTAATGTGGGGATGTGATGTCATATGTGCTTGCTTCAAGTTCACTTTATGTTGAAAATGTGAAAACTTTACGTGCTCATATCTTGGAAACCACGCATCGGATTCCAATGCAAATTTCACCGAAATGCTTAGAATAAGTACCACTCTAACATACCAAATCCTATTGCGACCTTAACCCCTTCTTTTAAGGCACAATAGAACCTTCAACAATAGCTCTTTCTCGTTTCTTTTACTTGTCATTTTGATTTGAAACAAAAGAAGACGATAAAACCTTATGACAAATCAAATGTTTTTTGAACTTTGGAATGTGATCGCTACCTCTCCAAAACAGCTGTAAATATTATCAATCATGTCTTATTATATGCATGTCATATTATATATGCCTTACAAAATGTTCTGATCTCTTAGTCACCGTAACACCGGGTACCCTACGGGTATGGCGATTAGGTACCCCGGTCCTATTTTTTAGTACCCGTGCAAAGACATTTGTTGCAATTCCGCACCTGCCACCGAGGATTGACAAACCTGTCCGACAAAAGTATAGCCTGCTGTAAGCAGGCAATTGTGTTTGCGTTTCAACTAGGGCCTACTACATTAAAAAATCAAAAATCTTACTTTCGCTACTATTCATAATACTATGGGTCTTTCAACGGCTTCACTGTTGACTTTTCCAACTACTAAGTTACACGGCATAACTACGGTAAACAATAGCCTGCCAACTTTCTAGCGAATCTCATTTACGACCACCAAATATGACGTCACGACTAAAATTAAAATACTAAATTATATCTCGCGAAATAGGTAATACTAATGCGTCGAACGTATGGCCGGGTACACATTTTCCACCTGAGAAAGGTAATTAGGTTGTTCGCCGTTCGTTGTATCAGTTGTATGTACCAAAATACACTATTCATACTTGTTTCGGGCACCACGTGACCATCTCATATTTACTAATTCCTCCCTCAAAATGCGGGATTCCTGTAAATGGAAACTGGACGAAGGTTTGCAGACTCTGTATATTATACTGCTTAGAGAGGTGTATTTTGATTTTGAGAGAGCGCCATCTTTCGGTTAGTATAGAGTTTGCTCCGTAGGCTAACAAAAGTACAGCAAGTGTGTAGTAACTAAATTTGGGTCTGAATTAGAATAATTGCCCGGAATGAAGTGAACCTGCGAATGTGCGTGCAGTTAATGTACATTAGTTTCGTTTACGTTTGACCTCAGTTGGCCTATGCCAATCGAAATCCTACAATTGTTTATACGTATGGTTAAATACGAGACTTCCATCGAAAATTCGCCGCTTGAGGTTTGATTGCACCTTGCTTTCTGTACACTATTATGTGAAATTCTTTTTTAAACACGTTAGAAAACTTCGTTCAATCGGTCATTGCTTGTATACGATCACAATGGACCATACATAATGAATTTATACTGCTGAACGCTACTGTACGCATTTTGTACATTCCTTAAATGAAAGCAGTTCAAACGGAGACATCGTAGCATGCCGCTCGGCCAAAATTCCAGGGAATTGCCACAAGAAAATTATACGAATGTTTTCAAATTTACACAGTTGTCTTTGTAATCACTTCGTAAATCAAATGTAAAATAAATTTGGTGACCAAACAGTTCTACTAAATAAAGTGATGTTGAAAATACAGACAAAAGTAGGACAGCATCCCTCGTTCATGGCTGCGCCATATGTAAAGTAATAGGAATATTAGCCTACTTGATATTACTATTAGCCTACTTAATATTACTATTAGCGTACTTAATATCAATAGTAGCCTACTTAATGTTTAAATGTCGAGTATTTGAGGAAAAATGAACCGCATTTCGTAATAAGCGACATTTGTCACATACCCGTCTCCTTTGTTGTACAAATCTTTTCCCAAAAGATCGGTTTGTTTCTTATTGGGAGTCGTCCGATAAACTGAACGAAAGAAATGTGGTCACGTGATCATCAGAAAATGCGACGAACATATTTTGGACATGGACATGGACATGCTGTACCATTAACCAGCAGCTCGGCCTGCTGCGTTACCAAGCACTAAGTCTTGCATCGGTATGTCAAGTACTGTATGTGATTATGATCCGAATAAAAACATCTTAAAGCTATAAATGCACTTTAGGATGTGAAGAGAATAGTCAAGACTCTGGTCTCTAATTGGATATCAGTAAAAATGTTGCGCAGTGTCAAATTTTACAAGAACGTGTGCTAGTCTGTAGTTCTATTTTTACAATTTTGGGGAAATAGGGCCCTGGTTTTAGGCCAGACATAATGTGGAGTATGCCTCCTATGCAGATGTAAAATTAGCCAGATAGGCTTCAGTTATTGAAGAGGGGTACAGCTGGGCTTCCGCTGGGAAAGGCTAGCCCAGTTGGGCCCCACGTGGGAACACCTGACAAACACGGATGGGCCCCAGCTGGGGACCAGCAAGTAGCCCAGCTGAAACCCAGTTGGGGTCCAGCTGGGCATGTTGGCAGGGGTAGCGCCTCTGTGGCTGCAGCCCCCTTTAGGCTACCGCCCCTCAGTTAATTTTTTCGTAGCGATGAGCTGAACGAAAAAATTCGTCCGCCTCGCGGGCTAATGTTAAATGTCCCCAAAGGATTTTTCAGTACATCGAAACAATGTCTCATTATGAGATGAAATGCTAAGCAAATCAAGTAACGTCTGTGGTCGCGGCTCGAAACCTGTATCGAACGAATTGCCCAACTAATGAGCAAACATTATGCTAATTAGCAATTAACTGCCCAACAAGTGGATAAAGCGAAAATATAGCCAACAGTTGAATATGACCTTCTCACTTGTTTGACCAACCATTGAATAATACAATAAACATAAATCGAAGAGAAGTTTTGACCATTACATGAGCAAAGTTTGACCAACGTATAACTAAAGCGTTTTACCCAACGAAAAAATTGCTCAGTGTTTTCACAGTGTACGCTCCTCGCCATTCAATTGTGGCGCTAAATAGTCTTCCGGACAAAATAACATTTTCGGGTCAAAGTATTTTTCAATGATTTTCTTATCTCTTTTCATTTTGCGAACTTATTTTACATACGTTTTACGTACATATTTAATCTGGCATATGCTATTTCCCACCATCTGAGGGATTTGATTCTTCGAAATTATCTGCACGGTCCTCGCCTGCAAATTTAAAAACAAATTTTACTTTAAAGGGTTGCGTAAATGGCATTAGATTGCATGTAAAGACACAAGGTCTTCATTATTATCCCCATGAACCATCACAATTCAATTTTCAACACTATTCCTGTCAAAGTCGAAAATCGCTCATCTTTTTGCATCTAGGTCCTTTAAAAAAAATCAAAGCGGAGGGGGCACCCCCTCTGCTTAGACCCCTTACCCAGGCTGACGATTACTCAACTTACGGTGCTACATGGCCCCCTTCAGAGAAATTCTGCGTATTCCACTAATGTGAAATTAAACTTCCTAACATATTTTTATTTGAGAAGCATTTCTCTCAACTCATCCAACAGTGGATACGACTCCTCCCACACTACAGTGCAATAACTTCACAGAAACAGTTTCTGATGGAAGTGGCGGTGCCCATGTGAACTTTACCGAACCTGTTGCGAATGACAACTCTGGTACTGCTGATCTTCTGTTTAGGAACTCACAACCCGGAGACTTTTTCGTCGTGGGTACCACCGAGGTGATTTACTTCTATATCGATCCATCAGGAAATATTGAACAGTGCGGTTTCTACATTTTTGTAATTGCAGGTAAGATGAAAAAAGCTTTTCATAAAATTACGCTATTTTGGGAAAGAGTGGTTTTCAGGGCAGTTAAAAACACAAAGAGTTTTCAGACTGATTTATAACATACTTCTGGTGAAAACCTTCACACTTTGCATCTGCTTATTTAAAAAAAATGTTCTGAATAGAACAACTCATGAAATTTCCATTTAACTTTAAAAACAAACACGTCTGACGTTCATATTTAAAGCTACGTAATAAGAAACCAACGCATTTAATAAATTTCGGTTCACACATCATTCATATAACGATTTGAGATCTAACCATTACATGCAGCAGAATTTATTTCCAAATTATGTATCTTTTTTAAATTGTACATTTTAAGAGAATTTATTCATTTTGTAAATGTTTCTGTCAAGGGAATGTAATCATTTTTACTACTTTTACCCTTTACTAAATGTACTTTTATGACTTTTACGCTTTAATCATCAGAGAAAGTTAAAGTTGACACAATCACGAAAACTTTAATCAAATTTACTATAAACATTTTGTTAATCCTTCAAAAGATACCTTACTACCTAAACTATAAAGTGTGGATGACTATTCATTACGTTATCATCGGGGTAGTTTTGGAATTATTGACGGAATTTTCAACTCTCCAATTCAATTATGATACCTTGTTCGTTTTTAATAGAGATTTGTCTTCATTTATATCCCTTTGTAGCTAAAACTGACGGGAGTAAATGTAGTTTAATTAATAATAATAATTCCAGTCCGGGCCCCATTAGGCATAAAACACAATTAACGTGACTTTAACTAGTATTCCTTGTGAATTTTATTACAGTAACTACATCAATACCAACTACACTTTCGACAGCTGTGCTAATTCCACTGACAGTGAATAGAAGAGAGTATTTTGTTTTGAAAATTCTGTAGAAAATGTCTTCATATCGAACGGCTTTTGCTCCTTCACAAAACCCTAATTTTAATAGTTGAATCTCTGGTCGAGACCGAAAACCTTAAATCCGCCTCTTTGTAATGACGTTCCTTTCTTGTATCAAAGTGCAGGATTTACGTGAATTTCTATCTCAATAACGTTATTCAGTATGTTAAGTGAAGGTAAAAAAACTTCACGTTTTTCTGTTTCTAAAAATTGTATTGTTATATCCCATTTTTGTTTAAAACAGTGGTTTAATAGAATTTTTCTGTACTACTTGCCTTAAAAATGATCACACTTCTCTTTGACATAACTTCCATTCAGTGAACTTAATTTGCTATAATGCATTTCCCTTCAAGCACCAAGTGAAATTATTATTGTTTCAAAAAATATTCGTTATGCATTCAATTACAGCTACTACATCACTACCAACTACAGCTTTTACAACCGCTCTTGATTCCACCACTCAAGGTGAGCTGGAAAAATGTCTACGTAATAACATTTTAAACATTCAGTATTAGTTTTCCTTTAAAAGTGTAAGAACGTAGAGTTAATATAACATCATTTCCTTCGGAACCAACTATCAAATAAAAGAACGGTTTATATCCTCTTTTAAGGAAATAATCGTGACACTTGCATACGATCTTTGTTGTTTCAGTAACACTTGTGGCATAATACTCTTGTTATGCTTGGTATTCTAAATTTATGTTAATGCTTTAAAAAAGTCCGTTTTCAAGGTCATCAGTTATTACAACATCATTTTTAAGTACCAACACAATATCAGAAAGTGGGTCCTCTTAAGTTAACAATATTAATATCTTAATATTTCACATCAGCTTTTATTATCTCTCCTCATTTATGTAGAAAATAGTTGATTCGATAAGAACGTTCCTTGGTTTTCAAATGCTTCAGTTTTACTTTCGGACATAAGTAATCGCATTCCTCTTCCAATTAAGTTGACTGGAGTGAACTAAGTTTGTCATAACTCCAGTCCCATTAGACATCCAGTCCCATTAAAAAATCAATAACAATTAGCGTGGTTTTACTAGTATTATATTGTGCACTTGATTACAGTAACTACATCACTTACAACTACAGCTGCAACAACATCTGCTGATTCCACTGAAGGCAAATAGAGAGAGTATTTAGTTTTGAAAAATTGGTTGGAAATGTCTTTATGTCGAACGGCTTTTCTCTTTCATAAAACCCTAATTATATCATTTGAAGATAACGGAATTCAGTATGTTCACATCTAATACCTTAATCACGACTTTAAGACATTTTATATTTTGTTTACAGCAACTACGTCTCAGCCGACAACCGCTTCAACAACAAACGCTGATACCACTCAAGGTGAGCAGAAAAGACTTTTACCTCCAATGTTTCAAACATGCAGTCGTAGACGAAAACTACATGTTTCAAAACAAAAAGTTTTATGTCAACAAATTATTCCGAAGGCACTTTATATCAGCCGTTTAGAAATTAGCATGGATATAATACATCAGTTTTTTTTTCCAAGTTTACTAACGGTTTACGACTCATTACACCTGTAAATTTCTGTTAAAAGTTCTGTTTCTAATTGAGTGAAGTCTTAACAGCTATGACGACAAACATTTTAAGTACCGAATGCTACAACAGAAGGTCTGTCAACTGAACGTAACAAACTTCACCTTTTTCATATTTGTATTGTAACATCCCATTTTTGTGCAAAAAGGTGATTTAAAAGTATTTTTCTGTACTACTTGCCTGTTTGTTTCAAAATGATCACACTTATCTTTGACTTAACTTCCTTTCAGTGAATATAATTGGCTATAATGCAATTTGCTTCGAGCACCATATGAAATAAGCATTGTTTAAAAAAGTATTCATTTTGCATTGAATTACAGCTACTACATCACTACCAACTACAGCTTCAACCACAGCTGCTGATTCCACTCAAGGTAAATAAAAGAGAATATTTTTTTTTTTTTTGAATTCTGTAGAAAATGTCGTTATGTCTAACAGCTTTTACTCCCTCACAAAACATTAATTCAAATATTTGACGAACTACAATCTCTGTTCGAGTCTTAAAACCTTAAATTCGCCTCGTTGTAACGACAACTCTTTCTTGTTTTAAAGTCCAGGCATGAGATGAATTTCTATGTTCCTTACGTAATTCAGTATGTTCACATCTAATATCTTCATCACGATTTAAAGACTGTATATTTTGTTTACAGTAACTACGTCTCAACCGACAACCGCATCAACAACAGCAGCTGATACCACTCAAGGTGAGCAGAAGAGACTTTAACCTGCAATGTTTCAAACATGCAGTTATAATTATAAACCATTCGCTTAAACAACAAGCTTTATCTCATTAAATTATTCCGACTGAAGACACTCTATAACAATTTTTGAGAAATTGGTTAATAAACAAGACATCAGTGACTTGTTTTCCATGTTTTATAGTAACGGCTTCAGTTTCATTACACTAGTAAATTTCTGTTATAAAATCTGGGATTTTATTTAAGGACGTCTATTTTGAAACCTTAACAGCTATAACGACTACAATTTTAAGTACGGATGCTACAACAGAAGGTGTGTCAACTAAAGGTAACAAACTTCATGTTTTAAAATATTTTTATAATCACATCCCGATTTGTGTAAAAGAGAGACTGAAATGCAGTTTTTCTGTAATACTTGCCCTTTTTTTTGAAAATGGTGGTATTTCTCTTGGACTTAACTTCCTTCCAGTAAATTTAACTAGTTATATTACAATTCTCTTCCTGCACCAGATGAAATTACCATTGTTTAAAAAAGTTTACGTTCTGCATTTAATTACAGCTACTACATCCCTGCCAACTACAACTTCCACAACCGCTCTTGGTTCCACCACTCAAGGTGAGCTGTAAAAACGTTTACGTAATAACATTTTAAACATTCAGTATTAGTTTTCCTTTAAAAGTGTAAGAACGTAGAGTTAATATAACATCATTTCCTTCGGAACCAACTATCAAATAAAAGAACGGTTTATATCCTCTTTTAAGGAAATAATCGTGACACTTGCATACGATCTTTGTTGTTTCAGTAACACTTGTGGCATAATACTCTTGTTATGCTTGGTATTCTAAATTTATGTTAATGCTTTAAAAAAGTCCGTTTTCAAGGTCATCAGTTATTACAACATCATTTTTAAGTACCAACACAATATCAGAAAGTGGGTCCTCTTAAGTTAACAATATTAATATCTTAATATTTCACATCAGCTTTTATTATCTCTCCTCATTTATGTAGAAAATAGTTGATTCGATAAGAACGTTCCTTGGTTTTCAAATGCTTCAGTTTTACTTTCGGACATAAGTAATCGCATTCCTCTTCCAATTAAGTTGACTGGAGTGAACTAAGTTTGTCATAACTCCAGTCCCATTAGACATCCAGTCCCATTAAAAAATCAATAACAATTAGCGTGGTTTTACTAGTATTATATTGTGCACTTGATTACAGTAACTACATCACTTACAACTACAGCTGCAACAACATCTGCTGATTCCACTGAAGGCAAATAGAGAGAGTATTTAGTTTTGAAAAATTGGTTGGAAATGTCTTTATGTCGAACGGCTTTTCTCTTTCATAAAACCCTAATTATATCATTTGAAGATAACGGAATTCAGTATGTTCACATCTAATACCTTAATCACGACTTTAAGACATTTTATATTTTGTTTACAGCAACTACGTCTCAGCCGACAACCGCTTCAACAACAAACGCTGATACCACTCAAGGTGAGCAGAAAAGACTTTTACCTCCAATGTTTCAAACATGCAGTCGTAGACGAAAACTACATGTTTCAAAACAACAAGTTTTATGTCAACAAATTATTCCGAAGGCACTTTATATCAGCCGTTGAGAAATTAGCATGGATATAATACATCAGTTTTTTTTCCAAGTTAACTAACGGTTTACGACTCATTACACCTGTAAATTTCTGTTAAAAGTTCTGTTTGTAATCGAGTGAAGTCCATTTTGAAAGCTTAACAGCTATGACGACAAACATTTTAAGTACCGAATGCTACAACAGAAGGTCTGTCAACTGAAAGTAACAAACTTCACCTTTTTCATATTTGTATTGTAACATCCCATTTTTGTGCAAAAAGGTGATTTAAAAGTATTTTTCTGTACTACTTGCCTGTTTGTTTCAAAATGATCACACTTATCTTTGACTTAACTTCCTTTCAGTGAATATAATTGGCTATAATGCAATTTGCTTCGAGCACCATATGAAATAAGCATTGTTTAAAAAAGTATTCATTTTGCATTGAATTACAGCTACTACATCACTACCAACTACAGCTTCAACCACAGCTGCTGATTCCACTCAAGGTAAATAAAAGAGAATATCTTTTTTTGAATTCTGTAGAAAATGTCGTTATGTCTAACAGCTTTTACTCCCTCACAAAACATTAATTCAAATATTTGACGAACTACAATCTCTGTTCGAGTCTTAAAACCTTAAATTCGCCTCGTTGTAACGACAACTCTTTCTTGTTTTAAAGTCCAGGCATGAGATGAATTTCTATGTTCCTTACGTAATTCAGTATGTTCACATCTAATACCTTCATCACGATTTAAAGACTGTATATTTTGTTTACAGTAACTACGTCTCAACCGACAACCGCATCAACAACAGCAGCTGATACCACTCAAGGTGAGCAGACGAGACTTTAACCTGCAATGTTTCAAACATGCAGTTATAATTATAAACCATTCGCTTAAACAACAAGCTTTATCTCATTAAATTATTCCGACTGAAGACACTCTATAACAATTTTTGAGAAATTGGTTAATAAACAAGACATCAGTGACTTGTTTTCCATGTTTTATAGTAACGGCTTCAGTTTCATTACACTAGTAAATTTCTGTTATAAAATCTGGGATTTTATTTAAGGACGTGTATTTTGAAACCTTAACAGCTATAACGACTACAATTTTAAGTACGGATGCTACAACAGAAGGTGTGTCAACTAAAGGTAACAAACTTCATGTTTTAAAATATTTTTATAATCACATCCCGATTTGTGTAAAAGAGAGACTGAAATGCAGTTTTTCTGTAATACTTGCCCTTTTTTTTGAAAATGGTGGTATTTCTCTTGGACTTAACTTCCTTCCAGTAAATTTAACTAGTTATATTACAATTCTCTTCCTGCACCAGATGAAATTACCATTGTTTAAAAAAATTACGTTCTGCATTTAATTACAGCTACTACATCCCTGCCAACTACAACTTCCACGACCGCTCTTGGTTCCACCACTCAAGGTGAGCTGTAAAAACGTTTACGTAATAACATTTTAAACATTCAGTATTAGTTTTCCTTTAAAAGTGTAAGAACGTAGAGTTAATATAACATCATTTCCTTCGGAACCAACTATCAAATAAAAGAACGGTTTATATCCTCTTTTAAGGAAATAATCGTGACACTTGCATACGATCTTTGTTGTTTCAGTAACACTTGTGGCATAATACTCTTGTTATGCTTGGTATTCTAAATTTATGTTAATGCTTTAAAAAAGTCCGTTTTCAAGGTCATCAGTTATTACAACATCATTTTTAAGTACCAACACAATATCAGAAAGTGGGTCCTCTTAAGTTAACAATATTAATATCTTAATATTTCACATCAGCTTTTATTATCTCTCCTCATTTATGTAGAAAATAGTTGATTCGATAAGAACGTTCCTTGGTTTTCAAATGCTTCAGTTTTACTTTCGGACATAAGTAATCGCATTCCTCTTCCAATTAAGTTGACTGGAGTGAACTAAGTTTGTCATAACTCCAGTCCCATTAGACATCCAGTCCCATTAAAAAATCAATAACAATTAGCGTGGTTTTACTAGTATTATATTGTGCACTTGATTACAGTAACTACATCACTTACAACTACAGCTGCAACAACATCTGCTGATTCCACTGAAGGCAAATAGAGAGAGTATTTAGTTTTGAAAAATTGGTTGGAAATGTCTTTATGTCGAACGGCTTTTCTCTTTCATAAAACCCTAATTATATCATTTGAAGATAACGGAATTCAGTATGTTCACATCTAATACCTTAATCACGACTTTAAGACATTTTATATTTTGTTTACAGCAACTACGTCTCAGCCGACAACCGCTTCAACAACAAACGCTGATACCACTCAAGGTGAGCAGAAAAGACTTTTACCTCCAATGTTTCAAACATGCAGTCGTAGACGAAAACTACATGTTTCAAAACAACAAGTTTTATGTCAACAAATTATTCCGAAGGCACTTTATATCAGCCGTTGAGAAATTAGCATGGATATAATACATCAGTTTTTTTTCCAAGTTAACTAACGGTTTACGACTCATTACACCTGTAAATTTCTGTTAAAAGTTCTGTTTGTAATCGAGTGAAGTCCATTTTGAAAGCTTAACAGCTATGACGACAAACATTTTAAGTACCGAATGCTACAACAGAAGGTCTGTCAACTGAAAGTAACAAACTTCACCTTTTTCATATTTGTATTGTAACATCCCATTTTTGTGCAAAAAGGTGATTTAAAAGTATTTTTCTGTACTACTTGCCTGTTTGTTTCAAAATGATCACACTTATCTTTGACTTAACTTCCTTTCAGTGAATATAATTGGCTATAATGCAATTTGCTTCGAGCACCATATGAAATAAGCATTGTTTAAAAAAGTATTCATTTTGCATTGAATTACAGCTACTACATCACTACCAACTACAGCTTCAACCACAGCTGCTGATTCCACTCAAGGTAAATAAAAGAGAATATCTTTTTTTGAATTCTGTAGAAAATGTCGTTATGTCTAACAGCTTTTACTCCCTCACAAAACATTAATTCAAATATTTGACGAACTACAATCTCTGTTCGAGTCTTAAAACCTTAAATTCGCCTCGTTGTAACGACAACTCTTTCTTGTTTTAAAGTCCAGGCATGAGATGAATTTCTATGTTCCTTACGTAATTCAGTATGTTCACATCTAATACCTTCATCACGATTTAAAGACTGTATATTTTGTTTACAGTAACTACGTCTCAACCGACAACCGCATCAACAACAGCAGCTGATACCACTCAAGGTGAGCAGAAGAGACTTTAACCTGCAATGTTTCAAACATGCAGTTATAATTATAAACCATTCGCTTAAACAACAAGCTTTATCTCATTAAATTATTCCGACTGAAGACACTCTATAACAATTTTTGAGAAATTGGTTAATAAACAAGACATCAGTGACTTGTTTTCCATGTTTTATAGTAACGGCTTCAGTTTCATTACACTAGTAAATTTCTGTTATAAAATCTGGGATTTTATTTAAGGACGTCTATTTTGAAACCTTAACAGCTATAACGACTACAATTTTAAGTACGGATGCTACAACAGAAGGTGTGTCAACTAAAGGTAACAAACTTCATGTTTTAAAATATTTTTATAATCACATCCCGATTTGTGTAAAAGAGAGACTGAAATGCAGTTTTTCTGTAATACTTGCCCTTTCTTTTCAAAATGGTGGTATTTCTCTTGGACTTAACTTCCTTCCAGTAAATTTAACTAGTTATATTACAATTCTCTTCCTGCACCAGATGAAATTACCATTGTTTAAAAAAATTACGTTCTGCATTTAATTACAGCTACTACATCCCTGCCAACTACAACTTCCACGACCGCTCTTGGTTCCACCACTCAAGGTGAGCTGTAAAAACGTTTACGTAATAACATTTTAAACATTCAGTATTAGTTTTCCTTTAAAAGTGTAAGAACGTAGAGTTAATATAACATCATTTCCTTCGGAACCAACTATCAAATAAAAGAACGGTTTATATCCTCTTTTAAGGAAATAATCGTGACACTTGCATACGATCTTTGTTGTTTCAGTAACACTTGTGGCATAATACTCTTGTTATGCTTGGTATTCTAAATTTATGTTAATGCTTTAAAAAAGTCCGTTTTCAAGGTCATCAGTTATTACAACATCATTTTTAAGTACCAACACAATATCAGAAAGTGGGTCCTCTTAAGTTAACAATATTAATATCTTAATATTTCACATCAGCTTTTATTATCTCTCCTCATTTATGTAGAAAATAGTTGATTCGATAAGAACGTTCCTTGGTTTTCAAATGCTTCAGTTTTACTTTCGGACATAAGTAATCGCATTCCTCTTCCAATTAAGTTGACTGGAGTGAACTAAGTTTGTCATAACTCCAGTCCCATTAGACATCCAGTCCCATTAAAAAATCAATAACAATTAGCGTGGTTTTACTAGTATTATATTGTGCACTTGATTACAGTAACTACATCACTTACAACTACAGCTGCAACAACATCTGCTGATTCCACTGAAGGCAAATAGAGAGAGTATTTAGTTTTGAAAAATTGGTTGGAAATGTCTTTATGTCGAACGGCTTTTCTCTTTCATAAAACCCTAATTATATCATTTGAAGATAACGGAATTCAGTATGTTCACATCTAATACCTTAATCACGACTTTAAGACATTTTATATTTTGTTTACAGCAACTACGTCTCAGCCGACAACCGCTTCAACAACAAACGCTGATACCACTCAAGGTGAGCAGAAAAGACTTTTACCTCCAATGTTTCAAACATGCAGTCGTAGACGAAAACTACATGTTTCAAAACAACAAGTTTTATGTCAACAAATTATTCCGAAGGCACTTTATATCAGCCGTTGAGAAATTAGCATGGATATAATACATCAGTTTTTTTTCCAAGTTAACTAACGGTTTACGACTCATTACACCTGTAAATTTCTGTTAAAAGTTCTGTTTGTAATCGAGTGAAGTCCATTTTGAAAGCTTAACAGCTATGACGACAAACATTTTAAGTACCGAATGCTACAACAGAAGGTCTGTCAACTGAAAGTAACAAACTTCACCTTTTTCATATTTGTATTGTAACATCCCATTTTTGTGCAAAAAGGTGATTTAAAAGTATTTTTCTGTACTACTTGCCTGTTTGTTTCAAAATGATCACACTTATCTTTGACTTAACTTCCTTTCAGTGAATATAATTGGCTATAATGCAATTTGCTTCGAGCACCATATGAAATAAGCATTGTTTAAAAAAGTATTCATTTTGCATTGAATTACAGCTACTACATCACTACCAACTACAGCTTCAACCACAGCTGCTGATTCCACTCAAGGTAAATAAAAGAGAATATCTTTTTTTGAATTCTGTAGAAAATGTCGTTATGTCTAACAGCTTTTACTCCCTCACAAAACATTAATTCAAATATTTGACGAACTACAATCTCTGTTCGAGTCTTAAAACCTTAAATTCGCCTCGTTGTAACGACAACTCTTTCTTGTTTTAAAGTCCAGGCATGAGATGAATTTCTATGTTCCTTACGTAATTCAGTATGTTCACATCTAATATCTTCATCACGATTTAAAGACTGTATATTTTGTTTACAGTAACTACGTCTCAACCGACAACCGCATCAACAACAGCAGCTGATACCACTCAAGGTGAGCAGAAGAGACTTTAACCTGCAATGTTTCAAACATGCAGTTATAATTATAAACCATTCGCTTAAACAACAAGCTTTATCTCATTAAATTATTCCGACTGAAGACACTCTATAACAATTTTTGAGAAATTGGTTAATAAACAAGACATCAGTGACTTGTTTTCCATGTTTTATAGTAACGGCTTCAGTTTCATTACACTAGTAAATTTCTGTTATAAAATCTGGGATTTTATTTAAGGACGTCTATTTTGAAACCTTAACAGCTATAACGACTACAATTTTAAGTACGGATGCTACAACAGAAGGTGTGTCAACTAAAGGTAACAAACTTCATGTTTTAAAATATTTTTATAATCACATCCCGATTTGTGTAAAAGAGAGACTGAAATGCAGTTTTTCTGTAATACTTGCCCTTTTTTTCAAAATGGTGGTATTTCTCTTGGACTTAACTTCCTTCCAGTAAATTTAACTAGTTATATTACAATTCTCTTCCTGCACCAGATGAAATTACCATTGTTTAAAAAAATTACGTTCTGCATTTAATTACAGCTACTACATCCCTGCCAACTACAACTTCCACGACCGCTCTTGGTTCCACCACTCAAGGTGAGCTGTAAAAACGTTTACGTAATAACATTTTAAACATTCAGTATTAGTTTTCCTTTAAAAGTGTAAGAACGTAGAGTTAATATAACATCATTTCCTTCGGAACCAACTATCAAATAAAAGAACGGTTTATATCCTCTTTTAAGGAAATAATCGTGACACTTTGCATACGATCTTTGTTGTTTCAGTAACACTTGTGGCATAATACTCTTGTTATGCTTGGTATTCTAAATTTATGTTAATGCTTTAAAAAGTCCGTTTTCAAATCGTCATCAGTTATTACAACATCATTTTTAAGTACCAACACAATATCAGAAAGTGGGTCCTCTTAAGTTAACAATATTAATATCTTAATATTTCACATCAGCTTTTATTATCTCTCCTCATTTATGTAGAAAATAGTTGATTCGATAAGAACGTTCCTTGGTTTTCAAATGCTTCAGTTTTACTTTCGGACATAAGTAATCGCATTCCTCTTCCAATTAAGTTGACTGGAGTGAACTAAGTTTGTCATAACCCCAGTCCCATTAGACATCCAGTCCCATTAAAAAATCAATAACAATTAGCGTGGTTTTACTAGTATTATATTGTGCACTTGATTACAGTAACTACATCACTTACAACTACAGCTGCAACAACATCTGCTGATTCCACTGAAGGTAAATAGAAGAGAGTATTTAGTTTTGAAAAATTGGTTGGAAATGTCTTTATGTCGAACGGCTTTTTCTCTTTCATAGAACCCTAATTATAATACTTGAAGACGGACAATTTCTATTCGAGTCCGAAAACCTTAAATACGCTTTTTTGTAATATCGTTCCTTTCATGTATCAAAGTTCAGGATTTACGTGAATTTCTATCTCAATAACGGAATTCAGTATGTTCACATCTAATACCTTAATCACGACTTTAAGACATTTTTTATTTTGTTTACAGCAACTACGTCTCAGCCGACAACCGCTTCAACAACAAACGCTGGTACCACTCAAGGTGAGCAGAAAAGGCTTTTACCTCCAGTGTTTCAAACATGCAGTCGTAGTTGAAAACTACATGTTTTAAAAGAAGTTTTATGTCAACAAATTATTCCGAAGGCACTTTATATCAGCCGTTAAGAAATTAGCATGGATACAATACATCAGTTCTTTGTTTTCCAAGTTTACTAACGGTTTAAGACTCATTACACCTGTGAATCTCTGTTAAAATTTCTGTTTATAATTTAAGGAAGTTTATTTTGAAAACTTAACAGCTATGACGACAAACATTTTAAGTACCTACGCTACAACCTATGGTGTGTCAACTGAAAGTAAAAAACTTCCCCCTTTTTTAATATATTTGTATTCTTATATCCCATTTTTGTGTAAAAGTGTGATTTAAAAGCATTTTTCTGTACTACTTGCCTGTTTGTTTCAAAATGATCACATTTATCTTTGACTTTTCTTCCTTTTTGAATATAATTGGCTATAATGCAATTCCCTTGGCACCAAATAAAATAAGCATTGTTTAAAAAGTATTCATTTTGCATTGAATTACAGCTACTACATCACTACCAACTACAGCTTCAACCACAGCTGCTGATTCCACTCAAGGTAAATAAAAGAGAATATTTTGTTTTGAGAATTCTGTAGAAAATGTCGTTATGTCTATCGGCTTTTACTCGCTCGCAAAACATTAATTCATATATTTGACGAATTACAATCTCTGTTCGAGTCCACCTTAAATTCGCCTCCTTGTAATGACGACTCTTTCTTGTTTTAAAGTCCAGGCATGAGATGAATTTCTATGTTCCTTACGTAATTCAGTATGTTCACATCTAATATCTTCATTACGATTTAAAGACTGTATATTTTCTTTACAGTGACTACGTCTCAACCGACAACCGCATCAACAACAGCAGCTGATACCACTCAAGGTGAGCAGAAGAGACTGTAACTACTTCCAAAGTTTCAAACATGCAGTAGTAATTGCAAACCATTTGCTTAAACAAGCTTTTTCTCATTAAATTATTCCGACTGACGACACTCTGTAACAACTTTTGAGAAATTGGTTAATAAACAAGACATCAGTGACTTGTTTTCCATGTTCTATACTAACGGCTTCAGTTTCATCACACTAGTAAATTTCTGTTATAAAATCTGGGATTTTATTTAAGGACTTCTATTTTGAAACCTTAACAGCTATAACGACAACAATTTTAAGTACGGATGCTACAACAGAAGGTGTGTCAACTAAAGGTAACAAACTTCATGTTTTAAAATATTTTTATAATCACATCCCGATTTGTGTAAAAGAGAGACTGAAATGATGTTTTTCTGTAATACTTGCCCTTTTTTTCAAAATGGTCTTATTTCTTGGACTTAACTGCCTTCCAGTAAATTTAACTAGTTATATTACAATTCTCTTCCTGCACCAGATGAAATTACCAGTGTTTAAAAAAGTTTACGTTCTGCATTTAATTACAGCTACTACATCACTACCAACTACAGCTTTTACAACCGCTCTTGATTCCACCACTCAAGGTGAGCTGGAAAAATGTCTACGTAATAACATTTTAAACATTCAGTATTAGTTTACCTTCAAAAAGTTAAGAACTCAGAGTTTATATAACACCCACTTTCAAATAAAAGAACGGTTTATATCCTCTTTTAAGGAAATAATCGTGACACTTGCATACGATCTTTGTTGTTTCAGTTAAATTAGTGGCATAATACTCTTGTTATGCTTGGTATTCTAAATTTATGTTAATGCTTTAAAAAAGTCCGTTTTCAGGGTCATCAGTTATTACAACATCATTTTTAAGTACCAACACAATATCAGCAAGCGGGTCCTCTTAAGTTAACAATATTAATCTCTTAATATTTCACATCAGCTTTTATTATCTCTCCTCATTTATGTAGAAAATAGTTGATTCAATAAGAACGTTCCTTGGTTTTCAAATGCTTCAGTTTTACTTTCTAACATAAGTAATCGCATTCCTCTTGCAATTAAGTTGACTGGAGTGAACTAAGTTTGTCATAACACCAGTCCAATTAGTCATCCAGTCCCATTAAAAAATCAATAACAATAAGGGCGGTTTTACTAGTATTATATTGTGCACTTCATTACAGTGACTACATCACTAACAACTACAGCTGCAACAACATCTGCTGATTCCACTGAAGGTAAATAGAAGAGAGTATTTAGTTTTGAAAAATTGGTAGGAAATGTCTTTATAACGAACGGCTTTTCCTCTTTCATAAAACCTTAATTTTAATACTTGAAGACGGACAATTTCTATTCGAGTCCGAAAACCTTAAATACGCTTTTTTGTAATATCGTTCCTTTCTTGTATCAAAGTTCAGGATTTACGTGAATTTCTATCTCAATAACGGAATTCAGTAAATTCACATCTAATACCTTAATCACGATTTTAAGACATTTTATATTTTGTTTACAGCAACTACGTCTCAGCCGACAACCGCTTCAACAACAAACGCTGATACCACTCAAGGTGAGCAGAAAAGACTTGTACCACCAATGTTTCAAACATGCAGTCGTAGGTGAAAACTACATGTTTCAAAGCAACAAGTTTTATGTCAAAAAATTATTCCGAAGGCACTTTATATCAACCGTTGAGAAATTAGCATGGATACAATACATCAGTTCTTATTTCCCAAGTTAACTTACGGTTTAAGACTTATTACACCTGTCAATTTCTGTTAAAAGTTCTGTTTATAATTGAGTGAAGTCTATTTTGAAAGCTTAACAGCTATGACGACAAACATTTTAAGTACCGAATGCTACAACAGAAGGTGTGTCAACTGAAAGAAACAAACTTCACTTTTTTTTTTTTTTTTGATATTTATATTGTTATATCCCATTTTTGTGTAAAAGTATGTGATTTAAAAGCATTTTTCTGTACTACTTGCCTGTTTGTTTCAAAATGATCACACTTATCTTTGACTTAACTTCCTTTCAGTGAATATAATTGGCTATAATGCAATTCGCTTCGAGCACCATATGAAATAAGCATTGTTTAAAAAAGTATTCATTTTGCATTGAATTACAGCTACTACATCACTACCAACTACAGCTTCAACCACAGCTGCTGATTCCACTCAAGGTAAATAAAAGAGAATATTTTGTTTTGAGAATTCTGTAGAAAATGTCCTTATGTGTAACGGCTTTTACTCGCACACAAAACATTAATTCAAATATTTGACGAATTCCAATCTCTGGTCCAGTCTTAAAACCTTAAATTCGACCCGTTGTAATGACGACTCTTTCTTGTTTCAAAGTCCAGGCATGAGATGAATTTCTATGTTCCTTACGTAATTCAGTATGTTCACATCTAATATCTTCATCACGATTTTAAAGACTGTATATTTTGTTTACAGTGACAACGTCTCAACCGACAACCGCATCGACAACAGCCGCTGATACCACTCAAGGTGAGCAGAAGAGACTTTAACTACCTCCAATCTTTCAAACATGCAGTAGTAATTGCAAACCATTTGCTTAAACAACAAGCTTTTTCTCATTAAATTATTCCGACTGAAGACACTTTATAACAATTTTTGAGAAATTGGTATATATACAAGACATCAGTGACTTGTTTTCCATGTTAAGTAACGGCTTCAGTTTCATTACACTAGTGAATTTCTGTTATAAAATCTTGGATTTTATTTAAGGACGTCTATTTTGAAACCTTAACAGCTATAACGACAACAATTTTAAGTACAGATGCTACAACAGAAGGTGTGTCAACTAAAGGTAACAAACTTCGTGTTTTAAAATATCTTCATAATCACATCCCGATTTGTGTAAAAGAGAGACTGAAATGATGTTTTTTTGTAATACTTGCCCTTTTTGTTTCAAAATGGTCGTATTTCTCTTGGACTTAACTTCCTTCCAGTAAATTTAACTAGTTATATTACAATTCTCTTCCTGCACCAGATGAATTACCATTGTTTAAAAATGTTTACTTTCTGCATCTAATTACAGCTACTACATCAATACCAACTACAGCTTCCACAACCGCTCTTGGTTCCACCACTCAAGGTGAGCTGGAAAAACGTTTACGTAATAACATTTTAAACATTCAGTATTAGTTTTCCTTTAAAAGCTTAAGAAGTCAGAGTTTATATAACATCATTTCCTTGGAACACACTTTCAAATAAAAGAACGGTTTATATCCTCTTTTAAGGAAATAATCGTGACACTTTGCATACGATCTTTGTTGTTTCACTTATACTAGTGGCATAATACCCTTATTATGCTTGGTATTCCAAATTTATGTTTATGCTTTAAAAAAGTCCGTTTTCAAATCGTCATCAGTTATTACAACATCATTTTTAAGTACCAATACAACATCAGAAAGCGGGTCCTCTTAAGTTAACAATCTTAATCTCTTAATATTTTACATCAGCTTTTATTTTCTCTCCTCATTTATGTAGAAAATAGTTGATTTAACAAGAACGTTCCTTGGTTTTCAAATGCTTCAGTTTTACTTTCTAACATAAGTAATCGCATTCCTGTTGCAATTAAGTTGACTGGAGTGAACTAAGTTTGTCATAACACCAGTCCAATTAGTCATCCAGTCCCATTAAAAAATCAATAACAATAAGCGTGGTTTTACTAGTATTAACTGTGCACTTCATTACAGTGACTACATCACTAACAACTACAGCTGCAACAACATCTGCTGATTCCACTGAAGGTAAATAGGAGAGAGTATTTAGTTTTGAAAAATTGGTAGGAAATGTCTTTATAACGAACGGCTTTTCCTCTTTCATAAAACCTTAATTTTAATACTTGAAGACGGACAATTTCTATTCGAGTCCGAAAACCTTAAATACGCTTTTTTGTAATATCGTTCCTTTCTTGTATCAAAGTTCAGGATTTACGTGAATTTCTATCTCAATAACGGAATTCAGTAAATTCACATCTAATACCTTAATCACGATTTTAAGACATTTTATATTTTGTTTACAGCAACTACGTCTCAGCCGACAACCGCTTCAACAACAAACGCTGATACCACTCAAGGTGAGCAAAAAAGGCTTGTACCACCAATGTTTCAAACATGCAGTCGTAGGTGAAAACTACATGTTTCAAAGCAACAAGTTTTATGTCAAAAAATTATTCCGAAGGCACTTTATACCAACCGTTGAGAAATTACCATGGATACAATACATCAGTTCTTATTTCCCAAGTTAACTTACGGTTTAAGACTTATTACACCTGTGAATTTCTGTTAAAAGTTCTGTTAATAATTGAGTGAAGTCTATTTTGAAAGCTTAACAGCTATGACGACAAACATTTTAAGTACCGAATGCTACAACAGAAGGTGTGTCAACTGAAAGAAACAAACTTCACCTTTTTTTTTCTTGATATTTATAATGTTATATCCCATTTTTGTGTAAAAGTATGTGATTTAAAAGCATTTTTCTGTACTACTTGCCTGTTTGTTTCAAAATGATCACACTTATCTTTGACTTAACTTCCTTTCAGTGAATATAATTGGCTATAATGCAATTCGCTTCGAGCACCATATGAAATAAGCATTGTTTAAAAAAGTATTCATTTTGCATTGAATTACAGCTACTACATCACTACCAACTACAGCTTCAACCACAGCTGCTGATTCCACTCAAGGTAAATAAAAGAGAATATTTTGTTTTGAGAATTCTGTAGAAAATGTCCTTATGTGTAACGGCTTTTACTCGCACACAAAACATTAATTCAAATATTTGACGAATTCCAATCTCTGGTCCAGTCTTAAAACCTTAAATTCGACCCGTTGTAATGACGACTCTTTCTTGTTTCAAAGTCCAGGCATGAGATGAATTTCTATGTTCCTTACGTAATTCAGTATGTTCACATCTAATATCTTCATCACGATTTTAAAGACTGTATATTTTGTTTACAGTGACAACGTCTCAACCGACAACCGCATCGACAACAGCCGCTGATACCACTCAAGGTGAGCAGAAGAGACTTTAACTACCTCCAATCTTTCAAACATGCAGTAGTAATTGCAAACCATTTGCTTAAACAACAAGCTTTTTCTCATTAAATTATTCCGACTGAAGACACTTTATAACAATTTTTGAGAAATTGGTATATATACAAGACATCAGTGACTTGTTTTCCATGTTAAGTAACGGCTTCAGTTTCATTACACTAGTGAATTTCTGTTATAAAATCTTGGATTTTATTTAAGGACGTCTATTTTGAAACCTTAACAGCTATAACGACAACAATTTTAAGTACAGATGCTACAACAGAAGGTGTGTCAACTAAAGGTAACAAACTTCGTGTTTTAAAATATCTTCATAATCACATCCCGATTTGTGTAAAAGAGAGACTGAAATGATGTTTTTTTGTAATACTTGCCCTTTTTGTTTCAAAATGGTCGTATTTCTCTTGGACTTAACTTCCTTCCAGTAAATTTAACTAGTTATATTACAATTCTCTTCCTGCACCAGATGAATTACCATTGTTTAAAAATGTTTACTTTCTGCATCTAATTACAGCTACTACATCAATACCAACTACAGCTTCCACAACCGCTCTTGGTTCCACCACTCAAGGTGAGCTGGAAAAACGTTTACGTAATAACATTTTAAACATTCAGTATTAGTTTTCCTTTAAAAGCTTAAGAAGTCAGAGTTTATATAACATCATTTCCTTGGAACACACTTTCAAATAAAAGAACGGTTTATATCCTCTTTTAAGGAAATAATCGTGACACTTTGCATACGATCTTTGTTGTTTCACTTATACTAGTGGCATAATACCCTTATTATGCTTGGTATTCCAAATTTATGTTTATGCTTTAAAAAAGTCCGTTTTCAAATCGTCATCAGTTATTACAACATCATTTTTAAGTACCAATACAACATCAGAAAGCGGGTCCTCTTAAGTTAACAATCTTAATCTCTTAATATTTTACATCAGCTTTTATTTTCTCTCCTCATTTATGTAGAAAATAGTTGATTTAACAAGAACGTTCCTTGGTTTTCAAATGCTTCAGTTTTACTTTCTAACATAAGTAATCGCATTCCTGTTGCAATTAAGTTGACTGGAGTGAACTAAGTTTGTCATAACACCAGTCCAATTAGTCATCCAGTCCCATTAAAAAATCAATAACAATAAGCGTGGTTTTACTAGTATTAACTGTGCACTTCATTACAGTGACTACATCACTAACAACTACAGCTGCAACAACATCTGCTGATTCCACTGAAGGTAAATAGGAGAGAGTATTTAGTTTTGAAAAATTGGTAGGAAATGTCTTTATAACGAACGGCTTTTCCTCTTTCATAAAACCTTAATTTTAATACTTGAAGACGGACAATTTCTATTCGAGTCCGAAAACCTTAAATACGCTTTTTTGTAATATCGTTCCTTTCTTGTATCAAAGTTCAGGATTTACGTGAATTTCTATCTCAATAACGGAATTCAGTAAATTCACATCTAATACCTTAATCACGATTTTAAGACATTTTATATTTTGTTTACAGCAACTACGTCTCAGCCGACAACCGCTTCAACAACAAACGCTGATACCACTCAAGGTGAGCAGAAAAGACTTGTACCACCAATGTTTCAAACATGCAGTCGTAGGTGAAAACTACATGTTTCAAAGCAACAAGTTTTATGTCAAAAAATTATTCCGAAGGCACTTTATACCAACCGTTGAGAAATTACCATGGATACAATACATCAGTTCTTATTTCCCAAGTTAACTTACGGTTTAAGACTTATTACACCTGTGAATTTCTGTTAAAAGTTCTGTTAATAATTGAGTGAAGTCTATTTTGAAAGCTTAACAGCTATGACGACAAACATTTTAAGTACCGAATGCTACAACAGAAGGTGTGTCAACTGAAAGAAACAAACTTCACCTTTTTTTTTTTTCTTGATATTTATAATGTTATATCCCATTTTTGTGTAAAAGTATGTGATTTAAAAGCATTTTTCTGTACTACTTGCCTGTTTGTTTCAAAATGATCACACTTATCTTTGACTTAACTTCCTTTCAGTGAATATAATTGGCTATAATGCAATTCGCTTCGAGCACCATATGAAATAAGCATTGTTTAAAAAAGTATTCATTTTGCATTGAATTACAGCTACTACATCACTACCAACTACAGCTTCAACCACAGCTGCTGATTCCACTCAAGGTAAATAAAAGAGAATATTTTGTTTTGAGAATTCTGTAGAAAATGTCCTTATGTGTAACGGCTTTTACTCGCACACAAAACATTAATTCAAATATTTGACGAATTCCAATCTCTGGTCCAGTCTTAAAACCTTAAATTCGACCCGTTGTAATGACGACTCTTTCTTGTTTCAAAGTCCAGGCATGAGATGAATTTCTATGTTCCTTACGTAATTCAGTATGTTCACATCTAATATCTTCATCACGATTTTAAAGACTGTATATTTTGTTTACAGTGACAACGTCTCAACCGACAACCGCATCGACAACAGCCGCTGATACCACTCAAGGTGAGCAGAAGAGACTTTAACTACCTCCAATCTTTCAAACATGCAGTAGTAATTGCAAACCATTTGCTTAAACAACAAGCTTTTTCTCATTAAATTATTCCGACTGAAGACACTTTATAACAATTTTTGAGAAATTGGTATATATACAAGACATCAGTGACTTGTTTTCCATGTTAAGTAACGGCTTCAGTTTCATTACACTAGTGAATTTCTGTTATAAAATCTTGGATTTTATTTAAGGACGTCTATTTTGAAACCTTAACAGCTATAACGACAACAATTTTAAGTACAGATGCTACAACAGAAGGTGTGTCAACTAAAGGTAACAAACTTCGTGTTTTAAAATATCTTCATAATCACATCCCGATTTGTGTAAAGGAGAGACTGAAATGATGTTTTTCTTTTTGTAATACTTGCCCTTTTTGTTTCAAAATGGTCGTATTTCTCTTGGACTTAATTTCCTTCCAATAAATTTAACTAGTTATATTACAATTCTCTTCCTGCACCAGATGAATTACCATTGTTTAAAAATGTTTACTTTCTGCATCTAATTACAGCTACTACATCAATACCAACTACAGCTTCCACAACCGCTCTTGGTTCCACCACTCAAGGTGAGCTGGAAAAACGTTTACGTAATAACATTTTAAACATTCAGTATTAGTTTTCCTTTAAAAGCTTAAGAAGTCAGAGTTTATATAACATCATTTCCTTGGAACACACTTTCAAATAAAAGAACGGTTTATATCCTCTTTTAAGGAAATAATCGTGACACTTTGCATACGATCTTTGTTGTTTCACTTATACTAGTGGCATAATACCCTTATTATGCTTGGTATTCCAAATTTATGTTTATGCTTTAAAAAAGTCCGTTTTCAAATCGTCATTAGTTATTACAACATCATTTTTAAGTACCAATACAACATCAGAAAGCGGGTCCTCTTAAGTTAACAATCTTAATCTCTTAATATTTTACATCAGCTTTTATTTTCTCTCCTCATTTATGTAGAAAATAGTTGATTTAACAAGAACGTTCCTTGGTTTTCAAATGCTTCAGTTTTACTTTCTAACATAAGTAATCGCATTCCTGTTGCAATTAAGTTGACTGGAGTGAACTAAGTTTGTCATAACACCAGTCCAATTAGTCATCCAGTCCCATTAAAAAATCAATAACAATAAGCGTGGTTTTACTAGTATTAACTGTGCACTTCATTACAGTGACTACATCACTAACAACTACAGCTGCAACAACATCTGCTGATTCCACTGAAGGTAAATAGAAGAGAGTATTTAGTTTTGAAAAATTGGTAGGAAATGTCTTTATAACGAACGGCTTTTCCTCTTTCATAAAACCTTAATTTTAATACTTGAAGACGGACAATTTCTATTCGAGTCCGAAAACCTTAAATACGCTTTTTTGTAATATCGTTCCTTTCTTGTATCAAAGTTCAGGATTTACGTGAATTTCTATCTCAATAACGGAATTCAGTAAATTCACATCTAATACCTTAATCACGATTTTAAGACATTTTATATTTTGTTTACAGCAACTACGTCTCAGCCGACAACCGCTTCAACAACAAACGCTGATACCACTCAAGGTGAGCAGAAAAGACTTGTACCACCAATGTTTCAAACATGCAGTCGTAGGTGAAAACTACATGTTTCAAAGCAACAAGTTTTATGTCAAAAAATTATTCCGAAGGCACTTTATATCAACCGTTGAGAAATTACCATGGATACAATACATCAGTTCTTATTTCCCAAGTTAACTTACGGTTTAAGACTTATAACACCTGTGAATTTCTGTTAAAAGTTCTGTTTATAATTGAGTGAAGTCTATTTTGAAAGCTTAACAGCTATGACGACAAACATTTTAAGTACCGAATGCTACAACAGAAGGTGTGTCAACTGAAAGAAACAAACTTCACCTTTTTTTTCTTGATATTTATAATGTTATATCCCATTTTTGTGTAAAAGTATGTGATTTAAAAGCATTTTTCTGTACTACTTGCCTGTTTGTTTCAAAATGATCACACTTATCTTTGACTTAACTTCCTTTCAGTGAATATAATTGGCTATAATGCAATTCGCTTCGAGCACCATATGAAATAAGCATTGTTTAAAAAAGTATTCATTTTGCATTGAATTACAGCTACTACATCACTACCAACTACAGCTTCAACCACAGCTGCTGATTCCACTCAAGGTAATTAAAAGAGAATATTTTGTTTTGAGAATTCTGTAGAAAATGTCCTTATGTGTAACGGCTTTTACTCGCACACAAAACATTAATTGAAATATTTGACGAATTCCAATCTCTGGTCCAGTCTTAAAACCTTAAAATCGACCCGTTGTAATGACGACTCTTTCTTGTTACAAAGTCCAGGCATGAGATGAATTTCTATGTTCCTTACGTAATTCAGTATGTTCACATCTAATATCTTCATCACGATTTTAAAGACTGTATATTTTGTTTACAGTGACAACGTCTCAACCGACAACCGCATCGACAACAGCCGCTGATACCACTCAAGGTGAGCAGAAGAGACTTTAACTACCTCCAATCTTTCAAACATGCAGTAGTAATTGCAAACCATTTGCTTAAACAACAAGCTTTTTCTCATTAAATTATTCCGACTGAAGACACTTTATAACAATTTTTGAGAAATTGGTATAAATACAAGACATCAGTGACTTGTTTTCCATGTTAAGTAACGGCTTCAGTTTCATTACACTAGTGAATTTCTGTTATAAAATCTTGGATTTTATTTAAGGACGTCTATTTTGAAACCTTAACAGCTATAACGACAACAATTTTAAGTACAGATGCTACAACAGAAGGTGTGTCAACTAAAGGTAACAAACTTCGTGTTTTAAAATATCTTCATAATCACATCCCGATTTGTGTAAAAGAGAGACTGAAATGATGTTTTTTTTGTAATACTTGCCCTTTTTGTTTCAAAATGGTCGTATTTCTCTTGGACTTAACTTCCTTCCAGTAAATTTAACTAGTTATATTACAATTCTCTTCCTGCACCAGATGAATTACCATTGTTTAAAAATGTTTACTTTCTGCATCTAATTACAGCTACTACATCAATACCAACTACAGCTTCCACAACCGCTCTTGGTTCCACCACTCAAGGTGAGCTGGAAAAACGTTTACGTAATAACATTTTAAACATTCAGTATTAGTTTTCCTTTAAAAGCTTAAGAAGTCAGAGTTTATATAACATCATTTCCTTGGAACACACTTTCAAATAAAAGAACGGTTTATATCCTCTTTTAAGGAAATAATCGTGACACTTTGCATACGATCTTTGTTGTTTCACTTATACTAGTGGCATAATACCCTTATTATGCTTGGTATTCCAAATTTATGTTTATGCTTTAAAAAAGTCCGTTTTCAAATCGTCATCAGTTATTACAACATCATTTTTAAGTACCAATACAACATCAGAAAGCGGGTCCTCTTAAGTTAACAATCTTAATCTCTTAATATTTTACATCAGCTTTTATTTTCTCTCCTCATTTATGTAAAAAATAGTTGATTTAACAAGAACGTTCCTTGGTTTTCAAATGCTTCAGTTTTACTTTCTAACATAAGTAATCGCATTCCTCTTGCAATTAAGTTGACTGGAGTGAACTAAGTTTGTCATAACACCAGTCCAATTAGTCATCCAGTCCCATTAAAAAATCAATAACAATAAGCGTGGTTTTACTAGTATTAACTGTGCACTTCATTACAGTGACTACATCACTAACAACTACAGCTGCAACAACATCTGCTGATTCCACTGAAGGTAAATAGAAGAGAGTATTTAGTTTTGAAAAATTGGTAGGAAATGTCTTTATAACGAACGGCTTTTCCTCTTTCATAAAACCTTAATTTTAATACTTGAAGACGGACAATTTCTATTCGAGTCCGAAAACCTTAAATACGCTTTTTTGTAATATCGTTCCTTTCTTGTATCAAAGTTCAGGATTTACGTGAATTTCTATCTCAATAACGGAATTCAGTAAATTCACATCTAATACCTTAATCACGATTTTAAGACATTTTATATTTTGTTTACAGCAACTACGTCTCAGCCGACAACCGCTTCAACAACAAACGCTGATACCACTCAAGGTGAGCAGAAAAGACTTGTACCACCAATGTTTCAAACATGCAGTCGTAGGTGAAAACTACATGTTTCAAAGCAACAAGTTTTATGTCAAAAAATTATTCCGAAGGCACTTTATATCAACCGTTGAGAAATTACCATGGATACAATACATCAGTTCTTATTTCCCAAGTTAACTTACGGTTTAAGACTTATAACACCTGTGAATTTCTGTTAAAAGTTCTGTTTATAATTGAGTGAAGTCTATTTTGAAAGCTTAACAGCTATGACGACAAACATTTTAAGTACCGAATGCTACAACAGAAGGTGTGTCAACTGAAAGAAACAAACTTCACCCTTTTTTTTTCTTGATATTTATAATGTTATATCCCATTTTTGTGTAAAAGTATGTGATTTAAAAGCATTTTTCTGTACTACTTGCCTGTTTGTTTCAAAATGATCACACTTATCTTTGACTTAACTTCCTTTCAGTGAATATAATTGGCTATAATGCAATTCGCTTCGAGCACCATATGAAATAAGCATTGTTTAAAAAGTATTCATTTTGCATTGAATTACAGCTAGTACATCACTACCAACTACAGCTTCAACCACAGCTGCTGATTCCACTCAAGGTAATTAAAAGAGAATATTTTGTTTTGAGAATTCTGTAGAAAATGTCCTTATGTGTAACGGCTTTTACTCGCACACAAAACATTAATTGAAATATTTGACGAATTCCAATCTCTGGTCCAGTCTTAAAACCTTAAAATCGACCCGTTGTAATGACGACTCTTTCTTGTTTCAAAGTCCAGGCATGAGATGAATTTCTATGTTCCTTACGTAATTCAGTATGTTCACATCTAATATCTTCATCACGATTTTAAAGACTGTATATTTTGTTTACAGTGACAACGTCTCAACCGACAACCGCATCGACAACAGCCGCTGATACCACTCAAGGTGAGCAGAAGAGACTTTAACTACCTCCAATCTTTCAAACATGCAGTAGTAATTGCAAACCATTTGCTTAAACAACAAGCTTTTTCTCATTAAATTATTCCGACTGAAGACACTTTATAACAATTTTTGAGAAATTGGTATATATACAAGACATCAGTGACTTGTTTTCCATGTTAAGTAACGGCTTCAGTTTCATTACACTAGTGAATTTCTGTTATAAAATCTTGGATTTTATTTAAGGACGTCTATTTTGAAACCTTAACAGCTATAACGACAACAATTTTAAGTACAGATGCTACAACAGAAGGTGTGTCAACTAAAGGTAACAAACTTCGTGTTTTAAAATATCTTCATAATCACATCCCGATTTGTGTAAAAGAGAGACTGAAATGATGTTTTTTTGTAATACTTGCCCTTTTTGTTTCAAAATGGTCGTATTTCTCTTGGACTTAACTTCCTTCCAGTAAATTTAACTAGTTATATTACAATTCTCTTCCTGCACCAGATGAATTACCATTGTTTAAAAATGTTTACTTTCTGCATCTAATTACAGCTACTACATCAATACCAACTACAGCTTCCACAACCGCTCTTGGTTCCACCACTCAAGGTGAGCTGGAAAAACGTTTACGTAATAACATTTTAAACATTCAGTATTAGTTTTCCTTTAAAAGCTTAAGAAGTCAGAGTTTATATAACATCATTTCCTTGGAACACACTTTCAAATAAAAGAACGGTTTATATCCTCTTTTAAGGAAATAATCGTGACACTTTGCATACGATCTTTGTTGTTTCACTTATACTAGTGGCATAATACCCTTATTATGCTTGGTATTCCAAATTTATGTTTATGCTTTAAAAAAGTCCGTTTTCAAATCGTCATCAGTTATTACAACATCATTTTTAAGTACCAATACAACATCAGAAAGCGGGTCCTCTTAAGTTAACAATCTTAATCTCTTAATATTTTACATCAGCTTTTATTTTCTCTCCTCATTTATGTAAAAAATAGTTGATTTAACAAGAACGTTCCTTGGTTTTCAAATGCTTCCGTTTTACTTTCTAACATAAGTAATCGCATTCCTCTTGCAATTAAGTTGACTGGAGTGAACTAAGTTTGTCATAACACCAGTCCAATTAGTCATCCAGTCCCATTAAAAAATCAATAACAATAAGCGTGGTTTTACTAGTATTAACTGTGCACTTCATTACAGTGACTACATCACTAACAACTACAGCTGCAACAACATCTGCTGATTCCACTGAAGGTAAATAGAAGAGAGTATTTAGTTTTGAAAAATTGGTAGGAAATGTCTTTATAACGAACGGCTTTTCCTCTTTCATAAAACCTTAATTTTAATACTTGAAGACGGACAATTTCTATTCGAGTCCGAAAACCTTAAATACGCTTTTTTGTAATATCGTTCCTTTCTTGTATCAAAGTTCAGGATTTACGTGAATTTCTATCTCAATAACGGAATTCAGTAAATTCACATCTAATACCTTAATCACGATTTTAAGACATTTTATATTTTGTTTACAGCAACTACGTCTCAGCCGACAACCGCTTCAACAACAAACGCTGATACCACTCAAGGTGAGCAGAAAAGACTTGTACCACCAATGTTTCAAACATGCAGTCGTAGGTGAAAACTACATGTTTCAAAGCAACAAGTTTTATGTCAAAAAATTATTCCGAAGGCACTTTATATCAACCGTTGAGAAATTACCATGGATACAATACATCAGTTCTTATTTCCCAAGTTAACTTACGGTTTAAGACTTATAACACCTGTGAATTTCTGTTAAAAGTTCTGTTTATAATTGAGTGAAGTCTATTTTGAAAGCTTAACAGCTATGACGACAAACATTTTAAGTACCGAATGCTACAACAGAAGGTGTGTCAACTGAAAGAAACAAACTTCACCCTTTTTTTTTCTTGATATTTATAATGTTATATCCCATTTTTGTGTAAAAGTATGTGATTTAAAAGCATTTTTCTGTACTACTTGCCTGTTTGTTTCAAAATGATCACACTTATCTTTGACTTAACTTCCTTTCAGTGAATATAATTGGCTATAATGCAATTCGCTTCGAGCACCATATGAAATAAGCATTGTTTAAAAAAGTATTCATTTTGCATTGAATTACAGCTAGTACATCACTACCAACTACAGCTTCAACCACAGCTGCTGATTCCACTCAAGGTAATTAAAAGAGAATATTTTGTTTTGAGAATTCTGTAGAAAATGTCCTTATGTGTAACGGCTTTTACTCGCACACAAAACATTAATTGAAATATTTGACGAATTCCAATCTCTGGTCCAGTCTTAAAACCTTAAAATCGACCCGTTGTAATGACGACTCTTTCTTGTTTCAAAGTCCAGGCATGAGATGAATTTCTATGTTCCTTACGTAATTCAGTATGTTCACATCTAATATCTTCATCACGATTTTAAAGACTGTATATTTTGTTTACAGTGACAACGTCTCAACCGACAACCGCATCGACAACAGCCGCTGATACCACTCAAGGTGAGCAGAAGAGACTTTAACTACCTCCAATCTTTCAAACATGCAGTAGTAATTGCAAACCATTTGCTTAAACAACAAGCTTTTTCTCATTAAATTATTCCGACTGAAGACACTTTATAACAATTTTTGAGAAATTGGTATATATACAAGACATCAGTGACTTGTTTTCCATGTTAAGTAACGGCTTCAGTTTCATTACACTAGTGAATTTCTGTTATAAAATCTTGGATTTTATTTAAGGACGTCTATTTTGAAACCTTAACAGCTATAACGACAACAATTTTAAGTACAGATGCTACAACAGAAGGTGTGTCAACTAAAGGTAACAAACTTCGTGTTTTAAAATATCTTCATAATCACATCCCGATTTGTGTAAAAGAGAGACTGAAATGATGTTTTTTTTGTAATACTTGCCCTTTTTGTTTCAAAATGGTCGTATTTCTCTTGGACTTAACTTCCTTCCAGTAAATTTAACTAGTTATATTACAATTCTCTTCCTGCACCAGATGAATTACCGTTGTTTAAAAATGTTTACTTTCTGCATCTAATTACAGCTACTACATCAATACCAACTACAGCTTCCACAACCGCTCTTGGTTCCACCACTCAAGGTGAGCTGGAAAAACGTTTACGTAATAACATTTTAAACATTCAGTATTAGTTTTCCTTTAAAAGCTTAAGAAGTCAGAGTTTATATAACGTCATTTCCTTGGAACACACTTTCAAATAAAAGAACGGTTTATATCCTCTTTTAAGGAAATAATCGTGACACTTTGCATACGATCTTTGTTGTTTCACTTATACTAGTGGCATAATACCCTTATTATGCTTGGTATTCCAAATTTATGTTTATGCTTTAAAAAAGTCCGTTTTCAAATCGTCATCAGTTATTACAACATCATTTTTAAGTACCAATACAACATCAGAAAGCGGGTCCTCTTAAGTTAACAATCTTAATCTCTTAATATTTTACATCAGCTTTTATTTTCTCTCCTCATTTATGTAAAAAATAGTTGATTTAACAAGAACGTTCCTTGGTTTTCAAATGCTTCCGTTTTACTTTCTAACATAAGTAATCGCATTCCTCTTGCAATTAAGTTGACTGGAGTGAACTAAGTTTGTCATAACACCAGTCCAATTAGTCATCCAGTCCCATTAAAAAATCAATAACAATAAGCGTGGTTTTACTAGTATTAACTTTGCACTTCATTACAGTGACTACATCACTAACAACTACAGCTGCAACAACATCTGCTGATTCCACTGAAGGTAAATAGAAGAGAGTATTTAGTTTTGAAAAATTGGTAGGAAATGTCTTTATAACGAACGGCTTTTCCTCTTTCATAAAACCTTAATTTTAATACTTGAAGACGGACAATTTCTATTCGAGTCCGAAAACCTTAAATACGCTTTTTTGTAATATCGTTCCTTTCTTGTATCAAAGTTCAGGATTTACGTGAATTTCTATCTCAATAACGGAATTCAGTAAATTCACATCTAATACCTTAATCACGATTTTAAGACATTTTATATTTTGTTTACAGCAACTACGTCTCAGCCGACAACCGCTTCAACAACAAACGCTGATACCACTCAAGGTGAGCAGAAAAGACTTGTACCACCAATGTTTCAAACATGCAGTCGTAGGTGAAAACTACATGTTTCAAAGCAACAAGTTTTATGTCAAAAAATTATTCCGAAGGCACTTTATATCAACCGTTGAGAAATTACCATGGATACAATACATCAGTTCTTATTTCCCAAGTTAACTTACGGTTTAAGACTTATTACACCTGTGAATTTCTGTTAAAAATCTGTTTATAATTGAGTGAAGTCTATTTTGAAAGCTTAACAGCTATGACGACAAACATTTTAAGTACCGAATACAACAGAAGGTGTGTCAACTGAAAGAAACAAACTTCACCTTTTTTTTTTTTTTTGATATTTATATTGTTATATCCCATTTTTGTGTAAAAGTATGTGATTTAAAAGCATTTTTCTGTACTACTTGCCTGTTTGTTTCAAAATGATCACACTTATCTTTGACTTAACTTCCTTTCAGTGAATATAATTGGCTATAATGCAATTCGCTTCGAGCACCATATGAAATAAGCATTGTTTAAAAAAGTATTCATTTTGCATTGAATTACAGCTACTACATCAGTACCAACTACAGCTTCAACCACAGCTGCTGATTCCACTCAAGGTAAATAAAAGAGAATATTTTGTTATGAAAAATTCTGTAGGAAGTTACTATATGTTGAACGACTATTACTCTTCCGCAGAACCTTTATTCAAATATTTGACCACGAGCAAATCTCTTGTCGAGTACGAAAACCTTAATTTCGCCTCGTTGTAATGACGTTCCTTTCAAGTATCAGAGTCCACTTTTTACGTGAATTTCTTAGTCAAACACGTAATTAATATGTTCACTTCCAATATCTTCATTACGTTTAAAGACAATTTACTTTTTGTTTACAGCAACTACGTCTCAGCCGACAACCGCTTCAACAACAGCCGCTGATATCTCTCAAGGTGAGCAGAAGAGACTTTTACCTCCCATATTCCAAACATGCATTAGTGATTGTAGAATATGTGTTTAAACAACACATTTTCCTCAGATTACTATTTTGAAGGGACCTTATATCTACTTTTGAGAAAATAGTATAGGTACAATACGTCAATACTTTCTTTTCCAAGTTTGCTAACGGTTAAAGATTTATTTCACTTGTAAAGTCCGGTTAAAAAGTCTTGTGTATATTTTATGGAAGTCTATTTTGAAATCTTTACAGCTATCACGACAACAATTTTAAGTACCGATGCTACAACAGAAGGTGGGTCAACTGAAGGTAACAAACTTCACGTTTCTATATTTGATATATTTTCATTATTACATCCCATTCTTTGTGCATAAGAGTGATTCAATTGACATTTTGCTGTGATACTTTCCCTTTTGTTCCCAAATGATCATATTTCTCTCTGACTTTGACTTTCTTCCAGTAAATTTCATTTGTTAAAAAACAATTCTCCCTAAGTTCCAAATGAAATAAGCATTGTTTAAAAAGAAATATTCAACCTGCATTGAATTACAGCTACTACATCACTACCAACTACAGCTTCCACAACCCCTCTTGATTCCACTACTCAAGGTGAGCTGGGAAAATGTTTACGTAATAACATTTAAACATACGGTACTAGTCTTCCTTTAAAAACTTTAGAACTAAGTGTTTAGATAACATCGTTTGTTCAGGAAACCACTCTCAAATAAAAGAACGGTTTATTTCATCTTTTAAGGAGATAATCATGACACTTTGCATATAATCATTGTTGTGTCAGTTTTACTATTGGCTTTATACTTTTTATGCTTGGTATTTTCAATTCGTGTTTATGTTAAAAAAAAAAATTGGTTTCATATCTTCATCAGTTACTTTAACATCATAATTTTAGGTACCGATACAACAACAGGAAGTGTGTCCACTCAAGTTAACAATCTTGACCTCTTAATACTTGACATCAGCTTTTATTATCTTCGGTCATTATGTAGAAAATAGTTCATTCAATAAGAACGTTCCTTAGTTTTCAAATGCTTTAATTGTTCTTTTAATCTAAAATAATCATGTTCCGTTTGGAAAACATTGGACGGGAGTGTATGAAGGTCGCAATAGTTCCAGTCCCATTAGGCATTAATTACAGTTAACTTTGCCTTAACTTTTGTTCATTGTACATTTGATTACAGTAACTACATCTTTACCAACTACAGTTGCATCAACATCTGCTGATTCCACACAAGGTAAATAGAAGAGAGTTTAGTTTGAAAATTCTGTAGAAAATGACTATATATTGAACGACTTTTACTCTTTCACAAAACCTTAATTCAAATATTTGACCGCGAACAATCTCTCGTTGAGTACAAAAACCTTAAATTCGCCCTTATGTAATGATGATCCCTTCTCGTATCAAAGTCCAAAATTTACGTAAATTTCGTAGTCAATTATGTAATTGTTCACTTCCAATATCTTCGTAACATTTCAAGACGATTTACTTTTTGTTTACAGCAACTACGTCTCAGCCGACAATCGCTTCAACAACAGCCGCTGATACCTCTCAAGGTGAGCAGAAGAAACTTTTACCTCCCATTTTCCAAACATGTATTAGTAATTGTAGAATATGTGTTTAAACAACACATTTTTCTCAGATAATTATCCCGAAGGGACTTTATATCTACTTTTGAGAACATAGTATAGGTACAATACGTCAGTACTTTCTTTTTCAAGTTAACTAACGGTTAAAGATTAATTTCACCTGTAAAGTCCTGTTAAAAAGTCTGTGTATAGTTTATGGAAGTCTATTTTGAAATCTTTACAGCTATCACGACAACAATTTTAAGTACCGATGCTACAACAGAAGGTGGGTCAACTGAAGGTAACAAACTTCACGTTTCTCTATTTGATATATTTTTATTATTACATCCCATTCTTTGTGTATAAGAGTGATTCAGTTGACATTTTGCTGTGATGCTTTCCCTTTTGTTCCCAAATGATCATATTTCTCTCTGACTTTGACTTTCTTCCAGTAAATTTCATTTGTTAAAAAACAATTCTCCCTAAGTTCCAAATGAAATAAGCATTGTTTAAAAAGAAATATTCAACCTGCATTGAATTACAGCTACTACACCACTACCAACTACAGCTTCCACAACCCCTCTTGATTCCACTACTAAAGGTGAGCTGGAAAAATGTTTGCGTAATAACATTTAAACATACGGTACTAGTTTTCCTTTAAAAGCTTAAGGACTAAGTGTTTAGATAACATCGTTTCTTCAGGAAACCACTCTCAAATAAAAGAACGGTTTATATCATCTTTTAAGGAGATAATCATGACACTTTGCATATAATCATTGTTGTGTCAGTTTTACTATTGCCGTTATACTTTTTATGCTTGGTATTTTCAATTCGTGTTTATGTTAAAAAAAAATATTTGTTTCATTCTTCATCAGTTATTTTAACATCATAATTTTAGGTACCGATACAACAACAGGAAGTGTGTCCACTCAAGTTAACAATCTTGACCTCTTAATACTTGACATCAGCTTATATTATCTTCGGTCATTATGTAGAAAATAGTTCATTCAATAAGAACGTTCCTTAGTTTTCAAATGCTTTAATTCTTCTTTTAATCTAAAATAATCATGTTCCGTTTGGAAAACATTGGACATGAGTGTATGAAGGTCGCAATAGTTCCAGTCCCATTAGGCATTAATTACAGTTAACTTTGCCTTAACTTTTGTTCATTGTACATTTGATTACAGTAACTACATCACTACCAACTACAGTTGCATCAACATCTGCTGATTCCACACAAGGTAAATAGAAGAGAGTTTAGTTTGAAAATTGTGTAGAAAAAGACTTTATATTGAACGACTTTTACTCTTTCACAAAACCTTAATTCAAATATTTGACCGCGAACAATCTCTCGTGGAGTAGAAAAACCTTAAATTCGCCTTTTTGTAATGATGATCCCTTCTCGTATCAAAGTCCAAAATTTACGTAAATTTCGTAGTCAATTATGTAATTGTTCACTTCCAATATCTTCGTCACATTTCAAGACGATTTACTTTGTGTTTACAGCAACTACGTCTCAGCCGACAATCGCTTCAACAACAGCCGCTGATACCTCTCAAGGTGAGCAGAAGAGACTTTTAAATCCCATTTTCCAAACATGTATTAGTTATTGTAGAATATGTGTTTAAACAACACATTTTTCTCAGATAATTATCCCGAAGGGACTTTATATCTACTTTTGAGAACATAGTATAGGTACAATACGTCAGTACTTTCTTTTTCAAGTTAACTAACGGTTAAAGATTAATTTCACCTGTAAAGTCCTGTTAAAAAGTCTGTGTATATTTTATGGAAGTCTATTTTGAAATCTTTACAGCTATCACGACAACAATTTTAAGTACCGATGCTACAACAGAAGGTGGGTCAACTGAAGGTAACAAACTTCACGTTTCTATATTTGATATATTTTTATTATTACATCCCATTCTTTGTGTATAAGAGTGATCCAATTGACATTTTGCAGTGATGCTTTCACTTTTTATTTCCAAATGATCATATTTTTCTCTGACTTTGACTTCCTTCCAGTAAATTTCATTTGTTAAAAAACAATTCTCCCTAAGTTCCAAATGAAATGAGCATTGTTTTAAAAAAATATTAATTCTGCATTGAATTACAGCTACTACATCCCTCCCAACTACAGCTTCCACAACCGCTCTTGATTCCACTACTCAAGGTGAGCTGGGAAAATGTTTACGTAATAACATTTAAACATACGGTACTAGTCTTCCTTTAAAAACTTTAGAACTAAGTGTTTAGATAACATCGTTTGTTCAGGAACCCACTCTCAAATAAAAGAACGGTTTATTTCATCTTTTAAGGAGATAATCATGACACTTTGCATATAATCATTGTTGTGTCAGTTTTACTATTGGCTTTATACTTTTTATGCTTGGTATTTTCAATTCGTGTTTATGTTAAAAAAAATTGGTTTCATATCTTCATCAGTTACTTTAACATCATAATTTTAGGTACCGATACAACAACAGGAAGTGTGTCCACTCAAGTTAACAATCTTGACCTCTTAATACTTGACATCAGCTTTTATTATCTTCGGTCATTATGTAGAAAATAGTTCATTCAATAAGAACGTTCCTTAGTTTTCAAATGCTTTAATTCTTCTTTTAATCTAAAATAATCATGTTCCGTTTGGAAAACATTGGACGGGAGTGTATGAAGGTCGCAATAGTTCCAGTCCCATTAGGCATTAATTACAGTTAACTTTGCCTTAACTTTTGTTCATTGTACATTTGATTACAGTAAGTACATCTTTACCAACTACAGTTGCATCAACATCTGCTGATTCCACACAAGGTAAATAGAAGAGAGTTTAGTTTGAAAATTCTGTAGAAAATGACTATATATTGAACGACTTTTACTCTTTCACAAAACCTTAATTCAAATATTTGACCGCGAACAATCTCTCGTTGAGTACAAAAACCTTAAATTCGCCCTTATGTAATGATGATCCCTTCTCGTGTCAAAGTCCAAAATTTACGTAAATTTCGTAGTCAATTATGTAATTGTTCACTTCCAATATCTTCGTAACATTTCAAGACGATTTACTTTTTGTTTACAGCAACTACGTCTCAGCCGACAACCGCTTCAACAACAGCCGCTGATACCTCTCAAGGTGAGCAGAAGAGACTTTTACCTCCCATTTTCCAAACATGCATTAGTAATTGTAGAATATGTGTTTAAACAACACATTTTTCTCAGATAATTATCCCGAAGGGACTTTATATCTACTTTTGAGAAAATAGTATAGGTACAATACGTCAGTTCTTTCTTTTTCAAGTTAACTAACGGTTAAAGATTAATTTCACCTGTAAAGTCCTGTTAAAAAGTCTGTGTATATTTTATGGAAGTCTATTTTGAAATCTTTACAGCTATCACGACAACAATTTTAAGTACCGATGCTACAACAGAAGGTGGGTCAACTGGAGGTAACAAACTTCACGTTTCTATATTTGATATATTTTTATTATTACATCCCATTCTTTGTGTATAAGAGTGATTCAATTGACATTTTGCAGTGATGCTTTCACTTTTTATTTCCAAATGATCATATTTTTCTCTGACTTTGACTTCCTTCCAGTAAATTTCATTTGTTAAAAAACAATTCTCCCTAAGTTCCAAATGAAATGAGCATTGTTTTAAAAAAATATTAATTCTGCATTGAATTACAGCTACTACATCCCTCCCAACTACAGCTTCCACAACCGCTCTTGATTCCACTACTCAAGGTGAGCTAGGAAAATGTTTACGTAATAACATTTAAACATACGGTACTAGTCTTCCTTTAAAAACTTTAGAACTAAGTGTTTAGATAACATCGTTTCTTCAGGAACCCACTCTCAAATAAAAGAACGGTTTATTTCATCTTTTAGGGAGATAATCATGACACTTTGCATATAATCATTGTTGTGTCAGTTTTACTATTGGCTTTATACTTTTTATGCTTGGTATTTTCAATTCGTGTTTATGTTAAAAAAAAAAATTGGTTTCATATCTTCATCAGTTACTTTAACATCATAATTTTAGGTACCGATACAACAACAGGAAGTGTGTCCACTCAAGTTAACAATCTTGACCTCTTAATACTTGACATCAGCTTTTATTATCTTCGGTCATTATGTAGAAAATAGTTCATTCAATAAGAACGTTCCTTAGTTTTCAAATGCTTTAATTCTTCTTTTAATCTAAAATAATCATGTTCCGATTGGAAAACATTGGACGGGAGTGTATGAAGGTCGTAACAGTTCCAGTCCCATAAGGACTTAATTACAGTTAACTTAGCCTTAACTTTAGTTCATTGTACATTTGATTACAGTAACTACATCACCACCAACTACAGATGCATCAACATCTGCTGATTCCACACAAGGTAAATAGAAGAGAGTCTTTAGTTTGAAAATTCTGTAGAAAATGCCTATATATTGAACGACTATTACTCTTCCGCAAAACCTTAATTCAAATATTTGACCACGAGTAAATCTCTTGTCGAGTACGAAAACCTTAATTGCGCCTCCTTGTAATGACGTTCCCTTCAGGTATCAAAGTACACAATGTACGTGAATTTCTTAGTCACTCACGTAATTAGGATGTTCACTGCCAATATCTTCATTACGTTGAAAGACGATTTACTTTTTGTTTACAGCAACTACGTCTCAGCCGACAACCGCTTCAACAACAGCCGCTGATACCTCTCAAGGTGGCGAGAAACTTTTACCTCTCATGTTCCAAACATGCATCAGTAATTGTAGACTATGTGTTTAAACAACACATTTCCCTCAGATAACTATTTTGAAAGGACCTTAATTTCTACTTTTAGAAAATAGTATAGGTACAATACGTCAATACTTTCTTTTCCAAGTTTACTAACGGTTAAAGATTTATTTCTATTCACAGATTTTTTAACAGGACTGTAAAGTCCTGTTAAAAAATCTGTAAATATTTTATGGAAGTCTGTTTTGAAATCTTTACAGCTATCACGACAACAATTTTAAGTACCGATGCTACAACAGAAGGTGGGTCAACTGAAGGTAACAAACTTCATGTTTCTATATTTGATATATTTTTATTATTACATCCCATTCTATGTGTATAAGAGTGATTCAATTGACATTTTGCAGTGATACTTTCCCTTTTTGTTCCCAAATGATCATATTTCTCTCTGACTTTGACTTCCTTCCAGTGAATTTCATTTGTTAAAAAACAATTCTCCCTAAGTTCCAAATGAAATAAGCACTGTTTTAAAAAAGTATTCATTTTGCATTGAATTACAGTTACTACATCACTACCAACTACAGCTTCCACAACCGCTCTTGATTCCACTACTCAAGGTGAGCTGGGAAAATGTTTACGTAATAACATTTAAACATACGGTACTAGTTTTCTTTTAAAAGCTTTAGAACTAAGTGTTTAGATAACATCGTTTCTTCAGGAAACCACTCTCAAATAAAAGAACGGTTTATATCATCTTTTAAGGAAATAATCATGACACTTTGCATATAATCATTGTTGTGTCAGTTTTACTATTAGCTTTATACTTTTTATGCTTGGTATTTTCAACCCGTGTTTATGTTAAAAAAAAAAATTGGTTTCATATCTTCATCAGTTACTTTAACATCATAATTTTAGGTACCGATACAACAACAGGAAGTGTGTCCACTCAAGTTAACAATCTTGACCTCTTAATACTTGACATCAGCTTTTATTATCTTCGGTCATTATGTAGAAAATAGTTCATTCAATAAGAACGTTCCTTAGTTTTCAAATGCTTTAATTCTTCTTTTAATCTAAAATAATCATGTTCCGTTTGGAAAACATTGGACGGGAGTGTATGAAGGTCGCAATAGTTCCAGTCCCATTAGGCATTAATTACAGTTAACTTTGCCTTAACTTTTGTTCATTGTACATTTGATTACAGTAACTACATCACTACCAACTACAGTTGCATCAACATCTGCTGATTCCACACAAGGTAAATAGAAGAGAGTTTAGTTTGAAAATTCTGTAGAAAATGACTACATATTGAACGACTTTTACTCTTTCACAAAACCTTAATTCAAATATTTGACCGCGAACAATCTCTCGTTGAGTACAAAAACCTTAAATTCGCCCTTATGTAATGATGATCCCTTCTCGTATCAAAGTCCAAAATTTACGTAAATTTCGTAGTCAATTATGTAATTGTTCACTTCCAATATCTTCGTAACATTTCAAGACGATTTACTTTTTTGTTTACAGCAACTACGTCTCAGCCGACAACCGCTTCAACAACAGCCGCTGATACCTCCCAAGGTGAGCAGAAGAAACTTTTACCTCCCATTTTGCAAACATGCATTAGTAATTCTAGAATATGTGTTTAAACAACACATTTTTCTCAGATAATTATCCCGAAGGGACTTTATATCTACTTTTGAGAAAATAGTATAGGTACAATACGTCAGTACTTTCTTTTTCAAGTTAACTAACGGTTAAAGATTAATTTCACCTGTAAAGTCCTGTTAAAAATTCTGTGTATATTTTATGGAAGTCTATTTTGAAATCTTTACAGCTATCACGACAACAATTTTAAGTACCGATGCTACAACAGAAGGTGGGTCAACTGAAGGTAACAAACTTCACGTTTCTATATTTGATATATTTTTATTATTACATCCCATTCTTTGTGTATAAGAGTGATTCAGTTGACATTTTGCTGTGATGCTTTCCCTTTTGTTCCCAAATGATCATATTTCTCTCTGACTTTGACTTTCTTCCAATAAATTTCATTTGTTAAAAAACAATTCTCCCTAAGTTCCAAATGAAATGAGCATTGTTTAAAAAGAAATATTCAACCTGCATTGAATTACAGCTACGACATCACTACCAACTACAGCTCCAACAACCGCTCTTAATTCCACTACAAAAGGTGAGCTTGGAAAATGTTTGCGTAATAACATTTAAACATACGGTACTAGTTTTCCTTTAAAAGCCTAAGGACTAACTGTTTAGATAACATCGTTTCTTCAGGAAACCACTCTCAAATAAAAGAACGGTTTATATAATCTTTTAAGGAGATAATCATGACACTTTGCATATAATCATTGTTGTGTCAGTTTTACTATTGCCGTTATACTTTTTATGCTTGGTATTTTCAATCCGTGTTTATGTTAAAAAAAAATATTTGTTTCATTCTTCATCAGTTATTTTAACATCATAATTTTAGGTACCGATACAACAACAGGAAGTGTGTCCACTCAAGTTAACAATCTTGACCTCTTAATACTTGACATCAGCTTTTATTATCTTCGGTCATTATGTAGAAAATAGTTCATTCAATAAGAACGTTCCTTAGTTTTCAAATGCTTTAATTCTTCTTTTAATCTAAAATAATCATGTTCCGTTTGGAAAACATTGGACATGAGTGTATGAAGGTCGCAATAGTTCCAGTCCCATTAGGCATTAATTACAGTTAACTTTGCCTTAACTTTTGTTCATTGTACATTTGATTACAGTAACTACATCACTACCAACTACAGTTGCATCAACATCTGCTGATTCCACACAAGGTAAATAGAAGAGAGTTTAGTTTGAAAATTGTGTAGAAAGAGACTATACATTGAACGACTTTTACTCTTTCACAAAACCTTAATTCAAATATTTGACCGCGAACAATCTCTCGTGGAGTAGAAAAACCTTAAATTCGCCTTTTTGTAATGATGATCCCTTCTCGTATCAAAGTCCAAAATTTACGTAAATTTCGTAGTCAATTATGTAATTGTTCACTTCCAATATCTTCGTCACATTTCAAGACGATTTACTTTTTGTTTACAGCAACTACGTCTCAGCCGACAATCGCTTCAACAACAGCCGCTGATACCTCTCAAGGTGAGCAGAAGAAACTTTTACCTCCCATTTTCCAAACATGTATTAGTAATTGTAGAATATGTGTTTAAACAACACATTTTTCTCAGATAATTATCCCGAAGGGACTTTATATCTACTTTTGAGAACATAGTATAGGTACAATACGTCAATACTTTCTTTTTCAAGTTAACTAACGGTTAAAGATTAATTTCACCTGTAAAGTCCTGTTAAAAATTCTGTGTATATTTTATGGAAGTCTATTTTGAAATCTTTACAGCTATCACGACAACAATTTTAAGTACCGATGCTACAACAGAAGGTGGGTCAACTGAAGGTAACAAACTTCACGTTTCTATATTTGATATATTTTTATTATTACATCCCATTCTTTGTGTATAAGAGTGATTCAATTGACATTTTGCTGTGATGCTTTCACTTTTTATTTCCAAATGATCATATTTTTCTCTGACTCTGACTTCCTTCCAGTAAATTTCATTTGTTAAAAAACAATTCTCCCTAAGTTCCAAATGAAATGAGCATTGTTTTAAAAAAATATTAATTCTGCATTGAATTACAGCTACTACATCCCTCCCAACTACAGCTTCCACAACCGCTCTTGATTCCACTACTCAAGGTGAGCTGGGAAAATGTTTACGTAATAACATTTAAACATTCAGTACCGTCACTAGTTTTCCTTTTAGAGCTTTAGTTAGTTTTTAGAGACCTGGATGTGTTATGATTTTGAGAGGGCGCCATCTTTAGCAACTTCAACAACATCCACTGGTACCAGTCAAGGTGAGCACGAGAAACTCATAACTTTGAATATTTTGAACGTGTGAACGTTTCTTGGTATCATCAGGGAATGACGACTCTCCGGTATCATGTTAAAATTACACACAGTAAAAATGTTTGTAAAATATCAAAACCACACTGAAGATAAGGAAAATACAATCATATTACAAGTATACAAGTAACCCGTTTCCAGCTTTGCTTTTGAAACTTAATTGCCAGCACATTTCTTTAATCGTTTTACATCTCTTTACTTTTATTCCGCACATTTTCAGCAATTTATACATTGCAAGATTTCACGGAGTTATACATTTCCAAAGTACTGAATATTATTTTTTCAGAAGAAACAAGTGTGACGTACTTAATCGTTATCGTTCCGAATAATGCTAACTGTATGAAAAAACCGGTATACTTCGTATCTATTCCTAAAGAAGTATGTTTTCAAACCTTCAACAGCTAGCACAGCAACATTTTTAAGTACCAATGCTACAACTGAAGGTGTGTCAACTCAAGGTGACAATTTTCACATTTTTGTATTCATTAACGTCATAAAATTGTCGCTAATTTTCGTAAAACATTATCGTTTCAAATAATATTTGTCTTGTTTATTACTGTCTTGTAAAATCTTGTTTAAGGTTAGTTAACGTTTGACTTGAGTAAACGTTCTTTGTTAAAATGTCAATTGGTTAAGTTTCAAACAAAATTACAACGGTTTAATAAATCAATCATTCTGCATTTGATTACAGTGACTACATCACTACCAACTACAGTTTTAACAACAACAGCTGATTCCACTCAAGGTGAATAGAAGAGAGTATATTGTTTTGAAAATTCTGAAAACATGTCTTTATGTTGAACGGCATTTCCTTATTGACAAAACGTACATCAAATATATGACGAAGGACAATCTCGCACCCAGTCGAAAACTTTAAATCCGCTCTTGATAATGACGAACCTTTGTTGTTTCAAAGTACGGGGTTTACGTTAACTTCTATGTCAGTTACTTAATTCAGAATTTTCACATCTATTATCTTCTTCACAATTTAAAGACATTTTACATATTTTTTACAGCAACTACGTCTCAGCCGACAACCGGAACAAACGATGATATTACTCAAGGTAAGCAGGAGAAACTTTTACCTCCAAAGTTCCAAACAGGCAGTAGTAGTTGCAGACTACATGTTTAAAACAACAAGTTTTTTTCTCAGGAAGTTATTCCAAAGGCACTTTATATCAACTTTTGAGGAAGTAATTTTGAAACACTGCATCAATGCTTTGTTTTCAAGTTAACTAACGATAATATACTCATTACACCTGTTAGTTTCTGTGATAAAATCTGTTTACTTATTAAGGAAGTCTATTTTGATATCTAAATAGCTATTACAGCAATACTTTTAAGTACCGATGCTACAAAAGAAGGTGTTTCAACTCAAGTTGACATACCTTACCTTTTTGTTTGAGTTGACATACCTCAACTTTTTGTGTTTTAAATTTATCATCATCATCATCATCATCATAATCATCATCATCATCATCATCATCATCATCACCATCACCATCACCATCACCATCACCACCAGCACCATCATCATCATCGTCACCATCACCATCACCATCATCATCATCATCATCATCATCATCATCATCATCATCATCATCATCATCATCATCATCCAACGAGTTTGTCATAATTTCAGTCCCATTAGCCAACAATTACAATTAACGTGGCAGTAAATAATTTCCTTTTTGCATTTGATTACAGTGACTACATCACTACCAACTACCACCGTTTCAACAACAGCTGTTGGTTCCACACTAGGTGTGTTAAAGAGGATTTAACAGCCGCATTGAGTCAACCACGACTCCTACTTTAAATAAAATAATTTGTTTATGAATCAGGGATGATATTTTGAAAGTATTAAAGTACATTTTAAATCCGTTCAATTTTCGAAACTGTATATGTGACTATGAAAGACCAAATGAAAACTTTGGATTCTAAATAATACAAGTGTCAATTTATTTATTCGTCTTGTAAAATGAAACTCCCTTGCAAATGTTTGTATATTCAACTGTCATTGTCTAATTCCAAGACGAAATTTTATCCTTGAAAGAATCACTTTGGTGTTTCACCTTTTAACCTGATTACGTACTTCGAAACAAACAACCTTCAACACAGACAGTACAAACACCGCACCGGTACCTAAGCTTTTGTGAAACCTTTAATTATATTCTGTTTTGCTTTCTGTGTGAAATATTCCCAGCCTATTTCAAAATGCCTTGTAATTATGCATGTTATCCGTGAGTGACATGTCAACATAAAAACCATATTTTTCACAAAATGGGATTTTTCTCCTGTTTATTGATCAAATATCGCTTGAGTTATAACACCCGTGTCTCTTTCTTCTACTTCAGCAGAATTTAGTACCTTGATATTTACAGAATTGATCACAGACGATATAGATTCTGTTGGTAATTAAATTTAACTTTTTGACACCTCGAAGTTTACCAAGCTCTATTTCTGTTTTATTCAGACGACGAATAGAATTCAATTGTGACAGTACTTTGCGCAGCCTAGCATGTAAACGAAACTTCTCTAAAATGGAATGATTGATCCTTTCTTTATGTTTTACTATTGAAAAAAATAATCCGCCTGTATACGAAATATAAACATAGATCAAATAGTAAAAGTCTTGAAAATATAACGGTAGGTCAGGAAGCATGAATATTCATAATAATTAACATGTCAGTGCATTATGAGTAGACAGGGATCTTTTATTGTAGATGACGATGAAAGTTTGTCTTAAGTTTCAGTTTAAACTATGAAAATAGTATAAACCCTGTTTGATTTTGCGCTTACTCAAGAAGCAGAATTGCATTAAGGTATCCATATTTAGCATTAGGGTTTATCCTGATTCAGTTTAAAGACCATATCTTCTTAGAGTCTTTCATATTCCTCATGACGGTGTTCCATCTTCCGACAAGTAATTTTGGTATTGATAATGAGTGTAAGATCTTTTTGCATTTGTTGACAATTTTGGTCATTTGAGGTCACCATACGTTAAAATGAGAACCCCTTTTAATTTTATTTCCTTTTAAGCTTATTACTAGCGACGATAATAGTGTCCGATCAGACAGCAGACCTCAAGAATATTTGGGATCACCGGGGGTTATTTCAAATAAGTTACATGTGACAATATAAGTGACTTGTGAAAATATATGTGGCATGTCTAAGAGGGACACATAGGTCAATATCATATAAAAGGCAGGAGAGCGGATATTTTTTAAATGGGATCAATATCCCTTTTGTGCCAGAGTTTAAAGGTCAATTGCCATGACAACAATTCATACAGTCTAAACATTGTAAGTATCATATCTCAAGATGACTTGGGATAAAATTCGTGGTTAAAGGTGCATACTTATATTGAGAAGAGAGACGTTAGTGTTTTGGTAATGTAAAGAATTCATTCGAGGACACAAACAGTTATACCGTGGATGCCTTACAAATATGATATTTTGGCTGGACATTTTATTAATTCTTAACTTTATAGATCGTCATGCATCTATCTATACAACGAAAAGAAAAGTGACTCTTTCTCCGTTTCATTTGCAGGTTCTACTGTCTTACCACAAAAAACCGTTTTTACACATCCAACATACGCTTTAGGTATGAAAGCTTAACATGTTCTTGCTTATCTTTCTTTTGATTTTTTCCCGTGGAAATTTTGATTGACTATCTATTTGACACTTTTTTCGTAATAAATAGAAATTGTCGCAAGTACTAAGTCCTAAGTACACTGCCTAATGAACAGTTGTCAACATAAATGAGGGTCCCTTATTCTTAACCTACATTATCAACGATGTCAACAACAATAGTCTTTAACACAGATTAGACAGTCACCCACGCAGGTATTAAAGCTTTATAACACTTTGAACTGTATTCTTTTTAGGGAAACAAATAAATGAAAAAAACAATTTTCTCTGTCAAATTGCAAGAATCGATTGGCTTTGTTGTTGGCCAAAGTCAAACTTTGCAAACATTTCAAATATAAATACCTCAAGAGAGGAATATTGATGAAAAGCATACTTAAAGTTTGATATTACGTGAATTGATTAGGCAGGCTTTGCACAGGTGGAAATCTACGTCAACCGGAGGTACCAACAGTTATACTACTACAATACTGTAAACATGAGCTTCAAAAGGAAATATTGATATGAATTACACACCTCCAAGTGTGACTGCCTTACATTGCTTTAGATAAAGGGAAGAACTGATGCGGCCAAAGGAACATTCGAGATCATAGGTGTCATACAAATAAATGAAAAACTCAAATGCAATATACTCAGAGAACTCATGATATAAGGTTGACTTGTGATTATTCTAAATGAAGATTTTCTTTCCGCCAGATTTTGAAAATGTTTTCATTAAATTAAAATTTTCCAAAGTTTTTTCAATGGACCTGGATACTATCCTAAGCAGCTTGCTCTGTGCAATCTCTAAATTAAAGCTTTTCTTGAAATATTATTTAGATACATTTTATTAGGCCCTCAAACGGACTTGCAATCATATTGTAACTTGGCGGAAAGATTAGACTAAACCTCCTTTCATGTATCCTTACAACCAACCCTCAAAGTGCTGTAACTCATTCCTTGTTGTTTTTAAACTTCAGAATCGACTGTTATTCTTCAAACCAGCGTACTTACAGACCAGACAAACACTTTAAGTATGAAAATTGCCCTCTTTTTTTTTCTTCTTTTTTTTTAGCTATTTTGTAATCAGTTTCAATGTGAATTTTGCCGGATTATTAATTTTACACATTACTTTTCATCTCGTAATAAATATCAAATGTAAGTTGCAATTATTGCCTGATTTATCGCATTCTTCTTTAAAACGAATCGGAGTTGTACTACTCAAACAAAGAACCATGCATGTATGTGACACTTTTCTCATTTGTGAACCTACGGGTTCCACTAGATCGACACCAACAACCTCCAACACAGATCATACAGGTACCGACTTTGGTATAGCACGCTCAAGTTTTCTAATACTTTGAATTTCATTACTTTACTGTGATGTAAAATGAATCGAACTGTGTCAACATTGCAAACTTAATATCTCAAGAGGGAAGAATTTGATGGAAGACACACTTCCTTGTGTTGAACAGAAAGACGTTATTCTGGTACAGATGCGTTATCCGAATATACAAGAAATTAAAGTATAACATGCAGTACAAATTAACTTCAAAAAGAAATATTAAATGTGTAAGAGAAAAAACATTTTTGCAAGTGTTTAATATCTCACATTGGATTTAATAGAGTTTATTATATTGTCAAAGGAACATTTGACATCGTAGGTGTCAGACAATTAACTTGAAATTTCAAATGTTATACTAATGTTATGAACGCGTTAGTATTTTCCACCAAAATTTGGAAATCATCTCATTAAATTTAAAACTATTCATAACTTTGATTTCAACCCCCTTCTAGTTCCCACCTCCTGTTAATCAATTTTTACACGAGTCTCCCATACTCCCACCTTCTATCACCTTTGACAAGTCTTTGATCTTAAGCCCTATTTACAATGTCTTAAACCACATGTCCGCGGGACCTTCTGCTGTCTAATTCTGCATGTAAATGGAAAGAACTGTCGTCATACATCAAGCGAATACTTCAATGGAAACTTTAACTTCGTTTTGGGGGGATTTTTCTGCAATCCAGTATAGTTTTTACAGAATTATTGCAATTTACAAATTCAATTTAATATTTAATAATTTGTGTCTACTGCCGTGAGTATTTAATTGGTCAAACGATGTCTGTCTTTCATTCCTCCAAGACAAATTCGCAGTCGTGGAGTTTATCTCTGGAACTGCCGACCAAACACTTCAAAAATCCTTTAATCATTTAGTGACATCCATTGATCGTTTTATTCCAATCTTTGATCAAGCTCACCGTCATAGCGTCTTAAATTATTTTGACCCAATGATCGGAAATTCTTCCTTAACAAATTTGTTATAGTAACATGCACGCATTTTATACCTGGAGATGGCTCATTCTGATCCCTCCCCCCCCCCCCACATTTTTTCAATCTGTGCTATTAAATTTCAAAACATTTTCGAAACTTTCCTATTTTTCTGTTCCTTTTTCCCTAAATAGTGAATTTTTGTTGGTAATTTGTTTGAGAATGATCTGAAATGTATTACGTGATATCGGTATACATAAAATTGTAACTTTAAACTTGATATTAAGTTGTAAGTCATATACAACCATGAAAAGAAATTTCAACTTAAAGTACTGTTGTCTTATCGCTGAACCTGTAGGATATACTATGTTGACACAAACAATCTTTAATACAAATAAAACTGACACTGACTCTGGTATCAAAGTTTTTTACTTTTTCGATATTTCTTTTATTTTATTACAACCAAATATTATGCTGCGGTTCCAATGAATTCGAAACTGACTTTCAATTACGCATGAAACCAGCATCTAAAATGTGAAGAATAAAAACAAATGTTTTTATATCACGAAGTTTTCCCGTTATAAGTCTCAAATATTATTTAAACTGTAGAGACCCATGTCTCTTTCTTTTTAAAACAGGATTAAATACCTTGATAATAACAAGCATTAACACAGATAGACTGAAAAATAAAAAAAGGGACGAAAAGAAGGGTGGGTTCGTCCATCAGTAAGATTAAGACATATAAGAACGAGTCGTGATTAGCGTTGGGTAGCTCATTTACGCACTGCTCAGTGTGAGGAGAGTTATCAGTCCGGACTTATTTCGATAACACTGTCTTCCTGAGGTTAGCAAAATAAATCACCTAAGTGCCGACCGTTTCAGGTTGAGATGAAAGAATTGTTTATTTTATTTCATATTGATTGGAAATGGTCATGCCTGATAGTGTTTGTAGACGAAAGCAACCAAACAAATTCAACATTCAATATATAGCAAGAGTAAAAGTAAGCCTAATTTCCAAGTTTTATTGGGTTATTTATTTCTGAAGTGGGAGTTAGAATATCCCTGTTGATTTTTCTGTTTGATCTGACAACTAACGAATGACAGTTTTCTACTCAAACTGCACTGACTCTCTTTCTACGATGTTTAAAATGCAGGCTCGACTGTTTTACCACAAACTACCATCTTCACTGATCAAACAGACACCCAACGTATGGACCATTTATTTTCCTTTTTTTTTTTTTTTTTTGCATTTTCGCAATCGGTCTCAATGGAATTTTTTCCTCGAAATTTCAATGTACAGAATTTTCTACGTTTAAAAGAAATACTTTCCGTCGAAGGCATATCTCCGAGTCAAATCACGTGGACGAGTCGCCAAGTTTTACACAATATAAAGCAGCTATCAACATAAACGACCTCTTTCTCATTTCGTTCCTACAGGTTCCACTACGTTGACACCAACAACCTTCAATACAGATGATGTAGACACCGACTCTGGTATCAAAGCTTTCTAACACTTTGAATTTTATCTATTCCTTCTTGCTAATAGTTACCCGTTCCTTCGACAAATTAAATGGGTTAGGTAAGGTTAGATTAGATGGAGTTTTGTGTTCCAGTTTCTAACCAATTGGTTATAAGAGGGCATTTATAACTTGCATATAGAGGTGAAAGGTAACAAATTATTAGCAATTAGCTTGTAACAAAAAGTAAATTTTAATGTAAGTCAAAACTATCGAACTTCCTCAAGAATGAACTTTAGATATTACACAATTTTTAACTTCATTTTACTTGATCCAATATCTCTCATTTTCCCTATCCGTGAAGCATTTTACTGACACTTTCAAAGTCGAAACTACGTCGCTGCATCATTTTGCTTTCAATACACCTAGAATCAACAAAGAAATCACCCAGGGCTTCGTCCTTTCCTAAAGCAGCACCTCTCGTCTAACGCCGTAGCTGAACCTTGGGGTAATACCTCAAAGATGACACGTAATCGGTTAAAAACAATCAGTTTTTCCTAAAATGACACCACATAATTTTCCATCCACGCCTTTCTATGTTATTGCCCACGACACTCAAGAGGACAAGCATCAATTACAACTTAATTTAAAGACTGGAAATTTTGAATTTTTATTCATGTAGCCTATCCATAAAACTAGCGTTCAAACTGAAGTGACTCTTTTTCTATATTTTTTCTAAATGTAGGATCGACTGTTCTACAACAGACAACTGTAGTTACAAACCTAATAGACACCTCAGGTATGACAGCTTTATTTTTTTGTTCAAGATTTTAAAAATCAGTTCCTGGAAATTTTGTCTTATTATCAATGTAATACATTATCTATCTTTACAATAAAATATCAAATGACTCAAGTATTTGCTGATTCGGATCTCATTGCTTTCAAATGAATTGTAAGTTTACAACTTGACAAATACCTTTCAACATAAATGACTGATGTTTCATCCTTGAACCTGTAGGGTCTACTTCGTCGTCACCAACGACCTTCAATACAGATCATACAGACACCGCTGCTGGTACGGTATTAAAGCTTTTTAACATTGTCAATGTTACTCTTTTCACCACTCACCTCTGGTAAACGTTCTATTTTTACATCAGTGATTCAGAAGGCCCTATTTGCCTGCATAAATATAGCCTAAATACAAATAATTGCATATGATGAGAATTCTTAAACAAGTAATCAGTACACTGCCGCTATTTTCAACTGCTTTTGAAAGGTAGTACCATCTGCATTCAAATTCACCTCACATTGAGATTTTGATTTTAGGTAGGTGAGTCGTCTTTTTCTTAGGCAACATCTGTTGTGTGCCTTTGCAAAACGAAAGAATAATACCAGTGCACAGATTACAAAATACAATTCACTAATTTTTTCTAACACTTTGGACTTAACCTGCGGTAACCTTAAAAATATTACACTCCAGAAGCAATGTTTTGGTGGATGTCAACTTTGCATAAGAATTCAAATATTTAGCAGATGTAGATTTTAAGTGGTAGGTTTTCATTATTTAATTTGAGGGTACCCTTTTTCAGGCTTTTGACTTGACATCTCGGAAGTAAAGGTCAAAAAGTTCATCAAAATTCTACTTTAAAGTGCTGGTTACAGCAAAATGATACTCTTTAAACTATGGTGTTGAATGAAGATGTTTCCTCTTTTCAATAATTTAAAAGTGATGTTTAATCTTAAACTTCGAGAAATACATCCATATTCATCCTTATTCATCCATACAGTTGATTTGTTACAGATTTTCGTCTCAACTTATAAACGTCTTGATTAATGTAGCTGCGGTCTTTTTCCCGTTGTGGGACATATGGATTATTTTCCCCATTTTGTTGTGTTGTTGCAGTATTGTTTTCTTGTTTCCTTTGAAGGGATTAGACTCAAAAGCTTGGCTTATTCTGACCTCTCTCCCTATTACATCTGAAAGCATTTTTAAAACTTTCCTATTTTTCTGTTTCTTTTTCCCTAAATAGTGAATTTTTGTTGGAAATTTATTTAGGAATCATCCGAAATGTAAAAAGTGATATCGGTATACATGAAATTGAAACTTTAAACTTGATATTAAGTTGTAAGTCATATACAACCATGAAAAGAAATTTCAACTTAAAGTACTGTTGTCTTATCGCTGAACCTGTAGGATCTACTATGTTGACACAAACAATCTTTAATACAAATAAAACTGACACTGACTCTGGTATCAAAGTTTTTTACTTTTTCGATATTTCTTTTATTTTATTACAACCAAATATTATGCTGCGGTTCCAATGAATTCGAAACTGACTTTCAATTACGCATGAAACCAGCATCTAAAATGTGAAGAATAAAAACAAATGTTTTTATATCACGAAGTTTTCCCGGTATAAGTCTCAAATATTATTTAAACTGTAGAGACCCATGTCTCTTTCTTTTTAAAACAGGATTAAATACCTTGATAATAACAAGCATTAACACAGATAGACTGAAGAATAAAAAATATGGGACGAAAAGAAGGGTGGGTTCGTCCATCAGTAAGATTAAGACATATAAGAACGAGTCGTGATTAGCGCTGGGTAGCTCATTTACGCACTGCTCAGTGTGAGGAGAGTTATCAGTCCGGACTTATTTCGATAACACTGTCTTCCTGAGGTTAGCAAAATAAATCACCTAAGTGCCGACCGTTTCAGGTTGAGATGAAAGAATTGTTTATTTTATTTCATATTGATTGGAAATGGTCATGCCTGATAGTGTTTGTAGACGAAAGCAACCAAACAAATTCAACATTCAATATATAGCAAGAGTAAAAGTAAGCCTAATTTCCAAGTTTTATTTGGTTATTTATTTCTGAAGTGGAAGTTAGAATATCCCTGTTGATTTTTCTGTTTGATCTGACAACTAACGAATGACAGTTTTCTACTCAAACTGCACTGACTCTCTTTCTACGATGTTTAAAATGCAGGCTCGACTGTTTTACCACAAACTACCATCTTCACCGATCAAACAGACACCCAAGGTATGGACCATTTATTTTCCTCTTTTTTTTTCTTTTTTGTTTTTGCATTTTCGCAATCGGTCTCAATGGAATTTTTGCCTCGAAATTTCAATGTACAGAATGTTCTACGTTTAAAACAAATACTTTCCGTCGAAGGCATATCTCCGAGTCAAATCACGTTGACGAGTCGCCAAGTTTTACACAATATAAAACAGCTATCAACATAAACGACCTCTTTCTCATTTCGTTCCTACAGGGTCCACTACGTTGACACCAACAACCTTCAATACAGATGATGTAGACACCGACTCTGGTATCAAAGCTTTCTAACACTTTGAATTTTATCTATTCCTTCTTGCTAATAGTTACCCGTTCCTTCGACAAATTAAATGGGTTAGGTAAGGTTAGATTAGGTTAGATGGAGTTTTGTGGTCCAGTTTCTAACCATTGGTTATAAGAGGGCATTTATACCTTGCATATAGAGGTGAAGGTAACATATTATTAGCAATTAACTTTTAACAAAAAGTTAATTTTAATGTAAGTCAAAACCATTTACGTTCCTCAAGAATGGAACTTTAAGATATTACACAATTTTTAACTTCATTTTACTTGATCCAATATCTCTCATTTTCCGTATCCGTGAAGCATTTTACCGACACTTTCAATGTCGAAACTACGTCGCTGCATCATTTTGCTTTCAATACACCATAAATCAACAACGAATATCACCCAGGGCTTCGTCCTTTCCTAGGGCAGCAACTCTCTTCTAACGCCGTAGCTGAACCTTGGGAATAATACCACAAAAATGACACGTAATCGGTTACAAACAATCAGTTTTTGCAACAATGACAACACATAATTTTCCATCCACGCCTTTCTATGTTATTCCCCACGACACTCAAGAGGACAAGCATCAATTACAACTTAATTTAAAGACTGGAAATTTTGAATTTTTATTCATGTAGCCTATCCATAAAACTAGCGTTCAAACTGAAGTGACTCTTTTTCTATATTTTTTCTAAATGTAGGATCGACTGTTCTACAACAGACAACTGTAGTTACAAACCTAATAGACACCTCAGGTATGACAGCTTTATTTTTTTGTTCAAGATTTTAAAAATCAGTTCCTGGAAATTTTGTCTTATTATCAATGTAATACATTATCTATCTTTACAATAAAATATCAAATGACTCAAGTATTTGCTGATTCGGATCTCATTGCTTTCAAATGAATTGTAAGTTTACAACTTGACAAATACCTTTCAACATAAATGACTGATGTTTCATCCTTGAACCTGTAGGGTCTACTTCGTCGTCACCAACGACCTTCAATACAGATCATACAGACACCGCTGCTGGTACGGTATTAAAGCTTTTTAACATTGTCAATGTTACTCTTTTCACCACTCACCTCTGGTAAACGTTCTATTTTTACATCAGTGATTCAGAAGGCCCTATTTGCCTGCATAAATATAGCCTAAATACAAATAATTGCATATGATGAGAATTCCTAAACAAGTAATCAGTACACTGCCGCTATTTTCAACTGCTTTTGAAAGGTAGTACCATCTGCATTCAAATTCACCTCACATTGAGATTTTGATTTTAGGTAGGTGAGTCGTCTTTTTCTTAGGCAACATCTGTTGTGTGCCTTTGCAAAACGAAAGAATAATACCAGTGCACAGATTACAAAATACAATTCACTAATTTTTTCTAACACTTTGGACTAAACCTGCGGTAACCTTAAAAATATTACACTCCAGAAGCAATGTTTTGGTGGATGTCAACTTTGCATAAGAATTCAAATATTTAGCAGATGTAGATTTTAAGTGGTAGGTTTTCATTATTTAATTTGAGGGTACCCTTTTTCAGGCTTTTAACTTGACATCTCGGAAGTAAAGGTCAAAAAGTTCATCAAAATTCTACTTTAAAGTGCTGATTACAGCAAAATGATACTCTTTAAACTATGGTGCTGAATGAAGACGTTTTCCTCTTTTCAATAATTTAAAAGTGATGTTTAATCTTAAACTTCGAGAAATACATACATATTCATCCATACAGTTGATTTGTTACAGATTTTCGTCTCAACTTATAAACGTCTTGATTAATGTAGCTGCGGTCTTTTTCCCGTTGTGGGACATATGGATTATTTTCCCCATTTTGTTGTGTTGTTGTAGTATTGTTTTCTTGTTTCCTTTGAAGGGATTAGACTCAAAAGCTTGGCTTATTCTGACGTCTCTCCCTATTACATCTGAAAGCATTTTCAAAACTTTCCTATTTTTCTGTTTCTTTTTCCCTAAATAGTGAATTTTTGTTGGAAATTTATTTAGGAATCATCCGAAATGTAAAAAGTGATATCGGTATACATGAAATTGAAACTTTAAATTTGATATTAAGTTGTAAGTCATATACAACCATGAAAAGAAATTTCAACTTAAAGTACTGTTGTCTTATCGCTGAACCTGTAGGATCTACTATGTTGACACAAACAATCTTTAATACAAATAAAACTGACACTGACTCTGGTATCAAAGTTTTTTACTTTTTCGATATTTCTTTTATTTTATTACAACCAAATATTATGCTGCGGTCCCAATGAATTCGAAACTGACTTTCAATTACGCATGAAACCAGCATCTAAAATGTGAAGAATAAAAACAAATGTTTTTATATCACGAAGTTTTCCCGGTATAAGTCTCAAATATTATTTAAACTGTAGAGACCCATGTCTCTTTCTTTTTAAAACAGGATTAAATACCTTGATAATAACAAGCATTAACACAGATAGACTGAAGAATTAAAAATATGGGACGAAAAGAAGGGTGGGTTCGTCCATCAGTAAGATTAAGACATATAAGAACGAGTCGTGATTAGCGTTGGGTAGCTCATTTACGCACTGCTCAGTGTGAGGAGAGTTATCAGTCCGGACTTATTTCGATAACACTGTCTTCTTGAGGTTAGCAAAATAAATCACCTAAGTGCCGACCGTTTCAGGTTGAGATGAAAGAATTGTTTATTTTATTTCATATTGATTGGAAATGGTCATGCCTGATAGTGTTTGTAGACGAAAGCAACCAAACAAATTCAACATTCAATATATAGCAAGAGTAAAAGTAAGCCTAATTTCCAAGTTTTATTTGGTTATTTATTTCTGAAGTGGGAGTTAGAATATCAGTGTTGATTTTTCTGTTTGATCTGACAACTAACGAATGACAGTTTTCTACTCAAACTGCACTGACTCTCTTTCTACGATGTTTAAAATGCAGGCTCGACTGTTTTACCACAAACTACCATCTTCACTGATCAAACAGACACCCAAGGTATGGACCATTTATTTTCCTCTTTTTTTTTTTTTTTTTTTGCATTTTCGCAATCGGTCTCAATGGAATTTTTTCCTCGAAATTTCAATGTACAGAATTTTCTACGTTAAAAAGAAATACTTTCCGTCGAAGGCATATCTCCGAGTCAAATCACGTGGACGAGTCGCCAAGTTTTACACAATATAAAGCAGCTATCAACATAAACGACCTCTTTCTCATTTCGTTCCTACAGGTTCCACTACGTTGACACCAACAACCTTCAATACAGATGATGTAGACACCGACTCTGGTATCAAAGCTTTCTAACACTTTGAATTTTATCTATTCCTTCTTGCTAATAGTTACCCGTTCCTTCGACAAATTAAATGGGTTAGGTAAGGTTAGATTAGATGGAGTTTTGTGTTCCAGTTTCTAACCAATTGGTTATAAGAGGGCATTTATAACTTGCATATAGAGGTGAAAGGTAACAAATTATTAGCAATTAGCTTGTAACAAAAAGTAAATTTTAATGTAAGTCAAAACTATCGAACTTCCTCAAGAATGAACTTTAGATATTACACAATTTTTAACTTCATTTTACTTGATCCAATATCTCTCATTTTCCCTATCCGTGAAGCATTTTACTGACACTTTCAAAGTCGAAACTACGTCGCTGCATCATTTTGCTTTCAATACACCTAGAATCAACAAAGAAATCACCCAGGGCTTCGTCCTTTCCTAAAGCAGCACCTCTCGTCTAACGCCGTAGCTGAACCTTGGGGTAATACCTCAAAGATGACACGTAATCGGTTAAAAACAATCAGTTTTTCCTAAAATGACACCACATAATTTTCCATCCACGCCTTTCTATGTTATTCCCCACGACACTCAAGAGGACAAGCATCAATTACAACTTAATTTAAAGACTGGAAATTTTGAATTTTTATTCATGTAGCCTATCCATAAAACTAGCGTTCAAACTGAAGTGACTCTTTTTCTATATTTTTTCTAAATGTAGGATCGACTGTTCTACAACAGACAACTGTAGTTACAAACCTAATAGACACCTCAGGTATGACAGCTTTATTTTTTTGTTCAAGATTTTAAAAATCAGTTCCTGGAAATTTTGTCTTATTATCAATGTAATACATTATCTATCTTTACAATAAAATATCAAATGACTCAAGTATTTGCTGATTCGGATCTCATTGCTTTCAAATGAATTGTAAGTTTACAACTTGACAAATACCTTTCAACATAAATGACTGATGTTTCATCCTTGAACCTGTAGGGTCTACTTCGTCGTCACCAACGACCTTCAATACAGATCATACAGACACCGCTGCTGGTACGGTATTAAAGCTTTTTAACATTGTCAATGTTACTCTTTTCACCACTCACCTCTGGTAAACGTTCTATTTTTACATCAGTGATTCAGAAGGCCCTATTTGCCTGCATAAATATAGCCTAAATACAAATAATTGCATATGATGAGAATTCCTAAACAAGTAATCAGTACACTGCCGCTATTTTCAACTGCTTTTGAAAGGTAGTACCATCTGCATTCAAATTCACCTCACATTGAGATTTTGATTTTAGGTAGGTGAGTCGTCTTTTTCTTAGGCAACATCTGTTGTGTGCCTTTGCAAAACGAAAGAATAATACCAGTGCACAGATTACAAAATACAATTCACTAATTTTTTCTAACACTTTGGACTAAACCTGCGGTAACCTTAAAAATATTACACTCCAGAAGCAATGTTTTGGTGGATGTCAACTTTGCATAAGAATTCAAATATTTAGCAGATGTAGATTTTAAGTGGTAGGTTTTCATTATTTAATTTGAGGGTACCCTTTTTCAGGCTTTTAACTTGACATCTCGGAAGTAAAGGTCAAAAAGTTCATCAAAATTCTACTTTAAAGTGCTGATTACAGCAAAATGATACTCTTTAAACTATGGTGCTGAATGAAGACGTTTTCCTCTTTTCAATAATTTAAAAGTGATGTTTAATCTTAAACTTCGAGAAATACATACATATTCATCCTTATTCATCCATACAGTTGATTTGTTACAGATTTTCGTCTCAACTTATAAACGTCTTGATTAATGTAGCTGCGGTCTTTTTCCCGTTGTGGGACATATGGATTATTTTCCCCATTTTGTTGTGTTGTTGTAGTATTGTTTTCTTGTTTCCTTTGAAGGGATTAGACTCAAAAGCTTGGCTTATTCTGACCTCTCTCCCTATTACATCTGAAAGCATTTTTAAAACTTTCCTATTTTTCTGTTTCTTTTTCCCTAAATAGTGAATTTTTGTTGGAAATTTATTTAGGAATCATCCGAAATGTAAAAAGTGATATCGGTATACATGAAATTAAAACTTTAAATTTGATATTAAGTTGTAAGTCATATACAACCATGAAAAGAAATTTCAACTTAAAGTACTGTTGTCTTATCGCTGAACCTGTAGGATCTACTATGTTGACACAAACAATCTTTAATACAAATAAAACTGACACTGACTCTGGTATCAAAGTTTTTTACTTTTTCGATATTTCTTTTATTTTATTACAACCAAATATTATGCTGCGGTTCCAATGAATTCGAAACTGACTTTCAATTACGCATGAAACCAGCATCTAAAATGTGAAGAATAAAAACAAATGTTTTTATATCACGAAGTTTTCCCGGTATAAGTCTCAAATATTATTTAAACTGTAGAGACCCATGTCTCTTTCTTTTTAAAACAGGATTAAATACCTTGATAATAACAAGCATTAACACAGATAGACTGAAGAATAAAAAATATGGGACGAAAAGAAGGGTGGGTTCGTCCATCAGTAAGATTAAGACATATAAGAACGAGTCGTGATTAGCGTTGGGTAGCTCATTTACGCACTGCTCAGTGTGAGGAGAGTTATCAGTCCGGACTTATTTCGATAACACTGTCTTCCTGAGGTTAGCAAAATAAATCACCTAAGTGCCGACCGTTTCAGGTTGAGATGAAAGAATTGTTTATTTTATTTCATATTGATTGGAAATGGTCATGCCTGATAGTGTTTGTAGACGAAAGCAACCAAACAAATTCAACATTCAATATATAGCAAGAGTAAAAGTAAGCCTAATTTCCAAGTTTTATTTGGTTATTTATTTCTGAAGTGGGAGTTAGAATATCCCTGTTGATTTTTCTGTTTGATCTGACAACTAACGAATGACAGTTTTCTACTCAAACTGCACTGACTCTCTTTCTACGATGTTTAAAATGCAGGCTCGACTGTTTTACCACAAACTACCATCTTCACTGATCACACAGACACCCAAGGTATGGACCATTTATTTCCCTTTTTGTTTAGCATTTTCGCAATCGGTCTCAATGGAATTTTTGCCTCGAAATTTCAATGTACAGAATTTTCTACGTATAAAAAAAAACTTTCCGTCGAAGGCATATCTCCGAGTCAATTCACGTTGACTAGTCGTCAGGTTTTACACAATATAAAGCAGCTATCAACATAAACGACCTCTTTCTCATTTCGTTCCTACAGGGTCCACTACGTTGACACCAACAACCTTCAATACAGATGATGTAGACACCGACTCTGGTATCAAAGCTTTCTAACACTTTGAATTTTATCTATTCCTTCTTGCTAATAGTTACCCGTTCCTTCGACAAATTAAATGGGTTAGGTAAGGTTAGATTAGATGGAGTTTTGTGTTCCAGTTTCTAACCAATTGGTTGTAAGAGGGCATTTATAACTTGCATATAGAGGTGAAAGGTAACATATTATTAGCAATTAGCTTGTAACAAAAAGTAAATTTTAATGTAAGTCAAAACTATCGAACTTCCTCAAGAATGAACTTTAGATATTACACAATTTTTAACTTCATTTTACTTGATCCAATATCTCTCATTTTCCCTATCCGTGAAGCATTTTACTGACACTTTCAAAGTCGAAACTACGTCGCTGCATCATTTTGCTTTCAATACACCTAGAATCAACAAAGAAATCACCCAGGGCTTCGTCCTTTCCTAAAGCAGCACCTCTCGTCTAACGCCGTAGCTGAACCTTGGGGTAATACCTCAAAGATGACACGTAATCGGTTAAAAACAATCAGTTTTTCCTAAAATGACGCCACATAATATTCCATCCACGCCTTTCTATGTTATTCCCCACGACACTCAAGAGGACAAGCATCAATTACAACTTAATTTAAAGACTGGAAATTTTGAATTTTTATTCATGTAGTCTATCCATAAAACTAGCGTTCAAACTGAAGTGACTCTTTTTCTATATTTTTTCTAAATGTAGGATCGACTGTTCTACAACAGACAACTGTAGTTACAAACCTAATAGACACCTCAGGTATGACAGCTTTACTTTTTTGTTCAAGATTTTAAAAATCAGTTCCTGGAAATTTTGTCTTATTATCAATGTAATACATTATCTATCTTTACAATAAAATATCAAATGACTCAAGTATTTGCTGATTCGGATCTCATTGCTTTCAAATGAATTGTAAGTTTACAACTTGACAAATACCTTTCAACATAAATGACTGATGTTTCATCCTTGAACCTGTAGGGTCTACTTCGTCGTCACCAACGACCTTCAATACAGATCATACAGACACCGCTGCTGGTACGGTATTAAAGCTTTTTAACATTGTCAATGTTACTCTTTTCACTACTCCCCTCTGGTAAACGTTCTATTTTTACATCAGTGATTCAGAAGGCCCTATTTGCCTGCATAAATATAGCCTAAATACAAATAATTGCATATGATGAGAATTCCTAAACAAGTAATCAGTACACTGCCGCTATTTTCAACTGCTTTTGAAAGGTAGTACCATCTGCATTCAAATTCACCTCACATTGAGATTTTGATTTTAGGTAGGTGAGTCGTCTTTTTCTTAGGCAACATCTGTTGTGTGCCTTTGCAAAACGAAAGAATAATACCAGTGCACAGATTACAAAGTACTATTCATTAATTTTTCTAACACTTTGGACTAAACCTGCGGTAACCTTAAAAATATTACACTCCAGAAGCAATGTTTTGGTGGATGTCAACTTTGCATAAGAATTCAAATATTTAGCAGATGTAGATTTTAAGTGGTAGGTTTTCATTATTTAATTTGAGGGAACCCTTTTTCAGGCTTTTAACTTGACATCTCGGAAGTAAAGGTCAAACAGTTCATCATAATTCTACCCTAAAGTGCTGATTACAGCAAAATGATACTCTTTACACTATGGTGTTGAATGAAGATGTTTCCTCTTTTCAATAATTTAAAAGTGATGTTTAATCTTAAACTTCAAGAAATACATCCATATTCATCCTTATTCATCCATACAGTTGATTTGTTACAGATTTTCGTCTCAACTTATAAACGTCTTGATTAATGTAGCTGCGGTCTTTTTCCCGTTGTGGGACATATGGATTATTTTCCCCATTTTGTTGTGTTGTTGTAGTATTGTTTTCTTGTTTCCTTTGAAGGGATTAGACTCAAAAGCTTGGCTTATTCTGACCTCTCTCCCTATTACATCTGAAAGCATTTTTAAAACTTTCCTATTTTTCTGTTTCTTTTTCCCTAAATAGTGAATTTTTGTTGGAAATTTATTTAGGAATCATCCGAAATGTAAAAAGTGATATCGGTATACATGAAATTGAAACTTTAAACTTGATATTAAGTTGTAAGTCATATACAACCATGAAAAGAATTTTCAACTTAATTTACCGCTGTGTTATCGTTGAACCTGTAGGATTTAAAATGTTGACACAAACAATCTTTAATACAAATAAAACTGACTCTGGCATCATAGTTTTTTACTTTTTCGATATTTCTTTTATTTTATTACAACCAAATGTTATGCTGCGGTTCCAATGAATTCGAAACTGACTTACATTTGCGCATGTAAACAGCATCTTAAATGTGAAGAATAAAAACAAATGTTTTTATATCACGAAGTTTTCCCGGTATAAGTATCAAATATTAATTGAACTGTAGAGACCCACGTCTCTTTCTTTTTAAAACAGGATTAAATACCTTGATCATAACAAGCATTAACACAGATATAGACACTATTAGTAACACTGATTCATTTTTTGAAATCTTGATATCTATCCATTCATGTTTTATTCTGAAGATTAAAAAATGTGCGACGAAGAGGAGGGTGTGCCCATCAGTAAGATTAAGACATATAAGAACGAGTCGTGATTAGCGTTGGGTAGCTCATTTACGCACTGCTCAGTGTGAGGAAAGTTATCAGTCCGGACTTATTTCGATAAAACTGTCTTCTTGAGGTTAGCAAAATAAATCACCTAAGTGCCGACCGTTTCAGGTTGAGATGAAAGAATTGTTTATTTTATTCAATATTGATTGGAAATGGTCATGCCTGATAGTGTTTCTACACGATAGCAACCAAACAAACTCAACATTCAATATATAGAAAAAAGTAAAAAGAAAGCCTAATTTCCAAGTTGTATTTGGTAATTTATTTCCGAAGTGGGAGTTAGAATATCAGTGTTGATTTTTCTGTTTGATCTGACAACTAACGAATGACAGTTCCCTACTCAAACTGCACTGACTCTTTTTCAACGACGTTTAAAATGCAGGCTCGACTGTTTTACCACAAACTACCATCTTCACTGATCACACAGACACCCAAGGTATGGACCATTTATTTTCCTCAGTCTTTTTTTTTTTTTTTTTTGCATTTTCGCGATCGGTCTTAATGAAATTTTTGCCTCGAAATTTCAATGTACAGAATTTTCTACGTTTAAAACAAATACTTTCCGTCGAAGGCATATCTCCGAGTCAAATCACGTTGACGAGTCGTCAAGTTTTACACAATATAAAACAGCTATCAACATAAATGACCTCTTTCTTATTTCGTTCCTACAGGGTCCACTACGTTGACACCAACAACCTTCAATACAGATGATGTAGACACCGACTCTGGTATCAAAGCTTTCTAACACTTTAGATTTTATCTTTTTCTTTCTGCTGCTCTCTTACTAATAGTCTCCCGTTCCTTCGACAAATTAGATGGGTTAGGTTAGATTAGGTTAGATGGAGTTTTGTGGTCCAGTTTCTAACCATTGGTTGTAAGAGGGCATTTATACCTTGCATATAGAGGTGAAAGGTAACATATTATTAGCAATAAGCTTGTTACATAGAGTTAATTTTAATTTAAGTCAAAACCATCTAAGTTCCTTAAGAATGAAACTTTAACATATTACACAAATTTTAACTTCATTTTACTTGATCCAATATCTCTCCTTTTCCCTATCCGTGAAGCATTTTACCGACACTTTCACAGTCGAAACTACGTCGCTACATCATTTTGCTTTCAATACACCTAAAATCAACAACGAATATCACTCAGGGCTTCGCCTTTTCCTAAGGCAGCACCTCTCGTCTAACACCTTAGCTCAACCTTGCGAAGAATACCACTAAAATGACACGTAATGGGTTAAAAACAATCAGTTTTTCCTAAAATGACACCACATAATTTCCCAGCCACGCCTTTCTATGTTATTCCCCATGACACTCAAGAGAGCAAACATCAATTACAACTTGATTTGAAGATTAGAAATTTTTAATTTTTATTCATGTAGCCTATCCATAAAACTATAGCCTATCCATAAAACTAGCGTTCAAACTGAAGTGACTCTCTTTCTATATTTTTTCTAAATGTAGGATCGACTGTTCTACAACAGACAATTGTAGTTACAAACCTAGTAGACACCTCAGGTACGACAGCTTTACTATTTTGTTCAAGATTTTAAAAATCAGTTTCTGGAAATTTTGTCTTATTATCAATGTAATACATTATTTATCTTTACAATAAAATATCAAATGACTCAAGTATTTGCTGATTCGGATCACATTGCTTTCAAATGAATTGTTAGTTTACAACTTGACAAATACCTTTCAACATAAATGACTGTTGTTTCATCCTTGAACCTGTAGGGTCTACTTCGTCGTCACCAACGACCTTCAATACAGATCATACAGACACCGCTGCTGGTACGGTATTAAAGCTTTTCAACATTGTCAATGCTACTCTTTTCACTACTATTGGAACACGTTCTAAATAAGAGGCGCGTCGCCATTAGTCCGGGCACGGAACGTACAGAAATTTGAAAAATTTGAACCCTTCAGACAGCCGTAAATGGCATTTCCCAGACGTGAAACTAGGAACGAAAAAGCCTTTATTTTGAGCTTTCGTTTTTCAATAAAAATTTTCACTCCCATAGAAAAAAAATTAACAATAGGTAAGTGTTCAGAAAATTATCAGATAAAATTTAACACTATTATTGGATAAAGGGATTTTTACCTTTTCGAGGAAAAAAAACTATTTCATGAAATTGAAAACATGCTAATGTTTTTTATTCCTTTTACTTTTTCTCTCTCATTCTTCCATGAAATTTATGTCAGAAAGGTCAGCCTTTATTTAGGATTTGAGCATCCCAGGCAGCTTTTTTCTAGTTTTGAGCCCCTAAAGGTTAGGGGTGATGCGCACTGTGTGACAAGAATTTTCCTCATTGGCTTACGAGAGCCCTAATCCCTAGCCTAATCCCTAACCCTAACAAAGAATACAATCGATACAATACAAGAGCAACAAACATTCAAGAAACACCTTGTTACACAGTGCGCATGCGCTGGAAGACTACGGCCAAGTGCAGTGACGTTTCAATCTTTCAATTACAGTAGTCGATCCTCTACCTTCTAAAAGATGAAGACTCAACTAACTTGTCCTAAATTGTTATAAATAAAGATCGGACAGACAAGTTGTGATTAAAACATTTACTTTTATGAGACCTTTACTTGTCTTCTTATCTAATACTCGTTAATGGCTTACATATTTCTAATGAGCGGCAGTTTTTGAATTATGGGTGTATCTCACTTTAAAAATGAATCGGAAACTTAGGCATTCAAGAACTTGATTCATGTAAGAATTAACGCTCAAACTAACGTCGTTACCTATTTTTGCAGGTTCGACCGTTATACCACAGACAACCGTCGTAACAGACCAAACAGATACTCTAGGTATGAAAGTGTAATGAATTTTGATCATTTCAATTTTTAAATTAAATCAGCTAGTTAAACTTAAACTTGCTCGTTGTTATATATGATACTTGTGGAATAGACCGTTGAGTTTCCATTGCGAATGGACTTAATGCCACAAAACAGTTTAACATATAAGTGATGGCATTCTCTCTTTTGCTTACTTCCACAGGATCAACGACGTCACCAACAACGTTTAGCACAGGTCATACAAATACCGACGCTGGTATGAAAACCTCCTTAAACTTTGAATTTTGTTGTTTTATCTCCTTTTATGCAATACAAGGGAATATGAGATATTGTAAATAATCTAGCATTAGGAATGTGATTGTATGTTTTAAGGGTGGGAATTTGTGTGTGTGAGGGTAGATGTATATGTTGAGTCAAGAAGGAGTGTTTTCAACTTTTAACAAAGCCTTGAGTTTGATCACATTCTAACTTGATACACTCTAAAATCAAAAGAGTGAACTTAGTCACTCTTTGATAGCATGAAAAGTGTGAACTCACTCCATAAGAGTAATAATTCACTCTAAGAAGCTTGAAACTCACTCCAAAAAGAGCGAAATTCCCTTAAAATGAGCGAATTTTCACTCTTGATGGAATGCCTACAATGAATCGCTCTTTAAAAAAGAGTGATCATTGCAGGCACTCGTGGAAGAGTGAATTTTCCCTTTTCCTGTAGTGAATTTCTCTCTTTTTTGAGTGAGTTTCACTCATCTTGGAGTGAATTATCACTCTAATAGAGTGAGTTTACACTTTTCATTCTATCAAAGAGTGACTAAGTTCACTCTTTTACTTTTAGAGTGTAGGTAACCAAATGGCCATAAACACCTTTATTTGTGTAGATGTATTAGTCAAGGTTCTTGGATCAAAGGTCTATTCATATTTTTGATTCAGTGTATGTCATTATTTGGCCATCATTATTTCACATGAAGAAAATTAAAACACCTCAAAGTCACTACTGATTAATTAATTGTGATATAATGATTTTTGATGTTAGGTCCGGAGTCCAAGGTTAAATTTGAGCTACATTTTGCTACAGGGTGTCTCGTGACCTTGTTGCTAAGGATAGGGTTACAAGTCTTTTCAATACGTTTTTCCACACATACGTTATTAAATAACGTTTAATCAGACCTCTATATCGTTTCCTTTTCAGCGGAAACAACTATTGTGATACTTACAAGTTTGATCACAGACGATGCAGACACTATTGGTAAGATATGAAGTTTTTGAAAAGGTTTACTAATTTTTAAGTTATCCTGTAAACGAAAAGAAAGTTATGCGGTCTAAGAGGCTTGTTTTATTAAACAGTTAATTAATTTATTAAGGCTATTTATTCATTTTTATCTTATTTGCATTGAAAATTTGTTAATCAGACACAAAAGGAAGGGTACATTGGAAGAACAGATATATTATTAGAATTCAAGGGTACTAAAGATCAGCAGAGGTCAAAAAGTAGAAGCCTTGAAATAAAACGTCAAGCAGAGATCAAAGGTCAATAAAGGTTACCTTACTGGATGTCAACTTGTGTAAAACATGTAAATAATGTATTGCAGAGGGATGATTTAGTTGACTTTATACCTGGCAGGTGAGTTAAGGTTTAACAATGGACAATTTGATCTTTATTAAAGCGTTTACTGCTAGAAATTAAAGTAAAATGAAACTTGCCATACATGACATGATATTATTACGTGACACCAGGAACTTGAGTGCGGTTTTCCGAAGCTTTTCCTCCATAAAATTCCAAATTTTGTTCAATGTAACGCTCCTGGTTTTTAAATATTTGTCTATAAAAGGCATATATGGAACAAAATTTCTCAATATTTTGAAATTTTGTCGGAGAACCTTATTTCGGAGACCTTAAACTTAAGACAATAGTCTTAAGTTGGCGTGCAATTTCAGCAAACGTTTTAAAAAAAAAATTAACATTTTGCCAAGCACTCTCTATATATTCAAATAATTTGTCATTTTGTTGCGCGAAAATTTTAGCGCTTTTCGCTCGGCGCAAATTGCGTTCATTAACACAGCAATGACCTCTATGTGTATCATTGTTTGGACCTTGTAAACATGATTTTTCAATAGGAAAGTTTTTGATGAATGGCAAGATACTGTGTTTATAAAGATCCACTGTCAAACGAGGTCTTAAAAGGTTTTATAAAGTTCACCCAGGATTATTCTAAGGTAATGGAGTTGTCCTAAACGACCAAGGAAAAAACTTCAAACGTATATGACCTCTGTTCCATCTTGTTCTTACAGGTTCTACAGCGTCGACACCAACAAACTTCAATACAGATGAAACGGACACTGATTCTGGTATCAAAGTTTTCAAACACTTTGAGTTCATCCTTTTTTACCACTGTTTTCTGTCATTGATCACGTTACACCACTTTAAAATCGTTCCTTCAGTCAATCAGAAGGTATATTTACCCCCGCGTAATATGTAGGCTAAATATCAATTTTTCCAACATTATTTGCCAATAATGAGCACGATGATAAAATTAAAACTATTTGGTTTTTCAAGAATAAAGTCTATTCAAAACCAATATTTAAAGACAAATTACTAGGTCCACAATTTGTCATTTTCCCAATCCGGGGGTCATTTTGGCTGAATATCAATTACTTGCATGGTTTACTCTTAGGCTACCAGCTACCCGACAATGGCTCCTCAAGTGACGTTTTCAAATCTGGTGGCACTTCGCAGGAAGGCCAGACTTGCAGGGGTACCACGTGTTACAACCGATACTGTAAAAAATAAACGAAAATGTAAAAACGACCGAAATTTGAAAAAAAATTCCGATGTTGTGAAAACAACCGATGGTGTAAAAATAATTTACCGATAGTGTAAAATATTCTTTGGACCGATAATTTAAAAAAAAAAACCAAAAGACTGTTCTAACGAACAATTTCGTGCCATCCAGAGTACATTTATGTGTGCGTTTAGCCTATTTAGTGGCTAGTCAAGTCATCTCCTAAGCGAAGTCATCCCCACAAAGTCGCCTCCTACATAGTCGCCCCAAAGTTTCTAGCGAAGCGTTACCAGCTTTGAGAACGTCACTTGTGGAGCTATTGTCGGGTAGCCGTCAAAAAAGTTGCCAATAATATGTTTGCTAAATTTTAGTAAAAATGTACAATTTAGCTTTACCAAGCATGACACGGTTTTGAATCCAGAAAATCTTTCAACAAATAAAGAGTGTGGAGAAATTGTCAGTCGGTTGGAGGGTCATTAAAGTAACTTTTTTAAGAAAGGTACAAAGGATTCCTTAGAGTGAACACAATATAAGCAGCCCAGGAGCCAATGCCTCGAAGAAACCTATAAGCCTTTGCATATGGGGGCTCATTTGTATGCTACGCCGTCTGAGACCCAATCAGTTGCAAATTATTTCGATAAAACAGTCGTTTCGGTATTGTCAAAATAAATCATTAAAGTGCGAGTGGTTTGGGGTTGATATGAAAACATTGTCTTGTGTAATTCACATCGTTTGGTTAAAGCACGGGAGAACTACCGAGCTATTACCTAAATGGTTAAAGCCAGTCCCGGGTAGTGCTTCAGCAGGGTTGATTAGTCCTTCTGATCTGACCAGGGAGCTCCCGGATCTGGCACAAGCCGAATAACGACTCCTTGCATACTGTAGTGTGACCAGTTTCCCATATTTTTAAAATGCAGGATCGACTGTCATACCACAAACAACCGTCTTTACTGATCAAACAGAAACTAAAGGTATGAAAACTACTCAGTGTTTTGTTTACCATTTTCGAAATAAGATCCAATGAACCTTTTGCTTGGCTTTTTCATTTCACATAATTTTTCACTTTCAAAACAAGTACTCATTGTTGGAACAATATCTCAAAGTCAATCATGTATTTTAAAAAATAGTCTTATCTGTAAAACATAAAGAGACTGTCAATACAAATGACTGCTGTCTCATTCTTGAACCTACAGGGTCTACTTCGACACTGACAACCTTCAATACAGATGATACAAATACCGACACAGGTATTTTTATTCTATTTTACTAATTACTGCCAAATATTACATTGTGTTTTCATGAATTCGAAAGTTAACGTTCAATTATGCATGTTACCAACACCTCAAATGTGAAGAATATTTTCATATCCCGAATTTTTTCCCGACATATGTATAAAATATTATAGGACCCGTGTCCTTTTCTCTTTTTAAACGGGACTAAACACCTTGATGTCCTTTTCTCTTTTTAAACAGGACTAAACACCTTGATACTCAGTATCATAACAGAAAAAGACAATTTTGGTAAGACATATTCAACTTTTGAAACCTCGTTGCTTATTTATAACATTTTCACATTCTGAAAAAATAAACAAATTTATGACATGAAAGGAGGGGTCATCCATCAGTCAGAGTAACAAACGTGTTGGGATGCCTGTGCGTGTACTGCCCAGTACTTTAGAGAAAGAGTCAACTAGTTGTGACTTATTTCGAGTCATTACGAGTTCATCGAAATAAATCATTAAATTGTTGCCGGTTTTGGGTTTGGATGAAAGCATTGTTTTCTTAAATCCCTACGGTTTAAAAATGTTCATGCGTACAAACAGGTGCTTGGTGATTAGAATCAACTTAGGAAAATCCAACACAGGTTACATATTAGAGTAGATCCAAGCCTAATTTCCAGGTAATATTTGGCATTTTGTATGAATCGGGAATTAAAATATCAGGGTTGATTTATCCGTTTGAATAGACCTATTTCCAAATAGCAATTACAAAGGATTGTGGGATAGAGTTTTGGTGTTTGTCATTTTTGCCCATGGCATTTTACTGTGGTTAAAGTTGAAGCACACCCAAAACTATATCCCACATTTCATTGTAATTGCTATTTGGAAATAGCTCTTTGGGGCTCCCTCCGAATAAAAGCTCCTTGCTTAACTGTGGTGCGTCTTTTCGTTTTACTTTTTTAATGCAGAATCGAATGTTATACAACAAACAACCGTCTCTGCAAATCAAACAGACACTGAAGGTATGAAAACATTGCTTCTTTTTCTTTACAATGTTCGTAACTAGTTTGCTTGGTTATTTTAATTTACAGATGGTCTAATTTTGAAAAAACAGACCTACTGTTGAATGCATATTCTACCTCCGAATCAAAAAGTGTTGTTTTGTTTAAACGAATAGTGTATGCATAACATGAAGAAACTGTCGACATTAATGACTGTTGTCACATTCTTGAACATTCTTGAATCTGATCATTCTTCAACACTGATCAAACAGACACCGACACTGGTATAAAAAAAATTCCATTTTACATTTCCATTCTGTTTTACTACAACCAAATGTTGTATTGTGTTTGCAATGAACTATAGAAGTTGACATTCAAATAAGCATGTTACTAAAACATCTGAGATGTGAAGAATAAAAGCATATATGTTTACAGGAAAATTATAGACCTGTGCATGTCTCTTTTTTGAACAAGATTAAATACATTGATACGAGCAAGCATCATCACAGATATATACACTATTTGTAAGACATATTTAATTTTTGAAACGTTTATAGATGCTGACCCATTTCTGATTTATATGTAGAGCATCCAACTTGCAGTCGGGTGATCTGAGGGTCGAGTCCTGGCTGGGTCATACCGTAGGACTTTAAAAGTTTAACCTAGAGCCAATGAGCTTGGGGCGCTCGGTACAAGCAGGTACAAGTAGGAGTAGGGAAAACAAACCGATGAGTGACAACTGGAAAACTGGGGAGTGGTCGGCCCGACTTAAAGGGCAAGAGCAGTCACCCCACTTGAAGTAGAACAGTAGATTGTCCTCTTTCATGACAGACTTTTGTGAATCATGTGGCAACATTTTTTCTTCAAATGATAATTTTACCAAAAGTGACTGCTTTGTTTACTTTGAAAATGAAATGTTGAAGACATAAAATGTGATGAAACATGCTTTGAACACAAATAAAAACATAAAAGATACCTAACCCAGCCTACAAACAAAAAGTGTATGCTCATTCATTCTTTTACTACAGGATCAACTACTCTGGTTTCATCTACTTTGGTTACAGATAATCCAGACAACATGAGTATGAAAGCTTTACTTCTCTGATATCTTCAATTTTTCATAGATGCCAACTATTTACTGTTTAACTAAGACGATACAAAATTAAAACGATAAATGCAATAACTTCCAGTATTTGCCTTTAAATAAAAACAGTTCCATTAACATATGCAGCAAGGTAGCAGCTTTCACATTTTAAAAACGGAATCATTTAAATTAACTGCAGCGGTGGCTGTCGTTTTTCATTTCATAGGTGTTTATTGGAGGTCAACTTTCTTGTCACCAGTTTTCACCTCCCCAACCTATTTTTGTCAATTCATGTATGTCTGTATTTTATGATGTTTATGTAAAATAAATGAAACTGAAAATACTCATAACAATTACAATTTAAAACGTTTTTGTCACATTGAAAAAACAAATTCTCCAACAATTCTATTAGAGGTTGTCAAATGAGATAAAAACGTATTAGTTTCTTAGTTTAAGTCTTAGTTTGCATTTATATAAGGTCGAGTTATATGTAAAATAATACTGCCAAGTCTACCAAACTAGTTAAAGTGTATCCAAAGTCTAGAAAATATGATTAAAAGATTGAAAACTTGGGAAATCAGTCTTTTTCATCAAGTTCTCACCGTCACAACTTATGTAATCTATTGCTGAGATGTGAAATCTTGAAATTTACCAACTTCAGACAAATTAGCCAATGGGGAAATAATTTGTATGCGATATTGACTTTCGTGTTCAAATTCCATAACATGATTTATTCCTTTAACACTGAAAATGTTTATGCGAGCTTTTCCCCGTGCACAGCCAGATATTTCATAATATCAAGAAGGTGATCCCATGTTGGCAATAGGTGCAGTAGCTTTCAAAAAGTACAATAAATACATCAAAAATTATTGCATACTTTACTTCATTTCAATTGGATAAAATTCATTTGTTTATATCTTAGTCTTGGCCAGGACTCTAAAACCAGTTATTACAGCATTTGATTTTCCTTTTGAGTACCCCCTCTATTACGCCTTAATTAATCTCCATGCAAAGTAGTCAGGTTTGAAGCCTGCCCTCTATTTGGAATTTTGAGGAGAAGTGTGTTATAACTTCTTGAACAAGACTATTAATATCTCAGATCAAGGTGTTAGGGTGGAGACACAACAGCCATAACTGTCACACAATAGGTACTTCAAAAATAGTAATACCCATTCAAGCATCAAACTTTGATTAACAGGTCTCTTTGTTCCTATTGTTAACTCTTGTTGACCTGTCCCATGCTCAAGAGGATTAACCTCTTTCATACCCAAGTAATCCTTACACAATTGTCTTTGTTAAAAGGTGTTTTGATCTGAGGTAATCACCTGCATTTTTCTCTAATTTGCTGTCCATTATAGAATTGTGCCAATGGAGAATTTCTGTAGACTGCTACAAAAATTGTACTTAAGGGAGTGAGATTTGACAGTCTTTAATTTCTTAAGTTACCATCTATAACTATAAAGAAGTGGTAGCTAAAGGTATGAGGTGCATGGGTTTAATTAAGATTTAAAAGTAAATAAGGTTGTTGAGTGTCAACTTCGCAGTCTTGTATTGTTGTTTTTTGTTGTAAATATTGCGTCTGTCGTTGTTATTGTTGAAGTTATCGTTGTTACAATTAAAATATTGTTTTTACAGCTACCCGTACTACGGAACTTCCACCAGAGCTAATTGGTAAGAAAAAATAAGGTCAAAATGCTGCGGAGCACTGTTGAAATGTGTAGGTCGAGAAGAGGTAGTAAAAAGTGCTTAAAGGTTAAGCACTTTTAAGCACTTTTTTTTTTTTTTTTTTTAGGAAGAACTTTATTCCCATCTTGAAAATATATACATATGTACATATATATAAAACATAGGTTGGAAAATAAATATAATACTTACAAATATTTACGAACTAATTAATTCAACTTACAGTATCATTACATTAACATCATAATTCAATTCACTTATACATTACATTTTAAATTGGAAGGAAGAAATCTTCTTTTCTTGACTCATATACATATGTACCTACGAAAATTGGAAAATAAATAAAATGCAAGTGTTAACAGTAATTACAGTATGAAACCTTTGTTACAAATTATAAATAAGGTCACCATTCCCCAGGGTAACACATGACCTATCCTTAATCCACATTTTGAAAAATTTTTCCTTCGAAAATCTTCTGTAATCGGCTTCGATTCTGTCTTTAATAGTTTTAATAATTATTGACAGTATTTCTTGATAGCTTTGAACTTCTAACTCGAAAACATGTAAACATCTTGATTTCCAGAGGATAAATTTAGTCACACAGAAGATAAACCAAATTCTGTTAAAAACCTGCTTCCTGCAGTTTATATCGGGAAAGCCAAACATAAACAAGTGGGTGTCAAAAATCAACAACACTGCCTCCTAGCTTTGTGAAAATATCTTTGACCCATGTTAGAATGGGCTGGACTTTTGGACAATCCCAAAAAATGTGGACTAAAGTCTCTACGTCAGTACAACCGTCAAAGGGACAAACACCATCACCCATACCCCAGTCTTTGATTCTTTTCCCCGTATAAAGAACTTGGTGAGCTAGTCTCCACTGGAAATCAATAAGCTTATTATCAAGAAACAAATCGAAGACTAAATCCCAAATTTTGTTCCAAGGGTAGTTGGGGTGCTTGTTAACGATAGAGATAGTAACATTATCCAGTCGTAACTTTTTCACAATATCCTTAGTATTCCGACATGCCTTGGCAAAGCTTTTGTCCGCACTAAACAATTTTTTCAAAATGGAACACGAAAGTATTAAGGAAGGGGAACACACATCACAATTAGGCCTAGAATTGGACCAGATAGAGGGGCAAACACTACGCAGTTGCTTTGCAACGAAATAGCGGACTGTCAATAGGTGTGCGGGCAGGTCTTTTCCAAGAAGAAGAGGGAATAACGGTTTAACCAGCAAGGCATTCATTTTAACTTTCAAGTCATCGATACCTAATCCCCACAATTCTTTGGCAAAGTAATAACGTCACGGGAGACAAGATCAGGTTTGTTTACTTCCCATATAAAGGCGAACACAGCTTTGTGTATCTCCTTAACTACCCGTTCAGGTATCGGAAAAACTGGGCCCAAAAAATAAAATAGTGGGTAAACCGCCATATTAACGACCCTGGCTTTCTCTATGAGGGTTAAATGCCTTCTTGACCAAGTTCTGACTCGAGACTGCGTAGTTGTGATTTTGTGGCCCAATTGCTAAAAACAGAATCACAAGTACCGAACACTATCCCTGTTATTTTAATGCCAGAGGTGCTCCATTGTATATTGCCCGGAAGTGGTTGTGAGGAAAAGTTTTCCAGTTTCAGCCCATACGTTTTCGCCAAATTGATGCAAACACCGGTCACCTTTTCAAAACAAAATTCTTTAAGGTTTCAAAAACTGAAAAATGTCTGAAACACGCGTTACGATGCATGTTGCATCGTCAGCGTATTGAAGGAATTTGACCCGCTTAGTTCTTCCTGGAATTACAAAACCATTAACATTATCACAATAATTAATGAATCTTGCCAAGAGCTCGATAAATAAGACATACAACAGTGGCGATAAGGGACAGCCTTGCCTAACTCCTCTTGATATGTATACTTTATCCGAAAGATACCCATTAATCAGCAAACGGCTGTAAATATTGCCATACAAAATAGAGATCCATCTCTGAAAGTTGTTGCCAAAGTTAAGCTTTCGTAGAATTTTCATTAAAAAAGACCAGTTCACCATATCAAAAGCTTTTTGTTGATCTATAGATATAAGAGCACATGGGTGATTCCCCAATATACAAAAATCACAAATGTCTCTTACAATAATCAAATTACCATGAATAGATCTCCCTGGAACAGCACAAGTTTGAAACTCATTGACGATGTTTGGAAGGATTAACTTTAGCCTAGTTTGCAAGATTTTGGCAAGTATCTTATAATCAGTGTTGAGTAGACTGATGGGCCGCCAGTTTGACGGGTTAGTGGTATCGCCCTTTTTAGGGATCAGAGTAATAACACCAGTGCGTTGACTTTCGGTCAGAGTGCCATTATCGAAAATGTCATTGAACACATCGACCAGGTCGTTTTCCAACAAATCGATAAAATGTTGGTAAAATTCGTAAGGCAGGCCGTCATTACCGGGAGACTTATTCTTAGTACAAGTTGAGAGCACTTCTAACTTCGTCTAGACTGATGACTTTCTCCATTCTATCACTATCATCATCACTTACTTTGGAATCTAAACAATTGATAAAACATCTTGCATGTTTGTATCTACAGTACAATCTTTCAGTAAAGAGACGCGTATAAAAATTATGGAATGTGTCTGATATTTCATTTTTTCTGCAAACGATTCTTCCATGCTTATTTCGTATATTATTAATAACCCTCTGTTGAGTTCGGGTTATCTCTTCTCTACAGAAGAACGCAGAGGGTTTTTCGTTTTCATCAAGTAGCTGAACTCGAGAACGGATACATGCCCCTCGGAGTTCGCTTTCTATGATACCATCAACCTCGTCCTTGTTTAAGTTGTTACATATTCTTTGTAAAGATAACCTATGATCCCTCTTTACACGAGCTATACGCACACTGTGCTCAATAGCAAGCTGTTTGATCCTGCCTTTAATGTTTTCCCACCAAAGAGATGTAGATTTGAATCCAGGCTTGAGAGTGGACCATAATTTGTAACGGGAGCGTAAATCCTCACAGAAAGCATTGTCATTGCTAAGGGAAGTATTGTACTTCCAATAACCCTTGCCATTCTTAAACGAGCTTGAAAACTTGAAAGCCACATGAACGCAGTCATGGTCTGAGTAAGGACACAAAGCAATTAGAGCACTATTGAGAACAAAATCTTTTGAAAGGTAGACTCTATCCAGTCTTGATTTCAGATAATTGCCCACCCGTGACCACGTATAACCGGGATGTAAAGGGTGCAAAAATCTGTAACTATCAACGAGGTTATAAACGGAGACGAGATCGGTGATTTCGTTCTGACCGGCTGTGCAATATGAGTTAAGGGAAAGATTTTCGCGATCTATGCTTTCCATAACGCAATTAAAATCGCCACCAAGAATCAAAGGATTGGGACCACGCAAGTAAAAATCAAGGTTACTTAAAAATTCCCTTCTTTCTCCGGGGGGATTTGGGCAATGTACATTACACACACGGAAGGTGGCCCCGTTCAAAGAACAAAGAAGGAAATACAGCGACCTTTAATATCCCGACGAACTTGGGAAACATTCCATCGGTGCTTGCTGCTTAAAGCGATACCCACGCCCCCTGAGTGAGAGGTTAAACTGGAAGAAAAATAAACTGGTCCGTCCCATTCCCGTTTAAAGCACGTAAAATCCATTTCTGATGATAAATAAAGTTCTTGTAACAGGATGATATCAAAGGTGAAGATTTTCAACCATTGAATAATGCGTGATCGTTTTGAATGATTACGTAGGCCATTAACATTAAGAGTAGCAATTGACAGGTTGGCCATAGGAAAATTATTGTCTTAGAAAGTACTTGTCAAAGAACTCAACCTCTTTTCCGCTCACAAATTCGGCGTGTTTACAGGCGAGGTGCTGGATCCAATCCCATGGGGTAGAAAATGTCGAATGGCAGCTTCTGCGAGCACATGAATACTCATGTGACTTTAACTTTAGGTGATGTTTTGCAACATGCGCTTTTAGGTCTTTAAATCTAGAGAAGGCTTCACAGCAAGTCTTTACGTAACAGGAATGCCATGGATCATCCTCCAAGAATAATTGGGTCATTTTGATCATGTCCATGGGGTTTTCAAGGGGAAAACGAACCCCTGACCTTGACCTTTTAGGTCTTCTCCCGGTTTCATGTTGGGAGGAAACAGACCTCCTGGGTTTCACAAAAGTTGAATCGCTATCCTCAGAAATTGCTGGCTGCGACTGGGTTTTGTTAGAACATTTCGCAAGGGCCTGAAGCTGGGGTTGAGGCGGAGTACAATTCTCCAACGTTTTCAGTCTACATTCGGAAATGTCCATGTTGCTTTCCGCAGAATTTTTCCCTTTAATTTTACCGGAATAGTTTACATCGTCCTGTAGGTGGGGTTGAGGAGCGCAATTAGTCTCCAACGCCTTAATTTCTGGTCCGCCAACGGAAGTGTCCATGATGCAATCAGAAGATTTCTTGTCAAATTGTTCATCACCGGAGACTTGAGAGTCTGGTATAACTAGAGGCTCAGAATTTTCGAAGATAATCTGGCTATCATTTGACTGTTTATCAGGCATGTTCTCATTGGAGCGTTGATTGTCCCATATAAAGGAAGGTCCGGGGTCAGTCCCTGCAGCCGACTGTGAAACGACATCCGCTGCGCTCCCTTTAACCGTCTCATCATCCACATTTAAATCGGTTTTTGCATGGCTTCCAATAATCCAAGATGAGTTTGGCTTATTTTATTTGCAAAAGACACTGGGCAGTCACGATAATTGTGGCCTGATTTTCCACAAATAGTACACGTACAGGGTACTTTACAATCCTTCGATGCATGTCCAAGACTCTGACAATTAAAGCATCTAATAGCTCCACAATCCTTTGCCTCATGGCCAGCTTCTCCACATTTTAAACAAGTTCTCGGTTGTCCCCGGTACCGTACCCAGCAACTTCTTCCCCCAAATACAACACTAGAAGGAATATCACTATTTAGTTTCATTTTTGTACTGCCGAATTCCATTAAACACAGTTGGGTAGTCTTTACACATCAAAAATCTGCCACTTATAACCCTTCCATAACGTCCCAAAACATACCTTACTACGTTATCATCTAGTTCATGCGGTACATGAAGTACCGTTACAAGATTCGTGGATTCAGTATACACACTAGCTGAATAGCCTTCTCCGTCAGAGATAGCAGGCCAAAACTTTCTGCGTAATTCAACTGATTTAAAAGTAATATCCCACAAAAAACCTGGTAGTCCTTGCACCGCCAAAAGATGATCTCCAGGATCAATGCCTTTACTTGTCAAAAATTCAAAAACTTTCTCAATACTTTGACCAACTTCAAACTGAAGTTGTACTGATGCTTCTCTTTGTAGAGACGCCATCTTTTAAGCACTTTTTACTACCTCTTTTCGACCTATATATATATATATTATATATATATATTACATATATATATTATATATATAAATCAAATTGGTAAAGCTGAAAAATCTGGCTGAGGTGAAGAAACGATGTTGACTCCAGCGGGATTCGAACTCTGGACCTCCCGTTTTCTAGTGCGGACGTTCTAACCACTGAGCCATGAAGCCAAGTTGGTTTGGCCTTTGTTCAAATAACAGATGAAGCAACTCATATACATATATATATATATATATATATATATATATATATATGTATGTATATATGTATGTATGTATATATATATATATATATAAATATATATATATATGTATGTATGTATATATATATATATATATATATAAACGATAACAAGAAACATGCACACGGCATACTGTTAAAACGATTTGAAATTTTAATAAAATACTGAAGTCAAAGATCGTGTCGAATGTTCTGAGGCAACGAGATGTTAAAAACGGTAAAGCGTTCAAAACTTAAAAGTTTTAAAACGGCAAAACTCAGATGTTAAAAACGCACTACGTTTCGGGGAGATACACTCCCCTTGCTCACGTGCTAAGAAATAACAGTAATGGAAGATGTACTAGCTATTAGGCAAATCTCTACTTAGGCTTACATCTTTTACGTTAAGACCTATAGGGGCAAGACTCTTCAACCGGTAAATCCATTTCAATTCTACCTCCTCCCTAGTTTTCTTGTTATTGTTACGTAGCTTTTCGATACCTATTAATTCGAAATTTTTACATATATATATATATATATTTATAGGCAAATATATATATATATAAATATGGATAAATATATATAATTGAATATATATATTTATACATAAATATAAATATATATTTATATTTATATATAAATATATATATATATATATATTCGAATCCCGGTGGAGTCAACATCGTTTTTTCACCTCAACCAAATTTTCCAGCTTTACCAATTTGATTTATATATTCCACGCAGTTGTCGCCAGCGTTTATTTTCACTTCATCTCTGCTTTCACAGGTTTCTGTATCTCTTCGGAGATCCGCTGGCGAATAAACAATTGTGTTCAGCTGGTTAGCATCAACTTTGATCTTTGGTTGGGCTTGCGTCAAACGAGAACTAGTGCTGTTCCAAAAAATTAGGCGCCTGCTCAGGAGGTTAATTGCGAGTTGCTTCATCTGTCATTTGAACAAAGGCCAAACCAACTTGGCTTCATGGCTCAGTGGTTAGAGCGTCCGCGCTAGAAAGCGGGAGGTCCCGAGTTCGAATCCCGGTGGAGTCAACATCGTTTTTTCACCTGAGCCAAATTTTCCAGCTTTACCAATTTGATTTATATATATATATATATATATATATATATATATATATATATATATATATATATATATATATATATATATATATATATAAAATATATATATATATATATATATATATATATATATATATATATATATATATATATATATATATATGTATATAGATTATTGAACTGGTTTATTCATGTTGGGGTGATTGCAATTCCTCCTTGAAACAGTGTGCGAAAACTTCCGTTTACGAATGTTTGTTATTTCCTTTTATTTGTATAAGCGGAAACAACTGAACAAGATCAAATAACCACTGATGGTGGGCAGTTGACAACCCGTGATAGTGGACAGGTGACAACCGGTGATGGTGGACAGGTGACAACCGGTGATGGTGGACAGGTGACAACCGGTGACCAAACAACGAAAGGAGAAGATGTAACAACACGGGTCGCAGATGGGGACCGTAAGTAATTAGAGGTTGCCGAGACCGATACCAATGATCATAAATCTAATTACATCAAAACCACGTGATTTTGTGCCCTTGTTCTTTGAAACAACGGAATGAAAACAACTTATAATTAGAGGTTGCCGAGACCGATACCAATGATCATAAATCTAATTACATCAAAACCACGTGATTTTGTGCCCTTGTTCTTTGAAACAACGGAATGAAAACAACTTATAGTGTTTGCATATACTTATGTAAATTAAACTTAACTGAATTTTCGTAATGAGTATTTACCAAAGCTTCGTCTTATTAATTAGGGTCATGATTTAATATTTACCTCTTTAATAATCTTGTGAGAAAGTGGGCTAACGATATTTAACTTATTTATATAAGTAACAAGTACTTATTTGTAAAATCAACAGATTATACGTACATTTTCCAATATTAAACTACAGTAAATACTTGTACAGGTAAAGAAGAATGGCCCTTATATTTAACAAAGATCTAACAATGTTACGTACGACAGACGACAGAAATATTAATTTAGGTCAAAACTGAAACTCTTTAAACTTAAAAATTTTGCCTCGCTAGGCTGAGCATTAAAATACAACTTATTAATCAGTTTAAAATTGTCTGTCCAAAAAATGAGATTCTCCTCTGATAAAACTTTTTGTATTGAACTACTTAATTTAAATACCAAAAGGAAGTATTATGCAACATGAATACGCTTATATATTTGTCTTGATCCTTGTTTTGTGTCCCTTGATTACAAAAGAAGGTAAGATATTTTTTTTTTTTACATCCTTTCTTTCTCTTTCCTCAGAGACGACTGCAGATTTGCCAGGTAAGTATGAACTGATAAAACACATTGTTCTTCAGCATATCCTCATAGACAATAAATAGTGAGCATGAGAGGACGATCCGCATTGCGTCGTTGCCACCACGGGTGAGCGCACTGTTTAACAAAAAAATCCTCACTGGCTAACGGTAGTCCTAATCCTAACCTAATCCCTAACCCGAACAAAGAATGCACGATACAATACAATGGCAACAGCCAATAAAGAAAAACCTTGTCAAACAGTGCGCATCAACCCACCACCATGGCTTATCAATTTTTCTGCGCCAGCCAGAGCTAATATAGTCGGGTGTTTTACTCCTCAGCTCGCTACAGGCTGTCGCACGTTGCTCAACCAAAGAGCGCACATTGGTTTGCATGCAACTAGATTAATTATACATCGTTCCTTTATACTGTTATATATGCCGAATGCATAAAAAGTCCATTATTGTTGCACATGTGTACGTGCACAGAACAGTGAGTGTGCACTGTGCTGTGCTGGTACAAAGCTAGGGTGGTATAAATTTCTGGAGGGAGGAAGAAAGTGATAAACAGCCATTGTTGTTGTGCTATACTCCTGTCAGATCACGATACACGTCAGACGACGATACGGCAAGTTCGAATGTGGAACCGTCTTCACATGAGGTTTTACAAGGAGGTTTTTAACCCAGTGGCAAGTCATCGCTTGGTTGTAATGAACTGGGTAGTAAAATCTCTCGTGTTACAAGACAAATACGTAAAAAATGGCCTTACATAGGTGATAAGCACATTCATTTGTAAAATAAAAATATATTTAGAAAACAAAAGGAATTTGAAGATGTTATGGTTATAACAACTTACTGAGTTGACATATTATACATAATTTAGAGAACTATCGTGACAAGGAAATTGCTCAAAGGTCCTTTGTTATATATGACTGCGGTACATTGCGTTGATTCGTTAAATTCACCACTTTTCTACACCTGTGAAGTTTCTTCGAATACTAGTAACAAATAGTCACACTTACTAGACATTCTTTGTATCCCTTCATATCAGTTTCACGAGTGGTATTTATTTACTGCTCAATTTGGTTATAAAAAATGCGCGTAGACAATTATCCAAATTGTGAAAAACCGTTTCATACCAGTATACAGCACAGTTCAAAATTGAAATTTCTTCTGTAACTAATGTATGTAAAACTTGACTAATTTTGATTTTTATTTTCCGCGTGGCAGTACCCTGCAACGTAATCATTAAAGCGAAAAGCAGGGTTTGCTTTTAAAACTTTTTTCACAACTTGAATTCTACATCTCATTTGTACAATGGCTGAATACTAAATCAAAAAATGGTCCGTAATCAAGGGCGAAAGTCGTGATTGGTTACAGTATATGGAAGAGTCCAGTTTTGCCATCTCTGTGGGTTTTTTTACCCTACGAGTTTTCAGACATTTTTCATTCAGCAGTAAACCGACTGCATGGTCAAGTGGTTAGAGCATCAGACTTTCAGTCGGGAGGTTGGTTGTTCGAGTCCTGTCTGGGAAATACCAAAGACTTAAAAAATGTAACCTACTGCCATTGTGCTTGCTACTGAGCAGAAGCCATTGAGCAACAACTGGAAAAAAGGCCGTTTAGTCGTGTCCACGACGACTTGAACCAATTGGTAGGAAACCGAGCCGCAAAACACCACGTTACTAACCATATTCACTCTTTGTTAATTAGCACAAAGTTTACGTTTCTTCCAACGTGAATGGTAACGATCTCTCAATGTTTCTACTTTCTGGTGAACAATCACTTGACTAGACTAATAGTTCTGAATTTAGTCTTTGTCAAAATCTCATTGCCCCTTTAAGGTTTTAACACCAACTCAATATGTCCCTTTAACTTTGCTTCCTGTTAAATATAGGTGAATGCTTTGTGAAATGTCAACGGAAGTCACAGTATAACAAAAATAAACAGACCCCTAAACATCTCTTCAAAGTTTTTTTTCAACTTGAATAGCCGACCAGCCTATGAAAAATTGTTTTATTTCCTTTCCGTCTTTTAGATACCACTAGAGATGCAACAACCGCCAGAGTTGAGTTTTGCAATGAAATGATTCCTCTAATACAAGGAAATTGTTACGTAGTGCTTGACCAAGCAAGTGATATGTCATTCACGGAAGCTCGGAGTCTATGTCAAGACTTTGATGGAGATCTCGCTAAAATCACACCCACCTTGATGGTAAGCTTGATTATATATTTGTGTAAAATTTGTCGTCCCAGTCATGGTATCTGTCTAACCCCTGCCGATATGAGCACCTCTTCTTGTAGTCAGCGGGATGTAGCCGCAGAACTCACACGGGATACTACCTTTAGAAGTCTAAAACAGGCCGTAACTTACTTGTAATTAGCTATAGTTAGTCAGTGAGTCAGTCGGTCGGTCGGTCGGTCTGTCTGTCAGTCAGCCAGTCAGTCAGTTAGTCAGTCTGAAACATGAAATTTTCATCACGTCAATTATAAATGATGTGTGCAATAGACCTTGTGCTTATGATATCACAGTGCAAAAAGTACACCCTTCTTTGGAAGAGTATCAAACCAACACTACCAAATACAAACAGCTGAGTGATCAAAAGATCGGATATTAGCAGAAGTGTTGTACACGCGTGGGGCAAATTCTTCTATGTGTGGCCCATCGATGGATCTACCCACATCCGACACAGGATCATTGGTGGGACCACGTGTTTCATTGTTATTCTATCAGACACTACGTCCGGTGTATCGTTAGTGCATAAGGTCAATATAAAAACATAACATGATAACTGAAAATGTCACAAGGGCGCATTACACTCTGTACAGGAAGAAAAGTTCAATAAAGAATGATCTAGGCATAACAACTCTAACAAAATGACATGTTCGCAGAAATTTGTACCCCCCCCCCTCCCCCGCCACTTAAATTGACGACATAGTTTCTTGTGCAGTAAGATCTTCTCTAGGATTGTTAATACCAATAAAAAGGGTTTGAGCTAGATGTTTAAAGTTTATAAGTTTATGATGTATTAAATGTGAAGCAATCTGGACTTTTCAACAGGAGTGCAACTTACTTTGTTTAAATGAAAACGATTGTCTTTGATTCTTTCGCCATCGTCGGCGGGTTGTCGGCGCCACAAAACCGAGCAAGTTCCTCATTGGTTGTCCCCCTGTGGACTGTGGGTTGTAGAATATGCTCACGGTATTCCCTGCCTATCGTAGAGAGGGGACTAAACTGGAGGACTTGAACAGTATTTGAACAGTATGACACCATATAACACATTCGTTTCGGTGTGTCGTTAAATCTTATCTAACTAACTTCACCATAAAGGTACCGTTCTCTTGAAAGATACTTTGAAAGCTGCAACACTTTCCCAATGTTGCAATTCCTTGAAAAATACGAGGTATCCGCCATATACATTAGACGTGAACTGACTTGAGTTATCTGTCATGAAGCGGATTTTACAATTCGCTATTCACCTTTAAAAATGGGTTCTTACAAACAGACAAAGTCATACTGTTATGGACACGTTCTCTTTATTCGCACACAGGACAGTCTTCGAGAAACTTTATTCCACACAGATGTCTCACAAGATCCATGGATCGGCTTGAGAAGTGACTCCCAGAATATTTACCGGTGGACAATTGATAATACACAACCTGAAGAGAGGTATAGCGTCTAATTTATTTGAAAATTTATGCAATTTATTGTATTTTTTCCTTTTCTGTGGTCTAGAACCGCCCCTGGACCGAGATTACTAGCAACCAACGTCTTAAATAATCAAATCCGCTTTGTGCCCTCACGAATGTATCACTTTATCTTTCGGAAACCGTGTTCAAGTCTATATGTTCTGTTCATTTTGGGGGGCGAATTTTTCCATGATTAAAGAAAAAGGAAATTTAAAGGATTTTTTCTGACTTTAAATGCAAAGATATTAAGCGTATGAATAGAGAATAATGAGGAAAAGATTAAGTTTCAGGCAGGTGGCTGGCAATGAAGAGTTAATGGTCTCAACGAGCAAACCCCGCCCCCATCCAATTCGTTTCCAAGTCGCGAATGAGTGAGCAGTGTGTCTTCTCTTTTGCTTATCGCCATTTAAAACGATCGATGCTGCATGCATTGATGTAAGAATTTTGAAAAAACCCATAAAAAACGTAAGAAACAAACATCGCAACAATTAGTCTACTGAATATTGTACCATCACCAACCCCCACCACTTTCTGGGTATGACCAAAGGGATTCGTCGGTTGACCAAAAATTAACGAATGCGGCAGAATACTTTTTTTGTTTTAAAGGTATAAATATGTAGATAATGAACGATAATTACTATAACTTATGTTGTGGAAAAAGTTACGCAATCGGTAAAACGTTGGTTAAATCGTATTCATAAGACTTATTCCGTTCTTCGTACCTGGATCTTGAATTACTTTATAAGGTAACGCCATGCGTTTTCTTAGTTCTGCATTGATATAATTTTCAGTTACACATGGCAAATTGTGAACGCAATAACAGATTAATAATGTCGGTCCTAACCTAAAGTCAGAGGTGAAGCAAGACCTTCTTGGGCCCATGAACAAGGGACAGCGAGGATTTCAAAACCATTTTTAGGAACCCCTATTTTCTCTTTGCTTCCTTTGGGAGGTGCGGAGAAAAGACTTTGTCATACACCAGTTCCACGTTGGTCGGATCCCCTGATCTATCGGGGGGGGGGGGGATATTGTCCATCCATTAATGACGATTGGTAACCCTAACTCTAACCCTATGCCGTCAGCTCTATACAACATGGGGTTCTAAAGGAAGGAGAAGTCGAAGATCAAGCTCGGTAATCACTGCATGGTACAACAACGAAACTTAACGGTTAAACAGTACGAATAGTTTTGAGACTGCTTTAAAGAAATAAAGTAACAGCAAGAAAATGTGGATAGTTTGCCAAAACATGGCGGAAGCTATTAAGATACATCCATCTTCATTCGAAACGACAACACACACTGACCACTGACGTCACTGATACATAGGGTTGAATTGCGTAAAACAAATTGGTAGGACCTACAAACTGAAGAAATTTTACAAAGTAAATATATTATATAAAACCCAACACAACTATTGACTGCGAGCTCATTTGTACTAACTTGTTTGAAATTTACACCTAGTTTGTATTTAAATCTTCTCAAATATTCCTGCTCAAACTATGTCCTCCGTCAAGTAATTCACAAGAAATCAGACTCCTACGAAGTGCACAGTTAGTATAAGAAATGCACACTGTTTAGCAAGGTGTTTCTTGATTGGCTGTTGCCATTGTATTGTATCGATTGTATTCTTTGTTACGGTTAGGGATTAGGTTAGGAATCAGGCTATCGTTAGCCAGTTAGGAAATTTCTTGTTAAACAGTGCGCATTGCCCCTAACAAATATATTAAGAGAATAATTTCATTTTTATACGAAACGTTAAGAATATCATTACTATTTACTTCTAATGAACATAACTTAGGTATTTAATAGCATTCTATCCTCGGTGGTCACTTAATTTGTTATGAGCAATAATTAATTTTTCCGGCTGATGGGCACTGTTTAACGAGGAATTTCTTGATTGGCTATTTCCATTGCATTGTGTTGATTGTATTCTTTGTTAGGGTTATGGATGAGATTTGGGATTAGCGCTATCGTATGTCAGTTGGGAAATTTTTTGCTGAAAAGTGTGCCCAATTTTTCTGTTTATTTACATAGTTACTGGGACGAGAATGAGCCTAGTCTTGAATGTGTTTACATCTCATTTGCAAACGAAGGACTATGGCGAACAGATCAATGTGGTACCGCTAGTCATGTACCATTTTGTCAGATTCCCGAAGAAGACTTTCAAAGTATGTTTTTTTTTTCTTTTTTATTTTCTTATTTATTAATTTTTTTATATGAAAAAAGACTTGATTAAGATCGCACTCTGAAATTTGTATAAATTAAAGAACGATTTATAGATAGCTTACCTTATGCATCAGAATAAATATGGAGCCGGACTTGGACTTTCGGAAACTTTGCAAAAGTTAGCAGTGCTTCCTCTACACTTACTATAGTTTCCCACCTGAGTCAGGACAATTTTATTTAGGTGATATTTCACTGAGCTCGTTGCGTACTTCATTACAAAAATGCAACAAAAATGCTTTCTAACGCCCACTATTTATTAATGCAATGCAACTACAGTGGCGGGTCCAGGCGGGCTCAACAGCCCTGTCCCTCTCGTTGACGGTAATGCGTGAAAATTTTGAAGAAGGAAAAGCAAAACAAAAAAGCAACGAAATTCAGGATCCAACCTGACTTGCATCTCGTATCTACTTTTTTCAATCCCTTTATTACTAAGGTAGCACCCTTTTCGGTTCCACCCTTTGCCAAAAACAAGTACATTTTCGCCTTTGATCACTTCCCCAGATAAACAAACAATGAACGTTTGGGCCCGACATGCGGAAATGTCGTGGAAACTTACCTCTACGCAAGGCTGAAAATCAGAAAAGCAAGCAACTCTTTTAGCAACAGTCGTTTGATTGAAAGAGGAGTAAATTTTGAGAGTGTGTTTTCAGATAAAATGACTTGATGCATAATTTCCAGGATCTTACTCAGTTTTAAACGTCAAGAGCAGTCCCTCGAACTTATTTTGAATCAACAGTTAAATATCACAATTTTCCTTTTACTTCTCTTCAAAGTATCTTTCACAATTTTTTTAAACTTCATCATTGCATATTCAATGTAAAACAAGCATTAACTCCTAATAAATGTCATATTAGAAGAGAAAAAAGTAACCCCATGACACGCAACAGCCAATGATAAAACAGGACCAGAGGCGCAAATCCCGGGGGGCAAGGGGGCCTTCGCCCCTTCAAGTGAAATAGTGGGGGTCAAATCGTAATTTGCCCCGTCCCCCAAATTTGAGTAGACCTGAAAATACGGTCACCTTTTTTCTTTTTTTCCGTTCAAAACAGTTTTTCTGAAGCTTCGGAAATGCTAGAACACAAGGGCTTCCGGAGCTTCGCGCCCTGGACCCCACGGGGGCTTTGCCCCTGGATCCCAAATGGGGCCCTTTTAGGCTTCGCGCTCGCGGTGCCCACCACTCGTGCACAGTTTAATACTCATGGTCACATCATAAGCATTTTCGCCCCCCCCCCCCATTTGCGAGATTTGCGCCCCTGCACAGGACAGACTACTACACTACTTCAACTTGGGGTGACTGTTCTTACCCTTTAAGCCCCAGACCAACTTTACTTCTTTTGCTTTTCATCAAGGAAAGTTTTTGACCATTTCTCGTTGTACATATAAAATCTTTTTCTGGTTATGCAGCGGGCTATTTGTTTACAGAATTATCCCTACAAACTCGTACCAATACACATTAAAGATGACACATTCAAATGTGTGCAATTTTGCCTCCTTCATTAACGAGACATTTATCATTAATTGTTTATAGTTTGTTTTGTTCAAAATATTAAACGTTTTCTTTGCAAAACTTGGGTGACAGGGCTAATGCAGATAAGTGTTTTGCTTTTTTTAAATCTCAACACTGTTTAGTCGGAGGTGATTTTCCTCGGGTCGTAAATTTAATTCGTATTTTAGTGAAGACATTTACTTTGCGGTTGCAATGGGCAAAGTATCCCTATTTCTGTAAGCCGGTTGCCGAAGTTTGTGTGGAAGTATTTTGGATTGTTGAAGTACATTTTTATTGAAAATATGGATTATTATGTTTGTATGAAATATTAGCTATACCTTGGGTAAGGCTCTACTACGAGTTGATAAGATATTTCATTTTTTTTTTTTTTTTGTATCATCTGTTTAATGATCAACTGGGTAAAAATTGTGATTACAATTAGGCCTATTATTACTTTAGGTATTGCTTTCGGAACTTATGGAGAAGAGAAAGTCAAGTTAAACAGACTGATAATAAAATGCCGTGTTCCAAGCATGATCAGGGAGTTGTGATATGAGAGGAGATACAAGAGAGAGTTTAATTTATGATTATATCCTAAGACCGAGTAATCTTGGGAAGATTTTCAGTGTTAAGCAAATTATTTAGCTAGTGTGGAGACTTTTTCTTTCTATTTTGCTTTCTTTGTTGGATTTGGTTAGATATCGGTGCATCAGTAACATGAATCCTTTTTAACAATCTGTAAGAATAGGCGTAGACAGGACAATGCTTTGCATGTAAATTTGCACCGTAATCAATAGTATACGGGCATGTGATACAAAATTCAAAACGGCTGTTTCTGTTTCTTTGAAAGTAGGAAACGAGGTCTGCCACTTACCAAAAAAAAGAATGTTTTGCAAAGAAGCTACGAAGGTTGAAATTTTTCACAACTTACCTTTATCGGTTATTTTATTTAGCATTTTTAACTCCTGCCTTCATGTTTCATATATTTGCGTTACATTTACCCTAGTGTCTTTTATAAGTGCCAAGTTTGCGCCCGACGCCAATAGCAACCGTTCATGTAAACAAGACAATCCTTGCCTTGGACGTCACGTGACATGCAAAGAAAATTCCGTTGGAGTAACATGTATCTGTGATGTAGGATACAGATTTACCGATACTACAGAGAACTCTTGCACAGGTGAGCAATATAACAAAAAATATATTTGATATAGATGACTTGCATGTCTATGACGCTCCTATTTTCTCCTGGTGGTTCTTAAAACGAATTCATAAAAATTAAATGTATGAAACCTGTTACAGCTTTGGAATTATTTTATTGCCCATTATTACCATTTTTAACTCTCATGGGGTCTTCCGTGTCCCTCATCTGTTTCGCACCCTTTTTGAGAGTCGAAGACGGGGTACTTGTATTACAGTAGTTGAAATTATTTCAAAATACCAGTCAATGTTTCATAAAATAAGTGTATAGGAATATGAGGCAGGTCTATACAGCAGTAGACCCTCGGTTCCCCGCCCCAACTCCTCATAGCACAATATATATCTTTAGATCACTAGAACTTTATTTTCAGGATAGAATGCATAACACAAAGATTTGCTAAACATGGAAATGTAGAGGATAATCCAAACCTTAGTGTCTTTTCTATAAACATAATAATGATCACGTGAACTCATTCTGAGACCAATTTAAAATATACAAACCGGCATGTTATAACGATACTAACTCTTTCAGCTTGAGTTATGTGCAACGATTCGAAAATATTACGGATCACAAATATGGAAGGAAGAGGGCCCAATATATTTGGGTGCATGTAAATAAAAACTTTTACTTGTAGATTGTATTTTTCCGTTGGTTATAATATCAAAAAAGAAAATTCCTACACCAATTTCAGCATTGTTTTTTAAACATGTGGGGTTTCTCACTTAAATTTGTCTTTCAAGTCCCTCTGGCCCCTATGTACGTAGACAGTGGCGATATAGCTTCGAGGAAAGCTAATAAAATATGGCTTTGCAATTTTAAAGGGTTGTCTCTGGTAAAGTTTGACGGTACTACAAAAACAAAATCTGTATAAATATTGTATTTTTAAAAGAATACAACAGTATTTAATGGAAACTGTCAATCCAAGATCCTAGCCAAATTCATCAAAAAGAAATTTTGCCCCATTCTCTCCAAGTCGCCTCTACATTTTGCAAGACATCATCTGGAAAGAGAGGTGCAGGTACCTTTAGTTTCTATGATGACCAGACTTATAGGAGAGTTTTAGGGACTTTCCATGAATGAACGGAAGAGACTTGAAGGAGAACGTTAGGACCCCTTCATTCATACGCTGACAAGCTTGTGGAGAGGTGAAGGGACTCTTTATTAATATGCTGACAGAGCTTCGAGGAGATGTGTAGGTTCTCTCTATTAATATATTAACAAGACTTGGAGGAGAGGTTAATGTGCTGAGAGGTTCCGTTTCTTCAAATAAGCACCGTCCCAGCTCGGGGTACCCGTTTAAACTTTACATCCACTACCATGAGCGTCCGCAGGTATGGGAAAGGGGGGGCACTTGTCCCCCTCCCCCGGAAAATCAAAAATTTGAAAAAACGTATAAAAATCAAAGCAAAAACCCGAACAAAACGTGTTTTCCAAATTTCTATGCGAAAAATAGACTCTAGAAATGCCATTTCCGGTGATCTGGGAGGCATTTTGGGCTGGAATTTCGCATGCTTTGTGTCAATTCATGGTGATTTGGAGGTTTTGCCTCCCCCTAGAAATTTTGCCCCCCCCCCCGACTTTTTTCTGCGGACGCCCATGTCCACTACTGTCTGGTCCTTAGGCTTAGGTCTACTGTCGTCTTTTACCTAAGTAAATAGGTAAATACCTATACGCATGAAATTTTTCCTTTTTTAGATATCAATGAATGCGAGGAAGGCACTCACGCATGTGACTCGAGATTAAATTTGGTTTGCTTTAACATGGACGGAACTTACTCTTGCGAATGCAGAGAGGGCTTCTACAGAGACAGTCAGGGAATTTGTGGAATGAGTTCATGTAAGTCAGAGCAGTTAACAACGTTTTTAGAAAATCTCTTGTTTTGAATAAAACTTTGTACAAAACTTCAAGGCTCAATATTATCCTTACAGTTATAACAGATTTTTTACATAACTCTAAAAAATTTCATAATTTCCACATGCGTTTTTAATATGAACAGATCCACAGAAAATCCACGAGTTATAAAAAATCAATATTTCATAACCTGATTCAAAAATGCCTATAAAAGCGAAGGAATTCCGAAAATTTGTAACCAACTGGAAAATTTAACCGACGCGATTTGATGTTGATTCTGTGCCTACAAATTTAAATTTACGTTTTTATTGAGATTCTTTAGATTAGCTGATGAGAAATTCCCTAAACGGGGGATTCATAGGATCCTTAATTAACTCGATTCTAGATTTGGCAAAACAGTGGATAGAAATACGGAACATTTAAAACATCTAGTGTATCTAAGCATCAAAAACTATAGAATCCGTTGATAGTAACCCATCAGCGCACGTCGAGGAGTTAGGCTAAAGATTCACATGGTATACCTGTACTACTGGTAATGTTTAAAGGTTACTTTGTGGAGACGAACATCTCAGCACACTTACACATTTTTTCAAGAAGCACTAAAAAGGGTTAGCCTATTACATAAAGTTTTACTGTGTATCGTTTTTGTAAAAGATATTTTACTGTGGCCAAAGAAGACGCATACCAAATCTGTGTCCCATAATTCTTAGCAAACACCATTTGGTAAATTTTGTATACCAAGGTTCCCTCAAAATAACCTGCTCTTACAGTTCAGTTCCCTTGATTGGACTTCCATTTAAGTCCATTTAATTAATATTAAGTAACAATCCTGAATTTCTATTGGTTCATTACGGTCACGCGACCGTGAGTGTCCTGATTAACTCCTTTAGTAAACGCACTCACTTTTAGCCTACTCCAATTTACTCTGGGTTGTGCTGTGGTAATTAACTGTTTACAAACGAAATTTCATCTTTTTAATTGTTTTCAGTCACAATTCTTTTGCGTTTCAACCAACAAATCTTTACTTATACATTAAAAACAGCACAATGCACGAACGCCGGGTCATGGTGTTAATGCAAGGTCCTTCGTTGTTTCACCTTTAATTCATGACAATTCATTTTAGTTAGTCAGTCGGTTTTGTCTTTTTCCTCCTCCTTCCCCAGCTTCAACTCCCAAAACTACTTCAAAATCCCAATCACAGCAATCGTCTATTTCTGCTCGAATGGCGTTCCGAACAATATCGATAAACTCCAACAATGTTACGTTCTCAATGGATCTTCTCGACAAAAGTTCGCTTGCATTTACATCAATGTCAAATTTCATCTGTATGTCCGTAAGTATTACATAAGAAGTTTATGTACAACGAAATGGCAAACTAAAATGGTTGCAAAACAGAGGCGTCGATCTAGTTTGTGGAATGGGTGTCAAAAAATTTTTCCAACAGCCGGACCCTTACCTGCTTAGCAGGCTGAAGGGCATACTTTTTTGTTCAGTCATATCCCATGCGGTTTTGGGAGCTGAGGACAGGACCTAAGATGATAGAGTCCGCTCCTCCGAGTACCGGAACCATGAACGAGGCCCACACCGGATTCTTCTATAAGCAATCCACCCATTCGAACGCATAACCCAACTAGGTACAGAAAACAGTCCCCGTAAAGGAAATCATGGGAATCCCCTCCCCACCCCCACCCTCTTAAGTTGATGACATTATGCAGTACGTAAATGCCTGAAAGCAGGCTCCGGATATCACGTGACCGATCCCATTGCAGTGTCCGAGTTTTCGGGTAGATATACGCCAGTTACGAGCCCCGCGTGATCGAGGGGAGACGTGCGAGTCCTGAGCCCTCGCGAGCGGTCTGTACATGCCAATTCTAGGTTTGAAAGTACAAGAAAACACGCACACAGACAAACACGCATACACCAGTTTTGTAGTAGAGACTAGCATATTCGAGACCGAGACCAGAAAGTTTCGAGACTGAGCCCAGGTGCAGTATTCGAGACCGAGACCGACAAGGTCCAAGTCCGAGACCGAGACCGCGACCGATTGTACATATTGCATAGGGAAATAGACTGTCTATAATTTTGGACACTTTTTTCTCTAACGTAATACCTTATACTCTATAAATGACATGTAGCACCAAAAGTGTATCGTCATTGATTTTTACATCTTTTATTTTATCGTATGCATGACCGTATGGGACAAAGGACCGAGGCTGCACCCCCCCCCCCCTCCTTATTGTCCAAAATCTTGCAGAGTCGGGCAGACTTCGGTTCCTCAGTTGGGCAGAGATTATACCGTGACTGGGGATCTGGAATCGGTTAAAAAGTCACACCCTGAGAAAAGAGTCCCATACCGCCATGACCATATGCCTAACATAGAATTAATGACTTAACCTAATTCAAGTATTTTTCCCATGTGGCCCATATGGCCGAACGGGACTCATTCTCCCCGAGGTGGTGCCTTTTTGCACGAATCCAGATCCCCAACCAGAGCACAGCCTCTGCCCGACTAATGAGCTAATGACCATTTGCGGGTGGCAGCCCCCTATAGGGTCCCCGTCCCGTGTGGCCCAGGTGGCCCTATTCATCTAATTGGAGTCAGCCAGTGCTACAGGTGTTAAGTGTTTTGAATCTGATGCCGATCGATGCATGAACTCGAGTTTTTCCAACTCACAGAAAAATAAGTCTCAGAACTCTGCATAGTTAATGTCAAGTTTTCCGTTGGACGAAGCATGAACATGGACTATTTCCACCCTCACAGAATGCCCTCATTGCAGTTGAAGAACATGGGTATAGAAAGAATGACTGCAGAGAGGAGTGCCCGATGTGGGGAAACTTGAGAAATTTTTTTATATAGAACCAGTGGCGTCACCACTTTTCATTCCAGGAGGGCCCTGGGGGACACATCAATTTTGAAGGGGACATTTGCTAGACTCCACTCATGGTGCCGGAGGCGCCATCGAGCGCCAAGCGCGAGGGTCTTCGGGTGGGGTCATGATCCCTGCATTAATTTTCATGACCCATCTAACTTCGGAACCTTAAAGTAGATTTGTGAGTAGACCGGCCTGCCAAGGTCGACCAAAGAACAACCAGCAAGCCTGATATACAGACGATTAAAGGGACCTAAGAAGCACCACATAACCATGCTTCAAATACTGAGAAATGTAGTCACTTTCAGTGAAGATTGGTATTTATTTTTAAAATAATTTCACAGTAACTTTAAAATATCTTTACACTATTTCACGGATTTAAAACTTTGTTGGGCTCAATGTCGACGTTTCCTTGTAGGCCTACTATGACCTAGTTAAAAACTATTTCGGTTATGAGTTCCACTTTATTATAAAGGTGTTATTAAAAGCATGAACTTTGCTTATCAATCGGCTAATTTCATCCTAAAAAAACACTGCAGCGTTAAAATTTATTTCACTTTTATGCAATAAACATAGAAGAACTAATTTCAAATATGTGACATTCATAATGATTACGCACTCCCCTCCTCTCCAAACATCTGCTTCATGCCTGTAGATTCTATTTCGGCAATTAGAGTTTAGTTAAACCATTAAAGGCGGCAAAAATTGTTTTTTGCAGGTCGTGGAACTACTAGGCGACTTACCTGCTGTGTTCTTCCATCGATGTTCAATTCTTGGATTTCGACCAGGTTCAGTTATAAGCTACCTCCAGCTGGATATTTTAACGACTAGGGAGAATTTACAGACGGATATTATCCGAGACTATTTTGTTCTAAAACTTAAAGAAACCGATACGGAAGGATACAAGCTTCTGGAAAGTAAAAATGGAGATACAATGATAATCGAAGAAAGAAGCATTAAATTTGACAGTACGTACAGATCTTTGTTTAAGTTTACAATTCATTTTAAAATAGATTGTTTCTAGAAGGCTTCGTAAATGCTCATTGAATGAGTTTTTTGTTCATAATCAAGTGGAGTTGGATTACACTGTTTTTCTCTCTTTTAGATTTAGATGACATGTCTTGTGAAAATTATCGATGTTCAAACGGTGGGACTTGTCATCTGGATCAAGAAATAATGGAGAGGAATTGCACGTGAGTAGACAACATAGTTTGCAAGACATTTTGTATGCTCCTTGATGAATCGTGTTCGACCCTTGCAACAAAATACCTTGCATGTCTGTGCGGGCTAGCCGAAAAAAGGCCGTGGCCGGCTCGACTTGAACCAATAGGTTGGAAACTGAGCCGTAAAACTCCATCTAACCTAACCTAACCGAACCTGTACGGGCTAGCGGATACGGGCCGTAGATCTGCCTTCAAATGTCAGAATTCTTACTAAATCGGGCAGATGTGTTTTGTCTCAGTGCTGGGAGGTGCACTGTTAGATTCTGTATCGATTCGGGCAGAAACTATTGTCCTTCCCGTAAAACGCACTCTCCAGTACGGCCAACGTGCTACTTCGTTAACACGAACTTTAACGCTCAGTTCAAAGCACACCTGCAATAAATTAATGAAATAGTTAATTACATCGATGTTACGTAACCACGGGATACCGGGTGAACAAAGGAGTTTCACGTTGTAAAGTCTTTTCGGTTCATTATGCATTGTCTCCCGATTTTCAGGTTCAGAAAATAGACACCCTATTTTAAGTGCATTAAATCAGCCGCACACTTACACGACTTTGCACACCGCAACTAAACTCGATCGTCGCATCTCCAACAGTCGTGTAATGTGCGTGAGTTTATGACTGCAATTGTCAGTTGCAAGACCAGTTTCAAGTCGCGCCGACTTCAGTCGAGAAGAACAAACATGTTGGTTCTTTCCGACTATAGTCGGTAAGACTAAAAACTGGTCTTAACATTGCCAATCACAGTTGTAGCGATGGAGTTGCGATGCGGTGTGCAAAGTCGTGTAGTGTGCAGCTAGCTTTAGTTACGCGTTTTAGAAATTTTTGGCATCCTGTGAACTTAAATCTACATTTCGCACTGTCGTAACATGTAACATAAATTTCAATTTTTCCCAGATGTCAGTCATCTTTCGGTGGTCCTACTTGTGAAGACGAAGTTATTGAAGAACTGAGTAAGTGGTCGTTATTATGAAGTAGCATTGATTAACATTTTGCTTCCAACCTTCATAACTTATCAGTATTTGCGGCATGTTTCAAATATTCCATTCACCAATTAACGCTTGCGATGCATTAGCTCATCAGCCAAAGTATTTTTTTCTGTTTTCTGTTTTCTGGGGGTAATATTTATGTTTCTTTATTTGAGGTAACAATGTCATGCGTCAAGCGGTTGGTGATAAATTGTAATTGTTAAGAAAAATTTCTTCATTAGCAGTAATAATTTGTAAGCCAGATGCTTTTAATATTTATAAGATGAGTTACTCTCAAGTTGAGTAAATATTCAAAGAAAACTTTTTAGGGATCTCTTGTTTACACGTTTTTTTTTTTTTTAATTTCAAACCTCTGCCATAGAAGTTTTTTGGCTACTTCTTTCATTTTATAACTCTAGCAAAAGTAGAAGACTCATCCAAACCAACATCGGCAGTTGCTTACATCTTACTTTCGATTGCACTGGTTTCTTTTGCTTTGTTTACTACCGCCTGTTGTTGCTGCCTGGCTTTGAGGGCACGTATGAACAGAAAGAACGTCCTCTACAGGTATAGTCAACCCAGTGTGCCTATCCCAGTACAGAGGATGGAGCAGGGACTTCTGAGACAGGCGACATCGTATGATGGAAGTACGATAGTCCGCAATTTCGCGGCTAGACCGTTCCACCGTTATGAAGACGATATTCGTTTAAAACGTCTGTTCTCTGTAAGTTGAACTACTTTCAAGCCAGCACATAGCCCATGTTTTTCATTATTCCTCAATTACAAATTGTCTACAAAACCTTTATACGACAGACTCTTTTTGGAGGCCTCGGCTTATGTTTTAAAGAGCACTGAAACTATCGCTGCATGTGATTTAATCAAGGGAAAATTATATCTTAGGAGGCATTCCCAGCCCAAAGTGAATAGGTGCTAAAGGGCAGGTACACGTATAAAATATCCAGTACCTAAATGAGAATCCAAGTGAAGGGCCCTTCGACTTCATCGCCCCAATGTATTGTTACTTAAGGTAGTTACGGGGCGAACTGCATTACAATGTTTCACATGAAGTTCTATTATTTTGGTATTGCTTATTATCAGCAGTTTCAACCCATAAATGGCATTTGGCATTATTGATTTAAATTAAAAATAAAACACGTCATAGATCTTGAAAACGATCACGGCAAATTGACCTTTTGCATATGATGTCACAGAGCGGAAAGTACGCCATCCTTTGGGGCAAAACAAACCAACACGTGCAAATGCAGAGAGCTGATTTGTCAACCAGTGGAATACGCGCATAGTCTGCTATAGGTGCACTGCCTGCGAATTCTTTTTCTAAATTACTCCCGAACCTCTCGCAAAGGGCCGCTCGGAGAAACCACAACTTTCACTGCTTCCCGAAGAAGCTATTACGTCCACTAAAGGATAATACGTGACCAACCTCACGGCCCTCAGACCATTTACACTATTGGTCTGTCATGTATGGTTCCATTCTAGATTGGATGAACTCTTATGCATTTTGTCACTTGTTACATTGTTGTGCCCAAAGGATGACATCAGTTCGTCGTCAATGGATAAGGTCTATAGGACCCAAATAAGGAAACTTGCTCTTAAGTTGGCTTTAAATAACCAGTATGTTCTTACTTTATATAATACATGAACTGAAAATAAAATTACTTGAAAACTTTATTTAAATGTTACTATGGCAAGTAAATTGCTCTTTGCCTATTTAATATGCTTCTATTTGTCTGTTTGTTTTAAAGATTTATCATTGTTAGCAAGCTTAGGTTGAACTATAACGCTGAATTAGAATAGGTCCAAGTTGCCTTTATTAACAACATAAGTTATGAACGAAGGGTATAGAGTGCTTCCACTGACGCCTCTATCCCTCCAAAAAGGACGCTAGGTAGTGTAACTAGCTGAGAACTGCTGAGAAGCAGCTGGCGAAATATGTGTGACTGTCACTTAAACACTCCTGATCTATTGATTTTGCTTGGCGGTGGGCGTTATTCACCAATTGTGGCGACCGATCCGATCAGCACTTGTGTTTATTGGCTTCAGACAGCCATTAGTGGGGTCCATAAGTCTTAATTCGTCTTCATTTTTTCTAAATGTAATTTCAAACCCTCATATACAGTAAAATTGGGGGAATCAAGAAGCGTTTCCGTGTACAACCATCCACAGGTAAGCAAAAAAATAGAAAGATTAAAAGGCGGTAGACCCCACTTATGACCGACTAAAATCAGACCATCACTTGCTGCCGGATTCGTCTATAGGTAAAAAATACGAAGAAAACTCGCCACCTCGAGTGGTACTAGAAGGTTCTTTTCCAGCTGCTGTGTACCAATGTGTTTCACATGTGGATGACTTTGAATCTCGCTCAGTGTACGTTTTTTCTTGTCCCCGGGTTTTCCAGCTTTCCTCCCACTTTGCATAGGCTTGCCACCTAAATCGGTTGCCCAGCAGGCGAAGTCGGTTGCGCGCAGGACTGAATCACCTTCGGGTGGACTAGTCAAGTAGCCGAATTTGCCTTTTTAGACATGATTTTCAGTTAATTAATAGAGGGGAAAGTAAACTTTATCAGATGATTGTTTTTAAAAGGCGGCGTCCTTCTGATTACCAAAGTCTTGATTAAATGTAGGAAACGTTGGCAAACAAATTTCCAACAAAAGTCATATGAAGAAACAAATAATTTCTGGTACTGGGCAATTTTAAGGCACAGTGCGGAAGAACATATGCTCTCCATATGAACTCAAGTCACACTACAGCGGTTTCGGAGAAAAATTAAACCACTACCGTGATTACAATTGGTGATCCATATGCCCCACTTCCACGACATTGTTAGCCACGATCAAATATTATAAGATTCATAAGATTATAAGATTGCATAATATAACAGAATTTAAACTTCTGAATAATTGGAACTGAGAGTTATCAAATTCAATTAAATGATAGGCCAAGTAAATGTACTTCAAAATATGAGATAGAGCCTTTAATAATTACAACCTGATAGGAAATCGGTACGTTACATTGTGACACAAACAGGTTGATTGTGTTAGGAATTTTCTTTGAAAACGTTGTTGCTACTTTTCCTCTGAAGGACGGACGTTTTGAAACAGTACTACTATATATCCTTCAGTATTACTCTAGCATAAGCTTTTTCTTGAAGGCTCCACAAAGCCTTATTTACTTTCTTTTGGTGATAGAATGTTTGAACATTTTTTTCACAGGGAATGTCATCAACGATGGGACAAACACCGAGATCGATTGTTTTTGAAGAAGATGAATCAAATTATGGTTTATGGGAAATGTTCCATCCTTACACAGCAGATGGATCTACCAATTGTTAAGGGGGTGGCAGTCATCTCTCATGTTTATTTCCAGAATTTTCTACTACTTAATGATCTATCCTTATTTCGATCACAAAAATACTGCATGATGTGTATGCAGGACGCAGCTGGGCAGAGGCGAAAAGCAGGGCAAAACTGGGCAAAAGCTGGGCAAAGGCAAAGTTCGAACACTTTTTACCAAAAGCGCCCTCATTTAGAAGGTGATTTATTTATAATTTGGTGATCTCATCAGGGCATATGCCCCTTCAACCACCCCGCCCCTCCTCCCCCACCTAAGAAAGTCGGTCCTGGTCTATATTGGAGCATCGACTAAGGAAGGTAAACCAACGATATATTTTCCTTCTTTTTAAAGGGCAAGAGTCACTCAAAACTTATTTTGAAACGTAATCCTTAATAACTCATTCTTGCGAAGTACCTCCGCGCTATAATTCGGGGATTAAATAATTGCATATCCAGGTTAAAGCACTATGAGTTTTTCTTCATAAATTTCACAGTTCATCGAGCAAAAACTTGTGACACGATTTTCAAGATTTACAGGTGTAATGTGATAGAATATATTAATTAAACTAAGATTGCTGCTCTACTTACCCTTTAAGAGCTATGTGACAAAATGTTGTTAAATAATTAGAAAGACATGGTACACTAATGAAAGGCCCAGTTCTCTCACCCCAAACAGTGCCAATTCTCCTAACCTTCTTACTTAAGCCCCTCCCACAATTTTCTGAAATTCATTCTTATCCAGTCACAATCTCAGTTTATTGCTTCAGGGTGAGTATAGAAGAGCTCTGTGTGTATAACCAAAACACTCTCAGTACAGTTCATGCTGTGTAATATAAGCTTGGTAATCTGCATTGTTTGAATTAACAGTCAATCAAAAAGCTGGGCCAGTGGAGAGTCTCTGTACCCCTACAAGAAGTGTAGTTTGGAGTGAGAGGACTGGCCCTTTAAAGAATTTGTCTGTATTTCCCCCCTTTAAAGGTACCCAATCCCACAATGCGTCGTGGTTCTCTTGTTCGTTCAGAACGTCTGACGTTTTACTGCTTGCTTCAACCGTGTTGTAATAGCTCCATGGGTCAAGTCAGTGTTCTAAAAAATATTTAAAATTTTTCCCAATATTTTCACAATACCAATATGCAAGAGCATTAAAGTTCGGAGAACACTTTCTGCTGAAGGGGGAGCTAGGAAGTCCGTTCGGCGATAACGGTGTATTGTAACATTGATTATTAGGAATGTGTGGCTATTTTCATGTGTGCACATATTCAATGTAAAATACAAAAGTAAAATACAAGAGCAAAGAGTACGATAAATTTAGTCGAGAAAGTTAAGTTATTTCATATGTATGGGTTTTATCATGAATCTATTTTTAACTTTATTAAAGCAAGTAAGTTTGAAAAGTTCTTTGCCTACCTCTTTTTTCTTAGTTTTTTCTAAATAGTTGACAATATATTTCATAATGGGTAACTACCAACTCAGATGTTTACATAAATACCATTCATTAATGTTCTACGATATCAAGTCGTGAATTACACAGGGCCAACTTCATCCAGATGTGATTTTTCAACCAAGGTTTGATAGTACTTTTAAAAAGCTAACAAAATGAGATACTATTTTTAAAAACAGGTAAAAGAAAATGCCAAAATGTTTTCCCTTTCAAAGGTCTAAAATTTCGTACAAAATAGAGATGAATTGAACACGACTAATAAGCTACCCCCTGTGTGATCTCTTAAGGAGATCTTTGAGTTGATATCGATGACTTAAAGAGAGTGCATGTTAAAGGGTCACTACCACACGACAATGCTTAAAATTAACATAATAGGTCAAGTTTCATATCCAAAAGTTACGGAAAAAGTTAAAATTTTTATTTTGGTGTGTCCTGACTTGTAACTGTTTTGTGCATAATTTGAAAAAAGTGTCTGGTCACGAATTTTTGAAAACTGAATTAAACCGTAAAGTACTCACTAATAAAACATTTATTTGTATGTAGGATATGTGGTTTGTCTAAGTACGACCATCTCTGGTGGTTACTGGTGTAACTGGTATATGACGAAAACTTAACAAGTTTTGGAAAAATGTTGAATTTCATTAACCAACTCAATGAGCCGATTTAAATTGTAAGAGAAGAATTTTCCCAACGGAGAGAAGTCATCAGAAAGAACAGAAGAGGAAACAAGGTGTCGTAGTTAAATATTATCCTGTCGCTTTTATCTGGAATGCAGGTTTTACCTTAGGTGTCCTTAAAAAGTGTTGGCTGAAAAGAAGTAAAACTTGTGGATTATTTCAACACGACAGTTAAGTTAAAGAACGTAAACTGAAATAACGTAAATAAGATGAGCTCTTTCGTTAGGCACTCAAATGTCAGCTAAGTTGATACTGCTTATTTTAGGAAGTCTGGTCAAGTAGTCAGAGCATACGACTTGAAGCCGGGACGGCTGAAGTTCAACTCCTTTTAGAATCATCCTCCGATTTTGTAGTTTGTAGCCTTTTCGTGACGGACGGCAAGGCTTTTAAGATATTTGCAATACCGAATAGTAGTCTGTTTCATTCAAAATTAACAATTTTATCAAAAAGTGCCCTAGGATTTTTAAGTACTTCTGGCCCTAAAGCCAAAGGCTCACAGCACCCCTTAAGCCTCCACTTCTGAAAATACTGAGCGCCCTCAATAGATGAAAGTTATGAACCCACTTATCTCGAATCTTCATTGCTGTTAATCAGAAAAGAAGAGAAGCGTTCTATCAGGGAGCTGCTGCTTCCTGTTCCTCGGCAGGATGTTTGCGTGCCCTCTACTTTAGAATGTATGTCATTAGCTTCATCTTTAGCACTATTATGTTGTTAACATGAGACGTTTGCCCAAATCCAGTACGTAAAAGAGGACTTTGAATGAAAGAGGGCGATGAGCTGAAAGTGGTTGGCAACCTTTAGTTACACTTAAGCCCGCAGCTAGGAAAGTTTTTAATTTTGTCCCCTAGAGTTTTCCAAGTTGACATTGACTATTATGTATTAACACCTTTGACACATTTTCCACCAAGAAGCCACGCCCCCCCCCCCCCCCTTCGGAACCTTGGGTGACTACAGGCCTGGCCACACTTTTTTCTCTATCATGTTTACAAGCTGTTCTTCTCCGAGGTGCCCAAAGTTATGCTGTCATGTAACCATTTCGTATTTTCTACTTTGCAAATACATGAATGTAAATGAAAAATATTTCGTTTATATTAATGTCCGGTTTGGTGCATTTTTACCTTAAGCTGGAATTCCAAAGAATCTGCCTTTTTTATGTAGTTAAAAAATTCTGTAGACATTTCAACTTTTCTTTCACTATTTTTAACTGCTCACTACAGTGAAAAAGATCCATTTTCAGGGGAATAGGATCAAAATATGTTTAAGTTGGTGTATTGTATTATCATGAAGATTTAACATATATCTACGATTTAAGTTACTGATGTTTATTACTTGTTTGCAGTAGGTTTTGTAAAAACAAAGTTTTAAAAAGTTAAGGAATAGCCTATATTTGTGAAATTTTTAGCTGTTTGATGTGTTAATTGGGTCCATTCATATGTTAATTTTCGTCTTCGATATGTTTATCTTCCCAATTTTTAAGGACAACATGGTTTTGGCAGGTCTGAATTGTAGGAATACAATATGTTCACTTAGTTTACGTTCCATTGCGTCTGGTAGTCTACGTTTTTGTTTGTTTGGTTTTCTGTGATTCTCCTTTGCAGGAACTCGGCAACGCCCAAATTAAGGGGTGTTCACGCCAAGCTACCAATGCAAGTTTTCTTAGACAAACTCAAACTTTTTAACGTCTTTGATTAAGGTATAGTAGACAAGCTACAAACCGACTTGAAGACAATGTGGGAAATGGAAAAGTGAACACAAGACCTGATAATTACATGACGAGGACCATTACTACAGTACTACTTTCTCCCACTATATTACATCAGTGACGTGCTACATCATTAGCATAATACTTATTTCCTTAGACCGATAATTAAATTGGTTTGGTTACTTAGTATCTCACTTGAATGCCGCTGTTCCCAGATAAGAAACTGCTTACGTCACATATTTTTAAGGTTTGGAGATTATGCTCTTATTTGGCTGTAGAAACACACATTAATACCTACAAAATCGAAAATGAGGTCCACTAACCTACCACGAACCTAACCTATGATGTGCAAAATAGAAGAGTGCCTTGTCATTAATATAGCACTGAAACGTGCAACGGAATTAACAACGCTAATATACAACACAAGTATGCTATGTACTTTTTGAGTTGTGTGTACTACTGCCTGGGTATATAAACCGATCAGAGCTGATACAAGTGAAAACGGTTCAAAATTCCCCATCCAAAAAAAATGTCACTAACTAGAAATTCCGAAAACACATTGCAAAATATTCAGCAAATGTAGAATAAAAAAAAAATCCCCTCAACATAGATGCAAAATTTCTCTCATGATTATTTTACATGAAAACATTAAAACTCATTAAAACTAAATTTTTCAAAATTAGCAGTTCAGAGGATATTTTTTTCGTTTGGTATGCCGTGGTTTATGGAAGTTCCCCACTACCCAACTCCTTTTGAAGTATGAAGGTTCTTTTAACATTTTTTTCTGTCAAAAAGACTCTGTGCAATACAAGTTTCAGCGGAATAAACTTGAATAGATGAATATTCAATACTTTTTAAGTTAATAAGTTAACAATGTTCCAAACTACAAAATGTTCCATGCTATTACGACGGTTCTCCAACCATGCCCGTAAAGAAGGAAAAAACAACTAGCTGTCACAGGAATCAATCATTGCATGTTACTTGATGTTATTTTCCTTCATACCAATTTCCTAATAGCCAGATCCGTGTAATATACGGCTCTGCCAATAGCAATCACAAATGATTGTGGGATGGACATATTTTGCCACAGGAAAATGTCATTGTACCAAAACTCAAAAATCTGCCATTTGGAAAAGGGTGTAATGTTCAGATTTTTTACACCACGGTGTTTTGTTTATATTATGAGTGTACACGAACCCCGTAGACAAGTAATTTTGAGATTTGTCAGTAATTTTGGGGTCCATCATCGATGTTTAGGTAGCCTTGGATAGTTTTATTCACATCATGCACCTAAACTACTGTCCTTGGTTTTGGATTGATTGAGACCGTATATCAGTGGAAAACAGAGGAATTACGAACATTTAATGATGCTGCTCTTCAGTGAATTTCGACCATGATCACTTAGCTACCGGGGTCTATAAAGTGCTTTCACAATTGGTTAGAAACGCCCGCTGCCTGTCAAATATCAACAGATTTTTTAGAGAACGCAACAGCTTCACGTGGGTCGTCAGTGATTCTCCGCTACCTACACCAACTATAGTATTAAGTTTTTGCCCGTCAAAATTGGAGAGGCTGGTGACGTCAGTGAAAGCCCTCTATACTTCCTCTCCTTTTTAAATTGTCAAATTTGTAAAAATACTCCCTTCTTCTAAACCCTCCCCCCCCCCCTTTTAATAGAGTGATAGTATGTTTTTAAATCATTTTACATGACGGAATTGTGAAATTCTTTGAGATGGGGAGTAATTTGAAATTTGATCAATAAAATACTCAATCAAAGAATCCCTAAAGGTGAAAACCATTAAGAGGAAATCTTTAGAGAATCTGTAACTAATAATGACTTGAGTTCAATCCAACAGTCCAATATGATGAACTTTTCGTTGTTTCACTATCACATGTGAAAGTTTAATTGCTTATTTTTGTATTTGTCCAGACCGAACAGATGTGCTTCTTCCGTCTCAATATTTCCGAATGACACATTTGCAATTGCACAGTATCCCTTCCTTTGATTTCTCTTATCAAAATACTAAAAGAACCGGTTTATTTTTTTAGGTAAAAGATAGACTGAACAGTCTTTGTAAATGTCACCCGAAAAGAAATGTTTTTCTTATTTTAGATGAATTTTATTTGACTGTTTGTTGTGTCATCTTATTTCAAAAAAAGGGCCTGTTGCAATTTTTGAAGTGAATGTCATTTGAAATGTCAATGTGCGTTGTTGGGCAAAGAATCCCGCTTTCGTTCGACACTCATTCAGTAAGGTGGAACAAGCTGCTATACTATCGCGCGCGCCCCGAAGACGACCATGGCTTTAAATGTTTGAAGTAAAGGATTCCAGAGTGTAATTGTACGTTGATGGAGACTTTTCCTATATTTATTGTTGCGGCAGTATTTAAAGCTAAGACCAGTTTATAATCCCTAGCTCTAGAGAAGGCGATATGTCTTATGGTCCTTTTCCGAAGGATGGTCAATTTGTGCAACAAGTACTTGTAATAAGAGATTTACAATTGGGGTCCATCTTCACTAAATACCAGTCGCAAGAATTGCATAGGGACTCAAAGTATTTTAATCCGGCTATCTTCTTGGCCCTTCCCAACCAATGCCCTCCTCTCCAGTGTTGTGGTGTTGAAAAGGAAAAATTGAAGCTAGAGTATCAACATGGCAAACATGGTGAAGGATCATAAAGACCGTTACAAGCCTCCCGGTACTTTATTCAACACAAACATTGCACAAGAATCGCACATATAAGATGTTTAAGGACGTTTTATTTCCCCTCTTATATAAAAGAGTGCAGAAAGTATGGTACTTGCAATACTGCAAGAAGATAAACTTTGGAGGTTGGTTGGGAAATGAGTTTCTCCAGAAACTGTCATCGTCATACACGGTTTTCTGTCCCTCATCACACACTGTAAAGAATGAAAAAGATCCCGTAGACCTTCGTAGACGAATCCTATCAGCGTTTGTGTTTAGTGACTGTATGCAGCCATTAGTGGGTGCATCGGCCTTTAAATCGTCACAGTCTTCATTTATTGTCTACATGAATTTAAAACCCTCATATTCAGTGGAATTGGGGGAAGATACAATTTTGTGCACAACCATCCACGACTCAGGCAAGCAAGGAAATTCAAAAACTAAAGGCAATGGACCCCAATTATGTCTGACTAAAATAAGAACATCGGCTGACTGTCCGGATTCGTGTTTAGGCATAAAACGTATAGTAAGCTAAAGCGTCACGTTTTTGTGCAAGGTTCAGAAAAAAAAGAAAATTCATTAAGTCAATGTAACCATAGTAGTTCAATACTGACGTCACAAATTATCATTTGTCAATTTTAATTGAGTAAAAAACTTCAAACGTAAAATCATCACATACGGGTATTTTTAAAAGTATGAAATCAAATGGCATCTGGGTATTAGCCTAAAAAACGTTTAAACAATAGACTTACGTATGTCACCGTAGGGAAGTTGCCGTGAGTGATATGAGACAGTGTAGCACCCAGTCAATCCATGCAAGTTTAAATGAAGCTTCAACAGTTGACCATTACGAATAATACGATGACGTCAATGAGATTTATCTCTTCCGGATTAAGTCTCGGGTGAATATAATTCTGCTTGACTAACAGGAAAAATTAAATACAGGTCTGTAGCTATACTGGCCATTAAGGCTTCAAGGGCAACAGATGTTTCTGGACTTAAACAAGTCAGATTCATAAAGTGTTAGATAAGGAAGACTTAAATTATGGGTAGGTGATTTTCCTTTTTGCGGTGCGTGAGAGAAATCTGTGCTGAGAATACTTGCAATTACGGTACTGAATATTAATCTTGAGCTACAATACTCGACAAAAATGACTGGATAAACTGGCAAGCAAAACAAGCACTGAATGGGACACAAACCCCTACTCTCCCATACAATATTGCTACACTTAGTCCAAAGCGCCCTGAAACGTCATCATTGATGTGGGGAGCGGGATTTGTCCGATATATGTAATTTTGTGGAGGATTGAAACCTTTGAAACAACAATCAACAAAAATAATAGACCCCCTGTTAGAAGTCAGTCAAATACTCTAAATGGTTTATTTTCATTGCTTTTGCCCATAATATTACAATATTCCTATATCATGGTTTCTGCATTCTGCAAACGTAAGTCTCTCCTTTGGTATTAATACAGGCCCATAGCCGGACAATTTACTGAAGAATTAAGTGGCTTCCAACGGACGAAAAATTTTCTCGCGAAACGTTTGAAAAATTTTCAAGTCAATACCAATTTGTCTAACAAAGAATTGCTGTCCGGACCGTGTTGCCATTGTATTGTATCGACTGTATTCTTTGTTAGGGTTAGGGACACCGCTATCGTTCTGCAAGTAGGTACTTGTTTTTCTTAAACAGCAGAATGGTTTGATATACACAAGATGAAACATTACATTACATGAATATGCACATTCCATGTTCACAGACATCCTAAAGATACTTGTGATGAATATGTCGTCTTGCAGTGGTAAATTTACTGATGAGTGAAGACAGCCTAAAAGACTGCACATGTGTTTCTTTTGGCTTTTCATTTTCTCTATTAGCCTACTAGTTTGAAAAAACAGTCACGCTTATTGTGGTCCTAGATTATTGCATTTCTTCAATATGAGACAAAACAATGTTCGTGATCATTTTCTCCTAAAGTACCGACATTTATAGTTTATCTAAGGATTGAACACATCCTTAGTCATGATTAGTCATGTGACGAATGTTCCACCAAAACAATGGTTCCAACGTCACCCACAAGTTGTGAACGATTGTTTACCTTTTTTATCTTGTCCCGGCAGTTCAGTTGATGTGTTTGTTAAAATTCGGCCGGCAGAATCATTCGTTTGCCATCCATTTAAGTTTCAAGTTATGACCCTTTTTCAAACAAAACTGTGAACTTTTCCAAAGTTGAATTTTTTTTCAAAGGGTATGGGTGCCTCTTTAATTTTATATAGGGCGTTCAATTATTTTTGATAAAAATGATAAAACATGTTCACCGAAAATGGCCTCAAAAGGTGAGGTCTTTACAAATGGGGGCTACAACCCAGCCCTACAACCTCCATCTTTCACCGCCTCTGGTTCTTTGGCCTACACCTAAGCCCTGAGCAGGGAGCCTCTTGCTCCTACCCATGGGCTTCCGCAGGTATGGGCAAGGGAGCAACATCCCTTCTTCGGAAAATCAAAAATTTGAAAAAACGTATAAAAATCAGAGAAAAATCGAACAAAACGTGTTTTTCAGTTTCTATGGCTTTAGAAATAAGATTTAAAAATGCCATTTCCAGCGATCTGGGAGGCATTCCTGGCCGAAATGTTCGCACGTTTCCTGTTTATTCATGGTGACTTGGAGGTTTTTCCCCCTCCTCCTGATTTTTTTCCTGCAGACGCCCGTGCTGCTGCCCTGACTGCCATGCATTAAAATTACCCTCCTCGCTTGACTCAATCAATGTTCTATTTACGATTGTCGGGCAATGCGTTTCCCTCGGTCCAAGCGAGAATGAACCTTAAGACTGTGAGGACTTAGCTCAATCGTATTTCCTACCGAGGGCAAACTTGAAGCACATAAAATACCCACACAATTTTTTTCTATGGTCTTCTCGCTGCGTGGAATCATAGGATTACGAGGCAAGGGTCTGGAGCTGCAGCCCACCCAGGACAGGTACTAAACTGCTAATTTCAGGGCTTAGACAAATGTATTTTCAGGACAAGGGGAAGTGCAGTGGGCAGTGTGGTGGCAGAGGTGTTTGCCAATAGGGGAAATTCTTGGGAAATTTTCAGGGCGCACACCCTCCCATTCCAAGAAATGTCTTCCCGTACGCTTATGCATGTAATATCTAATAATAATAATTATAAAAAAGAGATCATGAAAGTCACTTGAGAAACAGTGAGAGGAGATATGAAGAAGTAAAAAGTTGTTGCAAAACAGATTTGGAATCGAACAGAGCCTAATAGACCACTTACATGTCTTACCCAACATGCAGTTCTCCATTTTTCGTTCATATATGCTGAACTAAAAAAAATATACCTGTTCTCCGGAACTGGTGTAAAATCAATTGTCATAAATTTGATTGTATGCTGTTAGATATGTTTCAAGTACTTTTCCGGCTTGCTATAATAGGCCCTTAGTTGAAAGACAATGGAGCGACAAGCACATTAATGTTTGAAATAAAACCAAAAAAGTAAAGGGTCCAACGATTTATCAACTTCAAATTTCTCCAATCGTTGAAATACAAAATGCATTGTCAATATTTAGCATAGGATGCTACTTGTATTGCACCATGATTTTAAATTTATATTATAACAACTAATGAAGTAGTTTGTCTATCGCATCTTGGCAGTCTCGACATCCACCCAGCCAAGTCATTCCATAAGGATCAAAAGTAAAACTGTTCCACTTGGGAGAAGAGTCGTCAAGCTTAGCTCCGACCCGGCATAATGAGTCACAATGGTGTATAATCTCGTTCGGTAGAAGGGCGTTTTCGACTCTGCCGTATTTTCTCCATGCATGATAAGTCCCATACAGTGTATCATTTTGATCTACATAATTGATATAGTCAGCTAATTCTTCCAAAGAATTAAAATCTTCAATGAAAATATATGAATTCGGTGGTGCCACACTTTCGTATTCTTCCCGCAATGCGCCGAACACAACCGGTACTTGATTATAATTGACAATTGCTTTCCAGAACTTTTCAGAAATATAATTTGGACAACAACTATTTTCAAGAACAAGGGCGAATTTGTAAGTTTTCAACTTATCGAAACAGGCCTCGGACCTTTTAGGGCAACTCAAGTTACCGCACTTACCATACATGTCAACACTGAGATATTTTCTTAATTTCAAAGCGAAACTTTGGCGATTCCATTTTGAATCCGGAAGGGGACAGTTACTACTCGTCCACGATATTAAGTTAGTTTTATTTTCAGTCCAATCTACTTCTCCGGCTGAATACAATGGCTGTAAAGATGATTCAGAAAAATATCTTCCATACGGACTGGGGAAGGTAGCATTTGGACTATAAGTGTAAGACCAGTGGTATGTGTCAAATCGGAACTCCTCAGGGGGATTCATACCTTGGCAAGTTAACGGTGCCTCACGGGTAGCAAACATCCATTTCTGTCCGTTGTGTCTAAATTGGCGATATTCTTTCCACTTTTCTGAAGGGGGTCCCCCTCCTAAAGCAAAAATGACCAAGTCCGCCCCCTTTATATCAGCTGGGTCTCTAGGTTTCTCTGAAGAGTTTACCATCAGTCGAAGTCCACCGGCGCAAGAACACTCATACGGCCGCTTCTCGTGCCAATGCTTACGAAAACCAACAAACATAATTCTTTTGCTTTTAAAAATGCCTTGCCATAAACTCATCCTGTTTGTATGTAAATCTCTTCCTCCCAACCAGAACATTATAAAGGTAAATATTACTAAACCAATGAAATTATTCAGGCGATGTCTGTTAATTTCCATTATAAAGACAAGGAGAGAAAATCGCTTTAACGCACCGTTTGCAATGGAATATCTTCCGATTCATAAAATAGACCATCTATGTCGGTGCATTTCTCGGCTGGTGGTAACATTATTTAGATGACTTGCTCCAAAGCAGGAATCTTATCACTGGGATGTTGGAATCTTGCGTCAAATCCATTCAGGTTCTTGTCATGTCTCTCCTGACATCTTGATCAAAGTGTATTTAGGATTCCACTGATAATTGAATTGCCGGTTTGTACTCCAATTTGGATGTTTTCTCTGAGTCTTACACGGAAACATCCTAAGATACTCTTGCTCTGCTTGTTTGGTATTTATGTGTTATGTTACACAATTCATGTAAGTGCAAGCTAAATAAAACATGAGTTTATGCATACCAATCTTTAACAATTTCCTGCGTATCATGACTGCGCAGCTTGGTCATTCCTTTAACAAAATGTGAATCATTTCTTTACGATGTAAGTCCAATTGTAGTCACGTGACGGTGTTATCTTATAAAGCTTTATCTTCGATCGTGTGCAGCAAATGGCCTTATCGTAGTTACACCGAACGAAATCTCTGTTCCCGACAGATAAGGTATGTCAGGTTCACTCGCTGTTCCTTAGGAAACAAACTCCTTTAAACAACATACCTTAAACAGGATATCGACTGACCAAATACCGTCTACTTACAATAATTCGCTTAAACTAGAGATTCGACTTTTTCCGTTATATCGCAATTAGTATTGCTGGCATATCCCTTGCGTTTTCAGTTAATGTACCACTCCGACGCGGTCGACTCTCATGCCTCCACAGTCAGACAGCTGACGTTTGATAAGTTCACGTGCAGGCACACATATTAAACCGAAAGACTGGCAAGTCATCTTAACTGTCCAAAAAGAACTCAAACGTGTCCAATACAAATCATCAGTACTATGCGATAGGTATCCAACCTGTTTGGGACATATAGAAACTGAACGTTATTCCAACGAAAATGATAGTTGCTATAAACAATCTCAAAATGTAGTAGTCGTTTTAGCGTAGCTGCTTAAGCATGGGATACCAATTGGATTGCGGAAGCATTGACTAACTACAGGATATATTTGGTTGACCTTTATTTCTACCACTTCCAAGCAGTTCTACTAGAATTCCTGTTCAAAGTGTATATACCTTGTTTGAAGGAACGTCTGGTATACGTCTTGCTTAACAGAACGAATCAAATTAAAAATTTAAGGGATATGTATTGTTTGTTTAACGGAAAACAATATTAACAGCCACAGAATGGTAGAAAATTCAGTTAAAATGTCAGCATGTAGGCCATCAGTGGTTTTAATTCAAAGAAATAAGATTATAAAGAAATTCACTTATGCTTTCTCCTCAAGAATTAAAGAAAGAAAAATTCTTGGTACAAAGAACACCAACTACATTACACCCATTTCCTCTGAAAAGGAATGAGGAACTGGAGCTTATAATAAGTGGCAAAATGCCTTATTTATTCAGATGTGGAGATAAAAGTCAACTTTTTCTTTCATAGTGTGAAAAATTTGGGCAAAAGGTTATCTCCTCCCTCTTGTGTAAATGGGTTAGACTCCTAGCTGTAGGGTTGTGACGAGTTGGAATTGCTCAACCTTGCCCACGATGGGTGTCTACTACATGATTTTCTGCGGGGTTAACGCTCCTCTGTTCAAATTTGGGAGTAACTCGAGTTGTGATTTTTTTCACTGGAATAGTCCTATGAGTCAGGAATCTGTCCAACAGTTATAGATACTCTTCCACGCAGATACAACACTACATTAGAGGCTCTGTTCTCTCACCCCAAACAGTACCAATTCTCCTGACCTTCTTACTGAAGCCCCTCCCACAATTGTCTGAAATTCATCCTCATCCAGACACAATGTCAGTTTATTGCTTCAGGGTGAGTATAGAAAAGTTCAATTTATATAAACAAAACACTCTCAGTACCGTTTATGCGGTGTAATATAAGCTTTGGCACTCTGCATTGTTTGAATTAGCTGTCAATCAAAGAGCTGAGCCGATTGAGAATTTCGGAACCCGGGTACCAACATTGTTGTTTGGGGTGAGAGGTTTGGCACTTTAAGAACGATTGTGAAGATTGCACGGGAGTTTTTATCATGGTAATGGGTGGTACTTGGTTTGAATTTTATACCTTTTCCATCAGGACGTAGTGTGCAGAAAGGAACCACTTGATCTCTTAAATTAAAGGCTTACCAGTCGTAAATTATCGCAGAGAATAAGATGTTCCCTTTATGGACTCATCCTTATCTGATTTTATCAGAACAATTTTCTCTAGTATGGGGACCCATTTAATTTTGCGCTTGGAATAAAAAAGGGCACAATTCAATTAGGGACATTATAAAGTTGACACACTATTTTCAAATAGGCTATATTAGTTGTTAACATGGGTCCCAGAACTTTTCCATATGGGTTATATAGGTCAAAAATATTCCCATATGGCTCCCCTATTTAGTCCGCGTTCAAAGTCGTATTAAGGGCCATGAAATGGGTTGCGTAAGGCTCCTCTGTGGGGATTCTACCTGAGATAGGCAGCCTGTAATTACGCGCCACGCATTCATTTCAAACTCTGAAATGAGACAAAATATCCGTGAGTGATTAACAGAATTCAATTTTCTCTCGTTAGTTCCAGTTATCAACCATGTTCATATAAATGCAGGTTACTGCAGTGGACAGTCGCGTGCATTGTAAACATGACAGTTCATAATTTTTTTAATCTCTGATTGCAAAAACAGACATCTTGAAGACTTCCCGTGAGTCTCAAAATATTGTGCAACCCTTCTATCCTTTGACGGAAATAATTCAGATTTCTGGAATGAAGAGTGCAATATAAGTACGGAATATTTTAGGTCAATTACATTGAACACCTGCCCAGTGGCGTAGCTAGGATTTTTTCCAGGGGGGGCAAAGGTATGAAATTTCCCGAAAACTTTTCCCGGTCAATGTGTATGTATTTCATATAAAATATGCAAACTTTCAAGTATAACAACATTACCTTGACATTTTGTAATATTACCTGCATTTTAATCTTAAAGTACAACATAGAGCAATCGGAAATAACAAAGTATTATTTTGGTAAACAATATCTGGTTTATTTGTATGTACTAACGCAGTGGCGTACGCAGGATTTCTCTGAAAGGGGAGGGGCATGCAGTATGGTCTAAGTGGAGGGGTGTCCGGAAATTTTTTGACGTTTTCAAGGAGCCTACATGCAATATGGTGCAAGATTTTCGACTTTGACAGGAACAGTGCTAAAAGTTGAATCGTGGTGGTTCATGGGGATAAAACTGAAACTTTTGTGTCTTGACATGCATTTCTTTATGCCATTTATGCTACCTTACGAGGAAAAACTTGTCATTAAATTTGCACACTTTTAGGAGTCAAAATAACAGAGCATTGATCGGTATTTGTGGTTTTTCTTGGCCACAAAATGTTATTTTGTCATAAAGATTATCTAAGCGGAGCGCCACCATTGGTTGGCGCGGATCGTAGAGAAAATTTGGAAAAATCAGACCCCTTAGATGGCCGGAAATAGCATTTTCCAGGCTAATACGAAGAATCTAGCCAGTCGCTTTCTTCTTTTGTCGTTTGCAATAAAATGCTCTCTTCAAAATATGTTCGCAAACTGCAAAGTGATCAGAGAGTTAAGAGCTAATTTTACCCCAAGTATGTAATTTTGCCCAAAAGACCGAGCGAAGCGCCACCATTGGTTGGCGGGGAGCGTAAAGAAAATTTCGAAAAATCAGACCCCTCAGATGGTCAAAATAGCGTATTTGTGCTTGTAAAGAGAATCTAAACATGTATTTTTTTATCGATGCTACCAGTGCAACCCGTGGCTTGATTGCTTCGAGTACTTTTTCTTAAGTCCTCCCGACTCTCTGGCAAAGAGCCGTTTGGCGAAACCAAACTTAAAACTGCTTCCTGAAGAAGCTTTAGGTCCACTAAAAGACAACACTTGACCACCCTCAGGTCACTCAGACCATTTCAATTCAATTTCAATTTATTAATTCAAGTGTAGCCTAAATATATAAAATATTCATAAAAGGAGGAATAAAATTAGGCTAAAATTCAATAATAAGACAATATATGTACAAAACGATAATTCACATTAAAACACTAAAGGTCTAAAAGTCTACAACAAATCGTCTTTTAAGTTTGAGACTGATTGAAAAGGACTGCTGTGTAGTCGAGGGAATTCTTGGATAAAGTTATTCTCTACTTGGGCAAAATGAATGGATTTCTTAAGTTTTTCTGTGGCAGTACATTGAGGCCAATGAAATAATTATGCAATGGGTGATCATTAATTTTGTGGCCATTCTTATAAACTCATTTTTGGCAGAGGCATTCAGAGTAAATTTCAGGCAATAAAAATCTAGGTATAAAATCTTTGAGAATACTTTAAAAATCTTACAATTTTGTCCTTGTCCTTTGGCAAAATGATACCAAACTGAAACTGCGTAAATTAAATGTGAGAGTAAGACAGGTTTAAAAAAAAAAAAACCGTTCCTTAGCCTCCTTATTAAAGAAAACACACAATATATGCTAATTCAGACATAATCTAGTACACTTTACTTAAAATTTTGGCAATATGATCAGAAGAAGTCAGTCTTTAATCAATACATATTCCTAAATATTTGATTTTAGTAATTTAAATATTTTTTTAAATTTTAATATTTTTTATATTTTAGTAATTTTAATATTTTTAGTAATTTAAATATTTAGTATTTTAAATATTTGATAAAGTATTACATTTTTCCTATTGCACGTTGAAACAATACTATTTACAGTTTGCTGGACAATTCAGTTGCTCCTTGGTCACATTATTTCTTGAAATGTTACAAGACAATGCAGTATCATCGGTTTATTTATGATTGATGCAAATTTATTAGACTTAATTTCATTTGTATAAATAGTAAAGAGAATAGCAGATAAAGGACCTCCGTGTGGTACACCCACCTTAATCTCAGTAAAGCTTCTGAAACCCTTTATCAAATTTTACCCGCCTTTCCCATCCCTATAAAAATTCAAATGTTGTAACAAGTGAATTAACTATGGTTCATCAATAAAATTGATAGATCTGTTAGTAATTGATTCGGTAGTATTGTGTTGAAGGCACTCATAAAAGTCAAGGAATAGTTCATTTGATATAGCTGATTCCTTTTCTTCAAATTTAAAACAATATTTTGGACCAGTACAAGAATGGCATCAGTACAGGATACTCCTTTCCTATAAGCAAATTGCATATCGTCTCAAACTTTTTGTACATAATCCATTAATTTAGAGGGCAAAATCTTTTGTAAAATGTTTAAAGGAATAATGTGACAAGAGCACTCGGACTTATATCATTCACACATGAAGGAATCTATGGGAACAGGGGTCTTAAGAGAATTATTCACAAACAAGGTATATCACTTTTTAATAAACTCTCTTGAAAAATGTATGTGAATACGGGTGCTAATTCAGTGTGAAAAAATATAAAAACCCACCAAGGTAACCTGTCAGAACCACATGCAACACCCTTTTTTTAACTTTTTGAAGTTGTCTTCTTACTTCATTAACATTACATAAAGGAAATTGAACTCTAGCAGGAAGTGGAGAAATGGAATTATCCTTGTCACGCGAACTGTTGAAACGTCCAAAATAATCAATTCACTTCCAAATTTTGATTGTAATGTCATCCTTTGGCCCTCTAATAAATGTTATTACAGCCCAGAAGTAAACAGATCGTCATTAGTCTCTCACGTATGGCTCCATTCTAGACCGGATGAAAAGAAGAGATACTAAGGACAGTGGGGTAGCCACGGGGGGGGGGGGGGGGTTAGAACCCTAATGGCCCAACCTTGCAATGCAAAAAAACGCTCAAAATGGAGGTTTTTTCTCTCTATCCTTAGACTTTCCCCCATGTCATGCCCCAACCACCCCACCCCTATGACACAATCCTGGCTACGCGCCTGACTACGCATGATCTTAGCCAAAAGGACGAGAAACGATTGTTTCGAGTTACCCTCTTACCGAAGTCCAGTAGTACTCATCTGGTCCTGGTTCCAGCTGTGATTACCCTGGCGATAAATTGGCTCCTACAATGTTCAGCTCTTACATCCTGTGATTAACTTAGAAATGTTACATATTGAAAGCTTTGTACACAAAACGGTGCATTTGCTCATTTTATACCAAAATTTTCTAATTTTTCCAATGAAGTTATTAAGGGCCAATCCTCTCACCCAAATTATAATTTTTGTAGTAGTCCACAAAAATTCTCAACTGACACAGCTCTTTGATTGACAGCTAGTTCAAAAGCAGCAGAGTCGCTGAAACTAACTTTACACATCATCAACTCTATATGTGAGTGATTTGACACACACTGGGGTCTTTTATCGCCTGGAGCAATAAACTTAGATTTGCCTTTGAGATAAAAACGCCTTTTTGCTCCATAGACATCAACGCCATAAATTGATGATTTTTCACTCAAACGATGGGGCTGTGCCCAATCAAAAGATGGGTTTATAATAGTATGTAAATGCCAAATCTACTTCAGACAGACCAGATAGTTGCTGGTAACTGCCATATATAATCTTGGGAATTCTGGGGAAATGACGTTTTGAGCTATGGTGGTGGTGCCCTAAGATGATTAAACCTTCATCAAAATTATTAGGGCTTTAGTTTGACCACAAGACAACCACATATCAAGTATGATAGTTTACAAATGCTTAAACGGCAAGAGTAATTGCCGTAACATGAAACAGTGTAGTAGACTATCCTGTTTCATGATTGGTTCTTGAGAGTCATGTGACAACAATTTTTCTCTTCAAATGTGAAATTTACTAGAAATCAGTGCTTGGTTTATCTTGAATATGCAATATTGAAGTTATAAAATACCGTGAAAGATACTTTGAAGAGAACTGAGAGGAAATTGTGATATTTAGCTGTTGTTTGGAAATTAATAACACGACATATTTGATTTGAAAAGATTTTGATTTCCAAATTTTGATGCCTGGTGAACCTAGATCCCCTTTAACCTCCAAAAATGGATACAGTTCCTCTTCTTACTATAAGGCATAGCCTACCTTACCGAAAATGAACTGGTTGGAAACTGAACCATGAACCCTTATCTAACTTATTTTAACTCTTATCATCGAAACCAAGAGCATTATAAGTTGAAAATAAGACTGACGCCTCTATAATTGTAATTTTTTTCTACGAAATATTTAAGATGTTTAACAGTTTTCAGGCATGGCGTGGAGGTTTCTTGGAATCGAATTTTTGAAAGAATGAATCCCTCACACATTTCCTCTTAAAGTGCATTTCAGCAAAATTAAATGTTGCGGTAAATATCCAACTTAGCAGTGTGACATACATCACACAGGCGCTTAAATAATCTTTAGAAACATTCACTTTTATTCAGCGCTACGAATTTAACATAAACTTTATGAAATTCCTCGTAACGGATATGATGGGCTTAGCATGAAACCAGCTTGTTCAGCCTTAGACATCAAATTCACTGGAAAGTATAAACCAAGTTTTAGATCTATTTTTCCAAACATTTACAAGAAGACGAGAACGCTGAAAGGGAATACGTGAGATTATTTTTTTCAATACGGGTACTATTACGTAAGGATATTGTGAAAACACGGAATAACATTGGCCAAGGAGTTGTCTGTTGCAACTCCCTGTAATAACATAACCTATGAAAAATAGCCTACCATCGGACTGTAACGGCTTCCAATATTCCATGGAGGAATATACTGCACAGCAGTGGCACATTGACGCGTGGATGTACACGCAAGATCCAATGCCGTCCCACTTGCTACCTTTATGTGTAAACAAATCATTGGGGGGGGGGGGAGGCAGAATGCGTGAAGTCATTGGGGTAGCCAAAATGTGTGAACAAATCACTGGGGTAGCGAGCGGGTGAACTAGGACCCAGGGGTCTATGCTCCGCCCACCCCACTTTCAAATGATGTTAAATGTCGCAACGAATTACATATAGGTTCTAATGTAAAGTTTCTTTATTGAAGGGAATTTCCCCTTATCTCACTCCTCTCAGACACCTCCCAAGGATCGATCATAAGATCTTGCTTGAAGTCCTCATATAAAAATGATTGGCTATCCCAGTGGAACAAATACAAACTCTTCCTGTAACATTATCGCTGTTTGTAAAGTTTTATAATATATATTTGAGTTTATTATGAGTATATGAGTATGGGCCAGAAGATTTTTGCCCAAAAAATGTAATTCTGCCCTTAGGACAGTCAAAGCGGAACGCCACCACTGGTTGGCGCGGAGCGTCCAGAAAATTGGAAAAATCGTACCTCTCAGACAGTCAAAAATGACATTTCCCAGGCTCGTAAAGGGGATCCAAGCAGTTGATTTTCTAAGTTTCAATTGCAGATAAACGTACGTTCGTTTCAAACTAAAATTCATCCAGAAAACTAAGCGGAGCGCCACCATTGGTTGGCGCGAAGCGCACAAAACATTTATAAATATCTGGCCCCTCAGACAGTTGAAAATGGCATTTCCCTGGCTCAATGGGGATCTAAGCAGTCGCAATTTTGAGTGTCTTTTTGTAAAAAAAAATGATCACTTGAAATTTAAATTATGCTATGAAGTGGTCTAAGTGGAGCACCACCATAAGTTGGGGCGAAATGTACACGAAATTTTGAAAAATCTGAAGACTTCAGACAGTCAAAAATATCATTTCCTATGCTTAGAAGTCGCTAATTCGAGGTTCTGTTTGCTCAAAAAATGTTCACTTGAAACAAAATGGTGCTAGGAATACTTTCTGCACGGAGCTTCACCACTGGTTGGCGCGATTTGAAAAATCGGACCCCTGAGACAGTCGAACATGACATTTCCCAGGCTTATAGCGTGATCTTAGCAGTCATTATTTGATCAGATAATTACCAGGTAAAATGTATCACCGATCGATGAAATGGTCCGGCATATTTTCGGGGGAAACTGCAAACCGGAATTGGACACACGCTAATGAATTTTACGCTATTGCGACTCTTGGCTAAATTCAATATATCTTGAAAAAATTGTGTGCCCGAACTATATATGATTTTAATTTTGAAAAAAATTACTGCTATGTGGATCTTAGCAGTCGCTATTTTGATCAGAAGAATCAGATGAAATGTACCACTACCATTGGATGAAATGAAGTAGATGACTTTTCTTCTATTTGTAACACTTATTGACAGAACTGTCACGTTACGAGGTGTGTTGAAATGAATTTTCAAGCAGACTTACTGGAAGACATTCTCACCCTGCATCATTAAAGTATCGGAAAAACAGATTACCCGATTTTCATAACCATTGCCCGTATTTGGCTCTAGAGCAGGATAGATGGCAAACTTTTGGGCACCTGAACACCCTCCTGTATATCCATTGGATTAATTTGGCAATTGAAAACGTGCCAGCATTTTTTGACCTTTTCCCAAATATTTGACCATTTCGGGCAAATATTTGATGAAAACCTTTTTTCACGTTCTACCCGAAAGTTTCGCAGATCTTTTTTATTATCCATGAAAGTAGTACTTTAAATATAGCGTCTTTTGTTTTTCGGCAACGATTTGAAACTATTAAAATAATCGGCCATGTCGGGTATTGTGTTACACAAGATTAAAAAACAGTCTCAAGAATAATTGGTTCTTTTAAGCCACAGGCTTCCCAAATGTGTCACGGTTTTTTATCTCTTAACCTTTCGTAACTATAACCAGTGGCGGAGCTAGGGATTTCGGTCAGAGGGGCCGAAAATGGTCTGCAGGGGCGCTTCGAAGAAGTAAATACCCTGAGCCTCAGCACCATCGAAGCCAGGGGTTTTCAGACTTTCCATTTGATTTTCCGCACCTGGTAGAAGACCACTTTGCCATTTCTCCTCATCAAGTTTTCTACTAAAACATGTTTAAATTTTCTATTCATGGGCCTCTGCAGAAGGAAATTCGGGGGCAAAATTCTTTAAGGGGGGGAAAAGCTCCGCGCCACCTTGCGTTGGTGCGGAGCGCAAGAAAATTTTGGCCCAAAATGCCTCTCAGATCGCTCGAAATGGCATTTCTAAAGCCTATTTACTGCATATAAATAGGCGAAAACACTGAGTGAACTGTTAAGGAATGTTGATGTTAATTTTTCTTCGTCTTTTTCTTTACGTTTTATTCGTTTCTTCAGTTTTTTTATTTTACAGTTGAGGGCAAGTTCCCCCCTTGCCCCTACCTGCGGACGCCCATGTTTCTTCCTCTCTTTCACATTCCTAGTAAATAGCAAGCAATCTTGCAGGGGGGAAAAGTTATGGAAATTAATCACCGTTAGATGTACATTTTTGGCATCTGGAAATCAAGATAAGTACACGAAGAAACATTAACTAACGTAATTTACATCATGTGACTACTCTGAAATAGCTATTAAGTAAGTACATTGACAGAAGTACCGTATCCAAGACCAAAGGTCTGCTTGGCTCTCTAGATACCGAATTCATACCAAATAAATGATGCAATTTTCTGGCTTTTTAGGCCACGAAAGTACAGAAATAAGCATTTTCATGGGAATATCGTGCAGTGTCAGAAATAGCCATTTATCATGAGAATGTTCACTTGAAGAAAAGCAAAATGGAAACTGCTCATTACAACTGTTAAACCATTACCAGTATAATAACAGTTTTATTTTATTTTAACCTGAACGTTCTCTTCAAATGATTTTGAAAAATGTTGTGGAAGCCATTTTGGTATCTTTATGAACTCTTTTTATTGTCTATGTTGACAATCCCCGAGAGGGTTATTTGCTCTACAATTATTGTTGCGCCCTTTGCAACATCTTTTATTGGCCGGAAGGGTGAATTTAATGACAGTCTGTGTATTTTGTAAGCTTATAATCACGCTTGGTGTGGAAGCAATTAACTTAGCACAGCTACAGCATTTATTAGTGCGTATAAAGCATGAAGATACGTTTCGGCAAAACCTATCCCTATATCACAGAAGATGACCCTTTTCATCAGAATAAAGTGCAGATAGTACACTACTGGTGGCTGTTTGAGCATTTTGCTATCTGGATCTTAAAACAACGGTATAAAATTATGTCTTTTGCAAATTATGGTGCAAGAGTAAAGTTTGTTAAAAACCTCAAAAGGGCGCCGACAGACGATTTTGGTCCGTCAGGGGGCGACCGCCCCCCCCCCCCCGACCATATGGCAGCTTCGCCACTGTCTATAACCCCAATTTCGGGCATTGTGTTGAAGTAATTACGGTCATAGCTTTTTAACCTAATAGACCCAAATATTCTACCCAACACACCAAGTATGATTTTGACTTGTGCATCCCCAGGAATTAAGAAAAATCCCTACATGAGGTAGAAACATGCCAGATAAGATAAGATAAGACAAGACAAGACAAGACAAGACAAGACAAGACAAGACAAGACAAGACAAGACAAGACAAGACAAGACAAGATAAGATAAGATAAGATCAACTTTATTAAACCCCACAACGGTAACTGAATGCTCGCATAAAACAGAACAAACAATAAAAGACAGTGAAAGTACAAAAATAAAAGAGAAGAACTAAGAGAAAGCATAAGACGTAAAATATTAGAAGTAAAAGTACAGGACAATAGGAACCAAGAAGGCAAGAAATTGCGTTTAAATTAAGATTTTGGAGTTTGATACATTGTGGTACAAAAGAGGAGGGGTGTCGATTAGTAATGAAGTAAGGAAATCTCATTCTGCCACTTCTAGGAATAACCGCATTATGTAAAACAACACTAAGTGGGTGATCACTATCTTGCATAACCTTCATCAGTTTCGTCCCCAAACGACGGCGATATGGCATAGTCAGCGATGGCTGAACTTCCCTTATGATACGACTTTCCTGCTTAATAATGGTGTCGATTGCATATTTATCTCCAATGCGTATATTCCCTCCCCACGATAAAAGGTTATATTGCCAAACCCAACAAATAACTGAATTATAAAACATGGCAAGGATATTTTTGAAAATATGCTAGGAGCACACTTTGATCCACACCAAGGTAGCCAATTTTGGCCACTTCTAATCTGTTAGAAAATTATCTAACCTGAAACCCGACGAGTTAAAAGTCAAGAGATTCCGAAGATATGAAGCTTGTCGCAGTCTACCTGAATTTATTCCGAAATTCAGAGTGGGGCACAATTGCAAAATACCGTGCAACTGTTAGAAGGGCGAAATAAACTCTCCTACAGGTTATCGTTAATGTAGGGGTCCAGGGGGCGAAACCGCCGGAAGCTTTGCGACTTTTGCACTCTGGAAAGTAATATTTGAGCCAAAGAATAGCCGAAATGTGATAAAAGCAACTTACTTAAATTTGTTTAATTACTTTTGAAAAATTTATTTTGCGACATTCAGTTACTCATAAAAAATTACTGGGGGCCAGCCCCCCCCCCTCCGCTTCCGCCGCCATGCATTTTCATTTTAATATTAACGCCTCTCGAGTTGCATAACAAGGATTGGCAATTGCCTGGCAACTATCTGCGATAGGTGCACTTATAGTTCCCCAGACCGACTTTTCTAGCCTTACATTTTCTTGCAGTGCGATATAATAAAAATACCCAGGTCATGACCGGTTCCAGATTTTGGATGAAAAAGGTGCCTGGCTTCATTTATCACCGTCATGTGATTCTTAAGAGACAATACTGTTACAAAAGAAATGGGGGATAGGTCTATCCCTCTGGATCCGAACTACGACGAATGTGTGCAGTTATATCAATGGCCAATTCAGCTTCTAAGAAAAAGGCTACACCCCTTTTTCCAAATGGCAGCTATTGTTTTTGTAATTGACACCGGATGACGGAACAAAAGGCAAAATATCCCTCGTCCAAGTTAGCTTATCCTAGGAAATTACTCCAATCATAAATTTGGATATGTCAGAATGACTTACATGACAGTTCCAACTTATGTGGCAGCCATTTTAATCTAAACTAATCAAGGTTGGAAAACTACAAACAGTCGTCCCTAAACCAAAGTCTTTTTCTTTACTTTGTGTCTGTAAAATAAATCGAAGAGTGCGGGACACCAATCACATGTCGATCTGTCCTGCATGGGGATATGCAACTTACTACAGCATTTCACTCAATTAAATTTTAATGAAAATTGATTTAACAGAGGAAATGCTCGTACAAACACGGAAGGCAGAATCAACTCCTTGTGTTGTTAGAGCTCTGTACACTAGGGGGAAAGGAACCGTGTGCAGTGTGTATCTCATCCTATGATTAAAGGGATATATGTAATTGACCACATTTAAATCACACCATAGAAGGGCAAAGAGGGCCCTCGAGTGACAAAATGTGTTTCGCATGAGTGTGAATTCGAATCCAGCTCGATGTACATGTGCTTTTCTCCGGGTTCTCCTTCTATACTCAACAGGAAGCAATACACTTGAATTTTGTAGGTATGAGAATGAATTTAGACAACTGTGGGAGGGGCTAGAAGTTAGTAGGTTGAAAGAAGTGATGAAAAATCTGTCTTATATGAAAAATGTCACATTATATTATGCTTTTTTTTCAATGAAGAAGTTGTTATAATACAGTATACATGTTGTCGACAAGTCATAAATTTTACAGCATGCATTGACATTACTTCTTGAGAAAGCAAAATCAACGCCCCGGTAGAACAAAGGCGGTGTGGAGTGTAACTGGTATCTGAGTTTGTTTGATCTAAGCCATTAAATGAGCTATGCTTTCATTTTCTTCACACTGCGAGAAAAGCGATTAACACATGCTTGACTGTTCTGCAAGCTAAATCTAAATGTTACGTAACTTTTTGTGTATTTTAATGTTACTGTCAATCAATTAATTAGCTCCCTCTCTGTAAGTAAGCATCGAGTTGGCGTTTCTCGCATATGGTAATGTGTACATGTGGGTGTCGAATAACCGTGACACCTCTCGGTGTGAGGTAGCTGACATAAAACGAACAAGACTTATGAGCCATCTGCATGATGGAAATTCACAAAATGATGTTTGATGTTAGTTTTAAATCTTAGCGATTTATACAGCAACTGTTCAAATATTTCCGAGCGGTCGGTTTGTGAGTTTAGATATATAATTATTATAATTATTTAACACAATATATTGCTTTAAATATTCATTAACCTATCATCATACTTCCTGGTACAGATTATTGCTTACGTCAACTCTCTCAAATTAGACTTAAGATGTTATCTCAGAAACAGTCAGACTTAGAACAGCTCCTGTCAGAGCAACGTTAATGCCTAATTGATATGTCTTTCAAGACAAACAACTTTTCACTAGTTTTCTGAGAAATTGAGAAGTTTCAGAAATTGAGTATTTGCCCCAAAAATGACACCATTGTCACAATCGTCGGTGAAAATGAACTTTTATTTTGTTCTCGCCGTTCTTATCGAAAGGAATCTAATTTAGAAACTGTTGGTCCGAAGGAAATAATGAACTTGTACAATGTCTGAAATACGAGAAAACAAACGATCTTTTGTGGTGGATGTTCTTCTGAAAGTTTTGTGCATCCTCGTTTTCAGTGCCCAATCAGCATTTTTAGATCAGTTCATTATGCATTTTGATGAGTCTGTGGACAAATTTCAGAAGGGTTACGTATGGATAGTGGTGGATGGATTAATTACTGTTTGCTGGATATTAGCTTTTATATTTGCTCGTGTAACTAGAGAAAATGCTGAACTACCTCATCGCCAGCGTGATTTAATTCATGAGCTTCCGTATGCTTATGTTTCGTGGCTGATGTACGCCGCCGTTCTCGTCGGAAAACTTACAAGTATTTATAGCAGACAGACTAGTGAATCTCACATCATATTCAATTCTCACATGTTAAAGATCACCGTTTCCCTTACTGCGGCGATATTCATTCTACTCTCTTATTGTCACGAAAAAGATATAAAGCACACCGAATACAGGGATCAAATGAGAAAAATCGGGAACACCGTGGGTATCGCCATTTTGGATACTGTCGATTTGTTAGATTTAATGTATACATCGAACTCAGATGACGATTCTATCTCACATACTTTGCAAACAGCGGTATTAGCATTCGCTTCTATCTGCTTAATACTGCCAGTCGTGCCGCTGTTTACGCTTCGTGTCATTGCAGGTAGACAACTGACGGTGAAAAGAAGAAAAAGTCAGAGTCAGATAGATAAAGCCAATCCCTGGAAACGTGTTTACTTGGTTAAATTTATCTTGTACGTTTTGCTCATCGATATACCGTTTTTTGCGATTCGGTTTCATCTTTGGCTAGAGAAGGGACTCAGTTTATCAGTATTTTTCACAAAAAATATTCTTATGTTTCTGAAAGCATTTTTGGACATCCTGACAAGTTGTCCAACATGGACGAAGGAATTGAAAAGAAAGAGCGACCGACCTTTGCTAGAACTCGGCGTGGTAGTTACACTTAACCGTTGATGTTAACACTAGTAGGAGGAACATTTAATTACCACGAAGGAAGTGAGACATTTTATGAAATGATTGTGGGGTGCAATGAACCGACGTAAAAGAACAGGGATCTGTTAAGACATGAATGCTTAACTTTGAGATGACACGGACTTATTAACACAATCATCATGATGTTATTTTCACATTTTAAAATTAGCGGGACATATTATATAAAAAATAAAAAATAAATAAAAAAAAACAGTGAGGTTCCATACCACGTGACAATGTCTGATTATTCAAAAAGTAGAACATCCTATCCTGCTTTGTTATCTGGTGAACAATACGATGCGTTTTCTTTAGCAACGCAACGACAAGACATGGTACCCTTCTATGAATTCGGGAACATATATGACACGGATGGCTTTATTTCAAACGTCGCTTATCAAATGGTCATCGTAAAATTTTCGTTAGTTTTGAGCATGCCAAGTGTAAACCTATTTGCATCTAGCAATAAGGAGTTAAAGGAAGATGACACTTTTTGTATGAATATGATATTTTCCTACCGATGTATCTGACAGCACTATTAACTGTCAAAACTAAAGATGTCGTGTACCCGGTATCTTGAAATATCACCGATGTATATAAAGCGCTCTCCTCGGACAGGTTCCGTCCCCCACCCCATAAAAAAATGAATAGGAGAGCATTTCACTACCTTAGTTCATCCTAGTGTTCCCCGTTTCCGAAATATTATTTTGCACCTGCATAGAAGCTATATGGCCTCCAGTTGAGTATCGAGGAAGTTTCAATAGAGCTTTGATTAATTGCCGTCATGTGGAACAAAAAGGCTATATTTGACACAGTTTAAAGGGTAGGTGAAGACGTTTCACGATCAGTTAATGGGGTGAATCTATACCCCTCCCACCCGCCTGCAGGATCGGTCACTGTCGACTGTTTTATTAGGTCTAACTTCAAGTTGCCTGTTCAAGGACCTCTGCATGTTGTGTCGTATCAATTGCTGAAATGGCATTTACTAAATTTCACCGTACGTTCCCGACATGACGACGTATTGCGGAGTTGATCAATGAATTCTTATAAGCATCGGCGTAGATCCCGTTGGGACAGGGTGATATATCCCTTAGAATTTCAGCAGGAGAATGATCCATATTATCATCCTGTTTCAGTATTACAGACCAAAAAAGTGAAAAACACATGCGGTGATCCATATTCTGTGGTCCCCCCTCGTCCGTTCCGAAAGCCTTGATTTTTTTTTATCAGTTACATATTCACTAATGACAATGGCCCAATTACGTTGTTTTGTGCATTGGGTTATGGATGAAGTAATGGGTAAGCATAGCATTTAAGAATGCCACAAAGTTATATTCTTATCGCCTTCCCCTTTTTTGAAAAAAAGTCATGTGTTTTCATCGTGTTCTACTGAATCATTCACCATTTTACAAATATAGATCTCCCTTTCATTTATCGTTATTTCTATTGTTTTATCCTTTCAAAAACATCTTATTCACGGCAATGAACTGCAACACAGTTCTAATGAAAAACTTTGGCTGGCTTGGCTAACAACTACCACAAGTACCACAGTTTAAGCACCATGTCTCAATTAAATTATTTGGTCTAACATTAGAGCATCCGCTTCACATGCGGAAGGCCTGGGTTCGATTCCCAGGTCGAGTCATACCAAAGACTAAAAATGGAACCTATACTGCCCGTTGTGCTGATGCTCCGCATAAGCAATGGAGAAGGGAAAACAAGCCCGGCCATCACGTGAGCCACAATTGGAAAAAAGGCGGTCGCCGGCTCGATTTGAACCAGTAGGTTGGAAACTGGACCGTAAAACTCCATCTAACTAACTCAATTAAATTATTTGGGGTAGATGGGTTTTTTCTTGATAATGTAATATCTGTGAAGTGTATTAACTATATAGTGGAGTGGAAATTCGCTGAATTATTATACCAAAAAGTAGAACAAAACAAGCCAAGAAGTTCAACTCTAGGTCTGTATTTTAACAATTGTTGCAAATGTTCTTTCTCCTTAACTCGGCCATTCCCATCTTCTTGCGTCTCGCACAACCGAGGAAAATAAATTGATTCATAAGTGTGAGAAGATTTACTGATTGCCGGAAAATATACCAAATTTTGAAAGACAAAAAACATGTGAGTGAATTAATCAGAATGACCTAACTTCCAAAAATTCAAACTTTGATCAAATTTAGAAATGTTTGAGAAGATTGCTTCCTTTACAGTAGTCAGGACTGTCACCATGGATACCAATAACTCGGAACAGCGAAAAAGGACAATGAACCTCCAAATAATGAGTGGGGAAAATTGAGTTCGGGCGTTTCAGGGAGCCGAAAAATTTTGGGATCAATTGTAAATTTAAAAAAATAATTTGAGTTCGGTTTCAAGCTTTTTGTCACGGCGACTAAGGATGTTCGTGATTACATACGTTACGGATTAAGGTTCTTCGATGGAAAATGATTCCATGTTTCCTACCCACAATTTTCAGCTTCTTCTTTTTAGCGTTAACAGGTTAATGCATTGAAAGTCGAAGGATAAAACGAAATATATAGTCGCAACTCTTGCGCAAACAATTTTCGAGAGTAATAAATATCCACCTAGGATTCTTCCTGAAACGTGTGTTGAAGACTATTTTGCAGAACGACATAGGTCATACAAAAGTACTTAGTGAAGAATCAACGGTACATATGGGAGTGGAGGCCTCCAAATCGCGCACGGCAGGGCTTTTTGCGGTAAAAATAGTATTACATATATGGCCTTATTGGTTTTACAAATTTTTAGCTTCTTTTCAAGTCGATGGCAAAATGACGAGGGTTATCTTTGTACAATGAAACTGAATCAAACAAATGTTGGAAGAATTGAAATGAAAATTTGGAATCACGTAAAATTATTTGACCAACTCCAGGCAGCAAAATTATAACACGTTTCATTTGCTGCTATCGGTCGAAAACACACTAAGATCTGCGTTTCCAATAGACGTGATAGAACAATCATGATGTCAGCCCTTTGTAACTGGGAATTGACGAGACTAAGTTTTGGCAAGGTAAGAAAATGAGACTTATAACAGTTGAAGAGAAAATGTCTTAATTAATCAAAAGAGGGTGAAATGTGTTAATTTGTTACATGTTTGTTCATAAGGGGCTTAGTTAATTAGAAGATTGCTTTGACCCATTGTAGTGCCATTGGAAAAGTGACCAACGTCAAAATAACTTCTATTCCATCTCTTCTTAATTGCTATTAAAAAAGGGTCCTAGAATTGAATCTGTTGAAGCTTTCAGAATTGTCACAACTTGAAAAAGTTAATGCAGGTCTGTGTTCGAGTCCAGGTTACCCTGTTCCACGCCAGTTTTGTTCCAATGGCCATTATTTCTGGAGAATTTCGCGTCTATTAGCAATTACCTTCTAATTCCGAGACAAGTTCAGTTCCTGTGTCCCCAACTCCGGACCATTTTCTGGTCCGACCACTCGACATTGCAGGAAATCATGAAATTTTTTTACCTGTTTAATATTATCAGTGCAGTTTGGCTGAAGTAGACGTCAATTATGAGCCAAATGAAGACACTGCAGGTAATTTCGAATAAACATAAAACGTACCGTAGGATTACCGTAGGATCGAGTCGAAGTCCTGAGGTAGGCGATACCCTGCAAAAATGTATGAAAAACAACAAAATTACGAAAAGCAGCTGCATATGTGGTAGTAGACCAGACGATCTTTAAACCACATTTTCTACTTTCGTCACATTAAAGAACGATGAACACTTTGATATATATAGCTCTGTATAACATACGTTGCAGAATATTCTAACCACGCACGGTCCTTATAACTTTCGTATTTGAAAAATGTTACACGGTCAGCCTAATCATTTATTCAATCAGTGAAAGTGTTACAATTCCGTATAGTTCAGGAAACCATAATTACGAGGCATTTCTTTGTCACCTGCTGCTATGTTGGATATGTCTAATAGTTTGATAAAAATCTAGGTTCCTGATATGTAATTATATGACTCGATTACTTCCTTAATCTGTCTTGTGTATTAATTTTGCATCTCATCAAGTCATTTTGATCTCATCAATTCAATCTGATCTTATCATTTCATTTTGATATCATTCTTACCATTACGAATGACAATAAGTTAGACGACAGTTTGCTCTTAAACTTAACTTGATCTGGGCGTGCAGGTCTGTTAAATCGTCCTTGTAAGTAAGAGTGGCTAAATCAAGTCATGGAGGTGTCACGGAGGTATAGAGGCTTTGCAATTGCGTCACGGAACCGCCATGCTGGAGTACATTCATGCCAAATACACGCGGCTTTGTGCCGAACGCACTGCACAGTGTGCACTGTGATATGCATGGTGTGTACAAATTCAACGAGAAAGCGCGTCCCGTATGGTTCGCTATGTAGTTACATGTACTCCAACATGGCCGACGGAGAGTATTATGACGTCATGTGAAAAGCCTCTATAATACATTCATGATCCCAACGGTTACATCTCACTGATTCCATTCATAGTCCATGTTGTTTCCCAAGAGAAAAACCTACTCACATCAATCTATTGGCTGTGCTACAGGAAGAGAGGTATTAGGAACAAAGTCTTGTCAGATTTTTCCTTGTCCTCCCAGTCCGCCCCACCCCCGTAGGTCAGTTAGGAGCTGGGTCAGCCGGAAAACATAATGGTATCTCTCGTGAAACTTCATTTTTAATCCAGAGATATGTAAAATGCCAGAATTTTTGGAGGCTTCCAGGGGATTTTCTCCTGAATCCCACCCGGCAGGAGCGAGGATTCGCATTGGGTCGCTCTGTGCGCGAAACCGTTTGTCCCTTGCAACATTCTCCTTTGCCCCTAGTTTGTCCCCTCCCACATTTGACATTCTGACACCGCCACTGATCAGATACCCTCCCCTCTGTTTTAAACACAAAACCATCTTCCTCCAGACAGCAAAATTCTGAGAAGTGCATAGCCAGGAAATCGTCAAGAATCGGATAGCCTGCCGGTAGACCATTGCAGTCCTATCAAGGGACTCTATGGACTAAATCGGTGTAAGTCGCATTAAATTGATATGTGCCCAACTAAATGGGTTTATGTCGATTTAAATTGGAACGTGTCGATTCCCCATGATTTGATGCCGATTGCTCACTATAATCTGATAATTGCTCCCCATAGTCGCCGTTATAAAAAGATTTTTAAGACGGCGGTGCGTATACTTTAGTACGTGCAGGAAGGGAGATAGAGCTGTGGGCTTTAGAATGACCCTTGGCAATTCAAATGCGAAATGCACTTATTGCTCTTTGGCCAGGAGATTGTATATAACTACACAGCTGATCTATATTGGATAGTATGACGGTCACCCATGTGCCCATAGTTTGTTATTTTTGCATCAGTTGCCGATGTTACAGATGGTGAAGAAGATGCGGACATTCAGGTTTTTAAAACCTGGGTCCACTGAGGTTCCGAAGGTAGGTAGGACAGAACCACAACAGCCAACAGCCTGTTCCGACTTGAAATTTTCGGGACAATTTTGTCATTGGTAAAACAGCTGATATAAGTCGGTAACAATCCAGACTGGATACTCTAGGGCTATTTCTAAATATGGTTGGACAGAGTGTGCTATATATTACAGGCTACCGAACCGAACATCTGCTTAACATAGTAACTGCCCTATCATTGCATTAGTACTTCCTTGGGAAACAATCGACGATGGTGCCTGATCCGAAAAAATGTAAATTACCTATTTATACATCTTAAAATTGTCTTGCATTTTAAATCTGTATGTCGCGTCAAAAAGGAGTAGACAAAGTACCGCACCTGATAAAGAGTTTTGATTTGAATACATCTGTTGGTCATGACATGGAAATGATGGTCACATTTACTATTCGAATAGCAAAGAAGTTAGTAAAGACTTATAAGGTTGGTGTGAAATGTTAAAAGTGACAGACGCAGTGTCACCAATCTTGATTCGGTTTCCTATATCAAAAAAATGAGTTACAATATCCCTCAAAGGACAAATACCAATACAGTCGCCACAAAACTTATTTTGCAACAACAGTTAAACCTTAAAGAATTGTTAGTCTTTCAATTTTATTTTACTTCTCTTTTCTGTTGCTATTTTGTCTTCCAAGCTATCCATCATGTGATGCCACATAGACTAGGGCACGTTCGAGAATAAACATATGAGTAATTCTAATAATAAATTCCATAATTAAGTGAAAAATATTGTTTTAATATGACTCTCAAGAGCCAGCCCTGGAACACGACAAACTATTACACTAATCCAAATCTGTGACTGCGTTTCCCCGTTAAGGAAATAGTGCATCGCCCCGTTACGGAAGTAATGCCCATCACCAAGTTAAAGAAGTGTTGTAATCTATACTCAGTCACAGTGACGTCAGAATGTATCTCAAGAATGGGGGATGAAGTATATTCAAATCCGAAATTTTGACATTTTGAATAAACTTAATTTTGGACGTTTCAGCCCTTTAGAAAATAAAAATATACCCTTAATAATTTCAGTACTTTATGTCACTGTTACAGAAAGCCCCCCCCCCCCCCCCATGCTATCCCGCCCCTTGCCTTGCCTGGTTACTGACCTGACTCTCGTAGAGAATTAAATGGTGTCCACCAGCGATCTACTTTTTAGTAGCGTATAGGGTCCTCATAAGTCCTGGCCATGTACGTTATTAACTATGTGTACATTGCAAAGTCGTAACTTCAACCAGTTCTGCAGTCAAGTCGAGCCATTTGCTACCTTCAAAGTGACTCGATTGGAGTCAGTGACTTGAGTCACTGTATTTTTCTATGAGGTAAGTCATAATACAATTTCCTCGGTCGGGTCATTTCCCTTTCGAAAATTGGTGACTCTAGTTATGACTCGTTACAACTCTGATACATTGCTGTATTATTCCGGTCTACGACGAAGCGGGGTAGTTGCAATTAAAGTAGATGAGATTAAATTTAATAGGTATTATCGTTAATGATTTCACGGGATACACTGTCTTGAAAGACGAACGAAAGATGTTTGCAAAGCTTAGTGTAAATAAGTGGTTACTAGTGATGAAACAACAGCGCGGTTTATTAAATTAACATTCAAGGTAAAACTGATGGGCACGTTTTCCGACGTACATTCACAGGTGTAAAAGAACTATAGAATAATGGATGTTACCGACCCGGTTTTATTACTTTTAACAATTTAAAAGATATCTAAGCCTTTATTTAGGTGGAAATGCATTGCAAAGAATGCACCATTCAGGCCAGTTTTAAGAGAAGACTGGCGTGCTGCGCCAATACTTTTGCAGAAAAAAATATTTGTACTGGTATAGCACTTTTTGGACGGCGATCATTGCAGGCCACGCCCATATACAACCATGCTATGTCTTCATTATCATTATTCCATTCTTATCCATTGGTGATTATTATGTTATTATTGTTGCTATATAATTTTTCCCTCGAAATAAAGATTCGCTCCAAAAGTAAACGTTTTTAATATTCAACTTTTCGATCAGCTTCAGACATGAACATTAACGACTTCATCAGGGCAGTTAAAAATAATCCAAACTCCATGCAAATGCAATTTTGGCAGTTTTCATTAACTTTTAATACGTTAATTTAAACACAAATTTTAAGTTACTCCAAAAGTACACATTGCCCTAAGAGAGTGTTCAGTTTCTTACTTAGGGCGGTGGTATTTTTCTCGTTCTCTTGGTTCCGGACGGCAACCCGAAGCATAGCCTAGAATTTCACTGTCAAATTTTGGCCCGACTTAGAAATATCTACCCGATTTAGTCTGATTTCTGACCATGATCTGGACCCCCCTCCCCTCTCGTCATGCCATGCAAGCCCCACCTAGCATAAGTAGACGAAGCACCACATCACATGTAAGGGCACGTATTGTTTCAAAAACACCGCGTCCCATTAAACCCCTCGCACAGACTGGTAATAATATTGCATGCGTCCTCTTTCCCTTCCCCTAAACCGTGTCACAGGAAACGTGGTTGTGCCACTGCAGAGCTAATCTAAAGGTAGCCAAAGAGACTCCAAAATAGTTTAATCGTTCAATAGCCTAATAGCCCGTCTGTGTTCGTTTGATAACGATCAAATATTTCCCTGACAAGATAAAACTTCCATGATTGCAGGCAATAATATTACCAAAACAGGGTCATCAGATCATCGGGCAAGAGGTTATATGGAGATGTTATCACTTAGTATCAGGTGCCCTTGTAATGGTAACGCTACAATCTGATAACGAGATGGAAACTTTGTCAAATGTCAGGAGCGGAAAGAATGAAAACGAGTAATGCTGAAAAATTGGCATACAAAGGTACGCTTACGTAACAAATCGTCTATTACATAAAATGTCCATACCCATTTTCTACAAGGCTACATGTACTGCATGCCGGGTCATAACGAAGACATTAAAATGGAATCTGCTGTCATCTGGCCATTGTACTTGGTGCTCAGCATAAGCAATATGGTAGAGGGAAAAGCCAACGAGCCACAACTGGAAAAGGGGTCGTGGCCGGCCGACAGTGTTAAATCAACTCCCTGATGAAACCAATTATTAAGGGACTGCTGACCTGAGCCGTAAAATCTCATCAAACGTACTTACTACGTGTAGCCTTCTTTCAAATGCAGATGCATATTAGTGCAACAATATATCCACAATATATGCAAAAAGGTAAACTAAAATTTCGTAAAGAACATGAAAAAAGGTACTTAACACAGAGTTTATTCAAAAGCAGTCCAGTGTAGTGCTGACTTGAAGGGTAGGAGCAATCATTCCGATTTAAAGCAGTGTAGTAGACGAACCTTTTCATGATTGGTTCTTGAGAGTCATGTGACAGTATTTCATCTCATCAAATGCGAAAATTAACAAAGAGTAAGCGCTTGCTTCATCTTGAATATGCGATAATGAAATCCTAGAATACAATGGAAGATACTTTGAAGCAAAAAATAAGAAGAAATTGTGAAGTTTGGCTGCTGCTTCAAAATAAGTTTGGGGTAACTGTTCTTGTCCTTTAAACCCTGCTTAAAGCGAAGTTGAAATGTTAATACAGGTGCATTGTGTCTATACAGATGGCAATGCAGAATTAAAAAAAATGCACTTAATTTTTAAATCTTGTATCATTGAGGAACAAGACTTGAATCCGAAACAATATACGGTAATGACTACGCGATTGGCGAAGTTTTTACGTAATTAAGTGGTCTTCCTGCCTGACAAAGAGTCATAGGTTAGGTAAGCTGGAGTTTTACGGCCCAGTTTCCATGCATTTGGTTCAAGTCGAGTCGGTCACGTACGGCTTTTGTTCCATTTGTGGCACACTGGCTTGTTTTCCCTATACTCTATTGCCTATTCTAGGCACCAAGCACAAAGGCAGTAGAGTCCATTTTTGAAGTCTTCGGTATGACCCGGCCAGGACTCGAACTACCGACATTCCGACTGCAAGTCTGATGCTCTAACCACTTGACAATGCAGCCGATCTATTTGATTCCATGAGGAACAGCAAGCCAAATAGATTCAACAGAAAGTTTATAGTACGATAGTAGCAGATAGCGGGTTCGGTTTAACTCACATCTAAGACAAATGTCTGCTACTTCAGATTACTTGGATCCCGGAGGGGTTTTTTTTATAGATAACACCTAATAATGCCTCCATCCCTGTCCCTTGGACCCGGAGCCACATCTTGATGATAACAAAAAAAGGAACCCTTAAAGTGTACCTCAAGTCCAAAAATTCTAAAATATATATTAAAGAACATGGAAAATGAATTGTAACAGTCCAACTCCCATCTTCATAAGATATTCTTAAGTCGAGATATAAACTGTTCAACTTTATTCACTTAAAACAGATTAGTTCATGGTGCGAAAATTTATGACTTTCTTGTTGTATAACTCACATTACCTGCTTTGTTTTCCTTTGAAATTAGAAATGTTTTGATGAACTTGAACACTTCCTGTTTGCTTCCATAGCATGTTGCACAAACGGGACTTAATAAATTACATCACCCTATAAAAGTTAGAGTGCTAGTACGCCTTAAGTTGGTACAAGCTGCAGTAACTTTCGGGAAAACAAAGAAATACAAAGATTGTAATTGAAGTTGTACAACAATGACAAAACAATTATTGCGCAATGTACCATTTTAAGTTGGGTGAATAAACTTGGAATTTATTTTTCATGTTCTTTAATATACATTTTTAAATTTTGGACTAGAGGTACGCTTTAAAACACTCTTAATCGGAAGAGTCGGATCACAATAATCATGGTTCGTTCTTTTACAAACGGTTGGGTACAAAGAAAAATTAAACCAAACAACAATCAGTTTCGGAGGAAATGAACACCCAATAAAAATTCTTTTGACTTTGAGCACTGAATGTACTTTTAAGCGAATATTATGAAGGTATGACCGAGCCCACTTGAGCTCCCTGGGAAGTCTTGTGGTCAGTTTACGTCTAATGGCTCGTGGATGATTTGGCAAACAGGAAATTAATTTGATGAAATGACACTTTGCCTGAATTTGTAGTAGTGTGGAATTCGGTAAAGATTTTACCCTGTTGTTCTCAGTGCATAACTTTGCTACACGGTAGTCTATTGGGTGTTTTGACAGAATGCCCTTTGTGCGAGGGATACAGAACTTTGCATGCGCTAAGAAGGCTCTGAAAGGCACGTTCTACTTTTTCTAGGTTCAATGATTTAAAAGTCCTAAAGGTCTAGAATGGACAGGAAAATTGCCACTGACCGTTGCAGACTTTGAAGGTAGCAGACTGACTTTGTATGTCACCAAAAAGACATAGGCCTAATTTTCCCACCCTAGAAGTTACGTTTTGGCAGACAGTAAAAGCCTTTAACGGAAGTGCCTATTGAAAAGGACTTCTTGTGCAGAGGCGAAGTGTCCATTGAGGACTTCCTCCTGCATGGGCCTAGAATAACCTGGCAGTTGCTATTAGAATAATGACTACCACCTGCGTGATGTCACATTTTTATGCGACCAGAAAAATCCTGCATTATTAGCCTGGTGCAATAAGATTTGGAATTTTCTTAAGAAATCTTCTTAACATTTGGCCTAAAATTTTGGTGATGCCTTGGTAAAACCTGCATAAGGCCGAGACCCCGCCTCTTTGTAACTTTTCAAACCAAACTTTTCAATTTTTAAGGGGTGTTCAAATTGGATGTGAAATTTTGCTATTGAAATTTGGGGTTAAAACATACAGACATGAGCACGGATGCCAGTAGAAACACTTCACTGTTGACAAACAACTTTTGTCGAAAGCTGAATCATTCAGGTGAGAGGAGTCTGGAAAGCATCTCAACACTGCAGTCAAACGTATCAAGACTGAATCGGGGACCTTTGAGTATGTGTGGGTCTAAAGGACTGTGAGAATAAAGGAGCACTATATTAAATCATCCCCCGGGGCTTGACGTCAAAAATGAAGGCCATTCTATGTCCGTTTATACCTCATCATTAGACATGCTAGTTATATTTTTCATGGGGCCAACGAGTTAAGGTGTGATAATACTTGACAAATGCAAAGTACAACAGCAATTGATGACAGATGTTGTAACGTTTATTCATTGGAACCACGTTGGTTTTTATGTTCTAAGAAGCTACTTCAACTGGAAAGTAAATATTGTACCTCTTATCATAGGGCAAATCTAAAAATCTTTGATAAAGAAATATCTTGCCAAATGCACTACATTGACCCTCACAAGTAGCTACACAATAAAAAATATCCAGGGTTATAACGCTGATGCTTGATTCACTTGTATTCCAGATACATAGTATAACTTTAACAGTATTTCATCTAGTATGTCAACTCAATTTGTACTTCTTTGTCTCTCTCTTAAAGGGGCAACCAGTATTTGACAGAAAATATTAACCTTCAGTTCCACCACCTCATTTCCCCTACTGAATTGACTGTTTACCAGAATATAGATACATTGAAGAAATCTTTCAGGTTAGAGGAAATGTTTATTTTGAATTTATTACTGTTGAATGAAAGTTTCTGAATATTTGCCCACCAAAAACTTCCACTGATGCAAGACTAGACAGCCTCGACTACACTCCAACCAATCAAGATGTAAGATTGTGATCACAGATCATTTTTGATAATTTGAAATCAACTTTTAAAAGTGTAGAATTTAAGCTGGGAGAATATTGTGAAAACAAGCTCTGATTGCCCCTTTAAGTCATTGGCTGCAATTTATACTGTTTCAATTCCTTAACATTGAATCATTCTTTTGGGGGGAAAGAAGGGTATTTCACTTGAGCTGCAGTTGGTAAGACCTGTCATGCTTTATACAATTTCACTTGTATTACCTACATTAAAGGGCCAAACCTCTCACCCCAAACTACAATTTTGGTACCCGGGTACCGATATTCTCAATTGGCTCAGCTCTTTGATTGACAACTAATTCAAACAATGCAGAGTGCCAAAGCTTTATTACACAGCATGAATGGTACTGAGAGTATTTTGATTATATAAATTGAGTTTTTGTATACTCACCCTGAAGCAATAAACTGAGATTGCATCTGAATGAGGATAAATTTCAGACAATTGTGGGACAGGTTTCAGTAAGAAGGTTAGGAGAATCGGTACTGTTTGGGGTGAGAGAACACGTCCTTTAAGAATAAGAACTAATACCATAAACACTTCACGCTTCACAAACAAGATTAAGAACAAAAGATAAAGAACAGAAATGTTGATACTAATAAATATTTCATACATCAGGTAGCTATAAACACTTTCCTAGAAGGTGGGCTTAAACAAGGTGTTCAACAAATACTTCATTCTATTGCACTCACTAATATGTGAAATATTTCTATAACAACACTGTAATATACACATCTGCACACAAAAAGTACCCTTTAGCTGAATTTGATATTTTACAAACAATCAACATTTTATAGATAATTGAAGGAAAAATATATAAGGGACAACTCATTCAGTATTCCTAACCATTAGACTTGACTTAAATTCTACACTTCCTGTTCTGTTCTTGGTCATTGAAATCTGATTTCTCCTATTGAAATTTTTCTCATGTGCAAATACCATTTCTATTTTTAAATCTTGTAAGAGTCCTCATTAAGTTTCTCTGGATAAAGTGGGACCCACACAATAGAACCACTGCTCTTTAATCTTTCAAGAAAAGCAAATGATTTTCAAGATGTTCAGATACATTTGCTGAAATGTCACATCCAGCTTGTGGAGTAGAGGGTTTTTTCTCCTCAAACTACTGAACATTAAATACCCTTCCAATCAAACTAGAAGTGTCAGGTATTAGTTAATTTTGATATTTCCAACATCCATGTTTGCTTGATGGCATTGCTGGGAAAAGGTGGGGGCAATGGTAACACTATATGATGGTTCCCCATAAGTGGGTCAAGGACATTACCTACAGTACTTTTTTAAGAACATTCATCAAAATTTGACATCAGATACAAATAAGGCAACCAACACCAGTTCCCTACTTAAACTTTATCCAGGTAACTACCTTTCTTCTAAAACTATACAGACATTTAGAAAAGGGTAATCATCCCTTCCCCCAACTTTACTCTATCAACCTCTATTCAATTAATGATGTGCATAGGTCTTATGTCAACATTTTAGAAATAAAATTTTCACAATCCACTCTAAAATGCCTCTCTTGATACTGATTCTACAATGATGTCACACAAAACACAACGATCAAAAAGCCTTTTCGTGACTTACACACAAAATAACTGATGCAACAATCGAGACACGGGTTTACCCTCAAAAAAATTGATTAAGTACAAAAAATACCACTGCATAGCTATAAGAAACAACCTTCACATTCAGTTTAGCTTAAAAATTATACCCAATTCAACCTGTATCATATTTTAGGATTTAACAGATTTACAACAGAGTGTGTGATTCCTTAAATTACTTTATCTTTAAACTTAAAAATGTTTAAGCATAAAAATGGTTAAATGAATAGCCTGAAATTTCCACAAAATCCAGGTACATATACTAAAGCTCATGGGGACCTTATATAAATAAGAAGAATTGAAAGGAATACTTTAGAAATCTTTTTAAATTTATGATGTCCAGGAATCATTGCCTATCCAAGTTAAAACTTCTTCCCCATCATCCTGACTTTTCTCTAATGAATAAAGGCAGTAGCTTCCTAAATATTTAATCAAGGATCATCAAGGATCTTTACAAAATGATTCCCATTTTGAATTGGCTGACCTGCTTCCAATTTTTTCCTTGATGACCATTACCAATTTTGGACCAAACAAAAACATTCCAAATTTTTCATGTATTGCAAATATACAATATGAAAACAAAAGAAAGTCCTTACCACTCTGCCTTTCTGCTAAAATTCTTTGCTTAGTTAGTCTAACATAGGTATTCTATCTTTTCTTACTGAAATGACCATTTCTGTTAAAGGGAAACTGAGTGTATGAAAAAGAAGCATCTTTTTCAAAATGTCTGGCAAATTGGTATTGTGTGCAACATAATTTTACAAATACTGCTTACAGGGTGCTCATTCAAAATTCATTCATCTCTTTCAGACCGCTTAATGCAATACACACAAAGAGGGCTTAACCACAGAGAATGACATCATAAGGAATAAATTAAGGAAAAACGCAAATGACCACCAAAGGGAATTAACACTTTCCCTCCACCCGTCAACATCAATTACACTCCAACTTTTTGTGCAAAACAAAATCTATGGTAGAATACAAACACTTGATTGCCCTATCAATATCTCTTGACAAGCAGGTCCTAAATTAGAGCAATAAACTAAATACTGTCTAAGACTGAGTAAATATGGTTGCCAAAACATCTAATGGAGTTTTTTCAAACATTTGATACTAATACTTCCTCTAGAGGGGGCAGCACTTTATTCTCTATTTCCTATCATGTCTCTTGGTATGACAAACAAACATCAGCAGAGAAGGTGAAAACATCCATTAAAGTACTTCACTGACAGTGAAACAAAACAGAAGGAACCGATGGGTCCTCCTACAATTCAGCTCCTCCTCAAGGGGTTGAATTTTTTAGTAGGGGTAGTTATCCTCAAATTCAAGGCCAGGTATAGGGTTACCATACTCATCTACTGGTATGGGGTAGCCATCCATGGACATCCCGTAATCATCCTCCCTATAACTGTAAAAGGAAAAAACGGAAAGAAGGAATTAAGATACAAATGAACTTCGGCTTTAATGTTTGCTGTGCCAATAAATACTTAAGGGGGTTTAACCAAAAAATCACTTTTAATTTTGAAACCAATTAATCAACATGTTGACAACATTTTCATACATTTTGTTTACAACTTAGTCAAATCAATCCTTTAAAGGGTCAGCTGCTTTGGGTCAATATCAGAGCAAGTTTATGTTAGGAAGCCTGCAAATTTACATTACAGTGTTAATGCAAAACTGCTTTGATCTGTCTGCATTGAGTAGCACAAAACAACATATTGCTACATTTCTGGGGGTAAGAGGTTGGAGGTGAGGGGAAATCTCTGATTAAAAGGGAACAAAGGCGCAAACAAAATTACAGAGCAATGTCTTTTACACAGTTGCCTTGAATGCTCAATCATGAGGAATGTGTCTTCCTCTCCTGTATGTGATACAAGTTTAACCAGAAAGCCAAAAGGCTTAGTGATTCCTTGCCACTGAAATGTAAGGCTTTTTTTCACGTTGACAGCACTCCATATTGTTTTTCAATTGACAGGGATCCGTAATGTGCCCACAAAGTACACACGCAAGGCATCCAAGCTTCCTACATTGAGATCCCCTTGCCCCATATGAACCCAAATGACATCTGACCTCTACCAAAAACTATTGGTTCCATTGACAAGTATCAGGACCCTACAAGTTACCTTTCTTGTAAAACTGTGCAAGCAAGCATGTCAGGCTTTGACCCTGCTGACTTTAAATGACCTTTGACCTTCATGCAAATCAAATGGGATCATCTTCTCAATACAACCAACCTACACACCCAAATATGAGCATAGTCACATGTACCTTTCTTGAGATATTGTGTTCAAAAGGTTTTGACCATTAGACCTCTTGTGACCCCAAATGACCATTGACCTCCACAAAAAGTGTTACAGATCGTCTACTCAATGAGACCAACCCACAACGGAAAGATGAGCATAGTCACATGTACCATTCTTGAGATATCGTGTTTACAATGTTTGACTTTTTGACCTCTCGTGACCTAAAATGACCCTTGACCTCCACCAAAAATAACAGGGATCATTTACTCAATATGGCCAACCCACACACCAAATAGGAGATTAGTCACACTTACCTTTCTGGAGATACTGTGTTTACAAGCAATTTCTAAGGAATTTACCATTTGACCTCTTGTGACCTCAAATGACCTTTGACCTCCACATAAATCAATAGGAATCATCTACACAATATGCCCCACCTACACACCAGGTAATGAGCATAGTCACATGTACCGTTCTTGAGATATGGTGTTTACAAAGTTTTGACCTTTTGACCTCTCAGGATCCCAAATGACCTTTGACCTCCACCAAAAACAATAGGGATCATCTACTCAATATGGCCAACCCACACACCACATACAAGATTAGTCACACTTACCCTTCTTGAGATATCGTGTTTACAAGCCAAAGCGTCACATACAAACACACACACACATACACACGACGTCACCATCGCATAGATTCCTTGCCTGCCTTCGGCAAGGAATAAAAATATTGACAAAATGGAGGACACCCAATTATAGTATTTGAGAAGTGCATGAGGTGTACATTCCAAAGCGCTTCCCTCATGCTTCTCCTTAACAAAGTGTAACCTATTTGTCAGTAGGGCTGTGACGGTTAATCGGTTAACCGATTAACCGACCGACTCGTCGGTTACTCGTGCGTCATTCCTCTTCATAGATTAACCGTTTTTGTATTGCCAATAACTCAGTTGCCGCGGGGTGGCTTTGTTGGTAAACTGTTTCACAAACATCGCGCAACAAACAGTGTCAGTTTCTCACAAATTATCGCTCGAACAATAACTGTAAAAACGGTTTTAAAATCGGCCGTTCGATTGAACGGATTAATTCCGCGGCAGCTCCCCGAATTAAGTACATTATGATGAGTGACAAGTGGCGCACCCATTGTTACTTTCGTAGGCAGAACTTCGCGTGCTCGTCTCCTAATCCCTTCAATAGCAACACCCAAGCACAACTTTAGAAATTATAGCGGCATGTTTCAGAGGTTACCAAGCGAAAAGAAAGCCACAAGACAAGCAGGAGCTGTAACAAAAGTTACCAGGCCCTGTATTTCTATGGCAATAAAACCTCCGCGAGACCATGATTAGGCACAAAAGTATATTTGAATAAGCCTTCCCACTGTAGCTAATCGAAATATTTTATCATGCTACACCTCCGTAAATTTCATTATTTTTCATTGTTAGTAGCAGTATTTGGGAAAAATTTAACCCGTAAAAATACGATCGTTAGCACCAGATAATTCCCGCCATTTTGTTGTTTGCCCAATATCATATAAAATGGAACATTCCATGTTGACTTTTATGAATATGCATACGCAGTTCTTTGAACCGACTGGGTCGAAGTTGCGATAATGTACTGTACTGTAGAAGTCAACCCTACGATGCACGTAAAAGTAACGATCTTATTTTTAGCGGTCTTGCACAGCAAAAAAATGGACTCGATTAACGTTATCTTATGGTTTCTTTCTGATATAAATATCCCCGTAATTTTGCCACTTCTTGTCCAAACCTTACCGTCTTGTTTCAAAATAATCAGCAAATGAAATGCACTTAAGTCAGACCCCCGAAAAAATCCAAGTACGCAGAGATTTGAGCTGCAGTTTCTTGGTGAATTTAGCACGGGGCTTGGCCGGCTGCACAGGCGGGCTATGTAAGCCTGGGACGTGCGATCGTCATAACGTAGACTTGGCCAAGTCTCTCGTGAGTGTTCCACGGGGAGTTGACAATTTTCTCTTCAAAATCCCCCTACTGCAGCATAGCACAGAATATCGTATTTTCCTTTTATCTAATACGCCCTCTATAGGTCTATTAATTCTATCATTTCTCAACGAGAGACTTGGGACAATTGGTTTCTATGACGTCATACTAATGAGGCTATTTATTATTCATCTTTAAACTGTATCAGCACTACCAACCAATCAGCATTCCCAAATACAAACTTTAGTATCGCCCAATTGAAGGTTTGTATAGAAACGTGAGTGAATAACATTAAAGACTCTGATCATACCCATAATAATTAAATATTTAAATATATCTCAAATTATCGTTTCTTAAATATTTCAGCGTATAAGGAGAAATTAAATTGATATCTCTCGTGGTAAAACGAAAATGCGGTCGCTCTTTATAACCTTGAAAAGTAGTATCGCCTTCCATTGAGGCGTAGCAGAAAACGCAATGTTTTTGAGCCCGTACCATAGCGGAATACTTCTAAAATGGGAAATTCGCATGATGTAAAATAAGTGGTACAATGTATGTGACAATTCGACCTATCCTGCGGGCAAGGAATCGGAGTTTACAGCGACGTAACACATTGAATTAGTACTTGAAGCAATTATGCGAATTGATTACAGACACTAATCATTGAACTGTTATTGTCAGATTGTAGTCCACAAAAAATGAACAGTATTGCAACGAACGAAACCGTCTGAATCCAAAAAAGTACTCAACTGAGAAGTCAAATGGGTAGGAGAAGAATATGCCGTTATTTGATGGATGAAGGACAATTTTGCCCTCAAACCTAAGGGGATATGTCTTTAGTCTCATCTCCTTACTTCCCCGCCAATGGTCCCCCATCCTTGACCCATCCTTGATACTATTGTAGTAGTAGTCAGGCGCATAGCCAGGATTGTGTCATCGGGGGAGGGGGTTGGTGTCATGGGGCACTAAATGAGGGAAGAATAGGGAGAAAAAACCGTTATTTTAGGTGTTTTTTGCATTGCAAGGTTCTGACCCCCCCCCCCCCACCCCGGGGCTATGCCATGCACTGGCAGCGGTGGTGCTAGACTGTCAAAACTGGATGGGGTGGGGGACAAATAAAGGGCACAGGATAATGTTGGGGGAAAAAATTTTGGACACAGCTCCAAACAGAATACAGATCCCAAAGCATTCATTCCCATTCAGGCTGGAGGTAGGCATGTTCAGGGGGCGAAAACCCAAAAGCTTGCAAGGATATTTCTCAGTATGAAAAATTAGATCTGGAGAGGTATATTATTTATATTTTTCTGTGTACTCAATTCTTAACTGACCTAAGTTGGGGAGGGACACAGGCCAAAATTTTGGGAAGGGGGACAAATAATGCATGCCTGGGTTGGCTCCTCTGCAGCTGCACCAATGGGTGTTAACTCTTTTCATGTGGGCCAATTTCACCTGGGATTAATAAGTGGCCTTTTTATGATAGCCCACTTCACTGATATAAGAGAGCTCTGGGGCAAACAACTGATACGTGGGGAGAATATGGGTCAGCTGCCCAATTAATATCCCTACCTGTGAGCTACCCACATGGTGGCCTTGTTAATCTAATATAGTTTTGTTACCTGTAATATGCGTTGGTTCCCCGTGGCATTGTTCCCCTCATATTTTTAAGTGCATGCCCAATAACCATATCTCTAACCCAAACCCCTATTATCCCAATGAGTTGATTGGTTGGGGAGCAGTGAGTGAGACATGGGACTTTTGAGACAGTGGACCAAAACGAGATGGAATATATGAAAGTGGGATTTATGAGACATGGGAACACTATACCCTATGTGATAAGGTAGAAATAGCCATCCATCTTGTAGAGTATTGACCACAGTGATTCTTTCATACATCCAGCAGCACTAACTAGGTATGACACTCAATTCAATATAAACATGTGTTTCATTTGAATCTGATAATTTTTATTCCTCCTTTTACTGATTGCTGCCAGTCTCAAACAATGATAAGTAGCATAAGACAAGACATGCATAGACTACTGAAACAGTGATCCAAGCTCTGAGAAAGAGAGAGATTAACATGGGTATTTTGCAAATCTCAGATTATGTGTCATGTGGGAGGCACGGCTCGATTTTCTTGGTTGTGCGATTGTCCGGGACAACTAAAGTTCCATAGGGACAACCAAAAGGTGGAAGAATTATATTCCAGCAGCTTGCTTTTATCTGAATGAAGAAGTATGTTGTACATGCTGACTGATCAACTCGTTGCAAAATTTTCCATCATAGTTTCACACTTCAAGTGCCTTTGTCTTGCAAAAATTCTATCATTTCATTCTTCCAGACCATTTATACATAAACGCAACTACTGTTTTGTGCTGTAATTGGTCAAAAAATGTTTTGGACACAAAATGTTTTGGACAGCCAAATTTTCTTAAGGACAACTAAAAATATGGAATTGGTTGCCCAAGGACAACCACAAATTTTTCTGAAAATCGAGGCCTGAAGGTAGGCCTTTACCTTCCCAGGACCATGAAGAACAAAAATATCTTTTCTCAGAGAAGCAATTCATAATTTTAAATCCCACCTGTAACCTTACATCACTTAAATTAAACACTGTATCTGCATGGCCTGTCTGGTTGCAGTTTTATGGAGACCTAGGTCTCTACCCACCCCCCCACCTCACCCTTAAAAAACTAAGTTGTCCCTGAAACCATTTGCATAAGCCTGCCACTTGTAAGGCTTTGGCTGAGTTTACACTGCCTCAAGAGGTTATGGAATGTAGAACTAGACTGTAGTAATGCAAGTTCTACAGGTACTTACCTGCAATGATTTTTAACAAGGCTGCATGTGCTATGCATTACAGTAGTTGTAATCCTCCAATTAAGTTACCTGTGATGATGGGATTATTGCTAATCCGAAGTGATCACCCACACACATGTCAGAATGATGCTCAGTTACAGATGGTAATGTATAAAGTGTCTCTCCACTTGTCATATTTGTGCAACACTTGCCAGATTCTTTTCCATCACCCTACCCACAAACACACAAAAATCCAAGTACACAAAAGTATTGCAGAGGCTAGTAGTGGTATGCCGTGTATACATCATACAAGGGTGCTGAGAAAATATCCCATAATTTGCACTTAGCTCCCCCTATACTTTCTCCCCCAACCCTCCACAAAAATGCTCCTTAAACCAGTGAGTTGCTATCATCATACCACATTTGTATGCAGTGCAGGCCTCAATAAGCTCAATAGAACTGGAAACATTTCTCAATTTCTCAATCTCAGGAAGCTGTATACTACTATAAGACTTCTACAGTTGTTGAAATCATCATGCATTACATCACCCACCTCTATTAATAAAGAGTTTGTACTCATTGTACCCATGGAAGCAGCTTACTTTATTAAGCAAAATAAAAAAAATCAACAAAATTCCTGCACTGTAAATCATACTGATTGTTGAAAGCATCTCTTCTGTGAACAGCTACAGTAGTCCTTGTTTTTCTACTACAGCAGCAGTTGAAAAATATTTTCTTTAATGTTTAATTGGTAGGTCCCTGTTTAAAATGTAACTCTATATGTACCAGTTATTGCTTTGGAAGACATGTGCATATACCAATCACGACAGTCAATGATAATTTCAGACTGTTCTCTAATTAAACACCACAGTTGCACCAACTGGTTGTACTGGTACTGGTATCAGATGATTGTCAAGTGCAGTCTATCTCTCTTTTCAAAAATTGCAATGAAATATTTTCCAGGCCACAGATTTTATTTACATAGTTCATGTAACCACTCATTCCATGTAAAATTGGAGTCAAGATACTGTAGGTTTTCAACACATACACTATACATTCCATGCCTAATATACTCCATATACCGTGCTAAGCTTGGTGTTAAATGTTTAATGTACTGCATAGCCTGGTTGCCTGCTGACTCTGCCAAAGATGGTGGCTTTGCAGTATGTACAGTCCCACTTACTCCAATGGCTCAAGTTCTGTGAAAAAGAAAAATGAAGGAGAATTAAGTACACTTTAAAATGTTCATACCATTCACACTTGAAGCAAATATTCCACCAAGGAGACTTGATGGAAACACTGCACGATGAAACATGCAGTGCTACAGCACTAGCGCGCTAGCACGTCTGATGACCTAATTTTTTTCTCAGATAAGTACAAGAAAATAACACACATTTAGCCTGGGCTACCTCGAATTTATGGTATCAAAATCTTGTATAGTCTTCAAGTTGTACCATATTCTTTGTGTAGATATTCACATTCATAAAAAGCACAACCAGTGCAATTTACTCTACTGTAGCTGTTCCTGAAGTTACAAAATATAGGCAGTGCAGTAGGTCTACATATGAATGCTCATTTATTGTAAATTATGCTAGGGCTAAAAAGTAGCAGTTGTACATTTCATAAAACTTGTCAAGTGATCTTTCAGTGCCTGGGTAATTAAAGGCCCAATTTTCTCATCCCAAACAGTACCAATTCTTTTACTGTAACCTTCTTAATTAAGCCCCACCCACAATTGTCTAAAATTCACCCTCATCCAGACACAATCTCATTTTATTGCTTCAGGGGGAAAAGAAAGCTCGATGTATAATCAAAACACTATCAGAACGGTTCATGCTGTGTAATATAAGTTTTGGTTCTCTGCATTGTTTGAATTAGCAGTAAATCAAAAAGCTGAGCCAATTGAGAGTTTCTGTTACCCTATACTACAAGTGTAGTTTCGGGTGAGAGGATTGTTCCTTTAATTTCCTGGTTTTCTGCAGGATTGACAATCCCTCATACAGTAGCACAGTGCTACACCTAGCTTGCATAAAGCAAGCAAAACTAGTCCCTTCTGCAGGGTTCCTCTAAAATGTATGCATGCAACTCTCTGACTAAGTAAAAGCCTGAACAAAGTTGTAAGCAAGTTTAAAGAATTGTTATAATGAAACCCCTGGGTAGAATTGGGGGAACCTGAATTGTGCAAGGCCAAGTAGAAAATGCTTTTTACCTTATGGGTCTGGGACAATTGATTTTGACCTACGCAGCTACCAATGCCCCAAGTCCTGTATGTTGTGGTGCTTATAGCTGTCAACTAAAAGGGCCTGGCTGCAATAATCTTGCAATGTCATGAAGATTTATGCACTTATCAATTGCAACACTGACACCCCCTAGACCTGGGGATGGTCGGGTCTTGCCCGGGAACTTTATTTTCGAAATTGTTAAAACCCCACACAGAGCCTGGCCATATCCAAGCTGGGTTGGGTATACAATGATCGAGGGTAAATCCCCTGCCAAGTCCCCACTGTCAGCTAGGCACGATGCATATCACCAGAAAAAGACCTGCCAGATTAGCCCGGCCTTCGGATCCAGACTGATGGAGTGAAATCCTAGCACACTCAAGTCTCGGCCGGGTGGGGACAAAATGACTATGAAATCCGTCCCCAGTCAAATCCCACCCCTGGGTCTAGGAGACTAGGCTGGGGTCGAAGTTGCAATTGGTAAGTAGCCGAAATGCATTAGTTTACCTCAATTATACCAGCATGCTGGATATGTCTTCTTCAATTTGCAGACTCCCTGTAGTTCCCCTTGCCGTCCTCTGTGCTGAACAGTGCCTCATCATATTCATTAATCATAAGTTATAAAGTTGTGAAATTCTTCTGCTACGCTTGCATATGTCCAACACGGTCAAACTTCGTTATCATTGCAGAGCACTAACGTTAGACACATCAACAGCCCACTTGATAGAATATTTTCTAACTCACACACTGTCTATGCAGTGTTTACGAAGTAACGTTGTTGTTAGATCTCGTAGTATGTACTTATACTGTAAGAGTCATTGCCTTCTCTGCGCTTCGTGTAACTCAACCGCTAAAGGTGGTCGATCGATAAATTTACTTCTTAAATCCTGCCGGTAATCAAACTCCGACGTCTTCTTGGTGTCCCAATCATTAATAATGACTCTTTCTAAACCCCTGCGAATGTCTTTGGGAATAATTTCAAATGTTATTGCAAAGAAAATAGTCGCTTCATCGGTACGGTAAGGGCTCTACATTTGTCAACTGCTAGCACTGCTGGCTGACAGACAGATATGAATGACAAGGTCATGTGACGTAATGTATGTTTATTCATATCATGATTTACAGACTGTCAACTTTGATTGGACTAGATATTGAGAAACTACTACATATTATTCATCTTAATGAGGGATGAATAAAGTAAAGGAATAACATAAAAATTATGACGTCATAGAAACCAATTGTCCCAAGTCTCTCGTTGAGAAGCGATACCTTTACAGACCGATAGAGGGCGTATTAGAAAAAAAGGCAAATACGGTGTTGTCAGCTCCCTGGGGAACACTCACGAGAGACTTGGCCAAGTCTAGTCATAACGCAAACTCAATGAGGAAATTCGTTCGGAGGTCTGGTATTTTCACACACTAAATCACATAGGCGATGGGGCGAGTTGTGATTGGCTGGCTCAGAATCAACGTATTTGAACCAATCACAATGCAGAGGCAATTCAAATTTTGCAATAGATCGTGTGCATATGATGTCACCGAGCAAAACATGGTCCCTTGTTTAATGGTAAAAACGGATACGCACGCAAGTCTACTGCATGCATGGGACCACGTGCTCAACAGTAGGAATGCTGGGAATTCCTTAATTTATGCAGGAAAATAGGGCTTGGTTGTGCTGTTTGCGGCTGGTGGGCCGTTTACAGTGCAATTGTACAGATCGCTACTATGACACACACGTGAGCGCTGTACTTGTATTGAACACTGCATCGCAAGCAAGCTGCATCATAACAGCGGTGTGGGAGTGTTTCATGAAATAACTGACAATATAACATAGGGTCAGGCGGGAATACAACAGTTGGTGGAATGTTAAAAAGTGCACGTGGTCTGAAGAAAGCTTCAGTAAATGCGGGATCGGTTTTTACTGTAAAAAGATGATATAAACTCAGCCCAAAATACCAACATTTTTGCCACATACTTACATGTGCGAACATGACTTACGGTGCCATTTTAGACTTGCACTTTCCTGTACAAAAGTGATGGCGCTCTCTGGAAATGTTGACTTTTTGTTGTTGTGTGAACATTACGTCATATTCGGTTAAACGGTTAACCGCCGGTTAATAAAATCGGTTAAACGGATAGTGAATTAACCGAAAATGCACAGCCCTATTTGTCAGATAACCCTGCTTTGTCAGCAGTCTACTCACTTGACCACACATTGGGCTTTACAACATGCATTTGTTTGAACAAGATGTGCAGAGTATGAATTTGAGGAAATGCTGTCTCAGTTTGTAGTTTTTTGAAAAGCAAAAAGCCTGCCAATTGGCAGATATATGAGTATCTCCAAGAACACAGCATGTCTTCAATTATTAATTACTGAAATTTTGTTCTTATTTCGTCCTACTATGGTACTAAAATGATATGCTTCCCACCAAGTGTTCCCCACACCACAGTTCACACATTCCTACAATTGATGACATTTCTCACTTACAAACAATACAAATTCACATTCTCTCCCAACAGAAGTAAGTGTGTAAAACCACTCACCACAACTTTCCATTTCATGATCAACCCTTTGTTGATTTTTATTATCTAAAATTCAATGCATTCTACTTGGAATAAAACCTAGACAAAAATAATTAAAAAGTTCATACTGCACAAAGTTAAGGTCGCATTTTTGTATGACTTCTACAACTTTTCCAAAATTTCAAAGGGTTCAAAGGCCTTTAAAGCAGAAAGCAGTGCAAGTTCTGAATAGAAAATCTACAGAAAAATATTGTAGAAAGACAGTGTCCCCCTCCACTTCAGAAATTTCTTTCATTTGAGAGTGATCAAGATGGTAAAAGGTTAAAACATTTGACCCAAAGTGACTTTACAAATTAGGTAAAAAATATAATTTGTAATGCTGATTCTTAGCTTATTTATTCAAGGGGAGAGGGATATCATTAAAAAAAACAACTGTAAAGATAAAGCTATTCAAATTTTCTGTGTTCAACATTCTGCTGTGTTGTTTGAAATTTGTTTAATAAATGCAGTCTATTAAAATCACTGAGTGGAGAACCTGATATTCCGTTACTTTTTCAGCCTGTGCATCTGCTATTTTTTCAGCCTGCCTATCTGTTACTTTTTTAGCCTGCGAATCTGTTACTTTTTCAGCCTGTGTATCTGTTACTTTTTCAGCCTTTGTATCTGTTACTTGTTCAGCCTGTGTATCTTTTACTCTTTAAGTCTTTTAAGTCTGTGTGTGTGTCTCTTAAAACACATAACCCATTGAAATGAAGACTCCATTCAAAAGTAAAGGTATAATATATATCCAGCAGTATTTGTAAAGTGCAGAAATATTTAACAGGACTACACCAAGACTCCAAAACCAAAATCTGAACTGAGTGGATAAAACATCAAATAAACCATCCTGTTAAAAGATTGATAAGTGTTTATAAGTGTCAAGTAGCAGACACTCAGGTAGACATTAAAACAAGTTTCACTGTGAATCTTTGGAGAGGACATTTATGTCATGAGAGGGAAGGGGGATGGAAGGAAACAACAGAGCAGGGTGGCTAGGGTGGTTGCGCCAAGGAGAAGGAGGCACGATGCACACACAGATGACTGAAGCTAAGAAACTTATTTTGAAAAGAATGAAAGGATGGAGGGAGCAAAAATTTCTACGAACATGACTTAAGGATAATTCCAATGAAATCTACTCTACAAATCTGAATTGTTAAATTTCCTAGATTTTTCAAGTAAGCAGAAATCAACATCAGTTGGGCACAATTTGAAGGGGAATTTGTCACAAGTTTCTCCACCAGCAAATGTGCCAACCATTAGTTGAACCCTTTGACCTGGATGATAACTGCATGCGATTAATTCTTCTTACCTTGCGATAGCTATTCAAAGTATTACAGCTAACAGCACCAAGCATAATAATGTGCAAAGAACAGAAGGCAGCAAGAAAGGTGAAGAGGAGTTGCAAAACAAAGTTTAAACCTTTGCTTCGCATGGTTTCTTTTGCTGTGAAACCAGAATTTACTATTGCTACATACGTGCAGCTGCAAGCAGCAACAGCTCCTTATAATAAAAATACAGTGTTTAATTGTGTTCTGGACACAGAATGCATTAGGATAACTTCTCTGATGCTCCCAAAACCTGGATTTTGAGGCCTTTTTCAGGGTGTTCCCACTTCATTAATTGGACATTAAGATAAAGACTCCCTGGCCCAGTGCACCATAAAATTGTGCAAAGGATGCCAGAAGACTCTTCTCCATGATGATGTTGTGTGACTACATGAAGAAGCTTTGTGCTGTTATCTCAGTGTAGTCAGTAATAGGGCAGAGTGGTCAGTTGGACATGAGAGAATTATTTACACTTCACCTAATCAACCATGAAGGTGCTATATGGAGAGCATCAGGCTAGACTTCATCATGGGGCTTGGAGAGGAGAATATCTGCACCCTCTTGAGGGATAGCAAATGCAAATATGGCTGCCTCCTTACAAAAAACTTACTGAAGTATTCAAAGAGCCGGTATACTGTGTATATAATGCATGCATGCATACCTCAGAATGGAGGGATCGACCATCTTCAGTAGCAAAAGGGTTAAACTATCTAGGAGTTGTTACCCAAATGGGGATTGTACAGAAAGTTAAATATATGCTTAATTAAATCCCTACGTGAAGGGCAAAACATCTACATGTATTAGCTGGTGAGCAGGCTTTAAACAAGGAGTTTGGTCCTTAAATTTCATTTTTTTCACACTGCTTTCTATCACTTGGCATCATTATTTACATAAACAAACTGCTAAATCTGGAATAATGGTTTTATGTGAAAAATGGTACTTCCAACATTTTCATGACATGGATGTTAACCTCAAAACAAATTGGACCATTTAAGAAAAAACAGAAATAATTATGCCCCTACCCCATCTACAGGAACCATATGCAAATGAGCTAAAGAGACAAAAATTTAAATCTTTCACATCATTCTAAGTTTCTGTAAGTTTCCTGAAATAACCTGACAAATTCTTTGTTTGACAAAACTGTGCTCTTTTTAGTGATGCCAAGTGACACTAGTGAGAAAATATAAATATTGTTCTAGCAAATGTCAAGGCAAGGGATAAAATTACTACAGTTTTTATCAAGATGCAGGAGAAAATAAACTTTTTTTCTTAACCTTCTAATCCAACTATAGTAGTTCTTACAGAGAAGAGCAAAATAATCCAAAGATTGCCACATAACCCAGTAAATTGGAGAACACCACCTGAAAGGAAGTGAAGTCAAGCTTGCCACTGTGTTTATGTTTACATAACAACTCCCTGGAGCAACTTGTAGTCTAGGGTTGTTCCTAAGACCACCATTATCATGACCACCTTTCATAATTGAAACAACAAACGATATTAAACACACTTTAAACCATCCACCAACACCCATGGCTACCCACCATTAAAAGATTTTATCTCCTTCTACCTGTTCGCTTTATGCCTAATATTTCCTGTATTACTTTCATGTAGATCCAAACAGTAAGCAATAACTAAGGGACAATTTCAACTACAGTATGAAACCTCTTTTTGCAAACTGTACTGTACCAAATCAGATGCAACGAATGCAGCATACAGGGCCTGTAGAGGATACCCCACCTTAAACTTCCTCCTCCCCCATATTTTGTACCAAGATTACACTTCTTTGGTATTATCATTGTGCATTACTTTCTGTAATAATATCATTGCAGAATGTAATGGGCAATACATTTCAGTGACATACACCAGCATTTCATTAAAAAATGGAGCAGACTGATTCTATGAGGGTAAAAATTGCACTTACAACTGCCAAATGTAAAAGGGGTGCCATGTGACAGGTGAGGGAAAACTTGAAATACAGTTGAATCAGAGTTGTCCAACCTTTTGTAGCTGTAGGCCACATGCAATGATTATGAAGGACCACGGGCCACATGCTATTGAGAGGGTTGTAGCTGCAAGGGATGGCCAGAGACTAAAATGACCTGCACTGGCTTTTGCCAACCCCACTCGAGCTAAAATGAAATCCTTCTGACACTCACAAATTCACTGGCGAGGAATTTATCTCCAAATCTCTGTCCAAGATAATTACCAGAAACCGTGTACTGTACTACTGCTTAAATAATAGACTGGGGAAAAAGACACAAGATATGCCATTTCCTCCCACCTGGTTATCATTTTTTTGTCAATTTTTTTATACATGCTCCAGACTAACTGATTGTGGTGCTATGTCTAGAGTATTCCATGTGATTTTCCTGCCACACTCAGATCTTTCTTGGTACAACCCTGCATGCTACTGTATATTGGTTTCTTTCAATTTTTTGTCTGAAGCCACGGGCAACAAAATGCAAAATACTAGAGTACACTATTGTATAATGTCTAATGAAGAACTTCATTGCACATTTACTAGAATTGCAGCCAAAAACTATGCAAGCGCATACCCAGAGAACAAAACTTTGGGGTTACCAATATCTTCCTTGGCACATTGCAAAATTGCCAACAATTGTCTGTATATAGTGTGCATTGAGTCATGAATAGACAACCCAGAGGTCCTCTGTCCAACCTTAGTTGGTGGATCAAAACATAAAACTGGCAAAGGGAAACTTAACACACCTATTAGTCTGCATTATCAAAACATGGGAAAACGATAGTGCACATGGAGAACCACACAGTTTGTGCATTTTTACAAGAACACACAAACGGACATTAATGATATTATTAAAATGCAGCAGTCTTATAGAGAAGATTGGAATGCTTGATCCCACACCATAGCAGACTAAAGTCCATCAATGTATTTGCTAACTGACAAATTTTGCACTTAAGATCATTTCTGACAGCCAATGCAACCTTGCAATGGGTCTGAACTTGGCCCATGGGCAAAGGTTGGACTACCTTCTATTAGATGGTTTTTGCTGTCTGGCAATCAAATAAACTAGATTTGTCGTTGAGCATCCTTAGGATCATCTAAAATCAAGAGAAAGTGGGGAAGCAATGGGGCCTTAGATTCAGGGAAGTTCCCCTCTCCCCTCTCCACCTGCATTTGCCAGGTGCAGATGCAAGGGGGGAGGGTTGCTTTTACAGTCTCAGCCGTTCCTTTTTTGCAACATCAACAATAAAACATACAGGAAATTAGCAGTAAAACTCCCTCACACCCCTGCTTTCTCTTAGGTCGGCCCCCCTTTTGGAATGTCTTGATCTGCGCCTGTTTGTCATTCAGTCATTTCCCGTAAGAAGTTGCAGTAGCTGTATCATGCAAAAGGAGGGACAAAAAATTTATTACAAAAGATCACCTTCTAGTGAGAAAGAACATGCAAAAAGGTTACTGTAAATCTTTACACATGCTACTCGAGAAGAGAGATGCCATCTTGCTACCTTCAAAGGAACCTTGAGGAATGACAACAACAGGGTAAATACAACAGGCAACAAAAATGCATTTAACTGCAGAAAATATATACCAACCAATAAATCACATGGAGCTATATGTTGGGAAAATGAACAATAAAATGAACAATTAGTTTATATTGACCAACTTCAACTAAAGTAAATAAAATTCAGAAAACTTCAAAATTAGGTGGCAAATACATTTACACTTCAAAGACGAAAATTTAAAATCAGTTTACAATAAACAGCACCGTAACATACTTTAACACTAGCTATCACCAACCTCTGCCCTTAGCAAACCCTCCCCCCATGATGCTACCACTATTTTTCCTCCCAACCAATTTGTAGTTAAATCACATGTTCTTACATGTGCCCTGCAAAATTTTTGGTACAATCAACAAATTTTGGTCGTGAGGGAAAAAAACTTGAAAACTTTAAAAAGAATGGTCCCAAACCAAATTTATGCTTGATATATTCAAGAGGAACATATTCTAAGCATTCTGGTAAAAATTTCATTCATTTTTCATGTTCCATTCTCAAGATATTAGCAATAGAAGTTGACAAATTTTCAATGAAAAGTGAACCTAAAGGCCTGTATACACGAGCAACATTTGTATTAAAAAAATTCTCAAAACACTTCACCTGCAACAAACCCAAAACATGTTTGTTTTTGGTTTGTTGCACAGTGTAGACAGGGTATACAGCATGTTTTGAAAATGTTTTGGAAATGTTGCAAAAGAAATGTCCTGTCAATTCTTTTCAAAACATTCTCAAAACATTTTTAAAATTGTTTTCAAATTGTTTTTACTCTGTCTACACTGTGCAACAAACCAAAAACAAGCATGTTTTGGGTTTGCTGCAGGTGAAGTGTTTTTGAGAAGTTTTACAAATGTTGCTCGTGCTTACAGACCTTAAGGTACATGAAGTTATTAAAACCCCAATGCTCAGGATGCACTAATGGTATTTATATAAGCCTTTTGTTGCATAAAATTGGTGGTAAATTATATACAAACCATTGACCGACAATGTGAAGTCATGACATCACACCTGCTTGCTTAAAGTTCATTTTATGTAGAACATTTGCTGCATTCAATCACTAAGACAGCTGAACATGGGAAATGATAAAACTTTCCCCAGAATGCTAGGAATATGTTCCTCTTTAACATATCAAAAGTAAATTTGGTCTTGGACTATTCTTTTAGGACTGCAACTTGAAATATTCAAATTATCACTTTAAAGGTCAAAAGATTTATTTTAGCACATACCATTAACATATGCTATAATTCCATTTCAAACCACACTGTCTTACCGGGATGTTCATTTTTTTTTAACCTTAATTTTAGGAACTGCGCCAAGGCAAATACCTACAGCAACTTTTTCACATAAATTACGCATTAAATAACAATTTGAAAAGACGCACTTTGTGAATCTAAGGTAACTAATTTAAATCCTTTAGGCTCACATCACTCTAAATTGCATTTTAATCATTACAATTAGCTCGTGGTAATGCCCAACAACTTCCTCTTGTTAAAACAAGAGTTCAAATAAAATGGCTCTGACAGACATTCTCATAGTCAGTCAAGTCACAAATACTGTAACCTTCATGCTGTGACCTTTTGTATAAAAGTCCGCCTCCCCATAATTTCAACTTTTGCCTGTCTTGAGACAGTCTCACAGACATGTTTATCACATTACATACTACTGTATTAACGTTTCCAGTTAAGCATGTGTTTAAAAAGCAATTCCACCACACATGGTAAGGATATTACTTTTACACTTCTAGGAGAGCTCAGACAAAATATTAAAATGAGATTAAAATCTAAGTGTGGTATTGAAGTGTTCCCAGTTAATTTCAGCACTATGAGGTCACATTATTTACACACAAGTTTGTTTTATGTTAAAAACACACAAACTGACGGACACAAAGCTCTGCCAGAGAGAGCTTAGAAGTCATTTGTACTCCCTGAAGCCTAGATTGCCACCAACAATAGTACCACAAGATAGCGAGCAGATAATTTACACCTTTCTATCAAAAGCTACAGCCCACTTTGTCCTTTAGACAATCATTAAACAAAATTTCACTGAAGGTTACGGTATACATTGATTGACCACATACAGTCCTGGGTTTTTAACGTTTCAATCTTGTTCATTCATTGTTTCTGATTAACCACATTTGTACTTATAAGTATAAAGATTACCCTTAATGACCATTGAAAAATGTTCTTGAAAAATTAACAAAGTATGCCATTGTACAAACTTAATGTAATAACACTCTCTATTAACCTAAAATTTATAAATATTTATGTGTATTAGGTTTGGCAAAAATTGTGATAACATTAGAACTTTAGCAGTCTAAACAATGACAGCAGCTAAGACTTTGAGATTTAAGTAGAAGGAAATGACGTAATGCAATAATCCCTCTAGGATATATAACCAATCCCTTCTATCAAATAAGCTGTAATATTTGATTTTTGAAATGTCAAATAACACACATCACTCATTACAGGAGTTACAGACTCTCACACTCACTACTAATGGTTCAACAAACGCAAGAAAACTGTCACTAGCTTATACTTGCTATATTCCTTAACATCTTGACCATCAAATACTTCATGCACCTTGGTTTAAAAAAATATCTGGCGTACTTTCCATTATTCCATGTGCCACTTGCTTCCCTTCCAACAGCAACACAGGTACAGTATGACTCAGTGCGAGTCCCTTCTTTAGTTGCCTCTTAACATGTGCAGGAGATACCCCTGTACCTTGGGAATATTCAACAACCCCTAGCCCACAGGAGAGGTGAAAAACCTTTCAAAACTCCTTTCTCCTTACAAACAGAGCTCTTTTCCAGGCAAAAAAGTAAGGTTAGATGACAAGATATCTGTCATGCACTGTTTAAATATTGTTGTTGAAGTAACCGGGCAATTTGTTTTACATTCTGTTTCTTCTCATTCTAATTACAAGTCCTTGCTATTTTAACCAACCTGTTCCTAAACAGTTCCTGCCAATAAACCATCTTTCAAGAGTTTCATATATTCATTCATAGTAAGTGCTAATCCTTTCAATTTTATTGGACCATTACCGTCAGGTGGCCACGCACTTTCATGGGTTAACTTATTGTAATAGATCAACAACATCTTATCTAAGGCTACTACTCTATTTCACTTGTGGTTGTTGTGCTGTTTAGATGTGTTCATTTACAAGGTGATTTTGTTCTTCTTTAAATCAAAATATTCCTCTGTATGAATGAACAAGGTTTAACAACTCGTTGACCTATGCATGAGAACAGAATTAATGCCTTCTTGGAAGTTAATTAATCACCATTTCCAACCAAACTGCAGACAACAACTGCCTGAACCAAAACTGATTCACATTTTGTTAGCCTAGGTTAGGATAGATGAAGTTCTAAGTCTCACCTAATGAACCTCTGGTTTTATCTAGTGGGGCTCATGGCTTTTTTCATCTTGGCAGGTATTCACTGTCATAAAATAATTAAGAGATTAACTCATCCTTTCCACAAAAAATGGTTAATAAATGCATACAAGAGTATAAAGGTCACACAAATGAATTTCAAGACACTCACCCATTCCTAAACATTGCTGATTCCGGTCTTGGAGGGTACCCACCATCATTCAGAGGGTGTCCAAACTCATCCACATAATCTGGAGTCATGGTACCATCAAATAATTCTCCATCTTCATACCCTATACCAAAAGATATCAACAAAAATAATTTTCCTGTTAAAGTGAAAACTAGGCACATGATCCATCTCTTGCACAGCTAAACATATCAAATTAGTTGCATTTCAAGCAATTTTCATGGGCAGTTCACATTATCTACCCTTTTCAGTTGATTTGTTCCTGCAGAAATTAGGTCCTCCCACATCCAAATTTTTCAACTTTTAGAAGAACTAGATGGCTGCTCTAACTTAAAAGTTTTCCAATGGATGACTATTTTCCAGTAATTACAAAGACTTGCGGAATAGCAAATTTAAGGTGCATCATTTTTAGTCACAGTAAAAGGACATTAACAAAACAATGCATACCAAAAATCCTTCCCACAATCTTTTGTAATTGCTGTACAAGAGGTCTATGACAAATTTGCTAGAGAAATTTCCAATGTAATTCTTAACATGCTCATTCTGCTACCAGACTAAACAGTATAAACATTGTTATAAAAGGAGTTTTAAATTCTCCAGGTGTGCTTTGGTTCACACTCCTCAAAAAATTAAAGGAGAGTGGTAGGAGTGCTGTTTTACTAAACTTTAATAGATTTATATGAGCTCCCATATTTATCTACTGTAGGTGTGCATTGACACTTTTCACAGTGATTTGAGGTGAGTGATGGTGCGTGAAGACGCTCCCACTCCTCAAAACTCAAGGCCTGCTGTCAGCTGTTATTGATTTTAGAAGGATTTCTTCACAAATGGTGGATCAGCCACAGTGACAGCATTATTTCATTTATTTTGATTGAGCACAATTCAAGTTTACAAACAGATTGTGTAAGTTTAGAGATTATGTAAATTATAACAAATTTTTTAAAAAAGTTCCATGAATTGGATTCATCTGCTTTCATAAACTTCAAATCCATCACAATTATCCCAAATACCATATGAATACATGTTTGCCAGTCTATAAATTACAACACTATAAAATTATAATCCAAAAATTGACCTTGTCACTGAGGGTGCACACAAAAAGTCAGTCAGACCACATATATACTCCATAAGTAAAACAGACCAAGAGGTTCTCATTAAAAGGGAATGACAACAAGACAAACAGTTCATATCAATTTCTTGATTGAATCTCGATTAAAAGGAACAAAATTCTGCTAAAAGCATTCCAAAAGAACCTTGACAACAGACTGTAAAAAAGTTAAAGGAACCACTTCTTACTTGATGATTCATATGTGAGAGAAATAAAGAAATATGACAAATTGAATATGCAGGCTTTGGATACTTCTGCAGTTCTATGCTCAAAAGAAATATGCAAGAGTCTTATAAAATACTTTTCAGTTTTTAGGTATGTTTCCTGCATTTCACTAAATGTTTTCCCCTGTATCTCTTGCTGGACATTCTTGTTTTAGCTTATATTGCTAATGTCAAGTGCTTTGAGCTTGTATAAACTTACTTTGGAATTACACGAGTAATGAATATGCAATATTTTGTTCAGTTCTGATGGCATTAATTTGTATAAAGTAACCAGCAAAATACTTGCACCATGAACTACTGTAGCTAAAAAAGTTTATGGTCCAATTTAATCCAATGCAAGTAACACTGTGCCAAGTGTAACTAAATCCTCCACCTTCTAAAACCCCACCACCCAGCCTTTCATAACACAGCTTGACAACTTACACTTAAGTTACATGAACAGATTTATCCCATGACTACAACAGGCACACCTGCACCAGGACTCAAAATTTCACAATATAGAAAAGTTTGTGCTTTGACACTACAAAAGCTCTTAAACCAGAGACTAACAATTTTGTCTGACTCAATAAAACCTCATCACAATTTACCAAGTGCTACTAAACAAAGAGCCTTTATTAATAGCAAAGTCCTTTGAATTGCACAGACCAATACTTCCTGTTCCGAGGAAACACTTCCTCTGTATCCTCTAACTTGAACAAAAGATAATATTTTGATAGCCAAGAAATTTGCACCCTTGCACAATAACCAACAACTTGCCATAAAACTGGTTATGTAACATCGTATACTAGTGAAGACAAAAATGACCAAAGTTTTGAATGGAAATGTCCTTTTAAAGTAACACAACCAATGGTTATAACTTCTCATCCATACAATTTTTTTTTTCTCTTTCTTGTTTTATCCAGGATACAATCTCTAAGAGGTAAACTTGTTGAGCATGAGCATTATAAAGCTGAAAAACAGAAGAAATTGAGAAATGGGATTGACAGGGATTAATTACAGAATACTGAAGGGCAACACACAGCTAAATAAGAACCCACAGCATGTTTACTTGCGAGTCATTCTTAGAAAAGATACTTTAAAAGACTTCAGCTTTTCTAATAGACTCAGCTTTTTTTCTGGGCAAAATGAAAGTGTCACTTACATCCAACTCACCCTTGCAGGCTTCATTTTACCATATCCTAACATCCTTAATATTTTACCGTTCTTATTAAAACAGATGGTTACTAATAAAGCATCATTTATTCACTCAAGTTTACAAAAATATTTGCACATTCTAATACTGTAGCAGCAGACAAAACAAGATTTTTTAAGTCGAGAGGATGTCAAAGCTCCTGTCAATAAACAAGTAGCTTGCTTAAAGTGTCCTCACAGATTTTCTGACTTGTGACACAGTACCTCTCCCACCAAATCAAACACTAAATGTGTCTAAGCTTCAATGACTTTAATCTTTAATTTGTTGACTTTGATGTGTCAAATTGTTTGTATAATGAGACATTCATACAAGTACATCCGGTAATTTGTATCATGTCAACACCTTGTTCTTAGCACATTATCCACCGATTTCCTGGTGTTACATTTTTGAAGGCAAGGCAAAGGTAGCCATATTACAAAAAAAAGAGCAAGGAAAAGATAGAACTTGGATAACCTCTTTTCAAATGTTAAATAAAATACATGATATCATGTGAAATGGATGTATGGGAGACAATTTGAAACAAATCCTGTGGAATATTCCTTATTTCAACAATAAAGATTGCAAGCATTTATCTGTATTTACAGCACCACAAAAAAAACTTACAAGTGCACAAAAAAAAAGTGATAAGACGTTGGGTTTACAAACTCTCCTCAGGGACGCCAAACGCCCAAAAAGACTTTGACAAACTTGGTTTATCAAAAATAAACCCAGCTTCTCAAAACATGGTCTGTCAGTTGGTCAACCAACTTGATCAAATTATTGGATAACTTTGGGTCTATTGTCAAATATCGTCTGATAAACCAGTTTTATAGAAATGTGGTTTATCAGTTGATAAAATTATTGGGTATTTGGCTTGTTATACCCTCCTGGGTTTCTGACACATTGATGACAGCTTGAAACTGCAAAATAAGGTACTAATTGCCTGAATCATTAGTGATTATAGGGCTCAGCTAATCTGCAGCCAGACAGACCAGAGTAAGAAAAGAATTACATACTGTTAGTATTAATATAAAAATCTCTCAAAAGCTGTAAGATGATTCAACTGAGACAAGTAGACCATCACACAGGCAAATAGGTAAGGAGAACAGCTAAGCTGATGAAGAAAGTAACTAGAAAAAAATCAATCAATCAATTGGATCTCTTACCAAATTATTTCTTCATGATGAAATAGCTCAAGTCTTAAAACCAAAAGATAAGCCACAAGACTTAAAGTTTTATCTTCGGGAGAAATGTTTTATCTGAAATCAACTTTCATGTTCAGTTGAAAGGAGAGGCAAAAAAAAGTTTAGCAAGACTGAAAATGACAATAACTTAATAATTTGTTTTTCCTCACCATAAAATAGGTCTGGCCTGTCCAGTATATCTGATTCTTGAATATAAGGGCTGTAGCTTTCATCTCCATACATCACTCCATCTGCCTCCTCCATCTGCTGAGACTCAACCATCTCCAGCCACTGTGAATTGTGCCAACGGAACTTCTCCAGTTTAATCTTCACAGACCATTCTTCATCAAACTCCTATTGTAGCAGAAAAAAATAACAATGAAAAATGTTCACCTGGCATTACAAGAAAATGCTTCACAGTGCCTATAAAAGGGAAAACAAGCCAGTGAGCTAAAACTGGAAAAAATGGCTGGCCCAACTTGAAACAACTGTTAGAACTGGGAAATAAAACCTCATCTGGCTAACTAACTAATTCACGGTTCTTCAGATACCTTCTTGTTTGCACATTAGCTCTTTACATGATTACTAAGTCTTCAGCTAAGTGAAATTATCCTTTATTTGGTCCCAGGTGATAAAACAGAACCTTATTGGAACCTACTGCCATTGTTCATGATGCTCCACATGAGCAATAGAGTAGGGAAAACAAGCCAGTGAGCCACAACTGGAAAAAAGGCTGTGAGGTCCCAGTTCATCTTGGACCAATTGGTTGAAAACTGTGCTGTAAAATTCCATCTAATTCTATCTAACTAAGTAACTAACAGTGTTACCTCTGTGCGGGATGCTCCGCATAAATAAGCAATAGAGTAAGGAAAACAAGCCAGTGAGTCACAACTGGAAAAAAGGCCGTGGCCAGCTCAACTTGAACCAATTGGTTGGAAACAGGGCTGAAAAACTCCAACCTAACCTATTAACCAAGGTGACAGTAATCTTTTCAATTTGAGAAATTTTATAAAAGCCTGTTCTTCATTGACCACTGACAAAAAGATCGTTTTCATGTTAAAATAAAGAGAAATTAAAACTATCAGCCAAAGTTCTATAATGTCCACATTCAACCTTGCAGAATACTAGACCTTGTCATCTCTGAAAATGAAGTAGGTAGCAGATATTCACTGAACGCACAAGTGCTAACCTCAATGGGCTCCATGGTCCAAGGTTTACCATTAAACTACTCTTTTCTTCTCTTAATGTCCACAGCACATATCAAAATCACTAAAGTGTATGCAAAGATTGACATTACTTTTTCAAAGCTGTTGATTGTAGTTTTCTGATCAATTTTATTGTAGCAATATGTTGAACACGTAAAAGCAAAATATCAGTGCATTCAGATTTTTTTTTATGGGTTTTAAATCTCAGAAGAGGGAAGTTCCAAAATAAAAGGAACAATTGGCAAGAATGTCACTGTAAGAACACTCAAGAAATCACAACTATTGCCTGATATCCTAATTTCCAATCCATGACAATAAGTACATGATAATACAGTATTGCAAACTTTCGGTGTGTTATACTAGTCACGCCAGAATGAAAATTGTTCAATACACAAGATACTTTTAAACAGACTTCATGTTCGTACCAAACAATTGCAGCTCTTGCACTTGTTTAAGGTTCTGCCATGTGAAATATTACTTTTGAGTTCAACCTCATCCTTAGTAATTCAAGAGTAAAAGCATGCAAGAACACTTTGAAAACAGTTTACTTACTGATATAATATCAAGTGTGTTGTCGCAAACTTTTCGTATTTCTGCATTCTTGTCATGCATCAAGTCTATGAGATAAGCTGGAGCCTCTGTTAACTCAAGTCAAGGACAGATCAATGTTAACCAACATTAAGGAGTGATGCTACCTTCTCAGCGGTTAATCTTATTCATATTTTCTTTGTTTAAGCAGCTGTGCATCATTCTTTCAGTCAAATTTCCAACAAGTTTGTGTTGTTAATGGAAGTACAAAACTACTGTATACACTTTGTCCTTGCGGACCAGAACATATGGTCGATGTCACTGAACTGAAGATGGTATGGAACAAAGTTATCAAGCCTAAATATTTGCCAACCTTGAATTTTCTTCATAAATATTCAAACTTATTAATGGTCCTAAATTTTTATTATTGGTCAATAACTGTCAGGTGACCATGCATTATCTTGGCATAAACTTACAAAAATGGATATAAACACATTTCTTGAAATCTACATACACCATTCTACATGTGGCTGTGCTGGTTTAAAAATGTGCCTGTTAACAAACAAAATTTCCCCTCTTCTGAGTTGTTATTAATTAAAATCTCATTGTGTATTTGGGTTAATGATATTCCTGGATGCACTCTGGCTCAGGTGCCATAATCCTTGATCTTGAATTATCATGTGGTAATGCACAGTTCATCTCTGTTTAATCTTTAAGTGCAAAACAATAAGGAGGAGAAGACCTACCATGCTCACTTGGCAGTCAGAAAATTTTCTGCTGCCAACACAACTTTACCCAATGTATATTAAAGCAATTCGGCAAAGACGTTCAAATTTGCTTTAATTTCATTTATATTGTGAAATTTTCTAACTTCTTAATCTTCTTCCTGATAAGGTTGGTTTAGGGAATGCCTGCCTAACTTTCTCCCTCTTTGCATATATTTGATGTTATTTATCTTACGAAACTTAACAATGAATCAGAAAGGATGTAATGACTTGTATATAAGCAACAACATTATAAGTAGAGTTAGGGGGTACAGCGAAAATCTTGGTACCAGTACTGTAAAGCTCACAGAACCAGTACAGAAAACGATATATATCTTTTGAGGTACCACTATTTGATTTACAGGTCTCTTTGTTTCGTTTGTTAAATTACTTGTGACTAAGCCCTTTAAAAGAATATCTCTTCCATTCTTTTCCAATTAGTCCCAAAACAAAGGCTATTGTCTGCATATGCTTTGACTTGGAGGTTTGTTTCCCTCAAGGATGAAGCTCATATAAATAAGAATTTCAAGCAAAACAATTGGAAACAAATGTTTCAACAGCATGCTTCAATTGTTCCTCACTCCTCACTGGATGGAATCATTGATAAAGTCTAAACATTTCCCTCAGATTTAAACAATTTTGTCATCACAAAGAAAGAAAATTGTTAAAGAAATTTGCAGAGAAATTGTTGCGGTCTTAAAATGAAATGATACATCTTGGCTCAGCATCAAATGAAATAAATTTCACAATTTTGCATGACCACTGGCAACGAAATGTTTCCCAGTAGAGTGTAAAAAAAAAAAATCTTTTCATCAGAATTTTGATAATGTGTCACTAATACTGGTTGATCGAAGTACTGAGATAGGAATTTGGGGAATTAAGCAAAATTAATGTTAGAAGCAAACATTGTCTATTAAAAGAGACTACCAAATGTTGTTTCTCTTTTTCTAAAACCTCTCTGCTTGATTTGAGTGCTTGGCTACCGACAAGCAAAACCTGGGAGGTGAAGCAAGACTGAAAGAAAGAGGAATTCAATATTTTTATCATGATGTAAGTAAAATATCTGATTTCTTAAAAGAGCCCTGACAGTAGATAGGTAAGGACTTCTTAAAATGACAATCATTTAAAAAAGGATACGTGTCTGTTTGATGATTACTTCACGAGTTGCTTCATGGAAAACCATCTGGTAGAATACATAGACAATCTGACAGACTATTTCATCATCTTCTTGTTTGGCTGCAGACAAAGGAAAAAACATTACACATGTAAGAATGGTTTCATTCAATCACCAATGTCTTTTAAGAAGTGGTGGCAGCACCAGAAAGTAAAAATTTGGAAGGGTACAAATTAGGGGTAAAGTAAAATGTTCAAGGGTAAAATTTTTTCATTCAAAGAACTTAACCAAATCTGAAGTTAGAGCTCATGTGTAAGAGATCCTGGGACAAACCTCCAGTGGGCAAAGGGAGCCTCAGAAGCCCTGAGGACTGGTATACCATTTACTTTTTCAGTTTACCTAACCATTAACTGGACCAACTTGGGGTACGGGACAACTAAGGGGAGGGGGAGATAAAACCATGCCTCTGGTAGTACCGCCACTGCTAAGAAGAAACAAAGAGGTTACTCTATTTCCAGAGAGCAAAAGTACTCCAAAGTTGAAGACATCCTCAAACATAGACGATTTCTTTAACTTATTTGGCATACAGATGAAACTGCTAAAACACTTTGAGCCTCTTTCACTTATTACGGATAGGAGGAGTTTGCGAGGTTATGCCTAACAGCACTGCCATACAGTACACTTACACAAGAAAGCACTGAGTAAATTGTAAAACAGGCACATGAAAATTAAAGATGACCTACAAGCAGCATACCAACATCAAACTTTTTCCAGACAGTTGCAAACACAAATTTTATTTTAATTCTGACAGACCTTTCCACTCACATCATTTTAACTTAAAAACAAATTTATAATACTGGTAAACTCTAACTCAAATTCCTTTTCCAAAGTCTATCAAACTCCAGATGCGTTAAATTCTAGTAAATCTACCCCTAGTCTCTTTGAAATACTGGCAGATTTAAACTGAAGTTTTTCAAAAAATGATACACTTTAACTCTTTTTGTGATGGTAGACAAAACCACTCAATCTTTTTATACTATTAAATGCCATTTAATGATTTACAGGACTTCCTGAATGATGCAGGGGTAATATTGTAGTTTTTCTCACCATTCAGTAGTTCTATTAAGCTTTGTATGATTCCAGAGTTTGATAGCATTGCAGCACATGCGTCATCCATTGCTACAGTCCCTACAAGCATCACCACCTCCAGGACAAGATCATCTTCAGCTGCTCCTGTGTGATAGAGGATGGGTCAAAGGTCATTGACAATTCATTTTAAATTAAATTTGATGACTGTTCTTCTCAAAAAATATCACCATGCAAAAGAAGTTGTAAAAGGTTAACAAATTTACAATAGACTCCACTCCCTAGGCTGAGGAATGAAGGTGTAGAATGTTGGGTAAAGTCCACTCTACATGATCATTCATTTGACCACAAATATCACTACACACTTCTATGACAATAGTAAAGTAAAAAGTGTATGATCACATTGACTGATTCAACAACATATCTGAACTATCTACAACATGTATGACAGTGTTCAAATATTAAGCTGCATGTTTCATCTTACCAACAGATGTTCAAACGTTTGTGTGATGATGTGCATGAACAAATGTATGACCATGTAGACAGGGCTCAACAATTGACAACATTTAGAGACTATAACCTTTTACCCTACGTCGTCCTCATGGACACACAAGCCACATCGACCACCCAAGGTCACTGTTGCAAGTAGTACGACTGCACAATAGCCCCCACCCCCTCCCAAAAAAAAAAAAAAAAAGGCTGCAAAGAAAACACTTGTCTTCAGGAAATCAGCACACCTTTCACATAATAATTGACAGAGATTCTAGAATGACTTTCACTAATTCATGTTTAAACAAGCTACATCTCTGTCCCTCCTTTTCCACCCCCCATTCCACAGCTTCCCTGTCCCATTAGGCCTATTCATAGACCTACCACTCCTTACCTGGTTCTAACTTATTCTTGATCCATGGTACCAGGTTATATTCTCTTAAAATCAATTCATAATCTAAATCTGGAATGGTGAGATTTGCCAGAATTCCAAGTGCTTCAACAACAAGTTCTTCATCGTCAGAATTCTTGATTATACTCGCAATATCACTGATGTAATCCTGTAAGTGTAACAAAACATCAAAGATCAGTAAAAAAGCCTGTTAATCCAAGACTTAAATAGGAAATTTAATGTCCTGCAATCACATATTTCATAGCTTACCAGAATCATTAAGTCCCACCAGGCGTCCACACTATGTGACAATACCTGCTGCGACAAGACTTTGAATGGTGAGCTACTGATGACTGGCTAACCAATTATAAGAGCAAGGTGTCCACACTATGCAACTAGTACCAGCTCTAAGAAGAGATCTGCCTCCCCCCAAAAATAAATAAAAAAAGAATTCTGACGTTTCATACACTCCTTATCTGTTCTGTTCAAGAGACAATTACACATTCTCCACATTTCAATTAACTGATTGTCATAAGCTTCATTCCAGAATTTCGTCAATGTTGTCAGCTGCACGTTTAAGTTTTTCATGCTACTAAACATGCTCCAATTCATGAGACTGGGCTGTGCAACTGCTTGTGACTAGCTTCAAAGACTTCCACACTTTGCGACACACACATTTGAATAATGCTGTCCCAAGGAGTTGCACCAGATCGAGTTGCAGAGTGTGGACAGGGTTTGAAGGTTTACTTTGTCACTTCAAGTAAAAGACAGTAATATTTTCTGGCCATCAACTGCTTTAATTCCATTGAATCAAATTCAGCACAGCATTGGCCCTATTCCAAACAGCCATTACAAAGGATTGCGAGACAGTGTGGGTAAGAGTTATTTTGGCTACAGTAAAATGTCATTGACAAAAATTCACCATACCAAAACAGTATCCCACAATCCTTTGCAACTGCTATTTGGAAATAGTCTATTTCACAGTAGTAGTGACATACTTACAATAAACTGATGTTTTGTTGGACCATCATGCTGGGAAATGTTTCGGATCATTTTCAGTAACAGCGGGTCAGAGAATTTCAGGGCCCTTCTCATCAAAAGACGCAGACCATTACCCTCACAAATGATCTGGGCATTTCTCTTGTTGCAGGCTAGATTGATGGCCAGGGCTATCAATTCAATCTCTACCTTGTCGGTGGGACATTCCAAAATCAGTCTGATGACCTTCAATAAGAGGTGAAAAATGTCACTTGGATGAATCAGAGTTTCACAGAAATTGCTATAATACCTGATCACTTTTCGGAGAGGTACAGTAGAGTTTTTGACTGTTGATGTAAAATTAGAACGGACATTGTTACAGATGCTGTGAAAGCACTTATCTTCAACTTGTTGTATAACTACACACAACACTGCACCAAACACAATACCATACCAATTTAAACGAAAACGCTATCCCTAGAGTCACCATCGTTACATAGCCAATACATAGCAGGATTCACATGTACTGCATGATGTAATCTATACAGTGTCTTGCTGTATTGACAAGTATGTTTGCATGCATAGCTCTAGTCATGTTATGTAACATTCCATATCAAGTTTCTGTGCCATTCCTTGTGTTTCCAAACTTCAAAAATACTGAAATTCTCTCAAAATGGCCATATCTGAAGACCCTAAAATATATTCAAAAGAACAAATGCACTTCATTGTATTGAATTGGAATTTTTATCAACACTTGTATTTCCAGACCAAACAAAAAATTCACTATGACTGGAGAGATTGTAACAAACTACAGCCATTGAAAATTTTATCAGGTACTGTTTGGAGACCTCCCGAAATTTTGGTCAGTTGAGCTCAATGAACCTGACAAACGGAAGAGAAATGAAAGATTTAAGCTTTCCCAGCACTTGGGGATGTTCTTTTTACTGGTGCTATGGCTGAGTGGATAAAGGCAGTGGCATTTGAAGCGGTTTAAGCTTTGCAATCGGGAGGTCTGGAGTTCAATTGATGGCAGGGTCAAAGTAAGGTGGGTTTTTCATCCAAGAGAAATCTACGGTTTTCCCATCTGAACTGGCCTTTTAAAAAAAGATACCAAATTTGATCCAAATTGTTGAATTGGTTGCCACCCGGCGAAAAGTTGTAATTCATAAGCCAATGGCTTCTCCCCCATTCATGGCCACTTAGTGTCATAAAACAACCGCCCTTCAAGGCCTGATTATTATTATAAAGATATGTCCACTCAGTGTTGTAAAACGAGCCAATAAGAATATCCTAACAGAAAGCAAAGAATATTCGGGAGAAAACGAGTAATTTACGAGATGTATCAATACCCACAAAATTGCAACATTAGGTGACAGAAATGTGTGCAATTCCTGTGCTTATGTTTTGAAAAGGAATCTGTGTACTTACCACTGGAATACAATCAGTGTATGTAAACATAGATTTAGCTTTGTCATCCATACTTATGTGATATAACAAACACAGTGTGACAAGTCGGTGGTTTTCATTTCCTACAGGAGGTGAGAAAGAATTCTTTAGACAGTAACTGCTTCAAGTATTACCACCCCACATTAAGCCTTCAAAAACATCATAATTTACCCATCTCCTGGTTTAAATTTTGTTTCCTAATTTCCACAAGATGTTATTCACATCACATAAAAATAATATGGCTCCGGTTTCATAGTACATTTATTATAGATCATATATATAAGACACGTAATTACTGACAGGGTATAAGAATAACACAAAGAACTTGAGGCATATACAAACATATCAATGACTTCAACTACATAGATTCATGGTTTACAAGGTGCTATGTGTCAATAGAATAACAAATTACCCTATTCAAAGGCAGGGACTTAACAAACACAGGTTGCCTGTAACAGTTATCCTGTGTGTGAAATATTTTTCAATGTACATGCAGAAATTTCTAGTTTCTTTAATCTCTAATTAATTTTTCCCTACAGAAGGGGTCCATCCCACCACACCAAGCTAAATACATACACATGGGTTCTTCAAAAAAAAAAAAAGTTTTTACATGGATACTGCCATATTTGCTTTTGCCATACCCCAAGAGGATGCATATGTGTATAGTATCTCCTGTCCAAGCTTATTTCATGTATAAAACACCACTACACACTGTAGGTTTATAATAAACTCCTCCAGGACACAGCTGAGTGTTATGGTTTTGCTCGAAACCACACGTATATTTTAATGGTACATTGGTTCCCCAGCAAAACCATGTGCATTGAAGCGGCTAAGACTGCAACAGTTAGCAAGTGTGTTACAAGCATGAGACTTACCTAATAACATGACCAGTTTGGGCAAAAGTCCCAGTTTAATCATCTTACTCCTCAATTCAGCATCGAAAGACAAATTTAATAGTAGCCTCAGAGATATATTCAACAGGTCCTTTAAAAAAAAAATAAAAAAATTAATCTGTTAATTTTGATGATAATTTCGTAACAAACCTTTGGACGTATTACAGTTACAGTAACAGTGTTTCTCAATATTCTTTTAGCCATTGCTGTACATAACTATGCATTATTTATCCATATTTATTTCAATCTATAACAGTGAATGGGATAATAATTCACCACTTATCTATGAGATCACATGAACCCACTTATGTTTGCTTCTTGCTTACTCCTGGTTGCATACAAAGAAATTCACTTGCAAAAATCTCCAGTACTAACTCTTTCACACACTTAAAAACTCTTCTCACGTGCATAAACCCTTTAGTGAGCTTTAAATCATGTAAGATACTAAATTTGGGTAAGTTAAGATGGCATAGACAGCTTGTCCAAATTATTTTCACCTTTCAGAAGCAAAACAAGTAAATGTTAATGTGTAGCAATGTTGTGCAGGGTGAATCCAAGAAATATTAAAACCTATCACTCATTTTTGTGGGGAGGGCAAGAGCAAATTTTGCCTGAATAATGGCATCTTTTTTCATGTTTTGCCCGAATTGACAAACTGTTTTGCCCGAATCGGGACGGCGAGTGCCCCCTCCCCTCCCCCCATCCCTGCACCCCCTGCCTTGTGCGACTATGCTTTCACTCAACAAGAGCCTTACCTCATGATCACATGGTATCAGTTTTGTCATTTTCTCAATAATTTGATTAGAAGCCTGAAAATGAATTGAAAGTTTGGAATTAAATCAAAAGAATTTAATGCAAATACCTGTAAACATTTTATAGCAATTGATGATACACTCATGAAACTCTTAATTTTTAGTCCTTTGAATGTTTCCAAAAACATCATGTGCACTTAGTATTTTGTTATTATTTTCAGGAATGTTTCAAGCCCCTTTTTTCAATCTTGCTTTTGAAATTTCTCATTTATTTATTTACTGATTGCATATTAAAAAGCAATTGCATTTTTCCTTTGTGTAGTTTCTAACATTACCTATGAACACCTTGCATTACTTTCTTTAGCATATTGATACATTATTCCAACTCTCCATTTATTTTGTCACACGCTTAATTAATTTCTGTACAGTAAAGGTTCTACTTTGTTAGTTTTTGAGAACTTTCTCTCACAAATTCTTGATGTCACCATAAAACTTAATTTTATACTGTAGTACATAATTCTATTTGCTGTTGTAAAGAATAAATATAAACAAAATGGAGTAAGAACACATCAAAATACAGCAATACAATTCATTCTTATATTTCCCACCTACTCTTCTTATTATGACAGGTTAGAAAACACTTACCATTTCATGCTTATTTTCCACGAAAATACTCAGCTTTTTCAGAAAAGACACAACCAGGATAAGAAGTTCATGATGATCTCTCTCCAATGTCTTCAACAGGAGAGGAACAATGTTCTTGTTTCTCATTTTAATTTCAACTTTTGTGTCCTCGGCCAAATTGAGTAGAAGATAAAATGATACTATGAAATGAGAGAAGTAAAGAAATGATACATGAGATGTTATTGATAATCTGAAGTGATTTTTCTGATTTCTTCCAATCTATGTTAGATTTTGGTTGGCCTGACGTCGTCAAAATGCTTCTGTTGAAAGTATATATAAACACCCAGTATCCATCAAGATTCTCACTGGAACTGACAAAAATGAAATGTCAAACTGAAACATTACATGCATGAGACTTAATCTGAAATAGACAATGTGCACTGATGTCGCCACTGATATCATTTTGGGGCTGGAGTTACATAAGATTTAACGACACACCAACTTGAATGTGTTATATAGTGTCACCTGATAAACAGTTCAAGTACATCCCTTAAGTCTCCTTTTATGAAAGGCTGGAAATACCATGGGTATATTCTACAATGCTAGTCCACAGGAGGAATCATTCTAGAGGAATAACAAATGAGTAAGTGACTGCACAACTGATACGTGTGTAGGACATACGTAAATCTGTGGGTTGCACACGGTAGCATTTTGGTCCCGTGTATGTAGAAGAATTACCTTCATATCTGATTAGTTGACCAATTGGATGACAGCATTTTTTGATATTGGTTTGTTTGGTTTTTTATTCACCCAAAGGAAGACATAATTATTGCATGGTGAAATGATATATATTCATAAGGTCCATATGTTGTTCTGCCCATCACTGCCCTCACCCCACCCCTTGTCTACATATGAACACACATGTACGAACAAACAAATTAAGGCGCAGTACAACGCTGAAGGACAATATAAATAATTGGCAATGTGAGATCTCCATTTGTAAAGTCTGTCATTCTATAAACTAACCTCTCAAAAGCTGCTCTTGTTTTTTTACCAAACTGTGATACTTTTTCAAACTTTTTTCATAATCCTTCTTCATTTGTGGATTCTCCTCTGGTATTCTGCTGTCAAGGAATATGCAAGCACAGGCAATGGAACAACAACGGAAATGGAGCAACTACTTTTAACTGTAGAAATGTAAATGATGTAAATGTTCATTTCCTGGGAGTTTAAAATCCAAGACTGTCAACCTGGGGGAGGGTTTCCCTTTTTGAAAAATTTTTACATGAGGAGGAGACCTTGGTGCTACATGGTACTGTCTTTTTTCAGTTTTTCTAGTATGTTCATGCAGAAAACAATACATTCATGTCAAATGTTCCAAAAAACCTTAAAGCCCACTTCAAAGTCCTCTTGCTAATGTGAATGAAAAAACTTGATAAATTTGAAACTAATGATATTTAACATCACTAATATTGACAAATGCCAATTTGTATGTGTACACAACAGGTGAGAGTGTATTTAAGACTTGTACATGGCCGCTTATAGTGACATGTTGACAGTGAATAAACTGTGATGTCTTTAATATTATATGGCACAGGAAATTAAATCTTTTTTCAACCAAAAAAGGGGAAATAAATGGAAGCTGTCAAGAACAATAAAAATATCATAAAAATTTCCAGACAAAAAAACAAAGGATATAAGCCTTCTTCTTTTTCTTGAGTTCTTCTGTCCACAGACTATGACGTTTTAATTCTTGTTCCACTATACCCATAACTAATGCACCTGCTTTAAAATGGGCAACCAGCCCATGAAACTGCGAGAAGCTTGAGAAGCAGAAAAATATGTAAATGATGTTTGTGGCAAGTTCAACGCTCCGCTTCCAATCTTCACGAAGGACTCGGATAAGGGCACCTAGAGCAGTTTCTGCAATGAACAGAAGACCATGGGGTAGAAAGTTCACATTTATATCATGAAACACATAATACTCTTAAACCTCTTACGAGACACTCCAGATTGTTACCAGCTAAAGGTGAGCTATCAGACAAATTGGGACAGTATTTGAAATATTTTATGAAAGATCTCTTACTCTACCATGATTTAAAATCTTGTGCTGTACACATCACCTACTTTTCAACATTTTATGAGAACCTGGAAATGTGTAAAGGGTCACCAGCTTTTTGAAAAAAAGATATGAGTACTTTTGAAAGTAATGCCAAGAACTCAAAACCTGGCATACTTCATGTGGGTGCCAAGATTTTGCCTTCATAAAATCAAAGAAATTGAAAAGAGATTATAAACTAAGGGTCTGGCATCAAAACACTACAATAATTGTAACTCAATTCCCAAAAGTTTCATTCACAATTCTAAAATTTATCCCTTATAATGTTGGTTCTTTGAACATTGTTTTAAGGTGTTCCTTTTAAGTGAAAGTTCAGCAAAAATTTAGCTATTACTGTAGCAGAAGTTTACAGCAAACAATAACTATTTTGCAAGGAAATGACACATTTAAAATTTACATCAGTACAAACAAGGCAAAAATGGTCTTCACTTAGCACTGGACTCACCATTTGTATGTAATTCCTCTAGGTTGTCTGGGTTACGAGCTAACTGAAGTATGAGAGCAGTACCTCTGACCTTCTCTGGAATATCTTCATACAGTAATTCTACATATTCATCAATATCATTGATATTTGCAACCTCATCAAGCTGTTGAAAACAAAAATATCAGAGAGACCCAGTTTCAAATTTTTAGAAGTATTTTGCAATTTGAAGAAAGCTGCCAACAACATCACTATACTTTTCTTTAGCACCCGAATCAAGTAAATGTCCTAGTTTCACTTGGAGTGATGCTTGCATAGATATGTCAGTACTTATTTGTAAAGAGGGAAAAATTGAACACTAAACTGCATACTAGGTCAGTAATACAAAATTCTTTTGCTCAGGAGATTTGTACACCTATCAAGTTGATCTAGATGTTAATTAGCTAGCTAATATGGCAGTCATGCGTAACTTTTGATTGTCCCCAAAATTGGCAATGACGGACATGAAGAAGACATAGAGGTCGTAAAACTTGCATCCACAGAGGTTTCTTGGGAATCTTAAGGTAGGAACAACTTCAAATTTGTGAATTAAGCATTTAATATGCAAAATAAGTTTCAATACTAGGCAATACTGGGAGCATCATTAGATGGTCTTCATATAAAGCCAGAATCTCTCTGAGTCTGATTGCAGTGTTTATCATCACAGTCATGTACATGATATACACACAATTATTGTGATGCTTATTCATCTTAGCCATTTTTTCATAGAATTGGTCCTTCATGTGAAGCTCCATTGTTTAACAGAAATACCCCAAACATTTCAACTGGTGACTTCATTATGAAGCCTCCATATACCAAAGCGCAGTTAACTGCGTAATGCCAAATCTAGGGCAATGGAGTAAGCCAATTTAGAGTAAAAGGTTCAAAATCAATGAAATAACAATGAAAACTTGTGTACATGAAAAATGAACTTGATATACATTATACAAAACCATCCTATGAAACTACACTGCTGTATGTGCTATGGGAAAACTTGAGATGAAACTTTGAGAGGGTCAAAATGACAATAACATGATTAAAGCTGTGATGCCACCTTCAGCATTCTGTACAATAGGACCTGACATCAATGGTTATGAAGGTGATGTACAGTAAGTAAATGGTCAATATGTACAGGAAGACAAAGAAAGATGCCATCTAAGTGATGGAAAATATCTTTAGCGACATTACACAACACCCTATGATGACATAAGTCACCACTCTTCTAAGCTGAAATGAACTGAAACGCGTTTCAGATTGCAAATCATCTAAAACACATAAGGCCAAGATGAAAACATAAACATGACATGACTTACTTCCATGCCCTCATATGGAGGGGGCTCTTTCAATTTTCCAGTGAGTTCACCCTTCTTTACACCTGTAAATCAAATCAGACAAGCCAAAGTAACCTCAGTGCTTTCCAAACAACATGAAAAAAGACCATGAGATTGTAGCAAGAATTCAAACCCTGACAAATGTTTTGGAGGAAATCTGTTTTAGAATTTAAAGACAAACAAAAGACTGTTATTTTATGTGAGGATACGATGTCATAGGTACTTGCTTTAAGTTTACTTCTGGAAACTATACCTGTTTATATTTTGATAACCACACATCTGATTTCAAAGCAACTTTTATACAATACTTAAAATATATAAACCTCTAATATATCAAAAGTTGACTTTACCTTGGATATCTTTTCATGATATTGAACTATTTTTTGTATATATGTCTTATATGACTATATATGTCATTTTTCTATGGAAGTAAAATAGCTTATAAGGTTGAATGCAGTGTAACCACAATATGTATCAAATAATAATACCTTACCATGTCATGATTTGCAAATAATTTTCTTTCCATATTCCATGTGGTTTTTTCTTTTTGTGGTGGGGGGGGGAGCAAGTTAAAATGCAACAGAGCTTAACAGAGCTGGAAAAATATTTATTTCACAGAAAGGGACTAAAATTTCCTAGAATTCTTTTTGTGTATACTTGTACAATAAAGGGAAATCCCCCAGCAATTGCAGTACTTTCCCTCCAGATACCAAAATTTCCAAGGGAGTGGCCTCCCCGCTTCCCAACTTTTCCCACCGATAATCAGGTATCTAATGATTTACAGTAATATCCCAGTGCCCCCTCAAATTTCCCTCAAAGGCAAACATCTTACCTGCTGAAGCTGAAGTTTCCTTCCTATTCTGTAAATAGTAGAGTAACTGTTCTACTTCTGGAAGCTTTGACGGATGGATCAGTTTACACCGATCTACCACCTCAGCAGCCAGTGATGCTACATCAGTGGTAGAGTTAAGACTTCGGACACGGATTCTGAATGAAAAATACAGGCAGCAAAACAATGAGAATTTGTCAATCTGGAGTAATCAAAGTAAAATTTTTTGGTTAAAGCAAAAGTCATCAGTTTCATTTCTAGTATACCATGTACCAAAGGAAAAATTTCTTCTTTTTTTAAGTTTTAACCCTTCCAGCAAGGAATTGTTTTGTTCTCTTTTTGGAACACAAAGTCCTAATTGTCTGATTACTGTAGATCTGTGTACATTTTTAGATGTGTGTCCATTGCAGGAGAGGAAATTATGTTAGTCAGAAGGGCATATAGATAAAATTCATGGTATGGGAAGACAATATGGGACACAGATTCTTAAAATGTTCAACATTTCTTGAACCTGCCACATTATTATACATTGTCCCTAAATTCCAGAAAATGTCAAGGATTTCTATTCAATTTGAATCAGCTTGCCAACACTACATCTACCATGTCTTCCCAAATCACTATGGGAATTAGGCCTCCAAGCCATTATTTCATCCCAAAACATCTACAGTGTGATTGCCTTTACAGTATGTCAGTTAGTTAGTTAGGACTTAACGACACACCAACAGGAATGTGTTATTTAGTGTCACCGAGTTAGACAAAATACAATGTTGGGGTAAAACTACCTAAAGAGGTAAAAAAAAAAATTAAAAAATACCACCGGTGGACAATTTCCACGAAAAGGAAAGCAAGCCAAAAATATGTGAAGAATCGATTTGTTCAAACAAAGTTCTAAGGTCGGGCACGGTGTAGTATTTTTGGCGAATACAGGAGTATTCGTAACAGTTGACGAGAATATGACTGACGGAGACAGCACAGTCACAGGGTATACAGTATGGTCTTTCTTCTCCGTGAAGTAAGTATGTGTGGGTAAAGTAAGTGTGACCAATGCAGGCCCTAGCCAGCACTAAATCATCCCTCCGTTTACCAGGGACTCTGTTTCCCCCAGTCGCTACCGCACCTTTTACTTAGTACAGTTTGTTTTCGGGAAAGGAATCCCACGGGTCCTGCCATTTTGATTTTATAAAGCCATTGATGTTAGGGCGGTAGTCAGTGTGAGGCAAGTAGAAGTTGGTGACGTCCATCTGAGGGGCTTCTTTAGCAAGCACATCGACTCTTTCATTTCCTGGTATGCCTACGTGACTAGGGACCCACGCAAGCACAACTGATTTTTGAAGTCCTACCAAGTTAGAGTATACTTCACGGGGAACTGTTACTGATGGGTGCTTTACAGTATGTCCTGCAGTGAAATCCATGTACACTGGTTGCCTGTAGGAGCAGAATCTTGACCTTCATTTCCTTTGCCTTTATTTTTCCTTATCTGGATTAATTCTGCCACCACCAACCAGCAATTAGCCTTGCTTTGTTGGGTCTTATTCTGTAGCATGTGCAAAGTATTTGCAACAACAGTACCTGTATAGGCCTCTTTCGACCTAATGTGTCAACATACACCTCAAATGGATAGATGCAAGTGTGCATGCAGAATATACCTTCTGTAATGCTAATGTCATAGCTGAATGGAACAGGGCTCAAAAATGTAAAATCAATCAGCTCTCCCAGAGACAAGTGGTTAAAAATCTGGTCTTTCTCTAGTACCCTTCAACTGTATGTATGATTGCTTCACTATGAAATAATAACAATGGCCTTGCAAATTCACAGTCTAGTCAAATCATGTAGCACAAGTCAGAGGGTGGCATATAAATGCATATACTCTGAACCTTATGGGAATTTTCACTCCAAGCATAAAGACTTAGTCCCGTGATGCAGGCAGCCTGGCTGGTATGAAGTGCATCTATAGACAATTACATGAGTAAGTGGTTGTCCCAAAGAAAAGTATAGTAGGATAAAACTATAAGTAGTCCTTTGCTAAAATCACTTAACTGGGGCATAGAAATACTGTACCTCATGTTGAACCTAATTGAAATATAGAGTATTCATACTGCTAAAAGAGGAACATGCTAAGTTGGTAACACATTACAGTTATACCTTCTGTACACATGTTTTCTTACAAATAATCAAGACTTTGCATATGACTTCCTAATATTCCATAGAAGCCATGTTGGAGTGCATATAACTACCTACTTAGTAGATCACACCTGATAAGTTTGCTCAGTGAACTTGTACACACTGCATATGCCACAGTGCACAATTTGCAGTGTGTACAGTTGGGCCACAACCATGTGTACTTGGCAAAATTGTCCTCCAGCATGGCAGATTTGTGACTTGATTGCAAAGCTCCTTTTATTAATGTCACTTTTACATTGTTATGAAAACTTAATAATTCACACAAGTGGCAAATACTTCTAAAACTACATCTACTTTTACAAAACTGAAAAAAACTCACATTTTTTGGCATTCTTTTCTCTCCCCAAGCATAGGATCCCCTGTTTCTGCCAAAATGGTTGCTTCCAGTTCATAATGAACCACCAGTGCTTTCTCTGTTGGATGTACATCAATGCTCCCTCCTTTCACCTTCCTTTAAAGATTGCAAAAGTTATTCAAAAGCTGGTCAATACTCAACTCTGTATGACTTTCAAGCCTTATGGCCGACAGTATTTCCCACTGCACGGACTACTGCAACATACTCACACCCTGATTATAAAATTGGGATTCACACAGGGATCGGCATTTAGCTTGGACCAGAATTTGATAAAATAGGTGGATTGCCATTAGAAATAAAGGGAAAAAATGCAGCATTAAGGTACTGTACCATTACACGAAGATGCAAAATTCCATTCACTTTTCATTTCTATAAAAATAAAAAAATTTTCAATTTCTGCATTTCTTCTTTAAGAAGAAGATACCTTTGCAGCAATTTGTAGCAATGTTTGAACTTACAAATTTATAAATAGATACTGTAGCCTTAAAACCATTCATGTTGCACCTTACTGGGCTTGGAAGCAAGTTTTTTCCCCTGTCCCCCTGAAACCACCTGTAACTTTGGCAAGGACACCATCAATTTGGACTCCTTTTTTATTAGTTTTTGAGAATTTCACTATGGGTTTATGACAATATCTAGACATCTTGCCAATTAATGTGGTGACAGCCATTTTTTTTGTTCTACAAGTTCAATCATTGCTTTTAAGTGATCCAAATTTTACTCCCCTGGTGGACAACATTTTTCTTATTATTTCAAAATGAAAGAAAATCCCAATCAATGATTTGGCTGATTGAGAGCTTCTCAAATTAAAAAAAAAAAAAACAGAATGTCAAAAGGCTTAAGTGATTCTTTGCCACTAAAATGTTTGCCCATGTTTTTTTTTTTTTTTTTTTTTTTGAATTGACAGTGCTTCTTGAATACAAAAACAATAGTGATTGCCATCTTAGTATAAGTAATGCAAATGATGCAACATGTTTGCAGGGTTTTAAACCTTTCAGCTCTGTTGAGCCCCAATATTTTTGAACTTCCATCAGAACTGATAGGGTCCATCTACAGTACTTGGAATGAGCAATATACATGCCAAGTATAAGATCCCTCACTATGACCCACCTTGAAATATAGTGTTGGAAACAACATTTTAACCATCTGACCTCTGGTGACCCCAAATGACCTTTGAACTCTACCAAAAACAAAAGGGTTCATCAACTTTGTAAGACCAATGCACATGATGAGTTCAACATCCCTAACAGTTATCCAACTTGAGATGTCATGTCTACAAGAGATTCACAAGATTCTTGAAGAAATTTCCAAGGTATTTACCATTTGACCTCTGGTGAACTCAAATGACCTTTGACTTCACAATAAATGACAGGGATCATTTACTTACTATTGCTAACCGCACACCAAATATGAAGTTGGTCACACCTACCTTTGTTGAAATATCATGTTTACAAAGTTTTGACTTTTTGACCTCATTACGGAAAAGAAGCCTTTAAGGAGATCCGCCGTATGTAGCTACCTCAGTTTTTAGGAAAAAGCTGAGATTGCCAATTATAGCATCCACCCCCTGGTTCATTACTCCAATTAGCTGCTTCAATGAGCAGCAGTGTTGAGTACCATTCTGGTAAAATTGAAGCCCAACAACTTTGGGGTTCAACTGACAACTTGCAACGAATTCTGAACTAAGTGACGGCAAAAAGGTGATCAAATCATTTGTTGCACATTGAAGAGTTACATCCCTTTCCAGCTTATTTTGTAGTAAACTGCTATAAAATGTTAACCTTCATGACCATTTTCAAATGCTTTAATGCTTTATAATTGGAAGTGAGAACAGGTCTTCTGACTCCAAATGACCTTTGACCTCCACCAGGTAAAATAGGGATCATCTACTCAATATACCCAATCCACACACCAAATATTTAAAGGGCCAAACCTGTCAACCCAAATTACAATTTTGGTATGGGGGTACCGAAATTCTCAATTGGCTCAGCTCTTTGATCGACAGTTAATTCAAACAATGCAGAGTACCAAAGCTTATTTTACACAGCATGAATGATACTGAGTGTGTTTTGAAATATAAACTGAGTTTTTCCTCACTCAACTTGATGCAATAAACTGAGATTGCATCGGGATGAGCATGAATTTCAGACAATTGTGAAAGGGGCTTAAGTAAGAAGGTTTAGAGAATTGGTACTGTTTGGGGTGAGAGAACTGGCCCTTTCAGTCTAATTAACCCTTCACATATTACACACACACACACCCACATACATACTGTATACACACACACAGTATCACCATCCCATACTTTTCTTGCCTGCCTTTGGCAGGAATCAAAATTCATATTGAATCTTTAAAATAAAGAGTATTGTACTGTCAAGGAAGAACTGCTCAAATTACAAAATCAAAGAACTGAGTAATATCAATAGTACCTCATTAACAATATAACTAATAATAATGATAATGATAAAAATAAAAAGTTAGTATTTGAAAGAAAAATCTGTCTACAACATGAGTTGACTATGAAGACCTAAGACATGGTGCATCATATATATGGCAAAAACCCCAGAAATATGCAGAATATGTCCAATAACTGCCACCTTCATCACTGAAAACATGAAATTATGTACTGTGTTGATGCTACAGTAGATGTTTCAAAATTTGGATGCATGCTAATTTGCTAAAACTAAATGATGATCTGACATAATTTTTTTGTTGCCACTTTTCCTTCCTTATAACAAACAAACAAAGCATGGGGCACATTTCTTTGTTGGTTGGAGACAAATCCTGAAAGCCTATAGGCTAGACCTATCCTATGTACATGAGCTTCTACATAAGTTCTATTTATTTGATGAAGGGTTGTTCTCAATGTACCCTTACTTCAAGCCTTGAGTTTTTGATTCTCCAGTCCAGGGTGTGCTACAAACCACACTCCTTAGAAAGTTAGGGAGTGAGGTAGGCCCACAGGTGTTCGAAGAGTTCCATTCATATATACTATATACTACATATACTAACAAGGTCGGACACTCCACACATGGAACCTACACACAGAGAGCACACCTGGGCCTACTTTGACATTTTTAGTCCTGCTGCAAACCTCAAAAGACTTCCTTAGTCCATGTCAGAACTTCAAGGTGAACCTCAAACAGCATCTATCTGTTCCTCAGAGACAATTTTTGTTATTTTTCCCTTAATGTCACTCGAAACGGTAAAAATTACTACGAAACTTTTTTGCAAGGTTCTGGGTCCAGGCTTCTCAATCCACTCTCGTCATTCTCCACCACTTCCACACTGAGGTCTAAGTTTACGAATTGTGTTTAACAATTTCCTGGAAACCAACCATAGTTTTCCTAATTGACCGATTCATTGGTTTTTTAGGAGTAATAAATTTGCAATATATAGTGGTGGGCCTATGAATGGCTGTCGTAATTTTTGCAAAGCTAATATACACAATGAGATAAATCCAAATCCTTTCCTGTTTCCATTTTCAAAATGTGATGTAACTGATGGATATATTGCTACGGATAGTTCCTATACCCCGATCCAGAAATAAGTGAGAGAAAGCTTAATTTGACACGAAATTTTTATTGATGTCAGTCATAAATAGCCCCCGATAGTGGCGTGTTTGTCATATGCGCAGTGTGCAGCTATTTTCACTGACTTTGTACAGTTACGCACAGATACCTACGTAGCAAGCTAGTCCTTGCCGCCTATAAATTGGGAACTACGGACGTAGTTAAGCGACTGAACCTGCTCTGTTGGAGGGGCGATTCTTAGTATGCCAAACAGTACAGTGCAAAACTTGTTTCACTAGTTGACTTAACCTGCCTAAGAAAGACGGAAAGTTTGGTCAAGTCACTAACAAAGCAAAATAACCAAATAACATAGATTGTGCACTCAGCACACTATACGCAACTTACTACATTGTATGGAGTAGTACTTCAGGGCAGTGTACATCATAGCAAGGTAATATTCGATGTTTTGGTGGAGTATGTTTTCAATTGCGAAATATACACATAAAGGTAGGATGTAGGTACAAAATTGTTAAGACTGATCATATTACGGTATGCACTTACCTGAAACGGATTCATTATCGTGAAAAACAAAATGCTGGATAGTTTCAAAACAGTTAAGTTTGTTAAAGTAACATTATTCAGTGATACTCTGATAGCGCGAGATTTGTGACAGTGAGCCAACTAAAATTCAAATTTTCTAATTTACTGAGCTTTACAAGTAACCTTGCTCAATTAATGTTCCCTAGCCTAGGATTATTCCTCTCATGTACAACACAGCCCTTGCACGGATACACTTCACAACCGTAGTCACTAGTCAGGACGCCTGCAGAAAAGCACCTCTTGCATCTCCAAATAACAAAATGTTCTCACCAAACTTCACACAGATGATCTCTGGCACCGCATTACCTTTCCACAATAGATGTTCAAAAAGTGTCATCAAAGAATGGCCGAATTTTTACTGCCAATTTTGACCGTAACAGTAAGTCAATGTGTCGTGTTTTCAAGCTCTCAACAACTGTTCTCAGTAGAGAGGTCAAACTCAAAGGTTAGGAATAGCAAACTTGGCAAAATGGGATGCTCCACCTGCGTAACTGTCTTCATAATACATCATTGATTTCAGTAACAATATTAAGTGTACATTATTCGGAATACCGCGTAGACTCAAGTGACTTCGGTTGTGAAGTATATCCGCGCAAGGGCTGTGTTATGAGAGGAATGAACACACAGCCCTGTTCGGGGGCTAGGCTAGCTGCTAACTTTAAGCCTAACGTTAGGTTTAGGCTAACGTTAGGTTTATGCTAACGTTAGGCCTGGCCTAACGTTAGGCTACCTGGTATACTTGCCTCTTTAAATATCGTGCGTCTTCAACCTGCATGTTGGCATTACTATTAAGATGTGCCTAATCTTGCTATCAAATGACCGTTAGTATGAGAAAACTTCGGATTTCATAATGGCGCCGAAGATCAGGAGACATTTCGAACGAGTATCATCCTGCAAGCTTAGCAATCGCAGCTGTGGGTATATACTGTGTGCGCGCGCTGTAAGGAATGTTAAAGGGCGCCGCCTATTTAAAGACTCTTTTGTCTGGAACCATTAGCAACCAGTTGGGGATTTCCCTCAACGAATGCAACTTTGCGCGACTTCAGAAGTTTGAGGTTCATATAATGAAAAGCTAACGTTAAAGCAAGGTTCACATTTCATTCGCCGAGCACTCGGCACACACACTCGGCGAGTGCACTGGGAGAAGAGTTTGTCTTTCATTCACACTACTCGCCTTGGGTGTTTTTATCGCCTATCTCATGCGGATATTTCAGGCCCGTAGCCGGGGGGGAGGGGGGGGGGAGGTCGGAGTGTTCGAACGACCCACCCCAACTTGAGGGAGGTCCATTTTTCCAGCCCTGTGTTTGAAGGGTCAGCTATGAAATATTTTTTATCTTGACATATTGAGGACGAATTTCCGTTCACTTCTTCAAAGGTCGTGTACTGTGTGGAATTCCTGGAGAAAAAGGACTTCTGTTGTGTTCAAAAGCCCCCTAAAATGCTCAAGATTGCAGGAGATCTGCAGATTTCAAACTTTTCCGGGGAAGCATGCCCAGACCCCTAGCAACTGCATGCTTACGGCACGCGCCAGCCGCCTCCGTATTTGGAAAAAGGTCCACATCTTCGAAAAAAGACCCACCCCTCTCCATTGGCTGGCTACGGGCCTGTATTTTCGGCGTTATAACCCGCGTTTCAATTCATACTCTGCGTGTATGTAGCGGAAACCCTTTCTGCTACACCCTCGTTGGATCGCTTAGCTTTGGTGTATTGTTCTCTCAAATATCTGTCTTTGACGTCGCTCCAAGTCCGGCCAGTGCAAGGTTGTGAACAAGCGACCGATGGAAAGCCATGATTGTTCACTTCTTCCGTGGTCTCTGTATTAATTCCGACAAATTGCTATTATACAAGTTAGGTTTTTTCCTCAAATGTGAAATTTACAAGGAATTACTGCTTGATTTACCTTGAATATGCCACTATTGAACTTCCCAAAATATGACGAAAGATACTTTGAAGAGAAATACCAAGAAATTTGTGAGATTTAGCTGTTGGTAGGTATAGGTAGTTTTGTTAGACCGGATTTAATGACACACCAACACGAATGTGTTACATAGTGCCAGTCAACTTGATAAAATGTTCAAAGCTTAAATTTATTTTCAAGAATGTTTCAAGAGTAAGTTTGGTTTCCCTTTAGTTGCCTCTTAAGACAGGCGGGAAATTTCGTGGGTATACTCTGTAACCCCATTCCACAGAGTGCATGACGATATTAGTAAACATGTTTATCTACTTATGAAATGTTTGGTTTTAAGGTGATAATGGGAACTTATTGTAAATATTATTTACATATACGCCTGATTTGAAATAAACTTTAAGTTTTCTTCTTCTTCAAAAAAAAAAAAAAAAAAATGACAACGAACAGTGAGCATCGGCCTTATAACCAGGATGTGTCACCTTCTTCAGTCACAACTGCAAAAGGTCAAGAAAGCCGTCACATAGTGAACAGTTTGTATCACCGCTAAATGTTATATCCATTACCCACCGTAAATGTTATAAAAATTAACGCTAGATGTTATACCAACTTAACTGTGTAGCTCAAGGGCCATTTTTGGTATATATTTGGCTACCAAAATGCAACCGTTCAACCTATCATTTTAGTTTGCATGGAATGTGAATGTTTTACTTGTCTTCTTCCTACAAGTAGTAATCATTTTCTTGAATTGTTTTAGGAACACTATGCGAATTTGGAATGGAAAATGAATTTTTGAAATTTCCGCGTTTTCGAATTAGCTAACTTTGCCAAATGCCTCCTTGTAAACACTCTTTGATACCGAGACGGTTCATTAGCCTGCGTAGCGCCTCTTTTGCTGCCCCCCCCCCCCCACTTAGCGATGAGCGGAACAAAAAGACTTCGACAGTTAGGTCCGCGGTTTCCTCTTGGAATATGATGTGTGAAAAAGAGAAGTTTGATATGAAATTATTACCTTCAATGCAATTTCAAAACAAAACTCCAAAGGAAAGGGACGTTTTGCCGGTCGCATGGGGCAGGGGCTGCCTTGTACGCCCACTTTGTTTAATGCCCCCTTGTCAACACTCTTTGCTGCAGACGGTTCACAATCTTTACCTATTTTTTTAAAATCCTCGCCAGGCGTGTCTGTAGCCTAATGTACGTTTAACATGTGCATAAGTTGTGAAAATTTGCAGCTTGGGGTTGGATGTGTGTTTAGTTATCAAAATTCCCCAAGTCTAACACTTTTCCTCGTTTTTGAACTGACCATATAGATAATTCCAAAACGCGGAAACGAGGAACTTCCTTTTGACGGCAACTGGTGTTTGAACATTTCCGCGGTTTCCGCGTTTTCGACCTGGCCCGAAAACAAGGGAACGCCGCGCACTCTGTGTGCAATTGTTTTGGGTAGGCCTATCCCTCGGTGTGCCACTCAATTTTAGGCTGCGCCTTTGAATTACTGGCTAGCGTATTGATAATTTCCTACATAGGCTACCCCCAGAAAGGTGAAGAAAAAACATCCGATGTGGGTATCTAGGACTGAACGTCACAAATAAATGTTTAGCCAGACCTTAAACATGAACTTCGAAAACAAGAATGATAGCCCTATAACGAAAATCCTAAAAATACAGCGTGAGGCGCCCACACACTGTGTGACACATGTGCTAGGTTTTTGAACGCAACTTTTCGCTTTGTTCATGGCCGCAGAGGACGGGAGGTTGGGCAATATTCAAATCTCGGGCGGGCAGAGATATTGGAATATGCCCTGGTTGGAGATCTCTCGAGTTAGGCAAAAACCCACCTCAGCTGCTCAGTCAATGCAGTACGGCCATGGATATGTTCCACTCCTGCCCTCCCAGCAGTAATATATGTGTGTTGAGCCTTGCTTGCAAGCCTGGAAGGCTGTTATCTAGGAAGGAAATAATTTTCGTGCGCTGAACCTAACCACCGCATCGTTTATCAGTTTATCGTGGGTATGTACATGAAGGATCCCCGACGCATAGGCGTAGGAAGCGGGGGCTGGGGGAGAAAGCCCCCAGTGAAAAATGAGAGGTCGGAAGCATGCTTCTGTCCCACTTCCCGGATCGGAAAACCCCTTTTTTCATTTTCCAGATCTCAAAAAGAGCAAAAATTTCCGGCGCGCATTCCCCACCGCAAAATGCAATATAGAAAACATTAGTTCTCACTCATAAATTAGTTTGGTAAACTTCTCGAAGCTCTAAAATGACAAATTCGGATATTTATCCTATGTGACACCACATCATCAAGCGACGAGGGCGGTTATATTGCTTTTTTGTAAAAGTGTGGGAAATTTTTGAAATGTCATCGAAGAGTGTCAGTTCGTAGGCCTTAGAACAATTCCGTCGTCTTGCAATCATTCTCAGATTTGCCACCAATATATGAAGGAAGAGCAGATTCTTCAGTAATCTCCTTACTCTATAAATTTCATTACAGGAACCCCAGAATCCGAAGCTTTCTGAAATTCAAGCTCCATATCTACATATATTCGTTTGAAAGGAGCGAAAATTTCCGGGCGCTTTGCGCGAAGCAATACGTCCCTGATGCAGTGGTTTCAACACTTAAAAATAATCGGAAAACTCAGCTTCTACTTACAAGCCCGAGGCAAACCATTTCCGCCTGTCTAAGGGGGTCGCGATTCTTCCAAAATTTCTGTTCGCTCCGCGCCAACTGAAGATATTCTTCCGAGCAAGAATTCGTATTCCAGGCGGGAAAACATATTCTCACCGTACTCAAATGCTCTAATTCACACCTTTTATCAAATACCTTTGAACCCTGTCAGTTGAGTAGTGTGTGTATATGGATTCTTTTGTAATTGAATTGTCAAATTTTTATCAATGTTCAATGTTGTGGAGAAGTGACGTAGATACAGAAGGCACTGGGGCTCGAAGAAGTGAAAAATTCTGAAATTTGCCATTTGAGACACCAGTCAAATAGAGTAATTCCGAACAGTGGTGGAGCTAGGGATTTCGGTCAGAGGGCGAAAATGGTCTGCAGGGGCGCCACGAAGGAGTAAATACGCTGAGTTTCAGCACGATCGAAGCCACGACTTTTCAGACTTTCCATTTGATTTTCCGTACCTGGTAGAAGACTTCTTTGCCATTTCTCCTCAGAAAGCTTTTCTATTAAAACATTTTCTATCAATGGGCCTCCACAGAAGAAAAGTTGGGCGGCACAAAATTCTTTAAGGGGGAAAGCTCAGGAGCGCAGGAATTTTTGGCCCAAAATGCCTCTCAGATCGCTGGAAATGGCATTTCTAAAGCCTATTTACTGCAATTAAATAGGGAAAACACTGAGAGAACTGCTAAGAAATGTTGATGTTAATTTTTCTTCTTTTTCTTTATGTTTTCTTTGTTTTTCAGGTTTTTTTTCAGGGTAGGGCAAGTTCTACCCTTTCCCCCACCTGCGGACGCCCATGTTTCTATCCGTCTCTTTTACATTCTAGTATGAAGGCGGTCATTATATTTTGTGTTATTGTGAGGCCTCAATTTAAGATTTTAATGTAATAATGGGCCACTTTGTGAAGATAAAGATTAAACATGATAGAGCTAAATGTTATGGAAATTAATCACCGTTCGGTGTACATTTTTGGCATCTGGAAATCGAGATAAGTACACGAAGAAACATTAATTGACGCTGAAATAGCCATTTATCAAGTACATTGAAAGAAATAGCCAAGACAAAAGGTCTGCTTGGCTCTCTAGATAACGAATTCATAATAAATAAAAGTAGCCTTATTAGATGCAATTTTCTGGCTTTGAGACCACGAAAGTACAGAAATAAGCATTTTCATGGGATTATCGTGAAGTGTCAGAAATAGCCATTTATCATGAGAATGGTCACTTAAAGAAAAGAAAAAAATGGAAACTGCTCATTAAAACCCTTAAATCATTACGACTAGGACAACAGTTTTATTTTGTTTTAACATGAATGTTCTCTTCAAATGGTTTTGAAATTTTTTTGTGGAAGCTATTTTGGTATCTTTATAAACTATATTGTCTATGTTGACAATAATACCCGACAACAAGAGGGCGGCTATTTGCGCTACAATTATTGTTGCGCCCTTTGCAACATCTTTCATTGGTGGGGAGGGTGAATTTAATGTCAGTCGGTGTATTTTGTAAGCTTACAATCACTATTGGTGTGGCAGCAATTAACTTAGCACAGCTACACATTCGTTAGTGCGTATAAAGCATGAAGGTACGTTTCGGCAAAACCTATCCATATATTAGAAGAGACCCTTTTCATCAGAATAAAGTGCAGATAGTACAGTTACTGGTGGATGTTTGAGCATTTTGTTATCTGGGCCTTAAAACAACGCTATTAATTTATGTCTTTAGCCAATGATGGTGCAAGAGTAAAGTATGTTAAAAACCTAAAAAGGGTGCCGACAGACGATTTTGGTCCATATGGCAGCTCCGTCACAGATTCCCAATTTCTTACCAATAATAGCTCCATTTTGTAGTTATTAGTTTTTAAAAATAGGCAAAATTTTCCCCGCGTTTAGTCACGCGCCCTAAATTGCAACCTTTAACTTTTCCGAGCCGCTACAGTGCCGCTTCCCTAAAATTTTCTTCAATATAGGCATTTTTAAATATTTTGTCTAAAACAAGGAAACAAAGTTTCGGGTGCTTTTTGAATGTCGCCTAGAAACCTCAATCCGCATTCTTAAATAACATCATGTAACAACAGCGATTCTCAGTCTACATGCTATCTCAGGTAGGCCTATATAACATAACATAACAGGTTGAAGGACAAAGGAGGGACAAGGCCCCATAAGATGCCCTGAAGTCCAAGTCCTAATCAAAAGTCAAACCACCAAAGTTTGACAACAGCCCCAAACAATCAGATTCTACCACAGCCATGGAAAAACTTGTCAATGTTAACCTTAAAGCAGTGAACTGACTAACTACCCAATTTGGCAGACAATTCCACTCGTTGACAACTCTATGGGAGAAACTAAACTTCCTAATGTCAATCCTTGCAAAAGGCTTTTCCAGCTTTTTACAATGCCCACGCACCCGAGAATGCTAACGCCAAACGCAGATTCTTCCAAGTCCCAAAATATTCGAATTTCTTTGCAGGATACCCTGAATCTAAACTATTACTTGTAAAAAATACAAGCTCCATATATTGCAAAAAGGACCCCAATTTTTATAAGTGTTCACACTTAAGAAAAAATCATATTTTTTTATTTAAAAAATAGTTCTTGGTCGTAGAAAAAAGCGAAAATTTAGCATAAAAAATGTACCTTTTGGTCATAATGGGCCCCCACACTTTCATGTTGCTTCCTACGCCACTGCGGCCCGATGAAATTGGATTTTCTCAACAACAAGGGTCACGGTCGGGAGGGCAGCCTTTCCCGACGGGGGCATGGTCTAGCTTGCGAATTGCAGTTTCAGATTCTGTTTACTTCATTTGAGGTTTTAGAATCAAAAAGACAAAAGCAAAGAACATTTACATAATATGAAATATTTACATAATACAAGAAACGATCCAAGTTTACAAGATGGCAAAGATGGGATGAGGGATAGCTGAGCTAAGAAGTGATTGAAACAGTTTCAGAAATGCATTCAAAATAGCGTTAAAAAATAGATCATAAGGGGAAAACTGAGTTCGTGATCATCATAACTACAGTCCTGTACGTTTATTTTTAGGCCTCCCGAGGGGAATTGCCGTCCTTCCCCGACGGGGGAGGAGAGAGGAAAAGGTACATGGAATGATGACGTATAACGAAGCTAAGAAGAAGTGCCAGCCTGAGGGATTGAAAATCGATCCCGCTATGTCAGTATGTATTGAAAATTAAACATAACATAACAGGTTAAAGGGCAAAGGAGGGCTGTAAAGGCCCCATAAGATGCACTGTAATCCAAAAAACCCCAAAACAAAGCAAACCACCAACAAAAGAGCCCAGAAAGATTAGATTCTACCACAGTCATGGAAAAACTTGTCAATATTAACCTTAAAACGGTGCACTGATGTGGAGTTAACAACCCACTCAGGCAGGCTATTCCACTCACTAACAACCCTATGAGAGAAACTGAACTACCTAATGTCAAGTCTAGCAAAAAGACTTTTCAAGCTTTTTACAATGGCCTCTTACCCGAGGATTACTTTGGACCTTTAAATAACTGCAAGCTAACAAAGGATTCCCTTCAGATAGAAATTTGTATACCTGGAGCATGTCCCCCCTAATCCTTCTCAGCTCCAAAGTGGTAAGCTTTGGGAATAAGGTAGATTTTTAACCTCGGGTATGAGTCGGGTAGCTCTGTTCTGAACTTGCTCTAAAAGCAATTTGTCCTTTCCAAAGAAGGGACTCCAGGCCTGTGCAGCATAGTGAAGATGGGGTCTAACCAGTTGCTTATACAAATTTAGCACAATTTCTTTACTAAAACTCTTAAAATTCCTCCTGATCAATCCAAGCACCCTATTAAAATAGCATTTCAAAACAAAAGATATGTCCAAAATCTCCCATGCAGTAACTTCAGTCCTTATAGGATTTCTGTTTATTACCGTTTTTGTATTTGGGCCTCCCCGACGAAACCGCCGACCTTCCCGACGAGGGGGGGGGGGCATGGCTCCCCTGTTCAGAATTAAATGGTGGCTATAAACTCATTTATAGGAACTATTTCCAAACACCCGGCAAAAGGCTGAACCATCAACACGCAGCATTTACCCTCATTTGTCCTGGAAAAATAATTACGCGCTCTAACATCAATACAAATGCACGATTGATCACCACGCGAAAAGTTGGAAAGCACAATGGCGGATCCAATTGAAGGCAGTTTTGAGGCGAAAAACGCTATGAAAAGAGAATCATTTTATACAGACGCAGCTGAATACTGGTCGAAAGTACCACAAACGGTAGATGGGATGCTTGGCGGATTTGGATCTATTTCTGGAGTCGATATACAAGGATCATTAACATTCCTAAAACCATTCCTAACCGTATGTATTTAGTCCCCCATATTGCACAGTGCAGTGCCAACCGAGGCTAAATTATCAAACCATTTGCCAAGGCAATATTGTCAAGTAACTTAGGCCTAACGTTAGACCAAACCTAGGCTAGGCTAGCCTAGGTCCTAATTTTATGCAAAGTGGAAAAGAATGACAATATGAAATGGTTCTTAAGAAAACTTAAATCAATTTTTTTTTTAACTCAATTGTTGGGACATTTAACAAAGATTAAATGGATAATTTCTCTATCATTTGATGTGTATTTTCTGATATTTAGCAATAAGGCCTAGCCTAGTAATATTATTGAAACAGTAAAGCGTCTGAGAACACCTGATAGTGTCCAACAATACCCAACATACACATAACATTTTCTAAGTGCTGTGTTAGGTCACTGTACGTATGCATAGATCCAATACATATCTGGGGCACATTAGTACAGTTGTGCCTGTTGATGTGTCACGTTAGCATCAGTGTAGTGCAAGTGTGTTGGAAGCTATAAAGATAAAACCATCAACTGTCCGACAACACCCAAATGCACCCATGCAGGGGTATACTGCATCGACTCGATGCACAGAAGTTTTGTAAGTTCCAGACTCGAATTCTTAATTAGAGCCCAATGAAATAATTCAAACACTTTCCTGTTTGCCTTTTCCAAATGCACAGTAGCTTTGAAGTTAGCTAGAGGTAGCCCTAACAGATACTTGTTAGGCCTAACTTTAGGCCTAGGCTAGGCTAGCACATGCTGTGACATAGTGAAGTCCAGCCCTCGAACAGGGCTGTGTGTGTTCGTTCCTCTCACAACACAGCCCTTGGGCGGATACACTTCACAACCATTTACTTCAGTCTACATGGTATTCTGAGTAATACACTTCCTATTGTTACTGAAATGAAAGATGGTATTATGATCAGTTGGACCCGCAGGTGGGGCATCCCCATAGCTCCCAAGTTCCGAGAGGCTAGATGTGGGTCAAACTGATCTGTCCATTTGTGGATCGCCGGCCTGGGGGAGGGGTATAAGGGGAGGGGGTGTCCCCATCAGTTTTTGTCAATGTCAATTTTTGAATTTTAGAAGTGTCTACACACAAAATGGTGACACTTTTTTGGCAAATCAGTCAACACAGTGTCGTTAGGTCACTGCCAAAAAAGTTAAGTACAGTACTAAATTTTTTGCGGTAACCTAGAAAAATATTTTATTGAGAGATTTGCCAAAATAATATTATGCATATACTCACAAATGCTCAATGACTAAAACCTCTCCTAATCACAATATTTCATCGTTATTTTTGAGGTAAATTTTGGTGAGGTACCGGCACAGTTTTCAAACGTCAACTTGGTGTATCACTGGCGGTCGTACTATGCTGCAAGTGAATTCCAATATCTTTGTATACATCTCGCATGGCATTCTGGCCATTAAAACATATAGGCCTAGCCAAAAACGTCAGGAACCATCATGACAGTTAAGAACATTCGGGAAACTCTGAGACAAGCCCTGCCTATAACCCACGCGGTTATTTGTTTTCGCTAATATTGGAAGCGGCGTTGAAAGACGTCATTACACTATTTGCGCAGTGACAGGAATATATTCCATACCTGCTGGGAAGGTTAGCCGATAACGATGTTGTGACAGCAAGCATACCGTACGTACCTGTACCTAGGCCTATGCATTGTATATAGCAGCATAAGCAGTTTAAAGTGCGGTGAGATAAGGTTTACTGAATTTGTAGTTATCGGTAAGCTGAATTATTTGCTAATTTATGTGGTTCTCTTACTAACAATACTTCGGGGATTTGAAATGCGGGTTTTTCAGAGGGCTGGGCGGGTCAGCAGGTTTGGGTGTCCAAATGCAGGTCACTTGGGAGGTATGCATCCCGTTTGCCCCTCGTGACCTTTGACCTCTACTAAGAACAGTTGTCGACAGCTTAAAAACATGATCCATTGACTTACTGTTACTGTCAAAATTGGCAGTGAAAATTCGGCCATTCTTTGATGGTGACGTTCCGCGGGCGTCCTGGCTAGTGGCTACAGTTGTGAAGTGTATCATCGCAAGGGCTGTGTTGTGAAAGGAATGAGCCTAGGCTTTGTAACGAACTTACAGCCCTGTTCGAGGGCTAATAGTGAAGTGACCCGCCTTTGAATGTGTGGGTGCATGTAGAATTTCCTATGTGCATTTAACTGTGGGTGCTTACATGCACTTCGTGCATGTAGACTCCAGACCTAGGCCTAGGCTATTATCATGGTCAAATCCGTTTTACAAGTCAAGTTGCAGTGAAAAATAATGCTAATATAGCAGTCCCAATTGTCCTTTGCGTAATTTCTTGTGTACAAAGTTGCTAATGATACTGTCCTACACAAACTGATAACATTTATGATACACTATGACTTTAAATATCTGAATCCTGCCCTTATGGGCAGCATTATATAAGGGTACAGTATGAACTACCGTAGCTCTGTAGAGATCTGTCCCTGACACAGTCCAACTGCAGGTGAACCATGTTTAAATGCTGGCCAGCCCAACTGGAGTAGTCTGGGCATGTATTAGGTGTACACCAGGATTTTCTTTCAAGTATTAAAAGCTTAAAGGGACAATCTTCTCATCCCAAACTACACTTCTAATATAGGGTAACAGAAACTCTCAATTGGCTCAACTTTTTGATTGACTGCTAATTCAAACAATGCAGAGTAAGAAAACTTATATTACACAGCACGAACTGTTCTGATAGTGTTTTGATTATACACATTGAGCTTTCTATATTCACCCTGAAGCAATAAAATGAGATTGTGTCTGGATGAGGGTGAATTTTAGACGATTGTGGGAGGGGCTTAATTAAGAAGGTTAGGAGAATTGGTACTGTTTGGGATGAGAAAATTGGGCCTTTAACTGGTAACATAAGAAGGGTTGAGTAACAGCAGCTATGCTACTCCCAGGGTGCATTCCATGTAAAGCTCACGCAGAAGGTACGCCAAGGTTTCGGGCACGTAGATATACATATACATATGTACAGTATACATCACATGTACGTGACCATCGTACATTGGCAGTGCATGTACAAGTATATGGTACGCACAGAGCAATTGGCATTCCGTATGGGATTGTACATACTTGTGTATAATGTACATGTATGTTATGCATGTATACACCATTCATTGGCAATACTGTACAAGTACTGTATAGCACAGTATACTGTACGTTTTTTAGGTGACTGGAATTAAAGGCATATTCTGGAGACAAAATTAGTTAACTTCAAAATAAGCAGAAAAATGTTCTCTTTCAGAGGATGAGGACTGCATTTCAATGGCTTATAGCATTTAGAAGATACAAATTTTTAAAGCATTGCAAATTTTTCTAGGGATTTGATGCATCATGGGAAATCTGTGATGTCATCATGCACAATAATTTGACATTTCATTCAATATATTTATAATTATGGTGCCGCTGCAGGCAATATTAAGCAATATTGTTGGTTGCACTCCAAGTACAGTATGGTGAAGGGTAATGCCAGATCTACAGGAAATGATATTCAAACATTCCAACAGTATCAAATTTCAAGGACAAACAGGATGTTCAATTATAAAGAAAAGCAAAAGGAATTTTAAGCAATGTGCCCAAATTACAAAAGTTTCTGTGGCCTTGTTGAAAGGCAGAGGTAATTTTTAACAGAAATAACCAATCTTGAAGTGAGATATCTTGAGTTAGGAAAATGGTATTGTGATAGGGTTTGAAGGACATGGTGTAGAACATATTTGTTTTTCTTACAAGAAAGACGCAAAAAGCTATCAGAGCATACCTTTAACCAGTGCCGGGAACTTGCCTGCCACTATGCCAAGAAGGAGTTGGTGCTCATACAGAAAATTTTCTGGTTGGAATGCACAAAATGCAGACTGGTGCTACTCTAGCTTATGTAAGTGTGAAAACCATTTCTCTGGGGATGTAATTTGCAGCGCCCATAACGTGCCTAAATTTCTGCCCTTATTCAGCAAAAGCTTGAAAATGTGGAGTTGTAAATTAGAGAAAAGTTTGGATTCTGGGTTCCCTATTTGAGGAAATGTGAAAAGCTTGGGAAGTTGGGATAACTGAAAAATCTGTATTTTCTCATTGACAAGTCTGACATTGCACAGTCACCAAAGATCGTTGTTGTGACACAGTGTTATCTAAGACCTACAAATTGAGGCTATACAACTACAACCACATTTTAATAGTCAAGAGCTTATATTAGGAAAAATTTGGAATTTAATGATAGGTAATTTATTAAAATAGCACTTTAGTTGCCAATATCACTTACTGGTCTGGTAATTTTGTCATTATCAGAGTTCAGAAAAGTTTACCCAAAGTGGTTAATGAGGAAACACGACTGTAAGGAGTAACTGAAAATTTAAGCGCACAGAAAATGTGGCATTTTTTTGAACAAATAATTACAAAATTGGAGCTTTCATTGGAGAGAATGCAAGATTTTATGAAAGAAGAGTTGGGAAAACCACACTGTAGTTGACTGATGTCACAAATGACAAATTTCTGAATTTTTCCCCTTTGAGAGCCCTTGCCCCCCTGTACCTATGCCAATGTAATTTGAGCGACATTGATTACCTTATATTCTCTATCTCCCATTTCCATAGTAATTTTTAGTTATTTCAAGGCATGTTGTTGCATATCAGAGCATTTCAAGTTTCTTGTCGACACTCCTCGGGCTCGTAATAGTTGCATAATGCTTCAATTTATATTTTTGTGTACACTGTTTATAATCATGTCTCTTTTAGGATTCTTAATAAAGGCCTAAATGTTAATATAAAGTATTCTTGATGATATTTAGTAATTGTTGATAACCATCAGTCATTTTCTGAATTAAATAATTCTAATATTTTTTTTTTAATGAGACTGTGAGAAAGTCGATAAAACTGAACTGAAAGGAATGAAAATAACAACGATTTTCAAAGTGAAGGTCACTGTAAGAACCATGTTGAGCTTAAGCTGTGGTATAATAAAACTCATCTGGAGGAGCTGAAAACCAAGTTGTTACAGGATTAAATCTTTCAGAAAAAAAAAAAAACGTTATGGCACTTCAGGCAATTATGTAAAATGTCAGATTGCAAGTTTGATGGCATTTAAATATTATGTATTCTTTCACTGTACAAAAAAGTCACCTCAAGTATCAGAATATGTATGTAAGATATGGATACTGTGTTTACTTTCTGTTTCAAACAGAGAAATAAACTCATGGATGATCACTTTCAAAGGTGATAGGCGATTGAGGATACTGGTGCATATGTGTAATATACTGTACATGTTTTAGTTACTCCATGAGAGGGTGTACAGAACTGTGAAGCAACATTCATACGTTCCCTTCTACTTTTAGAGAATCAGTTTTATATTTCATTTTAAAGCTTGGTTTTTGAAATCTCTTAGTTACCCATTCTATTAAAGAAGTTTTCATAATAGCATACTGTACTTAACTTTTTACTTAGTTTCCAAATCTGAAGTTTGGTTTTCATGTGGGGGCGGATCTAGTGTACAGTATCCTCCCCATGCAATTTCACCAGCTTCAAGGCATGGCTTGTTATGGTGACTAAAAACATAGTGACATTTTGTTAGGCATACTCCAAAGACATTCATGATAATATTTACAGCTGTATTGGAGAAGTAGCGATCATATTCACAAGTTCAAAAACACTTGATTTGTCACAAGGTTTTATCGTCTAACTTTTTGATTCCTTGCGGAAGGCAGGCAAGGAATCTATGTGATGGTGATGGCGTGTGTGTGTGAGCCTGTAAACAATACCTTGCCGGGTACAAGCCGCTCACGAGAGCTAAAGTCTCGCATGTCTTACCTCGCTCACACCGAGCTTGTAACTGGCGTAGCTACCCGAAAATTTGCACACTGCAATGAGCTGTGTCACGTGATATGCAAGAGCCCGCCCTCGCTTGCTGCATTCACGTTCCGCATGACTTAAACGGCTAAAGGGGAATTCCAACCATTTCCTTACGGGGAACATTTGTGTACCCCGTAAGGCATTGAATACAGGTATGTGCTGTGTGTGTGTTTGTGTGTATGTATGTTTATGCATGTGTGTTTGTGACACTGCTCTTAATTGCGATATCTCAAGATAGGAATGACCAACACTTTCCATATGTGGTATATAGATTTGTCATGTTGAGAGGAAGAACCCTATTGTCTTTGATGGAGGTCAAAGGTCATTTGAGGTCACCAGAGGTTAAAGTCTGGAAAGATGGTAATCCCGCTATCTCATGTTAGGAGTGACCGACACTTTCCACATTTAGTATATAGATCTGCCATATTAAGAAGAAGAACTCTATTGTTTTTGGTGGACGTCAGAGGTCATATGAGGTTACCAGCGGTAAATCTGCAAAAACCTCCTAAAGTGCTTGTAATCGCGATATCTCAAGTTCAGAATGACCAACACTTTTCACATTAATTATATAGATTTGTCATGTTGAGAGGAAGAACCCTATTGTCTTTGATGGAGGTCAAAGGTCATTTGAGGTCACCAGAGGTTAAAGTCTGAAAAGCTTGTTATCGCGATATCTCAAGATAGGAATAACTGACACTTTTCAAATTTGGTATATAGATTTGCCATGTTGGGAAGGAGAACCCTATTGTTTTTGGTGGACCTCAGAGGTCATAAGAGGTCACCAGTGACGAATCTGCGAAAACCTCCTAAATTGCTTGTAATCACGAAATATCAAAAGGTCAGAATGACTAACACTTTTCATATTTAGTATGATTTGCCATGTTGAGAGGAAGAACCCTATTGTATTTTGGGAGGTCAAAGGTCATTTGACACCAGAGGTCAAAGTCTGAAAAGCTTGTAATCGGGATATCTCAAGTTAGGATTGACTGACACTTTTCATATTATGTATATAGATTTGCCATGTTGGGAAGAAGAACCCTATCATTTTTGGTGGACATCAGAGGTCATGTGAGGTCACCAGCGGTAAATCTGTAAAAACCTCCTAAAGTGCTTGTAATCCCGATATCTATGATGAACACTGTAGGGGTGCAATCACCATAGCAAGATGAAGTCTAGATCAAATAAAGAGTTCTCTCTTGGCAAGGAATTACTAAGCCTTTGGGCTTTCTGGTTTCAAATAAAAAATGACAAGTGAAAGAAGTGTAACAGAAAACTGTCAAATAAGAAAATTTGTACGTCCCAAGACCTATATCAATTTGATATTGAATTCTGGGAGGTTTGTCTACTCGAAAAGCAAGCATACAAAGAGCTCCAAGCTTTTAAAACAACGATTTGAAAATATCAACCAATCAGAGCCCTGTATTGGGGTATTTTCTTGCACCTCCAGAATTACTGCATGTAAAGAAACGAAGTCAAGCTAATGAACAATATGCTGTGACATTGTCATAGAAGGACTGTTCGTTCTGACATAGCTAGCCTGGTGGTGACATCAGGGTATGCTAACGTAGCTTTCTTGCATAAACTATGTAGTGTGCACAAGTGCCAGTTTGAGGCAAACTAACATAATATGTAATGGCCTGTTTCCAAAACCTTTTTATGAATTTTAACGGTGTCATTACAGCGATATCTTTGTACATTACAGGTAACGTCAAAGTGTGGATTTGTGTAAAAGTGACACATATAGCCATTATGAGATATTCAACGATTATACTCGAGGTGGAATTCTGTAATAAATATATGACCCCGTACATGCAGGGCAAAGTTTACACAGCCTGCTGAATGTTGCGGGCACAGTCTTTGCGAGCTGGGCGGGTTGATATGTCTGCCAGTTTTGCATAAAAGAGTACAGTGTGATTTTGAATCACCGTCAGATACAGATAGCTTGTGTGCAAGACAATAAGTGATATGTGAGAAGGATCACTATGTGACAATAGCACAAACGGGCTGCATGCCAGTGGAAATTTCAACTTCGGGAAACAAAGGACAAACAACTTTCAACTTTATAACATAAAATAACAGGTTAAATGGCAAAGGGGGGCTAAAAAAACCCTATAAGATGCCCTGTAATCCAAAACCCACCAAAAAACAAAAACCAAACACCAACACCTAATGAGCCCAGAAAGATTAGATGACTGTGTACCTCACAGTCATGGCAAAACTTGTCAATGTTTACCTTAAAGTGGTGCACCGATGTGGAGTTAACAATCCATTCAGGGAGGCTATTCCACTCATTAACAACCCTATGAGAGAAACTGAACTTCCTAATGTCAAGTCCAGCAAAAGACTTATGAAGCTTTTTACAATGGCCTCTAACCCGAGGATTACTTTGGTCCTTTTAATAACTATAAGCTAACAAAGGATTCCCTTCAGAAAGAAATTTGAAAACCTGGAGCATGTCTCCTGTAATCCGTCTCAGCTCCAAAGTGGTTGGCCCAAGCTGCTTAAGCCTTTGGGGATAAGGTAGATTTCTAACCTCAGGTATGAGTCGAGTAGCTCTCTTCAGAACTTGCTCTAAAAACAATTTGTCTTTTACAAATAAGGGACTCCAGGCCTGTGCAGCATGGTCAAGATGGGATCTAACCAGTTGCTTAAATACAAATTAAGCACAATTTCTTTACTAGTACTCTTAAAGTTCCTCCTGATCAACCCAAGCACCTTATTTGCCCTTGCAGCAGTGGCTGCACACTGCCTGGATGGCTTTAAATCACCTGGAAGGTCTTTCTTAGAAGTCCCTTTATTCAAATTTGTACCATTCATAGTATAATCATAGCAGGAATTCTTAGAACCAAAGTGGAGGAGTTTGCATTTATCAGCATTAAAAGACATTTGCTAAGTCTGAGACATGAAAATAACCCATCCAAATCATCAAACATAATTTCTAAGGGTTCTCTTCATTCTCAGTCTCAGAAAATGTTTACCAAATTTGCAAATATTTTAGGCCATTACATGGGGTGTTTTTTTTTGCATGCGATGTTCTTTGTAGGTTCAGGTAGTAGATTTGGAACCGGGTAATACAATGGCGGGCAGGTACCCGCGTAACCCATGCAAACACTATTCAAGACTTATAAAGGTGCAATCTGAAGGGTTTAAAAGGCTAAGTATTTGTAAGTTCAAACATTTCTGCAAAGTTGTCCTCCTTTTTAGGACAAGAGCAGTCATCCCAACTTGTAGAAGTGTAGAAGACAGTCCTGTTTCATGATTGGCTGTTGATAGTCATGTGACATTTTTTCTCCTCTACTGAAAAAATTTACTGGAAGTTAGTGCTTGGTTTACCTTAAATATTTTGCAGAAAAACAAGAAGTATATTGAGAGATATAGCAGTTGCTTCAGAATAAATTTGGGGGGACTGCTCTTGAACTTGAAGTAAGAGACCAAGTTATGAACATTTATTTATTGTTATGGAAGTGAAAAGTGGGGATTTTACCCTCCTTCTAAAGAAAGGTGGGAGGGAGTAAATCCCCCCCCCCCTTACACTTTTTGACAGGAACACTGCTTGAGTATGTGATATAATGTTGACTACATAGAACAACAGTTACTGTTACAGTAGTAATAAAACTGCCCAATTTTGGTTCTGCAGTTTGTGGAGGTGGTAACCAAACAAAGTGATGGCAAAAATACTATGACAAACAATATTTTAAGTAGGGTCTCCGCCAGAGGGGGGAAATGGGGGAGTTGTTCCCCCTTTCCGGAATTTGGTGGGTAGAATTTTTCCTTTTTCTCTTCCATAAAAATTATAAAATTGTCAATATTTTGATCTTTATTTTAAAAGAGGAACGTTTGAACTTGCTGTATACATAACTAAATGGCCTTTAAAATCCTTTGAATTGCACCTTACAGGGCCTTGAAGCAAGCTTTGGTCCCCCTTAACCCAATTACTGTTGTGGATTCCCACAATATCTTCTGAGTCAGCTGTCATGCCCCTGCTAACAACCATTGAGGTATGACCTCCACTGACCATAACTCAAGAATGAATGTCAGCTGCAGTGAAGATGTGAATGCAACTACATAATTTGGGTAAAGATGAAAAAGGTACTGCTGACCTGTTTTGGCTTCAATGTGGACAAAAAAATGCAAAGTTTGATTTGATAGAGCATTCTACAGCTTAGACTGCTGTTTTGCTATGTTGAAAGGGAAAAATTTTCATAGGTGCATGAAGTATGTTAGTGCAGGAAATCTAGTGTACAAATTAGTGAACATGTTTGTATAACATATGGTACATCAAGTTGCAGTTTTTGTTCTTCCCCCCTCCCCCCTCACCTTTTGGTTTTGCCAGTTATCCTCCAGCCAGTTATCCTCCAGCAGTTATCCTCCAGCCAGTTCTCTCCAAGTGTTGAACAATTCTCCTCCAAAGACCTACCACTTATGATTTGGTATTTAATGTGAGCAGCAGTACCCTTTCAAGGGAGTGATTGCTTACAAGGTGTCAAATGTGTCAATTAATTAAATGCACATTTGATCATCTTTCAGGATGAAATATTTTTCAATTTAAGATGGTTTTGTTGAAACAAAATATGAAATGCTACCGGGACAGGTGTTTGTGTTTTTACAGTAATTTCAATGTTGTTTTTGGTTTTGGTTTGAAAATGAAATCTACTGACCTACGTATCATGGGTAGCTCTCATACAGTAGAATAATATTGAGAGTGTACAGTAATAGCTGACTACATATTCCAAACGGGACAAATGTAAAACCATGATTGAAAGTTTTTGAAAAGAGTATGTCTGAACAAAATTGAGATGCATTTTTGCAACTCCCAAAAATGTACATGTACTCAGTCATACTGTTCCCACAAAACTTGGTGTGAGAGTATTTAAAGGACATTGCTTCAACTGATGACATTTTTCACTTTTGCATACTGTTCCATAGGAATGCTAAATTAGCACTGACATTTTTTGTCTGATGAAAGGTACTGTGCGATACAGTAATATACAGTATTGATAACAATTGTTTTGAACAGCTACTGTACCAACACATGTTATTGGCCTTGATTTTTGGTTTCGATGGTAAGAGAAACCAATGCAATCATGATGGCGTGCGTGTGTATGTATGTATGTATGTATGTGTGTGTGTGTGCGTGTGTGTGTATGTGTGTGTGTGTGTTTGTGACACTTTGCTTGTTAACACGATATCTCAAGATAGGAATGTCGCTGAGTTTTCAAACTTAGTACATAGATGCCCCATATTAAGAGGAAGAACCCTATTGATTTTGGTAAAGTTTGAAGGTCATTTGAGGTCACAGGGGTCAAAAACTCGAAACACTTTACATTTAACACAACTAACTCGTTAACACGATATCTCAAGATAGGAATATCTGACAGTTTTCAGACTTAGTACTTAGATGCCCCATATGAAGAGGAAGAACCCTATCGATTTTGGTGGAGTTCAAAGGTCATCTGGGGTCACAGGGGTCAAAGGACTCGAAACACTTTACAATACGATATGGCACGGTAGGAATGTTTGAAAGTATTCAAATTTGGTACATAGATGTCCCATATCAAGAAAAAGAACAGCATAAGTTTTTTTGAGTTTAAAGGTTATTTGGGGTCACAGGTGTCAAAGGACTCGAAATACTGTACATTTAACTCATTAACACAGTATCTCAATGTAGAAATGCAATAGGACTTGAAACACTTTACATTTAACTCATTAACACAGTATCTGAAGGTATGAATGTTTGAAAGTATTCAAACTTGGCACATAGATGTCCTATATCAAGAAAAAGAACAATATCAGTTTTCAAAAAGTTTAGAGGTTATTTGGTGTCACAGGTGTCAAAGGACTCGAAACACTTTACATTTAACTAATTAACAGAGTATCTCAATGTAGAAATGTTCATAGGACTTGAAACACTTTACATTTCACTCATTAGCACAGTATCTGAAGGTAGAAATGTCTGGAAGTTTTCAAATTTGGTACATAGATGCCACATATCAAGAGGAAGAATGGTATGGGTTTTGGTCAAGTTCAAAGGTCATTTGGGGTCACAGGGGGTCCAACCCGGAAAACCATGTTTACAAAATATCTTAAGTTAGGAAGCTTGGATTGATTTCAAACTTAATATGTTGATGCAGTATGATGGGTAGATGAACCCTACTAATTTTGGTAGAGGTCAAAGGTCATTTTGGGGTCACAGGGGTCAAACCCCAAAACATTTTACATGATATCTCAAGTTGGGAAACTTGGATTAAATTCAAACTCAAGATGTTGATGCGTTATGATGTAAGCAAGAACCCTTTAGATTTTGGTAGAGGTCAAAGGTCATCTGGGGTCACAGGGGGTCAAACTTGGAAAACCTTGTTCACAGGATATCTCAAGGTAGGAAACTTGGATTAATCTCAGACGTGGTATGTTGATGCATTATGATGTATGGAAGAATCCTATTGATTTTGGTACAGGTCAAAGGTCATTTTGGGTTAAAGGGGGGCCGAACCTGAATACCTTGTTTACACGTTATGTCAAGGAAGGAAGCTTGGATTGATTTCAACCTTGAGATGTTGATGCATCATAATGTAAGGAAGAACCCTATTGATTTTGGTAGAGGTCAAAGGTCATTTGGGGTCACAGGGGGCCAAACCCTGAAAACCTTGTTTACATGATATCTCAAGCAAGGAAGCTTAGATTGATTTCAAACTTGATATGTAGATGCGTTTTGATGTATGGAAAGAGCCTACTGATTTTGGTAGGGGTCAAAGGTCATCTGGGGTTGCAGGTGGTCAAACTCCAAAAACCTGGTTTGCATGATATCTCAAGGTAGGAAACTTGGATTAATCTCAAACTTGGTATGTTGGTGCATCATAATGTGAGGGAGAACCCTATTGATTTTGTTAGAGAACAAAGGTCATCCAGGGTCACAGGAGGCTCAAATCCTGAAAACCTTGTTTGCATGATATCTAATGGTAGGAAGCTTGGATTTTTTCAAACTTGGTTTGTTAATGAATTATGACGAGAGGGTGGACCCTATTAATTTTGGTAAAGGTCAAAGTTCACCTGGGGTTATCCACAGTCAAACCTTGAAAACTCCTACTTTGTATTTCAAGGTGGGAAAATAAGAGAGAGTTCAAAGTTAGAATGTGGATGTGTGATGGTTGGAAGATGGCTTCTGTCGTCCTTGGTGGAGGTTGAAGGTCAATTGGGGTCCCCAGAGATCAAACTATGAAAACTTTGTTAATAGGATAGAATATCTTAAGGCACAGCATGAAATTTGGCTTTTCATTGTAGAAGTGTTTTGGTTAAAAGAAAAACCAGTTACTTACTGGTGGAGTCAAAGGTCACTTTGTGTCACCATGTGTTACAATAAATGCACCTTTTTTTGAAAAGAACATGTTCTGTATGCATCATCGAAACCTCAATGCATTTTTGCATTCTGGTTAGAAAAATTTATGGTTGTCCTTTGGGCAACCGTTTCACTAATTTCAGTTGTCCGCAGGGAAATTTGTTTGTTGGAAACATTTTTCACACAATTTCAAAACAGTAATACTTTTCATGTATTATTAGTCTTGAAGAAGCAAAAGATGTGATGTTTGAGGGACAAAAACACTTGAAGTTTGAAATATGGAATGATAGAAAGAGTTGATCAGTCAGCAGTATACTTCTTCAATCTGAGAGAAAAATGATTTTCCATTGGACAACCATCCTTTAATTTTTGGTTGTTCTTATGGAATTCTAGCTGTCTTGGGCTATCTGATAACCATGAAAATCAAGCCTTGACTGGTGACAATCATGGTTACAAAATTAGACTTCAAAGGTTGGGCTGCTGGCAGAAGCTGGGTATCATGTGTTCAAATGTGAATTTTATACTTTCTCTTCAGTTTGTTTTATTTTCTTGTTTCATATGTGGTGGGTGAATTTCTTTAGAAAATTCCTGGGTACTAATTCTCCCACTTTTCAATGAATTTGAAATCTTGTGAATATTTTTTTGTGTGCCTAAACAGTGAGTAATGTGTTTTGCAGGGTTGTAGCTACAAGAGTCCACTAGATTTAGTCCAGTCATTTTCAACTTGCAGAAGAAAATACCCCCAGATAAAGTATTACTACTTCAATAACAAACTGAGAAATAAAGGCACAGGAAGAAGCCAGGTCTGTGTAGTAAATTCGTTTTGGGTGGCTATGCACATGCGTACTTCCTCCAAATCATCAAGATAAACAAACCAAAATGGCCCCTACAACACATTTCAAACTTTGAGTTTACATTAAAATTTGTTGACATCATTCTTTCTTAATCCAACCATACTGTAACATAAGGAATCATAAATGTGGTTCTCTGCAGTGGACTTGTTCTAAGTTGCCTTTTTGGTGTAAAAATACTCATTTTAATCTTCTGCGAAAAAGGGCTGAGTCTCTATTTTGGTTTGGGTTGTTTAGTCAGATGTATGCATAGTAGTGTTGTTTGAATTTACTGCATGAGAACAAGTGACTGCTGTACACTTTGTGCTGAGCTCAGTTTATGTATATCACACTGTATCCCACAATGCCATGCCCCAAAGAATTACAGAACTGCAGTGCAGTAGCTTACTGTGTTTGCCAGGCCTTGAATTTTGAGGTGTGAGTGCGTTCACCATCACTTGACTCAAATCATTCCACTGAGTGTGATTTTTTGCACACCTAGATGAAGAATGGCAGCCTCATATAGATCATATATTTCAGTTTAAACAGCACACCTACCACACTCCATAATTTTCTGAGCGGTGTGATTTGTAGCACGCCTGGAAAATTTTAAACTCGGGGCCTTTTTAAAAATATTTGTACTCTATGTACAGTATGCTCCACACCAGTCGATAGAGGTGCTACGCTTAGCCTGCAATGTGATTTGCCTCTTTAACTCAGATCTCTCTGTTGTCTTATGTCATCCATTAAAATATTTTTCTCATTACAGGCACCCTGGCCAGAGAGAGTACAGTCCAGGAGAGCACTGGATTGCGGGGCTGGAATCGGTAGGGTCTCAAAGCACTTACTCCTTCCTCTCTTTCAAAATGTGGATCTTGTCGAGCAGAACAAACTGTTCCTTGATAAAGCTCCAAAGTATATTGGGCTTTCAGCAGAAAGGGTGGAGCACTATTATAACAGAGGCCTTCAGGAGTTTACCCCTCAACCAAAGCACTACGATGTGATTTGGATACAGTGGGTTTTGGGTCATCTTACTGATGAACATTTAATCAGCTTTCTAAAGAGATGCCAGACAGGTCTGGCAGACGATGGCTTAATATGCATCAAAGAGAATGTGTCCAATGATGGTGTTATATTAGACGATGAGGATAGTAGTGTTACTCGTTCTGCTGAGGAGCTTCAAAAACTTATCAAAGCTGCAGGTCTGAAAATTGTGAAAAGAGGCAACCAAAAAAACTTTCCGATGGGACTTTTTAAAGTGAGAATGTATGCTTTAAGGTGATGTACTTGGAATGCTGTACTTTGCCCATGAATTACTGTATACACATGCATTGTTAAAGTTCACCCTAGAGCAGCATGCAACAGTGTTCGTGTGGACTTAAGTACTCAAGTTGTTTGGTTTTGCTGTCTGGGTATATTATTTACATATTGTTGGAAAGAATTTTAAGTATCAATAAATTTTTCCTAAATGTGTAGATGCAGATCCTCTTTTACTGTATGTGTCAAAGTTATATTTGATTCTGGGCTATTCGTTTATGTGTGTTTAAAGTTTGTTGCATTGGTAACTTGTTTTTTCTCAAAGCTTAGCAGTGTTACATTTGTACAATTGATTTAGAACTTGACAAAAAATGCAGCTTATAATAAGTGAAAAACTTTTTATGCTTCCAAAGATACTGTGTTTCCAATATTTACATTTTTTATGAATTTACACTTACAGTATGTTACAGTAGGTAATTAATGCAAAATGCAATGCTTAGCCTATAATTATTTTTAGTCAAATGAACAGATAAAATGATATAGATTTAAGTTGAATTTATGCTTACAAGTGGTTTAAAAGAAAGCTGTGTGTACACTGTATCTACAATACTGTATGTTTGGTAACATGGACAGGGTGCTGCCCTCCCCCATTGGCCTTAAACCTTGCTGAATTGGGAATACTTTATTGCCTCAGTCAGGCAGAGATTATGCCCTGGTTGGGCAAGGAGTCACACTCCCCAGAAAAAAGAGTCCCACAAGGCCATGTTTGGTAATCATAGGTTGTATTGTTTGTAACCTGCAATTTCACTTCAGTGATGTCATTAAACTTTGTTTGCTTTTAATTATGCTCTGGAGAGTTACCAACTATTCTTCATAGTTCCATATATCTGTCATAATACAGCCAACACCATGGTAAAGCATCCATTTCTCCCAGGTTTGATTCACAGGTCAGTCATACCAGGGGCTTAAAAAAATGGAACCTGTCGTCATTGCATGTGATGGTTTGTATTTAAGCAATGGAGTAAGGAAACCAATCTAGTGGCGCACAATTGGGAAAAAAAGGCTGTGGGTGCCACTGTATTAATATAGGTTAAACTGAAAGGTTTTAAGTCAAGGTGTAGTTCTAACCATGTCAAACTACATAACTAACAAGTCATGTGTAAAGCATTAAGTTAGGACATGATGGAAACATCTGTCATTTAAGCATTTAACTTAATGTTGCAAAAGATGCTGAAAGATCCATAAGCTGTTTGATATGTGTTTTCATATGCATGTCATTGGTACATTTTGCTAAGTACTACTGTACTCACAGTGGTATGATTGTGAGTATAATTTAGGCCGTGATATACATGATCAGCCAACTAGCCTACAAGAGATGGGTAGTCCCTCTCGCCTTGTCATAGAATTGCTCTGACATGTGTTACTGTAAATGTTACAGTATATGGTACCTTTTAGGTTACAAATTAGTTGACCTTGAATTGTAGGCTGACCTTGAAATGAAGGTTGACCTTGGAATGAAGATTGTTTTCACATGCTGCATATATTTGTCACAAAAATTTAGGTGGTTGCTGGTTGCTATTCAGGTGAATGTTTTGTGTGGCACAGATTTCCGTGCTGTACACATAACTCAGTAATCTTTTGCGAAAACATCATATTTTGTACGTTCCATTGTCATGGCTAACATCATCATGATGACTATCTTCTCCCATCACAAGATGAGTCGACCACAGTTACTTCATAGAGTATATGTTGTGCCAAGGTATTTACATAACTAGGAAAAAGTCCATGGCTGGTCTATCCATTGGTTAGAAACTGAGCTTTGAAATGTTAACTATCTATCTACAAATGTTAGTGCTTGTAATGCTTTACAAAAACACAGAATTTTGTATTTTTCATTGTCATCATAACCATTGTCATCATGATTAGTCACATAAAGCACAAACCTAAGCAAAATAAAGTAGCCCAAGATGAGTGGGATTACCCCACTGACTTCCTGTGGACAGAGCGTACTGCGTGGTACATTGTTGCTACCATACAGTAGGTGTGAGTGTGTAGCGAGATGGCTGTATGCTACAGGTATGGTGTTGTCTTATGTGTTTGTGAAAGTTTGGACCTGCTGAAGTAGTTCAAATCTACAGATTTTGCAAGAAACTTGAAATATTTTCGAAATATTGCAAGGTTAGGTCAAAATCACTAACTGTATTGAGGGAATATGATATTGTTTCCCGTTCAAGTTTAACTTTTGTTTTGAATACTATAGAGTTGTCATCAAATCATACAAACTATAGCTTCACGGCAGCCATCTTGGTGCGCCCTTTTTGTCCCAGTTGCTGGCGACAATCAATGCATACCACGTAGGCATTACATGCTCTGTCCCTGTATGTAGGAAGTTCGTGGTTCATCCATTATCATGAGACAACCCACAAAAAAGTGCGGTCACCCAAGCATGCATGGACACACCTGGTGCATGCCCCCCTTTTTTTCCAATGACCAACTATTTTTTGACCAACAAGCTTCGCACCTTTAGTGCTCGCTCATCAACGTTGTCTGCGCAGCCTCTCTGTCAAAATACTGGATCGGCACCTGCTGGCTGTAATAGACCAATAAAGGTTAAAGGTGTAACAAAGTATGATTGAACAGATATCTCATTACACAATTCTTATTTTGTAGTAGTTTTCTTAGTGGCCACTATGTTGCTTTTCAAAATAAGTTTCCTGTTTTATCACATGCAAGAATCTACCCTTGTACTGTAATTTGGGGAAAACTGCTTTTTTTTTTAAGTTTTCCTTTATAAAACTTGAGTGTAATGACAGTGTCTTTATTAATTTACATGATCTAAGAATGACTGATTTTATGCATATTTTCAGCAAATTTCTTTGGTTTCTATAAATGTTTGCTTGATAAAAAGTACTATAATGATTACATCTTGTTTGGAAATAAAAATTGTCTTCATTTATCAAATGTGCAAATTACACTTATTGTCAACCTTAGGCAATTTTTTTCAGGTTAAGGCATTAAATGAAATTTTCAAACCTTTCCTTTTGAACAATCAGTTTTAAAGTTCCTGCAGATTTTTCAGCTTGTTAGTTTCTTTCTCATTTTCATGGCTTTTCAAGTATTTGCATATTGCTTAAAGATAAAAATATATATTTTGTAGAAAAAATAAAACATGTAAGATGTCAATGTTTTACTTCCTAGTTTTGTAATATACCTACCCTTCATTATTTTTTAGTTAATGCTAATGCTATGGGATCATCTATTGTGTTAATGTCAGTGTGAACATAAAACTTTACAGCATTGATACATGATATTACCTTCAGGCTTAAGCCCTGTTCAGATTCTGTGACCTAATGTGACCCAACTAACTCCTTGTGACAAGATTATTCAGAGGTGTCACAAGTGTGGAAGTCTTTTCAACTTGTTGCAAGCAGTCGCGCAACCCAGTGCGACCATACACACTCGTTGGCAAGAGACTGAAACGTGCAACCGTTTGCGGCAGTCTTCTGGAATGAAGTCAATAAAGATTGGTTTGAAGAGCAAAAAAAGTAACCCAAACTCAAAGTTGGATCTACTACTAGTGTAGTAGAAGGCCCTGTTTAGAGTCATGTGACAACATTTCTTCTCTTCAAATATGAAATTTACTGCTTGGTTTACCCAGAATATGCAATATTGAAGTCTAAAATATGATGAAAGATACTTTGAAGAGTAAATAGAAAATTGTAATATTTGGCAGTTGCTTCAAAATAAACGATGAGGAACTGTTCCTCATTGAAACGTGGGGACTATCCTTGTTGCTTTAACACAACAAATAGACTATGATAAACCACACAATTTGATGAAAATACCTCCTATCTGCATAGTGTGGACATGTTGCATATTTTAACTAGTTAGTACAAGGTGGTCGTCAGTTGCCCACCCCCAAAAAATGGTGTGGATTACAGCAAGTCAAGTCGCATATTATAGATGGGGCTTTTTCAACAATTTCTGGAAGAAAGATCATTTTAAATTTTCTTTTATGGTCCTTTCAAGTTTTAAATCATGCAAGCTACGTTAGCTTTATAAATATATAACAATGCCAAACACATCCAACAATGTAACACTGGCACTAAAAGAACTTTTGTAAACTCAAATTTTTATTAGCCCTGAATTAGAGCAATATGGTTAATACAAATTGGACAATAATGCAAAAACTTAAGTATCCATCACCTCAACTTCCCAGACAATTATCTACCAGATATTTATCACCCTGAGCAGTTCTAAATTTTCTAATGGTAAAAAGCTGTCTGAGAGGTAACTATCACAAATCCAAATTGCCCAGGGAAGAGCTGTCCAGTCTTGCTTTCTCAGAGGAGAATGCTTTGATACTAAAATATCACATTTCTCACTTTCAGATTTGTTCCCAAAAAAGCACACATTTTCTAACTTAACAGAGCATACATACAGTGGTACCAGCTTCTAAAAAGGTATATAATAAACAAATTTTTGTTAACTATTTCTGTTCAGTTTCCTTGAGAGAAAATGGAAAAAGATATCTGCAGCATGCATTGAGATGTTAGTAATGGTTCATGCAAACTTTTCACTGTCACATATAATTAAGTGGACTGCAGAGTCTTCTCACTTGAGGTCCCGCTCACAGCTTGGCAAAAAATCAAAAGTTGTCATGTGAGTTGCCAGCTGCTCAGGTAGCTACATGCCACTACACTACAATTTGTGCCAGGCAGTTTTAAAGAGGCAGGGTTTGTAATGTCTGTGAAACACTACATATGTATGAAACAATATCCCCTGAAAAAATTTAAAGAAACTGATTGCAAATTCATCCAATATTTATTCCTCACAGGTTGACTTTAAGAAGATTGCATTACTACCACCAAAAGCCCTAAATGAAAAAAAAAAGGTCCTGACACAAATTCTGGATTGATGTGTGGTCTATAAGAGTTACTCTCACTTTGTCAACTACACCTCACACAAGTAAGCTGAATTAGGCAAAGTCATCCTCCTGGTTATGGGCTTACCTTTAACACCAAAGCATTTGAAACATCCACCCAAAAGTAAGTTTTGCTGATGCTTCAAAATGTCCCATCACCTAAAAAGGAACTGGAAGCAATCATGTGAAATCGTCCAAAATGGCTTTCAAAGTATTATAAAGAACATATATTCAGTACCAGAATGTAAGAAATGTGGTTTGTTTAAGTATTTGCAAATATTTCTGTATCATAGTTGCATATATCTCTGTATGCTCCTATAACTTCCTCAGAATTATCAGCTTAGCAGTTGCGTCTTTGAAGAAAGGGTTATCAATTTTGTCAGTACTTATTAATGTTCCTTGGGTATGGTATGTTGGTGGATGGGGAGTGTAGGGGAAGGGGGTACAGGGGGGATTTATGTTGATCTTCTGTTTATTTTGTGTCCGCTCTCCTTGGGAGTGCTCTTGTCTCTCAAGCCCAGAAGGGTTTTAAGAGTACTTCCATTCACAACTATTGTCTTTTTAACTACTTATGTGCTTATATTATCTTGTTCAATTACTGTTGTGATAAATCAAATTAATGAAATGAAATAAAATGGGAAGTTTTCCATACCCATCGACAAATCATCTCATCTCACAAAATTGCCAAAGCAATCACTTTATGCGTACTGAGATGAAGAACTGCAGAATGCATTTCAGTAACCATATCCTCTTTTCATCAATGATTCTTTACATTGTACTACTTTCAGTGGCTAAATTAAATGAACACAGCAACTTCTGCTTACAACAGGATCACAGCTTTAAAGGATTTTCTACCATGCTCCATCCCTCACCCATTGCAACTCTGTGGCACACTGATAGTCTATGGCTGTTAATTTGTACCCAGTTACATCTTAGTCAAATTATACATCTTGTCTAACTCTTCTCTGAAACATCTACTTGCTGAAGAAGAATCCTGCATCTATGTGATGGTTTGCAATGCATAGATGCCACCAGCCTTACTATTCCTAACTTGTAATTTACTTGTGACATAAATGTCTGCAAGCAATTTCATATCCCAACAGGAGCAGATGAAGTGCATGTTAGGATTTTATGGAACTACCCATGGTATATGAAAATATGAGACAATTAGAACTGGGACAGCAACGGCCAAAAAATCTTTCCGTGACTTGACAGCAGGATTTGTACTAGCTAGTGACACTGAATAATTGACATTGGATTAATGTCTTCTTTTTTATTCAATGAGAAAATATTTCACCATAAATTGTCTCACATTTTCTATCTCATTCACATTTTGAAATGTTTTTGACATATACCCCAGATGTAGGAACAACAAACATTGCTGACTCCAAATGAAAGAATGGACTACATTGGCAGCATGCACATCCATATGAAATGTAAATACACTGTCATTTCAATTAGTGCTAAAAAACTGAAAGGTACACACACAAACTGACAAGGAGTTTCATCTCAAAATATTAAAATGTTAACAGATGATACAGATATAACATATTTTATTCATATCATTTACGTAACATACCCTGCTAAATTAGTTTCAGTTACTAAAAAATAATTAATGAAATGATACCAACATGAGCCTCTTTTAAAAAAGCATCTGGCAACAATCCACCCATTGAATACATGCCCAAACTTTTTAAGGCAAGAAACTGTCATTAACAAAGTAGTCATCATCTGTCTCCAAACTTTTGCCAATGCTACAGGATTTTTAATTCAAAAGGTTGAAATATGATAGAATAATCACATCTGTGGATGTTACTGTTATGTTACTTGGGTTGAGAATTTACAACTGGGTATATCTGACTGATATTGCAAATATCTTCCAAGGAAAGAATATTGCCTTTCGTAAAAATGGAGGACAAACAAAGAATAACCCAGCCTTACAAGTATTACCATAACAAAAATTGACCAAAAACAAAAGCCTGAGAGTTAAAAAATAACATAACCTAAATTGACTGAACCACGATACTGTGGGACTTAATGAGTTCTATGCAACTCTTAAGTTTGAATAGCTCAATTTTTTCATGGCATGATTTTATTTATCTAGATATTACCTCACTTCTAGGTTTCCATAATTTGAGCATAATTCACTTCACAACTGGAATTTGCTTCGACAAAAGGCAGGGAAAAAATTTTATACACCCCACAAAAAGATGAATAAAAGTTCAGATAAGAAATGACTGATACATTTGCACATGGACCACTAATTCAAGATGACTCTTCAGCCACAAGTTTGAACATTTTGATGGCTTCTTCAAGCTTCTGTATCTCTGTCTCTGTATTGGCAAACTAAAAAGGCAAAAGAGAAAAACTGAAAAACTTTATCATCAAAGGCTTTACAGACAATAAACAGTATATGCTTATGCAAAATTTACAAAATAAATAACCGCACAAAACCTCATTGTTTCAAACAGTTTTGAGGCCAGAAAATTTCAATGAAAAAGGAATATTGACAGAATTGTCCATATTAACAAAAGCTTCTGAAGGGGTTGCAAAGCAAAGGAACAAGTTCGATAAGAAGAAGCCATTAAAAAATTACAACCACCTTACTTTCTGTCTTGTCATAATCAAAGTTTCTTACCTTTTCAGAATTTAATTTCCTAACATTTTCTGGTACTTTGATCTCGTAACCATCAGCTCCCATTTTTTCCTTCAGTTTACTCTGTTGTGATGATAACTTTTCTTTCTGTTGTTCTAACTTGGAGATTTCTTTACTGGTATCTACAACACCCTATGAAAAAACAGAAAAACAACTATTTTGAACAAACTGAAGTTACTTCTTCAAGATACCAGTTATCAATTGAGATATGAAAGAATTACTCCAAAATTCACAACCACCTTTCAAAATTCTTCCGCTTGTAAGGCTCTCATTTCATTCAATGTCTCTTCTAAGGTCACTTTAATACTTCACTAATTTATTCATACTTTTGATTTATAAGCTGTTAATTTTTTCCATGCTAACTTCAAGAAACTCCTTATGACACCATATGAAAAAACAGACAAAAAAAACCAATTTTGAACAAATTGAAGTCAATTCTTCAATAAAACCCAGTTATCAATTAAGAAATAAAACAATTACTCTAACATTCGAAACCACCTTTCAAAATTCTTTTGTTCATGGGGCTTCCTTTTTTATTCAAGGCATTCTTCCACGTTACTTACTTTACTTCTTTAATTCATATTTTTGATTTAGTAGCTGATAATTTTTTCCATGCTAATTTGAAGAAACTCCTTACAGTTCATCACTTTTAACATTCTAATTATATGATGTGGTATTTTTGTAATGACTGAATTTGAATAAACTTAAAGACAATAGAGAGTAAAGTTTGTTCTGGCAAGAGTGAATGAAGCAAAAATTCAACTAGCACTAACTAAAGGAAAGTTTAAGCAAAAATTTGATTTTCATGCGTAAAAGAGGAACCAAACCAACAGTGCAGTGAAATTCCCATTTAAACCTGACATTTATTTCTTGGAGTCACTGGATTTATGTTTGAAAGTGAATTTCAGGACAGCAGGTTACATCACCTTCTCACATTGACAAGAAATGCTTTGTTACCCTTGTTTTTTCAGACTATTGTGTTGACTTTAAAGTTAATTAGGAGAGGACCTTCCCATGGGGGATGCAAAGTTTGTTAAGTTCTCATGCCACTTATGCAATCACATTCTGATAAGATGGGATTATTGCGGAGAAAATTAATTGTAAAGTTTAAAGGAGAACAAAACACTGTCCATTTATGTGAGGATATGAAGACACACATGCTTGCTTCAAGTAAACTTTTTGTTAACTAGAAAGCCAAAAGGCTTAGTGATTCCTTGCCATATGATATATTGTAATAATGAACATGGAGGCCCACATGACAAGCATGAGACCCCTCACAAATACTGAGGTATACTAGTAAGGTCAAAACCTTTTGAGATCATGTGACCCAAAATGACCTTTCACCCTCACTTAGAACAATAGGGAGCAACTACCTAAAAAGACCATCAACATGCTAAATATGAGCAGATCCCTCCACAGTTCAATAACCACATAAAATGTCATGTCTTCTTTTGTGACCCCAACCTTTGACCTCCACAAAGAACAGAAATCTCCCACACAGTTATGATGCTGGTAAACTATGTTGTCTTTTAACTTGATAAAGAGATATTTTTGAAACATGCTCCTTTAAATCAAAATTTTGGGTACTGAGGATAGCTCTCTATATAATGTTGTCTCTATGATCCAAAAAGTTGACTGCATTGAGGTTAGTGTTACAACAAGCCCTAATCCTAACAGTCATCCATAAATTGGAACATACAGTAGAGACATCTCAACAGAAAGGTGTAACCTTGGCTATAAGTGGTGGTCCTTTTGTATTTGTCTTTTGGTGTATTGCCCTTCCCAATGACTATGATATCCTTGAAAATTAACAAAAAATGGGAACCCTAATAATCCAGAAATTAACAAGATTTGTAATTTGCCTTAAATTGTCTGCTTGTAGGAACACCACATAACAGAGTACAAGTCAAGTGTCCTTTGTTTGATACACAGTAGATACTATTTGCTAGTTTTGATTACCTGAACTACAGTACTTTCTGAAAAACAAGCCTTACTGAGAGGGCTAAATAAGTGTCAGACACTATCTCCAGACAGGTAGGAAATGGTTAAAGCCATTGAGCTGTATGATTCAATGAGAAAACCCCTCAGGACACTGTGGCAGTCAAATGTGATGAATTAGGTATTAAAGGTAACAGTGACCAGCAATTTTCACAGACTCTGGTGGGTCAGTTACAATTTGATTCATTCAATTAGGCAATCTCAGTTCAAGCATGCTCAGGGGTATTTGATCCAAATGATCAATTATTTAGTTCCTTTTATAAAACTAATTACCCGTGGTGTATTTAATTATCTAGTTCCCACTTCCATGTCCTTATGAGGACAGTGGCACAAGGTTTGCCTGTAACTTTTAACAATCTTTGATACTAAATTTAATGTTATCTTCATATTTTCTTTAGGGTTATGGAAGAAACAACGCTTGTATGTTCTAAAAGAAATTTTGGGCATCATACAGAGCACTTGATCTGTTCAAAGTTTACACTTATGAAGTTCCCCACTGAACAATTCCTCTGCTTTGTGGGCATGGAAGCTTTCTCCAATATGTTCAGACTATGTTCCTAAATAACCCTCATACAGCCTTTGTTTAACTCACATATTTCATGAAAATCTATAGGCCAAGATACTTTATGCAAAATCAGCATACCTATGACAAATATAAATTAACTAACATGTCAGCCTGATGAACAGTTTTTTTCCTTTTTAACTTTTTCAGATTTTGTTCTACCCACTTACTCTTATGCTTATTAATACTGGCACTAATGTTATAGGGCAAAACTTCAAACCAAAATCAACATAAATACTGTACCAAATGCACTTTTATGCACTTTAGACATTCTTAATACAGTGAGATTGCTTCAGTACATATTTTGAAATTACCCAACTTGATCATTTACATAATGAAGTGGATTCCAAAAGCTTACCAAATGCATCTTACATTACCCATGCCATTCAAAACTCTTCACCCTATGCACTAATGAATATTAACCCTAACAGTTACCCTTTTTGAGATAAAGTATGTGCAAGGTTTCACCTCTGATGCACCTAAATGACCTTTGACCTCCAGTAAAAACAATAGGGATCATCTACTCAATATGGACAATCCACATGCTAAGTATGAGATCCCTCACAGTTACCCTTCTTGAGATATATTGTTTACAAAGTTTTGATGTTTTGACCTCTGGTGACCCTAGATGACCTTTGACCTCCACCAAAAACAATAGGGATCATCTACTTAACATGGACAATCCACATGCTGTGTACAAGAGCCTTCATAGTTACCCTTCTTGAGATACAGTGTTTACAAGGTTTTGACCTTTTTACCTCTGGTGACCCCAAATGACCTTTGACCTCCACCCAAAACAATAGGGATCATCTACTCGATATGGGCAATCTACATGGTAAGTATGAGATCACTCACATTTTTCCTTCTGGAGATATCGTGCTCACAAGCAATTTCCAAGGTATTTACCATTTGACCCCTGGTGACCCCAAATGACCTTTGACCTACACCAAAAATAATAGGGACCTTCTACTCAATGTGGGCAATCTACATGCCAGGTTTGAGATCTCTCAGAGTTACCCTTCTTGAGATATCGTGTTTACAAGCAGGCGTCACACACACACATACACACACACACAAACACGACATCACCATCGCATAGATTCCTTGCCTGCCTTCGGCAAGGAAAAAAAAATGTGACAACTTTACTTGCTCATATCTTGAGAACTACACATGGGATTTCTATGCAAATTTCACCAGAATGCTTAGAAAAAGTATATTTAGAAGGGAACCTTTTAACATATCAAAACTTGATGTACACAAATACACATTTGTGTTACATAGACTTTTCCTAAAGTGTTATCTCCATTTTATTTTAAACACTGTCCAGCACATCATGGAGTAACCGTACTTATTTAGTGAAACTAGTGCACTTCCAAAACTAACACACTGGATCAGCAGCTGTAGCTTACCCTTAAAAGCATGTGAACTTCACATTTTTCAGAAGCGGTCTGCATAGCACATCCAGCAGGAGGGGACTCATTTAACAAAACCTTTACTTCACCTGACGATGACAATGTCTTTATTGTATCAGTATAGTGTCGTAGGTCTTCAGCAGTTTTACTGTCTGTACACCTCAGGAACACTATAAAGACAAAGAAAACCATCAAACAAAAGGCAAGAAAATTAAACAAAGTAAAAGTGATAGTTGACAGTTATCCTTTAACCCTTTACCGTTGTTTGGGTCCTTTTGGACCCATACAGAGAGCACGGCTGTCACCCATCTTTACTGTTTCATGCGGAGCTCAAAACTGCGGGTAGCTACCCGAAAATTCGGCCACAACAACGAGAGGGACAATAGTGTAAGGTCACGGGGTCAATAACCTACAGAAGCTGATGCGGGGCGTGCTACGTCCGCTTTTCCAACCATTCCCAAGGCGTGCAAATATGCCCCGACTGGAGCACAACGGTAAAGGGTTAATCAACATACAAACTACAATGAGCAAGATACAAGTTCAACCCTGGCATATGTAGATTCATGTTACCTTAGCACTATACTTATGGTACTAGCACTATGTCCACTTTATTACATTAAAAAACAATTAAGATGGTATTTGTTTGACCTAAAATTTTCCATATTTTTGAAAGAAATATAAGTGTAGAATGGTGGATTATTCAAACTAAGCTATTGCAGTAGTTTTTTTTTAAGGTTATCAGAGATTTATTTTATAGAAGAAGCAAGGTTATCAGAGAAGGAAAATTGATTATCTGGTGATCAATAACAAATGTCACCTCAATTTTTTCAACATTCAAATAATGCCACCTCCATAACAGTGCTAATGGTTTGAGGAGAAGCAAGAGCTGGAGTTTATTGGTGTGAATGAATGACTCAGTAGTAATTCAAACTATTTCCTTTCTTTGGGAGTTTTTTATTTGTATATAAATCAAAAAGCCAGACTGGACAATAATTAAACTGCTGATGGACCAACAAATGGTTCACTTCGGCTCAAAAAAGAATAAGGGAGCCTTAGAGGGAAATATTGCATTTGTTTTGCAAGAAAAATCCATCCTTATAGAAACAAATATTAATTGACACATGGTGATAGATTATCAAAAAAAAGGCAGTATGGTAGCCTTCTTTTCAAGAAATAAGTTTCCCACAGATAGGAATTCAGTTGTTTGTTGCTGTAGAATAACTTGTTCAGCCAAACTTTCCACACTTCAAATGATGCAACATCCATGGCTCTTCTTGTGCAGAGCAATTTTAAGAGGTGTAGCTATTGTGGGGGTTTATGATTAAGATTGAATAGTTGGATAGTGTCTGAGCCATTTTCTTTGTACTCTTTGTTGGAGCATTTTAAACACATGGTTTCCCTTTAAGCTAGCAGATATGATATGCCTGACATTCAAACGATTGAGACCTGTGTTATTGATTTCACCAACCACCCTCCCAGGGAGACTGCTTTAATAGCAAAGTAAAAAAGCATGCAAGTGCACTTATTACTAATTTACTCCAATGGTTAACCTTATCATGCGCACATATTTAGTAAATTTAGGAGGGACAAAAAATACTTCAAATATAATAGATGTTTTCTGCTGAGTTCCATCACATTCAATTTTGAACATTAGGCAGATTTTTTTTTTAGCCTTAGTTTGTCTTTACACAAATCATCAGGCACAAACCTTCATAAATGACATTAAAGGAGTTTTCTCACATTAAGTGCATTTAATACTTAAATTTACCACATTTCCTTATGCCCTACTTAAAGGGCCAAACCTCTCACCCCAAACTACAAATTTGGTACGGGGGTACCAAAATTCTCAATTGGCTCAGCTCTTTGACTGACAGCTAATTCAAACAATACAGAGTACCAAAGCTTATATTACAAAGCAAGAATGGTACTGAGAGTGATTTGATTGAATAAATTGAGTTTTTCTATACTCACCTTGAAGCAATAAACTGAGATTGTTTCTGGATGACCATGAATTTCAGACAATTGTGGGAGGGACTTCAGTAAGAAGGTTAGCAAAATAGGTACTGTTTGGGTTGATAGAACTGGGTTTTCAAAATCATGGAACTTTTACAGTCTGATTAGTAGCTACAGTCATTCTAAACACAAAATGTTTGACTGGATCCACAACTGCTACCTCCAAATTGTGAGTAATACAATGGAACTAAGATTTTAAAGTCAGCTTGTTTTGAGGCAGGGTTGCAGTACGCTAAAACTGAGTGGCCGTTGAGACACTGTTGTTGGCATGCACTGTGAGTATGGTAGTGCTTAGGTCCAAGAAACCTACCTCCTTTTCTAGACTACAGAAGTCACTCTGACAGATGCTAGGCTGTTAATGCTTAAGTAAAGGGACGTGCTACTTTTCTAGACTACACACCAAGTCACTATGACAGACGCTAGGCTACACAATTGACCCTATTTTGCCAATAAAACAAATAAATAATTAACTTTTTAATAAACTATCTGTTGTAATTAGATTTGTTTGAGAAATTGTTTTTGAAACTCGGTATCCCCAATTCAACCTACCATGCCTGGCATGGTAGGTTGAACTGGCATAGCCACAACCCTGACAGGAAGCAATACTACTGAACCAAGCTTTTGATTTAGGTCTGCTAAGCAGTTTTCCATTTAAGTATGACCGTCACAGCATGTTAACTCTTCATACATTTATCTGTGTTATAAAACATGTAACATAGAGTTAATATTACGATATTATTTCATACACACATTATTATTATTTTAATTTGTTAGAGTATATTGAGAAATACCTAGGCTACATATAATCTGAAGATAAAAGTGAAGCATTACTCACCATCAGCCCTTTGCTTTGTAAGTTGATAGTCTGATCTCATTGATCTTGCTTTATTAATAATGACTTGCACAAAATCCACATTCTGTTCCAACTCTTGGTTAAACCACGGAAACTGTGTAGAAAAATATTAGCCGATAAAAAATAAACTACACAGATTTTGATTCTGGGAGACAAGGACTTTGATTTCAAAATTTGATATCAAATATATCAAACATATAAACCAAATTTCACTTTTGTGCAATTTGTCAAACAATTGATACTTACATCTTGTTTCTCTGGATAAGGTGTCACACAAATACTAGGAGGGGCGCCCTCTGTCCTTCTTGGCAAGCGTTGAAATAATTCCTCTGAGATGAAAGGCATGAATGGGCTAATAAGACGAAGACCAACATCCAGGCAGGTGTAGAGGATTTGACGTATACTATCAGAGCGAGGGTGGTTGTTTTGTACAAAAGGTTTTGCATATTCCTGGTGTATTAAAAAAAGGCAAAAGTTGAATGAGAAAGAGCAAGGAAGGTAGTCTCCTAAAATGCTTGGGAGATGGGAAATGGGAAGCTTGGAAGAGGTGGGGGGGTAGGTGTAAGGAGGCTGGTGAAGGTGGTCATTCCTAAAATCCCTTTAAATCTAAAACAAGGTGATACACAATACAGTTTTTTTATCTTGCCACAAATATAGCACAGCTCTAAACTAATTTCCAGGAAAATATGTTTTTTGTAGTTGCATTACTTTTTTAACCTTTTCAATTACTTAACCTTAAATTTCACAACTTCTTCAGCTTTTCATGACTAGAATCTTGTTATACTTTCTACATTATTTTTTTTTAAAGGAAACAGGTGTAGCCATCAGCCCAACTTTACTTTGGATTATCTTCCAAATCTGTTAGAGTTCCCTCTATTTCTCCTGATGGATCCTACATGTGCATACTCAGGATAAACTAAGAAGTTATCTAGTAAGAATTAACAACAATAGACAAGGTCACAGGATTGTGCAATAGGTCGACAGAGGTCAACAGGTAAACATTTCACACATATTTACAGCTGATGGGAGAATGTGCACACATGTGAAACAGTATGCTATGTGGGGCTGGCAAAGGGCTCAGATGATAAGTTACCACCTGACCGGAACAGAAATTTCACAACGGCACACAGAGATATAAACTTCGAACTGACCTATTCTGCAACAATAAACAGGGGGAAAGTTTTTCACACAGGTAGCAAACCTTCATAAATCCCACAAAGTTGAATCCATGTGACGCCCATTACATACTGCTCCCAAGATTTAAAACGGGCACATATATGGCAGCATATGCATGTGCACATGGGGTATTGAACACCTACTATATTTTACAAAAATATAAGTTGCCAACAGGTGCCGGTACCACCCCACATCACTTGCATGAACCCATATGAGCCCATTATGAAAGCTGGGAATTCATAATTCATGGGATTCAAAGGGGCCCATAGGGAATGTTACCTTGGGAAAACTACATGAGCCATCAAAATAGACAATTTTATCTTACCAAGTAGACGTCACAAAGACAATACAACCAAAATGAGAATATCGCCGTGGTGATAGTAGGAAAATCATAAGCTGGCCAACCATCCTCACATTTACTGACAGCATCAGATAACTTGCTTAGAATCCATAGATCAATCTGGTGTTCATTACCTGACAACTGTGAAAGAGTAAAATGATATAACATGAATTAATAAGTTGATTTAAATTATTTACATTCTCAAATGACATTAGCATATTTAAATAATTCACATGCTTTTGAAGGAACAATCACATACTTTCTAAAGCCCACAATTTTTCTCCAACTGAAAGTTCTATTTATTTCATGAAAATATAAAAAATTTTAGGAAACAACAACAGATGAAAACGTCAATTTTACAACTGTGGTTTGATGTCTCATGGAAAACCTTGAGCCAGAATAATTTCTACCCTGGATGAAAATATCAGTATCTTGGTTTAAAAATGTCCTTACCCTTGATAAAACATCACTAAACTTACCCAGAAAGAAACAAAAATAAATTGCTATGATTGTTTGTTAGACATCTAAGATAACATTTAAACATTGCATACCTTAAAAATTTGCACAATTAAATGACAGAATACCTTAAACTCTTCTAATGGTTTGAAATTCTCTCCTAGGACCATTCGGGCAAATTTGGTGGCATTCCATAATTTGTTGCAAAATCGTCTGTAACCTTCCACACGTAAAACGTCAAGGTTTATATCTCGACCTAGACAGGTGAAGAAGAATAAGTTTTAAGTAAATCTGACTATACAAAACAGGTGGTGTAGAAAAAAATTTCTGTACAAAAGACATACTACAGCTTCTGCCCTTATTTTAAATGAAAATTTAGCTGAATAGCACGGCTGGAAAAAGCCGAAATTTCCCGGCAATGAAAAAATTATTTCCCGTGTGATTGTCATTATTTAGTATCTAAGCGGAGCGCGACCATGGGTTCGCGCGAAGCGTACAGAAAAATTTTTGAAAAATGAAGCCTCTCAGATTGCAGGAAACGGCTCTTCCTGGCCCTGATGAATGAACGCCATGGCGGGAAAATTATGTAGCCCATCGGGTTTTTTGATAGCTTTGGACACGATTTTGTTGAGTCCGACCTAATCATGATTTCAAGCACTGGGAATGAAACTGGTTTGTGCATTAACTGCTAATGTAAAGCTTTTATGTAGATTTCGAACGAAATAAAGTTGAATTCCATTACCGAATCTCTCCTTCCTTCAAAGTTTGTCCTACTCTTCTCTTCTGTCAAACAAACTAATTAACTTTCAAGCCAAGCAACTTGGCCATTGAGCGCCGTCACGTTCAGCTCAGCAACTACTACTTTTTTCTAAAAGTCCCCAACACTCTCTTGCGAAGAGCCAAGGGGGGAAAACCAAACGATTACTCCCGGAGGAGTTCTCTGCTCCCTTAAGGAGCTTAACGTCCCAAATGGACAGGTACACCCTCAAAAGGGCAAACACTGAGTGGTCCTGCTCTAGACTGGCTTAATAGAACAGAAGCCACAACCTGGATGCAGTTCAACTACTACTGTTGTGTGTATACATAAAACACTCCTTCACAAACAGCAGCAAGTCACCGCTGCTACTACAGTACTACGTCGCTATCACGTTCTTTACTGTGCTGCACAAATGAAAGCAAACAGCCCAAATGTAGCTCTATCATTGGTCGCCCCGAATAGCCTGACAGAATGGCAATATGTTTGTTTAATACAGCTATTCAATGACGATGGGACGAACTTTGTCACTGTGTTGTGTAAAATGTGTCCGTTACTCAGGCTTCACAAAGGGGCAAAACATAATTATTCAAGAAATCATTTAAGCCTACGATACGCATAAAGGCTAGGTCTATATACTTGGCATATCTTGAACCAAACTTCTCCGCTATTCCCGCTAATGACTACCTGCTCTATTAAACGCTCACGAAATTCACCTGCACCATCAGAAAACAATTACACATGTTCCCCGACTACTGATTTTTGAGCACCGATTTGTTGAAACAAAGGAGAAAAACACGCCTCTTATTTTTAAGAACAGGGAGATTCCTTCATACTGTGGCTACATGCATTATCACTTCAGATGTAGTACTACACACAGCGAACGTTCAACCACGTGCATTCATTCATCTGTTATAACTCAGTGTAGATTCGTCAGCCAGCTCGGCCGAAGAGAATGTCGCGCATTCTGATTGGTTGTTTTATCAGCACAGACTGTGTACAAAACATGCAGAATATACACAGTGTACGGTACTAATTGACCCACTCATGGCAGCATCACGCTGTTTCTGTTCGTAGTGCTTGGAAGTTGTAGTTTATCCCCGGGATATCCCAATTGAATTTGCTTGTATAAATGAACGAAAAACTTTTAAATATTCTCTGGTAGTTCAAGTTGGGGAGTGCAGAATGTGTTGAAATTTTTAGAATGAAAGCTAACAAGGAGCTTTTATTGACTTATTCTGACAATACGATGATCAGCCCGACACCCATTTTAAAAGTCCTTTGAGCAAATTTCCCGCGAGTGGGTTGGATTTCCCAGCAATGAGCTTCCCGTATTGCCGGTTTTTTCCAGCCGTGCTGAACAGTTATTTTTTACAAAATCCTTATTTTTAAAATCAAAGGTTAATGAATACAAGAATTTAAAGCATTTGTTGAAATGATTCAAAGCAAATGAAATCCTAAAAGGAACAAAGCATCTTCCCATTACTAAAACATTCTTTTGCATTGTTTAATATTGTTTCTGTATCTCCTTTTTAGCTTCCAAGTCATTACACCATGGAGCTATTACGTAATCTCTTCATGAATGATTATACATCACTTCAGTGTGACAAAATGTAAACGCACCTCATTAACTCTGTTGCCAAGCAGCTGTGACTTCATTTGTTTGTAAAATGAATGAGTCTATACAACACTGACAAATAAAATACTTGCCAATGAAATCCTGATGAAAGAAATACTCTACCACAACATTCTGGTAAAGCTTTCCATACAATACAAATATTTGTCATTAAATATATTTGACCCTGCTGAGTAAATTCATAATTACCTTGAGCTGTGTAGGCACACAGAGCAAACCTAAGAGCATCAGTACCACACTCTGGTATGCCATTTGGGTAATCTTCCTTCTGGCCTGCTTTTGCCTTTGCAACCTCCCTGGGGTCCAAGTTGCCCTTCTCTAAAAGTTTGTGCAATGCCTGTGATAATAAAAAACTGACAGGATACAACTGACCACAAACTTCTTTACGACAAGCTCTAATGCATGTAGAGTGTAAATGTATTTATTTATTCTACCTATCACCTACTTTCTTTATCTGCCACATGAACTCGCAATCTATTCTGGAGGTTAACGGTTATTTTTTCACTCAACAATCTGTTTCATTCTTCTGTCACTGTACAAAGGCAAGACACAATCTGCACAAAGGCAAGATATAGTCCGACATTACAATGGACAATAGACTGCAGGGGTATATATACCCACAAGTCTATTTATCAACAACCTGCAACTATAAAAATTCTGCATCTGAAGTTGTATGATTAAAATGCAAGAATAACTTATTGCTGTTTGATGTCTACTGTTAGATTAACTAGAGAACAAAATATTTGCAATCAAAAATTCTTTATCCTTTTCTTTACTCCATTCTCCCATCCTTCAATAATGTTTATTCAAATGGAGTAAACATACAGGTACACCCACTACAGTAGCCCATCTCTACAGCATTTAAAAAAGATATTAAAGACCCTTCCCCCTCCCCCACCCCCATCTTGGCAAATTTCTTACCTCCAATGTGATTCCTCTGATGACATCTACAGGATCAATGACATTACCTAGTGACTTGCTCATTTTCCTGCCATGTGCATCCCTCACCATGGCATGAAGGTAGACCTCCTTAAAGGGTAAATCTCCCATTAGTTTGGTCCCCATCATCACCATACGTGCCACCCAGAAGAACAGAATATCATGGCCTGTCTCCAAAAGGGTGCCAGGATAGAATGTCTCTAAGTCTTGAGTCTAAAGAAGAACAAATACATCAGACAAAAAACTTGTTAGTCTGTATAACATTAATGACACTTCTGAAGCAAGCTTGGCAAAGCATGCTTAAGCAGTTTCAGTGGCAACAGCAGTTGCTACCAGCAAGGGTGCATAGATAAAGCCAAGTATTGTTACACATGTTAAAATGACTGCAGGCATGTACCTAATATACAGCAATGCAGCTGCTACCACATGGATGTTAGGATGGGTGACCTAACCACTGCTACAGTGACTACACCAAGATGCTGCAAGAGAGACTAGCTCTACCAGATACCCATGAATGGCTACTTACATGCTTGAGTGACTACACTGGTGCTGCTAGGTAGCTGCTTCTACCACAAAGGCAGACATTTATAAAGGCAACGCACATGAAATTTTTACCTTATCAGGCCACCCAAATATAGAAAACGGGAATATCCCAGCTGAGAACCAAGAGTCCAATACGTCACTATCTGTAAGCATAAACACAGAAATCATTTGTGGTAGCTACTTTTCTTTTAAATGTAACATAATTACCTTATCTGGCCATCCAAAGATAGAGAATGGAAACAGAGCAGAGGAGAACCAAGTGTCCAAAACATCCTCATCTGTAAGTGTTAACATGAGAGGAAAACAAATTACAAAACAATTTTACCAGCAAATGATAATTAGGCATGTCAATCTTTGATTAATGGTAATAGAAAAGCATTGAATACTCCATCATTGGTAAAACTTAAAAAGATAATGTCCATAGTCTATGCTGTATGCCTATTGACATCATGGGTACAGTTACATTTCAGAGAACGCAAAAAAACAGATAAAGATTGGCAAGCTCTGTGAACATTTTCATGTACTGTTTTTCTTCCTATGCTAAAAACAGATGAAATGAAAGTCTTTTCATCAAAACCTCCATGGTTTTCCCCAAAAGTTACAGCCCTACATAAATGACTGACCAATGATGGTTTCTCCATTCATTTCAGGATATGATCAAGCAATCTGGACAGCTTGGAAACCAATGCTGTACACTTAACTAATTTGTTCACATTCACAACTATCTGCTTCATTGTTGTGACTTCTTTTTACCCTTTTGTTACCATAAATGATTTTTAAGAACAATTTGCCAATTAAAACAATTGTGTAAAAAAAAAATTAAAAAAAAAATCAAATAAAAAAAAAAATTAAATGTAAGTCTCTTTCCATTACATTCACAAGCAAGGCAAGACCCATCCAAGCATCCAGTCCCAATCAAAAACTCTTTCTTAAAGTCAAGTAAAATCCAAAATACATTTCAAACTTTCCTATACCACTGCTTGTGAAGTCACATGTGCATGAGTAAAACTTTTTACAATGCTATGCTGCTAGATCCAGGTGACATTTAATAAGCATCAAGACATCCATACTTAACTGTTCTATATCTGTAACATTTATGTTCAGACACTCCTGCCATAACACTGTAGCTTCAGTAAAGATGGAAGTCAAATAATTTGTTTCAGTAGCCAAGAACCATGACTCATTTCACTGCCACATAAAAGTTACCTCACACTGTTTATTTTCACATAGCAGAGAAATAGAGGGCACTTCACCTACCAAAGGTCACCTGTCAAGTTTTATTGTTTTGGTCCTTTGAAGTGTTAACACATTTTATTACCCCATCTTCACTTACCATCACCTGACAGGTAACAATGGCAAATTGATCAGGCCTTGAATTAAGGATATGCCACATAAGATACAAATTACACTCCTCGCAAAACTGATTGGTGCTTTAGGTGTGCTCTCTTATTAAACTTCATTAACCCTTTACCGTTGTGCTCCGATCGGGGCATATTTGCGCGCCTCGGGATTGGGCCGAAAAGTGGACGTAGCCCGCCCCACATCAGCTTCCGTAGGCCATTGACCCCGTGACCTTAAACTATTGTCTCTCTCGCTCTTGTGGCTGAATTTTCGGGTAGCTACTCGCAGTTTCGAGCTCTGCATGAAACAGTAAAGATGTGTGACAGCCGAGCTCTCTGCAGGGGTCCAAAAGGACCCAAACAACGGTAAAGGGTTAAACTAAGCCTGTGAAGTGTGTTTACTGCAAAGCTGAAGCCACTGTCTCTGCGTGTGTGCACGTAGACCTTTAGCCGAGTGGTGCAGATATTTTAGCTTAACCCTTTACCGTTGTGCTCCGATCGGGGCATATTTGCGCGTCTCGGGATTGGGCGGAAAAGCGGACGTAGCCCGCCCCACATCGGCTTCCGTAGGCCATTGACCCCGTGACCTTAAACTATTGTCTGTCTCGCTCTTGTGGCCGAATTTTTGGGTAGCTACTTGCAGTTTCGAGCTCCGCGTGAAACAGTAAAGATGTGTGACAGCCGAGCTCTCCGCATGCGTCCAAAAGGACCCAAACAACGGTAAAGGGTTAAATTTATATTAACTCCAAACCTTCATCTAGGTTGCAAAAAAATCACGATGCCTCACTATTTCAAAACCTTTCAAAACCATTCAACCTTGTTGAATATATATCTTTTGAAAGACAAACTGTAACATGAGTGAACAATCTTACCCCATTTGAGAGTAATTTTCTCCTTACTGACACCAAACCTTTTGACAGCTTTCTCAAGGGCTTCCTCCTCTGTGTGACCACATACCCAATATGTCATATCTGTGTCCTACAAAAAGAGAGAAAACACTTTTGCTGTTGCACTGTTCTTGTTTGTTGGTAATGTATTCATTCAAAAGGCCACCTTCAACGATTTAAAAAGCACGTCCATTTGCTGTCTTAGAGCATTTCAAATCACAACTGAAGTACCATACTAACTGCTGTTAAGTGGTGGTGGGGCAGGAGAGGATGAAATATTTTACCAAATTAATTTACTAGCAGGTTCTTCACAAAAGAAATATGACACCTACTATACAATACTACTTCAGAGGGCATCAGTAACTGGTACAAACCTGGGCAATGGCTTTGAAAGCATTCTAAAGGATATAAGCAATACTGACTTTCATTTGAAACCATCTTCCTCCTCCTCCTCCAGCCATCCCCCCTCCAGTCCCCCTCCCCTTCCCCTTTCTACTTAAATGCAACTTGATCTACCAGATGTAACAAAAAACATTTGAACTATGCTACAAGCAAAATATCTTATACTTTATGACACAATGCTACTGCACTTATTGCTAATTGAAAACCACAGTCAATTTACACTATTTAATTTTTTAAGTCATACTATAAAGTAGGTAATCTGATAACATGACACAGCCATCTCCACATACAAATAAAAATAAACTGTGCAACTATTTACAATATAGAAACCAGGGAATTGCTGATTACCTTTGGTTTTTAAAGTCCATTTAACTCTCTTAAAAAGATCCAAATAATTCTTGGAGAGTTATCTACATTCTGTACATACAAGGCATAGCAATCTGCCTCCTCTATGCACAGGTAGTTGCCAACAAGGAAGCAATTTATATATCCACAAGACCAAATTAATTTCCCTGCAACACTTGCTTACTGCACAATGTGTACATGTTAAATAGCATTTCTAAGACACAAAGGCACTCCTTATCTAAGCACTTATAAATTTAATATTTGTCTGCGTCTAATTGACCCCAAAGCACATGAATTCATAGATCATGCTCTACCATAGAAAGTTTGCACTCATGCTCTATAAACCTGGTTTAATATGACCAGAGGTTACATTGATAGAGCAAGACTTTGATAGTTTGCAGCAATAAATGTTTCCCAAAACAACATCGTTGAGAATACAACAATTGGTTTGCAGATCTAACACTCAGCTGCAGATAATGAAAAGGTTAAAGGATGACTCACCTCCCCGGGTTTGATATTGGGGTCATCTACAGTGACAAAATATGCAGGAATACGATGTCCCCACCACAACTGACGGGATATACACCAGTCTCTGAAGAAACAAAAAAAAACAAATAAATTCCAAGGTACAGGTGTTTTAATTCTTAAGATTGGTTGGCTGGATGGATTGGTTTGTAAAATTTCAAAGAAGCACATCAGCTTCATATTTTTGAATCTTCTCAAGGTTTTGGCAACACAAAAGCCTCAGTCAAGGTCAGTGATATAAAGTCATCCCGCAGGAAACAGCATTGGTTTACAAAATGTGACTTGGACTGTTGTTTTAACATTGAAAGTGCCATTACTGCAGGCTTTAGAACTTCTCATTACTTGTCATATAGTACTAGAAAGAGTACACTAGGCAGTACTTCCAATTTTCTCATTCATGTGCCCCTGTGTCTTACACAAAAACCATTAACACTTACTGTACTCAGAAAACACCTTGTGTGACACATTGAATCATTTGTACCCAGATAGGGGTGGTTTAAAGTACCCTACAATCAGAAAGCATTTTTCAAAAGAGCTTACAAACTTTTCAGTATAAAGCAGCTTTTTCTCTATACAGAAGTACTGGTTTATTGTATTATGAAAAATTTAAAATATGAGACACAAAACAGAACCCTTTTTGTTTCCCTTTTGAGAAACATGTAGAATCTTCAAGAATACTGACATCCATATAAATCTTTTTCTCTGTGAATTTTTCCACATACAGCTGTTTCATATTTTGTTCCTCTGTGTTGTCTCCATTGTGGAAACTGGAGTGAGCTGGGGGTGGGGGTTCAACGTATTCTTTTATATGTTTGATCATCAAGGGATTATGTCACTCTAACGTTAACACGATAGTAATCAAATTGTAGGAGCCCATCTGTATTACAATCTGTATTAATAATACGATAAGGCAAAGCTTGTCAGAATCTTTGCTGTTAGAGTATTGACATAAAATCAAAGTTTGAAAGATTTCTTGACAGTAGCAGGATAGCTTTTTTCACCAAGTTTACATTGATATACCTACCTTATATTCTTCAGCCAATTATTCCATGTTTTTACATGCATATCTGGAATTATTTTCAAGTCTCCTTTTTCAACCACTTCTACAGCTTTCTGTGCCATTTCTGTACAATTGACAAACCATTGGGATTTCAGGAGTGGTTCAACAATATCCTTTGAACGGCTGCACACAAAACAATGGGAAAATGTAAGAAACTATTGTGTAATCTAGTTAAGGTGAAATGACCTCATATGAATCATGTACACACTAATCATCACCATAACTTGTCTGTGATGTGCAGAAATAATTCTGTCTTATCTGTATCAGACAGGTTATCCTTATCAATTTATACAAATTGAGAAATTCACTTTCAAATTTTTGGCATTCATTTCGCACTCCCCCCCCTCCCTACAACACACACACCTCCTTTCACTTCTTAAATATAATGAGGCATGATGTGCAACTGACTTAACCTCCAATTAGTTGACGTATGCCCAATTAAGAAACAGGCTGAAATATTTGTGCCATGTACACTCAAAAGTAATCGTAAACCGCAATCTGTGAGTGATAACACCTGATTCTTGATAAAACTTTACTGTATATATTATGCTTATTACACATGTACAGAAATGAAATACATGACACATTTCTCAACCCCAGCCCTTCCAGAAATATGACCCAAAATGAACAACATTTAATAACATTAAGTCAAAACTTACTTTAGTTTCAATCTCATGTAACACTTTAAGGAAGCACTTCTTTAAGATGAAGACACAAACAGCCATGTGAAATAATTGTAACAGAAAATGCACTCTACTAAAATGGATAGTATGACCTAAAAGTCACATCACATTTTGAAAAACACTTCCATAGACTCTTTTCCAAACAGCCATTGCAAAGGATTTTTGGATGGAATGTTGGTGTGTGTCAGTTTTTGCCATAGTAAAATACCACTGACAAAAGCAACCTGTGTATCCTGTGTATCCCACAATCCTTTGTAACTGTTATTTGGAAGAGGGTCTATGGTTGATTGACAAATTCACCTGCATATTGGCACTACCATTGGATTCTCCTTCACCCCCTTGAAAAGCCCCAGCTCTTTCAGTGCCTCAGTTACAGACTTCCTGGCATCAAATCTCTTTTGACCCTTTAAGGAAAAAAAGGACAGCTTCCACTCAGTAAATTGGAGTTATCAAGAAAGAATGTGAAGTAAGGCTATTGTATACTTGAATCTTTCATATCCACTGTTACTTTCCCACTACAGTTGCAAGAAAACCTCAGCAAAATATTCTGAGACAATAAAGTGCTTTCATATTTTTGAGTTTGGACTAATTTTTCCACATTGAAAATCCAACAACAAATAAAATTTCTGAACAAAAGAAACAAAATTTCGATTTACAATTGCAGATCCAGGTACAGGACCTTGTTCCAAAGAGTTGTTATGAAACACCAAGTTTCCTTGTAGCTTAAGTTGCTGAACAAAAAATACCTACACAGGCCTGGATCTTCAGAAAAATTTATGGTTGTCCTTCGGGCAACCATTTCACTAATTTCAGCTGTCCACAAGTAAAATCTGGTTGTCCAAAACAGAACACTTATTGTGTTTGTGTACTTATAGCCTTGAAGAATAAGAAGATTTGATGTTTGAGAGACAGAATCACTTGAAGTCTGAAATATGGTACAATGCAAAAGTCAAAAGAGTTGGTCAGTCAGCAGTATCATTTTCAGTCCTAGAGAAATGGTCGTCCATTGGACAAACAACCTTCAACTTTTGGTTGCTCGTATGAAATTTTTTTTAGTCCCTGACAATCAGACAACCACGAAAATCGAGCCCTGCTACAAAATCCCCCAAGGTTTTATAGACACCAAACAGAACTAAAACACCTGATGAAGTTAAAAAAGAATACAAAATGTTTGTCAGAAAACCACTTCTCCATTTCATGCCAGGAATTGTCACACCCCTTACATCTCTCCTCAACTCCAACCTACAACCTATTAAAACCTATGCTTACAAAAGGGACATTACCTTAAATTGACCTCCAACATCTGTTACCAGACCATTGTCATCGAACAATGTGAGAAATTCCAGATTATGTCTCTTGCCAACCTCGTAATCTGTATGATCATGTCCTGGTGTTATCTTCACAGCACCTGTTAATATTTAAAGGAGAACTACATTTATTAAAGTGATAATGAAAACTATTATAAAGGCAGCACACTTTTTCCAAATTGTAGACAAACTTGCCCAAAATTCAAAAAAAGTATTTCACACACACTTGGTTTTGTTGTTGCATAGTTCTTGACATCCATTTAAAATTAGTTAGATGAGGTTTCACAGCTTAGTTTCTGACCAACTGGCTTAAGTCAGGCCAGCATCCACTAGAAAGCACTACTAAAACAGTCACTATATGGTTTGGATAAGAGTTCACAAAATTGTCCCCACGCTTAACAGGACCCTAAACAGACTGCGGTTGTAGAAGAAGTAGTGGGAGTCTGCATTCACAGGCAATACAAAGTCCTGTTTTGGAAGGTCTGTTGACATTCACCAAAAACAGCTGTTATGCTTAACACTGACAAATTAAGATTCCCCACAGAAGTTGTTGGATGTATTTGAATATTTTTGCTGTGCTAAAGGATATACCTCACAGAAATTTAACCATCCGTGATAGTTCTCATATGTATGTGAGTGCAAGTTTAAACATGATGAAGATACAAAAACAGTAACAGTTTTCTAAAAAGGTCAATATGATGGATTTTGATGTGATTTTCCACTGATTTTAACACTTTAATGCTTTCCACATGAAATAAACACATATGACATTTTACAGGGGCACAGACTTTTGAAATTCTTCTGAAGGGGGTCAAAAGGGTATTGCTACCTTATACCCTTGGTTCACTTCTTTCAAACTGATGAGCAACTGCAAAGAGTGAGTCAATTTCTTTTCAGTTTAATTTCCGTAAAACTCATAAATAATGTTTGAAGTCTACAGAGCAATCCCTGATGAAGCTGTCAAAACAAATAATCAACATTTAAAGCCAGATTATTCTGTATAACACTTATAATCTTAATGTTCTTCCAATCAAACTTGGTTCAATAATCTAAAAACATTGAACCATATCTGTTGAATCAATTTCTTTCAGTCTGGTAATCACATTGTTATCCATGTCAATAATTACCTGGACAAGACAAGAAAAAGAAGCAAACAACTGACAAAAGGCTGAAACAATGGTGTGGTGGAGAGTGCAGTCTTTACAATGGAATGCTAAGCAGTATTCAGTGTATGTTACAGTACACCTTCTCTTCTAGTTTTATATTCTCATTTCTAACCAATGCAATGCCATCAGTCACATACCTGTGTCAAATTCCCTGTCATCAACTGTGATAGGTATATAGTACAGTTCCTATTCACATACCTGTGCCCAATTACCTTTTTACAAAGTCACCAGCCACAATAGGTATAATACAGTTCCTATTCACATAACTGTGCCAAATTCCCTGCCAGTAAAGTCACCAACCACAATAGGTACATAGTGACATGGTGCAGTTCCTATTCACATACCTGTGCCCAATTACTTTTTACAAAATCATCAATCACAATAGGTTCAATACAGTTCCTACTCACATACCTGTGCCAAATTCCCTGTCAGTGAAGTCACCAACCACAATAGGTACATAGTGACATGGTGCAGTTCCTATTCACATACCTGTGCCCAATTACCTTTTTACAAAGTTATCAACCACAATAGGTATAAAACAGTTCCAATTCACATACCTGTGTCTAATTCCCTGTCAGTGAAGTCACCAACCACAATAGGTACATAGTGACATGGTGCAGTTCCTATTCACATACCTGTGCCCAATTACTTTTTACAAAATCATCAATCACAATATGTTCAATACAGTTCCTATTCATGTACCTGTGCCAAATTCCCTGTCTACAAAGTCATCAACCACAATAGGTATGGTGCAGTTCCTGAAGGGATGCTTGACACGCTTTCCCCTTAGATGCTTGTAGCGGTCATCCTCAGGATGAACGGCTACTCCTGTGTCTCCAAGCATCGTTTCCACACGTGTTGTTGCTACGACTACCTCTTCATCTGCAGTGAGAATGACAATAAAGCATTTCATTGACAAGGTTTTGGTGTGTATTTTAACAAATTCATGACTTCTAACTGTCATTTAAACAAAGTTTGCAGATCTGCCAACTACTAACTTTGAAAGATCAGTCAAATGAGAAAGTATTTCAACAAAAAGAGCACTGAAACTCATGTATGCATTCATTTCATCCAGACTTGATTCTTGTAACTCACTCTTGTTTGATATACCCAATGGAAACCTGTACAGACTGCAACATACAAAATTTTGCTCAAAGGATCATTTCGTGTAGAAGCAAACAAGGTCACATCACTTAATTCATAAATTTCATTAGCTACCAATATCATCTTGCATACAATTTTAAAGCTCTACTCCTCACATAGAAAACAATCTACGTGGATCTCCTCCCTACATTTCCGATCTTGTTACAGGATATGATTGTTCAGAAATCTCATGGTGAAAGAATTTTTTCATATTCTGCACCTTATGTTTGGAACAATGTACCACTACAGAATAAATAAAGTTAGAGCCTTGCATATTTTAGGAAAAGAGTAAAACAGGTTTTTACACTCCTAAGATTAGTGTAATTTGTAAAGTGTTTTGACTATGCTTTTACGCAATTGGACTCAACCCTTTACCGTTGTGCTCTGATCGGGGCATATTTGTGCGCCTCGGGGGTTGGCGAAAAAGCGCACATAGCACACCCCACATCAGCTTCCGTAGGCTATTGACCCCATGACCTTAAAATATTGTCTCTCTCGTTGTTGTGGCCGAATTTGCGGGTAGCTTTTCGCAGTTTCAACAGTTTAGTGAAACAGTTAAGATGGGTGACAGCCACACTCTCCACATGGGTCCAAAAGGACCCAAACAAGGGTAAAGGGTAAAAATAAGCCTGTGGAGTGTGTTTACTGCAAAGCTGATGCTGCTGTCTCTGCGTGTGTACACATCCCCATGGTGAAGATACTTTAGATTAACCCTCTACCTTTGTGCTCCGATCGGGACATTTGTGCGCCTCTGGGGTGGGCGAAAAAGCGGATGTAGCACGCCCCACATCAGCTTCCATCGGCTATTTACCCTGTGACCTTAAAATATTGTCTCTCTCTTTGTTGTGGCCGAATTTTCGGGTACCTTTTTCGCAGTTTCGAGCTCTGCGTGAAACGGTAAAGATGGGTGACAGCCGCACTCTCCGCATGGGTCCAAAAGGACCCAAACAACAGTAAAGGGTTAATAACACTATAAAAGATCATTATTAACATTATTAACATTATCATGATTATATTGTAATTATTATAGTGAACATAAAATGTAGAACAATAATGCCATAATCTTTAACCTATAAAATCAAACATTTCAAAATATTCATTACTAAGTACACCAATCAAAGGGTCAAATATCAGTACACGATGTATGGTAAAAGTAGGAATACCAATTCTGAAACAACACACAGAATGTCCTCAGGAAGGAGTCACAGGATGAAATTAGCCTATACAGGAATGAAGGTATTCAGCATCCTATAGTGACCCAAAACAGTGCTTTAACCCAAATATGTCCACAGAGCCAATCACTGGCATTCACACTGGTATGAGCTATTATTCCACATTTTCATAGTGTATTATAAAATTTACCCACTAACAACAGTCAACAAATATTTCTAAGCAAACAATTATTTCTTTTCTTTCTCTTTTGGCTGGCTTCATGTCCAAATATTTGAATAAAATCAAATCAAATCAAATGATTTTAGGAGGTAGTGCACAACAGCCTATCAGTAATTGCACCTTTGTCAAATACAATATTATAACTGGATTGGCAGCTCCCAATACTATAAGCTGATATATCTTATATAAATTAATAATTAATTAAATATTAGTAATACTGGTGCAATACCACCAAGCCAAGTGTAAATGTATCTTTGCTGCTTTAAATGTATCATTCATTTTGAACAAAAACAAAACTTAATAGTTTGAAATGCAATGCAAATGTAATATTTTTAGAGTTGTAATGAAATGTAGTGATGAGTGGCAAAAATACTATCAGACAACATGGTTGACTGAGAGTGGCAGTAGAACAAAGAGGGTTCGGGGGGGGGGGGGGTTGCCACTTGGGTATGTGAAGTCAAAAATTTCCTTGTACAATCCACGGCAACAGATGACAGCACTCCATTTTGATAGTCTAGCTCACACTCATCCCTTTTAACTTTGCTTCTTTTTATCTGGTCAAATGGTTGCTAATTGTTCTACAAACCTGTGTCTTCCACTTTGTATGCAAATTCAACCAGGACACCAAATTCTATTTTCTCTTCATAACCAGGTACAGCAAGCAAAGTCCTTCCTGTCAGTTCCCTCTTTTCTACCTGAATATATAATAGAAACAAAATCATAACAAAACTGATTGAATTTCAAGATGCCCCCCTCCCCCAAAAGAGGACAGTTACAGCACCATACGTATTTTGCCATTTTGTGAAGAATCAATGGCAGACTGAAACACTAAAAATTTCCTTTCATAATTGTTGGGCTACTATACACCCTAGCACGATTGAGGTATGTTCAGAAAATCTAGTGTGAGTTGAACACTTAAGGATGTTGTCCCCTTGATAATCACACAGATTGGGATGTAGTTTAGGTGACTGCAATATGATTTAAAATCATTTCAACTTTTCCAACAAACGTAAACTACAGTAAGTCACATTGGTCAATGACACTGGTGTACAGTAGATCAGTTTAACCCCTTCACTACAACATGGTTTCACTGCGAAACCATAATTTACCATCACTATATATGCATGGTTTTGCCGCGAAACCATAGTACTCAGCTGGGCTCTGGCAAAGCTAGTTATAATTCTATGACCAACATAGTGCAGTATGGCAGGATGGACCCCCTTCTGTAGCGAAAGGGTTAATGTAATGTTTAGAATGAAATTCAACAGATGAGAGGACTCTGCAGTATTTAAAAAACTGGCACAGGTCTAAGAGGCAGAAAAACTCTCCAGGCTTCAGGATAGTATTGAGTTCAAACATGATTACAACAAACATATATAGCCAGAAGTGAACACAATTGCTTTTGAACTAATACTCATAATACTCAAGTACACTACATACAGTATCTGCCCCATACTGTCCCAATTAGGGGTTGCTTAATGCAACTTAATCCCTCATAGACAGAGATGCCATCCACTATATGTAACCCTTCAAGATCACTGATAATTTCAAAAATATTTTCATGATCCAATTACAGAATCTTTCCAACAAACCTCAATATCTGATATGGCAGATTTAAGAGTACATGAGAAGTTGATGAGACGGTTGCTACGATAAATGGTTCCATCTTCCATTAATCTGATGAAGGCTTCTGTCACAGCCCTATACAACTTTGGTTCCATTGTAAAGCAGGCCCTGTCCCAGTCATATGAAGATCCCATCAGTTTGAGCTGGTTGTAAATTTGATCACCTTTCCTGTGCAAATAGAAAGACACTGACACCATGAGTATGCACCAGAGGCAAAGTAACTGCACTTTCTAAGTACATAAAGCATTAATTGACTATTCTGTGACATTTTTATGGACAGGTTTTGATGCCCCAATGGCATAATGCATCAATGTAAATGTGATATAAATTGACAAAACCTGATAGAAACTTCACAAATTCTCTCTGCCCTTCTCTCACATACCATACCTACCGGCTGCATGGTCAAGTGGTTAGAGCAGTACACTTGCAGTCAGGAGGTCGGAACTTGAGTACTGGCTGGGACTTTAAAAGCAGAACCTACTGTCATTGTGTCTGCTGCTAAGCATAAGCATTGCAGTAAAGAAAATAAGCCAGTGAGTATTAACTGAAAAAAGCATAGGGCTGTTTACCTTAAACCAATTGGTTAGAAACTGGGTTGTAAAACTCCACCTAATCTAATCTTCACATACTGTACTTCTGCTACTGTATTAACTCTCTATAGACCTATTTCCAAATAGCAATTACAAAGGATTGTGGGATAGAGTTCTGGTTTGTAATTTTTGTCAATGGCATTTTACTGTGGTGAAAATTGACGCACACCCAAAACTATATCCCACAATTCATTGTTATTGCTATTTTGGAAATAGGTCTACGTCCAGCAGTGGTCTCTTTAAGAAATGGCCTAACGTGGAGTATCAATCATTCTGAAATGCTTTCCTACAGAATTTTGTTCGCCCAAGTTTTTGAGAATTTCACATGGGAAGTGTTAAATGTTGTACAACCAGTTGGTTTTGGGCATGTTAAATGGGGAATGCAGTCACTTTAACTTGAATTTGTCTATAGTAGACTATCCTGTTTCATGATTGGCTCTTGAGAACCATATGACGATACTTTTGTTCCAAATTGTGAAATTTACTAGGCATAACTGCTTTGTTTACCTTGAATACCCAATAGACCCATTTCCAAATAGCAATTACAAAGGATTGTGGGATAGAGTTTTGGTGTTTGTCATTTTTGTCAATGGCTATGGTGAAAATTGACGCACACCCAAAACTCTATCCCAAAATTCATTGTAATTGCTATTTGGAAATAGGTCTATGTTGAAGTCCTTCAATATTATGGAAAATAATTTTGAAGACGAATGAAAAGAAATCTAAGAGATTTGGCTGTTGCTTCAAAGTAAGCATGGGTGGACTGCTTTTGCCCCTTGCATGATGCAACAATTTTAAGAGACAGGTATTTACTCGGTGGAAAAGTCCACAGAACTGAAAACTGCACAGTTGCACTGCATCTTAGGGACACAGTACTGTAAATGGTTCACCACTATGGTTTTAAATTGGCAACATTTTGTTGCTATGCAACAACATCAGCAGCATAGTAAGACCATCAAGGCCAATGAGCAAGAGCAGTAAGGTGCCCTTTCACCCATTTACCTTAGATCCCTCTCATCTCCATGAAAGGTATGGCCTAAGATGAGACCTTAGGCTTGCACATGGCAATTCTTTGTTGGTTTGAGGTCCTTGGTCACACAGTCTACCTGCTTGCTACCCAATCATTGTACATATCCATTTAACCTACAAGTGTGTATTGTCAACCATATTGGTTCAATGTGGTAAAATTTTACATCTAAGTATTAGTAACTAGTAAGACTAGTATTTTAATTGAACAATTAAACATTTTTTTATTTTCTTTTTAATTTTGAAAGACTTACTCATTCTTCCACTTCCAAATTTCATTTACAAATGCTTCTCTTCCAAGATCATGTCTAGTGAGTTTCTTTTCCCTCCAAAGTTTCTTTTCAACCACCACCTGTGTAGCTATACCAGCATGGTCACATCCAGGATTCCATAATACAGTCTCACCTCTCATTCTATGCCTGAAAAAGACAAATTGTAATACCACAAATATAGCTGCTCGACTGGAGGTATGAAACACATCACAGATTCTTCATTCAAAAGCAGTGATAATTAATACCTACTGAGTAGCTATAAGGAAAAGCTTGCTAAAAACAACAGAAAGAAAGATTGCTTAGCAATAGCAATCATCAAAGACTTGCTATTTAGTATGACATGTAAACACACAAATATACCAAAGATGACTCTTCAAATTGTGTTTTAGTTTTAACTCTCAGTACAACAGAGATGAGGGCCTCACTTTGGAAATATGGACTGCAAAATTTATGAAAATCAAAATCAGCTTCTTTTCCCTTTTAATCTCTCACTGATCATCATTTTTTGCATCTCCTCCCTCTCTTAGCACTCTTGTCCCTTTCCTTGCCTTCCCCTCCTTACAGTATTACTCTTATAGGGAAAAATCAACATACTGTGGTTATATTTGTACGGTGCATGTCGCGCTGAATACAAGCAGGGAAGCACTCTAGGAAACCGACAGGGCTTATTTTGAAGAGAGCTCCCCAATAAACAAAAGCAAACAAATAACAATAAAAAAATAACATTATAAAATATTCCCAACTGACACACCTGTCCTCCCCACCCACATAACCTCAACAACCCATTACCTAGCAACCCAACCATGCCCTTATTACACCCCTTTTACCATACCCCATCCTTACACTCAGTACACCACTTAAATGACTGAAGTTTTGTCTTATAATGAATTTAGAAAGGTTATAGTGCAAAGTATGTAAACTACACTTTGATGTTAAAATATCTTTCAGAAAAGTCCAAATAGTGATGTTGCTTACATATTACCTTTAGAAGTAAAGTTATAGAGGGTAGCACTAAACCAATAATGCTATAAAGATAATAAAATAGACAATTTACCATCTGGAGAGAGCATCTTGGACAGCTGAGGTAAGAGCATGACCTAGATGAAGAGTCCCAGTAACATTTGGTGGAGGGATGACCATCATGAATTGACCTTTGGGATTTGCTTTGCTGATATCCCTGCCCTAAACAGAGAGAAAAGGACAATAAAAGCACTGCTTTGCACGAACATAGCCAGACAAGGTACACAAAGGGCAACAAAAATTTTCAAGGGGCCAATTTTTTTTTTTTTTTGGGGGGGGGAGGGCAGTGGGGATACACATGTATCAAGTCAAAGGCAAACTTCAAAATTTTAGGGAGGGCAAAAAAATTTCAGGGCAGTTATCCTCCCAGTCCCCCCTTTGGCCATGGGCCTACTGCTATGAGTGAAACCAGTTCACTTTGCTGCCAAGAATATTGTAGCTTATGCAGTATAATTGTGGGGCAAATTCTGCTTGTTGCCTAAGTAATATACATTGCTAAATTTCAATCAACAAATCTTGGCACAAAGGAATTCAAAAGGGATATACTTTAAGATACACCCCAAGTGGGTAAGAAAGTCACAAAGAATATCATGCAGGTAATTGTAATTTCATTTCAAAAGTTTGCACAGTATATACAGTATTATACAGTATAAACCATTAATTTGTAATCATTACTTGACTGCAATATTTCTGAAAGCTCTGTAACCTTGACAACTTTGGTAAGCTGTATTGTTATTGTTCCTTAATAAATTACAAAGTCCCATTTTTCACACAGTGTCAAACTTAGGGGCACAGCAAACAGCACTATAACCATAGTGACAGACAACACAAATTACTGTTATGAAGTGTGCACAGAGTGATATCCAGATCCACCTTACAGTATCTATGCCCTTATAACAAAGCTTCCATTCCAAAGAGTGTGATTAAAGCTTGAACTATGAGGTAAGCTGGACTTATGGTGTTAACTGCAAATTTACTTTACTTCAGGCCATACTGATCAACCTTATCATAATGTAACAATCTTTCAAGGTACACAAAGGGCAACAAAAATTTTCAAGGGGCCAATTTTTTTTTTTTTTTTTTTTGGGGGGGGGGGGAGGGCAGTGGGGATACACATGTATCAAGTCAAAGGCAAACTTCAAAATTTTAGGGAGGGCAAAAAAATTTCAGGGCAGTTATCCTCCCAGTCCCCCCTTTGGCCATGGGTCTACTGCTATGAGTGAAACCAGTTCACTTTGCTGCCAAGAATATTGTAGCTTATGCAGTATAATTGCAAATTGTGGGGCAAATTCTGCTTGTTGCCTAAGTGATATACATTGCTAAATTTTAATCAACAAATCTTGGCACAAAGGAATTCAAAAGTGATATACTTTGAGATACACCCCAAGTGGGAAAGAAAGTCACCAAAAATTTCATGCAGGTAATTGTAATTTCATTTCAAAAGTTTGCACAGTATATACAGTATTATACTGTATAAATCCTTAATTTGTAATCATTACTTGACTGCAATATTTCTGAAAGCTCTGTAACCTTGACAACTTTGGTAAGCTGTATTGTTATTGTTTCTTAATAAATTACAAAGTCCCATTTTTCACACAGTGTCAAACTTAGGGGCACAGCAAACAGCACTAACCATAGTGACAGACAACACAAATTACTGTTATGAAGTGTCCACAGAATGATATCCAGATCCACCTTACAGTATCTATGCCCTTACAACAAAGCTTCCATTCCAAACAATGTGATTAAAGCTTGAACTATGAGGTAAGCTGGACTTATGGTGTTAACTGCAATTTACTTTTCTTCAGGACATACTGATCAACCTTATCATAATGTAACAATCTTTTAGGGTAAGGATTGTGCAACTTGCATCAGACAAACACAAATTTACTTTACTTCAGTATATTTACTGTTTTGTCTTGCATTACATCAGACAAATACAGTCATTAGGTTATGCAATGTTGGTTTCATCTTCTTCATTGCAGCATTTTCTAATATGACAAGAAACTACTCTACAAGTATCAAGTGGACCCCCTCTCCCCACCCTTTGTTCCTTTTACAGGCAAAACTTATTTTGATAATAGCATTACTGTGGCCTTAAATTTCACAGGAATCTTATGGCCCACCTCTTAAGTATCCCTACTTTATTCATATGAATCAAGATGAATTTTCAACCTTTAAAAGCTATCACAGTATTACACAATAGCATTGCAGACACCATTAAGGGAAGATTGCAGCTACTTACTCCATACTCTGGTTTAAAGAATCCTGACTTCTCCCACCATGAATACCAAGCAGCTTCTACGTAGGCAGGACTGTATGAGTCTGGCATTGCACCAGATACATCTGAAATCAGGAAAGGTTGAAATGTTTTGCTTCAGATCTAACAATCTATGTTAAATCAAAAGGCTCTTTACATTAATTAAATATGGTACTGTTTTTAGAATAATTAAAATTATGATATTTTCATACATTTTTCTTTCCAACTGCATGCTTGTCATTATTGTAATCTCAGTCAGAAAATGGAGAATGCAAAAGAGTCAAACCTCAATTACGAGCTCAATAATCCTGATGGTGAAAATCTTCTTCTCCAACTGTTCACAACATATACGGAAATGATTACAGTAGGTGCATGTATGCAAAGATTAATATTACTTATGCCAAATTGTTGTTTTGCGATTTTCTTATCAGTTTTAATATTACTACAGTATGTGCCTAAGTTCTTCTCCCTTTCTTTCCTTCCTTTCTTTTTATCTGCTTTTTTCTCCATCTGCTATATATGCTTAGTTTGTTTATGATTACCCCGCTATGATTTTTGTATACAGTCAGTGTTTCCTGCAGACAGTGAACAGGGGGGAGGAGGATTTGTCTATCCCTTTCTAAAAAAAGGTTGGTAAAATCCCCCCTTCCCCTTTTCATTTCCATAAAAATTAAAAAATTGTCAATACCTTGGTTTGTTTCTAAAAAGGCAGACAATCTTTCTGCAATGTTTGAAGTTACATGAATAAATGACCTTTAAAATCCTTCAAATTGCACTATACAGGGGTCTTAATGCACGCTTTTGACCCCCTGAACCCACTTGTAACTTTAACCCAGGACAGCATCAATTTGGACTTGGGGTTTGGAAGTAATTAATCCCCACCCCCTTTTTGGTTTTTCTGGAAGAATATCTGACAGTATTTGTAAGTGTGGTAATACTTGGGTCACTAGTTTGGATAATTGGTAGAATATTCTATTTTCCAGTGTTTTTAATGTTTTTGCTTTAATATACAGTACAGTAGTCTCTTTTGACTTGTTATTTTTACTAACTAAATTAAAAAATGAATCTGAATTACATGTTGAATTAGAGTCAGAAAATGGGAACAAAAGAGTTCCACTTATAATGGTTGGCATACAATTGATAAATACACCACAATAAGTTAATAGAACAAAGAAGTTTACATGAAATACCTGTACGGTCTTAAGAAATGCATATTGCATTACAATTTTGATTTTGTTGACATACCAGAATTCCAGGTAAAAAATTTCATACCTTTCTTCTCTCCTGGTTTTGTAGGTTTATCATAAGTAATGACAGTTCGCTCCTTCTTCTTTTTCTCCTTTTTCTGTAGTATTAAATAATTAAAAGAGACTTAAATAAATGCCTACAGGACCCATTTAGAGTGATGAAATAACTTGCTCTACTGTCCATGAAAATTTCTTACAACCACTTACTGTAGGCCATAGGCTATATTTAATTCAGTTGCGACAAGATGTACTTGTTCAATATTGTCACTGGATAGATACACTAACAGTTGATGTGATTAAAATAGTTGCTTGGGATTTGCAAGGCAGTATGAGAGAAAATGTCATATGGGCCTAGCCTAGCCCTAACAGTTGCCTTAGGCCTACTGTTCATAGGCCAGGTCAGCCTGTCAAGTACTATTTGGCTGCCAGGGTTTGTCTGTAACAAGACCTAGGCTAGGCTGGGCCTACTTTGGTAACTGGTTATAAGCCTACAGGAATATAAATTAACGTTGTGGATATTTGGCCAATTGTAGGTCACGTAAGCTCCGAACCTCTGCTTATGTGACCGATCACAGTAAATGCATCAAGACACAAGGGGGGAATATACTGTATATGACCATACACCCATCCCCTCAAAACAGCAAAACACCCCAAAGGTTTAACTTATTACTTTAAGACCTACACATCTGATTCAGAATAAGAGCACTGCAAAATGTGCAAGCTGTGGCTTGCAAAATTATACAAAACACAGTATGAGAAGCAAATAAGCTGCCCAAAAAACAATGGAATTGAACAACTTTGAGGAATTTTCAGTCATAATACGAGGCAAAATTATAACATGTATGTGTACTACTGTACATAAAAGACTGAAGAGATATAGAAAATGCCAAAAAGAGGGTGGCTTCTGGTCAAAAGCAATATGCGAAGACATTCAAGTATTCATTTGTGAAGTATGCATGTAAGCATTTCGGTGGAAGAAATAGTTGAAGAACAAACGTTGGTAAATTGGTAGTTGGTAAATTAGAATTGTCATGTGAGGAAGAAGGATCCTATCATTTTTGTTGGAGGTCAAACCCAATTTGTGTTGGCCAGAGGTCAAATATGGAAACTGTTTTTTAAGATGCATTGGATAAGTGATGAAACTCTCACATTGGGAGCCCCATCCAAACAGTATATGCTCTTCCTTTTTTCCAGTTTTGAATTGCTTTTCAGGTTTTATTTGGGCTCAAATTTAGATCATCATGTGAGGACAGCATACTTCAAATATGAAAAATGGTAAACATGGAATATGATAATCATAAGGTTTAAAGGGACAATAGGGTAACAGAAACTCTCAATTGGCTCAGCTTTTTGATTGACGACTAATTCAAACAATGCAGAGTACCAAAACTTATATTACATTATATTTTATTATATTACTTAAATTACATTATATTACATTATATTGATTTATTTTTGTGTTTAATTTCATTCATTTCTTTATTTATTTATTTTTTTGCAATAATTGTTTTCTTTTCTTTCTCTATCAGACAGATATTTTTCAGTAGCTGATTCTTTGTACTTTCACACCAATTATGTCAAATTTAAAACATTGTTTGCTTTGAAAAACGCACATCTATAACTGTTTGACTTTTCTCTCATGTATGTTTATTCCGCTCGTTGCTTTGGATGTCACATGAAATTATTTAGACCTATGAGCAGATGCGTAAAATTTGCACACTTTGCCAATCAGCCGAGTTTTACTACCAGTTATCAGATGTCCAGTTTTAAACATAGTTGATTGATTTTATCGGCTGGCACCTGGCTGGATTTTTAAAGTTTATTGCCCACAGTTTTGGGGTTTAATTCTTATTTGATCTACATCTACCAGTTTTCTAAAACATTTTTTTTATTCGGTTAAGTTACTAATGAAACTGGTTAAATTAAAGCAATGCATCATTTTGAATCTAGACACCACTAAAAGACACCTTGAAAAAAATCAAAAAATGTAGGGGGACCTCCCCATAACCTTTGGTCTAGACCTCTCTCCAACTGCAGGACCCTGTGACTGCCGCAAATCCCCCATCCATCTCGAATGGAATAGCATTAACTGCTAGAAAATAGTGTAAATTTAAAGGCTCTCTTATCCTGCCGAATTCTCACATCACCTCCAAAGACAAAATTTGGTCACAAAATTAATGCGTCCAAGATTGTGTGAAAGACTAAGGGTCAAATAAGCAGAATTTAATGCTTATTTCAATGAAGATCGGTAAAGTAAGAATATGTTCTGTGCTTGTGTGACCGATGATCAGTCAAATGAACAGAGGTTCTGTGCTTGTGGGACAGATCATCTGTCAAATAGCTCTCACCATAAATTAATAACGCTTCAAATAGAAGACCCATGACACTGACCAAATATCTTATACTTATCCTGTACTGTCTTACTGGCCCCAATTTCAAAATCGAACTCAAGAGGCATGTACAAGCCTCTAGGCTAACTGTTAGTGTTACCAGCTTTCGGGCCAAGTCGTCCCCAAACCAACTCGTCCCCAACCAACTCGTCCCCAAGCCAACTCGTCTCCAAGCCAAGTCGTCCCCAAGCCAACTCATCCCCAAACCAACTCGTCCCCAAACCAAGTCGTCCCCAAGCCAAGTCGGCCCCAATATGAGAAATAAGTGAAAAATTAGTGGGAAATAAAATTAGCCCATCTCATTTCAAGAGACCAGCTGACACCGACTTTGCATTTGTTTTTGTTTTGTTCTTAATTTTTTCCTCCCTTTTGCTAGTTAAAAGGGAGATTTCGTGACACATAAATTTTTTAATTTTTGAAGCCGTGATTTATGCATATATAAAGAATAACAAGTGGTTTAAAATATAGCATGATAACTTTATTGTCGCAATTTGTCTATACCCATCATAACCAATAACATATATATTTTTGGAGTTTGATAACATATATTTTAAACACAACTGATGGGGACATATTTCTAGTTTGGCAAATATAATTAGTCTTGCAAATAACTGTTTTGGCAAAAATAATGTTTCTTGCAGATACATTTATATTGCAAACTTATTTCTTTTTCTTGAAAACATATTTCCGGTTGGAAGAATATTTTTGTTGCAAATATAATTTTGTGGCCAACATGGTAACTTTTTCAAGAAAGATATGTTTTCTTGCAAATATATTTTGGTGCAAACATAATTTTTCTTTACGAATATATTTGAAGTGTTGGAAAATAATATTCTTCTAAATATATATTTTAGAGCAAACATATATTTTTGTTGGAAATATATATTTAACTGCAAATATATATCTTGTTAAGAACATACTCTTTCTACAATTGTATTTTTATTGCAAATTTGTTTTACAAATATAGGCCTAATGTTTGATGCTACTTAATAAGTTTCGTGTTTTGTCACATAAATATTTCAGTTTTGATAATGTTTGGTTGGTAATATATTCCCCCTTTCTCGCGCCATAAAAATCACACCATTTTTTCATATTGGGGACGAGTTGGTGTGGGGACGACTTGGCCTGGGGACGAGTTGGTTTGGGGACAAGTTGGCCTGGGGACGACTTGGCTTGGGGACGAGTTGGCTTGGGGACGAGTTGGCTTGGGGACAAGCTGGCTTGGGCCTTGGGGACGACTTGGCTTGGGGACGAGTTGGTTTGGGGACAAGTTGGTTTGGGGACGACTTGGCCTGCTTCGGTGTTACCACTACTACTACTAGGCCTACCAATAGGCGATAATCACACAACTTAAATAACCAACCTCTCCTTTATCTTTATTCTCCTGGGCAGCTGCCTGCTTTGCTTTCTTCGCATTGAATTTGTCTAGTTTGGCTTGCTTTGCTGCTTCTTTCTTCAACTGAGCAGCTGTTTTTTGAACCGGTGTTTCATCACCACCAGCAGCCGGCTGATTCGGCTGGCCTGCTCCAGGCACAGCGCTCTCCGATGAATTCCCTGTGGCTGGATTAGCAGACATGTTCACGTTTTAATTTCAATTGAGAAGACATGAAATGTTGACATCTGACAGAAATTTTAACAGTTTTATACACTTCTCTCGTGTGATGAAATATTTTGTCTTTTGATCTCACGATAAATTTGGAAAATGACGTAGACCGAAGTTAATCTTGTTTTTTGAGCCGGCTGTAAACATAACTTTGTCCTGCACTGAACACTGACACACATGCGAAGGATTACATCACCCTACATTGCCAATCTTGATTTTAAGTTCATTAAAATTTATTTTTACTATTTTAACTCGTAAATAAACCTTAGTATTCCCCTTGACAACTTTATAGCGTTTTTTTATTGTATTTTATATAAACTTTTAGGATTCAAAAATATTCAAACGATAATTGTGTAACTTAAATTTACAAAATTTTGAACTAGCCTGTAATGGCAGCCTCCTTCAATCCGCCCTGTTGGAAAGACCCAATTGCACGAAAACACCCATCAGCAACGGGAGAAAGCATTTTGAAAGGTCTCTTTGGGTCTTGTGATAAAACTGAAGGTAAAGTGCGTTACTCAGAGAAGTTTTGAGCACTCCTCCTCGTTCTTTTAGAATTATTCTAGATTTTTTGCAGCTTAAACTTAGACCTCTAAGCCTAACGGTTAGACACAAATTAGGGCTTAACGTTAGGACTAAGTAACGTTAAGCCTAAGTTAGCACTTGGAAGTTGGAATAGGTTTGAGTGGTATTGTGAAATATTAGTACCTGTACTGCAAAGCACACAGAATCGGTATTAAGGCAGGAATTATGTTTATTACCAACCTCGCTACTTTTAGCCCCTCAAAAACTGTGTTTCCCCCTTTTATTTTTAGTGGGGCCTATTCCCAGGGCAATGCCCTATGAATAAGGAAGAGCGCCATCCCTATTCACAGGGCTGAGCCCTGGGAATAAGGAAGAGCGTAATCACTATTGAGAGGGGCAAAGCCGTGTGAATAAGGATCAGTGCATCACTATTTGCAGGACATCCCCAATGAATACCAGCACTCTCTGAGGTGGCTAACCATAGTTTTTGCACACATACTTGACGTGTGCATACTTGAACTTCTTCTTGTTGTATCTCAAGCATGCTGAAAGCTTTTTGTTGGCAAATGCAACAGACTGTGAATCCTAGACAACAAACACTGCCTTGCTTTCATCTGAAAACGTGACTAATGCCTTGTAAAATTCTTCATACGAATCAAAGGCATCGCCATACTTCATGTTTTGGGATTACTAACGTGATATGTGCACATGAATTACACATTGGCTATAGGCTACATGAGATCACAAGCTAGGCGGTCTGAACGAGTTCTCTTTGCGCGTGCTCAGTTGCCCTGCGAATTGCGATTACTGATCGATATCTGCAGGGCTATGCCCTGCAAATAGCCACGACGTTTATTTTTACCACAAAAAATTATTTAACATAACATAACATAACAGGTTGAAGGGCAAAGGAGGGCCAAGGCCCCATAAGGTGCCCTGAAGACCAAGCCCTAATCAAAAGTCAAACCACCAAAGCTTGACTACAGCCCCAAACAATCAGATTCTACCACAGCCATGGAAAAACCTGTCAATGTTAACCTTATTTAGGCCTAGCCCTTGAACAGGGCCGTATGTTCATTACATGGCCTAGGCTAATTCCTCTCCTGTGTTGTGAGAGAAATGAGCCTAGGGCGTGTAATGAACACAGCCCTGTTCGAGGGCTAATTTAGGCCCAGCCCATGGGGATGGGGGAGGGAAGGAAGTAATGGAATGGAAAATTTGTGATATCAGTGATTCTTGTGTCAAATGAAGATTTTATTAACTTTTCCTTCAACTTGGTTTCAAACATCATCAATGTCCTTCAATGTCTTTTACCTTTCAGTGTAACACTCGTTATTGCCATTGTGACGTCTTTCCAAACAACATTCTCCCTGTAGACTTGCTTACCAGTCGACCGCCCCTAGAGAAAAACATCCTCAAAACATCCTCACCATTGGTCAAAAGGTCCTGGGGTCAAAACGTCCCTGTGTCAAAACATCCCCATTGTACAGTATGTTGTATTTAATGAACTGAGTTGTTTAGCTAAGTTGAAATGATTCAAGTTGTTTGTAAATTCGGTAAAAGCTTGAAGGTATATACTTCATGTGAAAGGTGACCTAAGCTGAGGCCAAAAGTCAGCTTAAGTTTCTCCAGTTCAGATCTTAAGTCCCTCAGTAAATCCCTGTATTCCTTATTCTAATTCATATCTCACTTTTACATCTACCGTACAGTATGATGCAGGGACGTTTTGGTATACCATATATAAAAGCACGGGGACGTTTTGTTGCAAAAAAATCTTTCAGTTATTTTGATAAGGCAGTTGTACACCTACAAGAACTTGAAGCATGAATTCCATCTGCCCTAGAGAAGCAATTTTAATATTTCAGTGTGAAATATTGTTTGGTTTGCATCTTCATTGGGATTTTAAGTTCAAATAGAGTATGTGTGCACATGAATGTGGGTATTTTCATAACAGCCCTCCATATCTGTGCCTTAACCCAACTTGTACAGTATATGGGCATGTAAATTCAAAAAAATAGCACATCTTAGGGCAGCCCTAAGATGTGCTAATATTTTTTGAATTTTACATGCCCTTATACTGTACAAGCTGGGTTAAGACACAGATATGGAAGACTGACAGTAAAAAATATAGTTGTAGTTCATATTTCACATGTCTGGGTCTTGCTTGCTGAATCTGAGGCAATAAACTAAAATTGTGTGTGGGATAATGAGGATGAGTTTTAGACAAACTTGGGCTTAGGGAAGTAGGTTAGTAGAAATGGAACTGTTTGAGGAGAGAGGTTAGGCTTTAAAGGCAGAATAAGACTAGTTAGTGGTTTAGAAAATCAGCAAACTGTTTTAAATTCCCCCTGGTGTATACAGTATTGCAATCAAGGGGTGAGTAGGGCTCCACTGTATTCAGAAGAAGACTTAAGTTCCTGGCCTGGAGTTTTAGATTTGCAAATTTGGTAGGAAATATACTAGACCGTGGGACAGAGTCCAAAATTCTTTCATTCCGTGGCAAGCATCGGGGGTCTACACCAAATGTCCCTGAAAATGTTCTTTAAAATATTGACATTGATGAAAGGGTGATTCCCAATCGTGATAATTGCACATTATTGAGAAAAGGATTAAAATTCAATCACATTTTTCGCCAAAAAAAACGAAGGTATTTCGTTTACAAAATACTTATGACGTAGTTACTGCCCAATCACAGATCTTCATTCAGGTCACATGAGGATCACATGACAAGATGTGCCAGGTACCTCACAAAGTATAATGTCGTTAACAAACAAGACAGTCTTAATATCAAAACAAAAACGATTCAGGTGCTTAAATCATTGTCTGTGAAACTCTTCATGGGATCTGTTATCATTCATAAGAATGACGGAATCTTAACATTTATCCTGTACCAAAGAACTCTTTGAATTGTTTGCTAACAAGAGAGATTTTGTGTGCGCATTTAGATGATCGGAGACGGTGAACTGAACCAATGTGAATTTCCAAGCACGATTCCCTATTGTTAGTGTTAGGCCTACTGTTAGTTACCACAACTTGAGAAGTCGAGCAATTTACCGATGTGTTTTAGGATGATCAGAGCAAGAACCAAGGTACAGAACACAGGTAAGGGCCGAATTAAATTACTGTATAACATAAATCATGAAAACTTGGTTGAATTACCAGTTTCGATGGTTGTAAGACAGTGAAACTGTGCAAACCTAGCCTAGGCCTAAGCACGTAACAACACAGAATTGCCATAAACCTCAGAATCATAGGCCTAGTGTATAATCCCTTTCTAACCGTTTTTTATTAAGGCATAACGTTATCCTTACTTATTAGCAAATAAGTGTGTGTATACAAACAGATTCAATAATGATCGTTCGAAGGCAGACTCAATGCACAATTAAAGTTACTAAATCACGAGCAACTAACAAATAGCCCCTACTAGGCTAGGACTACACTAATTCTGCAACTACCTAGCACAGTACTAGCTTAGTTAGAGACAGGGTGGTAATCTGTGTCACACACATGTGTGATGATTGAAAACGGAATAAGCTAGGCATGAGATTTTAAATTAATAATCACAAGTCACAGTTAGGAATTGATGGACTGATTGATAAACCAGGAGTTACTGTGCTTGTCGAAGAGCTCAATTTTTAATGGGCCATAGTAAAGTAAGTGTTGGGGGGTATTCTAAAACCTGTGATAACATCACGACAGTGATGCATTGAATTTACCGTCATGGCTCACCATCATGTCACGTCCTGGAATTGGGTCCTGCTGTACTTTTTCAATGTTGTGTGTAAATTCTTAACATCAGGTGCACACTCATGGATCAGTTTAGACTATAAATTAATCCATGGAACTTTACCTTAAATTTTGCTGTCACAGGCTCCATCAAACCAATAACTTGACGTCACATCACCAGGGTATAAATTTGTGGCCTAGATGCAAGGATAATATTTTATTTATAAACATAGGTCCCAAACTCCTTTTCTGCACACTGTTAGATTTGCTGTGTCAGCATGCATTCGTTTTTAAAAGGCATTCTTAACGCACACAATACATTTCTTGGTGTATACTGTGTGGATCAAGGTAATAGACGCAAATTTCGGCATGTTTGGAAAACAAATGCACAAGTTGATTTTCCTTTGCCAGTGTGTAAAAAATGTGAATGCATGCAAGTTTTGAAATCATTGTAAGCCAATGTGTTATCAAAGTTATCATGGTACCGTCACTGATTTTGGTCATCATCACAGATTTTAACCTTGGTCACATACGTCACATCACTGAGTCGTCACAGATTTCAGATGATCTCATTTAAATTTGCCACAATAGCTTAGCCATATTTATGTTTTGCTTTATACTTCATATTTCAGTCTTTTTGAAAGAAGGGCTAGAAAGGCATGATGGGATGGCAACCTCAGATGAGAATCCAGCATCCTAATGTGGGTCAAGGTCAGTTTCAATATGCTCGTTTAACTTGGATTCTCGACCATCCAAATTGCCAAGTCAAAAACCCTGCAAAATTATGTTTAAATTATATTTAAATTGTGATCTGTCAGTGATTTTTCTTTATTGCAATTTTTTTAGTTGAGTAAATTGCCAATACAGAAACCATCACTGCATTAAATTTGTGTTCATGATTATATGTTGCAATGTTTGGCTGAATGATGTATTAGTGTCCAAGAATGATGTCATGGCAAGGCTCCTGGTATCTCGGTGGTCAATGAGATCTTTTAAACAATAGATAATAATAGTTTTTGTTGAAGATCAAAGGGGTAGGTGGCATCTCTCTCTTTAGACCCCTCCAAGGAAAGTTGTAGGTTCTGGCAGTGAAATTACAGCACTGTAACACAGGAGTTTGAAATTTTACATTATTCACAACTTGATGTGTACAGAAAGTAAACAAAGAAATACAATGAGGTTCAAGCATTTACTTCAGTTTTATTCTATTCTTTTTTTTCTTTCAGAACCCACAGACACAGGACCAAAGCTGACACAGTCCGAACAACACCTGTTGATTTATGCAGGTTTTCATCTGCAATGTCATTTGTCTCCTGCAGTCTGCATCATACGTCAAACAGATACAACAACAGTGTGAACTGGAGTATTTGTAGGAAAACTGCAAAAAAAATTCATCAGCGTTTGCAAAAAACTTGTTTGTGTACCCATATTTGCTTGAACTGACTTTTCCAACTGCAAAGACAGGCCTTGATAATGCTGTGATGGGTTTAGGTAAATGAAATGAAGACATTCCTGGATGTGATTCTGTGGTAAATTATAAGGAAATTTATCACTGAAATCGCATAGATGCTCTTTGACTTGCTGTTTAAAAACTGTAATGTTAATCAGAATTGTAGTGGAAGTGTGTACCAGAGATTTTTATACCCTGTTACATGTTCCTTTCTTTGCATGTTTTTTTTTCTTGCAAAATCAATGAGTTATTTCACCTCAAAGCCAAGGGAAAAGGATTGATATTAGTAAAGGAATTCCAAAAGAAAATGTGGCTTTGCCTTCTACAGGATCAAGAAAAATGAAATGAGGTTTTTAAGCTTACAGTATTGTATTTTCCAACTTTTTTGTGGAGAGTATTTTCAAAAACAGTGTATTTTTAGCTCTTAGCTCAACCCACAAAGCGAGAGTAGAACTTACGTTATACTGTAGAGGGCAAAATGTCTGTCCCACTGAAAACGTCTGTCTCACTTTTTGAAAGGTTTCAGCCTCTGTAATTGCCAGTGGATTTTTTTGAAATTTTCTGTGCATGTGCCATTTTGGGATGGCAACAGATTTCCTTCCTAGCAACATGATAGACGGAAGAGAATTGGTACTGTTTGGCCATTTTGATAATTTTTCATGGTTTATTAGCCACAAGGCACGTCTGCAAGGCAAGTTCCCAATCAAGGCATTTTTATGGATATAGGCCTGTTCTAACAGTTGCCTGTGTCCATAAGTTCACAATAACCGATTTTTAATTTAACACTTTTGTAGAAAGCACTATATAAATGGAATGTATTAAAACAGGAGGAGAATTTCGGTATTCCAGAAAACTAATTAACTTTTTCTTGTTAATCATTTGCATTGGTGAACTAGAAATCAAGAGCTGTGGTGCACATTGCTTGACCCCCAGTCACTCACGGAATATTTGTTTATTTATCTGATATGACAAACCAAGTTGCAAGTGTTCCACAGTTGTTGTTGCATCCTCATCCTACATGAATGAATACAGATTCCAGACATTATCATTGTATCTGTACCTACTGCCCACTCTCCTAAGTGGTGGTGCAAGGATATCAAAAGTGTTTGGGGGGGGGGGGGGACAAAAGAGAATGTTTGGAGCATAAAATTTCCATGCAGAAACTGAGCGGGATCTGCGGGACAGGTAAAGTGCCTGTTTCAGGCCCCCTGTGGTGTCCAGGGTGCAAAGGCCTTGGAAGCCAGACCCATAGCCCCCTTAAAATTCTTCACCACAAAAAACTTTAAAGTGTGCCAATGAATTAATACATCTGTGCAAATGTGCCCTCCCCCCCTTAAATATTTTTCCCCCTGGAAAGGTTTTAGCCCACTTTCAATGCCTTGTCTGGCTATGGACCTGTTGTAGGCTTAGGTTTTAACACATCCCTGGGTGAAAATTGAAATCTCAGGTTAAGTGTATTTAGTTTGGGAGATGATTGGGGCACAAATGTTTTAACATGGGGGAGGGGCATGACTGCCCATGCCTCCGGCACCTCAAATTTTTCTTTCGCGTTGACCTGTCACCTCCATATACAGTATTGATTTAGGGTAGCAATACTGGGTGTTGATTCATTTACTTCCATGAACATGAATTGTTCCACCAACCTGGTGTAAAAAAGGAAGCTGAAGTAGAGGGGGGTACAAGGTTTGAGTAGTTGCTTACATGGGTGGGGTCTAAGGGAAGGGTTTTCCTGTTCACTTTGGAAATATTTCCTTTTGGAAGTGTGCTGGACCTAAGATACATTATGGTACTTCATATATGACACATTGTGAAGCATATATAAATTACACATGACAGCGAATGGGGGAGGGGGGTCTGCGCCCCTTCCCTGCATGTGCCACTGTCATGTAATATCCAAATAAAACAACCCAGCCTGAGAACTGAAGAATAACCAGGCAAGCCCAACTAGCATCTACTACGTTCAACCCAAGAAGTTTTACCGTTTGTTATTATTCGCTATGGGCCCCTACAGGGTGTGGTGGGGTGGGGTAGTGTTTTGTGATTAAGGTCAAGATGGCTGAGTAAGCAACGTGCCACCAAATACACAACTGAACTTGTCATAGAGATATATAATGGTTTATCTGCATTTAAAACTGTATTATTGTTGTCTATCATTTGGACAGCACCCTCTATTTCAATTATCCTCTTATATCTTTGCCCCAGATGACATCTGTTTGAAAAAAAGTATGCAAATCAAATGAAGAGGACTATCTTGATGATCCCATATCTGCAAAACCCAATTTTTGAGTCTACTTTGAACACAGGAGAAATTGTTTTGTTTTGTACACAAGTATATGGGAATGAGTCGGCCATTTTGTCTCATTAATCATTAATGTGCAACTTTTGAACGTGGGAATCATTCTTTTCACTAAATTTGATCAATTTTCTCCCAATTGGTCACAGTTTTGCGTAGTCCCCTTGATGTTGCCACGGAAGTCAAGATTTAAAGCCTTTTTTGGACTCTGTCCCATGGTCTATACAGTTTTTCTCACAGAATTAGATTCCAAATTTGGTAGGATATACACAGTTTCTCTCAGAGAATTAAAGAGTACAGTATGTAGGTGTGATGTTATACTAAACTTAAATAGATCATAAAATAAGTGTGAGTGATTGACATACTGTACTGCCTGCAATTTATTTCACATTGATTTACACTCATAGAGTACTCATGTTATCATCTAAGGGACTTTCCAAAGGTCTGAACATCATGAAAGCGATCAGAGTTGCAGCTTTTGGAGGTCCTGATGTCCTGCAATATAGAATAGATGCGTCAATACCACAACCAGCAGAGGACGAGGTTTGTCTTTGTTTTAAAAAAGATACTGATATACTGTAAAGATATGTCTTTCCATCATCTAAGTATCTTACTTTTGCCATATTGTTCTGAAAGGGTTTTCCCCTTGTTTTTGTTTTTATGGACAGTGGGGTCACCAGGAGGGGGAGGGTGAGGTGGGCAGAGAGGAACTTGCCCACCTCTGGAAACCATGTGTCCCTCTGTGTTTCCCCCCCCCCCCCTTCCAATAAGATTTGGGATTTTCAGAAAAAGAAAATGTCTTCTGTTGTGCTGATGAGCTAAGTAAAATTGTGAGTTTTGAACAAGTATAGAGTATTTGCATCTGTCTTTAGGTTTTGGTCAACATCAAAGCAGCTGGTATAAATCCTGTGGAGACCTACATCAGAGCTGGAGCTTACAAGAGACTCCCCCCTCTGCCCTTCACCCCTGGATCTGATGGTGCTGGGGTTATTGAGAAAGTAGGGTCAAAGGTCAACAAATTTAAGGTAATTGTTCTTTGTAGAAGTAATTAACAGTATAGTGATTTAAAATGAAATTGTGCACTGCTTTGATGTGTTGAATTTTTTTCCCTTCTTGGAACCGAAAAAGTTCTTTTATCAATTCCATTTGTATTTTGAGACAGTTATTGTTAGCTTACCCTAGCTGAATCATTTTCCATGCACTGACAAGTCTGTGAAGAAATGAGTTCCTCCATGAATGTGAATGATCTCTCTACTGTAATTTTTTCACCAGAGATATTTTCAGATATTTTCACTGTCGTGGTCTATACTGAACATACTACCCAGTACAAAGAAAAAAAAAATTGTTATAAAACTGAATGTGATCTTCTCAGTAATTATCTTTGTTTGATTCTTTATCTAGCCTGGTGATAGAGTGTTTGTGTGCAGAACAGTCAGTGGGAGCTATGCAGAGTTTGCCACAGTCAAGGAATTTAATACCTACCCTTTAGCAGCAGCCCTAGACTTCAAACAAGGAGCAGCCCTGGGAGTTCCATATTTTACAGCTTACAGGGCACTTTGTATCAAGTAAGACTCATTATCACTCTGTTTTCCTGCCTGCCTACAGGTGACTATAGGCTCCTCCTTCCCCCATTTGCACCAGAAAATCTTAAATCTTTACTTAATAGGCCTAGTATTTGTATACTTGTTTTGATTTCCAATGCCTGAAAAATCGTTAAAGAGAAAAAGTTTTAAATTTCAGTAGAACACTCCTTCTCCATCAAGACTATTAACATGTGTTATAAGTTCAAAGAAAAATAGTACTATAATAACAGTGTTAATGCAAGTGTTTACTGAGTGCTGAGCTGCTATGAGGCGCATTTAACACAATAATGTAGCTTGTCAATTTGACACACTGAAGTTTAGTTTGTGGCAAAAAATGAGGGTTTAATTTTTTTCCAACATTTGATGTGTACACAGTTCACAACACTGAAATTTCCAGTGAGTCAAATTTTCTCATACGAAGTATATTGACCTAATGTAAAATATTCCTATAGGAAACAATGACCCCTTCCCCCTCTTTCTTTCCTAAAACATCCATCCCTGAACTTCATTCATAAAATCTATTCATGTCTATTTATCCTCAGTGCACCACACCCCACTACCTCAAATACTCTTATCTTTTATAACATTCATGTGAAATCAGTTTGCCTTTTGCTGCAGTTGCCTTAAATTGATTTGGTATCGGTGGTGATAATCTGACCAATTATTTTATTCAACAGAGTATGATACTTTGAAAGTCCAGTAAACATAGATCTATGCATTTGAGATGAAAAAATGATCAAATGCCTCCATCATACTGAAAGCTTGCATACATTATCATTCTTCATACAGAGCTAACATTAAGGCTGGACAGAGGCTGCTTATTCATGGTGCAAGTGGAGCTGTAAGTTACATCAATGTTCTGGAAATTCTTTTTCAACTGTTTTCAATTTCATTGTTGGTGATTTTCCATAGTAAAATCAGTTTAGATGTGTTTTGTGAGGTCCAGGTCTTCCTCACACATTCTGTCTGTGTCTGTTTTCATGTTGTTAAACATCTAATTTTACAGTACACAAGTGTTTTATTTTCAAACATCTCTCTTGAAAATTAATTTTATTTTTATTGCTGTATATTAATTTGCTACTTTGTATTGTAAATCAAAACCTGAGCATTCATTTATAAAACGAGCTGTTCATCATTAAAAATTATTGCCATAACATGGTTTCCAAAATTAGATAGTGGATTCAAATGTTCTCAAAGAATGTAAAAATCTTTCAATGACACAAAGTTTTAAGAAAACTGGAAGGCCAAAGTTTCTTGAACTAAGTGTGTTTCAGGCGCATCTTGTACATGAAAAAATAGTAGTTATCCATCACACATACAAACTTATAAAATACATTTAATAGCCCCTCTACAACCTGCAGTATGTACTAACATATTCAGTCTGCACAAATTTTGGACTAATCTGAGCTGGCATACATTTAAAGAGCATAGTTTAAGTGCACCAATTGTGAATTTTAACACCATACAATCATATCATTCTGGGGTTAATTCAAGAATGGCTGGCTTTAAGTGTGTGACCACTATTTCAGTACCTAGAAGAAGTGAATTTTTCTTTTGAAGTGCATTGCCTGGAATAATTTCAAATTATTGATTCTTTTCCAATTTTGCCAACAACATCTTGTTAGAATGAATGTTAGATATTTATCATTAGCCTTTAGTTTTGATTTTCAGTGGTTGGTGCACATTATAAACTTCATTTAAGAGGACATGTCCCTTTTCTTTTGAACATCAACATATTACATCTTTCTTTTCAATCTCAGACTGGAACTGCTTGCATTCAGATTGCAAAGTCACACGGACTGACAGTTTATGGCACTGCTGGTTCCCAGCAGGGAATGGACTTTATCAAGAAGCTTGGATGTGATCACGTTTTCAATCACAGGGAGGAAGGATATGAGAAAAAAATATTGGTATGTTGACCATATACTGCTTCATTCATCTGAACTTGGATATTTTACTCATTTTTGGTGCCCATTCACACTATGTGACAGGTTTTAAACCAAGCTCCTGAGTTCGAAGAGGGTAAATGCAGGTCAATCTTTGATCTCTCTGTAGTTAGACCACCTGTCTGGGACAGGAATACAAGCTGAGGGGTGTCTAGATGCAATATGGTGGCATTTTTTTTTAAATCAGTCAACACAATTTCTTCAAGTTGCTGGCAAAGTACAGCAATGATCGTGCTCACAAATTGAAAATTTAAACCTCTCCAAATAACAGCCATCAGCTGCCTAACTTTCTGTAATTTTTGATACAGCATAGTTCAGAAATCTCCAAAAGGACACAATATGAATGAGGACCTGATTGCTGTGCCACTTCACAGACATTTGCCATAGCTAGCACTCACTAGTTGTACATGAACTTTAAGCTGTGTTGAGTTTTAAGGGTTTTTGTGCTAAAAATACATTCTTTCTCATTTGAAAAATAGGATAGCCACTTGGAATTTAGAAAAAATGACACAGTTGGCTCAAACACTAATATTTTGTTAATTTTGGGGGCTGAAAGTTCTAAGACAAGGTGAGCCGGACCTTTCTTAATCTCCTAACCAGCATGATTTTGGTTGTGCACATTACCTTGCCATCATGGCAAAGTTGTAAACAAATGGTTACATTACAATATTACACTATATTTAATAACTGTTACAAAGCTTTAAGATGTTGCAACAGCTTTTTAAATACCTGCCTTGCATGTCAGACAAAGAAGAATGAACAATTTGGAAATTCACTATTTGTGTAAAATTAGGGGGCAGGATTTTGATTTGTGACTTTATCATGAAAATTTGAAATGTGGCTTGTTCAAACCATTTGATGGCTTGGCTGAATTGGGTGTTATCATGCAAGCCAAATCCACAAAATGCAGATCACTTGGGAGGTATGTTCTAAGATGTATTTGGCGGTTCAGTGCTGTTCTAGGGTTGTTGATTTTGTTTTTTTTTTAAATCATGATTTATATCAGTGATTTAAATCAAATAAATCAATTTAAATCAGATTTTTTTTATTAAGTCATGATTTTTTCAATTGACACCCTGATTTTAATCATGATTTAATCAAGGTGATTTAAATCAAACAACCCTGGTGCTGTTTAATATTTCATTTTGTTGCAAGGTTTTTGTTAGTCTTAAAAGAAGGGTTTAAGGTCACACCAAGTTTTGATATATGTAGGAGGGGTGCTTATTCAGAGCATTTGGGTGAAATTTGCATTGAAATCTGACATGTAGTTTTCAAGATGTGTGCCTGTAAAGTTGTCACATTTTCAACAAAAAGTGAACTTGACACAAACACATATGACGTTATACCTTCACTTCAATGAACAGTCTTGTTTTTCTCCAAAATTTACAGCCAATTTTCTCCTCAACAATCCCATGTTATCAGAATATGATTGCAAAAGTGGTACAAGGGCTTGACAAACTGTGCATTCCCCACAGGGAGTTCATTGTCTCTATTAACTTCAAGGTCGACACAACATTCTGAAAAAAGCAAGGGGAAACAAAGCATTCACTGTCAATGTGAGGCAGTGATAACATCTCAGCTGCCCTCAAACTCACTTTGGAACAAAAATCTAGTGCCTTCATTTACTTGTATCACGAGAAATACCAGTTGGATTTGAATGGATGGAAGTTTCACCACACTGTGTAGATTCAGTTCCTCTTTCAAATTTTAAAATTAAATTTGTGCTTTAACTTCCCCTTTAATCAATCAAAAACATCATTTTGAATAAACAAAAGACAAAGTTTACAGAATCGTCAAATCTATGATGTTTGTAATATAGATAACATTTCTTGTGGTGCATTTTTAATATAAAATGATTTAGCCGTTAAATAATTTTTCTTTTCTTACATCCTTTTTTAGGAGGCTAGCAATGAATGTGGTGTTGATTGCATTATTGAGATGCTCGCTAATGTCAATATGCAGAGAGATCTGGACTTGTTGGCAGTCAATGGCACTCTTGCGGTAAGTTGTCATACACATCGACAGAGCTATTACTTCAGCATTATGTGTTATCTGATTTACACATCAAGTTTGCAGTGACAGTGCACTGCATTGAGGTTGGGGGGGGGGGGGGTGAATGTCTGAATGAGTGAGTGGTGATGGTGTTTTACGCATGTACACGAATGTTGCTAAAGTCAAGGGTTAACAGATACCCCAGGCACAGCCCATCACTATCTTTACTTGCAATTTTAGACAACATGAATGCTTCAGCTGGTTTTTCAGTATGCTGGAAGGAATCTCAACCCTTTTGTTTTTTTTAAGGTTAAGCTTTCTTATGAACAGCTAATTTCTTATCAATAGCCACCTCAGTTCAGATCAACAAGCATGTTTCAAGTGGTAAACCGTGGTTGAACTCTTTGTAGAGCCCACTACTAAAATAGCTGCAAACCTGTGATGGAATTTCAGAATTAGTTAGCGAGTTACACGGAATTTTACCATCTAGTTTCTAACCAATTGGGTTAAGTCAAGCCAGCTATGGCCTTTTTGGGGATTGTGGCTCACTGGTTTGTTTTTCCCACACCATTACCTCATTGCTAATGCTGAGCACCAAGCACAATGACAGTAGGTTCCATTTTTAAAGTCTTCAGCATGACCCTGCCAAGACTCAAACTCCCGACCTTTCACCATAGGATTGGTTATCACAACCTTAGCATGTGTTTTGCTCTGGCTCTTTTGTGACAAGAATGAAAGCTGCTACACACTAGAGGGTATACTAATACTGTTACTAGTTGAGTCTTCCTGTTTTATCCCTCTCTGCCATATTGATTTTAGCCAGTTGTTAAATCCTTTCCAAGTAACTAACTCTGTCTCCACTGTCTAATTTCATTTGCCTTTTTTTTTCTTTCATTTAAGATAATTGGGAGCAGAGGTGATATTGAAATAACACCCAGGTCAATCATGGCCAAAGAAAGTAAAGTGTTTGGTGTTATGCTATGGAACTCCACTGAGGTAAGGCTGGAATAAAGTTGTGAAAAATGAAGAGTTTTACTGCAAAATTTGGTCAGATTTCTATTCAAGATTCCAAGGTAATTAATATAAGTCAAATGCATCTGACTTCCAGTCAGAAGACCTAGGTCACTAATTCACAATAGCATAGCCTCAGTAGCAAGATGGAAATGCCAGAGACCTAAGCTCCCCTGCAAGAAGTTTTATTTTTCTCAAAAGTTATCAGTTATATACCTTTTCTTCTTCACTCTTTAATCTTCCTATTCCCTGTCACGGTCATGTAAGAACCACATTCTTGATTGTAGCGGTCTTATACTGTCATCTGTGAAAGGTGGTGTGCAGGTCCATTGTTAATGGTAGGCTCATTGAGCCATAGGACAAGTAGCAATTCCAGGCATCTTCAATTAGAATGTACTAAGTATGTGAGTTATGTAATAGTTTGTGCAGGGTAGGAGTAGGTAGAAAATGGCGAGAGTAGTGTCACTGGTCAACACGCTTCGTAGGGGACCACGCCTAGATCCCAAAAAGTCTGTCAGTCCAGGGAAAAAATTGCCAGGAGGGGCTGAATATGACAGTACTAAAGGGAAGTGTAAGGCTCTGGTAGTTAAGTTCTTCTCCAGTGGCAGTTCTCAGAGAGGATAAATATGAGCTCTTCGCTGCAAGGTCGGTGTTACTAGTCAGCACTATTTCAGCCTGCTTTCGATATAATATTCAAGCTGGAGCCAGAGAGGCTGTATTCTTGGTGACAAGTTGCACCTTTTCCTACGTTGCGGACCCAGGGGAGTTCAATTCAATGATTTAGTATTCATTTAGAGTTTCACCTTTATTTGAACTGTGGGAAGTATATTTTGAGCCATGGACGACTCACACTGGTGATGTATGTTATCCAGATTGATAGTACCAACCAGCTACTTATTTCATCTCCTTTTTGTACAATGCTCTTTCAATTTATTTCCTCTTAAACATCCTGATCATATTACTTTGTGGATCAGAGAAAAACTGAGGCAGATATGGGATACTTCACCATTTCCACGTCACAGTCCAAGTCTCATTTTGCAATTATATGATAGGACTGTCAGATACCTGATGTTACCCTACCATACAAGATGAATGCCTGTGCAACATTTAGTAACACGATCCATATCACATGATTTCAAAAGTTTTAGAAAGCAGCTATCTGTTCATCTGTTGTCAGAGGTTTACACTGCTTTAAATTATGAGATGGTCTCTTCAAGTGTTCATTAGCAGATTTTACTTTCATTTTAGGAATAGTTCTGAAATATCACAAGTAAAATACTTGCAGATTTAGAAAACAATTTTTGCCTTCATTAATTTTGGGAAAAACTTTTTTCTCCTATTTTAGGATGAATTACAGAAGATGTCTTCAGCAGTAGTGGAAGGAACAGAATCTGGTGAATTGGTTCCAGTAATAGGCAAAGAGTATCCCTTGGACCAAGCAAGCCAAGCCCATCAGGATATAATAAATACCAAGAGTGCTATGGGAAGATTGGTTTTGATTCCATAAACCAAATATTTTCAAAATGAGATCTTCCTTTCGCTGTTTGGAAAAATCTTCATTTATGATCATCTGAAATGTTTCTTGTGTTGTATTTACTGTCATGTCATAACTTACCAGCTTTAACCCTATAGCATTTAAAAAATACAACTACAGAGATCTTAAAAGTTTAACAGTACTTGTGAAATATGCACTGATTTTATTAGCCTAAAAAGTATCAAAGATAATTAATTAACTACTGTAAGATAACTCTTCACATACTTTAGAAAACTTTATATTGTTTTAGATATTATGGTGAAGTTCTTGTTATGGTTACTCTCACTTCTTCTTTCCTTAATTTCAAGGTCCTCTACTCCGGTACCATTTTGTAACGTTAAAAGACTTAAGGGAGGTTCAAATTTATTTCCAAGTCTATATTCTCAAAGAGGTTGTGTCAAATTTGGCATGTGATATTGACATCTTGGTAATCATATTAGTAACATTTGTAAATACCTTGTAATGTAATTTAATTGCGACATAGTTGCAGGCATGAATGTTTTCAACAATTTTTATTGTATCAGAATGTGCAAATTATGAAGTATGGAAATTTTGATCAAATTATTGTTACAAAAATTTGATCATGAAGCAAATTTTAAGTCATAAGAGAAATATCTCCTGATGTCTCCTTTTTTCCCAGACCTTAGAACTATCAGGTCCGCTCTGGACTCTCTTGACTCTTTTTTGGGATAGTTTTCCCATGAATGATTTGTGAATCTGTCATTGTAACCAAGCAAGGCTGGAAAAAATGTTAATTTCCTGGGAAGGGAGTGAAATTATTTCCCTGGAAGGGAGTTAAATTTCCCACCATTCCCCCAATGTTTTCATGTACAGAAATGGGAAATTTGCCTCCAATTGCCTAAATTTCCCTCCAGATGGCAAAATTTCCTGGGAAGGAGCCTCCCAGCTTCCCAACTTTTTCCACCCATGGTAGCCAAGTGATACTGTGAGGTGTCTCATTCCAAACTGCCCTTCTTGATGTTGATAAGTGACGGGTTATGGTATTACTTTATGGAGAAACTTGACCAAAGCACACTAGAAAATGTTGATAAAATCTTTCCTCTTTGATGGTTTCATTATGAAATGTAATTTGATATAACAGAAAATAAATTACCATGAAATTTTGATAAATCACAAGTGTTCTGATGTCATTGGTGTCATCTGTTGTTTCCATGAATTTGACTTTTAGATATGCAAAAGCCTTCAAAAAACGAAGTCAGGCATGTGTAATTAGTATTTCATTATTATATTGACTTCAAATCAAGACATAAATAAAATTACCCACTTTGGGTCTTACATCCATTTAAAGTTTGCAACAGGCAACATTATGAGCATAAAACACATATCACCTGTAACCATAGTTATGGCCTTCCTGAGTTAGGGAAAAGTCATAGCCTAAACTGCCTTGGTTGTTAGTGTAAATTTGTTTCCAATAAAATGGCACATTTAATTTCTAATGACCATTCTTGTTAACAAATCCGCACAATTTTGTAGTTCATAGTTTTTCTGGCTTCTCCCCACTGCAGTTGGTTAGTACTACATAATGCACAATCCCCCAAGACCCTTCAAGTTATTCATCATTCTCACAATACAACCATTATCACTGCAACTTTCCTGGCATGTAAATGTACTTTTTTCTTAACATGATGAGGGAATTTTTTCTGAATTGAATAATCCATATAACACAGTCTGGTGTCATGAGTCCTATGGGGCAACAGGTATGAGAATTAAATTCTTCCACATATGCTTCTTAATTTTTGGAAAATAATAGCTACTACTTACGAGTAGTCCTCTACTAATCCCTGCTGTTTAGCATTTACCCTATTCTCACCCCTCTGCTATAACAAAGCCAAACAGACCATGCCTTTTAAAACAAAGTACAACCAGAGATATCTTACATCCGTTGTTTTGGCTTTGGTGTGCATAAATATTATCCTTTACTGGCAAATCCTTCCATCCCATACAGTTTTAATTCAGGCTACTGGCTAGCTCCCCCCCCCCCCCTCCCCGAACCTGTAGTTATCTCTTCCTTGTGAGGACTGAAACTTGAAACTTTATGACTTGAGAGAACTTAATCACCGAGTGTGAATATTTTTCCTTCATTTTTACACAAAAATGTAATGTGAAGCAATTTTTGATCTTTTAAAAGTAATACAAATGGACATTGTCCAAATTGTCCTGATGATGTCTTATTATCAGCAATGACGCCAATCACTCTGTTCATCCTTATCACTCCAAACCTTCCATGTTCTCCACAAATGGGGTTCAGCTTTCTCCAAAATGGTTCAGACAACCATGTTACTCTTGACACCAAGCCATGACATCAATTTTTTGACTCCTTTTGGTTTGTTTATAGAAAGCACTTCAATACTTAATATCCTTCAGCTATGTATCAGGTGATCCATAAGAACGTTACAATTAAGCACAGTTCCATGTAGCTGTAAAATGAAAGAATTGATATATAACATTCACTTTACATAAAAAGGCAAGGGTATTTAGTCCCAACCTATTTGGCTATAACAGCTGAGTATCATTAGTTTCTTTTGACTGTTCTCCCAAGTAACTTTTATGACATGTACGTAGCAAGTTACTGTACATATGGCATGTCCTACATAAAGCAATGAGTTATCCCGCATAAATTTCAAAATTCAATAAAGTAAAATATTGTCACATGATTCTAAAGAACTTTTCCTGAAAATAGGATAAGACTATTGCAAATTGAGATGACTACATTTCACCCTTGATGTTGATCGCAAGGTGAGGTTTAGTTCTGAATTTGGGGCTAGCATCTCCTTACAACACATATTTCCACCCCTAACTGAAATTATCTTTCAGCATCTGTCTTCTGTCTAAAGCTAGCCGCACATTATGCAACTTTGCACATCGCAAGTCAACTAAACTGTTGTGACCTAGTTTTTGAATCCATGTCACAATTTTTTGTCCCACAACTAGCCAGCCACACACATTATATGACTGGCTATTGCACACTGTCAGTCGCATAATTAGGGGGAAATGCACGCCCACATTAGCACGTGCACACCACAGACTTCCTACATATGGATAGAGCATACTGCAGGGTAGATTGTCACTACCTTATGTGTGAGAAAAAGTGCACCAAGATGGCCGTCTGCTATGGTTTTGTGTGAAAGTTTGGACTTGCTCAAGTATATCTCCATATTTTGCAAGAAAGTTGAAATATTGAAAGTTGAAACATGGCAAGTTAAGGTCAAAATCACTACACATATTGCAGGAATATGACATTTTTTCTCAATCAAGTTAAATTTTTTAAAAATATTACAGCATCTTCGTCAATTAAATCATACAAACTGTAGCTTCACAGCCGCCATCTTGGTGTACTTTTTTTGTCTCAGTCGGTAGTGACCATCTACAGATAGGACGTACATGTTACATTCTCTGTCCACGTATATAAATCTGTGGTACACACATATTAGGGTACAACAGCACAGAACAGCATACAGTTTGCAACTATACTATCAGTGTGTAGCTTGCGTACCAGGCCTATGCAAGTTTACAACTCACCAGTGATGTCGACTGCCTCTGCAATCTCTTCAACAGTTTTTTCAAGCATTCCTATAGGAAAAGCTTTTGTTTCCACAGTTACTTATCTCTACTTGCCATACTTGGTCCATATATCCATCTTTCGAACTGAATATTTACACAAAGTTACTTCAAAAGTTGTCACCAGAACAAGCATCAGACAACTTTTGCCATATTTATATCACATGCATATAAATCAGTAACTCTGATTAGTCAGATTTTTCAGTTACTTGCAACTGTCACCCTACAGAGTCAAGAAGAACCAACATGTTCTTTTTTCCCTGACTGAAGGCGATGCGACTTAAAACTGGTCTTTAAACTGCCAGTCGCAGTCGTAAACTCAAGCACACTTCATGACTATTGGAAATCCGATGATCGAGTTGAGTTGCAATGTGCAAAGTCGTATAGTCTGCGGCTAGTTCAACTGGTTATCATACTGAGCCAGCACCAAACACCACACTGAATCCTCACATTTTGGTTTGTAAGGTGTCACATTCATGTCTTGAGACATATATTTTATGCCTGACATCATGTCTCAAGGCTAGGTTAGGGTTAGAGACAAGACAGTAAGTTAGAATCTAAAGGTCCTTGAGATATGATATACTGTGAGGATTGGGTGAAACACCCAGGCTTGGGGCGATTACATCTCAATGTAATCGATTACGATTGCGATTACTTCAAATTTTACGACTGGGATTATGATAACGATTTCAGCTAAAATTGAAAGTAATTGATTACGATTGCAATTATGACTATTTCAAAATGTGTAATCGAATGCAACCGATTATGATTACTGATTACGATTACCCCAATCCTGGAAACACCCACTATCAAGGTTTATCTACAGATATCACTGAATTGATTTCTTCTCTGATTTGACAGGGATGGATATGTCCATTTCACTACAGTTGCAACTAAGGTCTTCTCTAAGGTATTCATTCCAGTAAGACACCCCAGCATAAGCAGTGCCAGCCAGTGTGACAAACTAAAATATGGTGAAATCATCTGAAAAACCTCTACATAGTTATGGAGACATAATAATGCAAATTACATTGGCATGTACACTCCCATTCCAATATGTACTGCTCTGTAATTTAGTGTAGCAGTGATTACTACAGGAGACAACAATGCCATGATGCTATCCCATAAAGGGTGATTGGGACTTAGAGTACTGTAGCAAAGGTAAGAGCTAAGAATTTGGCTAGAGGATATCTACCAAGAAGCATGACAGCTTCTGATGTTTGTTCCCAAATAAAGCCACATCACATGGTCACCACCCCTTCATGAAACTCTGATACCCTTTGCACTGTTTCCTCTAAGAAATTATACATTTGGTCAATACATTCAGTATGAAAAAATTTCACACATTGGAAATTTCAGTTATTGTGGAACTTAGCACACATCAAATGTGGGGAATATTTTAACCCTCCTTTTTCATTTTTTCTCACAAACATCAGTGCGTGAAATTGACAAGCCACTGCTTCAAAATCGCGTCATACCAGCTTAGCGCAAACACTGACCCATTGTCAAATACTCACTGAATATGCAAAGTTTCTGTCCCTACTTTCTACAGCCTTCTTCTTGGGATCTTGAGGATATTTTATCATCAAACGCCGACTGACAAAATCAGAGCAGCTGTTGACGAAGGCAACCTGCAACAAGCAAGAAAATGAATACTGGCACTTACCTGACTTGATAAAATTAAAACCCAAGATAAACAGTGTTTACATGAAATTAAAAATTCCTAAGCTAAGATACTAAAAGCAAATTTTAAATTCTCAAATTGACTCTGGCAACCATTCTTATTTTCTGAGCTTTATGTACAGTACACAACACTTTAACCTGCAACATATAGTTCAAGCTTTTGGTTATGAATGGTTTCCCTTGGATTCCTATTTTTGGATAATTGGGCCCAAACAATATGAGCTGTAACTGGCAAACTTGAGCACCATCGGTGCTGATGGCTCAAACCTGTTGAATTTGTGCACAATGATGACTTCCAGTGCCAAGAAAAGCACTCCACATGCAATGGGTACAGGGACTGTACTTGTCACACATGGCTATTTCTTGAACAGATGTACCCACAATTTAGAATGTTTTATTTTCTCCCAGGTAAAATGACAAGGAACTTAATACTTTTTAGAATTATTACGTTTCTCTTAGGTGTAGCCTTAAAGTGAGAGGCCTATGTTGCCTTGCTTTCTGTTTTTACAGAAATAAGAAAGTTAGCAAGTTAGCAAGGAAGAAAGCAAGTTTAATGAGCTATAATAACACAATTAGTAAACAAGAGCTTTCTCTCTGAGCACAAATACAATAAAACTACTGTTCTCATCAAACAAGATCTGTTCACACTAACCTAATCAACCTCACATGATTGACGACCTTGCACCCAGACAGTTTTAAAGGGAGTTCAGTTCAATGTGAAACACTGTGTGAGCCTGGTAGAAATAGAGGGGTGGCACAAAATTCCTCAGAAAGTGTCAAAACAGACAAACAATTTGTAATCAGCACATGTCAGCCTCCTATCTGAACAATTTTGAGAACGAGCTTGCAATGCATCTAGGAGAAAATAGCATTTCAAAATATTTACACCTATGACCTCAATGACCTCAAATGACCTCAGATAAACAAGTAAAGTACAAGATTTAACAACCACTATCTGAGGAATATTATGGTCAACTTTGAAGGACAATGAGTTTTTGCAGGATTTCAGAAGCCAGGTGAGGGAAGAACACAATCATGCCCCTTAGGGTGAACACTGATGCAAACTTTGAACAAATAAAAGCAACATCTTTATTATTCAGTACCTCTTTAAACTCCTTGATGGATGCAAGCCACACTTCAATAGCTCTTCTTCTGTAAACAGATGGCAGTAGATTCTCACTAGCAGTATCAACCACTCTGTATGTGTAAGACAAGGAGAGAAGTAAGTTAATGGAGTATGCCATCAAATGATCAAGACTTTAGACCTTCGAGAAATATGACAAGAACGTATGTTACTCTGGCCTGCAACATTAAAGTGGGAATGATACTTTCGTTTTTGCAATTTTTTCACAAGTTTAATTCTGCACCACATTTGTACATTGACTTAAAACCAACAATATCAATGGTCTGTGATTATGGTATGATGTGGTGACTGGTTACAGTGTAGTAAAGACTATCTAGTCTTGCATCTGTGTGGAATTTTGTTACCCAAACAAAATTCAGAAATTTTCATCATACAGTATGAAATACATGACATTTTTTCTAACCTGAAAGACTTCTTCAATGTTTCTATATTCTGGTAAACAATCAGTTCAGAAGGTAAAATGAGGCACAAGAACAAAAAGGTTCACATTCTCTGTCCAAATCTGACTGCCCCTTTAACATTCTTGAGCAATGCATACTTGCATAGGCTGATGCACATTTGTAACAGAAGTTTAGTGGAAGTAGAAAAAAGTAACCAACATCTCAGTATCATTTGAAAACTATGGTGTCAGATGTTTTCCCATTTCTGCAAGATTATTTTTACCTGTCTCTTCCTATAAATAGCTTGATATTCACAACAATACTCCCCCTCCTTACTCAACAATCCTACCCAAATTCCCCACCCGAACCCCAACCCACCCCCCTCCTCTTACATCTTCCCCTTCCTAAAAAAATATATAGAATCAGGTATTAAGTATCTAACCCCAAAACAGCAGTTCAATTTACAAAAGAAAATTAAAATTTCTAACTCCCAGTAAATATTTAACTATTGTAAACTGCCAATTAATATTAAACCATTGTGATGTCGTTGTGGCTGAATCAATGCATGCTTCTAATGGAAATAAGTGCACATAAAAAATTCCTTTTACTGTACCTGAATGAGATTCCAAGCTGAGTATGAAAGTCCACTAAATGGTTACAGAACTGACAGAATAAAGCTGCTTCTTCTTTCAAGGAATTTTCAAACAAACAGAAATATTGCACCTTTGAAAAGGAGAATTAAAAATATGATAAGAATAATTTTACATCAGAATTTATAGAAAATTTAACATATGTGTAAAATTCATGAACTCTTAGCACAATCAGTATTTCTGATTAACCATCTGAAGGTCTAACTGACAAAAATTTTCTTGTGAAATATTTCCTTCAAAAATGTGATTTTCAAGTTTTTCATGCAATACAAACACTTGGTGTTTTTCACAAAGTCAAAGGTTATGTGCAGAATTCTTTTCCTCATACCTTCTTTGACTGGTAATCTTGTCAAATTGAGACTGAAGAAAGACTAAAATTTTGTCCAGTGGTTTAGATAGTTCCTCAATGAACAAGCCACATGTAACACTATCAACTATCACCTAAGGAATGGCTGAGATATTATATAGGTGGAGAAGTGTAGGATCACTATATTTGTGTAGCTTGTCGCCAAAGAAATTTTACCTTGTTTTAATTATACACATAGAACAGACAACATTTAAGTATATATTCAGGGTATTTTATTTAAGTGCAGATTGACCACCACTCAAAATGATTTTTGAAGAAAAGGTAAATTAAATAAAGCTGGCAGCACAGCTCAAGAATGAAACAATGAAGTTTACTTCCATCAAGAGTATCAATGTTGCCACAGCTCAACTACCATTTAGCTGACACAAAGTTACTGTTTGTAGTATTACAGTACTAAAGGATCAGAACCAATGCAGCCATGAAAAGTCTACATACAGTACTAGCACCATCAATGCTGTAAATTTCAATGTTTACAGCAGGGGCAAATGAGAGTTGCCCAGCTTGAGACTTTTTTTCAGTTACTGTTTGTAGGACAACACTGCAATTAATTCTGTTGAAAAATAAATAAGTGCTAGTTACTCCATATGTTGCCAGAGCCATCAATAAATGATTCTTGTGGCAATATCATGCAAAACCAAATTCCGATGACAGAGCAATGTCATGCATGTAACCATCTGAATCCTTGTGACCTTACATGACATTTTACATCAGTACAATGTACAACTGATCCATCTTGATCATCCACTGAATACTCTGGCCAAATTGATAACAATAACCTCTCAAAGGGAAATGCATTTTTCTTGATTTGAATGTTTGATTCCTCCAATTACCTTCCACCTACATTTTAAAAGTAAATCTATCTGGATACACCATCTGTTTTGCACTTCTGCTAAATGTGAAAATATTTGGAATTATAACCACAAGGTGTTGATGTCTTTTGTAGTTTCTATACCTTTACCTTCCACAACCCCTGGTCATTTTTGACCTACTTGTTGTTATCATTTTTTACAAGTCGTGATATGTATAAAATATTAGTATCAACTTTGAAAAGAATCAGTCATAGAACTAGCAGACAGCAGCCTCTCATCCAAAGTTGACAGACACCTGACAGACAGTTGCCATGTCAACACCTAAACTAGTTAAGCAAACATTGTGCACACACCTGAGAACTCTGATTATTTTGATGAAGACCCTTGAAATCTGTGGATTCTGATCAATCAAAAGACAGAAATTAAAAAATACAAAAACAGTTAAATTCAATAACTACCATTACATTTGACATTGATCTTTTTCTTTTCTCTTTCTTCTCATTCTTTTAAAACAAGTAGCAAACACACACATCAATTTTACTCACAAGTAGGATAAATTCATATCTGTGCATGAAATTCTCTGCATATTCTGTGACTCAGCCCCCGACCACTATGTAAACAGAGGTGCAGCATGCACCCTTTCAAAACATTACAAATTAAGTCTTTAATAACCTCACCCTGATGATTCTTGTCCTCCAGGACCAAATACACTTTAATTTGTGCAGTAAATTTCTATCCATCATATAATTCAAGTGAAATGCTTTTACTTAAGGGCTCAAGCGAATTTTTTGTTTGACATGTAAAGCACTGAAGCATGAGCTAAATGGGTGGAATAATAGATTCATCCACCCATGAACGTATTATTTTAAAATTAATACATATCCAACATGAACATGAGCAAAGACTTTTCTTTTTTTGATCTTGGTTCTGTTACAGCAAATAATGAAAAGAAAAATTGATGCAAAAGGGTGAAAGAATTCATATGCATAAATTACCATTAAATATTAGAATCAATAAGTACCAACTCTGTCTAGAGAGAATTGACTGAACTGGAAGTTAAAAGCAAGAACAGTTTCTACACTACAGGTACTGCAAATTTCCAGAGCTTAAATGGCAAGAGCAGTCACCCCAACTTGAAGTAGTGTAGTAGACTATGCTGTTTCATGATTGGCTGTTTAGAATCATGTGACAACAATTTTTCTCTTCAAATGCTAAATTTACTAGAAATAACTGCTTGATTCGCCTTGGATATGCAATAGTGAAGTTTTTAAAATATCACGAAAGGTACTTTGAAGAGAAATAAGAAGAAAATTGTGATATTTAGCCGTTGCTTCAAAATAAGTTTGAGGGGACTGCTCTTGACCTTTAATGAAAATTAGGTCGCAAATTGCAATGGTAACCCAACTACTTCATTGCTTAAAGAATAATCTAGATACAGACAGAGGACTCTTACCAAAAGATGCATTGTAGCTTCTTCCGATTGCAAAACACCTGCAAATTTAAGTATATTATAATTTACTGCACTTGTTGTTTTGGCAAAATATAATATTAAATAGGTCATAAGCCAGTCCAACAGCTCACTGCTACTGTATACATGTAAGTATACCACTTCAGTGATGTAAATGCCAGTATCTCTCTGTTCCAGTAATTATTTACCTTCAACCTCTGCCTCATGCCCTACTTTCAAACCATGTTAACTAGCATATAAATTAATATTTTAAAAAAAAGGAAAGAGATTCTACTAAGAAAATGGGCGGATATTTTAAAGTGTACCTTTAGTCTAGAATTTTAAAAATAAATATTTTAGAGGTTGCAAAATGAATCTTATTCCTCCAACCCCCATTGTCATAGCTTGCTCCTTTGTTGAGATATTAATTGATGCAATTTATTCACTTAAATAGTCCATTATGTATGCAATAATTTGCAATATTTTTTTGTTGTACAACTTGCATGACCTCCTTAGTTTCCCTTGAGGGTAGAAAAGGTTTTATGACCTTGAATGTTTCCTGTTTGCTTGCATAGCATGTTGTACAGAGAGGGCTTACTAAATTATAAGAGTAAGAGTGCTATTACACCTTGCTACAAGGTGACGTAACTTTAAGAAAAACAAAGATATAAAAAGATTGCAATTTTAGTAGCACAACAATGACATACCAAATTATCACACAATATAAAGTACCATTTTAATTTGAGTGAATAAATTTTAACATTTTATATCTCCGCACACAAATGTCCTATAAGGATGGGAGTTGAGCTGTTTGAATTAAATTCTCATATTCAGTGATTTATATTTTTGAAATTTCAGGCACATTTTAAGATTTCAAGAATTGGCAGTTACTCCAAGAAAAAGTAAAATACATGTATAGGCTTTATAGCAATGTAAAGTATTAAATAAAGGAAAGCTTTTCATAGGTATTTGTGCCATATTTCAAAATATGAAGTGACTCAAAACAGCTTACCTTTCCGGAAGATCTTTTGTTTCTAAAACTGACATCATATAATATGCTGGTAAGGAAGGCAAAGTACAGTTTTGTTAATAAGAATGACCATTTTAAAAAACATAGAACAAAGAAATTCCCCTCATTAGTTTTGTAACCAAAAGAATAACCTTTTTTCTTTTTGTTGAAAATGTCATTGTTCACTTTACACAAGAGATGTGAATAGGTGAGCATGTGCATAGAATGAGGTCTACCTGGTTTTCCCAGAGTCAATGTCCCCAAGGTTTGATGTTTCCCATTTTTGTATAACTAGATGATTTTGCAACAAAATTACAGGTTTATTATTCCCAGAGTTTGATGTTTCCACAAGTGTGCATGTTCCCAAGGTTTGGGAGCATTGAACCTAAGGAACAGCAAACCCTAAGAACATGACATAGCCCCACAGATTTCGTAGAAAATGAATGCTGAAAAAAGTTCAAATCAACCATACTAGAAGTTTCTTTCTCTCAAAATTCTTGTTCTATGGAGTTATATCACCCCCCCTACCCCCACACAAACACAAAAACTAAATATATTTAGAGAGATGTGATCACAACAGCACACATAGAGTCACAACATTTTTAAGTTATACACTAATGATAGCATACCTGTACTTACCATAAAAACTTAATGGAGATAAACCTGTCAAACTCATCTCTTTCTCTCTTGTTTCAATAAAATAAGCCTGTCAAATGTTAAAAAAAAAACTCAGTTTAACATTTTTTTCAAAGGAAAATATACAGTTAAGACAAACCACATATACAGGAAACATAACATGAAATAGCCTTTACTAAAACTGCCTACCACTAAACGGTCTCTTGGGTAGTTAAGTTGGGTTTTTACTTGATTTTGGCACCTACAATTTATAGCCACTCTAACCCTAAAATCAATAAAAATACAATAAAACCCATTAAGCATTGGAGTGGCCATAAACTGCATATGTTAACATCAAGTAAAAACCCGACGTTTAGGTAGGCTGTTTAGTGGTCGGCAGTTTAAGTAAGGGCTATTTCATGTAATGCATAAAAAGTAAAACACTATCTTTTTTGCAGTAAATAGTAAACTCTACAGCAAAATTTCCATCTATCCATTAATGCCAAAGAATCCAACAAATACACAAATCATGAAATGAAATGAGGTTAAAGTTGGTATGAAACAGCTTGACTGCTTGTATACATGTATCAACTCTTCAAAAGATGTAAAGAAATGTCAAAAGATCTCACATCTTTCCATAACATTCACTTGGAGACATTCAATACAGATTAAAGATATGACATGACAAAAGCGGATGACGTCAAATTTCATTGAAGGTCAGAGGTAAAAGGTCAGTTGTGACAATTAATGAAGGTGGTCAAGGAAATGAATCATTTCAGTGATTCATAAGTACATGTAATATGTGAACAAGTACATAAGTTAGGTAATGGTCCATTTTCTATATACTATAGTCTTTGAGATTGAAGATATTAATGCAGTTAGTCAAATGAGGTTTAACAGTACAGTTTCTAACCAACTGGTAAAAGTTGGGATGACCATGCCTTTTTTTCCAGTTGTGGCCTAGTAGCTCTTTTTCCTTACCCCATTGCTTATGCTGATCATCCAACACAATGGCAGTAGACTCCATTTTTCCAGTCTTTCGCATGACCAGGCCAGGAGTAGAACTGGAAAACTTCCAACTGCAAGTCAGATGCTCTACCTACTTGACAATGCAGTCGGTGTTGAAGATATTAATCTAGCTTTTGCATCAAAACGTGGGTTATTACTGAGCATACAGTACACAACTTCTAATGCTTCTCAAAACTTCCGTAAAATACTAACAGGATAGTAAATTTTTCAAGTATGGGGATAATAATTACACAAGTGGTCTTTACCTCATTTAACTCTCTGTAACCCTGGCCAAGAGCATCCTGAAATTGAAAAAAATTGTGAATATTTTTGTTAACATTGTCTTTAGTTAAGAGTATGTATTTAGATGACATGACATATTAACATGTCAAATAAAGTACATTTAACATGATATGCCATGTCATGACATGGCATGAAACTATCATGTGAGGTGACATGTTATTACAGGATAATGTCATACCTTGACATTCCCAGACCTCAGGGAGGCCAATTCACATTCAAAAGGGTATGAAAAACACTTCTTCAGCTCACCAATGCAAAAGGTTTGACCATGTCAGGACCTGACATTTGTGTAAATCCTCTTTTAGTGAGGAATTCATCTCCAGCTTCAAGAAGAGTTTGTTCTAAACTGGCTGCTTCACCCACAAGATAACAGGAACCAGGATGAACTAGACTGTGACTGCAGTAAAAGAGAAAGGACAGTGAAAAATCCACCTGCTTCCAGATCCCAAATACTTATGATGCCTCCACAACGATGCTTGCATCAAATTTATTTTGTTTCAAGTAGTTACCAGTTGGAGACACAGTTTTGTAAAGGCTCACTGGATATTTGTGTAGTAGTCCAAAGCATGCTTTGAACGAATACAAAACCCTACACATTTACTCCATTATCCTACACTGATACCCAACCCCTCCCCCCCCCCTCCCCTCAGAAAATACTTTCCATTTCTGCATGTAATCTGTACTATGCAAACATATGCTGATGGAATTAATGGCCTATCTTAAGAGTGTCCTGGACTAGAACCCTTTTCTTGGGAATGAAGGTTGAAGTTGCAAATAACAGGGACAAAAGTTTGCTTTAACTACATTTCTTGGCTACCCCCAGAAAACATTGAATATGAATTCTAAACTTTCATGTACATGGTAGCAATGACATTTTGGGACTTTAAATCCCTATTCTGCAGAGACAAATTCCACAACTACAGCAAATACATTATATTTTTGGAACATTTTAGGAGAACATTCCCTAGCCTTTCTCGGCAAAAAATGGTATCTCTTACCCCCTTGTCTATATGTTGGATATTGGACATCACCTTTGTCTAAAAAAGGTTAAAAAAATAGTTAACCTTTAAGAATTTTACCTCAGTTGCAAATTGTAAAAGGTCTACTAATGCACAAAACTTACTCTGTGGATATCAGCTTTTCTTTCTTCTTAGATTGACTGATTTTGTAAAATGCACCCTCTGTGGAAACAAACCAAAAAAAAATAACACTTCACTCTGACAAATTCAAACCTCTGAAAGTATAAATAGCTAGCTAATTAGGAAAAGTATTACTGTTCAGTTTCTAACTAATTGGTTCAAGTCAGGCTGGCCACAGCCTGCATTCCAGTTGTGGCTCACTGGCTTGTTTTCCCTACCCCATTGCTGCCGAGGTATAATAAGTCAAGCTGGTCATTACCCAACCACTGTGGTGACACACACATCTGTCATTTAACAAACTTGGTTCAGCTCCACATTGGTTAAGAGGTCGGTATAATACCTCAAAATAAGTTACTGTAGTGACCAACGGGTAGATCACTGTGGTGAGTTGCTCTTTTTTCAAAGTCCCTTCAACCTTGTGGTGAAGAACCAAGGGATGGGACCAAAGGAATACTCTAAAAGGAATTCTGTTTCCCAACAAAGCTACATCACTGAACGGATAAAAGCCCTAATTGACCAATCTCACTGCCTTCAGACCTCAAAATCATGGGTATGTCATGCATAGGCTTTTTTCCACATTGCAATTACAAAGGATTATGGGATAGGGTTAGGTTCAAGTTGTTTTTGCCAATGGTTTTTTCCTATGGCAAAAAATAACACAAACTCAGACATACACACCAACATTCTATCCCAAAAGCCTTTGTAATTGCTCCTTGGGAAAGGGTCTATATGGCTAAATTCTAGACTAGTGGAAAAAACATACTACACATGATGACATTTAAAAGGCTGAAAAGCAACTTGTCCATTGTTATTCTTTGTAAATAAATTCAACAGTCATTGTCAATTATAGTCACCGAAACACCCCCCTCAAATTATTTTGTCCATTATAATTGGAATGAACAGGTACATCATTACTAATGTTTTGAGGACATGCTTTGAACAATGGCTGACCATTCCCAGAAAATGTTCAATTGAAAAGTGTAATTCAGCATTGAAAGATCCAACAAACTTTTCTCATCAAATTATGGAAGTTAAAAAAATTGTTAAAAACTATTTAAATGGGTCACACCCATCACTTCAGCTTTCTGATTAAATCATTTTATCACCCACATCACAAATCTCAATGCTTTACATCAGTGGTTCCCAAACATTTTCAAAATCCTGCCCCCATAAGGCATCCATGACTAGCTGACGCCCCCTCCCACCCAACATGCCATCATACTTATATAAGTCTTTGACTTTGAGTTTTCAACTTTCAATTTCCAGCACCAAAATGACCCAGATAAGTTTTATATTGGGTAAATTTTTTTTCAGTAGTTGCTAAACCTTTCGGAGAAGACAGTCTGTGTCAACTCTGCAACCTCCTAGGTTCCTTTACTGCACGAATGTATGAGAACCTCCAGGGACCCATTAGTCAATGCCAACGCCCCCCTATTGCTTGCAAACTCCTCAGCGCCCACTTGAAACTTTTCAATGCCCCCAGGGGGTGGTAGGGACCACTTTGAGAACCACTGCTTTACATATGAATTTTACAAAATATGCGTGTTTCACTTTACCTTTAGAAGGCTGGTATTCTTCTAAAACTTTGTTCTTATTTCCTATTGGCTAAGACAACAGAAAATATCAAATAGAAGAAAATAAAAAGATAACAATTCTGGCCACTTAAGGTGGTAATGAGCCTAATGTTTCAAAATCAAAATCCTCAAAATTGTTCCAAACTTCTTGTTTTCTTTGTAAAAGCTATTTAACAATACCATTATTTTCAGGACCACATCTACAACATTGTTCCACGAGGTTTTTCTACATACTCATTCTACAATCTCATATCAACAGATAAACTGTATAATATGGAATGGTGCACTAGCTGTTAAAGGGGAAGTTTAAGCAAAAGTTTAATTTTCATATGTGAAAGAGGAACAAACTCTACACAGTGTGGTGAAAGTTCCATTCAAATCGGACATGTATTTCTTGAGATATCAGTAAATAAAACCAGTAGATTTGTGTTTCAAAGTAAGTTCTAGGGCAGCAGAGCTTAGTGTATATCACTTCCTCACATTGGCAACGAAAGATTTGTTTCCATTTGTTTTCACAGGCTGTTGTGCTGACCTTGAAGTTAATAGGAACAGGACCTCCCTGTGGGGGATGCAACGTTTACAAAGTTCGCATGCCAATTATGCAATCATGTTTTAATAATATGGGATTGTTGAGGAGAAAATCGACTCTTATGTTTAGAGAAAAACAAACGACTGTGAGCTAATGTGGGGATATGATATACATGCTTGCTTTAAGTTGACTTTTTGCTGAAAATGAGAAAACTTTATGTGCTCATATCTTGAGAACCACACATCGGATTTCACTGCAAATTTCACCAAAATGCTTAGAATAAGTACCCCTGTAACATATCAAATCCTGTTGTGACCTTAAACCCTTCTCTTAAAGATGAGAAATTACTAACCACATCTGGGTGAATCCAGTTAGGCAAGGCCAAAGCTAGTGGGTACAGTTTGTCATGGCAAGAATTAATTGCTGACTGAAAGAAGAAAAAAAAAACAACATGAAATGATGACAAAAGTTAAGTGATGGTACTGAAACTTTCTGTTAAAAGTAGCAGCTAATAATACTTAGTGTTCTACTAGTGTTCTACAACTGTGCTATAAAGCTTTGTGGAAAGGATCTAGTGAAATGAAGTTTAATAAAAGTTTCATTTCAACATTTTAAACAGAGTGCTTTCCTACATCACTACAAATTATTATTACACAAACAACAAGAGAGTCACAAACTAGAATACAGATGGCACATACAGCTTGTTGCTTGCAATAAAGGTTGATAATATGTAAATGAATAAGACAAACAAATTACCTTGTCTGACTTGAAAAGCAATAATGGAATGTTTGCTTTTTATATACATCTAGAGCAATTAAATCTGCAATGCCACTGGCTATTTTTTCACTTTCTTTACTTGCTGATTCCAACCAATCCTCAGAGTACAGTATACCATGAAAAATAGAAAGTCTTGAGACATTCCAACTCTTACCTAACCTTATCTCTTAATGCTAACCCAACCTTGAGATATGATGTCAGGCATGATACACATCTCTTGAGACAAAAATGTGACACCTTACAAACCAAATTGTGATGATTTAGTTGAGTGACCCTACCATTTCATTCAAAAATTTACCCCCTCTTTATCTTTCCTTCTCCTAATCCATCAAGCTTTCAAAAAAATGAGAGACAAAAACTCTGACTGAAAACTCACCGTAACTCTCTTTAAGTCATCTCGCAACTGCCTTCCTTCTGCTCGATGAGATCTGACTTCTACTGAATCTGAAGCAACCTTCATGTGATCAAAATTTTTGAAGTTTAATATCTTTTTTCATCAAAATATTTAAATTCTGCATCTGAAATTCACTCTTTTCATACTAAAACACCATGACAAGGTCTCAAAAATATTGAACTATAGTACCACCGAAATTACTTTACACTCAGTCAATAAAAACACGCAACAATTGTGGAGTTGGTGTATGCAGCCCAAGTCCAACAACATACTCACTTCCTTAACTGAAGACAGGCTTTTAAATACAACTCTAAGGATGAATTTTGTTCATTTTCTCTTGCATAAATTGTCATACAAGCTTCAAACATGGAGGTGTTTTTGGGATTAGCGTGTGTCCTGGCATTCCCCGTTGGTAGTATTGGATAATAAATTTGTTTGGTAAATTTTACTTCCAAAATTAGTATAATATGTGACATATAAGGTCACCTGATTTTTCAAAACTTTTCAAAGTAAAGAGATACATCCCTTCCCCATGAACCCCTTTCCCAAGCACCCCTTTCAGAGATTACCCTTGTTAAATTTGATTGTTAGATTTGATTTACTGTAAACATGCTGCCTCTCACTGGGAGAAAATCACGGGTATGTACAGTAGTACCTTTGACTTTGAAAGCTCCTTAGCTTTAGCTCTATTCTTTGTTCTGTCCAATTCAATTACTTCTCTTTTCATCTCCAGAGCTTTTACATCCTTCCAGATATTGATCTATAAAAGTAGAGATTAAGAAATGAAGAGTCAGTTACCCCAACATGATTTTTTGAAAGACTTTCTAAGTCTTATAAGTGAACTGTTGAACAATTAATGTTAAACAACCTCTACATGTGTTTCTTCATTTTGGGTTGCAACAAGGTTTATTTGCTCCTGTACATGACTTCTATTTATGGAGTTCCAACTAGCTCTTTACATTACTTTCAACTGACAGTAGCATAGTTAGTAAGTTACATGGAGTTTTATGTACAGCTCTGTTTCTAACCAATCTTACTGTAAACAAAGCTAAGTTGAGACCAGTCAGCACATTCCCATTAATGACAGACTTAGCTGATCCACACCACACACACAGATATCATGTAGCTCCACTAAAATAACGTACAGTACTACTGACCATACCACTAAGCTGACATAGGGATTCTACTGAGCTTACCATATCTGTAAGTTCAACATCCACCTTTCTAGCTTGTAAACTGGTTTCAAGTTGACTGCGACAAGTGTCAAGCAGTACCTCTAAATTCAAATCAGGTTTTAAAATGAATGGAACTTCTGTGCCTTTATCAGCTGGAGTAAACAGTCCTATGACAAAAGAATGCAACATGAAAAAATGTACTTATTGCATTGATTTTAATGCCTTATATCTGTGTTGCTGTTGTACATTTTTAAGAGAGTGGTAAGAAAAATACATCCCATGATTCCAACATTACAGATATTCTTCAATAAAACAATGATTGCTGTATGCAATAAGAAAGAGGTTTTAAAGACCGGGCTACTGTAACAGTCCTAGCAGAGCCCTGCAGGGGCATGGGTATTAGTTTGATCAACTCATATCTGCTATCTGTACATTCTTAAAAGTACACATGCACAGACCAAGTTTGTCAATTGTTAAGATATCTTTACTGCTTGAACAATCAAAGTTTGAACCCGAAAAGGTCTTTTCCCAGAGAGCAAAGCCACATTACTCCACAACTACTGATATGTAATTCCCCCCAAAATATCAAAACAACCCTTCACTTGGCGACCTGACATTACAGTACCTCTGACCTCACACGAGTTTTTCCTGTGAATCGCATGGTAGCCCATGGTCTTAAACACCCCTTTGTTATTGCATACAATGAAGTCAATTTAACATATCCATTACAAATTATCCATACCAAGCATGAAAAGTACTCATCATTCCCATATCGAGCTATCATGTTCACCAGCTATGTGCTGGACAATGGATGTGCAGGGCACACAATCCCCTATACATGAAAGGAACCTACCCTTAGCTCATTTGAAAAATTTGCAGTACCCAAGCATAAAAAAGATGAATCCTGTCAGTCATCCCTGCTTTTGTATACAGTGTTATAGAAGAATGCAATCACAATGCCTCTATTGTGGCGGTCACTGGACATTTTCTGAGTAGCTTCATGGATCAATGCACACACAAAACTCCATTGAACTTGACTAAACCCACCTTTCCTGCCATGTCCTTGCTATGACAGACCTTGAAAAGTAGCTAAGGGGCTTTCCCCAGCATGTATGATTACAATGATTCTTACAGATACAACAAAGAATGTCCTATGAAGATGGGAGTTGGACTGTTATAATTAATTTTTCTATGATGTTTAATATTCACTTTTTTTTATTTGAGATACACTTTAATAAGGTTTTCAGACTTTGACCCCTCGTGAACCCAGATGGCCCTTTGACCAGTGTTTAGGCCAAGCTGCTACAGTTTGACACGATTTTGACACTATGGATTGCCAATTTGATGCACTGATGTTTGTGGGGAAAAATGAAAAAACAAGAGAAATTTTTCCCATATTTGGAGTGTGTACAGTTCCACAAAACTGAAATTTCCAAAGAGTCAAATTTGCTCATACTGGGTGTATTGACCCAATGTGTAATTTCTCAGAGGAAACAATGCCTTTGACCTACACAAAACAATAAAAACCACCTTCAGACCATAACACACTCACACACTGTACCCAAAATGAAATCTATTCACCTTTCCTACTGTGCCTTGAGGTATGGTGTTAACAAGGTTTTGAGACTTTGACTCCTGGAGTCCTGGTGGCCCCAGATGAACTTTCACCTCCACAAAAAACAATAGGGAACATCTTCCCACCACAACCCAGCTATGCACTTTATATGAAATCCATCCAAGTTTCATATCTTGCAATATTGTGTTAACAAGGTTTTCAGACTTTAACTCCTGTAGACCACAGATGACCTTTGACATCTACCAAAAATGAAAAGGATCATTTTCCTACGGTACTATAGAGCATCCACTTTCTAAATGTAATGTAATGTTTCTCATCTTGATTGTATTAACAAGGTTTTCAGGTTTTGAACACTGGTGACCCCAGATTACCTCTAACTTCCACTATAAGCAATAGGGTTCTTCCCCTTAATATGGGGCATCTATGTACCATGTTTCAAAACTGCCAGACATTCCTATCTTGGAAAATTGTGATAACCAGGAAAGTGCCAGGAACACACACACACATACAGTACATACACGAAAACATCATCATGACTGCATTGGTTTCGCTTATCATCGAAACCAAAAATTGGATTTAAATGAAACAAATGTTTACTTAGGGTACATATAGAAAAGGAAAGGAGTCACCATTTTCTCATTTTAGTTGCAAAGTATTCTAGTTATTCTTGTAAACAAAACAGTACAATACCAGATGCTAAACTATTTATTTTTAGTTTTGTACTGAAGAAGGATGTTTTTATTCTAGAAGAGTATAACAATGATAAAAGCAAGATGAATAGACATCAATCTTCAATTTCCTGTAAAGGTTTAATTCATCTGTTAATTTTACATTCACCTAATTGTTTTTCTTATTTCATCTAGCTTACAATCTAACCTCACTCTTCATCAACCCAGTCTCCTTGAAACAAACATAACTGAATTGTTGGTGAGCTTATCATCAATTATAAACCACTGAAACGTCTTCCAAATCAAAGATAAAGTTGCTTACTTTTGTTCCCCTTTACTATGGCAGTCGCAACTTTGTTTACATTTCAGTTGCATGTGCCATCTGCTATTTATGATGTCAAGGAATGATGGTGCCAATTCATATTGTTGGCATGCGGACTGAACCCAACAGTCTAATAGATCATGTGTACATGATGTCATAAAACAAAATGTATGCCCTCGCTTGGCCGCAAAACAAACCAAAACAGACAGATGCAGAGTGCTCTGATATGTTTTAAGTTGAATACACGTGAAGTCTGCTACATGTGCAGGGCAAATTCTTATGCCTGTGGCTACATGTTCCATTGTTTTCCCCCACAGATGATGCCAAAGCATAAGGTGTATTTTTAGAGCGCCATCATATTTTGACGTCATAAACAGCTGTTTTCTTGAGTATTTAACAAACTTTCACCTTGCTACATGTTTCTTTTTGTTTTGTTTTTTGTTTTATTGCTTTTACATACATATATACATGTATACAAATATAGGGTATAAATACAACAAAAGAATCAAGGGATATATAAAAGCCAAAGGATGTACACAAAATCCCTGGGGGGCTTGAGAAGATGCACTCCCAAAGAAAAAAAGAACAATAGCAACAAGCAGACTATAAACAAATACAAATAAATACAAATAATATACAGTCATAAAAAAAAGGAGGTTACAAAAACGTAACAGAGGTCAAAAATGAGAGAGAACTTTCCCAGCTAGGAAACCCATCATGTTGATTGAGACATGCACTGAAAGTAAACATTTTCATTCTAGATTTTGAATTCTTTTTGTAAAGAGATTGTGAGAAAATATTATGGTGATACATGGCTTTCATTTTAAACATAGGCTATATATTTTAAGCCAGTTGTCGTAAGAGGATAAACTGTTAATACTGACTAAATACAGTAGATCATACCACTGTTACCATACACAAGAGTAAGGACAATGCTGAATGTTTGGGGATCAATTACGCCACTGTCCATACATAGGCTAGTCCTTTACAGTTTACTACTGTACCCCAGGCCTAGACTAGCCTAGGCCCATTGGCTATAATTATATAGGTGTTAGGCCTAATTGAAAACTTTGCATTCTTGTTACCTGATGCAGCTTTGGAAGACTGATTTCGCACTACAGTGTACTTGGTCCATGATATGGGAGATGCCTTCATGCTAACATAACTGAATTTTGTAGAGTATGTACAAAACGGACATGAGTTTAATAATAAGGTTAGGCCTTTGCATAATGCAGATGACGTTCGATAGGATGCAAACCGCTTCCAAGGCTGGGTTTTCACATGGATATAGACGATTGGAAATATTCGATTCGGAATCATTTTCACCATAGCATAAAGATTTGGCTAGAATTAAAAATATCTGTCCATGCAAGAGACAAAGTTCTCCTTAGATTATCTGTTTTGAGCGCACATTCCTACAATCTGATCTGTGCGAACTTCAAGTTGATTTCATGTGAGCGCGGTGTTACTGAAAATATACAGTTACCCTTCAGGCTTCAGTTGGTAATTGTTGGTCCTGGTTTTGTCGGCGGAATTACATGTTTTATAGCTGGCCTACAAACATGTAAGATTTTCCTGTTCCTGTTCTTTACGAATTCTGTATTATCCAGGGGTTGTGCGAATCATGTGCATTCATATGGATTAATTGTACGAGGACTAGCTGCAAAAAACGTTGGATACTGGATCCAAATAACAGTTCCCTGCTTGGAGAGCTCATGATAGTGCAGCGAACTGTTATTATTGCAGGCTGCAGACTAAGTTAGTTGGGAACGTCGTATTTGTCTGAAATGAGAACTAGAAACGTTCTATCATTTTATGAACATGAGCCAAATAATTTCAGTGTTTTTGGAGCAAAACTCCAACAGTTTTGGCGGGTAAAAAATGTTCTTTCCGGGTATTGTTTCGACCTTGCAATTCTGGTGCAGCTTCCCGTTGATACTAAGTAGAATTGTGCCTTATAAGTTGTCGTGCAAAATCAGCTTGAGGGGGCCCAGCGCCGTAGTGAAAGATTCGCCTGTAAAAACTCCAGACAAAAGGCCAGTGTCACAGACAGGATTTCTAGTTTGGGTTGGGAATCACTGGAGCATAGGAGGGCTGCCCAGGCCAAAGATTGACCCTAAGTCCATTAATAAATTAGTTGCAATTGATACCGATCCATACCGTCAGTTCCCTCTAGAGGTGGGAAGCAGGCCAAGTCGTCCCCAAACCAACTCGTCCCCAACCAACTCGTCCCCAAGCCAAGTCGTCCTCAAGCCAACTCGTCCCGAAGCCAAGTCGTCCCCAAGCCAACTCGTCCCCAAGCCAAGTCGTCCCCAAACCAACTCGTCCCCAATATGAAAAATGTTGTGATTTCTATGGCGCGAGAAAGGGGAATATTACCAACCAAACATAATCAAAACTGAAATATTTATGTGACAAAACACGATATTTATTTAGTAGCTTCAAACATTAGGCTTATATTTGTAAAACAAATCTGCAATAAAAATACAATTGTAGAAAGAGTATGTTCTTAAGAAGATATATATTTGCAATTAAATATATTCCCAACAAAAATATATGTTTGCTCTAAAATATATATTTAGAAGAATATTTATTTCCAACACTTGAAATATATTAGTAAAGAAAAAATTATGTTTACACCAAAATACATTTGCAATTAAAATATATCTTTCTTGAAAGAGTTACCATGTTCGCCACAAAATTATATTTGCAACAAAAATATTCTTCCAACCAGAAATATATTTTCAAGAAAAAGAAATAAGTTTGCAATATAAATGTATCTGCAAGAAACATTACTTTTGCCAAAACATTTATTTGCAAGACTAATTATATTTTCCAAACTAAACATATGTCCCCATCAGCTGTGTTTAAAATATATGTTATCAAACTCCAAAAACATATATGTTATTGGTTATGATGGGTAGACAAATTGCGACAATAAAGTTATCATGCTCTATTTTAAACCACTTGTCATTCCCTATTAGGCCTATGCATAAATCACGGCTTCAAAATTTAAAAAAATTTATGTGTCACGAAATCTCCCTTTTAACTAGCAAAAGGGAGGAAAAAATATTGAATTAACAAACCAAAAACAAATGTACAGTCAGTGTTAGCTGGTCTCTTGAAATCAGATAATTTTATTTTCCACCAATTTTTCACTACTTTCTCATATTGGGGCCGACTTGGCTTGGGGACGACTTGGCTTGGGGACGAGTTGGTTTGGGGACGAGTTGGTTTGGGGACGAGTTGGCTTGGAGACGACTTGGCTTGGGGACGAGTTAGCTTGGGGACAAGTTGGCTTGGGGACGAGTTGGTTTGGGGACGACTTGGCCCAAAAGCTAGAGGTGTGTCTACTAGCCTAGGGCACATTCCTCTAGTTCTTTTGTGAAACTTTAATCCCACAAAGATTGTCATAAATATTCACTGTTCCCTAGGACTTTTGCTGAATGGAATTGCGCGCCTCCCACCCAGTGTCAGGATTCACCCACTGTGAATGCTTTTAAGTCTGAATTGGGTTCCATAATTAGTCTTGATGAAATTTTTAGTAGAACTCATTTTAGTAATTAGTTTGCTGCTCAGCCTTCTGTGCCTGCACGTTACATCCCGTTCAGTAACTCACCAGAATCAGAACCACATCCTTTCACGGATGGCCCTTTTATTATATGGCAAATAAATTTCATGCAAAAGTCGGCATTCTTTGTGTGTAATCGGTACTCACAGTCAACTTAAAGTTGAATCAACTGTATTAGAATTACCTTTTAGCAGTTAACTTTTTCAGTTGAAGTAGGGAAACGCTCCCCGTGCATCACCACTTGGTTTCATGAAGCAACCTCGTTGAGTAGCTACACTAACGTGCTCAATATAGTGAGTGGGATACTTGTTTTTAACCACAAATTTATTTCAAAATTTACCTTTTCTCTTAATCATTAAGAAATCGATCGTTCGAAGCAAAAATTCTATATTATCAAACTGTATCGAAACCTGACTCTGCCATTGAATGTCCTAGCAAAGTTCCATGCTGTATATCATTACAGTGAGGTTGAAGTTCTAACAGAAGAGAAAAATTTTCGCGTGCATGGGTACATGTGAGTCGCACCGATATCGCTAGACTATCTATGGTAGGCGTGAGACATCATGTGATTCCCGCAAATATTGGTTACTATTACTCGGACTACAAACCATATCCCTTCCTCGATGCCCCTCCCAGAATTCCTTGTTACCCGTCTATTGTTCAAGTTCGTGAAAATGGTCCCCCTCCCCCAATATCTGATAAAGATCACCGCCGCGGCGCTAATTGCGAACAGACGTACAAGGCTAGGGGAAAGCGGATAGACTGCTCCTCAAATTATCGCTTTATGAAGATTCGGGACGGAATCTGGAAAGAAAATCGGGCAGCCATTTGTGTTTTAAAAAATGGCATGGTTTCATCGCATCTAGAAAACTCCTATATACACGCGACCAGTGCTAATTAACGGGATCAGAAGCCCAGGCCCGAAAAGAGGAAAACATCATATAGTCACGCGGTCGCAACACATTCAGACAGCTCAAAAAGGCAATTAAGCCTATTCGTGAGTTTCATTTCATAATATTGCCAACGTAATACCCGAAATGGTCGAATATCCGAATTGGTTTAGTTTTCTCGAAAAATTAAAAAGTATATTACAGCCTAGTCTTTAACATTTTCATAGAAGACAAAAACATCATGGGCCACACATTCCTCAGAACATCGCATAAAAGAAGCAACCATGATTAACGCACGCAGCCAGAATTTCAAGTTGTCAAGGGAGAGAGGTAGGATTATTGCCATGGTGAAGGTAGAACTGTTTAAGGGGAGAGGAGTTTCCTCCCCAGCGGTGTAGTTATCTTTCTAAAGGAGCGGGAACACCCAAAATTTCCGATATGTTTTTTTTTTTAATTGGAAACACCACCGTTGTATCGGAAACTGCTACCCGAGAAGCCAACAATAACAACACAGACTGAACATGTCACAGTGACCTGAATCATTTTGCAAAAATTGCTACAAGTAAAATCAGCTTTAGTCTGGTGGTCGGACAGTCGCATAAAAATTCATCAGTGGACATTTCAATTGAATTCAGCCAAGAGTCGAAATAAATTCAAAACGTTTGCATGTTTTCATTTCCGTCGTATAGTCCCCCCCCCCCACCCCCCAAAAAAAAGAAAGTACAATGTCGCCTGTGCTATGGGTAGTGGTACGTTTTAGTTGGTAATTCTCCGATCACTTAGCAAGTTGCGGGCCGACAAAATGAAAATTTTATTGCAAACGAAAGCTTCAAATGACGACTGTTTAGCTTCTATTATATTACAAGCCTAGGAAAAGCCGTAAATTCAGCAATCTGATAGGTTCGATTTTTCAAAATGTTTGTATGCTCCGCATCAGCTAATGGTGGTGCGAATCTTAGATGCTCTTTCGGTCGGTTAAAGTGCCAAATCTCTCACCCCAAACTACAATTTTGGTACGGGTGTACCGAAATTCTCAATTGGCTCAGCTCTTTGATTGACAGTTAATTCAAACAATACACAGTACCAAAGCTTATATTTCATAGCATGAACGGTACTGAGGGTGTTTTGATTATATTAATTGAGTTTTCCTATACTCACCTTGAAGCAATAAACTGAGATTGCATCTGGATGAGCATGAATTTCAGACAATTGTGGGAGGGGCTTAAGTAAAAAGGTTAGGAGAATTGGTAATGTTTGAGGTGTGAGAGCTGGGCCTTTAAGCAGAGCAATGACAGACTTTCAAATCATTTTTCTTGTTTGTCAATATTTAGGAATTATTAGTCAACAACAGCACAAAAAACGAATGGTAGCGAGTGTTACATTTAATGTTGCTATGTTCTGATCACTTGATTAGCAAGTTGCTGTTTTTTCTATTGATATGACAATTTTGTTGCAAACTGAAGCTCTAAATGGCGACTGATTTTAGCTTACCTATGTGCAATGCTACCATTTCGGCTCTCCGAGCCTCGCAATTTTTCAAAATTTTCTGTACGCTCCGGGACAACTAATTGCAGTGTTCCGCTTAGAAAGTCTTTCAGGTAGAGTTGCATATTTTGGGCAGATCGAGGCGTCATGGCCCTTGGGACCCGGAGGTTTCCCCCCTCAAATATTTTCAAAGGGTTTCATAAAATTTGCATTCTAAAACCCTTAACAAGTCGAGGTATAAGCAAAGATTATTGTTTCTGAAAACAAATAACTCAATGGAAGTATGTTCACCCTAGTAGCATGATTGGTTAGTTCGATTTACTGGGAAAGGTTATTTTCAGGGCTGTGTTTTCTCACTGGCATTCGACTTAAGAGTAACACATTTCGGGGTTATCTCAAGCTCGTACGATGAATGTCTCCATCATTTAGTGAAAAACGTTCACTTGTAACGCAATTGATTTGTCATGCAGATGTGAATTTCTTGCTTGTGAACAAGAACAAGAGACAATTCCGACCGCTCTCTATTCCTGATATATTACACCATATGATTTTAATTGCGTCGATTTGGTTTCTGATTGGGGGCAAAAGTTTTCCACAGTTGAAACCCTGGATCATGTCCCGGACCTGATCCCTTTGTAAGCAATCCACCTGTACACGAACGCGAGCGCACACGAATGAGCGCACAAAATACGCATGCACATTCACATTGGCACACGCGAAAACAAAATATAGATATATAGATCACGCATCTTAAATGCAATAGTACTTATTGATAGGCTGAAACAGACTTTACTCAGTCGAAGCCATAAAGTCATCTGTTTAACACGATCTTATACTTAGTTTATTCTGCCTGTTGTTTTTTATATTCTCTCTAAATTACAGTATTCGGGCAATACGATGTTTGCTCAAAAATATTTTCAATGAGACCAATTTACCCTCCCCAGGATCGACGTCCCTGAATCATTGTCTAGAAATAATTTTAACACCAGTCTGAGAAAACTCTTTTAATTCTCTCTATACAATCTGCCGGTTCTGTCAAGGGGGGGGGGGGTCATACCCATTTTTAAGAGTCACTTTAAACATCGTTTTCTCGAGCAGCACAACCAAAGCTCCAGGAACGAATTATTCTCAAGTTACTTTCATTTCTATTGAGTTTTATCAGTGGCGGAGCTAGGGATTTCGGTCAGAGGGGGCGAAAATGGTCTGCAGGGGCGCTTCAAAGGAGTAAATACCCTGAGCTTCAGCACGATAGCCACGGCCTTTCAGACTTTCCATTTGATTTTCCTCACCTGGTAGCAGACTACTTTGACATTTCTTCTCAAGAAGACAAGTTTCTTCTATTAAAAATGTTTAAATTTTCTGTCCACAGGCCTCCGCGGAAGAAAAGTCGGTAGGAGGGGACTTAATTCTTTTAGGGAGAAAACTCCGCTCCACCGTGAGTTGGCGCGGAGCGCAGGAAAATTTTGACTCAAAATGCCTCTCAGATCGCTGAAAATGACATTTCTAAAGCCTATTTACCGCATATAAGTAGGGGAAACAATGAGTGAACTGTTAAGAAACACTGATGTTAATTATTCTTCGTCTTTTTCCTTACCGGTATGTTTTCTTCGTTTTTCAGGTTTTTTATTTTCAAGAGGAGGGCAAGTCCCCCCTTTCCCCTACCTGCGGACATGCATGTTTCTAGCCCTCTCTTTCACATTGTTGTATGAAGGCAGTCACTATATTTATATTTTAATATAATATTATACAATATATTATGCCTATATTAGTAAAGATTAAACCTGCTAGAGTAAATAGCAAGCAATCTTACAAAGGGAAAAAGTTATGGAAATTAATCACCGATAGGTGTACAGTTTTGGCATCTGGAAATCAAGATAAGTGACCACCCTGAAATAGCCATTAAGTACTTCAAAGAAATGACCAAGAGGTCTGCCTGGCTCTCAAGATACCGAATTTATAATAAATAAAGGTAGCCGAAACTGAAGCTCATTAGATGCAATTTCCTGGCTTTTGAGACCAGGAAAATACAGAAATAAACATTTTCATGGGATTATCGTGCAGTGTCAGAAATAGCCATTTATCATGAGAATGTTCACTTGAAAAAAAAAAAAAATGGGAACTGCTCTTTGAAACTCTTAAACCATTACCACTATGATAACAGCTTAATTTTAGCGTGAATGTTCTCTTCAAATGGTTTTGAAAAAAGTTGTGGAATCTTGGTGTCTTTATAAACTCTTTTTATTGTCTATGTGAACAATTATCTCCGACAGCAACAGGGCTATTTGCGCTACAATTATTGTTGCGCCATTTGCAACATCTTTTATTGTCCGGGAAAGTTAATTTTTTTAACTATTAAATTATGTCTTTTGCCAAAAGTGGTGCAATAGTAAAGTATATTAAAAACCTAAAAAGGGCGCCGACAGACGATTTTGGTCCGTCAGGGGGGGGGGGGGCGACCGCCCTTGACCATATGGCAGCTCCGTCGCTGAGTGTTATATCCACCGCCATCATCAGGGTATATTTAAACTCAGATTCATGCGGTCAGCCACATAATGCAGTCTGCTGCATCTTTTGTGTAAGTAATAAATGATATTTAAAGAAACTTTTCGACACGCATGCTACGCATTCTCCAGGATTTGCTTTTCATAACTCTCACAATAATAACATGATAGGGAAATAAAATTTCATGAAAGTTTTCTGGCAAGACACTTATTCGAAAATTAGAGGTACATCTCTATCCAATGTCCAAGTACAAGGGGTCACGGTGCGGTGTCGTTTGAAGGAAAGTGGATGTATTTTAATTGCTTTTTATAAACAAAATTTTTCTGAAATCATCAAGTCTAAACTTTTACCCTTTACCGTTGTTTGGGTCCTTTTGGACCCATGCGGGGAGCTCGGCTGTCACCCATCTTTACTTTTTCACGCGGAGCTCGAAACTGCGATTAGCTACCCGAATATTCGGCCACAACAACGAGAGAGACAATAGTTTAAGGTCACGGGGTCAATGACCTACGGAAGCCGATGCGGGGCGGGCTACGTCCGCTTTTCCGCCCACTCCAGAGGCGCGCAAATATGCCCCGATCGGAGCACAACGGTAAAGGGTTAATCTTCGTTCTATTGCTTTAATATTTAGTACCTACTAAATCAAATTCAGATGGTCCAACGATATCCTGGGTTACACAACAGTTATATAACGCATTAAACGCAAACTTTTGGACCACTTCGCAGCGTAGTAATTTTCACAGTTCATACTCATCTCAATGACACCGGCATGGGAAAATGCCAGTTCCATCGACTTTCACAAAAGTGTTTAAGCTTTATTCCTGTAGAGACAGGCTGAGGCGTGTTTTTGAGAGAACCATAAATTTATTATAATGATATTCTGTCGGAAATAGTCCTCACACTATTCAAATTTCCTCGTGCTGAGGGCGCTTTACACTTTTACCTCAATTGTGTCTTTTTATCACCATCATCTCATTACAACTTTCAAAGAAGCACGGAAGAAAAAGTTAAAAGCTATGGACGAATCATCGGATAGAACGCTCGTCTTGTGGTTTGCAGATGGACTTTGATGATCTCTAAAAACGTCTGGTGAAATTTCACCAGGTCCATGTTGATTAAGCACCTACACAATCCTGGTTATTTTTTACCAGGAAATCATGGTCACGTTAAACGTTACACTGGTGAATTGTACCGTATAACTGGCAATCCTCAGGGGTGAGGCGGGGGACATCCCCCCGTCGGGAACACTACCCCCCCCCCCCTCCGTCGGGGAAGGTCGCCGTTTTCGTCGGGGAGGCCTAAAAATAAAAAAAAATAATAAAAAGCGTACAAGGACGGAAGTTACTGGATGGGCGATCGTGAACACTTTTTTTGTTTTGAAATGTTTTTTCAATACATATCGGAATCGATTTCCAATCACTTCTTTGTAGCTCTGTTGTACCTTATTCCATGTACCTTGTCCTATCTCCTCCCGTCGGGGAAGGACTGGAATTTTTTCGGGCGGCCTAAGAAAAGAAAAACTAAGTTACTGAATGGATGATCATGAACTATTTTTTCTTCTTCTTTATGAACTTTTTCCTTTTGTAACGCTATTTTAACACGCATCTGAATCGGTTTTAATTGCTTCTTACTAGCTCTGCTATGAAGAAGTGATAAACACCGCCTCATCCCATTTTCAATCCGTGAGCGCAATGTCATGCCTCCTCGGCGAAGGCTGCCCTCCTCTGTTGATGAGAAAATCCAGTTTCGTCGGGGAGCCTTCATCTACCGACCCACGATAAAAGGTGTGGGCCTGATCTTTTCTATTTTGCTTACTAAATGACCAGATTCTTCAAGGAAACTCAAAATTCCGAATTTTCTTTTCAAAATCGGACGAGAGGTTGTTCATGTGCATGCAGTGTCAATGGTCTACCATGTTGCCTCCCCCCGACAGCCGAATTATAGCAACGATAATGAAAATCAGCCTTTTTCAGCTACACATCATGAAAACAGTTAGTTTGAGAATGTCTCTGCACAAGTCTGACTAAAATTCATTGGAAGCCACCTTGTAACGTGAAATATTTTCAAAATGTTTCAAGTGAAATCATTTTCTGTGGTTCAGGCAGCCACGTAGAAAATTCCATCTTTTTCAGTGGACCTTGCAATTGAATACAACGAATTAGATTCTTAATATAGTCAAAAACAGTATGTTTTCAATAACCGTTGCACAGTTTCTCCAAAAAGAGACAAGACCATTACATCTAATTGTAGCAGTACCTTTTATCTGGTAATGAGTTTTTTCTATTGAAGTGAAAATTTCATTTCAAAGGAAAGTTCAAAAATAACGACTGCTTCATTTATAGTTATAAGTCTGGGAAATGTCATTTTCGGCTGTCTGAGGAGTCAGATTTTTTTTAACAATTTTCTGTACGCTTCGCGCCAACTGGTGGTGGCGCTCGGCTTGCAACTGGCAAGTGCTTTGGTCGAACAGATTGCTGAACAGAGAGATGCATGCCTGCCAATTATTCTTCGTTTTGGGGCAGTATTATGAAGTGAAAATCTTACTGCGAAAAAAACTCAAAATAATGACTGCTTTGTTTTTAGTTACGAGCCCGGGAAGTGTCATTTCCTGCTGTCTCGGGGTTCTCAATTTTCAAAATTTTCTGTGCGCTCCATTTAGATAGACTTTCGAACAGGATTACATTTTTCATTATAATCTTACCAAAAAAAAAAAAATTATTTCATGAAATTCCAAAATTTCTCCAATAAATAAGCTCCTAATTTCAAACCTTCGTTCAAAAAAGGGAAAAACTTTTTGAGCAAACTAATGGTCTCGTCTTGAAGCCTTAGTACGTAGGCCGAGTACGATTAAACTTTATGTAACCCCAAAAGAATTTCAGCTGTCGCCTATATATTGAAGTGTTTGGTTTTGCCCATATGAAGGACAGATTCTTCAATAAGCACCCCAACTTTTTAATGATCTTTACAAAGGCCAAATTTATTTCAAAAATTTTAAACTTTTTCTTCAAAATAAACTCCACATTTTAAGTATTTCTTAAAAAGAAAGCCATAAATTTCGGTGCGCTGCGCGCGCCTTTATAAACTCGGCAAAATCACGTCTCACCGGGAAAAACTCATCTCTTTTGTAGGGGCTTTGTAAAGCGGCTCCCCCCTGTCGGGGAGCTTGGCCCCCCTTTCGGGCAAATCCTGGCGCCACCCCTGGCAATTCTTCTAGTTTTTGACCAGTTTCTCTGTTAATTTGAATAAAAATCCCTGGTCAAATTTTCCACGATTGTGTAGGTGTTATACTGACACGGAATCTGGTCAAATTTCACCAGATATTTTTTTTAGAGTGTGGGGAACATACACTAGGCGGTGATCCGTCTTCAATTTTCCAAACAGTGGCGTAGCCAGGATGGCCTAGGGGATGAGACTAAAAGGAACCGGTATCTCCCTTTCCCTTGTGAAAAATTGTAAATTTCAGGAGGACGTAGATCGCAAATGCGGCAATATTTGAATGGATTTCAGCTTACCTAAGGCAGTACCTTACACTTAAACAGGAAAACCAAAAGTAGTAATGTCCCCTTTGAGAAACTTTCTTTGCGTTAGATTTCCTAGATGCAGTGGTGCTATGTTTGGCATAACTTTGAATTAATTATAGGCCTAAGTTTTAGGATTTTCCCTTTTTGTGGGGCATAAAAATATCAAAATACTCATTTTTAGTTTTTGTAGAGATTTTACAAGCGACATACATACTACCAACGAAACGAGGTTTTTCAGTTTTCAGTGGTGTCTAGATACAAAATGGTGCAGTATTTGTTCATCGGTACATTACGTTGTCAAAATTAAAATACTACGAATAAATCTCTCAAAATATTTGAACCGCAAAGCAGAAGTATGGATCATGTGGAAAACACATGATGAAATCCTGACCTTGTGGATTTTTACAAATCCGCTCGGACGCCAGTGCCGACTAGTAAAAAGAGGACTTGTCGAAAAAAATCGTCCTACAGTGGCACTTGTCATGGGCAGGAGTGAGGCACGACATAGGCCTACTTGTTAAGGATGGAAGGGAGGAATTATTCAAAGTCAGTACCTACCCTTACCTACTTACGGCATATTTTGTGTATGATAAAGTGTAGGAATGGTTGTGTAAGTATGGTCTCCAGTGTACGATTGCCTTATTTTCAGTAAATCAACCCGCCATCATCCGAAAGGCAGAAAGGGTCTTAACCTAACAAAGTCACATTAGAGATTTTCGTCGAGACTTTCGTTTCATCTTCGAAGTGAAATGCAATAAACGACAGTGCAGATCACATACGGTATCTAATTTAGTGAATGTTGGCATATTGAAGTTATTACTTGATTTCATAGGTGCGCGCAAAATGTGTTTTACACAGATTCATTCATGTTTTTTAATTGTTACACATTTTTTTTATTTACTGCTTTGAAAGAAATACTTCAACGTTTTTTTTCCGTTCAAACATTTTATTTTTTCAATTACTTTATCAGGACGCAAAAAATCTGGGGGGCCCTAGGCCCCCAGCCCCCCCCCCCCTGTTACGCCACTGAAATTCCAAAAATAACGTTATTCGGTATGTATGAATAAAAAGTAGCCCTCTTCTTAATCTGGGCAAACTATCCCAGTACTCTATCTCATGCAAATGTCATATATTATTTGTAAGTGTAAACTAATGCGTAATTGTCAAGGATATATTTTCTAATTGTATCAAAATTTTAGCCCAGTACCGGTCACACCGACGCAACAATACCGGTCGCTACCAGCAACAATACAGGTTCTGCTGATTCAGTACTACTGTTACTGTTAATGGTGCTGGTACAGCGCTATCAACGCATCTGTGCGGCCGGTTCAGGTTTACAGGCTCATTCAACCACTGGTCATATGAATTAATATGACTTGAAAAGTCATGATTTCAATTTATTTTCAGGCGGGTGTGCAGCTCCTTGAAACAAAAAAAGTCCAAAACCAAATTTATGTTGGATATTTTGAAGAGGAACATATTCTGGGCATAGCTTACTGGTGAAATTTTTACTCATTTCCCATGCTTGGTTCTGGAGATATTAGAATTGAAGCTGACATATTTTCTACAAAGAGTGAACTTGCAACAAGTAGGTGTAATGCCATGTATTCACATTGATGGACAACGTAAAGTTGTTTTTCTCTAAAATCAAACACCATATTTATAGAACTTAACTGTGATATGTTGTAACCATAAGTGCATCCCGAACAATGGAAGTTTAAAAACCTAATTTGCCTTAGGGGCTACATAGTACCCCTTATCAATTCAAGGTCAAACAGCAGGATCAAAAATAAATAAAAAACAAAACAAACATTGACCATTAATATGAATACATGACATCGCACCTGCTTGGTTCAAGTTTACTTTCGTAGAAAATGTGTCAACTTCAATTGCTAATATCTGGAGAACTGAACATGGGAAACAAATGAAAACTTCACCAGAGTGCTTAGAAAATGTTCGAAAATATTTAACAAAAGTTATTGGTTCTGGTCTATTCTTTTTAGTGCAGATTCTACTTTGCGACAAAGAAAATGATAAAATGTCACATCGTCCTGTAAAGGAGCCAGTTCATTTATCTGGTAAATTTTTCATTTTGATAATTGATTATTTTCTCTTTATGAAAATGAAGATTTTATCACAAAGGAAAGCTTAAAATAACGATTCCTTAAACTCTACTAACAAGCCTGGCAAATCTGGTTGTCTGAGAAGTCGCGATATTTCAAAATTTTCTGTTCGCTCCGCGCCAACTTATGGTGGCGCTCCGCTTAGATAGTCTTTCGGACTGTTATTTCTCATGCCCCCCCCCCCTCCCCCAAGAAAAAAAAAAAACATTTTTGCACGACATCCCCTGATATATGTGAGACGTCTTGGTCGCAGGTTGAGTCCCCCTCGATCCCCTCCCCCAAACAAATTTCCTTGTATCCGCCCTTGGGTGTATGCTTAATGCTGCCCGAACGATTTCGGTGAACATGTAGGCCTTTGCCGCACAACCGTAAACGCATTTCCCCGTTTGTAAAAAATTCGAGGTTAGAGTAATTTGTTTTGCTAGGGCGAATAAGGGTAACTCTTACTTATGAACAAACCAACCTCTCACTGAAGTTTTTCCAAAGTGACAGTTTTTCGACTATTTTTGTATTAAATTCAGACACCGGATTATGAAACAAAAAGCCAAGCATACCTTTCCTATGTAATCCTTGTCTAAAATATCTCTTCAGTTTTTCATCCAAGCAAATTTAGTAACTTGTGGTAAGCGTAACAGCCCTCATTTGGCCTGGGAAAGAAATGATGCTTGAGACGGTTACAACGTATGACTGTACATGTGCACAGGAAATCAGCTGTGTGTATGCGAACAGCCTACAGGTACTGTACCCAGATTGTGTAAACAGGTACAAAGTTGACGTCAGTACCTGGGTATCATGCAGTTAGCGGTGTAAACAACATTACTTGACACATGCATGACGGACAATTCCACTGCTCCACGAGACGAGACCTGTGAACACTGGTATAGCTCCAGCACTTAAGCTCGAGCATCAACGTGTAACATTCTTAAATATTTGACGAAGGAAACAGTCTAAATGCTAGGCTTTCGGAACATTTTAAAAATGGCAGGCTTACGCGCTGATGTTACTCGAGCTGCTAGCACCTTTTTCGAAAAACCCCTAAACTTTGTGAATGGGGTCCGTTTGCCACCATCGGAGCCTACCCACACATTTGCAGTACATGAACCTGCTACAGGTAAAACAAAACAGGCTTAGCATAACCCTAGCCTAGGCTAGGCCTAGACTTAAAATTAAATTGGTTTTTCACCATGAACAGATTCATATTTGTCAGCATTCAGCAAGGCCTTGGCTTCTAACTTCTAAGGCTTCCTGACAGTGTCATTGTGAACTAGCCTAACTTAGGCCTACGTTAGGCCTAGCTTAGTGCTTTTTCAAGTCAGTACAAATTGCCTAATCTGATTCTGAAGCTATTCTTTTGATTTGACCTCAGATTCGATCACCCTTATTTTCATCCTCAGATTCATCCATGGATTCAGCCTATCATTGTTGAAGTTGTTGGAGTAATTGTACACAGTGCCTCCTTGTTTTTGTCTTGTTTTTCATGTGTGAATTCATCCTTATTTCAGCCCTTTTTCTTCCTCTGATTCCTCCATGGACATACTGTAGGACTACCTGCCAATAAGTGCCAATTAACTCCTACAATTTCACTGTTACTTGTTAGTCTTACAGTTCTATTGCCATTGGGGATTTAAAGTCATCAAGGCAGTGTGCAGCCACTGCTGCAAAGGCTAATAGGGTGCTTGGATAGATAAAGAGGAATTTCACCAATTTATTTTTAGTACTTAGGATATTGTACATACTTAATTTGTGTAGGCCTAAGCAGTTAGTAAGACCCCATCTTGACTATGCAGCTGGATCAGGCTTGGAGCCCCTTCTGTGAAAAGGACAAGTTTCTTTCAGAGCAAGTTCAGATGAGAGCCACTCACCTTATACCTGAGGTGAGAAATTTACCTTATCATGTTAGGCTTTAACATCTTGGGCTTACCACTTTGGAGCTGAGAAGGATTAGGGAGGGACATGCTCCAAGTTTCCAAGTTTCTTCCTGAAAGGAATCCCCTTTTGACTTGTTATTTCAGGGTTCAAAGTAATTCTCGGGTGCATGGGCATTGTAAAAAGTTGAAAAAGCCTTTTGCAAGGCTTGACATTAGGAAGTTTAGTTTCTCCCATAGAGTTGTCAATGAGTGGAATTGTCTACCAGATTGGGTAGTTAACTCCCCATCAGTTCACTGCTTTAAGGTTAACATTGACAAGTTTTTCCATGGCTGTGGTAGAATCTGATGTGGGGCTGTTGTCAGGCTTTGGTGGTTTGACTTTTGATTAGGGCTTGGACTTCAGGGCATCTTATGGGGCCTTGCCCCTCCTTTGCCCTTCAACCTGTTTTTATGTTGTATCCCTCAAGGTAGTGTGCTCAAGGTAGTGTGCATCTTATGGGGCCTTGCCATGGGCGTCCGCAGGTAAGGGCAAGGGGGGCACTGGAAAATCAAAAATTTGAAAAAACGTAAAAATCTAAGCAAAAACCTGAACAAAAGGTGTTTTCCAAGTTTCTATGCCAAAAATAGGCTTTAGAAATACCATTTCCGGTGATCTGGAAGGCCTTGCCCCTCCTATGCCCTTCAACCTGTTTTTATGTGGTATTCCTCAAGGTAGTGTGCTTGGGCCAGTTTTATTTCTAGTATATCAAAGATTTGCCAAGTTGTGTTACGAATTGTAGGGTAAAAATTTTTGCTGACGACACTAAACTATATAAGGAAATCCAATCGGAGAGTGATTGTAGTGTTCTTCAGAGTAATATTGAGAATATCTATGAGTGGTCAAGGAAATGGCAACTTCGCTTTCATCCTGATAAGTGTCATGTTTTGAGAATTGGTTGCTCTCATCCTGAACTTTGTTATGTATGTTACAGTAGACAATGAAGGCAAGCGTCATAGTCTAGAAGTTGTGACTTCAGAGAAAGATCTTGGAGTTATTGTGGATAGAGATCTTGTATTCAGGGAGCATGTTGCTCAGATTATCACAAAAGCAAACTGTATTCTTGGTGTAATTCGGAGGTCATTTAGGTTTTTGGATAGAGCAACATTTATGCTTTTGTATAAAGCTCTAGTAAGACCTGTTTTGAAATTACCTGCTTGGTCACCTTTTAACACACATGAAGTAGAGGCTATTGAATCTGTGCAATGTAGAGCAACCAAGTTAGTGCCTGGATTAAGTGAGTTACCATATGAGGAGAGACTTAGAAATTTGAATTTGTTTTCACTTACTCATAGGCATCTGAGAAGTGACATGTTTTTCATGTATAAGTATTTCCATGGACTGATTACTAAGTACTGATCACAGGCTGTTTGAATTATTACCAGCATGTTCTGTTACAAGAGGGCATACATATAAGATTGTTAAATCCAGGTTTAAAACTTTATTGCGGCAAAAGTTCTTTACTCAGCGTTCAATTGATCATTGGAATACTTTACCAGATGATGTAGCAACCTCTAAAACTTAAGATATATTTTAAAGTAGATTGGATACTCATTGGAAGAAATTGCCTGGATTGTTTATTTGTAAGTATTAATTTCTAAGCAGTACTTATTGAATGGTTTACCTTTCTTTTGGAGCGATGAATTGGCCTTTGGCCAGCAACATCGAAGTTGATGTGATGTGATGTGATGTTATGTTATACTGTATGTTATTGCCTAGGCACCCATCTCACAGTCAAACTTTCAGATCTAACACAGACACAGACGTCAGAAAAACACCTAAGCCAAGGCGCAGATATGGGGCTAAGTGACTTTTTGCCTAGTATATGTACTTTCAAAATTCTGGTTTAAATTCAACTCTCCAAAGTTGATAATATCTTTTCAGAAAAAGTTGAAGCATTTCCTGTTTTGATAATACTGTAGGCTAGGCCTAATCTACTTATATAATTAAATGTGCATGCATAACTGGCAAAATTTTGCTGATTTGCAAAATGTTGCTTATTTGAGTAATTTTGAAGGATTTTGATGATTTTACAATGAAATTGGACCAGAGTAATTACAGAATGTTTGAGGCTTTGACAAATGGAGCCATTTGTTTGCATGGTTTGGAAGGACAAAAGCTCAAGTTTACTATCGCAGAATTACATGTGGAGCTAGAGATTTGTTCCCCAATAAATTCTGTGAAATCTCACAGAGAATCATCCTTTCGGTAATTCTGTTTCTCCATGCTTGCCGAAATTTTCATCTGTGAGTCAAAATCCTTGTGAAAAAAATGTGTACAGCACAGTATAACAGGGAAGAGGCAATCTTCTAAACTTTTGTTATAAGAAAGACGAATTCTTCAATAGAAACCTCAAATTTAACTAAAAATATCCAGATCTTAAATTTAAAGATGACTACAATTTTTTACACTAAGAGAACTCATGCATTTCAAATTTTGGAGGGGAGGCAGCTACTGATATAGTCTGGGAAGTGGAGCAATGTATAGTGTCTCTCAGATACTGTAGATCAGGGTTGTCCAACCTACGGCCCGCGGGCCACTGTCCGGCCCGCAAAAAGGTTGCGTCCGGCCAGTCAGAAATAATCTATATTGCAAAATTATTCAATAAGCAGATCTACTGATGATAAATTTAGGCTTTGCCGTCCACTATGGCATGCTTACTTTTGAATGAAATAATACATTTCAAATGTCTGCCACATGTAGCCTAGGCTACATTGGAGTGTTGTCCACAGGGGCGGGTTGAGAATGATTCGGGAGGAATATCAAAAAACTTTCTCCGAATATTCTGCCCAACACCATGGGGGCAAATCCTGGGGGGAGGGGGGGCAAGGGGGGCCTTCGCCCCCTCAAGTGAAAAAGTGGGGGGCCAAATCGTAATATGCCCCCCCCCCAAATTTGAGTAGACCTAAAAATATGGTCACCTTTTTTTGGTTTTTTTTTCGTTCGAAAACAGTTTTTCTGAAGCTTCGGAAACGCTAGAACACAAGAGCTTCCGGGGGCTTCGCTCCCTGGACCCCCACAGGGGCTTTTCCCCTGGATCCCACCAGGAGCCCTTTGGAGCTTCGCGCTCGCGGTGCCTGCCAAGCGTGCACAGTTTAATACTCATGGGCACATCGTAAGCATTTTCGCCCCCACTCTCAAACAGAGATTTGCGCCCTTGCCCAACACCCATCAAGTTTTGCTAAAATTTATATATTCGTTCAATCAAAGACGAAAATGAATCAGTGTTCCCTACGTGCAATGATTGCATTTTGTTGCCTTGGGCGTCGGGAAAAAGTGAAAAAAAAGCGAGTATAGAATGCGGCCCCTCGTCCATCATAACCATTACATGTGGCCCACCGCTGCGAAACTGCGTTGGACAACCCTGCTGTAGATGCTGGCCTTCCCTGCAAAATTTTCCAATTCCTTTTTTATCAGGGCATATCAAATTTTTGAAAGGGGAGGGAAGACAGCTGTGTAGTGACATTGTCTGGGAAGTGGAACAACGTATGGTGTCTGTCAGATAGATGCTGGCCTTCCTGGCAAAATTTTCCAATTCCTTTTTCATCATTGAGTTGAAATCCTTAAAATGAAAAAAGATGTACTCTCTAGTAGGCAAGAGACAATGTTCTAGACTTTTGTTACTGTACAAGAAAGGCAGATTCTTCATTAGAAACCTCAAATTTTGAAATTTGCCAGATGAAAAATATCCAGATTTTTCAAGATGACTTGAATTTTTTATAACAAGAGAACCCATGCATTTCAAAAATGTAGGATCTGACTGTTTGTAAAGGTCCTGGAACTATTACAGTTATACAGTAGGAAAGGTCCTTGAAAGCTAGAAAGTTATTTGGCAAGTCTTGAACCCACCCAGGCAAAATGGGTGTATTTGTATTCAACTTGCTTGGTGCTGAATGTTTTTAAAATCTCAGGGGATGTGGCACAGTAATGTAATAATTTCCAAGTTTTCCATGTAAATCTCAAAGTTTGTTATTTTGTAGGTTGGCAGGTCTGCTTGGATTCACCCTTTAAGTTAGATGAACCTATGGATGATTCCTCAGAAAATTTTGAGATGAATTGGGACTATTAACTCCAGTATTAATCCACAGATGAGTCTAATGATGAATCTACAAAGCCTACAACAAATCCAATGTTGTTTCAGTCTTTCAGATTGATGATAGTTTTCTTTGATCTGATGGAGGCTAGCAGCCATACTGGAAAGTGAATTCACCACATGGAGATCTTTGTAGGCCAGTTGATTTGGCATACACTGTAGCATACTTCATTATTCCAGGGAAATGTACATTAGGGTGGGAGTAAATAGGTCAGACAAGGCATGACCTTGCCAAAACCTTTCCTTGGGAGGGGGAATTTTTCATGGGGGAAAAATGTTTATGTGTCAATGACAAACTTTAAAGTCTATATGGGGGCAAAGAAATTTTCAGGGTTTCCCCCTGCCCCACCCTGGCTTTGGACCTGGGAGTGAAAATGCAGAATACTGTAGGTTCAAATATACGGTATCTTTTGGTTACTTCTTTGGCATGTGGTGAATTAGTCCTTGAACAGGACTGTGTATACTATGTAAAGCTACTAATGCAGCATTCTCACTAACCCAAGCTCCTGGGTCCCTGATGCACGAGACTTGAGATGCTTGAAATTCTGTGTTTCCCAGGATGCATGGGATTTCCTTGCAGAACATGTAAAATTTTGGCAAGGAGGCATCGAAAGTTTTGTGTTGAAAAGTTCACACGCACCCATTGCCTTGAAATGTTCATTGTCGATGTCACTTCACATAGTCCATGTAGGAAATCTGCCTACCGAAGTTTCTCATTACGGCAGTTCGTATTCGACTCAACCAGAAAACTTTCTCCGACTAGACTGATATTAGTAATGTGGTCCAGTTCTGCGATATCGCCGGTGCTGCATATGTACTAGATCATCCGCCGCCCTGTTGTTCAGCTTAATCAGAGTAACATCACTTGTCAATCATCTGAATAGAAATTGGGGAGCATCACTGATTATTCGCCAGGAGTAATATATGGTGCATGCAGGCAACTTTCAACCATATCCAGTCTACATTCTAGTCGGCCATACACGCTCTTGTCGTTATTTTGGCAGGTGAAGTTTGGGTGTCAATTGCCCAGTCTACACTTCTAGTGTTTGGATTAAGAGCCAAACGAAGTGGGACTCTTCCAAAAAATATGCGACGCTAAGAAATTTGATGTGACTCTTGGCAAAAAAAGTTGAGGGTTCAGGTACTCTTGGGTTTGGGGGCCTAATGAGAACACTGTACATGTCCAATTTTAAATGAAAATTACACCACACTGAGTAGATTTAGTTCTTCTTTCACATGTGAAAAGGAATTTTTTGCTTAAACTTCCCGGAGTGCGTTCTGACTTTGTGTGCCTGCCGATGCTGTCACACCACCAACTGTGCAGTACCTAAGGTGCCAAGTCACAAACAGAGTACAGTTGCAATGCAATTAAGAGATGCAAAATGATGACATGGTATCTCAAGATAGAAAACTGTGATTTCACATTTAGCCTCTGTATTCTGGTATGTCAATGCTTTTTGGTTAGAAAATTATCTGTTGTTTTTGGTGGAGGTCCAAGGTCAAGGGGTCACCAGAGTTCAAAGTGTAAAAGCTATTTTAGACATGACATCTCAAGATAGGAAACTTGGATAGATTTCGTATTTGGTATGTTGATGTTTTATGGTAAAGAAATGGTCTCATATTAGCACACAGGGCAGACAAATTTTTTCGTCCAGCTCATCGCTATGAAAAAATCAACGTCCGCCAGCGTTGGACACCAAATCTGTTCAACTGCGTAGAAAACTTACAGAAACTTCATTTACATATAACTTTAAGTGGATTGGTTGAAGCTAAGCTGTTTATGTTTCTTTAACACCCAAACACTTGTACTGTACCATTGTACAACAGTACACAGAGTCACGGTGATCGATGCTAGTCGACACTAGTATTGTGGGGTGCCATGCAAGCATATACAAACGCACACAGTACAGCGGTCAAAGAACAACTGATCACACAGCCATGGGAAAAGATATTTCGATACTTTTTAACAAAAGATTATTGTTTTTAAATCAATTCTTTGATGACAGTTGTTATTGATTGAAAGAGGCTGTCCATGATCAAGACTTCCGTCTAAATTAAAAGCTTTAACGGATGTAATAAGCCTATGTTTTTGTTTGGTTTCAACGTCTTTGTGTCTGTGGCAACGCAAAGGTTCAACAAAGCAATGCCAAGATTCAGTGGTTGAGCACCGCCTACCTCAGGAATAGACCAATTGTGGTCATTGCTCATGAATATTAAGACAATCAACTTTTGGGCTCATTGAAAGGAATTTCTGACCATAGTCTGCAGGCTCTGAGGGGTGGCAGCCTAAAGGGGGCTGCAGCCACAGAGGCGCTATGCAGGCTAGTCTCATATTGGTTTTGGTAGAGGTGAAAGCTCAGTTTCACCAGGGGTTGACGTCTGAAATTCTTTTTAACAGAATACTCAAAATTAGTAGACTTGGTTAGGTCTTCCATTGTATGTGGATGCAAAATTGTGAGAAGATGTGAATAAAGTTTTTGTTGGAGGTCAAAGGTCATGTGGGATCACCTGAGGTCAAACTCTGAAAAACTTGTTGACACGATATCTCAAGGTACAGTAGGAAACATGGATCTCATATTGGGTACTGTATGTTATAGTGGGATTATGGTCTCTGTTGCTGTTGATAGAGGTCAAAGGTCATCTAGGGTATTACAAATTATTTTTACATGTAGGTGTAATCTAGTGAAAACATTTGAGGGAGAAGATTATAAGATACATCTTGGCATTATTTGGAATACGTAGATCATACGTACATTGATCATCAAAACCTCAATGAACTTTTGTATTCTGGTAACTGCTTTTGCTATGCACTTCAAATGTAGGACGCACCTTTTGCCCCCTGTGAGGGACTGGTCAATCCTTGTTAGTAGTTTGACAAACCTTTCTAATGGAATATGAGGGAACCATGCTGCACCTCCCTGTATTAGGTTGCTGTGAGGAAACATTAATTTGAAAACCTTCAGGGAATTGTCACAGAAAAACACATGATGCATGCATATTTGACACACCACTCCCCAGGGCAGGAAGGGTGCATTAGTGCATTAGCTCAGATAAGTGGTATTTTGACTATTCAGTATTTCCAGCAGAGGGGGGAAAGGGGGATTTGTTTCCCCTTTCCAAAAGTTTTCAAAAGAAGGGGGTAAAATCCCCCCCTCCTCTTTTCATTTCCATAAAAATTAAAAAGTTGTCAATATCTTGATTTCTTATTTAAAAAGAAGACACTTTTTCAGCAATGTTTGAACTTACACAAATAAATTGCCTTTCAAAGCCATCAAACTGCACCTCACAGTGGCCTTGAAGCAAGCTTTTGCCCCCCTGAACCGCACTTGCAACTTACTGTAAGCAAAAGACAGCATCAATAAGGTACTCAAGTGGCCTTGTTTATGATAACTTGACATGTGCATTGAAAAGTTTTGAGCAAGCGGTTCAGTCACTCTTTACTTCGTGGGTGTATGGAATAATTTTGGGAAACACAGGATAGAAATACCAATCTCAATGTATTGTAAAGCAAATCTCTAAATATGTGCAGTACAAGTGCACAGCACATGAAGTTAGTGGTAATACTGTAATTACAGCACTGTACTGTAAATATGGCCAGCCTTTTGTACAGGTGCTATTTTTTATGCTGCTTTTTGGCAGACTAACAAAAGCTGAAAGTAGATTTGTAACTATAAAGGGAAAATTCTCTCACCCCAAACTACACTTCTAGAATAGGGTAACAGAAACTCTCAATTGGCTCAGCTTTTTGATTGACTGTTAATTCAAACAATGCAGAGTTCCAAAACTTCTAGCCTATTACACAGCACGAACTGTTCTGATAGTGTTTTGATAATACACATTGAGCTTTCTATATTCACCCTGAAGCAATAAAATGAGACTGTGTCTGGAGGAGGGTGAATTTCAGACAATTGTGGGAGGGGCTTAATTAAGAAAGTTAGGAGAATTGGTACTATTTGGGATGAGAAAATTGGGCCTTTAATGTATGCTCATTTGCAAATGTCTAGCAATGTTGCCGTACACTACAGTGTACCTACTGTATAGCACCAACTGTTACAGTAGAGCTCAAAGCAATAACCAATCATTTTACAGTTTTAGGTTGAAGTTAATATGTGGCTATCTGTAGCTTCCATGGCATCAAATGGTTGTTTTATATAATCCATTTGTTTGAGTAAACTAGCAGTAGAAAGGGTTGAAGTTACAAGGTATGAGATGTGTAAGTTGTGCCTGACAGAACAACTGAAAAGTCCTCAGTCAATCTGAGTCAATATCAACCACTACAAGCTTATCCCCTCCTGCAGTACGTCTGAATTAATTGGATTGGCATACAGTAGTTGAAGTTTCGTTTCCATCTCTTGTCCAAGAAGTACCTCCACATTGTCAAGAAATTAAGGTACAGCATGACTTGTCATTTGTACTAAATATCCATGCTGAAAAGTCCAAAGATCACATTCTTTAAATAATCATGGCCAAAATCTTTCAATATTGACTCACAGATGTTGCTGAGTTGGCTGGTCAAATTGATTGCCAGTGCTTCTTAGATTCAACAAGAATTTTGATTTTCCCCAGGCCTTTTGGAAGATTGTTCAGTATGGGCATTTTAAAAAGTAAAATGTTGACAAAAATAACCTTGCCTAACATAACATGACATGGTCAACTTCTACTGTAAAGAAGTCAATGCCACTACCTCCATCCCTGCTATGTGTAAAACTCAGGCACAGGCTCTGAATGAATCAGAGAGACTGCAAGGAGTCCATGATTTATTTTCTCTTAAAAACTTCTGCAGATGATTGGTGAACACAATTATCAACTTAAATTGGCCAGCCATCGAAACAGGATTTGGGACTACATGCTCCTAAAGTTACTGAAAGTCTAAAACAGGAGTGACCAAGCTTGCAGCTCAGGACTTGTGGGCTTCTTGGAGTTTGTAAAACTACCAGTATTAGGCCGAAAGGGTATCAATGCAGTGCTCTTATTGGACAGTAATTGATACACACCAAAATATGTAATGGCCTTAGTTTAACAACAAGGTGGCTCTAAAGAGGAATGTGATCACGCCTACTAATTTATACTAAATTGGACTACGTGATCAAGTGAGCTGCGACAGTTGTTGCACACTCTATTAGCATGGAATAGAAAGCTGAAAGAAAGAACCTGGGTATCTGGGACAAAGGAATTAAAACAAAAAAAATCTGCATGGCATATGGGCAATCTAAATGACCTGCTTAGGGAATGGACCTGCTTAGAAAATGGACCTGCTTAATAATAATGGATGGTAAATATTGAATTCATCTGGCATAGCATTCATGCAGCAGCAGTACATCAATATGACCCTCATTTAGCTTTATTTGTAAAAATTACAAATTGTTGTTCCTTAATAAATTATTATGATGTGAATCCACTCAGCAGTTAGCCTACTGTACAGTAGTATGATGTAAACCAGCGGAGTGCAGTTTCACAAAATCCAAATCTATTAGAAAGGCGTTGTAAAAGGATAGTATGATCAATGGTATCAAAAGCAGCAGAATAGTCCAATAATACAAGAACAGATTCCTTTCCTTTATCAGCTGAAAGCAGCAAGTCATTGTAAACCCTTAGAAGGGCAGATTCTGTAGAATGGTGGCTTCTGTAAGCAGACTGATACTTGCTGTGAAGGTTATTATGCGAGAGGTAATCTTGGATCTGTAATACAGCAGCACGTATTACAGATCCAAGATTACCTCTCGCATAATAACCTTCACAGCAAGTATCAGTCTGCTTACAGAAGCCACCATTCTAATGCATCCATGGTTTTGCTCCATTATATCTAAAGGATCTTATATCTAATTACAAGCCTTTACGTGAACTACGTTCCAGCTCTCAATCTCTTTTAAATGTGCCGTCATCTGTTACCCATTCTTATGGTGATCGTGCTTTTTCAACAGTATTTGCGAAACTGTGGAATGACCTTCCATCTTTTGTCAAGAACTCTTCCACTGTTGGACAATTTAAAACTAACTTGAAAACTCATTTGTTTACTTTGTCTTATTGACCGCATGTGGTATAGTTTTAGCGCTTTGAGACTTCTTGTGTAAGGCGCTATATAAGAACTGTTATATAATTATTATTATTATTAGATGTACGCAATGAGAGCTGTCACCATGCCAGTTAGGCCTAACCAGCACTGGTAGTTGCTGACGGGCACAGACCTAAAATTGCTTGCTTCTGACAGGTACGAAATGATTAACTTCAGAAAGAAAGTACTAAAAAAATAAATAAATACAAAAACAAATTAATTGTTTAAACTTTGAACATGTGATTTCAGCATAATTATACCCTCAAATCAGCATGTGAATCTGATTTTTGAGCATCATTAATTCATGATAGACCTACTTGGAAATGTTTTGCAATCATAATGCAAAAATTCTCTTCATGAGGCAGCCACCTGGCATATTTTGGCTAAAACCTAACAGAAACTTGCTATCTAGTTGTCCCATGCTTTGTAATTTAAGTAGATTGAAAGAGTAGTAGTTATCCCTTGTTGCTGGTATTAGATGTGTTATCATTTTACACCATGGACTAGTACCCACAACCACTTACACCGAGGGGAAGCCTGCCTTATGTTGGTAAACCTATGGGTTTAAACGAGATGGTTAATTAATAACAACAAAGTTGAGTGTCTTTCTGGTTGTTTTAAAATAAAATTGGCAAATTGAAGATGTTGTTGAATTTTAGCTATAACCTCATCACCCCTGAGAGTTGCAATTCTCTCAATCTATTTTCCCACCCTACTTACTTCTAGTTTTCCACAACTGCCTTAAAACCACAGACTTGCTATATACATGGACAGAGCATGTAACGTGTACATCTTATCCGTAGGTCGTCGCCACGGACTGAGACAGAAAAGGCGCACCAAGATGCCACCATGTAGCTTTAAATCATCTGATTTGACAATGACTCTGTAATATTTCAAACAAAAGTTAAACTTGAATGGGAAACAATATGATATTCCTGCAATACCTAAAGTGATTTTGACCTTACAGTACCTTGCCATATTTCAAAAATATTTCAACTTTCTTGCAAAATCTGGGAGTTAATTGACTTGAGCAATTCCAAACTTTAACACAATACAATAGCACACAGCCATCTTGGTGCGCTTTTTCTCACATGTAAGGTTGCGACAATCTACCATGCAGTACGCTGTGTCCATGTATCGCAAGTCTGTGGCCATGTCCAATCCCCAATGAGTATGTGCTGCCATTGTGCTTGGTGCTCAGCATCAGCAGTGGAATAGGGAAAACAAGCCAGTGAGCCACAACTGGATAAAACGCCATGGTTGGCTCGACTTGAACGAATTGATTGGAAACTGGGCCATAAAACTCCATCTAACTGACTAACCAATGAGTAATCAACACACGGTACTGTATTGTACATGCTATGTACATGTATACTTGCCACCTGTTTCGTTTAAGAGGAATTGTTTTGTTTTGAAACCCATAAAAACCAGAACATTCTGACTTTCCAGCTTTTAGTACTATAAACTTACTAGTACTAAAAATGCAGAATGCTAAATGTGGTGAAATTAGTACTGTGAATCACCTGTTAGATCAGGCTCTCTCAATTAAATTTTCTGAAACACCACATTCCTAAATGTGACTGATATAATGCACCACTGATCACCGTCCCGTTTTGAAAATTTTTGCTTTTCAGAGAGGACTCCGATATTTTGCAAAATTTGTTTAATTTTCCTGGCCAAAATTTTTCACAAGCTTCACAGTTTTTATGGTGAATGAAAAAAGCACTGACACTAGAGAATGTAAACAGTAACGATGATTTTACTTTCTTGTGAGAACAAATAGTACCTTATTATATCCTTGTCGGTATGTGACGTCAGTCTGTGTGAAGTATATGTTTACAGTACTACTTTTGAGACAACAATACTTGTCAGAAAAGTTACGGAAAAGTTGAATTTTTCAATATTTTACCTGTAATTTTTTGGGCCACTCCACACCATGTCGCACGCCACTTGTGGCGCTATTTGAGGACGCCTGTGTTAGTTGTTACCATTTTCTGTGTTAGAAATTACATTTTCTGGGATGGTAATGTTGGCAAGCATGTACAGTATATGAGCTACTCTGCATTTTTTAATTTGATTTCAATCAAAGAGCTCTTTCAATTGAGAATTTCTTTAGAGTACTTTTGAAATTGTGGTTTTATTTAGAATGGTCAAAAACTCCCTTTAATGGCTGAAATTCACAAGAATCATCAAAATGGAGTCAAAAGTTTTTATCATAGTAAACTTCTATAAAATTTTCAATTTTTGTCTCCATATTTCAGGTAAAGAACTCTGTCAATGTCCAAGCTCTGGAGCAAAAGATGTGGATGTGGCAGTGCAAGCAGCGAGGGAGGCCTACACGTCTTGGTCAAAGTTGTCTGGGTTAGAGAGGGGGCGTATTCTCCAGAGAGCTGCAGTTTTACTTAGAGTAAAGTCATAATATGTTTACCCCTTGTTGTTGACTTTTGAAGTCTTGACCAGGGAGGTGTTATTGGTTTCGATGAAAAGAGAAACCTATGCATTCATGATGGCGTGTGTGTATGTATGTGTGTATGTGTGTATGTGTGTGTGTTTGTGACACTGCTTGTTTACACGATATCTTGAGAAGGGAAGTCTGACAGTTCTCAAACTTGGTACACAGATACCCCTTACTGAGAGGAAGAACCCTATATATTTTGGTGGAGGTCAAAGGTCATTTGGGGTCACAGGGGGTCAAAAACCAAAATCTTTGTTTACACAATATCTCAAGATAGAAAACTTGGATTAATTTCAAACTTGATATGTAGATGCGTTATGATGTAAGGAAGAACCCTATTGATTTTGGTGGAGGTCAAAGGTCATTTGGAGTCATGTGGGGTCAAACCCCGAAATCCTTATTTACACGATATCTCATGGTAGGAAACTTGGATTAATTTCAAACTTGATATGTTGATGCGCTAAGATGTAGGAAAGAACGGGATATATTTTGGTGGAGGTCAAAGGTCATTTGGGGTCACAGGGGGTCAAAAACCAAAATCTTTGTTTACACAATATCTCAAGATAGAAAACTTGGATTAATTTCAAACTTGATATGTAGATGCGTTATGATGTAAGGAAGAACCCTATTGATTTTGGTGGAGGTCAAAGGTCATTTGGGGTCATGTGGGGTCAAACCCCGAAATCCTTGTTTACATGATATCTCATGGTAGGCAACTTGGATTAATTTCAGACTTGATATGTAGATGCGTTATGATGTAAGGAAGAACCCTATTGATTTTGGTGGAGGTCAAAGGTCATTTGGAGTCATGTGGGGTCAAACCCCGAAATCCTTATTTACATGATATCTCATGGTAGGAAACTTGGATTAATTTCAAACTTGATATGTTGATGCGTTAAGATGTAGGAAAGAACGGGACATATTTTGGTGGAGGTCAAAGGTCATTTGGGGTCACATGGGGTCAAAAACCAAAATCTTTGTTTACACAATATCTCAAGATAGAAAACTTGGATTAATTTCAAACTTGATATGTAGATGCGTTATGATGTAAGGAAGAACCCTATTGATTTTGGTGGAGGTCAAAGGTCATTTGGGGTCATATGGGGTCAAACCCCGAAATCCTTATTTACACGATATCTCATGGTAGGAAACTTAGATTAATTTCAAACTTGATATGTTGATGCGTTAAGATGTAGGAAAGAACAGGATATATTTTGGTGGAGGTCAAAGGTCATTTGGGGTCACAGGGGGTCAAAAACCAAAATCTTTGCTACACAATATCTCAAGATAGAAAACTTGGATTCATTTCAAACTTGATATGTTGATGCGTTATGATGGGAGGAAGAACTGGATATATTTTGGTGGAGGTCAAAGGTCATTTTGGGTCACGTGGGGTCAAACCCTGGAAATCCTGGTTTACACTATACCTCAAGGTAGGAAAATTTGATCCATTTCAAATTTGATATGTTGATGCGTAATGATGTAAGGAAAAACCCAAGAATTTTGGTGGAGGTCATAGGTCATTTGGGGTCACATGGGGTCCAAACACTGAAATCCTTGTTTACATGATACATCATGATAGGAAAGTTGGATTCATTTCAGACTTGATATGTTGATGTATTATGATGTAAAGAAGAATCCTTTTTATTTTGGTAGAGGTCAAAGGTCATTTGGGGTCAGAAGGGGACAAATCCTGAAAAACTCTTTAACACAATATCTTAAGGTAGGAAACTTGGGATTCATTTCAAACTTGATATGTTGATGTGTATGATGTAAGCAGATTGTTTGCAAAATATCTTAAGGCACAGTATGAAATTTGTAGAATTGTTTGGGTTAAAAGAAAAAAACCAGTTACTAACATGTGGAGTCAAAGGTCACTTCGGGTCACCAGTTCTTACAAGAAATGTAGCATTTCATTGAAAAGAGCATGTATGTATCATCGAAACCTCAATGCATTTTTGCATTCTGGTTTGATGGAGATCCATCCAGAATATTTTTCTTTTAACCATTATAGTTGCCAACACTAATCTCTTTTGTGTGTTGTTCTTTATGGCTCAATAGGCTTAACAGGTGGTAGCAGCTAGGTGTTAGGAAACTAAGTTCAAGCCTGGTAAGTGGTCTGCTACTGTAGATGTCAAACAGCAGATCAGGAAATGTCTTATGTTGCCAGCCGCTTAAGGAAGTAAATTAATTTGTCAATTTGGACACCTTTGGATTACAACCTAGTTGTCTTGTTCTCTGTATTTTACTATATTTAGGTGTGTCTTTAGACCATGCGAGTGAATGCGAGTATTAACAAAAATCTGACAAAAATGTTTAGTCTTATTTCGCTTTGGCTCATTTGCATGAAAAACCGACAACAACGTTTAGTCTTATTTCTCTTTTGCTCATTTGCATAAATCATCAGAATTGGTCTCTGGCCAGGATCATTGTGATCATTAGCAATAGCCAGTCGTTTAAAATGCCAAGACAGTGTCTGGCACTTCTTTGTTGGCAGCTAGTTAGACATAACAGCATAGTTCCAAATAATCCCTTTTGTTGGAGTCACCATAGGTTTGAGCAAGGTTGCCTATGTATTAAACAAAGAACTCCATTCCCTTTAGTCCAATAATCCCCAAATAAAGGATTTAGCATCCACTTTGGGATCAGTCTTATCGGATTAGCATGATTAAAAATTTGATGGATCCTCCATCTAGTAACACCTCCCTGTCTTGACCACAGTCTTGAAACATATAAGTGAGAACTAAGAATAGTTGATATGTATCATGGAAAACCAGTAATTGATCGGGGCATTGTTAACGCCAACATCAAGTAGCTTGCAGAGTACCCGGGCTTATCGCCGGGATGAATAGAAGGTTGATCACTGTGGGCGGCGGCACTCTACCTAGTGAGAGAGAGCAAGACATCCACAGTGAATTGTTTCAATAATCTGCCCGGACGCCTGACTCCAAAAAACGTGGAATCCCACCATGTTATTGTCTGAGGTGGTCTTTGCCATTCTGCTGCGGAAAATCGCATAGCATAATTTGGATAAGGTGCCTAAATGCCTTCAAGCCATAAGTTTGATTTTGGAAGTCTCATTTGTTACTGATAACAAAATCACAATCTATACCACAGCTCAAGCTTCAACTCCTAACCCTACATTACTTTCGGCTGATGTCACAGTTGGTGAACCACATTCATTGCAGTGCAAATATCAACACTGTTTTACTGAAGCAGTCACACAAAGAGTCATCAGTTACTTCTCAGCTAGCTACATTTGCTAGTGTGCCACAAAAGTTTTTGCCTGTCAAAAGGGATGGGACTTGTGACCTCGGTGGAAGCAATCTCAAATTGCAAAAGTCGTGGCCTCAGCTGATACATGTTTCAGAACTTGTGTAGACTACTGTGTCTGCATGTCTACCAACCTTGGTTTGTTTGGATGTTTGTTTGTGTGTTTGTTTGTTTTTTTTCTGTCACCTGTCTCTGGCTGTCTCTTAAAAATGTTGTTGGTAACAGACCTACTGTAACAGAAATCAGTTACATAAACTGAACTTAACATCCTTAAGGTCCGCTAGCTGTGTCACATGGTCACGTCCACAACTGTATATCCTACCCACATAGTAGACTGGTCTTACAATTGGCAAATTTCCGAATTCTTCATTTTCAGTTCCCCCTGCCCCGGTCAGTTTGAATTTAAACATGGGTGTACTCTATTACTGTTACATCATCTTAGGCGGCTATGTCAAGTGTAAACTGTACGCAGTGTCATGTTGTATGGTGAACCCTCCATGACCATTCACAGGAATGCCATCTTGTGGTTTCAGGGCAACTCTCCCTTCCTTTTGTCCTAGATTCCCAGGGCCTTTCTTGTTTCGGGCGTTGTTACCAGTGAATATGACAAACTACCTCACCCTAGTTCCACTTGTATGCTCTATCCCATTATTTTCAAGGTGTGGACAATTTCACCCTCTACAGCCTCCTCATTGGTCATTTTTTAGATCAGCACATTCCTTAATATTTATTTAATTTGGTGCGTCACAACTTTAACCAATCAGGGGACTGCATGTTTTCCTATCTCCCTGAGACATGAAAGCTCAGAGCTTGCAAGTTTTGGTCACACTCACATTGGTGCAGCAGACCTCAGACAACAAACACCTGAGTCAATCTGTATAAAGTTAAATTTTAATAATCCTTTTTTTTGCCGGCTGTTAATGGAATCGAATGAAACAACCAATCATCTTGAATAAGAACTAAATCTTCTTCTCATCTATTTATTGATTCCTTGCCGAAGGCAGGCAAGGAATCTATGCGATGGTGATGTCGTGTGTGTATGTGTGTGTTTGTGACACTGCTCGTAATCGCGATATCTCGAGACAGGAATGACCAAAATTTTCATATTTGGTATATAGATTTGTCATGTTGAGAGAAAGAACCCTATTGTTTTTGATGAAGGTCAAAGGTCATGTGAGGTCACCAGAGGTCAAAGTCTGAAAAGCTTGTAATCGTGATATCTCAAGTTAGGAATGACCGACACTTTTTCTTTCGCTTACAGTAGTAAAATGGGACACCAAACGGTGTCCCATTTTAAGGGGCACATTTTCCGCAAGCTCAACCCGATATCCTCGTTTTTTGCATTTCATAGAAGACCATAAAGTATATCATCTACAATGTTGCACATCTGTTTTAAGAGTGCTTCAATTATATTTTCAGTATTATAGAAAATCTGGTTTTGGTGTCCCATTTACACTGGGGAAAAAATGAGCATACTTTGAGCCATAACTTTTATTACTGTAGGAATAATTGTTTTCAAACATTTGACATTTGCACTTTTCCTGTAGCAAAACATAATAAAATTTCTAGTCAGTTATTTAATTATGGAACTGTAAATTTGACCCAAATGTCACAAGTTTACTCCCTCATTTATGGAACCACCCAGATCTGTTTGTAGTATCTTACGAGAACCAGAGTTGAGACATCCTCATACTTTTACAGTATATACTTCTTATACTGACACACATACCCTTACATGTAACGGTGATCTTTCTATTAAGTCTATACATGGAAGTGCTACCGCAGAGGTAGCCTGTACTTCCATGGTCCGTACTAAAACTGTTAAAACATGGAGGTACTTCCACGGAGGTAGTACTTCCATGGTTAAAATCATGTTTGGTTCATATTGTATGAACTACAGTGTGGTGCAGTACACTGGTGATTTCATAATACTGTCTGCTTTTTCTCTGCCATATCAGCCATAGTGTTATGTACAAAACAGTCTCGGGTAAAATGTTTCTTTGCTAACCAAGCTGTGTTTGCCATTAGCAACTTTTATATCACTTCTAGTTTTACAGTGTGGTCTGTGATCAGGATGAATTGTCTATTATAAACAGCACTGTAAATTTCCTATTGTTAACATTTCACCTTTTAACTTTTTATTTGTAATGGAATTATACTTTACTGTGATAACTGCCTCCAGCTTTTCATTTTAGTGGGTCAGACATGGTTGGAAAGAAATTGCCAAGTCATGCCATCAAGAACACAATATATTGTCAGATCAATCACTTTAATCAGATTGTGGCTTGAGTTATTATCCTCTCACGTACAGTAGTAAGGTGCATGATGTTAATGGAGCAGTATCTAATACTATCCTCACATTTTAGTGTTCATTGGTAAACACATGGTTTGTTTATTTTTCAGCACGTGATGACACCGACACCCCTGAAATTATTACTTTATGCACTAGTTATAAGTTATAAGTTTAAACGGTAATTCTTGTTATCCCAGACATTTCCAGTCCTTCTAACTACATGCAATTGTAGATCCTCGATCCTATAACTGCAAGGCCATGCTGCAGGGGGGAGGACCCCACCCTCTTCATGAAAATATCAGAGTAGGGATCCATTTTTAATTGTTCAATTTACCTCTCCCCTATAGGCCTATCTCTCAATCCCCAGAACAGCAATCAATATATCATGTGCCCCCCCAATAAAAACAATCCTGGCTGCAGGCCTGTTTAACTTCAAAATATACATGTGCAGTCACAATCCTACAGTATTTGCCATGTGGTAGCAGGCATAGTGACTACTCTATATTGTGTAATCCAGAGCACTCTCTCTGTGTTCTGCAGAATGTAAAATACCCTCCATCTGTTGAATTTTTGTTTTGATGTCAATCAGAGACAGAAAATTTTCCTACTCCTTACACTCGAAGTGTATGTTGGCCTGATGATAAAATGGCTTTTAGATGGAAGTTGGCTCACTGATTTGAATGTTTGCCTTAGCTTGCATTCCATGCATTAAACCCCTGGCTAGCCATATTGACTCTCTGATATGACCTGTTTACAGTTGTGCTGAAATTCAAATTGATGATTTAAACCTGCCAAAGGTATGCATTTGTCTGGTTTAAAAATTTCTCACTGTATTGTTACCTTAGTAAATGGTATAATGTAAGTCTGTGCCACAAACTTTTTTTGTTCCGCAAACCTATTTTTGGTTGCTTCCTTCTTTTCAGTGTAAACACTTTGAGTCTGGGGTGAACACATTTGTGGTTAGTCTATTAGAACATGATGAATAATATTTAGAAAAGTACTATGAACTTGGAAAATAACCAACATAGGCCTGTATCTCTTTCTTTGCATTTGACTAAGTGGGTCTGGCAGCACATGCATTATGCAAAACTAATACATTTTAGCCACAATTAGCATCAACATTAGAATATGTACAGTATGTTGGTAGTCTTTGTGAATATACTGTAGTTAATAGTCAGTACAGCATTTTACAAAAGTACATTGACCCAGAATTTAATGAACATACAGGTACAGTTGCAACACATGACTCTACTCTCTGAGTTTGCACTGTAAAAATTTTCAACATTTAGTTTACATGTACAGCACTGTACATAATGAGTAATAATTAACATTTCTTTGAACTGAGAATTAAATGAACACATACGTGCAAGAACACGATATTGGCATAGAAACATAACATTCCTTACTTTTTGGGGCTTAAATGTGACTGTGACACATTCATGATTCATTTTTAATGTTATTTGGTGATATGCTGGTCTATACTTCTACATTAAACATGTTTGTCTTTCCTTTTGTATTTTATATCGGATGACTACAAAATGTAACCTTAGTTACAAAGACACCAAAACATGCACCAAATCATATCTGTGCAACAAAAACCTAATCAATAATTTAATACAATGTGAATTGCTTAAAAATATGTTGGAATAAAAATTTGAGATGCTTATAAACTAATTCTTCCCTAACATCTTACAATGGGTGGCTTACCAGGAAAGTTAAAATGCAAATCTAACGTTGGTTACTAGTACACCGAAAGTGGGACAAAATGGTGTCTTATGTAACTAATGTTAGATTTGGTGCATACATGGTCAGGGATGCAGAATGTGAGGATCTTTAGTCAAGAGATATTAAAACATCCTTGCAACTTGTAATATGAACAAATTCACAGTTAAATTAAATCTATTTCAGTCTTTTAACTTTATTTTTGATACCTAATTCTACTTTAGTGTCTTATATGTAACTAAGGAAACATTACAACCAGTTTTTGCGACATACAAAATTGTGTCTTCTAACAAACATGATGCTTCACATTTTGATGATGTCTCCCAGCACATTTATCAACAAATTGCAGCAATTAAATCATTAATCATTCTTATCTTTTGCTTCTGACCCAAATGTCCCCTTTTTGTAAGCCAGTATTTTGTTCTTACACATACAGGGGTATATACACAAGCTTTAGTTGTACTCTGCTGTATACATAGCAAAGTTTACAGAACCAGACCTGCCAACTCTCCTGGCTTTACCGGGAGACTCACAGTTTTTATCCAGGTCTCCCTGCCCCCTGATTTCATGTGCAATTCTCCTGGCTTTTTAGTGTTCCAATGAATTCATTTGTGACATTCTGAAAATAGCCAATTCAGTTGGTACTGTTAGCCTATGGAACCATTAAAAACATGAACATGTTTTGATGGATTTTTTACACCGATGCACGTATCTAGCCCCTGACCATCTCCACTACAATGTATAGGCTATAGATAAATCTGATAAGCCCTTATTTTTAGTGACTGTAGGCAGCCTTTAGTGGGGTCATCACTGTCCATCAGCCATAAATCGTCTTCATTTATTGTCTACGTGAATTTCAAATCTTCATGTTCAGTGAAGTTGAGAAAATTACACTTCAGAGTACAACCATCCATGGAACAAGTTAGGAAGGAAATTTAAAGATTGAAGGTGATGGTGCCAAGTAATGACCGACTAAAATTAGACCATCACAATCTGTCAGGATTGGTCTATAGAGAGTTTTCTTATTTTGCATGTGCCTCACAGCTGTATACTATGCAGGCATATCATACATAGTACTCTGAGGCTACAGTACAACATATCGCTTTATCAGACAATGTTGCCCAGTCTTAAGAAGGCTGTAGGCAAATGTGCTGACATTTTTACAGTATTGTTTTAGTTGAAGATTAGCAACCTCCCAGTTTTTGTACCAGTCTCCTTATTTTGGACTCAGGAAAATGAAAACCTCCCTTATGAAAATTTCCCTACCTGTATTTTGATGTCAGACAAGTTGACATGTTTGCAAGACTGTCTGAGTTTGTGTTGTGAACATTCGAAAAACATAGCTTGTGTGCAAAGTTCCATAGCACTCAATAATGTAACAGTTGGTGTCTCAAGTGGCCTTCATGCATGCAAACAAATGCAAAAACCAATGAAGAAGCTAGTCCTAATCCATTGTTAATACAGATTAAACAGTAGATATTTTTTGCCCACCCAGATGGAGAATTGTGGCTCATATAAATCTATTGTGTTGTGTTTAATGCTAAATGTATAAATTTGTTTTGTTATTTTACATAAAACTCCTTAATTTCCTGAGGAGTGTTATGTGTAGCACACCTGGAAAATCTAAAACTCAAGGCCAGCCTCTGTCAATGGCATAATTTTCCTTTTTCTGTCTGATGGGGAGTCAGTTATAAAGACCTTACATTGTATTTTAGGGCTATGAACGTTTAGCAAAATAACTTAATGTTTAATCCCAAAAATTTGCAGTCGTTTAGCGTTTAATCACAATTATCTTAGTGCCGAAAAAAATTTCAGTAGTGATTGATACTGGATGTAATGCAGAAATAATAATAGTTGTTATGATGCATGGTAAAATCAAATTATTGTGAAACTTTGATGCCTACAAGGTTCAGATATGCCCAGAATGTTCCATATAACAAAAACCAGGGATCATCAGAAAATATAAATGGATAAAAACCTATCAGAAGCAGGTTTTGTGAATAATCGCTTGCAGCTTTGTACTTAATGTTTATTCCACCTGCAATCATTTAGCGATTAATCTCTACATGATCACAGCTCTACTGTATTTGCCTTTTTCTGGTTCATCTATAGGCTACATGATTAGGAATTTGACCACATACAGTAGGCTGTATCCCCACATGGCAGTCAAAGTGTTAATATGAGTTCTTTTGTGGCCCCTATATCCTAGTGAATGTGACTGGCACTCAAAAAACCCTTGGCAGGTTCTTCCTGCTCTTTTTTATTTCTTATTCAATTGCAGACCTTGAATTGCAGTCGTTGTACTGTACAATTCTTAGCAATTACAAATGTGGGAGAGCCTTGGGGCATTTGAACAACTTTACATCCGATGGCTAACCAACTGCACAATTTAGATCAAACTTGGTTTGTTAACATAGGTCATCTCAGGCTGGAAAATGCTTTTGAGTAAAACCCCTCTGGTTCCTAAGCTTTTAACTCATCAAAGTTCAAATGCCACCACTCTTAACCACTCAACCTCGACAGCAGTTCAAAAACAGAGCCTGTGCAAATTAATACCTCCATTTTTGTTAGTGATATTGACATGAAACTAATTATTATTATTAACTTACAAAATTTTACATCATGATTTTCAGGAGAGACAAGAAGACTTTGCCAGGATGGAGAGTGTTGATCAGGGCAAGCCTGTTTGGGAATCGCGCTATGATGTGGAAACAGTTATAGATGCGTTGGAATTTTTTGGTGGATTAGCAGCTAATTTAACAGGTTAGATTTGATTTGAATTGCACCAGTGCAATAGATCCTTAAGTATATTTTAGTCTAACCTACCTCCTATCACCCTATGCATAACTTACATATGGATATAAATGGTATACATAGGGTGACAGGAGGTAGTTATCGTCCCTCACAGACTCCCAAACCAGGTAGTTTTGGGGATTTAATGGCCCAGTTCTCTCACCCCAAACAGTACCAATTCTCCTAACCTTCTTACTCAAACCCCTCCCACAATAGTCTGAAATTCATCCTTATCCAGTCACAATCTTAGTTATTGCTTCAGGGTGAGTATAGGAAAACTCGATGTGTATAATCAAACCACTCTCAGTATAGTTCATGCTGTGTAATATAAGCTCATGGTAATCTGCATTGTTTGAATTAACAGTAAATCAAAAAGCTGGGCCAATGGAGAGTTTCTATACCCCCTTCATTAAGTGTAGTTTAGGAAGAGGGGATTGGCCCTTTAATCTGCATTGAACATGGCCAAATGAAAGAGACTATCAGAGGTTTTTCTTTTTTTTTCCTTTTCTTTACGGTTTTTGATTCCTTGTCAAAGGCAGGTAAGGATTCTGTGCAAAGGTGATGTTTTGTATGCATCAGTGTGTGCACATGAAGCTACCATCTGATCCAATTTATCAAAAGAATTTTGTTTTCTTTTACATTTCCCTAGGTGATCACATTCAACTCCCTGGAGGATCGTTTGGTATGGTCAGACGTGAGCCATTGGGGGTTTGTGTTGGTATCGGACCCTGGAACTATCCCCTACAAATGGCTGGATGGAAATCAGCCCCAGCTCTGGCTTGTGGCAACACTATGGTATACAAACCATCACAGTTTACCCCCATTACCACAGTGATGCTTGCAGAACTTTTCATTGGTATGTTACAGAGGAAAGGAAAGCTCACGTTTTTGTTTGCCATGATTATCGATATATGATATGCTTATTTGAAAAGCAGCCAAAATCTTATCTTTGTGTGAAAGTTTGAAGAATTACTTTCAAGTTGCCTGAATTTTATTGTTTCATTTCATTTGTTTTTTCACATCATCGTTTTACGAGCCTCAATATAAACAATGTTGATTAATTTAATAAACTTAGTCCATAATGATGTGAAGGAAGTAGAACAAAAAATTTTCACAGGTTTGTCAAAGTGCTCCACTCCCCCAAGTGAAACAGAAGAAGTTAAAACTAAAATAAAAATATTAACAGATATGTCACTTACCCCCTCCCCCTTCCCACCTGTTCCCCATTTCATCTCTTCGCATTTTTAGAATATTTACCCAGGCATTTATTCCAAAATATCCAAGTGTAAAGGTCATTCAGAATGCATTGAATATTACCAAACTGCATATGGTGGTCCTTCAGGAAGTAAATTTCTGGAGAGACTATGAACAATTACCTGAAACCCTGCTTTTGTTTTGCATTTCACAGAAAGTGGTGTGCCAAAGGGTGTCTTCAATGTGGTTCAAGGTGAAGGTCAAACTGGTCAATTACTAACCACCCACCCTGGGGTTGATAAGGTTTCTTTCACTGGCAGTGTGCCAACTGGTAAAAAGGTAAAATTGTTAACTTCTTGACCTGTTGCAGTGAAGTCATGTGTTGTTGTTTTGGGTGCAATTCAACTGCTTGATCATGTGATCAGAGCATCGAACTTGTATCTGGAAGGTGTGAGGTATTACTCCTGGACTGGTCATACCAAAGACTTCAGAAATTAAACTACATTGTGCTTGGTGCTCATTGCAGACAGTAGGGAAAACAAGCCAGTGAGCCACGACCTAATAAAGGCTGTGACTGGGTAGAATTAAACCAGTTGGTTTTAGAAACTGGGTCATTAAACTCCATCTAACAATAATATCTTTTGAAGATTTTTTTTCAGTGAGCATCACATGTGGATGGTCATGCAAAGAATGATGTGGTATTTTAAAGCCCCATCCACACTATGCGATGCGATCATCTTGCCGTGGGGAGCGATTGACGGCTATCTAGTTTTAAGAGCATAGTGTCCACATCATGCAACAAGTTGCAGGTGGATGAATCGATTTGCGCAAAATTCTAACCTTTACAATACTCTTTTGTTCTTACCTTGAAGAGACAGGAATATGTTCTATTTCGATTCACTGAGCTTAGGAGGCTTCGTTTCAGAAGTCTGTAACTGTTGTCAGTTGCACGTTTGTTTCATGCGACCGGACATGTTCGGTGGCATGAAACTGGGTTGAACGTTTGCTTGCAACTGGTTGCAGAGCATGGAATAATTTAGCATTCAAATTTTGCATAGCAGTTTTGAAAATTTTTGAGGTCTTTCACACATTGTTAGCTCAACCCACTAATAGTGGGTAGAGCTTATGTTATACTGTATATTGGGTCAAAATGTCTGTCTCCCACTTTAAAAAGTTTCACTGCCTTAAAATCTGGTCAGATTTGTCTGATTTTTCCAGTGGAGGATTGGCATTAGCATGGCAACAGGTCTATCATTTTTGGAGTGGTTTGGTGTAAAGAGTTTGGAGAAATCATTACTTTTCTGTATTTTCCCCTCAAATGTCTCAGACGGTTACATAATCAAGATAGCCTGCAAAGCAGTCATTTATTTGTCAGCTAATTACTTATCCTTCAGTAATTTTGATATCTATTACCAAGGAGCTGCTATGACACAGGTCTCTCTTTGCTGTGTGAGGACACTTCCACACTGTGTGGTCACTGTAATGCTGTTTGGCTCGTCACCAAGTTTGTTTATCTGGTCAAGCTGGAGTAAAAGTGGCTGTATGATACCTGTTACAATTTGGAATAATGTCAACTTGAATGGACCAGAAGTACTTCCATGAATGGACACGAATCAGCAGTATCAGCCTTCAGATGAATTGTGCATTGAAGTTTCTTCCAGTACTTCATTTTTTGTGTACAAATGTCACCGAGGGGTGAACTTGGGAGGTGGAAGGAAGAGGAAAACATATGGAAATGGTGGGAAGGGAGAGAGGGATTGAGGAAGGAGGGGGAATTGAGGGAGGGGGAGGAAAAATATTTGGGTATCTTATCTTTCCTTATTCCTTATCCCACTGTCTTGCACAAACTGGTCATTTGTACTATGACTTATTGTAAGTTTCTAATTCCTGCCTCCATAGTCAGCACCATCTTAAAGGGTACCTCAAGTAAGAAAAAAAAAAGAACATAAATCTTTATATGTATAAAAGCATGAAAAATAGGAGCTTACAGACCAATCTCATCGTCATAGGGCATTCCTGAGCTGAGTATAAAATGTTGTTCATTTACTTACTTTATAATGGTACATAGGACAATAATTTGTGATGTCATTGTTAAACTGTAAGTTAAAATTACTCTGTCTCTCTCTGTTTTTCTGCACCTTATACCAAGAGGTGTGATAGCACCCCTACTCTAGTATGCAGTAATGTTATTAATTTAGTCCTCTCTGTACAACATGCCATGGAAGTTAACAGGAGTGTTCAGGTCATAAAAATATTTTTTAAATTTCAAAGAAAACAAAATATATTTTGTGAATTTTACAACTAGAAAGTCACAGCTTTCAGTATTGAGCAATAGATCAATTTGTTTCAAGTGAATAAGCTTCAACATTTTATGTCTCAGCTTAGTTACGTCCTGGGAGCTGGACTGATAGCATTCACTTTACATGCTCTTTTAATAAGATATTTTTGAGTGAAATATTTGACTTAAGGTACCCTGTTAAAGGATGAACTAGCTATGTAGAGATTTATCCCTGAAACAGTTCAACTGCTAAGTGAACAGTGTTCACATGCTGGTCTGCCCACCTGGGGTTGTCTGAGTATGTGTTAAGTGTACACAATAAATTTATTCAAGATAAATTTAAAAAAAAAAAAAAACACAGATGATATTAGAAGGGTTGAGCGACAGTAGCTTTGCTACTCTGGTTTGTGAAAATGCAATTGCTACACAATTTTTCATTTGTGTAGCAACTTGACCTGTTCGTGTAGTAAATTGCGATGTGATACTGGATACATTATTCCCTGGAGCATGCCACACTTTGCAATGCATCGGAACAATTTCGTTGCAATGAGTTGCATCGCACCGAGTCACAAAGTGTGGACGGGGCTTAATATATATGGAGCAAAACATGTTTAAAAGAGAACTTATAACGATGAATACAGACTACAGTCAACATGTGGATCCTTTATTCCTTAAATCATCTCTTTTTCATGAAAGGTCATGGCAGACTGTGCATCAGGTATTAAACATGTAACTCTTGAACTCGGAGGCAAATCACCTCTCCTTATATTCGCTGATGCAGACATGGAGAATGCTGTGAAAGGAGCTATGATGGCCAACTTTCTTACTCAAGGAGAGGTAAGCATTCATATTTTGTTCTCTGTCTTGGAACATTTTGCAACTATTTAGTTTTATTATCTAAATTATATTTAGGAGTATAACATTAATGTCATTGCTTTCATGTAAGTGTTTCTAAAGCCTGCAGAATACTATCCAGTTTCACACTTTTCATTTATATTAGGCTCTTTTTGGATAAAGGAAAACTGGATTGATTGTATCACTGATGAGTAATGGATGTGAAAAAGGGAATAAAAGTGAAACACTGTGTGTACCATACCACTTACCACTGAAAAATTCATGCCGCTTACCACAGTTTGAAATCCCCTGCCTTTACACTTAAGTGGCTTTTAACAAGAAAGTAAAGTTACACCAAACATCATCTCCTCTCTCAAAATTACACATTTTTTGTGAGGGATTCCTGATGCAAATTAATCTCTTAAATGTTCTATTCCAATTGTAAATTTGTCTCAATGGGGTTTTTCCTCTGAGGAAATTTATACATCAGTGCCCAAATCGCCTAGGAAATTCAGGGAGGGGCTTTTGTAAATGAATTCATATTTACCTTTAAAATACCTTAGAAGGTGATTAAGAACATAGTCATCACAAGTAAGAGGTAAAGCAAGCAGTTATCCTCCTTGAATATAAAAAATAAGCAAACAAAAAGATTGTCACATGCCCAAAACATGCATTCCTGTATAAGTATGGCTGTCTATGGTTAACCCATATTAGGGTGACTGCACTTTACCTTTAAGCTAAATTTGTGAAGTATTTTTCCCATCTCTCCAATAAGACTGTGTTTTTACCTTGACTTATGCCAAGTCTTTTCGTAATCTGTGCATGTGTTGATAATGTGTTGGCATTAAATAATGGTTTCATTTGTGAGCTTTACTTGCCACTAAATTTTTCAATGTAAGAAGGCAACTAAGAATTTTGTGTACTTATATTTAAAAAAAAAAATATGTGTATATTTTGTTGGTTTCTTTCTTAGGTGTGCTGCAATGGTACCAGAGTTTTTGTGGAAAGAAGCATCAAAGATGAATTCGTGCAAAAACTTGTCACTAAAACCAAAAGTATGAAGATAGGTGACCCTCTCAATGATGACACTATGATGGGAGCAGTAATTAACAAAGCACACATGGACAAGGTTCTAAACTACATTGAAGGAGCTAAGAAACAGGTATAAACTGTAACTTTTAATTTGCTGAGAGATTTTCATTTTATTGGACTGGAGCAGATGCACCTTATATAACAAGAAATTTCCTATCTGGGTAATGATAGCACTAATCCCTATTGCAGAGCTGCCAACCATTCTGTTTTTGCCAGAATAATTATGTTTTTTGAACAAAAAAGTAGCATTCTGTTTTTTATTGTCAAATTGTTTTTTTTTTTATTTTTCTTCAAAGTTTTGAATTATAAGCTCATTTAACATGTATAGTGATATGCATTGATAAGTTTGCAGTTTGCACTTCTAAGTTCTGCATAATAAGCCATACGTGTCCTGCACATATGATATGTGTACTTCACTGCAGATGCCAGATAGCACCCACAGTACTTGCATTCCTCACAAGTGGAGTAAATTTACTCAGTTTCCCCAGACCCCATTATTGTGACCTTGGTACAGATTGCACAACTTGTCAATAAAATACTATGTTGTGCAGTTATTGTACAAGTTTGTAAGTTTTGTTTTGTAAGATTCAGGGTTTTTTGCCATTTGAGTTCCATTCTTTGGTTTGACAAGGTTGGCAGCTCTGCTATTAAACCCTGACAAAGAATACAATCCATACAATGACAACAGCAAATCAAGGAATTCCTTGTTAAACATATTAGCAGGAGTCAGGTGTCCATTGGCAAGGATAGTAGTGTCTCCCCAATGGTATTACTACACAGAAATGTATGGAACACTAGCAGTGGTTTACAAACTTTTGGCTTGTGCAAAGTATCCAATGGAAACACGAATTGAATATGTGGTTCCACAAGTGCAGTGATGGGTTCCATATGACCACCAAAATGTGTGACATGGTCACCAGTTAGGGAACCACTGCACCCAGAGACAATTGAATTCTTGCCTACTCTACTCTAGGTGCTAAAGTACCCTTGTGGAGAATTGTTTACTACAACATTGTAGATGTCAACTGAAGAATAAACAAGCTTACAAAGAAAGTATGAAACTCAAAGTTCCTGTTTGTCACAATACTTGGACCTCAGCATAAGCAATGGGGTAGGGAAAACAAACCAGTGAATTACAACTGGAGAAAAAGGTCGGTTCAGCCAGACCTAAACGGATTGGCTAGAAACTGAGCCATAAACCTTGAAAAACTAATTAACTTATTACAAAATTTCTTGTAAGCTTGAGAGAGAACTCAAAGGCAGATCTTTCAGTACACAAAAAATGATGAGATTGTACATTTTTTCAGCAGAAATTAATGTTTTGCTGTTGTCACAAATCCAAGGAAGGCTGGTCGAACGCTTATTCTTTTCTTCAGACAGTAGTTGTAATGTACCATATTATAACTGCCCAGCCTGTTATTCAGATTACCGTCAAAAGGATTGCAAACTATAGGGATGTTTGGAATAGGTACTTGGGAAACTAAAGTAGAAAGTGTGATAAGACTTTCAGTACTGGAGGGAGATTGAGATGTTCAAAGTTTTACCTTTAAAGCTTATTTACAATTGAGTGTGTAATGTACATGAGTATTTCATTTGTCTTTGAAGATTCTAAAGGAGATTTAATTTGGAGTGTGTAGTCAACGTGTTGTATTTGTAGTTGTTGTTTCATCACCCATATCCTCGGTTTACAATTGTTGACCAAGTATGCTTTGTTTAACATCAACACCACTTTGATATTTTAGCGATGAGCTGTTCAGTTCAAAAAGTGTTTACAGAGGTGAATGTGTTATTCTCTTGTGTGGTAACTATACTAATTGGGGTCACCATCTGATGCTGTTACCTGAAATTGAGTTGCATGAAGAAAAGGCTGGGAATTGACGGTAACTAATGTGGAAGAATTTCACCTTCTGGGATGAAGTCTGTCATTTCAGTCCATTCAAGGCCTCCCCCCCCCCCCCCTTACACTGTCAACTTTTCGTCAATTACTTAATGTCAATTAATTGAAGTTCCTCAGCTGTGATCAATTTTTTTTTTCAGCTTCGAGGCAATGATCATTCTGATCAAAATCTTTAAAATGAAAGGATCTATCAAAATTTACTTCTTGCCTTAGGGAATACTCCAAACCAAAAAAAGAGCAAGAAATGGTCCAAGAAATTTACGAACTGTCAATCAAAGGAGTTTGAACCCTAAGTAGTTGCTTCAATGAAATTGTTTTAATTTATTCCCTGTCAATGTCCCCCTACACATATTCTGGTCAATTGTTTGATATCAATTAATTGATGAAAAAATTGGTTTTGTATGGGGAACCTTTGTCACAAATAACATGGTTCATTGTCATGTGACTAATTATTTCAGTGGAGCAATGTTGTGTCAGGTTAACATTGCACTACACTGGCAGACAGAAAAATTTCATCATAACTTTAATATTAAATCATTCAGCCTCACCAACCAACTCTTCTAAATGTCATAACCCCTCCCCCCCCCAAAAAAAAAAATAAATGAATAAATAAAAACACAGGCAAGAGTAATGGAGGTTAAATCAACTTTTAGTTAGCTATAAAGAATTGAAATTCTTTATGTAACAACTCACTTTAAAAAAATAAATACCCAAGCTACTTTGCTTTAAGTTGCCTAGCTATCACTCTTTTCTATGAATTTTGTTTAATATTTTGGAAACGATGTCTGTGATTTATGTCAAGTATATACATGGTAGTATAAATAAGTCAAGCAGGTAGTGAAGTCAGTCACTAGTGGAGTGTGTCAGCCTAAAATTGTTCTATAGTTTACATGCAATTCCACAGCCTCATGTTGATTGAAATTGAGGGAATCAAGAGGTATTTTAGTGTACAACCATCCTTTATGAGTGTAAGCCAAGAATGAGAAAGATTAAAGCTGATGGACCACAGTTATGGCCAACTAAATCAGACCATCATTTGGCTGCTGTGATATGTATATATTATGAATTTGTTGGTTTTCCTGATCGTGGTGACTCCCAAACCATAACCACAGTCATCTTTAAGGGTGGTTAAGTTAAGGCCCTGTCACACTATGCAGGGCAAGCACTGCATTCAAGTTCGGGGTGACAATTTTTGCTGCCCGCAGGTCACCGCATTTAGCACGGACCTGACAGTATCTCGCCCGGATCTTGTCCGTACTTGCCCGCAGGTGCGCACGCAAGTCCGAGTTGCCAGCAGCCAAGTTTTGAACATGCTCAAAACTTGTTCCGGGTCAGTTGTGTGAGTTTGCCAGCAGAGGTTCTCGCAGAACACCTGTAGGACAACTACGGGTTATATACGCAAGTTCCACGTAAAACCCACCCAAATCTTGACTTGCCCGCAGAACTTTTCCTGTGTGAAACAAAATTCTTGCCCGCAACAAGCCGGTAGAGCCTGCCCGGAATAGTGTGACAGGGCCTTTAAATAAGAGTACTCAGCCCTGAATGGTAGTGACTATTTTTCAGGTTTGACAAGGGCCGAGTCATTTATCTAACTGGCTGTTATGGCCAAGTTACTTTTGTATTTCCTTTGCCCATCTGCCCATACTGGCTGGCTAGATATATGACTCTCCCCTAAACTGTAGCAGTACTGAAGAATTTACCTCATTTCTTCCACTTTATTTAGGGGGCAACTGTTCTTTGTGGTGGTGAAGTGTTTACCCCTGAAGATCCAGCTCTCAAAGGAGGCTGCTTTATGACTCCCTGTATCTTGGACAATGTTCAAGATGATATGACTGTTGCCAAGGAGGAAATCTTTGGTCCAGTCTTATCTCTGATGACCTTTGACACAGAAGAGGAAGCCATAACCAGAGCAAATGCTTCAGAGTTTGGACTTGCTTCAGGATTATTCACAAAGTAGGTCATTCATTTTTATCAACCACTGCTAGTGAAGGGAGGGGTTGTGAAGTATGGACACCATACATTCCCCACTTGTAGTAAGGAGTGACCAAGGGGAAAACTTAACCATATGTGAACTTGTAAGATAAATGGCTTCATATTTATGTTCCTATCTATATTACACTCTATTTGACTCACTCTCATGTTGGTGTGGCGTTAAACCCCCATCTACTTGACTGCAGGTATGTGGATGGTTGTGCAGGGGTCAAGAGAGCTATAAATGTAGCAGAGGGCATATAAAGTGGTTTCATGATTGAAATATTCAAAAAGGTTGATATTGCACCTTTTTTGGAGGGGGTGGCTCATGGTGTTATTTAGTCTTGGTCAAGACGTTATTACACCTTTCCTACCAGAACTCAAATAGAGGACGGGCTTTAAATTGACTGTTTTGCAGATAAGTTACCTTCAGAAATAACGTCTTGGAGATTTTGGCAAATTAGGGGCGTTTCCATATGTTAATGAGACAGGTTATAAACATGGATATTCATCACTTGACCAAACGCTGTCGGGGAATTCCCTGTGATCGGACTTGCGCCAAAGTATCGTACATAATTTTTGAGACTCGGATTTGCAACATAATATTTAGTTTCTTAGTCGGTGGAGATAAACTAGTCAGAATAATACCAACTGCAGTTTTGTGAAAACATCCTTGGAGATGCTTAGCTATCTTTCAAAGAAACACTTCCTCAGTTTGTAATTGCTCTAACATCAGTCTGTCTAGCCTTCATCATTATCAATATCAGTGTTCGTAAGCGTAGGCTAGTCAGTCATTGTACATGCATATGGCTGCTTTTCAATAACGTTTTCATGTTATTTCAATGAAGACTGCTATAGCCTAAGTGTAATATGTCCCAGGCTCCCAGCCTTGTTCAATACATCCCTAGTACTATAGTACTATGAGTGAGAAAGCCAACATTCATGCTTCAGAACCGTAGCCTCAGTGCTGCACAGGATGACATCCACTGGCTGGGATGTTCAAAACCTAGGAAAGGATCATGCAGATGATAACGGAAGCCTCGAAGGTAAGTTCTAGGGGAGTATACATTTCATTGTAACAGCTAGTATTGTAGTATTAAATCAGGGGGGACCAGATGTTCCCAGGGTTCCATGTTCCCAGGGTTCGATGATTCATGATTCAATTGTTTCAGTAAAAAGGTTTGTTTATTCCCGTTGTTCCCAGTCAAACTTGCTCATTGTAAGACCTGGTCAGCCTGGGTTTAATCTGTCGGTTGAAGAGAATCAGGGGAACCTTGAAGGAGGGTAAAATCACCCCTTTCCTTTGAATAAAAAATAACATAACATAATTTAACAGATTAAAGGGCAGAGGAGGGCTAAAGCCCCATAAGTAAGTTAGATGGAGTTTTACGGCCCAGTTTCCAACCAACTTGTTTAAGTAGGGTCAAGCCCGCCATGGCCTTTTTTTGATTGGACTGTAGTCCTAACCCTAAAATCAAGAAGCTAAACCCAGTGACTACCTAAACTACTGTAGTTTAATTCATATATTCTACGACAGACAATGATGGAAGAAGAACTTGTCCAATATTGTTAATAAAGACAAAAATATCAGTATTGTGGTTTAAGAGGACACCCATGTAGCAAATTGTTGGAATTTACATGAATAAATAGCCTTCAACCAACCCTTCAGGTAATATACATCTTTTATAGGTTAGGGACTTGAAGTAAGCCTTTGCCCCAGAACTAACTTATAACTTTGGCTACCAAGGGCAGCATCAATTTGGACAAGCCCAGGGCTTGTTAGTTAAAAATAGAAAATGTATTCAGATTATTGTAAACCTACTGCATATCTGCATTCTGCACATACTGTATAGTGTATAGGCTATGTATCATCTATTCATCTTGCTGATGTGGTTATTATACTGTCAAATAGTGAGACATTAACTTCTTTCATTTTCTCTCTTTGTACAGTACCCAAATCTGTGAACCATTGAATGCACATCTTCAAGTAGTAGCTACTGCAGTAGAGCCATGAACACTTATCAGAACAACAGGCACTAGAGAAGTAAAATCTTTCTTCCACACAAGTGGCACCAGTCATTTGGGTGATGTATAGACAAAGTTGGATCAAGTGATTGTCTGGTTTTAGTCGGGCAAAACTGGGGTAAATGACCTTCTTTAAAGACCTGTTCTAATTGATCCCAATCATTGAAGTGTCACAAACATTTGCACAAAGTGGTACTTCATGCAGTTTATTAGCCCGCATGATGTGTTTACTGTTAAACTTCCTGAAGAAAGGGCAACTGCAGTGCTGTAATTCAGAACTCACATCTTGAACACGAGTAGAAGTTGGTGGATTGGCTGATATACATATCACTGCCCAGGATGAAGTGAAAAGTTGGGGTGCATACATACCTCAACAGCCAACAGGTATGAAAAATGTCAACAAGAACATTGTAAGAAATATTGACAGGAGGAGATGCTTCCAACCTTAGCTCGAACAAACTGAACAGTATGTGTAGCTGTAGTAATGTGCGCTTCACTGTAAAATAACAAGTTAATATGGTCATGTAGGGATGTTATACTAGTAAAATATCTCAAGGAATTGGACATTGTTGTGAAGTCTACTGTTTTTCTGGAGACAGAACTTTTAAGCTTTTAATGTTATTGAGCTAGTAATTGAAAGCTCTGATATCCTGAATAGAATAATGCTGTGTACACTTCATATTCTGAAGATAAAACCTTGAAGACATGAACTGAAAAAAAATAGCTACAGCCTTATCACAGAAACACCATTACACATGAAGATGCTTTGCCAGTATGTGACATATTGTTTGTAACATGCCAGACAGATGTGTTTGTAAATTGATATTGATTTGGCTTCACTGGTTTGGAGCTGTTACTTTATTGGCTTAGAAAGTGCAAACCCTTAGCAGCATGTCTTGTGGGTTGCAAAAGTCAAGCCATATGAAGGGATGAAGGGTAAAGGTGCACTGGTGCACTGATCTTGAAGTATATAGAGCACCTGACATAAAGGACAATTCCTGGTTTTGGCATATATGTATACAGTTGTAAGTCATATACACAGTATGTTGCAACAAAGCCATTTTTGAGGCAGATGCATCCAGTTATCTTGTCCTTTTTTGTTACTGAAGAAAATGTCATGCATTGAGAGATCAACATCTTTATGATGTGATGTGAATTGTACAAACTAACTCTATACTGAAAACCTGGCTCATTAAACTTTACAGTAGGACAGATAAGTATAGGCACCGAGCAGTGTAAGAATACCGTCAACTTGATGATCATGTGGTACAAGTGTCAGAGAGTGAGACATTGTCGGAAAACCTTTCTTGACCTCCTTTAACAATTTGACACTTAAAATGGATTTTCTCAGTTCAATTCGTATACAATACTGTATAGTGGCATGTGTACTAAATGCATTGCAACTACATTTACTTACAGGCTTACTTGCAGCTTTTTTTAAAATATGTTTGATTGTTGAAATGTTGTAGTATTCAGAAAAGTCACAGTTTTCTTTCTATTTTCCTTATTAGCACAGTCTGTTCATTTTCTTCTTTGGTTTCTATTCATGATACTTGCAGGTTACATAGCTTTGATCAACAACCTGATCATTTTTTTCTTTTCCTTTTTTCTTCTCTGAGGGTTCATATCACATATGGCAATCTTTTGAACGTAGCCTAATTTGGTTGATGAGAAGTGTACATAAGAAATAAATTCAACTGAAATAAAAAACAATGTGATTTGTCTCACTGTATCCCCAAGTTGGATCATATCTATGGTAAAAACTGAGAGGGGTGGATTCAGTCCTTGGCTTTTAGACCTAAAAGGAATCACAGGAAAGAAATCATTGCAAGGATGAATTTGGAAGTATAAGTGTGAAATACAGTTGTACTTTGTTCTTTAGCCTTCCCCACCCTATTCTCCAAAACTACACCTGCCTATAGTTAACCTTCAAGACAGTAGTACCCCACATTCCATTCAAAGTGAAATTGCTTGAGGCCACTGATATTTTGACACACACACAGTTGCCAGTGTGTGTGAAATTGAGCACTTACTAGTGCAAGGAACAAAACAGCTTGGTTTTCATGGCACTGGCTCCTCAAGAATTGCCAGTTGCAAATAAATCAGATTATCAAAAGTTGAAGTAATTGGTATAAATACTAATGATTCATGGAAGAATTGCTTGGTGACTTTTTGCCAATCAATTCACTAACAACACTATTTTGTCCCTTCAACTGCATTCTATACTGTATGATGCAGTCAATGGGAGTGTAGCAATTCAGCAATATCCATAATGTTTTCATGGCAGTCAAAACCACTGGTCAGAAATGCAGTCCAGCCTACCATTCAGACTGCCTTTAGAACCATAGAAACTTTTGTCATATGTAATGAGGGTTGGGATTAAAGCCCCTGCAAAATTTCACACCCATTAGATAAAGGTAACTACCATGATACACTTTGGAATGTTTCACCCCTGATTTTTTTTTTTTTTTTTTTATTTGCCCCATAGATTTATACTAAGTCCCCCAACTTTGAACAGTAGGCCTATGTCGAGGGAGTGTGGCCTGGCCAAGTCAGATAAAAAACTCATGTCTATGTACATTGAACTCATGATGAAGGGTACCAAACCACCAAGACATCATTAGATCAGACTTGGCTTGTAAAAAAGTTATCCACTGTTTAGAAACACAGGCATTGGTAACCTAGGACCATGGTATTTCAAGGGCACCCCCACACTCCAGCCAAATTTAATTGGATCGGCACCATAAATTTTAATGTCTAAATTCTATAATCTTGCACAACAACCCCCTCCTTGGGTAAGTTCTTTATGTGCATAGGATTCAACTGCAATTCTGATACAGACCTACATTTAGTGAACATATGAAGCCAGGCCGGCCACCCCACTGCCTGTTAAATTGATGATGGGATGAGCTTCTAAACCTAATTTGATTGTAAGGATGGCTTGTGGTGTTCAGTGTTTGAGCCTTTTTAATTGTACCCTTCCCATAGCAGTGATGGCTCATCATGTGAATGGAAATTAGCTGTAACCCAGGTAACATATGGAACCCTTATGGGTCCCATATTTTTTGGCACATATGAGGCTCATGTGATTTTGAACCCAGGATTAGGAAGAAGCCCATATGGACTAGCCTGGCCACATATGACACCCATATGGGATATTTCTGGGGCCCGCGGCAGCCATGTAAAGGATATTGATGTGTGGGGATATGGGCCAGACATATTCCCCATGTGGACTACTGGGCCAAATGGGGATCTTACTAATTAAATCTTGGTGCAAAATTAAATGGGCCCCATTTGGGGCCACAAGCAAATTTTTAAGTGGGCAGCCAATCACCAAAGCGGCCCAATGTACAACGATATGGCAATGTAAGGCAGCCAAAAATGCTTACGGCAGAAAAAGTGGGGGAGTCCCCTAGCACACGTCTCCTTGGTCCCTGCATATGAGTTTAGGCACATGGAACTCATCAAGGGTTTGCTACCTGGGAAGCCTGCCCAGCTGAACTTGCCTGTTACACGACCAATTTCCCAAGTTGAAAGTGAACTCCCCATACCCCTCCCATGCGCCCATCCTCCCATGTACAATTGTTCTGCTGGCTCAGTAAAGGCTTATCTCGTTCTTATCCAGGCTGACAGGATTTCCCCTTTATTTTATCTCTCCCTATCGTTGGATGAAAAGGTTCATTTTGCACCATACAACTAACCAGCGAATAAACCCTGGTAGCAAACAAATTCCTCAGAGTTCACTATCGGCCACATTCATCGCACTCGTTTTACATTATACAGTATAGTAATACAGTGGATACATTGAATAGCGGCTACATTGTACAGATATTGTAAACAGCCCAACGTTTGTTGTTGCAGTACATTACTGTGCTGTACATGTATATTATTGCACTGTATATATTACACACTATAAGCAACCTAATTTGGTCGTTACAGAGGCCAGTCAATATAGATATGCATATTCATATCTTTGTGTCACATGCCCTGAGCTTCAATTTCTGGTTGGGTCCCTTCACTTTTGAAAGGAAAATGCTCAGAAAATAAAGGGAAAGTTAAAATTGCCTTGCCAAAATCTCCAAGACCGTAATACAGAGCTGAGAATTTCTGAAGCATTAGAGGGCGTACTCAAAAAAGTAGCAGATGTTTTAGTATAACTAGTGTTACTGTCTTGACCAAGACTAGGTGTTATTAGGAATGAGATTCCTTGTTCTTTTTCAGTGTTTCTTTTGCAGTTTTACTATCTGAAATTTCTATGAATAATAGTGTATTTTTTCAAAGCTATAGTTAACTCCATACTATAAAATGACCGTTTGTTTCTTTTAAAAGCGACCTCAAGAGAGCCCATCGTCTGGCAGCCCAACTTGAAGCTGGCTATGTATGGATCAACAATTTTAATCTTAATCCAGTGGGACTGCCATTTGGAGGTTTCAAGCACTCTGGAATTGGACGAGAGAATGCAGCTGAATCAATAAACCATTTCTCCCAGCTCAAGAGTGTCTACGTTGAGATGGGGGATGTTGACTGTCCTTACTAAAAGCTCACCAAAATTTACTGAAAATGGCACATACTCTGAGGTAACAGCATTTTTGCATGCAGAGATACAAAGTAAACAGTGTGAGCCTGATGCTTGGCTGGACCTTACTAATTGGGAATCATAGGAAACCAGCATGGTCTGGTGTTGCAATTAAATGTAAGAATACTCCTGCCTTGCCAAAAATATGAATCTTTAACTGATCACAATGTAATTGTGATCTTTGTTAATTCTTTTTGTATCAAAAGGATACAAAATATATTTTCTGTGTATTCATATGATCATTTGGAAGGAAGCAGGGATAAAATCTGAAGCATGGAATCAGAAGTGTAAATATTCCAAAATTCCTAGTTGTTCACAATATGGAGGCAGTCCTACAGTGTGTTCCATCCCTCTCCTTCTGTCGTCTCTGTATTCCAAGACACCCATGTCAAGGTGTGTATTAAAAGAAGGGACATGTTAGGGTTTAATTACAGTGAGAGCTATGTGGTTTGATTGGAATGCAAAGTTGGAACCCATGACACTCATTACTATTATTTTATTATCAAAACAACTTACTCTCAGGGGACTCAGTGAATCTAGGCCAAAATAGAAGACTGGAAAATCACTGCTGCAGGAGTGAGTCTTATACCACCATATCTAATCACAACTGCAAATTAATCCTTTGTTCCAGTATTCTAAAAAGAAGCAAAACTCTAGTTTTGCCAAATATCTTCTTTTTTTTTATTTGATATTTTACATTTGAACAGGTTAGTTGCTCATTATTCTTTGAATATTAAGCAGTGAAACAATAAACACACATAAGTGCCTTTAAATCTTAAAATACTTCATTTTAGCTGCCATCATTCCAAGGAATGAATTTTCTGGGCTAAAAGTTATGCCACAATATTTTAAAGCCACATTTTTGGGATAATTGTGGTAATGTACATCATTGTATAGTAAAAGGTTTTATCAAACTGGCTGAAAGTCTGCACAATCGTATTATTTGTAAGAAAATATCTTCTTTTAAATGCTGTATCAGTATCAACTGTTTATATGTTGCATTAGAGGTCAATGACAAGTTGGAAACATTAACTGAACCCTTGGCAAGGTGATTTTCCCCTCTGATTTTGATGCTACAGTAACATTACTGTCGATGTCCGAAAAGGCGTCTGGCAGGACCTAAATCGGCCTGACATCGGCAGGCGCCCTGCAGATGATCGGCCGACGAAGTTGCCTCGCTGGCGGATTTTTAGGCATCGGGCTGCGCCCGGTGTATAAGTTCAGTTGAGTTGCCAACATCGGTGGGACATCAGCGCCGGTGGATACATCGGAAAAAATATGTATATCGGCGGGCACCCGACTGGATCCTGCGAGCGCCCCGGGCAGGGCACTGCCAGGGACTGGCAGATGAGTTAAATCACGTGGGTGCTGGCCGATGTCCCGTCGGACATCTGAGGATGCCCTGCCGGTGTTCAGCGGGTGACCTGCAGACGTCCTAAAGGACACCGGACGGAGCCCAGCGAAATTGATGGAGAAACCATTGGCTGGTCACCTGGCAGTGCCCGAGCAGCGACCGGAGCAATGTGACCACATGAAAGGTGTCGGTGAGATTTGGTGAAAATCCCCCAGCGCCTGGCCGATGTCAGATATCGGCTGATTTCTACTCATGGGCTGGCGCCTGGCGGTAATGTGACTGAGGCATCATTGGGTGAAAATTCCCTGCCTCTGTTTGACTCTGCATTTCACTTGCCCCTTTGATCTCAAGGTTAGATGGCTTTCAAATTAAAATCTTATGGTGCCCCTTTGTGTGAAGAAAGCCTTGTTCAAAATGTTATCAAGGACATCTATTCTTTGTTTATTAAACTCGTGATTCAAAGTTTAATTACATTACAAATTGAATCTGACATGGATAAATTTACACATCCTGTTGAAATGGTCTTTTCAAAAGGTTAATCTCTCTTAAAATTACAAAAAGTGCTTATAAAGATTGTCAGTATTAATCTACAGGTGTTCTAAAATGTGTGTACTTTTATTAGAAGCTGTAATGCGAGTTGTGGTGGCTGGTTTGACTTAAACTGTAGAAATAAAGCTTACGACAAACAAATGTTGTAATGACATGAGAGGGAAATGAACACTTGCTTGTGACAAATTTAGTGGGAAAAGTGCTTGTGGTATTCTCAATTCCCAGCAGTTCTTCTTCCAGGTCTTTCTTTCAAAGTCACTTTAAGTGTACATCTTTGCTCTGGTTAGGGTCATTCACATATTTCTGCATTCAAGGTAGCTTCCGGGATTCTGTCTAAAAACAGTTTCTATTTTATGTCTGTCGGTTAACCTGTAATTTCTTGGGTGGAGTCAGAAAAACTATTTGATAGGTCTCAAACTGTGAAATTTATTGAAAAAAAAAAGAGTTTGATTAACACCCACACAGTATGTGGTATACTGCTGTCTGCAAGTATTACATACACTTTTCATTTTTCAGATATTTCTTGGTCATTAATGATCTTGTCAGTACTCTTAGGTAGATCTTCGTTATGTTTTGCATATTCACTAGTATAGCATTGGCATGAGTGTTTCAGCTCAAGATGTTTCACTGTGCCAACTTTGTTCTATTGCAATTACATATAAAAGCCTACCTCTGGCCAAAACATTCAGTAGCTATTGCATGTGACATGGTGGTAAAATGGTTCAACTGGACCATATTCCACAAAAGAGTGTGTATAAATATGCATACTTGCCAACTGTTTCATTTTAAGCAGAACAGTTCCGTTTTCAGAGTTCTTACACCCAAACAAACCGGACCATTCTGATTCTTTTGTCTTTTGGTTGTGAAAATACATGAACAGTAAAAAACGATCAGGAAAGCTGCAAAGGAAAAAACTTGGAAGAAATCCAAATTTTCACATATATCATGTTGTGAAAATTTAGATAAGAAAATGAATTCATATGACCAATTTCTTCACTTTCTTTCCCTTTGAACATGCTTTATAGTATAAAATAAAGTGGGGAGAATGTATTGTGGGTGCAAAGTGGATCAGTTGCTATTTGTTCTGTTTCCTTAGATAAAAACTTTGACCAGTATGAATATCTGATATCAAAGCAAGAAAATAATATCGCAATATACTGTTGTTCTTAGTTTGTACAAGAACATTCCTTTTAATGTTGTTTTCCAATCTTTCCATTTTATCAAATTTATAAAACAAATATGTATGAGCTTTAAAAGCATTCATTAAGAAAATTATGGAAGGAATAAACTTGCATGAGCGCATTTCAATGACATACTTTTCAGGCTTTTTTTCTCCCTCTTGTGTGCATTTCAAAAGATATTTCGGTGTAAATTATTCAAGGTTCCGCATTTCTTACACCTGCTGCTAAATTCATGATTGTTATAATATGACATAATTACAATACATATCCATTTCCTTTTGTTCACAAAAAGAATTGCCATGTTTGTCACTTTTTGTCTTCTTCCATTGTCAGATTAGCAATGTTCACAGTAATTTTATTGACTTTACCATGGCTATTATCATCATTAATTTCATCATTGTTTTCCTCTCTTGGAAATCTCTCTCCCTTTTTGCCTGTCAGGCTTTCCTCTGTTCTTTCTAGTGCACTACTTTTTCTCTGGCTTTCTTCACAGTTTTCACTGTCTAATGTGTTCTGTTCAGCAATACTGCCATCTACATCTTTCTCTGCTGTAACAGTCCTAAATGCCTCCTTATCTTCAACACCATTTATGGCCCCCTCAGTATCATTAATATCAGCCTCACTCTCCTGAATATCTGATAATTTCCTTAATGCATATTTTTGGGGTAAACTTGGAACAGAAATACTTGGTTCTTCACTAACTGCCTCAAGTCTTCTTTCCTCTTCAGCATGGTCTGGTAGTAGTTTGCTGCCCTGTATATCCTCAGCAACATCTGGGGTTCGACTTGTGTCACTCCTCATTTCTAATTGATTCACTTCCATCACTCTTTCAATCATCAACCCTTCTGTGCTGACTTTATCATCTTCCTCTTCCTCTCTGAGAGGAGCAAGCTGAATACCAGTACATTTCAATTCCTCTACATTTGAAGCAGCTATCACTTCTACCCTCGACTCTGGTGTAGCAAGTACCCTTGGTTCAGTGGATGGCACTCTTGGTTCTGGTGAAGGGGGTGGTGCAATAGTCTCTGGGATATCCTTCTTCTTGGTTGGTATAACAGGTTCAGCAGGCTCGGGAGAATGTAAATAACTCCTCTCATCAACCACTGGCCATATATCTGGACTGGGATTGGACAATGTAGGGGTGGCTGTGTTCCTAATGGGTGGTGGAGTCTTACCTCTCCCGGGCTGGGACTGCACATTAGTGGTCTCCCACGGAGAAACTGATCGTGGAGGCTTAACTGTAGCTGAAGATACACTAGCCGGATGAGCAGTGGTAGTGTCTGGAGTAGATACATCATGTACAGAATTATCTATCAAATGTTCATGTATGGTATGTAACCCCTGCTCAGCACTTGATACCCTCACTTTTCCACTGATGGACCCAGAGCTCTTCCGGGTCATTTTATCCGTCAAGTCCTCAAGCCCTCTGCTGTCATAAGAAGTGGATGTTTTAGTGGACAGCAGTGTGTTATCTCTACCAAAGCTGTTCTGTGGACCAGTAGCTGGTGTTCCATAAGGTGCTTTTGGGACACTGGTTGAATAAACGGGGGAAATAAGTCTGGAAGGATCCTGTAAAAGTGGAAAAACAAGTGGGACTTATTACTCAAGAAGTCTTGCTTCTCCAGAGAAAGCTATAGACGAATCCGATTATCACTTGTTTTTAGTGACTGTGTGCCGCCATAAGTGGGGTCCATCAGCCTTAAATTGTCTTTATTTATTGTTTACATGAATTTCAAACCCTCATATTTAGTGAAATTGAAGAATTCAACATACAAATTAATGTACAACCATCCATGATAGAGGTAAGCAAGGAAATCAAAAGATATAAAGGTGACGGACCCCAGTTATGGCCTACTGAAATCAGACCATCACTTGTTGTCCGTATTGGTGTATAAAAATAGAGGGTGAACTTCAATCAACCTATAAACTTTTTCTGTTATGTCAAAAGTATTTCATTTTCCACATGAAGAAACTTGCTTAGTTTAACCCTTTACCTTTGTGCTATAATCGGGGCATATTTGCGCGCCTCTGGGGTTGGCGGAAAAGCGGACATAGCACGCCCCACAACAGCTTCCGTAGGTTAATGACCCCGTGACCTTAAACTATTGTCTCTCTCGTTGTTGTGGCCAAATTTTCGGGTAGCTACTCGCAGTTTCGAGCTCCGCGTGAAACAGTAAAGATGGGTGACAGCCGCGCTCTCCGTATGGGTCCAAAAGGACCCAACCAATGGTAAAGGGTTAAAATAAGCCTGTGGAGTGCGTTTACTGCAAAGCTGATGCCGCTCTCTCTGCGTGTGTGCACAGCTGTGTGGTGCAGATACTGTTTCTTAACCCTTTACCGTTGTGCTATAATCGGGGCATATTTGCGTGCCTGGGGGGTGGGCGGAAAAGCGGACGTAGCACGCCGCGCAACAGCTTCCGTAGGTTAATGACCCCGTGACCTTAAACTATTGTCTCTCTCGTTGTTGTGGCCAAATTTTCGGGTAGCTACTCGCAGTTTCAAGCTCCGCATGAAACAGTAAAGATGGGTGACAGCCGCGCTCTCCGTATGGGTCCTAAAAGGACCCAAACAATGTTAAAGGGTTAAATAACGATTACACAACCAGATGATAAACATCCTTGTCTGCTAGTAACTATACTGTGGGTCCTGATTGCTAAGTCACCAAGAACTAGAAGTTGATTTAATAACAAATAAGATCTTATGCCAAACATCATGTATTAAATAATGTGGTTTGTGCAGGCCCTTGAGATCCTGAAAAGTCATGTAAAACTGAAATTTAGATTCCTGGGCCTGGAAAGTTTACAAAAGGTCCTTGAAAAGGTGGGAATTTTAAGGGAGTTCAAACACATTTATAGTTTGTGATGAAAATATGGTATCTGACTTTTTTTTATAAATCCTGGAATATTAATCAAAGTACTTTATAGTCTTGGAAAAGTTATTCCATTTTGTCATTTTGAATATGTATGAACCCTGAAAAATATGTTGTGTCTTTTTGCGAAGGAATGCATTTTAGATTAGAAAGTAAGCGCTGGAGATGAGGCTTTGGTCACCCTTGCTTTACCAATTTTAGTAAAGTATAAGTAAGGAATCAATTTTTGTGCACAACAAATGCAGTGACATCATTGCTGTGTACTATGATTATCATAATCATATGATATTATGAATATTGATAGGAATGGGCAAAGGACCACATCCATAAATTAAGACTTGCTTATTTATTACTAAAGCTCTTTTTTGTTTTTGTTTTTTTTTGGGGGGAGGGGTCTTTGCATAGAACATTCATATATTCCCAATGCATGCAGACATACTTGTATGTAAGGTTAAGACATATCAAACACAATTCACAAAGCTCGCCATCAAAACAGCTACCAAAACACAATCTACTGAACCAGGCAACAACTGTAATTAAAAAGACTTTAAAATATCTGTTGTGCAAAAAAGCTGAACAGTGCAGTACAGCTGAACTTTTAGTACTGGTAATATCTTCAGAGATTTATCTTTGCACTCCAGCTTTAGCAACTGGAACATTTGAGAAAAATATAAGGCTGTATTAAACATTAAGTTGAAGATCAGAAAAGGCCTGCTGAATGAGTATTACTGACTAAAACATGTGCAAATTAGAGAACATTAATACTGGAAAACAAAACAGCACTTTAAAAAATAATACTGGCAAAGTACGTGAGAGTTCACAAAAAAAAAAAGAAAATTAACTGTCAAAGGTTTTAGATCAGGACAAGCAAGGTTATTTTAAAAGTAATTTCAAATACTGTAGACGACTTATTTATCATTGGTTAGTACTGGTCATCAACAATCACATACTGAACAAGGAAGTACTATTCTAACAAAACACTATTTTTTCTGGGAGTGTTTTGAGCATTGGATCAATTTGCTTGTATGACTTAGAGGATACTGAAAATGATCAACTTTTAAAGGCTTATTTAAAGAACAATTTAGAATCTGGTTCATGTGAAAGACAGCTTTTCTGGTTAAAATTTTCCATGGAGCAAAAAAGAGACCTTAAATATTCATTAATAGTTAATAACAGTAAAAGTTAATAGCAGGCAGGTGTTTGATCATTGTTGTTGCTTCCAATATACCTTAAAAGAGATGAACTAGTAAGAATTAAGATATCTTGGCTAAATTTGCAAATTGTCAGTACCTTTGAAACAGAGAAAAACAGAGGTGCAATAAATTCAAAAAGAAAAGGAAAATGCAAGGAAAATATGTCAAGCTAAAAAAATAAATCATCACAATATAGTTACCTCATAGTCAAACCAATGAAGTTCACCCTTTGTATGGGTAAGCAGATGGAAGGAATGATGAAAATGGATTAGGTTTCCATTAACATTGGAATAATGAAAGGTTGGTTATATGAAACATTCATGTTTCATTACTATTATACTCTTTTAACTAATTCATACAAGTAGACAGGGAGGCTGTACATAACACATCAGTAAAATTTAAGTCTTACAGTAGAGATGTTGGAGGTAATTGGCCTGAAAACAATTGTGACACTGCTGTGGTATATTCAAAGGTCAGTCAAATAAATTTAAATCCTTGAACCCTGATCCTAATCTATAAATCATAACTGACCACTGGTCACTTAACAATGGCCTGACTTCGCCCAACATGGTGAAATGGCTATCCCATCACATAAAATTGAAAATCCAAAGCTTTGCACTTTATCTCGCTCATCATTTCATGTGTTAACCATAAACCAATCCTTTTGAAAGACTGAATTAATTTTATTTGTAAATATGTTTGTGGAGAGCATGAGTCACATGTGATTAGTATATTGTCATGCACTTGCAATTGTCCTATCCCACCTTTTGATTTCTTGAGCCCCTCTCAAGAAAATGGACTATTAACTACATACGACAATAAAATCAAGAAAAAAAGGAATGCCAACTAAGAACTATTCCCACCAAATAATTGGGCCAGACATGAGGGTCGAGAACGGTGATTTGATACATTTTCTCCCTCCATTATTTGATCAAAAAGAACAACATTCACCTCAAATTAGGCAGCATGATATCAATTTTCACCATGCTATTTGGAAACTATGTGCACACAAAGATGAGCATATATATAAGATTACAACATTCAACCTGAGTTAAACATAAGGGTTTCATGTAGCCTTAATGTGAATAACTTATTTCCTCTGTTCTTTTTCCCTCCTCCTACCAATGTTCAACAAATTGACACCCTTGCAAGGAAAGAGACAACATGATCATGAAAGTGACAACATTTTTTTATTTTAAAAATAAAGTATAAACTCACAAATTCATCACTGGGATGAGAGGATGTGACAGATCTAGTATAGGGAGATTCCTGTCTTAATAATGCCAGGTGGGGATGTTTGGCTGTGGTCATTGGTGTGATGGTACGGTCATCTGACAGTTCTGATGGTACGGTCACATAGAGGGTGGAGGCCTTCCCAGATCGTGGTGTAGATGGTTCTTCAGGGGTTGGATTTTCTGGTGTTGGAAGAGGGGCTGAAAAAGAAAAGAGACATCTTTGTATGGAAATGATTTTTCTTTCAAAAAGGTTTCATTTTTGATAAGTTTGAAACAGTTACAGGCATAGTCTGGCACTTTTTACAAAACTCTAATATGAAAAAGGAAAATATTCCAGATGATGCCCTCCAAACTTGGTAGCAATACTCTTTTCTTATCTCCCGACATCTAGCTTTAAAGATTGGTTATATTTTATACCTTTCAAACAAAATAACTCTTAATACCAGCTAACACCATGTAACTCTGCTTTTTGGGGTGAGTCACATTTACAAGAAGGTTGAAAAAGGTAACTTTTACATATGAACACAAGTTGGGGTTGAACAAGCCCTCCTTGAAAGGTGGGTTGAGATAGAGTGTGCAGTGAAGAGCCCATTGGAACATCACAAGGGGGCCATTAGTGCAGCATTACCACTTGGACCAAGTTGTTAATAAACTGCCACTTTTTTTAGAGAGATTTTTATTATGGTAGGGTGTAGTTAATTCAATGTACATGCTGTTTCCTGTATTGACTCTTCATAATTTCACTTGATTGTATTCATAATAGGTTCTTTCTTAGTAAGTCTCACAGCTCTTCTGAACAAGTATTATATGAGTGGGAGTAACTCCAGGAAAATGTAGTCATGACCTTTCAATGTCTGTGTAAGAGGTGATTCAGGTGAACAAGGCATTTATTAAAAATGACCTCCTCTTCTCAAAAAGATATCAGAATGTCTTTCCATGTAGGTATATTGCTTCAAATTGCTTTTTTCTAACAACTGAAAGTTTTGTTGTTCTCGACCCAGGCCTACTGCTGGAATGTTCAAATATATTTCGTGACCATCTAGCAGAATCTTACACCATATGTAGGCTATAGAGATTATGCCAATGACGTCAGTGTGTTTCACTGGATGGAAACGATCAAAGGCAGTTGTTGCATTACCGAAATGGGCACATATCAGCAACAATAGTAACTATTGCTGTAAAATAGATGCCTGGATGGAAAAACAGAGAGATGTTCGGCGCAGTGACGTAAGTGCATAAGCCCTACATCAAACAATCTTGCTAATTATAACCTGGAGCAGACTAAAATCATTAATAAATTGAATGCAATGTCAAATCTATGTGCTGCGATGGCATAACAGATTTCCCATAATGCACTTTATCTCAAGAAACCAGAATGCAAAAATACATTCAGGTTGCAATGACATGTACGTTCTATTCCAAATAATGCTATTATGTCTTATATCTTCTCAGCCAAATTTTATGCGAACAGGTTGGCAAAATAAGTGTGTTACCCTGGATGATTTTCCTATTTTGAGATATTGTGTAAACAAGCAAAGGGTCACAAACCCACATGCACACACCCAGCACATACTCGCTTTGGATGCCTCATGGGGTACTGACTACTCAGGCTGGGAACAGTTCCCAGTAAGGAAGCAGCATGAATTTTCATATAACAGGTGAAGGCATGCAGCACATGAAAACCCGCACAGAGGGCTGGCTCCTGATAACCAGGGGCCTGTTCCACAAAGAGTTACGCACAATCTTGTAGTTTGATTGCCCATACTTAAAGTCAAAAGTAAATCATACTTAAGATTGTGCGTAACTCTTTGTGGAACGGGCCCCAGGTGACAGAGCTCATTGTTGCGTCTGATTTTGGGGGGTAGCTTCACCAGTTACAAGCTCAGCGTGAGCCAAGAAAGACATGCAGGGCTCAAGCACTTGTAAGAGGCTGATACACAATGAGGCAGTGTTTGTAGGTGGACACACACTCTCAATTATGTACACAGACAAACATGCCATCATAACTGAATTGTTTTGTATTACCATTGAAACCAAACATTTTTTAAGAAAAGTATCTTCGAAAACTTTATAATATTGAGATGCACTTCTCACCTCCTGAAAGAGAAAATTTTCCTTCATTATTTTGATGTCACTGACTTTTGTCTCCAGCAAATTCTTCTAAATGAACTTTTCTTCACATGGTCATGTCAATAAAATTTAGAGAGTTCATTCATATCCTGGTTCAAGTGTTGGAACTTGTTCAAGAAATAAATAAAATAAAGAGATAAACACTTACTGAGGGCTAAATCCAATGACTGTGCAGTGTAGTCAAAAGGTTTTGTTGTTTTAGTCCCTGGAGCTATGGGAGGAAGACTCTTTGCAGAAACTGAAGTGATCTTGCCTCGGAATAAATGACCCACATCTGCCATAGTGCCTGGAAATAAAAAACAAGAGGTCATTTCAATTCACAGGATTTTAACATAGGTCTTGCACTTAAATAGCTTTATCTTAACAGAAAAGCAAGCAGTACTGACTGGAGCCTGACACCTGGCTGGTTAAAGCCTGCCGCAAAATTTCTATGGCACTATAAATATACCTAGTTTTAAGGCTCAAAAGAAAGCAGTATTCACATTGGATGTTAACCTAAACCTCTGGGTGTCAAACCATGGTTTACTATGTTTAGGCTTCTAGAGAATATATTTCTACAGTCTACCTTTGTGCCAAATAGTAAATGTCAACATTGGATTGTGATCTCATTTAAGGGTCTTTGCACACTAATACTACAAAATATGTTGTGGGGGTAAATTTATATCACTCCCCTATCCATTCAGTAAAAACCATTTCAGGAGGAGGAGGAAGGGATTGGTGGATAGACGGAAAAATGTCACATAAACATACAAACTGAGCCTGGTTTTATACTGGACACTAGATTATGAAACTAACATGTAGCAACCCAGGTGGAAAAACTGCTAGTGTTCAGAGAAAATTAACTGACCTGGATGGAATATGAAAATTCAGCAAGTTAAATACTTCATCACCAATGCAGTATGAAGTGATAAATAGGCAGTGAAATAGAAATCCTGGGGATAAAAAGTGATTACTTGACAAACCATTCTGACCCTAACCTTTTATGGCTTGTCCAAGATTTTCAAACTGTATAATTCAACACCTCACCAATTATTCTTTAATCTGTGACTGAAGTCTTTGAAAACCTATTACCTGGAAGTAATTTATTTGCTAAGATATAGAAACCTTTTAGAGGCAATGTCAAAGTAAATATTAAATTTCATTAAACAAAAGAGAAAATAAGCATTTAAAATTTCCACTCAATTTGTGTTTTTGGTTTTGGCGATGCAGTCAGATTAAGTGGCAACATTTTCACACCACAGTAAACTTGAAGCAAGTAGGGAGAAATAATTTGACCTCATTTTGTTTTATTTTTTCAATAGATAGAGATATGAGTTTCCTCAGAAGAATTCTATCTTTTAAAACTGCCTTTATCATGCAAAGAGTTTAGGCAAGAACTAGATTATAGAGAAATAAGTTGTCAAATTTAAACGGAAGAGGCAGTTGCCCAAAACTTGTTTTGAATCAACAGCTTAACCTCACAACCTATATTCTTATTACTCTTCTGAGTATCATTAATGAAACGGCATTTCAGGTCTTGCATATTGCAAAGGTTAGGTCTATTCAAGGTCAACCAAGTAATAACTCAAAGAAAATTTGACAATTAAGGAGTAAAATATTGTCACATTATTCCCAAGAGCAACATACAAATTCAAGTTTGAGTGACAGTATTTTCCATTTTAACTAGAGCACCATCAGTGCTGATGGCTCAAACCTGTCGAATTAATGCACAGTGAAGACTTCGAATGCCAAGAAAGTCACTACCCAAGCAATCGATATTCTAATCACTACAGGGACTGTACTTGTCATACATGGCTATTATTTCTTGAACATATGTAGCCTACCCACAATTTAGAATGTTTTAATTTCTCTCAGGTAAAATGACAAGTATCTTAATAATTTTTAGAATGATTACCGTTCTCTTAGGTGTAGCCTTAAAGTGAGAAGCCTCTGTTGCCTTGCTTTTCATTTTTACAGAAATCAAGAAGTCTAGTTAGCAAGGAAGAAAGCAAGTTTAATGAACTGTGATAACACAATAAGTAAGCAAGAGCTTCCTCTCTGAACACAAGAAAAACAAATTGACCATCTTCATCCTTCATACCTCAAGCAAGTCTAGTCTAGAAAGAATGTAAGGTGACACTACCCCTCTCTACCTTTAGCTTAGAAAGTACTGCATTTCATCCTTAAGTTGAGTTTGTCTACAATGCCCCCTGCTGCACTCACAACCAGAAAGCCAAAAGGCTTAGTGATTCCTTGCCATCAAATACCTTACCTGCTTTCAAATTGACAGTGTTTGATAGGTTTTTCTTCACATTTTAAGCACAGAATTTTCACAATTTTACAGCTGGTGACCTCAAATGACCTTTGACCTCTACCAAAAGCAATATGCTTCTTTCTGTCAACATGCCAAATCTATATAACAAATATAAAGGGTATCAGTCACTCCTATCTGAAGATATCATGTTTACAAGTCATTTTCGGTGTTTTTGCATTTTTACTACTAGTGACCTCAAATGACCTTTGACCTCAACCAAAAACAATAGGCTTTTTCCTCTCAACATGACAAACCTATATACCAAGCATGAGAAGTGTTGGTCACTCCTATCTGAAGAAATCATGTTTAAAAGCCATTTTCGGTGTTTTCGCAACTTTACCGCTGGTGACCTCAGATGACCTTTGACTTCTACCAAAAGCAATAGGCTTCTTTCTCTCAACATGACAAATCTATATACCACATATGAAGATTATCGGTCACTCCTTTCTGAAGATATCGTGTTTACAAGCCATTTTTGAAGTTTTCGCAATTTTACTGCTATTGACCTCAAATGATCTTTGACCTCTACCAAAAACAGTAGGCTTCTCTCTCTCAACATGAAAAATCTATATACCAAATATGAAGAGTGTTGGTCTCTCCTAACTGAAGATATCATGTTTACAACCACTATCTGAGGAATACTATGGCCAACTGTCAAGGACATAGAGCACTATTTGCAGGAGAAGTGACACTTCAAAAAATATTCACAAAACAGCCACTACTGACCCCTAGATGACCTTTGACCTCAACTTTTTGAACACAACATGTATCCCTATGTCAATGACCGATATGTCCAAGTTTTGTTTCAATTCGTCAACAAATGTGCCCCTGAGATCATTAAAGGCAATTGTGAACACACATGATAGATAGATGGCTAGACAGAGTGATGGTGGAAGATCACAATAGCTCTTTGAGCTGGTTTGAGCTATAAAAATGGTATTGTTGACAAATGGACAAACAACGACATTAAAAATTTGAAAAATTCATCATATTTGAAGAAATACATACAGGAGCTGCATGCAAATAATATTGGAATACCATGATAGAGTACCTACTTCAACATTGCAACAGAGCCCGATTTTGCATCCTTTTTTCAAGTACCTGCTATTGCAGCAACATAAGAGCTACCTACCTTGGCGATTTTTCCGTCGACTGAATCCCTCTGAAGCTGTTGTGGGCTGCAACAGGGAACGACCATCTTCATCAAACATTTGTTGCTGATTTCCCTCATCCCCACCTCCTTGGTAGGAGTAAGTAGAGGTTGTAACCCCTGACAACAACCCATCATCTAGAAATAGAGGCATTATGGGAAATGTGCGCTGCAAATCTGTCTTCTCAAATTTTTGCTTCCCTTCCAAAATTGGCATTTTCTGATTTCGAAGCAGCCCCATTGCATGGAGTGGAGGAGACTTCATCTCATGGTCAGAGACAGCAGCAGTTGGGGGGATGTTCTGGTCACTTTGGAAATGAACGTGTGGCATAACCTTTGCCAGAAGCTTTTGAACTTTTTCTTTATCAAACAAGTCACTGAAATGAGAGATGGAAATATACAGCCTTATTTGCATTATTGAAACAAAAGACCTTTCAAAAGGTTTCCTGACTCATTGAAAGATCTTACCGTGTAATTGAATTACTAAAGGTAAAAGGAGGAATTGTTTGTAAATATTTTCATATCATGTTAATCTATTAATGCAGCCCCACTCTAGATGAAACTAAAACTTGGATACACAACATCTCACACCTCTGATAAACTGCTGAGAAAATCAAGAGCTTTGTCTGGGTAAAATATTTAACAGATTAACAAATTTTATCCTTTTTTAAACATTGCAGCCTGCTATAGCTGCTTCAGACCAACAGAAAAAGTCCCCAAAAGTAAGTAGTAGGTAGAAAGATTAGAAAGATTCATGATCAGGATTGAATATCTGAATTATGAGCCACTAGCTTCCTATCGATGTTGATATGGGGCTCAAATATGTACATGTACAGGAATTGCCTCCTCTCCCCAATTTATGAGAGGACTTTTGATACAACACCAGAAACATTGCTGGAATTTCCAACAAAAGAGTATTATCTTTGTGGGATTTGAAAATTCCCTAACAACTTGAACAATTTTTAAACAGTAACATAGAAGGCAGCCATTTACAAGCCTATACCCACATAAATGGTGGTGGAAATCTGTGTACAAGATAATAGCATGGTAGGCTCTGTACACACACAGGGAAGTCTGTGGTACCAGCCTGAATTCCTTATTGGTACTCTGCACAAGTATCTGCAAAATTTACTTAAAATTCAAACTGTAACCAAGTTAATTTCTCTGTCTACATTTTCCAAAAATTACAGTCATTTCTGAATTGTTAGCATCAGGGATGGGACATTGGTGTAAGAATTTTTATGTGTGAAAATATTTATGAAACACATGAGAACTTTGGTAGGTGGTCTTCATGATGAAAATTTATGCAGTTCTAAAATATAGACAATGTAACTGCAATTAATGTTCATTAGTCAATGGTATGAGGAAATGCCACATGTGATGAGGCATTTTAAGCCAATCACATTGCCTCCAATCATTAAAATAGATATGCATTGTTTTCTGTAGCAACAGGTGTGGATCAACATGGTGCACAGCTCCTTGAAACCGCTAGCCTTTGTATTAGTTCTAATGAATTTTTGTACTAACAACAACTTTGAAACTTACATTAAAGTTTGCAAAGTATTTATGAACTTTTGCCTACATGAATATCATCTTAGAACGATAGGCTGCATAAATAAGACTTATGAAATTTTTGTTCATAGAAAGTCTTTGAGAATCTCCCTCCTGATCAGTATCAGCTAATGGATTCCATATCACTTACATAGGAATTACTTACTGCATCCCATAATTAATACTTACTTTCCGTCAGTCTACACAGTGACCTACTATTAGTGATGATGTACAGACATGGTAAGTAGCCAATATTATGGATGCCAATATTTTAGTAAACCTTGTTGGTTGATACCAATCCAGTATATGCATTTTTTCAACAACACTACATGCCACTAGGCACTACTGCCAAGTGGTGTTATGGGAGCTGAAATATTTGGCATAGTCATACATGCTACTAACATAAACTTTTATGCAGTTAAGGACCTGAAATATCCATTAGATAGTAGTAACAATTTGGTAAACTGAACTGATACTGAGCAACAAAAAATCAGGACAACTAGCTGCTATTAAATACTCAAAATCCATCCACCACTTCCCAGTATGATAAAGAGATAACACTTTGCATTTGACCATAAATATCACTTAAAGGACAACAGCAGTCGTACCAAACTTGTTCTGAAGCGACAACTAAATGTCACAATTTTCTTCTTGTTTCTCTTCAAAGTATCTTTCATAAAATTTTAAGACTTCAACATAGTACATTCAAGGTAAACCATACAGTTACTCCGAGTAAAATTCACATTTGAAGAGAATAAATATTGTCACATGCCTTTTTGTCACCAATCATGTTACAGGACAGTCTACTACACTAACCTGAGTTGGGGTCACTGCATTTCCTCTTTACATAATATTGACATTTTTGGTTAATTTTACTGTCACAGATATTGAATAAAAATTGGGACAAACAGCCAATTACAAATAATTATTGGGTAACCCATCCACCACTTCCTTATACGATGGTAGAAAGAAATTTCTGGCTAAAGAATGAATCAATCATGTCAAATGTCACAACATATTCAAGTATTTTGTAATTCATTCTAGCATTATATTTATGATGGGACAGCAAAGTAAAAAGTTCCTGAAACAAGTTAAGACAATCTTAGTACTTCCTAAATATTTAATAACATTATTACTATTAATATTATATATTAAGGAAGTACAGCAGTTAGCTGTTCTGCATACTGACTTTAAAAGGTGATCAAAACCATCTTATACAGAGATACAAACAGCTAAAATAAAACATATGCCTTGCAGAACTGCCAGATTAGAAATAAATCTAAAAAGGAAAAATGAAACCATCTCTTACATTACCTTTCTTTTGTATGTTCTAAAATTTCAAGCATAACATCTCTTGGCAAGCTGAGCAATTGAGCAATGCTAAAGAAAATAAAAGAAATTCATTGGGAATTTATTGGTCATAAACCAGTCTACAGTTTAACTTAAAGATTACTAAGTAACATATTAAATGCCTACGATATATACTTGTTACACACTCTAACTTGAACACAAATCCTCACAAGCTATGCTTGTGTAACATGAAAGTCAAATACCTCCTACAGTATGAATATGTAAGAGGTTAGTAGCTTTGAGATGCATTTAACTGTAGGGAAATATTGCACTAAAATGCACCAATGTGGCAAACAAGTAAAAAAGGTCTCATTGTGATCAAAATATTTAGTCTAAACAAAAAACCAGCAATAGCTCAATCTTATCAAAAGATCATACATTAGATGAGTCAAAGGAAGTTGAATCATTTAAATTTTTAAAAGCTTAGTAAACTAGTAAACAAATCAATCTTGAGCAACAAACTTCTTGAGATAATTTTTTCTTGAAAAGACAGTCACCTTGCTTCTTTTTTTTTTATTTATTCATCACTCTGTGTCAATAAATATTGGTTTTTAAATTTCTGTAAAGGCAAATGTAATACTTCCCCTTAATTTCGAATGTTCGATCCACTGAGGCAAAGCACACGTCTATGTTATTCAGGTGGCTGTAACTAGTAACACATTATTCCATGCCTATACTATACACTACATACATAGTGTATTGATTAGAGTGAAGTTATATGTTTATCATACAAAATGTGGATGCACTTATTTTTCAGCTGGGACAACCATGGTGCTATTTAGATGATATATGCCCCTCTTTGACCAAGCTGGCATTGGCATACAGACCAAAAGATTGCATACAGCCCCCATTCTTTAAATGGCAAAAACCTAAATAGGGTCAACCATTAATAGGACTTAATAATGGTAACAATGAGGTAAATATTCTATAAATAAAACAAGAAGGAAAACCCCCACCAGAGGTTACCATGAAGTATATAACTATTCAGGAGGGGAATTTTCTGTAGAATTACTGTATTACACTTCTTTTTACCAATCCATTAGCTTAAAATAATACCACATCCCATCACTGTCACATTCCTTGAAAAAAGGAAATTAGTTTTAAACAAATGGTGTGACACTTCAAAGAAATTTGTGTCAGTTGTCCTAGCATACCATTCCACAATGGGACATTGCATCCATGTATATATTTACTGGACGGAAGTAATCCTTCAATCACAGGGAAGCAATATTTATCTCCCATAAAAGTCAGTTCCTTCTACAAGCAGAGTTAACCGAAGAAGTAATTGACATTTCCTGATTAACTTGAAAAAGTGATGAAAAGCGATTTTATTAGCATTGAAGTAGATTTAGTTCCATAATTACTTGTCATAAAGCACAACAGTCATGTGTAAGTCCAACAACATTTGCTTAATTCAGATGGAAGGAAGGGATGCATGCAAAGATACATTACCTGCACTCTGCAATGCTAATAGAATACCTGTTACTATGGTATTTTGTCTAAGCATTTAAGAATGGTGTCAGGCTGCCAATCTGCGATATCTAAGCTTTCCACAGATATAAAACAAACAGAAAATTTCCTGGAACAAAGCAGATCATTTTAGTGGCTATCATTCTGGCTGGAACAGTTTGTATTTTTGTGCAACTTGAATAATGGGACACATCACATAAAATAGTCAAATTGCAACCACTAAACAGTGTAAACTCGACCTCAGGAGAGAAGTTGGGAAATTTAGTTGATGTTTCCACCTTTACATTATAAAATCACTCTGATGCTTGGCAATTTCCAAAATCAATAAAAAATACAACAAAATCTGATAGGGGTCCAACTGGCTTGAAACTTTAGAAGCAAAATTGGACAAATTGACCACTTTCTGCTTAGGGTCCTGATTCAGATTGTTAAGTGGAATGCAATTTGAATGATGGCTATTTCAAATTTATTTTCAATCCAACCTTACATGCCAACGTAGTCCAGTTGATAGATTTTTGATACATGTCCAAAAACAATGTTCTGTCCTGCCAGACCTAGCTAAATTCCTCATCTTTTAGATTTCAAGTATGCTTGGGTATTGATAATTCAGTCGTGGTGCCCAGATGAAAGAGAACCTACCATGCAATACAAAGTTCTGATTTCTAGATGGATATTTCTTCTTTTCAACAGATATTCAAATTATTTTGATTTATCCTAAATCATTTTTCACAATGTTCAGTTCTTATCAGGGAATCAAATAGATCCTGATAGGGATGCCCATCAAAACAGGAACCATTAGGTGAATTTAATTTGAGATTAATATACATGGCCCATGAACATTAAGCACACGGTTGTGCTACATACTCCATGTTCCAATATGTTTATGTCTTACAAGTGACCATGTTCATTGTCAAATACATGATCATGTAGACAGAATCCGCTTGCAACTTTATGGCACAAATTATCTTTGCTAATAAATACACAACACAACAGATGTAATCAGAGTTAGCTGGGTAGTTAATGTAGTGGTCAACATAGACCAAAATCACACCACAACTTATGAATGTATCACACAAGTTCACAGGTGTCTGCAATTGTTTGTAAAAGTTGCAACGATGCACACTTGCCTTCAATGGGGAGTACACTTTTTGTACTGTAAGACCACATACCTAGGGTATATAAAAACTGTACAGAAATTAAATCCAAACTTGCACAAAGACTGTTCTAGTCATTAATTTGTCTTTTCTTTTTGTTAGTGCAATATTGTTGTGATTATTGAACAATCTCAATTTCATGCAAACAAGAGCAAGCTAATTCACTGGCTCATACAATGATTGGACCTTTTTTTTTTTTTTTTTCAAAATCTCACCCTTCATCAACATCTGCCGGCAGTGTTCTTCTTGTTACAGGAGGCGGTGATTTTGATGGATGGGTGTATGGCCTTCCTCCTGTTGGTGTTTTGTTACTTCTTTTGTTTTTCTGCAAAAAAAAAGAAGATTTACATTTTTTAAAGTTTTAACTATTTCTAGGATAATTTTTTGGTTATACAAAATTTATGAATTGGAATCATAAACGGGATACGTAGTTACCCCAACTTGAATTTATGTAGTTGGCTGTCCTGTTTCATGATCAGCTCTTGAGGATTAAGATGACTATATTTTGTTCTCTTCAGTTGTGAAATTTACTGTAACTGCCTGGTTTGCCTTGGATATGTAATACTGAAGTCCTCAAATATTATGAAAGATACACTGAAAACTAATAAATTAGAAGAAAATTGTGAGGTTTTGCTCTTGCTTCAAAATAAATTGGGGTAACTGCTCTTGCCCTTCAATCTGACAACATTAGTGTTTCTATGTTTCTTTCACATCACCCTAAACTTTTGCCAGCTACAATTTGCAAATTGGTACATGATGGTATCAGTTTTCAAGCAAGCAACGACAGGGCTAAACTGCGCAAAACACAATGAAATATCACATGCCTTGAGGGACCCACATCTAATGTACAGATTTGCATAAACTTTACCCTTCATACACTTCACTGGACTTAGATGAAAACCAGAAATTATCTTCCACACTATGTTCACTGTTTTTAAGGTTTCTAATGGAATGTATGTACTATAGTTAAAATGCTTATTCCACATCAAATAAATAAGTACTGCATGGTGTTTATATATCAACCACAGATCGTTTATGTATTATGCACACATTTTCTCTATTCAAAACATAAATATACAGTACCAAAATTCTTAATTATTAATACATCTCATGCTGGGAAAGATCCATATAAACCTACTATGAATATTAAGTACCCAAATGAGAGCAGCACATGGCAGATAGCTAGGATTATTAACTCAAGTTCAAAAGAGCATTGATGGTGAGCAATTTACTGCTGAGACTGCTCCTGAAATGTCCAGTGATCAGCACATGCACAGTACTGTATGTGCTTTTATAAAGTGGAACACAAAGGCCACTGTAGTTATCAGAAACAGTATATTTTTTTCTACTCTCTTAGCTGAAATTCTTCAAATGAATTATTAACAGGTTCCTTTCATGTCAAAAACCCTGCAATATATAGAGTTTACATATATAGCTTACAATAGTTTACAACTATACAGTGGAGATGCTTATGTCATTCACTGATGAGCCGTGATTTTTGAACATTGCCACACCCCATCATTATGTAATTGACCCAACATTCCATAGACTTTGACGCACACCCTTACTGTATAGTATGGCAGAACAATTGAACACCTGTCTTTGATATTTGGACAACTTTGACGGACCCCTGCATCAAAACATGGTGTAACATGACACACATTGACTCACCAGTCTAGTAGGTGTATACATCTTACCACTGATAAGTAATTACTTCTCAATAGATGTGCCTGGATAAATTGTTTACAAAAGTTTCTAAGCTGCATGTGGTACAATATATAGCATAGGACTAAAAGAAATGTAAGAATATTTATTTATGAAATGTAGTTGCTGGATGTGATTCTATATAACATACATTTAATCTTGCCAGCAAATACCTAGATACTGCTATGGCATTGACTATACTAAGGGACATACTGCACTGAAAAAAGGAAGTAAATTACTGCAAAGCTCAACTTCATCACAACAGTTTCATTCATAGAACAAACTCCACTCAAAAGGAGCCCTATAAGTCATTAAACCACACCACCAAGCATGTAACTTGATGCTTTAGTCCTGATACAGCTCTTTAGTGAAAAGTAAAAATAGTCATGTAAAAGTCCTTCCAATTTATTTTCCAAGAAGCAGTTATCTTTTCTAAACCTTACACAGGGAACTGTAGTCACTGAAAATCTGACCTAGTGACTTAGGCTAGCTTCTCACTCTTTTTTCAATTGTGAAATTTAGGACAGTAACTCTTTGGCTTATTACCTTGAATATGCAATGTGTATACCCTGAAATATCATGAGTGACACTTGGAAGTAAAATTTGAAGAAATCTGTGGGATCTGGATGCATGTTGTTTCAAAATAAGATTGGAACAACTACTTTTGCTTTTTAAGTCATATGAAGTCTTTGTACAAATTTTGAGCACTTCAAATCTTTCTAAACCTTTATGACCAAATGTTTTGATAGACTCTTCCAATGTATGGAAGTTTACCTATATTACTTAAGCAACAAATTTGGTTAGTGTTCACAAGAGTTTATGGTTATGCCAAAATAAAACCTTCAATTCCAAACTCCCAAGTTATACAAAATTTCTGCATTATGTCCTGCTTTAAGCTTTAAAAATGAGCCACGCCACTTGCAACACAGTTTCTCACACTAAGAAACAGATAGTCCCTGACAATCACACACCTACCCTCATATTCGGAAGCAGTCATTTGTCACCCCAAACTACAAGTAATAGCACCTACTACCAAAATCCTCAATTGGCATGTGCAACTCTTTGATTGACATAAAATTAAGAAAATGAAAGCAAGAGTAGCTCATCCTACACAGTTTGCACTAAGAGTGTTCTAATTACACATTGGGGTCTTGTATGCTGACAGAGGTACAGTATGCCATGAAGCAGTAAACTAACTAGAAGTAAGCAGGTTGAGAGAAATAGAACTGCATGGGTGACAAATGCCCTGCAGTTAAAGTGTACCTCAAGTCAAAAAATTCAAAATATATATATATAAAGAGAATGAAAAACGAACTCTAGCAGTCCAACTCCCATCTTCATAGGACATCCCTGAGCTGAGATATAAAATGTTGGAGTTAATTCACTCAACTTAAAATGGTGCATTGTGCAATAAATTGTGATGTCATTCTTGTACTACTCAAATAGCAATCTTTGTATTTCTTTGTTTTTCTGAAAGTTACTGCACCTTGTCCCAAGGTGTGACACCACTCTTATTCTTATGGGGTGATGTAATTAATTCAGCCATCCCTGTGCAACATGCTGTGCAAGCAAACAGGAAGTGTTCAAGGTCATAAAACCATTTTTAATTTTAAAGGGAAACAAAGCAGGTAATGTGAGTTGTACAACAAGAAAGTCACAAACTATTGCACAATGGACCCATTTGTTTTATGTGAATAAACTGCAACATTTTATATCTCAGCTCAAGAGTACCCTATGAACATAAGAGTTGGACTGTTAGAATTCACTTTTCTTGCTCTTTCATATTTGTTTTTGAATTTTTTGACTTGATGTACACTTTAAAACTCTGGCTTGCAATTGCTCAGAGCCCTAAGATATCAGCTTCCAGAAATAGGATGTTATTATACTCCTTCCACAATGTAGGATATTTTTAATATACAATTATGTTTGAGCCATCCAGCTAATATTCTGCAGAATCCCTTTCACAACAGGTGTTCCAACCAGCTTAAACTTGTTTTGACTTCAGATACCTGACCTTCATCTAAGTTCAAGATTTCCTGCCAAGTTCATTGGAAAATCCATTACACAACACAGCAAACCAAACAATCTTCCTTGAAAATGTGAAGTTTTGGATGAGCTATGCCATTGTATTACATCCTGACCTAACAGGAACTATTTTTTCCCTAACAGTTCATCATGGCAACTTCCAATAAACTGAAAGGGAAAAATTAGTTACTGCCTGGCTCTGCAGAAAGCAGTTTTTGTGAAATGTTATGGGAATTTTCCCAATCAAACAAAACAACTCATTACATCACTGATACAAATTTTTATACACAGAAACATAAAACCCAACTGAAGCTTAGAAAAAAAAAAAACCTAGTACCTCTGGTGCACTGTACCTTAATTTGTATCAATGTGTGTTAATTGTATTTTTTGTTTAACTTCAGAATGTCTCATCAATTTAAATTGAAGGCAAAATACATCTTAATACTAGTAACAAAACAACACTGTAAAAAAGTGCTACAAAAACTTTGCAGGCTTAACTGGGAATTAAATTCCTTGAGTGTATGGAAAATAAACAACAACAACAAAAAATATGAAAATATAGAAGCAAACAAAGGTAAGGAGTTTTAGTATCTACAATTAAAGGACTTGACCTAATTGGTTAATATAGGAGTCACACAGGCAATTAATTCCAGGCGAATGCTTGCTTGCTCAAAACACTCCATCTTTCTGAGCAAAAGATTTATTGTTGAGTGGGACATTGATAATACTAGCTTTTATCCTATTTTATGAGTATGTGGGAAACTTTAAAAATTCTGACATTTTTAAGACTAATGGAAGGAATATGGTGGATACAAAAGTACTCAGGCCATCAGATTTCACAGGAACGATTGTTCCCCATCGCGTGGTGGTCCCATGGTGATGAAATCACTGAACCCAAAAACTGGTTACCACCAATCAGTTACCACCCATACATTTTTCAAATTTAACAGAACCCAAAAGTGGATTCCCATGGGTTACCTTGGTGAAAAATGACGGAACCCACAAATGGGTTCCCTTGATATTTGAAATCCAACAGCTTGAGTACATGAGGCAAGTTTTCAAATGAATCATATCACTGGGTTTTAACAGATGCAGTGATAAGAAAATCTCACACGCATGGTCAATATAACTAGCAGAATAAATATGTTAAATATAAAAATATTTACTCTCTAGGAATTGCTGTGAGATTGTTTGCAGTTTATTTCTGTTTTACCTTGGTGTCATGACAAATACTGCACTTTACTAGAGAACCCACTGGCCAAATGCAGCACCTCTACAACTCTCCTAGCTATCTCCAGAGTTATCTCTAATTCTCTCTCTTAAGCAAACAAGATCCCAAGACAGTATTGACCACAACTTCCTTATCAAAAAGTTGGCAGAACCATCTATCTCTTCTGAGTCTACAATTTCAGATACCTGCATAGTATTTCTATTGTACTGATGAAGACCCATGTTAATAGGATTAGTGCAGAGATGGAGAAGGAGAGCAAGGTGCAAGATGATGACTTAGAGTGTGTTCCCACCTGAGAACCACCAGGCGATCAGATCCGGTTCAGACCCTGTGCAGGGGATCAATTCGCAAGTGGGAACACTCTCGTTACCCAGATCAGATCCTGTGAGCTTGACCACACGCAGGCAATCAATAAAACAAGTGGGAACAAAAACAGGGGATCAAGGTGACCCAAGATCAATGATGTACTTCTGCAGAGAAGCTCCTCACGCCAAACAACCTTGCGTAAACAAACCTGACCTGCACACATAATTTCAATGAAACAACTGGACTGTTACTTGAACTGGAGGAGGGGATCGGATCTCGCGCAGGCGATCTAATGGGAACACTCATGGGGTTGGTCACAAAATTTTCCAGTTGATTGAGCTTGGGGTGATCAGCATAGGGGGATCAAGTGGGAACACCGCCTTATTCTCCAAAAAACTGAAATCAAGAAACCTGCCCAGACTGGCACATGACAGGTTTAAGGGATTCCAAAGGTACACTATTGTAGTAATGAGGATGTATGAACGGCATGCAAGACCAAGTTGGCTTTGTCCACTTCCCACTACTGTACTACATTCCAGTTAATATGTTATACTCACCATCTTTTTAGGTGACTGCTGAGTCTGACCAATTGTGGCTGGTAGCAAAGACTCTGTGATGTCTCTTGGTGAAATAAGCCTTGGCTCTTTAATATCTGGTGAACTTGAAAAAGAGTTTGATACAAAAACGATAAAATTTGTAAATACTTTTGGTTGAATATTACTACCCCTACCTCCTTAGCTTTCCTCAGGACTTTCCATTTCAAAAACATAATAATGAAAATAAAAAATTTCTTCCCCCCCCCCCTCCCTGACCCCAGACATAACCTGTGTAGGTATTATGATAACTTATTTGTACTATTCAAATTGTAATTGTATCATATATTATTCTCTTCAAGAACCTATATGCTAATTGCACATAAAAGGAGGACTGAAGGATGCAGTGCACCAAAAATAAAGCCTTTCCACCAAGACCTCTATATGTACTATTTTATCAATGGTATATTTCAGTAGTAGAGAAATGTGTTTGTAAGAGGGGGAGGGAAAAATTGAGAGTTCTGAATGCAAAATTTGCAGTGCAACAACTAACTAGAGTAGCATAGCTACTGTTGCTAAACCCTTCTGATGTTAACTGTTCAGTTTTTAATTCATCTCGAAAAAAATCATGGTGTACCCTTACCTGAATGTAAATACTGTTCACCTAGCAGTTGGACTGTGTCAGGGATAACTCTGTAGCTAGTTCATCCCCTTAAGTTACATAATGCTGCCTTTAAGGGCAGGAATCAGAAACTTAAATCATAGATTATCATAAATACAGTATTACCAGTTTGTTAAGGGAAGTGACATCACAAACAGGGAAAGAAGACACCAAATGATATCTTTCCTCCCCTCCCTCAATTTGTTTCTCCCTTCTCATCATTTCCATTTGTTTTTTTCTCTCTCCATCCCCAGCTATCTTCTCTGTAAAATTTGTAGTAAGCAAAAAAATGAAGTACTGGAAGAAACTTTAATGCACCATCCATTTAAAGTTTAAAGGGTGATAGGAAATGCTGATTTGTGTACAAGTAAATTGCCATTGTTCCAAATTCTAAGATGTCATGTGTTAGCAAAGACAGTAGCGTAGCCAGGATTGTGTCATGGGGTGGGGGGGGGGGGTGTCATGGGGGGCACAACATGAGGGAAAAGTCTGAGGATAGAGAGGAAAAACTGCTATATTTGGTGTTTTTTGCATTGCAAGGTTGGGTTATGGGGGGTTCTATGCCACTGAGCAAAGATCATATATCCGCCACCACTCCAGCTTGACCAGGGAAACAAACTTTTGGTGATGAGCCAAATAGCAATTCTATGGATGAACAGTGACCCCACAGTATGCAACTGTCCTCACACAGCAAGGAGCAATCTGTGAAATGGCAGCACCCTGGTAATAGATACTTAAATTACTAAAGGATCAATACTATAATTAGCTGACTGGGAACTCATGGTTGTGTACACAGTGGACAGAGCCAGTTACAAGAATAGGCCTATATGCTAAAAACGCCTCCACTGCAATTTTGTTTCATCCAAACTTTTGCCCTGGCAATTTCAGAGACTGAAACCTTTTGAAAAGTGAGACAGAAGCTTTCAGTGAGACAGACATTTTGTCCCTCTACAGTATGGCATAAGCTCTACCTACCAGTCACATCGCAACTGCTTGAAAAGCGCTTCCTTCTCTTACATTTTATGCATGACATTTCGTGACGTCATAAGGATTTGAATACTAATTAGCTACAAGTCATGACTTTTAAAGTCAATTATCTCAGAACCTAGGAACCAAAAATCTTTAAAATCGTGAAAATCAATGAAGAAGATGTAAAAAATACTTTCGGTGCCTGGTTCTGAGTGAACTTACGGGTAAAAGGGAGGATTTTAGTCCATTTTATGAAACGTCTAAAATGTGTTTCAAATGCTTTGCAAAATTAGCATTTATTCGGTGTTGTTTTAAACTACTCAGTTTTTACTTCAATAGAGAGAAAAATTCTGTTTTCTATCTAGTGGTACCATTTTTGCACTATAAAATATTCTCAATGAGTCAGGTACTCGGTAAATTCCACCACGAATCGATTGTGGCGCTCAGAGTATATACACAGTATAGTGGGCCTACTTTCGCGAAATGAACGTTAATGCAGGTCGTCCCATGTAAAACGTTATAACAGCAGCCTAATTCATCCTCACCAATACTGTTCCCATTTCGGAGAAAATGGTGTGATACTTGCTCCTTCGACATTTTTGCAACATTTTGTTTGTTGTTATGCCATTTACAAATTAAACTAATCAGTAGTGTTGCACTAGAAGGCTATATATTGTTTGAATGTGATATGCCTGTAAACACATACAATGTCATAGTCATGATGGCAAGCTCTGTTGGCACAGAGCAAAACTGCATCTTGTTTGCACCAAAACAGTGAAAATCACCTCACTTTAAAAAGAGTTGGGCTAACTAAAAAGCTGGTTTAAAAATCTTAATACTAGGAAACTCTATCAACTTCAATCCAATGTTCATTCTTTGAAAAAAAAAAAATAAATTCTGTGCATCATGTTGTACACTCAGTCAGCATATACATTGAGCAAGAAAATGAATGAGAGACCTTCTAAATGGGCCTGCTTAGACAGGAAGGGCCTTGCAGGAAAGATCATCAGTACAATGTTTAACAAGTGCTATTGATTTTCCTCATTTACTCTGGGTAAAAATGAAAAGTACTGAAGGCAAAGGCAAATACCAATAAGGTTGCAAGGGAAGGAGTATATCAGCTGAGGTTTGGCAAATGGGATATCTTACTTTGAATTCCTTGTGAATTTCTTTTCACATGAAATACTGGTCCTAAAAATAACATGATGATAGCTGGACTGCTAGGATAATAATTCATCACTATCCTGTCCTCTTGTGAGGTGACAGAATGTTCCAGGCTCATTTCTACTGGCAGTAGGCCAGTTTGATATGCCTATAGTATTTCAAACAGTCAATGTAACAATACAGTTTTTTTGCAGGAAACTACCTAAATGTTGCCCAATATGGTTCTCCTTTATGTGACCTCCTTAAAGATCAGAAATATATAATTAATTTAAAAAAATCTAGGAATGAATTTACAGTTTTCATTTCACTGAGTGCCACACTGATGAGAATTCATTTTAAGACAAAGTTGGGTATAGCTATAGAGTGTGACAAAACTGACCACTGCCAGTGAACATATCGTGGCTGTCATAACCACTCTCTGTTAATCAGTAGTAGGCTTACTGTACTGCAGTTTACAGGCCATCAGATTTCACAGGAAACGATTGTTCCCCATGGCGTGGTGGACCTCTGATGATTGAATCACGGAACCCAAAACTGGTTACCACCAATCAGTTACCACCCATGCATTTTGTAACAGAACCCAAAAGTGGTTTCCCATGAGTTATCATGGTGAAAATGACACAACCCACAAATGGGTACCCGTGATTTTTGAAATCCAACGGCTTGAATTAAGCACCACATTGAGGTGAGCTTTTGGGACAATTCAAGTCAGCCAGGATAAGATTGAGTTTGAGGGATGGTAATTCTTGTTACTGAATAAAAATTATATAAGCTAGGTATATGCCATGCATACAGCCAGTACTCACAGCACTAATTTTTGTTTCCACTGAAACCGCACAACTTCATTAAAGTTAACCAGTAGTTTTAAAATGCAAGTCACAGTTTAGATGGTAGTACGTAATTGCCCATGGGGTAAGGTTTTTAAATGATATAAGCTTATAAAAGGCTAGAAATTGTATAAATTGCAAAGCTGCAGCTTTGCAATTTATAGGCTACCTATGGGACTTTATAGAAATAGACAACTTGAACTTAATTACAGTACAGTATACCACGCGACTATACTGCAGGTCGATCTATTATGGAAAATGATGGAAGGACTGAGTTTTTCTGTTTGTGGCACAGTAATTATCAGGTAAGAAAGAATATTAACCCGTGAATATGTCCAGACTGAAGTTGAACCCTCTAAATTTGGAGTTTGTTTACTTAATCCAGGTTGACTTTATCATGATTCATCAGGTCCCACGTTTACCGACTTTACATCAAAGTTACATTAACTTATTGTAAGCCCCCCACTTGCCAACAATGCAATGTTACTGAATATGCCATGAAAACTGAGGCTTCAAATTTCATAGACTTCAAGTCTACAAACAACACTGGAAGTTTTTAAGAATGTAAATGCAATGGGTACCTGTCCTGCAAATCCCACAGTATAATAGTCGTTCATTATTTTGCTATGACCGACGTTATCTGAGCCATACTGGAATAGTACTAACAGTAACGTTGTAGGATATACAATGATAACTGTGTACATTTACCAATACCATGTATACTACATACTACATACTACATACATATCGTACGCTAAATGCCCCTTTGGGTTTAGCAGTTGTTTACAAAACAATTTATAAATTAAACTACGTAATTTTGGTATCAACAGAAAGCCTGCACTATAATCTTCAAACGTCGATACAAAAGAATCGTTTTACATCCCTCAATGAGTCAGGTACTCGCAAAGTTTGAGGTCCTAATTTGAGACATAAGAATCGACTGCCTCTTTCTGGGAGCGTATTTTTGCAGTATATGTTTGAAAAAACCTAAAAAATCTTTGATTTCTCAGAGAAGGAAAGATCAAAATGTCCACTTACCGTGTCGTTGTATCCATTTATACGCCTACTTATACATTATTCAACATATAAGGGGAGACCCCTTGTCAGTCACAGTTCCCCGAAATCTCATTTGCGCAGATCTAAAAAAGGCGGGAATGCTAGAGAAGTGGTCACTTGGCTTCATTAACTGTACAGCTGCGTGTTGACTGTACACTATGTGTGTTGTGTTAAAAAGGCAAAGGCCAATAGAAACTGATATCCATTGGGTGAGGATGAAGACATTTTCCACTTCCACAACAAGGAACCCAGTATACCTTACAGAATATTTCCTGCAATTCTTACAGTGTGCGTGTTTCGCATACCAGAGTTGCTGTAGTAAGTTCGCATGTATGGAAAAACGCTCCTACTGTATTAATTGCACTGTTTAAGTACTGTAAATTCTAATTAACTATAAATTTGGACATTTCAGTCTTACCTCTGAAAAATATGAGGGAAATATTTATCTTCAATTACGGTATCAAAACATTTGTGTACACTCTTCTGTTTATTGCTATTGAAAAGCCAACAATAATGGTTTACGGCTGACATATAAACTGCCACACCTGATTTGATGCTTTACATGAACATCAGGTAGATGAATGCTCTTACATGCAAAACAGACACACATTGAACTCAGATTTGGATTTTTTGTCTTTCAGTACTTCTGCTAGCACAGCATTCTACATCACTTCTTACTACAGTATTCCTCTTCCACAACCATGTAGCCTTTCACCATTTATTCTGACATTATGAAGTTGTATTAAGGGAAGCAATTGTACTATACCCACACAGACCAGATCCATACCAATGAATTATGCATTAATTTCAGTTTTGTTTTCTTTCAGTTTTTATTACACGCACTACAATGTGTATCTACAGCAGAGTAATGCTCAAGGCTTGGATGTCATAGTGAAATGCTTCTGTATGAAATTCATAAAGGAGAGATGACAAATTTAACACATTCTAAAATAAACATTCTCATAGCAAAGCAGGAAAGTAAATATTTCCATATTGCTGAGGAGTGTTTTTTTTTCTTGGCATGAAAATGATTCCTTGTTAAACTTGAGTTGTCTATACACTATACATTATGGTTTATTGCAACTATCAGTGTGACTTCTTCATGGTAAATAATTCAGTGTACATCACAAAGTAACAAACTTCATATCACAGATGTTTTCTAGTATGTAGTTTCCCTTGGCATTCTTTTTTAAGGAGGCTGACAAACAGATTTTGACAACCACCTCACAGATAACTGCCTTCATTGCCAGTTGCACTGTACCAGCTACTGAAGAAGTAATAGCTACCCTTACTGTTGGTGTAAAACAGGGAGGGAGGGAGTGTTTTTTATTTTGAGGTTTATTTGTTTGTTTAAATGTTGCATCCAGTCTGCAAATATAGATCTGATGTAAAAAGGGTCAAGTCTCTTATTCTGTTTTCACTTTCAAAGTATAAGATTTATAAGCTTTGTTTAAAACACATACTACTCAAGTACCCATTGGACAACAGATATCTTCTGTAAACATCAAGTGTCCTGGTGTTAAAACCATTATTGAACCCGAGTACCACTTGAGAATGTTGGAACAAAGAAACAGTCAGAATCATTGTTTTCTTTTTAAATGTCAGCATGTGAATGCAACATCTTTACTCTCAACGAGACTGGACTTGACTTTTTGAAACAGAAACTGATATGAATGACTTTAAATTCCAAGCAAGAGGAATGTTTATCCTGTTATACCCTGGCAATCATTGACTCTGGTTTCCCTAACTTCACTGCATGTATACATGTGTACTATTACATGACTTTTAAACTGCTCACTTTTTTCAAATTATGCACAAAACTGTCACATGTCAGGAGACTACAAAATTGAAAATTTTAGCTTTCTCCATTACTATTGGATATGAAACTTGATTAATCATGGTAATTATAAGCATTTTCATGCCATAGTACCCTTAAACACGTTCATCAAGTTATAGATACCAGCTCAATGAGACTCATTTTTTAGCACAGTATGGTACCTCAGCAAGCCAGTAATTGCACATTTTTCATACAAAAAGTTAGAACTGATTTAGCTTCCTCTATATATGACAGAGTAACGCCTAAATTTGTAGAGAGGAGGGTGGGGTGGCTTGAAAAAGAAATGAGACAAAAGTTGTGAGTCAGATACAGCCGTTGTTTCAAAACAAGTTTGCAAAAAAAAAAAATTCTGTATGCTTAAAAAGAGATTATTACCTCTTGCTTTGTGATATCAACTTCTCTTGCTTCTTCTGAGCAGCTTTAGGTGATGGCTTCCACAGATAAACACGAGAGTCCATATACACTTCACTTGACGGTTCCACTGATCCAATGAGCTGGTTTAAATAAACGTTAGAGATTTTAGGGGGATAGGCCCCTTGAATTGGTTCCAACAGAGCAGATCTTGACCGGTTTCTTGACCGACGAGGAGCTTCACCTCTCCCTTCAGACTTTGGGCTTTGAATTGGTGTCCCAGGATAAGAACTGCAGTAAAAAAAATTTCTCCATGAAATAATTGCTTGTTGCTTCAGTTAGTACAGAAGGGTGCAATAATTATGTGATCCAGGGTTTCTTATGTATAGTCAGCTAACTTGGGTGAAGAACACAAAACACTAAGAATGTTTACACAAAACACTAGGTTTTAAGTACAGAACTAACCTTCAAGGAAAGGGTGATCCTGCTTGCTTTCATTATAAGTCATTAGTTCATCCTGTCTGAGAGTATTGTAGCCCAGCATGAACCCCTCATTTAAAGGGCAGGAGCAGTCATCCCAAATTGAAGAAGTGTAGTAGACTGTCCAGTTTCATGATTGGCTGTTGGGAGTCATGTGACAATGTTTTTTCTCTTCAAATGTGAAATTTACCAGATACTTTGAAGAGAAATAAGATGAAAATTGAATTATTTAGTTCTTCAAAATAAGTTCAGGGCAACTGCTCCTTACCTTTAAGACAAGATAAGGGCAAAAGCAGTCACCTACACTTGTTTTGAAGCAGTAATTAAATCTCACAATATTTCTCTTCTTTCCCTTCAAAGTATCTTTTGTAATATTTTAGGACATCAGCATTGCATATTCTAGGTAAATCAAGCAGTAACTCCTGGTAACTTTCACATTTTAGTAGAGAAAATATTGTTACATGACTCTCAAGAGCCAATCATGAAACAGCCAGTCTACTTCACACCCTTCAAATTGGGATGACCGCTTTTTCCCTAGAATTTGATGGGAAATGTTAAGGGGAGGTTTTCACAAATGGTATCTTATGTATGTCTCATTTGCATAAGGAGCAGAGATTAAATGACCTTGGACTTACGTTTTCAGAAATGAGAAGGTTTACAAAGTGCCTTTTGAAAATTTCCATGGGTTTCCAAGGGTTTCAAGGATAGTTTCTAGCAGTTTGAAATGAGGCATGGACAGAGTCACATGATATACATTAGGGTCATTTTAAACTGAATGGAGGTACTTCTTTTCACCAAGGGTTATCATTGTTTGCCATACTCCTTGCCATTGACTGCATTTCTTCGAATACCTGCACACCCTTGATTCTCACCAAAGACTGCTTGAGACATCTACTGGGGGATTACACGAGTCTGACCCCTTGCCCACTGCAGCTGGGTGCCAAACATGTAAATAACACCTTCTGAACAAGCATAAACTTTCCCACCTGCTGCAAGGTATTTTGTTTTCAGCACAGGTCACATGTGCACCGGTACAGCACTTCTCCAAAACAGACCAGGAAAATTTTGAGTGAACTTTCATTTTAATAGTTTTAATTAACAAATACTATTCAAACCAAATGGCTGACTGTCAGTCAAACATTAGGCTCTGGGTCCAAATTTCAGCATGCAGTTGTCTAATCAAAGCTGTAGGGACTTAAACCATGCTTCATTATGATACATGTATTGCTTATGTACAGTAAGTTACCATGTTATTGTTATGTGCACAGAAATGATCCATGGCTGATATATTCAAACATTCCATATTATGAGATGCCTGGGTAACATACAAAGTAAAGTTCCTCATACTATACATTTTTATATTCTGGTTCTGTTTACTTTATAATCAGGTTATGCCCCCTTGGATTAAATATGATATTTGGGTTGTGACGTTTACATCAAAAGAATGTACAAAAATATGTTATTTATAAAATTAGGACAATGTGATATGCTCATTTGAAATATTGTATTGTTTTCGTAAAGTACTTTTACATAGTTATAAAAGTTCTAAAAGAGGACTATGAAACTGTGAGTGTTATTACTGATACACAGGTACCTCAAATATCCAATTTTGTGTTCAATATATTGTGATCGTAATCACTGAAGGACCTTCAAGATGTTTATCATACAAGCAAATCTCAATTCTTAGAACTTTGGCCTTAACAAACCAACACAACTTACAAAGACCCTAAAATAAAACTGTAGAGTCCACAGAACTCAAGCTACCCTTTTTTTTATAACTGGTATGCAACAACGTGGAAAGGTATCAAGTAATGCTGTCAAAGTGCTGAGGTAATCATACAAAGGGCTGGAAAAAATGTTAATTTCCCTGGAAGGGAGAACAAATTTCCACAATTCTCCCTACATTTTCATGAACAGAAAAGGATTTCTTCCTTTCAATTGCTCAGATTTCCCTGTAAGCTGTAGCTGCAAAAAATTCCTAAGAAGCATTACATTAAATAGCCCTTACCAAAACTGCCCATCACTAATCAATCTAAAACCCAACTTTGGGGCATCTAAGTTGGGTTTTTACTTGATGTTCACAGCTACAGTTTATAGCCCTCCGACCCTAAAATCAATAAAAATATTATATAACCCTTCAAGCATTGAAGTGGCTTTAAACTGAGGATGTTAACATCAAGTAAAAACCTGACTTAGCACCGAAAAGTCAGGTTTTAAACCATTTAGTGGTAGACAGTTTTAGTAAGGGTTATTTCACGAAATGAGGAGCCACTCAGCCTCTCAACTGTTTTTTTGCCCATGATCATATAGCATACTGTATGCCATATATATATATTACCATCCAGTGTAGGCTTCCAATGTGAATTGGGGGCATTGCACAATGTGCTTAGCATAAGCAATGGAGTAGGGGAAGCAAGCCAGTGAGCCAAAACTAGAAAGAGGCCATGGCCAGTTAGACTAATATCAATTGGTTGGAAACTTGGCAATGAAACTCCTAACCTAATCATCCACTCCATTTATCATTATGCTACAGTATGTAATGTGAGATACTCTGTATCTTTTCAATCTGATGCCAATCAAAAACAGTAACAACTGAGAATTTTGCAAGCCTCTTCAAAAGTGCTGTTTTGGATGATGGGTGACTGTCTTTAAAAGGGCAAAAGCCTCAGACTTTTTTAGAAGCAACAGCTAAATATCTTGCAATTTTCTTATTTATATTCCAAGTATCTTTTTTCACATTTTAGGACTTGAATATTGCATATTCAAGGTAAACCAGTATGTTTCACATTTGAGGAGAAAAAAATATTGTTACATGACTCTCAAGAACCAGTCATATAACAGGACATTACTTCAGGTTAGGGTGACTGCATTTCCTCTTTGAATTTGCTTAAAATGACAGTCACAATAAATTGTGAAATTCAACTACGTATCTAGACTATCTTCAGACTATATACAGTAGCATCAGAGTGTATACCAATGTACTGCTGAGCTTAGTATATATTACTTTTATCAGAAGTGAGGATAAGGACTTCTCATTTCTGGCCAGAATTCAACCAACTTGAAATAACCACTCCACTCCAGTAAAAATAAATATGGTGAAATGGTTAAAGAGTACTTTTGCTTTCACTTCATTCAGTTTTGATTTTAAGTCGAAAGCTCCCTACTTGAACGTTTCAAAAGTCACAGGCTATTACCTGCACAAATGTAAAACTACTTAAAAGACCTTCCAGGAACAATAGTCTATAACATTCTTCCCCAAACAATGCAATGACTGAACCCCTGCTTCCTTTTACTTTCTGTGACCTTTTGTGGTGGACTATACTATATCCTAGAAAACGGTAATACAATGATCTAAGGGTCACCATAGGTTACTTTTGTAGTAGACTGTACAATGGTAAGGTGTTTACTACTGTGGTACTTGCAGTAAGTTGTAAGTTTACCATACAATGAGAATGTTAAACTACACCTTTGAAGTATGTGAACCCAAAGCAAACAAAAGTATCACCTTTCTCTCCAAGGATATAATAATACTATATAGTTTTACCACCTAAATGTCCCAATGTTGTTTTTGTACGATCCTCATTTTATATTTAGTCACAATTTCTAACCATCGAAGCTGCAAAAAATGTTCACTAAAAATAAATGCATTTTAGGGCAGTCCAAAATACAGTTAAGTTGATCCCAAGGCCAAAAAATGTGGGGGCTAAAGCCCCTGCATTCCCCGTGTCTCTGCTGTCCCTGGGTCTGGGTTAGGATTAGGAACTTTGAACTGGTTTGTAACACCTTAAATCTACTAAACCCTGCTCATTTTTGAAAGAGATTTTTTGAAGTATGGGCAAAATTTCCACACACTTCATATCATTCTACATAAGTAGCTTTCTAGAAGAGCCCAACAGGCAGGGTCACATGCACTCTGAGCGCTGGATTCCAGCAGATAGATCAAATATGTAAACACAACATAACCTGCCATAGATGGACTAAACAATAAAATTTAAGCTTAGTTATATTAAAGGTTCCAAAGTGGGTCCTTAATTTAGAATAGCCCATTTCAACTGGGTCATTTACACTTAACCATTTAAATGTCATTTACACTTAACCATTTAAATGCATTAAAAGAGCCCCATAGTCCACCTTTATCCTGCAAACTGAAGTTGTGAAATTTCATACCCCATATGAAACAGAAAATCAATTTGCCTCACTCAGCAGAAAATGAAAGTTGCACTTAGGTAAATAACTTCTAGCAAAAGAGTTGACTAAGACAAGCCCTATACAAAAGTGTCACTTCCTTAAAAGACTTCCACAAAGTGCAAGTTTTTCATAAACATACATGTGTTACCATCAAATGCTTCCAATTACATACAGGCAGAAGATTCCCCAGATACATCTGTTTTTAAAATCATGAACTGCACAAGTCCTTATGGATACTTCCCTCCTTCCAGTCATTTCCTCCTTTGTATGTCATAATTTTTCAAAGGAAAACTATGCCAAGTCCTGGCTCAGGTCAATGGCAAAGACAATGAAGATCAAATTGTCATGATTTCTTTTCTATGTGCCATAAGGTTTCATGCATGACAACAGCAACAAAAATTCATTGGGGGACTGCAGTTGGGAGATGATGCACCAAGGCTTAAATGTTGAGAAAAATGCATATACACTATTCTCATGTAAAATGAATTGGGTCTATTTTTTGTGTTGGTTTTTAAGCACCCTGTACCATGCTTGCTTGATTGTGAGGGTTATCCAGAAAGGTAAACCTATTACAGTGTATCTTCAAAGATAGAACTGAATTACACCTGTAGATCATAAATTATTAAATAAGTTTTGAAATGAAAACTGCCATTACACTGCATGGGTACCGAACTAGGGCCTAAGATGTATGCATGCTACAGATGATTATAAACGAGGGATTTCATCAGAAATTTAAAAATGGGGATATACTACTGCCAAATCCTCAAGTCCAAATTGATGGTGCCCTAGTCAAACTTTCAGGTGGATTCAGGGGAAGGGGGGGTAAAAGCTTCAATCAAGGCCCCTATAAGGTGAGATCTGTAGGGTTTTAAAGACTATTCATGTATGTTCTTCAAGCATTGCTGTAAAAGTGTCTTTCTTTTTTTTCATGGAAATGAAAAAAGAGGATTTTACCCTCTTTCTTCTGGAAAGGGGGGAAAATCACCCTTACCTACCCTTGACAGAAACATGTAGACAATGACTATACTATACCTTTTTCCAAGGAAAGCTGATGGAGCTGAAGTGCTCCTTCGGTGGTAGTTTGTGGAGCTAGCACCCAGTGAAGATATTGCAACATGGTGCATAGATGGATAATTATCATCATTTCTGAGTCCATACTCATCAAGCATGTTCTGAATTTTTAAAGTTGGAAGATCTATGATGAAAAGGTAAAAAACAAGAAAATCAGTCAAATTCATTTTCATTTCTGGATAAAAAGCTGATAACAGCACAAAAAATATCATCAAAGAAAGGTTATCAAGAAGTTATGGAAATGCTATGCATGAATGACAGATTTTGCAATCTGATGTGGCACAAAAATTTGATACCGAACTGTCAACCTCCCAAATGCTTCAATCACAAAACTTTCTCTTCATACTTCAATCATAACTTGAACCCTCAACTGGGCCACACTGTTTATATTAATAATTCTGGGGAGTCTCAAATTATATGGGGAAATGCATGCAGTCACTTTAAATTCAGTTTGCATGCTACCTGGTATCAAACTACAGTATAAAAAACACTCTTTGAAACCACACTACCAACTTTTGTGCCTGGATTGTTTAAAAAGTGAATGCAAATTTCCCTCTGGACAGAGTTGCAGTTCTACAAAAGAAGGTGAGGGATAGTAATGACCTGCACTGGTTTCTCCCAGCCCATACTTGGGCTAAAATGGCATCATTCAGGCCTACACATATTCCCACTTTACCATAAATAAGCCACAGATTCACCACCAAATCTCTGAACCAGTAATTACTAACACGTCCACAGCAAAATTTGTGTGACATACACTCCATACCAACTGATGGTGGCACTACACTTTTAGAAAGTTACTGATGTAATCAGCATCTCACACTTAATGTTTCTACCTGTAGCTGCAATCCTGCCTGGCTTGGAATCCTTGAGTAAGAGTACACAAAACAGAATGTTCTGATACAGGGTAGAATATACTTGTAAGAGAAATAAAACAGGAATTCAGCATTTGAAGGTGATATGTCAAAAGCTAAGGCCAACTGGTTATTCCTTTAAACAAATTTTAATAAATGACACTTTCTATAGTACTAAAAACTTTACAGAAAGTCTTGCATTCCTGACAACTGTTTTTCACCCATGAATCATGCAAAGATTCAAACTTAGCAGGGCTACATGTATGAAAGAGATGTTCCTCTTTCTTTTACAAAGAATGAAGTACTAAAGAAAGTGTACATTCACACCAAAGACAATTGCAGAAAAATATCTCACAATGCAGATCCTATTATCACTTTCCAAACACCCACGCAGTCTACAGCAGAAATTATTTTTGGGAGAAAATAGTTCTTATAGAATCTGTTCCATGGAGTTACAAGATATGCAAGATGGAACTGTTGTAAAACTATTGTAAACTCATACTGTATACTGCAGTCTTACCTTCAGCATCATGATCTTTCAATTTATTTTTTTCTGGAAAGGTCTCCAGTCTTGGAAGTCCCCTCTCTATTCGACGATTGGAGGCCCAACACTGTGGATGCTGGCAGAGAGGTCCACATGATGTTTCATCCAGTTGAGTTTCACCCATTGACCCCATTTTAAAATACTGTAGCTCTTTCATTTAATCACCTAAAGATAATTGAAGGAGACAAACAAACTTGAAATCAGTCCTGAGATTCATTGCAGTTTGCAAATTAATTTATTCTAATTGAAGTGGTTAGTTAGTTACTTAGTTAGATGGAGTTTTAAGGCCTTATAGTTTCTGACCTATTGCTTTAAGTCGAGCGGGCCACACCCATTTTTCCAGTTGTAGCTCACTTGGCATGTTTTCCCTACTCCATTGCTAATGCTGAGCACCAAGAACACTGACAGCAGGTTCCATTTTTAAAGCCTTTGGTATGACCTGGTTGGGACCCGAACTCCAGAGTGTACCTGTTTGGGCATTCCTCCGAGAGCGGTTACATTGTGTTGGATTGAATGTATAGGGTTTTGTTGTGCATTCTTGTGTATGATTATGCCAATTATAAACTGTATCTTTGGGGGTTCTGTTACGTTAATGAATGTAGATTTGTGTCAAGAAGCACATCTCCACAAGGAAAGTAAACAAGTACAGTAAGTTCAAAGTAGCATTTCCTTGTGTTTAGTTGTTTTCTGTTTGCATGGTGTCCAGCTGTACTCCAGTACTCGACAAGTGGTGAATCAACTGCAAGTCTGATGCTCTAAACACTTGACCATGCCGTTGATCCTTAATTGGAGTGCATGGTAGGGAGATGTGTATCACTACTAGTCTAAATGGTTTGAGGGAGGGTAAAAAATAATAATTGGTTGGAAGTGAAACTTAGTTGCAGAACACCACCTGTAAGAACCTTAAATTAAACTGGCCAATTACCACTGAATAACAACTGCAGATTTAAATAGCCAAGGTCGAGGTGCATAGTTTTTTTCTGTGTAAGGCATTACTTTTGCTCCATCCACTTTTAGTTTTTCAGCAAGTTTAAAGCAGAACTGATACTATTCATAGCATAACTTTCTAGTTTCTACATTGCACAATAAATTTGAACTCGATATTTGCAAACATAACCAAAAATGGTGACCAAAAGGTCCTTCATAAAGTTTAAAAAAAGCTTTTGGTAAATAATCAAACACTGTTTATTCTAACCACTAATTGGGCAATTTTCTTTTATACTGTTGACTCAAAATTCCATTGTGTTTGTCATCGACTGTACATATCAAAATTGGCTGTTATTGATTACTAAATCCAGACAATTTACCAAATGTAACAAATAAAGCAAAATACATTAAAAGGGTAATACATGTAAAGGTGTCTTTAACTATTTTGCTACTATGGAAGGGGGTCCATCCTTTTCACTGAGCTACATATTACTTCATGCACTGTATGTATGTACAGGTTCTGTGAAATACAAAGTGTTTCTACATGGAGGCCACAGCATTTGCATTCACTATGCTCCAAGAGGGTGCACACACATGTCACCCCTTCAAGCCTGTTCCATGTCCAAAACAATTACACACCTGAGGGTTGCAATGAGGTACTGTATTTCAGCATGCAGCATTGCTACGGTTTTGCAGAGAAATCATGCTGTAAGTATAAAAAAGAGCATCAAGGATGCCATTGCTCAACTACCATTTCCCTGTCACATACTTCAAGCTTTGTAGAATTACAGTATTGAAGGTTCAGAACCAAACATCATATGTAAACCAAATTATGATGGAAAAGTAATGCTACCATGTATGGATCTGACCCTTAATGAGCACAATTTACAACTGATCTACAATGCATCATCCACTGAATACTCCAGAGGCCTAGAAGTGTCCTGGTTCTTTGAACAACCTAGCCTTGAGCTTTTCACTGTGTACCATAAAAAGCTGTGAATTAGGTCAGTCTTAACTTTTAAACTTACAATCCACCTCTACTGTATACTCTCAATGTTACACCTACAATATTACATTGGACAGTAACTTAAGTAACCAAAGATCTATCACAATCATGAGATGATCACTGCCACCACCGAGTGTAAGCAATGTGATACAATGATTGAATAACCTGCAATGCATACTATTTTTCATACAACATCAAAAATGATTGTCTTCATATTTAAATGTTTAAAGCAAAAACATTAGTGATGGCCAGATTTTTCAAGTTTCAGTAAAAGTAGGAACAAAAACTTTGTACCTTAAATGATAAAAATGTCTTTAATAAAAACTCTAGTTAGCAATTCTGACAGAAAAGACATCATTCTGTATCCATAGTTATTTGAAAATCTGGTTTTACATGTGGTTATTTATAGGATTTTACTTGCTGACTTACCCAAGATTTCTTCATTAAGGAATGCCAAGTACTGCCATCAACATTTCAAGTTTCATTATCTATGTCAATTCCAAACAACACCAAATAATAGCAAAATAAGGAAGACACTTAATAAAACATTACGCCAAGATGCAATTATTTTTGATGTATGTTTCCTTATTTTTATGGTGGCAAAGATTGTCATTAGGTGATCAACTCATAATTGGTAGCGGATGGTTTCGCCCCCTTGTCAGTTATGCTCCCAACAAGTTCGCATCCTAAAGTGGACCAGTTCAACCCCAAAGACCTGCCAGTTTTCCCCCAAAGACCCGCCAGTTTGCCCCCTACTAAGTTTGTGTAAGTTTCCTTTCCTAAACGTGATTGTTATTAACGAAACGATGTCAATTTAAATATCTTAATTGGTTCTCTTTCAAGATAAAATGAGGTTGATTTTAGATGGTAAAACCAGGGAGCTGCCACTCTAGTGGAAGCTTCCTGCTAAAACAAAAACAAGCTATTCATTTGTATCAACTGATACATTCGTGCATGACTGATTGTTTTTTAAAATGTTGCATTTACAGCTGCGTGAGTAATGTTCTTAATCTTGCTGACTACTTCGTTCATGTGACTTTGATTTTGTAGAGCTTGCATCATATTTAATTCATTTATTGAATTAAAACTACAAATTATTGCCAATAAATGGTCCAAAAAAGAAAATCATGCACAAGAAATTAGTCAAACTGCAGGCTATGCTTAATTCGCCAGCATTTTGGATCTGACCCACAAGAGAATAATACCAGGTCAACTCGACATACGATTCGTTGCTGGTATTGGCGAATGGGGATTGTAAATGCAACTTTGCCAGAGAGTGCCAGAGAACATTTTGTAACATGTCTTCCTCTTTGTGTTATATTTTGGCATTGTTTGGATTGAGTATTCTGTAGAAAATGTATCTTGAAAAGTAGGCGGCAGCACAAGTAGCAATGCTTTTGACTAACATTTTTGCTTTAAATATCAAAAACATGATGACAAATTATTGGTTTTGATGTTGTTTGAAATATTTGCACTGTAGGTTATTTTAACATTGCATTCATGTTGCATTTACATGCTGCATTGGCATTTAGAAGGTTGTGATCGACTCATGGTACTAGGCCTAGTGATCTACTCATGAGAACTTACTAAGTTACTAGCCTATATAAATTAAACATTGCTTTGATGTACCTTATCATGTCAAGTCTCAAGTATTAGGAGGCAAAACGACTTCCACTTTGGGGCGATCTGGCAAAGGGGCGAAATGACTAGGGCAACTTGGTTGGGGTGAACTAGAATGGGGGCGAAACGACTGACCAGTAACCCTTATAATTAGCCAGGCCAGTGGCATCATGCCTAATCAACAAAGATGCATAACAGTTAGGCCTAGCCTTGGTCAAAAGTTTACAAAACCTGTGTCCCCTGTGGTCTCTTTATGGCATAGGCCTGCTAAGGTTTATCAACACTTGTCAATGTCCCACAATTTGGGACAGGATTTACGTAGTATACTTGCACAGGGCCTTAAGTTATTAACTTGTTAGCTAAGTTAGGCCTAACGTTACTTGCTGTGATTGGCCTAACGTATACACCCAGTTGCTCACGCATGACGTCCCCCCGTACTTCGCAATGTTTCACTCCGGATTCTTTTCCTCTTGGTCTTACCGTCCATCATTTGACGAGGACAAAAGTAGCCATTCGAGATTCCTTTCATCAAGTCATAATGAAATACTTGAGTTCTTCTTTCTGCAGTCAACGCACGATAATGCTGAATTTCTAAACATTTGCACGGGTTCTTTCCGAAGTTGAAGACAACTTCTCTTCAGATTCAGAAGTTGTTTAGGTACATAGTGCATTAACCTCAAGGTTGCCTAGCAACCCGCGCAGGCTATATAGTGTGCACATAACGTACAGTTGGAACAATTCATAACAAGGTGAGAAAGAAAACCAAAACCTCGTTAAAAAGCCTGGTCCTCACTGGTTAGTTCAGGCCCATCTTTATGTTGTCCCAGACATTCGTGCGAGAGTAATTCAGAATGATGGGGGAGGGAGAAGGAAGGATAGGTGGAGGCGAGGTGCTAAAATTCTTTCAAATCGAAAGCCGCCAGTTGGAGCGCATTGATGGCTCCGAGCGAGCGATTGTAGAAAATGTTGAAAAATCACACATAGTAATATAGCAGAGCTCCAAACGGCGTTTGCCGCTGACGGACTTGCAAGTAGAGTCGTTTCTTTGAGCTTTCAGTCCGCTTTCGGTTGCAATAAAATGTTCATTTCAGTAAAAAAAATGAAACACAGACGAAAGAAGCAATATGAAAGTAGGGCGGAGAAATTTTTGGACCAGGCAATATGCACGTCACCCTACCCCTAAAACTGAGGTAGACCTACTTTTCATCCTGAATTTTCCACTTTATACTAGCTAGCCTACCAGGCCAGGAAGAGTGTTTTAAAAAAAAAAATTAAACATGTTTTTCACCACTCCTTTTTCAAATTTTACGTGAAAAAAAGTAGAAATCTTCGTTTTTTTGACAGTCGTGCAACACTAGACAACTATTTCAATGTAGGTCTATCTATGCCTCCGCCTGCAAAGGAACATCTATAACATTTCGAATCAATCCACACAGACAACTCAACTGACAAGGTTGCAAGGTATATGTTGATATGTAGGCCCATACAAGAGCATTTGAGTATGGTAGGCAAATGATTTTCTCCCTGAAATAGTCTTGCCAGAAAAATAAGCGGAACGTGCACCAGACAAAGCGTTCAGAAAATTTTGATAAATAGCAAGCCCTCAGACAGCCAGAAATGACACTACTTGTAAGTAGCAGCCAAGCAGTGGTGGTGTAGTTAGACTTTCCTTAGGGGGTAAGCTCCCAAATTATTCGAAAAAGCTATTCGTTTTTAAAGGCATATTCCAGTAGCCTTTCTTTCAAAGGTCTTGCGCAAGAAAGACAAAAATATTTCAGACCTCCAAGTCCCCCAAAACCTGTTTCAATACGACTTTCCTCGCTCAACTTCATTTCACTTTAAGCATTGTCTATTTTTGTCCAAAATACCTCCACTTTTGAACAAAGCCACAAAAAGTTATGTAACTGCGGGCACAAGTTCTAACAAATTCCTTTCGTTGTCCTTTAATATTTAATGTCCTGTTTGCCCTTAAAATTTGATACTGTTGGAATGTTTGCATGCCCTTTCCTGTATAAAGATCTATTATTATATACCATATGTGGGACATAGCAACGTTTTCACACTTTCCCTACAGCGGCATCAATATTATAAACAAATCGGATGCAATATTAAATTAATGTGCAGCGATGACATCACTGATATCCCATGATGCATTAAATCTCAAGGAAAATGCATTTCTTTGAAAATCAATGTATTCCAAACGCACGATTGAAATGCAGTTTACCCTTCTAGAGAGGAAAATTTTTTCTGCATAAATAAGGTCAATAAAGTTTGTCACCGAAAAATTATGCCATTAAAATGTGAACACCACGCTACCAAAGAAGTAAGAGAAGCGCGCCGAAATGTTTGCCCAGTCATACAAATATTTGAAGATATGGAGCTTGTATTGCAGAAAATTTAAATTCTGGGTTTCCTGTAAGGAAATTTGAAAAGTTGTGGGATCAATGAAGAACCTGCGCTGCCTATATTAGCAAATCCGAGAATATTAATTGTGTTTAAAATGCTCCAACAAAGGATACAAAGAAAATGGCTCAGATACTATCCAACAATTCAGACTTAATGGCAAACCCCAGCAGTAGCTACATCTCTTCAAATAACCATGCTCAAGCTCAAGAAGAGCCATGGACGTTGCATCATTTGAAATGTTGAAAGTTTGGAGGAACAAATTACTCTTGAGCAAAATACTACCGAGTTTCTATCTGTAGGAAACTTATTTTTTGAAGAGAAGGTTACCATACTGCCTTATTTTTGATAATCTGTCACCTTGTGTCCATAAATATTTGTTTTGAAAGGATGAAATTTGCTTGCAAAACAAACGCAATATTTCCCTTTAAGATCGTTGTTGCTACAATGCATATGTTATCTAAGGCTTGCCAACTGAGGTTCTCCGAAAACATTTTATAAGTTTTCGAAACTTGGTTGTTTTTTAGACAAATATTTAAAAATCAAGATCTTATGTTGGAGAAAACTTGGAATATTATGAAAGAAAATTTAAAAAGTTGCGCTAAAGTTCCCCTTTCACAAATGGCAAATTTCCGATTTTGTCACTTTCCAGAGCTCGGAAAAGTTCATCAAACTGATATGATTTATGGGCGAGCACTATTGCATTAGGAATCGCACTTAGCTGCAGGCAAAGGCACACAGAAAATTTTTGAAAAAATAGAGCCTACAACATGGGGAGAATTCGGAATTTCATAGAAGAAGAGTTGGGAAAATCACACCGTAAATGACTGGTGTCAACAAATGGCAAATTTCCGAAGTTTTCATTTTTCAGAGCTTATTGCAATTAATAGTCAATTTTGTTCTCCCGGGAAAATCACCAGCACAGCTGACTGACTTGAATAGTGTTTAATTTTTTGACTTAACTAATAACAGCGGCATTACACTGAGGAATGAACCCTTCTTCAAGATGAGGTGATGAGGTGTCGACTAAGTCCGTGCTACGTACAACGCTTTGTCGGCTTCATTAACCCGGTGGGAACTGACTCGGTGCTCTCAAAACTCTATGACACCAAGGCATTTAAAAGGTAGTTCAAAATGTTTTCTTTATACCATAAAGTCTTCGAATTTAATTTAAATGTCCCTTCAATTTTCCCTTTTCTTCATGTGCTACCTGTTCCTGCTTTTCTATAGTAGAAATTTAAGCTGTCCTTCCTTTCCAGTTACAATGTACAATACGTTTACCAGGCAGATTGACAGATGTTCATGTGGTTCGGACAAAACATCAGTCGTGATACCAGATGTGAGCAAGGTCCATCATAATAATTATCAGCGTGGTCTGTTCCCCATTTACCCGTCGATGAAACAGTGACCTTCCACTCCAGACACTGCCCAACGTGCGTGTTGTGCCCATACCGTACTATTCAAGTCAATCGGAGAAATCCTGGTCGTGCTGATACTTCATAGGACTTTGAGAGCTTTCGTTCAATCTGACATGTGATAGGTAGGATTTCTGAAGACATTTTTAGAAAACATCTGCTTTACCCTATTTTGCGTCATTTTGATAGCCAAAAGTACCTATATGGTATTATTTTGTAATGTTCGTCACCCAAAATATGTCTTGGAAAGGACACTATAAAAGGGGATGGCACGCAAAGGATTTGCGCCGATTGATCATGGGAAAGTACAAAATCACATGAGCCAGTAATTCATGGTGCATGTAAAAAAGGGCATTGCGAAGAAAAGTTGGCCACCTTCAAACGGTATTTGACAAAAATAAAACCAAACAAATTTAAAACTAAAAACAGAATTGAACAACTCAGTCCATCTGACGACCATGGGTTAATGACACAGAAGCAGTGTCAATGGATGCTGCAAGGATGATGTTAGGGGCTTGAAAGCTGCTCCGGGGCAATAGCCTTGGAGCAGTAACATCATTGGCTGCACAGCACTGCAAGAGAAGGAAGAAGATCATGAACGCGACGCTGGAAGGGCCCGATACGTTGTTTGGGAATTTCCGGCAGGCGTGGCGGAACGAAAGCTATGGGGGCAGTAAGTGCCAGCCATGGACTTCTTATACACATAGACAGAGCATGTAACGCGTAAGTCCTATCCGTAGATTGTCGCCATCTACTGAGGCTAAAATGGCGCACCAGGATGGCCGCCGTGAAGCTATAATTTTTATGATTTGACGACGACTGTGTAATATTTTAAACGCAAGTTAAACTAAATTGGGAAACAATATCATATTCCTACAATACGTGTAGGATTTTGACCTCTACATGCACTACTTCGAAAATATTTCAACTTTCTTGCAAAATTTGTTGATTTACTTGAGCAAGTCCAAACTTTAACACAAAACCACAGCAGACAGCCATCCTGCTACGCTTTTTCTCACACATACGGAAGAGACAATGTACCGTGATGTGTGCTCTATCCAATTGTATAGCCCCAAGTCCGTGGTGCCAGCCCCTTTGAGTCATGATATCAGAGTAGATTGGTTACGAACTAATTTTTCGTAAAGATTTTCCCAGAATCTCAAACAGGCCATCCATCCAAGTGACTATCCATCTTTCATGTAGCTTTGTAGTGGAATCATAGCACTAGGATAATACAAGACAATTGACAGTCATATCCCAGCCAACATGCCCAGCTGGGCCCCAACTGGGTTTCAGCTGGGCTACTTACTGGGCCCCCAGCTGGGGCCCATCCGTGTTTGTCAGGTGTTCCCACGTTGGGCCCAACTGGGCTAGCCTTTCCCAGCTGAAGCCCAGCTGTGCCCCGCTTCAATAACTGGAGCCCAGCTGACTGGGCACAGCTGGGCTTCAGCTGGAAAAGGCTAGCCCAGTTGGGCCCAACGTGGGAACACCTGACAAACACGGATGGGCCCCAGCTGGGGCCCAGCAATTAGCCCAGCTGAAACCCAGTTGGGGCCCAGCTGGGCATGTTGGGTGGGATAGTGTCCCTTTCGAGGTATGAAATTTTCAGTTTTCCAGCGTAGTAGTAAGATATTTCTTCCTTCGACTACCCAATGTTCACGTTACTTTTTAGATTTCATTTCGCATCGCCAATATTTCTAGCAGCTGTTGTCCATGGATGACGAATGTATGCAAAATGACTTTGTAAAGACACAAAACACTCCTTCTGCAGGCTTAGGGTGAACAGTGTTTGCATCTGTACCTCCTTAATTTAGAATTAAATTTTACAGGACTTTAAGCCATCTTGAGTGAAGTTATGGCAAGGTAACAGTACGGTAACTATTTTGAGTATTTGATTCTCGCTCCTCTCTAGCAAAATGCAACGCCGTTGTTATTTTAGACAGATCACAGATTTTTCAAAGAGAGCACCATTTTGCCTGACCGTAAAAAACCAAAAACCAACGGACGAAGACTCTTGAGAGTTGAACATGGGGTTTGTTCTATCAACTCTCTTGTTGAACTACGGTTATACATTACGAGTGACCTCAACAGTCCGAGTCACAAACTTCCCTGCCCAGCCATTGCAGTTTGCAAGAACTTCTTTCCCATGTTAGGAATATTGTATCTTTGATAAACGAAGGAACAGTCTGAACAGTCAACTTTTAGAAGGATTTAAGCCTACTGCGATTGAAACATATTCTTTGTAAACGGATAGTATTCACCTTTTGACCTCATCAAGGGTAACATAGACTGTACGATGCCGTCTAGTCATTTCCTTCCAGTTTCGACGACAAAGCCCAACAATTGGCAATCTGCCATAGTTCGGATTCACTCATAGCTGATGAAATTCGCTTTAATCATCACAGGCCTAGCATTTTTGCTCGAAACCAAAAGGTATAGGAAAGAATATTACAAGATAAAAACATGCCATCAAAGACAAATGAAAGGATAGCAGATGCCATCTGCGCATCACTGCCAAAAATTACCGTGGATGTAGCATGGTATTAACGCCTTACTTGTAGGGAATTAGGTGCGGATCCAGGTGGGAATTTTCTGTATATCTCCCCTTAGTTTACTCACCCCCCCCCCCCCCCCCTCAGTTCAGATAAACATACTTCGATTGGTGAATACCAGAAAATAACTTCTTTTTGCATTTCATTTAATGTTTTGTCCATACTTCAAAAGCCTACAATAAGTTCGTAAAATTTACCTTAATAAACTCAATGCCCACAGTCACATAGGAATTTTACCAGAACGCTCGTGAAAATAACTCAAATACTTGAACTTCCTTGCCAGCTTTGCGTTGTTACAGAGGAGGAGCAGGGTAGAAGAGAAGCTAATGAGGCTGTAAAGGAGGAGGTCAAATTTAATCCGGTCTTTTGATTGGACAAATCGCACGAAAAATAGCCGCTTCAGACCAGTCAAGCGGCCGGTCAGTTGCCCGATGACGACTAGTGGTACCAAACGCAGCGTCGCAAAGTGGACAAGTAAGTTCCAGTATTTGATTAATTTTCACCAATGTTCAGATAAGAACTTTGTTCCAACCTATTAAGGTCTCTGCATGTGTCGTGAAAGCCTAGATCCGCGGTTGAGAATAATGAAAGGGGTGGAAGTATGGATTTCAAATTATTTTATCTGTGATTAATATTCAATTTTAAGGGATCGATTGTTTGTTAGAAAACAGCGTAGCAACAAAATTAGGTGAAGTCACAATGCACCTTTGTTTTTACTTTTCTGAACTTATATATATTGCTTCTTGACATTTTCTTACAAAAATTATTTTACGGAATAAGACTTATGGTCATTTACACCTTAGAAATGAACACGGAAAACGTGGTAAGTAAAGTGGCATGCACTACAACACTGGGTGCAGAAGAAAAACAACGAAAACACGTCACGGTTTTTGAAAAAAAAAAAGTAAAAAATCTAGCACCTGCACTCCTTATGTGTGGCATTTTAGTTTGACGTGCACATGACATTTCATCGCACGTCATGCAGACAGAGGAATGCTTGAGTCATGAACCCCCCCCCCCCCCGGCTTTTCTTACATCATACTCCCAATTTCTTTAACCCACGGTACCACCGAAATCTCGAAGGATCACCTCTTTGCAAATTGTGTACTTTGAATAAAACTTTGACTAAACTTAGCCTGATCTATATTCTTAAAAACGTCCACCACCCTTAATGAAAGTTTGAAGTGACTTCGGCTTAAAGTTTGCTAAAGTTAATACCTTATCTCCCAAAGCAGTGTAGGGGGGAATGATCATGGGACACAGAAACAGCTAGGTCCCTCCCTAAATTCGATACTCCTGAAAGTGTAATTTGTCTAACTGTGTCTACGTCTGAAACATTGTCATTGAGATTCGTCCATGATCTGCATTTTAGCCCATAATTATTTGACATACTAGCAGCTGATAGATAGCAAAGATTTCATTTTGTGATCCGATGGGTATCAGCCCTATCCCTCATATGCCTACCGGTTTTCCTGTGGCGTCCCTTTAGCGGTTATTAATTAAACTGTGGGAAATAAATATCTCATAAGATTTATATTGTAAACCAAGTTGTTGATTTCATCCTTCGCTAGATGAAATATACATATTTTATATCAGTAGTGAATGATTAGACAGAGCAAAATAAGTAATAACCTTTACTGACGGCGAAGCAAACACAAAAATAATAATAGGGGTTATCATCTCAATATTATTTACAGACAAGACAAAACCCCCGACTATTGTACTAAAATAATTTGCAAGCGTTTCCCGTGTGCCTATGAGGATAAACTTAAGCACCAAATGAAATGTATAAGTTGTCACTTTGTTAGTACACAATGCATAAAAACGTCAATCTGTCTATACAAAATATTGTTCTGAAGTTTGATTCAGTCCTTTCTCTCCTTTTTCTCTCGTCGTTGATTTTTTATAGTATTCTTCATTATTGCAAATTCTTCTGTATCACAAAACAGCCCGTATAATGACCTCACCAGTTTGTGCTAAGATTTTCTTTTCCTTTCATTTCATTTTCGTTCAAAACAAGATGATAGACTTTGTTTAAAACCAAGGTTCATGGCATTTGTATGCAATTAGCGTAACATAACCGTATGTAAGTCGACATTGCCAAGAAAAGAAAACAGTGACGACATAATTACGTTATTGAAAGGCACAGGAAGCTAATCAAACCAGTGTCAATAAGTAAAAAACAAACCTTGAGTAAGTATAAAAACAAACGATCATTATATTGTAAAGTTCATTTAATCGTTCACACTGATATTGCATTGGAATAATTGTTCAGCATGGTCTCTCCAAAAACTCCAAAAAGACCAAGATGCGACACCATGAACGACGTGCCATGTCTTCCAATTAAATTTGATATTCAAAAGGTACACAGGAAAATCAGATCCCGTTGGAAAACGACTGTTCACAGTAGCCTATCACAAGTTAATGAAATTGTGTCATGTAGGCACTGCCACAAGGGTTACTGTTCACATCTTTCTCTCTTCTTTTGCCATGTAGTATGATTCGTCACTTGTCCGCCATTTTAAATATTCGTCTTGTTCAACATTTCTTCTAGCGATCGTTTTGGTGCTACACCTTCTGGTTTTTCTGGCTGTTTTGATTTTTCTTCAAACATGAGAATCCTGCATAAAAGGAAAAAGCCATATTTTTACCGTAGGCTAACCATAATAATATCACCCATGGAAATTGTTACAGGAAATAATGCTTTTGAGATCGCTGGAAATAGCACATTACAAAACCTTGAGAGTTGTATACAGACATTTTCAATTTTGAAATCTCGTTTCTGGAATTAACAACTGTCACCAAGTAGTGGGGTTTGTGTAATTTGTGTTTGTGGTGTCATGTGTATGAAAAGTTACGCAAATACCATTAAACCAGGTATGTTTAGGCATATTTATTTATAGAAAGTTGGTGGCAGTCGACGTACTGACGTAATAGTCTTAGCCAAGGCATTAGTAATATTTTCAGTAAACTTTATAAATAAGGACGCTAGCCAACTAGACTGCATGATTAACTTGCTTACTATTTACAAATTGAAGAACATGGCGTAACGGTGAACAGACGGTGAACAGGGTGTGATGATTGTCAAACTGTATATTGGATGCAATAAGTTATTGGAAGAACACACTTCCAACGTCTTAACGAAAGACTTTAAACGGACGGAAAGGCGCCTTGCTCATGCCTGGACCCGTGGGTACTGAAATTATTGAGCCCGCATTACGGAGGCAAGGGTGCGAGGCCCACTTATTTTTTGCCACCTCCCTTCCGATACTTTGCCATTGCGCTTGGTGCTCAGCATAAGCAATGGAGTAGGGAAAACAAGCCAATTAGCCACAACTGGAATAGGCCGTGGCCGGCTCGACTAAAAGCATTTTGTTAGAAACTGAACTGTTAAACTCCTCAAGACCTAACTCGTAGATACTTTGAAGTTTGTCACTGGGTTATACATTTTTACACATTTAAACCCCTGATTAATTTTAGTATCCTTACAATACCTTCTCCGTGTATACGGGTCTGACATATGTATATTTACGTGTTTTATCGTTTAACGGTCAGTTTTTCGCACTCAGATCACTGTAAAACAAAAACCCTCCTTCAGTGAAAAAACAATAATAATAAAAACTTTTGTAATTTACATGTTCTTCTGATAAAGCAACTTTCAATCAGTTCAAATGTTAAATAACTCTCATTACAATAAATTTCATACTTACAACTTAAGCACAGATGATTTCTTCCCCAACATCATTTGAATAAATTCATTGTACCCTATCGTCCCGGAATTGTTTGTGTCCACCTCAGCAATAATTTTCCTGATTTCGATGACATTTTTCGGTTTTCCTAATTTTTCCATCATCCTGCTGACATCTTCCACACCTGACGATTAAAGACAAGAACTTATCACCCACGTACAAATTTTGATCGGGGAAGAAAATACTCGATTGGTAGGTAACTTCCCTGTGATTTATATTACACAGCATGAACTGTACTGAGAGTGTTTTGATTATATAAATTGAGTTTTTCTTTACTCACCTTGAAGCAATAAACTGAGATTGTATCTGGATGAGCATGAATTTCAGACAATTGTGGGAGGGACTTAAGTAAGAAGGTTAGGAGAATTGGTACTGTTTGGGGTGAGAGAACTGGGCCTGAACGACTTACAGGGATTAGCCACATTACTTGCTTTAAAACGTGCATCCACTAGTTCAACTCACTTATGTTGGATTTAACTTTTCAAGTACTTTAACCTTGGCCTTACTGTTAAGCCGATAAGAATAGTCTCAAAACATCATGATACATTTACAGACTTGGCGGTTTTAAGTATTAATGTTTAAGCTAAAGTGAATCGTGAATAAGTAAGCTGCTGGGAGTTATTTGAAGTTCCTCGGTCCAATATTATTTTCACTTTATACTTTGCTTATTGTTGACCGTCCCATTGCACCAGACATGACATGATCCTTGGATAATACTGTGAATGAGGCTGATTGGGTTCAGGTGAACTTGAAATCAGCGTTGGTGAAAGAATTAAATCCCTAAATGTGACAAGAGACTGGCACCCTGAGCTTCCCATAGATCCCGGAAATAAAGTATGGTAGAAAGAAGTACCAGTGTCTGCTTATTGTGGGAGGCCGCCAAAAATCGTTATTGAGCATGTTTCAATTACATATTTATACATGTAGAGAATTACAGCAAATGCACTTACCAAGGTCGTCTGAATTATCGAGGTCATATTCCATAAACTGTACTGTAAGACAAGAAAAAGAAATATTACGATGAGTTACTCACATTGAGTAGTTGAGTGAAATCTGTTCAGAGGCGGAGCCAGGGAATTTATTTGAGCGGGCAAGAATGGCCGAAGGGGCGCGTTAAAGCAGGGCGTTAAAATTTAAAAAGGGCGCCGACATGTAATTTTGGTACTTCAGGGGACGGTCCCCCTGACCCTTTGGACACTCCGTCATCCTTCAATGAAGTTGTTCTTCTTTTGTCAGATGTGACTTCCCACAAAAATGGTCCCCGAAAAAGTCACCATACAAGTGACTCAAATCGATTCACAAAACTTAAAAAGGTCATTCCGATGATAGACGGGGATACTCAGGATTGAATTAGTAAAATTTGTTAAAATTGGCGGACAATTTTTTTTATTAAAAAAGCAAGCTAAAAATAACGTCTTGCCATTGATAAATGATTGAAAATTATTTGTAAGTCTCCCCCTACCCCTCTTTGGGAGCCGAAGTGAGAGGCTGGGGTGGAAAAATAACATCGTTAAGGAGAGAAGAAGGTGGAGATCTCTTCCAGCTCCCTGCTCCAAGTAACATTTGTACACGTTCATGTGCATGTAACCATTTTTAAAGAATTCTGATCAGGTTGTGAATTTGAGTCAAAATGCTTCGAACGGACATGGGCGGGGGATAGATCGAAAGCGTGGAACCTTTTTGCATCAAATCATTATGAATAACATAACCAAACTCCTTTTTGTTTTAAGTACATATGAAAAATGTATGGACTACGGGCACAGAGGTGTTTCTATCCTGTAACCATGCATCTAGTTTCCATCTTGCCTCCTTGAGCAACCTTGAATGGTCACAAGCCTTCATTTCTCTAATTTTTTTGTCTCAACCAGTTGTTTCGCCACTATGTACAATGTAGTGTCAAGGCCTGGCAGTCCCAAAGACAAAGTCTGCTTCGAAAAGAGGCTTCTAATATATATGTATAGGGTCTCGAGGTGGTTCGATGCCGGCTAGTACGAGTCCGAGGTGGACCTCGACTTCATCACAGACACGATTCTAACTCATAATTTAACCTACACACAAACACATATAAATGCCATTTTTCGGGCTATACTGAGCAATATAGGGAAATATAAAATACCTTTATATGCGTTGAGTTTGTCTTCCAGATCATCATATTCACTGTAGTCGCCATTTGTAATTATTTGCTATGGAAAGGATGATCAAAGTTAGAACTTAAAAGCTGTGTACTAAGTATTTTATTGGCCTATACTTGGGAACTTTCGCCAACCATGCATTTTAGACAAATACACGTAACTGAAGAAGTCTTATCTATGTTACCGTACGAGGCCGTAGTCAGACAAGGTTCTGAGGATGCGAAATGACTTCCAGAGAATAGTTTTTTCAGGGAGGATAAATGTGTTAAAGTATTAATCATGCAATAGTAACTTCAAACTTTCTATAAGCGACAAACCAACTTTTCGAACCCCCTGGTCCCTTGGTTACTGGCCTACTATATCAGTTTCAATTATTCAGATTTTCAATTTAGTTCATTAGCGAGTACTAACGAGTAATTTGATAAAGTTTGTTCCAAGCATTACTTCCAATATTTGAAAATTAGACTTCCCAAAAAACATCAAACATCATTGTTTACACGTAGGCCATACTGGTACGTCACTCTGACCTGCAATTATGTTATGTTGTATATTAATGCACTTTGTTATATTAGGGAGTTAGATAAGATTTAAGGACACACACCAACACGAATGTCTTATATAGTATCAGTCAACTCGATAAAAAGCTCAATATGTCAATGCATATGTACTTCAGAAGAGGTAACTTTAATTTCATTAGAGATTTAGATTGGATTTAAGCAACTACGTATCACCCTGATGTACCGAATTGATTTCATATAAAATATTTTCTCCGTCTCCTTTTCAGTTACCTCTTTATATACAAACTTACAAGAGATCAAACGAAACGAACTGATAATCTTCATTAAACTTGGTCCAACCTTCACTGACCATGGAATATTAACTCGGTGAAAGTACTTCTGTCGTCCAACCATAAATATATATGACATGAAATAAACTTTGTTCATTTATTGAAATCTCATATATAAATCTTGCCCAAAGCCATGCGAACAAAATGGAGATATGAAGACCCCCCCCCCCCCCAAATGCAATCAAGAAGTAGTTTTTCATACTTCGACCATTATTTGGCACCCATACCCCTCCAGCGAAAGCTTCGACTACGCTTCGGTAGTTGTTGCTAGACCATCTATTTATGCTATATAATCTTTATTCTATTTATATAACTTACTTCATTAATCTCTGATAACCGCCCATCTTGTTCTTCTTTCAGTTTCCCCCACTTCTTTCCTCCTAAAATCAAGAAAAGGAAATTGTTATGAAGATTATATCGTGAAGTCAAACCTTTAGAAGTATCGGCCTATTACAATAGTCACAATGAAATACTATTAAAGCCTCCGTGCACATAGCTAGGAATGTTAACGCAAGATTTGGGTAGGCCTAATTAGCCATGAAAATATCATTTCCTTTCAGTCCGACACCACCGTGCAAAAAGGGCCTTAGGGGTTTTACACCAATGTCAACTTGATAATAATCAAAAAGCATCATATGTATGCCAAGCGCCATGAAGAAAGACAAAGCATAACGGTTTAAGTCTGTGTAAGTTAAATAATGCTTAATTTCGAGGTTTCAATATAACTATGTTCATACTTTTTCTGACAAAAATGTTCCGACCTCAATAGATTAAGAAATATGAGAATGGTAATTTTAACTTATCCTGTCCATGAAGGCAATTCAGAGGTCAACTCGGAATTATTCACTTTTCCTTATCTGACCCAAGAGACAAAACCATCCGTTAACCCATTCAAAAAGAGTTCTGCCCCCCCCCCCCCAAAAAAAAGGGGGGGGGGAACGGTCTCGGAAAGGACAACAAGGTTCCATTATTACCTGTAGGTAAATATGGTACACACAATTCACGTGGCCTTGACGCATGTACTGATCATTTGATCGTTCTGTTGAAATTGAAGCCGTTCTCTAGTACAGAGGCCTACTGACGTAAGGGCCACCGTCTGATACAGACGAAGATATACTGAAATATGGCTGTTGTATAAATGACCCGCAGTTGCTCTCGACGTATTACGTTACTCTTACAGTCAACACATGGGTAATACCCCTGTAAAGTTAAACATACGTTGAGCTCCACACACTAAGATCGAGATCTAGAATTTATACGTCTATTTGAAGTTCACGGCAAGTGGTCGTTGACGTCTCAGTATAGCTGCCAGTGATGAGTTCATGGGTCAAACATCCTAGCGAACCCTCATACTTATTGTTATATCACATTAAGGTTAGTTTCTCTCCCATGCACAAGTTAGCAGGGTTTACGTGGATTACGTGATATAAACGTTTTTGAAAATGTTAGGAGCCTTTTCAAGATACTAACAGAAGCTTTTTCCGAAAGAAAACAAAGGCGAAGTTTTTACTTTTTAAAGGCGCTCTAATCTCACCGTCTAGATTGTGATTGTCCGCTTGGTGGAGTTATTATCCCTGCATATATTTTGCCCTAATACGTCAGAGTATGTAAGTTCAAAGAAATGATAACATATTTGGCTCCTGCTATGAAGGAAGCCATCAAGAATGCAGTAGTCTACATTCAACAGCTCAAGCAGGGCAGTTACAACTTTTTCAAATCTGCAAAGTGTTTCTGCCAAGACTATACATCCTAAGCTTGCAACCCTTGACGTCACACAAGCGGCGTATCTAGATTTTTGGCCAGGGAAAAGCACCTCATTCTTCCATTTTTTTGTAAAGTGTAAGCATAACTACATTTTGAAACGCGATTTGCCGCAAGCGAAACAGGGCGAAAATTTGTTTTTCCGAAAAATACCAGTGGCGACGCCATATTTTGGAGCACTGGAGGGGCTCAAGAGGGTTTTTTGAGGGGACACTACATGGGTCCGCTTTAGGGTCGGCCCGTGGTGGAGTCCACTGCCGGGCCCCAGTGGGTGTCCGGTGAAGGAAGTCCCCGAAAGCTCATGAGTTTAAGGGTATTTGTGAGGTATTAATGTCTCCATTTAAGAGTAATTCTATTGACTAAATACTGGACCAAAAATTGGGTAACTTAAATTAATACTTTATTAGTAACAAAACTAATGTACTATCAGGAACGGATTAGGCAGACATTTTGAAAAAGGGATGGGAGATAGGGCTACACTGTAGAGAAAGCAGTTGATAGGCAGTTAAATTGGAATCCTGTAAGATAGTTCTGTCTGCAAGCTACCTGAGCTGAGCACCACCTTCAACTATCGCAGAGCGTATACTAAAATTTTGAAAAAACGGCCAGGTGCAGTTTAAGGCGATTTACAAGAATCAAATCGTACGCAATCTGACACCATGTCTTTTTTACTGAAAATCCCAAATCGCATTCGGGGGAAACACCATACCAGGGGCGCAAATCTCTGTTTGAGAGTGGGGGCGAAAATGCTTATGATGTGCCCATGAGTACTAAACTGTGCACGCTTGGCGGGCACCGCGAGCGCGAAGCCCCAAAGGACTCCTGGTGGGATCCAGGGGCAAAGCCCTTGTGGGGGTCCAGGGGGCGAAGCCCCCGGAAGCTCTTGTGTTCTGGCGTTTCCAAAGCTTCAGAAAAACTTTTCGAATGAAACAAAACGAAAAAAGGTGACCATATTTTTAGGTCTACTCAAATTTTTTTTTTTTTGGGGGGGGGGGCCAAATTACGATTTGGCCCCCCTTTTTTTCACTTGAGGGGGCGAAGGCCCCCCTTGCCCCCGGGATTTGAGCCCATGCACCATACGGGAGTGGCGCAAGGTTTCTCTTGGGTGGGGGCACGTTCCTCCTGGCTTCCTTGGCGACCTGATTGGTTTTTACAAACAATTATGTAAAAATATAGAGCTTGAATGAAGAAAATTTTGGATTCCTTAAAACAATGGGTTTTTTGTAAGGACATTTGAAAGTTAGAGGATTATTTAAGATTTCCGAAATAACGAAATCAGAAAAGTTGCAGATAGTTGAAGTCACATATTCATGACAGTATCTAACTACCCTGTGGACTAAGGATTTCCTAAGAAATTCGGAAATATGAGGAAATTTATAGTCGCCTCTTAAATCAGAAGCTTTAGTTGAAGAAGATTTGTAAATTTATGAAAGGAAAATTGGAAAATCCGCACTGCAGTTGACCGGTGACCTGTCTTGTAATGATCTGGTGCCACATATGATAAATTCAACGCCTTGGCCATGAATTTGTCAAGAGATGTGGAGACGCCCACAATCAGACTCTAATCACTTCGTGCCAACGCGGGTTGGCGCAAGCGAAAGAGGCATTTTCCCAAATTGCCACCAGATCTCTAGAAACGGCAATTCTCAAGCCTATAGAAATCGTTGAAACACTTGCAAAAGTATAATTTTTTAATATCCTGAAGTGGGAAGCACCCATTTGCTGCACCGTAGACTATACGCGCCTATGCAAATTTCCATGTTCAGATCAAAATTCCCCCATGTCCACTGGCATGCAGCGACGCTACTTCGTCACGCAAAGCAGGGGAGTATTACTAAGTCACTGTCGTTTGTGTTTTTAATAAGTATAGACGGGGTGAATCCTGACTAATGCATTCCCTTTTCACTTTTAATTTGTTGTGAAGTTAAATGATGAGACTGCTTGTGGAAGTTCTTTGTCAGTCTTAAGTAAATCTGCCAAGCATTAACTTTTTTGCATCTTTGAAATTAACCCCCACCCTGACGGTGTGTGTATGAGGATGTAGGGCTTTCTCACCCTTCTACGGCCTTTTCTTATAAGACATGATTCTTTCGCGTTGATCGCCTCTAAGAGACCTTGAATTATAATTTAATGTCATGATGACACATTTCCCCCATTAACACCATGAAGTAGCTGTTATCAACGAAAGAGTATTCATCATGAATTATTATCAAAATTAAAAATATAAATATAGTCAGCCAGCGTTTACCCCGATCGCATGGCTAAACCTCAACAAATATTGACACTAGTCTGATGAGCCACTTCCTCTTTAGTGGTTGCAACTAACCTCAGATATATCTTGATGTTTAACCGCTAGCAACCTATTCATGAATATATTCACCAAGATGTTTTATTACTGGGCTCTAATTCAGATGACATATAAACAGAAATATCATTTTGAACCACCTGCAGGGCTGCAAGGTTACAGTTTGGTTCAATATTCGTTCCGTGGCATCATCAATCTTGTAACCACACGAAACCTGCTCCTGAAACATGCGCAGATGACCCATACTATAGGCTACCATGAAACATCAGTTGAATCTATGAAAAGGTCACTTTTCATAATGAGGCAATCATGGTGTGTAGTATATTTACAAAGACTTCTAATATTATTTTTCACATGTAGTTCAAGACATTAAAACGACTTAATTGGGCTTCCATCTTTTGGCATATCTTTTCCACAAAATTACCGTCAGTGATAGAAGTGTGAGGGCGACCCAAAATAAAACGAGCAGTCATATTGTTTGTTCCAAATGAAATGAAGCAATTTGGGTGGGGAATCTTTTAGGAGACGGATACTTCTTTGCTGACATGTTCTAAAACGTTTAACTAGGCCGACATGTAAATTAATGCGTTTGCCAAATGTATATGTATGCAGAGGGCCTGCCTTAATGTGACTGTGAATTAGGGTATCAAGTTATGTTGATCGTACTTAGCCTGGGTATAGGCTACGAGGCTTGGTCTAAAGCCTACACCTTCCTTCTTAGCTATCTCGAGCCCTCCTTTGCCAAAAACCACCTACGCTTATTGCTTTAGCCTAGCCTATAAAATACGGTCTGATGCATTCTCTCGAGTGATTTTTCACAAAACGAGCAGAACAAATCTGCAAATTGTGCATGAGGGCAAATTGTTCCACAAATATGAAAAAAAATGTCGTATACCATTGAAAAAATGCATTATTTGATTCTGCATTCCCTCCCCCCATCTCCCTTTCTCTTCGTCTACCCAATCAACTGCATTATAATATCGTGCATATCTATAAACGCATCACAACCATTAATAAAGTAATACCAGATGATTTTCTCACCGTTCATGTCAAGAGTACATTGTTGTTTCTAACTATTACACTCCGTCCATGACCTTCGGCCCTTTACACTATAAATATATGTTTAAAATTTGTTCTCGTATACAACAAAAGGGAAAATGATGGATTTTGTATGGAACGTTTTATTTCTTTGTGTAAGTGCAATCAATTGAACCTCCCAGGAACGTGGGCTTTTTGAGAATGCACAAATGCGGGCATAACATCTGGCGGTGTAGAAATATACATTTATGAGTGTATAATGCGTCTGTACGAGCATAAAATAGCTTCACAGTACAATCATCGTTTGATAAGCATTGTAGGCGGTTAACTTGGGCAATTTGTTCTCTAGTATCTGTATATAGACTTCTTTCAAGTTCTTAAGTCCATTCTGTCCGACAAAATTTAGTGGATTCTATTTTAGGCAGTCGGTGGTTTCAAGTGGATGCAGAGGGGTCCATTTCCAGTTTCTTCGCCCAGCCATGGTGGGTATGACAAAATACGTATTCCCGACTACCAACCTTTTAGCAACTCGTCATGTTGTCACTGAAGGGATTTCGGGTCCAAGTGCTTCCCCTATAGTAACCGGTGCTACGGCCGAGTGGATTAAGGCGGTGGCATTTGAAGCGATGAAGTTTAGCAACCGGGAGGTCCGGAGTTGGATTACTGGCCGGGTCAAAGTAAGGTGGGTTTTTCATCCAAGGGCAATCTACGGTTTTCCCATCTGAACTGACCTTTCAAAAAATACCAAATTTGATCCAAATTGCTAAATTGGTTGCCACCCGACGTGAAGTTGTAATTCATAAGCCAATGGCTTCTCCCACATTCGTGGTCGCTTAGCGACGAAAAACAACTGACCTTTCCAGGCCTGATTATTATTATCATTATTATTATCCCGAGAAGTTTTCCATCGTCAGGTTTAAATCCTGCTGCCATCCCATGATTTCCCAGAGTCAGTTTGGGAACGACACCATGGTAAGGAGCTTGGACAAAGTTTGCAGCACCGAAAAGGTATGGTGCGAAATACCCATTCCAGTGAGGTGACTGTCTGTTTTCGCCCTAAAAACCACCCATACTCGCACTGCACCAATTGTGGCAAAACTAAATTGAATCGAGGAAATTTTCTAGCCTTTCTACTGTATAATTGGCCTGTAACAACCAATCACTGCTCTCTGATGGAAAACTAGACAATAAATTGATAATGACAAACAGAACGTTTTCAGGCAAAATAAGGGGCGTAAGGAATTGAGAGAACTAAGCTAACTCATTCGGGCATGGGTAACACTGACCATTTTCCAATCAGTGTTACGAGAATCATTGGTGTTTCTCGTTTCTATTTACCAATGTAATTTGAAAGGGTTCTCACGGAGGGGTGGCTACTAGGAGGCGGCGAAAAAGTTTTCATCGAGTGGGGTGTGCAAAATGTATTACATAATTCGTTAATTGAAATTTCGTTGGCGGAGAAAAATAGGCTGAGGGGAACTTCCCCCCTCTTAGCTACGGACTTGCAGGACTGAAGAAAAGTCACCAAATTGACATGAAAAGCTACCACTCCCAACTTCGACTTACAGGCAGTCAACTCTCACTCCAAACTACAATTTTTGTAGTAGTCTACAGAAATTCTCAATTGGCACGGCTTTTTTAGTGACAGCAAGTTCAAAAAATGCAGAGTGCTAAAGCTCATGTTACACAGCATGTACTGCACTGAGAGTACCTAATTTGATTACACATTGGGGTCTTGTAAAGGGTACTTACTCTGAACAAGGAGGTGTTAGGACACCTAACACCTCCCTGCTCTGAAGTAATCGATTAACCAGTGAGGTGCCAGGAAACCTCCCTGGATTAACTGAGACTGTGTCTCGATGCATCTTGAGTTTTAGACGGGTATGGGAGGGGGTTAAGTAAGTAGGTCAGGAGAATAAGAACCGTTTGGGGTGAGAGGAATATGCATTTAAGAGAAAGTCGAGAGGGTAAAACCCCAAAGGCCACCAAAAAGCTCTGTAGACGGTTTATGCCATTAGGCCTTCATGTGAACCGTCCTTAAACCGACGAGGAAGCAACAGTCTGAACAAGAAACCTATAGGAAACAATGAACGATTAATCGGCCTTATGGTACATTAGAGTCACTTATCCTATCCGTAAGTTACTAGCCTGCAGCTTTGAAGTGGAGATGGTGATTGTTTTAACATATGGAAAGGTGATTTCCCTTTGACACAAAATGTGTTTATCTATAAAATAATCATTCATAGAGTTATCTATCAATGCTTTAAGTGGTTTGGCACTGTTTGCAGAAGAGCAAGTTCGTTTAATTGAATCCTAAATTGCAGAATGTTTTCTTTGTTAGGCTACAGTTTATTTGTTAAATGTTATCTTTACTATTGTTATACCACGGAATGACGTCATCAAATATTAATTTAGCATCACTGCCGTTACAAATTGTTTCTAAGTCAGTTTTTATTCCCTTGTTGTGAGAGATAATATTAGATGAAGGAAGTGCGGGGTTTGGCTTTGTTTCTACATCTGGAATATTTTATGTTATTTACCACTTTTCCTTCAGGTTTTATTGATGATAACGTGAAAGTTGATTCCACGCGTCAAAGTAGGCTATATATAAACCTATATAAATTAGATTTACAAAAGTGATTTCACTTTATCTTAAGTTACAAAATTTGCTTTGTTTTCAAAACCCGTCACCGTCTTTGCACAAGGATAAAGTTTACAAATTACCAACTAAAAGTTTCTTTTCCTGTGTCTATTTCTATACTCCAGCTGGCTTAGTGCCAAGAGGAAGGGGAAGGTGCTATCTCCCTGAAAATTGTGCCATCCCACGAAAGATTGGATAGTCACCCAAGAAAGTTGCGTGGAACTTGCTTTTGACGTAACACATTTTTACATAGTTGCCCTTCCTTCCTCTCTCCCGACGCCCCCAACCCAACCTTCCCCCTCCCCCAATGAAAAAGAAGAAAATATAATAAAATAGCCTCCTTGGAAGCCATTTCGCACCTGTCTGGCCACGGGCCGTTTCTGACAAGCACGTATTCACAACCAATCGAATATAGGCCGTGGCTTGACACTGAGTGAGGTGCAGTAATTATGTTGACAACATACGCCCACGTTCTTCCCCTACGTAGTGTCACGTTACGTATATATTTACCTTCTGTAAGATGTGTACGATTATATACTACTGGACTAAATCCTTCTTGCCTATAATGCATTCACACATTCAATAAGCGTATGCATGTAAAAAGGAACTACTGGCGCCTTCCAGAGGGGGGAAATCCCCTATGACTGTCACGTTGAACAACATGCCAGTCGTTTTGATGGTGAGTATTTCCAAATTAATGCTTCCCCGTGTACGTGTTTCTTTTAAAGGAGGAACTTCTCTCTTGCCAAGAGCTGTTGCTTAAGACAAAATAAACAAATGAAGAATTCGTGGCAGACTATATCAAAGCGACGTAAAACTCCCTGCTCTTATGTTGTATTTATTTTAAATATCCTGTACAGATTAAAGACAGTCAAACTATCCAATGTCTGTAGTAGTCTACATGAATTCTCAATTGGTACAGCTCTTTGATTGACACAATTTTAAAAAACGTTGAGTACTGCAGCTGATATAACATTACATTACCTATGTTATACTGAGCGTGATCTGATTACATTTTGGGTTTTGCGTGCCGTCACCCTGAAGCAAAAACTGAGATTGTGATGAGGATGCGTTTTAGACAGTTGTGGGAGGGGCTTAATCAAGTAGGATAGAAAAGTAGGAGCTGTTTAGGGTGCAGGATTTGGCTAAAGATCACCTCTTTTGCATGTATACAGAATCGAGCTCACATATAGCTGGCTAGTACAGGATCAGGTGGGCTAGTCCGGTTTATCTGTCTATTACTTATAATAGCAAGGGCATTTGTGTAATCGCATCTTTTATGGGTCTGTAACAGGTACTTAGCCCTGAAAATAACTTTCGAGCCCCTTAAACTTTCAAGTACTGCCATTGAATCAATACAGTTTAAACAGTTGGTGAACTGAAAACAAAGTTTTGCCTCTCCTGGAATCTATTCCATCCCCTTCAGTTCCCTTTCTGGTTAGCCCGGAAAGACCCAGACTCATGGATAAAATGAAAAAAGAACCACCTACAGTGGCGGCGCCAGAATGTCAAAACTGAAAGGGGGGAAGAGGGGGGGAGGGGGTTGGGGGCAAAGGAAAATGTTGGGAGCAACCTTTTCGGGCGCAAAGCAAAACCTAATCCAAAGCGCTCGTTCCTGGGACTGGGGGGTCCAGGGACGAGACCCCGGAAGCTTTGAGGTTTAAATCTCTGGATGCAAATGAAATCTCTAGAGAGGTACGTCATTTATTTTTTCGGTTAACCCAACTCCTGACTGACCTAACTTGGGCGCAAATGGGGAACAAGGACAAAATCCGGGGAAAAATTCCCCCTCTTGTCCCACCGTAGCGCCTCCACTGACCACGTGACATCTAATTGTGATGCAATAATCCTGACGATAGATAAAGTGGCGATTTGAAGGTAGTTTAGAAGGAAGTGTCGTTTGGTCTCGATTAAAGATATTACTTTTAGCTGTACATGGCATCTTGCCAATGACGCCTACATGAGTGTAAAAACAGTTGCTAATTATAGTGCTGTTTCTCAGTGATTTGAGATTCTAAATTTCATCAGAAGAGTCACATGGTTTCCAGGTCATATTCGACAACTTCCGACTCGGAAAGTGTCATTACATTTTGTTTGAACCAATTGTATAAGGATATGTCTGTACCTACAGCAAACAGTTAATGTTGTCTTTGTGGTATATTATATGAAATATTTCGCTTTATACCTGACATAAACTACACCATAAGAACACCGTCCATGTACTCTGCATGGCTGCAAACAAGATACAACAAACCAATTACAGGAAATATCACCATCTAATTATCTAAATATGAATAGTCTTACAGTTTCGATGTGAATGCTGGCAAAATGCGGTATGTCTCATATTTTATTCTTGAATGCTTTCTCGAAACCTTTTTCGGCACAGTAACTTGATGTATGCTATCGTATGAACTAAAACATCACGTCAAGAAGGCCTATACACAATAATCAGATGGCATTATAGCTCATTCATACACGGTGTTGCGACTCCCTTATCCAGAGTAGTGCGGCTTGTCTAGAGTTATACGGTCCCTGGCGTCGAGTACTGATTAGGTAGCATCGGGGCTATGTCAATGTTCCCAAGGTTCGCTGTTCCCGAGGTTCAATGTTCCCGAATCTTAGGCACACTCACTTCTCGAAACATCGAACCTCGGGAACATCGAACCTTGTAACCATCGCCAGGTCATCGAGATATACGAAATCGGGGAACATCGAACCTTGGGAACATTGAGCCCCGGGAACATTCGGTAGACACCGTTAGCATCGACCACTTTAACGGTCGCCATGTTGAAGCAACAGCTAACTATCAGTTTTCTTCTTGTTTCTCTTCAAAATATCTTACCGATCACATTTTATAACTTCAATATTGCATGTTCAGGTTAACCAAGCAAATTACTTAGTGAAGTGAAAAAATGTTGTCACATGACTCTCAACAGCCAATCGTGAAAGAGGACAGTCTGCTATACTACTTCAACTTGGGGTGACTGATCCTGTCCTTTAAATGTAGACGAAGCCTTCAAGAAGGGTAGGAGAGAGGACGAGAGGATTTTCGAGGACATAAAATTGTGGATTGAACATGAAAGAAAGCAAAAGTGTCAGAATAGAAGAATATACTCACCGTTCAATGTGCGAGAGGCCCCGTTTCTGCCCCTCACTTGTTCCATTACATGGTAATTTAATGGTTACTTTTTTTTACAATAAAACACATACGGAAATGACCAGAAGAGTAGCCGGGGGGGGGGGTGGAGAAATATACCCTCCTCGAGCATGTAGTTTTTAGCATTTTTCACTTCACAGCTGTAACTGTCCCAATTTATATAAGGGTAAATAGGTCGAGAAGGTGTCGTTACACTACCGTTCGGGAGGCATGTACAGTCAAACGTTTTATACACGGCGCCGACAGTTATGTTAACACTACGCTTAGATAGTCTTGTTATCTAACCACAAGTAGTTTCGAACGTTCACCCCTTGGACTATACCGTGGATGAGGGTGTCACGATCACTACTCAGTAGGGTAGTGTCAAATTCATTTGTGGGCCCGTCAAAACCACTTAAAATAGAATGAGACTGTATGTAGATCTGGTTGACGAATTTTTATACTGGCAACAAATGATCAAATGAAGAAGTTCTTTGATAGGTGCTCACGTGCAAGATCTCGTGTCTTACATTACATGCGGCCCCACTGCTGCTTTCATTTTAGGCTATTGTTATTGCACTAAGGCCTTCTTCACAGAACCCAAGCCCCAGAAAAACTCCAGGCATTTCGAATGGCTTGAGACCAAAAGTTCCCTTAAATACTCTCCTTGATTAACCATTAAGTCTCAATTGCCATTTTTCTTTACGAATTTGCTATCATTCATGCTGCTAAAAATAATCTGGAAAAGGGGCAAGTCTCCCCACCCGGGCCACCCCAAATCCATCCCTCTTAGACCCGGACTTGACGGTGAGGCTAGAATCAACCTAACTAACTGACAGTTAAAACGAATGCATGTCTTCTATGAGACTGAATTCGATCCAAGCAATTTGAGGCATTGCATTCCTTAAGATAGCAACCCCAGGTATTCTTCCATTGTGGCTAGTTCAAGTTTCGGAAACGGGTCCGGCAAACGGCTACGTTTACTACGCCTTTGGATGATATGTAGTATCAAGATTCGACCTTTGACCTGCATCCTGTTTAGATGAAGGTAGCTGTTCCTGCTTGCTTGTCTTCACAGAATCATCATTCTGTCTCATTTCAACTGTTTAACAAGGACTAGAGCCTACCAGCAAACAATATTTCCTCTAAATGCTTCAAGTACGTATTACACACATATACAATATCAGTTACAAGATCTAGCCTTAATAGGAATAGAGGGTTTAGACTGGTAATCAAACTTATTCGAATGACATCTGCTGCAAAGATTTAAATGATCCACGTATACAATACCGTGGTAATAATGTATCAAGTTATGGCTGGTATATAATAACATTTCCGCAGATAGACTTATCCCAGTTTCATTATCCTTTGAAAAAGTTTTGACTACTCGAGGATATAGAAGATGCAATTTGTTGCAACATATTGTGTAATTTTAAGTTAAAGGGGAAAATCTGAAACTTTTGTCAAGTTCTTCAAGAGTGGAACTTGAAACTGAGTTTTTGGAGATTACATCCCCCCCCCCCCCCTCGTCCTGCATTCTTCTAAGTCGACAACTTTCTAACGTCTAACATGTACTAAAAATCAGCTGATAATATGATAACGATAACACTGCCAAGAAACTGCTCCAGATTGCATCTGAAGGGCCTACAAATGTTCAAATATTTCTCAAAGGGGGAGAAACCTCCTCCCCTTTGACCCTCTACCACGTCAGTCACAAATTATTAACCCCCCCCTTGAAAACGATTTGCTGGCTACTGCGTCACTGAGTCTCTGCATGTTTCAGTTGACAAACTTGACATTGGAGCTTCTGTGCAAGACGGTGTATATGAAAATGAACGCTACATGCGCGAATTGGAATCGAGAAAGATGACTTGCAAAAACGTCACGATAAATGCAAAAACGTCACCATAAACTGTTCACTCCTTTAAGTGCCACTACCAATCTAATGCCAATGCGTACAAAACACCAAAGCCCTACCTACATTGTTCTTAACACGTAGGCACCTGAGTAAGAATTCTTAGCAGATGGGAAATTTGAAGACAATAATCTATACGGAGTAAGTGTCAAGTTAATGCTGAAGGCTCATAAGAGGAGACTACCTATAATACCGACAGATAGAAGTAATGTGGACATACAATGCAAATTTCAGTCGCCTAACGACAAGTCAGGTTGACTTGGTGGCCATGGTGGCCTTTCCACTTCTTTAATTTTTTTCATGTTATTTTATCCTTTTTTTTTTTTTTTGGCTGAACTCATTCATTTATTGTCACCGGCGTATACTAGCCGGGCGACGGGACTATAATGCCCAGGCTATCCGAAGTTCCATTAAAACCGCTCTCCTTGGCAGAAATTTGGGAGAAAAGCGGACAATGCCCTCGGGTCATACTAATCCCATCCGAGGGAAAGACGGTCCAGCCCGATGTATTATATCATTGTATGGTAGGCCTACTGTCTTGTAAAAAAAAAACTACAGAAGAAACTTTCAAATGAAAGATTTCTTTTTTCGTTTACAAAAAATGTTATTAACGAAAAAACCTGGATTTATGAAAACAAGTTGTCAATTTTACCTTTTCAAATACAATACTTTAGTCAATATGATATCAGTTCAAATTTAGCGTGATATACCGGTATGTGAAGTTTATGCCTCTATTTTATGGGTAGCGCCGACAAATGCACATATATGTGCCTAAGGGCCTACAAAGTGCCACGTGTTCCATCGAGGAACCATAGTGATGCTACTAACCAACTCCTGCTTTCGACGATGTGGCAGCGGACCGGAGTCGATATATGTTGCACGTTGTCAGTTAGCTTGTTTACAGTGTAAATTTAACGTTTAGCCTAACACTCAAAACTTATTCACGTGATTTCCTGAGGGAGATGGTGAGTGGGTCCAAGACTTAGAAATTCCTCATCACTTCGTGGACGAGGCCGCCGGGGGCGGGTGGGTTCAAGAATTGCAAATTCATCCCATTTTAAATCCAAAATCCTGTCGAACTCTCCAATATTTATGTATTTCATTGCACGACTAACCATCTGTAATTTGACTCACTAGCGCGCCGGGAAGTCGTGAGTTCGTGTCATGGCCGGGTCATACCGAAGATTCACTGCCGCCATTGTGCTTGGTCGGTGCTAAGCATAAGCAATGAAAGTAGGGAAAGCAAGTCAGTGAGCCATAACTAAAAAAACCGTGGCCGGCTAGAATTGAACCAATTAGTTGGAATCTGGGCCGTAAAAATCCATCTAACCTTACTTTACCTAACCTAATCTAACCGCCTAACCTAACCTAATGCTGTTGTTGCATCCATAAATTGCAGGAAAGCTCCTAAAATGTTGATTCCGAACCAGTCCTTTGTTCGTCCACATATCCCTTACCATTACAACAGTAAACCTACTTTGTGATCCTTATGCTTGTCTCTACCAGTTTATCCTTCCGCATATTTTATTCTCACAGCCTGAGACAAGAACATTAACATGGTCATGTAATGGACTCGGTGCTAACTACTAAGGTATGCCGCTCGACGGTTAATCTGCAAGACACATGTTATCGGCAGCACACAATCAAATTTCTTAGCAGTGTAATGAAGAAAATACGTTACAATTTGCTCGAAATTTCAAAAAAAAAAAACAAAGCTACAACCCATCCCCCTAATCTGTTGTGTAAAATAAGACGCTTATAAGATGAGTCACCCTCCCTTGAGAACAGAGAATGACGATATTTAAAATTAAGTGGGACACTTTCCTTGTTTCAAAATCGGCCATAGAAAGTCACATATGTCACGCATATACATACAGATAATTAGCATTAAAGAATGGCATTGAATTAACAGTTTTGGAAGACATCACTTCTTTAATTTGTTTCTGTTTTTAATTTCAGGAGTCTCACACTCGGAACGTATATCACCGCGAGTTATCGGCCATAATGTAGACCTACCGACTGAGCATATACGTTGCCTTTCGCAGTCGTAGCACAAAATTCTGGTGGTATTGTTTGTTGCCCTGTTGATGTCACGGTAGAATGTATGTAAAAGTCGGTGGTTGAGGAGGACCAACATAAAATGACGTCATCAATAAATTTGGACCCACATTGGAAGGTGTCGGTTCAGATTGACTGGAGGCTAATTAATATTTCAAAAACTGTGGCCTTCTATTTCATGCCCACGTTTTTCACCTCCGTATAGAAATAACATAACGACACTCGCGTTTGTAGCTAGAATACCTCAGTCATGCGAAAAACCGATAACGCACTTATGCTAACAGATTTGGTAAAGTAGGCCAAACTTGCCCATTTATAGAGGCTGTTGTCAGTGGCGTACGCATGATTTTGCTGAAGGAGGGGGGGGGGGTGCTGAGGGATTGCCAGCCTGGGGGAAGGCGGAAGGATCTCCTTTTCACCGAGCCCAGATGCCACAATGTCCAAGGTTTTCGACTTTGACAGGAATAGTGTTGGAACTTGAAGTTGTGGTGGTTAATGGGGATAAAACTGAAAATTTGGTGTCGTTACACGCAATCTATACTAATGCGATGTACGCTACCTTTCGAAGTAAAATTAACGGGAACATTTCAGTTCGCGTTTTTTTTTTTTTTTTTTTTTTTTTGATTTGCCCACAAAACGTAATTCTGCCATAAAGACTATCCAAGCGAAGCGTCCCCATCAGTTGGGGCGGAGCGTGTAAAAAATTTAGAAAATCAGACCCTCAGATGGCCCGAAATCGCGTTTTCATGTTTGTAAAGAGAATCTGAACAGTCTTTCTGTTTAGCTTTTTCTGCTATAATGAAGAAATAAGCAACTTGTTAAGAGATCAGAAAATGCCACATGAAATGAACCACTACCAATAGATTAAATTGTCTTGAACCTTTTCGGTAGAAAACTGTACAACTCAATTGAAAATATGACAATGATCCTTCATTGGAAGTCTTGGCGAATATGAAGAACCTTTGAATTGATAAAATCGTCTATATGACTGCCCGAAATACCGAAAACAAACGATTTTCCTCCTAACATCTTTCGCATGATAAATGGCAAACTATTGCTCACCGCACCTGAACACCCTCCATCCTGTCTTCGTTACTCACGTCTATACCAGCCGGGGAAGGAGACTAAGGGATGGACCCCTCTCTTTTGAGAATTCTTGAAAAGGTAGGCGTCATTACATGCAATCGGTGCCACACATGCTACCATTTGAAGTAAAATTTGGAATTTGGCAAAATTTGCCTATGTTGTGGGAATTAAAATTAGAATTGGCATCACTGAGGAGGGTTCGGGGAGGCAATCCGTCCCCTTTGAAAATTTTTGAAGAATTGGGTGTCATTAAATTCAGTCTGGTGCCACATATTCTACCTTTTGAAGTAAATTTCTTTTTAATGAATTACGTATTATAAGGATCTTAAAAATTGCAACCATGAGGAGGGCCATGGCCCAATACACACCCCCCCCCCCCCACCTGCATACGCCACTGGTTTCATATTTACTAGACCGTTCGTCGCTTCCAGTCTATGTAGCATTTTTGTATACACCGGTACTAATGGTGATTTCTTTCAAGGCTGTCTACAATCATATATACACACTGCATTAAACGTTTGTAGGTTGCTCAAAACATTTAACCTTGGTTAAAGGTCAGATGAGTATTAATATATATTTGGTGACTTATTTTGACTGTTTAGCAGTCATATCATGTTTGCTTTACCGTGGCAATATACATTGAGTCGTGATAAACGGAAGTGTTCAGATCTAAGCTGTGCTCTGTTAGTAGTTTTCCCCTCTTAGCAGATAATTCGAACAGCACAACTACGTGGGGATGGGGAATGTAAGTCGTGGAGAGACGCGCTGAACAAGCCTAATTTGAACCAAAATCTGATCTTAAGTTTTTTATACCCGGGGGTCAGTACACGGCTCCCTCTGTACATACTAGCTGTCATACTAGCACTGTGTCGTTCGTATAGTTTGTATACTAGCACTGTATCGTTTGTATAGTGACCAAGTTTACATTCAAAAGTCACAATAACACGTTTACAATAGCGTCTCCCGACAGGCTGACAAACCTTTGGAGTGTCAAACGTTGTGTTCGATAACCCTTGTTAAATTGGATTGATAAAAAATCTCTGATTAATTCCGTGTAATACGGATCCTAGTACCCAAATGTATGCTTCAGGTCCGGGCACTGCAACTTAGCTACAGGTTTGAAGTCACACAACTACTAAAAAGGAGAAATAGCTTCCATGTAGGGCGTGAGAAGAACAATTTTGGGGGAAATGTGTGAAAATGTCAACTTGGAAATTTTCTAGGTGGGCAAAAACTTCAGGTTGGTACCGCCCCTGACCCCAATACATTATGCATGGTACCTAACGGGGAGACTAATCAAGTCCATTGCCTCAATAGAGTGGTTCAATGAGTTAAAAATCGGAAATGGAAATCGAAATTTTAAAATGATGCAAAAAGGAACATGAGCTGAGTCTGTAAAATCCATGACTTAGTGACATCCTCCCCTCCCCACCCTTTTCATTACACGTATCGCACTGGCCTAGACTTGAAGTGGACAAATATGCACTCAGTAGCCTCACTAGCTAGGTAAGTTAGGAAACAGTATTATACTATGGTAAGAGTGGCATGATGCAGTATTCTAGCCTATACAATGCTATCAAGCTCGTGTAGTCTTCTGTCTTCATACCTATCAAAAGTCCAATTGATTTTCCCAGATTCAAGATATATTTTTCCGGTGAACTATGAGCATGTGGTCACCTCTGAAAGATATACCAGCCTGGGTTACATAGGGTCGAATTCTCAGCTTACTGTTGTGTGACGAACAGGAGAGATGCACTCCCGTGATTGATGTTCAGTCTGCCCGGAGGACAAAGTGGCGTAGTAGCCAGGTTATGGGGAGAGGTGGGAGGCACTGGGGGTCACGAATCCCATAATGAGCATACCCTCTTTAGGACATTCCACAATCAAGCGCATATGCTAGTACAACCACGTGACACCCGAGCAAAGCTGTTTTAATTCGGCGCTATGATTAGCAATAAAGCTTAATTTTTACAGACGTGTTAGTGATCCATCCTGCCGGTGGCCAAATTTCTAGTGGATTATGTTTAAATAGGGACCAATATACATTCCAAAATTTTCCACTGGGGCAAAAACAACGGCTAGGGCTATTATTTCCTGGTGGGGTGGCGTGTGCCCGTATTTACGCCACAGTTACCCCTCAGAATCTGACTCACAGATCTGCACACATAGATCCTTTTCCAAAAGGTTATTACAGAGAACACTGGGATAGAATGTTGGTGTGTATTACGTTTTGCTACAGTAAATTACCATTGACATAAATAACACACGTCAAACCATTTCCCACAATCTTTTGTAATTTCTTCTTGAAAAAGGGATGCCAGCTATCGCTGGGCCTCGAAAGTCTCAGTCGGGGTTTCAAATTGTCGAGGCACGGCCCGTGTCCAGTGAAGCGAGAGGGGAAAATCCCCCTCGAAATTTTTCGTAGAGAGTGTGCAGTTTGCCAATGACTTGGCCCTCTAGCAAAAATTATGGCACCCGTCCCCGGAGTAATGCTCGCTTCTTAAACGAACGCTTTGCTTAGCAAAGAGTCTGTATTGAGGGTTCAAGTGTGGCGTTAATCGTATACATTTGACTCAATTTGGCTTGTATGCAAGACAAAGAGTGTGGTCACCAACCACATCACGTGACTTTCACACGGATATCGTGGTACAGAAATATACCTGAATCGTTAATGTAAGTTATGATTGCACATATACAGATCACTACATATACTGAACAGCCAATTCCGGGCTGGCAGCTTGCAAACTCATCACATAGATATACGGGAAAGCAGTTGGACCCGCTGCAGTAAAAACTAGCCTGCCTATACCTTCACGCCCGAAAACTTAAATGTAGAATAGCCTGATTACTCCCTCAGGCCTCGTACCTCAAACTTCGGGTAAATCAATTGATTAAAAACTGAGCCGTAAAACTTTATATAACCGTAACTAAGAAACTGGTATCTCAACATCCCATAATGGTCAATTGTAAACGCGTCATCATCAACACGTACATGGGAATAACTAAATAAGTATAAAATATGATCGGGAGGTGCCGAGGGTCAAAGCGGTACTTTAATTTGTGCAGTTTTTAGGGGAATTAAATTTTACATGAGGCATATAATACAAGATCGACCAACTGAGGTCACGAAATGCAGCGGCTCTCATACATTTGGGATCAAAGTGCGGACAACTGACTGAATGATTGTTCCAAGTAGATCCGTGCACATGCTCTTCAATGTCTTGGCGGTGGTGTATAACGAAAAATAATTGTTCCGACGACACAGACCCCGAATCTCATCCCCCGCCGCGCGTTCAATCGTACATCATTGCAATTAACATTGGCCAATATGCAACACCATGCAAGCACCCACTCTCACCTTCAAATATAGCCTTCCTATTTACAAGACACTAATGAAATATTTATCCATATTATACATACCCTGAACATCTTTGTGATCAACTTTTGTACCAGGCATGTTGTCACTGACGGTAAACAACCTCGGAGAGCTGTATGTCAATATTCGTTGACTAATTCCGATATTAATGGGCTTTTCGACTAGTCTCTCCCTTGATGTAAATAATAACCCAATAACGAGTTGTCGTGAATTCACGAAGTGTTGTGTTACAGGAGGGATCGCTCCTTTCCTAGAGAATCGCAAACCGTTTATGTTGAAAATTAGGCCTCACAGCCCCTCGATCAGAACGCGTTTCCGGGTGACTCGACTTCCGTGTTTGGGTCTTTCCATTTTATGAAGGGGACATCCTCAATTCCGAGTTTGAAGAGTATTGCCTTCTGAAGGGCTGGAAGGAAATCGTCACTCCGAAGTGCTAAAGTGTATTTGCTAGAAATATTAATGATAACGATTGTACGGAACCTCTATGCTGACATCTCCCTAAATTGGGAATCTCCCTGGAATATTTTATAGCAGAATTTTGACCAAAAAAAAAAAAAAAAACAGAAGAAGATTAGGGTTGTTGGGTCGTACGTAGGGTTATGGGGTTGGATCGAGCTAGGGTTATTGAAGTAACTAGATCAATTTCCACCATTAAATTACCTTCCTGTATTAATTCTTGACCACCAAAGTTGGGAAGGGACCGCCCGAACCTAGGCTAATTGCACAAGGATTTTCCACACATTTGTGTCATGGGAGTAATGCGTACGGTGCAGCATGGAATGTGATTGAGGACGAGGTCGATATGAAATGGGCCGGACTTGGATTGAGAAATGTTATCAATAGTAAGAGATAGGCACTGGTTGTTTGTAATCATGTGTGTAGGCTACATATAAAAAACATGAGCTAAAACTATGTACGTGTTATGTATCGTTATTAATTTAATGTTTACTTAATTATGGTTTCTTTTCTTTATTTAGTAAATTTACGACGGGCAAGGGCGTCGATCTATTTTGTGGGTTGCGGGCAAAAACTTCAAACAGCCGGACCCCTGGATCGTGTCCCGGACCAGACTCATGTACATGATAAGCGATCCATCCACCCGAACGCGAGTGCACACGTATACGCACAAAAACAAAAACGCATACACACTCACATTGACACGTACATACACAAAACGTAGATAGACCAGGGTCAATGGCGGTTCCCTGGATAGATGGCGTTGTATAACTTCAGTATCAGTACTTTTATTATTTCTCAAAGCCCTTGAGTGAATACCACAATATGTATTTTCTTTATTCTGCTTTTGCTTCGCATGAATTATGGGGGACAATAACTTCATGGGGAAAATCCCCCCCCCCCCTTCCCCAGGGATCGACGCCCTTCCAAAAGTACAACAAATGAATGAACCGCACCATTAAGTAACATCCATCATTTGTTTGCCATGCTCGGAGAAATTTGGGGATTTACCTAGTAAAAAGGAACGTCCTTCATGAGAAATCGTTCGGTAAGGAAGAGAAAATTCATGTGACGAATTGATCAAATACAATCGCCAAATCTGTATAGGTTTCGATTAGCGATAACTGCATTTGTTTCACACATGTTTCCTTCTAAGTTGCAGAACCTGTGAGTGTTGCTGTAGATATCCGGGGAGAAGGAAAGACGGAAGTCAAACAAGGTATAAAGAAATTCCGATTAACCTAAATTGGCCTTGTGGTTCAGTTCAAAGATTACATCGCTTACAAGTAGGTATTGTTCCAGCTCGTTTTTAAGGTAACAAAAAAAAAATTAAAACATACACCCACGTTTGGGTCAGACAATTCGAGACATGCGTGCATTTAATTTGGAAAATACGCAAAATGTAATTTATCACTTTTATCTGGTCGAGTGGATAGAGCATCCGACTCACATCCTGGAACCCGGCCTAGAGTTCCACTCATGGCCGGGAAAAGACTTTAAAAATGGAAATTATAACTACAACTGTTTTTGGTGCTCAGCATACGCGATGGAGTAGAGAAAGCCAGCCACTGTAATACAACTGGAAAAATGTCCACCTAGACTTAATGGGGTACTCCAAGTCAACAAATCCAAAACATATTAAAGACCATGGAAATTCAATTCTAACAGTCTCCCATCTTCATAGCATAATGTTGAGATGAGATATAAGATCTTGAAGTTTATTCACGCATCTTAAAATGGTACATCGTACAATAATTTGTGATGCCATTGAACTACTCAAATTACAGTCTTTGTATTTCTTTGTTTTCTGAAAGTTAACTGCACCTTGTACTAAGGTATGAAAGCACTTTTACTCTTATGGGATGATGCAATTAATAAATTCCTCTCTGTGCAACATGCTATGCAAGCAAACAGGAAGTTTTGAAAGTCATAAAAACATAGTATTTGAAGTTGTTAAATTACTTAATAGTGAAGAAAAAACTGCTTTGAAATTCCTACTTTTTAATGTTTACACGGCATTGTTGTTTTAAATTATCATACGGGGCAATATCCCAACATAAATTTTGTTGAGGGTTTTCATGATTTTTCACATATTACTTCCTTAATTACAATAAAAAGAAAATCAGGGCCCTAAATTCCTGACCACGCCCACATTGGAAAGTCATTTGCATATGTTAGTATACTATATGGCTGAATATGGTTTGAATGTTCTCATTTTGGTTTGCTGATACTTGTTCAGCTTCCAGAGAAGGTAATTATGTAGGACAGGTACACAAATTAAACCAAAAAGACTGAGCACAGTTACCCCAAAACTGCTACGGTTTCGCCGAACGGCTGGGCATGACGTTAAACTGCATCCAGGGTGTGGCTTCTGTTCTATTCAGCCAGTCTAGAGCAGGACCACACATGTTTGCCCTTTTAGAGGGCGTACTTGTCCTTTTGGGACTTTTAGCTCCTCAAGGGAGCAGAACTCCTCCGGGAGTAAATGTTTGGTTTTCGCCCCTTGGCTCTTCGCCAGAGAGTCGAGGGGACTTTTAGAAAAAATTAAACCAAAAATTATTAATATGGGTATGTAAAAGTTTATATGTAATTCTGTCATGGTATTGTAATCAGTTATATCTGGCTTGATATGGCCACATCAAACTTTATTTGTATATCTGGGAAGGTATTTCATCAATTTATATCTGGCTTGATATGGCCATATCCAACTTTATTTGCATATCTGGTAAGGCATTTCATCAAGTTATATCTGGCTTGATATGGCTATATCAAACTTTATTTGCATATCTGGGAAGGCACTTCATCAATTTATATCTGACTTGATATGGCCATATAAAACTTTATTTGCATATCTGGACAGAGATTGAATCATATCTGGCTTGATATGGCCATACAAAACTTGATATATTATATCAAGGCATCTAAATCTGGCTGCATATCTGGCTTGATATGGCCATATAAAGGCTTTATTTAACCAGATGACGCCAGATATCAATCCATATCTGGATTTGGATTAAGGGATCCGTCACCTTGCTGATTAATAGGAGTGGGTGCACAGCCTACATGCTTCTCCCCACCCACCCCCACCCCACCCCTTCCCCCCGTTGCTCAAAATCTTAACGGACATGCTATGGCGAGTTTGTGATGCAATGATTTCCTAACTCATTGGCTCTCATGTGAGGGGAAGCTATAGTGAGGTGTGAACTTTGACAAGGCTGTGGGACGTTTAATGTGGAAACAAGGTGTAAGTCAATAGAACAGGTAATGGTGGTGTGCTTTATGAATTCAACACGCCCAAATGACTTCTTTTCAATGGTTCAATGCTCAGGTATAGTTCCAATGCTTCAATGTTCAGGTATAGTTTCAATTCTTCAGTGCTCAGGTATGGTTCCAATGCTTCAATGTTCAGATATAGTTCAAACAGGCCTATCAGTTATATCAGTAAACACTGTTAGGACTGGGGTGTGGGGAGGCTAAAAGTACCGGTTAATCATCCGTTGCAGCCGATCTTTTTATCTTGACACATCAGATGGGCAAAGCTCGTCGACGCACGGGACTGCGATCGAGCACGGACAAGGGAGACCAGGTTTGCTGTAAGGATGTCGAGAGCAGAATTTTTGTAACGCATTTTGAGCTTTCCCTTCAGCCAAAACCTCACGTAAACTGTTCACCCATGTACTCTTCTTTTCCAACAAGCACCTTGAGGTGGTGTACCACCAGTAATTGCTGTCATTGATTAACACTATATAAGGGACTTGATTTTTTTAGTCTTTTATTCCCTGTTAGAAGTAAGTGAGTCTATACATCACCTTCCGGCTCACGAGTTCGCGGTTGCTGGGGCATCGAAATTTTCAAACCTCGTCTAACGAATACTTTGGCAAAAGGAGCCTGAATATAAAAATTGTGATCCGCCGCCCCTCCTGACACCCAAAATGATAACGTACCGTATGAAGTAAATGAGTGTTTTTGTTTGATTTCAAAAATAATAAACCCTGTATTATATATAACGAACTGGGCAGAGGTTTAATTTATTATCAAATGAAATGACGACTCTGTTAACTTTATTAACTCTGTTCTAGGTTAAATGCAACAAATTGTCAGTTTGAGGTAATTTGGGGAAATTTATGTACCGACAATTGAAATCAATCTTTCCGTGAGAAATAATTTCTTGTTTGTGAAGTAACTTGAAAGTTTAGGCTCTTCTTATAAAAAGAATCGCCACAATCACATTAGATTAAAAAAGTGCCACGCATGGCCAACTTATCAGCTATCTCGTCATTAAGGCATACCAACCGAAAACAAAAAAGCTTAGGGGTGGGGCTTGGACGAGTTAATCATGCAGGCTGTATACAGTAGCGAATAGTGAACTGATTGGGAAATTTACAGTGAGATATGATTAACGAAACGATGCCTATGTTGACAAAGGAAATTGTGAAAGCGTATGAATCATAAATAAAAACTTGAACCAGTAAAGATAAATAAAAAATAAAAAAGATATAGCTCTAGTGGGGGAACAGTCTTATCCTTAATGGCACAAACGGGATAAGCGCGTTGCAAGGTCTTCGATAGGTTTTCAGACCACATAGGCTAGTGTTATTCTGAGTCTAGAGGCATTTTTTTCTTCTCTGTCGGGGTAGAGCGTCTTACCAACTGATCTATACCACAAAGTTCCATGATATTATTTGGACTTTACTTGTTGAAGTGCTCTTGATTGAAGCTCAATGACATGCAAGAGCGTGTCTAGACCTTTCTTCATAGGGAACCAAAACTGAAGCGAGGGACAGACGCGACTGAGCCTGAGCGCACTTGCGCACGAAAGGGGAGGCTGTGTGAGGGGGTTCCCAGGGTGAGAAAATTTTGTGTTTTTTAACGTGAAAATATATTATTTGGTGCGTACTGTACATAGTATTTTGCAAGCATAGGCAGACATTAATCTAAAAATAGAATAGAAGGACAGACAGGACATTTTCATTTAACGTATTTGCAGCCATCGATTTTGGCAGGTATTTAAACAGTGTACTCGCAAAAAATTCTCGCCACCCCTGAAGAAAGTTTATACCCAGAGGTTTTAGAATGTGTGCAATAAAGGATTGCTTCAGTTGGTACTATAACGTCATTCATTCACGCTGAAAGCCATTAGCTACATCACACACCTCACCCCTGAATAATACTGGTTCATCCATCAATATGGTGGGACTGGAGTGGTCGGGGTGGAACTTTCTCGCCCTATGTACCCCCCTTCCCATGTCTATGGAGAGGCAATTTGCAGTACTTCTCTGTAATATACGTCATTGCTACCATTTCCGCAACATCCTCTCGCTCCCATCATATTACTTTTCTTCCCTTCTTCTTTTTCTTCATTTCCTTCTTTTCACCTTTTTCCGTCTTCTTTCCTTCTTCTAACCTCCTCCTTTTTTCTCCCTCTCTCATTTTCTTCCCTATCAATGAGCATGGCCCGCTGCCCCCCCCCCCCCTCCGGACACGCCGGTGATGAGTGATGACATCCGCCGGGTGGATACAAATGGAATAAGCCTGTCCGTGTATCAAGCCTACCGAAAACTTGGCAATGCAGTTGTCGGTGTTCGACTATTAAGGATTATAATGTTTGCTCATTCTAGTTATAACTTTTGAATTTTCTACTTGGCCTTTCTGGTTCTAGCTTTTGTTCTCTTCTCTGCCTTCCTACTTGACCTTTGTTAACTTGGATGTTTGTTTACGGTAATCATATCCGTCTGTAAATTACCAAATCAGTTTCCTAGACGCTACTGTACATAGGCTTGACGATCAACTCGTCCAAACCCCACCCCTAAGCAGTGTTTGTGTTTGATGGAATTTGTACAATATTTTCCATTAATGGTTTTCCATTTTGAGTTGAAAACAATCATAAACTTCATTTAATTATCATTTGATTCGAGCAAGTCTCAATAATAGCAGAAGCCCCGGAAACGTAGTTTCCGAGGCTTCTGCTATTATTGAGACCGAATCTATCTGCCTTTCCAACGCAACTCTCCTTCCGAGCAAAAAGCGTGTCTCAATAAATATTCAAAAGTTATCGACTGAAGAAAACACGACTTTCTACTGCAACTTTGGATTAAGCCTCTTAGGGGTAGGCCTAAGTACCTTCCAACAATAGGAGAACCATTGTCATGTTTCACCGTGTAATATTTTGCAAAAGAAAAGATTTTCGTTTCTTTAAACTTGTCCAAGTCCACTGAGACGTTTTAATTGTCGCATTATTATTTTTTTTAACGCGGGAAATGATATCTTACGAATTAAGCTCTAGTTGGCACTAGGCCATAGAGTCTTTAAATAAACTCTGGTTTAGACCAAATATTGTCACTATAACCCGAACCGTGATGATAAAATTCCACGAATCTAATTGTATTTAGTCGATGATCTTTGCCCTCTTTTCGACGAAACCTTGGAAATGATTCTTACAAAATGTTGCTGCATTTTTTTTTTTTTTGAAAGGAAAAGAAAGGAAAATATCTTCGACGGATTGACTCAGCCCAGCTATACTTTACAGGAAAAACACACAACATGAACAGAAGAAATAAGGTTTATTTGAGCATTGGAGCATAATCATTTGGGTGTGGAAAACACAATTAACGTAAAAGGGAGAACAAATCATTAAGGGTACAGACAAAATTATCTGTTTGCACGGGCTCCCTACCCCCATACATCAAATTGAATTCCATATGTTTTAAACCAAGAGATTTAAAAGTAATAAACTTCAAATATTTTTGAACCCTGAGGTACAAGTCAATCACAGAGTCTTTCGACTTCGAAAAAAGTAATGTGTACCTACGAATGGAATAAGCCTGTACGTGTATCAAGCCTACCGAAAACTTGGCAATGCATTTGTCGGTGTTCGACTATTAAAGATAATAATGTTGCTCATTCTACTTATTACTTTTGGATTTTCTACTTGGTCTTTCTGGTTCTAGCTTTTATTGTCTTCTCTGCCTTCCTACTTGACCTTTGTTAACTTGTGTGTTTTTCTTACGGTAATCATATCCGAATGTAAATTTTCAAATCAGTTTCCTAGACGCTACTGTACATAGGCTCCACGATCAACTCCTCCAAGCCCCACCCCTAAGCAGTGTTTGTGTTTGATGGAATTTGTACAATATTTTTCATTAATAGTTTTCCATTTTGAGTTGAAAACAATTCTAAACTTCATTTAATTATCATCTGATTCGAGCAAGTCTCAATAAAAGCAGAAGCCTCGGAAACGGCTTCTGCTTTAATTGAGACCGAATCTATCTGCCTTTCCAACGCAACTCTCCTTCCGAGCAAAAAGCGCGTCTAGAATGAATATTCAAAAGTTATCGACTGGGGAAAACACGACTTTCTATTGCAACTTTGGATTAAGCCTCTTCAGCTGCTTAGCGGTAGGCCTAAGTACCTTCCAACAATAGGAGAACCATTGTCATGTTTCACCGTTTGATGTTTTGTAAAAGAAAAGAATTTCGTTCCTTACACTTGACCAAGTCCACCGAGGCGTTTTGATTGTCGCATTTTTTTTAACGCGGGAAATGTTACCTTACGAATTAGGCCCTTGTTGGCCCTAGGCCCTAATTTCTTTAAATAAACTCTGGTTTAGACCAAAAATTGTCACTATTACCCGAACAGTGAGAATAAAATTCCACGAATCTAACTGTATTTAGTCGATGATCTTTGCCCTCCTTTTGACGAAATCTTGGAAATGATTCTTACAAAATGTTGCTGCATTTTTTGAAAGGAAAGGAAAGGAAAATATCTTCGACGGATTGACTCAGCCCAGCTATACATTACAGGAAAAACACACAACATGAACAGAAGTAATAAGAATTATTTGAGCATTGGAGCATAATCGTTCGGGTGTGGAAAAGGCAATTAATGTAAAAGGGAGAACCAATCATTAAGGGTACAGGCAAAATTATCTGTTTGCACGGTCTCCCAGCCCCCATACATCAAATTCAAATCCATATGTTTTAAACCAAGAGATTTAAAAGGAATAAACTTCAAATATTTTTGAACCCTGAGGTACAAGTCAATTAGGGAGGCTTTCGACTTCGAAAAAAGCAATGCAGAATCGAACTACCGAATAAATGAAACAGGCTGGGCTGGGGGATAGAGCGAACACTTTTTTGCTTGCATTTTATAATATCTGGACTGCATATATATATTGTCTTCAGGGAGCATAGTACCATTTTGTGTTGCCATGATTTTCCAATTCTTTAGCTTTCATGTGAGTGGTAGCTTTAGTGGGGTGTGAACTTTGACAAGGCCGTAGGGGCATTTAATAACGGGGAGATAGTGTGTAAGTGAATAGAGCAGCTAATGGTGGTGTGCTCCCAGAATGTTTTGTTTCAGTGAGTACAGGAATCCATGGACTTCCTATGCATGGACAGAGCATACTGCACGTTAGATTCTCGCCACCGTACGTGTGAGAAAGGCACACCAGGATGGCCGTGTGCTATGGTTTTGTGTGAAAGTTTGGACTTGCTGAAGTATATAAACAGATTTTGCAAGGAAGCTGACATATTTTCGGAATAATGCAAGGTAAGGTCAAAATTACTACAAGTATTGCAGGAATGTGATATTGTTAGCCATCCAAGTTTCACTTTTGTTTAAAATATTACAGAATCGTCGTGAAATCATACAAATAATAGCTTTACGGTGGCCTTTTTTGTCCCAGACGGTCTACGTATAGGACGTACGCGTTACATGCTCTGTCTATGTATATAGGAAGTCCGTGCAGGAATCATTTTGGAAAAGCTTTTATTTCCCTTGCTGCACTAATCGCCAATAGATAATGGCGCCGTGCCACATATTAGGACTCAGACTCATGGAATAAATGTACGGCTCTGTGGGATATCGCTTTCCTGCATGTCTGCGCATGAACCAAAGTGACTCAACTTTTATTACCATCACATGCACTCACTGCATCCTCCAGATACGAGATTGAATCGGGACGATGACAGTTGGTATCCTTTTATCACTTAGAGTTTCTGACAGTAACCGCTACCCCAAACAAGTTCTTCGAGTTTGTTATGGTTGTGTGATCTTTTCTCATGAAATGCAAAACCGGAGATGGACGGCATTGGGTCACCCCTTCTCGTTGATGCCATTTCAGCTCCTGAAATAAATTCAATATTTTAGCACAAATTTTACCTTCAAAATGTAACTAAGAGGGAGGGGGAACCGTTTTCCTTAGGCCTCATCCAGGTCGGCGTTCTGTACACAACGTTAACACCACCAGTTGTTGTTTCTATGCCTTCTAAAAGTTTGTGTTAATGTAAATATTTGAGTGGATAGTTAAAGTGGGTTTGCACTGGTGGACTCTGATACCACTGTTTTTTAGAACTCCTCACTGTTCTTTGTCCATGTACCTATTGATACCCTGCGACATCTGAAAACATGGTTGCGACGTACAAATATCCACTATTTTCAGTAGTACATTGTACGACTTTGTTTGCTATTTCTCACGACATCTCACGGACACCCACGACATGGATGCGGAATGCGTAGAAATTTCGATTACTGTGCGACTTCGATGCAACTATATGCAAATTACCACGACTCACAGAATCTTCACGGCCTACCGTTGTACACTGCGCGACTATTCAGTATTGTGGGCCTTCAGACATTGCATGAGATTGTAGCCATGCATGTCGTAGGGGGTGGGGGTGGGGGCTAGCTTGAGAAATCGCGCAGTTGGAATCCGGCTAACGTCTAGCGCTGGGTCATTTTGGTACTTTGAGAAAAGGGTTGGGGTTGAAATATGGAGTTACACGTTAAGGATTTATGGAAGAGACTGGAGAGTGCAAATACGATATAACAACGAAATGGTCCCGTCTAACTTTGGATGTCAAGTGATGCTATCTGATGCATTAAAATCCACTTCGAGCAAATCTATCGGGGAATACATTGATATGTGTGAATCCTGGGGGTTGGCGTTAATAGAGGACCATGGGCTCTCCTCCAATAGTGGTATCAGAAAATTTACAGTGGTCATTAGATCACTTTAGAAACTTGAACTAAAGGATAAGGTCTTTCAGACGGTTGTAACTCCTGGTTCAATGTGGCTAAGCAATTTATTCCCCAAAAGAAAACATGTATGATTTCATTAACTCAAAGAAGTAAGGAATGTTAATGGGTAGGATCAGTCGCCCCAACTTAAAGTAGTGTAGTAGACTGTCCTCTTAAGTTGGCTATCGAGAGTCATGTGACAACATGTTTTGTCTTCAAATGTTAAATATACCTGATTGCTCTACCTTGAATATATGATAGTGAAGTTATAAAATATGATGAAAGATACTTTGAAGAGATAAGAAGAAAACTGTGATGTTTAGCTGTTCCTTCAAAATAAGTTTTGGGTAGTGCTCAAGCTGACCTTTAAATCATAAAAGGAATGTGCCCTTTACCACACCCCTCACCAATATCTATCTAATGTGATCTCCTCACCAATGTATATCTACTGAAATCTCATCACCATATTATATCCAATACATTATTTTTCATAGGTTTATATGTGTATATCGATTACTTGTACTGTCATAACAGGCTGCTGACTTGCAGACCTGTTTACAGTATTATGAAAGGGTTGATTCAGAGCATTCTGTCAGCCGTCATCGCTTCCTGAAATTTGAGGATGCTGAAAAACAAAAATAAAAATGTACCTTCTCTGAAATAAACGTGAAAGAAATGTTTAGGCTCAGATCTTCAATTTTTGATGTGTTAAATATATTAAATAAGTGTACCGCTTTAAAAGAAAGGTTTAAGGTCATATTTAGTGTTGATATGTTGAAGGGGTACTTTTTCTAAGAATATTGGTGAAGTTTGCATTGAAATCTGATGTGTGGTTCTCGAGATATGAGCAAGTAAAGTTGTCACATTTTCAACAAGAAGTGAACTTGAAGCAAGCACATGTGACATCATATTCCCAAATTAATGGACAATCTTTTGTTTTTCTTTAAACTTTACAGCCTATTTTCTCCTGAACAGTCCACATTTATGTTTAGGCTCCTCTAACCCAGACTAAACTTGTTCGCATGTTTCAGTTATTTTCCCCATCAATTAGAATTTAGGGTAATCATGCTAAAAATGGTGTCTGACCAGCTGACTAGGGGTGTTATTAGTAATAATAACACCAACACCTCACTGGTCTAACAACCGTTTAGATGAGTAGAGGACAACCCAAATTCAGCAGCTCCGTATCCAACTAAATAGTGTGCAGATTCGATTGGAATTTGACATAATTTATCGGCGACGGAATAAAACTTGTCTATGTCAAGTTGGTAACACGTTTTGGTAAAAGAGACACATGCAACTTATTATCTTGGCTCCACAACTTTACCTGTTGGTTGTTTCAGCTTTTTGCTGCTTTTGTATACCTTGTTTACTTGTACATTTTTTGTTATGTCTTGAACTTACAGTTTGAGTACGGAAGATTTCTTGCCGAGTCTCATCTCCAGAAATTCGCTGTATGAGATTGTCCCGCTGTTGTCTTGATCAACCTCCCCAATAATTTTGTTCAATTCTAAATGTGTCTTCGCCTGACCCAGTTTTTCCATCATCATTTTAAGTTCCATAAGATCTGCAGTTAAAAGCAATAACCGTACTCATGATCAGTGGCGTAGCCAAGATGGAATTTTAGGGGGGGGGGGGCTAGGTAACAAGTGGGGGGGGGTCTGGTACCTCCTAGGGTCAAGCGCGGCAAGACTATCTAATCGAGGCGTCACCATCGGTTGGTGCGGAGCGTAGAAGAAAATTTTGGGCTTTACGGACCCTTTAGATGGCCGGAAACGGCACTTCCTACCTGTTTTAAGCTGGATGTACCCAGCCTTGAAATACAGATCTCATGTCTGCCGCTTCTCGAATAATGAGAATAAAAAATCAATCTATGAAAAATGGTAATACATACACTTGTTAAGGACCCCCAAACTGGGTATTTCTGATCTGTGGCTTGAGGGATGAGACTAAAGGGAACCGGTACCCCCCTTTCCCTTGGGAAAAATTGTAAACTTCAGGAGGACGTAGATCGCAAATGCGGCAATATTTGAATAAATTTCAGCTTTAATAGGAAAACCAAAAGAAGTTGTGTCCCTTTTTGAGAAACTTTCTTTGCGTTAGATTTCCTAGATGCAAAATGGTGCTATGTTTGGCAAAACTTTGAACTGGTTATAGGCCTTTGTTTAATGATTTTTCTTTTTGGGGAGCATGAAAATTTTCAAAATACTCATTTTTAGTCTCGTAGAGATTTTACAAGTGACATACACACTGCCAAAGAAACAATGTTTCCGGTTTTCAGTGGTTTCTTGATGCAAAATGGTTCAGTATTTGTTCAGTGATCGGTACATAACGTAATCAAAATTAATAAACTACGACTAAATCTCTCAAAATATTTAAACCGCAAAGCAGAAGTATGGATCATATGGGAATCACATGAAATCCGAACCTTGTGGAAATTTTACAAATTCGCGCGGATGCCAGTGTCAACTCGTAAAAAGAGGACTTGTCGAAAAAATCGTTCTACAGTGGTACTTGTCATGGGCAGGTGTGAGGCACGACATATAGCCTACTTGTTATTCAAAGGCAGTTTTTATCACCCAGTACCTATGCTCTCAACCTTCTAACTTCTAGTCTCGCCGACAGATGTCTAAAACTGATCTTTACATCCAAACACAGTCCTATTTTATACTTCATGGCGTATCCCGGTGATCACAATGCCACAATAAAATCGAAATTGGAGTGAATCAATCCCAAGAAGTGGAGGGACTTTTTCACCATTTTACCATTTACGAAGGAGCGATGCGACCGAGCCCCATCTCGCTTGCACACTAGAGGGGCTTCCCACTCTCAAGGTGAGAAACGTTTTTGTTTTTAACCCCAAAATATGGTATCTGGTGCATACTTTATGTGGCTTTTTGTATGCATAAGCAGACATTTTGTTATGTATTTTATGAACTATTTTGTTGGAATAACCCTACAGAAATCAGCTACGTACTTATTGCTGGCAAATAATTTATCATTCTTTTAAGTATTCAGTGTCACAAAACAGCTTCAGACAAGTGTGACGTGTTGCTTTTGTATGTATGCCTTCCGCTTGATACCAAGTGGTCATGATATGTTTGGCCTACAACTTGTCCCGTTCGGTAGAGTTGACAAGTATGCTAATAAAGTGTTCCGCGCCATGGAACCCATGAGTTGAATGGCGCGAGAAAATTGTGACCTAAATACCTTCCAGATCGCTGGAAATGACACACCACTGGCAGGCCGGTATTGTTAAAATATACAAAATACCAAAATTTTGCTCAAGTGTACCGGGCTTCTACTTCGTCCACATTGGCTTCACTGTAAAAAAATTTCTGTAGATTTACAGAACAAAAAAATAAAGATATACATAGAGAAAACGGAAAAAGTACTGTCAATTTGTTACCAAAAACTGACAGTACTTTTTCCGTTTCCTCTTTGTATTTCTTTATTTTTTGTTCTGTTTTCCTACAACTGTCTGTAGACATTTTTTACAGTGTTCGTGTCTATATAGTAAAAGTTGCAATATTTGGCGCGATTTAACTTTTAAAATGTAGTGTCAATTCGTAATCCATGTTTTTACACCTTTTTCGTAAAAATTTGGAATCATGTCATCGTCATGTCTCAATTAAAAATCAAAGATCGTCTGATGTTTAGTAAGTATCGTATCATCAAACGTACGGCCACAAAAATCCAAAATAATCGTTTTTTGCTGTGTTCAACCTAATAATACCACATTATTATTTCATATGCACTTAGATACTTGAAGACAGTTGTTAATACTATCAAAATGGGCTTGAAAAATTGAATGGTGAGATCATTAGCTAGTAGCCGTCAGGGTGCACAGAAATGTTACAATCCATTCCCTTAAAGCGACTTGTACTACGATCAGATCGCTCTATTTTTGTACCCTCACAGATTTAGTTTTCGTCATTCATTACAAAGTAGAGGGACCTTTTGAAGAAGTCTTATTTAAAAAAGTGAGTTGGTGTGTCCCCTATTCTCGCATGATCCACGCCATGCCAATTGAACTTTTCAGTATGCAAAGGGTAAACCCGTTGTTTTGGGAAAGGGAGAAAAAACGGGAAGGGAAAAAGGGAGGAAAGAAAACAAAAAGAGGGAAAGAGAGGAAAGAAGAAAAGGGAAGGAAGAAGGGAAAAGAAGGGGGAAAGAAAGGAAAAAAGAAAGAAGTGAGAAAAAAAAGAAAGTGGGCCAACTATAACATCAAAAGCAAGATTGATCTGCATTCATGGAACACTGATTTGATTAATATGTTTGGATTTAATTTCAACGGATATTTTTCAGATTTTTTTGTAATTTATGTACTACCCACAGCAGTTGGCAATACCTGTTAGAGTGGTAATTCCTGCCAAAGTGGCAAGTTGGCAACACAGAGTTCTGTCTGCTCGAAAACACTGAGAACGTCACCGACAGCCAGGCCCACTTAGTGGCGGAGCTACCATATAGTCAGAGGGGACGGTCGGGTGGTCAAAGTGCCTTCCAGTGCCCCTTTTGCTCTTTTTACCGTGTTATGGAATATGTATATACCTTCATAAAAGCGCCCTACAGCCTATTTTTCGCCCCTCTGACCAAATATTCTTGCCCTACAAACTTTGCGGCGCCCTTGCAGACAATTCTTGCCCCCCCCCCTGCTCTCGACATCTATCTAACCAACCAACTAATTAACTAACTAACTCGACATCGACTGGCTAGTGACTTCTTGTAAAACTTCCTCATCCCCCCCCCCCGAACGTCCGCTAATCCTTGTCTGCACAGGCGTAGGAAGCGGGGACTGGAGGGACAAACCCCCCAGTGAAAAATGAGGGGGCGGAAGCATGCTTTTTTAAAACTTTTTGAATGATGCCACAGAATAGGAAAATGGCTAACATTACTCACATTTTTCAAGGAAAGGAAAAAAAGATGACCCCAAAACCTTATTGGCACTCAGGTGTCTGTAGTCAGTGCATGTTGTGTAAGATATTCTATAGCATATTGTTATAACCAACCACTAGATTTTTATACATAGAATTGGATTTCTATTAACGTTTGAACATAAATACCAGTGTCATTTAGAATCTCGTGTCACTTTTGTCCTTCAGCTTCGTCGGGAAGCAGTTTAAAGTTTGGTTTCGCCGAACGGTCCTTTGCCAGAGGGCCGGGAGTACTTTAGAAAAAGAATCTCGAGAGCTACACTAAAGGCCGACTGGCTTTCCAGGTCATACCTCGTTCCCCATGCAGCACGATGTAAACAAAATGTAAGTTACTTTCCTTTATATCAGTAATTTTTGCATTATAAAGTTTCTTCAATCCTTTCCCTATAATATTCAAAACACATATCAAGCTGCACCTTCAGCAATATCAAAAATAGGGCATGACATTAAAACATGGCACCGCATTTGTCAGCCAGCATTTGAATAGGAAATCTGTTGAGTTAGTTATACACAAATCAATCAAATTCTTACACTTACTACAACTAATTACATTATCATTCTTCACATCAAGAACTATGAAACGGGTTAAACCTTAATTGCACCAATATGTTCAACTTACCGAAATATCTATTACCATCCAAGTCAAATTCCATAAATTGTTCTGAAAAGAAAATTCAATAATCGGCTTTTAGTGGTCAGTTTTATTTAGCCATCACAAATCTTTCATATTACGACCAGAAATTTTCTATTTCTTCATGCAAGTTGATGTTAGTTATTTGATGAGGCAAGTCCCACTCCCCTCTTGCCCAATAGGCATTGCATTAAGTTGTATCAAAAGCTAGATATTTTGCTGTTTATTGACCATCGGTAAGCGTTCCCTTTTCCCTCTTTCGACTGGATGGTATCTCGTTAGGGGTGGTGCAAGGATTTGCTCAACGGGAGCCAGCATCTTGCAGCCTCCTCGATGAAGCTACCGAATTTCCCCGAACTTGGGGTATGCCGCAAGCCTCCAGCTGGTGAAACCCTTTAAAAGAAGTGTTTAAAGTCACAACAAGATTTGTTATGTGAAAGGGGTGATTATTCTTACATATTCTAAGCATTTCGGTGAAGTTTTCATTGAAATCCGATGTGTGTATGATGTGTGGTTCTCAAGATATAAGCACGTAAAGTTTTCACATTTCCTACAAAAAGTGAACTTGAAGCAAGCACATGTGACATCATATCCCCACACTATTTCACAGTCTTTTGTTTTTCTTTAAACTTTTCAGTCGATTTTCTCCTCAACAATCCCACATTATTAAAATGTGATAGCATAAATGCGTACATTTGGTTCCTCTTTCACATATAAAATTAAATTTTTGCCTAAACTTCCCTTTTAATCACCCCACCATCCTCTAAAAAGAGATTCAAAAATTTCGAAAAATACATTATCCGTTTTTTTATATCACACTTAATTTTTACTCAATATTAGCTTCTTTAAAACTTCTATTAAATTTTTCAAATAGGCCGAGTAGAAAAGGATGGAAAAGGAGAGATATTTTTCTAAGTCATGACCATACGGGACGCTTTCTTTCATGGCTGCATGGGGCTGTGACTATTTCACCCGGCTCTAGATCCCCAACTAGGTTAATTTTGCCCGATTGAGGTACCAAAAGCAGGTTCTATTCAGCAACATTTTGGCTAATTGGGGGTACTGCAGCCCCGGCCCAGGCCGTCCTCTACGGACATGCTTTTTCTCTATGATGGCTTTAAGATCAGGATATAACACTGGAGACGGTTTAATCATATTGTTGGCCCCATAATAAGCGAGTTCGGTAATTCGTTTAGAATTGAGCGGAGAACAGCGTTGAATAAACAAACCAAGCTCAGCACATAGCTAGTGTACGGCGTTCCTTTGTATTCGTCAGATGACCGGTGCTTGTTTGATCTAACCAGGGAGTTGCAACAGTCTGTTGCAACTCCCTGATCTAACGGTAAGAGCATCCGTCTCCAGTCACACAGACGGCCGGGGTTCTATTCCCATGTCCAAGTAATACCAAAGACTCAAAAAGTAGAACCTACTGCCGTTGTCCGTTTCTCGAGTCCGCATAAGCAATGGAATGGGCAAAACAAGCTAGTGAGCCACAACTGGAAAAAAAGGCCGTGACCGGCTCGATTTGAACCAATAGGTTGAAAACTGCGCCGTAAAACTCCAGCTAATTGTATTCTTTAGTACTACGTGCACACAGCACTGACTAAGTGTATATAAGCCAACTCGAACGAAAATACTGTAGCGGTCTTAGTCCTACTTTAAGGCAGATTAAAATGCAAATTTTTACACCAAAAAGACAAATTAGACACATCCGTTGCACAAAACCACAAATGCGATACCACATTATGTTATAGGTGGATCAGTAAAGGATTATTAAACGAAATATCCATGTTTTGGGGAACACGTGTTGCAGCTGCGGGACTGGTTTGTTTATCCGGACGGTTTGGAGGATATGCGCATGTGCATAGCCATCAAAACGAATTACCGAAGTGGCTGGTTAACCCTGATAGGTCACACATATGGGTCGGCCTCACGAATATGGGCTTGGAAGCAGCTGCATTTTGACAGATTTTGCAAGGAACTTCTAATATTTTCGAGAGAGGTCAAGTTATGCCACGTGTATTCGTTCATTCGTGATGGGTTTTAATCGCAAATGTTGAAAATTTGTCAATCAAATTATGCAAATAATGACATCAAAACGGCTGTCATCTTGGTAAACCTGAATTTGTTTACATCGAACGATGTCTGCTGCGTCCGTTACGCAGTCTTGTCCATAGGTCTACATATAGACGAATTCGATCAGCGCCTGTGTTTAGTGACTTACTGTAAGCAGCAATTAGTGGGGTTCATCAGCCCTAAATCGTCTTCATGATTTATTGTCATAATGTTAATTCAAACCTTCATATACAGTGAAATTGGGGGACTCAAGAGGCATTACAGAGTGCAACGATCTACAATACAGGTAAGCAAGGAAATTAAAAGCTTGAAGGTGGCAGACCCCAGCTTTGGCCGACTAAAATCAGACCATCACTTGACTGTCCGGATTCGTCTATGAGAAATCCGTGATTGCTATGTTAATTGTGACGTGCATCCTTCACAGAAATGTTTGTTCATGCAGTGGTTAGTACATACTTTGATATGAGCTCAGTTTGTCTTCCAGCATTTCAATATTATCATACTCTCCACTGTCAATGAAAGCCTGGAATGAAAAAAGATAATATAAGAATATTTTTTCTAAAGTCCTCCCAACTCGGCGACAGCGGCATGCGTAATAGGGGGACGGGGCCATGGCCCCACCTCTGTATGTAGTCGGGGGAAACAACCCAGTCGGGGGAATTCACACGGGAACAATTCCCTTTGAATTGATCTACATCTCCATATCAGTCGAGGGGGGGGGGGGGTTGGACATACTGCTCCCAAACCTGCCCACACCACTGCCCGGCGACACCATAAACTGCTTCTCGAAGAAGCTATTACCCCCACCGGAGGACAACACTTGAGACCAACCTCACGGCCCTCAAACCTTGTACGTCATCGTGCGTCATGTATGGATCCATTTTAGACTGGATGAAAAGAACAGATACTACACATGATTTAAGCCAATATTAGACTATTATGTAAAAAAGTAAAATGATATTTTAAGTGGAGTTACATCTTTTTTATCACTTCACCCAAATTGTAATGGCCGAAACCAAAAAATGAGCAGACAAAGTCTTTGTGACAAGTCAACGTCTTCTGTTTTATTTCTCCTTACAACAGGAGTCTAACAAGCATACATACGCTCACAAGTAGTTGACAAAATGTCCTGCTATCTCAAAAATGCAGTCCACAGGAGATCTATTCCCTACGGTAGATACTTACTTCCCATGGAAATTACAGTAGCGATAAGCATACAAAGCTCTCCTACTTACACTTTGAAGTCCCTTTTTTACGTAGAGTCCACTCACACAATTTCTAGGCACTTGACAATACGTATAGCCACTACTGTAGGCTCCTTGCTGAAGTAATGCTTCACTTAAACTTCAGCTGAAACTTCAACTTCAAACTTTCCACTCTTTCTTCTTCTTCCTTTTATTTTTCTTATTTTTCTTGTACAAAGAATAATGCCTCCTCAAATCCTCTGGTACAGCACACAATCAGCAAATCACTTCTTAGACACTTTCTCTTTGACAACTTGTAGCCATCTGACCCAGAGGTTGGGACGCTCTTAAATATATATCTTAAAATTTAAGAACATTACAGAAGGTTCTAGAACAATTGAGATCTTACTACTGTAGGAACATTCCAGAAAACACCTGAAGGACCCAGAAGTTACCAGCATGAAGCACTATGTAAAGGAAATCTACTGTAGAACATTCCACCTTCTTCCAGAAACAATAAGAAAATTCTAGACTTTGCTAAATGATTCCAGTATACTTATTAAAGAATACAAAGCTAGTTCTTGCCTTTTCTAGAATTTACACTACACAAATAGGGTTCTCATTTCAACCAAGTCAGTTCATTTATTGAAACACTAATGACCAAGGGTTTTTTTTTTTATGAATGACCAGCGTATTGTTAAGACAATCAAATACTTCAAGATAAGAGGGAGAGCGTGCTTAGAGAAACATCGGAAGGAAATTAGTACAAACCTGATTAGTCACTTCAAATTCAGGTTCTTGTATTCCTGTAGAGATGGAACAAATTTCAACGAGTACATATAAAATGTGTCATAAAACTTAAAAAATTTAAATGATGAAATCGTTGAAAACCGATAAAATGCTGGACATGCAGTAATGAGGCACGGAAACTACCATTTCTTAAAATCTAGTGATATACCTTTGCCAAAGGGGCCACTGGTGGGCCCCTCGGGGCGAACCGATGGTAGTGCTCCGTGTCAATATTCTCCCAAGGAACTCAATTTCACCAGCTAGTGAAAGTTGACGAACCTGTCATGGTGGTCATGGGGATCCCCGGAGACGGAAAATTCTGTTCTTCGAAATGTTCGATACAGGCGACAGAGACTGAACAAGGGAAATATTTGTTATACATATCGGTATAGGTAACTTAAAAATACTCTTTATAGCAGGCAACTTGGAATGATGTTGTTTCTTGTACCTAGGCTGTTGGGTGAACCGTAACCTAGGCTAAGTGAAGCTATTAGGAGTCAGAACGGTTTCCTCAAGCCGAATGTGGCCTCGCGACCCAGTAGATCCTTTTCAATTCTCCAACTTCCTGGATCTATTTAAAAGGTATTTTGCAGTTTTTGATGGATTTGTAGTCCCTCAAAATTCAATCAATGTTCTTCTGTTTAAGGCCCTGACAAGCCCAAAATGAAAGGGTTTATTCGGTGTCAGCCTCTGGACCCAACCAGGTCCCCTAAAGCGGGTCCCTAGACCCCATACACTGGCTAACTCTACCCAACCTCACATTGCCGATGACGTGAAGATGTCTGACCCTAGGAGAAGACCCGACTGAAGGTTGATTCCCCCCCCCCCCCGGAACTCTAAATCCATCCCTTTGTAGGACATAATTCAGACTAACGGAACTCAACCTTCGCTGAGAGTGAAAAAATAAGTGAATAACGCTTCCTGGCGTCGAGGGGTAAATTAAAAAAAGACCAAATGAAAACACGTTCCTCGTTTGGGGCTTCGCACTTTACTCAGTGCGTTGCACATTTAGTCATTTGGGAAGACTCACCCAAGGAGCGAAACCCTAGCATTTCCTACGTAGCAACAATAAAATACCAGTACTTGTCGCGGAAGAATTTTTGCCAGAAAATATAGACCCTTCCTTTCGAAGAGAAGAAGGTTGTTACCCCAAACACAGCTTCATGCTCCACAGTAGAAGTGATTAGAACATCCTATTTGCAGTTGAATCACCTGAGTTCCATTCCTGGCCGTGCAGCCGTGTGAAGCGGAGGACTGTGGCTGAATTTCTACAGTTACAAGTTCGGAAAAGAGGATCCGTTCTCTCTAAAATTCAAAACCCTTCATTTGTTTCCTCTGTACTACACTTGAAAATATATGTACTGTGATGTGCTAGTTTTTTAACATGTATTCAAAATAACACACTAACGACCCTCCAATATTTCAAATATCATCAAAGAGGTCAGGGGCACCCTTTCAAACTATAAGCCCTTGAAGGATGATGCACCCCAGTAATGATCACTCCCCTTTCCCCCCACCCCCACTGGAGGCCGGTTCCTATATGGGGAAAACAACAAAAGGCAAAATGTTTTGTCTTACCAAATCCTCTGGCTTGTTCGTGAGGTAACATTCTGAATGCGGCCACGTGTGCCAACAGGATTAACAAACATATCTACAGTAAATAGAGAAAATGCAAACTGCATGTGTTCAAATACGGTTACAGTCCTGAGGCCGACGTATAAACCTTTTTTTTTATCAGCATAAATTTTAGTATTAATCATTCAATGCAATCAATTTTCACCCCAAACTAGAATTTCTGTAGAAGTCCAATAGATAAATTCTCAGTTAGCATAGCTCTTTGACTGAGAGCAAATTTTTAGTAAATACAAAGTACTGTAGCTCATATTCCACAGTATTAACTGTACTGATATTGTAATGATGACACAATTCGGGTCTTGTATACTTACTATAAGCTCATAGTGTAGTTGTGTTCCCTAAATTTGTGTACTCGGACCAACTGAATGGAAATTTAAGGGTCTCAGTTCCACTTGGTAACAGATAAAAACGCAGCATCAGGGGTGGCGCCAGCGGGGGGGGGGGGGACACTGGCGCCCCCCCCCCCCCGGCGGGGAAGGTCGGCGGTTTCGTCGGAGAGGCCTTAAAATAATTAAAAAATAATAAAAAAAAACCTACACTGCAAGGACTGAAGTTACTGAATGGGTGATCTTGAACATATTTTCCCTTTGTGACGCTATTTTAATAAATATCGGAATCGGTTTTAATCACTTCTTCCTAGCAATGCTTTCCCTCAATCCATGTATCTTGTCCCATCTTCATTCCGTGCGCGTAAGGTCATCCATGAGCAGACCAAGGAGCTGGAAGTTCCGCGTGCAGACGTTACAAAGGGTAGCACCAGCTGGAACCAGGGGCAATGCCCCCGTCGGGGAAAGCTGCTCTCCGTCCCCTGAGAAGATCCAGTTTCGTCGGGGAGCCTTCATGGTGGGGCCCACGATAAAAGATATAAACCTGATAAACTTCGGTCTCCGGATGATCTTCTTGATTTTGCTTACTAGAAAACCATATTCTTCATGGAAACTCTCACACAGTCTTTACAAAAACAAACGAGAGGTTGTTCAGGTGCATACCCAATGGTTTGCCATTTGTCTTGCCCCGACAGTCGAATTCGACCAACTGTTTTCAATTACACAAATGATAAACAGTACCACAGTGTGAGAATGTCTCTCCATGAGTCTGACTGAAAATTCATTTCAAGCCACCTTGTAACGTGACATATTTTCAAAGACGTTGAAAGTAAAATCATTTATAGTCGTAAGTGCGTGTAGTCACATAGAAAATTTCATCAATTTAGTGGACCTTGCAATTGAGTGCAACGAAGAATTTCAATAGCGTCAAAAACATTGGTATGTTTTCAATTCGGTTGCACAGTTTTCCCCCGAAAGGAGACAAGACCATTTCATCTTATTGTAGTGGTACCTTTTAGCGTTTCACTTTCTGATCAAATAGCAACTTGGGATTTTTCTCTTTTATCAAAGTAACGACTGTTTCCTATCTAGTTACAAGTCTGGGAAATGACATTTCCGGCTGTCTGATGGGTTAGATTTTTCAAAACTTTTCTGTACGCTCCGCGCCAACTGATGGTGGCGCTCCACTTTGTAAGTGTTTTGGTCGAAAAGATTACTAAACAGAACAATGCATGACTCCAAATTATTCTTCGTTTGGGGGCTATATTATGAAGTAAAAAAAATATTGCGAAAGAAAGCTGAAAATAATTACTGCTTTGTTTCTGGTTACGAGCCTGGGAAATGCAATTTTCGGCTGCCTGGGGTTCTCAATTATTAAAAATATCTGTGCCCGTTTAGCCAGTCTTTCGGGCAGGATTACATTTTTCGGACTAAGAAAGTCGATTCTGTTCTCAAACTGAAAGGCTCCCGAACGCTTGTGTCAATATACAAAAAATAAAACTTCAAATAAATGTAAAGTCAACATTTTTCCGCTAGGAAATTTTCCAATATTGTCCGATGGACTTAATGTGCATGATAATATAACTGCATATCACCCCTGTTTGGTTTTTCTCATGAGAAGGTCAGATTCTTCCATAAAAACAAAAAATCTGTCATAAAATAACAATTTTTCTCCATTATAAGCTTCACATTCTCAACTTTTGTTAAAAATGTCAAAATTTACCATTTTCGATGGATAACCCGTACAATAAAAAACCAAAGCTAACTTTGAAAGTCACCCGACAATTCTGCTCTTCAAATGCATCGAACTTAATAAAAACCCCAAATTTTTCATTGTAACCTTACCTTAAAACTAATTTTTTCATTAAATTCCAAACTTTCTGCAATAAAATAAGCTCATAATTCCCAAATCTTAGGTCAAAAAAGGGAAAAATTTTTCCAGCCAATTTCTTGTTTCGTCTGGCAGCAGGCCAAGTACGACGAAATGTGTAACCCACACAAAATTTCAGCTGTCGTCTATATCACGTTTTTGATTTTGCCCATATTAAGGGCAGATTCTTCAATAAACACCCCAACTTTTTAATGGGACTTACAAAAGCCAAATTTCCTTCACAATTTTTTAAATTTTCTTCTAAACAAACTCTAGTTTTTTAAATACTTGTCAAAAATTTCGGCGCGTTACGCGTTCCTCAAATTCTCCCAAGTCACTTCCCACGGACCCCCATGGACTAATTCATCGCCTTTGTTGGGGCCTCAAGATGCTGCCCCCCCAGACGGGGAGCTTGGTCCCCCTGTCGGGCAAATCCTGGCGCCACCCCTACGCAGCATTTACACCAGAAAAGTACAAAAAGTCAATTGAACTAAATGAAACTTATTATCCCTCCATATAATTATGGATGGATTAACAAGGAACGATTCCACAAAATTTGCAAGTGAACTCAAAAATTTGAACGCTTGTTGTTGGTGCTGGAGGCCAGTTTCTTTTATCCTGACGTTTTGGAGATACGGGTGCACCAATACATATATACCTAGACTATTACCGAACTCACTTATTAGTACACCTTTTCGTCTTAAATCATTGATGGCTTCTTTTGATCCTCTGATCTGAAAAAATGTTAAATTCATGCAAAATGACTCCTGGGATTTTGTTTGTTATAGTTTTTTTTCAAAATTTCTTGGTTCCGAAGAATTTCAACACTCAAAAGGGTCAATGTGCCATGTGGCGTCACTCTACACAGCAACACTCTAAAATGTGTATCTATACACCTAAAAATGGTATTTTAATCCACATGAGTTTCCGATTACCCAAATTAAAATAATTCCATTGTAATTTGTGTAAATGAGCACCGACTTGCTAACGTGACATTTACCCTCTTGGAGAATAAATAAACCCATATAATTTTGCTGTTTCACAAAGCATTTTTGGGCGACTGTCCATTGCCTAAATGACAGAATGATGATGATGATGATGATGATGATGATGATGATGATGATGATGATGATGATGATGATGATGATGATGATGATGATGATGATGGGCGGTCTTCTGATTTGCAAGGCCCATCCTACTTTTTTTACCTCCATGCAGTTTATTGTCATTTGTCTCATCACTTATATACAATATTTACATATATCACTGTGCTTAAACTTGTAGGACATCCGTCAACAAATAATTACACACCAAACTGGCGGATATCATGCAGAATACTAAGAGAGGGACGAAGCAATATCGTTGTACATTTTCTTACGCTTAGGGTTGCTTTTTGAACAGATATAGCGTTCAACTTTCAGGCTGAAAGCAAGTTTACAAAAGAATTTATCTGGGTCAGGGAGTACGTCATTCAATTTAAAATTAAACAAATAATTCTTGCAGTGGAAGAAAATAAAATTATAGGGATGGCGGAGTAAAAGCTTATAACCAAAAAGAAATCAGACTTTGAGAGGTTAAACTACGTTCCAAATAACAGAAATTCTGTGTCAAGCAAGAAGTTGGAAGTTCTACTATAGCTCCAATATAGACGGTCAATTGTTTTCTCCTCGCTTTAACAGAGAGTGCATAAACAGTTTTCTACCTTGTTTATATACAACAGTAGTTTATTTGTTGCTAAAATTCTGTGAAGGAGTTTGAACTGAAAATAGATAATCTTAGTTTCAGATAAAGTTACTTTAGGATCAGGAAAATAATTTTCCAATCGTCAGAAGTTAAATTAAAAAGGGGTTCCATTTTGCAAGGGCCCTAGGAGGAAGTATCACTGGCGGCGGAAGCGGGGGACGCGGGGGGGGGGGGCACGTCCCCCCCCTAAATTTCTTAGCGAGGGGACGTCCCCCCAAAATCAGAGAAGATGAAAAAGAAACTTGAGAGCCTTGAACCAATTCAAAGTTGAGACTATAGTTAACCCACCACCGAACAGATCAGCCGAAATTGACTTAGCCTATGTTCTGCCATTGTTTTAGCTGATTCTTGTCACGGTCCCCTGCGACTATGCTCTATGCATGTGACCTAGTATTTAATAAAGTGGTAAAAAGTCATGGTTCAGTCAGCAAAAGAGAGAGGGACTGCATTCACAAGCAGTGTTCATAAGACGGCTATCACAGCAGTTTTCATTTATGAGATTCTAATGTGATCGTCTCCATAGGCGTAAATCTCGCCGGGGAGGGGGATAATGCGATATATCCCCCCGATATTTGACTTGGGAATGACCTATGTAATCACCCCTCCCCCATGATCTGGAGGTGTATTATTTTGAAGAAATAATTATATTAAACAGCCTAAACGTTGGAACAAACAACGATCTAGATTCTAAACTATGCTATTGCAATAAAAGGTCACAAACAGTCGAAACCTACAGAAACCTGCGACCTAACTTTGAAATGTGATTGCCAAGAACCTCAACAACAAACCTAGTTATTTTAACAGATTGGAATCCGGAATCCGCCAAAAATGAGCGAAACGTATCATCTATGGGAAAATCGCCGAATGGTAGCTCCGTTCGCATGACGTGTGCGTACGTACACGGTATTACCTCGGTATTATACCGAGGTAGCCTACACATTGTTCAGAAGTTCGAATTCATCCTGAACAGATAGGTCTGCATAGGCAGATTCAGACTGATTCCAATGTAAATATTAATTAATTTAAACCAGAGTGAATGTTGAAATGAATCCCGGTGAAAGAAGAAGAATTTCAAGAAAAAGACCTTCAATTAAAATACAAAATCAAAACAAACTTACAGGTGCAGTACCAAACCAAAGGCGAGTACAGGGGGCAACTGATTTTAGAGCAGTTAGGTAACTGCGCCTCTTTTCCTTTGGATTTCCAAAACGATTTTCACAAAACCAAAATTACAGACATTATTGAAACAAACATTGCAACTGTTCATTTCCAAGAAATAGCCTATAGGCTATCTGTGAACGCAAATATGTCGCACATTTTTGTTCATTGAATTCACCGTAAAATGTTCCAAAAACGGCTTATATTGCACGAGAGAGCTTGTAGAATCTCAGAACTTCCAGGGCCCGCCTTAGGGCCCTGGACCCACGCCAGTGGGACTTCGCGCTTCGCACTCGTGATGTGCGCTACGCGCACATAAGGTTCGTTTTACGAGTCCAACCATTCCAACTTGTTCACTGATTGTCCCCCCTAAATTTTTATGCTTCCGCCGCCACTGGGAAGTATAATATTTTCTATTAAAGAGTTGTAGGGGAAGTTGTAAGCTAAGCGAGAAGTACGGTTTACAGTGATTATCTGCAAAAACTATTTCGTCTGAAAAGCGTTTTAAAGCTTTGGTCAACAAGGGACCTCTCTCGTATCGGTAGAAATATTATTGTAAAATCATTTGCCTTTTCTCAACTTGTTTTTCTGTTTCAAATCCTTCCAACCCCCCCCCCCCAGATTCCTTTATTAATGAGATGCAAAGATGTATTTTTAACTTTATTTGGTCCTGAAATCCGGACATAGTTCGACGCACAACCATGTACAACGGAGTGCATCATGCAGGCTTAAAAGTCACACATGTCAAAAGTTTCATAGATGCTCTTAAAGTTGTTTGAATTAGAAGATATTTAAGTAGTGGCAGAGGTATGTGGAAATTATTTTTCGATCACTATTTTTCTCCCTATATGGCAAGTCCTTGATATTCCAGTGTAACTTTAGACGTAGCGACATCACGAGTATTAATAATTGTTTCATTAAACAAATATGCTATGCATGGAGCCTGTTTCATTTTAGCGATACGGTTGAAAATTATGAAACTCAAGTTCTTTGGAATAATAGTCTCATTAAAATTGATGGACGTGTCACCTATGATAGAAGGCTACACATGGCTGGAAGTCTTTATGTAAAGGATCTTTTCTCAAAGCAAACAATGTTAATCTTTCATTCAATGGATTTTGCTACAAATTTAATATTAGGAAGTACCCTTTTACACGTTACTAAAACGTTTGGAAGCTAAATATGATCATTGACGGAGCTACGATACTCAACGAAAATAGTTTCTTTTGCAAGGCCCATCCTCACCGTATAGGTTTCAAAAGCATTCAAGTCGGGTAACTTCTTACGAACACAGACTCTGGTGAGACGAAGCAAAATATATATACTTACCTTTCCTTGCAGCTTCATAATTTCTTGTATGTTGTTGTGCTCTTGAGAACTCAGATTGAACTTCATGTGAAATTGAACTTCACCAGTCTGATACCTAAAATCATGTGTAGAAGTCTGGGAGAAATAATTCGTTTAATATATGTTGTCAGCAACCTCAATAAATCCAGTGTCAGTTGACCACCAGCAATTGAGAAGAGGGCAAAATAACCAACCAAACCGATAAGAATGTCACGGCGGAGGAATGGATCTGAAGGGCTTATACATAACTCTTCGGTTTACTGAATTCGTTTGGTAAAATTTATAAGGGTATTTTGGGATTTTTATTTTTCGACTGACTACAGCTTTATCACAAAACTGCCACTCTAAATTACAACATAGGCTGTGGCTGCTTCTGGAAGTGATATTTGCTGGTACTGTGTAACAATAATTAAAAAAGATAGATCACTTCCACAATACCCGCACGTGTCTCTGATAGACATGAAGATAGTTTAATAAAGGTGCAGAACTGGAGTTCTAGAGTTGTAATATATGTAGGCTAGGTCCAGTGGTTTCGAATTTGTTTGGCTGACGGAAGATTTGGCTCGGTTGTCGGCAAAATTTGGTCCAACTGAGAGAATCACAACTGAGAGAATCACCAACTTAATGCCCGAAATTGTCGAATATCCAAATTATTTTAAGCATTTGCCCGAAATGGAAAAGTATCATCGTAAGGCTAACATAGTTACGAAAAATCAAACAGATACAAAAATTGCGACACACTTGGGAAGCCTGTGGCTTGAAGGAAACAATTCATTCTTAAGCCTGTTTTTAAATCTTGTATAATACAATACTCGAAATGGTCGATTATTTTAAAATCTTCAAAGCTTTGCCGAAAAACAGAAAACGCTGTATTTAAAGTAAAATTTTCATGGAAATAAAAAAGATCTGCAACACATTTGGACAGAATGTGGAAAAAAGTTTTCATCGTCCCCACTTCATACTGTAGTCTTGCAACAATTGCCCGAAATGGTCAAATATTCGGGAAAAGGTTTAAGACAATGCTGGGACGTTTTCAATTGCCAAATTAATTCAACCGACAGACAGGAAGACAGGAGGGTGTTCAGGTACCCAAAAGTTTGTCTTCTATCCTGCTCTAGAGCGAAATACGTGCCATGGTTACGAGAATTGGGCAATTTGTTTTTCGATACTTTAATGATTCAATGTGAGGATGTCTTCCCATAAGTCTGCTTGAAAATTCGTTTGAACACTTCTTGTAATGTTAAAATTTTCAAAAGTAAAATCATATAAAGTCGGCAGTTCGTCAAGTCACACAATTTTATCAATAGATGTTAAATTTAGCCAAGATCGGTCGCAATAGAGTTAAATAGCATGTTTTCAATTCCGTTTTGTTGTTTTCCCTTGAAAATGTGAGAGACCATTTCATTGATTGGTATTGATACATTATATCTGATAATTTTCAAATAGCGACTGCTTAGATCCGCTATAAGTCTGGCAAATGTCATTTTCAGCTGTCTCAGGGGTCCGATTTTCCAAAAAAAATTTTCGCTTCGCGCCAACCAGTGTCCGCTTTGACTGTCTAATAGGCAGAATTACATTTTCGGGCAAAAATCTTCTGCCCCAAAACTGAAATGAAACTCAGGCGTGCACTGCATGGAACAGCTGCTTGCAACATGCAGCAGGATTCCGGATTTTCTATCCGAGGATACATAGTCCAGTGGAGTGATGAACTGAGTTAATCAGTACCTCAAAAGTGTATTTGAGTCTGAGAAAAAAATTTTCTCACCAGAATTAAAGACAATTAAACCTGGCAAATGCCATTTCCAGCCTTCTGGGAGGTGCAAAAATCCAAGATTTTCTTTGTATGCCTACCCTCCGCTCCAACTGATGGTGGCGCTACGCTTAGATAGTAAACTCCAGCCCCCTACAAAAGAATCCAGCTCCCCCATAGCCCCCCCCCCCCCCCGCCGCGAAAAAAATCCTAGCTACACCACTCGCAAAGTGGTCTTCTAATAGGTGCGGAAAATCAAAGGGAAAGTCTGAAAAGCTTTGGTTTCCATCGTGCTGAGGTTCAGGGTATTTACTCCTTCGAAGCGCCCATGCAGACTATTTTCGCCCATTCTGACCGAAATCCCTAGCTCCGCCACTGGCAGTTGCGGAGGTACCATATAGTCAGAGGGGGCGGTCGCCCTCTTAACGGACTCAAATTGCCTGTCAGCGCCCTTCCTATATTCTTGCCCTACAAACTTTAAAGCGCCCCTACAAGCCATTCTTGCCCCCTGTGAATGAATTCCCTTCCTCCGCCACTGGAACACACCGCATGACCCGCACCCTTCAGAGAAAGCTTGCCTACGCCACCGGTACGTCCCTCGATTGCCCGCTTCCTCTAAGTTCAGCCCCCCCCCCCTTTGGAATGCCCGGAACTTAATTTTATTGCCAAATTCAATTCTTAATTATCCAGTTTAGGCCTAGTAAAATTGAGGGAATCAAGAGCTGTTTTGGTGAACAACCATTCATAGTAAGCTACAATTAAAAAGATTGACTGACCCCAGTCAGGTGCGGATTCTAGGGGGAAGGGCCACATCAACAATAAAACATACGGGATATTAGCGGTTCAACTCCCTCATACACTTGTTTTCTCTTAAGGCCAGCCCCCTCCCCCCCCCCCCTTTTTGGAATGTCTGGATCCGCGCCTGCCAGTTATGAGCAACTAAATCAGACCATCACTGGACTGTTCGGAGTACCTGTAGACTTAAAGGCATATTTTCATCATCCCAAACAGTTCCAGTTCTGCCAACCTACTTACTTCTAGCCCCTCCCACATTTATCTAAAACTCATCTTTATCCAGACACAATCCTAGTTTATTGCTTCAAGGCTTGTCCCAGTGGCCATACAAGTCCATAATGTGTAATCAAGACACTCTCAGTGCCCATGCTGTGTAATTTAGCTATGATGCATTGTTTGAATGTGATGCCAATCAAAGAGCTGTACCAATTGAGAGTTTTGATATATGTATACTGAAACTGTAGTTTGGGGTAACGAATGACTGCCTTTAAGCCTGAGCGTCCACACATATCGAAAAGTTTTGTACAAAAACGATCATCTGCTCATTCTATATCAAAAATTTTTTAATGTTTTAATTAAGGTAAGCTAAATCGATTATGCCTTGGAATGATATGTCAAGGTGAGGGGAACTCATGAAATGCCGATTTTCATTCGAAATATATGATTTTTGACGTTTTCAAATTTGGTGACGTCATAATTCGGGGGATTTCCCCAAAATAATGGGCCATTTATGCCTTTACTTCCCGCGTTTTACGACAAAAATATAGATCCTAATAAAACCATTTCTTCTCCTCCTGTTACCTGTGACATGCAGCTCCCAGAAACGAATTTAGCCGTGTCAATATATTTGTGGCTAGAAGTGTTAATCCTTTAAATTATGTAAAATTGGGATGAAAAAAGGCTTTTCGCCCACTCGTCAAATCCCATAAATTAATGATTTACGACAAAAGTAAGGGGTGTGCCCAGTCTAAAATGCATTCACTAGATGTGCAATAGTATGAACATCACAAATCCAGTTTAGCCAGACCTTAAAACACAACCCTGAATACTACATAAAGCGAAAAAACTAAAAATGCAAAATGCGCCCGCACACTGTAACGCATTTGGGAGGCTTATGATCGAAACTTTTCGATATGCTGAATAAACTGTCATTCCGCCATCGGTAGGCTACGTTCCGCCATAACATTCCGCCACAGGTTTCGCACCTTTCCGCCATGGCGGAAAGGTATGAAACCTTTGGCGGAAAGGCACTTTCTGAATATCTAGGCCTATGAAATCAGAGGAATTGTTGTCATTGTAACTACCGAAACATTCTCAGAAGTCAAGGTCAACCAGTAAAGGCGGCATGATAGGCTCAGGGCCTCGTGACATAGTTCGTTGAAAAGATTGATTAGAAGTGCAAAGGAGGCTTAAGAAATTAAGAACTTTGAATAGAATTAAAGTGTACTTATACTAATGGACTTGATGGTAGGCTATGGGGAATAAAGTTTTATCCTTTTAAATACGGTATGAACAGTGACTGAATTAAGTCTTTAGACTTGACAAGCAAAGATATCAACTTAATCACACAGCCTCACATGAAGCACCAATCAATAATGCTTCCAACAACTTTCTTAACTCCATAGGCCTATATAGTCAGTGTTTCTACAGTCTGGTAAGTTCCAACCTATCCTTCTTTCCACATAATAATATTCTCATTCCGCCATAGAAAAAGTTCCTTTCCACCATGGCGGAATGGCACACGGACCACGTCCAGACTGGTTACCGCCCGCGAGACCGAAGGTCCGCGAGACCGACGGTACCAAAGTACATTTTTTATCGGCGCCAAAGTACATTTTTTGACGTCGGCGCCAAAGTACTTTTTTTTTTTTTTTACATCGGCGCCAAAGTACATTTTTTTTTTTACATCGGCGCCAAAGTACATTTTTTTTTTACATCGGCGCCAAAGTACATTTTTTACATCGGCGCCAAAATACATTTTTTTTTACATCGGAGCCAAAGTACTTTCTTTGTTTACATCGGCGCCAAAGTACATTTCTTTACATCGGCGCCAAAGTACATTTTTTTACATTTTTGTAAAAAAAAATGTACTCTGGCGCCGATTTTAAAAATGTACTTTGGCGCCGATGAAAAATGTACTTTGGTACCGTCGGTCTCGCGGGACTTCGGTCTCGCGGTTCTTCGGTCTCGCGGGCCTTCGGTCTCGCGGGAAACCCCCGTCCAGACTATGCGATGCGACTTATTACAACAGGCCTGTCTTGTTGTGGTGAGCGACTGACGACTAAATTATTTTAAGAGCATAGTGTCCACATTATGCAACAAGTGGTGGGTCCATGAAGCGCGTTTCACGCAAAATTCTAACTTTTAACATACTTTTTATTTCTTAGAAGAGACAGGAATGTCTTCTGTCCATTTTGCTTCACTGAACTTCGCGGGCTTCATCCCAGAAGCATGTCATTATTATAAGTTACACGTTTCAGTTTGATGCGACCATACATGTTCGGTCGCATGAAACCGGGTTCAGAGTCTGCTTGCAACTCAGTTGCAAAGCAGCTTTGCAACGCGTTTGGACTCCCTCGTTGCAATGCGTTGCTTCGCTTCGAATCGCATAGTGTTCTACGTGACCTTGTCCGGGACGTCCCAAAACAGGTGTCTCACACTCACAGTGCCTTCACATTATTCGACGCGTCATGTAGTAACCGTTGCTAAGGGGTAATATTCATCCACGAGCTAATGTAAACCGCAGATTAGCCGGCTAACTTAGCCTTTCACAACTTTTATACAATAAAATTCCTAATTATAACCTCTTTTACTAAAGGCTTATTAAATAATTTACCTTTTCAAAGAGTTTTTGCTCGGGGGGGGGGGGGGGTAAATAAATGGTTTGGTACCTTCTCTACCCTTTCCATAATTATCGGTTCATGCCTGAAAGTGAAACACGGACACTACTTGCAAGCATGCCCAGTACATCTGTAGCAGTTAGCCTGCGCCTAGCCTAGCCATGCACACACATTGTGAGCTTGTTCGGGTAATCCTACGCCTCAGGCCAGCAGTGCAAATCAAGCGTGTTATCCTATGCTCACTATAATAAAATTGTTTCTTGCAAATCCACTGTATATGTACTCCGTACTCGTACTCGATCGCATAGTATCGTGGGATGTGGTTATTGGCTTACTCGAGTAAATCCTAATCCTGATTGTCGAACGTTATTTGCTACAGTTATTGCTATTGCTACCATTCTTGGGTCTATGGTTACAGAAGGTAGAAAAAGAGTCCCGGATCTGATTCATCGACTTGCCGGATCAGAAAGGAGGGACAGCTAGATGAGGGCCGAACGTCGGGTGACTGAATATCAACCATGGGCCTAGCATAGCCTATCGTTAGGCTACAAGTACAAATACAACTACAAACACAGCCTGGCTCCTAACGTTAAGCCCTTACGTTAGTGACAATGTTACTGGTTAGGTACCTAGGACTAGGAGGGAGCTAAAGGAGTCTGAAGTAATGTGCCTTAGCCTAGCCTAGGCCTAACTTCAGTACTGCAATATAAGTAGGGCCTACGACAAAGCAATGTCAGTGTGTTTCAATGCAAAAGCAAAGACTGAACTCTTATTATTCACTTAGCCAATTCAACAAGTGAGAAAATAATGTTGTAAGCTACTCTACGTTAAATTCAAAGTTATTGTGAATTTAAAATCCCTTCTCAGTCTTTAGTTTTGCCAATGTCTATTAACATTGTAAACCTGTAAATTGTAATAGTTATTTACATAGGCTAATTGAGCAACTGATATTGCACTGCAAGATGATATCTGTAATAGACTGTAACGTTAGAGGTTGGTCTGCAATGAAGACTTAGGCCTAGGCTATAGGACACTGCATAACCACGGTCAACGATGCATAGTACTAAGAGACAGAAGTAGAACTTTTCCACACTAGCAAGGCTATCCTTTGCTATATCAAAATGGAACCAGTTGGAATAGCTCCAGTGAGACAGCAAGGATCAGGGAATATCAATGCTGTCACAAGTGTTACTTGGAAAGAGCCAATTGCTAGATTTCCAGAGCAGAGTCATGAAGATTTTGGTAATAATCACTTGCCAGAGCCAGCACCACATAGCACTGACATTGGGGCACAGTTAGATGGTGTTCCATCATCAGTTGTCATAGTTTCACAGCAAAATGCAAAAGATGCAAGACACCTACCAGAGTCAGAGAACAGAGCAACAATTCAATCACGAGCCAGAGCCCGACGAAATGATGAGGTAGGCTTACTTGTAGAATCCCAATTATTCAGTTCATTATTTGATTTGATTTAAAAAAAACCTCAAATAATAATTTGATGCAAGCATATTTCATAAGCGTTAGAGTTACAGTAGGCTGTCTTACAACTGGATAAGTCCTACAATCAAACTAAATTAACACATTGTATTAATGTTGGAGTGCAAATTGAATGACCCTCCATTTGTCAATCTCAGCTCTGTATGATGATTTTCTAATTTTCTATCCTCTGAATTTGTATGCTACTGTAATAGGTGTAAGTCCTTCTCTTAATGTAGTTTAAAAATTGAAGTGCAAGAGCAGTTGTCCCTAACTTATCTTGAAGCAATGTACAGCTTCATTTCACTCTATTTCCTTCTTTTTCTCTTTTAAGTATCTTTCACAATATAAATTAAAAAATTTCAATATATGTGTTCAAGTTCAGTTTGCAGCCTGAGAGATCTTAGAGTGGGACGCCAATTGCATCAAATACTTTCTAGGTGAAGTGCCACCATCAATTGGCATAGAGTATACACACAATTTTGACTTAGAGATGTTGAGAGTTATTAGTTCAGAGATTTAGTAGGAAATTTGTTGCTTATTTAAGCTAACCATTTGAAACAAAAAAAACAGGAATTTGTGAGGGTCAGAGGAACTTCAAGTTATTCATTAAAGTCACTCATTGACCATTGTAGCTGCAATCCTGTCTAAACCAAGCAGTGATCCTATTCAGTTTCACTTTTCAATTGGGCTTGCCTTTTTCCAGTTGTGTGGCAGTGTAAAGATTTGTGCCTGTTTCTCTTTATACAGCCTGCTCCTTTCCTTTGTGTGGATAATTTGCCAATTGACAAGGTCGTAGTTGGTGAGTAGAGGCTTTTCCATGTAATAACAATGAGGCAAAAATATAGAAACAATTATCATGGTCAAAATTGTGAAGAACAAGCCTCATCAGAGAGCTTCAATCTTGGACAATATTGTTGGAACACCTGCTATTATGTCATTGCACATGACATGCACAATTTAGGAACCCCTTTTCCATTCTCCTTTCACTAGCACAGTCCCCCTCCCCCTTCCCCCCTTCCCTGTACAGTGTTGTGGCTCCAAAAAATGGTGTGTCCAGAATTGATTTGTTAGCACCATCATTGTGAAGGAGAATGGGTGTGAAGGGTGTTCCAAGTAGTTTTGTCTAAGATTGTAGGTTCAGATATTTTGTACTTGTATCTCAGCTTTAACTGTAGACCCACCATGACTGTTGTGGCAAAATTTGAAAATAAAATAACCAATAGTTTGTCTATGATCTGGATCTGGATCTGGAAAAATACTGCACAACACTCCTGGTGGAGTCAAACGTGCAGGGTTGAGTGTGTGCATGTAGTTAGTCGTCCCGTCTGAGGATCCTCAAGGCTGCGCTCTTGAATTGCTTGGGGTCCTCGAGATCTGTAATGTTCTGGGGGAGTAGGTTCCAGTCTCTGATGGTCCGAGGAAAGAAACTGTATTTGTAGCAGTCCTTATTGGTTGCTATATTTGTAAAGCTATTAGAATGGTGATGCCGAGAGAGCCGCCGGGCCGGTTGTAGGTTGTTGATTGGCAAGGCTAGGAGGCCCAATCTGGCTTTGTGAAGAATTGCTAGCCTGTTGGCAGTACGCCTGTTTTTGAGACTATCCCACCCTAGGTCGTTTAGCATTTCAGTCACACTACTATGGGGGGAATAGTCATTATAAACAAACCTAGCAGCCCTATGCTGGATTTGCTCAACCTTATTGGATAGGGAAGTGGTGTAGGGATCCCAAACAGAAGATGAATACTCCAATAAAGGCCTAACAAGTGTGAGATAGGCATTAGCTTTGACACTCCTGGGGCAGGAGTATAAATTTCTTTTAATAAAAGCCAAAGACCTATTTGCTGACGAAGATGGTGAGTACCTTTGAAATTTGTTTCATTGAAAAAGAAAATTTATAGTTAGTAATTTTGCCCATACTGTATTGACTAGTAAAGGAAATGTGACATCACATTGCAGGGACCAGGGGGGCTTTAGCCCCTCCACTTTTTTTGCTGTGGGCATTTTGGGCCGCCTTAAACTGCATTTAAAATTGGACATACTGTATTGGGCCACTGCGATGATTAGCCCCCGCACTTCAGAATTGGCTCCGCGGCCTCTGCATTGAGAGAAACTTTGGTAAATGTGAGGTTTTTTCCTTTCAGTCACATTTCCTTGAAAACATAGGCATAGATCTGATTTGAAGCTGGAGTAGTTGTTGAATATTTTATGTCAATTTTACCTGTCAAGTTTGATGTATAATCAATAAAACATATACATTGATGTCACATGATGTATTTTTGGCAGCCTGCAAGGTTTGATGGTTGAGGACTGTACATTGCAGCATATGCCCATGATTTGACATTTTGCAGTGGAGCACTGATGGCAGTCACCACTGGTTCACCTGCCATGTGCAGACAAATGTTTTGGCAAGAGACACCTCACAGATCACTGCAAGTGGCAATCGTTGGAGTTGATTTTTCCTGTTTGTTTATGCCCTCCACCTAAAAATAAATTTCCTTCTGATGTTTTTCAGTAAAGATATTGTTGGGATCAAATTATGAGCCAGGAGGGAGTGGAATGCAGTCTTAGTACAAATACTTTTCAGCACCTTGCATGATGCACTTAGGAAATATATCAGACAGTGACAGCATGCAGTCTATTAATCAGTTCAAGTAGTTAATCTTCTTATCACAATGCAGATGGAAAGGACCAATCAACATCACCCCTAGTAAGGAAGATACCAGCTCCTACTACTGCCCACAGGCAGAGTGAAGTGGAACAAACAAAATTGTCAATGGTGAGAAAATCATCTGCAGGTTACCAGTCTCCAGCTTCAAGAGGAACTCCAAGGTCCACTCCAAGGAACACCCCATCAGCAACATTTTACAACTACAATTCATTCTTTACACACAAGTATGTCTTGTTCTCATCGGTATAAAATACTTCGTTTGCTCTATTAATCTTACATGATACTCTCAATTATATGTTGTGTGTGGTATGGAAATGATTTCTTACCGTCCTTGCATGTGGGATGTCAGTGCAGTAGCAATACAAGGTGCAATAGTGTGGGATTAGGGGTTGTACTGTACTTCATGGCAGTTTTTCCTATTTTGTACCTAAAGTTATCATAAGAAATTCACAAATCAGAAACTTTGATTAGAAAAACATTAGGTCTTCAGTACTCAAAAGAGTCATTACTTATAGCAATTGAAATGCACTGATGATAACAGTTTAAGACAGTATTTAGGACTAAGCCACTCAAATTTGATGGCCTTTTATGTATGGTATATTCCAGAAATGAGTTTTATATCATGTAACACTTACAGAATTTACAGCCCTGGATTCTGACTTAAAGCGGAACTGTGAGATTGTTATAAAAAAATACTAAACCTTGAAGTATCATGTGGAGCCCTGCAGTACAAATATTGCAAAGTCTTACCAGTTTACTGGCAAAAATAATGATTAAGAAGTGCTCCAAACTGTTTCTTTGCATGCATATTACTGTCAACAGAACATTTTCCTTCGTGTTATTTTTGAAATATTTGTACTAATGCCATCATTTGTGTAGACCAAGACTTTCCCAATTTTAACCCCCAAAAGTGTTATTTGGTTGCTGTTAATCACTTGACTTTGACTTTCATGACAGAAATCCTGCCTTTTTAGCTGGCCCACCAAACCTGTGGAGTTTAAACAACCGCTTTTGGCCTCATGCTACACCACCATTGAAGTCAAATCTTCCACCTCTTCCGTCAGCTCTGAGTCTTGAAGCAGCCACATTAAGGCAAAATTCTCAGATTACTCAGCCATTCAAACACCATGGAAGTCAACCTTCATCCATTAAAGTTAATGTGAGCTGTTGTTTATGTTTACAATATTTTGAATCTAAACACTGCAAAGACCAAATTCTTTCTGTAGTTTCTTTTTGATTCCTTGCTGAAGGCATACAAGGTTTCTATGCAATGGGGATGTTGTTGGTGTCCTTGTGCATGCATAAACACTGCCTTAGCAGGTTCTGGCACTCATAAAACTGGAGCGTAGTACATCCTTCCCTGCTCACTGGTAGCTTTTAAAGCAGCTCATTGAGTTGGTTAGATATTTATTGATAGATATTTATTTATTCAGCCAACAGTATCATAAAATACAGTGGAAATTTTGAGTAAGAGCTCAAAACAATAAAATGAACAGTCAGGGTGGTATCATCCGCGTACTTTTATCATCCGAGAACAGGCTGCGAAGTACGGCAGTCATATGTAAATAGGGAATACAAGAGTGGAGATAAGATGCATCCCAGGGGCGTATCGGTGCTCAAGATGATGGCATCTGAGTAACTGTAACCGACTTTCACTGTCTGTTTCTGGCACAGTAGGAAGTCCAGAACCCAACTAAAGTTTTTTTCACATACCAATGACAAATGGTCAATCTTAGACAATCCCCGTACGGTACATACAAAATAACTGTCTCATAAGTGAGTAATTAACGGTTCAAGACTGTTTTCAAAAATTTGTGACCAGACACTTTTTCAAATTATGTACAAAACCATGACAAGTCAGAACACTAGAAAATTCAAATTTAACATTTTCTGTAACTTTTGGACTTGAAACTTGACTTGTTATGCTAACTTGAAGCATTGTAATGTGATAGTGACCCTTTGAGGCTCTCATTATGTTATCGATATCAACTCAATGAGCCTCTTTAACTAGCAACCAGCCACTAGCAACTTGCTGTCGGAAAATTCTAATGCTTTCAGGCCTTGAGTTTTAGATTTTCCAGGTGTGCTACAAATCACACTCCTCAGGAAATTAAGGAGTGTGACAGGTATGTTGTTTTACTAAAGTTAGATAGTATTATATGACCTTTTATTATTTCATTTAGGTGTACAAAAAATCACACTCCTCACTTTGATTTGAGGTGAGTAATTGTGTATGGTCTACACTTTGATGAGGTATTGTCATGGGGTCCCACTCTCCCGTCACATGCTGCATGTGTTCACCTGCTAAAGGGGAATTGAAGGACTTCTAATGAGGAACTGTTCTTGGTACCCTTTAAGTCATTGTTATTACCTGTTTGACTGCAGGCTTGGGGCGATTACATCTCAATGTAATCGATTACGATTGCGATTACTTCATATTTTACGATTGCGATTATGATTACAGCTAAAATTGAAAGTAATTGATTACGATTGCGATTACATTGCAATGTAATCATGATTGAAATCGTGATTACATTTTCTTTCCACATAAACAATGTAGTAGGCAAAACAATCCAGTGCCCACAACTGGAAAAAAGGCCATAGACATTGCTCTACTGTAGATACACCAGGACAGAACCAAGTCCTCCGAAAGTAGAGATTATTGACTTATTGCACTTCTCACTTATTTTAAGCTAGAAGATCCAAGAAAGAGGGACAATTAAATTTTATCATTCCAACAGAAGAACCAAGCACTGAAAAAATTGTTTAAAAACCTTACTTCTTTTTCCAGTAAACTTCAATGTAATCAGAAATGAAACCACAATTGCGATTACTTTGCCATTGTAATCGATTACGATTGCAATTACTTTGCGATTTTCACAAAAGTAATTGATTGCGATTACAACTACTTCAATATGTGTAATCGATTGCAATTGATTATGATTACTAATTACAATTACCCCAAGCCTGTTTGACTGTAATTATGCTTGTGTACGTGCAAACACTGCCTTAGCAGGTACCACCACCCACTGATAAGAGATCTTTTCGGTAAGGAATCACTAAGCTTATGGGTTCTCTGGTTGTTCCATCTAGGTCTGTAAAGGGAATAGTCAAAGAGCTATACTGGGATTTGAGGGTTGCCTTCCCATATAAGCTGGTTATGTAGGTTTTGAAACATACCTGTTTGACTACTTAAAAATCTCCTTCATGAATTGATCCGGAATTGTAGCACAATGATAAATTAAAGTATGCTTTGCCTTGTCTGAAGTAATCCCTTAATGGCTGGTGCAATTATCATTGGTTAATGGTCCTTGTCTTTCAATGTAGGAAAGATCCTCATCACCAAGCTTTGAATTAAAAAGTCAAACAGTGAGAGCAATTCATGATGTGTCTAGACAACTATCAAAGCATTCAGCTACATCCTCTTCTAAAGTAGGCGGAAGACTTCTAAAAGGAAGGTATGTATGTTTGATTATGTAAAACTTTTGATCATTTGATTGTTGTGTAGGAGTTGTGGTTGGTACTTAATTCCCCTTTTTGCCTGATCCCTTCACTTTCTTGGGGGGGGGGGGGGGGAGGGGGGTCTGGACCAGCTGGTGGTATAATTATGTGCTTCCTCAGTTGAGGGTGCTTTAGAAGGACCTCTGGGCCTTTAAAAGCACCCTCATGTGGAACAGTAAATATGAGTCATTCAATTCATGTTCAGCAATTCATGTCCAAATACTGATAAAAATAAAAAGGTAATCCAAAGTTTCAGATTGCAAAGTAAAGAGATCTGGCATACATAATATAGCTTTGGGATTCTCTGTGTACTTTTCCAACCTTCCATTGACAAACTTTGGTGGACAATGAATTAATACATTCAGACATTAGGCAGTTGGTGAAATTGTGTTAATAAATGTTGTAAATGGGGTAAGCATTTATAACTGGAGATAAAGTTTATGAAGGAGATCAAGTTCATCTAAATGATATGGCAGATGAGCAGTAGGATGACTGCATAAACCTTTGTGTTGAATATATGTGATGGGGAAAAAAACATCCTCCTTAAATTTATTCAAGTTGTTGGGGAGGTAATCAATCGTGTCGAAATTAGAATATTACCATTTCAGACAGTGACACAAATTCAGGCTACAACACACAAAAACCTGGTTGCAGGATGAAATTGAATTACAGGCAGTTTTACACAGTTGTATATTTTCATGCATTTTTGGTTGGTGAATGGTTTCCCCTTGGTTGAACTTTGGAGGACATACTTCTTGTTGTTACAACACTGTAAATTATTGATCGTTCTGATCGCAAATGATGAAAGGTGGGAGGGGACAGATTTCTGCAGAGCCACAGTTCTAGAGCCAAAACCAGACAAAGAGTGTTTTCTGAGTGTATGAATGCCTTTACCACTACTGGCCTGTACAAAAAGCCCTGACTGAAGCCCTCTAATGACTGTAAATCTGTCCCTGTCTTTGAATGTGCAAGTTTGGCAAATTATTACTGTCTGGTGAGATGATTGGTGGGTGCCTATGAAGTTTATTTCTCTGTTAAATTGACTATCAAGATAACATGTATCATGAATATGCAAGTTCTGTTTTTACGTTCCAGGTTACAGCCATTGCACACATTTAAGGTGGATGGTCCTTCAATAGACAAATGCCAAGGTATTCAACCTGGTAAGTTGATACTGAGGAGGGAACTAATGGTGGTTACTTCAATGAAATGTAAGTTGTGTTCAGACAGTTGTGGGAAAGTCTAGAAGTAACCGAGTTGAGAAATTCCAACTGTTTGAGATGAGAACATTTTCCCTTAAATATTCCATATATCCTTACTTTCTCTCTTGCAATATTTTCCCATAAAAGTCTCCATATGGTGCTGACATTGAGATAACCTGATTATAAAAATATTCTGCCATTCTTGTACACTGAAATGTTGTAAATTTACCTTACCCTTAAATCCATTGCTTGTAATCCTATATATTATAATTTACTTAAGTATGTAGTTTCGACTTTCATGTTTCCTTCCATGAGGCATCAATATTTTCAATGATAGCTCGTTTTCTTGCATTTGTCATGTTTTTACTCATTACAGAAGGAACAAATCGATCCTATACCCCAAGTCAGAGCAGACTCCTACAGCGAAAGCGGGAACTATTGAACTTGTTGCCTCCAGACATTTTCCAGACAAGACCTCAAACACAGGAGTCCATTCATCGTACCTCTGTGGCTTCCAACTGGGATGAAACAAGATACAATGACTTTGAAAGTGACTTAGCGTAAGCTGCTTTGGTTTCTTTTGACATGTTGGCAAGTGACATAGTGTTGTAACGTTTGTATTAGGAAAGGAGTCATGAGGGGAGCGCAACAGAGGAATGACTAAAATGGAAATGAAAATGTTTTTCCTGTTTCAGTAAAACATGTGCCAACCATACATTGTTAAATCTGTTACATTTTCTCAGCTTTAGAATCTTTAATAAAAAATCTAGTCTAACTTTCTATATTTGAAGTGTTAAAAGTATACACAAATTGATCAGAAAAAACACAAAGCTACAACTTATAAACAACTACGTCTCTCTTTGCTTACCCCCAAGTGATTTATTATTAACATTTAGAGAGTCAAAGAGGAGTTTAGCCCCTTGGACCCACCCACTAAAGCAAGTGTTTGCATGCTGGTTATGCACCCTAAAATGTATATTATGTTCTGAGATAATAGTGATATAAAGTATGATAAAAATAGATTGTTGTCATGCTTTGACATTTTCCAGTTGTTTACTCCAGTTGTATCTCATCACCTAAAATCCACTTTTCCCATTTACTGCAGAAAGGTCATTATGACCTCATAACCCATTTAACATCAGCAGATAGCTTACAGTGTTAGATCTGGAATCAAAGCCTGCCTCAGTGTTTGATAAATGATGTTAATGGAAAATGTTGTCTTAGATTCCTATAATCCTTTTTTAAATATGTCAATCAAGATTTTTCAATCTAGATATTTTGCCTACTCTCTCTCCCTCAGAGTGCTTTTGTTTTTGATTCCTTGCCAAAGGCAGGCAAGGAATCTATGTGATGGTGATGTTGTGTGTATATGTGTGTGTGAGTGTGTATGTGCGTGTGTGTGTGTGTATGTGACGCTTTGGCTTGTAAACACGATATCTCAAGAAGGGTAAGTGTGACTAACCTCGTATTTGGTGTGTAGGTTGGTCATATTGAGTAGATGATCCCTATCGTTTTTGGTGGAGATCAAAGGTCATTTGGGGTCACGAGAGGTCAAAAGGTCAAAACCTTGTAAACACAATATCTCGAGAACGGTACATGTAACTATGCTCATATTTAGTGTGTGGATTGGTCATATTGAGTGGATGATCCCTATTCATTTTCGTGGAGGTCAAAGGTCATTTGGGGTCACGAGAGGTCAATAGGTAAATTCCTTAGAAATTGCTTGTAAACACGGATTCTCAAGAAGGGTAAGTGTGACTAATCTCATATTTGGTGTGTGCATTGGCCATATTGAGTAGATGATCCCTATTGTTTTTAATGGAGATCAAAGGTCATTTGGGGTCACGAGATGTCAAAAGGTCAAAACTTCGTAAACACGATATTTCAAGAACGGTACATGTGACTATGCTCATATGTGGTGTGTGGGTTGGCCATATTAAGTAGATGATCCGTATTGTTTTTGGTGGAGATCAAAGGTCATTTGGGGTCACAAGAGGTCAAAAGGTCAAAACTTCTTAAACACGATAACTCGAGAACGGTACATGTGACTTTGCTCATATTTGGTGTGTGGGTTGGTCATATTGAGTAGATGATCCCTATCAATTTCGTGGAGGTCAAAGGTCATTTGCAGTCACGAGAGGTCAATAGGTAAATTCCTTAGAAATTGCTTGTAAACACGGTATCTCAAGAAGGGTAAGTGTGACTAATCTCCTATTTGGTGTTTGCATTCGCCATATTGAGTTGATGATCCCTATTGATTTTCGTGGAGATCAAAGGTCATTTGGGGTCACCAGAGGTCAAAAGGTCAAAACTTCGTAAATACGATATCTCGAGAACAGTACATGTGACTATGCTCATATTTGGGTGTGTGGGTTGGTCATATTGAGTAGATGATCCCTATCGATTTTTGTGGAGGTCAAAGGTCATTTGGGGTCACGAGAGGTCAATAGGTAAATTCCTTAGAAATTGCTTGTAAACACGGATTCTCAAGAAGAGTAAGTGTGACTAATCTCATATTTGGTGTGTGCATTGGCCATATTGAGTAGATGATCCCTATTGTTTTTGGTGGAGGTCAAAGGTCATTTGGGGTCACGAGAGGTCAAAAGGTCAAAACTTCGTAAACACGCTATAGAGGCTTTGCAATTGCGTCACGGAACCGCCATGCTGGAGGACATTCATGCCAAATACACGTGGCTTTGTGGCGAACGCACTGCACAGTGTGCACTGTGATATGCACGGTGTGTACAAATTCAACGAGCAAGCGCGTCCCGTAGGGTTTACTACGTAGTTACATGTACTCCAACATGGCCGCTGGAGAGTATTATGACGTCATGTGAAAAGCCTCTATATTAAGAACGGTACATGTGACTGTGCTCATATTTGGCGAGTGTGTTGGCCATATTGAGTAGATGTTCCCTATTGTTTTTGGTGGAGGTCATGTAGATGGCACATAGTGAATACATGGTCCCAGAAGTTTTTTGTGGAGGTCAAATGTCATTTGGGTTCACGACGGGCAAGGGGGATTTCAAGATTGGATACCTTGCATGTGTACTTTGTGGGCACATTATGGAGCCCTGTTAATTGAAAAACATTGCAAAGCAATGTCAATGTGAAAAAAGGCCTTACTGTACACTTCAGCAGCAAGGAATCACTAAGCCTTTTGGCTTTCTGGTTCAAGCCTAGAATTGGTCAGCAATTTGTGCCAGCAATGAAAACTGACTGATTGACTGATGGCATGAAGAGCAAATTGCCAAATGACAGGCTAGCACAAAATTTGATGAAAATTCCTAAGAAAATGTTTAGAAATTCATTGAAACATATACTGTACAGTATGGAATTATATAACAAAGACATTTTTGGTTTCGATGACAAGAGAAACCTATGCAATCATGATGGCGTGTGTATGTATGTGTGTGTGTGTGTGTGTGAGTGTGTGTGTTTGTGACGCTTTGCTTGTAAGCACCGTTATCTCAAGATAGGAATGTCTGACAGTTTTCAAACTCAGTACATAGATGCGCCATATTGAGAGGAAGAACCCTATTGTTTTTGGTGGAGGTCAAAGGTCATCTGGGGTCACTGGGAGTCAATTTCTGAAAACTTTGTTAGCTCAATATCTCAAGTTAGGAAACTTGGATAGATTTCATATTTGGTATGTGAATGTGTTATGGTCAGAAGATGGTCCCTATTGTTTTTGACTGAGGTCAAAGGTCATCTGGGGTCACTGGGGGTCAAAGACTGAAAATGTTGTAAGCACGATATCTCAAGATAGGAAACTTGGATAGATTTCATATTTGGTATGTGGCCGCATTATTGTCAGAAGATGGTCCCTTTTTTTTGGGAGGAGGTCAAAGATCATCTGATGATGGGATTATTTGAAATGGAACATTTGTGTATCATCGAAACCTCAATGCAGTTTTGCATTCTGGTTATTTGATCTTTTGATGCAGAAAGGAAGCATTCACCAGTCCCAAACCATCACTGATTTAGAGCAAAACTTTCTGAAAGTTCCCTGCTCATCCCTACTTGGTGTGGATAAGAGGGTCTAGGGGATGGCATCAGTGGTGTATGCAGGATTTCAAAGGTGGGGGGGGGGGCACAACCTGTGATTACCCTGACTGGCACAGACTTTGAAGACGTTTTTTTTTTTCTGCTTTTCTGCACTACAGTTGTTGGTGACTGACTCATGTCAGCATATTTGTGCTATCCCAATATTCTAGAATTTTTTTATTTGCTTTAACAACCATTTTTCTGGTGGTTAAGGCGTGAATGCTCAGTGCTAACAAAAATGCTTACAAAATTTGTTTTTCTTTAGATTGCATAGGTAGTCTTAATTCAGGTATGTGTACCCAGAGCTTTTAGTATCTTTCTGATTCAAATTTACCAAGAGATGCACGAACAAAAGTAAAACTGCAGATTTCACAGTCATTAATTCTGAAGTGGAGTATCAGTTTAAAATTTTCTTTGCATTCTGCAGGAAAACTGAGATAGATTCCCAACATCCAGGTCAGCCGAGCAGTCAGTCCAAGCAAGAATTGCAACATCCAAACAGTCCAGTCAGTCATTCCGTTGAACCAGAAGCAGGAGAGGCAGACCAAGGTTCTCCCATAAAACCCAGTGATAAAGAGGGGCATGAGGAAAATGAAGCCCTACCACAAGAAGAAATAATCGCACCTCAGAACAGTCAGTTTTCTTCTCAAAGCATGTCTGACCTCATCTTCACAGATGGTGGTGCATCTCAAATCTTGTGTAACATGATCACAAGAGTTAAAACAAATTCAGTTGCAAGTGACCCTGGGGTCAGAAATCAGGATTCTCCTGACCATTACATTGACCAAGAAAACCCTGTACAAGAAGATATTACAAAGATCAGGGAGAGATTGAAGAGAGCCAAAAGTGAACCAGTGTTGTCCGTTGGACGGATGACTCTTGCAAGTCATGTCTTGAAAGAGACTGCATTCCAGTCATCCATTGGGGAACGTTTAGAGGGTGATGCTCAAGAAACAATCTCATACCCAGTTTCTGGAACTTTTAGCATTAGATCAGAAAAGGAAAATCATGCAGTTATACAAGAAAATGAAGAAGAAATAAAGATTCCCCAGGTTTCTAGTATTGGGGAAGTAGAAACTAGTGAACATGACTTACGGAAAGAAGAGGGAAAAGTGAATCCAACTATTTCTGTCCTTAGTTCAAATGTAGGGGAAAAAGATGATGAGAATGCTGACACAAAAGGTTTGCAGTTTTTCATCTCAGAGACATCTGATGTGGACAGGGATAGTGTGATAGGACTGAAAGATAGAGACAATTCTTTAGTTACTGCTTTGAATGAACCTTCAGAAACGGAGGGTGATTTGGTAGAAGAAATTTCAGCAAGGCAGGAAAATATGACTCAAGAGGATGAAATAGATATGAAAAAGGAGCAGCAGAGTCCAAAGGAGGAGGAAGATAAGAATAATGAACACTGCAAAGACGGTATGAAAAGTGAAAAACGTGATGAAGATGACGATAATGGTGGAGGGACTGGGGGTGGGGGTGGAAATTCTGCCAGTAGAGGTGTTTCAGAAGGGTCTCAAAATAATCAAAATAACAACCAAAATAGCATGCAAGGTGCAAATGAAAGTAGGTCAGTTCAAGATAATAAGACAGATGAAAATGTGGATGATTTTGATGATATCTTGGAAATTGAGGAAGCAGTTCTGTTTTGTGGATTTTGTGGGCAAGACATAGATGAATGTCAGTGCAATTATAACCTTGAGAGGAACAAAGAACATGATATGTCTATTAAAGAACTTGCCCTGGTTTCAAAGTATGAGAGAATTCTTTCTGCTAATAATAGTAAGGCTATTCTTGTTGACTGTGATGTAGAAGATTTGGAGCAATCAAAACCTGCTAAAAGGAGAACTGTTAGACGGAGACCAGACTCTGCACCAAGTCGTCTTACGATGATGGTGATGCAAGGTACAGGTATATTAAAAGATGGAACTGCTGAAGAGAAAGATGAAAGACAGTTTCACAATAAAGATGTATCACTTGAAGCAACAGGTGATACTGCATTGACACCTGGGTAAGTTGATAAATTCAATGGCAGAATTTAAAGTCTGCCATGTTACTGGTTGCTCACAGTTCCTTCAAAAGTTTGGTAAAGTGGGCTGAAGTTGCCTTTACAGACAATAAGCCACACCTTCTTGGAGGAGAGGTTAAATGCTCCTTCATTAAACCGCTTACAAAGACCCTTTTCCTTATCAAATCTCCCTCTGGATAAATTAACAAGGTCGTTGTATAAGTGTAACCTTTGATTTGATACTGATGAATCAAATAGTGGTACCAATATTTTGTTATCATGTAGTACAAAATCAGTTGTTCTGAAATAATAATTAATGTAAATTAGTCATTCATAGGTTTTATGGTCTCATCAAATGTTTATGTTTAATATTTCTTTGTTAAGCTTTTTGTCACTTATATGTAGAACTGTCAGAAATGTGGTTAACCCTCTCATTCAAACTATTGGTTTTATTCTGCTCTTGTCAATGAATTTAATCATTCAAGCACAAAATGCTATTTGAAAAATTTTATTCTGATTTTGAACTGATTTTCAAAGTATTGTTTTTATCAAATTCTGTTCCAATTTCCTTGTATTGAAGATAAATTGCTCATTTGCCTACTGTGCTCTCAATACATGATACATACTTGTTTTGAAGTGGTACTATTAATAGCTGTAAGTCAGAAATACTTCTATTGGGCATTAAAATGTTCAGTGAAATGATTATATCAAATCACATCTTTGTTATAGTGTGTGTATTTATTCTGAAGCCTACCTTTGTGACTTCTCTGTAGGTTATTTAAGGTTTTTTCTCTTTTATATCTTGAAGGATGTTAAACTGCATCTATTTACCACAGTAGTACAATTCTTATGTTATATTTTCCCTTATCTAATCATCCCTAGGCAAGATCAGGATCTTTCTGTGGTAGCATCATTAAAACCCAGGTAAGTACTGTAAATATATTTTGCCACAAAGGATATGTAACTTTAATTTATTAATAATAATGCTAGAGATTGACTTAATACATTTCTGTCAACTTATAGTACTTAGTTTCAGATACTGTTGCTGTAGCTAGTCATGTAACATGTTCAAGCAAACTCTGGCACTGGTGCAGCAAGTTAGATGAGGTTTTATAACTCATTTTCTGATTAATTGGATTGAGTCAGGCTCACCACAGCCACTTTTTCCAGTTGTTGCTCACTGGCTTTTTTCCCTGATCTATTGCTTAAATACTGAGCATCAAGCACAATGACAGTAGGTTCCATTTTTAAGAAGTAACTAGTGGAGCAAATGTCAAGGTGTACATATCTGTATCTACCCTTTCTTTTCTGTTCTATTTATGTTCTTGAAAGCAATCATGGATTTAGCTGAATGCTTTATTTTGGGTGTGTACTTCTGTTTTGCATCAGGTAGAATAAAAACTTCATACCAGGGAATAGTGTTGGGTGGCACTCACTTTTTATCCTCGCTGTAAATCAAGTCAAAATATACTGCAATAATTAGATGATGATGATAATTTTCCTGGAACAGTTTTCATGTAAGTTTCCCATACTCTGAGTGGGCTAAGAGAGAAACTGTACATAAGTCAATGATAATTAGTGAAACTTTTCTTTGTCTCATTTCATTGTTCATTGACCTTATACTTGCTTGAGAGATGCATAAAAAGATCAAAAGGTGACAGAATGGAATTATTCTCGTTACTCTAAGATCAGTGCAAGGTGAAAGTAGAAAGTAGGAAATTCAGAAAATAAAAAGGAGACCACAGAAAGTAGAAAGGAATGATACATATGATGTTTATTTCGCATATATTTTTTCACAAGCAATAATTGCCATGTTTTAATTCTCTATATACCATGTCATCTCAAGAACTGAAAAAGTTATCGCAGATAATTATTTTTAATGTATCTGCCAGCATTACCAGGGAATGATATCGACCCAAATATGTGATAAGAGTCTTTGCAGGGCTTTGTTCATCCATTATTAAGTTTGCAGTAACAGCCATGTTGAACTGTTTCACCTAGTAGTTTATTCTTTCACAGTGTTAGTCATAAATTGCTTCACTAGTTGGTTTTAGTTGAAGATAGCCATTACCTGTGCAAGCAAGAAAGTTATATGCTTGCCAAACACTATTCTTGCTGACAGCTCTCAAAAAGTATTTGATACAATTGGCTTAATACTGATAAACTTGGCCACGACTCTTACTGGTTTCTTTGTATTGTCTCCTGGTAAGCAGTCACTGTATTTAGCTTATGTTTGATATAAATGTTTCAAACTTTTTAGTGTATGGTTTAAGAATCATCTGTTATGTATGTTGCACATGGTGACATTAGATTTTCCAGTGATCCTTGGGCCCAGACTAATCAAGGAATTTTATTTCCCTGAGGCAATGCAAAATGAAATTAGGAGTTTGTGTGTATTGTTTGTTTTCTTTTATGGCCATCAATGTAAATTTTTGTACTTGAACTTTTGTTAGCAAATTTTAATGAAATGAGACACTGAAAGGTCATGATAACTTTGTAAGGGTTTAGCTGTTGTGTGATGCTTACATTTATAACTTATCAAAATATTCGTTAAATTATCAATTTAGAAGTCTTATCAATGTTTCAAATGTTTGCATGATTCTCACTATGAAATTATGACTTCAAAACCATTAGCTATTGTAAACTGTTGTGCTTTGAATCATCTGAGGTATTCACTATCAGCCATTGGGAAACGTATGTTGTGATGTATTTTATACTGTAAGGGAAGAACCTCATGTTTGGTCTAGAATCTGCTTCTCCTGCAGGATACCTGGGTTGGATTCCCAGGATGAGTCATACCAAAGACTTTAAAAAGGGAACTCTTATGCTAGTATGTCTGATGCTCTGTGTAAACAATGGGGTAGGGAAAACAATTCAGTGATCCAGAACCGGAAAAGAAGGTTGTGAGGTCAGCTAGATTAAACCAGAAGGTTGTAAGTTGAGACCTCAGACTTATATACATGGACGGAGCATGTAACATGTAAGTCCTATCTGTAGATGGTCGCCACCAAGATGGCTGGCGTAAAGCTATAAATTGTCTGATTTGACGACGACTCTGTTATATTTAAACAAAAGTTAATCTTGAATAAGAAGCAATATCATATTGCTGAAATCTGTGAAGTGATTTTGACCTTTCCTTGCCATATATCAAAAATATTTCAACTTTCTTGCAAAATATGGGGATATACTTGAGCAAGCCCAAACTTTTACACAAAACCATGGCAGACAGCCATTTTCTCACACGTACAAAAGCGACAACCTACTGCGCAGTATGCTCTGTCCATGTATAGGAAGTCCATGGTTGAGACATATTTACCCTACCTAAGTGACTAATCATAAGGGAATGGGGTTAATACCATAAGCATGGTTCTCAAGAAGATACCAACACCACTAGAAGATCAATTTCTTCAAAATACTTTGTATCCACACAGGCATTCACGATCAGCTACTCAACAGCAGTCCATTAAAATACCACCGCTTTGTTTTACAATAAACACCAGACCAGCAGAGGGCAAGGCTTATTATTTTGCATATGGGGCAGAAATGAATTCTAACAGAATGCAGAGTTACATGGGAAATCCTCAGGATGATCACAGACTGTGGGGTGTGCTCTATGGTTTTGAGTTAAAATTCAATCGCAGAGGTGAGATATTTCTGATATCTTGTTGTTTTTACCCAGGTTTGACCAACTAGTGTGATTTGTGGGATGTTTGGAAGATATCTTAGGCACTCAAAAACAATGGGAAATGAGTAGTGTATATTGATTGAATTTATAATGGGTAATAATATAAATATAGCAAGAATAATTATTTATAATCTTGTCTTTAGTGGGGCAGGGGTTAGCTGGTATCTGGTAACTTAATTCATCTCCAAGTGATAAAATGCTTTTCACTGTTTTGATGTCATTGCAAATTATCAAACTTTTGTAGACTTGTATTACTTTGAGAAAGTGTTTACCATAAGCTGAACTAACCACCAGGATGTGTTATTTTTATTTTTGCATTCCACATTTGAAAATGTTAGCAACCATCAGTTGATAGAAGTGATATGAGTTAAAAGATGTAGGGAAAGCTGACAGTTTAATTACCTTTGCTTTCAGAAAAATTGCACCAGGTTCCTTGCTTCTTTGTTGTGTGTAAGCTGTGCATACTACTTTATTATCCTGCTTTTAATTTCTCAGGTGAAGAGCTGTCAGCTGGTGGGTTCCCTAACATAGCCTTCAATGCTGATAGTTCTGTGGAAGGCTGCATCTACCACCTAACCCTGGACCAGCTGTCACTGCTGGACGGAATCGTTGGTTTTCCAAAGGTATTGCATTGTTTCATGTGTTTGTTATGATGGTGCCCCGTTTCTTCACTAATTGCTTCTGAGCTCTTTGGCTTTTCATTAAAAGGCTGTTTAAGATGATTACATCTGAAGGTCCTTTTATTCAGGGGGAGGCGGAAGGGGAGGGAAGGATGATGGTCCAAAAATTGTATGTCCAAAGCTGGAACTAAAGTTATTGTCTTCAAGTTGAATATACTCTGGTTACATGCAGAGGTACAAGTTACCTCAAGTAGTACTGTCATGCAGTCATTAAAAAGTACATATTCTTTCAGATATTTAAAGTATTTTAAGCACGAACATATTGCCATCAATAAATGTAAATTTATTTGTGTCAAAATTCAACTGTAAATCTTTTCTACCTTCAAAACCTTTTTCAGACATAATACATTTGCATGTTCTGTATAGATTGACAGGCCCCCAATGCAAATATATTTCTACCCTTGAACAACTACATGGTAGATTGAAAATTCTGATAAATTTTGGTGTTTCCATATGAAAATAATTTTCAGGAAGTAGCATCCCAAATTTTTACCTGGAATTTCATTGATAAAGTTTGACAAGCGCCTCACAAATGTTATCTTTTATATTTCTGTCATTTTCATGGACAAAGATACAGATAAAGATAATTTTCAGGAAGTAGCATCCCAAATTTTTACCTGGAATTTCATTGATAATGACAAGTGCCTCGCAAATGTTTTTTTTTATTTCTGTCATTTTCATGGACAAAGTACAGATAAAGGGTAAGAAGTTATCCAGCTTTCATTTTTCAAATTTACTAAAATCATTCTTCCCTGTAAATTGCGGCAGAAATTTTGTAAAGTGTTGAAATGCTTTTCAATCATAATTACCAAAATGAACTGTTACATTATTGTAAATGATTCCACTCTTCAAAAGAATCTCCTAGATTAGCCCAATTCCCTGAAGTTGGTTGTAAATGAGTAATAAGCACATGCTTTTTGCTATGTTTTTGGAGTGGCTTTATATAAAGAAAAACACAATTTTCAAATCATCTGAAATTATAAATTCACACACATTTAGTCATGGTATTGCATGGGTAAAGTGAAAATATTATTCAAGTATTTTACTCTGTTACCAAAGAACTGCTGTTCTATGCAAGTACAGTGTGCATGTGCAGCACATCTTACAAATTACAATTGTTTCACATTGCTGCTACATAGGAGCACTGTTAAGCCCTGTACCAAATTGTTAAATTTAAGGCCTTGGCTAGAAATCTACATCCCCCCCACATTACCTCCTATTTACATGTAATCCCTACTTACCTGCAGTAAGTCCCTGTTGGCATATGCTTGGGATATGTTCCAGCACTTTGTATTGGCAATGATTGATCATGCACCATCTTGTGCTGCTCACAGTGATGAGTAGTAACCTTATAGGCCTTCCCTCAACTGTAACATCAGGCCTTGGCTAGTCTGGGTTACTGTTTACCTAAATGGTGACAGTCAACATAACAAGACTGCAAAGTTTTATTTTCTGGCACCATTAGTTGGACCGTTATGATGATTAGTGCCTCTCTCCTCCCCCACCCACACACCCCTTCTGCTTCATAATTGGCTCTGCAGCCCCTATGGGTTGATGTAGACCTATAACAACTACTTAATTGTGTTTGGTCACAGCCTTTTTGCAAAAAAGTAAAACTCATATTTATTGTAGACCTGCATCCAAATTACAGTGGAAATTCATGCAAATGTGTTCTAGATGGTGACTTAACATGCTACCCTGTCAACTAAATCCATTCTCTGTGCATGTCATCAAATTTCTCAGCAAAAGAAATAGTTGTCACCTCTTCAACCAAGCAGTCCTATAATTCACTGGCTTTGTTAATATACTTGCCTGCAAGTGCAGACGTCTAGTGGAATTTGGTTGTACTTGTTTGTAATATCATCATGTGATTTGTTTGTAGTCATTTGTAATATCAGTTCATCATTGGTAATATCTTCGTTGATTTCTCTTTAATCCAGTTTTGTATCAAAGTTGTCTTGCCTGTGTGGATGCTAAACTGTAAAGAACCAACAGAATTGGGGGTTGCTCAATACTGTGTACCAGCTGTCATGTACATAGCCAAGGATGAGTGGACTCATAATGGTAAGTTATGGAGTCATATTAAAGGATATACTTTGTGACAGTTAAAGGGTATTATTTACTGTTTTTTTTATGTCCCCCAATTTCTATTCTGATTCTATGCCCATGACCAAAGACATTGCTTCAATGAATTAATGGTGTAGTTTGCATGGTTTCAACCTGTTGGTGTAAGGGGAGCCATCATAAAATAGTAATCAGATGTTCAGGTTCCAAGAAACTTTAACAAGAAGGTAGTTTAAATGGTGGAAGGTGGCTTCTCCTTATTTTAGCCTCGCACAGCCAGGTGTCCATTACTGTAACAACACCCTTTTCAGCCAAGAGATTGAAAATGACCTAGCAATTTTACATATGTAGTAGGTGCATCGCCATGAACTTAAACTTTTCATGATAAGTTTTATTTACTTAAAGTGGACATGACATGGCCGCAATAGCTTTTGTGTGTTGCAAGATTCGATACAGTATTTTGCAAATATCATCTCACACCCCAGTTAAAACCGGTACAATTTGGCATAAGCGGTATTTTAAAATCCAATTTCGAAAAATGCTGCAACAAGTCATCTGACTTTTATGATGCGATTGGCAGCACAAACCTTGCCCTGTTTTAAAACGCCCATCTAGATGTGGGACTAATTTGACACTCTGTAAGGTTATTACATCTTGGCAACTTCTGAAAAGGATTGCATCACAATACTTGTCCACATACAGAGCGCAAGGCGCAGACCATGTTGGGGATTTGGGGTATACCATTGGCCAATATGTTCGTGTGCATATGAGCGTGTGTAAAACAGTTCTGTTTTTGTGCCAGAAAGACTCAAACTTAATCTATTTTATTTGTGGAAAAGACCTTCTGAATTCATCACAAATTGAAGAATTCTAATTGTCAAGAGATATATGTAGTATAAAAGGAAGCTCTATTACCTGTAGTTTCCTTTCAGAATGACAGTCTGTCCTGACTGATATGAATAACATGTTGTGTAAATGGTTTTCTCCTACAGAAACCATTTGCAATAGTTATAATCTGAAGCAATGTCTCATGGGTGGAGATCTTCTGACTCCCAGCTATATACATCACCTACAATCACTCCAATGTCACTGCTGCAGCTAGCTACTTTATTGTTGGATGAACGGAGTCCTTTCATGCAATGATGTATAGAGACAGATGACAATGCACTGCATCATGGATACATCTTTGGACTCCCAGCTATTTACTTCACCTACAACCACTTCAGTGTCACTGCTACAGCTAGCTACTCTATTGTTGGATGAACTGAGTCCTTTCATGCAATGATGTATAGAGACAGAGGACAATGCACTGCGTCATGGATACATCTTTGGACTCCCAGCTATTTACTTCACCTACAACCACTTCAGTGTCACTGCTACAGCTAGCTACTCTATTGTTGGATGAACTGAGTCCTTTCATGCAATGATGTATAGAGACAGAGGACAATGCACTGCGTCATGGATACATCTTTGGACTCCCAGCTATTTACTTCACCTACAACCGCTTCAGTGTCACTTCTACAGCTAGCTACTACATTGTTGGATGGAATGAGCCCTTTCATTAGTGATGTATAGAGTCAGGTGACAATAACATGATCTGATCAGTAAAAAGGGAAACATTGAAGGTAACAGTTTTTTAGCCCGTGGCTTTTATCAATATTGTTCTTCAGTTGAATCTTTCATAAAATGTCCAAAATATTAAACTGGACATATCATTCTGTATAAAATTGGTACAAGAAATGAGATTTTTCCAGGTTAAGATATTTAAATTTTGTTCATCAAAAAAAAACTGTTTTATAAATGTGCGATGGATTGGTAATCTGTTATGAAAATGATCAAACTTTCCCTCAAAACTATGTATGAATTTTGTTTTGATTTACTGTTGGCTTAAGTATGGTGGATCAAACTTAAGATTGTGCATAACTCTTTGTGGAACGGGCCCCAGATCTTTAACTGATAATGCAAAGCTGATCACCCCTGACATATCATGAAGATACAACTAGTGTAAGATAAACCAAGTTATTCAGAGCAAACACAGCACTTTGATGTTTTGCCTCATTTTGTATAATTTAAAAAACATATCATCAGTTTTTGTTCTTCATGAAAAGTTTCTATGGTTAATCTGCTCATACTTAAAAACCTTGATATTTTGCCCTATTTTGCATAATTTAAGGAACATTCCATAAATTTCTGCTATTCATGAAAAGTTATATGGTTAATCTAGCTGCTGGTACTTAAATACAGTTTTAACCTTTCATGTGGATATATTATGATATTGTAGTGCATTTTAGTCACTAAGACATTGTCAACTGCTAAAGAAATGTCAAAAAGTGTGGCAGCATTTTGTATGTGTAACTGTAGGATTTCAGTGAATTAAACTAGTAGTCACAAATGTAATGTTTTTCCTGTTTTAAAGCAGTGAGAACTGCATCTCTTTAGCATACTGTATGCAGCATTATTTGAAAGATGTTGATTTTTGCAAAGAAGTTTAATGAGAAATCCTTGATGTCACCACTGTACATTAATCAAACATGGCCTCTAAATTCTTAATGATGTGGTTAAAGGGAATATTAAACAAATTTGTTTGTAATACACTACGTGAGATGTACTTTAATGCTATGTCTGTATGGAAATTAAGGACAAACAGGACATTGAGTGAAAAAAAAAAAACACAGAATCTGAGATAAAGTGCCCGCATTTCCTAAAATTCTATTACCTGGATGAGAACTGCAGGTGTTTTTTTTTTTTATTTTAACAAAAGTGGCCAATCTAAAAAATTTGTTTGTATCGTGAGTAAGAGAAGGGGTATCGCTACAGGATTTGTACACTTTGGATGAAATTTTTTTTTTCTTTTTAGCATAAGACCCATTTTAAATGCCACTGGAATACTGAAGACTTGAAAATGGAAGCTGCTGTTATTGTGATTTGTCTTCAGTCTTTAGTGTAAGCAAGGAAGTAGGGAAAACAAGCCAGTGAGCCACAAGTGGAAAAATGGCAGTGTCTGGCCCGACTTAATTAAGCTAATGTGTTAGATATTGGTCCTTAAAACTTTATCTAACCAACTAGACACTTGTATATGCCTTCACCATTAATATAAAATTGTGTAATAAAGAGAAGACTGCAGTGTGAAAGCCTTGCAGTTTAGATGATGCATGTGTTTGTGTTTGTAAGTGATATTTGATGTGTAAGAGTAGGATACAAGAGATATTAAAGGATTAATATATTTTAATATCATTTATACTTTTGGGAAGCCAAAAGGTGATGCATTTTTGTGACAAGTTTGTATTAGTTATCTTAATTTATTTATGTATTATTTTCTCACACATTTGTCTTGATAATTGTTGTACTTTCAAGTGGAGGTCAAAATGTTTGGACTAGAGTATACAACATAATTTAAGTTAGCATTAAAAAGTTGAAGAGTATGTATGTAAACATGAATTCTTCCACTTCGCATTCCAAACTGTGCTTCAATTTTGTGCTGTAACCTGGACATCTAATGAAAATATGCAAATTTTTTCAAAGTAATAGAAATATTGGCTTTAAGATATTTAGACTGAATTTATGGAAAGCAACTTCCATTTATTTTGAATTTATTAGCTTCAAAAGTGCAAAACTAATTTATATGCTTTCCTGTTCATTTTCCACAGCTTGTGTGCTTTCTTTGAATATAAAATATGTACAGTATTGCTACCTGCTTGACTGAATATTGTAACTTGAGAGTTATATTAAAGGGCGTTAATCCCTAAACTACAATTTTTATAGTAGTGAACAGGAATTCTCAATTGTCACAATTGTCACAGCTCTCTGATTGACAGCTCATATTAGACAGCATGTACTGTACTGAGAGCTTTGTGTACACATTAGGGCCTTGTATACTCACCCTGGAGCTATCTACTGAGATTGCATCTGAATGAGGATGAGGATTAGACAGTTATGGGAGGGGATCAGTAAGTGGGGGGGGGGGGCTCAGTAAGCAGGTTAGGAGAATTGGACCTGTTTGGGATGAGAGGATTAGGCCTTTAAGCATGCTCAGGTTTGGATTTGGTAAAGGGTACTTTGTTTTCCTGTTTCATTTTGATCTTGAAACAAATAGAAAATTTAAATAGTGACTTGTGACAATTGGCTAGCCTAAGAAACATATAGATTGAAAATATATATTTTAATCTGACATGGAAAGCTAAATTTTATCCTATCCACAAATTGCAAAGGACAGTGTAAAATATAGTAAGACTAACTTTTTTAAAATATCTTGTAACTCTCTCTATATATATTTTTCTCTTAAAATCTTCCCATCACTTTTTGTTGAAGGATGGGTGATTGTGTGTGTGTGTGTGTAGATGTGTGTGTGTGTGTGGGGGGGGGGGGCAGGATTGTGGACTATTAAAATGGAGAGGTGGCCAGGGGGAATGGGTGGGCAGGTTTGAGGCAAAACCCTTGTAAAACAATTCCTTGCTTGTCTTTAATAGCTTCTGCTATTTTTCAATGTAAGCACACACAGATTTCTTTGCACCATAGTATGTGGAAAGTACAAGCTTTAACATAAAACTTTTCTGAAAGTGATTTTGGTAGTACTTGTAAAAGTGGTGGTGGTGAAAGGAAATTATATTATTCTAGCTATTAATTTTTTTTCCACTGAAAGTGTCATATGGTATAAATTATATGCTGTGCCTGTTTTCAAGCAAATTCAGATCAATCCTTCCATTACATTGGTCCGTCCAGAGTCGCTGAACTTGTTTTCTGAAAATTTGTATGTTTTCAATGTTGCTATTAAGAATTGTTTCTTGAACTATCGATGTTTTTTATCAGTTTTCTTTTCACATCTAATGTGTATATTGAAAGGAATAAGCTTCATAGTCTTTTTCAGTCCTAATTTTCACATGAATATATTTTTAAATGTTTTATTTCAGAGCTATTTTAATTGATTATAAATGATGCACATTTTACTTGCTTTCGGTGGATTATATACTGATGTGGAATACTTTAACTGTGTCTTTGCGATTCGTCTTTACAAGGTTTTTGAGAACTGTGTTTCCAAAATTTGCAGTTTTCCTCCACACCCTATTCAAATATTTCCAACATCAGCAGTTTGCCTTGGCAGATATAAACACCAGAAGGATCAACAAAACTACTTTCACCTGGTTAAAAGGATGAAATAATGAAGCCTAGAATTTAGAAGATTTGAAATTTAAGCTCTTTGTTGGCACCCTAGTACAGTAAGATTTTACTTAAGAGCTGTCTGCATTTCATCATCTGAAGTGACTTTTCCAATAAAGTGAATCTTAATATAAATTGTTGCATTGGTTAGCCATCTGACATGAGAGCTATAATTACTAAAGACACAAGTTTTCTTTCAAAGTGACACTGTATGGCTTTGTTCCATAACTGTCCTTATTGGATGAGAAAGTATGTATGGAAGGCCAGATCAGATAATGTACCACCTAGTTTTCAGCAGAAGTTGTGAATTTTAGGACAGACCAGCTCAATTACTAGAAAACATGGAATTTTAGATGGCCCAAAACTGAAAATTTTATAACCCAATTTTAATAGTCTGAAAACATAATCAGGATTGCCACAGGACCTGGAAATCCTGGAGAGTCAAGGACAGCATTGTAATCAAGTCACTAGTTTAGTGACAAGAGTCACCAGTTTTCACTTGTCACTCGTCACTTTACTATTTTAATGGGGAAATTACTCCTCAATTTTATCGAGTCACTATCATTTTGAGAGGAGGTGACTCGAGTTGTGACTTGTTACAACACTGGTCAAGGAAAACTGACATTTGAATTTCCAGGTTTGGAAAGCCAGGAAAAATATCAATTCCTCAAACAGTCTGCAAAAAGCCTGGAAATTTTAGAAATTGGGACTTCCCAATTTCCCATTTTCCAGATATTCAGAAACATTGCTTTTGTCAGATAAAGGGCCAATCGTTAATACGAAGACTTGTACAGGGATGTTGCCGAGTGTGGCCATACAAGATCAGGTTAATGAACCAAAGGATGAGGGAAAAATTCAGTTCTGATTCAACGAGATTGATGATTTATTTCACTTCAATCAGCAGCCGTCAAGAGAATTACTAAAATAAGTTATTTACAAGGTGACTACATATGCTTCTGCTTTGATGTCTGAGGCACAAGTTAGAGTGACCAAACCTTGCAAGCTCAGGGCTCTCATGTCTTGGGGAGATTGGAACACATGCAGTTTCCTGATTGGTCAAAAGTTGTGATGCACCAAGTTAAATGATTATAAATGAATGTGCTGATCTAAATGACCAATACGGAAGCTGTAGAGGGTGAAATTAGCCACACCTTGAAAATACAGGATACAGCATACACTTGGAACTAGGGTAAGGTGGTTTGTCATGTTCACTGGTAACATGTGACGGGAAACAGGAAGGGCCCTGGGAATCTGAATCTGGGACAAAAGGAATGGAGCGTTGCTTGTAAACAACAAAATGGCATTCCTGTTAAAGGTCATGTAGGGTGCACCATACTTAATGACACTTTCATGGAAAAAAGATGGAAATATGAGACCTGACTGTTTTTAAAGGTCTTGGAAATAGCACTCAAGGTCCTTGGAAGTCATGTACTTTTGTCACTTTAAATGAGTGCTAAGCATGACATTTTTTTGCAGAGAGGCATACTAAGTCTGGTAATTCACAGGATTGACCTGGCATCAATTTTCAACAAAAGGAGATTTTTTAGATGGCATTTTTCAATTTTTGAAATTGGAGAGAAACCAAGGGAGTTTTCCTTATGGTGAAATTCTTTGTGAAGAGCTGATTGTTTGTGTGACTACACTTTAATAGGTTAAATGCTAGTTGCAACAAACATTAGGAAAGACAACTTTTCAAATTTTAAAATAAAGTTGCTAAATTTACATTCGATTTGTGACAAAGATTTGTAATATGAGGCAATAGTACATTCAACTTTATGACAAGGTAGTGAATATATGAAGGTACAGTACCTGCCCAAGGCCCGGTTGGACCACTCTTGGCATTGAAAATAGTTTTTGTAAAATATTCCTTTTCATGGACCAGACTAGGACCAATTACAACATACCTCAAGTTTGGAGTAGGGAAAACAAGCCAGTGAGACACAACTGGAAAAAAGCCGTGGCCGGCTCAACTTGAACCTATAGGTTGGAAACTGGGCCAAAAAACTCCATCTAATTAACTAACTAACCTCAAGTCTGATCAATAGTCTGAGCCCTTAGAACACACCAGGAGCCTCAATTATACTCTCTCTATCTACTTATTTTAATATATCAATCTGACATATTACCCAAAATCACCAAATAAAACAATACCAAAACTGAAATTTTGTTTGACAAACTTTAGTTCATATTAGAAAACTTCAAACATTGATTTACAGAGTATATTATAATGTTTCAAATCTGTTGTATGTAAACAGCAACCAAGTAAAGACCAAACAGGACAGCAGTCTTTCAGACCACCATAACATCTCTATCATTCATATTTCCAGTTGTTTGACTTATTTACACTAGTAGCAATATATTCAAGTACAACACACAGAGATCATGACATTATTAATATTTAAGGTTTTGGACACTACTATTACACCCAATTTTATCAAAGATCTGTTCCATATTAGAACGAAAATGATACTAATTGTAAAACTTGTTCCTAGTTCCCCTGTCAAAATATAATTTTGCCAAATCTATGCATACATGACATGAAAATACTTGGGATTGGTCTACAATTGGCAGCAATAGATTTTGAGTACAGGGTACATATGTATACATTGGACGCAGCTTAATTTTTTAAGTATAAAACTGTTTGCAATCACTTGGTTTTCCCACTGGTTGCACTTCCAGTGATGTTTTGGCAATCAAACAGGGTAATGTTATCCAGTGTATCAATCTTGTTAAAAAGGATAGAAATTGAACACTGTAGCATGACAAATCACCCACTCTAGTTCAACAATTCCCATCTACACAGCTCCTTGCCTCCTAAAGACTACCACTGGAAAATCCCCCCCCCCCCCCCCGCCCTCTGACAGCTCCTTACCATACATTTCGAAAATTGAACAGGTACAAAACTGTCCAGGGAAAACTGGGTGGGAACTGCTCAGGTCAGGAGCCATCTGGCAGGAATCACTGAACACAACTACTGGAGAAAAAAGATGGGATAAAACCTATTTTTAGCATTTTATCTCCAAAATGAAAATACATTTGTGACAACTTTCATTTTGTCTACTATACACAGGGGTAAGGGAACAGTTGTGGCTCAAACTTTTGCAAACAGGATGCTTTCCTATTTGCTATGATATCAGCAGCTCTTTATGACCAACAATAAACAACAACAATTACAAGTTGGTTGATGTGATCTTAATATTAAAGGCAACTAGTAGCCAGATGGTAGCATGTGTGTCTAGTCCTGTCTCCAGATCTAATCAAATTTAATTTTGTCTCTTTGCAATGCACAATACTTATAACAAAAAAATGGAAGCTATTCACAACAAGCACATATATATCAGTCACTTTGCAAATTTTTTGTAAGAGTTGTGGAGTGATACTTACAACTTGTCAACTTAAAACAATTGCATATTACTTAAATTTCAGATACTGTGTGGAAATATATTTGTTACCTCACACTCATAAAATGTCCCACATAAATTTCTTTTACATACTAATTTAAAGAATCTAACAACTTCATCATTGCTAAGGTTGTGCTAACTCATGTTCCCAAGGTGGAGCTACTCCTAAAAGTTAACAAATAAACAAACCTGAGTTTTCAATTACAGTAACTTCAACATAACATGATAATATGACAATGGTAATAATCTTCACAAATTTATGAAACTGTACTTTCCTAGTTAGTACTTCCAAGCATTATTGGCTGAACATTCTAGATCGACATCACATGGTAGAAAAATTATGCACTGTGGTCCCATGTTTAGATATAACCTACGGATAATAGTGTTAGCAAAAGATCAGTCGCTGGATGCTCATTTACAATCTTCTCATGGCAAACTTTACTTATAACCTTATACAATATTTTACCACACTACTAGCTCATAATTAATCCCTTTCACTATAGAAAGTGCTTGCTATAACCAAGGCAATGAGGCATACACATGTAAACATTGTCATTCCATAATTATTAGAGCATCTGAAATAGGAGCTAAACATTCAACTAGCAACTAATGCACACAGGATTACTAATATGTTGCATTATAAAATCCACATGTGAAACATTTTCTCTTCAACAAACCAATTTGGATAATTCTACAAAAAGACAATGCTAATGCAAGGCAAAAAACAATGAGTGGGCTTAAAGTGAGGTACATCAGTTTTTTTGTTAAGTAAATTTTAGCAACTGCCTAAACCAATGGGTGAGCGATACAGCCACTCTTTCCTAAGGTAAGTTTCCCAGACTTAGAAAGGCATTTGACAGGTAAAAAGTATAAACACTAGTGGAACCGGAGAAGAATCTTAATTTAAGGTTAATCAATGCTGGACCATGCATTAGATGAGAATAATGCATGGTTGGGCTAAGCAAGTGATCCATGAGGGTGTAGCGGCAGAGTTCATACATATATCCAAAAATACTATAAATGTAGATACCAAACTCCTATCCCTACACTGTTGGACGTGCTGACTCCTCACGGAGGCTCAATCGGAGGGGCGGAAGTATTCATTACACATGCGCACAGTTCCATTCAGTGATCTGCGTGCATAACTTTGGATGCATGACAGAAAATTCCATTGGGACCAGTGTCAGCATGCGTGCATTTTCAAAACTAGTTATATACGTGCAAACTACTTTTCTCTGTGTATTCTTTGGAGTAAAAGAGAGGCGCACTTCTGCATGCTGAAAGAATGAACGCAGTGGTTGGTTTTTCATTGTAAGCGCGTAAGAATGTAAACACGTGTATAGACGTGTGCTTGTAAAGATACCATGGAAACTGACCAATCAGTAAGCCAATAAACTTCAAACCAGTCCTTGTGCGTTAATGTTCAAATATTCTTAAGTAGAAAGCCGGAGTAGAAGCCTGAAACTTTTTCATGTCAGTGTAATTTATTGAAGAGCTGTGTTTGCTGTAGTTGCAATGTTTTAGAATCACACATATATACACTACCGGAAGATATCAATTAACTGTTAGCTTTCGAAACAACTGATCAGTGATCAGCACTTCCGCGCCTCCGATTTGGCCTCCGTGAGGAGTTACCACGCCATTTAAAGTTTGGTATCTATGTTTATAATATCTTTGCATATATCATATAGCTAGCAATAGTTGAGTCTGTATACTTTAATGGTAGTGGGCAAATGCTGCATATAAGCCTGCAACACTAATGGTACTATATTGTCGTATTAGGGTTTTATTATATAAATCCCCCAGTGATTTGTACAGTGCCTTATCCATTGGGGATAAAGAACGGTCACTTGGGTTTTATCCGAGGATAATGCACAGTCACTTGACCACAATGGACCAATGAGATTTGAGGAGTATAACCAAGTATGAACAAATACGTGATAAAGCACAATACTGTAGGAATTTTAAAAATAAAGCCTCATCTCTCACTTGACAATGTTCAGCAAGGACATGTCTGTAAGACAATATAGATATGTAGGAAGCCAGAATGCTGAATGGAGAGGGGAAAATAACTTCCAGGGGGGAAGGGGGCCAAAAAATTCTCAGGTATGGGGAAAGGAAAAATCATACTGAAATGCATAAAGGCAATGGTAACTTTTCATTTTCTGATGGGCGGCGGGGTTTCTAGGGGTCCCCCCTCTTGTTGCTATAACACGCACTCTGTCCATTTAAGCCCATCTTAGAAATCTACTTGTTACTTTTGCAAATTGCAACTTCAAGTGCTGCAACAATCCCTCCTTTGGGATTGGCAAGGAAGTGGTCCTAGACTGTATACATTCCAGTTTGTCCTAGGATGTGTTCAATTACTAACCTTCATATGTGTAACAATGAAAAAACATAGGACTAAGTAGTGACAAAGACCTGCAATACACACACTAGGAAGAATGTTTACAAAGAAACAAACTAACAAAATTTTGGAACAGATCAAGAACCCTGTATCGTTTTTTTTTTCTATACTGTGTACCTCAACACACCATATATATATATATATATAAATAAATGTACAAGTAACCATTGCAGTGATAAACACACTAATTATCTGTGCTTCGTTGCCGTCCACATAGATACAACAGAACCAGGCACCATAGCAAGGTATTAAAAATGTAAACAGTAATGCCAATTTATCTCCTCCAAAGAAAGATCAAAATAATCATCTAAATTACTTTTAAGGCACACCAACACAACCTTTCATAAATCACATATTTTCCTCTCCCTTCCATTTTCACATTTCCACCAACCTCCTCCACTAAATCAATCCCCCTCCCCTCCCCTCTCTTTAATGCCCATTCTTAACTGCAATCCCCAATGCTGCAGCTTTAAAACATCATTGTGATACTGGTTATTTAATCCCTTACTCCATTTGAATCAATCTGCATCCTACTTTTTCAAATAACTTTCCTCCACCATTTTTCCCAAATGACAATGTGAATGCACAAAAAATGATTCCCACTTAAAGGCAGTAACTTCTCACCCCAAACTATGATTTTTGTAGTTAGTCCACAGAAATTATAAATTGTCACATCTCTTTGATTGACAGAATATTCAAAAAATGTACAGTACTGTATGTAGTTTATATGACATAGCATGTACTGTGCATGAGTTATCAACAGTTTTGGGAGGGGCAGATGTATTAAGTTAAGAGAATTGGAAGTGTTTGGGGTGAAAAGATTTGGCCTTCAATTAAGTAAGCTTCATAAAATATGTAAGGTAAGCAAGAACCAATATAAAACTTTGTTATGAAAGGTAAGAAAGGGGGGGTCCCATATGTGAACCCATTAAATTCCCCCAAAACTCCCTGGTCTGGGAGTCTATGAGGAATGACACCTACCCCCTATCACCCTATGTATAACATTTATACCTATACTTACTGTCCCACAAACTACTGACACCATGAAATAGACTTCCTGTTCTGGCTTTTTTTTTTAAAACATGAAGGCCTAATACTCTCACTCCAAATAGTTCCAATTCTCCTAACTTCTTTAATTAAGCCTCTCCCACAACTGTCTAAAACTCGTCCTCATCCAGCAAAATCTCAGTTTATAGCTTCAAGGTAAGTATACAAGATCCCAATGTGTAATCAAAACTCAGTTAAGTTCATGCTGTATTATATGAGCTTTGGTAATCTGCATTTTTTGAACTCTCTGTCACATCAATCAAAGAGCTGTACCGATTGAGAATTTCTGTAGACTACTACAAAAATTGTAGTTTGGGGTGAGAGGATTAGGCCTCTTAATTACTTCAAAACAGTGAGGCTATTTTAGTACACCTATGCATAGCATGACTTCATAGGACACTCGATGGCCACAGTGTCCAACAAAAAGAAGGTGCCCTTAAAGACAAACACAGTTAACTTATTTCAAAACAACAGCTAAATCTAATGTGTGTGCTTCTGTTTACGATCCAACAATCTTCCATAAATTTTCACAACATAGGTTACTTAATCAAAGCAGTGACTCCTTGAAAATTTCACAAATGAGTAAGAACATATTGTTACATGATTCTCATGAACTAACCATGAGAGAGGATTGTGTACTATATTATCCCAGATTGGGGTATTTGCATTGTCCCTTAAACACAGGAGCAATATGAAGAACAGCCATTATCATGCTTTAATACCTCATGGCTATATTGACTTGAAACAATTGAATTTGTGAAATATGAAATATGACAATCAAAATGCAACCACTTTCATTTCAACAGATCCGATAACAAAGGAAAGCTTCCGTCTTGTTGATGAATGTTGCATTCACTAAGTAACGGGTTTTTTATTAAAACAAGTCAAGACTCAGGTCACATCTTGCAAAAATGACTGGAAAAATTCTAGCTGTTTTTTGCCAGTGAAATAACAGAGTGACTCAAGTCATAACTAAGAGTTGTGACTTGACTATAGTCCCTAATATAACTGTACTTGGCTTGTCCCAAAAGGGAGTAACTTGGTCACAACTCTGTTAAGACAAGAAATCACTAGTTTACAAATACAATCCAATATAATCCTTTCACTACCTTAAAATCTTAAAATGTCATCAGTTGGTTTAATGTAGAGCTTATTATTAAACATAATATACTGTAAAGACAGCACTTTACTTCATAAATTTTATTCATACTGGCCAAAATTATCTATGATATAAATTGTAAGTTTACATATTGTTATAATACATGAAGTAGGTTGCGTGATTAAACCAACCAATCTTCTGACTGTCATTCAGCTTAACAACAGGAGGGATATGAAATGCTGTACTCTTCAACTTATCCCAAATAAAGTGTCCTTAACGTTGCCAATCCATGGACGGATGTTTTAAAAACAAATGTACAGTGTAGAAAAGAAGAAAGAATTTGGGGTAACAATTAAAGAAAGTAGCATAGAAATATTATACAACACTCAAACTCATCATTTACAGTTAAAGTAGCTTGCAACTTTGATCAGTGAGGTCAGAGTAAAACTATATCAAAAGGGATGAATGGAGACTTCTATTGAAATAGGTATTAGGGTCATTATTCCAACACCATTTGCACACTCACACTTAATTATAATGATCCATCTTACATAACAAATTATGATCATTCTCAAATTTGATCTGCAATGTAACTGCTCTACTCCAATCAAATTTAAAATCGATTTAAGGCCTTCATGAAAAAGGGCATTGAGCTAGCAATGCATCTTAACAGGGTTAGAGTCTTCAATGTGGAAATTACCACTACTTTCACTCTTCCAAAACTATCTCCACTATCATGCTGTTCTAACATCTTTTCTTGGCAAATTCACAATATTTCCCCCTCTCTCTCTCTTTGGCACGATATCTCTTTCCTTTTGGCACACTCATGGTAATATATGTGAACAGAACAGGACCTTGTTTTTGGAGGTACACGTTATTTACACTCTTCCAATACTATTTTGCACCATAACCACTATACTGCACACAACCTAGCTGGTAAAGTTCTCATCAAGCAAATGAAATTAGTTAAATGAGGTTCTACATTTCAGTTTCAAATCAACTGGTATAAGTCCAGCCAGCCACAGTTGTGGCTCACTACCACATTACGTTGACCACCAAGAACAGTGAGAGCAGGTTCCATTTTTGCGTCTTTGCTATATGATCCAGCCAGGTGTCAAACTCCAGATACACCAGTTTCAAGTCAGATTCTCTAGCCACTTGATCATGCATACTAAAGAATGGTCTTTTCTTGAGAGAGATGTATTTTCATGCAATGAACCTGTTTCTTCCTGAATCATTTATGAAGAGAGGTTGGATAACACAAATAAAAAGTAGCAATTGAATGATAAATTTATGTTTATAAATACTGTTGCTACAACTTTACATAATGTCCCAAACTAGGATTCATCCTTCTCTAAAGTTGTGCTCACATTTAAGCCTCCTATTTTATCAAGGCAGTATTGAAAGGGGATGGAGGCCTGGAAGGTCCACCACCTAATTTTTTCAGTGGTCGCACCACCTCTTGTTTTCATTCACTGCAGAAATGTTAATAATAATGGTGCTGTGCCTACATTATTATCCATCTTACAATACTCAACTCACATCACAGCCTAAGAGAAACTTACCAGTTAACAAAAATTTTGCTGTGTATGAAAGCTTTGTGACTCCTTTCACTGTTACTAAAAGAACTTAAATACACCTGCAAAGTTCAAATATTTTTATTCAAACTACGAAGATGTTGAGCAACTCACAACAGAATTTGAACATTCCTTGTTTAATAAATGCACCATAACCATGCATAGCACCTCTTTACATCAAGATAGCTACACTCTCTGCTTATGTAATAAATCTCTTGAGGTTAAAAATTTAGCTGAAAGGTTGATTTTAAGGGAGGAAGTTTTTCAAAATCTGCCAACCTGTAAAGAGGTATCAACTTCGAAGTGAGAAAAAGAGTAGGGGGAGAATACTCCTGGATGTAAATACTGAAGTGAAGAGATGGAGAGCCCCTACTGAAGGTTATTGCATCTCACATAGACTAATTTTAAAAAAGTTAAAAGCACAATCAGCGAGTCGACTTTATCCAAAAGTCAAAATGTGCACATTTGACTCAAAAAACTGCTTATGACAAGACTAATGAGAAGTTGCCTCACCCAAACGTTCCGTTTCTGAAAAATCTAAGAAAACAAAAAATATTTACTGTATGTTTACTACCAAAGTGCAAATTTGTGTTCAGACATTAACTTCAACAAGATACTAACATAAACTAAAGGTAAAGCTAAAATCTGCAGCCACAGTGAGATTCAACCAAACCGGTTGGGATCATTGGCACCGATGACATTCAAATACAAACACTTTAATTGACTAAATGCAAAACAAATCAAATTTATAAAAGCAAATAATTTCATTAATTTCATTACTTGCAATTCAAGTCACACAAAAATCTGTCCTGATAGTCGTATACTGTTCAACGGTATTAAAATAAGATCTAATATTTAAAAGCGCTGCAAATTACAAAGTATTGCTAATGATGAAATTTGCGCAAGCTACAAACTTTTTAGGTACAGTAGGGAAGTGGAGACTAAAAGAGCACTCAGTAACACAAGGCATGTAGTTTTATCATTTGCAGAGATTGCATGACTGTAAATCATCATTGTGAACTTCACATGAAATTCTCCCTTGTCACACCCCTCCCCCCTCCTTCCTTGCCCCTTCCATTGTTGGCAAAATCAACCATTAAAAATATCATTTCAAGTTTTTATAGCAGAGATAAAATTTTATAGTGATTTTAAAAGACAGAACCTATGGATTCAAGTTATTCAATGTTAAACTACAACAGTCCATGAACACTGGACTAGAGGACTCCCTATATACACTGGAATCTGAGGCTGAACATAAATTTTAATCACAGGCACAGCATGGAACGATTTTTCACATTACATTTTGTGAACTAGGCCACCCAGTAGAGAATCTGCTTTTCAGCCAAACTTCACACCCCTAGTTAAACTCACAAAGGGCTGAAAATTTGAATAAATGTAAAAACTAATGGCAGTGGACTTGTCACTCTCCTTTGAAACATTGCAAAACATACAGTCCACAAAGGCTTTGACTCTCCTTTTGGCATTTTCTTGGCTTCAGTGACCTAAAAACCATTTTACTACCCTCAGGCCACTTCTGTTTTTTTTCTTCAGTTCATATTCCAGCCCTCTGAAAGACTTTTTTCCCAAATTGCAACTACAAAGGACTATGGGATAGAATTTCCGAACCAATCATCTTTGACAATGACATTTAAATGTAGTCAAAAACCATGTGTAATAAGCTATCCCACAATCCTTTGTAACTGTTTCTTGGAAATTGTCTACCACAATGTAGATTATGCAGTCCAGATGACATCATTTCTACCAAAGCATTAAAACTATTTGGAGTGGTCACTTTGTCAAAATAAAACTAGGCTTTGACAATCTTATCGTATGACTTGAGATCATTTCTGTCTGAGTTTGATATTAAATTTTACGTCATATAATAAAAGAGCACCATATTAGTATGAATATTTCTGTTTTTTTTGTATTTGCATACTCTCTACTCCTGCCCCCTCCCTCCCTCCCTCCCTCCCCTCCCCTCCCCCCAATGAATAAAAATACTGAGTGTTGTATTTTGCATTCAAATTGAACAAGTGCCAAGATTTTATGTGAAGAGCATCTTTTCTACAGGGTCTACCACGTCTTTATGGATAACATGATCCTTACCCTTTAACAAATGCAGAATGAATAGGAAGCTGGTATACATATACTATGTCACATCAAAAAGTTAGTTCCAAGACCAAAAAAAGGGAAAATTAAATCTCACAATAAATTGCCTTCCCTCTTATAAGGATTTTATCAGATGTTACAGATTCACCTTTGTAGATTTACTGTCAATGTACAGCACTCCATTTTTACCTGGCTGTTATAATTTATGAATTACTGGATAGAAACCTAAAAGCTTTGCAATTACCACTAAAAATATTAAACAGTATATTATGAGAATGTCACGTTAATTTGTGTTTTTTTGCATTTGAGATGGGAGCTTTATTTTACCTCAAAATGGAAAGCGTCTACACATTTGAATATATGCAAATCTATGCCATTCAATACGCAAATGACATCCTACTCTTAGTCATTGCAAAAGCTTCAACTTAGTTCTATTCTTCAATGTTATACCTCCTGCCCTTTGAATAAACCTTCTTTGTTCAAAACAAACTTGAACTTTCAGGTCAAGAGGCTGCATCCATAAGAAGGTTAATAAGGAGATGCGCATGACTGCCAGTATATTTACAAACTGTGTTTAAACTTTCTAAAGGAGTAATTATGCAGTTTGCATACAGTATATATGAACTTAGTGCATGCTAATGCACTATACCAATAAAAATTACAAGGGCATTAAAGCTTTTACAACCATGATATGCAAAACCTATTTCTACTTAGCTAATAGATCCTTGCAACAAATAACAACACTGGGAAAGCTTTTTGCTTGCTGGTAAGTTTTGTTATTCGAATGAAAATTTGATTTCTCCATATGGGGAAAAATGGTGATAATTTGAGGATGCTCCACAATGGTTTTTTCTTCAGTAGTTAATATTATCTGCCCATAAGCATGCCAATTAACAACTCCTTTTTGGTTAGTGTTTCTGAGACTTCTTACTCTTATAACAGATCTCATGCATAATTAAAGATCCTGCCCCTTCACTGATATCACCTGGGATACAATATACCCAGGTCTGACTTATGAAAGATTCTGAACCTACGTACTGCTTATGAACCCACTCTAAAAAGGGCCTTAACACTCCAAACTGAAGTGACATTAGATACCATGTTACTGGTATACAAACATGGCCCAGCATTTTTTGAAAGCAATACCTCACGTAACTTAATAGCTTCAAGGTTAAGAAATTGCATTATCCTTGTTAAGGAATTATTCTAAACAAACAAAAACCAGTGAATGAGAGATATAGGAAGTACTCGATGTCATGGTTGATGAGGTCTGGTACAAACATGATCCTCCTTTGTAACAGCCAGCACTACATCAACACAGGTTTCATTGTGACCAAGCCAGCTGGAAAAGGCAATGTTACTCCCCACAAGCTCCTGATGATGCATAAAACAAAGTTTGCCATATTTTTTAAGGATGAAAATGTCTTTGCACTCAGTACGCACCATGAGCAAAGTTGAAATATTTCCATATTTTTGTGCTACTTACGTTCATTTTGCATTCCCATGGCAATTAATACAATAACTTCCATTGGACAATTTAAATATTTCTCAAGGTGAGTTGTATACTTCAGCTCGATTTTTTTCCTTGTGAGATGAGTTACCTCTCACATAAAGGTTTGATTGTGACTTTGTCCATTTTGTCACTGAGGTATTTCTAAGGACAGTGCCTGCACTATCCAGGGATCATGCTTCGATCCATCACGGAATTCTTCCTTACTGAGATGACCATCTCGATTCTGAGGAGAGCAACGTAACAGGATCGAATAAAAATATTTTAATAGAAACAAAGACTTGGAAGCGTAAATGCAGGATATACAAACAATGCTTCGAGTAAGGGACCAGCAAAATTGAAGGATAAATGCAGGAGACATCTCTGTAATGACATATAAACCCCTGTCATATGAACTTTGCTAGATTGTAACTGCAGGCAAAAATGCAGGCGACAACTCTGTAATGATATCAACCACTGTCATATGAACTTTGCTAGATTGTAACTGTACGCAAAAATGCAGGAGACATCTCTGTAATGATATCAACCACTGTCATATGAACTTTGCTAGATTGTAACTGCAGGCAAAAATGCAGGAGACATCTCTGTAATGATATCAACCACTGTCATATGAACTTTGCTAGATTGTAACTGCAGGCAAAAATGCAGGAGACATCTCTCTAATGATATCAACCACTGTCATATGAACTTTGCTGCTAGATTGTAACTGCATGCAATTCAGGGGAAAGGTGTGGGGAGAGATAAGGAGGTGAGTCAAACTATTTGTATGACTGGCAGGTATTTAAATATGGCCTATTAATCCTCTCACCCCAAACAGTTTCAATTCTCCTTACCTACTTAAGCCCCTCCCACAACTGTCTAAAACTCATCCTCATCCAGATTCAATCTCAGTTTTTGTGTATCGGGGTGAGTATACAAGAGTCCAGTGTGGAATCAAAACATCAAGACACTCTAAGTACAGCACGGTATATGCTGAGCAGTATGAGCTACAGTACTGTGCATTTTTCAAATAACAGTTAATTAAAGAGTGGTGCAAATTGAAAATTTCTGTAAGACTAACTGTAAAAATTTCAAGTTCAGATGAGAGTTTATGGCCTTTACCTCTGTATGGGGTGGTATGGGATGGGGGTGGAGAGTCACTAACCTAACAGAGCACAAAATACACTGTACAAAGAGACTATTCCAGCCTAACAATGATACAAACAAAGTGTAGATTTTCATTCATAACATGAAAAATTGTAAAATCTGTGCTTGGAGTACAATGGACAACAAGAAAATAGCTCCACTACTTCAGTCACAGATGAACTGATTATTCTTCAGTTATTTACATCCATAATAAGTCAAGCCTTAAAAGAACATCTGGAAAACCAATTATGATAGCAGACTCTTATCACTTCGGTTTCATGTGGAGGGGATTGGAGGGTGGGGTAGAGAGGGGTCAGACAGGTGAAAGAAGTCATAATTACTTACAGTATCCATTTGTGAAAATATCTTATCTACCCTCTTTTCTGGTGTGTCTTCATCTTTTGGCAGGTCAATCATGTTTCCCTGAGTAGAACAAAGTGATAAACATGAACAAAAGTATAGTTCATGAAGTAACTCAATCCACACACATGACGGAATACAACAAGGCATTGGTTCTCTTTACTTGAAGGTACAGTAATAAAAATTGTTGCCACATCAAGAAACTTGTTTGGCCATGAGTCTGCTTAAGAACTAGTGTAGTATTTTTCACCTCCTACCTAAAGATTCCTGTCTTCATGTAAACCATGATCTAACTATAGACAAAATGAATTAAACCTGGAATTTAGAAGCAGTTTACCTATACTTTCACTTTTCAGATAAGTAGGAACTTCTTACAACCCACGACATATATTTTGCAACTCGCCAAACATTTTCCATGACCAAGGTTTTTCATAACCCACTGACGTCCAGCTTCTTTGACCCACCAAATATTTCACGGGATCCACCAAATATTTTCTGGCACCCAAGTTTTCAACACAGTCTCTTAGTTTACATATAGGTGCAGGATAGCCATTCAAACATGAGGTGAACAAGTGATTTGAAGTTTACAAACTGTGATTTATCTAAAATGGTCCCCTAATCCTCTGCTTTCTCCCATCAGCTAGCAGGAAGACTGTTTCCTTTAACAAGCAGGACTATTCATTTTCTTATCTTTTGCTTACGGTTGGGTGGTTTCCAACTGCATTTGGTAATTGATACCAATCCAGGGTCCCCATCCAGGTGCCTGATTTGCCAATATGTGGTTAATAGAGTTCTAAAGCAACTGTCTTCATAATGAATGTCATTTGGTTTTGCTTCCAAAAATGTCACTGAACTTTGCATTCTTGAGCAGTATGTATTGCAGCAGGTCAATTTGATCTTTTTCAGTTGTAAACAAGATACAACTACATAATCAACAATGTTCTTCATTGTGTGTATACAAAATGTATGGATACACAAAAGTAATGAACACATACATAACACTGAAGTAGATGGAAGTAAAACTAAAAAACCCTGAGGGGCTTGTCGAGAGTTCTACTCCCCAGTACAACAAAAGCATGTTACCTAGAGTAGCTGTGTTGCAAGCACAAATAAGCATAAAGAAAAAAGAATATAAGAGAAAAAAGGGACGAAAAATTCAATAAACTAAAGGGAAGGGTAATGACTAAGCTTACAAGACCATTACACTTACCACCATTTTATATATAGCATCAACTATATCCAACATCTCCTGTTTAGTGATGAAGCCATCCTGATCCAGGTCATACAGGTTGAAGGCCCCTGGGATTTAAAATGAGGTAAAGGGTTAAGTGCTTATGTTAACTGTTGACAGTAAGATAATTGATGCAATCAGAGAGAATTCATGTACCAATACTTGTAAAAAATCTATTTTTGAAACTGTAGACATTTTTGGTACACTTCAAGTCTCTTAAAGTGTACATGCAATCTGATTGATTTATCACTTCATACAGTACAGTACAACAAGTTTTGTTCTCAAAATGTTTCCTCATCTGTCCAATATTTCACCATTGAATATGTTTTCGTCTTCAATCACTGATATTATTTTTCTAAAACTACATAAGTTTTGCAGCATAAGTTAATTCCATCTTACTGGATCCTTAGAATATTTTAACATATATGTTAGCAATTTTTTTTCAATATTGGGATAAAATTTTTTCTACATTTTCAACAAAAAGTAAAAATTTCTTTAAATATCAGGTCAATACTGTAGGCAGTTTCTCAAATGCTGTTCACCCTCTATCCTAATCTAAAATTGGCATAATTTTGGTGCTAAAATAGTCTGTTAAGTACAGTATTACAGTATCTCACTATACATTATCCAGTGCTATGCTGTTGTTTAGTGGATAAATGCAATATAGCATTTCAACTGGTGAGGTTTAGCAACCATGAGGTTCAAGGTTACGTTCCTGGCCAGGTCACAGTGGGGTTTTTCACCCGAGGGCAACCTATTGTTTTTCCATCTGAACTGACATTTTCAAAAAAGAAACCAAATTTGATCTAAATTGTTGAGTTGATTGGGCACTCAATGCGAAGTTGTAATTTAAACATCTCAAGCCCTGAAAAACAGCACCTGCTAGACTTATAAGTATGGGACAGTATGCAATTGCTTTAATATTGTGTTCATGTACCAGTGTCACTGTGTACAGCAGGAATTGGGAAACCTCCTACTGGGTCTCCTTCTCCCTGTGGGCTGGGGGTTGTAGAAATAGAATATGCCCACAGCATTCCCCACCTGTCATAAGAGGCAACTAAATGGGAGGACTTGAACAGTATTTGAACAGTATGATACCATATAATACATTCGTGTTGTTAAATCTTATCTAACTAACTTATGAACCTACTGGGTCTTCTTTGTAGTGTGGAGGGATGGAGATAATAACCGTCTAAGTTTTTAACCCTGGAGCAAATTTCATTGCAAAAAATGAACTTCCCTTTGCTATTACCCTTATGTGAGTAATTTCTCCCTATCCCCTGGTAGCAATATTTGCCCCTTCCCCCTTCATTATTTTGTCTACCTTCTATAAACTGGCCTGAGAAACAATACATTGTACAGTGCATTATATAAACAAGAAATAAACACTGCAGTGTATTAGTAATCAAGAAAAAATATCACAAACCAGTACCTTCATATAACTATTTCATAGTTGAGTGTTACTATATGTTAGATACAATGCAAGGTAGGTGCTATAAAAAAAAAAAATTGGACTTTGTCATCTTCTATTTTGCAGGTTTTAGGATAACATGGTTTAGCATTCACCAGCAATTTTATTATTCACACATACTGTATTGCTAGAAATGCCAAACGGTTTCAAAGCAACGAAAGAGCCTGTATGACATAATTATGCAAACTAATGAACAAATTGTTTGCATGTGTTATGTTTTATTGCCAGTCTATAAAGGAGGCTGTTTTTAATCTAATGCAAAGTCTTACAGTATACATTTTTGTAATAAGTACACTCTGCTTGTACCACCTGTTAAGGTGAACTATCACTAACATGGGTTGAATTAGGTTGCTTTCATTAAATACTAACCATGAAAATACTAATTATCAGATCTAAGAGTATCAGAGCTGAGTACCACAAGTTTCAACACTCAGGATCAGCTCTGTCCACTACAAGTACTTTTAATACAAGTCAAATTTACTTCACACACTGGTGGTTAGTAAATTGGTAATTTATGACATGATAAATGTAATACATATTGTCACCAAGAGGAGAATATTGTGCGATGTTGGGGTACAATGATCAACGACCGTGACTTTACAGAACGGTTGGAACTGCTAATCTGAAAACATTATTTTTGTGACCTTTCTGTCAATTTACAGTTGCTAATGCCTTTGTTCTCCGGACACAGTGCTAACCTCTTTGCCTGTACATTTTGGACAAAGGCACTAATTAAAGCAAAAAACAAATCCAACTATCGCACATTCAAAATGATGCAACTAAAAAAACAAAACAAAGGTAAAACTCAAGACACTGAAATAAACTGTAATCTTTGAACAATTGCAAAAGAAACTTACAATCCAACTTCTCATCTAGAGTACCTCTTGAAGTCACTGACAATGCACAGATGAATTCCTTAAATGAAATGTACCCATCCTGCATTAAAAATCAAAGGAAAATGAATCTTTCATACAGGTTTGTTTTCATTGATAAGTAAAGCAAGTGTGTTAAAACAAAAATATTTAAAGTAGGCTTGCTTTTGCAACTTCAACATTTTTGGAGTTATGTACAGTACCAGCAACCATGGGTGGAAAGAGTTGAAAAGGTGGAAGGATTCTTCTTAGGGAATCTGGGCATGTGGAAGGAAATTTCCTTTTTCTTACATGAAAATATCGGTAGAATCGTGGGAAATGAGCCAGTGAGCCAGAACTGGACAAGAGAGACAGATGTTAACAATTGGTTATAAACTGAGCCGTAACACTCCATCTATAAACTTACTAACCATCATATCTCCAGTTCCTTCCTACAGTATTTCTGTATCACTAGATGAAATGATGTGTGTCAGTACAGGATTAAATGCCTTTCACATCATTTTTAACTGCTCATATGAGGTACATAATAAATATACGTATCAGGGTAAATGTACATACCTGTCAAGGTAAATATTGGTACTGGATACACATTAAGGTAAATATTGGTACATACGTATCAAGGTAAATATTGGTACATTGGTATTATGTACTCCCCTTCCACATGAATTGTCAAACTATCATCAAACAAATTATCTCTGTGTATATAAAGGGAAATGTATGAACAGAAAATGCAGTCACCTCAACTTGAGATAGTGTGGTATACTGTCCTGTTTCATGATTTGCTCTTGATAGCTATGTGACAGTATTTTTTCTCCTAAAATGTGAAATTTATGAAGAGTAACTGCTTGGTTTCCCTGAATATGCAATATTAAGGTCCTAAAATATTATGAGAGATACAGTACTATTAAGAGAAATAAGGAGAAACTTGTGAGACTTAGCTGTCGCTCAATAAAGACAATTGCTTGGGGCAACTGCTCTTCCCCTTTAAGTCCATATTCAGCATTAGCAGATGCATACTACACCATCTGTGTCAATGTAAGACAACACTTTTCCAAGAAATATCAGGTAGCATGGAAGTATAATTACATCCATCAGGGCAAAGAATGTTAGTACTGCAGAATGTAATCAATGGTTCTTCCTTCATGTTTTGCTGAATACAATGTATTATAGCAAATACATACACTATTTTGCATTTTCTTAACAGTCATCAATGGAGAATATACTTGTAACAGTGGCTGTTGGTAGTAAAGTGCATTGTTGCATAACTACATGGAATAACTTAATTGCAACACTACTGATATCAATTTATCTCATAAAATTTCTTTACTTTTAGAAAGACTAGGTGCATAACTTATTTTGTACTGAGTCTTTGGGACCTTCTAAATACCAACTTTTACAGTAGGTCTCAATTTTTACAATGGCTCCATGTATGTAGGTATACCTGGGCAGTGAGTACTCACGCAAATTTTATTTCCCCCTTTGTTTTTTGTACAGTGGAAGGTTTCTAAAATTTTATCAGAGCTTTAGTGTACTTGGGTTAGCTGAAACTATTTTACAAATAATTATCTTTAAAAGAGGGGGTGGCCCATTGTCATGACTGTCAACATTTTGTTTGCCCTCTTTTACAGTACTTATAACTAGGAAAACAACTTTCCCCGAGAAAGTCTGGCTTGTACAAAAGTGACCAGCTTGCTGCTATCTTGAGTTTGTTGAGACACACAGCTTCACTAGCTAGTGGAAGTGTACTGTATTACAGTACACAACAAGTCTTGTTTCTCAGTATTTCTATAGTACACGGTAATAATGCAATGTACACTATGAATAAGTCCTCACACTTGGAAATGTGAGTACTTCCATTATCATACTTTATGCACGGTACATCCAAGATGCTATTGGAGGCCAAGGGGGCCTGTACAGTATGTATACTGAAAGGAGTATGCAGACACCCAAACTTGAAGTAGTGTTCAGTAGTACACTGCCCTGTTCCATGATTGGTTCTTGTAAGTCATGTGACATTTTTTCTCCACAAATGTGAAATTTACAAGAAGTTACTGCTTGGTTTACCTTGAATATGTAATACTGGAGTCCCAAAATATTATAAATGATAATACAGTGTGATAAGAAACAAGTAAGTTGTGACATTTAGCTGTTGTTTCAAACTAAGTTAAAATGGATACTTTTTTCTGCCACATTTGCTTTAAAATTACAGTACACTTACGGAAGCAAACCACCGTATATAGTTCACCTGCCATGTTGGTCAGTGTATCTGTGACATTTTCACCATCAATGATGAAATTTGTTCCCACATTGGAACAGAAAACAAAAATTTCCATTGATGCTTAAAGCTCCGTTGTTCTGACGCACCAGGCTACAATTTTTAATGCAAATGATTTAAAGGAGATAACTCCTCTAATACTGCATTCCCTTTTTGTTGAAAGTGTAGAAACTTTGGCCCCAATTTCATTTCAAATCAGGGAGTTGTTCGAATCAGGGCAAATATCTTACAGTTTTCGTCTTATTCAAGGTAAACCAATGAAGTATCTCCAACAGTTAAGTGTGAAAAACACAGTCACATGACCCTCAAGAGTGATTCATGAAATAAACCGGGACGACTGTATTTCCCTTTATATACATGAAATTAAACTAGGTTATTGTAAGGTCCCATTTATTCCCAGTGAGCTGGGGGATGTAGAATACGCCCAAGGTGTTTCCTCTCTGTCATATTGAGGGGCGACTAATGGGAGAACTTGAGCCATATTAGAAACTATATATGTTACATTTTATCTTGTTAACACTGTGTGACCCATATGTGTTGACGTAGTGCTAAATCTCACCTTACTAACTAAATATCAAATGGGTCCCCATTACAGTGCTGTCAATAATTTAACATCAATTAGCAACATTGACACAGGGTGTCAAACATTGGGCATACCCTAGTATAGGAAATAAATCTGTGTTTTCATTTGTCTTGCACGTTCTGTGGGAATAAGATTTCTGACCAACAAGATACAAATATGGAATGTTCAATAATGCTTAATATTTGGCATCTGTGTTGCAAATACTAAACAATTTGCAGCATCAAAAGCAGAAAAATGAAACATTTTTACGATTAGAAAAAAGTTTGTTACATTATCCTTGTAGATTGCTACCCTGGTAATCATTCATTCATTCATGCAGTAGTCATTCCAATGTCTTTGTAGATTTCAGCTGCAGTTCGCCATTCAGGGCTGGAAAATTCTTTGTTTCCCAAGAATGAAGTAAAATTATTTTCCAGGAAGGGTTAGATTAGATGAAGTTTTACAGCCCAGTTTCCAACCAATTGGTTCAAGTCTAGTCGACCACAGCTTTTTTTCAGGTTGTTGTTCATTGGCTTTTTTTCCCTGCATCATTGCTTATGTTGAGCACCGAGCAATTAGCAGTACTTAGGTTCTGTTTTTAAAGTCTGCGGTTTGACACAGCCAGGACACCAGCTCCAACCTCCTGGCTGCAAGTATGATGCTCTAACTACTGGACCATGCAATCGCAGGGAGGGAACAGAATTCCCCACAATTCATTTTAAAATTAAATATATGTTTTCATATACGTTTTCATACATGTATAGGGAACTTCTATCATTATTTTATTCATATTTGAACAGCATTTTCTATGTGGGGAGTATTTGCTGTCAAATTTTAGTCCATTTCAGCACTTCATGAAAACTTTTTGTGTATTACATTGCACAAGTCTATGAACTTCATTTTAATTAATTCTACCTCACTAGCAGCTGTTCAATACTGTAATTGAAGATCCAAAAGCTTAAAGACCAACTCTCTCCATTTATTTGTCACACATTGAACACTTTTAATTATTCTCTCACTTCCTGTGAAATGAATATCTATAAATTTTATACCAAGGATTAAAAATAAATTTAAAGTACCTGTGGAGTATACTGTATTTAAGTGTTGTGCTGAGCTGTGCCATATTCTAGTAATTTTACATGACAATCCCCTTAGTCTGTAAACAACTCAAATATACTTCCCAGGATTCAAGGGACTGAATTAATATCCACAGTCATTCAGCTGAATTACCTTTTAAAATCTCAGCCGGCCTGGTAGGTGCAGATTTATAAACTATCAAGGGAATTGTGTAATCCTCTTCAATTTAATCATCTTATATCGTGACAGCCTTAGATAATCGGCTATATGGACTATAAAAGCCACTGGCATATTCTTGCCATAAAAACTTTAAGAGTAAGATTACACCGCCTTATTTTTTCTAGCAAATACCACCTTCAATGCATACTGCACATTCCACATCAAATTTGATGGATTGCAACTCAAACTGCTGGTTTACGAATAAACAGGGAATTATGAATTTGGAAATTGCTGCAGGCAGGCATTTAAGTAGTACCTAAAAAAGAAAATTGGTGTATACTTCTGAAGACAGGTATCAGACATTTTCTACACAAACACAATAGATGACATTTAGTTTATAACAATGACAATATGTACAGTATACTATGTATGATCTGAGTTTCCAAATTTCCCTTGGAGCTACTGTATTGTGTTTCTCTGACATTTTCAGGAGAAATTTTAAAACGCCAAGATAGATACTATGAAGGGAACATAGCTTTTCTAGTCCCTGGCAGTCAGCAGATTTCTGCTCTACCCATTGTGCTCCAACTGAATATTCTGAACCCCCAGGGCCTTCCAGGATTCCACTGGGCATGTATTTGAGACAGACATAGGGAAGAGAGACTAATTAACTTGCCTAGTGGACTGCTTGTGGTCACTAAGATCTTCAGAATATTCAGTAGGAGCACAGTGGGTGGTACTGTAGTAATCTGCAGACAACTGGGGACTACTAAAATTTATGCTCCCTAAGAATAGTTCCCAGTTTCTTGCTTAAAGGTAAAGAGCAGTCCCCCAAACTTATTTTGAAGAAAAAGCTAAATAACACAATTTTCATCTTATTTCTCTTCAAAGTATCTTTCATTATATTTTATGACTTTACTATTGCATATTCAAGGTAAACCAAGCAGTTATTTCTGGTAAATTTCACATTTGAAGAGAAAAAACATTGTCACATGACTTCCAACAGCCAATCATGAAACTGGACAGTCTACTACACTTCTTCAATTTGGGATGACTGCTCCTGCCCTTTAAGGGCCACCCTAGCTATAGTACACGCATCATGCAACATTTACAAGCACATACTTTATACAAGATGCTTATTTTCTACCATGAGTGGAAAAAGTTGAGAAGCTGGGAGGGTTCCATCCTGGGAAATTTGGGAATCTGGAGAAAAGATTGTTGGACATTTTCTTCCCACTCTCTGGGAAATAAATATTTTTTTCAGCCCTGCAATTCTGTGTTATAAATTGAAGGACAAAAGTAGATCACTTTCAAGGGATTTATTTTCCACATCATTTCGCCAATTTTACGGCAGTTCTACTTTTCTCTTTCCCTTAAAGGGCCAGTTCTCTCACCCCAAACAGTACCAATTCTCCTAACCTTCTTACTTAAGCCCCTCCCACAATTTTCTGAAATTCATCCTCATCCAGACACAATCTCACTTTATTGCTTCAGGGTGAGTATAGAAAAACTCAATTTATATAATCAATACACTTTCAGTACCGTTTATGCTGTCAATAAAAGCTTTGACACCCTGCATTGTTTGAATTAGCTGTCAATCAAAGAACTGAGCCAATTGAGAATTTCGGTACCCGAGTCCCAAAATTGAAGTTTGGGGTGAGAGGTTTGGCCCTTTAACTCTTGATGATTACATGATGGTTACATGGTGGTTACATGGTGGTTACATGATGGTTACATGGTGGTTACATGATGGTTACATGATGGTTACATGATGGTTACATGGTGAAGCAAACGAGGGAGGGAAGGGGGAGCTTTCCCTTTAAAATATTTGAACCCCAATCATTATCCCAAATAAAAAACAATACACAAATGATAAACTACCATTCATTCCAAATTAACCTTTTTTTTCCCCAGCCTCGTCCAAAGCCTTTTTAAGACTTTCCTCGTTTATTCCCTGAGGGGCAGGATACTGTATACTTTCAGACAATACAGTACATATTCTATTTTTTAAATGTTCAGCAGCAACAGTAGGAAAAAACAGGAAGACTCAAAAGACTACACAAAACTACAACAAGCATTTAATAAAAGTGTCATACTGTACCTTATTTGAATCAAAAACATTGAAAACAAATCCTGCAAATTTTGTTGGATCACCATTTGGAAAGAACTGCTGGTATATCGTTTGAAACTCCTAGAAATTGGGGATAAAAGGAAAGATAATTATATTTTTAATACAATAAAATACTGTATGAAGGATAGTTACTGTGCACATCACAAAACATATTGCACTGCAGGTACCACAAGAAGACTTGACAAAATTACAGTACTTAATGCCATCTAGATTTTAAAAAGCCTAATTGGATTGAAGACTTCTCCCTAGTCACAGCCATTGCCATTAAAAACACAGTCAGTGATTATTTTACTATAGTTGAACATAAGTGTACAGTCTGCATGTACAGTGGCATTCTCAGTACCAAGGAAGGCTACTCTTGTTCAAAGGTTTTAGTCAATGTAGGACTTCAAGGTTTCTTACTACCTGCTCTATTAAAAGGCAATGAACTCTCACAATAAACAATAAGTTTTGTGGTACGTTAGTCCACAGAAATTCTGAATTGGCAGAGCTCCTTGATTAACAGCAAGTTCATAAAATGCAGAGCACAATAGCCATGGCCACACACATGGGAGGTTGCTGCTCCCAACTGGTCAAAATTTTGCTGAATGAGGCAGACTTTAGTGCCTTAGTCAGACAGAAATTGTGCACTGGTTGGGGATATGGGGTCTGGCAAAAAGTCACTAACCCCCCTCCCAAGAAAAAGAGACCTTTACTGCCATGGCTGAACTGCAGGTACTGTGCTGAGGGTGTTCTGATTACACTTTGGAATCTGGTATACTCTCCCTGAAGCAATAAAGTGAGATTGTGTCTAGATGAGGACGAGTTTTATACAGTTGTGGGATGGGCTTAAAGTGGGCATGATATGACCACAATAAGTTTGGGTATTGCAAGGTGCGATACAGTATTTTACAAATATCATCTCACACCCCAGTTAAAACCAATACAATTTGGCATAAATGATATTTGAAGAAAAATCTTCCAAAAAAAATCCAATTTCAAAAAATGCTGCAACAGGTCACCTCACTTTTATGATGCAATTGGCAGCACAAACCTGGCCCTATTTGGGAACATGCATCTACAGGGTGTAGATGTGGAACTAATGTGATGCATGGTTAAACTGTCTTATCTTAGCAACTTCATGAAGAAGATTTCATCACGATAGTCTTCCAACATACAGAGAGCAAAGCGCGGACCATGTTAGGGGTTTGGAGCATATCATTGACCAATGTGTTAGTGTGCATATGCGTGTGTGTAGAACAGTTCTGTTTTTGTGCAAGAAAGATAAAGTCCGGACACTAATCAGAACAGCTATGAACATGTATGGACAATCCATAATAGGGGCGCCTTTACTCTATGAGCTGTTTGGTGAAGGTACTATTGTGAATACTAAGCAGTCACCGTGCATAACGCATAATTTACGAAGTGGTCACTGGTCCCGATCTCTGCTATCTGTGTTTGCAGTGACGTAATTGCTAACATGTGTTACCATGCACATGATTCGATGATTGTGAGCTCCCTGGTACACTGTTGCTAACCATGCCTCCAATGAAGTCACCATCTTGAGAAGTGCTCACATATTTTTTTCAACTTCCATATTTCAAATGGGCTCAGCCTGACCTATGATTGGGAATTCAAAATGACGTATTCTGCCAAAATTCAAAATTTTACCTTTTCCCTTAAAGGGCCAAACCTCTCACCCCAAACTACAATTTTGGTACCCAGGTACCGTAATTCTCAATTGGCTCAGCTCTTTGATTGACAGCTAGTTCAAACAATGCAGAGTGCCAAAGCTTATATTTCACAGCATGAACGGTACTGCGAGTGTTTTGATTATATAAATTGAGTTTTTCTATACTCACCCTGAAGCAATTCAGTAAACTGACATTGTGTCTGGATGAGGATGAATTTCAGACAATTGTGGGAGGAGCTTCAGTAAGAAGGTTAGGAGAATTGACACTCTTTGGGGTGAGAGAACTGGGCCTTTAACTACTGGTTATGAAACTTGTCTTATTATACTAATTATAAGCATTGTCATGAGATAGTGACCCTCTAACCCTCCCATTAAGTTATCGATATCAACTCAATGAGCCCCTTGAAATAAAGAGGAAAACATCTGCATATGTACAAAGTACTGTTTCTGTTGTAGAAGGTTACAGTGATTTAACACAGCTACTTAATGTAGCTAACAAATATCACCTACTTTATTACATTAAAGAATGTCAAATTTCTTAAACAAATGTCCCTGTTCTACATTGAATTTTGTTTGGAAAAAATTAGTACTTCCAGCATCTTTTCTTGTAAATTTCTTAAGGTAGCCTGTTGTAATATGCAGAAACTGTTGCATTCTATTTCTTCCCCTTTTAGGACAGATCGGCAAATTTACTTGTCAACTTTACTTGGGACATAATCATTCCACTGAAGTTGACTCTTAAATCATCAAGACCAATGTCACACTGCATTCCAAACTATTGGGTGTTCAAAGTACTGTAAGTTGTAGGGTGTCATACGATATATTACACTTAGAAAGTGACTCATCTTCTTTAGTCTGTGACAACTTACAGTGTGCATTATATTTTAAGTACTTCTTGTGTGAAAGGTCACAGAGTGGTACATGCTGGTTAAATGGCAGAAACTAATTACTGATGGCGACAAATATTAAAACCTGACTGATGAGAGCTTCATTAATACACCTACACTGGGGCACACAACTTAGATAAAATACATGGAGTTAGTCATCACAGACAATATAGCTACATAGTAGTCATGTAAATAATTTTGATGGACTGAATGACACATAGGGAGTACCAGTCTGAACTAAATACCATGTGCATCTATGGTATCCCACTAGTCACGCTACTCTACAGTACAATTTGCAAAACCTGTGTAAGAAACTTCTATTGATATTAACAATGCCAACTTATCCCAATGGATACCTTTAAAGGGCCAGTCCTCTCACCCCAAACTACAATTCTTGTAGGGGGGTACAGAAACTCTCCACTGGCCCAGCTTTTTGACTGACTGTTAATTCAAACAATGCAGATTACAAAAGCTTATATTACACAGCTTGAACTGTACTGAGAGTGTTTTTGTTATACACATAGAGCTTTTCTATACTCACCCTGAAGCAATAAACTGAAATAGCAACTGGATAAGGATGAATTTCAGACAATTGTGGGAGGGGCTTAAGTAAGAAGGTTAGGAGAATTGGTCATGTTTGGGGTGAAGTAACTGGGCCTTTAAGGGCAAGAGCTGTCTCCCCAAGTTGAAGTAGTGTAGTACAGTATCCTGTCTTGTTTTATGATTGACCCTTCAGGGTCATGTGACAGTATTTTTTCCTCCCACAATGTGAAATTTACTGGAAGTCACTGCTTGGTTTTACCTTGAATATATTGAAGTCCTAAAATATAACAGAAGATACTTTGAAGAGAACTGAGAAGAAAATTGTGAGATTTAGCTGTTGCTACAAAGTAAGTATGGGATGCTTGCTCTTGCCCTTTAATTGCCATCACTGTCATCTCTGAAACAAAACATAGCGGGCAATCTATTGAATTGTGTGCCCAAATGCATTAGTGCAAATTCTCTGCGGGTTCATTGGTCCAGATGGAAAACTCTTTTGCGTTCTTATGTACGTGGAAATCACAATATAGGCCTATGTCGATATTAATTATGTGTACATGCTACTTTGCCAAGCTGTTGCTTTGCAAATTTCCGATCATTTTCAGTATTTCTGCATTTTTAATGCCTTTATTGTACTAAAAAGTCAGATACTGTAATTAGAATGCTTTGGTTTTGATGGTTTTTAAGTTCAGAAAACAAATCTACCGTACTTGAAAACAGACATTTTGGTCACGGCCTCTTTGTCATCTCTATTTAGACACAGTTTTTATTTTTTGTATTTTTTTTACCACTTCTTCCAACATTGCACTGACTTTTGAAACAATGTAAATGGTTGTCTGGGAACAACTGACTTGTGGCCTTGCCTTTCCTTATAGCATGCCTTTAGGTGTGTTGTAAAATTTTAGGTATGGTACTAAATTAACAGTCCAGCAAGTTGAGAGCTACCATTACAGGGATATATTGCATTTGTTTTACGAGGAAATTTCATCCTTTCAAAACAAATATTTATTGGTGAAGAGCGATAAACAATTACAAATAAGACAGTATGGAAGCCTTCTTTTCAAGAAATAAGTTTCCATCTGATAGAAATTCAGACTTAGTTTATTGCACAAGAATTATTTGGTTCACCCAAACTTTCAACATTTCAAAAGATTCAACTTCCATAACTCTTCTTGTGCATAATATTTTGAGCTAAGCTATTGAAAGCTATTGCTTGATCAGGTTTATTGTTGAGACTGAATGATTTGAAAATGACTAGAGCTATTTACTTTTAATGCTATGTTGGAGCATTTTCAACAGAAATTTTCCCTTTAAAGACCAATCCTCTCACCCCAAACCACACTTCTTATAGGGGGTAACTGAAACTCCCAATTGGCTAAGTTTTTTGACTGACTGCTAATTCAAACAATGCAGAGTACCAAAGCTGATATTACACACCATGAACTGTACTGACAGTGTTTTGATTATACACAATGAGTTTTTCTATACTCACCCTAAAGCAATATAAAATTAGATTAGGTCTGAATGAGGATGAATTTGAGATAACTGTGGGGAATAGGAGGGGGAAGGGAGGAGGAAGGGAGGAGGAAGGGAGGAGGAAGGGAGGAGGAAGGGAGGAGGAAGGGAGGAGGGGGAGGGGAGGAGGGGAAGGGAAGGGTGAGGGGGAGTTAAGTTGGAAGTTTGGGACAATTGGTACAGTTTGGGACGAGAGAACTGGGCCTTTAAGTTTATACCCGAACTTTTTATGCAATTGCTATTGTAACATATTAACCAAGTAACATAAATCATACCAAAACAGCAATAGAGGCTTTGCAATTGCGTCACGGAACCGCCATGCTGGAGGACATTCATGCCAAATACACGTGGCTTTGTGCCGAACGCACTGCACAGTGTGCACTGTGGCATGCACGGTGTATACAAATTCAACGAGCAAGCGCGTCCCGTATGGTTTACGTAGTTACATGTACTCCAACATGGCCGCCGGAGAGTATTATGACGTCATGTGAAAAGCCTCTATACTGTCATCTATGCTGCATATTATTTATTTCCTCGTGACTTTTTACGCCTACGCAGATGTAACTGGTAGTTTTAATAATCAGTGCTGTGGCAAAGGGAATAAAGGCAGTAACATATGAAGTGATAAAGCTTAGCAGCAGAAAGATTCACATTCAGTTCCTTGCCAGGTCAGCGCAAATGGGTTTTCACTCAAGAGATATCGATCCAGGTCTCAATTTTCAAAAAAAATTGTGGTTGTTATTCAGGAAACCATTTTACTGTTTATTTTCAGTTGTTTGCAAGGATACTTGGTTGTACGTCCAAAACATTTTTCACAAAATTACAAAACAGTGGGTATGCTTTCATGAATTAACTTAATGGTCTTGCAGAATGAAAAGATGTGATGTTTGAGAGAAAAAAGACACTTATGTAAGTCTGAAGTGTTGAACAATGGAAAAAGTTGAAAGAGTTGATCAGTCAGCAGTACAGTCTTCAATCACAAAAAATGTAATGTTATCCATCGGACAACCAACTTTAAACTTTAAGTTGTTCCTGTTGGAAATTAAAGGTCAAGAGCAGTCCCCCCAAATTTAAGTTAAAGCAAACAGCTAAAACTCACAATTTTTCTACCTATTTCTCTTTAAAGTATCTCTCATCATATTTAATGACTTCAATATTGCATATTCAAGGTATTAACCAAACAGTAACTTCTAGTAAATTTTATATTTGAAGAGAAAAATTGTGGTCACATGACTCTCAACAGCCAATCCTAGAACAGGAGTCTACTACACTTCTTCGAGTTGGGACGACTGCTCTTGCCCTTTAAGTTGTCAAAGACAATCAGACAACCACAAAAATCAAATCCTGGAAACCTATGGTTTTCTCATCTAAAGCAGCCATTGAAAAAAACCAAATTTGATTTACAGTAACTTGTTGAGTTGGTTGCGTTGAGTTGGTTCGTGAAATTGACCAAATTTTTCCAAACCTGTTAAGTTTTATTCACATATCAATGACAAATGGTCAAACTTAGACAATCCCCACATCCTATACACAAATAACTGTTTCATGAGCGCGTAGTTTACGGTTCAATTCCGTTTTCAAAAATTTGTGACCAGACACTTTTTCAAATTATGCACAAAACCATTACAAGTCCAGATACAACAAAACTCAAAATTTTAACTTTTTCCATAACTATTGGATATGAAAATTGACTTTTTATGCTAACTGTAAGCATTGTCATGTGGTAGTGACCCTTTAACACTCTCATTATGGTATCAATATCAACTCAATGAGCCTCTTTAAAATACCTGCCCCCAAAGGCCTTCATTAACATTAATTAGCACAGTGACCAGGTTGAAGAATTGTGAAAACAACTAGTTGTGACAATTTGCAAATGAATGACAGAGATAATTGCAAAGATGCTAAATGCCACAAATTTCACAGGACTTATTTTTGGAATGTAATTACAATTGGGAGTGAAGGTGGGCCCTATTCAGATTTTCAATTTTGAAGTTGGGTTTCTTTTAATAACAACTTGTTTCTTGTGTGAAATAACAACAGCAAAGAATTGGCCAACTAAGGCAATCTTGAGATGTCACCTACGTACAGTACGATATCTGATGGAGTTGATTAAAAGGCTTTAATGCCAGTACACATACCCTGTATATAATCAATCTGTGTCATTACTTTCCCTCAATTGAGGACAATTAGCAAATATTTGCCGTTCAATTCTAGAACTGCTGTAATCACTATGAATTCAACTTGAGATATAAAACATCAAATTTGATTGTCACTAGTTGAAAGATGATTATCTACTGTACTTTTACGTAAATGAAAGCTTCCATATATAACTTATGTAATAAAAGTAAGGTCAATACTGACACGTACATGATGAAACAGTCTGAGCCACTGTTAACTCCACAAAACCTTTCTACATCTTGTGTATTTATTAACTGACAGAAGATAGATTGGTTAAGCAACACTAGACCAATCCAATGGAGTACAGCTAGAGTAGATCTCTCTGAAAGTAAGCCAGACTGAACATTGAAATATCGGTCAAGAAATCTAATTTAGAGGTAACGAGAAACTGCACAGATTTCAATCTAGACTAATTAGGGCAATGACTCTTGGGAGTGTACGTGCTCATCTATACCTACAGTATACATCAAACCATTGTGTGATAGATCAAAACAAACTTGGTCAAGTCTTGTCTTGTCTCCCTGGTCTGGCATAAACTATACACTATTAAGTATGATAGTACTGTATATTATTAAGGTCTTTATCACTTAAATATCCAATTTAAATTAGAAATAATGGTGGCATCACTTGCACAGATAACACCAACATGCTGGTCTGTGCCTGCCTTACAATATGACAAACTGATATTTTTCACTTGAGAGATACAGTATGGTCTGCAAGCATGTCAAATTTCCCCCAAAACTCTGTCCACATCTTTTTGCTTCAGTGAACAAAGGTCAGCAAAACACATTCGAAGTTGCCCTACTGCTTGCCTTTCACACCTCCTTATGAAGTAGGGTTGAACCAAACTTGGAAATAATTTCTATTTCTACAATTTTTAACATGTAGAGTATACTGAACTACAAATAAACTTTCTACTGCTTTTTAAGACCAACACTCCAGAAAAACCAGTTCACATTGGACCCTATTCCAAGCACTGTCAGTCCCTGTTCCAACCTAGCAAATACATATAAAGTACAATGGATTATGGGATACTGTTTTGGTAAGCATTGCTTTTGGCTGTGGCACAAAGCCCAGGACAAGAAGGGTACATACATGTAATACCCCAAAACCAATCCCAAAATCCTTTGTACTATTACCTCAAAGAGAGTATATGGTACAGCAAATTCTATCTCCCAATTGGCATCGGTGCTGAGTGTTCTAAACCTTGTTTTGTTTTTAATAGTTAATTAGGAGCAGACAGTAATAAGTGTGTCCTACTAAAAGTTGCATTTGCACTGTACTTCCTTCGAAAGCATAGTGCATGATAAAGTGGTCACAGAGCATCCGACTTGCAGCCCAGAGATCTGGAGTTTGACTTCTGCCAGGGTCATACCAAAGACTGAAAAGTGGAACCTACTGTTTTTGTGCTTGGTGTTCACCATGAGCAATGCAGTAGAGAAAAACAGGCCATTGCCAGCCTGACTTAAACCAATTGGTAAGAAACTGAGTCGTAAAACTCCATCATACTAACCAAAGAAAAGAGCACAAAACATGAAGCATATGTATGGTATACAAAAACCAAACAAACCAATGCACAGTGTGAATGTATTAGTCTTGTACAGTATCTTGATGATGACTATCTAAAGGCAAGCACTGCAGAGTAGTCATTGTGGTATCAATTTGGTTTCCATCCAGCAGAGAGCAAATACGCCACAGATCAAAAAATATGTTCTGCAATTTACCCATGTACATGCATTAGACATGACTGTACAGCTGTACCATACCACGATTTCAAACAACACTACATGTATACTTATTATTCTCAAGAAATAGTGACTAAGCAGTCATTTCAAGGCAATGGAAATTTAAAGAAAATAAAAACAGGAGTAGAAAAAGGGTCTGTATCCTGATAAGCAAATGTTGTAAATTTCATATTAAACTTTTACAAACAATGTTGCTGACAAAAGAAGCTTTCTAAATTTATGATTTTTATTGGTACCCATCCCTGTGTATGGCATATGCTTCCCCTTAAATGAAATCATGCAATGGTTGGAAATGTGTTTATTTCCCAGGAAGGGGGTAAATTTTCTGCAATTCCCCCCACGTTTCTTCAAGAACCAGTAGTATAGTATACACTACAGTATGGAAGAGTCTGCTTCAATGCAATATTAAAGATACAATTGAAGGAATACACCCATGTAATATATATGGCTCTTCTGCACAATATCAGTCTAGAAGTATATCGCCACACCATTAGATATTCCACTATCCAGTATTGCATTACAATTTGCCACCATTCTGGGATAAAATTTTGCTACACAAATGCCAAGCAATTCTTCGTGCAAGCAAATTTACTTCCTCACTCGTAGTTTGAAAAAAAAAAAAAATCACAAAACCTAAAGACTAGCAGCTTAAAATTTGAGCACTCAATTATTTCTTGCACAAGGCGTTGTCTTGAGATACAAATTAACATATGTGGTGAAAACTGTAAGTACAATGTAATCTCACATTTATCCCTAGAGGATACTTTAATTCCACATGCTTCAAGACAACCTCCCAGCAAATTGAATCATCTTTGGCAAACCACCAAACTTCCCCGTGTGGATTACATGTAAGTGATACTGTGTGAACAAACATATAATTTTGAATGTCTGGACCGATTCTACATACTTTACATGTTGGGTACAGTCTGTCATTGTAAGCCTATATCCCAGCATTTACAAGTATCTTCTATTAATACTTTTCTCATGAAATATGTAAAGGGATTTGCTGGAGACAAAATTCACTGACTTCAAAATATGCAGAAAAAAATTCTCTTTCAGGAGGTGAAAACTGCAATTTCAGTAACATAAAGCATTTAGAAGATCGTTATTTTCAAAATAAAATGCTATTTATTCTTGAGATTTTGATAGGAAATCTGTGATGCCATCCCAGCTAATTAATTTGACAATATCATCTAGAAACTATCTTTCAAGTACTTTTAAAGTATGGTTTTGTGTTACACAATAGAACTGCAGGCTTACAATTGTTAATTACCTCCTCCCTTGTGGGTGCTTTCACACATGATAATAAGCAGGATGGGGTGGAGTGGATCAGATCCTGCTTTGATCCACTTGTCTTGACCAACTTTGCAGTGTGAGAGCTCTCCGCTCAGGATCAATCCCATCCGGAAAATTTGTTCCACCTACAAGATCTGGGGCCTATTCCACAAAGAGTTACGCATAATCTTAAGTATGATTTACTGTTGACTTAAGTATGGGGAATCAAACTTAAGATTGTGCGTAACTCTTTGTGGAACGGGCCCCAGATCTTGAGCAGGGGATCAAAAGCTGTGTGTGAAAGCTTGAAGGATCAAGATGACCTATGATACAACATCATCATGATACAACATCACTTTGATGTAATATCACTCTTTAAACACAAAGTGTGACATGGAACAGTGGATACTATTATTCAAGGGTTTATTCATACAACTTCCTGTCTGTTGATCACCTGACTTGGGCTTGGATTCACTGCAGAGGATCAAGTGTGAAAAAAAAGACGATTGTTCTTGAGGGCAGCTAGATCTCGTCCAAATCTGACAAAACACCATTAGTGGGTGCAGTTCTCTAGTGAGAAAGCAGCCCTAGCTAGTTTTCACTTTGCGTCCTATTCCAGTCAACATGAAAGACCTGCACTATGTAGGGATTCAGTGCATGAAAATAGTGGTAGTTTATAATGATGTAAATATAAGGGTACAGTACTTGGTCCCAAAATCTGTTGAGACAGAAGTTTAATTTTACCTGATATTTTGACCCTTTTATGATGTGAGACAATATTTTTTCCTCCTAAGATGGTTTCCAATTCTTCCATCCAAGTCACTTCTAGCCTCTCCCAAAAAGTCTTTGCCTTTTCTTTCTTCATGAAAAAGAACATACTGTAGTCTTTTACTTGCAAATTGTTGAATACACCAAACCTAATTGTGTGCTGAACACACCCTTTCTCTCACTCTTTACCATGTTAAACGTGAGCTACTCTTCTCTGCATATTTTAAATTTGATGTCAATCAACAGCACCACCTGAGAATTTTGATAGGTACCTAACCACAATTGTACCTGGGGTGAAGTCTTGTCTTTTTTCAAGTCTGCTCATTATAGTTATATTGTTCTGCTGTTATGGGAATTAGTTCAATACCTCTGTAATACACTTAAATTGTCTTATAGACTGTAAGTCCACCCAATTTTTTGGTATCTGTTCATCTATGTGACCCCACCAAAACTTTTCTTGACCCCTCCATCATCCAACTGATTGCAGTAGTAAGACAGACAAAATGAGTTTCACAAGCTACAGTAGCATTACTTGGAGTAGGCGAGTATGTCAGTTCACCAGTTCTTTCATAAGGCAATAATGCTGTAGAAGGGTACTGAAATATAGCAGGGATGTAAGTGGCAACAGAAAAAAAATCCCACAACTATGCGCCGGCCCACACACATGCGCGCGCGAAGCGCTGCGCCATTCCGGCCGGGGAAAGGCCTGGTGGGGGTCCAGGGGGCGAAGCCCCCGGAAGCTCCAGCAATTTAGGAGTTTTAGCACCCATTTACTCAAGTTTAAGATAACATATTACTGTAAAAGATGAAACAAAGTCAAGCCCAGTACATACATTCAAAAGTACAAAATGAGTGCTTTTCACCCCAGCCTACAAGGGGTATCAGCCAGAGAAAAGTGAGCAAAGTGACCTTCTCGTTAAAATACATACTGAACTGATCCAGTAAACATAAAACTTGACCACATTAGAATAGGCCTAGGCTACGCCACAGTACACACACAGCCTAACAACGTAGGCTGTATGTGTAGGGCCTAGCCTAGGCCTAATGTTAATGAATAACGTTACGTCTAATGGAGATAAAACTTTAGCCTATCTATTTACTTCAGTTTTCGCTAAAATCCCACAGAGGTTATGTCCAAAGTAAGTTAGTTTCGGTGATAGTAGCAATAAAAAAGTCAAATCCTACTTGAATTCACAAAATTAACGGGAGATTTTTCAATACAGCAGCCCACCCATTCTCGAAGTCGGCGTGACGTCACAAAATCCCGCCATCTTGTGTTGGGGTAAATGGCGGGAGCTTCAAAAGAGAGTTACACGCATGCATACGCTACACAGTACGTAAGTTTGTGTACTCCGATATCGATCGATCAGACGACAGCTAGCTAGCTGATGTCACACATCCATAGTAAACTTACTTTTGTGTTCTTCATGACGTCGTCTATATCATGAACAGCTAACGTTAGAGCGAAAACATGTCCTATGATTACTTGGACAAGCTCTCGAGTGCGGCGAAAGACGCATACAAAGCCAAGCTCGACTTACTTGGCTTGAAGCGATGTCCTTACAAAATCGCTGCAGATGAATGGGAACAAAATATGAAAGCTTGGCCAGCACTTCAGTATCCTGATGTGTACCACTACCTCATCAAACATCCCCGTACGTATAGTGTTCATACATTTTTGTATTACTATTGCTAGCCTAACTTAAGGCCTAGCCTAGCCTAGACAGTACTTTGTAAACATGCAAGATCTTGAACGCTTGGCCAAAGTATCCTGCTGGGCTAGCCTAGGCTAGGTCTATTGTTTCATTTGTACATGTGAATTACTGATGATTAAGTGCTCATATGCCTACCATGACGCTAGAAATGAGTACTTTTAGCCATCGATACCACATTGCCAAACCACAATGAGAGATCTTCCTGATCTGCAGTGCCAGTCTAGTAATAATAGCCTAACGTTAGCCTAGGCCTAGACGAGTAGAGGCTAACCTACATCCAGTCATGATCGATCAATAAAAGTAGGAACCAGGTCAGAGGGGTTAAGGGGTTACAGTGATGTTGTTGTAGGCCAGCCTAGGCCCTACTGGCGTGTTGCATTTAATTAGTAGAGGCACAGATGGGAGAAGAGATTATGCCTGCTACTGTAGGGCCTATAGCCTAGGAGTAGGATTGTGGTTTTAGGCTAGATAAATTGTTTTAACAAAGTATTCTTTAAAGGAAATCTCTGTCTAATGCTGAACTCATTTCTGCAACTGCTGGGCTATACTTCTGCTTTTCTGCATGAAACCTAGGCTAACGTTAGGCCTAACTTGTTTGTATATTGTCATGTGACATTGCATCCTTAGGATAGGTTTAACTTAGCAAACAGTAAGTGTACCAACTTAACAATGCAAAATGTGGCCAAACCAATAATCTTGATAACAATTTTGTCGCTTACAATTTTACAAGTTCGGAGAAATACAAAAAAGAGATTTGTTTTAATTGCTGTAACTTGTTAGATACTGTAGTCTTTAGGCCTAGTTCTAGTAGCTAGGCCTAGTTTGAATATCAAGCTAGTGAGTGCACTGCTTTGTTTAACATAATTCTTGGCTTGACTGTTGTGGAAAATACTTTTGCTCTGTGGGCTGCATATGTTATGTTAGTACTAGCCTAACATTAAGTCTGTTTTGCTTTAAAATATGAAGATATTAGAATTTAACAGGACACTTGAGATGTTCCCTATATTCACCTGACATGGACAAAACCAGAAGTCATGTGCATGGAAGAGAAGAAAATTGAATGTACACCACATTGTTTCTGTGGCTGCTCACCCACAAATAATTTCGGCATGAATGATGTGAACTATAACTTTGGTATCACATTTATGTCGTAACTGTGTGTGAGTTGAGGCAGCACCGCCATCTTTGTGGTAGAACCTACAGTAGTTAATGGAGCTCTTTGGGCTGCTTAGGTATCGGTTTGGTGATTGTTTGGTGTTAGATAATAATTAGGGGTTTGGACTTCAGGGCATCTAAGGCCTTGGCTTGGCTATGCTTTACCCTTTGGCCCATTATGTTATGTTAGTACTAACCAAATGTAAAGTCTGTTTTGCTTTGCTATATAATGATATTCAGATTTAACAGGACACTTGCGAAGCTCCCTTTATTCACCTGACATGGTCAAAACCAGAAGTCATATGCATGGAAGAGAAGAAAATTGAAGATACACTACATTGTTTCAGTGGCTGCTCACCCACAAATAATTTCGGCATGAATGATGTGAACTATACTTTGATATATCACATTTATGTCGTAACTGTGTGTGTGTTGAGGCAGCACTGCCATCTTTCCAGGTAAACTAGAAGTATATCAACAACCTGCACACTACCACAGTAAATGTTGCAAGGATGAAGACAGGCAGAGTGGAGCTCATGGTGACTACCTTTCATGATTTTTTTTTTTCAGAAATTATACTGACTAGTTTCAAACACGTAAGGTACAGTGTTCAATTAAAATGTAATACATGAATCTGGACAGCAAGTGATGGTCTTATTTCAGTCGGCCATAACTGGCGTCCATCACCTTTAAATCTTTCAATTTCCTTGCTTACCTCTGTCATGGATGGTTGTACACTAATTTGTATCTTAAATTCTCCAAGTTCACTAAATATGAAGGTTTGAAATTCATGTAAACAATAAATGAAGATGGTTTTAGGCTGATGGACCCCACTAATGGAGGCCTACAGTCACTAAAAACAAGCGCTAATCCGATTTGTCTATAGCTCAGCCTAAGAAACTAACGTGTCACTGTCAAAATTTCAAGGTGAAGAGCAGTCCCGAGAAACTTATTTTGAAGCAACAGCTAAATATCACAAATCTCATCTCATTTCTTTTCGAAGAATCTTTCATAATATTTTATTACTTCAGTATAACATATGAAAGGTAAACCAAGCACACCCAGTCATGAAACTGGGCAGCCTACTACACTACTTCAAGTTGGGGTAACTGCTGTTTCTGGCAGAGAACCCCTGGAAGTGGATACTACCCATGCCACCTGTCTCATATATTGGTGTCTGTTGGTGATTGACAAGGGGGAGGGGGAACACTAAGTTTTTATGCATTTGTCTGTTGCTCAAAGAGCCAGTGTTCATGCTATGGGAATATTTTGAACCAGATAATACTTTTGGTCCCTATCATTTGTATTGAAAATTCATATGGGACCTATAATGTGATTGTACTGGAATTTTCTCCTGGTGTATTGCTTGCATTTTGAGACAAAAACAAGTTCAAAACAATTAAAATTGCATTTCATTTTCTTCCAGGCGTGTTTTCTAAAGAGGCGATGGAGAACTACAAGTCCTTGGAAGCCTACAGATATTACACTTCTGGATGGGTACAAGAGGTCTCCACATACACAACCAAGCTCTGCACTGTCCTGAAGGCTGACGTAAGACCATCTTACAGAGTAACGGAAGATCCGCATCACCCATGGGTTGCCATTGACAAAAGTTCTTCAGTGGTTGCAGCTCATTGTGATTGTATGGCAGGGTAATTTACTTTTTATATAAATAAGTAGTTCCTAGTCGTGGTAGTCTGGCTGGTAAATATTTTATCTCAAACAAAACGTGTACTGTGTGCAACACACAGGAAAGCAGGCAATGTCTTTTCACTGACGCTATAGTAAGTAAAACTAGACACTGCTGTCCGTGCAGGCAAGTACAGTATCGTAGTCTCCTGAAAGAGGACACAGCTTGGACTTGAAAGGTTTAGTGACAGTTGATACAAATGTTACTTCCTACACTAGTATGTAGTATCAGCAGTACATTGTAACCCTTGTGGGTTGCTGTTGGCTACAGAGGTTACAGTACATGTTTGAGGGTAACAGAGAATGAAAATTTCAACTAAGTTACAGTTTTACTGGGTTCACCATCAGGGTTGTAGCTAGACCAATTTTAGTGCCGTTTAAATTTACAGCGTTTGAAATGGGCATGGCCACTAGAGTGAGGCAAACAATTCTTGCATAAAGTCTTGGCTTGAATCTTTTTGCCCTATCTTGATGTACAACATGAAAAAATACTTGAAAAATATCCCAAGCTATCAGTTGACAGTTAAAATGGGTTCCGGTAGTGCCAGGACAGTGATGGGCAGTACCGGGCAAACTAGATATTTCACCAGCCAGTAAATTTTTGTGTCTGTGTAGTACTGGGCGGAAAACATTTTCTAACCAGGTAGTGCCGGGCGGTAATTCTGAGTGCTGGTTGCGCCCGACCAGCGCCGCGCAGTGTAGCTACAACCCTGTGGTCACGGTATTCACACAACACAAATGAAAAAAATATGTCAAGTGCTCATACTGGAGTGCTCAGCTTGTCTGAATCATTTTTATTCCCTGAAGTCATTTATGATATAATATGAGCTGCACAGTTGGTCATAAATACAGCCCTGTAAACTAAAATTGGGCATTTCCCATTTCATATATTAAACATTAAAAAAATACACTATATTAATTATATTTTACTAAATCTTATATTGCACTACTATTCAGTATGTTTAGACACTATTGATTCCTCCCTTCTGATTTGCTGAAAACCATTCAGATCTATGCATAACAATAGTAATACTGAAAAAGACAGAACTATGTATGATGCACTGTCCTGATACCTCTCTGAAAAGTCATGAATATTCAGTTCCTCATGAAAATTCAGTCCCTTTCTTCAGGCTTAACTCATTCATACTGAAAGTTAAATAAATTCTCTCCGAAGTCATTTATGAGATAAAACAAGTCACAGTTTAGACATAAATACAACTGTTAACTAGAACAGTACAGTTTATATATGAAAGTATACATTTTATGTATATTAGTAGTTATATTTTACTAAATCTAATATTGCACTATTTAACATTCATAAATACTTTTATTGCCTTCCTCCATTCAGACTGGCTGAAAACCATTCAAGTCACAGGATGACCATGGTAAAACTGAAATGGAGAGATCTCTTTTTATGCACTGACCTGGTATCTCTGAAATGTCATCTGTTCCTCCTGAATATTGATATTCACACCATTTTTTGTTCAGGCCTAACTGATATTTACTGAAACTTCACTGTACTTTCATTGTAAACTAAATCAGCTTATCTCTATTGAGAAGTCCACTGAACATTTCAAGTCAATTCCTCAGTTTCAATGTGATGCTAAAAGTGAATTCTTCAACTGGTTTAGCAAATGCAGACATTCCATGAGTTAGTTATATGGTTTGATGATTTAGAATAGGGTTAACAGCAGGTAGCTGGCCCTAAATGTGATTTAAGATTGGTGATGACATTGCCACAGGCAGAGGACCTCAGCTTTGGCCTTGATCATTATCATCAGACTTTAATCACATTTGAAACCAGACACCTTCACATTTCTCCCCTAATTATACCACATCAAAATAAATTACTATTATTCTCTATTATTTTCAACAGTCTTGGGGAAAGTTGCAGTCATGTGGCTGCTTTATTGTTTAAAGTTGAAGCTGGGGTTCGACTGGGATTCACCACAACTGTGCCAACAGATGAGGCTTGCATGTGGAATCAGAGTTTTACAAAGAGTGTGAACCCAGCAAAAGTTGCTGAAATAAGCTTCTACACAGAAACAGCCAAACAGAAAATAGTTAGTCAAAAGCAGCTGCCACCTGAGCCATCACAAGAAGAACAAACCAAATTTCTTGAAAATTTGGCTTCAGTTTGTAAAAGAACGGTGGGCTTATCTTCCTTTTCAGCTTTTCAGGATGAATTTATTCCTGATAAACCAGCAGAATCTGTTCCACACGTTCCTAGAAATCTTACTTCTTTGTACAGTGCATCACATCGTAGCATGTCTGAGGCAGAATTAAATGATCTCTGTCAGTCCACATTCATTGACATAATGCAGCTGCTAAGTGATTCTGATGTTAAGTATGTTGAGAGTATCACAAGGCCCCAAAGACTGAGCAAAGAATGGCATGATCAGAAATTAGGTCGAATAACCTCATCTGTGGCTCATCAGTTTATGCATACGAACCCAAATAAAGCTGCTCCTTCATATATTCATAATATTTGCTACAGGTCTAATGACTTACAACATCTTCCTGCAATTAAACATGGAATAGAAAATGAGGAAACTGCCTTCCAGTATTACTCTTACCTGATGGGCAGGGGACAACGCCCCCAAAATATTCCCACAGGTGTTGTTATCATGACCAATCCAGGTCCCCATGACAACTTTAACTTGAGGAAAGCTGGTCTTTTCTTTGCAAAGACAAACCCTTTATTGGTGCTTCTCCAGATGGTATATGTGAATGTTCCTGCTGTGGACTGGGGGTTTTGGAAATCAAATGTCCTTTTAAGTATGTAGGAGGGTTTAAAAATGATATTGGTAGTAAAGATTTCTATATTTCTTCAGACTTCACTTTGGCAAAGAATCACAAGTATTATACTCAAGTTCAGCTACAGATGGTTGCAACAAAATGTGGGTATGTGGATTTTGCAGTTTGGACTCCTGTAGACTTTCTTTGTATTCGTATTCTTAGAGATGAGCCTTTCATTAAAGAAATGATGGAGTCACTTGAAAGAGTTTGGTTTACCTCTGTTCTACCAGAACTATTAACAAGGAGACAAGAACCAGTAGAAGCAACATGCAATGTGCCTTCAACAAGTTCTGATCAAATTCCATTGACTTACTGCCTATGTAAAACATCCAGTAATCTTACTAATATGGTTGGATGTGATAGTTGTGATGACTGGTTTCACCCTAAGTGTCTCAAGTTAAAAAGGCTCCCTACAAGTAAAATTTGGTACTGTCCAGCATGTAAGAAAAAGAAATCTGAGCAGTGATAGTTCTGAATGAAATTAAACCCTAGCAGATCTAGTGCTTAATTAACAGATGTACCCAAAGACAATGCTTTAGATGGAAGTCAAAGCTAAGGTTTGGTCAAAATATGAAAATCTTGTATACTACTTGTAAGTTTGTTAGATGAGGTTTTACAGCGCAGATTCCAATCAATTGGTTTAGGCCCAGCCAGTCCATTTGTCCACTTGCAGCTCACAGGTTTGTATTCCTTACTCCATTGCTTACACTGAGCACCAAGCACAATGGCAGTAGGTTCCATTTTTAAAGTCTTTGGTATGACGTGGCCAGAAGTTGAACCCCAGACCCTCTGGCTGCAAATCTGATTCTCTAACCACTTCATCATGCAGTCAGTCTACTTGTTCGGAAGGCAAAATGGCATTGGAGTTTTGATGACTTAATTAAAATAGCCTTGCACTTGTTTATAATACACAACAGTTCAAACATTTTCACTTTGTATCAACAATTGTTATTCCCTTACATTTGGCCCCCTTTGGGCTGGGGGTTGTAGAATATGCCAACGGTATTTCCCAACTGTTGTAAGAGGTGACTTGAGGAGAACTTAAAACTTGAACCATATGTGAACTTGGAAGACCTTTATACCAATCACCCTACCTGACACTATATGACACATTCTTGTTGGTGAGTGGTAAAACTCCATCTAAGTTCATTTATAGTGGTCATAGCATGGCAAAAGAGGTTGCTACTGCTTAGGAAATAATCTGCTGGCCTCAGATTACATTTCAAGTGACTTCCACTAAAAACATTGTGCTTTACTCTTATGGGATATCCTTTACTATCACAGTCAACCAAAGAAGAGCTGGATTTTAGTGCTGGGACCGGTTAGTGAATTTTGAAAATTAACAGTCACAAAGTATTTGTGAATGAATAACAAATTTTTGCAATAATGGTACATGGCAAAACCTAAAGTGGAATAATTGTAGCAGGATCGTTAGTGAAGGTGGGTTCTATTTGCACATTGACTACAGTAGCTCCTGCATCGGTTTGATACTAACTTTTAGTAACTTTTAGTAGTTTCTTGTGTAAAATAACACAAGACTAGTTAAGGTGATCTTGAGATATGACATTTGTAAGATATCTGAGAAAGGAATTGCAAGGCTTCTTTGCGAGTATTCACATGATCAATTTTTATAACTGTTTTTCCTCAATTGCGAACAGTTAGCTAATATTCACTATTCGGTCCCAGCACTATTGGATTTGAGATGGCCCACATCATTCCTTGTAAATAATGCTCTCACTGAGATTTACTAATGCAGCACAAACAGTAACAATTTTATCACAGCTAGATACATCAGAACTTGAGGCCTCATCTTTAATATTTTGGATGCAACGGACTGGCATTACGCCTTTCAAAATAGTGTACCTGTTTTTTAATAAACCAATGACTCTTTCAATATGAATACGAACAGATGATATGGTGCGAGATCTCTCAACTTCTGCCGCAGAAAGCTGCTTTTTACCCTTTGTAAAAGCTGGGATTAGAAGTTCAGCCCCACATGTGGCAGCAAAATCATCAACCAGATTGAAGCCCCTGTCAGCTAATATTTGATCGCCTGGCATGTGGTAGGAAGAACTTATAAACCCACTTTCACGAACAATGTTGTTATCAGATGCCCGCCCACCCCAGACTTTAGAAACAAAATTCACACTTCCCAGAGGACTACAAGAAATAAATACTTTGACAGTTGTATGATGCTTATAAGAACTGTAGCACTGGGCTCTAGCTTTGAGTGCCTTTGGTGCATCTATGAATATTTCAAAACAATCAATGATTGAAGTTAATCTTGGAAATTTATTTTTGAATACAGGAGGTATAATGTCATAGATATGATCCCTGTCTTGCCATTTGATCAAAAAAGCTAATTTTACATACATTACATTAATCCAACTCCAAAATGTATCTATGGCAGTGGTCTTTGATACACCCATCATGTGAGCTAAAAGTTGAAAGGAAATATTGCATCGCAATTTCATTAAAGTTAAAAGCAGCTGGTCTGATTGTGATATGAGGTATTTCTTAGTACAATGCTTACAAGGGTCCTTAAGATAGTTGTAAAGAGTAGTAAATATTTGCCATTTAAGGCCTGTTAACATCATACATTTTTTGTGGTCACCTTTAAGTGAAGTAGAAGAGAAGGGGTTGCGCTCAGGTGATTTGCATAGATATAAATTTCTTTCCCTTTTCAAATTTCTGATTTCCTCCTCAAGTTTTGGTATGATGGGGTCTCCATTGCTGTTATCAGTGCCAGCTGTGTCTGAAATAGGTGCTTCTACCTTTCTGAAAGTTGATGTATCTTTGGAAAAGAAGAGAAAGCCATGCTTGAAAATCAGACTGTGTTTGCCCAGAACATGTTTAAGGGATCATAAACAATATTGCCAGTGTACCTTCTTGCCACAACATTTTGTGCTCTTGGAACAAGAGGGTTATGACATAACCTTAACACATCAAATGATTAAATATCACAATGCTCTGTTCAAAAACAAAGCTTAATCAAGAGAAGAACTTTACCAAAAGTGGTACAAATGAAAAATTCTGAATTACCAGTTGTGTTTTTTCTGGGGAATTGTACCAGTTTAGAGGAAGTGGTGGGGTATAACCACATTCAGTGTCTTCCATTGATATGGAGCCGTTTAAAACGGTGCAAGATTCCAGGGTGATTGATGAAATTTATGAGAAGGAGAGTACCTACAGCAAACTATTTCTTTTCGAAGACATGTGAGGGTACTCTTCAAGTATTAAAGTTAATATTTTTGGCAAAGTGAGCATATAATACAGTGCTTCATTTCACCAGATAATGCACTGTTGAAAGGGGAGCTGTCTTAGTGTATGTCTCAGTTGGTTTATAGTCCCTGGACTTTAAGTTGTTATTAAAATATTCATGAGAAAATTTGTTAATCGTAGAAACAAGATGGAATGTGCATTATGCCTCAAAAGAATTTTAGTCACCAATATATTAATTTGCCTTGCAACATGGTGAGTAATCTGCTAGTATCTGCTACTGTAAGCTCTATTTGGACCAATTGTCTTTAGGTTCAAATTTTGTCAACAATTTCCCTGCTTGGAAATAATAACAAGAACAGCAACTTATGCCATGTAAAAAAGCTCTGGTGTTATTTAATTTTTCGCATTGACTGTTTGAATAACTTCATAAGTTGAAGGACTGAATATTCTACTCAACAAGGAACAGCTTAGTTGAATAGAATATTTAGTTTTCATTTTACTGTAACTTTCTAAATACCCCAGCCCAGAATTTGGTCAAAATTTGAATCCAGGAGCAGATGGAGCAAGACACTGTGAGTTACTCTAGACTAACTCAGGACTGATAACACATGGTTGTGTGATAGTATACAAATAAGGAATGTTTATGAGTGCATTAATATGAATAATTTCATGAGTTGAAAGACTGAACATTCTATTCAGCTAGGTGAATTCAACTTAATTAGAAATTTCAATCTTTCAAAGAGTGAAAGAATTCACACTACTGTATGAATGGAAGACAGATTTGTTTTATGTAACACCTGCACATTATGACTTTCTGAATAAATCTTGATCAAACCTTGACTCCAGAATAGGACAATTCAAAATGCAACAGTGATGTATCAGGGCTCAATTTTTGTTGTTGTCCAATTGTCTGGGAGAACTAAAATTCATACGGGCAACCAAAAGTTAAAGGTTGGTTGTCCGATGGAAAAGCATTTTTCTGTAGGACTGAAAACAAATACTGTTGACTGACCAACTCTTTTGACTTTTGCATTGTACCATATTTAAGACTTGAAGTGTTACTGTCTCTCAAACATCACATCTTTTTATTCTTCAAGACTATTTAAGTACATGAACACAATTAGTCTTTCGTTTCCAACAATCAAATTCCTTGTGAACAACTAAAATAAGTGAAATGGTTGCCCAAAGGACAACCATTTTTCTGAAAATGAGGCCTGTGTATTGAGTGACAGCACATAGCTTGTACATTTGTTTGGACCACAGCAATCATTGGCTCATCGCCAGTTCGCCTTTGGTTATACTGTTATAGCCCACAATCATGGAGACATTACTAAATCTGTAAATCACACAAAGTATGTGACCCCCAATCTTCCAATCAGATTCAAAGGAATTAACCAGAGATATCACATTAACAAGATTTTCAGTTTGACCTCTGGTGACCACAGATGATCTTTGACCTCCACCAAAAAGAATGGGATTCAATATGGGGCATCTACATGCATGTACCAAGAGTGAGAACTGTCGGAGTTTCCCTTCTTGATATATTGTGTAAACGTGTTACAAACATGTATACACAAACATAGACAAACATGCAAATACACACATACAGACACACACACTGTGACACGTCATAATAAATGCAGTAGGTTTCTATTTTCATCGAAACCAATGAATTAGGTTTGACTCTTAAACAACCCATTAAAGAATATTAAATATATGGGGTGCCATATGCACTCACCTCCTGTTCAGTACGAGCAAGTCGTTTCTTGCTCTTTCGCACCTCTCACAGGAGGATTTGGGGTTGGCATCCTGAGACTGTCCAGGTAGAAGCAAAGATGGGACAAAAATCTAGATGGAGACTGTCATTGACTTTGGTTCCTGCAAGTGAACAGGAGTTTCACAAGTATTGCATTGCAATTTTACAGTACAGTAGATCTTAATTCTTAACACAGCTTTTGTTTTTATTAGAAGCAAAAATTTAATTTCAAATAACATAAAGAAAGACACCACTGTTACTGTTTCATGCAAAAAAAAAAAAACATGATACAAATTAAGAGTTCAAAGAATAGTATTGTTGGGGCATACAAAAAAAAAACCAGTCTTGCCTCATGACTGGCATGAATAATGTCTTTATTCTATCCTATTCTTCAGTCCCTTTTCCAATAACTTAAGCAATCAATTCCAATTCACAGTTTTTTTTAATTGAGGTTTTCAACCTATTTTTTTTTTTTTGGTGGGGGGGGGGACCCCTGACACCCTACCCTCCCCAGTTATCACAATGTACAGCATTCCATTTTTGCCAGCACTTATTTCAGGATTTGTTGTTAGTTGAACCCCAAAGTTGTTGGGCTTCTATTGTACCAGAATGGTAATCAAACCTGCTGCTCATTGAAGCATCTAATAGGTGTAATGAAACAGTGGTCAGGTACTATAATTGGGAACCACAGTTCCCTGAAAATGTGGTAGCCAAGACGGAAAAAAAGGCTAATATCCGGTAATGTCTTTGAAAAAGGTCCCAGACCTATGTTGGATTGAGAACTGTTGGAATTGGAAATTATGTCATCCCAAACAGTTACTTTGGGCTATAAAAAAATGCATGCAAGGGCAAGTGAGTTTGAAAGTAGGCATAGCTGCAGCTATGTGTGGTCATCTGAAACTGTTGCTTTAGCCTAGGGCCTGCTCATCTTTCACATTTTGGTACAATGGACTGCTTGTTTAATAATACAATTTTTAAAGTTCTTTGAGCATGAGAGTAAATAATGTTTATTATTAGGGCCTAAAAATGTGTCAAAGGGCAAGTAGTCTACTGTACATTCAGTAATCTTTTGTTACTTAGCCTAAAGGCTAATTAATTTGTTAGCCTAGGACAAGTATGAAGTAACAGTTTGGCCTTGGCATTGGGCCCAAAGTTTAATTTACCACCACCAACTGGCTCCCACAGCTTGTACTAGTAGGCAATTCACTGTTGCTGATCCCTTTGGCATGTGAGATACTCATTTTCTCTAACATACTGAGTTTTTAAAAGGTTAGTCTAGCCATTAAAGTGTCAGTGAAACTAAAACCTTACCTGTTATAAAGTGAGCAGAGCAAACGTACGTGATGCTTTGATTTTGGTACCCAGAGCTCCACTTTGTCCTACACTGCCATCGTCTCTCACAAAGGGCCGTTTGATTGCAGACAACCATTTTTCCCTTCTTCTTGAATTATGTGGTATGGTATAGAATCTAATATTATGATTCTTAGCGGAATTTCTGCCACAGCCTGGTATACAACAGCTTTTCGGCATATTTTAAGCCAAACAGTACAGTTTGGTCCGAGTGAAACGTTAACAATGCACTGTACTGTACCGGTTACGCGAAAGTTGACAAGTGAGTTGTTTACCCCAACTCAAGATGGCGTCGTGTTGCTAAGGGTCTGTGACGTCAATACCGACTTCGAGAATAAGTTGTTGTAAACGCGTTACTATCGTGTGGAGCAAAGTTCACTACAGCGCGGCGATCGATGATGTACGTGTACGTAGGACTTGGCCGCCTGCTTCACGTATCGTATCGATCGTTGCGTACATGCGAGGGCCATGTGCACAGACCTAAAGAGAAGTTAGCAGATAGCCTAGATGCAAAATCCAACGCGGGAAAGAACCACAGAGTTTTAGCAAGAAGAGTGCGCTGTGTAGCATGTTGCGACTAACCTACATAGGCGAATTATCTACGGGCGTAAATTACTAATAAACAACGCAGTATGCTGCATTTGGTGCGAAATCCCGGACTTCTACTTATACTTTTATTTCTATGGTGAGCTCCGCTCTCCAGCCGTTAAACATAAAGCAGGGCTTCGGCTTTGATACTATAAGTTCCCATCGTGAAAACTAACACCCTGCTTACAGTGTGGCATCATACGTAAAATCCCGGGGAGAAATTTCGCCAAATATTAAAAAATCCGGATTTCCGGATTTATCCGGAAGTCTTACATCCCTGAATATAGGCTTATGCTTGACACAGTGTATAAGTGCTATAAGTGTAACTAGTTTTACTGATACGCTGCAAAAACTTAATGTTGAGATACATACAGCAGGTTGTCATTACTTCGGTATTATTTTGCTATAGTAACCCATCTTGAAACAGCTCTTTAATGGGATTTTTGTTTGGGGGGAGGGGCTTTTGACAGGGGGCAAGGATGGTGCTTTTCTTATCATTTTGTTGCATTATGAGTCTGTTGTGAACTTCAAGGAGTGAACTCCTGACCCTCTCTCTGCTCGACTCTTTTTAAGTTGCAATTCATTTTTACCTTGCTTTTTGGACAGAAGTTTACCATTACTGTGAATTACATTACAGACCTTCCTGCTCATTTTCCCTTCTCACTTTATGTTGTTCTAGGGTCTAGACCCAGTATTTACATCAACTTGCCTAATTGCAAAGTCCAATGATAACATGTAAATGTCACAGAAAAAACAAAAATTTGAAAATAACAAAATCACAATTCTCATTAAAATCCATCAAATATTAACCATATTTCAAGCCAATATGTTTGCATAACATCAATAAATATTAGGATTGAGCACATAAATGAGGCCTTATAAGACACTGAACTTAAATTTGCCTTTGTTTGTCACGTATCTAGGTGTTTCAATTCTGACATATCCTGAGGGGTTCAAAAAAACCATCAACTGAATACAGTATGTAGCACTTGTATAAATTGATTTACAACAAACCAAATTGCCAACTTGAAATTCATGGTAAATTATTTACAGATAATCTATAAAAGATTAACAAAAGGAGACAAGTCACTGTGTAACACTACACATTACAAGCTCTGCTAAACTGATGAGAAGTCCCTAAAAGAAGAAAAAACTTTCCACCTCATTATTTCCCGTTTTCCACCAGTCTCCCCATAAAGGCACTGCCATGACTATGGACTGCATGGCACAGTACTGTAGCTAAGGCAGTGTTGTAAAAAATTGTTTTGTATAAAGCAGTTTTAAAAGTATAAAATATGTCTCACATGATGAAATTTTAAAGCTGCAAGAAAATAATCAAATTTTAATTATTTGTCCAGGACAGGACTTATCAGCAACAGTTAAATTTATACCATATTAAAATTATACAGTGTGACCAAAAGTTTGCTATGTAATTTGACATGGTATAAAAAAAAGCCACTGTACCTACAGTGCAACTTACTATACTGATAACTTTCAAACCAGAATGCAAAAATGCATTGAGGTTTCGATGATACATAAATGTACTGTTTTTCAAATTTGACATCATGCACCACTATCTTCTCACTCAAATGTTATACTAGCAAGTTCAAAAAATAATGTTGTTATTCCAGATGCCCTTTTGACCTCCACAAAAGCCATACATAGTTAGATTAAACCAACATCTTGAGATATAACTTTAACAAGATTTGAAGACTTTGACCCCTGGTGACCTGAAATGACCTTTGACCTCTGCCAAAAAAGAAAAAGGGCACATCTCCTGACTAAAACACATCTACATACCAAATGTGAAATCTATCCAAGTTTCCTATCTTGAGATATCGTGTTAACGAGATTTTCAGACTTTGGCCCACAGTGACCCCAGATGATCTTTTACCTCCGCAAAAAACAATAGGGACCATCTCCTGACTAAAACCCATCAACATACCAAATATGAAATCTACCTAAGCTTCCTATCTTGAGATATTGTGTTAACAAGATTTTCAGACTTTGACCCCCAGTGACCCCAGATGACCTTTGACCTCCGCAAAAAACAATAGGGACCATCTCCTGAATAAAACGCATCAACATACCAAATATGAAATCCAACCAAGCTTCCTATCTTGAGATATCGTGTTAACGAGGTTTTCAGACTTTGACCCCCAGTGACCCCAGATGACCTTTGACCTCCGCAAAAAACAATAGGGACCATCTCCTGACCATAATGCATCAACATACCAAATATGAAATCTATCTAAGCTTCCTATCTTGAGATATTGTGGTAACAAGATTTTCAGACTTTGACCCCCAGTGACCCCAGATGACCTTTGACCTCCGCAAAAAACAATAGGGACCATCTCCTGACTAAAACGCATCAACATACCAAATATGAAATCCAACCAAGCTTCCTATCTTGAGATATCGTGTTAACGAGATTTTAAGACTTTGACCCCCAGTGACCCCAGATGACCTTTGACCTCCGCAAAAAACAATAGGGACCATCTCCTGACTAAAACGCATCAACATACCAAATATGAAATCCAACCAAGCTTCCTATCTTGAGATATCGTGTTAACGAGATTTTAAGACTTTGGCCCACAGTGACCCCAGATGACATTTGACCTCCGCAAAAAAACAATAGGGACCATCTCCTGACTGAAATGCATCAACATACCAAATATGAAATCCAACCAAGCTTCCTATCTTGAGATATCGTGTTAACGAGATTTTCAGACTTTGGCCCACAGTGACCCCAGATGATCTTGTACCTCCGCAAAAAACAATAGGGACCATCTCCTGACTAAAACCCATCAACATACCAAATATGAAATCTACCTAAGCTTCCTATCTTGAGATATTGTGTTAACAAGATTTTCAGACTTTGACCCCCAGTGACCCCAGATGACCTTTGACCTCCGCAAAAAACAATAGGGACCATCTCCTGAATAAAACGCATCAACATACCAAATATGAAATCCAACCAAGCTTCCTATCTTGAGATATCGGGTTAACGAGGTTTTCAGACTTTGACCCCCAGTGACCCCAGATGACCTTTGACCTCCGCAAAAAACAATTGGGACCATCTCCTGACCATAATGCATCAACATACCAAATATGAAATCTATCTAAGCTTCCTATCTTGAGATATTGTGGTAACAAGATTTTCAGACTTTGACCCCCAGTGACCCCAGATGACCTTTGACCTCCGCAAAAAACAATAGGGACCATCTCCTGACTAAAACGCATCAACATACCAAATATGAAATCCAACCAAGCTTCCTATCTTGAGATATCGTGTTAACGAGATTTTAAGACTTTGACCCCCAGTGACCCCAGATGACCTTTGACCTCCGCCAAAACAATAGGGACCATCTCCTGACTATAACGCAATCAACATACCAAATATGAAATCCAACCAAGCTTCCTATCTTGAGATATCGTGTTAACGAGATTTTCAGACTTTGACCCCCAGTGACCCCAGATGACCTTTGACCTCCGCAAAAAACAATAGGGACCATCTCCTGACTGAAATGCATCAACATACCAAATATGAAATCCAACCAAGCTTCCCATCTTGAGATATCGTGTTAACGAGATTTTCAGACTTTGACCCCCAGTGACCCCAGATGACCTTTGACCTCCGCAAAAAACAATAGGGACCATCTCCTGACTAAAACGCATCAACATACCAAATATGAAATCCAACCAAGCTTCCTATCTTGAGATATCGTGTTAACGAGATTTTAAGACTTTGACCCCCAGTGACCCCAGATGACCTTTGACCTCCGCAAAAAACAATAGGGACCATCTCCTGACTAAAACACATCAACATACCAAATATGAAATCCAACCAAGCTTCCTATCTTGAGATATCGTGTTAACGAGATTTTCAGACTTTGACCCCCTGTGACCCCAGATGACCTTTGACCTATGCCAAAAACAATAGGGTTCTTCCTCTCAATATGGCGCATCTATGTACCAAGTTTGAAAACTGTCGGACATTCCTATCTTTAGATATCGTGTTAACGAGCAAAGTGTCACAAACACACACACACACATACATCCACACATACACACACACACACGCACATACACACATACATACACACACACGCCATCATGAATGCATAGGTTTCTCTTTCATCGAAACCAAAAACTGCACACAAGTTTGGAACATATGGCTATACAGTACTCAAGAAACAAATTCAAAAGGTTCAATTTCTGATACACTATGTAGCTATTATCAACTTGAAAATTGAAGTAAAGTATTTACTTGAGATTTATTATGTTCTTGCCCATTTTCTGTGATATGATACATTCTCAATTTTTTGTGTAAAGCCAACACACTGTTAAGTGCAGTTGTAGTACAATGTAATTAGTAACAAACTGGATATTAAACCACTTCACCAAGAACTAGTAAGGAAAATTCGACTGTCACCATCAGCATGGTATGGTACGTCATTAAATTTGGATACACCAGGACAAAACTTGGAAATGCCAACACAATAATTAATTTCAACTTTTGCACCAGACAGACAGGAATTGCATAGCTATATCAACATAAGTGTCAAACTAAACCATACCCACCATCTAAGTTCTGACAGTTGCTTGTGGTTTTGAAATTAACAGCCAAACACTAAGATTACAAAAAAAAAATAATAACAAAACCAAACTATCTATACAAGCTAAAATTTTATATGGAAGTCCCATCTTATCAGTTGCTTTCAATCATTCCTAAAGATCAGCTTTATGATACAGTGTTCTTGATGGCAGCTTAATGGACCATTCCCGACACAAAATGAGATTTCCCACTAGGGGGAAGTTTCATCTAGATCTTTGATTACTCCTACTGAAAGAAGATCTCCATTCAATTCTTGGTTTGATAAAAGCCACTTCTTGCAAGTTCTTAATCTGGAAATGAGGAAACCGCAAGCTGTAGGTGTCAAATGAGATTCTTGTAGTAGCTTTAAGAACCAAGGTATTGTGGGTAAATTATATTCCTTCGAGTATAAGAGCAACGCTTTACAAGATAAAGAGATCAAAGGAATTCAAGACAACAAACTGATGTTCTGACAACCAAAGTTTGCAAACTGACAAGTAGAGAGAAGATACATCTGCAAAGTTGTGTGAAATGTATAGTGTAAAGTTTTATCAATGCACTCATGTACACGTATAGCATTTCAATGTCTCTTAGTTTTGTAGCCATATATATGTCGATGACCTGGAAGCCTTCTCTTTTGAAACCATATTCACAATGGACAGTTTATTCTTTATGAGCACTGTGATACATTCTAGGCTTTCCAATCTCAATATAAAAAGAAGACTTTAAGGTCATAACAGGATTTGGTATGTTAGAGGGGTACTTATTCTGAGCATTTGAGTGAAATTGCATTGAAATCCGATGTGTGGTTCCCAAGATATGAGCTTGATAAGTTTACACATTTTCAACAAAAAGTGAACTTGAAGCAAGCACATATGACATCACATCCCCACATTAATGGGCAGTCTTTTGTTTTTCTTTAAACTTTATACTGGATTTTCTCCACAACAATCCCATATTATTAAAATGTGATTGCATATTAAAGTGGCATGAGAATTTCACAAACTTTGCATCCCCCATGGGGAGATCATACTCCTATTACCTCCAAGGTTAACACAACAGTCTGATAAAAAAGGAAATGCATTCCTTGTCAATCTGAGGAAGTGATGTAAGCTTTGCTGTCCTCAAACTCACTTTTGAACACAAATCTACTGACTTCATTTACTGATTTCTCAAGAAATACATGTCCGATTTGAATGAAACTTCCACCACACTATGTAGATTTTGTTCCTCTTTCATATATGAAAATTTAATTTTTGCTTTAACTTCCCCTTTAAGCTTGAACACAGCAAGCTCCATGCTAGACAATGATACCAGTCATAGGATGTATACCACATACCTACTGATCTTTTCATTTCCATAAAACTTATTAACAGCACCTTTTTTACAAATTCACATCAAATGACTGATTAATCCAGTAAGAAATTAAACTAGTACTGCAAAAAAATCCACTTCAAAACAACAAACAATGTGCTTTCTTCAGTCAGTCTCATACCTTCAAACTTTGGGAGGCTGTTCACATACTGTACTCATCCACTCAAATACACACACTGAGGTGTTATATACTGTATGTCAAAAAACAGTAAATTGTCCTTCATTCTGATGCAAAATCATGTGAACAGGGAAATACATAATTCTTTAGTATTGCACCAAACTGGCATACAAAAGACGTAGACATCTTCATTTTTTAATGCTCAAAAGAAAATATTGCATTTAAAATGTACCACCATGCATAACAGCATTTCCAGCTCTAGTCATTATGAAACAGTTTGGCTAGTAACAGTAGTCAGATGGAAAACTTACTGCCAAGTTTCCAACCTATTGGTTTAAGTCAAGCCGGTCACAGCCTTTTTCCAGTTGTGGCTCACTGGCTTGTTTTCCTTTCTCCATTGCTTTATGCGGAGCATCAGGCACAACGGCAGTAGGTTCCATTTTTAGAGTCTTTGGTATGACTCGACCTGGGGATCGAACCCAGGCCTTCTGCGTGAGAGGAACAGTTTGACACCAACAATAAACTTGCTTCATCTTCTCAAATAATTGTGCATTAGCAGAGTTATGGAACTTGCATCACTTGAAATTTTGTATGACTACTAATTGATGATAAAATGTACATCAGATAAATGTTGTTTCCTCTCTCTGTAGCCATCACTAACATGGATCTCAAACAGATTTCACAGACTATGTAACACACTGTATCCTAAAATGATTTTTCAAGGTCTTTGCTCTCTAATTTTGATTCATGAATTACAAGGTTACCACTTTCAACCAGAGCAGTGATGCTGCAGAATCTCAATACTTTGTGAATATTATGGAGACAAAGTTTTTATATTGTTGCTGATAATATCTGATATAAATGCAGTCCTCCCTTTGTACATCAGGATAATGTTTGTGGTGTGGTTGTTCAAATTTATTTACATTGAAAGATTATGCATCTGCAGTAGAGTTTCTATTTCTATGCAAAAAGAACAATGTTTACAATGATATTGTTTCAATAACAGATGTAAATAATAACTGTGTACCAAACTGAAACTTAATAAAGCAGAAATAATTAAACAGCTAGATGAAGATAAATAAGTCCAATAGTCCAATGAAATTTATCTTCCTTCTGTTTCTGTATTTCACACTTGTTTCTTTAAAATCACTTCCCAAATGCTATTTCCACAGTCTCTTTCAAATATTTTGGTAAAGATCACAACTTCTGAAGATGAGAGCTATTTCTCTGCTGATATCTCCTTCAGACCTTTTGTATTATACCCTTTGAATAGTAATTGGGTAGGAATATCACCCAATACAAAGATCCCTAAATGCACTTCAATAAACTATGTGAGTTAGATTTGTTCATCACAAGGTAAAGACACTTTCATCCTGCCTCCTGGACACATTTTGTACAACAAACTCATTTAAACTGTAAATAAGCTTATTCCTCTAAAGATAATTACTAGGCAATATCTGCTTAATACCAAACAGAGCCTTCAATTATTGTCAGACTAGACAAGATTATCTTACAGTTGCTTCATGCTTGATTAAGCTGAGGTAAGAAACCAATACTGTGGTCTCGCATACCCCACCCTCGAGGTAACACCGTGTTACCTCACCCTCCAGTAACATGGGAACGCAGGTTAACGCAGGGTTGGTGTTTAAATTTTGATCCACCTCAAATCTCAGGGTAAAACGATTTTAAACACCGTGTTTGTTTTAATCAAGCAAGGTCACAGGTATTTATGGCACTGATGACAGGTATTTTCTAATATTTTACAGTCATTTATTTGACCTCATTACTATGGTAACACTACCCAATCAACGAAACACAGGTAAGTGAGAACAGAGACTGGAAAACACATGGTTAACCTGCGGTTTTGCCTGATTGTAAACACGAGGTAACACTGAGTGTCGTGGGGTATGTGAGATCAAGCCTCTGGAGTCTGAAAGTTTAACCAAGTGAGGTCCTTCTTTTGGTACAACCTCCTTGGTTTAGCAATGTAAACAGAAGACATCTATGCCTAGCAACCAAAGTGCAGTGTGTAAAGAAATGAAGTTTCCTTGTCATCTGAAAAGAGTTTTGTCAGGAATCTTTTTTACCCTGAAAAAATGTAACTCTTTCCACCCCAACTCAAAGAGCATGCTCTCAAAGACAATGTTCACAAATCAAGGCACTTTCTGCTTCTTGAAAGAGGATATGACATGACCAAAGTAAGTTTCTCAGTAAATATTCTTTGGGTACACCTTGACATAAAGCAAATGTTTTCCATATGACGTCCATCAACACAGGAACATGACAATATGAATTCCCAATTACAGGCCAGACTCAGCCCATTTGAAATCCGAAAGTGAAAAAAACGCGAGCAACTGCAAGGTTACTGTAACAACACTAGGGCTGCCACGATAACCATTTTTCATTTATCGATATCGTCAGTATTTCCGCGACAATATCGCGATATCGCGCATTAAGTCTTAACATTTTCCATCAACGCCAAGGAATTAGCAAAAAAGTTGTTTATTGCATGCAGCCACTACTGACATACCAAAAGTGAGGGGAGATTGATTATGCGTGCATGTAGCAATATTGATTGTGCAGAAGAACTCTTCACAAGTCTGGAACGTATGTGAGCTGTTACAATATTCATTGTATGCATTTTGAAACAGCTTCCGATTTTATATCATGTTTTCTTGTGGTGGGTTAAGTGCAGTTTTTCATTTTTTGTGACATCATAAATTATGATCATTTCAGGTTACTGACTTAAGACAATAAAAAAAGGGGGGATTTCACAGTGGTTTAGTCATTTATTTGATTTGTTGCGATATCACATCTTGACAAAACATTGGTCGATATCGTGGGGGCAAAACCGTATCGACGATATCGCGATATCGCAATATCGTGGCAGCCCTAAACAACACTGTGTACCAGGGAACTCACAATCAAGTCATGTGCATGGTAATGCATGTTAATGAGTACATCATTGCAAACACCAGTGCTACAATAGCAGTGAGCATGACAGTGACTCTGTTGTGAAATGCGTTGTTGTGTGGCAACTGCTTGATAATCAAATAGCACCTTCACCCAAGAGTTCCTAGAGTTTTAAACACCCTTGTTATGGGTTGTCCGTATATGTTCATAGCTGTTCTGTACAGCCCCTGGACCGCATCTTTCTTGTACAAAAACAGAACAGTGTTTACGTGCTTGCATATGCATGCGAACATATTGATAAATGATATGTCCCGAATCCCCAACATGGTCAGCGCCTTGTGCTCTGTAGGCCTTTGTTGGATGAGTTTTGTGATGAAATCCTTTTCTTAAAATTGCCTAGATAAAATAACTTCATCAAGTGTCACATTAGTTCCTCATCTAGCAGTAGGTTCTTAAATAGGGCAGGGTTTATGCAGCCAATTGAGTCATAAAAGTCAGGTGACCTGTTGCAGCATTTTTCGAAATTGGATTTTAAACCTTTTTCTTCAAATGTCATTTATGCCAAGTTGTACTGGTTTTAACTGTGGTGTGAAATGATATCTGTAAAAGACTGTATCGAATCTTGCAATAGATAAAAGTTACAGTATTGTAGCCGTGTCATGCCCACTTAAAAGATATATTTAAACCTCTGGCGTGTGTGACAGTATCTCAATACTGTACATCTTATGTATTGAGATAAAAATGGAACCTACTACCATTGTGCTTGGTGCTAAGCATAAACAATGGAATGGGTCAAAACGAGCCAATAAGCCACACCTGGGAAAAAGTTTGGCTCCACTTAAACTAATCAAAACTTTAGAAACTGAGCCTAAAACTCCATCTCATTAAAGTCACTAACTACAACCTTACCTCCTTTTTAAGAGCGCCACTTGGACAATCTTTCATGAAATCTCTGTGCCTGAAAAGATAAAAGCATATTCATTTGAAATTATAGAAAAAAACTTCATAGCATTTTAATTTCCTTGTACACAAACTTTTAATCAGTAGCAGCAAACTACCTGCAAAAGTTTGTTTCCATAGGCTTGGGCAGAGACTCCCCAAGCGATTTTAAGCATTTCGTAAAGAATTGAATACGGAAATTTTGTTTCAAGTTGTTGTTGCTTGTTCTTGCATAATACAAATGGTGAATAGAACATGTATACTGTCCTCTGCTACTTCTCTTCATGTAGTTAATCGCACCAGAGTATGGATTCAGCTTTTGCCCTGAAACAGGACTTTGACAACCTTGTATCTGTTTCACAATTATTGTGTGACATCATCTGACACTTAATCACTGATTGACTGATTGATTCATTCATTGGTTAATTGATTGAATGATCCATGTAGCCGCATTTCAATGATTATTTTGGTCATTTATTCCATTGTCCTTAACTTGTACAAATGCATTGTTGGCTGTCATGCAGGTTTCTTTCCTGGACACTGGATGAACCATTGGGTGCACAATCAGGGAATAATTAGAGTTAGCATTCAAAATTTGCATCTAGCAATTTTGCTGTTTCTGGGCTCCTCTGGCACAAAATCATTAAAAACCCATACTTTTGAAGTAATAAATGTGCCACACAATTTTGAATTTTAATACTGTAGTATTTTGTCCCCTTTGCATAGCAAAATGGGATGTGACACCAGAAAAGTTATTCTCTGAATATAAGTGTTAACCTTGCAATCCGCAGAACCACTGTATGGATGACTACAGTACAGTATACTCATGGATTGCATAGCATTTTACTGTACTGTATCACACAATCGTAGTCAAACTGTAATCCACCAACAGACAAAAAGAGCTGCATGGAGGGAGAGTACTTAACAAGTATTCCCAAAAAGGCACAGGCCCAGGGACAACAAGCTTTCCCTGAAGGGCACAGGTCCACGGGATTGTAAGGGTTTAGAAAGGAGGCCCAGCACATAAATTGGGGCAAGGTCATCAAAGCTAGAATGTCTGCCCAATATCTTCAAATGACAATGAATGTGCAAAGTGTGCACAAAGCGCAAGTATGGAAACATGACTTTTCAGCTTGTCTTTCTATTTAATACATAATTTATACAGTACAGGTGTTTATGATCTAAAGTTCTGCTGTTTTAGTCATCGTTTGTCCCATGCTTGTATTACCAAGCCTAGCAGACACTTCACAATTACAGTACAGCATATTTGCAGTACCTGTATGTATGGATTTCATTGTTCACAACCTGATCATTTTGACTTTTCTAATTGATATTAATGACTATTATAGTTCTTTTTTTAAAATAGAGTACATTTAATTATGTAATAATCTGTAATATCATTTGTGTACTGTAATGTACCAGGTTTTCAGTTTCCTAACCATACAGTACCATCTTCACCCTAGAACCACAGACCAAAATCAACCCTCTACTGCCCTATGCCCAACTTCTGCTTAAGGAGGAGGTCACAAGGCCTAGAGTACACATGTGTCACAGGAAACTCAAAATTGTATGTAGCAAAAGTTACCCAAAAATCAGACCACAGCAGGGCAAGCTCTAGGCAGTTGTTTACACTCACATGGTTAAGAGTCTGCGGATTATAATTTGGGGTGTGTTGTTTCTGCCTTCCCCTAAACCTCGATACAAGAAAAGATGCCTTGATTGAGTGCAGCAACTGGAAGGATAAATGGGTTTCTAAACAAAAGCTTAGAAATATTTTAAACTTTTGGCACACTTTTCCCATTTGTCCCACTGCATGGGAATCATATATCTCAGATTCTGAAGTATAAAAAAAAACATTCCTTCTACATCTGTATTAAAGCAGCTCATTGAGTTGGTTCATGAAATTCAACATTTTTTTTCAAACCTGTTCCCCACATAGGGCCTACTGGGCAATCAGACAAATGGTCAAACTTAAACAATCCCAGTATCCTACAGACAAATAAATCAGTTATGAGCCAGTACCTAATTATCAGTGGTTCAATTCAGTTTTAAAAAATGCACAAAAGCGTTACAAGTCAGGACACCACAAAATTCAAAATTTAAACTTTTTGCCGTAACTTTTGGACAGGGAACTCGACTCATTATGCTAACTATAAGCCTCAAGTCATGTGGTAGTGTCCCCTTGAGGAGAGAATGCAGTCACCCCACTTAAACTGGTGTAGTAGACTATCCTGTTTCACGATTGGCTGTTGAGAGTCATGTGACGCTATTTTCCTCCTAAAATGTGAAATTTACTAAAAGTAAATGCTTGGTTTACCTTAAATATATACAGAATTGAAGTCCTACAATAGTCAGAAAGATACTTTGAAGAGAAATAAGATGAAAACTGTGACATTAAGCTCTAGTTTCAAAATAAGATTGGGGCGACTGCTCTTGCCCTTTAAAACTCTCATGACGCTATCCATATATATCAACTCAATGAGCCCCTTTCATTTGACATGTTCACAATAAAGCAAATGAACTCACCATTGCTGTAGTTCTTTCTTGTCAACTGAAAGAGCACAAAACAAAAATATTAATACAATGTGATAACTATAATTCCAAACGTTTAAAGGCAGCCTCTTATTTAAAAACTGCATGTACTGTACACTACAGTATTCTCAAAGCAAGTCTGCAAGAGGCTCCATATTGTGGCCTCCTGTAGACCTGTACAAAATGCTAGACCTTGTTATGTACCCTTCAACAATTCTAACAAATCTACTTTGCAAATATTTACTCTTGAATAGTAGCAACAAAATACCTTCATGTACAATCATTATTGAAGAAAATCCCCTTGCTAAGTATAACTGGAGAAGAACTAGAAGTACTCTATAAAGCTTTAAGTTTGAAGTTTCTACTATTCACTCCACAAATTATTGGAGAGTGGAATCATATGAAGTCTGTTGCTTCTTCTTTCATAAATCTTTTTAAAAATAGCTATAGACCTAACAAAGGATTGTGGGATAGAATGTAGTTGTGTGTTGTTCTTTTATCATTGTAAAATGCCAGCTGCAAGAAAGTACACCAAAAGTTACTGTATCCCACAATTCTTTGTAAGTGCTATTTGGAAAAGGTTCAATACAGTACCAGCAATGGGTACAAGAATTAGGAATGTAGACACTTCCATTATTAAACAGACGATTTGAAAAAAGGTTATGGGCTGGTAATGTTATCAATTTTCTATTTATAAAGAGTCCTTAAGGGAGAGATTATCCTTCCTGATGGCTCCTCAACAAAATTAAACTACAGTAAAATAGAGAAGCCATACTTCAAGGATACTGTAAGTTTCCTTTTTTAACAACTGTTCCTTAAAAAGTAAAAAAAAAGAAAAAGTGAAAACAAAGATGCAACAAACTCAGTGCAAAACTTCGCTGCAATCAATTTCAAAAATAAATTTCACCTGCATATATAATCTTTATCACGACACAGCGCTGCTACCCAATACATGCTTGCCATAAACAGAAACTCACAATTCATTGTAAGAATGCAAACGGTCAGACTAAATAATACCAAACTTACAGTCAAAGGATTGAATAAAAGCATGTAGCACTTTTCAGGGGTCAATTTTAAAACAGATCTGAACTTGCTTTTAAGATAAATTTCCAAAATTTATGACCAGGGTTCCATTTCTGTGGTTATCTGTTCAAGGACAAGAAAAATTCCATCTGGAAAACCAAAAGTTTAATCCTATTTTTTGTGAATCAAAAAGTAGCTTGCTTTTATTTGCTTGAAGACTTAACTGCTGACTAACTTTTCCAAGTCTTTTCATTATACCAAATTTCAGATGTCTGTGTTTGGGTCTCTCAAACATCACATTTTTTATTTGTCAAGACCACTACATGAACACATGAACACACTGTTTTGGACAGCCAAATTTCCTTCCGCACAAGAAAAAGTAGTGAAATGTTTGTCCAAAGGACAATCAAAAATTTTTCTGAAAATAAAGGCCTGAAGACAAACAAATGAACTAGAGTATTTTTCAAATGAGAAGTAACATCAGAAGGAATCAGATTGCACCACTGGTAAGTTACAACAAAAAATTATAAACATCCTACATTTTTTCTTGAAACCTCCAACAGAAAATAATGTTCCACGGACAAAAATTAACCTGTCAAAATAAAAAATTTGTTTGATAAGGATATTGCAGCTTTTAAAGGGGCTCATTGAGTTGATATAGATAACTAGTGAAGGGTCACCACAACATGACAACGCTTATAGATAGCAAAATAAGTCAAGTTTCATATCCAATAGTTACTGGAGAAGCTAAAATTTTGAATTTTGTAATGTCCAGACTTGTAAAGATTCGTGCACAATTTGAAAAAGTGTCTGGTCACAAATTTTTGAAAACTGAATTGAACCATTAAGTACTCACTCAGAATGCAGTTATCTGTATGTAGGACATGGGGATTGTCTAAGATTGACCATTTGTCATTGGTATGTAAAGAAAACTGAGCGGGTTTGGAAAAAATTGTGGAATTTCCCGAACCAACTCAATGAGCCACTTTAAGGCAATAAGTAACTGTTTCTCAACTTACAATAGGTGCATTCCTGCAGGTCTCTGACATCAGCAGCTGATAGTTTACTTGAGTTTTTTCCCATCATGAATATCAAAACTGAAGAAGAGCAGTTTGGAGGAATCCAAACATTCTCCAAGGCATCAGATATTCAAAGTTAACCAAAGAAAAATGGGAATGAGTTATGTTTTGGTTTTTGTTTTAAAACCCTCTGTCCTCAGTAAAGTTCCATCTTATTTTGGGATCCATCACCAAATAGATATAACAAATGTTAAATGGTTCACATAGAAGAAGCTCGCAGAAACTTGCCACCCAGATCTGGCTTGTTTTGTTGTTATCATGTACAGCACCTTCATAAAAGTTTGGTAAAGCTTTCCTTTCCACATTCGCTAGACTGTGAGAAACACTGTCACTTTGCTACCTGTGAACATAAAAAGGAGATGAAAGTATACAATCAGAAATAAATCCCTCTCCAAATACAGTTCTTGCTTTTAAGGGTATTGTGAACAAGATATTTATCTTGTTGTCTACACTGAAACCATACAAACTGGATGAATACAATGCAACTTGGCATTTACTGTACATCATTGAGTAATCAGGACTTGTTATAATGATATTAATCCCATCAATATGCTGTTTAAGTCCTACCATGTTACAGTACTACCATATTTCCCACAGTTAATGGTACTAATTACAGACCAAGTCTAAAGTTTCTTTTTTCAATTTTCCTTAAACTGAGAGGACAGACTAGTAGAAGTACATAAGGTACCATTGTTCACTCATTAGTTTTGATCAATCAATCCAAGGCTCAAGGGTACAGTAATAGAATTCTCATTTATTCTCATTTGTGTAGGTAATATTCTCATAAATCTCATTTGGTACCAGAGTGATTGAAGGGATTTGTTAAAGACAAATTCATTATATTCAAAGTAATGCTTTGCAGAAACACTTTCTCTTTACTGAAGTGAAAACTGCATCACAATGGCATATAAAACAGTCAGAAGATAGTCATTTGTTAAGTACAGTTGTGCAGTTTTTCAGAAGATGATGAGCATCACAGGGCTACGTAATCCCCTCACTCCAAACTACAACTTTTATGGCAATCCACAGAAATTCTAAACTGGCACAGCTCTTTGACTGGCAGCTAGTTCGAAAGTGCTGAATACTAAAGCACATAACCCATTACCTAGCATGTATTGTACTGAGAGTATTTTGATTACACATTTGGGGTTTTGTTATACTCACCCTGAAGCAATTTTACTGACATTGTGTCTGGATAAAGATTAATTTTAGATAGTTTGAGGGGGGGCGGGTTAAGTTAGTACTTAGTAGGTTAAGAGAATTGTTTACATTGTTCACAATGCACTCATTTGATATGAGTTCAAGGATTGCTCATGTAATGGGCAAAAAAATCAACCAACATGACCGGCATGTTCATTTTGTAGACATGCAAAGTTGTTAATAAGAGAAGACCAGCAGGTTAATGGCTTTCACATTTGTGGTAATAGGCCTACAGTACTGGCATAAGTTGGTATAACATAACATAACATAACAGGTTGAAGGGCAAAGGAGGGCCAAGGCCCCATAAGATGCCCTGAAGACCAAGCCCTAATCAAAAGTCTAACCACCAAAGCTTGACTACAGCCCCAAACAATCAGATTCTACCACAGTCATGGAAAAACCTGTCAATGTTAACCTTAAAGCAGTGAACTGAGGGGGAGTTTACTACCCAATCTGGTAGACAATTCCACTCGTTGACAACTCTATGGGAGAAACTAAACTTCCTAATGTCAAGCCTTGCAAAAGGCTTTTCAAGCTTTTTACAATGCCCACGCACCCGAGAATTACCTTGAACCCTTAAATAACTACAAGTCAGAAGGGGATTCCTTTCACAAAGGAACTTGAAAACCTGGAGCATGTCTCCCCTAATCCTTCTCAGCTCCAAGGTGGTAAGCCCAAGATGTTTAAGCCTAGCATGATAAGGCAAATTTCTCACCTCAGGAATGAGGCGAGTGGCTCTACTACATAAAAAAATGGCATGCTTCTGGCTTCATCTGACTACTGCTGGCAATGGATTTAAGCTTGCAGGGCTCAAAATTAACAGTTGTCTGCTTGCCCCAGGCAAGTGAGTTTTGCTGGAGACAAGCAAAATTTGTCCTGCAGTAGTTGCCATGGGACAACACTTTATCCTTGCACTTGTTTACTGTACACACAGTTTCATGTCAGTCTTTGAAAACTTGTGTTCATGAGAAAAATTCTACTACCCACCAGGATCCTATTCAAATGCACATTTATGAAACTCTTTCACTGACTATTTTACAACATACGACTAGACTGTGAGTTTGCATGATTTGCAAAGAAATCTTACTGTGTGCTAATAATATTTTATGGTTGGCAACCTAAAGATTAGACCCTGGACAACCAAATTTTTTAACTAAGTGGTTGTACCTGGTATCACTGGTTTTTTTACCCTACTGTAATTTTGAAACCGCCCAGTGGTATCCCCATACATTTGAACTTTTCCTTTTCCTTCATTTTAAATTCCATAAATGATGTGAGTGAGAAGGAAAACTTTGACAGCTGTGCAGGCTATTTTTTTCTGTCTGCAACAAAAGTCACAAGCAAACTAATGAGGTAAGCTTGAAAAAAGTCCTATACAGGTAAAATTTTTAGTATAAATTAGAAGGGATACAAGTGCACCAACTTATGTCCAAGAATATGTTGAATGTTCTTGAGTGCTTTTCTTCAGCATACACTGTGATTGACAAAATCATTAGAGATTTGCTTTGAGGGTAAGAGTACTTTGACATAATGCACATGGTTTCTGGTTTCATCTGTTGAGGGTTCAACATGTAATCATCTGTGGTAATTGCTGATGTAGGTCAATGATTGCAGACCTCCATCTGTTTAAATTATGAGTATGATACATGCTGTATTTTAAAACAAATGTAATACAATTTTGAAAAAAAAAAGTTACAAAAAGTAAAAAAAAAAAAAAAAAAGCAATATTTTTTTCACAGCTTGAATGGAAGAAAGTGAAAACAGTGCATGTGATGCATTTTTGGCTAAGCCGTGGACTTCCTATACATGGAAAGAGCATACTGCACAGCCGATTGCAGTTACCGTACATGTGAGAAAAAGCGCACCAAGGTGGCTGTTTGCTATGGTTTTGTGTTAAAGTTTGGACTTGCTTAAACAAATCAACATATTTTGCAAGAAAGTTAAAATTATTTTGAAATAATCCAAGATAGGTCAAAATCACTTTAGGTAATATAGGGCTATGGTATTGTTAGCCATTCAAGTTTAACTTTTGTTTAAAATATTACAGATCAGTCTTTGAATCATACAAATTATAGCTTCATGGCAGCCATCTTGGGGTGCCTTTTTTGTCTCAGTCAGTTGGGAAAATCTACGTTTAAAACATACCCTTTACATGCTCTGTCCATGCATATGCGGTGCACAGAATGGGTCTCAAAGACACCGTAACAAGTTTCAAAAACCTAATTTGGAATAAAACGCCCGCTTTTTAAATACGCTACAAGCACAAGTACTTTTATTGCGCACACTTACGAAATCCGGTTATGAGCAGCGCATAGACGCGCTGCCGCAACCAGATAATGATTGGATAAAGTTAGTGCATGATCGTGCGCATCCTTAACAAATCAAAAATGTGTGTGTTTATGAAAGCCTGAGCAAGCACTCAAGAGCGTGTTCTTTTTTGTCATAGCTTACACACAAGTTACGTGCAGTTGTTGTTTTCTCGTCTAAATATTAATATGCGCTGCGTGTATTTTGATCTTGTAAGTAGCTGTGTACATTTTCATACTCAATGTGAAATACTGTACACTTGGCGTTTTGGATATTTAGCCTAGAATTTTGTAGTTCGAGGTCTCACACCCGAAGGTAAAGTGCCACTATATATTCCAGTCTATATTACCTAAGGTAGACTACTTAAGCCTTCATTCGCAATCGACAACCAGGATTTCGAAGTTAATTCTGTTGCTAAGGTAAGGTTTAGTTAACTTGCTTTACATTCACACACTCTGCGTTGTAACAAGTCAAACGCAGACAGTGGTTAACAGTGTCTATGTCTTTATAAGTGAGGTGGCTCAGTAGGCAACTTGATACCTTTTACCTTCGCTTTATGACTCTGAAAGTTGAAAATAAATCTCAAATATTGGCGACATGCTACTAATTTGTGACACCAACTTTTGCATAGTTGAACTCAACGTAAAATGATGTTCTAAAAGCAAAAAAAGTATTGCTTTTCCTTTACTCTTCGAGAATTGTGAGGGAAAATACACCTCTTCTGAAGTTTCAAAAATCTCCAAAATGTTGTCGTCACAGTGCAACGACTGACCGTCGGAGACTAAACCATTTTGTACCTTGCTCTTGCTTTCAAATCTGCCGAAATTTTGTACAGGGCATGTATTAGACCTTGGCCTCTAGTTAATAAATACCCTTAGTGTCCATGTATGTAGAAAGTCTGTGAGCCAAGCTCAATGCATTGAATGCCTGGATATATGCACAAGCAACACTTTATACCAAATTTAAACAAACATGCTTAAGTTCATTGTCTAATGTTTACATACTTTGTTGACAACTGCAGGCACTAGGCCTAAGTGGTCTTTCTTTTTTAAGTTTTGCTCACAGCTGATTTGTTTTAGAAGGTCCACTCACAATCCTTCTGTTAGCTTATTGTGTCTTAACAGGAACAGACATGATACTGAGTTAGTCTAGGCCTTGTCTAATTTATTAACTCTGGAATAAAACATCTTCACAACTGATAATAAGTGCTTGTGTTAGTGTTACTGTTGACAACAATTATAAGTTCTGATGGTAGTGTTACCTGTTAGTGTTAGTTTAACCACAAACAAACTGGAAAGATAGGCCAAACTTAACTTAACGTTAGTCACAAACACCACAAATTATCCTTTGGCCTGGCTGCAACTATACGTATTATATTTAATGACTTCATAAAGTTACTTACGCCTACTTTTCATTCGTATGAATCATGCAAAAAATTGTTACAACGAACGTTTTAAAAATAGGCTTAGGCTAAATATATCCCATTTCATAATGCCGAGTAAAGGCTAACTGTAAAAGTATTGTGTTCAGCACTAGTTTTTCACTGCGTTGTACGTGCAGTACACACCATACAATGCAAGGAATGTCTCAAGTTACCAAGTTGTCCTCGTAGTTGTTATCCTGAAATGCCATCAGAGCAGTCGACGACTTTAGGTCATCCTCAACAACGAAGGGAACAGCAGTCAAAACCAACACTAAGACTGACCTAAAAATACTAAAAAGGATATCACTGTATGGTTTTCCGTCAAAATGTTGGCCAATGCGATCTAATTTTACAGCAGACTCTAGTTTTGTGGACAACAAATGACGTTTATGTTTTGCAAGTCGTTCTGAGTAGATCTGACAGTCTGTCATGTCAAATCTTAAACATGGTGGCGGCGCCCTAACTTTTGGAGCTTTTAGTCAATAAAAGACTTGCTACATGTCGTCTCTCACAAGAACAACAGACCTGTAAAAGTAAAATACCTGAATGGCGATTGTCGAAACATTTGTCCAATAATTAGAAAAACCAAGTTTTTCGATCGAAAAACCAAGTTTATCGGTCGAAAAACCAAGTTTATCGGTCGAAAAACCAAGATTATCGGTCGAAAAAACAAGTTTATTTGTCGAAAAACCAAGATTATCGGTCGAAAAACCAAGTTTATCGGTCGAAAAACCAAGATTATCGATCAAAACCATGTGTTCCGCCGATAATCTTGTTACTCAAAACTGAGTTTTTCTTCCAAATACTTATTTTGACAATTTCTAATTTTGGACGTCACAATTTGGGGTAATTTACACAAAAAAAATTCATGCTCAAATTCACTTGCCCCCCCCCCCCAACTCTTGATCCAAGTAAAACTACATATGACACACAACTCCAAAACACACGCTCAGTCGTGTGAATACATTTGTTCCTAAAGGTATTAATGCCTAAAACAACCCCAAATCCTACTTAAAACAAAAACCCTAAAAATACACTGTGTCCCCACACACTGTTTACGAATATGTGCTCGGTTCATGAATGAACGCAGATTTTCGATATGCCCCTCCACTTTTGGAAGAAGTCGAGGAAGATCAGCTGAGGCTTTAGGAAAATTACTCGGTAGTGAGTCTGACCGAGTTTGACAGAACCTCAGAAGACTAGGGCCCGGCCTTACCGGCCTTCATATGTGTCGTATGCTTTAAGATGTTTCAAAAATAGCTGAGCATAATTTTGCTTCTCAATCGTTCTAAAATATCAACCATTTCAAAAAGTGAGAGATACTCAGGCTCCATTTAGACCCCTTTCCAAAAAAAACATCAGTTAATGCAATCAAAACCTCCCTCTTATAGCAATGGCATAGCCAGAGGGGCGGTTGGTCATGCCGGGCCCCAATCACCGGTATGTATTGCCCATACACACGTGAAAGAAGGGCAAATCATTCGTCAACATTTATTACTTGAGTGCATTGGAAGTGACCTCCTGCAGCCCCCTCCTACCCCCAAAAGGCAAAAAAAGTAAAAGGTAAAAATTCTGTTCGATTTTTGACTTATTTTTCTGAATTTGGCAACGGTCGTCAATTGTCTAGCCATGAGAACTTTCCAAGCTAACTGTGCTATAGAAGGAGGCGCCCTTCTTCTTTTTACCGAAGTTTACCACATGTAGTCAGTGGCGGAGCTAGTGATTTCGGTCAGAGGCTGCGAAAATGGTCTACAGGGGCGCTTCCGAGGATTAAATACCCTGAGCCTCTGCAAGATCGAAGCAAACGCTTTTCAGACTTTCCATTTGATTTTCCGCACCTGGCAGAAGCTTAAGTGTAGTCTACTTTTATTTATTATGAATTCGGTATCTAGAGAGCCAAGCAGACCTCTTGTTTTGGCTATTTCTTTAAATATACTTAATTAATGGCTATTTCAGAGTGTTCACTTGATGTAAATTACGTCAATGAATATTCCTTCGTGTACTTATCTTGATTTCCAGATGGAAAAAATGTTCACCTAATGGTGATTAATTTCCATAACTTTTCCCCCTGTAAGATTGCTTGCTGTTTAGATCTAGCAGGTTTAACCTTTATCGTCACAAAGTAGCCCGTTATTTCATTACAATCTTAAATCGAGGCCTGCCAATAACACAAAAAATATATGACTACCTTCATACTAGAATGTGAGAGAGAGGGATAGAAACATGACCTCCGCAGTTAGGGGCAAGTGGGAAACTTGTCATCCCCTGGAAAATAAAAAAAACCCTGAAAAATCGATGAAAACATAAAGAAAAAGACAGAGAAAAATTAACATCAATATTTCTTAGCAGTTCACTCAGTGTTTTCCCTATTTATATGCGGTAAATAAGCTTTAGCAATGTCACTTCCAGCGATCTGAGAGATATTTTTGGCCAAAAATTTTTGCGCTCCACGCCAACTCATGGTGGCTCTTTTCCCCCTAAAAGAATTTAGTTTCCCCCCCCCAAAAAAAAAACAACAAAAAAGTCCTTTCGCGGAGGCCTAAGGATAGAAAATTTAAACATGTTTTAATAGAAAAACTTGCTATAGGGGGTACCAAAATTCTCTATTGGCTCAACTCTTTGATTGGCAGTTAATTCAAACAATGGAGAGTACCAAAGTTTATTACACAGCACGAACTGTACTAAGAGTGCTTCCATTATACACATTTGCTTTTCTATACTCACTCTGAAGAAATGAACTGAGATTGTGTCTGGATGAAGACGGATTTCAGACAATTGTGGGAGGGGCCTAAGTAAGAAGGTTAGGAGAATTGCTACTCTTTGGGGTGAGAGAATCGGGCCATTAATTACGCTAGACAGACAGTGTTTTACTCACAGAAGATACTGCAAAACCAATTCTGAAAAGAACAGACAATAAAAAAGAAGAATTGAGAGGAAAGATAAGAAAAATAAACTAGTAGATAATAGTAACACTCAAGCAAGCAAACTTTCTTGGCAACTTTGCTGACAAGTATGACGGACCATGAAGTAGCCTACAGATACCACTTTGAAAAGTTCTATTTCCAAGGAGTCTTTACCACTGTCCTCATTCACATAAAAGATATGGACCATCAGACTTAATAAAACATACAGTGGGGTAGATATGTTTACCGACGAAACCATTTTCTATACGAAACGGTTCAAACCATGAACGAAATAATAACAAAGTAATATATGGCCACTATTGAAACTTGGTGTTAAAGACATCAAAGGGAAGGCTCGTAATATCATGCACGGAGCTAGTAAAACTAAGATTATTACAATCATTACTGAGCCAACGCAGCAATTGCGTACGCTTGGAATGCTCTTTCAGTTGACATTAAGGGTATGACATGCCAAGGTTCATCGTGCAAAAATCTGCCAAACTCCTTTTTAACACACATGATGTTTCGCATGTTAAGTCTCACTAGAATAGAGTGAGCTGTCCGACGAATTCAGGTACCGTATGCCAAATCGAACATTCATTCTAAAAGATTTATTTGTACCCATTAATGATCATTTTACATCCGTGTTTTGACATGCTGCGATGCGTGTACTATCCGTGGCGGCCCAAAGGGGACGGCATGGGGACCTCCTCCACTTAGCGCATAGCTGATCTCCAATCCTGAACCAAACATGCCTAATATGAGATATGGTTTCTCACCCAGAGATATGCTGAAGTGTCGATGCTTCCAGGACTTCGCCCCGTGGACATCCGGCCCACCAAAACTTCCCCCATCGAATCCACCATGGAATTCAGCGGAATACGCTCTCAGACCTTGAACTGCATCTGCTAAAACAAAGTGTACCTTTTCTGAGACTTAGTTTATCACCTAGATATGTGATAAAGCCTTAGACTAAGCATTAGTTTCGTACTATGGAAAGCAAAATACACCCGGATTCTGAGACTCAATTTTTCAGTCCCCAGAAATATGTTTAAACCTAAGAGCTTTTGGGTGCTTCTCCTCCTGGTCCCCAATGGCGTTTTATCCCTGGACCCCACCATGGACCAAAGGCGGTCCCCTGAGCTCAGTATTCCAAAGTCGTGATTTGCACTTTGTCGATAATATTTTGCCCGAACAGTTTCCTTTGCCCTCCATTTATTTACCACAGACTTTTGAAATAAATTTTGTTTTTTAATTTTTTTAACCTTTACAATTTTCTATTTTTATGTATATTTTCTGTTTCTTTCTTTTTTTCTTTTTTTTTTTATTTACTTAAGTTGAAATTCCAAAAAATTCTGTTGACCTTGTAACCTGTTTCCATGTTTAATTCTCTATTTGTTTTGCACCTGAAAAAATACAACTTTTTTTTATAATTTTTATTGATTTTGCGAAAGCCTCGGGTAAGATAAGCCTGTTGTGAGCTAAACGAGTTTCCCCACCCTTATGTCAATGTTACACAAAATAAATTAATGTTGTATTTATGTATCGGGAGAATATCGTAAGCCAACTGAATACTTTATTATAATAAGAACCGGTTGCGAAGGTCATGTGAGAACATTCCACAATGAAAGATATTTGAGCAACTTATATAAACTAACCCCGACAAAGTTCAAAATAAAGACGCCACCTTTCGATCGCAGAGCAGCAAAAGTAGGACATAAAAGTATATTTGGTATGGTGATTCTAAGAGGCCATCCACGTTATGATAAACCACTACTTTTAATCAATTCATAGTTAAGCCGTTTGTAAGAGCTTTGAGAGAGTATTATCACAAGTTCAGACTAGAGAGTCGCCCCTCACCCCCAAATCCGTAATTAACCAAGAGTGAACATTGATGTGGCTGGTTCAAACAAATTGTTGTTGGAAGGAGCTGTGTATAGGCTATGTTCAGTATTTTTAACTGCGTACGACTTACGCTAACACATGTCATGCAGCTGTTTTGATGGTTTTATACTTGTACTTTCTGTTTCTGTAGGTTTGGTATAAGAGTTCAATTCTCGGACGGTTTCAATGGGAGATAACCCGTCCACCTTTGCTTAAACAGTTGTTTCAATAATCGCTCTTGTTTTAAATTTGCAACTTTGGTGTTTGTGGACTCTGCAAAATTTACAGCTTTATACGAATATTCAGTTTCGTGTTTAAGTTCAACCGATTGTTCGTAAAAGTGTAGGCCTCTCTTCCCGCACGAAGGGTAACATATTAAAGAGTTTTGAGAAAAATTATTTGGTATGTTTTCTTTTTTCTGATACACTTTTGGATACAACATTTTCTTTTCATGAATTTTTCAAGATCATGGGTCTGTCAGAAAAGTATGAGCGAGGTATATGGAGTAGCAAAGCGGAATTTATACTGTCACTGTTAGGCTATTGTGTGGGCCTTGGAAACGTGTGGAGATTTCCCTATCTTACTTTTGATACGGGCGGAGGTGAGTAGCCTATACAACAGAAAAAATATTTTTTTTGTTTTTCAAACTAAAAAAACATATCAATGTGATATACATAAGTATTTTTGCCTGTTTTTCTATATCTTTGTTTGCCCGTTTATTTTTGTTGTCTGTCTGTAACCTTCAACTAAACAATCTTAAGAGGCTGCTAGCTGGATTGTGAAAAATCAGTTTGTAATTAATTAAAATGAAATCGTGTATATACGTAAGTTGGAGAGGTAATCTTTTGACTGAGCCAAAATTATCGGCAGGTAGAAAATGTTCTTGAACTCTCACTCTCAGAAAATTGTGTCAGTAAAATACGCCGGTTTAATACTTCCATTATTAAGAATAAAAAGGATTTCTTTAATACATTGCAAAGTTATGCGATATTTATGTGATGGTCTCAAAAATTACGACAACTATTGTTAAGAAAATGATAGGGGAATTACTTGTAATTAGACGTATGTCAAAGTAAAGTTGCGGTAACTGTTATATGCCTTCAACTGTTTCAAGGGAATTGCTCCAAGAAAACGGGAATTTAGTGTACAACTAAATATTTATTGGATAAGCCTGAATTCAAGCTTTGTGCCATAGACCTCCTAATTGCTGGGCAGAGGATTACTCCGTCTCCGTCCCCCAGATATTTTTAGTCCCCCCCCCCCCTCCATTGGTCTAGCTTTTTGATTGAATGTTACTTCAAACAATGAAGAGTATCAAAGCTTATACTACAGAGCATGAACTGTACTGAAAATGTTGTGATTATACACATAGAACTTTTCTTTACTCACCCTGAAGCAATAAACTGAGATTGTGTCTGGACAAGGATGAATTTCAGACAATTGTGGGAGGGGCTTAAGTAAGAATGTTAGGAGAATTCGTACTATTTGGGAATGAGAGAATAGGGCCTTTAAGTTCTGATAAGGTTTCGTTTAGTAAACGGGACACAGCGGGACACCAAACGGCTTTTCGCTTTTAAGGAGTACATTTTCCACAAGCTCAACCACTCCGTCCTCTAAGAAGGCATTTCCATTCCATAGAAGGCCATAAATTATAGCCTATCATCTGCAAGGTGCACACCCGTTTTTAGAAGACTGAAATAAGGTTTTTACCATTACATAGAAAATTTGTATTTGGTGTCCCGTTTACAGGGGCAACAATGAACCTCTTTTGAAACTTTACCATTGTTATGAATAATTGCTTTCAAAATGTAAACATAATTTACGTTTTTCCTGTACCCATGCAAACAAGAAACCCTAAGATTTCTAGTAAACGTCTTTGAACTGGGAATATAATCCATATGTCACCATTTGATTCCCTTATTTATGTGGATTTATTTTCAGGGAAGCTCTTACAACTCCATAATTTACGGAATCACCTGTGCGATGGCTCTACCTTCATAAGATAAAAACAATAAGCGATAATCTTGAACGGAAATACATGTAACAGTCCCCCTCTCCCGTTCAATGCTAAAATTCTTTAAATTTGGAGTAAATTTTGTCGAGAACAGCATTGACTTTTTTCTTGGGTGGGTGGGGGGGAGGGTGTGTGGAAAACCAATGAATCTGTGCATACGTCTTGCTATATTTTGGCAAAAATGCCCCATTATTTTAGTCTGAAGTTGAAGGCCTAACATAGGCATGTACTGCTAATGATTTGAAGAAATCATATCCTAGGATCATGAAACTGCCAGCGAAGATACTGATATGACGTCATACGACTGCAAAGTTTTTTGAAAAACATGTTCTTAACTTTTATAGTAAAACACCCTCCCCCGTTGGGAGGTTATCCCCTGTCAGTCAAAATCTGGCGCCACCCTGGCATAAGAGGAAATTTTGCAGCTCTACCGTGACTAGTACTAGGCTATCTTAAAACACACATTAGAAAGATGTAGGTCATATGTTGGTCAACTGCCGAGAAGGTTAAATTTTAAAAATCTTTTATGGTTAACTGGAAAATCTTTGTCTTACCGCTACAGGGTAAATTGAAATAAAGCAATGACGTCGCACCTGTTGCCATTCAAATGGTAAAAACGTCTTAGTTATCATTATGTGGTTAATCCTAAACAACAGTTTTATCACGTGACCAGCTCCGATATTGAGGTCAAGGCAGGGGCGTAGCCAGGATTTTCTTGTGGGGGGGGGGGGAAGCCGACTCATCGTCCCCAATCTTGACCGACAGGACTATCTAAGGGGAGCGCCATCATCAGTTGGCGAGGAGCGTAAAAGAAAATTTTTGGCTTTAGAAACCCCTCAGATGGCAGGAAACGGCACTTCCCGAGTGCTTTATGCTGCATTTTCCCAGCCTGGAAATATGGATCTCATTTCTGAAATTTCTCAATTAATGCAAAAAAAAAAAAAATCAATCTATGAAAAATGTAAATACATGTTTCTATGCGGAGCTCTACCATCGATTGGCCCGGAACGTACTTGGAAATTTTTGGCTTTACAAATCCCTCATATGGCCGGATTAAACGGCACTTCCCGAGTGTTCCAAGCAAGAATATGTTCAGCTCGACTTCGAAATTTACTCCGCTTTTTAATTGGAGCACTTGACAAATATTGAGGGGCTGAACATACCATTAGCCCCACTTTTTCATTTTTCATCGCCGCCACTGGGGTGCGGTATTTTCTTGAGGGAGCGAAGCGCCCAAGTGAGGAGCCGAGCGACCGAATGGGGAGATGGCGTGGTTCCTACCCCAAGGAGATTTTGCAATTTTGCATCAAAATTGAGCGATCTGGTTAACACTTAAGCTGGAATATTTTGGACACTTTCAATCTTGTACCAATGTTTTCCTTATTCCCTCGAGAGTTAGTGTGTGGCTGTAAGAGGGTTACTGTACGAGTCAATGGGGCCTTAGGAAATTGCACTGAAATAAAACAGTTACTCATAAGGCTTACATTGGCTAAACCAGCGGAATTGACATTTTGCCCTGAAAAACGCCAAAATTCAATTTAAATAAAAAAAAATTAGGTCTTGGCGGCAGTAAGTGCGAACCCCATGAACCCCCTGGCTACGGGCCTGTCTCCCTGTGTGTCCCCCTCCTCTTTTGGAATTTTTTGTCTCGAAGAGCTTAGGTGCAATATGGTGCTAAATTTTGTTCTTTTTTTACTAGATTCCAGTGTTCTCCACAGGGGGTTTTAGAGGGGCGACACGCCCTCCTAGTGCAATTGACAGCCCCTCCAAAATAGTTGCCGCTCTCCAAAAAATGCAGATTCCATTTTTAGTGAGTTGCTTCATTACACATATACAAGTCATAACTGGAAAAATGTGTCTTCCCTCCAGGCTTGGAGCCAGGATTTTCCCGACGAAGGGCCACTTTCCGAACGGGGGAGGGGCATGGTGGGTAGCGACCCCAAGTCCCGACAGCCGGGATGCCATCGATGTGTTGGTGAGGGAAAATTTGAAGAAAACCTGTGCACTATACCTGACATTGCGAGTCATATACGACATAAAATTTGTGTATGCTGGAGGAAGATATTTCCGCACTGATTTAACCGTGGAAAAGCAGGCGAAAGTTTTTGGGTTAGCCTACACTAAAAAGAATCTGTATTTATTTAAAGCTTATATAGGTCAATTGTCCCGGCATTTGGGCCCTATCGGGCACAACTTGTATTGTACTGCCTTCTTCGAGTCCGTACCGCACGACTGACACAAGAGATTATTAACTAAGTTTAGCGAAATGAGATGAAATTCTCGACATGTACATTAATCCATTTATTCTACTTATTAATTTACTTGAAAAGATGGGAAGGGTTTGTGCTTTATTAGCTCTAGGTAACGGAAATGAGGAAGAGTGTGCAAAGCGTACCGAACATTTTGGGTTTTATAGCAGAAATAACTCTTTTGAAAGCCAAAATAACTAAACCGACCATGGGAAGGCGACAGATTATTCCCGACAGGGGCGGGCCATGCCAGCGACCACAAGTTCCGACAGCCCCTATGTCGAGGGGGTGGTGAAAAGGGGACATGAAGGAGCCTAACTATCCCATGTCATTGCAGCCTGGGGCACATTTTGCACAATATCACTTCATATTTTAAAAGCCGAGTTGCGCACTGATAGTGTTCTTTTGAGTCTGAATCGTGAAATTGCAAAGCGCGCGAAAATTTTTGGTAGGCTTACAAAAATAACAAAGCCTATGAAATCATTAAAAACAAAAAGAAAAAAAAATAGAAACTGTAGGGGTTGTAGACCGTATCGGGGATAACATACATTGTGTCGAAACCACCTGGAATACCCGATAAAATAGCCAAACTATGCTCCGTGAGTCGCTCACCAACTGATCATCGCATGACACACACAAGAGTACAGCAACCAGGCTTTGTGATATGGAATGAAATTTACGACCTCTACATAACCTGTGTTTTCTGCCTACCCGTTACTTGGTAAGGTTGACAGGACTCACACTCCCTAGATATGTGGAATGGAAGTATTGAACTAACTGGAGTGAATATACAGCGCGCGTAGGGCGTCGAAAATTTGGGGTTCTTATTAGGGAAATTGACCCTTGAGAGCAAAAAACAGGTAAACCATCGGGGAGACTAGTCGCCGTCGGGGACTGCATACTTCATCGTAACGACTAAGAGCCCCCCCCCCCCGAAAAACTGTAAAAAATGCCCCCGATTCCCTCCCTCCCCTTGCCGTTTATCTTTTTTATTTTATTATTTATTTTTTTGGCTCTCCTTAATTTTTTTCAAAATCGCTCATGGCGTCCCAAAAATTTCTGTGGGGGGGGGGGGGGGCATTCTGCCCCCTGCCCCCGCTGCCCCCGCTGGCTACGCTAGTGGGTCAAGGGTAACAACAGTCATCTCAAAGACTCAAACTTATTTTGAAATAGCAGCTATGATCCTAAAGATTTCTTCTTCTTTTTATTTGAAGTAGGCCTATCTATCATAGTTCAGGATTTACATAGAAAAAAAATGAAGTGAAACTTCCTTAATTTCACATAATTTTGTTACGCCGTCTCAAGACTCATTCAAGAAATAAACGGAGTAGACTTCTTAACTGATTGGGATGAATGCATTTTGGAATGCGTTGAAAGCAAGAGCCTGGTGTTTGACATCAATGTTTTGGTTAGCAGTTGGGCGTAAAACTCCATCTAACCTAACCCCGATGTTGTCAATTCCAAATTTCATAATTTCGCTTTCTTCAGAGATCCAATTAATGGGTTTGTATTTAGCCTAGGGACCATGGCTGTACTTATTGTTTTATGCATAGGCATGAATCCACGTATGCTTCTTTTGGGAAGCAGTTTAAACTTTGGTTTCGCCGAACGGCCCTTTGCCAGAGGTTCGGGAGGACTTAAGAAAAAGCCCTCTTTTTGTAAACAATATATAACTTACTGTGGGGTACACGCAACATGCAGCAGACCTTATGCATATCTATCACCAAATAAGAAGACCCAGATAAGACCAGCCGCATCACTCATTGGGGTAATGGGTTTTACTGAGATGTTGCTACTGTTGTTAACTTTAAAGAAACCATACAAATTGTCTTCCTGTAATTGGCCAGTGGCGGAGCTGCCATATGGTCATGGGGCGACCGCCCCCCCCCCCGACGGACCAAAATCGTCTGTCGGCGCCCTTTTCAGCTTTTTAACATACTCTAATCTTGCACCATTACTGGTAAAATACACAATTTAATATCGTTGTTTTAAGGCCCAGATAACACAATACTCAAACAGCCACCAGTAACCGTACTATCTGCCTTTTATTCTGATGAAAAGGGTCATCTTCTGTAACACGGGGATAAGTTCTGTCGAAGCGTATCTTCATGCTTTATACCCACTAATTAATTTTGTCGCTGTGCTAAGTTAATTGCTTCCACGCCAAGCGTGATTATAAGCTTACAAAATACAGAAACTAGCATTAAATTTACCCTCCCGGCCAATAAAAGATGTTTCAAAGGGCGCAACAATAATGGTAGCGCAAATAGCCCTCTTGTTGTCGGGGATAATTGTCAACATAGACAATAAAAAGAGTTTATAAAGATACCAAAATAGCTACCTCAACATTTTTCAAAATCATTTGAAGAGAACATTCAGGTTGTACATGAAATAGAACTGTTATCATAGTTGTAATGATTTAAGAGTTTTAATGAGCACTTTCCATTTTGCTTTTCTTCAAGTGACCATTCTCATGATAAATGGCTGTCACTGCACGATAATCCCATGAAAAAAGCCTATTTCTGTACTTTCGTGGTCTCAAAAGCCCGAAAATTGCACCTATTAAGCCTGCTAGGTTTAGGCTATACTTCTATTTATCATGAATTCGGTATCTAGAGAGCCAAGCAGACATTTTGTCTTGGCTATTTCTTGCAATGTACTTAATTAATGGCTATTTCAGAGTGGTCACATAATGTAAATTACGTCAATTAATGTTTCTTCGCGTACTCATCTTGATTTCCAGATGCCAAAAATGTACACCTAACGGTGATTATTTTCCATAACTTATCCCCCCCCCCCCCCCGCTTCCTATTAAGTTCTAGCAGGTTTAATCTTTATCTTCACAAAGTAGCCCATTGTTACACTAAAATCTTAAATCGAGACCTGAAAATAACATGAAATATAATGACCGCCTTCATACTAGAATGTGAAAGAGAGGGGTAGAAACATGGGCGTCCGCAGGTAGGGGCAAGGGGGGAACTTGTCCTCCCTTGGAAAATAAAAAACCTGTAAAAAAGAATTAAGAAAACATGAAGAAAAAGACGAAGAAAATTAACATCAATATTTCACTCGGTGTTTTCCTTATTTTTATGCGGTAAATAGGCTTCAGAAATGCATTTCCAGCGATCTACTTGGCATCTTGGGCCAAAATTTTCTTGCGCTCCGCGTCAACTCATGGTGGCGCGGAGCTTTTCTCCACTAAAAGAATTGTGCCCCCTCCCCCCAAATTTTCTTCTGCGGAGGCCCATGGATAGAAAATTTAAACATGTTTTAATAGAAAAACTTGCTTGAGAGAAATGGCAAAGTAGTCTTCTACCATGTGCAGCAAATAAAAGGGAAAGTCTGAAAAGCCGTGGCTCCGATCGTGTTGAGACTCAGGTATTTACTCCTTCGAAGCGCCCCTGCATGCAGACCATTTTCGCCTCTTCTAACCGAAATCCCCAGCTCCGCCACTGTAATTGGCAATGGAAAATGGGTTATTCTTCATCATATTTACGTCATTTTCACAATCAGGTGCCTCACCATGGTTGTGTGTGGGGGAAGGGGGTTAGGGTTGGTGTGACATAGAGGATTGAGGACCCGAACACCCTTCCCGCTTGGATACGCCCTTGTGCGCAAGTCGTCATAGAGCGCCAACAAGAAATGCCAAACATTGAAACCTAAATTGAATTTTCGTAGATTTGAGTACCTTCCCACATGTGAATATAAATTATGTAGTTCCTAAGTTTGTGGGATGAGACATCCAGTTTCAAGTCGGATTTTTTGTTTACATTTCACTTCGTATTTCTTATTTTTGCAATAAGAATGAAGTTTTTCGCTTTTCCTTTTTTTTTTTGATTAGAAGCATTTACCTTGAATGAGGTCTTTGCTTTTTTTCAGTGAAATTTATTTCAAGTGTACATTTCTATTGTTGGGAAGAGCCTCTAGAAGATTACAATTTGCGTCGAAAAATATTTCAGTAGCTTTTTTCTTTTTTTCTTTCCCTTTTTAATATTAATAATAATAATACAATAGATTTATATAGCGCCTTACATATAACAATCTCAAGCGCTTCACAAAAGTTAACAAATAAGAGTTAGAACAGGAAGGTTTTCAGATTTGATTTCAAAGAGTTCACTGAAGATGCAGTTCGAATATGATGGGGCAAATTATTCCACACTGTTGGGGTTGCTACACACTCTTAAAAAGTTGGTTAAAAACATTCACCAACACTGGTCACGTATGTCAAATACCTGAAATTGGCTAAAGTTTACCCAATAATTGTTGATTAATGGGTTATCCAAGAGGTTTTTTTACCACTTTATTGGGTAACCAGCCTGTGTGGTAACCAAATAAACAACAAATATTGGGGAAAACTTAACCAATTTCAGGTATTTGACATACGTGACCAGTGTTGGTGAATGTTTTTAACCAACTTTTTAAGAGTGCAGAAAATGATCGGTCACCATAGTATGAGGTACAGACAGATTGCGGACGTTGAAGAAAGCACTGGGAAGATGAAAGAAGAGAGCGGGAAGGTTTGTATTCTGATAAAAGATCAACGTTGTAAGAAGGTGCCATGCCATGCGGCCAATTTTGTAGATGGCAAAGAAGCTGCTTGGACAGTCCTTCTGACATGCTCTTTCATGTCCAATACATTGTTGAAAATAACTCCAAGGTTCCTCACTTTTGAGATTTGGACGATTGAATCATCAATCGTGATGTCAGGCAGAGGCATACTTTTCACAAAGCGGGAGGTGATGAAGACCACTTCAGTTTTAGAATCATTTAACATTAGTTTGTTTGCAACTGACCACGCCTTTTATATACATCACGAACACACTGTTCTATCTGGGGAATTGCTTTTGAACGGTCACCACGGTTCATGATTAGGTACAGCTGTGTGTCGTCAGCGTATGTCATACAGTTGATACCATGTGCTGAAATGAGATCAGCAAGTGGTGCTGTGTAAAGTGTTAACAGCTGTGGACCCAACACGGACCCTTGAGGAACTCCAACACGAAGTGGGAGAGCATCAGAGAGGACATTCTGAATGTTGATCATTTGAACACGGTCACATAGATATGAGGTGAGCCACTTTAGAGCACAACCATCAATACCATAGCGCCTATTTAAATGTCTCAAAAGAATATTGTGGTCTATAGTGTCAAAGGCTGCTGAATAGCAAAAGTAAGATGGCTTCTTGGTGCCTGTCCACTGCCCGCAGCAGATCATTTTGGACCCTGAGTAAGGCTGTCTCAGTGCTATGAAACTGGCGATGTACTGACTGTTTTGCACCATTTAAGTTGTTCAATTGAAGATAAGGGGTAAGTTGAGCAGATGCCACCCTTTCTATCACTTTGCTAATGACCTTCAAATTGGATATAGGACGGTCATTTTTGAAGTCATTCCGATCAAGTTTTGGCTTTTTTAGAATTGGTGTAACATGAGCCACTTTGAGAATCTGAGGTAGGTATCCCGAACGTAGAGAATTGTTGACAATGGAGGTTACAGCTGGTAGAAGACCATTCAGACATTGTTTTAAAAGACTGGTAGGAATGGGGTCCAGTGCACATGACTTGGTAGCAGAGTTCATGATCATCTTCTGAACTTCTTCCTCTGAAACTTCATGGAATGATTGGAATGAGCTACTGCATGATTCTGGTATGTCCACTGAAACAGTTGGAGGACTGATATTAGCAAGTCTATTTAAAAGAGTCTCTATCTTACTATGAAAAAAAGCAGGAGAATTCATTTGCAAGGGATTTTTACAGTCATGGTCGGGCAATTCAGGCGTAGATGTAGGGTTAGAGATCCGATCAACAAGTTTGAACAATTGTTTTTCATCACACCTTGCAATTTCATTTCTGTGGTAATACATTTAGCCTGCTCAACCATGCGATGGTAGGCCTTTGACTGATCACAATATATCTGTTTGTCAATTTCAAGGCCCGACTTCAGCCATTTTCTCTCAGTTTTACGTTTCATCTGCTTTGCTTTCCGTAGTTCATCACAATACCAGGGAGCATTTGGACGGAGCACCACAGACCTTTCTTTGATAGGAGCATGCTTATCAATCAAGTCACCGAGAAAATTCTCATATTGTTCAATGAAATGAGAAAGGTCCACCACGGGTGAAGCTGAAAGGGAGGATGCCTGTATGTCACTGACCAACATATCGAAAAGTTTTGTACAAAAATGATCATTTGCTTATTCTATATCAAAATTTTTTTAATGTTTTAATTAAGGTAAGCTTAATCGATTATGCCTTGGAATGATATGTCAAGGTGAGAGGAACTCATGAAATGCCGATTTTCATTCGAAATACATGATTTTCGAAGTTTTCCAAATTTTGGGACGTCATAATTTGGGGGATTTCCCCAAAATAATGGGCCATTTTATGCCTTTACTTCACGCGTTCTACGACAAAAATATAGATCCAAATAAAAGCAATTCTTCTCCTCCTGTTACCTGTGACATGCAGCTCCCAGAAAAGCGTTTAGCCGTGTCAATATATTTGTGGCTAGAAGTGTTAATCCTTTCAATTATGTAAAATTGGGAAGAAAAACGCTTTTCGCCCATAGACATCAAATCCCATAAATTAATGATTTACGACAAAAGAAAGGGGTTCGCCCAGTCAAAAAAGCATTCACTAGATGTGCAATAGTATGAACATCACAAATCCAGTTTAGCCAGACACAACCCCGAATACTACATAAAGCGAAAAACCTAAAAATGCAAAATGCGCCCCCACACTGTAAAGCATTTGGGAGGTTTACGATCGAAACTTTTCGATATGATTCTCCACTCTGATATCACGTAGCTTGCGTGAGCGGATTGTGGTCTTCACGGCTAAAGGGGAGGAAATTTTAACACCACACTTGACAATATGGTGATCAGATGGCGAGCCAGTTAGAACGATAATGTCCTTTAAAGTGTGACTAGAACGCCTAGAAATAAGCAGATCAAGTGCATGACCTACACGATGAGTGGCTGCATGAACATGCTGCTGAAGTCCTGCAGAATTCAGGAGGTCAATAAAAATGGAAGCCCCTCTATCATTTTTTTTTTTGGGGGGGGGGGGGGGGAGGGAGGGATAGATGCGCGCTGTTTAACGAGGTGTCTCTTGATTGGCTGTTGCCATTGTATTGTACCGATTGTACCCTTTGTTACGGTTAGGGATTACGTTAGGGATTAAAGCTATCGTTAGCCAGTTGGGAAATTTCTTGTTAAACAGTGCGCATCGCCCCTTTTTTCTATAGTTGGAGTTAGAGCGATCTAATGCTGTTGGCCTACGGTACTTTCTTATTAAAACTTATTAACGTATTAAGATTTAAGACGTACTACCCTACAGACGAATCCGGGCAGCAAGTGATGGCCTGATTTCAGGCGGCCATGACTGGGGTCTATCATTTTTTAATCTTTTAGTTTCTTTGCTTATCTCTATCGTAGATGGTTGTTCACGAAATTGTATCTTGATTCCTACAATCTCACTGAACGGCGAAGGGTTTGAAATATATGAAGACAAGTAATGAAGACGATTTGAGACTGATGGACCCCACTAATGGATGCCTACATTCTCTAAAAACAAGCGCTAATCGCACTTGTCTATACACGAGTGATATTCCGCTCTCTGAAATATGATTTGCTAATTGATCCCGGACGTTAAAGGACCTTAAACCACGCCCCTCATCAATAAATCATTCGTAAATATTTGGCACTTTGTGATAACGACTTTTGTTCTTCACTCAGGTGCGTTTCTCATACCGTATCTTATCATGCTAGTGCTCACGGGCATACCAATGATGTTTTTAGAGATGTCGTTTGGGCAGTATGCAAGCCAGGGCTTCATCACTATCTGGAAATCCGTCCCACTTTTAAAAGGTTAGTTCGGGGGATAGATATAATTCTCTTGACGACCGTACCTCTCACTTTTCCCTTGAAGAATAATTTGGTTTTCCTCAGAAAAATAAGAAAAAAAAAATCATCATTTGAGTTTCTTCGTTGAATATTTTAAGTAAAAAGTGAATTCATAATATGAAACTTGTTAGGCAATGTTTTAAGATTTATCGGTGACTCGGTTTTCAGAATCTATGTCAGATTCGCACCTATAAAATGACGGAATTGTATTAAAAACTCAGCACATAACATGCATATACAATTACACCATGATATGCCTGAAACATACACTTTTCAGTACGGTGGCTTCTTGTTGTGTACCATGTCGTGATAGGTCTAAAGAAGGGGGAGGGGGTGGTTGAAGTAATTGTTCGGGTGAGAGACTGACTTTAAAGCATTACGGCGAAAGAATTTGGCTCATTAGTTAAGAAGGCTACGTGTTGATAAGATCCAAAGCCAGACATAACAATTAAGAGGACGAACAATTTTTAGGGGATGGGGCAAATGCGTAAAAATGTATCAAGTACATTGCAACTTGAAATTTTTAATGGAGGGTGCAGGAAGAAGCAGTTTCGTCACTTAGTCCGGTTGCGAGTTATGTAACTGATATTTTACTTAGAGCAGGTTGTAATCTTGCGTTAGTACCGTCAGGATGTCAATTCTGGACTGCAGAAAAAAAGTAGCAGTTCGGTGGCTAATGGTCTGATAATGATCAATCCTAATATGTTTTCTCCTTTCAGGTATTGGTATAGGTATGCTTTTTGCGACTGGTATCTCTGTCACCTCGTTTATGCTCGTTACTGCCTACATCCTCTTTTACCTCTTTGCATCATTTCAACGAACCCTTCCGTGGATAGGATGTAACAACGACTGGAACACTGTTCTATATAGTGACCTTTTCGACGAGTGCATTTCCAGTTTTGGTATTATCGTCGCAAACGGTAGTTGTGTGAATCTAGACGCCATGACGTCACAAGAACTTAATAAGTACGGGGTAGAACATGTTGGAGGTGAATACAACTTATCCAACTACGCAGATCCGTTTGACGGAAAGCGAGTACGGCCATCGGAAGAATATTGGAAGTAAGATTTACCTTTATACGAAAACCTGGATATATGCTTGGAAAACAGTACAATGTATTGATCATTGAAAATATTTTTTGGGAAATGCCTACACATCTTAATCTTTGGATAACACGCCCCTAGAAATCGGCCAAATTCTGTTTATTCAAAGGGTAACGTTAAACATTTCGATGGGAGTAGGTACCATGAATTTATCACAAAGTTTGAATTAATTCACAGCATTTAGACATGTTTCATTGCTTTCAGTGTGTTTATAAAGCCTTTATAAGTTATGAAATAAGTCATCCGTAAATGACAACATTATACAAGAGAGCAATTATTTCAAGTCCCTGTTAAAGCACAAAAATAGTTTGTCATGGTGGTTTCAGGTCATCTTCACAAGTTTAAACACCTTAATAACATCTATGTATCTTCAAGACACTAATTTTCACCTGATAAAAAAAGTATCGAGGCACAACGGGGTGAGAACTTGAAGGGCAAGTTCAGTCGTACCAAACTTGAAACAAAAACTTGATCTCACCAGGGAGCTGATCCAGATCCCCTTCGAAATTCTGCACACGCCAATGACTGAAAGTTGGGGTAATTGCATGTTTCCTTTAATCGGAGAAACAGTTGACCAATCCGAGTGGTAAGCTACAGTTTTAGTGTCAGGCGGGTAGCCAGGATTGTATCATGGGGAGGGTTTTGGTGTCATGGTCGGGGGGGGGGGGGTCGGGTCACGATATGAGTCAAAAGTCTAAGGATAGAGAGAAAAACCGCTATTTTAGGTGTTTTTGCATTGCAAGGTTGGGTCATGGGGGTTCTTCCAAACCCTCCCCATGGCTAAACCACTGTTAAGTGTTGACGTTCATCAATAACTTCAGTTCACACAAAAACCTACTATTTGCGGTCATTTAAAAAAAAAAAATGCGTGTTGTCTTTTGCTTCTGTCTCAAAGTCTTAGGTTTGGTATGGAAACCCAAAAATGGAGGGGGGCTATACTAGTATATGTAAATATATATTATTAGCTTATTAAATACACATCACGTGTACTGGCTGACTAACTCAACAATTTAGATCATATTGTCATTTCGAATAGATTCGATTAAATCTTTGATTACATGAGTCTCTGAAACCTTTGGGGTGAAAATCCACTTTTCTAAAAGGAAAATTAGGGACAAATCTAAATTTGAAATGAAGTATTTCACTCGAAAAAGGGTCAAGGTCACTCTTCAAGAGTGAATATTTAGCATTAATCTTCTCCATTTTTGTGAAACTTGATATATTTTGTATATACCTGAAAAACAAAAATGTGGTTTTTGCAACGATTTGCTTTCTGTGTTGCCACAGCATTCGTGTACGACGAGAGGCATCATCCATGAACAATACCGGGGGCATCGTGTGGGAGATTTCCCTGTGTCTGCTCTTGAGCTGGGTGTTAGTATTTTTAAGTCTTATAAAGGGAATAAAGACATCTGGGAAGGTATGAATAATGATGCTTCTACTAAGTATTGTGCCATAACTGTTTAACTTATATAAGATAAGAAATATGTCTTTAATTAGTATCATCAGGGCTGCAGCCTGAAAAGGTATGGAAGGGTGACGAACTAATTTCTAGAGGATATTTTATTAGAGAGAGAGGGGGGATGCGAAAATGCTTCAAGACAGTTAAAATTTTGGGTGTTTCAAACGGGCCTTTGGAATATAAGCTTTGCGAAGAAATAACTTGGGATGTTTGTAAGATACACTGTTTCAAACACTCTCCCTCTTTCAATTTACTCATCTTATTTTTGCTCACTCCAGGTTTAAAGATCTGAAATAAAAGAAATACTTTAACATGTTCAAATTAAAAACCGAAAGGACCCTAGTTGCATTAAACCATATTTGTGACCACGGGATATCTAAGCAAATTCTGGTTTAAAAAAATTATTCTTGATTGAATATAAACAAATTATTGTTGATTTGAATACAATAAGGAATTTTACCACTCTTTCATTAAACAGAAAATTGATCATTTCGACTAGAATTTCCTTGTTACTTTTAACAGTGCGGCTGAGATCATGATCACGGTAAACATGTTCCGTTAATTGAATTTAAAGGATCAGATAAAAAGCAAGTTTTGTTTTTCTTCAGGACATGGAAGAGACGAATCATGAGCAGCTTTTAAGTTTTTCGTCCGTAACTTGAACCATCACCCTAAATCCTCATCCTGCATTACGAGTGATTATATATCGAAAAACCCTCTAAATCCCCTGATTATGAGGAGCTTGAATTGCATGTAGACGATATTATCAAGAAAATTTAACGCTGACGGACCAAATGAGTTCTCTGCGAAACCAGATTGCCAGATTGGCCAATAGATTGTCTTCCAATTAGAAATTACAAAGGATTTCGGGATGGAGTGCATCATTTTGTCAATGGCATTCTCCTGTCGCCAAAACACTTTTCCAAAATCCTCCGACCCTCTGGCAAAGGGCCGTTCGGCGAGATCAAAACTTTCACTGTTTTCCAAAGAAGCTATGACGTCCAATGAAGGACAATACGTGACTAACCTCACGGCCCGAGACCATTTACAGTATTGGTCTGTCATGTATGGCTCCATTCTAGACTTGATAAAAAGAACAGATACTATATGCACATGCATGACCTTAGCCAAAAGACCGAGAAGCTATCCTGTAGCAAAAAATAAAACATGCCAACATTTTGTCCCATAATCCTCTGTAATAGTTATTTAGAAATGAATCTACAGCTGATAGTCATGTATAGGTCTACACTTGAATATTATTTAAATGTTACCTGTAAACATTTTAAGTTCGGTTAATATTTTGGCTGTTTTACAGGTAGTTTACGTCACAGCAATATTTCCATATGTAATGCTCTTCATATTCCTGGTTGTTGGTTTGACGTTACCAGGTCATTCTGAAGGAATAAAGTTTTTTATCACTCCTAAATGGGAATACCTTACAAAACCAAGGGTAAGTAAGAGCAGTGATAGTGATAGGAATAGTGCATGTTTTGTGTTACTATACTCCAAAACTACGTTATGTATTCATATGAAATATGCATAGGCGTACGAGGCGTGGGGGCAGGGGGGCAGACTGCCCCCCCCCCCAAATTTTTCCAAGACCTAAAATTCGGGCAGGGATCTGGAAAAATTCGGGCAGCCGTTTGAGTCTTTAAACCTGGTTTGTTTCTACTTACACAGAAAACTCCTAGGCGCGCCCGAATTCCTTCAAACACTTGGCCGAAAAAATAATAAAAAAGCATCATAGTCACGGTACAATTTTCATGAAAACTCTAAAAGATACCAAAATTCGCGACACATTCGGGCAGCCTCACTTAATATTCTTGCGAAAACCTTTGCCCGAAATGACACAATATTCGGGCAAAAGTTGCAAAAAAGTTCTGGGTAAATAGTTTGTTCTAAAGTAAGGCATGATTGTCATTGTCTGCAGCGGGCACTAAAGCCAGCGAATACAGAGTATAATATGTTTTTGCCTTTTTAGCATACGTTTTCGACACAGCACAATTTTTGTTCACAAAACATTCCTATTTTTTTTGTTCATAGGCGTAGGTCCCGGGGGGATGGGGGGATATATCCCCCCAGTATTTGACTAGGGGGGATGGTCAATGTAATCATCCCCCAATGTTCAGTCTACAAATACGTGTTTTATTACTGACAAGTAAGCTACATTCATTCTCCCCTCATGATTAACATGACTCACATTGTTCACCTACGTGTGTAATATAATGCTGTCTATGTAGGTTACGTTACATCAGGTTTCCAAACTTTTTACATCATTTTCAAAACGTTTCGAGCCATGAAAGTCAAATAGGCTACTTTAAGTTTCTGTCATTTAAGCTGGGTAGTCACTAGTTTCCCATCTTCGCTGAAATACTCCACATCGGTCCCATATAATTCGTTTAACCTTGGCGGGCTTCTACCTACCGGAGACGTGCCTGCCCGACGGAGAAGAATTACACTATGCAGGCTAGTTGTTTTAGCTGCAACCGTCACCCTAAGGTTACCAAGAGATGCGACCATTGGGCTGTACCGCTTTGCTGTACCAAATGATAGCTTCATCAGTTTTGAGAAGATCACTTGCACACATGTAATGGTCTTCGAACTCAAATTGTTGTTACCGGGGATAACCCTGAGTTGATACTGCCTTTTAAAACTTAACGGTACATCGTTGCTCTAGAATTGTTCAATTTCTGTCCTCCAGTGCAACTTGTTTTGTGCTCAAAAGAGCCTTTCCTAAGCGTATAAACATGTCAGTACCCTACAACATCACCTCTGTATTTTACCCCTTAAAGCAGTCTTCCTGGGGCCTCTGAGGTCTTCGCCCCCTGGCCCCCACCGGGGGCCCTAAGGGGGGCCCCTGGACCCCACCCTTTAGGGGCTTCGCGCTCGCGCTCGCCGTGCACGCTTCGCGTGCACACATCATTCCCCCCAATGTTGAAAAGAAATCTACGCCCCTGTGTTTGTTACAACTTTTTGTTTGTCATGGGTCTATACTCATGATTTCTTTTCCTACTGATTACCAGTATAAAACATCGTAAATGTCATGCAACTAAACTATCCCGTTATGAATAAAACGTAAAGGTATCGTGAAGATTTCATTTCGTTTTTAATTTGTATTACCTTGCCTGAGGCAAAAGGAGTCTATGCGACTATGCAGATGATTTGGCCACGTTTGTTTTTATTTAATGGGTACGGTTTGTGGGGATCAGGTGTGCCAAAACCGTTCATATGGACTTAGGTCGTTTCCTCAGTAGGAAATAATTTGCGCCCTTGTTTGTTTAAATGCATATAAACAGGCTGAATTTGAAATTGAGTTAATCGATTTTTAAGGGCCAATTCGTTGCATGGCATCCCCACTCAGGTAATTCGGGCCTCTGAATCTGAGCTAAACAGGTTGCTACAACACACGGGATCCTTGTAAAGTTCGACGAAACTTATATTTAATAGGCAGCCGGAATGCGATGCAATGCCATCCTCCCTCGAAGTTGAGAAGCCTTGGGATTTTCGAGGGTTTCTGAAGTTTTTCAATTTTAAAAATTATATTGATGATAATCTCATGCTGCATGACGTAAAATAGTTTGTAGAACGCGCAAACAAACTCATTTTCCAATGATTATAGCTTAATGTAGTCATCCAATGGTAGTGGTACATTTCATCTGGGAGTTTTCTGACCTTTTTGTAGATTTGCTCGTTTTTGAAAATTTATTGCAAACGAAAGTTCAAAATATCAACGGCTTTGATTCTGCTTATTAGCCTGGGAAAGGCCGTTTCCGGCTGTCTGAGGGGTTGCGATTTTTCAAAATTTTCTTTACGCTCCGCGCCAACTGATGGTGGCGCTCCGCTTAGATAGTCTTTCGGGCAGAATCACATTTTACGGGCAGAGAATCCTCTGCCCCCCTCCCCAAAGTGAAATGCTTCCGTACGCCTATGGAAATATGTATGAGAAATTCTTTGAATCTATGTTTTACCTAAAAATAGTCACAATATTTCCTTTTTGATGCGTGAATCCGATCGAAACATGTGTTGGTGGTTAGAGTTCAGCTTCTAGAAGTACACGGACCTGTTAATCCGTGTATAGTTTATATACTAAAAAGTTTAAATAGTAAGTTTTCGTGAGGACTGGTTTAGAGGAGGACGAGGGTATGGAGAAAGAAGAAAGAGACGTTAAAATAAGGAAAAGATATCTGAACTTGTTTATTCTCTTGATCCCTTATATCTCTTTGTGTTTTATGCTCCCGTCTGTCTGTTTTTTGTTTTTGTTTTTTTGTTCATTTTTTACCCATATTTGTTATTTTAGCTGAGGATCTGGTTTATCCACTCATGAGTAATTATTCTTCACATTAATCCGTTCAAAAGTGGTGAATTGCATAACGTGTTTTCCAAAGATTCTTTATCCTTTAGACCATGTAGGATACGGTACGTCTCAATAAGGAAGCATTCATAGTTATGCAAGCTTATTTTGATTTTATTTCTGCAGGTAAAGTCACTTTACGATAAGCCGTTTCTTAGTACTACATAATTTCAGACCTATATGCTTTTGTTACTGTTCTATATTTGTATTGGTATTAATAAAGAAAATGAGTGAAATTTGGCAAGGAAATGATGAAATTCTTTCAGTATCAGTGTTCGAAAGGATAACTTGGTACTTTTAATATTTTCACACTTTTGACACTAATATCGGTATTTTCCAGATCATCACAGGTTCAAAATTGAACGATTATCAAGTAAGTCTACTACGGGACAATTATTTATGATTTTGCTGAAAAAGACTCCTCTTCGCTATTTTCCTGGATAGGCAAGCCTTGCAAAACTGTCAACCCTCTAGATCTATATGCCACCCAGCATACGTGAGGGGTGTCTTTGAAAATGGTGAACGTGTTGTTTTTGACAGGGATGGAAATCTTATTTTCTGTTGTATAACTCTTAAGCTTTTTTACGAAAACTAGCAGAGCAATGTGGATATCAGAGCTATTTTATAGAAACTCCTGTGATGGCCGAAGAGAGTCAAAAACGATAATCGGCCCACAAAGTCAAAACGAGAAGCAAAGTTAGATAGTTTAACGGCTCAGTTTCTAACAAAACGATTTAAGTCGAGCCCGCCACTGCCCTTTTTCCAGTTGAGACTTACTGGTTTGCTTTCCCTACTCCGCTTATGCTGTGCTCCAAGCTCGAGTAGGTTCCATTTTAAAGTCTTTTGTAAGATCCGGCCATCATCACTCGAACTCCACACCTCTCGACTGCAAGTCTGATGCTGTAACCACTTAACCATGCAGTCGGTCAGGGAAAAGGAAACTGTTTGGGCAAAACTTTTTCACGCAAAGCGCGAAACCAAACGCTAAGGGCGTGCTACTTAGGGTGAGGTCCAGAGTAAAGCTCCGGTGGGTGTCATGGGTGAAGCCCCCCCCCCCCCCGCCCCCGAAACTCTGAGGTTTTAGCATATCTCTGGGCAAAAAGTGAAGTCAGGAGATATATCTATAATTTATAGTTAGGTTGAACTTACTTCTAACTGACCCAACTTTGTGGTACAGCAGAGAAGCGAAGAAAAATCTGAAGTGGAAAATTTTCTTCATACCTGCCAGAAGCGCCACCACAGGGACCAGGGTGGAATTTTTCTCTCACCTAAATCTCATACACACTTTTTCTTACCTTCATTTTATACAGTCTTGGCTGAACGCAGCTGTTCAGATTTTCTACTCTCTTGGGGCAGCTTGGGGAGGTGTCGTGACATTGTCGTCTTTTAACAAATTTCAAAACAACATTTATATGTAAGTTAATAACATGATAGAAAGTAGCCTTTTCATTCATTTGAAAAGTATCGGCATATAAAATAAAACGCGAAATTGCAATTGAAAAAATTGAAAAAAATTAAGTTATTTTTCCATCAGATTTTCAAGCCTGATATTTTTTTTTGAGGGGGGGGGGGGCTGTAGGGGGATTTTGTCTCCGGAAAAAATGTTTTTCATATATATGTACAAAGAAAGGGCTGTATTAGGTACTTTTATAAAATACAATTGCAACACAAAAATCTATATCTAAAGTTAATAGGAATCCATGAAACACACCGTTTTTAAAAAGGAAAGTGTATTAAGATAACATAGTCTTTCATCTCTCCGTCAGAATTCAAAAGCCTACATATTAGCCTTTAGTGTAAGGAATGATATTGCGTTTGTGATAAACCTAAAATTTTAGTTCGTTTAATTACCTCAATTATAATAATAATTCATAAGGCAACCATTTTAGACTTATTTTCCTGCAAGACATAAGGTAAGTAACAAAATTAACTCCTTGGAAAGTAAAATGTTAGCTGAAACTTCAAATATTTGTAATGACTTCAAATATTTGTAATAGCTCTTGTCATGCGTTATACTTTGACATATAAATCTGTTGTGTGATCAAGGTAACAGTAACCTCGATCTCCTTCGGAGTAACTTACTCCTAAGATGTTAAATCATAGTAAATCTTTCTTTGCATACCATGTTGGTGCATCCGAGCAAACGCAATATATTTCTCTTTAAAGGTCAAGAGCAGTCATCCCAAACTCGTTTTGCAGCAACAGCTAAATATCACAATTTTCATTTTATTTCTCCGCAAAGTATTTTCCATCATAATTTATAACATCAATATTGCATATCCAAGGTAAACCAAGCAATTACTTCTTGTAAATGTCACATTTAAAGAGAAAAAATTGTCACATGACTCTCAACAGCCAGTCATAAAACACTAGTACACACTCTTAAAAAGTTGGTTAAAAAAATTCACCAACACTGGTCACGTATGTCAAATACCTGAAATTGGTTAAATTTTACCCAATATGGGTTGTTTATTTGGTTACCCTTGAGGCTGGTTACCCAATAAAGTGGTAAAAAACCTCTTGAATAACCCATTAATCAACAATTATTGGGTAAAATTTAACCGATTTCAGGTATTTGACATACGTGACCAGCGTTGGTGAATTTTTTTAACCAACTTTTTAAGAGTGCACTCTACTACACTTCTTCAGGTTGAAGTGACTGTTCTTGCCCTCTAACTTTCGAACTGTCTCACTTAGATGAAGGCTTATTCCTGTCTCAATCTGCCAGTCAAGTTAACGAAATTACCAAGTTCACGTTCCTTCTTTATGTTATACCGTTATCCCGAATGTTTGTCCACAGAGATAGTGTTACAATTTCCATCGCCAATTCACTGACCAGCATCTTTGCTGGATTTGTCATCTTCTCCTTCTTGGGGTTCATTGGCCACGAAATCAAGAGAGATGTGTCAAAGGTCGTTTCTCAAGGTATGATGTACACCCATGCTCAGTTTACTCATTTTATAAATTGCAGGGGAGTATCGTTCCTCTCTAACCCCCTAGCAAGAGAGAGAGAGGCTGTTTGTTCTCAATATTGGGGGAGACATTACCTGATTTTCAAAAAAGAAAGAAATTAATAAAAAAAAATTGTGTGAAAAATCAAAGTTGATGCCAATTTCTCAGATATCGGCGGGACATGACCCCCTGTCCATCGAGATCCCCATGCCCCTCAGAAAGAAAAATGGATGAAATTATTTACTTGAAGTGTGCCTGCTTTCTTTCCCGTCCACTTCTCAGTAGCAATAAAGCCCCCTCCCCCCTCCCAACTGTTCCCCCACAACGTGCATGGTTGGCCGTTTGTTCCTTTATCACCGTAAAGACGAAGATCTTATGAACCAAACGGTCAACCATACACGCGTGCCTTGAAGACAAATGTTCGTCATCCCAAAAAATTCCAGCTCTCCCAACCCTCTTATCTCTCCTTCTCCGGAATTGTGTAATGCTTATCTTTATCTACACACAAGAAGGAATATTTAAGTGTTTCATGGTATTATCCTGGGGTACATGTGGTCCTACTGTGTGACCAGGACATTCCCAATGCATGTTGTGTATTTTTTGAATATGTTGTCAATCAAAGAGCTGTACAAATTGAGAATTTGGGTATTAGGGAGTAAAATTTTAATTTGGGGTGTCGAGTGACTGTCTGACCTTCACCAACAGTTGTTATCTTCACACATATCTGACAGAATTTCATTCCAAATCCTGTTTCATGCGCATGAGCACAAATGCCCCATTTAGGCTATAGACCTAATTATAAGACTTTGTAATCATTAGAATAAGGTACAAAGGAGTTCTAGGCGGGAACATTTGGGGCGATTTTTTAGTTTTATTTTTCATTTCTTCTTCTTTTTTTTTTTGTTTCGATTCTCACAGGTTATGGTCTGGCGTTCATCGTATACCCAGAAGCGATTTCTCTTCTTCCGGTACCAACGCTTTGGGCTGTACTTTTCTTTCTCATGCTTCTCTCGTTGGGTCTAGACACTCTTGTTAGTATTGTTGCACAAAACTGATAAACTATCGCTTTTAAAATGATAATCTACAATCGTTATCCTATTAAACATCTTTCAGTAACATCCCGATGCCTTCATGCCTTTCTCATCTCATCTATTGAGTGATTGCAAATGACGTCACGGTTACACTGGGGTAGCCACCCCCAAAAAGGCGACAGCCATCTCGTCAATTGTCATTTGCTTTTCAGCTAACTGTTCGTACTGCCCCAGTCGTGACTATAAGATATCATGCAGTTGTAAGCATTCATATGTAGATAACTATTTGTAGGTTTTTGATGGACAATATTAATTCAATGATTTCAATGATGCACCGTAAACAAAACTGTTGTACTGAAATCTTTATGGGTAATGATTGCACGATTTTCAGCACTGTATAGTGTATTGCTAATTAAAGTAACCGAAAAGCACATCTTATGTTGTAAAACGACGGTTCAATTGAGGGACCTACTAGAAAATGTTTGAAATATTGTGGGACAAAGGGGGCCCCCACAATTTGCTACGAAACTGAGAAAAAAGCTTTCCGAGGGAGGATAGAACGACCCAATGACGAAGATGAGGGACCTTACTAACGGGGCGTTCCCTGAACCTTCGGTGCTTCCCCTGTTGTGATATCGTATCATTATGTTAATAAACGTAGTATTTCCTTACAAAAAATCTTAATATCTTTAAATTTTTGCCTAACCCAGTTTGCTTCCACAGAAGCTGTCATCACGGCAGTCGTTGACTTGTTGCCAGTACGATGGAGACAGTACAAGACGCACATCCTTGCAATCTACTGCTGTGTAGGCTATCTTCTTGGTCTGATATGCACAACCGAGGTAAAATTCTTCAGCTCTGTGGAATGCTTTGTAAAAGGTGATAAAGGCCTAAGTACAAATTAGAAAGTTCAGGACAACCGTTGTAAAACTGTAAAGGAAGAAGTTCATCCCCCAGATAGTTAAAAGTCCCCAACACACTTACTTTGTAGTCCCCACAGCTGTCTAAAACTCATTCTTAGCTAGACACCTTGTGCCTTGTGAGCATACAGGGCCCTAATGTGTAATCAGAACAATTTCAATGTATGCTTTGTAATATTAATGTTAGCTACTCTGCCTTTTTCTCTGATGTCAATCAAACAGCTGTACCAATTGAGAATTTTGGTAGAATTTTAGTTTGGGAGATGAGTGACTGCCTTTAAAGACCTCACGATAACCCAAATTTTACACAACATGCCGACTACTATACGTTGACATCACCGGAGAGATCTATGGTTTCCCCTGGGCAGTAGAACGGTCGCACCCTACCTCCACCCCACCCCTACCTCGAAATCGCTGCCCTGCGTTTCAAACACATCATATAGAAGATTTTTATGCAGTTGGCAATTAACCTGGGCAGACGCTTTGATGTAAAGACACAAATAATTAACAGTAAGATACAGAATTATCTTTTTGCTAGTTGTAAAACTTAACCCATTACAAATTAAAGTATAGACTATATATCGATCTATGATAAGCAAATTAAACTTCCTTTGTAACAAAATATGATAAAATTTGGTTTATTTGTTCCAGGCAGGCCCATATTGGGCAAATCTGATCGACCAGTCTACTGCAAGTTTTGCAATTCTCCTGTTTGCATTGTTGGAGTGTGTTGCAATTAGCTGGATTTACGGGTATCGACGATTTAAGAATGATATACGCTCCATGATTGGTGACAAGTGGGTTGATCATCCAACATTCTGGGCCTGGCTGTTCCAGTGGGGATTTAGCACCCTGCTAGTACTGGCAGTAAGAAATTATTTTTAGTCTCTTTTATCGCGTAGTGATCTAGTACTGACAGTGGTAAGCACCCTACTTCCTAAGAATAAACCATCGGAAAGAAATGCAATGTTAACATCAAATGAATCAATAAAGACTGAAGAAAATGCGGGATTTCTGTAGCAACATTGGTTACATATAAAAGTTAGGTCTGAAGAGCCTATCACCCTACATCGATTTAGGATCAGATGACAGTCCGATTTTTAGGAGTTTTCGTTAATATCTTCTCTATACCTGATCGAAACTAAGGGACATAAGTTGTGTCAACCTGTGCCAGAATATACGATTTGAATCAAAGACATCAAATGATATGTAATCTACTTATATAGTGACGTCACATCGTTTATCCGACAAGCCTGCAATATTCAAATTAGATTGCAATAGAGACAGCTCTATTTAGTGATGTAAGTTCTGTAATGATAGCAGAAGAATTTATGGTGGAGCAAATAAGGATCAGTTATAGTATGACCATTTTTTGAACAAGTTGGAATAACAAGACGAACGTCTAGACGAGTTGCGGTGCCGACATACCAAGTCGTCTTGTACTTTAAAGGTGATTTTATATTTTAGGGGGACAAAAATACCATTCCAAAATACTTGTATTGTGTTTTGCCCAATAGCAGCTAAGTTAAGTTCCACACTTGTAACCCAGGAACATTGTTCATTCACTTTAGAAATGTGGTTGAGGTGGAACGTGAAACACACCAAAGAAATACTCGATTGCCGGTATAATGAGGTTTGCTCATTTTCAACTCATAGTTGACAGAAAATCAGGAAAAGATGATACAGCAGTTGATTTAGAACTGTAGAAAGAGCAAAATGTCACATCAGATAACATTTCAAACGTCATTTACAAGCTGTTTCTTGTGCATTCAATATAAGGTATCCCTAATGTCCCGGCTCCTTAGTAACTCCTTGTACAGCATGAGGGTTTCTGATAAAAGATGGTAAAGCGCCACAGGCTCAAGACAGACCATTCGACCAAACAGACGTTAGTCAAAATTGTATTTTAAGTAGTGCAGTTAATAAGGAAAAACATGCCATTTGTTTAGCTGTTTAGTGAATACAGGTGGAGTACACTGTTATGACGTAATGTTGGAAACGACAATGAGTCTGTATATACATGACAGTAACGTTGTAGTCACTTGGTTGAATATGGATTTATGTTAATGAACAAAAGGGGAAAAAAATTCCAATGTTGAACATAAAGACTTTTTAAAGATTAATGGTTTTTAAAAAGTTTTGTACGCTCCGCACCAAGTTTACTCTCAGCTTTCCTAATAAAAATTTTTTGTAAGTAACATGTAATAACAAGTTAACGAGAATCAAAAGAAATGTCGATATCTCAGATTTACCATAATCTTTACAAATGATGAAATAAAATTAAAAAAAAAATATAAAACAGCAAAGTAAAAATTCCTTTGTCAGCGTTACCTACACCTACATTCCCTCAACATAAATGTTAATATGATGATATTTCACTCTAGCCTTAGGCCTATTGTCACTGTTTCTCCAATTTATATTAATCCCGCACACATACGTCACTACTAACCCTTCGCCGGTAACTTCTTAGTTTAGTAATGTATAGACACTTGAACGACGTTGACCTCCACAAATCAGAGAACCGAATCAATCACTTTCAAATCATAAAAGATAAATTGCAACATCTATGCGTCCCTTCATGAAACCCGAATACCAAAAATATCGATGTCCCTAGTTTATAACTATTAGCGGCGATTCGTCTGTCATCACATCATTAAACAGTTTCGCTTCTTCCTACACTCTATATCAAGAACTTCTTGTCGCCTTTCTGACAGTGACTTCTTACTACGGAACAAAACTGTTGCCATTGCATAAAAATTGTTTTAATAATTTCCATGCATTTCTTTTTCTAATAAAAATAATAATATAGCAAGTTTATGTATGGCCACGACTCGCAACTGATCAAGCGATAACCTAAAATATGTAAAAGCAATAAGAAAGCCAGGTCTATGAATAAGACTGCACTGTCCAGTAAAAACTCCGTAAAAGACAAATTTCATCATTCCAACCACCCATATGCAATAGCTCAACAAATCACTTTCAAAGATGAAACGGACTTCATGAAAAATAAACGTTTCGCTAACGTAAAACGTAACACCACAGCCAGTGACATAACAAAAAAGAGCATGACTAGCTTATTAATAAGTGTCTTGCTACTTTACAATTTACGAAATGAACCACCTGGCTAAAAATTTACAATTGGGAATTTTCTTGTACCTGTTCAAAACTTCGTTGTGTAAGCCAACAATCTAAACCCTCTACAAACGGTACAAATTTAATGTTTACGTTCGTTTAACATAAATATAAAAAATTATAAGGCAATCATTTGTAATTGTTTTACAGTGACGTAAATCCCGGAGAAGGCAAGGGATGTCTTTGCTTCCTCAAGTAAAAAAGGAAAGCCAAACTTACATGGCCCCCTCAAAATTTTAAATAACCATTTCAAAATCAACACATTTTTGACAAGAGATGAACTATCCATGGCCTTTAAAAAGACCAAATCAGTTGGTTTTCAAGGGCTTCTCCCCAACAGAAGACCCAAAGCAGTCCCTGAATGATTGTGCAAAACCTTCATTCATGCAGACCTCTTCCCAATATCTCAAACAGATCACCGCCCAGCGTAATAAAAAATGGTTGCTCTCATCACATACAAATATAAAACAAGATATGAATGAACATGTTAAAACCCTACCGTGACTACTCTTTACATTAAACTATTTGTTCATGTTAACACTTCTTCATCTTATGATGTGCACTTCTCCCTAAATGTATAAATATCCCCAAGAACATTCCCCCTGAATTTGGTTTTTAAGCATTCTTCTTTAGTGGAGCTTCTGAGCAATGGCAACTCGTGGTGTAAATATGTGGAGGGGTACATAATGAACTTACAATGACTTGTGTTAAATAAAGATCATCATCTTCCCTGTAACCAGTAATGCCAAACACCGAAAAAAACAATTACCACCCACAACAACGAAAAAATAAAATGTACATGTAGATCTTTCGGAACGTGTAAATAATACATTACGATCGTCATGTTCCCTACTGTCCCCATCATCACACCTCTGACTATTTTCATATCCATTAGAGCCTTTTTTTGTTTGATCCCAACTCTGAAATCATCATTTTTCTCCCCTTCATAACTTTTATCTTGAAATTCACCCCCATACTTTCTTTTTCTTTGTTGCCAACCTTTCCTTTCTACAAAAAAATCTTTGAACGGCCCTTCTTGGGCATTGTTATATTCTCCACATAGTTTTAAACTTTAAAATAACAAATTTACCATAACCAGACACCTTGATATAACACAAATATTAATACTCGCCATCTTATACAAATAATATTTACCTACCAATAACAATGTTTCCCTCCAACAGAAACTTACTTTATGAAAAAACAGTGAACAAAACTCCTCTAAACTATCAAACTTTTTACTCCACAGCAACCCCGACCATGTCACTTGAAAAGAATAAATCTCTACAAAGAAATCCTCATATAAATACTCCAAATTCACGTAACACCTCGATGAATTAAAAAAACAACCAAAATGATGGCGCCGTGTTAAATTAAACAACATATTATTCCCCAGAGTACACACGGACCTGGTTTTTCCGCAAGATTGTTACTAAAAATAGAACACGTTTGCAAATTTTACGTGAAAAAACCCCCAATTTTACACTCTCACGAAAATCATATTTCCACCAAAACTTAAAAACACGAAAGAGAAGTACCATCCCTACAAATTGCACTAAACCGTATTTCGATACCACAAAGCATCTAGAAGGAGATAGAAATAAAGTGCCGAAAAAGTCAGAAATTGACATCTCGATAGTAACTGCATTAGTTGCGGTTGCCTGCAAGGCAGGCACCGCAACTAAAAACTAAGTGGTCCGACTTATAAAAATTACGATCAGATTTCGGATTGAAAAAGCTGTATAATGTATGGCCAGTACATAAGAATATAAGAATAAATATAAAAATGATTAAAATGTTGATGTGATTTCCCACCCTTACTTGCTTAAACCGTAGAACATAGAGACTACGGTGCTTAATGTAACTTATTAGCATCGTAAAAGCCGGGAGGTGTTTTAATAACAGCTCTCTGGTGAAAGCCACATGATTGATGATAGGTTTGGCCATCTTCCCTACTTACGATTCCGAAACGCTTTAAAGGGAGCGAACCCAAGAAAAGATTTTCGGTAAAACTTGCTACCGCGTAAACTGTCGCATATAGGAAAAGAAAGAAAGAAAGCATTTGGAAGATAAAGAAAAAGTCAAGTTTTCAAAGCTGCCAACCTTGTCAAACCCAAAAAGAAACTCAAATGGCAAAAACAGAATTTCCAACAAAAAATAGAATCTTACAAAACAAAACTTACAACCTTGTACAATAACTGCACAGCATACTATTTTTTGACAAGTTGTGCAATCTGTGCCAAGGTCACAATAATGGCGTCTGGGGAAACTGAGTTCACTCCACTTATGCAGGAATGCAAGTAGAATGGACGATATCTGGCATCTGCAGTGAATTACACATATCATATGTGCAGGACATGACTTGTATGGCTTATTATGCAGAACTTAGAAGTGCAAACTGCGAACTTATCGATGCATATCACTATGTATGGTAAATGAGCCTATAATTCAGAATTTTGAAGGAAAAACAGAATTAAACAAGAAAAAACAGATTGCCATATTTTTCTACAAAAAACAGAATTATTCTGGTAAAAAACAGAATGGTTGGCAGCTCTGAGGTTTATATACGTTTAGTCCTGTGCATATTTTAGAATAGACTTGTTCCAGATCCTCTCGTGGAGCTTCACATTCATATTACCATTATTACATATTCGTCAGCATTACGTTGTCTCTTAATGTGACCCTAAGCTTTCTTTGCATTGTTTGAGATCATTGCTTTTACTATTGTACAACAAAGTACTTTAACTTTTAGACCAGATTTGGGAGAGCAAGGAAAAAACAAAGCTCGTGCGGTGAAAAGTATACGGTTAAAACGAGGCTGGCTTCGCCTGCATATTAGAAGAAAACCAAAGAGAAGGGGTCTCACCCTCAAATGCTTCACTTGGTTGCGAACCTGATTTAATGACTTGATTGGTAAATAACGATGCATAATATCTATTACTCAAATTCCCTTGGTTTTCCTTGGTTAAGATGATTCTAATGTTCAACTTTTTGAGCTGGAGCGATCCTACCTACAACGGACCGTATCCACTCTGGGCTAAAGTCATTGGATGGGGAATCAGCTGTTTGACTCTGGTTTGGCTGCCATTGATCATCATTTATTATGTTCTCTTTACATCTGGTACTTTGCTAGAGGTAAGATTTAAATTGTATTTCTATCTTATAAAAAAGAAACTCATATATGGTATGATCACTAGTTTTGTTACAATATTTGTCTCCGTCTTTTTTCTCTCTGCAGAGAATCATTTTGTCTGTCTCACCGGAGGGTAGCTGGGGGCCTATCCGGGATGTTAACCGTGAACATGCATGGAGCGTCCACATATTACATGGCACAACAATGGGCGGTAAACAGAAGTTATCAGAAACCTTCCAACAAGAAATTGAATTGGGCCAAAGAGTGCTTGATTCAGATAAACAAAATGCTGACATCGAAGAAAGGGGAAATGCAGTCACCCCAAATTGAAGCAGTATTGTTTTAGCCCCAAAATTGTAATCTCAATGGTTCTATCAGATGGGATTAGTGATTATCAAATTTCTAAAGAAGAGATACATTCCTTACTCTATACGCGTTAACTTTTCCTTACCAGTCGTCATGAAATTTCATAAATATATGTCATTCGATGCTATGCGATTAGGTCATGTTAGGTTAAATAGAGTTTTACGGACCAGTTTCCAACCAATTGGTTCGATTCGAGTCGACCACGGCCTTTTTCCGACGTTATACATCATTTGATCTGAATTCAGCAACAATTTCTGCAATGTTTACTTTAACAATTTTTTAAATGATGTGTTTAAAATATGAGGGAAACGTAGAGACTTGAACAATGCTTCAATCTAATGATAAACGGGGCAGTAACGTAGCGATCGGGACCAGGGGGCGATCCTCATGGCACCCAACAATTAAAAATTCGGAAATTTGCTATTTGTGACACCAGTCAAGTCTAAAGTGTGGTTTTCCTAACTCTTGTTTCATGAAATTCCGAACTCTCTGCAATGAAAACTCAACATTTAAAATCATTTATTTTAAAAAGCAAAATTTTCCGCTCGCCACTCGTCGCAAATTGCAATTCTTAATTCAGTTATGCTCTCTTATAAATCAGTTTGGTATACTTTTCCGAACTCTGGAAACGACAAAATCGGAAATTTGCCACATATGACAACAGATACTCAGGTGACACCTCCAACTACAATGCAATTTTCTTAAAATTTTTCATAGATTTTTTTGGCACGAAATTCCAAATTTTCTCCAATATAAGTTTTTGACTTTTAGGTCCTAGATAACATTTTGCAGCAATCTCAGATTTGCCAACTATAGGAAATGCAGATTCTTCAGTATTCCCCCAACTTTTCAAATTCCACTTACAGGAGACCCAGAATATGCAAGCGCCATACTTTTAAATACTAGTTTAAAAAGAGCAAAACTTTTGGGGAGCGGGGGCGCGGCTGAGTGCAAGCATGACTATTTCAGCGGAGGGCTACCATCAGTTGGCACCGAACGTCTAAGATAACTGTTGACTTTACAACCGTGTACCTAGCCTTTCAGGATGTGTTCAGCACCCTCATACAATTTTCTCCTCGGTCACTGTGACCACTTTTTGAAGTCGCACTTTGCGCAAATATTTGAAAGACTGAACATGGCTATAATCCTCACCTTTTAAAGCGAGGCTGAGCCCCAAGTCACCACCCCAGTTTCGCTGCCACTGGCAATATCCTTTCTAAGTTAGTGATTGTTTTAAAAAAAAAATGAAAGAGATCTTATATAAAAGGGCTTAGTCAAAAGAGATTTAACAATAGAAACAAAGAGACCTGTCTATCAAAAGCAGAAAGTTATAAATTGTTTGTAAGTACATGTTGTTTGAAAAATTTATTTCGTTCTTTCTCCTTCTACGACTCCCTGATTGAATTAAAGTGTACCTCGAGTCAAAATTTCAAAATATATGTCAAAGACCATGAAAGATAATTTCTAAGAGTCCAATTCCCTTCTTCATAGGACATTCATGAGCCGAGATATAAACTGTTGAAATTTATTCACTCAACTTAAAATGGTACTATGCGCAATAATTTGTGATGTCATTGTTGTACTACTCAAAATACAATCTTTGTATTTCTTTGTTTTTTCTGAAAGTTACTGCACCTTGTACCAAGGTGTCATAGCACCCTTCCTCTTATGGGGTGATGCAATTAATTAAGCCCTCTCTGTGCAACATGCTATGTCAGCAAACAGGAAGTGAATTAAAAAAGAATCTGTATTCCTTTTTGGCAAATCTGATATTGCACAGCGGCCAATGATCGTTGTTGCTACAAAATGGTATCTAGGGCCTACAAATTGAAGCACTCAGACTTTTCAAAAATCAAGAGCTTATATTGGAAGAAATCAAGCCCTGCCGCCCCCCCCCCTTGTAATTACGCCCCTGGTATGTAATACTGAAGTCCTAGAATATTATGAAAGATATTTTGAACAGAAATGCCCCCTGTAGCTACGCCACTTGTATGTACTTTTGAAGTCCTAGAATATTATGAAAGATATTTTTAACAGAAATGACATAAAAATTGTGACATTCAGCTATTACTTCAAAATGACTTTCGGGTGATTGCTCTTACCATTGAAATCCCATTCACCGAAATATTATATGGAAACCCTATGTTACATTACAGGAGTTCCACCTTTCAAGTTTTGTGCTGCATCTCCAAGACCGGTTTGGAATATATGCACCAATAAATAAACAAACGTCTCATGTGAAATTTAAATTGAAATCTCTTGAAAACGTTTTGTTTTATACCAATTCCTCTGTAACAGAGAGTTCATTTGATTTTGAAATGAAACTCAGATTATACTAGGCCTATACATGATTCGAGAAATGATGGAACTGTTAGACGAAAGAAAAAAAGATCCTCACCGGATGAAGAACTTAGTTCGAATTTTCTTGCCGACTCATTGGTGTGTTTGTTAGTGATATGGGATCGACAGTCCTCGACAAAATTGATGGGGCAACGCAAGGAAACAGATACATGTCCCACTCCCCCATTCAATGTTGGGGCAGCATAACTTGAGGCGTCCTGAAACTTTAACACTTATGCGGGAAGTGAGGTTTATCCCATTTCTGTCGAGGATTGTAAACAGAATAGCGACACCTTCCTTCTTCGTTTGGGTTTCTCTTCTCACGTGACTGCCTTCTTTGACTTATATGTAAAGGTTGGCTGCAACAGGGAAGTGTTATTAGATGTAGGTCCATTGAAATCTTAGTTTTATCCAACTAATCCAATTGGATTGATCCCAAAGTTGAAACTAAATCCTTTAATTGGGAATTATCGAACAGAAGGGCATCGACTTCATTTGTTCAACACCTAGGCAACCCCATTCATACGTATAAAGTTAATAACACCTTCCTAGGTGCACTATAGGCAAAGTGCATTTTAAGCATCAGTTCACCGTCTATCGGCGACTAGCGGACAGACTGGTATTTTGCCAAAGTATGCCCTTCCTTTGCAGAAATCGATACTTCTTGGGTTTCAAATTCAGTTTTCATTTACAAACAAAATGAAAGCCTTCACTAATGAGTTAGATTAGTTGTACTAGGCAAATAATGTTTCCGGGTAAAAGAACGAAAAGCAATAAACGAAAAGAAACAGTGATCAGAGAGAAACAAAGACTGAGTTTTGTCTTTGTTATTTGAACGGACACATAGTATACAAAATTTGTCAAAGCTGCAAAGGTGAACAATTTTTCCATGTAAACTATAAAAGAACAAACAGAAGTTCCTTGGGGAAAAACTTACTTTTTAAAACTGCGACTTACAAACATCAATGAATCTTATTTCTCTTCTACGCACGCTATAGGTCTACATACAGTTTATTACGAAAGTTAGTTTCATGAGTGAGCAGACCCATGCAGTATTGGGATACATCGAAGATATTAGTAAGAATCGCTAGTGGGTTTACAGCCTCAGTAAATGAACGAATACAAAACACGTCCTAGTTATATTGACGTCTTAATTAAGGCACGATAACATTTCAACTTTTAACATTACTCTTAGGCTAAATGTAAAAAGTAGTGTATTTAGCTTAATCATGAGGTTAGAGGTTATGCAGTGGCATAGATACATTGGCGAGGCGGGGCATTGTCCCGTAGCTCTGGAAAAAGAAAAAAAAATCGGAAATTTTTCCGTTTGTGACATCAGTGAACTACAGTGTGGTTTCCAACTTAAGTTTGGAAAATTCCGAATTCTCCCCAACACAAGGTACAAATTTGTATTCATTTGTTGACAAGAAGCAAAATTTTCCATGAGCTTTTGCGGGCAATAAATTGCAATTCCTAATACAGTAGTTATCGCTCATAAATGAGTTCGGTAATCTTTTTTCACACCTCTGGAAATTACAAAATAAGATATTTGCTAAATGTGACACCCGAACATCCAAATGACACCGGCAACTACGGTGCTAATTTCATACCGTATTATCTTAAATAAAATTCCAAATTTTCTCCAATAAAAGCTGTTAATTTTGAAATGTTTTGTCTAAAAAAAGGACAACGAAGTTTCGAAAACTCTTAAAATGTCGTCGGAGAGCCTCAGTTCGAAAGTCTCAGAAAACTGTAGCAACAATTATCTTCAACTTTGGCCAGAGTGGCAAAATGTATACTCAACAGGAGGGGAACCCTCTCGGTTGTAATATCATGTATTCACTTTATCATTGGTTCATGTAGATGATTTTCCTTGAATTCTTTCACTGTGTTTAAGGGATTTCTCAATAAAAAATGTAGCTACAACAATCTTCATTCGCGGTGCAATCACAGATTTGCCAATCGGAAGTGCATGCCGATTCTTCATTATTCCTCACCTTTCAGGAAACCCAAATCCAAACTTTTCTGCAATACAAGATCCGTATTATAAAATATTTGTATAAAAAAGGGCAAAAACTGCCTCTCTGGCGTACGAGTCCTGCACCGATGAGCCCGCCGTGCGAGTTCTGCAGCGGTGAGATGTCTGACGGACGTGAGTTCCTACTTGGCGGGCGAGTCGGTGAGCAGGTGAGCTGCACTCGTAATGTAACAAATTTGCCACAGATTAACGTTCCTCTTGGTCAGTTGTCTGCTCGTATATAAGCACCAGGACCAGATTGCGGGGATCTATCTGACTGTAAGGTACGGGTTGTAAGTCGATTTTGTCCTTAAAATTCAAACAGGGTCGGGTCTGACTCCCTCCCAGCTCCTCTTTTCTATCATGACTGCCATCTTGATTTTTTTGCCCGTAGTCATGTCAACAACACAACTTTTGAAGGAAATCTGCATAACTTGTACTGGTTGCCATCACTACTTCTAGCCATGGCAAGTTTTAATGAGACTCTAGAAGACGCTAGCTAGGTTAATTTTGTAAACATGATAAAAGCACACTTAATCATCCATGGAGTTTTCTAAGGTTAATTCTCAATACAGATTTGAGGTGTGAAAGACTGTTCAATTTAGAATGGCATATGTATATAGCATTACTTTCCATGTTCGAAGAAGAAAAACGAACCGCTAGGGCGTTGCCATTAGTATGCATTACGTGGTTTGTCTATACCAACCACTGAGACCACTGTAATCAACCTCATTACTACCATCACTGCCAAAGCTGTTAGGCCTAGTGATATCATCACTGTCACTGTTGGCATCAGTATCTTCACTATCGTCATCCTCGTGCGTAAAATTTGCAACAATTTGATAATACATGTTAACAAAGTTATCTGCACTGTCTGATATATTTTTGGCTGATTCCTTAAATTCACGAGCCAAGTCACTTTTGTTGGATATCTGTTTTGCACCGGCATAAACGTCCCAGATACCAAAAGCAATGCCAACTACAGCCAGTGATCCTGAGATGCCTTTAGCTGCTGTGGAACCGGTCGTTACCACGGATTTACCAAACACTCTCAAACCTGGGGCAGCCGCTTCCGTTGCTGCTCCAACGCGTAAAGCGCTGACTGAGTCATCGATTGGGGATACAATCTTTGATATGGTAGTAAATTTTTTGGCATGTTTGATACCTTTATAAGCTGTTTTGCCGATAGCAAATGAAGTGAAGCCAGCCATTGCGGCGTTCTTTGGTACCCTAGCTATGTTTTGTGCTAGCTTAAAGCCTTCAGCTGTCTTCAAAAATGTTTTTACTTTTTCCAAGGAAGCGTGATAGGTGTTCAGGAAATTTTGTAAGTTTAAGGTTGCAGTTATTGCAGGTGTGATTGCACGTTTCATTTGGTCTTTCTTTACCTTTTCCCACACCTGGTCAACGATGTTGGCTGTCAAGGTGGTTGCACCTCCCAGGACACTCGTTACAGCGCCACCAACTGTCAAAACAAGACTCGTCCCTGCAGTGAAGGGGGCCAGCACAAGGCCTCCCACCATTGCAGTACCTCCAATAATTGCAGCACCCCCTCCAACCGTTTTGGTGATACCTATATCAGTTGTCACAGAATCCAGTTTTTCAGCACATTCAGCGATTGTAGAGGTGCATATCAACACGTGATCACTGTATTCCTCAAAAGTACAGCCCATAATAACGTGAATATAGTTGATGGCTACGCTCTGCCAAACTTTAGCTTTCTCTAATAAGTCGGAATTTTCATAAGCTATTTGAAAATCCTGCCAAACATGTTCGGGAACGAACATCCATTTCTGGCTCGGCTTGTCGGTGACGTCATTAACGTGAAGTCCAGATCCCGCCGCTACACTATCCCCCTTGATATCCAAAGCCAGATTAAGACGATTGCTAATAATGTGTTCATCAATAACATGCCATCCCTGGTTCAGACTGTCTTTGCCGGAGTCGGCGATGCCAATTCTCCCAGCTTTCCTGAAACTCCTTCTAACATCAAGAACTAAGTCTTTCCCTTTGTTATATATTGTGGCATCGCTCTTCCATTGCCATAATTGTGACGTGCGTCCATCGTTTATCCTCAAAACAAGTGGAATTACTTTTCCTTGTTTTTCTCCAATATCAACTACAAGTTCAGATTTGACTTGGCTCACGATGTAGAAGTACTCGCAATCCATGGCAAAACTAGGAGTAAAAGAAGACACGTTGAGGTGTGGAAATGGTCATATTGATTTTGAAACATGGAGATGTTAGTTGCATACGGACCGGAATGCAAAGATTTGAGTAAATACGAACCCCTACGTGTTTTACTAAGAACTGATAAGAGCTCAAGAAATTTTGTTTTAAAAAGGCGATACCGACACTTATTTAGGCCCGTAGATTAGGGGCGTTGTAAGGGAACAAAGCCCCCACTGAAATCTGAAGAAATCTGTGGATTGTTCTACCAATTACCTTTTGCATTAGTTCAAATCTGTTACTGGAATTTTCCCTTGGGTTATTGCAATTTTACACATTTACACCCCTGAGATTTTTTCTCCGCATGGAAAAAATTTCGTCCACTCCAGGACTTTGTCACGCTATGTGCCTGTATACCTACTATCCAATATTGTGAACATTGTGGTGTAGTTGGATTTCTGAGATCAGTCAAATTATTTAAATGAAATTGCTTTATGCATTTTACAATACCAGCTTTTGCTAGTTAATTGCTCAATTTTGGTGGAAGTATGATGTTAACATTGAATTGCCATGGCAGACTGCCATGTTTCGGTCGTGAAAATATACCAGGTACAGGAACGGATCGTATTTTCTTATTGTGATTTGATGAAAAATGTGCCATTTTGGGGGGATGGGAAACTGATTGTTCAGTCAAAATGTTGAAACACAAAATAGTAGAATGAGACATCATGCAATGGGTCAAAATAATCTTAAAGGGCTTCAAGAGAGTGTTAAAGGGTTACACCACATGACAATGCACATAATTAGCATAATGACCGAGTCAAGCTTCGTAACCAATAGTTAAGGGAAAAAAGTTAAAATTTTGAATTTTGTGGTGTCCTGCCTTGTAACGGTTTTGCGCATAACCTGATAAAAGTGTTGGTCACGATTGAAAATCGAATTAAACCGTATAAGTACTCACTCATGAAACGGTTATTTGGATGTAGGATATGACGATTGTCTTAGTGGGGCCATTTATCTTTGGTATCGGTGAAGAAAACAGATTTGGAAAATTTTGTTGAATTTCATGAACCTAACTCAATGACTTACAGCTTTAAGGCAAAAGGAGCTAAATTGATGGAACATGGGATGATGAATAAGACTAATACAATACATGGGGGTAACAGTACACGATTGTTACAAATATAATGAAACTTGTAATGTAAAACTATTTAATTAAATAAACGATAGACGTTTTTATCCCGATTGGCGTTCTATGGCACGAACGTAAAATGGCAATTAGGCTACCTATGACCAGTGCTCGAGTTCCCCCTATTACTAGTAAAATTGGAAACTTGCAATTACATTTTGACTTGCAAATCAGGGTATAGTTTTGGCTAAATTATCCAAATCCCCCGTTTATCATACGCATATTCATTAATTTCACACGCTGTAAAAGTTATGCCACAACAATCATAGGCCTAATCTTAGTTTGGGGTATGATTGCGTGGTCAAGTTGCTCCACTTATATCACGGGCATAGCTCAGACTAAGAAGAAGGTTGTCTTTTCGGCCCTACGGAAAATGGACTAGACTGTAGACAGATACACTGTAAAGAGCGATATAAGATTTTTCAACAAGCTAGCACTAGTCACACCGACTTGAATCCGGAGGAGTCTGGGTTTGGGTGCTCATCCTCCAATGAAAAATATATGTGGGGCTAAACGTTTATGTTCGGCCACCCCAATATTTGCAATTCAAGTGCTAGGCTACTTCAAGAAGTGGGCAAGCTTGCAGGTTATTTTGCGAAGTGCAATTTCCGGCCATATGGGGGTCACGTTAATTAAGCATTTTCTTGTATGCTCCGCGCCAAGTGATAGTGGCGCTCCCGCTTTCAGTCTTGCTTGCGCCCAGCCCCGGCCCCAACATTTTTCCGCTCCGACGAGCCTGCTTGAATCAGTGTAACCTACTATCTATCATAAATGAATGGTGACAATCACGTTACAGTAGGCTAAATGGTAAAATTAACCGGAACTGTTTTTATCTTGAATAGGCAACAGACCTGAACTATCACAAAATACCGTACGCTATTACCTGGAAGCGGACTTAGAAGATTGTAAGATCAAAGTTAGTGCATAGTAAGATCTACACAAATGTGTTCGGCTTTGGCGCCAGTGTCAAACAGATTGAATGGATAGTTTTAAATTCGGTTACGAATGCAATTTAAATACAGTTCGATTCCTTCCTTTTAGTCGCCTGTAAACGACAGCGGCCGGCGGAAAATGTTCTGTGGGCATATTCTACCACCCCAGTCCACAGCTAGGGGCCGATTGTCGATGCCTATAGCTGTTGTACCAAGTTTGGGCGACTATTTTCGGCTCTCTTTACTTACTAAATATTACAGCTATGTGAGCACACTCACCATTATTAAAATAAAAACATCGTGTAGAACGTAGTCATAAACACAGACGTCGAAGACATCCTGTCGGTGGTTTCCGTTTTCAAAAGCATACAGGCATAGCCAAACACGAGATAAACTCCAAGCTATACAGTAGATACCAGCTATGATAACCCACTCCGTTCACCAACTGACGAAACACTTTTTAGTGAGCCTGACTCATGATTAGTACTAGTAGGTTAGCACAAGTTGCTTCAGTATTGTCGCGAAGTTTCAGTTACATGTTTTCAGTTATCGTTCTTCCTGCCATAAAAACAGACCTGTATCTTCATTTCGTTGAAGTGAACTGTTGAACTAGTGCACAAAGGCTACATATAAACATGTATGCTCAATTATATACTGGCATTTATTTGATAGTGCTGCTTCGTGCCTGTATTTGTCAAGTGTTTACCGTAGGTTAGAACGACCTACCATACTCCGTTCATCTGTCGCACGTCAGCAAGTCATGCGTATAACGCTTTCATTGTATATCTTGTTACAGTCACTGTTAAGCAGATCAGAGGGTACTTTCCCAACACAGTCATACGGCAATGTAAAGATACCCAAATTTCTACATCCTGTACTCTTAAACTGCAATGCAATGAAAGTGAAAGCCCTATAATTAGTACACGGAGCGGACGAAGTCTTCTCGTTCAGCTCATCGCTTAACCCGCGCAGCGGACTCGGTTTGTTCACCCCCCTTTAAGGCTGGTGGGATATACTGAACAAGAAGCATGCCCTACAGTCTGCTACGCAGGCAACTCATTGCTGCGAAGAACAAAGCCTATAAGAAGGCGACAGTCACAGGGTGCGCTACGCAGGCTAACCTATAGTGAGCCTGTCATGCCATATAAAAAAAAAACGCCGTAAATCTTTATGACGTAGCTGGTCAATTTCCATGCGAGTAAACGGCAGGGGTGGCGCCAGGATTTCCCCGACAGGGTGGCCAGCATTTTAAGCCGCCGACAAAGGCTTTGAGTTAGTCCCGGTGGGACGTGAATTACCAAATTTTGAGGCGCGCGCAGCGCGCGAAATTTTTGGCCTTCTTTTCAACAAATACTTAAAAATCTGGAGTTTATTTTGAAGACAAAATTTAAAATTTTGTAAAGAAATTTTGCTTTTGTGAGGACCATTAAAAAGTTGGGGTGTTTATTGAAGGATCCGAGTGTCCTCCATATGGGAAAAAATAAAAAAGCTATATAGGCGTCAGCTGTAAATATTTTGGGGTTACGCATTTAATCGTAATAGGCCTACGTAATAAGGCTTCAACATGAGACTAGGTTGCCCGACATTTTTTTCCTTTTTAAAACGAAAATTTGAAAATTTAGACCTCAATTTTGGAATTTAATGAAAAAAAAATGGTTTGGGGGTACAATTATTATGAAATATTTTGGTTATTCATTAAGTGATATGACTTTCAAGAGCGAAATTAGGTGGAATGTTGGGGTGATTAACAGAGTTGGCTTTGGTTACTTATTGTACGGAGTATCCATCGAAATTGGAAAATTTTGCCACTTTTAACAATCTGAAGCTTATACTGGAGAAAACTTGTAATTTTGTGACAGATTTACCGGTTTTATGGAAGAATCTAATCTTCTTACAAGAAAATCAAGTAGGGCGTGATCTGTAGTTTGGTTGGGGTTACTGAATATCATCATGCAGATTAAGGCCCTCGGACCATATTGGGAAAATTCTCCCGCGGAAACAGTTTGGCTTCCCACACATTTGAAGTTTGAAGTTATATTTTATATATTGACATAGGCGTACGGGAGCGTTTCAGTTTGGGAGGGGCAGAATTGTCTCCTTTGTCCGGAAAATGTAATTTTGCCCGAAAGACTATCAAAATGCAGAACACAGATTTTTTTTTCAAAATTGAGAACCTCCAGACAGCAGGAAATGGCATTTCCCTGGCTCTTGCCTAAAAACAAATCAGTCATTATTTTGAGCTTTCTTTCGCAATGAAATTTTCAACTTCATAATATTGTCCCAAAACGAGGAACAATTTGCAAGCTTGTAATGTTCTATTAAGTAATCTGTTCGATCAAAACACTCTATCTAAGCGGAGCGCCACCATCAGTTGGCGCGGAGAGTACAAAAAATTGTTAAACATTCTAACCCCTCAGACAGCCGTAACAGGCATTTCCCAGACTTGTAACTAGTAATGAAGCAGTCGTTATTTTGCGCTTTCCTTTAAAAGGAAAGTTTTTTAACTTCAATAAAAAAACCCAACTTGCTAAGTGATCAGAAAATTACAAGATTATAGGGTACTGCTGCAATTAATTAGATGTAATGTTCTTGTCTCTTTTCGAAAGAAACCCTTCAACGGAATTGAAAACATACTAGTGTTTTGCCTCTATAAGGAACAGTGGCGGCGGAAGCATAAACATTTAGGGGGGGGGGGAACAATCAGTGAACAAGATGGAATGGTTGGACTCGTGAAACGAACCCTATGTGCGCGTAGCGCACATCACGAGCGCGAAGTCCCACTGGCGTGGGTCCAGGGCCCGCCTTAGGGCCCTGGAAGATCTGAGATTCTACAAGCTCTCTCGTGCAATCTAAGCCGTTTGTGGAACATTTTACGGTGAATTCAATGAACAAAAATGTGTGAAATATTTGCGTTCACAGATAGCCTATAGGCTATTTCCTGACCGACGCAGAATTTAACGTAGGCCTACGTATAGGCTAGGCCAAATAATATCCGAGTTCACCTATCCTAACCTGATTGTCACAGAACGAGTTATAACGCAACGACATCAGCCTAAGCATGTGACATCAATTTCGCAACATTACATTGGATGAACAAATGTAGTGGAAATAGCCTACTGTAAGTGAATGACTCACGTATGATGAGTGCACAGGCGTACGGGAGCATTTCAGTTTGGGGGTAGAGGATTCTCTGCCCGAAAAATGTAATTCTGCCCGAAAGACTATCTAAGCGGAGCGCCACCATCAGTTGGCGCGGAGCGTCCAGAAAATTTTGAAAAATCGCAACCCCTCAGACAGCCGGAAATGGCTTTTCCCAGGCTTATAAGCAGAATCAAAGCCGTCGATATTTTGAACTTTCGTTTGCAATAAAATTTTCACCAAAAATGAGCAAATCTACAAAAAGGTCAGAAAACTCCCAGATGAAATGTACCACTAACCATTGGATGACTACATTAAGCTATAATCATTGGAAAATGAGTTTGCTTGCGCGTTCTACAAACTATTTTACGTCATGCAGCATGAGATTATCATCAATATAATTTTGAAAATTCTTCAGAAACCCTCGAAAATCCCAAGGCTTCATAATGTAATGATATACCGCACCTGGGAATGTATAAAACAATACCTGGTCTTGTATCTTTCCGTGGAAAACTGTAGAACGTAATTAAAAACATGAGTACCGTATGTCTGTGACTCTGTTGCGACTCTTGCCCGAATTCCAGTTCCACTGAATTGATACAACTGTCTATATGACTCGACCCGAACTCCCGACTATATATAAATGATTTTTCTACTAACGCCGTTTGAGAAAAACCCGGCTTGTCACGTTGCTAGGTATTTTTACATGAATTTGTGGGCAGACTTACTTGCAGATTTGTTCACACTAAATTCGTATGAGTGAGCAAACAAGCTACGCTGATTTGTTTACCATTGCCCGAAATTCGGCTCCCATCACTGCAGGTTAAAACGTTTCGCACAATTTTAAGAGGATCATTTTGAAAAGGGCAAAATCGTCATCTCATTCATATGCTTCCCAAATACCTCTCGACCAAGTACGTTTCATCCTTCTGGTGACTATTGGTGATTGTCATTTAGTGATATGGTGCGTCACAAGATAGCTTTTGATTGATTTGTTCGGGCAAAATTTTGGGGACTGTATACATCCTCTCTCCCCCTTGTAATCTGGCAATTAAAATATCCCAGAACTTGTTTTGCAACTTTTGCCCGAATATTGTTTCATTTCGGGCAAAGGTTTGCGCAAGAATATGAAGTGAGGCTGACGAAAAATTGTATTTTCATAAGTTGTCCGAATGTGTCGCAAATTTTGGTATCTTTTGGAGTTTTCATGAAAATTGTACCGTGACCATGATGCTTTTTTATTATTTTTTCGGCCAAGTGTTTGAAGGAATTCGGGCACGCCTAGGAGTTTTCTGTGTAAGTAGAAACAAACCAGGTTTTAAGACTCAATCGGCTGCCCGAATTTTAGGGAAAATTTTTTTTTTTTTGGGGGGGGGGACAGTCTGCCCCTGCCCCTCCCCCCCTCGTACGCCAATGGATGAGTGAATACTGGTCAACTGTTCGTTCACGTGATGGCAATGGCAATGCTTCACTTCTCACGGAGGGAAAGTACTAGTACAGTAAAGGTTCGGTTTCACTGGACAAGCGATATGCTACATACACCTGGTTTGCGGACCGGGCGAGGTTGCCAGATTCTTGTAATGATTTGTAGCCAAAAACTAGGTCACGGGCATAGAGCATGGCCGCAGGGGACCTTGACAAGAGTCAGACAAACAATGGCAGAACATAGGCTAAGTCAATTTCGGCTGCTCTTTTTAGTGGTGGGTTAACTATAGTCTCAACTTTGAATTGGTTCAATGCTCCCAAGTTTCTTTTACTTCTTCTCTGATTTTTTGGGGGACGTCCCCTCGCTAAGAATTTTAGGGGGGACGTGTCCCCCCCGCTTCCGCCGCCAGTGATAAGGAATCGTCGTTGTAGTCCATTGCAAGGCCCTCTTAAAAGATGAGATTTTCTACGTGACTTCCCGAACTCCAGACTATAAGTGACTTTTCTTTCTATGTATTTAAATTTTTGAAAATATATCACGTTACAAGGTGGCTTCAAATGAATTTTCAGTCAGACTTATTGGGAGACATTTTCACACTACTGTTTATCATCAGCCTCTGTGTAGCTGAAACGGCCTGTCTGATTTTCATTACCGCTACTAGCAGACTAGAATTCGGCTGTCGGGGCAGGTCAGGTGGCAGAACATTGGTCACCGCATGCACCTGAACAACCTCTAGTCTGTTTTTGTCAGGAAACTTCGGAATTGTGAGTTTCCTTGAAGAATATTGTCTTCTAGTGAGCAAAATCAAGAAGGCCGTCGGGATGAATGAAGTTTATAAGACCCGCACCTTTTATCAGTTTAACGTGGGCATGTAGATGAAGGCTTTCAGACGAAATTGGGTTTTCTCAACAACAGGGTGAAGGACAGGGGATGAGGGATAACAGAGCTAGTGAGAAGAGTGATAAAAACAAATTCAGATAGGCATTAAAATACCGTTACAAAAGAATAAAATAGTTCAAAAAGAAAAAAAAGTTCATGATCATCCATCCAGTAACTTCAGTCCTTTACGTCATTGTTAGGCCTCCCCAAAGGAAATTGCCGTCCTTCCAGGACAGGGGAGGAGATAGGGCAAGGTACATGAAATGAGGTTTAACCGAGGAAAGAAGAAGTGATTGAAAATCGATTCCGATATATGTTAAAATAGTATTTCAAAACAAAAAGTATGTTCACCCATCCAGTTATTTCGGTCCTTGTAGGGTTTTTTCCCTTTTTTTTTTTTATTTATTAATTTTTTATTTTTAGACCTCCCCGACGAAACCGCCGACCTTCCCCGACGGGGGCCATGCCCCCCCCCCCCGCTGGCGCCATCCCCGGTAAACGAGTGGAGGGGGGAGGGTGTTCTACCACTTGAAAATGGAGGGTAATTTCCCAAACTTGTTTTGAGAACCGATGATACGAAAATACCTGATCATACTTGATGGGTGAGTTGAGTAGAACTTATATATCTTCACCACTTCCCCTCCAAATTGAATTCGAAAGTAAAGAGACAAAAAACAAATATAAAAAATGGGCAAAATTTGTACAAAACAAAAAAAATCGGACACTACTTGAAACGGAGTTTTCGTACCTGCACCCGCACGGAAAGGGGAGTTACAAACGGCAATACGAAACTACCGTGCACTGCTAATAAGATATAAATTTTAAAAATTCCATTGGCGTACAAATAATTGCTGTGCGAAAATTGGGACGTACGTATATCATGTCCCCGCCTGGGTCCGACTCTGCAGAAAGCACCACATCGGAAAGATATGTATAGTCCTTATAGATAAGGATATGATAGGAATTGTTGCCCTGTTCTCATCTGGTAGCCTATAGTCTATACCTTCAAACATTGATAAGATATTTTATCTCTATAGACTCCAGCATAGCTTTTGCCTTTTGGGAGGTTGTAGCACATGCAGTCAACAGTTAATCCGAATTATCGTTCACTGGCATAAAGATGTAATTGCTTAACAGTCGTGTATCCAGTGACATGACAGTGTTGAGGAGAGAAGGGAAAATTACTCAGTAACTGAAACTCTCTGGGATTTCACGTCTCTTGAATCTAGTTAAAACAGAATTCATCAAACTGTCCAAATGAGTGAAAAACTCCGCAAATGTGGATATATTCGCAGACGTAGTTTTCAAATAAGCTTACTCTCTAAAATCGTAAGATTTAAAATATTGGAGTTGAAATCTAAAGGAGTGGAACTAGGGACCAATCGGACGTTCGATTGGTCACTAATTCCATTCTGTAAGACTAATTAACTCTATTAGGCTAATTTTAAATATCAGTGGCGTAGGAAGCAATTTGAAAGTGAGGGGGCGGAACAATTTTTTAACTATGTACCTCACCATACCCCATTGACCAAAAGGTACATTTTTTATGTTAAAATTTTCGCCTTTTTCTATCAGGAAGAACGATTTTTTTAAATAAGAAATTGTATGCTTTAAATCGTTTTTTGTTTTCAAATGAAACTGGGCATTAAAGAAGGTAGAAACCTTCGTTTTTTTCCAGCCATGCTACAGTAGACAACAATTCCAGTATATCTATGCCCTCTGAAAACTGAGGAACATTGATAACAGTTTAATTCTTGAAGTTACTAAAGAATCCGTCTTCTTACAAACTATTCAACTGACAGGGTAAAAAGGTAACTGAAGAAAGGTATATATGATAGCACAGTAGGCAAATGATTCCCTGCCTGACGCCTTGCCCGAAAGACTTTAATCGGGGTGTCACCGTCAGTTGGCCGGGAGCGTAGAAGAAATTTGGAAAAGATGGACCCCACAGACTGTCGAAAATGGCATTTCTCAAGCTTGTAAGAAGTAGTAGCTAGGTGAGCAGCGGGGAGGGGGGAGGGGGGGGAGGAGGTGGGGGGGGGGAGTAAAAAGACTTTTTCAGGGAAAATGGGCAGGCACCCAAATCTTTCGAGTTTTCTTTAAAGGGTAGACACCACTGTATTGGGGACGTAATTTGCTGCGCGCGAACCGATATTTTTGCCCTTTTGAAACAAATATTTGTGGCTATGGAGCTATATTGCAGAAATTATTGGATTCTGGGTTTCTTGTATAGGAAAGTTTGAAAAGTTGGGGGATTATTAATCGAAGAATCTGCACTTCCTATATTGACAAATCTGAGAACGATTGCACGGTGATCGACTGAATATCGTTGTTCCTACATAATGTTATCTTGAAGGTCTACGAACTGAAGCTCTCCAATAAAATTTTAAAAGTTTCTGAAACTTTGTTGTTTAGACCAAATATTTTAAAGTCAAGAGCTTATATTGGAGAAAATTTGGAATTTTATGAAAGAAAAATTATAAAAATAGCACTGAAGTTGCCGGTGTCACTTGATGATCTGGTGTCCCAAATGGCAAATGTTGTTTTTTAATCTCAAGAGCTGGAAAAGGTTTATTAAAGTGTTTCATGAGACAGCATTTATGCATTAGGAATTGCACGTTAAAGCGCGCGGAAAATGTTGCTTTTTTGAAACAATGAATTACAATTGGCGCTTGTATTGAAGAGAACTCGGAATTTCATAAGAAAGAGTTGATAATATCACATAAATGAAAAATGGGGTTTCTGACCTGGGGAGTGGGAGGGCGCTGAAGCATGCTTCCGCCCCCTCATTTTCCCCTGTGGGCCCCCCCCCCCCCAGCGCACCGCTTCCTACGCCAGTGCATGCTGGAGTCGCGGGGCTTAAACTCACTCGACACTACTTTATCTATCACTTTTTATATCGTTTCTCAGTGTTTTTTCGGGGAAAGATTTGAGAGTATTTAAATTACCGTCTATTTCGTGCAGTATCGAAGAATGACTGTTTTTTATAAGCCACAAGATTCTCAAATGCGTCGCGGCTTTTTATCTCTTTGATTCAGTGAGTAAATATGATACCCTGACTATGAAACGTTTTTATTTTTCTTGCAAATGCTTGAAAGAATTCGGATATTCAACCATTTCGGGCAGATTGTTTTGTGAAAGAGTTTTAAGTGAAACTCGCGAATAATAGCTTTCTGTGCAGCCCGAATGTGACAAGAATTTCTCTCTTCAAATACGAAAGAGAAATAAGAAGAAAATTGTGATATTTAATTTTTGCTCCAGAAAAAGCTTGGGGGATTGCTCTACTTGGGGGCGGTCTTCCCCCTGCCTCAACCTCCTCCCGAACTGCCCCCACCTCGTACATCGCCTATGGCTTTGATGAACAAGACTGACATTCAACAAGACTGAATTGGCCTTTGGCCAGCAACATCGAAGTTGATGTGATGGGATGTGATGTAGCCATGTAGGCCTACGATCAAAATTGATTTGAGTTCAGTTGCTCTGCAAATTTATTACTATAAAGAGTTTTGCAAGTTTTTTTAAGTTCTCCCCTCTCCTTTCCATTTCTAAATTTCAGTCAGTATTAAAGAACAATTAATTTCATACTTATGGAATTATTTTGTAATTTATCATTTGTAGGCTAGTTCATATTGTTGAAAGAAATAAACCAAGCAAACTAACATAAAAATTAAGCCCAGGTCCAGGACAATCAGACCCTGTTACTAGGTCATATAGTTACAAACAGTACAGTATAAGTAAGTTTGCTGATGATACAAAGCTCTATAGGAAGGTTGGAGGAAAGGATGATTCTTTATTGGTTCAGAAAGATCTGGATAGGTTATTTTCATGGTCTCAGACTTGGCAAATGTCTTTTAATGCTGATAAGTGCAAAGTCCTCCACTTTGGTTCTAAGAATCCTCACCATGATTATACTATGAATGGTACTAATTTGAACAAAGTGACTTCTGAGAAAGACCTTGGTGTAGTTATTACAGGAGATTTAAAGTCATCTAGGCAGTGTGCAGCTACTGCTGCAAGGGCAAATAGGGTGCTTGGGTTGATCAGGAGGAATTTTAAGAGTTTTAGTAAAGAAATTGTGCTAAATTTGTATAAGCAGCTGGTTCGACCCCATCTCGACTATGCTGCACAGGCCTGGAGTCCCTTCTTTGAAAAGGACAAATTGCTTTTAGAGCAAGTTCAGAAGAGAGCTACCCGACTCATACCTGAGGTTAAAAATCTACCTTATTCCCAAAGGCTTAAGCTGCTTGGGCTTACCACCTTGGAGCTAAAAAGGATTAGGGGGGACATGCTCCAGGTATACAAATTTCTATCTGAAGGGAATCCTTTGTTAGCTTGCAGTTATTTATTAGGTCCAGAGTAATCCTCGGGTTAGAGGCCATTGCAAAAAGCTTGAAAAGTCTTTTGCTAGACTTGACATTAGGAATTTCAGTTTCTCTCATAGGGTTGTTAGTGAGTGGAATAGCCTGCCTGAGTGGGTTGTTAACTCCACATCAGTGCACCGTTTTAAGGTTAATATTGACAAGTTTTTCCATGACTGTGGTAGAATCTAATCTTTCTGGGCTCTTTAGGTGTTGGTGGTTTGCTTTGTTTTAGGGGGTTTTTTGGATTACAGGGCATCTTATGGGGCCTTTACAGCCCTCCTTTGCCCTTTAACCTGTTATGTTATGTTATGTTAAACAAAAGTTTTCAATGTTTGTCTTGAACTTCCAATCGACTATCTCTGTCTCTCTTCGAAAGAGAAGCTGAACTTTCCGAGTCCTCAGAGTCAGTATGTGTTAATTTACCTTGGTTGTACCGGCGATACTGCTATGTTACATCGGCAAGCATTGATGCATTTAGCAGTTTAGAGCTTACAATCACGTATCCCATGTGCTTCATGCATGTCGCAAGCTATGATATATCAGTAAGTACAGTACACTGATTAGATTGACTGTTAGTGTTACTGTGCATGTGCCAGTACAGCTCAGTACAACTGAATGGAAATAACATCTGTATGGCGCAATACAAGACGTATGTTCCGAAAGCAACTCACTTCCAAAAGACATATTTTACAGTTCGTCTCACGATATCCTGTGTATCCCACCGTCATTTACAGCAGTCCCCTTTTCTTCTAACGTAACATTCCCCCTTTTGTAAGTAAATAGCGTAAACCATTCCGTTGGGCTTGTAACGTAAGAATCGTATCTAACGTAGGCCTAGGTTACTGTAGGCTAGTATTTAGTACTAGTAATATTCATTACTCAGTATAGCCTAGGCCTAGGCCTATGGCATATGCTATGCAACGTTGGCGCAAATATTCCTACTGCAGTAGTTAGTGGGCTTACCAAGTTAGGAACGTAGGGTTAGTCGTACCTAGTAGTAGTAGGCCTAGGCCTAAGCTATATAGGAATTAACTTAGGGTTCGGCATTGTGCAATCCTACAAGTGATATTGGTACTAATTTAGAATCAGTGCCCGGAAGTGAGGTAAGTCTTCATAAAATTGTGATTTTGGCCGAATTTCACCCTAAACTTAACCCTAACCCTCAAAATAAGCAATGGTTTGGGGATACTTATTCTATTAGGTTATAGCCTAAATGGCTTAGCACTCAAACCCAAATTTGGTTAATTCTAACAACAAACTTAACCAGGGTTTTCCCTGGGCCTTTTGAATGTCGCGCCCTGCGACTTTCAAACTTCAAAGTCAAGGAGGCCGCAACGTTCAAAAAACGGCCGCGATGTTCAAAATTGCTGCCAGCAGCTAGCCTCCATAATTTTTTCTTTTTCTGTCAACGATTGCTTTTGTTGTTAATACAGTAAACGACAAAATCATTGACTTATTTGTAAAACTGTAACTAACTTTTTTAACTTCAATGCACATACCACTGCATGCGAGTCAGAGCCCTGTATGTATAGCAGTAACAACATAGTATTATTAACTAGCCTGCACTTTCCCTTGTAGGCTCATATCAGGAAACTGTTGTGCTCACTCCGGACCGCAGAAGCTACATGGCACAACACCACTTGCACGACCAAAACACAAACGCCCGTTTTTGTAGGTTAGAGGCGGGGCTAATGTCTCAGATTTGGGAAATAATCAAACGAACGAACCATGTCATTGTATCTTTACGATGAAATCCCACATACTTCCTGTTACTTCGTTCTTAAAACTTACTCCACAATTCAGAAAATGAAGTTGTGCGCACGTACACTGCAGTCTTAACCCCCAGTAAATACTCCATCTCTGAACTGTTTTGCCCGACTACAACAAAAGTTTGGGAAATTTGATCGTAGCACAAATGCAATGGGAGTATTAGAATTCTATTCCCAGATGATTTGGTTTCTACACTTTATTCCTACACAGTAAAACTGTACTGACGATGTTGGGAGTATGATTGGCTGATTAAAAGCAATAATGCACCAATCATGATGTTTCTTACGTAGAGGTTACTTAAAATAAGTGCAATGGACCTTATGTGTATGATGTCATAGAACCCTTGTTTTCCCAACATGTTTTCATAAAAACATCGGTACGCACACAATCTGTAATTGCTTGCAGCCACGTGCTCCATTGCTTTTATAAATTCTGGCATTCACTCGATCGTAACCAAAGATTGTTTGCAAACTGAAAAAAGGGCTAAAATATACTTGAAACTTGCCCTTAGTTTTGTAAAATTCATCCTTTAACTTCCCGCCAAAACGGGACGCATTCATAATCACAAACGTAAAATTTTATCCCTGCCATGGAAGTGATCGTTTGATGTTTTCTGCTATAACCCTGAAGTATTACATGGAATTAGATATTTAGAATTGCATTAAATGTGTTTTCCTTGCTTTCTCGCAGAAAGCACCGCGTAAGTCGCCGTACAAACAGTTCTGCACAAAACATATTGTACAGACTATCGAGCTGCAGTGTTTCGCCTTTTTTTCCAAATCCCCAACCTTAGCATTCATGTCTGTGCACGCTTCGTACACGTAGCTCCTAGAATCTTGTGCAAGTTCGGTGGTTATTATCTTGCATAAATTAGGTCATTTCTAGCATTCCTTTCGTTATGTTATTTACAGTAGGACTTATGCAATGTTGTCATGCGACGTCATTGCAAACAAAAACAGTGATGCACGTGGGTCTCATGCAGCAAAATTCTTGGCCCACGCATGCAGTAGACTTTTGTGGGTGTCCATTTTTTCCGCCAAACAAGGCGTCATGTTTTGCTTGGTGACATACGCACACGATCCATTTCAAAATTTAAATTGGTCCCTGCATCGTAATTGGTTCAATTGTGTTGATTCTTGCTCAGCCAATCACAACTCGCACCTTCGCCTATGTGATTTAGTGTGTGAAAATACTCGGTCTCGAGACAAGTTTTCCTGTTGAGTTTGTGTTGCGGCGATCGCACTTCCCATGCTTGTATAGCTGGCTAGCGAAGCCGGGCCAGCCCCGTGCTAAATTCACCTTGAAACGGCATAATAAATCTCGGCGTACGTGGATTTTTCGGGGATCTGACTTACGTGCATTTCAGTTGCAGATTCTTTTAAAACAAGACCGTAAGTTTTGGACAAGAACTGCTTAAAAGATACTGGGATATTTATATCTGAAAGGAACCATAAGATACGCTGATCGTGTGCAACTGTTTTGCTTCCCAGAACTGCTAAGATTATCATGAGTGTTTGCTCTACACGGGCTTTGTTGAAGCAGGAAAGTAGCTACAGAACATTAATGCAACTACAACCCAGTAAAAGAATGCAAATGTTTCGACATGATTGGGGGATGAAAAATAGAACGAGCATGATGTTGGCCTAAGAACTAAATTATTAAAGGACATGTGACATCGACTGCAAACAAATCTACTGTATTAACGGTTGATTTGTATCCCCACTTTTGAAGTGAAAATATTACGCCCACAAAAATGATATCCCGTTCGTGAAAGGAATGGAAACTTTCCCAATATTTTCTATCCTGAACTTGTAATATTGCAAGCCGGCCCAATTATGTCAATTTTGGTGAGCAACGGTCCCGAAATGATGGCCAACCGGGGGTAAAAATCATCCAGTGCCAGTGCTATAAAAGCCATGCCGATGAACCAAAACTTTTGAAGCAGAAATTAAGTGATATAAAGCCAACGTGACTGCTATCAGATCAAAATTTGTACGAATGAGAGTTTCAGTGCTAATATTTTTGCGTCGACTTACAGAAATTGTGTTGACTAATTTGCCTTGAAAGTGTCACCATTTTGCGTCTAGTGACTTGCAAAAGTCACAAAATTTCTCCTTATACCCCTCCCCCAGGCCGTCGATCCACCTATGGATGCATCAGATGCACGACGTTTTATTCTAAACCCAGGGAAAACCCTGTTAACCCTAACCTTCATCAATAACCTTGACTTGTGGGCACTGATTCTAAATTAGAGCCATGATATTAGGTTAAGTAAATTAGTGTTTCTGCTAGCTATACGTAGGCTTAATACCTCATACATTCTTAAATATTTTTTGCTAAACAAAACTTTGTCTTTCAACTCTCTACCACTTTTTGGTTTCGATGAAAAGAGAAACCTATGCATTCATGATGGCGTGCGTGTGTATGTATGTGTGTATGTGCGTGTGTGTGTGTATGTGTGTGTATGTGTGTGTGTGTGTGTGTGTATGTGTGTGTGTTTGTGACACTTTGCTTGTTTACACGATATCTTGAGAAGGGAAAATCTGACAATTCTCAAACTTGGTACACAGATACCCCATACTGAGAGGAAGAACCCTATTGATTTTGGTGGAGGTCAAAGGTCATCTGGGGTCACAGGGGGTCAAACCCCAAAATCCTTGTTTACATGATATCTCAAGATACGAAACTTGGAATAATTTCAAACTTGACATGTTGATGTGTTATGATGCAAGGAAGAACCCTATAAATTTTGTTGGCGGTCAGAGGTCATTTGGGGTCACATGGGGTCAAACCCCGAAATCCTTGTTTATACAATATCTCATGGTGGGAAACTTGGATTCATTTCAAACTTGATACATAGATGTGTTATGATGCAAGGAAGAACCCTATTAAATTTTGTTGGCGGTCAGAGGTCATTTGGGGTCACATGGGGTCAAACCCCGAAATCCTTGTTTGCACAATATCTCATGGCAGGAAACCTGGATCCCTTTCAAACTTGATATGTTGATGCATTATGAGGTGAGGAAGAACCCTATCTATTTTGGTGGAGGTCAGAGGTCATTTGGGGTCACATGGGGTGAAACCCCAAAATCCTTGTTTACACGATATCTCAAGATACAAAACTTGGAATAATTTCAAACTTGACATGTTGATGTGTTTTGATGCAAGGAAGAACCCCTTTAAATTTTGTTGGCAGTGAGAGGTCATTTGGGGTCACATGGGGTCAAACCCCGAAATCCTTGTTTGCAGAACATCTCATGGCAGGAAACATGGATTCATTTCTAACTTGATATGTTGATGTGTTATGAGGTGAGGAAGAACCCTATCTGTTTTGGTGAAGGTCAAAGGTCATTTGGGGTCACATTTTGTCAAACCCGGAAATCCTTGTTTACACGAAATCTCAAGGTAGGAAATTTGGATTGATATCAAACTTGATATGTTGATGCATTATGATGTAAGGGAGAACCCTTTTGTTTTTGGTGGAGGTCAAAGGTCATCTGAGGTCACAAGGAGTCAGAGTCTGAAAATCTCCTTAATGTGATATCTCAAGTATGGAAAGTTGGATGAAGTTCATATTTGTTATGTGGATGTGTTATGGTTAGGAGATGGTCCCCATTTCTTTTAGTGGAGGTCAAAAGTCATCTGGAGTCACCGATGGTCAAAGTCTGAAACCCTTGTTAACGTGATATCATATGTTTAGGAAGCTTAGATACATTTCCTACTTGGGAAAGTGGATGCATTATGGTCAGGAGATGGTTCCTCTTGTTTTGGGCAGAGATGAAAGGTCATCTGGGGTCTCCAGGGGTAAAAGTTGTAAACCCTTTTAAAAGTTATTTTTCAAGATAGCTGCCTGTTTGTCTGCCTGTCTGTATGTTGGTCTGTCTATCTATCTATGTATGCCCCTTATGGAGGTCAAAGGTCATCTGAAATAACAAAATTATTTTTTGAACATGCTAGTATAACATTTGAGTGAGAAGAGTAAAGGTGCATGATGGCATTATTTGAAATGAAAAATTTATGTATCATCGAAACCTCAATGCATTTTTGCATTCTGGTTTTTATTGGAGGAAAGATTTTACAGGCAATAGCCTAAGCCTAGGTGGGGAAAAAGACCTTGTTGTCATTCATTGTACATAAGTCCTTGAGACAAGGTATACATGTTTCTGAAATAGTTAAGAAAGCAAACAAGCACTTGGCATATTAAGTAGAACCTTGACTTGCAAGGATAGAGAGATCCTGCTTCCATTGTATAAGTCTCTAGTTCATCCTTTCTTGTAGTCCAGCATGTAAATCTGCTTGCAAAGGTTCAGAGGAAGTTTTCATGTATGGTACTGGATGTTCGTCATTTTCCTTGAGCAGAGACTTCATGGTCTTGGACTTATGTCATTAGCAATAAGAAGTTTTGGGCAGATTTCATTGAAACTTTTCGTATTATTAAGGGTTTGGGGAAATAAATTCTGCTAGTCTTTTTGAGAAAGGGTACGCATTCACCAGAGGGCACAGCCACATGACATATAAGGGTCATTGTAAACTAAATACAAGGTACTTCTTTACTCAGAGGGTTATCAATACTTGGAATAAGTTATCACCTGAAGCTGTGGATTGCAACTCTTTCAACATGTTCTAGTCCTTCCTCACGAAAGATTGCTTTAGGCATCTAGTGTTGGATTACGTGAGTCTGTGTCTCCGGCCCTTGCCCATCAGCCACCTGCTTAGTCTGGTGGCACACAGGTGAGTACAGGTCAATACATGTTACATTTACATGATCTGCAAGTAGGTCACATGACATTGCCTGGGTAAACTTTGAAACTCATAAGCCTAGGCCTACCCCATTTAAAGCTGAAAAGCTGCATATCTCTGGCCTATGAGTCAATATTGAAGAATGTCTTCATTGAGATATCGTGGGAAGCATATTTATACATTAATATTTGTTCTTACCAAAGTAGAAATCTACTGCATTTTGTAATGTTACTGTGAGGCTACATTTTCTATCAGAGCACATATGGGTTGATTTTTAGATTGAAAATCTAAATTTCTCTCATTCACCATGGGACAAACTTCTGTTCCATGCCTGCAGATTTTAGTTTTGGTGTGAATGCATGTAATATTTAAAATGCTTTTTTAAGTGCCTTGCACCATCTCACGAAGTGTTACATACTGACACTGTATTAATTGTAGTGTTTGCATGCATGGGTTACCAGGGTACTGTACCAGCCTGCCTTTGCATTACTTGTTTCCAAATCTACCACAAAATCTTGAAAAAATTTTGCATGCAAAAAGAATCACTCCATTTAGGCTATGCCATTGCCCACGGTAATGAATGAACTTAAGTTTGTCTCCAATTTGGTAAACATTTTCCGAGACTTAGAATGAAGAGAGCCCTAGAAATTATGTTTAAGCTTGAAGGTTGTTTGTACTTTGTTTTCTGAAGTTGAAATTTTCATTGGCATGCGGGCCGATCGTGAGTACTATCGTCATGTATTGTGTTACTTCTCACATATCATATCGCAACGATATGTACATTATAATCTTGCATGCAAGCTGTCTAATTTTTGAATATTTCATAATGGTTAAACATGTCACTTTTACCAAAATGAACCCTTTGCTCCTATGTTGTATTTCTTTGAAGGAGACACATTGTCTGGCAACACTGTTGGTTTGTCTTAGGTGCAATATGATGGGAACAAATTTTTTTTAATGACTCTATATCCAGTTTTTCAAGACAGTTCTGTTAAGGAAGAAGGAAAGCTTGTGAAATGGAAAGTGCAAAACTTCCTAGTTTTACACTTGTGGGTGGGATTTGGTGGTGTACAGTATATAGTGTTGAAAGTTGTAAAGTAATTAAAAGATTGTTTTAGCTTTGATATGTAAGAGGTTGCATGCAATTTCTTCTGGTGAAATTTGCATGGAAATCTGATATGCGGTTCACAGTTTGAATGAATGTGAAAGAAGAACTTGAAGCAAGCACTAAGATATCACTAAAATGAGACCAATAATATCCAGGAAAATATGTTTTTGAAACAGGCCACTACATCATGTATGATGTAAATTCCACTCACATAAGCCTACTGTAATAAGAGATGCAGAAATTATCTTTGTTGTACTTAACATTTTTGGTTGGCCATAGGACAACATTCAACACAAGTGTGTAATTGGTAGTTTGACAGAAATTATAGTCATCTCAGACAGATCAAGACCGCATGTTTGGTCTAATGGTAAGAGCATCTGCCTCTCACGTGGAAGGCCCGGGTTTGCTTCCCAGGTCGAGTCATACCAAAGACTCTAAAAAAGGAACCTACTGAGGTTGTGCATGATGCTCCGCATAAGCAATGGAGTAGGGAAAACAAGCCAGTGTGCCACAACTGGAAAAAAGGTTATGGCTGGCTCGACTTGAACCAATAGGTTGGAAACTGGGTCATAAAACTCTATCTAACTAATTAACTCGGACAGATCAATACCTGGACCTCTGTCAAAGTGCTACTCTGGTCATATCGTGTGTACTGTAGTAGGTACTGGACATGAATGCACCCTGCTAATATGGAAAATGATTCCAATTTATTTAGTTCTCCAGTTAGTATCCAGTGGTAGGAGAGACCATGCCGAAAAACAAGAAGAAGGGAGGACGAAATGCGAAGGAGGATGAAGAACGGGAGGAAAAGGAAAGTAAAGTCCCATCAGTTTTAGATGCAGGTGATGATGAAGGATCTATGAACCAGACAAAGAAAGGTTGGTTTCTATCAGGGAATTTGTTAGATTGAGGGTTTGAGGTGGAGCAGCTCAGTGCTTTTGCAAATCATGGGTAATCCATGCCTCAGATTGGCCAAATTCAATGAAAATTTAAAAGGAGATGGAATATCCTCATCGGGATCACCACTGGTGACTGATTTCAATTCAATTCAAATTTATGTTACAAATGATGTCAAGCGTAAGTGAACAATGTTTCCATTGTATTAATATACTGTATATAGAAATCATTTGAAGGAAACTAGAAAATTGAGAAGACTGTAAAATAGGCTAATGAGGAATGACCAAATTTATTGTTACAATCCAACATGCTGTTGTGTGGACTCATTGTCTTTTCACTTTGCTACTAATATGAAGCACTGCTACTTGATGAGGATATATACGAACTACATTTCTTGGCGTGCGAACTACAGTTCTTGGTGCTCGTAATTTTTGCTGTTTTTTCAGGGTTTATATCTCATTTTTTGTGTATTTGTTCATCTAGTTTCCTTTGAAAACCTCATCTGTTTCCATCTTGTCTGTTTTTGTGTTGTGTTGTGTCGCTTTGGTGAAATTTCGTCTGTGTTTTCGTTTACCAGCGTCTCTCGACAGGTATTTGTTGTTTCTTTGCTATCCTAACATATTGTGTTCGTGTTATTGTGGGCCTAACCTTTATCTGTTTTACTTTTGTGTGACGTTAGTCAATTGTACTAGTGCTACAGTGTACCTAACCTTTCTTTATCTAACAATTTGGACTACGTTAGGCATTTTGTTTTTAACCTAGGCCTAGGCCTTGTTAGTTTTAAGCTTTATTACCGGGCATTTTATTCTTTTCATTCCCATTTTTGAAAGTTTCTTTAATTGAGTAGGCCAAGCCTGCAACGTTGAATTAGTTTAGTAGTTAGTGCTTGATTGACAGTCTTGTCTAGTAATTAACGTGAAATGGCCGACGAGCAGCTTATCTGTTGTGAAGACTGTGGTATGTGGGCAGAATTTGCCAAGTCCGGGCTAAGTTGTTCATTTGAAGAAGCATCAAGTGACACTTTTGTCTTCACTTGCAGGAAGTGTAATCGGTTAAAGGAACTTGAGGGGCTTTTGGGAGCAGCTGACATTGCTAATGGGTGGGTTGCTGTACAGAAGGGAGGTAAAGCGGCTGAACCTGCTAAGGGATGTCAAGATGTTGTGACCACAAATTCTTTTTCTGGGTTATCGGTGGAGGGCACAGTTGAGGAGGTGGTTGCTGAAGCCAGTGTTTTGAATTCTGGGATTTCCGGTGGCCTATGGGAAGGTGAAAAGGTTAAGGGTAAGGTTTTGTTTGTTGGGGACTCAATGACCCGGTTTGCAGACAGGGAATTTTGTAAGAAGGACAAAAGGAAAAGGGTAAGGGTTTGTCTTCCTGGAGCTCGAATTGAGGATATCTCGGAGAGGGTTATTTAAATTGTAGGTGATGAGGAAGCTGTTGCTGTGCTGGTGGGGACAAATAATCTCAGTCGGGACAGTCAAAGTTTGATCAGGTCACAGTATAGGGAACTGATTTGTAGGTTAAAATCCACCTGTGCTAAAGGGATTTTGTGTGGTATTCTCCCCCGTTTCGATAGAAGGGTATCTTGGAGCAAAATTCTGGGATTCAATAAGTGGTTGAAAATCGAATGTACAATGCAGGGCTTACAGTTTGTTGATACATGGGCTGGTTTTGTGAATAGGAGGGACCTTTTTGCCAAAGATGGGTTACACTTGTCGAGCACAGGGGCTAATGAGTTGGGTAGACTGGTTTCTCAGGCTGTTGACTCTCAAGTGTCAAACTAGGCGCAGGGGCGAGGTCAGCCGTTACAAGGCAGGTATCTGGTTTAGTTTTAGCCAAGACTGATTCTAAAATTAGTGAGAAGAAGTATTTATCTAGGAAAGTTGGTGATGTGAGGGTCATGTTTGCCAATGTTCGCAGCATTTCCAATAAATTTAATGAGTTTCTTGCACATGTTTCCATAGACAATCCTGACTTAGTTGGGGTTACTGAAAGTTGGCTCCATAGTGATATTAGTAATTCTGAAATTCAGGTTCCAGGGTATAAAACTTACAGGCAGGATAGGGTTGATACTGTTGGTGGTAGAGGTGGAGGGGTCTTGCTGTATGTTAAGGACAGCATAAATTGTGTTGAAGTCACTGACAAGTTTTCTACTGGTTTTGCTAACTGCTTGTTTTGTGAACTTAGTCCAACCAATGGGGGTACTCCTTTGGTTGTTGGCATCATTTACCGTTCACCTAACTCTGGTGCTGATAATAATCAGAATTTGCTTCAAAGTTTGAAGAATCTTCCTTCTAAGAGGGCAGTTGTGTTTGGGGATTTCAACTTTCCTGATATTGATTGGCATTTATGCACTAGCGGGCCACATGGGAGGGAGTTTCTTGGGGCGGTGTCTGATTGTTTCCTCACTCAGCATGTTCTGTTTCCCACTTGTGAGGATAATTGTTTAGATTTGGTGTTAAGTACTAGTACTGATGAAAATCTGGTCAGAAATTTGAGGAGTGGTGGTAAGGTTGGATGTAGTGACCATGACCTTATTAGTTTTGACATTTGTTGTTTCAGTAAACCTCCAAGAAGTGACAAAACTGTTCTTGACTTCAGTAAAGCTAATTTTAGTCATGCAAAAGAGGAGCTTAGCATAGATTGGGTTGCACATTTGTCTCATTTAGGTCCTGCTGAAGCTTGGAAATTTTTCAGCAGTACTGTTTCTGATCTTACAAAGTTATGTATACCACTCAAGAAGGCTGGGGTGAAAAGTAGGCCTATTTGGATTTCTAGGGAGGTACTCAGGGCAACTAGGAAGAAATGTAAGTGTTGGCGACGTTATAAGGCCAGCAAGGATTCTGATGACTTAAGTGCCTACAAGAGTCGAGAGGTCTTAGTTAAAAATTTGGTTAAGGACACTAAAGCTAGGTTTGAAAAAAATTGGCCAGTGAGGTTAAGATTAACCCAAAATCTTTCCATGCCTATGTTAGGTCTAAGCAGCATGTTAAGGAGGGGGTTGGGCCACTTCATGATGTGAATGGTTCATTAGTTAGTGATCATCAGGATATGGCTAATTTGTTAAATGATTATTTTGTATCTGTTTTTACCAAGGAGTCATCTGTCATGGGGATTTGTAGGGGTTCTGATATCCCTTCTTCAATAAGTGACATTGTGTTCTCTGAGGAGCTGGTTCTGAAAAAATTAAAGAGTTTAAAGACAAGTAAGGCTCCTGGGCCAGATGGGATCCATCCCGCCATCCTTCATGAATGCTCTGAGGTTTTATCAGTTCCACTATCAATTATTTTTCAGAAATGTCTTGACTCAAATTTTGTTCCTACTGACTGGCGGGTTGCTAATGTCACTCCAATTTTTAAAAAGGGGGATCGGAGTTCACCTTGTAATTACAGGCCAGTCAGTTTAACTAGTGTTGTGTGCAAAATTATGGAATCCTTAATCAAGGACTGTTTGCTAAAGCATCTCTTAGATAATGGGTTACTCAATCTAACTCAGCATGGTTTCCTACCCAGTAGATCTTGTGTTACAAATTTGCTAAGCTTTCTTGAGGATGTTTCTTTGTCTCTCGATTCAGGTTCCAGTGTGGATGTCATTTACCTTGACTTCCAAAAAGCTTTTGACAAAGTACCTCTAGGTAGACTCATGGTAAAATTGCATAGGTTAGGCATCATAGGCAAGTGCGCTCAGTGGATCAATTCGTGGCTCAATGGTAGGTCTCAGAGAGTTGTTGTCAATGGAAATTTTTCTTCCTGGAAAGAAGTCTCAAGTAGTGTACCACAAGGTTCTGTTCTTGGCCCACTTCTTTTCTTAATTTTCATAAATGATATTGATAGCTCTATCACTTCCAGTATAAGTAAGTTTGCTGATGATACAAAGCTCTATAGGAAGGTTGGAGGAAAGGATGATTCTTTATTGCTTCAGAAAGATCTGGATAGGTTATTTTCATGGTCTCAGACTTGGCAAATGTCTTTTAATGCTGATAAGTGCAAAGTCCTCCACTTAAGTTCTAAGAATCCCCACCATGATTATACTATGAATGGTACTAATTTGAACAAAGTGACTTCTGAGAAAGACCTTGGTGTAGTTATTACAGGAGATTTAAAGTCATCTAGGCAGTGTGCAGCTACTGCTGCAAGGGCAAATAGGGTGCTTGGGTTGATCAGGAGGAATTTTAAGAGTTTTAGTAAAGAAATTGTGCTAAATTTGTATAAGCAGCTGGTTCGACCCCATCTCGACTATGCTGCACAGGCCTGGAGTCCCTTCTTTGAAAAGGACAAATTGCTTTTAGAGCAAGTTCAGAAGAGAGCTACCCGACTCATACCTGAGGTTAAAAATCTACCTTATTCCCAAAGGCTTAAGCTGCTTGGGCTTACCACTTTGGAGCTAAGAAGGATTAGGGGGGACATGCTCCAGGTATACAAATTTCTATCTGAAGAGAATCCTTTGTTAGCTTGCAGTTATTTATTAGGTCCAGAGTAATCCTCGGGTTAGAGGCCATTGCAAAAAGCTTGAAAAGTCTTTTGCTAGACTTGACATTAGGAAGTTCAGGTTCTCTCATAGGGGTGTTAGTGAGTGGAATAGCCTGCCTGAGTGGGTTGTTAACTCCACATCAGTGCACCGTTTTAAGGTTAATATTGACAAGTTTTTCCATGACTGTGGTAGAATCTAATCTTTCTGGGCTCTTTAGGTGTTGGTGGTTTGCTTTGTTTTGGAGGGGTTTTTTGGATTACAGGGCATCTTATGGGGCCTTTACAGCCCTCCTTTGCCCTTTAACCTGTTGAGTTATGTTATGTTATGTTAAAGTTTCAGGCCTTTTTTTTTTGTTGGGGGTAGGGTATTCTTACGGTATTTAGTATTTGAATATTTCTTTGAAAAAGGCACTTGTTAGTTGTTACTTTGTGACATGTTTTTGTAATTTGCACTCATGAGGTATTCTAAAATCACAAAGATTTGTAATGTCTTTTCAACTGCCATCCCCAAATACTCAACAAGGTATACCCATAAGAAAATAGATTGTTTTGTGGGAAATGTGGTAGTTGTGCTTATTTGTCAGGAATGATTGCTTTGTCAGAAATTTGCTTCTAAAAGTTACACACAATACTGTATATGTTGAAGAAAATACTGTATGGTGAGTGCAAGTGGAATTTATTGAAAATCAGGGGAAAAAAATTGATTGACTTCCATGTAGATTCTTGAATCGATGGAAATTAAATTTGATGCACTCAAAATATTTGATTGTCCTAGTTCAAGTTTTTGTTTTGTTGTTTGGTCAAAAAGGACTGCATAACCTGACAAAAAAGTTTCCTACAGATAAAAAGTTTATTTGAACCCCACTTACAGTATTGGTACCAAGCAGTGCTAGATGTGAACATACAGTACAGCGTTGAACTTAAGAGAATAACAATAAATGTGTCATTGTAGTGAGTATTTATGTACAAGAAGGAGAATGCCACTTTTGATCTTCAGAATAAAGCAAATGTTTTACAGCTGTACAGTTTATGCACATTGATGTGTCATTAAACCTCATCTACAGTGGTATGTGTTTTATTTTAATTTCAAGCATAAAGCATAACAATAGCAATAGTATGTTGTTTGCATATCACAGAAAGTCCCATAGAGCTTGACTTGCATCAATAGGGTCTTGTAGTACACTATTTATCAGATGCTGGTAATTTATTCTTGATTTAAATTTCTCAGGGAAGAAGAAAGACAAAGGGAAGAAACAACAAAAACAAAAAGAAGAGGAAGATGGTGCTGATTTCATTGATCCTTTAGCAAATGTTAAAGATGAGGACTTATCAGAAGAGGAAGACTCACCAGCAGCACCAGGTAGAGTATCATAGGAATGACATTGAATGCATCTTTTTGTAACTTAAAATTACGTAAAGGGTTGGCGGACCTGAGCAGCCCTAGTGTATTATAACTGTGGTCACCATTAGAAGGGTCCAGTAGCCTTGAATTGTCTGCATTTATTGTTTAAATAAATTTCAAACCCTCATATATAGTGAAAGTGAGGGAATCAAGAGGTATTTCAGTGTCAGTCTTAATAGTGAAAGTGAGGGAATCAAGAGGTATTTCAGTGTCAGTCTTAACCCATCAATGGTACATGTAAGCTAGGAAATTGAAAGATTAAAGGTGATAGACCCCAGTTATGGTTGACTAAAGTCAGACCATCACTTGCCATTCAGATTCATATATAAGCAGTCAACCCAAACTATCTTGAGCCAGCTTCTAAATATCACAAAATATCTTTTCCTTCTTTTAAGTGATTTTATCTTTCATGATATTTTACAGAATTTTGTCATATATTCAAGGTAAATGAAGAAATCAATCCTCATTAATTTCTTAGTTCAGTGAGAAAAATATTGTGACATAATTCTCAAGAGCCAGCCACTCATGAGATAGGATAGCATGCTACACTAATGCTGAATTTGCCGTGGCTGCATTTCACCTTCAAAATGCAATGCTTATTGAGCTGAAAATCAGTGTTTTCATCACTTGGTATGATAAAATCATACAAGAAAACTGTTGGGCAAAATGGTTAAATATGATAATGCTTTTCTATTCTGGTGCTTGATTGTCTGTACTTACTGTATATACTTAATGTTCTGCTACCTGGATCACAACAATGATGATTTCTTTACAATATCAAGTGAAGCACAGAATGGAAATGGCAGTAGGGCGACGGCTAAGGCCCCTTCAGAATGGTCCCACTGTGGTTCCCAAGAATAAATGTAATATATATTTAAAGCTAGCAACCATAGAGAACATTCAAAATCAAACAATGTATGAATCTTTAGAAATTAGGCAGTTTCATTTAAGATAAATGCTTTCAATTCAACAATGGTTAGAATGATAAATTTGTGTCCAATTACTTGTTTTGCTAAGGCCCTCCAAACTCCCTTACTTTTCTTATTTGTCCCCTATACCATATTACATATGGACTGGGTTGCTAGCAGACTACAGGTTACCATACAGGTAGTTTACAGTTGTGAAGACTTCCCAGTTCAACTATGTACCTGATAATCTTGTCTTGTACATTCATGCCCTCTTTACTTAAAATCTGATCATAATATCCTGGTTACTTACCTTTGGATACCATCATTGATTCTTTCAACAGTCTCATCTAAGAAAAAGAAGAAAGGAAAGAAGGGTCAAGAAGATTCAAATAAATTTCCTCAACTATTGGAGGATGAGGTAGCAGAGGATGAAGATGATGAGCCTGAAGAAGAACCAGTAGAGACAAGTGAGATTGACCTTGTTGACCTCATTTGCCTTATTGACATATTTGACCTTAGTGACCTCCTTGACCTTATAGATTAATTTTGAATACTTTTCGTAAATCTCAAAATCAAATGAAAGTGCTCGAAACCAGTGGTCTTTATCTGTAATACTATGTTGTTTCCAGCCACAATGTAAACTTTAGTGCAAGGATAGTTAAAAACTCTTTCAGCAACAGCAAAATTTTGCTTACTAACTTAATTTTTTTGTTGTGCTCTAACCTTGCAAAGTATTGTTTCCTGTCATCAAAATAGTAATGTTCAGAAGAAGAGAAATCATATTAGATAACTGGAGACCAGAGTAGATCAGTAACAGTATACCAAGATTTGTATGGAATTATACTTAAATGTGATTGTTTTATTTGTGCTGTTTTCCAGAAAATAACAGTAAAAAGAAAAAAGAGAAAGGAAAAGAGAAACAGACTGAAGAGGTTGGTAATAAATTTGCTCAGTTGGGGTTAGAGGATGAGATGCCAGATGAAACAATGGAAGAAACAAAGGAAGAGGAAGAAGTCACAAAAAGTAAGAAAGAAATTAAAATTGATAAATTAAGATCATTGGATAATAGTTTCCAGGTGTGAGATTTGTGTAAAATTGATAGATTACTGTAATAATTTTTCCTTTTTTTTTGGGGGGGGGGGGGGGAGGGGGTAATTTCCATTGTATTGAAAGTGCCCTGTAATATTTAGGTTTGTGGTAGGAAATGAAATCTTAATAAAATTTGACTTTTCTTTGCAACATGTGCAAAGAAAAGTCAATATTTTTGGAATGTTGCAAAGTTTTTCTGGCTGCATTTTGATTTTTGGTAAGAAATCAAAACCTTTACAGAGATGGCGGTGTTGTGTGTTTGTTTGTTTGTTTGTGGGTTGGATGGTACAGATAAGATGCAGAGTGTAGATCTATGACAACCAAAGAATTGTAACAAGTAGTAATTGCTCTTTTTTTCTTTCTGAACATCAAATTTATAGAGAATAAGAAAAAGACAAAAGCAAAGAAGAACAAATTTGCTTGGTTAGATGAGATGGAAGAAGAGGAAGAGAAAGTTGAAGAGACACCGGTGAAAGAGGAAACCAGCAAAGGTGAAAGAGGGTTTGGGGATTGGGGAGTAGGTTAAGAGTTGAGATCTCTGTGGGGAGTAGGTTCAGAGTTGAGATCTCCATATGGAATATAAGTAAGCGAGTTTGGCAATTTGTTGCCGCATGGAATTGTGGGACACAGCATGGGATGTACAAAGCCAGCTTTAGCAAGTAGTGTACAGCATTCCCTTGTTTTCGTCAGTGCATACAGCACTATCTAAGTGTCTAACAAAGTCAAACGAAAATAGGGGTGTCAGTGCTACTTTACAGCAGATTCAAATGCAAATATTTACAACAAAAGACAATTTCGACTCAATCCAGTGCACAAAACCACACTTGAGGTCCTTCCTCGTATTATGGATGTATAAAGAAAGAATGGTTTCACCAAATTTTCATGTAACCTCAAATTTTGGCATACATGTTGTAGGTGCGGGATTGGTTTGTTTATTCCGACGATGTGGGCATGTGCAAGACAGCCAAAATGAAATACTGAACTGGCTTATTAGGAGGAACTTGTATGTTCTGTAGTAAAAATTCACAGGGGTGTGTTTTGAAAATTTATTGTAAGTGTGGAACAGTCAAGTACTTAAATGGGGTAAAGGGCTAATGAGGATAGGTTATGTGTGTAGGGTAGTAAGTACTTTGTAGTCTATAGCTTTGTGCTTTAAGTTGCTTTTGGTTGATTTAGGGTCTTGTTATTTCTGCAAAAATGGTATTAATCATTAAATCATTGCTTTTACAAATGAACAAGGTCATATAACCAGCAGGAGAGCTTCCCTTGTGAACGGATCATTTACATCAATGTTTAGCACATTTCATACAATGCTTAGCAGATTTGAAGGGTTTGTGGAGATTTCACTAAGACTCCTTCTGTGAAGACCCAGCTAATGGAGAAGCCATTTTGCCCTATTGGGTTTTGATAGTTGTTGGTCAAGTGTTTTCCATAGAAGTTTGATTTTTTTCTTCAGCCAAAGGAGAGGAAAAGAAGGAAGAAGAACCGCTTGAAGAAGCTGATAATAAAGAAATCGGTGAGGGTTTTATTTGTCGTAATTTTGTAGTTGCAGGCATCTTTGGCTGCCATTAAGGTTTCCATAGTATTCTATTGTGATCAATGTTATGATATGGAAAAGGATAGTGGTATTACTCTGATGGGCCAATGAGTATTTTTTTTGAGCCTGTTGAGGGTTTTTTGTTTCCTTTCTTCATTGTAAAGCTCCCTTGTATTCTGGGTATATATTACTTAATCAGAAAATGTTTCCTGCACGTACTTACACTTCTGGCCCAGTCTCATTATTCTCAGCGGTTCTGTTCCCTTAAAGGCAGTCAGTTCTCATTCCAAACTTCAATTTTTGTAGTAGTCTACAGAAAATGTCAATTGACACAGCTCTTCGATGGACAGTAAATTAAAAAAAATGCATAGCACTGTAGTTAGAGTATTTTAATTTAACCATAGGGTCTTGTATGCTCACCCTGAAGCAATAAACTGGGAATGTGACTAGATGAGGATGAGTTTAGACAGTCATGGGAGTGGCTAGAAGTACAGTAAGTAGGTTGAGAGAATTTTAACTGTTTTGGGTGAGAAGATTTGGCCTTTAAGTTTATACACAGTCCACCTCTTCAACAGCTTTTTCTGCTACTGCTGGTTGGAGCTAAAATTAAAATCCATGGTTCAATTGAAATGGTTTCATCTTTTTTTTTCAGAACAAGAAGAAGTTGGAGAAATTGAAGAGAAAGAAAATATAGAAGAACAAGAAAGAAGTAAAAGTGAGAAAGAAGAGAAACCAATGAGTAGAAAGGAAAAAAAGAAACAAAAGAAAAAGGTAGGGATAACTAGTTTTTTTTTATCTAGGCTCAGAATATATGCCATTTAACATTGGTGAATGTAACTTGATTTTCTGTGTTTGTGGAAAAACGTTTGCTTTGTTTGTTGTCAATAAATTAAAGCTGAATTCTAATGTTTTACAATTATAAAACTCACTGAATTTTTTGTGGTAAGGAGAATTTTTAACAGAAATTTTTTTTCTAGCTGTGGTTTCATTATTATGAAATCAAGTTTTCATCAAATCTAGGAAATTTTAGGTCATATATCGTAATTTTGTGGTAACGAGAAGCCCACTAAAACTGAATTTTTCAGCTCAAAAGTCATTTCTGTGAGACTTTTATTTGTTTCCCTTGTATATGTCAATTGTATGACACATCTTAACTCACCAGTTGGGCTGTTTGATTAAGTAATAAAGCATGCCCCTCTCACCTGGAAGATGTGTTGAATTCCCTTGGTTGAGTAATACCAAAGACCGCAGCAACAGGTAGGGAAAGTAATTCAGCAACCCACCACTGGGAAAAAAATTGTTCCTGGGCACTACTTTATCAAACCAGAGGGTCAGAAGGGTAGAAGTTGAGTTGTAAAACCATAACAAGCCAGTGAGCCACAACTTAAAAAAAAAAGGCTATAACCAGCTGACTTAGACTAATTGGTCATGTTACATCACTATATCAGGATGTTAGGCAAATGTGACTAGGGATGCACATTGCACAACAAGGAAGAAATAAGCAACAAACCAGGGAAACAAATGTTTCTATCATCATTGAATTTTAGAAATATGAGTATTTGTGAATTAGAGGGAAATATTTAAGCTGGAAGACACAATTATGTCTTTAAGAGGGTGTTGGGCAACAGAATCACTCCAGAAATGTTCAAAATTTTCACCGTGTCAATCTGTGTAAATTTCCAGTTTTTTAAGTAACAGTTGTTAAGAGGTAACATGTGGGCCAGGGAAAGTACCATTTCTGGCACTATTTGGAAGTTTCCTCATTTTGACTCAGCCTACTTGTATTATGTTTTGTCCATAACTAGGTATTATGCTGTGTGGCACTAAAATGTATTAAAATACCAAATAACTTGAAGCATATCATTAGCACTGAAGGTAAAGGTTTGCCGGCAAAATATTACGAGCAAACCATGTCCTTGTGTGCAAGATTGATAATGTCACATGACTGGGTTGTCCCATGAGTGTGATGGGGAGGTTTCAGGGCCACAGAATGTTTAAGTTGTGTTCATGTGGTAGTATAAACCTCCTACAGGTGTTTTATTGTAGTGTGAATACAATTTTGTCAGTACTGTAGGACTGCAAGTGTAGAACTTCCAGTCATCAGGATGACCGCAAACCACATGTTATAACTACAGAGTATTAAATTGCAATTAATATCTCAGTGTTCAGATAGACCAATGTACTTACTCGTGAGAAAATTTTTGGATCCAACTACAAATCAGCATATCTATATTATAATGAGCAGGGATAGACATCTGGCAGGTTTGATTGATAACCTGCCAAACAGTCTAAAAAATGTCGTAAATGGTAACATTGTATCGATTTATTTTGAATCAGGGTGCATTTATTGTGTTCAGTTTCAATTTGCTGCACATCAGTCTTTCAAAACTTCAATTATTTTGATCCTTTTATTTGGGTTAAATCATCCATGGTTTATCCTTGTGATTTGTTGCCCATGGCAACTAGTCTGATTATAAGAAACAATGCAGTGCATGAAAACAAAGTTTGATTTTGATTTCATTTTGATTTTTTTCTGTAGGAGCTGATGATGCAACAGATGAAGGAGATGGAGGGAGACCTTGGTCAATTTTCACTCTCCCAGCAGGAGACCCGAGGAAAGGGGGCTTTATTAGAAAATGCTACAGATATAAAGGTACAAAGATTTGCCATGTCAGGAGATGGTGTGGTGGTTATTTTTCTCTCACAACAAAATGAGTGTTGGAGGATTAAAAGAGGAGGGAGGGATGAGGGTGAGGGCAATGGGGGTCCTTCCAACCTTAGTAGAAGATGTTTCATGCACAAAGGTACAAAGATAATTTTTTTAGAGGAGTATAGACAGTTTGTCTCTCACATTTGAAGTAGGGCAAACATGCCAGTGAGCCATGAAAGGAATAAAGGCCTCGGCCAGCTCCACTTGAACAAGTTGGTTGGAAAGTGGGGGATGAAACTCCATCTAACTTGCTCACAGTGGAAGGACTGTGGTAACACTGTAATAGAATATCCCTTTTCTCTTTCTCCCCCACCCTCATTTACTAGATATTACTGCCTGTGAGTATTTGAAACTGGCTCTCTTGAAGTTTTAAGTTCATTATTATCATAGTCCTCAGTCTGTTAATGGTTAATGCTGGTAATACTGAGTCAGCTAAGCATTATCTTGGTAGCTGGATTTTAGAATTGATACTATAGAAACAAGTTTCTGTAATAACCATTACATTTTCTCTTGATAAATAGCTGTCTCAGAATCTAACTTTGTAGCTAAATATTACCTTAGTTTGTCACTAATAACCTCCATTTGTAATCCTACAGAAAAGTGTATGAAAAGAGACATAGCCTTCCGTATCTGTGGGGAGGGGGGGAGGGTGAGGGGGCTGGGTTTTCTCTATAAAGGCAAGTGACTGTTCAACTTAAGTCCTCCCCAAGTACTCACTCACCTGCCAGAAAGTGTATTTGAACCTATGTTTTTGTTGGTAAATGGCAGTATGAGTCAATTTTGGAAAGTCTCATTTCTCTTGTTCTTTTGAAAATAGATTGAGAAGTTTTCTATATCAGCAGCAGGGAAGGATTTGTTTGTTAATGCGTCACTTACGATAGCCAGTGGTAGACGGTATGGTCTGGTTGGACCAAATGGGTAAGTTGAAATACAAGTGGGTAGTCCAAGAACTTCTATAGCTAGGGCTGTGAACATTTAGCAAAAATACTAACCGTTTGACTTCAAAATTACCTTGAATGGTAAAATCAAATTATTCTGAAACTTTGTAGCCTACAAGGTTCAAATATGCCTAGAATTTCCATTTAACAAAAATCAGGGATCATCAGATTGCAAGTGGATAAAAAACTCTCAAAAACAGGTTTTGCGATTTATCGCTTGTGGCTTTGCACTAAATGTTTTTTCCACATGGGATAGTTTAGTGATTAGTTGCTACACATTCACAGCTCAACTTATAGCACAGGGACAGGGGAGATATATCATGCCCTTTTCTGCAAAAACAGGTGCTTTAGTATAAACACAAAAGCAAAAGCATTTTGCAGTCTTGAATGATATATGATGTGGTCTTGCATGTTTAACTTGAAGGGCTTCTGTAGTTAAGAGTATGAATTTTGCTTAGAAATTTGTTACCTCTGTCCCTGGTATTTTCTTTTAACAGTCATGACACAGTCAGAGGTAAGGTTGACCCATTAATTTTGGCAAGGTAGCACCACATGGTTTTGTTTCATGTCCTGTTAATGTTATCAATTAACATAATTTCTTATTATATACACATTTTCTTGTTAGCAGCTTTTCCAATTCATTTGTATGGTGGTCACATCAATATCCATAAGTCGTTCTTAATATTTTAATGTATGAAAATATGATAGGAAGAGGACTTTTGCTTTTTGCCCCTTTTTCAATTCTTTAAAGTGCAACAAAAACAGATTGTTATTTGAAAGTTTCACATAAATTCTAGGCCCACAATGATGGGTGGCAAGATTATTTGCCAAAAGCAAAAACAACTGAATGTACTATGTCAGTAGAATACCAGCCTTAACACTCTCATTGGTGTTGCATACTCCATATTAATTTGTCTTGGTGGTTGATCTTGTAAAAGTAAGCTTTATTGGAAAAAGGTTTCAGAATGGCAGATGCAAATCTTCAAGCAGTGTTTTATTCAGGGGCTTATACAAGTGCCAGAAATCATGGAAAGTCAGAGAAAATTCAAAATTAAATTTCTTGACCTAGATAGTCAGGGCAAATAAGCATTTTTGATTCCTTGCCGAAGGTAGGCAAGGAATCTATGCGTTGGTGATGTTGTGTGTATGTGTGTGTGTTTTGGTGTGTGTGTGTTTGTGTATGTGTGTTTGTGATGCACCTTGTAATCGCGTTATCTTGAGATAGGAATGACTGACACTTTTCATATTTGGTATATAGATTTGCCATGTTGAAAGGAAGAACCCTATTGTTTTTAGTGGAGGTCAAAGGTCATTTGAGGTCACCAGAGATCAAAGAGGGTCGAAAACCTTGTAATCGTGATAACTTGAGTTAGGAATGACGGACACTTTTCATATTTGGTATATACATTTGCCATGTTGAGAGGAAGAACCCAATCATTTTTGGGTGGGGGTCAAAGGTCATTTGAGGTCACTGTTTTTGGTGGTTTATGAGGACAACAAAGCACCCTTTTCGGCAAGAAATCACTTAGCCTTTTGGCTTTCTGGTTTTCCAAAGGTCTGGAAAAGTAAGGGAACTTAAGGAAGTTTGCTTTAGATGGTCGGATACATTATTCTGTTGAAAAAACATGGAAAGGTTGTATTTGAATATGTTTTCAAATTTGTGGAAATATATCAGTCAAGGTACTGTCATGAAAATGTCATAGAATTTTGTCAGTTTGAATGTGTATGGACCCTATTACTGCTAAGGTAACAAAATATGAACCAGATTGATTGGTCTACTTAGCCAGTAGCTTAAAATTAAAAGCACTCTCTGCTTTCACTGAAGAATCAAGTTTCTGCAATTGAGTATTGTCTTTGCAGAGACTTTCATCAATGAATTCTGAAATCTTATTGTTGTAAAAATAATTTTCTTCATCTCATAGAATGGGTAAAACAACCCTGTTATCACATATAGCAGCCAGAAAGCTTGGTATTCCACCAAATATAGATGTATTACTCTGTGAACAAGGTAGGTTTGCTTCATTTCCAGGAATCTTTTTGTGAGGTTTGTGATTGCTTTTTGGAGATGTTTTCAACTGACACTTGTTTTTCAAGTCCCAACGTTGAGCATTACTTGACGTGATGATAATGTATTCACAAAGAAAACACTTTCCAAAATGTCACAGAATAGACTTAATTTTAAGAAGTAATGTTTTTTGCATAGTGCTAAGTTTAATTAAATATTATGAACCCTCTGTTAAGGTCATTTTATTTATTTAAAGTGGCTCATTGAGTTGAATCATAACTTCAACAATTTTTTCCAAACCTGTTAAATTTTCTTCACATACTAATGACAAGTGGTCCAACTAAGACTACCTCCATATCCGACATATGAATTACTGTTTTATGAGTGAGTATTTAACAGCTCAATTCCATTTATGACTAGAAACTTTTTCAAATTATGCACAAAACCGTTACAAGTCAGGGGACCACAAAATTCAAAATTTTTAACTTTTTCAGTAACTATTAGATATAAAACTTGACTCTTAATGCTGACGGAAAGCATTGTGAAGTGGTAGAGACCCTTCGACACTCACATCAAGTTATTGATATCAACTCAATGAGCCGCTTTAATACTACGTTAATGTGCTGAATATCTAATATCAAGATTGAGGTATCTTAATGGTCAGCTGACATAGATATCCAACAATGAGATGATAGTGTTGAATATCTAATTTCAACATTGTGTCTCTATGTTGAATCTTTGCACATTCCTGTGTGGACATAAAGCCGATCTGCTCAATATCTAATGCCAACATAAACTGGCAGTGTTAAATGCCAGCTGATGCTGATATACCAACACTGAGTTATTATATTAGATATCCACCCCTTATACCAGGCTTATATCTGTTGACATCAGCTTATGCCAATATTTTGTATTCACAACAACAGGTCTAGTACTATCAAATATCATGTCAGTGGTTACATCATTTGTTGAAGAACATTTGTTATTCCTGTGTACAACTAAAGATATTACCTAATGATGCTTCTCAACTTTCATCTTTTTGTATTTTTTCAGAGGTTGTAGCTGATGAAACTCCTGCATTTGAAGCTGTCCTGAAGGCTGATACAAAGAGGTTAAAACTCTTGGCTGAGGTAGAACATTTGTTTTATAAACTACCCTCACTCTTTTATTGTATCAATGGGTGTATTTATTCAGATCTGTAGGATTATTGTGCCCCCCCCCCCAAAGTCTCATGTCCTATCACCATTCCGTTCTAGTCGCACAGTTTTTACAGAGAAAGCCTGAAAATGGAACCTATTGCCGTTGTGTTTGGTGCTCAGTGTAAGCAATGGAGTAGAGAAAACAAGCAAGTTTGCCACAACTGGAGGAAAAGGCCATTGGCTAGCCCAACTTGAACCAATTGGTTAGAAACTGCAGCTGTAAAACTACATTTGAGCAAAAAAAATTTTAGAATCTCCAAATAGTTATTTACTGCATGGACCATCAAAACCAATTTTTGCCTCATTGCCATTTGGATGTCCCACCCACAGCTACATAGTATAGGATTCCTTCTTGTAACTCAAAAAGTTAAGGATACATTAGGCTGAAATATGATGCAAAAGGCAAAGGATTTAAGAAGGCTATGTCATCCATGGTGGGCTAAAAGGTAGAAAAAGTTATCAAACACCTACAGTTTGTTTTGTCTGATTTTAAACGGTTAGCTCAAACTTTCCATAAAAGCATTCATTTGGCTCTCTTTAATAAGCTTAAATTTTATTGGCTACTTTTTACATTGGAAATGAAAATGGCATTTTTCTACCCTTCTTTTGAAAAAGATAGAACACATATTCTTGTCCCCCCCTTCCAGAAACATGACATTCTTGTTCTGCCGCCACAAAAACAGGCTTGCCAACTAGTCCGATTTTATCGTATTTGTTCTGTTTTGGGGGTTTTCTGGAGGCCAAAAATTGGAACAATACGATTTTTAAAAATTCTGCTGTAATACATATGCAAGCAATTTTCTACATTGTGTGTGTGTGAGCCTGGCCCTTTTAAGTGTGAAAAGAACGTGCAAGAAGTAGAATCAATCAGTTTGACAAAAGTAATGTGTGCTTTGCTTCCTATCTACGTACGTAAGTACGTCTATGTACGGCCGCTCATACCATGAACTAAACCGTGCCAACCCAAAGTCACGTATTATATGCCCATTTAATACATGCACAGTTGAATACCACATGAATTGCACTGAAGTTTTGAGGCTGTCTTGATGCCAAATATCATAAGCTTCAAATCTGAAGTTTCGCACTTTGGCATAGAAGATTGGTTATTTGGCCATTAAAAATCCTTCTCGGTGAGAATGGATGGCCAGGACCTTGGATTTGGCCATATGTCAGGAAGGTTTGGCTGTAAGAGGGACATTGCCTGTCAGGCAGCCCTGGCACTGCTACAAAATTGTGTTAACGTTAGCTACTGGTTAGCTAGCTGTGATGTTTAAGTGGCTGAACATCTATGATCTAGCCCTGGCAGACATTTGATCCAGGATCTGAAGATCAACAAGAGGTAGGCCTAGGTCATCATAGTGGCCAATACCGACCATCCTACATTTACTCCTCATTTTGTTAAAGGCCTGAAAGCAATTTTTGTGGTATATGGGACTTCCAAGTTTTAACTAAAATTAGGCCTAAAAACGTTTCCAGCCCCATGCATTCAGGCAGGGTTAACTGTAACAATATACTTAACCTTAGGCCTAAGTGGGGATTTTTGTAATATGTATTGCATGTTAGGATACTGTATCTGAAAAATAGGCAAGAGAACAAAATAAGACTTGCAAGTTGTGGGAAAATCTTTTAAATAACGACATCAGGATTAATCACCACTACCGTTGGAGCTCTGTGAAATCCTGCGGGGTCATTGCAGCTGGATAATATCAGTGACACTAGGCTAGGCTATTTCAGTTTTCACCAAGCAAGAAAAATAAGAGCCCTTCTTAGAAAATTTGATTTTTTTTTAAGATAAATTTCATTCAAATCCAGCACCAAATGTTGCACCATTTTGCATCTAGCCCATATTGCATTGCCAAAAATTTTCCACCCCCTCCCCTTTGACCCCTCCCCCAGGCTGGCATACACTTTTACTTCATAAAAGTAGAGTGAGATTTCAGCTTTCAAATGTTGGCAAGCCTGCAAAAAGTTGTGTGGTTCATTATTCCTTTACCATGTAGCATTATATGTTGTTGCTCGTATTACAGACAGTATGTACTTTTGAAATAAATTTAGTAAGGGCTTGTATGTTATGCAAGGTGAGATTTGCTAATTTCAAATTTTTACATTACTTTTCAGGAAAAGAAACTAATCGCTGAGAGTGAGGCCGGAGATGATAGCAATTCTAAAAGATTGGAACAGGTCAGTAACACATTTGATAAAGTTTTGTATTGGTTGATAATTAGAACAGTCTGTCAAAGTCTCTAGTGTCAAAACAGTGACAAAAAAAACATTCGGTACTGATTTCAGTTTCCCTAAACCATTACAAAAATTCCTACAACTATTCAAAATCATTCAGTAACATCCACAGAAGTGTTGTGCAGATAACAGTGAACATCAAAAGTTTTCCACAGGGGGGGGGACACCCTCCCCTTAGCCTTCACCAAGACCTCTTCCAGGCTTGGGGCGATTACATCTTAATGTAATCGACTACGATTGCGATTACCGCATATTTTATGATTGCGATTATGATTATGATTACAGCTAAAATTGAAAGTAATTGATTACGATTGCGATTACATTGCAATGTAATCATGATTGCAATCACGATTGCATTTTCTTCCCATGTAAACAATGTAGTAGGCAAAACAATCCAGTGCCCACAACTGGAAAAAAGGACATGGACATTGCTCTAGATAAGCCTGGACAAAACCAAGTCCTCTCAAAGAAGAGATTATTGAACCCATGCATTTCTCACTCATTTTAAGCTGGAACATCCAAGAAAGAGGGACAAATAAATTTTGTCATTCCAACAGAAGAACCAAGCACTGAAAAAATTGTTTAGTAACTTTACTTCTTTGTTCAATTCAACTTCAGTGTAATCAGAAATGAAACCACGATTGCGATTACTTTGCCATTGTAATCGATTACAATTGCAATTACTTTGCGATTTTCAGAAAAGTAATCGATTGCGATTACAACTACTTTAAAATGTGTAATCGATTGCAATCGCTTGCGATTACTGATTACGATTACCCCAAGCCTGACCTCTTCCCAATGAGGCATTTAGATTCAGAATACTCGGTACTCAGAATCAAATAGGCACATCCCTGCCATGACTTGAGATTAGTAAGTCCTGTGGTTAAGGCTGTTGTTGAACTGCTTTCTTTAATCTTCAAGAAGGATTTTATCCGTTGTTTCTTTGGCAGTCATGAGTAACTTTTAACAAACAAATTTTGCAAATTGAATAATAACATCATACTGTAAAGATGCCTTAGGTATTTGTGTTATTTTGATTAAAAGAAAAAACAGTGTTTGTCCCCAGGTGGACCCCCTTCCCATATATTAGTCCAATTAGCAGTTTTGGTAAAATTGTGGGTGTGATGTTTTTGACAAATAAAAAAACTTGTGGTGTATTTTTTGACAGGTTTATGAAGAATTACAAGCCATCGGTGCTGACTCAGCTGAGGCCAGGGCTAGAAGGATATTAGCTGTGAGTATTATGATGTAAAGATAAAATGTGTAGTATGGAAACCAAAACGAATGGCAAAATTGAAGAGATCCTATCCCAAAGGGTATTAATATGATATTAAGATCATGAAATATGTAATTAAGAAGTAGTTTACTGCATGATAAAAAAATTTATCTCACTGGGTATGAAAAACTTGAATATGTAAAGGGGTGCAGTATGTACAAACAGGAAGGACAAGAGCAGTCACCCCAACTTGAAGTAGTGTAGTAGACTGACCTGTTTCATGATTGGCTGTTGAGAATCATGTGACAACAAATTTTCTCTTCAAATGTGAAATTTTCTAGAACTAACTGCTTGTTTTACATTGAATATGCAATATTGAAGTTATAAAATATGATGTGCAGAGAAATAAAATAAGAAGAAAATTGTGATATTTATCTGTTGCTTCAAAATCAGTTTGGGGGGACTACTCTTGACCTTTAAGAGTGTTATTTAGTTAACTGCATAATAAAAAGAAGTTATCTCACTGGGTATGAAAATACTAAATTTTGAATATATATTAAAGGGTGCAATATGTGCAAACACAATTTAGGGTGTTATTTAGTGTATGAGGGAGAAATATGACTCGATGGAAAGAGTTAAGAAGGACAAAGGTATGGCAATTAACTAAGGGAAGGAATTAAAAATTTAGAGTACAGAGGTAAGCAATAAGAAAAAAAATAGGACAACTATTGTACAACAGTTGATGTAGTAGATATGAAGTATTAAGCATATTGCATGCTAGTGAGATATTTGGTCTAGGTTTCATTGTGGTGAGGGTGTGGGTACTTGGTCTAGGTTTCTTTGTGGTGAGGGTGTGGGTACTTGGTCTAGGTTTCTTTGTGGTGAGGGTGTGGTGGTGGTACCTTGAAGGATTTATGTCCTCTTAAAATTTCCTCTTTTATGTTGGAATGCTAGAGTGCAGACATCAAAATATGCAGTTCTTAAAGGGAGAAAATAAAAAAAGGAACAGATCAAAGTATCAACATGCCAATCACCATACAGACACCATACACCATACAGACCAGTATCTTGAAGCTTAGACATAGTGGGGCAGAGCTTATTCTGGCAAGGAAATGTGCATGGATTCATCTTAGGTGTCTGAGGTTGTGATGAAAGCTGACAACTATTGTGGATCAAAGTCAGTTTCGGTTTGGCTCTTTCTGGACTGTTTGGTCATGTGACACAGCTGTTTCTGTATCTTTTTCCTTTGAGGATACCTCTATGCGATAGTTCACACGCCACGTTAATAGTATTTTCTCGTTTTGACTGTCCCCACCATACAGGGTCTAGGTTTCACTGTGCCAATGCAAGCTAAGGCAACAAAGGATTTCTCAGGTGGCTGGAGGATGAGGGTGTCATTAGCAAGGTAAGATTAGGACTAAGAAATAAATCTAAAAGAAAAAAAAATAGCAAACCTTAAAAAAAAAAGAAAACTCTAAATTGATAGTAGTAACTCACACATATCCCATAAAATAGCATAAACAGAAATTAACCATATCACACATGGATACATTTCATTCTCAGAACTTCAGACAGAGTGGGAACTGGTATGTATTTAGCCTGCAACATGTTTTTGCATTCAAGGCTAAACATCAGCTTTAAAACACAGCTTGCCCAGTGTTGCAAGTAGATTCCAGAATTCAGTTGCTTAGATAAATATTTACTTGTGCTGAAAAGGCAGAGAACTGAACAAGAATCTCAGCAAGTGCCCTCAATCTAAAGCAACAATGCATTTTTTGTGTCCTTTTTTTTTCCATTTGCAAGTACATGTTCTGAGACATTGTTTAACCAGCTGTCATTTTTTGTCACATTTAAAAATTTGGCTGGCTTGAACATTGCCATATTTAACAGTTGTCTCTCATGTTTTCAGAAGGTTATTCTTTCTTGTATCAGATTCTTAGGTATCCACAATCTAGAAGTTCAAGTTCAAGAAATTTATATGGCGCATTATTTAAAATAGTTATTCTAATGCACCTTACAAGACACAGTGGAAAACAAAAGACTAAGTTGGACTATCAGATACCATCAAAGGCACGGCTAAATAGGTGGGTTTTTAATAAGGACTGAAAATGTTACAGAGAGGGTGCTGTCTTAACTGAAGGGGGCATATCATTCCATAACTTAGGGCCTTGGACAGCTAGTGCATGCTCACCAAATATGGATCTATGTCTAGGAACACCCAGATTGAGAGTGGTCTCAAATCTGAGTTCATATTTTGTTTTCCTAAAGAAGTACATGTTGGAAAGGTAGAGTGGTGCCATATTATGCAGGGATTTATAAACAAGAAACAAGATCTTGAATCGATTCCTGTAAAACACTGGGAGCCAATGCAACTCCTTCAGCAAGGCTAAGGATGGGAATAACTGTTAGCAACTAGTCTGGCAGCGTAATTTTGCACACGCTGTATCTTGTACAGCATACATTTCGGAATACCAGTTAGCAAAATATTGCAATAGTTGATACAACTATGAACCAGTGCATTCACAAGAGCAATGATAGCGGTCTTGCTTAGGAATTTAGCACACTGTCCAATGTTATACAGATTGTAAAAGCAGTTTTACACTTACTATTGACATGATCAGACATAGAAAGACCCTGATCTAACCAAGCTCCTAAGTACTTCACGACGACGAGACTCTGAAAGGGATGTTACCAACAATAATATTTTCAATGTTAAGTTTCGACAACTGTTGGTTGGAACCAAATATAATTACTTCCGTTTTACTGTCATTCATTCTTAGTTTATTGAAAGTCATCCAGTTCTTGACATCTTTGACACACATTTCAAACTTTGCGATCGAATCACTTAAGTCAGTGGGGTCACCTGCATTCATACTGTGGTATATGCTATGATCATCTGCATACCCATGTATACATGGTGAATGAGCAGCAACAATGTCAAACAGAGAACTGGCATACCATGTGAACAATTGAGGTCCACAGCAAGATCCTTGTGGTACACCAAATCTTGCTGGGAATGGTTTTGACTGCACATTGTTTATCATGACATACTGTTGACGATGTAGTAAATAAGAACCAGTCGAGCACTGTGCCTTCAATCCCAAAACGTCGGGTAAGAGAATCAAGAAGGAGGTTGTGATCTATTGTGTCAAAGGCCGCACTTAGATCTAGAAGCACAAGCACGACACACTTTCTGTTATCCAATTGCAGTAACACATCAGAATGAATTTTCAAGATGGCAGTTTCCGTACTGTGGAAGGGGCGGAAGCCTGACTGGCATGTTGGTAGAAGGTTGTATTTATTACTGTGCTCAATCATCTGGTCAACAACAGCTCGTTCAATCAACTTTGAAATAAAAGACAAGTTACTCACTGGACGATAGTTCGAATAAGTTAAATCAAATCCAGGTTTCTTTAGAAGTGGTTTGACCCTAGCTTGCTTCCAGTCCGTGGGGAACTGACCATTTTGAAGAGACATGTTAACAATTTTTGTGAGGGCTGACAGGAAGATATTGATATTTTCTTTTAATAACCACGTAGGTAGAGGATCAAGCTTGCACTGTGTGGATTTGCCCTAATAATGAGTCTGCGAATATCTTCCTCAGAGAGGGTCTTGAAAGTACGCCAAACAGGTACATCTCTTGCGAAATCAGGAGGATCGATTACAGCTTGAGTATCTAACTCCTGTCTGATTTAATTGATTTTGTCAGTGAAAAATTTTCCAAAATTACATGCAAGAATTTTCGCGTCCTTGTGGGGTGGGAGAGGGGAAGCCAGTTTACGATCGAGGAATTTATCCATAATTTGAAATAATTTCTTCGAATTTCCCTGCATATCAGATATGGCATTAGAGTAGAAATCACGTCTGGCTTGATTTAGTTTGTTAGTTTTATCATTGAGTTTAGATTTGTACGTCTGAAAATCGGTGTCAGTTTTCATGCGTCTCCATATTCTCTCTGCTTTGCGTTTTTCACATTTTAGATCTTTTATCTTATCATTGTACCACGGCACAACAGGTTTCATTAATACAGTTTTGGTACATTCAGGTGCATGCATGTCAATAACCCGTTAGACGTTCCGATCATATGAACGAGTCAATGAATCCAATTGATTAATGTCCATAAGTTCTGTTAGGCTTTGTGCAACATCGCTTTGAAAAGCTTCAATAGAATTTGAGTGAAATTTTCTAAAAGTGATGCATTTCTCTTCAAGTTTGGTTTGAGAAAATTTAAATGATATGGATATGGAAGTCACCAGTTATTCATATGGGTCTCTCGTTACAGTAAGATCAATCCTCAAGCATATTTCCAAATTCAGAAAAAAATACACTGCAAGGAACAGGGTGCTGGGCGGAATAGGGTGGACGAAAAGTTATACATAGACGAAATCAAATATTTTCACACTGAATATCCCATGTTGAGAATTCAAATGAATTCTTTCTCATCCGACGATGACAGAGTGATAGTAATGTTATTTTGGAAAATCAGTGCAGTGCCACCACCACTCCGGTTTTTTCTAGGGACATCTTTAATATTATATCCAGTGGATTTTACTTCTGCCCTTTTAGCATCATCATCGATAGTCAACCAGCTCTCAGATACAGCACATATATCAGTATTATTGTCAATGATGTAATCCGTGACAGAAGAAATTTTGTTTCTGATAGAGCATGGATTCATGTGACTGACCCGTAGGTAGCGATTTGGTATTCTAACTGTTTGAAGTTTTATAAGATTGTCATGATTCACTCCAGCAGAAGCTTTGTGGAAGGATTTAGTACTTTAGGGATGTAAAGTGAAATGTTCTCACCTCCGTTTACGAAAAACTCTAATGCCAGGGCCGCAACAAAATGGCGTCGCTGTAAGGACCTCGTGCTTGGTGATGTAGTGGAACTGATATTACCGCCGCACGCAACACCTCAGTCCCAAGCAAAAATTGTCGAGCTACCAGCTGCTGCCCGACTACACAGGACTGATGTGTTGGTGAGACGAATAATTTCTTGTAGATATCTCCGAGATTTCGGGAGGTAATTCTGAGTGCAGTAAGTACTGTCGTGTCAAAGTCAAGGACGGTCAATTTGGAACTTCAGCGGAGTTGGTATCCATGTCTTTCCTGCGTCGCTGACTTGATGCTAGTGAGGACCTCCTGACCGTTACATGCCTGCTCACCACGAGAGTCGTACGCGTGATTGGTCAGTCTGGTCCACTGCACATGTAGCTTATGTAAATAATAAGTTTCACTGTTACAACCTATGAATATGTATATTTTGCACTCAAATGCAATTATTTGAAGTGCAAGTGCTACAGTACCATCACTGTGTGAAACAGGAAAAATGGACCTCACCTTTGAATGGAACGAGCGGCCCGCTCTGCACCCTCTAAGGGGTGTGCGTACTCCAAGTTCACAACTATAAACAGAGTCTGGTAATCGGATCCTCTTTGTGTGTTTTCTCAAGTTCAGTAACTGATCTGTGGTATACCTTACACTGGACGAACCATCCATGCGATGGCGGATCAAAGTGCCATTTATTATGCACAATATGATCACAAGTAATCGATGCATAAAAGCCATCACGCTGAGATACGTTGAAAACTGTTTAGTTTTGAACTTGAAGGTGTATGTTAGCTAAAAATTCCTAAACAGTGTTAGGATATGGAACCTACTCCGCAGCAGCAAGTTAATGCAACTGGGGATAGGCAAACAGTCACAAAAATATCAGAAAAACTTCAAAACAATCTGCTACTTTTTCAGGGCAATCATACTACTGTTAATGTTCTACAATGGCATGGCTTGTCCTACAAGCAGTATAAGATTATAAAGTAAAAGATGCGCAATATATACGATGGTTTAATTTGGCAAGTTGGTTGAGTAGATTACTGTCCAGCTTAAGAGGGAAACTTGCCATCCAGTGTGTTACAGTGATTTTAATATGTGGACCATACTTTTTCATCATTTTCCAATAATGTTAGCATTCTCTGAGCGCAATGGTTCTCAGGGACAAGGCCCCTACTTGTGAACAAAGACCTACCTGGCAGATGACATTCTGTCCTTTATCTTATTTTTACTATGGTTTACTTATATGTCGTAAGGTAAAATTTGTTCAGCTGAACAACTATTTAATGGAGTTTCCTTTGTTCATGTTGTTATTTTGGTTAAATATGAAATACAAAGAGAAAAAAAAGTATTTTACAGTATGGGAAGGTGAATGATGGGTCTGAAAAGTCTGAAGACTTTGCAGTTTTAAAAGTGTTTGAGACTTTCATAAGTGGAATTGAGAGAAAACACTCTGAAAATAAAATTTTTGGTATGTATGGTGAACTTTTTTAAGTTGTGGAAACTTCCTGCACTGCAATCATGGACATCTTTTAGGACTATTTCGTCAGCTAATATGCTCAAATATCATTTGTCGTATTGGGTAGCTGCATTTATTTTATTTCAATTACAGAGCTTTGTTTATGGAACCAACATTACTTCTGCTGGATGAACCAACCAATCACTTGGATCTCAATGCTGTTATTTGGTTAGACAGGTGAGTTTAAAAGGATATGTGTGTATTTAAAGTAATTTTGGTTCAGTTTGACCTTAAAATTTAATGCTTCGTGATGAGGAATTCAAATATTAAGGATAGCAAGACGGCGTGTGAGGAACATTGAAATTAATGAAACTTTGCTTAGTAAACTTTAGATTTGTGTGAAAGTTTTGTACTATGGGAATGTGAACCAGCTAACTACAGAATGAAAGAATGAAAATTTGGCAAGGATTTTAGAAGTGTGTGTAATGTCAAAAAAGGTCTGTTTTGTTTGTTTACATACCATTCTTTAATTGATTTCTTTCAGCTATCTACAAAACTGGAAAAAGACTTTATTAGTAGTCTCTCATGACCAGCAGTTCTTAGATGATGTGTGCACAGATATAATTCATTTAGGTAAGTTGATGCCTATACTAAAACCTGATTCTAATAGCATTGATTATGTTTTAAATCAGGCCACCTCCATTTCATAGCACCATAGCAATGACTAAAAAATCTTAACTGAATAAGCCTAATCTAAGCAAAAAGGGGTGTCAACTATAATCTTCATATGTGTATTTGAAATATTTACACCAAAGCTGATTGGACAACATACATTGAATAGATGTTTTAGCAAAGTGATGATTATTAACTTCTATCCACTTGTCATATGTCTGCCCCTTCTACATTACAAAAACTATGATTCAAAGACTTCTTTGTAATGTTAAAAAGAGAGTGAGAGAGCTCTTTTATCTTGTTAAGACATTTTACATAACAAAGCACAGCCTGCTTTATGGTGCTCATTCTTCTAACAATGTGTTAGAATCCCAGTTATATTCACGACATGATTCATTGGGTATGAAATGGTGGAGTTCCGTCCCTTGATAGTACAGCAGTAGTTCACAGCATTTTCAAAGTGGCTACTAGTTTTGATGTCACAATGCTTTACCAACCATGTACTATCCCAGTACTGTGCTTTTTAATACTTCTATTTGGGCCCAGTCTTCCCAACCTAAAGACAACCGAGAACCAAACTTTTTTGAGCTTTACTACAGTTGGAAACTTGTGGTCACTTTATCTAATGACCCCTGTACTGTTACCACATTTTATTGGTTTCATTATATTGCTTGGAATGAAAACATTCCAAACTATTTGTACTAGTAATGCAACGATGCCATTCATCACATCAAATCTCAAAATTTTCATGGAAAGGGGACACCCTCCCTTCTCCCCCTTCCCCCCTCCTACCTTTCAATGATTGCTTTGCATGCGATAGCTGCTTTGTGCTGTATAACCTATAGAAAACACTGTTAAGGATTACCTTATTTAGGCAACCTTAGAATTTCAGTATTTTGTCCCATACTCAAAGACTTGCAAGTATCACAAGAGCTTGCATTTTGAAATGCTCAACCAGAACTCAGCTAAGATAACACGTGTAAAATAAAATTAAATCTTTCCACTAGCAGTTAAATCTTGGTTATAGAATGTCTATGAATCAACATCTCTTTTTTTTATTTTTATAGATATGCAGAAATTGTATTACTACAAAGGAAATTACAGTAAGTAATATGCATTTTATTCAGAGAAACCCATATATTCATTATGGTACTTTGTGCACAATATGTCGCTGTGAGTATTTGTCTGTTGTCAATGCTTAACTCAAGAAATGCAACTACCAAGTTTCATTTAGTATTGAGATGCCCCATGTTGAGAGTAGCAACTGCAAGTTCCTTTATTAAGAGGTCAAAGGTAGTGAGAGGCCAATTTCTGAAAACCTAGTTGATACAGTGTCTAAACAAAGGAAGCATTTGCAGTTTTCAGTATGTGGACATGTTCAATGTAGGCTTTATTGACTACAAATTTTGGGGGGTCATTCATTTCTGTTCTTAGTTTGGAAATCCATCTTGAAAAAATGAAAAGCTTTGTGCACAACTTGGTGCCAGGCCACAAATCACTTCTGGGGAATTAATACAGTAGGTTTCCCGGGCAAAACTTTTAGTATATTATAACATTTAATTTTCCTTTTTGAAAAGTTAGTATGAAACATTGACACACAGTCAGTGTCCTGCTTAGAGCTTTTTAGTGCGTAGAAACTTGGAAGTATAAACTAGTGTTTGGAGTGGTTGAAAGCAACGGATTACTGTGTATACAGTGTTAGGGTGCAAAAAGGCTGCAGTCAGACCACCTTTCAACGAAAATCCCCCAACCTTCCTTATAATTTTGTTTTTGAAAACACTATTAAATTTTTTGTGATGTCAATTAGTTGCAAGATCATTTGTAATCTTTTGGGAGAAACAAAGAAGATATTTGACATTTAAAAGAGAAGAGGCCTGGGATGACTGGGTTAGTTAGTGTTTTATGATTCAACTTTCTGCCTTCTGGTTTTATCTCATAGCCTAGCATGAGTGGGAAGAGGTTGCAGAAGTTCAGGCTTTCAGGAGATTGGTCATTTATTTAATTCTTTATATCTTAAGAGGTTTTAGAAGATGAGTTTTCTTGTTGAAATGTTTCCTTATGTTGCTCTTTATTTTAAATCCAGAAATAATCCCTTATGTATTCTATTTTTAACACCATGGATAATACCAGCTCAAATATGGTTATGACTATCAGTTGACCAGAAGAATTGTTTTTGTCAACAAGGTTTTGTTTTCAAAAAATTTTATTTAGCCATGAGGGATTTGTAAAGAAATTAAGTTTTATGCCTTTGGCTGAAGTGTGTAAGGGATTATTTACTTGGACTCCTAATTATATTGTGCAAAGTACACTTATTACGTAACTTTGTGTAACCAGGATGCAAAAATACTAAATCTGCCATAATGCCATATCATTGTGAATCCATATGATATCAGCTGCGTGGGTAGGTGTGGAGCTGATGAAAGGGTAGACCATGCAAAAAAGCTAGTTATGCCAGAAGTTAGCTGAAAAATGTGTTGTATAAGGAGCATAATTTCAATGGTGTTCAGCTCTGATATCCTGGAGTATGAGCTTTTAAAAATTAACAAACATCAAGAAATAAGATGCTGCAGTTTTGATTGGGAGGAAAACTGGCTAGAGGGTCTCCATAGGGCACTTTCATGATTGATGAAGTCCAGTGTAAATAATTCCTACATGCCCCACTGACCAGAATACTCGTAAGTGACTACACTGTAGCAACAAACAAGCAGCACAAGAGGATTCTCCCGGTGCCTATGTGCAATTTCATGGTCCACTTGGCCAGGGAGATATTATTTAAAGCGCTCATTAAGCAGAAATCTCCTGAAAATGGCTCCCAACATCTGGGTTTTTGTACTCTCTGTGAAGTTAGTGCCATGACTATCTTTGTCCTCCTGTATGTTTTATTTCATTCTTTCAGTTGAGACGACTGCGTGTTTGGTCTAACGGTAAGAGCATCCGCCTCCCATGCGGAAGGCAGGGGTTCGCTTCCCAGGTCGAGTCATACCAAAGACTCTGAAAAAGGAACCTACTGCCATCGTGCATGATGCTCTGCATAAGCAATGGAGTAGGGAAAACAAGCCAGTGAGCCACAACTGGAAAAAATGCCGTGGTCGGCTTGACTTGAACCAATAGGTTGGAAACTGGGCTGTAAAACTCTATCTAACTAACTAACTAACTTTCAGTTGAGACCTTTAATTCCCAAATCAGGTAATAAGGGCAGAGTCATTAATCTAACTGACGGTTATGGCCAAGTCACTTATGTATTTCCTTTGCCCACCAGCCCATACTAGCATGGCCAGTTAGAAAAATGACTCTCCCCTAAGAGGTTTATTTCATGCTCCATTTTTCCCAGCTTGAACTTAACATACAATTGTCAATTACATCACTTAACACAAAACTCAGAAAATCATATGGGCAACTGTCTGAATTATCAGACTTACTATCAAATATCAGTGGTTTAAATCCTACCAATCACATTGTGCCTCTGGCACAGGTGTTTTATCATTTGCTTTTCTCTACTGGAGGTGAAAATGGGTACCTGGGAGGTGAATTGTAATCAGACATGAGATTAAAAGAACTTCAGTTGGACTGGATAGTTGTCTCTGGAAAGATTGCTGTTGTGCATTTGTTAAGTATGGAAAGTGCTATGAGGTTTATTGTATATCCCCCAAAAAATTACCATTGTTATTGAATCAAAGGTGGATGCATAGATGAAATGAAACACTGATGAAATTTAAATTTTTCCACTTAATATTTTAGATGCCTTCAAAACAATGTTTGTTCAGAAGAGGAAGGAACAAATCAAGGAATATGAAAAACAGGTTTGTGTTTTTTTTCTTTTGATCCTGCCAAGCCTCAACTCAAGGTTAAAGTTTCATACCTCAAGGTTTGATTCTCATATTCTTCAAAGAATGCAGAATGAGACTCCTATTTGATTTCATCTCTGGTCGGAAGGATCACCAAATTTGTCAACCTGTGTAAATGTATGATTACCTCACACATGTACACAGTACATTTGTGAGGTTGTGACATTGGACAGATCGTGTCAACTTTTCAACAAAAGTTTTCTTCTCCCTCATGAGTGGAGACTTGGGACTAAAATTTTGGTGTATGATTGCTTGGGAGCAGAGCATTTATGCCTGCCTGCTTGCATTCTAATATAGGAAATTTGAGTTGTGTTTTAAAACTGCTTTTGTAGGGCTGAGTTCGTTGTGCGTGCTGAGCATTTAGCAGTTTATATATTGCACTAGTAGCAATTGCTTGGTTGTGTGTTCAGTTCTTATGTTGCACATGGTTATGTAGTCTGTTTAACTTGGTCCTTGATGATACAACTTGTTGAACAAAGCATCTACAGTGTCACATTTTATGTTATTTTGGTGGTCCCTATAATCAGCTGTGGTCTGCTAGTGTGAAGGAAAGTAGGTTGTAACTAATCTAATGTGGACATATCCCCCATTATGTTCCATTCAATTTATCATGAATTAGCCAAGCCAAGTAAAAGCAATATAACTGTTTTGAGATCAAGTGCAGAACAATAGGAACCTCTTGGATCTCTGTTTTATTTTGATCAGCACAGAGGCATGCAGTGCTTACTTGTTGATTTGTAGGTGCAACTAATAAACTGTACTTTGCAATACTTGAGCAGTTAATAGGTGCACTCTACATGAGATATTAATTTTATCTTACTGCCTACAACAGTACAGAGTCCAGGCTTTTGGGATTTGAGAAAATATGCAGCGATATTTAGATCTGCCATAAAACTACATCACAAATGTTTTGCCCTCACTCTTCTTTATTTCTTTGCATTCAATTTTGTAATGTCAGAAGGTTTTGGAAGCAGATGAATCATTGGTTCTTGAGTTCCTGTTTTTAGGAGACAGTAGAAGTTATGTAAGCTTCACAACAGCATTGCTTTCTAGCTCAAACTAGCTCAAAGAGCTGTTTGAGCTATTGTCATCTTCCACCGTCACTCTGTCTATCCATCTATCTATCATGTCTGTTCACAATTCCCTTTAGTGCTCTCTGGGGCACATTGTAGCTTTGTAGACATAATCAACTTCAGGAGGATTAACTAAGGGTAGAGTAACCTTACACTGTTTCTAAACTAAACTTGCTTGAGGTAAGGATGAAGAGGGTCAGTTTTTTTTTCTTTTGCTCAGATTAGAAGCTCTTGCCTACTAATTGTGTTATTTTAGCTCATTAAACTAGCTTTCTTCCTTGATAACTAGACTTTCTGATTTCTGTAAAAATAGAAAGCAAGGCAACAGAGGCCTCTCACTTTAAGGCTACACCTAAGAGAAAGGTAATAATTCTAAAGAGTATTAAGTTCAATTGTCATTTTACCTGGGAGAAAATAAAACATTCTAAATTGTGGGTACATCTGTTCAAGAAATAGCCATGTATGACAAGTACAGTCCCTGTACCCATTGCAATGGGAGTGATTTTCTTGGCACTGGAAGTCATCACTGTGCACTAATTCAATAGATTTGAGCCATCGGCACCCATGGTGCTCTAGTTTAGTTTGTATCTCAGGACTACAAAAATAAATTTATGCTAATTATTTTGTGATGTCTCTTTAACAGACAGTTTTTGGTTTTGATGATAAGAAAAACCTATGCAGTCATGATGGCGTGTGTATGTATGTGTGTGTGTGTGTGTGTGTTTGTGACGCTTTGCTTGTTAGCACCATATCTCAAGATAGGAATGTCTGACAGTTTTCAAACTTGGTACATGGATGCCCCATATTGAGAGGAAGAATCCTATCGTTTTGATGGAGGTCAAAGGTCATCTGGGGTCACCAGGGGTCAAAGTCTGAAAATCTTGTTAGCGCAATATCTCAAGATAGGAAACTTGGATAGATTTCATGTTTGGTATGTGGATGCGTTATAGTCAGAAGATGGTCCCTATTGTTTTTAATGGAGGTCAAAGGTCATCTGGGGTCACCAGTGGTCAAAGGCTGAAAATATTGCTAGCACGATATCTCAAGATAGGAAACTTGGATAGATTTCATATTTGGTATGTGGATGCTTTATGGTCAGAAGATGGTCCCTATTGTTTTTGACAGAGGTCAAAGGTCATCTGGGGTTACTGGGGGTCAAAGGCTGAAAATATTGTTTGCAAGATATCTCAAGATAGGAAACTTGGATAGATTTCATAATTTGGGATGTGGATGCATTATGGTCAGAAGATGGTCCCTATCGTTTTTGGCGGAGGTCAAAGGTCATCTGGGGTCACCGATGGTCAAAGGCTGAAAATATTGCTAGCACTATATCTCAAGATAGGAAACTTGGATAGATTTCATATTTGGTATGTGGATGCTTTATGGTCAGAAGATGGTCCCTATTGTTTTTGACGGAGGTCAAAGGTCATCTGGGGTTACTGGGGGTCAAAGGCTGAAAATATTGTTTGCAAGATATCTCAAGATAGGAAACTTGGATAGATTTCATAATTTGGGATGTGGATGCATTATGGTCAGAAGATGGTCCCTATAGTTTTTGGCAGAGGTCAAAGGTCATCTGGAGTCACCAGGGTTCAAAAGCTGAAAATCTTGTTTGCACGATGTCTCAAGGTAGGAAACTTGGATATATTTCATATATGGTATGTGGATGCGTTATGGTCAGAAGATGGTCCCTATTGTTTTTGGCGGAGGTCAAAGGTCATCTGGAGTCACCAGTGGTCAAAGTCTGAAAATCTTGCTAGCATGTTATACCAAGATAGGAAACTTGGATGGATTTCATATTTGGGTATGTGGACCCGTTATGGTCAGAAGATGGTCCCTTTTGTTTTTGGCAGAGGTCAAAGGTCATCTGGATCACCAGGGTTCAAAGGCTGAAAATCTTGTTAGCACAATATCTCAAGATAGGAAACTTGGATATATTTCATGTTTGGTATGTGGATGCGTTATTGTCAGAAGATGGTCCCTATTTTTTTAGAGGAGGTCAAAGGTCATCTGATGATGGGATTATTTGAAATGGAACATTTGTGTATCATTGAATCCTCAATTCTGTTTTGCATTCTGGTTTTTCCTCTATCCGTATCTGATAAAATCTCTCTGTTGGTGTGATTTCACAAAAAAATAAGTTAACATTTTACTTTCACAGACCCCTGATGCAAATCAAATACTTATACCAGTTGGCAAATTTTTGTCTCTTTCAGACCATAGATTTAGGAGATATTGATAAAAACTAACGAAAATCAGATATGCGAACCTAGTCCATTGTAGTGTGACCACTGCTTAATGTAAGGGAATATTTTTCTTTTGCACATGAGACTGTTGTCATGAACCTTCTTAGTCTGCAAAAGTCACAATCTTTAAAGGGCTTATCCTGTCACTCTAAACAGTTCCAATTCTCCTAACCTCCTAACAAATCTCCCCCCCCCCCCAAAAAAAAAAGAAATGTCTGAAATTCATCCTTATCCAGACTCTTTGTCAGTATATTGCTTCAGGGTGAGTATACAAGACCCCAATATGTAACTTTAATACACTCTCAGTACAGTACATGTTGTGTAACATGAGCTGTGGTACTCAGCATGTTTTGAACTTGCTGTCAATCAAGGAGCGGTGCCATTTGAGAATGTCCGTGAACTACAAAACAATTGTAGTTTTTAGAAGAATCCAAGCTAGAGACAAATCAAAGCAAGATGGTCATTCATAAGTGGACGCAACTAGTCAATAAGTTTTCCCTATTTTGTTTTTCATTACCATGAGTGGCTGCAAAACAATCCAAGACCCCAGTAGAAGTAGATAGTAGATAAAGTTAAGATTTTGAATTGGAGGGAACTGTCCCTGAAAGATTTAAGCTGACCCCCCCCCCCCTCCCTCCAAAAAAAAGAAAAACAATTCATGGCTATTAAATGTCCCAAACACTTGGCTGTTTCAATCACTGTGGGAAGGTAATGAATAAAGTGGTTTGAAATCAAACCAGTGATAGTAAAAAGATGAGGGGGTGAAGGGGGGGGTGGGAGCTTTCCTACTGGGGGAGAAAGCTTGACCATATGAAAATAAGTGGGATGTGCAACTGACTGCATTTAATGGCAGAAAGCACTTTTTATTTAGTCCTGAATTATGAGTGAAGAAAGATCAATATTACCAAATATTTTGTTTCTCTACAGGAAAAGAGAATAAGAGAATTAAAACAGCGAGGGAAATCTTCCAAAGCAGCCGTAAGTATCACACATACTTACTGTGTGTTTGTTGCATAGTCACTTATACCAATGTAGTACACAGTGGTGTGTGGGAAAAGTTTGTACATACTTAAGTTTGTATTTCTACAGTATTCATGAAGTATCTCAAAACAGACCAAAGGCATTGATGTCACTCTGATAAAATTTTGGAGGTAAACAATACCTTATGGCTGCACTCAGTAGGATTTACCCTGTGCATCTATTAGATATGTATGCAAATCGGGTTGGTTAGCAAATTATTCAGGCCTTGAGTTTTATGTTTTCCAGGGGTGCTACAAATAACAATTAGGAGTTAGGGAAGGTGTGCTATTTTATTAAAATGTAATAGTTTTTCCTGAGTTTCCATTCAAAATTCCAGGCCTAAATTAACTGTCTGAACTTGTTAGTGTAACTGACAATGATTCATGTGTTCTCTCAAAGGAGGACATACTCTTTGCACTGTGATGTTGTATGCATTAAGGTCCATAGCAAACAGAGTGAAGGGTAAAATTACCCTGGACCTCATGAGTGATTAGGAAGTTAAACCAAGTCTGAGCAATGAAATTATTGACAACCAGAGAGGTGTTATATCCTATAGGCAATGTGTTCACAGTTGTGTCCCATGTTTTTTTTTGTTTTTCTTCCTTGAAAGGACAAAGAAATGAAAACAGTTAAGCAGAGGAAAACAGATCGAGCCAACAAAAAGAAGGGTGACCCGAGCCAGGAGGATGATGATGGGCCAGTAGAGTTGCTGAAAAAACCAAAGGATTATATCGTTAGCTTCACATTTCCAGAACCTCCACCTCTAAACCCACCCATATTAGGATTGCACTGTGAGTTAAATAGACCATTCATGGTTAGGCCACTGGTTGGCACTGAGTTTGCACAAGAATGTATGCATGCATGTTAGGCTTTTGATGTGCAGCAATCTCACGATTGCATGTAGAATGTAGACAAATCAGAATCTACATTTTGAATTGTTGCTAAAATGTAAGCGCATGTCATCAACTCTGTGTCAAGCATCCATGATGCTGTTTGTTTGTAAACATGAATGAGTCTATTGAGATGTTAAAGGACTGGAGACAAGAAAACGTCATAGTTGTACATTAAATTTAAGAAATGCTAACACCACTCAACACTCTACATCATTAGTCTTTCAGGAGCAATGGGTTTTGTCAGAAACATTCAAAGGAATATCTTGCAATGAAAGATGATACTGAAATAGTCTCAATGCATATTTCCTCAGACATCTTTCTTTTGAACGATCAAGTAAAAGTGTACATTTTCCTGGCATATCAACACATCTTTCAAATTTCAAGGAAAACAACAGAACTGTAGGCCTTTCTTATAATGATGATTTGTCTAAAACTTGTGTATACATGTAAATGATCTGGTCAAGTTGCCTGCTTTCTACAAATCTGACCTCATATGCCAGCATGCTCTGTGAGATGTGACCTACTAGGTTTCAGGCCAAGGTGGAAGATCTTTAAATTATCTATAATTATCTGTATCAATTAATCTTGTGTTATCAACCACACAAACACACAATATGTCCCCTTTAAAGTTGATTTTTGTATGATTTATGATTATGTTTTGTTTTGATATAATTGCCTTTAACATTCGTGTTCTTCTCTCCTCAACAGCCGTGAGATTTGGCTATGAAAATCAAAAATTACTCTTCAAGAATTTAGACTTTGGTATTGACATGTCATCAAGGGGTAAGAAAGCTAATATCTGAACTCACATTGCGGGTCCTGGGGCCCATTCCACAAAGAGTTTGATTCGCCATACTTAAGTCAAAAGTAAATCATACTTAAGATTGTGCGTAACTCTTTGTGGAACGGGCCCCTGGGTATGACTAAAACTGCATCCAGGTGGGCGGAGGAGGTCGTGTGTGGCGAAAAGTTTGCCCCAGACTATCGCCTATAAAATGCTCACATAGGATTGTTATTATTCATCCCAAGACTGGCTGGTTGTCGGTGCCACATAACAGAGCAAACCCCTTAATGGTTGTCCCCCTGTAGGCTGGGGGTAGTAGAATATGCCCGCAGTATTCCCTGCCTGTTATAAGAGGTGACTAAACGGGTGGACTTGAACAGTTTTTGAACTGCACAAAACTGTTCAACGAATTGGTGTTGGTATGTCATTAAATCTTATCTAACTAACTAACTGAACTCACATCGCAGGCCAGAGATCCACAACAAATGGCAGTGACAGGACCAATGCGAACAAATTTTTAGAAAATTAGCCTTAAAACCTCATCTACAAACACAGTTCTTGCACAGTTTTTGCAGTTTTATTTCCCTGCGGTAATATAAATTTCAATACAAATCATCCAAGTGTAACAACAAATGTTGATGGATAGGATGGGAAACTTAAGAGTTTATTATCTAGAGAAAAACTTTCACATTAAAGGAACAGGAGAGTAACTGCTAAAATCTATTTGATATATGTATTTCATTTCATTCCTGGGTCGTTTGGTGTACCTTCTGCATGTACTCGCAACATTTCCCTATTAGTGGGTTTTGACATAAGGGGGGGGGGTGTCTTTGACAAAGTCAAACCATTATATGATTTATACTGTTTATTGCTTTATTAAAACAGAACTGCCTTTTAGTATGTTTATGTACCAGTTGTAGTTTTAATTTTACTGTGCAGCTGTTATCATTTTACAGTACTAATTCCTAATGTCTCTTGCTTATTTTACAAACAGCTAGATAAAAGCCAATGTAACTGAATTATCAAGAAGAATTGTTGTAAGATTTTTTGCTTGTCATAGTAATAAATCATGCAAAATTTACAGAAGTTGTTTAATTTGGCATTCAGGCTAAAAGAAATACATTTCTAATTATCTTTTTTTCCTTCCCAAAGTGGCAATTGTAGGTCCAAATGGAGTTGGCAAAAGTACATTACTGAAACTACTAACAGGAGAGTTAACTCCGGTAGGTATTATCTTTGGAATGTTAATAGGGCCTAACATTTTCATAAAATGTTTGCATTTTACAAGAAAAGTTTCTGTTTTTTTTTTTGTAATTGATAAACGCAATGCTTGAAAACAATGTTTGAAGGACTGATACACCCTTTGTTTTAGCAGCTGTCATGTGTGGCCAGTGAATTAAATCTCAAGGGCCATGGCTTCAATCATAGATATAAGACTTCAGGAAATTTCCCGATATCAGGAAATTGGAAGTCTGGAGCAATATTCCCAGGAAATCCAAGTTGCCAAGTGTGGGGAGAGTTTGTAGGTTTAATTTGGCATCTTTTTACATAAATGTAGTTTTACTGTTTGAATATACATGTAAAACAGAAAGAAGGATCATTTTGCACCTACATTAGGCTTCCTGATGTGAAGTTTTCACAAAGGGATCCTCCCTGTAGACTGCTCCCCCAGACTGACCACTACAAATAACATTTTCAGGAAATAGAAGTTGATTGATTGTTTATTTATTTAAGCTTTTGCTTATTGCATATCAGCTAATATTTGAGGACCTGGGACTACTAAAGACCTCCATGGGAGCCTGTAGCTTGCATTTAATATATATCCTCAACTTTGGATGATCATGTATCTTCACAAAGCTAAGACAGCAAGTTAAAATTGTGAGTTCCCAAATGGTAAAACAGACAGACTTGAAATTTATTTTGGTTGCTGTCTATTTACAGTTAGAAGGAGAGTGCAGAAAAAATCATCGGTTACGTATAGGATTTTTCTCACAGCATTCTGGTGAACAACTCAATTTGGATGAATCACCTATTGAATATCTGAGGGTAAGACATTTCTTAAATATGTTGAGGTTGGTTTTGCATTTTCAGCCAGAAAAAAGTTTTTGAACTGCAAAATAATGTAAAGTGATTTCTGACTTGATATGAAGTGAAAGAGAGATTGATAACTCTTTTAAAGATATGATGTGAACATGTGGAATCCAACATTCAAAGGAATAGCTCACTTGTACTTACAAAAAGTACTTTCAGATATGAGGGAAATAGTGATGACTACCAGGAGGAATTCTTTACATCTAAATTTTCCTCTTTGATTTGTTGTGTTAAATGCCTGAAATACTGACATTAATTGTCATCTCAAAAATCGAAATATTTAGGAAATGATACATACTGTACAATCTCAATAGGTGGGGTTCAAGGGAAGAAAACTCCTTTTCTTCTCTCAAAAGTATTTCAGTATATTTGGAAATCACTTAGATGTATACAAAGATCGACATTTTTTTTCCAAGTGATTGCTTTACAATTGCCATGATCACTTTTATTATATGAAGGTCAGAAACATTATACTGAGGATCCAAAAATCAAAATGTGCCCAGTTCCATGGGTTGTGGAGCTCAGAAAATGGAACAGATATGAAATACAGTAAGATGCAGTATTTAAATTCTGCCTCTAAAGCTCTTCCTTTACTTTAGTTGTGTTTGTTCCTCAAAATTTTGGGAGAATGAATATGTTTTTAAATCGTTTTTATTTTTTCCATGTTTGTGAAGTCAATCTTCATGCTGCACCCTTTGAAATATATTAAAATGACACCCTCGTGCCATAAAAAATCAGTCAGTGTTTTGTTTCTGCTGGAGTGGGACTTGAAGTTTATTATTTATTATTACTAAACATAGTGAAAGACATCTTGCAGACAAGTTTTTAAAACTTAAAGGTTAGCTTGACTTTTATTTTTCAGAGGTTATTCAATCTTCAATACCAAGAAACTAGGAAGGTATTAGGTCAATTTGGACTGGTCAGCCATGCTCACACCATCCAAAATAGAAACTTATCTGGAGGACAGAAGGCCAGAGTTGCGCTTGCTGAATTATCCCTGATGGAACCTGATGTAGTTATATTGGTATGTACACAGTAGAAACCTTTTAAAATGCTTCTTACCTTATGTAGCAATACTAAAGACACTATCAGACTGCAACCAACTCATGTTGGTTCTGATCCAATTTTTGTGAGTTTTATTAAAATGTTCTCCATCTCTGGTCAGAGAGAGCCAAAAATTTACCAGCCAGTGTAAATATGTGATTAGCATCAGAGGTATATAAAAAGGAACGATAGGTGATATTTTTTATGTAACATCATGCTGTATGGACAGCTTTTTATTGGACATGCTCAGTTCGGTAAAATGTGTCTTTTGGTGTGACGTCATGAAATATTTAGATCAAATTTAATGTTTATAAATCCTGCGCTACAAATCATATGTTTACACAAGTTAGCAAATTTTGTTTTTTGGTTTCGATGATAAGAGAAACCAATGCATTCACGATACCTTGCCGGGTACAGGCCGCTCACGAGAGCTGAAGCCTGGCACGTCTTTCCTCGCTCATGCGGAGCTCGTAACTGGTGTAGCTATCTGAAAATTCGGACACTGCAATGAGCTCTGTCACGTGATATGCAAGAGCCCGCCCTCACTCGCGGCATTCACGTGCCGCGTGACATAAACGGCTAAAGGGAAATTCCGACCATTTCCTTACGGGGAACAGTTCTGTGTACCCCGTAAAGCATTGGACACGGGTATGTCCTGTGTGCGTGTGTTTGCATTTGTGTGTGTGATTTGTGACACTTTGCTTGTTAACACGATATCTCAAGATAGGAATGTCTGACAGGTTTCAAACTTGATACATAGATGCGCAATATTGAGAGGAAGAACGCTGTTGTTTTTGGTGGATGTCAGAGATCATCTGGGGTCACCAGGGTCAAAGTCTGAAAACCTTGCTAACCTGATATCTCAAGGTAGGGAACTTGGATAGATTTCATATTTGCTATGTGAATGCGTTATAGTCAGTAGATGGTCCCTATTGTTTTTGGCGGAGGTCAAAGGTCATCTGGGGTCACCTGGGGTCAAGGTCTGAAAATCTCGTTAACATGATATCTCAAGGTAGGAAACTTGGCTGGATTTCATATTTGATATGTAGATGCGTTATGGTCAGGAGATGGTTCATATTGTTTTTGGTGGAGGTCAAAGGTCATCTGGTCACAAGGGGTCAAAGTCTGAAAACCTTGTTAACACGATATCTCAAGGTAGGAAACTTGGATAGATTTCATTTTTGGTATGTGGATGTGTTATGGCCTGGAGATGGTCTGTAATGTTTTTGATGGAGGTCAAAGGTCATATGGGGTCACCAGGGGTCAAAGTCTGAAAATCTTGTTAACAAGATATCTCAAGGTAGGAAACATGAATAGATTTCATATTTGGTGTGTAGATGTGTTATGGTCAGGAGATGGTTTGTAGTGTTTTTGGTGGAGGTCAAAGATCATCTGGGGTCACCAGGGGTCAAAGTCTGAAAACCTTGTTAATGCAATATCTCAAGGTAGGAAACTTGGATAGATTTCATATTTGGTATGTGGATGTGTTATGGTCAATAGATGGTCTCGTTTGTTTTTTGCGGAGGCCAAAGGTCATGTGGGTCACCAGGGGTCAAAGTCTGAAAATTTGTTGATGTGATATCTAAAGATAGGAAGCTTGGATAGATTTGATATTTGGTATGTGGATAAGTTATGGTCAGGAAGTGGTTCCTTTTGTTTGTGGCAGAGGTCAAAGGTCATATGGGGTCACGAGGGGTCAAAGTCTGAAAATTTTGTAAATGCAATATTTCAAGGTAGGGAAGTTACATAGATTTCCTATTTGGTATGTGGATGTGTTATGGTCAGGAAATGGTCCATGTTCTTTTTGGTGGAGGTCAAAGCAGAGATGCCAAGTATCCCCATTTAGGCAGAATAATTGCAATTTTCCACCCTCGATTTAGCCCCACTGTTTTTGGCAGAAATGATAGGTCATCTGGGGTCTCCAGGGGTCAAAGTCTAGGAACCTTTTTAAATACGATCTTTCAAGATAGTTGTTTGTCCATCTGTCTGTCTGTTGTTTGCCTGTCTAGCTATGTATGGCTTCTGTTGAGGTCAAAAGGTCATCTGGAATGACAAAATTATTTTTTGAACATGCTAGTATAACATTTGAATGAGAAGATAATGGTGCATGATGGCACTCTTTGAAACAGAACATTTATGTATCACCGAAACCTCAATGCATTTTTGCATTCTGGTTTTTTTTTTCCACCAGGGATGGAGAAGATTTTAATAAAAAATCCCTTAAGTGGGAATGGGATCCAATCTGAATTGGTTTTTACATGATTTGATGTTATTGTGGGTCAAGTCAAGTTTTGCTTATCTTCTCTCAGCGTGTTACTTCTTCCAGGTTTTATGAAGCTTTCTATGATTTTTCCTTTTTTTTTGTGGTCTATTTTTGATGAACAATTAATTTTTTGTGGTAAAAATACTAAGAAATGACTCAGATAATAATAGATGAAGAAATTTGAAAAAACAAACAGTGATAAGGATGACATTGAAACCCATGAAGATTTAAGGTTGGTCAAAGGCATGGAAGGAAATGCTTCCATGGTAACCAAATAATTTGTTGCTATGTCCAAAACTTTGTTTCTTTGTGTTGTGCGCCTTTCAGAATGCTGGGAAATATTGCATTTATTTCACATAATATTCTTGTTTTCAAGACAGATACTTACAGTCACAGAGTAATAGATTATTTAAAGTAAGACTGTATGGTAGTCATCTTTCAAGAAATGTTTCTTGCTGATAGGAATTTATTAAGTTGTTGCACAAGTACGTTTGCAAAACTTTCAAAAATTAAAATGATGCAATATTTCCATTGTGTTTTTAATGCATTCTTTTTTGAGGAAATAAAACTGTTTATGCCATGTTGGATTTTAAACATGCTTTTTCACTAAATTTTGTATGATGAGTTTCTTGTGGAGGATTTTTTTATATTTACAACATTAAAAGAAGGGTTGAAGGTCGAATCAAGTTTTGGTATGTCACAAGGTTACTTGCATTCTAGTGAAATATGCATAGAAATCCAATTTGTGGTTTTCAAGATATCAGCAGCTAAAGTTGCCACATTTTCAACAAAAAAAAGAGCTTCAAGCAAGCACATATGACAGCATATCCTCACTTTATACAGTCTTTTGTATGTCTTTTAAACTTAACAACCAATTTCGTCTTCAACAATCTCATGTTTTCACAATGAAATTGCATGAGTTGTTTGGGAACTTTCAACCTATACGTTCCTCTTATCGTAAGTCCCATGTCTATTAATTTCAGGTTCAATACAACAGTAAAAAAAAAAAACCAAAAAAAAAAACCCAGAAACAAAGAATTCCTTATCAATGTGAGGTAGAGGTATAACCTAAGCCACTCTCAAAATCACTTTCCGACGCAAATCTAGTATTTTCTTTCACTAGTATCTCCAGAAGAACATGTCCGTTTTGAATGGAAGTTTGCCCATGCTTTGCAGATTTAGTTCTTCTTTCACATAGGAAAAAGAAATATTTGCTTAAACTTCCCCCATGAAGGATGCATTATTTTTTTTGAAATTATAATGATAACTGTCTTTCAGGATAAAGATTCTTTTTCATTAAATGCAGAAGGCCTGGTTTCGATTCCCAGGTGGAGTCATACCAAAGACTCAAAAAATGGAACCTACTGTGGTTGTGCGTGATGCTTAGCATAAGCAATGGAGTAGGGAAAACAAGCCAGTGAGCCACAACTGGAAAAAGGCCGTGGCGGGCTTGACTTGAACCAATAGATTGGAAACTGGGCCGTAAAACTCTATCTAACTAACTAACATCCATAATCATCCATATGTCATGTCCCTATTTTTTCTCTGTTTTCAGGATGAACCGACAAATAATCTAGATATTGAATCTATAGATGCTCTTGCTGAAGCCATTAATGACTTTGCTGGTGGTAAGATTTTCAATTTAAACCTTTTAGTAAATAAAGCCTCTTTTCAAGCCAAAAGGGTCTTGACTTTGAATTCCAAAACTGCAAAATTCACAACTGTGTTGCCTTCATGAACATGACATCTCATAATTTAGAAAGATTGATCTTACCCTGTTTCAGTTCATGAAGGATGATGCCAATTTGGCTGTTTGTGTGAGAAAAACTGGAATACTCAGCTTGTCATGAGAATGTGATCATTTTCTCACTGCAACCAACTTGTCCTTTACCCATGCTTGTTGGAGTGTGTTCATGGTCATATTAAAATATGTTTAGGGAATGGAAAATCCATTCTTTTTCTGGTCCGTTTTTATGTTTAAAGAGAACATCTTAAAATAAGTACTAGTTGGAGAAAACCTGTTATGATTCAAGAGCTTGCTACAATGTACAATTTTTAATGTTGTGTAGCATTGTTTCTGCATTTGCTAATCTTACTGAGGAAACACGTAAATTTTAATAACCTTGTTTTGCATTGTTCTTGGGTTTTTATGCTTTGAAGCATTAATTTTGAGAACAAAACAGATGTAACTGGCCCAACTGAGTGTAAAATTATGTTAAAGATTTGAATATTCATGAGAATTAGAACATTTTGTGAACCCTGCAATAAAATAAAAAAAATTGGTAGTCTTGATATCTCGGTAAACAGTTTTGTAATCAATATGGAACTTTCCCAACTTGTTGTAGAATAGGCTAAGTTAAATGAATATTCAGAAAGACAATTTTAACAGAACTTACTGAATATTCATAAGTGGTTCTTATTCATGTTTATGACAGGTGTGATCATTGTCAGTCACGATGCCCGCCTCATCACAGAAACAGATTGTCAACTGTGGATTGTTGAGGACCAGAACATAAATGAAATAGATGGAGACTTTGATGACTACAAACGGGAACTCCTGGAGGAACTTGGGGAAATTGAAAAAGAAGCTGATAAACGTTGAAAACAGTATCAAGAAGTTGATGCCAAATGACATTGAGGTTTCTCATGATAATGACCTTTTTGAGGGAGTTAACAAGAACACAGCAGCATACTGTTGTTGTGTGATTGTAGAAAACATTTCAAGGTGATCTGTAAGGACTAATTTACCTGCAAATTTGGAAAAAGTCATCACGGTAATTTCATATCTGTTCAGGAATCCTTAAAACAGAAGTTTGACTTCAAGGCATGTGTTTGAGGGCTCTAATGAATTATGATATTGATTTAAAAAGAGAGTATGGCCTTGCATGTTTCTTGAAACAGAGTTTACACAAATTCTGTTCGCTAATTGTGGTTAAAGAAGGCTTTGTGAAGTCTTAGCAGTAAAGGTATGATGTCTGGGAGATGGTGTTGCAACATTCGTTAATGTTCCAAATGAACATTTGGCTTGGATAAAATGTGTGTGTGTAGACTGTATACATGTGGTCAGTATGTAGGTATTTTAAAATTTACAATGTAAACCATAATTTATTGTGATCAGTTTCCTTACCAGGCATATCATGAAATGAAAATTAGTTTAATTGATAATAATTTTGCCAGCTATTTGGGAAACGTGGAAGTAATTTGTGGTAATCAAATTTTGCTTTCACGTATTGTGTGATGGGCAATTGTTCTGTGACTCTGAGCAAACTCAATTGTGGGAGAAGTTTTTGTCTAATGAATTACAACTTCCTGTTGGGTGTTAACCAACTCAACAATTTAGATCAAATTTGGTGTCTTTTGAAAGGCATGCAGGCCAGTAGCATTTTAAGGTTAGATGGTAAATTTAAGAATCTCCCTGAAATATATTCCAATAGTTAAATACTGTTTAAAAAAGGCAAAAGGCAAAAAATAAGTGTGTCCCATCTGAGGAGTATTTCACATTGTTTCAGTATCTTGCTTTGGACTCTACATACATCTGTTCTTAAAGCAAATTTACCTAATGTATGAAGTTATGTGTAACATAAAATCTTTTTAAATTGGTTAAAGTCAAACATACAGGGCTGGTCATTTCTTTAACCGGAAGTTTATGGATTGCCTTTATTTCCTCACTTTTTTCCATGCTATGAAGTTTACTTGAATTAGTTCCTTTTAACTCTTTCAAGCAATCAATATATATAATTTTTGCACATATCATGTGATGCATTGTGTATTTTCTAAGGGGCAGGGGGAAGGGGTATCTTACCAGGAAGAGATTTGCAGGTTAGCTTCATACGCTTCCTATACTGAAGATGGAGAGGCCATATGAGAACAATATGGTACAACTGCAACAGGTAGTACTGCTTGAACTGAAATGAAATTGGCATTGGGATATGCCATTTTCTTTTCAGCTGTAAGGATATATTTGCACTTGTTGAAAGACCCCCCCCCCTCCCCAAGTGTGGTCATGGATTCTTGAAAGGTCTTTTAGCCAATGTGGCATTGGGAAAGGGTTCCAAGAATTCAAACAAAAGTACAAAGAGTATTTGTTATAACAGTCCTTCAAGCTGTGTGTTGGCATTGATTTTCAAAGATTTGTATCATTATGACAACAATTTGAGTGGATGTAGTGCAATTCCTTCTTCAATACTCCTAAATTAATACTCTTTTTATGCTTACCTTGCAATGATAAAAGAATAGTCCTCAACAAAATTTATGTTTGATGTGCTTTCAAAAGGAAAAAAGCTTGGTTCTGGAGATATCATGTTGGCAGTTGAAGTTGACAAATATGCTATAAAATGTGATCTTGAAGAAACAGGTTTTATGTTGAAGGTTCATATTTTGCCCATTTTTTTTTTTTTTTTAAATTTTCGTCCTATTATTTTGACCTTGGATTAATTCGGGACGTTTCTCTAAAGTCCTCCCAACCCTCTGGCAAAAGGCTGTTTGTCAAAACCCAACATTTTAAACTTCTTCCTGAAGAAGTTATTACTCTCACTGAAGGACAACACTTGACCAACCTCACGGTCCTCAGACCATCTTCATTATTTGTCTGTCATGTTTGGCTCCATTCTCCATGGATTGATTAGGGGTGTAATCTTGCACTGGCCTGAATGCCATGATGTTAAGTTTTAAAAATCCTGTTGCTCTTATGCCATCAATATATCAGTTCTTAGTTTCACAAAACTGATGGTAAATTATTAACCAAAACAAAATATTTGCGAGCAGTGTGAGCCAATGACACCATGCTCACTTGTCTCAAGTTGACTATATGAAGAAAAATGTCACGTTCAAATGCTAGTATCTCCAGAACCCATTATGCAAAAAAATATAAATTTCACCAAATGCTAAGAATATGTTTCTCTTTGGCATGTTAAAAATAAATTTGGTTCTGGACTATTTCTTAAACTCATTTAACTAGTGCTTTGAGTTATACCAAATGAATGTGGACTTTAAAGATTCTGCTGGAAGAAATGGAGTATTTTAAAACAAGCCGTGAGCATAACTGAAACAAGGAGTGAGCATAACTGAAAAAAATAGCTATGGTCAGCCCAACTTGAACAATTGGTTAAAAGCTGGGCTGTCAAACCTCATCTAACTCTTTCTGCAAAAGTTACTCTATTGGTGGTGGTGATCAAGCCCAGTTGAAGCAGCCTGTGTGATGATCGTTGCATTGTGCACACTGGTCAGGCCCCCATGGCACTGATAATTCTATTAAATTAATTATTCAAGTTTCTTACAGGGATGTATGTATTTGCTATAAGAAGGGTCTCCCAATTATGGATTAGAACTCTTTTAAAATATAACTTTCAGAAACATTACTTTTAAACAAGAAACTTCTTCTGAAAGCACATGCCAAAATTATATTTATAGAAAAGAATTTTCTCACATGGTGTTTTTGTTTTCTTTGTGCACCACCTCGTTCGCTACCTCTGAGATCTATCATGACAGTAGTGCATTGTGGGACGGGAGTAGGATAGGGACAAACAACAATGGAAGGTCCAGGTCAAAGAAAGGGCCAGACTTAGGGACTAGACAGATGGACAACATTTACCTGTGAAAGCACCTCCACGACCAAAAATGGTTGTGGAACTTTAACTTTACTATCTAATCCTGTGGCATGGTTCAGTATATTCTTGTCTCACCGCAAATGAAAACACCGAAGTAAGAAATCACTTTTTAACATGTTTTCTCTGCAAAAGAATGTGAAGATTTTGGATAAAGCAAAATAAGATTGCTAATGAGGAAGCATATCCCTATTAATAAAATATTTAAATTCATTTTTTCCACTTTATAAATATACCCTGTATTAAAAATTGGGGCAACTTTTTTAATGTAACCAAATTAGATGATATCTCTTATATATTGAATAAAAGTTAACAAAGTGTAGGTGAAGTGTCAGTGGTACGGAAAAGATTTAATTAGAGAAATTTGGGGGAAATATGGCTTGAGAAGCGGACGGCTGCATATCAATCTTTACCGAGTAGCAAGGCTTTTGTGATGATAAACAAACCTTTGAGCTCTCCGTGTTAAAAATTTTCAGGATCATGTTGTAATGCATTGAAAATGCCAGGAATACCCATCTTGTCACCTATCTAGTGAGAGGTGGCTTGGACATAGAGAAAACTTATAGAAATTTTTAGGCCAGTTTTCTTTTCACATAAGTATTGAAACCAATGAATTTACTGGTAGTGGGATACATCACATTGCCCTATACTCTTGTCCAACTGTCAAATAAATGCCGTCAAACAATGGGGAAATGTGACCAGATGACAAAAAATGAAACGAAAGAATCAAGCAAAATAATGATTCTACAAAAAATGGAACACATTCAAATCATTATTTAACTCCAGATGTTAATGGTTAAGTTGTTATATTTAAATTTATTGCTTTCAATCCACATATTTGTGAAACGGAAAAAAATACGAGGCCCACACCATCTAGTGGGGGGACTCAAAAAGATTCTGTTGTAATCCCGCTTATCCGAGACAAAACCTGTGCAAATATAATAAAAATATTTGAGAGCATTAGGATCATTCAATGCAGCCGTGTGATAGTTTCAGGAACGTTTAATTCGCCTTTTCTTCTGGGTTGTCGCATTTTTTCTTTTCTGTTTTCTTTATTTTTCTTTTCAAGCAAAACAAAAAAGAGGCTTAAATGGAGAATATATAACATACGGTTCATACTCCTAGCTAGATTTCACATCTTCTATAAACGATGGAGTATGAATTGGCATAAATCCCTGTATGTGGATGGGAAAATACGTTGAAATAGACACATATTCGAGGAAAAGATGTCTCCAGATTCTCATTAGTAAGATCCGTCTAAGCGCAAAAAGTTTTACTCTCACAGGGCTGGTCGGGTTTTGGTGTGAATCACACTTTAAACAGTTGAGCAAACGGCACATGCTGAATTGTTGAGAAAGAAAATTGCTTAGTGTTGGGCAAACCATCATAATTTCCCACAATTATTGTATAAAAGTTGCCCAATAAATTAAACGAAGCTTGCCAAAATTTTTGGCTTGTGCTATGTTTCTGCAAAATTAAGTAGTTTTTGCTCAACTGTTCGTAGAGTTTTAAGGACAGAACGAACCAAAATAATAGCGACTTTTCAATTTATGGTGGTAACGCAACAGGATTGTGAGTTTAACATACCCGCAAGTAGTAGTCTTGGTCAAGACGTTATTACACCTTTCCTACCAGAACTCAAATAGAGGGCGGGCTTTAAATTGACTGTTTTGCAGATGAGTTACCTTCAGAAATAACGTAATACAGAGCTGAGAATTTCTGAAGCATTAGAGGGCGTACTCAAAAAAGTAGCAGATGTTTTAGTATAACTAGTGTTACGGTCTTGACCAAGACTAACGCGCAAGCGGCGTTTCGTCCTGACTGTTAATGTGTTTCGGTTTTGAAGGCGGCGGTACAAGGGAAATTACCAGTGTACCGTCCTGTTTCTAGAACGAACGTTGAATTGATCGACGACCGTTCTGAAAACTAACATGGATGCATAATGCTCGCTTCTACTCATGCGCAGTCTAGTGTTTTGCTGCGCGTTCTCTTTGTGTAACGTCCTGAAATCGTAAGGTTCCTATTGGTGGGATTTGGTGAATGCAGACGGGCCAGACATTTCATTTGATTCTACAGGCAAATTTTCAAGCAAGGACTGAACCGGAAAAATTCCTGATGGACTAAAAACAGAAGTTGTGCTTCGTGACGTTCTCTGTGTGCAGAAAACACTTCTAGTTGCTACATGGGTTCCCGACCTGGATATGGTACGCATTATTACCGTTCAACGAAAAATTTGCATTTCCATTTTCACTACATACCGAGTCGTTTCTTCCTTTACCTGTATTTGAGTGATTACGCAGTTTTTGCCCATCGATTGACGGACTTTGTGAAGATATTTCACGTGGATTTCGAAAACTATTCGGGTAATCGTCAATGTGATGAGTACGCCTACACGGTCTTGTAATTCTGTCCTGACGATGGACGGTAATATCTGTACTCGATTTAATGGTTTTATCAACCACTTCAGATTTTAAAATTGAAATGTCCTTGTTCTTGCTTTGATGGCCATCCTTTGAAGAATTTTTCCAGTTCCCTTGAAAGCCTCTACCATTTGTCGGAATAAAATGTTCCCTCTTGACGATTTCAGCATGCCTTGAACACAACTTCAAAAGTGTTTTCGGAATAGATTTACCAGTAGTAAGACTTGATTCTTTGTACTTGACGGGACTGCTGAAGGAGGGAGATTGACCCTTTGACTTTTGACTTTTCGAACGTTGACCTTTGCCCTGTCTCTCATTTCTGAATGGTTCATTGGAAATGCTGTAATCCACATAAACCCTTGCCTGCTTGTCCAACGGGGACACACTCTTCTCGCATAATGTTGTGCTGTGCCCGATAATCTGTGAAACTGAGATGGGACTCTCGTGATTTTGGACAGTGCTGGCCTGGACTGTTGAAGTGAGGTCCTGGACTCTCAGAACTGAGTCAGGTAGACGAGGTTCCCAGATGGATGTGCCACTGCCAACTCTGGGAGGTGGATTATCGGTGCTTAATTTTGGCTGTGCCTGTTAAAGAAAACAATGTAACTGAAAATTCATATGTGAAAAAGCCACATGGAGTCGACCTAGTCACGATCAGTTAGATGCTAACAACATTTCACTGACTGACCATAGTCTACTGACTGACGTAAGAACGTTAGATAATTGTGTGTGTTTGTGTTTTGTTTTGCGCAAAATAGGCTAACACTTTTTTGTAATGTCATGTAGTATGGTGCACTCTCCATGACCTTTAGCAGACGCCTTCTTGTTGTTTACGAGCAGCTCTCCCTTCCTTTGTTCTAGATTCCCAGGGCCCTTCCTGTTTCCCGTCACGTGTTACCGGTGGACGTGACATATTACATCGCCTTAGTTCCACGTACACACTGAAACTCATATTTTCAAGGTGTGGCCAATTTCCTCCTTTGCAGCCTCCTCAGTGGTCATCTATACCATTACATTCATTTGCATTGGTGCGTCATAACTTTTGACCAATCAGGGGACAACAGGTGTTCCGAGCTCGCACGAGGTTCCCAAGACCGAGCCTGCAAACTGGACACTCGTGCAACAGATCTCGAAGCAGAAGTATGTTGTCACCGTGTACATTAACTGATTAAAACAATCTTTTTTTGGCTGGCCGTTGATTGAAGTTGAACTGAATAAAGATCACTTATCATACTGAAATCTTTACTCTTCCTGCCTGTGCGTCTATTTCATCTTGTATCGCCATACTCAGCAATTAAGTTCCCGTACCAAGCCTTCGTTATACGATTGGCCCATTATCTAACAGTAACAAGACGAACGTCTAGACGAGTTGCGGTGCCGACAAACCAAGTCGTCTTATACTTTTAAGGTGATTTGACGACTGTTAGCTAGTAATAACTCTTGGACTTTGGGCATGGACTCTACTACTGTAACAAAGAAGTATATTTGCCTTTTTAAACGGATATTCAAGGAGGTTTCCCTTCGTGGGCTACTTCATTTTCTGTACAATTCGCGCCAACCTATGGTGGCGCTCTGTTTAGAATAATCATCCTTCTTTCAGAGAGGATGAATCCAACTCAATACCACAGAGTGCACTCTAAAAACAATATGGTGAACTATGCACCGACTCAAACGTATGGTCAAAAAGTGTCCAATTAGTGGTTAAATTTGACCATAAATAAGTAAATTTTGACCAAAGTTGGAGGTCAATGGTTTGACCATTGTTTAGATCGGTGCATAGTTAATTAAATCAATGGTTAATTCGAGGCAAAGAGATGAACGAACGATTTGGCTAAAAATTTAGGAAAATCGGCCAATGTTTGTACAGGGTTTAGACTGTTGGCCCAATCAGCCTGGGGTCCAGGGGCCGCTTTAAGGGCCCCTGGTGGGGTTCAGGCGACAAAACCCTTGTAGGGGTCCATGGAGGGCTGGGTACTTTTGTAGGGGGTGGCTGGACTTTACTATCTAAGCGTAGCGCCGCCACCAGTTGGCGCGGAGGGTACAAAGAAAATTTTGGATTTTTAAACCTCCCAGATGGCTAGAAATGGCATTTGCCAGATTAATTTGTCTCTAATTCTGGTGAGAAAGTTTTTTATTTTTCTAAGATTAAAACACCCTTTTGAGATACTGATTAGCTCAGTTCATTACTCCACTGAACTATGTATCCTAGGATCGCAAATCCGTAATCCTGCTGAATGTTGCAAGCAGCTGTTCCAGTGCACTCCTGAGTGAAGTATTTCCAGGGGCGTAGGGGAGCATTTCACTTTTGGGGCACAAGATTTTTGCCCGAGATGTGTAATTCTGCCTGTAGGACAGCCAAAGCGAAGCGCCACCACTGGTTGGCGCGGAGCGTCTAGAAAATTTGAAAATTCGTACCCCTCAGACAGTCAAAAATGACATTTCCCAGGCTTGAAAAGGGGATCCAAGCAGTCGCCTTTTCAATTGCAGATAAACGTACATTCGTTCCAAACTAAAATTCAGCCAGAAAGACCAAGCGGAGCGCCACCATTAGTTGGCGCGAAGCGTACAAAACATTTTCAAATATCCGACTGCTCAGACAGTTGAAAATGGCATTTCCCGGGCTTATATGGGGATCTAAGCATTCGCTATTTTGAGTTTCTTTTTGTAAAAAATGATCACTTGAAACTTAAATTCTGCTATGAAGCGGTGTAAGTGGAGCACCACCATAAGTTGGGACGAAGCGTGCAGGAAATTTTGAAAAACCTGACCACTTCAGACAGTCAAAACCTTTGCTTATAGGGGGTCTTAGAAGTCACTAATTCGAGGGTCTGTTTGCACAAAAATTGTTCATTTGAAACTAAAATGCTGCTAGGAAGACTATCTGCGCGGAACTTCACCGCTGGTTGGCGCGAAGCGAACAGAAAATTTTGAAAAATCGGACCCATGAGACAGTCGAAAATGACATTTCCCAGACTTATAGGGGGATCTAAGCAGTCGCTATTTGATCAGAAAATTACCAGATAAAATGTATCACTGCAAATCGATGAATCCCGCATCATTTCGGGGAAACTACAAACCGGAATTGAAAACATGCTAATGAATTTTAGTCTTGCGACTCTTGGCTAAATTCAATATATATTGAAAAAATTGTGTGCCCCAACTTCCTACTATATATGATTTTACTTTTGAAAAAATTAAGGCCTGTGGGGATCTTATAGCAGTCGCTATTTTGATCAGAAGAATCAGATAAAATGTACCACTACCATTGGATGAAATGAAGTAGATGATTTTTCTTCTATTAGTATTACTGACAGAATTGTCACGTTACACAGTGTGTTGAAATGAATTTTCAAGCAGACTTACGGGAAGACATTCTCACCCTACATCATTAAATTATCGAAAATCAGATTACCCGATTCTCATAACCATTGCCCGTATTTGGCAATAGTTGCAATAGTTGAACAAATCAATTTAAAGAGAAAAATGGACTTTATGATGAATAAGTTAAACGTTTTCCTGATAACACCACAACTCCCTGACATAATTATAACAAAATAGAGAATAATTAGCTCATAAATATCTTGCGAACTTTCCATTTCCGAAAAGGGCAAAGAGATGAAACGAACGAGCCACTTAGCTAGAAATTTACAGTTACGAAATGTCTTGAAATGTTCAAATCTTCGTCCGTAAACCAACAATTGTACCCTCTGTGCACGGTCTAATTTTAGTGTCTACGTCACATAACATAAGCTGATAAGGGTCAACTTATAGTAAGCAGAAAGTTGCAACTTCCCGTATTAAAGGGCCAAACTTTTCACCCCAAACTACAATTGTATTGCAGACGGGTTGTTGGAATGATGAAATTCGTCTTCTACGGAATCTTTTACTCGACAGTTTATTCGTATTCATAGAACTGTCTTACTTATTGCTTTTACATATTTTAGGTAATCGTTTCATCAATTGCGAGTCATGGCCATACATAAACTTACTACAATGACAATATTTTCTTCCGTAGTAAAAGGACATCGTCAAAGAAGCGACAAAAAGTTCTTGCTATAGAATGTAATAAGAAACGTGTCTGGTTAATCGTGTGATGACAGACGAATCGCAGCCAATAGCTATAAATTATAAACATCGACATTTTGGTATTCACGTTTCATTATAGGACGTAAAAATGATGCAATGTATCTTTATGATTGATTACTGGATGGCTCGACACTCTGATTTGTGTAAGACAATATCGTTCACGTTTCATTAAATGCTGAACTTAGAAATAATTGGGGAAGGGATACTAGTGACGTATATGAACGGGACTAATACCAGGGAGCTGCTTCTGAAGGCAGCTCCCTGCTGTGACCTTTTTTGAATATAGTTCTTCTGTCAATACAACTATGGGACGACCCCCATGGTTTTTCACGGACACGGAGTGATATGTATGACATTGCAGTGAAGACAAAAGGTAGCACACCACTAATTCAAGGGGAATCCCGGCGAAGCAGGTTACCCTAAGAATTTAACACCCTAGAAAAACTTTTTTTTTGGGGGGGGGGGGGAGATTAGACCATGTTAGTGAAGAGATGTGTTCAATTTGTGATCTCTATGTGGTAGGAAAGTAGTTGAAGTAATCATTCAAAGAAAATTGAAGGTATTTCAGGCATTTTTTGTAATATATCCCTCCGCGATGCAAAACGGCATTTTGAATGAGTCAAAAATAGGAACCTGACTACTTTATTATACAGGCCCTTCTAGCGCGAACTCAACATCGTGTAAGCAAGTAATGGTGGTGTTAGTAAAAGAGGGGCAGCAGACCCACTTACCAGAAGTTGTTCATCCTTTTCAAAACGGGTCTTCCTTTCCTAAGTCATTGTTGTGTATCTTGATATCCTCATTTCCTATCAGCCAGCGATCACTGGCAAGAACAACACTTCTAGGCCTAACATTTTCAGAAAAAAACAGCCGTTTTATAACTTAATTTCCTCTTAAATTTGACAGGAATTACTTGGCTCTCTTCAAGTCTTATAGGTAAAGTTTTAATTGTTGTCACCACATCAGACGGGGCATTAACAACATTTCCCTTAATACTAAATTGCCCTCCTCGAGGAATCTCACGCAACTGCATAAAAGGTGTTCGCAAAGCGACCAACCTTTCTTCAAGACGATGTAATTTCAATTCTTCTGGTATCTCATACATTTTCATCTTATTATCTCGACTTAATAACGGAACTCTGCCTTCTTTTATATATTTTAAACAGGTTTTACAGACCCATCCTTTATCTATACCTTTTTCCTGCTTACAAATACTAGTATTTCCACTAAATCTAACTAAATTCACCCACAGTGCACATTCTTTATACCATAACTGCTCACAATAAAAGCAAACATATGTAGGCCCTTCCATAATTTTATTCCAAAAGCGATGTTGCAATTCTCTAATTGGACTTTCCTCTTCTTTTCTAAATTGACACTTACGTATTTGTTCTCTAACCATCATTTTAGTACTATCACTTGCAATACCCACACTACGTTTTATCACAAAACCTTTATTTTCCCAACGTTTATACCTATCTTCACCCAGCCAACATGCCCAGCTGGACCCCAACTGGGTTTCAGCTGGGCTACTTGCTGGGTCCCAGCTGGGACCCATTCGTGTTTGTCAGGTGTTTCTACGTGGGGCCCAACTGGGCTAGACTTTCCCAGCTGAAGCCCAGCTAGGCTTTAGTTATTGAAGCTGGGCCCAGCTGGGCTTCATCTGGGCATCAGCTCGGAAAGGCTAGCCCAGTTGGACCCCACGTGGGAACACCTGACAAACACGAATGAGTCCCAGCTAGGGCCCAGCAAGTAGCCCAGCTGAAACCCAGTTGGGGCCCAGCTGGGCATGTTGGCTGGGCTGTCACTCCCATAGACCCTTTCACTAATATATGATTACTCCCTCATTTAAACAAACATCTGCTCTCTTCACATAACTTTGCACTGACATTTGATAACGCTCCTCTTCAAATAAAATGTCTCCTCTTTTCAATATGTTACATTTAACACCGAAAAATTCTTCACTATGTTCATTAACACAACTCTTCAACCAATTCTCTATAACGCTGCTCTCATGTACAGACTCATTATCTTCTATTTCCAACACTACGTCATCATAATGTACTCCACCTGTATTGACTAAATAAATGGCACGTTTTTCCCGATTAACTACGCTACTTAAAATACCACTTTGAGGATAACGTACACAATTCCATGTACCATTATGTTCTATAAAAGTATATATATATCAGTTTCCAAAAGTCTTGCAGCTGCAAATATTTCAACCTCTGTAGACCATACACCATCCCTATCCATTCCAGTAGAAGTAACATATTTTTCCTTAGTCTTTATTGGTACCGGCAACTCACTCCTACACAATGAACTTACAATGACTTAAATAAAAATGATTATCTTCTACCCCTGTAACCAGTAATGCCAAACACCGAAAAAAAAATTACCATCCCCACGTACTTTTCACACGAATCGGCCTACTCTCAACTGAAACACATTTTCCTATTTCAATAGACGGCAAATCAGACTCCCCAGTTTTCACAAAACCATGTTTGAATCTATCAGCACAAGCTTCCTAAACGTTTTTTCTCTCCAACAGCTATCAACAACGAAAAAATTAAATGTACATGTAGATCTTTCGGAACGTATAAATAATACCTCACGATCGTCATGTTCCCTTCTTTCCCCATCATCACACCTCTGACTTTTTTCATATTCACTAGAACTTTTTGGGGGGTTTGTTCCCAACTCTGATATCATCATTTTTCTCCTCTTTATAACTTTTATCTTGAAATTCACCCCCATACTTTCTTTTTCTTTGTTGCCAACCTTTCCTTTCTAAATTAAAAATCTCTGAACGGCCCTTCTTAGGCACTGTAATATTCTCCACATAATTTTAAACTTTAAAATAACAAATTTACCATAACCAGACACCTTGATATAACACAAATATTAATACTCGCCAACTCATACAAATAATATTTACATACCAGTAACAATGTTTTCCTCCAACAGAAAGTTTACTTACTTTGTGAATATTGTGGTTAGTGAGAGGAATTCACGCAGCCCTTTAGAGTCACAAAAACAGTGAACAAAGCTCCTCTAAACTATCAAACTTTTTGCTTCACCGCAACCCCGACCATGCCACTTGAAAAGAATAAATCCCTACAAAGAAATCCTCATATAAATACTCAAAATTCACTTAACACCAATCTGTAATGAATTACCAAAAAAAAAAAAAAAAAAATGATGGCGCTGTGTTAAATTAACAAACAACCTTTTCCCCAGAGTACACACGGACCTGGTTTTTCCGCAAGATTGTTACTAAAAATAGAACACGTTTCCAAATTTTACATGAAAAAACCCCCAATTTTATGGGCGGCCAAAAGGGCAAAAAAGACAAAGTGCAAAATATTCATTTTAATTTCAAAAATAAAGTTTAAAGGTAAAAAAATATTCTAAGTGAGAAATTTAAAAATAAAATAAGCAATGATTACATTTTAAAAAAACGAGCAATATTTATTACGTCCCCAAAACAAATTAAAAAACACTAAAAGTAGTTATAATTAATCTTAAAATTAACACATTACCGTTTTATCCAAATGAAATATCAAAGCCCCCAATAAATAAAAACTGGAAAACAAATAAAAAGAAATAAAATAAAAACGGAAATAGAGACGCAATTTTGTGTTTTTGTTTTATCTTGTGTTTTCATTTTATTTCCCGTTTTCGTTTTTTAATTCATTTGGGTTCCTTAATAGTTATTTGAAATCGTCTTTTTTGCCCTTTTGGCGCACCATAGGTGGCCAAAAGGGCAAAAAGACAATTTGCGAAAAAGACAAACGGTGAAAAAGACAAACTGCGAAAAAGACGATTCGTGAAAAATAATGAGGGCGTCCTGAGATTGACGGATTCAGAGCACCTAAATATGCTTGGAAATATGCTTGGAAATCGCATTAGATATCCAAACCCGCACAACCAGTTAAAGCCAGCGCGAAGACTTGCTTGCAGCCATACACTCCCTTTGTTGAGGAGCATGTAGCAAGGCAGTACGCACATCAGTGAGCAGTCTGAGTCGATCAGGGAGGTGTTATTTGCTATTAAAACCTCCATGGAGAGATAACGTTTTCTCTCGGCCCGCAAAGCAACCAGTTAAGAGGTGGGGAAGGGAATCACATGAAAGTGTGGGGGACTTTTCACCATTTGTGGTGGAAGGGGAAACGGCGTCGTCAGAATTTTCGTCGCGGAGGGGGGGGGGAGGATAAGTTTTGTGATCGTTGGCATAAGGGAGGGGTCTAAAGGGACGGAGATAAGTATAAGGGGTCTCCCTCTCTCTTTTGGAAATTGTTTTAAAAAGTGAATGCCCTTGAATGTCCTTGGCGGGAGGGGCGTGGGACGCCCCTCACTTTTTTGAAGGGGGACATCTTCAAAAAGCACCCTCACTTTTCAAAAATGATGGAACAAACAGCAATTATTGCCCAGGAAAACAAAATTTTTAGAAGAAAACTAACCTAGCAATTCTCGTTTTTTGTTCCAAATAGCATCTGAGGGCATTCAGTTTTTAAGTCTTCGCGCTGGCTTTAACTGGTTGTGCGGGTTTGGATATCTAATGCGATTTCCAAGCATATTTAGGTGCTCCGAATCCATCAATCTCAGGACGCCCTCATTATTTTTCACGAACCGTCTTTTTCGCAGTTTGTCTTTTTCGCAAATTGTCTTTTTTTGCCCTTTTGGCCACCTATGGTGCGCCAAAAGGGCAAAAAAAGACGATTTCAAATAACTATTAAGGAACCCAAATGAATTAAAAAAAACGAAAACGGGAAATAAAATGAAAACACAAGATAAAACAAAAACACAAAATTGCGTCTCTATTTCCGTTTTTATTTTATTTCTTTTTATTTGTTTTCCAGTTTTTATTTATTGGGGGTTTTGATATTTCATTTGGATAAAACGGTAATGTGTTAATTTTAAGATTAATTATAACTACTTTTAGTGTTTTTTAATTTGTTTTGGGGACGTAATAAATATTGCTCGTTTTTTAAAATGTAATCATTGCTTATTTTATTTCTAAATTTCTCACTTAGGATATTTTTGTACCTTTAAACTTTATTTTTGAAATTAAAATGAATATTTTGCACTTTGTCTTTTTTGCCCTTTTGGCCGCCCATACATGGGCGGCCAAAAGGGCAAAAAAGACAAATAGCAAAATATTCATTTTAATTTCAAAAATTAATTTCAAAAGTAAAAAATATTCTAAGTGAGAAATCAAGAAAACAAAATAAGCAATGATTACATTTCAAAAGCGAGCAATACGTATTTCGTCCCCAAAACAAATTAAAAACACTAAAAGTAGTTATAATTTATCTTAAAATGAACACATTACCGTTTGATCCAAATGAAATATCAAAGCCCCCAATAAATAAAAAATGAAAAACAAATAAAAAGGAATAAAATAAAACGCAAATAGAAACGCAATTTTGTGTTTTTGTTTTATCTTGTGTTTTCATTTAATTTCCCGTTATCTTTTATTTTTTAAATTTATTTGGGTTCCTTAATAGTTATTCGAAATCGTCTTTTTTGCCCTTTTGGCGCGCTATAGGTGGCCAAAAGGGCAAAAAAGACAACTTGCGAAAAAGACAAGCTGCGAAAAAGACAATTGGTGAAAAATAATGAGGGCGTCCTGAGATTGATGGATTCAGAGCACCTATCTCTATAAATATGCTTGGGAATCGCATTAGATATCCAAACCCGCACAACCAGTTAAAGCAAGCGCGAAGACTTGCTTGAAGCCATACACTCCCTTTGTTGAGGAGCATGTAGCAAAGCAGTTTGCACATCATTGGGCAGTCTGAGTCGATCAGGGGGTGTTATTTGCCATTAAAACCTCCATGGAGTGATAACGTTTTCTCGCGGCCCGCAACTCAATCAGTTAAGAGGTTTGGGAAGGGAATCATATGAAAGTGTGGGGGACTTTTTCACCATTTGTGGTGGAAAGTTAAACGGCGTCGTCAGAATTTTCGTCGCGGAGGGGCGGGGGGTAAGTTTTGTGATCGTTGGCATTAGGGAGGGGTCTAAAGGGGTCACATCACAGGTGTGAAACTCCAAAGGAAGGAGCTCCGGTCCCTAAACATTGACAAGTGCCAGTTTCCAATCGACTTGAGGACCTTTGTCTGACCTTTTTCCAACAGGCCAGATGTTCGCGTAGCACGTTAGCCAGTGTTTTGAGCTGGTGTACTCAATGCGAACAGAAGTGTTGCCTTTGGCATGCAACCATGAGGGTCCAGCTGATAGCCTGTTAACGGACCAACTTGTGCCCTAGAAATAGCGATAGGTTGAGGGAATAGAAAGGGCAGTAAGTAGCGTAGGCAGCATTTCTCACAAGGGGGCATGCAGTATGTTGAATGGTCTCACTTGGGATGCCCCATGCTCTAAAGTCAAGGTTTAGGGACCATAGCTCCTTCCTTTGGAGTTCCACACCTGTGATAGACTACACTAGACCCTTTGAAGCCAATAAAGTGAGAACGTTATGTCACCATGGTAACATTCCAATACGGGATCCCTAGGGACCAAACATGCGCCATCGTATGGGGCAATGACATGAACTTGCAACCAAAATTTGTAAGGTTCTCATTTTGTCCGGGCCAGCACATATACCCATAAGGTCCATATAGGGTTAAATCTGGCCCCTAATGGGGTAGTCGCCACGTAGGACCCTGAACTATCCCATTCCAGTCCATTTGAGCACCATGAGACTTCAAAGGAACATTAATACTCAGCCCGCCAGTTTATGCATGACAAACTACACATCCAAAGCGGGCTAATTCTTGGGCGTGGATCCTTGGCAGGTGGGTCTTGGGACGCCCCTCACTTTTTTTGTAAGGGGGACATCTTCAAAAAGCACCCTCACTTTTGAAAAATGATGGAACACGAAATTTTTAGAAGAAAACTAACCTAGCAATTTTCACTATTTGTTCCAAATAGCATCTGAGGGCTTTCAGTTTTTAAAACAGTTTCCCAAAGAGAGGGGAAGGCCCCTTAGGCTTATCTCCCTCCCCTTAGACCCCTCCCTCATGACAACGATCACCACAAGACTTATCCCACCCCCTCCCCCCTCTCCGTGAAGAAAATTCTGACGACGTCGTTTCCACTTCCACCACAAATGGTTGAAAAGTCCCCCACATCTTCATATTAATCCCTTCCCAAACCTCTTAACTGATTGTTTGGTGACCCACAGAAAACGTTATCACACCATGAAGGTGTTGTTAGCTAATAACATCTCCCTGATCGATTCACACTGCCCACTAAAGTGCGTAATGTCTTGCTACTACATGCTCCTCAACAATGGGAGTGTATGGCTGCAAGCAATTCTTCGCTCTGGTTTTAACTGGTTGTGCGGGTTTGAATATCTAATGCGCTTCCCAAGCATATTTATAGAGATAGATGCTCTGAATCCATCAATCTCAGAACGCCCTCATTATTTTTCACGAATGGTCTTTTTCGCAGTTTGTCTTTTTCGCAAGTTGTCTTTTTTGCCCTTTTGGCCACCTATAGTGCGCCAAAAGGGCAAAAAAGACGATTTTGAATAACCATTAAGGAACCCAAATAAATTTTAAAAAAAAAGATGACGGGAAATAAAATGAAAACACAAAATAAAACAAAAACACAAAATTGCGTTCCTATTTGTGTTTTTATTTTATTTATTTTTGTTTTTCATTTTTTATTTATTGGGGGCTTTGATATTTCATTTGGATCAAACGGTAATGTGTTAATTTTAAGATTAATTATAACTACTTTAAGTGGTTTTTTTAATTTGTATTTGGGACGTAATACATGTTGCTCGTTTTTTAAACTGTAATATTTGCTCATTTTATTTTTAAATTTCTCAATTAGAATATTTGTTTACCTTTAAACTTTATTTTTGAAATTAAAATGAATATTTTGCCATTTGTCTTTTTTGCCCTTTTGGCCGCCCATACCCATACAAGGCAGGCACCGCAACTAAAAAGCGTAACTAGCTTATAAATAAGTGTCTTGCTACTTTACCATTTACGAAATGAACCACCTGGCTAAAAATTTACAATTGCGAATTTTCTTGTACCTGTTCAAAACTTCGTTGTGTAAGCTAACAATCTAAACCCTCTACAAACGTTCCAAATTTAATGTTTACGTTCGTTTAACATAAATATAAAAAATGATAAGGCAATCATTTTTAATTGTTTTACAGTGACGTAAATCCCGGAGAAGGCAAGGGATGTCTTTGCTTCCTCAAGTAAAAAAAGGAAAGCCAAACTGTCATATGGCCCCCTCAAAATTTTAAATAAACATTTCAAAATCAACACATTTTTGACAAGAGATGAACTATCCATGGCCTTTAAAAAGACCAAATCAGTTGGTTTTCAAGGGCTTCTCCCCCAACAGAAGACCCAAAGTAGTCCCTGAATGATTGTGCAAAACCTTCATTCATGCAGACCTCTTCACAATATCTCAAACAGATCACCGCCCAGCGTAATAAAAAAATGGTTGCTCTCATCACATACAAATATAAAACGAGATATGAATGAACATGTTAAAACCCTACCGTGACTACTCTTTACATTAAACTATGTGTTCATGTTAACACTTCTTCATCTTATGATGTGCTCTCCCTAAATGTATAAATGTCCCCAAGAACATTCCCTCTGAATTTGGTTTTTTAATCATTCTTCTTCAGTGGAGCTTCTGAGCAATGGCAGCTCGTGGTGTAAATATGTGGAGGGATTCATAATGAACTTACAATGACTTGTCTTAAATAAAGATGATTATCTTCCCTGTAACCAATAATGCCAAACACCGAAAAAAACAATTACCACCCACAACAACGAAAAAATAAAATGTACATGTAGATCTTTCGGAACGTATAAATAATACATCACGATCGTCATGTTCCCTACTTTCCCCATCATCACACCTTTGACTCTTTTCATATCCACTAGAGCCTTTTTTGTTTGATCCCAACTCTGACATCATCATTTTTCTCCCCTTCATAACTTTTATCTTGAAATTCACCCCCATATTTTCTTTTTCTTTGTTGCCAATCTTTCCTTTCTACAAAAAAAAAAATCTTTGAACGGCCCTTCTTGGGCATTGCTATATTCACCACATAATTTTAAACTTTAAAATAACAAATTTACCATAACCAGACACCTTGATATAACACAAATATTAATACTCGCCAACTCATACAAATAATATTTACCTACCAATAACAATGTTTCCCTCCAACAGAAACTTACTTTATGGAAAAACAGTGAACAAAACTCCTCTAAACTATCAAACTTTTTACTCCACAGCAACCCCGACCATGTCACTTGAAAAGAATAAATCTCTACAAAGAAATCCTCATATAAATACTCAAAATTCACTAAACACCTCGATGAATTAAAAAAAAAAAACCAAAATGATGGCGCTGTGTTAAATTAAACAACATATTATTCCCCAGAGTACACACGGACCTGGTTTTTCCGCAAGATTGTTACTAAAAATAGAACACGTTTGCAAATTTTACGTGAAAAAACCCCAATTTTACACTCTTACGAAAATCATATTCCCACCAAAACTTTAAAACACGAAAGAGAAGTACCATCCCTACAAATTGCACTAAACCCTATTTCGATACCACAAAGCATCTAGAAGGAGATAGAAATAAAGTGCCGGAAAAGTCAGAAATTGACATCGCGATAGTAACTGCATTAGTTGCGGTTGCCTGCAAGGCAGGCACCGCAACTAAAAACGTGTCCATCCTATTTACGTCAAGAACGCCAAATTCAATTCTCAAATTTTGTCAGTGATGGTTAAATGACAGAAAACCCCCTGAGGTGATTTAAGTTGGTCGTAGCGTAAGTTTTCCAAAAATTAGGCTTACGATTGTTTAATGAATCCTTAAAGCCGTATTAATTCTACTGGAAGGGGGGGGGGGGATAATACATCTGGCCCAGCGTTTTTCACACTAATTTAATTTTCATGACCTTTCCAAAAGTAACATGTAAATTAGTTTTTTTTTTAAGGCCTCACCTTTACTTGCACGTTTTGGAGATGTTCAGCAGCGGCGATAAGTTTTTTGTAAAAGTTCTCCAGCATTACTTCTGTGTGAATCGGTCTGTTCTCCTCGATCATCGGTGTGTATGTCCCTTCTGCTCTTCCGTCATTTGGAAACATGTCATAAGTAACTCCAGTCGAAGAGCTTTCGTTGTCGCTGTGCACAAAGTAAAAACATAATCACACTCGTCATATTAATTTTTCATATTGCTTGATATGAACATATATCAGAAATTCTGCAGTCTCTCCTTTAGGAACACCTCAATGGCCAGTTGCTCTGAATACATGAAATAATAAGCACTAACTTCTTAGTACAGAGAAACTTCTGCGAATGTTTGTTATTAGATCAAAGACCAATGTTGCAATTTCGTGGTGCGACAGAATTAATGATCGCGATTGCGAGCTCTTCATCATTTCATTCATTTCATTCACTTATTTGGTTTATCACAACCAGTAGCGTAGCCAGGACTGTGTCATGAGGGAGGAGGGAGTGGATCACGACATGAGGGAAAAGTCTAAGGGAAGAGGAGAGAAAAAAACGTAATTTATGGTGTTTTTTTTTTTTTTTTTTGGCATTTCAAGGTTGGGTGATGGGGGAGGGGGGTTGAACCCCCAAACCACCCCGTGGCTACGCCACTGATCACAACACAGAAGTTTACACTAACATTAGCAGATAAATAGCAAAAGGTGTGATAGGGAGTGCACTTAGAAACCCTTAAAAGCTTATCGAGAAGTGACACTCCTAAGAGAAACAAAACACACAGTTATATAGAAAGAAAGTATACGCTGTACAGGTATAACTATAACATCTTGCATAGCCGACCCCCCCCCCCCAAAAAAAAAATAAGGCCACCTTACCACTTAAGCAAACAAACAAAACAAAACAAACTACCAAACAATCACAGCCCTTTCCAGGTGATGTACGTGTCTTCCGGCGAAAGACCGCCCCCCCCCCCCCCCCAAAAAAAAAAAAAAAAGCGAAATGAAACCTGCAGGTCATTTACGGTATCGTAAATTTCGGGTGATGCTATGATAAAGAGATCGTGGTGTTTCTGATTGGAGGACTTGATGTTTCAACCTAGCAAATGATGTATTGATGTTGAGTGCATTAACATATCATTGACATGCATGGACATTATCATAAAGGTTTGGTTGGTAACCCGTCTTGTAAGACAACAAAGTCACCAATTCAACTGTGAGTTAACGTGCAAGTTGACCAACGTGATTGCAGTGTGCAACAAGTAAGGATGTATTAACACTACGAGATAGTATTGCTCACAACTTCACATTGCAGACTAACTGGACCCCATCCCTAGGTTGGCGTGAGGATAGGGAAGCGAGCACAGATAGGAATCCCAGTATTTTCCCTGTTTTTCCAATTTGGAGGCTACGAATGCCTGCAGATATGTTGTATGTGCTGGGAAGGGCGATGTATTTATATTGACATCAAAACATTAATTAAAAGAAATATTTTGGACCCAACAGGAATGATTATAGGCCTACCACAGGTTGGTCACTCGGTGATTTTAGACGTCAGCCTACTCTACATCATTTCTTGTCCGACGAAGCGGAGCGACGAATATTGAAAAAAATGCTAGAATGATGCCCCGTCCCCCCTTGAAATGCTACTTCGAGTTTTATTTTTATTTTGTGTGTGTGTGTGTTTGTTTCGTGCACTCTTTAAACGTGTTTAGCAATTAAAACCCTGTTTTGCTTCAGCCACTTTGTAAACACGTTTAAATTCTAAACATGTTTAGCAATTGTACACCGCGTGCTTAGCAATTAAACGTGTTTTACTAAAAAAATTTGAAGAAAGAGACACGCTTGTTTAGCATCTAAACATGTCTACAAAGTGGGAGCAAAAAAGTGTAAAAAAACGTTTAATTCCGAAACAGCCTTTATGGAGTGTAGGGGAACTGATATAGGATAGTGGATCTCAACGAGGGAAAATTAGGATCTTGGTTTGGCCTTCATGGCACACAATAAGAACAGATTCTCAGTATAATGACCTAAAATTTCGTATAAATTTTAGCTTAGCATTCGAACTTTACCGACCCATTCGTGAGTCGTTCGAGGTAGTCTTATATTGGCCCTCTAGACCAAAGTTTATTTCTGATCTCTAAAATGGCCCCCAAGGGTAGTAGTTTTTTTTTACAGTGTGTTCTCGCTCAAGATAAACACACAAGACTTCATGATCACTTATTTTGTGCTCTCCTCACCCCGTTCAACTCTTTCGATTTTCCTCAAAGGCTTTTAGCAAAAATAATGGTACTTGTGTGAACATAAAGCAAAACCTTCAATCAATGTGACCTTTACAGTAGCACATCAAAGAGCCGCTACAAAGTGCATTTGCAAAGTTGGGTCATGGGGGGTTAGAACCCCCCCCCCCCATGACCCAACCTTGGAATGCAAAAAACACTTAAAATAGCGGTTTTTCTCCATCCTTTGACTTTTCCCTCAAGTCCTGCCCCCCCCCCCCCCACGACGCAATCCTGGCCACGCGGCTGATCCATCCCCTCCCGCGATGGGCAATCTTCCAGGTTGGATTGGAGTCAACATGTAACACAACTCTCGATATATTAAATTTATTGTTAATTCCTTACAAGATAAAAAACCGCAAATGTATGGCTATTTAGACGAAGTGCAACTTAAATCACAATTTACAAGACAGGAAGTATATCTTTTATTCAAAGGTGCATGCGTGTGTAGATATTATGGTGTGTAGAGTGTTGCTGTGCCCGTTATTTCTGTGAATGTCATCAGAGGTGCAAAATTTAAACAGATGTTAATTATAAGAAGTCAACTTTTCCAATTTGAAAAAAGAGTTTCGTCATTTGAGAGCTGAAATTGATTAAACTGTTAAATGTTATTAAATCCCAGGTCTCGAGAAGAGTCATTATTAGAGTCTGCAAGGAGAATGTTTCCCCAAATCAAATCAAATTTAAAATGTCACCTCTTCTTTTTAAGACCTGCAATTATTGTTCTTCCCATGAATATGTTTCTCCCTCCTTCCGGATACTGGACGGGATGCAGGGGACGGTACCGTAATAAGAGTTATGAAATGCTCATGGCGAAGATGTCAAAAAAATGCGTGGTGAAGGGGAAGGGCAACGTACATAAGCATTGCTCCATTAAAATTAATAATTCAATAAAAGCGGACATAGCAAGTGGGAAAACATCCCTTATAGACCCGCTTTTCCACATGAACTCACTGTTCAATACATTTCTTGAACCGGAAGTTATAACCATATAAATACCAATTAATAATAATAATATATCAATTACATTACCCCGAAACTGAGGTGATGCATTCAGATTTTTTACTCGACAACATTTCACATGTATGATCTCAGTTACTGAGTGACAACATAAATGATTGATTAAACAGGAGCCACTCAGCCACTCCATGCAAACTTGGGCAACCTTTATCTGACAGGTTAATATGCCCGTATTCAGTCAAATTTTGCAGGACGTATCCATGCCCTCCCTTGGCCTTTGGTAACGGACATTCCGACATACATGTCTTAGTTTAGCAACTCAGTGGGATGTGTAAGTGCCTCTTAGTATTTTCTTTTTTTACTTGAGGATAGATTTAGTGGGGACATGCATGCTGGGGCGTTTGGATGGACTTATTGTTAATGAGACAAAAAATAAAAGAATGTGGGACATATTTGTTGGAATTCTATCATCTTTGTGGCTGCTGGCTCGAATGGCTGAGCAAAGACAGGGCCAGAGCTCGAACGAGGCGTATGGCCACAATGAACTCACAGATTACATATCAAAGAGTGAAATAAGAGTGCAAGTATTACCCTTTTATCGGAAGACAGAAGTTGCGGTCTTACTGGAACGAAACTGAAGGAGAAAAGATAACTACGATGAAATTCTACTAAAGAGCTAAGATCTACAATCTAATGACATTGCTGATAAAAATAAGACGAAAATGAATTGAAATCACAATCTCGAAAATCTTTAGTTTGAAATTCACTCTCAAGAATGAAATTAGTTACCAATCTACAAATTTGAAGCGAAATTTTACCATCAAAAGAGCTACTTTAACTCTTTCAGAGTAAATCTTAATTTTAGAATCATATATACAGTTTCACATTTTTGGACTAAGAGAGTATGGAACCAGCAGAAATTTCTGACAGTCAGTCACATTTGACGGTATTCGACCTTCTCGTGTAACATCTTCCATAATTCACCATACGGTATGCAACAGTCAATTGTGGAAAGTGTAATCTAAAGTCCCCTTTTGTCTTAAGAATAATTATTGTGACTGTTTCAGTCCTCGCCTTGAAATTTGTATCAGTACCAGTGGCGGCGTTACGGGAGCAAGAGGAGAATTTTCCCCAGATTTTGTCCTCCCTCCCCCCCTTCAAGTAAGGAGTTGGGTTAAACGAAAAAAAAAACAAATACTACAGCTCTACAGAGACTTAATTTTTCATCTAGAATTATGTTAAAACCCTCGGAGTTTCTGGGGTTTCGTCCCAAGAACGGGCACTTTGGACTCGGTTTCGAGCTGCGCCCTAAAATTTTGCCCCTAACATTTTCCTTCACTCTTAGTTTGCCCCAGCTTTGACATTCTGAAGCGGCCACTGAGATACATAGCTTAACAAACTTGGTTTTATAGTGGGGCAATTGAAGTGTTTCTCTATTGAGATATTTAATCTGCACGAAAAACCAAGAGTGGCCAATTTGTGTGTTTTAATATCCAAGAGTTCCCACAATAAAATAAAAAAAGATTACAAACGAAATAAGGCGTGAAACTGCAAATTATCCTTTTCAGATTAAAGAGCGAAATCAACTCAAAGTATTACAATACAAAATTTTAAGGTCAGGATTATTTCATGAAAAGATTCTAACCGGAAAAGCAAAACTTCTAATCAATGGGTGCACTCCACGTAGTTAAAGGGCAAAACCTCTCGCCCCAAACTACAATTTTGGTACCCGGGTACCGAAATTCTCAATTGGCTTAGCTCTTTTATTGACAGCTAATTCAAACAATGCAGAGTGCCAAAGCTTTCATTACACAGCATGAATGGTACTGAGAGTTTTGATTACATAAATTGAGTTTTTCTATACTCACCCTGAAGCAATAAACTGAAATTGTGTCTGGATGAGGGTGAATTTCAGACAATTGTGGGAGGGGCTTTTCAGTAAGAAGGTTAGGAGAATTGGTACTGTATGGGGTGAGAGAACTGGGCCTTTAATGTCTTTATGCAAATAATCAATATACTTACAACAGCAATATTGGACCAAGAAAACACTACCCTACTCTCAACCCATACACTCCATAACACTCCTTAGGGGAGGAAGGAATGAACTTTTAGGGATGGCCTTAAATTTTTGCTATGTTAACTTTTCATTAAACGAGAACGAAAGGTGTTTTAATTTTGCAGTACGCCCCTTTTCACAAAGTCCAGATGATTATAATCAAGGAACAACCTGTCAGTCCTTATAAATTGCTCTGTCCTTAAGGAGCAGCTGTTTTACAACGCTATACGCCCTTGAATGTAGGGGAATCCTATGGCAAATAGATTATATTTCAACTTCACCTCATGTGATTAACCAACTCACATTTTATACAAAATTTCGTTCTCTTAAAAGTCTCTATCTCATAATATGAAATCAAGATTCGTTTTAAATTGAACAATTTCTTTTTTTTTATCCCAATCGGGAACTAATTCAATCCCGTGAAGTGAATTTATTCTAAGGGAAAACAATTAGTAATATAAATTGGTAATGTCATTGACAAATCTCATAGCATATTCTTACCTGTACGATTTATCAACTTTTGTTTCGACGGACTTTTCCTTGGTGGCTGCGGAGAAGTAAGCAGGCGGCAAATGGCGAATCAACGACCCTGGCATATATGGTGCCCTGGGTAACGGCTGACCCATTGGCTGATGGTAATTGACATCAGCTGTGGCAGTAAAAGAGGCCTGTTCCCACGAGTATAATTTAGAGTTCTTTAAAAGCATTTTCTCTCCATGAGGTAGATAGACTGCTAAGGGTCGTCTGGATACATCGGTAGGGGCAGTGTGTGGGGCCTTGTAAGAAACATCCGTTGCATATAAGAAGGCATCGGAGGAAGTTCGTTGTTGAAAGCGATCGCTGTCGGGACCTTTAAGCAGTGGCTCCCTACCTCCTCCTCGACGGCGAGATTTGGCGTTTTCGGTCAAAGCACAGTAGTTGGGTAAAGGAGTGTGACCAGAAAAACTTCTAGAATATTTAATTTTACCGCCGTTTCCTCTTCCATTATTCTGTATGGTCGCAGGTCGCCGAGAAACGAGCTGAAGTTGCAGTTCGACATCGGGAGGGTTATTTTTCACTCTCCCGTTTGGCATGCTTGAATTAGAGTTGTGAAAAGGTTGTCCCAGATTAAGATAATTCGAATTTTCATCAATAAATTCTGTCTGATCTTTGGTGTGAGAATCTGTTCCATGTCCATAAGAAGCAATTTCGCTTGAGGACAGTTTTTCTAAAGGTCCTCCAAAAGTATGAAACCTTCTATATTGCTCAATATACCTTTTGGGGTTGTGATAATGTTTGAAGTCAAATTCAATCACCTTCCCGACATTGCGAAATGATATTCCTTGTGAACGTTTCGGTTGAACTTGTGTTGGTGGTCGAATGCTCCCACCAACCTTGTTCTGGAGTTTTGATTGGCTAATAGTTTTGTTGCTTTGGTTACGGCGAAATTGACGAGCGTGTTTTGGTATCCATGAACACACGTCATGTGACGAAAAGAGTAAGTTCTCGGCGAGGATTTGATCTTCCTGCCAGGTATTGTCATCGTCATTTTCGTCTAGAAGTTGCCTTTCGATGAATGAATCTCGAATTAGAGCGGAACATTCGTCCATTTTCCAGTTGGAATACAGGGACATACAGCAACCTCTTTGTATATAAACATAAGGTTCAAGAGCCTTAAGCTCTAAACGTGCTGTACTGTAACTACTAATATTCCACTTTCTATGGAAACTGTACGGTTCTGAACAATCGACATTTTGCAGAAAATTGGTTCAAAGTGCAAAGAAGTTCTAGATCTAGTACATTCCGTTGCTTTGGAGTGCGATATCAAGAACGATTGCTTTCTTCATGTTATAAACATAACTTTTTGTTGGTGTTGCAAATTATTCAGATAATACAGGATTTTTTTAAAGCAATTCACGCAACTTTATGCAATATATTAGTAGCGTGCAAAACAATGATGAAATACTTGAGGTGCGAAAGATTACATTCGAAAATTTGCCTGGATGTGGAAAATGTGACGTTTCGGAACAACTGCTTATATTTTAAGTCCGAATGTCTTAAATCAAGTATGCCCTCTTCTCTAACAAGTTTGCGAACGGTAGCAGCTACGGGTTTCGACTTCAGGGAGAATTGTATACCCTTTCACTGGTTTCACCTGGCTCAATTGTGCTCTTTTCCGTAGATGTTGAATCGACTTGTACTCGATATTTTGAATGATGGGTAATCTCTCGCGAATCTTGGTAAAGAAATTTTGCTTTGATTATAAACTCCAGTAGACTGATATCTCAAGTTGTATGACGGTATATCGAACCGTCTTACTCTTGGTATATTTGGCAGCTGTGTATCTGGTACGGGATGAGTTGGTATTACATACGTAGGTGAAGGATACGGTTGGGATTCTAACATTGACGAAATCTGATAAGACGGTAAACCGTAACGTTGTTGATGATATGACGGTATATCCCTTTTAGTACAAATAGATGAGGATATGGTATTTTTATCAAGCAGAGACTCAGGAGTAAATGAAGGTATTTTGAAGGAGGGATATGCACCGACAGGACGGTAGTAAGTGGACCCCTTTCTACTCTCTGTATCGCTATCTTTAGACGAACTTCGGTTTTGTTTGCCTGGCATTCCAAATTACATCGGTCATATGCAATGGAGCATCTCGGGTCTTATTTCTGAAAAGTGAAAATATAAACACGTCTCTATAGTATTCTTTAATAAAGCTATGGATTAATAAACAGTGGAGAGGAATTCCTCGGTGGAAATTGCTGTAGCGTGCTATAATTAATGTGGACAATCGGAAGTGGCGTAGCCTAGGGTTTGTGGCGCCCTAAGCAAGGAACGAAACTGGCGGCCTACCAACATCTTCGAAGGTAATCTTATGGATAAGTGGCTGTTTCTTATTATCAATATCATGTTTATTGTAGGAGAGGCGTCAGGATGTGAACAATACGGGATCTGGCTCTCCGACAGCGAGCGAGCCTTTGAAAGCCCCGATAAATACGATGATTGCCGGTGAGACGTGAGTGGCAGCATTTAAGGCGCTCAGCGCGCCGATTTTTTTTTAGCTTTTTACCACTGAAATAAATTTAAAAATCCGGAGCTTGTTTTGATGAAAATTTGGCTCTTCAAGATTGCAAGGACCATTAAAATATTGAGGAATCTGCGTTATATAAGCAAAATCGAAAAGGTTATATATGGGTTACTGAAATTTGTTTGGGCATTTTATTGTAGCCCTACGTACTAAGGCTCTCAGACGAAACTGGAATTTTGCCTAAAAACTTTTTACTTTTTTTGGACAAAGTTTTGAAAATTAAGCGCTTACCCTGAAGAAATTTTAGAATTTATTGAAAGAAAATTTGGGTGAAATTGAAAAATTGGGGTTTTCATCAAGTAATCTGCCTTTCAAGAGCATCTCGGGGTTATTGAAGTTGGCTTGTGTTTTTTTAATTCTACAAAGTGTCCACCAAAATCTTTTGCCATTTTTAACAAATATTTGTAGTTCTGTCGCTTATATTGGGGAAAAGTTGCAATTTTTGAAAAATAATGTTTCTTTTTTAATTAAGACCTTTTTATGAGAAAACCCAATAAGATCGATGGGAAGACTTGCAGTTTGTTGGGGTAACTCAACAGGGCCTATCTTCATGCTGATTAAGGCAAGTTGGACGATAATGGGAAATTTCACGAAGTTTGGCTTCCTTTTGACATAAACTTGAGAAGTATGAACTGTCAACTTACATGCTGAAGAAATTTTATGACAGAAGGTTTTAAAATGGTTTTCTTTGTAGAGGAGAATAAAAAATTTGAAGTCTTTATAGAAGATAAATCTACCTAAGTGTACATGGGTAAAATCGAGGCCGAAGTTGGTTGAGTAGTCATATTTTGTCGTACGGTGATTTTCTTTCTTTATTTTCAGAATATTTGAAAATCCGGAACTTATACTAAAATTTGTTTGGATTGGTGTAAGGTAAATTCGGAATTTTGTAAGCACAATGAAGGAGATCTTCGGGAGAAGTCTGAAGTTTATCGGGCTTACTTCTTTCATCGTATAGATGACACATTTGGATCTTCTCCCCGATGGAGGGCAGCCTCCCCGATGGGGGGGGGGGGGCATTCCTCCGAATGCTGGTTCATTCCTCAGGGCTCCTGGCAAATGGTAGGTCCATTATTGTTTTAAGTGATCTCAATTTGAAGACCCTTAGAGGTAACGCCGGAGGCAACTGTCCCCTATAGGTACAACACCACTAAAACTCGGCTACTTAACCAACATGTTAGCGATTTCAGGGTTGCTGTCGTATCATTGTTGCAAAATATGCGCAGAAGATCATAGTATACGCTTCACGACTACGCCAGGTGTAAAAATGGGTTACTTAAAATTATTCAATGTGCTTTTCAATGGACCACAGAACCTTTGTCGGGTACATTTAGGCCTATCGAGAATAAGCCTGAAAATAATCGATATTCTTCTCCAGTAAATACTAAACTCGAGGCAGGTTGCTATCTTTTTAATTCACACGTTATAGCCCTTGCAGTGAAGTACATTTTCTGATATTTTGCTTCTGTAGGATAACGAGTACGGAAAAAAGTTCCTCAATCCGACACCTAATGGACATGGCCTTTGGCCTAATGGCCCAGCAATATTCTTAAGATCAGTTCGGGCAGTGTGAACTGCTAACTTTATAGCAATGGTTAAAATTAATTGGACGTTTGTCAAACCACTCATTAATATTTTGAGACACGTACTACAATCAAATATTTATAGAAAACCCTCAAAACACCCTCCATCTCGGGATCTAAGAAGTGCACTTTTAGAGCCTTAATAATATATGACGCAAACACTGAAAATCTTTTGTCAATCAATACATTTAAAGAAAAGGGTAAGTAGTATTCGTATCATTCAGCCTACTTCTAGTACATGTTTCTATGATTTTGCCGAGAGAAACAATCTCCAAGCAAAGCAACTTAAACTTACTGTTATTCATTATATTCTAGATAAAATAATGCTGGTCGATACGAAAGTTCCGAGACAAGGCCAGCCTTTGTAACCTGTCCCACCTCGTACCGTTAGATCTGTTTTTATTGACAAGTGGGAGACGGGAAGTTTATACAGCTCCGTCTTTGGTCAAGTACATAATACCATGCTTATACTTAAGTATATTGTGTGACGACTTATTGTCTAAAAGAAAACTTACAGAGTATCGTGAAATGCCAAAATGTTCCACTCTCTTCCGCTTTCAATGTGTCATCATCGGTTAAATAAAAAGGACTTTGCTCTCATAGCCGTACGTAAAATCAAACATCAACTTGTTTCAGAAATGCGACTAAAACTGGGTACCGCGACATCATCCAACTTAAAGCCTGACAAGTTGCACATTCGATCTTCCCATGCACAAAACTGATAGGAGTACGCCAGTTAAATCAAGTCATACCCCCAAATCGATAAGTTACTACGCGAGTTGAATAAAGACCTTAAAAGTTGGGTATTAACGGTCGATAATCAGGATGAAAATGTTCAATCATTTTCCCCGGTAACGCTGTCAAGTATCTGCTGCCATTGTCAGGCAGATGAAGTGGGCTTTATTTGGTTTTTGTGTACCAAAGCAGTGTAACAACAGATAGATTCTGTTGAACATTAATCAGATGAAGTAAAACTACACAAGTTGGAGCTGTCTATGTGGGCCTACTAAGCAATCTTCGAAGCGGGTGGTCGAATAAGTACCCCTGAGTTCGACCCGTGGCCGGGTCATACCGAAGACTTAAAAATGGAAAATACTGCCATTGTGTGCTGGGTGCTCAGCATAAGCGATGAGGTGGGAAAACAAGCCTGTGAACCACAACTGGAAAAAGGCCGGTCCGACTTAAACCAATAGGTTAGAAACTGGGCCCTAAAACTCCATCTAACCTAATCTAACCCTTTTCATGTACATAAAATACCTAAATACGATAGTGAAACACTACCCTATCTAGCTGCCGGCAAGATATCAATTAAGATTTTCAAGGGTCATTTTTCTTGTTCTTGTTCCTGTTCCAAAGGATTACACCCTTTTCAACCGGGGTCATGGCAAAATGGTTTTCACGTATGGTACCAGATGTTTGTCATTTGCCTTATGAGCAGAGACTTGATGATCTTGGTCTTATGTCATTAGAAATGAGAAGGTTTATGGCAAATTTTATTGAAACTTTCCGTATTTTTAAAGGTTTTGAAGATATAAATTCTAGTAGTCTTTTTGAAAGGAGGTACGGAGTTACAAGAGGGCACAGCCACATAATTTATAAGGGTCATTGTAATCTAAATACAAGGAAGTACTTCTTCACACAAAGGGTCATCAACGCTTGGAATAAGTTACCACCTGAAGCTGTCGATTGCAACTCTACCAACATGTTTAAGTCCTTCCTCACCAAAGATCGCTGAGGCAACTAATGGGGGATTACATGAGTCTGTGACTCCCTTCACCGTCAGCCACCTGCTTAGTCAGGTGGCACACAGGTGAATAACAGGTGAAAAACACCGGAGCTTAGCAATTCAAAGCTTTGCCGGGGGCATCCTTGAAACGCGCAGAGGTCTTGTCTCTGGACCCTGCCAGGGTCATATGGCGGACCCTGTGGGTCCATCCGATATAGTCATACTTTTCAGTTGATCGATTTCGTACTACCCCAAATTCAATGTCTTTGTCTCCCAACATTTTCTTTGTTTTCCATCCCTAACACCCTCTCAATTGAAAATTCCGGTTCCGTCACTCATCATTACCCTAACAGCAAGTTCGGTAATTCGTTTGGTGGCTATGCACATGCGCAAAGCGTCGGTATAAACAAACCGGTCCTCACCTACAACACGTGTTCCAAAATTTGAGTTTACATGAAAATTTGTTAACATCATTTTTTCTTAATCCAACCATAACTTAAGGAGGACTCATAAGCTCGGTTTTGCGCAGTGGACTGCGTCTCAAATGCCTTTTTTGGTGTAAAAGTATGCATTTTAATCTGCCGTTAAGTAGGGCTGAATACCTAGTTTCGTTCGGGTTGGCTAGTCAGATTAATGCTTACTGTTGTACTGTGTGCACGTACTGCACGAAAACAAGGCAACGCCGCACACAATGTGCTGAGCTCGGTTTGTGTCTCCGACGCTGTGTCCCACAATTCCATGCGGCAACGAATTACCGAATTAGCTTATTCCAAAGCCACCTTAAAATAATTATGTTCCAATCCCACTTTTTCCAAGAGACAATAGTACTGCTATCAATGTGTATCAGATAATACATAAATTCATGAGTGTTAAAATCGTCTAGAAAATGGAGTGTTGTCGAACTTTTGGGAGGTTGCACTGAGTATTTTTGAAGTAAGCAAGGATGCTCAGATGACAACCGGTCCAGCACTGAGGTGCAAAATATGAAAGAAGTTTAGTTTCTGTCAGAGAGGGAAGGGGTGTTGGTTCGAAATTCTTAGGTGCAAAGGACCTGACAATTTTTTTCTATTTTTCTCTCATACCAATATCTTTCAAAAGTCACGTCACTGAATGCTTCCATGTTTTAGTAACTTATGGACAATGAACTACTTCTTCTTGGTTCCTTGTGGTGACATTTTGGAATTAATAGACTGGTCCATATTTAACATCGGCTAAGGAGTTATATCAACATTGACGCTTAATTCTCTTAACGACAGAGAGAACTCAACGATACATGTTGTAACAATTTAATGACAGTAAATAACATAACAGCATTAATAAGCATGGGTATTAGCAACAAGCAAAATCTTAATTCAACTCAAAACAGTGCACTTCCAAATTTAATTAAATTTCGTAATAAAATGCCCCTTTAAGCTCTTTTAAAGTGTGAATATTGGAAAAGTAAACTTCAAAATAGTTGGAAAGATCCGTCTACAAGGGGGCAATTTGTAAACCTCAGAAGGAAATTATTGTCGTACAATCAATCCGCCCAGATCATTCATCAGCTCAAGTCAAATTAACGTGTTTTGGTCCTACTAAAAGTGATAAACTACGATATCAAAAGTATCGCGTTTTTGACCTTGTTTCATGAAAATGGATAGCAACACCTCTTGACAAAAGGTTTAGTTTCATAAAAACAGGATGGCATTACTTCCAAAAATCCCGAGCAATAATTAATTCCCTACTTACTAAGGCTTATCCCATCCAAATTACCGAAATGGATTATGAAATTTCCTCGTTTGTGCTCATATGGAAATTTGTAATTTTCCATATCTGATTTTCATCAAAACAATTAAATATTTCAAAACTTCACGATATAAATGTGTATCAGAAACATGAGTTGGAACTTGCAGAATGGAAAGTCCATACAGTAATTATTGTTAATAAATCTTGATATGTAATTTATTTCATTGAAAAAAATGTAAACGTCAAAAGATGTTATATTCTGTTCTTATTTGCTCCTCTCAAAAATTAACCTTCAATTCACGACTTTTTAAATTGTGAGGATTTTGATCCTTTCCCTTGCAGCTTGCCGCGAAAACCAGATGTAGTCACGTGAGTACCTGTTAGCCTGGATTGTTGTGGTAATTGTCGTTGCGAACGATGTTTCCGATACTGTGACATTTGAGTCAGCAGTGAACCACTCACAACTCTGAAATTGTAAAGGAGAAAATAATTTTCATATTTAGACGCATAGCCCCGCCCCTTAGACTGAGTATAACAGGTGCTTAGGTGATGGGCCTAAGTTTCTTTTAGTAACCGGTCTAAACAGGTGATATATTGAAATTAAGTCCAGTTGGTGATAGTCTTACGTTAAGACGATGGTAGTTGTTCCCTTCCAGAGACTCATTGTACCATATCCAGTTCTAGAATGTCACGCATTTCAGAATGCAGCACATCCTCATTAAGATTTCTGATTAAAACTGCTCAAGTTCATTGTTCAACAAGTAACATGAGTTTCATACAGTCTAGGCGGCAATCGCTCCTATGTTACAAATTATAAAGTGAAAATATTTCTTACGTCTTGACTTCACACCAGGGAGGTGCTGAAGTCTCTAGCAGCTCGCTGTCCACACTACGTCGGCGATTGCTATACAGCAACAGGGGTCGGCCTTCCCATATTTAAATGCATTAGAGCATGATATTTTATATTTTTTTTTTTCAAAAAAAAAAATTCGATCGTTCTTACTTACGTGGCCAAAGGTGATGATCTACAAACATTTACAATGATTTAAAAAGGTCCTCCCCCCCCCCCCAAAAAAAAGAAATGTCTGGGGTTTCCTTTTATTTGAACAGCCTTTTTCAAAAGAAAGTGCGCACATCTATATCAACATGATATCGGGATAGACGTGTACTACCCCTTCCTAAACACTCATAGTGGATGGTCTTGCTGGGGATTTCTCCCCCAATAACTTTTCGTTTGAAAGCCTATGCACTTAATCAACCCCGGGTCCTGACCAAGTCTTTCTCAATTTTACAGAGCTTCCCATTTCGGGATAATCTAATTTCTACCCACAGTGACAATTTATTTGAAGTGAGACTTGGTTAACCTAAAAGTTAACAAATTGAAAGTTATCTCACTTTATTTCGTTGAGGTCTTTCATCATTTTTTGCATTCTTTCTTTTACTCTTTTGTCATCTCGTCTTTCTTCTTCCAGTCTCCGTGAAGTGATGTTATCAATATCTTCATCTTGCATTCTGTGGATAGATTGGATGGTATCTTCTCCCTTGGAGCTTGGACCGATTGCCTCTCGTTGAATCATTTCCTTCTCTGCCTCTTCTATCTGCACAAGCTGTGAGTTGGTGAAGTCGAGGAGATCCGCACAACTTGGCACATCATCTTCTTTCGAATTTCCTTGTGAAGATTGTGTATTTTGTCCTGAGCAAAATATTACACGAAATATCAATAAAGAGTGCTCTCACTGACGTCACAAACTTGCCCCTTTTGAGGGGCAAAATATAGAGTAGTACGCACTTAGTGTAGCTAGCAAAGAAAACAGCTGACGCCCCAATTGTGACTGTGGCACTGAAACACTGTTTAATTTTGCCCAGCAGTGGGCGTGGCTTACAAATTTTGATGCAACGTGAAAGCAGTCTATGGCACGGTGAGGGACATCTTATGCAAAGGGAATTTTTTCATGAAGATTTAGTAATCTTTAAAGGGATATTTTTTCAAAATGTACGTTCTTCTAAGGACAAAAAGAGTTTCTTCCGTTTATTATAAATAAAAAGTAAATGTCATAGCCAGAAATAATTCGTAGTTATTAACGGTACCAAGTCTTACCTGACGCTAAGAGAGATTTCGCATCACCAGAAATGATTCCTTCGTGTTGGGGCAGCTGATCACGTTTTTTCGAAGTCTTGAAAGCATTTTCCTGTTCGTCAACGTGTAATGTTGTTGTGTTATTTTGACCAGAACTTGTTTTGCATGTCGCATCTGGTTCGTCTAATGACGTTGCCTGTGGCTCAAGAAGTACGCCGGTGTTCCTCCGAGGGGGTTGGTCTTTTTCCGATTGATACATGAGACACTCAACTTTACTGGTACTAATTGTTGGAACTTCTTGAATGGCACATTTTGTGGTATTCGTTGCACATGAAATGCGCTTTTCCTCTGATTGAATATTTTCTTCATCTTTCACACTGGAACTGCCATCATCATCTTCTTTTCTTCTCATGCACAGGTCGACTTTACTCTCTGATGTGAACATCTCTGTGTTTGAAGGTTCCACCGTTGCAATGCCTCTATCTGCCTGAGGTGTGCTGCTCAGTATTTCAGATTTGTAATTTTTCTCTTTTTTGTTCGCTGTGTGTTCCCCGATGACGTCGTATGTTTTTGCATTTACAACCAACTCTGCTTCTACACCAGTGCCTGTAAATATGTCCTTTGTTCTTTCTAGACCGTTCTCATAATGACTTCTAAGCAAACTGCATGTTTCCTTTCGAATCTTACTCAAGGAGGCCTCGCAACTTGCACTCGGTGTCTTGGGAGCAACATCCAGAATTTTAAAAACAAATGACTTCAATATGTCTTCAAATTCTTCTGATGAAGTTTCTCTCTTATCAGAAGCAGTTTTGACGGTAGCCTCCCCTGTTCCGGTAACGTTTTTCTCAACCTCACTCTGTTGAGGTGATGATTCCTCACTTTTAACATTTTTAGGGGCGTTACTTTTAGTCCTAGTACTGCTCTTTCCAACAGAGAGAATTATTTTTGATTCTACGTTCGTTGTGTTATCAATAGATTCACGGTCAGGACTTTGACGTGAGGCTTCTTGTTGGTTGCTTCCATCACTTCGTTTAAACATATGAGAAAAAGAAAAATTAAAGTGTATATTTACCGTGGGTTTTGAAAATTACAAGTGGTCTTGTTATGATGTTGCAAAATAACATGCTTGTTTTGAGTAAGGACTTTTTATACTTTTTTCTGGTAAAAATTAATTAGATTACGAGACTATTAGGGGGTAAAATGGATAACTAACCTTTTCCGAAACACATCCTGAAATTTCACACTGTTATGCAAAGTAGGGAACCAAAATGAAACTTCTTATTTAGTTTATAATAATTATAGTCACCTTTTCTGATTTTCTCCAGCAATTGATGCCTGTTGTGTCTCCATATTCTCTAATCTCACTGGCTTCTCCTTCTCGTTGCCTGAGGCAATAGTAAGCCTGGATCTTTTACGTTCTGACAAAGCTGTTTTGTCCAGTTGTGTTTCTGCAAGAGGGGGAAATTAACTCCCCTAGGTTAACATCATTTCATACACAAGACGAAATGAGCTTTCTCTTTTCCAAGATCTAGGAATAAACACGCATGTTCTTTCACAACTGTATGCCAAGCGAAAGTATTATTAACTAATGCTGGTTATTTCCATTTGGAAATTTCTAATATTACCTTGCATTGGTTTTGCAAAAGCAACTACATTCTGTCACCATATGTTTTTTTATTCATTTATCAAAATTATCAAACAGTTAAGGAGTAACAGTAAAGTGAACAACAAAATGAGGCAAACAAAAAATTCATTGATTATCGTAGACTGGTGTACTCTCTCAGTCCAGGCAGAGAACAGGAGACTTACGTGAAACCTGTTACAAGAAATTATCATCATTACCAAATTATCGCGGTATATATTCTTTGTTTTCCCTTTCATTATTGTTTTTATTATCGTGTTGGTAAAAAGTGCATATCGCGGACCATTTTCCGACACTATCATTAACCCGTCGGTCTACAGAGTGTTGTTTAGGATTATGTCTTCAATCCTCGTCAAAAATACATGGGACAAACTCCGCTCCCCGCATCAATGTTGAAGTTTCAGGACGCCTTGGGCTGCCGAAACATTGAACGGTTACGCTTAACAAAATAACAGTGGAACCTAGGCTACTCCTTGCGGAGTAAAACAAATTGGACGTACTTATTGTCTTGTTCAAGGACTAATTAAGCTAGGCCCTAGACCTAGTGTTAGACAATGATGTAGACAGTATAGGCCGTGCCTAGGCCTACACCTTTTTGCAGGCTGGGCTAAAGGCCTGTACACGAATCCGGAGAGCAACTGATGGTCTGATTTCAGTCGGCCATAACTGGGGTCCGTCACCTATAAATCTTTCGATTTCTTTGCTTACCTCTACCATGGATGGTTGTACACTAATTTATATCTTGAATTCTTCAATTTCACTAAATTTGAGGGTTTAAAGTTAATGTAAACAGTAAATAAAGACGATTCAGGGCTGATGGACCCCACTAATGGCGGCCTGCAGTCACTAAAAACAAGTGCTAATCGGATTCGTCTAGATACACAGTGGCGTAGCCACGGGGAGGGTTTTGTGGGTCAGAACTTCCCCATGACACAACTTTACGATGCAAAAAACACCTAAAATAGCGATTTTTCTCTCTATCCTTAGATTTTCCCTCGGTGGGGGTTGGGGTGGGGTTGGGTGCCCTACCCACCACCCCCACCCCTCACACACACCATGATACCAAAATTCTCCCCATGACACAATCCTGCCTACGCGCTTGGGCCTACACAACCACTCTCGGCATCAAGTTACTTAGTGATACCCCCTTTTCTGCCCCAGTTTGCTGTGTAATTGATAAGTTGATGTTAATTGGTTATGACCAAGTGAGTCTTCAAGGTGTAGGCCTAGGCGGTAACACAGTTAGGCCTAGCGTTTATTAAGGCAGCCTAACGAGTAACGTTTTACCTTTTTTCAATTTTTTCTTTATTTAAGCCTAACATTAAGCCTAACGTTAGGCATATAGCCTATCGGAAAACCTGTGTAAAATTTTAAACCCACGTGCACAGAGCGTTGACATTTTTGAGCAAACAACTTTACTTTTTAACGTTAGATCTAGCATAGGCCTATCGTTAGGTCAGGACTTCAATTTGTAAACATTTTCCAGTTTTCCATGTGCGATTCATAACACTTTCGGATACTGCTCATTCGATGTATAGGCCTACCTTGATTTGTCAATCATTCGCGTTTGTGGAAAGAACTTAGGCCTAGGCCTGTCCTAAGTTCGACACTAACCTAATGAGTAAAGCCGCCTTTTCATTTTCGCCGAGTTGTATTCGTTACGCACTGTAACGTTTTTGCTATTTAGGCAAAGGCCTTAGTGAGAACTAGAGTTTATCTAGCGTAACAATAACGTTAGGCCACATAGGCTACGTTAAAAATGTTGGCCTTATTTAGTAAACTACTACTGGGCCTAGCACATAGAGCAGGACATAGGAACCTACTCTATGGCCTAGCATGGGCCTACTACTACAGAAAGGATTTGAAGTTCAATGATCAGAATGTCCCCTGGATGATGAGACAAGGCTAGACCTAAGTTTAAGTGGGCTAACATACCACAAACGGTTCTTTTCCGCAGGTTTTTGCTTCCACGTTTAGGTGCACAAAGCTTTGGTGCCATTGCTGAATTCATCTAGCCTAGCCTAGGCCTAGACCTAGCTTACATACGCGTTATAATATACGCGTATACTAATGTTATTACATCGATCTTAATGTTAATGTATACTAATGTTATTACATCGATCTTGATCATGATCTTGTCGTCGTTCACGTTAACGTTTGTACACGTATACGTACGTGCGCCCCATGGACTTAAGGGCACCGAAAGTGACGCGGGCCCGATAGTGACGCATCGTCAAAAATTACCAAGTAGCACATTAGTACCGTAAGTAATATGAGCCTAACCCTGTTCGAACTATCCAGTGGTTCGTTTTGCACAATGACGAATCCATTTCAGGTACGTTTGTATCTAAATGTGATTAATTTTCAAGGTTTTCCCAACTACTTCGAACATTTTTGTTTATTTTTAACATTTGGAAATACTACTCCACCAAAATAACGTTAATTACCTCGTTCTGGTGTACACTGCTCGAAGTACTCCTTCATCTGACGTAGTTACTCGTGTTTAATGTGATAAGTGCATAAACTAAGTTATTAGGCTATCTAACTATGTTTATAACTTGACCAAACTTAACGTCTTTCTTAGGCAGGTTAGGTCAACAAGCGAAATAAGTTTTGCACGGTAGTGTGTGTACGACTCCAAAACGCCTCACTGCTGAGCAGACTATGTTGCTCAACACTTCTGTGCTACACTGTTGACTCGCGCCAAGGACTAAACCATACGGCTTGCTACGTAGGTACCTATACGTAACTGCACAAAGTCAATGTAAATGGTTACACACTACATATATTGAAAATTCGTCACTATCGGTGCTATTTCAAGGTTGACGACGCAGAAAATTTCGAATTAAATCGATCTCTCTTTATCTAAAGTTTGGAAATACAGTGATAGTTGTTACATTATCTGATAATCGTATTTTTTTGTCATATTCTTCAATAAAATGAACAATGTAAAATAAAATGTATCTATCTTCCGTATAATTTGGTACGGTAAATTCCCGCTTTGTTTAGACGTTGCGCAATGACGAATGCTAAATCTAGCGTTTTCCGCCAACGTAGTTTGTAACCCTGTTTGTGACATCGCATGTGTGTCTATTTCAATAAGTGGGGCTACGACCACTGTTGGATATGGGCCAATCGTTGATACGAAGGCTTGTACAGGGATGTTGCAGAGTGTGTAGGCGATACAAGTTGAGATATGAATAAATAGATGAGAAGATTTAGTTCTGATTCAAGATGATTGGTGGTCTTATTCCGTTCGATAAACAGCCGGAAAAAAAAAATGTTTAAAATTTTAACTACATACAGATTGACTCAGGTGCTCTTCGTCTGAGGTTTAATGCACCAGTGTGTAAGTGTGACCAAACCTTGCAAGCTCGGAGCTTTCATGTCTCGGGGATATCGGAACACATGCAGTCCCCTGATTGGTTAAAAGTTGTGACTCATTAAGTTAAATACTGTAGGCTAAATGTTAAGGAATGTGCTGATCTAAAAAATGACCAATGAGGAGGCTGTAGAGGGTGAAATTGGCCACACCTTGAAAATATGGGATAGGCCTACAGCATACAAGTGGAACTAGGGCGACGGCGTGGTAGTTGGTCATGTTCACCGGGAACACGTGACGGAAACAGGAAGGGCCCTGGGAATCTAGGACAAAAGGAAGGTAGTTGCTCTCAAACAACAGGATGGCGTTCCATTAAAGGTCATGGAGGGCGCACCATACTACATGACACTATATGCAGTTTACACATGACATAGCCTAAAACCGTGTAACGGTAATAGAGTATACACCCGGTATTAATCCACGTTGTCCGTATAAACCGTTGAAGTAATGATTACCCACACTTTCAAGACCATGTTTTGAAAACTTGGGAGTTTAATAGTGGCCCAAAATATTGAAACATTTAGCACTATGTTGCATCTCGGCCGCCTTTTCTTAGACACCCAGGCGGGGCAGGGGGCTCTGAAAATGAAAAATTCGAAAATTTGCCAATTGTGAGACCAGTCTACTGTGTGGTTTTGACCAGTGGCGGCGGAACCCCGGGGCTTTGGGGGCTTAGCCCCCCCAATTAAAAAAGTGGAGGGGCTAAAGGCATGTTTAGCCCCCCCCCCCCCCCCAATATTTGTAAGGTGCGCTTCAAGAAGTGGTGACCGGCGACGGCGGGGAGAATATTGAAGTGGGTGGTGAACATATTCTCCATCAGTCTAATGCACAATATAGGCCGACTAATAATTTTAGGGGAATGTTGTCGATGAAAAAGATACTGGACACGCTAAAGCCTCTTTATCATCCCCCAACCAAATCTCTGAGGTCCTCGAAAACTGTAGTATTCTACTACCGTTAGTACAAAAGTTTATAGTACGTTTGGGATTTGAGCTGCCATATGGTCAGGGGGCTGTCGCCCCTGACGGACTAAAATCGTCTGCCGGCGCCCTTTTTAGGTTTTTAATATACTTAAAGTATACCTCAAGTCAAAAAATTCAAAAATATATATTTAAGAGAATGAAAAATCTATTCTAACAGTCCAACTCCCATCTTCATATGACATTCCAGACCTGAGATATAAAATGTTGAAGTTACTTCACTTAAAACAAATTGGTCTATTGCACAATAATTTGTGACTTTGTTGTTGTACAACTCACATAACATGTTTTGTTTTTCTTTAAAATTAAAAATGTTTTTATGACCTTGAACACTTCCTGTTTGCTTGCATAGCATGTTGCACAAGGAGCGTTTAATTAATTACATCACCTATTCACCTCATAAGAGTAAGAGTGTTTTCACACCTCGGTACAAGGTGCAGTAATGTTTGGAAAAACAAAGAAATACAAAGATTGTAATTTGAGTAGTACAAGAATGGCATCACAAATTATTGCGCAATGTACCTTTTCAATTTGAGTGAATAAACTTCAACATTTAATATCTCAGCTAAGGAATGTCCTACGAAGATGGGAGTTGAACTGTTAGAATTTACTTTTCATTGTCTTTAATATACATTTTTGAATTTTTTGACTTTAGGTACACTTTAACTCTTGCACCATTTTTGGCAAAAGACATAATTTAATAGCGTTGTTTTAAGGCCCAAAAAACAAAATGCCCAAACAGCCACCAGTAACTGTACTATCTGCACTTTTATTCTGATGAAAAGGGTCATCTTCTGTAATATAGGGATAGGTTTTTGCCGAGACGTATCTTCATGCTTTATACACACTAATGAATGCTGTCGCTGTGCTAAGTTCATTGCTTCCACACCAAGCCTGATTTATAAGCTAACAAAATACACAGAATGACATTAAATTAACCCTCCCTGTCAATAACAGATGCTGCAAAGGGCGCAAAAATAATTGAAGCGCAAATAGATCTCTTGTTGTCGGGGATATTTGTCAACATAGACAATAAAAATAGTCTAAAAAAGGTACCAAAATAGCTTCCACAACATTTTTAAAAATCATTTGAAGAGAACATTCAGGTTAAAATAAAATAAAACTGTCATCATAGTGGCAATGGTTTAAGAGTTTTAATGAGCAGTTTCCATTTTGCTTTACTTCAAGTGACCATTCCCATGATAAATGGCAATTGTTTGGGGTTTTCTGACACTGCACGATAATCCCATGAAAATGCTTATTTCTGTACTTACGTGACGACTCAACCTGAAGCCAGAAAATTGCATCTAATAAGCCTAGGTTTAGGCTACTTTTATTTAGTATGAATTCGGTATCTAGAGAGCCAAGCAGACCTTTTGTCTTGGATATTTCTTGCAATGTACGTAATAAATTGCTATTTCAGAGCGGTCACAGGATGTAAAATACGTCAAGTAATGTTTCTTCGTGCAATCATCTTGATTTCCAAATACCAAAAATGTACACCTTACAGTGATTAATTTCCATAACCTTTTCCCCGTGTAAGATTTGCTTGCTATTAGGCTCTAACGGGTTTATTCCAGTTTATCTTCACCAAGTAGCCCATTATAACATTAGAATCTTAAATCGAGATCTGACAATAACACACAAAATAAAATGACGCCTTTATACTAAAATGTAAAAGAGAGGGATAGAAACATGGGCTTCCGTAGGGTAGGGGCAAGGGGGCACTTGCCCTCCCCTGGAAAATAAAAAAAACCTGAAAAACGAGAAAAAAATTAGGAAAAAGACGAAGAAAAATTAACATCAACATTTCTTAATAGTTCACTCAGTGTTTTCCCTATTTATATGTGGTAAACAGGCTTTAGAAAAGACATTTCCAGCAATCTGGGAGACATTGTGGGATAAAATTTTCTTGCGCTCCCTTGCGCTCCCCCTTATAGCATTTTGCCTAAAAGAATTTTGTCCCCCCCCCGGAATTTTCTTCTGCGGAGGCCCACGGAGAGACAATTTAAACATGTTTTAATAGAAAAACTTGCGGAGGAGAAAGGTGCAAAGTAGTCTTCTACCAGGTTCGGAAAATCAAATGGGAAGTCCGAAAAGATGTGGCCCCGATCGTGCTGAGGTTCAGGGCATTTACTCCTTCGAAGCGCCCCTGCAAACCATTATCGACCCTTCTGACTGAAATCCCTAGCTTCGCCACTGGATTTGAGATCGGTATAGATTAGGCTGGTGGTATCATTGGGAGGAACCACGAGAGAGAGAGGGGGGGGGGGGTGTTTTGGGGACAAATGGTATGATCTAGGGGAAATATAATTGAGTAATTGACATGTATGAGTGGACAAATGTAACAACGGGTGCAGAAAGTGAATAATACGGCAAACATAGTGAATGAAAGAGGATGCATAATTAATTATTGTTCTTGTATCATCTCAATTTATCTGATATGTATTACTATTTTGCACAGGCTGAATTTTTTCTTTTTAGTTGAGAAATTGCTAATATGAGACCCATATTTTAAGGCTGGATACATGCAACATAGAACACGCGGGAAGTGCTGTTTCCGGCCACCTGGGGGTCTGTAAAGTCAAAAATTTTCTTGTACGCTCCGCGCCAACCAATGGTGGCGCTCCGCTTAGATAGTCCTGCTGGCACTCAGCCCCCTCAATATTTTTTCCGTTCCGCCGCGCCTGGTTTTGACAACTCATGAAATTACGAAATTCCAAATCGATTGTCTGTAATAAAAGCTCCATATTCGTCATTATTTGATTCAAGCGAGCAAAATTTTTCGCGCGCCGCAGATTTGCAATTTCTTAGCAGAAGTGCTCGCTCATATCTTCACTTTGGTATACTTTTCCGAACTCTGGAAGTGACAAAATCGGAAATTTGACACACATGTAACACCAGATCACCAAGTGACACCTTTAACTATATACAGTGCTATTTTCATAAATTTTCTTTCATAAAATTCCATACTTTCTCCAATATAAACTCAAAAAAATTCGTCGGAGAGCCTCATTACGTAAGCGTTCGATAACATTATGTAGCAACCACGATCTTTGGTCGCGGTCGCCACCCAACCTCAGATTTGCCGATAGAAAATGAAAATTCTTCAGTAATCCCCCAACTGTTCAAATTTCCTTGCAATTTCAGCATCCCAAACTTATCTGCAATACAAGCTCCATATTTTCAAATATTTGGAAAGGGCGAAAATTTCAGCGCGCTCCGCGCGATGCAAATCACGTCCCTAGTAGAGTGGCAACCACACTTAAAAATATGGTAAAATTTGGATGCTGCCCTACCACCCCCATTTCCCATTTCCTGAATTCTAATAGGCCTCACACTCTAAAATCAAAAGAGTGAACTTAGTCACTCTTTGATCGAGTGAAAAGTATAAATTCGCTCCGTAAGAGTGATAATTCACTCCAAGAGGAGTGAAGTTACCTCCAAAAAGAGTGAAGTTCACTCCAAAAAGAGTGAAATTCTCTTAAAACGAGTGAAGTTTCACTCTTGATGGAGTGCCCACAGTGATCGCTCTTAAAAAAAGAGCGATCATTGCAGGCACTCGTGGAAGAGTGAATTTTCCCTCTTCCTCTAGTGAATTTCACTCTTTTTGGAGGTAACTTCACTCCTCTTGGAGTGAATTATCACTCTTATGGAGCGAATTTATACTTTTCACTCGATCAAAGAGTGACTAAGTTCACTCTTTTGATTTTAGAGTGCAGAGACTAAACAACGGCCATGCATATGGTGGCGCTTCGGTCAGTGTACATCAGTGTACATTTAATGTCCCATCCACATGCAGACCCCCCCCCCCCCCCCCCACTGCAAATTTCTGGATCCGCCACTGCTCCTTAGTTAACTTATTATTACGTTTAGGTGTCCTAGATGCGAAATGGTGCCATCCTTGGAAACAAAATTGAACTGTATTGAGCCTACTTCAGTTATGATTAAGAGACGAAGTAGAAATAATGGCGAATGCGCGCAAAGCGATGCGCTCTGAAATTTTGCATTTTATATGAAGCCTACTTCTGTAAGAGAACTTGATTTGAGAGTCTGCATTTATAGACAGTTTCAATTCCCCACCCAGGGTTATAGTCCATTTGACAGAAACCATTTACAACCATTCAGGTTCCAAATGGATTAGACTGTGATTTTGGACATTTTTATGTAAAGCCATTTAGTAAACCAGTTGAGATTACCATTTGCATGTGCAAGACCAGTTGGCACCATTCATAAACCATTTGAAGCCATTCAAGACCATTCGAGCGGCCCGTGTTTCTGCAAATGGCCCCGAATGGAATTTAACTCTCGGCAGCAAAGCTCACCAGCAAATCACAAGGAGTCTTCTAAAGATTTTAATTTTTATTGCCATGCAGCTCCGAAAATTGTCATCTTCAAAAGATAGTTATAAAAGGCCAACAGGACAACAATGAGGTAAAGTGTGAAATACGTCGAGCGCGCTAAAATTTTGATATACTTTGAAAACAATTTGTGGTATAGAACATGATCACAATAACCCATGACTTGGTAGAAAACACACCTCATCCTACCTCTATAGGAATAAAGCTTAAGAACCTTTGGGGAAGTCGACGGGGCATCCACCCAATTTCCACATAGGCTACATAACGATGTCCTTGAGATATGGAGTGTAAATCCTTGCAATGGCCAGCCTGCATTGCATTATAGGACTGTTGTAGATCTCATATACCATTGGACAATCTGAATGCGATTGAGACGGTATTAAAGATTAAAACAATAGAACCGAAGATTTAAGTGTACCAGTGGTACGCAAATGTTTCATGGTAATTTGAGAAGGAGTTTAGATAGAAAACAATTAATATGTCCCAAATTTGTTCGAACGGCACCGTGAACCTCTGCAGGCAGAGGTTAGAGCTGTAACATCATTGTTGGGCTAAGTGTCTTGCCAGAAAACTTTCGATCATAAGTTGGAAATTGCGAATTGTGACGAACGCACGTCAGACTTGTAGAAATATTGGATCAGAAATGATTCATTCTGATTAAAAAATTGCATGCAGTTGCATGCACAGAGACATTTTCAGATCCTTAAAAATGCGTTTACCAATTACAATAGAAATCTGCTCCCTGATTATCCGATAAAATTTTCAGATTTCATTAAATATGAATTACTAATGAAAAGGAAGGTATTCCCATATACTTTGCACCTGAATGTCTACTTTTATGTTATGCTCATTCCTAATTTCACCCATTAGCATATTCACACGAATCAACCACAAACGATGAATAATTTGAAATCGTTTGAGACGCTATATTAAATACATCGAATGGACTGAACTCGGCCTGAGCGCGCGAAAATTTTGATTACTTTACGTGCGTCCGAGAAAATGGTGCTAATGGTACCAAAACACAGTGAAATGCGGAAACGTCTATACACTGCAAATGAGAGATAAGCATGGAACACCACCTGTGTAAAATCTTGTTTTGATCAGTTACAAAAAATTACTTTGACTGAGGGCATGCCCCCTGACTCACCTGAATACGCCAATTTTATAAGCTACCAATATGCCAATTTTATAAGCTACCTAAATGTGTCGCGACTTTTAAAATATTCACTCTTCCATGTAAATTTTACTGTCATTGTGATGCTCTTTTTTGGGGCAAGAAAGAGTTCAAGTGAGCATGCCCGAAGTCAGGTGTTTTCCTTTACTCAAATGCCTAGGGCTTCCAGGATTTTCTGTGACCCTGCACGAAAATAGTACGGTATCAGTGCTGTACATTCGGTATCATAGGAATGTTCGGTTTCAGATGAATGTCTAAGAGGATCTGTAAGAATTACTTATCACTGCATTAATAACCCCATTCTACCTACAATCACATTCTGTTGTAGAATATGCTCACGGTATTTCCCACCTGTCGTTAAAGGCGACGAAAGGGAAACCAAATTTGAACTTGAACCATACTGAAAAAATTAAAACCTTGAACTTTTTATCGACTTGAAAGACACTATATAACACATTCGCGTTGGCGTGCCTTTAAAGGGCAAGAGCAGTCATCCCAAATTGAAGTAGTGTAGTAGACTGTCCAGTTTCATGATTGGCTGCTGGGAGTCATGTGACAATGTTTGTCCTCTTCAAATGAGAAATTTTCTTGAAATAACTGATGGGTTTACCTCGGACATGCAATAGTTAAGTCATAAAATGTAATGAAAGATACTTTGAAAAGAAATAAGACGTAAATTGTGTACATTTCAGTCACTACCGGCCGGGCGTCGGCAGTCACCTCCCAGATGATTGGTAGTTTTTGCACATTGGGCGGACACCGGATGCATTTTTATTCCGAAGTTAAAAACGAGTCATACATTCAGAGAAAAAAGAAGACACGGAAATCTGGTCACCAGCTCCCAACTAAATATAAAGTAGCCAAACTACAAAAAGTATTGATATGAAATAACCAACAGAGTTGCGTATGCACAAACACAAAAAGAACAAACCTATTAAGACACACACATGCTCACCCACATTCAAAGAAAATGCATAGGCCTATTAAAAGTGATTAGATATAAACCTGCAGAATGTGGCTAGTTTCCTTTGCACCAAGGTATTTCTTTATAACAAAGGCTGCGCCATTTCAAAGTGTTTAGACCCACCCTATAATAACGTTTCAAATAGTACACTCCATCCGACCTTCATGCCCTATGGGATTCCTTACCAATCGAAACACTTGAATGAAGCCCACAAAATCTGTCACTAAGAACAATGTTAAGAAAACGTCCGGCTATGACAGGAATTTAAGTATTCCCGCAACGGAAACTGCAAAGACTAAAGCGATCACGACTACTCAGAGACAAAAGATAATTTTCCAAGACGTGCATGGGTTTAAAAATACGATTTTTTTTACACTGGAAATCAGGGGCGTAGCCAGGATTTTCTTGTGGGGGGAAAAGTCGGCTCACCGTCCCCAATCTTGACCGACAGGACTATCTAACCGGAGCGCCACCATCAGTTGGCGCGGAGCCTACAAGAAAATTTTTGGTTTTAGAAACCCCTCTGATGGCAGGAAACGGCACTTCCCGAATGTTTTATGCTGCATGTTCCCAACCTGAAAATATGGATCTCATTTCTGAAATTCTCAATTAATGCAAAACCAAAAAAAAAAAAAAATAAGTCTATGAAAAATGCTAATACATGTTTCTAAGTGGAGCTCTACCATCGATTGGCGCGGAGGCTAACAGGAAATTTTTGGCTTTACAAACCCCTCAGATGGCCGGAAACGGCACTCCCCTAGTGTTCTAAGCAAGAATATGTTCAGCCCGAATTTTTCTCCGCTTCTTAATTGGAGCATTTTTCAAATATTGGGGGGCTTAACATATCTTTAGCCCCCACTTTTCCATTTTTCATCGCCGCCACTGGGGCGGCATTTTTTTTTGAGGGAGCGAAGCGCCCAAGTGAGGAGCCGAGCGACCCAACGGGGAGAGGGCTTGGTTCTCTCCCTCCTACCCCAAGGAGATTTTGCAATTTTACATCAAAATTGAGCGATCTGGTGAACACCTAAGCTGGAATTTTTGGACATTTTCAATCTTGTATCAATGTTTTCCTTATTCCCTTGAAAGTTAGTATGTGGCTGTAAGAGGATTACCGTACGAGTCAATGGGACCCTAGGGAATTGTGTTGCACTGAAACAAAACAGCTACTCATAAGGCTTGCATTGGCTAGACCGGCGGGATTGACATTTTGCCCTGAAAAACGCCAAAACTCCATTTAAATAATAATAATAAAAAAAAAAATTTTTGGGCGGGAGTAAGTGCGAACCCCCTGGCTACGGGCCTGTCTCCCTGGGTGCCCCCTCCCCTTTTGGAATTTTTTGCTGTCTCGAAGAGCTTAGATGCAATATGGTGCTATATTTTGTTCTTTTTATACTAGATTTCAGGGGGGTTTAGAGGGACGCAACGCCCTCCTAGTGAGATTGGCCGCCCCTCCAAAATGGTTGCCGCTCTCCAAAAAATGCAGCTTCGATCTAGTTCATTGCTTCATTACATATGTACAAATCATAACTGGAAAATGTGTCTTCCCTCCAAGCTTGGCGCCAGGATTTGCCCGACGAAGGGCCACTTTCCGAACGGGGTAGGGTGGGCAGCAACCCCAAGCCCTCAGCCAGGATGCCATCCATGTGTTTGTGAGGGAGATTTGAAGAAAACCTGTGCACTATACCTGCCATTGCGAGTCATATACGACATTAAATTTGTATATGCTGGAGGAAGGTATTTCCGCACTGATGTAAAGGCAGTCATTCGTCACCCCAAACTACACTTTCAGTATACATATATCAAAACTCTCAATTGGTACAGCTCTTTGATTGGCATCACATTTAAACAATGCATCATAGCTAAATTACACAGCATGGGCACTGAGAGTGTCTTGATTACACATTATGGACTTGTATGCCCACTGGGACAAGCCATGAAGCAATAAACAAGGGTTGCGTCTGGATAAAGAAGAGTTTAAGATAAATGTGGGAGGGGCTAGAAGTAAGTAGGTTGGGAGAATTGGAACTGTTTGGGATGATGAAAATATGCCTTTAACGTGGAAAAGCGGGCGAAATTTTTTGGGGTTAGCCTACACTAAAAAGAATCTGTATTTATTTAAAGCTTATCATTATAGGTCAATTGTCCCGGCATTTGGGCCCTATCGGGCACAACTTATATTGTACTTTCTTCTCCGAGTCCGTACCGCACGACTGACACAAGGGATTATTAACTAAGTTTAGCGAAATGAGATGAAATTCCCGACACATACATTAATCCATTTATTCTACTTATTAATTTACTTGAAAAGATGGGGTTTGTACTTTATTAGCTCTAGGTAACGGAACTGAGGAAGAGTGTGCAAAGCGTACCGTACATTTTGGGTTTTATTGCAGAAATAACTCTTCTGCAAGCCAAAATAACTAAACCGACCATGGGAAGGCGACAGATAATTCCCGACAGGGAGCGGACCATGCCAGCGACCACAAGTTCTGGCAGCCCCTATGTCGCGGGGGTGATGAGAAGGGAATATGAAGGAGCCTAACTATCCCATGTCATTGCAGCCTGGGGCACATTTTGCACAATATCACTTAACATTTTAAAAGCCGAGTTGCGTACTGATAGTGTTCTTTTGTTTCTGAATCGTGAAATTGCAAAGCGCGCGAAGCGTGCGAAAATTTTTGGTAGGATTACAAAAATAACATAGCCTATGTAATCATTAAGAGCAAAAAGAAAAAAATAGAAACTATAGGGGTTGTAGACCGTATCGGGGATAACATACATTGTGTCGAAACCACCTGGAATACCCGATAAAATCACCAAACTATGCTCCGTGAGTCGCTCACCAACTGACCTATCGCACGACACACACAAGAGTACAGCAACTAGGCTTTGTGATATGGAATGAAATTTACGACCTCTACATAACGTGTGTACTGTGCCTGCCCGTTACATGGCAAGGTTGACAGGACTTACACTCCCCAGATATGTGGAATGGAAGTATTGAAAAAACTGGAGTCAGTCCTATAGCGCGAGTAGCGCGCCGAAAATTTGGGGTTCTTATTAGGGAAATTGTCCCTTGAGAGCAAAATACAGGCAAACCATCGGGGAGGCTAGTCGTCGTCGGGGACTGCATACTTTATCGTAACGACTAAGAGCCCCCCACTACCCCGAAAAACTGTAAAAAATACCCCCGAATCCCTTCCTCCTCTTGCCGTTTATCTTTGTTTTTATTTATTTATTTTTTTGCTCTCCTTCATTTTTCAACATCGCCCATCGCGTCCCCAAAATTTCTGTGTGTGTGTGTGGGGGGGGGGCACTCTGCCCCCCCCCCCCCCCCCCCCCGGCTGGCTACGCTAGTGCTGAAAATTTTCAGAGACCTCAGACAACCTTTTTTGCTCATACATGTTACTTACACTTTCAAATTCAATATTTTTTCACCAACTATATATTTATATTGTAAAGATCATTTGAAATACAGGACATACCAGAGGTATCTAAAATATTTTTAATTTTTCATATCCGAACTATAAGCACCCTTATTCATGCAAGGTTCGCAAGAATTTATGAATTGTATAGATGATAATTTATGTTCACAACCATTAATAATTCTTAACCAAAATGAAATCATTCTTATCTCAATCGTTTTAGCTATTTTATACCGACCTAATTCGCCAAGAAATCGGGTGTAGCTTCATTCAATTTTAAGACTTGTATACAGAATTTAATATGAAAAGCTTCGATTTTTGCTGTTTTACTACTTCCCAAAATTTCACAGAGATAGATCAAGACTGGGAGAACAACTTTATAAAATAATTATAGTCTGACATTCAACAGTAATTGCAAATTGTACGATTTAGAAAGTTAACTGTACAAAGCTCCTCTACCTTGATTTAGCTTTATTAAATTTTTGTTGTTGTAATATTCAACACTAATTGCAAATTGTACGATTTAGAAAATTGACTGTACAAAGCTCCTCTACCTTGATTTAGCTTTATTAAATTTTTGTTGTTGTAATTGAAAATAATACCCAGGTATAAGTGTAGTCATCTACAACTTGAATATTTTGACTATCAAAGCTGAAAGTAAGTTTTCTTGATTTTACCTTTCGAAAATTAATACTCACATTAACAGACACATTAGCGGCTCGCCATAGGGGCACGGAGGCACTTGCCCCCCAAACATTTTCAAAGCATGGTCTTTAACTTTCCAAAAATAACGTTATTCGATATGACATGAATAAAAAGTAGCCTTTTTCTTAATCTGGGCAAAGTATCACAGCCTCCTATTTCATACAAATGTCATTTATTATTTATAAAGTAAAAATTAATGCGTAATTGTCAAGGATATATTTCTTAATTGTATCAAAATTTTAGCCCAGTACCGGCCGCCCAGAAGCGTTGAAAGCGCTACCATCACCAATAGCAGTAGTGAATCAGTACTGTTATTGGTAGGGCTACCAATGCTTCTGTGTGGTCGGTACTGGGCTAAACTGTGTTCATGGGGTAAGCTTTACAGGCTCATTCGACCACTGGTTTACTGAGGAAGTTTTTACTCGTTTCCCATGCTTGGTTCTCGAGATGTTAGAATTGAAGTTGACATATTTTCTACAAAGAGTGAACTTGCAACAAGTAGACGTGATGTCATGTATTTACATTGTTGGAAATGTTTAGTTGTTTTTCTCTAAAATTTAACACCATATTTTTACAATTTAACTGTGATATGTTGTAACCATATGTGCATCCCGAGCAATGGAAGTTTGAAAACTAGATTTGCCTTTAGGCAAGATAGCATCCCTAATCAATTCAAGATCAAACAGCAGGATCAAAAATAAATAAAAAACAAAACAAAACATTGACCATCAATATGAATACATGACATAGCACCTGCTTGGTTCAAGTTTACCTTTCGTAGAAAATGTGTCAACTCCCGTTGCTAATATCTCGCGAACCGAACATGAGAAATGAATGAAAACTTCACCAGAGTGCTTAGAATACGTTCGTCTCTTACATATTAAACAAAAATGTGGTTCTGGTCTATTCTTTTCAATGTAGATTTTACTTGCGACAAAGAAAATAATAAAATGTTACATCGTCCTGTAAAGGAGCCAGTACATTTTATCTTGCAATTTTCTGATCATTTTGCAAGTTGTTTTTCTTTTTATTAAAATGAAGATTTTATTGCAGAAGAAAGCTCAAAATAGCGACTGCTTAAATTCTACTTAAAAGCCTGGCAAATGCAACTTACGGCTGTCTGAGAGGTAGCGATTTTTCAAAATTTTCTGTACGCTCCGCGCCAACTGATGGTAGCGATCCGCTTAGATAATCTTTCGGTCAGCCAGTCACCACTTCTCATGCCCCCCCCAAAAAAAATATTTTTGCACGACATCCCCAGATACTATTTGAGACGTCTTGGTCTCAAGTTGAGTTTGCCCCCCCCCCCCCAAACAAATTTCCTTATATCCGCCTTCGAACAGACAAGTACCAAATATCACAAGAATTAATTCACAGCATTCTATGTAGATTGCCATCAACCTATTTTTCAGCAAGAACTAGTAGTATCGTCAGCATATAGCAAACAGTGAAGTCCCATAAAAAACATCAACGTCATCTTCACTAAGGTATGTTTTCAGAGAGGTTGATCTACCATTAAAATAGTCAAAATCAGTCAAGAAAAGAGCAATCAATTTTAGAGATAGGTTTCCAACCTGACGAATATCTACATTTCACATAACATAATCAGACTGCTCAAAAACTATGTCTTACGCAAGATTTTGCATTGTCATACAAATTTTTGATCACTTGAAGAACCATAACATTTATATTATAAGAAATAAGTTTAGACTACAAAAACGCTCGCTGATTCGAATCAAAACCTTTTTTATAATTTTCTTAAACTTCATTTGCATAGGCTGGCATGGATATTTATCACGTTGTATATGGCTTGATATGGACACATTAAACTTGATTTGTGCATCTGATACCTTGATTTGTATTTCAAGTGCGAAACCCATTTTATAAGTTTGGAAAAGAGCTTGTAGTGGAAAACAAAATTCTCCCACACAAACGCCTTTTGTGGGCATTTTTGGTAAAACATTACCCTTTTGTACGCTTTTTCGTATAGGGTGGCAAAGTAGTTCTTGCAGAGGGCAATAGCATAGCCCTCATTCCCCGCCTGGCTACGAGCCATGCAAGTGTTCCTTAAACTGAATATAGGTGAGGCATATTTCCATGTAAACGCAAAATTTTGACGTTTGAGTATGTGTCCATAAGTAACAGTCTGTACGAGATGTTCCAGCGCTTATAGAACCCTGGTTGTCATTCGTTGGTTTACCCCATATACAAGCAATTTTCCAAAATATAAGTCGTTAAGATTTGATTTAATTGAATATTTATTCAGTATTTATTTTGATTTTTTGTCCATCTAAGATGAATCACCGCCCTGATTCTCCGTTGCTTTCAACTAGATTTGTTTTTCAACTTAATACAGCAAAGCACATGAATTATATTTACTGTTTGAAGTGGTGCATGAGCAATGACTTGCTTATTCTTTATTTGATCCCAAGGGAATATTTTGTCAAAAGTGATTATTTTTATTCCATTTTCCTGCAAGTACTGGGTGTAATTTATAAGGGCTTATAAGTGTGTTTTTAATTTGCAGTTCCCTTATACATTATTCTTGTAACTTTCATTTGTTGGCATATTTAATTTCAGTTTGGAATTCTTACATATCATCGATGTTCTATGTTTAATCAACTCTGACGTAACTTAAAGAAGTGGGTCGGCAACCCCAAACTTGCAAAAATGTTAGACTGTCATAGCAAAATATAAATGTCGCATAACAAATTGCGGAATACAAACAAAAAGTAAACAAATATTAATTTTAAAGACCAAAAGTGCTGAGTCTTACTCTTAATCTCTTGGAGAGTTTGATAATAACTGTCAAACTAAAATAAATCAATAGCAAAGAAATAATTTTTATGGCCAGAGTGGTCGACCATCCCGCTGGGGGAGGGCGTGCATGCTATCAATAATATTTTGATCCAAAAAATATTTATTTGAAAAAAATTATTTGCAAGGGTGAGGCATGTGTAAATAAGCAGAATTAATTAAACGCACAACAGAAACTGCCATTTTCGGTGATCTGTGAGATGCCTTCATACAATTTTCATTCATGTGTGATTATGCATAAGTGTCACTATGAAGAACAAGCTGGTATGCTTTTTTCTAAAGTCCTCCCGATTCTCTGGCGAAGAGCCGTTCGGTGAAAACAAACAATACCCCGAAAGAGTTCTGCTTTCCAATGAAGCAGTGTCCACTAAAAGACAGCAATTAACTGACCAACCTCACTTTCCTTAGACCATTTACATAAATGGTCTGACATGGATGACTCCATTCTAAACTGGATGAAAAGAGCAGATATGGTACTAAACATTAGCTTAGCCAAAAGGCCGAGAAATAAACATGATGATATAGCTTCATCAGTGTACGCCAGGTTATGCACAAGTTTGAAAGAGTTCAGTTTTCTTTTTAAAAGGTCCGCCTTTCCCAATACAAGTTGATCTCAATAAAAAAAACACGGTGCAGCATAAAAAATCTGGGAAGTGTTATACCTGCAATATAGAGTTGTTAATACAAAAAATTATAGCAAAACTTTATAAAAGAAGTAAAAAAGCTGCGAAAAATGGTAACACATTCGGACATGACCTTAAAACCCAACCTTTGGCCAGCCTCACCTCAGTCTTCTGCAATACTTCCCTTGTCTGAAATGGTTTAATATAAGTTCGGGCAAAGTTTCGAAGAAGGTTGGGACTAGGACGAGTTCCTCTGTTTAATTGTCACATGACATGGGTAGCTTGGAGGAGTCTCAGGTGTGCATGACCAAAGGTATGCGCGGATACTTGTGGTTTTTAATCTGATAATTTGCTGATCGTTTGGCAAATTGCTCAGTTTGAAGTGATTTTTTCATTGCAAATGACACCAACAATACCGCCTGCTCAGAATCCCAATAAAAACTTAGCCTTAGATCATCCAAGTGCTCCAAGGAGCAAAATAATTCGAAGAGTAATGGAATACTCTATTTGCAGGAGTGTGGAACACTCATCACGTTTCCCCTGGGCAAGTTTTCGATAAAAGGAAAAGGAATTTGTGAAAGTGATCTAACTTAACGACAAATAATTTGTACCAACCTGGAGTGTAAAACAAATGTGTGGGACGTCAGTGTCAGTAATATATACACATTCCAGTGAGCCTAAATTGGCTTAGTGCCTTTTGTATGCCTTCCCCACCACTATTCCTAAGTCTTTCGTGTTATTTACAATCACACGGTGATGAATGGTCATACCGATCATGCAAACCCATATGGCCAATTAAAGGCAATAACAAACTGCGGAAAGGTAAAGGGAGGACAAATTAAATATAAAGAACCTACTGCTATCGCTTATGATTCTTTTGCAAGTTTCTTTAACGATTTTGCATGTAGGCTTATGTGTATTTTAGACCGGTCCATTTCATATTACACCGTGACCCACGTTGATGCGTACCACCGATACATCACGTGTTCGTTCAGATATACACTGTTTTTAGGTTCATATCGTTTATTAATTTTTTGCCCAAACTACACCGGTTTCGCTAGGGCTTCCGAGTGACCTGGCGAGTTGAAAACATGAGCGGCGTACGGTAAGATATCAGTGACATGCATATACTAGTAATTCACCGTCCTTCAATGGTGGAATAATGCCAGGGGTTCAAATCACACCCTGGTCCCGCAAGGTTTTCCAAAGTGCCAGTGAGATGGCCTTTCACTGAAGAAAGGCCATCTCTGGTTAAAAAGAGCTAAAAATTTGTCAACCAGTGTAAGTTTATGATTTTCACCTGATGCGTATGAAAATAAAACGCCAACTGACTTTTCGTGACATCACATCCACATAGTGTCAGTTCGAAAATGAAATCTGTCCATCGACCGATGTGACGTCAAGAAAGAATTAGCATGATTATTTAATTTTCATAGTTCAGTCGTAAAAATTGGAAAATTTTGCTATTTCCGACAAAAGATTGAGAAGATTTCAACCAAGACCCTAAAAATCGGATCGAAATCAGATCCAAATTCGTTGCAGCAATGACCACGGGGGGGGGGACGTGCCAATCGACACAAAAAAGCGTGAGCCCACTGCTAATCTACGAGTCATACCAAAGACTCAAAAATGGAACCGACTGCCGTAATGCTTGATGCAACCCATCAGGGGCGTCGGTTTGATTTTCAAAGTGAGGGGGGGGGGGGGCACATCTGGCCTAAATTTTTCTCCTGTTCTAGTAAGGTGTCCACAGCTGCGTAGCTGCACATTTTCCGGGGAGGGGTGGGTAAGCATCCAAATTTTACTATTTTTAAGAGTGTTGCACAAAAGTTTGGATTCTGAGTTTCCTGTAAGTATATTTGAAGAGTTGGGGGCTTACTGAAGAATTTGTATGTCCTTTTGGCAAATCTGAGATTGAGCGGCGACCAGATATCGTTGTTGCTACATAATGTTATCCAACGCCTACGAAATGAGGCTCTTCGACGAAATATTTTGAGTCAAGAGCTTACACTGGAGAAAATTTAAAATTTTATGAAAAAAATTGTAAAAATAGCACTGTAATTACTGGTGTCACTTGATCATCTGCTGTCACATGTAGCAAATTCCCGATTTTGTCACCTCCCGGGCTCGGAAAAGTTTACCAATTGAAGGTATGAGCGAGCACCTCTGCTTAAGAATTGCAATTTGCTGTGCGAAAAGCGCGCGGAAAATTTTGCTTGTTGAAACAACTAAGACGAACATGGAGCTGTTATTGGAGAGAATTTGGATTTCGGAATTTCATGAGTTGTCATAACCACATTGAAGACTGGTTTCACAAATGGCAAATTTGCGAATTCTTCATAGCCGCCTGCCCCCTGGATGTCTGTGAAAAGGGGACCCAGATGCAAAATGTTGCTAAATGTTTCAATATTTTGAGTTGCTAGGAAACTCCAAAGTTTTCAAAACATGGTCTTTAAAGTTTCTGTAATTACTTCAACTGACTTTATACGGTCAATGTGAATTTAAATACCGGGTATACTCTTTAAGTAAATAGAATCACAACGAAATTGGGGTTGTCTGCGACTCGAGGATTTGTACAAAAGTTCTAGTAGTAAGGAACCTTTTTGATGAAAGAAGGTAAAATCCACAAACTGAGCAAATCACACTTTAATCTACTGCAGGAATATCACAGATCGAGGGGGATGGCACCCACTGGTGTTACTGACCGGAAGTACGGTTCACACCGTTGCACAGGCCTACCGGTGTAAGATTGTCGATACAAAAAACATTAATTTAAAATATGTCCTTAAAGGAAGTCATTCGTCACCCTAAACTACAGTTTCAGTATACATATATCAAAACTCTCAATTGGTACAGCTCTTTGATTGACATCACATTCAAAGAATGCATCATAGCTAAATTACACAGCATGGGCACTGAGAGTATGTTGATTACACATTATGGACTTGTATGGCCACTGGGACAAGCCATGAAGCAATAAACAAGGATTGTGTCTGGATAAAGATGAGTTTTAGATAAATGGGGAGGGGCTAGAAGTAAGTAGGTTGGGAGAATTGGAACTGTTTGGGATGATGAGAATATGCCTTTAAGAAGTTTAGTACGACATCTCATCATGCACTATCTGCAGACAGAGGATGGAGGTGTTCCTCTAATTCCAGACTGAAAGTTCTAATCTAGCAATATTGAATGTGATTTTACTTCTCTAATAATTGTCTTAGTACGAAATGGTCGAATCGCTATATCTAGAATGTGTGATGTGCTCGTGTCGAAATTTTGCATTTGAAATCATTTATTTTTCTGGAAAAGTTGCATGCACCGAGATATTTCCCTAATTAAAATATGTTAAACCTGCCAGGCTGGCCATTCACCAGAGAAAACAAATTTTATTAAAACATAGTAGGGGCGATCCTAAATAACATAACATAACATAACATAACATAACATAACATAACATAACATAACATAACATAACATAACATAACATAACATAACATAACATAACATAACATAACATAACATAACATAACATAACATAACATAACACAACATAACATAACATAACATAAAATAACGTCCTAAAACGGACAACTTCCTGAAACGGACAGCCAAGTACCCAATTTTGTAATTCACCAATTTTAAACCCCCTCAGCATCACTGTGAACAGCTATGTTGAACAAGCTAATTTTTAGACCCCGGAAAATTTCCAAGTGTTTCCACCGGGATTTGATCTGGGGACCTTCAGTGTGCAAGGCAGTACACTCAAACCACCGAGCCATCTCCACCCCAATGTTGTGCTCCTTCATAACCACACCTGCTGCCGCATGAACTCGAACAATCGACATAATCATAGAGACAGATTACTAATGTATGTTTGACATGCAAGTGAAAAAAAGAAAATCAATGAGACTGCAAGCGCGCGGAGCGGGCGAAAATTTTGGGGATTTGATTGATACAGAAATCGATCGTTATCATCGGTAGGGCACATCTTTCATAACCTACATGTAGCCTATAGTATTTTTGGCAGTACCTGACTTTTAAGTTTCAGGTCACAAAATACATGTGTGCGTGTGGGGAGGGAGAATTTTACATCAGTGTTCCCTTCTACTCAAAAAAGTGGGGGCATGTTCCCCTGTCCACCCCCTTACCCATGATCGACGCCCATGCAACCCATAAGCAACGGAGTAGAGAAAACAAGCCAGTGAGCCACAATTGGAAAAAAAGACCGTGGACGGATCGACTTGAACCAGTAGGTTGGAAACTGGGCCGTAAAACTTCATCTAACTAACTAACTAACTAACTAACTAACTAACTAACTAACTAACTAACTAACTAACTAACTAACTAACTAACTAACTAACTAACTAACTAACTAACTAACTAACCAACCACAAATTCTCATCTTCACATAAAATATTTTTACTTCGGGAATAATAGGCCGAAATGGCAGCTCCAGTGAGTGGAGTAAGTAGACTTAGAATTTGTGTTGTTGTGGGACATGTGTACTCTGAACAAAACGACTGGAATGGAAGTCCAAGTATTTGCATTACCAGGTAATTAGATTTATGGTACTAGTTCCGCGAAAACACTTGCACCGTGTACCTAGCCTACGCGTACCTGTACGCAAAAGTGGACAAATCGCAAGTCAGGTCCGTAGACTAGGAATGCTGAGCAGAATCCTGTCGTCCTTTCTGGAATTTCTGAACTTTTCACAGAAGCGGAAAACGCAGTTTCCCTAGCCCCTTAGCGACGGTATTAAAGAAGTGAAGGTAATAGGCTATTTTTCATTAGCTTTCCGTTAATCTTCGATTGAAATTGACCTTACGCCAGGCTGCAGCGTTGTACTTTAGTAAGCATACGTTAAGCCTTACCCACCTAGCCTACATTTACCAAGTAAGAAATACTACTTACTAGTGCAGTGGCAAGGGTAGATACGATGGTCAGTACTTGCAAGAAAGCACAAGTTAGAAGCTCTGAAGATGGTACGAGACAAACAGAGATGTCAACTAGTAGTCTCCATCCCCAAGTCCCAAGTCAAAGTTGCAAGTCACAGGCACAGGTCGTCCTAGTCCTCAGTAAAGGACTATGTATGGACGGTCGCGTAATTGCTCCCTATACATATCCTCCTTTCTGGGTCCAACTGGGAGCTCAAGGGTTTTAGCATCTCTTAGTGAAAATAAGTCTCAGGACCTAGCTTTATACTCACCTAACTTGGGGAAGTTGGGGGAAAGATGAAGGAGGGACAATGGAAGGGGGGAAGGACAAAATCTGAGTAAGCGAGTCCCTCCCCATCTCCCCCCCCCCTCCTCCTTCTGGCAGTGCTGCAATTGTTGAAATACAGTACATACACTGATCATCTAGAGAGGCAAAAGTAGTAAATTGGTTTTTCTGTTTGTTTTCTCACAGCAACAACTTGTGTTCTTCTTCACTGTTGAACAGTATAATTTCCAGACTACCTGTACAAAAGCAACTACCTATACTTCAACATAACACTGGAAAGCATTCAAGTGTTCAATCAGGAAGTAGATGTTATATTCCCATACCATGTGGTAATGGACCTGTTCCTACTGTAAGCTTCCTACTGTAAAGCCAAGATGGTGGAGTGATTTGACCCTCTGAGGAGCTCCATGTTTTGATGGTGGAATAGAGTCGTATACACAACCAGGAATAAATATCTCACAGAAAATTTGTGATTTCCATCTTCTGATAAAATTTTTATCATCTTCTCATATTCAAAATGTTATACACCAAAAAAGAAGCAGAGCAGTGGCTTGGAATGACAGTTTTTGAGATGTGGGTCCATATCATCAGCATCTTATTGTTTACTGTCCTGGTGGCTTTGAAAGTGGAGAACTATTGGGCCGTGTCGTGGTGGACAGTGTTTATACCCCTTTTCACAGGAGTTGGAATGATTGCATACTTTTCAGTTATTGTTTTTATCAGATTATTTTTGGAACATGACTTCAAGACAGCTGGATTTCGAGTCCTTTGGAGTGCATTACTTTTGACTTTGATATTCCTGTTTGAATATTTGTTATGCCAGAAGTTGGCCGCAGACAGTATCCCTCAAGGACATTATTCACAAGTGATGTCACCATTATTTGTCCTTCCTATTGTTCTTGGAATACGTGCATGTGTGTCATCAAACTAATCAGTATGGGCAAAAGCAACCAGATGATGAGCAGTCTCTCAAAATGGAAAACATGTCCCCTCTTGGAGTGCAAGTGCTGCCATCTTCTTAAAATATCACACAACATTTCAAAACCAATTATACTTGAACATTAGATGTTGCATCTACTCAGAAACAGTATTTGAGGTTTTTCCAATTTTTTATTTTTTTATTTTTGGGGAATGCAGTTAAATAATACAGTAAATCTACAGTATGCTAACATACTGTAGGGTTTGTGCAGGATGAACAACATTGTATGGTTTCACTGTTGGAAATATTTGTAGGATACTTGTCTTGCATCCACCTTTAAAAGTTGTCTTAAATGAACTAACAAAGTAACATTGTCATAAAATAATTTTAAAGTTTGAAAATCTTTTTTTTTTTTTGATTCAGAAAAGATTGAGAGACCTTTGTTATTGCAGGCAAGCAATGGTCCTTCTGCTTTTCAGATTATCACAGCATTAATTGAACTAAAGAATGTAAATTTATACATACCTGGATATACTGCAAAGTCGTAACAAGTCACCCAGTTTTGCAGTCAAGTCATTTGTCACATTTTAAAATGCAACTTGAGTTGGAACAGACTTGAGCCACTATACTGTAGGCTATTTCCATAGAGAAAATCATGATATACTCCCTGGAATCATTTCCCTTTTAAAAAAAAAAGATGGCTCATGACTTCTTTTAACAATGAAGTGTTCAGTATCATTTATTAGACCTTATTGTGCCAAGGGCAGAGCTGTAACAGAGAATAGGAGTATGGTGCAGGGCTTGAAAAAATTTTTGAAGCCTTGTTACCCTGTCAGACACCCTATGGTCTGAAATAATGTAATTTTTGGTTACCCAATCAATATAGGTTCATTGTTGCTGTCACTGAAGCTTAACTTTGAGAGTGCAATTTGTGAATTTTGTTGCCCAAGCCATTAGACAAGATGCCCCTGGGCACCCTACTTTTTGGGTCCTGTCATAGTAGAACAGACTACAATATAGGCTGGAGGATTGAAAAGAAAATCTTTCTCTTGTTTGAAACAATTGATTTGTACTTCAGTGGTTAGATGACATTACACATAGCTTTCATGAGGCTAAAGTTGCTTGAACGTGTGCAAGATAGTGGTACAAAACAACTGGTTATGTAATCATTTGGCCAGTTTGAAGAAGTGCATGACTGTATGTGGTGGCATTGCTTGGACATATCTGAATGCAAGTCTTGAAAGGAGTCAAGAAAATGAAATGTACTCCTTAATTTCTCCCAGTCGCCTTGTACGTGTGTATTTAGTGCACATGGTCTCCTGCAGAAACCCCCTTTACAATACATTTATTGATGAACCAAGTACTTCAGTTTGGAATTTACAGTCGGTACATGTACAAATAAAATAAAATAAAATAAATTTGCCATGTGTAAATCACACAATCTCATGTCTTTGTCATGTTTATCATTCATGTCTTACTGGACAGAAAGTTGGAAGGGAATGTAAAAGCTACTGTAGCTACTGAAAAAGCTGCAGAGCTAGTGGAAGAAAATGTAAGGGGGGGGGGGGAGGTGGGGGGTGCTTTACATTTCCTGTATTAGTGCTTAAAGTAGCATTAATATCCTTGGAAAATGCTTTTTTAAAGCACTCTATGACAGCATGTTTAGAAGCCTTTCAACAGCCTTGCTGTTATGAGAATGAGATGTTAAAGCATGTAGGTACTACCCTGGAGATAGTACTTCCATGGCTAAAGATACAAATACTTAGGAGGTGATTTTTTAAATGCTATATATTGCAATATATTTCAAGTATTAATTTCAAAATTTAAATATATCACTGCATACCTTTTTAGTAAAAAATATTATAGTCCATTCTGCATTGTGAAAATGGCAGTATCAGTCAGCACACAATATCAAAAAGTCCAATGTAAAAGTATAACAAAGAGGTGCACTTTAAAAAATGGATCCCCTTCCTCGTACTGGTTCTTTACAAATTATGGCACTTGTTTCTTTGAATACGTATAATATACAGTTGATGACAGGAATGTTAACTGGCAGATCGTTCTGAGGGTGGGTTACTCAAGGCACATGTAGCTATTGCACTGTATTAAACTTCAGTTTTTATTTATATGTAACACCAGCTGGTATTGTCATTTGAATCATGTAATAAATTGAAAAAGGAATATAATTATAAAGTACCGTAGTTAATACATGTATCTGGTACTATGGTGCTACCATAACAGTGTTTGCCTAAAGCTGTTTTGTCAGGATCCTTTTGCACCCAGACAAGGTTTTCAAAGGTATTTTAGCATCCAGACAAAACATTATCAATTTGAAATGGAGGAAACAGCAATAATACTGTGTAATTATTCAGTAATGGCCATCACAAATGTACCCAGTCATCAAAGAAATCTCACATGCATCGTTGATTTTAGCTAAAATTTTCCAGAGAGACACAATCTCTTTTTGCAACACTTGCCATGACATTGATCCCTACTGACCTTCAACGTTTGGAGCACTCAGAAAATTGAATCAGAGGAGAAGACTGCACCATAGAAAATGAACATTAATAAAACTAGGCTATTGAACAGAAGGAAAAATTTATACAGCACATAAGGTTTTAAGTTTATCAACAAAGAAAATTGTTGAGCTGTCCTGCTTTACATGGTGTGCAACCAAAGCGGAGTGGAAACACAAAGGATTGAGTAAAAGGAAACGGTTTACTTAACTCTTTCACAGGTCACTTCAATCAGCTCTTGTCAAACTTTAAAATCACTCTCCTTCCCTGCTACCCATTCCCCCACTTGAACTGATCTCTGTCCAGTGGTATCCATTTAATTGCAAGATACCTACCAATGATAATTTTGCTTCTTTTACCTACATTTTCATTTCATTATTCGAAGGAACTTGTCACAGAATAAGTTCAAACTATTTTCCTCTGGACATTTGCCACCACTAATGAATTCTACCAACAAATTACACCCAGGGCAATAAATCTTCCCATGTCTTCTACGAGGAAATTTTCAAAACTGACGGGAATTTGCCAGGGGAAATTTGTGTAGCAGTGTAATTCCTAAGGATCAAACTGTATACAGTGAAGTAAGATCGTGTTGATACTGAGTAATAAAAGAACTTTCACAAGTACAAATTAGAACCTTGTGTCACTGCTGTACAATAGTCATACATGTAATATTTTATAATTTATTCCTTGATTGATTCTAATTTGAAGTCCTGTAGATCACAAATTTTGATCCTTTGTGTAAAAAAGTTTTGAAATTCTTGCATAGAAATTTTTCATATTCAAGTTTTACCATGATAAAATTGGGCTGCAGACCATTTCAAAGTATTCCTTTTTACATAACATGTAAACTAGTTAGGATTTCTCCTGGAAACTCACTATTTTGTTGAGGATTCAGATTTTATCCTTTTCAGACACTGATATTTTTGTTAAGTTTCTTGCTATTTTGGAATTGTCTGCGGTTGTATCACTGGTATCACTATAGTGGCCATGCCCTCCAGCTGGGGAGAGGTGGGGGTAGGATTTTCTGATTTCAGTTTCCATAAATGCTAGCACATTTTTCAAGTGGTAGGTACTACCAGCAATGCTGATGTTAGGTTCCAAGCCTCTACCTGTACTAATATCACCTGTTGTGGCACTAGAGATTCAGCATAACTTGACTAATTTTCAACCCTGCCCATTTCTAACTCCCTGTGGGCTGAAGGTTGTAGAAAATGCACACAGTATTTTCCACCTGTTGTAGGAGGTTTTTAAAGGGGAGAATGTAACCTTAAACCTAGCCTTAAACTTGGCTTGCTCTTGAGCAGAGTTTTGAAACCATATTTGAACTTTCTTATCTGGCAGAATATAATATACTTGTGTTGAGGGTCATTGAATGTCTCTAGTCCTAACTATCCATTTCAGCCTCAGAACCAATCACATAGATCATGGTCACTTTTGGAAAGCTTTCAATATTCAGCCAGCCAGAGATGATTTGTTTGCTGCGAGCCTTACATAATGCTGAACACATGTAAATGATGGGCTATATTATTATCACTGAATAAATTTGAAAAGTGCAACACCAATGAGATAGAATGTTGACAATTGGTACCTGTAGAGTATATTCAAGATGAAGAGGAGTGCTAGACCAGAAAGAATAGTAAGATACAGGTCTGATAGGGCCAGTTTTCTTGAGTTTTTAGAGATGCAGATTAAGAAACTTGGTCTGCAAATTTTCTGATTGGGCCAATAGCTTTACAACCGTGACCTCAGAGGCCTTTCTGGTCACTAGGCAAAAAATAAAGGTACTTTAAGTTATGTTAAGGGGGCCATGACAATGATCCCAAGATTCAATGTTCCCAAATCTTGGGAACATCTGCACTTTTGGGAACATTGGACCCTGGGAATAACAGACCTTGTAATTATTGCCAAATCATGTAGATAATACAAAAAGGGGGAATATCGAACCTTGGGAACACTGAACACAGGACCATTGGGTAGACCCCATATTAAGTAAATGGCATACTTCCTGGGAAGTGGAAGACATTCTAAGTACTGCCTATTTCAAATAACAACAGACTATACCCCATTTAACCCCAAGTGGTTACTTAATTGGGTAGGTGTTTAATCAACTCTGCTTTGTTTTGTTGAACCCATTTGTCAAAGCTTAATGTGTCCGGTATCAGGTTCTTCGTTGAAGCCACACTGTATCTGTGTGTTGCCAAATGCAGAAATTCATACATGTGGGCCATGTCAGTAGCACCTGGGAAAGACAGCCTTTGAAACTGGGCCACGTCAATCTGAAAAAAAAAAAAACAGATTAGAAAATGTCTAAATAAATGTCTAATAAAATAGGCATAATAGTACTAGCATTGGAATAAATCCAGAAAGGAAAAATGGCAGATAATAAAGATGGAAGGAACAAGTTTGTACAGCAGCTGTTTGGTTCCTGTAAGTGAATTGTTGTTGATACATGCAGCTTAAGACATGGGCCCAGGGTGGTGACTGGAACATTGTACATAGCACTGAATATTGCATCAGGTGGAACCTGTGTAAGTTAAAAAGCAATGCAATTCAAAGTCTTTTCACACACTGAGGGAGGGAACAAGTACACAGTGTCACATGAAAACTGCGGTATTACACGTTTTGAGCAAGTAAAATGTTTTCATTTTGACAACTCAACAGTTTTTGCACCACTGATTTCGTGATGATAAGATATTAAAGTTAAAGACAGTGTTACAGTCGTCAACAAATTGACCGCTCGACAGTCTGTGACACATGCACTGCTCAATATTACAGCTGACCAAGCAAATACCTACACAGTCTTCTAGACCACAAAGGAGTTTAAAGGCACATTAAAAGTGGGCAATCTTTACTGATGCAGACAAGTAGACTAACTGACTAGCTGGTCTGACAGACCAAAGGGTGGAAAAAAGTTGTTGAAGCCTGGTGGGGTTACTACAACTTTTCCATCATAACAATGAAGGTCCTTTCAGCCCATTTAAGTCTTGTAGTAGCTGACGAAGGTTGATCAATTCCATCAAAACACAAGATATTGAATCTCTTGCTCTGTCAGCAACTCAGCAGTATGCTCTATGTGCATTAGTACCGGAATGAATAATAACATGCAGTGCTTCGTAAGTACTTTTGGTGAATACACTGCTGCATGGCAGGATCATGTGTACAGATTGAGCATGTTTGTGACAAATAACTTAATCTAAAACCACAGAATGTGAAACACACTGGCTATCAGTAAATATGATTTCCCCGAGCTATGCAGTGAATGCAGTCTACTCAGTGTAGTAGGCTTTCCAACATTTTAATAGCATGTTACTTTACTCTTGAGAAGTTGCACCATTTTAATATCCAGCCCAGATACATTCCAAGAAGACAGAGCCATGTCTGGTATATGAAAAAGGCGTACCAGAAATAAAGTCATCATGCCTCACATAAATACTTCTTGTTTAGCAACATATCAAGGTTTTGTTCCTTAAAGGGGCTCATTGAGTTGATATCAATAAATTAATGAAAGTGTTTAAGGGTAGTACTAAATGAGAATGCTTATAATTACCATGAGTAATCATGTTCCATATCAAATTGTAAAAGAAAAAGTTAACTTTTGATCTTTGTATAGTCCTGATTGTAACAGTTTTGTGCATATTTGAAAAAGGGTCTGTTTGCAAATTTTTGAATTCCATGTTGAGCTGTTAAGTACAAACTTATAAAACAGTTAGTTACTTGTATGTAGGATAGGGGGATTGCCTAAGTTTGACCATTTGTCATTGGTATGTCCAGCAAAATTAACAGCTTTTGAAAAATTTGTTGAATTTCATAAACCAACTCAATGAGTGGCCTTCAGTGTTGCTCACCTTGTTTTAAAACAAACTACTGCAAAATTATGACGGCATTCAAAGGAGTTATTCTGCATATACTTAACAATAAAATACAATAACAATAAAAAATACTGAGAAATGCCATGTCTAAGGGTGTTTTATTCACCCATGATTCAGATTCAAAGTCAAGAATTAAAAAAAATGTAACATAGCAGAGGCTGAAAAAGAAACTTGGGGCATGAGGTGCTCCCTTCATAGTACTGTTCTCACTATACAAACATTCAAAAATGTGTTGATTTTATAAGTGTACAACAACAGATTCTGTAGCACTGATAGCACTATGGTGCAAATTTCCCTCACTTGGCTTCCACAGTCCTACAACAAGATAATTTCTAGACAGGATTGCCAATTTGCATTCAGGTTATTGTAAATGTTGGTCTTTCCCTCCTTTAAAACTGAAAACCCCTCCCCTTAGATTTTTTGAAGGTGAGAATTTCTCTCAAATTCTGAAGCCTAGCATTGGCATTGGATTGCAGTCCCAGAGAATAAAATGGACAGAAATGTCCCATTGCAATGTGGAATGTGTGAGTTTCAGAGTGTGGTCTTGAATAAAGATCCTGCTCTTTGCAATTAAACTATATGGACCTACCTCCACATGTTCAAATCTGTAAGGTGTTAAATGTTTGTTTAAAATTGCCACTATTTCTGGCAGAGTCAGCTTGTCTGCTGAGAGGCAGTAAGTCTTATTGATAGTTTCATCTGGATGATCCAAGATATACTTCACAGCCTCTCCCAACTGACAGACAGGAAACATATCCAAAGACTTGTTACCAATAGGAATGCCTGGTAACAAATGAAAAAAGAAAAAAACAAAACAGTTGACATGCTTGACAGTTTAGATCAGGGCTTCAAAATATATATGATTATATGCCATCAATTGGGCCAGGAGAATTTGCAAGGAATTGAGGATTCTGCAATCATGAGCTGTGCATGTAGCTCAAATCTATCCTGGATCTACTCACATCTTTTACAACACTAAACAATACTGAAAAGTAAAGGATTTATAGTGCTGACAAAAACTCACCCCTTGCTACATCTAAATTGCTAAGAAGGGTGAATGGCCTGGTGCTGGAGCCATCTGTTGGGAAGATCCACAGGAACTGCTGATCTGAGAATCTGATGAGGGCACTGCCTTCCACGATCATGGATAGCATGTTCCTTGGACTGGCCGAGGCTAGGACACCAGTGGCTTCGTCAACTGGCCACCCACCCTTCTTAGCAATTTAGATGAAGCAAGGGGTAAGTATAAATGCTCATGCATACACCCATCAGCAAGGTGGGGGAATACAGTTGGTTGAACACGGGCCCGTTCCACAAAGAGTTACGCACAATCTTAAAGGGCAGGAGCAGTCATCCCAAATTGAAGAAGTGCAGTAGACTGTCCAGTTTCATGATTGGCTGTTGGGAGTCATGTGACAATGGTTTTTTCTCTTCAAATGTGAAATTTACCAGAAATAACTGCTTTGTTTACCATGAATATGCAATAGTAAAGTCATAAAATGTAATGAAAGAAACTTTGAAGAGAAATAAGATGAAAATTGTGCTATTTAGCATTCTCTTCAAAATAAGTTTGGGAGGACTGCTCTTTACCTTTAAGTATGATTTACTGTTGACTTTAAGTATGGGGAATCAAACTTAAGATTGTGCGTAACTCTTTGTGGAATGGGCCCCAGGATTCACAAATGCAGAATTTTCTCATCCTCAGACTAAATGACACACTGAAAATATGTAAATGAATTTTCCTGCAGTAATCTAAGAGCCTAGGCTCTAAAAGCCTCCATTTTGTTTGTGCTGAAGCCTTAAACACTTATCCTTACTGTAGGGGTTTTTCAGCATGGAACTCTTAAGCTAACATTCTCAGGACTAGGTAATTCCAATACTTTAAAGGGACAATCCTCTCACCCCAAACTACACTTCTAGTATAGGGTAACAGAAACTCTCAATTGGCTCAGCTTTTTGACTGACTGCTGATTCAAACAATGCAGAGTACCAAAACTTATATTACACAGCACAAACTGTTCTGATAGTGTTTTGATTGTACACATTAAGCTTTCTATATTCCCCCTTCCCCCTGAAGCAATAAAATGAGATTGTGTCTAGATAAGGGTGAATTTCAGACAATTGTGGGAGGGGCTTAATTAAGAAGGTTAGGACAATTGCTACTGTTTGGGGTGAGAAAATTGAGCCTTGAAATGCCTTTACTAAACAAACTGAGGATCGGAACATACTAGGACTGAGTTAATTTGAGAGGACATTACTGAAGGGATATACTTGCAATATGTTTAACTTACCAACAGTGTAAGTTTGTAATTCTTTCTTTTCAGGCACATGCACACCAAGAAAATGTTCATAAGCAAAAGGTAAAATGACTGTTGTTCTTGGAAGGCCTCGTTCATTGATATAGTCCTCAATTCTTGCTTTGGCATCCATGTGCCTTGCTCCAACACCGAGTACTCTCCTTACATGGGGCTGACCGCTGAAAATAAAATGTTTAATTTTGGCAAAAAGACAAACATCAACCACAGATTGACCCTGGTTGACCTCCATTTCTTCAGCATCATGGGCAGAAAATTCAGTTTTAGTCATGAAAAAGCAAGCATGTACTCCTTTCATTACTTCAGCCAAGCTTTCTCTGTTGTTGAGGTCTGCCTGGATGATCTCTACACCCTCTGCAGAAAGTTTAGCTGCTGCAGGAGAGTTTGCATTTCTTGTAATCACTTTGACCTTGTATTTCTCTGGCTCAGTTAGCAAAGTTTTGGCAACTGCACCTCCCTGCTGTCCAGTTCCTCCAAATACCATCACAGTCATAACCATCTTGAAGGTTGTAAGACTAAATGAAATGTTTAAAATAGTAATCAAAGGCGAAATATTGTATTTATTGTACGACTATGTACACTACAGGTATAATTGTCACTTTTTGTTGAAAATATGACAGCTTTACTTGATTTTGGGAACCACACATTAGAATTCGATGCAAATTTTACCAAAATGCTTCAAATAAGTACCCCTCTAACATATCAAAACTTGATGTCACCTTAAACCCTTCTTTTAACTATCTACTATATATCAAGGTGTGAATACTATCCCTAAATGCATGTGGTTCATGAGGGAGAGGGTGACTAATTAAGGTCCCAGTTGAAGCCTTCCAAAAGCAAAGTCCTGTGTGCAAAAAGTTGTTACCATCCCTGTTTTGTCTTGCCTACTTCTTGCCTATTTTTGAAACCATCACTTGAAATTTTGGTGGCCTTCATTACTGCCAGGGGGAAGTAGGCCTAGGGCATGCCATTGTTTATATTCATTTTGAATTTTTTTTTACCTATTCCCCAAAATTTTCAACCCACCCCCAAGCCACCCCCTACATACATGTATCACCCCTCCTCTATCATGTTTTGTGATATTATGCTGGTATTTGTTTATAACCTGTCCTTTATTTTACATTAATATGTCAGTATGTTTACTGTAATACTGAAAATGTCCTCATACATCTTTCAATCTCTCTTCCTAGTCCTTATTTTCATTTTATTTTTCAATTTGTTCATTGTCTGGAGAAGTGGAGGAAGTCCACCCATGCACCTGTTATCCTGCCAACGCTGTAACTTCTCGCTGCTACCATTGGTAGAACATTGAAATGTTGGTAGTTCTGCCTGTTTCCATGATTGAGCACTGTCTTTCTGAAATATTGATGGAAGCATTTCGAAAGGCAGAACATAACATGCAGCTTGAATTTGAAGAAAATACTTATTTCTTGAATTGCACAAACCAAAAGCACAAGTGAAATTGACTGAAGAAGTTAATATATATTTTTAATTATGACCTAAAAACAAGTGGATTTAAAGATGTGATGTGATTTGACAAAAAAAAGGATTTGTCAATAACTTTGCCAAAACACACAAAACTGACCTGTCCAATCTCTCTACTTTCAATGTTTGATCTTCAACAACTTCTTTTTCTGTAAAGTTAGTGCCCAAAGCAACTTTCCATCAGAAGTATTACTATTGTCACCTAGTGAGTGTTGATTGGGGATGTTAATACCACATGTACATGGAGGTTCACAGAAAAATACAGTGTAAAACAGGGAATGGGTAAAATGTCTGAACGATCAACAGGTAATTCCCAGAAAAAGCTTACCCTATAGCAATTGGAGTGGCACCAGAATTTGCCTGCAGACAGCCTGACAGGGGCTTTGTCCCTGGAAAGTAAACTTCAAAATTGTGGTCACTTTAGTTGGGTCTCTTGTGCACTGCATTTAAGGGCTCTAGCCTAGCGCGGATAAAACAAAGTGGTCATAGCATAGGACCAAGGCAAGGAGTCAACATGCTTAGTAAAAGTGGGCGTAGCTAGCGCTAGGCTTTTTGCCCCTTTTTAGGCCTAGGCACTCTTTGTGTATAGTACTCTTGCATGAGGTTATTTCCTCCCAATAGTTTTTCTTTCCATCTCTGATCAGTTGGTTACCTGCTTGATTGAACACAACCCTGGATAAATGTGTCATCAAGTAAGATAATTACCCTTTCCGCAGGTGTGAGGTTGCAGAGGGAGGATCAGTTTCAAAGGAATGACAGATAACGAAGTGAGACATTAATTCAACTACTGAGAGAACTGCTTGAACCTGCATATCCAGCAATTCTGCGGGTCCAAGGACAAAAGGTTTATTGGGGCTTATCAGTGCGTCGCCAAGGGGGGGGAGGGGCTGGGGGGCATGTGCCCTGAAGCAATAAACTAGGATTGTGTCTGGATAAAGATGAGTTTTAGATAAATGTGGGAGGGGCTAGAAGTAAGTACTGTAGGTTGGGAGAATTGGAACTGTTTGGGATGATGAAAATATGCCTTTGAGTTTAAATAATGTTTTTAATAGCCTAGCCTAGGCCTACCTCACAACACGCTCAAACCCAGGAGCTTCTGGAGGCTTCACCCCCTGGACCCCACCAGGGACCCTAAGGCAGGCTCCTGGACCCCACCCGTTGAGCCTTGTGCTTGGTGAGGCCATGAGTGTAGTCTAGCAATCCACCCCCCCCCCCCACAAAATCTTTGTGCCCCCCAGAATGAAAAGTCTGGTGACGCCACTGGGGCGTATTAATGTAATTGTAAAGTGCAAACAAACATAATGCTGTGTCCTACTGCTGCCCAGCCTAACATTAAACTTATCATGTTAGACTGGGCTAAGGCCTAGAGCCTGACATTGGGCTAATGTTAAGCTTAACTTAACTTAAAGGGCCAAACCTCTCACCCCAAACCTCAATTTTAGCTAGTACCTGGGTACCGAAATTCTCAATTGACTCAGCAATTTGACTGACAGCTTATTCAAACAATGCAAAGTGCCAAAACTATTACACAGCATGAACGGTAGCTACTGAGAGTGTTATGATTATATTGAGTTTTTCTGTACTCACCCTGAAGCAATAAACTGAGATTGTGTCTGGATGAGGATGAATTTCAGACAATTGTGGGAGGGGCTTCAGTAAGAAGGTTAGGCCTAGGAGAATTGGTACTGTTTGGGGTGAGAGATATGGGCCTTTGACTTAACCTAGCCTAGCCTAGCTAACGTTAGTTATAATTCTACTATAATGTGAGACGTCAGTGATCAGTCAAAATAGGCCTAGCCTACCTTGGGCTAAGGACAGTGTGGTCACAATAAAAAAAAATGACACTGTGGTGGCTATGAATTTCCAATCGGAACAGAATTCCACGTATCAAAATTTGGAACTAATCAAAGATTGAAATGACCCTTGAAAACAAAAAAAAAACACTTTACCCAAGAACCAAGAACTTGAACCAACAGTTGCGAGGGACGCCTTCAGCTTTGCTCTTTATAGCAACACACGCGCCAGAGAATCAAAGACCTCTTGGCGTTCCTTGCAATTGTTGGGTTGGATACTTGTAAAATGCAAATTGCAGAAAGCTCGGGTCAGTGAACCAGTCCACCATACTAGCCCTAGCCAGTGGCGTCGACGGGGTAGAGAACACGACTGAACACAACTGCGTCCTTGCCTTTTGCCTGGTGTTGTTAGCAAGCTAACCTATCAGCTAACCCAGAAGGACAAGTCATACTGTATAAGGACGAACTGACAGGTAGGCCTAGAATTCGTTTGCGACAATTTAGAACGAGAGGCCAGAAGTTAAGGCCACAGTAGGCCAACTGGTATTGTTAGCATGGTGAATTAGTTTCGCGTAACTGCTACCTTAGCTGCAAATGGGATAGTCATGCAACTGGACGACTGACTGCTCGCCGCCTAATCATTTATAAAGAAGCACAAAGTTTACTACCAAATAATGTTAATTCAAGATTGACTCTCCACTCTCTGCTCGCCCGAATACTCGCCACACGAGGGGTAAATAATTGTATCACCACCTCATAGTAAATTATGTCAGCCAAGGCCTAGGCTAGCTACCAAAAATCACTTCAGGGCCTACCTAGTCACTGAACGTGACCGTATAATCCGCTCCTTGTAGTCACTCCTTACTACGGTCACTGGCCTACATGTACAAAGGTAACAACGTTTTAAGGAAAAACAACAAACCGAGCTCTAATTAAGATGGAATGGTTCATAGAACAGATTTGAGTTAATATAATGATTTTGAGCATTCTTAAATACCACTTATACCTTCTGGAATGTTTAATACCAGTAAATTCATAGCGAAAGGCAGGAAAAATGTGGTGCCATCCTTCGCAGTAACATCGACATCTTGATCGTCTGCTACAGTGCTACTGTGTTGCATGATGGGAAGGACTTCCGCTAGACAAGCTGTCAAAGACCGATTAGTAAGCGCGGCTAGTCAATACTTATACTTCATATAGTAAGCTCTCTGTACATTACGAAATTGTACAGTCAATGCGTAGGTTTCTCCGTTTTAAATGAGATCACATGACAAACACTGACTTCTTCGACTGAAAAAATAATCTGCACAGGCTTAACGTTACTCGCAGAATTATCCAGCCAAAATTTCCCTCTTAAAGGTCTTATTTCGTTAACAGACTTGTGTGGAAGGTGAATGTGATGACAAAGATCATCTGTGGAAAGTTTGGTGAGAAAAGGTATCTTTTTGGGGACGTGAGGGATGCCTACTCACGCGTGAGTAGGCAAGTGAGCTGTGTTTTTGTGTATACCGGACAAGGGCCCAGAAATGAAGTGTATAGCATAGGAACGTAATGCTGGGTTCTGTTCAAGGGCTAGGCCTACCCAAATACTATACCCACTTGGAATTCGCCACCTGAGCAGGTATGCTGTGCCACCTCTGTAGATTCTTTCAAGAGTCAGCTCTTGTCCCTAAGCATTCAAAATTGCTAGAATAGTTAGCATTATCAGACTCCCAAAACCCAACATTACAGTATGTAACAGGATGGGATAGAGGCATTTGTGTGTGGAGTTAGATTGGTGGTTTGAGGGTACTGCCTTGCAAGCTGAAGGTCCACAGATCAAATCCCGGTAGAACTACTGAAATTTTCTCGGAACAGCTATGCATGTTCAGAATAGCTGTTCACAGTGATGCTGGGAGGGTTTAAAAATTGGTGAATTACAAAATTGGGTATTTGGTTGCCCGTTTGGTTTCAGGAAGTTGTCCATTTCAGGAAATTGTCTGCTTGCTCAGTTCAGCTGGTGAGCAGTGGTGCAGAGCAGGTAACCTCCACCCCTACCCAGCCTTTGGGGAAGTGGCTAAAGACTGGGGATTTGCTCACGAGCAGGTACAATAAATGGGGACATTAAATAGAGGTCCCAGGAGCAGGATTGGGAGCGATTAGTAAATGCCTGCCTGGTTACTAGTCAAAAATAGAAGGCAAAGTTCTCTGGTGTTCATCCATGCTCACTCTGGCATAGGGTCCTCGATGAGCCACATGGCTTCCAGACCCTCTAGAAGTTCAATTACGTTAAATTAAGAAAGAAGAAGAATTTGCTGTGATGTATCAGTGTGTGGTTTGGTGTCGTTCATTTGTTACAACTTGGCTGAGACACAAGCAGGCCTGTATACTGTAAAGCATTTCAAAATAAAGCATTGTGCACAAACAGTAATTGGCTGTGTTTTGTAGAGACTACAATTTAATGAGACTTCTCACCTAAGCAGTAAGAGCTCTACAGTAGATTCCAAGAGTTTGAATGTATTGTCAATGCAGATATGCACTTGACAGATATTCACAGTCAATGGTTACCCCAACATGTGCTATGCCAAATGATGGCCCTTCTCATAGAGAGTAGCGCTACAAGTAAGACCCAATTCTCTCACCCCAATCAGTACCAAATCTCCTAATCTTCTCACTGGAGACCCTCCCACAATTGTGTGAATTTCTTTCATATCTAGAAAAAATCTCGGTTCATTGCTTTAGGGTGAGTGAAGAAAAGCTCAATGTATGCATGTAATCAAAACACTCTCACTACAGTTCATGCTGTGTAATATAAGGTTTGGTACTCTGCAGTGTTTGAATAAGCTGTCAGTCAAAGAGCTGAGCCAATTGAGAATTTCAATTACCCCCTACAAGAGTGTAGTTTGGGGGGAGAGGATTGGCCCTTTAAGTTTCCCTCCTTTAGTCCTTTTTCCATGTCTTGGGAGATTGGTTCAAGTTTAAAGGGCCAGTCCTCTCATCTCAAACTGTCATTCTTGTAGGGGGTTACAGAAATTCTCAATTGCTTCAGCTCTTTCATTAACAGCTATTTCAAACAATGCAGAGTACCAAAGCTTACATTACACAGCATGAACTGTGCTGAGAGTGTTTTGAAATACACATTTAGCTTTTAAATACGCACCCTGAAGCAATAAGCTGAAATTGTGTCTTGAGAAGGATGAATTTCAGACAGTTTTGGGAGGGGCTTAAGTAAGAAGGTTAAGAGAATTGGCACTGTTTGGGGCAAGAGAATTGGGCCTTTAAATTGCTTTGATACTACACTCTGTTGAAGCTTGACTTAAACCTGTTTAAAGACAGTGCTGTGACAATGTGCACTGCAAACCAGTACAATGCTAGGCTGAAAAAGGGATCTTTACCCAACATTTTTGTTTAACACAACATGGCTTATGAATCTTAAACATATGCCTGTGGGTACTAAACTCTAAAGCGCTCTGAATTAGTGTGATGTTACCATCTTCTCAGCACTCTAGAATTTCCAGAATTGCTTAAGTCACACACTTAAACAAGAAAAAAACCTATTTTGATTACAGCACAACTTCACTTACCTGTAAAGTCTTTATTGAAAATTATGGAATAAAAAATTAATTCGCTTTCTCTTCATGTCTTGTCGTATTTTGTGGAAATAATGTTCAATAATTGTACTTAAAATTTGGGTTGTCTGGGGGAAAAACTTCTACACACTGCATAATTTTTTAAATATTTGGTTGTCTGACAGAAATTCTGGTAGTCTCAAACACCTTTTGCTACACTATGTAAAGGCTAAGTGCAGCCTGAGGCAACAAGGTAGCTCAAGTGCATGATTGTGATGTGAGAGGTAGTAAACTGTTTAGCAAACTTACTAGGGGTGTACGGGATTTCAAATCCGGCCGGATTTGCCGGATTTGTGGGTAAGCTATACAATACAACTTATTTTACTACAGAACTTAATAAAATGACTTAAAATGTTAAAGACTAAGATGGGAGAGTGCTACTAATATTTCAAGATCTAGCTATAGGGTGTTATCAGTAGTTGCAAACTTTCTAATTTGATAAAGGGACTAAGTTACCCCCCCATTCAGTACTTAATGTATGTTGTAAAGTTACTCATAAAAGGTCAGAGTGATTTAAAATATTTTGTGAAGCAGTGTCAATGAATCAACCCACAGCTTATCAAATCCAGAAATACTGTATCTTCTCTGGTGTTCTTTTCAAGTTGATGTATAGAAGTTCGTTGCTGAATTTATAGTGATTCTGGGCAATATATTCAAAAACCATCAGAAAAGATGTTAGATATCAAATTTTCTGAGCCAAAATGCAATCAGAGTTGATGGAATCAACAAAACTTACAGTACCTGGTTTCAGAGTCCATGAACCCGCTACTCACCTTCTATTTACATATGTAATTCTGAGACTTGCCTGCAAGCACTTTCTGGCAATAAGTCATTAGGCACAAATGCACTCTCAAGAAGTAGAGGGCTACATGGTAGCTCTTCTTCTCTCCTCTTGCCGGTCTTCAAGCTCAGACTTGTCCTGACACAGTGGAGTGATAGCTACTGGGTGTACGAGGTGTGTACCAAAGAACGTGTGAACCACACAAACTCAACTGGCAAGTTGCAAGTAGAGAGGAAGAGTTATCACATTGCCCTCTGGTTTAGAGGGTGCTATCCCGGTGCCAAATGACTGATGCCAGATGCTGCTTGCAGGCAAGCTGGGGAATTGCATTAATAGGAGGTGATGAGAGGTGGCATTGACTTACAGGTCGACCAAGAAGGGTTTCATTCAGTAATACCAAATTAAAAAAAATATCCACTAGTGTCCAAAATCAGTCTTGACATGGTGATGGGAATCAAGTATTTTTTTTACTGAGGCCTTTTAGCTGTTTTTCTAACAAATCTTCCAATCACGTTAAAATCCTTACTTGTCAACTAAAATAGTGCAAGTAATGGTGGCAGTATAAATAGTGTCAGTGATTCCTTGACTATTAAATTTAGCTTTGCAATTAAGGATAAAAAAACCTATGAAATATATTGCCAATGACTGATAGGCCTACAGTACATCGAGAAAATTTCACATTACTTAGCACAGTCCTGCATCCTATAGTTTGGCTCTTTGACAGTTAGACAACTTCATGAGATGATTCCTACCTATGTAATTGGCCATCAACAAATACATGTCCGCTTCACTTCAGTTACTAGCATGATTACCACCACTTTGCGTGTACAGTATAGCATAGGTTTTATACTGAAATCTTCTAAACCAAAACTTCAAACATGCATTGAATCACCTTATGAATTGTTATTGGTTACTTTTATAATTGTAATTGATTCCTTTTCAATTGGGATATTGAATGTCAATATTTTCATAATTTAGTCCCTTAATTTGCATGGACAGACATTCATGAAATCATTTCAGCATGTTGCATGTCAGGCTTTAAAAGTGTCAGCTAAGTGTTCAAAATACATCTTGATTTTATCCCTCACTGAACTGAACCCTTGGGCATCTCATTCAGGGTTGGTACTGTATGTATGAAGTAACATTTTGTTAATTAGCCCAACCATTCATGGAACAAGTCACAAAACCTAAATTAGACATGAACAATACCAAAACTTTGCTCACAAATAAAATAGACATAACACAGCTCCTGACCACCGCTATTTGCTGATGGTGGCTAACTGGCTAATACAGATATAGAGGTCAAAAGACCTGCATCCACTGAGGCTCATAAGGTCCCAACCAGTAGGTTCCTGTTCTTTTCATTTGACTAAATCCGGCAAATCCCGCCGGAATTCTGGCCGGAATTTCAGTTGAAATCCGGCAAATCCGGTTCCAGCCGGATTTTAAAATTCCAAATCCGGTGCACCCCTAAAACTTACCACATGGAAAACCTGTCCTGTTAGGCAAATGGTGGGTTTTTGGAAGCTACTGTACCTTTAGAACCTTTGTGGGTAAAATCTAGGCATGTTAGACCAATAGAATTTCTGAAAGGTGATGGCATTTGAATGCAGTATCAATCAAATTGACATGCTTTTTGCCCTTTTTAGTGGGTGATGTATTCAACAAGTTTAAGGAATTTCAAGATACTTTATGAATGTCTGACAGTTTTCAAACTTGGTACATAGATGCGCCATATTGAGAGGAAGAACCCTATTGTTTGTGGCAGAGGTCAAAGGTCATTTGGGGTCACCAGGGGTCAAAGTCTGAAAATCTCGTTAACACGATATCTCAAGATAGGAAGTTTTAGTAGATTTAATATTAAGTATGTTGATGCGTTATGGTCAGGAGATGGTTCCTATTGTTTTTCGCTGAGGTTAAAGGTCATCTGGGGTCACTGGGAGTCGAAGTCTGAAAATTTCGTGAAGACAACATCTCAAGATAAGAAGCTTGGGTAGATTTCATATTTAGTGTGTTGATGCGTAATGGTCACGAGATGGTCCTAATTATTTTTTGTGGCGGTCAAAGGTCATCAGGGGTCAAAGTCTGAAAATATTCTTAACACAATATCTCAAGATAGGAAACTTGGATAGATTTCATATTTTATATGTAGATGCATTATAGTCAGGAGATGGCCCCTATTGTTTTCTGTGGAGATCAAAGGTCATCTGGGGTCACCAGGGATCAAATTCTGAAGATCTTGTTTAAGGGATATCTCAAGAGTCCATCCATCAATCCGTCCATCCATCCATCCATGCTAGTTCATTAAGGTTTGAGTGAGAAGATAATGGTGCATGATGGCAAATTTGAAACAGTGCATTTTTGTATCATTGAAACTTCAATGCATTTTTGCATTCTGGTTTGAAATGGCTCTCAATCAAAGAGCTGTGCCAATTGAGAATTTCTGTAGACTACCACAAAAATTGTAGTTTGTGGTAAGAGTTGACTGCCTTTAATGATGTTTGCAATAGAGATCTGTGAAAACTTTTGAAAAAATTAAAGTACTGTTATACATGACCTCATGTGACATGTTTCACAAATCATTTTTAACAAACTTGTGCATTCTATTAAATGTATCAGCTTTGTAGGGCACTAAAATACTAGAAATAATATTCAAATTTTGAATGCATATATCTGTGTATTACAGCCGGTACAGAATGTTTAATTATTGATTACGGTATATTTAATCTGGCTTAGATTTGTGTCCTATGATATAATTGCACAATAAGATCACTGGATTGATATTTCTACTTGTCTGTTCTCTGTTTGCATTAGAAAGAACAACCAAGAATGTCAGAACGTAAGCTGTGTATTTTGTATGGTAGCCAGACAGGTACAGCTCAAGATGTTGCTGAAAGAATTGGACGAGAGGCAAAGAGACGACATTTCTCAGCGAGGGTGATGCCATTGGATAGCTATGATATTGTAAGTGATATTTGGATAATAGCAAAAGGTCAATATGTACAGTACGAAGATTCCAAGTTTTCCTTCTGCCATTAAAGTTAGTATGAATTATTTGTTAATGTATTTTGCATTGAGCTTCTATGGAATTGTATGGTATGATTTTCATTATAGCATTGGTAGTATTTTCACTCTCAAGTATTTGAAAATTAAAATTAAGTTTTGAACTTATTATGAGGGTAACAATTGTGAAAAATAATATACTATTTCATTGTGTTTTTCCATAACAGTCACATCTAATCCAAGAATCCCTGGTGATATTTGTTGTTGCAACAACTGGACAAGGAGATGAACCAGACAACATGAAGGTACAGTAGATAAAAAAATTATTTTGGAATTTTGAGGAAATGGAGAAAGCAAAACAAAGCAGTTATGTGTTCATCAAAATATTTGTAGTTCATATTTTATAGGTTAATCCCTCTCTCCATATTAAATATCTAGAAACATAAAGGTTTTGTGACATGGAAAGGACATATTTTCGTATTTGATAAAAAAACATTTGAAACCAAGAAAATTGCCTTAATTCCCATCAAAATCTATCAAAAGTTGACCACTTTACAAGGCAATTTCAGATTTGCACTCAGTCATTAATAAATATGAGCTTAATATGTAAATTTTGTGATATGATATCATGAGAGGGACATGCCATATATGGCTAACGTTATTCTTTGTTTTTACAATCTTCATTTCAAGGACTGTCGTAACATGAGTTTGTTTTAAGGGTTTTATTTTGGAAGTCAAAATTGTGTCCTTGAAAGTCATCAGGATCAATTTTTAAACCACAAATTATCTGATCAGTAATGAACACATATTTAATAAAGGTCAACAAAAGCATATCTATCAAGTGAAGCCGGGTTACTGTGCTAACATGTCACAATTTAAAGATGACATGTACTTGTGGTGATAGCTTTCTCCTTTAAAGGGCCAAACCTCTCACCCCACACTACAGTTTTGGTACGAGGGTACTGAAATTCTCAATTGGCTCAGCTCTTTGATTGACGGCTAATTCAAACAATGCAGAGTACCAAAGCTTATATTACACAGCATGGATGGTACTGAGAGTGTTTTGATTATATAAACTGAGTTATGCTATACTCACCTTGAAGTAATTAACTGAGACTGTATCTGGATGAGGATGAATTTCAGACAATTGTGGGAGGGGCTTCAATAAGGAGGTTAGGAGAATTGGTACCGTTTGGGGTGAGAGAACTGGGCCTTAACAGATGACATGCAAGGTACATAAGGGGAGAGTCCCTTTTCTTACCAGCCAATATGGACAGGTGGGTAGAGGAAATACATAAGTGACTTGGCCTTAACTGAGTCTGACAGTAACATAAATGACTCTCCACTAAGTGGAAATTGTAAAAAGTGTTTGTTCTGGTTGTGAGGTGCCAGTGAATGCTCTATTAAGTAGTACTGAGCACTATATTAAATTCAATTAACCTAAACTTAAAATAAAGCTCATGCTGAAGAAGGAAAATGAAAGCTTAAAGAAAAAAGATGTTCTCCACCTCATGATCCATCAATTCCAAAGTAGGATTGAAACTTATTCATATTCCTCAGTGGTGACCCTACAGTTGGACAAGAGGGGGTATTAGTAGCCCCCCAGATTTTGTTGTTGTCCCTCAATTGCACCCCCCAAGTTTGGTCAGAGGAGAATCATTTATCTATCCGAGCAGTGTGGGCAGTTGGGTACAGGAAATACATAAGTGACTTAGCAATAACTGTTAGTTACAGTACACAAATAAATGACTTAGCCCTTAGGAGTTGGGTTAACCAAAAACATTTAAATACTGTACATACCTATCCAGAGGCTTAATTTTTCATCCAGAGATATGTTAAAAGCTCAGAGCTCCCAAACTCCCAGGAACATGCACTTTGGGCACAGTTTCACCCTGCACAGGAAAATTTTTCCCCCTTCCCCCAACATTATTATTTCCCCTCACAGTATTTTGCCCCTGAAATCATGACATTCTGGAGCTGCCTCTGATGTTCAAGTAATTTTGTGTATCATATCTGTAATTGTCAGTCTGATAATTGCAATTTGCAGTTTGTTTAAATCAGTGGAAAATGATGTTGAAGAACATAAAATTGTGTTTGTTTTGTGAACCCTGTGGTCACCCTTCCTTTTCCTTAAAAGAAAATTTGCAGAAGTTTGTGAAACAGAAGTTCTGTGTGCACTGTTTTTTTTTTGTTTTGTTTTTTTTTTTGCCACAGTAAAATGTCATTAATACAAATGCGAAAAATTTCTGTCTCACAATCTTTGTAAAATTGTTGATTCAATTGTTCAAAACAACCCAACATTTTATCACTTGATGTTTTTCAAATTCTTTTATGTATGTTCACCATTATTACTCACTCTGTTCATTTCTTCTTGTTTTTAATGTACAGAAATTTTGGAGATTTCTGTTGAGGAAAGATCTTCCGAGGAACTCACTCACACAGCTTAATTTTGGTGTTCTTGGTCTTGGGGACTCTTCTTATCAAAAGTAGGTAGATGTTTACAGCAATGTAACAATGTTATTTTAAACTTTTCTTTGAAATCATACTATTCTTCTTTAAATGTTTAAGGGGGCAGTCAGAAAAAAAATTAAACCTCTGTTTCAGCACCTTGTTTTTCTCATCTGGGGCCCATTCCACAAAGACTTACGCACAATCTTAAGTTTGATTCCCCATACTTAAGTCAACAGTAAATCATACTTAAGATTGTGCGTAACTCTTTGTGGAACGGGCCCCTGAACTGATTGTTCACTAAAATATAGAAACAAACATTGATGAGAACTTTCAGGTTAGAAGAAAAATTAATTGTGTGCTAATTGCCTTTGAATAAAAAGTTCTGAATATTTGTCAGAAAAAAAGTCCACATAGATGCAAGACTAGACATCCTCCACTACACTGTAACAAATCACAATGATAGACCATCATCAGGGATCATTTTTGTCAAATATGGTGCAGAAAAAAACAGTGGCACCTCTTTTGCAGGTGAATGACAGAAATCAGAAAAAAACAGTGGCACCTTTTTGCAGGTTAATCACAGAATTATCAGTTACTTGTGTAAAGACCTGATCCTCTCAACCCAAATTGTTAAAATTCTCCCAACTTAAGCCCCTCCCATGACTATTTAAAATTCATCTTCTTCCAGACACAATTATCCTCAGTTTTTTGCTTCAGGGTGAGTATCCAAGACGCCAATGTGAGTAATCAAAACACTCTCAGTACAATACAAGCTGTGTAATATGAGCTTGGTTCTTTGCATTGTTTGAACCAGCTTTCAATCAAAGCGCTTAGCCAATTGAAAATTTCTGTAAACCCCTTCAAAAATTGTAGTTTGGGGCAAGTTGATTGGCTCTTTTAAATGCTTAGCAAAAGTTAAGGTTTACACATTGATGAAAGTTTGGGATTTGTAGTGTTGGGGTCATTTAAGGTAGTTAAGTACTGTGTAAAAAATTTAAATCAGATATTTAAACGAAAGTGATAGGTGCTCTCTGATTTTATTCAGTTTCATTGACATAATTTTCACTTCTCAAAGGTTCAATTTTGTTGCTAAGAAGCTGTTCAGAAGACTTCTACAACTAGGTGCAAAAAGTCTTCAGTCAGTGGGACTAGCCGATGATCAGCATGATTTAGGGTAAGGTAGCCACTTTCATACTTTTATCTCACTGGATTCAGTGATATCATTGGTCGGGAGAAAAATATCCTCCTTGGTTGATTAATTACAGTTTGATTGGTTGTCAAAAGTAATCTTGTCACACATTTTCAACTCAATCAACATATCAAAGAATTGTTGCTAGCAGTAACTCCTGTCCCCCATGCAATGAAAAGCTTGTCCCACCCCCCCAAAAAAAATGGTAGACTTTGAGACAAAATATTGGAGATTGCAGTATTAAGAAAAGTGTCCTTATGACTGCTGTGCACTGATCAAAGACAAGGGTGGAATATCACTGCCAAGAATTGACTACTTCCTAAGTTTCCATACAGACATGCAGTTTTTCCCAACAAAATAATTACCAGCAGTCTTTAGTAAAAAATTACATAATTTAATAACATCAAATTAATATAGAATTTCATTAAATGAGTTAAATTAAATGGCTCAAGGTTTCTCATACTGATTGTATTTACCGAAGCGAATGTAGAATTTCCTAGACGAAACAGTGATGACACCATATCATCACATAGAAGGATGTCCTTTTGTCTTCCTTTAAACTGTAGTCTATTTTCTCCTCAACAACCACATGTTATCAGAATGTGATTGCATGAAAGGCATGTAAACTTCACAAACTTTGCAATCACCATGGGAAGGTACTAGCCCTATTAATTTCAAGGTCAACACAGAAGCCTGATAAACAAATGGGAACAAAGCATCCCTCATCAATGTGTACTTCCCCCAAGCTCACTTTGGAACACAAATCTAGTGACTTTATCAACTGATATCTTGAGAAATAATGTCTGATTTGAGTGGGAGTCTCACCACTCTGTAGATCTGGTTCCTCTTTCACATATGAAAACTAAATTTTTGCTTAAACTTCCCCATTAAAGCCCACATAACAGAGCCTCTCCCCCCCCCCCAAAAAAAAACACAAAGTATTCAGGTGAGGAATTAGGTGTAACCTCTGCTGCCCACAAGTTCATTTTGGAATGCAAATTGAGTCTCTCAATTTTCTGATATCTGGAGATTGATTTACATGTTCAGTTTGTGTGGAAATTATACCAAATTTTGCTAACTTAGATCCAGTTTCACATGTGAAAATAAAATCTTTCAGTGTAAGAGGAGAATATCTCACCAGATTAAGGTGTATGGTAATCATTACCCCCTCCACCAACCTGCCTCCCTCCTTCCCCCACCTCTGTTTTTCTTTTAGCATCCATTATCGTTGATAGATGTACCTGTTATCTCTCATTTATTTTCTGATATTTTATTTTTAGGCCTGATGCTGTTGTAGACCCATGGATGAATACCCTTTGGTTTCAGATCCTCACAATTTATCCATTGCCACCAGGCACTCATATAATAAGTTCCAGTGTAATGTAAGTTAAAGAACACAAAAAATGTGTCTTGATACTTAAAACATGTACCATTTCTGTTTTTCTTCCCTCAAATATCAGGTTTTAATCATTGAACGTTTTATGTTTTGCTGCCAGGAAAGCGGTTTTCCCTCTTATGTGGACATTAAAGTGTATCTACAGTATATTCTATTCTTATATAATAATTATTCTCATTTCTATTCTGATTCTGATTCTGATTTTTATTCTTATTTTTACTCTAGTTCTTATTCTTGATTTTATTCTTATTCTTAGTATGTCTCATTTCCTTTTTTCCTTTATGCGTTACGATTCTTGATTCTTTAGAACATATGTGCATTTCATATTCTAGTAAATAAAACAGCTAATTTTACAATCTATTTAGGGAAATATTGTCACATGGCTCTTAAGAACCATACATGAAACAGAATACTTGGGTACTACTATACACTGTGTATAAATCAAGAAAAGTTGCCACTTACCTATTAATCAAAACTTCGTTTTGCTTTTTTGATTCATCAACCCCGTGGATATTATCCACAGATTTGTATAAAATGAAAAGTCATCTGGTTAAAATACTGTTCGATAATTTGGTCTTAAGTCATTTGGACCTCTGAAACAACATAGTCATTACCTGAAAATGATTCTTAATTTCTCCTCAGACCTCCACCTAAATATAGAGTAATCTTTTCCCCATCTGATTTAGAGAATGGTTTACACAACTACCACATCACCAATAGTGGGGAAAGCTATCCAAATGGTGGAGTTGATGTACCATCAGCAGATAAACCACATTATGCAAGTATCTTGGCAAATGAAAGAGTCACTGCACCAGACCACTTTCAAGATGTCAGGTTGATAAAGTTTGATGTTCATGGTTCTAATATCAGGTGGGTGATATTCAGTGGTCGTAATGATAACAAGAGTGGTAGCAGTTGTACTTGTAACAATAATAATGGTGACGACAAGTACACAAGAGGAATCGTGATGACAAAATATCTGTGTCTTGGGAAGTGATTTTCTGAAGGTGTTACAAAGAATGTACACAAGACAACTTCCGTAATATTAGTTATAATTGTCTTCATTTAATTCTCAGATCTCTACACAAAGTCCACTGTGCTTATCAGCTGTTATGTGTAGAGTGTTCTTATGTAATGTCACAAGTCACACCCACTGCTGGGCAAAAATCAACAGTGTTTCAATGCAACAGTCACATGTTGATAGCTGCTTCTCAGCTAGCTATAGTAAATGCGCCTTACACTAGATTTTGCCACTCCGAAGGGAAGTGGTATGTGATATCTGTGAAAGCACCCTGAAGCAATCACCTAAGCATATTTGTGTGTTTCTGTCATTACATAAATCTATGGTGCTGGATGCAGGTCTTTAGCCAGAGATACATTTCACTGGTTTTGATATGGCCCAACCAAATGAGGGCTAAAATTTCAATTGGTGGCTTCAAAGATGGGCATAAAAAAATGAGGTAACAAAATTTTAGTAGGCATTAAGTCATGTTAGGGTAGGCTATTCAAGTGCTACAGTATTCTTAAGCTAGGGATAAAATTTTTGCACTTGCATGTCAAATAGGGCTTGGCTATTTTGCAATCATTTAAGTGAAGACTTCTGGTCCCCCATTCCCCACCCTTCCAACTGAACGTGTCTCTTTGAAGACAACATACTTCAGCAATCAGAAGGTACTCTCTAACTTTCTGAAGTGTTCCAAGATGTAAATGGGGTAATTTTAATGATGACTCTGTAATTTTCACAACATTACCTCACCCTATCCTGCCAAAGTAGATGAACTTTTTATACCCAGTGCATCTTTAAAGATCTATCATTCATATCACCTTTTGTGGCTGCCATTCCTCTGTAAGTTTCAAAACTCAATGAAAAAAGTGTGTCTCCTCAGCAGGCTACAGCCTATTAGGGGAGGAAGCAACAGAGGTGCTAGAAGTCTAGATGCACCCATACCTTAGCTTTGCCCTATCTGTCTCAGGTTTAATGTGCTGGCTAAAATTCATTTCTAGATCATACTAACAGCCTTGGAGCAACTACTCTGATGAGGTATGCATTCTATGCAGCATTCATTGTTGTTTTAACAGATTTTTAAAAGGTTTGTGATATTATTGTTTTCACCCCTAACCCCACTCCTACCCCTTTCAAAATAAGTCCCATTTTACCAGTTAATCATCTTACTTCATAATTTCTCTTATTTCTTCAGATACAAACCAGGTGATGTTGTTATGATTCAACCAGTAAACTCATCTGAATCAGTTGAAGCTTTTCTCCAGCAATTAAATTTGAATCCTGATGATATATTTTCTTTAGAGAAAAATGATCCTGGTAAAGTTTACACCTTTCTGTTTACTTTCTTATACTTAAATAACTACCCATAGTTGCTGCTGAAGGTTTCTATGGAGATAAGTAGAGTTAATGACAAATTGACCATAATGCTGCAGCTGACATATATGTTAATAAGAAAAAGCTAGTTTGGTAATTGGTGCATGGAATTGTGGGGCACCGTACGGAATACACAAACCGAGTCTGGCACCTAGTGTATGGCATTTCCTTGCTTCTTGCAGCAATGCATACAACACTAAGTATAAATCTGAATAGCCTATCTGAACAAAAAAAAGGGACTCATCCCTTCTTTAAGCAGATTAAAATGCATAACCTCCACCGAAAGGGCAATTTAGACAAAGTCCACTGCACAGAACCACACTTATGATTCCTCCTCATGTTATGTTTGGATTAACCCTTTTGCTAAACATGCACTGTATACAGCAGTGTTGTCACCATGCCCGGCTACCTGGCTCTCAAAATCTCCACCTGGTACTGGGGATCAATATCATTATCACCACCCGTCACAAATTTCTTACCCAATTTTCTTACCCTAACTGAACGAAATCTAGATTTCTTTAGAATTGGTTGATAATTCCTCGTTTTTTGTAAGCACTTTCCAACCTGCAAAATTTTTTTCAAAAGGGAAGTGGGACACCAACTTCCCCTAGACTGCCCCCTCAGGATGGTGATTACAAATTACCTGGCTCTCAAAAAAGTCTGGTGAAAACCCTGGTATACAGCCACCCTCACATCTCAGCCCTGGCACATTTTAAACGTATACCATTAGAATAAATGATCTTGTAATTCCTAAGTAACTTGTTCAACATACCTTCACTAAAAAAGTTTTGTATATAAAAGTTGTTCAGTATAACATAAATCTGTCATGTGATATTACCCTTGTCTGTCTTACAAGGTCCATGGCCTAACCTGGGGACTTGCAGTAGCATGTTCCAATGGCCAAGCCTGTTACTGTAGGCCAAAAAGTAACATCAGGCTCTTGATTCATTTAAAAGTCATCACTTTCACACACCCAGTCATCGTTCGATTCTTTTTCAGAATCAAATTCAAAGCTGGACATATTGGTATTGCTTCATGTGAGGCCATTTTGATGCTAACTTCAACTTGACTTTTCAGCCTAAATCTCATCTTGATCACATATCATGTGAAATATCACATGATCTATTACTTTGTTTTCTGTATGTAAAACACAGCAAATGACTATCTGGTAGCAGCAACAATGTTAGTGAAACAGTTAAGAAAGAATGGTTTCAGCAAATTTTCTTGTTAACTCCAACTTTGGAACAGGTTGTGTAGGTATGGGATTGGTTTGTTATCCAAAAGATTTGGAAGATGTGGGCATGTTCATAGCCACCAAAATGAATTACGGAACTATCTTATTAGTGAACTTGGAAATTCCAAAATAGGTGGCTGATGCTACTTCTGTACTCACTTTCATCTTTAAGGTTTTTTGGTCTACCATTACAGTTATTTGGATTTTGAATTTTTGGTCAAAACTTGCAATTAAAGCTTCTCTTTTAACTAATTATTTAGATATACAGCTGCCTCCAGATTGGCTTTTATCCAGGCGGTGTTCCGTTAGAGAATTAGTAACAAATTATCTGGACATAAATGGAATTCCAAGACGGTCCTTCTTCGAACTTCTTGCATTTCATGCTAAAAATGAATTAGAAAGGGAAAAATTGTTGGAATTTGCTTCAGCTGAAGGACAAGTGAGTTTGAATGAACAATGTTCATCTTTTGTTTATTGTAATTTTGTCACTATTTTAATAATCTCAGAAAATTTATTCCCAGATTTGAGGCTAACTGTATGGATGCCATACTGTAGGGGTACCAAAAGCCTTCCCCCAGTTAAGTGCAAATATATCTGAATAGAAGAAAATTGTCATAATTCTCTTTGTTGTTGATCTCTGTTTCGAACTTTGTTTGAAAATTTATGGCAGCTAGCTGTTTTCCTTCAGGTTTGCTCTGTGGTAGAGTAATTATGGGTGACCATCAGGGTTGTCACCAGACCATTTTGAAATCCGGGTAATTTGCCATCACCGTTCTGAGGGAGATGTCTGATGGTAGTCGGTGTCTCACCCCAGTATGTAAAATTTTTGCAGGTTGGAGAGTGCTTGCAAAAAATTATCATTCAATTATAAAGAAATCTAGGAATTTTATTCACTGCCGTGTGGCACTGCCTGGTACCACCAAACTTGGTGACAACCCTGGTGTCCATACCATTCTCTTCCCAGATTTTTAATCTAACACAATGCAAATATATCTAAATAGTAGGAAACTTGGTTACTTCCCTTTTTTGTACTCTGTTTGTTTCCAACATGGAGCAAGTCTTATTCAGATTTACTCTGTGGCAGAGTAAAGTTCTCTTCCTTTTGAAATGGAATCCCACTTGTGATTGATTTAAATACCACAAGGCCACCTTTTGCCTTGAAGTGTAAATGAAAATTCCAAACTTCCAATTCATATTAGAATTTTAACAAGGAAAATGAGTTCCAATACTAAGAGCAACATTTAAGGTGAGATGTAGTCTCCCCAACTTGAAGTTGTAAAGGAGTAGTAGACTGTCCTGTTTCATAATTGGTTCTTGATAGTCATGTGAGAAGGATTTTCCTCTCCTCAAAATATGAAATTTAGTAGGAGTAATTGCTTGGGTTACCTTGAATATGAATTGTTAGTTAGTTAGATAGAGTTTTACAGCCCATTTTCAAACCTATTGGTTCGAGTGGAGCCGGCCACAGGCTTTTTTCCAGTTGTGGCTCACTGGCTTGTTTTCCCTTCTCCATTGCTCCTTGAATGTGAAATATTAAAGTAACTTTGAAGAGAATTTAGAGAAAAATTGTGAAACTTAGCTATAAATAATTCAAAATAATTTTGGGAGCAAGCATCCTTGCCCTTGGAACACAGTCCATTACAAAATATCTGGTTTATCAGAACAGTTGAACTGCATTTAAAGATAAGAATAAAATATCCAATGTTTGTCCTCTTCTTCAATTTTTGGTTGATTTTGTGGCCAGCTAAATGGTGCCTTTTAGACAACTTGGTCATGTTCCAGTGTTGTCCCCAGGGTTTAAAATATATTAACAATTTGTTTTGGGCAGGTTTCAAGTAGTATCATAATTAGTTCTGTGATCAAGCGAAAAGGAATCATTACATTTGTGACATCCTGTTTGTATACAACCCCATCCTCTTGTAAATACTGAATATATTCAATGGGATGCAGTAATGCACATAGGAGAAAACTTTCTCAGCTTGTTATTGATTTCTTGCTTGAAGGTAGAAGTCCATTTAGGTATAATAGCTTTGATGTAGCTGGTTAGTTAGATGAGTTTTACAGCTCAGTTTCTAAACAATTGGTTCACGTTGGGCTGGCCTGATCTTTTTGTGCAGTTGTGGCTCACTGGCTAGTTTTCCCTAGCCCATTGCTTATGCTGAACACCAAGCCCAATGGAAGTAGGTTCCATTTTTAAAGTCTTTGGTGTGACTCAGCCAAGAATCAAACCCCAGACCTCCTGACCGTAAGTTGCATGCTCTGACCACTTGACCATGAAGTTGGTGGTTTACTGGCTAGAATTTTGGTGGATGGAGTCCAATATTGTTTTGAAAAGTGCATGACATTCCTAATACTGCTTTCACGTACATTTTCTAAATTTAGTTGTCACCTCACTTTGACGTCTTTCTCAATCCATTGCTCCTTGTAGAAAGACTATTTTCCTGTCAAAATTTGTCACAAGGAACACAATTGTAATTAATTTTGGGTATTTCAGATCCTTAATGAGCAGTATAAAATCCATAAAACTGTTGCTTAGATTTTTCTTATGAGTAAGGACTCAATCTAATTAAAATTTAAGTTTGAATTGAAAAAAATACAAGAAGTAAGTTTTTGAGTCGTCTCACATAAAAATGAGAAGATGAGATAAAGAGACAGAGGTTTCTTTATCATATCTGCTTTATACTCTTAAAACCAGTTATCTTCAAGGTTCGCTCATAAAGTTTTAACCTTTTAGCAAAAGAAATACATTTTTAAATAGTCATATTGCAAGGTGATATGGATTACAATTATGAGGGTGATGGAGGGTACTACCACTTGTCAATGCTTCTTACGGTCTCCAGCAGTCAACAGATTACTCTACCCATTGATCTCCTACTGAATATTTTGAACAGCTTTCCTAGCAACTAGAGCAGGCTTGGTCAATTAAGTCTTCTGAAGCACCACATTGCTAAATGTTACTGATATAGTGCGCTGCTGATCACCGTCCTGGGGGTGGGGTATATGGGGAGGGGGTCTCCCCCTCCCCTTTACCCACCGAGCTCCTACTGAATATTCTGAACAGTGCATTGACCAAAAGCAGTCCACTGGGCAAGTTAATGGGTTTAGCCCCATGGCTGCTGCATTACATTTACTAGCCCAGTGAATTGCTTGTTATCACTGAGCTGTTCAGAATATTCAGGAGGAGCGCACTGGGTGGGGAAGTAATCTGCCGACAGCAAGGGACTGGATAAAGCTATGCTCAATTACCCATTTATTTTCAATTGTTCTAAAATTTTTATCGCTTTCCAGCAAGAACTTTACTCATATTGTAATCGACCGAGAAGAACAACTCTGGAGGTTTTACAAGATTTTCCTCACGTCAGCTCCACAATTCCGATAGAGTATTTATTTGATCTCATTCCAGCAATACAACCTAGGGCTTTCTCTATTGCATCATCACCTCAGGTTAGAAATTCAAAAAAGAGAGGTAGTATGGTATTTTGTGTATTCAATGTTTAGTTAGTTAGATGGAGTTTTACAGCCCAGTTTCCAACCTATTGGTTCAATTCAAGCCTGCCACAGCCTTTTTTTCCAGTTGTGGCTCACTGGCTTGTTTTCCCTACTCCATTGCCCCTTTGTGTAGCATCATGCACAACGGCAGTAGGTTCCATTTTTGTGTATTCTGTAAAGCATTGTGTGCACATGTGTGTGATGTTTTGTGTGTGTGTGTGTGCATATCCTTAAAAGAATAGTCCAGAGCCAAATTTATTTTTGATATGGTAAAGAGGCACATATGCTAAGCATTTGGTAAAAGTTTCATTCATTTCTCATGTTTTGTGCTTGCAGCAGTTGAATGTAGTAAATTTCATGCATAGAATGAACTTGAAGCAAGCAAGGGTGATGTCATTGATTCACATTGTTAGCAAATGTTTTGCTTTTATTTATAATTTTATTTACAATTTTAGTCAACTTAACTCTGATAAATTGATACCATAGGTGCATCCTGAGCAATGGAATTTTAAAAATTATATATGCCTTTCAGGAAGATAGCATCTGTATTCAATTCAAGATCAAACTAATAGGATGAAAAATAAAGTAAAACAAAACATTTTTCAATAATGTGAATCCATGACATCACACCTGCTTGCTTCAAGTTTTTTTTTTTACTGAAAATGTTTCAACTTCAATTGCTAATATCTCAAGAAACGGACATGGGAAATAAATGAACGTTTACCGGAATGCTTAGAATATGTTCCTCTTTAAAATATCAAACATAAATTTAACTCTTGACTATTCTTTTAAGGAGCTGTTCTTGGCTGGGGAAGTGAACTGAATACTGATTTGAATCATTTGAACCATCATTTTGTGGAGGTCTAAGGGGAAGGCATGCAACATATGGGCAAATTTAATGGAAATCACAGTATATTTTGCCATTTATGCAGAGACAACCATGAAAGGGTTTTCTTTCTTGAATGTTGGACTTAAATAATCAGTGGTTGTGGCATAACATAATCTGTGTTATTTCAAAATTTGTTGAATTATTCCAAAATTTATTTAGTGAGTCTGATAGCACTTATTCAAGGCTAAATCTGATGTTTTACTTCATTGTTCTCATGTTAGAATGCATTCAACAGGATTGGCACATTCCCAGGGCACACTTTTAGCCATCAATATATTGCATATGTATAATTCTCACCATCGTCGCAGTGTACAGTATTGTCATTTTTCATTTTGAAATAATTGCAAAAGATAATGGTTTCAGTACATACCATTTGATACACACTAGGATGACTTTAATAGAGCAAAGGTTACCAAACCTTAACATATTCATTCATTAGTGAAAAATCATCCTTTCTATTGGTCCATTACAGTCAGGTGACCAGACATTATCCTGGAAAAAACTCATAGTAATGGATAGATGCTTTCATCTTGGGCTATTCCACTTTATATGAGTTTTGCTATGTGGTTACTTACAAAGGAATCACTGTCTCTTTTTCTGTCCTCTAAAATTAAATGAGGATTAGCAACTACTCTGGACCTGTGCTAGGCTGTGCAGTAAACCAGTATAATTAATGCAGCAGTCCAGGGGTAAATGCTATCTCTGGATGCAATTTGTGCTTCAGGTTTGTGCTTTGCTTACATTCATGCTGTGTTGTTGCAGATACTCAAATATCTGTGGATTTACACCTCAAACCAAAAAAAACCCCACAAACTAAGATAAAAAATTCCTCACACGCCAACACTGCATGATTTGTTCAAACAAATGCATCTGTTGCAAGGCCAATGGTATGTCCAAGTTAGTAGATTACTGACCAGGCAGGATTATCTGACAAATAGATTACACTTCATTAAAGAGAAACAGGAGATAATCTCTTAAGCCAGTACACATCATGTGATCTTCCAACTGTGCATTATCTTGTGCTAAGACCTGTAATACCTGTTCTGGCATGTTTAACCTCAAATTACCCTGTGTAATAGCTTAATGAGAAAAGTCTATTCTTAGGAGCTTAAGGTTGCATCTTGTACATATTTTGAGTTACCTCTCTATGTTACAAAAGTGGTACTGAGCAGGTGTAAATTGTTTACACAGGTAAGAAATAGACCAACAAAATTTCTTGAAGAATTTAAATTTTTTAAATGTGACTATTTATTTGTTCAAATAGAAGCATCCTGGAGAAATACACATTTTGATGGCTGTTGTTGAGTACCAGACAAAACTAGTTAAACCTCGTAGAGGACTTTGCTCCAATTGGTTGGCTAATTCCCAGCAAAATGGTGAGTATTCCTTCTGGACAAACTTATTGCAGTGTTTTGCTCAAATTGTTGACAAACATAAGTATAAAGCTGCATTGGAAATGTAAAAGAGTTAAGCATAATCCTGGCAAGCATCTTATCATAAGGAGTATTTGCTTGACTCAGGGGTTGTATGCATCTACCTCTTGTTAGCAAAGGAAAATTTTTCAATAATTTTCACAAAAATGATTTAATACAGATTGGACTGAATAATACCTACCTTGCCTGACACTTGAAGCTAAAGACCTGCACCATTTTCTTATCTTCCAGTAGGAAGTGGCATAGCCAAGATTTTGGAGCTCATAAACTCTTCCTGGAAGGACACACTTTAAAGGGCTAATATACATTCCAAATTTTTTCTGGGATGGGGACGCCCCCTAGCTATTTACTATTTTATGGTGATTCCGTGTCCAGCATGGAGTTTGTCTAGGGTAGATATCATACGTGGGCAGGAATACATTGGGATGTTGTACTCAATGACATCAATAGTGCACTTATTGGCCTGGTTTATCCCCTCAGGCAGTGTGACTCATCCATGTTTAGACTTGAAATATGATCTGTGTCACTGGACACGAAGATTACCCTATTTACCTGCTATCTTTCTGTTTGGCAAATTTGAAAATGGATACCTGGAAAGTTTTAGGAATGGTTAGCAGATGTCTCTTAAAATGGTAAAAATTATTCTCTATAATGGTAAATGCCCAAAATTCCATGGCACTAATTGTATTTGGGTTGTGCGTGAAACATATTATATGGAACTAGTTTTAGCTGACCAGCCAATCACAACACGCAAAATGGTCAGAACAAATTTTAGTGGTAGTCTTACAATGGTCGTCTCTGTGGATTTTGTTTTATGATCACAAGCACTGCCTCCATCTTGGTATTGCTGCTTGCTGCAGTTTTAATAGTCCTTTGAGAAACCCAAATATTTTGATTAATAGCTTTTAATAACATTTTGTTTCATGCATAAAGTAACAAACAGTTTGTGTCATGTGTAACATAACAAACAATTGGTTAATTAGGGAGAAAAGCTTTTTCTAGTCCCTGGCAGTCAGCAGATTATTACTGTACCCAGTGCCCTCCTTCTGAATATTCTGAACAGTCTAGTGACCAAATGCAGTCCACTGGGCAAGTGAATGAGGCAGGCATGTGGAGAGACTAACTGGGCAGAGTAGTAATCTGTCGACTGCCTGGGAGTAGAAACAGCTATGCTTCCTTAAGGTGATCTTGACATGTATCTTAGAGAGAGGATTGAAAGCTTCTTTTCAAGTGTTAGCATGATCAATTTACTTAACCAATTTTTCAATGATTAGGTTACGATACATAACAGCTCATGGCCTACTTTTTGATTGGGTAATGTACAAACTATTTTTTGACTTTTTAACTGGCATTTATTTTGTTACTTTTTCCACAGATGTACAGCATGTCCCTCTATGGACAAAGAAAGGAACAATTACGTTTCCTACAGATCCCACAGTTCCTGTCATCATGGTTGGACCAGGGACCGGGGTTGCACCTTTTAGGAGTTTCATACATGATAGGTCATGTCAGAAGGTTAAAGGTGATGTAAATTTACTAAACACTAAACAGCGTTACATCATATGTTAGAAAGTTAAATGAATTTTGTGAAATTTTTTGGTGTTGCACCAGTAACAGTGATATTGGAACTTGCCTAGACATACGTCCTATGCTACAACCTCAGAGGGCCTGGGCTTGGCCATGACCCCTGGACCCGTCTGCCAAAGCAAAATATGCATATACTTAGACTTAAGTTTTCACCCACAGGTGTACTAACTTCTAAAACCCCAGAGCACCTGTGACCTTAGCCTCCCAGAGCCCCACAGTACTGGGGCTTTTCCCCTAGACCCCACCAAGGACTTTTGGACCTTACCTGCTAGAACTCATGCTTGGCACACAGGTATTGCCCCACACATTTTCCTTTTTCCTCAAACACCCCCCTCCCCCTCCCTTAAGGTATTTGAGATCTTCGTGCCACCACTGATAGGTTGTCTGGACTTTCTTTTCTCTAAACACAAATATTGCAGCTGTGTTTGATCACTTCATGTCTCTTAAAAGGTCAATAAACTTGAAGTAAGCTTAAACCATCACCTTGCAACTTCCAAAAATTAAGGGTGGCATTGGAAATGTTTGTCGACTGTAGAACACTACATGTGTAGCATTGTGACATCTCGCATGTCAATGGCAAGTTTTCTATGCTAATGTAGCAAAAACTGGGGGTTTTTGTGGATTGAGGGACTTTACAACGACAATTTTTTTAGCCTTGGAGCCTTTTGAAATTTTGAAGAATTGAGTTATATTTTGGACCTTAGCCAGTATTTGGTATTGTTCAATGTACCATCTGTCACAAGTTAATTTTAAATTTAAAAATTGCATGATTGTTAGAGCATTGACATGTTAGAAAGGACACAAAAGTGGTAGTTATTATTTGAAAAACTACAAATGAAAATTACAGCCAGCCATGTTCTTGTGGTCTGAACTCCTCAACAGACCTCAAAAGTCCTCAGCGACCCTGAATACCAGTAGCATCTAACGTCCCTCACCCAGACCTCCACCCTGATGAAAGATCATAGGGCTACTGACTTCCCCACCCAATTTAACCCACCCATGGCTTGATCAGGTACGAGAAATATGCTGATCAGGGCGGGCATCTACGCACACCCTTTTACCTTGGAAGAACTTCCATGCTTTTACTCTGAAAATACATGAATATTCAAAGGCAATTTAGTACAAAGTAAAACGCTGTCAACAGCAGGAAAATAATGTGTAGCAAAGGGGTTAATATGTAAGGAGGATTGTTATGTATTGTCTTGTGAAAGAGGATTTCTCTGCTTATGTGAGAGATTCTTGTAAACAAATTTTTATTTCAGGTGTGTGTTTGGTAAACCCATGCTATCATCTCAACTTGTGATATTTTTATTTTTTTTATTTTTTCTCTCATTTTCTTGGGAGCAACCTACTTGACAACACCTCTGGATTTTTCTATAGAGGGCTTCCCTTCACAATATCTTGATATTTATGTAATGTTCTATCCATATATCTGTATACTGTAAGATTGTATTTTATTTAAATATTTTGAAAATCCATATAAATGAAATGAAAATGAAATGTCACATATTAAGGCAGTACCATATGTCCTAATTAGGCTATAGTCTGACTTGACTTTCCTCTTCGTGCCGAGTGGCACATAAGGCCTTCACGCTCTTTCTCCAAGAAACTCCATGTCAATGCAGTCATACAGTAGCTTTCCTTATCTTTTCTCAATATGTGACCCAACCAATTCCATCTTCTTCTTTTCACTTCTAGGCTGATCTGCATAATGTGTCCTAATTAGGCTATAGTAGACAAAGTTATTTACAGGCCTCTTCACTTCATCAAGGTAATAGGCCACCTGCATCTATGGATGTAATTAAGGGAGATTAATTCCCAAATCCTTCATCCTTGTATATTCAGAAGTTAATTGAAGTTGAGTCCTGAAGTACATTTATGAAGACTTTCAGAATAATAGTCATATTTTATTTTTTTATTTTATTTTATTTATTCAAAGTATATCATTTGCTCCATATACTGAGTCACTCAACAGCAATCAGCCAAAATTTAATATTCTGAATAATTGGGAGGGGGGGGGGGGGGGGGGTGGTATGGGTTTGAAGAGAGAGAAGACTTCCCAACCTTTATCAATGACAGTTGTGCTGATACATATGCTGTTAACATTTGTCTTGTTTCAGGTAACATACTCTTCTTTGGTTGTCGTACCCAATCCAAAGACTATTTCTGTGAGAAAGAATGGATAGATTTAGCTGATCAAGGCTTGCTCCAAGTATTTTCTGCATTCTCTCGTGACCAGGTGAGCTATTTAAGAGGGTCTTCTTTCAAAATAATGATTTTAGAAGAAAATCAAAGAAGTTGAAAAAATGAACTTAACATTTTGACTCAGGGGAGATGAAACCTGGCAAACATGCACATCATTGTGATCTGTGAATATCGCTGAAGATGCTGGGAGAGGATATCCTAAAATGAAAATGCAGTGGGCTCATTTGAATAAGAATGCCCTGTGCCTTTGTTACTTATTCATGAATGTGTAACCATGAGAGATTATTTTGTTCTTGAATGTTTTGTTTGTTTGCTTGTTTCACTTGATCCTCACATGTGAGAACTCGGCAACGCCGCAATGAAGGGGTACTAACGCCAAACTGGCAATGCCAGTCTCCTGAGACAAACTCACAGTTTAACGTCTATGATTAAGGAAAAGCAGGTAAACTACAACCCAGAAAACTAGACGACAATTTTAATGTCAGAGCTGGGACTTGAACTCAAGACTTCATAACTGGAAGATGCAGATCATTACCACTTTACCACTTGCTCCATAAACACTCCATCCAAAGTGCTACCTTTCATATTAAATATTTTTTTGTCAGATACACTATCAAAGGTATTAGTCAAGGGAATTCATGGAAATTTGTGAAATTAGGCAGGGCTCGGTTTTTGTGGTCATCTGGTTGTCTGGGATAACTAAAATTCCATACTGAGAACCAAAAGGTAAAAGTTGGTTCTCTGATTGTGCAGCCATTTTTTTTCACAGAATGAATCAAAAAGCAGCTTGCTTTTATTTGATTGAATAAACCTAGCCTAGCCTAGCCTAGCCTAGCCTAGCCAAGACTAACTGCTTTTGTCTCCAAACATAACATCTTTGTTTTCCTCAAGACCAATTAGCCTATACATGAACACCCTCACTGTTTTGTGCAAAGAAATGTTTTGGACAACCTGATTTCCTTGGGGACAACTAAAGATAGATAGTTACCCAAAGGACAACATAAAATTTCCTGAAAATCAAGACCTGTGTGGGGAATATTTTTAAATTAATTTAAGGTTTCCTTTAAAGGCAGACATTCATTACCCCAAACTGCATTTTTGCCATGGAGTATTTAAATTCTCAATTGATTCTGCCCTTTTATTAATATCAAATATTCAAAAGATGCAAAATAGCTCATACTACTCAGCATGCACAGGGACTGTTTTGTTTGCAGGTCCCCGCATATTCATCAAGATATGACAAATAGCAATAAATTAGGAGTATGTCTGCAGAGGGAAGAGTTTTTGGCAGCTATGAGAGGGGCTATGAGTAAATAGGTTTGGAAAACTAAAATTGTATCTGGTGGGATCATCAGAACTAAATCAAAGCTTTGCCCAAATCAAGCAATTGTATGATAGCAGTGGAAAGTGCAAAAAGGTGGGACAAAATATAAAGTCCACCTAATGAACGTAAACTTAATGAACCACTTTCCTTTAAGGTCCCAAATGTATGAGAAAAGCATAAAGAAAATGTTTGAAGTCCTCGCCCAGCAGAAGTCAAATGCCAGTTCACTAGAGGTCAAATGTCAGGTTATCAGAGGTCATATGCGAGGTCACCAAAGGTCAAGTGCCAGGTCACCAGAGGTCATGTTCCTGATTACCAGAGATTAAATGTCATATGAGATCATGAGGGGTTAAAAATGTCTTTAATATGATACCTTCAAGTTGGAAAGTTGGAAGGATTTCATAATTGGAATGTGGATGCAGTACAGTTAACAAAAGATCCTGAAACGTTTTCTTGGAGGTCAGAATGAGGTCATTTGGGGTCCCTAGGCATCAGAAGGTAGAATTTCCCAAGACTTTACAAGATTATCATCTGAGGTCACCAGAGGAAAATTGTCCTTTCAGTGAAGAATCACTTAGCCTTTTGGGGTATTAGTAAAGGTCTTGTTAAGGTGATATTTTTGAAGGTTTTTGTGTCCTTTGCTTGTGAATCTGGTTTTACATTTATGCAAATCTTCTTTTATGATATTGCCGTTGAATATTTAATTGAAGGTAAATATGTACACATATCAGCTGTTTGTGAAACATTGTGTATGGCTCTGCTATATCTGTATATTAACAATTCATCATTAAGGAAAGCTAAATTAACCATATGAATTTTCATTTCAAAAGCCCACTCACTTGAAAAGAGCATAAATTCATTCAGTAATGCCTATTTGCCATTGATATTGTTTTCTAGTTTCTTCAACCAGAACATCTACTTGTCTGCCCCTTCCCCATCCATTCATCCCTTGCCCACAGGTACACCTGTTTTTAATTTCAGCAAGGCCTTGTCCTTATGACATGGTTGCCTTCACATCCATTGTCTTTCTCTGAACCAACAATAGCTGTGTTGCAATTTTTTTGTTTTGTCTAATTTCCCTTCTTTTTTCATTCCAAAATACTTCAAAGAATGACTTGAAATTGTGTCAGGCGGTGACAGAGAATGAAAGTAAATTCCCCCAGGTATTTTTTTTCTGGAATTTCTTCACTGCTACTAAAGAAATAAAACAAGAGTAGCCAAAAGTCAAAGTTGTTTTGAAGCTTAGGGACTAATTAAAATTTGTAATTACCTTGCTTCATGACTAAGCCAGTCTGAAGATTGAAACCCAGAGGACTTGATCAGAAAGATTAATTCAAACTCCACCAGTCTTGACACTAAGGTATCTTTTTGTGTAGGTTTCTTCTCCTTTATTTTTTTTTTTGAAAGATTTGAAGACTCAAAAATAAGGTAAAAAAATAATGTGTCCCTCCAAATTTTAGGATGCCCCACCATAAAGTAATATTAGAATATCTTAACGTTTCCCCCAAAATCATGCAGAGTCACAGTCTAGTTGTATGGTACAGCCAGTACAGTAGGGAGTTACATATGTGCATTTTAATAGAATGTTGATGTGGGGAACTTTTCTCCTAAGGATTAAGTTCTAACATGCAGTAGGTTAGGTTAGGCTAGGTTAGGTTAGATGGAGTTTTATGACCCAGTTTCCATAAACCAATTGGTTCAAGTCAAGCTGGCCACAGCCTTTTTTCCAGTTGTGGCTCACTGGCTTGTTTTCCCTACACCATTGATTATGCTGAGCACCAAGCACAATGACAGTAGGTTCCATTTTTTAAGTCTTCGGTAGGACCCTGCCAGGACTCAAACTCCTGACCTCCCAACTGCAAGTCTGATGCTCTAACCACTTGACCATGCAGTTGGTAGGTTAACATGAAATATACTGACATAAAGTGTGTATGCATGTACAGGTACAGGGGTAACTGGTCATTCCAAGGACAACTGGGAAATAAATTCTGGTTGTCCAAAGCAAAATCACTTGCCTGGAGCAATTGGACAATGGCTAATTTTGAGCCCTAAGGATGGCCAGGTCAGTTAACTTTGCACAGGGTTAAGTGGATGAGGGGTTTGCTTCCTTCAGTAGGTATTTTTCACCCGCCGAACAGATTCAGTGCCAATGCTCCTTGAATTTTGAGGCATGAGAATGCAATTACACACCATCACACACCTCAAATACCTAGGAGAAGTGTGATTTTTTTTTGAACACCTAGATGAAGATTTTGACCTGATTTAAATCTATGAAAGTTTAAAGACATTCAGTTGTCATCCCAAACTGCGATTTTCCTAGTATTCCAAGGAAATTTTCAATTGGTGCAGCTGTTTGATTGACAGCAAGTTAAAAAAAATGCAGAGATCTGTAGGTCATATTACATGGCATGTAGGTGTACTAGGGGTGTTTTTATTACACATTAGGGTCATGCTAACTCACCCTGAAGCAATAAACTGAGATTGTTTCTGGATGACAATGGGTTTGAGACAGTTGTGGGATGGACTTAAGTAAGAAGGTTATGAGAATCGGTAGTGTTTGGAGTGAGATGAATAGGCCTTTAATGAAGCCAAATACCTACCACACTCCAAGTTTTTCTGAGAAGTGTGATTTGTAGCATACCTGGAGAATGTAAATCTCAAGACCTGCAATGAGGAATACATATGGCAGTGTCTTTGTCAAAGAGCATTTCAAAATGGTTGCTGGGCGAGGGGGTCGGACAGGCAATCCAGTGCCCCCAACAGGAATAAAGATCTTGGACACCTATAGAATAAACCAGAGGAGTAGAAGTAGAGGCATGAAGCTCCACAAATCCAAATGGAACCATATGGGTGGATAACACACAGACTTCCTATACACATGGACAGAGCACGTAACACATGTCCTTTCCGTAGATTGGGACTCAATAGGAGCTCCAAGATGGCCGCTTTGAAGCTACAATTTGTATGATTTGACGATGGATCTGTAATATTTTAAACAAAAGTTTAATTTGAATGAGGACTAATATCATATTCCTGCAATATGTATGGCGATTTTGACCTTACATTGTATGTTTTGAAAATATTTCAACTTTCTTGCAAAATCTGTTGATTTGGAATACTTGAGCAAGTCCAAACTTTTACACACAAAACCGTAGCAGACGGCCATCTTGCTAATCAAACGTAGGTAGCAACAGTTTAATGTGCAGTATACTCTGCTCATGTATAGGAAGTCTGTGGTGGATAAACATTACTCTCTCTTGTAACAGTGTGTTGGGTGAAAGACCATGCATAGGGCATATTGTACATGTACCACAGTCCACTAACTGTGTTTATACCATGGACTTACTATGTATGGACAGAGAATCCTTTGACTAAACGGTCGCCAAAAGAAAGACATGCCCAGATGGCGGCTGTGAGGCTTTAATATGCTTCATTTGATGATGACTCTGTAACATATCAAACAAAATTTAGACTTGAATGGGAATAAATGTCATAATCCTTCAATCTATTCAGTGATTTTGACCTTGCCTTGCATTATTTTAAAAGAATATTCAGGTTTCTTGCAAAATCAGTCGACTAGAGCAAGTCCAAAATTTCACACACAAAACCACAGCAGGCAGCCATCTTGCTTTGCCTATACTCACACATACGGGAGGGACAATTTACGCATAGGTTATTAGTGCAGTATGCTGTGTACATGTATATAGGAAGTCTGTTTATACCCATTATGAAGCACATATGTAGTTGGTATTCTGAAGTTATCTCTTTAAAGCATGAAAAGAAACAGCCACACTCTCTGTTCCATGTGTTCACTAAGTTTTTATACTTTAATAATGTACATGACCCCTGACCTGTTGTATACCAGAGAGGTGTAGTCCTGACTTGTGAAGGACCACACTCGACAATTTAGTATAGACTTAACAGAAGGGAAACAAGGATTTGAGAAAATTCCTTTTAAGGTTTTGTTCTGACTGTAGTATGTACATAGTGACTCATGTAAAAGGTCTGGTAGAAGTTGTTCCATTAAAAAAAATTAGGCAAAGAAAACCAGAATTATGCAATATTCAACAACTAAGATATGTCAGTGTTATGCCTAAGTCACCCTGCAGCGATATGGGGTCCGATTTGTATCAATTTTTTTAATTTAGATTAAGATGACCGAAAAGTGAAAAAATTTGTAAACTTTGAAACTGATATTATTCAGGTGTTACTCAGTTAAGGTAAAGGTTCAAACATTACCAATGCCTTTGCATATTAGTATATGCTACCTCACCCACTTCCTTAAAAAGTCCCCTCCCCCTACTTCATTGGCTTTCCTGACTACAGGCCTACTTACCTGTTTTGACTTCATCTTAAAGCCTACAAGGGCAAGAACAGTCACCTCAACTTGAAGCAGTGTAGTAGACTGTTCTGTTTCATGATTGGCTGTTGACTGTCATGGGACAACAATTTTTTTTCTTCAAATATGAAATTTACCAGAAGTAAATGCTTGTTTTACATTGAATATGCAATATTGAAGTAAAATATGATGAAAGATACTTAAGATACTTTGAAGAGAATTAAGAGGAAAATTTTGATATTAAGCTGTTGCTTCAAAATAATTTTGGAGCAACTGCTTTTGACTGTTGAAGCAGAGGAAGAAAATGATCAAATTTTCAACAGATTTCCTTTTGTTCCTTGGTTGAGGTAAAAGATTCATTTGGTTTGTAAAATGATGTGCTAGTTTTACTTTATTCTCTTTCGGCTTTGTATCTGTAGGAGGAGAAATGCTACGTCCAACATGAGCTTCAGAAACAGAAAGAGATTGTGTGGAAGTTAATCAGTGACCAGGGAGCTTGGTTCTTTGTTGCAGGGTAAGGTGTACTTTTTATTTGCTGTGTTCAGGGTACCCTGCATGGCTGACCTTGTGATCCCTGTCTTAACATCAGTGAGATGCTTATAAAATAGTCGATATTTCATCTCAGTTGGTTAATATCCACTCATTCTGAAGGTGTTTTATAAAATTCATAGTTCTCTTCTTAGTGGTGTTAAAACAACTGAGCATTTAATAATTATGACACTGTTTTGTGGACTCTTATTGAAAAAACACAAAGAATCTTCCCTCTGTTGTAAAGAACTCATCTTTCATGGAACAATTTAAAACTAACTTGAAAATGCATTTGTTTACTAGGGATGCACCGGATATCCGGTCCGGCCGGATTATCCGGCCGGATAGTGAAAAAATATCCGGTTCAGGTTCCGGCCGGATTTTAAAAAAAATCCGGCTGGAACCGGATTTTTCTGTAAACTTGGGTAGCATTATGTACATGAGTTAAAACAAACATGAAAACAGCAGTAACTGCCTCAGAATTAATTTTAAGTTCATAAATGAAAGGTTATCAGTGCATGTTACAGTATATAACATTTGAACACCTTTATTTAACCCTTAAAAGTGACTGAACCAAACAGGCAACAAAGTTATAAAAGTAACTGCAAATATGACTTCAAATTTCTTCAACTGTGTGAAATAAACTGAATGAATGAAAAGAACTTTCATGCAATTTAAATAAGTCTACTGCAGTGCACAGTAGTACTGTACAAAATGGATAATCCATATTACAGTTGTACCTGAGTCACATCATTCGAGGCAGTGTTTAGTTTAATTGCATTGGGTTGTCTACAAATACACACTTTAACACTTCACTTTATTTTACTTTTTAACACTAACTTGCCCATTAAAGTTGTGTAGTACAAGCAGAAAATGTGTTTTATCTTGAATTTCAGAAGACAGTACTCATTGCAAATTAAAGTTGCCTATGGAGTCAATAGTAATGTTTTCTGTCCCTAATAATTAATAACACAAGTATACACAATATGATGAGTGTTCCACTGATCATCTGTTAAGTAATCAACATCTAGCTGATTATTCCGTCATTGGTAAAAAATCGGCATTGGTAAAATTCTGCCATTCAACGGATCATTGCCACGGATTATTTGCAAACTGGAAAAAAGGGGCTAAATATACTTGAAAAAGGGCTCTTAGTTCGTTAAAATCCCTGTAAATACTCAATCCATTAACTTCCCGCCAAAACGAGATGCATTGATAATCACAAACGTATAAATTTAACCCCTGCCATGGGAATGATTGTTTGATATTTTCCGCTATATCCGGTTTGTTTTACCTGAAATTAGATTTAGAATTGCATTCAAGGTGTATTTCTTGCTGTCTCTCAGAAAGCACTGCGTAAGTTGCTGTACAAACTGTTCTGCACAATACGCATAGAACAGACTGGCTTAGCCAGCTAGCGAAGCCGGGTGAGTCTCATGCTAAATTCACATAGAAATGGCACCACAAATATCTGCCAATGTGGATTATGTGGGGATCTGACTTACGTGCATTTCAGTTGCAGATTCTTTTCAAACAAGACGTAAGTTTTGGAAGAGAACTGCTAAAAATACACAGGGATATTTATATCTGAAAGGAACCATCAGATACATTAATCAGGTGCAATTGTTTTGCTGCCCAGAACTGCTAAGATTATTATGATTGCTCTACATGGGGTCCGTTAAGACGGGAGCTCGAGAGTAGCTACAGTACATTAAAGCAACTACAATCCAGTACAGTAAAAGAATGGAAATGTTCCGACATGATTGGGGGATGAAAACTAGACAGAGCATGATGTTGGCCTTAGAACTAAATTATCAAAGGGCATATGACATCGACTGCAAACAATTCTGTTGTATAAACAGTTGATTTGTATCTTCACTTTTGAATTTAAAATATTACCACTACAAAAATTATCTCCCATTTGTGAAACAAATGGAACTATTCCCAATATTTTCTATCCTAAACTGGTTACGGTATACACGATGTGCACGAAGCAAGGGGCGTGTGCTATAAAGACAAACATGTGATTTCCCTCTTTCTCATAATCGATATCGAGCCGATTGTTTAATTAATTAATCGGTTATTGGGTATTACCAATTATAGCATAATAGGTCGACCACTTAATATGTTATCAAACATATAATACCTAATGTCAGAATGTGTGATATACAGTATATCTGCCAAAAAAGTTATTGATGATAAATGTGCTTAAGTTTTTGGATATCATGGCATGTTTAAATACTAGAAAAGGTGTATAAAACAATGGTGCTGTAAATAGTTAAAAACCTTAACCCTAGAGTCTTTTTACAGTACATATGAGCAGTCCATTCAGTAATCACTATCCAAGGACTCTCTTTGCCAATTATTACTGGTCTACATAATTTGTACAATTTTTTTGAACAAGTGGTGATTTACTGTAGTTCAAAAAGAACAAACTGATATGCAAAACAATTTTCAAGGTTCCCTCAGGAGTTTTCTCTACAAATACTCACTTAAGGAGGGAAAATAGAAAGAGCTCTTACCTGCCCCGCTTTGCAACAGTTGTGCTGTACTTCTGCAGGAACAGTTTTTCATGCCTTTTTTCTATTATATTGCAATTTTTGGTTAAAAAATTAGTTAAATACACTTGTACAGCACTTGAAGACAAATTTATAGACATTTCCCATTAGTCCTTCACAAACATTACGTCACAAAGCAGAACACTCCTATCCCAGAGTTTCTCTGCTTTCCTGAATTTCATTTTATTCATCTGCATTGCAAAAATCCGGTTCCGGCCAGATTTCAAGTTGGTTCCGGCAAAATCCGGTTCCAGCCGGATCCAAAATTTTGGTTCTGGTGCATCCCTATTGTTTACAATATAATATTGACCATTTGGGCAGTTTATTTAGCGCTTTGAGACTCCTTGTGTCCTTAAGGGGCTTAATAAAAACTGTTTTATTATTATAATCATTAACAAGGATTTAAGATTGGGGTATTAGATGATGCTGGTGGTAGCACTAGAAAACATTGCAGAACTGATATTGTAATAAACTGTAGTAGCTATGCCTTGGCAAAATTAGCCGCTAAGACTTTCTGCTTGAGAAGCGAACACTATTTGCTCTCTCTGTTATCATATAATAGAAAGGTTCCCTTAACATTTTTTAAGTGGTTGCAGAGAAAATTTTTTTTAAAGACCTGCAAAAGACGTTTTAAAAAAAAACTATGAATGTGTTATCAAACTAGCCTGCACTGTAGAGTATGTTCTTTGAGATTCAGAGTGTGTTGGAATTGTTATACTTACATTAGGTGTTCAAAATAATCACACTTCTCCCAGATATTTGAGGTGAGTGATTGCACTCTCATGCCTCAAAATTCAAGCATAGGAACTGATTATTATAATTCTTTGTTTTGCTGATATTAAATGATGAACTTGCCATTCTCTTTGGAGCAAATGTCAAAATTATGTGTGTTGTCTTGCAGGAATGCAAAGCAAATGCCAAAAGATGTACAGGACAAGCTCTTGGCCATTGTCAGATCAGAAGGAAACATGGATGAGCAAAAAGCAGAGGATTACCTGAAGGAGATGGAGCGAAAAAGAAGGTTTCAGATGGAGACATGGTCTTAATGGTTGGCAAGTGGGGTTGTAGGTGGTTTGGAAGGCTGAAAGGAAAAAAAAAACAAGAGCTTGTTCAAAATGATGTTTGGTAATAATCAGCCAAAAGAAGATTTGGGGCAAAAGGGTAGTAGTTAGTTAGATTAGATTTAATGACACACCAACATAAATGTGTTATATAGTGTCAGTCAACTCCATAAAAAAGTTCAAAGTTAGAATTATTTCCATGTACGGTTTAAGTTCAAGTTTGGTTTCCCTTTAGTCGCCTCTTATGACAGGCTGAAAATACTGTGGGCATATGCTACAACCCCCAGCCCACAGGGGCGCAAAGGGTACTATTTAATGTATCTCAGGAAGATATGGAATCTGCCTCCCCAATCTTCTCCCATAACCCAGTCTTCACCCATCACCCAATTTACTCATTGTAGTCAATGTACACGAATCAAGTTAAGCATAGCGGTATTATTAAAGTTCTTCAAGGAAATTCCTGTGCTTTGAAGAAGGTACACCTTTTGAGTATGCAATTAACAAGAAGTCTGTCCCTGCAGAAAGCATTGACTAGAATTCATTCCTTGAACTGTGTTAAAACAGATCAAAGTATCCATTCTAAGCCTTATGGCTTTGTATGTAGTCCCTTTTGGACAGACAACCTATTTGGAAATAAGTCCTTGTCAGAACTGTTTCCAGGGTTTTAAAGAAAGGGGGAGGGAGAATATTTTTAGGGGGTGTCATGCAACTTGTTAGTTAGATGCAGTCTTTTGATACACATCATGTACAGACAATTTCACATTGGCCAATGCATCACTATGACTGTCAACCTGGTAGACTTATTGATCTTGTGTATCAGTCTTTCTTCCAGCAGCAGACTTGTAAATTATCCATGTAAACAGCTGCTTCTGTCTCTTCTTGGGACAAATTGACTCATTCTTTATCACTGTACTGTGATTAGGTTTTGCACTTAGGATACTATAACACCACAGTGACACTTCGAGGTAGTGAGGTTTAAAAATTTGACTTTACAGTGAGTCTGTCATGGCATGTTCTTCATGTCTACCATTATATTTTCATTTTTTTGGTTTCGATGATGAGAGAAACCAATGCATTCATGATGGCGTGCGTGTGTATATATGTATGTGTGTGTGCGTGTGCATGTGCGTGTGTGTGTGTGTGTGTTTGTGACACTTTGCTTGTTAACACAATATCTCAAGATAGGAATGTCTGACATTTTTCAAACTTGGTACATAGATGCACCATATTGAGAGGAAGAACCCTATTGTTTTTGGTGGAGGTCAAAGGTCATTTGGGGTCACCAGGGGTCAAAGTCTGAAAACCTTGTGAACGCAATATCTCAAGGTAGGAAACTTAGATAGATTTCATACTTGTCATGTGGATGCGTTATAGTCAGGAGATGGTCCCTATTGTTTCTGGTGGGGTCAAAGGTCATCTGGGGTCACTGGGGGTCAAAGTCTGAAAATCTCGTTAACACAATATCTCAAGATAGGAAGCTTGGGTAGATTTCTTATTTTGTATATGGATGGGTTATGGTCAAGAGATGGTCCCCGTTGATTTTTGCAAAGGTCAAAGGTCATCTGGGGTCACCGGGGGTTCAAAGTCTGAAAATCTTGTTAACACGATATCTCAAGATAGGAAGCTTGGGTAGATTTCTTATTTGGTATGTTGATGCGTCTTGGTCAGGAGATGGTCCCTATTGTTTTTTGCAGAGGTCAAAGGTCATCTGGGGTCACCGGGGGTCAAAGTCTGAAAATCTCATTATAACGATATCTCAAGATGGGAAGCTTGGATAGATTTCATATTTGTATGTTGATGCGTTATGGTCAGCAGATGGTCCCTATTGTTTTTCGCGGAGGTCAAAGGTCGTTGGGTCACTGGGGACTGGTTTGCACAATACCTCAAGATCAGAAGCTTGGATAGATTTCATATTTGGTATACAGATGCGTTATAGTCAGGAAATGGTACCAGTTGTTTTTTTTGGAGGTCAAAGGTCATCTGGGGTCGCCAGGGATCAAAGTCTGAAAATCTGGTTAAACGTGGTATTTCAAGATAGGAAACTTGAATAGATTTTATATTTTTTATGTGGATGGGTTGTAGTTAGGAGATGGTTCCTATTGATTTTGGTGGAGGTCAAAGGTCGTCTGGGGTCACAAGGTGTCAAAGTCTGAAAATATTGTACACAGGATATCTCAAGATAGGAAACTTGGATAGATTTTATATGTGGAATGTTGATGTAGTATAGTCAGGAGATGGTGCCTATTGTTTTTGATGGAGGTCAAAGGTCATCTGGGGTCACCAGGGTCAAAGTCTGAAAATACTGGTAACACGATATCTCAAGATCGGAAACTTGGATAGATTTCATATTTGGTATGTAAATGCGTTATGGTCAGGAGATGGTCCCTATTTTTTTGGCGGAGGTCAAAGGTCATCTGGGGTCACCGGGGTCAAAGTCTGAAAATCTTGGGAGAGCAATATCTCAAGATGTCTATCTATCTATCTTCCTATCTATCTGTCTATCTATCTATCTATTTATCTATCTATGTATTGCTTTTGTTGAGGTCAATAGGGCAAATGGAATAACAAAATTATCTTTTGAACATGCTAGTATAACATTTGAGTGAGAAGATAATGGCGCATGATGGCAAATTTGAAACAGTTCATTTATGTATCATCGAAACCTCAATGCATTTTTGCATTCTGGTTTCTTTCGGTGCAGTCTGAGAAAGTGATGGTACCATAGATGTCCAGTCATCACAAAATGGTTTTAATGTTATCCGCATAAGCACTAGAGTAGGGAAAACAAGCCAGTGAGCCACAACTGGAAAAAAGGCCGTGGTCAGCTTGACTGGAACCAATTGGTTGGAAACTGGGCCGTAAAACTCTATCTAACTAACTAACAAATTAATCGTATCGGCTATTTTGTATTTCTCTGTTTTGCATCCACTCCCACCATGATATTTACTGATACTTTTCAGTGTTTTGAGAAGATTTTATTTTAAGGGAAATGATGATCAATATTTGTTTCACTTTTAAAAATAAAAGGATGAGGTAAATGATACCACCCACCACAGACCTGCCCTAAAACTGTGGTCTTACATACTGTATCCCGAGCCCTAGGTAATTCCATGTTACTGCAAACCTTAGGGACGTCAAAACATGGGTTTCCTTTGGGTCTTTGTTTAAATTTCTGTCCACCTCAGATTGATAAGATAAATAGTATTGAATGGAAAGAGATAATAGTAAGCCTGTGGTAAGAATTGGGTTTGTTAGTTTGTTTGTTTGTTTATTTTCATTCTTTCATTTCATACAATATATATCGTACATAAACATAAATCTTAAAGAGAAGCAAACGTAAAGGATTAAGGTTAGAAAAAAGGGTGGAGTGCTGAATTAAAGGAACTATTGAAATCTTGTAATGCCTCTTGAAAAAATAAATTTATTTTCATCACTGGCTGAGCTCATTTTGCCATTTTTTTTTTGTTACTTGCCTTTTTTTTACTAGACAAATGTATTTCTCTTCATGGGGGTGAGTGCCCAGGGGCAAAGCCCCTGGAAGCTAGCTTTTAGCATGTCTCTGGATGTAGAATTAAGTCTCTGGAGAGGTCTTTTATTGAATTTTTACTATTATTAATTTTTTTACTGTAATCTAACTCACAACTGACCTAAGTGAATAAAGTCACCTTAGACAGATGCATTTCTCTTCATGTGCATTTTTCGTGAAGAAAATTTGATCTTTGAAATCATCTCTGATGATTCTGACCATTGGTGGCACCAGAACGTCAGAATTGGGGGGGGGGGGGCAAAAATCGCCAAGGGCAAAGGATAATGTTCGAGGCAAAAATTTTGGGAGGCAGCATAAATTGGAGTCCAAAGTGCCGGTTTCTAGGGGTGAGGTCCCACGGGCAAAGCCCCTGGAAGCTAGCTTGCTGAAAGCTAGCTTTTAGAATGTCTCTGGATGTAGAATTAAGTCTCTGGAGAGGTCTTTTATTAATTTTTTACTATTAATTATTTTTTTACTGTAATCTAACTCAGAACTGGGTGGGGGGAAATGGGGGAAGTGGGGGTGCAAATCCCCCTCTCAGACCAAATCCCACAATTAAATGTTGCTCTCATTCTTTCAACCTGGTTACTAAACAAAGTGACAAAAACAGTCTCAGTACAGGATGTCAAATAGGGCACCAAAAAACCACTAAAATTGATTTGTAATAAAAATATTGAGGAAACATGAAATAGGACCAGTCAACTAATGCTTTTACAAGTCAGTAACGAGGGTCATGTTTTTTAATAAATTTGGCCTAATGTTCAATGTACCTGCAAGTCCATCTTGAAGATTGGAATAAGACATGTTGACATCTAATCTATAATTGTGTTGACTGCTTCTAGTCACAACATTTATCAGTTTAGCAGAGATGATGGTGATTAACATTAGTACAATTGAGAGCTCAAACAAAGATGTCATCCTTTTTTGGAACTGAGACACCAAGAGTATGGTGTTTTCTAATATAGTACAGGTCATGGCCAGTATGTTTGTAATGGTTGTTAGTTTGGTGCTTAAGAGGGCTTTAGCAGGAGAATAGCTACAGGGGGAGAAGGCAATTGTACCCTCTGGCTCTGAAAAGTGAAAAATTCAGAAATTTGCCATTTGTGACATCAGTCAATGACTGTGTAGTTTTCCTAGCTCTTCTTTCATAAAATTCCAAATTCTCTCAAATACAAGCTCCATTTTTAGCTCATGCCACCGTGCTGGTGTGAGCTATTGTGATCACGCAGCGTCACTCTATCTTTCTGTCTGTCTGTCTGGTCTGTCCACTTGGTTCGAATGCTGTTATTCCTGCATGCTTTCATGGATTTGTTTGAAACTTGGACATAATGCTTTGTGCATAGTGAGCTATCTAGGGTGTTCAGGAATTTTGGTCCCAAGGTTTCATGTGGGCCTAATGTCCCATTTTATGAAATTCAACAAAAATCCCTCTTCTCCTACAGATAATCTTGTACGTTATCGATGGTTTGTCATAATGGTACCCTGGTAGTGGTTCTTTTGGGGTGTTCATGATTTTTGGATCTGAGATCAAGGATGACCTCTATGGTCCATTTTGTGAAATATTACAAAATGCTTAAGCCTGCCTTTAAATTATTGTTAAAAGAGTTGACAGTCTGTAATAAGGATGCTTGGTTAGTGATCTCTTATTGGTACGTTGTAATTTTAGGCCCAATGCCCCATTTGGGCCCTATGCCCTTTTAATGAAAATCTGCAAAAATGCCCCACCTCCTACAAGTTGTCTTGTACAACTTTGATGTTTGTCTGTATTGACATTTCCATCCATTTTGATAAATGAAAGAAATATTACAAAACATTTAAGCCTGCCGTTGAATTGTTGTTGAAAGAATTGACAGTCTGTAATAAGGATGCTTGGATAGTAATCTTTTAATGGTGTGCTGGAATTTTAGGTCTAAGACCCCATTTGGGCCTTTAGCCCTTTTTATGAAAATCTGCAAAATGCTCCACCCCCTACAAGTTGTGTTGTACAACATAAACGCTTGTCTATATTGACACTTGGTTGTTGGTACCTTCATTATGCACAGGAAGTTTGGGTCCAAGGCCCAAAATGTGGCCCTGAGTTCAATTTTGTTAAATGAAAGAGAAATATTACAAAATGTTTAGGCCTGTCTTTAAATTTTTGTTAAAAGAGTTGACAGTGATACCAAAGACTTATAAAAGGAAGTCATGGATATTAGTAATATTTCTACTGTTTATCATTTGTTTGATGTTAATAATTAGTTCAGGCCATTATCAATGATTATTAGGGTGTAATTTTCGGATTACTCACTTCCCTAAGTTTAAATTCTCATTTTAACTCTGGTGGCAGTGGAATAAATTTACACTGAAGATAGCTTGGAACATTTTGGTGACAATCTTTAGGTTGCCTTCAGGGTGAAGGAGTATATTTGTGGTTATATGTCAATTGAGGTCATTTAAACAAGTATAGACAGCCTAGGAACTCTTTGAAGGTATGGGCTTCTGCACCATTGGTGCTCTAGTTGTAATTATTTGTTTCAAAAGTGAAGAATTTCCCCCGCATTCTCCTGCTATTGCTCCTGTTATTTGCCGTTAGCAAAGCAGGGTATAAGCAGAGAGCCACTAATAGCAGCTCCCTGGTATAAGATTGCCGAGAATTTTGCACAGGACTCATGTATTAGCTTATGTGCATGGGCGTCCGCAGGTATGGGCAAGGGGGGCACTTGCCCCCCCCCCCCCGTAAATCAAAAATTTGAAAAAGTTGTAAAATCAAAGCAAAAACCCGAACAAACGTGTTTTCCAAGTTTCTATGCGAAAAATAGGCTTTAGAAATGCCATTTCCAGCGATCTGGGAGACATTTTGGGCTGAAATTTTCGCATGCTTCGTGTCAATTCATGGTGACTTGGAGGTTTGCCCCCTTAGAAAGGTCATCTGGGGTCACCGGGGGTCAAAGTCTGAAAATCTTGTTGGCACGATGTCTCAAGTTAGGAAACTTGGATAGATTTCATATTTGGTATGTGGATGCATTATGGTCAGAAAATGGTCCCTATTGTTTTAGACATAGGTCAAAGGGCATCTGGGGTCACCAGGGTTCAAAGTCTGAAAATCTTGTTAGCACGATATCTCAAAATAGGAAACCTGGATAGATTTCATATTTGGTATGTGGATGCGTTATGATCAGAAGATGGTCCCTATTGTTTTTGACGGAGGTCAAAGGGCATCTGGGGTCACCGGGGTCAAAGGCTGAAAATCTTGTTAGCAGGATATATAAAGATAGAAAACTTGGTTAGATTTCATATTTGGCATGTGTATGCCTTATGGTCAGAAGATGGACCCTATTGTTTTTGACAGAGGTCAAAGGTCATCTGGGGTCACCTGGGGTCAAAGGCTGAAAATCTTGGTAGCACAATATCTAAAGATAGGAAACTTGGATAGATTTCAGATTTGGTATGTGGATGCATTATGGTCAGAAGATGGTCCCTACTGTTTTTGACGGAGGTCAAAGGTCATCTGGGGTCACCAGGGGTCAAAGGCTGGAAATCCGGTTTACGTGATATCTCATGATAGGAAACTTGGATAGATTTCATATGTAGCATGTGGATGTGTTATAGTCAGGAGATGGTCCCTATTGTTTTTGGCAGAGGTCAAGGGTCATCTGGGGGCACGGGGTTCAAAGTCGGAAAATCGGGTTAACACAATATCTCAAGGTATGGAACTCGAATAGATGTCATATTTGGTATGTGTTTTGGGTAAAGTCTGGAGATGGTCCCTACAAAGATGCCGAGTATCCAGATTAAGGTACAGTAATTACCATTCAACCCTCTAATCGGCCATTACAGAAATCCTCCAAAAATTCCCCTTGTCACATGAAAAGGACCTCTGTCATACACTCAACATTGTAAAAAGTTTAAAAGATTTTAACAGATGCATGCTGAAACATAGCCTGCTTGGGGATGTATTTTGCGCAAGTACTTGCACTGTGCTCGTATATTTCGCATTACCTAATAACAAAGGATAGTACACACTTGATACCTGCCAAGGAGACTAGGTGAACTTCAGAGAAAATCTCTCTTAAAACCTTGTGATTGGTTCCATGCACCTATGATTACATATTTTCAGCCAATCACACCTCGGGACACATTCAGTTTCAGTTTGTATTGCTTGCTAGAGGATCCCCAGAATTTCCACAATGGAACATTATAAAAACGTTCACCATATGATTTGTATATGGGTTGAAAAGTAAATAAATTGATGGTATTCTACAGTGACAATTCTTGACTTTGGGAAGAATTGAAAACTCAAAGCGTCTAGCTCCCTAAACTGAGAGGTTTGTGTTGTGTTGTGTTAACACATCTTAATTATTTCTTGATCATGTTAGAATAACATTTGAATGGGAAGATAATGGTTCATGATGGGATTATTTGAAATAGAATATTTGACTATCATCGAAACCTCAATGCAGTTTTGCATTCTGGTTTTTGTATAAATTCCCCTCATGCATTGGCATAGGAGGCAGGTGCAGGAGTACGGACTATTATTGGCGCGGATAGAAAAGAAAATTTTGAAAAATCGGACTCCGCAGAGAGCCGAAAATGGCATTTCCCAGGCATATATGGAGGATCCAAGCAGTCGCTATTTTGATCAGAAAATTGTTCCATTTTGGTGGGAAACTATAAAACGAAATTGAAAACATTCTAATGTAGTTTATTCTATTGCGACTCTTGCTTAAATTCAATGTATGTTGAATTGAAGAAAATGCCTTTGCGACTGCACAAACTCTCGACGTTAAATGATTTTACTTCTATTAATAACACTTTTTGAAAAAAATGCTTCGTTTCGAGGTTTTTTAAGTGAATTTTTAGGCTTATGAGATGACATTCTCACACTGTATCATTATTGTATTGAAAAACAAATTACCCGATTTTCAAAACCGCTGCCCGAATTCGACTCTGGAGGCAGAGTAGAGACAAACTATTGGGCACTGCACCTGAACACCCTCCTGTCTGTCCGTTGAATTAATGCGGCAATCGAAAACGTTCAAGCCCAGAAGACTGCCAGATAGAATGCTAACGTGTATTAAAGGGGAAGTTTAAGCAAAAATTTAATTTTCATATATGAAAGAGGAACCAAATCTACAGAGTATGGTGAAAGTTTCATTCAAATCGGACATGCATATCTTGAGGTATCATTAAATGAAGTCAGTAGATTTATGTTCCAAAGTGAGTTGGAGGGCAGCAGAGCTTATATCACTTCCTCACATTGACAAGGAAGGTTTTGTTTTCCTTTGTTTTATCAGATTGTTGTGTTGACCTTGAAGTTATAGGAATAGGATCTCCCCGTGGGAGCTGGAAAGTTTGTCAAGTTCTCATGCCACTTTGCCACTTATGCAATCACATTTTAATAATAGGGGAGTGTTGAGGAGGAAATTGACTCTAACTTTCACAGAAAACAAAAGACTGTGCACTAATGTGGGGATATGATATCATATGTGCTTGCTTCAAGTTCACTTTTTGTTAAAAATGTAAAAAAATTACGTGTGCATATCTTGTAGACCACACATGGGACCTCAATGCAAATTTCACCGAAATGCTTAGAATAAGTAACCCTCTAACATACCGAATCCTGTTGTGACCTTCAACCCTTCTTTTAAAGCAATGACTCTATTTAATACCCTAGTTCGTTGCATGAGCACTACCTGAGGGGCGGAGTGCCTCTGGTTTTGAATTCCGTTTTTGAGTACAAGTCCTTTCCATTCGGGATATGCATATTCTTGCAAATATGCGAGTACAACCAGTGGCCTACCAACACAGGCTATCGGTGACGTCTTTTATTGGTAACAGAACTAGTGAAACTACCAAAAACAGATCGGGCTGACATTTTGAAAAAAGAGGAAGGGGCGGCTGAATTGTAGATAAAGCATATGATGGATAGTTTAATATGATTCCGAGAAAAGATGTTGTCCTGCCCGAGAAGTTACCTGCAGCTGAGCGCCACCTTCAGTTGGGGTTGGTTAAATTGGCGTATACTGGAGCGTACAGAATATATTTTTTTTAAATAACGCCACCCCAGATAGCTGGAAACGGCATGTCCCATGCTGGGGTTTGGGGGGAACTTTTCATTTAAAGAGTATGAAAATTACTGCGTTTTCTTGTCAAAAGAAACAAATCTTACGTAACCTGGTAGTCACACTCTGACTACAGAAGATTTTTCATTCTGAAAATCACAAATTTCAGTTGAAGGCAAAGGTTTTCTAGGAAGCATGTGTTCCCTCCCCTACCCTCCCTTGGCGACCCCTCTGCAGGCTATCATTTTGCAAAACCGTGAGTATGTGAACTAACTGACAAGAAGTCAGATGCGTTTACTGGTCAAGAAATCCCCGATCCCATCTGTCTAGAGTTTGAGGTTCAGACGCAAAACATAAAGACAAGTTAATCGTCGTGAAGGTATTAAAAACTTTTAAGAGCACAGAAATAGCTCGAAATACTAGAGAATCGAAAATTGCTGCAAGTTCCCAGGAGACCAAATTTTGTTTCCCTTATTTATTGAAGATCCAAAAACATTTAACTTAAAGACTTGTTTCATACTGAAGCGTGCTCTGCATAAAGTCTGTAAATATTTCTGAACTTGACAGCAGCAAGCCACTCCATTGTTTTGGTGGCTTTTGACGGTATTTATGACGCCTTCTCTAGCAAGTCGAGAGCAAAGAAACTATTTGGCTCATCGAAAGACAGGTCGCAACCACCATATCCCATCGAGGTCATTAGCAACTATTTACCGTCCCTAATTGAGCCCATCTGAATAAACCTCCTAGCAAGGAATTCCTGGTGAAGATTTGTAACACGTCGTTAAATGTAATTGTTTGCCAAGGAGTATGGACAGTCGTGTGTTTGTCGCGTGCCACCCATTATCAATAGTTTCCTTGAAATCAAAGGAAAATGTGTCAGTCCAGGCTCTTTGGATTAGTTTGGTAGACTATCCTATTTCATGAATGGCTCTAAAGAATCACGTGACAATCTTTTCCTCTCTCAATTGTGAAATTTACAGGCGGAGTCACTGCTTATATTTCCCAAGCATGCAATATCTGTGTCCTGAAATATCACGAAAGCTATATGGAAGAGGTATGGGATTAAATTGTTGAGAAGTAGCTGATATTTAATTTACAAAAGTCTGGACGACTGTTCTCGTCCTAAAAAAAAAAGTTAAATTTAAATGCGATTTCTTTGATTATGAAAATAAGACCCCTGAGTGAGTGGTTTCACGTTTTGATGTTGTCGTAATAAGCATACTCGATTCTGAAAAATTATGTAAAAAAGAAAACTTGAAACAGATAATCGTATTCTGATATGTCTATAAGCATAACCCATTCTATCATCAACCACTTTATGAATTACGATAAAATCAGCGGCGGTCATATTTTCGGAACATTTTTTAGGAAGGCGTCAAGCGGAATATGGCTTGTGACAAATGATGAACTTAGGTCTGGATAGTACATTTCAGATTCTAAAGCCGTATTCAGAATTTCATAGTTATGAAAAACGTCTAACTTTCCAGAGGCGATCGATTAAGTCTTTCGCATTTTCATTGTAGGCTGTGATATACCTTCTGTCGATAAAGCGGGTAGATGGGTTTTGGAAAAGGACGTTCTGCACATGCGTTATCCAAACGAGCTGGATTGATGAGTTAGACAGTTAGATGGAGTTTCACGTCCCACTTTCCAACCTATTGGTTGAAGTCGAGCCGGCCATGACCTTTTGGTGGCTCACTGGCTTATTTCCGTTACTCCATTGCTTATGCGGAGCATCACGCACAACAGCAGCAGGTTCTATTTTTAGAGTTTGGTATGACTCGACCTGGGGAGAGAACCAGGGCCTTCCGCGTTAGACCAAATGAGCGGTCTCCTGAATTGATGAGAGAACAAGTAAGTTTACTTTGCAAGTCGGATAGAGTAATGAACAGATGGTTTATTGAAGTCATGTATGAATACCTTCTTTAAAATTGCTTAATGCATACTATGTAGTTACTTGATATTCAGAAGTTTGGATACACGCTGATCAAGATCCCTTAATGCTGGGGTATACAGCTCACAATTACTTTCCATTTGAACAACATTTTTGTCTCATAACGCTCATAGTTTGTCCAGAAAAGGGCCACATCTCCGCAGTTGAATGTAACGAATCCAACTTGAAAGGTTCACTTTTGCTACAGTCCACTGTCTTGGGACGGTTCTAATGAAAACTGGGTTGAATATTCAAGAGTCCTTAGATGTAAATTTTTGCAGAATGTAAGCTTATGTTATAAAAGAAAAGTCCACTAGGCAAAACAAGCCTTACACATTGAACAAATAAGGGCTCTTGAGTTGTTTTTTGAAATAGTTCTTTGACCCACCTCCACCTAACTTGTTGTACAGTTAACCCCAAATTTAAGCACTTCTTCTTGTGCAAAGATAGTGATAGATGAAACTTTCACAACATTGTAACCCTTAAATTGAATTGCGCTTCATCTATGTCAACTCTTACCTATCCGACCGTTCGTTCAAATATTGAAGTTCAATAATTTAATAATACGGTAGTTAACGTAGGGTTTGAAAGGCAGTTATTTTTAAGGCGCTAAGTGACGAAGAATGTGGAGTTGTGACAAAGTTCATGATTTACAACTTCGTGTCGACCCACTGCCAACTCAGTAATTTATTTTTATTTTGTATTGTACTTGGAGGAGTACTTTATTCTATCCTGAAAATACTTACATTTATAACAACCATTTGTAATTTTTCTTCTCATGAAGGAAAAACTCAAGTTTCAAACTGATCACATTTGCAGAGTATGTAATCTGATAGATAGCTAATGAAATGAACTCAACGATTTATATCACATTTGGTATCTCAGACAACTCTTGGATAGGAACCCAGCCACCCAACTTTGACCGGGATGTCAGACCGGGAAAAGGAGGGGGAAGCTTCGTCATTAATACGCCACCCCCTGTATCCACGTGGTCACACCACCGATCAAAGTATACCGACCTTTCATGACAACATTACAACCTATACCTGCTAAAGACAAGAATCAGACAATAATTTATCTAAAAGGCCATTCACCGACGTCAGTGCGTTGCGCGTCTCAATTTTGCCACCCAGGCGTCCATTGTGCAACAATTGTAAAGATGCTGTCGTGAGCGCGTATGGGTAACACATCTACTGCGCATGATTGGTTTCATCCAGTATGTTAAAATGAAATGCGATGACGTCACGTGCAAGACCTCGATAGAGAGGTAATGTCCACATAAATACAACGGCTTCGAATTTGACACGCTGAAAGCCAGTAAAACAAAAGGAATGTAAAGCAAAGGGGGCCCCCTTAACTTCCCATAAATAACATTATGTATTTTTTTTAATTATCAATCAATTGAATGAAAATCTCGGTTTTAAAAATATTCCGGTTTCATTTTATTTTAAAGAACAGAATCTTTGTCTGGAATTTTCAGCCTTGAAAACTGAATCGGTTCATCCTTATATCTGTAGATAAAATCGAATGTAACGTAGCGTTTACTATTTCATAAAAGGATAAAACTAGCAGATCCCCTAAATTTGTTTTAAAACAACAGCCTAAATCTCACAATTTGCTTCTAATTTCTCTTCCTAATGTCTTTCATAATATTTTAGGACTTATTAATGGCGTAAATCAAGAAAAACCAAGCAGTTACTCCTAGACTTAAACAAATGAGGGGAAAATACAGTCACATGATTCTCAAGAGCCATTCATTTAACATGACAGTCGGCTACATTAATTCAAGTTGGAATGTCTGCATTTTTCCTTTAATGTACCAAATATAGTCTGGTTCTTTCTGTTTTTACTTTTCCTTTTGTTTATGACATCACTGGATTTTATCCTTTCACAATTGTAGAGAACTTATTATTCTTGAAAAGTTAACCGGTTTCTTTATATGTTTGTAACAAAACTTTTCCAAATTGACTCAGCAGTCGTCTCATTATTTTGTAATTCCTTCTCAGCAAATTCTTCCTGTTTTTTGTGTAGTTTTGTTTTCTCGTGAGATTTCCGTCACTGGGCTTTATTCTTTCACAATTGTCAAGAGCTCACAAGCTTGTCAATTACGAAATAAATAATCCCCTGATTAGTTGGTTTTTCTAAAAAAACTATTGTTTCAAATACTTTATGACTTAACTTTTCATCCAATGAAACGCCTCAGCTATAATGAGTGGCACGTGTGGTGAGTGTGAGTTAAATCCCATGGGTGTTTATGTCTTTTATCAACGACGCCCTCGCAAGGAACCGCTAGGAACAAAGGGTGTTGATACTACGGTGGCGTTAAAGATCCACGTGTGTGGCAATTAACTTCTTGATTTCCTCACTCTTTTTTATAATATTTAGAAGAATATGTGAAACGATAGCAGGCACCAAACTTGTTACCACAAGGGGGAGTTACTGTGTTTGAAAAAGAGTAAGTTAAAACGGATAGAGGGTGAAGATGTGTTCTAAGGAAGTGAGTTCGCATGGGGTTTCTGAAAAAGAATGCGTACACATATATTAGTAGCAGGTACACGTATTGACCTTATCACGCGGAGGGTCAATGTTGCCGGTCATACCAACCGAGGGGAAGTTTAAGCAAAATTGTAATATTCATGTGTGAATTTCTTGAAATGCTAAGAATAAACACCCCTCTAACAAATCGAAACTTGATATGACCTAAAAATCCTAATTTTCTGAACCCAAACAGTTCCAATTCTCCAACCTGCCTACTTAAGCCCCTCCCACAACTGCCTTTTACTTATCCTCATCTATAAAAATCACAGTTTATTGCATCAGGGTGTGTATATACACGGCTCCACTCAGTGTGTAAACAGACCTCAGTACAGTATACGCTGCGTAATATGAGTTGCAGTACCATGCATTTTTTGAACTTGCAGTCAATCAAAGAGCTGTGCCAAGTGAGAATTTCTGTAGACTACTACAAAAATTTTGGTTTGGGGTGAGAGGTGACTGCCTTAAAACCCTTCTTTGAAGGTTGTCTCTAACAACTCCCTGTTCCAACCTTAGAAAAAACGTAGAGAAAGTGATTGAATTTGACAGTTTAAGGAAAGTATACTCTGTTTTCTGGAGAACAACACTGATGCTGACACTCCTTATCCCTGTCGGTTGCGAAGAAATATAGTTGAAATCTTTTCTGTAGATGAAACATGCAGGATGGGATGTTTGTTACGTGAGTAGATGTAGTATAAAATAGCATGAAAGCGATGGCACTTTTAAATTTTTAGGCAAGCTTAAAACATTTCTTCGACAAGAGGCTCCATATTCCCCTGCCCCCTGAAAGTTAATGTCTAGACCAGTGCTTCTCAACCTTTATGATCCACTTTCCCACTTGGGAAAAATTTTCCCACCTTTCACCCCTAATACTATAAAACATCAAATTACTAAAAACTGAAAACTAGATTCGTAGATGATCATTGCCACCGGTAACCATCAATTCATACAACTAGTCTGAGAGCTGATGTTTAGAATATCTCTCTAAACACCAACTATATACAGTTATACACGCTCTATTCTGACTGATGGCTACCGGTCAGATGAAGCTATGAATTTTCAATTCTGAGAATGAAAACTCAATTCATGCAAATTTTCCCCTGTTCACAAAATTCCCCCCTTTGTGTATAATTCACCTCCAGTTCCCCAATTTTCCAAATTTCACTTACGAGCATTTCGAATTCACTCCTGAGGGTGCACTTGGACCCCGGTTGAGAAGCACTGATCTAGACTGACTAGGTGAATGCAATGACGTTTAGAAGAAGTTCATACTTAAAACCTTATGGAATTAAAAACAAAAAGATGACACAGCAGAACGATTCATTAGAAATTAAAACTATGGGTTCACTTTAGATTTTTACATTTAACTATCCATTCCTAATGCTGTTGTGAGGCTTCTCAATCAGAATCCTTTGTGCACTTTCTCGGTATTTTCAATGGCTTTTAATTAAAACAGGAGATTATCCGACTTTTGAAAATACCACACAAGGGTGTTTCGAGGTGGATGAATGCAATCCTTTTAATCGTTGGTCTTAAATAAGTTTTCACCAGATGCTACTTTAATTTGAAACCTGAAAGACGGTTCAGAAAATCAGATTGAATCAGACTGTAAAATAGATATTTGTGGTTTAGGGTTCTTCCATCTGTTTGGACCAAAGATGATTATCACATTGTGTCACGTGATCACCCCCTCTGACAGTTGCCAGCGTTAGCAGTATTAGGCTATCATATTTATATGGTCAGCTGGGTTGCCTTTCATTACGACAAGGAGGGGGATAACTTCCACACTCTAAAAACAAAAGATGGAACTTAATCACTCTCTAATAGAGTGAAAAGTGTAATTTCACTCCATTAGAGTGTTAATCCACTACGAGAATGGCGAGATTCACTCCAAGAAGAGTGAAATTCACTACAGGAAGGGTGAAAATTCACTAAGTTTAAAGAGTTCCTCCAGGGATCACTCCTATTTAACAGTGATTCCTGTAGGCATTCCATCAAGAGTGAAACTTCGCTCTGTTGGAGTTAATTTCACTCTTCTTGGAGTGAATTGCCGCTGTTTTGGCTGTTTGGATTGAACTTTATAACCTTCACTCTTCCCTCGAGTGAAATTTTACTCTTTTTATTTTTAGAATACAGGTGGGGAGGCCACCTGTATTTTTAAGAGCGAATTGTACTGAATATACTATGGCATTCGACATCTTCAAGTATTCCATTGAGTTGGTGGCACACTGCTTAACTGCTCTTTCGGGCAGAATTACATTTTCGGGCAACGAATCATTTGCCAATCTCAAACTGAAATGTTCCCGTAGACCTACAGTGACAGGTTTACAAGAAAATTGAAGACTATTCTTATTAGTATAGTAATGCTCTGACCATAAAGGTTTCCTTTCCGTTTTGAAATTTATTCACATTTTGAGCAAGTCATGACTGCGTTTTTAAAAGGAAATAGTTCGTTTGTTTTACCAAAAAAAAAAAAAAAATTTTTTTTTTTAAATCAATGTTTTTTGTCACATGCAGATTGATGCATTGTTCAAAATAAGACATTATGGTTGACTTTTTTCCAAGAAGTAGGTTTCTCACAGACAGAAATTCAGCCTTTTTTTGCTCAATAATTTTCTCACCCCAGCTTTCAAAAATGCAAATTATGTAACCTTCAATCAGTGGCGTAGCTACAGGGGTGGGGGAGGGGGATGTTGAAACCCTCCATGATCCCAACGTGGAAAAAAATAATTGCAAAAAACACATGATCTCTGTAAAATTTATTACATTCGAGGCATGACATTGCACCTTTTTCATCTGGAGACCTTAAAAAATTGGCAATTATTATTACTGCAATTATTTTTTCTCTCTCTCATTAGAGAGAGAGAAAAATCCATCATTTTATGCTCCACCTACCCCCCCCCCCCCCACCCAAGACAAAATTCAGGCTACGCCACTGCCTTCAGTTACTCTTCGACTGTATGATATTTTGCGGAGATGAAGCATGCTAATATTTATTGCTGCGACTGCATACATAATGACTTTAATTTTTTATTTGTGTGCAATATACACCTTAAGAGGATCTCAGGATTTGCCCACAAAAATACATCTGTTTAGCTTTTTTCCTCTCCTCAGAATGTGTTACATAATCTGGTAATTATAGGCCTACAGGTTACAATAAACATATACAGACACTAGTAAGGTATAGTAAATGTACGTAATGTGGCCAATGTACGTAGACTTCCAAATTTAAAGCCTGAAAAGTATGAAAGTTTTTTCTTTATAACTTCCAAAATGTAAAACAAGTTGACCAGCGAAGCTAGGAAAAGCATATCCTTGAATTCACTTGAAGGGCCAAACCTCTCACCCAAACTACAATTTTGTTTAGACGGTACCTTAATTCTAAATTGGCTCAGCTTCTTGATTGACAACCAATTCAAACAATGCAGAGTACTTAAACTTATATTACACTGCATGAACGGTACTGAGAGTGTTTTGATTATATAAATTGAGGTTTTCTATATTCACAATGTAGCAATAAACTTTATAGATTGTATCTGGATGAGGATGAATTTCAGACAATTGTGGGAGGGGCTTCAGCAGGAAGGTTAGGAGAATTGGTACTGTTTGGGATGAGAGAACTGGGCCTTCAACTAGCATATAAAATGCACCAACCAGTAATGACATTTAAATATGGTGTGATATTTGTCTGCCTCACTTTTATTATTTGTTTCTCTTCATTATTTTCGTTTGTTTTTGTGATAATTATTTTTAAATCACTTTTAACATTTTATTCAATTAGGTCTCAAATAGGTTTTTATTTTTACTTCTTATTTTTAACATTGTATTACCTCGATATTGTATTACTACTTATTCTCTGATGTTGTTTAGCCCCCAGGCTGTGGGCTGGGGTGGTAGAATATGCCAACCCTATGTCCCGTCTGTCGTAAAAGGTGACTAAAGGGAAACCAAACTTGAACTTGAACCATACTTGAAAATAAATTTTGAACTTTGAATTTTTCATTGATTTGACTAACACTATATAACACATTGGTGATGGTGTGTCGTCTCATATAACTAACCAACAAGTCTACATTTTGTTTAATACTATACTTGCCCAACATTTTATTTCTAAAACAGTGCATTTCCTATGAAAGACCAACTTTCCTGCTGTACAGTTTTTACTGCGGTACAGTTTACCCCAGTAAAAGATCAGAAATAAATAGGTATTCTCTATCCAGTCATGCCCGGTGAGCCTTCAAGAGGGTTCTGAACAAACCTAGTCGGTTAGCGGGGTAGGTTTGGACTCGTCCGCCGGAGGGAATTGTCTGGCAGCTGTAGATATGACCACTTCCGTCAAAAAAATTTGTGTAAAATCTAAAGTCCAACGGGTGTTTTCCGAAATGTGTGTGGGGGATGTGTTTCCCTTTCCTACATTTTTGACGCCCATGTTGTCACATATTTTTTTCTTCCGGGGAAGGAGTTAATGAGAGGGTTTCTTCGAAAAAGAGTAACAAGGTCCACCGTAGTCTTTACAACTATCTGTTGTGCTGTTTCAGAACATGAATATTCATATATCAGGTGAAATAAATTACATGCAAAACCTTGCATAAATTAATCGATTCAGTAATTCATAATTGATAGTCAATTGAAACAAGCATAAAGTCCAGAGTAGAGGTTAATGTCCTTAACTTCTGCGCCCATTCCGTTTTTTAAATAACCATTGTAATCGTGTTACTACAACATTCTGTGACCACTCTTCACCTTCATTTCAACATATTCTGATCTAACGGATTTGAGCCAAAGAAAGGACATTCACGAGCCCCGATACCGCTATTTAAGCGACCTCGTGTATAGAGGTTTAAATTAAGGGTCATTTCCTGTTCATAGCATTTTATGCAGCGACTACACTATTCAATCCTTCATAGTGTTGCCGTTTGTTGCTTTGTTAGGTCTCGTCACGGTCCACAATAGCTTATTTCTATTCTGGGCGGGGAACCTTACAAACAAACAATAGGAATACTTAGTAGCTATTGTGCCTGTTGACAGCAAGGTTACAATCAAAAGTTTACCCCACACACAAAGAAAACGGCTGATTGACGTCCAATCAGAAGGAATCGGTAGCAGCCAAACATTGATTCTTTTGGTTCCCCTCTGACTGACAGTCAGTTTTCGAAGAAGTCATAATTCGGACCGTCATGTCCCAGAAAGGCGATAACAATATATCCAAATTGGCAGGGGCTTAGGCGAGGTATCGTCTCCGCAGGTGGACCATAGTGGCCGTTTTCTAGAAGATTAGTTACATACAAAAAGTTTCATCTCGGTGCAGCGACAACGTAGTTCGACTGTCCCTGTCCAATAGAGTCAGTAAGATTAGTTTTCTTAGGTTAACAAAGATTGATATAAAGCTGTAATCTCCCTCTAAATGTGCCTTGAAACACATCATTGGTTAAACTACAACCATAGTGCTGAAGACAATCTTAGTTTTGTCTTTAAGCTATCGATCACAGATCAACGTTAGCACCCCTGCTTGGTCTGGTATGATCCGTTGAGGGTCAATCTATGTTTTTTAAGTCCAAAAGCCCATTGGCTTGACTGAGTTGTTGCAACTCCTTGTGGTTCCATTTTTCTCATACAGACACTCGCATACATACGTGTCAGATCATTTCATGCCAGTGAGTCACAATTGCAAAAAAGGCCGTGGCCGGCTCGACTTAAGCCATTTGGTTAGAAACTGGCCCGTAAAACTCCATCTATCTAACTAACAAAGTAAACATTTTCTTGCGAACTTGTTCATTGTACAGTGCGGTCAAACCAAGCTCTATAAACAATGTATTGAATTGTTTTCGAATTTGAAAATTCGTTGCAATATCTAGGCAAAGTTTTAACTGAAGGCAATTAACTGATCATGTAACCTACAGAGGAGACAAGGAATTTTCATCCAAAGTGAAGTTGAATTGAAAGAGGCAGAAGTCTGCTTCTTTCCTTTAATTTTTCTTGGAAGTCACTAGAGTGAGCTTCTGAAAATGTCCCCCAAAGTTTTGATTGTGGACCTGAAAGTAGTTCACAATTACAATTTCATTTTCAGATGCAGTATGAGCAATTCACGTATCCCTTGCAAATACAACTCTATAAAACATAAAATTTCGTTCCTTACTCCCTCTCAAGATATTTTTCACCGTAACCATGTCCTGTAGGCGGTAGGGTATACAAAACTCACTCCAGCTGACGTCACACGACAACTGTGTTGGTCACTTGCTCACACTTCCAATTCATTCTCGAACCTCGTTTAACATTTTTTTTTAAGAGAAGGAGAACAAACGATTTTTGGTGCTTGCTTGCTTTTATATCCATTCTTGTCCTGATGTACTTGAAGTTAGTACAAAGTACTTTAGAAACAGAAAGATACCGTTATTATTTTTCCAAGGGTTATCTGGAGCTCAGGAATGCGTTCTTTTAGTAGAAACTTTTTAACTTCGCAAAATACTGCTTTAAATAAATTATCGAAATAATTGTAAATGTACAGATAATTGAAATATTGTACAATGCCATTATTGACGTCATGTTTCAATCAACTAATCCGTGACTCTTCGGTTCTCCGGGGTCATTTTCTGATAAGTTAAATGAGACCGAAGAAGCTGTAAATAGTGGTACTGTCGTCACAATTCTTCTAAGGAAGGTTCAAAGGGCCTCGCTAAAAGCATATGGGCAGTAAATAAAAGCTTAATGTGATGTCAAGGGCTGTATGACCTATGTTTAACATGTTTAACTATTCTTTGCATTTAGGTGATCAGTACAGAACACAAAACCTGTAGCACGTGTGCTCACTCTTGATCATTGCCAAAGTTTCCTAGAAATCCAAAACTCTCAAAGAAAACGAGAGACCGAAATCTGTTATTACCAGGATTCAAGAAAATTATGTCTTGTTGAGTCCTTATTTGTTACAGTATATCCTCACCCTTTACCTAATACAAATAGATGATATAATACAACCAAATTTATTTTATTCAGTCCAAAGAGTGGACGAGTTTTACCTCCAGGTCATGGCACTTAAGAATTAAACCCTGTAGATGTTGCAAAGAGCTGCAGTAAATCCCCCCTCCCGGAGATCTGACCAAAGCAATAATCTCCGCCAGATTTTTGGAAAATCTTGGCCAATTTTTGCTGGGAAATATGGGCTTAAATCCCCCAAAACTTGCCCACCACCTCACTGAATGGATATCGCGTATATAAGTAGGTCCCCTTTGCTATACGACAGTTCATAATACTTTCTAACAGTCTAAGCGGAACACTAACATAGGTTGATGGGCGGCTGCAAAGGAAATTGTGGTCCAAGTGAGGCCTACGATGATAGCAAATGTCCCATGATTTCACACCTTAAAATGCTTCTAAACATTCTTAATTGTGAAGTCTCATTTTAAAGAATTGAATGAAAAAAAAAAACAAGTCAAAGATTAATAACAAACATAATATGTGGAGTGGGAAACTTTTCCGGGGGGGGGGGGGGATCGGGAAAATGCTAGTAAACAGTTGGGCAAGAAGGAGTTTATACCTTTGACAATTTTGCACTCACAAGACACTGTGATGCAAGATGCTGCTATTTTTATAGAAGCGCGGATCCAGAGGTATAGTTGCCTCCTGCCTAGCAGGCTGTACGGAACATTCCTTGTTCATTGATATGTGGTTTTGGAAGCTGACAAACCGAGAAAGCAGAGTCCTCTCCGTCGGGTACAGGGATAGGGGCGTTCTGGATTCAGGGTCCCGTTTTAACTTTCTTAAAGCTGCACTTTTTAATTTCGTGTCGTTTTGATTGTCGTTACGATGCAAAAAAAATATAAAGCAGCTTCAAGTTTTAATTCCAATTTTCCTCAGATAATGTTATGTGACACTTTTTTTGATACTCTTAGGAGAATGTTGTCTTAAAGAAGCTACCTGCAGCCTATTTGTGGTAAAATTCTGGATCCTCCGTTTTTTGTTAATTTTTTTTCGTGGAGGGGGGGGGGGGCACGTGTTTCCTCGTGGCACCCAGCTTGGTTACGTGGCTGATAGTTGAAAGAGTGGCACTTGATCTTCATTACATAATTAACCACTTGTGAAAGTAAATTATAAACTTAACATCCCGTGAAATGAACCAAAATTTTGAATTCGAATAAGAATCAGGTCAACCTTAGGGGGAGCTATGATAGGTAAAACTTCGGATCAACTAATCTCTGTATAGGGAATTACACACTGAATATACCTACTGTTTTTGACTGAAACGCCTATGGAGAACCAAATTTATTTTGACGTGACGTTGAAGAGGAACGTATTCTAAGCATTTTGCTAAATTTTTTTTATTCATTTCCTATATTCGGTTCTCGTGATATTAACAATTGAATACGACACTGCTTCCACATAGAATGGACTTGAAACAAAGCGTGGTGTCTTAGATCCGCAATGCTGGTCAATTATGTTTGTTTTCAATTTCAATTTACCCTTAACCCTGAAACATTGATGTCATAAGTGCAATCCAGTTTTGAAAGCTTTATATGACTCTGTGGCAAGCTACAATCCCCTATCAACCCAAGGTCAAAATAACAGAATAAAATAATAAAGAACAGCTAATCTTTGGTAAACAATGCAAATCCCTGACGTCACATCTTTTTCCTTTGAGTAAACTTTTATTGAAAGTATCTCAAATTTATATGGAATATTTCATTGAACCAAACATGGGGGATGAATAAAAACTTCTAAAAATATGTTACTCTTTAACATATCAAACATAAAATTTGCTCTGTACTATTCTTTTCAACCCAGTGATACAGTAATTGTTTAAATGTCATTCGTTGATATCGCATATTGTGTCGCATTCCAGACTTACGGTCTTTTCAATACTTCATACTTAAAAGAGTCAGATTTCCTTCATGCTCCTGAAAATTGGTGGATATAAATTTTCAGTTACATGTCAAAAGCATCAAGGGACAAAACCTGTCAAAATTATATTGAAGTATTTGTCATCAAAGGAATTTTTCTAAAAAACATGATCCACTTACATTTTACATGGTTTTGTCAGGAAAAAACTGAAATATTCCGTACATAAAAGGAAAATTACTTTCCATGGAAGGAAAGTTAATATACTAAGACACTAGATTGAACTAGAAAGTTTTAATTTGATGCAAAAATCTCATCTAATTACATATACACGAATCCGGACAGCAAGTGATGGTCTGATTTCAGTCGGCCATAACTGGGATCCGTCACCTTTAAATCTTTCGAGTTCCTTGCTTACCTCTATCATGGATGGTTGTACACTAATTTGCATCTTTAATTCTCCAAGTTCACTAAATATGAGTGTTTGAAATTCATGTAAACGATAAATAAAGAGATTTTAGGCTGATGGACCCCACTAATGGCGGCCTACAGTCACTAAAAACAAGCGCTAATCGGATTCGTCTATCACCTAAGCTCCATGACAAGCTTGGCGTTAGGAATATTCTTAAGTTCTCGAGAGTATACAATTTAAATATGGGGTTTATTTTAAGAAATGGAGACTGCGAGTGGTTCATTAAAGTTATATAAAGAAAAACGCTGACAATAAAAAAAAATTGAAAAATAAAAAAAAAAATAAAACATGGAACAGTTGGAAATTGAGGTGAAGCTGATACCATTGCTACCAGTGAGTGTTAAAGAAAGATTCAAATTGAGTAATCTTGGGATAACTTGGAAATTCGAGTCCCGTTTAAAATAAAAAGGCTTTTGAGGCTTTGTTTTCACAAACTATATGGCAACTTTAAAATATGTGCATTATTTAAAGTGCACCTCAAGTCTAAACTTTTAAAAGTGTACCGTATATTACAGAACAATAAAGGTGAATAAATTTCAAAATTTTAATATCTCAAAAATGGAACGAGCTTTGACAATGGGAGTTGGATGAATAAAATTCAGTTTGCATTTCTAAAACATTTTTAAAATTCTAGACTTGAAGTACACTTTAAAACGGACCTTTTCAAAGCAACTAAGCCTGTCAAACTGTCGGAAGTTTAAAGGTTGCTCATTAATTCACTCTGGAAATAAGCGTATCATGTTTTTTGTTTTGCCAACAATTTTTTCAAACGGATGGAAACTAAAGAATGGCATCACAATCTTTCTCGGCGCGTGGCAGATACTATTTTATTTTTGCTTTTGCTTTGTTTTCTCTACCCACGACGGGAATTTTAAAGCGGGTCCCGGTCCCTTACTTTAGGCACAGAACCTGTTTTTGAATATGTGCCCAAAGTTTTGCACATGCGTCTTTGCCGATCATCATGACCTTTTCAGTTACCGTTCGCAACATCTGTGCAAAGTTATTTATTCTTGACCGATAATGTGTTTCATTTAGAGTGTCGATTCTACTTTCGTTGCCTTTATCAGTAAATACACCAAAGTTGCCCATGTATCCACTTCCACTTTGCCGTGAACGCATTCCGTTCACTTTTATCAAATTACTAAAAAAGACTGTAACATTTCAGCCAAAGACTATGTTATAAGTCTCATCCCCGATAAGCCATCTTTTGTTTCTTTGGGGGCCCTTCGTAAAAAATACCATCGCAGCTACACCAGATAAGTGACTGAACTGACGCCTGAGTCATGAAATACAGAGGCCCAAGCATGCGTCATCGCCGGGATAAAGTACATAACACGGCGCCTTTATTGATAGTCTGTGTATTAAATCAAGCAGTTAGGGTATCTAATTTTAAGTGTGTGTCAGAAGGGTAAAGACGGTCGGGGTCGTGGGTATCTCCCCAGTCTCCCTCTTTATTTCATCCTTTTGTCTGCGTCTGTAATTAACTCTGCAGTTATAGAATCTCCTCCGAGATGTTGGTATAAGGGTTGGTCTTATCCATGAAATGAACCTTGTTTACATGTAATAAGGCAAAATGTTCACTGTAGCAGACTGACGAAGGTAAAGTAAATGAAGTTTCTGGAACTTCAGTGGTGTTCACCATAATTTGAATTAATTCAAATTATTCGAGAAACCAAATGATAAATTCTGCATGTTGCCTTCCAGATTTCTCGGGTCTATGTTTCCAGCTTTACTCCACGAATCATCCACAGGTCTCGTGTCAGATGATGAAACGTCGGTATTATGGATAACGTCGCCACATCCGATCGGATTACGGATTTTTGTGAGTTTTAGTTAAACTTTTCTCCATCTCTGGTAGGGAATAGGCAAAAATTTGCCAGCTGATATGAATATATAATTGGCATCAAAGGGTGGAGTAGAAAATTAATTATTCCGTGACGTCACATATACACACGCGTCCGATAAAAGCTGTCTCCCGGTGTTACGTCACAAAATAACAAGTAAACAATTCATTGTCGTTGCACGTCTGATACAAATCATATCTTTATTTATATTGTCAACTATTTTCCGTTTTTTCATTTAACCGCCAAATGGTTTCTTTGAATCTATTGTATTTTATGTGGGAAATGTTTTCAACTGTCACGCGGGACTCAAAGGTAGCTAACTCATTGCCTTGTATAGGTTCAAAACACCTGCACTAACTTAACAAAACATCCAATACAATTGCTCGGCCGTCTCGTGATCACCGCTCCCGTTCCTGAAAAACTCACCAGAAAGGAACCAGATATTACAAATTACATTCAAGTCTTACTCCCGGTAAAGCATCTCATCAGACTCTCATATATTAGTTATAGCTATAGTGCGAAACCGCTCTGTTTTCCTAACCTCCAAATCTAGTCACTTATTGATATGAAATTAAGCAGATGAATAGGTCGACTATACCCTTATTGTCATAACCCATGAAATCATTCCTACATTAATTTTAACATGTTTTCCCCCTTCTCTTGCCAATGGTGAAGCTGTTTTTTGACACTCGAGCGTCGGTCCTGCTGCAATACATTCAAACTTGACTATAGCAATGACTGGTGATGCAGCTCTAGGTTCGAGGTCCCCCGTTTTTCACCGTGATCGAGTGACATTTCACGCTGAATTAAATCATCACAAAAGACCCATTTCCTTGGTTTGTGTGTCCTTTGTCTGCCCATCAGACTTGCTAGGAAGTCAAAACACTAAACCCTATCGGTACTGTGTGACGAAAACAAGTTGTTCTCGCCGCTATCGGTGTAAAGATTGGTAAAAAACCCTTAGAATCTCTGGTGTGACTGTATATCGACTTCAAATAACTACTTCACACTTAAAAACATCCGACATCTTCATGCTTGTATTGTTTGGTGGCGGACCCTTGGCGACATCGTTTAAAACGCATCCTTTTTATCGGGAACCTATAGTGTTTTTAGTTGCCTCAACCCTCACTGGGATAGTACAAACCTCAGACGGTAGTAAACACCGAAAACACAAGGCACAGAGGTGAGAAAGTTTTACGTCTTACTTAATTTACGAACACATAAATAGAAAATATGAATTTGCACATAGAAGTTCGTCAATTATATACAAAGCATGTATTGTTACTCTGCAATGTTTATGACTATGTCCTCATTTGCCAACTGGAGATTTATTTAATACTATTTAACGTGGTTCCGAAAAAGTTCCAAAGGTTCTCCTGTTTTTGTATATTAGAAATGATTGGCATCTGTCGTGTGGTATTTACAAGTTAGTTAATATCGAGCTATGCTACGTTTGCGAGTGTATAGAAGTTTGTATAACAACGGCATGCTATCTGATGTTTAAGCATAGCCGACATGACAACAATCGCACTCCTGTATGGGTAATATCTTTATATTCGTCATCATTTCCTTTACGTTTTAAAAAAAATGAACTAATAAAGTGGGTTACTTTTTTCTAGCTGTTTGTGGGGTAAGTAAACTATCGGCATCCCTTCAAAAAAGGCGTAAATTTTATAAAGCTGTACACATGAATTATTCCATGAAACAATCATTCAGCCGTGTTGAGCTCAATTTAGTGTTTGGAGTCTATAGAGCTAAGTGTAGAGGGCTAATCAAAGCATGAGAGCCATATCAGGGGATCCATATTACTGTATTAGGGGCGGAAAAGTTCTTACCTTAAACAAGATATGAGGGGAAAATTTGAGATTTCGCTCCATCTTTCATCTGAATTACGGTACCCAAGGAGGATTTTGTGTCATCTTCAGAGGTTCAACATTTTTCCACCGACTTATCTATACTGTATGTGCCTACCCGTTTCCATTTCGGATGAAATAGTGTGGTTTTAATTTTATATCTTTAGTGTTATTAAAATGAGGTTTTGTGTCTCAGTTTCCAATTGGTTTAAAGTGTACCTCAAGTCAAAAAATTCAAAAATATATATTATACAGTGTGAAAAATCAATTTTAACAGTCCAACTCCCATCTTTCTAGGACATTCTTGAGCCAAGATATAAAATGTTGAAGTTTACTCACTCAAATGAAAATGGTGCATTGTGCAATTGCTTGTGATGTCATTGTTGTACTTTATTTATATTATATAAATATTATTATATTTTTTTATTTTTCTGAAAGTTACTGCACCTTGTACCAAGGTTTGATAGCACTCTTACTCTTATGGGGTGATGTAATTAATGAAGTCCTGTCTGTGAAACAGGAAGTGTTGAAGGTCATAAAAACATTTTTTTTTATATTTTATAGGGAAACACAGCAGGTGAGTTGAACAACAAGAATGTCATAAACTACTGCGCAATTGACCAATTTGTTTTAAGTGAATAAAAAATCAACATTTTATATATCTGCATATGGATGACCTATGAAGATGGAGGTTGCGCTGTTAGTACACATTTTTCATGCTGTTTAATGTATATTTTTGAATTTTTTGACTTGAGGTACACTTTCAGCTATTTTTCCAGTTATAGCTCACTGATGTCCTGTTTTCTCTACTGTCCATTGCTAATGCTAAGCACCAAGTATCATGGTAATGAGTTCAAGTTTTAAAAGTTAGTCGAGTTAATTCAAGCATGATTTTGAATTGTTTTACTCAACACGAATTACGAGTGCCATACGAGTGTACAATTTCAGTCTCCAATTTTGCGAACAACTGAATAAAATATAATCAGTTATTGTTCTCCTGATTTAGTCAGGTTTGTTATAGTTGGGTTTGGGCCGCACCCAGTCCCCTGGCCCACACAGCCATGACTAATTGGCCGTTTCTTCTCACGTTAAAAAGTTCTAAGCTTATTATTGTCATTTAGTTGTTTGTGCTTGTGGCTTTCTACGCAGATTTAATCCCCGATATTTCAGTTCGGCAAAAAATAAACTTTTCAACGAAATTGCGTTTTACATAGACTTAATGATTTTAATTGGTCAAATAATTGACGTCAAAATGCAGAAATAGTCACCAGTGGGACCAATTTGAATGAAACCTTTCACAAAAGGTGTGTATGGTACATATCTTATGACGTCGATTCTCGCTGGCAGAGGTGTATGTTAGAGTTATGACATCATCAACATTTAAAAGAACTGATTTGAGTTTGATATTAAAGTCAATTCTTTCAGAAAAGTTAATACACACAAATGATAAAACATAATAAAACTCAAAGTTACTCCGGAAAACACCTCCCGTCAAGAGGAAGACAAGTTTAAGAAAGGTGGTAGTATGGTCCTCTTTGGACAAAATTTGAGTACGACATTTATGAATAAACTATTCAGCATTGGTAAAGATGAATCTAAATATCATGAAATCATATATTGCAAATTGCAATAGGCTAGTAAGCCACTTAAATGATTTTTTTTACCAAGCACCCACCATTTTTTATCTCATAGCGATACTAAGTGGGCTTTTTTGAGATTCCGATCCAATTTCTATTTTATTAATAGTGTACGGCACATAAGCAACCTTTGACCCAACTGACTAATTTACATACTTGTACTTTGACTCATGGTAATTGTTTGCCATGTCCCTTCTTCAGTTAGATAAACCGAAAGTACGTCTTCTGTCAGTATACTAGTAAATTTTTATTTCTTTTTTTTTATGTCTAAAGGTGTTTACTTGAAAGTTCTTTAACAAGTAAGCAATTTTATATGGAGTCTTCCGGCAGAAACTAGTTTTTTAAATTATTGTCCTATTTTAATTTCATCCTTAAATAAATTTGCTACTCACTTGTACCATTTATAAAATCTGCTACTTGACGCAACTGGATAGAAATTTCCAATGGAAAGGAAAGTGATTATGCACCGAAAACAAAACTTACTCAGAATGGTGCCTCTACCGACTACTTTGACTGGCTAGAGTATTGATAGTCGGTCGACTGGTCTGTGGTCACAAACTAGTCAGTGAATTAGTTGATTGGTAACAAACTAGTCAGTGTATTAGTCCGTGTGATCCGGACTAATCAACTGACTAGTTTTTGATCACTAATCCACAAACTTATTTAAATTCTAGTCAGTCAAATTAGTCAGTAGAGGCACCAACCTGACTAGTTTTTTGTTTTCATGGTGGGAGTTGAAAAGAGGAGATTTCCAGCCACTGTTCTAGATTGGAAGTTCTCCCTGATTAAATGAAACCAGGACTATGCACGGTCACAGATAAACAAGCTTTGTATTCTTAGTAAAACCATGCACGAAAACACCGTTTTGAAAATGAGTAGAAAGTAGTAACACGTGACCAGAATATCAGTCATTAATAAATGATTGATTTATAAACAAAAAGATGTATGATAAAGTAAGAATCAACAGTGATCCAGATTCCTTTAATATTTTAACCAGAATATGGTTGACTAACCCTGTAACTCGATCTTGGTTACGTTTAACGTGGACGTTTGTAAACTGCAGTTCGTAACATTCCTATGGTTCATATCTCATGTTCATTATTGCTATACTATTACTCTTACGGGTGCGTTTCTAACATCGTGAACATCTACAACAAATATTTTTTCAGATTTTTTTACAGTAAGCCTATATTCTTCGATACAATCCTCTTATCACGACTCCTATACCGCAATCTTTCTATTTCACATGAATTTGATTAAATCATACGTTTCAAAAAAGGAAGAATTTTTGTCAATGTCAACTCAATTTTCGATTTCACTGAGGATTCTTGTCGAATCTAGTAATCTAAAATCAAATGCAATTACATCAAGAAAGGAATTTTAAGGTTTTGCCATACTTTACATGAACCGAGTCATACCATGGTCGCCTTTGAGACGGACATATGAATGAAAAACGGGTTCCCGCTGAGCTTGTAACAATAGGGTCTTGCTACTTCCATTTATTTTGTAATGTTATGGTTTTGTTCCTTTGTTCCACTTCACTCTAAATCACGTGGTATTTTCATGTTATTAGTTTACATCCCAGATTAATATTTAAAGGGTGTTATGAGTGCAAGGGGTGGTACAGACGATGCTCATATAGGGTTGAGAGTAGGTACCGGTATATTTCATCTGCAGAGGGGAATATCCCTTTAAATCAGGCCTAAAAAACTTGCAAAACGATATCCGTTTACGTCAACTCTCTGTATCTGCTTTTATCCCCATTTCAGAATTATGTTTCATTGGTTGTACATTAGTCTGACATTTGCAAGTCTTTCAAAATTATGCTAAGTTGTTTGTTATACATTACATACAATATGCTAATGTTGCTTGTGTGAAATTGACCTTGCCTTGTCAAAAGTTCGAAGTCAGAGTATCAGTGGTATTAAAGAACAAAGAAAATTATGAATTTGAAGATATTCTTACAAGAGGTACGAGATACGGAAGGGGATTTACTACTGTAATTCGTTGTTAGCAAACTCAATTTGAACGAAAGACTTTAACAACTTACGAAGGTAAATTGAGTTACCGGTAATTGGTTCTCTTCATGTATTGAAAAAATGGAGAAATTACTTTAATTTATTACTTCTCTCTGTAAGGGGAATAGTCCGTTCACTGTTCTTCGACGGGGCCCAAGTTAAAGTGTTAAAATAGAAATAAACAAAAATCATAAAAGACTTACTACATTAATGTTAAAAACAAACATTACGGCGAACCTTTAAAACATGAAAAACTAAGACTAATAAAACTAATTTAACAATGAAGATACTATGAAAGTAAACGAAAGACAAGGAAGAAAAGATGAATCATAGGAAGTATAAAGAAAAAATTGTTTTAAACATAGAAAACTTTGAAAATAAGTAAAATACAAAAAAATCTTGATTTTTTTTTTCAATTTTGCTAGTAGCCTACGTCATAAATTGGTGATGATACGAATGAAATCATTCTGACAGTTTCGACAATCCCATGCCATGGTGAATTTCAGTGGTACCTTCATATTCCTAAAGACAGTGACCTCAATCACTGGGAATATATCTGAACTCGATCTGAATTGTATAGACAGAAAAAATGTTTACATCAATTTAAATTACAGAACTGCGTTATCAATCGCTCTCTCAATTAAGTGTGTAATGCAATTTAATTAAACGCGAACAGCTACATAAACAACGCACACTGAATTTGCTGCTATAACAGTATAATGCATGCACTGATCTGGTCGGGGAACCCCTTGCGAGTGACCGCTGGTTGACGGCTAAAATATTGGTGTCGGGTTACGAGACAAGGGTGTGATTTCAATAATGTGGTCAGAGCGATTAAGATGCAATAAATACCATTTGAAATGTTGAAGGGAGACATTATGAAGATGGACCAATCCCAACCACGCAGTGGAGAGGAACATGTGTACAGGACAAGTGAAACAATGAAGCTCTTGTGCAGTTGGGCTCGGACTCAGAGTGCTTACGTCACAGCACGAAGCTTTTAAAAGTGTCATGACTTTACCAGCCTGGGGGATGTCTAATAACACTTTCCCTGGTTTAAGGAGTGGGTTTTCTTAGGCCTATTTTAAAGACAAATATTCGTCACTCCATACAAATCCAATTCTCCCAACTTTCACTTACTTTCGGCCCTCCACTTCCCACGCACCTGTCTAAAACTTATCTTTATCAGTGGCGTAGGAAGCAATTTGCAAGTGGGGTGGGGGACCATGTACCTTACCCTACCCCCATGGACCAAAAGGTACATTTTGATGCTATTTTTTCGCTTTTTTACGAGCAAGAGCAATTTCTTGTTTTTTTTTTTTTAACAAAAAATCTGATTTTTTATTAAATGTGAACAATACTGCATTAGGTACGTAATTTGTAAATATGGAGCTTAGATTGCAGAAAAAAGATTAGATTCAGAGTTTCCTGTAAGGAAATTTGAATATGTAGTGAACTATCGAAGTACCTGCGTTACCTATTAGCAGATTAGCATATATCTGAGATAGCATGTCGACTGATGATCGTTGTTGTTACATAATGTTATCAACGGAGTGCAGATTGAGTCTTCTCGACGACATTCAAAAGCTCCCAAAATTTGTTGCCTTTTAAAGACAAAAAATAAAAGCCTGTATTGAAGAAAAATTTAAGCAAACGTAACAGAAGCAGCTCGGAATCTACTGACTACCTTATAAGCGACTACTCACCGCTTAAAGAGTTTTCAGAGTGATTTAGAGCGCGCGAAGCGTGAGGAAAATTTTACCTTTTTAAAACTAATAATTACAAATATGGAGCTTTTATTAGTAAGATTTCGGAATTTTATGGAGGAAAAGTCGGGAAACCCCACTGTATTTGACTGGTGTCTTAAATGGCAAATTTCCGAATTTTTCATTTTTTAGAGCCAGGGGGCAATGGCCCCCTCCCTCCTGTCGCTAGGTCACTGCTCTGCAACATTGAACATTGATAAAATTTTGATAGCCTACTTTAAAACTAAAGAATCCACCTACCGGACTACTCAGCTAACAGGGTTGAAAGGTATCTGATGAAAGGTGTGTATGAAAGCATTTGAATACCGCAAGCCAATGATTCCCTGCTTGGAATATGAAGTCTTGTTCAAAAGATGTCCAGTTGGCGCTCGAGCTCACAGAAAATTTTGAAAATTCGTGACCCCAGACAGCCGGAAAAGGCATGTCTCGGGCGTTTTAGTAGTGGCTAAGTTTTCCGATTTTCTTTCAAGTATGAATGACACTTATTCAGGGACTTATTGCGGCGCGCAAAGCGCGCCAAAATTGTTGCCCTTTTTAAACCAATATATGTGGATATAAAGCTTTTATTGCAGAAAGCTTTTGATTCTGAGTTTCCTGTGGGGAAATTTAAAGAGTTTGGGCAAGAACTAACGCATTACATATTGCACTTTGAGGCACGCGAAGCGCGCCGGAAATTTTGCTCCTTTTTTCATTTGGAACAATGAAAAACGGGTTTCCTAACCCGGGAAGTAGGGGGGGGGGGCGGGCGGAAGCATGCTTCCACCCCTCATTTTTCACTGGGGGTGGAGGCTGTCGCCCCCAGCCCCCGCTTCCTACGCCTATGATCTTTATCTAGACACAATCCATAGCTTTCACTTAATGACATTTCGGTGGCATACACATGCTATTATAATGTGGCATGCTCAATATGAGCTTATCTGCATTTTTTTGTTTTAAATGTCAATCAGGAGCTGTACATTATTGGGAAAGTTTGGTAACTCTCGGTAAAATTGCAATTGGGAGTGACGAAGTTCGATTGGTTTTCCATTGACATAAATTACAACAACAGATTTAAAAAATTTAAACTAGAACACATGAGACTACTTCCTATAAGAAATACATTTTTGGCGGGAAGCTGCAGTGCCAACCCTACCTTATCAGAGCATACTCTAACCACTTTAATTAGTCTACGATAATGTGTTCCGAACAATAAATATGTGCTAGCTATTGCATAGATCCACAGTTAGTTACGCCGGGTTTAACTCTTCAATTTAAAATGTTTTTTTTCTGATTTGATCTACCAGCAGACCGGGCCTACAGCATTGTACAGTTTGCATGCATGGTGCACTAGACTTTCACTACTCCATTGCCTATCGTATGCTGTATGGTACTTAATGTTCCAATATGGTTTTTGTTTTCTGATATTAAAGCCAAATAATATGACTACCTTTTATTGTTATAGAGTCGTTACTGTAGTGAGAATCACAAATATCCTTAAAAAGGGCGTATGGGATACTTCTATGATAGGAGAATGTTGCACAACTTCTGCCTAGGGCCGAACCCAAATTTAAATCTTGCAACTATCGTTCCTCTTGAAAAGGCCTAATTTTTCACTGAAACATGCCCTAAGGTTGGCTTCATTTCGACATTTGGGGGCTTGAGCACAATATGCATGAATCAGACACATGTACAATCCAAGAACTCCGTACTGCAGCCAAAATTAGGTTTGGTCTCGGGGCCCACAAAAGAAAGGCAATCAGGCAATGGGTTTGATATGGTATTATGGGAAGTACTGTTAATTGCACGTGCACGCATGAGCTCATACCTGTATTGCGTAATGCGCGTTGGCCAAAATACTACGGTATTACACATTTATAGACGGGTCATGCAAAATGATTATTGAGCAAGCACGTCACACTTTGTAAAATTTGTGTTGAACAGGGTTATTTGACTATTTATAACGTGAGTCTTTCTCTCAAAATGCAAATAAAAAACATAATTCTTAAAAATCAAAGGATGATAAGAATAAGATTGAGATCACGAATTGCGCAATCTTACCACGTACCGCTTACTGAAATTTACAGTAATTTATCTCATCACTTCATATCAGTAAAAATATCATACTTTGGGACAAGATAGCACTAATTTTGAATTCAAATGAGGGTGAAGCATCCAACCGACACATATATAGTTATTACAGCTTTGGAATCATTGGCCATCTTGAGATTAGTGCTATTTTTAAATCCCAGGTATTTCATAACACTTGCTATACCAGCGTCGAGGTTAGTATTCATACCGCTATCAAAGCCCTAAGATTTTTATTATTCTGGACAGGTCTATCCCGAATATTTTCAAAAGTTATCCACGATAATGCTTACGCATTCAAACAAGTTTGAAGCGTATGCAGTCATCATTTCATGTGCTAAACGTCTCGGTTACAATCAAATTTAACGAAAAAATACGTTGTTTTGATCAAAAACCAAGTTTTATTCCATTAATGCTCCCTATTTGCTTAGAATTCACAATAATATGGACATTCATATCAGATGAGCGTTCTCGTTCCTGAATGGCGAATCAAACTTTTTTGGTTCGTGAAGCCACTTTTGTCGCTGTTTACTCCCTGACCGAGTGTTTGGTCTAACGGTAAGAGCATCCGTCTCTCACGCGGAAGGCCCGGGTTCTATTCCGAGGTCGAGTCTGGCCAAAAAAAAAGCCAGTGAGTCTTAACTGGAAAAAAGGCCATGACCGGCTCGACTTGAACCAAAAGGTTGGAAACTGGGCCGTAAAACTTCATATAACTAGCTAACCCTGACATCAGAAGACCCGGGTTCAATTCCCAGGGCGAGTAATACCAAAGACTCTAAAAATGGAACCTTCTGCCATTGTGCGTGATGCTCCGCATAAGCAATGGAGTAGGGAAAACAAGCCAGTGAGCCACAACTGGAAAAAGGCCATGGCCGGCTCGACTTGAACCAATAGGTTGGAAACTGGGCCGTAAAACTCTGTCTTACTGACATCAGGATGTATGAAAGGCGTAGTAACCCTTACCCTGACGTCAGAGTGACTCTGACCTCACTTTAGGCCTATATATACAGATTACAGAGTCAAATTTAGTTAACGGGAATTAGCCTTTCATGCTGTTGTTAAGTAGGCCTTTAGCTTCTTACCTTCTTGAAATGTAAATTGCGACTTTGTGGCATAAAATATGACTAGATGTAAGAGAGCACCTTTGAAGAATTTTTATTTTCATTATTATTGTAATAACGTAATTCTATAGTGGCGACCATTCTTGGTAAACCTAAACCTCACCAAACTCCAAACAATGGTATTTTACTCTTCCAGTTAATGCCAAATATCAAAACCGTGCCGCCATTTTGTTTTTGACAGTCATTTTAAACGAATGATACTCGAGTGTTTACCCAAATTTCCTGATTTCGAGTTCAGTGGACCATGAGTTTCTCAAAACTGTTGAGTCAGAGGATGTGGAGGTCTCCCATTATGTGCCTCTCGTCCATGGGATGACTATTCTTGGTGGCCATTTTGAAAGGTGGTTGTCACAGAAAACGATCCAGCGTCCATATGGCGGCGCTTAATATATACCTTGACTTTGAAAGAAAGATAACAGACTTATTTGTGCCTCTGACACAGAGTTGTATCTGAAAAAGTTCCCCAACGGATGTCATTTTGGAAAATGAGTGAAATGCAGTGTCCGTCCTAATGTTTTCCGGGTAAAACGTAAACTATTGTTATAAGGTCATCTGAACAACATAATACCATTCACTGATGATCTGGGGCGTACGGTGGTTCCTCATAACCCACGGTCTATTATTTACCAATGTCAGAAGAAATATCTGTAATTCTTTTTTGCTTCGAGTTGACTTTAGTTGACAAACTTTATCTGCTAATAAAAAATTGTGAGTAGAAAGTGAATGAAAAGTTTACCAGATTTTGTTGCTGTTTAAGATATCAAACAATAATTGTAGATTAAACCTTCCTCTACAAAAACAGTCTCATTGAAAAGGTCAAAATACAGACAAAATTTCATACCGAACTCTGATAATTTTTTTTTTTTTTTATATTTGACTTCCCTTAAACAGCCATTGAATTGTAAATGTAAAATTAATTTGACGTTGATCACCTTCAAATATTTAAAAAAGAGCAAACAGATGCGGAGAGAAAACCTTTAAAAGATGCTTAAGAATCATATGAGAAACTATAAGTGAAATATATTAAGTGCTCCTCAGCATTTCTTATGGAGCTTGATTTCATCTATGCTAGCCGCTGAAGAAATGTAACCTGTTTCGTGCATGGGTGGAGAATTATTTGAGTATCGTTCTGCTTTCAAAGTTTGGCTATATCAAAGAGTTGTGACAGAGACTTGTAAAATTGTTCCAACACTCGACTTTGTCATACTATACAGACATGTATTTTTCAAATTACCCGACCTTCTTTCCCTTTCTCCGGTCTTGAATTGTGACAACGGAAATTTCACGGACAGGTTTGTTACATTTTGAGGCATTTCCGAAGTGTGTGGCACTTCAAACATTCGATGAGTCCGTTTACCAACTGTGACTTGAAGTAATAAAGGGATGAACGATGAAGCGTGCCGTAAAACGGAATGACACGGCGATGTCATGGGGAGAAATATGAGTGTTCTCAATGGCTGTATGGCCCCGGTATTGGCCTCAAATTGTCAAAATGTATCTGTCTTCATCGAAAAGTGTTTATTGGCAGAGTTGTAAAGCAAACGTGTGATAGCAGGAAGTGTTGTCCCCCTGTCTTGGTAGTGTTTAATGTTACCGTCAGATATATTCCATTTTTCAAGTGAGGCGATAAGTTATTGCCTATAAAAATGAGTATTCATCGTGGATCATATATACATTGATATATCTGTAGACTCAAGCACATATTATGTATTTCAAAAAATCTACTTCCTCCGATGTTTTTTTAAAGACATATCCCGGCTAGGCTTACTTCAGAGGCCACCATACTTTTATGTCAACACATGACGTAACTTCCTGGTTACTATTTTCGTTTCAAACGAATTCATTTCTGTCACTTGCATATGGCTCAAAAATGAAGTCTTCGTTTTGTGTAATATGGAGATGAGCGCTGCACGAATTAATTACATGAATCTATGCATAAGGGCTGCAAGATTTGAAAAATTATAGCTATAACCAAAATTTGTTTAAATTACGTGTTACGCTTTAGTCGTTAGCACCTTGTAACATTAGGAGTGCAATAGGTCAATAATACCCCTATCACAACATGCTTGAAAATATACGATAGACATTCGACCTATCTCAGTTTCAACTACAACACAATATCAAACAAAGGGGAGGGGTATGGATAGCGTCTGACTTCCCCTTCCCTGCAAGTAAACTATCAAGTAGTTGGCATGTCGACACGATACAGTTTTTGTGATCATACACTGACAGGTACAATAGTTAATGGTTTATAAAAGGTCATAATATGGCACCAAGTTGCTTATAATGTAAGAACGTCCAACTTTTAAAAGTTTTCAAAGGGGATACCCCTCCCCCAAGTTGGACCACTCCCCAGGCCGGTGATCACACTACATATTGTGTGCCCTTTTGAGAGACTTCGTGGCTACGCCATGCTACTGAGTGGTAAGGCGGCATTGGATCGCGAGACGTCTGTGGGATGCTATGCTCAACGCCTCTTAGCTACATCACTGGTTTATTTGTTACTCATGCAATGTGCAACAAATATCTTTGAACGCAGCTTTTCTTCTTTTTTCACCTCCTCATGTCTTTTCTTTTTAATACTTTTTTCTAGTTTTGTGTTTGTTTCACCTTTGTTTTAAATTAATCAGAACTGAAAAATTAAAATTCATTCCTTCCATCATGTAGTTCTTGTATTATGGAGTATTTTTGAACTTCTCTTCATAACCACAAAACATGTCTCCAATATTCCCTAACCGACTGCCTACATGAAGAAAGATTTTTTATGGTATGTTTCTTTCGCCATAGATCATGTGCACAGATTATATGCATGATTAATGGACATGGTCTGTATCGGAAAATACCGTAAAAATGACCATAATGTAACCATTTGGGGTATATTATGCATGATATCCGAATTTGGTTTTACTAACTACACGAAGGGGAATTTGACCGATCCTTTTATAGCTTTTGATATATCTTTATCTATACAGATAGCCTGGAATGAGTTGTATCAGTTTATCTCAAGCTGACTTGATCATAACATTAAATGCCTCTAGCTGGTTCGGCCTACTTCGTGTCACCATCTGGTGATGAAACCTAACCTTAATACCTACATACCGAACACTGTGATAGGACCTGTCATTCACTATCTTACCACAGAATGGCTTCTCCCCAGTACTTGTCAAATCCAATCTAAAAAGCATGCAGGGGTCCGTGTCTTCAGGCTCCTGTCTGCCTCGGACGCCATTTTGTTCGATGATGTCACACAGAGCCCGTATACCGGACGCATTCTATCTGTTCGTCTGCGTGCAAGGCGGGAGACGTCACATCCCATCAAACTTCTCTTCCGTCAAACAGCCTTCTTCTCTTTCTTCTGTTCGTCCGTTGTTTCTCGAAATGTCAAAGGAATCCTTATGTTACAATCTCATTGTTACCCGATATTCGAGTATGTTCGGTTAACCTTTAGATAAAAACAGAATCTTTGCTCTACTCTGCGTCTTTATTTAAATTCATGATAATACAACACCAGTTTTGTATTACTTCAACACAAGATTTTTCCAGGCTGGCAAAATGTTCAAATATCGCTTCCCAAGATTCATGTTCATGTACTAAAGTACTTTGATATTTTGTTTATTTGTAGGTCTAATAAATTATCGCTGCAAAAGCCAAAAAAGGTCAATATACTTTCAACGAAAATTATACAAATTAGACTAGATGAATTCTTTGTTTTGATAGGCTTTGAACGGTCACGTGGTAAATATGTTAGTCTTGAAATGACAGCAAACGTGCACAAATTAGTAAGGTTGTCTTAAAAATTAAGAAAAATTTTCAAGTTGTTCTTGGTTTGTGTTTTGCAGACCGTTTTGTGTATTTTGTACAGTCATTTTGAACATAATGACGTACCTTAAAACTGTACTTTATTTATTATGAAGTTCCTCACGTGTGACGTTTATGAAATTCCCACTGCAAAACGTCATGCTGACTTGTAATTCATGAACATCAGACAGAAAATACTGACTCGTATGACATTTTCTACCACGTGATTTAAATTTTATGCAGTGACGGACAGTACATTGGTACAGAATAATGCACTACAGGAAGGTTTATGCAAGTGGTAGCATTAACCACCGAGACGAAATAAAATTCCGTTTGCAAAAACCAAATTGAAGCAGTACCGGTTCAACACTGAGACAAATGGATAAGTCCAAGATGAGTGCGTGTATGCATTGCCGTGAGTTTATTTCAGGATGACGCACTGTCACCTGACCGTAATGGGCCAATAGGAGTTAAGGATATTAATGAATCGAATACCACTATGAACCATTTAAACACCACATTTGCAGCATAGCGTCAATAGCATATTTGCACTCAATTGGTCGTAATGTTTGAGGCATCAATTACAAAATCAGAAAGATGAAAACTTAAAACGAAACAAGGTAGCTCAATCCGATATTCTCATTTTTCATAAGAGATTCTTGGACTAGCAGTTTTAAGTAAAACGTTTATTTTCGGTAGGATATTGTATATAGGGTGGGTTATTTTCAGATATTACGTAGTATAAAGTATCTTCGTCAGTCCTCTTCATAACTGCGACAAACATCCTACATGCATTGTTGTGAAAAAAGACGGACATTTTTCCCGTCGAACTATGTCGATTCTGAGGAATTTTATAGGTATGCATTTACGCACTGGACTATATTGTCCACGAACCTGGGAGACTTAATTTCTCTAAAATTCCGAAAATGCAATGCAAAATATGTGGAATAAGCTGTAACAGCATGTACCACTTTCCAGAAAATGGAGGAATTCTGCGGCCTGCCCCCACATCCAGGCAGACCCAGGATGATACAGGTTATAGCACCACTCTTATATATCAAAACTGAAAAATTTAAACTGCATTAACGTTTGTTACACAGGTAAAAGAAAACGCAAACTAAAAAGTTCCTTTCGTTTGTCACTGTCAATTTCAACAAAATTTTGACCTGTAAATTATGAAAATAAATTTGTCAGAAATGTTGGACAATAAATCTTATGAGTGACCTTTGACCCCAGGCTGCTGGAGAAGATCTCTCCTATGATGAATAATTTCTTTCCATCTTCTCAATTCGTAATAGGTGACGTCAGACACACAAAACAGTTCAATTTGTTATTTTTACAGTCGCAAACGGGAAGAGAAAAGTTTCATTGAACTCTGAAAGGAAAGATGAAAAGGTTACAAGCTTATATTGCAATGGTAGAATTGGCTTCCAGCAATCGCAGCTCCTAAACCGGTTAAAGCAGACTGTTTTGTTATCAGAAGTCACTTAAAACACCCTTACATCAGAACTAGTTTTCTTTATGGTTATAATCTCTTCCGATAAGGTCCAACCAAAGTGTTCATTTTTATTCTTTGGCAGTAAGAAAGCAAAAGAAAAAAAATCATATTCTTTACATGGATATCATCCAAGGAGTGTGTTAAGCTTCACTGTCAACCGTGGTCCCGGGGCAATGTTCACGGAGCTCTGACATCGTTGAATAGCTTTTCTATGCTGTTTCATGGGGATTAGATTGTCAGTGTGTATTGAGGGCCACCCAAGGTCAGAAGTTTCACACCGTTCAACAACGTCTTGCAAAACCGCTTCTACAAAAGCCCCGGGTGTTGCCCAGTCCACCTTGCCTGACTATGTCGTCAGACGACGTCTGCTGGGAGACATGACTTGTTTTGTGTCCAGGTGAATCAACCAAGCGCTTTAATAACGCATAACAAGCGAGGAATCGGTGTAACGTGTTTAATTCAACACGGAGTATGTTAAACCCTTGGAGACGTATTGGTTCAACTGCACTCTGACATTTCACCCTTGTGTTATACATACGTGTATAAAATAGAGTAATGTTAAATTGAATGAAATGATATATAACAACGTTAATTGTAGGCATTTAAACGATAAAAATGTAATAAATTTGTTGAAATTGGTGACTAAAACTAATATAGTCTGAAAAAAGGATTTTGATTTAAATCTGGAGGAAGGATCTAAAATGTCCCCAATAAATGCAATAACTTTTCAATGTAGCATTAGCCGTCTGTTGCAATAAATACGGCGGTTATGTAATTTATACATGGTCAAACGTTGTTATGGAAACACCAATGTGCATTCATGCGTTACCCATGAGTGAAAACTGTTAAAATGCAAACCAATTATAAGCAGTGACAGTTTCGTTTCTAAACGAAACTGTGATTTCTAGAGTTTACTCTGCAGAAGTGTAGTCAATTTTAATTGTTTAAGGTTATTTCCAACAACAAAACTTCCTGTAATTTTTCAAGGCCATCTGTGTAGAAGAAGGAGGTTCGCTCAAATATCATTGGGACTCTGGAAAGAAAGGGCACTTCAAATCGGGAAAATACTTAGTATCAGAAACTTAAAATGGAAAAAGATAAGCTGTGTTTTAAGTTAAAAGGAAGAAAATATACTCTTTGATATCTTCTAGCAAATTCAGTTAAAGAATAAAAAAGGAGATACTTCATATGTAGTTAAATTTTTTTGGCTAATGACTGACAATTACGTTATAGCCGTGGCCATTTTGACCGACGATTGTTTCCATGTTATTCGATAATCAATTTAAGCCCTTTGAATTTTCAACTGAAGGCAGAGGAACATCATACGTCCTAAGGATGCCTAATACAGTTGGTTCCTTCTTTATAATTTGCCAGACCGCGTTTTTTATCTAACGGTAGAGTATCCGCCTTTCACGCGGAAGGTCCGGGTTCGATTCCCAGGTAGAGTTAAACCAAAGACTCTAAAAATGGAACCTTCTGCCATTGTGAGTCATGCTCCGCATAAGCAATGGAGTAGGGAAAAAAGCCAGTGAGCCACAACTGGAAAAAGGGCCTTGACCGGCTCTATTTCTCAATATCACTCGTTTTAAACTGAAGGCTATAACATCGAACATATACTGACATGTTAAACATCGATGACTTAAGTCTAACGTGCAAAACGTCAAAATTTTTATTTTTCTTTTCATTAAAAGTTTGAAAAGTGGTTTGACACCATCGCAGCTGAGGTGAAAATTCCTTGTTACAGTGCGTTTACGCATTAATAATTGTATTGTAAATATGTGACACTGAACGCACCAGTCAGACTACGTTGTCTGTCATTGCATCAAATGGCAGCAAAGCTCTTTGATTGGTATCATATCTCGTATCGTATTGACCTACTTCACAAAAAAGGTGTAAGAGCGACCTCTACACGGACTGTCCCATCTTTTAATCCTTCATTCATAACAACTCCGATTACCTAAGAATGAGCATGAAATTCCTACTTTTTACTACAGTATCTCAACAACAATCCCATTCATTCATTCACCTGAAAAGGATAGAAGGGATCACCCCAATTTTTTTTTTTCAAAAAAATCAACAAATTTATTAACCCCGTAAGCACCCTTTTTTAGTTAGATACATTATAAGGGAAAGAAGTGAAATTTGACTCGTTAGAAGAGTGAAAGTTATAGAATTCACTCCAAAAGAGTGGAATTCATTCCAAGAAGAGTGTTAGTCACTCTAAAAGAGCGAAGTTTCACTCTTGATGGAGTGCTGGCAGGGACCACTGACACTCTTTAAAAAGGAGTGATCTCTGCAGGCTCTCGTTAAAGAGTGAATTTTCACTATTCTTGGAGAGAATTTCACACTTCCTGGTGTGAGTGTTACTATTCAGAAAGTGAAATAACACTTTAATGGAGTGAAGTCACACTTTTCAATCTATGAAAGAATGATTAAGTTCACTATTTGTTTTTTAGAGGTTATTTGGTTTAATGGAATTTTACTTTTCTGGTTTAAGTCGAGCAGACCACGGCCTTTTCCAAGTTGTGGCACACTGCCTTGTTTCCCACACTTCGTTGCCTATAATGCTTAGCACCAAGCACCAAGCGTAAGTTTTTTTAACATAAATTTTGCAATCAAAAGGGTGAAGTAAGGAGTAACTTTTCGCTAATTGAATAATTTAGCGACAAAAATGTTGTCGCATTACTTGATTAAAACAGGTATTCGTGGATAAGGATACCCTTGTACACTAATTGTTAATTTTAACTGCAATTTTTCTTGTACAACAAATTATTTCTTTCCTAACTTGAATAATTCGGTTCTTCATTTAATCATCTGGTTTTCTTATTATATTGTTATCTTTACATGCATATAAAAACAATAATGAGAGATTGAAAGAGGGTTTTGTTTTTAAAAGCAAAATTTTTATATATCTAAATTAAAACGAGTATGAAAGCCCCATCCCGAAATCCTTCGTAACATACTAGTATGATGACACGTGCTTGTTAACAGATCATATTTGGTATTGTTTTAAATAATTTACGTATGCGGTAACAAATATTAGAAAACCTTATTTATGTGCGAATATTGCTTATACCAGTTTCATAGAATTCATATTTTCAGATACAGTTCAGGTTTTTAGGTTTATGAAACCCAATTAAATCCATGGAGATAGCTGGGGCAAGGAATTAAAAGCGGGGAGACTAAGCTGCTAAATAAATTGGATTAACGCTCGAGTTATGAATGTGGAAAAGTTGAAGTGATGATTTAGTGACTACATTAATTTCCTAATACTTTATAATACAAGTTGGTCGTCAGAAAGAACTTTTATTGCAGCACCACAACAGTAATGAAAATAAATCTATTAATTTCTTGGTTACCGCTACCCCTTCCTCAATCATTTACTCCCCGATTCTTTCTTGCACAAAAACTGGATTCGACTTCCGTGAGTTCTTGGAGGTATAGACATATTTAGAATGTCTTATAAACAACTTCTAACCCCAAAAATTCATGAATATAAAGCAGTTCCTTTTTCTGCACAATTGTACGAACTTAATCGATACAGTTTTGTCAGCATGTCTATTCTAAAGTAGTCTCACCATAAGGGGAACCGTGACGTACAATACGGTGCGTAGATTTAAACGACCAATCCTGTCACCCCACACTTCACTTCCTGTATGGGGGTACAGAAACTCTTTATTGGCCCAACTTTTTGATTGGCTGTTAATTCAAACAATGCAGATTACCAAAGCTTATATTACACAGCATGAACTGTATACTGAGAGTGTTTTGGTTATACACATAGAGCTTTTCTATACTCACCCTGAAGCAATAAACTGAGATTGTGACTGGATAAGGATGAATTTCAGGCAATTGTAGGAGGGGCTTAATTAAGAAGGTTGGGAGAATTGGTACTGTTTGGGGTGAGAGAACTGGGCCTTTAAGGCACTCGATAATATATAGTAGCATCTGCAAACAGTTATTGCACAGTGAAATATCCTCTGCTGTGTGACGTCATCATGCCAATGTTCTCACTCCGTGCACCGATGAAAGATATTTAAAGTAGACCGGAACTTCATTAACAGAGTAAAAACTCTCCGTACATTTTAAGTGCTACTTAAAACTTAAACGTTTGATAAATAAATAACATAATTATTAATAGACTAAGATATCAGATTTTATGATCTACTTATTTATAAACCACGAGTGTTTATTTTCAAGTAATATAAAGCAACGTTTAACCTTTTTAATTAAAAAATAAGCATCGTTAATTGGAAGCATTGCGAGACAATTTAGTAGGTGAGAAGAATAGCAATTATTCAGCTGTGTACATGGTTAACAGCCACGCATCTTTGCGTAGTTTCATTAAAGTTATTTGATAATAAGACAATACGAAAATCATGGAACAGAATTACGATACGAACTACGGTACTTCATATTTAATAATTAATGTAGCGGTAATACCTAAGTCGCTATGAAAATTAAGTCTCTCCTCGCACTATTTTAAAATAAATAGAATAAAATCAATATATTGAATAGATTTATGTTCATTTTAATGGGTGGCCACATACCTCGTAATTCTTAACAGCTAAAAATCATCACATTAGCCAATTTAAGAATACGTTTGGTTTGTAGATATAAATCCATTTTGCTAATCGCAAGAATTACAGATATACTTAAGCTTTGCGGGACTTTCAAACCTTGACCAGCAAATCATTATTTTGAATGAATATTTCACGAATGAATTGACATAAACGATATATATGCACAGTGGATAGGTGTGAGTCTTAATTGTCACCGAAATTCGTTTATCATGGAAATCCTATAAATAGTTTACAAGTTCATGGCGCTCCTCATTTCAGACAAAATAAATTGAATATTCCTTCTCTTACAAATTTCCATTCCCAACACTACCACTTGTTTCATCCTTTAACTACGTGTGAAACCGAAGAGCCACTTCACATAGATATTCGCGTTGAACAGCCATCAAAGTTTGTGATAAAATACCAAACAAAACTAACTGCAGACGCCTTCACTCTCATCGTCCTGGAAAAATGAATCCAATGAAAAAGATTTTTAAAAAGAGTAAAAATTGAATTTTTTAGCATAAAAATTGAAATCACATCTTTTGAGATGGAAATATTTTTAAAAGAATAAAACCGAATGAGCTGATCTTGTTTTAGTTTTATAAATCTTGTATCACTAATAACTTTTTTTCCCAGAAATTAAGTACAGTACACAGTCTGCATTTGATTTTTAATTGGAAAACGAGATGATTTTTATAGTTTTATTTTTATTGGATGATAGAGAAGCATTCAGAAATGTCGGATGGGTCGGGAATGACGAAATAGAAACATTTATTTGTAAAATGAAATTAATTCTTCCAATACTTTGATTCTGTATGGAATGATGAAAAATATCATAAAAAGATATTGTTGCTATAGGAACGGGACAAAAACCGACATTTTTTCATGTTTGTGTAACAGCCATTATCTTACTTGTTCGTTTGTTGTAATTATGTTGTATATGTTGTGTATGGTGTACACGTAATTGTATCTATACATATATAATCATGTGGTTTTGTTAGTTTTGAGAGAAGTGTATGCAGACTCTGGTGGCACTCAGAATGGTCACTGTTAGGGTAATAGAGTTTTAATTTAAAAATGTCATAATAAAATGAAAACAATAAGCGATCGTCTGTAAGGTACAAGTGCAAATTTTGGTGATTTAAATCTAGGTTCTTGAGCTCATCAGGATTGTCTTCAAAAGTGACTACAAGTGTTAAAAGAGTTCACACGCTTTGTACATTTATCCATTCTGTGGGAACCACTCATTATCACCGTACATGAATCACACTTTTCGTAACTAAGGTGATCCATAGACAAAACAATCTGGTTGACGGGGTGAATAAAGAAAACATATATGCACCAAATGTATCGTGTTACATTACCTAAAAAACCTTCAATCCTTCATAGGGATTTTCCTAACGTGTCATGTTGAGGAGAATCTTTTGTGTTTGGAGTTGCATTACTTGTATGGTCAAGTGGTTAGAGCATCAGACTTGCAGTCGGGAGGTTGGGAGTTCAAGTCCTGGCCGGGCCATACCGAAGACTTAAAAACGAAACCTGCTGCCATTGTGCCATTGTACTTGGTGTGCAGCATAAGCAGTGGAGTAGGGAAAACAAGCCCGTGAGTCACAACTGAAATAAAGGCCGTAGCTGCTCGACTTGGACCAATTGGTTGGAAACTTGGCCGTAAAACTTCATCTAACTAACTCCATCACCCCGCCCTAGTTATAATGTTGCTTCCGTAACCGAACAACCACCCCTTCTAAGACGCTCCCTCAGTGTCTGTCTTATTTGTGATATAGAAAGGAAAACACTACCGTGATTTCCCTTCTCGCGATTGTAGTATTTACAAAATTTGTTTTTGTAATCAAGGAGATATTCTGTTTGGTCGCTGAAGCGAAATGATGTCGTCACCCTCCTCCGGCTTCCTTGAATACGGGTATGGTATCTTACTCCCCTAAATAAGATTGGCAGTGAAGGTAGAAAAAGCTCTTTTAGAACTTTTTGTACCCTAATCTTTTTGACAGCTACCTTGTACACTTCTTACGTACTTCGACCAATGCCTCAAGTTGTGCGAAATTATTGACTTTTGTCCGAAGTTTATCTATTTCTCGCCCATCGCACAAAGACTTACACCAAAAGCCACGTACTGACTGACCGCATAGAGACACGAAACACAACAAGCTTACGGTCAGCCGGCAAAGCCACACCCACTCTCTTGACGGCTTCTAAGTTTCAACCAATCAAAATCCGGGAAAGGCTTGCGTCAGTAAAGTCTCTGTTGATGACCTACTCTCGAAGCATGCGGTGTGTTGTGAAAAGTGGAACATTGTTGTAAAGTAGAAGATACGGTCCGTGAATTGACGGGTATGGTATCAATGGACAAGACACTGATAACAGACAGAATTGTGGGAGATATTTTATCCTTTTTCGAGTTTACGAGTACAGTGAACTTTATGTCCACCAAGGAAGAAGACGAACTTTCATTTGTAATTGGTGTTTTTGATAGTCATACTCCTAATTTGGAAAAATATCGCCCAAAGAGAAGAAAACGGTTATCATCGTTAGTCTGAAAATTTATTTTCGTTATCTGGATTTTCAGTAGCATGTCTTATTGACGATTAATTTCGCCTGAACTGTAACTTTTGACGTAATACCGATTTGTCGAAACTAATTGGAGTTTCTCCTTTTATGTTTGAGCTTGTAGTGACAGGTTCCAAGGTACTTAAGCTAAGAAAGAATTGCCCTTACAAGACGGAGCTTCCAAGATCCAGGATTGATTCTTAAACTGGGAATAGGGTGTACGCATAAGGCAAAGGAAGGAAGCAAAGGAAAGGTTTTAGTTTGTTGCAACATATTGACAAATCAATTGTTTTTTCGGAACATTTAACCTCTTAAAAAAGGTATAACTCTTTAAAATGCCTAATTGTTTCGTGAGTTTGGTCTAAATAAATTTGATCGGGTTGCAGTTTTGTTTTTTAAGTCTATCACCCAATTTCTAGAATAGTGCCGTGGTCAACGGACCAACCAACCGTTCTGTCGCGACTTGCTTTCTTAAACCTCATATATTATTACAGTATACCAATATATACCCTGTAGTCGATTAGTGTCTTGTTGGTTCAGTTGTAAAAGTTGTGAATTGCAGAGACCCACATACTGGGAAGTAGCTGTTGGTGATATTACCCGATTGAACAGTCACCGCCATACAATGGATTAAATAAGCATTCCAAAAACTTGACAAAGATCGTTGAACTTTCCATAGCTTTACACAGATACGCCGTAACCAACAGTGTATCAACAGGAATACCACAGAGACTTTCTGCGTAAAGTTTGTCGACTTCAACAAGCAATCTCGCAACGGAAAAGGGCAAATGACGGCCTAGCTCTAAGGACAGCTAGGTCGATTCACTTAGAGGGTGTCATTCTGCCATTAAAGTTGATTCGCCGAATGGATACTAGTATTATCGTGTAGGATCACGGGCTTTGGCAGGATATGAACTCGTACATTCTGCCCGAACCAAGTCACCGGCTTCATTCCGTAGGACACATAACAGGTTCTGTGCAAGAGGGTACGCTAATGCCTGGCTACTGCGAAAGTAGTCCCAGCGGAACATCCCCGGGGCTTGAGGAACTCCGTTCTCCTCCCTCCAACAATAACAATCGTCTGACCACGGTAAGTCTGTTTTTCTGCGGGATATCGGCAAACGACCGAATGTAATGTCAGTCGCTTGCATCTGACTGTGTCAGGAAAATGTCACTTCGTAAACTTTCTAACAATTCTTGACCTTTTATGAAGAAGTTTTAATGTGTTTTAATTCGTAAAAGTTACGTCTGGTAAAATATGATTGAGTTATTATTTAGACGAAAGGTACACTGAAGTTTTTGTGAGCAGTGTTGGTGATGCAAATCTATGTGGGGAAATTGAAGGAGAAGCAATGTTATTACTGTCATTGCAAGGTCTTTTACTGGAGCCTTTAGGTACCCTGTCTGGTAAAGGTTCTTTTTCTTAATCGAGTCAATGTTAATTAGATGAGGTTTCTAATGAGGCTCAGTTTCTAAACAATTGGTTTAAGTCGGGCCGGCCACGCTATCGAGTCAAAAGTGTTTTAGCTAGGCTATGGTATATTATGTTGCTAGACAGCTGGAGCTAACAATCAATGGACTGGGTTTTTTATACAAATGCATTAAACGTTTGACTGCGTGGTAAGGTTAGCACTGTGTTAAAAATACACTGTCAACCAGAGTCAAATACCAAACTTTGCTTCAACTAAACCTATAAAGAAATATTACCAACAAATTCTACTTGAATGAAAAAAAGTAGACAGAGAACCCACGTGTAGGCTACTGAATCCTTAAGTGATAGCGCATATACTATAATTACTATATTTCTTTCACCTTGGTCATTTATATAAGTGTATACAACCCTAAAATGTGTAAACCTTTGTGCACGAAAGGCGAAGAGGAGGTTGTAACTATATTTTAATCCCGCAAATATTATCTGAAATGCTTCCTTTATTTTTACCCTATTTAATGGTCAATTAAAAATAAAACAAAGAAACCAAATAAACCTATAAACTATGGATAAGCCTCCCTCAAAAATATGGCACAAGACGAACGATGTTTGGCTAGAAAAAAATATTTGCAGCCAAATACAAATGAAAAATACAAATTTTAAAAATTCCTGTAACATGTATTTGATAATTTTGTCAATATACATTCTTAATAAGTGTTAATTACAAACATCTGGATTCTAGTCACAAAAAATTAACCCTTACATTGGACAAACTATCCATTTTTTTCGTATTAATTTTCATACCCTTAAAGACTAAACGAATTTATGAAGTTAAGAGGAAGGATAACAACTGGAAGGGGCATTTAGGGTGATGAGTCTTGTTCCTTTCATCACTTTGGAAATTTAATACACACCGAAAGTTGTCAGATGAAACCATTGGCTGTAAGTCTCATACACCTGTACATGAAATTTGCATGCTTCGATCACAATACACGTTACGTGTATCTCAAATGATGTCATTGTTTGTGGTTTGATAAGTTGGCGTACCTTCTCAAGTAATACTTTTATCAAACCACACCTAATCTTTGGGGTCTCACCGCTTCACTAATGCACCCAAACATGATTTGTGGACCGTCTACACCGTAAACTTAAGATGAAGAATAGTGTCAAAAGTACCGTACTGGTCTGTAAAGATAAAACTAAATTTTAAAAGTTGTCAAAATGTGATAACAATAAGCAACCATTAAAATGGGTCAAGTTTTTTTTATCCAAGATGAGAAATTTAACTGTCTCCGAGAAGATGTTGAATCGAAATTGCATGTGTATGTATTTTCCCCATTGAATTGTTACACTGAGGGGGGGGGGACCTTTCCGACCCCTTCCCCATAAAATATTTTGATATCCCACCCATCCTCATAAAATATTTGGATGTAATTTAGAAACAAAATCATGAAGCACAATTGAACGAAAGAATCCTAATGTTAGGACTTTTTTGTTGAATTAATTTAAAAGAATTTTATTTAACTGATTGTATACGAATAAAACTTGCAAAGTTAAATATTGCATTCGTAGTAGGCAATATTCATACTTTATAAAAGTAATTTATGGCATTTACATGAGATAAATTAGAGGGAAAAATTCAAATACTTTCTTTTCCTATGACTTTATTATTAAAAATATGTTTTCTAAATGAGATTTACCATTTTTAATTACTGATTGACCTTTTCACCCAAACGTAAAAAAGATTGATGCAAAATGCATAACTCTTGTAATGAGTTACATTTTAAAATGGGAAATTACTAGAGTCTACTGGTTGTGTTAAATGATTTTATTATACTGCGTAAGTAGTTTTCTGTCCCATACCTATTTAACGCTAAGGCTCTTTATGATGTAGTAAAAAATTATGTTTATCTGAAAGTCACGTGAAGTTTAACCCATTCTGATAAAGTTTTTAACCGTAGACTTTAATGATCTGTAAAGTGTATGTAACATCTTTGCAGGTATAATTTGCTGTTACCCAGTGGGAAAAATTTACAAATTAATCGAATTTCCATGTGCTGTAAAATTTATCTAGAGGACATAAACCTTAATAGTCAGCATACAAAAGTGGTGGATCACTCTGGAGGGAAATTCCTCCCCCTCCCCCTTGAAACTTGACAAAATGATTTGCTATTTTCGTTGAGTGAGGGAAATTATTCAATCAAATCTTTGATTACACTTGGAATAATGTTTCATTTCTGTCTCATCACAATAAATCGTAAATACATTTAGACCCTACTTTCTGGCGGAAAAATATTGCATTGTTTAAGGGTGGCAAAAATTCTGTCTATAAAAGTCACTTATTTGTCACACTGATCCCACAGAAAAAATAAGTGATAAATATTTTTCATACCAGCTACAGAAATGAAAAATATTTCTTTTTGAAATCCAGTTTTAATTTGGCACATTCTTATTCAGTATATCCTGCCAGCTTTAACCTGAAAATTATTGTGAAGTAATACTTTTTGTTAGGTCAGGGTTTTCCTAATTTTTATAATGACTTCTAAAAAATCTTAAACAAAGATGAATCACTGAATAGGGCCAAATTTACTTGAGACTGGGTCTCATTATTTGTAGCTGCACTAACAGTAACATATCTTCTTTCACTTATAGTGTAGACCCACTTCTTAGAAATTCATTGTTTCCATAAGAATTCAAACGTTTTCACTTACCGTATGGTTTAAAAAAAAAAATCAATTTGAACTACCTTTTATGTTATTCAAGTCTGTAGTAACAAAACAAATTTCAACTTATCCCCACGCCCATTCCCCTCAAAAACCATAATCAATAAAAGAGCGGAAACGCTGTCTCTGAAAACACTCTTTTTCCTGAGAGTTGCAAAAACTTGGCTTTCATCTGAAATATTTTCTTTAACGTAACTTACAAATCATTGAAGATTTTGGATTGAATGAATATTTCCAATAAAACCTATTGTACTCAGTCTTTACTTGTCATGAAGGAAATTTACATCAAATATTGAGATGTTTAAAGAGTTTTCAAAAAAGAGATAAAATGTTGTTTGATCACGTGATCCTGAAACTGAAATCGAAACGCTACATATTCTTGGAACTTTAACAAGTCAAAAAGTGTGATGGATAATAAAGTGAAAACTGTATAACATCACTGATTAAAACACAAAGCACCTTTCTCTGAATAATGAAAACAAATCTTTTCTTGGGCTAGTATGTTTGTAAAATGTTACAAGCAATTTTCTTTAACAAACACTCTCTAAATGTTTATCTGTTACCGTATGTCACAAAGTTATTGAAAAATATTGAACCCATGAAGATATTTGGGAATTATGGGCTAAATGAAAAAAGTAATAATATTTTACCAGCACTAACGCAATGCATTAATCGTTTAATGTGTTTGTGACAAAGATTTCATATTGATATTGTAAAGGGTACAGGGGAATATTTCAAGTTTCATGGTTTATTATGAAATTAATTACATTCTTGAAGTAGTGCAAGATATTGTTTTGTTGTATAAACTCCGCTTGCACTATTGAGACGAAAAATAACCTTAAACTCAGTCAAAACATTTTTAAATGTTCTGAGCTGGATCAATTGTTTTTTATCAAAGATTCTGTCCAGGGAAAATGAATGAAAATATAATTAAAAGCTATGTCAAGTTTTCTGAGAGAACAGGAGAACTGATTTCTTAAGTATTCGACATCAGATTTTTGGAGCATTTGGAAATTTGGTACAATATTAAAAATGAATTAAATGCCTTTTAAGGTGTGTTTTATTCTGTTATGTCTTTCCCTCTACTGCTTGCAGTCATGACAGACACCGTACAATTTTTAGACACCTAGTGCTTCATGAAAAGTCTTTGTTTATACTGAAACAAAATTTGGTGGAGAGTTTTTGTTTTGGTATTATATATAAGTTTAATAGATTAAAACTAGTAGGCATTTATAGAGCAGAATAAATATATGCATAAATGGGGATAACCTCTCATTCAATTCTGAAATATTATTTACCATTTTTTTTTTTTGGTGAGATTTTAGGATATTGATAATTGCATGCAAGCAAATCATTTTGGATATTTATTCTAATAGCATGAACGTATTATGAATGTCTATCATCTGATTAAATTTCATACGTAACAATTACAGGTTAAATTAAAAGCAGATATAATACTACCGATAGGTAGATTTAGACAATCTGTGAGTTTTCAATAGTAAAAAATGCAGCGTAGTCTGTAAATATATGAGAGAATGTCCTCTATTCGAGTCTGAAATGTACCGTGCATGCCCTACTTCCGTTGTGTGTAATGTTTTGCATATAGGTAATTCGGTTAGGGAAAGCAATTTAGTGACCCGCAAACGGACAAAACGTGCTAGAGGCTGCTCCTTAAAGTATAGATGAGATGTTAAACTCCAGCAATCAAGCACATGGAATAAAATACACACCCTACATACCCTAAAAAATATCCTACAACTTAACCCCTCCCCCTCCTCATGGTTGCGGTCGGGGGGGGGGGGGTTAGGAGTTCGAGTCCTGACCGGGTCATACCGTAAAAACGGAACCTGCTGCCATGGTGTTTGGTGCTCGGTATAAACATTGTAGTAGAGAAAACAAGCTAGTGAGCCACAACTGGCAAAACAGGCCGTGGCCGGCTCGACTTCAACCAGATGGTTGGAAATTACTGTGCCGTCAAACTCCAGCTAAAAACCTATACTAACCCTCCCCGTGGTGATTTCTCTGTTATCACTTCCTACGGCGATATGGTAATATTCACATTTATAAACTAACCTCTAATAAAGTAATCTTGGTGATCCCGTCAGCGGTTTCTTAATTTTTGTAAAAGTATTTTCTTCTTAGAAATGACTTTATAAAATTTATGACACCATGTCAGAATATACATCAAATGATAAGTTATCTATTTAGTATATGGAAGAACCAAGTAAGTTTAAAGATGTCTACTATACAGTGAATACTCTCTCAGAATGTGTTGTATCTGCATGAGACGGTGGCAACTGTTTGCGCCCCATTTACCTTAACCATGATTTACAATCCCTCCTTAGTCCTGCATGAAATGACGGGTTCAGACACACCTAAAAATACATAAGTTAATGCCAGTTTATTCATTTAATTTTTGTTAACATTTTGATCTTATCTCAAAATATTCAGCATCCTTATCATATTAAAGGGTTGCTTTTCTACATTATCCCTCCCCCACAAACCCAGACAACAGATCCATTACAGGTCCCCATGCACAGTTACCTAACCCGTAATTTCATTTCCGTATAAACGGCATGTCGGCATCAAGCTATTTTCCACATGTGTTATTCGCATGAAAAAAAAAACTGTCCACTAAAACTGTGAAAGCATTTTACATGGTTTGTTTTCCTTTAAATAGTCATTGCCTTTGGAGTGACCGTATGTTCGTTGAACAATACATCGATATTCCTACTGTCGTAAACTTTCATTAGTAGCCGATGTCAAGGTGTCCGTTTATTTGAGTGACACCTCTTTGCGACTTTGGGTTTAGGCAGGAGGAAGTAAAGTAAATCAATAGAGAAAAATATTGAAAAAAGTTTGAAAAAGATGTACAGGACATTGTCATTGCATTTAAAGAATCGATCGGGTCGTTAAGGTACGGACTTCCGAAAAAGATTGTTATGGTTTTATAAAAGATAATAGGCCCATAAGGCGAGGTGAAAAAATGGCCGTGGTTTGATTATATAAGTGACATGTTAATACCATTGTCTAAAATCAAACATAGATTACAACTATGTACTAACACTAAGTTAAAACGTATTTAATAAACTTAAGTCATACACTGAAACAAGTTTACTACTAGTACGTTAAAATGGCTCGTGTTCTTGGAGACAGAAAATGTTTTAGGTAAAATAAAGGTCAAGGGCCTAAACTGCTGAATGAGAGACATAGAAATTTGGTCATCTTGGAAGTTAGGACAGTACTGCCATATGTTGAAAAAGGTAAATTTGTCAGATATAATTTTTAATGGGAAACACCCTTCAGCCTTTGGCAATAAGTGCAAATAATACAAGCAAAACGAGGAAATGAACACAGTTATGTAACTAATTGTTACAGTTTTCTGTTGTTAAAACGTTTTAACCAATGAAGGATATGCTGGTAGAATACTCAAATTAAAAAAAAAAAGAGTTAGGGTGGACACAATGATCAGAGAAAGAGAATTTAAGAATGACCTTGGTCAGTTGGTGTCGATCTTCAGGTAATGATAGAAAAAACGTGAACAAGATATTCTAGAGCTTTGGGCCTGATATAAGTTAATTATATATAGGCCTATGCTGGGAGTCTATAATACCGTATGTCAGCATTTTCCTATACAGAACTGTCTAAAACGCTTTTCGTATAGTACCGGAATTATGTTTCTTTTCTTGAGGTAACGGTTCGCTCTGTGATATGCTAAAGTTTGTAGTAACGCATTTGGCACAAAGGTTTATAACAGAGAGAAACAGATGCCTTTAACCGGTTGAGTGGATCCGGGAGCTGTTATTTGGAACAAGTAAAAGCTTTCTGGGAGGATAAAGATTATGGATTTTGAAGAGATGATTACTATACTCACTGGGAGGTTCAGTGTTAGGATCACTAGTTTGGTCATAGTAAGGCGGGTTAGCCTTGCAAAAGAAATTAAAGATATCTCCATCTAAATTAACCTTGAAAGGAAACCATATCTTAATTGTTGATTTTGTTTCCACTGGATAAATTACACTTCATAATGATTGCAAGATCTGAATCAATGTCTTTATATTTGCATATGTATAATGCACCTTTAAGAAGGGCTAGTTTGAATATAATATGCGACTTATTTTGAGCAAAAACACATTTACAGAAATTTAAAAATATGTGCTTGCAATTTATAACTTGAGTTTTTAGTTTGTATAATAAATATTGTAAGGCATTTGTTAATTCTCACTAGTACTAACTTTAGAACGAGAAAGTAGCATAAAGTTGCGTATAGGTCCTACGGGGTGGGGGTACGATTCCCTACCCGACTCAGTCACGAAATCCTTATTGTCCACCCATTTTACTACCAGGACCAAACGGGAAACACGTGACTTAATGAACCGTGATGATTGGATCTTGAATTAAAAGTAATTGAAGGTAAATTAAGGGAGAGTGTGTTTCAGTAATTTTCTCTCTTCGAACGTCCACCCAGCTGATACAATCCCTTCTGTTTATAGACTTGAAATAATCGCTCAACATCCAGTCTTCAAAATTACGACGCCACTTAGCCTGCGTTAAGCGTTAACGTCTGTCAAAAGTGGAAGTGTTGATGAGGCAGCCGCCTTCTCCCAAGGAGCCTTTCACCGTGCGCCACCCGCAAAATGATGCCACAAATACCGGCAATACAAACATCGGTTGAAATCGGTGACTGACTTTTTACTTGTTTGTCTCGTCGCATGGTGCGATAATTCACGGCCCGATGTAACCTTACAATGGAAGCGTCAAATTCCTTATGACAACTCTGCCTTTACGGCTGTGTTTCTCCTGCTAAAAGTGACGGTTTTGACACAATGGGTCTCTCGAATGCACGACGCCATGTATTTGGAAATGGGTCACGGACTGCGGTCCACGGCGCGTGTTTACATGTGTTTTTAAGCTCCGCTATTCCACCCTTTTAAAAAGTAGGCCAACTTTTTTATTTCGAAAATTCAGCGAATTGGTTTTCTTGCATACACGATGCATGAAATATGATGTAAGTAACATGGCCTTGATACCACTGTGTTTTGCCAGCCTGTACGAATAAAACTGGAGAAGAAACAAAACCTGGTATCATCTTCTTCTCTTGTACTTTTCTAAGGTTACCCAAAATTGTGGTAATTTCGATATTTTAAACCAAAAAAAAAAAAATCATATTTCATTTTGTCATATATACGTTAAATAATTTGCAAATTAAACATCAACAAGTGAGATCCCTCCCTGTAAACTAATCCAGACATTTGACAAACCATGAGAAATTAAAATCCAGCTAAATATACTTAAGACCGATATATTTCATTCATCAATGGGTTTTAACCCCAAAATTATAAAGCAACTTTCTGTCACACCAGGAGATTCCGTGAACAAATGAAAAGTAGTTAACGGCATAGCCACAGTAACCTATTTTGAGAACTGTTACATGTGTTTGTTCTTCGTACCCTCAGACGAATTTTCGGTTTTTGGCGTTCCATCAAGGTGAAAATGAGGTATTAATTAACCCCACTGTGCCAGGGAGTAACACGATGTTATATATAGTTCACGCGTATGGCCAGACCTAGTAATTTTAATGCAACGTAAACAAATTCTTTCTTTTTTATTTCAAATTATTTACCATTTTATTTTTTACTATCTAATGCATTTCTTCGAGGATGGACACGTTGTTTGGTTTTAGTAGTGCCCATGTAACCTAGCAGGGCCTACTTCATGCTCTGTTTGGGTGAGGCCATGGTTGTCACCAGACCATTTTGAGAGCTGGGTAATTTGTGATCACCGTCCTGAGGGAGCGGACTGAATGGAGTCGGTGTCCCCTCCCCTATGACAAATTTTTGCATGTTGAAGAGTGCTCATAAAAAAGGCATTATCACTCAATTCTAAAGAAATCTATGAATTTTATTCAGCTAGGTTAAGAAATTTGTGCTAGGCATTGATGCTGCCATTGTTGGAGTACCGGGGAGAGATTTTGAGGGGGGGGGGGGGATAGCACCGACCGGTGCCGCCCGTCGTGGTGACAACCCTGGGTGAGGCTATACAGTATAGGGTGGGTAATGGCCATAACGCAAATCGGGCATAACAGCTAATTTTCATTGCATGGCACATATCACTATCTACACTGTTCATGCTATATTTATTTCAAGTAGGTGCACCGTTAAGTCCTTCCTCACACTAAACAAAATTTCTCATAAACTTTATTGCTACCCCATCAGTAAAATCTGCAAAATTGCAGTTTTAGAGCAATTATTCTTGATTACTGTGACATTAATTTTCAAAGCACCTCCTGCCCTGCAAAGCGGATGTCATCGTCCCTCACCCGAAGAACCTACATAAAAATTAACTGTTGTCGCTGTTTCTTATTGCAATGTTTGATTTTAGAGCATTTGAATCATTTCGTACATTAAAAAACCTATACGGTGGTTTAGAATAAATCATTTTAAGTAGTGTCACACATATCATAATTGGGTCAACATTGGTTACTTTAGTAGAAATTTGTAGCTAAGGTTGCTTTTCATCGGCAAATCTCTGTTGCGATACCTACACCCCGGGCTTTAAGTTTTTTAAGCAAATTCTACACGTTTTATCTAGTAGGGTATTGCTATTAACTGTTTATAAAAAAAAAACGTCTGAGAAAATGTTATCAATTGACAGATGCCGAGAGCGGCGGTTTTGTTCTCAATATTGGGGTGGGGGACAATACGGTAGATCATTTTCAAAAAAATAATTACAATGTGCAAATTTTTAGTCAGTTGGTGGTTTCTCAAATATTATGGGTGTATGCCCCCAGCCTCCTCCCACAAATATCACCTCACATGACGCATTCATACTAAGGAACGAATGGTTCGTATTAATTTGCTCCATGCTTTTAAAAGGTAGAGATACAAAGGTGAAAGGATGGCTGTTTGCCTGTCCCTACCTCGGGCAGTTAAAAGAGGAATAACGAAATATTCTCGACTTATTAAAGGTATGGTTATTTTACCAGTGTATCCATGGATAAAGGTCATGAAATATTATACAAACAGGTCTTTAGAAGTCAATTTATACAGTTTTAAGCAGCTTCTCTGAAACTAAAGATATTGATAACTTTAAGTCATGAGAGAAAAAGAATCTTAAGTGGTGGCTCAAAACCCCATTTTGACGAAGCTAGTCAGTTCTTATGTAATTGTAAATTTGTAGATTTTAATTGCGTGTCATAACACTGTATAAAACTGCAATGCTGACAAGAGTATGAATCGGCAGTAGTTACTAACTTTCATAGAAGGTATTGATTAATATATACTCTCCTTTGACGTATATACTCTAACGAGTGCAGCAAATATATAGGTGCATAAATAATACACGTCCGCCGAGCGAGCAATCGAGAAACCAACTGCCAATCGAAAATATATTGACAGGTATACACTCATTTCTATTCCTTGAAATTTTCTGGTGTGATGAATCTGTCCTCAAAGTTATCCCAATTGTTGACACAATGTTTGGAGAAAGTTGCAAGGACCAGGAACAAAAAGTGTCGGGGAAAACGATAATGATCTTGACCTTGAAGTGACACCCATCTGCAGGTGATCTAGCACTCGGGTCATTTGTTGGACTGGACAATATCTTTGTTATAAATGGCTGGGTAACGACTCAAATTGTGACAATCTGATATATTTAAAGTTGACCTGCGCAACCACTTCACTTTTCATCATCACTATCCCTGGGAGTGGTTGCTGGATGACGCGTTTAACCCTTTACAGCCTGGGCGGTGAGAGGTAATGGAATCATTGGACAGGGTACATGACTGGTGAAAATGTTTTACAAATTGAGGGAAAAATTAAGAACAACAAACTTGCAACATGTTGTCAAACATTTGACCAATCCAAACATCTGTTTTTTCCATAGCCTTTGTTATTTACCTGACAGCCTGTAGGTGTATGGACCATGTTTTCAAATACTTGGAGCGTGACCTTAATTAATGCGGTGAAGCGAATATTTCGGGTAGATGCGAACTGTTTAAAAAGGTTTTCCTTGATTGGTTGTTGACATTGTATTGTACCAATTGTATTCTTTGTTAGGATTAGGAATTAGGTTAGGGATTAGGGTTTTCGTTAGTCAGTTAGGAAATTTCTTGTTAAACAGTGCGCATCGCCCCAATATTTCGGGGTAGCGAACTAGTTTTAAAATATTTGAAAGTTTGTCACGTAGTAGGCCTAATCAAAAAAGGGAAATGTCACTTGTATCTAGCAATTTTATTTTGCTAGAGATAAGAAGCTAAACACATTGCCAACGCAACTTTGATGAAGTCAAACTCTATCACTATACACATCTTTAAATCCATGGAAGTATTGGCATCGTCACACCATTAGCAACAGTAAGTGCCGCGGTGAATTTGGGATTCTTTTTTGTTTAGGTAGGGGACGGGACGATTGATTGAGGTCGTGATCCGATGCTGTTACCCGAAATGGTGTCGCATCGTGAAAAAAGGTTGGGATCCCTTGGCACAGATTGAATTCTTAACGTGTGCAAATTTATTTTCTTAAAAATAACCTGTTTTTTCATAGGTCACGGCCTAGTGCTGGAAATAACTGAATTGAACTTGCAGTAAGAAAAGTTATTATTTTTCAAGCTAAACGTAACTTTGTAGCTGTAAGACATAGCCTACATGTAAAACTGAATCGAAAACGATCCATTCTAATTTGCAAAGTCATGGCTTTCGACGTATAAGATGAAGAAACTCTTTAAAGGTTTAATTAATATGCAAACACGCACAGGCTCATCGATAGCGGACTTGAGCGCAAAGTATGTAAAATGTGCTAAAATTGTGAAATGTGATCACAATTATATTTTCGGCTTACTAGACTTTTCTATTCGGTGCACTTTTTTATTTAATTAGATTACGTGTAAGCTTAATGTGCAATCATTTTAGGGTTTGTAAAAATGAAGGTCGAGTTGAGAAACGTTTGCACGAAAGTGGCCGAGAGAGCACTTGCAAAACTTCTCATCATAGTAGGTGGGGTAATGTCGGGGACTGTTGTACTTCATCAATTAATATATGTGTAATCATCTATCAATAGATCGTTTGTAATTAAGAGTCTCTCCGATACATTGCATGCATCTGTGTATATCTGGTAAATTGGACCTGAATCAAGTTTCATGTGTCGTGATAAAGTTAACCTTAACTCGGCTGTAACTTTCCAAATATTGATATGAAGTGCATGCTGTTACATATAGCTTTGACAGAGTCGACAGAAGTAGGCAACTAGTGCACGTGGAACCCCGCACGTCCCACGCACATTAGTAACAATGAAAAGAGAACTTGCCGTAAGATGTATGCACCCTGGGTATCTAGCCACAGGACGCCTGAAATAGCACAGTGTGGTTTACCTGCCCAGGTGCGTCAGCTTGCCCGCCCGTGGAGCGCCGTTCGACTCAATATCCTCCCATTCGTACCCTTCGTTCCGTCTCTCTTTTAAAGGTTTGATTACAAAGACGGAGAAATTGTTTTAAAATTGTTTAATCTTTAGAGAAATGACTAACCAAGCAAAATATTTTTTCCTCTCTCTTCCAAAAGGGTGAAAGGTTTTGCGTGGTTTAAGGGCAAAGGACGGTATGCAGTATAGGAAGTTGCTTCGTGCCGACGTTAATCTCATAGAATGTTATGCTATATTGGTTTAACATATCCCCTATTACAAACCTAGAAATCTTTAATTCACTTCGGTCAAGGTCAGACCGTAAAGAGATATCACAGAATACAGACATACTTAAAGCATGTACTTGTTAAGTGATGAATCATGAACAATTGTTTAATCTTTTTTCTTTTCATTTTACAATAACAACAGTTGTCTGACGGTTGCCAAGTTTTTTATTTGCATTTACAACACCCTTTGTTACGGATAGAGTTTAATGTCTGGAATGTACACAAAAAAGAAGTCTTAGTTTTCTTTCCTCTGACTGATCGCCAAATAAAAATTTTAGTGAATGTTTTCATGAGCTGTAACGGGATGCAGGCGCGCGAGAGTAACATTTAAATATCGGCTCAGATATTTGACTTTTCTTTCAAAGATATTTGTTATGGAAACGAAATTAAATTGAAAAAAAAAAAAATCAATTTGGGCACTGCAGAATGGATTAGTTGATATTAGTTGCACTTAAATGTTTTAAACATCTGAAAAACTTAAAATCATGTGATCCTGATTCCCAATCATAGTATTCAATTAATCCCCCTCTCTAGTTACCCATATGATATAGACAGATAGTTTTGCTATGAGAGTGAGGACCCACTCTGGGATGGGGGAATGGAGAATATATTCATGGTGTTTCCCACCAGTCGTAAGAGACGACCAAAGAGAAAGACTCGCGCCGCGTTTGAACTGTATTTGAAAACGAGCTTGAACTTTTATCGTATTCCAAACCGTGTTTTAGTTGACATTATTTAACACATTCGTGGTGTGTCGTTTAACCTCATCTGTAACTAACTGAGGGTGGAGGATATGAGAAAATCCAATACAATAATAGAGTATCATAGTATATCCATTCAAAGGTGATATTTAAACTGTCATTACCATAGCTAGATAGTTCGGTGCTAAGTATTAACGGATTTATAATCCGTATTACCAGATTAATGGCAATGGAGTAAGGAAAACAGGCAGATGAGCCACAACTGGAAAAAGCCGTGGCCTACCCGAATTAGACCAATTGGTTGGAAACTGAAACAGTTAACTCCATCTAACTAACCAACCATGCATATTCAGATAGCATCATTCGTTTGCTACACGTCTTCGGCCATGTGTCAAGCATTTGTTCCGAGGGCATTCTGGATGCTTGTGGCCTTTAATTTTACCTATATATTTTGAAATCTTAACATGTCCAGCCATTTTGGTTTCATTCAGATTTAGTATGTTTTAACTTGACCATGATTTGTGCACGTTAAAATACCATCCTTGGTGAATTAATATCATAAATATTCATGAACTAAATAAACTAAAAAAGAGTCGTTTGTTCTTTGCTCTTCAGTTGAAAATGCCGTCGGCTTGCTGCGGTGATTCTTCGACCACCTCTAGCCCGGCTATGGCTGGACAGCCCTCTCAGTGCGCGGGATGCGGTGGACAGATAGGAGATCGGTACTTTTTGAATGCAGCTGACCACCAGTGGCACATTCAATGTTTGAGATGTTGTGATTGTAAACTACAGTTGGACTCAGAACTCACGTGTTACTCAAAAGACGGGAAAATATATTGCAAGGAAGACTACTTCAAGTAAGTACCTCGTTTAGTGCTGATAGCCTTTGGAGATAGCACAAATCAACATTTAACGTACATATCTAAAGTTATATGACGTAATATGATAACATTTTTAGTATTTACAATTTTGCATCTTCACACCACTTTCAGTGGAAGTTTATAGGTTTGATCGATGTGACTCTTCAATTTTTCAATCAATCTTCAATCAAATCAAAATCATTTTTTTTTATTTTTGAGTGTGCAGCAACGTCATAATGATACTACGGATGCCGTTTATGGTATATTGAACAAATGCTGGGTCCTTTCCAGGGTTGAGCTTGGGGCAAAGCCCATGGTCCGTGTCTGGTATCTTTTTCAATTTCTTCTCGACTCTTCATGGGTATGACGAGTTTCAAACTTTTTTTCTTTTTCTTATTCATTTTTTTTTCAAATGATAGCCCAACATCTTAAAAAAACATCCGAGACCAGTCTGCATCGAGGCTCTGGTTGCTAGGCCGCCTAAAATTTGTCAAATCCTAACGCCCCTTGTCCTTTCAGTGACTTTTTGGAAATATAGGAATAACTTTCCGTCACTCTTAATATTCTATGGATGTTGTTGCTATGCACGTCTTCGGAAGGCATAAGGAACTCTCCATATCTTGAAAAAAGAAAAAATCCGTATCTTCAACGACTTTTGATGACCCTATGGTTTAACGCAGGGTTGGGGAAGATTCGGTCCGCGGGCCGCAACGGCCCGCTAGTGAAAATGATTTTTTCCAGCCAGAGGGATGGCTCAAGAAAATAAAATACAATTTTCCACCTCAAACCTATCACTAAGCATAGAGTAATAAGTTGCAAACGGCCTTGCCTTGCCAGACATCTCACTCAATGCTTGCTATGTGTTTGCTATGTATTTGTGGCCTCCTTATTGTTGCTAGTGTAGAAGCTTTTTTGTTTGTTTTTTAAGTCTACTTGTTGTTTTTCTGTTTTTGTTTATTGTTTCATAGGGAGTGCACGCTCTCAAGCCCCTGGGTTTTTGTGTACTTCCTCTCGTTTTTATATGTACATTGATTCTTCTGTAATAATTATGCCCTTCATTTGTATAAATATATGTTAAAGCGATAAAACAATAAACGAAACAATGCTGCTAGGTAAAAAATTTTGCTCTTCCCCTGTCTCAGTTTTCCTTTTCTAGCCGCAGTAACATTAAAAAATAACAAAAATTGGCGTAACGATATATGAGAAAGTTTAGTGTTTATCAGGCCCACTCTTTTCAAAAGGAAAAAATCAAAACATCGACTGCTTAGATTCTAAACCTGGGACCTGCTATTACCGGCTGCCTGAAATGTCATAGCTTACTCAATATTTTACTCACTTTTTCCGAGTGTAGTGGCGCTACACTTAGATAGTCCTTTAAAGGCCCAGTTCTCTCACCCCAAACAGTACCAATTCTCCTAACCTTCTTACTGAAGCCCCTCCCACAATTGTCTGAAATTCATCCTCATCCAGACCCAATCTCAGTTTATAGCTTCAGGGTGAGTATAGAAAAACTCAATTTATATAATCAAAACACTCTCAGTACCGTTCATGCTATGTAATATAGCTTTGGCACTCTGCATTGTTTGAATTAGCTGTCAATCAAAGAGCTGGGCCAATTGAGAATTTCGGTACCCGGGTACCAAAATTGTAGTTTGGGGTGAGAGGTTTGGCCCTTTAAGCTAGTTAGACACAACTACATATTTTTCGGCAGAGGATAGCATCTAACTCACCTAAACCCCCCCTCTTTAACTTATTTCCTTCCACTTTTTGAAACGTCTGGGTGACTCGCGTCTGGGCGGCCCTCTTTCCCATTACTTATCGACGATACTATATTGACATCATGTTTTGTGGATCAATATTTACAATGCTGGAAAGACTTCCGAATCGAAATCATCAGCAAGTCGATTGTTTAGTGAGGCCCTGGAAAATTTTCATTCCTCATATCTGGCCCGTTCATTCAAAAAGCTTGTCAACGTTTCTTCTGGTTTAAAAGCTTATTTCATGTAATTTCTTGTTAAAACATACTATGAATATAGAATGCATTGTAGTTTGCAGTCATTGAGATGATGGTATGTTTGCGTGTAAGGTGAAGGACTGTATTTTAAGAATTAGAAAAGAGAAGCCCTTAATTGATATTATACTTTCAAGGGTTTCACAATGAAATCTTACCCGTTCATGTACATGAAACTGATTTTTCTTTCTCCACAGACGGTTTTCGGTGAAACGGTGTGCTCGATGTTATTTGGCGATATCGTCTAATGAGATGGTGATGAGAGCCAAAGGACTGGTGTATCACCTTCTCTGTTTTACATGTACTGTTTGCAATCGTCCTTTGAACCCTGGAGATTATTTTGGTATGAGGGAGCATCAAGTGTACTGCAGACTCCATTATGAAATGCTCTTTGCGCCTCCAATGGAGCATCAGAACCCACCCCCTATCTCGGGGATGTTTGCAGGAGTAACTCCGACGGGGTATCCCACCTCTGGCTTGACAAATGGTTCGTCACCACCTGCTGGAACGCCCTTTTACAATGGAATAGGTCATCCACATTCTCATACGGGTTCAGGTCATGCGTACAACCACCACAAGGGAAGGCCAAGGAAACGCAAAGGGACGGACATATTGGGCGATTTTTGCGCAGGTAAGACCTTCGGTTCATCTTCTATCTGTATCCTGCTTTTGTTGATTTAATGAATGTGTTCCAAGTCAGGAAGTGTGCTACAGATTATGAGCACCTAGCTATATTTTCCAAAGTGCGGATTGGCCGTTTTGTCGACGATGCGGTGATGTGGGGATAGCGACCTATGGTCTAGCCTATGACCAATTTGATCCGTTAATAGAAAAAAAACATTCATTATGCCGTTCACAACTGGTTACTTGAATGTCTGGTTGCATTCCCCTGTTAGATGTTGCAACACACAAGTTACGCCTTCATCATTATTTTGACCATTCACCTTCACTTTCAGAGCCTAAGCTAGTGTGACGTAATGGACCATGGCGCTCCTTAACTGTAGCCCTATAATAGGTGCAGCGTAATGATTATCTTTGCAGTGATGCTATATTACGTTATACGTTATAAGTGGAAATTACCACTGTGTTTCATAAGCCAGTTAGCATATATGTTCGGAAGATTTCTGCTCTGGTACATAATTGGTCCATGGTAAATGCACCCTGGTGGCATGTAGCCTAATGGTTATTCAAGATAATAAAACTAAGAGGGCAATTTAACGGTGTTTCATAAGTAGGACTGTTCTCTCACCCTCGTCTACCCTTTGTTTTGGCCGACGCGCCAAATTCACAACTATGTCAATACTTTGCACATTACGATGAAGTATAACAACACTTGATACCACTTCTTACACGCCAGAAGGTAGAGTCATTTTAGAATTACTTGGGATTTCTTTTCGGTTCATTACAGCAGAAACCAGATGTGCCACACCTTCCCTAAGCACAACTGGGATATCGTAAAGGCATTAGTAGAACGGACTAACAAATCGTTAACTTTTCTCTTTTGATTTTTTTGGCTTATTTTTTGGCTCCTAAGTTTTTTGTGGTGTTTAATATACAACAACACTGATGTGAGTCGCTCAATCTCCTGTTTTAAAAGTGTGCACCCTCCGGCAATTTGGGAAGTAGGGCGGTCACTTTGCTAAACCCTTTACTGTTTTTACGTGCAAAATAGAATGTTGACGCAAAAGGGGGACGCAACCGTACCGTTCGTACGTGTCATTTAGTATTACCTTAACGCCTGCCTCCGCGTCGGTTTTCGACGTTAAATGACAATAAAAGAGGGGTTTAAAAGTCTGTTCGTTCTAACTGATAAAAACATAAAGATATTTGTTGGTTTTGTATGGGTGACTACCGACGTTGGTCGAGATTTGTGACGGTAAAATTCAGACGAATCTTCAAGGAAATTGAAAACCTGAAATTCATTATAATTATTCAGAGTGGTCAAAATGAATGAATTTATATAATGCCGCCATGTTTGTAAGGTCCTTTTAAACCTTGTGGAAACCAAGATGTTTCAACCATAATAAAAAATGTGTATTCTCTTGTCGTCTGTAAATACAGAGGAAGCAAACCGCAAAACTCTTCAAAAAGCGTAACATACCTCGCTAAGATAAGGCCTAAGATGGGGAAACGTCGGAATGCATATATCAAATGATAACACTCAGAAAGAACTTTACCTATTCAAAGTAATTTTAAGATTCGTTCTGTTGCTTTAAGTTGAACGCTCTTGCTCTTGATCCTGCATGAAAGTACGCCTAGAACTATGATTAGCAAGGTCATCGAATGTGTCTGTCATCTTGTTCGCTACATTCAACTCGAAGAAAGGTAAGACCTAATCCACGAAACGTAAACAAAGCCAATCTTACTTCCTAGAATACAATCTCAGGAATAAGTCAGGTATTATTCTTTGAGATTTAGGTTGAACGGGGATGTTTCAACGTGTGGTACACGTTGTTAAACTCGTGCCTTTACGACCCGAGATTTGTGGGAAAGCCGGAGATTCTTCATAGTATCCTATACAAGCAAACTGAAGCACAATGCCCAAATCACGACATCGTGTTAAAAAGTAAAAGCATTCCATTGGTTAAAGAAGGATTGGAAATCCTGTGGGATAAAAATTGGAATTTATAATATGTGTTTGTGTGCATGTATTATTTATGAATCGCTACAAACGGTACAAGTTGTACCATGAAGTATCATAACTTACCACAAAGACATGGCTAATCATGTGTGGTTGTAATTAGGTCTATCAGTCTATCCTATTTTATAAAAACGGGGCAAAATTTAACATATGCATCGTAGCAAGAACTGAAAATTGTTAAAATCTGGTCTTTTTAGCCTTAAAATGAACCTTATTTTCTTGGAAGCAAGTTTGAAATTGTAATGTTTACACAGAGGTTTCTTTTGAAATGACATTACGTATTTTATTTTGAAGAAACCAAAAATGTGCCGTATACTAGTTAAAATATTCTCGGAACTTTTTCTAGAACAGTCGATGAAGGAAAATATCATGAGAAACAAAAATGTACCGTTCTTTATCAAACTGGAGGGTATCCTAAGAAGATTGTTAGTTTCTGGAAACAACAACAACAACAACAACAACAACAACATATATATATATATATATATATATATATATATATATATATATATATATATATATATATATATATATATATATATATATATATATATATATATATATATGTGTGTGTGTGGAAAAAACATGTGCGAAAAATCAAAGTAAGCAGTGGATTAACTCCAAAATTCGTTAAACATTTAAAGCATGCAGTAAAAGGGAGATATCTTGTGTGCAAAAGAACAATAACTTAGTTTTCAAATCTTTGGTTTCGTCAATTTGGCAGTTACAAAATCAATCTGTTTTATTAAATCTGTAGCCATCCTATATGGCACTTACACTTTTTGCCAATACTGACATGAATTAAATTAAAAATTTGAAAGAGCAAAAAGCAGTTGCCCAAAACTACTTTTGAAACAAGAAATATCTCACAGTTTTTCTCTTATTCCACTTCCGGGTTTTTACTTTTCTTGATATTTCAGTGCTTTGATATTTCGTATTCAAGGTCAACCAAGTAGTTACTTCTATATTAAATCATACAATTGAGGAGGTAAAATATTGTCACATGATACTCAAGAACCATTGATAAAACAGAATAGTCTACTACACTAATTCAAGTAGATGTGAATGCATTTTCTCTTTAAAGATTCTTCGTGGTCTGTGCGTTCTGAAGGGAGATAACGTTTCACTTTTGACCTTTGTGATAAGTGATCATTGACTGTATCGTTATGACAATCTATTAAAATAAACCAAGAAGTTGACCACATGTTGAAAGATAGGACCATAATATCGATAACAGATACAGGATTAAATCGGCACATGACAGTCTTTCAATCGACCTCTTCAAAATGGTCCCTCCATGATGATCTCATTCTTTTCAAATGAAGTTTGGATTGACACATCGCCCAATCAAATATCACTCATATCGCTTGTCTGTCTTCCAAAATCCCACTCTACGGGTCTCAACTTTTTGCCTTAATGGCCCTAATCCTAACCCCTCCCCCACTGAGTAGTGTTTCAAAACTAAACGGACTATTCAACGAGCGCTGCTGGACGCTCTTTTCGCTGTGTCCTTGCCACTCCGGTTGGACACCATTTTGTTTTTCACGGCATTGTTCCAGTAAACTGACTGACAACGATTCATAAAGTGTTGTATTGTCGTAAGGAGAATAGAAGCCTCCAATCTAGCGAGCCGAGAGCGTCTTGTCCAATCCGTAATGTTACAGTCTTTTGTCATCTGTTTTGTACCACATGTCAGAACAGGGCAGCCTAGTTACTTGTCCCGGTTTCTCGGAGCAGAAGAATGCCTCCCTCTTTGACGGAGGTCTCGTCTGGGATAAGTTGATCTCCGTTCGGCCTGATTCGAGATGACAAGCGCTCTTTATAGCTACAGCTTCTGCCACAGTCCTTGATTGCTGTTGTTTGCTTTACAAAGTGGAAAGCTGTCGCTAGACGATGATGACGAGAAGAGTTCGAAATTCTTTTCTTTGATATTTTTATATAAACATAAGACAAAACAAAATGGCGATTAAACGAAACCAAAACTGCCAAAGTGGACTTCATCCTGTAAAGTTATTGTTTTTATTTGTTAATCTGATTTAAATTTATATCCCATTTCTCCATTCCTGAGTTTGTCACCCATGACCGTGTCACTAGGTAAAGCATTCACCTCGTTCATCTGAAATGAAGGTCGAATTAATTTTCAATAAATGTATGCAAAAGTTCGGGCAGCTACCCCATTTCTATACGGCCTGCAATATAAATTTTAACTTTTACCATATTTATTGTGACTGAAGTCTTGTTCCGTCAGGAAGCTCTTTTTCCTCTCATTCTTTCCTTCATAAAGTAAGATATAGGTGGTTTCATTCGAACTGACACAAATCATTTTATTGACCTTGACAAAAGTAACCTCAAAAAAATGACAAAAATGTAGTTTTGAAACTAAAGAATAGCATATGTACTTGATGCTGAAGTTAAACCTGCCATCTTTCCGTAGACTTCTGATATACACTACACATATGATTCTCGCACTTCAGCAGCCTGCCCCCACATAAGTCAAGGTCATTGTATGTTAAGTTGGCGATCGATTTATAACCTAGTTCTATATTCTTTTCTTGCAAAGAAATTCTGATCTCCCTGTTAGTCGGTGAGGTTTTAAAGTCTAAATATATGACTACGTGCGGAACAGGTATTTTTCAATATAAAGACGGACTGGTGTACAGTAAGGGGAAGAAAGGAGGGCAAGGTGGGATTAAAATTCTTAATTAGTGCATGAGCGAAGGGACACAAAATGTGTAATTGAAATTACAGAGCTATTTTAACGTATATGGGAGTTTTACTTGGTATGCGTAGGTTTTACATGTATGGGACATGTAGGGTTAAACTTGAGAAGAACAAATGTTTTATAATACGTCGAAAACATTTTCGAGAATGTTTAGTACTACCGAGTGTAGACCGCTAGAAATTAATGAAAACGGGTGGATGTTGAGCCACAACGAAAGGAAAACTAGAAAAACATAAATGTATACAAGAGAAACAAAAGAAAAATGGAAAGGGACCAGAACGGACTTCTAGCATTTGGAGTAAATACTAACTACCGGTAAATAATAGATATTCTACCAGTACAGGCTAAATTTTACTGTAGTTCGTTAGACTTGGACCGTAAGCTCAGTCTCCGTACGCGCTATGTATAGCCTATACCATCATATCCACAAGAATTCACATTAGAGACGGCAATACAAGACAAACGCACGTTTCCCATTGATGGGCCTAAAAGTTCATGTGTAATTGCTATACCATGCTGCCAGACCGTTGCATTCCCTGAGGAACTTTTAATAGGGCTTTACTAATTTCTATGCTTCCTCGGCTATTAAAGCTTTTTCTAACTGCATGTGGTTGTCTGGGGTAATGACATTGTCACAGATAATATTTATGCACTTTGTGAGAGTTACCGCATTTTAAAAATTTCAAACAAACGCCTGGTCCGATATCGCAAACACACTTTAAATATTAATAAATAATCCCGTGTTTATTGTATTGTCGCCAGAAGTACATTAAAAGCTGGGGCGTTGTGGCTAATGTAAAATGTCATAGAGTTTATAGTTCTTGGTACCACCAAGCACTTAGCGCCTGTATTTGTTTAATACGACATCAATCTCGCGAAATATCTAGGCTGACGGTAGCCATTTTTGAGGTCCCTAGCTACCCATTATTTGCCACGAGGTCGTCCGTCTATTGTATTGAGAGTTTTCTTTGAAGATGCTTTGAGCATGATACGAGTTTGATTAAGGTACGTCAAGGGAGGTCCACACATGTACAAGATGGCGTTTCATCGTCTTTACCTGACCTCTGACCTCTCACGCAACCCTCTCACGACTTTTTCTTTTCATTGACGAACGTCTTATTCTCGAGGGTGTAATTTGTTCTTCTTCTACAATATTATATTATTTTTATGATGCTTGTCACGTAAAGGAAGAGGTCTTAATATATGATTATAACATGACTCAAATCTGCCAGCCCATTCAATCCGATTTATGAAATAGCGTTGTACTACTCTTTCACTGTTATGAGCTTCCATGTAAGACGGCTAAAAGTGCAGTTTAAGGCTATAAAAGAGCTACCTTTGAACTCTACAGAACAGATTTTAAGGAGTATATACATAAGTTCTTTGTGTAGGCCTACTACGGTATACTCTATACCTGAGAACAATGTTTCGTATGGATGTCGCCTTCACGAATCATTCAAATGAAATCTGTTCAATTTTTGAACCAACAATCTCTGGTCAAAGGGTTCATACACACACATATAATGCAGCTCCCCTTATTGAAAGGGTCATCAGTATATACGCCTATCTCACCCAGTCCCATTGTGAGGCAGCTTACCACTTTAGCCTCAATACGTCACACGTTTTTGCACATAAAGGTCCCATCTGTTGGCTTGAAATTTGCAAACACTCTGCACGAATAGCTGGGAGTCGCGAGGGGGGGGGGGGCATGTTCAATCCCAGACTCACGCATGTAAGATACATGTGGACCCAGACAATCTTTTGTGTAAAGCAATTTGCAAGAGAACTTTGATTATACTTAGACCTTCAATCCAGCCCCGTCTGGTGGAACATTTGGCGATTGTTCTTCCGACGTTGATTACCTGGAGTGCTGTCAGAAATCAGCGGTGGGTCTAAAGAGGCGGGGCCCGAGTTTAGCACACCCCTCCCAAACACCACTTACTTTTTGAGACGATCCCCCAAAATACACTTCATACATTTATGTACAGGCTATTGAATTTAATTGTCAGGGGCCTCGAAATATCATTAAACAATCTTTAGTGAACATTTTTTCTCTCCCCAAGACCCCAACCCAAACGGCATTTCGTACACTTCGCTCATGCTTGAACATTCAATGCTGGATCCGTCTCTGGAGGCGTAGCGTTATAAATATGCCATGCAGATTAATGACGTCAGCGGTGTAATGCTGAAGATGCAGATTCCATATATAGTAATAATGTTTATTGTAGAAGTTCATGCTGGCCGAATACTAAATTGGATACATTACACACAGGACACACAGCACCCAGAAGTCTGCGGAGTAGGCCTAACTGATTTAGAGTTTTGTATTGCATTAATTCTTTAATTTCAAGAGTAACTGGGTCAAAATTAACTTTTGCTGCGCAGACGACAAAGTAGTTTGTTATCTTCTCCAAATAAAACAATATTCATTTTATGTAATACACGCCATGTGTGTGACATTCCACAGAAAGAATTATTGAGCTTTATCCCCTTAGTTTGTATCTGATCTAGTTTAAATGACGTCAACCTAGGGTTTTGTTGATATCGCCTTGTCTCTTGTCTACCTAGCTTCAGCAAAGTCGGAGCACTTTCTGTAAATCGGGTATTAAAAGGGGACATTAATCGCCAACAGATGAATGTGGTATATTTCTTTTGTACGGGGGACAGAGTACATTCGAAAGGTGAAAGTTTCTTGCCTTAATGTCATTGTACTTACAATACATTTGTCATAAGTTTTATGATAGTACATTTATATCGGCGACGAGATACAACTTTAAAACAATTGCTTGTTTAGGAAAGAGTCATTAGAGATATTGTATGGATACAACCAGTATGTTGGAAATTGATGCATTTAAGTGCTTCGAAATCAAAGATTACAGATAATTTCCATTACCACACCTTACAATAGGCTGATTGTGTGTTTTTCTTTTTTTTTTCCTTTTTCATCATTTTTTCAGGATCCAATTTTTATTATTTGGACTACACTCTAACCAGGGTGCAAGTCACTCCAGAAAAGTGTGAGGAGGGACCACTCTTTTAGAAAAAGTGTGAAATTGACTCGGAGTGAATTCAACATTCACTCCAAAAGAGTAAAATTCCATTCAATGTGAGTGAAATCGACGTCCTTTTTGCAGTGTTTCTTCACTGTCTTTCTCGACTATAGAGTGGGTTAGTTTAGATGGAACTTACGACCCAGTTTCTAACTAATAGGTTTAAATCGGGCTGGCCATGGGTTTTTTCACCAGTTTAAGGTTGTAGGATGAGGACAATTAAACACAATGTATATGCGTCAGCGATTGCCATTCTCGTTACATAATGGTTTATTTTTATCCCCCATTCAAATACCCCCTCTTCTTCTGACCACCCTCTCCCCATCACTGCCTCATTTCCCTTTTTCATTCTTACTATATAACGTCTTTTAGGGAGACCTAAGGCTTTAGAAATATGAAAAAGAATGGATCGTTTTGTCTTAAAATGAAGCATATTGTACACCGTAGTATTTCTAAACATCTGAAAGCAATGATACAGCCTTTTTCTCTCACACTTACCTAACATTGGGCAAGTAAAAAAGAGTTATCTCAAGGGTGAAAAGTGAGTTGAATAGATACCGTCACGGCGCTCATTATAGAAGCGTAGTGTGCGACCAAACTCAATGATATGGTTGTTCTTTCATTTCTAGTTGTTGAGAGATGATGGTTTGTCTATCTATTTTATAACTCTATGGTGCATTTATTTTAATTAAAGTGACAGGACCTACAGAGTAGTAGGTGACCAATTGGATTGTGATAACTGATATATTCACCAGAATCATAGAAATAGTGCTTGGTATAATACTCTCAGCACAAAATTATTTAGCAACTAACTGATGTCTTCAATTTGGAAAGGTGCTTGCTAAGAACAAGGCTGCAAATGAGCCCTGGCTAATGTTCCTCTCGACCGCTGGGCATAAAACGATGAGTTTTAGATGACCTGAAAATGTGACTCAGTCAACAGATAACTATTTCTTTCGGAGATGAAAATTTTAACGTCCAGGGGGCTCTTTGAGGACTTTCTTACAACACTTAAAGGGACACCGTGAATATACCAGGTATTTTGCGTACTTCAGTTCATCAGTTGAAGGTCCGAGTCTGACGTTTTTGAGTTGGTTTACCGCCCATAAAAAGGAATTTGGTATCGTCTTCATACGGTCAATTTACGTGGCAGCTGCCGAATTCGTTTCTATAGACGAATCCGATCAGCGTTTGTGTTTAGTGACTGTAAGCAGACATTAGTTGGGTCCATCAGCCATAAATTATCTTCATTTATTATCTTCATGAATTTCAACCCCTCATATTCAGTGAAATTGAGGGAATCAAGATACAATTTAGAGTACAACCATCCAAGATACAGGTAAACAATGAAACTGAAAGATTAAGACCCCAGTTATGTCCGACTAAAATCAGACCATCACTTGACTGTCCGGATTCGTCTATAGTTTAGAGGACCAGTTCTCTCACCCCAAACAGTACCAATTCTCCCGTAAGCCCCTCCCACAATTGTGTGAAATTTATCCTTATCCAGTCACAATCTCAGTTTATTGCTTCAGGGTGAGTATAGAAAAGCTCTATATGTATAACCAAAACACTCTCAGTGCATCTCATGCGGTGTAATATAAGCTTTGGTAATCTACATTGTTTGAATTAACAGTCATTCAAAAAGCTGTGCTAATGAAGAGTTCCTGTACCACCTACAAGAAATGTAGTTTGGGGTGAGAGGATTGGCCCTTTAATTCAAAATCATTCTCCTTTACCAGTTAACTAGAACTTTTGATCTTAAATTGTGTCAAAGTTTCAAATTATCTTTGTGGTCCCAGGAAGGAGTTTTCTTTTTCCTTTTCTCAACGGCAGCTATATATTTGTTTCCAATTGTTTTCAATCCAAGCGTCAATATCGTTATATTGTTGGCCTGTCTAAATAGTGAATTCAAATGGTATTAGTTGTGTTATATAAATTAAAAGAAATTGTTGAAATTATATCAATAATAATATCAAAGGTCTCGCTCATATTTATTCCAGAAATTACTACTTGTCTTAAACATGAATAAATTAGCATCGAAGCCTTCGAAGGGCATGCCAGTGGGCCGCAAATGGGAAGAAAGCCCTGTCCGGCTCGACCTAAACCAATTGGATGGAAACTGGGGCTTAAAACTCCATCTAACCTAACCTAACCTTACCTTGGAAGGGCATGAGGGACTGTACAGTACATCCAATTCAATATACCCCTTTAATCAATCTAGCCACAAAACGTCCCAAGAGTACGGTGAAGTTTACTGTGGTATCCCTTAGCAACGGATAAAGAAAGTGCGCAATGCTGACAAACTGAGCTATTAAATATTTCTCAAATTGAGGGTGAGGACGTAAGTGTCAACTTTTGACTGAGTGTGGTCCGTTAAGACAACGCCCTCAATCATATCTTTTGTATGATGGCTTCTGTTGAGACAAAAGCCGTCTGTGATAGCACGTAAACATGAACACGGGGGAGAGGGTAGGAAGGGGAGCCTTTGTTTATCTGTCTTTGTCTAAATACCCCGAATCAATGTTGAATGATTCGAGGCCACATAGGGCTTCGTACAGTCTAGAATGCCGACTTGCAGGAGTGAATAAGATCAGTTAAAAAGTCATGGTGTTGCATGACTTCCCTCCAGAATTGTTTAGGTTTTGTCCAAGTTTTGCAAGATGATCAGTCCATAAATAAGAGTGCCAATGGTTTTTGGTGTCCCATTTACATTGTGATATTTCCTTCCAAGTAGATTTCGTATGAATATTTACATTTAATCTTCGAATAATAACTCAGTAAGATACATCTATCTGTTGGTACTTTTCAAACACTATATACAATAGTTTGCATTTTTGCTTTTTTCGATTTGTATGCACTATCATGTTTCACGTGTCAACGGGCCACAAAAGCTTTGACATGAAAAAAACTTAACTGGCATTGTGTTTTTTGTTTTGAAGTATATGGAAATCTTTGATGTGCTTTATTTAATGTTCTGCGTCATTATAATGTAGGTAAATTATGGCACTTTCTCGTTATAGTTTTGGCCGTTAAAGTGTTTGACTTAGTAAGCACGTTGTAGCAGAATTCATAGGTTTTCACGTGTAAACAAAAAACAAAATTTTGGAGGTTTGACTTTATTAAATTTTATATCGTTTATACGTGAACCATGTTGTGTGCTCATGACAAACTGAAAAATGTGTGGCAAACAATTCTGTGTCGCGCTACACTTTACCTTGTCACTACATATTTCTGTGCAGATTTGGGAAAGAATGAATGACTTAAACACATATTATTTTTGGAAATTCTCGAGTTCCACGAGTAAATATTTTACCCGGGACATCAAAATGGTGTCCCGTTATAAGCAAGGCCATAAAAATTGCAATAACCAAAATGCACATAATTTTTGCAACTGATTTATCTGTGCCAGTGGTAAAGAACAAGATATGAACTTAGAAGGACATGTATCCATGAAAATTGGCTTTAGTGTCCCGTTTACACGCGAAACAAAAAATGTCATTTCAACCCAATATTTTCATTTTCGTGTGGCAATAAGGCTTCAATTTCAAGGTGTTTACTTAAGAGAGATAGACTATTATATGTCTGTTGGCATAAACTTCTTTCGCCTTTCCTTTTTAATTCAGTATTCAATTTTTACCCAAAGTGTCATAAATTGGCCCCGTTATTCATAGAAATAGCCAAGATTCGAGGCTCTGGCCCTTATCAAGATAACCGATATGTATGTGTTAAGATGACACGGTATATGTGATGTGTGAAGACAATATGGTAATTTTCTGTTCTGTACGGTTATATGCAAAAAACCTGCATAGCCTGTGTAAATTTTGTGTAAAACCGCAAGTATAGCCTAGTGATAGTTCGAAAGTCTGACGACGTTCCGTTACATACAGTCGTTAGTTATCACTGGTTGAATTTACTGGAACGTGTTGGTCAATACCATAGTCCAAAATGTTATAGGAAAACATGGTGAGACACATCGCATTATTAATCAAGATAACTGGTATTTTAGTCTATACCTCTAAAGAATGATGTTAAGAAAGTTCAGGAGGTATAAATCAAGCTGAAGTAATTCAATTTGTCCAGCATACTAACATCATTTTATATACAGTAGGCCCTAAGCTTGTAATTTCTCTCAAAGCTCCCAAACCCCGCCCTTCTTTCTTGTAAAAACAATGGCTATAAATACCTTTCAAATTTACATTTCTTTCAATATCTTTTGAGTCTATCAAAGAAACTATGCCAGGACTTGTACAGCGTAACCTATTCCATGCGTAAACTATTCCATGCCCAATCATAACTTCTTAAATAGAAATTGTCCTGTTAAATGAAACATACACTGGCCGAAGCAAGTCGTGAGTACACTCCCTAAATGTTCCCTCCTCAAATTCTTTGTTTAACGCGGGCCATACGTGCTTATGTGTGTGCAAATCTCCACGCTTGATCTTGTGCCTCGTAAATTGTGAATCAATTCCCGTCATAAAAAGTTTGAAATGAACTCATAAAGGGTTTAAAATGTTTGGATTTCTTATAAGGTCGATGCCGAGACCCCGACCTGCATAACTCTTTTCTCTATCATGTTCTTTAAGTCCAATGGAAGACGGTTTAAAGAGACAGGGATCTTCCGTTGTTCATAAACCCAATAAACAAATAGAGATGTTGCTGGCTTAGACATTTCTCGTCATTGTGAGGAAAATATCTGTAAAATGGGTGGAAGGAAGTAATGAGGGATAGCCTTATTTTTACGATTTACGCATATATGTGAAAGGGAGATTTTTTTGTTGGTCGTGTCTGGGGTTATTTTTATTTTCTCATTTTATTGTTTCCTTGAACCTTGGAAAGTTTTATTTAATTCGAAATCTGCCCTTAATCTGTTACATTGGGGTTGTGTGTTGTTTCCATGGTATTAGTGAAAAAAAAGAATTACGAAAAATCAGGCCGATTGTCCCCAGCAATGGCCAACAATCACTGTTTACGATTGCATTCGTATATAATTTACTGAATTTATTTTACCAAGAAAGGATGTAGGGTTAAGAAAAACAATTTTATATGAAAACACAGAGCAAACATAACAAGACAAGAAAAGAGGGAAAGAGAAAAAACTTAACATGGAGGATTTAGGGCGCAAATTTTGATGTAGGCTTCATGAGATAACAAGTACAAACTTCACTGAAATTCAAACTTTTCTTTTTCATCTACAATGGGTAACAATTGCGTTTCTTGCGACCGACTTCGAAAGTCCCACGGGCCAAACTTTCCAAGAGAAAATTACAAAAACCTTTACATTTCTTATGCAAAGGGTGTTTGGCCCATTGGATGTGGCGTAATTTCACTGGTCACAAACACGGCATTTTGGGCTGTAGTCCAAAGTAGTTATCATGATGATGGCGCTGTTTTATATGTCAAAAATTCACCGTGCTGCCATATACATATATTTATTATATAGGCATGCATTTAAAAATATTAACACTCAGGTCTATCCAGATATTCAGGTTATATGCATGACAGGCCAATGATACATATGGTATGAGGACCCTGAGGTTAGTCAAGTGTCGTCCTGCAGTAGACGTAATAGCTTTTTCGGAAAGCAGTTTTAAGTTTAGTTTCGCCGAACGGCCCTTTCCAGATGGTCGGGAGGACTTCAGAAAACGTATGCATGGCCAAGTGGTTAGAGCATCAGACTTGCAGGCGGGAGGTCGGGAGTTCGAATCCTGGCTGGGTCATACCGAAAACTTTAAAAAAAAAAGGAGCCTGCTGCCATTGTTCGTGGTGCTCAGCATCAGCAATGGAGTAAGGAAAATAAGTCAGTGAGCCACAACTGGAAAAAGACTGTGGCCGGCTCGACTTGAACCAGTTGGTTGGAAACTGGGCCGTATAACTCCATCTAATCTAACATCCAGATTTTAGCCTAGCATTTCCATGTAATGTGCTAAATTCCATCCGCCTAGTCTTAAATGTTACAAACCTTTTTCTTGCCCTTTTCATATAAATTTTGCTGGTATTTTCATGATTGAATCGTTTCAGGATTTGGAGTTCTGTTATATTCATGACATTCTCCGTGTATTTAGAGCGGTGTGTGCAGTCTACAACCCCTTACTGGTATTTGATGTAACTCGAATAACCTCCTCTTTAAAATGCAAGCCGTCAGACATGTCGAAATTTAAAAAATAGTAAAATCAAATACACATCAGGAATATCTCTTGGTAGATAACTAAACAAAAGAGAAAAGATAAACTGTGCTTGTCACGATCAACGAGGCGATGAAATGATGCAGTGGTTTGTTGAACAGGTAGAACGTGACAAATCTATTTCTGAAACAGACTCACCTGGAAGGTTGCTAACCTCAATTCGCATAAACTTCCACCTGTCACGTTACCTGTCCTGACAGGGTCCCCTTTCTTTCTCCAATCGAGTATCAACGATATTAAGTCCATGAAGCATACGTTTATTTCATTTAACAAACCAGAAATGAAAAGGTTCGCAATGGCTATCCTATCGTTCTTTTCCATTGATTCACACGTATTATATTGTGTTGCATTTTTAGCCTACACCTTCACCTGTTTGTAAAAACAATTGATAGAGTTCGACATTGGGATCATGAAAGTCAGTTGTCGATAAAACGGTAGATTTATTCTTGTGTAACTCTCCGGGGGCTACTTTAAACCAAAACATAGGTAATCTATGAGCGGTTGTAAATTTCAGGTCTAGTTTAATTTCATATCCATGACATTTGTCCACAAAGGAAATTGTTCTCTCCCTTTGCGTTCGGTCAAAACACGAAAATGGACGTAAATCTTGACAAGTGGGTACCGTACCTTATCTTTATCACTTCAAACAGCGCCCTCCATATGTTGACGCCACAGTTTTTCAATCTTACAAAAATTTCCATTCATATTCTAAACATGAGAAATATTGCAAAAAAGTCGAACATTCCCTTTATCTTTTTTAACGATAATCTGATCATCTCATTGGTTAATTTGCCTGGCAGTCATCAAACGAGTGCGTTTGACCTTTGACATTTTGCGCCATCAAAACACATAAAACATACCACGAGAAACGCATGTTTGTTTCAATGACAGTTGTAACAAAGCTTAACATATTTAATTGTCTTGTTTATGAAGAATCAAATCGAAGTTAGTTGTATCTGTTAGTTTCCCATCGTTTGAAATTCCGGGTCGCCGAAGCCCGTGAGTCAAAGCAGACACTGTGCGGTGTCAACCTCGTTTAATAGCAGCCATATTACAAGACCGAGTAGTTTATGGCGGATCCACCTGAAGATGCGTTCGCAGTCTATGTCCCTTGACTTTATGGCGTCGTCGTGGCTGGTATAAATGGGTGACTATTTCACGACTCGCGTCCCTCGTCAATGAAATATATCCTGAACAAATGGATCGCATCTCAACATACTCTCATATACCTTATCTCTTCGCTGAAGTATTTATTACCACATCTAACTTAAAAAGTAACAAAGCGAAATTTCGGTTATAATTTTAGAGCCATTTCTCTCCATTTGCTGGGCAAAATTGACACTTATTGTTCCAGAACAATATTAATGTCAACTCCGTGGCTCTGAAACGTCGCATGCATTTATGTCCCTGACAAACACAACATGAAAGTTGCCCCTCTCGTGAATAGTTGTGATTCGTCAAGTTAGAGTTCGTTGAAGGTGTTCTAATAGTGACGTGATAAATGGTTTTGTCTGGCTAGATTATTAAATCATTCCTTGTCCGTTTCTAAGGGATCCTCATCACAGCCTGGATTAGATCGAAATTTGACATCACATTAAGGAAGTTCTAAAAAGAATTCACTTGGCCTACCGCATGGTCTTTATGGAAAGCTAAAAGGGCATTTATTTGATGTTTGCTTGCAGCTTAAAACATTATTACATCAGTGATTTTTTTCTTTTAGTCATGTGGGATCTGTTTAATATTAAAAAAATATGCAAATTGTAGACGTTGCCGTTTACAACAGAGAAAAAAAGGGGGGGGGATAACAAATATTGTTTACTGACCAGTGTTTCCACCGTTTGTTTACACGAAAAAACACAATTCCATGGAATGAATAGTTGGTTTTATCAATTAAAATTCAGTCGAAACAATCATTGAAGGGCAAGAAGGCGCCCAGACTTACTTTGAGGAAAGCTGAATCTCAAATTTTTCTTCTTTTTTCTCTTCAAAGTATCTTTTATAATATTTTAGTACTTAAGTATTGCAAATCAAGTAAAATCAAGTAGTAACTCTTAGAACATTTCATATTTGAGGAGGAAAATATTGTCACATGACCTCCAAGAGCCAAATATGAAACAGAACAGTCTACTACACTTCTTCAAGTTGGGGGGGGGGGGTGCTTTTGACCTTTAATAATTAGAGCTCACTTTCCATCTTACATTTGGGTAAAAGGTCATAAGTCCTCTCGACGCCCTGACGAGTCTCTGGCGAAGGGACGTTCGGCGAACCAAACGTTTGGGTAAATTTGGAGGAAAGTGTTTCAGGAGACAATCGAACAAAAGTTTTAATCAAATATTGGCCAGATAATGTTTTCGTTTTAGACAAATTCCGTTAGAATTTAAATCGACATGTTTTTGTTCTCCCTTATCGCGTGACCAGTTTGTGTCAGTGTGCAGCAAATTATTTGCAAGTCTAACGAATTGTTGATATCAGTGTCATTTAATCATGGCTCATCTTCTTATAGATATTAGCTTATGACAGGCCGTTGTATATCAGACATTGTAATTAAGTGATTTGAAGGGAACAAGTCGAAGAAGAAGTAACGACTTAGAGACACAAAAACTAAGTGGCTTTTTCGAGGTTAGGCTACCTACTTGACCCGTCGCTAAAGTCATCATACAATGAATTTTCTTTTCCAACAACAGATTTTATGTCCCAATTCAATCGTTGGTCACTTGCTGGTTTTCTGTAATTTGGGTCATAAAACCAACAAATTTACTTGATCATTTCACGAACAAATCTTTGTTTGCAATTTCACGGCTTATTGACCATAAAAAGAGTGCAATTAGCGTGTTTCGTTTGAAGTATTACTGAGATTTATTCTGTCCTTACTGTCGATCTCAGAAAGTAACACAGTCCTGCAAATGAAGATCTCTCAGACACTATTGATGCTTTTATTACTTTTTATTTTGATTTTATTTCATTGTTGTAATCTGATTAATGGCCAGGGGCGTAGCCACGGGGAGGGGTAGGGTTAGAACCCCCTAATGACCCAACCTTCCAACGCAAAAACACCTAAAATAGAAAATTTTTCTCTCAATCCTTAGACTTTTCTCTCATGTTGTGCCCCAAACCTCCCCCATGATACCAAAACTCCCCATGACACAACTTTGGCTACGTTTCTGTTAACGGCAAATACGATAATAGGCATTGAACGGACTAACGGGACATCAAATATTAAACTGGGGAGGGGTGTGGGTGGGTGGGATATGCTATTTAAGAAATCGTCCATTGACTTTGATTTCATAAACAGTGCCATTTTGAAAATGGAGTAACCGTCCCCCTTCCCAGTACTGAGAACAAATCGCCGTCCTTGATGATGTAATAAAAATTACCTAACAGGTAATAATCTGAAGGCCGCGAAAGGACTGAGAAATAAGAGCATAATTTTGTAAAGGGTGTGGTGCGTGTTATTTTTGCTACACAGGACCGCACGGAAAAAGTATAAAATAAAAAATAAAATAATAAAATGAATAATAAAATTTAATTGCTTATAATGTGAAATTGGAGACAAAATGCTCTTTGTGCCCGGGACACCAACGGCAGTAACTGATAAACTTGTTTTGTCAACCGATAAATTGATTTATCGGTTTAATTATTGGGCATTTAGCCTGCCACAAACTGCGTAATTGCAGCAAGGTATACATGCTGTAGGATCGAACATGAAACGAAATAGCACTCTTGTTGAGGGGGAGGGGGTTTGCCACGCTTATTTTTATATTGTTGTGAACTAACACAGAGAAAAGATGAGTGTGTCTGGCAGAATGGACAGTGTTCGTCCGAGAAAACCGACAACCGGTGTAGCCGGAGAAAATGGTGCTCTTTATTCCAAAAGTCTTTGAATCTAAAGGGAAGCCCAACCCATAAGATAATAACATACAATTATGTCATTTATAGAGGAAATATATTAAAACGTAAGCAGAAATGTTATCATGTTACAGACGTTAAAATCCGAACCGCCAAACAAGGACTATAACCGCCAACAATCGTATACGGTACCGCTAGATCGTGTTACGGAACATGAACGGAACTGACAGATTGGTATTTGAGGGACTTCCTTTTTTAGCTTACGAGGTTTCCTGAAAATGTAACCTTTTGAGGCGAAGGCCTAATCAACAAATCTTGAAACAGGAGAGGATCTCTTTCCTTTGATATCCCTCTTCGTCAGCTCACCTCGAGAAGTCAAGTTGAATAACACTAAGTCCTCCGTATGGACGTTTGTTTCGATTTTTTCACAGTGCAAGGACGGGCCTTCGGCAATGGTTGACCTTGACGTGTTTTCGGATTTGTAGCTTTTGGTACTTGTTGTTTGTTGTAAAATGTAAGTCTGTTGGATGTTGACGTCTCAATATAAATGACAGGCCCTTTTTCTGTAAACGTTGTACAAAGATAACATTTGACCGGAGGAAGAGATCTGTCAAACTGCAGTTATGAAAGCTGTCCGGAAAGTCGTCACGACTAAGTTTTATTAGCTTACTCGACAAGTCGACTAATTTCCACAGGTCATTATCATTATTCACAAATGTAAAAATTCTCCGCGCAGCTGACTGCGCATGCAATATCCTACACAGTTCACTGCAGGAATTGTATCTTAAAGGGTGGTGACTTGAAGAAGTGCGGTATACTGTCCAGTTTCATGATTTGAGACAGTCGTGTGACAACGTTTTCCCCTCCCAAATGTGAACTTTACCAGAAGTACCTGCTTGGTTCAAATATGATGAAAGATACTTTGAAGAGAAATAAGGAGAAAGTTGTTGCTTCAAAGTACGTTTGAACGGACTGCTCTTGAGGTTAAACTCAAAAAAAAAACATTTTTCAAGTGAAAAGTAAAGGAGCAAGGTTTCTTTGAAGTTCAAACTCTTATTTGCTGTGTTAGATTTTATCATGATTGTTATTGATATCATCTGGTTGCTACAAGTGTAAATAAATCATGGAATCGATGAAATCGGTCTAAGGAAGTGGAATACGTAGTTTGAAAAAGTTGAAAAATAAACCTATCAAGAAAAATAAGTCCATAAGCTATCCCAGTAATTTTATTTAAAACAAGGAAATAAAATGCATTAAAATCCATGGTATAAAAATAATGTTTACTTTATACAATAGACCTTTGAGATTAAATTTGAACTAGACATAAGGCAACATCAAAAAACAGTGTTGTATGCACGTACTGACGAAAACAAAGGAACGCCGTAAACTTTGTGCTGTGCTCGGGTGTGTAGGCCTATATCTCACGCTGAATCCTACCATTCCATGCGGCAACGAATAACCGAGGTGTCGGAAATATACAGGTTTAGAAATTTTTAACCTTGTTCATACAAATACAGCCACATTTTAATTGAAAAAAGACAAAATAGAAATGAAATTTCGTTTTTGAATGGCTGCATTAAAAATAAGTGCGTTTATCTATTACCGTGAGTTTGTCTCAAGATAACGCATAGTCATATGACCGTGATGGACTAATAGAAATTGGGAATGTTAAAACTATACAATTAATGATTATTACGGGTAATTTGGTTGTGCTAAAGAGTCCTGTTCACCTTCCGAAAACTGAAAATGTCTACCTCGCCTTCACATCAACTAGAACACAGTCCGTACGGAGTTTGAATAATGCTGCCCGATTGACTGATAACCACTTGAAATAAACCAAGAATTTTAAGCAACTTGTCCTTACTCAAGTGTCATTCGCTTCCTCTCCTCTAGAATCTAGGTCATATTGTTTATCTTCTTTACGCGCATATTTAGGTTATCAAATGCTGCCGCTAAAAACATGGATTAAATCCTTCCAATGTAGTTAATTCTTCTACCAAACAGGTTCAAGCACCATTAAAAATCGGGTTTACAACAAATTCCGACTTCTTCCCGCCATTGGATGGCTCTTGAACTGACAAATAACATGAATGCCAGAACATGAAACATGGGGAGACAATCATGTCACATGTATCAAAACAAAAGACCCATTTACTTAGTCATAAATAAATAAGTGAAAGAAAAACACATAAATTAGAATGGGTGGATTTATTTCTACGTTTGTGTACACGTTTAAAAGCCCTCTGACTGCTAATGGACAATCCATCATGGGTCTCCACTTGATTTTGAGCGTAATTTCATTCTGGATAAACATTGACTTTTAGATTTATGTTTGTTTAAACTTCTTCGTTTAAACAACGCGGAACAACCACAACACTTGTTCTATATATTATTTTAGCCATCCTCAGTCAATGTTTTCGACCAATATATCTCTTTTTTTAAAACTAAAAATGTGAGAGAAACAGTCTAAGGTAAACCTTCTGTTTTATATTTAAAGATGTATTATGCATTCCATATTTCATTCATGGTAAACCCATAAAAGTAAGGAAGAGTATACAGAACTACTGTCACTGTGGGCATCATAGCCAGGGAGTCAACGTCCAATTTTTCTAAACTGAAAATTTTCAAGTAGGTAAGACAATGGGAAATTGTTGTCCCAATTTTGTTATCTGGAAAGGCATTTCGATGTCCCTCAATGTAGTCTACTAGTCATATTCGTTGTTCTCAAAAGTTGATTCAATTCCTACACGTGCACTTACAAGAATTTCCTCTATAGAGACTATCCACCGAAACATTTAAAAACATATAATAATTCAGATATCATATATGCAAAAATCTTTAAATCATTGCATAAAATTAATCCTTGCATTAAAAGTCTTCATTTTGCGAAAATTATAGCAATAGTGCAGAGAAGAAAAGTATTACGTGGGACTTTCAGCATACATGTCCAGCTTATTCAAGCTTGTTCTGGGGAGGATATTAAAGTAATTTATGCATCCTCTCTCAAGTTTTGGGGAGACAAAATAGGTTGGGGACAAATCAACGCTATTCATCAGTTTGTAACAACAGGGGCTTGAGTGCAAAAGACGGATTTATTCCCTTCTCGGTCTGATGGTTATATCTTTTCTTTTCTTTTCTGGCTTTCCAAGTTAACCCCAGATTGTAGTTTCATTATGGCATCCGTACATACTTCTTTCGTACTTTCATTCATCATTTATATACGTCGAGATTCCGCACTTGCGCAAACGATCCGTCGATTCCTGTCATATGAGGAATAATTTAAATCATTTTGACTCTCAACCAACAAACAAACCCGCCAAGATGAAATGCAGAGGAAATTTATGATGACCCGAATTAAACCTTTACAGCTTGTTTATTTTGTGTCTTATCGCTTCTAAATATCAATACCTTTTGATAGAACTGCAAACTCCGTGTTAGGGTCTCCCTCCTTCCCTTGTTCGACAAATCTAAGTTTATCAATTGGCCATCAGGATGGGGTGTGAAGGAATGCGTGGGTATGTTATCGGCCCATAATTCATCATTCAAAATGGCTGCCAGATGCGCTAAAACGGTGTTTGCTCAGTTTATTGTTCCGCGGCTTTAAGATTTGATGGGTCAAATCTGAAAGATGTTTGTGTTATAACAACAGTTACAGACCATTTGGGGATATGCAGGTAATCGTTTGTTTACATAGTACGTATTTTAGATTTTTTTAGGAATTTTATTTAATCATATAGACATGTGTACCGTATTTTTTATTAACTCTTTAGTTTGTTCAAATATAGAAACTTTTATGTAGAAACTATTTCTTAGTCTGGAACCACGTACACTATTCTCATGTTTTCCAGATCGTCGTGCAGTGGCCTAAATAGCTGGATGTCTCTGGTTAAAACTGAAATTTTCCTGAAAACCTCATGAGAAGGTGCCAAAAATTTCATTTAATATGGTTCATCCAGAGTGCTGTGCCTTAACTGTTTGACGTCATATGAATGAAGAACGGGTCGTATGACTTTGTTTACATTTCGCTGCACCCTCCTACTATCTGGTAGCACAAAACTTTTTTTGACGGCCCTTAGCCTGTCAAAGTCAATCGCCATTGTTTGCCCAACAACCTTTTCACCCATGATGGTGTCGTCTGTTTGTGTAACCTTTAACAATTGTCCTGCACCGCGGATACATCCTTGCCTCAAGCTGCAAGCGGAACATCCCAGTGTCGCAACCCGCGGTCGACGTGCGCCCTGGGCTACACATCGCCAAGGGCGTCGAAACACCGGGGCCTTACCGTCGATTCCTGTTAGATGATCTGAAAAGAGCCAATATACTACTAGATAGGAATTATCAATGAACGATGCCGAGAGCCAAGGATAGAAATCTTGCGGTTCTTCTGTTGGCTGTCAATTTTATCTACGCGTATCTAACGGAGAAAGATAATAATATGTGACATAAAGCGATGTTCCATATCTCCCGAGGCTGCCAGGAATGATACATAGAATTACTGACGGCCTATCAGAGATCCTCAAAATGATATTTCCTGCTTAACCCCGGTAGGTGAGAGAATACGCTTGTTTATTTAGACTGCCAGTTTTCATGCAATGGTCAAGTTTCTCTAGAAGCTGTTCAACAAGGAAACTTGTTTATTCTTTGTAAACTTTGTAGCAATATTTTAGGATTTGAACTTCCTGTGAAACCTGGAATATTTAAAATCGAAGTTAAGAAACTTAGTTATATTTAGCACCAGCCCTATTTCAGATTCAAGCTTTTTTTAAAATATTGAAGTAATAATTAGGAAATTTATGCCAGCGAGGATGTCAAGACGATTAACAAGCCTTTGCCAAGATGCACGAACCGTTGCCAACGATGGCGATATTCGTACACCATCCTTGGTTTAAGAGAAGCTTTTGAAGGGGGAATACAAAATGAATCATCATTTTCTAAAAGATAAGAGGCAATTATCTATGATCCTTGCTGGCGTCAATCGGTACTATTTTATATTGGCGGACGCATCCAATGTCAGAGTCGTCTGGCTGTGCCTGTCAAGAAGACCAAGTAAATTGATTTGTTTCAATAACTATTCGACGGTTGTCCTCCCAGAGAAAACTTAAAAATTTATTTGTCTAATAAACTCCTCGTGATAATACAGGGAACTTTTAATGTCAACACGAGTCTTGGGAAAGACAGAACTCCGGCTCAAGATTTCAATTGTATTTTCTATGTTATTTTGTTTACTTTTTCGGATTTTTGACATTTTGTCACTTTGACTTCAATCGTTAAAACTCTTTTAACGAGAAGAAATTATTACCCCCAAAATGGATTTTTTTCCATGATGTAATTTATTTTTCGTGTTACCATCGAAACTTTCCATCTATTTGATGCAGGTGGTGTCGCTCTTTGGAAGCTCCGAGGTGTGAGGTTATGGCGTTTTGTAATATTTAGAATACTAAGGTCTTGTTTATTTATGTAGAAGCCAACAGTTTTGATAAACAGAGATGAGTCATATTTGTCTCCAGGTGAAGGAATACAAACGACTCTGGAATTCTGATGCGATTTAACAAAGAGAAATTGTGTCGTCTGATCCGCCAGTAAACTACTTAATAGGAATAAAAGATAATTTGAACAGACTGGTATTTCGAATAACTTCTATAAAGGTAGGGGTAGGGTGGTTACTGGCTAGCTTGGGTTTAACATTTAACTTATATCAGGAAATTTTGTCAGAAAAATCACCGCAGGATATTTATAGTCCTTGAGGCAAGCTATGAATTTTGAAGAAAAAACAACGAATTTCAGTGCAAGCATCTCTACGAAGTACGGGAGAGGGGAGGGTTATGTCAGGACTAAGCAATCGTGAATAACACCCATATGAACTAATAACTTAACCGAAGAGAGGAGATAGAGAAAGTTTATGTGTTGTGGCAGTTATAAAAGAACCAAAAAAAAAATCAAAATGATAGCCAGATTAACGCCGGTCATTACTTTGGGCCACACGCTGACCGTTACTGGGGCCACACGTCTTAATCTTCCTAATTGTTTGTTTCATTAAGTCCAAACATTGTTGCCAGCAAATTCGAAACTCAACATTGGCAGGTTTCGAATCGGGTGCAAGTGGAGCAGTGCATCGAGAGACAAGAAAAGAATATTTTACACTGATGGCCCACAGTCATGGTCGACAAAACTCCCCATCACTGACTGTTAAGATTCGTCTAGCCTTTAATGTCAAAAGTTCACTTTGTTGAAGTTGACTAAAAAAAATCATTGATAATGTAAAGATGACTTGTCGTCTAAAGTGCAATGAACTAAATCATGTCGGTTTCTGAATGACCTCACATAATACTCGTGACTTAATTCCGATTGTGGAGAGATTCGATGCACTGTCGATAATGCGAACGGTCTCGACACGCTGTGACATTATCGATAATGTAGAGAATCGGTTCGCAATAGAAGTTAAGGCAAGGGTATTCTGTGAGGCCATACAGAATCGGCATAGTTTTATTGAATATTCATGAGACGACAAATCATCTTTAACAATAGTTCTTTGAGGATGTTGTAACTTTAATGTCTGTTCCAAGTGCTACCTAATAAGCTCCATACTTTCGACTGTATCCCAAACTAGCACTTTGGCTTCAGCTCGATAGTATCAATCGAGCTAATGTTTTCAAGCATGGAGACTTTGTAATAACTTATAGCATCTAGGTCGTACTCTATCTGTATTACTATCATTAACATAGAGAAACGATATACATCGGACACGGATGAAAAATTTAGCAGAATGGAAACGACGCTTTTTTATCTTGAATTTACGACTGTGGTAATCTTTTCGAGATCTCTACGGTAGTTGGGTCTATGTTCTTGCTTTGATAACACTATGTGATTGATTTCTCAGGAAAACGACCATTCATATGTCACGATTGATCTGAGTCGTTCCACGTCAACATCAAACTGCAAAATGGGCGCAGAAGTGGGAAAATGACATGGCGCAGAGATAACTACTCCCGTTTTGGGTCGTAGATATGACAAAGTCGGTCACGATGGTGGTGTTGATATCGACTAAATCTGTCAGAACATTTCGACAAAAGCACGTTTCGATGGCACGCTTCTTTGCGGTCGCTGAAAGCAATGATTGACTGTGCGTTTGTGCAGTTTACTGCAGAGAGAATTTCGTAAGGACAAAAATAGGAACGGTGTTACCTGGAATTCTTAAGCGACTGCGTTTACATAAACGTGTGGCCTGACAAGACTGGATGCGTTCACATGCGTTGATATTACGCAGACTACACAGCTTCACGCGCACCTCAGGCTAGGTCACCGTTTTGTTGGCAGTCACTTTTCACGGCATATCGTATACGATATCCCGTGAAAAGTGACTGCCAACAAAAATTTTCATTTCATTTCTTCGCATGGCATTATTGAATTTTTTTCATTTAAATTATAGCATATCCGTTTCACTGAACAACTGCCTATATGCCATTAAAGAATATGCTTGGTATCGCCAAATGTTTAATATTTACTGTTACGTGTAATTTACGTTTTATATAGGTCTGTATTCTTTCATTGGCTCAATGGCAACATTAGGTGATTAGAATCACTAATACGATCGTTGAAAAAGAGGATGTGATTCCATGTAGCGTCATATTGCACTGATAGAACGAGATGAAAGACTGTTCTTTCAACGAGAAAGAACGGCATGCACTTCTCCATTGGTAGAAAATCCGTCATCACTCGAGATGGTCTTGACTTTCACGCGATTCCAGCCCGTTCTTCGGTATTTCTTGTTCGATCGTCACACGATGGTTTGTTTTTACTTCTTTGGAGAAGTGGTTTGTTCGCGTCCCCACGGAGAGTTCTTGAAACGTAGACACTCCGCACCAGCAACAAACACTTCAGGCTACGTTGACAAGATGCTATCCATATTGCCAATCGAAGTTTAAAATGACATTTCCCTTAGAGAGATATGCAGCTTCGATCTGATTCTCTTTGAGTTGAGCGTACCCCCAAACTTCAAACCAGTCAAAACTCGATGTTACCGACAAGAGGAAACACGTGGGGTTTGTATACAGTCAAATACGACCGCGATCTTCGCTGACGGCAAAAAAATTAGTTTTGTTGGCAGCGGTTTCTGAAACTGGAAACTACGCCCCTTGAAGTTCGGTCTTTATCTGGCCATAACGTGAGGAGTATTTCGCCACAAGATACGGCCCATTACTCGTCGTATGTTTAGAAAATCGTTTGGTGTTTATGATGCTATGGTAGATGTGGTTCCAACTTCCTATGTGAGTTTTAAGTCATGCACAACAAGCTCTGTGTTTAGGGGACAGCTAAAAGAGCTCCCAATATATGGACGCATACCCCAAAATGTACCAATCTTCGCCTGTCCAATTTAAAGCTTCCTTCCACACTCTTAAAAGAAAAGAGTGAATTTATTCATTCTTTAATAGGGTGAAAAGTGTGAATTTACTTCATTAGAACATTCATTAACTCCATGAACAGTGCAACTCTTCCCAAGTATAAAGAGTAAATTCACTCCAAGAAGAGTGAATTAAAACTTCACTCTTTCACAAGTGCCACCAGGAATCACTCTTTTAAGAGTGGTTCCTGGGGGCACTCCTTCTCCTTCAAGAGTGAAACTTCGCTCATTTGGAGTGAATTTCACTCTTCTAGGAGTGAATTTTGCTCTTTTGGAGTGAACTGTTCAACTTTCTCTCTTCAAAAGAGTGGAATTTCACTCGTTTTATTTTTCAAGGGCAACTGTATTCCAACAGCAATTCCTGTTTCTAATAAGTATTTTGTCTCAAATATTCAAGATATCACAGTGTGTATCAAGAATGTGATATCATATTGTAAAATAGGATGCAAGGGAAAACAAAACCCTAACCCTACGCGACTGTCACGTGAGTAAAATGTTCCAAACCTGATTGGCAGAGATGCTCGATACGTTCATAAGAGTTTGAGAACGCAAAGTGACTTGTAGCGTCCTTTTATTGTTTATGTCAGCATATCTTAGTCTCAGTGTCTCTAGAAAAGTTCAAGTCAACTTTCATCTGATCATCGGTCTCAAATCCAAGCTGGAGTTTATTGACTCAAGTCTTTAGTGCATGATCACAGTTGAAAGTACTATGAATAATCAGGAGGCTTTTGTTCATGTACCTACTGAAAAAGGGGTGGCGACCATGTAGTGGAGTTTCCGGGTCAGAAAGTCTAACTTAGGACCCTTCACCCTGGTGCAGCTTGGGATGCAATTTGCCACGAAACCCTTGCAAAATGTTATATGTGATGTCTCTACTTCATCATTTGGTTAGTTACGGTTCACTGACTTCCCACCCATCCTTCGTTGTGACTTTTATTTGAATGTAAATTGGTTGCCATGGTGATGAAGTGAAATGCACGCAAACACAAAAGTGTGCACTTCGCTTTATGTTTGTTCAGAAAACACATCGCTACTTTAAGTGCTGGATAAGATCCAATATTTCATCAGATATTTAAGTTCGTATTTATTTAGATTAACCCATACAAAGTAGTCGATGAATTACGCCTTGCTTTGGAATTTTCAAAAAGAATTTTTGAGGGCGGTCTTCTGTACTTTTATAACAGCACTGGGGTGTTAAATGTTTAGTCAGGTCTAGAAAGCCACTGTTGACACGTATGTCTACATTTATATATGCAGTATTTATTTTTGGAGGGAAATCATGAGTGAAATGTTTTGTGCAAATGATAATAGGTCTTCCATTTAAAACAATGACTGTTCGATATCAGTGTTTAATGAAGTGCTGACGTAAAGCGACGAAAGCTTTGTTCTACTGGTCACTTAGTTTCAAGAATATAGATTTAATTATTTAACGAATGACGTAGAAAAAAGAGAAAAAAATATGGTATGAACTGGTGAAACAGACTTGTTGTTCTTATAATATGAAATGGAAGATTCACATCATTATTGAAAAAAAGAATAACTAGCAGTAACGAATTCCACATGTCTATCTAAACCTTAATTTCAAGAAGTAGGCTTATTCCAATATTATGGCTAGTACTTATTGCTTCTAAATCAGATTCATATTTCAGTTCATGTGATTCAAAATATAATCTCAGTCGCGTATCCAGGACTGGTAGAAATGGCGTTAATTTGCCTTTGTAGGGAAAAGGGAGTTGCCTTACTCTCACCATGGAGCTACTAACTCGGTTAGCAGCTCCATGCTCTCATATGAGTCGCTGCACTTGGCGTCAAACCTGAAGACACGCCCGGGTTTAAGCGATCCTGGGTACGGTACTAAGAATTCTGTTGTTGCTTTTTGTACAGCGGAAAGTACAAATTTCTCTCTGGGGCATAAACCTATATCTCAGATAACAGAAACAAATAAAGCAATATCTAAGTTGACAAAATACCCCGTACCTAAGGTACCACCCGAGTAGATCGTATCAGATGATACTGCTCCCCCCGCAAATCTTGTACCTATAGCAACTGATCAACTAAAGTGTTAGTTAAGCTCAAAATGCAAATTGCACATTTACATTTTTTAGTCGCACGCTCAAATTTATACTCAATTTCGTTACGGGTTTTTTTTTTTTTTTTTTACATTTTTTGATTTACATTGCAATTACCAGAAATATCAATACGTTAACACCGGACCAAATGACGTAGACTTCGATATAGGTGAAATAAAGCTAAATCGTCAGCCATTTATCGCAAAGTTTACAAGACATGCATCGCAACTGGGACCTGTGGACAAAATAATGAAAAGTTGCGTTTATTTGATTCTTATCAAACCCACTTTTGTGACACTTTTGTAATGGACAACATTTAAGGAGACATAAGCTATTGCTGATATTAATTGGCGAGAATGAACAGTTTAATAATTATTAAAGCTATCTTAATGCCATAGTGCATTTTAAACGATATGAGTTTCTGTGATTTAAACAGTAAGAACTGTTTTAACCTAGTTCAATGCATTCTGCGGTCTATGCCAGTGCTTACACCAAGTTTCATATCGCTGTGAATACAAACACAGAGAAATAGTTTTAATTTATCTTGCCGCAAAATCAGATTTTGCAACTTAGATTTAATGTTCAAAATAAAAACCTTGTCAAATCCTAGAACAAGAACTGTTATGATAAGATCAGAATTCCCTTGACGCTGTCGAAAAACGTGTTGGCATTGCTTTGGGTGGTTGTCTGACTGGTTGGTAGCAAAAAAACAGGCTTTGGACGTAGGTATTATAACGCGTTAGGACTTATCACATTACATGATCTGAGCTTCATAGCCTACACACTCAACTTATGCACTGCTAATAAGATTCAGTAATGAAGAGTTAGAGTACGTTAAATATCAACATAATTCACAGCGGTTTGGGATAATAAAAACTAAATACAAATATCAAAGGATTTATCAATTGATATATGATGCTTGAATGTTTCGGTTCCTAACATAATCAAACTTAAGTGTATATGTTTAGTTTGTTTTAACATTGACTGGAATATATCTCACAGTGATGACAAAAAGTGAGTTTCGGGGCCTGGTCTCAGTTCTAAAAATATATTACATCTTACAAACTTATCTATTGTCATTTGAAAGATTATGAAACACAAACATCCAAGTCACAACAACTACAACAACAGAGTGCAAAGACAAAAATGCTTCCGGTTGGGCCAGATAGCACTACATAGAAAAAAACAAGCGAATATCCAGTAAGCATTGAAAGCCTAACTCCGGGACATCGATAAACACATAAACGCTCTTATCTGCTCTGTCGTGATATTCAGCAGAATTTCTTGACAAGAGTCAACCAACTGCCATAAAAGAAGCGATGATTTTATTTCTAAGATTATCAGATAGGGAGGCGATGCTAAATAAATCATATTCAATTGTGCCTTTCGACTGAAGAAACCCCACGCGAACGCAGGCCTATAATATGACGCTCTTACATATTGTGCAATCCAAGGACCTATTGCGCGACAGTAAACGGTATGCAGATTTGCGTATTGATATATATTCGCGGTATCTCTTTGTTCGGTCAGTGGATAATGTACGTTGTGCATTCTTATCATTATAGCCTACCGTCAGGAAATTTGTTATTTTTAAGCTCAGAGAATGATGATAAAATATTTGACCAGATACCGGTATTACCCCGTGAATTGACAAACAAGTTTATCTATTTGTGTATAGGCTAATACTTTTTCTAAAGTCCCTCAAATCTCTCGCGAAGAGCCATTAGGTAGAGACAAACAATACTTTTGACCCCAATGGACACGAAATATTTTAAAATTAATTTCAAACGATCTCATATACGTTAGGTGTAATTTTTTTCAAATTTTTAAAATGTACTTCTGCTTTTTGTAGTACGATTGAAAAAATTTTTCAAATAGGCCTATTAATTAATAATCTAGAAAAATATTTTTAGAATATTTTTGCAATTCAACTGTTTATATGTCTAAAACATTTTAGGAAACATTTTTGTGTTCACTGTTAAGGAGTCCTGTTTCCAGCGCTAATTATTGTTCAAGTTACGAATCCTACCAGTCCAGTAAATTCTACATAGGCGTGCAGTCTAATTAAATATTTGCAAGAAATTTAATCGTTGTCACGGCATTTAATTATGACGCCCTTCAGAGGCTTGATAATGCGAGTGAACTCATTTTGACATACGAGTGAGAGCGCAATTTCTAGTGCGAGTGTGTTACCTCTGATTGCAAGTGAAATGTACCAACTCATATTTTTCAGGAGAACTAGTTTTTTGATAAGCATCACAAGTGCTAAATTTCAGGAGCAGATTCTTAAGTTAAAGATCCATTGGCACAAAAGTACATGTAACTGAGTCAAAGCCGGAGTTAAAACCTTTTGTTATAAGGCCTGCTATATACAAGTTTAATATTGACAAAATGTAAGAACTTATGCTTTTTCTAAAGTCCTCCAGACTCTCTGGCTAAGAGAGCCGTTCGGCGAAACGAAATGTTAGGACTTATATACAGGTTGTAACAGACATAGGTTTCTTCCTTTATTCATTTAACAGTAACGACAAACATAATATCCCATAGGGATACAGCATAGAGCCTGCCCTCTAATCATGTCTTCAGTTTCTATAAGACACATAACTCTGAAACACTTTGGGTAGTCTGTGGTACACAGTGGCGTCAAATTAAGAAGGAAAGCTCGGGTAGGCATTTGTTTGTAATCCTGGAGTCACGGAACATAAACAATGATATTGATGCGACTGAAATTTGTATTTTTGAAGGCTGAAACTGTAAGGATGCTGCTTAAAATAGAAGCAGTTGTTAAACAGTTCCTTCTTGAATTAAAACAACTATTAAAAGAAGGACGTTTTAAGCTGATGAATCCTTCTTGATGACCAACCACACCACGTCTGCTTTTTCTTAACTTTTTGAATGATCGTGGCAGGCAACAGTTTGTCTCCATGGCGTTGTTCAACCTCATGAACTGGACTATAAAATAATAATTTTAAGTTTAGTTGTTGTTAAATTTCTTTGTAGCTTAGTGTGGTCGCAGCTAATGGTTGATGGAAGAGCGACGTATTTAAAAAATCCCCATGATCTAAGAGCAATTAATTTCTAACAAGCACTCCAGTAAGTCTTTTTTTTTGGGGGGGGGGCGTAAAAGTACGCGCCCCATCGCTATAGCTTACATTAACTACAGTCGGGTTCGTGATGAATGGAAACAAGAGCGGAGGGCACTGTGGATGTTGAAGACATTTCTTCTATATACGGCTCAGTTACTTAGCTTCAGTGAGGAAATTTAATTTGAAAATCCACAAAATTTTGCATTGCTCTTGTAAAAAGTATCCAAGGTTGTTGAAAATGATTTACATTTAATTTCTTTCAGAATGTAGGATCTTAAAATTATACGATGGTCGGTTAAACAATATGATACTTTAACTTTATTTTACTAAATCTTTTCAATGTTATTCACATATACTTTCCTGGCCGTGGCACAAGTTGGATTAATTCTCTTCACTCTTTGGTTAAAAGGCTGTTTGATCTGTTACTGGTAAAGAAAACTCTTATATAAAAATCAAATTCGAATTGTTAGAGAATAACCGCAATGTAGGTCGTCATTTTCTAAACAAAATATATGCATTGTGTCAGCTTTAAGAAGGATTTATAACTATTTTGATAATAGGGTTACTTCTTCATGTATCATTTTGTAACGATGCCTAAAAAAATCCAATATGTCGGTGTTTTTCAAAGACAATCGTTGTCAATGAACAGAATTTAAATCCTTTCGACAGATAATGTTCACCCGACTTAGGAATACGAGTGATTTATGCCGCATTTTTATCTTTTTTGACGATTCGATTTAGGCAATATATCACGGCCGGTGCCTTTCTAATTTAAGTATAAACTACTATCAGTTTTAGTGTCTCCATTTTTGACCAAAAGACATACCTAAATAAAAAATACAACCCGTGAATAAATCGACTGCGAAGTCACGAAGTAATCTGTGATACTGAAAAACATGTATTGGATGAAAATGTGGGTCAAATTTGAGATGTTTTTTTTACATTTGCTACAGACTCTGTGTCACAGTTGATGCAGATGTTTGTATGAAATTTGTGATAAAACTTGATATTTAGCTCCTCATAAAATGATAAAAACATTTCGCATTGTTGGCGTACTAGAATAATGTGGTGCATGGTTTTATATTTAAGACGGCAATCAGCATGTCTTCATAAAAATATTCCCGTTTCCATAAAAATGAATACTACAGCTATATATGAATCCGGACGTCAAGTGATGGTCTGATTTTAGTTGCACATAACTGGGGTTCATTACCTTTTAACTGTTTAATCATTCAATTTCCTTGCTTGTCTGTATTATGGATAGTTGTACCCTAAATTGCACATTGATTGCCTCAATTTCACTGTATATGAGAGTTTGAAATTCATGTAGACAATAAATGAAGACGATTTAAGACTAATGGACCCCACTCATCTGCTAATGGCTGCCCACATAAGCGCTAATCGGATTCGTCATGCTACAATGATTGAAACAACCTTAAATGAATCTCATCCAAGCGATGACATTTAAAAAAGAAATTGGTATTTAAACGCGAGAATTCATGTTTTAAAACTAAGAAAATTATTGTTTTTCCACTTCTTCCAGCACGACTCTATAACCTTCAATACCTTCTGGTCTTCATCCCGGGATTTTATCTATAAAAACGTAACCGCAACTTGTTTGATCTGATGGTCCGACCAAAGGGCCATGGAAAGTAATTTTACAAATTTTGATTTCATATGATGATCGTCAAATGATCGAGTTAGCGAAATAATTGGGATATACGTGTACGCATGTGCTGTATCTGAATATGTACTTATTGTTACGGCAAGTTGGCTTTCGCTGGTATAGGGAGAAAGGGGTTTTCAGACAAAATCTAAAATTCATGGCCCTTGCCACACACTGACAGACACACCTCAATTAGCGGTGTAGGTGGAACATGTGTATTTTTATTCTCTCCAGCATCGTCTTCGTACTATTTACTTCACCAGATTTTTTTTTTTTGAAAACAGATATTGAATAATCGTAATTTCCATCGATATGTTGGGTTTGTATTTTTTTGTAAAATGCCCATGGTCATAAAAAATTCACTTTAAAATAAATCTTCTTAGACATTAAGCATATATCAATTTTTAAAAAGATCATTTGGAGTTGTTTCTTGTGTCCTTAAATAGAACCATCCCAATTCGAATTAGTGGGGTAGTGAATTTCCATCAATGACTCTTTGAAATCATTTGACGGTATTTTTCTGAAATGTGAAATTTATGAGGAGTAAATTTGATGAAAGCTCCTCGGAGTATAATATTAGAAGAAATAAGTGAAAATAAGCTTTTGTTTCAAAGCAAGTTTGTTACGACTGCTCTTTCCTTTTAAACTACACAAACAGTCCTTATAGCGCTCAACAAATCTAGGTAATTGCTAGAGTATGACGAAACTTAATTCTGCATTTGTACGTTTTCATTCTATTTAATTTTGTTACAATAGAAAACAAAGTAGGGCCAATTCATGATGAACTCGCAGGGATTTTTTTGGTGGTGGCAGTCTTCTGCTTTTACATTAACATATGAAGTTCGGTGGTTTGATCTTGTGACGGTTCAGTTTCTAAGCAGTTGGGTGAAGCCGGGCCGGCCCTGGCTTCTTTCCAGTTTGGGCTCACTGGCTGGTTAATTTGCATGAAAGACATAAACTGTATATGAATTCTATACTTAGATGATGGGTAAATTTCACACCATGAAATTTATTAAGCTCCCGTTCCAAGAAGCAAGGACTACAAGAAGTGGTGTTATAGCTGTCGAGAGAAGAGGTAGGAACTTCAGAAGAATAAATGACGACAGGGAGATTCGACGGGAGGAATCTTAGAAACAGAGAAGGGTTTGGGGTCAAAGAAAGTTTTTTTCAACCTATGAAGCAATGTACGGTTTCTCATCCCACTCTTTTTAAAGAAAACGAATTTTATCAGTCTTAACCAGTTCATAGTTGAACTGGTCAGCTTATTGTAGCTAATGGTTAGAAAAAAACATAAGTTGTATTATGACATAATACAACTGCTCTTCAAAGCTTACATAAATTAAAAAAAGATAAATAACTACGGTAACTATTAACTACGCCAGGATTTATGTTGTCATTTCAGCCTTCTCAAAATCATAGTTTAAACTTCAAAATACCTGCCTGTAGTGCCAGTTTAGACAAGTTTGTTCGATTGTAAGACATTGTAGGCTATAGGATGCAAATCTCAAATCAGTCACCCTTATATCACCAGATATGTATCATGGTGACTGCTGTGGAACCCTCGACTAGCTGTATAGCCAGGGAACCGAAAAAAGTTGTCTCTAACGACTTTGGTTATGCTCTTGCCGTTGTGCTTGGTACTCAGTATCAGCAGAGGAGTGAGGAGGGAAAAACAGTGAGCCACACCTGGAAGAGGGACCGTGCTAGACCCTACTCAAACTAAATTGTTAGAAACTGAGCCGCACAACCTCATCTCGAACTAACTGCTCTTGTCAAACTGTCAAAGTGAGGGGACTTGAGTAAGTTTCACTTCAGAATTAATGTTTCATTCGTGTAAATGGTTGGTATATGACGACTGCATCGTAAATCCGCTTAGGGCCAGGAATCTTTTATCTTCAGTGGCTATAAGTGAAATGATTCGTACAGTTTATCCTTCTTTGCCGAAACGGAGATAGGACACGTTCCTCTTCCGTAGTAGCAAAGTGAGGGATTGAAGGTAGCCGTCGATCAAGCGAACAGAAGCTAGCGAAACGTCACACTGTGAAGTGCTGGTCTGTTTAGGATGATTATTATGCATATGGCAACCATCTGGCGAAGATTAAGCGGGAGTCGCACGGCAAGGGCGCTGCTTATACTTGGCTTTGAGTAAGGATGACAGCCTGCGTGCCAGACTGCACAACGCAGTCCCATATAACATGATTGCTAGACTGATGATATGCCTCTGAATAAATTAGAAGAGACAGACCCATAAAAAGATAATAATATTGACGATAAATAGCTTTTCCTTGACAGGACCAATGTGTGCTGTTTAAAGAGTCTGTTCTCATTAGGAGGGGTACTCTCAGCGGGTATCATATGGCATGGTAGTTTTACCTGTTTCCGAATAACTTAAAATTTGTGCTCATCGCAGAAAATAAAAAGCCCTGTGCTTCTTACGAACAAATTAAACTACACTATACACAATTAGAACGTACTATTTCGTGGGCTCAAATCTGTCACATTGCCACTGTTGTACGCAGGCTCAGAGCAGGATGTATATATCCTAGTACTCCATTGGTTAATCTCTTCAATTAGGATAAATATTGGCGTTGAAATTGGTTTATCTATACACCGGTTTAACTTTACGAATAATAAGTTGATGTAGCAAAATCCTGTGCTAACTGCCCTAAGAATGACTCAGACGAGGCGTTCACTGAGCCGTACACCCAAAATGGGAGGGGTAGTAAAAGGCAGGAGGAAGGGAGAAGGAGGGGATGAGGAGGGATGTTGTCTGTGCGCGTCTGATCTCCATCCCAACATTCAAACCCAGCTGTTCCTTTGGATTGTGGATCAGACTAGCATCCACAACACCACGTGGTAGGGCTTGCTAAAGCCGAGATCAGAGAGCAGGCATTTCTGGCCTCATCAGAGAGCAATATATCATAAACAGATTTAAATTCCGTTTTAAGGTTGTTGTTTACAAAGGACGTTGTTTTTAATGTCATTAAAGTTTCAGGACACAACGTATATGGCTTCAATAAAGATTTTGACTCAAAATATTAATCCACAGAGGTGTCACAAAACAATATGTGATATTCCTCTTGCGCACATGGCTAATGGGGCACCCAGGGATACGTTTCCTTTAAAATTTAGCTCGAACTATTTTTACTATATTCTTTATTGCGTAATTAAGTTGTAAATCAAACGGTTATATCGCGAGCGCAGTAATATCTCAACGCCATTTGACAATGTCGGCGAATCTTTACGGAAGGATTCATTCATCCGTAGGGGTGGAATGGATTCCCTTAATTAAGAAATAATCGTCTGCTTTATATCATCACCGGACTTGACAGCTACAATTCTTTTGCTCTTGAAGGAAGAACGGAAAATACAAAGCTCATGAAGTAAAGTTAAGCCGAGGATTTGTCATCATTTTGGGATTTACTTCGAACGGACGATTGTGAACGTCTTCACACTCTTCACCATCTTTCTTTTTGTGTGTGGGGGAAGGGGCGTTACAGGACTCAATCGACATGTTTAATTATAATTTGATATTTGATCCACATGCAAACATCATTCTTCAAATGAATTTAATTTTATTTCGCACACAATAAACATGCGACTATTTCCACGTGTTTTAAGGTAAAGTTTGCGCCAGCTCATACAATGGTAACGGGTAAAGGCAGAGCTCTCGCATCTTACATGAAATTAAAAACTGGTCCGTAAGACTTCATCTAACTACCGTAACTTCCATGAAATGCATATAACAGAAAATCGGCTTCTATGTTTAGAACATTTACGCTTCTAGAGTAGAACCATGCCTGACAGACCAATAGTGTATGTGGTCTGAAGGCAGTGAGGTTGGTCAAGTATTGTCCTTCAGTGGACGTGATAGCTTCTTCGAGAAGCAGTGGAAGTTTTGGTTTCGCCGAACGGCCCTTTGCCAGAGGGTCTGGAGAAAGGAAAATATCTTCGCTCCTCGGCCTTTTGGCTAAGATCATGTGAAGTATCTGTTCTTTTCATCCAGTCTAGAATGGAGCCATACGTGACGGTCAAATGATCTGAATGGTCTGAGGGCCGTGAGGTTGGTCATTTGTTGTCCTTCGGTGGCCCCAGTAGCTTCTTGGTTTATTGTTTGGTTTCGCCGAACGACTCTTTGCCAAAGAGTCGAGAGGACTTTAGAAGAAGTTCTTCGCTTCTCGGTATTTTGGCTAAGAACATATTTAGTATCTGTTCTTTTCATCAAATCTAGGATGGATTCCTTCATGAAAGGTCAATGATGTAAATGGTCTGAGGGCCGTGTTATTGGTGAAGATTTGTCCTTCAGTGAACGTAAACAGCTTCTTCGGGAAGCAGTTTATAGTTTGGGTTTGCCGAATGGCCCTTTGTCAGAGGGTCGGGAGGACTTAAGAAAAAGTATTCTTCGCTTCTTGTTTGCCTTCATTGGACGTATAGCTTCTTCGGGAGGCAGCTTACAGTTTGGTTTCGCCGAACGGCTCTTTGCCAGAGGGTCGGGAGAACTTTCGAAAAAGTCTTTTGGCTAAGATCGCGTGTAGTATCTGTTCTGCTCATCCAGTCTAGAATGGAGTCATACATGACAGACCAATGATGTAAATGGTATGTGGACCGTGAAGATGATCAAGTGTTGTCCTTCAGTATACGTAAACTTAAAGCTTCTTTGGAAATCAGTTTAAAGTTTAGCTTCGACGAACGACTCTTTGCCAGGGGGTCGAGGGACTTTAGAAAAAGCTTTTCGGTCTTTTGGCCAAGACCATGTGAAGTATGATGTAAATGGTCTGAGGGCCGTGTAGTTGGTCAAGTGTTGTCCTACACTGGACGTATAGCTTCTTCTGGAAGCAGTTAATAGTTTGGTTTCGCCGAACGGCTCTTTGCCAGAGAGTCTAGAGGACTTTAGAAAAAGTATCTGTTCTTCTCAGTCGGTCTAGAATGAAGTCATTCATGACAGACCACTGATGTAAATGGTCTGAGGGCCGTTAGGTTGGTCAAGTGTTGTCCTTTACTGGACGTATAGCTTCTTTCGGAAGCAGTTCAAAGTTTGGTTTCAAAGAACGGCTCTTTGCAAGAGAGTCGGGAAGAATTTAGGAAAAGAACATTTTCTTTCGTTTAATATTTACATATCACTGGCTTATTAAATGCTGTTACCGGGGCACCTGCTGGTGAAATTCATAATCTGTGGTGATTCCATGAATTCTATATTGAGACGCGAGAGGTAGACTACATGTAAGTTTTCGGAGGCCAAAGCAACGTCTTATTCCAAACCGCCTTCATTCGCGTCGGTTTCTAGTGGAAGGTAGATGAGAATTTGAGGGGTCCATTCAGATCGACAGTTGTCTAAATATACATGCCAATATGGCTTTTCCCCTACCATCTTGATTATGGCATAAAACAGTAGGCCTATATTGGAAAACGAAAACTTTTGTAATGTTATTCTTTGAAAACTTATTCGGGAAGCCGGTGAAAAGATTCACAATTCTCAAAGTCGATGGTCAACTATGACTTCCCTTGATCTTTATTTTTGCGTCATTGGATTTCAAGAATAGGGTTGACCGGGGAGGCGAGATACTTGTGGCGTGGTCCCACCTGTCCCTATCTTCCTGGATCTTCCCTGTAGGTTTTGGCCTATATTTTCTTTATATATTCTTTACCAAGGGCTTTATATCAAATAAATTCTAAAAAGTGACAATCACCTTAACAATAGCCTAAAGGTTTATCACTGATGTCACTTCGTTGCGCGTTTTCCTATTTTGACAACCAGGCGTTCATTGTGCCTTTCCATTGTGGCTGTGATCCTCACGTGATCGCGTATCCAGTTAATAAAAATGGCCATTTAAGATGCTTTTAGTTTAAACGGGAGACATTTACAAATTTAAGCTGATGTTAAGAAAAGTTGAAAAGATTGTTTTTTTTTTTTTTTCGTTCAGCCATTTGTCTGAGTTTATTGCATACAACATTGTTTTCGCATCGTTTTATTTACTCACTATATTATGCTATTATGCGGACAGTACGATATTGGGCAACGACGATATTGAATAGCCCACCGATAATTATAGGTCCAGCACTATACCGTCTTGACGATACTACAAGTGTCAAATCGGTGATTAAATAATACCACGATTATACCAACCAGATATGTATACATGTATACCCGCTCACAGTTGTTGCGACAGTACATCGGGCGCTTTCAACGGCGAATCAGAACAGAAACAGATACATCATATATTTAACGTTGGAAGTTGCGCGTTGTTCAACAGAACGGTATGCACAGAAAAATGTCCTTCTGCATAACCAGAGAGCCAAATAACAGAACACTGGTATAACAGACAAGTATTGAAACTTTCGGATGATTTAATGTAGCAGTAAATGTCCCCTCTTCGGATCTGAATCTTGTCCCGTCTTGATAAAAAGGCGGCTAATGGCGCTCGTCGAACGGCCGTTACCGTGAAATTGTTCGATAAAAATGAAATTGATCATTGAAAAACAGTCGTTAAAGATTCCATGCTGTTTCCTCAGTCTTAAAGGGGCGGACGAAAAATGAATAACTTTTTCTTTTATCAAACACACATATCATCCAAAGCAAAAAGGAAAACATATGAATGTTGATTAATTTGAAATCTTCTTCAAGTTAGGATCTAATTCATTTTTGCAGTTTTGGTTACGTTAATTTTGTTCTGTCTTAACGTGACAAGAATGGAAAAGGTATAAACATATAACCTTAAAGGCCCAATTATTTCACCCCAAAGAGTTCCAATTCTCCTAACCTTCTTCCTTAAGCCCCTCCCACAATTGTCTAAAATTAATCCTCTTCCAAACGCAATCTTAGTTCATTGCTTCAGGGTGACTATAAAAGAGCAATGTGTATAAATCAAAACACTCTCAATACAGTTGATGCTGTATAATATAAGCTTTGATACTCTGCATTGTTTGAACTAGCTGCCAGTCAAAGAGCTGAGCCAATAGAGAATTTCTGTAGAATACTACACTGATTGTAGTTTGAGGTGAGAGGACAGCCCCTTTAAGACTGAAATACTAAATAAACTGATTTATAAAATGGAAACATGATTTCGGAGCATTAAGTTTTAACTGATGTATTACCGCTTTTACCGATTGTTAACATGTTCTAATGATACATTTGCTTCGTAATTTACTGTGATGTAGCCTACTTCAAAAAGCAATGTAAAGCCGCTGGTAGAAGTAAATTGTCCGCTCTATAGAATTGACCATTTTGTCTCACTGCACCACGGTGGCCCTTTAAACCTCATTTCTTCCTACAATATATATATGTATATTACCAGAGACAACATTTAACGACTTTCTCATGAAACGGATAAGTTGTGAATTAGGGTCGTCGATAAAAATAAAAATAAAAAACTTCCTCGATCATCACTCACAGTTGGAAAGACAAATGAACAAATATTTGGAAACTGATGGCTCGTGCAGGCATTCTTACTTTTATTGAGTGTACAGCTGTGAATTAAGTTGTCATCCTCTTTTAACGCAGCAAATAAAATTCCTTCAAGTATATAAACGACTTGATTTGAAATAGATGTTTGCAGTGTACATCTAGAGGTACGAACGCACGGTCAAACAGTGAATGGTCTGTACCTAACATACCAATGACGTGATGTTCCAAATGCGTCCATGACATAGAAGGGGAACGGGGCACGCGTCATCATGCATAAGCCTTTAGAGTAAGGGACCGGCCAATTAGCGCTAACGGGATTCAGATCAGATTTAACTGTTAGTAATGTAGCCAATTGAGCATTACAATAAAAGAAATGTTGTAGTCAACAGGTTACGTAAGTAACGCAGAAAACCTATATATGCAAATTCTACTGCGTGAGGAGAAATTATTCCGTGTAATTGTTTGACTTCAAGACTAATAGTAAGCCACGTATACAGCTTTTAACCAGGCAGCAGAAAAAGGGAACTCATAAAAATTCCCTTCGTTAACACTAATCGCTCTTCAGACACAAATTCATGATTTCTATAGACTACCAGGCCCTCTTTCATGGTGTTCACTGCATGTTTCTATGAATGGCTAAAGAACTGGAGACGTCGTTAAAAATTTCGGCAATGGCATACGCGTGGGTCAGAAATTGAAATCTTTGATGTCGTGCTTTGGAATAAATCTCAACTTGATGTAAAACTGGAAGTTAAAATATTGAAAGAAGTAGTAATACCAATGTCTCAAAATTGCTTTATCACCACTTTCAACCCGTTCTATTGAATTCACAATTTCAGTACATTTTCTCAACTTTTTAACATTTCCTGACTCTAACTCTGAATGAATTGTGAAGTCAATTGCCGTGAAAACTGGACGGTTAACTTGACCGACCACCCGTGCGGTCATTCCCCTACTCAAATTTCGACATGTCACAATGTAAAATTTCAAAACCCGGTGAGACAAACAAGAGTATAAATTCTCTAAAAGACACCCCACCGTCAAAGTGAAAGCCCACGGTCTTTGTGATTTTTTTTTTTATTTTAGGTGTATACACCTCTTGCCGATCTGCCGCCGACATTGGCCAACAAAAGAAAAGATATTAAATTAAAAAAAAATTGTGACCGATTTTTTTCTTCGCGAAAAAAAAATCAAGAGATGTGCCTAAGGTTGAATGTTAACTCACACGGTTGTTGAAAGATTTCGGGATTTTTTCCTGACATAAATAGTTACAATATCCCCCAGGTACGTGATAAAGTTATGTTGAAATTTCTGAAATAAGGGTCTTGAACTTGCTTCAAACCGTCAAACGCTTTGGGCTTAATTTTACTTCGAATCTTTTTCGAATTTTGTCTCGACGCATTGTTGTAGTTTAGTCACACCCTGGAAGTATCCCGCGTCGATGTTAATTCTAGCCGATGAAGAGTAAGGATATGAAATCGGGAAAAGTTCGTGATCCTTGCAATATTTGTCAACAGTAAGTTAACAAATAAATCGGTATGGGGATAATAGAAAGCTAGAGGGGATTAAACAGAGCATTACAGTACCACCCTGGTTTGCACGTATGGATCATGAGTGTAACCACGTGGAGGTTGAAGAAAGTTTTTCCGATTATGGGGAAATCTTTTAGGAAATTCCGCATGGGTGAAGAAATTTTCTTTCTGGCTTTAAGGAATGGAATAAATTTCTGTAAATACCTACTAACAAGAAGTGCCTTACCTACATTCTGTTGTGTTTATGTCGAATTTTAAGGCCGGAGAGTTATTTTACAAACTTTCCCAGCTCAAATTTTCAAGAGTTATGCTTCGCAAATTTAAAATCAGGAGAAAAGCTTATACTTAGGAGCACGTACGTATACACGAATCCGGACAGCAAGTGATGGTCTGATTTCAATCGGCCATAACTGGGGTCCATCACCTTTAAATCTTTCGATTTCCTTGCTTACCCCTATCATGGATGATTGTACACTAATTTGTATCTTAAATTCTCCAAGTTCACTAAATACGAGGGTTAGAAATTCATGTAAACAATAAATAAAGACGGTTTTAGGCTGATGGACCCCCACTAATGGCTGCCTGCAGTCACTAAAAACATCGGATTCGTCTATAACTAGAGTGAATTTTTAAGAGCTTACTAGCTTAGTTAACAAATAGGGAACTGTCATTGTTTTTATGGATTCTTGAAAAATTAATGACACAAACCATTTTGGGATACCTGACCAATATCAAGGAAGTTCAGGCCCCCAAGTCCCCGAATATACCCACCTGGTTGTGAGTTTTCCTGTGTCAAGTGACAATTAAAAAATTCTACATGCGCAGAGCCAAATCTGAGTGTTTACTTCAATGGAAGAATTATTAGTGGTTCGCTACTTACATCTTACAATCATGGAACTTATTCGTAAGAGAACCACGGTAATCCGTTGCATCAGTAGTCAATAGTAGCGGAGGGCCGTATGGTTCGGTTAATGGTTTCTTGATCTTTGGGTCTAGAAGCGTTTATTGTGAGGCTGCGAACTTGTGAAAATTTGTCACTCCTTTAAAAGGTAACTATCATTTTATCACTTATCCAGCAATTCTCTATTGCCAGAAACGACATACTAACTAAACCAGACATACACTGAACGCATTATGTACGCGAATTAGAGAGATTAAATGCATTCATTTACTAGAAACAGTTAGGGAGGAGTTGAATTTATAATTCCTTTTTGAGGTATGTATTGATTTGAGTCTCAAACTGATGCTGTTCCCTGAAATGGGATCGCCTCGAGATATTCAGCCTTTTTTGAACCTTGGAAACTTTGATAAATTTTTTGTTCCCTTCAGAAAAACAAAGACCACTTTCGAATGCCACAACAAAACAGACGCATGGCGGTACCGTAACTGATTTTCCCGGGGAGGACCGTGATTTTGTTCGATTGCAGACATCACCCCCTGTACACAGCCTAGATTATAAATGCGAGATTTTCCACCCCACTGCGAAAAAATATCTACCCAATTTAGAAATTTGGGAGGGGCGCGTCCCTGGACCGTATGTACTGTCATGTAAAAAGACTACGGGTACTTGTTGAAGTCCTTGTTGCAACCTACTTTCATAAGATCTAGTTTGTATATATGTTCTACTTTTACATGAGTTCTTTCAAGGTTTCACGCATTGTTCCAGCAGAGGTCATCCCTTCGTTCTAGAGTTCGTTGTTCTGGTGACTGTAGCTATTCCAACTAAATAAAAGGAAAAATAGAGCAGGAATAAATTTCGCTTCAAGGAATTATGTTTTACTCTATATAGCTTAAGAACATCAATCGAAACTTTCCGCCCCACTGATCTTTATTTCGCTATGGAACGCCTGTGAAGACAAAATCAACTTACCCCTTCGTGTTGATTTTAGATCGTAAGAAACAAAACTATCGCTTTAGGAAAAGTCGGGGGATTGGTTCCAGATACAATTCTCAGAAAGTAGGGATTACGATTTGCGATTTGACTAGCGGTGTCGACTAGATGCCCCAGAATTCTACATTGCGTGGGACATATATGAGCTTTTTAGTTTAAAATGTATGGGGACATGCATGCTTTCAAACAGGGTATGAGCAGACGTATTTAATACTCATGTTCAAATAAATTTGCTGCATTCATGAATTATGTTTAAGTCCTTTCAGTGAAGAGAAGTGCGCTCTCTGTTGTCTCTTTGTTCCTAGTCCAAGCTTTGATCTGGAAATTGTGATACTACTTGAATGACAGACAACAGGAAATTTCTAAAATTTCCTTACCTTTTAAGCATTCCCTACGCGAAAGCATTGAATTGTGCATAGAGTAGAAAACCATTCGTTACATTTAACAAGTATACGGTATCTGTATTTATTAGGCACAGGATGGTAAGCTTGTGTCTCATCTTTTATATCTTCAAGTTTATCATAGTATACACGAATTCGGACAGCAAGTGATGGTCTGATTTCAGTCGGCCATAACTGGGGTCCATCACCTTTAAATCTTTCGATTTCCTTGCTTACCTCTATCATGGATGATTGTACACTAATTTGTATCATGAATTCTCCAATCTCACTAAATATGAGGGTTTGAAATTCATGTAAACAACAAATAAAGACGATTTTAGGCTGATGGACCCATAATGGCGGCCTACAGTCACTAAAAACAAGAGCTAATCGGATTCGTCTATTGTTGGACAACATCTCTTGCTCAAATCGCATTATAAAATTTAGGAACCGAGCGTAAATTTCATATGCGACTATCGTAACTTTGAGTTTCATCTTAGCATTGGCTAAACCTTAACCTTTGCCTAAATCCCCCACATAGTAATAAATTTTTCTTCAACCAGCTTCAAAACTTTTGTTTCAACTTTGCTCCTTTCGCCTATTATGATTCAGGGAATTTTGATGGAAAAGGTAAATTTTGCGGACATCTTTCTTCCCAAATGACCTGTTCTATATTTTACAACTTCGCCCACCGTCACACCGAGAGATTTTTACCTTCTGCATTCGTTTTGGACCGATTAAAAAGAAATTTAAAATCAAGATGTTACGTTAAAAAAACAAAACCTGCCGCAGTTAGCAAATTAGTGTAAGATAAGTTGCATCGGCGGTTTCAATTTAGAGTAATGGCATTTATAATTTGAGGTTTATCTGGGACGTTACCAAACGCAGATCTGATCATCGATAAAAAAAAATTCGGTTAAGGAAGTCGGACATGTTGCATACGTGCAGCCCTCTCAGACTGCCCCACGTAGTAGACAGACACATGCTGATGCTAGTGTTGCCCTCATTACACACACGCCGCCCTTTGGAACCAGAGAGTGGAGTAAATTAAACCAAAACACAACTTCTCACGAAACATTGTAATTCCCTTTTAATGCAAGTCTTTTGTATTGAGACATTAAATGGTTCTTTTTTAGTTATTTTCTTACTTTACCCCAAAAGGGGTTGCGTCTTCGGTTAACGCGAGAGGCTATTTCGTACGTTTGTAATTTAATGGAAAATTTTCATTGCCTTAAGGACTCGGCTTTTCTGTCAATTTTAATTTGTTTTCTGCATTTTGTAATTATCGAAATTTTGCGGAACGGGCAATTTTAAGTTAGTGGGGTAGTTTCCTTAACTTATGGCTTGTGCTGGACGCGTTCTCGTCGTTATCGTGGGCAGGTCACTTCGGAAAACAACTTTTGAGGCCCTTGTAGACCATGCTAACAGAACTCAAGATAAAAATAACCATATAAGAGCCATAGGCATGGGTCTTATGTTAGGTGCACCGTACGTGTTTTTCTGTGTATGAGCCCGTATTTTGACATTTCACACGCATAACAAAATAGATGTGAGGACAAAGCTTGCAAGGTAAATACGTTTAATGTTTGGTTTGGCATTCAAATCTCTAAGGTCATTGAAACACTGTTAAATGTCACCCTGAAGTGATCGGCGAACTACATGAAACTTTGAAAGAAGCAAGTCCACGTCACTAGACGGACCATGGAGCTACCTACACACTCACTGACAAATTGCATGCATCGTGTGTCCATGAAGCTGCCGACCCGGGTTTGTAGTTCCATGGTACGTCATAATTTGAAGACTCACCGACAAAGCGCGAAAATTAAAGGTACAAACGCGGTCATTTCAACGATGGAAAGTTGCACATTTTGTCATGCCTATCCATGTCTTCCCCTCCCTACGACTCTCACCCAACATTTTGTTTTCCTCTTTACTTTTCATTTTTAACCCCTATAGAATCTCGAGGTTCTCAAACGATAAACTTTTGACGGGCAGTTTATTGGCAGCGTCCCAAATAGGCTATTCCTGGGATAATGGAGTAAACATATAATTGGTAAACACAAGTAAGATGTAACAAGTAAATATGGCAAGCATATGCGTAAGTTGGTGCTGAGGAGATAACTTATAGAAATTCAAAGGATGAGATCAATCGATCACAGTTGGAGCACATAAGTTTCCCATCTACCTACTTTGTTTGCTTGACTACTAGAGACGAGTTGAAGGTTGTAAAGAAAGTTTTCCTCCTCACGAGTAAAACCGATCCTAAATTTGGCCTCTTTGTTCATATTTTGTGAGAACTGCTGTAATAAAAATCATATGGAAGTCACGTGTCACCGCAATTCATAAGTGATTGCATGTTTTTTGGTTGTTGCTGTAGATTGATAGAATAATTACTCAATTAATCAACTAATCAATCGATCAATGGGTTTTTTTTTTTTTTGTTATTTGTCGATATCAGAAAATCTGCCGCCTTAGAAAATATTTACACAATTTGATAATTGTTTCAGCAAAGCCGTTATGTTACCCACAGGTCGGTGGGTCGTTCACATAACCACTTGCTCTGATCATGAAACGCAAATTACTATTTGGTGCCATGGTTACTCCAGGCACCAAAATGAATTCCATACGATCACGATTTTAGACTAGAAATAGTTACCGTTCAATTTCAATATTTGGTCACAAATGGACGTGTACATTAAATCTATGATCTTGATTTCGTTGGAGTTTCTTTCGGCTACTGGCGTTTAGAATTCAATATTCTATAAAAGGTTGACATCATGTTCCCTTGCAAAGGAAATTTATTGGCAATATCTGGCTTTATCTGGTAAGGTTTATTGGGACAGCAGTTTCCATGAAAATATCTTTCTAAAAAATATTCAAGGAATGCAAATTATGGTGCCAACGGGCGTATGTAAAAAATAGTTACTAAAATAAAATCCTCGTAATAATCGAATGACCTGATGACGTAATAATGTTAATTGTCTTATCTATCTCTGCAGAGCTTTTAGGCACGACTTCGATTGTGGCGCATTTTTTCGCGTCATAAAGTTAAGTCAACTCATCTTTCGAAACAAAGAAAAACAAAACTCTTTTTTTAATAAAAAATATCCTTTTGAAAAAAGAATCGCCTCAAAATCGGGGACGCTTTGTTTCCCCGTAAAGGGATCGATTTCTAGGAAGACGCCGAGAAGTAAAGTTCATAACCTTCAAAATATTATAACTCTTCAGCTAAATTCCCAGCCGAAAATGTATCATATTGGGAATTTTTGCAAGGCTCATCTGCCGTGTGGCTCCGGTTTAATGTTACCAAGCCTCGTCCGACCGCCGCGTCGTCTGTGCGCTTCTAATGTGTGCAATTTGTCATGCCACCGGGGTGCCGAAAAATTAGATTTTTGAGAAAATTCTTCCTTGTCCGTTTCTTTGAGTATTAGGGTGTGTATGTAGATAGTAGATTCCCATGATATATATTACCTTTGTCATCGCTAGCTGACATAAGACACACACCTTATACTGATACCTGTTGAGTCGTGGCAAATTATTCGTCAAGTACTGTGTCATCTTTTCGCCTGAAGTTATTTGTGAGGTTAAGTGCGTGTTACTATTGATAACAGATTCTAATAAAAATATCACTTTGTCAGAGAGGATTCTTCTGTATTTGTGGATCCTCTTTCACATTTCGGCGTTTATTTTAGTTTCATTTTATTGGTACGCATCACATTTGACAGTTAACAATAGTGTCAGCTTTGATGAATAATGTCCTAATGTGTGACAGTCATTGGGCGTACTAGCCAGTGACTGAGGTGCAGCCTCTCCCCACAGGACAAACCTCTTTTTTCAGACTGTTTAAAAAACTTAGAAAAATAAAGAAGTGTAAGGTCAACCCAACTTCTTTGAAACAACCAATCAAATCTTTTCATATTTTTCCTCAAAAGTATCTTCGGATAAACAGAAATTTCAAATAACGTGTACACATAAGAATTATTAAGCACAAATTGAATAATCCCCCAAACCCTAAAAATAATTATGTAAAATAATTTCACATTAAATAGTTAATTAAAGTAAAAGCAATTTATTTACCATTTTTATTTCAATTAAAGAACGTTACAATAAAAGCTACAATAAAAGTTTTTTTTTTCTGCCAATGGGGGTTTCATGAGACGAATTTCCCTTGTCAAGTGGTAAGTGTTTCTAAATAATTTATGAAGCAAAGTGAATTTTTAAAGAATTTGACATACTCTGATTCAAGTTGCTTCGCTCATTAAGCACGATTACACCAAGCAACAGCAATAAATTCGAGAACATATGTAGAAGATTTTAGCGTAAAAACAGATATTTACTGTGCAATTTCAATGAAGAGGTCGGACATGACAAATAGATGTTGTGAACGTTTCGATGTGACTGTGCTTTCCATACTCTTTTACAGTATCGACAACTTTCAGCAGTGTCAGTCTTTTATAGAATCCTGTGGAAGTGGTCACTTCGGTCAAAAGTTATCGTGTAAAAACCTTAAGTCAATGGGTGTATTTCTGGGTGTATTACCACTGTCCTAACCCCCAAATTGATGGCCATGTCGACTATAGGTCTTGATCACCCATATTACAAATAATGACATCAGAAAACTTGCCCGAATTATTTTCCAGCCGCTAAAATAAAAGAGCCACAGGGAAGCAAAATTCTGAAGAGGAAGGTTCTGGTGGCCAATGGAAGGTTAATTTTCCAAAATTGTTCAGGTGAGGAATTTTCCTAGCGGTACCACGGAAATAACCTCCTTTGATTGATGGTCTGGTATCTTATGGCGCAGCAGCCCACAGAGATACATATTTATGCAAATGTGAAGGACGAATAACTGGTGAATCTTACATGAAAAAAAAAATGAATTTCAAGGTTATTGGTACACTCTTAAATCAAAAGAGTGAACTTAGTCACTCTTTGATAGAGTGAAAACTGTGATTCACTCCATTAGAGTAATAATTCACTCCAAGAAGATTGAAATTCACTCCAAAAAGAGTGGAATTCCCTTAAAACGAGCGAAGTTTCACTCTTGATGGATTTCCCACAGTGATCGCTCTTAAAAAAGAGTGATCATTGAAGGCACTCGTGGAAGAGTGAATTTCCCCTCTTCCGCTAGGGAATTTCATTCTTTTTGGAGTGAACTTCAGTCCTCTTGGAGTGAATTATCACTCTAATGGAGTGAATTTACACTTTTCACTCTATCAAAGAGTGACTAAGTTCACTCATTTGATTTCAGAGTGTAAACGAAAGAGAAAAGAATGTAGCAACCTTTTACTCTGTCTATTCCTGTAAATTTATTACATTTTCAAACTAGAAGAGTAATTATCACAGTATAACATAACGTTCCCACGCTCAATTGAAAGTTTACAAATAAATCTAATTATCATTCTAATTTTACTTGAACATATCATGTATCACTTATCCCTCACTAAGAATTAATATCGTCTCAAATAAAACAGTTATTTCCTTTCTAAAAAAAATCTTATGACAAGAGGCCAATATAGTTGACGGTCAAGGTCAGATTGTTCAGCTGCACTGGCGCCTGTGTTTCCTTTCTTCTTTTGCACTTCCTGTCACTGATTCGGGATTGGATAACCATGACCGTTCCTTCTAAATTCTCTACTTACACCCCTCCAATAATTTAAATATTGTTCACAGGTCCAAAGCTAGAAGTTTAATTGGGGATTCACCCCTCCCAAACCACTTACCTACTTTTGGAAGGTGGCTCAAAACTGCTTCAAGTTTTATGTGTAGGCTACTTGTATTGACTGGAAAAAAGATTTTAGAGTGTGTGATTCAAATTTTCCTAAGCCCCACCCCCTGCCTTGTCTAGGCTATGCACATGTGACGCTCGTGTCTTCTCACGAGATGTACCGATACCGGGCCCAGTTTTTAAATTCTAGGCCCTCCCTCATAACAAAGTCCAATTAACACTATTTTAAATTTCAAGTTGTCATAGTGTTTTTATTCATAGTTAATTCTACTTTGCAAAAGATTTTTCATTGTTTTAGAACTTATTGGCAAATTTTGCACTGAAAGTTGTCAACGCGAATTTTTTGGTAAGGGTGTACCGTAATTCTCAATTGGCTCAGCTCTTTGATTGACTGCTTATTCAAACCATACAAAGTACCACAGCTTACATTACACAGCATGAACTGTACTGAGAGTGTTTTTATTATATACATTGATTTTTTCTATACTCACCTTGAAGCAATAAACTGAGATTGTATCTGGATGAGGATAAATTTCAGAAACTGTGGGAGGGGCTTTAGTAAGAAGGCCAGTTAGGAGAATTGGTACTGTTTGGGGTGAGAGAACTGGGCCTTTAAAAAATTTGTTAGAAGGCAATTACAATTTTAGGACACTTCACAGAGATGACCTTAAACAACCTACTGTGAATTGCCACTCCAAGTTTCAAGTGCAGTTTAAAAGTTTTCTTGTTTCTCAAAACCTTCGCTAACTACACGTCCAACATTCTAGTTGTGACTCATGAAATCGCGGCGTGGTTTTTCCTGTCGAATAAATTAACAAAACAAATATACTAATGGGTACCTTTTTTTCCTTTTAGCTCGATTTAGAGTTCAGAACGGAAATAACTTTTCCGTTCCACCCTTCTTTCATTTTTGCCGTAAACATTCCTTAATACTTGTTGGTCCACGTCATGATGACATCATTCATCTAATCAGTGAGGTTCACCAAAAGAGTCAAATCCCATTAGTTTTATCCCACAAACGACGTTGATTCAGAACTGACTCGTGACAGAGGACGGTTACTCTTTCTTAACTAAAACCTGAACAACGACTTTAAACAAGTCTTAGTTACATTGACGAAATTTCGTCAAACAGCGTCGCAAAAACCGCACGCAATTTCCGCGGACAATATGCACCCCAGTGCTACGGCAATGTTTACATTGGTGGGACCTGACGAATCAATGCGACCAATTGAGTTACAGTTACCCTTGACAGCAACGCACCGGGGGATTGGAAATTAGCCCGATATGGGAGCGGAACTCCACCATGGTCGACGTATGGTGGACATCTTGTACAAGGTATTATGCTTCACAAAGATCTCACGGATGAACCGGTTAGAGAAGAATCGAATTTATTTTCCAGTGAAAAGAATAAAACATGAAAATAGAATGTGCAACCTTGTGACACCGAATCATAAAATATAACGAGAACTGAAGGTTATGACGGATTGGTTCCATGTTCATCCATATGACTAATAAATTTGTATAAAATAGGACACTTGAGAGAACAGAGTTGCGTTTTGTTCAGTTTTAAGTGATTTTCATCTCCAGAATGTAATTTTGCATATTTTCGGGAGATAAGACGTTAGAACTAAGAAGTGGAATGAGGGACGAGTTCAGCAATTAAGTAGAGCGTCTTTCCTGCAATGTGTAAAGATGTATAAAGAATTGTAAAGTATGTCGCATTCTTTTACTTAATATTTCACACGTCTGGTTCATCTATACACTTGATAATACAATCAATTTTTATTGTTATGAGCGGAACTGACGAACAGTGAGGAGATAGCGAACATTTGTTTTGCTTTTATTTCTTTGGCAAGCAGGTAATTGGTCAAATTAGGACAAATATACCGTCACGTGATATTTTATTATCTGGTCAGGAATAGCATAATGAGCCAAAAGTGATAGCTTATTTGTTAACTTTGACTTAAAACTAATTCACGTCTACCACTTTTTAGTAATAGTGCTATAGTTCCATGTTTCATTGTTTGGCCACTATCTTTTTTCCTCTCCGATTCGACAGATGCCACCACAATATAAATTTCGTTTCCCAATTTGCATCCTTTATGCGTTCAAGGAAGGGGGATAGTTAAAGACAAGAAAATGTTAAAAGGAGATGGATAGCGTTACATTTGTTTCTTCCTTTACCAGTTAAAAATATTTTACATAATTTGTTAATTAGTAATGAAAATTTTAGATATGTTCATTAGTTTGAATATATCGATCCAAAAGAGTTTCCTCACTTGAAATGGAGGGAGCAACTTAAATTATATTCATATTAATCTGAACATGTAATCAATTAGTCGACCACAGCAAAATGCAGACACGCACCAAACGTAACGGGGGATGCCCCATGCTGGGAGCAGATTTGTATTAATTTCCTCCTTGTGTCTCAATCTCATGTTATGTTATACTAGAGGAAATTATAGAAACATTAAAATGAAATTTGAGGCTTCCTAAGTGGTCTTATCTGAAGACAGTAAGACTTAAAACTTGATTAATCGAGACGCCACGACAGTTGGTCAATCGGTTAATATTTTGTGACTTACGAGTAAATATAAACTTCTGTTGGGCCATTTAATTTGAAAATGAAGTATACAAGAATTTTGTTGGGTTTTTTTTCGGAATCTGGTTCTGGTGGCACACGTTTTTTCTATAATATCGTTGAATAGGGCAGAAACGAATGATATTCCAATGAAGTAAATAACTATGGATATGATATGCTTACAAAACACGTCAATGGATACAAAGTATTAAAATGTGTCCTAAGTACCTCATGGTCAAGTGGTTACAGAATTAAACTTGCAGCTAGGAAGTCTGGAGTTGGACTCCTAGCCGGGCGATACCGAAATTTTTAAAAAATGGAAACTACTGTCATTGTGCATAGATCTCAGCATAAGCAATGGAGGAGGAAAATTAAACCATTGAACCACAACTTTAAAAAGCAGCTTTTGATTAGAAACTGAGGTAAAACCTCATCAATGCAACTAAACTAAGTACCTCATCCTCACACTTATTTCACATTTCTGCTACTTAAATAGTTTTTGTCTTTGATTACAATATTGTATGATATAGAATCGATTAAAATAACAGACGTGACATGTGTGATTATTTCATTCTTTATGGACGTTAAGGGAAATATTGCATTTCTTTTGCAAAAAAAAAATCATGTTTTTAAAACTATTTTTTGACACAGGGTGGTAGATTATCGAAAATAAGACAATATCGTAGCTCTCTTTTCAAGAAATAAGTTTCACGCAGATAGAAATTAAGTTGTTTGTCGCTCAAGATTAATTTGTTCACCCAAACTTTCAACATTTCAAATGATGCAACGTCAATGGCTCTTCTTGCGCATAGTATTTCGAAGAAATGTAGCTATTGCTGGGGTTTATGATTAAGACTGAAATGTTGGATAGTGTCTGAGCCATTTTCTTTGGACTCTTCGTTGGAGCATTTTAAACACAATTTTCCCCTTTAAACTGACTTTTCAACCCCAATATTTTTTATATAAGTATTTTAAACTAAAAGTTTTGATCATGAGATCAATCCGATTTCTTTAATATAAAAGCTGCTTAGGGTCACTGCTATCGTTTAAAAGTGGACTTACCGTTCACCTGATGTGACAGGTGTACCATTACTTAAAGGACCAACTCTCTCACCCCAAACAGAACCAATTCTCCTAACCTTCTAACTTAAGTGAGTTAAGTCCATCCCACAATTGTCTGAAATTCATCCTCATCCAGACACAATCTTTGTTTATTGCTTCAGGGTGAGTATAGAAAAGCTCAATGTGCATAATCAAAATACTCTCAGTACAGTTCATGTTGTATAATATAAGCTTTGGTATTCTGCATTCTTTGAATTAGCTGTCAAGCAAAGAGCTGAGCCAATTGAGGGTTTCGGTAACTCCCTACAAGAACTGCGGTTTGGGGTGAGAGGATTGGTCCTTTAGCCATGGTGCTGTTACGTATACTTCCCTGATTATACTCAATACAGCGGATGCTTGCTCTGAACAGCTGAATAAGACCAATTTGCAGTACCAAGTTACTTGGTAGAAAGAGACAAATTTCTCCTCTTAGTAATGATTATCTATCGGTAACTTTGTAACATTCAGGTCTGCAGTTTTGATAAGCTCTTAAACTGTTAAAATGAACCTATAGTCTTCAAATTTCAATACGGTATATAAACTGATATATTAGGGTTTGCAAAATGAATCTTATTTGTCTAACTCACCGTCATAGATTGTTTCATTGTTCAGAACTTTAATTTATTATATTATAATTTGTGACATTCTCGTTTAAAAATAACATGATATGCTTTGTTTTCTTTTGAAATGCAAAGAATTTATACGGCATAACATAGTGAGGTTACCTCGTAGCAGTAATGGCGTGATTGTATTTTGTCACAAGATGCCAAGATTTAGAGCATTTCGTCAGAAAGTGAGCATGATCTACCGTTTTGATTGAGTGAATAAAGTTTAAAATACCCCAGCAGAGAATTGCCATGTAATGATGGAAGCTAGACCATGTGAATTTCCCTTTCCTGCTTTGTTATATGTATTTTTGGAATTTCAAACTTAAGATTTCCTTAAGTTTGGAGAAACTTCAATAAAAAGAGGGCGCTACAATAAGTTTCACAAACGCGCTGTCGACAACTTATCTTAACCTCTCTTTCAAAGGGCACTCCTGCCGTGCTGCAGTAAAAAGTGGGTGGGAAACACAGTTGTTTCTGATAGAACTGATTAAGAGCCTTGACCCCAAGTCCGTCATGTATACTCGAAAAGGTATTTCAGCCTTCTATTATCTCATTTTTTGTTTGTCCACAGACGGCTTTGTGTTCCCACATTTATCAATTTTTGTAATCACATCAAATTTGTTATTTGGCAACTATTCACATCATTCTCGTTATTGTATTTTTCTTCAAATTCCAGGTTTAACTGATCTTGATACCCACCATGGTTACGAGAATGACGCCTATCACTCACACCCACCTCCACCAAGAAGCAAACGAATGAGGACGTCCTTCAAACATCATCAACTTCGAACTATGAAATCTTACTTTTCGGTAAACCATAACCCAGACGCCAAAGATTTAAAGCAACTTGCACAGAAGACTGGCCTAACTAAGAGAGTTCTTCAGGTAGGATGGGTAGTTTTTATGAACGTCACACACAGTACCTGCTAAGAAAACTTCATGTTGTTGAATTGGCTTCGAATTGTGAAAATGAATGGTGGCGCTGTCATCATTCCAAAAATTGAACGGAATATCAGTAGCATCTGCTTACAATTATGAACTTCATGAACTGACTCGGACAGGTAGGATCCTCCAGGACTTTAAGCCGGCTCAAAATGGTCCGTTCCCGTAGTACGAGACGGATGTCTGGAAGAAACACAAACGGATATGTCATACTAGATACTAGGGTTGTTACAATATGGGCAGACGACCACCAAATTATTTACTGCATGTTAGCATTGACTCGATCTGTTTGTAAATCGTGAATCCGGTTCGTAGGCAGGCCAGCTCGAGCACAAGGCACACATGATAAAGCATAGTCTATGACATTTTCGTGACATTAACGTTCTACTGATACCACACTGCATCGGATAAGATTACTTGTGTGATGACACATTCTAAAAAGCAAAGGGTGAACTTAGCCACTCTTTAATAAAGTGAAAAATGTGAATTCACTCCACTTGAGTGTTAATCACTCCCAAGAATAGTAAAATCCACTCAAATTAGAGTGGAATACACTCCCTGAAAAGGGAAGTTCACTCCAAGAAGGGTGATATTCACTCTTTAACAATCTGCGCTCGTTTGTAGTGAACTTAATAACTCGCCCTTCAAACGAGTAAAATTTAACTCGTTATTTTCAGAGTGCAGTCGCATCATAAGAATCTAGATTAAAATTAGCATGCGTAACTCATCTGTGGCTGCCGCCGTTTACACTGCCGCCCCTCAGAGATTTTCGCAATGAAGAGATGGTCGCAAAAGTTCGTCCACTGCATGCCCGGGCAAGTTTAGATTAATTAGCACACAAGCCGCAAAAACGGCAACCATGGGCGTCCGGAAGGGGGGGGGCAAGGGGGGCACTTGCCCCCCCCCCCCGAAAATGAAACTTGTGAAAAAAAATAATCAAAAATAGAAATAAAAAAATTAAAAATAAATCATCAAAATATATTCACTCACAGCGTCTTTTTTTACTCATGAAATATGCGGACATTTGACCAGGAATAGCAAAAGAGAAGATGGTATGCTGAATAGTGAAATTGTAATTTGAGAACCATCGTTCGTGATATCTATTGGAAATTTATAATTGTGAAAACTATGCCAAAATTGTACTAGATGTCAGGTATGTAGTGCGCATATGGCATCCGACTATTGATGAATGTGTTGGTCTTGGTTTGATCCCGTGCTGATCTCAAGTGGCGACGCGCGGATGTTACTGGGATATACAAGGTGAATATGGGGGTGGGGTGGGTGGGTGGGGGTGGGGGTATGATTCATAATTGGGTAACGGATATAGTCCTATGTAGGCTGTTTGACCGTTGTAAGTTTTATCATGCATAGGCGTGCGAGGCCGTTACCGAGAGGCAGATTTCCCTTCAACGATTTTTTACATTGAAAATTCTAAAAATCTAAAAATTACAGACATGAAATTCCTGTTTCAGGGCTGGGTGAATGCAGCTTATAACACTCGCCAAGTGTCGTTTCCGGCCATCTGGAGGGTTTGTAAGGCCCAAAAATTTCTCTTACGCTCCGCGCCAACCTATAGTGGCGCTCCGCTTAGATAGTGCACACAATGCAATCATCCATGAATGACCTTGCCCCCCCCCTTGTAAAACTTTGTGCGGACGCCCATGACGGTAACTAAGTGTTCGATTTTATCCCACATTTTAGAATGGACAACTAACCGGCTTCTATCTGTGTCTATTGTTCTCTTCCAAATTCAGGTTTGGTTTCAAAATGCACGAGCAAAATACAGACGAACCGTTTTGAAAAAAGATAAAGATGGCACAACCAAAGAAGAACAGGAACAGGGGAGCGACCAGAATAATTCTCCGCCAGGCAACGAAGATACCGACCCTCTCCGTGAGCAGGATGACGAAAAAGATAGAGAAGATGGTCGCAACCTGTCGAAAGAATATCACGGATCTGATGGCGAATCATTGGACGACAAGCATACAATCGATGATCTTAATGATATAGGGGAGAACATTCCAAACGAAGGTTCTCCTGAAAATTTGGTAACTATGCCAAGCGGTATTACTTACAGTGAACTTAAAACTGCGTCACCAGCTTTAGCTGATGAAGTGTCTAGTGTGTCATCCATGCCAACTAAACGTGGAAACTGCGTCCCATTGGCTGATTGCGATGATGTAAGCCTTCGCCTTAAGAACACATCTCTGAGCCCTAATTTCTTGCCAGTTTATTCTGATATTTTTAGGAGTTGAGAACATGAGCTGTGAAGAGACCCATCAGTTATGTAATTTAGTGTAATATGTGTTCCATGTCATTAATACACTGTAGTTGTAACATGCACAAATTCTGTCTCTCAGTTATAAGATTTAAGAATGGCGCCATGGTAATACCAGTTCAAATTTATTAAAGGTATGAAAATGAAAACAACGTAACTTTAATGATATACATTTATATGAGTATCAACAAATAAGCTTACGTAGCTACTCACAGATAGTGACATCACCTATCTGTAAGGGTCACGTCCCGATACTGATAGAAATGTCCACTTTCCTAGGTTTTTATCTACTTTTAAAATCTCATCGAGTTTCACTTATGAAATCCCATAGTCCCTTCTTGTCTGTTTCTCCGTAGTTCTAATGATCCATACTTCTACTATGGATAACTTTTTTTTATCTTGAACCAAAGACTTGCAAAAAGGGTGTGGGAACATAATCTGCCGTGTAACAACTTCTGGGTTTGTGCATTTTCTCGGGGTTAGAAATTTGTGACTGTTGTGTCTTACGATACAGCCAAACAAACTCAGAATCATGAGGCCGAACCTTTTAAGTGTCAGTTGAAATCATTACGGGGCTTATTTTTGAAGCCAAGTTTTTAATTCGTGCGCCATTTTCTTTGCCTTTCAACCTTTGCAATCCTTCAAGCCAACGTCCTAGATGTAGCCATTTTGTTTTCATTGTCCAATTATGAAACTGTCGGGTATTGTAGGTTTTCATGGTATTTCTTATTTGCATAATTAGTTCTGAGGCTGACTTATGTATCTGTTTTGTAACTTACGGCGTTCCATGACTCTTGAGATGAAATCACGGAATATTCGCCGATTTATGTGTACTCCAAAATTGATCCCTGCTGTAAAATAATATTTAAAGCGGTCTTCCAAAAATTGGTGATTGTGCGACCGTACACAGTTTGCTAATGTTCAGAGCTATGATACATTCTCCAAGAATACTTGCACAATGTGTATTACATGACGTGCTGCTTTCAGTCAATTCGTTGTTGTAGTTAAAAGCGGCGGAAATGGGATAACGGTTGAGATTACAGGAAATCTGATTACCTCCTCTTTGTTGAGAACACAGACGGGCATCATATATAGGCACTGTGCGATTCCAAAAAGTGACGCACGTGATTTTAAGGGCCTGGGATTAAAATAAGGATGCAAACATTTGCACTACATACTGGAAACTGTAAATTTCATAACGTAGCCTTAACTCAAATATCATAGCATCATAGCATCACGATGATTCCAAAAATGGGGAAAAATGGACGCCAAACGCCCTCAGATGTTCTTCCTTGTACTCCTTGATGGTGAGACTGATTTTCTCAGACAAAGGGGGCATGCGATGCCCAAAACACTCAAATTAAAGCTTTAATTAAAGCTTATATTAAAAATAACTCGTAACCGGAGAGAGATGAGAAAGATATGTATTTTTCTATTTAACTTGATTGTTGGGCTTATTAGGGAGGGGACTCTGGAAAAAGCGGGCTCTTCATTGAGGCTGTTCCCCTCATTGCAATAGCATCCAACTCCCGTTGTTCATTATGTCAGCTAGAATCATTGTAGCCTGCGTAGCGCTTCTGCGGCTGCACCCCCCTTAGGCTGTTTTTCGTAGCGATGAGTTGAACGAAAAGATTTCGTCCGCTCCGCGTGCTAGAATAATTGATGAGTAGCGATGGATAATTGGTGACCTTTTAAGTTCGTTTTTCTGCACTTTTCATTCACACCCCTCCCATTATTGGTGTACCCAGTCTGTGCTTTCTCTTTGGAACTGGTTTGCAATCACGTAAACAGATAAAATAAGTTTTACAAGGGTTCACAATTATGTTTTGAAGGGCTGATAAATGTGTGTGCGTGTGTGTGTTTGTGCGTGCGTGCATTTGTGTGTGTGTGGGTGTTTGTATGTTTGTAGCGTAAGTTCCCATTTATGGTTAGTCCTTCTCTGAGTGTTGTATGTAAATCACAGTGGTTGGGTTCCAAAGTGTTTGTTGTAAAATATTTATGGTTGGTTGATACGTCAGCATAATGACAAATTTAAGTGTTAACTCCATACCAACGACACCAAATATAAGTTGCTTGCTGTTTTGCTGTTAATACAAGAATCTCGTATCTTGTGTTATTGACTTCTTCGTTGTTTTGTTTGTAACATAAAACTTTGTGCAAATATTTATTTCAATGTTCTTTTTTATTTTACGAAAAAAGATTTATCTATGTCATGTTGTAAATATTTTAGTGACAGGTGAAAAACCACAGCTTACAAGAAAAAAGAATAAAATTCTTTCTAATGTATCACCAAAGATTTTTTCCGCCCGTGCCTTGGTGATCCAAACTGTGTCGTCCATACATTGATTTCACTAATTAGCGAATATCCAGTGCCGACTTAAGTAGCCTAAAACTAAGAAAAGACTAGCCATAGCGTATTGATGGCCTAGTGTGTTAGATAAGGTAACTAAGTAAGTTTATCGTACAGGTGTCTCTGTAACGTATTGTTAGCGTGATCACTTTTTAGCAAATTGTTAAGTACCGTAACTCACGTTTTGTTTATAATTTGATATCACCATCCTACAGAGATTGTTAAATAGCCATTCAGTTTTTCACGTTTTTCTTTTTCTTGTAAGGGTCTGGGAGGAAATTTATATTGACGAGGTTAAAGAAAGCATTTCCACTATTTTGGAAAGATGTTACGGTTCTATTTAACGACACATGTAGTGAAAACACCTCTCTGGCAAGTTTATGGCCCCTCCTACAGTTTTGTTGGTATATCGTGGTGAGCACACAAGGCCCTAATGTGTAACTAAAACACTCTCTGTGCATACTGCGTAATATGAGCTACCCTTCATTTTTAAATTTGATTTCAATCAATGAGCTGTACCAGAATCTTAGTATACAAAAGGTAAAATTGTAATATTGAGGGAAAGGGAAGCATGATTGCCTTGGAATTTGTCCTCGTGTTAATCGAACTAGTGTGACTACGGATTAATGAACCAGCATATCGAAGTAAGTATGGGAAAATTCAATCAATCTTTTAATGCTGATAAGTTTTAAATTTAAAACAAATATACCTTCTACCAGTAATTTAGAAGTGGTGGTTTGGCACAATGGCTTTAACTCAATCTGATAAGACGTATACCCTTACTTATCACCCAGGGTATTCTCTAAAATGCCTTTTAATTATAACATGTAAAGTTTTATATTGGCTGATATCTGAGCGATAAGTTTGTGCCCTTTGGGGGGACGAAGCGATTGCAGTCAGAGAGAAAAATCCCTTCAAGAGGTACTGTTTGTTATCGCCCCCCAGCCACTCTTCAGCTAGTCAGAGAGGTGAAATCTTTTAGAATGGAGCAGAAAAACTAATAAAAAACACCGTACTTTAACTGTGTATCATTAATATTAAAATATGTTAATATCTGATGTGAAAGCACCTTATAACTATTTTTTAATTTTTTTTTTTTTGTAAAAATTATTTCGGTAAATTGACAGTGCAAATAGTTTGCATAGGAGATGGTCTATTCTTTTGTAGCTGTGAACAACACATTTTAAATGAATGCACACGTTTCAAGTGGCGGCGGAAGAAATGGGTGAAAGTGGGGTCATGTCCCTCCCAGTTTTCGGAAGACCCAAATTGTCTCCCAATACCACCAATACCACGGGGTTTTAAAACTGTATTCCACCAGTCCACCAGGTGTCATGCGACGGGTTCCTCCGACCCATCGGTTATGGACTCCCCTCCCCTCTTAACGTCCACCGTCCACCTTCTTTCCCTATTGTACTTGTAAAAATGTTTGGTCGCCATTGGCGTTTCTGCATAAGCAAAGGGTTGAGCAAAATTTCTAAGACAATCATAAATTTGTATAGAACCCATTGATGCCTACAGTTTTGAAACAGACGCTTTTTGTGTAATATCATTGGAAGCACATTTTGTAATGCTGGCCAAACTGTATTTCAACAAAGTCTGTTTGGCTCCGATTCCTTCGTGTTTCTTTCTAGTTATTTTCGATAAGTTATTTAAATATTCGACCTGTCCATGTCATTGTAATGTGGAGCTAAGTAGATGGATCAAAGAACGGTCAAATACAATTGAACATAACACAACAACTGTCGTATAACCTGTTTCTGTATTTTGTTGCCAGTTTTAAGTATCTGTTGATTCTAGTCAGCCATTGGTAGCTTTATCGTTGAGGACAAACGAAAAAGGGGGACCCAGTTGGGGTGGATCACCGTATTTTGCGATTTGAAACCACGTTATACCAATAGGATTTTGTTGTAGGTTGCAGCGTTTAGTCCGAAAAATATCGGGAACATGTGCAAGTCGACCAAGAGCGATGTTGTTTTTATTTTTGTTTCGTCGGAATATTTGCCTAAGAGTACCTCCTGGGGTCCATACTATTGCTGTGCGTAATACGCAATTTAGAAACCCTGATGAAAATGGGAATCAAAAATTTTATTAACATGTTTCTCGTTTTAGACCGTTTCTGAGTTTTTTGTTTTAATAATTTTGAGTAGATTTTATTGTCTGAAGGATAGCGTGTGATTGGACGTTTTGTTTTCAAAATCTGTGCAAATTACAACCCTCCCCGCCACCCATCCCCACCAACATATTGGAAGTCAGCATCAACCCCAGTGGCGGAGCTGCCATATGGTCAGGGGGCGGTCGCCCCCCCCCCCCGACCGACCAAATCGTTTGTCGGCGACCTTTATAGGTTTTTAACATACTTTACTCTTGCACTATTATTGGCAAAAGACACACGGTAATTTAAAGCGTTGTTTAAAGGTCCAGATAGCAAAATGCTTAGACAGTCACAAGTAACTGTACTATCTGCACTTTATTCTGATGAAAAGGGTCATCTATTGTAACATAGGGATGGGGTTTGCCGAAACGTATCTTCATGCTTTATACGCACTAATGAATGTTGTTGTTGTGCTAAGTTATTTGTTTCCACGCCAAGCGTGATTATAAGCTTAGAAAATACACAGAATGACATTAAATTCATCCTCCCAGCCAATAAGAGATGTTGGAAAGGGCGCAAAAATACTTGTAGCGCAAATAGTTCTCTTGTTGTCGGGGATAATTGTCAACATAGACAATAAAAAGAGTTTATTAAGGTACCGAAATAACTTCCACAACATTTTTCAAAATCATTTGAAGAGAACATTCAGGTTAAAATAAAATAAAACTGTTATCATAGTGGTAATGGTTTAAGAGTTTTAATGAGCAGGTTCCATTTTGCTTTTCTCCAAGTGACCATTCTCATGATAAAAGGCTATTTCTGACACTGCAGGATAATCCCATGAAAATGCTTGTTTCTGTACTTTCGTGGTCTCAAAAGCCCGAAAATTGTATCTTGCAAGCCTAGGTTTAGGCTACTTTTATTTATTATAGACGGAGAGCCAAGCAGACCTCTAGTCTTGGCTATTTCTTCAAATGTGCTTAATTAATGGCTATTTCAAAGTGGTCGCATGATGTACATTACGTCAATTAATGTTTCTTCGTGTACTTATCTTGATTCCCAGATGCCAAAAATGTACACCTAACGGTGATTAATTTCTATAACTTTTTCCCGCTGTAAGATTGCTTGCTTTTGGCTCTATAGCAAGCAGGTTTAATCTTTATCTTCACAAAGTAGCCTATTGTTAAATCAAAATCCTAAATCTAGACCTGACAATAACACAAAATATAATGACCGCCTTCATACTAGAATGTGAAAGAGAGGGACAGAAACATGGGCGTTCACAGGTAGGGGCAAGGGGGCAGGGGAACTTGCCCTTCCCTGGAAAATAAATAAAAAACCTGAAAAAACGAAGAAAACATAAAGTGTTGCCCCTATATGCGGTAAATAGGCTTTAGAAATGACATTTCCAGCGATCTGAGAGGCATTTGGGGCCATTTTTTGCGCTTTGCACCAACTCATGGTGGCGCGGAGCTTTTTAACCTAAAAAATTTGCCCCCCCCCCCATCCGAATTTTCTTCTGCGATGGCCCATGGATAGAAAATTTAAACTTGCTGAAGAGAAATGGCAAGGTGGTCTTTTACCAGGTGCAGAAAATCAAATGGAAAGTCTGAAAGGCCGTTTCTTCGATCGTGCTGAGGTTCAGTGTATTTACTCCTTTGAAGCGCCCCTGCGGACCATTTTCGCCCCCACTGGTCAAAATCCTTAGCTTCGCCACTGATCAACACCTCCAACGGTAAGTCTGAAATACTATTTCCAGTTTACCCCTGTGATAAGCCATAACCTTTCGCTGGTATTTTAGAACAGAAATGGCCCAAAATTAGTGTTAGACCGGCTAGCGACATTTTGTTAAACCGTTTTAATCAGCTCCTTGGAAATAGGCGGTACATCCCTAAATCCGAAGTGGCAGCTGTTAGACAGTTTTTAATAATGCTGAAACCGGATTTCGAAAGAATAGTACAAATATCCCTCATAACATTAGCCATGGTTTTAAAACAAATTTAAAAATTTCTGAGAGTCGATTTTGCCATTGATTCGCACTTTGATGAAAAAAGTAGCCATCTGTTACGGTTTTCACCGTCGGTATCGGTATGTATCCCTCAGTCACGTCGGCATCGCCAAAATAAACCGTGAAGGCCATCTATCGGGACCGATATTTATTATGTTATATGTCATGAAAATAGTAAACCAATTCGGTATGTTTCAATGCAAGTTCCAATAGTGACTCATCAAAGATATGTGACACTTAGTTGTGGAGCCCCGTAGCTCGTGGTGATACATATTTGCGGGTGTTTCTTCCCCAAATAACCGATAGCGGATATCAGCTGGTTGCGATGTCATGGAATATGTAGTTATCTACCGTGTGCAAGAAAAGATATTATGATGCTACTTTCTGTTTGTTCTGAATCGTCCCTTAGATATATTTTTCTCGTTATAGAAAAATTCTTGCGGTAGCACATCTTAAGTTGCTTGATTGTTCCGGAGCCCAGTCCGTTTAAGATGGATTCACGAGTAAGGAAAAGTGGGTGGGCGTGGCCTATAGCGACACTCTATTCTCACTCGAAGACGGATTGGTGTAAAATGATATGACGTTCATAAGTCATGCAGGTTGTTCTGTTTATTCTTAATGTATTGCGCAATAGCGTTATAGCGTGTGATAGTCTAGTAGCGTTCGGCGAACCTATGGAAGTTATGTGAGTTAAGGGAGTGAAATCCCATTAAAACACATTGCTCTGTTATAGCAGGTGTACCTGTGGATGCGGCCCTAAATACAGAACTCATTGCACTTACCAAAAAGGCCACTGTGTCACAAAGTAAACTTCCCCTGGAAACTGTCATTGACAAATTCTACTTTGCTACTCGATACTTCCTCAAGTAAGTGGTCAACTAGTCAATGTCATCGGGAGATAACAAAATTTCCCCACGGTCCCAGTACTGTAAATGCGTCAAAATTGCCAAACGTTTTTTCCATCCTCGTTCTTTAGCATGACACCACTCCCAGGACCCCGTGTGTCCTATCATAAATACTTGGACATCACATTAGTTTCAACGAAGACCGGCCTGTCTTACGATCTCACACCCCCAATAATTTCCCCATTGACTTACGCACTTAATTAGCTCCCTTTCGAGGCCCCTGCAACCTTGTCAAAGTTCGCAGCTATTTCAAGACACTCATCACTTGATAGCTGACAAGTCTGCCCATCATGGCACTACAAAATTTCCACACCATGACCGTTTACATTTTGACTAGAAGGACTTAAAATTTTTGTAGGCTACACCCAGCCCTAGCCTCTTCACAAAAACGGAAAGTCTCCGCCATTTGACAGCAATTTTTTAAACAGTCTAAATCACCATCCATCTTACCCAAATTTTCAACATCCACACTCCGGCAAGTTCTCTTTCATATTCATGGACTTTCATTACCCAACTGGCAGGTTATCCTCACAAAATTTGGTCCAAACGAGAGTTAAATGAACCACTTTTTTGCGGGTGTGCACTTGACGCTCTAAAGTCTAGAACATTACTCTAATGGAGTGAGTGAGACCTTACCCGACGGGCAACGATGAAATAGAGGGCGTCATACAGAAAATATTAAAGAGGTTTACATTTTAGTATGGACACATCCCTTAGGAATCTCCCTTGGGTTTTTCAACACTTTGTCTGCTTTTGTGACTGGGGGCATGAAGTTAACGGAGAAAACGATTTGGACTACTAGAGTTGAAATGTTGAAAAGTAACCTTATATGGAGCCACTCACCATGTACTATAACCGGAGAGAACACACTAAAACTCTATGTTTACTCTTTTTTTAAGATTAGGAATGGTACCATACCAAAATCTACTGGTTAAAACATCAGGCAGTTACTTCCTTGCGCTGTGCTGTGATGGCAGGATGGGGGAGGGGGCATGGAGTAGTGAAAGAAACCCCTAGTTACAAAACTGTACTATGTACCTCAAAGGTTTATTTTTTTAATTTAAAGTTTAAGAAGTTTTCATTATCATTTTCCATTACCATGACAATGAATCACGCTAAATAGAATTTAAGGAGAGTCTTTGTCGGTACGGTTTACTACTAATTATAAACAAGGCCGTAGAGGATATTACAGAAACCTTTCGTTTCACGTACCAATGTGTTCCTTGGTTCGTGAAACGAGGAGAGGTTTCTGTGATATCATTACATTACATTAGGAAGACTTAACAGTGGTGGATTAAGTTGAATGATGTTACTTTATGCTTAATAATACTGGATTAAGAAAATTGTGATTCTTACCACAGCTTGCTTCGAGCTTCTTAGTTTTGTCTTTGAAATTTTTAGTACGACAAATTACACCTTTTTCAAAAGGTTTTGTTCGAAACCTTGCACAGAAAATCCGATTCAAGTTACATTTCATGATTTCCTCTTTGCCAGTGGGCGAGATTCAGCTTCTTATCAGTTATTGGGAGAACACAAAAAATTAAAAATGACACGTAACAAGAGACTCGCTTAGAACGGGAAATATAAACTTAGTACGATGTATGTTTTTAACATACAATATGAAACTGATGAGACAGAAAGTGACATAGACAGGTTTTTGCACAAGGGGGGGAAACCGACTAGGCCTGTAGTCGCGTTCGGAATCGGACTCGTGATTTCAGAATTTGAAGGATTCGGCCGGAGAGGTTGATTTTATTGAGAAAGTACAGGGACTCGGGTCCGAGTCCGAACCCGAGTCCTTGACAGATGAAAATAGCCGGACTCGTTAGTCGAACTCTCTGGATTCGACTACAGCACTGAAACGGGTATGTAGTATGTTGCGTGATCACCGATCTAGTTGCTACATATCAAGGAACGGTGTGTCTCCCATTCGCAGTTTGAAAATGTTTGAAAATTCGGGTGTACTTATATGCAATATGGTGCCATATATGCTACGTTTTGAAGTGAATTTGTGTTAAAACTGTATTTGAGAAAGGGCATCAGTAAGAGGCGGGATCACTCAATGTCCTGCGTCTGACTATGCCACTGGTCAATGATCATACATATAGAGACAGAGATGTGGTAAAATATACTGTTATGACGTTTCTCGGTAGACTCTATTAATGTATTCATCCACTGTGCTAAAGGCGTCTAATTCTCAGACCTGTGTGCCATCACCCACTTAGCGAGTGTGAAAAAACATTCCCCTGCACCCTTAATAAATTTGTGTTTCGTTGAAAAACATTATCTTCGAAAGTAGACATTTGCTGCGAAGGCTGCATTATTGGGAACTCTATCAAGGGCAAAAGGTGAAAATGATGATTATAGCATTTTCTTATTTGTCATCTCAACTCACAAACATGCGATACGGGGAGTATGGACATGAAGCCCCCGAAATGCCAAGCAACAAACAAAAAAAAAAACAAAAAAACAAACCGAACAAAAACAAGACGCGATTTTAAAGCCAAAATGTAGCTTTTCCTACGGTGTGTGTGTGCGTGTGTGTGTGTGTGTGTGGGGGGGGGGGGGGGGGATAGTCAAGCCATGATGGTTCACCAATAAATAGTGGTACGTTCCATTTTTAAATCTTCGGTAAGACCCGACCAGGAGTCTAACTCTAGACCTCCCTGCTGACCTGTAGATCATGCAGTCGTTCTATTGGACTGTAGCGATTTTGTTTTCCCAATCTGCGGGAAGAGAGTTGCATTTTGTCAGGGTAGAAAGTTGAATCCGATAAAATGGGATTCCTGTCCAGGGAGATGTGTCTAAAGGGAGGTTGTCTTCACGTCTTTGGGAAAATTGTGAAAATATGAAAGCCCTCAGAGGCTTTTTAGTGCGAAAAAATATTCGAATCTGCAAACAAAAAACTATCATATGCTTTTTTTCATTTGTCAGATATTCATTATTTTGTGAGGGCAAATACTCCTGAAGAAAGAATCGACAATGGCATCGAGTTGCCAAAAGATTTGAATTTTTCAAAAAATATTTACAAGCACTGAGCCTTTATTAGTGTTTATTTTTGATTTTTGATTTTTTTTTTTTTTGGAAAAAAAAAAATTGAAAGGAAATGTAAAACATTTGGTACTTTTATTTTAGAAACTGGACTACCTATAAGCAAAATCAAGTGGATTGCCTGGCGACCGAAGATCGTTACTGCATATTTTTATCTTAGGACTACGGATTCGGGATCTCCGAAGAAAAATTATGCTCATGTGTTGCCTCTTTTAGACAAAAAGTCAGAAGCTTACATTTAAGGGTAAATTTGAAAAAAAACGAAAGAATGTTCAATTTTCTTTAATGAGGATAAAAAAAATTGGGTTTAATTAAAGAATCTTCTTTGAGAAAGCAAACTTTAGTAAAATTCTGGGCGAAATTCGTTTGAATCACATATTTTACCGTACGGATTATGGTTCATCCCACCAAACAGGAAAATTTCCCGAATTTCTCGGCCTTTTTGAATATTTTAAAAGATGCAGCTTTTACTGGAAATGTAATGGAATTTTATAGCAGAAATTTTGCAAGCCTTGTATTTTATGAGAAATGGGTAATTTAATCTATAATGTATCCCTACTCTAATTTTGTAGACTAGGTATGAAAGGCAGTAAGGTGACTATGTCTGAAAAAAAAAACTGGGTGGCTTAAGCAAATTTGGGCCGGCTTCCTGTGTCCTTAGTATTAACCGTTTTCTTAACGAATGGGTAGGTCCGTAGGGAGGGACAACGGGCCTGTGCCACAGCTCTGTGAGACTACAAAAGAGGGTTGCTAAATGCAGGAGAATAAATCAGGCACAAAAATAAAACCGAGTTAAACAAGACTTGCATCGCACATTGACTAAACCCTTCACGCCCAATTTGCTTTTTACAATCAGTACTCAGTCACATGTTCCATCGAACTGTCGAAATCACATCCTCAGGGAATCGTATGGACCGCGGAGACACGGGGCTCCGTGGGCTTAAGCCCCTCATTTTTCTTCCAAGTGATTATGGGCCTTCTTCAACTTTATTTTCGGCCGCCTTACACCTGTACACTGCATTCAGTTTTTGAACATGCTGGGCCGCATCGATGGGTTCCCCCGCACTTCAAATCAACGTTATTTTTATAATTTAAATTCTAAAAGGGTGTAAAGTGGTGCACTAAAAGACCCTTTCATACTTAGAGGTTTTGAGGTACTTTTGGGTAATAACGTTTCCTATTGGCAAATCGAAGATAGCAGGTCATTTAAGTATCGTTGTTGCTAAATAATGTTATCTAAGGCCTATGAACTGAGGCTATCAGACTACATTTTAAAAATCAAAAGCTTATATTGGATAAAAAATAATTTTACGAAAGAAAAATTATGAAAATAGCACTGTAGAGCCCGGCGCCACTTGATGATCTGGTGTCATACGGCAAATTTCCGCAATTCCATGCATTCCAAATTTACCAAAACTGAAGTTATGAGCGAGTACTACTGCATTAAGAGGAACTGCAATTTCCGGAGCACGAAGAGCGCGGAAAATCTTGCTTTTTGAAACAAATAATTACAAATATGGAGCTTTTATTGGAGAAAATTCGAAATTTCGAGTTTGGGAAAACCACACTGTAGTTGACTGGTGTCACAATATGGCAAATTTCCGAATGTTTTTATTTTTCAAAGCCGAGGGGGGTCACCTCCTTTCCCCTGTAGTCACTGCCTAGAAATTTCTGAAATGTGTTGCCCTGCCAGGACTAGTACTTATGATCAAGGGAAAACACTTCGAAAGAGGGTGGGGGATCCCTTTCCCACAGCACCTCACCTAGCCCCGCCCTTTAGTTAGGCCAAAAGAGACAAAAGTTTAAAAAACAGTCTCTGAAACTTAAATAATGACAAAAGAAAAGGATTCAAGTTGAAAGATTTTGATTGTAGATCTCTTCTGGAATTTTATTTTGCACCAAAGGCATACACAACTGTTATCAAAGTATTAATGCACATGCTTTACAGTTAACGCTCATCAAGGATGGCTGAAATAGTTTCTCCCTTAATACTCTCATCGTAAAGCTGTATTTAACTCGGTACTATTTTTCACCTTTCTCACACCTGAATAGAACACATTCATCATTACGTATTACGCCTTAATAAAAAAATATTAATAAAAATGCATAACAGACGACAGGGTTGATGTGCTAACTGCATGAACACATGTTTTCTTTGTGATTCTCTTCACATTGGTGAATAAACGAAATGCAAGCCCATATATTAACTTATGAATGGCTCTTTCAAATCACGTAACTATTTTAATAAAAAAAAATCAGTTTAAGTAAAACCAATCGATACGGTTTACCTTTGGAATACAATGAACATGTTATGATCGGTAACATTACATAAGATACTAGCTATAAAGAAGTGAAAGAGGGTTGTAACATTTATTGACGTGTGAAAAAGAAAGTTTGGGACGGATGCTTATTCCCTTTTAACTTTTAAATTATAACAGGATGTAATAAATGGGAAAAAACAAACGCGAGTTTAGTGGTGTCGCAGAACGTTCCAGCAACGGAATGTACAAAAAAGGGTATACATCGAAACAGTAAATAAGGGGAAAAACCCCCAGTATGCATATTTAAAAAACATGTTAGTAATAATTCGAAGGACGGTAGTAAGCCTCTATACTTTGCAATGACACGTGATGTGTGATCTGATACCACGATGAACCTCCTAAGCACGTCCTGACGGTGACTGCTTGAGAATTGGTGGAAGGGAGGGACGTTTACCTTTGTGTTTTAAAGCGGCTCATCGAGTTTAATCATGAATTCAACGATTTTTTTCCAAACCTGTTAAATTTTCTTCACATACTAATGTCAAATAGTCAATCTAAGACAACCTCCATATCCTACTTACAAATAACTGTTTTATGAGTGAGTATTCAACAGCTCAATTCGATTTTCAAAAATGTGTGACCGGACACTTTTTCAATTTATGCACAAAACCGTTACGAGTCAGGACACCACGAAATTCAAAATTTAAACATTTTCAGTAACTATTGGATTGAAAATTGACTCTTTTTGCTAACTGTAAACATTGTCAAGTGGTAGAGACCCTTTGACACTCTCATAAAGTTATTGATATCAACTCAATGAGCCGCTTTAATGAGGGTAAACATTTTGCGTCTTGACGATTGTTTCATTGTAGTTCAACCTTTGCAAACGATAGTTGGACCGAATGTACACTTCTAAAGCCCGCTTTTATTTTACAGAAACAAAAAAAGATGCATTGATTACAGAAAAGTTCGGCACAACTTCTTCTGTAATCTTTATGGATCTCTTTGCAAATTTTTGTTCCATAAATTTGCAGCAATTTTGTATTATATGTGCCAAAACTCTTCAGCAGGTCTAGTCTAGACATGTATCTCCTTATTGACTTTTTTTGTGTATAAATGTACAGGGAGTTTTAACAGAGTAATGGACTGGCACGACCGTCATGGTCATTTTTAATGTTTAATGCACATGGAACGACCCCAACTCTACTGGCAAAGAAACGGTTCCACTTTCGTGGTCAAGGACTTTTTACCGTGGGGCAAAGATGTGTTTTCAATGGCGGGGTATTCTTTCAGCCTGCCAGTTACTACTCCAAAGAACATCGTCAGCGGACTTGTGGTTACTAGTGAAGGGGAGGGGTTTGGATACTTCATCGTCCAAGATCAAATTGTTGTCACCAAATTTTGGGCTTCATAACGGAACTTCTAATACGTATTGACTGGCAAAAACTCGAAGCTCTGCCCCACTGATCGTTCATCGTGCCCCCTGCCTCACAATCAAACAAATGGCTACGGGACCATGACACTTGCGGACTAAACTTTTATTAAAGGTTGTCATGAGGGGACATTGATCACATTCAACAACGACGGGGTTTATTATTTTCGGCACCGCAATGGTCCGTTCACTTCAAACATGAAAATTTCACGCGACTCTCAGTGATACCAAATTTAATGTTGGAAGGTTTTGAAACTGAAGGTTACATAAATATTTTGACGCTGCCGGTAGACTGCTTTTTATTGAAATTCTCGTAGGATTGTTCAGTAACCTTGTTCGACGTGACTGGTCTCAAAAGCAGAAACAATGGGTTCCGCTTTGGGGTTTAATGGGTTTTATTGGGTAACTGTTGACATTCTGGAACAAGGAGCTAAACGTAAATTTGTGTAAAAGGTTAAATTTTCCTTCCTGGAAGTATGGACATCCTCTGTGCAGACTTCCACACCAACCACTTCATAAAGTGGGCTTGTGATTCAAAAATACTATTCCATCATATTATGAATTTAGGGATTTACTCCTTCAACAATCTACACATGGGTTTGTTCATTCAGATATGGCACGTCTGAAGAAAATGTTAACTACAGTTCATTCTTTGAGATACGGTGACAAACTAAGCTACAGAAACATACTTTCCTTCAAAAATGAATACGCGCTGGTGCATCAATGGGGATAGGGGTAAGAAATGAAACACAAATGCAACGTTTTATAGAAAAATAGTTGCATCTCTTTGATAGACTCTTTTTTAAGTACAAAATGATCTTAAACTATATACAATACAACAAATACTCTGTACGAAACTCGAAGCAGCAAACCATAAAGTTGCCTTACATAATAAAATGCGGTGGTGCAAAACTGAACCAATGGGACTTCAACCCAACATAAAACGGTTGTTAAAGAGCTCCCCGCTCACTGCCCCTTGATTAAGAGCTCCCTACTGAATATCTGATTCAGACATAGACACCTATCTCAACTGCAGAATTAGGGTAAAATAACTTCTAAAAATAAGGGACCCCTCCCCCCATTTTTCATGGAGTTGGCCACTGGATTCCTTGTTGGAACCCACTTACACCTTGCTTAAGAGTGCCCCAATGAATTTCTGATTCGCACACAAACATCAATTCTAACTGCAGAAGAAGGGGAAAATAACTTCCAAAAATATGGGAATCCTACTGACCCCCTCTACCATATTTCTTAAAGTTGGCAACTGGTTACCTTGTTGGTATCCTATCAACTTGTACATTGGTCTGGGTTTAGTACCCACACCATTAAATTGTTGGGCAAGAACAAAGCTTTGACACCCAAAATGGACTGGGATTTAAACTTGGACCATCCCTTTTGAGTGGGACAGACCACCAAAAACTAATGCCATTCTTTAATCTTGTCTTGGGTAACTGGGTTTTGTCCTGATCTAAGTGATCTGTCTTCAATACATGATATTTATAATGAGGGCTTTCAATGAATGAATGAACTTTGACAAGTTTACAATTATACAGCCCTTTCATGAGTTGCTCTTCAAGGCTAAAACAAAATATATGACAAGAGGCCAAAACAACATAGAACATAAAATGAAATTATTCATAACATTTTGCCCTGTAGTACTGTTGAACATCTTGTAATATCCTTCATGAACCTGCACCCCTTCTCCAGTTAGCCCTTACCCCCTCCCATTCCCCCTACCCCCCTTGTCAGAGTGGTCGAAACGGTTGCATCTCTCAGAGTCAAGAATGGAAAGAGGGGAAGGGGTGGTTGTAGTCAATGGCTTACTCTGAGGTCTAGTGTGGGGTGATTTTCAAATTTCCTAAAACAGCTATTTATCTACCTTATCTGTAGAACCATGTCTCACAAATTTTACTTTAAGTCTGAATTATATTCTTCATTAAAGGGAGTTCATTTTGATACAAAACTTATAACATTTTCTCAAAGAAGAATACTACTGCTTGATTTTTTCATATGAACACTAATGTTGCCTTCAGCATTAGATTGTGACTAAGTATTAAAGTCAACGGCAGAACTTACATTATGTAGCAGACACAATGAATGGGATACTTAGCCAGGAATTGGCACTAAGATACAACACAATAAATAAAACACTTTTGTAAAACGTGCTCATGCTGAAACACACTGATACATTTGTCTGCACACATTGAGACAATGCTCTGCAAGGTAAACACAGTTAATGGCAGATCAAGGTCTTTAATTCCCCTCACTTCAAGAAACAAATAATTTAAATGAAAAAGATCTGCATCACTGTATGCAGTAGTGAGGAACTGCGTATACTTCCATACCACACACATGTATAGATCAGTTCAAAAGTAAAGTTGGGTGGTGCGGTGCCACCACAATCTTTCAACAACTGTCAGAATTAGGACACCAATGATGCCCCTTCCTTACATCCACCCATCTACTACAGGTGCAGAGCCTATACAAGTCTTTCTCACTCTGAGCTGCTACCTATAGACGAATCCTAGTAGCTAGGGAAGTCACAAATAACTGGGGTCCAGCAGCCTCAAATCGTCAAAATTTTATTGTCTACACACAATTCCATACCATAATATTCAGTGAAATTAATGAAATCGAGGAGGTTTTTTTATTTAGTGTATAATCATCCGTGATACAGGTGTACAAAGGATTTGAAAGATTTAAGCTGATGGACCCCACTTATGGTTCACTAAATCAGACCATTCCTTGACTGTTTGAATTCCTCTATAGTCTAAAAAAAAAGGTATAGGACTTGGAGATGAAATTTCAACATTTCATCATTGCATGACACCCTCAAATGTAGAGAAGACCAACTCCATACCATGAAATATTGATTTGTCAAAGAAACTGATGAAGGGTGTCATTATTCATCATTCATATTTAAAAACCTGACATGAAAATAACCACTACTCCTTTCTTGGATAGGCTAAAAAAAAACTCCCATTTTCTCCCCAACCTCCCAGAACCTAATGAGAACAGCAGGGTATCATAACATAAATCCAACCTATCATCATTTTGATGGATTCGTGGTGACCATTAAGATGCTGGCCAGAATGAAGCAATTGACGAAGTCAATCACCTTCAACAATAATACAAATTATTATTTCATTTCAACAACATGGAAGCATTGGAACTGTCTTCACTCTAAACTTTCAAAGGGCTTCCTAAGCGACGGGTTAGGCTTTACAGGCTCATAAAGCTTATGATGCCTGACTGTTTTTCATTTCGGAGAGGTTGGTAGGAGGGAGTGAGGGGGAGTACACAACTGTTACATCACATTCTTTGTTTTAAAGGTCAACTTGTTTTTTGTGGCAAGCATATTTTTTTTGTTAACACCCACTATGCAGTCTAAGTCACTACCATCAACCCACATTGGCCAATTTATTTATATCCCAAACCTTTCCTAAATGTCAATGCTACCACTATTCAACTTTTGTAATCAACTCAGCAAATTAATTCTGGAGAGATCATTCACCAAATGCATTGTGGGAAGACACTTAATGCCAAAGACCAAGGAAAGAATATAACATAACTAAGAATTATTTGTCTTAAAGAAGGGTTGCATCATCTGTTTGTAAGTCAGACTGAACATGATGAACTCATTTTGCAAGATATCTGCCTTAGTAACAAATGTTACCCCCCTCCCCTAATATTGTCAAACTGTCAAAAACCCAGTGTTAAGAACAGAGACTTTTATCTGATATCATATTTGTCACACAGTGCAGTAGTATAACATTAATTTTTTTTTGATTTTATCAGGATGCCTAAACAGATCTTCATGAAATTTACTTTACCATGAAATGATTTTATGAAGAAAAGATGAAAAATAGGGCATATTGTCAAACTCAGAACAGAACGCAAGAAAATCACAACTGTTGCTTGTGTTAGGCTTCCACAAAACAAGCATTGTGACAAAGAATGCAAAGTTTCTGTCTTATCAAACTGTGACTACTGAGTACCCAAATGAGATGAATGACAAAATACCATAATTTTCTTCCAGTGTTTGGTTTACAAAAGGAGGGGGAACATTTCGAGTGTGTGTGTGTGGGGGGGGGGGAGGGGGCATTGGGTGTCATTTTGTAGATATGGAAAAGGAGATTACACTGTTAGCAATAAAGGTTCCACCTCATCTGCTTGATTCCTAATGTGGTAATTGTGAACTAGTTTTCCTGGATATTCCCTCTTATCAATATCATAGCACAACCATTACAAGCTCACGCATTATTTAACATGTTCAGCTTAGGATAGATACGCTTCATGAGGTGTAAGGATGGGGAGGGGGAATGGGGGAGGGGGATGGTGGTGAAATAAAGATGCTACCACATAGGTTATGTGTTATGGTACATTCCCTTCATGCTATCCCTTGCACTTTGCCACAAATGTATACTTTCCAGTTTTCCATGTTATAACAACAAAACCTCTTCAATTAAATTTTTTTTTTAATTCTAGTATGTCAAAATTTCACAAATTTAGCATCAGGGACAATGGAAGAAAATTCAGCAAATATTCACTTCTGTCAAATTACAGTTAATTGGGAATTTAATATTCAAGCACTGTCTCAATCTCCCATTTAATATAATTTTTATTATCTGACCACAATTCATAACATTTGAATAATTTTTTATAAAGCTGGCTTAAACCTATCTGATAACTCAATCCCTGATTTATGTCCATTACTTTTTTTTTCCAATTTAAACAGCATAATAACTCATTTCTCATATTGTTTGTCATCAATTCCAACTCAAGAACAATATACAGCAAGTTGCGAATAACACCTGTCCTAAAAATTGTATCTCTTAGTTCGCCCTCTGTCACCTTCTAGGAGGTGGTCTTGAAACACCTGGATGGACAAAGTGACAACTGTTCCCCAGTCGACACCCTCTCTGGGAAGTGAAGTGATAGCACACTTTCTGAACATTACCTGAAAAGTGAAAAAGAAGTATGTAATTTAAAGACTTGACCAGTAAGAAATCATGAAAAAATGACTCACCCGTATGGAGAGTCCTATTTGTCTTTCAACTCAAGAATAATGTTAAAAACTTCTTGGGGGACCCTTTAGTACTTCTTAGTTTCTTAATTCAGTACACCAGAACCACTTGTCATACCCCTACCTCTCATAACAGATCTGAATAGCCCATCAAAATACAACATAAGATCGTACACGACTGAGCACTGCTGCATCTCCTTGCCCTGAAGGTTGTTGAAAAACTTACACCTAAACAATCTGTAGTGAACTGCATTGAAAGATGATTACTGAAATACTGAAATATGTTTTTTTCCCTCTAATGAAATTTAAATGTCCTTCCCCATACCCCCCCCCCCCCCAAAAAAAAAAAAGAAAAAACAAGTGGGGCAAAAATATTAGAAATTATGACAGTTTCCAGAAAGTTTGTAAACAGATTATTCCTCATGTCTTCTACTAAAAGAAACAAAAGAAACAACAAGTAAATTTTATTAAAGGCAGTATCTGCCTGCTATCCCAGTGCTGGTATTAGTTTTGAACTGTTCGGTAAGCTGTCACATTAAGCTTTACAGCCAATCTCTTTAAGTCTATAAACATAAAAGAATCAATGTATGTTACCATCCTCAAACAATAATAGCAAACTGCTGCTCTCTCAAGAGCATCAAAGAGCCTTTTAGTTGCTCTAGTTCCACATAGAAACTGTGCAAATTCAAAGTTAACTGAAATGGACTGTGTTACCCCAGGAAGACTGACATATTTATCAATGGTAGTACATACACATTTTATTTTAAGAAACTAAACATTGCAGGAAAAAACTTACCAGGTTTAGCTCCTCTCCCTCTACCCCAACTTCCTCTAAAACGAGGGCCCATGTGTCGTGGTCCCCTGAATCGTATTCCTGGTCCTCGTGGTCCCTGGTATCCTTCTTCTGGGAAAGGAGGGCCATATCCTGGGTTTCTTCCTGCAGGGACAAAATATTTATCTCTGAAGTTAAATTAGTACTTGTGGATAAGACTTTTTCATTCCTTTGTCTGCACAAATGAAACTGGGGTTGGTATGAATAAAAGAACAAAAGTGAAAGTTACAAATTTTTCTCTAAATTGAGTTAAGTTTTACAAAAATTATCCCATTCTAACCCAGTTCACACAATAATTATTGCAACCTTAAACCAGCATGCTATGAAAACAAAACTCATATACAATCAAGTGATGACATTTCTTTGAAGAAATAAAGGAAAAAAATTCTAATTTATTATCTAAACAGTGTTTATTAACATTCCTTTGTTTTCTTACCATCATAAGGAGGGTACGGTTCCTCTGGTAAGCCCATCTCTGGAGGTGGACCACCCTGGTAATCTCCATATTCTGGATAATGTCCCATTGGATCAGGGTACTGTTCCATGTGTTCTGGACCATAACCATACATGGGTGGTGGTTGAGAACCTGGAGGGGGTACTCCTGCTTCTAATAAAGGAGGAGGGTGTTGGGGTGGTGCTTGTAAAAGAGGTGGTGGATTTGAACCTGCTGGACAAAGAAAGTGGTGCAATGATGGATATGTGAACAGGAAGAGTGTAAATTTACTGACATTATGCAATGCTCGACTCAAATGGAACTTCAAAATTGGCACAAGGGACCGTTGATACATTTTGCAACGAAGAAATTACATCAAAGAAATAGTTAGATGAAATTTAACGACACACCAACATGAATGTATTGCATAGTGTCTGTCAACTCTAATAAAAAGTTCAAAAAACGAAACTTTCTAAATAACCATGTGACACTTGTACTTGAGTGCCCTGACTCAACATACCCACTTTTAAATTGGCAAGTCTATCAGTATTAATCACTGTTCTGTTAGTAAAAAAATTCTTTCATGGGTTTAGAAAGATGCCATAATCCTGGGATATAATCAAATAAAAGCCAAATTGAAGCCAAATCCACAGCTAGATCAAGAGATGTTGGCCAAATCTAGTGCAGTAACAAGATATGATGAATTTGGGAGTCAGAAGAAAGAGATGCACTTACTTTCTACAGAGTCACCTTTAAATGGTGCTATAATTTCTCTCAATTTATTTGTGAATTCTTCACTATGAATATCTACATCTTGTGGGATACCAGATTGACTGGGATTGCTCTAAAAATGGGAAAGAAACACAAAAATTATTATTACAAAAATGATGACATTAAGAGGTTTGTTAGGAAGTAAATGTGAATATAAAGTCCTCTTTTCCTCTACAAACATTCCAATTCTTTGTGGCACATGAGTACTGAATACAACTCGACCAATCATTTGGGGCCAAGTGTGGGCCTTATAAAACAAAAATTGGTCAAGAGGTTGATGCAAGGACTTAAACTCCTTCTCAATCCAAATTTGTCTCTCCTCTACAACAACATGACCACTCATCTGTTTGTCAACCTAAATAATCATACAGTGTACAGGTTATGTACACTCCTCTCCCCATAAGTTGTTCTACACGAACCAGTCAGAAATCATTTAGTTATCCACCGCAATATTGAAATAATGTCATCAAAAGAAAAAAGACTGCATCTTCAAGTGGTTAGAGCATTCAACTTGCAGCTGGAAGGCCTGGAGTTTGACACAAAGCCGAGTCATACTGAAGACTTCCACCAGAAGCCAGTCTGCTTTGCAAGTTATACTAAAGACTGTAAAAATGGAATCTACTGAGATCGGCTTGGTGCTCAGCATAAGCAATGGAGTATGGAAGTGAGCCACAACTAGGAAAAGGCTTGTGGCCTGCCCGACTTCAACCATTTTGTTAAAAACTTAGCAATAAAACTTCATCTCACTAGCCATCAAAAGTAGTACCCACCATGACTGTTGAAAGGATTTCCTTAATCTTATCCACGGATGGTTCCCCTGGTTGTCTTGCTCCTCCAACACTTTGCTGCTTTGGAATTTGATTGACTATGCTGGCTATTTCTGGGGGCAGACCTCCTGTTAGCTGCTGACCCACACCAGGGGGCAAGAAACCTGGGCCTGGTGCCCCTGCCATTGGCTCTATAGGATCTGGTGATGATTCCTGTGATGAAGATAGATAGATAGATAGATAGATATTTCAAACTTGTGAAAAAAAAAAAAACCAACTTGTACTTAACCATAGTTGTGTAACTTATCACAAACAATACCAAACATGATAAATGTTACAAACATTTGGTAAAGGTCTTAAATGGTGTCATAGAGAGTATATCTACTAACTATTTTGTTTGAATTGCTTCATTGTTGCAACTGCTAGGACATATATTAATAATTAAGACAAACATGATTTCTGACATTAAATACTAGGTTCACAGTTTCCCAAAATAAGTCACAATGCATTATTTAAATTATAGTCTAAAACTCTCCTTATATAACTTACATCTTCAAGAGGTATGGGTTTTGGTTCAACGTATTCAACTGCCTCCAAGTCAGGTTCCTTGGGAGTATCAGGAATCATTGCTGCACTGAAAAATATCTCCTGTAAGACTGTACGTTCCCTCTTTGCTTGCGTTTCTTTTTCTTTGCTGTTGCACCCATACACTACTAATGGTACAATGTCCAGTTTGGGTGGTCTTCTCCACTGAAAGAAAAAGAAATTTTTTCAGTCCACTAGGTTCTCATGCTTTTGAAATACTTAAAACTTTTTGCAAGACTTTTTGAAGACTATAAAATGAAAATATTTAGTCAGGGACCCAGAGTATCTGTACCTTAAAAAAATAATATTTCATGACTTTTCCATGGCTATTATTTCATAACCTTAACACAACTATTTCCTGACCAAATAAAAATATTCCAGATTTGATAAAACTTAAATGGTGCCAAGATCATGATAAAATGAGTAAATTTATTGACTTGTAAGAAATTAAAAGACTGATCTGGGTTTAATTTTAATGAATTTGTCATGACTTCTGTCATTTTTACAATACTCCAAAACTTTTACTGCCATGGAAACTGAAATGCAAATTTCATGAATATTTCATGATTTTCCAGGCCACAGAAACCATGTTTAGTAGTGAACATTAATTTTCTACAAAATGGCCTTTATTTTTACACCTTTACATAGCATGGGCACATTCTAAACACAATTGCAACTACCAAAGGTGTGATCCTTTCAATTTTAGGGCCATAATTTTTCCAGATCAAGAATTCAATACCAAGCATTTTCAAGAACATAGTAAAATTCCAGACTTTTCCCATTTTACCTGGGTTGGGTAAAACAGTGACCCAAATTTCAAGCAAGAAGTTTATTGTCAGGTTGAGATATCATTAACAACAATGGTTTTTTCATTTTTTCTGACCTATTAAAGGATACAAATTTTGATTGGAATTGTTGATATGATTTGCATTTTAAGAAAGCAGGGCCCAATGCTGTCCAAATTTGTGTTTACTTATCCTCCTCAAAATATCTGCCTTGCGAGACCATCATATTTACATCCCTGTCCCCCTCTCCTATGATAATTCTTACTTCACCCTTAAAACTGCAATAAAGTTACAATATATTTGTTAGTTCTGACTCCATGGAAATTTCACTCACTGTCACGAAGTGAAGACTGGGAGGGGGGGGGGGGGGTAACTTGAACTAAAACTGGATAAAGAGTTTCATCACAGTTCTGCACAATTTTTTCAGGATAGTAAAACCAAACCCCCAAAACTTACCTGGTTTGGGAATCTATGAGCCCTACTTACCTCAGCTATTACTACTATTGGACAGCCCCATATACTGCGGAATTACTCTGGCAATGGAGAAACCCCCCCCCCCCCCCAGGTGGCGCCCTAAATACTTCCTAACCAACTTGCTATAAGTCGCCCTTGCTTCATTGCCAGTGGAATGGCTCTAAAAGGATTTTGGTTGCTTCTGAATTTTTATGGTTTTTTCTCCTTCAACCCCGGTGCCATCTGTTCTCATCACCCTCCATCACAGTTCTAACCTAAGAACAAACCGCACAATTTTCGGAGGATGGTAAAACTAAAAATCTTTTTTCTTGGTTCTTTGCCCCTTCAATCATACATTGTTAAGATACAACATTATAAACATTAGAAAAGAGGTATAATACTTTAAACTGTAACATGAATACCAGAAGCAAGAGAGGGAAGAACTAATCCTTACCGGAATTGTTTCAATCATACCAGCTGCACCATTACTGTCCTCTTCCCCTGGATCCATTCCCAGGTGTCCTTTCATTGCATTGAGTATTGTTTGCCTTTCGTTCCTCATCTCCATCTGAGCTGCATTTCTGAAATCTTTGGGTCTGTTGACATTTTCTGCAATAAATACAGACATGAGGTCAAAGTTGAGTTGACACAAATGAGAATTAAGGGTATAGAAGAAGGCATTGAACCTTTTCCCCCTACCCCCCCCCCCCCCTTTAAAACTGCTGTATCATATGCAGACTGACCATTCACCATGAAAATATGTTATTGAGATTTCCATCTTAGATGGCTGCCGGCTCAGAAAAAAAAATTGACCAAACTCTATCCCACCTTTGAACAGATATAATAGCAGTGACAGAATTAGACTTTCCAATTTATTCTTCTTTTAGTCAAAATTGTTGTTTCATATCAGAAACTGATTGTGACAAATTGAGTAACTTGTTCCAAAAAAAGAAAAAAAAAAAAGAAAAGAAGGCATAAAAAAAAAAAATACTGTAACAAATTCGTTGGAACTGGAATTAAGAGGGACTTCCCAGTGACGAAGGTCAAAGACTTCAACAAATGCAGAAATTATTTCCTGTATTAGAAGAGAAAACCAGATGCCCACAAGACGTAACCTTTGAAAGAATCATAGTCAATTAATCCACTAATTGCATTTTTTTGACAAAATGGTTCCACATACCACGTTCATTCTCATCCAAATCAAAGTAACAAACATCAACCAGTTCACTGTCCTCTCTCCAAGTCACTGATTTCTTTTTCCTTGATGGTACAATTTTAAGGTTGCTCTTGCTACCCTGTGTCTTCTTATCAGATCCCTCTGAATCCTCTTTCTTACCACTCTCATCTGGATTAAGTACCTCTCCAAAGATGGTATTGTCATCCTTACCCTCCTCTGGTTCAGCATTTGAATAGAAGTTGACTGGAATGAGAAAAATATCCTGATTATTACCTTTCACACATCTGGGTTTTTTTCCTACAACTGTATGGGCGGGATCTACACGATGTTCCCAGGGTTCAATGTCCCCAAGGTTTGATGTTCCCCGTTTACGTATCTCCATGATTTGACAATAATGAGAAGGTTCGATATTCCTGGGGTTTGATGTTCCCAGAAGTGTGGATGTTCCCAATATTCAGGAACACTGAACCTCGGGAACAGTGAACCTTGGGAACAATGACATAGCTCCATATGGACATAACCTATAGTATGAGAACCCTTTTTCATGAAAAGAGATCCCTACCCTTGTCTTATAAAAGACATGGGCCCTCCTGTGTTGTGCCAAATACTGAAAGTGGGCCAGGTTATAAATAAGCCACTACAACAGTGTATAATGAGAAAAAATATCTGGTAAATGACTTTGAAGCAATAAATTGCAAGAAACGATAATGATGGTAACTATGAAGACAATTATTACTATTATTATTCAGTAATAGTTAAATTAAAATTTTGATGACTGAGAAAGACGAAGTATTAAACATAATGATTCTTTAGATTAACACCTTAGTGAGCAAAGGGGAAACGAGGCAGTTTCTTACATTTTGGTGGTTCTGGTTTTGAATCCTGAAAAAGAAGGAAAAGACAAAAGAGTACACAATAAAGACTGATACGGTTTTCAAACAGAATACCAATTACGTTACGCAGAAATTCTGATCACCACCAAAGTTTATTTAGCACACCTCCAATAAAGAAAGAAATTAAAAAAATATTCATTAATGCACATTTATGATGAATAGAAGGGTGGGTTCTTAAAGGCCTTATGCTCTCACCCTAAATAGCTTCAATTCTCCTCACCTTCCTATCCTATATTACCAATCAATAACAGTTTCTGGACAAGAAAAGTGGTCTTAAAGGGAAATACTGCGTTTAAAATGTTCCACCATAGCATTCAAAGATAACAGCTCAAAATATCATCAAACCATTCATTGTCAACATACACTCCATCAAAGGCTCCATCTCCTCCTAAAATTATGAACAAGAAGAGCTATGGAAGTTGCATCATTTGAAATGTTGAGAGTTTGGGTGAACAAATTAATCTTGAGCAGCAATTAACTGAATTTTAATCTGAGAGAAACTTATTTCTTCAAAAGAAGACCACCATACTGCATTATTTTTAATCATTTATCACTCTGTGTCAATAAATATTGGTTTAAAAAAGATGAAATTTTCTTGTAAAACAGAGCAATAGTTCCCTTTAACTGATAAGTATGAAAACATTAGGAACCTTGACCTACCTCTGGTGTGGCAGGGGATTTGTCCCCTTTAGCACTGCCATCTTGTCCAACCTTACTAGATGATTGGTCCTGAAACAAACATAAATTCATGTCAAATTCTTGGGATTAGAGGTCTCCAGTATGTAATGAACACTTCACATGATATGTATTCAAAGGCAGACAGTTCCGGAACGTCCCAATTTTCCGAAACTACTTGTTTCTAGTACCTTCTACAGCTGCTGTAAGGTTCACATATGAAAGCAGAACAATCTTAGTACATGTTGTCTAACATGAACTACTCAGTATTTTTCAATTTGATGTCAATCAGAGAGTTGTACCGATTAAGAATTATGGTATACCTTAATAGAGGTGACTCCTTAAAGAAGAGATTGTCAGTAAAAGAAAGTTAATCATCACAAACTATTACTCACCTTATTATTTGGAACAGTTTTGTTTGGTTTCTTGATCTTTTTCCGAACTGGTGTGACAGGAGCATTCAAGGCTTCCAAAAACCCGGAACTTTCTTGAACTAAATTTGGAAGAAAACGTGCATTGTAAAAAAGTGAAATCTACATGCAAGGACTCTTTAAATGAAAAAAGTTCATATGGTTCTCAGATTATTAAAACTTTTCTTGACATTTCTGTTCATGGAACAAGGGCACTGGTTATTCATACTATTTTTGTGACGAAAATGAAAAGGGGCCTTGAATCATATTTATTCCGGTGATACAACTACCACGTTTACTTTTAGACTGACCTTCATATCTTCCACAAAACCTTAGTAGGTACTTAGCCATCACCAAACTAACTAAGCTCAATAATTTTAAGCACTGTCATTAGAAAACAGCAACAAGCTTGGCAATTGGAATCAAGGATAGTGACCTCATTTCCCACAAGGCAACAGAGTAAAATTCAGTAATAAATCTTGCTGCTCTTGGTATTATTCTTCTGTTTTCTTAACTCTTTTACCTTGATTGAATAAATGAACTACTGAAACTCATAATCAGTCCCTGTGACTTATTTTCAGAACCATGCCCTTGATAAACAGTTCATTATTATTGTTTTATTGTTTAAATAGCATGATGACATCAATTGATGCAATGTTCTCATGTGGACAATCCCCTGCATGGAGGAGACCATAAACTCTAACTGGTAGATGAAGTCACTGAAAATTCACTCACAAAAGAGAGGCCTTGAGATTTAGATTCTCTAGGAGTGCTACAAATTACACTATTCAGAAGTGTAGTAGGTGTGGTGTTTTATTAAAATTCAACAGATTTACATAACCTTAAAATCTTCACCTAGATGTGCAAAAAAACACACTCTTTTTAGTGATTTGAGGAGAGTGATGGTGTGCAATCACACTCGCACGCCTCAAAATTCAAGGCCTGTGTCGTTTTAAATTTGCTGATCTATAAGTAGGAGAAATCTGTTAAAGAAAGCTGTGTACATTGTTTCAATTTCTCTATTCCCTGACTTTTTCAAATGTTAAGAGGGGATTTACACGATGTTGCCACAGCTGAATACAAACCATTAAAGAATTTCCCACAATGCAATTAATGTTTACTTCAGAATGTAAACATTGTTGTTACAAAACACTAAGGGTAAAACCCTGGTACTGATGTACTCGTTTCAGGCCTTGAATTTTCAATTTCCCAGGTGTGCTTTAAATCACACTGGTCACAGTGATTTGAGGAGAGTGATGGGTGTGCAATCACACTCGCACACCTCAAAATTCAATGTCTGAAAAGAGCTTCAAGGTTTCAAATTTCCCTCTAACAATTATTATTCTACGAAGCACTTTTTATACTACTCACGCTTTGGTTTAGGTGGTATTATTTTTACTCTGATGCCTGTAGACGTCCGTCTCTCAACAGATGTTTTTTCTTCTGTCTTGATTTTCTTATCTGGGGGAGTGAGGGATTTACTAAGGAGGGGTCTGTTTATGACAGGGGAAGAGAAAAGAAAAATTTCTCATCTAATGTTCAGACAAAATCAATGTTTGACTGGTTTACAGTTTATAATATACACACTGATAAATTCATTCTCATTACTGAGACATCCAAGTTTTAATAGAATCCATAAATCATGGTTATTTCATATACTTAGGTGTTATGGTTATAAAGAAACTAAAACTGATGCCCGTTAGATGTTAAGATGAAGTTATACGGCATAGTTTCCAACCAATTTGTTCAAGTCAAGCCAGACATGGCCTTTTTTCCAGTTGTGCCTCATTGCCTTTTCTTCCCTACTCCACTGCCTATGCTGAGCAACAAGCACAATGGCCCTAGGTTCCATTTTTAAAGCCTTTGGTAATACCTGGCCAAGACTCAAACTCCCAACCTCCAGACTGCAAGTCGGTTGCTATAAAACTAATGGAAAACAAACATATGTTCATGAATTATGGTTTACATACTTTAATCCTGAACATTCCTTTGAAAGTAACAATGCAAACCCATGCTTCAGTACGAGGAATTCGTTTCTCAACATTGATCCTGACGGACTTTGTTTGATAATAATGTATCATCATCAGCATGGAACTACTGCATCAGTAGACGTTTGCAAGACACCTAGGGAAAGAAGTCTTTGAAGCAAAACCTACAGTGTAAGAATGTCAATTTTGATGGATTCATCTATAACAGGGAAGAAATATATTGCAAAATCACTTACTAAATTTCCTAGCGCTTCCCACCCTAACCTCCAGGATTTGTCTTTACACCAATATGTCTTTCCTGTAATGGCACAGAGGTGACATACTGCACCTAAAAATTTTGATATATCTAAATCAACACTGCAACACATGTGAATTCAAAAGGTGTATAAGCACTGAGACATTTTTAATCAAATGAAATTGACAAATGCTGTAACATTATGCAGTTTGGAGGGCTGTGCTAACACTTTCCACAACCAAAAACATATTTTTAATTCTTAACAAAAAAGTTCCTCTGAGAGCTTTCAAAGAAGAAAGCATCTTCAACAACAGCCTTTGACAAACTGAGATTCAACTTCTTGTTCATTATGCTTCTCAAGTTTTGCTCCATTGACTCAGAATTTTTACCATTCAAAGGGCTTGATTTTTGTGTTTGCTCGAGACACCTTAAAATTCTACACACATAACAGCTAGGAATTAAAAAGAAGCTTGCTTTTATCTGAGTGAAGACTTAACCAGTATTGCTGACTGATAAACTTTTTCCATACAATCTTCCAGACTCTGATGTTTTTGTCTCACACACATGACATCACATCTTTACATTCTTCTAGACAATGATACATCAACACATTCACTGTTTCACCCTTTTAGTTGTGCAAAAATGTTTCGGACAACTAAAAATAGTGAAATGGTTAATACCTAAAGGATAACCACAAATTTTTCTGAAAATCAAAGCCGGATTCAAAATGACAAGCGTTCACTTCAAACATTAATATTTCCAGATTACAACACTGACTAAAATCCAATGAGCATTGCACTCAATGCTTAAACCTTGCTATAACACCTCTTTTCAAGTTTCACTTACCCATCTCTCTTAATTGAAGTTGTAGGTTTCAAATCTGGTTTAACTGAAGGTTTGTCTGTCTTCTTCTTAGCTTTGTTGACTGGGGGTAGTTTTGCATTTGACTCTAGACCTACAGATATAAGGTACAGTGTTTACAAATAATACCAATATTTTTGTGATATTCAGATGTAATAATATACAGATGAGACCAATCAATAAAGAGTAAGAACAGTGGCCCACCCAAGGGAGGGGGGGGGCTCAAGCCTCTCCCATACCAAAACATCCTGGTTGCATCGCCGAGTTTGTTCCAAAGCATGCAACGTTTAACAAGGATTTTTTAAAATGCACAAAAAACTTCTATATCTGCAACACAACAAGTGATGAATGTAATTAAAACTATCACACCCAATAAGATGGTCCTCTCAAGAGAACACACTCTTTCATCCTACTTAAAAAAAAAACACTCTCTGTCAACCTCAAATTGAACTTCTCAGCATTTTGTTTGTTATTTACATGGAGTTATAGGGCTCAATTTCTAAGCAAATGGTTTAAGTCTGGCCAGTTGTGGCCTTTTGTAAAATTGTGGCTCAGCATTTCACATTTTCATACAGCCTACATTATGCTCAATTATCACATAAATATACGAGTTAAAATATTACAAACAACCAAACTAAAATCACTAGAATTTTTTTCTTCTCTCACCTGTGGATCTCATTTTTGCAAATGCAGGGCCCGATCTTGTTTTCGTTTTTGTAGGTTTCTTCTCCTTATCTTCGTTCTTCTCCTCATTTTTCTTGTCTTCCTTTTTAACATCCTCCTTAGAATTATTTTGCTTTGGTTTTAATGTTTCCTTCTTAGATTCTTTTTTAACTACTGATGATTTTTTATCATCTTTGGAAGGACTAGTTCTATCAGTAACATCTGATTTTTTGTCATTTTCTTCAGTTTTCAATTTTTTGTTACTTCCTTCTTTGTTCTCTGAAGTTCTTTTATTACTTCCATCTTTAATTTCTTCTATTTCATCCTTGCCTTCTTTCTTTACTTTTGCAGAGTCCTCTTTCTCTGGTGCTGGCTTTTTCAGCTTCTTTTTCTTTGCTAGAGATGCCTTATCAACTGTAAAAAAATAACCCATATGCAATCAGTTTTAAATTCAGCACAATAATCCAAAAGAGTAGTTTTTCATTCAGTTCATGAAATAAACAGAACTACTGCAGAGGAGGGGCAAGACACTCTAAATAGAGGGTTCCTGAACTTTCTGGGGAATAAATTTTCGTGACTCTTCCAAGAAAAATAAAGAATTTCAAGAATTTTGAAGTGAAAATGGAAGAATGTCACTTTGTGAAAATTTCCATGACTTCACACAATTTCCTTAAATTTCAGAATTTTCCAGGTCTTGAAATAATTTGTCAAATTTTCATGACTCTTGCAGGTTTTCTATGATGGTGAAAATCCTGTAAATGCCAAAGATAATGACCCTCCCACTTTCCCCTTGACCCAAGACTAAAAGAAAAGATGAAGATTGCCGATCACATTTATCAGTGAGTACTTACTTGTAGGACCACTCCCTCTGATAACAGTCATCCAAGTCTCCACCAATTCTGAGGAGCACGCTTTCAATCCTACACAAAACAGAAAATCAAAATTTATGGTTAGATTAGGTTAGGTTGGATGGAGTCTTTAGGCCCCATTTCCAAACAATTGGTTCAAGTCGAGCTGGCCTTTTTACAGTTCAAAGGGTATGGTATTACCAGACTGCAAGGGGAAAGGGACTAAAGTAAAATACCCTTGACATGACAGTTTAAAGAACTAATCAGATTTTCCTCTTAAAGGATTTCTTCCAGAAGGCCATCTTTCATTTGATGGGAATAACTGTGGGTAAGTAAGGGTTACATTTGTAAATAGGAGGTTGGGAAGAGTTCTGTAGATTTACCCTTTAACAAATCTAGTTTCATGAATATTATGCAAAAGAGTGGTGGTATACTTTGCTTCTGTTTTCATTTGTCACTTTAAAGAGCAAGAGTAGTCATCCTGACATGAAGTAGCCTGTCCTGTTTCATGACTGGCTCTTGTGAGTCATCATGTGACAATGTTTTCTTCCCCCTCAAATGTGAAATTTACTGGGATTAACTGCTTGGTTTACCTTGAAAATGCAATATTAAAGAGTAAAATATTACAGAACACAAATAAGAGGAAAACTGTGAGACTTAGCAGTTGTTTCAAAACGAGTTTTTTTTTTTTTTTTTTTTTTTTGGGGGGGGGGGGGGAGGGGAAAGGGGGGGGGAATGCACTTAATCTTTAAAGTGTAGAGATTTTTAAGCAATGAAGATCCCATACATTGGCTTAATCACCATGACAACAAAACAATGTATGGTTGCATCTTGATAAAGGAACAGCTCTTTCTTGCAACATTTTTATGACATCTATTTGTTTGGAAAAGTCGAAAAAGAGGTAAGTGCTAGAGTGAAAGGTTAGGTCAAACAAGCCTTAATCCTAACACTGTTCTTTATGCAGTTATTCCGAATAGAGAGACATTGGAACAAAAAGACGCTGGAAGGCAGATGTGTCATCCTCAGTGCTCTAACATGACTGCAGACTTGAGTAACTTGGGCATTAATTACGCTGGCAGCCACAAATTTAATAAAAAAGTTCAATGAACAAGACTTCCCCCATTCTCTCACCCCAAACAGTACCAATTCTCCTAACCTTCTTACCAAAGCCCCTCCCACAATTGTCTAAAATCCATCCTTATCAATAGACAATCTCAGTTTATTGCTTCAGGGTGAGTATAAAAAAGCTAAATCAAAACACTCTCAGTACCGTTCATGCTGTGTAATATTAGCTTTGGTACTTTGCATTTTTTGAATTAGCTGTCAATCAAAGAGCTGACCTAATTCAAAATTTTTGTAAAGCCATGCAATAATTGTAGTTTGGGGTGAGAGGATTGGCTCTTTAACTTTTCAAAATAAAAAAAATGTACTTACTGTCATCACCCTCTCCTTTACTAAATTGTTTGATGGTTTTTGCTGTGTTTGTCTGATCAAAATGAAAAGAAAAGATGATAAGTGATTTGTTAATTAAAGTAAAATACCAAAATTCTGCCCTAGGATTTTGACATCCCAGAAACAATGCAGTCTTGAAAAGGGAACTTATCCTTGCACAAAACTTCCTTTTGGAAACAATACCTGTCAGAAATATACTTCAGGAGTGTTACAGTGGTGGTCAAAAAGTTGGTGCCCAGTATGGGTCCAACATGCAGTGGCAGATTACTGAAAAGTAATAAGAAAGGGAATATTTTGCTAACCTGAAGAAAACAACAATTTAGAATACCAAGGGAAGGAAAAGTGGGGAAGTCCTACAAGCCATTGCTTTAACCAGTAACTATGTAAATAGCTAACTAAATTATCTCAGTTTTATATGTAGCCTAAAAGCAGTGGGGTAGCCACATGACCCAACTTGGCATTGCCAAAACACCTGAAATAGAAGTCTTTCCTCTCTATCCTTAGACTTTTCCCTCATGCATGGGCGTCCGCAGAAATTTTTACAAGGGGGGGGGGGCAACGTCATTCATGGATGATTGAATTGTGTACACTATCTAAGCAGAGCGCCACCATCAGTTGGCGGGGAGCGTACAAGAAAATTTTGGGTCTTACAAACCCTCCAGATGGCCGGAAATGACATTTGGCGAGCGTTTTAAGCTGCATGTACCCAGCCATGAAACAGGAATTTCATGTCTGTAATTTTTAGAATTTTCAATGTAAAAAAATTGTTGAAGGGAAATCTGCCTATCAGTTAGGGCCTTGCACACCTGTTCACAATAAATCTTACAACTGTCAAACAGCCTATATAGGCCTATATCCCTTACCCAATTATGAATCATACCCCTCCCTCCCATATTCACCTTGTATATCCCAGTTATATCCATGCATCGCCACTTGAGATCAGCAGGGGACCAAAACCAAGACCAACGCATTCATCAATAGTCAGATGCCATATGCACATTACATATCTGACAACTAGTACAATTTTAGCATAGTTTTTACAATTACAAATTTCCAATAGATATCACGAATGATGGTCCCCACATTACAATTTCACTATTCAGCATACCATCTTCTCTTTTGTTATTCCTGGTCAAATGTCCGCATATTTCAGTAGAAACTGACACTGTGAGTGAAGATATTTTGTTAATTTTTTTTACTTTAATTTTTAATTAATTTCTGCACAGTTTGATTTTCCGGGGGGAGGGCAATTGCCCTTCCCCTTGCAGAGGTCCATGCCCTCATGTTGCGCCCCAACCTCCATCCCCCCCCCTCCACAATCCTGGCTATGCTCCTGCCTAAAAGGCAAAAGGCCTTTAAGTACCAGTACCAAAATGGACAGTAACACTGGGCTTTGTCAGAGGTTGAGCTTTAAGTGAAACATGAGTTACAGTAGGGGGTGGAAGAAAGAAAAGAAAGTTGAATTAAAACCTGGCAAAACTAAAAACAAACTACTCACCTTTTTTAAAATTTCAACAGTAACAGGAATCTGTTTGAATAATTTGATGAGTTCCAAGATAAATGGGTTGTTTTCATTTTCTTTAGCTTCTTGTAACCAAATGTTTAAGATTTCCCAACCTCCTGAGGTTACAAATCTACAAATGAGAAGGGAAAAAGAATGGTACAAAAATAAATTACATTAACTTCTGCCAGAAAAATTCACAACAGAGCCTCAACATCTAAGTGCTGAAGGAATGACACTGTTTGAAGCCTTTTTGCCCATGATAATAAACACAATGCAAAACTGGGTCTGAATCTTGTGGGGGGGGTTCTTTCTGTTTCCCCTCTCCCAACTTTACAAAAATCCATTACTCACTTTTGTAGTACAGTTTTCTCAGTTGTGGCTCGAAGTATATTGATATAAATGCATCGACTTACAAGTTTCCTTGCAGCCTTCATCAAACTGCAATTAAAACAAAGAAATAGCTTGTCATTAGCTATACAAATAATGGAAGAATATTGATGGCATTAATCTTACGAACATTGTGGAACATTACCCCTGCCAAATTCATTTCCATCAAGGTAGGTACTATGACACAAGCATTTCATCAAAGCTGAACCAAGGTTATCTTCCACAATAATGGTTAGTTTCTTACCACAGAAACAAATGACTACTTTCATGCATTTTACCTTTGAGTGGCAATCAGAACTTTAATTCTGAATCACATTTGTACACAAAACAAAAACAAAAAAATCCTTGATCACAGTCTAACATTATGATTGGTTGCAGTGTAGTGGAGGCAGTCTCATCTTGCATCTGTGTGAAAGTGTAACTTTTTTACATGACAAATATTGAGAAATTTCATTAATCAGTAACTAACCCAAAACTGATGTCTCTCCTAACGTGTAAAGCATCTTCAATGTTAAATATTCTAGTTATAACAATCAGTTCAGAAAGGGAAAGGTCCTAGAACAAAAGTTTAGCATTCTCTGTCAAACTCTAATTGCCGTTTAACCCATTGCACACGGCTGAAACATTTTAGTACTTACTTCAAGACTTTGGTGAGTTCTGGTTCACCCCTTATTGAACCATCTTTGTTCAGGAGTACAGACAATGCCTTAAGCAGTTGATAGGGATCAACTGATGCCTGCAGGAAGGAAAACAAAAATGATATTTAAAAAGTTGTTTCAGTTATATAAGATGTAGATGGTTAGACCAGGTAATTGCTTCTTAATGCAACTCAATTCTGTGGTAAATTGATTGCAATTTTGTAGCCGATGTATGCACACTACTTAGCGAGGAATTTCTTGACTGGCTCATTTGGCTGCTGGCCTTTCTTTGCTAGGGTTAGGGATTACCACTCGTGTTAACCAGTTAGCATGACAGGAATTCCCCATTACCTACTCTTACCCTACTTGCCAATGGCAACTCGGGTATAAGAAGGATTAGGCCACCTTATTGATTTGTTGGGGGAGGGCATCCTATTGGCGCAGCACAGCGTTGCAGTGTGTCATGCATAGGTGACTTTCAACTTGCACGGTCTCAGAAGTCAAGATGAGGTTCATGTCTGCTAGGAAGTTGGGCTAAAAGAGAGTTAAGACGATCAGTTGGATTGGACTTTTTCTAAATTGTTTTTTTCTAAAATGGTGCTTTCTTTCGTCACCCTCTTTGTTTTAGTGGTTTAGGTTTCTCCGAGGGTTGGTTTGTTTTTCTTTGTCTCATCTTGTTGATTTTTTGTTACTGCTTTTGTACGTTGCTTTGTTTTTTTGTTTTGCTAGGGAGTCCATATTCCAAGCCCAACAGGGTTTTTTGTGTACTTCCCTTCACGTCATGCATATATGCCTCTGTTAAGTTTAATCTAATGTTTGTAATTATTTATATATGATGTGATAAATCAAATAAATGAAACCAAACGAAACGAAACGAAATTCTGGCAAATGGGCATTTCCTTTAATGGGAAATTTCTTCTTAAGCAGTGCAAATCCACCTCAATCTTGTGCTGAGCTGAAAGAAATTACTTTAGTTAAAATGGACACATTAAAGGGCCTCACCTCTCACCCCAAACTACAACTAATGAGTTTCTCTGTTGGCTCAGCTCTTTGATTGGCAGCTAGTTCAAACAATGCAGACTATTAAACCCTATATTACATGTGCATGAACTGTACGGATGGTGCTTTGATTTATACGCATTGCTCTTTTACAGTCACCCTAAAGCAATAAACTAAGATTGCATCTGGAAGAAAATGAATTTAAGACAATTGAGGGGCTTGAATAAGAAGGTAAGGAGAATTGAAACTGTTTGGGATGATGGGATTGGAGATCATTGGACCTTTAAATACCAGGGTTCTGAACTTTCTGAGGAATCAACTTTTACAAGTTTCCAGGACTTTTCCTGGGCTGGATAGTAAATTTCCATGACCTCTGCCTTACATAAATTACATAAAATTTGAAGTGAATAGAAGACATATGTCCCTGAATCTCAACTTTTTTCTGGGGTGGAAATAATTTTCCAAAATTTCATTATACTTTTCCAAATTTTCCACACTGCCAGAATCTTTTACGTGGGTCTCATAAGAGATGTTCTGAAACTGTGCGATGTTTTATAATCAAAACGTGTACATACATTTCATACTGGAGTCCAAGAGAATTTCATGCACTTGGCTAGGATAGGATGTAAGAGGGGCGGGGGGGAGTGAAAGGGCACATTCACGGAAAGACTAACATTCCCATAGACAAATTTGATCAGAGCTTATATTTTGGGACTGTAGGCAGCCATCAGTGGAGTCCTTCAGCTGTAAATTGTCTTCATGTATTGTCTACATGAATTTCAAACCCTCATATTCAGTGAGATTGAGAGAATCAAGATACAATTTAGTGTACAATCATCCATGATATAGGTAAGCAAGGAAATTGAAATAAAATGTGATAGACCCCAGTTATGGCTGACTAAAATCAGATCATCACTTGTTGTCCAGTCAAGAGTGTGACCACCACTTTTTGTATGATTTGACCCCCTTTGGTCAAGACAAGACTGTACTTTCTATCTTTTCCAAATTAAAAAACTGCCCCAAACCTCTTGGAAATGCAAATTCTGGCTGTCTGAGGAGTTGTGGATTTTCAAAATTTTCAGTATGCTCTCTATCTCTACTAATTGAAGGGTGGTGCTTAGTTCAGGGAAGCCTTTAAGGCAGGATTACACATTTCTTTTCAAAAAAGAAACACATTGAAATGCCTATCAACTGCTTTCAGCTCCCCCTCCCAATACGTCTTTTTCAAAATGTCTGCTGCGGGATTGGCTCCTTGTGTTTTTGTTACCAATAAAACATAACTTAAAGTTACCCAGCTAATTCACAGTCAAAAAATACGTAACTTAAATGAAAATGAATACCTCACAAATACCCACTAGCTTCCAACCCTTACAAAAAAGGTGAGGCAATTAGTTCCAAATCCTCAGGATTTCAAATGTTTTTCAGGGATTATCATAGGTTTTTGCATGAAAACCTGTGTTTATCCTTGTCATTAATGCACAGGCTGAACATTTGTCACAGGTTTGCCACAGGCTCGACCAGATTTTCCACAGTTTCAACAGGCTTTAATGCAAAATGTCTGGTGATAGTTAAAACATGTTAACAAAGAATTCTGGGACAACACCTTTGGCTTTATATTAAAGGCATCAAACCTGTGTGTAGAAAGTCCCAAAAATGCTGGTTTACCACCCAAGAACATGCATGATTTCTTTTGTTGATCACACATGGTTGCAAAAACAGGTTGCCCACCTTTTTTGTAAGGGAAGGACTTTGCCCTAGGCCACCCCACTGGAGCAGACTCCACCCTCTGGGTCTCTTTGTTTAGAAAATTTTACGAGTTCAAATAAAGAGCTGGCATTACTGTGAGCAAAATCAAACACACTGTTCACATCACTGGCTTACTTCTCAATATAATTGTGAAATTTTCTTTCTTTGGATGAGAAAGGGGAGGAGGACCCACTGGAGTTGCCTGGATTAGGTGAGAGAAAGCTTTGCAAAAGAAGTATTCACCGACAGACAAACATCTGGACTTACAGTATAGCCCCACCTAACCTAATGAGGAATTTGCCACTGGTCCTTCTGCATGCCATACTGTATGTTTTTTCCCTTTGTTCATACAATTAGATGACTTCAGGCCCTTGGCAACATACACCAGTGCAAAGCATGTAGAAATCTGGAACACTGACATATAACCAGGGGGACCAACCTTGCAATGCAAAAAGACCTAAAACAGTGTTTTTTTTTTCTCCCTCCCCTTAGACTTTGATGTGCCCAACCCCCCCCCCCTCCACCATGACACAATCCTGGCTACACTACTGAATAGGATAGGAATACCCATCAGTTTGCTATTAGCACAATTTTCACAGGAAACATTATTATAGGTGTAGGGGGTAATTTTTTGAGGGGGCATGACCCTTTTTCCCCAAATAATGGCACCATTTATCATGTTTTGCCAGAATGGACCAGCTGTTTTTGCCCAGGAGGGCGAGTGCCCTCCCTTAAGCCCCACCTTGCATGCCAATGATGATTATGAAAGTGCAAGGGGTGGGGTATAATTTTTAGGTTGTGAATTCTCATCCTATCTCTTCAACCAAATAAACATTTTTTTGGAATTTTCCGACTTTTTTCTACCAGAATCTTGACTCTTCCTGGAATAGCTAATTTTTGAAAGAAAAAAAAAAAAAATGTATGCCATAATTCATCTCCCTAACTGAGGCTGCACAATGAAAAAATAGAAATCCTTGCTTGGTTTTTGACAGCTGTGGTACACCAAACACAACTACAAGTGCAGTTTACATATCCTTACAGAAAGGAATATGAATGACCTCTTGCAAAAGTGCAGTCTTCTTATTCAGGGTGCACCAAGGTGGGGGGGGGGCATCTTTGCTCCCTGCTGGTAAAAGAGGAAGGTACGTTACCCGCATACCTATGATTGTACTTTTCTTACCATTCTTTTCTTTCTGTGAGGCAATAACTGCTCTCACCAAAATTTTTTTTATCCCTAATAAGTGGTTGCTGTTTTTTTTTTTCTACAGATTGATTTGCTCCATGTTGAAGGTGGGTACTTAAATCACACCTGTTGAATGGTACAATTCCACATGGTAGTTGGTTAAAGGTGACAAAACTACAAACTGGTCTTCGAAATGTTACAACAGGGTCTTCGGAATGTGAAAATACTTTGGCTGATCATAATTTTTTCCTTTTCACTCTTTTGACTTAAGGGGAAAATTGCCCACTGCCTGTGAGCTTGCACCCCCATTGGGGTAAATCCTGGCACCACCTCTGGGAAGGAGAACAGACAAGTATGTCCAATCAAAATTGCCATTTTATCTTTAAATATCTCTCCCCACACCCCTTGAAAACTGTTTTGTCTACCCCTTTCTACATCTTGGCTATGGGACCTGCTTTACCATCCCAAGTATAACTGCATCTTAAAGGCAGTCATTCATTACTACAATTTTACCATGTAGTCCAACTAGCACATTAAGTTCAAAAAAATTGTTGAGAAGCTCAAATTATACAGCATGTACTGAAATGCATTTCAATTACACATTATTGGGTCTTGTGTGCTCAACAAGGGTATGTCCTCAAGAAATTTAGCTGGGATAGTGTCTGGATGAAGACCAGTCTTAGACAGTTGTAGGAGGGCTAGAAATAAGTATAGGTTGGGAGAAGTGGTGGAACTGCCTGGGATCATGATGAACAATTGCCTTAAAGGGAAACATTGTGTTTCAAATGCTCTAACAAAGAGTACATAGAAAATGGCTCAGACACCATCCAACAATTCAGTCTTAATCATAAACCCCAGCAATAGCTACATCTCTTTAAAATACTAAGGTGCAGGGAGAGCCATGGATGTTGCATCTTTTGAAATGTTGAAAGATTGGGTGAACAAATTATTTTTGAGCAACAAACGACTGATTTTCTATCTGTGGGAAACTTATTTCTTGAAAAGAAGGCTACCATACTGGCTTATTTTTGATCCCCCTGTGTTGATAAATATTAGTTGTAAAAGGATGGATTTTTCTTGCAAAACAAATGCAACATTTCCCTTTAAACCAAGTTGCCAACCAGTACGGTTGTCCATTGAAGGCCAGTAATGTAAGTAGTAAATGGCAGTAATAAACTTAAAATCTGCCTCCATCATCTACTGCTATATTTTTACAAAATGTTTCCTTTTCCAGCTCCTGTTGAGGCTTTGACATACTAAATTCACCATGAGGGATCATGTGTGAAAGTATCAAGTTTTGGTCTAAAGGGGGGGAATCTGATCACCCCCTGGGACCAGCTCTCATGTGTGAAAACATCATATGTGAATGACAGCTCTACAAAATATATGAAAATTGTAAGCATCAATCTGTCCATATGGTTTCCCAGGCTAACTTAAGTCAAATACAATGATAGACCTGTGCGTATGTGTACTTTGCCTCGTTTTTTGAGTCTTGTGTAGTTGGCTAAGCATTGATTCACAGACCTACTTCACATCAATCTCAAAGGTGTACTTTGTACATGAATTTTGCTAATATGAACTCTCTGTATTTGTATAATAATAGTACTGTGCAAATATAGGTTTTTGACTAATCTGTAGTGGGAATGAATGGGTAAAACCTGGTGTATAAGGGAAGAGATAGGGTTTAATACGTACACTTGCTTTGGGATACTGATTTCTTATGAGCAACCCTGCCTCCCCCCCTCCCCACCTCATATTTCTTCTTTTTCAGATACATACTATACATCTTGTTCTCTCTACTGCCATATCTCTCTTGCATGTCCATCCACCAAAAATAATTTTCTCTCAATCCTAATGACACACACTAACAAAGTCTCCTCTGCATAGCTTTTCTTTCCAGAAGGATATTTTATTTTAATTACGATTTACCTTAACAAAGGACTTATTGAGAATAGAAAGAGAGGAGGAAAATGAAGTCTTGGCTCCAGTAGCATCAATCTTTTTCAATTTCAATGAAGGGGAGGGAGGGGGAATAGCCACTTCTATCAAAAAGTTGCTGTGTAAAAATCTTTCGTCAATGTGTGTGGGGGGGGGGGAATGTGTCTCCCCAAGATTGAGGTCCATGCTTGGCTCCAATACTCTACCTGCATATTCACTCCTGGATTCCCCTACTCCAGTAATTTCACCCCTATCCATTATGATGCCCACAGCAAACTAGTAAAATTGCAAACAGTCTGACCTTATCCCAAATTTCTAGGAACGGCTTCACACACATTAACAAAAAAGTGATGACAATAAGACAGGCAAAAAAAATCAGTTGCACTCATGCCGAAAGTTGAATGCAGTTGTTTGTCTTGAAATAGCATGTAATTGTCTGAAACTGCCTGAAAGGGATGGGTTTAAATATTCATTCAACCCATAATTTCAATTATTTGGCACTTTTGGACCCATTTTAAGTTTGCCATGACTTCCTACACCTGTTTGGTCATGCATGTGTCAAAATCTGATTGATTTATTCTTTAAAATCTATTAACTGGCCAAACCTTTTCCTTACATGCAAGGGGGAGGGGGGTGGGGTTCCCTGCCTGTAAAGGAATCTTAGAAGGTAAACTTCAGGTTTCCCCTGCTCTAAGGACAATTGACCGCCCTCTATATATCTTGTAACATCACATCCAGTTAATGGCAAAAAGACCTTTAAATTTACTGTATATATTACATGCATTTAGAAATAGTTTGGCCTTTGAGGTGTACTGAAGTTTTTCTTTTACCCATTAAGGACCTGCAAATAGAAAAAAATTTGAAACAGTCCGATACATGTACTGATAAGCTATTTATAGCTTGGAACTGCAAACAGTGAGATACACTGGCACTGTATCAATTATGAACCTAACTTGAACAACAAGGGCACACAAGCTCATACTTTCAAGCGATTGGTGCCTGGGTTTGTCTTAGTAACCAGCACAAGTGTCATTAGAGTTTTAACAAAACCTCATGACAAAATGTGGTGTATAAGTGTTTATTCTCTTATTTCATTCTCCTAAGAAAGCTGCAATGTGAATTAAAACTATAATCAGAACTAACAAGAGTTTAATAATTGTTAATAACTTACAGTAGCCTGCAGGGGTGCAAATCCCGGGGGGAAGGGGAGCCTTCGCCCCCTCAAGTGGAAAAGTGGGGGGCCAATTTGTAATTTGGTCCCCCCAAAATTTGAGACGACCTAAAAATATGGTCACCTTTTTTTGGTTTTTCGTTTGAAAACAGTTTTCTGAAGCTTCGGAAGCGCTAGAACACTAAGAGCTTCCGGGGGCTTCGCCCCCTGGACCCCCACAGGGGCAAAGCCCCTGGATCCCACCACAAGTCCTTTGGGGCTTCACGCTTCGCGGTGCCCGCCACGCGTGCACAGTTTAATGCTCATGGGCACATCTTTAGCATTTTCGCCCCTCCCCCCCCACTCTCAAACAGAGATTTGCGCCCCTGGTAGCCTGTGCTTTTCAAAGGATATTATTCCTCCAGTTGCGTAGCCAGGATTGTGTCATAGGGGGGTTGGGGGAAGGATACGAGGGGAAAGCATAATGATGGAGAGAAAAATCCTCTACTTTCGGTGTTTTCTGCATTGCAAGGTTGGGTCATGGGGCATGTTCTAACCCCCAAAACCCTCTGCGTGGCTACGCCACTGTATTCCACACCCCAAACAGTTCCAGTTCTGCAACCTTACTTTACTTCTAGCCCCTCCCACAACTGTCTAAAACCCATGCTCATCCAGGCACAATCCCAGTTTACTGCTTCATCACATACCATGGGTTAGGTTAGGTTAGATAAAGTTTTAAAGCCCAGTTTCTAACGAATTGGTTGAAGTCACCCCAGCCACATTTTCTTTCCAGTTCTTTTTACAAGAATCATAATGACAGGATGTCAACTCTTACACTTGGGAATAGTTTAACCATTCTGCAAAACTTCCCAAGATGGTCCCAGGTCCATCCTGAACCTTGGATCCAAAATTCATGAATACCCTGAAGGGACCACAAACAGAGTATCATTATGACAAACTATCAACACTGCACAAGAAAATCTGTCAGTACTCCTGAGCTTTTTTTCTCAGAATTTCATAAAAGGATACAGCTAAGGCCCACTTGGGACCTTGAACTCAAAATTCTTGAAACCTTCATATGGCCAACTAATTAATGATCACTGTGTCCATGCAGGTTTTAAATGAACCTGTAAAAGCATACGGGGAGAAGTATTTTAAGTGTTTGTGCTATAAAATTGAAGGGCACCAGCTCCCAGCCCCCCCCAAATTATTTTGAATCAACAACAAAACCAAGTTTCACAATTTCTTCTCATTACACTTTCAAGTACTTGTCATTTTATTTGAGATCATAATATTATGATATACTCAAGGAAAACCAAGAAGTTAAAGGCCCAATTTTCTCATCCCAAACAGTACCAATTCTCCCATCCTTCCTAATTAAGCCCCTCCCACAATTGTCTGAAATTTACCCTCATTCAGACACAATCTCATTTTATTGCTTCAGGGTGAGTATAGAAAGCTCAAGGTATATTATCAAAACACTCTCAGAACAGTTCATGCTGTGAAATATAAGCTTTGGTACTCTGCATCGTTTGAATTAGCAGTCAATCAAAAAGCTGAGCCAGTTGAGAGTTTCTGTTACCCTATACTAGAAGTGTAGTTTGGGGTGAGAGGATTGTCCCTTTAAAGCCTTTTTAATTGAAACCAAGAAGTTTAGCCTTTTTAATTTCTACATTCAGTGAAAAAAATATTGTCACATGACTCTCAAGAGCCATTCATAAAATATACTACTCCACTGAATATAACAAACTGGGGGACTGCATTTCAATTTAAAGGCTACGTTGCAGACATTTCATAGCACATAGTGCAGTACCACAAACTGCATAACCACTATCAGGGTTTCGCCTCATTATCCCATAAATTCTTGTGGCAATGTACTTCTCATTTTTTTTTTAATATTTGTGGCTCTTCATAATTAATAGCAACAGAACTGAATTCACTGGCAATACTCTCACTTTACTGGCCATTAAGGAGCTTTGATACATTGCAATGAAACACAGGACATAAGTACATGGGACACAGTTCTGAAAGGACTTGTACACAATGTCCCTAAGCTTTGCAGACAGAACATTGGATCTGCATACAGGTTGTTTTTTTAAGGCGGCAAGGCTATATAGCATATGGCCTACACTTTGTACAGTTCTCTACAAGCACCTTGCAAACAATGCAACCCCTGCGCACTCGGTGGCATAGCTACAGGGTGGGGGTGGGGGAGAGGTGATTGCTCTCCTTCTTCCCGGATCTGAAAAATGAAAAAAAAATGGGAATTTGCAATTTGTGACACCATTCAACTGCAGTGTGGTTTTCCCAATTTTTTTAACATGAATTTCTGAATTCTCTCCAGTAAAAGCTCTAATTTGTCATTATTTCTTTCAAAAAAGCACGTTGCAAAATGCAATTCCTCAGCAGAATGATCTTTTATACCTTCAGTTTGGTAAACTTTTCCGAACTCTGGAAATGACAAAATCTGGCATTTGCCATTTGTTGACAACAGTCGAATACAATGAAGTTTACTTACTTCTTGCATGTAATTCCCAATTCTCTCCAGCATATAAGAAATGCAGATTCTGGCAGTAATCCCCCAACTCTTTAACTTTATCACAGTGAACACAGAATCTCAAATTTTGTGCAATGCAAGCTCCATATGTTGAAATATTCGTTTAACTAGAAAGCCAACAGGCTTAGTAATTCCTTGCCGTATGATATATCATAGCAAACATGGAAACAAACATGACATGCATGAGATCCCATACAATTATCCTACTTAATTGAGATATAATACTAGTAGGGTCCAAACTTTTTGACCTCATGTGACCCAAAATGACCTTTTGACCCTTTAAAAACAATAGTGATCACCTTACCAACACGTCCATCAACATGAGTAATTCAAAATTAAGCTTAGTACAGAATGAGTATGGAAGTACTTCCACCATGGTATGAGATCCCTCACAGTTATCCCCCTAAAAATGTTATGTCTACAAAGTTTGATCTGACTGTCACCTCAAACCTTTGATCTCCACACACAAGAGGAATTTCTCACACAGCTTTAATATTCCAGAAAACTGTCTCATTACTTGATAAAGCGGTATTTTGAAACCATTTTTATCAAAAGTTTGGTCAATGGGGACAGCTCTCCATTCTGAAGTCTCTATGTTCCGATGCCTCTATGTTTCAAAAAGTCTGCATTGGGGTTAGTGTTTAAACAAGCCCTCATCGACACACTCTCCTTCAAGCATTGGATCAAATACTGTGTTCTCACATACCCCGCGCTCGAGGTAACACTGTATTACCTCACGCTCGAGTAACGTGGGAATGCGGGTTAACGCGGGGTCGGTGTTTAAATTTCAATCCACCTCAAATCGCAGGGTTAAGCAGTTTTAAACATCACGTTTGTTTTAATCAAGCAAGGTCACAGGTATTTATAGCACTGATGACAGGTATTTTCTTACATTTTGCTGTAATCGGTGTGTGAAATATTTGGTCTCGTTACTATGGTAACACTATCCAATCAACGAAACACTGGGTACGTGAGAACACAGACTGGAAAACACGGGGTTAGCCTGTGGTTTTGTCTGATTGTAAACACGAGTTAACACTGGGTGTTGGGGGGTATGTGAGACCAAGCCTAAAGAGACATCTGAATAGAGATGTGTAACCTTGGCTATTACTGACAGCAATTTTTGCTTTATGGGGGAAATGCCCCACCCATTGTCTATGGTATCCTTTGCAAATTAACAAAAGCAGATATCCCTATTAATCCATAATTTAACAAGACTTTTAATTCGCCTTTTGTCTACTTATACTGTAGGTACAGCATAACATACAGTACAAGTTTTCCTTGTTTGATACACAGTATATAACATTATGCTTGCTCTTATTACCTGAACTACTTTTAAATGACAGCAGCGATGCAAAATAAAATCTTAATACTTTTGAAAAGTGTCATAAAGGGTAATCTTGAAGCAATGGTTCTATGCATTAAGCTTTATGGTACACTTTTTTTTTTTTTTTTTTTGGGGGGGGGGGATAGTGACATGGATAAAAATGAAATGTGAGACAAGAATTCCCACTCGATGATGATATTTGACATAGCTACATAATCCTTCACACAGGGGTTACTTTTTTGGTGCAGTTATCCAGATATAAGCAGAGATGAGGCAAGTAGTATGCTGATACATTTTATGCTATCAAAAATTTAAAACAAATTCTAGAATGAAATTAAGTAACAAATAATCACTGTAGAGCATATTGAAACTGTAAAGCAGAAACACCAATCTAGACAGACACCAATGTTTAAAGTTTGTTCAACAAAATTCCTTATACAAACACACTTTTTGTTCAATTCCACCAGCTTCTATGTAAAGGACACTAATTTCTGAAGGGTGTCAATTTACAGTATTTCTAAGATGACTTTCAGTTTAGAAACTTGATCAGTGTACATGAACTTCTCCATCTCCAGACAATGGCTAGGCAAACAACTTTTATTTGTGGTCAGATGAGACAAGATAATGTGGACAGTTATTTTATGCTGGATTTAGCAGAGGTGTGACTTTCATGGAAGTCTGACATTTTGACCACAAAAAGAGTACTGAATGCCTGCAGGGAATGGCAGGAAATAGGAGTATATACAAACAATGGGCTGTCATGGTTATGTACTGAGATAAAAATAAGCTTTCTTCAGAGGGTTTATAAGAGTCAATTAACACCACTTATACAGTAAAAAGTTTAAGTCAATTGAGCTGTATGTTTGTATGAGGTAATAATTCAGGACACTTTGGGGATAACTGGCAGTCAACTGTGAAAAATTGGGCAAGATAACTGTGACCAAATGGCAAAGAATGGGTCAGTCACAATTTGATTCACTCTATTAGGCAATGACAGTTCATGTGCGCTGAAGGGTATTTGATACCAAATGATCAGTGTGTAAATTAGGTTCTTTTTTGTAAAACTACCTAACTGTGGTATATCTAATTAATCAATTCCCACTTCCAATTAATGCATGCTTGCATGCACATGTCCTCATGAGGACAGTAGGCACAAGGTTTGTCAAATATTAGCACTTTTTGCCACTAAATTTAATGTTTTCTTCAGGTTTTCTTTAAGGTTATTGAAAAAGCAATGTAGGTATGTTATAAAAGAGATTCTTGTGCATCACACAGAGTACTCTCTGTTCAAAGTTTATACTTTTGAAGTTCCATATCAGTCATCTACTTAGTGTGCACAAAAGCATCTTCTAATATTTTCAGACTATGTCCCTAAATGGCCCTTATATACAGACTGTTTAAACTCACATGTTCCACATCAGTTTCATGAAAATCTATTTACTTGTGGCTGCAAAATCAGCATACCCATGAGCATTGAAGCATGTATGCCAGCCTGATGAGCAGATTTTGCCTTTTAAGATTTTATATTTTGCTCTGCCCACTTTTTCATGTATTAATACTTGGAACTTAATGTAATAACAGGGCACAATTTCATGCCAGAATCAACATACTGTACAGTAACTACCATGTGATGTGCCTTTTTGTGCACCTAAGACCTTCTTCCTATGAGTTTGCTTCAGTACTTTACAAATGCATTTTCAAAATTACCTCACTAAAGAATTTACATAGTGAAGTTAATAAACTGTTCCAAAAAAATTATATACCCTATGCCTATTACATTACACATGCCAAATTATTCTTACCCTTTCACCCTAACCGCTCATGGATATTAACTTCAACAGTTATATACTCTTTTGAGATATAGTGTTTGCAAGGTTTAGATGTTTTGAACTCTGATGACCCCAAATGACCTTTGACATCCAATAAAAACAATAGGGGTCATCTACTCAGTATGGACAATCCACTTAGTAAATACGAGATTCCTGGCAGTTACCTTTCTTGACATATGGTGTTTACAAGTTTTTGAGCTTTTCATCTCCGATGACCCCAAATGACCTTTGACCTCCACCAAAAATAATTGTGATCATCTACTTAATATGGGCAATCCACCTGCTATGTATGAGATCCCTCACATTTACCCTTCTTGAGATACAGTGTTTACAAGGTTTTGACCTTTTTCCCTCTGGTGACCCCAAATGACCTTTGACCTCCATCAAAAACAATAGGGACCATCTACTCAATATGGACAATCAGCAAGGTAAGTATGAGATTGCTCACATTTTTCCTTCTAGAGATATCGTGTTTACAAGCAATTTCCAAGGTATTTACATTTTGACCTCTGGTGACCTCAAATGACATTTGACCTCTACCAAAAAAAATAGGGACCATCTACTCAATGTGGACAATCTACATGCCAAGTTTGAGATCCCTGGGGGTTACCGTTCTTGAGATATCGTGTTTACAAGCAGGCGTCACACACACACACACACACATACACACACACGACATCACCATCGCATAGATTCCTTGCCTGCCTTCGGCAAGGAATCAAAAAGGGCAAAACTTTTGATGCACTCTGTGTGCCACATACTACACCTTTATTTAGTTCAGTGGTGTTCCAACTTCAAAACAAATTTGGAAAATGTTGGGTGCTAGCTCCCCCCCCCCCCCCCTGGAAAAATGTCTATCTATGCCAACATAAGCACTTCTAGCATAACAAGCTTCAATTGCTATACAACTATCAAATACCTCCTTTCTCCCCCTCAAAAAAAAAATCTATGGCACAATTTTTTATTTGTGGGGAGAAATTTTTTTGCCCAAATATAAATACAAACCAATGGCAATGGTCACCACCATGAATTTTTAATTCATAGTGGTGACATACTGTAAGTCCAAAGCTCCAGTATGCTGTCATTTATTCATTTGAACAAAATATGTCCCCTATTTATATCCCTAACTTCTATTGGAAACAATTGGTAAGATGATAGTGGGATGATGCCATGCAACTTCTGACTCTTTTCACACCTGTGCATATAGTTAGTTGGGAGTTTTACAGCTCAGTTTCCATCGGTTTTGTTTCATTCGGGCCAGCCACAGCCAGAGCTGGAAAAAAATGTTTATTTACAAGGAAGGAAGTAAAATTATTTCCCAGGAAGAAAGTGAAATTTCCCACAATTATCCCCATATTTTCACACACAGAAATGGGAAATTTGCCTCTTATTGCCGGAATTTCCCCCAGATGCCAACATTTCCTAGGAAGAAGCCTCACAGCTTCCCAACTTTTTCCACCCATGGCCACAGCCTTTTTGATAATTGCAGCTCACTGGCTTGTTTAGTATTGTAGCTAGAGGTTCGGTGCCTACTGTAGGTGTAAGGGTAGAAAAATGGCCACCACTCCCTAATTGTAACATTGTGAAATGAGTAGATATTGGTTTTACAGCTAGTTATGCTTATATGCTTGCCATATCATGCTTTTTACAGGTCTACATTCAGATTCTCATTAGTTAGAATTAAAGCCCATTTGGTCATTTCAGCCTGGAGGCACAAAATTCTTTGTTCTAACTGATGCCTAACTGATTCTTCATGTTGGTTGTCCAGGCTATAAGGGGAGGGATGTGAGGGTGAGGAAGATGGCCTCTAGCCCCTTCCCTATGAGTTGTATTCTAACCCCTTCCCTGAGATCAATATCACTTGGATGAGAGTATAGGGCAACAGCATGGTAGAGTTTGCACCTAGTCAGTCTCTGGCTTCCCACTCCTCCATAAAATATGTGCATTTCCCAGACAAATAATTTCATCCAGAGACATGCTAGAACATCCAGGGTTTCTGGTGGATTTGCCCTGGATTCCACAAATGTTTGTTCCTGGAACCCACAAGGAATACGAAAACAGGCTCTGGATCCCATCTGATAAAGCAAAATGTGCATATCATGTCTCCCAGAGATATTCTATTGTGGCCTGCAGAGCTTCCAGGATCTTTGGCCTCCCGAGTCCTCACCAAGGCATTTAGCCCCTGGAATCCGTAAGGGTTCCTATCGAGCTCTTGATCTCATATCTAATGCAAAATATATGTATCCTGAGACTTCATTTTTTCAATTAGAGATATGCTTAAACCTTGCGAGTTTCTAGGGAACTTTGGCGCAGGATCCTACCAGGGACCCTATGGTGGTCCCCATGGACCTCACCCACAACATGTCACACTTTCCTGTCCAAATTGATATTATGGTGAAAGCACTAGAAGAAGAGTACAAGGTGTACATGATGGAAGATATGGTGGGTAGGTGGGGATATTTATATTCATTTTCACATTCCCTTCCCCCTGTGGGCTGGGGGGGGGGGAGGGTTGTAGAATATGCCCATGGTTTTTCCCACCTGTCATAAGAGGAGACTAAAAGGAAACCAAATTTGAATTTGAAGCATACTTGACAATAAATTTAAACTTTGACCTGTTTTGAAGAGTTGACTGACATATAACACAGTTGTGTTGGTGTGTGGTTAACTCTCATCATACTAACTTTAGTACTAATTCAATTTCCCTTACAAGGGACCTTACCATTTCATGCAACTGCCACTAATATCAGCTTTGTATGCTTACTGCCGTAACATGTCCACCATGCTATACACACATGTGGATACACACCATATTTCTGTATTGATATTGTAATATTTACTGCTGGCATGACCAAAGGGTGGGATCATGGGAGCGAGCCCCCAGTTAGACACCTTGTCCCCCCCATTCCCCCCAAGTGAAATTTGAGGATATATATTGGGCAGATTGGGCAAAGTGTGTTTTAAGACAAAATCTTCAACATCAAGTCTTGATGAGAGTGCAAATTTTTAGTACCCTATGAACAGAGCCAGCAAAGTGCCATTTCTGGCAATAAGAGAAGGAGTCGAGCCAAAATTTTCCCTGTACTCTACCATCCAATGATTAGAAACAACTACTGTATGGCAGAGAAATGTAAAATGTACATTTTAAGAGAGTTTTTTGAGGAAGAAACATTCTCAATGTTCATTTATGTGATCACCTTGCATACAAACTTACTTTACAATGATCATTGTTGCATCTCATTCACTGAAAGTGGTGCATTCTATCTGTTAAAGTTCTGACCATTTGCAATTTGCTCTTTTTCATTGTTGAAGTGAAAATTTTATTGCAAACAAAAGCTCAGAAAAATGACTTCTCAGATTCTACAAGTATGAGAGGTGCCATTTCCTGCTGCCTGAGGGGTCGTAATTTTTCAAAATTTTCTCTATACTCTGTGCCAAACATGGGTGGTGCTCTGCTTAGTGTCATTTCTTTTTTCAATAAACTAAACAGTTGCCCCCCTCAGTACCCCCACCCTCAATGAAAAAGTCTGGTTATGCTACTGACATTTATCAGTGGCAAGCTACACATGCTTGCTTAAGACACGCATTTTTCAATTTGTCTGCTGGTTTCTGTCTAATGATACGTGCATTTTTTTTTTTTTTTAACTTGACAAAACTTTTGGAATAAGATTACTGTGACCCTTGCTAACTTCAAAGAGGAGGAATGGTTTAAATCCTATGTGCTCTCAGAGTGGAAACCCCTACCTTTAGTGGGCCTAGTGGGTCTGACAACCTAGATCAGGGTTGTCCAACCTTTCGCAGCGGTGGGCCATGTGTGATGGTTATAATGAACGTGGGGCCGCATTCTATACTCGTTTTTTTTTCAATTTTTCCCCACGCCCAAGGCAACAAAGTGCAATCATTGCGCGTAGGGAACACTGATTCATTATCGTTTTTGATTGAACAAATAAATAAATTTAAGCAAAAATTGATGGTATTGGGCAGAATTTTCGGACAAAGTTTTTTTTTCATATTCCCCCTGAATCATTCTCAACCCACCCCTGCGGACAACACTCCTATGTAGAGGGAAAGTAGGACCCTTAGAGCATCTTTCACAAGGAACATCGATTCGGAAACTTCCAAAAGGTAGGTAGGGGGAGGGACAATTTAACCTCTTAAAATTTCTTCCTTAAAATCCACGATTTCTTTCTCCCTTGGTTGGACTAAGAACAGTATCGAATGGACAAGTTTAGCTGCCCGTTCTTCCTGCTCTCCAAATATTACAAGCTGCAAGTATGTCAATAGGACCAAATATGTATTCTCAATCTATTTTGACACTTCTTGACCATAACAGCATTCTTCTTTGGCAACATACTGTACCTGGCAAGGCAAATGTTTAAAACCTTCTTCACAAACTAACATCCTAAATGGCAGCAGAAGACCTAACAAGGCAACAGGGCCAGATGTCAGGGCATTATTGACTGGAATGACCAAATAATCTTTTAACTCTACTTTGAGGGTGCTGAAAGTTGCATCATGACCATTGGGCTGGGGATGGGAAAAAGTATACCCAGCACACTACAGTTACATCAAGGGCATCACTTAATATTGTGTCAAAATGCATTTGAAAACCCTTCATATGTGAAAAAAAGATATAGTCAGTCCAAGTACAGCCATTATTACTTTAATGATTGCAATATATAAGAACCTATCCAATGATCAGTTTGTTACTGCACATATTGAAATATTTGCCCCCCCACCCCCTCTAAATTTATTTTTTCACTAAGCCCTGGGTGTAAGTTTCAGTGGCTATCTTCAGGGTTTCTAATTGAGCTCACAGGGATTGTTCAAAGAGATCACAAACATCAACATCTATTTTTCATTCTTGTTGGTCTGTCTTTCATATTTTCATTTTGTCTTGATTCACAAACAATTGATGTGATGGATGATTTAAGGTCATGTTTTATGGAAAGGGTGGGTAAATGGCAGCAAAGGTGTTGTTCAGGTCTCAGGAACAGACTCTGACACTGACTCAAGGAACTGAGGAGAGTTCATACACATAGGAAGCAATATGGTAGTGGGGGGGGGAGGTTGGACTGTGCACCTACCACCCCCTATCCCTATACTGTATAACGAAATGCACTATACATTTTTGATGTTGAACTTTTTAACTATTTTATAACCAGGAAGCACTATTTAAAAAAAAGTAAAACAATCAACATGAGCGATTGTATGCAACAACTCATGATAACAAATTAAAGCCTGCACAAAAGGCTGGAGTAGTCCTTGGTTTTGACAAAGCATGGTACACCAAACACCTAATATTTGAGTATATCTATATGTCCACTGGAAGGAATATGGATGACCTTAGTTGGCAAAATGCCTTTTTCATATTCAGGTGTGAGGATAACAATTCAATTTCCCTTTGGGTGTGAAAAAGTGGAGAGCAAAAGCAGCTTTCCCTAACTTATGGAAGAGGGTTCCCCATGCTTCCCCCTTCCCCCACCTTTGGAGTTTGTCAATAAAGAACCTTATAATTTTCAAATTATTCATAGTTTAGAAACTGCAATTGCACAAATCTTTTCAGCTGAAACTACTCATGAAGATGCAGAAAAATACTGGGGTGAGGAGAAGGAACATTTGCTAACACAATTATATCACTAATCTCCAGATCCTGCTCAAAATCTGAAGGTCATCAAAAATTTATGGATGGGCCAGAGATAGTTCCCCTGCCTCACAGGTGCAGTGGCAAGTGTGAAGGGGAAAGATGTTTGATCCCCAGTGTCAACACCTTTGTCTCCCTTGTGCCCCACTCCTGAACCAAATATAACTATGCCAATTTATTTTTTTTCACCCAGAGATTCGTTAATACCCAAAGCTTCCAAGGCCTTCACCCTGGACCCCACCAGGGCCCCAATGCAGGCCACTGGGCGCCACCCACATGAACCATGGCTTTCTGCTCAATTTTAACCTATGTGCAAAAAAATGTTGGACCCTCCACCATTTTCCACTAGCTTCTCTCACCCCCCACCAACACTCTTTAAAATCCAGGTGCTACCATTGCTACTTCACATGCCTCGCTTATTTAGGGCTCATAGAGGGCCACATTCCATTTGTATGAAACAGGCAAAGTATCCTGAAAGTGATTGTGGAGAAAGGAAAACCGACAACTGTATGGATAGCTGAATCTTCCAACCTACTAACACCACCCTTCATATGATCACAAAAGTGAAAACATCTCCTAATGGTGTGACTTACTGCAAAATAGATAGTTGCCATACACACCCCTATGTCTTATTCCATCAGAAAACACACCCCTATGTCTTATTCCATCAGCAAAACAGTTAAAATGTAGTTTTGTAAGTAGTAACTATATTTTACATTCCCTTGCAGACTGGAAGACCACATATGGTAGTTCACTACAATCCTGAAATGTTTCACTTTCATTTTAGCACTGAAGGGTGAATAGCAAATTGCTAATTTTTTTTAAGGCAGTTGCTGCTTGTATTACTTAAAACTTCATGCCATATTAACTTTAAAACATCACACTGTTGATAAGGGGAAATGAAGGTTTAATGTTTAATAAGAGAATATAGTCAGATCTATCTGATAAAACCCATCTATCATCTGAACATTTGCTTTGCATTAAATCATCAGACTTCATCAGACTGTGGGAATGCTTTGAAATATTCTGGGTACCAAATGCCCATGTTTGTACAAAAAAACTGAAGGGAAAATTTAGTGCAGACTCCTCAAAAATTTCTACGACCAAATTCTAATAACTGGCTGTAATTTCACTTTCATGAACAAAATCTGTGTGAAATGGCTGACTCATTGCAAATGCTTGCAAAATAATGTAAATATGCAAATTCCAAATTGCTGTCCTTTTTTCTTCAGAGTATAAGGGACTTTTTCTTCCTTTTTTGTTTTTCGCTGGGGGCGGGACTTAAAAATGACAATAAACTTGCAAGGCTGCTGCACTGAATGGTCTTTTTTTTTCAAAAGAATTGGACACAAAAATGGGAAATTCCGAATTTCAGTGAACTACTCTCTCTTCCATTTGAATCAAAACGTTTATGTATGTTATAAGCAATGGCATAGCTACATAATGGAAGCTAGCCTTCCCCTTCTCCAAGTCATTTCCCCTGTTCAGAAATTCTGTACTCTTCCCACAGATGTCAAGCATAATGAAATATACTTCAGGATATGATTTCACAATAGAAGTCTATCCCTGCCCCCTCTCAAATGGTGAAAACCCCAGGTGCAGACTTCACCATGTGTCCATCCTGTTGCACCTTTGTTGATATTGAGCTTGATAAATCTACACCAGTGAAAAGCTTCTTTCCCCTTTGGTAGTGTCAAGCCATTTTAAATCCATGTCTGTCAATTGATATGGGATGAATCCATGGAGCTTTTCTGTCTGGAGATTAATATCATCTTGCTGCTAAACACCAATCACCTTTAGGCCTTTTATGCACTCTACTTCTTTTACACCTTTATGCACTTGACTTCTTTCACTGATGGACAAGCTATTCTGGTGAATGCTAATCTTTCGCTACAGAGAAATAAGGGTAATCCTATTACAACCCATTTCATGCAGTATAAAACTGAAATCCTCTTAAAACATTTGCCTGGAATAAAGAGGATTATTGGTAATACCTCAAAAGCATTTTTTTCTTCATTTCTGTGACTGAGCCATGCATCTCATCCTTTGTCTGCGGAGTGGATTATAAGCTTTATGTAACACAAGCTGCACAATTGACTGCCACAATGGAACTGCAAGAATGGCTTACCATTGTTTCACAATTTACACTAACAAAAGTACAGCAGGTCACAAGATACAGGAAGGGTTTTGCCAAACTAGGAGAACATCACACAAGTATGTCAACATTTGGGTAAGAGGCAAAACTGGCTTCCTTTATATGTGAAGTGATTACCAAAGCAACTGAGCAATAAGTATGATTGCTTGTGTTTTGAGTAGCCAGCCATCACTTTATGCATAGTGACATGTTACTGTCGGGCCAGACTAGAGGTACAGATAAAGCTGAACAACAGGGTCACAAATTTAAGTGTTCACACTTTTATCCTTTTCATTTGGCATTCAGTTGTTTCCAATCAAATAATAACATTTTGCTGTAGCTCAGGGCCTCAAACCTTTCACAAGTTCTCTCCCTGATCATCACTCCTTGGTTAAGCACGGCTCTTAAAAGGACCGTGTGGATGCTATTGATGCCATTTTTAAATACAGACCCATGTGCTTATTTTTTGATATTAAGCCCCCATATCCAATGGCACTTAATCTAGGTGCATACATATGATAATTACTTTTGACAGACTTCATTTTCATTTATTTTCAATGCTAATATAATCACCATGTGAAGGTAAATGGAACTTTGATGCAGCACAAACACAAACTATTAAAGTTGTACATTTGACTGACCTTTTATTTGCTGATGAAAATGTGATAATGATTTCCTTTATCACAAACATGTTTTCACTTTGCTATGCTAGTTTCTAACATGGAGCCTTTGTTTAAAGGCCCAGTTCTCTCACCCCAAACAGTACCAATTCTCCCAACCTTTGTACTTAAGCCCCTCCCACAATTGTCTGAAATTCATCCTTATCCAGACACAATCTCAATTTATTGCTTCAGGGTGAGGAAAAAAAAAACTATGTAGTAAAAACACTCTCAGTAACATTCATGCTGTGTCTTATAAGCTTTGGCACTCTGCATTGTTTGAATTAGCTGTCAATCAAAGAGCTGAGCCAACTGAGAATTTCAGTACCCGGGTTCCAAAATTGAAGTTTGGGGTGAGAGGTTTGGCCCTTTAAAAGAACCTCAGGAAAGCAAGACCTGGCATTTTATTGCACTGTTTCCATCCAAACCAACTTCCATTCACCTTCACAAACTAACATGAGAAATGACAAGAGGCAGTTTTTACCATTTTCATTTTATTTCTCTTCTTTTGTTGTCCATAGAACAAATGAGATACTTAAATTCCACACAACACTTCCTTTTCTCTCACAAACACACAAATAGTTCACTCACACTCACAAGAACTATGGATGCAAACCCATCACCACTCCGAGCTGAAAACCACTGCATTTATGCTGTTAAAGCTAGTAAGGTACCATTGCAAGCAAATGGTAGGGACCAGTAAATTTGACATTGCCAACCTACATTCAACTTGTTTCATTATTGACACATCCCTTCCACCCACATTTCTGCTATACTTTAACCTAAAAAGATCCTTTCAACTTGAAGAAAGACCATTCATTGTATCAAGCTTATGAAAAAAGTTTGTCAAGTTTGGGGATCTAATTGATGGGATGTCCTTATCAGAAAATTACATACATCTCAGACATGATTTCTAACTAGCACATCCAGGACAGACACTGCAACATGACATATATTACCCGAAACATAAATTTGATTTCCTTTAAACCAACAATTAAAGTATGTGACAAAATTTCAACTGTATTCTATAATATCAGTGCATTGCCAAGGTACTTATGTTTGCAATACCTTGTCTTGCCTTCTTCTTTGAGTCATTGCACACTTGCGCATTTATTCCACTGTTTGCAACACTTCAACAACGTAGTCCCTACATTTGCAATCAGCAGAGTACATGCATTTGGTGAAGGGAAGGCTGCTATTCCCAAAATACTGAAAAGCTGGGGGAGGCAAAGCTCCAACCCAAGCTTAAGCTAGAGAGTGTCCAGGGGTCATTTGGGCTCACTGAATATAAAGAGAATACTTATTAACGCAAGAATTTTAAAACAGATAGTCAATTTGCACGGGCCTCCAGCTTCCAAAACTGGCTCGTCTCCAAACTGTCTCTGGCAATTTCTATACAAATGGGTGCAAAGGTGGGCAAAGCCTCAACGACTTCCCTCCTGTATACAGTATGCTACTGAATGCAATGACTGATAATTTGATTGATCATGAACAGAATTTTAAATGTCCTGCCACCTAATGTAACCAACACAAAATCACAAATTCATCAAAAGAACAGATTGCTGCTTATTTAGAAATGCATCAATCCTCACAAAATATACCTTTTTTCTGAGCTTACCATAATATAGCCTACTTAAAATTTCTTTTCAAACAACTCCCTAAATGAATACAATATGCTGTGCCTGTATTGTTTTTCAAGTATTTTGTTTACTATAAATCTGTTACACTTAAAAACAACCTTAGTAAGAAAGACAAACAGCAAACATATCACACTATTCCCTCTATGAAGGGAAAAAATGCTTCAGCAAAGGAAGTCTTACAGAACTGAAAAAGAAAAATACTGAGATATTTTGAGGGGGACACTACAATTCTTCCCACATATCTTCTTCAGTTAACAGTGTCATGATTCAGTGTAAATATAAATCGTTCCCCACCTGGCATCTTATCCTACCACATGGAGCATTGATGCCAAGTTTATCCTAACTTTCTGACATCATTCATGCATATCCTGGGGGTAACTGGGGTGAGCTACTATGATACTTTTTCATGACCCTACCAGTGGATTGCTTATTTGGCACTATTTGACATCTGGCACCTTATCCTACTGCAAAATTGCAATGGATGCCAGCTTATTTTTTTTTTTTTTTTGTCCTTTTGTCATTTGAATCTATAAAGGTATATTAGTTTGTGGAATATATTGACAGAAAAAGCAGTTTCATCAAGTTTCTTTATGGGAAAATACTTACCAACTGTATGTCTTGCAGTTTTCCATCAAAATGAGGGCATTCCATGCAGCTATTTTTACAGTACTACTTACTAACCATAATTTGATAATCATTTGAAAAGATTCAAAAGAAAAATGACTTGGGTCTATTCTAACCCAGTCTGTCACAGAAACATGTAAAACTGCTCTTTCTGTTTATAGTAAAAGTTAGCATAATAGTATGAGAAATAAAACAAATGTTTCTGTTGGAACTGATATTATTTATTCTCCTGCTTACTGACAACTGCAAGTATTCATTCATGCATTTGTTTCTTCATTTTCCCATAATCATTTATCTTATCCATAACCATACTTATCCTTCTGTAAAGAAATACAAATTGGCTTTCAAATTATGCACCAATCTATGATGAAAGGTCCATATTAAAGTCTCTTTTTTCTATATGTACATACATATTATAGTTCATAGTGTGATAGAAGTAATTACTATACCATGTTTGAAAAATTTGCATCTACAATTCTTTAAGGGAAGATGCAAGGATTCTCGTCTGTTCTGATCGCGTTGCTTGTTTATCCTCTGCTCATGTCTCAGGATGGGCTCAGAAAATCTGGAAGAAAACAAAGAATCCCCACTTTAATACAAGTTCTGAAAAGTTGTAATGACTTGGGTTAAGAGGAGTGGACAGTGCTATTAGTCACTACTAACAGAATACAGTATTTCTAAATGGCTATGCTAGAGCAAATATTTTCACAGGAATTATTGCTTTCGACAAGCAACTCAAATCTGTTGGCATGAATTTCATTTGAAGGGTTTTTTGTAGAAGGTTCAAAATTTCCGGCACATATTCTTACTGCACACTATGTTGATGTAACAGCAAAACACATGCAAGTCTTTAATATTTATTATTGGGGTGTAGGCTGTAACCACTGCAAACACCTACATTACAGTAGCACATACTTTTTGTGGTGGCATCAAGGTTTACACAAATGTAGTGGATTCTTAGTGGTCACAAAACATATTTGAACATTTTCATATTTGTGATATTTTTATGTTACCAAAATACAAACTGTATATTTAGTAGTTTATAAATCAATTTCTGCACGTCCACCTTTTAAGTCAAACTACAGTATTTTACGATTAATGATAGTTGGACAAAATTGGAATTCTGTTAATGCTGCAATCTCAAACATGAGCATGCATGACTAAACTTAATAAATTTTGAATGAGAATGGAGGTACAGTGTCCATCTCCAAAATAGTGCTAAGAAGTACCACAGGTAATGGAAAATCCATTTCTATACAGTAGGCCTACATTATTTACTCATTTGTATCTGACCAACTACATCAGCTCCTGGCTCAAACATTTCCAGTGGTTGGTTCAGTAATATACACTTGACCGCACAAAACTAAAACTGAAGGTTCAATCAGGATCTTAACATTCACTGTCAAGTTGTGAGACTCCTTCAAAAGAGGTAGTATTTTTCAAGATACAGTTTGTGTTACAGGTACCTCTCAACAAGTCATTCTTAAAGGCCTTTTCTATGTGTATTCAAGAGACTCTTAGTAAGGTACATGGTGTCTAATATCAGCAGCAATTCTCGCCATTTTTTGACATTGTACTGTACTGTAGTCAATCAAAGAACTGTGCTTACTGAGAATTTCTGTGGACATCTACAACCAAAATGCAAAAATGCATTGTTTTCGCTTCAGATAAGATCGCGTTAACAAGCAAAGAACTCAAACACACCCATACACACACACTATCATGACTGCATTGGTTTTTCTTACAGTATCATGGAAACCAAAATTGTAGTTTGGGGTGATAGTACACTGAAGACCAAGTACAGGGCCAACATTTCTTTAGCTAGTAAACATACACATCTTGAAATATGATTATTGTACTCTGTCCCCAAACTACAGGTATGACCACAAGTGAACTACTATAACTGTCTGCTCATGAACTGAAATAATCATGAGTATGGTTTACTTGTATGTACATGAATTAGGAGGGCAGCTAAATTCAATGGTTTTTGAAACCTTCATTGTCAGCAGCTGAAAGACTAACTTCAATGTATTTTTTGAATTGACCTTTGTAAATTTTCCCATTTTGTCACTAAGTTACCTATTTAACAGCATTGTTGTGCAGGTTACACTTTGAACTAAGTAACTTACAGAAATTTTCTATAATGCAGGAAAGATCTCAATGGCTACTACTACACTGTATGCATGTAAGAACCTAGAAGTAGCAACTCATAAGGACAAGACTAGCACACTTTTAGAAAAGCAAGCATGCTGCGGTGTATGATCAATGAAGCTCGATGAAGCTCCAAGGTGACCAGAATGTCTGACAGACCACCAACAGGTCTGGAATTAAGGCTCCAGCAGGGTAAAGTAATATCACAGGTAGGGCACCATGGTCAAATGTCCTAATGATGGTCATTAAATGTTATAGGGCAACAAAGCAATTGTCAAAAATTTGAAGGCCATGGCCGTCAATTCCAGCCCTGTATAAAACTAGAAGGCTGTCCTGTCTCCTGAGTGCGACCCAATTTTTGAGTGCATCAGCATATTGCAGTAATTTCCTTTGCATTTAAAATTGAAGATGAAGTTGGCCAACTTGTTATTCATAAAGTCCATTTGTAATCACCATATAATTTAGCGTGCGACTTAAAGATTTCTGAAAATTTCAGTGCGACTACCCACATTTCAGGCCAGCCAGTTTTCTGCTACATCGTTGTCATTTACACAGCCATTTCATTTTCCTAAAATGCATACAGTACAGTGAGATGGACTAAGAATGAAATACTACTGTAGGTGGTGGTGAAACTTGCTACACATATAGTATACAGACTAGAGTTGCTGAAAATCCATTGGAAATACTTGGTCAGAAAGTATTACATTATATGGAGTATGCAATGTGCAACTATTTATTCTCTATTCATTACTATACATTCTGCCTGGCATTCTTTCTCTTTGAGAGGCAGCACACAGTTTTTGGCCACCACTTCACAGGAAATGTGGCACTTAACAGATGACTGGAATTCTACTTTATGTGTTAAGTGTACCTTACCTTAAGTCCAGAATTTTAAAATACATATTTTTGAGTTTACGAAATGAATCAATTCATTCAACTCCCACTGTCATAGCTTGTTTCATTGCTGAAATATCAAATGTTGAAATTCATTCACTTCATCTAAATAGTCCATTGCAATGTAACTTGTGACTTCCTTGTTGTACAAATTAAATTACCAGCTTTGTTTCTCTTTGAAATTGAAGGGAAATATTGTGTTTGTTTTGCAAGCAAAATTCACCCTTTTAAAAGTAATATTTATTGACACAGGGTGATAGAATATCAAAATTAAGGCAGTATGGTAGCCTTCTTTTCAAAAAATAAGTTTTCTACTGATAGGAATTCAGTCATTTGTTGCCAAAGAATAATTTGTTCACCCAACCTTTCAACATTTCAAATGATGCAACATCCATGGCTCTTCTTGCACATAGAAGAAGAATTGCTGGGGTTTATGATTAAGACTGAAATGTTGGATAGTGTCGGAGCTATTTTCTTTGTACTGTTTGTTGGATCATTTAAACAATGTTTCCCTTTAAGACATATTTAAATGACCTTGAACACTTCCTATTTTCTTGAGAGTATACAGAGAGGGCTAATCTACTGTAGTAAAAACACCCCATAACAGTAACATTGGGATCACATTCTGGCAAAAGCTGCAGTAGCTTTCAAAAAAAAAAAAAAAAAAAACAAACACACAAAGACTGTTTGTTAAGTATTAGATCACAAATTATTGTGCAATCTAGTCTACTGTTACTGTACCACTTCAAATGGAGGGAATGACCCTGTACATTTTTATCTCAGCTCTGGGAAGTCCTAAAACAGTATAAGACTGTGAACTCATTCCTTATGCACTTACTCATTTCTCTGAGTGTACACTGTAATAGTCAGAGAAATATAAGCCATTGTTTACATATAACTGCATAGAAAAAAGGGTTTCACAATTGGTCTTTGCCCTGTATATGTCTCATTTGTAAATCAGATTTTGGTGGGTCTTAAGCCGATGTTTGTCTGACACTCATCTGATGCCCCTTCAGTACAGTATTTGTCAGAGTGCTGCCCATTCTTAATTGTCTTGGGCACATTTGTAGCACTTCAGAAATAGCCATAGAGCACAATGCTTGCACATCTTTACATTGTCATGCAGAGGTAGAAACTGTAAGGAGCTAAACAATAGCTAAACAAAAATTCCACCACATGGGAAAGGTTATGCCCTCAATCACATAGTCAAAAGCCTACAGATGTTTCAGGGTTTTGCCACTGTTCTGCTGGCCCTTGAAGTGCTCAAGCCTCAAGGTGGACACTACAGGGTTAACTTAAATTATTTACACTGACGGTATCACATGTGCATGAGGGAAAAAACATTGCTGTCAGTATATAGTGACAATAAACCAAGCAAGTGAATAACCCTCCTCTTCCCATTGCAGCACTTCAGATACACTGAGCAAGGGTGAGGCTTGCACATCTTTGTGGTGTCACTTGGAGCTCAAAACTGCCAGTCACTACCCAAAAATTCCATCCCAACATTGAGAATTACTTAGACTGAATTTTACAGCCCAATTTCCAACCTATTGGTTCAAGTCGAGCTGGCCACAGCTATTTTTCCAGTTGAGGCTCACTGGCTCCCTACTCCAATGCTTACGTAGAGCATCACACACAATGGCAGTATGTTCCATTGTTCAGAGTCTCTGGCATGCCTCTTCCTGGGAATTGAGCCTGGATCTTCCACGTGAGAGGGGGATATTCTACAGCAACATTGAGAAGAAAGGCTAATGCCCTCAGTCACGTAGTTGAGAGTCTACAGATGTTGTTTTGGGGCATGTTGTTGCCACTGTTCAGCTAGCCCTCAATGGCCCTGAAGTGCAAAAAATTAAGCACATTGGAGGCAGGCATGAACCAGCATGTGGGAGTAGAATATGACATCATGAAAAGGGGGATAGTCCTGCTGCTAGGGTATCTGCTCAGTTCTCTGATCAACAGAAAACTTAGGTGTGGCAACTATTTGAAAATGAAAAGCAATTCTTCTGTCATCAAACAGTATCCGATGGGAGGGGAGGGGGTGGAGGTTAAATTTAACCACAATGTCCCTGTCTGTCTATATTCTGATGGCTTTGAAGAAGCTTCAGACATGACCTAGTTATCCTGCCGCACCTATAATTCATGCAAATTAACAAAAATATCAGATACAACCATGAAAATATGGTATACAGATGACTAACAGATGACTTCAGGGCTTTAAGAAGAACATCAATTTGAGCCTGTGAAATTGTAAATGTAACATGCTAAACTTATGATGAGATATTTATTTATGGTTTGTGTATATGCCTTTAATGTGAGTGTATACAGTAAGCATGTTTTTTTTTTTTTTGCTAACGGATTGATCCAGTCTAGGACATGATCTGCAGGATCCAGTGTTCTGGCTTTTTGAAAATTCTCCCTCCCCCCCCCCAACTCACAAACCAGACTGGGGCCCCTGCTGGCAATATTTGGCCCACTCCAAGCTACATGTACATGCTAACTTGTGCAGAGCCCAGTAGCCATCTGCATTTTACCAGATAAGCATGACACATCATGTGATGTAGTGTCAGCAACATGAAGAACATCAATGGGTTAGGTCAGGTTAGAGAGAATTTTATAGCCCAGTTTCCAACCAACTGGTTAAAGTCAAGCCAGTTGATGGTGCCTACAGGGTGTCTTTACTAGTGCATGTGCACAATGAGTTAAATGACCTCAAATATCAACACCCTAAAGGCAGCATTCAAAATGTCACAAAAAATGTCCTGTGCTATCTCGTCAGCATAATTCGTGAATGCCCCACTGAGTATCATTATGAAAAACCATCAACATTGCACAAGAAAATTTGTAGGAGTTTTAAAAAGGCATTTTTCAAACATTATATAATAAGCCATCGGGCCATAGGGTCCAGATAGGACCTATATAATCAAAACTTTTAGAATACTATATAAACAGATCACTAACCAAACATCATTACATTAGGCTGCCAACTCTTTCAACATCAACTGACTCAAAGTATTAAATGTTTTGTAAAATTCCATAAAATTGCCTGCAGCCCATCTTGAACCTTGGTTCCAGTATTCCACTTCAAAGGTGACACTAACAGATTATCATTATGACACACTATCAACATCATACAAGACAACTGGTAAAAGGAGTAGCATTTTGCAGAATTTCATACAATGGGCCATACTGTCGGCATGGGAACTTTGAGGAAAGCTTCCAGAACACCATATACACAGATCACTAACCCCAAAACACCATACACAAATCACTTACCAAGTATCACTACTTCACACTGTCAACTCTATTAAATTACTAACATTGTTTGAAGGAAAGTGTAAACATATTTTGTAATATTTCACAAATGGGGCCTTGGATCCAAAATTCCAGAACGCCTTGAATACACCACTTAGTATCATTATGATATCATTATGATATAAACTGTATACCTGGCAACCTCCTTGGTTTGTAACCTGGGGAAAACACTTCATGGTTTAATAATTGCACTTATTGCTAATTTCAGTATAAGTACAGTAAGCACATACTGTATATTCCGTAGTAAGGGCCCCCCTCTAATAAATGCCCCCTCAAAATTTTTTACCTGACAACACTAGCCGAATGTCAAAAAGAGTTAACTTTAACAGGTACATATATGAAACTCATAGAGCGTTTGAAGACACTACAGTAGTGTAGATTCTAGCTGTGGGTTAATTTTTTTTAGTAAAATATACCCTCAAATAAACCCCCCCCTCTCTTCAAAAATGTAAGGCCCCTGAAGGCGTTTATTGAGGAATATACGGCAAATTGGCAATGGCTACAGGTTTCATGATATAGTTATAGCGTTGTGTGTGTGTGAACTGTTAACATGCATATAATTCAGTAAAATTCTCCCATACTAGTAATAAAACATGTTTGCTATTTACACTTCACCATTCATTCCCTTTGGGTTTAATTACTGATAAAAACAGAAACATACCATACACAAATGAAGCAGTGAGTGAGACTGCTATGCATCATGATACAGTACTGCATACAACATATTGTACTAGCACTGCCCCTTTTGTTCTAGGGCTCCACCCACTAATTTTTCTTCACAGAACTAATTTCACTGATAACAAAAAAATACTTACTTACATGTGAATCCAGTTCTACTACCTACAGTGTAGATCAACTCTGCCAAAATATCACAAATCATTTGAGAGATACCAGCTATCTTGATTATCTTGTTGACTTAGCCCCGCCCACCATCAATTAAAAAATAAACTGCATTGATAGCCAGCCCTGTTTTGGACGTTTGCCATTTCCTCTTTAATTGTTAAAGGTATGTTGATACGTAACCTATCTAGTTGCATACCTGAACAATACTGGAAGAAGCTCTCTAGCCTCTCCTTATAAATAATTACTAAGACCATACCAAACATTTTAACTACAAACTTAAAATGAAGGCTGTAAAACCAAATAGGGAGAACAGGAGATCTATTTGATAGGTCCCCCACTCTACAAATTCACATGTAGGCCTAATAAGCTTACTGTTTTTTTCACTAGTGCAAAACAGTCGTTATAAATGGTTGATGTAATAGAATTTGATGACATGAATTGTTTTTAACATTTATAATGCTTTTTAGCATCGAATTGGGTTTCTATTGTAAAATGTCCACAAGCCTTCAATAATCTTCTTGGAGGAAAATTTAGTTCATTCTTCATAAATGCACTTGCTACAGTGTACATTCATTTCACTTTAGTTTGACAGAACCTATGATTATTCTACTAAAGAACTGTAAAGCTGTGAACATATCCCTTTGTAAAACCATGAAAATTAAGAGTGAATTGACCAATTGTGAGGTGCAGTAGCAATTACAAGTGGTAAGTGATAATTTCCTGATACAAAAATGATTTTTACTCTCTATTAGAATCAATGACCCAGGCAAAAGAAAATCTAAAACATGGTGGAAGTTCATAATAAAATAAAAAACAATTAGGGCATCCATGAATCCAGAATAAATGTATGTCTACGGTAATAAACTTTACATAAGGTACATTATCACTAGATAAGGTGATGAACACATACTTATGTTATTAAAACAATCCACTAACTGTTGATATGGGGATAATAATTACAGCACACCACTTCATTTTTCCTTTACTCGTACTTACTCTGTGAGGACAAAATTTGATCACGTTCCAACTTCAAGATTTGTTATCATTATTACCTACCACCTACACAATAGTACCTCAAAGAGGTATGTACATGCATATCTGATCAAATACAGCTGTATGTAAATAACATTAATTTGTTTTTACTTTGTACTCTTTACCTTTTACATTATCAAGTAATGAATAATGGAATCTGCACAACTTCTTTCTTTTCTATATAAAACACCTACATCTAACTGATTAAAAAGTTTTTATCCTTTAGGTTTTTGAAAATCTTGACCATTTTAATATTGTAAGGTATTATATTAAATTTTAAATATGGCACATAATTTTACTGCAAACAATTAAACTAAGTACATACCAGAAAACACAATTTTGAAAAATTAATCCATAATCCTCACAACAAAACAAGGAAAAATTTTTTGAATCCATCCAACACAACAATTAATCAGGAAATGAACCGTTTGTGCCTGCGATATCAGTTATAATAATGCTCTCCTTAGCTACGTAATAAGAGAACAATGCCCAAGATGCTGAAAGTTGCCAACCAAAACATGGCCAGTCCTAAGCTTGGCGTGGCGACATTTGAAATACATGTAAGGAATGACGTGTTTGCATATCATTTTGAAACACGCCTAGACAAAGCAGGTATTTTTCATCCAAGGAAAATTTTTTGAATTTTGTGTCCAGGGTCTGTTTATTAATGATTTTTCTGTGAGCAATCTGAGATAAACAGTACAAGATTTGAGGTTAACAGTTGAACTTTAAGGTATAACATGCAGTTTAAGTACAGTATATTGCCAATTAAATGTTCAAAATGAACTTTTTTTTTTGTCCAGAACCATTACCTTTTTTTTGTCCATAACTATTTGTACTGAACTTAAAAAACATAAGCCACCAGGACATGAAAAAATCAATTTCTGACAATCATTTGTGGACAAGAAATTCATGGTGTACAAGTTCGTGGAAACTACATTTATTTAACTGACACAAAGTTTGCCATTACAATTCATCAAGACCTGGTTGGCTGGACTGGGCCTCCTTGTTAAAGTTCAAGGGCAGTCTGTGGCTCAAACCTTATCTTGAAACAACAGCTTCATATTTCTCTGCAAAGTATCTTTTATAATATTTTAGGACCTTAACATTGCATATTCAAGGGTAACCAAGCAGTTACTCTGGCAACTTTCACATTTTAGGAGAAAAAATTGTTTTACTGTCACGACTCCAAAGAGTCATAAAACGAGACAGCCTACTACACTACTTCAAGATGGGGTGACTGCTCTTGCTCTTTAAATGTAAAATAAATTAACAAATTAACTATAACTGGACTGACCACTGCTGTTATCAGGGCTCTAAAAATAGGGTGCCCATGAAGGGAATCTTGTTTAATGGCTTGGCAACAAAAAGTAATGAATTGTCCAGCAGAACATGCCTGACTGGGCACCTCAAGTCACTGTGCAGACAGATCACCACTGTGTTGGAGGTTCCCATTAACTATTGCAATGACACTACTACTCAATGTACTGCACCTCTCAATGCTTGCTACAGTGATTGTTACTGTAATGCCATGGGGCCAACAAAGTTATTAACTAACAAAGCATTACCATGCTTTCCTTATTTCCTTCATCTTTTGATACTTTCTTTATTTGGGCAACAAAAAGCTACTAATTAAAGAAAATGGGTTGCCTGAGGGGGCAACAAGACACTAGAAAATTTATCTATCAAGCCCTGGTTATCTGAGTTCATGTGGAACAGATTATACTCAAATTTTTGAAGCAACTCTTACAGGAAAGATCAAGAGAATAACAAATCCATCATGGCAATAAAATAATGCAGCTTGCATAATTTATTCATTGGGACAAGACACCTTCACTTTCAACAGTTCCCACTTGTGAAAATTTCTATCCAGATGGACAACTTTCACCTTGAATTTACTTGAACTTACTGGTGACAGAGGGTAAGGGATGGTGGGTTAAGTAAATTAAATAATGACTGAAATCGACCACCTGTGGAATGGTATTTCTAGAGGCACCCATTTCATACCTTTTAAAGAATTATTTATCTAAAATGTAAAAATCTACATGTGTAAATGAAAACAAGATGAACAAAACTTTTCAACAAGGCTGAATATAAAAACCATACTGCCATTCATCAATGCTATCACAATAAATTGCAAAAAATTTCTTACTCATGACTCATCACTCAATGTATCAAATGAAATGATTTTGAGGCATTCCAAGTCCTTCAGTACTGTACCACAACATTTTTAAAATAGTTTCTGTCGCAAGAAGTTACTTTTGTGAAAACTGCAAAGTAACTACAATAATGTAATCGATTACAATGAGAAAGTAATTGCAACTATGGTTAAGTTGATAATTACAATCAAGTCAACTATTTCTCTACCGGTATACATACAGATAGGCAGAAGAAAATTATGGAAGAAACAAAATGTAGTTAGTAAGATTACGGTTTCACCCCTTAACTACATCTGGTTTAAACTAGAGTGGTGCTCTTGGCTTTTTCTTCAAGTCTGGATTTTTATCCCTTATACAGTACATTAGTAGTGTGGAAACGAAATGTAATTACAATTGCAACCATGATAACATTGCAAAGTATTTCCAATCGTAATCAATTACTTTCAATTTTAGCTTAAATCATAATCACCACCATAAAATATCAAATAATCCCAATCAAAATCAATTACATTGAGATGTTAAAGCCTCAAACACTTACAAAAATATGCTGTTTCCTCCTATCCCATTTACTTTAATACAGTGTGTGTCCACTTCCTGCCCTCAAAAATTGCCTCCGCATTGCCAAGGCCATTTTGCCAAGGTGATAGATTGTATGACATTGTACGGGGACATAATGGTACAAATTGCTGCACAATACACAGCTTGAAAACTGAAATTTGGGCTACTAAAGCTTTGAGAAATGATTTTGAAGAGAAGTCATTTTATACCATTTTTCTTGTGGGATTTCTGCCACAATGCCCACAAGCAACATGGGGAACCTCTTCTAGTGTCACAACAGGTCTGGCACCATTTTAAAAAGTGATGCTACAAAATTGTAACCAGATAGTACAGTTCATTGATCCAATCATGAATTGCAACTTACTAATAACACTAGTACGAAGTGTAACAACTGCCCAAATGTTTTCAATGGAACATGGACATCTCTTTTCCCAAGCACCAGTGGGATAACCAATATTTCTAGGAGGGGTGTTTGAAATTGGATGTGTACTTCTTGTAATTTGTTTGTGTTTGAAGGGAGAAAATAAGAGGGCTTAAAAGGAGAGTGGAATTTAAGAATGCCATATGGTGTTGCATATTATCAGGTTGGTGAAGGTTTTGAGTGACTCCTATGGCTTCCACAACATAGATCTACAAATAACTGTTGCAGATGTACACATTGTGGGCGTACAATAGGGCAATGAATCTCAAAAACTGAGCAACATACAGTATATTGTTAATTTATTATTGTTAAGAGTACCCATGTGGGGTAATCTCTGAATTCCTGGTTATATTGGAGTGATACACAAGTGCCTTTAATTTTAAAATGATTCCAAATTCAATGACTAGGTTGTTTTCAGTCCTTATCACCCTGGGAAGAAATAATGGGTATTCTTCACTCCACATAAATTTGGGTTTTAGTGCTGCTGTGGTTATGACCTCACATATAATAAAGTATGAATGTCTGTATTCCATCTAATTTCACAAAAGTAGAGGCTTTTACCTCCATTAATTTCAACCATTCTAACATTTCTGAAATTTTGGCCCTTTGGTGGATGTAATTACGAAACTGCCCTACAATTAAACTGTTTTGATCACTGGATGAATATACATGTGAATGCACAAAAAGCACTGATGTACACTACATTTCCAGTTTCAACTTTCAAGACCATTAAATATTACTTCTATCTAATATTGACAAACATTCTATGGCCAAACACTACATACAAACCATTCTTACCACCAAATCATTTGCCTAGGTCAAAAAAAAAAAAAAAAAAAAATGATTCCTGTCCAATTTTTTCAAAAAAGGAGACGATGAGACCTCATGAGACCATGTACTAACCTTGTGAGGCCAGACTAGGCTTGTATTCTGTATGCATATAAACCACATGCTGGATGCATTCACATAGTGTGCAAATTCAGAATGCATACCATTAGGTAACTTTGTGTAAAGGTATACATGGTCAGTATCACCAGTATGGGGACTGATGCTCTGGCTTCATGGGACAGAAGGCTGCAGCCCATCAACTGACCTAAACCTTGCTGAATAGGGCAGATTTTGGTGCCTCTGTGGGGCCAAAATTATGCCCTCCTTGGGAATCTGCAGTTAGCAAAGGGTCACGGGGCCCCCCTCTCTATAAAAGATTCCTGAAAGGCCATGCACCTCCCTATCCGTCCCTGAACAAAAAAATTAAGTGCAATTTGTGGGAGAGTGCTGATAGTATTTAAATAAAATGTGATTTCTGTTGAAGAATTAAAAAAAAAAAAAAAAAAATGGAAAACAAAAAAGGAGAAAAAAAAAACCCCAAAATAATGGATGCATGCAGGGATAGGACAAATTTATTTTACTCAACTTTACAATAAACCAACATGACCAAGATGAATTTTCCATGCAGCCGCAGCTCTCACAAATGATAGTAGGCCAATAAGGGTTTAGAATTGATGCATCTAGACCTTTTTAAAATCTTCAAAATCAGAACTGAGTTTTAGATCTTCAAGTTGTGCTATAAATCATGATCCTCATGAAATCAATTCAGAATTGCACCATAGGAATTCTTGGAGCTGTGGGGAATCCCTGTAGTTTCCAAATTTTCCAGCCTGTGGAGTATTATGTGGTAAGGCCAAGGACTGAATGGAGTATGTACTTCTGCAATGTGTAACTTTGTACACAGTCTTGCTCAAGGAGTCTGGACTACGTAAACCAAGTTGTATCATCATTAAACAACTTCTGCAACTTTAGTTTGAACCAACATTTTAATAATAGAAATAGCCCCACAATACCGTATATGCCTGGCTTTGTAACACACCTTTATTTCCAGCTAACAAAGTATCCAACGTTTTCTTCAGTTTCCAAATCCACCCCAAAACAATTTGCTAGGCATAATGGGCAGGACCAATATGCTGGTTTTGACAAAAACATTGGCAGGCCTAACTTAGGCTATGGAAATTAATGTGAATTTGCATGCAGGCTGGAATAACCACTCAATACTGGCAGAATTGCAGAACTTTACATTGTGATTTGCGGAGCTAGGCCTATCATTGGAGCAAAGTTCATGATCTGTATACATTAACAAACGAAGCCGATTGGTTTACAAAATGACAAGCTCATGAATAATTATATCTTTCCCAGGACACTCTAATGTCGGGCACGTTTTCGGCCGGCCATCTTGCTACAAAACATGAGCTTAAAATGAAGGATACACAGACTTACCTGTTCATGTCCTAAACAGATTCGATCAATAAACTGTGAGAGAATGTGAAAACGGTATCTTTGTCACAACAACGAGTCATAACACACTTCACGGACCGAAACTGGTCGGTTATCGTCTAACTAAAGGCATGAAGCGGGCGGCAGTACTGACTTTACGCAAGCCCGCCATTATTTTTTAGCTTATCGAACCAATGCGATATCCAACATCACTTACATTCATTGCCAAGGAACTTCGTCATCCGAGCCCGAGTGAACTTGCTGGTGGCTTATATTTTTCCTGAGATATTTGATTATCTTTTCTGCTACATTAGAATGCCAATTTTTTTGAAAAAGAGATGAATATAGAAGATATTTTAACCCTATATCTTCACGTTTTACAACGAATCTAGGCTACACGTTTATACACCACGTTGTATGATATCAGATCGCAATCGCGCCTACGACTTGCTGCAGAAATATCATGATATTTTCTTCCGCAGAATTTCCAACATGTATTTTATTCCTTCAAAAGGATGCCCTAAGTTTACGGCTACAATATGTGCCTTTTTTGTCAGGCCAATGCTCTTCGGTGAGGGTAATAATTCGATTTTCTTGAGGATCAAGCTCTGTCTTGCCTCACTGTAACGCCTCGCCTCGTCGGTATAATATGTATATGTATATGTGTTCTGTATATGTACGTACGTACGTACGTACGTACGTACGTACGTAAACATGTTAAACATCAACATCCACGAATGCGCAATGATCTGATACGGCCTATGCAGTATACAGTGTAGTACGTGTATAACTGTGCGACTGTATATTGTGGGGCGGTGGTATGCTTCCAAATAAACAGGGATTGGCAGTGTGCCAAAAGCTCGCCAGATATGTCTGGATCATAGAGTAGGATAATAGGAACTAGAGGGCGGACTCCCCAAAACAGCTGTGATCGTATGGGCACTCAGTACCCATATTCTATCTGGGCAACAGACGGATCGCTTACATAGAGATTCATACAAATCACATGCACATGAACGTCCAAAAATTTGATTTCTAAAGTCATCTACTTCTATCAGGAAAAAAAGGAGGATGTAGTATCTGTCATAAATTGTAAGTTACTTGTGATTGTGTCGTATTTTATTCTTGTTTAAGTTGAAAAAGAAGCATATTTCTTCACTTAGTGCGGACACGTTCCTGTAACACTGTTAGTATGCAATAGGCCGATATATACGTATGTAACGAAATTGCATTGTGGCTATTTGAAGCCCCGTGTGGTAGATCCGACTGTTACCAATACTGGAAGCCACGGCACTCACATCCCTGACGAACAAGCCTCTTTTCCTGACCTCATTGGTTCCTTTCCTTCACGGATAGGCGGTCCGTAGCACCCATTGAAGCACACGGTGAACACGAAAATAGGGGTGGAGTTTTAGGTTTCCCGCTCACTGATTGGGTAAGTCTGCTAGCGCAGCGCACGTGGGACTCAGATGGTGTTCGGATATAAAACTACCACGAGGAGGGAAACAGGGGCTGGCAGACGGAAGATCTCACTGAAGACGTAACAATTAAAGTATCAGAATTGAGGCCGAATAACAGCTTATATTTTTGGGAACACGGCGAGAGGCGACTGTTACGATTTGGTAAGAAAAATTGAAGAGCGGGACTATTATTAAGGAAGAGCAAAAGTTAAGTTAGCGGTACTCCGCTAACTGTGTTAGAAATTATATAGGCATCAGTAGAAATCATAGCTAAGAGTCGGGGTGGTTATAATTCACGCCTTACGAAGTCCGGCAAGGCGTGAAATTATTTTAGGAACACTGGAATTACGAAACCGTGTTTTAGGACGTCATTATGATCTGGGAGGTTAACTAGGAGGGATGTACGTTATACTCCAGGCAGGGAGTTGTAACTAGGCTGGGTTATAGCATTGAAGAGCTGCCATATGTGTTCTACCGTTAGCTCAACCCCGTATGTGCTATATCACTAAAGAGGTGCCCTATGTGTTCTATCGTTAGCTCAACCCCGTATGTGTTATATCACTGAAGAGCTGCCATATGTGTGCTACCGTTAGCTCAGCCCCGTATGTGTTATATCATTGAAGAGATGCCCTATGTGTTCTACCGTTAGCTCAGCCCCGTATGTGTTATATCACTGAAGAGATGCCCTATGTGTTCTATCGTTAGATCAACCCCGTATGTGTTATACCACTGAAGAGCTTTATATCATTGAAGAGAAGCCCTGTGTGTTATATCGTTAGCCCAACCCCGTATGTGCTATATCGTAGGGCGTGCCCGCCTGTGTTATGCTAACCTGGAGCTAGCTTAGGTACGTGGTATGTCGACGCAGAGCTGGGTCGCAGGTGTCCATGTGATTTAAAGGCGAGGTCGAACTGTGGATTAGTGCAGTGAGTTGTTTATTTCGTATCGAGGGCGTTCTGGAAGGCAGAGGCGCACAGACGTACAAGGCACCGGGAGAGAAGCAACCCTCTTAGACGCTGGACCTTCTGCTAGAGAAAGGGGAAGCGGTAGGGACCAAGGGACGAGTGCCCCGTCAAAGACGTATACAGTGGGATATTGGAGCCAGGAGGGGAAAATTAGGACACTCCGACGCCTTGAGGGCCGGGACCACATCGCTTTTGAGACAACGGGGAGTCGGCTGGTACAAGGGCCACGTGCTGATCGCTCTTAAAATTGTATCATTTTACCGCTTCTAAGTGTAAACACCATTATCCTATATTAGGATTTGACTGTAATTCAATTATCAGAGTTCATGAATAATTATTTGATTAACTTTAGAAATTTGTGTTCTGTCCATCTTTACGTGTGTGTGTGTTAACAATACCTATTCTATAGCCTATCCCCGGCCCGCACTTTAATTTTAAGCGGCGCGTTACAAATTGGTGGCAGCGGTGGGATAGGCCAGGAATATTGTTAATATTTTCTTGTATTTAAGATGGAGCCAGAGCCGAATTACCCAGATGAAGACCAATGTAGGATCCCAGGGGTCGTGGCAGGTAGTAGATGACTGGCGTGAAGACGACCTAATCAACTGTCCCCAGACGTACCCCCAGTCCACATGGCAGGCGTGAGGGTGATTTTCATGGCAGACGTGAGGATGATTCCGAGAGAATAGGACACTCGAGAGATGTTGGCATTGAGCTAGGTACTGAAAGAGTTCCCCACGACGAGGACCGCTTGAGGGAAGCCCAGGGTTCTGGACAGGGGGTGAGGACGTATTCTCCAAGGAATCCATTTAGGAGGTACGATGGTCAAGACGAAACCTTGGGAGTGATGAACCACTTGTCAGGCATGAGGTTTGGCAGGAACCCAGGAGATGGTAATCTTGGACGAGGGAATGACAACTTTACAGCAGGTGGGGGAATGGCCACAGGAGGGATAGCTGGAATCCGTCCTGGTACATATGATGGTAGCTCATCATGGGGAGATTACCAGGCCCAATTTGAAATTGTTGCCGAATTGCATAGGTGGGGTGCAAGGGAGATGGCCATGTGCCTAGCAGCTAGCCTGAGAGGTGAAGCACAGGCAGTTTTGGCTGATTTAGATGCAAATGCTCGTAGGGACTACACCTCGGTAGTGAGTGCTCTTGCACGTCGTTTCGACCCCGCCCACCAAACGGAAGTCTTTCGCATACAGTTAAAAAATAGAATAAGAAAGAAGGAAGAGTCACTCCCAGAGTTGGCGCATGAGATCAGACGGCTCACTAGGCAGGCGTACCCAGCCGCATCTTCTGAGGTGCAGGGTTTGTTGGCCAAAGATCACTTCGTGGATGCAATGGGCCGATCCTGATTTAAGGTTTGGCACCTATCAGATTCGACCAAGGACCTTGGATGAAGCCTTAAAGGCAGCACTAGAAATCGAGGCATTCCAAACAGTAGAGAAGCAGAGAAACTTCACCGGTAGGAGGGTTGTGAGGGCTGTTGGTGGGCTGGACAACCGCCAGGGAAGCCCTACCATGAACCCCCCATATGAGTAGCGAAAATAAGGTGAAGGCTACAGGTGGGGACATGAAGGACCTACAGGATATGTTAAGAGCTTTGAAGGAAGAAGTCCAGACTCTGAAAGAGAGAGTAAAACAAGACCCTCCCAGGAACAGGAGGTGGAGCAAAGGGGCTGCAAGGGCTGGTGGTAACCCCTCATATACGGAGGATGGTACCCCCATTTGTTTTCAATGTAGGAAGCCGGGACACTTGAAGCGAGACTGTACGGAAGCCAGAGAGGTCCACACGGAGCTGCAGAGGGCAGCAGAAGTGGTATCACAGGAAAACTCTCAACTGTCGGGGTTGGGGGTCGCATCCCGGCAGTAGACGGAGAACATAATAGACCTATTCGTGTAGCAGTGTATGAGGGAATTCCAGGTTTATCCCAGGATGGTATCTACCTAAGCGGGTCAGTGTATTCAAAACCTTTATCATGTTTAGTAGACACAGGTGCCAATATTTCTATTATACAAGCTAGCAAGTTTTTCACAATTCCTCAGAAGGAACGACCACAGCTACAAGGGAGTAAGCTGAGTATGGTGCTGGCAGACGGAAAGAGTGTACCAATAGTGGGGAAGGCCAGTATGGACATGAAAATTGGCGAGAAGGGACTGAATCATGAATTTTGGGTTGCCGAAATTGGACCTGACTGTATACTGGGCCTGGACTTCCTGAAGCGGCATAACTGCGTAATTAATGCACCAATAGGCAGTGTCATACTTGACAGTGACCAGGACACGTCAAAGTTCTCTGGGATGGAAAAACAGGATTTTTGTTGTAGGATGATTTTAGCCGAAACATTAGTATTACCGGCTAACTCGGAGACTATGGTGAGGGCCAGAGTGAAGGACTTTAAAGAGGATCTCAGGGGGGAGATGGGAATGGTTGAGCCCACGGTGGAGCTTCTCAAGAAAAAGGGCGTGTTGGCTGCACGGTGTCTGATTGAATTGGGAGCAGGGAATCTTCCGGTGAAACTGGCTAACTTCGGTGACCAGGATGTGACTGTGTACAAAGATACAACGTTAGGTGTCTGTGAAGGGGTGGAAGGGATTGATATCGCCGAGGTACCCAGAGATGGCCCAGATGTGGCACAAGGACACAAGGACGAGTTGTATCGGGATGGTACAGGGGGCCAGAGAGTTGCAGTGTGCGAGGGGTTGGAAGAGGTGAGATCTTCCGGATGTGGCGAGGGGAATATCGCCAGGGACACCCAGATGGGACCGGTTGTGGTGCCCACACAGCTGCAGGCATTGTACCAAGATTGTACCAAGGACCTGGACGAAGAGCAACGGAAGGATGTTGCTAGATTGTTAGCTAGATGGGAAGCCGCCTTCTCAAAGGGATCGGAAGATTTGGGAAGAACAAATGTTGGCAGACATCGTATTGACACTAGGGACCATCCACCAATTAGACAACCAGCTAGGAGGTTACCATTCCACAAACAAAAAGAAGCTACCGAAGAGATTAATCGTATGCTTTCCTCTGGTGTCATAGAACCTTCCTGCAGCCCGTGGTCCTCCCCCATTGTTCTCGTAAGAAAGAAAGATGGAAGTTTGAGATTCTGTGTTGATTTCAGGAAAGTCAATGATGTTACCATTAAAGACTCATATCCGCTTCCTAGAATAGATGACACGTTGGACCTCTTAGGTGGAGCCACTTGGTTTTCGACTCTGGACTTAGCGAGTGGATATTGGCAGATTGAAGTAGACCCTGAAGATCGAAGTAAGACTGCCTTTTCTACCCACCAGGGGTTGTTTCAGTTCAAGGTTATGCCTTTCGGGCTTTGCAATGCCCCGGCCACCTTTGAAAGACTGATGGACAAGGTTCTTGGTGGATTGAAATGGGAGAGCTGTCTTGTCTACTTAGATGATGTGATTGTTCATGGGAAAACGTTTGTGGATCATAACAGACGGCTAGAAGAGGTTATCAGACGGCTCAGTCAAGCAGGCTTAAAACTGTCTCCCCAGAAGTGTCAGCTCTTCAAACGTGAAGTGACTTTCCTAGGGCACGTCGTTAGCTCTACTGGGATTCATACAGATCCCGAGAAAGTATCGGCAGTGACAACGTGGCCCCGACCTCAGAGTGTTCGAGACGTAAGAAAATTTGTGGGCCTTTGCAGCTACTATCGAAGGTTTATAAGGGGGTTTAGTACAATAGCAAAGCCACTCCACCGACTGACAGAGAAGGGTCGTGAGTTTAAGTGGACTAATGAATGTGAGGAGGCCTTCAACGAATTAAAGCAGCGACTGGTAACATCACCAATCTTGAGCTACCCGACAAGGGAAGACCCTTTTATACTAGATACTGATGCCAGTGATCAAGGCTTGGGAGCAGTACTATCTCAAGTGCAAAATGGTGAGGAGCGTGTTATTGGGTATAACAGTCGGACGATGACTAAACCTGAGAGGAAATACTGCGTTACCCGGAAGGAGCTCGTGGCAGTCGTGGCAGGTGTGAAGTGGTTCCATCTCTTTCTTTACAGCAGGCATTTCCTGGTGAGGACGGACCACGGGGCACTCCGATGGCTAATGAACTTCCGACATCCTGAAGGTCAGACAGCTAGATGGCTAGAGCTGTTAGGTGCATATGACTTTTCCATTGAGCACCGAGCCGGGAGAGTTCACGATAATGCGGATGGGCTATCCAGAAGACCTTGTGGTAATTGTGCTCACTGTGGCAGGGAAGAGACTAAGGAGACCACTAGTAGGGAGAAGGAGGAACGCCTGGTTGAACGCACAGAACCAGCCCTCAGGATGGCACATATTAATACCAAAGAAGGAGAACATGGCAACTCGGTCGAGCCACCACCCCAGAAAGCTTCCGTCCCACCCTTCTGGACCCAAGAAAATTTGCAAGATCATCAGAGGAATGACCCGGACCTACTACCAATCATACAAGGCAAGGAGAACCAATTGAAACCTCTATGGGAAGGTGTTTCTGGGGGAAGCAAGGTATTGCACCATTACTGGCGCCAGTGGGATAGTCTTGTACTGAGGGATGGGTTATTATTCAGGAAGTTTGAGTCCCCGGATGGGAAGGAAGCCCAGCTGCAATTGGTTGTGCCACATTCACTTCAGAAACAAGTGTGGAACGTTGCTCATTCCCACCCTCTGTCAGGACACTTTATGATGAAGAAAACTCTAGGTAGGTTGAGACAGAAGTTCTATTGGAGTGGCTGCTCGAAAGATGTCGACCGTTGGTGTAAGAACTGTACAGACTGTGGGCAGCGGAGGGGCCCGAAGTCTAAACCAAGGGGGAAACTCAAACAATTTAGGGCTGGTGAGCCACTACAAAGGGTGGCCTTAGACATATTAGGCCTCTACCTACGACGCCGAACGGGAAGAAGTATGTCCTGGTAATGGCAGACTACTTTTCCAAGTGGGTAGAAACTGCGTCCCTCCCCGATCAGGAAGCGATCACTGTGACAAATGCCCTAATTGAAAATGTTATCTGTAGATTCGGGATACCTGACGAAATCCACTCGGACCAAGGCAGGCAGTTTGAATCGGCAGTATTCCAGAAGACCTGTGAGCTATTGAGCGTGCATAAAACCAGGACGACACCCTACCACCCCCAATCGGATGGTATGGTCGAGAGGTTTAATCGTACACTAGAGACTATGCTTTCCCTAGTTGTTTCCGAACCAGAAGGATTGGGATGTGTGGCTCCCTATCGTTACGATGGCATATAATACAGCTGTACATGAATCCACTGGATACTCACCCGCGGAGTTGATGTTTGGAAGACAACCACGAACGCCAATGGATATGCTGTTACCGGTAACAGATGAAGTACAGATTAAGAACTACCCAGAATACGTGGAGAACCTCCGAGAAAGACTAACAGAGGTACACCGACACGCGCGGGAGAACCTGAAAAAAGCTGATAACCGACAGAAAACCCAGGCTGACCGGAAGGCAACCGAGGTCTTGTATTCCCCAGGTGATTTAGTGATGGTGCATTGCCCGGCTGTGAAGAAGGGACGTTCGTCCAAATTACATCGACCGTGGCAAGGCCCTGGTATAGTAATCAAGAGACTGAATGATATCCTATATCGAGTGAAGCCTGGTTACCACAAAGCCCCTAAAGTTATTCACCATAACCGCCTCAAGAGATTCACAGGTTCAGCCCCTGAGTGGGTAGGAAATGGGGTGGCTCCACAGGAAGAACCCAAAGAGGTGGGGTGGGAGTTCGATGGGAGTCTAGATAAATGCAGGACCCCTCCACCCGAAGTAGCCCCTGACTCAACCTCACCGGTGGGGGTTGGGTTAGGTGAGGAAGTAGAAGACAGTGGGCGTCCCGATTTAGGGACTAGTGCTCTAGAAGCTAGGGAACCAGTTGACGAAGACAGGACAGTACCTGATGGGCAGCCAACAAGGCGCCAGTCCGGTAGAGTGCGGCGGGCTCCCAACAGACTTAGCCTATGACCGTTTTTGTTTGTTTGTTTTGGTTTGTTTTTTTTTTTGTACACGATGGCTGAGGTTTCCTTTTTTGTGTGTATATAGAAGCAGAGATTTTCTACCTTTTATTGCTGCGTTACTTTTCTCTTTTTATGCTATTACAGGAAGATGGGCGATATCTGTACCCTGAAGTATGAATGCAACAGGTGCCACCAGCAGTTCTCAAAAAAGGGTTCTTTGGAGAGACATGTTGAAAAGGAGCACTCTCCAAGCTTGTGGACTTGTGATATCTGTAAAACGTATCAGAGCGAAAGGAGATGGGCAGTGGACCGGCATCGAGATGGGTGCAAGAGAAGGAATTGGGGAGCCCGGACGGAGACAGTAGGAGAGTGGAACATCAGCCCAGGGGGAACAAAGCGAAAGGATGAAGGGCAGAAGGAGCCGAGGGGCAGGAGATTAGATGGACAAGGGAAGAGGGCCAAGAAGGACGATTCCAAGGGAGAGAAACGAAAAAGTGCAGAAAAAAGGGCAAGCGTGCAAAGAGAGAGTGTGGCCGAAGTGCAAAAGGCAAAGGAAGTTTTTTTGAAGGACCCACCACTAGTGCAGAGGTGGCCCCACCTGGAGTATCTGACAGCACTAGGGTCCCCCCTCTCACAGACACCACAAACCCCTAGGCAAGAAACGCACGAGGAAACGAAGCAAGAGACGCAGGAGGAGATGAAGCAAGAAACGCAGGAGGAAACGAAGCAAGAAACGCAAGAGGAGACGAAGCAGGAGATAGAGAAGGAGACTGGAGGTGATAACGGAAGAAAGGGAGCAGAGTCGGTCTTTAAAATTAACCTAAACCCTGGAATGGTCTTCCAAAAGATGATCCGCACTACCACCTACCCAGACGGCCGAGTAGAGGTAGAGGAGAAGCAGGAATTAAAAAGATGCGATTGTTGTTCTAAGTAACATCGGTTGTAATTGAACTGGAGCAAAGAAAGAAAGAAAGAAAGAAAGAAGAAAATATATATGCGTCTCCTGTCCTTTTGTATTCCTGTCTTTTCTTCCATTCTATTCTATTTTAGAAATCAATGCGAGGCGCATTCTTTAAAGGTGGGGGTGGTGTAACGAAATTGCATTGTGGCTATTTGAAGCCCCGTGTGGTAGATCCGACTGTTACCAATACTGGAAGCCACGGCACTCACATCCCTGACGAACAAGCCTCTTTTCCTGACCTCATTGGTTCCTTTCCTTCACGGATAGGCGGTCCGTAGCACCCATTGAAGCACACGGTGAACACGAAAATAGGGGTGGAGTTTTAGGTTTCCCGCTCACTGATTGGGTAAGTCTGCTAGCGCAGCGCACGTGGGACTCAGATGGTGTTCGGATATAAAACTACCACGAGGAGGGAAACAGGGGCTGGCAGACGGAAGATCTCACTGAAGACGTAACAATTAAAGTATCAGAATTGAGGCCGAATAACAGCTTATATTTTTGGGAACACGGCGAGAGGCGACTGTTACGATTTGGTAAGAAAAATTGAAGAGCGGGACTATTATTAAGGAAGAGCAAAAGTTAAGTTAGCGGTACTCCGCTAACTGTGTTAGAAATTATATAGGCATCAGTAGAAATCATAGCTAAGAGTCGGGGTGGTTATAATTCACGCCTTACGAAGTCCGGCAAGGCGTGAAATTATTTTAGGAACACTGGAATTACGAAACCGTGTTTTAGGACGTCATTATGATCTGGGAGGTTAACTAGGAGGGATGTACGTTATACTCCAGGCAGGGAGTTGTAACTAGGCTGGGTTATAGCATTGAAGAGCTGCCATATGTGTTCTACCGTTAGCTCAACCCCGTATGTGCTATATCACTAAAGAGGTGCCCTATGTGTTCTATCGTTAGCTCAACCCCGTATGTGTTATATCACTGAAGAGCTGCCATATGTGTGCTACCGTTAGCTCAGCCCCGTATGTGTTATATCATTGAAGAGATGCCCTATGTGTTCTACCGTTAGCTCAGCCCCGTATGTGTTATATCACTGAAGAGATGCCCTATGTGTTCTATCGTTAGATCAACCCCGTATGTGTTATACCACTGAAGAGCTTTATATCATTGAAGAGAAGCCCTGTGTGTTATATCGTTAGCCCAACCCCGTATGTGCTATATCGTAGGGCGTGCCCGCCTGTGTTATGCTAACCTGGAGCTAGCTTAGGTACGTGGTATGTCGACGCAGAGCTGGGTCGCAGGTGTCCATGTGATTTAAAGGCGAGGTCGAACTGTGGATTAGTGCAGTGAGTTGTTTATTTCGTATCGAGGGCGTTCTGGAAGGCAGAGGCGCACAGACGTACAAGGCACCGGGAGAGAAGCAACCCTCTTAGACGCTGGACCTTCTGCTAGAGAAAGGGGGAAGCGGTAGGGACCAAGGGACGAGTGCCCCCGTCAAAGACGTATACAGTGGGATATTGGAGCCAGGAGGGGAAAATTAGGACACTCCGACGCCTTGAGGGCCGGGACCACATCGCTTTTGAGACAACGGGGAGTCGGCTGGTACAAGGGCCACGTGCTGATCGCTCTTAAAATTGTATCATTTTACCGCTTCTAAGTGTAAACACCATTATCCTATATTAGGATTTGACTGTAATTCAATTATCAGAGTTCATGAATAATTATTTGATTAACTTTAGAAATTTGTGTTCTGTCCATCTTTACGTGTGTGTGTGTTAACAATACCTATTCTATAGCCTATCCCCGGCCCGCACTTTAATTTTAAGCGGCGCGTTACACGTAGTATATAGTATATTACGCCTAACGTTACTGGATAGTTCCTGAATCTAAATAATCCACTCTCCTTCGCTTCGTGCATGGAGCCTTTTCACGATGCAATGAGATGTTATATAAACACGAAGTTTTTTTACACTGATGGGGCTAGGAATTTAGGTCAGATGGGGCAAAAATGGCCAGCAGGGCGTGTTATTATTTAGCAGGCTGTAAAACAGTAGGGCCTTATAGTAAAAAGACCTGGCATGCAATTTTGATCTGCTAGGATAAGGGTTGCAGTAATTTTAACCATACTTTGCCACCTTCTTTAAAACTTTTAACAGGGCCGGGGTAGGGTGTCTAGAGTCCCCAATACGTTTGAGACAAATTGTTGGAGCCAAATTTGTAACCGTGACTGACTAAGGTCTGATGCCTCAAATTTATGTACATGTGCAACATTAGGCTATATGCCTACTGGGGGCTAATCAAGCTTGATTCTGTTGCACTGGAAAGGTACATTATTTGGGAAAATGGTGAAATATGTAGTGTTTAATTCCTTGATGCAGTTTAACTTACTTTTACCAACACTTAAAAGAAGAAAAAAAAAACATTGAATACCTGGTGCCAGTCTTGAGTTGTAGGCTACTATATATGTACTACTGTATGCTACAGGTTGCATTTGGTTTTAATACATCATGGTAAATGATAACAATCTTCACCCCAAACAGAAACTGATATGGTTTCATTTTTTTCTTGCACTTGCAGGGAGAAACCCAAGGGATGTCAGACTCATAGTGCTGCTTGCCCTGAACTGTTTCCTGTACTTTATGCTGGATGTAGTCATTTCTGAAGGCATCTGCCACACAAGCAGAATGAAGCGAACAAAGACATTTAAAGCTTAATTGATTCTCTCACCCCAAACTATAATTTTTGTAGTTAGTCCACATCCACAGAAATTCCCAATTGGCTCTATACTCTTTGACTGAAAGCAAGTTCAAAATGTGCATGGAGAGTACAGAAGTCATTTAACACACTTTACTGAGAAAGTTTGATTACACACTTGGGATCAAGTATGATCACCCTGAATTGACAGACTGAGATTGTGTCTGGATGAGGATGAATTTTAGACAGAGGAGGGAGGGGCTTAATGAAGAAGGTTAAGAGAATTAGAACTGCTTGGATGTCATCTTTTAGGTCCAGGTTCATTTAACCTACAAAGTGTCAACTGACTTTTAATTATCATCATGAACACCTTGAATATTTTGAAAGAAAATTTTAATTCTGGATCACCATGCCTTGCAATTACTGGAGTTTAGACAGTTGAAGGAGACATTCAACAAGCCAAAGCAAAATTATGGGAAGCAATAAAATAAATGTCAGCTGCTGAGACTGCATTCTTTACTATACTTGACAACAGTTTTAAAGTCCAAGTGCCCTGCAGAGAAATTAGAGAAGTACTGTAACATGTGACTGTGATTGGACCAAAATGGTTGGTAGAACAGAACCTATTTAACATTGTTTGAAGAAGAAGTAGATGAGACAAATGTATACATGTAGGCCTATTCATGTTTTGCTTTTTACTCTTCATGCATACCAGTGCTTCTATGTTTCTGCCAGTGTTGTAACAAATCACAACTCATGTCACTTCCTCTCAAAATGATAGTGACTCAATAGAATTCAGGAGTTATTTCCGCATTGAAATAGTACAGTGACTCAAGTCAATTACTCGAATAGAGCCACTTAAAAGTTTGAAAACTGGTGACTTGAGTCACTAGATCTAGTGACTCGATTACAACACTGGTTTCTGCAAGTGTCACTGTTGCCATTAGGACAAGCTGAGAAGTATTTTATACAAGAGGCACATATATAGTAGGCTTTAGTTTGGCTCAGTAATTAGGCTGTAGTTTGCATATCATGGTACCACATTGCAGCCTATGCCTTGGAATGTACAGTGGGAAATTGTGGAGTGACATTTCAAAAAAATTCAAAGGTGCACTGTGGCTATATTACGAGTCTTCCCTTTCCCAAATTTTGCACTCCTTTTCAAGTGATTAGAAAGAAATTGCACCTGTAGCCCTACTACATCATTATTTGTTATAGCTGTAAATTAAAACATCTGTATGTGAAAAAGGAAGAAAAAAGGATACAAAAAATAAAACAATGTAGTAAAGATGGAATGTCTGTTCAAGCCTTCTCTTTTCAGTTTGGCATCTAGTTACAGTATTTTGTTAGCTGCCCCTGATTCACAAGGCTGAGAGTGAGTCACTTTCATGCTAACTTTAAGTAAGCGGTAGAATAAGGGAGTAACGTTTAATAAATTATTTACCCCCTGTATATCAAGCTGACTGATTCAATTGGCAAAAATATTCTGGTTCATCTTTTCAGTCAACCACTTACAACATATGATTAACAGCTGACCAGCTACTAAAATAAAATAAAATCAGTCACCTCATGCCACTTGTGCTGCCCAGTCTATATATACAGTACTACCTTACTGGGCATACATGTAGTTTTTAATTTGAGAATGAATTCGAAAAAGAAAAAAAAAATGATAAAAACCCCACCCCACCCAGAAACCCAGGTATTCAGTTTAGTAGAAGAATATGCCTTCCTTTTTAATGTCCATTTTCAATCTCCACAGGAAAATATGTAAAATCAAACATGAGAAAAATGTTGGAATGTTAGGATAGGCCTACATTTGCGACTTCATGTGGGGACGAGTTGTCTCCTCTGTTCGGAGTTTCATTAGGTGCCGAGCTGTCTGAGTAGCCAGCTTCATTGAGACGCCGAATTGTCTGTATATGAAGGGCAATATGCTTTTAGTAGGTGCCGAGTTGTCCGACTTTACAAAAGCACTGGGAACTGTGAGGCCGTTTTGTCTTACAAGGGCGAGTTGTCCTTGCCTGCATGAGTGCGTTCCTTGAACGTTACTCTTTTTATCACTGAAAAGCAAATTCAGCCCCTCGTCGACCATTTCTGTTGACGTGAAAAGTTAGAAAATATCTTAACGCGTCAAAGCGAATAGCTTATGCCACTTTTTAGGATGAAATACACATTTTACAAGGACAAATAAGTCGCAGGAATTTGCCGAATCGATTTCTGCCATACAGTTCGTACACACATGATCGCTCCCCACGTGACTTTTGCCCAAGTCATGCCCAGAGTGAACAGGGATACCGTGTCTCCATGCAATCACAGACGATTTACGTACGCGCCATTGGGAGTCCGTACTCTAGTTCCTATATCCTGCTCTATGGTCTGGATGCATCGAGAAGAATGCATGTGTTTTCCCTACTGCGCAAAAGCAGTTTTTACTTGCACAAGTGCAAAATGACATAATTTTATAATATTAAAATGCTAAAAGAGAAAAAAATTAAATTGGGCCACAAGACATTCTTCTGTATTATAAAATAAGCTGAAATAAAATAAATATTTGTTTAAGGTGTTTTAGTGTAATATATTGATTTTAAAGATTTCTTTAGATATTGAAATTTTCCCTATCTCGACCTAGTCTAGTGAGATTTCAACATGTCTGCGCCCATATGTAAACGGACTCTGTTCGGTTTGTCTAAATATGTTCGCTTGTTCTCGTCTTTTCAGATAAAAAATGACCCGTATCCCCTTTCTTCCTTTGCTGCGTCATCAAGGAATGGGTTGGTAAGTATCAATCATTTGGTAAAATCTTGTTGGGTTGGCACTCTGCAATTGTTTACAACACGGTCAACACTAGCCCTTGAACAGGACCCAGCATCACGTTCCTGTGCTATACACTTCATTTCTGGGCCCTTGCCCGGTATACACAAAAACACAGCTCATTTGCCTACTCATGCGTGAGTAGGCATCCCTCACGTCCTCAAAAAGATACCTTTTCTCATCAAACTTTCCACAGATGATCTTTGTCATCACATTCACCTTCCACACAAGTCTGTTTACGTAATAAGACCTTTAAAAGGGAAATTTTGGCTGGATAATTCTGCGAGTAACGTTAAGCCTGTGCAGAGTAATTTTTTCAGTGGAAGAAGTCAGTGTTTGTCATGTGATCTCATATAAAACGGGGAAGCCAATGCAGTGACTGTACAACTTCATAAGGTACAGAGAGCTTACTATATGAAGTACAAGTATTGACTAGCTGTGCTTACTAATTGGTCTTCAATAGCTTGTCAAATGGAAGTCCTTCCCATCATGCAACACAGTAGCAGACGATCAAGATGTCGACATTTTTCCTGCCTTTTGCTATGAATTCGCTGGTATTAAACATTCCAGAAGATATAAGTGGTATTTAAGAATGCTCAAAATCATTATGTTAACTCCAATCTGTTCTATGAACCATACCATCGTAATTAGAGCTCAGTTTGTTGTTTTGGCTTAAAACGTCGTTACCTTTGTACATGTAGGCCAGTGACCGTAGTAAGGAGTGACCACAAGGAGCGGATTATACGGTCACGTTCAGTGACTAGTCAACACTGAACATGGGCTGCTGGACTCCAGTATACTGTAGCATGATGAAGGCTTAGAATTTTCAGACCATTGAAAAGTTGAGCCGAGTGGGCTAAGTAATTAGGATATATTCCCTAATAAGTGCCCCCTCTAATCAACCGCCCACCCCCATCAAAATTTTTAACAACTGCCTAGGCCGAGGCGTCCTGGCGCTACGTCCCCAAACCACAGATTAAGCCTAGCATTAACATTGCAGCAGTAGCCTAATTGTCAAAAGCAGTTAACATTTCCACATGTACATGTCTACACAGCAACTCAGCTTGTACTGTAGTTTAATCCACATAGAAGTTTCCAGCACACGTAACAAAATGCTAAGCACAATTCAAGATCTATATGTTCCGATACAGGCGTGTAGCCAGGATTGTGTCATGGGGGGGGGGAGAGGTTGGTGTCATGGGCCACAACATGAGGGAAAATTATATGGATAGAGGGAAAAAAACCGCTGTTTTAGGTGTTTTTTGCATTGCAAGGTTGGGTCATGGGGAGGTTCTGACCCCAAGCCCTGCCCGGGACTATGCCACTGTTCCGATAACAGTATTGCATTCGCACAGTGTGAATTCTGTACCCAGGCATGTAACTTTTATTTCCATCACTAGAGCTATGAGAGGTGCCCTGCAAGTTAACTTGCACCTGTATATCTTAGAAACGTTTAGGTTGAATAAAACACTAGGGTAAGTTCTAGCAGCAAGTTCTTTTTTTATTAAAATATACCCTCAAATAAAGGCCCCCTTTTCAAAAATGTAATGCCCTGAGGGTGTTTATTAGGGAATATACGGCATACGTTACACTTTATCTTTTGTATTAACAAGAATATTTGAGTCTCAGTAATGCATGGCTTGCCATACGTATTATTGCAATGTAAAAATCTGCTGGATGATTTTGGGTATAGCAATGGTCAAGTGGCTAGAGCATAAGACTTGCAGTCGGGAGGTTGGGAGTTCCAGTCCTGGTTGGGTCATACCTAAGACTTAAGGAACCCAACCTACTGCCATTGAACTTGATGCTAAGCATAAGAAATGGAGTAGGGAAAACAAGCACATTGATTTGGCCTTTGATGCCAAGCGTACATTCTCTTGCAGCCAAAGTGACTTTTATCTAGGGGTGCACCAGATTTGGAATTTTAAAATCTGGCCGGAACCGGATTTGCCGGATTTAGACCAAAATGCCGGCAGGAATTCTGGCGGGATTTGCCGGATTTAGTCAAATGAAAGAACAGGAACCTACTGGTGGGGTTATATACCTTAGGAGCCTCAGTGGACGCAGGTCATTTTGACCTCTGTATCTACATCAACCCACAGTAGCCACCATCAGCAAACTTAGCAGTGGTCAGGAGCTGTGTTATGTCTATTTTATTTGTGAGCACAGGGAATAATTTAGTACAGAAATTTTGCATAGCATTTTTGCGATACAAGTTCCATTTTGTGTAGCAATTTTCAAAATTTGCATAGCAATTTTCACTGTCATACTTTTCTTCTGTTATGCAGTACTCTGGTTCATGCCCAGATGCTATTCACCGCTATGATACGGTTTTCAGTTATATGCTGAAACTAAACCTAATTATTGACTTAATGTGACAGCACTGTTCCACAAAAAGTCCTATATATCTGCAATAATTCTTTATGGATCTGCAGAAACAAGGCACAAAATACTGACTTCAATTCCATATCGGAGTGAATCAGCTCCTTGCTTTGCTGTAGGCCTACAGTGTAAGGTCTTCCAGAAAGCGAGTCAAAAACATTCACTCAACAAGCTTGATGCACTGCATGCTAACAAACTGGAACAGGGCCAGAAGACAGTCAGTAACCTTATTGTTTTTCTTCCACCATGATAATAAGCAGTTTGCAAGCTTCTTAAATCCTGGGACTTTACCTAAATTTCGAGCTTGCAATCCGTTTCTAAGTGTGTTCTCAAACTTCTCATATGTATTACATACAAGGCCTACTATGGGTATTGCTACAGCCTCATTCAGGGTAGTCAGAACGATGACAATTTGAAAGATGTCCAATATATCAAATTTTCACAAAATAATTATGAGGCACCTGTAAAATACTCTTACTAAGCCCTTCATACTATTTTCGAAAGATCAACCCCTGTAATTTTGCCCTACGATGCTTTTTCTTCCGAGTTGTTTGTGCAAGACCTTGCACTATCCTAACGTGTTTGGATATGGAGATGTGTAGAGCCTAGGCTATCTCGCGTTTTATGTGGAAGAAGTTTGATCCCTATGGGAAGTCGCCGAGCTATCGTAACAGAGTGCCTTATACTTCATACACAGCTGCATATGTTGAAGTCGCACAAGCGACAATGTAACTAGCGGCCAATAGGTGCACGTAAAAGTTGCGTGAATAGGTAGAATTACCTTGCTGTTTTGACTGGCATACTCAAGTGTGTGGGTACTTTTCTTGCTGCTTTTTTGAATTGCAGTGTTTCATTACTTGATGTGTGTGTACTAAATATATATTGAACAGTTGTAGGCCTGCGTGCGCGTGCAGTTTTCCCGATTTCATTTCCATTCACCGAGGACCGGAGCTTTTGCTCGGAAATTGTGTCGCAAATTTTGCTACACATATTTTGATTTGTATCGCAAATCTGTCACTTTGCATCGCATTTTGCGATGCGATACCGGATAAATTATTCCCTGGAGCAGAGTTTTGGTATTCCCTTACAGAAACTGTTGAGTTCATGTCTAATTTGAGTTTTGTGATGTGGCATGTTTCATGAATGGTTGTATGGCACGCCAAAAGGCTCACCAAATATGATGATGTTCTAAAAATACACGTTCATGTACTAAAATTACACGTTCATGTACCGAAAATATGCGATGATGTACTAACTTCATATGATCATGATGTAAATTTACACCATCATGTACTAAAACCATAAGTTCATCATGTTAAATGTTACGTTGTACATGTAAAATCACACGTTGTACATCTTAAAACACACGTTGTACATGTAAAAACGTAAGATCATCATGTTATTATTGTCTCTTCCGCACGCCATACAGAATGAGCCTTTCGGCGTACCAGAAGCCCGCCAAAAGGCTCACCGAATTTGATGTAGTAAAAGTACACGTTCATGTACTAACTGCTTACGATCATGTACAGATATCACACGTTCATGTACTGTTTGCTTACGTTCGTGTACTGATTTCATACGATCATGTACTGATTTCTTACGATCATGTACTGACATTTAGTACATGATCGTATGAAATCAGTACATGAACGTATGAAATCAGTACATGAATGTATGAAATTTGTACATGATCGTAAGCAGTTAGTACATGAACGTGTACTTTTACTACATCAAATTCGGTGAGCCTTTTGGCGGACTTCTGGTACGCCGAAAGGCTCACTCTGTATGGCGTGCGGAAGAGACAATAATAACATGATGATCTTACGTTTTTACATGTACAACGTGTGTTTTAAGATGTACAACTTGTGATTTTACATGTACAACTTACACTTTAACATGATGAACTTATGGTTTTAGTACATGATGGTGTAAATTTACATCATGATCATATGAAGTTAGTACATCATCGTATATTTTTGGTACATGAACGTGTATTTTTAGAACATCATCATATTTGGTGAGCCTTTTAGCGTACCATATGTTTGGGCTAATTGACAAAATGTTGCTTCATGCCAACCCTGAATGAGATGCTCAAGGGTTCAGTTCAGTGAGGTATAAAATCAAGATGTATTTTGAACACTTAGCAGACACTTTTAAACCCCGACATGCAACATGTTGAAAATGATTTCATGCATGTCTGTACGTTTAAATTGAGGAACTAAAGTATGAAAACATTGGCAGTTAATATCCAAATTGAAAAGGAATTGATTACAATTTGAAAAGGAACCAATTACAATTCCTAAGGTGATTCAATGCATGTTTTAAATTTTGGTTTGTAAGATTTCAGTATAAGACCTATGCTATACTGTCCATGCAAAGTGGTGGAAACAGTGTAGGGGTCAGGTAGGAATCATCTCAGGAAGTTGTCCAAGTTGTCAAAGGACATAGGATGTAGGACTTTACTACTGTAAGTACAGTAATGGGAAAATTTCTAGATGTACTGTAGGCCTATTAGTCATTGGCATTATATTTCATCGGTTTTTTGGTTTCGATGATAAGAGAAACCAATGCAATCATGATGGCGTGTGTGTGTATGTATGTATGTATGTGTGTGTGCGCGTGTGTGTTTGTGACACTTTGCTTGTTAACACGATATCTCAAGATAGGAATGTGTGACAGTTTTCAAACTTGGTACATAGATGCGCCATATTGAGAGGAAGAACCCTAAAGTTTTTGGTGGAGGTCAAAGGTCACCTGGGGTCACCAGGGGTCAAAGTCTGAAAACCTTGTTAACACAATATCCCAAGATAGGAAGCTTTGATAGATTTCATATTTGGTATGTGGATGCGTTATTGTCAGTAGATGGTCCCTATTGTTTTGGAGGTAGTTCAAAGGTCATCTGGGGTCACCGGGGTCAACGTCTGAAAATCTTGTTAACACGATATCTCAAGGTAGAAAGTTGAACAGATTTCATATTTAGTATGTGGATGCGTTATGGTCAGGAGATGGTCCCTATCGTTTTTGGTGGAGGTCAAAGGTCACCTGGGGTCACCAGGGGTCAAAGTCTGAAAACTTGTTAACACGATATCTCAAGGTAGAAAGCTTGAACAAATTTCATGTTTTGTATGTGGATGCGTTATGGTCAGGAGATGGTCCCTATCATTTTGGGGGAGGCCAAAGGTCACCTGGGGTCACCAGGGGTCAAGGTCTGAAAACCTTGTTAACACGATATCTCAAGTTAGGAAACTTGGATAGATTTCATATTTGGTATGTGGATGTGTTATGGTCAGGAGATGGTCCCTATCGTTTTTGGTGGAGGTCAAAGGTCATTTGGGGTCACCAGGGGTCAAGGTCTGAAAACCTTGTTAACACGATATCTCAAGTTAGGAAACTTGGATAGATTTCATATTTGGTATGTGGATGTGTTATAGTCAGTAGATGGGCCCTATTGTTTTTGACGGAGGTCAAAGGTCATCTGGGGTCACCAGGTTTCAAAGTCTGAAAATCTCTTTAACACCATATCTCAAGGTAGAAAGCTTGAATAGATTTCATAATTAGTATGTGGATGTGTTATGGTCAGGAGGTGGTCCCTATTTTTTTGGTGGAGGTCAAAGGTCATCTGGGGTTACAGTGGTCAAAGTATGAAAACCTTTTTAATGCGATATCTCAAGATAAGAAAGTTGGATAGATGTCATATTTGGTATGTGGATGCGTTATAGTCAGAAGATGGCCCCTATTGTTTTTGTGCGTAGGTCAAAGGTCATCTGAGGTCACCAGGGGTCAACGTCTGAATTTCTTGTTGACACGATATCTCCAGGTAGAAAGCTTGAATAGATTTCATAGTTAGTATGTGGATGTGTTATGGTCAGGAGGTGGTCCCTATTGTTTTGGGTGGAGGTCAAAGGTTATCTGGGGTCACCAGGAGTCAAAGTCTGAAAACCTTGTTTATGTGATATCTCAGGTTTCCTAGCTTTGATAGATTTCATGTTTGTTATGTGGATGGGTTATGGTCAGGAAATGGTACATAATGTTTTTGATGGAGGTCAAAGGTCATCTAGGGTCACTGCTGGTCCAAGTCTGAAAATCCTGCTTATGCAATATCTCAAGATAGGAAACTTGGATAGATTTCATATTTGGGTATGTGGATGCATTGTGGTTAGAAGATGGTCCCCATAGTTTTTGGCAGAGATGAAAGGTCATCTGGGGTCTCCAGGGGTCAAAGCCTGGAAACCTTTTTAAACGTGATCTCTCAAGATAGCTGTTGTCCATTTGTCTGTCTGTTGTTTGTCATTCTAGCTATGTATGGCTTTTATGGATGTCAAAAGGTCATCTGGAATGACAAAATTTTTTTTTTAACATGCTAGTATAACATTTGAATGAGAAGATAATGGTGCATGGTGGCCTCTTTGAAAGGGAACATTTATGTATCATTGAAACCTCAATGCATTTTTGCATTCTGGTTTTTTTTATCTACTAATTATGAAACTGATTTTAATAGTCAAGGAATCATTGACACTATTTATACTGCCACCATCATTTGTACTATTTTAGTTGACAAGAAAGGATATTAACGTGATCAGAAGATTTGTTAGAAAAACAGCTCTAAGGCCCAAATACAAAAAATACTTGATTGTAGTCAACATGGCAAGACTGACTCTGGACACTAGTGGATATATTTATTTAAATTTGGTGTAAAACCCTTCTTGGTCAACCTGTAAGTCAATGCCGCCCCTCATTTACTTTCTATTTATGTAATTCTTTTGCCTGCAAGCACCCTCTGGCATACGTCATATGGCACCGGGATAGCGCCCTATTAACTAGAGGGCAATGTGATAGCTCTTCCTCTCTCAATGCAACTTGCCAGTTGAGTTTTTTAGTTCACATATTCCTTGGAACTCACACGCCTCATACACCTAGTAGCTATTGCTCCACGGTGTCAGGACAAGTCTGAGCTTTAAGACGGGCGAGAGGAGTGAGGAAGAGCTACCATGTCGCCTTCTCCTTCTAGAGAGCGCTATCCTTGTGCCAAAAGACTTATGCCAGAAAGTGCTTGCAGGCAAGGAGAATTACATATGTAAATAGGAGGTGAGTATTGGGGTTCATTGACTCTGAAACCAAGTAAGTTTTGCTGATTGCTTCTATCAAGTTCAATTGCATTTTGGCTGAGAAAATTTGATATCTGACATCTTTTCTGATGGTTTTTGAATATATATTGCCCAGAATCACTTTTAATCCAGTAACTGACTTCTGTACATCAACTTGAAAAGAACACCAGAGAAGATTTATCTGGATTTGATAAGCTGTGGGTTGATTTATTGACACTGCTTCACAAAATATTTTAAATCACTGGGACCTTTAATGAATAATTATACTTTACCAACATTAAATACTGAATGGGGGTGACCAAGTCCTTCATCATATTAGAAAGTTTGCCACAAATGATAACACTCTATAGCTAGATCTTTAAATAATATTGTTAGTAGCACATTTCCATCCTAGTCTTTAGCATTTCATGAAATTTTATTAAGTCCTGTAGTAAATTAAGTTGTGTTACAGATTACCTACAAATCCGGCAATTCAAGACAAAATCCAGCGGGATACTGGATTTGGAAAAATCCCCAAATCCGGCTGGAATTCTGGCCGGATTTGAAATCCAGTGCACCCCTACTTTTATCCCATGATCCTAATCAGTTTTCCGCTTAATAACTGTGCATGTGGCTAGGTTCTTTATATCATACACTGAAATGTCCATATCAGAAGAACCACCTCCGCCCAGTGAATATCCCACTTGACTGTTTATGTAAAGTATCTTTATATAGCATTCTGCAAAAGTCATCCAAAAAAAAAAAAACACCTTGACACAGAGCTCTGCTGTAAGCCATGGTACTGTAGCGTGGGTACTTTGGAAATAAAAAAAATAATAGAGAGACATATATAGACAAAAAAAAAGAACAGAGAAGAGCCTGGCTGAAAACAAACTTTATTGTATTGCTAAAGGAAACTCCTCTCAACTCATAGAAAACTTGTCACAATGATCTTGCCATTAGGTAACTTAAAATTATATGCAAATGAATTGACAACAGCCACTCCATAACATTCAAATGATAAAGACCATGATGTCAGTACTGAATATTCAAACATAAACTTTTTGCATTCCATTTACGTCTTACAGTTCTGTAGTAATAACTTCAGACAGATGAGGAAAAGCAAAAGAGGCTCATCTGGATGATGCCTTCATGCTTACCATACACATGTCACTCAGAATTTTGGGGTGATAGCCTGTGGCTTTGTTCAATTGGTCTAAAATTTAGCTGATGTTTAATGTCTTTTCACAAATGCAGTTTAGCTGATTTAAGTCATTTACACTAAAGGCTCTGGCTCTAACTTTTATAATACAGTAATTGTGTATAGTGTACACATATCACAATACTAAAATATTGGGGCAGTTTCTCGGCTTTACCTCTGCTTTCACCCTAGGGACTATTAAGGCCTTTCAAACACCCTCTTCAGGTTGAAAGGTCAAGTTGGGAAGTCATTTATAAGATTTTACATACCTATGACTGTTCTGAGGTCTGCTAGCTACTCTTGTGTGGTAATAAATCACTCCTGCTACATAATTTTTAAGAATTTTTTGTAGTACTGTCCTTACATCCAACATATTGCTTAACAAAACTTATTCCCTTTTTGCCTTTGAAAAACGCAGGGTAGAGACGTGATTGGCCCATTGCAGTTCTGCAGTGGAAGTCCCAAAAGATCACTTAAGTTAAAATTTGCAGGGACAGTTGTGAAATAATTTGTGAAAATAATAAACATCACCCTCCTAAGTTATCACCAAAGGTTATGAGGTGGACCTTTACCAAACAATTTTCATAAAATGTTTGATTCATCAAGCTTTGTCCTCTGACCAGAATTGTCACTATCCATGAGATGGATGGCAGTCAATATAAATGGATAAGTCCCTTTATTTCACTGTGTCAGAAATGGAATGCCTGCAATACTGTGTTCCCCATAAGCTTAAAAAAAAATTTCCCAGTCATAAGATACCATGTGCTGTGGTATGAATTATTCCAGTGCATGGTAATTATTATTTTGCATAATATTTAAGGGTAGGCTAAGAAGCAACAGTCGTAAGAAGGTTTACCAAAGTGTAGAAAGAAAGCAGGTGCCATGTGAATGTGAAAGTAGTAGTTCTGCAAAGTAGACATTAAACAACGATGTTTGAAATTCTGATGTGAAATATGTGACTGAACTTGCAGTAGTTTTTCAAATGAACACTTCCTGTTTATATTTTAATGGTAAAACTAAAATTACAATCTGACTGTTGTTAAATAGTTATGTTTTTTGTATTTGAGTTATGTTCCATTCATCAGTTATGTTACATTTTCATTGTATTGGGCTCACATTAAGTAGTAAGCAACAAAGTGAAATGTTTCCCTCTTTTTTTAATTTAATAGGCTGGTTACCAACAAAAGATTCAGCCATATTGCCTTCGAACAATTGTAACAACATGCCAACTTAGAGAAACATCTGCAGTGCCACCTGGCAACCCATCACAAGATTTATCTGAAGGAGAGCTACTGGAAGCTATTGAGTACCTTAAAAGTGAAGGTAAGTTTCATCATAGACCTTGGACAGCAGTTAAAGAAAAACATGTTTGTTCTAAAGAATATCAGTGCAGATGGTGTTCTTTGTGCCTCATTCTGAGCTGGATTTTTAGAATAACACATGAGGTACTCTGCTATCACTTGGTGAACACACCACAACTTTTGAGAAAAACATTTTCTTTTTCATTTCTGTTTATCAACCATTACGTGTACTAAATCTTTGGCTTATGTACAGATTTCGGAAACTGGAATGCATAGTTTGCAGACACTTTTAATAACGGGCCTGTTTTTTGTACAAGCAGTTTGGAAATGGGCATGTGGATGTTCATGTCTGTGTGTAGGTTTAGAGAACAGCTGGCTTGGTCATCAGGCATACATAAATTTGTAAAAGGTTTTTTTTTTTAGAGGATAGCAGTTTCATTGCTAATCAGTAAGTAATGAGTTGAGACTATCATCTTTCTCATTAAACAGTTTTTTTAAGTTTGTCATTTTTGGAGACTTGAAAGTATTTCCCATCATTCATTAAGGAATAATATTCATTATAATAGAAAGAAGGGACCTAGTAGAAAGTAATTAGTAAAATTTTTTGTTCAATAGTTTGGAATTTAAAGCTTGAACTTAATACTCCCAGTATTTGCTTCATCTGATCAGAATGTTTACCTCATTAATCTTTCTGCTGATAGGGATAGATTGGCCATGCAAGATCAAAATTTGTAAGCAAACTTTCCAAGTATTCACTTTGGGTATATTTCATTTCAGATTACAAAGAAAGATACCAGAGCAAGCCAGTGTGGGCGAACTATAGAAGGAACTTCAAAGGACAAGTGCCCCCGGCAGTGAGTTAGCTATGCAATAACTGAAAATTTTTAACTATTTTTCACTACTTAAATAGATCAGACCCCCTTACAGTGAGTCAGCTACTTATAAGACATACTTAGCAAATATCTGAAAATTGTTTAGCACTTAGGCTGGCCACTCCCTACACCAGAGATGCATTCAAAGAGGAAAAGGTAATCTTGCTGTATAGACTAAAGGGGGACACTGTGAAGCTGACTTCAACAATTAACCTTCCTCTCCTTGACAGTCTGGGAAAAGTTACTCATGGAAGTGCACTGCTTAGTATTGTAGCTTACTGGGCAAGCACCCCAGCAAAGTCTCCTCCACAAAGGAACTCATGGCATATTAAAATAGAACAAATAAATATTCATGCCAGCAGTTAGATTAAGAGAACATCTATCCAAATGAACAAGTGGTGGAATAAAGAATTTGTTGAAACCTGCTTTAGAGGGCCTTAGCTCCTTAACGTTTGGGATGAGGTAAGAAAATTTGGCATCTATGTCCATTTGTATGTCCTAGGATAAATTTTGCACCAAACAACAGGTATGTATTGCAATGTCTCCATCTGCAACTATCATTGCAAGAGTGAGAGGAATCTCTCTCTGTAAATTTTTCAAACTGATGCTGTAAACTACAATTTTTTTTAGCCAAAAATGCCACTCTGTAAGAAATACAAAGTGGCATTTTTGGCAAAATTTGGTATCCTGTATACCCAGAGTGTAGGAAATTCCCACTGAAACTCAAATCACAGTGAGGAATGTGTTTTATGGCATAATCTAGATGAAGAATGGGAGCTCATACAAATATATCCAAGTTTAATGAAATAGCACACTTACCAATATCCTCAATTTCCTGAGGAGTGTGTTATGTAGCATGCTTGGAAAATCTAAAATTCAAAGCCTGAGACTCCAACATAACACAGATTCCAAATAGTAGTATTAATCTTTAAAGAATTTTAAATTTGAAGTTGTTAGAATCTCAATTGGAAGAATTCTTGGAAATTAATATCATTTAAATTTTTTTTTTTTGTTCACATTTCATAACAGAAAACAAGAAAGCAGTGCATTGTAAGTATTTCTTTCAATCTTATGCTTTAAGTATTGCATTAAAACCTTGTAAATATTTAAATGTGTAAGCTCTTTTACCCTTTACAGATAGGCTTAAGTTTTTACAAAAATACGTGGTTATGTGTTGAGCAACTCATTTGCCTGCATTTTCTGGTTGTCTGAAAGAAAAAAATTAAGAGGTCCAAAAGGAATTCTTTAAGTCAAGTTGGTGCTGTTTGTTTTACTCATTTCCAAAATATATTTGTCTGTCTAATAACCACCCTGTTCCTTCTTTGTGTTCATCAAAAAATATTAGCTTCTTTTGTACAACTGCTCCAATTCTGCCATTTATCATTTTGAGTTCAGTTAGAGATCAAGAAGTGTCATGTGCATAAAATAGAAAAGATAAGATGCCAAACATACACTGTGTTTTCAGCCCACCCCTTCCCAGTAATGTTAATCTTTTCATTTAACTTTTTTGAGGGAATTCCATTAAAACAAATAGTTAATTATAGTAAAATTTAAGCTAATCTATTCCACCATGCTGAAATGCAATGGAAATGATGAGCTGGTATAATAGCCATAACAGCAGGGAAAATAATTTGTAGGTTCCTAATTTTGTAGTTAAAAGAGGCCAATGGAATACAAAGTGAGAAAGGGCTGTTTGAATATTCAGTAATATATGTCACTTTGGAGTTGTTCACACATATTATCATTTGAATGTTATGCTCTTGTTAAATCATTTGCATAAAATTTAAGTTATGAAATGACAAGTTTATTGTGATATGTTTTGATGAGTTGAAATGAGTGTTCATTTGGTTGTAATACAGTTGAGTTTGTTTTTAGCCAGTATCCTCTCTGTTCCTTTTTCTTCCATGTTTGTCTGTATCTTCTTATACTGCCCAAGTTTCCAAAATATCCATGCTACAGAGTTTGAGTTTTTGTATGCTTCTGTGGTACATATTTTCGACAAGGAGCATTTTGATAATTATTGCAAACAGCTCACTTTAATGGAAACATTTTGTTTTTTCTTTAGCGAGGTAGTGGTGACAATAAGAAGGTTGCCTCTAATGCTTGTCCTATCTGTCGTGATGAAAACTTGAAAATTGATTACAGGGTAAGAGTACTCTCTACTTGATTTGGTACTGTATGTGACATACTTATTTAGAGAGATGGTCTTTTAGCCATGGGGTGCTAATTGCTGCTCATCAAAAAGTAGCTGTATTAAATTTTTGCTCTTCCAAATTTGACAATTTTATAAGAAAAAATTGTATCACACTAAGCCTAGAAGTAGCCTTATGAAACCTTGCCAGAACACTACATAAGTTATGTAAACCAGTTTATATGTCAACATTCATAATCACTACAAAATCAAAACAAACTGTACATGGCCTGAGTGCAATCATGTACTGTTTATGTATATTTTAATTTACAATTAGCAGGCTTTGACAAATTTTTTTTCGTATTTGTTTGGCGGGCTAGCTGTTTTCTCAGTCTACTTGCCCTCATAAATATCTACTTGTCCAATTCAAATCTGTTGAATACTTATAATTTTTAAAATCTAAAAATACAACTGCGCAACTCAAAAATTTAAGGCTGGTGGGTACTTGCCCGGCAGGCTGCAACATTGAGTGGTCGATCGGTAGTTGCCCGAGTGATTTTTTACTTGTCCCGGGCTGTCGGCCAGGGGATTTGTCGAAGGCTGCAATTAGTCAATGATAATGAACTGACCTCCAGAGATGTATTTGATCACAAAGTGCTTTTGGCCCTCATATTCGTGTGTATGTACACAACACTAAAAAATTTTAAAATCACTGCTTAAAAACTCAGATTTTAAAACTCAGAAAACTCATTTTGTTGTGTGTTTTTTGCTATTGTTTGTTCTTTCAGTATGTGTTATGATAGATGATGCACAAACAGTTGTTTCTTTGAATTATGCCAGCTGCTGATGAAGTTGATCATAGCTTCCTGTTGTTTTATTTGTAGGACAAATAAATGATTGCATTACTTTTAATTGTGCACATCACAACACAAAATCCTTTGGTCAAACAAAACAAATCGTGTGAAAGACTTTTCTATACTATGGAATGGCAGTGGCAGGGATTCCACTAGAAACTCAAAAAGGGAGGTGGGGGTCGGGAGGTTTTTTATTGCTGTCACACACCTGGTCCAAATTGATGCTGCCCTTGGCCAAATTTGCAAGTGGGTCCAAGGGGCAAATCCTACTTCAAGGCCCATATAAAGTGCAGCCAGAAGGTTTAAAAGGCTATTTATTCATGTAAGTTCAAACATTGCTGCAACAGTGTTCTTTCCTTAAATAAGAAACCAAGATGCTGATTTTTGATTTGCTTTTATGAATAGGAAAGGGGGCGGGGGGAGATTTTGTCCTCCTCTTGGAAAGTGGGGGGGGGGGAAGAAAATCCCCTCCCCTTGATGGAAACACTGAGTGGTAAACATAATACTCTCTTAAAGTTTACCTAAAACTGGTAATATTTTTGTCTTTTTGTTACAGAATGTTGAGCTTTTAGAACAATTTGTTTGTTCCCAAACATGGGAGATATATTCTTACAGTGTCACTGGTAAGTAGCATCAAATCAAACATTAAGCATGCTGTTCCATCACAGATATGACTGAGAGGTATTTAAACTACACTTAACATCAGTGAAGTTGTGGCAAGTCTTTTCATGTGGCAGGGGGGGGGGGAGGGGGGGGTAGTGGGACATGCTATGCAATTGATGAGCAGAAGTAGAACCATTCACAAATTCTTCCAAAACTTGCCAAGAACTGTTATCAATGCCAAGCCCATTGAAGCATTTGCCAATAGCTCTAAAAGGTGGACAGTTGAAAGCAGTTTGGCATAGATTCAAGTGAATTTAGGTGATTTAACCCTTCATTCACTACATGAGTAAGTTGATCTCCTTAAGACTGAACAACTTCCATACTTTCCATGAGTTATTGCTACAAAATATGAAATTACCTAAAAAAATTATTATGTAAATGTACTGTTTGTAAAGTTAAAACAAATGCTAGTTGCCTTATGATCTTGGGGGTTGAAAATGTAGTATAATAAATTTGACTGCTTATATGTCAAGAAATAAATTTGACTGCTTATATGTTATATGTCAAGAATATAAATCACAATGCTTTATTATGCTTAAAGTGTACCTCAAGTCTAGAATTTTAACAATATTTATTTTAGAGGTTCCAAAATGGAGCTTATTCATCCAACTCCCATTTTCATAGCTGATTCCATTGTTGAGATATTAAATGTTGAAATTTATTTACTTAAAACAGATTAGTCCATTGTGTAATAATTTGTCACTTGCGTGTTTTACAACTCACATAACCTTCTTTGTTTCCCTTTAAGATTAAAAGTGTTTTTGTGACCTTGAACACATCCTGTGTGCTTGCTTAGCATATTGCTTAGAGAGGGCTTAATTAATTACATCACCCCATAAGAGTAAGCTTGCCATCACACCTTGGTACAAGGTGCAGTTACTTTCAGAAAAACAAAAAAAATACAAAGATTGAAATTTGAGTCATACAACAATGACATCATAAAGTATTGTCCACTGTGTTGTTTTAAGTTGAGTGAATAAACTTCAACATTTTATATCATAGCCCAAGAATGTCTTATCTAGATGGGAGTTGGACTGTTAAAATTCATTTTTCATGTTTGTTACTTAGAATGGATTTTTTTTACTTGAGGTACACTTTAAATCCATTATAATTCCAAAGTGTTTCAGCTTTGTGGGCTGTAAAATATACCAAATAAAGTCAATTATTCTAGTTTTTTTTTCAGTTTTTTTTTGCAAAAACAACCAATATTCTGAGGTAAAACTTCAAGCAATGCATTTTGATTTAGACATTTTTTTTTTCTTTCTGTTGTTGTTGCTACAGGTGTCTGTCAAAAGCAGCATAAACAGTTAGTGAAAGCTATTGAAAAAGCCAGATCATATGGTATGTATCAAACAGAGGTATGATGTACAATTCTAGTCTCAGAAACGGTCCCTTTCTTGTAGACTGTATCATCATTCAAGTGTTTTCTTTGTCATTTCTTGCATGCCTATAAAATTGTTGATTTTTAGCTCAGACCAGCTGAAAGAGCTGTTTGAGCTCTTGTGATCTGCCACCGTCATTCTGTCTATCCGTCTATTTATCATGTCTGTTCACAATGCCTTTAATGTTCTCAGGGGCTCATTTAGTGACAAATTGTAATGAAACTTGGACACATTGGTCATTGGACATAGGGCTACATGTTGTGTTCAAAAAGTTGAGGTCAAAGGTCATCTAGGGGTCATTAGTGGCTGTTTTGTGAATATTTTTTGAAGTGTCACTTCTCCTGCAAATAGTGCTCAATGTCCTTGACAGTTGACCCTAATATTCCTTATGTAGTGGTTGTTGAATCTTGTATGTAGACTTGTTTATCTGAGGTCATTCAAGTTCATTTGAGGCCATAGGTGTAAATATTTTGAAATGCTATTTTCTCCTAGATGCATTGCAAATTTGTCCTCAAAATTGTCAAGGTTGGAGGCTGGCATGTGCTGATTACAAATTTTTGTCTGTTTTTGGATAAATAATGCTTTTGACACCTTTCTGACCAATTTTGTGCCACCCCTCTATTTCTACCAGTCTCACACAGTGTTTCTCATTGAACAGAACTCCTTTTAAAACTGTCTGGGTGCAAGATTGTCAATCATGTGAAGTTGGTTAGGTTAGTGTAAACAGATCTTGCTTGATGAGAACAGTAGTTTTATTGTGAGTGCATGCAAGGGGCTTTGTAGACATGCTCAACTTAGGAGGATGAATTACAGTACTTATAGACCAAAATCTGTCCTGCTTTTTCGTGTTACTTCGTGACGCACTTCGGAGGGTCTGATTGAAAAAAATACGAATCGATGGAAAAAGATGAAATAATAACCCGTGCAATTACCACAAGCGATCCGTTTGGCCTAGGGATCAAGAAAAAATAAGTAAAAATATCCCTTTAAATTCAAAATCTGGCGAAGGTGAATTAGACACACAACTTCCACGTTTTAAGTAAACTTTTCCTCGAACAGCACTAAAACTACAGCTGCAGCCTCTAATCATGTTCAAAAGGCACTCTAATTATCTGAAATGCGCTGTAATATTAAATTAATGAAAAATTTAATAAATTTAAATGTTATTTTGGGTACGTAGGATTAAAATTGGTAAAAAGATGTGGAAAGAAAAAGGACACTTTTTCGCGAACGAGGAACTGTTTATGTCCCTGCTACGTCGGTTTCGCGCGTAACGTTAACTGCGAATGAGTAACTCGAGCTGGATACCGATCCAAATTGTTAAATCTGCGTCACTCCGATCTCTGAAAAAAGAATAATACCCTTCAACCCATCTAGTATTATTTTTGTATCGAGGAACGTCGAAATCTGGAAGATTAACAATACGAATACGGGCGAGAATGTCACCAAGCTTTATTTTGTGCAATAGGTTCTAATAGGCACTGGCATCTGGGGGTGTGTTGGTTCTCAAGTTATATGGAATAGTTGTAGCTTTAATTCGGCTTAGCAGTAACTTACATGCTATCTAAAAATCCTAAACCGCTACAAGCTTACTTAAAATTTGTTGATCAGCTGTTATTAGTGACTGGGAACGGTTTCCCTTCCGAAAAATATCGGAATTCGTGTAATTAATTTTCTGGTCGCAATATGAGCCTCTGAGCTCAGTAGTACTAGTGCCAAACTGAAAACGGTACACTGACCGCATTTTGTAAAAGCCATCAGCCCTTTCCCGATGAAATGCTTGTTGTGACACTCAAAGTAGCCATGCATTAAAATTTTGATCTTTCTGGCACAAAATCTCATCAGAAATTCCTGCCCCTGGAGACTGGGTGTCGTGACATGGCCGATAGCTTTAGACAGGGGCAGGTTTTTCAATAGAAAATCGCAATTCAGACCTGGCATCTTTGCTACTAGGCGTAGACCTTTCAGGTGGGGGTAGGGGGGCTGCACTCCTCCCAGAGCAGGGGAAGTGCTTATTTCAGGGCACTGACATTTACATATATTTATGGGCAAGGAGTAGCATGCAGCTAGTCAGTTCGACCTGCAGCGTACCGTGTTGACATACGGCCGGGCAAAATAGGACTTCAACTTATATTCAGTTCACGGCAAACAGGATCCACCTCTTCCCGTAGCCTACGCCTTTGTAGATTTTTTGAAATGACGGTACCCGATATGTTTTTTTTAAATATATCAACTTGAAAATTTTTTACCTTCTATTTCCGCATTTTTAATCTTAGTTTCAGTCGGTTGAGCATAACTTTACTAAAGCTGGACCGACTTCCTTGGTTCAAGATCATTTGGTGTCTAATTATGACTGAATTCGATTCCGTCAAAAGTCAGATACAAATTCAATCCTTGAAACTCGTTTGAACTTGGTGCGGGTGCGGCAAAGATATACGGAAGGTCACTGCAAGCGCTACTTTGGATTCGATGTCCCGCATGCGGTGTGTATGAGAACATTTGACTACGGTAGGCCAAAGCTTCCCTGCCTGGAACGGTCTTTCTCGAGAGACTATCTTCAATTGGCGCGGAGCGCATACAAAAATATGAAAAATCGCGACCCCTCAGACCCGCAGACCCCGATGACATTTCAAAAGTTTCCCAAATTTTGTTGTCCTTTTAGACAAAATATTTCAAAATCAAGAACTTTAATTGTACAAAAATTGGAATTTTATGAAAGACAGGTCACAAAAAAAGCAACATAGCTGCCGGTGTCTCTTAATGATGTGGTGTCACAATGGTAATTTAAATATCCGATTTTGTTCAAGTTATGTCCAGAGCTCAGAAAAGTTTAGTGAGAACTAGCGCACTTTATGTTGCATAATGCGGCGAGCAAAGCACGCCGGAAATTTCGTTGTTTTTTGAGATTTGGAAAATTAAAAAAGGGGTTTCTGACTCACGGGAAGTGGGGGAGCGGAAGCATGCTTCCGCCCCTCATTTTTCACTGGGGGGGGCTTTCTCCCCCAGCCCCCGCTTCCTACTCCTATGCTTAAAAAAGTTTTTTTTTTTCTTTTTACTTTTTGAAAGGTATGCCTACCATTTCAAACCAATTGTGCTCAAAGGGTTCCAAATGAAATGTTTACCTATAAAATACATGCAAAATCAAGCGTTATGAATAAGTGCATGGCAGGTTCGAACCACTGGTTGTTGTGATTATATCTCTAGGAATCTTGGGCCCCTCTCCATCTGACAGAAGATAATGTATTGATACAGTACAGCTCTCACCCCGGTCGGTATTTTCACATTTTGTAAACTTTACCCCACGATCGGTTCCCTTTTTTCCTGGCAGACAGAGATGCTGGCGATCAGTTCTACTACATGATGCTAAGTTTCTCGCAGGAAATTTGAGATTGGTTCTTTGATGATAGATCATAGTTTGAACTTATACTTGGAGTGAACGGCCAAGGCTTCATGGAGTTTCGACGCTGGTTCAAAATCATGCAGGCATGCTCACTAGAAGAGATTATACTTTACAGCTTGAGGTATAGTCAAAGTTTTTTGGCAGCCCAGCTGAAAATTGGAACCCTTTTGGGTTAAACCCTTTGAACCCAAAGGGTTTCAAGTCATACCTTTTGTAAATACCCTATGCATCTGGGCATTCCCTTTGGTAGATGATGGAAATTGGTCAAAACTCAAAGGGAATTATAAAATTACCCTTTTTATAAACCAAACCCTTTTGAAAACCCGTTACCATTTGGAAACTGTTGAAACCTTTTGGTTAATTTGGACAAAAGATCTCAATGGGAATTAAGTTCTGCTTGGCCGTAAGGATCGAGTGTCCATTGAGGCCTTTCCTCTAAAGTCGGTTAGATGGACGGAGTTTTACATAACGGCCCATATGGCCAGCTTCTAACCAATTGGTTTATGTCTAGCCGCCACATATCGAAAAGTTTTGATCATATACCCCCCAAATGCGTTACAGTGTGCGGGCGCATTTTGCATTTTTAGGTTTTTCGCTTCATGTAGTGTTCGGGGTTGTGTCTTAAGGTCTGGCTGAACTGGATTGGTGATCTTCATACTATTGCAAACTCTAGTGAATGCTTTTTTGACTGGACACCCCCCTTACTTTTGTCGTAAATCATTAATTTATGGGATTTAATGTCTATGGGCTAAAAAACGTTTTTCATCCCAATTTTACATAATTTAGAGGATTAACACTTCTTTCCACAAATATATTGACAGAGCTAAGCGCGTTTCTGGGAGCTGCATGTCACAGGTAACAGGAGGAGAAGAATTGTTTTTATTTGGATCTATATTTTTTGTCGTTAAATGCTTGTAGTAAAGGCATAAAATGGCCCATTAATTTGGGGAAATTCCCCAATGATGACGTCACAAAATTTTGAAATCGTCAAAAATCAAGTATTTTGAATGAAAATCGGCATTTCATGAGTTCCTCTCACCTTGACATATCATTCCAAAGCATAACCGATTTAGCTTACCTTAATTAGAACATTTAAAAAATTTTGATGTAGAATGAGCAAATGATCGTTTTTGTATAAAACTTTTCCATATGCGGACTAGCTTTTCCAGTTGTGACTAACTGGCTTGTTTTTCCTACTCAATTGCTTTACGCTGTGTTTTTTACAGTCTTCAGTATGACCAGGACAATACTCGAACTCCTGACCTCCCAACTGCAAGTCCAGGCGCGGATTCGCACATTCAAAAAAAGGGGGACTGACCTAAGAGAAAACAGGGGTGAGAGGGAACTGCACTGCTAATTTTCCATATGTTTTATTGTTGATGTGGCGAAAAAGAGAGGGCTGGGGCATAAGCCCCCACCCATGTACTTGCGCCTGAAGTCGGATGCTTTAACCACTTGACCATATGCCGTACGTTATTTACTCTCTCATAACTCTGCTGCAAACCAGACTTGATTGAACAATATCATGTGAATCATCTATTGGTATCCTTACTGAACGCATCTACTCCCAGGCTCTGTTTCTTGTTTTTCATGTCATGTGTGTTTATTTCCTTCCTCTTTTCTATTCTTAATTCTTATTCTTGTTTTGTCCTATAGGCCTATTTCATTTTCCTTCTTCGCTATCCTTTCTCGTTCCAGTTCCTGATTGATTCAACCTTTACCTAGATGAGGGGAAAGTTGTCATACCCCCCCCCCGGTCAATTAATTGACATAAAAGTTTATCCCTATTGCCCGGCGCATATATTTTGTACGTGTCAGAAAATTCGTGGAACTAGTATCTACAATGAACGTTGGCCACAAAAAGCCAACAATTCACCCTCAAATTTCTCTTCGTAGGCCAACTCGTTCGCTTGTGGTAATTGATATGATGTTCAAAAGGTTAAAATTGACCTTTGTGGGTAATTTTTATGCCGACCCTCAGATGTGCGTCACGAAAGTTAAAAACGAAAGCACTTTTTCGTGTACGGCCCGCTGCCTATTACTAAGTGAGCATAGAGTCACCTGTAATACACTGTTTCTAAACTAGACTTGCTTGAGATAAGGATGAAGTATTACAGTCCAAAATGTGAACAGAATCAGTAGATCAAGTGACTTGAATCTTCAGTGTTTGTGTAGTACGAGGCATACAGTGTGTGGCAAATGACAAGTTGACTTGTAAACAATGTTGCCCTTTTGACATTTGTGCATCTTGTTCATATAGCATGTTGATCTGCTCCACTTGCTGAAATATGGATGCATCTCTTTATCAAGTTATTAAAAGCTGTGACTCAATAAAATCATGAGCCACTGCTTTCATTCAAATGTTAACATAGCCTTAAAGAGTAGTAGGTTACTATGACTGTTTCTTTAATCCGGTGTGTCTTTGCTTTCTCTGGCAATGTTTTGCGACTTGCAAAAGGTCTACAGACGAATCAGATCAGCTCTTGTGTTTAGTGACTGTAGGCAGCCATAAGTGGGGTCCATCAGCCTTAAATTGTCTTCATTTGTTGTCTACATGAATTTCAAATACTCATATTCAGTGAAATTGAAGGAATCAATATACAATTTAGTGTACATCCATCCATGGTACAGGTAAGCAAGGAAATTGAAAGATATAAAGGTAATAGACCCCAGTTATTGCGAACTAAAATCAGACCATCACTTGCTTTCCGGGTTCATCTATTATTGGAAAGGGTAAGGGTCATCTATGACAGGTTTTGTACATTTCATGTTTAATATTTTGTCTATGCATACAAACACATTTAACTTAGGAAGAAACAGTATTTAACAAGTATAACATACTACAAAGTGGATGATGAGAATGCCTAACAGTGAGTGGGTTGAAATTTATTGTTTTTGTTTCTTTGTTTTGTTTTTTATTTATTTATTTTTTGGTTTTGTTTGTTTCTTTTTCAGGTTTGATGCCTTTTGAAGTCCAGAAGATACACTACAACTATGAAGATTACTTTAAAGATACTAATGGAAGAATGGAATCCCAAGCCAGCTGATACAACGGATATCTGGACCCTGAAAATGAGATGACACACATCCTTTTAAACTGTGTGTAGATGAGTTAGACAAGGTTTGCAAGGAACGGAAAGTGTATCTGAAGTGTTTTCAGTTGAAGCAGAGACGATTACTTACCTGATGATGAAATCTTGCAATGGTTTATGTGTCAGACATTGTATTAAAACATTGCTTCCTGAATCTTTCGTCAAGTGACCAACATGCTTAACATACTTCAAAGGTGTGATTGAATCAGTTTCTACTAGGCAAACCAGTGTAAGAGGTGTTACCTCAACAGCAAGCAGTCACAGTAACTTGCGCTATAAACCAATCTTAAGGCCACACAATAAGGTTGGGGAAGACTGGTCTATTGGAAGTAGCTCACTTTGTGGGGGATTTGCAACACTGTTGGAATGAACTTAAGGCTTGTCAGCCCCCGGCTCCTTCTCTATCAAGCCTGGTGGATTGGTTCTTCATCATGAGTTGAACTCAGTTCTTGGTATTGTAACCTGCTATGTTAAAGGGAAATATTGGGTTTGTCTTGCAAGAAAAATTCATCCTTTTAAAGCTAATATTTATTGACACAGATTGATAGATTATCAAAAATAAGGCATTGTGGTAGCCTTCTTTTCAAGAAATAAGTTTCCCACAGATAGAAATTCAGTTGTTTATTGCTCAAGAATGATTTGTTCACCCAAACTTTCAACATTTCAAATGATGGCCCCATGACTCTTCTTGTGCATAGTTTTTTGAAGAGATGTAGTTATTGCTGGAGTTTATGATTAAGACTGAATTGCTGGATAAAGTCTGAGCAAGTCCTTTTTCAAGCTAGTTTTATAGACATGGTGACTTTGGTTAATAGAGTTGATTGGAAGTGTTTGTAATTAAACATTTTGTGATTTCACTACATGATCAGGGCAATAATACCTCCGTGATTTAAATCAAAGTTAAGCCAATTTAATATAAGGATTTAGTCCATACAGATAAATGCCTCAGCTATGTAAATCATCCAGTCAGTGTACATCAGCAAGTCCACAGGTCACTTACAGAAATCATGGAAACCTCCCTATATTTTGTTTTGTTTATTAAAATATGATGAAATACCTGTCGCTATGAATATTAAGAACTATGATTGGAAGTGGAGACTCCTTCTTTCCTGTCTACATGGGGTGCCAAAAACTTCATCATACATAAAATGTATCATGGTATGGAGTAGTCTTGGTCAAGACATTCATATACATAATTTCTCACCAAAAGGCTTTACCTTGACTATTTTGCAGGGAGATTTGCTTCAGTAATGACCTAATACAGAGCTGAGAATTTCTGAAGGTAATAGAGGGCATACTCAAAAACAATAGTAAATGTTGAACAGTATTATTAACTAGTATTAGGGTCTTGACCAAGGCTAGGTATGGATGGGCTTTCCAACAAAGTTAAACAACATTCACTACAGTTCCAATTTTTAGCTCCCTGTCTCATATGTCCAACAAATATTTAAAACATTTGAAACATGTCCTTGAAGCATGGGTAAATATCTGGCTGCATAAGGAAGGCCAGTTTCTCTGCAACCCACATTTTTTTTTGAGGTAATTTCAAAAAGTTTCACATCTGTTTCATGGTACTGTTGTCAAGTAATATTTCTCCCTATCACTCCCATTTCACACAAATATCCTAACCTTTACTGCCTACGAGGCTTCCTCATTCTGTCAGATTCCATCTGACAAATTAAACATGAAAAGGGTGACAATGTGCAAGAATGAGACACTTTAAGTTGTTCCAAGTGATATATTCACTTCCTGAGACAGAGGTAACAAAGGCATATTTACAAAACAGCTATTTTGAAGTTTTAATCATCTTTTGTTAGTTTGTTCTTAAAGGGCCAACACTCTCCTCCAAACAGCACTTCTTGTAGGGGGGTACAGAAACTCTCCATTGGTCCAGCTTTTTGATTGAATGTCAATTCAGACAACGCAGATTACCAAAGCTTATATTACACAGCATGAACTGTACTGAGAGTGTTTTGTTTATACAAACAAGGCTTTTCTATTCCCACCCTGAAGCAATAAATTAAGATTAGGACTTGATAAGAATGAATTTCAAACAATTGTGGGAGGGGCTTAAGTAAGAAGGTTAGGAGAATTGTTACTGTTTGGGGTGAGAGAACTGGGCCTTAAAACTGAAAAAAGTTTTATGAAAATATTCTGCATCTTCTATCAGCAAAATTGTCTACTAGTGTATTGAACCATAAAAATGACTTTTAATTTTAGCCTCCCCCTTCCCAAAAAAGAATACAAACAGGATATTTTCCCATAGCAGGGGAACCTCCAACTATTCCCAAATTGAATTTATACTCCCCCAAAGGAACACAAGGTTCTATTAGTATTATGCCTACAGCCAAGGGGAGGGGGTGGAATTGTAGAAAATATTTTATCCCTTTAAAAAGCAAATATTAACATTACTTTAATGTATTTTATAGTATGTGTTGCTCCCCCTCACAAAAATATTAATACTTTTCCTCTGTGTCTTATCTGGCCACAGGCATTCTTTCAATACTTTGTAGGACCATGATGGCCAATGGAGTGAAGGCAGATTAGCAGAGGTTATCATATGTTCAACAATCCCTACCTTTTCCCTACTTTTTCTGCTGATTTAAGTGCAGCAGCAGCAGTCTTTCTCACATGAGCAAAGTTTGGGACTGTTCAGTTAAAAAGAATTGTGATTGGAATAATAGGACAAGGAACTGAGGGGTCAAGTATTTAGAAATAAATTGATTCATTAGGGTGGAGAGTGTCCTTCAGGGGACGTTACAGCTTCTTCGGGAAGCAGTAAAAGTTTTGGTTTCGCCGAACAACCCTTTGCCAGAGGGTCAGGAGGACTTCAGAAAAATTAGGGTGGAGAGCGAAGGTGATTAAAGGGTTAACCCGAGGGATGAAGTATTTCCTTGCACTTCACTCACAACAATCCTATGGTACAGTTTAAGTTGGAACAGTGACTGCCCTATATTCTAACACCACTATTTTTTGACACCCATAAATTCAGTTGTTGGAACAGGCATCAAAACATAGGACCATCAGTATAAAAGGATGTTAGAACAAAGTGGTGTTGGATTGGATTGTAGTTAGAGTTTTACGGCCCATTTTTCAACCTATCTGTTCAAGTCGAGCTAGCCACAGCCCCTTTTCCAGTAGTGGCTCAGTGGCTTGTTTTCCCTACTCCATTGCTTAATGGCAGAAGGTTCCATTTTCAGAGTCTTTGGTATGTCTCAATCTGGAAATTGAACTTGTGCTGGATTGTAATCGACTTGGCCCAATATAGGCGGTGTTGGAAAAGAGGAGTGTCAAAACATGAACATTTTGAAACATTGGGTTGTAGGAACACATTCTTTTGCAGCCTGTGAGGTAACCTTCAAAACCTTCATGAAACAAGAGTCAAATTTGCTTATAGTTTGCTAAAACTGTCTCTCAGTGAAATGGATTACAATTCAAGAGATGGATGAGCTGCTATAATACACCAATTTTTACAGTAAAGGAAGATGCAGACATAACTTTCAAGAGTAAACAATATAGAGAATAAAAGACACAAAAATGCCAAGTCCTATTGTTTAAACATTTTTATATTTTTTTCTCACATAATCAGATTCTGCAAAAATGTCAATGATTATCAAGTGCTTGTGATAATACATCATGAGGCAAAATCATTATTTTCCCAAATCATGAATAATGCATTTGTTTGAATACCATAGGTTCATGGGCGACTGCAGGTAGGGGCAAGGAAGCTCCCCCTCCCCGGGGAAAAGCACAATCTGGAAGAGAGAAACAAAACTGAAAATAGCATCAATTTGTTTTAAGACATCACTGGAAGATTTCCAGAATGCCACAGATTTAAAAACAGAAAATGATCAGATGCTACTCATCATAAAAGGCCTAGGAATGGCTATTTTCAAACATTCAGAAAGGATTTTGGCCAAATTCTCTTGGTGCTTTGTGGTAAACTATGACAAGGCTACACTTTGATAGATTGCCTACAAGTTTCTTCCAACTTACAAATTCCTGGCAAAGTAAAAAGCCCCAATATGTAGTAATGAAGCTTTTTTCTGGTACACAAAAAGTCCTCTTAATTCTGAACAATCAAAAGATTTTGCCACCTCAAGTTTTTCTGGCGATGCCCATGCATAGGTATCTTGCATTTTGACAACAACTAATTGGTTTGAAAGTGTCAGTTAGTTTATCTGAGATAAACAAAATAAGCAAGGATTACACATCAAACTTGTGCTTAGGTATCAATTTGTACTTTTTTTTTTTACTTCAGATAGTTTCCTCACAGAAAGGAAATGAATTTTGATGTACTCCTCACATGTAAATGTATGGAGGGATCCTCTTTACAATAACTAATTCTGTAACCATTCTGTGACAGCAAACATGTACGTTTCAAACACTAACAAAGACATCAGGTTTTTGGTGATCTCCAGACAAAACTTTCAAACCATTAATTACTGACAACTTATCAGTTATTCTTGCCAAATTTTCATTTAAGAATGCCCTCATTAGAAGATATCATTAACTACAGTGAACATTGTGTACACTGAACAGGCACTTAAAAGTATATGTAGGTGATAGTGCCCAAGGTTATTAATGAGAACTGTTTGCATAAGGTCTAATTAGCATGCCCTGCATTAATACGTTGTCCTCTTTCACACAAAAACAATCTTCATACATATGTTTCAATTCATGTAAATATTGGTTAATGCCTGATAACTGTTGTTAGAAAATTCAGAAACTGTTTTATGAATTGGCTGCTACAGATCAACTCCTCTGCAGTAATAGAGAACAAATTTACAAATGAATAAATTATCAAAGGCCTCTTTATCTAACTTCAAACATGAAGGAATTAATTACATGGAGTTTTAAAGCTCAGTTTCTATCTAACCAATTGGTTTAAGTCAGGTTGGCCACTGCCCTTTTTTCAGTTGTAGCTCACTGGCATGTTTTCCTTACTCCATTGCTTATGCTGAGCACCAAGCACAATGGCAGTAGATACCATTTTTTTAAAGCCTTCAAACATAAAGGAAAGATTAACATGAAAATGTAAAAATTATGTTGTCTTACATTTGGACTAACCAAGCATCAATTCAGTTAAAATAGCACATGATAGAGGGCACTAACTATACAGGTTAAGTCATAGAAATTACATGTTTTATTTCATTATGGGCATTGATTAAACAGTTGCATTGCAGTCAAAACTCAGTTATTTTTACTTTTTACATTTTTTGAAGAAACAGTTGTTTTTGTCAAAACTCATGATCCACTTTACATTTTCTTACAATTATTTATAGATCTTTCTTACACTTCAAGGTGTCTGTTATTATTTTATCAAAATAAATATATTTCATCAGTAATCACCACACTCCTAAATTAAGTCCATACAAATCATCTTTGGTCCATTGTTTTTTGTTTTCCAGGGACTGGATTCATCCAGACTTCTTACTAACAAAAACTTTTGTCTTACTGATGCAACCAACATCAGCTGGTCAGCACATATTATCACAGAAAACAGTGTGCATCATTTCAATGACTAGAGACAATCTGATTGGTTTAAAATTTGTCAGCACACAACTAAAACAATTAGCTCTTGTGCATTCATTGTTCTACAAAGCATTCTTTACTAACGGCATAAGTTGTTATTGTGAATACAACTTAAGTTCTTATGCTGTTCTGTTCATTAGCATTTTGAATTAAGAAACCTAAGCAAATGTTTGTGAATCCAGCCCCCAGTTGCTTAACCCTTTACCGTTGTTTGGGTCCTTTTGGACCCATGCGGAGAGCTCAGCTATCACCCATCTTTACTGTTTCACGCAGAGCTCAAAACTGCGAGTAGCTACCCGAAAATTCGGCCACAACAACGAGAGAGACAATAGTTTAAGGTCACGGGGTCAATGGCCTACGGAAGCCGATGCGGGGCAGGCTACGTCCCCTTTTCCGCCCACTCCTGAGGCGGGCAAATATGCCCTGATCAGGCACAACGGTAAAAGGTTAAGGTAATCCATATTTATCATATATTAAGAAGTATGATAGAATAGTTCAGCCTATAGAACTTGAGTAATACTTGTAACACACTAAGTCACCTCTTAACAATATCCATTGTGCAATATGAGTTTTGCATAGGAAACTTAAGTAATACCTTCAGGTAATCTAAATAAATACTTGCAGTGGAATATTTATAGATTAGTACAGTATCTATCTCTGTAACAAAAATTATCTTTCTTGGGATGAGGTGTTCAACATGCCTCCCTTCTTTTACGATGTGCAAATACACAAGAAGCACACTAATACTCAAATCTGCCTCTAAAGAACTTATTTAAGTAGCATACTTAAGAGGAAGGTCGCTACCTGAACAAAACTCTGTGTAACAAATACTAAAATGGGAGCTTTCAAATGGCTGGTCATTTTGTAACATGACAAATAATTTCCACCTCCCACCCCTCCCTTCTTTCATGTGCAAGCTGCAGCACAAAACAGCACTTTTGAGGTTCTGTGTGGTTCTGAAGCATTCATAAACTCATTTGAAAATAAGCTTTTGGAATAGTTGAGAAATGAATACTGTTCATAGTTGAAATTTCAAGTACAAAAGCTCCCCCTTTAAGTTGTAAAACTTATTCAGGTTGTATTGTAACACTAATGGAATGTTGTTTCTGTTAAACATTATCTGTACACAACTTAAATTACAATGATATTGATAAGAGGCCTTTAACCTTCAGTTTTAGATCAACTTCTACATAGAATACACACTTAAAAAATACAAAAATTTACAAGATTTATAAAATATTCACATTCTCATAAAAATTGCTTTCAAAAGTCAGCACACACAGAATATAGAAGGCCACATTATATACCAACACTTTTTACACAACATTAAAAAAAGTGAATGTAAAATATACATTGTAAATGTTGAATGATATTTTGGACAAATTTATTGCCACCAGTTATCTACATTAAATGGCAATGTCATTAATAATCAAGGATGGTTGCTAAAAGCATCCTTCACAAATAAGAATTGGTTTGATCGAGTTTTAGGCATCAGATTCTAAACTTTTGGTTTAAACCAGAGGCGCCTCAGACCAACAGGACAGCTATGAAAAATTTTCCTGTCCCAGTAAATACATACATGTTAGGAGACATTTTTTTTTAGTCACAAAATTTAAAAAAAAAACAAAACAAAACAATCATTGTGACATGAATTTGTGGAGATCTTAACAGTACAATTAACTCAAAAAGGAGGTTAACAACCAAGAACTGATTTATGTCTGAATGTGTAAAATATTTAACAATGCAATATTCTAGCCTCTTCTGTAAGCACCTTTTTACTGCAATAACATATTATGTGGACAATAAGTTAGATCTTTTTAAACAACTTGCATTTAAATTTACAAGTATTCATCATCTTAAGAGAATAATCTTAATTTTGAAAAAACCTAAAAATATGGCAAACAAAAAACAAGACAGTCTTTGCATTTTCATAACTGTAAAGTAGAGGGATGGCAACATATGTCTTGCTGCTGTGTGTAAACAAATCTACAACATGATTGCTGTATGGACTACTATACAGCCAGCACACCAGCAAGAACAATACACACTCCCACCCTTCTGAAATACTAAATTTCTTTTCCCAGTTTTTAAGGACTGAAATGGAATAATTTGGTAGAGAGAGAAGAGGATTTCATACAAAGTGACTTTTGTTTACACATACTTACTCAACTTTGATGCATGGTTCCAACATGATCACAACTACCAAAAGTGTAACAATTTAATAGTTCAAGACCACATGGGAATTTTCCTGAACCAAACAACAAAAATTTAAGTACCTCAAGCCGAAGGTACTATTCTAGAATTTTAACAGGGTCATTTTTCCCCTTCAGTGTAGAAACCCTGAATACAACAAGAGTTATTGACATGGAAGTGATTGTTAGGACTAGTTTTAACTCTGAATCATTACACAAATGCAATTTTTCATTCTATTATGGTCAACTATAGCTGGTCTCCACATTTACCTTTTAAAATTAAACCTCTCTTTGGCTTTTTTATTTGGTTTTTAAGATCTTGGCCCTTCTATGCCACTTAAGATTCTTAACTGCTTATGTACAGTATTGAGACCATTTACATATCTCCAAATACTATTCTTCTGTGAACATTTTATTTCATTTCACTATTAGGGTCCAAAATATAATAAAAGTTTTAAAATACAGATATCAATGCACAAAACTACCCTCCAAATAAAATTTATGATCCTGATGACACTATTAAACTTTTTATGAAGAATCAAACTGTTGTATCTGAACATGATCCACTTTAATGACTAAAATAAAAATTCCAATTAATACTATCAAAGCTACTGTTATCTTACAGAGCAATAACTTGCCTTTATAAGGCATTGCCATCTCCTAGTTGTTTCTTATTGATTTAAACTGAGGTATGCTGATCTCATTTCTCCCTATAAAACCTCTTTCTAACTGATCAGTCACATATCACTATTGCAATGAATATTTTATCAACTATGCCTTCTTGACTACACCTTCATAAGAATGTTCCAATGCATGTTTCAATGATTTTTTTTTAACAAGATGTCACTTTGATTGAGAGTCAGCAACCTTCTGACAATTGACACACATCGGCCCTCGTGACACACATCGGCCCTCGTGACACACATGAAAGAGACCAAGCATAACCTTTCATGAGTTTGCCCCGTTGTGGAAGGGGGCACTAGCTGACCAAAAGCATACCACATTAGGCAAATTGTGACCATTGAGCAAATGTTACACACCAAAGACTAACTTAACGTAGTGCTACACCACACATCAGTCCCATCCAGGTTTTGACAGCACCAACTTAACATATGGAATCATTTTGACATAAGGCAGAGAAGCAACATGACCATAATACACACTTCATGGCAGGGTAACCACTTCACCACAATACACACTTCATGGCAGGGTAACCACTTCACCATAATACACACTTCATGGCAGGGTAACCACATCACCATAATACACACTTAACGTGCACTCCTTCACCCTTATTGCACAAGTTAACATAGATCTGTTCCCTTACAAATGGTGCCACCAAAGCTTGATGCTTTCAGACTGATGACATGAGGATGGTCTCCCAGGGATCCATACATCTATTCATGCTTCACCATGTGGTACAGCATGACCTTCCATTCCTGTCTTCCTTCGCAGCTGTTTCCTCCCTTGTTATCATCCCGTTTTGGGTATGACAACCTGTGGTTAACCGCTATTTTATGGTTTTACCAAATGGTACCTAAGATACCATGTAACACCACCAGCTCACACCAAACGTTCATCTGTGTCCACCTCAAAAGCTGCCATGGGTAAGGAATTGTCATACTTTTCCTCCTCCGCTGGGTTGTACTTCCCTTCCATCCTCCTGGCCTGACGTAGGCACCACCAGCTGTAGACTGATATCACCAGGATGATGATAAGAAACACCAGGGCGGGAATCAACACCCTGTGGGGCTGCGCAGTTTTTACTGGTAGTCGGTCACAGAAGTCACCTGTAAAAAAGACTGACATGTCTTGATATTTTGCATGACAATTATAGATACTTCCGTACCAATGCTTAAAAGTGGCCAAAGAAAAAATGCAATGCCTTGAGTAGAAACTTATCTGTTAAAACACTACCATGCAAGTTTTCTATAAAAACTGAGGAGAGTAAAATTAGAATATCCTTGCTAAAAAAAACAAAGGAATAAATAGATAAAATAAAATCCAGTAAAAAATAAAGCTTTGAAGAGCATCACCTATAGGGCCTTTCCAGAATTTTATAGTTTCAAATTCAATAAACTTGAAGGTATATTTACATGAGAAAAGAAGCAATTCATAAATACCTGTGTATCCTGATAAACAATCACACTGGTATGTTCCTGGTAGGTTCACACATGTACTCTCATCAGAACATTTGTCTAATTTGCTTTCACATTCATCAACATCAGTGTCACAGTCTTGTCCCGTATATCCAGTCCCATTACAACTGCATATATAGCCATTAACTATATCTTTGCATGTACCTCCATTCAAACAAGGGGAACTGCTGCACTCATCAAGTTCAGTTTCACAAAGAGCGCCCTCATACCCACTGGCGCAGATGCAGTCAAACCATGGCCTGTTGTTTGTGCAGCTCGCTCCATTCCTACAGGGCTGAGAAAGACACTCATTGATGTCCTCTGTACAGAAATTGCCGGTAAAACCAGTTCCTGAACAGTTGCAGGAATATGTTCCAATTTCATTCACACACTTCCCTGAGTTAGAACATTGATCTTGATTGGTCAAGCATTCATTAATATCCATGGTGCAATTGATGCCCTCAAAACCAGTGTTTTCACAGTTACATGTATATGTGATCTCCTTGATGTTACATGTAGGTAGACTTCTACAAGCTTCTTTTTCACAAGTTTCATTTTTCTGGCAGTTGTTGGGCATGGGTGGAACTGAATTGGGGCACTGACATGCCCCATCATACGCGCAAGAACCTCTGTTCCTACATGGATCGTACGCACACATATTGATAATTGATTCACAAAGGACACCACCATATCCAACAGGACACTCACAACGAAATCCATTATCAATATCAACACAAGTCGCATCATTCTGACAAAGGCCTAAGTCACATGTACGAGTATCTCGTTCGCAATCTTTTCCTTCAAAGAATTCAGGGCAATTGCAACTATAGGCATTTACATTGTCCACACAGGATCCCCCGTTGAGGCATGGGGAGCTGGCACATTCATTTATATTGATACCACAATGTGTTCCGTCATAACCAGCAAGGCATCTACAGGTGTAACCAGCAAAGAAATCTTGACCTGGGGTCAAACTCTCAATGCATGCTGCTCCATTTAAGCACGGGTTTGACGCACACTCTGCGATATCTGAACCACATAATTTCCCTTCATATCCATCAACACACTGACATGTAAAATTAGCTTCTGGATTCTGAAGATCATGAAAGCATGTGGCACCATTCAAGCAAGGATTGACTTCACAGAGATTTATAGGTTCTTCGCAAGTTTGTCCCTCATAGAACCTGTTACACTCACACGAAAATGTATTTTGGTTGCGAATGCATGTAGCCCTGTTTTGACATGGCACTGAGAGGCATGCGTCTAGGTACTGACAGAAATCACCGTATGTACCAGTGAGGCATTCACAGGAATATGTGGTCTCGTTTCTTATACATATACCTCCATTTTTACAGGAATGGTTGAAACAAGGGTTGTAAATTTCACAGTTGGTTCCTTCATAAAAATCAGGACATGAGCATGTGTACTCAGTATTTTCATAATTTTGGTTGCAAGTTCCACCATTTTGGCATGGTTGTTGTGTGCAGAGTCTATTATCAGTACTGCAGTTTTTTCCTTCATAGCCAGGTTGGCAAGTACATGTGTAATCTAATGGAAACACAGGCTGACATGATAGACTGCTGTTTCTCTCACACGGCAAAGTTTCACAAACATTGATCTCAAAATCACAGAAATATCCTGTTAGCCCCACAGGACATTCACATGTGTAGTTTAAGTGGCCATCAATGCAGGTGGCTCCATTTTCACACATGTTCCCTAAAAAGCAAAAGAGAGAAAAAACAAGAGAAGGAAAAATTGAAAATCAAAGCATTTAGATCAGTACTGTATGACACCATGGAAAATTTAGACATACCACTGCAAGGTTCTACCTGTAATCACACTAGTATATTATTAATTTTCTCAAATTACATGTCCTTTCTTTTTCAGTCCTCTGACCCCCCCCCCCTTCCCATGAAGAACCACAATATTTTTTATCTTCCTCATGTAAGTCTCAATATCTTCCAACTCTAACCTAACCTAATCTTTTTAACCCTAACCTAACATTGAGACATGATGTCAGGCATAGCATACATGTCTCCAGACATGAATTTGACACCTTACGGACCAAAATGAGAGGATTTAGTACACCAACGTTCATCATCCTTGGTAGTTGCAGAATCACTTATGGCAGCTACACACACAGCACACAACTACACATTTATTCCTGAAACTCTAAAGAAATCTTGTCACTTCCTGTTTCTTTGGGGTAATGGGCAGGAGGTGGAAATAAAGGAAATGTTTGCATGGTACAGGAAAATTACACTTCCACCATTAACAGGGAGCCCAGTGTTTCACACAATTTTCCTTCACAGAAGTCTTGATATGTCAAATGTATTTCCTGTTATTCCTATCACAGAAACAACAATACCTCTCAGTTGCTTAATTAATGTCCCAGTTTTACAACGTTTCCATTTCTAACACTGCCCAATTCCTTAAAATTCACTGAAAACAAATTTATATTTATCACTACTTGTCTTACCAATGCAATCATCTATGCTGCTACTGCAGTCTATTCCCTCCCATCCAGAGACACAAGGACACAAATAGCTGTTCCAGATATCCACACACTCTGCATTCACAGGACATGGATTGGAGCTGCAAACATCCTCCGAGTTGCACCCTTCAGCAACATTGATACTGCTTACTGTCACCCCAGGGAGTTGGGCTGCCATGGAAAGATACTGGACGGCTTGATTGTTGAAAGTCACATTTCGTAAACAGCCAAAGAAGAAGGTATCCTCATCACCACCTGGAATGGGAAAAATATACCTAGCATTATAAGCAGAGGTGAACAGAAGAGGAGAAACTTAGTAGTAAATTAGAAGCCACGCCCTCCAAAACTGGAAATGTTTAAAGCCCTGTCTACATGATCATACATTTGCTCATGAACATGATATACAAATGTTCAACAGTTAGTAGGAGCAGAAACTCTTGACTAAATATTTGAACAGGTTCATACATGTTGGACATAGTTCAAATTTGTTGGTGAATCAGTCAGCATGACCAAATGTTTGTCCATTAACATTTTCATACAAATGAATGATGGTGTTTTTGACTAAATGCATGATTGTGTAGATGGGGGCTTAATAGGTACCTGCATTTTCTAACTGGTTTGCAAATTGCAAAACTTTCGAAATCAATGTTAATCAATCCAACTCTGATGGATCGATATTACGTCATCAACACATGCATGTTGTGAGCAAAGTTACTATAGACTGATTTCAAGTGACATCACAATTTGTAAGCCACGCCCACTGTGGCACAAAAAAAAAAAACAGTGTTTTAGTGCAACAGTCACACTTGGGTTGTCACCTGCTTCTCAGCTAGCTACATAAGCTATTGTTCTAGACTAATTGTGCCCGTCCAAACGGGGTAAGGATTGTGACTCAGTGACAGCACTCTACAGATAAATATGTTAGGTTAGGTCAGATGGAATTTTGCCGCCCAGTTTTCAGCCAACTGGTTCAGGTCAAACGGACCACAGACTTTTTCCATTGACATAATTCACTTTGTGTATTTGTTACTTCATATACAGCATGAGTCTTGTCATGAAAGTACCAACTGCTTGATCATGTGTTTGCATGCATTGTATACTATGGTATAAAAGGATAAACTTTTAGGAGCAGTTGATGGAGGTGAAATCATTTAGTTGCATTTATGAAATTTTTGTTCCATGTGCACCAAATTTGATGGTACTGTACAACACTGATTTGAAAGGCAGTGTTTGCACCTAACTGTCATCACTAAAGAATGCAAGCAATCAACGAAGTGAAACATTGGTTACTTAAGTCTGAACAAGTTTCTTCCAACCTTCTCACATCATCGTTTGAAGTAATAAAAAAAATCTTCTTTAGAATAAAAGTATAAATTGAATACTTTCCTATCAAGGCCTTTTGCCACCATGAAAGAAATAGGGATGGTAAACAGAGATGAGGGGAGGATGAGCTAATAATACCTAAATGCTTTGTTCTCAGAGTATATGGGAAGGAGAGCCTTTCCCACACCCTCAATATTTCATGGATGGTCACTCTACTTTCATAGTAGTGACTTTATACCACAAGAATCTCAGTAAGTAAAAGATCAGTGTTCAACTTACAGGGGTATGCACACATTCACTTTGACAAAATTCCATGAATTTACCATGACTTTCAAGAACCTTGACTTAAATTTCTAGGACCTTTAAAAACAGTAAATCCCACATTTCCATTTTTCGCCACACAATAGCATACCTTAACACTGAGAGAATGGAAAAATAAGTCCACTTCTTCCTTAAACTTTTCCAGGAACCCCTGAACAATTGCTCATTTTTTCAAAACTTTCCAGGCTTGGAAATTTTAATTGTCCCTGGCTTTCCAGGATCTATGTGAACCCTAACATGATGAATTCAAACATAGAGGATGAAAATGACTTTGAGACATTCTTGATAAAGATGTGACACAAAAGCAAAGCTACTCCCATACTACTAATTACCACCTACTCCACCAATTATTTTCAAATCAAACCCCTCCCCCTCCTCCAGTATTGCATACTACCCCTCACCCATCATTTCCTCACTCACCATTTCCCCTTACGTGTCTAAATATTCCAAACTTACCAGGACTGTTGGTCCCTCCTATGAACACTTCTGCAGTAGGACTTCTATCCGTGGTATGTAGTGGAAAGTTACCTTCCAGGACATATATCATGTTATCAGCTTTAATGGTGATGTAACTTGCATGACGGTCCCAGGACACCGAATGCCATTTGGCATCTGTAACATTCACTGGCAAAACTTCTGATAATTGGTCTATGAATTCAAAAGAAATGGAAAAGTTTACACTAATTACACTATCACACCTGAATAAAACTACCATTAATGTTAGGCATATTAAAGTGAACAAACCCTCCATATTCTAACAAAGATATCATATTTGGAAGGCTTCACTACAAATGACTTTCTTCAAAATATTCATGTAGTTTATTTCCAATGACATAAAGTAATCCTACCTTTCCTAATCTTCTTACCCAGGAAGCATACTTTTCTTTCCTTCGCCCTTCTTTTAAGCTCCCCAACACCATCTGCCCAAAAGAGCAGGCCCCTCTGCAGTTTTGGATACAAAATTTATCACCATAATATGTATATTAATTCATGTCCTCTCTAACTATTCATGATGTTGTTTTTATTGAGTGAGAAAGCTTTGACAGTAGAAAGTTAGGCTTTACAGTTCACTTTCTAATCAACTGGTTTGAATCAGGGGAGACATGTCCTTTCTTTCCAGTTGTGAGTCCATGGTTTGTTTGCCATACTGCATTGCTTATGCTGTGCACCAAGTAAAATGGCAGTAGATTCCATTTTTAAAGTCTGCAGATGACCCAGCCAAGAGTTGAACTCCATACCTCCCAGCTGCAAGTAGGATGCTCTGACCACTTGACCACACAGTCTGTTAGACTGACACCTGACCATCTGACCACTAATATGCTGCATAACCCCCTGTGCAATGGGCACTAAGAAGTGGTAGGTATATTCTACTGCATGATCTAAAAGGGAACAGATGTTGCATTGATTTGAATATTCAATAAATTTCAATCAATCTACCACCACATACTTCTATAAAAATACAAAAAAATTATTTTAAGGTCACTTATATGCAGGTGTATAAACAAGGAATATGCTTCACAGTCTGATATGTAGGAAACACTCTTTCCTGAATCCTAATCCAATTTCATCTCAATCCCTTACTCATCACAATATTACTTCCTTCCATGTTCTTAACATTCCAAGTACATGTCCCATACTCACCTATGCCACCAAATGATGTCTCAAATCTCAGTTGATTGGCCTCTAGTTTCAGGGTCATTAGGTCAACCTGGCTTGAGGAAAGGCTGTACAGCCTGACCATCATAATGACTCCATCTTGATCACGAGTCCTAAAGTTGATACCAAACTGGCTCCCAAAGCTAAACAGGAGACTGTCCAGGATGATCCTTGCATAGCTATCTTCGCCAGAGAATGTGGCAGCACTTGCTGTATGCAAATAAGACAGACACTGACATTATTCACAGACTCTTAGATGTCATTGAAATATTTGTTTTGTAATAGTATTGTATTGAGCAGTCAATACAAATGAAACTAGTACTGAAAATTGCTATTATCTATGGATACTCTCAATAACAGTATTTGAGAAAACAGTATACTGTACACTAAACCATTGGCTATACTGGGGACTACTACAAAATATTGGGTTATTTTCAAAAGGAACTTGTATTGAAACATACTTAAATAAATTAACATTTTAATAAGAATAACATGAGAAATATCTGTTAGGTAGTATTCATTTTAGCAAAAAATTGTAATACTGGTAAAGGATGAAAAAAGGAAATATTGACTGGAACCCATGAAAACCATTAACATGTCAATGCCCACTCAATTAAACATGTACAGTCAGGAAAACACAGCTTTGTCCTATCATAGGATTGCAGTACAAAAATGTATGAAAAATACCTTAGCAAATTAGAAATCCACATCATTCAATTTTTCTTTGTTTCTACCTGAATTTTCTATCTGTAATAGAAAACTGTTCCAAATGTACTTGCCACAACAACCTTCACTTTCATTTTCTGACAAATTTAGTGTAAATATTCCAAAGTTATCCCACATTATCATTTTCCGATTAAAATTCATGATATACATACCATTTGCACAAGTTGGGCCAAAATAATCCAAGGAGCACTGACATTTAAAGCCATCCCACGATGACATGCAGACACCATTGTTAATACAAGGGGATGAAAGGCAAAAATCCTCTCTAAGACAACCGGGTGAGGCATGGGTGGGGTCACCACGCTGTCCTGTTGGTGTTGCACTTTGCAGACCAATCAAACGTCTGTTTACATACAAGTCCCTAATGCACCCAGTGAAGCTGGCAGAGGAGATGATAAAACAGAATGCAGATTCTAAAAGATTTGCAAGAAGATTCTCTTGCTCTATTAAGGCTTAAGGCAAGTACACAGTAGTGTTCGCATTGTGTGAAATCAGACTTTTAACAAGTCTGAGCTGAAATAAACTACATAAGTCATAATAATTCTATCTAGACATTCCTGCTGCACAATGTAGACAATTTCTCCCCTTCAAAATATTTTGAGAGGATTTTGGTTCAAAGGGGAGATCTGGATAAGAATTAACATAACAAAAGTCATTGCTTCCTAAACAGGTGGTACAAAAATTCTCATAAATGGAATTTCAACTAAGATGGGATTTAACAACAAAACAACAAGAATTTTTTTTGTGTAGTGTCAGTTGGGTAAAAAAGTTAAGTTGAAATACGGCTCAAGTCTAAGTTTTAGTTTCAAATACAGTTCAAGTCGGTTTCAAGTCCACCCCTTAAGTCAACTCTTATGACAGGCAGGGAATATCATGGGTATATTCTACAATCCCCAACCGGCAGGGGTTTTAAGCTTGAGGGATTGCTATAAAAGCATATGGGATTAATGTTATCATGCAGCTTTAACACAAGCAATGTTGCCAGCAAACTTACATAGTTATCGGAAAAGAAATCCTTAAACAAACATTATTTCCTCAAAATGCTCAAAACTATACAAAAAAAAAAATACCCCCCAATTTTTCGCACAGTTTCCTTCTCTCTTTATCATGCTCTGAATTTGAAACAAAACTAGTAAATTACCTGTTTTGGTCGGTGATAACGGCACCAAGAGGGACATAGACTGGTCCTGGGTGGAGTTTTCCAAAGAGAAGGGGCATTTGTAGGGTGACTGATGGTGGGGAGACAATAGTGTCTTGAAACTCTTCTCTTGATGCCAAGTTGGTCACTGAAATTTAGGAGATAAAAATTACCTGTTTCTAAGTTTGCATATCTACAAAGGATATGTGATTAACAATTGAATGGAAACATAATTTTGGATTTGCAGGATACCAGGTTCAGAGAGTCTTACAGGCTCCATTACTGGCTCAGAATCTGTGTATCCTTATGAAGGTTCAATGGGCCTTACTAAGAGTAAACAGGTATCAATAAGTATCAAAGGGCCATATTCAAGCCAAATGGGCCTAATAGACAGATAAAGTCAAGTGGCCTTGGGCAGGGCCCTATGGGTCTCACAAATCCTCAAGTGGCCTTATGAAGGGCTCTATGGGTCTCACAAATTCTCAAGTAGCATTGTGAAGGGCTCTATGGGTCTCACAAATCCTGAAGTAGCCTTGTGCAGGGCCCTATGGGTCACAAAAATCATCAAGTGGCCTTATGCAGGGCTTTACACAAATCCTCAAGTGGTCTTGTGCAAGGCTCTATGAGTCTCACTAAGGCTCAGTTGGTCTCATCAGGATTAGAGAAAAGTTGCTATGTCTTAGGTCCTTTTATAAAGTTTCTACAGTTTTACAGAGGGTACATAAATTTGACAAGTGGCAGTAGATTTTTTTACCTTGTATCACAACTTGTGAGCTACGGACATTGACTCGTACACTTATCCAATCACCAGTGGCCAAATTTTGACCAATCACAGCACTCTTGACGGCACCCAGTTCCAACAGGTTGACGATGACAGAATCGTTGTTTAACAAACCAATGGAAAAACCTGAAGCCTGTGTGTAAAATTTAGAGAAAGGGCATTACACGTTTGATATGATAAGCAAATCCAGTATCATATTAGTTTGAACCTAAAAGTGGAAAACTGAACTAATTGAAAAGACAAAGATAAGTATTGTTACAAAATGTTAAAGAGCCAGTCATGGAATGGGATAGACTACTAGAGTATTTTGGGAACTGCTCTTTCCCTATGTCTGTGATATCCAATCAGGGGAAAATATCTTTCCCATTTCTTCTACAATAGTAGAACACAGATGTAGACAAAAATGTAACTATGTGCAAACCCTTCATTAAATCTTCAACTTGGAAAACATTATTTTAATGTCCAAATGATCAAGGTGCTATGTGCATAGACCAGAATACTTTTCTTGTACATCTGCAAAGGCACCCACCCCTTCTCCCAGGAGTAGTATCTTGTCATGTTCATCAGAGGAAATTTTTTGTAAGTCAGTGCTCATCTTCTTTCCTTTTTTTACCTTTTCTAAATTTGCAAAAGTTATCAAACCACCTGATCAGCCAACATCAGTCAACACCCTACTGCTGCTATGTGTGATACTCTGCACAAACAGCAGAGTAGGGATAACAATCCAGTGCCTCAGAGTAGGGATAACAATCGAGTGACTCAGAGTATGGATAACAATCCAGTGCCTCCGAGTAGGGACAACAATCCAGTGCCTTAAAGTAGGGATAACAATCCAGTGCCTAAGAGTAGGGATAACAATCCAGTGCCTTAGAGTAAGGATAACAATGCAGTGGCTCTGAGTAAGGATAACAACCCAGTGCCTCACAGTAGGGATTACTATCCAGTTCCTCACAACTAGAGAAAGGTTGTGGGTGCCGCTAGGCTAAACAAGAAGGTTCTTAGTTGAGGCAATAAATTAACCCTAACTTACCTTAAAGCCACAGTCACACTATAGCCAATCCCAATTGGATTCCAATCAGATTTTTATGAGTTTTTATCAAAATATTCTCCATCTCTGCTTGGTAGAATCCCAGAATTTGCCAAACTGGGCAGTTATATTTTTGTATCACAGGATTACTATAATTAAATTGACACTAATTATTATATGACATCACATCAACAGCAGCTTTTATCAGGCTATGTGTGTCTAATAAAAGTTTTCTGTCCAAGTGATGTCATGAAGAAATTAGTTAACATTTCCTTTTCATGGAAGTTTGATGCAAATTACATATTTACACTGGTTAGCAGATTTTTGGCTCTTTCTGACCCAAATATGGAGATTTTAATAAAAACTGCAAAAATCAAATAAGAATCTCATCCAGATTTGTTGTAGTATGACTGCAGCTTAACCCTCAATCAACACTGTTCTGCTTCTCTTTGTTAATTATGCTCACCATGTAGAGAACAAGTCCAGGCTCGGCAGAGGAGGGTGAGAAAGCAAAATTGATTTCTTGAATTGGTTCTAAAGTTTCATCTTGAGCAAAATGAAGGAAAGAATCGACTGCAAAGTGGGCCATGGTCTGTATCTCGCACAGGTACCCTGTGAAGCCTGGTAGACACTCACAGACAAAGCTGGTCCAATGATCAACACAGGTTGCCCCATGCAGGCAGGGGCTTGACAGACAAGGTGGGGCATTGATACAGCCAGGAGCGATCCCAGCATCAGGATCATCAGGAGGGGTTAAGCTGATCAATTCACCATTGATTGTGAAATCCTAGATATGGAAAATGGAGAACAATTTTAAAGAACAAAATTTGAACAGCCAACTGACAGAGTACATACATTAAAACAGATGAAATTTTCTAAACGATGTATGTGTTAGAAATATTCTACAAATGAAGTGGGAATAACCAGATGAAATTATCTAAATGATGTATGTGTGAGAAATATTCTACTAATGAAGTGGGAATAACTATCTGTTATAAGTTTCTCCCTACAAGCTCTCACCCATCTCACTGCTTTTCACATGCCTACAGTTTGATTTTCCTTCTGCAAAAATAAACAGTTCCAGCCATTAGATTACTTACTTTGTTAAATGAGATTTCACTACACATCAACACAAATGTGTTATATAGTCTCACCCAACTCCATAAAAAGTTCAAAGTTAAAATTTATTTTCAATTATGGTTCAAGTGCAAGTTTTGATGCCCTTTAGTCGCCTCTTGCGTCAGGCAGGAAATACCATGGGCATGTTCTACAACCACCAGCCCACAGGGGGCATTTCGGCCATAAGAAGAATATCAATTAATACAAGGGCTTAGAGTTGTCATCAATAAAAGTAACACATAACAAGTTTTACCAACTCCAACCAAACAAACACTTAAAAATTTGAAAATTTGTAATAATGGTTCATACCTGAAAGCAACCAACAAAGTTTTCATGGACTTCTAACTTTGATAAGATGTACGGAGTACGCTCAGGACCGATTCCTCCCACATACAAAGGCTGGTTTAGCTCTAATATTCCAGGGTCCCGAGTGGTAACAAGGGTAGCCTGACAAGGGACCATTTGGCAGCTACCACCATCAACCACAACTGTGATATCATCTGTTTGGAGATTAACTGCCACAAGGTGTTCCCGGCCATCATTTAATCCTGGACTTATTCTTGCGTTCAAAGTTTCCGTGCCAGTGTTGACTGAAATGACTAAAATGCCCTCACTGAGATACAGTGAGAGGTGCTCCAATCGGCCATCACTTTCCACCTTGCAGGAGATACAAGAAAGACTTTTACTTGACAAATCAAGAGCTATGATCATTATCTTAAAGGGCCATTCCTCTCGGCCCAAACTGCAGTTCTTGTGGGGGGGTACCGAAACTCTCAATTGACAGCTAATTCAAACAATGCAGAATACCACAGCTTATGTTACACTGCATGAACTGTACTGAAAGTGTTTTGGTTATGCACATTAAGCTTTTCTATACTCACCCTGAAGATATAAACTAAGATTGTGTCTGGAAGAGGATGAATTTCAGACAATTGTGGGAGGGACTTAAGTAAGAAGGTTAGCAGACTTGGTTCTGTTTGGGGTGAGAGAATCAGGCCTTTAATACAAAATATCAAAGGACACAAAAAATAAAAACATTTCAACACGATTCAATGAGAGACCTAATCCTCTCACCCCAAACAGTTCCAATTCTCCTAACCTATGTACTTTTAAGCCACTCCCACAACTGTCCAAAACTGATCCTCATCCTGACACAATACCAGTTTATTGCCTCAGGGTCTATACAAGACCTCAATGTGTAATCAAAACAATTTCAGTACAGTACATGCTACAGCACTCTGCATTTTTTGAACTTGCTGCAAATCAAAGAGCTGTACTAATTGAGAATATCTGTGGACTTCTACAGAATTGCAGTTTGGGCCGAGAGTAGACTGCCTTTGCCTTAACCAAAATGTAATGAGACCATTTACTTTACTTCCGCATGTAATACCATTAATTGTTCAGAGTTGTTAGTCTCATACATCATCATGTTAATTATAAGATTGTTTCACTCCTCTATCACTTTTCGTTTGATCCTATGCACATTCAATGCAATAGAGTCAACAATGATATTTTAGTGACCAATACTGGTGTTCCACAGGGCTGCAATTTATCCTCCTTATTGTTTGCAATTTATATAGATTCATTGACTTCGAATTTTGATAATGTTTATGCATTGAAATATGAAGATGACACTGCTATTGTGAGGTTATGTAAAGACAAAACACAAACTGTCTTGCTAATATTCGTTGTACTATTGAAGAAGTAATTGATTGGTGTAAGAGGCATTCCATGCTTATTAATGGTACTTAAAGGATGTGATGGTCGATTTCCGCCCAGTTCAGTGTCATGACCCAATTACTGTAGATAATTGTGCAATTGAGATTGTGTCAGATTTCAAGAATCTTGGGCTTGCTTTTAGTCGTTGCCTTACTTGAGATACCCATATAGAAAACGTTAGTAAAAGTTAGGCAGAGATTTTTTTGCATTGGGAAGCTTGCTGGTTTTGGTATCAAATTTGAAAAACAAATTTGGCTTTTTCAGGTAATGTTTTTTCTGTCATCACTCATTGTGCTCCAGTGTGGTTATCGTCTTGTTCCAAAACTCAGCTTGCATTTATGAATAAGTATCTTAGGAAGTACTCCCCAATTACTAGTGACTTTACTGATCACGTTTCTTCCCAGTATGCCTCTAATTTTTTCTGTCATCTCAAACACCCTTTGAATAGTTTTTATTCCAAGTATAGGAGATTATATACTTTGCTTCGTATGAGGACAGAACGTTTTAAGAATTCTTTTTTACTTAGGAAAATTAAGATTTTAAATTGTAATATACGTAGGTGACTTTTATTTGTCTTTATGAGATGCTTGTAAATCTGTTTTGTTATATTGTCATTTTATGATTTTTTTTTATCAATAAAGTGAACTTGAACTTGCAGAAAATATATAGTCAACCTTTCTGATGACACACAACCAGCCAGAAAGACTGTTGAACCTTAGGTATTGGTAAGATGTACAATTACTCTCCTGAGATAATGAGAAATTAAGCCAAAATGCAAAGTGTTCACCTACCCCTTGACCATATACCAAAACAACAGAGGGCAGTGTTGTAGCAAATTGAAAGGTCATTGTGAGGTCTGTGACATCTCGGCGCTTCCTTCGTTTGGTATTAGTAGCTAATTCCTCCAATGGAGACAAGGTGAGGACCCCTTCTCCTGTAAAACTTGCAATGTTCACAGTATCACACAAGACCCCAATAGTACCTGGAAGAAAAAAATCAAAACCAAAACTGATAGAAATATATATATATATATATATATATAAGGTCGAAATGCTGCGGAGCACTGTTGAAATGTGTAGGTCGAAAAGAGTTAGTAAAAAGTGCTTAAAAAGTTTTATGGAAAACTCCACGTACGCTTTCGGTATAAACCCTTCATCAGGTGGCAAAAACCAAACTGAACAACCAACAGTAACAATTGGACACGACAAACATCAAATCCGAAGCGATCGCTGTAAAAACAGAACCGGACGAAAGTGACTGTCAGAAAACATGAGTGCGAAGGATGAAACACAAATCAAAAAAAGAAAAAGAGCGTCCTGGATGAAAAATGCACGTAAAAATCGAACATGTTCTTAAAAAAGGGAAAACAGGAGACAAAAACTAGCTCCGGAAAAAAAAAAAAAAATTGTAAATAAGGCCTACACAGGAGAAAACGAGCACGAACGGGTAACTGTAAAAGGAGTAAAAACTGGTACAAAAAGGGGGTGAATATTACAAAAGGTCAATTCTAACGTTAAGCCCGTGTGGAGCGAGAGTACCTAGCCTCATGATCAGTCGGTTTTCAGCACTAAGGCGGTCACGATCGGAGCCTCGGCACATTACAGCTGCCGTAACGGTTAAATGCTGTATTGAACAAGGTGAAGGGGGGTTGAAATGTGCAGCCACCGGGTATCCATGGAGATTCTGTTTGATGGACCTAAGGTGCTCGGTGACTCGATCCGCAAGGCGGCGCTTGGTCTCTCCCACATACAACGAGTTACATCTCCCACAAGCTAAAATATATACTACATTTGAGGAAATGCAGGAGAATCTTTGTTTGACAATAAAGCTATTGCCTTCCTACGTTTAACGGAACTTGTTCTCAAGCAAAATTGTTTTCAGTTTAATGGGCGTTTTTTCCGTCAAGTTAAAGGAGTGGCCATGGGTACCAAAATGGGTCCCTCTGTTGCCTGTTTGACCATGGGCCACTTTGAAGAACAACTTTTTTCTCAGTATACCGGGCCACGACCTATACTTTACAAAAGGTATATTGATGATATTGTAGGAGTTGCCTCTGGATCCCGTCGTGATTTAGAAACTTTTATCGACTTTGTTAATTCCTTTTGCCCCTTTTTGAAATTTACCCATTGTATCTCGGACTCATCTGTTGTTTTTCTCGACCTTAAACTGTCCATCAACAACCGTACAATTACCTCTAACCTACACTTTAAGCCAACCGACTCGCATAACTACCTTTTGTACCCTTCCAATCACCCCAAATCTTGCACTAAATCTATCCCTTATTCCCAGCTCTTGGAGCCAGACGAATTTGTTCGGAGGATTCTGACTTCTCTACTGCCTCTGAAGAAATTTTGTCCTTTTTTGAAAAACGCCAGTACCCTGCCAAAATCCTCTCTAATGCCCTACGCAGAATTCAAGGAACCAGCAGAAAAGAAGCCTTGGAGAAAAAGAGCAAATCTGGTACCAATCTACGTATTCCTTTAGTTATTTCTTATCACCCTTCGATCCGTCCTATTTTACACGCTATCCACAAAAATGTAAAGTTGCTCCGACAAGACCCCTCAACCCGTGATGTTTTCCCGGAACCCCCCATCACTGCCTTTAGAGTTGAGAAAAATTTAGCCAACCATTTAGTTCGGGCTTCCCCACCCACAAACTTCTTTCAACGACACGGCTGGTACCTTTCCATGTAACCGTCCGAGGTGTAATACATGTCCAGTTGTCGGCAAACATGACCTCGTCAACATTTCTGGCCCCAACGGCAATAGCTTTATTGTCAAACAAAGATTCTCCTGCATTTCCTCAAATGTAGTATATATTTTAGCTTGTGGGAGATGTAACTCGTTGTATGTGGGAGAGACCAAGCGCCGCCTCACGGATCGAGTCACCGAGCACCTTAGGTCCATCAAACAGAATCTCCATGGATACCCGGTGGCTGCACATTTCAACCCCCCTTCACCTTGTTCAATACAGCATTTAACCGTTACGGCAGCTGTAATGTGCCGAGGCTCCGATCGTGACCGCCTTAGTGCTGAAAACCGACTGATCATGAGGCTAGGTACTCTCGCTCCACACGGGCTTAACGTTAGAATTGACCTTTTGTAATATTCACCCCCTTTTTGTACCAGTTTTTACTCCTTTTACAGTTACCCGTTCGTGCTCGTTTTCTTCTGTGTAGGCCTTATTTACAATTTTTTTTTTTTTTTTCCGGAGCTAGTTTTTGTCTCCTGTTTTCCCTTTTTTTAAGAACATGTTCGATTTTTACGTGCATTTTTTCATCCAGGACGCTCTTTTTCTTTTTTTGATTTGTGTTTCATCCTTCGCACTCATGTTTTCTGACAGTCACTTTCGTCCGGTTCTGTTTTTACAGCGATCGCTTCGGATTTGATGTTTGTCGTGTCCAATTGTTACTGTTGGTTGTTCAGTTTGGTTTTTGCCACCTGATGAAGGGTTTATACCCAAAACGTCGTGGAGTTTTCCGCAAACTTTTAAGCACTTTTTACTACCTCTTTTCGACCTATATATATATATATATATATATATATATATATATATATATATATATATATATAAATCAAATTGGTAAAGCCGGAAAATCTGGCTGAAGTAAAAAACGATGTTGACTCCACCGGGATTCGAACTGATCCCGCTTTCTAGTGCGGACGCTTCTAACCACTGAGCCATGAAGCCAAGTTGTTTTGGCCTTTGTTCAAATAACAGATGAAGCAACTCGCAATTCACCTCCTATATATATATATATATATATATATATATATATAATTGCAAGAAATTGCTTTGGTCCAAAACGTAACTGGTGCCAAGTCATAATAATATAGAGTGAGACAACAGAAAATTAAAACTCGGCAGATTTATTTCTACGCTACTCAAATAGCCAAGATTTAATCAGCTTTCTCGCCAGTATCGGCCTTCTTCAGGATAGCTATATAGGAGAGAAGGAGAAGGAAAACTTAGTATTTACAGTAGCAAAAAATAGAGAAAATGACTAAAAAATGGGTAGTATTTGTGAACAAAATATATTACACTTAACTAACCAAAACAGATTGCCACCATTAAAGAAGCTACTATGCAAAAAAAAAATCCTTCTCTACACGCATTACATGGTATTCAGTGTTCAAAGTGATGCTGCAGTAACACAACGAACATTAAATAATCGGCTCAACTTAAACAAAGAGAATTGGTAACTACGGATGCGCAGTGTAAATTGGTGAAACGCTGTTGCCATGGTGATGAGTGTGTCATTGAATTTATTTATCTACGATACCATTCGGCTAAGGGTTTAGTTTTTCAATCCAGAACATTCTCTGTGTAGAATTGTAGTGCGTGATCTTCTCTGTGATGAGTTCAATGCCAGCAAGTGTGACATTGTCTATGGTATGACGGGAATTAAAGTGTATTGTGTAAGGTAGTTTTGAGCTTGTTTTGTTAAAATTAATGATTTCGATCCAGACATTGAATCGCGTGTAAAGAGTAGTTCTGTTTGCCTACGCATTGTTTATACAGTGCAAGTAATTATAAATTATTCCATTCTGATTTGCAATCAATGCGATGTGATGGTGTCCCGCTTTAGTGCAGAAAATTTATCTGTCTGTTTAATATATTTATGGAGCATGTTGATTTGCATGCAAAACTTCTGCTCGTTCCGTGTTTGGAATGTCATTAGGTGAGGGTCTAGCCCGCACGCAGAAGATCTTCAGAGACGAGGACTACGTGCAACATGGGGGTTCTTTAAAAACTGATTTAAGTTCTGGTGAATCAGTCAATATTTTTGAACATTTTTGTAATTTCTTTGGGAGGTTAGAGAGTATAGGGGAGTAAGTGATTACCAATGGTACTCGCTGGTTGTTTTGCTTTTGTCTGTAGGTGAGTAGATCATCCCTACAAAGTTGCTGTGCAACTAACCTCCCAAAGAAATTACAAAAATGTTCAAAAATATTGACTGATTCACCAGAACTTAAATCAGTTTTTAAAGAACCCCCCATGGTTGCTTTTCGCCGTCCTCGGTCTCTGAGAGATCTTCTAAGGGCTAGGGACCCCTCACCTAATGACATTCCAAACACAGATTCAACCGAACGAGGTTTTTTTGCATGCAAATCCAACCGCTGTATGCTCCATAAATATATTAAACAGACAGATAAATTTTCTAGCACTAAAACGGGACAAACTTTTCCCATCACATCACACATTGATTGCAAATCAGAATGGATAATTTACTTAATTACTTGCACAGCCTGCAATAAACAATACGTAGGCAAAACAGAAACTACTCTTTACACACGATTCAGTAATACGAGATCAGAAATCATTAATTTTAACAAAACAAGCTCAAAACAACTACCTTACACAATACACTTTAATTCCCCGTCGCATACCATAGACAGTGTCACACTTACTGGCATTGAACTCATCACAGAAAGATCACACACTACAATTCTACACAGAGAATCGTTCTGGATTGAAAAACTAAAAACCCTTAGCCCGAATGGTATCAACGTAGATAAATAAATTCAATGACACACTGCGTCACCAGTCGCAACAGCGGTTTCACCAATTTACACTGCGCACTTCCGTAAGTTACCAATTCTCTTTGTTTAAGTTAAGCCGATTGTTTTAATGTTCGTTGTGTTACTGCAACATCACTTTGAACACTGAATACCTGTAATGTGTACGTAGAAAGGTTTTTTTTTTTTTTTGCATAGTAGCTTCTTTAATTAGCAATCTGTTTTGGTTAGTTAAGTGTAATATATTTTGTTCACAAATACTACCCATTTTTTAGTCATTTTCTCTATTTTTGCTACTGTAAATACTAAGTTTTCCCTTCTCCCTTCTCTCCTATATAGTATCCTGAAGAAGGCCGATACATACTGGCCGAAAGCTTGATTAAATCTTAATATTTGAGTAACGCGAAGCTACGTCTGCCGAGTTTTTAATTTTCTGTTGTCTCACTCTATATTATTATGACTTGGCACCAGTTACGTTTTGGACCAAAGCAATTTCTTGCAATTATATATATATATATATATATATATATAGGAGGTGAATTGCGAGTTGCTTCATCTGTTATTTGAACAAAGGCCAAAACAACTTGGCTTCATGGCTCAGTGGTTAGAGCGTCCGCACTAGAAAGCGGGAGGTCCCGAGTTCGAATCCCGGTGGAGTCAACATCGTTTTTTCACCTCAGCCAGATTTTCCGGCTTTACCAATTTGATTTATATATATATATATATATATATATATATATATATATATATATATATATATATATATATATATATATATATATATATAGGCAAGTCAAAATCAATCAAATATACCTAAACCCCATTATACATTTAAGGGACCAAACAGATTCAATGTTTTTAAGAGCCAAAACTATTTTCAGGTATTATACTTTCATTTCCATGCAGTGAGTTTTCAAGTTTTGACAGCCTGCAAAATGGCAATTTTCATAACTATGCCTCTTTATATTCCTATAATCTGTATAGTGTACCCTACAGCCAGTGGGCCACACATAGAAAAAGCCTGTGGACAAGGCCATGCTGGACCTAACTTAAACCAATTGTTTAAAACTGAGCCATAACTCCTCATCTTACTAAAAATTCAAATGAACCATACAGCAATGTTTTCATTTGCACTATTAAGAGCAAAACATTTATTAACTTGATTATAAACTTGGAGTGCTATACAATCAAAGTACTTGGAGTGTATGACATGTTAATTGATTGTTAAGGATGTTATTAATATCTACTTCAGTACAAACAGTAACAGATTACTTTTTAAAGATGAAGCAGTAAGCTACCTATGTGTCATAACATATACAATGCTTTGACCCAGACTCCACAACATACTATAACTCAGGCAGCTCCTAAAACAAATATCTAACCAGCACACAATTTCTATGCCTGAAAAACTTCTTTCTAGAAATATCTGCCATGGTACATCAGACTCTGAAAAACTACACACATCCCAAGTGACAGCATTCATCTATGCCAACCTAAATAGTGATGCATTTTTGGTCTTTTTGAACACTTTGCGAGCCTTAACTTTTCAACATTTTTTGGTCCAGGATCATTATTTTAATTTATCAAAATAACCAGAAGTCCTCCTTTTTTACTATTTACTGAAACATGGATCTTTTTATATGTATAACTTGACAATTAGAATGAAGTTGCTAAAATTCCGTGTACAAACTAAGAGAGGTAAACTAAAGTAACACATAGTCACAGTTACATATAAATCAATATATAATCCATTCTTTTACTTCTTGCGCTGACTTTGAGGCCACCTGACTGCAATCATGAATCTAAGAGTAAGCCACAGAGCAATGATTTAGAAATGCTGCTCAAACTCTCCCCCTACCCCACCATGCTACAAGTTAACAACGATTCCTAAGGCATGCATTTAAGGAGACGAGAGGGCGGGAACCGGCTAAGGACCTAAAAAGGATATAAAAAGATATAAAGGAAGCCGGCCCCCCAACGATAACCCCCGAAACCCATACCACAACCTACACCGACGGGAAGAGAAGAGGGGAGGGGGAGGGGGAAGGTCCACTACGGACCACAATTCCAGGAGCCCGCACCGGGAACAAAATGGCAGCACGAGACCGCTCCCTGTACAAAGTTACATAGACGAGAGGATCGCCCAAGGCGAAAATCCTCGATACTTAAGCTAAGAGCAAAAAACCCTGAAAAAAAAAGGCCTGAAAGAAAGAGGATACTCAGGGTTTCCATAGGCATCAAGGAGCAGTCCACGGCGTAGACGAAAAGGATTGGTCAGAATCACGAAGATTGTACATAAAAAATATCAGAATTTTACCAGACGATTTTCCAACACGTGTAAACATGATTAGGCAAAAACGAAGAAGGAAGTTGCTAGGGTATAGTGCGCCCTCATTAGGTAGGGGTTAACACGGTGTTATTAGGTTTTTGCCAGACAGTTATTGCGGGCAATAACGATATACATAGGTCAACAGGAGGCAGGGAGGATCGAAATAGACTACCACAACTTGACAGCTCCACCATTTGGACCTTTTTACAACCTATTTGAACTCACAACAGTAAATCCAATTTCCTTCAAATAACACCATACCATCACAATTTCTTTATCAGCAATTCCACACTTTTGGTGTAGCATACATTCCTGTGAGCACATACTCTTTAAATTCCCTTCCTTCTTCCCCCAGTACCCCTCCTACCCTTCACACATACACAGTTCAACCCATGTACACGGGGAGGGGGTACATGTTTATTCATTACTCACCATGCTGGCAATCACAGGAGAATGAGTTCAGTTCTGGTTCTTTGCACGTGGCGTTAAAATGACATGGTTGTGATGAACACTCCCTGATGTCTGTCTCACAATGAAGTCCTGATTAAAAGAAGAAAGCAAAAGTACTCTCAATAAAACACAGAATTCCCAAGATATATCTACAAATCAATGAGCCTACAAACACATGAATCAAATTACTTATTTCTTACCCCAAATTCATACCAACCAAAGACTTCACCACAGAAAAAACAGAACCTACTGCCGTTGTGCTTGGTGCTAAGCAAAGCAATAGCATGAGGAAAACGAGCCAATGAACCACAACTGGAAAAAAGGCTGTGGCTGGCTGGACTTGAACCAATTGGTTGGAAACTGGGTGTAAAACTCCATCTGACTAACTAACTAACTAACCTACCACAAATTCAAAAATTACCTGACATTAAATGAAACCATGAGCCACAGATTCTCAAAAGGCATGAAATAAAAAGGCATTTCCTACAGCTCTCACAAAGTATTGTTTGAGATAGCGCATGCAACATAGGGAAAATAACACAGAAAACTTTCACCAAGATTTGGCTGATAAAATTATTGTACAGTGCAAACTCAAAACTAAGCAGCCATCGCCTCAAAAATTTTGGAGTACCTCAACCTATTGTTGAACTGAACGAAATTTGGCAAAGAGTGGAACAAGAATTTTCCATAGGCACAGGAAGAATACCCTGACTCTACAAATGGTAAAAAAGTCACATTTGTTATCACATTTTGAGATGCCATTTCACATTGTGAGAACTGAAATAATTGAGGCTTTAAGCTCACCATGCTGTCAGACAAATTACAAGTTATTAGATTCTGGGAGAAAAGAACTTCAGATACCTGGACAGTACGGAATATGAGATAAATCATTTGGCTGTGACCGTACAGTAGAAGAGCCCAAGCAATTTTTGTGACTTCACTTGTTAAAGAGGCAATCAGAGTTTGACATCTTATATTAACCTTTAATTCAGTAATTCCTTTTTCCTTTTTCAACTGATTATTTACCACAATCAATACAGATGATTGAATGGAAATTTTGTAGTTTTGTCCGGGTAACAAAATTCCATAGAGGCAAGGCTTGAGAGCCTCATTCACGTGACTAATAACAATGTCAGAACATGATGACAGATTTTTTTTTTCTTTTTCATAGGTATGATTGTAGTGCAGAATTTAAGTCTTGGAAAACTTTTAAAAACAAACTCTGACTGTCCCTTTAATGACACGACAATACATTGTGTATCAGCATGGCTATAAACAGATATAATGGGAGTTAGGTAGATGGAGTTTTACAGCTCAGTTTTCCAACCAACTGGTTCAAATCAAGCCCACCGTGGCCCTTTTTTCAGCTGTGGCTCACAGATATTATGAGAGAATAACTTAATGAAGTCCTTACCCTCATATCCCAGAGTACAATTGCACTCATATCCATTGATACCTTCCACACAGTCTCCATTTAGACAGGGGTCTGAGGCACACTCAAGGGTCTCAGTTTGACAATACTCTCCTGAATCAAATAATAAAAAGAAAATCAAGGTCATTGATAGAGAAAACTAAATTATTAAATGTTGAATGAATGACATGGAACAAGTATGGTCACAATATTTTATTTTCAGAAAAGCTAAAAAAAGTGGGTTTGTCTTTACGAGGTGACCACAACGAAGGTATCTGAAATTGCAACCAATAGTAAACCAAATTAGTTAAGGTAAGTAGGAGTGTTATAGATTGTTATTATTTGTGATCAACTGCATTAGGTACTTTACAGAATAATGCCCAAAGAGTTAAACCATTTCAAGGGCAAAAGCAGTAGCCCCACACTATTATCAAAACAACAGCTGAAACTCACAAACTTCCTGTCCCTTCTCTAAGTGTCTTTCATGAACTTTCAAGGCATAGGTATTACATATTTAGGGTAATTTAAGAAGTGCATCCTAGAAAATTTTGTAAATTGAGTGGGAACCTTATTACACAACCTGATTTTTGCTGCTTCCAGAGGAAATGTTCACCAATGAAAATGAAAATATCAACATACTAAGAGACTTAGCAAAGTTATTAATACAGTCCTATAACATAATAACAAGGTTTCAACCTAAACATGGATAACATGCGAACAATTAAATGTATGCCTTAGCAGTCTTCTACCACTGAGAAAAAGAGGCTGATTACAAATGAAAAAATATTAACCTTCATAGCCTGGATGACAAGAGCATTGAAAGGCATCAATTAAATTACTACAGGTTCCACCATTCTGACAAGGGGATGACAAACATTCATTGATCTCTTGTTCACATGTGACACCTGCAAAGTATTTACAGAAGAAAATGAAATTCAAAAACATTCACATCATCATTCATCTTACCGATCAAGTAATGAAGCTTTTGTTGGCATCTATTATTTAAACAAACAGCAACTGAAATAGGCAAGCTGGCTCATTGTGAAAGATATTTTACATCAAAGTGTGTAACTTTGCAATTTAATGAAGAACTGATTTATTTGATAAAAAACTGTAACATGCTGTTATTTCAATTATATGAATTCAATCCAGACTTGCTACGAGTCATCATTTTTTGAATGACTGCAAATAAACAATTACATCTGGAAAACAGACAGAAGATACGCTGGCAATGTTTACAATAAGTATTTGTACATTGTATTTGCCTTATATGCATCTAATTACAAATAAGGCTTGATTCTCTGCTAATCTTTTGTTGAACAAATTGAAAGAATTGTATGGACTTTGGTTTCAGGATCAGCCGTTCAAATTTCTGGCAACCCAGTGATACACTGAAAACTGCACAGATGGGTTACTTGCCTATTGATACTCATACTATCACATTGAAGGGGGTCACTGAGTTGTTATTCATAACTTATTGAGAGTGTTAAAAGGTCACTAACTCATGAAAATGCTTATAATTAGCATAATGAGTCAAGTTTCATCCCCACAAGTTACAGAAAAAAATAAATTTTTCAATTTTGTAGTGTCCTGACTTGTAACAGTTTTATGCCTAATCTGAAAAAGTGTCTGGTCATGAATTTTTGAAAATGGAATTGAACCATTTAACACTCATTCATGAAACAGTTATTTGTATGTAGTTTATGGGGACTGCCTAAATTTGACCATTTGTCATTGGTATGTGAAGAAAACTTAACAGGTTTGAAAAAATTGTTGAATTTCATGAACCAACTCAATGAGCTGCTTTACAGCAGCTCATTGAGTTGGTTCATGAAATTCAACAATTTTTTTTCAAAGTTTTCTTCACATACCAATGACAAATGGTCAATCTTACACAATCCCCATACCCTACATACATATAACTGTTTTATGAGTAGGCACTTAATGTTTGAAGTCGGTTTTCAAAAATTTGTGACCAGACACTTTTTCAAATTTGTACAAAACTGTTACAAGTCAGGACACTAGAAAATTCAAAAGTTTACCATTTTCTGTGACTTTTGGACTTGAAAACTTGACTTGTCATGCTAACTATGAGCATCGTTGTGTGGTGGTGACCCTTTGAGACTCTCATTAAGTTATCGATATCAGCTCAATGAGCCTCTTTAAGCATTTATGCAAATATGCTTGCATCTCCATTTGTTCCTTTCAAGTTCCAGATGACTTCACATACCTTCAAAACCTGGAGTACAGTTACAGACAAAGTGATCCACCAAGTCTTGACAGATGGCAGCATTCTGACATGGATCTGACTGGCACTCATTAATGTCTGTCTCACAGTGAGTACCCTCGTACCCAGCATGACATATACACCTGTAGGAAGCAAGCTCATCTAAACATGTGGCATTATTGTGACAAGGGGAGCTTTGACATTCATTTGTTTCTGTCTGACAAGTGGTACCTGTGAACAAAATCCATGAAGAGATGAATATTAGACTACTGTGTTCCTCTTTCCAGAATTAATTCACAATACACTTGCAATCAATTCTCAACACTCATCATGCTGTCTTTAATTGAGGGTGGTCTCCAATTTGGCTTCAAAAAAAAAAAAAACCAACCCCCAAAACCCCCTAGAATTAAAGTTTCTCCTTCCCCCTCTCTCAAAAATTAAACACTTAACATTCTAGAAGACTGCCACCACAATCTTCAATATGTACTAAGAAAAAAGGTGGAGGGCACTCTGTTAGTACAGGTATATTCCAGCTGAGCCACCCTCATGGCTACAAAACCAATAACATGAAAGGGGTGAATTGATACTGTCACTCTTTCAGTAGTGAACTCTTGATGTATCCTGGGTATTCTTCTGCAAACCTGTAGTAAAGTATACTGCTCTACACTTTACACTCAGTACTATGAGGATTAGGATTTATTTCTAAAACATCATCCAACCGTTACAGTTGTAATCCATAGTTCATTTTGTTAACTTGCAATTCCTCTCTATTTAACTTTCCACAGCTGTCATTTTTTTTACCTTTCTGTGAAAAGTAAGTGAAGGCCAACAGTATGGTTCTCAAATGGTACCATACAGTATTCTATTCATACCTGTAAAGCTTCACATTCAGATCGCTTCTGATCATGAATGTAGCAGATCTAAGGATATGCACAGCTCAGCATAAATTAAAAGGTGGTGTCATTTTTACTGACCAGTTGCACTTTACACACAACCAGCTAGATGTAATACTTAATAGTAACTTGATCATGAATACAGCAACACACCATGAATATATCAAGTATAATGTTTTAAAATGGAACAATACAGCACTTTATTCCTTCCTGTAAGGCTTCATACCAAGTCTTCTAATAGTAGCATACATAGCAGCTTTCAGGCTATGCACATCTTGGCATAAAGTAAGTAGGTGGTATTTTTTTTTTCTCCAGACCAGTGGCAGATAACAAGTAATCAGCTTGTTTTTTTCCTTACAATAGTCTTGCTCTCAAATACACAAAAAAGGAACATCTAAGATTACTTTAATAAAGGGAAATTCCCCTACCTTCATATCCAGACATGCAAGTACAGACAAAAGCTGCTACGACATCCGTACAGGTTGCACCATTTTGACAGGGGGTTGACAAACATTCATTAATCTCTTCTTGACAAAATGGTCCCTGGAAACCAGGAAGACAGCTACAAATAGGGGGTGCCCCTATCTGTTCTTCACAGACACCCCCATGTTGACAAACTGGAGGTATTGCACTGCACTCTTCAATGTCCTCTTCACAATGCGGTCCAGACCAGTACTGCGAGCAGTTACATTCATACGATCCAGGAGAATTAATACAGTCCCCACCATTTTGGCATGGTGTGTTCTGACATTCATCTATATCTGCTTCACAGAAATCACCTGAATAACCATCGTCACAATCACAGACAATTCCTAAAAGCAAATAGAAAAATACCAACAATGCAAGATAAGCAAAACCCAGAGGCATGATTTCCGACCAAAGAATATATAATTCAGGAACAAACAATATATGAGGCAGCGACAAGACCCTTTACAAACAGATCCTGTCAAATAATGGGTAAATGTAACAGAAATAAACATCACAGCAACTGGCAGCAGACTGAATGCAATTTAACTTTTCCCAGGCTCTTTAACAGCTCTCCAGAATGAACAAAACTTTCATTTTCAAATATCATTCATGATCTGCATTTAGAGGATCTGTCCTACCTCTAACAAAGCATACAATGGTGAATTGCAAGTAATGTGATAATATAATCTACTTTCGAGCCCTTCTTTTAAACAACGAGCAATAAACACTAGTCATGTCCTCAATTAACACAATAGGAAAAGAAAAAGGGACAATGCAAAAAGGTCAAACATACTCGAACAATACACTTATTCATATATAGAAACAAAAGGCTGGGTTACATTTGAATGATTTTCTAATTTTTTGGGGTTTTATGTATGTCTTCAAAATTTTAGAGATTTTCATCAAAGATTTAAGACAGCTTCCCATAACCAAACTTCACATCACATACCATTTCATTTGGTCCTGGTTAGGATGTCAAATTGCATCCGGTTGTGGAGTTTGTTTAAACATGGGAATAATAAGGTTACCCTTTGCCACAACTGCCTCCAGGGCACCCTTGGACAAGGTGTACCTGTATATTTGCCCAGTGCTTTTTAAGTGTTGTTGCCTTTGCGCGTGTTGTTGCCTTCAGGCATGGTGTTGCCTCCAGGGGTGGGGTGACCTTAAAGCATGGTGTGGGATGTTCGTTTTCGTTGTCTTGGGGGCTGTGGTTGGAATTGAAGGCGGTTGTGGGTGAATTGATGGGTTGTTTAGGTGTTAGGGTGGAGTTGATGTGTCTTTTCCATTTGTGACAAACCTTTTTGTTCCACATTTTGTGTGTGGATGGTTGATGATTAGTGCATGTGTTTTTGTCCAGCCAGTTAGAGTTGTTTATTTGTTATAACTGCTGTTTCTATGTATGTTTTAAAAAGAACCATTTCATTTGTGATCAATCATAAAACACCTATGAACTTTTGGATGACACTGCAATACAGGGCCAGAGAATATACTGTTTCCCTGGAAGTAGAACAAATTTCCCATGAATATTTCCTTATTTCCATGTATAAGAAAGGGAAATTTTCATCCAATTGCCAAAATTTCCCTGCAAATGTCCAAATTTCTCAGAAAGGAGTCTCCCAGCTTCCCTGCATTTTCCACCCATGCAGTGTCACACCCCCTAGTGAAATACGACCTGCAAAAAATAAATGATGATGTAGCCATTGTAAGTTCTACTTGGAAATGGTCTATGTTCAGAGCAGATGTTTCTTCTTTCAGTTCAAACACCTTTCAACCCGACTGTACTTAAAAATTATGCTTTAACCATTTTTAAACATATTTTATGATCTATTTCAGTAAGCTTTACACAAATCATGCACATCCAAGGGAGAGTTTAGGCTTGAAACATTTGCATTTGAGCAAAATGGTTGAACTGAATACTGACACTACTTGAAGCTGACTTTGAGCAGTCATTTAATAATGTATCAGCTTTTGATGACTGTGTGTAATTATGTTTTACATTACATTGTCACTGTCAATTAATACACTCCTCCCTACTCTCTGACAAAGAGCCGTTCGACAAGATCAAACTTTAAACTGCTTCCTGAAGAAGCTATATGTCTACTGAAGGACAACACCTGACCAACCTCATGGCCCTCAGACCATTAACATCATTGGTCTGTCATGTATGGCTCCATTCTACAATCCTTGACAAAAATACATGGGACAAACCCCACTTCCCATATCAATGTTGAAGTTTCATGATGCCTTGGGCTGCCGTAACATTGAATGGGGGGAGTGGGGGAATGGCTATCCATTCATTGCTTGTTTTGTCCTATCATTTTTGTCGAGGATTGTAGACTGGATGAAAAGAACAGATACCACACATCATCTTAGCCAGTAGGCCCAGAAGCAATGGTAATTAATACCTATGCCTCATCCAGTACTTTCATGAATATTGTGAAACTTTCACAGAGGGGGTTCTTAATGGGTCGTTTGGCTTCCTGACCCACAAAACATTAAAGATCAAGAGCAGTCACACCAACTTGAAGTAGTGTAGTAGACAGTCTTGTTTTATGATTTGCTGTTAAGAGTCAACTTGAAGAAGTGTAGTAGACAGTCTTGTTTTATGATTTGCTGTTAAGAGTCAACTTGAAGAAGTGTAGTAGACAGTCTTGTTTTATGATTTGCTGTTAAGAGTCAACTTGAAGAAGTGTAGTAGACAGTCTTGTTTTATGATTTGCTGTTAAGAGTCAACTTGAAGTAGTGTAGTAGACTGTCTTGTTTTATGATTTGCTGTTAAGAGTCAACTTGAAGTAGTGTAGTAGACTGTCTTGTTTTATGATTTGCTGTTAAGAGTCAACTTGAAGTAGTGTAGTAGACTGTCTTGTTTTATGATTTGCTGTTAAGAGTCATGTGGCACCAATTTTTCTCTTCCAATAAGAAATTTACTGGGAGTACCTGCTTGCTTTACCTTGAAAATGCAATATTGAAGTTATAAAATATGATGAAAGGTACCTTGAAAAAAAAATAAGAGGAAAATTGTTACATTTAGCTGTTGCTTCAAATTAAGTTTGCGGGGACTGCTCTTGACCTTTAAACTTAGTACTTAAAAACAAGTATGCTTAGACAAAACATACTGCTGTCACTGACCTGTATCGGAATCAAGACAAATCCCTCCATTGAGGCAAGGATCTGAGTAACAACTGAAGAGATAAATCTCACAGAAATCTCCTGCATATTCTGAGGTGCATTCACAAAAGAATCCTCTAGTTCCATCGGTATATTCAATGCAGCTGCCTCCATTACGACAAGGGTTAGAAATACATTCGTATATGTCACCCTCACACTGAAGACCTGAAAGAAACATCAAAGAAATGACTTAAAGGTATAATACAGTCTCCACAACTTGAATTAGTATATTAGACTGTCCTGTTTCAAAAATTGGCACTTAAGAATAATGTAATATTTTTTCTCCTTTTTTCTGCCTTTATGGAAATATTTTGCCACTTCTCAATAAAATACATTTATGAAATTGTATTTATGTCTTAAAAAACAGTTTCACTATCCAGTGAGAACCACACCATCACACATAGACTTGAAACAACTTTGTAACATACAAGAACTGCCTATCACACTGAGTGAACCCTACATAGGAATAAAAGTAATTGACAAAATAGCATACCTATTAAAAGTTTGGAAACTTTTTACAATCTAAGGTTTAACTTTTTCAAACAAGGGGAAATAATGTAATTGTTACTTTAAGAATCTATTTTGGGAGATAGAGACACAGGTGGAGATTGTAAAATGCAAGTTAACTGCCAAAGAAAACCTGGTAGAAAGAAAGAAATGTACAAAGCATTGTGGCAGAAATTTAACACAAATACCTGTAAAGCCTTCAGCACAAACACAGGTGAAATCTAACCCTCTTGAGGCAAAGGGCTGACATGTCCCCTGATGAAAGCAAGGATTTGGATCACACACATCAATGTCTTCCTCACAGTTAATACCTCTGTAGCCATCTACACAAGTGCATTGGTACTCAAAGTTCCCATCTGTACAAGTGGCTCCATTCTGACATGGCTGACTAAGACAGCTGTCTGTAGGAAACTGACACTGGGATCCTTCTGAACCATTAGGACACTGGCACCTGTAAAAAAATTAAATATTTCAAAGCTGTCAGATACCACTTTACAGAATAACTTACCACTCAAAAGTTTTACCCTAAAGACTTCATGACAAATGACAAAACCCAAGAATTTGAAAGAACTGTCTGCTACAATCACCACAGCCAAGATAACAAATTGAATTTCTTTAGATACCACTTAACCATGTATTCTATAATTCTACTCATGACCATAAAAATATTTTGCTTAAAATAATAACTTCTTTTTAAATGTTATTAATTCCTCTGTAAACTATGCCTGAAAATGTCCCATAATAATACAGAACCAATCATTGCTTCTTACATATAGATCTTTGATATTTGATATGATTTGATTAAAATGTTGCTAATTGAACTTGACATTGTACTTGACAGGGTTAAAATAAAAGTTGAACACATCAAATCAAATTCAGTACCAAATGACGTTTTCTTCCCTCTTTCTGAAACCGACAAACATTCATAATTTTTTCTCCAAGATTTTAACATTTTATCCAGCAGATTTTAGTCTCACCTGAAGCCATCTACAAGATCCACACAGACCTGATAATCTTTACACTGATTCCCAGCACAGTCATCAATGTTAGTCTCACACATAGAACCAGTGAAACCTGAGCGACATAGACATTCATACATGTTGAGGGCAGGTTGCGTACAGACTCCTCCATTTTGACATGGGGTGCTTTCACATTCATTAATATCAGTTTCACAAAGGACACCTGAATAACCTGTTTTTAAGTTCAGAAGGAAGAAAGGAAAATATTTTATGGAAGGGAAAAAGACAGTAAAATATAAAATTTAGTAAATGTCTCCCACTTTGGATATATGTCAAAAAAGAAGCTCCCTGCTTGATGAAATCACCAGTCTTTAGGTGGAATCAAGCAGAAAGGGGGGCTCCCTCTGTCAGAGGACACCAGGGTCCCGTTCCACAAAGAGTTATGCACGATCTTAAGTATGATTTACTGTTGGCTTAAGTATGGTGAATCAAACTTAAGATTGTGCGTAACTCTTTGTGGAACGGGACCCAGGTCTCACAGAGCCATGAAAGCCTTGCAAGGGACTTGCTGCAGGTAGTGAGTATATGTAAATAGGCACTTAGGACATCCAACAAAGACTACTATATCTCATGTTTGAGTTCTAAATCTTCAGTGCTTTAACTTTTCTTAGAGAATCCATGGCATATGGCAGATTACTACTCTACCCAGTGTGCTCCTATTGAGTATTGTGAACAGCTGAATGACCACACGCAGTCCACAGGGGTAGTTAATGAGGCAGTCATGGGTAAAGACTCATGAACTTGCCCAGTGCACTGCTTTTGGTCACTGGGCTGTTCAGAATATTCAGTAGGAGCACACTGGACACAATAGTAATCTGCAGACAACTGGGTGCTAGAAAAAGCTATTCTTCCTTAGTAGTAAAGCTTTTCTCTTGACAACTTCCTTTTCATCCAAAATTCACTAATTCTATTATCAGCTATACATATGTATCCAAAGCCTAACCATGAACCATGATACAATTCAAGTAAATTTCCAACATGTTGCAAGGGCTGTCTCCTCCACATTCACATCTGTTAGACAGCATGTAAACGTGATAAGCACTCCTATCTAATAATGGTACAAACCAAATGTTTCCTCCTACCTAGGACACAGTCACACGTAAATTCATTTTCTCCATCAATACATTCTGCACCATTTTGACAAGGGGATGAACCACATTCATTGACCTCATAATCACAGTTAGTGCCATAGAAGCCAGGAAAACAGTAACATGTTAGTCCACCTGTGAAAGAGTATGAAAAGAAATCAGAGTTATAAAAGTCTTAACTTATGATGAATTTCACAGGAAAGAACAGGTTAACCTATGTAAGTCAATTTTTGTGCAGAACTAACATTTTGTTAGAACAACAAATTTGGTAAAAACTGACCATGGTCGTAACTCCTTTTCCATTCCCCTTTCCTTGTACATCAAGATTTCGATTTAAAATGACTTCCATTGAGAATTAATCTTCTAGGAAAATGTGACATAATAAGCAGGGAATGCCTTTTAGGAAACTGAAATGGTTGTCCAAAGGACGAAGACAACAGGTTAACAATTAACTGGTTGACCTGAGTGGAAATCCAATAGTCCCACAATTTTTTTCAGAAGTGGTGCAATTTTAACAAAAGTTTATGTCACACACTTAATCAAGAAAAAAAAATTCTGGTGATTACAAGTCCACTTTTGTTTAAAAAAAAAAAAGGAAACAGGTTGATTGACTTAACCTTTATTTCTTGTTATATGGAAACTACATTCACTGTACTCAAAATGTTTGATTGTCCAGAAGACAACCCTACCCACAGTTTTTCAAATACTTGGTAGTCTGACAGAAATTGCAGTAGGTTATGTCTGAATGCATGTTAAATCCTTCGCTGATAAGTTGTAGTACACAAACAACTAGGCACATCACTGCGGCATGTGGAGAAATGATAACTCCCACAGTTTTGTGGTCAAAATATGTAAAACCTTACCTTCGGGCTGGTCCACACAGACAGAGTTATCACTACAAGGGTTGAAGTTACATTGACGAACCACAGCCTCACATCTGTCCCCGATAAACTCAGGGAGACAATTACAGGTATAACTATTAGGACCATCTTGGCAGGTACCACCAAAATAGCAGGGATTGCTTGCACACTCATCCAAATCAAGTTCACAGTGTAGACCTTCAAACCCTGGAAGAGACGAATCAGAAAACAGTGTACATATGTAAACAGAAGGAACCAAACTGACCCAAAGTTATCAAATTTTGACATAAATGTAAAAGCTGAGAAGGAAAGGTTATGGGAGGGCTAAATTATATATACTTAGTACATTCTGACAAGCAAAAGATAGAAAACAAAAGAACATAAATCAACTATGCTGCAAAAATTCCTCATCTCACAAGTAGGACCAAAACAAAAATCACTTGCAGTGTACATTTCTCAATATCATAGCCTGCTGATCTTCCCTGGCAAAGCTGCATAATGAATATTCATGAATTCAAGTAGATTTTGAGAACAGCTAGTCACACAATAAAAGATGGAAGAAGAATCTTAGAAAGCCTGAAAACAACTGGCAGAAAGACATGATCATTTTCCAGGTTTCATTCTAAATTTATTACAAACTTAAAGAAAACACCTTACCCTGACCACAGACGCACTGGTAACCTCCGATGGTATTGATACAGTCTTGGGTACCAATGGTGTTACAAGGTCCTGATACCAGACTGCACTCATCCACATCATCAGCACAATTAATACCTTCAAAGTTACTAGGGCAGTCACACTGGTATTCATCGACCAAATCTCTGCAAGTTGCATTGTGGGAACAAGGAGACGATAAACATTCGTCTATTTCAGACTCACAGGTGTTGCCTTGGTACCCTGGCAAGCAGTCACATGTATAACTGTTGGCACCATCCACACATGTTGCACCATTCTGGCAATTATTACCAACACATTCGTCTATATCTGTCTGACACCTCTCTCCTGTAAAGCCAGGCTGACAAACACAGACAAAAACATTCATTCCATCGACACAGACTCCTTCATTGAGACAAGGCTGAGAGGTACATTCATCTATTTCAACTTGACACTTGCGTCCAGTATAGCCGTCCAGACAGCTACAAATGTAGCCGCTTAGCTGGTCGTGACAGGTGGCGCCATTTTCACATGGGTTCGACAAACATTCATTAATGTCTGCCTCACACAGAACACCTGTGTACCCAGATAGACATTCACAATGGAAACTGTCCAACATGTCAGTACATATGGCCTCATTTTGGCATGGAAAACTTGCGCATTCATTGATATCAACTTCACAGTTGGTTCCACTGGTACCTTGAAGGCAGTCACATTCGTAACTACCCAATAGATCTCTACAAAGAGCACCATTCAAACAAGGGGTGGACAAACATTCATCCACCTCTGCTTCACACTGAGTTCCGGTCCAAGCAGATGGACAAACACAGCGATAGCCGTTGATTTGGTCAATGCAGGTCCCATCATGAAAACAAGGTTGAGATATACATTCATCGACTTCTTCTTCACACTCATCTCCAGTAAACCTAAACCAAAAAAATTGAAATGTAAATAAATGTCACTTTATTGGACAAAACAGAGGAATAAATTTTAGCTGTTCTTTCATCAAACTGATGTATTTGTCCATTTTCAATTTGCACCTGCTTATTTCCATTTTTCAATTTATAATAGAAAATATGACCTGGAGAGTTATACATGAAGTGACAATTGGCATGAGACAACACTAGTGTAATCACACCATTGCTTTTTGTTAATCCTACAGCTGAATGGTTCTACTTATACTTGATAAAACAAAATCTAATGGAATCAGACTCAGTAATACAATGCCAAAACGATATATTTTGATATCAAATATAAAGGTAGTTGCTCAATATATTTGGACAACTTGCAGACTTTTTATTCCTGACTGTGGGTCAAAAGCAACTCCATTTTTCCTGGAAGAGGAGACTCCTATGAGTTTTTACTTTTTGGAATAAAAATTACTGAGAAAATGGTTTAAGAAAATACCAAAGTTGCCACAGCCAATTGTGTATTCTCCCCATTCTCAAAGAAAGGGATTATTTTGTTAAAGGGTTTCAGCAGGACTGGAAAATATGTTTATTTTCCAGGGAAGGAGCAACATTTCTCACGGTTCCCCCTTTATTTTTATGTACAAAAAAAAGAGAAAAATTTCCATCCAACTTTCCTGGGAGAGGTTCTTGGGAGTTGGGCTCTTTTTCATGTTCTTCAATAAATTTTTTTGAATTTTTTGACTGGAGGTACACTTTTAAGTTCATAAACTACCCCAAACTAACTACTTACCCCCTGCCACAGTCACATCTGAAACCATTGACTCTGTCAATGCACTCTCCACCATTCTTGCACGGTAATGTTAAACATTCATTAATGTCCTCTGTGCAGTTCTTCCCCTCCCACCCAGGAGCACAAAAGCAGGTATATGTACCCAAACCATGGGTGCAAGTGGCTCCATTACGGCAGTACCCACGCCGGCACTCATCTACATCTTCTTGGCAGTGGGTACCCTCCCAGCTGATGGTACAGATACAGGTGTAACCATTGATACCATCCTGGCAGGTTCCTTGATTCTGACAGGGACTGGATTGGCATTCATTGATGTTAACTGCACATGTGGGTCCTGAAATTTATAAAAAAAAAAAAATGGAAAAAATGCATCATTTGAGGTCACATATCACATCAGCTTTAATTTTGGTGGTATCTTGAAGGAAACTGAGAACAGTACAACATGTATTGCTTGAAGATGGTCATAGAGTTAGACCACCAGGGGCTTGTTTGATAGAGTTGATGCAATCTTAACAGTTAATCTCAAAACAAGGTAAAATGGTTTGTGTTTACATTTGAATCTATGGAATGTACGTTAAGTCTTACTAAGAAGACAACTGAACATACACCGTTGATCATTCTAAGATTGTGCCACATTGACCAACAAATGGAGGTAGATAGCTCTAAAACAGGAATTTCCCCAGAAACTCAAAAAGGGGGGGGGGGGGTATTTACTACTGCCAAATGCAAATTGACGCTGCTCTTGTCCACAGTGGTCATTGGAATAAAAAAGCTTGCTTCAAGGCCACTATAAGGTGCAGTCTGAGGGGTTGTAAAGGCTATTTATTTATGTAAATTTGAACATTGCTGCAAGATGCCCTCTTCTTAAATAAGAAACCATGATACTGGCATTTTTTATTCAAATTTTCTATGGAAATGAGAGGGAGGGTGGGGATTTTACCCTCCTTCTTCTGAAAAAGGAAGGGGGGAAAATCCCCCTTAATGCCTTTTGGCCAAACCTTGTCTTATATCAGTTGATGTAGTAAACATTTACCTTTTTGGCTTTGTTAGTACTGGAAATTGAAAGTTGGTGGCAAATTATTGTCAAATATCTATTTAACATACCACTAATGATATTCATAGAGAACTACTTAATCATACTAAATATGGTACCTTACCTTGCCAACCAGGAAGGCAATCACAAGTGTACATATCAACTCCATCCTGACAGATGGCAGCATTCTGACATGGACTCGAAGCACATTCATCGATGTCTATCTCACAATTTTGTCCAGAATAACCTGTATTAAAACCAGATAACAAAAACTCATGAACACTTCAGTAATTACTTGCAACACTGGACGTGATTTCATCAAAAAAGTGTGGGAGAAAAGGGTAAGTACACTTGACTTCATTTCATTCATTTGTTTCATCACAATCTCAAGATGAGCAGCAAGGTGAATTAATAACATTATATGCATGGCATAGATATATGAGGTAAACAGATTTCCAAGAGAAGCAATTTAAAGAACCGCACAGGGTTTTCTAGTTGAGTGCTCCCCATGAGATAAGTGACAGGAAACACAACACAATAAGAAAAAAACAATGACATTTAACATTCATTAAAGTAACACAAATATCCTTGAACTACCCTTACTTACAAGTTGCAAAACTGAACCCTTAAAAACTATGATGTTTTCCAGTTTAGTGCGTGCATAAGGGCAAGTTTAGCTAGTAATATGACATGCTACACATGTAATAAGAGGTAAGAAGGGGCGATGTAGATCAACACTGCATATTTCCAATGTTTAATTACTTTTGCCTCCTCCTCCACATCCATATATGTGATCCTTGTTCTTCTCAATTTGGTCAGGTGGCCTTCCCTGAATTTAATAGCCATGAAGGAAGTCTCTCAGGAATAACTAACTTTTCATGATCAACAGCAGCTCAAGTCTATCATGGGAGGGGAGGGGCTTCAGAACCCATATGTAAGTTTCAAATGTAGTAAAACCAATTTCTGTATAAAGTATCCAAGTATCCTTTTTCACAATTTTCAACTTCATTCTAAATATGAAAAAGGAGAGTTAGAAAGAGTACTATTGAGTGACAATTACATGTTTACCTCTTTCACAGATACACTCATAACCACCTAACATGTCCACACATTGGCCTCCATTCTGACAAGGTGAGCTTCTGCATTCATCAATCTCTGTTTCACAAAGAGTACCCTCATATCCCTTAACACAGGAGCAGTTAAAACCATCCATGAAGTCATTACAAAGGGCACCATTACGGCAAGGATTTGGAAGACAGAAGTTGGCTATGGAACAATTCTTCCCTGGAATAAAACAAAAGAATGATTCCCGAGTTATGATAAATGCTACTGAACAAGACAGTATCAATGTGTAACAGAAAATAATGATAAATAAAACTAGAATATACTTAACTTTCCCAGGACCACATCATGAATGTACTGTGCAACATGAGGAATGACATGAACATCATAACATGCAATGAACCCTTAATTGCTATGTATGGTTTCACCCCAAAACCAGAACTTACCATTGCTATATACCCAGGGTAAAGCTGCTAAACCATTGCCTCAATGTGTCCTGGAATATAGCTCTGTATAAACCTAAAGTGTGTAACCCCATTTAAGGCATGCAATAAGACTGCGGGGGTGATTCTTTACAATGTACAACCTCTTGGGTTATAGCGAATACAAATACAGTGGTCTCTATATTACGAAAAATACAAGGGGATGTACAGTTTACACCTTCACACTAAAATGTGAAAGCCACATTCCCCCTACCCTTTCAACCAACCCAACTCCTATCCCCCCCAAAAAAAGGAAAATGAAAGAAAGGTGGCTAAAACAATTTCAACAAATTGACCAAAGAAGGCTATAAAATTTACTCATCTATAAGTAAAGAAAGAATTTGAAAATCAAGTCACTGTCATGAAAGTTTTCTCATACTAAACAGCACTACAGCCAAATTTGAATTTGACCAATGAATGCAGAACTGCCTACCATTACACAAGGACTCTTTTTGCTGAACCTTATCACTACAATCAACAATGACCAAAACATCACACCAGACAAAAACCACAATCAAATAAGACATCCCTTTTGTTGACTATACTAATCACACAATGTCAATAATCCTATTTGTCTGTTAGCCTTTAGCAAGTGGAAGAACCATTTCAGCATCAAACTCTCTTCTGCTCTTGTTAACAACTTCAACCCCAACAAAAACATTAAAAATCCTCTTACTTCACTGAACAATTCAACTTCTTCTTGCAGCAGAAGGTACAATGAACTTGAAGGAGATTCCAAATTGAACAAACGAGATAAGAGTTCATGAAATGGTCAAGAAAACCCTGGTGGACTATTCAGGCCATTGACAAGGGTATTTGTACAAATAGCTGTCCATGTAGTACTGTAGTAATAATGAACAGGTAATATGGGTTTGGTTTGGTGGAGTTTTATGCCTTTACTTCTAACCTCCTGGCAGTTTAAGTTAGCTACACCCACTTTAAACAGCTTTAGACTTTAAATAAGGGCACCCCATCAGACTATTTCAGAAATGTTGCTTTCAATGATGTGGCAATATTTGGGTTAATAATTGCTAAATTCTGGCAGAGTAATGCCTTGTGTTAACTTTTGTTTGCAATCATGAAGTTTTGTTCAAAAACCTCTCCAAAAGGTCTTGTAAGTAAAAGTAAGATTTTCAGGAATTTTTTCATTTTCCCCAAGAACTATTGTCTGAAAGGGATAAGAGCAGTCTCTTCAAACTTATTGTGCAACAACAATGTTCTTCTTTCTCTTCAAAGTATCTTCCCTAATATTTTAGGACTTTAATATTGTATTTTAAGGTAAACCAAGCAGTTGCTCCAACAAAATTTCACAGTTAAGAATAAAATATCATCATATGACTCTCAAGAACCAATCATGAAATAGAACAGTCTAGTATACTAATTCAAGTTGGGGTGACCCCATTGTCCAATTGTATATTTCCCTTAAATAAAGAGCTCATCGTACTATAACCTGACAGAATCAAGGTAGTCAAAGTTTCAAATTATGAATGCAATTTTCTGATCTGTCCAGTATATTATCAAAGAACCTGCTTCAAAAAAAAAAAAAAAACAGACCTTCTATAATTTCACAGAAAAACATGAACCATTAATTGGGGTTACTCTGACTAAAATTTTATGTAAAGTAATTCCATTTATGTATGGTACTTTAAGAAAAACCTTAGGTCACATGAGCCTTACATATTTATACTTGCCCAGTATGCAAACATATTATTTGTTATTCATCCAGGCCAAACATTAACATATGTTTATTTGCAATCTTTATACAGAAATTTAGAAACACAAGATCCACCTGGTTGATGGCTGGACTGACTCCGGCCTAACATATAAAGACACAACAGCACTCTTTTATCTCTTTCCAAACATGTTAAGATATACCATTCTTTGTAATTTTACAAGACAAGTGAACTGAATTAAAAGAAAGACTGTGATATTTTTCTAATATGTGGGTTGGTCCTTACAAAGTTGACCTATAATCCAGAGTTACAAACACATTAAGTGACAAAACCTTGCTATCCTGACGTGAAAACATAGTGAGTGAAGTAATTTTTGCTTTCATTTTTCCCCAAAGTGTATTATTTCCATCCATATGAATCACAATAACATCAGTCTGATCTGCTTCAATGAATGTCTGTAGCAATTGTCAAAAGAAAAGGCAGAAATAAAGAAAACACTGACATTCCAATTTTCACACCCCATTCACAGGTAGCTAAATGATTTTCCTAGGAAACCACTATCTACGAGTAAGGTACTCACTCCTTCTCCCTTTGACATCACCGTTGCTAGGTTACCATGTCATGATAAATGACTGAAGGAGTGTTTTAACATGTTTTGCTCAAGTCAATTATTACAGTGTTGTGGACTGGTGAGGCACCATGGCAAAACTGTAGGCTGCAGCAGCCTCAGCCGTGCTGTGTACCAACAACAGTAGGACTAAGCTGGTCTGCAATGTATAGATGAATCCGGACAGCAAGTAATGGCCTAATTTCAGTTGGCCGTAACTGGTTTCTATCATCTTTTAATCTTTCAATTTCCTTGCCTACCTGTATGATGGATGGTTGTACACTAAACTATCTTGTTTTCTTAAATTTCACTGAATATGAGGATTTAAAATTCATGTAGATGATGTTCAAGTAAAATGTGAATTAACTTTTACTTCATCCAACTTAAGTGTTCTAGTAAAGAAATATGTAATTACAGATCTACAGAAACCTATTTGAGTTCATCTACTCAAGCAAGTCACCACACTCAAACTTTAATACCCATTTAACAACTAGTACTGTGGCCTCACATACACACCGCTCGAGGTAACGCCGCGTTAACTCATGCTAGAGTAATGTGGGAACGTGGGTTAACATGGGGTTGGTGTTTAAGTTTCGATCCACCTCTAATGGTAGGTTTACGTGGTTTTAAGCAGTGTGTTTGTTTTAATCATGCATGGTCACAGGTGTTTATGGCCCTGATGATTACAGTAACTGGAATTTTATTTGACCTCGTATATGGTAGCACTACCCAATTGATGAAACATAGGGTACGTGAGTTAGATGGGGTTTAACGACACACCAACATGAGATTGTGTCATATAGTGTCACCAAAATAGACAAAGTAAAAATGTTGCGGTAAAACCCCCAAAAAAAGGAAAAGTAAAAGAGAAAAACGTGGCATCAATTTCTACTAAAAGGATAAGAAAGCGGGAATCATATCAGAAATTTCTATAAAGTCTACCTCCCTTGAGAAAACCAAGGATAAGGGAAGAATCAGTTTGTTCAGAGTTTTTAGGTCAGGTACTGTGTAGTATTTCTGGCGATTATGGGAGTATTCTTAACAGGCAACAAGAATGTGACTGATGGTGATAGGGTACGTGAGAACACAGACTGCAAAACACAGGGTTAACCTGCGGTTTTTGCCTTGTTGTAAACACAAGGTAACACTGAGTGTCGGGGGTACATGAGACGAAGCCTTTAAATGGCAAGATCAGTCCCCTAAACTTATTTTACAGCAACAGCTAACTCTCAAAGTTTTCTCCAGAGTGCCTTTCATAAAATTTTATGACTTCATACTTGCATTTCCAAGGTAAGTCAAGCAATTGTAAATTTCACATTTGAGGAGCGAAAGTATTGTCACATGACACTCAAAAGCCAAACATGAAACAGGACAGTATGTACAACACTTCTTCAGGTGGGATGGAAATATATCACCATGTATCAGTAACAGTTTGATTTTTTATATTTTTGTACTGTAAGAGTTCCAAATCAAACTCCATGACACTGGTATATTTCTGACATGACTGCAATGCCAAAAAATAGAACCATTCCTCTTTTTACCAATATGCAGCAGCCATTTGAATTGCTTCTGTCTCATCTTTAAAGAAGTCTGGCTGGGAAGTTTTGCCAGCTGAATTTCAGCTCCTCTCGTCAAAATAGCTGGGGATATGACTCAGTGTGTATACACCAGTTTTTACTGGCTATTGATGCAGTATAAAATGTCAATCAAGTATTAATTTATGAAAATTTAGGCAACCTTCAAAAAGGAAGTGGGAAGGGACACTAAAGATGTTTTTTTTATTTTTATTTGACCTTACACACAACTTAAAAACTTTGCTTGCTGTTTTGTACTTATTTTGTTTATTGAGTATGAAATGTTTCAATCTTTTTCTTTTGTTGGGGGTATTGAATCTGTCACATATTTGGGTGTCAACAAAGTGTGACCTGGCCACTCACACCTATGGGCCACTTCAAAGAAAAAAAGGGATGTACCCAGCAAACTTAAAATTTCCTTTAAAGAAATACAAACAAACAAGAAGCATTGTTGCAATATTAACATTTTCCAATGAGCAGGTGTTTGGGTCAAACCACAGACTAAACATCTGTGTTAGCTCCATGGTCTATCTAAATCTGAAAGTGTGAAGGTCAATATGGGATAAATATTTAATGTGAATAACAAACAAAGAAGCAATGGTCATTTACTTAGAACCCCTAGAATGTACAGTACCCCTAACACGTATCTTACATGAAAGGCTCATATTCCCAAATTGCCAAGTTCACCAGTAAATGCACTCAAATCAACAGCCAGCTGGCTGTAAATTACTTAGGCTACGTTCCCATTTGGAAGTAACCACTGCAATCCAATACATGAATTATCTCATAATTTAATAATTCTTGCAGGATACTTACCTGGCAAGGCTAGAAACAAAACAAAAAGAATGCAAACATCTTGCAGTAGATCCATCACACATTATTGGAAAAGTAAGTCATTAAAGTTTGCTGGCATGGTTTTTTCCATTAATTTCAGATTTCTGTGTAATGTTCACCTATCTTGAAATGTTCAATCTGTCCAAATGAACATCATTTTGAAAGATGCAATGATATGATCCTAAACACAACTATATCCAAAATTCTTGTAGTCTACTTTGAAGATTTAATGCTAATTAAGAGCTTACAAAAGAATGACACAGTATTTGTTGGCATTAATCAAGGTACAGTTTCCAAATATTAAGTAACTTCCAAACAGAAAAATTGAAAACATCCTGTTTGGAGGGGCTTGACCAGGATCTGGATGGACAATAGAATTGCCGTTGCCTGCTGTTTAATTTAATCCACTGCTGACCACAGACAGGATTTAAAATCCCTCTCACAAATAAACCTGTCTTCAAGAACTCAGTTTGATGCACTGATTTTGTTTTTTCAAGCCAAGTCCATATATTGACTCAAGCAGACATGGTCCTTTGCACAAACTATAAAGGGATATATTTGACTAACACCTGGTCCAACAGCATGGTTAACTGCTCGGCCAGTTGTATTAAACTTGCAGACAGTTTAAATTGAAAGCTTGGAGACAAACATGAGCATGGGGGGTTTATTATGCAACCATGGTGAGTCATACATTTTTCTCATCATGAATATTCATATTTTTACTTTTGAGTCTTGCACATCATTTATTAAAAATAAAGGAGTGGGTTTGTACTTTTCACTTTAAATAACACAGTGATCCTTCAATTAAAGTATACACTGTTAAGTGCAAAAGAGTCCACAGACTTTGTCATGCATTCTTGAGAAATATTGGTCAGCGGAGGTGTTTATTTCCCACGTTATTTGTATGAATTTGCTAAATTTAATATGGAATACCACTATCTAATGCATTAGAAATAGAATTACAATGGTTGGATACATTAGACATACAAATAGTAGTCAATAAACTTGTTAACATAAGATGCACTTTGTATTTAACTTGCGACATAACAATTTAACATTTTTTTGCATTTAAACCTCCCATTGAAACCACACAATTTAACCCTTTACCGTTGTTTGGGTCCTTTTGGACCCATGCGGAGAGCTCGGCTGTCACACATCTTTACTGTTTCACGCGGAGCTCGAAACTGCGAGTAGCTACTAGAAAATTCGGCCACAACAGCGAGAGAGACAATAGTTTAAGGTCACAAGGTCAATGGCCTACAGAAGCCAATGCTGGGCGGACTACGTCCGCTTTTCCGCCCACTCACGAGGCACGCAAATATGCCCCGATCGGAGCACAACGGTAAAGGGTTAACTAAAAAAAAATTTTTTTTTAGAAAAGCAACCTGTTCTGAAATTGGATAAGGAGCTGGAATAGCCAATGTTCCCAAGTGTTTCATTTGTCCTAAAAATTTTGTGCTATTTCCTGTAGGCATGTATGTCAAAAATGTGAGATATTTTTCCTTTGGGTAAAATGGATCAAAAAAATTACTGTATCAACTGACCCCTTATCCCATCAGTATTCACTCCTTCCATTTTATCTAAATCAAAGTCCAGTTTGAGCAACCACTGTGTGTTTTCACCTGTAAAAATGTTATTTTGTGAATTTCTATCAATTCCACAAATGTCCCAATAAATGGTCATTCTCACATAGTAGAAAATGACAAATAGCTTGCCTGTGTGATACCAATGGCTCATAATGAAGGGAGTATGTTCATGCAGTTGAAATAGCAAACCCCACCCTTGGTCAATTTTTTTTTTGGGGGGGGGGGCAGCAAAATGGATTTCCTTAGAATTTGGTTTGTGACTTCTAATTTCCTTAAATCAGGAAATTTCCTGAATTCTTACATTCCTTGGTACAGCTAAAGAAAGTGACTTGTGTTTCATACTGGTGATTTACAAGAACTAGGGAAGGTCGGGGTTGGAGATAATGGAAACTCACTCAACTACAAAGCAAATACAATAATTCTAAATTCCAAATTTTAAAGCTCTGTTAGTAGTAACATCTCCAGAACAGCACACCATCCCACAAAACCACAGAAAGTGGAAAATGAACTATAATTTTAACAATCAGATATTAATCCATTCCATTAATCTCCTTTTTTAGCCAAAAATGCTGATCTTAAGTTTCTACTTCACAACAGTATCACAAACTTGCTGAGTAATTCAATCAAGATTAAAGATAACAAGAGCCCAACAAGCACAGTGGTTCCTTGCTGGATATTATAAGAACTGTACAGCCAGTCTCCGAAATAGAGCTAAGCAAAGGCTCATACTCAATGTTTGTAACATCTTCACAAGGGGTAGTTTAGTACTAACATTACATGAAATCAATAATTAAATTTTTGTACCCTTACTTACATTCAACTTGTACCATATTTACTCTATTAAACGCCCCGGGGGCGTGAAATTTTCGTTAAGGGGGGCGTTTATTAGAGTCAAATTTATGTGACTTTTCTCTAGGCAAGTGCCCCACAACTTGTTTTTTACCTGAGCCCTTCTGATAAACTGCTATGGCATATTTGTCCATTTGGTTGTCAGCTTCACAATCAGCTGTGAGCTCCTCCCCAATGATCCGTAACCAAACTTCCCTATAAATATGGTAGCCACGAACAGCACTCTGAACTTAGCAAGTGTAATCAACTTTCGCCAACATCTGGATATGTAACGTTACACGCAGAAGTGACTTTTTTACGTGCCCGCGGCATGCATGCATGCATGCTGTGCACAGTATACAGCCAGGCCTCACAGTACTATCCTGACCGGCCGGCTATACGCACGTACATACGGTAATTGCATAATAGTTACTGTGAGTAGCACCATGCACGTACATATTAGCAGTACATACGCATTCACAGCATTTCACTGTTAAACAGTTTTCATGTGAAGAATTTGGATTTTCATGTTAGGCTGTTCGGGTAGGCTAGCGAATATTTGTAAAGGCCTTCCTAGGGTATGAACAGTACCATTTTCGAACCGCAAACGAAGCAGTTTATGCAGGTTCGCGGTATGTGATAGCGTGATGGATATCAACAGAAATTAGTTGCAGAAACATGCCTTTTACTTCAGGATATGGGACTTTAGGAGATTTCGTGGCTTCAAGGTAGGACTATTTCATTTTCCTTTTACCATATTGTCTTTGGAATTAACAATTTCACTTTATGCAATGTGACAAAAAAGTTGGGGGGTTTTTATTAGAGAGGGGGCATTTGATAGAGTAAATACGGTATAATGCTTGGTGATCCTTCAAAAACATTTCCTCATTTCCACAGGTATTGATGCTTGTATTCAAACTTGATATTATCACCCATAAACAATACAAAATGTGATCATAGAGAGAAAAACACCCCTTGTACTTCTCTCATAAGTTATTTTTACCTGCTCTCAAATAAAACTTGCTATTACTTTAAAACAATCTACCAATCTACCTGTTTGCTACTGTATCTCTACACAGACAAAAGGGTTTATTCAGCAGTTAAAGCAGAAAGCAAGTGATTAACCCTTTACCATTGTGCTCCAATCGGGGCATATTTGTGTGCCTCGGGAGTGGGCGGAAAAGCCGACTTAGCGGCTTCCGTACCCTATTGCACCGTGACCTTAATCTATTGTCTCTCTCGTTGTTGTGGCCGAATTTTCTAGTAGCTACTCACAGTTTCGAGCTCCACGTGAAACAGTAAAGATGGGTGACAGCCGCACTCTCTCTATGGCTCCAAAAGGACCCAAACAACAGTAAAGGATTAAAATAAGCCTGTGGAGTGTGTTTAAAAAAGCTGATGCTGCTGTCTCTGCATGTGTGCACAGCCCCGTGGTGCAGATATTTTAGATTAACCCTTTACCGTTGTGCTCCAATCGGGGCATATTTGCACGCCTAGGGAGTGGGCAGAAAAGCTGACGTAGCACGCCCCGCATCAGCTTCCCTAGGCTATTGACCTCGTGACCTTAAACTACTGTATCTCTCGTTGTTGTGGCCAAATTTTCAGGTAGCTACCCACAGTTTCGAGCTCCACGTGAAACAGTAAAGATGGGTGACAGCGGTGCTCTCCGTATGGGTCCAAAAGGACCCAAACAACTGTAAAGGGTTAAAATAAGCCTGTGGAGTGTGTTTACTGCAAAGCTGATGCCGCTGTCTCTGCATGTGTGCACAGCCACATGGTGCAGATACTTTAGATTAACCCTTTTCAGTTGTGCTCCAATCAGGGCATATTTGCGCGCCTCGGGAGTGGGCAGAAATGTGGACGAACCACACCCCGCATCAGCTCGCGTAGGCTATTGACCCCGTGACCTTTAACTATTGTCTCTCTTGTTGTTGTGGCCAAATTTTCGGGTAGCTACTCGAAGTTTCGAGCTCCCTGTGAAACAGTAAAGATGAGTGACAGCCATGCTCTCCGTATGGGTCCAAAAGGACCCAAACAACAGTAAAGGGTTAATGGGGTGTGATAATAGAAGGAGAATTAGGTTACCCCACAGAGCACAGCAGCATTAAAGAGACATACTGTATAATCCATGCATTGCTTCCACTGGCAGAGAGACCAGTTTAATGCAATGTGACCTATGCTCATTGCATCTACAGATTTCAGGTTAATGCTCTCTTACAACTTTGAATGATCCAAAATTTATGTACAACCCGAAGGAATCGTTACTGAACGAACGAACGTAAAGGCCAAATGTCTAAGGTGTTTGGGTGTGTAAGCATGCAAAACCAGGTGAAATAAAAAAATCTATTGAACCTATCTTTATCTAGCTTACAAGATTTTCTAAATAACACTTCCAGTGGTTGACCTCCAGTGACCTTGATGACCTTTAACCTTAACCAAACACAGATTGATTTGAAATCTGTCCTTATTAGAGTCTTTGGAAATATTGTGTCCTCCAAAGACTCTAAAAATGTAACCTACTGCCATTGTGTGGGATGCTCTGCAGAAGCAATGGCATAGGGAAAACAAGCCTGTTAGCCACAACTGAACAAGAGCCCAATGGGCACTGTGGTTCCTTGCTGAATATTATAAGAACTGTACAGCCAGTCTCCAAAATAGAGCTAAGCAAAAGCTCATACTCAATGTTTGTAACATCTTCACAAGGGGTATTTTGGTACTAATATTACATGAAATCAATGATTTAATTTTTGTGGCCTTACCTACATTCAACTTGTACAAATCTTGGTGATCCTTCACAAACATTTACTCATTTCCATATGTATTAATGCTTGTAATCAAACTTGATATTATCACCCATAAACTCAATGTGGTCAGAGAGAGAAAAACACCCCTTGTACTTCTCTCATAAGTTATTTTTACCTGCTCTCAAATAAAAATTGCTATTACTTTAAAACAATCTACCATTTGTCCTGTTTGCTATCTCTACACGGAAAACAGGGTTTATTCAGCATTTAAGCAGAAAGCAAGTGATTAATGGGGTGTGATAATAGAATGAGGATTAGGTTACCCCACAGAGCACAGCAGTATTAAAGAGACATACTGTATAATCCATGCATTGCTTTCACTTGCAGAGAGACCAGTTTAATGCAGTGTGACCTGTGCTCATTGAAATCTACAGATTTCAGTTATTGCCCTCTTAAAACTTTGAATGATCAAAAATCCGTGTACAACTCGAAGGAATCATTACTAAACGAACATTAAGGCCAAATTTCTAAGGTGTTTGCGTGTGTAAACATGCAAAACCAGGTGAGGTAAAAACTCTATTGAACCTATCTTTATCTAGCTTACAAGATTTTCTCAATAACATTTCCAGTGGTTTACCTCCAGTGACCTTGATGACCTTTAACCTTAACCAAACACAGATTGATTTGAAATCTGTCCTTTTTACCTTAAAATACTGTGGTAAAACATTTTTCAGTGTTTGACCCCTGGTGACCCCAGATGACCCCTTGACCTTCATCAAACATATCAGACTTCATCCTAACACAATAACACATCCATTCCACACACCAAGTATGACATCTATCCAGGTTTCCCACCTTGAAATATTGTGTTGAGAAGGTTTTTAGTTTTTGACCTCTGGTGACCCCAAATGACCTTTGACCTCCACCAAAAACAATAGGGCACACCTTCTCCCTGTGCAAAATCTATGTACCAAATCCAAGTTCCATCCAACCTTCCCTTGTTGAGTTAGAGCGTACCGAAGCAAGTGTCACACATGCACACACACACACACTCACACATACACGCCAACCTGACTACATAGGTTCCTTTGCTACCACAAGGAACCAAAAAGTCAACTAAAGGTCAAGAGCAGTCATCCCAAACTTATTTTGAAGCAGCAACTAAATTGCACAACTTTCTTCTATATTTCTCTTCAAAGTATCTTTCATAATATTTTATGACTTTAATAAATTGCATACTCAAGGTAAAAGCCAATCATGAAACAGGACAGTCTACTACACAACTTCAAGCTGGGGTAATTACATTTCCCTTTTTTCCTTCCCATTTAACTTCTTCAACTTTTCAATCAGGTATTTGGTCTAACGGTAGAGCATCTGCCTCTCTCCCAGAAAGCCCAGGTTTGATTCCCAGGTTGAGTCATACCAAAGACTCTAAAAATGTAACCTACTGCCATTGTGTGGGATGCTCCGCAGAAGCAATGGAGTAGGGAAACAAGCCTGTTAGCCACAACTGAAAAAAGGCCGTCTCTGGCTACACTTGAACCAATAGGCTGGAAACTGGGCCGTAAAACTCCATCTGACTAATTCTCAACTTTTTTTCACAATTATGTACAAGAAAAAACTCTTCCTAACATCAATACAAAACAACAGCACCAAATCAGAATGCTGACTTGTGCAACAGACCCAGTTTACTTATTTATCAAAAGTAAGTAGATAATGTTCTATTCTTGAAAGAGAAGACTAAAAATACCGACAAAGAATAAGAATACACATCTCTACAGGCAATGTTCAGACTGAAACAATAGAAATGCAGCATCAGAACTCCAACAGGAATAGCTTCCAGTAAACACAAACTCAGCAGGGGACAAGATTCTAAATAACTGACTGCTGAAACTAAACAAAATGTTTACATTACAAACAGAATGTCAACTATCTCAGATATCTGGTCTCCACAGAGAGTTAAGGACCTTTTTTACTACGAAGTGTATCCTAATAAGATATAACCATGACAACATGGATAATTACAGTTATTTCTATGGAAATGAGGACAAGCATCAAAATTTGATCCATGGAAGGACATAAAAAAGACCAGGATTAATTTTCAAAGTGAAAAGAACTTGACAGTTTTTTCAACTTGCTTTGCCATTATCTCATTTCCAAGGATCAAAAGACAACATTTTTCCTTTGATATATTCACAATAAACTTAATTTTAGCATTCTATAAAACTTTCTTTTAAATCATATTTTATGTTCTGGAATCCCAGCTAAATTTATTTTTCTAGCTAAAGATACCATGTCTAAAGCTTTCACGAGTGAGAAGACTGAGTTTCGGGTTTTCTGGCCATTCTGTAAAATTGCCAAAGGATTACCACAGACAGTTGGGTTACATATTGTACAAGGAGGAGAGGAGAGAGGTGGATGTTGATAGCTAAATTTATCACCTTGAAAGTGATGACTATGTAAATGCAAGCAAAGAGGTGAAATGTCATGACTTCATACTGATTTCATAGTTTTTTTATGCACACCATTCTCTTTTGACTTTGAAAATATGAATGATAGGTGAAGGTGGAGAGGGGTTGAGGTGGGATTGTGGGGGTTTGCCTCATAGTTAGATGAAAACAAAATTCCAAAACTGATAATTTATCCACCTTTTGCATTGAAAAAAGAATATGTGAATTTGACATATTTGCTGTACTCAATAGGCAAGTTCAATAATTCATTGCTGCATGGAATTATGGGAAACAGAACATGCAAGTGAGCTCAGCACATGTTGCACTGTGTTCTCTTATTTTTGAATGGTTCATGCACAAAAAACAAAGCCTACATCTAAGTGTGGCCAGCCTACTCGAACAAAAGCAGGGATCTCAACACTTACTGCAAAGTAAAAAAAACTTTGTCTTACATAAAAGAGCAGGGCTTGATTTTCCTGGTTGTCTGGTTGTTTAGGACAAATAAAATTCCATATGGACAACCAAAAGTAAAAAGTCCAATGAACAACCATGTTTATCTCAGTAAGGATTGAAAAGCAGCTTGCTGTTTCCTAAATAAGATCATCAGTCAGAAAATAAGTTTTGCCTTGAAACTCTTTCCTTCGAAACTTCAATGCCGTCATTTTGTCTTGATAGAAAGATAGTTTAACCTGTAAATGACAAGATATAGTGGGGTGGTTTCTACCATGTCCGTGTGCTGTTTCGATTTGGGGGTTGTCAAGACCTACCTCTTCAAGTACAGAAATGGCAATTTCGATGCAGGTCTCCCCTTCTCTGGCAGGATACCCTACAATTCTTATATTACTCCTACTAGAGAATCTTTCTTGTTTATTGATTAGATCAGCATGTTTCACACGTTCAAGTTCTTCCTTTTTAGCAACGCACTACATTTTGAATGAGCTTTTTCCTTCTTTTCAAGCTGATCCATTTGCCAGCCTAGTTAAAAACTTCACAGCTTTCTCAAATTCCTTCTCAATTCAGCCCAGTTCATCATTAATGCATCTCATTTCATTTTTGTCAGAGATTTTTCCATTGACAATTGCACTGATTGCAAAGGTGTTTGTGCATCTCCCAGTTCACTCTCTGAATCAGAAGTGTTCTGCTAGGTTATGTGATTATCCATACATGTTGTGGACCTCGTTACTCCCTGATTCAGTTGATCTGGAGTAGACTGAATATTTGGCATGCGTTTGCTGCCTTGGGGGCCACTCATAATGAACACAAATATACTCAAGATGCTTTCTGATGATATCAGACCTTTTAATAAAGTCACAGAGACGAATTAATGTTTACAACATACCAAAAAAGTCCACTTCAACGGAGTTTCTTTCTGAAACATGTCTCTCTCTGTTAGGCAGCCATTTAGTTTTTCTTGCTTTTTACGAGCGAATGCGAAGTATAGCAGCCGCTTCATAGACTTGTTACAGTGTTTTTTTTCTGTGCCTTGTTGGTTTTGTTACTTTTTGGTGTTTGTAAATTAAAAGGCGTTGATCATGAAAACATAATTTATTTAAGGATGTCTCAGGTTTCATCACACAATGAGGCATATGAGTTCAGGGATATTTCAATTACATGGTTCATGGAACTACCTGGGAGCGACTATATGGGGTTCTCAGAAGCCCTTCCTATAGTTTTTGTCAACTGCCGTTCTTTATGACATGGTCGCTACCCTTCTTTTCTTACAGTTTGAAACATCCGAGCAATCTGTTGACGTGAAAGTTTCGGCGCTGTTGTAAAGAAAACATTGAACGGATGATTTCTTTTCATGACCAAGGAACTTATAACTGTAACAAGAGCGACAAACTTAAGTTATATCTTACTTTGTTCAAAACTGAAGACGGTCACAGAGGGTTAGGAATAGAGAACGGATAAGATAACGTAGTCTCCCGGATGCGAAAATTGCGCAATAGTAACTGCGTAGTTTTCTTCTGACCTAAAGTTTCAACTGAAACTTGAATCGCCCTTACCAATATGCGCTTGCTTTGCCGGTGACCACGTGATCAGAACGACATGTGATACAGTTGATGATATCAAGTGCTGCCGCGGCTTAAAAAGGTCATTTCGAGAGTTTGATGTGTTTCAGTGGAAAGTCAAATATGGGCAATGCGCAAGGCTTTATTTGCTTAGCCACATCGAAATAACTTAGTTAACCTCAACCCAAGTTTTTTTTTTGTTTTACATTTTGTAAATATTCTCAAATTAGATTCTTTTCATTGGTGGCTGTGCTAATAATTTAGCAATCTTGAAAGACAAATTTAAAATGGTTCCTTTGAGCAACCGTACTGTAAAGGAAAAGACTTTCTAGCTGCGCACCTATCCAACCAAAGAAAGAAGAGGAAGGTGAGAAATTTTATACGGGTACTGTTTATGTTGTTGACAATTATGGTAGGAATGGGAAGAAAGATCTCTGACGAGGGAGTAGCAAAATAAAAGACTGCGCAGTTATCTCTCTTTATTCATAAGCCACTTGAGATGATAGTGAAGTAATATCTCTTCTGATCTGAAAGTGCTTACTATGTTGGTGATAATGCGATGCATATACATACAGGTGATATGGTTGAACTGCCAAACCGTAATAAGCACTGCCCTCGAACAATACTGAGAACACTAAGGAAGTTTAAAAAATGAAATTTTCATTTGTGAGGAAATTTTGATATTTTGAACTGCCAATAATATGCGTGAAATTCTGACAGTTTTGGCTACGGTCGGAAATTATTAATAAAACAATTCTTCTGCAATCGAAACACTACTATTTTCTAGATCTAGTAGAAAATATCATCCACCACCTGTTTTGTTTAGTCAATTTTAACATCATATATACGTATCACTCATATGTACTTTTCTAAACGTCGAGCTTGTAGCATAAACAATTCTGTTTCCCTTTCTTCACATAACTAATGTTTCACCTGTATAAATTTTCAACACTGATATCCTTTTCTGAAATGCGCAAACCTCTTCATCATAACAAATACACCATCTACTGCCTGTTCGTATCAGGGAGTGGCTAAAATTTAGCAATTCTGTTAATATCACTAGAACCGTTAGACTGCCTCCATTCATGAGTATGAATGCCTTGCATTCTGGTTTCTGATGCAAGACTATACTGCTTACTGATAAACTCTCTCACCTGTTATCATCATATTATAGGCTTGGGTACTTATAAAAGCTTTCATCTCTCAAATACTATTATATTCTATTTTATATTATTTTATATTTGCAAGACAAATAATACATGAACACACAGACTACTCTGAAGTCAAGCAACAAATTGGCAAAATAGATGTACTTGCAAAACAAACTGTTTCATAAAAGAACAAAAAGGTTTTTGACAACCAAATTTTCTAACAGCAAACTAAAAATAGTGAAATGGTTGCACAAAGGAAAACTGAACCAAGTCCAGAAAGAGGCAGTTTGAATGAATCTTACAGCAAAAAAAAAAAAAAGAAAAGAAAAAAAAAAACATTGTTATATTTGGGATGGATTAAAGAAGAATGCTTTGAAAAATTCTCAAGTAAATACAAAATTTGGGAGAAATGTTGTTAGTGTTTTGCTGTTAAGTGTTTTGTTTACTCCAACAACTTAAAGGACAAGCAGCTGTCCAGACAAAATATGAAATGTACTAATTATGCTGATCCACATACCAAGTGTGCAAACTGCAAAGTAGGCATACCCTCTACCTTGAAATAAAGAATTTAGGTTACAAAAACTGACCCCGACTGAAATGATGGGACACTTTCTTTTATTTTGATGCATTCATACAATAGTTATTAAGAATGTTCCAAGTTTCCTTACTCTTGAGAGGCTGTTTACATAGGTTTTGTTAACCTACCACCAAAACAACAGCGTAAATACTTTGCCCTCTTGGAATATCGTGTTAGTAATTTGTATCATATGCATTACAAATACAGGCATATATATCTATGCTGCCCCCCAACTCTCCCAGAGTAAAACCAGAGACTTTACAAAAAAAGGGAACCTACTGTTGTTGTGCACGATGCCCCACTAAATCAATGGTGTAGGGAAAACAATACAGTGGCTCATGACTGGAAAAGGGATTGTGTGCACAGCTAGATTAAACAAGAAGATTAGAAGCAGAGGCATTCATTCATTTCCAACAAACCAATCCAAACCCATAACCTCTAACAAACATGAGAAAGAGCTGAAAGTAATCAAGTCTTAAGTATGGAGGGATCCCAGGCACCAGTTGCATACCCATTGCTCAGCACCTGATAAAATGTTGCACTCAACTCCTTAAAGGGCAAGAGCTGTCACCCCAAACTTTATATTTTGAAGCAATGGCTTTATCTCAAAACTTCCTCACTTCTCTACCATGTATCTTCCATAATATATTCTAGTTCTTCAGTAATTGCATATTCATGGTAATCAAAGCAGTAACTTCAAGTAAATTTCATATTTGAGAAGAAAGAAAAAAACTGTCACATGACACTTAAAGGCCAATCAGTAAAAAAGGACAATATACTGCACTACTTCAAGTTGGGGTGACTGCACTTCCCCTTTAAAGTTCTCTAATATTAGGAAAATGACAATCAACATTGTGACAGTTTGAAAGTAATACCCTCTTCCATTCTCGCATTACCCACATCTGCATTCAATCCCTTTCAAAAGCTGTTTGCACAACTGGGTAACAACTGAAGCATAGCTGTTGAAATATTGCATCATTGTCAACACCGCCTAATATTGCGTATTACATTCCATGATACCTCATGCACAAATATACAGTCAATAGGAAGCTTTCACTTTGTGAAATCACTTTGTGAAGACATTTGTTGTTGAAATGTATGTCATATGTGGGATCAAGATTCACCCACTATGAGACTGGTTTTGCAGTAGTAGTTAGGTAAACCAAATTACATGATGGGTTCCAAGCAGGGTTCGCGTTTTAGTGCGTCTGCGCGTCATAGACGCAAGGTTTTGTCTCTGGACGCGCAGTTCATAAATTAGGCTTCTTCCAGCGCGTCCCGAGAAGTAAGCTTGGACGCAAAGAAATTTGGCTTCAGCCAGCATGGATATTCCCTGTTACGAAAAATTCTATGGGCTGATGCACGAGGCTTCCTTTTTGAAAGTTCTGGTTTCAATTCAATCTTTTACTAAAGGCGGTTTGGCTCCGCGATATCCCTACAAAAACACATGAAAACACTGCGCAGTGTGCACATATATACACATGGTCTCATGCCCCATATCAGCACGGAGTTCTCTGACAGTAGAACCAAACGCTATGACCCCAGCGTAACCTGATACGGAACTGTATTGATGTTATACTACAAAGAAGGCAACCTGCAAAAAATATCGCTTGTTGCACTGTGAAGGGGTGGGGCTTATTGCTTCATTCACAGTGCACCGTTCGAACGAACGCTCTCTCAGAAAACACATTGACTTAACTGTGTGGTTTTATCGCTTCAGATCCCTGTACAAAGCTAACATACTTTAACGAAATGACTGACCACGTGTTGTAAACACTTTCCGTGACAGACGAAAATGCGAAGAACGATCCCAACCCCTGCAATGGGAATGATCGTTTGACATTTTCCGCCACAACGTTAACGCGGTAGTATTAAATGGAATTCGATTTTGAAGAGCACTCAAGGTGTATTCCTTGCTGTCTCGCAGAAGGAGCCGCGTAAGTTGCTGTACAAACTGTTCTGCACAAAACACAAAGTACAGACTATCTAGCTGCAGTGTTTTGCCGATTTTTCAAATCCCCAAGCTTTGCATACATATCTGTGCACGTTTTGTACACTAATCACCTAGAATCTTGTGTAGTTCGGTGGTTATTATCTTGCATAAATTAAGTCATTCCCAGCATTCCTTCCGTACTACAGGACTAAAGCAATGTTGTCATATGACGTCATTGCAAACGAAAACAGTAATGCACGTGGTCTCTTGCAGCAAACTTCTTAGCACACGCATGCACTAGACTTGCGTTTTTACCGCCAAACAAAGCATCATGTTTTGATGGGTGACACCATATGCATAAGATCCGTTGCAAAATTTGAATTACCTCCGGCATCGTGATTGGTTAAATTTCGCTGATTCTAGGCAGCCAATCACAACTCACGCCTTCGCCTATGTGATTTAGTGTGTGAAAATACTCAGTCTCTAGACAAGTTTTCCCGTTGAGTTTGTGTTATATACGACGATCGCGCTTGTAATGCCGGCCGGCTAGCAAAGCCGGACAAGCCCCGCGCTAAATCCTCCTAGAAACGGCATCACAAATCTCTGCATGCGTGGATTTTACGGGGATCGGACTTACGTGCATTTCAGTTGCAGATTCTTTTTAAACAAGACGTTTTGGACGAGAACTGCTAAAAATATCCGGGGATATTTATATCGGAAAAAACCATAAGATACGTTATACGGGTGCCCAGAACTAATAAGATTACTTTTGATTGCTTTACATGGGGTTCGTTAAAGTGGGAGAGTAGCAGCTACTGTACAGTATATTAACACAAATACAACCCAGTACAGTAAAAGAATGCGATGTTCCGACATGATTGGGGGATGAAAACTAGACAGAGCATGATGTTGGCCTTTGAACTAAATTATCAAAGGGCATGTGACATGGACTGCAAACAAATGTACTGTATTAAGGGTTGATTTGTATCTCCAATTTTGAAGTGAAACTATTTCGCCTACAAAAATGATATCCCATTCGTGAAACGAACTGTGCTATTCCCAGTATTTTCCATCCTGCACTGGTTACGGTAATACGATATGCACGAAGCAAGGGCGGGCGCGTACTAAAGTGACAAATGTGATTTCCCTCTTTAAAATAATCTGTTATAGGTAATCGGCATCGGGAGGATTGTTTAATTAAAATATCGGTAATCGGGTATTAACTATTAGGCTATAGTATAATCGGTCGATACTACAAAAAAAAAAAAAAATGAAATTTGTGGAATCAGCACCCTTCACTCTACAGTATTACCAGAAAAGCAAACAGAAGCATTGATGTCACATACTTTTTCTCAGAGATCATTGTATTCACTCTTACTTAGCACTATGGAGTAAACTTTTAGCACATAAACATTGTAGTATTTAACTCAAGTACCTACAGGGGAGAATAGGGTTGAACATGAGGAAAAGTATAGACGGCGGGGAATTGGACCCTTTAAAATTCCTGGTGGACCCCTTAAATTTAATGTTTTATACTTTAAAGGGGTCCAAAAACCAAGGCTGGGACCCACTAAATTCGGAGCTCAGCGCTATCCCTGGTTCCAAGTTTAAGTCTGAACAGACAGTAGGTAAACTCAAGACAAACCCCCACTATTGACTTGGGGAGGCTTGTTCCTACCAAAAAGGCACTTTTTGATGTGGTATAAATGTGTGAACAAATTTGAGCAGCTCCTTACTATTAAAAGAAGGGTTTAAGGTCATAACAAGTTTTGATATGTTAGAGGGGTACTTTTTTAGGCATTTTGGCAAAATTTGCATTGAAATCCGATGTGTGGTTCTCAAGATATGAGGAAGTAAAGTTGTCATATTTTCAGCACACAGTGAACTTGAAGCAAGCATATATGACATCATATCCCCACATTAATGGACAGTCTTTTGTTTTTCTTTAAATTTTACACCCCATTTTCTCCTCAACAGTCCCATATTATCGAAATGTGATTACATAAGTGGCATGAGAACTTTTCAAACTTTGCAATATCTATGTGAAGGTCCAATACCTATTAAAGTCAAGGTCAACAAAACAGTCTGATAAAACAAAGGGAAACAAGGCATATCTTATAAATGTGAGGAAGTGATATAATCTCTGCTGCCCTCAGTTTCACTTTGGAACACAAATCTATTAACTTCATTTGCTTATATCTCAAGAAATACAGGTCCTATTTGAATGAAATTTTCACCACACTTTTTTTCGCATTTGAAAAGTAATTTTTTGCTTGAAGGCCCAAACCTCTCACCCAGACTACAATTTTGGTATGGGGGTACAAAAATTCTCAATTGGCTCAGCTCTTTGATTGACAGCTAATTCAAACAATGTAGAGTACCAAAGCATATGTTACACAGCATGAACAGTACTGAGAGTGTTTTGATTATATAAATTATAAATTGAGTTTTTCTATATTCACCTTGAAGCAATAAACTGAGGTTGTATCTGGATGAGGATGAATTTCAGACAATTGTTGGAGGAGCTTAAGTAAGAAGGTTAGGAGAATTGGTACTGCTTGGGGTGAGAGAACTGGTCCTTTAAACTTCCCCTTCACATATGGGCACATCAAGGAAAGTTCCCTTTTTTGTACATGGAAATACAGAAGGAAACGTGGGGAATTTGACTTCTTCAAAACAAAAAAACATTTTTTAAACACCTTTTTTCCAGTCCTGGTAGCATGTGAACAAAACTTTAAAGATGCCAGAAAGAGTCTGAATTTCTCTTGCGTTCCTTTAAAACCAGTGAAATTCATCGTGCCAGGTTGAAAGGAATCCTGACATAATTTTTGAAAAACAGGATATTTGTGTAACAAAATAAACTGATGCTCTTGCTACTGTAGGATATGAGAATGGGGAGAGGAGGAAGCAGGGCCTATGGAACAAGGAAATATAGCACAATTTGTGAATCAGGAAACAATACAAGAGAGACAGTTGCATAGTGTTAAAGAAAAGTCAAGGGGAGAGGCCACAGTACAACCCCCCCCCCCCTCCCCCAAAAAAAGAAAAAAAAGCCCATCACTGTCTGAATAATAACGTGACAGTATTTTGATCTTATTTTATTGAGAACATCCCATAAAACATATATATGTTTGCAGATGAACCAATATGCAGAAAATCATCTGCATTTTAAAAGAAATACATGGAATTACAACCCAGGGAATTCCTGCAGAGCCCATTTTTCCACTCTTACTTAGCACAGTTTAAAACATTGGTCATAGCTGCAATTTATACAGTTCACATGTTTTTACACTTTTATTCACAAGCCTACTATCTTCAAAGTTTCCTTCATTTTCCACTAAGAAAGAATATTCTTAGGCTCTCACCTGAAAGATGAGGAGAGTTTTTAACCTTGAGTGAAAGATTGAGGCTCCCAATCTACATACAAAGCCTGAACAGGGACAAAAAATGTATCCAGTTGACAGGTACAACTTCACATCATTACATACCTCCATCCATATGTAATATTGCTACCACGGACTTCCTATACATGGACAGAACATAGTGCACGGTACATTGTCACAAACCGCACATGTGAGGAAAAGCGTACCAAGATGGCTGTCTGCTATTGTTTTTGTGGGGAGTTTGGACTTGCTCAAGTATACAACCATATTTCGCAAGAAGGTTGAAATATTTTGAAAATATGGCAAAATAAGGTCAAAATCACTTCACCTATTGCAGGAATATGGTATTTTTTCCCATTTAAGTTTAACTTTTGTTTAAAATACTATGGAGTCGTCGTCAAATAAGACGACTAATAGCTTCACGGCAGCCATTTTGGTGCCCCTTTTTTGTTCCAGACAATGGCGATCATCTATGGATAGGACGTACACGTTACATGCTGTGTCCATGTATGTAAATCCATGATTGCTACAGACTCCCATGAAATGCTGAACGAATTCTGAAGCAGGGGAGGAGGGAATGACCTGGTATGTTGGAAATAAAATAAAGGTCCCAGTCCCCATATAAAGTAACGTAAATGCCCACAGCAGAAAAAGTGTGAGGGCTAAAAAGCTCCCCATAGCCACATCTTTGCAATCTTCATCCATGAGGTTTTCTTCTTCCAAACAAGACCAACTACATGGTCAAGTGGTTAAAGCATTTGACTTGTAGTTAGGAGGTCTGGATTTCAAGTCCTGGGGCCCGTTCCACAAAGAGTTACGCACAATCTTAAGTTTGATTCACCCTACTTAAGCCAACAGTAAATCAAACTTAAGATCGTGCGTAACTCTTTGTGGAATGGGCCCCTGGTCAGGTCACACCCCTACTGCCAATGTGCTTGGTGTGCAGCATAAGCAATGGAGTAGGGAAAATAAGCCAGTGAACCACAACTGGAAAAAGGCTGTGACGTACTTGACATAAACCAATTGGTAAGAAACTGGGAAGTAAAACTCCATTTAACTTAAAAATTCTACTACGGATCTTACCTTTATTGTATTCTTCAGTGCACAAGCAGATGTAGTCCTGTATACCATCTTCACAAGTAGCACCATTCAGGCAAGGATCTGGTACACAGTCATCTATGTTACTGCATCTCAGAGGTGAGCTGGTATCCAGGATAAATCCAGCAGCACATGTGCACTCAAAGTTGCAAGTCTGTGAAGGCCCTTCACACAAGGGTTCACAGACCTGTGATGGATCACAGTCTCCATGGGAGATGTTCCTATGAAATTTAAATAAGAAAGTAATTTAGTTCAAATATTGTTAAAAAGTAGACTGCAGGTAAAAAACATCAAGAAAACATCTTTTGAAAACACTCATGATTTTTAAAAGAAAGTAAAACAAAAACACCATCTTGTTAGATAGGAAAAATAACTTCTGTTGATTTTTTGGTTAAGAGTTAAAGTACTAGGTTAAATTTTCTCCATAAATTGTTAATTTTTAATGTGAGATCTGAAATTTTACAATTTTTTTGTACTGGCACTATTAGTGGAGTTAAATGGTCCTGTATGATATGCTGGGGGTGGTGATGTGTGATGTTTAATAGTAAAATAGAAGTGACTTTCATTGACAGTATTCTTAAAGTTTGTTAGATAAGATTTAATGACAAACCATCACGAATGTGTAATGTAGTGGCATACAGTTCAAAAACAGATCAAGTCCTCATTATTAGTCACCTCTTGAGACAGGCGGGGAATACCGTGGGTATAATCTACAACCCCCAGCCCACAGGGGGCAACAGTATTCTTAATACAAAATGGGAAAAGTAATGAGGTAGCCTCTGACATCTGTCAATTCCATCTACTGATGCCTCTTGCAGATCAAATTGGACTCTACATGGATGAGGGATGATTTATGAAAAGCAAATAAAGCCATGCATTGGTAGGCTTAGACTCCCTTGTTTCAAAACTAATACACATGGAAATTTCTTCATTCCACGTATGGCAAGCCAAAATCAACAATAAATATTAACAGAAATTTTCAGGACCTTTAAAAACAGTTAAGACCCCCCCTTTTTTTTTTTTTTTTTGTAACATAAACTAATGCATCTGAACATCGAGAAAAGTGGAAAAAGTCCACTTTCTAAAATTCCATGACTTAAGCAGGACGTTTTGAAAAATTGCTCCCTGACTTTCCAGGCCTGGAATTTTAAATTTCAATTTTCCCTGACTTTCCAGGATTTCAAGGGCTTCGACAGAAGCTGTAATAGGACCAGATGCATAGATTGGAACCTGATCATTCAAATCTGTACTAGCTTGCATTACCACCTGTTCAGTTATGACTAGCAAGAAGTGGATAATTCACACATCTACACTGTGGGTGGCATTTACTACAGTACACCATTAAACAGGACAAGATGATATTGTGAGACTTTGAATATTCATACCTCATATCATATTACTGGAACATACACTCCATGATCATTGAAATAAAATTGTTCAGTGTTCAATTGTACTAGTTAAAGGGATGTAACTAAACAAGCAATATGACATACAGCCTGCTATGTAGGCAATCCTCCAAGTTTCTTTAAGAAATAAGGAAGCAACGGAAATAATTCACATTAGATCTTATGCACATGATGTTTCAATGCAAATAGGATGCCAACTTTTGGAGGAATAACAAGGTAAATTCTACAGATACAAACAGCCGACTGTTCAATTAATGGGAAATGTGTTGGGATGAATTCTACTACAACCTGCCCACCACTCCATACATGTTCTACACAAAGTTCACTGGTGCAACCACATTATTCAATTGTCAATGCATGAAATATGTAAGAGCTTAAAGTCAGGTATAGATAGTTCCAGGACAAGCCTGTACATGCAAATAGGCATTGCCCTCAAACATGGCTGTTATACGCCATGTGAAATGTTACTATGACCTCACATGTGAACTATCTATGTAAAGCATCATAGCCAGCCACTTCCAAACATTTCATGGTTTAACATTTATGTCTGGTATGTTACAATTCTGACAATAAGCATCACAGTGTAGTAGTTGGCAATGAAGACAGAGATTTTTATCTCACTTGCTACTTTGTATTCTCAAGACACCCACCCCATGGATACATTCACAACATTTTCATTTATAAGAAAAATAGCTGAAACTGTTTACCTCTCCTCCTTAATTTGAGTGTCAAAGTTTATAGCTTCTGGAGGTTCTGGTGAGATGCTGAAACTGATGAATCGGAGGTCTTCATAACAACCTCTCAGAGCAACTTGAGAGGGAGCAGGAATGGAAGATGGAAGCCTGGTAGAGTCCTTGACTCCTCCAATAAAGAGGTTGACTGCATTTAGAGAGAGGGCATCTCCAGCTAGATAAGGACAAGACAGGACAAATGTTATAATTGATTGACTGAGAAAGACAAACTTGACTTTGACATGATTGAAAATAAGTCTTTAGAAGATCGACAAGTTGTGGCCTAAATTGATCATTAAGTTGTGAAGGCATTGCAAGGTTTTTCAAAGGGGAAATGATGCTGGTAAATACAGTTAAAAGCTTTTTTTCCACAGCCACTGACAGAATTTATCACTGTTGTCTGTTAAAAAAAGAAGTCACTATTTAAAGGAAATGACAAATTATGCATGAAAGAAAAAATCCTGCCACTTTTTAATAGACCTTGTGCATATGCTGACACAGAGCAGAAAGTACGCCCTCCTTTGAGACAAAGCAAACCAACACAGACAAATGCAGGCAGCTGATTTGTCAACCAGTCGAATACACACATAATCTGCTACAGGTGCAGGACGAATTCTTATGCGTGAGGCCACATGTTCCATTGTTCTGCTCAAAGGATGACATCAGTATGTCATCAATGCACAAGTTCTAGTATAGGGCTATGCATTTTCGGTTACTGCACTATCCGTTTAACCGATTTTATTAACCAGGGGTTAATCGTTAAACTGATCCTATGTAATATCATCAGTTACGAAGACTGACAATTCATGAAACACTCCGACACTGCTGTTTTGATGCAGCTTGCTTGCGATGCAGTGTTCAATACATGTACAGCACTCATGTGTTTGTCATGGTAGCGATCTCTACAATTGCACTGTAAACGGCCCATCAGCCACCAACAGCAGAACCAAGCCTATTATCCTGCATAAATTAAGGAATTCCCAGCATTCCTAAGGTAAAGTTACTTACAGTAGGACTTCTGGAATGTTATCAGATGACGTCATTACGAACCAAAACAATGATGCACGTGGTCCCATGCATGCAGTAGACTTACGTGCGTATCCGCTTTTAACACTAAACAAGGGATCTTGTTTTGCTTGATGACATCATATGCATCCGATCTATTGCAAAATTTGAATTGCCCTTGCATCGTGATTGGTTCAAGTGTGTTGTTTCTTGGCCAGTCAATCACAACTTGCGCCATGGCCTATGGGATTTAGTGTGTGAAAATACCAGACCTCAAAATGAATATCCCCACTGAGTTTGTGTTATGACGATCGCACTTCCCATGCTTACATAGCTGGCCGGTGCAGCTGGGCAAGCCCCGTACTAAATTCACCAAGAAACAGCATCACAAATCTCTGCCTTTGTGGATTTTTTTGGGATCTGACTTAAGTGCATTTCATTTGCTGATTCTTTTTAAACAAGGCGTAAAGTTTGGACCAGAAGTGTTAAAAAATACAGGGATATTTATAACAGAAAGGAACCATAAGATAAGTTAATCGAGTGAAATTGTTTTGCTGCCCAGAACCGCCAAGATTAGATAGTTGCGTACTTTTACGGGCATCGTTAGTGTGGGCTTCTACAGTACAGTACATTATCACAACTACAACCCAATCTGTACATAGCTCGAACAGCCAACCAACTGCGTATGCTTATTCATAAAAATCAACATGGACTGTTCCATTTTGATAAGATATTGGGTAAACAACAAAATGGCAGGAATTATGTGGTATTAGATCGTATTTTACGGGTTAAATTTTTTTCCAAATTTACTGCTACTAAGGCAGTACTAACAATGAAGAATAATGAAATTTATGGAGGTGCAGCATGATAAAATATTTCCCTTAGCTACAGTGGGGAGATTTGTTTAAACATACTTTTGTGCCCTAATCATGGTCTCACGGAGGTTTTATTGCCATGTAGAAACACTAATACAAAGCTTGGTAACTTTTTCACAGCAGCATTACGCACTTTTGTTACAGCTCCCTGCTTGTCTTGTGGCTTTTAAAGGCAACTTGATTGTTGAAAGGCTGTTCAGAAGATAAGTACGACCGGCCTATTAACACAATGGGATTTTTAGCAAGAAGAATCACAGCTCATTGTGCGAGCTGATCGATAAGCATGACAAAGCTACACACAAATGCAGGGTAGGGTCAAAAGCTTTTGACGATCAGTTTATCATATCATTTTATCATTTTGGGTGGCAAGATTAGCAATTGTTGTGCAATTTTAAGCCCAGAACTTTGTGGTTTATGGCACAAACAGCTTAAGTGAACACAGCTGAAATTGCAGTACTGAACAATTTGAATTATGAGGATACAAAAACGGTTAAACGTTTAGAGAAACATCAACCGTGTAACCGGTCGACGGGTTAACCAGTTAAACAAATAACCGGAACAGCCCTAGTCTAGTACAAACAATTAGGTATGGAGCAGAGAGAGGAAAATCTTTGGCTTACCAGATGATCATGAAAGAGTTCAAGTCAAATAGAATTGAAATAAAGGTTTGAAAGTGCTGTTATACATGACGGTGTACCTTAACTTCATTTTAATTAATACATTATTCCAACACAATTTTAGATTTCAAATATTTAAGCTTTGCCTGATATTGGTCAAAAAGAATGTTACAGCAACCCCTTGCTGATCATTCCTAACATCACATGAACTTTACCCCTGTCACTTCGAAAAAAACAGGAAATGAAGTCTCGACTCAGACTGCTTTGATGTCACTGGGTAAATACCATCGAAGTATTTATTACGTTTCGTTTCTATTGTAACTTCCTCCATCTATATTTAATTAGCTTCATTGTCCTACTTCCAATGATTTGACTGAAAGCACTGGTTAAACCTAAATCAAGAGCAACAGTGGTTACTGGATGGTTAACCTTTACTCTAATTAGACTGGAAATGGCAGGCATATATGGTGAAAGTTTTCATAGTGAATGTGTCTGAAACACGTCGGTGCAAACTGAGACCTACTAAACAAACACCTAACTTAAACAGCTGTTTACCTTTCAAAATCAAATGTGCACAGTTACAGATAATGACCTTAGATGAAACCAACAGCCTGAGAGTAAAACTGTCCTTAACTCTTAATACATGTCTGGAGTTGCCATTCTTCAATAATAAATATGAGACTCATGACAGGGAAACTACTACTAGTAAAGTAAGTCTAGCAAATGCAACCCCTATAACTGGTGCTTTTTGTTTAAATGTCTCCTGAAGGTTCCAAATAACCCCATACAGCTTTTTGATCCCTTCTCTCCATTGCAAACCGAGAAACCCTCATCAACAGAACTTAGACATTCATTAGCAAAGGTTATCTTCAGCAAAAACTCACGATATACAACTCGAGCCAGTTCAAGTCCACTCTGGTCCAGTAACAGAGCAGTGCCCCCTTCACGGTTGACTCTGACATAGTGCCAAGATCCATCATTAAAGCTGGATGAGGCAGTGCGAGCAAAGTTTCCAATACCACTACCCTGTAAGTTAAGAAGAAATATACAAAAGCATATCACTTTAATACAAATAGAGCCTGCATGGAAAGTACACTGTGAGTACGAGTTTCATCTGATTGGGCAAACAAGACACACATTTTTCTGTTTTCATATCTTTCAGAATGTCCAGTGGTGGCTCTACAAAAGAGTGGGGGGGGGGAGATGTCCTAAGTCCCCTGAAGTCCCCCCAAGTTAGGTCAGTAAGGTGCTAAGTTTGTTAATTAATTCCCCAAAACTCCCTGGTTTGAAAGTCTGTGAGGGACGATACCGACCTCCTATCACCCTATGTATACCATTTATACCTATACTTACCGTCTGGCAACCTTTGACACCGTGGATATCCTACCAGCAGAGGGCACATAACACCCTATGGCTCCATACTGCATTTTGCCGACACCAAGGGTTTGGCATCAGCAACCCCAAGAGGGAGAAGTGCTCTACCTGCAGGAGAGAGGACATCTATAAGACAAACCAGACAGCCTAAGGCCTACGCAAGTGAGTTAGTCTTACCTCAACGGAGCGTAATCCTGGTCTCGGCCGGCGGACGGTGACTGCATGTACTGGTCAGAGTCAGTCCCTACATAAGTGACAAGTGATACGAATGGGTGAGAAGGCAGAGGAGATTGGAAGGGCCGGCCGAAACTGCAGGTGGTCCAGACGTTGGTGCCAGACTTGGCCGTTGCATTGGGTGAGTAGGTTGCCCTTGAGCGGAAGCTGGAAAGGTAGATCCACTAGTAACTGAAGGAGAATCGGGAACCAGGCTTGTTTCGGCCAAAGAGGGGCCACTAGAAGGACGTCCGTCCGAGATTCTCTGATCTTCAGGAGGACCCGCTGAATCAGACACCAAGGGGGGAAAGCGTACACGTAAAGACCGTCCCACGACAGTGACAACGCGTCCGTTGCCCATGCTTGCGGGTGATAGAACCTGGTGCAATAAACTGGAAGTTTGTTGTTGCTCGGAGATGCCAAGAGATCCACTGACGGGCAGCCGTACATGTCGAAGAGTAGGTTGGCCCAGGCTTGAGAGAGTGACCACTCTGTCTCCAGCAGAGTGCCCCTTGACAGCGCATCTGCCATGACGTTCTTACTCCCTGCCAGGTGGGAAGCCCTGATGGAGATGTTGAAGTTCCGACGCATGTGCAGCAGTTCCCAAGTTTTCTTGCATAGGGGAAGAGATCTGGTTCCCCCTTGGCGATTGATGTACGCCACAGTAGTGGAGTTGTCGCAGAGGATCGTGACCACCCAATTCTGAAGGTCGTACTTCCACTTGTCGATGGCTAGACGGACCGCTTCCATCTCTAAGATGTTGATGTGAGGGAGGGGACTTCCCTCGGACCATAGACCCTCCGCTGAGGAAGAACGCCAGACCGCTCCCCATCCCAGAAGGGAGGCTTCCGCGGTGATGACAGTTGACGGCCGCTGGTCCTGGAAGGGGACGCCTGAAGTCAGATTGGAGTGGATGGTCCACCAAAGCAAGTGGGTCTTGATCTCCTGATCCAGAGGGACCCTCTTCTGGAGGGGGTCTTGCGACGGGGTGAAAAATCGGAGGAGGTAAACCTGGATTGGCCTCATAAACAGCCGGCAGTCGGGAACCACATCCACAAGACTTGCGAGAAGACCAAGAACCTGAAGCCAAAGTCTTACTGGAGCCACTCTGCGAGCGAGCAGGCGGTAGATCTCTTCTCCGAGGGAGTTGAGTCTGTCCTCTGTCGGAAAGGCCTTGCCTGCGATGAAATTGATAGACGTTACCAGGTAACGGACTCTCTGTGATGGGAGTAGGGAAGACTTCTCCCTGTTGATTACCCAGCGTAAGAACTCGAGCAGGGAAACCACGTAATCTGCTAAGACCAAGGTCACTTCTTTGGAGGGACCTACGAGAAGCCAGTCGTCTAGGTAGGCGTGTACGTTGAGAACCTTTCGTCGGAGGAAGGCAAGAACTACCCTTGTAACTCTGGTGAACACTCTTGGTGCCGTGGAAAGGCCAAACGGAAGAGCTCGGAGAGTGAAGTCTCTGTTCTTGTAGCGGAAGGCTACAAAACCTCTGGTGGTCGTTGTGAATCGGGACATGTAAATAAGCGTCTTTGAGGTCCAGAGAGCAGGCCCACTGACCCTGACGAAGGGTGGGAAGTATTGACTTGAGTGTTTCCATCCTGAATCTCTTGGGTTGCACTAAGAGTTTGTTGAGAGGCTTCAGATTCAAAATGGGCCTCCAGGAGTCGGGCTTCTTTGGTGTGAGGAAAAAGGACGAGCGGTACAGAGGACCTTGGGGGTCCGGGAAGATTGCACATTTCTGGAGCAGGCCCCGGATCTCTTCCTCGAGGGCATGTCTTTGATCCCGGTCTTTTGGAACTGGAGTGGTTCTGAAAAAATCCTGTGCAGGTGGAGGAGCTGTAAACTCTATCCTGTACCCGAAAAACAGCAGGTTCCTGACCCATGGGTCCGGATCTAGAATCTCCCACCTTTTTGCAAAATCTTGAAGTCTCCCCCCCAACCGCCGGGAGATGCGCAGTAGGGTGGGCAGCCCTAGGGGTTGAGATGGAAACCAGAACTGGGGCCCCTCCTGGAAGTACCTCTAGTTTGGGCCTTAGAAGCTGGTCTCGGGAATCCTGGCGTTTGGCGAGGCTGGTGTCTAGACTGGCCTAGGGGCCTTAGGCGAAACGAAGTGGCCGCGCGAGGCCCGCGGCTCTGAGAATAAGGGAGAGATCTTGAAGAGATGTTCAAACTACCTCGTCGGGAACGGGGAGGAGAGCGTCTGGGCTTTGGCGGTATGCGCTCTGGGGGGATGCTGAAGTTGGCTTTGTTCAGATCCTTCCTCCTCTTGACCTCTCGGTCCCACTGCTCCTCGAACTTACCGGCGAACAAGTCTGGACCGGAGCTAGGGAGTTCGGCAAATCTACGCTTGATGTCATCTGAGGGAAGGCGGATAGAGTCCAGGACAATCCCTCTTCTCTCACCTGAGGCCCTAACTGCTATTTTTGCAAACTGGTCATAGGAAAGCCGGACAACAGGACCCAGAAGATTAATCAAAGCGGCCGTATCCTTCCTCGAAACTTCCGGAGTAGATTGTCTAAAAGACTTCGCCAGGACTTCCGTTAGCAAAAGGAGAGAGGATGCGAACTTAAGACCAGTGCGGGCAGCCATATCCACACCGTCCCAAGATTTCAGAGACTTCTTTACAGGTAACGCCTTGAAGTTCCCTTTAGAATCCACTGCACCTGCCGATTTAAATGGTCGAAGCAAGCTGTGGGAATGGGGGGCGGAGAGAAAAAATTCTTCCAATGTTCTTCCTCGACATAAAAATTGGAAGCCTGTTTCTTGGGAAAGGCCCTCAAGGGCTTGAGAGAAGCCTGCACATCAAAACAGTGTAGGCATTCTGCATCATTTGGCATGGAAACTCTTCTAGAGGAAGCTGGTTTATTCAGAGAAAGACGAGAGCGTCTAGAAGGATCAGGGGTCGGAACCGGTTCCACCGGGAACCCCACCTGGCATCTGACAATGTCTACAGCCTTCTCGAAAGCCTCTCTGGAAAAATCTGTTCCCAGGATAGGGGCCTCATCCTCGGAGGAGTCCCGGTGTTCTGATGAGACTGGAACTATGTCCTCCAGATCCTGACTTTGAGCTGGAAAACCCATATTGAAGTCCTGTTCTTGGTCTAGATCCGAGGCAAGTTCAAGAAAAGAATAACAAAAGTCGCCAGACATAAAACACACGTCTAAACGCGAGTTAGGCAAAATGGAGTATGAAGCCATAGGGTGTTATGCGCCCTCTGCTGGTAGGATATCCACGGTGTCAAAGGTTGCCAGACGGTAAGTATAGGTATAAATGGTATACATAGGGTGATAGGAGGTAGGTGAGCTAAAAATGACAGTTGTGGATCACTGGCTTGTTTTACCTACTTCATTGCTTATGCGGAACATCACGCACAATGGCAGTAGGTTCCAATTTTAGAGTCTTTGGTATGACTCAACCTGGGAAAAGAACTTATATAATATGTGAAAATGCCTATACCCTTTTACTCAAGTTAATGCCCATTAACATACAAGCATGAAATACTTCTCACACTTGGAACAAAATCTTCAAAACATACTGAGCTTGTCCCAAGAATATCATAATATTAGCTCAGGTAGGATAAGATGCATGCAGATGGAAGTTTCAAGACAGGTGCAACATTATTTGTCATCTGAAAAAGTCCAAAGATTGGCATAGAAAGGGGATGCTACTTACCCTTGTATTGAGGCCAAGAACTAGCCTGCCCCCTTCCATATAAAGTATGAGGTACGCAGGATCTCCAAGGTAAAATAACAGACCATCTGATGCCCTGAAGAGGAAGAAAGAAGAAAAGATTGAATGATTCACATAAAACCTACAGTAATTGTTCACTGTTTATGTTAAAGGATTACTCATCTACTTCAACTCCCCTTCTCCCACTTTTTCATCTTTTGCAGCTTCCTCCTAGCCCCCCCCCCCTTTCCCCCATATTAAAAAGATTAAGACTTTTAACTGAGTATTTCTAATTGAAGGATGGGGAATGGTGGGCCATATAAATTGCTATTTTGACAGCATAGTGATGCATTTGGTTGAGATGTGAGATGTTGATGATGGTTTGAATTCTACCTGAGTCATTATTACTTTATGTCCTTGAGCAAGATGCTTCACCTCAATTCCTTTCTCCACTCAGGGGTTAGTTGCATACATGTAAGGTTAATAGTCATCACTGCTGGAGCTGGTGAAGGAATGATGGAATTGCCTCTGGGTTGTATGGGAAACATTGTGCGGCACCTTTGACCAATACTGCCAAGGAAATGGAGCATTGAGAATGCCAACATTATGACTGTTACTGTAGTGGTTGTCATTATGCCATTGTTGTTCTTGTTGTTGTGGTTGTTTTGGGGGGGTTTTTCCCTTTTATCCTCTTGTTGGTATTAGGCAGATGCAATGAAGATCTTACTGAAAAAAGCGCAGATTTCACTACTTGGTGTGGACAAATCAGAAGTAAGCTATGTTTTTATCTGGTTTCTTTTTATGTAGGTAAAGTATTAATAACAACATTTATGCTATGGGTACTATTAACACCAAAGACAACCAAACAGAGGCAACAGACATCCCTTACAATAATCAATTACAACTTGTGCAATGTATCCATGAACCTCTCAATTATTTGTGAATTAAATGCGAGCGACCTTCCCCTCTTTCACTTACATCCAGGCAATAACACTTAACAGATGAACTCACCATCCCAGATTTCTGGTAAATGTAATTAGTAATAAGTGAATTAAACCTATTGACAATTGTTACATGAGCAGGACTAATCATTAAAACAAGATAGAAGACAGAGATTAGTCTGAGAGGGGAGTAAATTTCAAATGATTAATGAGAGTGTTCACATAACATTTAATACCTGGTGCGAAATCGAAGACTGATGACGGTTCTGGTTCCTGGTGTGATTGGATGATCAACAAGAAAGAAAGAATTGCTAGACTTCACCGTGATGACCGTGGGTGGTGAACAAAAGTCGGCCGGACAACCATCTCTTACATCACCACCAAACTCTGATGCATCATTTACATCAAGCGTGGTGAGCCTGGTACGAATATAGTCAAGGCAGGTCACCAGGTAGCCATTGAGACGATCTGTGGCAACCTAAACAGGAAGGCAAGGAAAGGATTTCAATAGTATATCTAAAGGAAAAAACTTTTTGGAGATCATTAAGGCAGAAATCCAAAACTTCCATTATGTACAGAGATAGTATCCCACATATGTTATCAGTGAAGGAAATACATTACTAGAAGGCCTTTCACCAGTGATATCTACCAGTATTTGAAATGGCCAAAACATTAATACAGACAGCCAAACTTTCAAGAGACGGCTTCATATACAACCAATGTTAAAAAGCCCTAGTAAAACAAAAGAAAGGTAAAAATTCAATAGACAAGTAACAAGCTGGTAGGCTAAACACCATAGCTGTAAAATGCAGTAGCTAGAGGCATGATTGTTGCATTTGGTATGCAACAAAGACTAAGGCTTTTAACCTGTGCTATAATGAAGATTACAATATTGTTGTAAGTAACAACTAAGAATCCCAAAGTAAACATTCAGACTAAAGGAAAGGTTACTAGTTTAAACGTTACCAAAGAATTAGAAACAACTTGGCATTATGCAAAACGTCATGTTAGGAACAATATGGGAGACCTGCTCTCAATTTCCTTACAATATTTGGTTATCCCAATTATTGATGCAGTAGTATGCCAGGCTGGCTAGTTATCTGGATCTAACAGACTAAAAATTTGGACATCCAAAATAGATTCAGCACAGCCAAATTCCTGTCTTTTACTTACCCTGAGATCATAGATATCTTGATAACCTCCAACAAACATATCACCCATAAGTTTGGATATATTTAGGGCGCCAGCAGACCTCGGTGTGAGATACTCTACAGGGGCTGGCTGATTGTCAATGGTGGCAAAGGTAGTTCCGTCAAATGTACTTCCCAAATTAAAGATAACCACTTTGTGGGTGGTATTAGGAGTAAGTGATTGGTCACCGATGAAAACCTTCGTTAAAAAAAAAACAAGCACAAAACATAACATAAAGCCTAACCATACAAATTGCCAATGATCCATTTTGTAAGTTAAGTTACTATACTCATACTTGTCAATATTGCAATCTCAGAAAAGATAGCAGTTACAAGATGATCCACTTAACACATGTACAGGTATTGTGCATAGTGAATGTTTGAGTGCTTACCTCAAATTGGGTGTGAAAAGGGGCTTAACTAAACTTTTCCATCAGGAATGTTCGAAATACATGTGGAAATCACTTGAGTGTAAGCAAACATTGATGTAATTTTTGCCTAGCTGTTGATGAATATTCAAGTCACATTTAGTAGTCTTAGGATATTTTAAAATCGGAATGTTCTGTTCTTTTATGGGGTTTTGAGCTCAGAAAATTGAACACTTCTGTTTAAAATGTAAAAACGTGGCACATGGCGGCAATCATAGGAGAGATTGGGGGGCCTGTCCCCCGACCATATTTAGAGGTGGGACTACACATTAAATGTCTTCCCTCCTCCCCATATCCCATGCCAAAAAATTATGCGCAGTCGATTTCCATTTTCTCGTAACTAGTAGGCTAGTGAGTATATCTTAGGAATTATAAGTCCTGTTTTTTTTCTTAAATTACAATTATTTTCTCAAAAAAGCAAGAGCTACCAACAGTAAGCCTTTCGGTAATATTGAAGGCTTTGTGTGCTCTCGCAGACATTCAGTCAATGTCAATGTGCTTCCCATTTCTTAAGGTTTTACTGTCTGTAATTCATTAGGAGGGTTAAATTCTCATACAAAGAGAGAAATTTTTGTGGGAAGAACACTGACACAGCTACGCTATCTGTGGTATTCTTGAAATAATGTCCCCAGTGATTCCCGTGAACTGGTTATCACAGTGTCCATACTGACTACAAACATAAACTCTTTTTCAAAGATGCCTGTACCTTGCCATTGATCTCCTCATATTTCAGAGTAGAATGCTTACACACATTCAGAAAAAAAATTGCAACAGATTCTGCATCAATCCATGACCTCCCCAAGTTCACACCATTGCCTCATTCTCTATGCAAAGTTACACCCCTTACAAGATCATAATTTTATTGATTGATCACTTGGGATATTTGTCATGATATCCTCTGTCTGCAATAATGGTACAATGCAAAGCTATATCATTTCCTTGGACACAAAATAAGAACTTCCACATTAAGTTTATCCTAATACATTTGGCAAAGTAAATCCATGTATTGTAAGCCTGCATTCCACCACCTAAAGTATTTAAATTTCTGAACTAATAATAAGTATGGTGGGAAAACTGGAATTTAACCACAAAAGTTGACATAACACTTTCAAAACTATGCCAGGTAACTTAAGGCCAAGGTTATCAAAATTTATTTTCATAGGAGTATCACAGAAGTTGTTGGTGTGCTGTAACTTCACACAACCAAATTATGTGAGTTTGAACTACCTGAGAAGATGGCTTTTGGTGGGTCTACTCCAAGAATGAGTATAAGTATGGTGTAGTTGTAAGATGTTTTGATACCCCCCCCCCCCACAGTGTGGGGTTATTAAGAAACGCTGAAATAAATGAACTACTCAGTATTGTAGCCCACAGGGAAAGCATCCAGTGAGATCTCATGAAAGTAGAAATGGCTGCTGTCACAAAGAACAGAAGTTGAATGCAGTACAGATTTCATGCAGACAAGTGGACGTAGAAAACAGCTAAACAGACAAGTAATCAAAACCTAACTAAAATCAGCCTGAATCGTAAAAGAATTACTAAAAATACTGGTGCAGTCCCTCCACAGCCAGCTCATTTTGAAACCCTGGAGCTTCCCGAGCTACAGAGAACTGAGGGGAAGGAAAATGAGGATGATCTTTATTCCAAGATGGCCTCCTGAGCTACAGAGAACTGTGTAGACAAATGAGGATGATCTTTGTTCCAAGATGGCGGACATTAGGGGCACGGTGCTAAAACTACCCAAAATACTGCAAATAATGCAAATTAGGTGGGGTAAGTATATGTCTGCGAAGTGAATTGGATAGTTTAGGTGTTTGCACTGATCTTGTATACCTCTCTAAAAGGCTTGTCCTCCCCAAACATTCAAGAAAGTATGTTTTCTGAAAGTTTGAAATTACTGTAGTAGTATAAAACTTCAAAACAAATCTCATGATGAAAGAAGTTTTTTTCTTTACATTCTACACTTCTACTGTGGTACAATTTATCACTGAAGATCAAACAAAGAAACAGTCTTGCAATTTTCAAGAAAAGAGTCAAAACTTACCAGCTTTTGCACTCTTATGAATGTGAAAGTTGTTCTGTATAAAAGCGCTTGGAATTTTGCTATACAGCAATTGGCTTTATACAGCATAAGATCATTACCATTATCAACCATTACTATAATATACTATAAAATGCAACAAAATGATAACCAATGACTCTATCATTCTAAACTTTGAAATTCAGGAATTACTATACTATGTTAACATCACACTTTCAAGAAGATCAGGAAAAACTAGACTCAAAGCCTTGACTGAAGGCAAACAACTTAGCTAAGTTGGATAAAAGTATTGTAATATTTTGCGTTCCTCCAATCTAAAACCAACCACCTGCAAATGGTAAGTTGTAAGTAAATGTCCATTGCCATCCTTTTGCATCCATAAAATAATATTTATCTCAGATCATGCTGAAATGGTATAATTCCCTCCCCTGTGTCCCAGAAAGACCCTGGAGCTTTCTTATGAGTCACCTCCTATCTGTGTGTAAACAGAAATGTTTGTGAACTTGGCAGAGGACCAGTTCTGCAAATAAGGTTCAAAGGATGACAGCTCGGGTCTTCTAAATAAAATGATTTCTTGAGAGTGTTCAGTATAGTTAATAAAATGATCACCCAAGGGTGTCAAGGGTAGGAGCCACATACTGTTCACCTTTGTACATCAATCATTGTCCACTGTTTGTTTTATCAGAGACTGTTGAGAATTACATCATGGGAAATTATACTACCTTACAATGAGGAGTAAAAGCCTGTTTATTGTTCTTCTCTCTAAACAAATCATACTTATAAACTTTGAAGTGTGTCAGGGAGCATCTTCTGAATACAGGATCTGTGTTTATATGAGAGTAAGCACTGTACTCCCTTCAAAATTGTGAGAAGTATGGGGGTGGGTATGGGCAGGTCTTTTATAACGGAAGGGAAGCATCAGCTAAAGCAATGCATTTTGTACCAGTTGCAAAAAGTAGCCTTAGAAGAGTTGAGTTGTGAGTAAAACTGGAAATAATGCAATATCTCCTCTACAGAAACATTGACAGATGAATATCAATAACAATTATGTCATGTCGAACAGCGAAACATACAGAGTAGTATTCAACGTATTTTGTCTAGCTAGAGGAATGGGGACCAGATATGGAAGGTTGGTATAAGGAGACCTTGATGATTTAAAAAAAAAAATGTTTTAACTGGTTCCTGTAGTAAGTGTCACACGGTAGAGCATCTGCCTCCTACTTGAAAGGCCGGGGTTGGATTCCCAGGTTGAGTCATACCAAAGACTCTAAAAATGGAACCTGCTGCCATTGTGCATGATGCTCTGCATAATCAATGGAGTAGGGAAAACAAGCCAGTGAGCCACGACTGGAAAAAAGGCCTTGGTCGGCTCTACTTGAACCAATAGGTTGGAAACTGGGCCGTAAAACTCCATCTAACTGACTTGATGAAAGGATTCCATATCATACACATGGAAAAGAGAAAATTTCACATCCTCAGTGGAAGAGGATGAGATGAAAGGGAAAGGGGGAAGGTATGAGGGAAGGAAGAACGTGGGGAGGGGGAGAAGGTTGGTGTATGAACGAAAGTAATAATGGAATTTAATATGCAGTTGACAGATGTTCCCATTAGCCAGAAGGTACCTAGCTAGCACTGACTCCTCCAGAAACACAAAAAAGGGGGATTTATTACCAGTTGCTAAACCTAAAGTCCAAAGTGATGCTGTCCTAGGCTAAAGTTTAAGTGGATTTGGGGGGACAAAAGCTTGCTTCAAGACCTCTGTAAGGTGCAATTTGAAGGTTTTTAAAGGCCATATATTTATGTAGCTTGAAAAATTGCTGCAGAAGTGTCTTCTTTTGAAGCAAGATGTCAAGATACTGACAATATCTTAATATTTATGGAAAAGAAGAGGGGCATTTTACCCATCTTCTTCTGGAAAGGTGGAAGAGACAAATCCCTCATACCTTCCCCCCCCCTCTCGCAAAAACACTACTTAGATATCTAGGCACCTAGATAATCAACCAGCAAATGGGTAAAAATACTACACTTTCACTTCTGTTAGGAAAATGTTATCTATACCATTTTACCATGTCATGATGACATTTGTGTCACATTTTGGTTGATCAAATGGATTTCTCCCAACCCACTGAAATAATCAAACAATATTACTCATGTTTTACAGATGGCATAAATCTTTGTAAAAATGACAAACAAAATGACACCTCATCAAATTTATTCTCACCTCTACGAGAGCTCCAGGGACAACCCTCCACTCAACGTAAATTCTTCCAGAGTTGACACCAAGAGCGAAGAAAAGACCTTGTTCTTCTGAGCTGCTCCCTCCAGATTGGTATAAGAGCATCCCATGGTCTGAACAAAAGCGGAATTGGAATTCTAAAACATCTTCAGCACCTCGTAAAAAATGGTCTGTACTGTTGGTCACTGCTGAAAATTTGATGTAGGAATTAATGTCCACATATTTGTTCAATGACTGACAGTGGACTGGCATTAGAAAGGCTGAAAAGAAAAAGTTGATTTAAATAATGATTAGAATCAACATTAATGGTTCCTTTCAAAGCATCAGAATGAAATACCTGCCAACTTTAGAGTTCTCTTTGCCTGAAAAACTGACTGCAAAATTTTGACAGTGCCTCTAGGCAGGTGCTTGCAACATTGGATAGTTGTGTGTTAAAAGAAATAAAGTTTAGGTTAAACTTATGCCTTAAAGACCCAGTTCTCTCACCCCAAACAGTACCAATTCTCCTAAACTTCTTAATAAAGAACCAGTTCTCTCACCCCAAACAGTACTAATTCTCCGAACCTTCTTACTTTAGCCCCTCCCACAATTGTCTGAAATTCATCCTCATCCAGATACAACCTCAGTTTATTGCTTCTAGGTGAGTATAGAAAAACTCAATTTATATAATCAAAACACTCTAAGTACCGTTCATGCTGTGTAATATAAGCTTTGGTACTCTGCATTGTTTGAATTAGCTGTCATTCAAAGAGCTGAGGCAATTGAGAATTTCGGTACCTGGGTACCAAAATTGCAGTTTGGGGTAAGAGGTTTGGCCCTTTAAGCCCCTCCCACAATTGTCTGAAATCATCCTCATCCAGACAGCCAGATACAATCTCAGTTTATTACTCTGCATTGTATTGTTTGAATTAGCTGTCAATCAAAGAGCTGAGCCAATTGAGAATTTCGGTACCCCCGTACCAAAATTGTAGATTGGGGTGAGAGGTTTGGCCCTTTAATATGTCTTTGGCGCTTAACCCAAGAAGAGTTCTGTACATTGAAGGCAAACATGGCAGTGAGCCAATCAAAAATATTCCTGTCTAGTTGCCACTTGTCCACCCCTTATGATATATTCCAATACCTCCTTTATAATCATTTATACCCAAAACAAGAGTATCTGTAGTCTGCCAAATGAGTTTATTTTCATATGAACATGTTAAATAACTTGATTTTGAAGAACATCTACTCCTGAAGTAGTAGTATGAATATCCAAAAGTTTCTAGCTATGATTACTTTCAAGGCCACACACCCTGAAAATAAAAGGTCACAATTGACAAAAACATGATGTTTGGATTGTGAAGTGCTTTGGTTTCAGAAATAATGAAAAATAATCCTTTGTTTCAATGCATTGTACAGTTAACAGAAACTGAATGAACACAACTGTTTTGTTTTGTTTTTCAAATGAACTTCAACAATGCACATTAAAGACACACCCTCTGATCATGAGTCAAATGTGCATGGTATTCGTCTGAGGTTTTTACACAGGAGATGTGTCATATATATGTCTCCACATGTTGTGTAACCTTAAGTAATGTGGCATACTGTAGGTGCATAATATTCTTTCACTAACAGTCTGCATCAATGAACAAAAATGTTTCACGCTCCTAACAAACATTGATCAACCTTGTCTAGGGCCAAATGGTGCATCTTGCAATTGAAAATTGCAGAATAAAAACTTTGGCAAAGTATTTCAGCTGTAAAATCTTTTACAAATTTCAAAGCACTCATACAATAACTGGCACTGTTTCCTTTACAAAATTATATATTGTGTCAATGCACTCAGTATGAGAAAACTTGACTCATTGTATGTTTCACTTTTGTAGAACTGTAAACACATTAAAAGTGGGAAAGATTAAACCCCTTTTTTTCATTTTTCCCCATAAACATCAGTGTATCCAATTGACAAGCCATTGCTGCAAAATCACATCAGAACACTGACGGTACCAAAGTACACAGGATATGAGTATATATTACACAACACATCTGGTCACTGCCCAAGCAGTGTTGACTTGCAATATAATTGCATTTCTATGGTCTATGGAAGTGGTATAAATAAAAGAATAAGAATTACAGTATTCCAACAAAAGAACTATATCCTTGTCTGACCAAGTTTTAATATTAAGACTTCATATACTAATACACCAAAATGATATGAAGGTTGCAGCTAGTTCTCTGTCCTGATATAGGCCACTGGCAAAATTCATTTTGAACAGTGAGAAAATTTTTGTAGAACAAGAACAGGAATTTCAGTACAGCAATGAGTGCAAATATAGTACAGTAGGAATATGAATACACTACATACTCTTGGTGAAGACCTATTCTAGCAGAACAGAATTTTTTTCCAAAACATCACTCTTTTTCATCCCAAACAAGGAATTTCAACAAGCACAGTTAAAATGAATAACACTTGAGGTGGAAAATATTGTAGGCTGTAAAAACAATTTTTGAGTTTTCCCACAATGTTCCCATAGAATGGATCCGGTCATTTTCTCTGGGAAGGTATGTTGTGGAAATTGTGCTACCAACACAAAATTACCAAATCACCACACTTTACAGCCATGAACTATTAAGATACCTTGGGGACAGCCCACATACTGTACACAGAACAGGCTTTTCCTCCAGGGGCATGATTGCTGGCACATGCCTTGACTCACCTAAAGTTGATTAGGAAGCATTATTTTTGAAGTACCTGAAAGGTGACATGTCAGCAAAAAGCACCGACTTTGCTTGGTAATTAAGGAGCAAGATTTCTTGAGAAAGAAAAACAATTGAAATTATATCAGTATCTTTTAGAGTTCTGTTCACCTCTTATCACTGGCAGACGTGGATCCAAGGGGGGTGGGGACTTTGACGGCCTCAGCCCTCCCTTTTTTCGCCACATCAACAATAAAACATATATAGGAAATTAGCAGTGCAACTCCCTAGCACCCATATTCTCTAAGGTCAGCCCCCCCCCCCTTTTGGAATGTCTGGATCCCTGCCTGACTGGCACTCAGACTCAGTCTTTCAGTGGAAAATTGTCCACAAGACTATATATATGAATATATCCTACAAAGAAAATTGCTCAAGTTAATTTTTTTGAAAATGTTGGATAGAGCTTTGTTTCAGTATTTTTCACAAACCTTGAAAGTATTTTTCACACAGTAAATTATGAAATCTATAATTTTGAATGATTGTCAGCTTTATGTTTTGGCTGCCTACCCTGAGAAAGAAACACCTACCCAGCAATGTGTACAGTATAGTATCTTAAATTTGGGTTTCAAAGGACTCAGGGGATCATGGGCTAACATTTTAGTCTTTTAGACAACTTTCCAAGGTTTCAGAAGCATCAAAACTTACTTGTTATCATAATTATAAGAACTTATTGTATTTTAAATTTTCCTACAGTGGCTGCATTTATAGGCCCAGGTTTAAAGGAATTGGACTATTTGGCTGGAACGTCCTACTGTATGAAACAAACAACTATGGCCAAACTAATCCAGAAAAATCAGTTTCATGAGCAGCCTATTTCACAGAGTCCATCACAGTAAGCTTTTATACAGCCAACTGTGCTAGCATGAACTAGAAGTTAGTCAGATGGAGTTTAATGGCCCAGTTTCGAACCTATTGGTTCAAGTCAACCCGCCCACGGCCTTTTTCCAGTTGTGGCTCACTGGCTAGAAGTACACAAACTGTACATGTGCTGTGTCTCCAGTGTATACCACGTAGTAACAAAAGGGATTCCAAGCCATTATCATTGTGTATAATTGGTCAGATTTTGGTGCTAGCTGAAGACAAGAGGTCAATGCTGTTCACTACAGGCAGCAGTTTAAGGTTGTGATATTTTAACCTCTGCTGCATCTTCCAGTCCAATCCCCCTTTTATTTACTTCTTTATTTTTAGAAATCTGATTTGCATATTTTAGCAGCCCTTTTTTCATATTTTAGCCAGGCAAAGCATATTCCTTTATTTCCTAAGAAAATCTGTACAAAATACAGCAAAACTGTACTAGTAGAGCCTGCATCCTGTTTACTAATTAATGTGGAGGGAACAGGTTGAAATTTATACAGGCAAGTTACTTCAAACAACAGGGGAGGTTAATAAGAATGCAATCCAAGGGAAGATATTTCTTCTCTCCTATGATGAACAACAAATCTAACATTCCTAGTAATTAAAACTTCCATTATTAACAATTGATCAAGGTCACAGACAGCAGGCGAACAACTTTTATGAATATCGCATTACTTAAATCTATTATGACTAGGTTCTTAAGTATGGAAATTAGGAATGCACAAACATAATCATGGCTATTAAGTTATCTGTGGTTATATGGAATCGCAAATTGTTGATCTAGATCTTCATAGAACATTCATGTTAAGTATGCAATGTTACATGGGAAGATCATTCAGAATTGGAAGGGAAGGAGATCTCTATTCTACAGTGACTTACCTCTCTTGCAGACTTAGAATTGAGGAAGGAGGCTGCTCTTGTGTAATTGAAGGAATATCAATTACAGTAGCACATGGGTCAAGTGTTAAACAAACAGTGAAAACTAAAAGCTACATACTCTAGTTAGTTTGTAACATACTGTAAATCAAACCATTACCAATATCAGACTTGCTGTGACTACAGTATACAATTTTTTCCAGGGGTTTCCCCTAAAATAAACTTTCATGGCAAAACTGGTGTGGTCACTTTTTTCACTGATGAGTGCCTAAGTGGGTTGATGATAATTATGTCTATACCTAAGGCTATACTAGTCACACTTTAATAATTTTTTTGCCACTTCAAGTATTCTATTTTTCATGCACCATTACCGGTGAAGAAGGGATGCAAGTATCATCACTGTGTTGCCATAGCATCCCTATTTTAATGTGATTTAAACTAGAACTGCTATAACTAGGCCTATGTGATATGTTTCAGTTTGCAAATAAATGAAGTTTGAGAAGGTTCATGAATTAAAAAGTAAGGAGCACGATATAGGACTGAGTCACTACATCATACAATCTAATTAAACCTTGAAAAACTTCAGCTTATACCAAAGAGATCCATGGATTTCACTCCATTCAGAGAGTTTGTTGACACTGTGCAAGCTGTCACTCTTTTCACACCAGTACACTGCCATATTTGCTTGAAGAAAATTAAAGCAGACTGAAAAATGCAGTCAGATGTCAAAAGTACCATTTTCATTTTCTGCATATCTGTACCATTATCTCTCATTAATAATTCCTGCATTAACATGGATGCATCTTAAAAGCCAATTTGGTTTTGTCCCTGGCAGTATTAAAGTATAGATAATACGAACATTTACTGCAGTATTGCCAGTGAATTAAATGTAGGTGTAGTTCAGCATCTACCTCATCTGAAAAGGTAATGCCCTTTTAAGTCTTTATGTTTGACTACCCAGCAGGTAGCCCACTCTTCATCTACTTGGCAAGTCTTCACTGGCATAAGTAGACTTTTTCATTTGCAAGCAGGAGGAAGGGGAGGGGGCAAAGTATTGAGAGGTATGGCAAGCACAAATCACACCATCTAAGGGGAATGCCAACCATCAGTTGATGCATAGCTTACAGAGATAATCTTGGTTAAAATGTATCTTGGATTGCCGAAAATGGCTCTTGCCATCTTTTTTAAGAACCTTAATCAAAACTTTCAAGGGAAGTTTGTAAAGTTTGCGTCTTTAAAACATTTTGCCTATTTTTTCAGTTATTCATATACAAATGCCATTTTTTTTCATACCTTCCAATTTCATTTGGCAGGGCATGGAGTGGGGTGGCATTTGACTGGGGGTCGCACCCCCCCCCCTCGTCCCTTTCTGGTTATGTCGTTGCATATCTTCTTAAGCTGGTATGTGAGCAGGGCATGACCAAGCTGCCATTCTAAGAAGCAACTGCTTTTAAGTTTTCTTTACAAGTAGAAAGACAGGGCAAACACATGGTCTGGCATACTTACCAAGAATTAATGAAAGACTGTAAATCCACAAATGACACTTCCAATACTGTGTCATGATGCAACCAGAGTTGACCTTTGACCTCTGGTTGCCAGCACCAGAGGTCATAATTAAGTCACTCTCTCTGTCCATTAGAGTCTCCTACAGCATGCATTTGGGTGCAGAAAACTCGTTATAGCATAGTTCGGAGTGTGTTCCTTCTCTTTCATGGTCTGGTACGATCAATATTATGTTCCAAGTTGTTTCAACAGGAAACCTTTGATGGATGTTGAGACTTCTACTCAGATGCTGTCTGAAAACATGTCCAAGAGCAGCTCTGCAGAGTGTGGATTAAGCACAATGACCGTTCGGCTGAATCTACAGAAGCAAGGAAAAGGCAAATTGAAAAAAATTGAAAGGTCATGAAAATAGCAAACATTCATAAAAAATATTACGTCTAACATTCACTTTTTTTCACAACAAAATATCTGGATTTTTCTCAAACAGATGCAATTTTAATGCTTAACTGTAAAAAGAATATTTCTACGAGGCAAACCTCCAATAAAGCTGCTAACACAGTGTAAGGTATCATCTGCAGAAGAGTGAAGGAATATGGGGGCAATACCAGTGTGGTACCACAGGATCATTTTAAAAATATTTAAAATCAAGAAATGGGAATGGGAATACAGTAGAACCAACTTAGGTAACAAATCTACATCTCCTCATAACATTCACCGAAGAAAAACTGCATGAAACATCCAACCACACAAACTGGAAAGAAAGATTACAGGTAGATGGGGCCATGATGGGGCCATTGTGGCATTTTTGCTTTCCTTTGTTATATTCACGGGCGCAATGACTACACCACCTGTGGTACAGTAAGCAGTAAATTTCTTTTATGAGTTTACCACATTAATACTCATCTTCTTTTCGTAAGAGTGATGATGCATCATTTATGATTTATGAAGGATTCTGTCACGATGAGATCAAAAACATAAAATGTCAAAATATGAAGTAGCCTATGGTACAGACACATGACTGAGAAGATGGACCTAATAGTTTTATCCAGGGCAAGTTAACCTTTTCACAGGTGTAAGGAGGGAGTATGTTATTCTTGAATTCCCAGGAGTCAGCCATCTTTATGGATGTTGGCAGAAATTCACATTTATCCTGTACATAAGGCTATAAATGTGTATACATGGTTTTGCAAGGAGGGAGCATTGAACTGTGTCTGGGTAATAACAGGGACATGATAGGCCTATAAACCAGCAAATGATAGTGTACAGGAAATGAGATTGACCTTCTACACCAAAAAAGCAAAATGAAATAGCTTTAAGAACCTATTATAAATGATCTGTGCCAAATTTATCACAATCCTTGAAAGCAATGAAAGGCTGTACTCACACAAACTAATCATGGTGCTACTATGGATAAATTCACTACTTAATATTTTCAAAAAGGAAGGGATTTGAAGAACTCCTTATCAAGCACTTGAGGTATTTTAGATTGATATTTTATAATTCTACCCCCTTTGGTAAAACTAAAGGCAGCTTATATTTCACAGACAAAAATAGGATGGTCTAGCCTGCGTAGCAAGGTGTACAGCATATTCCTTTTTCAGTCATATCCCTAACGCCTGCCAAAGTTGAACACCGAACAAATTCTTTTGGATATTCATAGAAAAATGTGGCCTCGAGACTGGTTGAATGTTGGTGAATATTAACAAGACAGCAACATCTGTAGTAGCCCATACCACCCACGGAGTTGGTACGTCATTGTAATATCCACCTCTTGGTAGTACCCACTGAACAGTGTTTTTGCAACACGATGAAATTATAGGGCATTTCAGGTTTCAGTCTAGACTTCCAGTTTACAACCACAGGAGTAGGCACACTCACTCAAAAACAGTAGCATGATTCATTAGAGATGAATAAATCATAATGGTAATGAAGCTTGCTTCTGAAACTGGATGCAGCCCTGTTCCCTTTGGCAGACAGTGGTTTTGGAAGCTAAGAAGCTGAGAAAACCACCGTCCGCTCCGCGGGGTAAGGATGGCCCTGTTCAATATGCTCAAAACAGATTTGACAATGCTCACCCTTGCAAAACCTCCGGAGGTTAACTCAAAGTGTAACAGTGTCCCCAGTGCAAAATCCTGCAATCAACTGGACAAGAAATGGAATATTTTAGCCCTTAAGGAACACCCCTACAGCCAACAATCCAGACTGACAGTTTTCAATACCCAAGAAAGTAGGAAATATTGACATCAGAAGGAAAGAAACCTTCCCTGGTAGATTTATCAAATTTCAAAAATCTTTAACCTTGTCATCTTTCAGCATGGATAAATAACATCCAAATCACAGAACACTAAGCCCCCCAGCTGTACAACTTCATTTAACTAACCATATTAAAACAATCTTCCTTTAGGCAAAATCTCTTATCAATTTCTTGGCAGTCAGACATGTGGTAATTCAGATATTGTTCACAGATCTTAGATCAAAAGAGAGAGAGAGAGAAAAGGAGAAGAAGGAAAAAAAATATAGAAACAGATGGGTCATCACAGAGGAACTGGTATAACACCACCAGTTTCCTCCTTTTTTTCATTTTGAACATCAGTTTTTGACTGAAGCATGACGAAGTTGACAATCAAGTCTTTGCCCCGCAGGGCAGTTGATCCTAACCCACCAGTACTATTTTTTCAAGATTGTGTTTTCGACTTTTGCCACCATTATTTCACCTTTTGGTCATGTTGTCAGAAAATTGAAACCGATGGAAAGTAAATCCGTAAGGTGAGGTAATGGTCACATGTTTATTTACAAGGGTATTAACATCAAGATCATTTCATATGATTAAGTTCAGGACAACAAAGTTAATTAGGGACTGTCTCCAATTCCTCCCGGGGTTTACTGACGGGCAAAACTCCAAGCCATTGTTCAGCTTGTGCACTCTTCAGTGAACACAGCCCAGTCCACACACAGCTTAATGAGCTAGCAGGAGAGCTGTGAGTTTTCACTAACAAAAGCTTTCCTTAGTAACTGCTTTGAGTGGCAGACTGGTATGAAAAGAAGTAGCTCTCCATGCATCATTGAATTCAGTGAAAGAGCTACACTGACTGAAACTGCATCCCAAATAAGGCACAGTTAATCAATAGTCCATTAAAGGTTTTCTGAGCAGCTCCTTTTGTTACCGTAACAAAAGTACATGACAACCATTGCTGAAAGATGAGCCTTTACTGTCAACAGAGTCACTGAAGTGTAGTCTTAAGCCACTCCCCTTTTGCATATGCTGTGGCTGTGAAGAGGAGAGCCAGCCACACACTTGATGCACACTCTGAATAGACCCATTGTTGTGCTCGCCCGCCAGTTCCCATCAGTAAGATAAGTCTACAACCCCTTATACATGGAACCAAACTGCATTTTGGTTCAACAGCAAGAAATTATGTTGAGATGAAGCACAATGGCAGAATGTTTAAATCTGACTTGATTCAGAAACAAATTCCTTTTAAATTTTCTAAATGTTTGGGCTTTTTACATCTCCTCATACATCTTTTGTTTTTTATTTTTTGCTTTCTTACTTTCTTATTTTTTGTTTTTTGGTTTTTTGGTTTGCTTGTTTTTTTTTTTCTTTGCATGGAATAGGGCTGCAGTAGCCCGCATGCCACAACTTGAGAACCTAAGGATCATAGTATGCTGTAATGAGGTACGATGGGAGTACCAATCGTGTTGGGTGACAAAGATGTGGGGTTGTGGGACCATTTGCTACCCCTTGCCAGAGACTTTGCCCCACTCTTGGCCAAATAAATATACCTATCCTGACACTTAATTTTCCACCCAGAGATAGAGGATATAAACTTCACAGCTTCAGGAGGTTTGAAAAACCCCTGGACCTACCAAGTCTTTTCCCCATTGAAATTCCACAAGTTTCCTTACTAAACCTGGACTTGATCTGCTAAAGCTATATACCTTTCCTATGACTTTGTGACCCATATATTCTAAAATCATAGAGATTTCAGGGTGATTCCCCTGGACCGCCAGCAACACAAACTGGTGCTTAGCGCTAAGTGCAACATTTTTGCTCTCCTCACCCTCATTTTACTTTGTCATCAATTCGCCCTCCCGCATATGCAACCCTGGTGCCACCACTGTTGACATGCCCTGTGCAAGCACTTTCAGTGTTGTATAATCTTAACGTAATGGTCCAAAGCCAAAACTACAATCATTTCTTCCCCAAAAATATTCCCTTCTGCAATACAGTATTTACTACTGCAAATGTTAAAACTCTTCAAGCAGAGCTACCCATGCTTCATTATGAGAACAATTTATTGACTGCACTTAATTTATAAACTGTGTAACAGAGACTAATATTACTTACTTTACGAGTCTCAAGGGGTATTTCCACTGTACTTTCTTAAATTGGAAATGTCAAGCTGCTCTTTGCAATTTCAATTAGATCACCACAAATCTTTTAATCGGATTTTATTGAACAGAATTCTAGTGATGGATTTAGTAGTTTTGGCTGACTTCAGGCAAAGTACAGCCCTGTCAGACCGTACACTGCAGTACCTGTCTCATGATCACCATGCAAAATTGAAGATATTGATTCTTGCCATAAAAAACAAAAGACGACTGGCATTGTCGTAAAGAGCATTCACTAAATTTGATAAAAGTCATCAAATATACCAAACCTGTAAAGTTTTTTTTTCATATCTGATGGCAAATGGTTTACCTTACACAACCCTGATATTCTCAGAAAAACGTTTGAGAAATTTCCATTTTTATTCAGTTTAGAAAAACTGGTGACCAGACACTTTTTTAAAATTATGCACAAACCTTCAATAGCCATGACACAAATTCAACATTTAACTTTTTCTGCTGAACTTTTGGATTTGAAACTTGAAGTTAACCAGGAAGACAAAAGGCTTTTATTTTTGTGGCCAATCCATTCTAGCATGGAAGTATTTAAAGGCCCAGTTCTCTCACCCCAAACAGTACCAATTCTCGTTACCTTCTTACTTAAGTCCCTCCAACAATTGTCTGAAATTCATCCTCATCCAGATACAGTCTAAGTTTATTGCTTCAAGGTGAGTAAAGAAAAACTCAATTTATATTATCAAAACACTCTCAGTACCGTTCATGCAGTGTAATATAAGCTTTGGTACTCTGCATTGTTTGAATTAGCTGTCAATCAAAGAGCTGAGCCAATTGAGAATTTTGGTACCCCCATACCAAAATTGTAGTTTGGGGTGAGAGGTTTGACCCTTTAAGTATGTCAGAGCACAGAGTTACTTGAGGTAGTACTTCCTTTAATCCGGCATGTAGGCACCATGGGTGCAAGAAGGTGGAAAGCTAGGAAGCTCTTTTTGGGGTAATTTGGGCATGTGGAGTGAAATACTATTAGAGCAAAATTTATCTTCTTTGTACCTGAAAATATAAGGCCAATTTTTGTGTTTACTCTCTTCCTGAGAAATAGTGTTATTCTCCCTTCTTAGGAAATAAACATCTTTTTTCAACCTTGGAAGGCACACTTCACAGTGATCTATCTATGGTCAGAGGATATGACCCTCCAAAAACAAAACAAAGCTAAAAGAACTAATTACATAATTGCCTCTTGACCTCAATGCCAGGTAAACTTAACAATGGAATATCAGTAAGAAATACACTACCAGGGAGGATGATCTGCAAGGTTGCAAAAACATCCTGTCCTGAGGACATTCAAATCCTTCATCCTTGATGACTATGTGCCACACAGAGTTGTCCCTGGTCAACTCCCTGGTGTACCTTGTACTACTTCCAAGGTGTATCTGAAAGAGGAACAGGAGTTGCCAAAGTGGAACTCCCATGGCAAAGTCACTTCAACTGAATATACTACAGGGAGAAAAAAAATAGCTAAGTCTCTGTACCAAGGTAGAATACCTCCTAGGAACTACAACCATGAATGATGGAATATCCTATAGGGACAACTACCATTGAAGATGGTATGACTTGGACAATCTCATTCACTTAGTAGATAGCACTGTAGAATCACCATATGATACTAATGAATTTAGTGCATGTAACAGGTTCTGCCTTCCTTGATCATACAGTGCACATGATAAGTTAGGCTGGGAGAGGTCATTTTCTAAGGCCAAGGGGGATTAGTTATTGTATTGGATTTTACAAGAAAAGTTACTCAAACCAGGTGTGTGGTCTAGTTGGTAGAGGATCTGACCGTCACTTGGAAAGTTAAAGGTTCCATTCAAACACCAGGTCATGCCAGAGACTTCAAAAAGTGGAGCCTACTGCCATTGTGCATTATGCTCCAGACAAGCACTCCCTCTACTCTACACGCTCTCTGATATGCGTTCCCCTCTCATCTGCACCCCCTCTCATCTGCTGACCTCCTTTCATAGTAGAGGGAGTGCAGGTAGGAAACGGGTATGATTTTGATTGCAGTGCATGTTATATGCAACAAAAGGCAGAAAAGCCCTTACAGGGGCTAACCTGTCCCTTACCCTCCCTGGTCCTCTCTGCAGCCCTGCCACTGACACCCTGTCCCACAGTATGTGACAGTATTTGGGGGAATTAGTTTCTATTTTCAGTTGTTATGTTCTATGATGGTATTTTACTCAGATCAATTAACTCACTGCTCAAAAGATATGGAAGAAATTATGGTCTCTGCAGTTGGTAAATATTGATCACTGCTGCCCACTGTTAAACTGCTGTACAAGAATCATATGTGACTTCACTTTTATTGCAATTTTATTGCAGCAAAGTGCAAAGCAATTACAGCATGGAAATATACAATTGTTCTCAAACCTGTAAAGGGACATTTAAGAATGGACTATAATTTACATTTGCAATAAAGAAAACCCCAAATATAACAAAATAGATTTAGAGGAGAGAGGGTGCTATTAGTGTGCTATAGTATGCTAAAGGATGAACCTGCAGGCAAATAGGAGAAAATTTTACATACATAGGTGAGGAGAGAAGAGAGATAGAATGATGAACAATATCACTTAAAGGACAGATGTATAACTAGAAACAATTGTTAAGTTTTGATTTTCAAAAGCCTGAATTATAAAACAATATACTTCTCATATAATATACATGCTTGGAATAGGCCTAGCCTATAACATAATAAAAATAATAATACTTGAAAAGACTACAGCCACATTCCAATGTTTGCTTTCAATCTTTATAAATTTCTGACAGAAGCTACAAAGTTATGTATGCATTATACATCTGAAATCTCAACTTCACCAGTCAAGTTTTCCCACGAGTCTTTTCTTTGTTGCTCAGACAACAGTTTCCTCTTTTTTTTTCTGTTGAGCATTTCTTTCCAGTAATACTAATCTGACATCTATATCTAAAGCTAGCTGTATGTATAAACAGATTACAAACCAAAAGTATGTAGAATCATCTCAAACAGTCCATACAAGGTAACATGGATACAAATAAAATAGGATTAACTGAAAGACTGGCTTTCACTGCAACAAGTTTATCTTACTAGGGGGCAGGAAAGAGCTACATTAGAATGAAAGCAACCAAATACCTCTATTGAATTGTTTGGAAAAGCCATCGGATGATATCTACACTATTGGCGAAAATGAAAAATAAGGTAACATCAGACTGATGGATATTAGACCAAAGTACAGAGCACTGTCATGGACCAGTACCCTAAATCTGGTTTTTTCAAGGCTGCTTTATTTTTCAACAGACAAAAAAGTATAAATTTACCTAGGGGATTGCCTCTCTTACAGAATCAGTTGTGCAGCTTGGTTTGCTACATTACGTAACATTACATTTCTGGATACTATATCTATATAACCATATTATAAAGCAAGATCTCATGCATCTAGGCATAGCCATGACATTTACTAACATACAAATTATATTGCCTGTGTGCATGTTTTTTTAAGATTCGCCATCTGACATTGAATATGCACAATAACATGCACTGCACACATTCACTTTTACAGTTTGAATTAATTGTCCATAATACAAAATACTTTAAGTTTTGGATCTGACATATCTTCCCTTAAACAACAACCTAAGCTAAAACTGTTGTATCTTATGCACTTATCATTTGAAAGATGCACCCTCTCCACCCCCCCCCCTTGGAAAGGTCAGTCAATGTTCCTCAAGAGTGTATCACATAATTGATCCAAAATTTCATAAACTTTGATGCACCATTGTAGAATATGGCTATCCTATGTCCCATATATTAGGCAGCTTTAAAGCAGCTCATTGAGTTGGTTTATGAAATTCAACATATTTTTCCAAACCTATTGAGTTTTCTTCACATACCAATGACAAATGGTCTATCTTAGACAATCCCTATACCCTACACACAAATAACTATTTTATGCCTGAGTGCTGAAAAGTTCAAGTAGGTTTTCAAAAATTCATAACCAGACACTTTTTCAATCTATGTACAAAACCGTTACAAGTTAGGACACAAGCAAATTCAAAATTTTAGCGTTTTCTGTGCCTTTTGGACTTGAAACTCGACTTTTTGTGCTATAAGCATTGTAATGTGATAGTGATCCTTTGAGACTCTCATTAAGTTATCGATATCAACTCAATGAGCCTCTTTAATATAACATCTTGAAAACTTGTGACTCCCCCTATAAGAGCTAGGAGGAACCTAAGACATTTGACACACCAATGTCCAATATTAAAGAGAATGTGTGTCACAAATGATGAATTTATGCATAAATACAAACTGCTTCCTTAAAGTCACACTTTCAATTGGGAGGGGCTACTAAAGTAATTTTGCCAGAACACAGGAGAGCATTAATGTAGGCCCCTGAACAACACACACTCTGAAATAATGTGATTATTTATTTATGGAAAGAATCCTTGCTATGCAGGATCCACAAAATAGAAGCACAACAAGTAATCTTAATATAAGTGATATTTTGCATCTTACCCCACTTTTAAATAAAAATAGGGTCCTTAAAGGTCCTTGGGGTCTGCCTTAGCAATTGCATGACGAAAGAGTGTGGATCTTAATTTTTCTGAAGGTGTAATATCTCTTACTTTATTCTTGACCAAATACCGCCACTCAGCCAAAGACATGTCTATTAATAACTTCCATCATTTATGCCAATTGATGATACAACGAATATCAAATTGTATTCAACCTTACATCCCCTCACACTATCTATAAACTCTTTCCTTCAAATAAACTTCTAATAGGTAATTTCCTCATGAGATGGTTCAAAGAGAGTTCCCCAACTGCGTTCAGCCTTCTACCAATTTAAGTTTGCTCCTACCATTTAACATTGTTGACAAAATTACCAGTAATAAACCTTCCATCACCTCTTGTGGTTGAATTTTCAGCCAGTCACACTGCAACAGAACAGACTAGGGCACACCAGCTTCACAATTTGGCAGAGGGTTACTTTGTTGAGTGAGTAAATACAATTTTAAAGGAACTGTGAAAGAATGTATCAATAAGCTTCATTTTCCCCTTAACCTGAGCAAATTCAAAACACTACAAAGAAAGGAGGTGTGCTCCCCCTTTAATGACATGCACTTTTCCCCCATCACAGTCATAAGCTCTGAGGGTAGAAACTAGCTGGAGGCAAGGTTTTGTGGCGAAGAGATACACAGCAATAACTAGGTAAACCCTGCCCCCAATGAGCTGCATCTACTTCATGACTTATCCTCCAGATATGACCTCTTCAGGTATCCCACTAGGAAAGAAGTCCTCTAACCACTCTCTTTACAAACCGCACAATGAAAACAGGAGCAAATGAATATGGTTTTGTAATTTGATGCACATGCTGTTTTCCACGATATTCTATGCCAAGGTCAGAGACATTTTGTCTTCCTACTTCTAGTTTTGCACATCTCTCCCTGTTGTTTTGTCCGTAATGGACAGCTCCAATTCACACAAAGGAGGTCTGCACGTCCTTGAACAATGACAAAATTCTCAGTTATGATTGAAGGCACAGACCCATAGCAGTGCGGTATATATCATTACAATGTGCACAGAGCAATAATTGCATGTTGAGGAAGTACGCCACTGTCCCAGTAAAAATCAATGTCTATTGTAGACTGTACAGTCATTTGATTGTAAGGGTGTTTTTCTTCTTGACAAATGATGAATAAGACTTAGGATTATGGGAAGGCATTGTTTATCAATGGATGAAGGGCTTGGACTAAAAGACATTGCCTAGCAGGTGCACTTACTTAAAAAGACTGTGTTAAATAGTGTACTGTGCATAAATGAAGTGACTTTGGTGAAAGTGGATATTAATCTACGCAGAATTTGAAAAAAATCAGAAGGGTTAATATTTGTTTTGACTAACATGAGATTATGGTTTCAAGGGTTAATATGTTGTAAAAACTGGTTTCACTTCAAAGAAATTTGATGATTTAAGCTTAAAATAATAACTTTAGAATTTTAAGAAAAAAACACTATGTAAGCCCTTTTATAAGCTGAAAAAGGGAAGTTGCAAAGCAATGCTAATACATCCAAAACATAAAAAATGCATTGTCACTCTTTTAAAAAGGGGAGACCATTGCAAAAATGGTAGTAACAACCGTCATGCTGCAACCAGCCAATGTACCCAGCTCTGTTAGCATCAAATCAGCAAAAGAACAAAGTTAATAGCCCTGTATGCTCAAAGGCTGTATAATAAACATAATTATGACAGTCTTGCAAATGAAGTCTTTGGGTACTAAACGTCCAGTTGCTTTGGAAATGAAATACATAGAGATCGTCTATACTTGGTATCTTTCAAAATGAGCTAAACGTAAGTGCCAATTAAGCTCGCTACCAAAACTTTCATAATAAATAGACTGAATGCACAGTGCTGTTTACCTTTCAATGTCAATGTATCTAAAATTTATTTCAAAGCACTCACTATTAGTACTAGTGTACTTGTAACCAGGGAGCCGCAACAGCTCCCTGTTGCAGCTAATATAAAATAAATCACTACTGAAGGTCATAATTTATTCATCTTCAAATTATAACAATTAGTACCTGAATATAAACTGACTGCAGTTTCAGACACGATACACATGATCAGCTGGTGTTTACATAAAAAATTACTTAGTACAGTGAGCAGCATCATTTTCTCCCACTTACATGTTTTAGTAACACTTTAACAGGAGAATGAAAGTGTACTGCCTATTGAAAAAATCTTTTACATAATTCATATAACACCCCATATTTCATCAAGTTTCATATGCAATCCATGATTGATGAGAACAACATCGGAATAAAGCATGAAAAAGTTGATAATTTAAAGTGGCTCACTGAGTTGGTTCATGAAATTCAACATTTTTTTCCAAACCTGCTTAGTTTTCTTCTCATACTAATGACAAATGGTCAAACAAACACGATCCCCATATCCAACATGCAAGTAACTGTTTTATGAGTGAGTTATTAACGGTTCAACTCAGTTTTCAAAAATTTATGACAAGACACTTTTTCAGTTTATTGTTATGTAGTGTGGTGCACTCTCCATGACCTTTACCAGACACCATCTTGTTGTTAACGAGCAACTCTCCCTTCCTTTCATCCTAGATTCCCAGGGCCCTTCCTGTTTCCCGTCGTCACGTGTTACAAGTAGACGTGACATAACAGCATCTTAGTTCAATGTGTATGCTGTAACCCATATTTTCAAGGTGTGGCCAATTTCACCCTTTACAGCCTCCTCATGGTCATTTAGATCAGCACACTCATTTATATTCATTTAATTTGTTGTGTCATAACTTTTGACCAATCGGGAGACTGCAATTCGTACTAGGGTCTTCCCAAAACCCTCATGGCTTGGAAGTACGAGACGAGCTCCCAGCCCCCAAGCTGGTCACTCATGCAACAGACTTTGAAGCAGAAGCATGTAGTCATTAATCAGTCGTCTTTGTGCACATAAATAACTACCTTTTTTTTGCTGGCTCATTGATCATTTTTTTTTTGAACTCAATCAATGAATAAATCATTTTAAATCAACTGGAACTCTCTTAATCACTTTTTGTCTGGAGCTACACCAAAAGATTCCCCATACTAGATCAACTTACTTCACATTATGCACCATTACAAGTCAGCACACCACAAAATTCAAAATTTTTCTGCAACTTTTTCTGTAACTATTGGATATAAAACTTGACTTATTATGCCAAGTTGCTAACTTTAAGCATTGTCATGTGATAGTGACCCTTTAACACTTTCATTAAGTTATCCATCTACTCAATGAGCATATTGAACAGAATTTGGCGTGATGTTTTTGACAATTTTTGCTCAACTCTATGACAACCTCTAAATTTTGATGTCATCTAATCCCTCAAATCTCCTGTGGTTCAACCAGTGCAGTGTATTTAATGTAGCACTTGCTACAGTAATATTGTAGTAGCTTGCCTTACTGGTAAGGTTGTATGATACAGTTTCAAAGAAAATGCTGAAATGTCAACAATTTGGGTGCAATAATTATGAGAAAGAGGCAGGCCTTGAGTTTTAGATTTTCTAGGTATGCTGCAAAACACACTTCTCCAAAAATTAAGGAGTGTGGAAGGTGTTCTATTTTATTGAACTTAAATAGATTTAAATAATCTCCCATTCTTCATCTAGGTGTACAAAAAATTGCACTCCTCACAGTGATTTGAGGTGAGTGATGGTGTGTGATCACACTTCCACGCCTCAAAATTCAAGGTCTCAGTAGGGAGGAAAATGCTTTTTTCTCCATCATGAAGTACTACATGAAAAAATGGCAGCTGGTGGTTCCATGCAAATAGTTAGCACTGGCCATAGGCTACTATAAACTAAAGCAGCTCATTGAGTTGGCTCATGAAATTCAACAAGTTTTTCCAAACCTGTTAAGTTTTTGTCACAAACCAATGACAAATTGTCAAACTTAGACAATCCCCATAATCTACATGCAAAGGACTATTTCATGAGTGAGTCCTTAACGGTTCATTTTGGTTTTTAAAAATTCCTGACCAGACACTTTACAAATTATGCACGAAACCGTTACAGCCAGTACACCACGAAGTTCAAATTTTTAACTTCATCTGTAACTGTTGAATATGAAGCTTGCCCTTTTATGTTAACTATAAGCAGTGCTAACTAAGTGGTAGTGAACCTTTAACACTCTTAGTAGATTATTGATCTCAACTCAATGAGCCCCTTTAAAGTTTGACCCATGTAAACTGGACTCCATCAAAGAAAAAATAGTTGGATGTACAGTATGCCAAGGAGAAGGCTTATGAATGGCATGGTCCCAACAGTTTTTAGTTGCGGTGCCTGCCTTGCAGGCAACCGCAACTAATGCAGTTACTATCGAGATGTCAATTTCTGACTTTTTCGGCACTTTATTTCTATCTCCTTCTAGATGCTTTGTGGTATCGAAATACGGTTTAGTGCAATTTGTAGGGATGGTACTTCTCTTTCGTGTTTTTAAGTTTTGGTGGAAATATGATTTTCGTGAGAGTGTAAAATTGGGGGTTTTTTCACGTAAAATTTGCAAACGTGTTCTATTTTTAGTAACAATCTTGCGGAAAAACCAGGTCCGTGTGTACTCTGGGGAATAATATGTTGTTTAATTTAACACGGCGCCATCATTTTGGTTGTTTTTTAATTCATCGAGGTGTTACGTGAATTTTGAGTATTTATATGAGGATTTCTTTGTAGAGGTTTATTCTTTTCAAGTGACATGGTCGAGGTTGCTGTGGAGTAAAAAGTTTGATAGTTTAGAGGAGTTTTGTTCACTGTTTTTCATAAAGTAAGTTTCTGTTGGAGGAAGCATTGTTGTTGGTAGGTAAATATTATTTGTATAAGATGGCGAGTATTAATATTTGTGTTATATCAAGGTGTCTGGTTATGGTAAATTTGTTACTTTTAAGTTTAAAACTATGTGGAGAATATAACAATGCCCAAGAAGGGCCGTTCAAAGATTTTTTTGTAGAAAGGAAAGGTTGGCAACAAAGAAAAAGAAAGTATGGGGGTGAATTTCAAGATAAAAGTTATGAAGGGAGAAAATGATGATGTCAGAGTTGGGATCAAACAAAAAAGGCTCTTGTGGATATGAAAATAGTCAGAGGTGTGATGACGGGAAAGTAGGGAACATGACGATCGTAATGTGTTATTTACACGTTCCGAAAGATCTACATGTACATTTTATTTTTCGTTGTTGTGGGTGGTAATTGTTTTTTTCGGTGTTTGGCATTATTGGTTACAGGGAAGATAATCATCTTTATTTAAGACAAGTCATTGTAAGTTCATTATGTACCCCTCCACATATTTACACCACGAGTTGCCCTTGCTCAGAAGCTCCACTAAAGAAGAATGCTTAAACACCAAATTCAGGGGATGTTCTTGGGGATATTTATACATTTAGGGAGAAGAGCACATCATAAGATGAAGAAGTGTTAACATGAACAAATAGTTTAATGTAAAGAGTAGTCACGGTAGAGGTTTTAACATGTTCATTCATATCTTGTTTTATATTTGTATGTGATGAGCAACCATTTTTATTACGCTGGGCGGTGATCTGTTTGAGATATCATTGGGAAGAGGTCTGCATGAATGAAGGTTTTGCACAATCATTCAGGGACTGCTTTGGGTCTTCTGTTGAGGGAGAAGCCCTTGACAACCAACTGATTTGGTCTTTTTAAAGGCCATGGATAGTTCATCTCTTGTCAAAAATGTGTTGATTTTGAAATGGTTATTTAAAATTTTGAGGGGGCCATATGACAGTTTGGCTTTCCTTTTTTTACTTGAGGAAGCAAAGACATCCCTTGCCTTCTCCGGGATTTACGTCACTGTAAAACAATTAAAAATGATTGTCTTATAATTTTTATATTTATGTTAATGACGTAAACATTAAATTTGTACCGTTTGTAGAGGTTTAGATTGTTGGCTTACACAACGAAGCTTAGAACAGGAACAAGAGAATTCCCCACTGTAAATTTTTAGCCACGTGGTTCACTTCGTAAATGGTAAAGGAGCAAGACACTTATTAATAAGCTAGTTATGCTCTTTTTTGTTATGTCACTGGCTGTGGTGTTATCAGCGAAACGTTTATTTTTCATGAAGTCCGTTTCATCTTTGAAAGTGATTTGTTGAGCTATTGCACATATGGGTGGTAGGAATGATGAAATTTGTCTTTTACGGAGTTTTTTTACTGGACAGTGCAGTCTTATTCATAGACCTGGCTTTCTTATTGCTTTTTACATATTTTAGGTTATCGCTTGATCCAGTTACAGTCGTGGCCATACATAAACTTGCTATATTATTATTTTTATTAGAAAAAGAAATGCATGGAAATTATTAAAACTATTTTTATGCAATGGCCACAGTTTTGTTCCGTAGTAAGAAGTCACTGTCAGAAAAGACGACAGCAAGTTCTTGATATAGAGTGTAGGAAGAAGCGAAACTGTTTAATGATGTGATGACAGACGAATCGCAGCTAATAGTTATAAACTAGGGACATCGATATTTTTGGTATTCGGGTTTCATGAAGGGACGTATAGATGTTGCAATTTATCTTTTATGATTTTTAAGTGATTGATTCGGTTCTCTGATTTGTGGAGGTCAACGTCGTTCAAGTGTCTATACATTACCAAACTAAGAAGTTACCGGCGAAGGGTTAGTAGTGACGTATGTGTGCGGGATTAATATAAATTGGAGAAACAGTGACAATAGGCCTAAGGCTAGAGTGAAATATCATCATATTAACATTTATGTTGAGGGAATGTAGGTGTAAGTAACGCTGACAAAGGAATTTTTACTTTGCTGTTTTATATTTTTTTAATTTTATTTCATCATTTGTAAAGATTATGGTAAATCTGAGATATCGACATTTCTTTTGGTTCTTGTTAACTTGTTATTACATGTTACTTACAAAAAAAATTTTATTAGGAAAGCTGAGAGTAAACTTGGTACGGAGCGTACAGAACTTTTTAAAAACCATTAATCTTTAAAAATTCTTTATGTTCAACATTGGAATTTTTTCCTTTTTTTTTTTTTAAATCCATCTTCAACCAAGTGACTTCAACGTTACTGTCATGTACATACAGACTCATTATCATTTCCAACATTACGTCATAACAGTGTACTCCACCTGTATTCACTAAACAGCTAAACAAATGGCATGTTTTTCCTTATTAACTGCACTACTTAAAATACAATTTTGACTGTTTGGTCGAATGGTCTGTCTTGAGCCTTTGGCGCTTTACCATCTTTTATCAGAAACCCTCATGAGGTACAAGGAGTTACTAAGGAGCCGGGACATTAGGGATACCTTATATTGAATGCACAAGAAACAGCTTGTAAATGACGTTTGAAATGTTATCTGATGTGACATTTTGCTCTTTCTACAGTTCTAAATCAACTGCTGTATCATCTTTTCCTGATTTTCTGTCAACTATGAGTTGAAAATGAGCAAACCTCATTATACCGGCAATCGAGTATTTCTTTGGTGTGTTTCACGTTCCACCTCAACCACATTTCTAAAGTGAATGAACAATGTTCCTGGATTACAAGTGTGGAACTTAACTTAGCTGCTATTGGACAAAACACAATACAAGTATTTTGGAATGGTATTTTTGTCCCCCTAAAATATAAAATCACCTTTAAAGTACAAGACGACTTGGTATGTCGGCACCGCAACTCGTCTAGACGTTCGTCTTGTTGTTTTATCCAAAAAGTTTACCAGAAAAGATCTGAGCATGATACAAAACATACTGGCAAAAAGATATGGGTTATAAACATTTAACACATCAGACCTTGGCTAAACTATGTTGTTTTTGTACGATAATGGAGCAGTAATTAGGATGGAGACAGAACCGCTTTGAAATGAGGTTTACGTCATCAAGGCCACTCAGTAGGCTAATCAGTAATTTTTTAATCAGCTATTTTGTATCATTCTTGGCATGAACATTGTGCCTGTACAGGATTAGTAAGAAGAAACAAAAGGCATTTAACATCTGCTACAGTTAAGAGTTGGACAGACAGGCTTTCTGCACTGTCACCACATTGCCAGTCCTCAGGAATATTAAACTTAAAGTCAGGTTTTTGAAGCTTGGAGATGAATTTGAAAAAATATGAACTACGTTGTAGACGTAGAAATCTGAAAAAGAATTTGTATCTAACTATTTCTGGAAAGTTGAGGAAACTTTCAATCTTTTTGTCAAAAACTAGACTTTCCCCCTACAGCTTATTTGCATATCATGCCTTCTTGAGGGAGAGGGCCAACTGAATTCATTTATTTCAGTTAAACAGTCGTTCAGAGGTTTATTGCACATGTGCTCCTCAACTGTTGGCAATACAGGCCTACTTATCAAAGTATTGTTCTGAATGAGCCATTTAACAAAGGATTAGTTGACTTGAATGAGATGGTGTTCCAGGAATGATATTGAAGCAGGGACACAAGCAAAGAAAATACCTTTGAGTCAATTATACAGCTTATCTTCATTCGATTTTGTGGGTATTAAACTATTAGCATAAATTCTGTTCTATCTCAATCCAAGTGACAGCTCCCTGGTATGATCATACTGAATAGATACCATACTATACTGTAAGGCTATCTACCATATTAACTTAACACTGCATGAGTCACTGGGAACAGCTAATTCTACCTGTAGCATAAATTGCACAAAAAGGACAACAAAACATTTGACAAACTGATATTCATCATTACAACATGAACATATCACATGGAAAACTGCCTAAAAATGTTAATTATGTCAAAAATAGTTGACCTTAGAAAGTATGATGTTGAAGTCAAATTTGTAAAAATTATTTTTCCACCTACTAAATTCTATGGAGTTTCATAAACTAATTCTCCATGTTGGCAATGAAAGATTGGATGGAGGATGTCATGGGAAACTCAGTTGGTATCACAAAGTTCTAAAGCATGGCAGTTCATGGACATTGGTGACATTTATCTACTACTTAAATTGCAGGAGCAGTCACCCCAACTTGAAGTAGTGCAGTAGACTGTAATGCTTCATGTCTGGCTCTTAAGAGTCATGTGACAATATTATTCCTCCTCAAATGTGCCCAGCAATTTACTAGGAGTAACTGCCTGGTTTACATTGAATATACAATACTGAACTCGTCAAATATTATCATTAATACTTTGAAGAGAAATAGGAAGCAAATAGTTAGATTTAACTGTTGCTTCAAAATAAGTTCGGGGTGAGTGCTCATTGCCCTTTTTAAATGAAATAATCTCTCTATTAAAAACTGGTATTTATAATGTGTACTTGTCAGTGTTCACTTACAGTACAAATGAATAAGTCATAATTTTGCACGTATATATTTGGTCAGGTTGTGCATATTCAACCTGTAATAATCTCTTTGTCATTTTAAGTAATGTTTTACAATGTGCGTGCATAGCAATACTGCTGGCTTAACAATAGCATACAGTATTTTGAAAAGAGGGAAAAAAAGAGATCTTCTACAATTTTTACTTGTTCTCTTCCTTGAAATTTATATGAATGATGAACCAATACAATAACAACACTATAATAAAACGGATGAACAATGGAAAAGAGCTTCAAGTTCAGACCTATAGCAGACCTACCATGTCTATAAAGTGATATTTACATTAAAAAATTTAAATACAAAGACAAACGACTGTCTTCATTCTTTCCTCATGTTGAAATATCCATTAGTGACAAATAGCTGATTCAGACATGGAAAAGTACCACAGATAACACCATTACAACTACCATGCTGTGACACCAACAAAGCAGCCTAGAGCAGCATCCATCACATATTCTTCATCCTCCTCCTCCTAGTACTTGAGGTATCACCATCTTCATCTTCATCATCAACATTCTACATACCATCCCTGGACATCTTTCCTAGACATCAACTGACAGTTGTTTACCCCCCTGACTTTCAGTGTCAACATTTTTTATTTTTCAAGCCAACGTTTTTCCCTTGCTTTCTTCACAGCAGGACACCACAGCACGGGAACCAGTTACACGGTCTTGGCTTGAGCCTAAAGCTAGAAAAAATATGTTCACAACGGGGGCCCAGGTAAAGGTTTCCTTGCACTTGTCTATAATTGATTTATAAACCTCAATTAGTATGCATCACAATTTTCATTTCATGCAGCAGCAGACCATATCATCAAAACTGCCGTCCCAGTGAATTTAACCAACAGGCTGGTTATGTACATTATTACATGTAGCCTACATGGGAATTTTCCCTTACAATTCATGCAGTCTTCAACTAGAAGTATTGAAATATTTCTACAGAACAACCAAACCAGACAAACATAGGGAAGAGACAGATTCAAGGAAAGGTTGAATATGGGGAAGAGATTGCCCCTTAAGGCTATCATTTCCTAGCTTTCCTCTTTTCTCAGCACCTTTAAAAGATGCCTTACAGTATACTCCAGAGACAGCATTCATATATATGTGACAAATCAAGGTTTAAAGGCAGTCAACTTTCACCCCAAACTACAATTTTTTTAGTAGTACACAGGAATTCTCAACTGGCACAGCTCTTTGATTGGCAGCATGTTCCAAAAATGCAGAGTACTGTGGCTCATATTACATAGCATGTACTGTACTGATAGTATTTTGATTTACACAGGGTCTTGCATGCTCATCCTAAAGCAATAAACTGAGATTGTGTCTCAATAGAGATCAGTTTAGACAGTTGTGGGAGAAGTAGGTTAGGAATATTTAAAGAACTGTTTGAGGTAAGAGGTTTAGGCCTTTAATGCTAACAGTTCCCTAAAGTCAACACCCACAACCTTCCCTTTGCCATATTATTGGCTTCACGCATCCCTCCTTATGATGCGTGTTAAATAATGTTAAACAAAAGTCATATTTAATGAAAAACCTACTAAAGCAAATGTAATCATGCCAATCAGACATTCAATGGCATTTAGTGTGTGATTTTGTTATGCCCTTGAAATAAAGAACACGCTTTGACTTAAGCTGTACACAGGCAATTGGGTCACAGAACAATTGATGTTACAATGGAGCTATATTATGGAAATCATAATACATTTGAAACCAACGGTCCAGAGCAACCTTGATTTTTAGTTCATGAGTTCATAAAGCTAAATAGGTTGATTTATGTCTGCATTTTTTGCAGGTGTTTGAACGTACTTCACATTTCACACAAGAAACTGTACAAAACACTTCTGTACAACAATCACAACACATACTATTAAGGTAACCCCACTCATAAGCGGATAATTTATAGTTAATACTTCATAAAAGCCTGACGAGATCCACTTTCAATAGACCATGCGCACTGACGACACTGACAACATCCTTAGGGACAACACAAAAAGAAGTGGTCACGCACATACGAATTCATGTAGCAGACTATGGCATGTATTTGATTGGTTGACAATCACCTGTAGACCTGCATCTGTCACTGTCAGTTTGTTTTGCAGCCAAAGGAGGGCGTACTGTTTGCTCTGTGAAATCATATGAATAAGGTCTATAGACCCTCTCCCTTTTCCTTTTCCTATGTAAAACAATTACAATCACTTGTGGGCTATGGTTTGGTATGCATTGTTTTTGGCCACGCAAAATGACATTGACAAAAACAATGCATACCAAAATCTATCCCACAATCCTTTGAAATTGCTAAAAATTTGTAACAAGAGCCCAAGGGCACTATGGTTCCTTGCATTAAAGATGATATTGTATTAAGGTAGTCCCAAGGTAAGGCATAATTTGCACCTTTAACCCCAATGACTTTTGGCCATCACCCAAAAACATAGGGGCACATTAAATTTCAAAATCATACAAGCACTTGCCGTTTGAGAGAAATGGAACACTAAACTTTTCAAATTATCACACTGCACACTGCCCACTTCCATGCGACAAATACATTCATCACCTTTCACTAAAATGTCATTTACTTGAGTTTGGGGTAGTATAGGAGGTTAGTTAATTGCCTTTTTGGTCAATCTCAACAATTCAAATCCAGACCTTAAAAAGAAGTCACAAAGGTCAAATACAGTCAAAGTAGATCAAAACTGATTTTAAATAAACACAGTCTCTTCTGCACCAAAGAAATTTAACAGTCATCTGGTCATTCCTGACCACCAAAATTTATGATGGATGACTAGAAATTATGTCATGGTTGTCCTTTAGAATACCCAATGTGTTTGCCTGAAAAGCAAAAATAAGGAAAAGCCCACAATTCTGCTACTAAAGGCAGCCCGATAGTGATTTATTACCACCAATTTCTTCTTCACAATTTGGCTAGAAGACCAAGAAACAAACATAGCTCTGTAGAATCTAATAAATGACTTTCAACTTGACCTTTTAACCTAAAGAGGGTGTTAGAAACAGCATTGTAGTCCCTAGGGTAAAAGCAGAGGTAAAGGAGAGAAACTGCTTTCATATTTTACTATTGAAATTGGAATCTTAGCTTGCACTGTGAATAACTTTATTCAATACTGTATGTGAGGAAAAGGTTGTTTTTAATAATAATTGCATTACTGTCCTGATTGTTAACTAAACTGCTTTTAGACTGAGAGGGGGTTATAATTCTTCTTTTCTTTTATACATTGCATTTGTCTAAAGGCATTAAACTTCAGCTGGACTTTTAAACCAATTGAACAAAGACCCAAAGAGTCTTCACATGCACTTTACTTAGACGAACACAACTTTCTATTATTTCCACTATGTTACTTGGTTATTGAGTAATTGCACTGCATACCTGGCATTGCAATAGGCCTACATATGACCTACATGTACACACTAGCCTGTCATTTAAATGTCAGTAACTCAAGTAACGAACATTGTAGGAGGGTAGTGTAATAGCCTTTTTGGTTCGTCTGATCAAGACAAATCTTGACGTCACAAAAAAGTCACAAAAAAGTCACAAAGGTCAAAAGGTCAAATGAGGTCAAGTGAGGTCAAGGGGGGTCATCACGTGCATTTCACTTAGACGAACACAAATCTCCATTACACCACCCCTCTAAAATGTTTCAGTGGCAAGATATCAATAAAACATTACTTTTTGACCTTTTGGCCCTTTCCAATTATTTTGGTTAATGTACCAACATTTTCACCTCCTACCAATCTAACTTATCCTAAAATGATGCCACTGCTTGAACAACGGATACTGAGTTACAGCTACTAACAGAAATTCAGTTTTTGGCCTCTGGTGATCACCAGTGACCTTTGACCTCCACCAAAAACGATAGGGCACATCTACTCCACAACATCTACATACATACCAAGTTTGAAAAAAATTGATCACTCGGTTATTGAGTTATCGCACCACATACCTCGCATTCCAATCCGTCACATACACACACACACACACACATACACACACACACACACACACACACATACATACGCCAAGGTGACTGCATAGGCTCCTTTGTTACACAAGGAACCAAAAAGGTCTATACCAGGGATACCTCTAAATTTGTTCTTGTCCTGTATCCATGATGAACAGGGACTGTTTTCTACACATAATATCTGAGGCACTTTGTTGCCTAGCAACACTACTTTCCAGACTCATTAAAATCAACTTCTTGGTAAAATGAGTTGTTAAGTGTGTGGGTGTGTTAAGCTACAACAGGTGGTACTCAAACTCCATACATGGTACTAATTCCCCACATGAAAGAAGTTGTATCAATGAATTTCACCTTTTTTGTAAGTTTAGGTCAGGGGTCAAACCAGAGTAAAGCACATAGATAAATCATTCTACCTGATTCAAACTGAATTTTTCTTGTTTCCTTTTAATTTCTAAGAAATCTGTTAGGGTGGCAAAGTAAAGCAGCCTTTATACTAGATATGGTCAGTGGCATTTTTAACACTGAAAAATTGCAATATTCACAAAGTTCACTGAAAGGTAACTTAGTTCTAACATGAACTTTTTCTTGCACTTGAGAGGATGCAATGAATAAAAATTTGCAATGAAAAAGATTCATCTGTTCTCAGAAAGGCTGTATAAAGTGAAACACTTAGACAGAGTATTCAAACCCTGTACAACCCATGGATGTACTGTTCACTTCAAGGTATAGCATCATTGGTAAAGTTGCTTCTCTCACGTATGGGGGAAAAGCTTATTTACTTGAGGAAAATGCTGTTCAATTACAAAAACGTACTTAATCTACATCATCATGTTGCAATTAATTCACAGAAGCAGTGGCCACACCAGAATGTCAAAATTGAAGGGGTAAAATAAGGGCAAAGAATAATGTGGTGAACAAATTTTCAGGTGCAGCAGAAAACCTAAGCTTAAAGCCCCTGTTCCTGGTGGGGGGGGGGTCTAGGAAGTTCTGAGGTTTTAGAACATCTCTGGTATATATATTTTTTTTAACCCAACTCCTGGCTGACTTAACTTGGGGGGCGAGGGGGCACATAGGGGAAGTGGAGGGAGGGCAAGGACAAAATCTGACTCAGAACAGATGTAATTTCCTCTGTGTAAAATCTGAAAATCTATAAACTCTCTTTTTGTAGGTGTGCAAAAATGCTTTAGCTAAAGAAAACCTTTCCCTGGTTGTATGAATTTATTCCAACCACAAGTGCATTGTACAGCTACATTCATCCATGGTTTCCTGGCTGTCCAACCAACTGTCTGAAGGGCAATCAATTAAATGACAGAAAGATGTATATAAAATTTTATCAAGGTTCTGGATTACTTCATACTTGAAGTGCAATCCTCAGAGGAGCAATCATAAACAAGAAATATATAAATCAGTCAATGATAGCAAGCTGGGGTATAGGTCATAACAAGATTTAATGGGCAGTATTGATGGTCAGTTACCAAGCATTAGTGTTCATACGTGACTTCCAGATCCCACCTCAGAATTTCAGAATAACTTGGAGCAAATTTGACCAGTCTGAAGCAGGCACAGGATTCAACCTCACATTAGGCCTTACATTCAACCTCACATTCTGAAGCTAGCACAGGATTTAGCCTCACATTAGTATAGCACAGGATTAAGCCTCACATTTGCTTCTAAAGCACAGTAGCACAGTATTCAGCCTCACATCTGTCTTGAACAGGATTAAGCCTCACACTCACTTTTGAAGCACAGTAGCACTGGATTCAGCCTCACATTTGAAATCTGAATGTGAGGCTGAATGTGGGGCTCTGAAGCTAGCACAGGATTTGGTAAATCTGAGGCCAAATCCTGTGCTAGGTGAAGGTAAGCTGAATACTGTGGGAGGGGGGAATATGAGACTGACTCCTATGCTAGCTTCAGGATGTGAGGCTGAATGTGAAGCTGCATCCTGAGCCTCCATCATACAGGTAAAAATTTGTGCCATGGGAAATAAGCTTTGCTATCCTTCCTCCATTGTTGAATAGCTTTACACAGTGTTATTATACTAGCTAGGGTTCTACATGGTCACCCAGGGACCATTTGGGACTGCTAGTATAGAACATGAAATGAAAATGTTCATATGAGACTCACATACTCGTACCATCCCTTTAAGTACCATCTTAAACCACAGTTCAGTATAAAGACAGCCAATTAAATTCCACTGCTTTGCCAATCCACCAAAAATAATTGCCATTGATAAAAGAGGAATCACAGGAAGGGAGAGGCAAGAGTCCATGCAAAAGAATTTGACATATGCTATAAATCACTACTAAATCCAACAGCTACACACAGAAGATCCCTCTTTAAATAAACCCACAATTCTTCATTGGTTCATAACAAATCAAGTCTTAACTCTTCTGTCCTTCTACTTGAGCCAAGACAAGTGGTACAAGTAAATAAGGAGAATTTTTTTACAATATATGAGGCCCTGGACAGTAAGTTGTACCAAGTCAGTAAATTAATGCTTTTAACTATGCAAGATAGTGGCATATGAAAACAAATTTGATCTGCAGCACTTATCCATTAAAACAAAAGGGAAAATCTTGGAGACAAATGCAAATTGAAGAGAGGTCAGATTCTTGCGGTTGAGTGGATGCAATTGATAGACAGTCATTTATTTTATTGCATTAACCTTGGATGATTAAAATATAAAGTTAAGGGATTTCTGAGATGTGAAAGTGGGCATGTGTGGGTTGAACTTGTAAATACCTTGCTACATACACCATTTGTGAGGTAGGTCTGGGACGGATTGTTGGAGTGTTATTCAGGCCTGGTATTTCATAATTTCCAGGTGTGCTACAAAAAAATCATTCCTCATGAAATTCAAGAATGTGGCAGGTGTGTTGTTTACTGAACTTAAAATATATTTTTATGAGCTACTATTCTTCCTTTAGGTGAGCAAAAAATTGCACCCCGTAAGTGTGATTTGAGGTGAGTAATGGGTGTGTCATTGCACTAGCTTGCCTCAAAATACATGGACTGGTTTTTAATGACTTAGCCATACCATTCCTCCAATGTTGCATATCGAACTGACAGCAAGGGAAGAGATCTTAAGATTCTCAGAGGGGGTTTCCCCTTCCACTTCAAAATATTTTCATTTTTTTTCGATTTAAGAAGTAGGCCAAAGGCAATGATGCATCATTGACCCTTTTTGACCTAATGAGTAAGTGGCACAGTTGGCAGTGACTGATTCTTGCCAAATTCACTCAAGGTAGTTCATTTTAAATAAACACCTGTGACATTGCTCTTCAGACATTGCTCTTCAAATCTATTTTGAGCAAAATTAGTCTCTGTTTGAGTAACATTTGTCACACAAGCCAGCTTAAATCATTGATTTTTTATCCATACTGGTAAGATATCTATGAAATTGTCCACTGATTTTAAAGGACTGTAAAGGTGGTCCTTCAGTCTTTGTTTGGATACACCACACTACTAATCACCAGTTTGGAAACAGAGAAAGCAAACTGGTCAGTCAGGCCAAGACCAAACCAGTATTGGTCTGAGGGTCAACCAAACTATCCAAGCTCTCACACCACTTTGGAACAATGCATAACAAGCATAGGGCCCATAGTTTTCAGATTAAGCAAGGTGTGCCACCACAAGTCAAACAATATACATTACACCTAAAGTCCCAAGTTGATGTTTCTGTTGGTGGGGAACAGGTATTAACTGTGTCTTAAAATAAGGGCATAAATACCAACAAAATTGGATGGGGGAGGGGGTTTCTCTAGTTCAATGGGGAGAGTGATTTAAATTAAATGGAGTTCACACTTTAAGGTACTTGAATCCCATCTATAGCAACAATGGGAGGTAATATAGCAGATGCTAATTCCAACTCTTTGACAAAGTACCAAAACTAGGAAATTCACCCTCCACATAAACTACACAATAATCCATCTGTCTACATACTTTGCATGTCACTTATTATTGGCAAGCTTATCTGAAAGCTCTTACTAGAGAAATTTTGCAAAGTCTAGTAATAACTGCAGTGAATTTTGAAATTATTTTATCCATAATTTCTTTTTGGCTGCGAACCACTTCCTAAATTGTTACTACCCTTCAATTGCAAGCAGCCAGTATTAAAAGTGTAATATACCTATTGCATATCCACTGATACCTACTATGCTCCTAAAGTTTAATCAATATAGTCATTTTCTTTTCTACAGACTAGCCAACAGCCTCGTAACGTCTGCTGAAGATAGTTGTCCATTGTAAATAATGAAAAACTTGCATGAATTTTCCAACAACACCTACTGACTGGCTGGTGAGATTATGGCTCTTGCTGACTTTTGTCAACTTGCCTCAAGTTTTTTCATGCTGTGTAAGATCAGCGAGGTTTTTATCGGAGATCTTCATTTTCAAAGGGTTGTAGGTAGTGCAGAAAGCTGGGTTAAATCCAATGTTGTAAACAGAGTACAAACTGAAAAATATGAATCTATACAGTCACAGGAGTATGGTACTGTAACTACCTACAGGTTCTCACTTTTATAACTTGCAATTTATTGTACATTAAATAAGCAGAGAATGAACACATTTGCCATCTCTCCCCCACCCCCTTGAATACATAAAAGGATATGAAACAAACTAACCAACCAACAACATGAGTGAGGACAGCAAGGGAGGCAGACGGAGTCGTGGAGCTGGGTTAAAACTTATTTCTAAGCATTTCCTGGAAACTGTGGATGGTTGCAAAGATTGGGCAAAATTTCTGTTTTTAAAATCACACATGATATCACTGGCCATCACATGTACATGTTTTCTTTGCCTGAAAAGGGGAGAGGGACAAATCACCCCTTTTAAGAAAAAGGTAGATATAATTCCCCCCTTTTTTGTTTACAAAAAAAGAGAAAATTAGCAATATTTGGGTTTTTTACGTTTCTTACTTAAAAAGAAGGCAGCAATGTTTCAACTTCAATACATAAAAAATGGCCTTTAAAATCCTTCAGAGTGCATCTTTAAGGGGCCTTTGAGCAGGTTTTTGACCCTTAAACAAACTCAAACTTAAGCTTTGGACAGCACCAATTTGGACTTGAGGTTTAGCAGTGATACTCCCCCCCCCCCTTTATTTTGGGTGTTGCTGGTGGAATCCCTGATTGGCAAGAAATCAATCCCCAAATTTCACCCACATAATTCTTGAATAGCATCACTGATGCAAATTAATGCATTTATTCCGTTTCCACAGAGAAGTGTGTAATTGTCAAGTGTAATCAAGATCTACATTTTTTTATGAGGGAAATGCAGTCATCCCAACTTGAAGTAGTCTACACAATAAACTGTCCTGTTTCATGATTGGCTCATAAGAGTAATGTGATATTTTTTCTCCTCAGATGTGAAATTAATAGGAAGTAAATGCTTAGTTTACCTTGAATATTAAATATTGAAGTCCTTAATTAAGAAAGACACTTTGAAGAGATATTAAAGGGGAGAACTGGGAGTTCAACTGTTGCTTCACAATAAGTTTGGATCGACTGCTTTTGCCCGTTAATGCCACACAAATTCAGCTACTTCAGGACAAAAGAACGTTCTAGAAAACTGTAATTCAGGTACCAACAGCAAGATTGGTCAAGTACTTGCCTACTTGGTAGGCTGTTTGGCTTGAGTAACTAAATGATGACTGCTGGCCCACACCTTGCTCAAAGAACAACAACAAAAATAGAATTACCATTGATAGTTTGTGCCAGATTAAAGTAACGCCAGTCTATGTCAGTACAAAAAAAAAAACAAGAGCCCAAGGGCACTATGGTTCCTTGCATTAAAGATGATATTGTATTAAGGTAGTCCCAAGGTAAGGCATAATTTGCACCTTTAACCCCAATGACTTTTGGCCATCACCCAAAAACATAGGGGCACATTAAATTTCAAAATCATACAAGCACTTGCCGTTTGAGAGAAATGGAACACTAACCTTTTCAAATTATCACACTGCACACTGCCCACTTCCATGCTACAAATACATTCATCACCTTTCACTAAAATGTCATTTACTTGAGTTTGGGGTAGTATAGGAGGTTAGTTAATTGCCTTTTTGGTCAATCTCAACAATTCAAATCCAGACCTTAAAAAGAAGTCACAAAGGTCAAATACAGTCAAAGTAGATCAAAACTGATTTTAAATAAACACAGTCTCTTCTGCACCAAAGAAATTTAACAGTCATCTGGTCATTCCTGACCACCAAAATTTATGATGGATGACTAGAAATTATGTCATGGTTGTCCTTTAGACTACCCAATGTGTTTGCCTGAAAAGCAAAAATAAGGAAAAGCCCAGAATTCTGCTACTAAAGGCAGCCCGATAGTGATTTATTACCACCAATTTCTTCTTCACAATTTGGCTAGAAGACCAAGAAACAAACATAGCTCTGTAGAATCTAATAAATGACTTTCAACTTGACCTTTTAACCTAAGGAGGGTGTTAGAAACAGCATTGTAGTCCCTAGGGTAAAAGCTGAGGTAAAGAAGAGAAACTGCTTTCATATTTTACTATTGAAATTGGAATCTTAGCTTGCACTGTGAATAACTTTATTCAATACTGTATGTGAGGAAAAGGTTGTTTTTAATAATAATTGCATTACTGTCCTGATTGTTAACTAAACTGCTTTTAGATTGAGAGGGGGTTATAATTCTTCTTTTCTTTTATACATTGCATTTGTCTAAAGGCATTAAACTTCAGCTGGACTTTTAAACCAATTGAACAAAGACCCAAAGAGTCTTCACGTGCACTTTAATTAGACGAACACAACTTTTCATTATTTCCACTATGTTACTTGGTTATTGAGTAATTGCACCGCATACCTGGCATTGCAATAGGCCTACATATGACCTACATGTACACACTAGCCTGTCATTTAAATGTCAGTAACTCAAGTAACGAACATTGTAGGAGGGTAGTGTAATAGCCTTTTTGGTTCGTCTGATCAAGACAAATCTTGATGTCACAAAAAAGTCACAAAAAAGTCACAAAGGTCAAAAGGTCAAATGAGGTCAAGGGGGGTCATCACGTGCATTTCACTTAAACGAACGCAAATCTCCATGACACCACCCCTCTAAAATGTTTCAGTGGCAAGATATCAATAAAACATTACTTTTTGACCTTTTGACCCTTTCCAATTATTTTGGTTAATGTACCAACATTTTCACCTCCTACCAATCTAACTTATCCTAAAATGATGCCACTGCTTGAACAACGGATACTGAGTTACAGCTACTAACAGAAATTCAGTTTTTGGCCTCTGGTGATCACCAGTGACCTTTGACCTCCACCAAAAACGATAGGGCACATCTACTCCACAACATCTACATACATACCAAGTTTGAAAAAAATTGATCACTCGGTTATTGAGTTATTGCACCACATACCTCGCATTCCAATCCGTCACATACACACACACACACACACACACACACACACACACACACACACACATACATACGCCAAGGTGACTGCATAGGTTCCTTTGTTACACAAGGAACCAAAAAGAATACTATCTGTAAATCTGCAAGACCTGTTTGAACATCGGCTTTCTTGCAATTTTATTTAGTTTCAGATATGCTCTATATAAAAGACTGGGCCACTATGTCAGTAATCTTCATCAAATAAAATGGCCAGCCACCATGTAAAAATCCCCCATTGTAGGTCTGATAACTTGTAAAACCTAACTCCCACCCTTTTATTCAATCAGTTACTGGTTTTTTTATTCAATACCATATTGCCAAGGTGAACTATTTTTGTTATGCTTGCCTCTATCACAGATTTTAAAAATAAAGGCTCAGAATAAACAATGAAATTCCATTTGTTTTGAATTAACCAGCAAAGGGGCAAAAAGGAACAGATTTTGCACTGATTGCAAAAGGCTTTACAGCCAATTTAAAGCTATGCAGCTGACCCTATTTCTTTAGTGTAGTTCTTTCATATGCTGATCCTATGTCTACCTCAGGCAAACAATGGATGACTTGACAAAAGAAGGTCATCCAGGACTTCACAAATGTTTGCTGATAATCCACAATAACAATTCATTACTAGTTTAACCCATTGTTAAAGTAAGTTATACAATGACAACCTCGCTAAAACCTGAACTTACCATGTAGGCCATTTCTCATCGAGGATGTGTTATTACACACCCCACTGGTTTTATCTACCCTATAATAAGCTAAGTTAAGTTGGCCAAGTCTCTACCTAAATTTTAGCATGCTACATGCCTCATAATTTTTTCTTGAGGCCACAAACATGAACCAGGATTCCTTATCTTTTGAATGTACTATCAACTAAATGTTTTTGAAATTGTTCCAGTATACATCCTATTTCTACTTGGTAACTAGACAGTGATATTCACAAGAATTCCAGGATAGCAATTTACATCTCTGTATTGGTTTTTTTCAGTGGGCCAATGAAATGGCTGTAGGGATAGTGTAATACTGGCCATGCTGGACAATTGACTTTTAAATTAAGTCAAATAAGTAAGGGCGTGATATGGTCTGCATGTCTAATATACCTGCAGGTAATGAATCTGAAAAACCATTACAACTGGCATTTTCTATGTCCAACCATGAAGCAACCATGATCAATCCATATTGATTACCATATCAAAAGAAAACTTTCTCTTGTCAGATAAAACTACAGTAATCAATTTTACAGGAATAGAAAGTTTTTAAGATGATTTCGACTTTAGTGGTGCTGGGTGGTGCTAGGTGGTCACACCCAGCACTCCAGGTATACACCACTCCCCACCCACCCACCCAACACAAATCTTCCTAAATAGACCTAAAACTAGCCCCAAATTCACTCCCGAAAAGTAAAGTAAAATGAGGTCAAAAATGAAAAATAAATGGCTGAAAAATGGGGTAGATGCCATGGGGTGGGTCAAGGTACTTTTCCAGATCAGGCAAACACCTGGCACTCAAATTTAGTCAGCTAAATCCCTGACTAGAACCATATTATTTTATTTATCTTCTTAACCAGCAAACTGTAAATTCTTTTGATTCTGAAAAAAAAAATGCCCATCTAAATGTTTACACACTGCAGCTCCAAAGTTGAAGGCAACAGCAAAGATTTAAGTTAAGCTGCCACAGTACTGTGTCCATAATATGAAAGTGTTTACAGTGCTCTTCATAAAGAGGACACTATCATACACCTTAAAACGATCTGATGGAAAATTGTCACAGTGGCCCATAACCATATCATACTATGCACAATGTGCATACATGTATTGAGGGGTCACCCTACTGGCCAATTATAAACAATATGGGATTATGGACCCATGTGACAAGGTACAATCATTTTATGGGATATTTTATGTCAATGTGAAAACAATCAGCATTTTATCCAGCTGCCCAAATTCTCTTGAGATTCATATTGTAAGCTTAGGAGACTTTGGATAAAGATTTTGTGAAAAGATCAATTTTCCATTCCATTTGAAAAGTTGATTCCCTTCTTTGAAATGAACTGACAGTAACATGTGGATTCCCTTAGACAGAATGTTTAAAGGGCCAAACCTCTCACCCCCATCAACAATTTTGCTACTGGGGTACCAAAATTTTCAATTGGCTCAGATCTTTGATTGATAGCTAATTCAAACAATGCAGAGTACCAAAGCTTATATTACACAGCATGAATGGTACTGACAGTGTTTTGATAGAAATTGAGTTTTTCTGTACTCACCTTGAAGCAATAAACTGAGATTGTATCTGGATCAGGGTTCTAGCCAGAGAAAATATCAAACCGGGTGGGAGTTAATCGACATTGCATCATTCTCACATGATGTTGTCCACATCTCAAGATCCAAATGACATAATCTATAGTCAGTTGCATGATTTTTGGTTATTTCCAATATCAGTACAATCATATAATTGAATGTTTATGTGTCTGATACTGTGTAGCCTATTTTTACAGTTTGACTGTGATGAAATTCAAACTGGGCAGAGAGATTCAAACTGGGTGGTGAAATTTCAAACTGGGTGCTGACTTAAAAAAGTAAATTCAAACTGGGTGCAGCCCCCAGTTTGAATGGCCTGGCTAGAACCCTGCTGGATGAGGATGAATTTCAGAAAACTGTGGGAGGGGCTTCTGTAAGAAGGTCAGGAGAACTGTAAATGTTTGGGGTGAGAGAACTGGAGCTTTAAAGGACAAGAGCTGGTCACTCTAAACTTACTTGAAACACCAGCTAAATCTCACAATTTTCTTGTTTAACACAATTTCACTTCAAAGCACCTTTCGTACTGTGTTGGCCGTTGGGATTTAATTATTGCATTCAAGCTAATCAAAGCAGTTAAATTTCACATTTGAGGAGAAAAAATATTGTCACATGACTGTCAAGAGCCAATCATAAAACAGAAGTCTACCCTGCATTACTTCAAAGTTGGGACAACTACTCTTTCCCTTTAACATAATGTTTAATGTGAATACAAAGAATTTTCCTGACTGGCCTAAGATAAATGTTCAAACATCTTTTCAGGGACAACTTGAAGAACAAGATAACCCTTCCTAATTTTCAAGAACTTTGGAAGTAAGTTAAGAATCATTATTTACAGTCAACATCATGAATAACCACCACTCTCTTTTAAAAATGTTCCAACGTCACCACAACAACAGACCGTTGATACCTCAGATCTGCCCAAGAACTAAGACAGTTGAGTCTGCCAATCAGGCCTTGAGTTTTAAGTTTTCCAGGTGTGCTACAATCATACTCCTCAGGAAATGAGTATGGTGGGTGTATTGTTTTAAACTTAAAAATATTCATATGAGGTCCCAATTTCATCTATACCTATTTGCAAAAATTCACATAGTGATTGAAAGCCAGTGATGGTGTGCAATTGCACTAGCATACTTCACAATACAGGGCCTGGTCAATATTCTGGCAAGGAATCAGTCATTTTGCTTTACAGTATAATCTAAAGTGATAACTATTAACAAAGTTTACAGAACTATCACATGCTCTAGTCATAAGTATACGGTAGTCATACCACACTGGGCATTAATGAATGACTCACAACCTACTGATATTACTATACAACCTACACTATTACTACACAATAGAGTAGGTAAGGTCTTGAGTATTGATCTGGGTTTAACTTAGTAATCTACAAAGAGACACATTGTATCAAGCACTCCACAACAAACATGAGTCCCCTATCAGTGTCAGTTACACATTTTCAATGAGACACACTGCATGAAGTACTACACACCTAACATGGGCCCCCACTGTTAGTGACACATTGTACAAAAGTACTACACACCAAACATGGGCCCCCACTGTTAGTGACACATTGTATATAAGTATTACACACCAAACATGGGCCCCAGCTGTTTGTGACACATTGTACAAAAGTTCTACACACCAAACATGGGCCCCCACTGTTAGTGACACATTTTACAAAAATACTGCACACAAAACATGGGCCCCCACTGTTAGTAAAACATTTTACAAAAATACTGCACACAAAACAAGTCTAGCTGTAACCAGAAAGTTCCTTCCTAACCATGGGATTTATTGGGAAATTTGGTTTTGATGAAGATCTTTACAATTCTAGAGAAATTTTTCTTTTTGAACTCTTATGATTCCAGAAGATCTAAGTTGACTGATATTAAAGGAGAAATGAGTCACCCCAACTTGCCATCACACAGTGTAGTGTGGTAGACTTTCTTTTTTATGATTGGCTCTTAGGAGTCATGTGAAAATATTTTTTCTCCTCAAATGTTAAATTTACTTCAAGAATACCTTTATGCAATATTGAAGTCCCTAAACTGTATACCTTGAAGAGAACTTGTGAGATTTAGCTGTTGTTTCATAACAAGTTTGGGGTGACTGCTTTTGCCCTTTAAGTCCTCCATCAGAGCAATGACCAGTCCCAGCTTCTCATCAACCTTAGCATCAGGTCAATTTCAATTCAATAACATATTCAATAAATTTTCCTTTTTCAAACTTTTTTGACATTCAAGAGTCCATCTTATTTACAGGGTCACTTGAAACTGACATGACAATAGTTTTGATGACCTTTTTTGGAACAGATCTCCTCAGGACAGTAAACTACGCTTTAACCATTTGAACAATTCAGAGAGATAACCTACACAGATAATTTGCCGAACATAAACACTTCAAATCTCCCCTTGTCTCTGATAAAAAATATTATTCCTTAACCTTGGATCACATAATACTTGCTATAACAGCACACTTGCATCTGATTTTTTATCTTAAATATTTATTTGAAATTATATTTTCATAAGTTTTAACTTGAATTGATTAAAAGATGTATGTACTCCAATCTATGTAAAACATTAGGTAATAAGGCAAACTGCACAGTAATGGCCCAAAGGGATGAGCCATAGACCTCACATAAACCTGAATTAAATCCCAGCTTATCACAACCGAAAACAATGGCATCTCATGTGGTGATGTTCACACCTTCTAAAACTAATGGTGGAGGGAGGAAAACTTCAAGTATTGTACTTCTTAATAAACTATATTTAACTATGAGTTAGCTAACAGATATGGCAATAACTCTCAATTAAAAGAGGTTAGGATACCACTCACATTGAGTATTTTCTTACACAGCAAAACTTGCACAGGTGCGTACCTAAATTATTATACTAATTGTTGACCTACCCTTAAAAATCCCCCTAAAAAATGCATCAAAACAACAGTGTTTGTTTACCAATATGTCACTCACAGATCACCTTTGGCCCCTTCCAGCCTAATATTACCTTTATGAAGTTTAAATGTTTGCAAAATACTAAGTCTATAAGACTGTTACCGTCAGGCTTCATATTTTCTTATTTTCTGCTTTTGATTTACCAACGAAAAGGTGCACAGCATTAAAACTTTAACTATTAAAAGTACTTGTTTTCTTACTGTATCCATAATAACAATTTCATTAAATCAAAACAGGTCAAAAATTATTTTACAGATCCAAAGGAAATCAATGTGTTGTAAATGAGTAAATGTATATTAAGAAATCCTCAAATCACTTGAAAATTTCTTGGAAAGCCTTAACTTTTCAGTTTGATAGTCTAGATCAAATGAAAGTCCCAAACATGAGAAAACCAAATCAAATGCATGCAACATTTCCTGGCAAAAGGTCACTCAAAATCAAGCAGTTGTTGTGGTGTGGGAAACTCAATGTTTTATATCAATATTTGTATTATTGTATTACACTTTAATGGGAGAGGTTAAGTGTATTAAATATAATGCCATGCTAGGTTTGTATAGCCTCCTGTAGCTTCTAATATAATTAAGAATAGTAATATCTTGCTTCTGTATTTCATCAGCCTTTGGTCTTGTCTTCTGATAAGTAATTAAAGCCATTCTCTTCACCAACCTGACTGCATGCAAAGGTCCTTCTTTCCTTTAAGGTTCATGTCTGAGTTGGACCAACAAATCAAGACATGGCTTGCACTACAATTGAAAGATTTTGTATTTTCAGGTACATGTTTTTTCAAAGACTGTGTGTACTTCTAAATATTACAGTACAGCTAACCTACTAGACTGACATATCACTGTAAGTTTGTAACATGATATTGCCTATCAAAAGCAGACTACTGTGTGACTGCTGGGCAACAATAAATTTGAACAGTATCGCAGGCTATTTCTGTACACAGTCAAACCTAATTGAATTAAGTCCTGGCCCAATTACAAAGCTTGGTAAATAATTTATTTTTCCCTTACTAAAAAAAAAAAAAAAAAAATGCTTAAAATCCTGGGATTCTTGCCACTGTTTTATTAATTTTAAAGTGAGCCCAATAAATTCTTTAACACTACCAGGCACTCAACAACATGTTACCCAAGTTACCAGGTGAACATGAAGAAGACAAACTGTGTAAGTCCTCAAGCTTGATATCCTATTGCTATTACAGTTGCGACAGGATTTAAAATTAAATGCTTTCTTCACTTATACAGAAGCCTTTCTCACATTATCTGGGAGTATGTTCTTATGATGACATTGACTATTTGAAGCCATGAGTGCACGGTACTTGTACAGTACTTTACAACAAATACATTCATGACTATATAGTCCGACCAACTTTCACACTGCTTTTAGAGTGTACACTGTATAAATATACTGGTAAGCTGCAATGGGTACTTCAAGGCACAGTATGCTAATTATACAGAAGGCATACTGATGACTAACAAGCATTACGAGTGAATGCTTTTCAATAAAGCAGTAAAACTCCACTTGAAGTCATACTGTAATCTACAATTATTTATTGAAATATGAATGAGAGTTTTTTTCTTAATTCTTAGTCATGCTGGCCTAACTCAATAACCCAATGGATTTTATTTCACAATCATGGCAAGGGGATGTTTGATTTAAACCACACATACATTGTGAACAGGAGAGAGTGTTAAAAGATTTATTAAGCCCTACAGCAAAACCCTGGCAAATGTGTATTTAAGCTGAAGGCTTATCAACATTATTCCAGGCTATAATATCCATGCAATACAACATGAGACCTTTCATATTAATAACTGCATGAACAATTTTTTCCCCTCAAACCCAGGAAGTGGGAATGATGAAGGGTGTTGAATGTGACAAGGAGAATGGAAGCTCAATTAATATAAAAGAGTACTTCTGCTGAAGGTAATGACATGGGTCAAAGTAAAAACCCATTTTTTTTTCTTTCAGAAAAATATGTACTGTGATAATGCTGCACTGCACAGTTTATGCAAAAGTTCAGCAAGTACAACCTGATTGCCATTCATGATCTCAGTGACTATTCTAAACTACAAAGAGGAATTGTGCACACTCTGTTGCCTTCATCACTCAGCAAATTATAACAAAAGCTTAAAATAGAAAATAATTTGCAAAAATATTCTAAAAAAATTATGTCCAAAGTAAGATATGTATCAAATGTACACAAATGATTTAATTTTCCAGTTGTGATGACTACTGTTAATTAGGTCGTGATTCAAACATTGCTTAATCCATGATACGCTAATAATACCTTAGACATGTTAAAACGTTTACAATTTTAGTCAGAAAAGAATTTTAACTTACATAAAATTTATTGATGCCATGTGGTAAGTCCAATTTATTCAAGTTTTCCACAAAGTACTGTACTTATACTTTTGCTAATTCATTTAACTGTAGGATCCTATGCAAAGTAGTTATGTACAGTTTAAAGAGGGAAGAAGTCGAGGGAAGTCAAAAACACACTTTTTAACTTCATTTATGAGCAACTGAGGCCTCTATCTTACAATGCTACTCAAATTTTGTATTTTTTTCCATATGGCATACATGTATTTTTCTTTTGCCACCCATACAGTATTTTTCTAGCAAATTTCATTTTTGGAAAGTTTTCCCTTTTTCGTTAACAATGTGTAGGGGGCACTGAAAATGTTTTTGTTTGATCAGCCACATAAATAAAGGAACAAGAGACAAAGCAGTGTGATAGGAAGGTGCAAGTTTCAATTCGATAAAGGACTTCTCCTTGGAGTAAACTGGTAGTTCAGTGAAACGACAAGGTACCTTCGAGTTAAAGGCAGTCACCTCTCATCCCAAACTTTAAAGGCATGTTCTGGTGGCTTTTTGCCTTTGTCTTGTAAGAAAAACAAAAATATTCCACACTATGTCCTTCAAACCCTATCACAATACCATTTTCCTAACTCAAGATATCTCACTTTAAAGATTGGTTATTTCTGTTAAAAGGTACCTCTGCTCTTCAACAAAGCCACAGAAAGTTATGTAATGTGGGCAAATTCCTTTTGTTTTTCTTTATAATTTAACACCCTGTTTGTCCTTGAAATTTGATACTGCTGGAATGTTTGAATATATTTTTTTCGTGTAGATCTAGCATTACCCTTTAACATATGTAGAGCGCAACCAACAATGTTCCTTGATATTGTCTGCAGCGGCATCATAATTATAAATAAATTGAATGCAACGTCAAATTAATGTGCCACAATGACATCACAGATTTCCCATGATGCATCAAATCCCAAGAAAAATTTGCAGTATTTTAAAAATTTGTATCTTCCAAATGCTATAAGCTATTGAAATGCAGTTTTCACCTTTTGGAAGAGAAAATTTTTCGGCTTATTTTGAAGTTAACGAATTTTGTCTCTAGAACATGCCCTTAATTTTTGGAAAAATTCACAGAAATTTTAAAATGGCACAGCTCTTACATTAAAGGCAAGTTTAAAAAATTTATGATAATGCAGTTCATATGAAATTTCCTGAGAGTGTTTGGATTATATACATTGGGGTCAATTATACTCACCATGAAGCAATACACTGAGATTGTGTCCATAAGGATGAGTTTTTGACAGTTGTGGGAGGGGCCTAAGAAAGTAGGTTTGGAGAATTGAAACTGTTTGGGGTGAGGGTATTTAAGGAACAGACCTTTAATTAAACACTACATACTTGAACAACAGTGCATGTATCTGATTTTAAAATGTATTAAGCAAGCCTAATGGTACATCCCAGGCTAAGTTTCAACCTCTGATATCTGGCCTTGATGTGCCATGTCTGAGAATCGTAGGAGTGTTCTCCTCTCAGAGGGGGTTTTCAAATGTGGTGGTCAGCCCTCCAAGTGAAAATATCCTGTCCCATTTAAAATGGTTGCTGCCTTCAAATATACAGGCCCTTTGATCCCACAAGACAACACCCTCATATTTGTTCAAGAATCAGGACTTGAGTTTTAGATTTTACAGGTGTGCTACAAATCAAACTCCTCAGAAAATTAAGGAGTGTGGAAGGTGTGCTGTATTATTGTTACTTTAATTGATTTATAAAAGCTCCCATTGTTTATTTTGGCATGCAAAAATCACACTCCTAAACTTGACTTGACATGACTGATGGTGTGGGATTGCACTTGCATGCCTCAAAATTCAAGGCCTGAAGAATATTTTCTAACAGTTCTATTTATAGTAAATGTGTATTCAGATAAGAAATGGAGAAAAAAAATGAATCTTAAAACTTAATTTTATATTACTTCTGGATTGCACCAAATACTGCTGTTTGAATAATTTCTTCCAGTGTCTAATTTCTACCAGTTCCCAAATTTACAATGACAGGTGAAAAAAGTGAGCTCATCACATTTCAACAAAAAATTAGCAACCCACATGAAGTAGGCCTATTCAGAAGAGCACATTTTTATACCACTTGTACTGAAATTCAAAACCTTCTGCTGACTTAACATGTCTTTCAAAAAGACAAATTTTTCATCAGATTTGTGACTGAGGGATGTGATGCTGCAACAGTAGGCTCTATAAGGATTCTGTGTGAAAATAACTGGCAATGTCTTACCATACCAGGGGTAAAATGGGAGAGTCATTCAATTGATACCTGTGCATTGTAGCACAGATATTTCCCTAGCAAGGTGGGACTGGTAAGGAAATTGTGAACATGGACCTTCATAATCACAAAGTATTTGTCAATGAATGAATAGTGAATGAATGAATGAATGTATAGTGGTTGGTTCAAAGTTCGAACAGGTTCTAAGTTCGAACACCTCATTTAAATGCTTATTTATTCTGTGATCAATGCAAAATAATTGTCACTTTAACCATACTATTGGAGCCACAATTATTTTTTAATGGTATTTTAATTTCAAATACTACCATATGACTGATAAATGAATGATCAAAATAAGGGGTATCTACATTCTTGGTGTTCGAAATTTGCCCCTACCACTATTTACTGTATATTCCCAATATTAATGGCAGATGCCAAAATTTTGCATAAATTGTAGCACGATAAGCTGTCATGCAGTGAAGACAAGGTGCACAGTGCTTGCATATTTGCGACCCAAAATTATACGTTGCTGTACCTGTGATCAATTTACATTGTGCCCCTCAGTCTAATGCATAAATATACAGTATTTACGTATGGTACAGTATGCACTCTGAGTGGGACATGCAAACAACAGATAACCGGCTATGTTTGTCCACACAAGAGCAAGGCAAGGAATGCAATGATGCAGGACAAGTTGTAAGTTGTAGCTACAGTAACCAGTCAATGATTAGGCCAAGTAAAAAAAGAAATAAGTTTCACATTCTGAATTTTTCAAAAACGGAGGATGAGAGCCTTTTATATATACTGTATGTACACCTTTGTTTGTCAAAACTGCCTGAAAGCACCACATGCATTCGCAGAATCGCAGTTAATCGCGTGCAAGTCAAGTATGCATTGTATGTGACTTTAAGTATGGATATATATACAGTCAAGTATGGTTCGGTGCGCACCTTGCCATTTTTTTTGGAGGACATCCAGAAATCATTCGAATTTTTGTCTACCTATTTTTGTATAAAAAAAAATAAGGAATGTAATCACTGAAGGACTCTACATACAGCTATTTGCATAGGCTAGATCGATTATTCTTAGGCACAATTTGAATTATCGGTTAGGCCTAGCCTACGCCTAACATAGAGTTAGAGCCTAACGTTTGGGCCAGTGTAACAAGCTTTGAATTTTGAGGTGTGCCAGAGTGGTCCTTCGATAGCGTGTCCACACGAAAAAATTAGAAAGATAATTACAATTCAAAAATTGCACCATAAAATGCGGCGTAATAAACCAGAAGGAACAAAACAAAAATCATGTAAATCGGTTAACGGACGGCTGAGATATGATTTTTTTTGTAATATATTCTGTAAGCCGTTCCGGCGACATTAGCCACCATTTATTACTGTAGAACAGAGTGTCGCAGAATGTGCAATGTTTACAATCCTTTCACAGGCTTCATTCATAACTCTTAGCCAATCACAGCCGATAATTCCAAAACGTCACGCACACACCCTCTCCCTACGTATTAAACTTGTACGCTCTGGCTAAGAAATCGTACTCAGAACTTTGTAAGAAATAACACATTTTCGGAATGAGCTGGGTCGTTTTCAACGGATACTTTAGTACTTCAGCATTTCGGAAAGATCAAACAACATAACATCGTTTGAATGAAATGCTATGACGCTTTCAACGTAACGAAATCTCAAAAAATCTATTTGTAAGCCATCATGGCGATGCGAAGAAGAAAGCCTAACTAGTGTTGTAGGTGCCTACAGATAAGCTTATGAAAACTAGGTGATAATTAATCGCTATTTTCGGGATGAGCTGGGTGGTTAAATTCAGTCAATCTTATATCATTCGAAAGAAAATAAAACAAAGATTCTTAATCCGTATGAATGAAATCGTTTAATTTACAAAATGATGATAAAAAATGAAATTTACTGTGAACTTACGTTTAAAACGTCTCTATATCCCGCCAAAATGAGAGTTTTGTGATTAAAAGAGTAGCTAAGAGACTATGAATATTCAAATTATTAGGATATATTACTTTCCTACGACATCTGCCGTTAGGAACCACTTAATTAACCATTTTTGAAAGGGTACCGTAAAATAGCGTTAGGGCAAATTTTACCTGCTTGAGGGAGTTTGGAGGTACGCATGCTCTATGGTATTTCACACAGTGTTTCTAAAGCAGCAACACGAAACCAGCAGTGGTCGCAAAAATACTCCATTTTTCGGAAGATTACCACCCAACTGGACAAATTGTGCATGACATTTGATTTGTATGTTTATTTTTTAGTTTATGAGGTGCATTTGGAAGCATGAATGGAAGGTTTAAGGTGAGATTTTGAAACAGTTCTGTGTATAGGATTGTTCGTCAGATTATGTCGTCGCAGTGTCAGCGTATGTGTGGACAGGCTACCTTCGACATGAGTGTATCAGACTCTGTCATTTTTAGTGGACTGTGATTTTGCAGCATGCCTTGAAAATCTTAAAATCGGGCTCTGAACTCTGAATTAAAATCAACTGATGAAGTCAAACATAATTTAGCGACATCGTTACATTTGACATCCATTGCATAACAACGTTCGCATAAGCTCAGTGCATTGAAACTAAGGCCTGAGCCTAGGCCTAGCCTAGGGAAAGTGAAAGTAGGCCTAACGTTAATGAAATTACAACTGAAATAAACAAGACCGCAGCGGCATATTCAAATAAGCGACAGGCGGAACTTTATGATTTAAATCGGTTGGATGTCATAATTCACGAAAAAATTTCGATCTTACCTATTGCCAGCTTTCTGTGAACACTCCTTTAGTCCCGTAAAATTTGAATAAAAAGCTTCGGTGAATTATAGCCACAAAACTCGTTCAGTTAACGATCATCCAGACTGCTATAAACACCATTTGCACTTGTACTTTGTACTGTACTAGTTTAGCTAGCTGCACATTGTATTATGCTAGCTCTGAGCATTAGGTCAATTCAAATGCTGAAGCCACACTGATGGTATGTACGTACACGTACACGTACATGTACAACACACATCCGAGGATGTGGGTTCAATTTCAAAACTATTCACTCGAACGTTTCCCACAGTGACGGAACGCTTTTTCCTGCCAGCTTAGGTAAAAGATGGCGCTACGTCATTTCAGATTAAAGTTTCACATCTTTTAGTTTGCCATCATTCAAGATCGATACTTAAGAGGCCCAGTTCTCTCACCCCAAACAGTACCAATTCTCCTAACCTTCTCACTGAAACCCCTCCCACAATTGTCTGAAATTCATCCTCATCCAGACACAGTCTCAGTTTATTGCTTCAGGGGGAGTAAAGAAAACCTAAATTTATATAATTAAAACACTCTCAGTACCATTCATGCTGTGTAATATAAGCTTTGGCACTCTGCATTTTTTGAATTAGCTGTCAATCAAAGAGCTAAGCCAATTCAGAATTTTGGTACCCGGGTACCCAAAATTGTAGTTTGGGGTGAGAGGTTTGGCCCTTTAAGATTTGGAGTGCCAGGAGAATAATGCTTGTTTTCAATGATATTTTAGGGAAGGGATCCTTACATGGCGGTCCGCGGGCCACATCCTGCTCGCTGGTGACGTAGGTAGGATTTCGTTCCACAGGAGCCATTTAAGTGTCTTCTGTGGAGCAATTCAGTAACTCAGTTAACAATTACATTGCTATCAAAGTCCTTATTGCTGCAACAATGGAATTAACGGTATTGTCCTCCAAAAAGGAAACTGTATTCAGATATCTCTCGACAACTAGAATATGCAAGTTTAATATGGGATCCTTGGTATATAGATATATAGATATACACTCCCCATATCCTTTCTTTTGAAAAGCGCAACGCTCTGCGGCAAGATTTGTAAATAATCATGGATTTCCGACGCACCCGCAGCCCAGGCTGTAAAATGTGATAAATCTGCAAAATGAAGAAAGTGAATTGGGATTGCACCGGACCAAAGTTAGACTTCAGTTTAAGGTTTTGAGTGTCAGAAAGCCATTTGGCTCATCCAGGACCCTATGCAAGAGTGAGCGTGAATGAACACCGGCGATCTTCGCCTTCCCTTTTCGACTAGTGCTCAGATGATCACGAGGCAGGTGTGTATGCCTACTAATCATGCTTACAATATCCTGCTCCTGGGACGGCCGGCATTTAACGTTCCCATCCGACGGACGTGAGCGTATCCCAGTCTTTAGCCACTTTCCCAAAGGCTGGGTGCTTACGGATGGAGTTTATTTGTTCTTCACCACTGCTCAACAGCTGAAGGCTACTGAGCAAACGAAGAACTTCATGAATCAGACAATTTCTTGAAACGGACAATCAAGCGCCCAATTTTGTAACTCGCCAATTTTAAACCCGCTCATCATCACCGTGAAGAGCTATGCTTAACAAATTAATTTTTGTACCCCGTAAAATTTACAAATGGTTCCGGTGGCGATTTGAGACGGGACCTCATCGTGCAAGGCAGTCTTCACTCAACTACCAAGCCAACTCCACTCAACTTACTCAAAGTCATGTATTCACACCACGTAATTTTTCGTATATTTTAACTAAAAGTAAGACATTCCACACTAGGTGCAGCCAGTATAAACGATATCATCCCATCAAACAACAAAGACTGTTATGGGTAGCCTACTCTATCCACGCACCATCACATTGTGAAAGTTCCCAACAATGTAGTTAAAATCCGTATGCTAGTCCTTTGGGTGAGTTTTGCAAACATCAATCGAGCGCCAGTTCAGAATGTGTGACCGCCCAAATAACTATTTAAACGGAAAGCCATCACCAGTTGGCGCAGAGCGCGCAGGAAATGTGACCCCTAAGATGAAAATATCATTTTCAGGGTTGTACACATGGCCATACACAGACATTTATCAGGGTGGTAGGCCGGGTGGGAGGAAAGGTAGATCAACGATTAACTTCAATTTTTGATTGGTTAAATCAGGGGAATTATTCTCCCGGAAAAGGGCTTAATTGCTCAATTGTGGTACTTTTTACTAGGCGGCCGGTTACCAAGAATTTGCCAGGGCGACTCCTGTAGGCCAACTATTTAAAGGCATATTTTCATCATCCCAAACAGTTCCAATTCTCCCAACCTACTTACTTCTAGCCCCTCCCACATTTGTCTAAAACTCATCTTTATCCAGACACAATACTAGTTTATTGCTTCATGGCTTGTCTCAGTGGCCATACAAGTCCATAATGTGTAATCTAGACACTCTCAGTGCCCATGCTGTGTAATTTAGCTATGATGCATTGTTTGAATGTGATGCCAATCAAAGAGCTGTACCAATTGAGAGTTTTGATATATGTATACTGAAACTGTAGTTTGGGGTGACGAATGACTGCCTTGAAGTAGGGTGCTACCAAATAGTTTGGCGTGAAGAGTCAATAAATGTTTGGCTCAACTGCATGGGTTTCCTGGTCGTCCTAAGTTAACCAACTTTCGGGACCAAGTGATTGTATATAATCTAATCATTTCTACTTTGAACTCATACGCTCTTGAAATTTTCAGGATGGCAACATTTAAAAAAAATGTTGGTTATTTTTTCTTCAAGATTTTGCGAAGTTAATCATTTTCTAGAGGGGACTTCTTCATCTGCAGGCCCGATTTGGAAGGACCTAAATTGATGCACCTATGGATATAAACGCAGATATAAAGAATGAAAAAATAACGATATTTATGTATTAACATCTGACATCACTATGATAAAAACAATAGTTCGCTTGGTACACTGTGAAAAGTGTCTTTACATTTACCTAAAATACAGAAAAATAAAAGAATTCATAAAAAGTGCTCTCTAAATCGATGACAACACTTCAGTTTCTTGTATCTCTTTGATTTTTCTCCTTTAGTTTTACAAGGATTTTGTAATATTACAGACATTTTTTACAGTGTATAGGTTAAATATTTGCAGGGGCGTCGATTTGATTTTCAAAGTGGGGGGGGGGGACATCTGGCCGAAATTTTTCTCCTGTCCTGGTAAGGTGTCTACAGCGGCGTAGCTACACGTTTTTAAGTGGGTGGGTAAGTATCCAAATTTTACGATTTTTTAAGTGTAAACACCACTGAACCAAGGGCGTAATTTCCGGGACTCGCTGAAACTTTTGTCCTTTGACTCTGATTTTCCTGTAAGAAAATTTGAAAAGTTGGGAGATTACTGAAGAATTTGTTTATCCTGTTGCAAATCTGAGATTGAGCGGCGACCAAAGATGGTTGTTGCTACGTAATGTTATCCAAAGCCCATGGAATGAGGCTCTCCGACGAAATATTTTGAGTCAAGAGCTTATATTAAAGAAAATTTGGAATTTATGAAAGAAAACTTATAAAAATAGCACTGCAGTTACCATTGCCACTTGGTGATATGGTGTCACATGAAGCAAATTTTCGATTTTGCTTTTTTGAAACAACTATTGACGAATATGGAGCTCTTATTGGAGAGAATTTGGAATTTCGGAATTTCATGAGTTTTCAAAACCACATTGTAGACTGGTTTCACAAGTGGCAAATTTCCGAATTCTTCATTTCTTCAGAGCTACTCCACTGGGTGTCTAAAAAGGGGCCCAGATGTAAAATGGTGCTAAATGTTTCAATATTTTGAGTTACTAGGAAAATTTTCAAAACATAGTCTTGAAGGTGTGGGTAATTACTTCCGGACTATACGTTCAATGTGAATTTAAATACCTGGTATACTCTATAACTAGAATGGCAACGAAAATCGCGATAGTTTGCAAAGGGTTTGTACAAAAGTTCTTACAGTAAGGAACCACTTTTGATGAAAGAAGGCAAATGCGTAAACTGATCAAAGCACACTGCAATCTACTGCAGGAAAATCACAGCTCGAGGGGGGTGGTACCCACTGGTGTTACTGAGACACAGTTGCATAGGCCTTTACCGGTGTAAGATTGTTGATACAAAAAACATTAAAATATGTCCTTTGGAAGTTTAGAACGACACCTCATCATACACTATCTTCAGACAGAGGATGGAGGTGTACCTTTAATTCCAGATTGAAGTCTCAAATCTAGCTAAATTCAGTGTGATTTTACTTCTATGATAATGGTCTAAGTACAAAATGATCGAACCGCTATAGGAATATGTGATGTGCTCGTGTCGTAATTGCATTTGAACTCATTTATTTTTCTGAAAAAGTTGCACGCAGACTGTACACCGAGACATTTTCGTTAAAATATGTTAAGCCTGCAGGCTGGTCATTCAATAAAGATTACAAATTTCATTAAAACATACATAGGGAACGATTCCTCTTCTTCAAATTCCTTAAAGGGCCTCTCACCCCAAACTATAATTTTGGTACGGGGGTACCGAATTTCTCAATTGGCTCAGCACTTTGATTGACAAGTTATTCAAGCAATTCAGAGTATCTAAGCTTATATTACACAGCATGAGTGGTACTGATAGTGTTTTGATTATATAAATTGAGTTTTTCTATACACACCTCGAAACAATAAACTGAGACTGTATCTGGATGAGGACTGAATTTCAGACAATTGTGAGAGGGGCTTCAGTAAGAAGGCTAGAAGAATTGGTACTGTTTGGGGTGAGAGAACTGGACCTTCAATGTTGTGTTCCTTCATAACCATACCTGCTGTTCTATGCACAAGAGCAATCGACATAGAGACAGATAAATAATGTATGTGTGATATGCAAGTGAAATGTAGAACATCAATGAGACTGCAAGCACGCGTAGAGCGCGAAAATTTGGAGATTTGCAAAGTATAAACGTGTTATTATTGATACAGAAAATCAATCGAAATCGGTAGAGCACGTCTTTCATAACCCACATGTATAGTATTTTTGGTAGTACCAAACTTTTAAGTGTTAGGTCACAAAAGTGGGTGAGGGGGGGGGGGCTTTTACGTTATTCAATCAAAAAAGTGGGGGACATGTCCCCTTCCCTCCCCCTCACAATCGGCGACCCTGCATGTTTGGCTCATAATCAGTACAGTAACGTTGTCACTGTGATTACTACAGTATGTTGTTGAAGTGTGCATCAATCACGGGCCCACGTCAAATGCGGGGCTTGTTTGTTTGACGATATCGATTGCGACTTTGCCCCTTCAAGATAGTGACAAGTTTCACATGTGACAAACCCCACTCTTTAGATCAGAAACACACACTTTCAAGCTTCAGGTTCAATGCTCAATGTATTTAATCCCGTTTGCAACTTTTTTTCTCTGTGGGGAGGTTCGACTTTTCCACCAGCTAAGAGATATCGTGCCCACTGGGGCCCGGACAGCCCTCAAATGTTGTCAAGAATATCCTACAAAGGAACGAAAGGAATATCCTTACTATCATCAATGAATCAAGCAATTAATCAATGTGGTGAAAAATTCCACTCAAAACACAAACGATTTGTCATTGTCAAGGTCATGGGACGAGACATTCTTGAAGGAGGATTTGGGAGTGATTATGAAAGAGGAATTAAGTCTTCATAATGTGGTGAAACTTCTGTTCAAATCGGACATGTATTACTAATTACTTTTTCTAAAATCCCCCGACTCTCTGGCAAAGAGCTGCTGGCGAATTCAAACTTTAAAGTGCTCCCCCAAAGAAGCTATACGTCAACTGAAGGACAACACCTGAGAAACCTTACGGCCATCAGACAATTTACATCACTTTTGTATGGCCCCATTCTAGACTGGATGAAAAGGACAGATACAGTACTACACATGACCTTGGCCATAGATATTAGCAAATAAAGAATAGTAGATTTATGTTCCAACGTAATTTTAGGTTATATCACTCTCTTACAACGAGTGCATTGATTCTGTTTGTGTGTATTTTGAGTCTGCTTTCCTAGACCTTCAAGTTAGTAGGGACAGGGATTTTCATTCGGGGAATGCAAAATTTGTAAATTTCTCATGCCACTTTTACAACCGCATTCTGATAATTTGGGACTGAAGGGAAAACTTGTAAATTTTATAGAAAAACAAAACCTATTTTGATATTAATGAAAGTATGCGATATCGATCATGATGTAAGCTTGCCCCGAGTTCACTTTTTTATTGAAAATGTGAGCGCATACCTCGAGAATCACACACCGGATTTCAATGACGATTTCACAAGAACGTTTTAAATCAGTATCCCTCTAACTTTTAAAGAAAAAGGTCGACATATAAAACATCTCTGATATATCAAAACTTGTTTGGACCCACCCGGTATCCTCCTTTTAACAACAAAGGTGTTTATCTCATTTCTCAGCCTTTACTTGGATACACAACTAATATAACTTTACTATTAATAACCCGTTGAGTCACTCACCCTTAAGTCTATATTCCTTGCGCTAAACAAATCCGTCTTTCGAACTAGTAGTATCGATCTATATGTAGTTCGTAAACCTATACGCCTTTGTCCAAAATGTTGGAAACGCCTAGCAACTGACGGCGTTTAATTAAAGTCAAATACGTAGCAGTCACATCCAACAAACTGTCGTGCGAAGTATATCTTTTTCATTTTCCATTTTTCCCAACAGGTCAAATGTTCACTTTTCTTCTTAACCTACGGGGAAATATTGCTTTTGTCTGACAATTGTTTTTCACATTTTTGAAACCAAAATGTATCATGGTGTTACCAGAAGTCTTTCAATTAGGAGGTGTCATACATAGTATAAGTGCTTAACCAAGTCGCTTCTGACCGACTCCAGGTACAGCCACTACATATCATATATAGGTATAGAATGATCGCTACTGCAGGTGAAAATAATCCCAGACCCTTAGTTTTCTTTTTCAAGAAGACAATGTAGGTGTACAGAGTGGAGACGACACATCATGTTAAACTACCTTGTGCTTAAAGGAATAGTAACTAATTGGTTTTGGTATGGTATTATTTCAATGGATATGCGCAAAAATGACATTACAAAACAGAAAAAACGGAGATACTGTGTTTGCAAGAAATAAAGTAGCCGAGACAAAGAAGAAACACAACAGAGAAGTAGCATAGCATAATTGTCCGAGGTAGTACTTCCATGATTGTATTAGTGATCTTTATTGTACCATGGAAGTACTACCTCCGAGGTAGTACTTCCATGATTGTACGGTGTCACTGTAACCTCTGAGAGCTCTTTGACCTCTCTTGGCCAGTTGGCTATTCACAACAGGAGAAATCATGTCTCTTTAATACTTTACCTCTAAAGAAATAAAATTAGAAACAATTTTTTTTGTATGATGAAACCTTTTAGTTATGAAAGTCTACACATATAAGCGTTCGGGAGGATTTCAGTTTGGGTGGCAGAGGACTTTTTGCTCGAAAAAATGTAATTTTACCCGAAAGGCTATCTAACTGAAAAGGAGCGTCCTTATTGGCTAGCGCGGAGTGTAAGTAAAATTGTTGAAAACTGGAACCCCCAGAGAGCCGAAAATGGCATTTCCTAGGTGTGCTACCAGAAGGAAAGGCGTTGTCATTTTGAGATTTCGTTTGCAATGATAAAAAAATCAGCAACTTGCTAAGTAATCGGATAATTAAAATGTAAACTATCACTAGATGAAATGGTCTTGTGTCTATTCGGGGAGAAACTATACATACTACGGAATTCAAACCATGCTGTTTTCCTCTTTTGCGACTCTTGTCTAAATTAAACATCTACTGAATTGGTGTGAAGTATAGTAGTAGGCCTATATGCCGTTTTCCTCTTTTCTGGCCTATATCTTTTTAAGATTTCGGTGACACTAACGGGGACACTAACGTTTTTTGAGTAATTCAGTCAAACCGTGCTAAATTTTTAAAACTCAAGTGGCTGTCCATTTTTTTTTTTCAAATTCCTGTTCGAAGTAAACATCTTGCGAAAATTTGAGGCAGTGTGCCATGCTCTTCGGCTTGTACGCCTATGAGTGTAAACGTTAGCACGTTTAAAATGGATCTGCTTTAAAAAACAAAAACCTGACCTGGTACGTCTAGACACTCATTACAGTGATGATTTTTTTACTGTAGTCATATTACATCCTTTTTAGAGCTGACATCATGACGCAATTGGCATCTGGTGTGTCTGTGTATGTGGTGGGAGGGTGCCTTATCTTCTTAGCCCTCTTCAGGGGGGCGTAGATCTGGTTTTTGGATTGGGGTCAAAATTTTCGAACAGCCGAAACCTCAGATGGTGTCCGTGACCGGACTCGTTAAATAAGCAATCCACCACACAAACGCAAGCGCACACCCATTTACACACACAAACAAACATTCCCGATATCTACTCACATTGACTCAAATATACACAATAATGTACTAATGCAGTACTATTATTGCTTTAAAATAGTCTCAAACTAAGCCCTAAAGTCATGTATACATTTTTACAACATCCGGGAAGGCGAATACCCATATTTTCAGATTTTTTTAAAACTTCAACAACACAAAATGTGCCCTTTTTAGGAAATTTTTTGAAAAATGTGGATTTTGAATTGCAGAAATTTGGGATCTTGTGCTTCCTGTAAGAAAGTTTGATATATTGGGGGATTAGGCTACTATGAAGAATCTGCATTTCCTATTGGCAAATTTGAGATTGCGCGGAGACCAAAGGTCGTTCTTGCATGCGTGAGCCCCACGAATTGAAGCTCTCCAACGACATTAATTCTAACAGTCATGGGCTTATATAGCAGAAAAATGGCAAAAAGGAAATTAATTGAAAAATAGAACTGTAGTTGCCGGCGTCCATAAACGATCTGGTGATTTATGAGCGAGTATACTACTGCATTAAGAATTGCAATTTGTAGCGTGCAAAGCGCTCAGAAAATTTTGCTTTTTGGGAGACAAGTAATAACAAATATTGAGCTGTTATGGGAGAGAATTCTGAATTTTATGAAACAGAGTTGGGAAATCCACACTGTAGTTGACTGGTGTCACAAATGCTTATTTTTCGGCTGTTGTGTTTTCTTAATCTGCCATAATTATTGGCGAGGTGGGGGCGAAACGATATGTTTCCCCCAATACTTTCATTGCTGTGGCAATTTTCCCCTGCTCACAGGATTGATGCCCCTGCCCCTCTCCCGCTGGTTATAAGTTGATGTCTGACAACAATGCATCATATGCGCGACGTCTAAAGCCATTCGAAGTTTTCAGGGCCGTAAAAGAGTCGACGAAATGGTGGTATTCTGAATGGCTAAAATCAGGACTGTCTATGGAAAAGCTTGCTAGGTCATAGCATGGAAGTACCGAGGTAGTACTTCCATGGTCATAGTCTGCGGAGCGGACGAAGTATTTTCGTTCAGCTCATCGCTACGAAAAACCATCTGAGGGACGGCAGTTTATAGGGGTCTGCAGACACGGAGGCGCTACGCAGGCTTGCTAGGTCACTGACTCTTGTCATCATATCTCCATACTATGTTTTATCATTCATCCTTTCCAAGAGGCAGATCCAGGGGATAAAAATATAAAACAATGTAATACTTAAAACCGAATAGGAGGACCCATATTAAGTCCCTTACGAATTTTGAACCCATAACCATATCGTCCTGATATGTTGACCCCTAAAGATTTCATATGCGTATGTTACGTGGGATAGGGAGGGATATGAGACTAGCGAGAGGAAGTAAGAAGAAATGATGAACTGAAGTAACGCAATGCTTCAGCGGGCCAACTATTTTAATTAGTGCTTTATGTAGGTTATCTCATTTTTGCTTCATAGGAAGGGGAAGTCTGAAAGGAATTATTCTAACAAAATCTCATTCAACTCTTGCCGCCGCAGCTAGGCCATTTTCACCCACTAAAGGCCCTGTCACACTATTCCGGGCAGGCTACACGGGCTTGATGCAGTGGCGTAGCCACGGGGGGGGGGGGGGGCCTGGGGGGCCTAGGCCCCCAGATTTTCTTCAGGGCCCCCCCCCCCCCAGATTTTTTGCGTCCTGATAAAGTAATTGAAAAAAATAAAAATAAAAAAATGTGTAAAAATTAAAAAAAAATTTAATGGATGAATGTGTGTAAAACACATTTTGTCCGCACGTATGAAATCAAGCAATAACTTCAAAATGCTTACTTTCACTAAATTAGATACCGTTTGTGATCTGCACTGTAGTTTATTGCATTTCACTTCGAAAATGAAACGAAAGTCTCGACGACAAACTTTAATGCGACTTTGTTAGGTTGAGACCATTTCTCCCTTTCGGATGGCTGATTGATTTACTGAAAATAAGGCAATCGTACACTGGAGACCACTCTTACACGACCCTTCCTATACTTAATTATACACAAAATATGCCCTAAGCAGATAAGGGTAAGGTACTACCTTCGGATAATTCTTCCCTTCCATCCTTAACAAGTAGGCATATGTCGTGCCTCACTCCTGCCCATGACAAGTGCCACTGTAAAACGATTTTTTCGACAAGTCCTCTTTTTAGTAGTAGGCACTGGCGTCCGGGGATTTGTAAAATGTCCACAAGGTCCGGATTTCATGTGTTTCCCACATGATCCATACTTCTACTTTGAGGTTCAATTATTTTGAGGGATTTATTCGTAGTATTTTAATTTTGACCACGTAATGTACCGATGAACAAATACTGCACCATTTTGCACATTGTTTCTTTGGTAGTATGTATGTCTCTTGTAAAATCTCTACAAAAACTAAAAATATTTTTATATTTTTCATACTCCCCAAAAAGGGAAAATCCGAAAACTCAGGCCTATAATCAGTTCAAAGTTTTGCCAAACATAGCACCATTTTGCATCTAGGAAATCTAACGCAAAGAAAGTTTCTCAGAGGGGGACACAACTACTTTTGGTTTTCCTGTTAAAGGGAAGCCTTAGGTAAGCTGAAATCCATTCAAATATTGCCGAATTTGCGGCTGGGTACATCCAGTTTAAAACACGTGGGAAGTGCCGTTTCCGGCCATCTGGAGGGATTTTAAAGCCCAAATTTTTCTTGTACGCTCCGCGCCAACTGATGGTGGCGCTCCGCTTTGATTCAAATATTGCCGCAATTGCGATCTACGTGCTTCTGAAGTTTACAATTTTTCCCAAGGGAAAGGGAGATACCGGCTCCCTTTAGTCTCATCCCCCAGGCCACAGATCATAAGTGCCCAGTTTTGAGGTCCCTAAAAAGTGTATGTATTACCATTTTTCATAGATTGATTTTTTATTCTCATTATTTGAGACATCGCAGACATGAGATTCGTATTTCAAGGCTGGGTACATCCAGCTTAAAACACATGGGAAGTGCCGTTTCCGGCCATCTGGAGGGGTTTTAAAGCCCCAAATTTTCTTGTACGCTCCGCGCCAACCGATGGTGGCGCTCCGCTTAGATAGTCTTGCCATGCCAGACCCTCGGAGGTACCAGGCCCCCCCCCACTTGTTACCTAGGACCCCCAAAAATCCCATCCCTGCTACGCCACTGGCTTGATGCGGGCAAGAATTTTGTTGCACGCAAGAAAAGTTCTGCGGGTAAGTCCAGATTTGGGTGGGGTTTACGTGGAACTTGCGTATTTAAAAAGTGGTACTTCGGTGAGTTTTGCGTGTTCTCCGTGTGAAATGCGTGCAACAAGCGGGAGAGTTCCGTGTCAGCTCAGGGACACTTACGGGCTCTGCGAGTTACCTGCATGCCAGTTACGTGTCACCTGCGTGGGAGTTGCCTGCAATGTGCGAGGTTTACGCGTGCCGATTGCGAGCATATTAACACGGCAGATGTTTTCGCAGGATGCCAGCAACTTGCCCGCCGCAAGCCCTCGGATTGGCAGTAACTTGCCCGCAACATGCTCTCAATTTCCTCGCTCCATACCCGCAGAATTGACACTATGAAGTCAAGTTGTCAGTACCAACACCGTTCCTTGCCCGTAAAATGCACGTCCCATGCACGCATCTGACAAGCGCTCTGCACGAAATTGTCACAGCTTCGCGGCCAATCTACTTTCTTCAAGCGGGTTAACTGCTGGTGACTTGCGGTCGCTACGGGCCTCCTGCGCGGGTGTTCTGCGGGAACCTCTGCGGGCAAACTCACGCAATTTACCCGGAACAATTTTTCAGCATGTTCAAAACTTGGCTGCGTGCAACTCGGACTTGCGTGCGCACCTGCGAGTAAGTACGGGCAAGATTCGGGCGAGATACTGTCAGGCCAGTGCTAAATGCGGGGACCTGCGGGCAGCAAAAATTGTCACCCGCAACTTGCACGCAGTGCTTGCCCGGAATAGTGTGACAGGGCCTTAACAAAAGAACCTGTTTCAGATGTCCCAGCAATATGGTTTGTCCCTTCTTTGTCAATGTCGAAGTCCAAATGACCTTTCACCGCATCATGTTTCTTTCATTTTCCTCAAACTTTTTATTATTACGAGAGGGGTGAGGCGTCTGGCGCGGAAAGTGATCATGACCTAAACAAACCCATTTTGAAATGGACTTTGGCAGGTTACTTTGCCTGAGAGATGTAGAAAGAGGACAGGTATTAGGCAACAAAGTGCGTGTCTTCGTCTCACTTTCGTATCCAGCTCTGGTCCCCTTTCCAGGCAGCACACCTATATAGGTCCCAAACGGAAGGTTAGGCCATATGGGGTCGATTTAATCTAACCTTACCTAACTTAACATAACAAAACATTACGTAAAGTCACATACCTCAACATAACCCAACATAAGATGCACTGTAGTCTAAACCCTGAAACAAGCAGCTATGAACGAAGTCATAAGTGATAATAGTTTAATTTCAACCTACCACAGTCAATGAAGAACTAGTGAATATTTGCCTTAACTTGAAAGTTATTGCACAGATTGGGATTTTTAGTCACTACCCACTCCGACAGACTATCCTTCTAATTGATAACTCTATGATGGGTTAGTTAGATAGTTAGTGTTTTACGGCCCAGTTTCCAACCTATTGGTTCAAGTCGAGCCGGCCACAGCCTTTTTTTCCAGTTGTGGCTCACTGGCTTGTTTTCCATACTCCGTTGCTTAGGCGGAACATCACGCACAACGGCAGTAGGTTCCACTTTTACAGTCAACTCTATGATGGGAAAATCAAGCCTTTCGAAATGCTTTAGGCCTACATGTAAGTTAGGATTTTTGTGAGCCTGAAAGAAATTTGGAAACCTGAAGCGTGTCGTTTCTAACCCTTCTCAACCCCAGGGAGGTACTGAAGTCGGAGATGCTGAGGTCTCATTAGGTAGATTCCTCACCTATTATATATATAAAGCGAGTATGGCTCGCCTCTGGACTCGTCAAGTTCTAAAAGAAACTTATCCTTTTGGAATGAACTTAGTGAATGGGCATAGTGAATATGACGTCTTACCAACTGCTTATACAAATTAAGAACATCATCTTTACTGAAACAACAGAAATTCCTCTTCATCATGCGAGCACTCACCCAATGACTATGAGCCCTTCAGCGATATCTGCTTACTGCCTAGAAGACTAAATTCCCTGAAACAGCAATGCCCTGATCCTCTCAAAACTGCATTACGTCCATAAAACGCTGCCATTCACATTCATAGGCGGCGGAAGCGGGGGGGGGGGGGCTGGCCCCCAATAATTGTTTATGAAATTTTAGGGGGGCATGGCCCCCCAATAACTGAATGTCGCAAAATAAATTTGTCAAAAGTAATTAAACAAATTTAAGCTGCTTTTATTATATTTCGGTTATTCTTTGGCTCAAATATTACTTTTCAGAGTTCAAAAGTTGCGGAGTTTCAGGGGCTTCGCCCCTGGACCCCCACATTAACGATAACTTGTAGGAGAGTTTATTTTCGCCCTTCAAACAATTGCAGGGTATTCTGCAATTGCACCCCACTCTAAATTTCGGAATAAATTCAGGTAGACTGACAAGCTTCATATCTTCGGAATCTAGTTGACTTTTTATTTGTCGGGTTTCAAGATGGATAGTTTTCTAACAGATTTGGAGTGGCTAAAATTGGCTACATTGGTGTGAATTAAAGTGTTCTCCTAGCATCTGGCATGTTTCTATCTCATGTAGGGATTTTTTTTTTTGGAATTCCAGGCGATGCACAAATTTGTTCCAAAATCATACTTGGTTTGATGGGTAGAATATTTGGGTCTATTAGCTCAAAAAGCTATGACCGTTACTTCACAGATAATCACAACACAATGCCCAAAATTGTCTAACATCCAAATTCTTTCAAGCATTTGCCCGTAAATGGAAAACTATCATAGTAAGGGTAACATAGTTACAAAAGGTTAAGAGATAAAAAAAATGCGACACATCTGGGAAACCTGTGACACAAAAGAACCTATTTTTATTATTCTATTATTATTTTAATAGCTTCAAATGTTTGCCGAATTACAGAAGACGCTTTATTTAAAGTACAATTTTTATGGAAAAAATAAATATCTGAGACACATTTGGGTAGAAGTAAAAAAAGGTTTTCATCATCCCGATTTCACACTGTAGTCTTGCAAAAATTTGCCCGAAATGGTCAAATATTTGGGCAGAGGTTTAAAAGAATGTTGTTACGTTTCAATTGCCAAATTAATTCAATGGATGGACAGGAGGGAGTTCAGGTGCCCAAAAGTTTGCCATCTATCCTGCTATAGAGCCAAATACGGGCAATGGTTATGAGAATCGGGTTATTTGTTTTTTCGATACTTTAATGATGCAGTGTGAAAATGTCTTCCCGTAAGTCTGCTTGAAAACTCATTTCAATACACCTTGTAACGTGACAGTCGACAGTTCTGTCAATAAGTGTTTCTAATAGAAGAACAATCATCTACTTCATTTCATCCAATAGTAGTGGTACATTTTATCCGATTCTTCTGATCAAAATAGCGACTGCTAAGATCCTCACAGACCTAATTTTTTCAAAACTAAAATCATATATAGTCGGAATTTCGGGCATACAATTTTTTCAATATATATTGAATTCAGCCAAGAGTCGCAAAAGAGTAAAATTCATTAGCATGTTTTCAATTCCCCCGAAAATATGCGGGACCATTTTGATCGATTGGTGGTGATACATTTTATCTGGTAATTTTCTGATCAAATAGCGGCTGCTAAGATCCTCCTATAAGCCTGGGAAATGTCGTTTCGACTGTCTCAGGGGTCCCACGGATAGTCTTTCTAGCAGCATTTTAGTTTCAAGTGAACCTGTTTTTGTGAAAACAGAACCTCGAATTAGCGACTTCTAAGACCCCTATAAGCATAAAAAATGACATTTTGACTGTCTGAAGTGGTCAGATTTTTCAAATTTTCTTGTACGTTTCGCCCCAACTTATGGTAGTACTTCATAGCAGCCAATGGTGGCGCTCCGCTTAGTCTTTCTGGCTGAATTTTAATGTCGAACGAGCGTAATTTTATCTGCAATTGAAACTTAAAAAACGACTGCTCCGATCCCCTTTGCAAGCCTGGGAAATGTCATTTTTGACTGTCTGAGAGGTACGAATTTTCAAATTTTCTGGACGCTCCGCGCCAACCAGTGGTGGCGCTCCGCTTTGACTGTCTTACGCGCAGAATTACATTTTTCGGGCAAAAATCTTCTGCCCGCATACTGAAATGCTCCTCTCCGCCCCTGGAAATACCTTACTCAGGCGTTCACTGGAACAGCTGCTTGCAACATTCGGCAGGATTTCGGATTTGCGATCCTGGTATACATATTCCAGTGGAGTAATGAACTGATCTAATCAGTATCTCAAAGGTGTGTTTTAATTTTAGAAAAATCACAAATTTTTGTCACCAGAATTAGAGACAAACAAACCTGGCAAATGCCATTTCCAGCCATCTGGGAGGTTTCAAAATCCAAAATTTTCTTTGTACGCTCCGCGCCAACCAATGGTGGCGCTACGCTTAGGTAGTAAACTCCAGCCACCCCAACAAAACTATCCAGCCTCACCATGGACCCCTACCAGGCTTTGCCCCCTTAACCCCACCAGGGGCCCTTAAGCGGCCCCTGGACCCCACGCCGAATGGGAGGGGGGTTGTGCTTCGGGCAAAACCGGACGATTTCCGTCGTCACCATTATGCCTGCTGACGAAAACTTGTGCCCCCCAATAAAAAACATCTTCCGCTGCCTATGACATTATAATCATAGTTGCAACTTTGGGGATGAAGTACTTTGCACTTGTCGGAATTGACCGTTGCCAAGTATGACATCAAGAAAATAAGTTAGGCGTATCAAAGATCGCCTCTGGACCTTTTGGCTAAGATCATGCGTAGTTTAGGCCTATCTGTATGGAGCCATAAATGACATACATGACATGCAACTGATATAAATCATCTGGGGGCGTGAGGTGGGTCAAGTGTTGCCCTTCAGTGGACGTAATAGCTTCTTCGGGAAGCAGTTTATATAGTTTGCTTGCGCAGAAAAGTCCTTTGCCAGACTGAGGATCTGGAGGGCTTAAAAAAAACATATCCAAGTCTTCCTGCATCATCCATATTTTTGATCTTCCTATAAAGCTTAGTATCATCAGCAAACTTTCTTATACAAGATTTTAAATAGCTATCAATAGATTGATGAAAATTAGGATAAGAAAGGGACCGAGAACTGAACCTTGTGTACTCTTTTAGTGAATTCTTTTAAAGAAGAGAAATTTTCATTGACAACTCTCTAAGATCTAACCTGGAGCCACCCGAGATTTGGTCAATAATTCCCTCACATGTAATGTTATGTTATACTACAGTACAGAAACTCTCAATTGGCTCAGCTCTTTGATTGACAGCTATTTCAAATAATGCAGAGTATCAAAGCTTACATTACACTGCGAGAACTGTACTGAGAGTGTTTTGATTTATTGCTCTTTTTAAAGTCAAGTCAAAACGAAGCAATACTGAACTGAGATTCCCTCGGCATCAGGAAGAGGATCAATTTTAGACAGTTGTGGGAGTGGCTTTTGTAAAGAAGATTAGGAGAATTGGAATTGTTCGCTTTAAAAACGGAACTATGTACAGCCATTGTGCTTGGTCAGTGCTCAGCATAAGCAATGGGTAAGTGAAAAGTGATAAGTGATAAGTGGCCAGCTCGACTTGAACCAATTGGCTGGAAACTCAGTGGGCCGTAAAATTCTATCTATCTATCTATCAAACTATAACCAACCTTGTTCATCCCGGGTGCAAAATCAAGAAATGGGACCCACACAGGCCCATGTTATAATGTTTCCTGGGTTTCAGTACCTTGTCTGCACGGTTGCGGGCTCCTGCTTTGGCCCCAAAGACTTCAACTTAACATAACATAACAGGTTGGAGGGCAAAGGAGGGTCGATTGCAAGGCCCCATAAGATGCCCTGACTGGTCCAAACCCTAATCAAAACTCAAACCACCAAACCTAGACAACAGCCGCAACCAATCAGATTCTACCACTGAGAACTTGTAAATGTTAACCTTAAAGCAGTGAACTGACGGGGAGTTAACTACCAAATCTGGCAGACAATTCCACCTGACCCATTGACAACTCTATGGGAGAAACTAAACTTCCTAATGTCAAGCCTTGCAAAAGGTTTTTCCAGCTTTTTACAATGCCCACGAACCCGAGAATTACCGTAAACTTGTAAACCTGGAGCATGTCCCTCCTAATCCTTATCAGCTCCAAAGTGGTAAGCCCAAGATGTTTAAGCCTAGCATGATAGGGTGAATGTCTCACTTCAGGTATAAGGCGCATGGCTCTCCTCTGAGCTTGCTCTAAAAGAAACTTGTCCTTTTCACAGAAGGGGCTCCAAGCCTGAGCGGCATATAAGATGGGGTATTACCAACTGCCTATTCAAATTAAGTACCATATCATTACTAAAATTGATGACATTCCTCTTGATCAACCAAGCACTCTATTAGCCTTTGCAGCAGTGGCTTCACACTGCCTTGATGACCCCAGACTTTCTCGAAGGTGCGGGACACTACCATTCATGTTATAATCATAGCTAAAACTTTTAGGACCAAAATGAAGGACGTTACACATATCCGCATTAAAAGACATTTGCCAAGTCTGAGACCAAGAAAATAACCTATCCAGATCTTTCTGCAGCAGTTAGATATCATCCAAAATGCTGATCTTCCTATAAAGCTTAGTGTCATCTGCAAACTTACTTATCAGGGGTTGGGCCAGCGGGGGGGGGGGGGGGGCATGGGCCCCTTGGGGGAACACTGCCCCCCCCCCTCGTCGGGGAAGGTCGGCGGTTTCGTCGGGGAGGCTTAAAATAATTAAAAAAAATAATAATAAAAAGGAAAAAAACTACCAGGACTGAAGTTACTTGCTGGGTGAACATATTCTTTGTTTTGAAATGTTATTTTAATACATATCGGAAACGATTTTCAATATATTATTCTTTGCTCCGTTATACCTCTTTCTATGTACCTTGTCCTATCTCCTACCCTGTCGGGGAAGGACGGCAATTTCCTTCGCGAGGCCTAAAAATGAACGTAAAGGACTGAAAGTTACTGGATGGATGACCATGAACTGTTTTTTTTTTCCTTTTTGCACTCTTCTATTCTTTTGTAACGGTATTTTAATACCTATCTGAATATGTTTTAGTTACTTCGTACTAGCTCTGCCATCCCCCATCCCATCTTCGATCCGCAGGGTCATGCTCCCGTCGGGGAAAGGTGCCGGCCTTTCCCCTGTTGTTGAGAAAACCCAGTTTCTTCGAGGAGCCTTCATCTTCATGAACGCGGTAAACTGATAAAAGATGCGGGTCTGATAAACTTCAGTCTGCCGGAAGTTCTTGATTTTGCTCACTAGAAGATCATATTCTTTAAGGAAACTCACAATTCCAAATTTTCTTGACAAAAACAGACGAGAGGTTTATCATGTGCATGTATTGCCCGATGTTCTGTCATCTGGCCTGCACCGACAGCCGAATTCTAGCAACGGTAATGAAAATCGACCAGCCCGTTTTCAGTCACACTAACTGATAAACAGTAGTGTGAGAATGTCTCTCCATAAGTCTGACTGAAAAATTTATTTGAAGCTTGAGGTACCTTGTTACGTGACATATTTTCAAATACGTTGGAACTTAAAGCCATTCGCAGTCTGAAATTCTGGCAGTCGCGTAAAAAATTCATTTATTCAGTGAACCTTGCAATTATAGTAATTCCGTTGCATAATCCCCCTACCGCCCGTAAAAAGACAAGACCATTACATTTACTTGTAGCAGTACCTTTTACGTGGTAATTTTCTGATCATTTAGCAATCTGGTTTTTTCTATTGAAGTGGAACTTTAATTTCAAAGGAAAGCTCAAAATAACTACTGCTTCATTTGTAGTTACAGGTCTGGGAAATGCCATTCCGGCTACCTGAGGGGTTAGATTTTTTAACAATTTTTTGTACGCTGCGCGCCAACGGATGGTGACACTCCGCATAGGTAGTATTTTGGTCGAACAGATTACTTAATAGAACATAGCATGCTTGTAAATTATTCTTCGCTTGGGGCAGTATTATAAGGTGAATATTTCTGTGCGCACGACTTAAAAGGTCTTTCGCGAAGGTTTACACTTTTCGGACAAAACAAATTCTGCTCCCTCCCTAATTGAAACGCTCCAGTACGCCTATGACAATAAAATAAAATATGAAACTTCGAATATGTGGGAAGCCAAACTTTTCCCTCGGGAGAATATGTTCCAATATGGTCTGAGGGTCTGAATCTGCATGATGATATTCAGTAACCCCAACGAAACTACAGTTCACCCCTACTTGATTTTTTCTCATGAGAAGATAAGATTCTTCCAAAAAACGCCCAAACTGTCTTTGATTTTCATATCTTCGTTCAAAAAGGGAAAAAACTTTCCGGGCAAACTTGTAGTCTCGTCTCGATTTAACGGGTAACCTCAAAAGAATTTCAGGTGTCGCCTGTATTAGTTTTTTTTTAGTATTAGTTATATTTTTTTCCCCAGAATAAGCTTCATATTGTTAACAGTGGCAACTAATTTGCCAATTCCCAGGGATAATCCGTACAATAAATAACCAAAGCCAACTCTGTTAATCACCCGGCATACTACCTAATTTTTCTTTTGCAAGGCATATAAAAGAGCCAAATGTTTATTACAACCTAACCAAGAAACCAATTTTTTTTCATTACATTCCAAAATTTCTCCAATACAATAAGCCCTTGATTTTCATATCTTCGTTCAAAAAGGGAAAAAACTTTCCGGGCAAACTTGTAGTCTCGTCTTAATTTAACGGGTAACCTCAAAAGAATTTCAGGTGTCGCCTATATTAGTTTTTTATTTTTGCCATATGAAGGACAGAGAAAAACTCCAGATTTTTAAGTATTTTTTAAAAAGAAAGTCCAAATTTTTGGCGCGCCACGCGTGCCTCAAATTCTGCCAGGTCACGGCCCACCGGGACATAGCCTAACATCAACTTTGTCGGGGCCTTAAAACCCTGCCCCCCCCGTCGGGGAGCTTGCCCCCCCCCCCCCCCGCCGTCGGGCAAATCCTGGCGCCACCCCTGTTACTTATACATGATGTAACAGAACTATCAATATCATTGGGGAAAATTAAGAAAAAAGAAGTTGGCCAAGGACAGAACCTACCTACCCGCCTACGCAGTTTAACCATTAGCCTACCTAATAGAACTTTATGAAAGGCTTTTGAAAAGTTAAGGTAAATGACATCGACGTCATACCCAGCCTGAATCAAGCGATGAAGAGACATCAAGAAAGCTCAGTAACTAAGTAACACAAGATCTGCTAGGCACGAAACCATGTTGTGAAAGATTAAGTATAACTCATTATCTAAAAAAATTATAAAGATTCCATAACTTTGCATACAACACTGGTTAAAATGACATGCCTGTAATTGCAAGGCATCCCCCTTCTTAAAAATAAGAGTAACATTTGCTACCCGCCATACAGTAGGAACAAAACCTGAATCACCATACACTTCTGAAAAATGATGGAAAGAGGACTAACTGACAAAATCTCAGAGCATTCACGTAAAGTGGCTGGGTGGACCCCATTAGGCCCAAGGGCCTCACTAGCCTTCAAACTCTTTAACCTTCTACAAACCTGTTCCTCCGAAAAAAATGATATAACTGATTGAAGAACAGATATCAGAACCCCTACAAGTCCCCAACAAAGATGGAACAAAGATGAAACTTATGAGATACCTGAAAAAGTGCAGCTCAACAGTTACGATGCATGATCATGATTTCCGTCGGGCTCAATTCAACAGCGCCTCCCATTTTACATCGCACATGCTATCAATACTTCGCGGGAATCTCCGATTGAATCAACAAAACAAAAATAAGCTTTGGAAGTGCAATTCTTGCCAGAAGTTTTGAGCTGCTTACTAAGAAGCAGCTGGTCCTTTGCTTTGGGTGTTTTGATGGTAGCCTACAGTTTTTCGAAGTAGCATGGCTTATAGGTAATTTAAAGTCGCCAACCAACCCTTCATAGTTAGCAATGCCAGTACTGCAGGGACGGGAATCAAGATCTAACGTTAGGCCTATTCTATGTTTTACTAGCCCTAGCCTAAATTAATGTTAGCACGGTATGCTGCGTATCTGCATGGTTATCTTATTCGTAAGTACAGTAGGCCTAACGTAGTGTAAGGCCTAACGTTAGGCCTACTGTAAATTAGTTTATAACTAGATGATACTCTAGCCTTTTCTCGTATGATAAAGACTACTCATCAGTAAAGGACTATGTGTGGAAGGACGACCACAGTCCCTTACTGAGGACTAGATAAAGACTAAGTTAGCAACCTGCTAAGTTAGTATTACTTAGCCTAATTAAGTTGTGGTACCAGGCCTAGCCTAGGCCTAACGTTAGGCCTAGGCTAGGCCTAGGTGGCTAAGTAAGTTATTAACATGGTGGCTCTTGGCTAGGCCGGAACTTAGGCCCAACTTAGGCCTAGGAGGATAGCCTACATTCTAGGGTGAGGATGTCAACCAAGGGTAGCCTACATCATTTTCTGTTTATTTTACTATTGTTAGGCACTTTGTTTCTGACATCATTGATGTCTTTTGCTATTTAGTGCGACACTTGTTTCTGCCTAGTCACTGAACGTAACCGTATAATCCGCTCCTTGTAGTCACTCCTTACTACGGTCACTGGCCTACATGTACAAAGGTAACAACGTTTTAAGGAAAAACAACAAACCGAGCTCTAATTAAGATGGAATGGTTCATAGAACAGATTTGAGTTAATATAATGATTTTGAGCATTCTTAAATACCACTTATACCTTCTGGAATGTTTAATACCAGTAAATTCATAGCGAAAGGCAGGAAAAATGTGGTGCCATCCTTCGCAGTAACATCGACATCTTGATTGTCTGCTACAGTGCTAGTGTGTTGCATGATGGGAAGGACTTCCGCTAGACAAGCTGTCAAAGACCGATTAGTAAGCGCGGCTAGTCAATACTTGTACTTCATATAGTAAGCTCTCTGTACATTACGAAATTGTACAGTCAATGCGTAGGTTTCTCCGTTTTAAATGAGATCACATGACAAACACTGACTTCTTCGACTGAAAAAATAATCTGCACAGGCTTAACGTTACTCGCAGAATTATCCAGCCAAAATTTCCCTCTTAAAGGTCTTATTTCGTTAACAGACTTGTGTGGAAGGTGAATGTGATGACAAAGATCATCTGTGGAAAGTTTGGTGAGAAAAGGTATCTTTTTGGGGACGTGAGGGATGCCTACTCACGCGTGAGTAGGCAAGTGAGCTGTGTTTTTGTGTATACCGGACAAGGGCCCAGAAATGAAGTGTATAGCATAGGAACGTAATGCTGGGTTCTGTTCAAGGGCTAGTTTCTGCCATGCTGACTTCTTTCCAAGCAACATTCTCACTGCAGTCTAGGGTTAAGGGGTATACTGGTACTGACTTCAGTAACTTTAATAGAGGTACAAGTAATGAAAATACCGAAGATATTCAGTGTGTTGCTTATACCGGTCCTTGAAAAGAATACTGGTACTTAAAAAAATTACCGCTATGCATAACATTTGCAGACAAAAATAACTGTTCCGAAGCGTGAATGATTAAAATATTTACACAAACATTTATACCAGTTAGAAACTGAAATGCACTTGTCCCATTTTCTGCCCCTCAATATCACCATATACCAGCCCATGCAATACCAAATACAGTATGAACTATTAAACAGTGCACGAACAGGCCGCAGATGGTGATTTCTTTATCGCTATGGAAAACAGACAACCCTTAGTTTAAGCGGTCATTCCTTCCATTTAAGGGAGTTTTTTCTTTGTACTGTGACTTCTTCACTTGTTCTATATAAAATCTCGCTGTGACTGTGTCTGTCCATATAACCATAATTCAAGGTTCCTTTTTTCAAAATTATTCAAGAGTCACAACAGGTTTGGTGGCCAGTTGCTTAAAAGTCATATTAGAAAAATTGTACTTGAGCTGCTGATTTTTTGTGCCAGTCATCATATTTTTTAAATTTCATGCCACGTCAAGGTTGGAGTAATGCAAACTTAGAATGGACCATATCCAAAAAGAATCTAGTGAGCCACAAAATCTGGGAAAAAGGCCGTGGCTGGCTCAACTTTAACCAATAGGTTGGAAATGGGGCAGTAAAACTCCATCTAACTAACTACTGTATATACCAAAAGAAAATCATGCCATCCGAATGGGGTGTTAGTCTTAACTGCATGCCAAAGATATTCTGCGTAACATATACTTTCCAGTATGGGCTTCACATTTGAAGAATTGGTAGAACATTATTTAAGTGCAAAGAACATCATTATGTCACTGATCTGGAAGATTCCCAAAAATATTTAATTGTCAGGCCTAATGTTTATCAGGGATGAATTTTAGCGGTCGTCCGAGACGACCAAAATTTCTGCACGACAACCAAATTAACCGCCTAAGGTTGTCCTTTGGACAACTTAATTTTACCTTTGGTAATTTATATTGAGACACAAAGCATACAACAAACACTCCCATGCAACCAAAACATCTTAACATTTCATGAACTCGCGTATCAAAACACATCTGTACCTTCACGAAAAGCACACCAGGACAAAACAACCCTGGAGATCACGGTACACACAACGCCAAACAAGCAGCCTTGTGTATGATCATTGTTTCAGCTGAACTGCACAGAACGTGCTCATACACATTCTGTGGGATTATGTTCAACGTGCTGGCGCGAAAAGTTCTTGGAAAGGACTGTGCACCTGTCTTAGTTGTTATGTAATCATCATGGGGCCAATTATTCCGTTATCGGTAAATAATTGGCATCGGTAAAATATCTCCATTCAACTGATCATTACCACCGATTATTTGCAACTTGAAATTCCTGTAAATACCCAATCCTTTAACTTCCCGCCAAAACAGGATGCACTGATAATCACAAATGTATAAATTCCACCCCTGCCGTTTGATATTTTCCGCTATTACCCGGTAGTATTACCTTAAATTAGAACTGCATTCCAGGTGTATTCCTTGCTGTCTGGCAGAAAGCGCGGTGCACGTTGCTGTACAAACTGTTCTGCACAAAACACATAGAGCAGACTATCTAGCTGCAGTGTTTCGTCGTTGTTTTCCAAATCCCCAAGCTTTGTATACATATCTGTGCACGTTACACAGGGATATTTATATCCGGAAGGAGCCATAAGATACGTTAAGCGGGGGCAGCTGTTTTGCTGCCCAGAATTGCTAGATTATCATGATTGCTGTACACAGGGTTCATTAAAGGGGGAGAGTAGCTACAGTACATTAACGCAACAGCAAATGTTCCGACGTGATTGGGGGATGAAAACTAAACAAAGCATGATGTTGGCCTTAGAGCTAAATTATCAAAGGGCATGTGACATCGACTGCAAACAATTCAACCAGGCTTTGACAAATCCCCCGCCTGACAGCCGGGGACAAGTAAAAAATCACTCGGGCAACTACCATACTCAATGTTACAGCCCGCCGGGCAAGTACCCCCAGCCCATGGACTTCCTGTACATGGACAGAGCATTCTGCGTGGTACATTGTCCCTAACGTACGTTTGAGAAAAAGCGCACCAAGATGGCTCTCTGCTATGATTTTGTGTACGTCAATTCCCAGATTTTGCACAAAAGTTGGAATATTTTGGAAATATGGCAAGATAAGGTCAAAATCACTTCATGTCTTGCAGGAATATGATATACTTTCCCACTCTAGTCAAACGTTCGTTTAAAATATAACAGAGTCATCGTCAAATCATACAAATTTTAACTACACAGTGGTGGTCTTGGTGTGCTTTTTTTGTCCCAGTTGGTGGCAACCATCTACGGGTAGGACGTACACGTTACATGCTTTATCCATGTTTATAAGACTGTGCCCCAGTCTTAAATTTTTGAATTTTTGAAAAATTGCATTTGTAGTTGTAGACTTAAATTGGACAAGTAGATATTTATGAGATTGCAGCTAGCCCGTTGGACAAGTAGGAAAGAAAAAATTTGTCAAAGTCTGATTCAACTATATTAACAGTTGATTTGTATCTCCACTTTTGAAGTGAAAATATTACGCCTATAAAAAAAAGATATTCCGTTCGTAATGACTCCCAATATTTTCCACCCTGTACTGGTTACGGTACGTAATACGATATACAAGATGCAAGGGGCTTAAGAGACAAACATGTCACAGTGACTTCCCTCTTTCTAATAATCGGCATCTGGCCGATTTTAATTAAATCATCGGTAAAAGGATACTGTATTACACTATTAAAGCTGAAACAAACAAGCTTTTAAAAAATGTACGAATAGGGTGTCTAAAGATCACGTTATTATTGTGTCTACCGAACGTTGGGAAGTTATTAGGAGAAAAAATGTTTTTTGTCCGTGGAGTAGCAATGATCACAGAGGCCAGACTTCTGTCGTCTCGGAGATTCCCCAACTGTTACTTCGGGTATTACTATCACTCAGTCCAGATTCTTGAAAATGGTGTATTTAACAGAAAGCTGCAGGGGCTCTGCATTGACTAGGCCCATTTAAGTGTATTGTATGAGGGTGTTCTCACTGTGCATTCAGTAGGTTTTTCTCTTCGTGTTTCTGTCCGTTATGGTTTTCCCCTTTCATGTGTATCTTCAATAAAGTGACTTTCATTCTAGATATAATGCAATGCAAATAGCAGCCAGTGCAATAAAAATAAAAGAATCGTCTTGAAACAACAAAATGCACATTGCACAACTTTCTTGTTTTCACATGTCTTTTATGGAGGACGAATATTTTTGGGGGACAACTATATCTTCCCTGCCAGTGGCTAGCCCGAGTATTCATGTAACAGGGTCTCCTGTAGCTGTTTCTGAGTACCAACAAAATATATTAGGCCAAGTTACAACTGTTACATCAATGTAGCCAGATGGCAACGTGATGCTGCTTCCCCTCTAAAAAAGTTGCAGGTGAAAAATTGAAATCAAATTGCCTTTTCTCCCAGTCTCCAACCCAGTGGTGGCAGCAGAATCTTCAAACTGGGAGGGAGGGGGGAATTCCAAAAAATTAACGTAGATTTGACATTTTGTATGTTGAAGTTTGTATGTTGTAGGGCTGCCACGATAACCATTTTTCATTTATCGATGTCGCCAGCATTTCCGCGACGATATCGCGCATTAGTCTAAACATTCTCCATCAGCGTCAAGGAAGCAAAACAGCTGTTTATTGCATGCAGCCACTACTGATTTCATACCAAAAGTGAGGGGAGATTGATTATGCGTGCATGTAGCAATATTGATTGTGCAGAACTCTTCACAAGTCTAGAACGTATGTGAGCTGTTACAGTATTCACTGCATTTTGAAACAGCTTCCGATTTTATATCATGTTTTCTTGTGGTGGGTTAAGTGCAGATGTCATTTCTTGTGACATCATAAATTATGATCATTTTAGATTACTGACTTAAGACCATAAAAATAGGGATTTCACAGTGGTTTAGTCATTTATTTGATTTATTGCGATATCACATCTTGACAAAACATTGTTCGATATCGTCGGTGCAAAACTGTATCGACGATATCGTGATATCGCGATATCGTGGCAGCCCTAGTATGTTGTATGTTGAATTCCTGTATATGAAAACACAGATCCAATTAATTGTTGATTAATCAAAAAATGTTTGATTTAAAAACGATTAAGCCATTTGTTGTAAATTGACAGCCCTATAAGCCACATTCCACCCCTCTGTAGGCTAGAGACAATGAAATCCCCACAGCTTCAAAAGTTTACTTATAATTACCATACTTGCCTTGTAAGATCTTTGTCATTCATTGCATCTAGCTTTCTTGATGGTAAAATGTCAGAATTTAGAGTGCACTCTGAGTCTGACTGTGCTGATGCAGTGGCATGACTGAGTGTTGTGGAAAAAGTCACAAACAGGTTAGCAATATTGCAAAAAGGGATACAAATTGTCATAAGGGGGCTCGAAAAATTTTCTGATGCCTTGATGCCCTGTGTGGCTAACCATCTTTTAAAATAAGTAGTTTTTGCTTTCACAATAGGTACAGCCCTATGTTTCACTTATTGCCCAATAAAGGAAATAGAAGATTAAGCAGGAAAACATGCTTCTCCATTATATTTTAATACTAACTGTTGCATATGTAATCCACAGGCCAGTTCATCAATTATAAGAGGGTCATTTGTAGGAACTTAGGAAGTACATTTCATGGCCTGCCATAATACGTATCCCTATACTGGACGTATAAACTTCTGAATGAGAAGCAAAATACCACATAACTTGTACTTGGACAGCAGAATAGACATGAAGGCACCTCAAATCAGAATTGATTAGTAGGCTTAATTGGAGTGAGTTTTTCCCCTCCCCTTGTAGCTCTAATTAATTATTTCATTCATTTATGGCATGTAATTTTTAATGTCTGATTTTGATTTTCTTTTCAGATTGTAGCAGTTGGATTCCAAGTGGTAGGTTAAAGTCCATCATGGATAGCGATAAAAATCCAGAACCACCATGTCTGGAAAAAGAACCTGCGCCATCAGCTATTACACTTGAAACATTTCAAAGTAGGTATATAATCCCACCACAACCACCACCATTAACATTTGAAGGGGATACTCCATGCAGTTCTGGAAAGAGAAAAATTGATGAAGAAAGCCCACAGCGTGGAAGAAAAAGGACTGTGAAAGATTCCCCTAAGTCACCAAAGCTGAATTCAACAGCGGAAAGTCCTTCAAGAGGACGAAAAAAACAGAACACCAATGGTCAGTCAGATGAAGATATGTGCATTGACAATAATAACATTAGTGACAAAAACACTGTGCTTAAAGCTTCTGAAAATGACCAGAATGATAATGTGAAAGGGGAAAGATCAGGTTCCCATGGAAGTGGACACCAAAGAGGTCGTCCAAGGGGTAGTGGAAGAGGTTATGGTAGGGGAGGTCGTGGTAGAGGAAGAGGCAGAGGTGGCAGGGGTGCATATGTCAGAGGAAGGGTTGGGATGGGTGACTTGGGTTTAGTTACCGGAAAGAGGAAAAGTCCTCTCAGAGGGAACATACCGTTTCAAAACTTCAACCCTTTTGCAGGAAATGCACAAGTGAAAAGTGAAAGCTATAGGAGACAAATTGGTGGAACTTCTGCAAAACTTATGAAGCTCAAAAGGGGAGCTGGAGGAGCTATGAGAAGGGGCAGAAAAATATTCTTTGTTAAAAACTCAAGAGGACGGAGTAGAGTTGCTGGGGGGTTGATGAAGAAGGGTGCTCAAAGGTCACTCAGTTCCCTTCTAGAGGAGGATGCTATCAAATCAGATAAACAAGGTCATATGGAAGGACTAAGAGGATCCTTCATGGGTGCCAAAGAGGCTAAGGACGGGCAAAAGCTAACAGCTAGTAACTGTCAGATTAACCAAGCTCAAGGTGAAAGTAGCTCTGGAGAATTGAACATTACAGGCATCAATGGGACAGAAATAAGGAACATGATAAATGGTGATATGAGGAACCAGCAGATGCCAAGTACTAGTGAGAAGTCTCCTACGAGGACCTTTACAGATGGCATGGATATCCTTGCCAGGTGGACTGATGGATTGGTATACCTTGGTTCCATTGAAAGGGTATGGTTTTGAATCTTTTGTTGCCCAAATGAAGGGGTCTTTGAAGCGTGTGTCAGGAGACATGTATACTTTACTAGTCTATATTCTGCAGTTGTGCAAAGCAAGCTAGTTGCAACTTATCGGAGGTCTGGATTACAGTATCAGAGTTCGGACATGGTCTGGAAATCCTGGCAAGTCAGGGAAAACTGAAATTTAAGTTTCCAGGCTTGGAAAGTCAGGAATGAGCAATACTCAAAAGAATCTGGAAGAATAATGGAATTTTTCAAAATGGATGTATTTTTTTCTCATGTTTTCAATGCACACATCATACATTATTTTGTGGAAAAAAAACATGGGTTCTGACTGTTCAGAGAGTCCTAAAAATTTGGTCAAAATCCTTGAATGCCATGGAAAAGCCATGAAATTTTGTCATTTTGAATGTGCTCAAACCGTGGATAAACTGTACAGTAAAAACCTGTGCAGTATGTGCTTCTTTGTAAAGAAACCGCCACCCTCATTGTGATCTCATTGCTTATTGATATCTCGTAGTTGATGGTATGTACATACGGCTTTGGAGGAAAATGCTCCTATTGCATCAGGTGTGGTGAATCAAAGTAGTCACTTCTCAACAGTTTTGACTGTTTGTGTCAGTGAGCACCTGCCTTCTGCTATAAGAGTCACTCCAGCTTAAAAATAAATAGACTTTCCTCAGCTGTACAGTAGTTATGATGTGCAGTTTTGCTTATTGTTGCAACAGTATTTCTAACCCTAAATAATCACCTTATTACCTGCTATAAATTTACATTGTGGTAAGTGACATTGTTTTTCCAAGTAGACCAAGTTATTTCTTATGTAAACTCCTTATGTTTAGTGAGTACTACATAATTGAAAGACAGCATCAAGTATTATACAAGCCTTGAGTTTTCAGTTTGCCAGTGTGGCTACAAAACACAACCCTCAGGATATTGAAGAGCATGGCAGGTGTGCTGTCATATAAAAGTTTTATTTATATGGTCCCCCATTCTTCTTGTAGTTGTTAAAACATTGACTTTTGTTAGTGATATGAGATGATTGATGGCAGTGTGTCTGCTAGGGAGGAGGGGGAGGTGGATTTCCCCCATTTCCAGAAGAAGGGGAGTAAAAACCCTTCCTTTTCATTTGAAAAAAATTAGAAAATTGTCAAGAGTACACTTTTGCAGCACTCGCATAATGTAAATAAATGGCCTTTAAACTCCATCAAATTGCACATTATAGGAGTCTTGAAGCAAAACTTTTGACCCCTGAACCCCATAACTTAAGCCTAGGACAGCATTAATCTGGACTTGAGGTTTAGCAGTAACCCCCCCCTTTTCTTTTCTTTTGTTTCTGGAAGAATTCCTGGATGGTATGCATTATCACTGGAATGCCTTAAAATTCAAGGCTTAATTATAAACAGTACTTTATTGACTTGAGTATCCAATAGATCCCCCCTACCTTGTCATTGATTTGCATGCAGTTTATGGTAATTCATGTACAATCCACTTGTCACTGTATTACATAAAAATTGCCTCTTAATTGGCCATTATGCCAGATAAAGGAGCCATAACTGTGATAGATTTTCTGGTTGAGGAGGTAATTGTTTGTGGAATATATTAAAAACATTAAGTATTCCAGCTCTGAAAACTGTAGCTAGTTAAGGTGCAGCTATATAGTTATTTCATTTGTATGAGTTTTAGGGTGTATAAACATCAGTCTGTGTGGTTGATTTTAAATGTAAATATTTTTGCATTTAATAAAGAATCAAATGATATAAACCTGAAAGTCTTAAAGTATACCTTTTGGTTTGTTTCAGGTTGAAGAAGACAAAGCAAGATGTTTGGTTAGTTTTGAAGACAACTCATTACACTGGGTTCTTTTTAAAGACATTCAGAAAGGTAAATTTGTGTTTGTTTGGTGTGTTGCAAAGCAACCACCTTAAAATGTGTTTGAAATTTTCAAAAAAATTTGCAGCCTTGGTTAAGATTTCCTCCATTTTGACTGAAATATTCCTCCGAGATAACAAATATCAAATCATTGTTGTCGTGGCAATGGGTATGTCTGTCTGTCAGTCTGTCAACATTGGAAAAAGGCTGATGTCTGCAGGTTCTTTGACAGATCTTTTGCCAAGTTAGTAAGGTCATAACACATATCTAGGGCTTGTAAATTACGGTAACAGCAAATAGGTCAAAGGTCATGTGGGGTCGTGTCATGTTGGGTCAAATTGTGAAAAAAGCAAAATCGTTCAACTCCAGATTTTTTCAAATTTGGCAAAAGTGTAAACAGAGCTAATGACGAGTCATCAAATTTGTAGTTTTGAAGTAGGTCATAGGTCATTAACATGTCAAAAATAGTCAAACAAAAGGTGATGGTTAAACAGTGAAATCACACAAAATCCTGCAACCCCTTTGGGTAAAGTTTGAATTTTCTCATATTGAGGAAGTGTGTGCAGTACTGTAGATGGTAAGTCAAAGGTGTTGCACCTTCAGAAGTAGGTCAAAGGCCATTTGGTGGTCATGTAGAGGTTGAAGGAGCTGATGCCATATTATTAATTGGGTTCACATTATAATTAACTCATTGGGGTTCAAGTGATAGTTTTATGAAATGTGGTCAGAATGTTCAGTTTATGGTGTAACACTGTAGTAAAATGGTTGAAGTTGGTCTAAGTTCATGTGGGGTCATTTAGAGGTCAAATAGGGAAAACATTCAAAAGTCTTTAGCTCATGAGTGTCTTAACCAAATTTCCAGTGGTAATTTACTTCAGTATTTGATCAAATGTATGACTTGTGCTCAGGTCATGAGGTCATCAGAGTTGTATATTTGGAAGTAGGTCATACTGTAGGTCATTTGGGAACAGACTAATATGGGATATCCAGATCTTAGCAAAGATGGAAGGGGTGTTCAGAACAATAAGTCATCATATTTGTATTTTGTACAAGCAAAGGTCATTTGAACTATGGGATTGTTGTAGCTGCCAGTTTCTAGGAAATGTTTCAGAGTCTTATCAAAGTTTGGAGAGACACAAAGTGCAATGTTGGGTAGTGAAAGTGTACTTTTGAAAAGGTCAAAGGTTGTTTGAGGAAACAAACACTCTCCTCAAGCAACAGGATTTACCTGAAAGGAGTTGTGTTAGAACCTTGTTAATGTTGACCAGAGTGTGAAGTAGATGATGGATTATCACAGCTGTACGTTGGGCTAATGTGAAATGTCATTTGAGATCACAAAGGGTCAGGTGGGGACACACGTGGTATTGCTTTTCCTGAGAATTTATTAGTTTTGAAAGATATTGCCAAATAGCTCTGCTTATTTGTCTGCAGAATTGCTTGCAATATTGTTATCATGAAATTAAGGTGCCTCAAGCTGGGTAACTCAGATTTGCCACTATTCAGATAATTGAAATATACAGCTTTGAAGGTGCTACAGTACAGTGGATCTGGACTTTCTTTAGCTCCTTAGTTCTGATCTCTTAAAACAGTAATTGTGTGTAAGCTTAGGAATTGGTAGTTGAGCTATGGAATCATTGATTACATCAACCTCTTCTCCAGGCACATGACTTGTATTGAAGCAGGTGATGGACAGAGTCATAAAGTTTAGCCAGTGATCATTGTTAATCTGTCAAGTCCACATGGAGAACATTAAAAAAATAAAAATTATTGAGGGGGGGGGGGGGGGTAGGGCTCAACTCCATGTTCTTTGAACTGCAGTTTATAGTACATATCAAGAGAATTCCAAAATGTGCAAAGTGACTAAAATTTTCTGCATTCTGGGAAAGCATTGTGTTATGTCCAGTATTGTGTGTGGAGGATAAACCACTGAAGAAAAGTAATACAGTTTATATCTACCAATTTCCACTTTTCCAAAAACTTGTTTGGTCTTTGGTTTTATTACAGGCCAGATGGAAGTTGAAACAGAAGACATAAAATGTTGTGTCTGTGATGACGGCAAGTCGGATGCTCCAAACGAAATTGTCATTTGTGACAAATGTGGAACAGGTGAGATAGATAGTGCCAATCCAGAAAAGTTACAGTGTTCCTAAAGGCAAAAATATTTAAAAAACATATATCTCATCTCATCTCAGGAATGTCCAATGAAGATGAGAGTTAGACTGTTAGAATTCATTTTTCATGCTCTTAAATATTTTTCAATTTTTTTGACTTAAGGTACACTTTAATAGTGAAAAAGCTTAAAGGGAATTTTGAATGGGAAAGATGAATCCTGTTGGCACATTGAAGCCAGCCTTCAAGCTAAAATCAAAAGGTTTTGCTTAAAGTGTGATTGGTCAATCAAAAGTTTTTTCTTTTAAAAAGGGAAGATTAAAGCAAATTGATTTCTTGCCTAGTGTGAAGCATTTGTTTGCCAAAATGGTTATCATTTCATGAGCTGTTTAAGAATTGCTGCCCAAGACAGACATATTGTGAATGAAACATTGCATGGTCAGGTTGGATCATCCTATTGCGGTCGGATGGTCTGGAGTTGGACCAGTGGTTGGGTCGTACCAAAGACTGTAAAAATACAACCTTACTGTCACTGTGCTTGTTGTTTAGTGTGAGCAATTGAATGGGAATACAAGCCAGTGAGCCACTACTGGAGAAAAAAGCTGTGGTCTACCTGACTTCACCCCTTCTCTAAGGAAGGGCATCCATCCTGCGGTACAGAGCTATGTGTTATTTTATGCATGCACAGGCTGGTATGTATGGTTTGCACGAAATACTAAGTTTTTGTATCGATACCGCCACATTTGTGTTACCTATCCCCCAAGAGGATACATATGTGTAAAACATCTCCCCTTCAAGCCTGTTCCATGTCCATAACATGATTATGATGAGCTATTCCTGGATGCAGCTAAGTGCTGAGGTTCTGCAGGAAAACCTTACACATAAAGTAATGGTAAATTTTGGTTTCGCATCGAAACCATCTGTAGCAAAGGGGTTAAACCAAGTGGTTTGGAATTGAGCGGTAAAACTTCATCTAGGTAACAAACTGGAAAGGTGATTATGACTTATTTCCTTTTCTAGGTTTTCATCAACTTTGTCACCAGCCATCCATAGAGAGTGGTTTTCTGAAGTCTGAGGAAGTCCAGTGGCTATGTAGAAAGTGCATTTTTGCAAACTCTGTCAAAGTAAGACCTTTTCTGAGTAATTGACACACCTTTAAGAAAATTCATTAACAAAAAAAAAAAAGGAAAACATTAATGAAATGAGAAAAAACGGAGTGTTTTTAATAATTAAGGTGTTTGCAGACCTGTTATAGAACCAAACAGAGATATCATTCTGGATAAAGGGGTGCTATCAGTACTTCCTGGTGAGTAATCTTTTACAAACCATCTTCAAATTGTTTTTAATTTGTAGGTTGGTGGTGCTTCAAACAAGGGTCAAGCAGCTAAAATATTCCAAGAAGTCAAAAGAAGTTTACCATATAAGGTAATTATTTGTGGGAAATAGTTACAGACTGCGTGGTTAAAGTGTACCTCAAGTCAAAAAATTCAAAAATATATATTACAGACCATGAAAAATGAATTCTAACAGTCTGATTCCCATCTTCATAGGACATGAGCTGAGATATAAAATGTTGAAGTTTATTCACTTAAATTAAAATGGTACATTACGCAATAATTTGTGATATCACTCTTGTACTACTCAAATTACAATCTTTGTATTTCTTTGTTTTTCCGAATGTTACTGCACCTTGTACCAAGCTGTGATAGCACTCTCACTCTTGAGGTGATGTAATTAATTAAGCCCTCTTTGTGCAAAATTCTGTGCAAGCAAACAGGAAGTGTTCAAGGTCATAAAAACATTTTTAATTTTAAAGGGAAACAAAGCATGTTATGTGAGGTGTACAACAAGAAAGTCAAAAATTATTGTGCAATCGACCAATTTGTTTTAAGTGAATAAACTTCAACATTTTATATCTCAGCTCAGGAAAGTCCTATGAAGATGGGAGTTGGACTGTTAGAATTCATTTTTAATGATCTTTCATATATAATTTTGAATTTTTTGACTTGAGGTACACTTTAAGTGGTCAGAGCACCTGACTTGCATCTATGAGATCTGGAGTTCTACTCCTGGCCTGGATACAGGAGATTAGAAATTGGAACCTCCTGCTACTGTGCATAAGCATTGGATTAGGCAAAATAAGCCTGTGAGCCACAATGAAAGACAAAATGCTGTGGCTGGCCCCACTTTAGACCAGTTGGTCAGAAACTGGGCAATAAAAGCTCATCTAAATAGCTACATATGAACATTTCTTTCTGATTCTTTGCCAAAGGCAGACAAGGAATCTATGTGATGGTGATGTCGTGTGCGTGTGTGTGTGTGTGTGACGCCTTTGGCTTGTTTACACGATATCTCAAGAAGGGTAAGTGTGGCAGATCTCACTTTTGGTGTGTATTGGTCATCTTGAATATATGTTCCTTATTGTCCTTGGTGGAGGTCAAAGGTCATTTGGGGTCATCGAGGTCAAAGTCTCAATATCATGTTTACACAAGTTCTCATGGTTCGAGTCTTGGATACTGCAAAATTCAGTAAGTGGATTAAGTATGTGGATGTGATATAGTGAGCAGAACCCTAGTTCTAGGTGGTCAAACGTCATCCAGGGTTTTAATGTGGGAAGCTTGGATGCCCTCCTTCCATGTATACTTTGTAGGAACATTATGGAGCACTGTCAATTTGAAAAACATAAAAGAGCACTGTCAATTTGAAAAAAAAAGCTTACATTTCAGCGGTAAGGAATCACTAAGCCTTTTGGCTTTCTGGTTTAATTGTTTTGGATAGCTACAAATTCACATATTGTTTTGGTATCGCATAGTTAGCTCTTGAGTTGTAATGTTAAATTACTGTTATCTTCATTTTGGTATTTTATAAATTCATACTGCATGCCATGATCATGTACTACAAGAAGTCGACAATTGTCTAAATGAAAAAAAGGCTTGTTTGAAAATAGTTCAAGTTAAATCAATCAACTAGAATGTCTTTTCACAAATTCTCACAGACACAGGTTACTTATCATTGACATGTTGACAACAGTTGTATGAAAATATTCTTATACAGCTATAGTTTGCAAAAACATGAAGCTGCGAAAACTTGATAGTTCTTAAAAATTAATTTCCTTTCTTACAAGACAAGGATTTTACAAATTAGTTTTTCTGTTTCCATCTTCAGCTTGATGACCTTATGTGGGATAAGCACCATAGAACAAATATCCAGAAGTGTTATTGTTACTGTGGTGGGCCTGGCGAGTGAGTTATGTGTCTTCTATAAAATAATTTTCAATTAACATTTTCTCAAAAAAAAGAGAAAAAATTCAATACAGTCTTTTTTTACATCACATAATTTTTATATTTGACACATGGGTCATTGCTTAGTTGCTTTCATAGACCCATTTTCTAAGTAACAATTACAAAGGATTGTGGGATGGATTTTTGGTATGCATTGTTTTTGTTAATGTCATTTTACCGTGGCCAAAAGTGACTCACACCAGACCGCTGTCCCACAATCCTTCAGGCATGAGCTTTTTCCTCTTTTTCGCGGATTTCCGCTTTTTTTAGTCGCGGTTCCGCGGAAAAATTACAGTTCCGCTTTTTTGTATATTATCAAAATTATTTGCGTCAATAAAATCGGGTAAAAACGCGGACATAACCGGTATAAGAAGAAGCTCATGAAACAAGGAAGATTACGGATACTGTGTAGTACTCATGCTCGTACAGTGCGTGCGTATGTAAGCAATGTGTACACCTTCGCAGTTATCATTATTTCCTAGATGGATACTATGCATGACCGTTGTCAAATTTATAGAACATAGCTGTGCAGGCATGGATATTGCAATCGCGCAAGGAATCGAAAGGGCCTCGCGATCGTCCGCCGTATCGTACAGCTTGTACAGCTGCAGTAATATTGCATGCATTGAACTTCATGCCTGCTGCATGTGCACGGAACATCCGTTACATTTCCAAATCAATTCAAGATAAAAGAGATTCTCGATGTGTAGCCTTTGACAAAATTGCCAAAAACAAGTGGCTCTCATTTTAATTAATGCTGGAATGGACTGAACATTTGAATAATCTGGTATATGAATGCCGTTTGACACATCGTCCTGCGACGTCTTTCTGTGTAGTGTAACGACTAACGTTAGGCCTAGCCTAACACTGTAACGTTAGGCCTACTAAGTTTTAGTTTCTTGTACAGTGAGTTACGTTTCGTAGGCTCTGTCTGTCTGTTGGCTGCGCAGGAATCGGGTGTTACTTTCTGTCTGTTGTTACTGCATTATCCATATGCATCGAATCCATTTTTAAAAGATTTCGTTAAGAATAACCTGGGCCAACGTTTGGTTATACCAGGCCTAGGCTAGTTTACATATTACCAGCCTAACGTTAGGCCAAACGTTAGCCCACTCCAGTAGTATTACTTAGTATTAGTAGTAAGCACTGAGCAACGCTAGGCCTAGTCTTGTTGGCCCGGCTTTTAAATTGAATTAATGAGCATTTTGCCGGTAATATTACAGTCACTATTAGCCCAATAAAAAGTTAGCCAACCAGGAAATCTTAACCACTTACCTGAGCAGATCAAGGAGGTGACAAATTAAGCACAGGCTACAAGGCAATGCTAACAAAAATGTTGTGTTTTAGAGTGCATTTCCTGTAATCCAAGGTTCCAAAATTTCAAAATTTTCTCACCTCAGCCCCAACCATGGTGGGGCTGAGGCCCAACCATGGTGGGGCTTAGGTGGGCTGTGACCCCCCGGGCGGTGAATTTTCCCCTTTTTTTTGAAATGCCAGGCTCATGCCTGATCCTTTGTAAAATTATTTGGGTCTATTTGATGGGTGTAATTTTGTAAGTGTCAAAAAGAGAGAACAGGGCTTGTAACTACTTTATGACAAACGTGATATATTTTTTGCAGAAATGATCTTTCATGAAATGGAAGTAACATTTAAGTAAATCTTAAATGAGAGGATAGACTCCACAGTTTGGTGATAATTGGCCATAGAAACCTTCAGTGAATGTTAAAGTTTGTTTAAATAATCTTCCATTCCCTGCTTGTGCCAGAGTCTGAAATATGTGGTAACTTTCACAGGTTTTATAAATGTTTCAAATATTTCCCTAAAAGTCAAGTAAAAGTTTTCAAAGTTGAGATGCTGTCAATCTTAAAATCATTAAAATAGAAAACAATCTTTGTTTCATGCATGTCAGTTTGTGCGTATTTCTCATAACAGTAGCAACTGTCGGATGAGACCTTTAGTCAGTATCCATATCTCTCTAGCAGTTTTGATGTCTCCCTTTTTTCTGAATTCCCATTATGAAAGTCTGTTGTAGAGTAGGGTTACTTGATATTCACAAGTCAAATGTATTCTGCAATAATTGTTATTTGTTCACAGTTGGTACCTTAAGATGCTACAGTGTTGTAGGTGTATGCAGTGGTTTCATGAAGGTAAAGATATTTGTTTGTCTGATTTATTGATGTGGGGTGTTGTACAGTATAAACATTTCATTGTGTCAATTAGTAATTTTATACATCCTGATTAGATATTTTACAGTTTGGTGAATAGTGTGAATATTTCTTAAGAAATCAAGTCTAAGTTATTTACACTCTTTGTAAATTTCCCAGTGAAACCTGTGCTGAAATTAAAGGTTGAACAAAAACAATGAACCATACACTATCACTGGATAGTGCATGATGGGCAAGTTAATGCAGGTGATTCATGAGGGTGAAGTCTGAGAACATCCAGCGATGGCATAAACCCCTGCGAGTGCAGTTTTTTTGTTCTTATTCACAGGTTTAGAGTTGTTTGACCTTGTTCATTTATGCACAAAAATATTTTAATTCAAAAAGATGGGAAATAAATTAAGTTTTTTCAATTGCTTTTTTTAAGTAACTACATTAAGGAGGAAAACATAACCCCAAGTAAAATGGAGTAGCTCAATATTAGTGCTGAATAATGCCTGGTCACCTGACTGAAATGGACCAACAAAAGTTGAGGATATTACAAAGTATGAATGAAGTGTGCTTTAAATGAAGGAAGGTTTGAAACAATGATAACATAAAGACTAACTTCAGTAAGTGCCAGTGGAGTCCAGTATAAGTCCAAGCCTAGTGGACTGAATATGAGCTTTTGCAAGTAATAAAGAAAATGTTCAATCTCACATTAAATACCTTGCTCCCTAAGTGCTTGGTACCTTATTCTTGGCTTCCTCAAAGAAAGTAAACTTTATAAGAATTTCTGACATCACTCCCACTTGCTATTGTTTTAGTAGAAAATGACCCCTGTTTTTTTTTGGTTCCTTGGGGTAGCAAAGGAACCTATGTAGTCAGATTGGCGTGTGTGTGTGTGTGTATGTGTGTGTGTGTGTGTATGTGACACTTGCTTCGGTACGCTCTAACTCAACAAGGGAAGGTTGGATGGAACTTGGATTTGGTACAAAGATTCGTCATAGGGAGAAGGTGTGCCCTATTGTTTTTGGTGGAGGTCAAAGGTCATTTGGGGTCACCAGAGGTCAAAAACTAAAAACGTTCTCAACACGATATTTCAAGGTAGGAAACTTGGATAGATCTCATACTTAGTGTGTGGATGTGTTATGGTGTAAGGATGAAATTGGATATGTTTGGTGAAGGTCAAGGGGTCATCTGGGGTCACCAGGGGTCAAACACTGAAAAACATTTTAACACAGTATTTTAAGGTAGAAAGGACGAATTTCAAATCGATCTGTGTTTGGTTAAGGTCAGAGGTCATCAAGGTCACTGGAGGTCAACAGCTGGAAATGTTATTTAGAAAATCTTGTAAGCTAGATAAAGATAGGTTCAATAGATTTTTCATCTCACCTGGTTTTGCATGCTTGTACACCCAAACACCTAAGAAATTTGGCCTTTACGTTCGTTCAGCAATGATTCCTTAGGGTTGTAGACATATTTTGTATCATTCAAAGTTTTAAGAAGGCAATAACTGAAATCTGTAGATTTCACTGAACACAGGTCACTTTACATTAAACTGGTCTCTCTGCCAGTGGAAGCAATGCATGGATTATACAGTATGTCTCTTTAATACTGCTGTGCTCTGTGGGGGTAACCTAATCCTCATTCTATTATCACACCCCATTAATCACTTGTTTTCTGCTTAACTGCTGAATAAACACTGTTTTCTGTGTAGAGGTAGCAAACAGGACAAATGGTAGATTGCTTTAAAGTAATAGCAAGTTTTATTTGAGAGCAGGTAAAAATAAATTGTGAGAGAAATACAAGGGGTGTTTTTCTCTCTCTGACCACATTGTGTATTGTTTATTGGTGATAATATCAAGATTTGATTACAAGCATAAATACATATGGAAATGAGGAAATGTTTTTGAAGGATCACCAAGCATTATAAAAGTTGAATGTAAGTAAGGCCACAAAAATTTGATCTTTGATATCATGTAATATAAGTAATAAAATATCCCTTTTGAAGATGTTACAAACATTGAGGATGAGGTTTTGCTTAGAATGTATAATATCCAGCAAGGAACCTCAGTGCCCATTGGGCTCTTGTTTTAGGTAGTTTTTCCTCAATGTAACTTTTCCTCTTTTGGTGACAGTATACAACACCTGTGTGTTGGTGTGTTGTAAAACCATATCTAACTAACTAACCTAAGTGCTTGGTGTATATATAGGAACTTGCTGTTTGAATTAATTCATAAAATGAATTTCTTCTGTGTGTTTCAGCTTGTATCCAGTGTCTATCAACTCCAATGCTCTATGGTGATAGGTAAGCAACATAAATTGCTCTGAAAGGAAAAATTTCTGCAAGGTGTCGGTGAGGGTTGTGGCTACATGGGTTGGAGAGGTACTGAAATGACCTGCACTGGTTTTTGCGTACCCCAACTCTTACAAAATGAAGCCCCTCTGACTTTCAAAAAAATATGGTGCTCATGTAAGCAGTCTTTCAGAACAGATTTAGGCAGTCTTTTTCTGAAATTTCTCTTAAGATCAATGGAAAACGTTTTGAATATATGGGGAACCTTGCAGTTTCTGTAATTTTCAGTTTTGATATGGAAGTAATAATTTGCTCACTGAATGTACTTTCTTTCTGTTTTCCAGGTTTTTCCTCTTTGTCTGTTCTGTGTGCAACTCAGGTCCAGAGTATATCAGAAGATTACCCTTAAAATGGTAATTATGAGATAATTATTTAAGGAATAAATGCCATTTAAAGGCTCTGTTCTCTCACTCCAAACAGTACCAATTCTCTTAACCTTCTTACTGAAGCCCCTCCCACAATTTTCTGAAATTCAATCTAATCCAGACACAATCTCAGTTTATTGCTTCAGGGTGAGTATAGAGAAAACTCAATTTATATAATCAAAACACCCTCAGTACCATACATGCTGTGTAATATAAGCTTTGGCACTCTGCATTGTTTGAATTAGCTGTCATTCAAAGAGCTGAACCAATTGGGAATTTCGGTACCCGGGTGCCAAAACTATAGTTTGGGGTGAGAGGTGTGGCCCTTTAACTAAACCATGGAGGCTCAAATTTTGCAAAATAATAGACAAGGTGAAGCTGAGTCCATGGTTCTGCCAAATTTGTAGTCAAGATCGTTGATGAGCCTTCAAGATGGCATAATGGGGTTTATTGCTATTGTACCACCAAAATTTTGTGAAAAAACAATTCTCATTATTTTGAGAATTACTGCTGGTGTGTTGAAGAATAACAAGTCAGTGTTTATCCAATCAGAATGCAGGATTCTTGCTAACCAATGTTAAGAGATGGAAAAATTTGCCCTTAAATGTACCATGACTTTGGATTTGCTGCTAACCAGTTACAATTCAGAGTAACCTGTGGCTTGTAAATTACAATTAAATATGTTAGACAAGAATGAAAGAGTTTGGCAAATTATGATTCATTCTTCTTACAGTTCTATTTAAGTACAAAATAACAAACAGCACTCTTTGAAAAAAGCAGTCAGCTTAAAAAAGTTACTATTTCTGCACAAAACCAGAAATCCTTACCATATTCACCTTTCCAATGTCACCATAATGAAGTCTCCCCTCTTATGTCATGTGGTTGATTATATGATGTGGTTCTTGCCTATGATGACAAGTTCATGCTAACTGATCCCCATTGGGATTTGATGAAAATTGAATTCCTCGTACTGAGGCAAGAATTACATCATTTGCCTTACCTATTTAAACCTCAAAACAGTTTTTTCAAAAATTATTTTCACAATTTCCTCTCAAACTGTGTTTTTGGTGAACTTGCTCACAGTACTTTAGCTCTATGTGGAGCATGCCTTTTCAGCAGACTGAATGGAGTATTCCATGATAAGTCATATCCCTAATGCCTGTCCAAGTGACCACCAGACAAATTCTTTGGATATTTGTAGAAATTATATGTGGCCCCAATACTGCCATAAGACAGGTTGATCATCAGTGAATATTCAAAAGAATTGAACATGTGGTCCCATGATGTATGTCATGCTTTGTTGTAACACAGTAAGTATAGGTTAGATTGGGGGTCACCAGGGGGTCAGAGTCTTTCAACTTTTGTTTTCATGTAATCTGAAGGGGGGGAGTTTTAATAGATTTCATACTGGTGTGTGGATGTGTTATGATAAAATAAAGGTCAAAGGTCATTTGGGATCAATGGTGTTGGAAGTCTTAAAAACCATTTTTACATGATATCTCAAGAAATCAAACTTGGAGGGTTCTCATACTTGTCATGTAGAAAGTCCACATTGAATAGATATTCTCTTTGCATTTTTAGTCAAGGTCAATGGCTATGTGGTGTCACATTGTTTACATGATATCTAGGGTCTCAGATGGTCAAGACCTCTTAACCTGATTTACCTGATATCCCAATGTATGTAGGAAGCTTGGCTATACAGTTCATACATTCTTTGTGGATGATTTATGGAACTGTCAACATGAAATACCCCCCCCCCCCAAAAAAAAAAAAAAAAAAGAAACCACACACAAAAAAACCTGATGTTTCAGCAGCAAGAAGTCTGTAATCTTTTTGGCTTTCTGGTTATTGTTAAGGGGGTAAAGTGAGGGTGCCTGGTCTCAAATGTAACTGAAGACTGGCAATTGATGTCATCACAGAGGATGAGTTGACTGATGCGATTTTATCCCCTTTCATAAACCCTCAAATTAAAAGGATGGAAATGGACAAAAACATTGAATTTTCCACAAAATTTCACAGGTCACATTTTAATTTTCCTAGCTTAGTTGGGGCTGTATTATGAAGTCATGTTTAGTTTCTCCAGATGGAAGTGAACAACGCAAGCCAAAATAAAGGGGATAATCATGCAAATATTTTCACTTCTTTTACACAAATTCATTTAAAACTCAATTGTTAGTTCATTATTTGGATGAGATTTAATGACACGCCAAAATGAATGTGTAATACAGTGTGAAGCAGATAAAGAAAAGTTTAAATACGGTTTCAGATACCGTAAAGTTCTGTCTCAATTAGTTTAAGAACTGTGTAAGTCCTTCTCTTTAGTTGCCAAATTACTCCAGGCGGAAAGTACCGGGGACATATTCTACCACCCCCAGTCCACATGTGGCAATTGATATAACAAATAAATGTCTTTGCTGATTATGCTTTCTTTTGTCTAAATCACTTAACTTGAAGGCCATACTGATACACGTCAGTGCAGGCAAGTGATGTAAACACACACAGGACATAACTGCAAATTATACACAGTAAGCAGCATACACAGTAGTTAGCTACACACGCAGTGACACACAGTATAGTACGGGGGGAATCACTGCATATCAGGAGTTGTTAGAGATGTGTTCCCTTTCACGATGTGGTGAGTTTGTTTTCATTAGTATGAAGAATGTTCTGATAAACCCAAAGGAAATGTAGTACGCGCTCAAACCATGCTCCTGTATATCACGGTATTCTGATTCTCAAACTGTCATGAAACCGGTCTTTAATGCAACTTGAGACCAGTCTCAAATGGTTTGTCCAATCAGAATGCAGGAAATCAAAAGAGATGTTTATGAATTAGTGTTGATACCATTAGGTGATCGGTATTAAGTCTTTAGTTAAAAAATTGAGATATTTTTCTTAATTTCGTTATGACTAGGGCATCTGTTGATTTGATGTTACGGGGACATTTTTTATGGCAGATCAAATTTTACTATTGATCAATAACTCTTTGTAACACGGGGCCAAGATGATTTCTTCATGTACGTTAACTTTTACCCTTTTTCATTCCTAAAGGATTGATCTCACACATCTCATCCTTTATAACATGACCTTGACCTTTGGAAAGAAGTACTATGTCCTGGAAGATGACATCTTACCATTCCTCAATGAAAAATGGAACATGCTTCAAGTGGACCACGTAAGTAGTTTAAAATGTCAAACTTACGTACAATTTTTAACTGATCCTTTAAATGCAAATGAAATAAGCAGCATCAATAGAGAGAGTTTACTGGTCATGTGGTCTTAGTCATCATGCTGTCCATTGCAGTAGCCACATTCACCCCTAGAAACGTGTAGAGGGGAGCCTGTAGCTCTCTTCCCCCCCCCCCCCCGAAAAAAAATTGCCAGCAAATAAACAGAAGTCTCTGTGTGACTCAAAAGTTTCATGTAAAATGTTTTACAAAGATTCCCCTAGATATTGTGGATTAACCCCCTTTAAAGCTTTTTATCAGAAATTTTTGAAGTTTTCTTATTTTCAGTCTACTCACAATATATGAAGAAAGTTTTGATGAAATTTATTCTGGTAACATTCTTTTCTTTTTCCTATCAGCTAGCATCTAGAAGATCAGAAAAACATACTTTCATACTAACTGCTCTGCAGTCATCCCATAGCAAGTAAGTAATTTAAGCACATATATTGAATGAATGACTCTTTTGAGCACTAACTCCAGAGATGGTCAGTCAAAGTTGGGTCATTGACAGTCATCAAGGTTAGGTGACTAAAGAGTGATTCAGGCAGTTACCAAGGTAGGATTTTAAGCCTCAAATTGTAACCATCTAATTTAATCTAGTGGTTACCCACAGCCTTTTTCCCCATTGTGGGGCACTGGCTTTGTTTTTCCCTACCCCATTGCTTATGCAGGACATTCATAATGTTTTGCCTCCTGTGTGAGAAGTGGATTCTGTACCACTATACCAGACATGTTTCATTAAGGAGTGATTGAATTCATATACATTCGTACTGCTCTCATTGGAAGTAAGTAATTTAGTCACATTCTTGACACTAACCCAGGGATGATTAATCAAAGTTGTGTCAGTGACAATGTTTCACATGTGAATCACCTTGTTTCACAAACCCTGGGTGAGTCAGTGTGATTCAGTAGGTACGCTCATTACAGTCTGGAGCATGGAAATTATCCAAAATTTCAGTGAGGCCTGTCAGTGGAATGTACAAAATGTGTATCACTGTTGTGTGTTACAGGGAATGTCACTTTTCTAAATATGCTAGTCACAAAAAGTTGCTTGGTGGGACCATGTGCAATGACTGTTTTAGGTCAGTGAGAGCTAGTCATTCATTTGTTAAGGAAAGAATGTGAGAGTCAAAGTGGTGGGGAAAGAAAAATTTAGTAAAAAGTACTTGTACTTAAGTCCTACTCTCTGTCTGTAGTCAATAGTTAGGAAACAACCGGCATTTGTCAGAATATTTTTGGTGAATAAACCGTGAAGACACCAAATTTGGGAAGAAATGAACAAGGCAAAGACGGGTCTGTTATTGTTTCAAATTTGAAGCCGAGACAGTACATTCACCAACAATAATCTGGCAAATGTGCTTTATTCCTCTTCTGCCATTGAAAAATGTTCCTTATTGGGTTTACTTTTTCTAACATGGAGCCTGACTTGTGGACCATGTGGGCTCAATTTGTGTGTTGCTCAAACTGTCACAATCACGTCTCATAGACTTAAGAAAGGACACTCATATCTTTGTGTTCATGTTCTGCTTGCAAAACAAAAGCAAGCCTTTGAGCTTTCCTTTAGCATGCAAGCATGTGTAACATGTTTATATTAAGTTACATGCGTTTATAGACATGCATCCTTAACAAAGCCAATTACACAAATAAAGTTGATCGAAAATGTGCTCACTTGAGTGCTAGCAACAATGCTTAAGTGTATCTGCTGTCAGAAAATGCACGTCTGGCAAAATTTATGCCTGTGCCTGTGGTTGCCAGTGGTTCCTGCACATCATTATAACTGTCAAGTGTTTGTGAAAAATAGGTCAGTGTTTAACCAATCAGAATGCAGGATTCTAAATAACCAGTCGGTAGAGATGGTAGAATGTAGAATACATTCTTTCATTTGTTTAAACCAACCATAACATACTTCCCAATGACATTTGACTTATTCATGATTTTGATGAACATCTGTCCCAAACTTAAAAATGCAGACTTAGTAATGCTTTGGAATATTTCTAATTGAAGTAGGTTCTTTTAATGTGGTGTGTGTACTTTGAAAACATCATCTTATTCCTTACATCATATTTTAGCCATTCAAAAAACAAAGAAAAAATGAAGTTAGGAAACAAGAAACAGTTCCCACAGAGTAAAGATGATGATTACCTTAAAAATGTCCAAATTTCCTCAAGTATCCAGCTTACCCCAGCACGGAGTAGCCCAAATCTTCAATTTTTTTTCACCAATGCAGACAATTCCAGCAGAATCACAGATTTTGTTGTTTGTGAATTGTTGTAAAAAGTTATGTAATTATTTCTATGTTTTATCATATCAAAAATGTAGAATCATATAAAGTTCTTTAAAAATTGATGTCATTTTGCATATATCATGATGTAAAATATTTTTTCTTTAGCTCTTCTCTACCCCCCATTCTCTTTTCCTGTGTTTGTTCAGATTTGCTTGTGGTAAGGAGGTGAAAAAGAAGAAAGACCTGTGGGGGCTGAGGAACCGGACACCACCAGTCCCCCCTGCAGTGGTCCTTCCAGCAGTGGGCCAGATTACAGATGAGGTTATGAACAACTTTCAATCAGTGGGTGGGTCAAAGGTCATGACCTTTGTTCCCGCTGGCAAGTGAGTTTGCCTTAATTGTTATAGAATATGTAATATTGATGTTTGAAATCATACCAATTAATCCCTTCTTGTAAGATTTGTTTGGTATGATATTTATATCGCTTAATAATCGGTGTGTTAGGTGGAACTTTCATTTTCATTAACCTACATTTGTTTCTTGTGTTGTGATGAACAATTGGAAAATTAACTTTTGATGTTGTAATAAATTCTTGCCCTTCCTGAGTTAGTTGGCTCCATTTTGTTTCATCTTGTCTTCATAGATCCTCCAATGTACATCTACCTAGGTAAGAAGATGAATATGTTTCCATGGAGACCATTCTGATAAATATATTCTTAACTAAAACAAAGTTGTTAGCCTTTGTTTAAATATCTGGAATAAAGAAGAAACTGCTTCATGGGAGACTATGTCTAGGTATGAGGGGAAGGGGAGAAATGTTTCAAGCAGAGGAAAAATTTTTACTGAGGCTTTGCGAAGGGGGTAAGCAAGGCAGAAATACGATATGAGAGGCATAGGTAGACATATTGCATCTTATCAAAGGTAGCAACGTTGGTTGGGGCGGTGACAGGTTTGTGGCATGTTCAGTTTACTTTCTGATTGTGTTCATTTTTTTTCTGTAGTGACTTTTAATTTACCTTATTACAAAGCCCATCAGTATTTCAGAGAATTTACTTTGTTAAAGATATTCTACTTCATGAAATCTATTCTTTGAGTAATTCATCTGCACCATGTGATATTATAATTTCAACATGCCAATTTAAATTCCTTGCTTGCTTTCTGGCTGCTATTATGTTATTTAAACATACATCTTTTTTTAAAAAGTATTCCGTTTTGCTTTTTTGTGTCTCTGTGGTTGCATGAAAAGTCAGCAGTTTGCCAACAGCTTGAAAGTATCTTCTACAGTTCTTTCTGCCAAATTATCTTTTGTCTTACAGCAACATTCATGACTTATATCTGAGCAAAGGTTCATATTGTAGAGTTCCCACAACTTTCTGTTGTTTCCATTAGGGGCAAAAGCACACACGTTGCTCTTAAAGGAGTTCTGCTCTGCCAAGGAATTATGTTCCCAACTGTGAAACAGTAAAAATATTTATTTGAAAACACTCACCAAGTCCAAAAATGCACCCTCACCTTAGGAAAAGCTGCAAATCACAAGCTAATATTTCCATGATTAAAAAGTATGGGTTTCTTACTTACTTCTTTTTATACTTTCAAATTATATTTATGGTTATGTTCCTCTAGGATAGCAATGCAACGATTATAATTTCTAATAAAGGGTCTCATTCCCCTATTGGATAGGACTGTTCTGTTCAGTGAAGGTCAAACATTAACTGGTTCAAACATCTAAGCCATGTTGGCATGTGTTGATAACTCAGGTTTAAATAAGTGGAGGGAGTTGAGAAGGGTTAAAAGTATTTTTAAGTCATTAAATTACAAAGGTGAAAGTGAGACGATGAAGCACTTTGTAAAGATCAATTACTAGTGTAGAGCGAAGATGCGGCAGCAAGAATTTTGTTGTATATCAAACTCACAATGCCTTTTGCAATTCATTATTAAATTTCTTTATGCAGACCTGTCAACTCGCCCGATTTTACCAGGACACTCTCGGTTTTGTTGGATATCTCCCGTTGTAACAGTGCTTTTATCCCTGTTTTTTATTGTTCCATTCATTTGTGGCGTATTGAAAATGACCAATGCAGCTAGTTCTAAGTGTTGCAATTAAGCAGTTGACCATAATTGGATATATTTTGATTGTTCACAAGTAAAACTAATGCATGGTAATAATCGTCTTTATTACAATATGTTGGTTACAGGAAGCTTCCTTATTTTGCATGTGCCTCATGGCTGTACACTACATATCGTCCCCTTTCTGGCCTACTGACGAATCGCAAATTGGCATAGTGATGAATGTGCAAATTTGGCAATTTTGGCTTAGTGACGAATGCATTTTTTGCTGTAATCTGTTCACCTCACCCTTAATAATTGCAACGACTTTGTAAAATGTGTTATTTTCTACGATTCCAAACATAAAAGCGATGAATATGGCGAAAATTCTCCAAATAAGACAACATTCGTCACTATGTGAAACACAAAATCCACAGATTCATGAAATTCTTGACTTTGCGATTCGTCAGTACTCCAGAAAGGGGACGATATATACCTGATATCACTTACCATATATGACAGCATATGTGGAAATACACAAACCAGAGCAGCTTGCACTGTGCAAAGCAATGAACTTGACAAATCTGTTGCTTAGGCAGGCCTTAGTAGGCTTTACCCTCAAGTGCCGGTATTTGTTTTGTTTTAGCTGAAACTTGTCAACCTTCTGGTTAATTTACTAAACTCCCTCTATTTTTGGCTCTGAAAATTTAAAATCTACCTGTTTTGAAGTCAGACATGTTGATTGGTCTGCTCTAAGTTTGCTTCACTTAATTGATTTTGAGTTTTTCTAAAATAAAAACCTAAAAAGCGGTTTCTAATAGTGGTTTATAATATTCACTTTTTGCCATAAATTGTTAAAGAAACAGTCTTTGTATGCTGGCAATAAGTTTTCCTTTGTGTCAATTCCTTTCCAATGTAATTTATGTACTCTTGATGGCATGTTTTTGTGTGTTTTATGTGTTTATGGCTTGAGGACATGATCATGATATCTCATATACCTCGTTTGTATGTAACCAGGATATCTTGAAGAGTCAAGGAAATGTGAAATTTGAATTTCCGGGACTATGAAATGAGGAATTTTTCAAAAATGGTCCTAGAAATATCAGGGAATTTTAAGAAGCAGACTTATTGCTCCAATTTTCTCAATGGTCAGATGTAATATTTTCTGTAAAAAAGACAGAAACGACAGAAATATGGGACCCAACTGTGTGTAAATGTCCTGGAAATCTCAGTCATGGAAAAGTCATGGAATCTTGTGATTTTGAACATGTACGAACCCTGTGATGAGAATGATGAATATTTTCATGAATTTAGCACACTGACAGGAAGGACCCTTTTGCATTTTGTAAAGGACATGTCAGGTGACGTCCACAAGGTCATGGTCATGGTTAAATGGTCGTGGTGGGAAGCATGGTCATGCCAGAATGTCTATAAAACATTGACATGTTTCATAGTTTAAAATTCATGTGTAAATACAAAGAATGGATAAGGATGGGTTAAGACTGAATACTACCCACCAGTTGACATAACTTCCGTGTTGACATTCCAGTTTCAACACAATCTTGTATTGCTGGGTGTGAATGAGATTGGCATGATGAAAGTGGGTCATTCCACTGGGATTAAGAGTTGGGGTGGGGAACAAGCTATGAGGATTGTGGTTAGTAACCTACAGGCATCATGTTTCACAACAAGCTTGAAGTAAGGATACTGTGAGGCATTATCTATCAGCATTGCACATGTTTGTTATTTGCAACTGTCTAGATAGGTAGATAGGTAGGTAGGTAGGTAGGTAATGACATACCAACATGTGTGCTATATTGCGTATTTAAAGTTCAAATACAGTCCAAAGCCTCCTCTTTTGATCATTTTTTATGATAAACGAGGAATACCATATCTGTTGTCTGCTACACTGGTGGATAGGGTGCTCATTACAGCTGGAGTAGAGGACACTTACAAACCACCATCATCTGGGATAGAAGACTTCCTATAGAGGCTTTTCACATGACGTCATAATACCCTCCGGCGGCCATGTTGGAGTACATGTAACTGCGTAGTGAACCATACGGGGCGCGCTCGCTCGTTGAATTTGTACACACAGTGCACGCTGTGCAGTGTGTTTGGCACAAAGCCATGTGTATTTGGCATGAATGTCCTCCAGCATGGCGGTTCCGTAACGTTATTGCAAAGCCTCTATATATGAAAGGGATTCTTTCTGAAGTTAAATGTCAATCATACATTGTACTTATTTGGGCTGTCCCTTCCTTAATCCAGACTTCTCTGAAAAATGGGATTTAATGACAAAAATTGGGTCAATGATTAACTTTAACTTTTCCAAGGGATCCGTAAAATCTTGGCAAACCTGAATTTTAAAGTGAAAAGTCATGGCCACCCTTACAATTGTTTGAACCTTCTCTGTATCTGCTTTCGATTGATTATGACCTTCAAAATGAAGACAGATTAATCTGCTTTTAATTAACATCGTGGAAAATTTATCCTTTACTTTATCTTGTCAAGAACTTTAACCAATACCAATAAGATGCCCCATTCAATACTGCTCAGAAGGTTGATACTTGCTAGCAGTTTTTCTCAGGTGAAACTGAAAGGGGATCTAACCCTTCAATGCACCATGAGTAATTTTATCCCATTTTGGCCAGCATTTATTTGAACATTTAAACCCCTGACTGTTGGGCTTTTATTGAACAAGAATGGTTATCAAAGCTGCTGTTCATTGAAGCAGCTAATTGGTGTAATGAACCAGTTATCGGGTACTATAATTAGAAACCATAGTTTCCCCAATAACTGCAGTAGTCATGACAGATATGCTTAAAGGTTAATATTTTGCCATGATAAAGTTAGTAATGACTGTACATATGAAAGCAGATTAACTTATCTTTTGAGTGATCAGTGAGTACATAACATTTCACACATTATCAATTAGATGAGGTTTTGCAGCTTATTTTCTAACTGATTGGTGTAAGTCTAGCTGGCCTCAGCCTTTTTTACAGTTGCAAATCACTGGCTTGCAGATTATCAGATAAAAAGGTAAATCCAGTGACATTTTGATATTTTGACATTTGAACAATTGATGGCAATTTCTATATTCATCTTGTAGTACTTCTCCAGTACCAACTTATGCTGTAAGGAGAGCTAGGAAGAGCAAACATATGTCTCAGGAAGAACTTGAAAGAGAGACTAAGCTTGCAAAAAAACGACTTCTAGCAGCAACTTCAGTGAGTTTTATTTTTATGATGATGTAGCATATAAATATGTATCTGTATTCAGAGGCATGAAACAAAATCACCTCTGTTATTCTCCTTTGATGGGTTTTCTTGGTAAACTTTAGTGGGATTGATTCTTGAGCAGTGTGTTGTTGGCAATTCAACTTTTTTATTTTCTCACCTTTGAGCCTGTGTGATTTTTGGGAGAAGTCTTGTTGATTACAGGAAACAATAGGCATTTCTTCTTGCTCTTTACTAAACTTTAACTTGCTCTGTGATACATTTATGGTGCATGTGTTGACAGATTTTGTGCCAGAAATGCTACTCACATTTTCTGCCTTCAATGCAGTGCTTCTTAATGCAAAATTTTGTACTTGTACCTGTGAAATCAATACATACTAGTGACTGTACTTTTTTATGCTATGACCACTGAGAATTTTCCTTTACTAGGTTCTTCTTTTTAAATGTGGTTTTCTTTTTTATCACCAGAAGAAAGGAGTCCGACCCATAAGTGAAAACCAGAATTATCAGGGCTACAGGGGGACCATGCCGGCCCCTCCTAGAGTCCAGAGGCTGGGCTCTTCTATCCTGGATTGTATTGAACCTTTAGAGACTGCTCTTGAACGGGACAGATTGACCACCATTGCTACTGTACATCATCCCCGTTGCTTTGTAGCCCCTACCAGTGTACATCTACCCCTCCCTACCCCAGGGAATAATACCACAGGGGCACAGACTCTTGAAGTCCCCAAAGTGAAAAAGAAACGTGGTAGAAAACCTAAGCACCCCAAACCAGAACTACCAAAAATTAAGAAAAAAAGGGGCAGAAAACCAAAAAACAGGGTCCCAGAAAACTCGCATTACCCCCAACAAGCTGCAGGGGACACAGAAGGTCACTCAGAGGTCAATCAAGGGCAAACTGCTGTTACAGTGAATGGGTGCAATGAGGCCAACATGAGAACACTAATGAGCTCGGTGACATCATATTTTGGTGCTGAAGGAAGGATTGCCAACGGAGAAAAATACAAAGTTTTGGCAAAGCGAAAAACAACAAATGGGATTTACCAGTATTTAATTCAGTGGGAAGGTACAACTCCTTGAAAGAAGTCACTCATGTTACAAAGTTTAAGGCAATGGCTTGTGCATATGTTACTGCAGAAAGTATCTGGAATGGTTTTTTTTCAGCAATTTTTTAATATTTTGTTTTGTAAATTATTTTTCCAGTAACTCTGCAATGTTGCCATAGTAGAAAATCACAATAATAGTACCACACATGTTGTATGGGCAAAGCAATCTATTTTTATGGCAGTACAAATAATAGTGAGGGAGAAAAGATGTTTTAAGATGAAATTTGAACTGACTGATAGAAGGATCTAAACTGTGCCTTCCAGTGTAAGCACTGTGAGTAAAGATTAACTTTAATATCTGAGACAAAAAGGGAAAGTTGAAGTTTAATTTTTTGATTAATCGATCATCAACATCATAGAATTTTATGGGATTGATTTTGTGATGATTTATTGGACTGGAGCACAACTCACTTGAGTATTTGAAGAAATCACACCCATCTTTTGTATTTGATTGAAAAGAATTTTTCTTTCAAAAGTCCGCAACAGGTCACACCTTTTACAAAGATCATAACATCGTGTCTTGTGTCCCCCTTCCATGATGATAGTACTGTACAGGTAGTTATTAGTGGATAGGTGTGGGTTTACATATTTATTTTAGTGCAGAGTTAAGAGTTGGTTTTGTGACTGTCAAAAGGTGTTTATTTGGCTCTAACAGAGAAACTGGGTGTCACTGGATAATTGGATATATGAATATAGGAAGTGCTGCTTCATTCCAATCACATATATACATACATATGTTTCTCTTTCCAGGTATTAAAACTTTTGAAATCAAATTTCTGATTCCAACACATCTGTCAACATGTTCAGCATCTCTGTACTGCAAGGGTGTTTGTGTTGTCCCTGTTGGAAGAGGGTTTGAAGGAAGGGGGTGGGGGGAGGAAGTGTCAAGGATTGTAATTGTAAATCACTCTTAAAGCAAAGTGTTGTCTCTGAACATGTCTCTGTTATCATGAGAGGCAACTAATACAGTGCCTTCTGTTCTTACTACCTCTTTATGGCACATTGCTACAGAAGTGTGTTCCTTTGTTTCTGTTTGTAATAGTGTGTCAAAGTTTCTGTGAATGTAATTATTTCAGGATTACATTCAGGTTGGTTTTGCATTGTGTACTCTGTAAAGCAGGGCAAGTACTAGATCTCACAAGTTTGGGAAGGGGAGGTTTTATACCCCTCCTAAATATTTTTCTTACATGTTGGTTCTTAAAAGTGGTATCAACAGTTGCAACACAAATATATCGAAACTTTCCAAAAGCTGTAGAAAATTCCTACGAAGAGTTTTAAAACTTGTTGTGTCATTAGTCAGTGCAAGAATGGTATATTCTTGCCATCTTCTGCAAGCAGTGGTCTTAAGTCACTTCCATCACCGATGTGAAGTAGTATATGTAATTGGTTTTACAGCGGCTTATATAAACCATTAAAAGGATCTATAAGTACATAATAGGCAATGATGTAATGCCTTCCAAGCATATTGAAAGTCATAAATACACTCACCTTTATTAACTAGCTTTAATAGCAGGCAGAAGGAAGGATGGTATTGCCAATTTATGACAAAATCTAAAACATAGTTTCAATGTTTATGTGTTGAAAATGCAAGTTTAAAGTAACTTTTGATCTTTTTACAAAGATGCAATTAATTTTTTTGTCTAAGTGTCCATGTTTTTTACCATGAAAGTTAACAAGAAGAAAGCTAAGAATTTGTCTTTTCTTAAAAAGTCATCAAAGTGGGATACAGCAGACTTGGTATTAAGTCTCAGAATGGGGAGTGTTTTGTGATTCTCAGCCAAGAATCATGATTTGAAACTGGACCTTTGACCTAAACTGAGTGGGTAAACATATGCTTTAAGTTTTCTGAAGGTTGTACACAAATTAAGGTCACTTAAAGTTTCAAGTTGTCTCTGCCGATAGTGTCACAGTAGAACATTTCTTTCCATGCAAGGTACAGAAAACAGAACGCCAAACTTTATAATACAATATGTAAAGTATATGTTGAACATATCATCATACACTGTGTAATGTATTAAACTTGGAAATCAACATTCTTTTTTAGTGGGGGGAGGGGGGTATAGCCTTTGCATATTGTAAGTTATCATGGTGTACTCATCAATGTGTTTCTGCAATTGTGAAAGATGTTCAAAACATTCAAACTGTAAATTCAATAGGTTTATGTTGTTGCAATTTTTGATAGATGTTCCAATTAGATTTGAGGCTGTGTTATTTTGTTTTGAATAAGTATTACACATTGTTGAGGTTATAGGAAGGGTCATTTCAACAATTGAGTGTTTAATGTATTGTTACTAATGTGAAATGTAATTTTCTTATTGTAACTTTCCAAAGAGCCACTAACATAAATATTCTCACAGCTTAAAGGACTCTTCAAGGATCTATCTTGTAGCCAGTTAAAAAAGACATCTGTGTGTTAAAAATTTTTAAATGGAATTTGCTGCAAAGTGAGTTGCTATGCCTACCTCAATACAAGCAACTGCTTCTGTTTAGTATTTACACCTTGATGCAGAAACACACACTCATACATACAAGGTTCATAGGTTTTTCACCGATTCTGTTTTTGGTTTTGATGATAATTATATAATTTGAAGGCACTGTATAATATAACCTTTAAGACACCCACAAGCATGTTGAAACCAGTGTTACCATCATGGGTGGGAAAACTTGGGAAGCAGGGAGACTCCTCCTCTGGAAATTTGGGCACCTGGAGGGAAATTTTGCCAATAGAAGGGAAATGTCCCCTTCTAGTACATGATAAAATAGGGATCATTTTTGAAATTCTATTCACTCTCTGGGAAATAATTTTATCCCCTTCTTGGGAAATAAAGTTTTTTCCAGCTCTGATCACAAACATCATTAAATAGCTGCCCAAGGGTGTTATCTAAAAAGTATATAGCATTTCTTGCTGTAGTAACCCTTGGCCATACATACTTTTTGACTTATTGGGGGTAATACCAGTTTTCAGTCTCCTTTTCCATTTCATTGATGTTAAAAGATTTATATTTGGCATATATATTTTGACTTGAATAGCTGGTTCCTCACACTGCCCTTGTACCCATTTCCAGATGTTCTTTGTTCATGTAATATTTAGAAGGTTCTCATATCTTATACTAGACAGTAAAAAAATCATACCTCTAAGTTAACTTCAAGGCCCCCCCCCCCTTCCAATTAAAATAGAAAAAAACAAAACAATTTGGTACACCTCCAAGGCAGAGCCTCATTAGCCTGCACTGATTTCGAGGTATTGACACACACTTTTTGGGCACAAAACTGATTGCCAGCTCATAGTTGACATAGCCACGCAACGTACTGAAGGAAGGGGGAGGGGCAGGGGTCTAGGGCAAGATTTTTTATTGGGTTGGAGGGGAGGGGATGGCCCAGTGCGTAAAATTGTCAGTGCCATTGTTGACCATGGGATGGTTAATGGCAAGCTTCAAAAGGTTGGTGAAAACATTTCAAGAGAGCCTTCTGGTTATGATCTCCCTTGGAGTGTAGCTAAATTGGATAAATTTCAATCTATGAGTTAATGTTGACTATATTTAGGACTGTAGGGCTACCTACATTTTTTTGGGCAAGTAGTTGGTGGCAACTAACTGGTTTCAAGGAGGCCATTTTCCCTTTAAAATGTTTCATTTTCATGTAAGAATTGTAAAAAATCATTGTGACTTCACAGCCTTTTCAAAAGTTTGAAAATCAACATCAAGTTTCAAAAATGATGATTGGATGACAAGTGGCCCTCAAGCTGTACAAACTTACTAGAAGCTGGACTATGGACATCCTTCATTGGCCTTGTGAACATTACTTGAAGGGGCTTATTGAGTACTTTGTTTTGTTAGCAGTGAAGGCAGTTATTGCATCCTTAAGTTACTAAATATGTGAAAACGTAGTTTTTATGGGCTTGTGAGCTTCCAGTCTGTTATGCTTGTCCAAGTCTTTTAAAGACCATCCTCTCTTAAATGTATTGTATATGCACAGATGAAGTCTTGATCACAACAGTAGTATGAAAGGATTTGCAAACCTGTCAATCAAATCGATATGAACCTTTACCCATTGATTATGTCTGAACACAGTTTGCATATGATTAATAGTTAACACTTAAAAAGTGTTTGTATAATAAATGGTAATAATAATAAATACTGTAATTCTAATCATTAATAACTCTATCATTGCCTTTTCAGTTGGAAGTAGACTCCCTTAATTTGATGGATTATGAAGGTGTGAGTAAAACTGAACAGGTGTGACAATAAATGATGATTCAACTCAATCAGCATCCTTATTCAAGTTTCTGTTTTGAATACACCAAATGTAAAGCCATGGGTTAAAATTAGGATACATATTCCACGTACCGGCATTTAGTGAAAATGTTTGGTTTATATTTAGGACATGGATTCCACATACAGGCTTTGAGTCAAAAAGAATAGAGTTAACATCGTGATTCAAATATGAACTAGATTTTATGTGAGCAAGCTTCAAGATATAACAATTACTAGTTCTTGGGTAATGAAGAAACTTGCCAGGACTGTCTATAAAGAAACCAGAATAGCTATGCACAGACTGGTACTAACATCTTTCATATCATGATTCCTTAAAAATTTGATTAACCCTGAGAGAGCTGTGTAAGTTTTAAATCTTGGGCTAAGCTATATGATTTTAAAACATGAGTTTGGAATGATGATGATTGAAGCGATATTGAAGACAATTGAGAAGCGTTTGTTTGTTTGTTTTATTCTCTGTTGTATTTTTACATGAAAAATATATTTTATGTTCACCACAATGGTATAGTTCAGATTTTTATGGCATTAAAGAAGTTTCTTGCATCATAAATAAAAACTTAAGTTTCACATAGTTTCTTCTTTACTTGGTTTTACCTCTTGTAAGTCAGAAAATAATAATCAAATGCATACAAGAGGGAAAGGTTTATCACAGAAGAAATTTTGCAAAGATCAAACATTAATCCATCCAATTGTTCTACTTCAAAAGGAACCTCTCATTTACAAACCATCCAGCAGACTTAATTATAAACCAGTAATCATGCTAGGGCTCAAAATATGTATGGGAAATTAAAACTTCCCCTTTCAAAAGTTTGTTGGGACTATTTCAATTCTTAGTATTATGAAGCCTAACTATTATCACTTGAGCCTACAATATGTTAGGAAAATGTTGGAATGTTCCAGTAGTGAAGTAAAGTCTGCAGGCCTTGAGTCAACAAGTTTTGCCATTCTCAACTTTTAAGGACTTGAGACCCTGTACCTTCTCAACAGGGGAAGATCAACCCCTCTGGCTTAGTCCTTCAAATTCTGAAATCGTGAGTAGGAGTCCAGACTCTATCACATCACTGGAATTTCCTGGAGATGAATATTTTCTTTGTGGAATTTTGAATTACCTAACCCTAAGTACTTGAGCATTCTCCTACATTCACTTCCAACCCCTTCTTCAATTTTAGCAATTTGCAGGACATCACCACAAATTCAGAGTGGCCAACTACATATGTTAAACCTGGAAATTTTCCACAAATGAATATTTATTTTAGGGAAATTGAACCTATCCAAGGCAGTTCATCATTCTCTTACATTAACTTCTAGTCAGTCCAATTTCAGCAATTTGCAGAACTTCCATTTACTAAACTGCACTCTGCAATTGTGAATTATGGTTGTACTACCTTATATACTTTGTGTGATGAATGCCTGTCCCCTTACAATGACCATCTTAAAAATACTATACTCATACCCAAAATTCCTATTCACATTCAAATTTTTGCACATGTATTTAAACATTACATGCACTCACATACTATATCTATATCTCAATATGAGATTTAAAAATTTAACAAGTTGATGTTTCTACCTAAGTGAAGACCCAAGGGTGATAAAGGTTCTGTTTGGTGCTCATTTTCTTCCATACAGTCTCTGCAGTTGGACTACCTAAATGTTATAAGGTCCTATTTTGTACCATACATTGCACCATAATTCTTAAACATGACCTATTTGCATACATAATTAAAACAGGATCACTGTTTCCCTGGCCAATACAAAGTATCTCCTGATTATACCAAAAACAAGGAAATCAGGTGACACTTGACAAAAAAGCCTCCCAAAGACCACAATATATGTACATAAAAAGGGTGACTCTCCTACTGAACAAGTATAGACAAAAATGGGCTAGAGTCAACACTTCTTTACATATTGACAATTGAATGCCTCAAACTGACATAAACAGATTAACTTTTTAACTTTGGCAGAAAATAAAGTGACTTTAGCATCAAAATTTCAAAATATTCAAACTTGTACAAAACATGCAATTCTTCAAAAAAGTAGTTTTCATGGTAACTAGGGATAAGCATGTAGTTGATTAAAGAGCCCATGAAATGACTTAGTAACAATGATTTAGGGTCATTCTCTGACACTATCTATCAACAAAAATAGCATTTATTTTAAAAAATCCCACCCACGAAAGAGAAATGCTCAAGTGAAATGGTATCCCTTCCAGCACAACAACTGAAAAATGTAAAAGTGCACTGAACCAAGAATGACATCATCTTAGGAACCCAACTTCACAGTGTGTGTACTATAGTGCACTTGCAGTATACCCTGCTCTGTTGATGTAATACAGAATCTTGCATGTATAGATGGCCTAAAATGATTGATATAATCAACAATACAAAACCTAAACCTATGTTTGCTTCACAAAACTAGTGAAAAAGGAGGTTTCAACACCTAGGAGTACCCCTGTTCAACAGATGGAGTTTTGTGACTTCTCAATATTCCTTGAGCCAACTAGCAGGGAAATTTGTTTGGTATATATCATAAAAGTGTTTGGAAGTTCCCTGGTAAGAGGTTATACACACAAAAAAATACCTTAGGCTCATGGGGGATGTAACTGCATCCATTTGTCCTCCAGTGTTATGTAACTATTATTTTTATTGGGGAGGAAGCAGTGATTCTCTCATTACACAGGCACATATGCAATACTGTATACCATTCTGCACAGTGGCTTGAATTATGGAAGTACTACCAACAAGTTCTGTGTTGTTTTGGATGCATGTGCTAATGCTGAAATTTGACTTGGTTCAAAGCAAAGGAACAATGATTACAATGAGAAAGGAGACTAGCTGATACTTTGGTCATTTAAGGAAGTATTCTGTATTTTTATCAAAAGTTGGCATGCAGTAACTATTTCAACCTCATGCATTTTGAAGTCTATGACAGTACAAGATCCATTGTATGCATGATTTCCACATTAATGTTTGTGACAAATTTACTTGGAAGGGATGCCTTTCAAAGGAATCCGGGTGAGATATCACTCTTCTTATTCAACAATCTGATTGATGTGAGTTGAAATATTTTCTTTTTCTGGTTGAGAGAATTGTTGTCTAGTCATAAATCGACTAGATTGCTGGAACCAAAAATTCAAACTGATAGGCCTAACATGAGTGGGACAGCTTGAGTAAGTAATGACAAGATTCCTCTTTTGAGGAACTGGAAGTGAGAATTTCAAGTTTTGATTGATATATTTTTGGCTAAAATACTGGGACATTCTGCAGATATAATTCAGAAACTATTTGGCCAGTACCGGTGTCATGCTATGCAATCTGTGAGCAATATGTTACTTAAACATAGCATTGTAATATACACACTGTGAAGTTGAGTTCCTGTGATGATGTCATTTTTGGTTCAATGCACTTTTATATCTTTCACATTTTTCAGCTATTGTGCTGAAGGGGGTACCATTTTACTTGAGCATTTCTCATTTGTGGGGCAGAATTTTTCAAAATAAATGCTTTTTCGTTGATAGATAGTATCAGAGAATGACTCCAAATCGTTGCTATTGAGTCATTTCATGGGCTCTTTAAGAGCAAGCAATCACAGATGTAAAACATTAAGTGAGGGGCTTCAATTATTCAATAAATTCATCCATTCTTTCCCCTTTTAACATAAACATGCCAAAATGACTACCTAGATAAAAGAGACATACATGATTTGAAACACTGGAGGTTGGCTGACAGTTAACATTGCTAAAGGGTCACAACAAGCGAGTTGAACTGCTAATAGTTGGTTTATATTTACAACAGTCATGACAACACTAAATTATTGCAGTACATTTAGGAGATAGTCCATAAAGGGCTACATAGCAGGTATTCTCTATTACCTACTCTTACCAGAACTGCCAATGGAAACTAGGGCCACTTTATTGGTTTGTTGGTGAAGGGGATTGGAAGGGCCTCCCACTGGAACAAAGTAATTTTTCAATGTAGCATGAATGGATGACTTTTCATAATACAAGGTTTAAGGAGGTTCATATCAGCCAGGAAGTTAATCTACACAAGAGATATAAGAATCTTTAGTGGTTGGAGGTTTTCTGAATTCTGGTCAATTGGCATTTCCTCCAATATAACTCAAACTAAGGTGAATAGATGACTGTAGAGTGCTGAAAAGGATGAATAGCTTGCAGTGAATGGGATTGGTGTCTATTCACTTAGGTTTGAGGTTGGCTTACATAAATTATATACCAAACTTAATTTAGATTCATAATTTCTCTGTGTTCTTTTATTTTTACACAGTAATGCCAGATAAGTCAACAGCAAAAAGCTATAATGTACAAACTGCAAAGTAAACATAATTATATGTCCTTGTGATTAATGGATGGAATTGTTCCTCCTTTTAATTGTGCATGATTCTTCAAAACTTTAAATGCCACTCACTCCAGAATTGGACTAATTACAAATCCACCTCATCTGGACAACAACTCAAGTTTTGTGCAGTTTCTGCTTTCAAAAGCACAAAGGAATAAGGCAGTATGTATAATTTTCACTATTAATTTAGGCATAGCGGAACTGAAACAATATTGGGAGGGGGAAGAGTGCCAGCAAGACTAACTACAAGAAGAGCACTAACATTGGTTGGCGAGGAGAGTAAAAGACAATTTTTACTTCACATAAACCCTTCAGGTGGCTGGATACAGAATTCTAAGCTGATTGTGTCCACTTCTTGAAGTTGTACACTGCAAATAATGGGGGAGGTGGAAGACAATTTGCTACCTTCAAGTCCACAACTACATGGGTGGCTGAGTCAACCCCTTCCCACCCCCTGTTCGGCCGCCATTGCATTGATCTAGAAAATAGCAATGAGCAGTGATGTTAATATGATGACTTGTAGAGGTAACACTGTAACACTAGATGTACGTTGAGGGTTGGTTCCTTTTTTTTTTTTAATAGTACTGCACTGGGCTATATATGGCAGGTTCAGTGCACTCAAGCATGCATTTCTCTCCATGCAAAAAAAATGTCCCTATAATTGTCATAACTGAACAGATCTGAGTTCAAAGGTCAAAGATCAGATCTGAGTTCAAAGTTTAGCCAAGCACATCTCCATATTTTGTGGATTTCCATTTTGGCAAGTCTGTCTCTTCCAACATTTTATCTGCAGCGGAGGCAGTTCTCTGAGACTCTAAAGGTGCTGCATTTATTTTGTTCAATGAATTCCTTCCAGTCGCCTCTGATTTTGCCAAGTTTTGTTGATCGGCAGCTATTTTTTCATGCTGAGATTGGACCAAGCTCCTCTGACATTTCCTGGAAGCCTGTGCTGTTACAATGTACCCTGATAAAACAGCTGCACCTGTTTTGGTATTCAAACAAAGATATCATTTAAAAAGAGATATTTTGCATACATTTGTATTGAAATGTTACAAACAGAGTTAATTACTTTCATAGAAAAAACATTCAGAGTCACAGACAATGCTCACAACAGCAGTGTTGTGAAATCTATGATACTGTAAAACCTCTCTTCTGAGCTAAATTCCATGTGAATAACATATGACCAGATTTCTTTCTGTGAATAACTCAGTTATTGAAAATAATGAACAGAAAAATGTACCAGCCATCTGATTTTACACTGGATGCCTTTAAAGTACTGTGATGTCATATATGTAATGTTTACTGTCCAAACAACAAGATAGGTAAACAAATTAACAAATCAATTTTTCCTTCCAAAATTTCCTTAAAGCAAAAATTCGTTCGTTAGATAAAGATTTACCTCTCAGTTCATAACCAATTGGCAAAAGCAAAAAACAAATTTAGCTAAATTTTATTTTGACATTTTGCAAAAAAAAATTATTATTTCAATTCAAAGGGGTAATTTAGTCATGATAATAAGAATTAATACAGTAAGTAACTAAAGAAATTAGCTTTGTCATCCTTAATTTTGAATGGCTTTTTGTCAATCATGTGACACAATTGTTGTTACAGTAAGTACTGCATTTTCCATTTTATTTACATTTCCTGCTCTGTACCTAGTGCATAAGCAATGGAGTACAGAAAACAAGCCATTGAGCCACAACTGGTAAAAAGGCGGTGGCTGGCTCAACTTGAACCAACTGGTTGGAAACTGGCAGTAAAACTTAATCTAACTAACTAATCTGTACCTATTGCTTATGTTCCAAAAGCAAGTCAAAAGGTATCAATAGGACTGTGATTGTGACGTTAAAACTTAGTTTTTAATTGCAAAACTTGTGATTGTTTAGCTATTAAGAAAATTATCCATATCTGTAGAACTTGCTCCACATACTATCACAACTTGCCTGTCCAAAACACCTTCTTAAAGTTTCAGTCTGAAAAAGGTCTCCACACTTGTAATGCCATTGAAAATGTAAGTACCAATATTCCGTGTACCATGGATTTGCACCTAAGATCTCTATCATTTCAAGCTTTATATATTTTAAATGCAGATGTGCACTCGACAAGCCTGGGCAGTCTATGTTTATCCCTTGTACATGAAGTATGTGTGCAGCTTCGTGAATGTTTGAACAAAATGATTTAATGGGTCAAAATACAGTAAATTTGTGTTTTGTAGCGATATTACTGTATCAGAAGAGAGTATCAGGGATAGTGGACTATCTTGGAAGTAAGCACAGCAGGGGTTTGCAAAGGATACTAGCTGTGATTAACCCTTTACCATTGTGCTCTGATCGGGGCATATTTGCGCGCCTCGGGAGTGGGCAGAAAAGTGGACGTAGCCTGCCCCGCATCGGCTTCCGTAGGCCATTGACTCTGTGACCTTAAACTATTGTCCCTCTCGTTGTTGTGGCCAAATTTTCAGGTCGCTACTCGCAGCTTTGAGCTCCGCGTGAAACAGTAAAGATGGGTGACAGCCGAGCTCTTCGCATGGGTCCAAAAGGACCCAAACAATGGTAAAGGGTTTATTGTAAAGGAGAATGCACTGAATGTTAACCAGCATGTAGGATCATTTGGCAATTGAAAAGTAGTCCATCATAGCTCTACAAAGGTATTGTTAAAGAGACAACAGGAGATTGCAAGAGTTCCCTGATTTTACGAAGTAATATTGGGATGACAGCCTTAAACTTCAAAAAAGTAATTAAAGTAAAGTTACTTTAATTACAAAGCTTATGAACATGACACTTCAATATACTGCCATAATTACAGAGATGAGAACATAACTGGGGAGACAGAAATTAATGACTTTGTGAATTAGCATGCTTTTTTGTGATTATTTTCTAAATTTGCACAGATTCCCTTCTTGTAAAAGTTGATTTCCATTAAATACTAACTTAGGATTCTGTTCTGAAGCAGTTGTAACATTTTTAGTTATCACTGTATGCAATGTACTTCCATCAACAATTATAATTTGCTACTGAAAATGGTATCAGGCAATGACATAGGCTACAGTTTACAGTGTTTCTTGGTGATTATGGAAATGTAATATCCAGTAGCCTGGTGTAAATGAAATGATGTTCATTTGACAACAATGAGAAACCCAACTTGACTGGCTCGTCTAATGACCACTTGTATGAAAAAAACCATACAGGGTGGGTTCTAATATCTGCACACTCACCTGTCACATAAAACACATTGTACCTTGCAGGAAAGCGAGGTATGTACCGCTGAGATGCAAAAGTAGCCACAGCGCCAACACCTCCACCTATTAAATAAGAGACAAACTTAATTAATACTGTGAACTATCTAACCATTTATTCATTTCACAAGTTTACCAAATGTAATTGTGGAAAAAGAAACATTTTGAAGCAATATTTACAATAACTGGTAATTTTCACACACTGAGATCTGATGCATTTTATTGAAAAACTGCCAAAAAAAAAGGAAAAAAGTTTTGACTCTAACTCACCTACAACCATACCAAGGAGTCCTTGAACAAATGCTCTGGACTGACAAGTGGCATAATTTCCAATTCCCTGCAACAAGAAAATATGTATAAAAGTTTTGATGAAATCAACAACAACAAAGTTCTATCAAAGAAATATATACTTTACAGCCTACCACTACTAATCTTCTGGATGCTGTGGAGAGGCTTCTGATAGCTTCACAGATGACAGGGAGGATTCTTGATTAAAGATGTTAATTAGAAAAAAAGTGTCCAAAAGGATGACAGTTATTTCCACAGTTCAAAATCTGTCAATACTAAACACTTAATTGGGAGTTACTGAAAATTCACAAAACCTACCGTTGCCTGTATGCTCAAACTATATACTGTAGCCTCAAGAATGGCAATACAGCTACAGTAATTTTCCAAACCACTGTACATAGTTTGTCTCCTTCAAATTTTTGGTTATTTTTCTGCATCTGTGACAGTACCATTACACTGAATGCATTTTGAAAACATTTTGGGCTTGCATAATATTTGCATAATTGTGGGACCGTCTCATTCTAAGTTTAGTCTTTGCCTACTGTAGAAGGCATCTGAAACTAGTGGTTAGTAATCTGTTTCTGAAATGCTTGAGCATGAAATACTAAGCTTACTACAAGAATTAGGAGAAAAAATGTTTTTAAGAATGTTGATACAAAAGTAGTTCTTTCAAATATGTATATTTCAATTTTCTGTAAAACTCTTGATACCACCATGCTACTGTAGTCAGTAGCATGTTTAAAGGGGGGCCCCATGCACCTCTGAAGTCAGTCTGGGGAAAATCCCTTGATCGGGGCATTTACGGGTTCGAGGAAGAAGAAAAGTTTGAAGAGATACACTAAGCATTCAAAGCTTAACCACACACAAAGCAAAAAAAAAAAAAGGTCCCCAAAAATTTGGATAGCACAAGTATGCCAACGTAAGTTGGTCGCCAACAACTGAAGTGCAGAAAAGCAAAAAAAGAAAGGTCATCAAAATTTATGCCAGTCAGGGGGATCACAGGTTATGCCCCGCTCCCCCTACCTTCAAAATCCTGCACACACCACTGATGCTAGTGTGTGAAGTGCAGCAGGTCCCCAAAAATGTCCATGCAGCATATTGGTTTCTGTTTGTCAATTTTCCAAGGGAAGCCGGGGGAGGAATTAAAATCTCTGGCCATTGTTTGGATTTTGGGAAGGAATCTTATCCTCTATTGTTGGGCTCGGGATGGGAATTTTTGTGTTTAATTGTAAGTGAGAAATAAGGTGTAGAGTGTATCACCTGGTCATGGTTATTCATCAGGGCTGTGGTTGGGTAGAAACAATAACAAGGTTTAATTTGGCCAATTGGAATTAAGGAGTATATTTTTGCGGAGTGACTGCATGCAGGAACTCATGCAGTTACAGGGAGGAGGAGACTTAGTTTTAGGAGAGTTAGCTCAGTTCTTTTCAGTAAGTCAGAAGTGAAGGATGAAGCCATATATTAGTTTAGTTTAGGTCAGGTTTACTTTGGTTAATTTGGGTTTCAAGTTTCTTTAGGTTGACCTGGATTTATGTTTGTTCTGATTGAATTTTCTCATGTTTTATTACTGAGGATTTTACTTTTAACACAAAGTAATCATACAAAGCATGTTCTCTTTTTTGTTTTCCTGGTTGAAGTCTAAACTTTTACAGCCTGCTCTTATTTACAAGTCACGTAAACACCCCTTCCCTTCCCTCCTAGACTGACTGTTGGTCCATCAATGTACAACAACAGATGCCAAGAATCCTGACCCCCAACCTCCCCCCCCCCCAAAAAAAAGTTTTGTTACAATATATTCTCCAGTCACACCAAAAACAGTAACGGTTAATTTGACCATCCCCAGAGTGAATGAAATTTATTCTGAAGGCCTGTATACAAGAGCAATATTTGCACAACATTCCAAAAACATTTCCAAAACATCTACTGTGCAACAAATCCAAAACAAGCTGTTTTCGGTTTGTTGCACAGTGTAGACAGGGTATACAGCCTGTTTTGAAAATGTTTTGGAAATGTTGCAAAAGAAATATCCTGTCAATTCTTTTCAAAACATTTTCAAAATGTTTTCAAATTGTATTTACTCTGTCTACACTGTGCAACAAACCGAAAACAAGTATGTTTTGGGTTTGTTGCAGGTGAAGTGTTTTGAGAATGTTTTACAAAAGTTGCTCGTGTATACATGCCTTGACTGCAGGTAAATGATTTTTTTCAAACTGGGGACTTAACTTCTTACATTGTTTGGCCCAGAGGCTATGTTCGACCAGTACAACCTCCACACTCCATGGGCAAATGCACACAACTGTAGGTTAATTAGCATACAATCCTTGACAAAAATGATGGGACAAAACAAGCAATGAACTGATCACCATCCCCCCACTCCCCCATTCAATGTTGCGGCAGCCCAAGACATCCTGAAACTTCAACATTGATATGGGGAGCGGGGTTTGTCCCGTGTATTTTGTCGAGGATTGTAGCTACTGAAGCTACATATGGTGGGGCCTATTGACCTGGACGTCCGGCTCTATTATGAGAGATTTCGTCTTATTGACTGGACAGAACTCCACATTTTGGACGAGCGCCATCACTCTGACCCCGTTCTTTAACATTTACTCCAACAATGTAGGCTAAGTTATACATAGTACCTTGGACTTGATAAATGTAATCTTAGAACACTTTTTCAGTATTTCATTTGCAGCAAAACTCTTTTACAATCTCCATTGACATAAACAATGTTGTTTGCTTTTGGATAACTCATTCCACTGCATCATGGTTCATCCCATTCAGCTTTACAATGTGTACTGTGCCAGCCAGCTGCATACTGTACAAGTTGAAGTTGTAGGGACCGAGTTCTGGAAACTAAGAAATAATGGAGAGCAAAGGAGAACATGTACACACTCCAGGGTCTGGTGCAACTGTTTATTCAAGGTTCAGTCACAGTGCATGCAGTGCAATACAGTACAAGTAAACACAACACATATAGTGCAAGGATACAAAGGTACACAAGGGACATGCTCAGTGCATGACCACATTTAGAAGACATTTACATATACATGTATACACAAAGATCTACATAACACAATGAGACCCCAGGCCTAAGCCAGCAATGGTATGATAATTATGTAATGCATGCAGCAGCTGGTAATGCAGAAGCACTGTCTCTTACTATAATACTTCTATCACATGCCAATCGATATGTGACAAAGGGCTAAAGGATAAACATCAAGTAGACTTAGACCCTACAAAGTAACTGGATACACTAGAGTCTGTAATTGTCCCAACATTAGCATTCTAGTACACACTACACACATTGTATGTATACTTCTTACGTACAACCAACAATCTACGTCCAGGACAATAAGCAAGTTTTTAGGTAATGGAGCCGGTCGCATCCGGGTCAACAGCCACGACGGCTTCATATTTCTGGGTTACAGTTAGTTTCTGCCCTCGATACTTTCCGCCCCTCAAAAACGGTGTTTTCCGCCTCTTTTATTTTTAGAAGAAAACATCTTTTTGGGAGGCGGAAAGTAATGGAATGGAATGTGATATCCATGGTACTTTCGTCAAATGAAGATTCCATCAACTTTTTGTTAAAGTTTCAAACTTCATCGATGTCTTTTACTATTCAATGCAACACCCGTTACTGCCATGTTGACATCTTTCCAAGCAACATTCTCACTGTAGACTTTGGTATACTTATTGGTACCTTACGTACAGCCTGGTATATGGTATTCAGTGCTGTGAATAACTGTTCACACATTCAGCATAAGTCTACCTATAGAAAAGCGTAATACTTATACGTTAAAAAATACAAGTCCGTGACTAGACTTGACGTTTATAAAAAAGGTGGTAAAATTCATTCTTTTCGATGATTTTTGATGAGGATACTGAAAAAGTTTTAGGCCTAGCCATAAATTTCATTGTTGCCTTGTACTTGGATTTGAAATTTGAAGTTAACAGTTATTTTTATCACATGTTAGTTCAAACATTACTTTCCGCCCCAAGATTTTTAGGGGCGGAAAGTAACAGGCGGTAACTATCGAGGGCGGAAACAAACGGACCCCTATGGTGGGGCCTATTTACCCGGACGTCCGGCTCTATTGTGAGAGATTTTGTCTTATTGACCCGGACGTAACTTCTCATTTTGGAAGAGCGCCACCACTTTGACCCTGTACTAAACATTTACTCCAACACAAACCGGACGTAATGTGTGTAACGTTAGTGCCTTGGACTAGATAAGTGAAATTTTAAGGCACTTTCTCAGTCTTTCATTTGCAGCATAACTGTTTTACAATGTCCATTGATACATACAAGGGTTTTTTGCTTTTGGATAACTAATTCCACTGAATCATGGTTCCTCCACTTAGAAGTTAGACCAATTCAGCTAGGCCTACACTGTCTGTGTACCGTGCAAGCTGCCTGCAAGTAACTTGCAAGTGTAACGTTAAAGTACTGTAGTACACACTGCATATCCTATGTATACATCTTACGCACAACTAAAAGTCTACGTCCGGGACAATAATCAATTTCATTCGGTAATGGAGCCGGACGCGTCCGGGTCAATAGCCACGACGGACCTCTATTTCTGCCATGCTTCGCAGAACCAGTACTCCCAATTAAACACTTGCTCAAAAGTTAGCTAGTTACAGAAGTAGCGTACTGTCAAGACTTAGGAGTTAAGACAACTGGTAGGATTTGCAATCACTCATTTACAAGAATCTTACCGGATACTTGCTGGCAGTGTGTTCATCCAAGTCCGAAAGACCTTGAAGAACCATCTCCACTGTAACTTCTTTTTCTTCTATACAAAATATGAGGGAGTACGGCGATATTACTTTCAATCACTTGCCCGTCAACTGTTATTACACAATAGTTGTGTAAGAGAATTATCCAATCCCGAGGACCCCGGTCAGCGACTGATCGATCATCGATGTTTCAGTTTTTATTTTTTCATATCACCTCACAGAGGCATAAGAGAATCATATTGTACAATATCAGACGAGATAACGACGAAACGCCAATAAAAAAAGAAAATACAAATTCATGACAACCTGCCTTAGTACACGATGACAAGATGAAGATGAAGTAATCCTGACAAACCAAAAACAATGTTGGAGGGATGAATGAGAGTAGGGAAGATTTCACATGTCATATTGGTTGCGAACTGATTCGTAAAACTTGATCTAACTTACTAGCCCTCTCGGTGGGGAGGGGCTGGTAGTAGTGGTGCTATTGTACTCCTGTGGGTGAGTCTCCAGTTTTTGCATTGATATCGCTTATATTCCCGGCACATGGCACTGTCAGCTGAACCCAATGGGAGTCATCAAAACTGTAAGTGGAAGAAGGCTTACCCCTACTCAGGCGCCTAGCCAGGTTTGTGTCATGGAGGTTTTGGTGTCATGGGGGGGGGGGGGCACGATATGAACGTGAAATTTGTTTAAGTTTCCGTTTTTATTCCTCCATATCTCCTTACAGAGGTATCAGGGACTGGTATAACGGTTAGGTCCTAACACCTCCCCGTTTACACAATACACGTTCAATATCAGACGAGATAACAGATGAAAAGACCCAAACAACGGTAAAGGGTTAATTCCCTCCTTTTGCGATACACATAGTGACAAGCTAAACTGGAAGAGTTCTTCACGCTACAATAGCAGCTACTTTTAAATGTGGCTTTGTCACTGAGGTGCTAACACTGAACACTACAATCAAAGCAAGCACTCCTTGTTGATCTTGAAATGGCAACATGTTAATCCAAGATCAACATTACTTAACAACACTACTATATTGAAATTTTATTTTTTATGACCAAAGATTTATATTGCTTCAAAGTCCTCAGCATAAAAGGTTTGAAATCACCAGCATGTCGTTGGTTAAGTGCGGCCCGGTCAATTTTCCATTCCTCAAATCTGGCCCGTTCAATCAAAAGGTTGCCCACCCCTGCTATAATACAACTCTGTGACTCCGACGCTAAATTAATCATCGGCTCACGCGGTGCCTGCATACGACATGATACGTGCGCGTACTTCTATGCGTGGCCCAGTGACGTTGTAAAATATGTAGTTAAGTAGTCAGTCTTGTCATAACCTAGAAGGTGACCTTCAACCCAAAGTACAGCTAACATGAAACACAACTTATTAAAAAGCGCAATCACCTATAACGCAAGAAATTTTTTTGACGTAGTAAAGTGTGACTGTAAATACGTCTTACATCAGTAGGCCTACATTACCGACAAAAATTGGATGCCGGGAGGACTTAACCATTGTGCCCTCCGTTTAAACAGTATCGTGAACTGAACGCCCTACCTCGAACTAGAAATTTTACCCACGTCGCCACAATCCTAGTTATTTCGTTTTTATTTGTATGTTTATAGCAATGGAATGAAGTGCCTAAATGATAAGAACATCTTACGGAAGGACTGCACCAGTGCTGAAGGCAGACCATGACGGAAAGAATTCCATCAACCGAATTTGCATTTTCCGGCGTTTTGCTGGTGTGTACAAACATCAGTGTTACGGAAGCGCGGGTAGAAACCAGTTGATCTATGTGAAAAAGATGCGTTAATAATGATCACAAGGACCCAGGGGCGCGAAAATTTTTGCCCGCAACAATTTCCTTGACCTTAGTTCGCTCTCCCTAGTTTTGACATTCTGCATGGCTCTGCCTTTGAATCAGTGGCGGGTCCAGAGGGGGGAGGGGGTTGAGGGGTATGCATACTCCCCCACCGGGATGGTAAAAATTGGGTATATAGCCTCCAGGCCAATTGCAGCCTAAGCCTAATTACTTTTAAAAAATACAGATAGTTGTTACATAACCGTATTTTTGTGTCATATTCTTCATTAAAATGAAAAATGTAAATTATAATGTATCTACCATATCATTTGGTAAATTCCCGTTTTGTTTAGACATTGCGCAATGACGAATGCTAAATCTAGGGTTTTCCGCAAACGGCCGTTGGTAACGCTGTTTGTGACATCGCATGTGTGTCTATGTCAATACGTGGGGCTACGACTACTGTCGGATAATGGGCCAATTGTACAATTCTTTTTCCAAAGTCCTTCCGACCCTCTGGCAAAGGGCCCTTCGGCGAAACCAAACTTGAAACTGCTTCCCGAAGAAGCTATACGTCCACTTAGGGACAACACTTGACCAGCCTCAAGGTCCTCAGACTATTTACATTATTGGTCTGTCATGCATGGCTCCATTCTTGACTGATGAAAAGAACAGATACTATCCAATCGTTGATACGAAAAATTGTACCGGGATGTTGCAGAGTTTGTTGGCGATACGAGTTGAGATATGAATAAATATATTAGAGGAAGATTTAGTTCTGATTCAAGATGATTGGCGGTTTTATTCCATTCGATTAACAGCCGGCAAAAAATATTATTAAAAACTAAATACAGATTGACTCAGCTGCTCTTCGTCTGAAGTCTGCTGCACCAATGTGTGAGTGTGACCAAAACTCGCAAGCTCGGAGCTTTCATGTATCGGAGAGATTGGAACACATTCAGTCCCCTGATTGGTTAAAAGTTATGACGCACCAAATCAAATAAATATTAACCCTTTACCGTTGTGCTCCAATCGGGGCATATTTGCGCGCCCGGGAGTGGACGAAAAAGCGGACCTAGCACTCCCCGCATCAGCTTCCGTAGGCCATTGACTCCGTGACCTTAAACTATTGTCTCTCTAGTTGTTGTGACCGAATTTTCGGGTAGCTTAGCTACTCGCAGTTTCGAGCTCCCCGTGAAACAGTAAAGATGGGTGACAGTCGCGCTCTCCGCATGGGTCCAAAAGGACCCAAACAACGGTAAAGGGTCAAGGAATGTGCTGATATAAAAAATGACAAATGAGGAGGCTGTACAGGGTGATATTAGCCACACCTTGAAAATATGGGATACAGCATACAAGTGGAACTAGGGCGAGGTAATTTGTCACGTTCACCGGTAACACGTGACTGGAAAAAAGGAAGTGCCTGCATGGTAATCTAGGACAAAAGGAAGAGAGAGTTCCTCTTAACCAACAAGTTCTTGTTAAAGGTCATGGAGGGTGCATCATACCACATGACACTACGTACACTTTACCGTTTACACATGACATAGCCTAAAACTGTGTAACGGTAGTAGAGTACACCCGGTATTAAATTAACCAAAAGAGCAAAATTTTCCGCGCGCCACAAATTGCAATTCCTTAGCAGAAGTGCTCACTCATACCTTCACTTTGGTAAACTTTTCCGAACTCGGGAAGTGACCAAATCGGAAATTTGCTACACCTGTGACACCAGATCACCAAGTGACACTGTTAACTATATACGGTGCTATTGTCATAAAGTTTCTTTCACGAAATTCCATAATTTCTCCAATATAAGCTTAAGAATTTTGGTCGGAGAGCCCCTGTACGTAGGCGTTGGATAACATTATGTAGTAAACAACGATCTTTGGTCTCCGCCTAACCTCATATTTTCCGATAGAAAGTGCAAACTCTTCAGTAATCCCCCAACTGTTCAAATTTCCTTGCAGGAAACCCAGCATCCAAACTTTTTTGTAATACAAGCTCCATATTTTCAAACATTTGGAAAGGGAGCAAATTTCAGCGCTTTCCGCGCGCTGCAAGTTACGTTCCTAGTGGAGTGGTAATCACACTTAAAAATATGGTAGAATTTGGATGCTTGCCTACCACCCCCATTTTCCATTTCCTGAATTCTAATAGGCATCAGAGACTACACAACAGTCATACACACTCATGGTGACGCTTCGCTCAGTGTACATTCGATGTCCCATCCACATGCAGACCCCCCCCCCCCCACCCCACTGGAAATTCCTGGATCCGCCACTGCTTTGAATACGAATTTTTCAACTTTCTCAGTGTTAGTTTTGTTTCCAAATCAGGTCACTATAGATGCGATTGCAAATTGATTATATGGTAGGCTCATGCAATCCCTGCCGATCCCTGCCGATCCCTTCCACAAAGCATACTTTCGGATGCAATGTTGAAGGTTTTGTATTTTTTTTCGGTTCTAAAGTAAACTGATTTCATATTGCACATGTGGATAGCACTTGGCATGCATGAAAGGTACCGAATTTGCCTGACTTTATTTTAAGTAAAAATTTTTTTCGAGTGGTGAGCTGGGAGGAATATTCAAAGCATCTTATGCACTAACCTCTTAGGGGTTGTGCAATCGGCCAACAATAGGTAACTAGTATTGTCCTTGTCTCATGGAGCTGTAAGGTTCCTTCACAGCTTCCCGTATGATGGTGCTCTGATTTGCAGACTTTTTTTAAGTCCTCCCATCTCTCTGGCAAAGAGCCGTTTGGTGAACCCGAATTTTAAACTGCTTCCTAAAGAAGCTGCGTCCGCTGAAGGACAACACTTGACCAACCTCTCCTCTGCTTTGCAGACTAAAGGTGAAGTTATAATCAAGACTACAGGTTCTTTAATCTTGACCAAACCTCTCCTTTTTATCCTTCCATCCTTTAGGTAGCGCGCCCTCATTTACACGTGTTTTAAAACACGTGTTAGTGAGGGCGTGCTATACCGCTTGCTTTTGTTTACCTCGATAAACATCTTCATCTTAGAGGTAAAAACTGGACCACTTTTGCAGGAGGCCTCTTTTACCGAACAGAATGAGTGTATTTTTGTCAATTTAATTGATGGGTGACAAAATGAAGTACCACTAATGCCAAAATGTACTTTTCAAGTTGATTTTGTCCCAGAGTTCCCAAATGAAAATTCCCTTTTGAATCCTTTGGGGGTAAAACCATTTGAACCCAAAAGATTTCAGATGGTGCCATTTGGGAAAACCCTTTTAAGTTTAAAGGGCTCCCTTTAATTTTTGATGGAAAGTGGACAAATCACAAAGGGAATTTAGAAAACTACCCTTTTCATAGACCATGCAAAACCGCTTGAAAATCGTTAAGAACCATTGTAAACCCATTGAGACCCTCCTGGTGAATGAAATTTGGACAAAAAGTTCCAAAGGAAATTTTCTGCTGGGTTGTCTCAAATGCCATATTTTGTTACCTAATGACAGAAAATGCAAACCTAACACGACCTTTTTTTTCAAACCGTCGCCCTCGGTGTCAAGAGTTAGGATATCATAAGTTCGGTTTCCACTTCAGTACGCTGGACCCGATCCGATATCAAAACGTTTTGTACACAAAACGATAATTAAATCACATAATAATTAAATTGTTCGGAGTGAAAAGTTTGGTACAAGCTTTTATTAATGACTCATACGCTTTCACAATTTCCTTTGTCAACTTAGGCATCGTTTTGTTAATCATATCTCACTGTAAATTTTCAAATCAGTTCACTATACGCTACTTTATAGAGCCTGCATGATAAATTCATCCAATCTCCACCCCTAAGCTTTCTTGTTTTCGGTTTTTATTTGGTAATATTTTTATCAATTGTTTCCCATTTTGAAATAAAAACGATTATAGACATCAAGTTATTCGCATTCGAATCGCAAATTCGTTTGCCTTTCCAAAGCAACTGTTGTTTCGAAAGGAACTCTAAATCTGGAATGAAAATTCAAAGTTCTACTTCCTATCACACTCACGAAGTACTTATATGAAGAAATGTACACCTGCCAGCTTCAGTTGTACTTTTGCCGTGGAGGAGAATAGACCGTGGTTAGACGGCTATTTCTCTCTTGTACGTGTTTGTATACTGCGAGGCTTCTATGAAGCCCGGTCATGCATAACACATAAGTTATCGACTTAGAAACACTCTTTTCTTTTGCAACTATGAATTAGTCCCCTTAGGGGCACAGGCGTTTGAAGCGTTCTATTCATATACCTATACTAATATATATATATTAACAAGGTCGGACACTCCACACATGAAACCTACACACAGAAGGCACACCTTGGCCTACTTCGACATTTTTAGCCTTGCTGCAAACCTTCAAAGACTTCGTGAGTCAGCGTAAGAAGTTCAAGGTGAACCTCAAACAGCATCTACCTGTTCCTCGGAGACAATTTTTCCCTCAATGTCAGTTTGAAACGATAAAAATTACTACGGAAACTTTTTTGCAGGGTTCTGGGTCAACGCTTCTCAATCCCCTCACGCCAGTACTCTCCAGCACTTCCACATTGAGGTCTAAGTTTACGGATTACTTTTAACAATTTCCTGGCATCCAAAGATAGTTTTCCTAATTAACCGGTTCAATGATTTTTATGAGTAATAAATTTGATATTAATGTCTGTTTTACATTTAAATCTAGATTTTCTAACTTGTTTACCGAAACTGTCGAACATCATTCAGCAAAGTTCCTCCAATAGACAATTCGGAATAAGTGGAAAAAATGGCTGTTAGGAACCAGAGATCCGTTATACGCCTGCACCCTGCACGTTCGTACCTCTTTGGTATATTTTATGTATTACCGCAAACAGAGAGCGAAAAAGAATGCACCAACAGCTGCGCAGGTTATTATCGCTTGGTTCGTAACAGTTGTGCTTTCCACTTATAGTAATTCCAAAAGTCCAGCTTTTGTGGAAGCTTTGCTAATGTTCGACAGTTTCGGTAAACACGTAAGAGAATTTGGATTTAGCTGAAAAATAAAACTTGTTTTTAAATTTAATACCCCTAAAAACTTTCAATCGGTTAATAAGGAAAACTATCGTATGTTGGATTCAAGAAAATAGTTTAACGCAATTCGTAAACTTAGACCTCATTGTGGAAGTGCTGGAGAGTACTGGCGTGAGGGGATTGAGAAGCGTTGACCCAGAACCCTGCAAAAAAGTTTCTGTAGTAATTTTTATCGTTTCGAAGTGACATTAAGGGAAAAATTGTCTCCGAGGAACAGGTAGATGCTGTTTGAGGTTCACCTTGAACTTCTTACGCTGACTCACGAAGTCTTTGAAGGCTTGCAGCAAGGCTAAAAATGTCGAAGTAGGCCAAGGTGTGCCTTCGGTGTGTAGGTTTCATGTGCGGAGTGTCCGACCTTGTTAGTATATATATATTAGTATAGTAAATGAATAGAACGCTTCAAACGCCTGTGCTTAGGGGTAGGCGTAAGTAGCTTCCAGCAATAGATCACTATTGTGTTTGTTTCACGGTGCTCTGCTTTGCAAAAGAAATTAAACTTGACCAAGTCTTCGCCCGTGCTCTTCTGTTGTCCTTAGGCAGTGCACCACTCGAAGGAGAATTTCGGAAGACGATGCCACCGTACTGTTTTGAGCCCGATGGAAAAATGTTATGGGAGCACATGATAGTTCATGCCGCTGAGATAATGATGTGTTTAATTTATGATATGGATATGGTGTAAAAGAATTCGAATCAACCAAAAGAAAAGTAGACTAAAGATACATAAAGTTATGTCATGCATAAGGACATTGATTAATAGTGATGAAGTGCCGGAAGGCATGGGCGGCGATCCTGGAGGATGGGGGATTTAAATTGGATGGGGGGGGGGGGGGTACTGTACACTATATCCCCCCATGAAAACAACCTTTCAGATTCTGAAACTATGTAAAAAGTTTAATATGCTTTCATGAAAACTTCTTTAATACAACGAAAAACTAAAAGATTACAAAAACCCATACTGTAAAATGTAACATAGAACCATTTCTCTAAAAATAGAAGGGAACGTATGAATGTGCCTTGACTTTTCTGTACTCTCCCAAGGAGTAGCTAAAACAGGTACATATTGCACACCAGTATCCTCAATTGCCTATCACCTTCGAAAGTGATCATCCGTAAGTTTATTTTTCCTCTCGAAAAAGAAGATAAACACCTTATCTATTTCTTACAAACATATTCTGATAAGGTGTCTTTTAAAGGGAGTGAAAGAATATGTAATATATAAATGCACTGACAATTGCAAAAGACTTGTTACATAATTGCCCGACGCGCCGCAACGTTATTTTCCGCCTTTCTCCTGAAAAGTTTAATTCTGTTACAACTTGGGTTTCTGTTTCTCCAGATGAGTTTTACTATACCGCAGTGTAAGCTCCACACGATTCTTACGGTGACTTTCACTTTGAAAATCATTGTTGTTATTTTTATTCCTTTCGGTTCAGTTTTATCAACTTTCTCTCAGTCTCATTTTAGAAAAATATCAGAATTATTTTATTCAGAAAATGACTGATGGCAATAAACAATTGCTAAGTATTTAGGCCATCATTAAGAATACTTTAATTCAGAAAAAGACTAATGATTATAAACAATTACTTCGTATTTAAGCCTTTATTAATATAACTTGATCCACTATACAGCTATATAGAGCCCGAGGAGTGTCGACAAGGAACTTGAAAGGCTGTGATGTGCATCCACACGTCTTGAAATAACTAAAAATTACCATGGAAATGAATATATACAATATAAAGAAATCAATGACACTCAATGAAAATGGACATGGCGTAGGTACAGGGTGGCAGGGGCGATTGCCCCCTTGGCTCTAATAAGGGAAAAATTCGGAAATTTGCCTTTTGTGACATCAGTCAACTATAGTGTGGTTTCCCCAACTCTTCTTTCATGAAATTCCGAATTCTCTCAGCTCCAATTTTGTAAGTATTTCTCTTAACAACGATCTTTGGTAGCTGTGCGATCTCAGACTTGCCAATAAGAAACACAGATTCCTCAGTTATCCGGAATTTTTCACATTTCCATAGGGAAACTAGAATCCAAACCCTTTTCCCTTACAAGCTCCACATTTTCAAAACTTTGGTGATTAACGGCAGAAATTTCGGCGCGCTTCGCGCGCCGCAAATCACGTACTCAAAGAAATGGTGATCACACTTAAATAAAAAACAAATCGGAAAATTTGGGTGCTTGCCCCCACCCGGAAAAAAGTCTTGCTACGCCACTGCTTAATGATTTTTTCACTCGACGGATCGCCTCCAATGCCGAAAGGTAGGAACCCACTCCTTATTCTACCCACGCTCCTAGATACAAAATTCATCTCTATATCTCCTAATTATGAAATAAAACAAGAAGGAAACGATAGGATTTTACATGAGAATGGTTCGATGTGTACAAGGTACCCCCAATAATTCATCCTTATTAACTTACATTTAAGTTACAGCAGCTGAGTGCTTTATAAAACCTTATCGAAGTTTTCTCCAGGTACAAGCTGTATCCCTCATTGACGGAATAGCTGTTAAGTTGGTTATGCGTTGCACTTCTTTTTTAATCTACTAAGTACTAGGGTACGGATCGCGCCTAGTGTCATAAATACCAACAAATTACCAACTAATTGTCCCCCCAGTGGCGGAGTTGCCATATGGTCAGGTGGGAGGTCGCCCCCTCTGACGGACCAAAATCGTATCTTTTTAACGCTTTCCCGTCAATCCGTCTGCCTGTCTTTCTGACTGACTGTATGTCTGTGAAAAGAACTCAAGAATATGCTGAACTCATCTCGATTGATGACAAAATACAGAAGATCACGGGGGACAATTTATTGAATGCTTGCGTAGGAATGAAGGGCAACCAATAACATACTATACGGGCATTCATTCTCAGAGGCAGGCATTCACTGTCAGAGTTCGGGCAATCTTTATACAGACGGGCATTCACAGGCATTCATAAATAGGACCGTCTCGACATCTCATTTTGAAATTTTCGACATATGACACTGTTGGCACTCCACTAGCTCGCATACAGTGTCAAAACCGTGTCGACATCTCATTTTTGATTTTGACATTTCATCTTAATTCAACATGTCATTTTGAAATTCAACATTTCATTTGGCAGTTCGACATGTCATTTTGAAATTCGACATCTCGTTTGTATCTTCGGTAAAGACATCTTATTTTTGATTTCGACATTTCATTTTCAAATTCAACATGTAATTTTGGAATTCAACATTTCATTTGGCAGTCCGACTTGTCATTGTGAAACTGGACACCTCATTTGCCTCTTCGGTATTTATGACACTATAGGCGCGCTCCGTACTAGGGTTTATTTTTGAAGGAGAACAAAATGCGCTTTAATTCATACGCTATCTGTTTGGGTGTCAGGAGGGGAGGCGGATCACAATAATTACATTCAGACTCTTTTTGCCAAAATATTCGTTGGTCTCGGTTTGAAAATTCCGATGTGCCATCAACCGTCAATTCGTGAGCCGGAAGGTGACGTATAGACTTACATCTTACAAGGAATCAAAGGGTCCATTATATACCCGTATTGTAAACCAGTGGCAGCAATTACTGGTGGAGCACCACCTCAAGGTACTTGTTGGAAAAGAAGAATACGTGCATGGATAAAAAGCTCATCCACTGTTTTTGCTGGAAGGAAAGATGAAAATGCGTTACAAAAGTTCTACTCTCGATATCCTTGCATCAAGTTGTCTACCTTGTCCGTGGTTCGTGCTTTTGCCATTCAGCCATTCTGACGTATCGCGACAAAACATTGAAAAAAAGAACATCCGAAACGGATACATTACCGGTAATTTTTAGCCCCAGTCCTTACGATGTTTGTGACATAACTGACTAGCATGTACAAAACTTTACCTGTTCAATGTAGGACTGACGGTGAATGTAGGCGTAAATGTTCCAATGGCCCTTAACGGGCCATAGGAATATTAGCCTTACCCAGTACGCAGGATTTCTCCCGCTCCCCATCGCATTAGAAAATTTTGGCCTTTTCAAGGAGCCTAGATGAAAAATGGTGCAAGATTTTCAGCTTTGACATGAACGGTGTTAAATGTTAAAATGTGTGGCTCATGAGTTAAAAACTTCAAATTTGGGTTTTTACATGGAATCTAATGCCGTTTCTAAGTAAAATTTGTTTTTAAATTTGCATACTTTTAGGAGCCAAATAAAAGAACATCGATCGGCATAGGCGAACGTTAGCATTGATGTTCGCGATTTTTTCTTGGCAACCAAACGTCATTTTGCTTTAAAAACTATCTGCACGCTCCGCGTCACAATCTGTTGGCCCGGAGCGTGTAGAAAATTTCGAAAAATTAGACCCCTCAGATACCCGGAAATTGCATTTTCCAGACTTATATAGCCTATATGAAGAACCTAACGAGTCGCTATCTTTGTTTGTCGTTTGCAATAGAATGCTCACTTCAAAATAAGTTTCGGAAACTGCAAAGTGATCAGAGAGTTAAGTAATACTTTGAACCGAAAAATGTAATTTCGCCCGAAAGACCATCTAAGCGGAGCGTCACCATTGGTTGGCGCGGAGCGTATAGAAAATTTTGAAAAATCAAACCTCTCAGATGGCCGGAAATAGCATTTTCAGAAAGTATAAGAAGAATCTAACGAGCCGCTATCTTCGTTTGTCGTTTCCAATAGAATGTTCACTTCAAAGTAAGTTTCGAAAACTGCAAAGAGATGAGAAACTTGTTAAAAATAATTTGACCCGAAAAATGTAATTTTGCCAGAAAGGCTATCTAAGCTCAGATGGTCGAAAATTGCGTTTTCATGCTTGGAAAAAGAACCTAAACGACCTTAATGTATAGCTTTTGCTTGCAATAACAAAGAAAAAACATGCCAAATGATCAGAATATTACTACATAAAACGCTCTACCACTATCATATAACTGTATAAATGGTGTTGACTCTTTCTGGGGAAACTATACAACAAAAATATGCTAATGCCTCTCTATTGTGACTCATGGCTAAATTCAAGATCAGCTGACTCGAAATTGATAGAAATGTCTGTGACTGCTCAAACTCCCGATTTTCCCCTAACATATCCTTCATAGGCGTTCGGGAGCATTTCAGTTTGGGGGCAGAGGATTCTCTGCCCGAAAAATGTAATTCTGCCCGAAAGACTATCTAAGCGGAGCGCCACCATCAGTTGGCGCGGAGCGCACAGAAAATTTTGAAAAGTCGCAACCCCTTAGACAGCCGGAAATGGCCTTTTCCAGGCTTATAAGCAGAATCAAAGCCGTCGACATTTTTAACTTTCGTTTGCAATAAAATTTTCACCAAAAATGAGCAAATCTACAAAAAGGTCAGAAAACTCCCAGATGAAATGTACAACTACCATTGGATCAGGGGCGTAGCCAGGATTTTCTTGTGGGGGGCAAAGCCGACTCATCGTCCCCAATCATGACCGACAGGACTATCTAAGCGGAGCGCCACCATCAGTTGGCACGGAGCGTACAAGAAAATTTTTGGTTTTAGAAACCCCTCAGATGGCAGGAAACGGCACTTGCCGAGTGTTTTATGCTGCATGTTCCCAGCCTGGAAATATGGATCTCATTTCTGAAATTTCTCAATTAATGCAAAAAAAAAAAAAAATATCAATATATGAAAAATGTTAATACATGTTTCTAGGCGGAGCTCTACCATCGATTGGCACGGAGCGTACCAGGAAATTTTTTGCTCTACAAACCCCTCAGGTGGCCGGAAACGGCACTTCCCGAGTGTTCTTAGAAAGAATATGTTCAGCCCGACTTCGAAATTCTCCCCGCTTCTTAATTGGAGCACTTGGCAAATATTAAGGGGCTGAACATACCTTTAGCCCCCACTTTTCATTTTTCATCGCCGCCACTGGGGTGCGGCATTTTCTTGAGGGAGCGAAGCGCTCAAGTGAGGAGCCGAGCGACCGAACGGGGAGAGGGCGTGGTTCTCCCCCTCCTAATCCAAGGAGATTTTGCAATTTTACATCAAAATTGAGCGATCTGGTGAACACCTAAGCTGGAATTTTGTGACATTTTCAATCTTGTATCAATGTTTTCCTTATTCCCTCGAGAGTTAGTGAGTGGCTGTAAAAGGGTTACTGTACGAGTCAATGGGGCCCTAGGGAATTGTGTTGCACTGAAATAAAACAACTACTCATAAGGCTTACATTGGCTAAACCAGCGGAATGGACATTTGCCCTGAAAAACGCCAAAACTCCATTTAAATAAAAAAAATCAGGTCTGGGCGTGAATAAGTGCGAACCCCCTGGCTACGAGCCTGTCTCCCTGGGTGTTCCCCTCCCCTTTTGGAATTTTTTGCTGTCTCGAAGAGCTTACCTGGTGCTATATTTTGTTCTTTTTATACTAGATTCCAGTGTTCTCCACAGGGGATTCAGAGGGGCGACACACCCTCCTAGTGAAATTGGACGCTCTCCAAAAAATGCAGCTTCCATTTTTAGTTCATTGCTTCGTTACACATATACAAGTCATAACTAGAAAAATGTGTCTTCCCTACAGGCTTTGTGCCAGGATTTGCCCGAAGAAGGGCCACTCTCCGAACGGGGGAGGGGTAGGGTGGGTAGCGACCCCAATCCCCGACAGCCAGGATGCCGTCGATGTGTTGATGAGGGAGATTTGAAGAAACCCTATGCATTATACCTGCCATTGCGAGTCATATACGATATAAAATTTGTATATACCAGAGGAAGATATTTCCGCACTGATTTAACAGTCGAAAAGGGGGCGAAAATTTTGGGGGTTAGCCTACACTAAAAAGAATTTGTACTTATTTAAAGCTTATATAGGTCAATTGTTCTGGCATTTGGGCCCTATCGGGCACAACTTATGTTGTACTTCCTTCTTCGAGTCGGTACCGCACGACTGACACAAGAGATTATCAACTCAGTTTAGCGAAATGAGATGAAATTCCCGACATGTACATTAATCCATTTATTCTACTTATTAATTTACTTGAAAAGATGGGAAGGGTTTGTACTTTATTAGTTCTAGGTAACGGAACTGAGGAAGAGTCTGCAAAGCGTACCGAACATTTTGGGTTCTATCGCAGAAATAACTCTTTTGAAAACCAAAATAACTAAACCGACTATGGGAAGGCGACAGATTATTCCCGACAGGGGGCGGGCCATGCCAGCGACCACAACGGCCGATAGTGTTCTTTCGGGTCTGAATCGTGAAATTGCAAAGCGCGCGAAGTGCGAGAAAATTTTTGGTAGGCTTACAAAAATTTCATTGCCTATGTTATCATTAAGGACAAAAAAAGAAAAAAAAGTAGAAACTATAGGGGTTGTAGACCGTACCGGGGATAACATACAATGTGTCGAAACCACCTGGAATACCCGATAAAATAGCCAAACTATGCTCCGTGAGTCGCTCACCAACTGACCTATCGCAGACACACACAAGAGAAGAGGCACTAGACTTTGTGATATGGGATGAAATTTACGACCTCTACAAAACATGTGTATACTCTGCCTACCCGTTATATACTTGGTAAATTGGCAGGACTTACACTCCCAAGATATGTGGAATGGAAGTATTGAAAAACTGGAGTGAATCTACAGAGCGCGTAGCGCGCCGAAAAAAAAAACTGCCCCCGATTCCCTCAGTCCTCTTGCCGTTTTTTTTTTTGGGGGGGGGGGGGATATCCTTCATTTTTTCAACATTTCCCATTGCGTCCCCAAAATTTCTGTGGGGGGGGGGGCACTCTTCCCCCTTGCCCCCGCTAGTGCATTGCATGACTACATTTTGCGCGTTCTACAAACTATTTTACGTCATGCAGCATTATTTTACGTCATGCAGCATGAGATTATCATCAATATAATTTTGAAAATTAAAAAACTTCAGAAACCCTCGAAAATCCCAAGGCTTCTCAACTTCGAGGGAGGATTGCATTGCATCGCATTCCGGTTGCCTATTCGATATAAGTTTCGTCGAACTTTACAAGGATCCCGTGTGTTTTAGCAGCCTGTTTAGCTCAGATTCAGAGGCCCGAATTACCTGAGTGGGGATGCCATGCAACGAATTGGCCCTTAAAAACCGATTAACTCAATTTTCGCGCGATTCCCAAGCAAGGTAGCAGCCTGTTTATATCCATTTAAACAAACAAGGGCTCAAATTATTTCGTAGTAAGCAAACGACCTAAGTCCATATCAACGGTTTTGGCACACTTGATCCCCACAAACCGTACCCATTAAATAAAAACAAACGTGGCCAAATCATCGGCATAGTCGTATCTTTTAGAGTTTTCATGAAAATTGTACCATGACTATGATGCTTTTTTATTATTTTTTCGGCCAAGTGTTTGAAGGAATTCGGGCGCGCCTAGGCGTTTTCTGTGTACAGGTGTAAGTATAAACAAGCCAGGGTTTAAGACTCAAACGGCTGCCCGAATTTTTCCAGATCCCTGCCCGAATTTTAGGTCTTGAGAAAATTTGGGGGGGGGGGCAGTCTGCCCCCTGGCCCCGCCTCGTACGCCTATGATATAAATGGCAAAATATTGCCCCTCTCTTCTGAATCCTTCCCTTCCATGCCCCCGTCACTTACGTCTATGCCGGCTGGGGAAGGAGTCTAAAGGATGGGCCCCTCCCTTTTGGTAATAAACGTTTTACGAATAGTTTTTTATCCTGAGGCTGTTAAATTGTATAATCTTAGTTGAGTGTTTTTTCTCTCTCGGTTGTTTTGTACCCGGAGCTTGAGGAACTTTCTGATTTTCGATGTCTTTTTATGGCATTGACTGATTAATAAATTGAATTGAGTTGAATTGAGAATTCTTATAAAGGTACGGGTGCCCGGCAATCAAACCCCCTGTACCAAGTCTGCATTAGTGATCTCTAGATTTTCTTCTTTTTCTTCTTTCAAAGGCAGCACAAACGCCAGACCAGGCTATCCCGTTCTGTTGAACTAGGGCTAATTGGGAGTCGGATGAATAAACTAGCAACAACGCTTTTGGTTAAGGGCTAAGAGCTGGCTTTTAAAGCTGTCCACTGAAGGGGCACATCGAACCTGTTCCGGTAAAAGGTTCCAGCTAGGCATAGTTCTTGGATAGAGAGATTTCTGATAGCAAAGCTTGTTTGTGGAGGAATGATGATATAGATACCTACCACTAGTACGACGGGTAGTCCGTCGATTAAGATTCGAAGGGTCAATAAGATGATTCCTAATTACATTACTTGGAAGTAAACCATGCGTTTCTTTATACATAACAACAAGACGATCCCGAAATTGTCGAGTTTCAAGGCTGTCCCATATAAGATATCTAATCATCTCAGAAACACGTAGGCCTACTTGATTGGCGACTGAAGTTGTTGAATCTGGCAGCACGCCTCTGGACATTTTCTAAAGAATTATTTTCAGATTGGGTATAGGGGCCCCATACCGTGCTGCATTAATAGAGAATGGGACGAACAAGAGCAGTGTGCGCTGCATTCTTAGTATCTTTATCACAGTTCGAGAGGTTTCGCCTCAATAGGCCCAAGCATGGGCGTCCGCAGAAAAAAGTCAGGGGGGGGGGGGCAAAATTTCCAGGGAGGGGCAAAACCTCCAAGTCACCATGAACTGACACAAAGCATGCGAAAATTTCAGCCCCAAATGCCTCCCAGATTGCCGGAAATGGCATTTCTAAAGCCTATTTTTCGCATAAAAACTTGGAAAACACGTTTTGTTCGGGTTTTTGTTTTGATTCATATAAGTTTTTTCAAAATTTTGATTTTCCGGGGGGAGGGGGGCAAGTGCCCCCTTGCCCATACCTACGGACGCCCATGGGCCCAAGGTCCGGTTTCCTTTGGATGTGTAATTTGATTAATATGTCTTTTCCATTTCATACTTGAAGAGAGTTCAACTCCTTGGTAAAGGTGGTGGTGGTGGTGGGGGGGGGGGGGGCTTTTTAGTGCTTGGAGACGGACACGAGAGGGTAGAGTTCCAAAGAAAGACCGAAATGAAGGCGGTCGTAAAGGGACTGCAAGAGCTCGCAAGCGCTGATCACTCAGTGAGTGGCGGCGGGGGCAACCGACTGGCAGTAATACCGGAAGTTTTTTCTTTTCTATTCAGAACCAAAGCAAACCTCGTTCTCGTCCGAGTAGCTGTACTTCATTGGCCTCATTTGTATCTATCACGTGTAAATCAATTGTTTCCTCTCAGAAATGCAAGGCAACGTTTTCGATTTTGTCATGTGCAGGTCCGAGCCTCCTATCCGAGGTGCAGAAACTTTTTTATCATTGAAGTGACTTTCATTTTAAACTCCGCCTTAAAAGTGGCGTGATGATATGAATAGCAATTACTTAAGCCCCTCCTCTTTTCGACGACGACTAATTTTCTCTACATGTTCATCAAAAGCTTAGGTTTTGTTTCTTTTTTTAATTGCTTAAAGTTAGGATTGGATTAAAAAGCGCGAAAGAAGCAACAAAAATGTAGTTTTGAAGCTTTGAAGTTTGTAATATTCGGATTTTGGTCAATGTTATTAACCTTGAAGAATATGACTATTCAGTGCAAAATGGGCGCTGCCTAAGCGATATTTGTGTCAACAACGCTGAACGAAAACCATGTGGTTCCATCGGCCGGCTAGCTTTCTGTTCATCCTTTTTAGGTAGGTACTTATGACGTAACTACTAAAAATGTACAGCAGAAAAAGCTGTATAGCCTGCGCTATTACTGACTAGGGAAAATGCACATACGCTTCAGACCAATGATTCAATGAGATCGTTCACGGCAGCAGCGCTGACTATATCGATACAGTTAGGCAACAATGAACAGTATGACGTCACATTTAAGCAGCCTAATACCGCTAACAACACATGATACATAAGATTAATCGACCCTGTAGAACGTATATACCGTATCAGTACAGTGTACTTTGTGATCTGCAATCGGCACGATAAGGTGAACTTGCTCATATCCCGTGTTGACTTGACTAGATTTGTACATTCAACCTTGGTAGTCACACTATGTAATTTTCCTAAGTGCCGTACTTTAGACCCGAGATTAGCTCTTTACACTGAAGATAATCAACGCGAAAACTGTGGACGTTTGAGGGTGGTGGAAACGTTCGCTCTAACATTACGGTTAGTCAGTTACGGAATAGGTACACATACTGACAGGCCTGTGATAGACAATTACTAAATTAGGCCAAGGCCTATCTATGTTATGGGCCTAGGCCTACTAATAATAAACATTAATTACAACAAGGCCTAACGTCAATGATACCAATTCCTTATGGACCACAGACGTTGTAATGTAACGCCGAGTTCAAACTGAGAAGCAATGTAGCATTGGCTGGCAAGCTGCAACTAAACTATTGTAGACCATCACTTAATTGAATCGCATGCGCTAGGGGGCTCTAATTTAGAATAAGGGTCCGGAACTTACGTCATATGTGGATGCGTAGGCATAACGTTAGTAATAGGGTTAAGGTAAGGGTTAGGGTTAGGGATATAATACACATAGGGCCTACCAATATATGTGTAAGTAGTTGCACACGTATATGCATACGTAGGCCTATGCATAGGTAGAGGGTTAGGGTGGGCTATGTAGTGTATGCACACGTGGGAATATACATCATTGTACGTTTAAATATATGCACTTACGTATATGTATGCTTAATTACTTGGCTCAAGGGATACGTATGTATATGTATACGTATACATATGTATATGTCTTTATATAGTATGTGGTACTGTTAGTACTTATCTTATTTGAAGACCCAACACTGGCAACAGTGCTCGTAACCCAGTTGGCAAGTGCACTGGTCTATATGCTATACTGCGTATACTGATATGTCAGAGGTTCGAATCCATGTTTAACCATTGCTTTTCTTTCTTCCACAGCATTAACCATTCACTTCTTTCCACAGCAAATTCATTATACTGCCTTTCTGGAGAGGAGAAAAAAAAAAGAAACGCATTTTACTGGAAAAAAAAAATAAAAAAAAAAACTTTGCCCACTTCTAAGGTAGGAGGTGTTTAAAATGATGTCATTTCCAAGCACTGATTCTAAATAACTACTGAATAGGTCAAGGCCTAGGCTGAAGGTTGGTATTAATCAGGCCTTACATTTTAAGCCTCTGATTTCTACTCGCACTGCATCATTGTAGCCATAGTCTAGCCCTCGAACAGACTGTGTGTTCATTACATGGTCTGGGCTCATTCCTCTCACAACACAGCCCTTGCGCAGATAACGTACACAAATGTACCCACTAGCTGCAGAATGCACAAAATATGGAATAACTGACCTAGGCCTACACCTAGGGCGTGTGAGGAAGTTGCACTGCTTATTTCCCATATATATGTTTTAAATTGTTGATGTAACAAAAATGGGTGGGTTGAGGTACGTTTAAGCGCATTGCCTTGCATGCTGAAGGTCCCCGGACCAAATCCCGGTGGAACCACTTGGAAATTTTCCGGGTTCTAAAAATTAGCTTGTACAGAATAGCTGTTTACAGTGATGCTGAGGGGGTTTAAAAATTGGTGAATTACAAAATTGGGTGTTTGGTTGTCCATTTCAGGAAGTTGTCTGACTCAGGAAGTTGTCTGTTTGCTCAGTTCAGCTGTTGAGCAGTGGTGCAGAGCAATTAATCTCCACCCCCACCCAGCCTTTGGGAAAGTGGCTAAAGACTGGGGATATGCTCACGTCCATCAGATGGGGACGTTAAATGGTGGTCCTGGGAGCAGGACTGGGAGGATTAGTACACGCCTGCCTTGTTATGTCTGAGCACTAGTTGAAAAGAGAAGGCGAAGTTCACCGGTGTTCATCCACGCTCACTCTGGCATAGGGTCCTCGATGAGCCAAATGGCTTCCTGACCCTCAAAACATTAAATTAAATTAAATCAAATAAATTAAAATTTTAGTAAACTGTTTAAACATTCATCACATTTGTGTTCCATATGGAAATTCGGGCAAAACTGTGCAACTGTTCCAATAATCAGCTGCCTAAGGCAAAAACTAGGCTCACAGATTCTATTTCTAATGCAAATTATGAACTTGTGTAGTTAGTTAGGCCTAGATGAAGTTTTAGGGCCCAGTTTCCAACCTATTTAGAACATATAAAAATTCATTAAAGGCTACATTGTCGTAGTTTGGATCAATCTTGTTATGAAACTTTTGTTTAGAATAATCGAAATATCAAATAAGTAGCAATACAACCAAATGTAGTACTTAAATAAGTTAGAGCTTGGGCTGATCTAGCTCCTTCACCATGCACTGCATAAATGTAAGGGTACACAAACTGTAACATAGTAAGTTTTTGTCTACCTGTTAATTTCAACAATTGTCTACCTAGCCTAACCTAACTCCCACTACCAAGCCCAGGGCACTGGCTTCTTAAAGTTGAAAAAGTATCAGACTAGCGGGCCCTTGTTTTCTCTCAGGTCTAGCCCCCCCCCACCCATTTTGGAATGTCTGGATCTGCGTCTGCCCTTGCAAACCAACTTATGGGTTTTGTAAAAATCCCTGAGTGATAACTGATGAATTGGTAGGAGCCGAATTGGGGGGACCACCAGATGATGAAGAACAATCACTTCTGTGAAATCCAATGGCCTGATGTTCTATTCACTATTAAATGGAGGTATCAAAGTTAGGTTACAATATTTTTCCCTATATAGACAGATATGAGCATCTGATTAAGGCAGCCATTTGTGGGCTGCATCAGCCTTAAATCATCTTAGTTTTGTGGTTCATGCAACTTCTAAACCCACATATTTAGTTACATTGAGGGAATCTTGAGGTACTGTTCTATTCATCCCATCCGAAAGCAGGTAATGAATATATTCGATGGTGATGTCGTTTTTATGTGTGTGTGTCTGTGAATGTGAGGCTTTTGCTTGTAAACATGATATCCAAGAAAAGGTAAGCATGACTAATCTCATATTTGGGTGTGTGGGTTGGCCAGATTGATTAGTTGATCTCTATTGTTTGTGGTGGAGGTCAATGGTCATTTGGGATCATGAGAGGGCAAAAGGTCAAAACCTTGTAAACATCATATCTCAAGAAAGGTACATGCAACTATGCTCATATTTGTTGTGTGGGTTGTTCTACTGAATTGATGATCTCTATTGGTTTTTGTGGAGGTCAAAGGTCATTTGGGGTCACAAGAGGTCAAATGCTAAATTTTTCAGAAATTGCTTGTAAACAAGATATCTCAAGAAGGGTAGGTGTGACAAATATCATGTTTGATGTATGGGTTGGCTATTTTTAGGAGATGACCTCTCTTATTTTTGGTGGTGATCAAAGGACATTCAAGGTCATGAGGGGTCAAAACCTTTTAAACCCCATATCTCAAGAAAGGTACATGTGACTATGCTCATAATTGGTGTGTAAGTTGGTTGTATTGAGTAGATAACCCCTATTGATTTTTGTTGATGTCAAAGGCCATTTAGGGTCAGCAGAGGTCAAAGTCTGACAAACTTGTTGACCCAGTTTTACAAGAAAGGCAACTTTTAGGGTCCTCATTCTTTGCGTGTGGATGGTGCATAGTCAATTAATGACCCCTATTGTTATTGGTGGAGGTTAAAGCTCATGTGGGATCACCGGTCATTAAATTCTGAAAACCTTGTTTACAAGATATCTGAAGGTACAAAGCTTGAACAGATTTCATACTTGGTACGTGGACATGTTATATACTAAGGGAGTGGAGCCTGTTGTTTTGGTGGAGGGTAAAGATCATTTGGGGTCACAAGTGGACAAAGTCTAAAATTTGTTTTCAGGATATGGTGGAAAGCTTGGACAGATTTCTTGTTATGTTGATGATATGGTGAGGAGCAGAATTCTCTTCTTTTTGGTGGAGGTCAAAAGTCATTTGGTCCCACAAGGGGTCAAAGCCTCAATACCATGCTTACACAATTTCCCATGGGTGGAGTCTTGGATACTGCAAAAATCCCAGTAGAGTATGTGGATGCGATATAGTGAGTAGAACTGTAGTTTTAGGTGGTCAAAGGTCATCTGGGATCTCAATGTAGAAGCGCGAGTGCCTTTCATACATACTTTGTGGGTATATTACAGAGCACTGTCAATTTGAAAAAGATTATGGAGCACTGTCAATTTGGAAAAAGAAATAAAATGAAAACAAACTTAAATTTTGGTGGCAAGAAATCACTAAGCCATTTGGCTCACTGGTTCAACTTCAAATATTAGTTCCCATTCTTCATCTGTTTGTGCAAATACTACATGTAGCATTCCTTACATTGATTTCAGGCAGAGTGGTGGTATGTGATCACACTTGCTTGCCTCAGATTATTGTCATTTGATAAACAGTCCAGATTTACATTCCAGCAATCAGAAAATTATATATATGTGAAACACATTTTAATTGTATACACTTTTGCATGCTGTAGCACCAAATAAAATATAAAAAAAAACAAATTCCCCAAAAACAAAAGCCAAAAAAAAAAATAAAAAAATAAAAAAATAAATAAAGAAACATTGAATAATTTGGGCCCCATGAAAAAAAAAATCTGTAATGTGCTCAGCTGTATCCCTTGATGAAAATTTTGTGATCACTATTGCCAAGAGTCTTATAGTTCAAAAAATTAGGGCTACTTTTTATTACAATGGATCTAACTAAGTGTCTTAAAGGAGTGAGAAAGCAGTTCAATTAAAAGATAACAGGTGAGTGATATGGTAAGTCTCAAGTCCAATCTCTAAGTATCTACAGGTACCATACTATCCTTGGAAGCCTTCTGTGAACTTTAGCCGTAAATATCCGTAGCTATCAGATAATCTGTTTTTCTTTTCCTCTTGCAAACCAGAAATAATCATAAAGAGGTGGTCGATAAAACAGCTTCACATGCCATCAGTTGATAGAACACTATTCTATGCTGCCAGGGTGTTGAACAGTTTTGTGAGCAGTTTGACAAGAAAGAAATTTAAGATGGTGTTAAAGTGGGCTGCATTTGCCGGTTTAGCAGCAGTTTTGCGAGGTTACTTCGGCCTTCCGTATTGGCAGACTGCTGCTGGAGTACTTGCTGCTTACCTAGCGACAGGAGGCTGGCGATTTGCTTTGGTTGTGGCAAAGACTTTTCCAAGAGATGCAGGGTAAGCAAGAAGCCATACACAGACCCTTTCTCAAGTTGTGATTACAAAAGATTATGAGGTTTTGGTGCATGTGGTTTTGTCGCTTGCATTTTACTGAGGCCAAAACTTAACTGCATCAAAAATTTATCACATACAGTAATTCTTTGTGGTTGCTTTTTGGGAAAGGGTCTTGTCATATATGTAACTGTAACAGAGTGCACATTTTACCACAGTGGGTTAACTGTGCATTAGAAGAGACAGAAAGTAGCACGCAGAACACAAGGGGGATTGACAGTTGCAACTATCCTTAACTTAAAGTCCAAGAGCATTCATCCCAAATTGAAGTAGTGTAGTAGACTGTCCAGTTTCATGATTGGCTGTTGGGAGTCATGTGACAACGTTTTTTCTCCTCAAGTGTGAAATTTACTAGAAATAACTGTTTGGTTTACCTTGAATATGCAATAGTAAAGTCATAAAATGGAATGAAAGATACTTTGAAGTGAAATAAAGCAAAAATTGTGTTATTTAGCTTTTTCTTCAAAACAAGTTTTGGGGGACTGCTCTTTACCTTTAAACTATTTTGGAAGTCATTCTTGGTATTCTCATATTGTGAAGGGTAATCAATGTTTGCAAAGTTTGAAGTCCTTTCATTGGTAGGTTTTCATTTAAAGAGCATGGGGATGGGTTTAGCAACTTTTGTATGCCGTTCTAAAGTGAAAGACAGATTCGAGATTCCTCTATAAAAACCATCAAACTTTACAGATTAATAGATCTTAACCTGAATGGTGTTTGGATGTAAATGTGTGTTATGCATTGAATGCAGATACAGTACTGTATCTTTGAGAGTTACTAGTTTGAACAACAGACACTGTCAAACAAAGATTAGTTCTGTTCTTCACCAGATTTTGTGTGACACAATAATTGGACATTTAAAGGATTAGATGTCAAGGCCTAACCATATCAATGAAAAAATTGGTACTGAGAAAAAAAAAACCCAAACAATTGTCTTTGCCATACAGAGGCTGTGAGGCTGTGACCTTTGCAGGTCAAAATGATATGGTCAAGTAAAACTGTACTTCCAGTTGTCTACAGCGATGTGAGTTCAAAAGACAAGTAAAAAACATATTTATTTTGCTGCAGTTTTCTGTACAATGAAGAGGTCAGTGTGGCATTTAGGCTGTCATCATTTTGCAAAGTACCGTAATCCCCAGGCTGATATGGGGAAAACTTGGAAAAGGAACTATGTCTGAAAACACAATGTCCTATCCCTAATTCTCATTTACTGTATGAATTTTGTTGTCTTCTCCAATTTTTTTTTTAAAAAAAAAAGTTGAAATAGACCAAGTTTTATGGTATAATCTTGAGTGAATGCAGTAGTGGACAGGTAGAATTTGCACACCTAAGTTGTAAATCTAATTCATTCATATTTGAATTGAGGTGCATGTTGAAGTTTGTTACTGTACGTGTAGCTAAACCTAATCTTTTATTATGCTGTGTGTAGTTTTGCTATTGCCTGCTTAAAAGCTATCATAAAAGGTCGCTAGTAGAATGTGCAGTAAGATGCAGTTAATCACTCCAGTAAAGTTTGTTTGCTTGAAACCTTTAGCCTGCATCCACAGCACTGGATTAACTTGAAACTGATTACTGTGCTTTATATATATGTGCAGTACAGTTGCTTCCATGTAATCTACTGTTCAGTATGTGAGCAGATTGGTTCAGTGTTTAAACTTTTTGCACAGTAGCTATTACAAAGCATCGGGATGGATTTTGGTATGCATTGCTTTTGTCAATGTCATTTTACCATGGCCAAAAATGACACACACATAAAAGCACTATTCTAAACACTAAGTCAAGTTGTGAAATTGTAATTTGGAAAAGGGTTTACGGACAAATTTAAACATTCAGATGATGGTTTGATTTTTTAGTCCATAACTGGGGTGCTTCTGCTTTAACCTTTCAAATCCTTTTCTTACCTGTATCATAGATGGTTCTACTCTAAAGTACCTCTTGGTTCCCTCAATTTCACAAAGTATGTGGGCTAGAAAAGCATGCAGAAAAAAAATTAAGACAATTTAAAGCTGAAGGACCCCTCTAATGGCTGATTTAACCAGCTGTTCTGCTCCATCTATAGAGTCATTCAAGAACTGGGCAGTAGCTACTGTAGCATCCTTGACACTTTAAATTGTAGCCATGCACTAGATTCTTACTGGCTGGTAGGCTCTTGGTTGTGTGTTATTTTTGTATTCATATCAAGATTGAGCTGTGGTGACTAACTTACATTTAATTGTTGTTGGTGTGTTTATGACACGTGTTCAAAATTGAATGAAGTCAATAGTACAGCACTACAGTGTTAAGATTCTCTAATGAGACTCCTATTGGCAATTACTTTAATGAAAGTGTTATACACCAGCCCTATGTATGACTTAGCTATATTTAGCAAAGGTGAAATGCAAAAAAAAAATAATAAATTGAATTGGTTTAGGGAAATGGTCAATATTCTGTGAGAATGGAAATGGTATCAGATATGCTGTGCTCATTAGAAGTACAGTAAGCTGTAGCTGTATATTGATAATATGTATAATTCAACTTTAGCTAAATTATCTATTTTTGAACAATAAACATATATATAGAAAACACTTTATTTTAGAAAATTTTTATATCTACTACAATCTGTGATTTATTGATTCAATTAAAATAATGATAAAATTGAAATTAGTTTCACAAATATTGATATTCTGCAGCAGTGATTCATTACTGGTATAGTGGTGTGCACATTCACTGATACTTGATGCATGGATACTGTCATGTTTCAATGAAGCTTAGGCCCAGCCCAAAATCTTGTGGCAAAAATATGTTTAATATGTTTATTTGTCACAGATATATCAATACTTCGTTTTTGCAATATTGCTACTGCTTAATTAGTAGGTGGGTAGTTTTAAGACCTCCAACGCCTCAGGTTTTCACAGCAAATGCTTCTTACAAATCTATTGTTCATTGTATTTAATATGTGATTTACTGTACAGATGGAAGTAAAATTTCTGAATTTCTATCTCAGTTTGTTAGGAAAGAATGTTATACTGTAGCATGTAATTATTCTTTCATTAAGTGTGTTTTCAGTTTCAGATGTTGTAATATTGTAGACTCACCACCCTGGTCATTGAAATTTTTTGACTTATTCTTCCCTTACTGTAGGTAAATTCAAATTTAATCTGTTGTGTGTATATCTTACAGAGCGTTGCTAGTACTGTTCAAGCTTAAAACACGTCTTAATGGCTACCATAAACAGAAAAAGTTGGTCCATGATGTTTTCAGGGAAAATGTCAAGAAGCATCCAGATAAGGTATGAGAGTAATTTTTTCCCTTAAAACATAAGAGTGTGATTTCCTTTGTTGCAGTTTGTGCTCTAAACTGCAAACTTGAGACATTTTCCACATGTATTTGAACTGTTCTCATCATCCATACACATTCATTTAGTCACTAAGTGAGTTAAAGAATTTTTGGAACAAGTAATTTTTTCAATTCTTGAAAAACATGTTGCCATGACAGGTTGCCATGCTTTAACCAGAATATTTTCTTTTTGGTGAACCTAGTGGTCAGTGTTCCAAAAGTGGAAGAGAGTTATAAAAGTGTGCAGCAATTGGTGCCTGGGAACGAATACTGTATGTTTTAGACTTTAAAGGGAAATATTGCGTTTAAAATGCTCCAACTTAGCATTAAGGGTGAAATAGCTCTTGTCATTTTCAAATCATTTGGTCTCAACAGTAAACCCCAGCAATACTTCATCTCCTCAAAATATTATTCACAGGAAGAGTTACAGAGCTTGCATCTTTTGAAATGTTGAAAGTTTGTTGGGTGAACTAATTATTCTTGAGCAACAAACAACTGAATTTCTATCTGAGGGAAACCTACTTCTCGAAAAGAAGGCTACCATACTGCCTTATTCATAATTGTAGATCCCTCTTTGCTGATAAATATTGGTTTTAAAAGGATGAAATTTCCTGGCAAAATAGAGGCAATGTTTCCCTTTAAAAACCATTGTCACAGTGTTATGCTGAAGGAATACATGTGCACACTTTGTACATTTTCAGTCAGTTGGTAAGTTATAAACTAAAGGGTAATGGGAGAAATAGAAAAGACCTATATCCATAATATCCAGCTTAGAGCGGCATATTAATTTAAAGTGAGAAAATTATCAGTCAGAAGGAAGGTCCCATTGAAAAGTTTGCCCTTTTTCAAGTTGTCTAAATGCAAACTGGTGAGCACTTTTGGGTGGTGCTCTGTATCCTTCCGTGAAAGACCTATTCATTGCAAAATTTTGTTTTGTGGGAAGGGGATGTGCCCCTCACTCCCTCTCCCCCATCCCTGCCAGAAGTGTAGACCACAGAGACTGTGACTGCCAGTTCAAGTTTCAGTGTTATCATTGCAATATATTGTTTTTTTAATTTATCAACAATTTTAACAATGTATACAATCTTTACAAACTTATGTTACACTTAGAGTTGAAATTCTAAGAGTTCCTCCCCCATCACTCCCATAGACCCTTTCCACTCTTGCTCTTTGGTCTGTGATTGATGATATGCACGATCAGTCTCATTGATCTTCCCTCTAGTGTCTATTAGTGCTGATATTCTGACAGACTTTTTTGCAGCCGATATAGTAATTTCAAGTTTGTTTGGGTGCATAGTCTGTTTTTTATCAGATAGGGAAGTTAAGAGCTATGATGAAGTTATTCCCAGGTACTGCTATGTTTGCACAGAGCAATTTTGTGCTAAGCACATCTATAGGTCATATAATTAATAATCTGTAAAGGGCACTCTTGTTTGTGGCCGAATGTGGATCAGACCTAATGTCAGTTGTGTAATTTTTTTTTATTAAATCTTTCTTTCTTACTTTTGTGTAACAAATTTACCAGAATTTTACTCATAATTCGTAGTGCTATCTCAAACATTTTCGTTCTTTTAATTTCATTATTGGTGACCAGTTTAAAAGTGCAATGAACTTGAGATAAGTATTCTTATATCTCAAAACAGTATCAACCAGACAGTTAACGATCGTTAAAAGTTATTTGTGGAATAGGTTCATCAACTGTCACAGCAGCAAGTTTGTCTATCAAAAGTTGCGTGTGCCCTTGGGTATTAGACCATGTTTCCCAATTAGCAATGACAAAGGATTATGGGATTGTCCCACAATAGTTATTTGGAAAAAGGATCTATTCTGTTGGAGATTGAAAAACTTGGTGAGCTTTACAATGGCATAGTTTTTGTTGTTTTTAAGCAGAAGGACAAGGGTATTGCTTTTTTTTTATTCCAGACTTCAGTAAAAAACAATTCTTTTCAACTGGATATCATATATTTCTGAAAGTCACTTTCTCACTGAAACAAAGTGGGGTGACTGTTAGTTTTTTGAATTCAAGAAGATGTCATTCAGGAAAGGAAAAATTCTTTCCCAGGAAGGGAGTAAAATTATTAACAGGAAGGGAACAAAATTTCCCACATTTCTCTCTATATTTTCATGTACAGAAATGAAATTTCCTTCCAAATGCCAGAAATTCCTTCCATATGTCCAAATTTGGGGAAGGAGCTTCCCAGCTTCCTTTTTTCCACCCAGGAATTACCATTTTTATAGTATCAGATGTTTGCCTATAAGTGTCTTTTAAAAATTCTTTCTTTACAAGCTTTCTGAGGTAGTTGATACCATTGTCAGTTTTTTCAGTCACAAGCTGGACCTACAGTGTCACTGCATCTCTTGTTTATCAGTTGTATGCACTTTGAAAGATATTCTATGACCCTAATATAAACATTTGGATCACAAAATTGTTCCAAAATAGGAATGGGAGAAGCAACATTTGTGTGGAGTACAAAATAGAGACATATCAGATAAGCGCTTGTGTTTAGTGAATGAAGGCAGCCGTTTGTGGGGTCCATCAACCTCAAATCTTCTTCATTTATTGTCTACATGAATTTGAAACCCTCATATGCAGCAAGAATGAGGGAATCAAGAGGCATTTTAATGTACAACCATCAATGATACAGTTAAGCAAGGACACTGAAAGATCAAAAGGTGATAGACCCCAGTTATGGCCGACTGATATCAGACCATCACTTGCTGTCTGGAATTTGTCTGAGGTATAGGATGAGGAGAATAGGTATTCATATGTGCTGTAAATTTAAAAAGAGAATCGTAACCTTGACTGTGAAACATTGAGAGGTGTACAAAAACACTAATGTAGTACAGTATTATTTAAAACTTACTGATATGGTTGAAGTTGAACTGTTCCATGTAGGTAAAAAAAATCTGTGTAATGTGCTTAGCTGACAACTTTTGTGCAACTTACAACAGACCTGGATATTCTTTGCATATTCACAGATATACTTCATGTAGGTTTCATTCAAAAAAGGACCTGCAGTCCGTCTGTATTGATTCATTCAGTGTTTACAAACAAATGCCGTCATGGCTGGGAGTTAAAAGAGTTGGTTAGACCCTCCGACATTTGGTCAAAAGTAAAGATAGATCCCAATTTGTGTACTGTACATTCTGCATGCAACTGTGCATGCGTTCTCCTATGCCAGCCAGTGATGTTTGCCTGAACACACTTATAGTATGGATCTGGAATTGGCATACATTCAATTCTGATAAAACTGAGGTAAATTTGTTAGTTAGAGAGTTGAGATTTATTGACACACCAACACTAATGTATTAAACCTGTTTAGTGTCAGTAGGTTTGGTAAAAAGCTCAAAAGTTTTAATTTATTTTCATGTAAGGTTCAAGTGCAAGTTTGGTTTCCCTTTATTTGCCTCTTAAGACAGGTGGGAAATATGGTAGGCATATTCTACAACCACCAGTCCACAGGGGGCAAAATTTAGGTAAAAAACAGGACTTCTCATTTGGGTGATTGTGGGCAGAACTGAAAGACCACTTGTGCAAGCAAAATATTCACACTGTTGGGACTGATGACACTGGAATCACTAATTCAGAAAGGCATAGAGCAGGACAATAGGTTCCTATTCTCATGTTCTGTGTGACAGCATGGCTGAAGGAATCAACAATATAGCTCAGCATATGTGTCTTGTTGGTTTTAGTTTGATCTGTTATGTTCATCTTAGCCAACAACACTGCAAAGTGAGGCAAAGTTCAGGTTCAAAATTGCCAGAGCTACAATTGTGGTGAATAGTATCAACATGAGACTATCTGGCATTGTTGAGATTTGGCATGATCTTTGAGGGTAAAGTCATAGAAGTAGAACATCCCTGCCTTATTTTCTTGTACTGTATCTAATACAAACTTCAAAACAGCACACTTCTGAGGAACTCAAAAATTTTCTGTGATAAAGATATACCTCCGTTGTTTCACAAGCTTTTGGTACAGTAGGTACTGAAACCACTTTCTAATAATTGCCAAAATTCTTGCCAGACATTTTGGTAGTTTGATGCTGCGACTTGAACTTAAATGAGACCTAATGTTAAGAAAAATGTCAAGAGGTCAGACTTTCCACTATATTAACTGTGAATTGAATACTGTACAGTCCATTGACACAGTACATTCTGTTTTGTATTTTTCAACGTATGGTGGTCAAAAGCAATTACCCTGTACAATTTGTTATCAAAGCCGAGAAATTTCTGAAATGATTTAGACTTGAAGTTTATAGAATTTCAATTAATCTTTTCATTTATTTTTTTTTTTTTACATCCCAGATTGCATTTATTTATGAAGAACAAAAGTGGACATTCAGAGATGTGGAGAATATCACCAATAAAATTGGCAATTATTTTTATGAAAAAGGGTATCGATCAGGGGACGCAGTGGCAATCTTTATTGAAAACAGTCCAGAGCTGGTTTTCCTATGGTTGGGACTATCCAAAGTTGGTATAGTATCTGCCTTGATAAATTACAGTCTCAAGAAAGAGGGATTTGCACACTGTGTGACTGTCTCTAAAGCCAGAGGTCTTATATTTTCATCAAAGTTAGCAGAAGGTGAGAAATTTAGTTTTGTACATCAAATGCATTGTAGAATGTGATTCTGTTGTTTGTTTGTTTGCAGTGTGCAGAAGTCTATATCAAGGCCACAGCATTAGTTGAATGCCAGCTAACTTGGAAAACATAACATAAAATTTTCTACACTTTAGAACACCTTCCACCAGTTCATTCTCTATAATATTTTCATCATGTGAAAAGTAACCTCCATCTCCTTTACAAGGTTAAATGTTACCCCCTTCTCGCACCAAATGGGCCGCTGTTATTTAACCTTTTTTTCAAATCAACATTGCTACAGCGGAGTGGACGTGATCGACAGAGTTGATTTTTTCTTTAGCATCTTTTGCAAAACACTGTAGCCGTGTTGTAACTTAAATTGGTGTGTGTTTTCATCAGGGATTGTGAACAAACAGCTTGTACAATTTTGTTACATCAAAACAATGAACTGTTGGAAGTACAATTAGATGGCTTCAATGTGAAAAAAAAAACAAAACTTCACATATTGCTGATGGAATTTTCCATGCAGTTTTGCATGACCATTCTCCAAATAAGAATTACAAAGGATTGTGGGACAGCAATGCATGTTGGTGCATGTTGTTCTAGGTTACAGTGAAATGACCTTGATAAAAATGATTGGTACCAAAAACCAATCCCACAAACCTTTGTAATCGCTATTTGGTAAATGGTCTATAGAGAATTTAATTGAAGGAGTTGTGAACTTGTAGGGCCTGAAATTTCTGACAGTTTATCTTTTCCCCCCCATAGGATTTTAGTAACTTTACTGCACTAGCCCGAGAGACATTTGAACAATCCCAAACTGAGTAATGCACAGGAAAATTGCAAAGCTTCACACTTTTTGAAATGGCCAATTGGACTTTCATAGTGTGCTGATACTTACCCCAAGTTTGGTTTGAACTTGTCCAGGTTAGCCCTGCGAACTTACAATTTATGTAGCGGCTCTGAGAGTTTTGAGTTTTACAATTTTTGTTGCATTATCTAGGCACTTTTTTTGAGGGAAACACAATTTTGCTTGTGAAAAAATGCAACCATATGAGTGTCAGAGTACAATTTTGTGATCTTAGAGGTTGGCAGGTTTGGCCAATTACGCTCATCAGCAAAGTTACCTTTTGGAATAATTTCAGCAAGTATGCACAGCAATATTTCCAAAACTCAAACAAGGGAGCTGAGGATATGCATGTGTGCAAGTGTATGGGAGGGGGTGGGGAGGGGTGAGTGGAGACAGGAGAGTGACCCTTTGGGAACATCATAGCTAGGAAACTGCACAAGTTTTGCCTTGCTCAACTTTTGCAGAGCACTAACTGTGTGACATCCTGCTACCTTGTCATATTAGCAATACATAACTTGCATTATTGAAATAAAGGGGTTCGTGTACACCATAGTGTTTACCTGCTCAAATATTTCAAACCCTTTTTAATGTTGTAATTTTCCTTTTCGTTTTCACTTGCAGTTGTTGAAGAAGCTCATGGCAGACTAAGTCCAAATATGGATTATTTCTGCCTAGGATCTGTTTCAACAAAACCTAATTTTGCCTTTACTGAACTTGAAAGTGTCTTAGCATCTACCTCGTCCCTACCCCCGCCAATCATTGATGGAAGAAAACCAACAGGTAAGGATAAAAATCCTTCAGAAGCATGAAGAAACTATTCAGCATTAAGAAAATATGTCACTTTGATTGAATGACAAAATGCTGTTCAGTTACTTATAATCAAACCTGATCATGGAGTACCAGTACTTGCAGTTTATTTTACGTGCATGTTTGCATATATATATGTCTATTAGGAGTATATTGACTGCATGGTCAAGTGGTTAGAACATCCAACTTGCAGTCAGGAGGACTGGAGTTTGACTTCTGGCTGGGTCATAATGAAGGGTTCAAAAATGAAATCTGCAGTACTGCCATTGCGCTTATTGCTCAGCATAAGCAATAGAGTAGGGAAGGAACAGCCAGTGAGTCACAACTAGAAAAAAGGCTGTGGCCAGCCCAACTTAAACCGATTGGTTAGAAATTGAGCTGAAAACCTTCATCTGACTAGAGAACCTGGAGTAGTATTGTCTGGCCTTCAATACCTTGGTCATTTTCAAAGTTTGAAAGTTTTGAAATTTTTCTACTTTCTTGATAATCCTGGAAAAATTCTATGTATTTAAAGAGTAAATTTTGCATTGGAATTGCAAATACATTTTTGTTATTGTCTAAGTCTTCAAAAGGGGTAGAAAAAGAATAAGAAAGCCAAAAAACAAAAACAGAGCAAAAAAAAAGGGAAAAAGACACACACCCAAAAAAGAAGGCAATGTATGGGCCTAAATATCTCATTGCTATCATGCATGAAATTTTACATGATAAAAGACACATCACCTCACCAAACCAATGAATGTGTGGATTTTTATGTTAGTTGTACGGAGTTTGTGGTGTAGGATAACTGCATTGTTTTAATATTTTTGCTCCGCCATGCTTGCCATGACTGTTCGATTGCTGCATTCTGGATATGAAATGAACATGTAAGGCACACAAGTGTGTATGCTTGACAGCCTGCCTGCTGAAAAGACAGGAAGTTGATAAATAAGGTGGCAATGGTTAGAAACTTTTCCAGCATCAGATTAATTAGGAAATGTCATGGAGTTTAAAACAGGAAAAGATAATTTGTTGTTGTAGAACCTGTTATAGAGTGATTTCATGTGATGTCATGATTGGGTAGCCATGCCTCCTGCTAGGCAAAATATCAATGGTAATCAAGTTGGAAGACAGCTTCTACTCTGCTTGGTGTATATACCACACTCTTTTTTGCTCAGCAAAAGGGGCATTGGAAGAAAGCTACTTCTCTGCTTGGTGTATATACTACACTACTTTTTGCCCAGCAAAGGGGTTGGGCCTGTGAGGCCCGTGAAAGCACCCTATATTGCCACCAACGAATACTGTAATGGAGACTTTGCTTTCACCTGCAACAGTAATCACTGAAAATAATATGTACATAGCTGAAGCAGAAATTGGACAATAAAAAAATCAAATATCCTGTCAGAAGAGTCTCTGACAAAAAATTTTGTGGAGGGGTAAGTTTTGTCCTACGTGACTTTTTATGACAAAATGATATCAGTTAAGCATCCATTTTATTCTTTCTTTTTTGGTCAGATCTGTTGCTTTATATCTATACGTCTGGTACAACTGGTCTGCCTAAAGGCGCAAAGATAACACATTCCAGGTAAGTGTAAAGTACTAATTATGTATAAAGTGTAATGAAAATGTTTGATTGACAGTATGTAAGACTAGGGATATTTTAAAGTGATGCAGTCAAGAATTGCAATTAGTTGCAACATTTTTTGTCCACATGGCCAAAGTTTCCTTCAAAGTATGTATCAAATATGTTTGTTACCTATGATGTATTGTAATCAACTTTTTGTTGATAACGATTGCATGTATTTGTTTTTGTTTGGTCAACAAGCATGGGACTATATCCAGTTTATTGTTTGACCATTGAGTTGAAAAAGAGTTATCGCAACACATGTATATCTCTACCCCTAGGCTGTTTGTGTATCCTTTAGTTGAAAATATAAAGTTGGTTCTTTTTAGTTCCTGGGTTTGGCAATCATCAGGATATTGTAAATGATACTGCTAGATTACATAACATAGCGCAAAATGCTGATCTGCATTACGAATTCTTAGATTTGTAACATTCGCCCACTTCCTCTTTGCCAAACTGATTTTATTACCATATGAATGTGGCACCAAGAATTCATATAATGTGCATTAGTAACATGCAGTCAGAGGGTAGGCTTTGGCCAAGTCTTTCATTACTTGTCCATCCATTTAGCTGTTTTCTACTTGTCTACATGAATATGTACTTGTCTGCAATATACCTATTGTGCAATATTGCATCGTGAGCTTGACCAGCAGGTTACAGTATTGAGGAGTGCTTTTGCCAGAGGAAGTTATTATGTGCCCAGAACTTTAGGTAGCCTGTCAGAGGGCACCTTGTCACATTCTAATAGGCAAACATTCTCTCTGCTTCGTTGATATTGCTCTTTGCCACTTTCATGCAAGCTTCCTAAACAGCAACAACAGCATGTGCAGGATTTCTATTACTCAAGGTAGTAGCCATTGTCCATAATGTTGTCAGTACTAGTATTAATCAAATTTATAAAAAGAACTTTTCAATAAAAATTAACTTCTCGAGCTCTACAAAATAAAAGTGGTAAGTCAGTCATCCTCCCCCTGATGTATTGTAATATATTAATTGAAATGGTAATGTAAAATAAAATTACAAACGTATAGGGTTCTGCAGCCCCTATTTTAATGAGTTACATCAGATTTCAATCTCTAGAACAAGCAGATGTTTCAGTCACTTAATAGAGTTCTGGAAAGTCAGGAAGTAATTCTGTATCTTAGAAATCATGAATGAAGATGCACAATTAATTATTTTTTTTCACACACAGGTATATGTTAATTCTGTATCTTAGTATTCTTAAATGAAGATTCACAATTAATTATTTTTCTCGCACACAGGTATATGTTTATGTCAATGGGTATTTTTTATGCTTATGGTTTACGCCACGATGATGTACTGTACACAACTATACCTCTCTACCATTCTGCTGGTGGAATCGTAGGGGCAGGTCAAGTTTTACTAAATGGCGCCACCATGGCTGTTCGAATCAAATTTTCTGCCAGTAGATTTTGGGATGAAGCTTGTAAATATAATGCAACAGTAAGTTACCCTCTTTTGTAATATAAATGTTACAAAATAGCAACAGTAGAGGTTTTATAAACCATAACAAACTGTCATATCCCCCATTTTGTTTTATGAGAATGGAATAATGAATCTTTTTTCATTTTGTAAAAATATAATCAAGGATGTGAAATGACTTTTTAATTTCTTTACCTATAACTTTCACATCAAAATTCAGAGTAGCTTTTACTGAAACTATTTCCTCTTCCTGGAGAGGCATTTATTGTGCATTATGAACATTACATCTCAGTTTTGTGTCAGGCACCTTATGAAATAAGTTAGCCAATTAATAGGTGGGGTTTTATGAAAAATGAGAAGCTAGAACATTTTTTTGTAAGGTCAGGAACTTCCTGATTTTCTCATTGGAGGTCATGTCTCATGTTCAGTCCAAGGTTCTGTTTTGTAAGGAGTTAGGGTGGATCATAAGTTTGAATGTTTGGTGTGTCATGAAATCTCTCAACTGAAATCAAAACTAGAGATTGATTTCGACCCAACATGAAACAGGACCAGAGTAATGTAAATTAGTCCTCTAGTACAATTGAAATACAATGAACATTTGCCAGTCCAAATTTTCATAACATACAGAAGGTTTGACCCTTTCCATCAGTGACAAAACTCTCCTGTTTTTTGTTAGCTCACACATGTACTGTGTACATGTGTAAGATTATCAAGTGGGGCAGATGGCATCAACTTTTTAGCAAATTCTTCTTCTTCCTCATTTTTGGAGATTTGGGGCTGAAATTTTGGTGTATTATTGCTTTGAAGAAGAGCATTGATACCTACCTACTTGTATTCTAATACAGGAAATTTAAGTTGTTTTAAAGCTGTTTTTGGTTTCGATGATAAGAGAAACCTATGCATTCATGATGGCGTGTGTATGTATGTGTGTATGCGTGTGTGTATGTGTGTGTATGTGTGTATGTGCATGAGTTTGTAAACGATACCTTGCCGGGTACAAGCAGCTCACAAGAGCTGAAGCCTCGCATGTCTTTCCTCGCTCACGCGGAGCTTGTAACTGGCGTAGCTACCCGAAAATTCGGACACTGCAATGAGCTCTATCACATGATATGCAAGAGCCCGCCCTCGCTCGCGGCATTCACGTGCCGTGTGACATAAACGGCTAAAGGGGAATTCCGTCCATTTCCTTACGGGGAACAGTTCTGTGTACCCCGTAAGGCATTGAATACGGGTATGCCCTGTGTGTATGTGTGTGTGTGTGTGTTTGTGACACTTTGCTCGTTAACAGGATATCTCAAGTTAGGAATGTCTGACAGTTTTCAAACTTGGTACATAGAGGGGCCATATTGAGAGGAAGAACCCTATTGTTTTTGGGTGGAGGTCAAAGGTCATCTGGGGTCACCGAGGGTCAAACTGAAAATCTCATTAACACAATATCTCAAGGTAGGAAACTTGTATAGATTTCATATTTGGTATGTGGATGCGTTATAGTCAGAAGATGGTCCCTATTGTTTTTTGTGGAGGTCAAAGGTCATCTAGGGTCACCGAGGATCAAAGTCTGAAAATCTCGTTAACACGATATCTCAAGTTTGGAAGCTTTGAGATTTCATATTTGATATGAGGATGGGTTAAGGTCAGGAGATGGTCCCTATTGTTTTTTGTGGAGGTCAAAGGTCATCTGGGGTCACTGGGGGTCAAAGTCTGAAAATCTCGTTAACACAATATCTCAGGTTGGAAAGTTGTATAGATTTCATTTTTGGGTATGTGGATGCATTGTAGTCAGTAGACGGTCCACATTGTTTTTGGTGGAGGTCAAAGGTCATCTGGGGTCACCGAGGGTCAAACTGAAAATCTCATTAACACAATATCTCAAGGTAGGAAACTTGTATAGATTTCATATTTGGTATGTGGATCCGTTATAGTGAGAAGATGGTCCCTATTGTTTTTTGTGGAGGTCAAAGGTCATCTAGGGTCACCAGGGGTCAAAGTCTGAAAACCTTGTTAACACGATATGTCAAAGTAGGAAACTTGTAGAGATTTCAAGTGTGGTATGTAAATGTGTTATAGTCAGTTGACGGTCCCTATTGTTTTTGGCAGAGGTCTAAGGTCATCTGGGGTCACCGGGGGTCAAAGTCTGAAAATCTAGGTAGAACAATATCTCAAGGTAGGAAGCTTGGATAGATTTCATATGTAGTTTGTGGATGCGTTATCATCAGGAGATGGTCTCTTTTGTTTTTGGTGGAGGTCAAATGTCATCTGGGGTCACAAGGGGTCAAAGTCTGAAAACCTTGTTTACCCAATATCTCAAGGTAGGAAACTTGGATAGATTTCATATGTGGTATGTGGATGCGTTATAGTAAGTAGATGGTCCCTATTGTTTTTGTTGGATGTCAAAGGTCATCTGGGGTCACTGGAAGTCAAAGTCTGAAAACCTCGTTAACAGGATATCTTAAGGAAGGAAGTTTGGACAGATTTCATATTTGGGTATGTGGATGCATTATGGTCAGAGGATGGTCCCCATTTTTTTTTTGGCAGATATGAAAGATCATTTAGGGTCTCCAGTGGTCAAAGCCCGGAAACTTTTTTTAAATATGATCTTTCAAGATAGCTGTTTGTCCATTTGCCTGTGTGTTGTTTGTATGTTTAGCTATGTATGACTTTTATGAAGGTCAAAAGGTCATCTGGAATGACAAAATTATATTTTGAACATGCTAGTATAACATTTGAATGAGAAGATAATGGTGCATGATGGCACTCTTTGAAACAGAACATTTATGTATCATCTGAACCTCAATGCATTTTTGCATTCTGGTTTAGGGCTGAGTTCATTTTGCCTGCTAAGTGGTTAGTTGCTTATTTATTGCTCTAATAGCAGTGTGTTTGGTCATGTGTTCAGTTCTTATCTTGCACATATATGCAGGCTATTTAAACAGGTTCCTAATGATACAGCTGGTTGAACAAAGCATGTACAGTACCTGCACTGTATGCTTGTCTGGATGGTCTCATAATCAGCTGTAGTTAGCTGGTGTGGAGAGAATTAGGGTGTAACCAGGGATCAAGTTTCAACAGACCCTGTTGCAACTTATCTTTTGTGGAGATACCTTTTATTCTGTCCTGTTCAACTTATCATGAATTGGCCAACCCAAGTAATACCAATATAACTGTTCAGCTTCATAACTGTTCATAAATTCAGTTAGCACTGTATAGTAGGAAGCTCATGATTTTCTGTGTTTTATTTTGATCAGTGCAGAGCCATGCAGTGTTTACTTGTGGATTTCTAGGTGTAACTAAATGTACTTTGCAATACGTGAGCAGTTTATAGACCTGTGTACTAGGGCTGTCAGTTTCCGTTTAATTGCCTAAACGTTTAAACGGTCAAAATAAACGTTCGTTTACCGTTTAAACGATGTCCAAATATAACCGCCCTTGATTTCCCTTAGAATCTACCGTAAACACGATGATATGTACTAGTACTGGTGTTAGCTCGAAGAAGTTTGGGAGCAAACTTCGTTCATATCGTTTAAACGTTTGGGCTATGAAAGCGCCGTTTAAACGGCCGATTGTTCGTTTATACGTTTAAACGTTTAAACGTGACAGCCCTACTGTGTACCATACATAAGTTACTAACTTTATCTTACTGCCTAATGCCTAATACAATACACAGACCAGGCTTTCATGATTTTGAGAAAATACACTGTGATATTTAGATCTACAATAAAACTATATTAGATGTAGATTTACATGCAAAATCACAAATGTTTCGCCATCCCTTTTTTTTACTTCCTTGCATTTAATTTTGTAATGAAAGGAGGGTTAGGAAAGAGATAACAGATAAAATTTGGTTGAACTTTGAGTTCCTGTTTTTAACAGATAAAACAAGTTTTGTGAGCTTCACAACAGCATTGCTGTTCAAGTTTTCTTTTTTGCAATTCAAATTCTTGACCTCTTGTTTTGATGAGAGTGATTCCTAACATTTTTCCCGCTGTTTACCCGGGAAGAAAGCAGCTATGTTCATTTTGAACTTGACGCTTGACCCTGGTTATTTCTTACTTCCAATCTGTATTCTTATGTACTATTTTGTGCTGCCCTCTGCACAGGTTATCCAGTATATTGGTGAAATATGTAGATACATGCTGGATCAACCAGAACGCCCATCAGAGAAACAGCATAAAGTCAGGGTAGCTGTCGGCAATGGTCTGCGGCCACAGATCTGGAAGGAATTTCAGTCTAGGTTTGGTATTAAACAGGTAAGAATGTCCTTTCTTTTTTGGTTTCGATGAAAGAGAAACCTATGCATTCATGATGGCGTGTGTGTGTATGTATGTGTGTATGTGCGTGTGTGTGTGTGTATGTGTGTGTGTGTGTATGTGTGTGTGTGTGTATGTGTGGATGTATGTGTGTGTGTGTGTTTGTGACACTTTGCTCGTTAACACGATATCTCAAGATAGGAATGTCCGACAGTTTTCAAACTTGGTACATAGATGCGCCATATTGAGAGGAAGAACCCTATTGTTTTTGGCAGAGGTCAAAGGTCATCTGGGGTCACTGGGGGTCAAAGTCTGAAAATCTTGTTAACACGATATCTCAAGATAGGAAGCTTGGTTGGATTTCATATTTGGTATGTTGATGCGTTATAGTCAGGAGATGGTCCCTATTGTTTTTTGCGGAGGTCAAAGGTCATCTGGGGTCACCGGGGGTCAAAGTCTGAAAATCTCGTTAACACGATATCTCAAGATAGGAAGCTTGGTTGGATTTCATATTTGGTATGTTGATGCATTTCAGTCAGGAGATGGTCCCTATTGTTTTTTGCGGAGGTCAAAGGTCATCTGGGGTCACTGTGGGTCAAAGTCTTAAAATCTCGTTAACACGATATCTCAAGATAGGAAGCTTGGTTGGATTTCATATTTGGTATGTTGATGCGTTATAGTCAGGAGATGGTCCCTATTGTTTTTTGCGGAGGTCAAAGGTCATCTGGGGTCACTGGTGGTCAAAGTCTGAAAATCTCATTAACACGATATCTCAAGATAGGAAGCTTGGTTGGATTTCATATTTGGTATGTTGATGCGTTATAGTCAGGAGATGGTCCCCATTGTTTTTTGCGGAGGTCAAAGGTCATCTGGGGTCACTGTGGATCAAAGTCTTAAAATCTCGTTAACACGATATCTCAAGATAGGAAGCTTGGTTGGATTTCATATTTGGTATGTTGATGCGTTATAGTCAGGAGATGGTCCCTATTGTTTTTTGCGGAGGTCAAAGGTCACCTGGGGTCACTGGGGGTCAAAGTCTGAAAATCTTGTTAACACGATATCTCAAGATAGGAAGCTTGGTTGGATTTCATATTTGGTATGTTGATGCGTTATAGTCAGGAGATGGTCCCTATTGTTTTTGCGGAGGTCAAAGGTCATCTGGGGTCACTGTGGGTCAAAGTCTTAAAATCTCGTAAACATGATATCTCAAGATAGGAAGCTTGGTTGGATTTCATATTTGGTATGTTGATGCGTTTTAGTCAGGAGATGATCCCTATTGTTTTTTGCGGAGGTCAAAGGTCATCTGGGGTCACCGGGAGTCAAAGTCTGAAAATCTCGTTAACACGATATCTCAAGATAGGAAGCTTGGTTGGATTTTATATTTTGTATGTTGATGCATTTCAGTCAGGAGATGGTCCCTATTGTTTTTTGCGGAGGTCAAAGATCATCTGGGGTCACCGGGGGTCAAAGTCTTAAAATCTCGTTAACACGATATCTCAAGATAGGAAGCTTGGTTGGATTTCATATTTGATATGTTGATGCATTTCAGTCAGGAGATGGTCCCTATTGTTTTTTGCGGAGGTCAAAGGTCATCTGGGGTCACTGTGGGTCAAAGTCTTAAAATCTCGTTAACACGATATCTCAAGATAGGAAGCTTGGTTGGATTTCATATTTGGTATGTTGATGCGTTTTAGTCAGGAGATGGTCCCTATTGTTTTTTGCGGAGGTCAAAGGTCATCTGGCGTCACTGGGGGTCAAAGTCTGAAAATCTTGTTAACACGATATCTCAAGATAGGAAGCTTGGTGGATTTCATATTTGGTATGTTGATGCATTATAGTCAGGAGATGGTCCCTATTGTTTTTTGCGGAGGTCAAAGATCATCTGGGGTCACCGGGGGTCAAAGTCTTAAAATCTCGTTAACACGATATCTCAAGATAGGAAGCTTGGTTGGATTTCATATTTGATATGTTGATGCATTTCAGTCAGGAGATGGTCCCTATTGTTTTTTGCGGAGGTCAAAGGTCATCTGGGGTCACTGTGGGTCAAAGTCTTAAAATCTCGTTAACACGATATCTCAAGATAGGAAGCTTGGTTGGATTTCATATTTGGTATGTTGATGCGTTTTAGTCAGGAGATGGTCCCTATTGTTTTTTGCGGAGGTCAAAGGTCATCTGGGGTCACTGGGGGTCAAAGTCTGAAAACCTCGTTAACACGATATCTCAAGATAGGAAGCTTGGTTGGATTTCGTATTTGGTATGTTGATGCGTTTTAGTCAGGAGATAGTCCCTATTATTTTTTGCGGAGGTCAAAGGTCATCTGGGGTCACTGTGGGTCAAAGTCTGAAAATCTTGTTAACACAATATCTCAAGATTGGAAGCTTAGGTAGATTTGATATGTGGTATGTTGATGGGTTTTAGTCAGGAGATGGTCCCTATTGTTTTTTGCAGAGGTCAAAGATCATCTGGGGTCACCGGGGGTCAAAGTCTGAAATTCTTGTTAACACGATATCTCAAGATAGGAAACTTGGATAGATTTCACATTTGGTATGTAGATGCGTTTTAGTCAGGAGATGTGCCCTTTTTCTTTTTTGGCGGAGGTCAAAGGTCATTCCAGGTCACCAGGGGTCAAAGTCTTCAAATCTTGTTAAAGTTATATCTCAAGATGTTGGTTTATCTATCTATGTATGGCTTTTGTGGAGGTCAAAAGGGCATCTGGAATAACAACATTATTTTTTGAACTTGCTAGTATAACATTTGAGTGAGAAGATAGTGGTGCATGATGTCAAATTTGAAAAACAGTACATTTATGTATCATCGAAACCTCAATGCATTTTTGCATTCTGGTTTATTTGACATATTTGTCATTGTAACTGCCTTAAATGGGGGAGGGGCAGGAATGCCCCACCAATGAAAAATATTGGGGGCAAACATATTGTTCTGCCCCCTAATAGTTCAGGCAGATATAAAAAAACAAGCAGAATAAACAAATTTACCATTGTTGTGCACAGATGACTTTAGGGCTTCTAGAAAATATCAATTTGAGCATATTTTAAAGCAATAATAAGTACTGCATTTAATGTGTCATCTATCTATGTTTAGTGCATCTTGTCAATGTGAGTGTATATGGGTATTTACTTGTTTGTGTCAGTCGCCCCACCTATGCAAATATTAAGGAGCAAATATATTGTATTCCCCCCCAATAATTCAAACAGATTTAAGAAAAAAAAAGCAGAATAAACAAAATGGATCACTATGGTGTACAGGTAACTTCAGGGCTTCTAGAAAATGTCAGTTTCAGAATATTTTAAAGCAATAATACTGCATTTAATTTCAGTGCGTCATCTATGTTTAGTGCATATGCCTGTCAATGTGTGTGTGTATGGGTGTGTGTTTGTATGTGTATAGAGGGTGTGCTCACATTTGTGTGGGTGTATTGCTTATAGATGCATCCAGTCACAGACAAGATCTGAGTTTCCAGCTGTTGGAAAATCACCCTCTCCCAGCCCTTATCCACAAACCAGATGTATACCCCTGTTGAATGGTATTGTGAACTTGACATGGTTTTGGCTTTGTTTGTTAGAGTTTTAAATCTCAACTTTAACCTTGTGGTCTAATGTATCAGAGCTGTGGGCCATCTGGTTTGTTTTCCCAACTCAAATGCTGTGGGAGGGGTGCTTCCTTAGTTTGCACAAAGAAACATAGAAACTCCAGCTAAAGATAATGCAGTGTGTGGAACTTTAAGTGAAGGAGTGGTGTAGATGACAGTGTGCTCTTGTAAAAGCATTTAGAATCACGAAGAAGTCATATTCACATTGGTTACGTAGTTAGATGGTTTTACGGCTCAGTTTCTAACCAGTTGGTTAAAGTTGGGGCAGCCATGGCCTTTTGTCCAGTTGCTGTTCACTGGCCACTTGGAAGATTATTGGAAGGTTCATTTTCAAAACAGAAACATTCAATAGTATGGACATGTTTTAAAATTGCAGCCTTATCTACTTGTTCAAAAAGTATATTTTATTTTCATCCCAAACTTTATCGTAAGTCAGAGGGGAACCCTTCATAGCATTGGTTTGCCTTGAAATTCCATACAGATACAGTAATAGAAGATTTCTGACTTAAGTATTCTTCTTAAATTGCAGATTGCGGAATTTTATGGCGCCACAGAGGGTAACAGCAATATTGTCAACATCTACCAGGTACCGGGATCTGTTGGCTTCACGTCACGGATTGCTCCATGGGCTTACCCCATCTCCCTTATAAGGGTTGATGAAGATACCAGAGAGGTCATCAGAGGGCCAGATGGGCTTTGTATTGTTGCCCAGCCAGGTATGTTTTATTTTTTTTCTATCTAGAATGCGGGTGGGGAAGAAGAAAAGTTCCTCATGTACAAAAATTTAATGAGACAGATGTTAAAGTTACTCCGACTGAGTTCATAAATTCAGTAAAATATTTTAGTGCCTGATTAGGTTTATAATATGCCTTTCAGTAGTCAACATCTGTTCTTTAGTAAACTCAGTGTATCAATTCAAGAGTTATCATAGCCAAGTAGATTATGGGAAATTAACAAAATTCAGGCTGACTATCTTTGTGTTTAGTGCAATGTTGGAGGACTGGCTTGCAGTATCTTTATTACTGTTCCACCTTTCCTGTGACTCTTTATGTCGTGTCAGAGACAGATGTCTATTTAATGGCACATGTGTTACTGCAGTGTAAATTGTACTTGTGATACAATAGTTAAAATGATAGAATCATTTTGAGGGGCCATGCGATGGATTTTCATAAATATTTTTGGGTGAGCAAGAGATCCTATGAAGGAATGTAGGCCAGAGGAATTTCACTTGAATGACGGACCAGAGCCAGAATCCTCTGGTCATGTAGCTCTAAGATATCTGTGAATCAACCCCTCCTGTCAGAGTTCTTAATTTTCAGAGCATACATTTTTGTTAAAATTTTTCTTTTGCCTGTCCAGACTGCCATGGGAGCAGCTTAGAAAGCCCAAGTACTTTTCACAGAGGTGCATTAGATGCACCTTCAGTAAGGAAACTTTGAGTATTGCATCTTTTTTTTTTTGCATGTTCAGGACCTCTTGGGCAATTTCATGGTTCTTTGTATTAATGAAGCATTTTGTGTTATCAGTTTTGTGTTGCTAATAATGTGCTTATATTCAACTAGTTTTCTTTGCAGATATCAGCCATTAAACATTGTTCGTTTCTAATATTGCTTCCTCAAACATTGTTCGTTTCTTTAACATTTTCACAGGGGAACCAGGTGAATTAGTCGGTAAGATCAAAGTTGGGGATCCTGTCAGAGATTTCCATGGATATGCTGATGAATCAGCAACTAAAAAGAAGATAGTCAGAGATGTATTCAGGAAGGGAGACTGCGCATTTCTATCAGGTAACTTGAATTCATATTTATTTTCTTGCAGGAGTCAAAGAAATGTAAATTTCCTGCTTTTGTGGTCACTTGGTGTGTCTTTGTGTTGCTGTGTCTTTGTGTGGTGATTCTTATTAAGGAAACATTGTCATCTGTGTGTCAGTAAGAGCAGACTGTCTGCATGGTCCAATTGGTTAGAGTATCTGACTTGCAGGCGGTAGGTCTGGAGTGTGGCTTCTGGCCTGTTCATACCAAATTAAATATGGAACCTACTGCCATTGTGCTTGGTGCTCAGCATAAGCAATGGAGTAGGGTAAACAAGCCAGTGAGCCACAACTGGAAAAAAGTCTTGGCTGGTTCGACTTAAACCAATTGGCTAGAAACGGTGCCATAAAACTTAATCCAACTAACTTGAATAAAGAATGGTGTTATATTGGTGTAGGCTCATCATATTAGATCACCAGAGGTGAATCTCTGAAAAGAGTGCCAAATAGTTGGTAGATTTAGCCATTCTGACTCTATTGATAATGAGATTGACAAGATATTCATACAGGTTTAGCCAAATAGGTGTCAATGTGGGAAGATGGATGGTCTGAAAGATTACTCCAGAAGTTGAATGCTGAAAATTTTATACACATGGTACCTTAATGGATTAATCATTGATGTTTTTGTGCTTTGTTTATGGAAACATCACACTGAATAAAGACTCGGATTATTGTTGAGGACAAATCTTTTGTCAATGAATGTATTTTTAGAGTAGAATGAACTATCTGATGAAAATATAAGTGGGATCTATCATGCAATAAGTTTCATTGAAATCAAATTGAAAGATCGCACATAGCCATTAAAAAACGGCTCATTGGACAAAACTCGTACCTGTGCAAAAAAGTGGTTGAGACTTTGTGCATTTTCTCATGCCGATGTACTAAGTTTGTGCAGCAGGACATGAGTACCATCAAATATGGTACATGTCTAAAGCTACTAAGCTTACTAAACTTGATTGGCACCTGCTATGATTTCCAGATGGATGTCCTAATGCTTAGAAGTCATAGTCTGACAATTCCATGCACAGGTTGGAAAAAAGTTGATTTCCTAGGAAGGGTAAAAAAGTATATCCTAGGAAGGGAGCAAATGTTTTGCCAATTCTCCATATATCTTTATGTACATGAGAACAGTGTCCCTGTCAATTGCCGTAATTTCCCTCCAAATACCCATGTTACCCAGAGAGGAGCATTCCAACTTTTTCCATTCATGTATGTGCATGAAGCTGCTGGGGAGGACATTCTATGAGTATGAATGATCCCCTTCAGTATTCATCCAATCTTTACAGTTTATCATGTAAAATAATAGTTTTTGAGACATTTCAACTCTAACCTTAACCCCATCTCTTGAACCTTAATCTAAACTTGAGACATGATTTCAGGCATGATCTACATGTCTCGAGACATGACTTTGACACCTTACAAACCAAAATGTGAGGATTTAATGCTGCACTAACTTTAAAAACACAGTGTTGACCTGCAGTGGATATCATATATACCTGACACAGATCTCACTTCTCTCTACCCAAGACAGTTTTCAAACTCTGATGCATCCTGGATGTTGGCTTTATTCATGTACAACTTCCTGTCATTGAAATATTTTATTTTCAACTCTTTCTTATGTTGTGGTACTGACCTACATCTATTTATTGCTGTCATAATGAGAAAGGAAATATAACACCTGGTTTTACATCTTTATGCTGAAGTCATTCTTTTGTTTCCTTAGACCTACATCTCAATATGTATAGCTATTCTTGAAATGAGTTCTTTTGTTAGTATCCACCCCCTGGATAGTTTGTCATTGTTTGCCATTGTTTTTGTTATTCATTTTACAGCTGGGATTAGCACCTGTGCTTTTGAATAGAAACATGTGGTGTGTCAGTGGTTTATGAATATTCATTTCATTCCAGGGACAGCAAGTAAAAAAAGGTCAACAAACTTTGAAGAATTGTGCTGATTTACACTTCTCACACCCTGGAGTGAATAGGACAAGAACTTGATTGAATAGTACTGGGCAATCTTTTGAAATAACACTTAATATATAACACTGGGAAGATTTTAAAAATTAGTGTTCAGGATGGGGGTTTTGGGGGATTAAAAAGTTTCATGAAGCAATTTAGTTTTGGTCACACTCTCCTTGAGAAAATGTACAGTTGGTCATTTATTATCTGTTTTTTTTTTTTTCCAGGTGATATTCTGGTAATGGATGACTATGGTAATTTTTACTTCCGTGATCGATCTGGGGACACCTTCAGGTGGAAGGGAGAGAACGTATCTACCACAGAAGTGGAAGCATCAATAAGTAATGTTGTAGACCTTGCTGATGTATGTGTGTATGGAGTAGAGATACCAGGTAAGAAAATAATGTGTTGTCATGCAGAGGATTAAGGTAGCAGCCAACAGTGTGTCAATAAAATTGAATAGAGATGGTAGTGTCATTTCTCTAAATAGACCTTCTGAATAAGGTTTCATGGTATACCGGTATTTCCGTAATTACCGGTACGTACCGGTACCGGTATGGTACGGTACCACCAACCTGAAGGTACCGGAGTATCGTGGAGACTCGGTACTCAACTGTAAGGTGAAAATCTTTTCTCAAAATTATAGCATTTAAATTAGAATGATACTAAAATGTAACAAACGTCCATTCGATAAATGCCCCGTGTCTCTAATCATTATAATATAAACAGGGAATAGTCACTTGATAATCATTTCGCACCATTTCAGTCACAAATCCCCCTAAGAATTTCGGAAAGTGCCGTTTAACGTTACTTTCGCAGAACTAGTACCTTCCACACTAACAGGGCCCTTGCTTTCTTTTGACATTCAGCGCAACCCCCGAACGATCGCTGCTCTTCAGCAAATGCTTTCACATGGTGTATTGCGAATAGCTACCATGGGTTGATTGATAAAATTCACTTTGATTACGATAGCACACAACATTATACAAGTGCGAAATTCGTTGTAAGCAGACAAAGAATCATAGCATTGCAAGCTCTGACATGAACGTTGCATCGACGATTTCTGATTTTAACACAGTGATTCAGTGGGACCGTTCCATAACGTCCACTGTCTACATCTGTGGGAGAAAAACTTTCGTACGAACGCAACGAACGTTCTTCCAGAAATTACTGTAACACGGTGAAGCAATGGGACTGAGCACGCAGTAAATCCCGCTTAAATCATTGGCTCGCGTGTTCAGTTCAACTGATCAACTCACTTGCTTTGTTGTATTGCTCTACGTACTGAAGAACAGTATAGTGTCATTGTACAACGGATTGCTGCGCGATGCATTCGTAAATTCAACCTTGAAGCACTTTGATTTAGTTTTGATAGCGATAACTCGGCGGGAAGAAAGCTTGATGAATCATTCTTTTATGGAAATATTTTTGTAAAGTTCTACTTAATAACTTTTGGGTATACTTTAGGAGGGGGGTTGTTATTATTTGCAGAAATTATTTTTGCAATCTTCATTACAATCCTGAGTGCTCTTGTCATCTTGTGGGGTCTAGCTCCGGTGCGGACGTGCGGCGCTGATTTATTGTGTGTCCCGAAATTATTAGACGCTAAATTTGCAGAGAGGTAATTTCTTTCTTGTTTACGGATTTGTTTAGTGTGGGGTGACTAAATGTTATAAAAAATACTGAAACGGGAGGCAGGGATTATCAGAAGACTTCACTTATGTCAATGCATGGTATTTTTACGGATATTTTGCATGTGATAAAAATCCTACTTTTTTACTCTTCTGGTACCGGTACTACGGTAATACCGGTACCATTTGTGGCGGTACCGACGGTATCAATTATCAGTGGTACTGTGAAACCCTACTTCTGAATTGATGTCATGGGTAAGAATTTTAAGGGGAGGGTCTCATTGTAGATATGGGTAGTTTGGAACCAGGAAAAAGAAAATACTTAACTTCTACAGTTTTGGGCAGGCAGTCAAGAAAAGGCTGGGATGGTGGTGACATTGATGATGAAAAGACTCTACTTGTACTCTAGCAATTGCCTGCTACACAAGTCTGGTGTTTACTCCAATACAATAACACCTAAGCCTATTTGTGATACAATCTGGAAAATATGTCATGAAAAGTCAAATAATTTTGGGCTAACATTTGGATTCTTTTCAATTTTTTCTTATTGCTTCATGTAGAATTTCAAGAAAAACTTCCTGTGCACAATGACATTTGACTGCTTATGTTTAATGAATATTTATGGCATAAATCTATGCATATTTGCATAAATTTGTATGAATATTCATCATATTCAAAGTGTACCTCAAGTCAAAAACTTTTAGTACATGTATTTAAGAGCAAGAAAAATGAATTCTGGCAGTCCAACTCCCATCTTCATAGCACATTCCTGAGCTGAGATCCAAATGTTGAAGTTTATTCCCTTAAAACAAATTGGTCCATTGCGAAATAATTTGTAACTTTCTTGTTGTACAACTCCCATCACCCGCTTTGTTTCCCTTTGAAATAAAAAATGTTGTTATGACCTTGAACACTTCCTGTTTGCTTGCATAACATGTTGTACAGTGAGGGCTTAATTAACTACATCACCTCATAAGAGTAAGAGTGGTATCAAACCTTGGCACAAGGTGTAGTTATATTCAGAAAAACAAAGAAATGCAAAAATTGTAATTTGAGTGGTACAACAATGACATCACAAATTATAGTGCAATATACCATTTTAAGGTGAGTGAATTAACTTCAGCATTTTATATCTCAGCTCTGGAATGTCCTATGAAGATGGGAGTTGGACTGTTAGAATTCATTTTTCATGCTCTTTAATATGTATTTTAAAATGTTTTGATTTTAGGTACACTTTAAGCACTCTATGACTTACTCTAATTTTTTTTAGGTACTGAGGGTAAAGCAGGAATGGCAGCCATTGCTAACCTTTCTGTGGATTTGAAAAAACTGAATTGCAGTCTTCAGGAAACACTGCCACCTTATGCAAGACCTATTTTCATCAAACTGGTTGAAACAGTTGTAGTAACTGGTAGGTTTGATTTAAAAATATGATTTTTCCTGAAAATCCTTTTTATCTACTGTCATGTCTTTTTAAATGGTAAAATTTTTACACTATCGCAAAGCTCACTGAAGGCTTTTCTGTAGGTCTTTGGGGTTGTACATCTTGCCCACTAGCTTTAGTTTTGGCTTTGGGTGGGAAGTGTCCTTTCAGTGTTTTCTTAGAAAGTTTATTTCCCTGATTGGTTGTGCTTCTTTCCCTTTTTATTATCAGTCCACATCCTGTGTTAGTAATTTTTACCTGTAAACTACCCCCCTTCCTCTACCCTTACCACCCACTATCAGAAGAAAAGGATCAGAACAGGATCCCACTGTGTACATTAACTGAAAGGAAATATACACTTATTGATTGACAAGTAATTTATTGATTTGCATATGTTTTTACCCCATGCTGCTATTTTGAATGAGTGAGATGTTAATATTAATAATACAAGAATTTTAACAGAAAAGGTTAAATATTTATTTCTGCAATGTTGAACTTTTTGGAAATGGCAATTATTTGTGCAAATTTTATTTTTTTTTCTCCACTAGGTACTGCTAAATTTCAGAAGACAAATCTGAGGAAAGTTGGATATGATCCAAGTTTGAAGGAAAATTGCAGGGTCTATGTCCTTCATCCTAAATCAAGGGAATATGAGCCTGTGGATGCAGCCACTTATCAAGATATCATTAGTGGAAAACTCAGATTTTGAAGAAGATGGAAACAATGACAAAGCGCATTTTGTTTTGGTGTCAAAGGTCAAGGGCTTGAAAAGCATACTTTACCTGGAGACCCAATGGGTTAGCATAGATGATGAGTGGGAGAGTATGCTGAGTAGTTGGTTACTAGAATCACTTCATGAGTGTGGAGAAGGGGGGGGGGAGGGGCTGGATTCAGGAAAAGTCTATTTATCTGGGAGACATTTTTCCATTAAAAATATTAATGATCAAGCCACGTCTGCTCCCTCCTTCACCTCCCTACCATAAGAAAAATATGTCATGCCGAAACTAAGAAAGTGCACTGGTCATGTTAACCCCCAGCTTATTAGTCACTGTGACTTGATCAGGTGATGTATCACATGATGAACTTGACCTGAAATTTTTTGGAGCTGCTGTATGAGTATGAGATATCAGAATCAAAACATTCTTAAAACTATGTAAATCAGAAACTCCTACATTGATATTCTCCCCCATTCCCTCAAAAATACACCAAGTTTGTGGCTACAGACCTGGTGTAAATTTATCAGCTCAATAGTCAGTTTTAGACCCATAAAGTGGCAAAGTTTCTGCCAAATTAGGGGCGATATATGCAACTTGAGTTTCTTAAAATGTTTCTTGTGCAGTATTATGCATCTGTGCAGCAATCAGTAGAACTGCCTAGAGGCTCATTAAAATTATTGCATGTTTCCTGATTCTTTGGTTATCATGGTGAAGTAATATCATGTGTTTTGGTGTCTGGTTTAATGTTCATTTCATTTCCAAGGTAAACTGAATTCATAGCTTTTTCTTCTGGTCTTTGTGCTTCATTGCTACAACTTAATCAGTCTTTCAGGGAAGTCTTCAAATTTTGAAGAGAAATTACATCATCTTTTTTATCTGTGGATGGATTGGCAACCTCTAAATTTTGTCAATGAAAAGATAATAAATTTTGTTTTCTTTTGCACTCTTTTAGATTACATTAAAAGTGATTAAGAATTAGAAGGTATTAGGACTGGGTATTCAGTTGTAGCTACATCTGGCAATCTACTCATGAAATATCTTACCTTGAATCTTGACCTATTGGACATAACTTCTATAAAATTCAAGCCTAATTTCTCATGTGGCTGAATTCTGTCATGGTTGCTCTAATGCTGCTAGATGTTGAAGGAGTCTATACATCTCAAAAAGTAAGGTGAGTACTATAATCATAGACATGTATCATATCTTAAGAAAATCTGATGAAAGGATGATTTTTATGTGTAAATCTTTAGATGTGTCTCCTTTCACAACTGGGGGACCTTTTTAAAACCTGCCACACAGTGGCCAAGTTGACAGTTAATCATTCATTATCAGGGAGAAGTGTTTGTCCATGAAAGAGACCATGAATGTTTTCATAAGGTTGAAGCTGTTGTGGGTCAGTGTGACCTACTTAAACAGTAAAATTATGGTCTGTGTAGACAAGAAGATTCACTATCCCCGATGTCCCTAGAATGCAAGGTGAAATTGGAGGTTGGTGGGGAGACTTTGGGTAAATGGACAACAGGGTCAGTCCTATACATACTATTTTTTTTTTTTTTATTGTTTAAGAAATGTTGTTTTATATATATCGTTTTTATGCCTTTTAAGGAAACTGGGCTCTCCCAAATGTGTGATTGGCATTCCTACCAGATTTTTTGTTAAGAACTGTGATGCAGCAATCTTTTGTACTATATTTCCTTGATTCAATCAAATTTGTATATAAGATGTGAGGGTGCATTACCCTTTGTACTTACTATATACATATTGTAAACTGTGACAACTGACCAGGATTAGTCAAGCCTGTTTCACTCCCCACTATATAACTAGCTTTCATATATGACTTTATACCAATCATAAGCTTCAAATGGCATTACAAAATAGACACCTTTTTGACAATGGCCTGTCACAGAAACAGTCCCTATAGGCCTATATATTCTTGCAACATTTCCAGAACATTTTCCAAACATTCACTTGCAACAAACCCAAAACAGGTCTAGTTTGATGCCCTGAGCTATTAGTCCAACATGCTCACAGATTGTCAGGTAACATGAAAGCATTGTAAAAACAGGCCTCATGAAGACACTGTTTGGGCATTAAAGTGCAGCATGGTGGACATCTGAGGGAATGAGTAGTCACCCTAGGTCTGTCTTGAAAAAAAAAAATAAATGCTGCAAATATCATCTTATTACTGTTTCATGTTTATATCATGATCTTTAGAAAAGTTGAAAGTATTCTTAGCTTAAATAATGTCAATAGAGGTAACTGCATTTGCATTGAATATGAATGATTTGTGAGGACAATTATTAAAAAGTTTGGTGAGGGGTGAGGGGGAAAAAGGAGGCTTACTAGAATACAGGGTACAAAAGAACAAATTTAGTTTGTACACTTTGTTCAATGTTTCAGTGTATCAGCAAGAGTAGAGAACTCTTTATGGCCAGGGAAACACTGAGCTGAGGATGCTGAACTACATTCTGTCTTGCTGCTTTTATTTTACGTCACTGTGATTTTAGTAACAGATGCTAGTGGTGTAACCATACTGTCTAAAACTTCAACACCTGCTGGTTGAGTGTGTGAGTGGTGCCACATTGCCAGTGTTTTCCTGAAGCAATCAAAAAGAGCAACAGATGAAATGTTTTGAAAAACATGAAGATGAAGCTGGTAGTTTAAGAACTGCTTGTTTTATATTTATTAAGGTTTTCAGAAATGTACTAACCTGGGGGTCTCATAGAGAGAATGTGTGCATGGGGAGACCAGGTACCTCCTCAGCAGCCAGTCTTTCTCACCAATTGTACAAATATAGGTGTCGCTGATGTTAAAGATGTTGCAGGAGGTCATCATCTCTCATCCAGTGTTAGCCCTAGGTGTCACTATTAAAGAGAGAACTTCCCCTCCTTCAAAAATTAGGAGGGGCTTGAAAGACCCATATTGATAGTAATCTTAATGCCTTGGCAAGTAGAAACATTACAAGAATTTCCCTTCTATATGGGGTTTCAAAAGCAGAATTAGGGAATCACACAGTATTGCACCATGGGACAAACAGTGATCCATTTCCCTCTCTCGAGTGTGGTAGTGTACCAATTCCTCTAGTTTTAGGAATTTCTTATACAGCCAGTCCAAGTGTGAAATGTATAAAAATTCCTATTTATTTCACTGTTTTGTTTGCAGAGGTACACTTTTAAATCCCCATCTTTTTTTTCTCTCTTTTATACAAAGCTTGGTGAAGGTTCCAGCTTTTCTTCCTCAATCAGGTGTAAACTTTTTGAAATCTTTTTGTACTATTGCTTCAATTTTGTTTATATAAGTTGATTCATGAATTTTAATAAAAGATTTACCAACAAAATTTCCTTCTGTTACATTAATTTTTGTCTACTTTTTACAAGGAATAATTTGTTCTTGGCTTGTGCACCAACTGTAAAATTTTGAAGTATGCAAATAATTGAATGTACTGCCATTGTGTTTGGTGATTAGCATATAAGCAATAGAGCACAAAGGAAAAGGTGCCAATGAGCCATAACTAGTAAGAAGGCCATGGCTGGCACAAATTAAATTAATTGGTTAGAAACAGAGCTGCAAATCCTCATCTACCTAACTAACTACATGAGTAAATGATGTAAAATTTATCCTTTTACGGCAGAAAGGCTGTGTATGCTGATATGTACATAAGACTGAAAACCAAAAGGTTGAAAGATGAGATGTTTGACTAAACCAACAAGGTCCTCCAGCATAAAGTTTAACATAGAACTAATGCCTTTTCATGAATTTGACACAACTTGCAAGCCTTGTCTACTTGCAAAGTATATACACCAAGTCAATTTGAATACGTGAGAACAAAGTTGTTGTCTGTTGTTGACATTGTATTTTCCATATTTATCACATATCTGAGTGACCCACAAACACCTTAAAACTTAAATATAAACTATAACAATCAGACATAAATATAATAGGTTGTTCATGCCAATGTCCATTCTCATAAAATCTAGAGAAGTATACACAACACAGTTATAACAGGAATCACCAACTTGCTTTAGCCATTAAAGCACCATTCAAGTATTACTGTGACAGACTGTTTCAAGTAGGAGCCTCTTTAAAATATTGGAAGTATAGGTATTACTACTTTTAAAACAAAAAGGAAGTTGGTGTCCCTGCAACATATTAAAATTGTGCTTCATTTTTAACCCAAATCAGGTATTAGTAAATTACAAGTTTAAACTGGTCCATACAATATATATTTCCTTAGGGTATGGAAAGGGGGATGGGGAAAGATTTACTAGTGATATTACCTGCTTCATACTTAAAAAAATTCATGAACTCTTTACATCATCAACCAAGAAAACTGCAAAAGGAAATCAGAAAGTTTAACTGCCAGCTGAAAACTGACAAGCTGTTATTAAACTGAAAGTTTGCCAGCTGAAAATTGACAAGTTGTTATTAAACTGAAAGTTATTATTTTCACAGCTTTAAAACGGAACTAAAGATAACGTTCAAACATAACTGATATAAAAATTCCAGTATGTGAATAAAACATTCTGTTTTTCATGCAACCTGGTCTCCAGAGCAATAGGATACATAAAACATGATCATATAATAGGCTATACCACAAAAGTGTCCGTTCTCATTTTCAAAAGGTGAAGTATGTGACATTGTACATTTGACCAATACTGATATATTTTACAAACACTGACTTTGTTGAGTGAGAGGCATATCAGCCTTAAAAATTCCCTACCCTCAAACCAAGCATGTAGCCAAGTAGGGGAAAATGGGACAACCACCCCTTCTTTGGGCATATTTTTGGTATTTATAAATGTGTTTCAATGATAAAGCTAGCATTCTGTGACATGGCACATGCTGGCTACAGGCCTTTTAAAATCTAATTGGGGAGATGTTCTTGCATTAGCAAGGTCTGCACAGGTCCTACAAATCCTGGGAAGTAGGAAAAACTGAAATTTGAATATACTTTTGTATATTTTAAATACACAACTAGGCAGTGTTGAGCTCAAACAAAAGCTTTATCAGGCTACCCCACTTTGTTACCAGAAAGCCTGACAGCTGGCCTACTTCTTTTAAAAGTATTTTTAAGCACTGAGAGGTAAAAAGCACTATCGTTGTTTCCTTCTCCCAAATAAACATGCAAACTGGTTCACAGAGCACATACATAATGGAACTTCACCATCATGTTTGGAAAGATCTTTCCCTGATACGATTTCTCTGATCTAAATTAGAAATATTCACAACATCAATTTTCACTTCATGTACAGTATATAGGTACCATTTCCTGATATATGAAGGACCATTGTAACAAGAAATACTGTAGTTTAATACATTCTGATTCAAACATACATACTGAGGCTCTGCTTAAACAGTGTCACTAAGTATGTTTCATGATGAAACTTTCCTTCTTACTTTTTTTTACATCCTCCTCTGCCTGATTAAACCTTTCATGGCTTCAGGTAGGAAATGAAGCTCATTACACGCACAATTGATAGTCAGGGTTCAGGTCCAATTGATTGATGGTAACAGATATATTAAAACACACGAAAAGTTATGTAACATTTGAGGTTAGCTAACAGGCCAGTCAAACAGGTGTTTATTGATTTTCATGCAGTGTGTATGAAAGCATAGCTCATTTGAGGGCACAGATCATGTAGCAGACTCCGATACCAGTTTCACTCCACACCACCTTTGATCTACTGGGGTGTCTACATTGCTTTCTTGAGAAGCAAGGTCACATCATGTACTTGTAGTTAGAATGCCTTAAAATTTCTACAAATTATTATAGTCTCAGAATATACAACTATTCACCCTTGTGGATGAATAAAGCATTTTAGTAACTGAATACTACCAACCAACTACCAACCAACAGAGCAGTACCACTGGGGACGAAAGACACTTACATTTTTAGTAGTTCCCAAACCCTCCCGTTAACAAACCACTTGAATACAGAGAAAGCTCAGAACGATGAATTTATCATTCCATTACCAGATTAGAGAATACATTATCACAATACAATTCCACTGAAATTATTAATTATACAATACTTTTGGAAGGAAACATGGGACAGATCATACCAACATACTTACAAATGGTAAAACAAAAGTGAAAAATTATTCAATTCATAAAATCTACAGGCACTGGAGAAAGGTAACAGTCTCAACACACAGTAATTACTCTTTTAGATACCAAGTCTGGTTTGACTTGTGAATACTTTCGTAAGATGGAAATTATTTTACATCTTTAGAGAATTCCAAAAGTTATAAGCATATGCTGCTACTGAACCAACATTCCCAATGACTACAGTATTCTCAACACTTTTCCTGTATGATAGCAAATCATAACTGCCAAGAAACTAAATAATCTTGACTTAAAATTAAAAGCCCCTCACTCACTTGCACTTTTGTTTATTCATTGTTCAACCATTAACAAAATCTTGGGACACATTGTTCCGTTAAACGAATTCATTCTTTCAGATAGAGTAAATGAATATCATAACTTTTATGTTTAAATTTGCATGTCTTGTTGTGCTGAATATCATGCATTTGGCAGGAAAAATTATTGGATTGAAAAGATATTGATGATATGTGCTTCTTGAAAATGAACCCTAGTCAGCTGATTGTGCACTAATTATAAAAAAAGAGCCACAGAAGCAATTCCGAATCTGGAAAATTTTTGGAATACAATTTTTCTAATTTAGAAGAATTTCTCAAATGTAGGGTGCATCCTTTTTATAATAAAGTGCCAATACTGACATTACAATCACAGCACATGATTATGTTTACAAGACTGTCTAGGTATCACATTATCGGAAACCATCAATCTTGTTTTCGGATTATTTATGTAACATATCAAATTTGTAATTTTCCACTAGCTATTTGAGGGAAAGCACTCCAAATATTGAAAGTGGTGATGTTACTTCCACAGGTACATGTTCTTTTCTGCAATCATCATTCTCACAGAAATATCTTGTAACACTGTTTACTCAAAGTTTTCTTATGGAAAATTTGACACATTTTACGGTGAGGTTGTATAGGCAGGTACATTTACTCCTACGGCAACAGGTAAACCCAGGCAATACTCTCCATGACTATCAATGAAAGGAAGCTATGTGGTTGAGTAACCTACTTATTCTTCCTTCACACAGGGCCTGAGTAGATCCACTGGTAAAATTTGCATCTTTCGGCAAGAACTTGGCAATGTTCAAAGTGATCTAGCACTTACTCCCAGCCAATAGCTATTCTCAGGTAATCTGTTCAAGGGGTCTGAGGTGGTGCCATGGTTGGGTGAGGAGGAAGAAAGTTTGACTTAAGTCTAAGGGCCAGCTGGGCAACTTCAGCATCTTGAATTTCATACTGCCGTACTGTCTGGACAAATTTGATTGCATCTGTAATGAAGAGAATAGAAGTTAAGATGCAATGTATAAAAGTGTCATTATAACTGAATACATGCATGCCCTACCAGGTCGAAATTTAAGTAAGGAATAAAATGCAATTGTGGGAGTATTGTTGGTGAATAAATCATAGAGACTCCAAGTTGGGAAGTAATGGCCAAGGTGAAAAAAGTGCACGCCTACAGTAATTAGTGCTTCCTTGCATGTACTAAACCAGCAGGCCAGGGCCTTGGAGGTAGATGAACTAGGTAACGAAAACGAAGTATATCAGCATGAAGCGAGTCACATGGGATGTTCAGATGTGAGTTTGCCGTGCACCAGCCATTGCTAGTAGGTATGGCAGCCATTTTTCCAAACTGACAACCATGTTTTAGTGGGCATCATTATGTTTGATAATAAAACTGATAGAACCTCCTATCAAAACATGTAAGGTGTCATATTAAATACAATTATATTTCCTATCAAATGGTGCCATATAAGATAGGTACTGTATTGTGCTGAATAAAAATTACATTTTGGGGCAAAAAGTGTAATTTTTAGCCAATTTTTCCGAAATTTAAATTTCATTAATTTACATATTTCTTCATATTTTTTAAAAATCTCCAGATAATATATTGAAACTTTCGTAAAAATGTTTCCTATACATAGGCACTGTACTATTGTGTCATAACAACAAGGTTATTGCTTTTTAAAAACGAAAGTTACAGTAGTCTTCCAAAGTTAATAATTTGAAATTTTAGGGAATAGAATTTTGTACCTGCTAAAAATTACACTTTTTGCCCCAAAATATAACTTTTATTCAGCACGGCAGACTCACATATATTGCTGCGGACATTGACGCACATGCATCTTTAAAAGTGCAAAATGTGTGATTAGCACCAATCAATATTGTGTGCCTGTGTCCCATATACAAGACTGGTAAAATGCTCATGCACCTATGAGGTTGCTACCAAATGTCTGAGACCACTTATGATGCCCCCTTCATCTGTCTGTTCCTTGCAACAAAAAAAAAAAACATAATTACCTTCGCATTATCAGAGCCACATTAACATTTCACTTGTGGTTATTGTACAAATAGAAAATTATTCCCACAAAATTCCTGTTGACGTATGTGTGATGCCGTTTTAGTCACAGGCCAGATTTCCTTGGTAGGTAAGTACGTAGTATATCACTAATGTCAGTCAATGTCACAGCAAATGTGCTACGAGAATCCTGACCTGTACTGCATCAGAAATTAAGAGTAACAATAAACAACCAAGTGGTTGCTTTCATTCAGAGAGCTTTGAATGAAAGATACTTTTAGCAGCAACTTAAAGAAATCATGTTTGCTGATTTTCTAAGAAAGTGCCACCATATTTCACCTCTAAAATTGTAAAAGTTTTTCAAAATCTGGAGGGGAATACCCCCACCTCATATCCCAGGCCAGCAATCCACCGTCTGGCAGGTTGGAAGTGGGCCAGTTTCTAGTTTATTGGGATTCGGGGCTACAGTATGGAGTCACTGACTCACCTCAAATCACATTTAAAGTGGCAAATGACTTAATCTAACTGTAAATTAGGCTACTTATTACAACTATGAACAATTAGAAAGTAGGCATATACCTGATGTTGGCAGGGTTGTTGATTTTTTTTATTTTTTTTAAAAAATCATGGTTTTAATTGTGATTTTAATTTTTAATCAGTGTGATTTAAATCAAACAACCCTGAATGTTAGTAAATGATTGTGAATCCTTCAAAACAAACCTTCTCCATCTGGTCCAAAGCCGTACTTCTGGATGACATCTTGTTGTATCTTTGTCACCAGAGGAAATACATGATGCATCATCTTCATCATATCATTACCAGCAACCTTCCTTGCATCATCCAACTTCTCCTTATTGCTTGGAGCCAGGAGGGCATCTAGGATATCTGTTAAGGCAGCTGTGAAGAAGAATATATGCTGATATTATACAGACCATGTTTGAAATGTATACCTGTTGAGTAAAAGGGTGGGATTTTAGTAAAATTTAGATGAATGAGCTAATAAACTAGTACCAGTTTCTTCTACAGTAGGAACAGTATTGCACAATAGGTCAACGTGTAACACTTTTACGTGTGTGAGAAGCTGTGGAGGGTTAGTTAGTTAGATGAGATTTAATGACACACCAACCAAATGTGTTATACAGTGTCAGTCAACTTGGTAAAAATTTAAATTTTAAATGTATCTTCCAGTATGGTTCAAGTTCAAATCTGGTTTCCCTTTAGTCAAAAGTGAAAAACTATTCTACAAGCTGATAGTGAGATGTAAACAAAGGTAAAAAAAAGCGTACTACTGTATGGCGCTCAAATGTTTTGTTACCAGTTGACCCGAACAGAAAGGTCACTAATGCAGGCACAGATATATAATTAACTTGTCTATTAGAAATTGCAAATGCATGACAAGAAGGATGTTGTTCTCCCTCTCCAGTGATTGATTGTTTCCCCTCCTCTTCAAACATGGCGGGAAAAAAATTCAATTTTCACCCTTTCACCCACTTTGAAAGGCCATGATTTTCTGCAGGTCATAATTTCAATACAAAGTTGAGTGGTTCTCTGCGGCGTACAGTAATTTCAATTCCTTGTTCACATTACATGACTACAAATCACAATTCACAAATCATAATTACCATAAATGAGTGTATGCCTACTGTATGTACAGACCTTAACATTAAATAGTTTACAACTCTGTACACCCTTCAACATTCCAGATTTTATTTTCCCTCATATTTTATTTTTTACAATTTTTTCACAAATTTTCCTTTAATTTTTTATCTTTTGTCAAGGAAAAGGTTTCTTTCAACCAATATTTGTGTTTCCCATTTTTTGTCAAATTCCTCATTGTTTCTTAAATTAAGGATAGCAAGTGTTCATGAAAATTGTCTGATTTTAGAGAAAAATAAAATTCTACATTTGAAGCAAGTTTTCACCTCAATGAGACAGAAAGTTACTGTTAATCCTGTAAACAAGACAACGTAACAAAATTTAAGGAAATCCTGAAATCTGTCAAAGGAAACTTGACTTCAAAATGTGGAGATCATAATGCTACAAAGCCATTAAGTCAAGATCTTTAAGGCAGTAAAGTGTGGCCAAGGACCCTACTTCAAAGTAAAACAAAAGTGGGTGGAGGATAGAGCCCAGCTCAAGGACTACTTATTTTATTCCAAACTTTTGACCCTTCAAAGAAGATTGCAGTGATCACAATGTGATGGGTGCATATGTAAGATTTGGAGATGAATAGTTAAAGCATTGAATCAGCATTTAGGTTGAAATTTTGCCGTTAAAAAACAGTCAATATAAACGGTCACAACTAACACCCATGATCCTGGTGATTTGAAGAATTGAAATATGAAGGGCTGGGACTGGGTAGTTGGGACTAGCTGGGACAGTTATTCTAGCAAATGACCACAGTCTTTTACTGAGGACTAGGCTATCACACTTCTTTGTCACTTCCTTGCACAAATACTGTACAGTAATTATAGCTCTATTATGTTAATGATGTGCAGGATGTAAAGCCAAAATTTTTTTCTAAGGTCCAGAACATACACAGAAAGGGTTAGGGGCATACTAGATATCCAGTCTGGCCAAACTATCTGGCCAGCTGGATAATATCCAGTTCTGGTTCCACTTCTGTTTTCTACAAAAATCCAGCCTTTTGAACTACATGAAGATTATCATAGCTACTGTCCCCCAACCCATCTGATGAACCTGTTCAGTTTTAAAATCATCTTGGATAAAATCATGCTGTTCACTTAAAACATGTATCCAGACAACTCCAGTTGGGCTGAACAGCATGTAAACACTGTTCCCCTAGCAGTTGGACTATGTCATAGATAAATCTTTATAACTAGTTCATCGCATTATGTAATACTCTACAACGCTGCCTATGGGGGCAGGAATCAGGAACTTAAGTCAAAGTGTATTGTACATACACGGTATGACCAGTTTGTGTAGGACAGTGGTAGAAGCAATATGGAAAGTCGATACCAAATGTCTTTCCTCTCTCCTGCCTCAATCCCTCTCCCCTTCCCATCATTCCCATCTCTTTTTTCTGCAAAATTTGTAAGCAAAAACTGAAGTACTGGAAGAAAACTTGTACACCATCAATTTGAAATTTAAAGGCTGATGCTGATTTGTGTACATTCAAAGGAACCTCGATTAAGTCAAAGTTTTAATGTTAAATTTGAATAACTTGAGCCTTGTTTAAGTCATGGAGGCTGGGGCTCTGTTGTAAACTTTTTTTAACAAAATATGTTAAAGGGCAAAGGGTTAATGCTGTGGAAGAAGGAAAAGCAATGGTTAAACATAACATAACATAACAGGTTGAAGGGCAAAGGAGGGCCAAGGACCCATAAGATGCCTGAAGTCCAAGCCCTAATCAAAAGTCAAACCACCAAAGCTTGACAACAGCCCAAAACAATCAGATTCTACCACAGCCATGGAAAAACTTGTCAATGTTAACCTTAAAGCAGTGAACTGAAGGAGAGTTAACAACCCAATCTGGTAGACAATTCCACTCATTGACAACTCTATGGGAGAAACTAAACTTTCTAATGTCATACATACATACATACATACAAACTTTTATAAAGCGCAAATTCCATATGATCAATGCGCTAAGACACCAAGAAAAATAATACCAGCAAAACACAATCAACTAAATAAGTAAGTCTTAAGCTGTTTTTTGAACAGGGCCACAGATTTGGAATTCCGTATGTGAGGAGGAAGAGAGTTCCATAACATAGGACCTGCAATGGAAAAGGCCTCCTCACCTACTCGCTTCTTGGAAGGAGGAATGAGGAGTAGGGCCCTGTCCATTGCAGACCTAGTAACAGGACCAGATAAAGGTGTGGTTTTCCTTTGGAGCATATCAGAGAGATAGGCAGGAGCCAAATCATTCAAACATTTGTAAACATATAACAAACTTTAAATTGGATTCTTTCGTGAATAGGTAACCAGTGAAGGGCACATAGAAGAGGTTTGGGGCTATCTGATCTACCTGCCGAGAAAATAAACTTAGCACAACGATTTTGCAATGATTGGAGGTGATTAAGGTCCTTTGATGAAGCACCATATAAAAGGGCATTGCCGTAATCAAAACGTGATAGGAGGAAAGCACGGACAGCAGAATGACGAGTCTCTTCATCAAGGTACCGACCAATACGAAATAAATTCCTAAGATGATAATTACAAGATGAGACTAGGCTGTTAACCTGTTTCGTCATTTTAAAGTTTGAATCAAACATAATTCCTAAATTACGAATTTCACTAGAGGGGATAATATGACTGGGTCCAACTTCTAAATGTAGGGAAGGAAGTTTCTGGAGACTTTGTTTGGTACCAGCTATAAAAAACTCAGTTTTGTCATTATTTAATTTAAGCTTATTTGAATTCATCCACAACATAATGTCTGAAATACAGTCTTGCAATTTATGCATGGCCAATTCTGCCTGAACTAGATATGTTAGGATTGAATGATACATACTGTAGAGCTGAGTGTCATTAACATAAGAGTGAAAATTCACATTATGGTATTGCATTATGCTACCCATTGGTTGAGTATACATTACATACAAAAGAGGTCCCAAAACTGAACCCTGTGGTACCCCACACAACAACCTACTTTGATCAGAAGAGACACCGTTGATGTTCACATAACACGTTCTACTTTTCAAATAGCTTTCAAACCACCGTCAAGCCTTGCAAAAGGCTTCGAAGCTTTTCACAATGCCCACGCACCCGAGAAGTACTTGAACCCTTAAATAACTACAAGTCAGAAGGGGATTCCTTTCACAAAGAAACTTGTAAACCTGGAGCATGTCTCTCCTAATCCTTCTCAGCTCCAAAGGGATAAGCCCAAGACGCTTAAGCCTTGCATGATAAGGTAAATTTCTCACCTCAGGTATAGGGCAAGTGGCTCTCCTCTGAACCTGCTCTAAAAGAAACTTGTCCTTTTCATAGAAGGGGCTCCATACCTGAGCTGCATACAGTAGTCAAGATGGTGTCTTACCAACTGCTTATACAAATTAAGTATACTAAAGACCCCAAAGTTGGCTCACTGTCACACATCTCTCGCTATCACCGTAATAACGTTACTTTAACAAACCTAACTGTTTTGAACCCATCCAGCATTTTGTTTTTCACAATAATGAATCCATTTGAGATACGTGCATACAATAATATGATCAGTCTTCAAGATTTTTCTACCTACATCCTACCATTACGTGTATATTTCACAATTGAAAACATACTCCACCAAAACAACAAAAATTACCTTGCTATGGTGAACACTGCCCTGAAGTACTACTCCATACATTTTGAAAATGGAAACAGGAAAGGATTTGGATATACCTCATTGTGTATATTAGCTTTGCAAAAATTACGGTCGCCATTTATAGGCCCACCACTGTACAATATCCTTACTAAAATTGATGAAATTCCTCTTGATCAATCCAAGCACTCTATAAGCCTTTGCAGCAGTGGCTGCACACTGCCTTGATGACTTTAAATCCCCAGTAATTACAACACCCAGATCTTTCTCAAAGGTGACATTACTTAAAACACTACCATTCATGTTATAATCCAGGGAATAATTTAGTACAGAATTTTTGCATAGCATTTTTGCGATACAAGTTCCATTTTGTGTAGCAATTTTCAAAATTTGCATAGCAATTTTCACTGTCATACTTTTCTTCTGTTATGCAGTACTCTGATTCATGCCCAGATGCTATTCCCCACTATGATACCGTGTTCAGTTATATGCTGAAACTAAACCTAAACATTGACAGCACTCTTCCACGAAAAGTCCTGTCTGCAATAATTCTTTATGGATCTGCAGAAACAAGGCACAAAATGCTGATTTCAATTCCATATCGGACTGAATCAGCTCCTTGCTTTGACATAGGCCTTCAGTGTAAGGTCCTCCAGAGAGCGAGTCAAAAACATTCACTCAACAAGCTTGATGCACTGTGTGCTAACAAACTGGAACAGGGCCAGAAGATAGTCAGTAACCTTATTGTTTTTCTTCCACCATGATAATAAGCAGTTTGCATGCTTCTTAAATCCTGGGAATTTTCCTAAATTTCGATCTTGCAATCTGTTTCTAAAAGTGTTCTCAAACTTCTCATATGTATTACATACAAGGCCTACTGCTACAGCTTCATTCAGGGTAGTCAGAACGATGTCAATTTGAAAGATGTCCAATATAATCAAATTTTCACAAATTTCATAAAATAATTATGAGGCACGTGTAAAATACTCCTACTAAGCCCTTCATACTATTTTCGAAAGATTAACCCCGTAATTTTGCCCTACGATGCTTTTTTCTTCTGAGTTGTTTGTGCTAGACCTTGCACTATCCTAACATGTTTGCATATGGAGATGTGTAGAGCCTAGGCTGTCTCGTGTTTTATGTGGAAGAAGTTTGATCCCTATGGGAAGTCTCCGAGCTATCGTAACACTACCACGTACAGAGTGCCTCATACTTCATACACAGCTGCATACGTTGCACCATCGACAATGTAACTAGCAGTGAATAGGTGCATGTAAAAGTTTCGTGAATTACCTTGCTGTTTTGAACACACTCAAGTGTCTGGGTTCTTTCAATCTTGCTGCTTTTTTGCAGTGTTTCGTTGCTTGACAAGTGTGCGTGTACAAATTATATATTGAACAGTTGTAGGCCTTCGTGCAGTATTCCCGTTGTCATTTCCATTCACCGAGTACGTGAGCTTTTGCTCGGAAATTGTATCGCAAATTTTGCTACACATATTCTTATTTGTGTCGCAAATCTGTAACTTTGCATCGCATTTTGCGATGCGATACCGGATAAATTATTCCCTGTAATCATAGCTGAAACTTTTGGGACCAAAATGGAATCAAACCCTGTATGTGTATTATATCTCTAACCCTATTACTATGCCTATGCATCCACAAAGGACGTAGGTTCTGGCCACTAATTCTAAATTAGGGCCAACATTTCATCTTCAGTTGTAGAAAATTTCTGGGCTCACTTAACTTTTAAGATGTGTTTGTTACATCGTACAGTATAACTTTACAACTAATAACTACGATGGCGTTCAAAAATCTTGAAATGAAAGAGCTCTTAAGTCCGCGTTTGAAGGTACAATGAGCATACAAGTAGGTCTTGACCTAGGGCCTATGCTACATCTTACAAGTTACAGTACAGTGTACACTGGCTACAGACTGAGTACTGTACACTAGTCACAGTGAGTTAAGCCTAAGGTCCCTAACCTACAGCGTAAATACCCATTCAGCGACTTTCACTTGCCTTTGGTATCATCCAGAGTCAATTTTGGCTGAACAGCTTGAGTCATTTTGAATATCCTTTCAACAAAAACCTAAAGACATGTTTTGGCTTTTCCATCAAATTGATATTCCTCAGATTGAGCTCACGAAGCGCTCAGCCTAGCTATCGTGCAACCTAACTTACTCGTTCCGTATGTAGCCTAGGCTAGGCAGCAGCGAAGTTGCAAATGTACTCGTATCGATTGTGAGTGATGAATTCGCTAGCGGTACTCTAGAGAGGGCGTATTTCAGTTTTTGTCACTTTGACATTTGCTTGTCAACTGATTACGGGACCTCAAGTCCAAAATATTTACAGTTCATGAAAACTGAATTCAAACAGTCCAGTTCCCATCTTGATAGCATTAGTGTAACTGGGGTGACCATTGTGGAGGGCGGGGGAGGGGGGGTCAGGGATAAAAATAAGGCAAATGTACCGAAAGCAGGTTAATGTACCGACACTTGTCAAAATGTATTAACTTACAAATCACCCCGCGGCACTCCCGTGTTCTGCGACCCTCCACCATCGAACCCCTCCATCCATTCACAAGAGACTGACAAGTCCTGTTAACAGGAATTCTGATGTAGGGGAACTGGCATCTCACAGGAGGCACCTTAAAGTTTTATGTTTATGGTCAGCCTGTCAGGAGTGACACATATGTGATAACCACAGATAGCTAAGTTGACCGACATCGGCAGTAGATGTACACATTGCCAAGTTTGCTTTTCCTCATTTGAATCTACACTCTAGTCTGAGTGAAAGTCCCTTTTATATTCGAGGAATTTGAACACTAACATGGGAGCTTTTTCATGACTTTGTCTCTGAATTACAACTAGTATTCAGGTAGTAAGAGTTGTTCGTGCCATCTACGGAATATTGGTAAAGTTAGGCCTTTTCTCTCTAACGAGGCCTGTAAAATAGTCATACAGAGCCTGGTAATTTCAAAGAATGATTATTGTAGCACTCTTTTAGACTAGTTAGAATACCTCAGAGTCAGACCAAGCGATTTCAGATCATACAGAACGAGGCTGCGCGTTGTTTCTTGATCACCAGCAAACGACCATATAACTGTTAGAGCTGCACTGGCTACCAGGGGCGGGATTTGATCTCTGAAAGAGGGGCCGAGGGAGGGGGGGGGGGCAAATTCGGGCTGACTACCAAACGGCACCGAAGACGCTGCGGGAGCGCAAAGCGCTCCCCCTACCGGCGTGGGGCCCCCTGGTAGGGTCCAGGGGCAAAGCCACTGTGGGGGTTATGGGGGCGAAGCCCCCGGAACCCCCACAGTGGCTGGGTATTAACGAAATTTTAGGCCTTAAAATGATGCATTTTATCTTCAACTTTAAATTAGATAAGATGGGCACTTAACAGAACACAAATATCAAAATTTGACTTTCTTCAATTATATCCTTACTCCGTATGATTAAAGTCGACCGGAATCGATAATGCAGAGGGTACGGGGAGGGAGAATGGATTACTTCAAATTGAGGTTCTTCAGGGGCTCCCTCCTTCGTGCCCCAGATCTTCTTTTCAGAAAGCTAGGGGGCTTTTCATGTGATGTGAATTCAGAGTTTGTCTATGATGGGGCGCGCGAAGCGCGCCGAAAAATTTCACGTTTAAGACATCTCAGTAATGGCACTGAAAGAAAATTGGAGAAAGGATGGGCCACTTTTAACCTTAGCTGAATAACGGTGGCCCCCTGAAGACATTCTTACTGAAGCCCAGACATAATGTGGTTTCCTATAGGCCTATAGTCTTTTTCAGGTGACTTTCACAGAGTCGTTACCTGTAAATGGGCGCGCGCAGCGCCCCCCAAAAATGAACTTTTACTTCATCTCAATTGTGAAATTGAAAAAAAAAATTAGACAAAGAATGGTCCCTTTTCAATACAGCTGAATAAGGGTGACCCCTGGGGATATTTGTACTACGCAAAAACGTACCGTTAATTTCCTACAGAGTCCTTTTCATGAGATTTTTATAGAGTCCTTATCTGTGATGGGACGCGCAGAACACGACGAAAAATGAACTTTTGAGACATCTCAATAGAGAAATTAATGGAAATTAGAGAAAGGGCGGGCCCCTTTTCACTTCAGCCGAGAAAGAGTGGAGCTCCAGATTAGGATCAAATAAGATCATCGTCCTTTGGGGCACTTGTTCAGAGAAGGGGACCAGAAGACGCCCATCTACCCGCCTCCCCCTTTCACTAGTAACGGTAGACCTGTGTACGGCCCGGGCACTGGTGATAAGTTTCAGTGACAATGGGAGAGGTGTTCAACAAGAAGTAACCCCGAATCCTGACATATTTAAAACAGGTGCACGCGAAGCGTGTCAAAAAAAAAAAAAAATAGCCATGGGATATTTATTGGAAGAATATCGTTTTTATTCAGTTTTCAATGCAGTATATGACCTGTTTAAACATTAAACAACTTGATGAAGTATCACTCGCGTAGCTCTGTCAGTTCCAGTTTGTATTTTTGTAGCAAAAGCAACCAGACAAAGGCGTAAAAAACTAAGTTCTGGAAAAAAGTGGGGGGAGTGCCCCCCGTGCCCCCCGTAATCCCTACTATGCTGGCTACCTTTTAAGCAGAGAATGCAATTCCGCATTTTTAATTATGTGTATAAGTGTCTTGACCATCTTGCTCCGATTTATCTGGAAAACCTGATACGACTTTACAAGCCTGGTCGTGCTCTGAGATCTGCAAATTGCAATTATACTTTAGTGAAGCAGGTATCTCGGAAGAAATTTGGTGGACAATCTTTCTCTGTTGCTGGTCCATGTCTCTGGAACGATATCCCAGCTCATATAAGGGATTCTCCATCTTTGCTGATTTTCCAGAGATTGCTTAAAACTGATCTTTTTACTAGCTATTTCTACTAGTTTTGTATACTGTTAAGTGCTTTGATGCCTTTGATTAAGCGCTATATAAGCACCAGTCATTATTATTATTAGTAGTAGTTGTGACTTTGAATGAAATTTTCCATGAAGAGACTAAAAAAGCTCAATTTGATTTCTTTACAAATTCATGCAAGGAAGGAATGAAGTTACCTTCGCATTCATAACATTAGAGAATTCCTCACTTGTGGGGTGGATATGTATACTTTGACCTTAATTTCTGAATCAGTGCAGTAACGGACTCTTGGAGGGTTGACCTTAGAATACTGGGCATGACTCATGACTTCGAAGATTGAATCTTCGAACTTGAAGGATTCTTAACAGTTTTGCACATGTATAATTTGACTAGAATAGAATTCAGTGGCAAAATTAGTTTCAAAATAAATCTCGAACCCTAGAAATTGGTTAAAAGTTGGTGAAAGTAATGCATGAAAGTGAAACATATGCGGTAATAGAATTAAAATTTTGCCTGCTAATCTGCCTGCTATTTGGAAGAAAAACATATCAAATAGTTACTTTATGTTACAAAATTAACGAAAAACGTGGTAATAATTACAAATAGGCATTCTTTCTTGATATTTTCAGCAGTAAGGTACACCCCTAGTCATTTTTGGGGCTGTGAACGCCTGATAGAAATTTCAAGATCAGTTGGTTATTTGCGGTTTTCTTTTCTATCGTAAAAAACCCGGCCAAATCGTGACGTTATCTGCCAAGTCATTACGTTCAGTTCCAAGGGGAAGAGTTTTCTCATGAAAGCCTAAAGTCACGTTAAGCATGAAAATCAAGAATTTGATACAGGACAGGAATCCCTTCATGGCGTACGTATGGCAAGCCATTTTAACATTCACCTCGCAATTCCACTTAAGTGAAATACCTTTCCCTTAAGTGGAATGCATTTCACTTAAGTGGAAATACAATTCCACTTAAGTGGAATTCATTTCACTTAAGTGAAATGTATTCCACTTAAGTGGATTGTATTTCACTTAAGTGGAATGCATTTCACTTAAGTGGAATACAATTCCACTTGAATGGAATGCATTCCACTTAAGTGGAATTGCATTCCACTTAAGGGAAATGTATTTCACTTAAGTGAAATTGAGAGGTAAATTCTAAAACGGCTTGCCATATGCACGCCAACTAATTTTGAGCCTTCCCCTATATTTATACCTCATTGGAGCTTGAACTCAAAACTGTTTATAGGTTGTGCAACTTCGATTGTATTGATTGTGGCTATTGCAAACGAAGTGTGAAAGCATTAGGACATTGGTGCATTTAGTAACATTGTGGAACCTGCTAAATGGACTCGACGAGGGGTAGACAAAACTCAATGAGAGAGCCAAGCTACCGTTAGGGTGAACCCAAAGCCAGCCAGAGGCGGCGGTTCCACTAAAGAATGCCGAACGCAAAGATTAGACGGGCGAAGCGAGCATGAGAAGAAAACTTGGGGTGCTGTTAAAAATAATAAAAATTGCTTGGATTGTGTTCGAGAAAGTTAGAAAATTTGGGTTTTTTTTTTAAAGAATGTTTCCTTTTCATCTTAGCAATTACAATTTTCCCAACTAAGTCATTTCTATCCCTGGCTGCCTGAACACTGTTTTGATCCCGGCTTCGAGTCCTTGCACAATCGCAAACCCAATTGAGAGCTCTTTCTGTAAATATTGTATTATGTGGACGGTACATCACACCATGTCAAAGCCCAAAGGTGTAAAATAGGGATAGGCCCTCCCAATACCATGGACCCAATACACAGGAGAAGAGAATAATTTTAAAAACATGGTGCCGCCCCCGTTTCGCGCCACGATACAGTGTCTTTAACGTTTCAAACGAAATATGGTATTAGGCCTATATTTGCGCTATGAATCCTTCACCCTTACTATACGCTAGTGCTTCCTGACAATCCTGAGCTGAGATATAAAATGTTGTAGTTTATTACTTATTCACTCAACTAGGAATGGTAGGCCTACATTAACAATAAGTCGTGATGTCATTATTGTTCTACTCAATTACAGTCCTTTGTTTTTTTCTTCTGAAAGTGACCACACCTTCAGCGGCCGCGCGCCGGAATATCAAGTTTTTTTTTTTTTTTTTTGGGGGGGGGGGGAACTTAGGGAAAAAAATGCTGTGGGCGTGAAATATTTTCGGACACAGCGTAAAACTAAGCCCGAATATATCATTCCTGCGCGTGTAGGTCCAGGTGGGCGAAGCCCTCGGAAGCTCTGAGATTTTAGCATACTTGTGGATGAAAAGATATGTTTCTGGAAAGGCATACTGATTTTGAAGAGGAGGTTAACCCATCTCTGAACTTGGAAAGCAAGCGAGGGCAAGGACAAAATCTGGGGAGAATGCCCCCTCTCCCCCGCCCCCCCCCCGTAGCACCGCCACTTTAACACCTTGTGCCAATATGTGATAACATCCTCACTCTAATTGGGGAATGTAATTACTTAAGATGTACAACATTCTATGTAAGCAAACAGGGAACATTCAAGGTCATGAAAAACATGTTAACTGTCAAAGGGGAACAAGCAGATAATGTAAGTTTTACAACAAGAAAGCCACATATTATTGCGCAATTGGATCAGTAAGATTCATTTTGCAAAAATATTTTTTTAAACTCTATACTTATTTTAACGTTTCCAATTTAGGCAGCAATTATCAAAAAGAGGAGACACTGCCTTTGCAAGATATGAACGATGACTAGATGAAGTATCACTGGTGCAAAATAGGGCCCATTGAAGAAATTTTGAAGAAATTGTGGGCTTAGTCAAAGCTGGTGGCCACATATAAAGCATTGAGTAAGCAGTGCGAAAAAGCAAGATGAAAGAAAATACTTTATAGCTTTGTAGCAAAAATCTTCCCATTACCGGGTAGTGAGAGCTAAAACTACATAACAATAACATAACACGACACAACACAGGCCCTTAGCCAGCCCATGTGGAGGAGGTGGGTCGTTTTTCCAAGATGTGGAACTTTTTCCTCGAGGTGGCTGGCGCGTGCCGTAAGCATGCAGTTGCTAGGAGTCCGGGGCATGCTTCCCCGGAAAAGTTTGAAATCTGCAGTTCTCCTGCAATCAGGAACACTTTAGAGGACTTTTGAACACCGTAACAGGAGTCCTTTTCCCCAGGAATTCAACAGAGTACACCACTTTTTGAGAAAAAAACCATACATATAATCTGAAAGGTTTATCTTCCTGCTAAAAGTTTCATATCTGACCCTTCAAACACAGGGCTGGAAAAATGGACCTCCCTAAAGTTGGGGTGGGTCGTTCGAACGCTCCGACCCCCCTGGCTACGGGCCTGCAACACAACATAACCTAACATGGCAAGTTAAATGGGCAAAGGAGAGCAAACGCTGCATAAGATGGCCTTAAGCCCAAAACCTTGAAAAAAGGAAAAAAAAAACCTGAACCAATACCGACCGAAACCAGTCCAGTAGATCTAGCTCCTACCACCGTCTGTCAGGAAAGAACCTGTCAATATGTTTTAGCCTTTAATCATTGTAGAGATGGGGAGTGAACTACCCACTCTGGCAGATTATACCACTCACTGACAACTCTATGGGAGACACTGAACTTCCTAATATCAAGTCTTGCGCTATCTGGAATCTACATTGAATCTAAGAATTTATTCACTCAGCGCATTTGCCGAGAACACCTAACTTACCCAGTTATTATCAATCATGCGCCTACTTGACTTCCGAATTTCACCAAAGGCTTTTTGAAAAATCAAGGTAAAAGACATCCACACTGTGGCCAGACTCAAGAGACAAAGAGACATCTTCGAAAAAGTTCAATAATTGAGATGAATGGTCAAAATGTTAGCTTTCTTGTGGGATGGCGAAAGCTTCACCAGGGTTTCATGGCCACTACACTTTCTCAAATTAGTTTGCAAGTAGATGAAGTTTAAAATTAATTAAAAAGAAAATCCCCTACGCCAATATATTGAATTAAAAATTTAGCCCTATTTCTCAGAAGAGCACACTATATACCATTATGTTGTTTAAAGGTCAAGAGCAGTCTCTCCAAACTTATTTTGAAGCAACAGCTCAATCTCAAATTTTCTCTTATTTCCCTTCAAAGTATTTTTCATAATATTTTAGGACTTCATTATTGCATAGCAAGGTAAACCAAACAGTTTCCCACAGTACGGTTCAAATCTGAAGAGAAAAAAAATATTGCCACATGATTCTCAAGAGCCAATCATGAAACAGGACAGTCTACTGCACTACTTCAAGTTGGGCTGACTGCTCTTTCCCTGTAAGGAATGTGCTTAACTAACTGTGACATGGATGAGTGTAAGGCAAATGCCGTAGCACTATGTATTGTACGCAAAAAAAAAAAAAAATGGAAATTGAACACATTTTCTACTTTTGCCTTACTTTCTCCTACTGCGAAAAAGACTAAGTATCAAAATACTGCTCCTATTTTTTTTAGACTTATAGACTAGCCCATTGTCCAAAGATGCTTCACTGGCACCACTAGGCCTCTGTCTCAAATTTTATGACCTGAATTGTTTATTCACAAATGTTATCAAAAATAAGTTTTGAGTAAAATATGCCACAGAGCAACTCTGTCAGAGACATTTATGAGTATTTTTTGTTTTTACAACAGAGTCCTTGTGGCCGTTTGATTCTTTTTGAAATACTTAAAGGGGTATCCTTAATCTCCCAGGCTAAATTGAGTGGTAAAATTCAGCTTAAAATTTTCCCATAAGACATGACCAAAATTTAAAGAGTAGAATGAATTGTCCAAAAACTTTTGAGAACGTCCTCATTCCTAAAAGTTTCTTATACTGTTCACCATGAAACAAGTAAACGCAAGATTCACGCTTTTTTAAGCAAGCGCCCTCATTTAAATAATTACCTAAAAATATTATTAACGACTTGCTTGACCAATATCAGGGGCGGCGCCATGGAATTTTGAAAGGGGTTCTTCAAGGCATGAATTGAGTGCCTCTTTCGTTCTTTCACCCTTCTTTTAATTATCTTTTCACATTTCTTGCCAGACCGCCCATACCAATCTTCTGAGTCCGCCGGCCTGACTAAGACTAATCTCGGAGGTGCTGAGCGACCTCATCAATCCCTTCTCTCTTGATTCACATTTGAATACAAAAGGATTTGAAGGGTTACCATTATTTTTGCTGTTCTGCCGGCCATCGGTAGAATTTCAAAACTTATTGCTAATCATTTGAGGGACAACCAAATCTTACAGTAAATCTCCAAAAGTTCAAACGTATAGTTCTTTCGTATCAAAGTTTTTCGAATGTCTACGGTTTAGCTGCACATGAACAAAAACACGCCTCCAGTAAGTTTCATTTTGGCAGCAGAACATTATTACTAACAGAGATAAGCACAACGGGTCCTTCAGAGGAATAAAGTCATTGAGACATGATGCCTGCTATTTTCCCCATAGCAGACGACGGTCTTGTGTACACCCAATTTCTTTTGTTTTACCTCACACACTGTAAAGTTGATCCAGAAACTGAGTAGCACCACTATTTGCACTTCGATTCCAAAAATGCAAAATTGCAAAATGTAACTACTATGGATCTTCCATGCAAACGAGATTGTTGTCTTAAATTTCAATCCAAATGTCCCGGACCTTTTGCATTGACGTCACCACTGACGTCATTTTGTGCACGTGGCAACACCACTAATCTTTGAGTAGGTTAGTTAGTTAGCTAGTTAGTTATAGTTAGTCAGTTAGTTAGTTAGCTAGTTAGTTATAGTTAGTCTAGTTAGTTATAGTTAGTCAGTCAGTCAGTCAGTCAGTCAGCCAGTCAGTCAGTCAGTCGGTCAGTCGGTCAGTCGGTCAGTCAGTCAGTCAGTTAGTTATATGAGATTTAACGTCACACCAACATGGATGTGTTATGTAGTGTCAGTCAACTCGATAAAACTTCAAAGTTTAAAGTTATTTGCAAGTTTGGTTTCCTTTTAGTCGCCTCTTACGACAAGCGGGAAAACCGTGGGCATATTCTACAACCCCTAGCCCACAGGGGGGAAATCTTTGTGTAAGACATATATAGATCGGTGGGGCAGCACTCAGTAGAATCCATTTCACATATGTACAAACTTATATATTCGATTGCATGGTACCGGTACCGGTTCCGACTGCATGGTCAAGTGGTCAGAGCATCCGACTTGCAGTCGAAAGGTCGGGAATTCGAATCCTGCCCACGGGCCATACCGAAGACTTTAAAAATGGAACCTACTGCCATTTTGTTTTGTGCTCAGCATAGACATTGGAGTAGGAACACAAGCCACTCCCAGAAAATGTTCTTCGGAAGGTTAATAAGGTTGTTTTTGCTTTTTTGTGGGGAGACAAGAAACCGGACTTAGTTTCAAGAAAAACCGTCACTTTAGACAGAGCTGTGGGTGGTTTAGGTCTGGATAATTTTAAGACTAAGATGGATGCTCTTTTTGTTAAACCTCTTTTCCCAATTCTTACTGGTGATCCTCCTTCGTATCTCATTTTGGCCAGGTTTTTCATGGCCTCTAAACTTCGTAGAGTCTTTCCTTCTGTTTGGTCTAATATGAGGCCAAATTCCCCTGTTTGTAGTCACTTTTTACTTTATGCTTGTGATCTTATCTTGTTGCATTCTCTTGATTCCCTGTTTTTGGATATTTGTACAACAACTAAGTCTATCGTAAAAGCGTTTAAAAAAGGGGATTTAGTTAGTGTTAAAGTGGTTCAGGATCACCCATCTTTTCCTTGGAAAAGTATCTGGAGTTCAGCTTTTAATAAAAAACTGGATAACAAGTTAATGAATTTACAGTGGCGCTTGTGTCACCACATTTTAGCAACTGGTCAAAGGATAGCTCGTTGGGGATTGGGGGATGGTATTTGTCCATATGAATGCTGCAATGTGGTTGAATCTATTAATCATCTATTTTGGGAGTGTCCCAAAATTAATCCTGTAATTATTTGGGTAGATGCTTTTAAAAGGTTATACAAAAATAATATTGATATCAACCTTAATTTGTTTTTGTATGGTTTCACTAAGGAGAAAATACCTCGTGTAACTTTCAACAGAATTTGGTATATTTTTTGTATTTGTAAATCTATAGTGTGGAAATCTAGAGGTATTGCTGTTTTTCAGAAGGTTTTTAAAACTGGAGCTCAGATGAGATCTGAAGTCATTAACGAGATAAAGTTAAGAGTTATGGCGGATCATGTTAGACTTTCATCATCAAGATTTTTTAGTTTGTGGGTTGAGGGAAGTTCCTTTGTAAAAATTGAAAATCACAAACTACTTTTTCAGATTTAACGTCCGTGTTATTACTTTCGTTCTTTTTTGTATGACGTTTTATTTTTTGTCTTCTTATGGGCAAATACTAATTATTAATCCTTAAGAAAGGGGTGAAGGATGGAATGCGGAACTTATCGTTTGTATTGAGGTGGGTAATATTTATTAGATAATGGTTTTATTGTATCAATATTGTTAACTTGTTAGTCTATTCTCAGTGTCTGAATGTCTGCAAATCTCCGTTATTGTCATTATGTACAAAATTATGTGAACTGTAATAGTGTTGTAATTAGTTGAACCAATATGTAAATAATTGTAAATATCTTTTCACCTTGTATATATTCTGCTTTGAGTTTTAATAAAGTTTTTCCTTCAAGGAAAAAAAAGCTTGAATTATGTGAACTGTAATAGTGTTGTAATTAGTTGAACCAAGATGTAAATAAGTGTAAATATCTTTTCACCTTGTATATATTCTGCTTTGAGTTTTAATAAAGTTTTTCCTTCAAGGAAAAAAAAAGCTTGAACCAATTGGTTGGAAACTGGACCGTAAAACTCCATTTAACTCACTAACCGATTGGTGGGTTTGACCATAGTTATTATATCTATGGTCGAACCAATCATCAGTTATCTTTATTTTGTTGGTGTTGGTAGTACTCGTTCCACTGTGGTATATATGCATAATGTCTATTGCAATCGTGGACCTTATTCCATAGAAATTCTGAGCTAAGGATGTCTCTGACTTATGCATATATGATATCACAATACAAAACGTTCTCCCTTTTTGAGAGACTACATATCATTCCAAGTTTTACCTACCAATGAAGACAGCCGTTGATTAAAGGGCAAGACCAAACTTACTTTGAAGCAATAGCTAAATCTCACAATTTTCTTCAAAATATCTTTCATACTAAGTAAGACTTTAAAATTGCATTCCCATTCCAATGTAAACCAAACAGTTACCTCCAGTAAATTTCACATTTGAGGAAAAAATATTGTTACATGACTTCTTAAGGGCCAATCATGAAACAGGGCAGTCCACTTGAAGTTCGGGTGCCACTCATTTCCCATTCAAGTTGACGAAGTCGACTGCGTGCTGCCCGTGCTTTATTAATTCATGGGGCTATTATTTAGAATAGCACATCTCTGATCGATTCCCTCCAAAATGACGTCAGCGTGATATAGGCCTGAGGTCTACATCCTTATGGAACAATGGCAACAGCTCTGTTAGTGCGGTCGACAGAGTATGGAAACATTTTTTTCTGTTTTGTCCTCTTCATTTTGTAATTTTTATGAATGGAGATCAACAGCCTTGCAAACTTTCTGTGAAGCCCCCCCCCGTGCTTGTATGATATCGAGCTATATAAATACGCGACGATTAAGAACCCGTTAACGAACAAGCAACGGCCATACAACTGACGTGTTAACTACACATGATTTTTATTCTCTAGGGTACTCTCTCAGGCTGACTGTGATATAATACCACACCAAACTGATCTTACGATATGATCTTTGGTCACGAACTGCGCCACAGCAGTATACCGTTTTTAGCGTTTTGATTTTGTTTCCTCGAAAGAATGGTGTTTTATTACCCTACTCAATTATCATACTGTTATCGTTAAAGCGCCTCCTCATCGTAAAATGAAACGAGTCATAATAAGTCACAATAACTGAATGTATGATAGATCAATGACACTTTTTGTGCAGTGAACCGCAAAGGTACCAACAACAGCACTATGATCTTGTTATTTTCATTACCACATAAATGTGGCACTGGATCCTTGCCGAAGGTGTCAGTCAAGACCCGTCGCCATTTCCCTTAATAGGAATTGTGAAAACTCCGGCCTGTACTAAGGAAACCGATTAGTTTTAACATTGTCAACATCATGTTGACATGCTATGGTCATGTAACGGATATCTGGTAAAGTATATGCTTGTAATAAACTTATAGACGACAGTATAACCGTTCAAATCAATTGTCGACAGCTTACTTAGAATCGCATTTTATCTCTAGTGTACCGTCATGCATGTTTTCTTTCCTTGAGAATGTTGTGTACGTCAGCAGTGAATGGTGAAACAATGGAGAGACACCCCTGTAATATCACTTGTATCCACCTTATCGCAAAACAAATGATGGGAGCGTCTCGAGAAGTTAGTCCTCAATGTTCTGTATACAATAAACAAGCCAAACAGAAACTCCAGTACCTCCATACTGGATTTTTGCTCTCTCGGCACTCGCACACATGCGTAGCCAGGGCTCTGGTGTGTGCATGTGTGTGTGTGTGTGTATGGGGGGGGGGGCAAATTTGACACATCAGCCCCTTTCTTGACCACCATCCTGGTGGAGGGGTTTTATAGGGAACGGTGTCACCCTTCCCTTTTAAATTTGTTTTGCTTAGGTGCAAATTGGTGCTACTTTTTGCTTCTTTCCAGTATGCTTATTGCTTGGGAAATATCAATATAACTTTTCATTCTATATGATTATATGAATCATTCTGTCAATTATATAAAGAATAATTCCTAAAAAATGAGCAGACCTGTATGTTTGTAATACATATGCGAAATGACCCTAAATGATATAGATCATTGTTTGCTTTAAGTGAAGCAAGTGCCTCTATGTAGGCATCGCAATTGAAATAAATGCGAAAGGAAAGCAGTTTAAGGTCGTGTGACACGAAAATGATAATGTTGGGTAAATGATGTAAAAAGCATTAAAAACCAAGGAAATTGGCGCAATTCCCATCAAAATTCGTTAAAAATTGACCATTGTTCAGGGTAATTTCTGATTCACACTTGATCATGCATAAACATGAGCTCAACATGCAAATCTTGTGATGTCTACGGAGGGATATGCTATACATGGCTAATGTTATCCTTTGTTTCTGCAATCTACATTTCAAGGACAGCTGTAACGTTAGTATGTCCCGAGGGTCTTATTTTGAAAGTTTCAACTGTGTCCTTGAAAATCATCAGTATCAATCACCAGACCATAAACTATCTGATGAGTATGTAAGAGGTAATTGAAACAGGATTAACAAAAGAAATGTCACCACTGCAATACTTCACATAATTTCCCTTGCACAAGTTACTTCAGAAACATTCATGGGGGTATATTTCTTTTAAACTTGGGGGTGCACGGGGTGAATGGAATAATGAAAAACCAAAGATGTCAACAAGTCTCCATCCCCAAGTCCCAAGTCAAGTTGCAAGTCAGAAGTGTCAAGTCTCAAATCAAGTCCCAAGTCTTTTGAACACTTTGGGCAAGTCTCAAGTCAAGCCTCAAGTTTCAGTGAGCAAGTCTCAAGACAAACCTCGAGTCTGCTGCTGCATAATCTACACGCACCAACTCTAAAAAGGTCCGACAATTTGAAATGGATGCGTTCAAAATATTTGTTTACATCAGAACACCACGTGCGTAACATTGTGACGTAACGTAGAACATTTGGTCTTAGCTGCTCCACACATTCTATCATTAGTTGCAATTAAAACATCAAAATAGTGCATTTGTGAAACATTTTGAAGCATATTTAAAACACATGACGGCTATTTTGGGGAACCCTCCTGTTGCAGTCTGCCTACTCGGTCAGAAATAGTGCACTAAAAAGCTTGAAAAAACAACGTGCGCATGAAGTGTGGGTTAAACAATGAACCCCCCCCCCCCGACCTACGTGGACACTGGAAAGTTCTCGCCATCGAAATTGGCTAAACGCATAATGGCGCCTTCTAATGAATAATGTGTAGGTAGGTGGGGTATTGGGGGGGGGGGGGATGGGGATGTCAGAACTGATGTTTGTTTGGTGGTTATACCAATTCGAAGGAAAAGTAAGAAAGACTCCCGGTTGCAACAGAGTTTTCTTAAAAGGCAAGAACAATCACCCCAACTTAAAGGAGTGTAGTAGACTATGCTGTTTCATGATTATCTCTTGGGAGTCATGTGACAATATTTTCCTCTTCAAATGTGAAATTTACTAGTATTAATTGCTAGGTTTATCATTGAATATGCAATTAATTAAAGTCCTAAAATATTAAGAAAGATTCTTAGAAGGAAAACAAGAGGAAAATTGTGATATTCAGATGTTGCTTCAAAATAAGTTTGGGGCGACTGTTCTTGCCCTTTAATTTAGGAGTAATTTTTGGCTGCCATGGGAGAAGGGTATAATGATAAAAGGGACACTCTCTTTGAAATTTTTCCGCCTTTTTAGTCCGACTAAAATGCAAAATAGTGCATTTTTGAAACATTTTGAAGCATATTCAAATACACATGACGGCTATTTTGGGGAACACTCCTGTTGCAGTCTGCCTATACTCGGTCAGAAATAGTGCACTTAAGAACTTAAAAAAAAAACAGTGGCCAAAGAAAATGCACGCGTTAAGGCCCGTCCACACAGGATGCGTTGCGTTCCGTTCCGGATACGACACGTTTTTTTCCGCATCCTTCCGGATACGTCAAGGCGCATGCCTGTCTGTACAGGATGCGTTCACACTACACTGTTAAAAATTTCTCTGTAAATTTAAATAATTTTTATGGCAAATTTTTTTCCAACCAAATAATGTTTTTTTTACAGCCAGACTGTAATCATGAAAAAACATTAAGTGTTTGTTTTTTCTTTACAGTTTTTGCATGTAAATTAGTTTACAAATGTCTACTGTAAAATCGAATTACAGAATTGTTCTGTTTTTTTTTTTTTTTTTTTTTAATTTTATGTGAATTTACAGCCTACTGTTTTCATTCTCGGCGTTTTAATATTTATTATAATATCGCTTTTTTTCCTTTCATATGTTATTACGTAACATACACTTCACCATTACGTAGATCAGGTATTTGCTTATCAACGTAATGTGTCGTTACGAAGTTGTTTTCAATCTTTTTCTAAAGTCCTCCCGACCCTCTGGCAAAGGGCCGTTCGGCGAAACCAAAACTTGATACTGCTTCCCGAAGAAGCTATTACGTCCACTGAAGGACAACACTTAACGACCAACCTCGCGGCCTTCAGACCATTTTCATCATTGGTCTGTCATGTATGGCAATGAGGATGCTTTGTTGTCATATTGTTGTCAAGTAGACTTCTATCTCTATAGGAACTTTGTAATTGGAAAGTCACATTTTTTGTACAATATAATAATTGTTTTTAAAATAAATATGACAAAGAATGCAAATACATTGGTTGCAAACATTTCCAGACAAGGTAAACAATAAGTTTATCACTTCCTGATTAAAAAACGCCAAAAAAGATATTATTCAAAGCAACAGCAATCCTTTTGTTAGGAAAATGCCTACAAAATAAGCTCCACCCATTTATGCAAAATGAGATATACGTCATAAAGTGGTAAATTTACAGACTCTTTCAAGTAAATTTGTGAAACGTTTTTAATTCGATCAAGTGCATGAGCGCCTGTGGCGATGAGTTGACATCAGTATACCAATTGTCAGTATAATAAATGTAAGTTAATTTTCAAATAGGGCCATAAATTTGCCAAAAATGTTTTCTTTTTTAACTGAAACTTCGCAGAACGATGCATGTTATATATTGAAAATTTTCTGGCTATTTCTTATTTGTTTGTTTGTTTGGGCTTATTTTTGTTTCTTTTTCAGCTTAAAAACAAAATGAATGTTTGTTAAATGACAGTATATTTATGTGAAATCAGAAAAATACAAAATACTGTTAAAATTTCTGTAAATTTACAGAAAAAGTTTTACAAAGCAGTAAAATTTGGTTAAAAAAGCAGACAGAAATGGTTTTTCAAATAAACAGAAAATACATGTTAAACAACCTTTTTTTATTGTAGCAATACAAAGTGTCTGTAAAGATACAGAAAATCTCTATTAAAAGTAAAATACAAAAAGTTTAAGCTAAAAAAAGTCTGTAAATTTACAGAAATTTTTAACAGTGTACGTCAATTTCGATGCGTCACTTTGAGATGCAGTGTGTAGTTTCCAATCACAATGCATGCTGATTGACAAAAAAGTGTAAGTTTCGTGGAAAAAATGTAAAATTTGGTTTGATTTTATTCCTAAACACATTTAGTTTGTCTCAATCTCTCCGAATTTGTGCAAAATTATCCAAAGTGGGTTTATCTCGATGGATTTCAGTCAGTGGCGTGCCCAGGATTTCTCTCATGGAAGTGTAGGGACATATATGTTGCGTGATCGCCGGCCTGGGGGAGGTGTCCTAATGGAGGGTGTCTCCCCCCTCCTTTGAAGGCGTTTGAAAAATAAGGTGTCCTTGCATGCAATCTGGTGCCACATTAGCTACCTTTTGAAGTAAAATTTGTGTTAAAAAGTTTGCGTATTTTTAGGAACAAAAACAAATCGGCATCAGTGAGTGGAATGGCCTAACGGCCTTCCCCTGTGTACGCCACTGATTTCAGTAGATCATCATTATCAAGTTGAGTAGTCCAGTCGAGTGAAGTTTTTTTTTAGCCCAGATCGCTTGTGGGGCGTTCGGAGCGCAGCGGTTGAGGAGAAGGGCTCGATCCCATCAGTCCCGAAGCTACGCCACTGATTATATACACTACATTGTATATTTATATTTCCTCGTGTGCCGTGAAATGTCCCTATGCAGCCATGTCTAGTGTCCAGACTTCCCCTGCCTACCGTCCCAACAAGAATAAAACTGTTTTTCACTTCGAAGTCAATTATATCGCAAGGGTAGTGGGTACCCAAAGAATCATAAGCCTACGTAAACATTCCCAGTGTTGTGAAAAATGCCCCAAAAATTCGATTTTCTTCTTATTTTACAGGCATTTCATTGTGATTTTGAGCTCAAACATAGTACCACTTTGCATCCATATCCCGTTAAATTGCATTTCATGAAAGAAAAACATGAAAGAAATCAAAGTTGACGCAAGCTTCCGTACGTCAACTGTGTTTCTGAACGCACATGGACTTTGCCAAAATTTGACATATCCGAAAGGATACGTCAACTTTTTTTCCGCATCGATCGTGACGGAACGCAACGAATCATGTGGGAACAGTTCCATTGATTTACGTGCAAAGTGATAAAAGTGACGTGTCGTATCTGGAACGGAACGCAACGCATCCTGTGTGGACAGGCCTTTAAAGAGGTACGCTTTGATGGCAACTCCTTGGAAACATCAGATACCAAACCTTATTTATTTTAACGCCAAATCTTCTAACCCAAACAGTTTCAATTATCTTAACTTTTTTACTTAAGCCCCTCCCACAACTGTCTAAAACTCATCCTCATCCAGACACAACCTCAGCTTATTGCTTCCGGTGAGTATACAAGACCAAATGTGTAACCAGAACACTCTCAGTACAGTGCATTCAGTTGATATGAGCTACAGTACTCGGCCTTTTTTGAATTTGCGGTCAATAAAAGATATTTGCCAATTGAGAAATTCTGTAGACTACTACAAAAATTAGTTTGGGGTGAGAAATGACTGCCTCTAACCCCCGCACTTACGAGTTCGTGTGAACAATGCATTTAGTTCATGCCTGGTGTAGTTAATCTGTTGTCTCTAGCAGTACAGAAATGCTGGATAAATGCTATGTAGTTTTTTAGCTTTTTGGGGGAGGGGGGGTGGGAAGGGAACAAAATTTTAAATATTTTGGAATATGCTCGTTCGCGGCCCCATGATATTGGTGCTTAACGAACCCAAGGTGTGGAAGTCATGGGATAGATGATGGAAGCCTCTTATAGTTTTATTCAAACCAGTTTGAAAAGGCGTTAATTGATGTTATAGATAATGAAAAGTATCATTTGGAGGATGACAGCTGGATTATCCTCTAAGCCGACAAACTCCTTATATTTAATTCATTTTTTTATTTTTTATTATATTTATAGTGCCCCCCCCCCGTCGGGGAACACTGGCCCCCGTCGGGGAAGGTCGGCGATTTCGTCGGGGATGCCTAAAAAATAAAAACGTAAAAAAAAACCCTACAAGGACTGAAGTTACTGAGTGGGTGATTTTCAACATATTTTTTGCTTTGTAATGCTATTTAAATGCATATTGGAATCGATTTTCAAACACCGTCTTCTTAGCTCTGTTACACCTCATTCCATGTACCTTGTCCTATCTCATCTCCTGTCGGGGAAGGATGACATTTTTTCGGGGAGGTCTAAAATATGTGAAAAACGTAAAGAACTGAAGTTACTGGATTGATGACCATGAACTGTTTTTTTTTATGAATTTTTTTTCTTTTGTAAAGCTATTTAAATACATATCTGAATCGGTCTTAAACACTCTTACTATCCCTCACCCCACCTGCAATCCGTGCGCCCAAGGTCATGCCCCAGTCGGGGAAGACTGACCTCCCCCTGTTGTTGAAAAAATCCCATTTCGTCTGGGAGCCTTCATCTACAGGCCCACGATAAAAGATGTGGGCCTGATAACTCAGTCACTCCGACGATCTTCTTGACTTTGCTTTCTAGAAGACCATATCTTCCAGGAAACTCACAATTCCGAATTTTCCTTACAAAAACGGGCGAGTAGTTGTTCATGTGCATGCAGTGCCCGATGGTCCGCCATCTGGCCTACCCCGACAGCCGAATTCTTGCAATGGTAATGAAAATTGGCCAGCCGTTTTGAGCTACACAGTAGCGTGAGAATATCTCCCCATAAGTCTGACTGAAAATTCATTTGAAGCCACCTTGTAACGTGACATATTTTCAAATACGTTGGAATATAAATCATTTACAGTATAGTCTGGAGTTCGGGCAGTCTGGTAGAAAATTTCATCTCTTTAGTGGATTTTGCAATTGAATACAACGAAGATTTCTACTAGAGTCAAATTCATTAGTACATTTTCAATTCCGTTGCATAGTTTTCACCCGAAAAGATACAAGACCATTGCATCTAATTGTAGCAGTACCTTTAATCTGGTAATTTTCTGATCACCTAGTAAGTTGTTTTTGTTTCTATTGAAGTGAAACTTTCACTTCAAAGGAAAGCTCAAAATAACGAGTATTTCATTTCTAGTTACAAGCCTGGGATATGCCATCTTGGGCTTTCTGAGGGGTTAGATTATTTTAAACAACTTTCTGTACGTTCCGCGCCAAATGGTAATGTTTTGGCCGAACATATTACTTAACAGAACAATGGATGCTTGCACATTATTCTTCGTTTTGGGATTATCAGATTAAAAAGTGGAAATTTTATTGCGAAAGAAAGCCCAAAATAATGACTACTTTGTTTCTAGTTACCAGCCCGGGAAATGCCTTTTCTGCTGTCTGTGGGTTCTCAATTTTTCAAAAATACACTCTAAAAACATCCTGGTTAAATTTAACCAGGATCGGGGCAACAATTTTCCCTACATTTCCTGGTTAAAATAACGCCGAAATCCTGGTCAAAATTGGCATTTTCCTTGTTAAATTAACGACTAGTTAGAAATCCTGATAAGAATTTAACATTTTCCTGGTTAAATTTCTTTTTTTCTTTTTAACCAGGAAATGTATGGTTAATTATTGACCCAGCCTGGTTAAATTAACCAGGATGTTTTTGGAGTGTATATTTGCGCTCCCCTTAAATAGTCTTTCGGGCAGGATTATATTTTTCGGACAAAAAAAAAAAAAAAATAATAATTCTGCCCCCTGCCAAACTGAAAAGCTCCCGTACGCCTATTTCAATATATAAAATATAAAACTTCAAATATATATGAAGCCGAACTTTTTCCGCGGGAAAATTTTCCAATATAGTCCGAGGGCTTTAATCTGCTGATGATATTCAGTAACCCCAACAAAACTACCAGATCACCCCCTACTTCATTTTTTCTTATAAGAAGGTCAGATTCTTCCATAAAACCCCCAAATCTGTCATAAAATTACAATTTTCCCCAGATTGTTAAACTAGTGGCAAAATTTTCCAGTTTCGATGGATACTCAGTACAACAAATTACCAAGGCCAGCTCTGTTAATCATCCCGAGATTTTACCTAATTTTGCTCTTGAAAGGCATATCACTGAATAAAGAACCCAAATTTTTCACTACCTCACCAGGGAGCTGTTTTTCAGCTCCATGACCTCACCAAAAAAAATTTCTTATTTTAAATTCCAAAATTTTTTGCAATATGATAAGCTCTTAATGTTCAAATCTTCGTTCAAAAAAGGGAAAACGTTTCGGGCAAACTTGTAGTCTCGTCTTGAGACCTTATATACGTAGGCCTGGAACGATTAAATGTATGTATTAAATGTATCGAATTTCAGCAGTCGCGTATAAAATATTTTTGATTTTTCCCATAGGAAAATTCTTCAATAAACACCCCGACTTTTTAATGGTCTTTACAAAAGCCAAATTTCTTTCATTGCTTTTTCTTCAAAATAAGCTCGAGATTTTAAAGTATCTGTTAAAATGAAAGTAAAAAAATTTCGGCGGGCTTCGCCTCAAATTCTGCCAAGTCGTTCCCACCCGGACCGACTCATCGCCTTTGTCTGGGCCTTGAAATGCTGGCCCCCCTGTTGGGAAGCTTGGCCCCCTGTCGGGCAAATCCTGGCGCCACCCCTGAGTTAGGTCAGTTAGTTATAAAATTTTACGACTCAGCCTTTTCGTTTAATCTAGCTTTCTAGACGCACCGTTGGTCTTTTTCCACTTGGGGCTTCCTGGTTTGATTTCCATACTCCACTGCTTATGCAGAGTATCAGCAGTAGGTTCCATTTCTAATTGTTTGGTATGACTCGATCTGGGAAAAATACCAGCTACTCATAAAGAGAATTATCAGAAAAAGGTCTGCGCATATGGCACGGAAGCCTTCGACCGTGCACTATGTAATTGTAGTCAATGCAAAACATGTGGATTACAGTCAATCTTTGTGTCCCAATCAAAATTATTTTAAAAGAATACATTTCTAGATATTGTAAGGGACCCGAGCTCGCGTGTATACCATATATATTACTGGGAACAAACTTTACGACGTATCCTCATAGCACCGTACTAACCCCCAAAACGTGACACAGGTTCTGCAGAAGTCTCGCTGAAAGGCCTACGTAAGTCGGTGTAATGAACTTTAAAAAAATTTTTTAGGAATTAAAAGTTTAAAAAAAAAAAAAGAAGGATTTTGCCCCTTATTTGTAATCACGTTGAGATTTGAAATAAATGTGTCTACTAGACCTTGTGCATTTACGACACATTGACGTCATTCTTGGGGACAAAACAATGGGACACGTGGCCGCACTCCACACATAAGAATTCGCAAGAATACGTCCTGCACATGTAGCACACTATATGCGCGTATTCGACTGATTGACAAATCAGCTGTCTGCATTTGTCTGCGTTGGTTTGTTTTGCCCCAAAGGAGAGCGTAGTATCCGCTCTGTGACATCATATGCACAAGGTCTATTCCTAAGCATTTCGCTTATAAACGTTTTTATGTGCTTAATATTTAGTGTTTAATCGCTAAAAATGTTTAAAATTAAAACCAGTTCATAAAGTGGAAACAGAATAAGTGTGTAATTGCTACCTGTCCATTTTAAAGTCACTGATGGCGATAAGGTTAACGAATAGTTTTTCTAATATACGTTCCTAAATAATAATAAATCATACTTTAAAAAAATTGTTTAGTATTTAAACACTTATTTTGCACCCACTTTGTAAACACCGTCCATTTAAATTATAAACATGAATAACAATTAAACACTTAATGTTTAGCTTTGAAACTTGATTTAAAACAAAATTTTTACGAATAAGACACGATTGTTTAACATCTGAATATGTTTACAAAGTGAGGGCAGAAATTGTTTCAAAGAAGTTAATTCCTAAACACCTGTTTTAGAGTGTGAGTATTTCCTTGAAGGCGTTTTATCGTGTTGTTTCTACTATATTATGGTTCACGTATCTTCAATGCATAATTCACCTTTGACACCCCATCATAGTCAGTTTCCTTTTACAAAATTTGAAACAGGCTCAGTCGTTCTCTGGATCTTCATAAGCATGGATGAAAACGTAGAATCAGGCGACACGAATTCACCCGTGATTGAGTCACAAACTTCTGACGTTCATGAGAGGCATGACGTCAGTGATATGATACCGACGCCTTTAAGCCCTTCTAAAGTTCAAGTTAGTAACAATAACGACGTACAACAAGGAACATTGTTCGATATTCTGTCGTCATTACATGAAATGCAAGAAAAGATGGAATCTGGGCTTTCTAGTCTGACTTCATTGATGGAACACCAATCAAGACGCATTGATGATTTAGAAAAAACCCTTTTCCAGAAAACGTCGGGGAATAACTTTGTGAGTAATTTTACAACAAATTAATACTTGAATTGCAATGTTATTTAATTGTTATCTCTATCATAACCGGAATTTCAATCAAGAAAATCCAAGTGAACTTTATTATCGATAACGTCAATATCAACCAAATTTCCATGTTTATGTTTCAATGAATAAATATAGTTTTAGCACTTCTCAAAGAATATGAAATATCTGACATCTATACACTTAAAAGTAATGTTTGCAAGTATGTGGCGTAATTATGACGGTTTATAACGTATCCAGTGATATAACATTACTGTTTTGATAGGGATGGAAAGTTAAAAGTTAATAAACACTTATTCTTTTCCATAAACAATTAAAACCCTGAAAAGACCAAATAAAATGGAAGTATAACAAGTGCGAGGATGGTACAGAGGACATTCAAGGTAAGAATGAATGGTTCACAGGTTCGCCCCACATATCACCTCTAAAAATGGTGGTACGTGAATGGTAAGCAAGTCACAATACATAAACTCTCCAAACGCAACTAACAACCTAAATCTCAGTAAGCAAGACAAAAACAAATACGATAAGGAAAAAATACAACAATCCGGTTACAACTACTTCAAGGAAGTGCATTCCCTTCAAAATAAACAAATTTTCCTCTTTAACAAAATTACAGATGATCATGTAAATGAAAAATAGGATAAAATGACAAAGAGAAGAGTTCATGGTGGTCGAGTGATTCTATTTTGGCTAGAGTACAAAACAGTTCTTCGCAGAAGGGAGGCGTGTAACGGCTGACTTGCAAAATAAATGTATCTGGGCTCTCTTCTAGGACAACAAGTTAAGTTTACAAAATTGATTCCTAAAAATTAAATGACAGCTGGAGAAAAACAACTCAGCCATTTTATTCAAGTCCGTATGCAGCGGGAGTGGGGTGGCAAATGGAGAAGGGCAAGGTGGAAATTTTCAAAGTAGGCTTATGCCTTTTCTATGTCCAATTTTGAAAGAAAACAGGGAAAACACGGTAAAATAGGAGAAATCGTCATGTACCGGTACGTCACTAGTGATTGAAAGCATGGAGTTGCAACTCCCTGATTAAAGCAATCTTGAATCGTCTACAACAAGGTCGGGAAAAAGACCTTAGATGGATCGACTAGCTTGGCCCAATTGGTTGGAAACTGGGCGGTAAAACTCAGTCTAACTGACTAATTAACTAACTACGCGACATTTAATAGTGGAGAGTGGAAGTCTAATTACAGGCATAATGACTACATTCGTCAACAATAATAAGACCTGGCGGAGCCCTAGTGTAAAGAGTGTTCAAAGTTTTTCCTGAAAAATGGTATTTAGCACATTTTACCTGGTAGTCTCCTGATCAATCTGCAATTTGCTCTCTTTTTATTAAAGTAATCTTTTGAAAGAAAACATAAAATAAAGATTGCTCAAAATCTACTTAGAAGTCTACAAATGTCATTTCCGGCTTTCTGGATGTTACCATTTTCATTCTTTTTGTACATTCCACGCCAACCAATGGCAAAACTCCCATTAGATTTTTTGCTTTTAGATAGTCATTCGGGCAGGATCACACTTTGTGCCTTCAGTCCCTGGACAAAATTCATGTACCGCCCTTGTTGTCATCGAAGTAAAAGAGAAGCTATAGCAGTCTTTTCTTTCAGTGGGATGATGAAAGGAGATGGAAGATGACTTGCTAGTAAAGATTCCGTTTTTGTCGGGCTTTGAAACTTATCCGTTTACATTGATAACAACTTGTTATACTACCATGCGTTAGGGATGAGAAGCGATCGCCGTAGCCTATTTTGCAAGTCATTTTAAGCATTTAACTCACAATTCCAGTTAAGTGAGTTGCATTTCACTTCATTTAAGTGGAAATCAATTCTATACTTGTAGGCCTGAGGGGACTTCAATTGCACATGACTAGAATTCAGGAATTAGAATTTCAGTTAGCTTAAAATGGGTTTGCTTAATGGCCTAAGGACAATATGATTGATAATACTAAGGAGGGAAATAACCCGACGTTGATGTAATTTATAATTCTGTAATTTCCTTGCAGTACATGCCTCTATGTTCGTCACACGGTGATTACAGATACACAAAACAACGACGGGACTATTACTTCCAAAGGTTCATGGAAAACATGATGGAAGTGTGGAAACTTCAGCGTGGAGATCATTCAGCAGTGAGTTTCGCTTTGACCAAGTTGTTGCATCGAAGGTCTACCTCTCATCTGCATGTTGACTACAAGGGCCCACTTTTATTCCAATGGAAATCTTGACTCCTTTGAACGCAGTATTGATTTAACGGATTAGACATTTAAATTAGATAGAAGAATGAATTTCATGTCAATCAATTTATTAAAAATGTACTGAATTCTTTGCATCTTGAAATAGAACCTACGGCAGTTCAAAATTGCCCAAAACATTTTGTATTTTCAGGAGAAGATGTTCCCACATACTACATATATTTAACGCAAATTGTAATGGGTGGGGTTTGGAAACAGTAGCCTACCTCTTTTTTGCCCCGCCTCATTCGCATATTTAAAGGTCGTGTGACATGCAAAAGACAAAATTAGGTATTTGATGTAAAAAAAACATCAAAAATCAAGATAAAAGCCGCCATCCCCATCAAAATCTGTCAAAAATTGACCATTGTACAAGGCAATTTCTGATTTGCTTGTAAACATTACTAAATATGAGCTTTATAATGTAAATATTGTGATGTCATTAAAGGGACATGCCATACGTGGCTTATGTCATCCTTTGTTTTTACAATCTTCATGTCAAGGGCAGTTGTAACACTATAGTTTGTCCTGACAGTTTTATTTTGAAAGTTTTAATTTTGTCCTTGAAAATCTTCAGTATCAATTACCAAACCATGAACTATCTGATGAGTAATTAAGAGATAATTGATACAGGGTTAACAAAAGAAATGTCAACACCATGCAGTTAGTTAATTAGATGAGATTTGACGACACACCAACACGAATGGGTCATATAGTGTCAGTCAACTCGATAAAAAAGTTCAATGTTTAAATTCAAATTATTGAAACAGTTCCAGCGGATTATTCCTTAAAGAAGTTCACTCCGGAACTGTCAAATAAAGTCAGGTCATTTTGCTGCCATTTCACACTACCTTTAAAAGACCACTGTAACAGTTGTGTATCATGTCAAACTGTCCTGCAATTAATGGGGGAATGCATGCAGTCACCCCAACTTGGATTAGTGTAGAAGACTGCCCTGTTTCATGATTGGCTCTGAGGATCACATGATTATAGTATATTTTTCCTCCTCAGTTGTGAAATTCTACTAGTAGTAACTGTTTGAGTAACATTGAATATGCAACATTGACGTCCTAAGATATCAGGAAAGATACTTCGAAGAGAAATGAGTAGAAAAATGTAAGATTTAGCCGTTGCCTCAAAATTCGTTTGAGGCGGCTTCTGTTGCCCTCTCATCCAAAGCATTTCATTTTTTATCATCTTTCCAGTGGATTAAGTGTTTTAAATTGTGAGAGGTGGGAGATGGTGTAACCATGGCAACAGCAGACGAATGAATGGAACCAAACCGCAGCTAAGAAGTGTTTTTGCTGTCGTCAGGAGATGTACACATTTTGCAACCTTTGCGTTTCAAACTTTATTAATCGAAGCCTACAGCTTCGATTGTAGAGATTGCTCTACTTGTCACGTGCTTTTTCGACTGCTTATGCGACTCGGTAAACCTTCTCGTGCACACAAATTCCGCATGAACGTATTGCCATAACGAACCGCTACGCACGAAAAAGAAGTTCGCCTGCTTGCAAGGTTCGATATAGATTCTATCGCATATTTGACCATTTGAGCATGCGCAGTCAAAGCCGAGACTGCTAGAGTGAATTTATGTGAAAGATTTGCGTGTTAAACAAACGGACATTTTCATAAGAGTTGTCGTTGCTTCAAAAGCAGCCTTAGACTGCGCAGCGGCGTTCAAGTCAGTACGTCAGCGTAACAGTCGGTCAATCATTCGACGACAGTGTACTTAACGGCAAGGCACTGAAGTCAGACGGTATTGAAGTACAGGTTAGCAGTATACGTTTTGTTTGCGTTCCCATTCCTATACGTGTACGTCCATAATGAACGTATATGCTTGATGACGGATGGATTTTGAAAAATTCTGCAATTCGCGTGCGTAGCAGTTCGCTTGGCCAATAATTTAATGTTGTACTTGTGCGCAGGAAAACCGTGTCACGACTTTCTGTTGACTGCTTGGAAGATACGCTTCTTTCACAGGTTGAGTATAAAAATTTGGCAGCAGAATATTTTTTGCTCTCAAGAAGTGAGCTTGGCAAGCCATTTGCAACTTATTGCATCTCACTCAGTTTTCAATAATAAAATCAGGCAGCGTATATGGACGTTTCATCTTTGTTTCGTATCATCTTCAGAGGCTTCGATTTGTACTTGCCTACAAGTACGGGTTGTCTAGTTATTTTGTAGTTTAACGAACAAAGGGGTAGTGGTCACAAACCCATTAATCCACAAAATGACTCTGTTCGCGTGTGCCCGAATTGTGGTCATTTTGAATAGTTTCTCATCATATGAAATTTATTTTTTCATGTTAATCAAACCAAGCTTGTGCACAATCATTTTTACAATAAAAATTGTTTTTCGTTCTTGTTGTCAGGGCCACGTTACCCATGATGCAGGTAAGAATATATACCAAACGGTAAAGGAATAACGTTTTTACTATTCTTCCAGATACTTCAAGACTCCCCCGTCCAGCTTGTGCATGGGCACTATTTAACAAAAAATATCTTGATTTTCTGTTGTCATTGTATTGTGTCGCTTATATTGTTAGTGATAGGGGTTATCGCTATCGTTAGCCAGTTTGGTGTTTCTTTCTTAAACAGTGGACATCGTCCCCATCTGAACCAAATGGGGGGGGGGGGGGTCAGGAAGGACAGAGTTAAATGTGGTGGGTGCTCCTGCCCCGGTGGCTCTATTCTTTATTTCCTTGGAATAAATAACACGTCTCCTATATGAAATGAAGCTTGAACTATCATGCAATGGCAAAGCGAATGTTGTCAAACCACGTGCACATCAGAATTATTATCAACTTTTATTTTAGTTTTGGAAGAGGGAGAATGGACGGAGGATGGCAGGGGCAAATGAGCCCATGGAATAAAAATTCTTTAAAGGTTGGTGAAGGAAAACTAAGATGGGGGCAGCTTTCACCTACTTGCCGATATAGACTATAATATTGCATAACACTGAGTTATCCTACTTATTTCAATGTGACTTCGACCTAATCATATTCTAAGGCACTCACACATCTGGTTCTATTTCGTTGTTTATTCCGCTTGTATTTGATCATTCTTTTTTACTTTTACAATCTCTTTCTCAAAGAGCTTCTTTTATTCACATTTTGATAAGATCGTGTTTCCTTAGCTTATTGCCATTGATGCATAGCTTCACATTCACACTAACTTTAGCTCACATAACCATGTGCAATTGCTTAACCAAAGTTGGGTTAAGATGTTTTGTTTGAAATAATAAAGGACGCCAAGTGCCCGTGGAAGCGAAGAGTTCCCCAAAGCATTGGGATCTACGGACGTCGTCCACAGGGCCCCGGATGGGGAACAGCCTTCAATAACGGTGGTGGGTGCGTAGAGTGCCGAAATCACATTTTGAAAATATTTTTTGTAATTTTTCACCCCATTTAAAGTACAAAATTTGTCCAGTATGCACCAAAGCAGGGATATGAGTGACGTGTAAAATGTACAGAAAATGGTTACGAATTGGTACAGGGAGGGGGATACTGTGAGGGGTCATCCTCCTTTTCGTTTATCAGCTTGATGTATGCACACTCTAAAAAGGTGTGAAACAATTAACTACTTATTCCACTCATGCTTTATAAACGCGTTTAAATTCTAAACATGTTTAGGAATTAAACGTTTCAACGAAATGTTTAGGAATAAGACACTCATGTTTAGCATCTAAACAAGTTAACAGAGTAGGTGCAAAAGTATTTGCGTTTCATTCTGAAACACATTTCTGAGAGTGAATTCCCGTCCTACGATTTTATCGACTGAACGATCAGTTGATTAGAGCATCCCGACTTGTAGTCGAGAGGTCGGGAGTTTCTGACCGGGTCACACCGAAGACTTTAAAAATGGAATAGAAAGGAATGGAGTAGGTTAATCGAGACAGTGGCCACAACTGGAAAAAGACCATGGTCGGCTGTACTTGAACCAATTGCTTACAAACTGGGCCGCAATTCTCCATCTAACTAACTAAGCTACCATTTTCGTTCGGGTTTATATTTGTCCACCAATTAACAGTTATCATTGTGACATGTAGTTTAATTTGTCCGTCTTAATTGTTTTTTCAGACTATCACATCAAGACTTTGATCCGAGATGCACAGGATTGTTTGAAAATAGTTAAGGTACAATGAGAACAATTTTGGAATAACGTATCTTATGGACATAAAGGGGGTTGTAGGGGAGATTGCCAAAGCCGTATATACAGAGAGTTGCGACAACTGAAATTTGGGCGCCATTTTGGGGCCAGTGATACTTCGTGGTAACACTGTGTGCTATCTTTGTTGTGTAGTTTTAAGTTTGAATTTCGATACTTGGAGAAGCAGGAGCTTCACCTTGGGACATTGATTAGAGAAATTGGCCGCCTATCTTGGTATAAATAAACTCATGAAGGCAAAGACGGAGGAAAGATATGAACTGAGGGGGAGTTGAGGGGGTTAGCGACTGTTTTTATAATTTTGTGACAAGTCGCTGGGCCTACATTTTCCTGTCTTTTAATTTTGTTAAGCGTTAAACATTACAATGGATGGAATTTAGGATGGGATATGTTTATTAGATATTCATACCCGGCACTACACTGAACTGTGATACCACTTTATGGTGTCCCTTGGGGGGGGGGGGGGCTTCCACCAGGAACAGCCACATGTAGCTCATCACGACACATGTTACCTAACAGGTACCTTCTAACGCCTGGGTGGAGATAGGCGATTGAGGAAGGGCATCTTGCCAAATGAAACAGCATAAAGACTCAGGTGTGATTTGAACCGAAAATCCTTAGATAAGTGGGGGGCTAATCATCAGAGTGGCCCAATATGTTCCATTCTATAATAGCCGTTAAAGGCGGCCAAAATGCCCTTGGCGGAAAAGGTGTGAGGTTAAAGCCCCTCCTCCACGGTCCCTGAGTCCAGTACCTTAATCAGCAAGGCCCATAGGTGTAGAAAGCTGTCCAACTCCGAGACTGTGGAGAGGGGGGGGGGGGTGGGCTGAACATTCTTTCGAACTGACGTCATGAGAAAGAGTCTAAGAGAAATGATCTCCCTTCCATTTGCAAAACTCTTTGAATATTTGGGGTCTTCAGATGCAGTTCGATTCAACAAATTGGGTCAACTTTACGAAAATTTCTGCAAAGTTTTAACATTTTTTTAACGGGCAACGAATAAGGGGTTTGATCCTTGGATTGAGGGGCAGATATGTTTCCGTCCTTTCATATTTTTGAAGGAACCAAAGCCCCAGTTACCTCCCATCCCGATTCCTACGCCTGTGATCGACCATCATGTTCTCATTAAGATATATACATATCAACGAAGAAAGGGTACGTTTGCAGATATGTATGAGTTACGCGAATTCGGTGTTGGCCTCAAAATGATATCCATGTATCATTTGATTTGATATAGCTGGGAACCAAGTTGTCGCAACTCTCTGTATAAACGTTTCTTGAGATTTCGGGGCTGGAGTGCCATCCTTTTAAAAGAGCAAAATTTAATTTTATTTCCTAGTAAAGCATAATTTTGGAAAACAGGCATTGAAATTTTCGATTTAAACAGTCCCTTGTACCACTGAGTCCCATTGAGAATAGACGAATCCGGACATCAAGTGATGGTCTGATTTCAGTCGGCCATAACTGGTGTTTATCACCTTTTTATCTTTCATTTCCTTTGCTTACCTTTATCACGGATGGTTGTACACTGAATTGTATATTGATTACTACAATTTCACTGAATATGAGAGTTTGATATCATGTATAGGCCTACAACAAACCAAGACGATTGAAGACTGATAGACCCCACTAATGGCTGCCTACAGTCACCAAACACAAACCCTGATCGGATTCGTCTATAGCCATTAATTACTCCGGTCCCCACCAAAATTTCACTGCAGAGGAGGGGGGGGGGGTTCTAAATCCGAAAAGGGGTATTACTTGAGGGGGCTTCTAATAACACCTCCCTGATTACTCACTCTTGTTTCGAGCAACTAGGACACGAAACGTGTAAGGAGTCGAAGTTCCAATGCCCTCCTAGCTACAACAAAGTGTTTTTTTTTTCTCTTTGGCCACAGGAAACCGAAGAAAGATTCAAAGTGGAGTACGAGGCACATGACTGTAAGAACAAGGTAAGTACTGCGAGTTACACAATAAAATCAGCCAACCCGCCCCTTAGGGATTGGCTGATTTAATACAAAATTTACGTCCGCTCGTTGCAGAAGTTACTTCAGTAGAAAATGATGTCATCACATTGTCAAAATGGACACCTCTCCCTATGCTTCCACCATCATACGTCAACCGTACACTGCTTTGTTTTTAAACTTAACAGAGTCGAAAATTTTGAGGGTTCTGTGGCTGTCCAAAGCTAGCCCGCGGGGCGGACGAATTTTTTCGTCCAGCTCATCGCTACGAAAAAATCAATCTGAGGGGCGGCAGCCTTAAGAGGGCTGCAGCCACAGAGGCGCTCCGCAGGCTAGTCCAAAGCAGTCCTTGTAGGGTCTTAGTGAACGGTTTGAGATACATCTTCCAGCGGCAGCAGAACGAGGTGGGGGGTGGGGATGGGGGTGTGGGAGGGTGAGTTGGGGACCTCAGCCTCACAATGACAAAAGTGAGGACTTAAGACATGTTCACACCCCCCTCCCCCCCAAAAAAAAGCAAGTGCGGCTTCAAGAACTGGCGACCTAGGGAATCGAGAATTTTGAACAGTACAAGAAGTCGCAATTCTCCAAACAATCGACGTGCTTCGCATATGAGTAAGTTGCGATCATAAACCTCGCAAATGCATTGCAGTGTACATTATACGTGGTTTAAGAGTTTTTCATTGTATGTACGTAGTATTCGCGGTTGTGTGTAAAGGTCTGGCCAAACTAGATTATTTTGTGATTTCCATACTATTACTCACCCAGCGGATGCTGTTTGATTGAACACTGCCATTTTTGAGTGGAAAATCATCAATAGACCTATTTCCAAATAGCAATTACAAAGGATTGTGGGATAGAGTTTTGGTGTTTGACATTTTTGTCAATGGCATTTTACTGTGGTGAAAATTGACCTACACCCAAAACTCTATCCCACAATTCATTGTAATTGCTATTTGGGAAAATAGTTCTATTCATCGGTTTTCATTACACAGTTCCATAGTTTAGAAAATTAACACTTGTATCCACAGATACTTTCACGCGGCTAAACATGTTTCTGGGAAAATGGAAAGAAAGAATCAGGCATGGGCGTCCGCAGAAATTTTTACAAGGGGGGGGGGGCAAGGTCATTCATGGATGATTGAATTGTGTACACTATCTAAGCGGAGCGGAGCGTACAAGAAAATTTTGGGTCTATACAAACCCTCCAGATGGCCGGAAACGGCACTTGGCGAGTGTTATAAGCTGCATGTACCCAGCCCTGAAACAGGAATTTCATGTCTGTAAATTTTAGATTTTTAGAATTTTCAATGTAAAAAATTGTTGAAAGAGCCCATGAAATGACTCAATGACAACGATTTGGAGTCATTCTCTGACACTATCTATCACCAAAAAAGCATTTATTTTAAAAAATTCTGCCCCACAAAAGAGAAATGCTCAAGTGAAATGGTACCCCTTTCAGCACAACAGCTGAAAAATGTAAAAGATGTAAAAGTGCATCGAACCAAAAATGACATCATCACAGGAACCCAACTTCACAGTGTGTGTATTATAATGCTATGTTTAAGTAACATTTTTGCTCACAGATTGCGTAGCATGAGACCGGTACTGGTCAAATAATTTCTGAATTATATCCGAAGAATGTCCCAGTATAAAGCCAAAAATATATCAATCAAAATTTGAAATTCTCACTCCCAATTCCTCAAAAGAGGAATTTTATCATTATTCCCTTAAGCTGTCCCATTCATGATCAAGTTAGGCCTATCAGTTCGAATTTTTGGTTCCAGCAATCTAGTCGATCTATTACTAGACAGCAATTCTTCCAACCAGAAAAAGAAAATATTTCAACTCACGTTCATTCAGATTGTTGAATAAAAAGACTGATATCTCACCCGGATTCCTTTGAAAGACATACCTTCCAAGTAAAATTTGTCACAAACATTAATGTAGAAATCAACCAATGGATCTTGTACTAGCACAGACTTCAAAATGCATGAAGTTGAAATAGTAACTTCATGCCAACTTTTGATAAAAGTATGGAATACTTCCTAAAATAACCAAAATATCAGCTAGTCTCCTTTCCCACTATATTTACTGTTCCTTTTCTTTGAACCAAGTCAAATTGCAGCATTAGCACATGCATCCAAAACAACACAGAACCGAACCTGTTGGTAGTATTTAAGTCACTGTGCAGAATGGTATACAGTATTGCATATGGGCCTGTGTAATGAGAGAATCACTGCTTCCTCCCCAATGAAAATAATAGTTACATAACACTGGAAGACAAATGGATGCAGTTACATCCCCCAGGAGCCTGAGGTATTTTTCTGTGTGTATAACCTCTTACCAGGGAACTTCCAAACACTTGTACGATGTATTATATACTAAACAATTTTCCCTGCTAGTTGGCTCAAGGAATATTGAGAAGTCACAAAACTCCATCTGTTGAACACGGGTATTCCTAGGTATTAAAACCCCCCTTTTCACTGGTTTTGAGAAGCAAACATAGGTTTAGGTTTTGTAATGATAATTTGTTGATTATATCAACCATTTTAGGCCATTTATACATGCAAGATTGTGTAATATCAACAGAGCAAGGTATACTGAAGTGCACTATAGTACACACACTGTGAAGTTGGGTTTCTGCGATGATGTCATTCTTGGTTCAATGCACTTTTACATTTTTCAGCTGTTGTGCTGGAAGGGATACCATTTCACTTGAGCATTTCTCTTTTGTGGGGTGGGATTTTTTAAAATAAATGCTATTTTTGTTGATAGATAGTGTCAAAGAATGACCCAAATCATTGTTACTAAGTCATTTCATGGGCTCTTGAAGGGAAATCTGCCTCTCGGTCACGGCCTCTCACGCCTAACTTACAACTGTCAAACAGCCTATATAAGCCTATGTCCGTTACCCAATTATGAATCATACCCCCCCCCCCCCCCCCATATTCACCTTGTGTATCCAAGTTACGTCCGCGCGTCTCCACTTGAGATCAGCATGGGACCAAACCAAGACCAACGTATTCATCAATAGTCGGATGCCATATGCACACTACATACCTGACAACTAGTAAAATTTTGGCAAAGTTTTTACAATTACAAATTTCCAATAGATATCACGAATGATGGTCCCCAAAGTACTATATCACTGTTCAGCATACCATCTTCTCTTTTGCTATTCCTGCTCAAATGTCCACATATTTCAGTAGAAACTGACGCTGTGAGTGAAGATATTTTGATGATTTATTTCCAATTTTTTTTTATTTTAATTTTTAATGATTTTTCACAAGTTTGATTTTCCAGGGGGGGGGGGGGGGGGTGGCAAGTGCCCCCTTGCCCCCCTTGCGGACGCCCATGGAATCAGGATAGGAAGAATTGATTTTATTTGGATCTAAGGTTTTGACGTGAAGTTTGCGCATAAATTAACATAGATTGACGCATTATTGGGGAATTCCCCCATTTTGTGACGTCACAAAAGTTGAGACCTTGAAAAATCACGTATTTTGATTAAAAATAGCCACTTAATGATTTGCTTTTTACTTACCATATCATTTCGAAGTACGATCGATTAAACGATCATTAGGACAGTTTTGGAATGTTGGTATGGAATGAGCAAATGATTGTTCTGGCGACAAAATTTTTCTATATGCACGAGCCTTACATTCATAAATCCATGTTCCTTTAGAACTGCAGCGCTAGTTTGTGTGAGAAAACTGTGGTATTACTCTTTCATTATTGCTTACTCTGTAGTTTGAGTAAATAACTATCCCCTACATCTCTAAACGTTCCACAACAAATACCATCATGCTCAGCAATTTGACTGACGGTCATAAATTGCCATCAACATAAACTGAAGCAGGGATTGAAAGCAGGAAGGTTCCCATATTCTGCTATACAGTAAAATGGAGTAGCTGAGGAGGAGTAGCAAAATGATCTGTACGATACGTGAAATACTGTTTTTAAATGTAGTGACAAAACAATAGCCCATAACTTAAAGGGGAAGTTTGAGCAGAAAATAAAATTTCACATGCGGAAGAAAACTAAATCTACTCATTGTGGTGGAACTTCCATTCAAATCGGGCATGTGTTTCTCGAGATATCTGCAAATGAAGTTGCTAGATTTGTGTTCCAAAGTGATATTGAGGGCAGCAGAGATTATAAAGTAAAGTTTAAGGAAAAACAAAAGTCTCTCCATTAATGTGGGGATATGATGTCATATGTGCTTGCTTCAAGTTGACTGTTTGTTGAAAATGTGACTTTATTTGCTCATATCTTGAGAACCACACATCGGATTTCAATGGAAATTTCACCAAAATGCTTAGGTTAAGTACTCCTCTAACGTATCAAAAGTTGATATGACCTTGAACCCTTCTTTTAATGTCCCAAACGCTCTCTCAACTCTGTTTCTTCTCCGCGCTTCTCGCGCATCCGTTTTAAATGTTGTTTTGGGATCCAGACTTACTGCCTGCGGAAGGTCTTGCTTATTATGGATTTCTACAAACTCTTTTATCATCGATTTGAGCAACAGCTGTACACAGAAAAGGGGAGTGTTATCATTTCCCCGGAAGTTTTCAAATCATCTATCACCATCTATCTGTGTAAATTCACCAACTTATTCAGATGTGCATTGCAAGGCACAAACGTACCAGCTTCGGTAACGTAACAAGGGATAGGAAAAAGGGTTGGAGCAAGATACCTATCATTAAAGACATTTTTCATACTTCCCTACACTCAAATCGCTAAAAGGTTTGAAAATGCGATTTTTCAGCTCGCTTCGCGAGCAACCTCTGAATTCCAGACCACGCATTATCAAATCTATTGTTCCAAAGCCAATAGAATGACCAAGCTAACACATTCTTTTCAAGATAACCATGGCCGTATGGGACGTATGGGATTAGCCAAAGTGACTCAGTCAGAAATCCTAGTTGGGGATCTGGAGTCGGGCAAAAGGTCATTGCTCCTCCTAGAAAAAAAAACATCGTATGGCCATAAATTATTGTTTCTTTCCTCTTTCCCCGAGCTATCTTCATTATCGAACCCAACCGACGATTAGTCAGACGGAGTAAGAATAAAACTAAAACAGTTTTGGGTGTCACTTTATGAAATATGAAGCTACAAATGTATATTTTAATGCTGAAAATTTACTCCCACCCTCAAGTTTAGGGGGGGGACTCAGCTCTGGACGCCGTCAACAACGGGTCCTGGTTCGTCAATCCCCCGGCTTTAAGAGATCAAATCCCGTCCCTGGGTCACAGTATGATGCGAAGTAAGTCTTCCACGTCTTGAACATAGACGTGATACAACAGTCGAATGTTTTGCTGGGGTGTAAAAATAAACAACTATTACATTGCAGTTAAAAACTTTGCTGCAACGTAATAGTTGTTTACTAAAATATTCGCTTGTAATTGTTCATCTATCGCTTACATAGTGTTCAGAATATCACTTCAATTTTTCATGCAGGACTGCATCGTTTACAGGACCCTGTGGGTTCCACCGAGCATGCCGGGCACTGAGATACTTGATTTTAGCAAGGCAGAGGTATCTCTTGGAGGTGGCAAGAATGTATCTTATGAAGAGGCAACCATTCAGTACATCAACGAACATTTCGAAGAAAATGGTGTTTTTAGAGTTCCACCATTTTGTTTCTTCACCGATAAGATTTCTCGCTCTCAGAAAGACCTTACTCTTCTTTCAGACAAAGAAATACGTCAGCTTGAAGGCGTGCTCAACAGGAAGCAAATAGAAAGCTTCTTGGCGGAAAGAAACGCGGACCGAGCGGTGGAGCAGGTCGTTAATGTGTTACAACAGTGGGCAGTGAAAGAAAATGACAACATGTTTATTTTCACAAACTACAAATACAAAGATTATTTGAATAAGTTTAATTCCATTCAAGTGACTGATGTAAAAGGTGATCATGACATCATGGCTATATCTGAAAGACATGGGGTCTTCTTCTTCCAAGTCAAAAGTTGTGAACCGACCGAAAATGAGTTGAATGTTCAACACAAGATTATTTTTGCCTTCTTCCAGACCATGAAGGACAAATTTGTCTTCTTACAGTCAAACAGAGATCTCTCTTACATCACTTTCATGTTGCCTATTTACGGATTTGCGACTCTTCCAAATTTGACTCAAGATGACGTAGATAAACATTTCCTGTGTCTTTGTCACATGTCTACACTTTTGACAAATCCTCCTTTAAAAAGCGTTGACAAATTTTCAAAATGGATCCAGAGAGCCTGCTCGGTGGAGCGTCCAGCACCACTTAAAAACGTGTTCACACATGAACAGTTCCGGGAACTTTGTGGAAGGTACCTTGGACTCGCATCCTCCGTAACCGTACCAACTGTCTCTGCTGGCATTCACAAAACTGGACAAAAACTTCGTCTAAACTTTTTAACTCCGGTGCAGCGAAGAGCCCGCGACTGTAAGCATGACTTTGTCATCATATCCGGTGACAGTGGTAGTGGAAAAAGTCTGATTCTTGCAGCAAAAACCCGAAAGATATTGCGAGAGGCAGCCAATCAGAGGGTCAGATGTCACGTGAATATTGTTACGTGTACAGACATTAATGATTCATTGTTTTGTGCCCTAAAAATGTCTTACCAGTCCAGTCAACAGTTAGAGAAGTTTTTGCAGGGCGTCAATAACATCACCGTTTCTCAGTTTCGAGTATTCCATGAAGAAGAGGGAGCAAATTTCAAGGTAACTCCAAAACTTCTAGTTAACACAATACAAAAGTTAACAGAGGGCAAAGATGGCGTACAACATCATCTTCTGATGGATGAAGTACCGTTTGAACTACTGAAACAGTCTCAAGGGCATTTGGATGAAGTCACCTACCGTGTGCCTCCTGGTAGCAAAGTATGGCTCACTGTCTCGACTCATACCTACCGTGTCGAATCGCGCTCTGCTAGGGACCCTTGTTGGATCAGAGAACACATGCCAACGAAATTTCACTTCGAGTATTTGGATTTCGTAAAGAGGGTCCCTATGTCGATTTTTAAAGTAATTAAAGCAACCCAGACGATAACTGGGGATGGTCACGGCGAGTTTTCAAAATGCGGTCACGTGATTGAAGGTCCCAAGCCATTACTTTACCGTTTGAGAAAATGCACATGTCAGGAAGAAGTCATGATGGACTACATGAGATGCGAGTGCGTCGATGAGAGGGTGTACGAAACTCTAAAGAGGGTATTCAGAGATCTAAAGCAAATCGACGACAAAAAAGATATCACCATTGTAGTACACAATTTTGCCATATATGGAACCACGTTCCAAGATCTGAAGCGAATTCTCAACGGGACATTCGAGAGAATGGGAATACCACTTGTCTGGTCGACGGTACTCTATAAGTCGTCAGAGCAAGCTGAGATTAGAATATTGCCAAGGGTCTCGGGAGATGACAATGTTGATATAAAATGTCATACTAAAGTGCCTGACACAGATGATTGTGACAAAATGAAATATGGTGATGCAGAAGAAGGTGCAAGTATGAGAGACACAACTTTAGGTGAATTTAAAGATTTCAGATACCCAATAATGGTGGTAGACACCCGAACATTTATTGGCTGCGAGAGTAAGATACTCGTCAGTCTAGACCAATGTGGCATGTTTCAACATTTCCCGAGTAAGGGTGGTGTTGGGTGGCATAGGATCCCTATGGTGCGTTGTATAGCCCAATACATTTATATCACTTGGCCTGAGCAGGAGGCTGCTCAAAATTGGCGAAAATACATATCAGAGTATGAAATGGACGTCTTCAGTCGCAACAATCTGACAGAAGAACAATTTGACTTCCGCAGAAACCAAATAAGGCAAGCTTTGGAAGCCAGCTACAGCCAAAGTTGCCTAGAAAAACTGCTGGACAAAAATCTGTTTGAAGTAAAATGTTAATAGTTTATTTTCAGTTTTACTATTTACATGGTGGGTGGTAGCAAACCGTGATGCAGAATTAGTGCCGAAGAGATCTCAGAATATTTTCTTAAATCAGTACCAGTTTTAGCTTTAGCTTTAAAAGTCTGTAAAAATTGGCTTTATTCTAGTTTATAGTCTATACACCAGATTTTTCACCTTTTTGTAAGTGGAGGTCAATTGTCGATTGTAGTATTCCAGGATTTCCCTTTGCCGTTAACTGAGGTTAATTTACACTCACACTCTCTCTGTTACTTATTTACTTTGTGACACTTGTTTTTATCCTGTGTTGTGATAAACCAAAAATAAATAAATGAAATGAATATAATACAGTACCTAATCATATTAAAGAACGAGGTTTCCACATTGAGTTACATATTGTTACAACAGTGTTAAATAGTGATAGGATAATTTGCAGTCGTGTCGCTCTGTTGCTGTTATTGCACTACAGCAGGGTCAAATCCCGAATTGTGAATAATTAAGATTTCGTGCAGTAGGCCTAATCTGCTTTCTGTGGAGGGCTAAAGTAAAACACTTGCAAAAATACGTTGCTCTGTAAAAATTATAAGGTGTTCAGGTCATATGTACGTCCCCAATCCAACTCCGTGGGGCCCGTTCAAGTCATCCGTGAATCTGTGTCAACTGATGCCGACTTGGAACAAGTTCAAAACAGGACGACGACTATGCAAAGCTGATCACGTATTCAGCTATTGTCAGAAAAGACGTGACACCTCTGAAAATACAGCTTTCGTTGTCCTCTGTAGCGGTCTTATGGCCTCACACCCCAATACTTTCCTCATAGACTTAAACATTAAATGAGTTTCTTTTCGAGGCTCCTGCATGCAGCCTTTTCAAAGTTCTCAGCTATTTCGAAACACCCATTACTGAAAAGCTGACAGGTTTGCCCAGCATGGCACTACAAAATTTCCATACCATGACCGTTTAGATTTTGAGCTAGAAGGAGATAAAATTTGTGTAGGGTAACCCAACCCCCCTAACCTCTGCATCATAGCGGAAAACCTCCGCAATTTGACTACACTATTTTAAACAGTCTAAATCACCTTCAATCTTACCGAAATTTCAGCAACCTCACTCTAGCAAGTTCTCTTCTGTATTCATGGAGTCTCCATTACCCAACTGGCAGGTTATCTTGGCAGAATTGGGTCTAAATCAGAGTAAAAAGAACTACAGATCTTCGATGGTGTGCACTTGACACTGTAGAACATTACCCTAATCTGCTTATAGATTAGTGAGGCCTTATAACAAGTGGGGGGGGGGGGATCTGGTAATTTTCCAAATGTTTGCAAATGTAATGATCTTTCTGATATGATGGCAGCTATTTTTATCAACAAAACTTACTCAACATTTGGTCCAATTTTATATTGTTTGTGATGGTAGCATCTACTGACCTGGTGTTGGGACTGTCACGTACAACACGGGTCAAGAATTTGCAAGGTACATTCCTACATCTGGACAATATCGTATGTGTTCTAGAATTTTATGTACTTCCGGATTCGACAAAATGATCGTGCTCTTGATGGTGAGTTCAAAGTGACACACGTGTTTACATTTCTTTTGTTTCAAAAGACATCTTCCTTCTCCCTCGAACTATGTCGCCTTGTTTATAATATTTTATTTTTTTCTTGTGTATTTACTTTAAGTTTTGTTATGCGGGTTTCTTTTATGTTTTGCTTTAATGAAGATAATGAATTATATTTGCTCGAGTTGAATATCGGACGGGTAGGCACAGTGGCGAAACCAGACTTTTTCCTCTTTTTTTTTTTTTTGGGGGGGGGGGGGGGAGAGGTGGCGAATGTTCAATTGGTGGGGCAAGAAGAAATGACACTTCTTAAGCTGAGCGTCACCATCGGTTGGCGGGACGTGCAGGAAATTCTGAAAAAATCGCGACCCCTCAGACAGCCGGAAATGTCCTTTCCCAGGCTTGTAGTTATAACCTTAGCAGTCATTATTTTGAGCTTTCGTTTGCAATTAAATTTTCATTTCAATAATAAAAATGAGCGAATTGTAGAAAGGTCAGAATACTTACAGGTAACATGTAAAAATGCGATCGGATGAAAGCAACTATAACTATTGGAAAATGAGCTTGTATGCGAGGTCGTCGCATAAACTAACTCTAAAATATATCTCCCTCGAAAACTGTTGTAAATTGTATGTTGCGTTTTACATTTCTCCCACATAATTCTTATCGTCAGATAGAAGTGTACATAGAAAAGTTTTGGCTAAACTGCCCCTCTGATGGCAAGAAATTGTACTTCTTAGTCTCTCTTTATACTAAAATATATAATTTCAAGGCTTAATTTTGAATTTTCGTCTTGACTTTGCCCACTATATTTTTTAATTTACCGTCGAATTTCATTTGGAAGGGGGGGGGGGGAGCAGGCAGGGGCCCTTCTGCCATCGTTTATTTTTTTCTGCCTATTTGAAATGTAAATAGTTAGCAAAATGCGTCAGTCTTACTCAAATGTGCGTGCATGGGGGGGGGGGGGGGGGCATGGCCAATTTTGTAAAAAAATTTACTGTGTAAAAATCTTATGTCAATGGGTGATTTCTAAAATGTGTGTGTGGGGAGAGGGAGGCGTGTCCCCCAGGATTGGTGCCCATGGGTTTAAAAATGCATCTCATAGAAGATTGTTTCTTCTGCAAAAGAAAAATGTGAATGGGATGTGGGGTTAAAACGTTGCTTTTATTATAATTAATGGCTTTAGAAATAAGGAAGACTGCATTATTTAGGTCCACATATTTCACACAAAAGTCTCACAACTAGCTAGATTGAGTGGATTTGTGGGAACGACTGTGAAGTAAAGAATTACTTGTTTATATAAGTTTGCAGTGTAACCACCTCCTGGCCAGAAATTAGGCCTACTCGAGCTTCTCATAAATATGTGAAAAATGACTAGCAACTATTTTTTTATTTCATTGATCAGAGAAGCAGGGTTGTCATAGCTGATTGGTTAACTCAACGCCAGATTCTGAGAGTAATATAAAGCAGTCAGACTGTTTTTAAAGTTTTTCACTTTTTATAATTCCATGGTCCTCTCATTTTTCAAAAGTTAATTAGTAACTCAAGGTATTATTTCCAAATTTCTCATCTCTTTCGATGTAAATGTTTCTCAACCCATGACCTCGATCAGTGGCGCAGCTAGACATTTTTCCAGGGAGGAAGGGGCAAGCACCCAAGTTTTCCATTTTTTTTTAAAGTTTGAAAAACATCTTTCTTGGGACGTAATTTGCTGCGTGAGAACGCCCTTTACCCTTTCAAACAGATATTTGAAAACATGGAACTTGTATTGGGAAAAATGTTGAGTTCTGGGTTCCCTATAAAGGAAAATTTGAAAAGTTAGAGAATTACTGAAGAAGCTTTTCTTATTACTTGCAAGTATGAGATTGCCCGGCGATCGAAATTATTGCCGCTTCTTACTGTTATCTAATTGAGGTTCTCCGACATTTTTTAAGTTAAAATGTTATACTGTAGAAAATTTGGAATTTTATGAAACTTCATGAAAATAGCACTGTGGTCGGCGATGTAAAACATTTGAAAAGTTTGGGTATTTTTGAGTAATTTACGTTTTCCTACAGCGAATCCGAGATTGATGACCTGGTATCTCTTAGGGCAAATATCTGTTTCATTTTTGTTTCCAGAGCTCGAAAAGGTTTCCAAAACTGATTTAAAGGCGAGTACTACTGCGTTAGGGTTTGCGGAAAGCGCGCTGAAAATGTTGCATTTTAAACACATAATTACAAATGTGGAGCTTACATTGGAGAGATTTGAAAAAAAAGGTCAGAACTCCATCTGTTGGAGCTCCCTGGACCTACGGACCTACACCATGGAGATGTTGACTTTGTTGAACCTTACTATGCTCCTGACACCAGAGGGAGAAAGTCAACTAAATGTAGGGTCACGCCCAAAACTTTAAAACTGAAGCGCCCTCTAAACATATTTGTGTAGTCTGCATGCTAGCGAGGCTTTAAACTCTAGGCAAGTTACTGTCTATTCCTATTGCAATTCACCTAACAAGAATTTCGCAGACTCATAAGGACCGCAATGATGCTTCTATTCTCTTGCTAGCAACAAGAAATAAGCAATTCCTGAGATTCTTAAAGGGCAAGAGCAGTCGTTCCAAACTTATTTTGAAGCAGAAGCTAAATCTCACAATTTTCTTCTTATTCTTCAAAGTATCATTCATAATATTTTAGGACTTCAACATTGCATATTCAGGGTGAAAAAGCAGTAACATCTGCTTAATTTCACATTTAAGGAGAAAAAAACATCGCCACATGACTCTCAAGAGCCAATCATGAAACAGGACAGTCTACTACACTACTTCAAGTTGGGGTGACAGCATTTTCTATTTAAACTGAAATTTTGTTTAAATACACACTCACCGCCCCTTCTCCCCAAATAGTGACTACAAAACTGAATAAAAGTTCAGACAACTGAGGACTATGGTTATGAGACGTTTTATATTATCTGCAAAGAATATTTAGTCTTCACAAAAGACATGGGTATAAAATTATATCAGTTGGAATAAAAAATTAAATAGCACACACTTAGAAATTTTTCAAAATAAGAAAGGCATGGTTTACAAGGTGGACGGATGGCAGCTTTAAAAAAGGTGGCGAAAAAATTTGAAATCCAGGTATTGAGCATTCATTCAACTGGACTTCTTTTTCATAAAAAAAACCCAGATCTTGCAATATCAACACATGCCTTTATTTAAATAGAACAGAAGCAGTAATGAAAAGTAGATAATCTGTACAGCTGGGCTGATTCTTTGCAAAAATATGAAAAGTTAGTGCTCTTAGGCAAACCAGATGATCTCTGATCTCCAAAATATAAATGGGACCATCACCTCATCATAAGGCATGCACATTTCACATTTAATTTTCTATCTTGAGTATCATATTAAACAAAGTTTTCAGATTTTGACCCCTGGTGACCCCAAAGACCTGCCTTGAGATAATGTGTTTAACAAGCACTGTCACAAACACAGCCACATCCACACACACACACACCCCATGACTGCACTGGTTTCTCTTATCATCAAAACCAAAATGTGAAATGTCCAATTGTAAGTGAACAAACTACAAATACAACTGCTTTTGGTCAATATTCCATGATTTTCAATTCAAGGACCATCCAGCCTATTTCAAATTCAAATGCACAAACATCTTGATGTCCAGTTTAGTTTTGTGACAGTCCATGAGCACTGAAATTTTGACAGAAGGTTATCTCTTTCTGCCTCCCCTAAAAGAGTACAAACACTTACAGAAAGGAGTTAATTTATACCGATTCTGCAACATAGCTCAACCTTGGTAACTTTGTTTCTTTCTAAACACATCTTTGAATAAATTTCCTGACTGATGTTCCACCATAACTGATAAAACGAGGGTACATCTTTTTGAGCTGCCCTTTTTCAAGTTCTACATCAGTTCTCTCCAGAGACAGTTTCTGCATCTTCCTCAGAGTCTTTCTTTTTCTTCCTCTTTCCCTTCAAAATATTGGCTCCACCAGCTATCAGTCTGTCATCACCACTAAATGCCACACAATGGACCTGACCTATACTGGCACTCAGTTCCATCGTCTTGGCACATTCCCCTGTTATAACATCCCATAGTTTGCATGTCTCATCATCACTGACGGTAGCTAAAACCGTACCATCCACATTGAATGCCAATGATCGAATCCACCCAGTATGAGCTTTAAGTTCTCGCAGCAAAACGGCACCTCTTGGATTCCATAACAAAACTGTCCAATCATGTGAACCTGAAGCCAGCATACCCTTCTTTGAGAATGTCACAGTATGAACAGCTGCACCATGTCCCTTAAGTATCTGACACATACCAGCATTTTTTGTCTTACCCAAAGTCCATAAACGGATGTGGTTGTCCCAAGAACCTGTTGCAAGTAAATCTTCTTTGGGGCTGAAGGCAGAGCATATGATTGCCTTTTTATGACCAGTCAATATATTCTGTGGTGTACCAGCCTATAGTTGGAGGAAGGAAATTAAGAAGATATATACCATTCAGGGAACTACACATACAAAGGATGCAAGCTGGGGGATGGGAACATGGGGAACTAAAATCCCATAAGTTGGGTTCAATATTATCCTCCTGTCAGTAAAAGTGACCCTCTCTGTTTAACACTCTATGCAATTATGTAATGGAAATGATGATAATACTTCAACAAGAGCCCAATGGGCACTGTGGTTCCTTGCTGGATATTATAAGAACTGTACAGCCAGTCTGTCTCCACAATAGAGCTAAGCAAAAGCTCATACTCAATGTTTACAACATCTTCACAAGGGACATTTTAGTACTAATTAATTTTTGTGGCCTTACTTACATTCTTCTTGTATAATGCTTGGTGATCCTTCAAAACTTTTCCTCATTTCCATATGTATTTTTTATGCTTGTAATCAAACTTGATATTATCACCAATGAACAATACACAATGTGGTCAGAGAGAGTAAAACACCCCATGCACTTCTCTCTATTATGTTACATTTACCTGCTCTCAAATAAAACTTGCTATTACTTTAAAACAATTTACCATTTGCCCTGTTTGCTATCTCTACACAGAAAACAGGGTTTATTCAGCAGTTAAGCAGAAAGCAAGTGATTAATGAGGTGTGATAATAGAATGAGGATTAGGTTACCCCACAGGGCAGAGCAATATTAAAGAGACATACTGTATAATCCATGCATTGCTTCCACTGGCAGAGAGACCAGTTTGATGCAGTGTGACCTGTGCTCATTGAAATATACAGATTTCAGTTAATGCCCTCTTAAAACTTTGAATGATCCAAAATCTGTGTGCAACCTGAAGGAATCATTACTGAACGAACGTAAAGGCCAAATTCCTACAGTGTTGGGTGTGTAAGCATGCAAATCCAGGTGAGATAAAAAATCTATTGAACCTATTTTTATCTAGCTAACAAGATTTTTTAAATGACATTTCCAGTGGCTGACCTCTAGTGACCTTGATGACCTTTGACCTTAACCAACACAGATTGATTTGAAATTCACCCTTTCTACCTAAAATACTGTGTTAAATTGCTTTTCAGTGTTTTACCCCTGGTGACCCCAGATTACCCTTGACCTTCAACAAACATATCAGATTTCATCCTTACACCATAACACATCTACACATCAAGTATGACATCTATCCAAGTTTCCTACCTTGAAATATAGTATTGAGAAGGTTTTTAGTTTTTGACCTCTGGTGACCCCAAATGACCGTTGACCTCCACCAAAAACAATAGGACACACCTTCTCCATATGAAGAATCTATGTACCAAATCCAAGTTCCATCCAACCTTCCCTTGTTGAGTTAGAGCGTACCCAAGCAAGTGTCACACACACACACACACCCACACACGCCAACCTGACTACATAGGTTCCTTTGCTACCGAAAGGAACCAAAAGATGATGAGACTTCAAAACATGATGAAAAGTGTTTGTCATAGCTATCTTGAGATATTGTGTTAACCAGGGCTGTAATTGAGTCTGGATTTGGCCACAGAGGTTGAATTTTTCCCCATTGAAAACCAACAACGACTTGAGTCTGAGTCTAGACTCAAGTCCTTAAAAGATGAAAATTGCCAGACTCCTGACTCCAACTCTCTGCACTCGACTACAGCATTGTTCATAAAAGGTTTTTGGTTTTGACCTCTGGTAACCTCAAATGATCTTTAACCTCCACCAAAAAATAGTTTCCTCCCTCTCAACATGAAAAATCCATACACCAAATCTAAAAAGTGTTGGTCATTGCTATCCTGAGGTACCGTGTTTACAAGCAAAGTATCACAAACTTACACACATTCATGCACACAACACCACCATCACACAGATTATTTATCTGCCTTCTTCAAGGAATCAAAAGTAATGAAATTTCAATAGCAGTGAGGCTGACAAATTTCACATGTCTAAAATTCTGTGAATATGATTGAACACACTATACAAAAAGAGTGACATTTGGTGATTGAGTATCTTATTTGAAAGTATCAGTATTTTTTCTTTCTTTCACTGCTAGACCACATGCATATCAAACAGCAGATATTTAAATATCTCACTTAGGAAGAACCAACAATTTCAATGGTATACCTTGAGATTCCAAACAATAGCAGTTGAGTCCCATCCTCCTGAACACAACAGAGAGGCATCATGGGAAAAGGCAACAGTTTCCACGCCACTGGCGTGCCCAGTCAACTTGTGTATAAGCTGCGCGTCACATGTTCGCCATACATGTACAAATCCATCCATTGCGGCACTTGCAATAAATTTACTGTTTGTAGAAACAGCTACACCCTTGATTGCACCTTTGATGGAAGACAGAAAAATACCTCATGAAAATGTTGCATCCCATTCAGAGGATTTCGAACCTCACTGTAATGCTCTTCATTTTTTTACTTACACTGTTGTTATAAGTCTTAGGAGAAATATAACCCAACGTACTACATTTGACAAACATGATTAACTTATCTGCAATGTCTTCTGTTACAACATGGTCCAGTGGTTAGAAAACCCGTCTTTCAGCTGGGAAGTCTAGAGTTCGACTCCTGGCCAGGTCAAAGTCACACTGAGGACTTTAAAATAGAACCTACCAGTTGGTACTCAGCACAAGTACTGGAGTATGGACAACAAGCTAGTAAGCCATAACTCAAAAAAAGTCGTGGCCAGCCCAACTTAAACCAATTGGTTAGAAACTGAGCCATAAAACCTCATCTAACAAAGTTTTGCTAGAAATGTCCTATACAGTAGCAACTATGACCAATGTATGATGCATTTTTTTAAGCAGAGAAGGAATTTACTAAAATTTTACATTGGCTCAATGAAAACAAATTATCCTCAAATATTAAGAAAACTACAGTTTAAAATTTTGACAATAAAAGACACAACAATCCAAATATTTATTTACACCTTGATGGCACCTCTATCCAGCTGCCGCCATTCACAAAATTCTTAGGAATCTTAATTGACAATAAACTGAACTGGAGAGAACACATTTCTCATACTTCTAAAACAATAGCCTGTGTAAATGGAATTATTTATAAAACCAAGAATTTTCCTCCTAAAGGTGTGCTCATTTTGATTTATAATGCTTTAATCCTTCCTCATCAAAATTATAGCTTGTTACCTTGGGGAAATGCTCATAAGACTATTTTAAAATAATTTACATTCCATGAAGATAATTAGAAATATCCATAGTGTCCCTTTCAATACTCATTGTATTCCTTTGTTTACGGATTCTAATATTCTAACAATTTTCGATCTTTATAGCCATCAAGTTGGGATATTTACGTACAAATTTCATAATGGACTACTACCTGAAAGCTTTGATTCGTTTTTTTGCATACAATTGCGACTTCCACAATTATAGCACTCGGTCAAAAAACTCTATACATGTAGATTATTCTAGGACAAAACTCAACCAATCTCAAATTCACAGTCATGGAGCTTTCCTCTGAAATTCACTTCTAAGTGTAATTAAAGACTCAACATCCTTGCACCATTTTAAAACATCACTCAAGCATTATATCCAAACTTCATTAATCAAATTTAGCTAGCTTTTTCAAACCTATTTTGGCCCATTGCTTGTATTCTTCTCAAGGAATTATCATTGTAATTTCAAAACCTATTGCTTCCAAACATATACACGGGGTATTATATGTAAATAAGTGCTTTGTTTCTGCTAAATCAAATGCATTTCGTGCATAATTTGTTCCGCAATTTCATTAGTTTCATTTATTTCCTTTCTGTACCTACTCTTTGATCCTTAGTTGATGTTGTTTTGTTGTGATACCAGTTGTCTTATATTTTTTCTTTTCTAAAAGGGATCAGATTTGAAAAGCCCTGCTTATTCTGATTCCTCTACCCTATCACATCTCAAAGTTTAGTTAACTACATAATCTGTTTAAGTCAGCTTCAAAGATTTTCAACCATAGCTACAAAGTATTTCCACTTCCCCATAATGTTCTATTTTTCTATTCTTAATTATATTATAACATAATCTGTTTTTGTTGTATGTGTTTATGGTAGAAATAAACTTGAAACTATATGGTATGCCCTGTAATGAATATGATTATTGCTGGTATTTTTATTTTTGTATACCCATTATGAAGAGGTCTAAAGACCAAAGGTTGGTCACACTATGCCCTGTTGTCCACTTGCAAACATTGCTGACTTGGGAAGAAGAGCTCCTTGGTAAGAAATGTTTGGTTTGTTGTTTGGCCTTTCATTAGAGAGCCAAGGTGACTGTTAACATACAGTATACCTTCAAATGCATCCTTTTACAACTTATATATAAACAGGTAAGTTTATACTCAAGAAATGTTACCAAAGTACAAAATATCAGCCATGATATCATAGCTGGTTACCTTTTCAACATTCTGAACACCTAAGCACTTGGCAACCAATTCCAATCTATGAACCTAATTGTAATGACAGTATAACTTGCACATTAACTTTCGATTTATAGAAAACTACTTTCTGCAAATGAGTTGCCACTTTAACATAGCCCACGAATACATGGCAAGAAGGAAATAACAAGAAGAGAATTTTAAGAAACCTCTAATAAAAAAGGTCTTTGAAACAATACATTTTACATTAAAGGAATAATTCTCTCACTCCAAATTTTATTGGGGTTTACCAAAATTCTCAATTGGCTCAGCTCTTTGACTGGTAGCTAATTCAAACAATGCAGACTACCAAAGCTTATATTACACAGCATGAATTACTGTAATGAGAGTTTTTTGATTTTACACATTGAGCTTTTTCAAACTCACACTGAAGCAATAACCTAAGATTGTGTCTGGATGAGGATGAATTTCAGACAATTGTGGGAATGGCTTCAGTTAGAAGGTTAGGAGAATTGGTACTGTTTGGGTGAGAGATTTGAGCCTTTAATACCAACCTTGGTGGCCAAACAGTCTGGTGACCAGTTGACCTTTGACCCTGTTAAATATTCGCACTCTTCCATCATCAGCTCCTGTTACCATCATTTCCAGGTCAGGTGAGAATGCCAAGCAGTTTACCTTGGAAAAGAAGGCAAAACTTAGGGTAAAGTACTGTAGAATATCCAGCGATTGAACATCATTTAATAACTTTAAGTCCATTTGATTTGTAGCTAATATACCCAAGAAAAATAATTTGTAGTTGTAAAAAACTATTTCTAAACAATTTCTTGATGCTGTGGTGAGATTTTACTGATGGTATAAGACAAATGGCTGAGCTGAGAGGTTGGTCTTTTTTGTGGAGGGGGTGGGTGGGAGTGAGAGGGGGTAATTGCTCATCATTTGCTTCCAGTTTTCCTTTCATCTGGAAATAAACTACAAGACAAATATAAATAACCCAAATACAGGGATTCAGAAACTTAAAAAGAAGGGGTTAAGGATCTTTCAATACCAAACCCCACGTTAAATTTGATGCTTCACTTGACCAAAGTTACAGGTGAGTTCATGGTAAGGGGAAAAAGCTTGTTTCAATGCCCCAATAAAGTACAATCTGAAAGGTTTGAAAGGAGGCTATTTATTTATGTAAGTTCAAGCATTGCTGCATACTAAGGTGTCCTATTCTTAAATAACAAACCAAGATACTGACATTTTTTATATTTTTATGGAACTGAAAAGGATGAGGGTGGGGGGGGGGAGGGGGGAGTGCATGGTGGGGGAATTTCACCCTTCTTGTCTGGAAAGGGTGATGAATTCCCTTCCACCATGATGGAAACTATGAATATATATACAACACTTGATTAGTGTATCATGATTCTTTAAAATAATCTGGGCTGAAAACAGGTGGGATGGATGGAGCTAGAACTTGTGGGAAGAAATATTTTCACCACAGTACAGAAAATAACAGCATTTTGCTACACAAAATGTAAAAGTTGCTACACAAATGCAAACTTTTGTAGCAGATTTTATACATAAATTACACAGGTTTGTAATGATTTTGTGATAGAGGAGTCCAGAAACAACAGAATTGCTGTGCAAATTTTAAACACTAAATAATTATTCCCAGAGGTATTATTCCCAGCACATCTGTGAAAGAAAATAAAATCAGGACTGTCAGTGATAAACTGTACATACCCATCATTTCAAGAGCGATAGGCCTATGATTTCACAGAAACATTAACAATACTGTAAAACCAAAACAGTTTGCAGGTGTAATAACTTCAAGAAAATGTTTATAGAGAAAAGAATATGTGTTCTTACCATTGAAAATGGAGAAAAGAATAAGTGTTCTTATCATTGAAAATGTGGATTTTCCATCTCATTAAGCTGAACATCAGACGTGTAACAGCTACGATAACTGTATATATATAAACACTTATTAAAGCAAAAGTTCCAAAAACCTTTAAGGTTTCCCTTCATTATAAAGAAGGATGGAGGGGTGTTAGGAAGAATGGTTTTTTTTATCTAATATTGTTTTAATGGTTTCAATTATTTGAAAGATCAACTTAATTCCTACCGCATGTGTAAACTAAAGTTACTGTATGTACTATTAATAGGTTTACTGTACCTCCTCTTTGTGCTTGTCATACTCTTTGCTGTCTGCATGACAGTATGCATCCTGCAGCTCCAACTTTGCAGCTAGCATTATCTCAGCTGGTAGTCTTTGATTTCAGTTTTTGAGAAGCTTCAACCATAGCAATGCATACTGTCCTCTAACAATAGCTTTTAATTGTTGCTGGAACAATTCATTGTCATCTTCACATGTAGAGTGAATTCTTGTTGTGTTGTTCTGCATAGAAAGAAGCACAATGACAGTTACTGATGCTGGGACACTTTTATCCATTTTCATTGATATGACAACATACTGAGGGAGCTCACAAACTTGAGATAGACTACCCTTTTTTAGTTACAACATTTTGAAAAGTTTACAAGTGTTGCAGTAATATGCTGTTTGAACATCCACATGCCATGTGCTGTGGAGTATCCAGGATATCTCACAAGGAGGTCGGGCAACATGCAGTATGTTGTGTGATCCCAGCCTAAATGAGGGATATAAGGTGAGGGGTTGTCCCATGTGCCTCTGAGAGGGATCAATGGGGAAGGAGTGTTCCAATTCTTTAAGACACTTTTGGATAAATTAAATGTCCTTGTGTGCAAAGTTATTCCACATTTGCTACCTTTTGAAGTAAGATTTGTGTTAACAATATTTTAGGTATTTTAAGAGCCCCCTCCCCCTAAACAAAATTTGCATCAGTGAGGGTCAGCATAGCCCAGTGCCCTCCCCTGATTATGGTAATGGCCATATAGTATCCTACCTTGAAATGCAAATCCCCAAGAAGCTTCACTGTATCATCCCCACATTCTTATTTAGTTATTTGACCCTGTTGGGTTGGACTGATCACTGTTGCATCAAAAATTACTGTCCTATTGAGGAATCCGGACAGCAAGTGATGGTCTGATTTTAGTCACCCATAACTGGGATCTATCACCTTTTAATCTTTGAATTTCCTTGCTTACCTGTATCATGGATGGTTTACACTAAATTGAACCTTGATTCCTTCAATTTCAGTGAATATGGGGGTTTGAAATTCACGTAGACAATAAATGGAGATGATTTAAGGATGATGGACCCCACTTATGGCTGCCTTAAGTCACTAAACACAAAGGCTGATTGGATTTGTCTATATACTCTTACTACTCTGGTAGGGCTACTCATACCTGCATTCTCCTCTGGTTCACTGATACTGGAGAGATCATTAATTTATTCACATCAGTTCAATGACAGACATTGCTTTTCTGCTACCTAGTTACTGTAGTATGCGAAAATGAGATCCAATCAAAGTGAACATTTCATCAAGATAAACATTGTGGAATATGTTTTTGATAACAAAGGCAAATTGAGAACTTAAATGACAAACAACTTCCCTAACAGAATTCATTACACTTTTAAGCTTGTGAGTTATGTCCATATCATTTGAAGATACAGTATTCAAAAGCACTCAAAATGCATCCATTATTGAATGAACATGAATATTCAGTTGAACAAAATGATTTGTGTTTTTCCAAGGGCTATGAGGATGGCAGCTGGCAGTTGAACAAGATAAGAGAAGGCAGATGACAAGGAGGTATGAATGTGGACTGAATTGCATGTAATATGCCAAAAATGGCCAAATAGCCCTAACAAGGGCTAGTGTATTTAGTTATAATTCTCAACCCCTTATTTCTGCATGATCTTTCAAACATCACTATACTGTAAGTTAGTGGTCAGCATATAAGATATAACAACATTTTAAGGAAATGAAAAGAGGGCATTTTACTCTCCTTCTTTTGGAAATTAATTTAACCCCACTTGAGAGAACACTGGTTTAGTTTCTTTTAATGTCTTGCAATGTCTTCACTCACCAGTGGTAACTCTTTTGCTCTCCTCATGCATGACCTGTAGAAATTACAACACCTGGTCTCTTCAGACTGAGACAATTGCAACTTGGGGGTCTTGTTGCAGCAGACAAATTATTTCAATTTTACTTTCTTACAGCCAGCAAAACTGCTTCCAAAAGTTGCAGTTTTGTTGAAGGGAAAAGTACCTTGCCCAAGCCATAAAAAGACACTGTGCGTGCCAATATTGCCATGGAAATTTAATATTTTCCCAATGATGCAATTGTACAGTACCTTAGTGTGAACCAAGCCTAATAATCAAATCAAGGACAAAAAAGAGGAAAGATAAGCGTACTCCTGAAATACTGGGTTACTAATTGTTTTTTGGCTAATTGGTCTGATTGACTGGTATGTCAGTTAGTTAGATAGATTGAGTTTTATGGCTAAGTTTCCAACCAATTGTTTCAAGCTGAGCTGGCCAGGGCCTTTTTCCTTTGTGGCTCACTAGCTTTTTTTCCCTACTCCATTGTGGTATTGCTTTTGCTGAGCACCAAGCACAATGGCAGTAGTTCCGGTTTTTTGAAAGTCTTTGTTAAAACCCTGCCAGGACTCAAACTCCTAACCTCCCGACTGCAAGTCAGATGCTCTAACCACTTGACCATGCAGTCCGTCTGACTGGTATGTCAGAGTTTCTGGTTGCATGTCCAATGATTTTCTGTTAAATACCCAAGAGAATCTGCAGGGGAGAAGTAGAGGTTATCAAATTCACTAAACTGCCTACACCAGAATACAGTCCCACTGATTTTGATGTTGACCAGCCACAGATTTTGAATACATGGACAGATCATACCGCACTAATGTAGCATAGATTATTGCCACCATTCATGTAAATATACTGTAGGCAGAGTGAGATGCCAAGATGGCTTCCTGCTATGATTTTGTGTAATAAAGCTTCAACTTACTCATTCCACAGATCTCGAGAAACTTTTGACATTTTCAACATTGTAAGTTGAGGTCAAAATAAATGAATGAATGTGATAATTTTTCCATTCAAGTGTGAATATTTGTTTGAGTCTTTACAGCTTTTTCATCAAATCACAGATATTACATTCTTAAAGTGGCCATCTTGATAGCTGTTACACTGCTAGCAACCAATATGTTCCCATGATCCTCTTTCCATGTTCAGGGCACAACTGAAATATGCAAATTGGTGTGTGAGGCTACAGCCTGATACACTGTGCTATACCTGTAACACTAATTAAAAAATTTCTGTTACATGATGCCCTAGCCTATGCCTAGGCTATTCTAAGTCCATGGGAGCAGTACATACTAAGGAATTGTCTAGATTGATCTTTTTACTAGTCCATGAATAGGAGTCCATATAAAGATTTTTAAGAAGGGGGATCGAAGTAATCCTTGCAATTACAGGCCTGTTAGTTTAACCAGTGTTGTGTGCAAAGTTATGGAATCTTTGATTAAGGATAGTTTACTTAAGTATCTTTTAGATAATGAGTTACTTAATCTGTCACAGCATGGTTTCCTGCCAAGCAGATCTTGTGTTACTAACTTACTGAGCTTTCTTGAAGATGTCTCTTCATCTCTTGATTCTGGGTATGGCGTTGATGTCATTTACCTTGACTTTTCAAAGGCTTTTGATAAAGTTCCATTAGGTAGGCTAATGGTTAAACTGCATAGGTTAGGGGTTCAGGGCAATTGTGCTGATTGGATAAACTCGTGGCTTCATGGTAGATCTCAGAGAGTTGCTGTCAATGGTAACTTCTCCTCTTGGAAAGAAGTCACAAGTGGAGTACCACAGGGTTCTGTCCTTGGCCCACTTCTTTTCTTAATTTTCATCAATGATATTGATAGTTCTCTTACATCTCGTATAAGTAAGTTTGCAGATGATACTAAGCTTTATAGGAAAATTAGCATTTTGGATGATGCCTTACTGCTGCAGAAAGATCTAGATAGGTTATTTTCTTGGTCTCAGACCTGGCAAATGTCTTTTAATGCAGATAAGTGTAAGGTCCTTCATTTTGGTCCCAAAAGTTTTAGCTATGATTATAACATGAATGGTTGTGTTTTAAGTAATGTCACCTCTGAGAAAGATCTGGGTGTTGTAATTACTGGGGACTTAAAGTCATCAAAGCAGTGTGCAACCACTGCTGTAAAGGCTAATAGAGTGCTTGGATTGATCAAGAGGAATTTCATCAATTTTAGTAAGGATATTGTACTTAATTTGTATAAGCAGTTGGTAAGACCCCATCTTGACTATGCAGCTCAGGCTTGGAGTCCCTTCTATGAAAAGGACAAGTTTGTTTTAGAGCAGGTTCAGAGGAGAGCCACTCGCCTCATTCCTGAGGTGAGAAATTTGCCTTATCATGCTAGGCTTAAACATCTTGGGCTTACCACCTTGGAGCTGAGAAGGATTAGGGGAGACATGCTCCAGGTTTTCAAGTTCCTTTGTGAAAGGAATCCCCTTCTGACTTGAAGTTATTTAAGGGTTCAAGGTAATTCTCGGGTGCGTGGGCATTGTAAAAAGCTTGAAAAGCCTTTTGCAAGGCTTGACATTAGGAAGTTTAGTTTCTCCCATAGAGTTGTCAACGAGTGGAATTGTCTACCAGATTGGGTAGTAAACTCCCCCTCAGTTCACTGCTTTAAGGTTAACATTGACAGGTTTTTCCATGGCTGTGGTAGAATCTGATTGTTTGGGGCTGTAGTCAAGCTTTGGTGGTTAGACTTTTGATTAGGGCTTGGTCTTCAGGGCATCTTATGGGGCCTTGGCCCTCCTTTGCCCTTCAACCTGTTATGTTATGTTAAATGTGTTGGGCCTGAAATTTTAAGTAGGCCTAGTTGCACATCTAGGCTACCACTGTAGACTAATAGCTTAATATGGTGGTGAAAAAATCATACATTAGTGGAATTCAAATTGATTTTGTTGGCTACAATCCCAAGTTCAACATTACAGCACGCAGAGTAGCCTGAAGTGTAACGTACCAACGATGATGATTTCTAAATTTACGACCTTGCTAAGTTACTAGAAAGATTCGTAGCGCAAATGGGTTCTGTGTTATATGGAGCAGTTTATGTGGTTGTCAAGGAACTGGTAGAGAAACAAATACGTTGCAAACACAATTTGAAGGGCAATGATGTCGCAGAAAATACAAATACTAAAAACCACTATTATATCACGTCTAGCTAGTTATATTTACTCTAATTTCAAACCCACCTTCTCACTTACCATTGAAAAAACAGAACTTTCGCAGCGCAGCATCCGTCTTTTTCCGGAGCTTTCCAGTCAATGGAGGGCTCATACACCTAAACCTAAACCTATGCGACATAGAAGCAACACCGTCATCAACAGCCCGATTTGCAGCAAGTTAGAAAGTGGTCAAATTCGATCGTTTGCAGAATAGATCAAATGGAAGTTTTCGTTTGACGGTACGACTCATTTGATTTCAAGTGTGGGGAGGAGGAAAGCGCCATGACCATGTACTTACTCATGAGCGTCCTCAGGTAGGGGAAGGCCAAAGTGATCCCCTTTAAAATGAAGAATCTAGAAAAATGTGTTGAAGAAAAACAACGTTAATTTTTTCAGCGCAGGAAATTCCCGAACATAATATTACATACTAAAATGATTAAACAATGCCATCATTACAGCGATCTAGCTAATTTTTTACTGGCATTTTGCACCAAACTAAAAGGATAGCCGTACACGTGAATAGTTTGACAACATGTTTCACTCTATCCCTGGCGATCAGGCTAATTCCTGGCCCCGAGCCGTTAAGGCAGGCTGTCCCACTCCGTAGGGGAACTCTTTCAATCTCGCTAGGGAGTCTTCGTAAATCGTAGAATGACACATTTATATGAAGTCCCAACAATCGGCCCTCAGAAGACTAGAAGTGCTCAACTTTGCTCAGAGCAAAGGATCAGTGGCGGACGTACCATGGATTTTTCTTGGGGAGCTATGGGGGCTGGCAATGGTGGATCCAGGAATTTTCAGTGGGGGGGGGGGGTCTGCATGTGGTTGGGTATCAAATGTACACTGAGCACAGAGGTATGTATATTGTTTAGTCTCTGATGCCTATAAGAATTCAGGAAATGGGAAATGGGGGTGGTAGGCAAGCATCCAAATTTTACCATATTTTTAAGTGTGATTACCACTGTACTAGAGGCATTTCAAATATTTGAAAATATGGAGCTTGTGTTGCAGAAAAGTTTGAATGCTGGGTTTTCTGCAAGGAAATTTGAACAGTTGTGGAATTACTGAAGAATCTGCATTTTCTATCGGCAAATCTGAGGTTGGGAGGAGACCAAAGATCATTGTTGCTACATAATGTTATCCAACGCCTATGTATTGAGGCTCTCCGACGACATTTTTTTAACTTATATTGGAGAAAATATGGAATTCTATGAAAGAATATTTATGAAAATAGCACTGTATATAGTTAACGGTGTCACCGTGATCTGGCCGGTATCACAAGTGTAGCAAATTTCCGATTTCGTCACACCCAGAGCTCGGAAAAGTTTACCAAAGTGAAGGTATGATCCAGCACTGCTGCTAAGGAATTGCAATTTGCGGAGCACGAAGCGCGCGGAAAATTTTGCTTTCTTGAATGAAATAATGACGAATGTGGAGCTTATTAGAGAAAATTGATTGAGATTTCCGTAATTTCATGGGTTGTCAAAACCACACAGTAGACTGGTCTCACAATTGGCAAATTTTCGAATTCTTCATTTTCAGAGCCCCCTGCCCCGTCTGGGCGTCTAAGAAAAAAAGGGGGTGGGGCGCGATGCAACATGGTGCTAAATGTTTCAAAATTTTAAGCCACTATGAAACTCCCAAGCTTTAAAAACATTATCTTGAAAGTTTGGGTAATAATTACTTCAACGGACTATATACGGTCAATGTGAATTTAATACCGGGTGTACTCTATTACCGTTACACGGTTTTAGGCAACATGGCAACATGGCTATGTCATGTGTAAACTGTACGTAGTTTCATGTATAGTGTACCCTCCTTGACCTTTAGCAGGGACGCCATCTTGTTATTTACGAGCAACTCTCCCATCCTCTTGTCCTAGATTCCCAGGGCCCTTCCTGTTTCCCGCCACGTGTTACCGGTGAACTACCCCTCCCTGGTTCCACGTGTATGCTGTATCCCATATTTTCAAGGTGCGGCCAATTAACCCTCTACAGCCGCCTTTATTGATCATTTAGATCAGCACATTCCTTAATTTTATTTAATTTGGTGCGTCACAAGTTTAAACCAATCAGGGGATTGCATGTGTTTCGATCTCCCCGAGACATGAAAGCTCCGAGCCTGCAAGTTTTGGTCGCACTCACACGCTGGTGCAGCAGTCCCCAGACGAGCACCTGCGTCAATCTGTATATAGTTAAATCTTAATTTAAAATTCTTTTCTTTTTGACGGCTTTTAATCGAACGGAATAAAACCGCCAATCATTCTGAATCAGAACTAAATCTTCTTCTCATCTGTTTATTCATACCTCTTCTCGTATAGCCTACACACTCTGCAACATCCCGTACATAACCTTCGTATCAACGATTGGCCCATTTTCCGACAGTCAGTCGTAGCCCCACGTGATGACATAGACACACATGCGATGTCACAAACAGGGTTACCAAAGGCCGTTGGAGGAAAACGCTGGATTTAGAATTCGTCATTGCGCAATGTGTAAACATAACTCGAATTTACCAAATGGTACGGAAGATAGATACATCATAACTTACATTTTTCATTTTATTGAAGAATATGACACAAAAATACGGTAATCAAATTGTCACGCAGACAGAGAGTTAAAATTAAATTTCTGGTTGCTGCCCTCGGTTGGCCGAGCGCTATCAACAGCCTCTATATCGTGAGTGCGGATGGTTCGCATACCTCCCCATTGTTAGGGAAAGTAAACTGGCTTTAATCCCCCTATGGCGTGCTGCAGGCAGGGCGGTTCCCGCTAAAAACAAGCAGTTGCCGAGCACCTAGCAGCAGGAATGGACTGAAATTGAGGAACCGACCTAATTTTGTCGTCGAGGGCAAAATAGTTAATTTTTGGCATCATTGATGGTGTCAAGCCCAACGCAGGGGCAAAAATACGTGAATTGAGGCAGATCGTCGCTGAGGTCGATCCCTTGAGGGATATTGGCGCAGAGGCCAATATTTATTAAAATTATATTTTGTGAGGTCAGGCGGCTCCTGGTTTTAAACCCCAACCAATCTTTCACCGAAAAGTCTATTCAGTGTCATAAGCTTATTCCGGAAATTCCGTAAGTTAAAGTTTGTTATTGAATCCTTAAGTAATGAAATGTTTTACGTATGTCTAAACAACTGTTTACCTTTCTGATGAGCAGTTGTTGTTGTTGTTAAATATTCAAGTAACAGTTGCAATGCTATTAAGCAACTGTTTACCTACATAGTAGGTGAATCAGAATGACCTCAAGAATGTATTGATTAAAAGCTGTGAAGCGGGACTGTGTAACTTGTATAGTAAAGAAGTCATTTATGTAGCGATGTATACTGCAATTTTTAGGGTGCCAATGAGAATGTGATCTAAGGTGTAAATAGTAACGCAAGAAATGCAAGGTGCAAGTGCAAATTAGGACGAAATTTAACTTTTAAAAGGCATTATGCCCAGCTACAGAGAATTTGAGAGCTGCTAAGAGTAGCCAGACGAAATTGTTTTTGTTGTAACTTTTATGCAAATTACAAAACCAAGTAAATTATAAGTCCTGTCAAAGAGTGAAATGTATGTTGTCATGCTGGGATGTTTGACAGTGTATTAGAATATATTACTAGTGATGTATTATAATTTTGTGCACTTCACCAGGGTTTTCACGACGGCTAGTCTTGGTTTAACCTTGCCATCGCCTTTACCCACGTCTGTCGCCCGGTTTGACTATCGCTCATGATACCAGGTACTACCAAGGACTTAATCTGAAATCTCTTGTCAGAGAACACCGCCACCTATTTATTTCGCGAGTTCCTGAACTGTCGCGCAGCCAAACATCTCTTTCGCGATCGCAGGGCTATATATTCCACTTATATCTAGAAGGACATCGTCTTCACGCAAACGGACTCAGCATATCAAAGTGCACTCGCCCACAGACGGTTTGATTCTCCTTTTTTAGTATGTATGTATGTATGTATGTATGTATGTGTGTGTGTGTGTGTGTGTCTGTGTGTGCATGCATGCATGTGCATGCATGCATGTATGCATGTATGTATGAATGTATTGACGTATGTTTGATGTTTCTCTGAATGAATGTATTTCTACTCATGAAATGAATTTAATTATGTAAACAAAGATACATGTTCTTATATTCAAAGTATGTAAGACCAAGATTAAAGCACGTACAAAAGCTAATTGGTGTGAAATTGTTCATGGTGTTGTCGTGTCCAGGGGCCAATTCACAAGAACATTACCGGCTTGATCCTTTACAGTTCCCACCCGTGACACAAATAATGGAACAACTATCACTGTATTTTTAAAAAGTAATTAGGCCTAGGTTACAATAAGCCTGGCTATCTTTACAATTTGTTACCATCCCGGTGGGGGAGGGGGGGTATGCATACCCCACCCCCTCTGGATCCGCCATAGGGGGCTGGTACTTTTGTACGGGGTAGTGTACTATCTAAGCGTAGCGCCACCATCAGTTGGCGAGGAGCGTACAAAGCAAGCTTTGGATTTTAACATCTCCCAGATGGCTGGAAATGGCATTTGCCAGGTTTGTCTTTAATTCTGGTGAGAAAAATTTTCAAACACACTTTTGAGATACTGATTAGCTCAGTTCATTTCTCCACTGGACTATGTATCCTAGGATTGCAAATCCCGAATCCTGTTGTATATTGAGTGCGGCTGTTCCAGTGCACACCTGAGTAAGGCGTAGGGGACCATTTCAGTTTAAGGGGAGAAGATTTTTGCCCCCCCCCCCAAATTTAATTCTGCCCATAGGACAGTCAAAGCGGGCGCCACCACTGTTGACGAGGAGCGTCCAGAAAATTTGAAAATCCGTACCTTTCAGCCAGTCGAAAATGACATTTCCCAGGCTTGTAGGGGGATCTAAGCAGTCGATATTTGATCAGAAAAGTACCAGATAAAATGTATCACTACCAATCGATGAAATGGTCCCGCATATTGTCGGGGGAAAACTACAAAACGGAATTGAAAACATGCTAATAAATTTCACTCTAATGCGACTCTTAGCTAAATTCAATACTCAATGATAAAATTGTGTGACTGTCCGAACTTCCGACTATATATGGTTTTACTTTTGAAAAAATGTAACATTACAAGGTGTGTTTAAATGAAGTTTCAAGCATACATGTGGGAAGACATTCTCACACTGCATCATTAAAGTATCGAAAAACAAATAATCCGATTTTCATAACCACTGCCCGTATTTGGCTCTAGAGCAGGATAGATGGCAAACTTTTGGGTACCTGAACACCATCATGTATGTCCGTTGAACTAATTTGGCAATTGAAAACGTCCGAAAATATTTTTAACTTTTGCCCGAATATTTTACCATTTCGGGCAATTTTTGCAAGGCTACAGTATGAAGTGGGGGTGATAAAAACCTTTAAAAACATTCTACCCAAATGTGTCGCAGACCTTTGTTATTTCCATGAAATTTTACTGTAAATATAGCGTTACTGTTTTTCGGCAAAGATTTGAAGCTAATAAAATAATCGGCCATTTCTGGAATCGTGTTACACAAGATTTAAAAACAGGCTCAAGGATAATTGTTTTTTTTTTTTAAGCCACAGACTTCCCAAATGTGTCGCGATTTTTTTTATTTGTTTGAATTTTCGTATCTATGTTACCCTTACTATGATACTTTTCCATTTTCGGGCAAATGCTTGGAAGAATTTGGATATTCCACAATTTCGGGCATTGTGTTGTGATTTTCCTGTGAATAATAGCTTTTTGTGATGTCCAAAGGTGTAGCGCATTTTGGGATCTTGACTTGGTTTTTCATGAAAATTTTATTGCAACTTTATGACGTTTCTTTCCCTTTTCGGGCGTATCTTTTATAAGATTTCGGCCACGTTTAGGAATTTTCTGAAAAATCATCCCATTTTTTCAAAATTAAAGGGCTGATCAAATTTTATCCAAATCCCTGCCCGAATTTAGATTTTCCCCCTGCCCCGTCTCGTACGCCAATGGGTATGTCCACTCCACCCAAGAACTAAGTGAGGTCCGGTGAGGTAGCAGTGGTAAGGTTGCCACCCTTGAGACTGCATTGACCCAGCATGAGTTTGATTTTTGCCGTGACCAATGGCTGGCAGAAATGGCCGTGCAAAGTGCAAATTCCTTCTCACCATATTTGACTAAAATATTCTACCCACCACAACAAGTATGATATGGGAACAAATTTGTGCATCCTCAGGAATTGAAAAAATCCCTACAAGAGATAGAAACAGGCCAGATGCTAGGAACACACTTTAATCCACACCAAGGTAGCCAATCTCAGCCACTCCAAATCTGCTAGAAAATTATCCATCCAGGAACCCGACGAGTAAAAAGTCAAGAGATATCGAAGATACGAAGCTTGTCACAGTCTGCCTGAACTATTCCAAACTTCAGACTGGGGCACAATTGCAGAATACCCTGCAACTGCTTTGATCTATCGCAAGTGTCATAGTTGCCGGGTAGCCAGAATTGAATATTATCATCGACCAGCATGAATAAAATTTTTTTGCCTAGGTCGCCAGTGAGGGGGGACTGATGGGGGTACTGGGCCCCCTCCACGGTACTAGCTACGCCACTGCAAAGGAGGGTTCTTCAATAGAAAAAGCTAATATAAATTCATTACAAAATCCCAATTTTCAGATTTCCTTCCAGAAATGTCCAAATTTGCCAAACTCAACATTCTCAGTTTTGTAATTCATGCCAAACTTTTCCGACGCCTTAATTTCCTTCATCATGATTTTTTTGCCACTCATTTAAATTGTCGGTGATTTTAGTTACCGCCCTCCCCGTCGAGGAGCGTGATCCCCTGCCAACCTGGACAAATACTGGTCTATAGTACTATCCCTGTTAAGTTCTTCTTTGGGAGTAAAGAATTTCACCTAATTTGATCAATAATAATTTTTGCCTATCTTACTTTTAACTCCCATTTTTCTGACTCTGATGCACTTAATTTTCGAATCATGCCGAGAATATGTGATATGGATCCAGGGTCTATGAACTCATCCTGACCCTCCTTCATTGGCTGAGAGTCGGAGCGAAAAGGGTTAATTCTCCCCATTTACAGCAGGAGGCTCTTGTGTCTACCCCCTGAGTAGCACGCCACCATTAGCGGAACGGCCTTCCGGGGAAAGGTAGTTCCAAAGTACACCGTAAATTTTAAGCCCTCTTTGAGTGTAAACTGCTCATATTTAAACAATCAGTTACTGCTTATTTTTCATGGATATGGAAGTGAAGATGTTCATGTGTATAAGATGATAAATTGGGTGGATTGAAGGTAACTTAGCCCATTCCAGTATTCAGCGTGCAAAAGAGGTAATTTCCGTAACTTTACGGATTTTAGAGGTGGGCGCAGAGCCCATAAACTTCTTCCCCCTTTAGCTCAAAATCTAAACGGTCATGAGCTGCTATGGTGAATTTGTCATGCCATGATTGGCCAACTCATTGGCCTTCATGTGAGGGGCAGCTTTAGTGGGGAGTGAACTTTGACAAGGATGTGATGGAATTTACTGAAGGCAAAATAGTATGTAAGTGAATAGAACAGTTAATGGTAGTGTTCTTCCTTATAGTGACTCAAGCCCATGTCCCTTCAGAAAGACGTCGGCATACCACCGTTTCGTATCTGCACCGATTAGTTGGGCAGCCAGCCGGTCGGTCGGTCAATGCTTCCGAATTTCTTCCATAAGAACCGTTAATTCCTTAAGTTTTTTATTCAATGGAAACGTGGAATCTTTCAAATGTTTTTCAGTAGAAACCCAACTTTTTCTTATTAACGCCCACAAATTTAAGAGTTTTTATTCATTAACTAGTTGTCAACATGTATCAGGTACTTAAAGGGCCAATCCTCTCACCCTGAACCGCAATTTTTGTAGTGGTTTACAGAAACGCTCAATTGGTTCAAATCTTTCACTGACAGCTAGTTCAAACAATGCAAAGTAACATAGCTCATATTACACCGCCTGTACTGTAAACAGAGTGTTTTGATTACACGTTGGGGTCTTGTTTACTCACCGTAAAGCAATAAATTGAAGTTGTGTCAGGATGAATTTTAAATCGTTGTGGGAGAGGCTTCAGAAAGAGGGTTGGGAGAGTTGGACCTGTTTGGGGTGGTGAGAGGATCAGGCCATTAAGTAAGGGGGGGGGGGAGGGGATCAATGAGCAGATTAAGGACCGCGTCGTCTAACTCGCCTTCCAAGGAAGAGAAATACCAAACACAAAACATGACTCAGTCGACGTCATGACTGCTGTACATGTACTGATTAGCCTGCCGGGTTTTTAGACCTACACTCTATAAAAAACATGTTAAATTTTGTCCCATTTTGTTAAACGTGTGTTTAGCTTCTTCACGTGTTTATAAATTGAGGGGGAAAAGTGTTAAGGAAAACATTTTATTCCTAAACAACTTTTTTTAGAGTGTATACGGACAGCAATGTTCGCTGTTTAGTTATCACTTTGAAGATGCAAATTAAAATGATTGCAGCCGTAGGGGAACCCCCCAAAGAAGGCGTCTGGGTACGCAGAGCGACACTAGAGTATATAAGCCTTAGGACCCTGTAGGTGTTCCAAAATGCAACGTTCCAGGAACTCTTGAGGTATTTAAAGGACCAAAATCATCAAATCAAGAAGTAAATATGGCTTTCTGAAAACTCATGACTGTATAATAAATAATCACAAAACTTAACAATTTTAATAACAGTCTGACTAAAATGAATTGGCCAGTTTAATGATAAAAACGTTCTGACTTTTTAATGGTTGCTTCTGTTCTCCCTTCCTTAATTGATAATTATTTTGTTTTAGGGTCTAGACAAGTGGGGGTGCTATAATGCTCTATGTAAAACACGGACCTAACCCAGCTCTGATATTTTCTTTCCTTTACTTTCGAACAATATAAAGGAAGTGAAAAGAACAAAACATACACTCTAAAATCGCGTTTATAATTAAAGGTTTTTCTAAACAAATGTTACCCTCACAGTTTGTTAACATATTTAGACACTGAACACGCGTGTCTCATTCCTACACACACAATTCGTTTTTAAACACGTTTAATTGTTGAAGATGTAGTGTTTAATGGCAAAATAGATTTAGAATTTAAACTTGTTTACAAAGAGGTGCAAAATAAGTGTTTAATTGCTAAACACGTTTTGAAGAGTGACATGAATAAAGAAACAGATTAAAAGCAGACAGAAAACAAAACAGTATATAGTTTAATCTGCTTAAATAGTTTACTCCCGAAAATTTATATCACCACTCAAGATTTTCAACATAGCGTGTTTAAATTGTATGTATCGTTTAGTTTGATTTTTGGGGTTAATTGACATGTACTTTCCAAGCGACAACCTCAAAGCAATAGCTGTGACGAAACCCGATGCACACTATGCATAGGACCCTATACAGGCAAAATAGGGACGGGATAGTATGTGATGTAGCCTGAGGTATTATTTTTCATAATTTACCGTAAGTTATTCATCGCTTTCATCCACAATATTAGATTTGAAGGTTAGTATTGAACCAGTTATAGCCTATATATAGCCTACAAGCTGTTTGTTAGCCCGCGAGGCTGACGAATGTTTTCGTCCAGCCTAAAGGGGGTTGCAGCCACAGAGGCGCTACGCAGTCTAGCTGTTTGTTAGGCTCTGGAAAGCAGTGTGGGGTGGTTACGGGGGGGGGGGGGGCTGCCGAATCCCTACATTTTCAAAGTGTGCGTATTTTTTTGTAAAAGATTTAACAACAATGTTCAAGTTAGTCAAGTTACTGAAGTTGGTTAAATTTGCCAAAGTAATTGATTATTAATAGGTAAACCAAAGGTTAAGTTAACACTTAATTATGTAACTTACCCCTAAGATTAACAAATAAAGAAACATTTTACTAAACTTTTTTGTGATGAGGGAGGGGATATAATAAATCTGAAGTGTAATTTTGAAGAATAGGTCTGTGGGTCATTCATTTCTCTTTGAAAAAAAAAGTTCGTGTCATTATCATTTCAAAACAGTCCAAAACTTTGGAAGAAATGAAAGAAATGTGTAAAAGTTTTGCGACAAGGATAAGTTGAAGATTCTTGTTAAAACAAAATTTCTGAAAACCAAATTTGCTTCAAAATAAGTTCGTACTGCGATACATCTTTTTAAATAAAGTTAGGTTTTTCATTTCTTTTCAGGCTTCAAATTTCCTTTCCACCCTTTGATCACTTTTTACAAGGAAGTTGTTCCTAGGAAATAAACTTTGTACTCAAACTATTTCGAGCAATTTAATGATTTATTGTGGTAAGCATGTTTTATTTTGTTTGGTGAAATATGATTAGAAGGAAAGGAAACATCCTAGAAATATTGCGAAAAATTAACTCATCGTGTCCGATGAAATAATACCACAAACGTCGGAAGATACCTCGTCCGTACCTTGTCTGACATGGGCCTATTTTAAAGGTAAAACTCAAGTTTTATTTCTTGAAGTATATATACTATAAAATATTTTGACTTGACAAGCATCGGAGGTGTGTTTGCAGTTTGTCATCAGCTTCCATCAGTTCGAAATTGTTCCCTCTGTTGCCACTCCTTGAAGCCGCACTTTGCGCTTTTTTTTTAAAGGAGGGGGGGGGGGGGGCAACCTGCCTTAACCCTCACTTTTTCGTGGCTGTGGTGAGAGTTCCTCGGCCACTGGCAGAAGCAATCCATTGAGAGATTTGTTGTCAGCCGTCTTGTCTTTTCTTGTTTATATACGCAAGGAGCTGTTACGGCCGCAACAGCTCCATAATATACGTTACAGATATTGCATGTTGGGTTGTTTTCTTTTTTGTAAGAAAAACATAGATGTAGGCTGAAGGCCAGGTTACACTACAGCGATATCTTGGATCTGATTTTGCTCCGATTTTTGCGAGTTTTTATTAATATCTCCTCCATCTTTGGTCAAAAAGAAACAAATACTTGCCAACCTGTATAGATATATAAATTGTACCCCAGGACTACGAAATAAGTTATACTAATTATTCCGTGACGTCACATCCACAGACAGCGTAATCTTTCTGACAATGGATGGGAAGAGATTTTAACTAAAACTCACAAAAATCGGATAGTAACACGATCCGATATCGCTGTGGTGTTAGCTGGGCCAAATTCTGTAGAATGGGCAACATGTCATCTCGATCGATCACGTTTCCACATCACCAGATCAGTGAGCTAAAATGTTTACATGATGTTCAAGTTAAGAAAATATTTCAAAGGCTTCAAGCGTTCTCATGTGAAATCAATACAGTCCACTTGTATTTATTGCAATCATTGTCATTTTAATTCTGACTAATCAACTACACGGGTTAGAATCCAAAGAATTTAGGGCCTTCTGGTAGGCATGGTTTCAGTTGCTTGGGGAGAGTTTGGTGGAGTTTCTGACGTGATAGGCCCTATTTCCAAGGGCGTAGAAAGCGGGCGGGGGGGGGGGGGGAGGGGCGACATCTCCCCAGAGAAAAATGAGGGGGTGTAAGCATGCTTCCGCCCCACTTCCCGGGTCAAAAACCTCTTTTTCCAAATCTAAACAAAAAGCAAAATTTCCGGCAAGCATTATTTCTTGCGCATAAATCAGTTTCGTAAACTTTTTCGAGCTCTGTAAATGACCGATATTACCATATGTGACACCACATCATCAAGAGACAACGGCAGCTAAATTGCTATTTTTGTCAACTGTCTTTCATAGAATTCCAAATTTTCTTCCATGGAAGCTCTTCATTTTGAAATATTTTGTCTAAAAAGGACAACAACTTTGGGAAACTTTTGAAATGTCATCGGAGAGTGTCAGTTCGTAGGCCTTAGATAACATTATGTAGCAACAACGATTCAGTCGTGCAATCTAGCTTCATCGGAGAGCAGTTCATAGTGTAATTTCGCCGAACGGCCCTTTTCTAGAGAGTCGGGAGGACTTTAGAAAAAGCAATCGTCCTCATATTTGGCACCAATGTATGAAGGAAGTGCAGATTCTTCAGTAATCCCCAACTTAAATTTCCTTACAGGAAACCAAGAATCTAAAGCTTTCTGAAATAAAGCTCCATATCTACATACATTTGTTTAAAAGGGTAAAAAATTTTGGTGCACTTCGTGCGCCGCAATACGTCCCGATACACTGGATATCACACTTGAAAGAAAAATCGAAAAACTTACCTACTACTTACAAGCCCGAGACATGCCATTTCCGACTGTCTTGGGGCAGATTTTTCAAAATTTTCTGTTCGATCGGCGTTAATTAAAGATAGTCTCTCGAGCAAGGCGTCAATATTCCAGGCAGGGAACCATTGGCCAACTCAAATGCTCTCATGCACACCTACCATCAGATACGTTTCAACCCTGTCAGTTGAGTAGTCTATGTAGATGGATTGAAGTGTCAACATGTTATCGATGTTCGATGTTGCAGAGCAGTGACGTAGATGCAGGAGGCAGGGGTCGATTGCGGGCTTGGCTCGAAAAAGTGAAAAATTCGGAAATTTGCCATTTGAGACACCAGTCAAATACAGTGCGGTTTTTCAAACTTTCAAAAATTATGAATTATTCCTAATAAAAGCTCCATATTTGTAAATATTAGTTTAGCTTTGCGCGCCCTAGATGGCAACCCTTAAAGGGCAGGAGCAGTCATCCCAAATTGAAGAAGTGTAGTAGACTGTCCAGTTTCATGATTGGCTGTTGGGAGTCATGTGACAATGTTTTTTCTCATCAAATGTGAAATTTACAAAAAATAACTGCTTGGTTTACCTTGAATATGCAATAGTAAAGTCATAAAATTTAATGAAAGATACTTTGAAGGGAAATAAGATGAAAATTGTGTTATTTAGCTTTTTCTCTCAAATAAGTTTTGGGGGGACTGCTCTCTACCTTCAATGCAGTAAGTGGTCGCTCATAAAGCAGTCAGTGGTAAACTTTTCTGGGCCACCAGAGTGTTGTTTCCCTAAAATTTTCTTCAATGTCTGAATACATCCTTTTATTTTTTAGATCTTTTTTTGAGCTTTTTGAATGTCGTCGAGAACCCTCAATCTGCACTCCTTAGATACCATAATGTAACAACAACGATCTTCAGTCGACATGCTATCTCAGATACTTGCTAAAAGGTAACGCAGATTCTTCGAAGGTTCCTTCCAAAATTGAAATCTCCTTACAGTAAACCCGGAATCTTCAAGCTCCTTATATTAAAAATGGTAAAAGGACACAAATTTTCGGCGTGCTCCGCAAATTACGTTCCTAATACTGTTCATACTTAAGAAAAAATCAGAGTATTTTTATTGAAAAACTCTAAACTCTAAACAGCTAAAGCTACGTCCACACTTGTATGGCAACTCTTACTGCAACGGCAACGACAAATGCTGCGGCAAGGGAAAAATTTTTACTCCTAAGACGCATGAAATGTTTCAGTAAATATTACAGTGTAAGAGTATATTTCAGTATTTTTGGGTCAGTATTGATTCGGTGACAGTTTGAATATAATTTTTCTGTGGGTTTCTTGAAAATCTCGAAAAATCTTTGAGGCTTAACATCGGAAAAATAAGACTAGATGACGTTACTTTTTAAAGCTATGTTTATTCGTCGTTCTACTACACGGTAATCGTAACTACACTTTGACAATTAATTTTACGTGACATTGATAGAAATTAATTCCATGACAAGTGCTTTAGAATACACGAATCCGGACAGCAAGTTATGGAATGATTTCAGTCGGCCATAACTGGGGTCCGTCACCTTTAAATCTTTCGATTCCCCTTCTTACCTCTATCGTGGATGGTTGTACAATAATTTGTATCTTAAATTCTCCAATTTCACTAAATATGAGGGTTTGAAATTCATGTAAACAATAAATAAAGACTATGTTTGGGTGATGGACCCCACTAATGGCGGCCTACAGTCACTATAAACAAGCGCTAATCGGATTCGTCTATATCGGGTCCATAGTTTTGTTAATGCAACTATGGTAAATATGGTAGTTCTTGAAGTCTAACAATGGTTATATGTGAATAATCGGATATAGAATAAATGCCTGCCCCGGTATTTTGTTATGGTAGCCGTAGCCTATGTTATGCTGAGGGGGTAATCAAGTGAGGAATCATGTTTTGAAAATTAGAAATTTTCAGCCTTATGTTGTTATTTGATTTACAGGCACACGGGACATTTGGGGATGAAAGCGAGTGAGTGGATGAGAGGACCGTGTAAGGGACTGGGGCACGCTGCCTAGCATTCCAGATTTGTTTCCCTGCCCTGGGTTCCCTTTACCGAAAATTGGCTATTTTTGGCGTCCACGTCTGTAATCTAATACATTAATGTAATGTTGAAACAGTTTCACGGTTAAACGTTTCAACGATAATGAAATGAAAACAACAAAAACACGAAGAAATACTGTAAACTATGTAGTACCAACTGTATCATGAACAATATTTTAAAAATTTATCTTCGTCTTTGTTACTGATAGTTTACATAAATCATTTGTCCATGGGGGGGGGGGGGTTAGCCCCTCTAGCCCACCCGTAGAACCACCCCTGTAACATTAAGTTGGTCATTAATGATTCTTTCGATACATGAGTAAGGGCCCATTTTGTATAGGACTTATTACACAGGGCAGATGGGTTTAAAGTTTATCACAAATAGCCTTACAATTGTTTACTCTTAAGAAAAATTCATAAAACTATTTATTGGATTACTAAATCTCTTATTAAGATTTGCTAAACATTTTATCCGCTGTTTCTTAATTGCTACTTGAATTCCATAAAACCAGAGAAAGTTTGTTCCTCTTCCTCTACCTGTTTTACCGATAGCACTAAAAGGGCCAAACCTCTCACCCAAAACTACAATTTTGGTACGGGGTACCAAAATTCTCAATTGGCCCTGCTCTTTGATTGATTGCTAATTCAAAAAGTGCAGAGTACCTCAGCTTATATTACACAGTATGAACAGTACTGAGAGTGTTTGGATTATATAAATTCAGTTTTCTTTACTCACCCTGAAGCAATAAACTGATATTGTATCTGGAGGAGCATGAATTTTAGACAATTGTGGGAGGGGCTTAAGTAAGAAGGTCAGGAGAATTGGTGCTGTTTGGGGTGAGAGAACTGGGCCTTTAAGGCAACAATACAAAAGAGTATAGTCTGATGGTAAACCAGGAGCGAACTCTATGTTTGTAACAAAAGGTTGCAGATACCTCAGAAAAGTATAACCGGAACTGATCACTTGGCCACTCGACGCCCCAGAACTCTGCATGTGTTGGTTGTCAAGCCTTCAAGGTTTTTTTTGTCCACATTGGCAACCTCGTCTGAAAGTGCTCTTAACCAACGTTGACCAATTACTTTCCCCGCGGAGCTATGACAAGCCGTTTTAACATTTACCTCGCAATTCCACTTAAGTGATATACATTTCACTTAAGTGATATACATTTCACTTAAGTGATATACATTTCACTTAAGTGAAATACATTTCACTTAAGTGGAATACAATTCCCTTTAAGTGAAATGCATTCTACTTAAGTGAAATGCAGTCCACTTAAGTGGAATGTATTTCGTTTAAGTGGAATACAATTTCACTTAAGTGAAATAGCATTAGCTTAAGCTAAATAGAACGGTGGTTCAACATATTTAGCTTGAGTAAAACGATTTCCACTTCACGATAGAAAAACGTATGTTCGGGTGGGCTATTACGTAAGAACCAGAGCCATGGATTTGAAAGCGCTGCTACACTTGGGCTGACCAGCTTATGGATCGCATAGTAATTGTAAGTGAAATACATTTCACTTACGTGGAATTCAATTTCACTTAAGCGAAACTGAATTTCACTTAAGTTTAAGTGGAATGCATTTCACTCAAGTGGAATTGCGAGGAAAATGTTAAAATAGCATTTGAATTGAATTCCACTTAAGTCGAATGGAATTCAACTTTCACTTCAGTGGAATTCTATTTCACTTAAATGAAATGCAATTCAACTTAGCCTAAGTGAAATGCCAATCCTAGTCGACTTAATTGAAATGTGGTTGGCCAGCTCCATGAAGGCTTTGATTTGCCAAGTCAAAGCCCACGCGCTAAATAGGACGTGCACTATATGTACAAATGGCCGTAGGTTTGTGAGTGCATATAAAAACCATGCAGCCATTTAGTGTATACAGCCCAAGCCTATCTTGTGACATGACGTGCTCATCCTACGGAGCGGACGGTGGTTTTCTCAGCTTCTTAGCTTCCAAAACTACCCGCGGAGCGAACGGCGGTTTTCTCAGCTTCTTAGCTTAGGGATATGACTGAAAAGGAATATGCTACGCAGGCTACCAATTACTGTACTTCTCCAGACGAATCCCACACGCGCATGTGTTTGGTGACTGGAGGCAGCCTTAGTGAGGTCCATTAGCCTTAAATCGTCATTTACACGAACTTCGTCAGTGTACAACCATCCGTAATACTGGCAAACAAGGAAATTGAAAGACTAAAGGTGGACCTCAGTTATTTCCGACTCAAATTAGACCATCATTTGACTGTCTGGATTTGTCAATAGAGCATAAGAAACTCTTCAGTCTCATGGATAATTCATCGGTACACATCTCAAACTAGATTATATAATTATGTAAACACGGTAACTTGATTCAAACTTAAAAGTTATGATTTTTAGGGACTTTTAAACGTGCATGGTATAGTTCGGAAGGCTGAATGAAAAAACAAAACTAACAAGTAAAGAAAGACATGCCTCATGTTTAAATTTACGTTTCAATTGTTTGGTGGTGAAGAGCAGAGGTTCCGGACAAGGGCCGTTGCTGGGGTCTCATGTTTGGAGGGGGGGGGGGGGGGGGGTCATGGTCCAAAATTACGACTGGCTGGATGTTTTTCCGACTGAATCGAAGAGACTTCAGGCTAGTTTCGAACAGTATTATTACATTAAGTATGAACTCCTGGTGGGATAAATTTCAGAGGATGAGGCTGATGAATATTTGAGGCAGAGCTCCACCATCATTGGCTCAGAAAAAGGTTTAAAAAATTGTGAAACTTCAGATAGCCGGAAATGGCATTCCCCACGCTTGTATAAGCGAGGCCTACACAGGCACTTAGCAGGGGGTCAGATTAACATGAAGTATTACAGATCTGAAGCTTGCCAGGTAGTAACGATTCCATCATGTGTTTCTGATGTTAAGGAATAATAATCTGATTATGATATACACATATAACATGGTTGTAAAGCATTTTATTTGAAAATGGAATCTCAATCGTCTCTATTAGACCATTCTTCCTTTTCAAAACATTCAGAACTTTGATTGTACTCAGTTTGAGGGCTGGCTTCAATTCGGTGACCAATTTAACATGCATGCATACAATTAATTTTTTTTTTATTTCTTTGGGAAGGCGTAAAGGAGTGATCACACCACGTTGGTGAATATGAAAATGGGTAGGGGGAGGGGATGGAGCAAGCCAGACATTAGCAAGTCATGTCAACTTAACTGGAAGGCAATGTTCTGTAAAACCCAGGTAATCTTGGTTCTCAAACTTTTTCGAAAGTCCTCCAACACTCTGGTAAAATGTCAGGAGCGATAACAAACAATACCCCCTTGGTTCTCATGAACGTTTTAACCGCGGCGGTAGTGTAGTGGTAGCGCATTCGTTTCGCACGTGGAAGGTCTCTGGTTCAAACCTAGGCCGGGTCCTACCAAAGACTTTAAAATGGAACCTTCTGCCGTTGTGCGAAATGCGTCGCATAAGCAAGGGAGTAAGGGAAAACGAGGCAGTGAGCCACAACTGGAAAAGGCTGTGGCCGGCTCGACGTGAGCCAATGGGCTGGGAACTGCACTGTTAAACTCCATCTAATCTACTATAAACTCATGAATGTTTTAAAAACAAAGATCATTTGAATTTCTTTACAGCATGGAAGTAGATTCTTAGCCTCTGCATACTGCATCTATCAGACATCTAATATCATAGCGAAGCCGTAGCCTGGGCAAAATTTCTACGTGGCAGTTAACACACTGTCTCTTAAAACCCGACCACCATCTTTTAGCATGTGGTGAATGTCCGATTTGGAAATCTCAGGGGGAAGTTGATCCCCTGCCACCTCCTCCGTAGGCTTCCGCCCTTCGCAGGCCTACGTCTTAACATTAGAATAGGCCCTATTCAAGTTATTCACGTTTTCTTCGAGTTCTTAAAACGTTCATTTTGCTAGTTTAAACCAGAATGCAAGGCATTCATACTCGCGGAATGAAGGCGGTCTAACGGTTCTAGTGATATTGACAGAGTTATTAAATTTTATCCACTCCCTGATACGAACAGGTAGTAGATGGTGAATTTGTTATAATGAGAAGGTTTGCGCATTTCAGAAAAGGATATCAGTGTTGAAAATTTATACAGGTGAAACATTAGTTATGTGAGGTGAGGGAAACAGAAATGTTTATGCTACAAGCCCGACGTTTAGAAAAGTACATATGAGTGATACGTATATATGATGTTAAAATTGACTAAACAAAACAGGTAGTGGATGGTATTTTCTACTAGATCTAGAAAATAGACGTGTTTAGATTGCAGAAGAATTGTTTTATTAATAATATCCGACCGTAGCCAAAACTGTCAGAATTTCACACATATTATTGGCAGTTCAAAATATCAAAATTTCCTCAAGAATGACAATTTCATTTTTTTTTAAACTTCCTTAGTGTTCTCAGTATTGTTCGAGGGCAGTGCTTATTACGGTTCCGCAGTTCAACGGGATCACCTGTATGTATATGCATCGCATGATCACCAACATAGTAAGCATATACTTTCAGATCAGAAGAGATGTAACTTAGCTATCATCTCGAGTGGCTAATGAATAGAGAGAGATAACTACGCAGTCTTTTATTATGCTACTCCCTCGTCAGAGCATGGAAGTGCATGGAAGTACTACCTACCGAGGTAGTACTTCCATGGTCAGAGATCTCTCTTCCAATTCCTACTATAATCATGGAAGTACTACTTCCATGCTATACTTGTTAACAACATAAACAGTACCGGTATAAAATTTCTCACCTTCCACTTCTTTCTTTGGTTGGATAAGTGCGCAGCTAGAAAGTCTTTTCCTTTTAGTACGGTTGAAAAGAATCTAATGTGAGAATATTTACAAAACGTAAAAAAAAAAAAAAAACTTGGGTTGAGGTTAACTAAGTAATTTAGATGCGGCTAAGCAAATAAAGCCCTGCGCATGCCCCATATTTGACTTTCCACTGAAACACATCAAACTCTCGAAATGTCCTTTTTAAGCCGCGGTAGCACTTGATACCATCCATTGTATCACATGTCGGTCGGCTGATCATGTGCTCACCCTCAAAGCAAGCGCATATTGGTAAGGGCGATTCAAGTTTCAGTTGAAACGTCTAGGTCAGAAGAAAACTACGCAGTAACTATTGCGCAATTTTCGCATCCGGGAGACTACGTTATCTTATCCGTTCTCTATTCCTAACCCTCTGTAACGGTCTTCAGTTTTGAACAAAATAAAATATAACTTAAGTTTGTTGCTCTTGTTACATTTGTTACTACCTTGGTCACGAAAAGAAATCACCCGTTCAATGTTTTTCTTACAACAACGCCGAAACTTTCACGTCAAAAGATTGCTCGGATGTTTCAAACTGTAAGAAAAGAAGGGTAGCGACCATGGCATAAAGAACGGCAGTTGACAAAACTATAGAAAGGGCTTCTGAGAACCCCATATAGTCGCTCCCTGGTCGTTCCAAGAACCATGTAATTGAAATATCCCTGAACTAATATGCCTCATCGTGTGGTGAAACCAGAGACATCCTTAAATACATTATCTGTTTTCATGGTCAACGCTTTTTAATTTGTAAACATTACAAAATAACAAAACCAACAAGGCACAGAATGAAAACACTGTAACAAGTCCATAAAGCGGCTACTATACTTCGCATTCGCTCGTAGAAAGCATTTACAGATTCGGAAGCATTTTTGCCCAAACCAATTGTATGTGGAATGAGCATCGTAGGAGCAAAATACGTCAATCACCCTATTTCATAGCATGGGCAGCAATGGGGGGGGGGGGTGCAGAAGAGGACATGTTCCCCTCCCTTTAATATTTGAAAAATTGCCCATGGACTTTGATTTTCACGCAATCATTTTTCTGAAAACTTGAGTTAATGTCCCCATGTTAAAAACAAATCACCGCCTTTGTTTCATAGCCTGTACAGCTAAAACTGATAATCAAGCAAAAAAGAGCCAACTGTATACTGAATAAACCATGTACATTTAAAAACTGGTTAATGGTTCTTTGGACTTGATAAAGTCTCAGATGAATTGTTATAATTTGCATACAAATGGAACTGATCATGATTTAATCTATGCTCTCTGCTTAACTAAAAGTTTTGCACAGTTTCCACTCATTGGACATAATTTCACATTGTATGCAAGGACCACGGAGCCCATTTTGAAGTGTGTGTGTGTGCGCGCGCGCGCGTGTGTGTGTGTGTGGGGGGGGGGGGCTAATCATAAAAGCGGCCCAATATGCTCAATAATGTCAGGGCCGTAGCCTGGGCAAAATTCTAGGGGCAGTTCCCACACTGCCTACGTAGAGCGCCACCATCATTTAGCACTTGATGTATATACTATTTGGGAATTTCAGGGAGGCAGTTGCCCCTGCTCCCTCAGGCTTCGGCCCTGAATATAATAACAATGTAAGAAAGCTCAAAACGCTCAAGACAGAAAAAGTTGTGGGGGGGGGGGGGGCTAAAGACCCTCAGCCCCGTCTCTGCGGTCCCTGCTGTAAAGTAGCAAGATTGGTTTATTTCATTTCTGTTTTTCATGCAGAACTCACGCCCACAAGGCCTTACCGACCATAGACCGTCGTTCAACGTCGAAAATGGACCAATCCGTTTCGGGTAGATCAGATTGATGAGTTACGTCATTGTGTTAGGTGCGAGTCTTTTCTACAACGGATTTTTTTCAATGCGAATACATTGAATGTCTTTCATATCTTTATTCTTACTTCATTTTATTCTCATATACCTAGTTAGTTGTTCAAAGAAGTTATTTTTATCAAGTAATGGAGGGTTATTGATGGTGGCCGGTGATATTTTAGACGCAATTCTTCAAGAAATATTGATAAAAAGTACAAGGAAGTGATATGAAGGACAAAGTTGTCACACTTATTTGGATACGGCATGGTGAATAGCCTACCCTTTTTACAAATTACACATGGGAATCACGTGACAATATTTTTCTTACTAAATTGTGAACCTTGTAAGTAGTAACTACCGAGGTTACCTTGAGTACGCAATATTTAAGTCCTAAAATATCATTGAAGAAATTTGGATGAGAAGCACAAAGAAATTTGTAAGATTTAGACGTTTTTAAGTACATGTTGAGTGTGGGGTGACTGTTTGTCCCCTATAAAATCATGAGCTAGTGCTATTATTATTTTCTAGTAAAGTGTTCTAATTAGCTTTAACGTTGTCCCATAAATAGAAGAGAAATGCTGACACCCAATCTGCGACCAACTTTAATGCTCCCTTATTGTTCTGTCAACGGCTCGTACCACGTATAGAAAAAGGTGGATTATTGTACAAGCAGTATCATTTAGTTTCTTATTTTTTTCTTATTTTTGATTACTTTAGAGAATATCCTTAGTTCAGGTGGCTAGTATTAAATGTTTTCGTTTTATTTAAACATGCAACAAATTAGTTATACCAGTCAACTCATGGGAATATCATACAGTATCTTATTCATAGGTGCATGGGGCATGAGACGGCAGCAGGAAGCCGGGCACCTCACTGTCCCCGGAATAGACTGTGTCGGTTTAAAACAGAAATATTGTATAAGTAAATAATTGTTTGTGAATCGTTTATTACTAACCGAAAAGCCTAACATTTATTCAAACGTTACAAGTATCCCACAGAAATCTCTTAAATGCCAGCCTTTACTAGTGGAAGTTCCTATGACGTTACAATACTTCGTGGTGACATAGTAAAATCATATTAGTCTTTCATAGAAATATTATTAAATTTAGAAAACAAAATTTTTACTGAATCAATATTGAAAACGAAGCGTTACCATAATGTTGTGGCAACCACATCATAACACTCTATTTAAACATGGGCTCTTGGCCCGTAGCCACGGGAGGGGGTATTTCGGGCAATGCCCCACCAAAATAATGCTGCCCCAGATGAAAATTGAAACTAGTGCACCGGGTATAAGGGAAAAAATTGTTGCCCCAAATTAGTTCTTGTCCCTCCAATCACAACACTTGCCCCTGCAAAAATGTTAAACTGGCTAAGGTTACGAATGTAAGGCAATGACAAATACTAAGGTCACGTCTACAGTCAAGGTGCATGGGCATCAATCCGGGGGAGGGGGGGGGTACATTTCCCCACGTTTTGAAAAAAAAACACCGATTGACTTTAAATTTTGAAACAGTAAATTTTTGACGGAAGTGGCCCTGCCCCCCTCACCCACACAAACACGAGTTAAGATGAAGTTGACGCCAATGCCACGTTGATTGTCCATGATAAAGGGTCAGCCCAAATCTCACCAAGCTATAAAGGGACGGTATTTTTGTTAGAACTTGAAAAATCAGGGATATATGCTATCCGAATGAACTTGTTTTTATCGCACGTTTTGGAAAGAGTGTACCACTTTATCGTATGTATCTGAGCTCTCATCGCGCCGGGCGGCGCCGGCAGGCGCCGGGCGGTGCTACCCAGCTCTCAACGTCTCCTCCGGGTACTCGCCGTCAATTTCAGCATCATCACCCGGCACAAATTTCTTATCCTAACTGAATAAAATACTTAGATTTGGAGGGGGACATCCTCTCCTATAAGACCCTTCCCCAAGAACAGTGATCACAACTTACCCGGCTCTAAAAATGGTCTGTTGACAAACCTTGTAGATATATGTATTTTTTTTTCTCGGATTATATCTAAATGTGCATTCAGTGCATTATTTTGAAACTTTTTAATACCGACTTAACTGAAATGCACGTCGTGGTTATTAATGCTGAAAACTTTGAAAGCAATATTTTTTAACAATATCACTTTTCATCCCTTGTACCCGAGAGGGAAAAATATCGAAAACAAAAAGAAAATTATACTACATGCCTTTATGAAGTTTTCTTTGATAAAAGTAACACGTTTATGCAAGGTTTTCTTCATTTTAGCTCCGTTTATTTATTTTTTAATGTATTGATAAGAAAGTGAAAAATTTCACAGTTAAATTGTCAGGTATTGGGTGACACCTTTTATATACCGTACATTTGACTTCGTTTTTGGGTAAACGTAGTGCGTGTACCTGTTTCGCGAAAATATTGATCATAATCGATGTTCGATATTTGTTTTTATTGGACCCTCCCACATGTGGGAACTCGGCAACGCACCAATGAAGGAGTAATAACGTCAAGCTGGCAATGCCAGTCTCGTGAGACAAACTCACAGTTAAACGTCTATGCTTAAGGAATAGCAGATGAACTATAACCCAGAAAATTAGACGAGAATTTTAATGTTGGAGCTGGGACTTGAACTCACGACCTCATGAATGGAAGACGCAGATCATTACCACTGTGCCACTATTTTCGTACATATCAATATTTTATATTAGCGATACCGCCCCACCTTTGAGTAAATATACTGAAAAAATAAGTGAAACTTACAGCTATCAATCACTGCAAAGACAATCACACTTTTGTAACTTAAAAATCACAATTTCCCGTTGATTGTTAATAAAACATGTCTATAACACAACGGTAAGTCATCAAGGCACTTATCTTAACGGCTCAGCTGCAGAAGATCAGATGTTTTAAAAGCAATTTACAATATTGCACGGTGCAAGTAAACTGTAGGCTGAATAATACACTTTGTCATATTAACTTAGAGGGAATTTTTTTTTAAGGTTGTTGTAGATTATTAAGAAAAAAATACAAAATTTGATCTAAACATCTCGAAGGGGTTTAATGGGTTCAAATAAATAATTCCATCTTTTGAATCAATTTAAGGTGCATATGTTTTCTATTTTTCGTAAAGGACTCAACTGTCATGCACGAACCTGCCCGTGAATAATCCTTGTTATAATTGATCACAGTTTCATCCCGATGATTAGGTTTTGATTAAAAGCATCAAAACGAAAGGATACCACAAAATGGACCAAAAAGTTTGACAGGTCTTACAAAAAGAGTCCCCATTTCATTTGGCATCCACCACTACGACCATCTGTATCATCTCTGTAGTATGGTGTCCAATAACCAGGGTAAGCACATAGAAGTGTACTTACACCACCACCGCATTGTCCACCATCTCCGTCAGCGTACCATTGATAACATAGTTTGACATTGTACATCCAGCTAGGAACCCCCACGGGAACTCTCAGTTGCCAAGACATTCGACATCCACCACTGCGTCCATCGGTGTCATCTCTGTAGTAATCAGTGTAGCTATTGACTGGCGCGCAGACTTCTCTTGTCCCAACACACTGTCCACCGTCACCATCTGCATACCAGGTGTAACAGATTTGGACCTGTCAAAAATGGAAAAGGTACTTTTGCTATGGACCTTGTGTGTAAAATTAAGGACCATCAGGGATTGTTTATACTCGAAACATATCCAATTTGGAAAAGTTGTACCCTCTGCAATAAATTGTGTTAAGTAGTATCACTCGCGTGGCCTTTTCTGGAAAGTTGATTATCATCACAAGCAATGAACAAGTCTTTGAAAAAAATCGCGCGCGTTTTGAGTATATTGTAGTATACGTTCACACCCTGACCAAAACGTTCTCAATATCTGGGAAGAAAATCAGGCAATATTAGGAATGCATTTTAAACATAAACATTGCTTTTAGTTGTCAAACAATGTCCGTCATAATTCCTCCTTTCGACAAGCGACCTGCAGCCAAGAACAGCTGCCGAGTTTTGAACTTGCTTCAGTCTTGAAAGTCATATGTTATCTCTTTAATCGAAAAGTCAAAGTCGATGTGTAAGATGGCTGTGGTAAGTTTCACAAGATTTACATAAGCTTATCAATGTTGTATTGATATCAAAAAAGGTTGTACAGTAGGTTTCAAGGAAAATGGTAGGCCTTTGGCCTATTACGTTCCCACAAACGATTGCCGCAAGACCAAATCTTGCCCTTCGACCTATTTGTCTGTTTGCACCGTGTTTGTAAGCTACTGTTCCGTTTGACGATCTCACTCCCTCATCTGATGATTTTGAAAATGTGTTCAAATCTTGAAATTGGATTTTACTTCCCTTTTGCCAAAATATGGAATGAGATTAAGAGTTTCCTTAAAAGTATTGACTCTGTAGAATAGTAATGTTGTATATTATTGCTACAGAATAAGAGGAAGGAATCTAATTCTACACTCTGAGACACGAGCAAGTTGTTCGCCATAGTATTTGAATATTTATACCAGACTTAACAACTGTACACATAATTTGGTAGATGCAAGATCACTCATAACGACATAATGCCGCTTGGACTTTAAATGGCAGGTGACATAAACGCTTTACAGGTTTATGTGACTACGTACGTACTGTATAGCGTATATTTTGTGGTGGCGCTAAGCAAGCTGTATATCTAACTGTTTTCGTCGTATATATTCAGTGGTATTGAGCTGAGTGGACATCATTGCGACACAGATTCTTAACAGTCTTTTACATTGTGCATTTTATATCACCAGTGGAAATAAAATATTATTTCAATAGCATGTTCTGGTGACGAAATTTGATGTTTTCAAAAAAGCAGAAAAATTGCCTGAGTTAGCAACTTGACTTTGGAAGATGTCGTTGTCAATTTTTGTGTTAATGCTACATTTTTAGGCTTCTGCAGTGCATGATGGGAATCTGTGATGTCATCTGGGCAGATAGATAATATGAGGCTCATGTATTTTTTGTAATATTGATACCACTACATATTCGATGTGCCAAAAGTATGTGGCAGTTTTATACTATACCTACAGGGAACACCATCTAAACATTACAACGGTATCACACTTCAAGGACAAACAAGGTATCTACATATAATAAAAAACACAATTGAATCCAAGGCAATTTGGCCACTTTAGATCACCTTCTTTGAGGAAACCTGGAGTATCTTTGAAAAAGGATAGGCCTATCTTGAGACAGAAATGGAGTTTTGGTTTGGGGTTTGGTCATTTGGATGACATGTAATGAAAACAAAATATTTTTCAAACGAGATCCCAATAATGCCTTCAACCTCTGTAGTGTTCACCGATTTATGACAAAAGGGGTAGGACTCCCGTGCCAGGGGAAGAGGATTCGACCCTCATCGTATCATCGGCTTTTTAGTTGCCTCTTTCGTTTAAACACAATTTTCTGTTTCTCCTTTCTTGTTGTATGTTGATGACAGGGGATCGGACTGATGGAAACCCATACACATTTCTATGACTTTTCTCCTTAGTTTTCTACCCAGCAGCCTCGCAAGCATGGAATGCCTTGCATTCTAGTTTCTTACTCAAAACAGTTTCTCACGCAAAACAATTCACTGTGGTTCTTTTCGTAGAGCCAAATAAAAAGAAAAAAACTTTTCAAACAGTCTGACTAACATGACCGTATTTCCGGACTGCATGTCACAAGAAATACATTTTCTTAAATTTTTACCTCAGAAAGATAAATTGCTTCTTACCTGATTAAACCAAGATTCGGCACCAGAAGCAACAACTCCCCAACTCATCCGGCAGCCACCAGACCTATCATCGGAATCATCCCTGTAGTAATTGGTAAACTGGTTGACGTATGCACACAATCTTTGAGCTGCCCCTCCACCACACTGTCCACCATCACCGTCCGCATACCATCGATAGCACAGTTGTGTTCGTGTAGTGAACCAATATGGTGGTCCTTCCGAAGCTATCGACATGTTGCAAACATAACCATTGATTCCACAAGGTAGTTCTCTTGATTTGGCAACGCAGGAGGAGTAACAACAGTCACCACCGTCAAAGTCATACTTGTCATTATTGCACGACAGATCACACCATCCATCACCGACAAATCTTTCTTGACAAATGAGTTCTCGGTCATTATCATCTTCACCTGCAATTTCTAAAGCACTTACTTCATCGCCAGTGTTACAACGCAGCTGACTAGCTCTCGCCATTATATATTCACGAAGTTTAAATTTTTCTACAGAGTAATAGTTAGAAATGTCATCAATTCTGACCTCTTTACTAAGCCTCTTCAAGACGCCGATGACTTGGAGACAGTCAAGTCGAGAGACAAATTCCAAATTATTTCTCTCTTGTTCGGTGAGCGTGTCCACTGAATGAGTTAAAGATCGATTGTATTCGTTTGGTGGTTGGTGTTGCGATGGTAGATCATCGCGGTTATTTTCGTCAAGATATACGACACAGTCGTGTTGCGTTGCGACTAAGTATGATGCCATAACCACCAAAGCAATTACTAGGGCAGTAACAAACGTCAACAAAATCATGTGCCACTTTACAGATTTGGATGGTTTGGTCAAGACATACTGTGGATGACTTGATTCAGTAGTTCTGCAGAACTGAAGTTCATTGACCGGTCTTCCGATCTTCACCTTGTCTTCCATTTCGAGGTTTGGTTAGTAGTCAGTCTTCACTCTAAACTTCAACAGCAGTTTCAGCCGACTAGATGGTTGAATCTGAGTTCGTTCTGCCTTTTTATACACTTGCCTAGATGAAATCACAAATCTTATCAATTTCATCAAGGATATGAAATGGAGGATGAAGGGAGAAGGGAAAAACCAGCACGGGCCTAGTGAGCTATGAAGTCATCCCCCTTTATCATTAAGGGTTTTCCTTGGAAAGATTACATCCTCCATATCCTGATGCAAGTATACGGTTTTATCAGATTTCTTATAACTAAAGGTTCATCGCTTAGGTCAACATTATTGCTAAGCCAGCAGCTCCCGGTACAAACATAAAGTTCAAAAACGTTGTTCTAGATATTAAACCATGCAGTCAGGCATGAATTAACTTAATTTTCCTGTCTTTGACCACAATTGTACTATGATTCAGACCCTCTATGAATGTTTAGAAAAAGGAACAATAACATGACCTGTTGAGATAGCCTACACTCTAAACACAAATTAGTCAAACATTGTCTGATACGCCTAACCCGCTTTAGTCACTCATTTTCACTAATTTCTACTGATATTTGACTACTTGCATAATGATGGACCAAGATGCTAATTATTGGTAAAAATTAAGTGAAAAAGTTTGAAATATGTTCAGGAATTAAGTCACTTGGTACGAAATTAGTCAAACGCCTTCGACTTACTTGGGCTATGCGTATCAGGCAATGTTTTACTAATTCCTGTATGCAGTGTATCTTGTTTGCCACAACTATGGAAAATGTCGTGCAAATATATCAGGCTATCGAAAGGAAGTGTTTTTTTTTTTAATCACAGAAAGAATGATTTGCCCACTGAAAATGTGGCTTCCGAACCTGAAAAATATTCTAATGCTTTCCAGTATCAGACGTCCCGCCACAATCTGATCATCTTTCGCGCAAACGATTTTCAAATTCCCTTAATTTTATCTTTCATGCGATTTCCCCGTATTGTTTCTTCTCTTTCTTTTTTAAGTATTTTTGTTTACTCTCTCGATTGATATCACTTGTTTTACAGAATCAATATAAACACAATTTAACACGGTAGTATCAAGTATTAAAGTAACACATTGAAAATGGCTTAATTAAAAAAATTAACTAAACTCGCAATACCGGTAAAACATTCCATGGCCGCTAATTACTTTGCCACCCTACGTTCATATTTTTCTTAAAAATAAATTCATGTACAATGAAACAATCCCTTAAGAAAAGTCTCAGACCAGCCTTAGGCGGAATAAACTTTGCCGTCTTTGTCTTAGGAATGTAATACTTTAATAAGATAATGATTAAAATAACACTTAGTCATGATTGCTGCCTAATATTACCAAAACAGTGTCATTGAAAGCAAGTTCTGGTGACCAAACTTGATGTTTTGAAAAATGCAGAAAACTTTTTCTGTGTTACACTGTGAAAACCCCATCTCAATAGCATCTTGAATTTGGAAGATACGAATTTTTGAATAAATGCTACATTTTTCAGCCTCTGCTGTACATGATGGGAATCTGTGATATCATAGTGGCAAATTGATAAGATGTGGCTTACATATTCCTTTATAATAATGATATCACTAAACTGAACATTTTATAATTTTATTCGCTGTACTAAAAGTACCGTATGAAACAGTTTTACACTATATCTACAAGGAAAAACATGAAAACATTCCAGCAGTATTACATTTCAAGGACAAGCGAGGTGTCCAAATTGTAATAAATAACAAAGGGAATTTAAGGTAATTTGCCAAATTTGAACACCTTCTGTGACCTTGAGAAAACCCGAAGATACTTTTTGTTAAAATTGATCAATCTTAAGGAAGGGATATCTTTCGATAGGAATGGGGTTTTGGTTCAGAGTTTGGATGATATGTAATGATTTTTTTTATCTTCCATTTGAGATCCCCATAAGGAATGGCCACCAGGCAATACAGCATTCTCCAACCTGTAGCGGAGATACTCCACATAATGTTTTATAGCAACTAAGTTGTCGTTACAAAGATAACAATGAAAAGACACTACGGCGGATATTTTTTTAAGATAAACGTTTGTTAAGGATAAGGCGATGAATAACTCTGAATCGGAATCACTTTAACTGTATATCGTAAGAACATATGAAGGTAACAGACACATATACCACGCTTTATCTGAGAGATTTACTCTCAAATTTTCATCCCATTTAAGAAAAGATCTGTTCGTTACTGATGAAGCATGGACTAATTAACGGCTTACAACTAAATTTACCTATAGACTTCATTGCACACTAAAAGTCATTTAGAGGATCCAAGAGTCAATACTGAGAGCGCACACAGAATTATTTTCATGCAAGAAGGAATGGGGATCACCCTGACTACATCATCTTTTAATTGGGAAGAAATCTGAAAAAAATCCATTAACCAAAACGCATGACGACATAGTGTTGTAAAATGTATTAACCCAGTGTACAGTGCAAGGTCCAAAATTGAAAAATAAGGGCACTCTGAATGAAGCTATGTGAAAATTGATCAAAGGCTTGCTCAAAGTCTATTGCCAAGAGAAGCATAGTTGCATGCATCTTTATCTAATCTATTAACATAGTATTATTAACGGTACGGATAAACTCTCCGGTGTTTCTTTTCCTTAAAGCATTTTGCCCAGAAGAAATAAATTTTGGTAAGGTAAAACAATAAAATGCGACTATTCATGTAAACAGATGTAATTTCGTAAGAGACATTCAACAACATAATACGTCTCTGTTTTTTCAAAATATTTCTAGGTAGTTTATCACCATTTGGTATGATACCGGTAGTTATTTTACCAAACCTCTGTGTACAGGAGAGCAACCAGTTTCCTTTCCCAGCATTGTTTGATCTTACTTAAAAGTTTCCCAATTTGCCTCAACAAACTTGTAAAATAATTCTACTGTAAATCGGTCTGAACGGGGCGATTTATTATTATCTCATCGCTCCGTGAGGAGGATGAGATATTGTAGTCACTTTGCCTGTTGGGCTATATATGGCAATGCCAGCTAAAATCGCAATGGTTACCATGGTAACGGTAAATTTTTCCCAGGTTACTAGTCTCGAGGTCTAACCCATGGTGAGGTACCCCGGGGTGACTGAAGGTCCAGGTCTGAGAGAGGGGTCAAAACCTGTCCGTGTGTGTGTGTGTGTGTGTGTTGGTGGGTGAGTGTGTGTGTGTGTGCGTGTGTGTGTTGGTGTGTGTGTGTGTCCAATTTTGTTTTCCTAATATCTTGTAAACGGCTGGGCCGATTTTCTTCAAACTTGGTAGGATGGTACCTTAGGTGGAACAATTGCATTTTAATACCACAACCGGAAGTGAAGGTTAAAGGTTACGGGTCAAAGGTCAAATTTAGTGAAATCGACATTTTCTGCTATATTTCCAAAAGTAAAAGTCCTCCTGACACGAAATTTCACACATATGATGATTGCATCTAGGCCTTCCAAAATATGTGGTTGCCATAGCAACAGAGGTCAAAGGTCAAGTGGTAGAATGGAACAAAAAATTTTCAAGTGATAATTTGTTCGTAAAACAACGGTTTTGTCTTTTAAACTCCTCCTAGTGGGCTGGACCGATTCTTTTCAAAATTGGTAGGTGGGTACCCCAGGGTGGGAACTTATGTCTCCCAGACTCTCGGAAGTAAAGGTCAAAGATCAGAGGTCAATGGTCACATTTTGCAAAAAAACACTTTTCTTTACTATTTTGTACTAAAACTTCAAAAGGAAACCTTCATTTTACATGAAACTTCACAAGTATAATAGGGTAGACTAGTTCTACCAAAATATGTAGTTTCCATGGCAACCAAGGTCAAGGGTCACGTGACAGGGGGTCAAATACTTTTTTGTATTCACTTTAACTCTGATTGCTCTGATTTTTTCACATATGGATTATTGTAATAGCCTGTTCATTAACCTTCCGGACTCTACGTTACATCCACTTCAAAGAATTCAAAACCTTACTGCTAAGTTAATCCTCGGTAGATCCAAATTTGACAGTGCCTCTGCCTATTTGAAAGAGCTACACATTCTGCCCATCAAAGCTTGTATTGAGTATAAGATTCTTCTCCTTGTGTTTAAATGTCTCCACAATTTAGCACCAACTTATTTATCAGGGTTGATTGAACTCAAAGCGTCCTATTATGGTACTAGATCTTCAAAAGGTTTACTTCTTAAGGTTCCTTTCACCACTCGCAGTTCTTTTGCGGATCGTTCTTTTATGGTCGCTGGCCCGAAGCTTTGGAATGCCCTCCCGATTCATATTCGGCAGTTGCCTTCTATTAATTCTTTTAAGGATGCTTTTAAAACTTATCTTTTTAGGAAATCTTTTTCTTGATTTTTGTTCTTTGTAAAGCGCCATTGAGTGTGTTTCATCACAGTAATGTGCGCTATATCAAGTTTTGCAACCTTAACCTTAATTCTTAACGGAAGCATCCCACATGTCTGAAAGTTTAAGTGTAATAGCCTAGGCATGATAAGTTGTACCGAATATGTGTGGTTGTCATGGTAACCAAGGACAAAGTTCACCTTACAGATTGTCAAAGGTTAAAGAGGGCGTGACACGGCCATAAAAACTTTTGTGTATTGCAAGATTTGATACAGAATTGTACAAATATCATCTCACACCCCATTAAAAACCCGTACAATTCGGCATAAATGATATTCGAAGGAAAACTGCGTTCGAAATTCAATTTCGTAAAATGCCGCAACAGCTAACCTGACTTCTATGACGCAATTGGCGGCACAAACCCCGCCCTACGGCGCGCGTCTAGATGTGGAACTAATGTAACGCTCGGTAAAGTTATCTTATCCTAGCAACCTCATGAAAACGATTGCATCACAATAAAGAGTCCAACATACAGAGCGAAAGGCGCGGACCATGGTGGGGATTTGGAGCAAATCATTGGCCAAAATGTTCGCGTGCATATGCGCGCGGGTAAAAATAGTTCTGTTTTTGTGCAAGAAAGACGCGGTTCGGGCGCTATAAAGAACAGCTATGAACATGTATGGACAGACCACAACAAGGGCATCCCCATCCTACGAGCGCGTCTCTACTGTATGAGCTGTTTGGTGAAGATGCTATTGCGAATACTAAGCAGTAACCGTGCAATGCACAATTCACAATGTCAGTGGCCACGCTCACTGCTATTGTAGCACCGGTGTTTGCAATTATGTATGCGCTAACACGCGTAACCATGAACATAATTCGATGATTATGAGCTCTCTGGTACAGTGTTGCTAACCGTGCCTCCAATGACGTCACCATTTTTGAGACGCGTTCACATACGTTTTTTCGCATTAGTTCGAATTTCAAATGAGCTGAGCCTGGCCTGTAATTGGGAATTCAAAACGTCGTATGTCGGTATTTATGGACATAATTTAGGAGGGAAATCATTCACTCTATGTCAAGGTGTACCCAAAGAACAGTTACCGAGGAACTTACTTTAGAAGATTTTCGGCCGACGCATTAATCTTTTCTGCGTACTGGCCTGTGGCGAATCCTAGCCCGTGGCAAGGAATAACCCAAGATATGAAACTGTGGGTGACTAACATTAGGTTACGCAGAGGGCCTACCTATCCTACATATTAGTGCCCGAAAACTTGGCGGTTTTGAACCATCGCCAAAAAAACGTACGCGACAATTTCCTTGCCACGGGCATTCGCCCACAGGCCAGTACGCAGCAAAGGTTTGTGCGTCGGCCGGAAATCTTCTAACGCCACGCGTTCAACATGGCGCACACGCCCAGTTTTTTAATTGAGACGCACTTGATGCGCATATCAGCTCCGGGGCACATGAAGTTTGCCGTCGCGTCAAAATGGAGAATACGCTCATACAGCTAGTGCCTGAATAATAACAATTACGCACTTGTCTGAAGCGTCCCCGAAAGCGTCTTACTTTTTTAATCGTTGCGTCCATATCCGCATCAGTTAAGTGTAACAGTCAAGCTAGTTTTCTTTAGAGTGTTGCAAGGGGATACCAACATCTTAAAAATAAATTTGTTCCAAAATCTTACATAGGCCTACTGGATTAAAAGGGCAACAGTTACAAAGATTGGGTAGCCCTTCTCCAGTTCTTTTATAATCCGGTGTCAGAATTTAAATATCCAAATGATGTTTTTTGTTTTTGAATAAGGGGTGCGCCTATAGTTCCAAGAACTTGATTGGTCTGTGCCATATTCTTTCCCCTCGCTATCTTACGAAAAAAAAACTTCCGTCCCTTGGAACGAAAAAAAAATCGCTTCCCAAATGAACTTCAAATAGGAATTTCAAAGGATTGTGGCATGCAGCTTTAGTATGGTAATTTTTGTCAATGAAATTCTACTGTAGCATAAAAACAGCACAGATAAAACTTCTAGCACATAAATAGTTCAAGTTCTGTAACCAACTTGCGCACATGTTAGCGATGAGATATGCAACTCCGTGGATTGCCCTCTTGTTTTTTATCTTTTTTTCTAAACGGAGAGAACTTAGTCGTATATTAAAGGACCTTCCAAAAGTATTTTTGAGCAATATGGCGTTTTTCGAGATTAACAAAAAAATTCGAAGGTTTTTCACCGTCCTCATTCCACTGCGCTCTGGAAAGAGGTTAAGTTTGGTTAGTTGGAGTTTAGCGGCCCAGTTTCCAATCAATTGGTTCAAATCGAGCCGGCCACGGCTTTTTTCAGGTGTGGCTCACTGGCTTGCTTTCCCTGACTCCGTTGCCTATGCCTTCAGAGGAGCATCTCGCACAATGGCAGAAGGTTCCGTTTTTAAAGTTTTTGGTATGAACCCGAGACCTCCCGCATGCGAAAGGAATGCTCTACCACTAGGCTACCGCCGCGGATGGAACCACTAGGCTACCGCCGCGCCCTGGAAAGAATAATACAACCAGTCGAATGCCAATCAACTTTTATCATCTTTCAAAAATCATGATAATAGGCTAAGATAATTAGTGTTTCGTGGATTAGGTAAATTTGACCCGTTCTTTCATAATCCAGTGTCAAAATTACAAAAACAAAAATGCCAGAAAGCCGTTATTTTGGAATTAGGTGTGTTGCCTAGGCCTACTCCCAAGTAGGTGATTGTTCCAATATTCCGATTCTATGCTCTTTGCCCATTATCTCGTGGGAAAAAATGCGCGCTCTGTGCCAACAGATGGTGGCGCTTCGCTTAAATAGTTTTTCTTTCACCCCCCCCCCCCTTACCTTCAATGCTTTAGTTTTTCCGTTCAGTCGAATCGGTTGAACATGGTTCAAATGTAGCAGGGCTCTTGTAATACGTCACGACAGGTAAGGTAATTTTTTTTCACTTCAAGATTTCCGACGGAGGGAAAGCAGTCTAATAATCGATCATTGGAATTTTTTTAAAAGCATGGAAGCAGATTCTTAGCCTCTGCCTATGCATCTATCAGACATCTAATATCATAACAAGGCCGTAGCATGGGCAAAATTTCTAGGGGGCAGTTAACACACTGTCTTTGTAAAACGCGACCACCATCTTTTAGCATGTGGTGAATGTCCGACTTGGAAATCTCGGGGGAAGTTGAACCCCTGCCACCTCCTCCGTAGGCTACGGCCCTGCGCCTGGCTTACGTCTTCACATTATACTGTTAGAGCCCTATTCAAGTTATTCACGTTTTCGTCCGAGTTTTAAAACGTTCCTTTTGCTAGTTTAAAAGAGCATTTACAGATTCGGAAGCATTTTTGCCAAAACCAATTGTATGTGGAATGAGCATCGTAGGAGCAAAATACGTTAATCACCCTATTTCATAACATGGGAAGGAATGGCGGGGGGGGGGTGTACAAGGGGTCATGTTCCCCTCTCTTTAATTTTTGGAAAATTGCCCATCGACTTTGATTTTCATGCAATAATTTTTCCGAAAACATGAGTTAATGCCCGAATGTTGAAAAATATCACCGTCCTTGTTTCATAGCCTGTACAGCTAAAACTGATAAAGATGCACAAAAGTGCCAATGAAAACTGTACAAACCTTTGTTCATTTGAAAAACTGGGTAATGGTTCTTTGGACTTGATAAAGTCTCAGTTGAATTCTCATAATTTACATACAGATGGGGACTGATCATGATTTAATCTATGCTCTCTGCTTAACTAAAAGTTTTGCACAGTTTACACTAGTTGGACATAATTTCACATTGTATGCAAGGACCACGGAGCCAAATTTGAAGTGTGTATGTGTGTGGGCGGGGGGGGGGGGAACTTATCATAAAAGCGGCCCAATATGCTAAATAATGTCAGGGCCGTTGCCTGGCAAAATTTTAGGGGGCAGTTCACGCGCTGCCTACGTAGAGCGCCACCATCATGTAGCACTTGATGTATATACTATTTGGGAATCTCAGGGAGGCAGTTGTCCCTGTTCCCTCAGGCTTCGGCCCTGAATATAATAACAATGTAAGAAAGCTCAAAACGCTCAAGACAGAAAAAGTGGGGGGGGGGGGGCTAAAGACCCTCAGCCCCGTTTCTGCGGTACCTGCTGTAAAGTAGCAAGATTGGTTTATTTCATTTCTGTTTTTCTTGCAGAATTCACGACCACAAGGCCTGACCGACCTAGACCGTCCTTCAACGTCGAAAATGGACCAATCCGTTTGGGGTAGATCAGATTGGTGAGTGATGTCATTGTGTTAGATGCGAGTCTTTTCTACAACGAATTTTTTTCAATGCGAATACATTGAATGTCTTTCTTTTCATTATTTTTGTTTCAAATTGAACTTGAGGCAAACACGTGTGATGTCATGGATTTACATTGTTGGCCAATATTTTGTTTTTCTCTGTTTTTCATCCATTTAGTTTGACCTTGAAATAATTAGGGATGCTATTTTGTCCCCAAGGCATGTAAAGGTTTCAAAATTTCATTCTTCTGGATGTACCTATGATATCATTATATCAAGGTTTATTTGTATAAAATTGGTGGTAAGTTGTAAACAAAAACAAAACATTGGTTGAATGTGAATCCATGAAATCACGCCTGTTTGCCTCAAGTTATTTTGTGAAGAGCATTTGCCATATTCATTTGCTTATATCTCGCGAACCGAAAATGGGAAATGAATAAAAAAAAATTTACCAAAAACGCACAGAATATATCCCTCTTTAACATATCAAAAATAAAATTGGCTTTGAACTTTTCTTTTAAGCCCTTCAATATCGTTGAAGTAATTTGGAAGAGAAGCACAAAGAAATTTGTAAGATTTAGACGTTTTTAAGTACATGTTGAGTGTGGGGTGACTGTTCGTCCTCTATAAAATCATGAGCTAGTGCTATTATTATTTTCTAGTACAGTGTTCTAATTAGCTTTAAAGTTGTCCCATAAATAGAAGAGAAATGTTGACACGCAATCTGCGACCAATTTTAGTGCTCCCATGTTGTTCTGTCAACGGCTCGTACGGCGTATAGAAATAGGTGGATTATTGTGTAAGCAGTATCATTTAGTTTCTTATTTTTTATTACTTGAGAAAATGTCCTTAATTCAGGTGGAAAATATTAAATTTTCTCGTTTTATTTAAACATGCAACAAGTTAGTTATACCAGTCAACTCACGGGAATATTATGCAGTATCTTTCTCATAGGTGCATGGGACATGAGGCGGCAGCAGGAAGCCGAGCACCTCACTGTCCCCGAAATAGACTATGTCGGTTTAAAAGAGAAATATACAATCCGTAAATAATCGTTTGTAAATCGTTTATTACTAAGCAAAAAGCCCAACATTTATCCAAACGTTACATTTATCCCTCAGAATTCTTTTAAATGCCAGCCTTTACTATTGGTAACTACATCATGACACTCTATTAATACTTGGGCTCTTGGCCCGTAACCGAGAGGGGACATTTCGGAGAATGCCGCACCAAAATATTGCTGCTTCAGATTAAAATTGAGACTAGTACACCGGGTATTAGGAGAAAAACAATTTTGCCCCAAAACAAGTTTCTTGTCCCCCCAATCACAACACTTGCCCCTCCAAAATATTGAACTGGCTACGGGCCCAAATGTAAGGCAATGACAAATACTAAGGTCACGTCTACAGTCAAGGTGCATGGGCATCAATCCGGGGGACTGGGTACATGTCACAACGTTTTGAAAAAAAAAAACACCTATTGACTTTAAATTTTGAAACAGTAAACTTTTGAAGGAAGTGGCCCTGCCCCCCTCACCCACACAAAGGCGAGTTAAGATGAAGTTGATGCCAATGCCACCGTGATTGTCCATTATAAAGGGTCAGCCCAAATCTCACCAAGCTATAAAGGGACGGTATTTTTGTTAGAACTTGAAAAATCAGGAATATATCCTAGCCGAATGAACTTGTTTTTATCGCACGTTTTGTAAAGGGTGTGCCACTTCATCGTATGTATCTGAGCTCTCACCGCGTCGGGGGGCCCGGGCGGTGCTACCCGGCTCTCAAAAGCTCCGCTAGATACTCGCCGTTAATTTCAGCATCAACACCCCGCACGAATTTCTTATCCTGATTGAAAATAAGCTTAGATTTTTAAGAGACACCCCCTCCTTTGAGACCCTTCCTCAAGGACAGTGATCACAAATAACCCGGCTCTAAAATTGGTTTGTTGACAACCCTGGTAGGTATATGTATTTTTATCTCGGATTATCTCTTAATGTGCATTCATAGCATTATTTTGAAACTTGTTACAAGTACTTAAGGGAAAAATGCACGTCGTGTTTATTAATGCTGAAAACTTTGAAAGCAAATTTTTTAACAACGTCACTTTTCGTCCCTGGTATCCGAGAGGAAAAGATATCGAAAACAAAAAGAAAATAAGACCACATGCCTATGTGAAGTTTACTTTGATTAAAGAAACACGTTTATGAAAGGTTTTCTTTATTTTTACTCCGCTTATTTATTTTTAATATTTTGCTAAGAAAGTGAAAAATTTCACAATTCAATTATCAGGTACTGGGTGATACCTTTTATGTACCGTACATTTGACTTCGCTTTTGTGTATACGTCGTGCGCGAGCCTTTTTTGCGAAAATATTGATAATAATCGATGCTCGATATTTTCGTAGATATCAGTATTTTATATAAGAGATACCGCCCAACTTTGAGTAAATATACTGAAAAAATAACTGAAAGTTACAGCTATACTGGTACGGTACTTCAAGGAAATACCACGGTTAGACGCGGGATTTGATCTCTGAAAGTGGGGGGCGGGAGCAAATTAGGGCTGACTACCAGGGTAGCGTCCCCTACCGGCGTTGGGTCCAGGGGCCGCCTTAAGAACCCTGGTGGGGTCCAGGCGCAAAGCCCCGGTGGGGGTCCAGGGGGTGAAGCCCCCGAGAGCTCATGGGTCTTTACGAAATTAAAGGTCTTAAAATGACGCATTTTATCTTCAACTTTATATTACATTAGATGGTCACTTAACAGAACACAAATATCACAATTTGACTTTCTTCAATTATATCCTTACTCCGTATGATTAAAGCCGGCCGGAATCGATAATGCAGAGGGTGGGGGGAGGGAGAATGGATTCTTCAGGGGCTCCCTCCTTGGTGCCTTAGATCTTCTTTCAGAAAGCTAGGGGCTTTTAATGTGATGTGAATTCAGCTTTCGTGCGCCGAAATGTTTTACGTTAAAGACATCTCAGTAATGAAACAGAAAGAAAATTAGAGAAAGGATGGGCCACTTTTGACCTTAGCTGAATAACGGTGGCCCCTAAAGACATACTCTGGTTTCATATATAGTCTTTTCAGATGACTTTCACAGAGTCGTTACCAGTAAATGGGCGCGCGCCTAGAAAAATGAATTTTTACTTCATTTCAATAGTGAAATTGAAACAAAATTAGACAAAGAGTGGTCCTTTAACTACAGCTGAATAAGGGGGATCCCTGAGGATATTTGTACTTAGCAAAAACGAGATTTTTATACAGTTTTTTATAGAGTTTATGGGACGCGCAGAACCCGCCGAAAAAATGAACTTTTGAGACTTCTCAATAGAGAAATTACTGGAAAATAGAAAAAGTGTGGGCCCCTTTTCACTTCAGTCGAAAAAGAGTGGAGAGAAATTAGGGTCAAATAAGATCATCGTCCTATCAGGGAGCTTGGGGACACTTGGTCAGAGAACCAGGGGACCAGAAGACGACTACCTACCTACCTCCCCCTTTCACTAGTAACGGTAGACCTGTGTTCCGTGACGGCCCGGGCACTGCTGATAAGTTTCAGTGACAATGGGAGAGGTGTTAAAGAAGAAGTAACCCTGAATCCTGACATATTTCAAACGAGTGCACGCGAAGCGTGTCAAAAAAAAAAAAAAAAAAAAAAAGCGTTGAGACATTTATTGGAAGAATATTGTTTTTATTTAGATTTCAATGCAGTATATGACCTGTTTGAAAAATATACAACTTGATTAAATATTACTCGCGTAGCTCTGTCAGTTCCAGTTTGTATTTTTGTAACAAAACAACCGCAATAAGGCGTAAAAAACTAAGTTCTGGAAAAAAAGGGGGGGGCAAGTGCCCCCCCACCGTAATACCGCCCATGACCACGGTAAGAGTAGCCATCGACTTCATTGGGAAATGATCAGAGAGTCTTCTTTCTTTTGAATCAATTTAAGGTGCATATGTTTTTTATTCTGCGTAAGGAATTAACTGTCATGCACGAACCTGTCCGTGGATAATCCTTGTTATAATTGGTCACCGTTTCATCCCGATGATTAGGTTTTGATTAAAAGCATCAAAACGAAAGGATACCACAAAATGGACTGAAAAGTTTGACACGTCTTACAAAAAGAGTCCCCATTTCATTTGGCATCCACCACTACGACCATCTGTATCATCTCTGTAGTATGGTGTCCATAAACCAGTGTAAGCACATAGAAGTGTACTTACACCACCACCGCATTGTCCACCATCTCCGTCAGCGTACCATTGATAACATAGTTTGACATTGTACATCCAGCTAGGAACCCCCGCGGGAACTCTTAGTTGCCATGACATTCGACATCCACCACTGCGTCCATCGGTGTCATCTCTGTAGTAATCAGTGTAGCTATTGACTGGCGCGCAGACTTCTCTTGTCCCAACACACTGTCCACCGTCACCATCTGCATACCAGGTGTAACAGATTTGGACCTGTCAAAAATGAAAAAGGTACTTTTACTAGGGACCTTGTGTGTAAAATTAAAGACCATCACGGATTGTTTATACTAGAAACATATCAAATTTGGAAAAGTTGTACCCCCTGCAATAAATTGTGTTAAGTAGTAGCACTCGCGTGGCCCTTTCTGGAAAGTTGATGGTCATCACAAGCAATGAACAAGTCTTTGAAAAAAATCGCGCGCGTTTTGAGTTTATTGTAGTATACGTTCACGCCCTGACCAAAACGTTCTCAATATCTGGGAAGAAAATCAGGCAATATTAGGAATGCATTTTAAACATAAACATTGCTTTTAGTTGTCAAACAATGTCCGTCATAATTTCTCCTTTCGACGAGCGACCTGCAGCGAAGAATAGCTGCCGTGTTTTGGACTTGCTTCAGTCTTGAAAGTCATATGTTATCTCTTTAATCGAAAAGTCAAAGACGATGTGTAAGATGGCTGTGGTAAGTTTCACAAGATTTACATAAGCTTAGCAATGTTGTATTGGTATCAAAAAAGGTTGTACCGTCGGTTTCAAGGAAAATGGTAGGCCTATTACGTTCCCACAAACGACTGCCGCAAGAAGAAAGTTGCCTTTCGGCCTATTTGTTTCGTGTTTGTAAGCTACTGTTCCGTTTGACGATCTCACTCCCTCATCTTACGATTTTGTGAATGTGTTCAAATTTTGAGCTTGGATTTTACTTCCCTGTTGCCAAAATATGGGATGAGATTAAGAGTTTCCTTAAGAGTATTAACTCTGAAGAATAGTAATGTTGTATATTATTGCTACAGAATAAGAGGAAGGAATCTAATTCTACACTCTGAGACACGAGCAAGTTGTTCGCCATAGTATTTGAATATTTATACCAGACTTAACAACTGTACACATAATTTGGTAGATGCAAGATCACTCATAACGACATAATGCCGCTTGGACTTTAAATGGCAGGTGACATAAACGCTTTACAGGTTTATGTGACTACGTACGTACTGTAGCGTATATTTTGTGGTGGCGCTAAGCAAGCTGTATATCTAACTGTTTTCGTCGTATATATTCAGTGGTATTAAGCTGAGTGGACATCATTGCGACACAGATTTACCACAGTCTTGTACATTGTGCATTTTATATCACCAGTGAACATAAAATATTTCAATAGCATGTTCTGGTGACGAAATTTGATGTTTTCAAAGAAGCAGAAAAATTGCCTGAGCGAGTTAGCAACTTGACTTTGGAAGATGTCGTTGTCAATTTTTGTGTTAATGCTACATTTTTAGGCTTCTGCAGTGCATGATGGGAATCTGTGATGTCATCTCGGCAGATAGATAATATGAGGCTCATGCATTTTTTGTAATATTGATACCACTACATATTCGATGTGCCAAAAGTATGTAACAGTTTTATACTATACCTACAGGGAACACCATCTAAACATTACAGCGGTATCACACTTCAAGGACAAACAAGGTATCTACATATAATAAAAAACACAATTGAATCCAAGGCAATTTGGCCACTTTAGATCACCTTCTTTGAGGAAACCTGGAGTATCTTTAAGAAAGGATAGGCCTATCTTGAGATAGAAATGGAGTTTTGGTTTGGGGTTTGGTCATTTGGATGACATGTAATGAAAACAAAATATTTTTCAAACGAGATCCCAATAAGGCTTCAACCTCTGTAGTGTTCACCGATTTATGGCAAAAGGGGTAGGACTCCCGTGCCAGGGGAAGAGGATTCGACCCTCATCGAATCATCGGCTTTTTAGTTGCCTCTTTCGTTAAAACACAATTTTCTGTTTCTCCTTTCTTGTTGTATGTTGATGACAGGGGATCGGACTGATGGAAACCCATACACTTTTCTATGACTTTTCTCCTTAGTTTTCTACCCAGCAGCCTCGCAAGCATGGAATGCCTTGCATTCTAGTTTCTTACTCAAAACAGTTTCTCACGCAAAACACTTCACTGTGGTTCTTTTCGTAGAGTCAAATAAAAAGAAAAAACTTTTTAAACAGTCTGACTAACATGACCGTATTTCCGGACTGCATGTCACAAGAAATACATTTTCTTAAATTTTTTACTCAGAAAGATAAATTGCTTCTTACCTGATTAAACCAAGATTCGGCACCAGAAGCAACAACTCCCCAACTCATCCGGCAGCCACCAGACCTATCATCGGAATCATCCCTGTAGTAATTGGTAAACTGGTTGACGTATGCACACAATCTTTGAGCTGCCCCTCCACCACACTGTCCACCATCACCGTCCGCATACCATCGATAGCACAGTTGTGTTCGTGTAGTGAACCAATATGGTGGTCCTCCCGAAGCTATCGACATGTTGCAAACATAACCATTGATTCCACAAGGTAGTTCTCTTGATTTGGCAACGCAGGAGGAGTAACAACAGTCACCACCGTCAAAGTCATACTTGTCATTATTGCACGACAGATCACACCATCCATCACCGACAAATCTTTCTTGACAAATGAGTTCTCGGCCATTATCATCTTCACCTGCAATTTCTAAAGCACTTACTTCATCGCCAGTGTTACAACGCAGCTGACTAGCTCTCGCCATTATATATTCACGAAGTTTAAATTTTTCTACAGAGTAATAGTTAGAAATGTCATCAATTCTGACCTCTTTACTAAGCCTCTTCAAGACGCCGATGACTTGAAGACAGTCAAGTCGAGAGACAAATTCCAAATTATTTCTCTCTTGTTCGGTTAGCGTGTCCACTGAATGAGTATAAGATCGATTGTACTCGTTTGGTGGTTGGTGTTGCGATGGTAGATCATCGCGGTTATTTTCGTCAAGATTTACGACACAGTCGTGTTGCGTTGCGACTAAGTATGATGCCATAACCACCAAAGCAATTACAAGGGCAGTAACAAACGTCAACAAAATCATGTGCCACTTTACAGATTTGGATGGTTTGGTCAAGACATACTGCGGATGACTTGATTCAGTAGTACTGCAGAACTGAAGTTCATCGACCGGTCTTCCGATCTTCACCTTGTCTTCCATTTCGAGGTTTGGTTAGTAGTCAGTCTTCACTCTAAACTTCAACAGCAGCTTCAGCCGACTAGATGGTTGAATCTGAGTTCGTTCTGCCTTTTTATACACTTGCCTATATGAAATCACAAATCTTATCAATTTCATCAAGGATATGACATGGAGGATGAAGGGAGAAGGGAAAAACCCAGCACGGGCCTAGTGAGCTATGAAGTCATCCCCCTTTATCATTAAGGGTTTTCTTTGGAAAGATTACAGCCTCCATATCCTGATGCAAGTATACGGTTTTATCAGATTTCTTATAACTAAAGGTTAATCGCTTAGGTCAACATTATTACCAAGGCAGCAGCTCCCGGTACAAACATAAAGGTCAAAAACGTTGTTCTAGATATTCAACAATGCAGTCAGGCATGAATTAACTTAATTTTCCTGTCTTTGACCACAATTGTACTATGATTAAGACCCTCTATGAATGTTTAGAAAAATGAACAATAACATAACCTGTTGAGATAGCCTACACTCTAAACACAAATTAGTCAAACATTGTCTGATACGCCTAGCCCTTTTTAGTCACTCATTTTCACTAATTTCTACTGATTTTTGACTACTTGCATAATGATGGACCAAGAGGCTAATTATTGGTAAAAATTTAGTGAAAAAGTTTGAAATATGTCCAGGAATTACTTGGTACGAAATTAGTCAAACGCCTTCAACTTACTTGGGCTATGCGTATCAGGCAATGTTTTAATAATTCCTGTATGCAGTGTATCTTGTTTGCCACAACTATGGAAAATGTCGTGCAAATATATCAGGCTATCGAACGGAAGTGTTTTTTTAATCACAGAAAGAATGATTTGCCCACTGAAAATGTGGCTTCCGAACCTGAAAAATATTCTAATGCTTTCCAGTATCAGACGTCCCGCCACAATCTGATCATCTTTCGCGCAAACGATTTTCAAATTCCCTTAATTTTATCTTTCATTCGATTTCCCCGTATTGTTTATTCTCTTTCTTTTTTAAGTATTTTTGTTTACTCTCTCGATTGATATCACTTGTTTTACAGAATCAATATAAATACAATTTAACACGGTAGTATCAAGTATTAAAGTAACACATTGAAAATGGCTTAATTAAAAAATTTAACTAAACTCGCAATACCGGTAAAACATTCCATGGCCGCTAATTACTTTGCCACCCTACATTCATATTTTTCTTAAAAATAAATTCATGTAAAATGAAACAATCCCTTAAGAAAAGTCTCAGACCAGCCTTAGGCGGAATAAACTTTGCCGTCTTTGTCTTAGGAATGTAATACTTTAATAAGATAATGATTAAAATAACACTTAGTCATGATTGCTGCCTAATATTACCAAAACAGTGTCATTGAAAGCAAGTTCTGGTGACCAAACTTGATGTTTTGAAAAATTCAGAAAAATTTTTCTGTGTTACACTGTGAAAACCCCATCTCAATAGCATCTTGAATTTGGAAGATATGAATTTTTGAATAAATACTACATTTTTCAGCCTCTGCTGTACATGATGGGAATCTGTGATATCATCGTGGCAAATTGATAAGATGTGGCTTACATATTCTTATATAATGCTGATACCACTAAAGTAAACATTTTATAATTTTATCCGCTGTACTAAAAGTACCGTATGAAACAGTTTTACACTATATCTACAAGGAAAAACATGAAAACATTCCAGCAGTATTACATTTCAAGGACAAGTCAAGTGTCCAAAAGTGTAATAAATAACAAAGGGAATTTAAGATAATTTGCCAAATTTGATCACCTTCTGTGACCTTGAGAAAACCCGAAGATATTTTTTGTTAAAATTGATCAATCTTTAGGAAGGGATATCTTGAGATAGGAATGGGGTTTTGGTTCAGAGTTTGGATAATATGTAATAATTTTTTTATCTTTCATATGAGATCCCTATAAGGAAAGGCCACCAGGCAATACAGCATTCTCCAACCTGTAGCGGAGATACTCCGGGCCATAGTGGAAGTGCATATACGATCAGTATACACAACATAATGTTTTATAGCAACTAAGTTGTCGTTACAAAGATAACAATGAAAAGACACTACGGCGGATATTTTTTTAAGATAAACGTTTGTTAAGGATAAGGCGGTGAATAACTCTGAATTGGAAACATTTTAACTGTGCATCGTAAGAACATATGAAGGTAACAGACACATATACCACGCTTTATCTGAGAGATTTACCCTCAAATTTTCATCCCATTTACGAAAAGATCTGTTCGTTACTGATGAAGCATGGACTAATTAACGGCTTACAACTAAATTTACCTATAGACTTCATTGCACACTAAAAGTCATTTAGATGATCCAAGAGTCGATACTGAGAGCGCACACAGAATTCCTTTCATGCAAGAAGAAATGGGGATCACCCTGACTACATCATCTTTTAATTGGGAAGAAATCTGAAAAAATCCATTAACCAAAACGCATGACGACATAGTGTTGTAAAATGTATCAACCCAGTGTACAGTGCAAGGTCCAAAGTTGAAAAATAAGGGTGCTCTGAATGAAGCTATGTGAAACGTGATCAAAGGCTTGCTCGAAGTCTATTGCCAAGAGAAGCATAATTGCGCGCATCTTTATCTAAGCTATAAACATAATATCATTAACGTTACGAATAAACTCTCCGGTGTTTCTTTTCCTTAAAGCATTTTGCCCAGAAGAAATAAATTTTGGTAAGGTAAAACAATAAAATGCGACTATTCATGTAAACAGATGTAATTTCGTAAGAGACATTCAGCAACATAATAGGTCTCTGTTTTTTTCAAAATATTTCTAGGTAGTTTATCACCATTTGGTACTATACCGGTAGTTATTTTACCAAACCTCTGTGTAGAGGAGAGCAACCAGTTTCCTTTCTCAAAATTGTTTGATCTTACTTAAAAGTTTCCCAATTTGCCCCCAACAAACTTGTAAAATAATTCTACTGTAAATCGGTCTGAACCGGGCGATTAATTATTTTTCATCTTTTTTTCCAAGCGGAGAAAACTTAGTCGTATATTAAAGGACCTTCCAAAAGTTCTGGTTCATTGTCAGATAAAGTCGCAGATCAATCTAATAAAAATATCTCGAAAGTTAACCTTTGATAGTTCAGTTTCACATGAAATTTAATTTACTTTTTGAATCTGTAAACTTCGTTTTCAATTTCTTCCGGGGAAAAATTTCCGTTGTCTTTGACTAATAAATGACTAAGTATTTTTGAGCAATATGACGTTTTTCGAGATTAACAAAAAAATTCGGAGGTTTTTCACCGTCCTTAAACCACTGCGCTCTGGAACGAGGTTAAGTTTGGTTAGATGGAGTTTAGCGGCCCAGTTTCCAACCAATTGGTTCAAATCGAGCCGGCCACGGCCTTTTTTCAGTTGTGGCTCACTGGCTTGCTTTCCCTGACTCCGTTGCCTATGCCTTCGGAGCATCTCGCACAATGGCAGAAGGTTCCGTTTTTAAAGTGTTTGGTATGAACCCGAGACCTCCCGCATGCGAAATAATGCTCTACCACTATAGCTACCGCCGCGGATGGAACCACTAGGCTACAGCCGGCTCTGGAAAAAATAATTCAACCAGTCGAATGCCTATCCCTTAAAACAAGGGTCTAAGCATAAACCATGCTTTCATATGTAGGATTGTTATTACTCCAAACAACAAATTTTCATGAATATCGATGTGCGGTTCTCACTATATAGAAGATGAAGTTGTCAAATTTTCAACACAAAGTGAACTTGAAACAGGCAGATAATGATGTCGTATAGCCTCACATTAATGAGCATTCTTTTGTTCTTCTCTAAATTTTAATACCAATTTTCTCCTCAAAAAATCCTATGTAATGAGAATCTGGTTGCATTGCAGGTTTAGGATAATTACAAATTGTACATTTATTTCCTTATAGGGAGATCCTATGCCTATTATCGTCAAGTCAATACAGTAGACTGAACAAAGGAAACAAAGCAATATTTGTCATATAACCTCTGCTGCGTTTGGGTGACAAATATAGCTAGGACTATATGTCCATTTTGAATGGAATTTTTCCTCAAGTTATGTAAATTTCGCTCCTCTTTTACATGTAAAAATCACATTTTTGCTTAAACCCTTCTTTTAAGGATTAAAGCTCATTATTCAACCACCGTAGCGCATCTCTTATTTCAAAATTAAAATTTTGGGCTTCAATTTTGTGAGTTCCCCTAATAAGAACATTTCCCGTTGGTTAATAATTCTTTACTTATACGAGGAATAAGAGAGAAATAATTTTCCCACGCATCATGCAAAACACAGATTCAAAGAACAGCTGATTACCCCGTATTGTTATCAACTTAACCTTTGTTACTGGTGAATCTGATAGAAAGCAAATAACAGGCTTTTGAACTGCGTTGTTATCAGCATACAGTAATACGTAACCACGGACAGTTGGTGAAGGTTTGTTGATGAGAATGTTCTTCAATTTTTATTATTATGAAAAGAAAGATTTCAACTGTCTCAGCCCCATTGAAACAAAGGCGTATGAAAGCTGTTCCAGGGAGAGTGGGGCTGAACTTTGTTTCGGAGAGCCGTCCTGGCGGAGAGGTATGAGGAGAGGGTCCTCTCCCCGCTAGAAATTATTTGAGTATTTGGAGGTTTTTCGATGCTATGTGGTGCAACAAATTGGGTGGATTGAGGGAAAAAATACTGAAAAGTTTGACTTACATATTTTTGCACAGGCAACAATTTAGGGGGTTTATGCTTGATTGAGGGGGACGGAAGCATCCTTCCGGACCTTCCGTTTTTTAAACTGAAGTGCGGTTAACGATTTCTTGTGTGAAAATGAGTACAACCTGCACACAATAAATCCCTCTTGGCTTTTAGTTTTTATGTTTACATAAAAATCTATGCATCAATCAGTTAAAATTTCATTTTCAATCATCTGGCACAATTGGTTTCTTAAAACCTTATGCACGTCTCATGTCACTGTCACCCTTAGCCATGGGTCTTTTCTGGCTCATTGCAGTGTGAAAATCAGTCCTCTATGTAACATTGTTGAGAAAGCCAACATATATATGTATGTATATATATATATATATATATATATATATATATATATATATATATATATATATATATATATATATATATATATTTTTTATACGTTTTTTCACCTCAGCCAGATTTTCCAGCTTTACCAATTTGATTTATATATTCCACGCAGTTGTCGTCAGCGTTTATTTTCACTTCATCTCTGCTTTCACAGGTTCCTGTATCTCTTCGGAGATCCGCTGGCGAATAAACAATTGTGTTCAGCTGGATGGCATCAACTTTGATCTTTGGTTAGGGCTTGCGTCAAACGAGAACTAGTGCTGTTCCAAAAATTAGGCGCCTGCTCAGGAGGTGAATTGCGAGTTGCTTCATCTGTTATTTGAACAAAGGCCAAACCAACTTGGCTTCATGGCTCAGTGGTTAGAGCGTCCGCACTAGAAAGCGGGAGGTCCCGAGTTCGAATCCCGGTGGAGTCAACATCGTTTTTTCACCTCAGCCAGATTTTCCAGCTTTACCAATTTGATTTATATATATATATATATATATATATATATATATATATATATATATATATATATATATATATATATATATATATATTTATATATATATATATATATATATATATATATACACATTTTGTTGAGATAGTTTTGAATCCCAAATACACTGAGTATTCTACCTCTGCTGTACTGTAAATGAATTGGCCCCCAGGTCCCATTGTATTAGGAAAATGCAGTCACCCAACTTGAATAAGTGTACTATATGCAGTTATTTATTGATTGCTCTTTCTAATCACGTGACAATTTTTTTTAATAAATCGCAATTCCAAGCACAAAAACTTTGATTTTCTTCAAATTTTTGCAACATTTATTTGCTGAAAATATTGAATGAAAGACATGGGCGTGGATCTATCTCCAAAGGTGTGTGTGTGGGGGGGGGGGGGGTATTGAAGGATTGTTAGGCTCTTTTTCTTTTAAAATTTTCGTTTTCCTAGGCATAATTGCAGTCCACATTTGAACCAGAATTCAAAAATGCATTGAGGTTTTGACGATTCAAAATTAAGAGATATCTAATAATGTATTGGCAAAATAGTTTTGTGTTCATATTTGCTCATGGAAACCATCACACATCAAGTATGATGTTCATCCAAGCTTCCTGCTTCAAAATATTGCATTAACACGTTTTTTTGAGTTGATCTTTGACCTTTGCTGAAATTAATAGGGTTCTTTCTTTTGTAATAACGCATCCCCACAATAACTTTGAAATAAACCCAAGCTTTCTACCTTGAGATACCATGTAAACAAGATTTTCAGAGTTTGACCTTTGGTGACCCCATGTGACCTTTGATCTTCACTAAATTAATAGGGGTTTTCCTCTCATCATAACACATCCACATACCAAGTTTTAAATAAATCGAAGCTTCCTAAATTGAAATATCATGTAAATAGATTTTCTGAGTTAGACCCCCAGTGACCTCACATGATTTTTTACCTTTACCAAAATCAATAAAATTCTCCCTCTCACCATAACACATCCACATACCACGTTTAGAATAAATCCAAGCTTCCCAGCCTGAGATAACATGTAAACGAGATTTTCAGATTTTGAATCTCGGTGACCCCAGATGACCTTTGACCTTCCTCTAATCATAACGCACCCTCATCCCAAGTTTGAAATACATCCAAGGTTCCAAGTTTGAGGTATCGTGTAAACAAGATTTTTAGAATTTGACCCCACATGACCTTTGATCATGATCAAAACCAGTAGGCTTCTTTCTCTTATTATAATGCATCTACATACCAAGTTTCAAATAAATCCAAGCTTTTTAACTTGAGATATCGTGTAAACGAGATTTTCAGACTTTGACCCCCGGTGACCCCAAGTGACCTTTCACCTCCACCAAAAACGGTAGGGTTCTTCCTATCAGTATGGTGCATATGTGCACCAAGTTTGAAAACAGTCAGGGCTTCTCTTCTTAAGTTATCGTGTAAACAAGAAAAGTGTCACAACATATACGCACACACACACACACACGCACGCCATCATGTATGCATAGGTTTTTCTTATCATCGAAACCGAAAAGTGATAGGGTCTTTTTGAAAATGTCTTCCCCTAACAAAAATGTGAGGGTCTACTCCCCCCGTCTCCCATGATACACGCCTATGATGAAAGATACCATGGGAATCATAAGAGGAGATTTTAAGATTTAGCTGATGTCTCACAATAAGGTCGGGGCGACTTCTTAATTCTTTAAAGTTTCGGGAAATCTTATGGTTGTAATCATAGGCTAAAAGTTCGGACTTGTATTTCAAAAAGGACTGGGGGGGGGGGGGTCGGGTACCAGTTTAATAACAGTCTCAAGCAAGTAGTCCATACATTTTATTGTGAATCACATGAAAAAAGTCATTCTGTATGAAGATATTCTGCAAAAAAAAAAAAAAAAAAGAGAAAAGAAACAAAACTTGTAACTATGTAGTTTTTAACGGATAATGAAGTATTCCACAAAATTTGCATGAATGACAACTGCTACTTCTTCAGAGCAGGGGTGTATCACTCCCACAATAGCCTACTGAAAGCAGACAGCTACTTGGATGAAGACACATATACAGTATGAGTACAATTGAACAGTATCACAATGGTGTGAATGTTGATGCCGATCACGGGTGTATACTCAATTCAGGTCAGTGGCGTAGCAACGGAGGGGGCATTAGACATCCCCCCTCCATGACCCAAGACTGAAAAAATTGTGGCTCAAAAAACATGATTTTTATGAATTTGACTACTTTTTGAGGCAAAAATATTGCGTCTGGGATTTTGGAGGCCTATAAAGACCATTTCTTCTCCAAGGGGAAGGGGAATATTCCCTTCCCTTTGAAATCTCTCCGAGGTCGCAATCTAACCCTCGTCATGACAAAACCCTGGCTACGTTACTGATTCATGCTATGCGATCATTCACAATAATAAAGTGTATTTTAGGTCTTGCAATAGAAAGACATTTTCTATTACAAGGCATAACTGTATAATGTGTTCTGAAAATCACTTTGTCACAGCGTAGTAAATTTGTCAATTAACTAATTACGTAACCCCTTCAGGAAGTTAGGACAAATGAAGATAAGAATATCCTTGAGTATGATCTGATCCTCGAGGGCCGGGAGGTGCTTTCCCGCGAGATCGAAATTGCACTGCAGCATATGGGAGGAAATGTAGCTGATTTGACGTGTTCACGTGTGCCCACTAAGGTCCGCGAGAGCGATTGCGAAGGTCCGCGAAAACAAAAGTGAACTGAAGATATGGGAATGAATTAAGCCCTGGACCGTTAGGATTTACAACACTTTTTGAACTAAGTAAGATGTCTTTCTCTGAACTATACTTTGAGCTATATTTCTGGGCTATTTTTTCAGCTTGTGGAACTTACATTTAAAACAATGGCACAGCATTTTGAATTTCTGACCTCCTGACATTTTCGTTACTTTCTTTGAATTCTTTTTTAATTTATGGACATCAACAGTAAACTTATGGGATTTTTGGATTCTTTGGGAACATATGGGACGATTAAGAACGCGAACTCACTGTAGGATAAACGAAAAATCGCCCCCTCCCCCCAAAAAGAAAACAAAGTTTGCTGTCCAAAGATTCCCAATATTTAAGGTCATCGATTGGAGGCCTATGTTCTCACCGCTTGCTAGGATCAGTTAAGTTGTGAAACAATTTTTGGTTTATTTGTTTGTTATTTTTACTTGTTTTTTGGACAAATATTTCCAGCAGAAATTGACCGTTGATGATGATCAGGCTTGCATAAGATGTTAATTAGAAATTATTTCTTATCTTTTCGTTAGCATACTTAATCGGTTAATCAAAAGCTGGTAGAGAAACTTTATTAAAAAAAAGTAAAAGAGTCTTGGTAAGCAGCAGTTAGCAGATCAGCTGTACTTTGACTTAACGCATTTGATGTTCCTGAATGAAACCGGAGATAGTTATGGATATTCATAGCCGATTCTTTGCGGTCCGACCTAAAGTCAATTTTCCGACCCCCTCCCAATCCAGGTGTAAAATGGGAGGATATGAGTTACCATAAGGTTATATGAGTTACCGTAAGGGTAGAAGACGCGTCGATCACATAACCACAGTCCGTTTTGTTGTATCAAAATTGTACCGTTAGACAAGTACCTTCAAAGTGCCCCTTTTGGGACTCATGCCCCCTTGAAACGTGATATCTGCCCAAGGTCGAGAACTGATACGACAAAACGGGATTCAGATTTTCAAGTCAAGGCATTCGAATGGGCTAAGTGTCTTAATATTTCAGTCAACGCGATGCGACACCTTAAATTCTCGTAGTAGGCTACCCCCGTGATTTGGCACGACCGCGTATGGCAAGCTAAATGCTCAATAATTCGAAAAACATGGTTTTTCGGTCGGTAATCGCATGTTTCTCAAATTATTGAGCATTTAACTTGCCATAACCGCAACCTTTTAAGAATGGAATCGTTTACTGAGACACCTGGACCGGTGGGGTATACGACCAGCGTCTACGAATGCCTGATTCTAATCTTTTGGTTTTGAAATCTATTACTCTAATATTAATTAACGCGGCGATTACTTTTTATGACCAGACCGTGCCATCATGTATTTCCCGACAGTCCGCCAGTTAGTGACCCCGTGGATTCATTATTCGCTATTGTTTAGAACTGCATGGTTGAGTAAAGTTAAGAGAGATTAATCAAGTTTGTGTCCTTCGGGGATGTTTAGCTCCTTCGAGGATTGTGTATAGCCCTTTCAAATTGTGTAAAGTAAATACGTTATCACGTTTCAAATAATGTAGCCCTACCAGGCCCGTAGCCAGCACATGTGGAGGGGTGGGTCTTTTTCCAAAATGTGAACCTTTTTCCTAATACGGAGGCGTCTGGCGCGTGACGTAAGCATGTAGTTGCTAGGGATCTGGGGCACGCTTCCCCAGAAAAGTTTGAAATCTGCCTGCAGATTTTCTGCAATCTGGAGCATTTTAGAGGACTTTTGAGCACATAGGAAGACCTTTTCCCCAAGAATTCCACAGTGTATACCACATTTAAAGAAGTGAAGGGAAATTCGTCCTCAATATGTCAAGATAAAAAATATTTCATAGCTGATCCTTCAGACAGAGGGCTGGAAAAATGGACCTCCCTCAAGTTGGGGTTGGTCTTTCGAACGCTCCGACCTCCTCTGGTTACGGGCCTGCCTATGCATCTTTGAGCACAGCACTCGAACAGAAAATAGGCTAGAATGGCTGAAGGGTGACCGGGGTGAATGCATGACACAGTTACTTTCGGCAACAAGCACATGGAAGGTACACCACAATGCCCAACAATTTCATTTTACCCCGTTTCTCTCAATTAGCCTCATTAAAATAAAATTGTAGCAAATAAGAGCACCGCGTGATAGTAAATTCATAACTAGCACCAGTTACCTATAGCCACCGTCCTTACGGTCTTTACTGGTATATTCAGAAATTCTGACCTTTTAGGTGGGGTCGAACGCCGCCAACAAAGACCATTTGGTCTAGTTGGGATCGTGACATGAGTGACCATTGTTAAGTGGCAAAGCAGTTTGGAAGAATAACAACAACCGGCAAAGCAGTTTGTGGCTCAAAATTTTACAATCGCATGTACTAGCTGTGTTGGTGTTTTCTACAGCCTCGGCGAATTGCTTATAGGCATGGGCCTAAACAGTTTCACAAAGGCTGACGGTTTACAACCAACACAGAAACATTGAACTCTCGTTTGATATTGTACGCCACAGTTGTCGCGAAACCTTCTCGACGTCAAATATTACACAATACGTACACGCTACCACATGTTTATCCTAACGAATGATGTAGTCTGTTCATTAAAATTTGCTTGTGTCCTAGCGCCGAGCAAACACATTTAGACCCCCCGCCCCCGAAACCTTTAATTTGACACCAAGAGGACACAAAAGTACATGATAATATTCCCACTGGGTCTAAAGGTAATAATGCTGAAGGGTTGTCGATAATTAAATTATGATGGGAGGACGGACCCTATTAATTTTGGTAGAGGTGAAAATTCACCTGGGTTATCCAAGGTCCAACCTTGAAAACCTCTACTTTGCATTTCAAGGTAAGATAATGAGAGAGAGTTCAACGTTAAAATATGGACGTGTGATGGTAGGAAGATGGATCTGTAGTCCTCGGTGGAGGTCGAAGGTCATCTGAGGTCACCAAAAGTCAAACTTTAAAACTTCGTCAATAAGATATCTCAAGGTACAAAACTTGGATGGATTTTATAATCAGCATGTGGATATGTTATGGTGAAATGAAAGTCCCAGTTGTTTTTGGTGGAGTTTAGTGTTTTTCTAGTATCACCTGGCACCAAACTCTGAAAACCTTGTTTGCAGAATATCTTACGGCACATCATGAAATTCCGGCTTTTTGAATGTAGAAGTGTTCAGGTTGAAAAAAAAAGACCAGTTAATTACTGGTGGAGTCAAAGATCACTTTGGGGCACCAGGTGTTACAATAAATGTAGCATTTTTTGTTGAAAAGAAAATGTACCGTATGTATCATAAAAACCTCAATGCATTTTTGCACTCTGGTTTAACAAATATTTAAAAAATCTTAAGCTTAAATTGGATACAAAATTGTAACTTTATGACATATTTTTGGGCTGTTATTGAAGAATCTGCCCTTCTTATGTGAAAACCAAGTAGGTCGCCCGCCGATTTGCAGTTTGTTGGGGTTACTGAATATCATCATGCAGATTAAGGCCCTAGGACGATATTGGAGAATTCCGAGAAAAAGTTTGGCTACGGTGCTTTTTAACATTTATTAGAAGTCTCACATTGACCAAAGGGATGTTATTCCAGTGAAAAGCTCCCTGTATTGACATAGGTGTACGACTGCGTATCAGTTTTGGGGAGACAGAAGCTTTTTTTTGCCCGAAATCGTTATTCTGCCCCAAAAAACTATCTGAGCGAAGTGCAACAATTAGTTGGCATGGAGCGTACAGGAAATTTTGAAGATTTCATAACCCCCAGACATCCGCAAATGGCATTTTCCAGACTCGTTATTATTACAAAAAAAACAGTCGTTATTTTGGGCTTTTGCCATAAAATTTTCACTTCAATAGAAAACTCAGCAGCCTGCTAAGCGATAGAAAATTATTAGATAAAATGCAGTGCTATCAATGAATAATGATTCTTAATACTGCCTCAAACAAAGAATGGTTTGAACGAAAGCACTTTCATTTTAACTAATTTGTTCGACCAAAGCACAAAGTGAAGCGCCACCGTGAAGTGGCGCGGAGCTTACAAAAAAATTTTAAAAGTCGAACCTTTCAAACATCCACAAATGGCATTTCCCAGACTAGGAACTGGAAATGAAGCAGTCTTATTTTGAGCTTTTCTTTGCAATAAAATTTTTCACTTTAACAGAAAAAAAAACAACTCGCTGAGTGAACAGTAAATTTCCAGATGAAAGATACCACACTACCACTAGACGAAATGGCATTGTTTCTTTCCGGTAGAAAACTATACAACGGAATTGACACCATGCCAATGTTTTTAACTCTATTGCTAATCTTCGTTGTATTCAATTGCAAGGTCCACTGAACTGATGAAATTTTCTATGTCACCGCCCGAACTGCCGACTATTAATGATTTACTTCCAACGTCTTTGAAAATATGTTAGTGACAAGGTGGCCTCAAACTTTGAGTCGGACTACTGGGGAACGTTTATCCTTATGTTTTACCGTTGCTTGAATTCGGCTGCATGTCAGGGCAAGACAGATGTACCTGAGCAACATCCTTTTCGTAGGTGAAATTCCATAACCTTTTTTCAACCTTTGCCCGAATGTTGTACCATTTCCTTAAACTTTTTGGCGTTTTATTTTACAGTATGAAGTGGGGCTTAGAAAAATTATTTCCATAGGTACCTTGACCGTCCGAATGAGTACCAAATCTTTATAATCATTTTATATTTTTGAACATTTTATTTTAAATAGGCTATAGCGAATTTCAGGCAAATTTTATCGAAATTCTGTGGCAATCTTTACCCATTCTGGACACCCAAATATGTTAAAGGAATTTTATGGCAGGACACTTGAAAAAAATGGTTTCATTTGCAGAAAAGAATCGAAAAAATGGACTCTTCAGAACTAACAATCAATCTGCCAAAATCATTCCTAAAGTTGTAAATGGAAAATTTGTTGACTTTCTTTTCAGAGATTTTGAAAATCTGGAACTTATATTGAAAAAAATTTTTTTTTTGTAAGGAAAAGTGGGAATTATGAGAGTTTCTTTGAAAAATAGGGTCTTCTGGTAAGCAAAATAAAGAACAATGTCGGATCAGGGGTGGAGATTGAACTTTACCGGGCTTACATTTGTTTATCGTATGGTTAAAGGTTCTCCGACGAAATTGGATGTTCTCCCGACGGGGGGGGGGGGGACATGGCTCCACCGGCCCGGCGCTGGCGCCACCCCTGCTTATGAACAATGAAAGTAGTGTAGTAAGGGGTTTTCAACCCCCTTTAGGTTGGGGCAAAATGTGGGGCAAACCTTGGACGAATGAAACGTATCGATGACCCTACTTGTTGCTAAGCAATAAGTTGTGTGGGGGTTGTGCCATGGTAAGGTGGTAAGGTACAGATAATATGTCACGCGCTTTTTCGACAGATATATTGGTGGCGACGTTGGGTTTTGTTTGGGAAGGGATATGACATCACTGGTTGCTACGCAACGTGGAAGGGTTTTTTTCGTGACATGAACATAACTTGACTGTTCACTGGTTACTAAGCAACCGGAAGGGCTTTTTGGTGGCTTATCGTAACGTGAACGGTTGTTTTTACCGCTCATAATGCTATGAATAATGACGAACCTTAAGAATAATGAATCACATGGATAAAAAACGTAATGAATATCGAGCTGTCACACAGTTCTTGATCTATTTTGAACACGATTATGGTCTACACTTTACACATACCGTTGAGCTAACCATGATGTAACACTTTGCACCTACAATCCTGGACAAAAATGTCCGGAAAAAATCCCATGCCCTCCATCTCATGTTGGTTTCGGGAGTGAATAAAAGTTTTGCGCTTTAGCAAAAAGCGCATCTAGGCCTAACTTTAGTTTCGAGTGTAAAAAAGGTGGAGGTTTCTAACAGTATAACAAATACTCTAAACGCGCTTTAGCAAACAACGCACTCTTCTTTTCTCAACATTGAGTAAGAGGGCGGGAAAAACAAGCTGAAAATATGTGACAGGTCAGGATTTGTCCCAATAATTTTGTCCAGGATTGTCAGAAGGCCTGTACAAAGGTATAGGGCCGAAGACCATGGCAAATAAAAGTGCTCAACGGTGGTTGGGTTGACGGAGGAGGGGAATGAAAGCAGCGAACGAATAATTGAAGATAAACAGTTATGCATTTACACATTGATTAATTTCGATGCAAAATGGGTAGGAAACATGGGAGTTATACGAATTACTTAATTTTTGGAAAGAATACAACAAGGGAATGCTAAATTTCATCGAGAATGTCTCCTCGCCCCCCCCCCCCACGCGGCTTAAAAATATGTTGTTTTTTTTCTTTTAGGGCAATCATAGAAGCATATACTGTCAAGACGGTCGCACGGAAGGGTGAGAGAGAGTACAATAGCCTGTGATATGAGATATAGTGCTAAGAAAACAACAGCTGCTTACTGTACGAAGTGAAGGAATGCCGTATACATGAAGTAGGACCTTGATATAAGGGTAAGTCATAAAATGTCCTTGAGCAGTTGGCTATGTAATGTTGTTGGCAATCCGTAAACGTACCAGTGTGCGGGCATACTATAATAAGTGTCAGCTCTGATGAGTCTGAGATGAAAACTAGGCCAGTCATCTCGGTAAAGACGGTAATTTGCTAGTTCTTTACTAGGTGAACGCTTGACTGTCTTTGCAAGTTTAGTCAGTGAAACACCGATGCGATGAAACCCAATGGCGTAGGAAGCAATCTAAAAGTGGGCGGGGCCGGATTAGCGTTGTGTGGGGCCCCCGGCACTGTGGTTACCAATGTCATTTGATGATCTGATGTCGCATATGGCAAATTTCCGTTTTTGTCATTTCCAGACCTCGAAGAGGTTAATCAAACTGAAGGTAATAGCGAGCACTTCTGTTAAGGAATTGCAAATACGGTGCGCGAAGCGCGAGGAACCCCGCGCGGAAAATTTCGCTTCTTTGAAATAAATAATGACGAAAATGGATCTTTTTTTGGAGAAAATTCAGAATTCTTCATTTTTCAGAGCCGCCCGTCCTTGTAGCTACAGGCCTAGATGCGAAATGGCGATAAATGTTTCAATATTTTGAGTTACTAGGAAAACTCCAAAGCAAAGTGTGGGTAATTACTTCAACGTTCTAAGGTCAATTTGAATTTAGATACCGGGTGTACTCTTCAACTAATTAGAATCACAACGGAAATTGTGATAGTTTGCGAAGGAATTTTTGCAAAAGTTCTAATATGTGGGAACATTTGTAAGATAGACCCATGAATTGATCAAAAGCACACTTCAGTCTACTGTGAAATAATCATGCACATATCGAGGGGCCGGGATGGTACCCACTGGTGCTACAGAGAAACTGTTGCATGGGCCTACCGGTGTAAAAATGTTGATACAAATGATCAGTAAAATATGTCCTTTCGAACGACACCCCATCATCGACTATCTGTAGACAGAGGTTGGAGGTGTACCTCAAGCTATTTCCATATTAAAGTCTCTTATCTACCAAACGTCAGTGTGATTTAACTTCTCTGATAATGGTCGAAATACGAAATGGTCGATTCGTAATACGAGCTTGTGTTATGTGCGCTTGTCGAAATTTTGTATTAGAAATCATTTACTTTTCTGAAAAAGTTGCATGCAGACTGAGCACTGGTACATTTTCAGTTTCCTTAAAACGTGTTTGCCAATTTCAGCATGTCAGGCTGGTCATTCACTAAAGATTACAGTTTTCATTAGAATATAGGAGACGATTCCTCTTCTTCAAATTCCTACATGTTGTGTCCCTTCATATCTACACCTGCTGGCCTATGCACACGAACAAACGACATAATCATAGAGACCGATATAGTGTTAGTATGTTTGATATGCAACTGAAAAAAGAACATAAATGAGACTGCAAGCTTGCAGAGGGCGCGAAAATCTTAGGGATTTGCAAGCTAAACATGTGGAATTATTGATGCTGAAAATCGATCGTCGGTTAAAGACACCTTTCATACTACTGTACGTCTTTTTGGTGGAACAGGTCACAAAAAGTGTGGGGGAGGTCTTTCACAATGGTAGGCCTATCCTCTCTACTCAAAAAAGTGGAGAGGACGCTATCGCCGAACGGCCCAGCAGAAAGGAAGCCTTGGAGAAAAAGAGCAAATCTGGTACCAATCTACGTATTCCTTTAGTTATTTCTTATCACCCTTCGATCCGTCCTATTTTACACGCTATCCAAAAAAATGTAAAGTTGCTCCGACAAGACCCCTCAACCCGTGATGTTTTCCCGGAACCCCCCATCACTGCCTTTAGAGTTGAGAAAAATTTAGCCAACCATTTAGTTCGGGCTTCCCACCCACAAACTTCTTTCGACGACACGGCTGGTACCTTTCCATGTAACCGTCCGAGGTGTAATACATGTCCAGTTGTCGGCAAACACGACCTCGTCAACATTTCTGGCCCCAACGGCAACAACTTTATTGTCAAACAAAGATTCTCCTGCATTTCCTCAAATGTAGTGTATATTTTAGCTTGTGGGAGATGTAACTCGTTGTATGTGGGAGAGACCAAGCGCCGCCTCGCGGATCGAGTCACCGAGCACCTTAGGTCCATCAAACAGAATCTCCATGGATACCCGGTGGCTGCACATTTTAATCCCCCTTCACCTTGTTCAATACAGCATTTAACCGTTACGGCAGCTGTAATGTGCCGAGGCTCCGATCGTGACCGCCTTAGTGCTGAAAACCGACTGATCATGAGGCTAGGTACTCTCGCTCCACACGGGCTTAACGTTAGAATTGACCTTTTGTAATATTCACCCCCTTTTTGTACCAGTTTTTACTCCTTTTACACTTACCCGTTCGTGCTCGTTTTTTTCTGTGTAGGCCTTATTTACAATTTTTTTCCGGAGCTAGTTTTTGTCTCCTGTTTTCCCTTTTTTAAGAACATGTTCGATTTTTACGTGCATTTTTTCATCCAGGACGCTCTTTTTCTTTTTTTGATTTGTGTTTCATCCTTCGCACTCATGTTTTCTGACAGTCACTTTCGTCCGGTTCTGTTTTTACAGCGATCGCTTCGGATTTGATGTTTGTCGTGTCCAATTGTTACTGTTGGTTGTTCAGTTTGGTTTTTGCCACCTGATGAAGGGCTTATACCCGAAACGTCGTGGAGTTTTCCGCAAACTTTTAAGCACTTTTTACTACCTCTTTTCGACATATATATATATATATATATATATACAATATGAAAAAAGGTTTCTTATTTTCGACAGAAAAAGGTAACATAATGAAGTGGAGAGTTGAACAGTGCAGGTATTTCTTTTGTTAACCCTATATTAGTTATCTCTTTATTACTCATCAGATAGTTTATGGTTTGATAATTACTGATGTTTTTGAAGGAAAGAATTTAAACTTACAAAATAAAACCCTCAGGACAAATTATTGTGACAACTGTCCATGAAATGAATATTGTAAAAACAAAGGATAACATTGGCCATATATGACATGTCCCGCTCATGACATCACAAGATTTACATATTGAGCTCATGTTCATCAAAAACTAAATACAAAATACAAAATGCTATGTAAAATGGTCAACTTTTGATGGATCTTGATGTGAATTGCATCTTTTTCATTGGTTTTTAATGTATTTTAAATCAAATACTCAATTTTGTTAGTCTCATGTCCCACCACGACCTGTGAAGGGTTTTCCCCTTGTATGCAATGCCACTACAGGGCATGAGTAATGTGATAAGGTTTGCGTATGCTCAATGACTTGGGAGACCAGAGAGTTTTAAGGGGAAAGGAATAACTTAGTCGGGAAATTGAAATTGCTGGGATAAAAAGGGGGATCATCCTCCTATGGCAGTCCAATTTTCTTACTTTCCCTAACACGGGCTAAATAGATTTCCATTTTTTTTAACACAATTAAAACCAATTTTTTGGTGAAATTTACGTTCGGCATTCTTTATCTGTTTATACAACCCGGTTCTGGTCGGTTCGGGTTGAATCCTTAACGTGAGCTTTACCACTTCATCGGGAACATCCTTTGACTACCTCTGGTGGAGTCCATCTAGCACTGTTTCACGATGTCAGATAAATATTCCTAATTTGAATGTCGGCACCTTTCGCGTGCAATACTCACATTCGAAAAAATTCGAAAAGTTGGATCACATGAAAAGAGCTCGAGTACAAAGATTCCAGGGAACTATAGTTGTCTTAACAGAACAGAACCACGAAGTTCTTCTTCACCACCGGTCCGAAGCCACGGCTGTCTTTGACAAGTTCCATATCTGTAGAGCACGGAGTGTGAAATGCATGACTATCCGTTTCCATGTAATGCCATGTTCAACCTGCTGAGAGGAAATTTAAAGTTTTAAATATCTAAGTTTTTACATTTTTACGACAGGTTTACGATGACGACGCGTGACAATGGATTCATGTGAGTAGCGATTATTAAATACCTCTTCCTGGTACAATTGACACTAGTCATGTACGTATGTACATTTGGGATGTGGTGGCCGACTCTTCAAAACCTCAGTAACGCGTTCTCACAGTTAAAATGCTATGGTGAAAGGGTAGTGGTAGTTATGGATAAAACCCTTGAGTCGTCGTTAAGAGCTGTAAAGTATGATGATATATCCACGCTGAACTTCAGGTTACATTCCCTTAACGAAGATCGAAGTAGCTCAACTCGAACTGAGCGAAGACTCGACATCATTAGCCTATTCGAACAGCTGAAGACTCGACATGACTCCGAGACCCGGCGCCTTTGTGACTCGATGTGCCAACAAGGACCCTTCTTTACAGAAAAAATTAGTGTAACCGTTTGACCAATCACTTTCTTATATTACCCAACGTTATTTTGCCGTCTTGAAGCTAGACCTATGCTGTGCATATTGTTAGGTGTGCCTTGCGGAGGTTGTACTTGGAAATAATTGGGGGATTTCAGGGATTTGAAGACATACAACACTGACGTAATACTCGTGTCAACTAGAAAAGAAAAGTCGATTTTGAGGGGAAATGTAGTCGGTGCTGAAAATGAAGTGCATATCCACTTAAAAGCCGAAGTGAGTAAAAGTCCCTGTAAAACTTAATTTACTCTAGAAAGTCCATGGTAAGAGGAGGGTTTTTTGCTTAACCAAGGCTGGCTTTAAGTTCAGGATATATGCCCAGGGAAAATCTCGACGGGGTGGGGTGAGGAAGACGGTGGAGGAAGCAGCTTGCTGCGGGAAAAAGACTCCACATCAAGAGAACTGCACGAGAGTAATCATAACTGCAGCCACTTGGAATGTTTGATCAATGCCCCAGAGCCCAAGAATGTTTTATTTAACTATTTGCGAACCATAATCATAGCCCTACGGGAGCATTTCAGTTTAAGGGGAGCAGAGGAATCTTTGTCCGACAAATGCAGTTCTGCTTGCGAGACTATCTAAGCGAAAGCTCCACCATCAGTAGCGCAGAGTTTCCCATGTCTATAAGCAGAATCTACTAGCTGATGCTATCATTTTGAGATTTTCTGCTTGTAATATACGCTCACTTCAAACTAAATGAGCAGACTGCAATGTTTTCATAAAGTTGTTTATTCTCTTTTTACCCGAAAAAATGCAATTCTGCCAGGAAAACTATCTAAGTCTTGAGTTGGTTGTCGCTTGGCCTACAGAAAATATTGAAAACCACGACCTCTCATTTTGAAGAAGTGGCATTTAAGTTTACAGACTTGTAAATAGGATCTAAGCAGTCGATATTTTGAGTTTTTGTTTGCAATAACAGAAAATGATCAGCAAAAGTGTTTAAGATCACCCATCCAGTATCTTCAGTCCGGTAGGTTTATTAAGGCCTCCGCAAGAAACCATGGTCCTTCCTCGAGGAGCGGACAGGCCCCCTCCTCGCTGGCGTCACCACTGGTTTAAGTGACGTCTTCAGATTTTGCACAGTATAGTTTTCTGACGAATAGGCTTAAGACAAGTAGTTCGGTTGTTGATGGGGAGGGGCAACCAAAACATGTAGGCCGTACATGAAAAACTTAGCCTGAACCTATAATGCAGTGTGCACTATCATCTAGGCAACCTGCAACTACTTGGCATACGGTACCTGACATGACACTACTGGATTATTAGCTGTACAATACCATTGTGAAGCTGCAATTTGTTATTTAGCGCTTATCCAGTTGTGGCTAAATAGAAAGCCCAATTGATACATCTCCTACTTTCCGGGTTTCCCAGCGGTTGGGACCCGTGTAGGCTACAGGCTGTACAGTTACTTACTTAAGCTTCCAAAAAGAACCAAGTCAGTCACATACACCCATAACAACACAGACGTGTTAAAGGGATCCGTTTACTGCTTAATTCAGATATGCCTCACATGTGATTCCTAAAAAATAGGCAGGATATTTTGACATGTTCCACAAACACACATTAATTAGGGCACTTGAAAATTAAGCTGCATACTTACATAACACGTACGCCTACCTGGCTTTATTTGGGGACTGTATAACAAGGCAACTGTCAAGGTACTGATCTGCAACGGAAGGAGTAATCAGGTAAACTACAAAGGCAGATAAATAAAAGTATCAATCTTGACCTTTGTATATGAAACTATTGTCAGGAATAAATGGTATCATGCAAGGACACCTCCACCCTTTAAGCAGTATGCACTGGGTTAATTGTGCTCAATATACATACAGCTAAAGGGGCACGGACTCTAGACCTACTCTTTGTCGCAATCTCAAAAACTGTTTTGTTTATGAAGTAAATTTTCGTGTAAATTGAGCATGTTCAGTAACAATTTACAATATGGAAGTACCGGTACTCCGTACTTCTATGATCCAAACCTCTATATTGACTATGCATCATCACAATGTAGCGTAATAAATTTCACCCCGTGCGGGCCACAGAGTGATATTTGCATGTAAAGTAGATGTGTTCTTCCAGTCAGGGTGAAGGAACGCCTGTACAGGAGGAGGGAGAGAAGCACTAGGAGAGGGCAGCTGATGCAGTGGCGTAGCTAGACATTTTTCCGGGGGGGGGAGGAGGAAGCACCCAAATTTTCCGAATACTTTGGAAGTGTAAACATCATTCCTTCCGGGAGTTAATTTACCGCGCGGAAATTTCAGTTGTCCTAATTTAGCAATTTCTTGAATATGGAGCTTGTATTGGAAAAAATGAATTCTAGGTTTCCTATATAAGGAAAAGTGAAAAGTCGGAAATTTTTGAAGAATCCGTATTTCTTATTGGCAAGTCTACCCGAAATTGCACGCCGACGGAAAGATTGCTGTTGCTACACAATCTAAGGCATACAATTTGAGGCTCTACCAACGTCATTTTAAGCGTCAATTTTAAGCGAAAATTTGAAATTTAATGAAAGAAAATTCATGAAAATAATACTGTAGTTGACGATATCACTTGATGATCTTTGTCATTTCCAGCCCGAGTTCGAAAAAGTTTATCAAACTGATTTGCAAGCGAAATCACCGCATTAGCTACTACAAGCTCCTGCACGCAAAACGAAAAGTTTGCATTTCTAAAACAAATATCACAAAATAGGAGCTTTATTGGCAGATTGGGGAGAACTCGGAATTTCATGAAAGAAGAGTTGGAAAGATTTCACTATAGATGATTGGTGCCACAAATGGCAAATTTCCATTTCTTCACTTTTCAGGACGGGGGTGGGGAACGCCCCTGGACCCCCTGTCACGACGCCACGAGGCTGATGCATTGCAGTATCAACATCATGATATGGGGTGGGGGTGAATCATGAAAAAAAGGTTTAAAGATACCGCAGTGTGACATTAAAATGACAAAATTGGGTATTGGCAGTGGCGTAGCTACTGGGGGGGGGGGCAGGGGGGGGCAAGTTGCCCCCCCTGGAAAATTTTTGGGGAAATTTGACGAAAATGGGGAAATTTGATGAATCTTCTTATTATTACAAAAATTCCACAAAAAATTCTCAAAATTTTTGTTAGAATAAGAAATTGTGAGACATTTCTCATATATAATTCGTATTTTCATACAACAATTAACTCAGATTTCGTCAGTGTCGCATGAACCGGCCCAATTCGCGTTCCACAGAAATGTCCCCGCCGCGTGGCAGATTAAATGTTCTCTTGTGCTTGTATACGCATGGGGGTTTTGATCAGTACATTTCAGTGCACAGGAAGCTGTTATTCAGGTGATACTTTGGAAATTCAGTAAAAGGACGTGAAAACTGACAAGTCACTACCGTTGACCCCGTGGTTGTTATGTTCTTCTATAAGCTGGCAGTAGCTGTACGATTTTACTCTGTGTACATAACGACGGATGGGGCTGAAACAATCCATGGCCAACGATAAACTTAAAGTTAATCTAGAAATTAGAATTAACGGGATCCTTCGGCACACTTAGATTTTGTTACTTAACCTAATCCTTGGAGGCTTACAAGCTAGTTCGGGAAAATAGCTTTCTGCTCACTTTGAGTGTAACAATAAATGGACAATGAGTACCTTGTGGCCTTCTACACTTAACAGACTGCTTTTCTCACAGGATATCGTGTGTGATCGAGCCACTATTAGGCCTCCTTAGTGGCGTGCGAAGGGGAGACCATTGGGCCATGCCCCCCTCACAGATGCCATTTTTCTTTGTTCTTAAAAATACGTGGTCTAACTTTATTAATACAGATTTTACATCAAAAGATAGCATATGTGGCACCAGATTGCTTATAAGGACACCCAACTTTTCAAAAATTTTCAAAGGGGAAGGATTGTCCCTGCAAGGTCTTTCAGTGATGCCAATTTTTTTTTTTTTAATACCTAAAAATAGACCTAGGCAAATTCTGTCAAATTCCAATTTTAACTTAGAAAAGGTAGACTCTGTTTCCCACTGGTGGCATCTATCAAAAGACTATATGATTAGATTTTCTTTACAAGCATAAATACGCTACTTTTGACCATCTGAGGGGTCTGATTTTTCGAAATTTTCTTTACGCTCCGCGCCAACCAATGGTGGCGCTTCGCTCGGTCTCTTGGGCAAAAAACATATTTGGGGTAAAATTAGCTCTTAACTCTCTGATCACTTTGCAGTTTACGAACATATTTTGAAGTGAGCATTTAATTGCAAACGACAAAAGCAGAAAGCGACTGGCTAGATTCTTCGTATAAGCCTGGAAAATGCTATTTCCGGCCATCTAAGGGGTCTAATTTTTCCAAATTTTCTCAACGCTCCGCGCCAACCAATGGTGGCGCTCCGCTTAGATAATCTTTATGACAAAATAACATTTTGTGGCAAGGAAAACTACAAATACCGATCAATGCTCTTTTATTTTGACTCCTAAAAGTGTGCAAATTTTATGACAAAGTTTTTCTTCGTAAGGTTGCATAAATGGCATAAAAAGAAATGCATGTCAAGGTACAAAAGTTTCAGTTTTATCCTCATGAACCACCACGATTCAACTTTTAACACTGTCCCTGTCAAAGTCGAAAATCTTGCACCATTTTGCATGTAGGCTCCTTGAAAACGTCAAAAAATTTCCGGAGACCCCTCCCCTTGACCATACTGCATGTCCTTCCCCCTTCAGAGAAATCCTGCGTACGCCACTGCGTTAGTACATACAAATAAACCAGATATTGTTTACCAAAATAATATACTTTGTTATTTCCCATTGCTCTATGTTATACTTTAAGATTAAAATGCAGGTAATATTACAAAATGACATGGTAATGTTGTTATACTTGTAAGTTTGCATATTTCACATGAAATACATACACATTGACCGGGAACAGTTTTGGGGAAATTTCATACCTTTGCCCCCCTGGAAAAAATCCTAGCTACGCCACTGGGTATTGGATGTAAATAGCATTGAAAACAATGAAAATAGCCACAATTTCCATCAAAATCCGTCAAAAAATGACCAATTTAGAGGGTAATTTCTGATTTGCACTTAATCATTAATAAATATGAGCTCATTATGCAAAACTTGTGATGTCATGAGAGGAGCATGTCATATATGGCTGATGTTATCCTTTGTTTTTTATCATCTTCGTTTCAAGAACAGTTGCAACGTTAGTGTGCCCTGAGGGTTTCATTGTAGAATTTTTAACTGTGTCCTTGACAATGATCAGTATCAATGACCAATCCATAAACTATATGATGTACGCATCATTAATCATCATCATCGTTAACAAAAGAAATGTCAACACTACGTAAGACTCCACATCATTATTTTTGCATGAGCAAACAGTTTCTTCAGAAGAATTCAAACTCCATAACTTTCAAATGAAGTCAAGTCATTTTGCGGACATGTCACACTACCTTTAATCACTGATCGTCCAGAGCTAGCACTTTTGCCGAACAATACCGGAATATCTCCCTAGAGAAAATTCCCAAGGACTCGAGTCAGGATAATTCCAAACTTCCTGGTAATAAGGTTGTATAAAGGGACTGATGTCACGGAAGGGAGTTGTTCGAGCCTCGATATTTATGTGGTTGGAAAAGTCCTGGGCGAATTATCCGAGAATTGTTGGAATTATCCGGGGTGCATTGACTGTCCGGTCACAACACTAAGGTGTGCAGAGTGATTAGCTATAATGTTGGACGGTGACGGACCTACGGGGGGGGGGGGGACTTGGGACTGCAGCCTACCATGAAATTGTCTATTCCCCAAGTCACTAACAGCCCGACTTGCAATCGGAAATAAAAAGTATGAATTGTAAAACAATTGAAAAGCTAAAAATATAAATTAAATGAGAAATAAAAATAGGACACATCAAAAACTAAATTATAATCTTAGTTGTAATTCAGATGAGGTCTGCCTTTTATTATTTGATTGAAAAAGAGCTGTGAGTAAAGCAATCAACCGGACGTGGGTTTACATGTTGTGCAAGGGCATTTCAAAAACAAGTTTTTGACACCCTTTTGATCATAACTGATAAACATGCAAGTATCTTTTCGGATGAGATTTAATCATATAAATGATCTGTCTACAGTCGTGGTGCCAGAATGTCAAAATAAGGGGGGTGGGGGTCCTGGGGGCACTACTAGGAGCAAAGAAAAATGTCGGAAGCAAAACTTTACGCCCTCAGAACTGCTGTGAGTGGGATTCTAGAGCAAAGGTCTAAGGTTTTGGTATATCTCAGTCCTGGTGAAAAATCATGTCTAAAGTGATCTTAATTATGTGTTTTTTCAGTTGAATCAACTCCTAACTGACCTAACTTGGGTGCTAACTGGGGTCCAAGGAAAAACCTGTGGGGGAAATCCCCATCATTTTCCCCGGAGCACCTCCACTCTCAGTTAACCTTCTTTGATAAACACTTGCGATGGGAAGACTTTGGCTCGATTCCGTGACCGACTCGACTTGCACCAATAGGTTGGAAACTGGGCCGTAAAACTACATCTAACTAACTCTACTCCAGCTGGAAAGCTCTTAATGTTTTTGCTGTACAATCCTGAATTTTAAATTAGGAACCAAACATTTAGTGTCTAACATACAAGAAGAAATATTAAAGTCGCTGACATTGGTAAGCATGGTTGCAAACATCGTTTCCATCACAATATCTTGAGTTATATCAACGTTCTTTGAACATCCTTAGTCATCACACTTCCGTTTTGCTGCATCATTCTTAAGTTCGCATTAAATGGGTAACCTCTCATCAGTCACACAAGTTCTCTCTCTCTTGAAAGTATGACAAACGGAAGATAAAGCATAGTGAAACAAAGTATTAAACATTATTTTGCCAGCCATAAACGTGTGGGGACACTGGAAACACTCATCCTTCGTTCAATCCCTGGTGTTTTTCAAAGCGGCGAAGTAATACCACCATAACTTAGTTTTGAGGGACCTGAAAAAAGGAAAATAAGAACCAAGTGAAGGAGATTAGCTCTACATCTCGCCTTCCGTATTACACAGGTACGTTTTCTACACAAATATGTGAAGTTCCATTGTAGGTTGACGATCTTTTAAATTTTTTTTCCTGTTTTGTTTATTGAATATAGATGACATAGTTATATTTTTCAGTACTGCTAGATGTATGTGTCGGTACTGTTTTGAAATACGTCTCACTACTATAGACTAATCTTACCAGGTTTTTTTTACCTAGCCTATTTAACACAATGCAAATACGTGAAACCAAACTGAAGTCATTCCGCTTTTGAAATCTTGCTTCCAAAGACGGCATCTGAACACATATGTAAAGACTGCGACGATAAGGTGGATCCTCACCAACTATGAACTTTGAGTGCAAGAGCAGTGGCCCTAAACGTATCTTAAAGCAACAGCTAAATTCTACGATTTACTTCTTGTTCTCTTCAAATTATCTTGTATTTATATTCTAAGTAAACCGCACAGTTACTCCAAATAAGTTTCACATTTGAGGAGAAAAATATCGTCACGACTCCCAAGAACCAACTACAAAAGAGGACAGTGCACTATAACACTTCAGGTTGGGGTAATTGCATTGCCCCTTTAAGACCAGATCTCTTTCTTCCATACACACACATGCGCTTGCTCATACTCAGCTACCTAGTTAGCTTGAGGCAGCTTGACATACTAAGGTTCACTACAACGTCTTCTTTTTGCATCATACATGTGGATATGCAATAACCATAGTCAGAGCATTTTTCCCTCTTGGAAACACGGTTGGCAGGAAAATGTATACTCATCTGTCATTTTCCAGTATTTCTCGTCCAGTCGGGTTGTAGCTGGAAATGAAATGTTCTAATGTTTGCAACTTGTCTAGAAATTTTCAGACTTTGCCCCTGTAACCCCAGATGACCTTTGACCTCCGCTAAAAACAAGAGCAGATTCCATATGAAGAATCTATGTACCAAGTTTGGAAACTGTCACACATTCCTTTCTTGAGATATCGTGTTAACAAGCAAATTGTCACAAACACTCCCACACACGCACCTACACACACACCCACACTTACATGCACACACATACGCCATCATGACTGCATTGGTTTTGCTTTCATTGAAACCAAAGAAAGACATCACTGAGGTGTGTTTCAGAGACAATCCTTCCCCGTAGACTGTTTGAAAATTTTTGAGAAATTTGATGTATTCCTCTCAACACGGAAAGTCTATAAACCATGTTTGAGAACTTATTGTATTTTTATTTTTGATTTACCTCGCTAATGAGCTAAGTAAGAGTAATTTAAAAGGATTTCGAGACTTTGACCTACCAAGTCGTATTGATACATTTTTCTGGTTGAAAAAGAAGTCGTGAGTAATATCTCTTTATTTCCTAATACTGCTGTTGTTATGTTTGATGTGTCGTTTTCTACATCTTGCACCGCTAAGACTTGAAAGCCATGAAGTCCGTACTTTGCGATTACACGTTGGCCACCCTCCTCTTCACTTTTCCACAAAATATAGATAAATCCAGATTTTTCCTTACAAATATTAAGTGGTTGCCAGTTCTCGCCACCAGTAAAGGGCTTTGGGAATTCGAAAACGTTCTCACCATGCGGTCCGTTAAATGTCATCACGAATACGCTAGTCATGCCGCATACCACTACTGACTTCTTTTTATGGAACAGAATGTCCGTAGCATCCATCATTGGTTTGAGCAATGTAAGACTACGAACGAAGTTCAGACGGCCATCAAACATGCAAAGAAGTGGACCTTCCGAGCTGCCCACAATGATCTGCTTGGTGGAAGGGTCAGTCGCTATGCAAGTAACACCACGCTCTTCTGGCCAATCGGAGGTGACGTCACTAATGTTGGTCTTTACGTAAGAACCGTCACGAATATTAAAGATACCTATTTCATTAGGATAGGCCGTAGTTGCAATCGTATCTTCGGACAAAAAGTCACAAAAGCGATCTGGTGCAATTAATGAGCCGCTTAAATCGGACATTATCCATTGACGTTTTACTTTTCCTTCTTCATCTATAATAGTAATATGGGAGTCGTGTTCGGCAGCATTTCCGGTAAGGACTATATCTCCACTTTGACTAACAGCTACATCACATATATCCCATCCCATGTCTGATGTTCCTACAATATCAAATACAGACGATTGATCTGATATGTGAGTTTGACAGTAACGAGAAGCGAACGACAAACGTTTATGATCAATTTTAACCAAACTCTCCAAGTCTGGAGATCGTTGCATATCAGCAATCAGAGGATTGCACGTTTCAAAAATACCTGGGACACACTGAATAACTGCCCAGTCATTCTTTGGTTTGAGAAGAGAGGAAGCTGTGTCCTTCAGGTTCTTTAGTCTTTTGGTTGTACTTTCAAAGTGTGATGAAATCTCTTGCAGTTTGTGCAAATTATCGCGTCGTTGCTTTTCCAGAGATGCCTTTGCCATTTTGAAGTCCTGTTCAGTAACGAAAAGTCTTTCTTGAAGTACTGAAGCTGCCTCTTTGTGACGACGTTGTATCATCTCTATATCAAAATTCATCGTTCTTCTCTTTTCTTCACATATTTTGTCGTATTTTTCTTTGATCTTACGCATATGAGCTTCCATCTCGCTCTCTATCAATTTCAATTCTTCGTTAAGCGCAATTTCTTTTCTACTTATTGACAATGTACTTGCATTTCCTAAAGACACGAGTTTTTCTCTGACACATTTTTGTATTCTTGAATAATCCGATTGCGATGATTTTAATTTGTCAGATACAACAGCGTTTATATTATTTCTAAGTTCCTCTAGTTTTTCAGGCATTTGTAAAATTTCTTCCTCAAAGGTACACACTTCGGCAACTTTTTGTTCTAGGTTCTGTCTGCCTTCATTTGCTAGTGCCGTTATTTCATGGATATCGTGGCTTTTATGGTTACCGTAGGTACATGCAACACAAATTGGCATGTTACTACAAGTTTTGCAACAGAGCTCGGACACCTTCTCGGAGTGAGTATAACAGGTAGGAGCTAAAAGGTTTGGTCGATGATCTTTTGTTATCTTACTGGTCACGTGAAAACGATGGCATTCTTTGCATAAAAAACCATTGCACCTAAAGCAGTAAGCTGAAACTCTTCGTATCTTTGAACAGCCATAACATTCTTGAGCCTTCTCAGCATCTACAGTTTTCTGTAAGTGGATATATTCGATGATATTTTTCATGTAAAAGTCAGTTCTAAAACCGTCCGAGCCTTCTTTGGGTACGAGACATTCTTCGCGACACTCAGGACAAGCAATTTTCACACGATTCTTTTGAATCATTTCAGTTAAACAATTTTTACAGAATCGATGCAAGCATGGCAACATCTTTGGTTCCTTGAACTGTCCCAAACATACAGAACACTGGCAAAACTTTTCATCGATGTCTTTTACAATTCCAGAAGCCATGGTGCCATACGGCAGTATGCCTGGAAATAAAAAAAAAGACGTGATCATATTGAATGTTATAGATCTCATGTTGATTGGGAGTTGTATATTAAAAGGAAGCAAATTTTTTAAAGTCGATTTTTTTTCAAATGTAGCATTTTTATTGGAGGTTTCTTCCAAACTCTGCAGTTAGGTCCATTACCGACGAATCCGAAGAATCAAGTGATGGTATGATCTAGTCGGTCATAACTGGGATCCATCAGCTTTATTCTTTCAAATTCTTTGGTTACCAGTATCATGAATGGTTTTGCACAACAATACCTCTCGAATCCTTCAGTTACACTGAATTTTGAGGGTTTAGAATTGCTCGACGATGTAATGTTGATGGACCCCACTAATGGTCGATTTCACATGCTGCTTGGATTCGAAAAGCTTTAACTAAAGCTCGGACATGGTCTCACGGGACCCTTTCTCTCAAGGGGAGGTTACTTTTTTACTAGACTCCACTAGATCCGACCCGGCAGTACGTAATCCCTGCCCATCTCACTCTGAGACACCGACGTGTGACCGATTTAGTAAGGCTTTGGCCAATTAGCTTAATATAGCTTCCATCCCTCACGTACCGTACGGTCATGAGATAAAGTAGACATGTTTCTTTTATGACTGAAAACTTACAAATTGAGAGAAATAACTTTTAACAATCGTTCCAAAGCTGGGCCTTTACCTACCAAAAAAAAAGCATCCCCACAACTGTATAGTTAGGTCCAGTACAAAAAATATACGTTGGCTTGAACTTTTCCGTTCCTTATTTTACCATAAATGCACTTTAAGAAACTTATTTAGCAAATGAAAACAGTCATTTTAAGTTCAATTTTTAAACACACTAAAATTCTAAGCAAGTTTATCTTAAAAATATCGAAAGTTGTTTAGCAATCACCCTTTAAAACGAAAGGCCGGAATAAGGCACGTGTGTTTAGCATCTAAACATAGTGGGGGAGGGGGGAGAACAAAAAATATTTAGAAAGACGTTCAATTCCTTAACATCGTTCTAGAGTGTTGATGAACAGTGGCGTAGCTAGGATTTTTTCCAGGGGGGGGGGGGGGGCAAAGGTATCAAATTTCCTCAAAACTTTTCCCGGTCAATGTGTATGTATTTCATATAAAATATGCAAACTTACAAGTATAACAACATTACCATGTCATTTTGTAATATTACCTGTATTTTAATCTTAAAGTAAAACATAGAGCAATCGGAAATAACAAAGTATATTATTTTGGTAAACAATATCTGGTTTATTTGTATGTACTAACGCAGGATTTCTCTGAAGGGGAGGGGCATGCAGAATGGCCTAAGGGAAGGGTTGTCCGGAAATTTTTTGACGTTTTCAAGGAGCCTAGATGCAAAATGGTGCAAGATTTTCGACTTTGACAGGAACAGTGTTAAAAGTTGAATCGTGGTGGTTATGAGGATAAAACAAACTTTTGTGTCTTGACATGCATTTTCTTATGCCATTTATGCTACCCTACGAAACAAAACTTGTCATTAAATTTGCACACTTTTAGGAGTCAAAATAAAAGAGCATTGATCGGTATTTGTGGTTTTTCTTGGCCACAAAATGTTATTTCGTCATAAAGATTATCTAAGCGGAGCGCCGCCATTGGTTGGCGTGGAGCATAGAAAAAATTTGGAAAAATCAGACCCCTTAGATGGCCGGAAATAGCATTTTTCAGGCTAATACGAAGAATCTAGCCAGTCGCTTTCTTCTTTTGTCGTTTGCAATAAAATGCTCACTTCAAAATATGTTCGCAAACTGCAAAGTGATCAGATAGTTAAGAGCTAATTTTACCCCAAAAATGTAATTTTGCCCAAAAGACCGAGCGAAGCGCCACCATTGGTTGGTGCGGAGCGTAAAGAAAATTTCGAAAAATCAGACCCCTCAGATGGTCAAAATAGCGTATTTATGCTTGTAAAGAGAATCTAAACATGTAGCTTTATTTTTATCGATGCCACCAGTGGGATACAGAGTCTTCCTTTTTAAGTAAAATTGGAATTTGACAGAATTTTCCTATTTGTAGGAATTAAAAAAAATTGGCATCACTGGAAGACCTTGCAGGGACAATCCTTCCCCTTTGAAAATTTTTGAAAAGTTGGGTGTCCTTATAAGCAATCTGGTGCCACATATGCTATCTTTTGAAGTAAAATCTGTATTAATAAAGTTAGACTACGTATTTTTAAGAACAAAGAAAAAATGGCATCTGTGAGAGGGCATGGCCCAATGGTCTCCCCTTCGCACGCCACTAAGGAGGCCTAATAGTGGCTCGATCACACAGGATATCCTGTTAGAAAAGCAATCTGTTAAGTGTAGAAGGCTACAAGGTACTCATTGTCCATTTATTTTTACACTCAAAGTGAGCAGAAAGCTATTTTCCCGAACTAGCTTGTAAGCCTCCAAGGATTAGGCTAAGTAACAAAATGTAAGTGTGCCAACGGATCCCGTTAATTCTAATTTCTAGATTAACTTTAAGTTTATCGTTGGCCATGGATTGCTTCAGCCCCAGCCATCGTTATTTACACAGAGTAAAATTGTACAGCTACTGCCAGCTTGTAGAAGAACATAACAACCTCGAGGGTTTACGGTAGTGACTTGTCAGTTTTCACATCCTTTTACTGAATTCCCAAAGTATCACCTGAATAACAGCTTCCTGTGCACTGAAATGCACTGATCATAACCCCCGTGCGTATACATGCACAAGAGAACATTTAATCTGCTACGCGGCGAGGACATTTCTGTGGAACTCGAATTGGGCCGGTTCATGCGACACTGACGAAGTCTGAGTTAATTTGTTGCATGAAAATACGAATTGTGTATGAGAAATGTCTCACAATTTCTTATTCTAACAAAAATTTTGAGAAATTTTTGTACACTCTAAAAAATATTTAATATATTATTATAATATATTATTATAATATTTAATTTATTATCCTAATTTTTAAACAAAATCGTTTAAATATTTTTTAGAGTGTAATAATAAGAAGATTCATCAAATTTCCCCATTTTCATCAAATATCCCCAAAATTTTTTCCAGGGGGGGGCAACTTGCCCCCCTTGTCCCCCCATTGTCCCCCCAGTAGCTACGCCACTGTTGATGAAAATGCATATTACAGCAACCAGTTAGATTATAGCCTTAGCTGTATTTTACAGCAACGATCAGCGACAGAACGTGTGTAAGAGTGTTTATTCTAACCCACATCTCCCTGCTGTCGAAACACGCTGTCACGTGGTATAAAACCACGTGCTTCGTTTATTGTCTGTAGTTTATTTGTTGTCATTTTTTCATATCAATTTAATTAGAAGCACTATTTGTTAATTCATGGATTCCGTACTTTGAGTATATCTGATAGAAGCATCTGAAAGGCATATGACAATCTATATGTAAACATTCCAAAGGTATGTGATATGACTAATTGTTAGTTAACATAACAAAACATAACATAACAACCGGCCAAAGGGCAAAGCAGGGCTATAAAGGCTCTGAAATCTTAAACCCCAGATAGAACAAAAAGCAAACCACCTTTACCTACGAGCCCAGAAAGATAAGATTCTACCACATTCATCAAAAAACTTGTCAGTGTTTACCTTAAAGAAAAAGAGCAGTCCCCCAAAAGTTATTTTGAAGAAAAAGCTAAATAACTCAATGTTCATCTTATTTCTCTTCAGAGTATCTTTAATTACATTTTATGACTTTATTATTGCATATTCAAGGTAAACCAAGCACTCATTTCTTGTAAATTTCACATTTGAAGAGAAAAATCATTGTCACATGACCCCCAACAGCCAATCATGAAACTTGACAGTCTACTACACTTCTTCAGTTTGGGATGACTGCTGCCCTTTAAAGCGATGAACTGATGTGGAGTTAATAACCCAATCAGGCAGGCTATTCCACTCATTAACAACCCTATTAGAGAAACTGAACTTCCTAATGCCAAATCTAGCAAAAGATTTATCAAGCTTTTTACAATGGCCTCTAACCCGGGGATTACTTTGAACCTTTAAATAACTACAAGCTAACAAAAGATTCCCTTTACAAAGAAATTTGAAAACCTGGAGCATGTCTTCCCTAATCGTTCTCAGCTCCAAAGTGATTAGCCCAAGCTACTAAAGCCTTTGGAGATAAGATAGATTTCTAACCTTCGAGTATGAGTCAGTCAAGTAGCTCTCTTCTGAACTTGCTCTAAAAGCAATTTGTCCGAGGGGTTATGAGGTTTAACGACACATCCGAATGTGTTATTTAGTGACTACTTATTGAAAGGATAATGTTGAGGTAAATATTCAAATACGGTTCCAGTTAAGTTGGTTTCAAATACAGTTCAAACACGGTGCAAGCCCTTCCCATAAGCTGTTAAGTCGCCTCTTACCAGTAGCGGTGCCAGAATGTCAACATGAGGGGGGGGGGGGGGGGGGGGGAGTGATAATTCACTCCAAGAGGAGTGAAGTTCGCTCCAAAAAGAGTGAAATTCACTAGAGGAAGAGGGAAAATTCACTCTTCCACGAGTGCCTGCAATGATCGCTCTTTTTTTAAGAGCGATCACTGTGGGCACTCCATCAAGAGTGAAACTTCACTATTTTTGGAGGGAACTTCACTCTTTTTGGAGGGAACTTCACTCCTCTTGGAGTGAATTATCACTCTTATGGAGTGAATTTATACTTTTCACTCGATCAAAGAGTGACTAAGTTCACTCTTTTGATTTTAGAGTGTAGGGAATCATGGCAGGGCATAATCCAGTGCAATTTTCCAACTTTCTTCCACTTCCTTGTGCAATTGTTTCTTGTTTCGTCCTGGGGTGGCGCCAGGATTTCCCCGACGGGGGGGGGGGGGGCAAGCTCCGAGACAGGGGGACCAGCATTTCAAGGCCCCGACAAAGGCTTTGAGTTAGTCCCGGTGAGACGTGACTTAACATTATGAGGTGCGCGCAGCGCGCGAAATTTCTGGCCTCCTTTAAAACAAATACTTAAAAATCCGGAGTTTATTTTGCAGACAAAATTTAAAAATTTTTAAAGAAATTTTGCTTTTGTAAGGAAAAAAGTTGGGGTGTTTATCTGTCCTCCATATGGGAAAAATTAAAAACGTTATATAGGCGACAGCTGTCAATATTTTGGGCTTACGCATAAAATCGTACTAGGCCTACGTACTAAGGCTTCAACACAAAACTAGGTTGCCCGAAAAGGTTTTTCCTTTTTTTGAACGAAGATTTGAAAATTAAGAGCTTATTTTATTGGAGAAATTTTGGAATTCAATGGAAGAAAATTTGGTTTGGGGGTACAGTTATTATGAAATACTTGGGTTTTTAATTAAGTGATATGACTTTCAAGAGCAAAATTAGGTAGAATGTTGAGGTGATTAACAGAGTTGGCTTTGGTTATTGATTGTACGGGGTATCCATCGAAATTGAAATTTTTTTGCCACTTTTAACAATCTGAAGCTTATACTGGAGAAAACTTGTAATTTTGTGACAGATTTACGGGTTTTATGGGAGAATCTAATTTTCTCACAAGAAAATCAAGTAGGGCGTGATCTGTAGTTTGGTTGGGGTTACTTAATATCATCATGCAGGTTAAGGCCCTCGGACCATATTGGGAAAATGCTCCCCGGAAAAAGTTTGGCTTCCCATACATTTGAAGTTTTATATTTTATACATTGACATAGACGTGTGGGAACGTTTCAGTTTGGGAGGGGCAGAATAGTCTCTTTTGTCCGAAAAATGTAATTTTGCCCGAACGACTATCAAAGTGCAGAGCACAGAAATTTTTTAAAAATTGAAAACCTCCAGACAGCTGCAAATAGCATTGTACGGGCTCGTACCTAAAAACAAATCCGTTATTTTGAGCTTTCTTTCGCAATAAAATTTTCACTTCATAGTAGGCTATTGTCCCAAAACGAAGATTAATTTTCAAGCTTGCATTGTTCTGTTAAGTAATCTGTTCGACCAAAACACTCTATCTAAGCGGAGCGCCACCATCATTGGCGCGAAACGTACAGAAAATTGTTAAAAAACCTAACCCTTCAGACAGCCGGAACAGGCAGTTTCAAGACTTGTAACTAGTAACGAAGCAGTCGTTATTTTGAGCTTTCCTTTAAATGAAAGTTTCACTTAAATAGAACCAGAAAGCCAAAAGGCTTAGTGATTCCTTGCCATCAAATACATTACCTGCTTTCAAATTGACAGTGCTTGATAGATTTTTCTTTACATTTTAGGCACAGAATTTTCGCAATTTTACCCCTGGTGACCTCAAATGACCTTTGACCTCTACCAAAAACAATAGGCTTTTTTCTCTCAACATGACAAATCTATATACCAAATATGAAAATTATCTGTTACTCTTATCTGGAGATATTGTGTTTACAAGCCATTTTCAAAGTTTTGGCAATTTTACCACTGGTGACCTCAAATGACCTTTGACCTCTACCAAAAGCAATGGGCTTCTTTCTCTCAACATGAAAAATCTATACACCAAGTATGAAAATTGTCCGGCAATCCTATCTGAAGATATCATGTTTACAAGCCATTTTCGGTGTTTTCACATTTTTAACGCTGATGACCTCAAATGACCTTTGACCTCAGGCAAAAACAATAGACTTCTTCCTCTCAACATGACAAACCTATATACCAAGCATGAGAAGTGTCGGTCACTCCTATCTGAAGAAATCATGTTTGAAAGCCATTTTCCGGATTTTCCCAATTTTACCGCTGGTGACCTCAAATGAACTTTGAATTCTACCAAAAGCAATAGGCTTCTTTCTCTCGACACGACAAATCTATATACCAAATATGAAGAGTATCTGTCACTCCTTTTTGAAAATATCGTGTTTACAAGCCATTATCAGTGTTTTCGCAATTTTACCGCTGATGACCTCAAATGACCTTTGACCTCTACCAAAAACAATAGAGTTCTTCCTCTCAACATGACAAATCTATATACCAAGTATGAAAGTTGTCGGGCAATCCGATCTGAAGATATCGTGTTTACAAGCCATTTTCGGCATTTTCGCAATTTTACCGCTGGTGACCTCAAATGACCTTTGACCTCTACCAAAAACAATAGAGTTCTTCCTCTCAATATGACAAATCTATATACCAAGTATGAAAATTGTCGGGCAATCCTATCTGAAGATATCGTGTTTACAAGCCATTTTCGGCCTTTTCGCAATTTTACCGCTGGTTACCTCAAATGACCTTTGACCTCTACCAAAAACAATAGCGTTCTTTCTCTCAACATGACAAATCTATATACCACGTATGAAAAGTGTCGGTCACTCCTATCTGAAGATATCGTGTTTACAAGCTATTTTTGAAATTGTCGCAATTTTACCGCTGGTGACCTCAAATGACCTTTGACCTCTACCAAAAACAATAGGGTTCTTCCCGTCAACATGATAAATCTATATACCAAATATGAAAAGTGTCGGACATTTCTATCTTAAGATATCGTGTTTACAAGCAAGTGTCACAAACACACACACACACACACATACACACACACACGCACACACACACACACGACATCACCATGGCATAGATTCCTTGCCTGCCTACGGCAAGGAATCAAAAACCCAATTTGCTAAGTGATCAGAAAATTACCAGATAAAAAGGTACTGCCAGGCTGCTACAATTAATTAGATGTTATGTTCTTGCCTCTATTAGGAATCGTCGTTGTAGTCCATTGCAAGGCCCGCTAAAAAGATGAGATTTTCTACGTGACTTCCTGAACTCCAGACTATAAATGATTTTTCTTCCTATGTATTTGAATTTTTGAAAATACGCCAAGTTACAAGGTGGCTTCGAATGAATCAGTCAGACTTATTGGGAGACATTTTCACACTGCTGTTTATCATCAGTCTATGTGTAGTTGAAACGGCCTGTCTAATTTTCATCACCCTTACTAGAATTCGGCTGTAGGGGCAGGCCAGGTGGCAGAACATTGGGCACTGCATGCACCTGAACAACCTCTCGTCTGTTTTTGCCAGGAAAATTCGGAATTGTCAGTTTTCTTGAAGAATATGGTCTTCTAGTGAGCAAAATCAAGAAGACCGTCCGGATGACTAAAGTTTATAAGATCCCCATCTTTTATCAGTTTAACGTCGGCATGCATATGAAGGCTTCCGACGAAATTGGGTTTTCTCAACAACAGGGTGAAGGGCAGCCTTCCCAGACGGGGGCATGACCTTGCGGATTGAAGAGAGCTAGTAAGAAGTGATTAAAACAGATTCAGATAGACATTAAAATACCGTTGCAAATGAATAAAATAGTTCAAAAAGAAAAAAAATCATGATCATCCTTCCAGTAACTTCAGTCCTTTACGTTCATTTTAAGGCCTCCCCGAAAGAAGTTGCCGTCCTTCCACGACGGGGGAGGAAATAGGACATGGTGCATGAAATGAGGTTTACCCGAGTAAAGCAGTGATTGAAAATCAATTCCGATATGTATTAAAATAGCATTTCAAAAAAAAAGTAGTTCACCCATCCAGTGATTTAAATCCTTGTAGGTTTTTTTTTCTTTTTTTCTTTTTTTATTATTTTGTATTTTTTAGGCCTCCCCGACGAAATCGCCGACCTTCCCCGACGGGGGGGGGGGGGATGCCCCCCCTGGCTGGCGCCACCACTGGTTTCGTCCTTAGGGACCCCAATGGAAATAAGCTTTTTAAGGCTTTTCGGCTTATCCCTGGTACTCTGTTTGTAACTCAACTTTTATGTCATACATTTCTACATTTGCCTGTAGTCTCCTGTTTATATACATGTCTTTTATATTTGTTTGTGTTTTGTGTTTTTAAATGTACCAAATCAATCAATCAAAGAAGGATGTTTCAGAGGGAAAAATTTTCTGACGCAGCGCGTAACCGAGCCTAATGCACGATCCTCTGGTGCGGGGATCCAGGAAGCCAAGCCTCAACTTAACTTGAAGGTTAACATTGACAAGTTCTACCATGTCTGTGGTAGAATCTGATTGTTTGGGGCTGTTGTCTAGGTTTGGTGGTTTGACTTTTGATTAGGGTTTGGACTTCAGGGCATCGTATGGGGCCTTGGCCCTCCTTTGCCCTTCAACCTGTTACCCTTCAACCTGTTATGTTATGTTATGTTATGTTGTGTTATGTTATGTTATGTTATGTTATGTTATGTTATGTTATGTTATGTTATGTTATGTTATGTTATGTTATGTTATGTTATGTTATGTTATGTTATGTTATGTTATGTTATGTTATGTTATGTTATGTTATGTTATGTTATGTTATGTTATGTTATGTTATGTTATGTTATGTTATGTTATGTTATGTTATGTTATGTTATGTTATATTGTGTTGTGTTGTGTTGTGTTGTGTTGTGTTGTGTTGTGTTGTGTTGTGTTGTGTTGTGTTGTGTTGTGTTGTGTTGTGTTGTGTTGTGTTGTGTTGTGTTGTGTTGTGTTGTGTTGTGTTGTGTTGTGTTGTGTTGTGTTGTGTTGTGTTGTGTTGCGTTGTGTTGTGTTGTGCTGTGTTGTGGTGGGTTGTGTTGAGTTGTGTTGTGTTGTGATGAGTTGTGTTGTGTTGTGTTGTGTTGTGTTGTGTTGTGTTGTGTTGTGTTGTGGTGTGTTGTGTTGTGTTGTGTTGTGTTGTGTTGTGTTGTGTTGTGTTGTGTTGTGTTGTGTTGTGTTGTGTTGTGTTGTGTTGTGTTGTGTTGTGTTGTGTTGTGTTGTGTTGTGATGTGTTGTGTTGTGTTGTGTTGTGTTGTGTTGTGTTGTGCTGTGTTGTGTTGTGTTGTGTTGTGTTGTGTTGTGTTGTGTTGTGTTGTGTTGTGTTGTGTTGTGTTGTGTTGTGTTGTGTTGTGTTGTGTTGTGTTGTGTTGTGTTGTGTTGTGTTGTGTTGTGTTGTGTTGTGTTGTGTTGTGTTATAACTTAAAAACCGTCGGTTCCAGTTTGAACCAACTGAAACCTGGTAAGAATGTTTGGCCTTGGCAAAGTATGGTATTAAATTTTAACCAGTTCTTGTGAAACATTTAGACTACGAATCAAATATTTCAAAATTTTTATTTCAATGTGTAAATCAAAACCTGGGAAATTAAAAGACAGGACAGAGAATGACGTCTGCCTACCTGACAACGTTATATACATGCATCATGATCGACTTACAGTATCTCAGTCTTCGTTGAGCAAATTACTCCCAGTCTTTTGAAAAACGAATAAAATGACGTTTCAGTTATGACATAGAATGCATGCTGTAGGCACACACCATGTTTTGTTATAAAGACGAGGCACCCTCGTTGTTTTTGTGCCTTCATATGGTTTAATACAAAGTGATGCCATGTGTCAGAGTTATCCCCTTTTTTAATTGTTATATGGTCAAAACTCAAATAACCATACTTGGATACTCGACCTTAGACGGCCCGAGTGCCCGACAACGAATTTTTTTCTTTCACGGTGAAAGGGTCTATGCAAAATTGTCCGAAACTTTAAGCTTCGGCGACAGACTTAGTCTTGTTTAGGGTAGCATTTGTAGTAATCCTTCAGTGCAAGACTTTGGATGTGTCCTAGGAAGGGAGGTGGGGGAGGGGGGGGAGGGGGGCTTCCGCATTGGCTACTTGCTTGCAAACATGGTTGCTAATTTGATACCAAGACCATACAACAAGTTCCCAACCCGATCAACTTATTAACACCCCTCAAATTAATAAGCGAAATTACAATATTATAACAGGACACTCCAAATAAGTACCCATTTTTATTTTGTTTTTTCAGGCCAAAGACAGTGGCCCGACTAGAGGGGGCGCGTGGCCAGAAATTAATCAAGACTTCGCCCGCCCCTCCCCCCTTTCGCTACATGCATGGACTGAGGGAAACAGACAAGGGAGCGAAATCATCTTTACTCTCATTACAGCTTTAACTGAGTCGACGTCTGACTGTTACAATCAATGTAGCGTAAACTTACCAGTCTTCAAACCGTCTCAGAGAAAATTCTGCTAGTTCACCAGTTCACATTTCACAAAACCAGAAAGCTGTTGAGGTTTTTTCTAAATCCCCTCGACTCTCTGGCGAAGAGCAAAGGGGCGAAAACCAAACAGAAAGCTGTTAAGGTACTGTTTAAACAAACACTGCTTGATTCATACTGTTGTAATGATGTTACGCAGGTACCTTTTAGTGTATATGTATATGTATTATATTGCCTAATCAAGAATGCATACATGTCCAAATAGGAGCGGTTAATGGCGGATGACACAAAGCACATACTAAAAGAGGGCGCATAGACTATGGTGTAACCTACCCAATATACGGCATTGGGTTTAACCTGCCTACTGAGTCACGTGATTTTTATGCGAAATGAAGGCATGCTCTGTAAAATATGGCACAAACATGTTGTAGAATTATAGAGAACAAAAATTACAGAATTGCAAAGCGGATACGGAAGAAGTGCTGTCAATTGATTGAAACATATTGTTCTGTCTTCTTTATGTTTTTCTTTATTATTATTTTTTTTTTTGCTGTGTATATCTAGAGAAATTGTGTACAGTGTAGGCACGAGATTCTTACATGCTACAATTCACCGTGTGCGGGAGTAGAGAAATTTCTGGCAAACTTAGGTCTAGTTACACCAGGGAGCTCCCTGACCGGGTCGCACAGTGATCATTAGGCTGATCTAGCGGCACCCAGTTTTGCCACGATTCAGCGATATTGATATTCCATTATCAATTAAAATTATGTACAGTAATGCAAGAATGTAGGGAGACAATCTCGAGCTAGGCCAATGCTAGAAGGAAGACTGGTAAAAGAGCTTCGGCCGAGGGAGGGGGGGGGGTGTGTTGTTCAGTAGGGAGAGGGTTTTAAAGCATTCACGTCTGCAGGAAATAATTAGAGGGAGGGGAAAAGCCCTTTGAGTGATCAAATTTGGTGAAACTCTCAAAAGTTTTGATAATTTTCCAAGAAAAATACATTTTCATACACATTCAATACACATTTCAATACATTCAATTGAGTGTATTCAAATGTATATTGAATGTAAATGAAAATGTATTTTCCCCGGAAAATTTTTATAAAGTGTAGGTCCCACCAATGCGTTAGGTCAGAAAACAGTTTTGATAATATTTTCATATGAACAAAGTGTAAATACGGCTAGCTTCTCGTTTTTACAATGGATTAGTGATTCCAAAAGGGAATAAAGAAGCGAATGTGGAAATAATTATAATAAATCGAAATCATCGGATAATTTAGCCAAATTATAGCTGTTATTTCATGGCTCTCATCTCGACTACACATTCCATCTACCATCTGCATGCTTGGAATCAGGTGGGGCTCACGCGGGGCTTACGACTTTGACTTGGTCAAGTTTAAAGGAACTAAAGTATTCCTTTTACGTAGGAGCTTTACCACCTTCCCGCTTTTACTGTTTTACCAGGGATTTTTTGGAAGCAAAGCAGCGTGGTAAACGAACGAAAGTCACGTGTTGTTGGAAGCACTTACGCCTACCCTTATGGCCCAAAAGGCTACATATTAGCCTTATGAGACAAAAGGCTAATCTATTCTTGCAATGGACAAAATGTGTTTTGAAGCTATTTATTCGTACAAGAGACTCAAGCATTCATAGGCCAGCATCAAAGTTGAATCGTTAATTAGTAACTCATGAAATATAAAGACGAATCCGAGCAGCTAGTGAATTTGGTCACCGGTTGGTCACTTCAGTCTTAAATAGTCTTAATTTTATTGCCTACATACCATTCTCAAACCTCATATTCAGTGAAACTGGGGGAATTTGGAGAAGTGTACAATTACCCACGATTCAGTGGAGCATCAACCTTAAATTGTCTTCATTTATTGTCTACATGAATTTCAAACCCTCATATTCAGTGAAATTGAATGAAGATACAATTTAGTGTAAAACCAGCCATGATACAGGTCAGCGAAGAAATTAAAAGGTTAAAAGGTGATAGACCCCAGTTATGGCCGACTGAAATCAGACCATCACTTGCTGTCCGAATTCGTCTAAAGATCATAAGCAAATGATGTCACAGACCAAAAATATCCCCTCCTGTGGCGGCGAAACAAAACAACACCAGCAAATGCATTGAAAGCTGATTTGTCAACCAGTTGAATACGCGTTGTCTGCTACACGTACGTGCGGGCGAATTCTATTGCGTGGGGTCACGTGTTCCATTGTTTTGTCCCCCAAGGATGACGTCAGAGTGTGGTCAATGCATAAGGTCTATAAATGCATTCTTGAGTCTACATTCATAAAAACTGGCAAAAATACACGCGCCATATGAACAAACATATATAGGTAGGCTTTGCAATTACGTCACGGATCCACCATACTTATTTATAAATCCAGCCGAGGAGATGAAACACCTCGTTGGTTCAACATACAGGCCAGAGTCCTAGGCTCAAGGATATTAAAAAGGTAGACCTCAAACGCCCGTTCCTGCACTGTAGGACGCGCTGGCTCCTCATCTGCTGCAAAGGGATGGTGGAAGTGTTGATTTGACATGCCCACAGTTTTATTCGGTGATCTGTTCATAAAATAAAGGACGCGTAACCGCAAATCCCATTGTGACAGGAATAAGTGCGAGTACATTTTTTAAAAAGCATTGTCTGCGCTCACACAGCCTTCTCTTTGTGATTATCAGATGTGCATTTCTACTGCGCGGTAAACGAACGCACCAGTTGTCCTCCAGTGTAAGCGCGTAAGAATTGCGTATGTAAATCTGCGCTTGTGAAGATACCATAGACCGTGATTGGCCAATCAGTTAGACCATAAACCTCAAACCAGTCGTTTCCCAAAGCTTCCAAGAAGAAAAAAACTTGTCCAATGTAGGTGAAATGTATACATGAATTATGTTTTTAAGATTTCCGATGATAAAATCACTCCAGTTTATACTACCGGAAGGCATAATTATGTCTTCCGCTAATTGTGTCCAGCCAAAAATGTACCATGGTTTACAATGGCTTACCCTTGTTAAACCTGTTGTTTTACCACAGGTTTACCATGGTACATTTTCTGCTGGGAACATACAGCAGGATAATAAGAACTATTATCCTGCTCTATGGCTTGGAATAATATAAATGTAAACCAGTTGGCCTCAAAACTACTGGACAGTCGTCAACACTTCCACCCAGGCTCCTTTTTGGCCTCCACGGGGAGTCACCGGACCATTTTAAGTCTCGTATCTAGGCTTGAAATATTTTAATGCTGGAGGAAAATCATCCCAAACACACGTACATGTATACAAGAACGATGTTTTAAAGGTATCCGGTGATGAAATCACTCCAGTTTTTACTACCGGGAGACATCTGAGGCTGCACATTGTGCAGTGTGACTTATACGCGGTGTGTACACATTCAACGAGCAAGCGTACCGAGTGTGGTCTACTCCGTAGTAGTAGCATATTCTAAAACCTGACCGCAGGGCATTAAGCTACGGTCACACTACAGCGATTTCGGATCGGATTCCGATCCGATTTTAAATCGTTCCGATAAATCGGATCGGAGTCCGATCCGATATCGCTGTAGTGTGACCGCAGCTTTAGTCCACATTGTTATCATGGGGATGTGACGGTTCGCTCAGTAACGACCTCTAGTACCGACGTCATATGTTAAATCTTTCACACCAAATGAGCATATTGGTTAGACGCGCAAATTGCGCGACGCGTTCTTCCGGTAACGCACTCTTTTTAAATTGCGCAGCTTACTTACATCATCAAAGGAGGATACTTGTATTGTGAAGTTGCGTTCACACTCAGCATGCGACGACCGTACCAAACCAGTTTGCAGTTATACCACCACCAAAGACTAGCTTCGTTTGACATATCAGAAGTGTTTCTTTAAATACTAAACAACCGCAGGAAGGTAGAAAAGCTGGCTTATCATGTCGAATAAATCAGATGTAATGAACGCTTGGACAATCTACGATCATATAGATGAATACCGAGGGAAAGTCGCATTAAAAGGTGAGTTAAAAATAAAGGCTAAGCAAGGCCTAGCCTGTGTTGGACTTCAAAATGATTCAAGATGTTATTAACTTATTTTATAACCTGCATTGCTTTTTCCTCATTTTCAAAATCCTGCCTTGCCTGATGAGAACTTGTGGGTTGTAACTAATCACAATAAGTTTTTAATTGCTTGAAAAATCTACACGTTGGAATATTAAATTCCCTCTGTGGTGGCTTCTAGTAATGCAAGACCCCAGTACCCTGTGACCGTTCAAGAAGACTTATGGACCTTGCGACTTAGTATTCGACCGGTCGCTTTTACATGCTTTCCGCAGTCTATTAAATAAAAACACAGTGTGGGCCAGTCTTCTGAAGGCAACTTAGGCCTAGGCTGGTTACTATAAAGTCGATTTTAAACTTAGGCAATAAGGCCTCTGTCATAGTCTCTCTAGTTAGGCTACATCATGCTGTCAGTTTAACCCTTAGGATCCTTATTGTAGGCTGCATCTGAAATTGAAATATGCGGACCTGGATCGTAGCAGCTCCTGTCCTCTCTCATGACTAGGCTATACCAGACAATGGACAGAAAATTGTCCACGAATCTAACTTCCATGTATAGACCTTATGCCAATTAGATAGAGGGCGCTTCAAAACTGCAACCTGGTAAGGATTATTCCATGTATGGAACCACAGAAGTGAATCATCACCATGGAGAAGGCCAATGGTCACAATGCTGATTGGGAACTGTGTTGGAATAATCCTTCCCAGTGTGCAATATTACAGCCTACTGTCATAAGGTCTATCAACGACATATTCCGCAAATAATCGAACACAAATTAAGCCAATTGAAGCTCCGTGATTTGGAAGCTGTTCCGTGTCCGAAATTATGTGGGCAGAAACAGTATGGTTTTTGGTTTTCTTTTAGAGCGAGACCACCGTGCCTACTATGAAAGCTCGCAGTTGAAGAAGAAACAAAATGATTTGACTATCAAAGCACTTCGAGATGAAAACAAACAGAAACGAATCACTCTTGCTCAGAAGACATTGGAGGTATGGGAAAAAATCAACACTGACCTGTTATTACTTGTAGTATAAATTAACTAAAGTTGCTATATATTCGTAAGGACTGTATGAGAGTTGCATCAGATGATGAGAGCATCCTTTAACTGTTACAGTATCTAAATCTGATTTGAAGGTAGTAATGGCATTTTTTATTGATTCCTGACAAAGTTATGCCATATATGCCTCCATCAACCCATCACGTTACGGTACTGGAGCGTCAAAGAAGTTCCTTTACTAGTTTACCAAAAAGTTAAAAAAAATTGAATTATATTGAAAAAAATTGAAAAAGTATTGGGTCTTCATGAAAGGCAATTTTCAAAATTTGGGTTTTTTTCTTATTGAACGTGACCCACTGTCCCCGCCAGGATTGACACTCATAAGTGGAGCTCACACCCTTGAAATACTGTTTATTTTTGGTAGTCTATGGGCTTAAAAAGCATGTTCTCGCACCCCAAACTACAATTATTGTATAGTCTACAGAAATTCTCTACTTGCTCAGTTCTTTGATTGGCGGCTAGTTCAAACAATGCAGAGTATCAAAGCTTTTATTACACAGCATCAACTGTAGTAGTTGTTTTATAGACGTTACACTTTTATAGTTACCCTGAAGCGATAAACTGAGCTTGCTTCTGGGAGAGTATGAATTTTAGACAAGTGTGGAAGGGGCTTAAGTAAGGAGGTTAGGAACATTTAAACTGTTTGGTGTGACAGAATTGGGCCTTTAAATGTCAAATGGTGAAATGACTAAATGTTCATAAAATTAACAACATATACTAACACACTGGCCGTGGCAAGTCACGCCTTCTATGCTGTTACCATCAGATCGCAATAAGGTTCCTTGGAATCTCTAGGGTACCGTATTTGAACAGGATTGTATAAGCTGCATCCAAATGACACTTAATTTACAGACTAGCAAGCCCATATTTTAATAAATGCATAAATGGGTGGTATCAAAGAAAATTGAATAGACAAAGGTTAAATTGCATGTGCCGAGCGAAAATATGGAAATCTTTTGATGGGAATTGTGTTAGAACAGTTTTAATTGAATGCACCACTCAGTCAAAACACATCTCACTCAACCATAAACGAATATTATAGGATCTACAGCTCAAACAGGCCAGTAGCCAGCCCATGTGGAGGGGTGGGTCTTTTTTCCAAGATGTGGACCTTTTCCAATTAAGGAGGCGGCGGGCGCGTTCCGTATAGCATGCAGTTACTAGGGGTCCGGTGCATGCTTCCCTGGAAAAGTTTGATATCTGCAGATCTTCTGCAATCTGGAGCATTTTAAAGGACTTTTGAACACAACAGAAGTCCTTATTCCCCACAAATTCCACACAGTACCCCACTTTTTGAGAAAAAAATGTAAGATGAAAGGTTTTATCTTCATGCAAAAAGTGAGCGGAAATTCGACCTCAATATGTCAAGATAAAAAATATTTTATAGCTGTTCCTTCAGACACAGGGCTGGAAAAATGGACCTCCCTCAAGTTGGGATGGGTCGTTCGAACGCTCCGACCCCCCCCCCGGCTACGGGCCTGTTAAAAGGCTAAAATAGTCGCCCCGAACTTCCCTTACTTTGAAACAAAAGCTAAATTCCACAATTTTCTACATATATTTAACGTCAAGGTATCTTTCACAATATCTCAGACTTAATTATTTCATACCCAAGGTAGTTACTCCTCGAAAATTTGGCAATGGCGAAAAATATTGTTACATGATTATCAAGAACCATTCATTAAATAGGATAACCTATAAACTAATTTCATTTGGGGTGACTACATTTTCCCTTTACCGTTCGGGAAATTTCAAATTTTCGAAAATTTGCTGGGGGAAGGGGCACGCCCGCTGCTTATGTGCCACTGGTAGCATTTTTAACAAATTTTACAGATTTTTAACTTTCATTGCATCAAGGATTTTCACCATGCACTGCAGAAACCGATGGCAATTATAAATATATATATATATATAATTCAACATATCCAGGTTTGGGACTATACTTTCACTCCAAAAATAGAAGAGTGTTCTTAGTCATTCTCTAATTAAGTGTGAAAAGTAAGTGTGAATCAACTCTATTGAAATTTAACTCACTCAAACTGCAGTGCAATTCACTTAAAAAAAAAAAGAGAGAATTTCACTCTTCCCAGGAGTGAATTCCTCTATTCTTGGTGTGAAATTTCACTCTAATGTGTGAATTCACACTTTTATTCACAAGTAACTTATTTCACTATTTTCGTTTAAGGTGTAGTTTTCTACGAATTAATATGATGTCGGTAAGATTTCAATCATCGTCTGCGGTCCTATTTCGCACATGACGATCCATACACTCACAGTTCACGACTAGCCCGTTTCAGTATAAACGCAATGATGTGATGCATTTAAGTTAATTCAGGTAATGCAAGAACTGGTATTAAGCTACTCATATTCATATTTTATCCTTTGCCTTTAAGGGAGATGAACGCGTCATTAACGCAGCTCTTTGTGACGAGAAGGAAAGTCGTTTAGCACTGAGAAGGAAAACCGCAGAGGTAGGATGGCACACGTCAAGCATGTGTCCTTGCTATTCTGGTCCTAAAAACGTAATTTCTTACCATAGCCGACATGAAACACCATCTTTATAATGTGAATGAAATAATATGTATGATTGATAATAAATAATTCAGTACTAGGAAACCAATTGAGAAATTCTTGGTTTTGTTAACGGTTCCCTGGTGTGAATATCTTCCAAATTTGGCTCCCTTAAAGTGCTGAGCAAACGTTCCACTCAAACTAGGGAGCTAGAAGAGCTCCCTGCTCAAACGTACTTTCATTGATGGTGTTTGCCGCCCTCTAATAGTCGCTTCTAGGTTTTTAACCCGCTCTGTGGTTGTAACTGACGAAATATTCGCACAGGGTTTCAGAGACTAACACTCACATGACCCCAGGAGGGGAGAGTCCGTACAAATGTGTACAAAGGCCTTGCCTACAGCAGGTAGTTGTATGGCAACTCCATGACTACAGCTAAGTCCAAGTTTTCTCTTTTCTTGACTCAGTGACCGTACCTTAGTTAACGTGGCCCAAGTTACGGATTGTCTCTGGTCATCAAATTTTCATGTTGTGATTGTGGTAAAAGTCATCAAAAAAAAAAAAAAAAAAAATGAAAATGTAAGGCCGTTGACGAGGCAAATAATCCTATAAAGTTCTTTATTATAAAGTTCTTCTATACCATCTCTTCTTTTAGGGTTTTCTAAGTAACATCGCCAAAATAATATCCTCTACATTTTTTTTCAATTTTATTTATTTTTTTTCTTTCTCAGGAAGCGAATGAAGAATTAGATCAGACTCACTGCGAACTTGTGAAGCAACTAAATCTATTACGATACGAGAGAGAACAGAAAGAATTGAAAGTCAAAGAGCTGGAAGTATCTTACAATAGAATGCAGAATCTCGCTGATAAAAGTACTGAGAAACATGAAAAATGTGACAAACAGGTAAGTTAGTTAGTTAGCTAGTTAGATGGAGTTTTGCGGCCAAGTTTCAACCTATTGTTTCTTGTCGAGCTGGTTACTGCCCTTTTTCCAGTTGTTGCTCACTGGCTTGTTTTGCCCACTCCATTGCTTATGCGGAGCCTCACGCACAACGGCAGTAGGTTCCATTTTTTGACAAACAGGTAAGGGAAATAGCATAGCATGCATGGCTGCATGTCATGTGGAGATTTAAGAGGGTCCATAATACTGTATATTGTATCCATCTAAAACAATGCTTAACCTATAGACACAATAGCAAAGAGGAAATTGCAATACGCAGTATTTATATTGTCTGACAGAACAAAATGTCTCCTTTTCATTTCAGACACAACGAATCATTGAAAATAACTTGGACAAGGCCAAGATCAAGTTTGAAACTGCCAAGAAAATCCAAAAGACTTATATTGCGATCGTTAAATGTCTCGAAGAGGTACTTTTTACTTGTTTCTCGAGCCAGGCTCTGCTAACTTTTTTGATTTCAGAAAAACATCAGGCCTATCACTAGGGACGAAACAGAAATTTGTCAAAATTTAACTAGCTCTGGCTTGAAAATATTGAACCAAATTAAAAGCTAGCCAGTTTGGATAGACCAGCTAATCAGTTTAAAACCAAATGAAGTGAAATATTTGGTACACCGTTAAGAATGGCTGTATATTTACAGAACAAAAATAAGGAATACATAAAAAATGCAGTAAAGTTCTGACAAATATTTGCCAAAATTTTCCGTAACCTTTTTGCGTGTCTTTATTTGTTGTTGTAAATTAACAGCAACTTTTAGAGTGGCTCATTGAGTTGGTTCATGAAATTCAGCAAATTTATCTGAACGCGTTAAGTTTTCTTCACATACCCATGACAAATGGTTAAACTTAGACAATCTTTATATTCTACATACAAATAATTGTTTTATGAGCCATTACTAAACGGTTTAATTAAGTTTTCAGAAATTGGTGACCATTAAAAAATTTAAAATTTGTCAATCTGTCGTACTTAGCCATTATTTCCAATACTTTAAAGAGCTGTCTTTTCACAACAGGAACGACAAACATTGCCCAAAAAGTTACGGGCCTTGGAACAATCTTTGGAAGAACAGAGACTGGAATTACAAGAACTAAAACAGATTAACGAGGACGCACATGTTAAACGAGACTCTGCAAAGGTATAAATGAGGGAGTTTTAATTTATATGATATGGAAAAAGTCCCAGCATTTGTTAACAGCGAATTTGCTAAGACAGAGCCAGATGACAAAACTCAGGGAGGACATAACAGGACCATATCCATGTACCTTCCTTGACTTGAGATGAAATTCAACTGTTTTAGCAAGTCATAACGGTAGGGTCTTGTCTCTTTCCCTTTCCTAGCCGAACTCTCTATTGATTATTCCCGGGGAGGGCTTATTGTTCTTAAGTCTGGATAAACTGCAAAACAGACATATCAAACCTCAAATGAAGCCTTCTGCCTGGAAGAGAGAACAAAAATATACCGACAAGGATCATACAGGGAGCTTTCCCACTCGCAAATGTCAAATTACGCAACCATAACCCAACCAGACGACTTGTTTGATAGGCAAGTTAGTTGGTTAGTTAGATGGAGTTTTACGGCCCAGTTTCCAACCTATTGGTTCAAGTCGAGTAGGCCACGGCCTTTTTCAGTTGTGGCTCACTGGTTTATTTTGATAGACAAGCAAATACATTAGCTATCATATGAAGGAATTATGAACTTACCGATATGGGAGTGTCACCAATTCTTTCAGTGAAAAGAACTATAAGCGTCTTAATTTGACCTGTTGACCTTTGGTGCAGGCTACCTACTACAAAAGTCATAAAGACCGTCGATTAATAGGGATTTGCAACGTCATGTACATAAAGTCTCCAAATCGGAGCATTTTATGCATATTCACACAGCCACTCAGTTATTTTACGTTTCCGGAGGGAATCTTATAGTCGTCTCATAGCGACGTTGTTTCGCTGATACCATCGTTTTGTATGTCTTTTAACTTGAAGTGTACCTCAAGTCTAAAATTTTAAACTACAGAGCACGAAAATGAATTCAAACAGTCCAACTGCCATCTTCATCTTCAGGACATTCCCGAGCTGAGATGTAGAATGTTTAAATCTATTCTCTCAATTGAAGATGGTACGTTGCGCAATAATTTGTGATGTCATTGTTGTTCTATCCAAATTACAGTCTTTTTTTGTTTTGTCTTTTTTGTTTATTTTGTGAAAGTTACTGCACCTTGTAACAATATGTTAAAGCACTTTCACTGTTATAGGGGATTGTAATTAAGACCTCTCTGTACCACATGATATGTTAGCGAGCACGGAGCTTGCAACGTCATAAAAATATTTACTCTCAAAGGAAAAAATCAGTTGATGTGAGTTGTACAAGTCACAAATTGTTGCACAATTGGCAGTTTGGGTTAAAGTGAATAAATTTCAAGATTTAATATCTCTACAATGGAATGAACTATGACAATGAGAGTAAGATAAATGGATTCATTTTGCAACTTCGAAAATACATATTTTGAAAAATCCAGATATGAGGTTCGCTTGAAATGTTCCTGTGAGTGAAATTTGTCTGGACAATCCATGCAAAAGAAACAAATGGAGACAGGTTACTTATAAAGGCACATGATTAGATTCTGACGCAGAAGTCAATATAGGCTAGCAGAATATTTCACTGTGTACGTGATTCATTCATTTCAGGCCGAACAAATCCAACTGGAACAGAATATGATTGAAGCCAAACGATTCCGAGACCGAAATTTAACCCGGATGAAGAAACAAGCGGAGAAACAGAAAGATCTACAAGAGAAAATAGAGCGGCGCACCAAAGCTACCATACAACAAGATGACCCCTTTCAAGGTACTCAAAAAATTTTCACAAAATCTGTGATGTTTTTTAATTCATATGTAATTATATTTACATATTGTTGACTGTCAGTGGTGTAAAAATCGGACATCATAGGAGTGACCGGAGTGTAAAATGTTGGACACCGTAGTTAAGATCCGGTGTCCTCTACCTTCGGGGAACAATAAAGTTAAGACAGGAATAAGGGGCAGCTATTAAAATACAACTTGAGTTGTAAAAATCAAAATCAGAAAATATTGTTAACACTGAAGTATATCGAATCATTGATATTTTTTACGTAACATGTGGGTCGTAATCACAGGTTAGCAGAGATAATTGTATTGTTTTTGTAGAGGTCAAATTATACCTTGGGTGGAGGTGAGAAAACGTAAACTTCGAAAATTGTTTGTAATGATGCCATTTCAAAAAAAAAAAAAAAGATACATATTTTTCATACTTAATTTATAGGTTTCGAAAACTGGTAGAGCATTGATAATTCTCTTGATGGTTGTTTGAAGGTGTAGATTATGTGACGTCATTAGAGTGATAAAAAACTTTGCAATCTATAGCCTGTTAGCAAACGTGATATCCCAAACTCCAAAGAGAAGTATTAGATATGGAGCTTACACTTTTAACCACTGTTAACTGTTGATGAAAAAGTAATTGAACAAGCAAAAATGGCTTGTGACATTAAAAAATAGAATCTAACTAATCAAATGCAATTTCTGCCATTTACCGTCATATCATTCGTTATTTTGTTAACCGTCCTGGGAAAGTGTAGTTTAGAGGCAAAGGTTTCGTTGTCTCAATTGACTAGATGGCAAACAGAAATCACGGATGGATGAAGAAGAATGGGTGAAAGTCACAACATTTGAAGAAGCCCTTCGTCGAATAAAGGACGCCACTGGAGTCTCTAGTGTTGAAGTGAGTACCGACAATCACGGCAAACTACATGAGAACCTCATTTGCATATCTCAATAATATCTTTTCAAGGTAGTGTAACATGTTAACAAAATGACCTGATTTCACTTGGCAGTTAAATAGTGAACTTCTTTAAGGACAAATCCATTGGAGTTGTTTCAATATCTTATACGGTTCTCAAGATATATCTATTGAAAGTTCTGGTGTTTCTGAAGCAGCTTGTGGCTTATGCAAAAATAATGATGTTGCGTGTTGCACAGCGTAGACATCTCTTTTATTAACCCTATTATATCTCAATTACTCATCAGATAGTTTATAGTTTGGTGTTTGATACTGATGATTTTGAAGGTCAAGGACACAACTGAAACTTCCAAAATAAAACCCTCAGAACATACTTATGTTAAAATTGTCCTTGAAATGAAGATTGTAAAAACAAAGGATGACATTAGCCTTAAATGGCATGTTCCTCCCATGACATCACAAGACTTGCATATTTAGCTCATATAAATTTATTAATGGATTCAGTGCACATCAGATATTGCCCTGCAAATAATGGTCATTTTTGACGGATTTTGATGGAAATTGCGGCTACTCTCTTGGTTTTATTTCTTTTTACAATTTTGTCACTCTCATGTCACACGACCTTTAAGTCAGAAATATACTACCGATAATCTTTCAAAAAAAATTTAAACAATCAAATGGCGGAAGAAATTATAATGAGCAACTGAGTAAAGAACCGTAGTCCGAAAGAGCTATGGATTTGTTCTCTTTCTCCCTCTGGTACAAGTCTCGTACCTGCCCTGCGGAAGCTGATGTCAGAAGCATGACGGAAGTTCAGTAAGGTAACTTCATTTGTGTATTGATAGTTCTCACATGACGTCGTAGTAGATTTTCACGTGGTGCATTTCCGCCATGTTTGAGGGCAACTCCTATATGCACTTACATGCTTGTCCTCTTATGGGGGTTGCTAATGCCTGGTTGTGACGTCACAAAAACTATCGTTCCTAAGATTCTCCACGTGAGAGTCATTTCCAGCAAAAGTCTGAACTCACAAATGCCATCCGTGCAAATTTTGAGCGACGGAGTTACTTCTACTACTAGTTTGAAAAATGTCAAGAGAGATGGCCCATGAGTACAGACTGTGTCGAATGGATATTTTTAGAGTCAACTTGTTGTCAAATGCATTTTTTCCATTGCCATGTACCAGGTTAACTCCGTGTAAGGAAATAGCCCTGTAACGACCTACCCACAGTGGGTAACGTTTGTTTTTGTTCCATAGTGCGCTGCCTTGATACCAGGAAAACTCGGAAGTTGTTACTCAGCTTACATAGAAATACCGCGTTGAATGTTTTATTCTAATCCCCACTGTTTCGAAAATATATGGGGCCTTCAGGCGCTTCAAGCCCCATGCGGTCGTTTATCCTGCATCCTACAAGTCGCCTCCCCCATGCACCTCTTGACTCCTAAACCCACGAAGAAGCTCTTTATATTGTTAGTGTGACTCTTTCATCGCCGCTCGGTGTTTCATGTTGATGTGCCCTCCAAATTGTGTGCTGTCCCCACCCCACCCTCGCAACACCCCCACCCCCGCAACATGTAGATCCAGTTTCTTTGATGTTCATTGGTGTTCTGTTATTGTGCCTGGTGCTCAGCATAAGCAATGGAGTGTGAAAAACCAAGTCAGTGAGCCAAAATTGGAAAAAGGGCCGTGACCGGCTCTACTTTAACCAATTGGTTGGAAACTGCGCCGTAAAAATCTGTCTAACCTCTAACCTTGATGTTCTCAACTATTCTTCCGATATAACCTTATTGTTTGGTAGTCAATGGTGTCTATCCTTCCCTTCATCTTCTTTTCAGGAAATCGAAAATCGTTTCTTGAATCAAGATTACACCTACGACCACCTGATGCAACAGAAGAAGGCGGCTGAAAAGACTTGTAAATATTTAAAGGACCAGAAGATTAAGTTGCAGAAACAATACGAGGCCATGAAATATAGCGGGGAGAGTCGTATGTCCCAGTAAGTTAAAAAGGAAAAAGAAAAACACTGTCTGCAAACTTTCTTGGTAACACTTTGCCCATCGTGGACTGGTTTCTTGTCCACAAGCATCCCAAGCCTACACCATCTTGGTGGACGTATATGACTGCTGCACTTACACACTTCGTGTCATTCGTATGTACCTCAAAACGATATCGCAGAGTGGTAAGACATGTTGCAAGTTGTACATTGTGTTCTTTACTTTCAGCCACCTTGAGTCTCACTTGAGTCAAAAGGGACCCTTAATTGAGTCAAAAGGGCCGAAACACTAGTAGGGCGACTTTGCGTACCATTGACGGAGTTATGTGGAATTCTCAAGTACTAAATCTAGTCACACTTCTCCATTTCATTTATTTTACGGGTAGATGTGCACTAAGATGTTCATTGATTGGCTGTTGCAATTGTTTTGCGCAGATCGCATTCTTTGTAAGGGCAGAAGATTGGGTTAGAGATTTGGGCTATCCTTATCCAGTCAGGAAAATTCTTGTTAAACAGTGCGCATCGCCCCTATTTTCTTACACAGCAGGCTATTGTGTTTGCGTTTCAACTACTACATTCAAATATAAAAAATCTTACTTTCGCTACTATAAAGAATACTATGAGTCTTTCAACGGCTTCACTGTTGAACAGTTGACGTTTCCAACTAAGTTACATGGAATATACCTACGGTATACAATAGCCTGCCAACTTTCTACCGAATCTCATTTACGACCACCAAATATGACGTCACGACAAAAATTAAATACTAAATTATATCTCGCGTAATAGGTAATATTTATGCATTGAACGTTTGGCCTGGTACACATTTTACACCAACAAAAGCTAATTGTTCGCCGTTCGTTGTATCAGTTGTATGTACCAAAATACACAATTCATTCTTGTCTCATGCACAACGTGACCATCTCATGTTTACTTATTCGTCCCTCAAAATGCGGGATTCCTGTAAATGGAAACTGGACGAATGTTTGCAGACTCTGTATATTATACTGTTCAGAGAGGTGTATTATGATTATGAGAGAATGCCATCTTAAGGCTACTACAGAGTCTGCTCCGCAGGCTACTATTTTCTTCACATAAAAAATATTTTTATTGTTATAAAACTGTGAAAATATGATAAAGTTATGAGATATCAATAAATGTGTATTGAAACACATCTATAAAAAGTCTATCATTCATACCAACTTTTTCCTTTTCAGGGGCGAACAACTGCTGGAACAAATGAAGGATCTCCTTGACTCAGACAAAGAGCGTGAAAAAGCAGCGGCAAATGCTTTAGACAAATCACATCGGCTTCTTGTTTCTTTGAAAGAGGGCGCTAATCATCTCTACGAGACCTTGAAGGACATCAAACTTACACTGGTATCGCACTACTGTCGGAAAAGACGACAATTAGGTTGAGAAGTTCTTAAATGCACATGCATTTGAGGACGCCTATGCACTTTAATTAAACCTAAGGTCTAAAATTTCAAAAATATGTTACCGAACATGAAAATGAATTCAAACAGTCCAACCCCAATATTCAAAGGACATTCCTGAGCTGAGATAAAAAAATGCTGGGGTTTATTTCTTCAATTTAAAATGGTACATTGGGCGATAACTTTTGATTTTATTGTTGTACTACTCAAATTACAGTCTTTGTTTTACATTTTTGCTGAAAGTTATGTTGCGCAGAATAAAATTTGTTTTAAGTGAATAAATTTCAACATTTAATATTTCAACAATGGAACAAGCAATGACATTGGAATTTGGATAATAGTAAGGTAAATTAAAATATATAATTTTAAAATTGTAGGATTGAGATACACTGTAAGGACTTCCTCAACTTAATTTTCGTATTTTCTAACAGTATGGTAGACTGCATACGGTACTAAACCCCCTTGGTCACGTGGAAACCAATAGGGTCACGTTCAACCCCAATATAGAGAGCTATAGAGAGCAAATAGGGCCTTACAGCATGGGTCACATTATTTGACTCCAATATTTTGAGTCCGTTCCCTTCTTGCCCAATTCTGGGTAGATAAATTGACCGCCCTAGAGTTTGAACAATTCAAAACATCATTTAATATCACATCGTGGAACTGGCAGCACGGATTAGATTTTACCATTTACACTGACTTTTCCAAAAGATTTAGCAACCATTTTCCGAGTATTCGTTATCCTGGGATTGACAATTTGTAACTAGCATTAACATCTTTTAAAACAGAATATTTCGCAAATACCTGACGTGCCATATTTTCTAGTGGCAAGTTCAGAGTATTTCGATGACCGATCAACACCCGACTTAAATGTTCAGCTTGTAGCTACTTGCCAGTGAATTACCGAGTATTATTTTGGTATCAGGAAAAATCATATTCACTTATGAAGTGTGCCTTCGTGGACCAGGATTTCATCAGTTCACTGAAATGTGATTCGGCAAACAAATTTTAATCGCATTCATAATTTACCCCTTAAGAGTACTCTTCTTCGGTATCATGTTGTCCACTTAATTATTTCACTTTGAATTCACCAGCCACTTCGGAGCACAGCACCATCTGACGATCCTGTAGATGTGCTAAACGTCTGTGAAAACAAAATCGTCCATTTAATGAGTCAAGCCAACATAAAGGACGTTGCTTCATTAACGGACATAAGAAAATGCCCAGAGGTAAAATCATCGCCCACTTTTATCGCATTTCTCTGTTTCAGTGATCGAATGTGCACTTATTGTGCCAATGGGTATATGAATAAGACGTTTTGGTATATAGAGTGTTATCACGTGAGGTCATAGCTCCGCCCACTGCCAGCCAAAATACAACAGCCATGCACGTCATTCACCAGATGCTATACTGGGCTAGCTATAAATACATACAATGGGTTTTGCCCGGCAAAAGGGACGGAAGGTGGGACTTCAATGAAAAGGCTTTATGATTACCTGGGGTAACTTTCTCCAGTAACCATATATGCGGTTGAGGGACACCTGACAACGTGAAACTAAGTCGTAAAGGATCTACGGGAGATAATCAGCTGTAAATGTCCTCTTCTACATTTTTCTGTCTTTTGCGCTCAACAGCAGAAATATTTATTTTGAACAACCTATAAAGGAGGTATTTAACCAGTGTTACACGGTTATTTAGCATACACAAAAGGTTGTAAAAGGTTAAATTGCAGAAAACCAGTGCATACACAATTTAAATCCACCAACGTTTTTCAAGGGTGTACCCCTTTTTAGACGCTATTTTACCTGTTTACCTTGGGAGAGATTCTGAATCTCTTTCATGTTTAATTGTAAAGGAATTTACATACCCCGCGGACAGGACGAAGTAACTCTGAGGGACCGGTAATCACAGTAGGTAGGCTAGATATTCAGAGAAACAGTTGGTCTGCACACATGGGAAAAGGAGGCATTTCAAGAGTAAATTGTGCGTTTCACCATAGGCTGGGTATACACTATACGGCACCATGCAAAATACCTTAGGCACAAAAACCCTTTCCCTCCGACACTCATCAGTTTCCATATGCCCAATTTAAGAGCCATTTTGTTCAGTGAAAATGCCCTGGTGGTACCACAGGGCAAAGTTTTATGAATTTCAAAAACATCTTGAATTTGCAGGATTTATAATGGAGTAGGGCTAATTTGATTATCGTAAAATTTGATTGGCAGCACGAAAATGATGTTTTGAAACATACATACCAATCGAGTCTTCACAACACGGAGATTTGTCAACGAATGAATCTGCCCTTACTTTGGCACGAATAAAATGTAATAACCAAATAAATACGTTTTACGTTTATGTTGCTTGTTCTCTCTGTCCTAATCTCTGTCAATTACATTCTAGTCTTTAAATTGTGAAGATGTTTGATTTATTCTTAGACTGTTTATGATATTTACGGGTTAGGTTTTGAAAACGAATAAAAGCTTCCAAAGTTATCAATTTAATTTTTTCCGAGATTTCTGTCAGTATCTTAGTGATATAATTGATTATAATAATTCAAGGAATTATAATTACAGTTCAAGGAATACATGGAATCTCATTTAGCCTCAGAAAACTTGCGAGTCAATCTCGACCAGCCGGATCAATACGACTCAGGCAAGTATACTTAGTCTATTGTGTATATGTATTCAAAGATTTTTTGGCGTGACTGGTAAATTTCGTCTTCGTCAAGACATTAAGATCTGCAGTAACAGCCGCCAAAACAGAGCAATATCCGTCATTTGCAATAATAATCAAACCTTTTCATTGAATGTACCTATACAAAATAAAAATTTAGGGTGAAATTATGTCTACGGACTCTCAAATATTTAAAACTGTTTCCACAGTGGTAAAGGAGACGGTCTACCCTTACATACCTCTCCAGTTGTAATGTGGTCCCCCACCCCAGCCGAGAACAGCTCTCTATACGCATAATCACCGAAAAGATAAGACTTGCAGTAACTGAAGAGTAAAGGACAGATAAATTGTTTTTAATTTGGTATATTAATACCACACACGTTTTGGAGATAAAATACCGAGTAAGGCGATCAATCGAAAGATGCGTGGCGCCTAAAAAATAGAAAGTTATGAAAACCACTTTCTTCTGATATTATAATTTTTCAACCAAACTTCCATGTTTATTCATTCATTTTTGCCGCCTTCGATGACGATACAAAAGCTATTGTAGTCATTATGTATTATATTCATGGGCGTCCGCAGAAATTTTTACAGGGGGGGAGGTCATTCATGGATGATTGAATTGTGTGCACTATCTACGCAGAGCGCCACCATAGGTTGGCGCGGAGCGTACAAGAAAATTTTGGGCCTTACAAACCCTCCAGATGGCCGGAAACGACACTTGGCGAGTGTTATAAGCTGCATGTATCCAGCCCTGAAACAGGAATTTCATGTCTGTAATTTTTAGATTTTTAGAATTTTCAGTGTAAAAAATTGTTGAAGGGAAATCTGCCTCTCGGTAACGGCCTCGCACGCCTATGCACGATAAAACTTACAACTGTCAAACAGCCTACACTCTAAAATCAAAAGAGTGAACTTAGTCACTCTTTGATCGAGTGAAAAGTGTAAATTCGCTCCATTAGAGTGATAATTCACTCCAAGAGGAGTGAAGTTCCCTCCAAAAAGAGTGAAGTTCACTCTAAAAAGAGTGAAATTCACTAGAGGAAGAGGGAAAATTCACTCTTCCACGAGTGCCTGCAATGATCGCTCTTTTTTAAGAGCGATCATCGTGGGCACTCCATCAAGAGTGAAACTTCGCTCGTTTTAAGGGAATTTCACTCTTTTTGGAGTGAACTTCACTCTTTTTGGAGTGAACTTCACTCTTTTTGGAGGGAACTTCACTCCTCTTGGAGTGAATTATCACTCTAATGGAGCGAATTTACACTTTTCACTCGATCAAAGAGTGAATAAGTTCACTCTTTTGATTTTACAGTGTATATAGGCTTATATCCGTTACTCAAGTATGAATCATACCCCCCCCCCCCCCCCCCATATTTACCTTGTATATCCCAGTTACATCCGCGCGTCGCCACTTGAGATAAGCACGTAACCAAACCAAGACCAACGCATTCATCAATAGTCGGATGCCATATGCACACTACATACCTGACAAGTACAATTTTGGCATAGTTTTTACAATTACAAATTTCCAATACATATCACGAATGATGGTCCCCAAATTACGATTTCACTATTAAGCATACCATCTTCTCTTTTGCTATTCCTGGTCAAATGTCCGCATAATTCACGAGTAAAAACTGACGCTGTGAGTGAAGATATTTTGATGATTTATTTTTAATTTTTTTATTTCAATTTTTAATTAATTTTTTCGCAAGTTTGATTTTCCAGGGGGGTGCCCCCCCCCTTCTGGACGCCCATGATTGTATTTTTGTAATAAACTGAAATTTATTTTCGTAGAAGGGTAGGTCCTGTGTAAATTAGATAAAAGAGGTAGTTGTTGGCCGTTGAGAAATTCTGGTGGCTTGTTTCTTGTCTTGAGTTACGAAATTTTTTCCACCTAGTGAAATCAATCAGTCCAACTGCAAATGATAACATTTAGGAGAGGATATTAGGAAAAAGAGCAAATACAGTACAACCGTTTGAAATGACGTAATTTGGGTAAATTTTGCCAAGACAAATGAAGTGAAATCGTCACAAGCTATTATTTCTGTTACGTAATTTGTTTCACAGACGGGTTTGGGTATGACAGCCAAGACAATGAGGAAATGATGACAAATGCTGACATCAAGAAACAAGGACAACAACTGATGGACTTCAAGAGAAATAAAAGACGAACGAAAAAGAGGAAGAATTAAAACATCTCATAATCTTAATTTTTTTACATCAAGTTTTCAATATTTCCCACAACAGAACTGACCAAAAATGTTAAGTTTGATGTACATATATTCAAATTTAAATGTAATTGATACTCATAATAAGGACTGAAGTTCATTAACTTTGTACGGATAGATTGGAAAATCATGTTGTTGTAATAAACTGGGTGTGAAACAGAGGAAAATTATTTAAAAACCATCGATTTCTACGTCTGTTACTTTTGTCAACTGCTCCAACCAACGGGCTTATCTTTTGTAACAGTGCGAAGTAATGGTTTAAATGGGCGGAATACCCACTCCTTTTGGGAAATTTTTCAACCCTGCAGAACGTATCGTTACCTTAAAGGCAGTTATTCGTCACCTCAATCTACAATTTTAACGCTAGTCCACAGAAATTCTCCATTGGCAGAGCTATTTGCTTGACATCAAATTAAAAAAAAAATGCTGAGTAGCTCATGTTACAGGTCATGCACTGAGAGTGTTTAGAATACACATGTACTGCTCACCATTTATGCCCTGAAGCAATAAACTACGATTGTGTCTGGAAGGATGAGTTTATGACAACTGTGGGAAGGGGCTACAAGAAAGTAGGTTGGGAGAATTGGAGTTGTCTGGGTGATGAATAACTCCTTTTAATGCATTTTCATCTGCTTCTAGAACTGAAAATATATGTCACCCTCCCTCCTCCCCGGAAACATGTTTGTCCAAATTGATTACATTGTCTAGCTAAATGCCCGGACCTGGAAAGGTAATTACAAGATTTTGAAAGCAGTGCAATGAATTCTGAGTGCAAGACCCTTTGTGTTACAAATTATTTCTGTGTCACTGGCTTAGGCTGGTTTCTCGTTTTGGGGCATCCAATTACACAGCTTGTATGCCAGTCTGAAGGAGGGGTCTAAAGGGGAACGTTGGAGGGGGGTGGTTAACATTTCAGTTCAATCTGATGAAACATTCAGCATCATTTGAAGTCAGTGCGAAAATTTTCGAGGATGAATTTAGAAAGGAGAACGAGTGTATCGTATCACTGGCAATGAAACAACTAACAGTAGCGCGAATTGGTCGATCTGCATGTAGGAATTCTCTTGTCAGTGATCGTTATGCAGTGAATGGGCTGTCCTATTGTAGTTCAAGGGGAGTTATATACAAGTGAAGAGATTTTTTGGGGTTTACATCAAAGTATTTTTTTCAAAATCTAACTGGAGGGAAGAGGGGGCATGGTCCACAGTATGTACAGTATGTACCCAGACCTGTCAACCTGTCTGACTTTAAAAAAGAAAGATTTTCAATTTTTCAAATAATAGGGAGATTAGCAGAAAAACCGAAAGGTTTTGCGGTTTTCAACTAAAACAATACAATTACTGGCATCTTAGGCTAAAGTCTATGCCTAGCCAACATGGTCATGCACAGTGCAAGTTGCCCTTGCCATGTCTGTATTTTCACCTACGTTGCCATACGTGGTAAGTCTATCAGGTGTGCACGTAGCGCCCTAAAGCCTACCTATTGTAATTATGATGGTGAATTGCTAGCACCGTGTGCCGCCACCAAAATGTAAGCAATCTGTTAAAATATGTTTATTAAAGCAGCTTATGCTGTTATTTTTACGTTTCCAGTGTTCATCAAATGTATGGGCTGTACTCCATACAAATGTAAACAGCTTTAAAAACTAACGTACTTTAGTCTTTTCTCCGAAAATGAGCACAAATTCGAAAAAAAATCGAAAAGATTTCAACGGTTTCCAAACGCCATTCTGCCGTATTATCTTGCTCTAGCTCCGCCCAATGAATTTGATGCATATTCAGAAGGTCATTTTGAGAAGGAGTCAAGCAAAACGTAAACAAAACAGACAGTGAAATTTCGTTCAATTGATACATACGTTATTCAAACGGCCTTTACGTGTCCAATTTGCACATCGCATCGAACCGGCTGCGCAATTCGTTCGTTTCATTTGTGAACCCAGATTCAGTGACAAATTCCTATTCACTTGTTTCGGCTCCATCGTTCAGTTTTTAATTTTGTCGCTGATTGTGCTATTTGAATCCGTCCCAAGTTTCAAGATAATGTTCATTTTCTCTTTGATTTGATGCTGTAGCTTGGCATTCAAAAACAATCTTTGGGTTACATACGTGTGAAACTAACTGTCATTCTGTGTTGGGCCCGAACGGTTGTGAAAGGACTCCTGTAATGCATGTACACAACATGTGTGATATATTGGCAATACGTACATCGTTGTGTCAAAGGGTAGGCATAATTTTACGTCATTCATTTCTTGCATTGTGATTGGTCAAATTGAGATAAGCGCCCGTTGTCTTTGCATAAGAGTTTAGCCGAAAAAAGTAGATGAAGTTTTTTTCTATTGTAATTAGCGCTCTAATTAGTGAAATTTCACCGGAAAAAAAAACCTGGCGTGAAGGATTTCTATCGGGTTGGTATCAAATGGAAGAGCAAGATTGAAGATTAACGATGAAGGTTATTTTTTTTTCATCAAACAGCATAAGCTGCTTTAACGGTCCATTGATCAAATAAGTCGACAGGCTTAGAATTAAACGTTGGTCATTTTTAAAACGTCACACACGAATTGGAACACTAAAATGCCACACGAGAGGAAACTCCCCTTAGCTCATTTGAAAAATTTGAAGTATCCAAGCAGAAAAAGAGGTAAATCATGAAAGCCATCACTGCTTTTGTGTTCAGTGTCACAAAAAATACAATCACAATGCCTCTGTTGTGCTGGTCACTGGACATTTCCTGGGCAGCTTCCTTTATCAATGTACACACAATACTCCATTGAAATTGACTTAATCCATCTTTCCTGCCAAGTGCCTGCTATGGCGGGTACCAAATTTGAAAAGTAGCTACAGGGCATTCCCTAGCATGCCGAAGAACAGCACATGAAACCAGGAGGCGGGGAGATCTGGACCAAAACCGTGAGTCTCCCCGTAAAGTGTACTGCCCCCAATCCCTTTCCAGAACTCCACAATAGACATGTACTTCTTATACTACACCACCCAAAAATAATGGGGCAATAATTTATGACCCACGTACATAGCTCATATGAATGAGTCCAAATAAACCCTTCAATCCAAGATCACCTTATGACAGTAAAAAGAAACACAACAGAAATCATTCATTTCTATAGGAGTTCCATCTCATTTTTTCCAGTTATTTGTGTACATGACGATAATTGCATATCATAATTTGAATAATTAAGTCACGCTTGCAAAATGTAAGCAATTTACCAGCTGTTTCAAAATTAAGCACCAATCACTTGATTTCTAACATGTTAAATAATCACTTTTTCAATTATTTACTATACAAATAAACCCTTTTAATCTCCGAAAGGAGGGAGCATAACCCTGTAATAAATTTTCAATTGAAGAACATTCTACACAAAATACTCCGTAGTTTCCATGATGCTTATGAATGTACCTCAGGTCTGAAAGTTTAAAAATATATTTTAGAGGTTTCAAAATGGATCATATTTATGCAACTCCCATTGTCATAGCTTATTCCCTTGCTGAGATATGAAATGTTGAAACTTACCTACTTAAAACAAAATAGTCCATTGCACAATAACTTGTGACTTTGTGGTTGAACTCACATTCATGTTTACCTTTGAAATTAAAAAGGTTTATATGACCTTGATTGCTTCCTGTTTCCTTGCATAGCATGTTATACAGAAGGGCTTGTTTAATCATATCACCCCATAACAGTAGGGTTGCTATCACATAATGACACAAGGTGCAGTAGCTTTAATTTCAGAAAAACAAAGAAACACAAAGACTGTGATTTGTGTAGTAAAACAGCATCACAAATTATTGTGCAATTTATTACTTAAAATTGAGTGAATACATCATTTTATATCTTAGCTCAGGGATGTCCTACAGTAAGATGATGGGAGTAAGACTGTTTGAACTCATTTTTTATGTCCTTTAATATACATTCTTAAAATTTTAGATCTGAGGTACTCTTTAGGTGTTATATGCACATTTAAAAGGTACCAATAAATATGTGACAACAACATTTATACACAATGCGTAGCAGAGAACTGTTTCTTGAAAATACAGCTGCCACTCTTTCTCACTGTGAAAAGCCTTTTGACTAGGACCTTGGGCATCATCTGCTTGTTTCAGCCATTCACTCAGGTGCAAAGTCATGCATGTCTGAAGCTAGCAGTCTGATGTAATGCAATCTGAAGGTTGAGAGGTATGTTGGTGACATAGTTAGGTTTGCGTCCTTTTGGGGACATAGCTTCCACTGGGGTAGAACTCTCTCTGGAGTATCTGTTACTTTTCAAGTTGCCCATTCTGCTAGAATTGGATAGAAATTTTAGCCAATATCACCTCAGAAAAAAAAACTATTTTCCAGGTGGAGCTTATCTCTAGTACAGTGTATAATTGCAACAGTTAATGCATTTTAAAAGCAAACTCACTCTACTGAGCTTAACAGTTTTTCAAGGGGCTCCTACCCTTTTATTCTCAAGACATCTGAACTGGAAGTTTTCCAATAGATTCTGGATTAAAGAGTCGTCAACTAGCGATGGTTAAAACCTGCTATTCGTTTCTATTATCATTCAATCGGCTCTTTGCCAGAGTTAAGGTGACTATAGAAGAAGCTTCGAGTCCTGAAAGGGCCAAACCTCTCACCCCAAACTAAAATTTTGGTACGGGTGTACCGAAATTCTCAATTGGCTCAGCTCTTTGATTGACAGCTAATTCAAACAATGCAGAGTACCAAAGCTTATATTACACAGCATGAATGGTACTGTGAGAGTGTTTTGATTAATATAAATTGAGTTTTTCTATACTCACCTTGAAGCAATAAACTGAGATTGTATCTGGATGAGAATGAATTTCAGACAATTGTGGGAGGGGCTTAAGTAAGAAGGTTAGGAGAATTGGTACTGTTTGGGGTGAGAGAACTGGGACTTTAACTTTGAACTTTCTTCTCCTTAGGAATTGTGTGTCTAAAAACTACTATTTTGAAGACATAAAAATTTTGTGTACCACAAATGACATTTCCCCTTCAAATGTATATTTTTTCAAACTTTTGTGACCAAATTAGGCATTAAGAATCCCTCCAGTGATTGAATAAATATTTCGTTTTCTTTTGATGAAATGATTGAATGTAATCTTGATCTTGTATGTGCATCAAATAGATAATTTTGACAGAAACATTCAGCTAAGGTATTCCTTTTGTAAAGGAAGTGTACTTGTAAAAATGCACAAACAGAAGAAAAACGTAAGTAAAAAAAAAAAAAAAGAAAGAGGCAAAATTTCATTTTCCTGACTTTTGAAAAATATATCAGTATGATGCAAACTTAATTCAAATGTAATTTTACAAAATATTGCTTGTGTACCTACACATTTTGCGAAAAATTCCATTTCCTTTTTGACAAGAGAAAATTCAAATAAAAACTATATTAAAAAAGAAACTTATTGAAAAGATGTAATTTCAAAAAAAACATTAAACTACAAATCTTAAACAATTGCACATTATGAAGTACATGACATAGCGTGCCATTTGCACAGTTTCACATAACTATGCTACAAATACAATATTGGGTTTGGTCCTCTCTTAGTAGCTTGGACAAAACCAATTTTCCTCTCAAGATTTATAAGGAGTTGACTCATTTTCTGTTATCGATGTGCAAGTTGAATTACATGGGTTCTGCTGATATTTACAGTCCAAGCAGTAGCTGTAACCCCCAGTACGAAATTTCAAGTGATAGTAAGTGCTAAAAACCCACGCCATTGTACAAGTTCCTTGAAAAACCTCTGTCTCCTTTCTTAAGGTGCAATTCATATTTCAGATACTCATGAATATGTAAAAATATATGCCCAAGTTGGAGACAAAGTACACAACAGATGACAGCATGCATGCAGGACAAATCATGAAAAATGCATGATCTTTATGACATGACAACACTTTTAGTGGTCATTACACATGAAAATTTACACTGACAACATTCATTAATTTTGAAACAGAAATTGCATGCCGTCTCAAGTAAGTTAATGAGACAAGTCTGCTCATTGGTTATGACTTTTTAAAATACAAAAGGTTCAAAAATTTTAAAAAGATATTTGTTATCTTCTCATTCTTTTTTCTTCCCTTCTTAGAAAATCCTTACTTGGAATTGCTTAAGCTCCTTATAAGTAATCAAAAGAAGATAGAACTGAAGTAGCAATGGCTGCAGTTGATCAACCCTTGCGATGTAACTACTTATTCAGATTACTCAGTCATGGTCAATCTGTGTTGTGTTAACCAGCATATAACACTTGCATTGACCAGCAATTGCAGATAAGTAAAGCTTTTGAAGAAAGAGACAGACATTTCACTCCACAGTTATAAGTTCTACCTAATTTTCTGGTGAGCTGAAAAGGAAAAAAATATCTCTGGTTCTTGTGTCTTTGCATTTCTGTTTCAAATTTACATACCTACTGAATGCACTTCAAAATACCTTTCTCAATAATGTGGAAATTTTTGCAAAGAAATAAGTATTTGGAAACTCCAATAATTTACAAGTTTGTGAAATAATAATAAAAGGATTCTCTGATCACAAATTCTTCTTTACAGGTATTGAACCTTAGAGCTCCCTTCCTAATGTGTTAAAGGGCGGCGTGTTTGGCCTAACAATAGGAGTATCCGCCTCTCACATGTAAGATCCGGGTTCTATTCCCAGGTCGAGTCATACCAAAGACTCTAAAAATGGAACCTAATGCCGTAGTGCGTGATGCTCCATGTAAGCAATGGAGTAGGGAAAACAAGCCAGTGAGCCACAACTGGAAAAAAGACTGTGGGCGACTCAACTTGAATCAATAGGTTGGAAACTGGGCCATAAAACTCTAACTAATCTAATGTGTCGAAAGTTTTATGAAAATATCTTGATTTTAAACTGTACATATGAAGTTTAAGTATTTTGGAGAAAAATTTATCTGGCAGTGCAAATTCTCTAATGCATTAATCCACTGACTGCCACTGACTCGTTCAACATTCCTTCTTTTTGCTTCTTCCTTGTCTAATGTTTCATGTTCTATCTCTAGGAATCCCAATTGAAAAAGCTTTTGGTAGGATTGTTGGAATTATCCCAGGTAATCTGAATTTCAACTCCCTTCTCTGATCTTTTATGTCTTATTTTGCATCTGTTTGCATGTTGCATATCGCTTATAGGTCTTTTCTATCTCTTTGCACTGAATGTTTTCTATACTGCGACATGAAACAAATAGAATGTTGTTGATCTGCAGATAACATTACAATTAAACCTTTTCTGTTGTCCTAAAAGCTAAAGGTCATTATTATTTAAAAACACACATATACACAAAAACTGAACTATCCTTCCATAGCTATAGATATCCATATGGTCTCAGTTTGTACAAAAACCATATTGATAAGGGGAAATAACCCACAGTGAGTCAACTTTCAGCTAAAAGTAGAGTATCCGCCCCTCATGCAGAAGGTCTGGGTTCGATTCCCAGGTTGAGCCATATCAAAGACTCTAAAAATGTAACCTACTGCCGTTGTGTGTGATGCTCCACATAAGCAATGGAGTAGGGAAAACAAGCCAGTGAGCCACAACGGGAAAAAAGGCTGTGGCCTGCTAGACTTGAACCAATAGGTTGGAAACAACAATCTAACTAACTAACTCCGCTAAAATATGGTTAACTTGCTTCTTCTTGTTAGTCAGACAGGGTTTTACACCTTGACTTATAAGTCCTTCTGGTTAAATCTAGTGGTGCCCACAGCCAGTACTTTACATGAGATGTGAATTGTCTCAACCAATGATAGGAGGTACTTTTGAAGGTAGTTTCTTTGCAATCTGGCAATGGTATTTTAACCTTAGGGGAGAGTCATTTATCTAACCAGCAGGTATGGGCAGTTGGGCACAGGAAATACATAAGTGACTTGGCATTAACTGTCAGTTAGATAGATGACTCTGCCCTTAAGACTGAAGCAGTTACATATGTCTGACACTTAATCATTTCAGAGCAATTACAATGCATAGGTTAAGCACCTATACACAATTAAAAATTTGGCATAATAATTAAATGGAAGCCATGTATTTAAACCAAAGTAAAGCTTCATCCTGGAACTTTTACTAACCTGTCAAAGAGTTGAGATATAGTAGCAACCAGTTATAGTACAACATATCAACATAATACAAAGTTACACCTTACCCCTCACATGCCATACAACCTAATTGCCACACCCCTCCCCCGTAAGAAAAAATCAACAAAAGGGAGGAAAATATAAGATCTACATACACCCCTTCAACCAATGATGCAAGTTTCAAACAATGCAGATTGATGAAAAATTGAAATTATTATAAAAGCAGTGACCTGCACTGATAATATTGACTATCGCTATCGCTACAATGTTTTTAAACTTCTTTGCAAACCGAGATTTCAAGAACAGAATTCCTTGGTCCTGGTGTCTCACTAAATGTAAAGAGACACAAATTCCATACAACAAGTTTAAAATATTGCACAGAAAACCAGAAAAATCCCCCCACCCTTGATCCATGCTTGTAGTCTGACAGCATTCAATGAAATGTTTTAGGCTGGTTGTGGCCAATCACAAATATTTTTTTCTCTTTCTTAACACATCTCCCAGCCACAATAAAATCAGCAGCAGGAAGTATGTGGCCCACAAGCTTGGGGTTCCAACCCCTGCTATAGATAGTCCTTATTTGCATTTATATGAACATACCAAACTCCTATTCCTACACTCTTATGCTAAGTGACACCTCATGGAGTCAACAAGCTATTTCAAGTTTGGTACCCATTCTTACTTTGAAAATTTTGTCAAGTTACATCTTTTACAAAACTTTATGAACTGCAGAACTGAAAGTTAAAAGGCTGTGACAAATAACCACTTTGCACACAAGATTCCTGTAGATATATTGAGGGTTTAAAGAACCCATGCCATAAATATACTCAGCAAAACATTCTTAAGTGCTCCAATCACAGGACATGTCCTCTAACAAAGAACAGGAGGCAGCCTAAGATTTTTCAAAGCATGGGGAGAGCTCATAGAAGCCTTTCTGTAGGTACCCAACACAAACCCCACCCTTCCTGCTCACACAAAGACGTCATTACCATGTTGACTCACACAGGAGTTAACGGCATCAACAATGTCTGTGAGTCTCCGGTCCAAAGCCTCAAGATGGAGGTCACTGAGCACAGGGGCAATGGCATCATGTGACAAGACTGCACGCATTGTTTCACTAAGTTTACCGTCTCCAAATTGATTCAGAACATCCCAAGTAGATCTTCTGATTCTATGAAACAATCAATTCATAAACAATCTGAGAAAATGATTTTTCAGGCTGTGGGGATATTGTGTGAAAGTGTTATGTTCTTCCAAACTGATGTCTTAAATACATTGACATGATTTCAACTGAGACCTCACAAAGCATGCCAAAATTTTGGTAACCTTAACAACGGCATAGCAATGGGGCTAAGGGTAGTAGGCTTATCTGTCCCTGGCTATAAAAACATATGGGGGGAACATAGAGGGGAAACATATTGCAGCACTGTATGTAGTGCATATTTCACTTCAACCTGGGAGGGAGGGGGATGTTTGAGGTCATGATCAGTTATTTGGCCCCTAAATGACACCTAGCTAAAATCTTCTTTTAGATGCCATGTTATTCTGTACAGAAAATATAATACACTGCAGTTTTCTTTCAGGTTGTTTATGACAGAGGTGATATTTCATGTTAAGATACATGCAATATGAAAGTCATTTGTCCAGCACACATCTACTCAGCCTTTTTATCACGACTGATATGTACAAATATTTAAAAATACCATAACAGATATTCAACATTTAGGAACCCTTAAAAATTATTTTGGCCAACTGACAATTATCGCTAATCTTTTTTTGTAAGATTTATGTTCCCCTCAGATTTTTTGATTTATATTATTTTGGGTAAAGAGAAAATAGACAAATCATTAATAAGTAAAATTGAAAAAAGCAACTCACCGACAACATTGCTTGACTGGGGCTAGTATACTTTGTTCATCCCAGTATGGATTCCCAAAGCTGTAACAACAAATAGATAAATTCATATCTTGACAGTCTTGAAGTATTTAATACAATACGAAATATCCTTGATTCTCTGTCATGAACTGAAGGAGAACTACAGTAAGGGAGCATAGCTTTTTCTAATCCCTGGCAGTCTGCAGATAACTACTCTACCCATTGTGCTCCTACTGAATATTCTGAAGAGCCCAGTGACCACAAGCAGTCCACTAGGCAAGTTAATGAGTCTCTCTCCCCCATGTTTGCCTCATTAACTTGCCCAGCGGACTGTTTGTGGCCACTTGGCTGCTGACAGTTGGGCAATAGAAAAAGTTATACCTTCTAACAACCACTTTTGTCATAGATCAAAAGCTTTGTAATTTAATTTTCAATTTAATATTTTCCACAAAATATGTGGTCTGGGGGAATTTTTATTACAACTTTAAATCTTCACTGTTTTATCCTTGTACTGGAACTTCTATCAAGACCTGCAGAAAGGCCTTTTGGTGCTGAACTCTGAATGGCAAAATACATGATGTATACTTAGAAATCTGGTAGTTTTGAGCATACCGTACACTCTGGAGGAATAAATGTCCTTAATCCATTCATATTCCAACCTGCCTCCACCCCTTCTACCCACCTCTGGAGCTGACGCTAAGTTTAACCAGCCTTTTGGTACAAAATGAGGTTTGAGAGGTCACATACTGTAGGTAGTAATATCATCAGCATTGCCTAATAGAAAGAACTCTCTGTGGGTGTACTTTCCACAGATAGCCTCCTTGTCATGTTCTCTGTAATAAGGAAGTTTGTTTGTACTGAGGGAAATGGTAGGGGAACAAAGTCCTGTTGTTTATTTTTCCATGCAACACATGGTTGGGGGATTTTTTTGCTGCTCTGCATGAACACCACTACAGAATATTGCAATGACCTGTAACTAGTGAATATCAGCTGTCATTTCATACTCCATACATCACTGCTCTCAAATATACATTGCCTTTACGGTGTGATAAGGCTAAAATATGTTCAGACAATATTTTGAATATATTTGCTCAAATATGAGAGTGACTTATCATTCAGTTTGGACAAATACTAATAAGCAGTTAAAGGGCATGGGCAGCCCCAACTTGAAGAAGGGTAGTAGTCTGTCCTGTTTCATGATTGGCTGTTGAGAGTCATGTGACAACATTTTTTCAACACAAATGTGAAATTTACTTGAAGTAACTGCTTGGTTTATCTTGCATATGCAATATCTGAGTTGCAAAATATGATAAAAGATATTTTGAAGGGAAATAAATAGAAAACTGTGATATTTAGCTGCTAATTCAAAACAAGTTAAAGGGGAGGGGTGGGGACTGCTCTTGACCTTTAAATATCTGAACAAACAAACAGTATAGGTTAGTTAGTTAGACAGAGTTTTACGGCCCAGTTTCCAACCTATTGGTTCAAGTTGAGTCGGCCACAGCCTTTTTTCAGTTGTGGCTCACTGGCTTGTTTTCCCTACTCCATTGCTTATGCAGAGAGTATCACGCACAACTGCAGTAGGTTCCTTTTTTAGAGTCTTTGGTATGACGCCCAGCAAAATGTTTATCCTAACATAGAAGAACAAACAGTGTATGTATAGATTAGATAGACAAAGCTGATGAATAGAGGATAACACTGAGGTATAAACACAACCTGTGTAGTACATAGTACAGCTGCAGCTATGCCCACAGTCTTTCATTGCATGACTGAGTAAACTCCATTGATTATGGCTGTTTGATATTCTGTTTCAATGATATGTAAATGAGACACCTGTATGATTCACTTATAGGCAGCCTGTATTTCTTACTCTTATGACCACATTTTTTTCTCTGCCATTCTTCATTTTAGTAAGGTTCCTACATTTTGAAATACTGAAACAAAAGAGTTTTTCCAGATTTCCTGAAGACTAAAATGGAAATATTAATTACTGAAAATTAAAAAATTCTTTACAACATAGCCTTCATTTTTATGTTGTTTCAAATTTTAAGACCATATGGTAACTTTTCCATATCAAAGACCCTCATTTTAAGGATTTTCAAGACCATTTTCCCAGCTTCATGCAAACCATGTTCATGATTCCCTCCAAAACTTACCTCTTTCCGTTATCTAGGAGGAGTAACATTGGATCTTCATCAGCTTCAAATGTCTCAAACATGTGTCTGTCAGCATTACCAATGAGATAATCAAAGAAAGCTGTATCAATGATATCCAACAGAAGCCGCCTCCTGTCTATTGGATGATTCTTTTTAACCTCCTGACAGTAACTATTATCTTCCTCCCACCTACCAGGTAAAAAAAATGGAAGAAAATTTGAGGAAGTAATACAGACAGACATACTTCTGACTGGCAAAACTGATAACTGACTTCTGCTTGTAAAGAAATATTCCTGAGATTTTGACAGGAAACAATTCAATTTTTCCCCCAATTTTGTGGTGCATAAAGTTATGAAGCGACAAGGTATGCTTTATTCTAAAGCAAACTGATTGCTCTGGGTTTGTTGGTGGAAGGGGTGTTTGGTCTAACAACAGAGCATCCACCTCTCACAGGGAAGGCCTGGGTTCCCTTCCCAGGTCTAGTCATACTAAAGACTCTCAAAAAGGAACCCACTGTCCTTGTGCATGATGCTCAGCATAAGCAATGGAGTAGGGAAAACAAGCTTGTGAGCCACAATTGGAAAAAAGCTGTGGTGGGCTTGACTTGAAACAATAGGTTGGAAAACTGGGCCATAAAATTTCATCAATTTAACTAACAAATCTGGGTTTGTTGGGTGGCAGATTCAACTATATTAGCTATGCACCACATGTTTCACATGTGCATGTTTAAATCCTGCCTGATGTATGTGGTGTTTTCTACATGTATTCCAGTTTTCCTCCCATATGATGTTATAGGGTTGACATTACAACAAGTTGCCCAGCCGATGAAGTTGGTTGCCCCAGGGTGGAGGCAGTTAACTGACATTGCTTTTGATTGTGGTTTGAACATAGCATACTAGTGTTATTTAAAACACATCAATGTACTGTATCAGGCCTTGAAGGGCAGTTGTTTTATGACGCTAAGCGACCACAATGTTTTTATTGTGTTTTCATTCAGCGATCCCTCATTATGCCCACACCCCAATATTTTGTCATCAAAACACTTCTTTCAAATTATGCCACTTCTATTAAACAAGTATTTTGCCCTTCCTAAGACCATAAATTCTCTACATACCTTTTAACAGGTTTCAGACAATCCTCAACAAAACCAATGGAACAAAATGAGCAAAACCTGCAAGGAGTTATTTAGTTAGTTAGAGTTTTACAGCCCAGTTTTCAACCTGTTTGTCAAATCTAGCCGGCCACTGCCATTTTTCCAGTTGTGGCTCACTGGCTTGTTTTCCCTACTCCATAGCTTGTGCGGAGCATCACACACAACAGCAGTAGGTTCCTCTTTTAGAGTCTTTGGTATGACTCGACCTGGGAAGCAAACCTGGGCCTTCTGCGTGAAAGGCAGATGCTCTTACCGTTAAACCAAAACCTGCAAAGGAGTCAATCCCCATCCTCTTATCTGTTCCCACTCTCCTTCTCAATAATGCAGCACCCTTAAGCTTGTGAGCCACGACTGGAACAGATGCTGTGACCGGCTCATCTTAGACCAATTGTTTGAGAGAAACTGAGCCATAAAACCTCATCTAACTAACTGCAGCAGCCTAAGGCATCCTGAAAATACAACATTAACTAAGGTGCAGGGTTTATCCCAGATATTTTTGTCGAGGATTGTAACTTCTTCATCGTTAAAGGTATCAGCTTGACATATACAATATTCCCAATGAAATTTACCTTGCTTTTACATTTGACCTGTATGTTCGAGCCCAAGGATGTTTCCACTTTCTAAGCAAGAAGTTTTTTGGTAACCAAAGAGTGAGGGAGCCCTCCATTATGGTACCTTCAGCACACGCTGGGTCACTAGGTTTGCAGTAGTAGCATTTCCCGTAAAAGCAAGTATTGTTATCTGTAATGATCAGAAAGAGAAAAAATATCTGATAGAAAGTATTACATTTCTTGTCAGCTTGATGTTATACTTCAACAAAGCATGAACTCAGCCTTTTGAAATTAATTCTTGAGATATTCCAGAGAGATAACTATTCCACCAAACAGTCTAGATTGGTTTTACCGCATGCCAATGTGAATGCATTATATAGAGTCAACTAGATAAAAAGGGTTAAGTGGTTTCAAAAATGGTTTTGTTTCATACAGTATATTACAGTTACAGTATGGTGCAAGTCCTTCTATAATATTCACCTTTTAGGACAGGGTAAACACAGTGGGCATATCCTACAGCCCCAGCAAACAGGGGGATATACATGTAAGATTTCCCATAATCTCTCTCCCCCACCCCCCTTCTAAAAGAAGTTGAGTAAAACCATCCCCTTTTTATTTCCACAAAAATTAGAAAATTTTCAATACCTTGGTTTCTTACTTAAAAAGAGGCCACTTTTGCAGTGCAATGTTTGAATTTTTATGAATAAATCATCTTTAAAACTGTTCACATTTTACCTTACCAAGCAAGCTTTTGTCCCTGTAAACCCACTCATAACTTAAGCCTAGGACAAAATCAGTTTTGACTTTGGATTTAGCAGTAATAAATCCCACCACCCGGGGCGTTTTATAGGCAATAGAAGTGACAATGTCATACCCAGGACCAAGCATGCTGGGGTTTTCATTACACAGCTTTCCTGGATAATTCCTCCATCATAATATGCATTGACAACACCCTGATGTCTTGTATGGGGGAATAACAATAAGCATGCGGCTGAACCACTTCTCCTTGTGTACACCATATTTATATCAGCATGCTGCATAAAACAGAATTTGCCCCACTGTGTAGAAGACTTACAGTACATGCATATCACTGTTTAACCGATCAGCTGTCTTCATGTCTTGGCATAGGTGTGTTATTACGTTGAAGGTGGAACACATACATGTTAAACAACTGCAAAAAATCTTCTCTGAAGTAGGACTTACATGTTCCTGCATTGCTGTAGCATACAAACTTGTAACATCTTCTTTTAAAAGGGAAAAGTGGCACCCCCCCCGCCAAAAAAAAAAAAAATGCAAGTTTACTGTCTAGTAGGCTAGTCTTTCCAGTTAAATGAAGCCTGAGAATCACATGGTGGTACTTTTCTTACTGCATTGTGCATGCAATTTATGTGTAAAACATAAAAAAAGGTATGATGCATGGAAGACAAATTATGAGATACAGAGAATGACAGCTGTTGTTTCAAAGTAAAGTTTAGGACAACTTGTCTATTAATGCATCATTTCAAGGGTTTCTAATCACTGATTTAATGTAACCAGATCATTACCTAATGCAATATTATGACTTGACAGTGTAGAAGAGCTCTAATGGGAAAGGTGTCCACTCTATTTAAAAAAAATAAATATGTGAGTTTTTAACTACCTATATGACAATTGAAGGACTCTACTTGACATTTCAAATGATGTGAGAAATTCAACTTGATTGATTCTTGCAAAACTCACTTCAAGGCACTGTAAAGCCAGGGGTTCCACCAGAAACACAAAGGCAGGGATTAATTACAGCTTAACCCACAGATGAAATTATGCTGTCCTAGGCTAAAGTTATAAAGTGCATTCAATTTCAGGGGGACAAAGGACTTACTTCAAGCCCCTGTGTGGTGTAATTTGAAGGGTTTTAAAGGCTGTTTATTTGTGTAAGTTCAAACATCAATGGCTAAAATGTGTCTTTGTTTTAAAAAAAGAACCTAAGATGGTGACATTTTTTAAATTTTTAAGGAAATGGGGGGGAGGGGATTTTTACCCACCTTCTTTGGGAAACTGTTGGAAAGGAGGAACGAATCCTCCTCCCTCTGCCAGAAACAAACCAGAAAGCCAAAAGGCTTCGTGATTCCTTGCCACTGAAAGGTAAGGCCTGTTTTCACATTGACATTGCTTGGCAATGTTTTTCAATTAACAGGGCTCCATAATGTGCCCACAAAGTACACATGCAAGGCATCCAATCTTCCTACATAGAGATCCCTCTTGCCCGTTGTGAACCCAAATAACATTTGACCTCCACCAAAAACTTCTGGGACCATGTATTCACTATGTGCTATCTACATGAAAAGTTACTGGACACTACAAGTGACCTTTCTTGAAAGACTGTGCAGGAAAGCTTGTCAGGCTTTGAACTTGCTGGCAAATGAACTTTGACCTTTGGGAAAATCAATAGGGATCATCTACTCAATACAACCAACCCACACACCAAATATGAGCATGGTCACATGTACCGTTCCCGAGATATCGTGTTTACTAAGTTTTGACCTATTGACCTCTCGTGACCCCAAATGACCTTTAACCACCACCAAAAACAGTGGGGATCATCTACTCAATATGGCAAATGCACACACCAAATATGAGCATAGTCACACTTACTCTTCTTGAGATACCGTGTTTATAGTGTTGAGCCAATAACAGAGATATCGGAACTTGCCGATAACAGATAACTCAAAGTTAATATCGGCCCGATACCGATACCCCCCAAAAAAAATCTTCCGTAATCACACGTTTTGTTATCATTGAAAAATTATAATTTTATCACTACTGCACCTTTAACTTATTTTGAACTAAGTCTTCATGTTTCTGTTACTTTGTCTCCCTGAAAAATTTTCCGTTTTTCTGACGAAGTGTTTTAAGCAATCAATCACGATGTATTTGGTGTAAAACACGCGCCAGCCAAGAAACCCCGTTCGTAACAAACACATTTCGTCCCCTACAGCCAGACTGTTAAGTTTTTTTTGTGCGCCTAAACATATTTGCCGTGATGCAAGTACAGTATGCCACATTTATAGGTATGTGTATGGACTGTACAGTGTAATTCCCCAAGCTTTACTACGCAAAAAACTTGCGAGCGGCATACATATCTACATTATACCACAGGTGTTCTCAGCATATACATACACACTACAGTATAGAGAATGTGTTTGTACATGGATACTGCTGATAATGATAAGACTCCCTTACACAGCGCTGATCGTTCGCTGGTTACGACAGTTCATAGTGTATGTCTTCATCCGGTCCGGTATGGTTTTTTTCATTTGTTTGTCTGTGCCCGTTTCTACGCGCGTAAAAAGCGGTTACGATACTTCATGAGATCGTACATTTTGTCTCAGGCATTGGTCTCTTGAGTTAGCTCTTTCAATCGAACGTTCGCGATCGTGAACATTGAGCATGCCGCTCTGCTGTACACAGTGGTGGAAATTCCCATTGAGTTACTGTTACTGCACGTGGCGAAATTCACACAGTGAAACTCCATTGAGATTTGTCGCGGGATTCGGAAGAATTTGACTTGCGTAAACGGACAACAGATTTGTATAGCGAATTGGCTATAGATTGCACATTACGGTGCATGCACTCTGCTATGGGTGTGTACGTTAATTGCTGAAAGAACACAACAAGCAAGCGTTGTTTGTTACGAACTGCTTCCAAAATGAAAAACATCGGGATTGCCATGGGCGTCCGCAGGTAAGGGCAAGGGGGCTTTTGCCCCTGAAAAATCAAAAATTTGAAAAAAACATATAAAAATCAAAGCAAAAACCCGAACAACACGTTTTTTCCAAGTTTCTATGCCAAAAATAGGCTTTGGAAATGCCATTTCCGGCGATCTGGGAGGCATTTTGGGCTGAAATTTTTGCACATTTCATATCAATTCATGATGACTAGGAGGTTTTGCCCCCGTCTAAAAATTTTGACCCCCTTACTTTTTTCTGCAGACGCCCATGGGGATTGCGCTAAATATTCTATAGACTACGAACTGCCGACTTGCGACGTAGTTGATCTAGTTTGTGTACGTTCACTGCAATGAATTTGTTGAATATTTTATGTTCAACAAAATGATGTGTATTTTATTTAAGTACATATCGAGAACTTTTACCTCTTTACTGTTGAAATGATGAAATACTTGTTATCGGTTGCCATTATTGGAGACAGCCTTCATTTGTGCCGATACCGATATCTTACCCATAACGCCATTATGGGCCGATACCGATAATACCTATCGGTTATCGGCTCAACACTACATGTTTACAAGCAATTTGTAAGGAATTTACCTATTGATCTCTCGTGACCCCAAATGACCTTTGACCTCCACCAAAAAACAATAGGGATCATCTACTCAATATGACCAACCCACACACCACATATGAGCATAATCACATGTACCATTCTCGAGATATCGTGTTTACAAGGTTTTGACCTTTTGAACTCTCCTGACCCCAAATGACCTTTGACCTCCAACAAAAAACAATAGGGATCATCTACTCAATATGACCGACCCACACACCACATGAGCATAATAACATGTACCATTCTCAAGATATCGTGTTTACAAGGTTTTGACCTTTTGACCTCTCGTGACCCCAAATGACCTTTGATCTCCACCAAAAACAATAGGGATCATCTACTCAATATGGCCAATGCACACACCAAATATGAGATTAGTCACACTTACTCTTCTTGAGATACCCTGTTTACAAGCAATTTGTAAGGAATTTACCTATTGACCTCTCGTGACCCCAAATGACCTTTGACCACCACCAAAGAACAATAGGGATCATCTAATTTATATGACCAACGCACACACCACATATGAGCATAATCACATGTACCATTCTCGAGATATCGTGTTTACAAGGTTTTGACCTTTTGACCTCTCGTGACCCCAAATGACCTTTGATCTCCACCAAAAACAATAGGGAGCATCTACTCAATATGGCCAATGCACACACCAAATATGAGATTAGTCACGCTTACTCTTCTTGAGATACCATGTTTACGAGCAATTTCTAAGGAATTTACCTATTGACCTCTCGTGACCCCAAATGACCTTTGACCTCCACGAAAATTGATAGAGATCATCTACTCAATATGACCAACCCACACACCAAACATGAGCATAGTCACATGTACCGTTCTCAAGATATCGTGTTTACAAGGTTTTGACCTTTTGACCTCTCGTGACCCCAAATGACCTTTGATCTCCACCAAAAACAATAGGGATCATCTACTCAATATGGCCAATGCACACACCAAATATGAGATTAGTCACACTTACTCTTCTTGAGATACTGTGTTTACAAGCAATTTCTAAGGAATTTACCTATTGACCTCTCGTGACCCCAAATGACCTTTGACCTAAAAGGAAATTGATAGAGATCATCTACTTAATATGACCAACCCATACACAAAATATGAGCACAGTCACATGTACCGTTCTCAAGATATCGTGTTTACAAGGTTTTGACCTTTTGACCTCTCGTGACCCCAAATGACCTTTGATCTCCACCAAAAACAATAGGGATCATCTACTTAATATGACCATCCCACACACCAAATATGAGGTTAGTCACACTTACCCTTCTTGAGATATCGTGTTTACAAGCCAAAGTGTCACATACATACACACACACATACACACACACACACACACGACATCACCTACACACACACATACACACACACACACACACACACACACACACGACATCACCATCGCATAGATTCCTTGGCCTACGGCAAGGAATCAAAAAATCCAACCAACAGATGGCCAACATGCATGTCAATCTGTTCAGAAGCCCACCTATGCTGCCCTCTTCAAAAAAACACACAACCTGAATATCTATATGATCTTCAGATCACAGCTAAGTCATGCTTTACATCAACACTTTTGTACATGGGTTTAAATGAAGCACCTTCATTCCCATTGGGCACACTCAGAAGTCTGTGGAACCAAGCCTTACTGTTATGTGATATTGCTTAGTTCTAAAGGATTCTATGCCTTGAATGGTTTAACCTAGCAAAGCCTATAGCCTTTTTGCAGTTTGGGGACTCTGGTCAATCCTATTCCATTGCTTAATCTATAGACTAATCCTGACAGCAAGTGATTGTCTGATTTCAGTTGACCATACCTGGGGTCTATTACCTTTTAATCTTTCAATTTCCTTGCTAACCTGTATTATGGATGGTTGTACACTAATTTGTATCTTGATTCCTTCAATTTCACTGAATATGAGGGTTTGAAATTCAAGTACACAAGAAATGAAGACCAGTTGCATAGCCAGGATTATGTCATGGGGGGGTACAACATGAGGGAAAAGTCTAAGGTTACAGAGAAAAAGTGCTTTTTTAGGTGGTTTTTAATTGCAAGGTTAGGTCATGGAGGGAGGGGGGCTCTAACCCCCAAAACCACCCTCTTGGCTATTCCACTTATGAAGACAATTTAAGGCTGATGGACCTCACTAATGACTGCCTACAGTCACTAAACACAAGAGCTGACAGGATTCGTCTACAGTATAGAGAACATCATGCACAACATACAGTTGGCTCCCTTTTTAACTCTTTGGTATGACTAGACCTGGGAATCCAATGAATGTTTCGGCACTGCCTAGTTAAAAGCAGTTGAGCTACTTTAATACTTCACCAAACAAGAGGTGTATGACACACTGATTAAAAAAAGGGTTTAGGGTCACTTTAAGTTTTGACATGTTAGAGGAGGACTTATTCTAAGCATTTCAGTGAAATTTGCATTGAAATCTGATGAGTTCTTCTCAAGATAAAAGGAGGTAAATTTGAAACAGTTTCAACAAAAAGTGAACTTGAAATACAAGCACATATGACATCATATCCTCACAGTAGTGGAAAGCCTTTTGTTTTTCTATAAACTTCACAATCAATTTTCTCCTCAAAATTCCCACACTATCAGAATGTGATTTCACAAGTAGTATGAGAACAAACATTGCATTTCCCACAGGAATGCCCTATTGCTATTTTCTCCAAGGCCAAAACAATGGTCTGAATAACAAAGGGAAACATATCTTTCCTTGTCAATGTGAGGAACTGATATAACCTCAGCTGTCCTCAAGTTCACTTTGAAACACAAACCCTGTGAATTCATTTACTTATATGTCCAGAAATACAGGTCAGATTTGATTAGAAGTTTTACCACATTGTGTAGATTTGGTTCCTCTTTCACATATGAGAATTCAATTTTTGCTTAAACTTCCCCTTTAAGACACCACTACTGTAGTTGTAACTGGTATTACACTGGAAAGACTGACCACTTTTGCTAAATCAAGTATGTTGAAACATGGCATACATTGTGAATGAAAATAGCAACCCTTTGTCTAAATGGGCAAGGCTGCAACCCCCAGCCCACCAACATGAAATAGCAACCGGTTTGTGTCAAGTGACTTTCCCTCCTATATTTATAAGTGCAGTGAATATAAGTGAGTGAACATTTTTAAATCTACTGTATAGCTGAAGTGGTTTACAATTAATTTTCTCCTTGGAAACCATACTTCCCCCTGTGGGCTAAGGGTTGCAGAATATGCCCATGGTATTCCCTGCCTGTGGTAAGAGGTGACTCAGTGGGAGGACTTGAACAGCACTATATTATACCTTCATGTTGGTGTGTCGATAACTCTTATCTAACTAACTGTAATCCATACTATTTCAGGTGTATAAGCAGCTCACAGAATATCAGGAAAACCAGCCCTTGACATGAATTGTCATGTCATACTGAATTTATTTGCCAAAGCCAGTCTCTAGTAATCATGCAAATGTATTGACAAAAAATTTTTCCTTCATGATCAATATCTAGCAACTGATTTAAGTTAGTTGCAGGGTAATAGGAAGGCAAAGTTTGACACATAAGCTACAGAAGTACTACAATGTATCGGCACATGAGAGCTACAGCATATTGTAAGTTTTAACATGGTGCAAAGTCCTCCTAATCAGGATTGTTTGATTTAAATCACGCTGATTAAAATCATGATTAAAATCATGACTTTAATTGAAAAAAATCATGATTTAATAAAAAAAATCTGATTTAAATCAATCTGTTTTTTAATCACCAATTTAAATCATGATTTTTTTAAAAAAATAAAAAAATCAACAACCCTGTTCCTAATAGACACCTCTTATGAGAAAAAGGGAAACATTCTACAAACCCTCACCCACAAAGAACTTCAAAAGAGAAGGTAGAACAAGCAGGTCCAAATCTATAAAGACACCTAGAGGGCCAAAACCTTTCAGGTGGGGGGGGGGGGGGGGGCAGGGAAAAATTTTTCAGAGGTCAAATGTGTTCAAATGTATAGATTAAATGGCAAACAAAGTCTCTAGGGGGCAAAAAAATTTCAGGGGCCTCACTGGCCTGGTCGTCCTTGGCTAAGGGCCTAGGAACATCTCAATTATTTTAGCTTGAGGGTACAGAAATATTACTGCCTTATATAATCAGGGAAGGATGACAATAAAAAGGATTAACAAGGCTTACTTTGAAACATAACCGTCTCATTCAGCGTTGGAGTAGCCACTGGCAAAACCTCTGTCATCAGGTTCACCCTCCGACCTGCAACCAAAGGTGCTCTATTAAAACCCAAGATTCTGTGGGAGAGAAGAAAGCCAAGTCTTAAAATACAAATTCTTCTTCAGAATAATTTTCCATTTAAAGTTTTATTCATTAGGGAATGACCAAATCTTTTTAAACACTAAATTGGGGGATATTTTAATTTCAAATTTTCCATATAGATAGGATAATTCTATGCATCAGAAATCTCTCCTTTGGCGAGCCATTAAGGAGTACAGCTTCTGGGAGTCATGGTTGCCAACTTCAAGCTGCTACTTCTCTGTCTGAGAGGAACCCAGACTCTGAAGAAGGGTTGGGTAACTCACCAAAGTCATCATATCCTGAACATTGCCTAGTATTTTAAAAAGTGTTTTGAGTCCATACCAGATGTGTTACATGACTCTGGTAGCAGACTGTACATACATGCAGGTTCAGTCCATTAATATAAACCTTTAAATACAAATGAATTTGAAACCAGCTGCACAGCAGTTCATATTTGCCAAGGCTAAACACAAACCCCTTTTTTATTTAGACTCGGACAGGATTTCTGTTCCTCTATCTGACTAAACAAATTTAAATCCTGTATATGTCAGATTGTTCCTGACTGCATCTAAAATCAGCTCTCTCCTTCACCAAGGTAATCCTTGTAAAAACAGTCTTTTGGAGGGACACATCAAAAGGTATGAAGAAAATGTCTTCACTGATAGGTCATTATTAGTTTGGCCTTTGCATTATACAGAGGTACATACATCTAGTGCCAAACATTCTACACATTATCTTTTAATAATCATCTGGGTCAACAATGTTCATTCCCATTACATCTCAATTGCTGACCTCACATACCTTGCAGTAGCATGTTTTCACAGTCAATTGTCAATCCCTGCGGGTGGCCATTGCTACCTGTGCGACAATGTTTTTATTCATTTATGTCTAGACATACAGATTCATAGGATGAGCGAGACAGGGGTGATCAATTCTGCACCATTAAACTTGAGAAAAGTAGTACGTATTGTAAGGTCACATGGTATGATATCATGATATGTGTAGCATGAACTGATGGGATATATAGTTCTCATGGTTCTGAATATATTACCACTCATGACTTCCACTCAAAGACCTAATCTTCTCATCTCAAACAGTCCCAATTCTCCTAAGCTAAGCTAAGGTTACTTAAACCCCTCCCAAAAGAGTCTAAAATCCACCCTCATATTCAGACACACTCTCAGTTTATTGATTAACGGTGAGTGTACAAGACCCCAATAGGTAAAAAGAACACTCTCAGTATGTACAGTACAGTGCTGTACATTCTGTGTGTTAAATATGAGCTTCTGTACTCTGCATTTTTTTAATTTGCTATCAATCAAAGAGCTGAGCCAATAAAGAATTTCTGTGGACTACTAAAATAATTGCAGTTTGGGGTGAGAGGATCAGGTCTTTAAGATGCAGGAGGGGATACTTTCCCAGACAATTCCCATTTGAACAAGTTCATTCCCCAAAGAAATCTGCAGAACAAATTCCATAAGGTTAAATCCCAAATTAGACAATTTTCCTCCCACACAATTTCCACCCAATTGAATTCAAAATTTAGGGTAGGGGTATTACTGCACACGGGTATACAATTATGTAACTTTTGTTCAAAGGTCTTGTATTCTGAAGCATATAAGTACAACCCTGCCACCACTCACCTCAAACCACAGAGTGTTAGGAATCTGATTTTTAGCACACCTAAATGAAGATTGTTACTAATCTATTAAAGGCCCAGTTCTTTCACCCCAAACAGTAACAATTCTCCTAACCTTCTTACTGAAGCCCCTGCCACAATTGTCTGCAATTTATCCTCATCCAGACAAAATCTCTGTTTATTACTTCAGGGTGAGTACAGAAAAACTCAATTTATAAAATCAAAACACTCTCAGTACTGTTCATGCTGTGTAATGCAAGCTTTGGCACTCTATATTGTTTGAATTAGCTGTCAATCAAAGAGCTGAGCCAATTGAGAATTTCGGTACTCGGGTACCAAAATTGTAGTTTGGGGTGAGGGGTTTGGCCCTTTAAAGTTAAATAAAACAGCGCAGCTACTATACTCCTTGATTTCCTAAGGAGTTTGATTTGCACCACACCTGAAAATTTTAAAACTCAAGGCCTGTTGTGCCACTTAACAACTTTGCTTCGTACAGTTGTACACATGAACCTATAACAATTGAGGACCGAAATCATTGAACAATATGATTTGTTGAAAAATAAAAACTGCAGGTAGCTAGACTGAATATATTTGCAACAATTAACAATGAATGTTGTTACATTTTTTCACCAAAAGACAACAATGAGCCCAGCCAATGTTTATTTAATTGCATAAAACACAGGCCTATGGTAGCTTTTCAGATTTTCTTCGAAAGAGGGGATAATCTGCCTGGAGGCAGTGAGACACCACCATTATTTTTAAGCAGCATAAAGAAAATTTTGAAATTTCAACCCCTCAAAGAGCCACAGATGGAACTTCACAGGCTTGTAATATAATCAGTAGCTACTTAACTTTGAGCTCTTATTTTCAATAAAATAGTCAAGTAAAAAAAAAAAAAATGAGCAAATTGCAAAAATGGTATAGAAATTTCCAAATAAAATGTACTACTAGCATCATATTAGGAAAACTTTTGCACAGGGTCTGCACCTGAACACTCTCCCAATTTCATGCGTCATGTGACAATTGAAACCATTGCGCAATCCACTGCAAATTTTGCAAAGTGTTTTGCAAGATTATGAAGTATTGGCTGAGAAATAATAGTTTTTGTATAAACTGTCCGAATGTTCAGTATCACACATTTGTGTGCTCTTTTTGCATTTTTATGATATTTTTACAAAACATATACCCTTTGAAAATCTAAGGTGGGGATGGGGGGGAGGGGTAATTGCCTCTCTGTTCACCACACTGTATGGCTTTGGATGTGTTATGATTTTTTATTTTTTTCAAACTCACTAAGACTGACCACCATTCCTACAGTAGTTAACCTGTTCTAGATACAGAGCTGGTGTGCCTGACAAAAATCAAGATGTAACTAACAATGATCTTGTGACTTAAAACTGTACAAAAAAGGACCTTAAAACCTGAAATGGTTATGTATTCACTGCAGCAATTTGTTGTAGTGCTCTATGATGGACAATAATGCAATAGTTTTAACTATTTAGGACAGGTCAAAAATGTAGGACTTAATGATGATGCAGGATTTTTAAAAGCAATAGTAGGAAGGTCCAAACATTGGAAGGAGAAAGGACACTAAGTAGGAGTCACTTAAAAGCATACTTTGAAAGTAAAAATAAGAGAAAATTAAACTTCAAAAGAGAAAGAGGCACAATTGGTGAAAATAGACTGAACAGCAAGTCTAAATAACCCTGTGTGATCTGTGTTGTGTTTAAGTAATGTAAACCAGAGTTTGCCATTTTGCATATAACAATACAGTACCTGGTCACAAGACCTGTCTTACTAGGATATAAGGCTTAGGATTAAGTCTTCAAACTCTTACATGTAGTAGAAATCTAGATGGTTATCCCTGCTAAATAGACACAGTACTACATGCAGTGACCCAACATGCATGCATACAGAACCTCCCATTTGAGTTCTTTTCACTCCAGTGCTCAAATTCAAAATGTGATGTATTCATCAAATTAAAAGAAGCTCACAATATCAGACTACAAACATTTCATGGCAAGCAAATCTTGTCAGAGGTCGAGATGGTAGAACATTAAAACAATGCATTGGCAACAGTCCCATAAACTTCAGACCTGTAGAATGAATTAAATATTTCCATTACCTGGTCATGGTGGTGATAAAATGTTAAAATTACTTCTGGATGCATTCATCTTTACTATCATATCAACGTTGAAAAGACATACCCTGTCTGTATACAGCACTTCAGATAAAACTCAAGGGAATGATTTGCTAAACAGTCTGTTTCAAAAATTCCCTTACCAGTTTTAAAACTACACGGTTCAAAGACTATTATTTTACGATGATATGTGTTGTCTGAATCATTGCCTTCAGGAAATTTGTTGTTATTGCCATGGAAACTATATTGTTTATACAATCTCTTCTACCATAACCCTTGGCACCTTTAATTTTGTTCTTACTTTCAATGTACAAGAGTTTAATAAACTTTTGTAAGTATGCTTTTTCTTCGTAGAAAAGAAAGCTCTCCAAATTTCAGATTCTTAACTACTAACTGATGGGGTAGCTAGTCAAATATATTTTGCTAGCCTGAAGAAGGACATTTTCACCAGTCTCCAGACATGGGGGCTACAATACAACTACATACACAGATCAGATACATGGCAGTTTGAAGGACCCCATGGGGCTTTTTAGACAGTAAATTACAGTCACCCACCCATTTGTGGTTTGCGCCACCCTAGAGCTAACCACTGATGTATTTTTCTACTCCTGGTACAAAACCTTTTGAAATTATTGTGAAGTAGTGTTCAGCAGCTTTGCCATTCTTGCCCTTTGCATTCAGATTGGTCACAGGATTAGACGCTGTAGCCATTTTCATAACATGTCCTCTCTTCTAATCTTCATTCATGTCAACAAAATTCCACGTTTGAATATTTTTGTTAGAATAATACTCTGCATGGCTGGACTCCAATGACTTTTTGCTGAAACTGAAACTCTGTACTCGCTCTTAAAAAAAGCATCATTCTTTCAAATTTTCTTTTAGAAACAGATTGGTACTTCCACTCAGTGCTTTCACTGTCAGAAGGGGGAAAAGGGGGAATTGTTCCCCCTTTTCAAAAGTTTCCAAAAGAAGATGAATAGAGATCCCCCGCTTTCCCAGTTTTCATTTCCATAAAAATTAGAAAAATTGTCAGTATTTTGGTCTCTTTCTTAAAGAGAAGACATTTTTCAATAATCTTTGAACTTAAATGGCCTTTAAAACCCTTCAAATTTCACCTTACAGGGGCCTTGAAGCAAGCTTTTGTCCCCCTTAACCTACTTATAACTTTAACTTAGGACAGAATCAATGTGGACTTGAGGTTTAGTGGCCATAAAACCATAAAAGAGTCCTAGCAAAAGATCACACACAATAATTATCATTGCACGCACAAGCAGTACACATCCTAGACCTTAAAAATAATTTATGGTACAATGTCCTCTGCAAGTTAAAATGTTTCCCAATGTGCCAAATTATAAACTAAACATTTCAAATCTTAATATTAACAACGACAAGACAATCACAGCTGGTTTCTCAATGATTTCTAGTCGGCTGAACAGTTAAATAAGAATAATGCATGTTACTGGTTCTGTACCTGTTTAAATGAAATGCAGCGATCTCTCCATTATGACGATCTTTTCCTGAATAAGGCGTTCCTGTCATCACCTCTGTTCTGCTATACCTATCAGTTGCAAGGAGAATGTAAAGACAAAATCTATACTGAGGCTTTAAGGAGCATTTAATTTACATCGTCTAGTCATGGAGTAGTGAAAACAATTAAGCCATTGAGCTATAACCTTTGAAATAAAAGAATGTAGTGGGTTTGACTTGAACTAATTGGTTGGAAACTGGGCCGTAAAACTCTCCTAACTAACTGACATCCTCTAGTATGATATGCAGAGAGTATGCAGACTTAACTTTAATAATTTTACACCTTTCTTCTTTCAAATTTCATACAAATGCATCAAGGATCCTGTAAAAGAGAAACATCTGACCAGGCATACAGTTCCACATCATTCACACCTTGTATGAAACAAATAATCTGTAATATTGTCCATTGAAATAAACAGATATAAACTGGTTCATGAATGGTCCAATTTTCCAAGTAAAAACCAGACCTTTAGCCAGCGTGGGGCTAAAGTAGAATATTGCCTACATAGGTGAGGTGGATTACCCTTCAATTTAAATGTTTTGTCCCAACCCCTGGATTCAAAATGGCAAAACATTTTCCCCTTTTACAGATTAAGTACATGTAGTCATTTATTGGGGTAATATTTTGTAGGGTTCAGTGCAAGTCCCTTTTTTTAGATAAAGTTTAAAGGGGGTACAACCAGGTGTCCATGCAACTACCTACCCTGGTGAAGAAATCCACAACAGTTTGTACTGTGGTCATACAATTGTACTACACTGCATACGTTCATCAGTTAATTTATAGATGGGGTTTTATGGCCCAGTTTCCAACCTATTGGATCAAGTTGAGCCTTTTTTCCCAGTTGTAGCTCACTGGCTTGTTTTCCCTATTCCGTTGTTAATGTCACGCATCACGCACAACGGCAGTAGGTTCCTTTTTCAGAGTCTTTGGTATACTGTACATCAGATTAAATTCAAAATATCACCAAATTGCAACATAAACCAAATTCAAGTCTTGGAACTCAATTACTACTGTTAACTGTAAAAAGTATTAAAACCAGGGGTCAACAGATGCCAATTGACCAATACTTCTTTCCAATGACTTTCAAAGTAGGTTTGATTTTAACCTCTGGCAGTAGACCTTACTTATTTATTTGCAAATTCAGATTTCAGCTGTTTCAAAACAGCTGGTAAAGGTGATAAAGTGTCCACAAATAATAGAATTCAACAAGTTTTACTGACTTACATAATCACGGCTGTGTGCTGAAGGAACAAAAAGTTTAATCTTTTGAAGTCATTTTGATGTATTATAGTTTCAAATATTTGCTGGAGAATGAAGGAGAAGGTGGCATAAGAACTATTCTTGTTTATTGAATATAAAAATTTTCCATATTCTCAACCCAGAGAGATCTTGATGGATGTCAGAAATTGCCATAATCCTTTACTAGTAGCATGTACAATGGTCAAGAAGCAACCCAGTAAGAGTCAAAAGAGTCAAATCAAGTCAGAGAGATATGTGCTCAGCATTCTGGTAAAATTTGCATTGAAATTTGACGTGGAGTTCTCAAGATATGAGCAGGTAAAGTTGAAACATTTTTGACAAAAAGTTAGACTTGAAGCTAGCAAATATGACATCATATCCTCACAATAATGGACAGTCTTTTGTTCTTCTTTAAAAATCAAATTCAATTTTCTCCTCAATAATAACTTCTTATCAGAATGTGATTTCATGGGTGTTTTTTTTTACACAATTTACATTCCCCATGAGGAGGTCCTATTATTGTTGACTTCAAGGTCAACACAGGAGACTGGAAAAAACACAAAGAAACAAAACATTCCTCGTGAAAGTATATCCTCTCTGCTGTCCTCTATCTCAATCTAAAACACAAATCTTGTAACTTATTCGCAGATATCTCGAGAAATACATGTCTCATTTGAATCAAACTTTTACCAAATTGTGTAGATTGAGTTCTCTTTCCACAAACGAAAATTGTAATTTTGCTTCAAGTTGCTGTTTTAGTTCACTTTGACAGCAAACTGATGGGAAAAATGCAGTTGTCAATAACAATATATACACTACAATTTATGACATACTACACACCATTCAGTATCTGGGACTTCCTATGAATGAACAGCCTACAGCACATTAGATTGTCGCTACCACAGGTGTGAGTATAGGCATAGCAAGATGGCTATCTGCTATGGTTTTGTGTGTGAAAGTTTGGACTTGCTCAAGTAGTTCATATCAACAGATTTTGCAAGACACTTGAAACATTTTTGATATAGTGCAAGGTAACGTCAAAATCGCAACACATGAATATGCAGGAATATGATATTGTTTCTCATTCAAGTTAAACTTCTGTTTAGAAATATTAGATAGCCATCATCAAATCATACAAAGTATTGCTTCATGGCAGCCATCTTGGTGCACCTTTTTTTGTCCCAGATGGTGGCCACAATCTACAGATAAAACATACACAATACATGTTCTGTCCCTGTATAGGAAGTCTGTGATTCAGTATATAGAAAAATGAAACACACTTTAACTACTGTACTGTAGAGTACGAAAGTTTCACCAAGGCTGTACTGCATCCTTCATAAATTTAATGTTAAGTAAATCCATAACCCATTTTCCCAACAGCAATTACAAAGGATCATGGGACAGATATTTAGTGCACATGCATTGTTTTTGTCAATGTCATTTTACCATAACCTAAAAAGACGCACTACAAAGCGCTGTCCCAGACCCATTGAAATTGTTACTTGGAAAAGGGTCAGATAATACGACTCATTCTTACCACTTTGGTTTGAAGACAACCATTTGTCCTCCTTCTAGAACCAATCTTGCTTTTAATTGCGTCCCTTTATAACCTATGTCTGCCTTCTTAATCTTTGCTGTTGACATAGCATTCAGCACAGATCCAAGTTCTGGTGCACCTGGTGGATTGATTTGTTGATAGTTTACCCATGATCCTGCTTTCTCCCACAATTTGACATAAGCTGCTTCTGTGCTAGGTCTTGTAGAAACAACTAAATTTTTTTCCCATTGAAAAAGAAAAACTTCAGTTTTATTTACACTAGAGTCAGATTTATTTTTTAATTTAATTGAAATGTTTTTCATCCACAATGGATCCTTTACAACTTTTAAATTTTCTCTTTTGTCATTGATATTATTTGCAGACATAGGCAGAGAGGTCTGGGAAATATTTGCATCTTTCATCTTTACTTTGGGTTTTCTTTTATCAAAGGTAGATTTTGTTATTGTAGAGGAGTGTTTGGCTTTAAGTCCAGCCATGAGTCCCCTGTGGTAAGATGACTTCTCTGTACTGGGTGGGGCGGGAGTTAATATAACGATGAACAGCCAAATACTGATTAGAGAGAGGGAAACCAGGAGGACATTTCCTCGTCGCAACCTCATGATGATGTTGGAAGTGAGGTCTCTTAACTGTGGAAACAAAAAAAAAACTTTTTAATGACAACTGAAAATTATCTGAAGCAGTACTAGAATTTGCATCTGGAGTATGGGGATAATTCTTTTGTGGGGGCAAGAGCTATTTTTTCCCCAATAATGGCACCATTTATCATGTTTTGACCAAATGGACCAACACGTTTTTGCCCAGATTGGGAGGGCGAGTGCCCCCTTAACCCCCACCTTGTACACCTTTGGTAATTTGGAAGGAGTGAGTAAAAGAGGTAAAAATCCTGTGAAGTATAATCAAGACATAAAAGATTTTTTCTTAATTAAGTTACAATATCTGGATGTTTTTGAACATCACTAATATAAACAAAAGGCAAAGCACAGGAGTTATTTTTATCCCTTAATTCAATAATTAACTTGGTAACAAAAACTATAATCCAATAATTGAAAACTGTACAGTAATGTATAACCTTCCTTAATACTGTTAGTTGGTACCCCACATTCAAATTGCAGGGATTGAATTTTAAGTTTAATTTACTGATTGATGTTCGATTTCTTCTCAAAATTCTGGTCTTGTAAATTTTAGTTTTGATAAATACAACAGTTGGGACTGCATATGCCAACAGAATGGGTGGGAGAGAGGAAAAAAAATTAGTTGATCTTCTTTATTCTGGGGTTACCATGCATGATCAATGTGTCCTTCCCTCCTGTAACCTCAGTCTATCCCCCTGCTATGGCATTTTGGCAATAAGTTCATAGGGGAAACACATGTGGATATGTCTTAGGCATATAAACTCAAAGAAGAACAGTATTGAAACTCATATTAATAGGAAAACATAGATGGATAGGTTACCGTAGATGGAGTTTTACAGCCCTGTTCCTTACCAATTGGTTTAAGCTGAGTCAGCCACAGCATTCTTTCTAGTTGTGGCTCACTGGCTTCTTTTCCCTATACTGTACTTAATAAGCTGAGCACCAAGCACAATGGCAGTAGATTTTAGCTGTTTTTCAGTGTATGTCTTGGGTATGACCCCACCAGGACTTGAACTCCTGACTGCAAGTCTGGTGCTCTCGCCACTTGACCGTGTGGTCAGGAATAGAAACAATACTGCTAACGTTGCTTTGAATTAAACCTTTTGATGGGTAGTGTGGACAGTACATACCAGAAACGAATGTTGTAAACAATGTGAAAAAGGAAAAATTTCAACAAAAAGTCCACACCAAAATTAATTTTATGCCTATACCTTATCAAAACTGCTATCAATACCAATGAAATGCCCATTCAAACATTTGAAAACAGTTCTAAAGATTGAGAGCAGTTTTTTTTTTCAGATTACCCCGAAAGAGCATCTAACCCGTCAATTGTACCATGAAAAATTTACTTGATCCCCATTTCGCCAGCACTTATTTCAGAACTTACTCTCACATTGTTAGGCTTCCATTGCACCAGTGTGGTAATTAAAGCTACTGCTAATGGAAGAAGTACTTAAAGGGCCAAACCTCTCACCCCAAACTACAATTTTGGTATGGGGGTACCAAAATTCTCAATTGGTTCAGCTCTTTGATTGACAGCTAATTCAAACAATGCAGAGTACCAAAGCTTGTATTACACAGCATGTATGGTACTGAGTGTTTTGATTATATAAAGTGAGTTTTTCTTTACTCACCTTGAAGCAATAAACTGAGATTGTATCTGGATGGATGAGCATGAATTTCAGACAATTGTGGGAGAGGATTATGTAAGAAGGTTAGGAGAATTGGTACTGTTAGGGTTGAGAGACCTGGGCCTTTAAGCTGGAGTGACATTCCAGTGGTTGGGTACTTCAATTGGGAACTGCAGTATTGCCCTAAGAAGTGTGGTAGCCATGAAGAATTTTCACAAAGGAAAATATTTTGTCATGATGCTGTTGTACCATCTAAACAGGATATAAACCACATGTAGTAAGAGGATTTGGGTTGTAAATTTTCAACCTTATATGCAGTTTTCACCAGAATACTTTTACACACTTTTTTTTTGTTTCTTGGCAATAATGATGGTATCACTGGGTTTTACTTATCCCTTCTTGGTATAGTAAAATGCTTGGAAGGTATTGCACCTGGTGAAGCAAAATACTGAGAGGTATTATGGTTGGGTTATTTCAGAGTCTGGTCAGGGTCAAGCCCATGCATGTGTGCATGATGACTCTGAGCCAGATGAAATGACACTTGTTCGCACCTGTGCCTTCTGGCTCTGAGCCAAGTGTGATCACAATCACATATTATAAACTGTCTGTAATAGTTGAGGGTCCTCATGCATATACTAACTTATTCATTTTAACATGTACAATCCTTCCATAGAAGAAACTGGAAAAAGAAGTGCATTGTAGCTTATACCTGTAATTATGTAAAAGCTACAATATTTTCAAACTCAAGCTCCCTCTACTATTAATAATTACCAAAACTGCTTGAAATTTGCAGAACAAATAATAATTAAGAGATATCTTCAAGTTATGGAAAAGTTCTTGTAATATTTTACCAGAACTTTTCTGTAACTAACATACATCTCTTAAAGCCCAATGTTCTCACCCCAAACAGTACCACTTCTCCGAATCTTCTCACTTAAGCCCCTACTACAATTATCTGAAATTCATCCTTATCCAGAAACAATCTCAGTTTATTGCAGTTTAGGGTGAGAATAGAAAAGCTCATGTGTATAATCAAAACACTCTCAGTACAGTTCATGCTGTGTAATATAAGCTTTGGTTCTCTGCATTGTTTGAATTAGCTGTCAATCAAAGAGCTAAGCCAATTGAGAATTTCGGTTAACCTGTACCAAAATTTTAGTTTGGGGTTAGAGGATTGGCCCTTTAACATTCTTTCTTCTGAAAACTGCAGTACTTTTTAAAAGTGCAGACTAATACATTTTATGAGATGCAGTGGTACTTGAATCAACGGTGTGCGCAATAGGGGGGCCGGGGGCCATGGCCCCCCACCTCTGCATGTAGTCGGGGTAAACAACCCATACAGGGGAATTTACACGGGAGCAATTCCCTTTGAATTGATCTCCACCTCCGTATCAGTCGGGGGATGGACATACTGGCCTCCCACCTCAAAAACCCTGTGCATGCCACTGACTTGAATAATGTTAAAATAGCTAGAACTTGTGCTTTTTTTCGTCCCACTACAGGTAGCTCCTTTTTTTCTACCAATGGCATAACTTTGACAATGACCATTTTCATTTCAGGACAGGCTGTCCTTGCTACAGTTGTTGAACTGGTCAACTACTGTATACACTGGACCATTCTTGAGGAGATTATACTTCTAATTGATTTCCTGAACTGAGACAGGAATTACAAGGGAATATGTGTCCTCAAATGAAGTTATTGTCTGGTAATGTAACTGATAACCTTCTGGGAGACTGAATCCTTGATGTATGGTTGTAAAGGTTTCTGTCTTAACTGTTTTGAAGGATTTCATGAACAATAAGGAAACAGAGAGGCATATAGGAAATATCTTTGGTCTGCATGCCCTGTACTTCCTATATTTCGAGATGGTAAAATACCTTGGAGAGGATGACGACATCATACAGTGCATATGACATGAGTAAAATGCAAATTTCCTCTTCATGTTTCAGGTAAATAAATGACATGTCCTGTCATGCAATACATCAAAGAGTACTGCTACATTATTATATAGATAGTAGGGACAGATGAGGGATACTGTGCAGGCCTCGATTTTCAGAAAAAGTTATGGTTGTCTTTCTGGCAACCATTTCAGTATTTTTGGTTGTCCAAAAGAAAATTTGGTTGTCCGAAACATTTGGCTTACAATTACAGTACAAACCATTCATTGTGTGATAATGTATGATTGGTCTTGGAGAACAAAAAAAAAAATGATTTTTCCAAGACAAAAACACTTGTAGTCTAAAATTGTATGGTTGAAAGAGCTGATCAGTCAACAGTATTTCTTCAATCACTGAGAGAAAAATGGTTGTCAACCAACTTTCAACTTTTGGTTGTCCATATTGAATTTTAGTTGTCCCAGACAATCGGACAACCATGAAAATCAGTCCCAGTAGAAGGGTATAGGGTTAGATAGCCCAGCTTAAAACCATCTGGTTAAATCTAACAAGACTCAAGACCTTTTTCTAGTTGTGGGGCAGTAGAGGTAGTTTACCCTTTCAATTTAACTTACAACTGTTAATACCAACTGAAGTTGGTAAAATATTAATGTAGCAAGTGTTATAGTCCCAAGCCCATTAAACTATGAATACTACATATTAATACATAAAAATATCCGTAATGTTGAGGGAAGCCGATTCATGTACAGCCTGCAACTACATGTACAGTAGCTCTACAGTACAGTACAGTATGTTTAAAGGGCAAGAGCAGTCACTCCAACTTGAAGTAGTGTAGTTCAGTATGTTTAAAGGGCAAGAGCAGTCACTCCAACTTGAAGTAGTGTAGTTGACTATCCTGTTTCATGATTGGCTCTTGAGAGTCATGTGACAATATTTGTTCTTCTCAAAATTTACTTGTAGTAACTGTATGGTTTCCTTTGGATATGCAGTGTTGAAGTCCTAAAAAATCATGAAAAATACTTTGAAGAGAAATATGAAGACAATTATGAGATTTAGCTATTGCATCAAAATAACCTTGGGGGGACTGCTCTTGAACTTTAAATTTAAAAATATTAGGAGCACACAGTTTGAATATATGAATTCCATCTTGATCCTTGATGGATGTAACATCCCCTGCAATCAGCTAAAGCTGATGACATAAACACTCAATCACTGTCAGCTTAAACCAAATGAAATTTACATTTGGGTCCAAGGAGGAAAAAGAAGAAATATACATTTAAGAGTCTTTACCAGACAGTCATGCTCAACCTGTCTTATCAATTCTGCCCTCTCTGGGCTGGGGGTTTGTAGAAAATGCCCGTGGTATTTCCCACCTGTTGTAAGAGGTGACAGAAGGGAAACCAAATTTGAACTCGAACCATACTGGAAAATATATTTAACTTTAAACATTTTATGAAATTGACTGACAATATAGAGCACATTAGTGTGGGTATGTCATTAAATCTAGTATCAATTCACAGGGTTACATATGTACAGTACACCTTTATGATCTAAACACTGTCTCTATGTTCCTCAACACATAAACTTAGAACTCAAAACCGTAAACTTCCAGGGGAGGGGGAGGGTGTATTCAATCTTTAGAACTACCCAATGGGCTATAAGGCTGATATTTTGGAAATGATTATTGTTTCCACTTCTATACGTTCTGAAATGTAACCCAAATACTGTCACAATTAGACTAAATCAAATAACATGGGAAGTGGAAAGAATTTTGAAGTGGGGGGAGGGGACCTTATCATCAAAGTGGCCCAATATTTAACAATATAATAGCAATGTAAGGCAGCTCAAAATGCCTACAGCAGAAAAAGTTGAGGGGTGGGAGGTAAAGCTCTCCTAGCCTCCCTTTTCTGTTGTCTCTGAACAGTATATATAGTCTTTGAGGTCTTCACAATATAGCAAGCCTAGGAACTGGGAAATTTTCAAACTAAAATGTGTCACAGTGATATGTACAGAAATAGAGGCTGCTAAGTCAGCGCTTCTTGCAAACTTTTCCAATTGGCCAAATGTTGTGCAAAACATATACAGTACAGGTTTACTGTGAGTCCAATCTGAATTCCCCATCCCCTGGTCTGCAGACAGCTAACACTCTCTAGAAACTACCCAAGCAATTTACAGGGTTTCCCTTTAGTGAGAGAGTTGAGGATAGACATTCAAATGGTAAAAATTAATTTAGAAAACATGTACAGTACAGTTCTGCAGCTTTAACCACATTTGAGATCTGTCAGCTGGTCCAGACTGCCAACTAAGGTATATTTGCCAGCCTTTTATTCTCAAAAATTGCGATATGTTTTGGAGGAAATGGCATTTACATTTAAAAGAAAGGAGACCCAGATTGTAGAAGAGAAGTTTGTAACACAGAGAAAAGAGTAAGAGTCACAGTCAAAGCTTATAACCGACATGTGCCACTGTTAAGGTAAGTTCATTCATCATGCGAAGAAAACTTATTCTTAGAATGATCATGGGAAAAGATTTCTCTGACATATGCTTAACTTTGTATGAAATGTCTTTTATGGATATCTTTCTTTGCCCTACACATCTAGCCTTCACAATGTGACAGGCAAAAAAGAAGTTTATCATAACATTACAACAAAAATAATTTTCATGACTGGTGACCATGGGTACCATAAGCCAATAGAAAACAAAAGATGAAATAAACTACAACAGAGGCTCATACTGTGTGCTGTAGCCACCTGATCAATCCCTCCAAAACTGACTATCAACTGCAGCTCTCACTGCATTCAGTAGGTCTGCATGCAGAGAGTATGTAGCCTAGTACAGTAATCTGTAAATATCTAATGGGGATTGACAGTGGCAGTGCTATGGAGGGTGAGGGGGGAATTCGCCCTCTCAGATTTCATCCTTGTTTCCCCCGGCCACTTTCCCCCACCCCATTAAGCTGGTCAGTTAGTAGTTAGGATGACAGAAAAAATGAATAATTTACTTTTCTGGAAAACTAATTTTCATCCAAGAGATATGCTAAAACCTCATAGCCTTTCACTCCCTGTCCCCCACAAGAAAGGGTACTTTGGTCCTGATTTCCTGCTTTTCCCCAAAACTTCTGCCCTCAACACTTTCCTTTGCCCTTGGTTGCCCCCCCCCCCCCCCCTTTTGACATCCTGGTGCTGCCACTGCCAATACTGAAAATTTGAATGAAACCTGCAAAACAGAAAAGAAAGCAGAGTTTCAGCCCAAAGACCTACAGCAAACTGAAGCAGTCAGAGCACCATTACGAGCACAAATTTACCAAAGTCCTAGACCAGCAAGTACCACAAAGTCCAGGTACATCTTCAAAATATTGACTGGCCAGGAAAATAAAATACTATATATACAAAAAAATACTGTCGGTGTATAAGACAGAGTCCTGGGATAAACAACAATTACAATTTACAGCTTTAACAGCTGTGAATGTCATGTAATAAATTTCCTGTGCTTCACCTTGAATAATTTAAAGGGCACGTACAGCAGCCACCTTAAACTTACAGTATTATTTTGAACCAACAACTAAATTGCAGAATATCATTTAAAATTTAAACATTGCATGTATGATAAACCAATGAATTATTCCCGGATAAATTTACCAAATCAGAGAGAAAACTATTGTCACATGATTCTCAAAAGCCATTCATGAAATAGAGTAGACTAATATAGGAATTTGGGCTGACTAGCTACTCCTGCATTATCCCTTTAAGGTTCAAGTGATAAGAAATACCACAAAGTCAAATGTGTGGCACTTGTGTGATGAATTTGATAAGTAAGCTGATACAAAACTATTTAAAGTGAACTTCAGTCATTTAACCTTCACTTGGCCTTCCGTTTTGTAGAATCTATGAATTGGAATAAATTGATGAGCTATTAATATTTGGTGATTGAGAGTTAGTAGGGTACACAATGGCTGATACAAAATGCATTCTAGACAAAAACTTGAAACAAAAAGGAAAGAAATACCAATGGCACAAATTCCAGATAAGTCAGCATGAACTGAGAAGAGGTTTTTCATGGACAACTTGAATGAATAAAGTATTAACTAAAGGGCTAAATTTGGGTCATATTTTCTGCAGAATAAAGGAGACAGATTGCAAATTTAAGGTGTCCTAGGGTGTGCAAATTTTTCTTCTAAAATGAATCTAAATTTTTGATACCTTGTTTTTATTTTCTTCTAACTACAGTAGTAAGGTCTGGTTTTAGCATGCATGGATCAGTAGATCATAAGACCTTCAGAGCCCACAAATTATCATTTTGGAATTATGCCTAGCCTAGCCTCCAAACAAAAGTCGGTCCACAGAAATGGGTCTCAAACAATACTTTTCCTCATGTTTTGCCACATTTTTTGCCTAAAGGCCCAATTCTCTCACCCCAAACAGTACCAATTCTCCTAACCTTCTTACTCACATGTAAGTCCCTCCCACAATTGTCTGTTATTGAAATTCATCCTCATCCAGATACAATCTCAGTTTATTGCTTCAGGGTGCATATAGAAAAGCTTAATGTGTATAATCAAAACACTCTCAGTATAGTTCATGCTGTGTACTAATAACTTTGGTACTCTGTATTGTTTGAATTAGCTGTCAATCAAAAAGCTGAGCCAATTGAGAATTTCTGTACATCCTTACAAGAATTATACTTTGGGGTGAGGGGAGAGGCCCTTTAAGGGAGATATGGTCTTGCTTGATACACAATTTCAATTCAGCACTGACTTAAAGGGGCAATCAGAGTTTGACAGAGAATGCTAACCTTTCTGTTCCAGCACCTCACATGCTGCTAGAATTGAACAGGACATTCTAGCCAATGTAACTCAAGAAAGGTGTTTTCTCAGGTGAAGCTTGTCTCTGTGCAGCAGTTAACCCTGTTTAAACCAACCTTGTTGCTCTATTGAGCAAATAGTCTTTGAAAGGGGCAAACGCCTTTCACTTTATTGATCTCAAGATATCTGAACAGGAAGTTCTCTGATAGATTCTGGATCATTAATTGCCAGCTTCAGATGGCTAAAAACTTGCTATTTACTTCCAGCATCATGACTTTACCTCCTAAACTGATTGTTCACCAGAATATAGAAACATTGAAGACATCTTTCAGATCAGAAAAAGAATTAATTTTGTGTTACTTACTGTTCAATGAAAATTCCTGAATTCTGCTCATATGCAACAAAATTCCAGACAAAGGCAAGACTTTTGACAGCCTCTACTAGTACACTAACCAATCACAAAACTTATAGACCATAATCATGGATCATGTCGGAAAAAATACCCTTAGAATAATCTTGTCAGGAACTGTTCTCAGTACTAATTACATGCCCATTTATATATTTGAAAATGACCATAAAGGTTGACATTTGATAGCACTTCATCTCAGAATAAGCTGAAAGGGGATGTAGCCCTTCAGTGCACTTCACATAATTTGATTCCCTTTTTGCTATGACTTATTTTAGGATTATTTGTAAGTTGTTATTTGAACCTCAAAGTTGTTGGGCTTCTGTTGTACCAGAATGATTAATCAAATCTGCTGCTCATTGAAGCAGCTAAATAGGAGTAATGAACCAGTGGTCGGGTACTATAGTTGGGAACCACAGTTTTTCCCTAAAAACTGTGGTAGCCATGACGGATCTCCTTAAAGGTTAGTATCCCGTAAAAGGTTAGTATCCTGTAATGTCATTTTTGGAAGTTTCTCTAGTCAGTTTACAAATGTGGTGCAGAGTTAAACTTATGAATAAATCATCCAAACAAACTCTGATTGCCACTATAACACTAAGATCATTTTTCTTTAAATCGAAGCACTTGAAAATCACCACAATGGCAGTACAACCATACAGAATATTGGTTCTTTTAATACATACTGTATGTGTTTGGCAAATCATCATAAGATCACTGATGCATGTGTTTGTATCCAGGATACAGCATAACACTCATTCTATTTGAATGAATATTTAACATATAAAGTGACTTGACTATTAATTACAGCTTCATTTTGAGAAAGATGATATTGCATTTAGGCATGTTTATTTCATTTTGTTGCAATTATAATTCACGATAGAAATACTTATTTTTCCCAATACATCATAGACACACTACTTGGATGCCACAGTCTTAAATAAAAGCTTGGAAGCATGTAGCATGTTTGTGTCTTCATTAAACTTAAAAGCCTATCCTATGAAATCTCTGTGACTCAAGTTTTGAGAAAATTGGGAGATAATCTTTTTTGACAGGTGTTTGGGAGTAATTTTTTGCGGAGAGGCAATGGCAGTTTTTGCCCAAATCATGGTACCATTTACCATATTTTGCCTGGATGGACCAACTGTTTTTGCCTTAATTGGGACCGTGAGCACCCCTTGCACCCTTGACTTGTACTCCTACATTCTCTGATTCACTTTCATGAACAGGAAAGGTGGTGTTCAGGAACTACACTAATCCACACCACAAAATTCTGCCATTAGTTCTGCTCTAGGACTTTCAGAAAGTATTTATATTTTACACTACTTTGGTTTCTACGACTGACTCAATTGTCCATTGACTGGTCTAGACAAACAATGAGCAACAGATTATAAGTTCATTCCTTTCAAAAAGTACCCTTTTTTGTGAGTATTAAAACAAAAGCCTTTCACACTCAATGCGAATTATTGCCACTTTAAATAACTTGCATGAGCTGGACAATGAACATTATCACATGACTTAAAGTATTTGCAACCAATTGTGGAAATTCTGATATCTGGATGCCTTTCAAAATTAAGTCAGTGATTTCATAATTTTCACTGCTAACTTATACTTTTTTAGCTGTGTTACACTTAATAGGAGTTGAAATTTTTCACAGTAATTGCACCAAGAGAGCATCTTTGACAGAATTTTGTAATTTTGCTATAAATTGTAATGATTATGCGATGAAATAAAAGTGGGTGGAATATTAATCCCCATTCAGACCTATGTATGTATCAGTGTATGTGCTCCTGTAGAAGGGGTCCCAGTAGCACTCCCCTGCTCTTCCCCCTCCTTGATTGGCTGAGATGATCTCCTCACAAAATAAATTAATTGTTGCACAATTGCTCTACCTGCCTTTACATACTGCACAAACTGAAAGCTAGCACTAGAGTTTCTTTGCAGTCTTCAAAGAATAGTCCAGAGCCAAATTAATTTTTGATATGTTAAAGGGTTGAAGAGTTGTTAACTTCTACAAACAGTGACAGATAAATAACCTCTATGTAAGTCCTTCCTCCTCAAACATCTTTGAACCTTCACATCAAGTGATCATCATGCAGTGGCATGTGGTCTACAGTATGCAATATTTTAGAAACAGTTACATTAATCTTACAAACTGATGTGACCATAATTTTAAAGGATATATCCACTTACTTGAATTTCCATATTGATAATGAATTCAGCCTTGTGTGCTTGTATGCAGATATAAATCGGATCAGTCCCCAACAGACAGAACCAGTTTTATTGTACCCTTGCCTGTTCCTGAAAAGCAACTGCTGTTACCTTCTACAATCCAAAAATTCATGCAAAACAAAATTTAGCTCCCAGAAGAACAAACTACCATGAATTTACAAGAAGTACACAGTGCAAACTAGTGAAGTTAATGTTTGTTAGGCTTCTGGGTATGAATACAGTAAATTAAGTACACCAAAAAAAAAAGCAAAACAAATTGTTGACCCATAATTTCCTGTGTACAGAAACTATCTTCTTCTCTTCTGCTAATCAGTCTGCAAACTTTAGATCCAGACTAATATAATGAAGTCAGAACTGTAAAACATTTGATCCATGTATGATGTACTAGTCTGGTTATGCCCATACCATGCTATGTAACTGTAAAATCATTTCACGGTACATGCACAAGACTTCCTCTGATTGAGCTCAGGCCTGGATTCCCTTCAGGTGACTTGAATAAATTTCCTGCAAAATGACTGCTTGCCACTGGTTACAGGATATTTGAAGATGAATGAACTAACAGTCATATCATTCAGCAGCAGAATGATGGTGGTATTTTGGCAGAATGATGCTATTTCAAAGTAGAACACACATGAAAAAATTTAAACCACTCCACCTGTCCACCATGTCAAATGTACAGTATGATCTGAAAATTGTGATCCTTAGCACAATCTTTACAAGTCAACTATTTACAGTACTTCTGTTCTAAGCAACAGGCAGTGTCCTCACAGGAACAAGGTATTACCAAAGCTTGCTTCCCTTCACTTCCCTGTAAAATTTGACTTTGAAGAACATGTTTTTTTATTTGATACCTAATATTACTTACAAATAGATGTCCAGGTGACACCAGTATAAACTTCCCTTCTCAAATAACTTCTCAATAAAAAAAAAAAAGAGTTTGTAAAACGCTGTGGTCCCTGGGAAACAGAAGGCTAAGGTCAAAGAAACACTTGGGGCAATTAAGTTAACTGCAAGGACAGGCACAGTCTGGAAAATAAACCTGTTATATAGGCCAAAGGTGAACACCCATGAGAAAGAAAAAGATTGAGGTTGTCTTTTAAACTTTAGTTTTCAAACTTTTGGAAACTAGAAAATGTTCTCCATTGGTGGGTTACAATGCTCTCATGTTTGCATTTTTATCATGGATACCAAAGGGAAAGATTTAACTTTTTCAGAGTAGAAGTATATTTCTCTCCTAAGAATGCAAATGTTAAAGAGAAAATGCAGCCTCCCTACTTTTGAATATTATTTAAGTGCAATAGTCTACCATTAACATACTTGGCTTTTGAGAATCTGGTATTTTTCTCACAGCATCAGGAAATTCACAAGGAACTACTGTAGTTACAGTAGTTCCTTTTTTAAAGAAGTGAAATTTGTAAGACCAGACTAGTTAGCATATAGTATGTATCTGCATTCAAAGAACCCAGTTATACTTGTTCTCTACCTGTACACACAGTGAATATTTCCCTTCCAAACTGAAGTAGGCCCACCATTCATGATGTTACAGAACCAAAGGAGAGTTATTCAAATTTCAATGAGGGATCAACACTCTAGCACTACAGAAATTTACAAAAAAGATGACACATATGACACAAGATTAGAGAGCTATTTGTAAAGGAGGATAGGCCTTCTAGGTTACACAAATACATTTTGGGGTGACTGTATTTTTCCTTCATTTATTGAACTAGGATTCTGCGGAGTCTACCCAATGTTTCCAGGGTTAAATGTTCTCCATTTTCGTATATCTCGTATATCTCTCTGATTACCCAAGGTTCGATGTTTCCAGAAGTGCAGAAGTTCCTAAGATTCGAGAACATTGAACCTCGGGAACAGTGAACCTTGGGAGCATTGACAAAGCCCCGAATCTGCAATAAGGGTAACCAAGACAGGCCTTGAATTTTGAGGGTGTGAGTGCAATCACACACCATCACTTACAGTACCTTGAATTACTTTTCTATACATGTAGATAAAGATGGGACCTCATGTAAGCCTATAAAGTTTAAATAAAACAGCACACCTACCACACTCCTTAATTTCCTGAGGAGTGTGATTTGTAGAACATCTGCAAATCAAAAACTCCAGACCTGCCAAGATACCTCCTACAGTGTATATTTTAAGTCTACCAGTCAAAGGACTATGGTAAAGCAGTCCCAAATTTTTTGGACTATTAAAGTTGCTATAATATACGTTGTCTCCTTGTACCCTTCAAAATGTTTCCCTGAGACTCCCATTGGATTATTAATCCCAAAAATTGACCAAAAGGCTTCCCATGTACCCTGTTGTATTTTAAGGTACCCCTACAGTAGTTGGAAATCAGAGGACTCCAATCATGCACTAGCATAGTAACATTATTTGCTTCAAAAAATTTTTAAAAGATGTTTCTTTGAACATCTTTTGAAAATTTTTGGCTGATTCTCATCTTTCTCAAATTATTATATCAGACCAAAAATTCGCAAGGATTGATAAAAAAAAATGCCACACTTTGGCTGTTTGAATTGAAGGGATGAGAAGGAAAGGCAAGAATTACAAAGAAATAGGCAAAATGTGCATAGTTAATATGTGCAAAACTTTTGCAAACGTTAAAGGTTTACAAGGAATAACCATGGTGTTTACTGTATTTTGGAAAATAAAAAAGGAAATACCTTATTAATCTCTCACCCCCCCCCCCCCAATGCCTTGTTAATTTGGGGGCAACAAAATACAAAACCACATGCAGACTTTTCTGTTCAATACTGTAGTCTACACAGCAAGTGCACAAGGCAAGTTAATAAGAAAGCCAACAGGTAATTAGCTCAAAGGCTATCACCTTGTGGGCAGATTTGAAACGGACAAGCAATATTGTCGATGCTGACATGTACAGTATAGAAAAACTTGACCAACATGAACAAAAAAAAAAAAAAGAAAGAAAAAAGCACCTGTAGAGCCTGAGTTTACTACACTATGAATCACATGTCATTTGGGTGGCCCTACATCCAGATGACTTTTCCCCAGATTAATGGATATTTTTGTAGCCTGTCCTGGGTCCTGACTACTCAAATGCTGATTTGCCTTCCTCTTTAAAGGTCTACAAGGTCATAGTATTGTACTGTATCTTGCAAATTTTGAATTGGAAACTCAATCACAACTTCATTTCTACAATGTATGACACATTAACAGGAAAAAGAAAACTGTGGATGTGTCTCACAATATGGGAAGAAACAATTTTGCTTTAATGGCAAAATAAAAATCCTGGAACTATAGAAAGACTTTGTACTTAATGCCTGGCATTTTCCTTTTCTTTATACTTTGTTTCATTATGAATTACTCCCAAAATTTCATCCCTTGTTACTTAATGACACTCAATCAAAATCTACAAACTTGTCAACCCCATACTGGTAATAAATTTTGTTGGTGAATCAAATTTAGGTTGTTAGAAATATTTTGGGGATTTGCAGTAAAACTTAAAATGCTTAACAATGGTACTCATGGTATCTCTGCCACAGGAAACAAATATTTATTTTTCATCATGTATATTTACATTTTTATTTCTATGATGAAGAGAATTATTCAACATGGCCTATAAATCAAATCTAATGTACCATGTCCATTGGTCAAGGTCAAAGAAAGGAAGTGGTTAACCAATTAAACTTTTACCCATCATGAACCCTTTGCCTATAATAAAACTAGTCTACCACTTAACTTTGAAAGACATGGATTCATTTCCATTTGATGAAAAATTAACTCATGGTACTGTAGAATTTTGCCCTTATATATGCACTATCCCTAAAAGGGGATCAAAGTATACAATTTGAGGGCGCCATTCCACTTTGTTGACAAAATATTACACAAGAGCCCAATGGGCACTGTGGTTCCTTGCTGGATATTATAAGAACTAGTGTAAAGCCAGTTTTCAAAATAGAGCAAAGTGAAAGCTCATACTCAATTTTGTAACATCTTCACAAGGGGTATTTTAGTACTTGTATTACATGATATCAATGATTAAATTTTTGTGGCCTTACTTACATTCAACTTGTATAATGCTTGGTGATCCTTCAAAAACATTTCCTCATTTCCATATGTATTTATGCTTGTAATCAAACTTGATATTATCACCAATAAACAATACACAATGTGGTTAAAGAGAGAAAAACACCCCTTGTACTTCTCTCATAAGTTATTTTTAACTGCTCTAAATAAAACTTGCTATTACTTTAAAACAATCTACCATTTGTCCTGTTTGCTATCTCTACACAGAAAGCAGGGTTTATTCAGCAGTTAAGCAGAAAGCAAGTGATTACTCGGGTGTGATAATAGAATGAAGATTAGGTTACCCCACAGAGCACAGCAGTATTAAAGAGACATACTGTATAATCCATGCATTGCTTCCACTGGCAGAGAGACCAGTTTAATGCAGTGTGACCTGTGCTCATTGAAATCTACAGATTTCAGTTAATGCCCTCTTACAACTTTGAATGATCCAAAATCTGTGTACAACCCGAAGTAATCATTACTGAACGAATGTTAAGGCCGAATTTTTAAGGTGTTTGGGTGTGTAAGCATGCAAAACCAGGTAAGATAAAAAATCTATTGAACCTATCTTTATCTAGCTTACAACATTTTCTAAATAACATTTCCAGTGGATGACCTCCAGTGATCTTGATGACCTTTGACCTTAACCAAACACAGATTGATTTGAAATCTGTCCTTTTTACCTTAAAATACTGTGTTAAAACATTTTTCAGTGTTTCACCCCTGGTGACCCCAGATGACCCCTTGACCTTCACCAAACATATTAGATTTCATCCTTACACAATTACACACCCACACACCAAGTATGACATCTATCCAAGTTTCCTACCTTGAAATATCATGTTGAGAAGGTTTTTAGTTTTTGACCTCTGGTGACCCCAAATGACCTTTGACCTCCACCAAAAACGACAGGGCACACCTTCAAACTATGGCACTTTTATAAACCAAGTTTCAATTTAATCCAACTTTCCCTTGTTGAGTTACAGCGTACCCAAGCTAGCGTCACAGACACACACACACACACATACTCACACACACACACACACACACACGCCAACCTGACTACATAGGTTCCTTTTGCTAACGCAAGGAACCAAAAAATTGAGACAACTTGTTCTTATGATGCTAGCGCAGTTAGTATGCATAGTAGGTCTATGTACAACAGGCAATGAATGCAAAGATATCTCCTAAACCACGGCACAGCACGATTGCTGCTGTTTTTGCCAAATACAAAGTCAAACGTAACTTGTACAGTACGTTAGAGAGCTCTGCTGGACAATTTTAGACTTTACAATACCTTGATTAGATTGATATTTTTTACTACTTGATATTACTTTTTTTTCTGGCAAAATTGTGCATCACAAACTTTCACAAACTTGAAAAACAAAGATAAAATAATTCCACAAACAATACAGTTGTACAGTATGAACTGAGCAAAGAAAACATTCATACAATAAAAAATCCTTACATAAAGGGCATACAATAAATTCTCTGACCTAAACTCCAATTGAATTTGATGGTGAAGCTCCCATTCATTCAAGATGCATCTGATGAATTCAAACTGATTGCTGGTCAACTGTGCTTTGGTTTTCAGTTTTCACTGATATTGTTTGCAACTAATATTTGTTTAAATCATGTTGCCTCACATCCACAGTTCACAGGATGCCCAGTATTCAAATGAGAGTAATTGTTGGCACTTTCAAGCATAAAATCAAAAGGGTAGCCTAATTTTGAATAGAAGGTCATCACAAACAATCATGTAGCCACTGGAAGAGGGTTCTGGGAGAACTTCTCCATGATGCAAGTTTGAAAAACTAAAAGAAAAAAACATCAGAGTGATACAACAGTACTGAAAAAGTTAATGGAAGTATGTTGCATTTGCTACTATAGCAGCTGTTCAAGGTCCAAGGCCCTTAAGGCCAAATGAGTGGCCATGGTTTAAATTGTCATAACCTAAAGTTAGAATAAAACACCGCGTTTCATGATTCATACTGTTCATGTTATTTTTAAATGATGCAATGATGCCTCAACTCCTGGTCAGATAATCCTACAGTACTTTACCTAAAAGTGTTGAAAAAATACAGATTTGCTTTCATATTTTTATCCATTCAAACCTTTAGAAAAGTGGCTTAAAGGCCAAATTCTCTCATCAGAAACAGGACTTATTCTCCTAACCCTCTTACTTTAGCCCCTCCCAAAAATGTCTGCAATTCATCCTCATCCAGACAAAACCTCAGTTAATTGCTTCAGGATGAGTATGGAATGAATGCTCAATGTGCACAGTCAAAACACTCTCATTGCAGTTCATGCTTTGCAATTAAGGCTTTGGTACTCTGCATTGTTTGAATTAGCTGTCGATCAAAGAGCTAAGCCAATTGAGAATTTCTGTAAACCCCTACAATAATTGCAGTTTGGGAGAGGATTGGCCCTTTAAGGCTGGAAAAAGACTCATGTCCACTGGATTGGGACTTCTTTAAATTAAAGAGAAGTCTAAGAATCAGGACTGACAATGGGTGCACTTCTGTCTCATTAACCTAAAGCCTGTTTCATATCATATCCTTCAAACACATTGTGACAAATGGGACTATCTCCATTCTCCATTCTTGCATGTCCACAGCTATACCACAGGCATCATTTTATGAATCCCAACCAGCATCAATCTCTTCCTCTTAATTGTCTTCCTCTCCTTCTTCCCTCTGGTTGTCAGGTCAATATTTTAGAGCAGTTTGTTGCTTGCTCTCTACTTTAAGAGGTCTCTGGGCCAAATCGCAGTGGAACCCTTTGGAAATTTACTGAATTACATTGTACTTGCTCACTATATGCTGGTAACAGTATATGCTTAGTAGATTCAATTATCATATCTGATTGTTCGTTCTGGAGAAGTTGTTGAACTTGTGAGGTTGTCCAATGCAGGAAGTTGGCAGCTCAGTTTAGCTTTTGAGCAGTGGTGCTTGTCTTAGAAAAGTGGCCAAAGACTGGGGATACACGCACATTTGTCAAATGGGAACATAAAATGATTACCCTGGGATCAGGGGGAGATACCCTGTATATGACTTCTACTTCCTGATCCCCAAATGTTGAACATAGTAAAGTTGCAAATCCATTTCTATTTTCTTCATTTTAATCTTCATCTCCATCTTCCTAGCTACTTGAGCAATTTCACCAATGCTGTATAGTATACTATGGTAATTAAAGTACATGCTTCAGGTGGGCCAATGGTCACCAATACCCACTCTGGCTGGCTTGGAAGCACCCAGTTGGCTTTAAACCTTACACTTATTTAAATCTCTACAATGAATTGCAGCAATGGCATCCCAGTGGATAGAGATTTTCTCTGCTTCTGGTTTTCCAAATGGAATTTCTTTCTCTTTGATAAGGGAAAGTTTATCAGTTATAATCCCAACCTCAAACCTGGAGGGAGAGAAGATCACACTTTGTCTGATGCCTACTTTCTGACCGGTTTGGTATACTTAGCTGGAGTTGTCAACAGCAGATGATAAAACCACAGAGCCTCTGAACACTAGACTCTCTGATCCTTAAACATTCAACTGAAATTTTATAGCGTAGAATATATTCACACTGGTGAAAGTCTGCATTACTTCCTGGTGGACCAAGAATAGTGTTACCTAGATACTGTGCATCTTAGAGTACATTCCCTTGTAGAGTTCCCTATCTACTAGCTTACATATACAGATTACTGTACACACAGGGATAGGCCTAAATGTTCTAATATTATTACTACAATATTTTAGGTCTAGATGCTGTTTATAATGCTCAATCAGTGCCTATTAACAGGAATCTATACTACTGTTGGCTTATGTCTACTTTGCTTTTCTCTGCACTAGAGTCCTTTGCCCTACTGCCCAATAGATTTCAAAGTAATGACTAATCGGGTTTCCGTACCTATGTATATTCCGTATCTATGCATACTGTAGGTATGCACATGCATTTATATTTATGTGCACATGCATTTATATTTCCCTATCCTTAACACGAACCCTAATCCTGTACTACTGTGCATACATAACCCTTAGGCCTAACCCAACTTAATTACTTCTTCTTGTTCTTCTTTGTTGTACTCCAATACTTTGCTTTACTCTGCACTAGAGTCCTTTACTCTTAGATCTCAAAATAATGGGTTTCAGTACCCGGAAGTGGCATATCTATGCATAGGTATGCACATGTTGCATTTATACTTCCCTATCCTTAACATCATGACAAGGCATTTGATGGAAGATAGTTGGTGTACAGGGTGGAAATTAATTAAAAATTATTGATGCTGAAACCAGTTGTTTTATTGCCCTCTTAATGGTGGTCTCATTTTCTAGTTGGGCTATGTCCAGGGGGAGCATGCCCCTGTTGGATAAGGTTCTCGGAAAGTACAGTAGGAATTGCCAAATACACCAACACTACAGGTAATATTTTTAAAGGACTGTGAGTTTAACCTAGTATGACTGGAATGGGGGACAGAAATGTTCTCAGTAGGACGACCAATTTGTTCTGTAAGATCTTGTCACAAGTGGAGAGGTCAGCAATATCACTAGTGTTTGCACCGGGTACCTGACCCATGTTGTTACTACCCGGGTACCTGATGGGTAATGCGGTTCGGGTACCCAGGTACCAATTTCCTACCTGGTGCAAACACTGAATACCACGTCTACATTCAAGAGTGGGCCAATTTACAGAAGACAAGATATGAGTGATACTTTCAGTTCTCTTGAAGCATCCAGTGACAAACCTACCTGCCCTAGATTAGATATTTTTGATTTTCTTTTTCCCTGTGGTAGTCTGAGGAGATCAAACTTGGGAGGCATACTCAAGTTGAGGAGGCACATAAATGAAGTAGGCTTTTTCTTCAACATAGGAAGGACAGGAATACAAGTTACGGGATAGAAAATTTAAAGGACTAAGCTGCTGTAGTTGCTTTAGCAACTACATTATTAAAATGAGGGATCCAAGAAAGGTTGGAGTCCATGGTAACTCCAGTCCAAGGCACAGTAACAGGATGATTTAACAGACTCAAGATTATGTCCTGCAAGTTGATGGGTAAATTTAAGGGGTTTTGTTTTCAAAGTGGTGAAAAGAACATAACATTTATTTGGATTACATTCCATAAACCAGTCAAGTGACCACTTACATAGGGAATCAAGGTCATATTGTAGAATATTTTGATCAAATGATCTTAATACTGCCGATAAAGAAGAGCATCGTCTGCTAAGAGCCTGATTTGGGTGGTCCTACTAATGAATGTCTGTGAATGCCTGGCCTCTGACAATGAATGCCTGGCTTCTGACAATGAATGTCTAGCCTCTGACAATTAATGCCTAGCATCTGACAATGTCAATGATTGCTGAGTAGTGAAGGAATCCTGTGATGTGTTATTGACAGACATAAACCAAAAAGCTTTTTCTCTTCTTTTGCTAATTAATAATTTTTTTAAACAGAGGTGCAAGCCAATTTGCCATTAAAGGCCCAGTTTTCTCAGCCCAAACAGTACCAATTCTCCAAACCCTCTTACTTAAGCCCCTCCCACAATTGTCTGAAATTAACACTCATCCAATACAATTTCAGTTTATTGCTTCCAGCTGAGTAAAGAAAAACTCAATTCATATAATCAAAACACTCTCAGCACCGTTCATGCTGTGTAATATAATATAAGCTTTGGTACTCTGCATTGTTTGAATTAGCTGTCAATCAAAGAGCTGAGCCAATTGAGAATTGTGGTACCCCTGTACCAAAGTGGTTGTTTAGGATTAGAGGTTTAGCCGTTTAAGTGCGAAGAGTGTTAGGTTCTGAAGTAAGTATTACACAGTGAAGATGAAAATAACACACATTTGATTTGTTCCGACCCCAGCCTAGTTTGAAGTTTGCCATGTAATTGGTGTATTTTTCATTCCATTAGAAAACCTAATTTTTTCCAAATGTGGAACTTGCCCCTTCCAGAGGAGGGTAAAGATGTATCCCACAGTTAGAATGAGTGCACAGAGGTCGGATATCCCATACAGAATGGGTGAATGCATGGATGGCCATCGAGGTTGGATAGGCGGACATAGCCTTTTTGGGGAACAAGGGCATACAATATGAGGCTGCATGAAATAAACACTACTGTACCCCAACCCCAGAGCATGATGACTTCTAAAGGGGATTGATATTTAGAATTAGCAATGGAGAAAGGAAAACAAGCCATCTACCAGTGTGCCACAACTGGAAACGAGGCTGTGGCCGTGCCACTCAACTTAAACCAATTGGTTGGAAGCTGGGCCGTAAAACTCCATCTAACCTAACCTGTCATTTACAAGTCGAGGAATTAAGAACACGCCATAAGCATTCATTGTTACAGGCCGGGCAATCATTCACTTTAGGGCAGGTCCAAGCTATCCCATGAAGTCATTTTTAAAATTTCATTGAAATAAGGCTTATTTAGCATCTTTGTACACTTAAAGATTGAAGTTTTCAAATTTAATATAATTTTTGGAAAAATTAATACACACAATGAAAGGCAGGGTGCTAACTTGCATAATTATTAAAACAAGCATGATGAATTGGTCATTAAGAATTTAGTCCAGAAGCCAGCTACATGATTTATTCGAGTAACTATTAACTGAGACATAGTGCATCCACCCTTTCAAAAACTATAGGACATACATCGTTTTGCCTACCTCATTAATTATGCTAATTAGGCAGATTCCAAAAGGGATGTCCCATACGTCACAATTTTTGCCTAATTTTTGTAGTTCTATGAAAGAGTAAACAATATTTTCAAAAAAATATTTTGCAAAGTTCTGATTTGTGGGAGTCTACAAAAATATATTCAACAAGATTTTTCCTATCATACTGTATGCATGCTCAAAAATAAAATTAAAAAATGTGACCTATGGGACAGTGCGACATATGGGACAACTGTATTGAGTTTGTACACTTAACTTATCTCACCTCTCTGGAATAATTTCAACCCTGACTACAAAGAAATGTACCCTTTTGATGTTTATCAAATGGCATACTGAAAAGGAGGAATGGCCCATGATCATTGTTCTCATGCAGCATTTTTGCAATTCAACTCCAAACATGACATATTTTGGTTGATTTTTGTAAAAATTTCTGTAATTTCCTCAGATTAGGGCATTTAAATAATATTGCAGTTCTTGTTGCATGGTACTAGACATTCAATACACTTGAACACTTAATGAGTTGCTAGAGATTTCTAATTGATCACAGCTCCATATAAGGAGATCTGGTTATTTACAGTGACAGTATCGAAGTAATAGTGTACAATATTAGGGGAGCTACAAAACAGTATTTTACCATATGCTCAGTATTAGTAGCACTGTTCAGAAGGAGCCTTCTTAATTCCGTCCATGTTTTGTCTGTGTTGAGTTTTGTTTGTCTTTCTGTTTTGTTTTATATCAAAGGCTGTATGTGTTTAACCCATCATTTAATCCGTGCCCTCACCTTAAGTCTGTGTCAGTGTTAGTCTTCCGTCCATTCTTTGTAGTTGTTTGTACCTCTACCCAGTATTGTGTTTTATGTCTTTGCACCCTTATGCACCTACCAGCACCTACTAGTATGGTTTTTTAGTGTAATAGTTCCGAATAGATTAGTAAGCACAACAATCGAAGCCCTTTCATCATTTTATTGAGTATTAGTCTTCATAACAAGCACTGTAAATGAATTTGAATCTGTACTGTACATGATTTACTTTAACTGAAATTTTACATTTAACTCTTCCAAGATAAGAGGTCTTTAAAGCGACAACAGGAACATACAGTATGGTTTACTGTTATTTTGATGTGTGACAAAACTTTAGAAAACAGCCCTGCACCAACTGTCATCTATGATATCCATTTGTTAAAAAAATTTATGGGGAGGGAGGGGGGATATCAAATACCTCAAGGGAAAAGACTGCTAGTGGAAGGGGTTCATTGAATTGTTAATCATATGTAAGAGGACAGTTCATTTAAGCTGCTGATGAAAACCATAACACTTCCACTTCTTTGGAAGTTGATCAATTTTTATTGGTAATTAATATTCAACATTTGTCAATATTGTAATTTTGTCTACGACTATAAATAAAACTTCTGCAAATTTCAAATGAATAATAATAATTTTAGCCATGAAATTGATATTTTGGTGAACTGTAGTGAATATTAGAAGGATATTTACTGAAAAGTGTGGCAGTGCTGAATTGTGACTTTCAGCAGCATTCATCAACCAGCAACAGGAACTTGTCACTGAAGTAGAAATACACAGATTTTTCAGCAATTTGTGAAGAAATTCTGGCAAGAGGACAACCCTGAGGTACCTAATGACAGAAAGTTTTACCGATAAACATTTGTTCAAAAAAGTAGGAGTAATTACCTGTATGTCAAAAATTTCATTTTCATTTTTGGAGCCTGGTGTGGCGTGACTTACCTTTCCGTGTTATATATATAGTGTGTGGTATATACAAACCAACATAGAGGGCGCCTGTGGGCTGAACCAGGTCAGTCTTTTTTATATCCTGGTTAGTGACAATGTTTGTAAATGTTTTCCGCACAAGGGCTCTCTCGTGCGAGGAATGCCTCAGTAATGGACTAGGCCTATGTATGGATGTTTGCATAATTGCTCCCTATACATGGGCCTAGGAAGCAATTGTGCAACCATACATTGGCCCTTGAACAGGGCCCAAGCTCATTACACTCCACATCACAGCCCTAACCCCGCTAACACAAAAAATCCTGTCATTAGGCTTTCAGAACAAAATACGTTCTAAACTGGTAAATATTACACACATCGGATTTACATTACCAGAAAAAGATGTGCGACTCTCAATCGAAAAGTTACCAATAAATCGGCTTTAATGGACAGTCTGACGTCAAAATGCAGCAAAATGACTCTTGGATTTTGGCTAGAAACTTCTTGGTTTGAATGAACCCTCGTACAATAAGTGTTTCCACATGAACTTGCAAATAGTCAAAAATCATTCCTAGAACTTTGTAACCATTTCACCAAATCGATAACTTTAACAATCATTGCACCTAATGAATGCAAATTTCATATGAAAAATTGTTGTTGGTTCGTATTTGAAGCTTCTAAATGTTTTTGAAATTGTTGAAACGTTGTCAAAATTTCTCCAAGTGTGAAAAAATTTTGAATAAGTGGAAACCCCTGGTATGACCTTTGCCCCAAAGTGGATATCACGAAGACCACAGGTCCCACTATTCCACGCGCTGACACCCACTGGCTCGCCCTGCCTCAAGTTCCACACGCTGCCGTACAATTTGTATGGCAGCACGTGTAACTTAGTTGTACGACAGCGTGTGGCGTTTCACGGAACTAGTGGAAAACTCAGGGATCCATTCTAAGATATGTAACGAAAAGCAACATTTTGCGAACAAAATAATTGAAAAATTGGCACAATGGTCTGTTGTATTTTACTTCATAATGATAACATGATAAATGATAGCAGTTAATGAAATTAATATCTGCGTTAACTAAATTTACATCAGCCTGTCAGCACATGCCCTTTTACACAAGGCATAGCCAGGCCTGTCAGCGCGTGGTTTAGTAGGACCGTAGATGACTACTTAGTCGTTCGAAAGCTTCCAAACATGACGCATTTAATGTAATCTTCAATTTATCAAGGCAAAATACACCATTATATCATTGAGTCTGGGTGAACAGCTTATGCAGAAAGGTGGATGCGGTGCCAGAGGTTATCTGTGTAAAGTTTGGTGAGAAATTATTAGGAATTTGTGAACGTGAGAGATGCCGACCATGGCCAGGGTCTGCTAATGATGGGATTTTTTGTGTTAGCGGTGCAAGGGCTGTGATGTGGAGTGTAATGAGATTAGGCCATGTAACGTAACACACAGCCCTGTTCAAGGGCTATCCATTGACCATACTTAGGCTAGGTAGGCCTAGTCACTGATCGTGACCGTATAATCCGCTCCTTGTAGTCACTCCTTACTATAGTCACTGGCCTACATGTACAAAGGTAACGATGTTTTAAACGAAAACAACAAACTGAGCTCTAATTACAATGATATGGTTCATGGAACAAATTTGAGTTAACACAATGACTTTGAGCATTCTTAAATACCATTTATACCTTGTGGAATGTTTAATACCAGCGAATTCATAGCAAAAGGCACGAAAAATGTGGTGCCAACCTTCGCAGTAACATCTACATCTTGACAGCTTTATCGTCTGCTACTGTGTTGCATGATGGGAGGGACTGCCGCTTGACAAGATATCGAAGACCAATTAGTGAGCGCAGCTAGTCAATACTTGTACATCATATAGTAAGCTCTCTGTACATAATTTTGAAATTGTACAGTCACTGGATAGGTTGCCCCGTTTTATATGAGGTCACATGACAAACACTGACTTCTTTGGCTGAAAACTTACTCTGCACAGGCTTAACGTTACTCGCAGAATTATCCAGCCAAAATTTCCCTTTTAGCCTAGAGGTCATATTTCGTTAACAGACTTGTGTGGAAGGTGAATGTGATGACAAAGATCATCTGTGGAAAGTTTGGTGAGAAAAGGTATCCTTTTGGGGACGTGAGGGATGCCTACTCACGCGTGAGTACGCAAATGAGCTGTGTTTTTGTGTATACCGGGCAAGGGCCCAGAAATGAAGTGTATAGCATAGGAACGTAATGCTGGGTCCTGTTCAAGGGCTAGGTAGGCCTAACGTAGGCCTAACGTAGTTAGTGCTTTATTAGCCTATGGTTAGGCCATGTAACGAACACACACTGACCATGGAGCTACTCCGTGTTAGTAGCTCCATGCACTGACAGAGCCCTGTTCGAGGGCTAGTGTGAACTCCATCAACTTTAGAAGACGAATTTATTCAGCGGAAATCACCTTTGAAATTTAATCGCCGCTCGTCAAATTAAACATCATTTCATCATGGATCACAACTTGTTGCTGGCAAATTGGCAATTCACAGTAGCATATATGAAGACCGTATTTTATTTTTAGTGGCTTTTCGCTTTTCTGGTTAACGAACACGTCTCCACGATCGTAGCTCCGAGGGTGCATACCAATAAATTCGAGAGGGGCACGTTACAGCGCAGCGAATACAGGAGGCTGATGTGAGTGTTCTGTTTTTAGTGTCTTCTTCTCCTTCTCCTTCTCCTTCTCCTTCTCCTTCTCCTTCTCCTTCTCCTTCTCCTTCTCCTTCTCCTTCTCCTTCTCCTTCTCCTTCTCCTTCTCCTTCTCCTTCTCCTTCTCCTTCTCCTTCTCCTTCTCCTTCTCCTTCTCCTTCTCCTTCTCCTTCTCCTTCTCCTTCTCCTTCTCCTTCTCCTTCTCCTTCTCCTTCTCCTTCTCCTTCTCCTTCTCCTTCTCCTTCTTCTCCTTCTTCTCCTTCTCTTCTTTCCTTCTCCTTCTTTCTCCTCTTCTCTTCTCCTTCTTCTTCTTCTTCTTCTTCTTCTTCTTCTTCTTCTTCTTCTTCTTCTTCTTCTTCTTCTTCTTCTTCTTCTTCTTCTTCTTCTTCTTCTTCTTCTTCTTCTTCTTCTTCTTCTTCTTCTTCTTCTTCTTCTTCTTCTTCTTCTTCTTCTTCTTCTTCTTCTTCTTCTTCTTCTTCTTCTTCTTCTTCTTCTTCTTCTTCTTCTTCTTCTTCTTCTTCTTCTTCTTCTTCTTCTTCTTCTCAATTGTTTTCAAAAGATTTACCCTTAATTTTGCAGATACTTTTCAAGCATTAGTTGCGATGAAACAAACCATGCAATGCCAATTATCTCCACCCAGCCATATTTCCTTCGATATTCATTAAGTATATACTTTTTTTAATGTTTCCTTAACCCTTTGGGAAGGAGCCAACTAATGCAGCAAATAAATACTCCCAGAGGTCTGTTCCCAAGAGGACCTACATCATACAGAAGACTCCAACTTAGTTGACCAATCACCTGATCCTCACAAGTTCCATATATTTTTACCAAACAATTGCCGAACTAGTTGACCAAACCTGTTTTCATAAAGTTGCCCGAAGAATTTTAAGAACGACATAGGCCTAAACATAGTTAAATTTTCACATAACGAAAACTCTCAAAAAAAATAAATAAAATAAAAATACAAAATTTTGCAACCCATCCGGGTGACTTACAGAAAAGGTAATTTACAATATTTACTCAGCTCAACATCATCTTAGCCGTTGAACAAAACTTGCCGTAAGCTTCGAGAGAAAGTTTAGGGGTGTTTGTAATAAGCCACTTCGGTAATTTGTTTTGGTGACTATATGCGCAGGCTCATATTCCTCCAACTTAATGGTCGGGATAAACAAACCAATCCCACAGGCTACAGCACGTTTTCCCAAAATTGAGTTTACATGAAAATTTGGTGAAATCATTCTTCTTAAACTATCCATAACATAAAGAGGGATGGCAAGTGTGATATAGTACAGCCTGAGTGAATTGAGTCTAAATTGTCTTTTTGGTGTAAAATGTGCATTTCAAGTATGCAGTTAAGTAGCACGGAGACATGGTTAGGCCATCACTCTTAAAAAGTTGGTTAAAAAAATTCACTAACACTGGTCACGTACTGTCAAATACCTGAAATTGGGAAAAATTTTCCCCAATATGTGTTGTTTATTTGGTTACTCAACAGGCTGGTTACCCAATTAAGTGGTAAAAAACATCTTGGATAACCCATTAATCACCAATTATTGGGTAAACTTTAACCAATTTCAGGTATTTGTCACTACGTGACAAGTGTTGGAAAGTTTTTTAACCAACTCTTTTTCAGAGTGATGAATAAACAAAGACGAGAAAATAATTGTTCTTAAGCAAAATGTCTTTCTGCTCACTAATTGGATGACTATTGTTTGTATAGTTGGCTGTCATGTGCTATAGAGAATGGCTTGTAAACTTCAAAGGACTTGTCCGTCTAACTGTTACGTACAATGTCTCTACAAATGCAGAGCAGTTTATTTTGAATTGGCATACATATACACACATTTTCAGAGGGAGAAAAAACTGCCTAAAAATTAAGGGACTCTTGCCACCGGAGTTACCTGAATTAATTTCAACTACATTTATCTACCATTCTGAAAATTTGTAGCTGTAGCACTCACTCATACCAATACTAAGAATTAGTCTATTTGTTAAACCCCTCTTGGCTGATTGGTATACACGAAGTTGCCCTCTTTGGCTAAAAGCTACTCAAAGTAGCCCACTTGAAGCCCTGTAATATACGTTCCTGTATTAACCAGCCTGCTGGAGTCACACCATCGATTTCAAAAGAATTATTAAAGTTCTACTTTGATCTGATCTAATGTTCCTCGTCGGTCCAACTGCCGATGGCAATTTGCCTAGCCAGTGTAAAGAAAGTTGCACATGCGAAAGATTGAGAGCAAATTTCTGCATGCGGTGCTTTACCTCGAATTTGAGGTAAATCTTTAAAATTGAACTAACTATATGTTCAATTCCCCCATCCATGATTGTTCCAAATGGAACATAAAGGCAAGGAATGAAGAAAATGCTCGTTTTAAGAATCAAGTTATGCGCTGATATACTGGTTGTACGACATGTGTACACACACTGATATTGTAGGTGTTCCTATGAACTGTAACCATGGCGTCATGTTTGTTTTTCCTTTCTTCAGGTGAAACAGCTGAGGTGTGCTCAGCCAAGACTACCTGTTCAGTTCAGGCAGGCTGACGGCCGTCAGTTCTCAGGTATTATCTTGGTTGTCGGTAGATTTTTATTGGTAACTTGGGACTAGATGAGGTCTGTAACCTGGGGGTTTGTGGGTAGACAAAGTTAACAAGTGTAAAGGGGAGCTGGAGTGGACCCCCATGAAATCGGTGAGTTTGCGCGTTGGCCGGCTCACTGGCGATCGAAGATTAAATATATGATGTTACTGGAAAATAAAAATGTAAAGTTTCAAATACGTATGAAAAGATTGCATCATTAACTGAATTGATAATCTTTTAGTTATTTGTACTGCTGTATACACATTGTCTGATTACTCTATAGCATCAGATTCGGACTTCGAGTGACTTTTGCTCTGGTCCGGCCCTTATTCTAGATTATTATACTACTGTTTGGAACCTTCAATCCGATAAGGATATTATTGAAAAGGTCCAGAGCGGTGCATCTAGATTTATCCTTAACTATTCAGTCGCCAGTCTAGTGTTTCTGACATGATTAGACAACTTAAATTGCATAGTCTTGTACATATCAAAAAGTTTTGTACCAAAACGATCATTTGCTCATCATATTTTAATGTTCTAATTAAGATTAGCTAAATCGATTTTGCCTTGGAATGATATGTCAAGGTGAGAGGAACTTATGAAATGCCGATTTTCATTCGAAATAAATGATTTTTGACGTTTTCAAATTTGGTGACGTCATAATTTGGGGGATTTCCCCAAAATAATGGGCCATTTTATGCCTTTACTTCACGCGTTCTACGACAAAAATATAGATCCAAATAAAACCAATTCTTCTCCTCCTGTTACCTGTGACATGCAGCTCCCAGAAACGAGTTTAGCCGTGTCAATATGTTAATCCTTGAAATTATGTAAAATTGGGTTGAAAAATGCTTTTCACCCATTGACATCAAATCCAATAAATTACCGGTAATGATTTACGACAAAAGTAAGGGGGTGTGTCCAGTCAAAAGCATTCACTAGATGTCCAATAGTATGAACATCATGCACAGATCCAGTTTAGCCAGACCTTACAACACAACCACAAACACTACATAAAGCGAAAAAACTAAAAATGTTAACTGCGCCCGCACACTGTAACGCATTTAGGAGGTTTATGATCGAAACTTTTCGATATGACCCGACGACTGAGGGCTCGCCTTTTAATCACCTGTAAATAAATATACAGTTTACCACCAAATAATGTGACTTAATTCCAACAATAGCGTTAACTCCTCAAAATATAATGCACAAGAGCAGTTATGAAAGTTGAAAGTTTGAGTGAAAAATTACTTTTGAGCAACAAGCAAAAAATTTCTATCTAAGGGAAACTTATTTCGTGAAAAGAAGGCTACCATATACTGCCTTTTTTTTTTAAATTATTTATCACTCTTCGTCAATAAATATTGGTTTTAAAAGGGTTAAATTTCCTTGTTAAACAAACGCAATATTGCCCTTTAAAGTAGGCCTATATGTTACCCAAAAGTTCTTTTACCCACGTACTATACCCAGTTGGAACTTGCTACCTGATCAGTTACGATGTGCCCCTTCGGTACATTCTTTTAAGAGTCAGGTTCTGTCCATAAATATTTAGAATTGCAGTGGCGGATCCAGGATTTGCCAGAAGGGGGGGGGGGGGGTCAGCTGTGGCGGAAAACCAGCAGGACTATCTGAGCGGAGCGCCACCACTGGTTGGTGCAGAGCGTACAAGAAAATCTTTGACTTAACACACCCTTTAGATGAACGGAAACGGCACTTCCTAAATGAGAATTTTATGAAAAATGGTGAAAATATTTTTGTTTTTAACGTGGAATGACTATATAAAACTAAATGGAAATGTCACATTTTGAGACTAGCACTTGCAATTGTCACTTAGTGTATAAGTAAAAATCTGGGCCATTGATGTCTAATATATGTATTTATACGTCTCAGGTATTGAAAGTTTCGTTCAGAATGTCGTCTTAAAAGGGTAAACACAGTAAAAAGCGTACGGACAGAAGCTTTTCAGTTGACCACGAAAAAGGTAGACAAAAAAATTCCCTTTCCAAAAAATGCAATAGTGTCCAACAGACTATCTAAGCGGAGTGCCACAATTAGTTGGCGCCAATCGTTAAAATGTTTGAAAAGTCCCGACCCCTTCAGACAGTTAGGAACGTCATTCCTCGGGGCTTGTAAGCAGAACCTATGCAGTCAATATTTTGTAATTCTGGAGAAAGAACCATCCAAGTGCAACAGGTACCATCAGTTTGATACACAGAAGATTTGAAAAACTTGCAACACTTCCAACTGTTAAACAGCCAGCCAGAAATGGAGTTGCCTGAAAGCAGAGGCGTACAGTAGCATTTCACTTTGCAGGGCAGATTTTTTGCAGGAAGGAAACCCACATTGCATTTGACTGGTGTCACAAATGGCAAACTTACGAATTCTTCACTTTCAAAGTCAGGGGAGCAATCGCCCCTGTCCCCTGTAGCTACGCCACTGCTTCCATCAGTAACACCTTTTGAAAAAAATGTCACCTTACGTGATGGATTAAAATGAATTTTCAGGAAGGCTTATACTAAGACATTCTTACATTGTATCATTATATAATTAAAAAACAACCTGTAGGACCGATTTTCATTAACGCTGCCCGAGTTCCGTCTGTAGGGGGAGGATAGATCTATGGTAAACTACGTGGTCAGCTATAGACATGGTAACTGTACTGTTGGATAATGTGATGAAGCCCCGCGACTCCAGCATGTCGAGTTAAGTGATGTAGTACGGGGATCCTGCGTACGGTAGTATCCAGAAACAAAAACAAAACAAAAAAAAAAAAACAGATGGAGAGTTCCAATCGATTTAATGATGATTTATTCGTTGATTAAGTTGCAAAAAGGATGATCAAGTTTAAATCATTCTGCCGGCAAAAAAAGGATTAATTATCTACAGCTTGGTTACTCAAGTGCTCCTCGTCTGAAGTCTGATGCACGAGTGTCCTGCTTGCGGGCTCGGTCTTGGAAAATTCGTGTGAGCTCCGAAGACCTGCAGTCCCCTGATTGGTCAAAAGTTATGACGCACCAATGCAAATGAATGTAATGATATAGATGGCCAATGAGGAGGCTGCAAAGGGGGCAATTGGCCACACCTCAAAAATATGGGTTACAGTCTGCACGTGGAACTACGGCAATGTGATATGTCACGTCCACTGGTAACACGTGACGGGAAACAGGAAGCGCCCTGCGAATCGAGAACAAAGGAAGGGAGAGTTGCTCGTAAACAACAAGATGGCGTCTGCTAAAGGTCATGGAGAGTGCACCATACTACATAACAGTACGCCCTCCGGTCTGTCACTATTATAATTATTTGGGCGATTGTAAACATCCCAGAATTTTTTTCAACCTTCTCCTGAGTATTTTACCATTTCGGACAAAGATTTTGCCGGACTACAATATGAAGTGGGACGGAGAAAAAACCTTTTTCACAAGTTACCCAAATGTGAAGCAAATTTGTGTTATCAAGAAATTTACTCTTTTTTCGGGCAAAAGATTTGAAGGTAATCAAATAACCGGCCACAAGATTAAAAAGTAAAAACAGGCTGATGAATTATTGTGTCTTTTTAGCGACAAGCTTCCAAAAGGAGCTCGAGTTTTCTTTATCTCTTTGAGTTTTCGTCAATATGTTACCCTGGCTAAAATACTTTTCTATTTTTCGGGCATATGCTTGAAAGAATGTCGATATCCGATCATTTCAGTCATTGTGTTTTAAAATACTGAGAAGTAAAACTCACCTTAGCTGTCAGAAATGGCATTTCTCAGGACTTGTAAATAGACTATAAGCAGTTGTTATTTTGAGCTTTCTTTTGCAACGACATCTTCAAACAAAACGAATAAAAAACCGCAAATGATCAGAAATTTGCATAACAAACTCCAAGGTTTACTTCATGTGAGGAAGGGGAAAATTTCAGGGATATAAGGGAGGGGTTCATCAAAAAAAAAAAAAATGACACAACACAAAGGCCGACGGATTTGAGTTGGAATATGGCTTAATTTGTTTCATGAATTAAAAACAAAATCAACCTTTTTGGGAGGGTGATGCCCCCCGGGTTCCCTAAATCCACCACTTCATAGGCTTGTATAGTTTGCATCATCCGCGCCCAAAGCCTCACATTATGTAACAGGACGAGATATCTTTCCATGCGTTCTTTACTCAGAAAGAAGAAGTGACGTTGATAGCAATAGGTATGGCTGATGCTTAATTTTAGTAGAATTGACCATAACCGTGTGACAATACCCATGATCGGCGATCCTGGTGGACCGATCGACATCCCCCTCAAATATTTAAGAAATCATGGCTCATTGACTTAGTTTTAATTTTTGACACAGTAATATTTTTAAACTGTGGTAATGTCCCCCAATATTGAGAGCAAATCACCGCCATTAGGGATGCCACCATAGTCAAAATAGCTAATTTATATTTAGAACCGAACGACATGCGGGGAGGTGGCATATGTTATGAAGGGTAATAAACCCCTAGTTTCCAAATTCCATGTACACTTAATAAGTGAAGATGTGTATGGAACGTCAAAATCGCAACTCAAAGCCATCATCTCTTTATAGATAGTAAGCAGATGGGCGACAGTCCATGAGTGAAGAGAGTGTTCTTCGGTGCACCTAATTTTCGTCAGAAATTAATATCATTTGGAGAGGTTCAAATTTTGCTAGTTTTGTGTTAGCATCAGTTTATATTTTTGTAGCAAATTTTGAGAATTTGGGTTGACCAATTTGCTGAAAAGAACTGCCATTTCTTTTATCATTCAAAACAGTTTCGAAAAAGGATGACCTCATCTCAGTTTTGAAGGTAAACTCATGTGAAATTGTGCTGACATGCCATATGACGAGTACGAGGAGTACCACAACAGGGAACAGGGTTATTGCACTCATGGTTCTGAACTTCTGAAAATGAAAAATTCGGAAATTTGCCATGTAGTGTGGCTGGTGTCAACCCAGATCAGCAAGTCACACTGGTCTTTTCATAAGATTCTGAAATTCCCAAAATCAGTATTATTACAGGATATTCATAATCTAAAATTTTGTGCCTTACATGCTCTATATTTTCAAAACTTCGATCCTACATATAATGGTCACACTTTAAAAAAGGGAAATTTGGATGCTTCACCGGCCCTCCACCTGGAAAAAAGGCTAGCTACGACACTGTGGCGACTATATGGTGATATGCTTCATCAACGCAAGGTTGGTTCTGCCATCGGTGGTCACCCAGGTGTGCGTGCATCTGGAGTTATTTTAGAAACGGACTTTTTCAAATACAAGATTTTAATATCAATAGTAATAACCGCTAAAGGGGGGAAAAATCAGGGTTTGACATAGAATTTTAATCCGCTGTTTCAGCAATTCTTTTTCCTTTCTGAACTGATTGTTTATGACAATATAGAAAATTGACGTGTCTTTCAGATTAGAAAAAAAAAATCAATTTTGTGGTAATTACCGTAACGCTAAATAAAATTTTCTGAATATTGTTCCTGTGACAAAGTTCTAAGCATATGCAAGACTAGACAGGCTTCATTAGACACTGCAACCAATCACGACGTTGAACCGTGATCGCGAGTAACTTCACTGATCACGGAGAATTAGATCAGTTGTGAAACAACTGTAAGAACAAACTCTGATTACCACTTTAACTTCAAGGTCCGGGAAGTTGTCGTTTCTTGTAATCTAGAGTAGGCTTTATCGCCGCACATTGTTCTCAAATCTTTTCACAGCTATATATAATAAATTCAAACCTCTTCCGATCTCTTCCAAAGGGCATTTACAGTAATCGAAAAATGGTTGAGAAATGAGGGGTAAAATGATGCATGTAAAGTACTTCGTTGCAGCTCATCGCCACGAAAAATCAAGATTGAGAGCGGCAGCGTAAAGGGGGTGCATGCAACCACAGAGGCGCTACGCAGGCACTCCCTGCTCACTCTTGACAGACCACAGCCATATTAATAGAGCAGGAAACCTGCTCTATAACTCTTTTTCCAAATAGCAATTACAAAGGATTGTGGGATAGAGTTTTGGTGCTTTTCATATTTGTCAATGGCATTTTACGGTAGTGACAATTGATACACGCCCAAAACTCTATCCCACAATTCATTGTAATTGCTCTTTGGAAATAGGTCTATGACCAAAGCACTTTTACAAGCTTATTAGGATGAATAACACCTACGTACTCCTTCGTATGCATCTAGGGAAAACTTTTGTCCGCGAAGCTCAAAATGTCAGCATCTCCGGACACGAAAAAAGGGTTTTCACCTGCAGTTTTAGAATCTCGGAGGCGTGTAGTTGGCCTTTCAAGACGTTTGAATAAGAGAAATTCCTTCAAATCCCCTGTTGTGAATGGTAATTCTTGTGCAATAACTGAAAGTAGTGACAGAATAAGGCATAATCATAAAGGAAATATTACGTTGGTGTCAACTTCAGACTCTTCTTTACCTAACGTTAGTGACCCAGACGTAACGTTAGGCATAACGTTAGGCCTTGCAAAATCGAAAGCTACACATTCTCCAAGGCTAACGTGTATCGATAACAAGGTACATAACAGTGTCCGTGACAACAATATCAGAAACAACATTAAACTTATCAGTGACAGAAACTGTAAAAACAGTACTAAAAGGGAAGTACCGTCACCAATTCGTACAAACAACATTGCTCCAGCTTCATCAATCATAAACCAGAAAAGAAGTGATGGAGAGTTTCATGAGATTGATAGTTCTTCACCATCAAGTCAGCACACACACATCGATAGACAAGCAGAGGCAGGTTGTTCTGGAACAAGCAGGTTAGCTGCCAGTGCCAAGTGAGTCATCTATCACCAATGTTATTTAGGCCAAGCAGCAGCTACAGAAGGCTTATAGGCTAGGCCTACATTATAGTATGTGTCTGATGTTAATGCCCTTGCCTGTTCTAGATTGCAATATTCCAACTGTGAAATGATCAGAAAATCTATACTCTATCTACAGGTTTCGAATTTCCATGTCTCTCAGTATCAGCACACCACAGTGCAGTTCAATAACTAAGTGATCTTTATTGTACCATTCAGTATTTGCAGGCCTCAACAGGTGTCAACACCCAATTCTACACGTAAAAGACCTCAAACTCAGCGCAACATCTTTGGGAAAAGGTTCAAGACAGATTTCAAGTCTCCGGTAAGTATATAATTGTACAGTTGTGCATTCTAGGGCTGTAAATGTTTAGCAAAATAACTAAGCGTTTCACCTCAAAAATTTGCGATCGTTTAGCGATTAATAGCGATTAACTAATCACAAAAAAAAAATTATTTCAGTATGTAGTGACTGATACTGAATGTAATGCAGAAATAATAAATAGTTGTTATCTTGCATGGTAAAATCAAATTATTCTGAAACTTTGGCGCCTACAAGGTCAAAAAATTGCCCAGGATGTTCCATTAAACTAAAACCAGAGATCATCAGAGTACTGTACAAATGGATAAAAACTCTCAAAAACAGGTTTTGCGATTAATCGCTTGTAGCTTTGTACTAAACGTTTATTCCACATGCGATCGTTTAGCGATTAATCATTACACATTCACAGCCCTAGTGCATTCAGGTAGAGGCTTGCTCAGGTTTGTGCAGTACTGACTACTGTGCAAAATGATTGTCACACTTTAATATTATATTGTACAACATGATGGAGGTTGTCATCACATCACATCACATCAACTTTGATATTGCTGGCCAAAGGCCAATTCATCCCTCCAAAAGAAAGGAAAACCAATCCATATAGTGACAATAAGTACTACTTAGAAATGAGTACTTACAATTAAACAATCCAGGCATTCAGTCGTATAAACAGCAAATAATGCCAGCAAAATACTGAGCAGGGCACAGCCAGTAGACCCAAAGGGAAAAAAGACCTCAACCCTGCATGTTTGACTCCATTCGGAGTGTTGTGCAGTATTCATTCGGATCCAGATCCAGAAGGAAAAACTAATCCCTAGTAAGGGCATGTGCAGTTCCGTATATAGTTCCAGTAGTTGGTTGCCAGTATTACTTAAGCATTTGTCAAACTTTTATTAGAGTGCTGTGTGGGTATTGTTTACATGGAACATATTACCTTGTCAACCTTGTGCATATTCACATACTGTAAAAAGTTGCCCATGCAAAGTTGCAAACATTACCCAAATGTACATAACAAATTAGCAATGAGGATTATTACTAGTATGTACTGCATTCTGATGTGAACAAGTTTTCTTAGGTCTTTAGAAAATTGCACACATAATATATGAAATTTTTAAACTTTTCCAGAAGTTTTGTAGAAATGGATTTGAAACATTTCAAGGTGGTACTTTCAGTAGCAGCCTTTGTGGCCAAGGCTTGATATGCAGGCTTTTGTGCAGCCAAGTAGCAATTTTAAGGAGGAGGTCTGGTCAGATCATGTTTCAGGCCAGAACTTGTGCAAGCAATGAAAATTTCCAGTCTGGCTTTTACCCTGTTTACCAAACCTGTTCAGTTGTAAGCTGGGTACAAAATACTGTAATTGCAAATTTCTCTGCATGTGAGTTTTACAGTACTGCAGCACAGAATTTATAGAAATACAGTAACTTGGACCTTTTTCTCTTTGCATCTTTCATTTTTACAGGTTCGCAATGCCCCAGCTGAAGAATCCAAACATGAAATTGAGAAATCAGTTAATGATCTTAGGAAGAGATTGCAAACAGTGAATGATGAGATTAACCACTTGCAAGACAGGTACAGTAGTAACACAGTTATCGAGGACATACTGTACAACATGAATGGAATAAATTGCATGAGAGTCTAAATAGGTTATCCGTACAGTAGGCGTATAATTCCATCATATATTTGACAGGCCTCGATTTTCAGAAAACCAATTCAGTATTTTTAGTTGTCCTAAAGAAAATTTGGTTGTCCGAAATATTTTGTCCAAAATATTACAGTACAAAACATTAATTGTGTTTAGGCTACTGTATGTACTGTACAATTGGTCTCGAAGAATGAAAAAGATATGATTTTTGCAAGACAAAAACACTTGTATGATGGAAAAAGTTGAAAGAGTTGATCAGTCAACAGGATATACTTCTTCCATCAGATAATACCAAGCTGCTTGAATATAGTTCATTGTGAGAGAAAAATGGTTGTCAATCGGACAACCAACTTTCAACTTTTGGTTGTCCGTATGGAATTCTAGTTGTCCTGGACAATCGGACAACCATGAAAATCGAGCCCTGTTTGATACTTCTGGAATGATTGCATATCTTTCTTTTTATGAAAATATGTCACTTTGTAGTGCTTAGGCAACAAAGATAAGTAAGGAATATTTAATGCAAGGGTATCATTGTTATTACAGGAAAAAATTTGTCAAGTAATGTGTATGTCAAGTCAATGTGATCACAGATATCCTGCAAAGTGGCTCTGGAAAAATTAACTTTCTTTGAAACTGATCTTCTAAATGCAGCAAGTTTTTGAGATTTTAGTTTGACCTGCTTAAACAGAGACATTGCTTGCATTTTTGGTAAGCCTGAAGTCACAACAAATCCCTTTCAAGTTGAATGAAAGGTGGGGGCAATGTGCACTTTTTAACAAAAGTTTTCCTTACTTGCTAACAATAGCCCTAATCATAAACCTAATCCCTAACCCGAACAAAGAATACAACCGATACAACACAATGGCAACAGCCAATCAAGAAACACCTTGTTAAACAGTGCAAATCAACCCAAAAGGGGACAAATTTGTTGCTGACATTGCTCAAGTTGCTTTGAAAAATCATTTCAGATGGCTTACAAAAATTAAGTCAAATGTGTTGCAAGGCTGCAAAATGAAAGTTTATGTGCTGCTGCTTCACTTCTTCCTGGGTTGGGGGCCTAAAATGGGGAATCACCTTATTTTGCACATGTGTACAAATTTCAATCTTCAACCTCCAGAGGGGGAAGGGGCATCTAGGGCAAGACAAAGAGAGAGAGAGAGAGAGAGAGCTCACTGGTGCATCCCCTTGCTTAGATGTAGTTATGGATTATTTTCATTTTCCATGGGAAACTCACTTTGCAACATAGGCCTACAATATTTTGCCCTCAAAACAGCAGATTTGAAAAACAAAGGGAACAACATAGCCTTCTGTTTATCAATATCAGGGGATCACATCTCTCAAAATATTTGCTTTATAACTATCTTACATGGGTAAGAAACCCCATCTGTTATTACCATGAAAAGCTTGCACACGTTGAAATGCACTGAAAAATGCCCAGACATGCATTTTCTATTCAACCACTTTCATCTGAGGAACTGTGCTAATTTGAAGTCTTCAGTCTCATGATTTAAATTCTGATTACAATACTTTAAGATAACAATATCTTTAATATAGGAGAGAAATATTTTACAAATGGTCTCCTTAAAAAAATGTGTGTGTCTGCAGGGCTCGATTTTCGTGGTTGTCCCATTGTCCGGGACAATTAAAATACCATAGGGACAATCAAAAGGAAAAGGTTGGTTGTCCGATGGACAACTATTTTCCTCTCACATTAAAGAAGTATACTGCTGACTGATCAACTCTTTCAACTTTCCCGTCATACAAAAAGTTCAGACTTCAAGCATGTTTGTCTCTCAAAAATCACATCTTTGCAATCTTCAAGACCAGTTATACTGTAGGCCTACATGAACACAATTCATGTTTTGTAATTGAGTGAAAAATGTTTTGGACAACCATAAATTTTTCTGAGAAAAGTATGTGTGTTTGTGTTTGTGTGTGTGTTATCTGAAGTATGGAATCATCAAAATTGCAATTTGTGATTGCTTGTTTCACTCACTGATTTTCCAGTGGGGGACAGGATGATTTGGGGTGGGGTAGAGTTGTGTGTATTAATACATTAGTTTCAAGACATGCCTCTAAATTGACAGTGGTTCATTGCATATACTTGTTCATATTTTGCAGTGGCTATAAATTGGAGGAGGTGCAAACTTTCATGACAAAGTTACATGAATACAATGAATTGAAGGATATTGGACAATTTTTAATTGGACAGATTGGTGAGTACTCATATTGAATGATATTTTTACTTTTTATTCCTTATATGATGGACCAATTAAAGGTCAAGAGCAGTCACCCCAAGCTTATTTTGAAGCAACAGCTAAATATCACAGTTTTCATCTTATTTCTCATCAAAGTGTCTTTCATCATATTTTATGACTTCAATATTGGATTTTCAAGGTAAACCAAGCAATTGCTTCTAGTAAATTTCACATTTCAAGAGGAAAAGTGTTGCCACATGAATTTCAACAGCCAGTCATGAAACTGGACAGTTTCGTTTCGTTTCGTTTATTTGTTTTTCTACATCATCAAAATGTATGAATACACAAATGTAACGAATACAGTACATACATAACACTGAAGTAGATGGAAGTAAAACTAAAAAAAAAAAAACTTGTCCAGTCTACTCCCCAAAACAACAAAAGCAAGTTACCTAAAGTAGTTGTGTAGCAAACACAAATTAGCAAAAAGAAAAAGAAAAAAGGACAGAAAATTAAAAAACTAAAGGGAAAGGTAATAAATAAGAATACAAGACCAGAAGTAACCCTCACGAAAACCCCTCTTAACAACCCGGCCCCCCTCCCCCTGCCCCCCTTCCACCCATGAAAGCCCTAGGCTTCCCACAAACAAAATACGCATAGTGACAAAAACATGTATGATGCATGCACTTGAACAGTATGGAAAGTCAACCATGAAGTTTTAACCTTATAAAAAATGATGATGAAGACAACTGAAGAATTAGTACAAAGCTATGTAGTACTGGGTGAAACCTCTTCAAAAAGAATTTATACTTGACCTGTTAATTAATGAGTAAGGTAATGAGTTCCCCAGTTTTGTAGCTTTGTAGCTTAGGGTCAACTGTGAAGATGAGGTACGGGTAACATTAGTATGCAGGAGAAGAGATTGACAGGTAAAATAGTTGTGGACTGAAGAATTTTTGGTGAAGTATTCTGAAAATGATTTCGGTAAAAGGCTGTGCATGAAACAATAGGGGAAAGAAGCAATGTTGAGGTTGATCATATCGAACAGTTTCAACAGATTAAGAGACTTATACAACTCGCTGGTGTGGTCACGGGGTTCGGACAAAGAAATGTAACGAACAACTCTCTTTTGCAAAAGAACCAGTTTGTGAAGGTAGGAGGTTTTTGTACATGACCAAACTGTAGAACAATATATTAGATGAGGATACACAAGAGTAAGGTCAATTGTACGGTTTCTACACCACTTTAAATTGGGATGACTGCTCTTGCCTGTTGAGCCCAGAGAACATCCTTTCCCTGACAGTTGAGGCAAGAAAACCAGAAATGTAAAAGTACACCAAGGTTTTAATGAGTTCATTTCAGAAGACAAGAAAAATCCAGAACTGCAGAGCCTTTAACACATTAGCCTAATATTCAGAATTAACATATTTCATTCACAGTCCACTGTATGTATCAGACTGAAATTGCCATTTTTGTTACCACAAGACATTATACAGAGAATTTGGTAAAGGGAGGGATGAAGTAACTTTTCACTAGACAAAAACAATATCAGCAACAACATTTTTATGTAATACTGCAAAGGAGGCCATGTTTAATCTTCAAACTTTGGGCAATAAATAAAATATATGATGGCCTTTAGGAATGTAGCTGTTGATCGTCACCAAAAGCAAAAGCAATTTTCATGTGACATCATTACAATTTGAATGTCATTTTGCTTTGCATGTTGGCCATGCTGTTCATGCTATGTGGAAAAATCACGTTGAGACGGTTCTGGTCTCAAAATGGTATGTCTTTTTATGGCCTTGCATACTGTCGCATTGAAAAACTCAATTATACCTCTCTCTGGGATAATGATTTCAGCCATGTTCTCCCTCCCCACCTTCACGTCATGAAGGGAATCTTTTCTCCGTGAACTTCAAACAGCAATCATTTGTGCATGTACAATACCTTAAATATTATATTAAAGCAAGTTTTTCTTTTTGCAGCTTTCAAAGAAGGTACCACTACAAAGAAATTGTATGAAAGGTTTGGGCTGAATCTGGAGGACTGAAGAAACGTGAGTTAAATAAATTTGCTTGCAAACCAACTTGACTCATTGTACAGACCATTTTACTTATTCAAATGCAAACTGAACTGGATTCTAATTGTAGTTGTTGATGTTCCTATATTCAAATAAGAAGTTGCCATCTTATATATTTTTCAGTTATCTGTGTATGAGATTGCTAATATTTCTAAGATTTTGGAGTTGAGTTACGACATAAATAAATATTTTGGCAATGTCCCCTAATGATGAAATAAAGTTCAACCAAACCAGGAGCCATTTTGTGTGAAAGGTGTCGACTAGTTCCCTCATTTTTTGTGTAACCTGGAGACACTCTGTGTTGACCAGAAGATGATGACCAATTTTCAATGGATGCATATTCTGTAAGTTGTGCTCAGGAATTACAGGGGCTCAACTCCATAACATAGTTGCACCTGGTAACATTTTAGGGGTCCAATTGTGTGCTTTATGACATCAAATATGCACCAAACGGTGGCAGGCACCTAGTTCAGTGCTCATTAGTGCATGGTCACAGTGCTCTCCTCAAATACAATTCATGTCTTCTTAGGATTATTGTACTTACGTTTTGAAAAGGAGGGCAGGATGCTGCAGGAAGTGGCACGGGAGAGGAAACCAAGTGCATTCTCCCCCTACTATTTGGAATGTTTTTCAATTTTCAAGGGTGTTTAAAAGAAAAATGGTAAAACTTAAAAACAAATGGAGAAAGACCTGACAAATAGTTTGAAAAAAGCATGAAATCTGAACATTTTGTGCAATTTTACAAATCTGTGAGCACACTGCCATGAACCAGTACTAAAGGCGGGCATTTTTGGGAAAGTCCAGAAGTCTGGTTACCCTGCTTTTTCAGAATTTTAATCCTGTTGAATGAATTAATATTGTCAAAGAAGTGGTCTCTCCAGAAAGTAAATTATGAAAAAGTACAAGAAAAGTCTTTTTGAATTGGCTGTGTATGAAACTGTTGAAGCAACATCCTTTGAAAAAGATCTCTTATGGTATGCACAACCTTGAATATTTTAAGGTTACTAATTTTTTTTTAAACTAATTTTTCTTTAACCTTGTTTGGCAAATTAGCAAAAATCATGTGGTATCCTTTATGTTGGAATGTCATTGATGCAAATGATCGTTAACCCTTTTTCTACTGAAGGGGGTCCATCCCATCATGCTCTACTGTATGTATGACATTATGTATACAGAAACCGTATGTGTGGGTTCCTATAAGGCTGCAATATTTCCATTTGTTTTCACCCAGGATGGTGGACATATGTTAAATTATCTACTCTTCAAGCCTGTTCCATGCCCAAAATACAACAACACACCATACTGTAGGTATATAATAAGCTATCCCAGGGTGCAATTGTTTTGCAGCAAAATGGTACATGAATAGCAATGGTAAATTATGGTTTTGCAGCATAACCATGGATAGCAAAGAGGTTGAAGTTTTGTAAAAAAGGAGAAACTGGATCAGGGTCAGCATGTTATTATTCAGATTCTTTTAACAAGGATGGGGTGGAAAATGTATTTTGCAAGTAACTGTTGTGAAAAGTCTTCTATTGCATTTGGGTAGCCGTTGGTGGATTAGAATGAAGTAGGGTTGTGAGATACATTTTGTTGTAAGGTACCTTTTTATTGGAAATATGAATTGTGATGTTTAAAAAGATCTTGCATCCCTTGGTTAAGGATTTTTTATTTCTAATTTAAGTGATTCATTTTGTTGCTTTCCTGTTTTAATGGTTAAATGAGTAAAATTATTAATTTAATTTGAGTGTTGCAATAATTGTAGAGAGAAAATTGTAGGGTTGTGAGAAATACAGTTGGACCCTTGTGTTTAGAAATCTGAATTATGCTGTGGGCTGCTGCTTGATATTGCATCTGTGGGTGTACTTATCAGTTCAAGCACTACTTTCAGAAATGCAGTTCCAGGGAACAGTGCTATTTTTAGTTTCTGTTTCAATACAAAGATTTTGCAGTGGTTAGCTTAACCCTGAGTTAGGTAAGGTTAAGTTAGATTGAGTTTAATGGCCCAGTTTCTAACCAATTGGTTTGAGTGGAGTGGGCCATGGCCTTTGCCCAGTTGTAGCTCTGTTGGCTCATGATATTAATGCCATGTTATTGGTGTTCCCCATGGAAAGTTATCCCCCTAAGACTTTGGTAAGATTTTGTGGAAGGTATCAGGTATCACAAGCTTTGTCAGGATTGTCCCCTTAAAGGACTCATCTAATACTCTGAGGCCAGGTAATATCACACAGGGATTTCAGGCCTTGAAATTTTAGACTTTTAAAGTGTGCAACAATAGCAGCCTACAGGTTATCAAAATGCAAGTGAAGTCACCCCCAGTTATTTTGAAGCAAAAACGAAACCTGACAATCTTTTTCTTATTTCTTCAAAGTATTTTTCATAACATTTTGCGACTTACATATTGCATATTCAAGCCTAGGTACTGATAAATCAAGCAGTTACTACAAGAAAATGTCACAGTTGAGGAGGAAAAGTATTTTATAGCCAATCATGATACAGGACAGTCCAGCGGCATAGCTACAGTAGCGATTGCGCCCCTCCTTTCCCCTGGCTCAGAAAAGTAAAAAATTTGGAAACTTGCCATACTGGTATGAGACACCAGTCAACTACAGTTTTCCCACCTTTTCCTTCAAAATATTCCAAATTTCCTCCAATAAAGGAAACATATTTGAAACTATTTGTTTCAAAAAGCAAAATTATTAGTGCACTTCACTCACCCCAAATTGCAATCTAATGCAGTGAGTGTTAGCGGTGAACTTTTCCGTGCTACTACGGTTACATTTTCCTTAATTTTCTCCTATATTGGCTTTTGATTTTGAAATTAATTTATCTTAAAAAGACAAAAAAGTTTTGGAAACTTTACAAATGTAGTCAGGAAGTCTCAATCTGCAGGCCTATCACATTATGTAACAACAACAACATTCAGTTGCCATGCAATCTCATATACTAATAAGAAGATGAAATTCTTCAACACTCCCAGTAATTTTCAAATTTCTGATTACAGGAAACCCAGAATCAAAAATTTCCTGCAATTCAATCTCCATATTTACAGGTATTTGCTTAAGACCCCCAACTGCACATTGAAAATTGCGACCCTGATACAGTAGCATTCACGATTTAAAAAAATGGGAAAATTTGGGTGCTTGTACCCCCTGGGGGAAAGTCTAGCTGTGCCACTGGGGCAGTCTACTGCATTGTTTCATGTTAGGGTGACTGCTCTTGCCCTTTAGAGAGTGAGTAAGTGTGCCGTTGATATCATCTTGCGATACATTCACTTGAATTCCCATTTTTTGTCTAGGCAGAGGGGGGAGGGGGGATTTGTGCCCCCCTTCTTCTAAAAATTCAAAGGCCTAAAAATTCAAGGTCTGGGATTTCTCGCTGTAGGCCATAGTCTAGTAGGCCACAAGAACATGCCTTGGGGTTGTGTTATACTCTACATTCAGAATTTATTCTCGAAAAGACTACACAGTTTGTAACAAAACTGGACTGCCAATCAATCATATATTACATTAAAGTCAATGTCTACACAGATTTACAGAAATTAATTCAATTTACAGAATGATTCAACCAACTTTCAAAATGTAAAAGCAGACACTGTATCAAGCCAAAACCATTTAATACCAAGTTGCGTAGCATTTTCCAAAGTCACGTTGAGAAAGTAAGGTTTGAGATTATGAAAATCCTTTATATTCAACAAATGATCTTATCTGCAAAGACAGCAAGCTGAAGAAACTAGCTAAAGATTTATCTTAAGAATATCTCCATTAATCTGCTAAATTGAGAACGTGTAGCCTTAACATTCAGAAATCAAATACTTTTACTATCGAGTTGAAGTGTTTTTAGGTGATGGGAGCTATTCCCATTCAGGGTGAATGGTAAAGTGGCGCTGTATAGGACGGTGTGGTCTGGTGAACAGTGCTATTGTATTAGAGACAGGTCCAGGGTGCTTGAAAGAAGGAAGGTGGTGCCACGTCTGAAATTCTTCTCTGTTTTTGCGGGTGTTTGGTGTCAGCAGTCGTAGGTGGCGAAGTCTTTCTTTGTTTTGTTTGCCCTTAGATAATGTTACTGCTGCAACTGGCTGACCCCTGAAAAAAAAGTATGACAAAATGATCAATTACAGCAATATGATTCCACAGGAAGCAACTTTAACCCCTTTGCTACGAATGGTTTCGCTGTGAAACCATAACTTACTGTACCATGACTATGTACGCATGGTTTCGCCACAAAACCATTGCACTCAGCTTTGTTCTGGTATAGCTAATTATAAATCTATGGCTTATAATTGTGTTTTGGACATGGAAAAGGCTTGATGGGGAGACGTTTAACACATATGCATTCTGCCCCTGGCATAGCGAGGGCAAATGTGGCGGCATCAATACAAAAATCGTAGCCTTTTGCGGAACCGGTGCACACATACTGTGTATACGTATTATAATACATAGTGCAGTATGGCGGGGTGGACCACCTTCCGTAGCAAAAGGGTTAAGTGCACTGAAAGGCATATAGGACATCCTTTGTATATTATGAAAAAGGTTAAGCAGTTGAATCACACATTATTCTCTTGTTCCAAGTATCTATATAATACATTGTAGAACATAAACATATCATTTTAAAGGTGAACAAAGAAGTAACTCAGCGAGAATTACACAGCTTAAAGGGTGAGGCTATCCAAAATTTATGGGGAATAGTCCTAACCCTTCTTATACAGCAAAAGGTGTCAAAAGCCTAAATTACAAAAGACAGCAGGAGTTGTGCAATGCTTCTTCTTACTGTGTTCCCTAAGACCAATTATTATACATAACTGGTAACTTCAGTCAACTGTGAGATATTTGTCTCCCACAATGCAAAGCACTAGCAGTGTACTGTTATCCATGAGAGAATTTTGGGTTGACAACCTAGCTGTGTGATACCTGCTGTAAAGGCAGTCAACTCTTACCCCAGTCTAGCTAACAGATATTTGCAATTGACACAGCAGCTCATTGATTGACAGCAAGTTGAAACTATGCACAGTACTGTAGGTCATATAACACAGCTTGTACTGTACTGATAGTGTTTTGATTTCACACTTGGGTCTTGGAACACATCCTGACTCAAAAAACTGAGATTGAATCTGGTTGAGGATGAGTTTTAGACAGTTGTGGGAGGGCTTAGTAAGTACAGTAGGTTAGGAGAATTGGAACTCTTTGGGGTAAGAGGTTTAGACCTTTAAAACAGTATTTATTGATGAGGAAAGGATCAATTGTTGGCTCCAGTTTTCAGTGTGGATCATGAATCTTCTGTAACATTAGGTGCACTAAAGTTGTGATTTGGGACACAAATTTTACCCTCACTATAATACTTTCAGTCTGTAATTGGCAGCACAATATTGTAACTCAGGTCTAAACCAACCAGAGATCCAAGAGACCCATCCTACCCAAGACATAATGTATGACCCAGGTGTGATTCACACCAGCAGTCCTTGACTTCACAAGTCCAACTTCTTTACCAATAGGCCAACATGTTGTCTGAACTGGTGGAGGAGGGGAGGGGTGTGGAGTGATCTGCCTTTGAGAAACATACTCTTACGATGTCTCAGTGTACTCATTTGTTAAGGCTACTGCTGTGAAGTGTTATTTCAGCAGTAAAACATAGAATTTTATTCAAAGCCCTAGTAACAAAGTATGCATAACAAGTTGGCCACCTTAACAGTAGTCAGCTGTATAATCATCACATACTCAAGGAGGGAGGAGGGTGGGGGGTGGTTGGGAATGGTTGTCAGGGAAGTGGGGATTTGGGCTTTGGGTGAAATACTTGTGGGTGATCTCCTTATCCCTCACCCCACCCCTTGGCTCCCTCCCCACATTTTCAAAGGCATGGTTATAATAACCATGAACACTTGTCACAGAAGAATTCTTTTGCTTTTGCATTGCACTTCAGCAGTAGGACTGGTCCAATACGTGTAGATACAACCAGGCTTGGGGCGATTACATCTCAATGTAATCGATTACGATTGTGATTACTTCATATTTTGCTATTGCGATTATGATTACGATTACAGCTAAAATTGAAAGTAATTGATTATGATTGCGATTACATTGCAATGTAATCATGATTGCAATCGTGATTACATTTTCTTTCCACATAAACTGTAGTAGGCAAAACAATCAAGTGCCCACAACTGGAAAAAAGGCCATGGACATTGCTCTAGATTAGCCCGGACAGAACCAAGTCCTCCCAAAGTAGAGATTATTGATCCCAGGCACTTCTCACTCATTTTAAGCTGGAACATACAGTACAAGAAAGAGGGACAATTAAATTTTGTCATTCCACCAGAAGAACCAAGCACTGAAAAAATTGTTTTGTAACTTTACTTCTTTGTTCAATTCAACTTCAGTGTAATCAGAAATGAAACCATGATTGCGATTACTTTGCCATTGTAATCGATTGCAATTGCAATTACTTTGTGATTTTCACAAAAGTAATCGATTGCGATTACAACTTCTTCAAAATGTGTAATTGATTACAATTACTGATTATGATTACCTCAAGCCTGGATACAATACTATACTTTTTAGACAATGGGTGTGCCACTTACTTTTTCAAAGCTGCCATAACTTGTTGAATTTTGTCCCCATCACACATCTTGCAAAGAATCTCACCATTTTGATCTCTGTGCAGGTCATGGTTGAACCCCTCCTTGGCACCCATTAGCTTGGAACCAGCCAAGCTGCCAAAGAAATTTATAGCAAGTTCTCGGTCTGTGGAATAGATAATATGCAAGAAACAAGTGAGAATTCAAGTTGTACTCAAAATGGCACTCATTACTGTACTCCCTATCTATGTCTTTGAGGAGTTCTGTATTTTACAGCTCAGTTCCTAAAACCAATTGATTTTATGGGGATATGTAGTCACCCTATCTTGAAATAGTGTAGCTAGCTAGCAGACTAGACAGTTTCCTGATCACCATTGAAAGTCATGTGACAGTATTTTTTCTCCTCAAATGTGAAAATACAAAGAGTAACATCTTGGTTTATCTTGATTATGCAATATTAAAGTCCTAAAATATTATGAAAGATACAGTACCTTAAAGAGAAATAACAAGATTGTTAGATCAGTTATTGCTTCAAACTACTGTAAGTTTGGGTCGTCTGTTTACTTTGTGTAACTGTGGTACATTAAGGCATGCACACTCCTAATGGAATTCTCAAGGCGGAAGTAAATAAGTCTCTTTGATCTTCAGAGATTGTTCATCTATTGTTTCAAAACATTTACAGCTTAGTTTATTCCTTGCCTCATTCAACATATCCCACAACTGCCCCTGGCCCCCTTCCTGGAATAATTCATCCTTTATCTTTTGACTGCAGATTCATTACTTAAAGTAGGGTACGAGTAGAGTAACAACAAGGACTATAATTGTTGTCTGGCCCTTCTGCCCTGCAACACCAGGGAATAATTTAGTGTTCAAATTTTGTATAGCAATTTTTCTGTTTCAGGGTTCTTCGATCACAAAATCACTAACAACCCATACATTTAATGTAGAAAATCTGCTACACAATTTTGTTTTTGTATAGCAATTTGTCCATTTTGTGCAGCAAAATGCGATGCGATACCGGATAAATTATACCCTGAGCACACCAGTTTTCTTCTAAAGCCCCAGAGGGGACAGTATAAACACTGCCCAATTTGCCCTTTTGGGTTTTCTATCCTTGTTCTTACCTGTATTGATGCATTTTAATGTAATTACTCTTTGTGTATTTTGAAGAGTGTACAAAGGTTAAACTTGACAGAGGTGCACTATGTTGAAGTCTTATCCTACTTGAGATCTTCCTGCCAAAACACAAAACAGAATTTCAGTCTATCCCTGGCTAGTTTTGTTTCAGTTACCTTTGGGGTTAGCTTTTTCCATCCATTTTTCAACTGCCTTCTGTGCATCAGGTTGCAGGGTTCGTTTTAAGGCACTGTCAACATAGGATTTGTCTGCTGCCTGGAGAGCTCTCTGAATAACTTTCTTCTCAGATTTTCCAACAGAACGAAGCCAGTCTTCGGCAGCGGGAACGGCTTTAGGATTCAAGCTTCTAGCAATAGCCTGTTGTATTTTAGGAAGAAAAAGTTAATAACTAACTGGAGGAATTAGAACCCGTTTACAGGCATGTGGTTTAGTCTTGTTTGAAGAATTAATTGCTCCTTGGTTTGGAAAAAGAAATGCCCACATAGTGGAGGGAGGCTCCATGACAATGTAGTCAAACGGACAATACTCAGGCTTGAAAATAAACATTGGGATAAAAAACTTTCTTGTGGCCTTTTGAGAAAACTGGAACATATAAAGAAACCCCCGGCTTTAAAAAGTGCAAACAAACTTTGCTGAAAGAAAATAATACCCTCATGATATCTAATCTAAGGCAAGCTAAACAGCATTTTCTCTGATCTTGGTAGTGCATAATATTCTATAGTACCTTTTCTAATAGTTACACGATTTTTTCTGCTAAATAAAGGTGGTTTTGCCTACAGTAGCTCTTAGATATCACCTCTCAATCCCCCACTTTAATTCAATGTAATACAGGTGGGCCCATTTCGAACATTTGGAAGCAAAATTTAGTTAAAAAAGGGTTCTCTTTAAAGGAAACTTCCCTTTTAAACAAGTAACAAAAGAAAAAACGATTGGTTTTAAGGTAAGTACTTTAAAAGCATACATGCTTAAATGCAGTTACAGCCTTCATCACCCCAAAGAGTTCAATATCTACCAATCTCAGACTTACTTAAGCACCCCTTCTTTCCCCCTCCCCTACTCCACAACTGTCTAAAACTCATCCTCATCCAGACTTGGTCTTGTTCTATTGCTCCAGGGTGAGTGTATAAGACTCTACTGTGTATTCTGAACACTTGTAAGTAGGGTGTAATATGAGCTAGAGTACTTTGCATTTGTTGAACTTGCTGTCGATCAAAGAGCTGTGCCATGGTGCCAAATAATAATTTCTGTAGACTATAGCAAAAAACTGTAGGTTTGGGATAAGCATTGACTACCTTTAAAACTCAAGTGAATGCTAGGATAAGTTTTCAAATAATTCAGCTACACAGATTAGAGTAATAGTGTTAAATTACCTGTTGTGTAAGTTGTACCCCAGAACTTGAGGAAGGCACAGCTGGTAACTTTGTAACTTTAAAGAAAGTAAAAAAAAAAGAAAGATAGGAATAAAATATTATTTGAGCTGATGAGTTAAAATTATAATACGGCACTCAGCATTATGAAACAACATTCAGTTTACCAAACACAATTGATATATGGTTTAGTGGATGGTAGAAGCTATTCTGCTCCCCTGCCCTAAACTTGTGAACCCACAATTTGGGAAGGCAAATTAGCTGTCTGCATTTGTCTGTGTTGATTTGTTTTGCCCCCAAAGGAGGGCATGCTTCTTGCTTTGCAACATCATATGCGTAGGGTCTGTTAATTTTTATTGATTCAAAACATTGTGTGACCATCTTTGTTCCTGCACGTATACCTGTCATTAAGTGTTAAAGAGTCTGTGTAAATAAATGTTTTTACCAAAATAATGGTAGGAATGCACATGTTATTTCACTTCAACTTAATTGTTAAATGCATACCTCCCAAGTGATCCCCATTTCATGGGTTTGACCCACATTTGAACATCCAAACCCTCTGACCCGCCCAGCCCTCTGTAAAACCCACATTTCAAATCTCTGAAGTATTCTCAGTTAGAGAACCACACAAATTAACAAATAATTCTGATAACTACGAATTCAGTCAGCACATTCAACTGCTCAAGCTGCTATACAATGCATAGGCCAATGTTAGCTGTCTCCACATCGCTACTGGCTAACCTTCGCAGCAGGTATGGAATATTTAATAAATAGTGTAATAAGGTAGTGCAACGCCATGCTCAAGTGCAACTATGAATGCCACTTTGTGGGTTAGAGGCAGGGCTTGTCTCAGTTTACCATCAAACGAACATTCGGGACTGTCTTGCAGACAGTTCTTGGAAGTTCTTGAAGGTGTGTTTTCATGGCTAGAATACCATTCAAAATGTACACAGATACACATTGGAAATCACTTGCAGTATGACACAACTGTCAGTGACATATCGAACTTGACTTTTTACAAACTGTACTGGTACTGCAACAAACTTTATGGCAACAATACAATTGAATATTGTGATTAGGAGAGATTTTAGTAATTGCGTGTTAGTATCTGTATAATATTATTTTGGCAAATCTTTCAATGCAATATTTGTAGGTTAGGGCCTACCTACCACAAAAAATTCAGTACCATACAGAACCTTTTGGCAGCAACCTTGAGAAATTGTGTTGACTGATTAGCCAAAAAAGTACCACCATTTTGGGTGTAGACACTTATAAAATTGAAAAAATTTCAAAAAGGAGAGGGAAATCCCTCCCCTTATACCACTCCCCCAGGCTTGCGATCCACCATTGGACAGACCAGTTGGACCTGCATCTACCCTCTTGGAACTTGGGAGTTATGTAAATGAGCCTTTAAAAATATCAGTTGAGGGTACAGTTCTAGTGTTCACTTAGTGAGTACTGATGATATTTAACATTCCTGTGCTTTTGCTTACAAAAAGTTGACATCACTGAATCTTTCAGGAACTCAGCACAAAGTGAGATACCTCATTTGAAGCTCCACCCAACAAGTTACTTCTTCATTGTTTGTCTACTGGACTAACTCTTCTCTAGTCTGCTTTAATAAGTGAAAATCTATTCTTATCCTTTTTTGTAACACTTTTGCAATGGAATCTGCTTAGGTACTTGCCCTTTGGGCTATGGTGCTTTCTTCAGTTTGTGTAACTTTTCACTTGAGACATCCCAGACTGTCAGGTGGGGGATTTCTTGAAGTCTGAGCCATTGGAAATTTATAGATACAAAATGCAGAGCTAATCTTGAAATATTGTGTGTGTCAAAGGTAATTGCATTCCCCCTCACCACAAAATGAAATCAGAGAAAAAAAGAACTGCTAGCAACCATTCAACAATCCAAAATAGTTTTTTCATTTGTTCTCTTCAGAAAGTAAAGAAGAGCAGAGAACAGTTACAGAAACCTTTGAAATCTACTTCTATGCCAATGCCTTTGTTGTGGACACAAAAGAGCCTAAGACAATAGAATACCCCCTGGAAATGACCAGTTATAACATCCATGACCTTACACAGTGTCATTCATCTATTCTTGCAATCCAGGGGGTCCCAAATGCTCTGGAAAAGGTAAAACTGAATACTACAGAAACAGGTACAATTTACTGGTTCAATGATTGAAAGGGCCGGCTATTCACATATTCAGTAAAACTGTAAAAGGAAAAAAGTGTGGAAGAATGTTTTCTTACCCTGTAGCTAAAATACTTCAAAACTGCAAACATTGCCCTGGAGAGGATCCTAGAGTTTCAAGGAAAATTGTTTGACAACTCCAGACAAACAGTAGAAGGGTGTTTCTTTTCAGTTTTTGTTCATGATTTGAGACACATGGTCTCATTTTCACTATTCAGGGTTCATTCTATTCTATGTTTTCAGGAACTATCCTATCTTTCAGAAATGTGATATTTGATTGTTTTACAACTATTATGTTTGTATACCCACAGTAGTTACATGATCACTCTTTCAAAATAAGGAGAAGTCTTGAAAACTTTCGCTGCTTCCCTGGAGGTCACCATGGTTACAAGTTAAGGACATACCAAACATGTCAGCAAAACTTTGTGATAGACAAAACAAATAGCTGACTGATATCAAACTTCAATGTGATCTGGTACTGAAGCTGATTTTAAAACAACAATGCACTCCTAATAGTCTCACCCCAAACAATTCCAGTTCTCCTAACCTACAGTACAGGACATACTTAAGCCCCTCCCACAACTGTCTAAAATACATCTTCATCCATCCAGACACAAATCTCAGTTTATTGCTTCAGAATGAATAGTACTGTGCAAGACCCCAATGTGTAATCAAAACACTCTCAACACAGTACCTGCTGTGTTATATTAACTTTCAGTACTCTACAAATTTTTAGCTTACTGTCAATCAAAGAGCTGTGTCAATTTTGAATTTTCTGTTATCATTGTGCGATTTATTTAGGATGCTGAAAAATAAGCATTACACTAGATTTTCTCACTGAAATTTTTAAGTGTATAACCACAATTTGTCTTCTGACATTTGACACTCTTATGATGTTACCATCAGATATTTGTCAATCAGTGCTCCAAATATTTATTTACTTCACTTTTCAATCAGTGAGATGATATGGCTGCCTTCCTTGCGCCAACTGAAAGAAAATTTATCATAACTTTCCACCAAAAGATGCAGTTTTGGACTGCTTAGTGGTGGGTGATTTGAGAAAGGGCTATTTTAGGTATTGTGAGCAATTGTCTTACAGGAATTACTACAAAAGTTTATGAATTATGTTGTGATGTGACTTTGACAGACTGCTTTCATTGGCCTACCTGTGTCCTATAAAAGCTGTCTGTTGAGGTGGTGTCAGGAAAAACTTGGTGAACATTCAGTTTTCATAGACTGCTATGCAAATCATATATTTACACTGGTTGGCAAATTTTTGGTTCTTTCTGACCAGAGATGGAGAAGATTTTAGCAAACACTCATAAAAACTGGATTGGAATTTAAGGCAACTTCCTTTAATGTAACCACTGCTTTATGGTGGCAACAATTTCAGCGATTTTCCGCCAGGGGGGGGTTGGTTTTCCTGTCAGACAGAGGGTCCGAGAGACGGAAATTGTATTGCAGCAAACGGGAGAAGCGGTAACAGGTTTGTGGTGTGATTGTGGGCTCATTAAGGTTGGTGAGACCGAAGGTCCATGAGACCAAAAGTGAAAGGGGAAGGGGCCATGGCAACAGTTAATTAATGTTTGGTAGAGGACACATGCACAGAGACTTTCATGGGGATGCCAAGGTATTGGTCCCCTCCCACAAGTTACAGTAAGGGCAAAAAGGAAGAAAGTAGGGTTTTTGAGGGCCTTTTTTGACTTGTCTTCTTAAAAGGCCTTCCGTGGTCAAGGGAAAGAGGCCAAGGCAAAAATTTCCTTCTGTTTGCATTTGAAGACACATGCACGGATACCCTCGAGTGTATGCTTGGGATCGGCCCCTTCCAAAAAGTAATAAGCTACATTCTTTATTTCACATAATTTACTTTCTTTCAAGTTGATTTGCAGACCTTTGGTTTTGCGGACCTTCAGTCTTGCGGGCCTTTGATCTCACAGGCGGTAACCTTTTTGCAGTACTAAGTCTAGCTTTACCTTTGGTTTGTTGTTTATCTGTTTTTACAGAGTTCTTAATCTCCTGCTCAAGATCTCGCTCCCTCATCTGTTTGAACATGTTGAAGGGTGTGCTGTAGTGAGTAGTGTTGGTGTAAGCAGAGTGCCAGGTAGGAGGCAAGGTGGCCAGCTTGGATGGACTCATTTGCTTAAGTTTGGAGACCTCAGAGAGGACCTCGTGGCCAGCTGGTAGTACATCTGGTGCAAAGAGAATGTTAATCAAGTTGCAGCAAAAAGGATGGATTAGTGAAAGAGTGCATCATTTATTCGCCACAGAGACAAGAGAAGAACAAGTTTGGGGAAGACAGTGTGGACAAAGAACACTTACTGTACATTATAATTGCATGTGCAGTGCATAGTAAGAGGAGATGAAAAAAAAAAAAATATTCAGCAGCCATTCACAGGGACTGGAAACATCTGTCATTTATTCTCGGGTATAGTTCATTGTTTAGTACAATACAAATTCACAAATGGTTTGTGATAATTAATCAAATTGTTTAGTTGAATGTTACTTCTTTCTTCACATATATTGCACATTCATTGCAATAAACGAGTTAAGTAATTCTTTGCCCTGTGGATTTATGCGGTACATGTTGGGACACACAAACTGAGCATTGTACATAGAATACTGCATTACCTTGTTTTCATGCATTATGCAGTGTTTCTGCCAGAGGGGAGAGGGGGTTAGGGGAGGATTTCACCCCTTTCCAAAAGGAGGCAGGTAAATTCACCCTTTCCATTTCCATGAAAATTAGAAAACCATCAATTGTAGCAATATTCGGACTTACATAAATAAATAAATGTCCTTTAAAGCTTTCAGATTGCACCTAACAGAGGTCTTGAAGCAAGCTTTTCCCCTGAACCCCAATGCAACTTTAGCATAGGACATCATCCATTTGGACATGGGGTTAAGCAATAAATCTCTCCCCCTTTGTCTGTTTCTGGCAGAACCCCTGGTAGATGGATGTAATGCTTATCATAAACTTAAATATTCTAGTCTACCAACACACCACAGGGGTCTCTGCCCTAATTTACAGCACATTAAAATGCAATTTTTTTTTAATATCCCACCTTATGGATGGATCCAGACAGAATAGTTAAATGGAATTTTTAAATATACTTAAAATTTAAATTCAAATTTTGGAACATATGTTGTAGTTGCAAGAGCATTATGTTTTATGTCATTACTATTTGTAGGATGTGCACATGTGCATACTGTAGGCCTGAAATCAAATTATCACACTTGCTTTTTGCAATTTATGTTCAGTAATAATAACCTCTTGTCTGATTGAACAGAACAGCAGAGCATGGAGTGAGTTAGATTGCTGCTGACAGGGTGCTTTCTAAGAAATACTCCCTTTAATTTTAAAGCCCATAGTGTAGATTTGTTGTGATTACTTTTTTTTGCAAAATAAAACACTTGTACACATTGGGTCCTGGCTGAATCTGAAGAGGTGGAGGGAGGCTTAATCCCAGAATTTTCCTCAAACTTTGATGTTAGGAATAGAGTCATGTAACTATTTTCTAGTTGAAACACAACTAAAGCCCACTATGCTATGGCATGTATTTTCACAGAGGGGTCTGGCAGGGATGTAGCTTGCCAAATTTGAGTGCCAGGTAATTGTCTGCTCTGGGAAAAACACCTCTTCCCACCCCATATCATCTAAACATCTACCCCATTTTTGAGCCATTCATTTTTCCTTTTTTACCTCACTTTACTTTCGGGAGTGAATTTGGGGGCAAGTTATAGGTTTTACTAGGGAGATTTGTGGTGGGTGGGGAGAGGGTGTACAGTATTTGCCTGTAGTGGTGAGTGGGAATATGGAGTGCTGGGTGTCACAACCCAGCACTACTCACTGTAGCTACATCCCTGAGGTCTGGTCTGGCCCTTGTTAAAATTATGAAACACTTTAATGCCAAAGAAATGCCTTTGTAATTAAATGATACAGTGCTGGGCATGCTTTGACTTTTTGGATGGCTTGTGTTATTTATTTACTCAAAAAGAGAAGCATTTTCACTTATTAGTACTCCTGAAATTTTGCAGATACTTACACTCTCTTGTACCATTAATGTCTTCATAGAACCTCTGATTGCTGTCGGCAAGAAGAGTTGCCTTCTGGCTCCTGTAGGATGGGTCATCGACAATCAGACGGGTGGGCACCTTCCAGTGCATGAACATCTAGATATAAGAAAAGAAGAATACATATAATATCTGAAACAGCTGAATTTATTATTATTTCATATTTTTGATTTTTTAATGCCAACAGTCCCAGGGCATGGATCTGGTTTGTATATTGGATGGGGGGTGGGGCAAAAGTTTACCAACAGCCGGTCATAGCCTGGATGTTTTTCTTGATCGGAATCGTTTGTAAGATATCGGCCCATTCGATTGTGGGTTGGCATGTATACTGCACATACACAAAAAACATACATATATATATATATACTCACCTTGACAAGGACGTACATGCAAATTGACCTTTTCTGGAAGCCCCTAAGTCATCTGTATACCATGTTATATCTGGTTTATTCCGACTGATGTTTTATCAGTCTGCCTAAATTATTGGGGGGCTGAAGCAGTATGTTTGTCCCCAACATTTTCATTTGGGTGGCAACTGCCCTTCCCCCCTTCCTGGATTGATGCCCCTACAACAATCCTTTTCAATTGTTATCATTCTTGTGTAAATCTGCCTTTAAAGGGTCAAGGAAAATACTGTAAGTGCACCTCTGTAATAACATTTTGAAACAGTCAGTAAACATACAGTAGTAAAGGTTAATATTAAATATTACGGTTGCCGTTCTTCCCAATACTCTGCTGCTTGTCTCTGGAATGACCTCCCTGTTACAGTTAAAGAAGCAAGAATACTCGCAAATTTTAAGACCTTACTTAAATTTTACCTTTTCTCCTGTCTATGACTTTCATCTTTTCTTTTCTTTTCTCAGCGCAAAGGGACTTCAGTGTGTTTTGCGCTTTATAAGAACTGTGTATTGCTATTATTTTTATTAATATATATTTAGTCTCCACCCCAAAGATCTTGGGAATATGATAGTCACAGTGATACTGTAAGTTCCATGATACTTTTGTATCTTAAAGAGTAAAAGACAATTTTTCCTGACCCTAAGACTGCAGTGTAAGCTTATGGTACCAAAAGTCTCAAGTGATACAACTCTTTGATTGACTTAAAATTCAATAATATTTTGAGTAGCTTAAATTACACTGCATGCACAAAGAATGTTTAAATATGATTACACATTTGATCTGTGTATTCTCACCAAAGTGTGCCTTAAGGGATGAATAAACTAAAAATATGTCTGTGACAAACATGAGTTTTTGATATATATGGGAAAGGGTAGGGGGGAAGATAAGTTCTGAGAATTTAAATTTGTCTGGGGTAATGAACATTTGACTTTAAGGCACTGTAATAAAGGTGCAGTGTAATTAAACATTGTTTTTGAATGTCACAATTATTTGCAGAGAGTTGACCAGCAAAACCAACATGTATTGTATTGTGGTACAAGAACCATTTGTTAAAAAGGACCAGCTTGGACCCACCTCTTTTTTTCTTTTTGAGATTGCATATGACATATAGAAAAATATGAAAAGCTGATTTAAAAACAAACAAAAGAGTCAATGCATAAACGACACCATTTATGACATTTTTTAGTTGTGTTTTATGGATTTTTGATGTATAAAGATTTGTTGCGGAGGATTAATGAGGCCTTCAAGATTAGGTACTCATGACTTACACAACAAAGATAAGATTTCTATTGAATTTTTCCTGAGAAAACTCCTTTGACCTCAAAATATGTAGAAAAATCTTCTTTCTCAGGAAGTGAAAACTGCATCTCAATAGTATAGCATTCAGAAGATATTGATTTGCGAACTACTGCAAGTTTAATTGATGTGCAGTGCATTATGGGAAATCTATGATGTCATCTCGACCCAGCACTTAAATTTGTGTTCAATTTATTAATGATTTTGATGCAGTCTCTGGGAATTTTAAATAACATTGACAGCTTCACACTCCACATGGTGTAGGGTTATGCAACATGTACAGTAAATGATACTGAAACATTCCCACAGTATCAAATTTCAAGGACAAACAGGACATTCAATTATAAAGAAAAGCAAAAGGAGTCTGAGGCAATTTGCACACATTACATAACTCTCTGTGGTTTTGTTATTAAAGCAAAGGTATTTTTTATCAAAAATAACCAATCTCAAAATGAAATAGCTTTAGTAAGGAGAAGGGTACTGTGACAGAATTTGAAGGGCATTTTCTGGGATATACCTGTACTGTATATTTCTTGTGAGAAACTAAGTAAAAACCACCAGAAAATATGCCTGTAAGATGCATAACAGTTTAAATACAATTAATGGGTGAGTGAGTCTGTGATTGAACCATTTGGGATTTAATGAGAACTGTTAGCATTTCACCACATTGCAGCTAAAAGTGGGGGGGGGGGGGCAGCAGAGCACTTCCCTACTTGCCATTACTAAGCTTCTGAAAACAGCATGGTTGATGACTGAAAGTAGTGGAATCAATCACAAAAATTTCGGCAACAGACAGTGGATTAAAAACATCAGTTTGCATCCTGAAATAAACGAAATATGCCCCCAAGGCCAGCCATAAGCAAATTCTAACTTTGCTAGTACTTTCCCAACGGTACTTAATGCTGTTCTGGGAGAGCCTACTGTACCTCTTGTAAGAAGCTGATTGTGCTCCAATTCCATCAGAAGCATTGGTGTACACCCATAGACAGGGAGGGACAGGGGACCAATCCTCCCTAAAAAATTTTCACACCCCTGACAAGTAAAAAATCACCCTTGAATGGTCTCAATGGCTTTTGGTATGTTTTATCCCTGAAAAGCATTTTCCCCTAGAAATTCCCCTCTCCCTTCAATTCCTCAAGTTGTCTGACTGCACAGGTTTTAAAAGCATGTATTAAGGAGTTTCCAGCGGAACTCCCTGCATGTAACAGCCTTCATCTGAATTTTGCTTACTAATGAGAAACGATGTGGAATTGTATTGCACGTATAGTATGCCTGCTGTTTCTGTTTATTATTACAGTAGCAGTATGTAATTTCCTTACATCATATAACCAAAAATCAGTAACTCTGTAAAATCTTAAGTCAATGTGCGTTTTACAAAAATGGGGGTACGTGTCCTCCTGTCCCCCAGGATTGACTCACATGGCCATGCTGTTATCTTGTTGAAATCAAAGCATATCAAAATGAACCCGGTTCTGTTAATAATGTATGCACACTTCGTGATGTGCATTAATATTAAATATTCCTTACAAAGATTACTGTATCAGACTTATTTACTTGAGCTTACAGCAACTTATCCAGCAAGCCTTCACAAAATAAGGGAAAAAGAAAGTAATAGGCGCGTCCCCGGCACCACACTTAAAGAGGCCACCAATGATAGCATCACGACCCAAACAACTTTCCCTCAAAGCGGCCATAGCAACGGGACCTTAAATCATGCCTTTACTCTACAAACTTATTCTTAAGTGAAAAGAACTGTGTCCACTAACCGTAGCAGGTGCCGTCATGTTACCATACCCGGTGAAATGTCGCCTTGAATATCAAAACTGACTTGAAGAAATTTACAATATTTTGTATTCGACGAGCACGAGACAAGCGTACTTTTACTGAGTCAACACCGATTCTGTCCGTAGTGGTTCCGTGCACGCACTTTGTGTGTACATAGGTAGGTAACTACAAGTAGTCCCATGGCCTACGTTCATTGTTTGGGGTCTGCTAAGGTCAAGCTACTTTGTACAGAAAGAACTGGTTGCTAGGTAGGATTAACCTTCTTAGAGTTGAGCTGTGATGAAATCACTAGATATCGATTTCCTTTGAAACATATGAATAAACCACTAGTTGTTACCAGTTGATTGACTACGACTGCATTGAAAGCACCTTGTTCAAAATTGTTCGGGAGATTATGGTTAATGCTCGGTATAATGTAGCTCACTAATAAACAATTGATTAATTGAGTTGCATGATTAAGTTCAAACATTGATGGTTTAACTCGAGACCATGTTATCGTGGCAGAGGATTTGGTTATACAGTACGTTCATTATGAGAACCCAAGAAGTGTAGGTCTACGTAAGTTACATTTTGTGAAATGAAACCGGTTCAACGAGTTTACCCACAGCAGGGAGTTGTCGCATGTCAGGGACAACTCCTTGCCAACAGTTGCAGTGAACTTTAAGGGAGCAAGTGGTTTTCAATTCTACGTGAAAACTGAAAGTTAATTTGTACTTCATTTTTTCCGTTGCAGTTATTCAAAATGACCTCAAATCATACAATTTCTGTGGATTCGAATAACAATTTTCAGATCTGAGAAATTCAAATAGGCGTAAATTATTTCCGATATTTTTTCTCATCTCGATCTGTACTCTGTCGACGTCCTCCGCACGCAACGTCAAATTTTAATCACGATTAGAATCAAAAGTTTTTTATCAGATGCGCTTTTTCTTGCCACGGTCCCTTGATCGTCCCTAAGTTGAGTTAGGCACTCGACGGGTGGCAGGGTGGAGAAGCCATAATTAAAAGTCATCCTTACCCTAACAACAACCTTAGCCCTGATCCTTACCCTAACAACAACATTAGCCCTGATGCATATACCCTTATACCTTCGCTGATCCCCATTTCTTTAGTGTTCTGTAACATTCGGCGGTGTCGTCTTCCTGTTTGACACCTGACGGTGTTCGAACGTTACGGTGTACCGAACAACTGAACAATACTTAGCAAATTGACAAAATTGTGAAACTTCGAAATATTTAAATTTGCTTTTTAACACGTTTGCTTGCTATACGTGCTTAGAATATAAACGTGCTTAAAAAGTTATGGTAAAAGTGTTAAGGAAAACGTTTAATTCTTAAATACCCTTTTTAGAGCTATGTCTAATTTGTTTCGGGCGGTATATTGTTGTCCAGTGTTTCTTTCTAAGAGATTTAACATCAGGGAGTTGATAAAAACTGAACGATTTAAGGAAACCTGGTCTCTGAGCCAATTTTGTTCCGATGTAGTACACGGTGAAAAAGTTTTGTTTGCTGAACGTCTGTATGGGTTTTCTAAACTAATTGAGAAAGTACACAGTCCCCAATTTTTAGTCAAGTTAAAGACAATTAAAGTTAGCTCCTTGTCCTATATTTTCAGAAAATTAATGAGTGTAATGCCTTTCTTCATGAAAAGCTTTGAGTGTTATCTGTGTTGCATTAACATCGCCAAATGCTTGAAGAGATGATTCGGCAGTACGAAAAACACTTTCGGTAAACTATTCCAGTTTTCATTTTTAAAAAGTCATGCGGCACGAAAAAAAAGAAATAAAAAATAAAATAAATAAATAATGAAAAAAAAAAGCTTTCCGAAGGGGACGAGGCTACTGATTTAAGTTTCGCCCAGTTAGTTAATACATTAATACATTATTTTTAAGTGATTTTCTTATAGGGAAATATTTGTCTGACCCTTTTAATTCGTGGCATTTCAAAATTTAAGCGTTTATTACTTATAATATATATATTACTTACCGTGCGAAGGTTTCTTTATCTATCTTATTCTGTTTATATAGCAGGGGTTCTAAAATATTTTAAGTTGGATGTATACTTTTCATCGTGAAAATCTTGCAGGTCACAAACGGGCCCGTAAGTCAATCTTGAAAAAAGGAGAACACGATGTAGAACTCAAAAATAATCCTAATTTTTCGTGGAAGGGAAAAAGCAGAACGGGGCACAAAGGCAATGGCACTGCCAAAAATTGGTCAAGAAGGGACACAAAATGAAACCTGCCAACATGTTATCTAAGCATAACTTCAAGCGTACAAGAAAACGTAGGCCAAACATGGTGCCTACGAGATAGCAAAAAAAAAAAAAAAAAAAAAAAAGAAAAGAAAAACCTTTCCACACCCTATAGGTTGCATCTTACAGAGGCAGTGCTGTACAACGTGGAAGGAGACCATTGAAAAGGACAAAAATGTTTTCAAGACGGGGCGGTGCACTCTTCGCCCTTTAGGTACACTGCAAAATAATTACAGTAATTTACGACATTCTCTTACAGTAAGATACTGTAGTCGTTTCTATACAATAATTTACTGTAAACAATAAGCTACAGCTTATGAATTTACTTCGTGTCGATTGCTTCAATCATGTTACAGTGCTTTACTGTACGTAAAACGCGTACATCGTTCGCCTGTACACGTACAGTCTCCTATAGGTACACGTATACATTTTGGTGCGAGGAATATTTAGTGTCATGAATATTCAGTTTCTTTTAGGTGAAATAGTTACTTATCGAGTGTTTAATTGCAAACGTAATTCTTTCGCACAAGGTTTCACTGCAGTTTGATTGTAAAATGTGCACAAGCGTGCGCGTCCAAACTTAGGATACGAATCTAGGCGGATTGCGAAAGATTTTTTGGCAGAAAAATGTTGGTCAGGGAACTTTCTGCTGTTCCCCTAATCATGCTCATAAGAAACGGGACGATTGAAGGACAGTGCGTGCAAAAAATTTTCATCAGATTGTTAGAAAGCATATATTTGTATGACAAAAGTTGAATGCAATTTTCTCGAAAAGTTCCTTCCATGACAAAGTTAAATGAAGGCAGCGCTGACTGCATCGACACATCGTCATTCGGTAACTTAAAGGGCCAATCCTCTCACCCCAATCTACAATTCTTTTAGGGGCTAACAGAAATTCATGGGTCGGCTCTTTGATTGACAGCTAATTCAAACAATCGACGGTACCAAAGCTTATATTTCACAACATAAATTGTATACTGAGAGTGTTTTGGTTATACACATTGAGCTTTTCATTCTCACCCCCGTCAGCAATGAACTGAGATTGTGTCTTGATCAGGATGAATTTCAGACAATTATGTGAGGGGCTTAAGGAAGAAGGTTAAGAGAATTGGTACCGTTGAGGATGAGAGAATTCAAGTAGGGCCTTTAACGAGGGACACATTCCTGCCAATATTCAAATATTATTCAGGATTAGCCACGAGGGTGCATATTATGCACGTTGCCGTCAAGGTAGGTTTACCTATGCTTATTTTTCCCTATATATCATGCCTCCCTCTTGTTTGAACACTCTGTTTGTTGTATTGTCTTAAAACTGTTACAAAATAATAACAACCTCAAAGCCGTACAATTTTAAGATGAAATTTTTAAAATTCAAAAAGATCACAAAAGTTCGGTACGTAATTTGACAGCTTTTAGAAAACGTTTTAGATGATATTTATATGAAGTAAACTATAACAAGCTCCAGCGTTCTTAAGGATTTAAACGAAAACTTTGAAGCTTTGGAAAAAATTAAGCAATTTTTCTAATTCACAAACAAATTTGAACCAGGCTTTAGTCGTTGAAAGATATCGCACTTGCCAATCCGAAACCTTTCCGAAATTCCCTGCAAGCTAGGCGACTTTTGCGTTTTTATAAACAGATAAACGTTCGCTGCTATTTTCGAAAAATTATGGTGGAGAGAGGGGATGTTTGTCCGACTTAAGGCAAGAGAATGTGAAATTATCCGATAAGAAGCTGCAACGTCAACTTAAACCCATGGATCATAACCCATGACACGTCAGACTGGGAAAATGCATTTTCTGGGGGAAGGGGGGAGGGGTTGAAGCGCAAAGGGCCAAGTTGCCATTCATATCCGACGCTACAGGCGATCTACTCTGTCTTTGCTTGTTGTTCTACTTGTAACAAGATTTGTTTCACATTCAAAAATTGAAGTTACTCCCGCATTCTTAGAGCCAACGGGCCAACAACAAACAAAAATTACAGGCTGTGTAACTACATCTTTTAGATAAAAAAGTTCCATGGCTATTTGCACAGGGTATATTCTCCTTGTAAATGTGCTTTAAGACTGTCAGCTAATTAATTATAAGTATTGTTACACTTCCTCCTCCTAATTCTGTACATGTCTGTATACGCCTTTGGATATAAGATCGTTTTATAAAATGTAAACTGAATTACATGACAACGACTGGATTTGTCTGGTATACAATGTTGACTCGTATAGGAGTAAGACCTTCAGCATAAGACGATACACTCTTGTCCATGTATGATGACATACCTTGTCAGGCTCTATACAATCCTGGACATAAACACATGGGACCCAGTGTCGGCGCCAGAATGTCGAGTTGGGGGGGGGGGGGGGGCGAACTAATAGAAAAGGGTAATTTTGGGGGCAAAATTTTCAGGTGCATCCCGAAATTAAGCCCAAAGCGTCTGTTCCTTAGTGGGGGTGAAGCACCAGGGGTGAAGCCCAGTGAAGCTCTCAGGTTTTTGCGTTTCTCTTAATGAAAAATGATATCTCTTCAGAGGTATGTATAATTTCTGTTCGGTTAACCCAACTCCTAACTGACATAAGTTCGGATCGGTGGGGTGGGAGCAAGGCCAAAATCTGGGGGAATTTCCCCTCTTTCACCCGTTGCGCGACCAATTCATGGGATATTTCCTTGTCCTCCGTCTCAATGTTGAAACTGTTGAAATTTGGGGCATGTATGAAGGACAATATTCATCTAAGGAGAGGGGATTTTCGATGACCAGCGAATCTGCACATTCGTGTTGCTAATAGTGGACAGCACGGGATAACCTGGTCTGGCGTTTGTGCTGTCTTTGAAAGAAGAAGTGTTACATCATTTCTCCAGGATTGTAGCACGTATGAAAAAAGAAAAAAAAACCAAATTGTCTGATTGGCACATTGTTATGATGAAATAGCAGAAATCGTACAGTCGTCAATATTATACACAAACAATATTCCTTTTGGGGTCCGATTTTGGGGGAAGTTACCACGTTACTCGGACCGTGGCAGTTGTAGTGAGAGGTGAAACAATTGACACATAAACAATAAAGGGAAGGTTCGATAGTATAAACATACCCTATCACTTAAGTATTGAATAAGATTAATTTACACCGGTGTCTCTATTATTTGAGAAAGGCAGAGTGAACAATGTCAATGTATGTCCGGCGAAAGTATTAATAAAAGAACCGACATCGACCATGATCACATTCATCGATTACAATTGAAGAAATAAACAGAATTCACAGTTACCAGACTTCCATTCAAAACCCTATACTGTCTTACAGGCAAAGGAACGGATTGCTGGGACCTTGTTTCGTTCAGTCTCTGGTATTGGTTTGCCATTTTGTTCCAGTTACTGCTGTATTTTAAAGATCGAGAGCAGCCCCCCCCCCCCCAACTTATTTTGAAGCAGCAGCTAAATATCACAATTCTCGTCTCATTTCTGTTCAAAGAATCCTTCATTATATTTCATTACTTCAATATAACATATGAAAGGTAAACCAAGCGGTTACTTCTAGTAAATTTCACATTTGAGGAGTGAAAATGTTGTCACATGACTCTCAACATCGAATCATGAAACAGGACAGTCTACTACACTACTTCAATTTGGGATGGCTGCTCCTACCCTTTAAGCCATCGCTGAAAGCATAAGTCTTGGAAGTTGGTCTCGTTTAGGGGTAGGTAACACAGGAGAGGATCTGGGGATAAACGGATTTGGATCACCATCCTGGTAACTTAAGGGATGGGCAGGTGAACTTTTTCCACGTCTTTCAAGTTTTAGGTTCCAGTTAGGTGTATGTGCAATTTACTGCATGTGTGTTGGGCAAGCTTTAACAGATTAGGAAAATTTAATGTTGACATTTTCATAGAGGTAACTAATAAGTGGAGAAGAGACTTAAGGTCCGCCCACTAAACAAACTGGGGCTTAAGTAACCTCTCCAACATCCAACTTTAGCATGCAGGCTGTGGAGCGAATTTTGAAGTGGGGTGTGGCCCTGGGGTGGTAATCACGAAAGGGGCCCGAAATGTTCCACAATATAAAAGTAGTGTAAGACGTCTCAAAATGCCTACGGGACAAAAAGAAAAATAAAACCAGAGTCCCTAAGTGTAAATCCTGGACCTACAAGCCAGTATCGTTCCGATGTGTATGAGACATTTGAGTCTTCAATTCCATTAAATCCGTTTCAGATACTTCCGGTCAATTAGTTAATATAGGTCGTAAAAAACATAAGTCTATCCTAGTGTCCTACGTAGTATCCTACGCATCCTAGAGCTTTAAGCGGTTCATTGTGTTGGTTCATAAACTTCCACATTTTTTAAATGGACTGAAGTTTTCTTAACATATCAATGACAAATGGTCAAACTTGGGCAATCCCCATATCCTACATGCAAATTATAATTTTTTTGTGAGTGAATTCTAAACTGCGGTTCAATTCCGTTTCCAAAAATTCCTTACCAGACACTTTTCCAAATTATGCACAAATCAATACAGGTCAGGATACCAAAAAAAATTCAAAATTGTAACTTTTCCCCAAACTTTTGGGTATGGAACTTTTTCTGAAGTCCTCCCAACCCTCTGGCAAAGGGCCTTACGGCGAAACTAAACTTTGAACTGCTCCCAAAGAGGCTATACGTTCACAGAATGACAACACTTGACCAACCTTACGGCCCTCAGACTCTTACCATCAATGGTCTGTCATGTATGGCTCCATTCTAGACTGGATGAAAACAACAGATACAACACTTGATCTTAGCCAAAAGCTGAGAAGCGATTGGATATGAAACTTTAGGCCTACTCATTATGCTCAGTGTTAACATTGTCATGTGGTAGTAGGCTAACTATGAAATACTCTTACAAAGTTATCGATGTCAACTCATTGACTCGAAACAGTTTAAGATAGGCATAAATTAAAAAAAAGGAAACTAAAAAAGCATACCTGAGATGGATGAGGGTTGTTTCTTCTTGTCACGGAGCACGGCCTTGGAGTTGATGGAGATACTTTCTTGTGATGGTAGTCGATTTCATATAAACTAGAGAATCTCTCTTTATCAATGAGAGGTTGACCCGCCTTGACTCGTTTGCCATCCAAAAATATGGCTCTACTACTCTCATGCTGCTTCTTAATTTCTTTTGCAACTTTATTAACATCTAAAACCGTCTCAGTTTTTGGCTTCTCCATTTTTTAAACCGAGGAATATTGGATGCTTCTACAGTAGCAAACAATGGAGACTTCTTCCCTGGCCTCAGAAGTTTGTGAAAGTAAAGTCGCTCATGCACACGTAGTATGTGTGACTGGTGTCTGTAGTTTCCTAGTGCCAAAACTTTTTCACAAATCACAACGCAAGTATTTGTTACGTCACAATCTGAATAATTATGAGGTGTAAAGGAAAGTTGTTAAATAACAAATAGGAAAATTTGTAGCAAATAAAACTTACGAAGCAAATTTGAATTTTTAAATTAAATTTAACTTTGAAAAAGAGAATTTGAATCATTTAATAGAAAATTTACTATTTAATAGAGACTAGTAGAAAAAATTATTTTTTGATGATTTAGTAACGTTGCCTAGTTACCTAAAGATGGCGGCACAGGTAAACAGTTGTGGCAACAATCCTTGGAGTTTAAAATACGCACCATTTGTTTATGTGTGCGAAAACTATTATGTAGGAAACCTATGGAAGTACGGTACGGTACGTTACTTTTCTGACGTACGTATATGCGTATGAGAACGAAGAATCACAGATCTTGTGGCAGGACTGCACCATCCAAGACAAAATTTGGCTACATGTAGAATTGTTTTTTATTTGGCATTACAAGTTATTTTTTAGCTTTCATCATGCCGGGGGCTGGCAAGAACAATACGACGCCCATAACTGATCAGATAGCCGAACTTCAAAGAAAAATCGCGTTGCTCGGTGGGTATCGACATTGACTTGTTGTGTGCACAACCTAGGCCTAGGGCCTAGGCCAGCGTAACGTTAAGCCTAGCCTACAATTTACAAATGCATACTGTGGCCGGGCCTAACTTAGGCCTAACTTACTAAGAACTCATGCACCCGTCAAGAAGAACCTTCGACCCCCCCCCCCCCCACCTCAAGCATTCACCAATATTCACTTTTGCATGAAATTTTTAGGGCAAAGATTCACCCCAGATTCACAATACTGAATAAAAATTACGGCAAAGATTCACTCAGGTTTCACTTTTCATAATATTAAGTTAGGCTAGGCCCTAAGTAAGTTACTACATTACATAAAGGCTGGGTGTTTGGGTCTAGTGATACTATTCTTCATAGTTTGACACACATTCCAACAAACCAGGGAGTGCAGAGGCCTATCATTGAAATGGAATCCTCACTCTGTCAATTGCGTCGATATAATTATAATAGGGAAGCCGCACAGCCTGTGACGTCACACCATACTTAGTGCGGATTTCTGTTTGACGACACAATTAGTGTACAAGGATAATTTTTGATGAGGAAAATCGTGATGAAATAAACATCAAATTATTGAAATATGTACCTGAATCAAAATTTAGATATGTATTTTAGCTCCAATTGGATAATCTTTGTCAAAATTCAATAAATTATTTGAATTATCCATGGATTTCAGCAGGGTATGGAAGCACTTTAGCGTGAATATGTATATGTGTCAAGCATATCCGTAGCACTATAGTACTTATGCTATTGTTTGTTAGAGCATTGTAAGCCTAACAAAGTTATTAAAAACATCATCGTTTAAAAAAAAATTTCAAGCTTAAAAATGATATGATTAAGCGTACCATTTTCAGCTGACAATTTTATTCTAATGGGTAAAATTTAATTTATCATATTTTTTAATCCTAATTTGAACCATTTAGCATCATACATAAATGAAAAGTGCATTTTCTTAGCTTTCTAAGCATTTAATGATTAGCAATGTGGGGTATGGAATTATTTGTTGCTTTCCAGAAGTTCGAGGTAACTATGCTTGAAGCTGGCCCAAGTTTGTCGTGAAATTAGGCCAATGCAATTTCAATGGCATTCATATATGCTAGTATATATAATGTCTTCAGTTATTATTATCTGAAAATAATATTTAATCATCTGGAATGCCTTTTTTTTAGTCTTCTAATGAAAAAACGAAATTTTACTCGGTATTCGTAAGTATAGGCTAGCCTAATGGCCTAGTGGTGTACTTGTGTATACTACATTGCTGTTATTGTGAAGCCTAAGCTGTACTTTCGCTATGCATTTCTAATATAGTAATGTGATTACACATATGGCTTATGTTGATAATTATTGATCATTATTAATTAATAATGAATAATTTGTATGTTTTTATCATTTCTTTTACAAATTTAACTGAGCTGACATGAAAATAGGCCTAGGTGAAATAAGCTTTTGATACTTGTTAAAGAAGTATGTTTGTGTTATTATAATGAACATTGGCCTATTAATAATTGATTATGAATTCGGGGGTCAATGCACTTTTGTGCCCCTTGTCCAATTTTTGATGAATTGCCAATTTTAAATACTCATAAAATTATAGGCAATAATTTTTACCTTTTGATATTGTTTGAGGTAATAGCCAATAGTGGTCTCTTAAATCATAAGGACTTTCAAACTCATCAGAAGTTGTACTTCTGATTTATTTAAGTTCAAAATTGCTAATTTTCACCGTGTCAACCACAACGCAGTTTTGGACACAGGTTAAAAAGGGGGATTTTAGTCATTTTGTGACAAATATAGCTCATCAGCACAAATACAAGATGTGGTCATTTTTGAATTAGTATAAGAGTTTTCCATATATTTTTAAAAAAGCTCATCAAACTTGCAAAGCTATTTTGTTATATGGAATTATGGTCCCTCAAAAATCGTAAAATAAGGGACCGGGCCCTTTTCTAGCTAAATTGAACGTCTTTGGGCCCACTTTGTCGGACCATAACTTGAGATAGCAAGGTCCGATTACCTTCATTTTTTTTTTGCTGAGTTTCTCACAGTGAGCTCTTGTCATTGACATACCTTTTAGAACTCTACAGGAAACTTCATTTTTAACATTGTCTTCCCTAATAATATTTTGTTAGGCCTAGTCGAAGATTCACGAATTTGGCGTTGGATTTCCTCCTGATAATCGCATAGGAAAACCATGCACTGACTGTGCAGTAGATTTCTAAAGTCCTTACCGGCGATTGAAACTTAGGCAGATAAAATTTAACAACACATCAACAATATAGGCTATTATACATTTCTAGTAGATGAAACAGTAAGATGTCTTCCATTGCAGCCCAGCCATTTTTTTATGCCACAGGTGCAGTATTGACCAGTCGACCTGGGATTCCCCTGTTGAAGGCTCTTCCACCAGGCATACTCATTGAACTGCATTAATTTTTTTATGGAGAAGACAGGCCGTCATATATACATGTCTATCAATGGATTCATAATGTGTGTAACAAGGGGTTTAAGGCTTCATAATCATCTGGTCTTGAAAGAAGAGGGCATATTCTTGGGAGAAGGAGAGGGGAAGAGGGCACCCCAAAAAAATTGTCCCCTTGAAGTTTGCCATTGACTTATCATTGTAAACATTTGACCCCCTGAAAAATTCTTGCCCCCCAGAAAAGTTTTGGCCCCTTCAGTACCTTATCTGGCCACGGGCCAGTATCCGCCAGTCCCTACATTCTTGGGAAATGAATGAGTGCCCATGCCCACTGTGCTGACTGAGTGATATTGTTTCAAAGACCCATGCAAATCCCTACCATAGTCCATGCATCATCCCACCCACATGCCCCTTGCATGCTTTACAAATCTGTATGCGTAAGCAAGCAGTTTGCCTGTGTCAATTGTAAATATAGGTGTGGATGCCCCACAGTTTTGATAAAATGGCATACTCCAAAGCTGATTAGCATTGCAGCAGCTATTATGTCAGTTGTGGCAGGAAATGTTGTGTTACAGCCATTTATGCTACAGCAACACCCTGCAGGATCCAGGGGCTGGGGCAATATGTTAGTTAGATGTAATTTTACGGTACAGTTTCCAGCCTATTGGTTCAAGTCGAGCCAGCCACGGCCTTTTTTCCAGTTGTGGCTCACTGGCTTGTTTTCCCTACTCCATTGCTTATGCGAAGCATCACGCATAACGGCAGTAAATTCCTTTTTTAGAGTCTTTGGTATGACTTGACCTTCCGTGGAGAGGCGGATGCTCTTACCGTTAGACCAAACACGGGGCCGGGCAAAGCTATGGTGTCTCAGACAATTATACAAATTAGACTGATGCTAGTAAGTAGAAATATTTACTGTGGAAAAAGGATCGTTTTGTGCACTTACCAGCAAAAGTTCTTGAGAGTTCACAACACTCTTAAATTAAGCGCCCCCCACCCCTACATCCTTTCTAGCCGAAAGGTTCAATCATAATTAACCACCCTGTTTGAGGGTTTGATTTTAATGCAAAGGTTTTATTCAACCCCATAAAGTCTGCAGAGTCATAATATTTTACAATGGCACCACGTAACACTAATGTATATGGGAGAATTTTTGTCAGCTTCTCGTAACACTAATGTTTATGGGAGAATTTGGAAGTTTTCACCTGCTGCAGATTCCACCCCGTCAGTAAAATATGCGGCTGCATGCTTTAAACCATAATCTAGAACAACTAAAATATTGGTAGGAACTTGAGAATAAAAAAACTAGAAAGAAAAATTCACCACTACACAGCTTTCCCATCAAAGATATTGAAGATAATCATTGTGTAGGATAGGTTCACAATGTACAAAAGTGCTATACGTTAGGCAATGACAAAAGTACCAAAACGTACTGAAGAAAAAAAACATCATAGAAGAACACTTTACACCCAAAACTCACCAATTCATTGCAGATTGCTGTATGAGGGTCTTTTACACATGCATTGTGAATATTTTTGTTGTTCTTGGCCATGTGGAATTTTGTCGACCCTTTTCAGTACTCGATCTAGTTTTGTGGAAGGAATGTACTGCTGACTAGCACAAACAAATGCAGCAAGCACCAGCTCACTTGCTTAATGGATTCATACATTTTCATCTTTAATTTCTCTGTTTAGGGAGCTAGACACCCCTCTGTTTTCAATTTTTCTGAATGTCAAGAGATGTAATGGTAGAATATCATCAATTTTTTATTTTTGCACCCACATTTAATTCATACGGCGAGCTTTTTTACGAGATTGTTTTGAAAAAAATTGCGAGATCCTCTAGCTAGCTGTACAACCAGCAGTTGCAATTAATATGTCGCGAGTTGTGATTGGCTGAAAGCATGTAATCATTTGTATGGAACCAATCACAAAGCCTTTAGCAAAGATTTTCTGATGTAGTTCACCTTGTCTTCTTAGCAGATGTCGAATATGCACTGTCTCCTTTGTTATAACAATTGCAAAATGTAGGTGCAGTTTCAGTTCCTGTGCCAAATACGTCCGCCAAGCGGGCTATATTTGAGCAGATACGTAACGTACAACAGACTTCGTACGGTACCACATCGCGATCCAGTTGCACTCGTTATAGTTGCTCAGAATGTAATTTTTTCACGTTTTTGGTTATCATAACGGGCAATTTTCATGATTTTCATGACAAACAGGTGTCATATGATACGGAAAAGAATTATTCCGTGATGTTTTGGTCTAAATTGTATGTTCGAAGTTCTTTTCAAATGGCCATATTTCATTCGCAAAACTGCGAAGCAAGAGCAAATTTTTATTTGCATATTCGCTTACTTTGCTCGCAAACTGCCATGTCATACCGGCTAAAGTATCCCCTATTTTAAACGTATACGACATAAGAGCTCTTGTCAAAGCTAGGCCTAGACGACTTCGTAATCAGTTGTAAAACGGTCTAATCGCTTATTTCAATCCCAATGGAGTATGGACGGATAGACCAAAGCATAGAAATATTTCTGCATGATTTTTCCTCACGAGAGTATGTGCTCTGCCTGTTATATGTTGTTTGCATCAGGATCGTCCAGCTAGACTGCTTGGTCTTTCAAACAATGTACCCAGGCAACGCTGTACGTGCGTAAGTACGTGCCAATGCATAGTGCATGCTGTCCAAGTAAACTTCACATGTTGAGATTCTCTAACGTTACTTATTATTTTTCGACATTAATTCGATGTTGAGTCGACGTCGATTCACTCTTTCACTGCAGTGGTTCGTCGCAGATTCACTGCAGCGGTATTTTTTTTCGTCAAAGATTCACTTTTCAGGGCATTTTGTACGTCAAAGATTCGACGTCGTATCGGTGTCGAATAAAGACTTTGCTTGAGGTGGGGGAGTCGAAGATTCCGATTGACGGGTGCATTAATCTCGGGCTCACGGCTAGGCTACGTAACGTTTGTAACACTGAATACTGCAGCAGTAACAGGTAGAGCACTGCCTACAAAAGGCTATAACACAACCCTTTCACTGCTATTTTGTACTTTTTGCAGATGATACTAGCCTAGCCTAAGTTGTTCTCAAAAGTTCAAGGAGAAGGTGATCTTGCTTGTCTGCAACATGATTTGGCTACTTTAGGGTAAACTAGGCTAGGGGGTTTTCAACCTACAGGGTATTTCCGACCGCCTAAGCCTTTTCTGCAAATTGTAAATATCTTGAAGAAACAACAGTTCTGAAGACTTTATCAGCAAGTAATTTGAACTAATGGCAGTTAAAAATCACCCACCTTTTGACCTGAACTAATCATTTAAAACAAAAAAATCTGAACTCAAAAGCCAAATGCAGATGAACTTGGTGAAAAATCATGTTTTCGTATAATGGTCCATAAGCCACTTTGCTTATTTCCACATATCTTTATGCCCACAAATTTTATTATTAAGTGGTCAGACTTGATAAACTAAATAAAAATAAGTTGGAAGGATGTTGTCACACACAGAACTTGCCCCTAGATCGTCTGTGCTTTCATTTAGTGGGGAGGTTGAAAACCACCCAACACTTTTCAATGTCTGAGGCTATTTTAGACCACCTAGTTTTAAACCTTCATAAATTCATTGAAATTACAGAAATTTGATCAATTTTTATTTTAAGAGGCATAATTTATGGTCATTTACCAGATTTAAAAGAGTTAGCTTCATTGGTAACTTTTATCACAACATTTGGGTAATTACCTCTTATGACCCTCATTAAGTCAATTTTACCAAAAATTTGCATGGTTTTCAATAGGGAGGTTGAAAATGCCCTAAGGTAGGTTGAAAATAGCCAATTTTCAACCTCTTTTGTTAACATTTTATAACCCAATAGCCTAGGAGGAAACTAATAAAATCAAGGACAAACATAAATTGTAAGTACAGGCATTGGAGGTGTTGACCAAATGTAAGTTGGTTCAATTACCTTGCTTGATTTTATTTTAAAAGCCAAAACCCCTTAAGTTGTCGAAAACCCCCTAATTTACCCGATATGGTTGGAGGACTGGCAAATGTCATTTAACGTAGATAAAGGTAAGGTACTTCATATTGGTAGAAATAATGCCAAATCTTCTTATGTTATGGGAGGAAAGACTTTGCAAGCAATAGAGGAAGAAAAAGACCTCAAGTGGTGTCATTGTGCATTAGTCCTTGAAACCAGGTAGCCTAGACATGTTTCTGAAATAGTCCAGAAAGCAAACAAAACACTTGGCATATTAAGTGGAACCTTGACTTTTAAGGGTAGCCTAGAGAGATCCTGCTTCCGTTGTATAGGCCTAAGTCTCTAGTTCGTCCTCTTTTGGAATATTGTAGTCCAGCATGGAATCCTCATTTAAGACAAGATGTTAATTTGCTCGAAAAGGTTCAGAGGAGGTTTTTACGTATGTTACCAGATGTTTGTCATTTGACTTATGAGCAGAGACTTGATGATCTTGGTCTTATGTCATTAGAAATGAGAAGGTTAAAGGCAGATCTTATTGGAACTTTCCATATTTTTAAAGGTTTTAAAGATATAAATTCTAGAGGTTGTAGTTGCAGTGGCTGCTTATCAAATAATATTTGTTTTCTTTGTATACTTTTGCAGATAAATGATTCCAAGTTCTCGGGCTGTGCATTTTCGGTTAATTCACTATCCGTTTAACCGATTTTATTAACCGGCTTTTAACTGTTTAACTGAAAATGACGTAATGTTCAGCACATCAAAAAGAAGTCAACATTTTCAAATAGTACCATCACTTTTGTGCAGGAAAGTTACGAGTCTTAAAATGGCTCCGTAAGTCATGTTCGCCGATGTAAGCATGTGGCATATATGTTGGTATTTTGCGCTGAGTTTATATCTTTTCACAGTAAAACCTCATCCCGCATTTACTGAAGATTTCTTTAGATCATGTGCACTTCTTAACATTCCACCAACTGCTGTATGTTCCTGCCTGGTCCGAGGGAGAGTTATATTGTCAGTTACTTCATGCAACCCTCTGACACCACTGTTTTGATACAGCTTGCTTGTGATGCAGTGTTCAATACGTGTACAGTGCTCACGTGTTTGTCACTGTAGCGATCTGTAAAATTGCACTGTAAACGGCCCACTGGCTGCAAACAGCACAACCAAGCCCTATTATCTTGCATAAATAAAGGAATTCCCGGCATTCCCACCGTAAATTTATTTACAGTAGGACTTATGGAATGTTATCATATGACGTCATTAGTAACAAAAACAATGATGCACGTGGTCCCATGCATGCAGTAGACTTACGTGCTTATCCATTTGTACCACTAAACAAGGGATCATGTTTTACTCGGTGACATCATATCCATACAATCTATTGCAAAATTTGAATTGCCCCTGCATTGTGATTGGTTCAATTGCATTGATTCTGAGCCAGCCAGTCACAACTGGTGCCATCACCTATGGGATTTAGTGTGTGAAAATACCAGACCTCGGAATGAATTTCCCCCTTGAGTTTGTGTTATGAAGATTGCACTTCCTAGGCTTACATAGCTGGCCTGTGCAGCCTGCCAAGCCCCGTGCTAAATTCACCAAGAAACGGCATCACAAATCTCTGCGTATGTGGATTTTTCGGGGATGTGACTTAAGCACATTTCATTTGCTGATTATTTTTAAACAAGACATTAGGTTTGGACAAGAAGTGCCAAAAATATAGGGATAATTATTGCAGAAAGGAACCGTGAGATATGTTAAATGAGTCCATTTTTTGCTGCCCAGAACTGCTAAAATTAGATAGTTGTAGATAGTATTTTTACGTGCATCGTTAGGGTGGACTTCTACAGTACAGTACCTTAATATCGCAAGTACAACCCAGTCTGTTCATAGCTCGACCAGCCAACGAACTGCATATTCATAAAAATCAACAAAGAATGTTCCATTTTATATGATATTGGGTAAATTATCTGGCGCTTACGATCGTATTTTTACGGGTTAAATTTTTTCCAAATACTGCTACTAACAATGAAAAATAATGAAACTTATTGAGGTGCAGCATGATAAAATATTTTGGTTAGCTACAGTGGGGAGATTTATTCAAATGATAGGATTTTTCGCAAGAAGAATCACAGCTCATTGTGCAAGCTGATCAATAGTCAAGACAAAGTTACATAGGAATGCAGGGTAGGGTCAAAATCTTTTGATGATCAGTTCATTATATCATTTTATCAGTTTGTGTGGCAAGATTAGCAATTGTGTTGCTATTTTAGGCCCAGAACTTTGTGGTTTATGGTACAAACAGCTCAAGTGAACACAGCGGAAATAGCAGCACTGAACAGTTTGAATTATGAGGATACAAATACTGTTAAACATTTAGAGAAATGGCAACCGTGTAACCGGCCGATCAGTAGGTAAATCGGTTAAACGGATAACCGTCACAGCCCTACCAGGTTCACTGTGTCTCTATTCTGATTTGGATTCCAGTCATAGTCCCAGTGGCTGTTTATGAAATTATATTTGATTGTTTTGTATTCCTTTTCATGAATTATAAGTTCTCTGTGCCTCCATCCTGACGTGGAGTAGCAGTCATAGTCTCAGTGGCTGCTTATCAAATAATGTTGTTTGTTGGTATACCTTTTCATAAATTATTCCAAGTCCACTGTACCTGCAACTCCAGTAGTCTTGGTGAATTTGGATTTTTGGCAGGGTATTCTGCAGTTGCACTGTTTTTTTACAGTACATACTTATGCCTAGCGGCAGCGTGCCAGCTCACTCAGCAGTTGATTAGGCTTTGGGGGAAATCCTTAAAATATTAAGGCTAGGAACTAAGTCATAATAAAATTTGCACCATCCCTTTAGTTGCTTACAATCTCCACCTAGCCTTGTGGAAAATTTGGCAGTTATAATACAAGTAACAACTGTTTCATACAACAACTGTTGTTTCAGACTTCATCTTCAGTTGTAGAATATTTCTAATTTTAAAGTTTTGTGTGCATTATTCCACTGGCAGAGTCCATGCTGTAGGCCTAGCATTAGCCTACAAGTAGGCCTTGGTCTGGACTTGAGTACAACCTAAATTTGTCTCATAGGGGTTGCTTGTGTTACTGTACAGAAGGAGAAAAACCTACAAATTCACTATAAATACTTTGCAACTCAGTCACATCTGGAACACTTCCCATATATCACAAAAGTTGATCTGACACAAAAGTTGATGTGACTCTCGTGCAAACACATTGGTCTGTTCTACTGTATATAGTCCCCCATCTGACGTCTCTGGTTGCATTGGCTCACCTGGCAACCCATCATGGTTAGGATAAGGGTTGTTGTTAGGGTAATGGCTTAAGGGATAGGGTCAGGTCTAGGAGTTGGGGTTAGGGTAAGGGATCCCCTAAAAACGTAGGGTCAGACCAGTGAGATGGGACCAACGAGATGATTGGGACTGAGAAGATTGGATGTTGTCTGGCACACATTGGTTAAGGTTTTCAGTGTATATTTCACCAAAATGCTTGGAATAAGTACCCCTCAACCATATCAAATCTTATTTGTCCAAACCTCATTGGCTCAATCAAACTACCCATTTCTTCAACAAACACAGACCAATCCCACAATTGAAGGGTCAAGGGTTCGGTATGTACTTGCCTGCAATTGCAACCGCTAGCTAGTGAGCCATTATCTACTAATGGAAAGTTAATTGTTGATCAAGTAATCATTTATATAGTGATAATTATAGCCACTTTGGATTAAATGCATGTCACAAATTATGGCCTACATGATTGGTTACTGCACTGCATCAATCTCGTCTTACATTTTCTTTAATATTGAAGTAAGGTAGGTATCTCTAAGTTAAAAACCTGTTTTCAGATTGAAAAAGAAAGATTCAAAAGGAGGAATGTATCGGTTGCTTTCTTTCGTACTTCTTGCAAGTGTTGCCATTTAAGAGTCTAGAAAATTTTTGTTGGAAGATCGACACTTGAGCTTTTATCATAGTAACTAGGGTTGGGCGGTACAGTATACCTGTACTGACTTCAACACTGGTACTAGAGATACAGGTAATGAAAATACCAAAGGTATTTGGTGTGTTACTAATACCAGTTCTTGAAAAAATATCAGTACTTGTAAAAATTACCGGTACTCATTATATTTGCTCACAAAAATAAGCTGTGTGGATGATTAAAATATTTAGGACTAGGCTACACAAACATTTAGAGCAGAGGTTCCTGCACAGTAATTAACCCAATTAAACACCAAGATGGATAATAGTAACTGCTTCAATTTTAGCTATGTTCAATTCAGTGCAAAGATTCCAACACGTTGAAGCATAACATGATCAAGATGAGGGCCAATAATAGGAAAGTAAGTAGTACAGGTAGTTGTAATTTCCCGGGACACATGTGAAGGTTACGGTGACACAAATTTAAAACAAAGACAATTAACTTAAGTTTCTTGCATAATTATCATACTTTTCTGACCAAATTTGTCTGTGTTGAGACGTTTAGTCATTAGGTATGTCAAAGCAGCCCTTTTTTTTTAATTTTTCACATATTGCTGTCAAAATGAATTTAAGCTTTACTCATCTTTAATCTTCAATTGTATGTTATATTTTCACTGTAGATGGGGACAGGAAAGCATATTATGAAAGTTCACAATGGACAATCAAGCAGAACAGAGTGTCTGTTTCAAATTTGCGGCAAGAAAACAAGATGTTGAGGAAAAAACTTGCTGACAGCAAAGCTGGCGATGAGAGGGTCATCAACACTGCATTCAGGGAGCTTGATGTTGAAAGGGCATCCATGAGGGGGAAATCTGGCAAGGTTAGTGTCAAAGTTAAATTCTGCTGTACTTGAAAAGAAGACTACTTTATATCAAATAAAACGGTAGTTTCCGGGCTTGATCATGGTTTTCATTATATTGGTGAACAATTAGAGCCTGTTGTAGAGGAATTCCAGAAATCTTTAAAAATGTAAGGCTGTCATGTGTAAACGTATAAACGAAAGATCGGCCGTTTCAACGGTTCTTTCATAGCCCAAACATTTAAACAATATGAACGACAATTTCTAACACCATAACGTTAGTGTAACTTGTCAGTGTAGCACACTGCACAATAGCTAATATAGCAATAGCTAAAGTCTACAATTACAATGCTGAAGTTTCGGTAATAATATGCTCATTAATGTACGTAGCCTGCGCGGCAGCAGTTAGCTGCCCATGGTATAGCGGCAAAGCCGCCGTGTTCAGCCGTGCATTTTCTGTACTTCATAATACATATCAGGTATGCAGGTACCCAAAGAGCCAGCAAGGCATGTCCCAGATGTTTTGTGACGGATAAAGGGTGGCATGCCAAAAATATTGTCTCAAAGCCAGTACTTGTACATATCATCGTATTTACGGTAGATTCTAAGGGAAATCAAGGGTAGTTATATTCAGACATCGTTTAAACGGTAAAGGAATGTTTATTTTGACCGTTTAAACATTTAGGCAATTAAACGGAAACTGACAGCCCTATAAAAATGCATGGATTAATTTAACACTCTGTGAGATTCCTATCTTTTTTTTTAGCAAGATGGTGGTAACCAACCAATGATACACAAAGCATCATTCAAAAACTGCTGGAAATGAAGCATATTCATTCAGAGTACTACTGCCCCAAAATCCCACCTTTTCAAAAACAAGAATTGAAGTGGTGAATCAGAAACCCTTCTTTACACTTTAGAAGCAGTTTTTGCGCCAACCTGTGCTCCTTCTGCTCCTCTATGAATTCTCTTGCTAAATGATAAATAAATTCCCCCAAATTATGTTATGGTAGTCATAAAGCACCTTACATAGAGCTCACATGAAACTTTAATGGTTTCACTGTGACAAAGTAAAATGTGTTTGCATATGTAATCACAACTGCCAAATGTGGTAATCTCCACTCAGATCTACACCACCTTTTGTACCCTTCTGCTCCTCTGTTCTTTAATTTGAATGCAGTTTCCTGACCACCATGCACAGTGTTCTGCAAGATAACATTCTGTGGGAAAATTTAAGGTCAGACACTCACAATGGACAGTTTGTATCAAGCCAGTACTTGGAAAACAGTGAACAACATTGCATCTGCAGAGAGAGCTTCCATACTTTCTCTCTTTACCTGTGCTGAGTTAGTAATCTTTCAGGTGCTGACAGTAGCATCATTCTATAATCAAATGTAAGAAGGGTCAAGGGTGAAGGGTCCATGGGGTGGGGGTATGACCACTTTGATAAAAAAATTAACTGTGTTGAGATCTAGATTCGATGGGTGTATTTCCGAAATGTGGGTGTGTGTCCCCCCTCCCCAGGATTGAAGCTCTTGAGTGCTGAAAATCAGGCAGGTACCATGTGATGTACAGGAGTATGATAGTATACAGTGAACTGCCTCATGATTTGCAAGCCCATTCTTGCCAGTTAAAGTTTTCCAATACCACAAAGTTTAACCTTCCAGATACTTGACTATAAGTGTTGTTGATTACAGAGTGAGTACAAGGTGTGAATGTGGTTATTTTTGTACATAAATAAATATGCGCTCAGGACATACAGTATTGCATGTGTAGAAAACGTATGGTGTTGTTTTCTGTCAAAGAGCAATTCTTTGCAACACTTCAACTGCTTTATATGGAATGGAGAAGTACACAACTCAACTGATGTCATTTCCTGCAATTCAAGAAGATGCACAAAAAATGAAAATTTGTAGAGCTTGGCATTTAACTTTTATCCATTTTTTCCCCCTCAGGATGCTATAAGGACCATGGACCAGAAAGTCTGTGAAGCAAAGAAGTACCTGAATGAGGCTATCTCACAAACCCAGAAGAGAGAAAAGAAGCTAGAAGATTTAAACACACAACTAAAACAGATGATGCAGGATGCATCTGATGCTGAACTAATGACTGCAGGAACATCAGATGATGCTATGGTCAGTGAGAATAGATCTGATTTCACTCCAGAAATAACTTTTGAACTCATGCAATGCTGCAGTCAAGCTTCAGTAAATCTTCTCCTTACAAATTATAAGCTCAAACCAGCTCAAAGAGCTGTTTGAGCTATTGTGATCTTCTACCATCACTGTCTGTCTATCTATCATGTCTGTTCACAATTGCCTTTAGTGCTCTCAGTGGCACGTTTGTTGATGAATTGTATCGAAACTTGGACACATTGGTCATTGGACTCAGGGCTACCTGTTGTGTTCATAAAGTTGGGGTCAAAGGTCATCTAGGGGTCATTAGTGGCTGTTTTGTGAATATTTTTGGAAGTGTGACTTCTTCCACAAATAGTGTCCGATGTCCTTGAAAGTTGGCCGTAATATTCCTCTTGGAGTGGTTGTTAAATCTTGTACTTTTCTTGTTTATCTGAGGTCATGGAGGTCATGGATGTAAATATTTTGTAAAGCTATTTTCTCCTAGAAACATTGCAAACATGTTCTCAAAATTGTTTAGAGGGGTGGCTGGCATGTGCTGATTAAAAATTTTTTGTCTGTTTTTGGATAAATAATAATTTTGACACCTTTCTGACCAATTTAGTTCCACTCCTCTATTTCTACCAGTCTCACAAATTTAGTGTTCCCCATTGAACTGAACTCCCTTTAAAACTGTCTGGGTGCAAGATTGTCAATCATGTGAGGTTGATTAGGTTAGTGTAAACAGATCTTGTTTGATGAGAACAGTAATTTTATGGTAAGTGCATGCAGGGGCTTTGTTGACATACTCAACTTCAGGAGGATTAATTAAGTGAAGAGTCACCTTATACTGTTTCTTAACTAAACTTGCTTGAGGTAAGGATGAAGAGGGTCAATTTTTTTTCTTGTGCTCAGAGAAGAAGCCCTTGCTTACTAATTGTGTTATCATAGCTCATTAAACTTGCTTTCTTCCTTGATAACTAGACCTTCTGATTTCTGTAAAAATAGAAAGCAAGGCAACAGAGGCTTCTCACTTTAACCCTTTACCATTGTGCTCCAATCGGGGCATATTTGCGCACCTCGGCAGTGGGTGGAAAAGCGGACGTAGCACGCCCCGCATTAGCTTCCGTAGGTTATTGACCCCATGACCTTAAACTATTGTCCCTCTTGTTGTTGTGGCCGAATTTTCAGGTAGCTACTCATAGTTTTAAGCTCTGTGTGAAGCAGTAAAGATGGGTGACAGCCGCGCTCTCCGTATGGGTCCAAATGGACCCAAACAACGGTAAAGGGTTAAAATAAGCCTGTGGAGTGTGTTTACTGCTAAGCTGATGCCGTTCTCTCTGCGTGTGTGCACAGACCCATGCTGCAGATACTTTAGATTAACCCTTTAACGTTGTGCTCCAATCAGGGTATATTTGTATGTCTCGGGAGTGGGCGGAAAAGCGGACATAGCACGCCCCGCATCAGCTTCCGTAGGTTATTGACCCTGTGACCTTAAAACTATTGTCCCTCTCATTGTTGTGGCCAAATTTTCGGGTAGCTACTCGCAGTTTCGAGCTCCGTGTGAAACAGTGAAGATGGGTGACAGCTGCGCTCGCCGTATGGGTCCAAATGGACCCAAACAACGGTAAAGGGTTAAGGCTATACCTAAGAGAAAGGTAATCATTCTAAAAAGTATTAAGTTCCTTGTCATTTTACCTGAGAGAAAATAAAACATTCTAAATTGTGGGTACATCTGTTCAAGAAATAGTCATGTATAACAAGCACAGCCCCTGTACCCATTGCATGGGGAGTAATTTTCTTGGCACTGGAAGTCATCAGTGTGCACTAATTCAATAGGTTTGAGCCATCAGCACCAATGGTGCTCTAGTAGTTTCTTCAGTTTTTTCTTAACATGGATATTTTTTGTGCACACAATGCAAAGTTAGAGGGTAGATGAGTTAGTTAGATGGAGTTTTAAGGCCCAGTTCCCAACCAATTGGTTCAAGTCAAGCCAGCCACAGCCTTTTTCCAGTTGTGGCTCACTGACATGTTTTCCCTACTCTATTGCTCCTGCTGAGCACCAAGCACAATGGCAGAAGGTTCCATTTTTAGAGTCTTTGGTGTGACTTGGCCTGGGGATCAAACCCTGGCCTTCCACGGGGCCTTATAAAATTATGTTTGTGTTAATGATTTTTAAAGTCTTTGGTATGACCTGGCAAAGACTCAAACTCCTGACCTCCCAACTGCATGTCAGATGTTCTAAGAAGGTGGAGGAGAGATTCTGTAAAAGATCATTAATTACCCATATTACTCTAGAGTATGCTTTGATTGAACTGAATATCAAAAAATGAACTTAAAAATGAGAAATGGAGGTTAAATGGAAAGGACAAAATGAGGGATGTGGAAAAGGGGAAGAGCACATGTATAGCCTTTGTAAATTGTTTTAAAAAACTTTAGGAAAGAGATAAATCAAACTTGTTTAATAGAGTTTTGATCTGTTTTCCATATTATGAACTCAGTTACTTTTTCTAACATCTAGAAGGATATGTTTAAAGCATTTTTGTCCACAGTGGCCATAAAATGTACTTTAACTTCAGATAATGAATATAAATCATTAATGCTTAGTTATTGAGTTTTTAACAAGATTGTGCCACAATAGCATATACACAACCAGGGTAGGTGCAGGATTTTCTGATGCGTAAGTTGACTACTGGACTCGAATTCTGGTGCTTACTTAGGTTGGTTCATCCACACACATCTGTTGGTTGGTCTGGCAAGTGAGAAGTATAGAGCCATCAGGTGTACATTGTGAATTTTAATATGTGTAAAACAATAATTATTGAAAATATGTTGTATAAATGCATCCTATTTCAGATATTGAGGTCTCTGGAAAACCGACTTGACAAAGCCAACTTGAAGCTTGAAGAAGCAGAGCACATTAACCGCACTTATTTGTCCATCAAGGAACAGATGATAAAGGACAGTTTGACCTTTGGCAATGACCTGGATGACCTTGAGGCTGACATTGAAAAACAAAAAGAGGAACTTAAGGAGCTTCAAGAGATGAATAAAGATGCCCAGATTGCTAGGGATGCAGCCAAGGTATGATCAAATACATGCATCTCATTAGGGCTAATTGACCAATTGCAAGGCTTCTTAAAGAGCATCTCTGCAACTCAGTGCTTAAAAAAACGACAGAGATTTACTGTTTTGTAAATGCTCAATACCATTTTGTAGTCCATGTTTTAAAGTTGAAGGCATTTCAATAAAATAAACGTCAAGTAGCAATATTTGATTCATACTGCAACTTATGGGTTCTATAATATTCAACAATCTGGACTTCTGACAACACTGTACGTGATAACTGGAAAAGGTTTCTGTGACATGAAATGGCAAAATAGTGTATTTGATGTAGAATGCATTGAAAACCAAGAAAATTTGCTACAATCCCATCAGAATCCAACAAAAATTGACCATTTTACATGGTAATTGCTGATTTGCACTAACTCATTAATAAATATGAGCCCAATACTCAAATCTCAAGATGTCATGAAAGGGACATGCCATATATGGCTGATGTTATCCTTTTTTGTGCAATTTTTATTTCAAGGACAGAGGTAAAATAAGTTTGTCCTGATGATTTTATTTTGCAAGTTTAAATTGTGTTGTTGCAAATCATCAGTATCAATTCTAAAACCATAAACTGTATGATGAGTAATTAAGAGATAATCAATATAGGGTTAGCAAAAGAAATTTCAACTTTGTGAAACACTTCACATCCCTGTTCTTGCATAAGCAAGTTGCTTCAGAAACATTCTAACTCTGAGGAGGTGTATCTTGAAAACTGCAAAAGATATATTGAAATAATGCCAACAGATTTTTCCTTTGAAAGTTCACTCTGTGAGTGCCAAGTGAAGACAGGTCATTTTGCTGATATGTTGCACTACCTTGAAATCAACATAGTGACATGTGCAGTGAACACTCGGTCATATCATATTGCATCATGCTGCCATAAACAGTGTAGGGACATACATAACACGCACACATACATGCAATGAGCATGGAAGCAGAGTGTGCTCCATATTGTCAATATGGTGACACCTTTACAGCAGATAATGCTATAGCAATATACTCTTCATTGGTAAAATAATTCCCCAATCGCTGAACACATTCTTTTCCTTCCTAACCAAGATTTTCTGACGCAGAACTGTATGGCTGTACCTCATCTAGTACAGTATAAAAAAACATTGCTGCGCATTTGGGTAATTCCGTAAATATGGAGGCCACTTTGTGACATGCATATTTCAGGCCTAGAATGTACAAAATCATCTATCTTGTGTTAATGAAATCTTTTCTGGCCTAATCTTTGTTGAGGTTCTTGAAGATGCTAAAGTACATTACCTCAGGAGAGAAAAGATCATTTGCACCTATTTAACACTGTGCACACTGTTGAAAACTGGATTTCACGTGTAACAGATACACCAAAAAGTTCTTTTCACACTATACCACTAAATAAACTCTTTTAATACCCAATAATCATTCTTACCAATAGCTTGGTCATCATTTAACACATGACACATCATTAAACACCGCATTGAAGTTTTATTTCAATTTTAGGCAGGAAATAGACATTTCACGTGTAACGGTTTCTCGAGTGGACACCAAAGGTTCTGTCCTCCCTCAGACCAAATTATGCACACACAGGACAAAACTGGTACAGTACCTAAATAATAATAAACCTATAACAAGAAAACTTCAGATGAAAATCAGAACTTCAACTCAAATCAGTTTTGAATAAGACAACTTTGAAATGTCACATAGTAACAAAAATGTGAGACCCCATATTTAATTTTCGAAACTTGACATGGTTATATTTTGGGTGTTTTTTTGCATTTCCCTCTAATTTATGATTTTTATTAATACTTGGCAAAGAACTTATTAGGATATCCAGAAATGCAAGAAAAACAGCAAGTTTTCTTTTTGTTTTACAAGATAATATTGATTTCACATGTAACAGAAACTGTGAGACACCAAATGTTACATGTGAGATCTTATGTTTGAGGGCACCCTACAATATCTTCCCACTTGGTAAGCAAAGAAAGCTGTGGTTTATATCAAAATTAGTTCATCTGAAAGTAATTTTGACCTCTAAAGTAAGAAAATTCACTTAAACAGATGGAAACACCCACAGAAATATATTATGGTTTTTTGTGTCACAGAAATTGTGGAAAAAACGCTGCATTTGGGAGATATTTTCGGTGAAAATGCTGCTTTGCTGATAGTGTGAATCAAATGTAAGGGTTTCAGCAAGATTTCATATTCAGTTTCACAATATAAAGGCAAAAAAGTCATTATATCTTCTTTGCTAACAAAATTATCCATGCATGAAAGTTTAAGCAGTGCAAAATACCCATTGGCCTCCACATTTATGGAATGACCCATTTATGATGTGAAAACTGCCAGGAGAACAATGGCTACTGAAATGTTTACAATGAAACTTTCAATAACAAATCAGTTGACTCCAATGGCTTGTTATTTGTTAAAAATAGTTCAAAAATACTCTAGATGGGATGCCTTTCATTTACTTCCAATTTGTAAAGGGTTTTTTCCTCCCCTAATTTTCACTCTTTCCATGTTACTCCCATTTTTGCAAGATTTTTTTTGTCAGTTTTCTGTAAAATGGTAAATTCTTGTCCAGAGCTTAAAGGCATGAACTTAAACAGGCCTTGAGTTTTAGATTTTTCAGATGTGCTGCATATCACACTCCTCAGAAAGTTAAGGAGTGTTTTAGGTGTGCTCTTCTATTAAACTTTTCATAGATAAATACGAGATCCCAATCTTTATCTATGCGTGCAAAAAAATTGCACTCCAAATAGCAGTTGAAGGTGAATGATGGTGTGCAATCACACAAGCACACCTCCAAATTCATGGCCTGCTTAAAAAAAACAATCTTCATTCCATGTGCTGTGATAGTTGACATGCTGGTGTTTTTAGCAGGTGGTCATTGTTGTAGCATTTTAATGTTTTGCATAATGATTTTCTAACAATAAATGTTGTTCATTGAGTTAATGTCCCGGTTCTAACCATACAAGAGCATTCAACGGTAATACTGACAATGCCTATTATCAGCATTTTAAGTCAAGCTACACATCCAAAAGTTATGGAAATTAAATTGAATGATTTTTGAAGCCTAGCCTGTAATGCTTATGTGCACAATTTGAAAATCTGTCCGGTCACAAATTTTTCACGACCAAATTGAATCTCTAAGTACTAGCTGATGAAACATTTATTTGTGTGTAGGATATGGGAATTGTGTGAGTTACTGTACATCATTTGTAATTAGTTTGTGAAGAAAACATTACATGTTTGGAAAATATGGTGAATTTCACAAATGAATTCAATATTCCACTTTATGTGTAGTAGCAGCTTTAGTATTTTTAAAACATTGAGCTGGGTAGTTAGTGTTCGGCATGTTGCCTGTCTGGCTCCCAATTCTTGTTTGTTGTATGATTGTTTGTTTCTCTGTTATGTGAGTGTAATGTGATGTCTCATCAGTTACTTAACTGCTTTGTTTTTTTAACAATTTCACTAATGCCTGACCATTCTGCAGAAGATTGGAAGCATGTTGATGTTTCAAACCTTCATTCACACTGAAATGATGCTTCACTATTGAAGCAGATTTGATCTGAAAAATTGTCACCTCAACTTCATATTTTCATATATTTTGTTGACACTGAGGTGATAGTACTGTAGTATGGTTATTTTACAGGGAGTAATTTATCCAGTATTGCATCGCAATTTGCTAGGTCAAGGTCAAGTTGCTACACAAATGTTGCTAAACAAATGAAAAATCGTGTAGTAATTTTTTGTGTGCACAACCCTTGCATTTTCACAAGCAATGTGTGAAAGACCTCAAAAATCTTCAAAACTTCTTTTCAAAATTTAAATGCTAAGTTATTCCCTGTTTTATTTACATGTCTCACTTAAATGTTGTAATTTTCGTTTGTGGTGATCTAAATTTTTCTTGTCCATACAGGCTGAACTCAGTAAGCATGAGGAGACTGTGTACAGAGAAAGAAGGGAAAGGGAGGAAGCCCTGAATGAACTTAAGAAGCAAGCAGAAGAGAAAAAAGCCCATGCCGAGAAGGTTGAAAGGAGACTCCAACGAGCTTCCATACAGCATGATGAGCTGACACCTGAGCAGAAGCAACACATAAGTGGGGAGGACCAAGAGAAGAAAATATCAAGCTTTGAAGAAGCTTTCTTGGCCATCAAGGAAGCCACTGGTGTTTCTGATCTTATTGTAAGAAAACATGTTAAATTTAGCTAAAATATTGTTTTACATCTCAACAAACTTTCCTCATTCATTTCATTAGTGAGCTTTAGATTTCACGATGCTGACGTCAGCTGCAACGTAATGATGTCACAACCTGCGTTTGCCCTGCCATTTAACAACTGATTATAGCGTTATTTTGCGTTACGTTCGAAATGGCATTGGTACAAATGACATCATTTCCTTGTAGATGAAGGCCGCGTCATGAAATCTAAATCTCCTATTAAGTCCAGTCAAATCTGTCCTTGCTATTCATGAAAAATCTTTGTAAATTTAGTATGAATATCACAAGTTAGAGATCTTTTGTAGAATGGTACACAATATTTAAGGTGCTTAGATCTGTTAATGGACAAGCTACTTAAAGGGTTAGCATTGCTCCCTGGGGAGAGGGAAGACATTAAAATGCATATTCAGGCAATGGTAATTTAAAATTTGGCTTTGTGCCTCCCCCACTTTACCTGAAAGCAGCATATGGTGGGTGAATAATTTGTTAGATAAGTTTTTTTGCCTTAATTTCTAATTTGTTTTCCAATTTGTTTTAGTCTGGCCAGCCACAGCATTGTTGAAATGGAAAGTGAATTTCGAGAAAGATTTTTGAGACCAGTCTTATTTTCAATGTAATTTGATTTGCCTTTAAATGTGACATGCAAGAAGTGGGAGATGACACGTTTGAAGCTCAAAACATGAAGCAGATTGATAGTTAAATCATCACTTGTAAGAAATAAATTCCAGCTGTGGGTATTAATTTATTTAGATATTATCAGAATACATCTGAGAAAGCTTTTTAGTGCCATCCATGTTTTGCAATTCTGATATGTTACCTTATAGGAAGTTGTTCTACGCTTTGAGAATCAAGAAAAGACCACAAGACACCTTGAAGAGCTAAAAGAGTCTGGAGAGAAGCAAGTAATCAGACTGACAGAAGAGAAAGCCAAACTTCAACAAGAATTTGAAGAAATGAAATACTCCGGTGAAGCCAAGTTGTCAAGGTAGGTGTAGGTATAAGGGTAAATTTTAGTTATTTTCAGGGGAAGCAGTGATACATTATTGGTACCATTGAACCATGGAAGGTGATTTGAAGGCTAATGATGATTGCATAAGCTCTTATAATGTTCATGAAGTGTTTTCACGCAGCAGATTTTTAAAAGATGTTAGGAAAATTACTTTATTAAACAGATCAAAAAAGAGCTGTACATTAGATTTCATTCAAGTCAAGCCGCCCACAGCTCTTTTTCCAGTTTACACTCACAGGCATGTTTTCCCTTCTTCAGTGCTTACACTGAGCACCAAGCAGAATGGCAGTAGGTTCTATTTTAAAAGTCTTGGGTGTGAAGTGGAACCTAGACCTCCTGCAAGTTGGATGCTCTAACTAACACTTGACTATACAGTCAGTTGTTTGAGCAGATACTCAGATATCAAGCAATGGTTCCAACAAGTTATGGTGTTTTGCAATGGAAGGGAGTCTCATTCCCTCATTTTATAGAGTTAGTGGTAAGATGTTAAGTCACTGAATCATTTTAACTTACTTTTTTTTTCATTTCTCAGACAAAACAAAATATTTCTGTTGATGTAGTTTTAGCCCCCAATTTTTCCAAACTATGCTTGTTCTTCCTCTAAAGTCAATGGTCACACATTCTGTAGCTATATGGACAGTACATGATCCTCTCTAGCTCTTCTGTGCAAACATCAGACATAGCTTAGAAATGTACATTGTTCAACTTTCATAGTTTCATAGCACTATACTGAGGTATGAAATTGGTCTTTGGAAAGTGAGGATGATGTGGGCATTTGTCTTCACAAACTGAAGCACTCCAAAACTCCCCATGACCATATGTATGGCTTCCATTTCTCATGTACAAGCCACTTCATGTGTATTCATTTATAACAAGTAGGAAAGTGGCAGGAAGTTTTTAAACAGACATGTAATGATCAGTAAAGTAGAACAATATTTGCAACAAGACTAGTTTTGTCACATTAAGAGATTAAGAGTTAACATTTATGAAACAGCGCCCTCTTGTAGATACTTGGCCTTTGTCGTACAATCAGTGAGGCACTGTTTTTAGGGTTACAATCATAAATGTTTCAGTGCAGAATGTATGGAATTATCATTAGCATTGGTATTTAAGATGTGATATAACTCATCTTTATGTTTCTGTGGTAGAGTATACCAACCTGGGGAGATTTGCTTTGGTTACTGCTGAAGAGGTAGAAAGCAGTGTTGGTCTCCTCTTATGACAGGAGAAATAAAGTGTTGATGATGTATTCAAAAGTATTTTTTTTTTAATTTCTTCTACTGCATTACATACTGTCATGTATGAACTGTGACTCAAAAAATGTAACAGATGCTCCCTTTATTTATCTGTTAATTTACGATACATTGCAGTGTGTGTATTCTTGATGAATTGTTTCCTTTTAAGTAGATTCTACTGAAGGAGCTGCTGTAAAATTGACACTTCCCACATGTATATATATTGTGATCAACTGTACTAAATTCCTTGTGTAAACTTGTTAATTGATATGCACTCTTACTTACAGTAATTTCTAAGTATGTTTTACTGTGTACAAAATACAAGTAGAAAATAGGGATAGAAAAAACAGCCTGAAAGCAAAACTTTAATTGCCTTGCCTGAAATCATGCAATCAGGTGCAAGGGTTTAATGTCATGGCTTATATCTTTTTAAATTCTTTTGGGAAATTGAAGGTGTGTTGGTCTAGAATATTTTAATATTTTGGAACTAATAAGCTAGCTGGGCAATACTTAGTTTTCACAGTCAAAGAATTTTGCTTGAGATACATGTGAGTGAGCATGTTTGCATCATTTGATAGAACAAAGCACCTAAAATTATCAAAGGAAGAACAGGGGGCTTTTGTAGCCAGGCAGTATACTGAAGGGAGGCAAAATCCCTTGCAGGGGATGAGATTTTTTTCAGAGGGCTCAATGTGTAGTACAGTAATGTGCAGTGTAAAGTATAAAGTTAGCCGCAAGCCTGCAAACTAAATTGATTATGAGAGAGGTTTGAGAGAAAGCTGCAAGGGGAACAAGACTTAGTTATGTGAAAAGTTGTCTATTAAAATGACTGTGGACCAAAACAGGTCAGAATAGGTCAAGGTGAGTGGCTATACATGTACTTTTCAAAAATTTGTTTAAAGAAAAATGGAACATTACAAACTCTGGTCTGAGTAAATTAATAGAAGAAGTGAGTTAAGTTAACCTCATTTGGGTGTGATTTGGTTCTGTTTCAGTGGTCAGAGAATGTTGGAAGAATTCCAAGCACACTTGAAGCTGCAAGAGGGAAGACGAGATGAAGGGCAGGGCAAGACCGACAAAGCCAGCAAAATATTGGTTAATGTCAAGGCTGGTGTGGAACACTTAGCAGATAAGCTACAACATATTAAAGCAGTGAGTAGAGTTTTCTCCAGCATTAACAGTAGGGTACTATCAAAAGGATGTGTCTGGCGGATGGTCTCAACCCACGCATACATTAAAATTGAATAATGAGTTGAACCTTTATTAGGCTCAACCCCTGCAAGCCTCTCCTGAATAACATTATTTGAACAATAATTTTAATAGAGATGCTTTATTAAAGAGATTGGCAGGGGCCAACCCAGGGTTTGGAGAAAGAGGCTCATTCATGAGATCTTTTCATATGATTTAATTATGCAGCAAATTTGTTTCAAGCATTTGAAAAAAAAAAGAAAGAAAAAAAAAGGGTTGTGGGTTCAGACAAGTTTTTGCCCTTCAGGTTTCCCTCATAGTTGGTAAAAATAAAGATTAATTGGGAGATTCTGTATTTTTATAGTAAAAATTGTTTTTACTTTAGTGAATAAAACCATTCTTTATTCTTAGGTGAATGAATAGCTTTCAAAGTCCCTTACACTGAGAAGCTTTTATTGAATTTACCACCATGAATCATCCTCATGACTGCAACAATGAAATGAGTAGATTATTAGTGTTTGCACGGGTACTAAAAATTAGGACCCGGGTACCCGATCGCCATACCCGTCGGGTACCCGGGTTACCCGGTGTTACATGCGGTGACTAAAAGATATGATCATTTTGTAAGGCATACTCCATAAGACATGCATGGTAACATTAAAATCTGTATTGGATAGGTATAGCGATCACAGTTCCCAAGTTCAAAAACATTTGATTTGTTAGAAGGTTTAATCGTCTCGTTTTGTTTTAGATCAAAATGACAAGTAAAAAAAAAACGTAACAGAAAACAGTCAAATAAGAAAATTATACTTCCCAAGGCCTATATCAATTTGATATTGAATTTTGGGACGCTTTCCTACTCGAAAAGCCAGCATAGTAAGAGCTCGAAGCTTCTCCTTTTAAACCACTGATTTAAAAATGTCATCTAATCAGAGCCCTATATAACGGTATTCTCTTGCACGTCAAAAATTACTGATTGTAAACAAACGACGTCATGTTTGTGAACTTCCCTCATACTACTTTGCAGTGTGCGTTGGAATTATCGCTAATGGGGTATGTACATTCTTACGTAGCTAGCCTCGTGTCGACATCCAGGCACGGTAACATAACTTTCACACATAAACTTCGTAGTCTGCTCGAGCGCCATTTTGGGGCAAAATAAAGTAATATATACTGGCCGATTTTAAAAAAAAATTGTGAATGATTACGGTGTTACTACATTGATGTCGTTTTACTTTGCAGATAGCGGCAAAGTGTTGATTTGCGTAAAACTGACACCTTTAACCATTAAGAAATATTCGAGGATTATACTCGAGGTGGCATACCGTATTGATAGTAAGATCGTACATACATGCAGAGCTCAGTTTACCTAGCATGCTGAACGTTATGGGCACTGTCTTTGCGAGCTGGGCGGGGGTGATACAGTATGTCTTGCTATGTCTGCGTGAAACAGTACGATGTGATTTTGAATTGGCCGTCAGATAGCTTGCTTGCGAGTAAGTTTATAAGCGATATACATGTGATGTGTGAGAAGTAACCCACTACGTGACGATAGCGCGATCGGGCCGCACGCTGATAAAAATTTCAACTTCAGAAACGAAGTACAGACAACTATCAAACTTACACATAATTTCTAGGGGCTCTCTTCATTCTCAGTCTCGGAGAATGTTTACCAAATTGGCAAAATATTTTAGTCCATTACCATGGGCAATGGCGTAAATGGGATGATCCTTTTGCATGCATTTTTTTTTTTTTTTAGATTCGGGTAGTAGATTTGGAACCGGGTAATACGATGGCGGGCGGGTACCCGGGTACCCGGGTTACCCGTGCAAACACTATAGATTATACTTCCTGCATGAGATCATTTTAAAGTTTTGGGTTAAAGAATAAAAGACTTTTTGATCAAGTTTAAAAATTTGAGCCAATTTACATGATAAGAAGAGAAAGCTTAGATGGTGCAGAAATTTGGGCTATCTAGCTGTACATCATCATTAGAGGAAGTGAAAATTGAATTCACAAATGGTTGTTGTCTGAAATTAGACGTAGATGGAAGCATAGTGCAAAAGTTCCAAACCGTTCTTTCTCCCCTCTTCCTTTGGCCTAATTTCTTTCTCTTCCTTATCTTTGTGAACCGGGTTTACAGCTAGAGAATAACTTTAGTATGATGCATATTTCCCTTGCCTCATTAAGCTTTTGATGCTTATTTTCAGATAGGAATTCATTTAGCCGTAAATCATACCTTCAGTAAGTTGATTATTTTAAGAACAAGGGCGATGTCAAAATGGAGTGCTTAAATTGGTTCTTTTCCTTTCGCCCTGATTTACAGTGAGAGAGAGGAATTGACATCAATGTTGCCATTTTTTATTGCAAAATTTCTTGTGGTTAATTCATTAGTGGTAATAGCAGATTTGAAAGAATGTCAAGAAGCTCTGATAAAGTTTTGGCTTGGAAGGTATAACCTTCAATCATGGTATCATTACATCAATTGTTGGAATGAATAAAGATATATTTCATGGCTTAAGAACTCTTTTTGACCTTGAATGTAATCTCCATATTTTTTAAGACTAATTTTTGACATTAGAGATATTTATGAACGTGCTACTTATGCTCAGTTGACAAAAGAGTAACATATTTTTTAACAACTGGAATATCAATGCCAATCAGCGTGGAGTTCATGATTAATCCTTCTCACCTACAACTAGTAATAAAATGACAATATGCTTTGTCTTCTCTTCTGTCCACCCTCCCAACCCTCTTCCCTACCATTAATACCCCAGAAGAAACTCTCTACATGAGAGTTTTGTGAACTGTCGACCACGATATCAAAGTTAACACCTGGTTTTTGATCTAATGGTAGTGCTAATGGTAGTGCGTCCATCTCTCACCCCGGACCTTGAGAGTTCAATTCCCAGATTGGGTAAACAGGGCTGAAGATAAGATTCAAAAAGGGGGTAGCCAAATGAGGAAAACGGCTATTGGTCTATATTATTACATTATGGACAATTTGAGGGTACTACAGCAATCTGGATGGGCACCATAGCCATGGCTACCGGTGCTATTCGTTGTTCTGAGCCCTGGTTATTCCAGACTTAAAAATGGAACATACTACCATGTACATGATGCTTTGCATAAGCAATGTGGTAGGGAAAACGGTCCAGTGCCCTACAACTGAAAAAAAATTGGTACCTCTCAATTTAACCAAAAGTTTATAAGTTGAGGAGTAAACTCCTACAAACCGAATCAAACCATGATACCAAACTAAAAATTTTACCATATTCTGTTAAAATACCAAGAAATTCATCTTCTTGATTATATCTACCTGTGATTCTAGTGTAATTTGCTTGCCCTTGACTATTTAGTGTGTTTCTTCAATTTTCAAGGCATCACTGCCTGTCTGATCCAAAGCAGATATTTTACTCTTTCTGCCTCTGCAGTCCCTGTTTATCCTAAAGTAAACTGTATAATTAAAAACTTTCACCCATGGCTGGTACCCATGTCGCAGTTGGATTTTCTAATTTCCTTTCAAGATTCCGATTCAAGTACTTGGGATCCTTGTAATGGAATAAACATAAAGCCTGCATGCCAGTTGTCATTCTCATAAAATTAAAGTTTTTTATGAGCTTTTAAATCAGGTGGAGTGTTAAGTTAACTTGTTGTCATGCAGTATTAATTGTGTTTCAAGGTTGAGAGGGGAAAGCACAACTGTGTCAAATTCACTTTTTTAAAATTGCTCCCATGTACTCTATCATATGGCTTCTTTATTTCATAGTGCCATATGTTGCTTTGCTTTGAATGATTACACAAGAATCGTCTTGGGTCAGGTAGACAGAGTACATTCAGTATTAATAGTTTTAACAGCTTCAATACATGGTTTTTATTTTGTCTGTTGGGTATAGTGGTATTTTGTTCAAATGAACTTTTTTGAACAAATGCTCAAAAAAGTATAAAAAGTACTGAAGACTTATGGCATGGCACTGTTTCAGATTGCACTTAAACTTCCAGTAACAGACAGAAGTGTTACTGTAAACTAAAGTCTTCATTAAATAATCAATTTTAAGTGAATTTTCAATATTTTAATACCCATGTTTTTAAACATTAATTCTTTGTCCCCTATCTTGCAAGGAAAAACATTAGAAGGCATTCCAAACATAAATATTTTAATGCCCTACACCTGTACTAAAAGAGTGCACATGTTGTAGATTGCTGTGTCACTTGATTAAAATGATAATGAATTTTGTAACTTTCCTTGGAGGGGGGCGGATGTAGCTGAAGTTGCCAAACTTGGTTGAAACAATGTTTTGCATAAGCAATGTGGTAGGGAAAATGGTCCAGTGCCCTACAACTGAAAAAAAATTGGTACCTCTCAATTTAACCAAAAGTTTATAAGTTGAGAAGTAAACTCCTACAAATCAAATCAAACCATGATACCAAACTAAAAATTTTACCATATTCTGTTAAAATACCAAGAAATTCATCTTCTTGATTATATCTACCTGTGATTCTAGTGTAATTTGCTTGCCCTTGACTATTTAGTGTGTTTCTTCAATTTTCAAGGCATCACTGCCTGTCTGATCCAAAGCAGATATTTTACTCTTTCTGCCTCTGCAGTCCCTGTTTATCCTAAAGTATTTTGTCTGTTGGGTATAGTGGTATTTTGTTCAAATGAACTTTTTTGTAACTTTCCTTGGATTTTAATCACTTGATTAAAATGATAATGAATTTTGTAACTTTTCTTGGAGGGGGGTGGATGTAGCTGAAGTTGCCAAACTTGGTTGAAACAATGTTTGGAGAGCGCCCTCAATTAAATTTTGTATAATCAGAGTTGAAGGTTACAACTTAAATGCAACTTAGAGTAATATGTGAAACCATAACCATGTGTGTGTTTTAATTGAAGACATCAATTGGGGTGGGTTTTTTGATATGAGTAGTCAAAGGACTTAGTGCCTCCTTTCGTATTCATTGACTGAGCATTTTATAGAAAAAAAAAATAAAAGATATAAAATCTTTACAATATTCTAGAATAGACTATTTTATGTTGTACTTGTCAGGAACATCTTAAGCAAGTTCATGCCATTGAAGTGACATGCCTTTTCAAGAATACTACATTACTGGAAAATACTCTAAGTTAAATTTTAACGAAAAGTATTTATAAGTTGACGTACAGTATCTTTTCTTAAAAACTTCCCTTTTTCTCATGGTTTTAGCAGAACCATAAAGTTTTACATCTGGGGCCCGTTCCACAAAGAGTTACGCACGATCTTACATGTAAGTATGATTTACTGTTGGCTTAAGTATGGTGAATCAAACTGAAGATTGTGCGTAACTTTTTGTGGAACAGCCCCCAGGTTTATTGTTATACCCCCTTTCTAAGGCTTCGTATCCACTCCATTCAGGATGTAATGCTGCACTTGAAATCATGATAATGTAAAATTAACCTTTCATGGAAAAGATTTGATCATAGAAGGGATTGTTCTTTCTAGATGTTTATGAAGTCAGTCATGGCCAGGGGACTCAATAACATATCCTTTGTGTGATGATCAATTTGAAATGAACCTGCGGCCACGGTCAAGGTTGGCAGTACCTCACATTTGGTGATAAATCTTGTACCTGTCATTTTCAAAGTGAATCTCTTGTTTTCCTCAGCCACTGTAAGGAAAGTGTTCTTAAAGTATCAATTCAATTTTAATTAACCTTCAGAGACCTTTTTCAAGGTTACAATACCACTGCTGGAAGTTCTTTCATTTACTGATTTGTAGACCTTCAGCTTCATCTTAACCCTAGCACTTTTTCAATAACATAGCACCCTCTATGGTAATAAACACCTGAACAACTGTCACATGTCAGAATCCAGTTGACTACATCCTTATTAAATCTCCATCCAGTTTTTACCATCTGTGAAACAACCACAGTAACTAATAAATCATTGATGAGACATTCATTTTCAGAGGTGACATGTAATGAAATGATAAGACCATTTTTTGCCTGTGATTAAATTTTCACAATTTGAAATGAATCCATGATTGGTATTGGTTGAACGAACTTTTAAGCTTGGTATGTCTGACTTGGCAATACACTGGTTTTAATACTCACATAAATTACATGGAACATTTTGAACAAACTCTGCATTGTTGTAAAAATGTATCTGTTACATTTTGTTTCCACTTCAAAAATCTTGGGTTTCTTTGTTTAACACATAGCAATTCTTTATGAAACTCATGCCAAGGTTTGGTGTATAGTTTCAGGAAAGGGGGGGATGGGGTGGGGTAGCTCATTCCTTCTCCCATCCCCTTTTTTTATAATGTTACTCTTGCAAGGAAAAAAAATGAAATTTGCAGTGCAAAATTGTGAGATGAAATAATGTCAGTTATGTCACTGAAATTTGCATACCATGCACGGTCCCATTCTGTATGTATCATTGCTGCCTACAGAGTAAAATAAATGAGTCAACAGTATTCACTGACAGAATGAACATATCATTTACAACAGAAAGTTACAGGACACTGACTAATTTGGTAGGGCAAAAGATATCTTAACACAAATCCCGTATCAATGAATCTGTTTTAGTTATGGTCTACCCAACTTACTTCAAACCAAATGGTTGGAAACTTAGTCGTAAAACTCTAACTGATTAAGTAATGTCCTTGTTTAATTCCATTCAGATTGAAATACTTTTCATATAAGTTTGCTTCTATTGACTCATACCTGATTTGAAATAATTGTTTAACATAGTCCCACCAAAAATTTAACTTGGATTTTGGTTACACAAGAAGGAGGGAAGGGGTGGGGGAGCTATAAAAAATGCATAATGCCTCAAATGTTCTAATAATGTAATATCAACAGATGCTTTTGTGCAAACTTTTGCAAGGTAGTGTTAGTCTTACTCACAGTCTATGTTTCTGTTTTGAGAGTAAGTATAGGAGCCTGTCTTTTTGTCAGTGCTTGATTTCATTGATTTGAAAAATTCTATATCAAAAGGATTATTTGCATTCTTCATACCTTTGTATTTGCTATAAACATCGTGTTTTTGAATGGCTAATTTAACTGAAATGTTGTGAATTTGCAGACACTTATATGTCTACCGTTCTCTACATGAAATGCTTCCAAGCTCACTAAACTCTCTCTTCACACACAACTCATCGATACATTCACATAACACAAGACAAGCTGATCATCTACATACAAGGAAGCATCACAACAATTTGTACAAGAACAGTCTGCATCACCGTGCCACCACTCTTTGGAATCACCTACCGTCTACTGTTAAGACAAAGCCTTCCTTAGGTTCTTCCATGAACTTGTTTAATATACTGTATTCCTGCCCGTTTAGCTTCTTTGTTAAGCCCGAGGGGTGGGTGGTGGTTGGGTTCTAGGATAGGTGAGGTGGGATGGTGGGTTGCGTGTCTATTATGACTTTTCTTTTGTTTTTCCTAGTCTTATCTTCTATCTTCGTGTTTTCTTTATTATTTCTTTTTTTTAGGGAGTGTCACTTCTCGAACAAGCCCTAAAGGGTTTCTAAGTGCACTTCCTTTCACACTCTTTGTTACTTATTTACTTTGTGATACTTGTTTTCAATCTTGTGTTGTGATAAACCCAAAAATTAATAAATGAATGAAAGTGAAAAATGAAATCATCATAACTGAATGGTTAAGTTGAATTATCCTTGCTAGCCTAAGGCCATTTTGGTATACCTGACCTGTAATGTAGTGGTCCCCTGTATAATTATATTACAAAAGTGCATGATAACTTGTCCTAGAATGCGATGTCCATGGTTAGACAACGATGATATGACATGTGTAGGAGAATCAATGGTGCACTGTTGAAGAAGTAAGTGACTGTCAGTTGAAATAGCTATATGGGAAAGTGATTGACAGGTTCAGATAAGCTAGTTAAGGGGGTACAATCATAACTTCTATATTTCAATGTAGTAATAGTATTCTCTACAAACAATTGCAAGTCTTTATAACTCTATGACTGAGAACTGGTTGTTCACATTTCAGAATTAAACCCAGAGGTACAGTACCTAGATGGGTTTCATCTGATTACACACTTGTATTTATTTCAACTATCTGTACTTTTGAAGTCAGAGCAATTTTGTTTTGATAGAATGTAAGAGACATGAAGTGATAACCAGTAGGGCTAGGAAATATTTATTGCTTACTCACATTGTGTCTGTCAAATTTCTCACAGCTATAAACCAAACCCCCCCCAACTGTCCAAATGTCCCTGTAAATATCAATTTAAATTTTCTGCAAAAGGAGTTCAGAGGGAAGTAAAAAAATTGTGTTTTGTTGTAACTCAAAGAGATTATTACATATTGTGCAAAAAAAATTTCATACCTTTAATAGTGCATTAGGATACATAGAATGATAGGAAGTCAAGAGCTTAGAAATGGGACATCTGGGGTCTCAATACTTTCAAAAATAATATTTTAAAGGAAAGAATGGCACCGCTCACAATTTACTTGTTTTGTCAAACTTTTCATTTTTAAATGGAGCAACCTTCGATCATGTCTCTTGTAATAGGATGTGTAATACTTATGTTGGGAGAAAAAGATACATGGTTTATGGCTGAAAAGGAATGATAAAACAAACAGAAAATGGTTTCTTTTTCGTACCATAAAACAATAATTTACAATCAATATTTTAACATGGAAGACTTCTTCCCCCCTTTCAACTCTGTTGCAAAGAGCCAAAGCGGAAGAGACAAAACCAAAGAGTTGAATCTGTAGCGAACTGGTATCTGAAATCTTACTGTACGTAATGCTGGTTATGTTAAAATGTAGCAGAATTTATTCTTTTAATTTTCCACCACTTTGATTGTCAATCACATTTGTAAATTGACTTATAAAGCTAACAGAAGAATTGTGTTATCACAGACTGATGCCATAACTGCTTATATTGTAGTGGGGGATGTCTTATCTTGCATCTCTACTTGAGGAATTTATTTACCTGCCAAATATTCAGAAATTTTCATTCAACAGTAATCAGCACAAAATAAGCATTTCTTCTAACCTGAAAGACCTCCTCAATTTTTTTATATTCTGGTCAAAAGTCAGCCCAGAATGGGAAACATGTCAATGTACCAAAGGTTAGTATTCTTTTCCAAACTCTGATTGCCCCTTTAAACATGGAATTAGCTGTAAAAAAAAAAAAAAACAGAAACATCAAGTACAGTCATGGGACTTACTCAGAATTGATGGAGACTTTTAATTCCTACAGTATACAAAATTGGGTGAGGGAACTATACAGTACATAAAAAATCATTCTTTTCAAGCTTACTCGGAAATACCTTAGTTCCTTGATGAAAAAAAAAAAACAGTTCCATCAAAATAAAGTGATCATTGCAGTCACTTTACATAAATTTACAATTTCTTAAGGTAATAAAACTAAATTGTAGTTCTCAGTTGCTCCAGAATGGCATAATCAGTGATTCCAACCAAGAAATCTGTAAAATTTTCTCATGTTTCTTGTCACAACTTGTATCTTCTGTGATAATTTATGTGCATTTTTTGCATTTCACAAGTAACGTAAGTCAAATGGTAGTCCTGAAAATATAAAAAGAAAAGAGGAATTACATGTTTTAAACATTTATGAATAACATTTTCAGACAAAGGAGTCTGGTATATAGTATGTAGGTCTGGTTTTTAAAAGAACAGACTGTCCTGCCACTTTTCCTTCTTATAGGGCTATCCTTGTGCTCTGTATAGAAGTCTTGAAAGGCATGATCACCCCTCCCCTTTTGCTACTTAAGGGGGTCTATCCCACCATACCTGAGCTACAGGCAGTTTATACTATATTACATGTACATAGTACATACAGTATGTAGTGGTTCAACAAATTTAAAGTTTTGTATTGGGGCTGCCATATTTGCATTTGTGAGTATTCCAAGAGGATGCACATATGTACAAATATCTCCTCTTCAACCCTCCATGTCCAAAAAGCAATTACACACCGTCAATTTACAAATAGCTATTCCACTTCCCTGCAGTGCTATTGTTCCACATCAAAACCATGTAAGCATATGGTAAATTATGGTCTCACAGCAAAACCATGAGTAAGCAAAGGGGTTTAATGGTTTTAAGATTGCCATTGGATATTAGGAAGCATATTGTCATGCAGAAAAGTTCTTCCTACCTACTAAAAACTGTCATTCACTTTTTACGTAAGACCCATATCATACCTATAAAATTTGCAGTTGGAGGCTTTACTAGTGAGCTTCTCTGTCTTTGGTTCATTTCCTTTGCATGTAAACAAGGAATTGGTTAATTTCATTATGGAAGTATGACATGGTGATAAATGATCCTCTTTTTGGTGGCTGGTTTGAAAAGCTATGGCACTGTTTTGTCACTAATGTCATAAATGTTTAAAATTGTTCAGGTTGAGGTGGCTGTGCTTTTGAATTTCTGTCACTTTTTATTTATGTCAGTAACATTGTCAGCATTTTACCCCCACATCGATGGAGGTATTCATGGACACACCTGAACAGATGTCAAAAGGGGATGAAAATTTGCTAGGCTGATAGCTTCCAAGTTGTTCCTTACAGCTGTGATTTAATCAAACCCTTGATATATTGAGCATCACTGCTCAAAGCTGTAATTGCAATGCATGATGCATTCGAAGGACATAAAAACTCACAATACACAAGAGACAGCCATAAATTATTGGAATGTGTTTAATGTCGTTTAAAACTGTACAAGAAAAATGGTTGGTATCTCTATTTATTGAAACATTTTAACTTAAGTCAGGTGTAAAGTTTAAAACGAATTCTTGGTACTGAGATGGTGTGCTTACTATATGTGTAGCTTGAGTGATATTATATGCAGTCATACATTATTATAGTAATGGCAATAATTAAAAGCATACTGTGTATACTTGATCTTTGTTGTTATTGATCGTTGAGTATTAAAACTAACTCTCCATCAACGCTGAAAGCATTTACTTGGTTTTAATATATTACCAGTACTGATAGGTCTGAGAGTAAAACATTTCAGTCGGGAGTAGTAAGGAAATGATAAAGTTTAGATCTGTGATACAACAGTAATTGTCAGGGTTTGTCCATCTTAGATATGACAAGACTAAAAGTGAAAAGGGGAAAAATTGTGCTTTTGCAAGTATTATATGCCTTTTTTCTGATTTCATTTTTGTTTTCTTTATACTAGCATACTGTATATTTTCCTAGGGATTTCTTTACTCATGAAATTTTGTCTTGTGACTCCCAGAACAAACTTGATGATAACTTTGTGAAGCACTATTTCTGAAGACGAGTCAATGTTTACATCCTCAGCATAAAAAAAAGATTGATTGGCATAGCAGCTGTAACTTTACATCCAATTACTGGGCTTCACAAAAAGTACAGTACTTTTGTCTGTCTTTCAAACACCTTACAATATAGCTGCCATAACTAACATTGAATCATACATCTTATTCTCAGAAATACGGTAGTTTTATAGATTTATCACCTGTGACATTACAAAGACTGTAGTATCTTATTGGCCGAGCCCATTATATGGTCATGTGATCCTTTCACGTCCTGAGCATATATTTATGCTCCTGTCATTTGCTGTTAATGTTTTGTTTGGTAGATATCTCATTACCTGGATAATTACTTTTTGGTGAGGAGTTTGTTATGTTCATGTTTGAACTTCAAAAGATTCAATTGTCCCATTTACTATGCTACTGATATACAGTCAAAAGTGATCCAATCAACTTAAACCTATACTGATGAGACTGACCAAGATTTGCGAGGACAGACAAGAATGACTTTTGTGTAAGAAATAAATGGTGTTAAGCAGTTTGTGTGTAGTGATGTATGAAAAAAGCACCTTCATGTAGATCTTCCTACAGTACCATCAGTTGCTTTGTCGTCATTGTCTTGAAATTTTTAATCCAGTGAGTCAGTTCAACCAGAGTTAGAAAGAATATAAGACTATTTTAGGAAATTGACTTTGACACTGAACATGAATCTATGCAATTTTCTGTTGTAAGCTATCTTGCAGTAGATGGATTCACTTAGTTGGGTAAGAATTGAAGTCAATGATGCTTGCATAAAGTTAGGTAAGGTGGAACTTCAGAAGAAAATAATGAAGAAGAACAGTTTTTTGTGCAAGAAAAGAAAAGTTATGAAGTTACAAAATTACTGTAAAGGGTGTCAGATTTGAATTTAAAGTGTTTTCTGTGGCTGCAAACTACATAGTAGGCCTACATCCCACATTATTCAGCCAAGCTGCTCCCGATATGAATTGAAATTTGGAATACCGGCCTTTGAAATCTTGTTGGACCTCAGTCTAATTAGCACAAGACTTCTGTGCAATATGCATTCTGTAGGCCAACATAAATTTTGAAAAGAAATGAATCAAACCATAGTCACTGAGTTGACGAAGGTTCCATTGTGTGGCACAGCAACTTGAATCAACAGAAATCATTGGATGGTTGCAAAGTTGATTTGGGGGCAAGAGATGAAGACAATATAATGTTATATTTAGGGTGATGTCATAGATCAAGTTTTAAAATATAAAAAAAAGTTTACCATATTGGGCCTTTGGTCCAGGCTTTTCCAAACTTTTGGGCCTATGCCTAATTCTTTGGAATAGTTGCCATCAGTATGCTAAAATGTTTGCTTTTTTTCTTGCCATAGTAAACTACACTGTATTTGGGTGTTTTTCTTTTTTTGTGGCCTCTTGATTAAGTAGGAGTTAGTTTTTTAGCCCATGCAGTTTCTAACCAATTAGTTCCAAGTCCAGCCGGCCTCGGCCTTTTTCCCAGTTGTGGCTCACTGGCTTGTTTTCCCTACTTCATTGATAACATACAAGTGACCCATTTTCTGTGATAAGGGTATGAATAAAGGCAAAATATCTTCAAAATAAGGAATGTAACTGGATTAAAAAAGAAAGAGAAATTATGAAGAGAAAAATGTCAAAAATAACACTGCAGTAGTACCTCTTTAAAAAAAATATGTTTAATTTTCATCTTAGATTGTTATTGCCTGTAAAGGTTCCAAAGACCAGCTAATTTGCTTGCAAAAGCTCCGCACTTGACTGAGTTTTGCATGGTTGAAAAAAAAAAAGAATTCCTATCTTTTTTCCATTATCATATGGCATACATGTCATGAAAGAACAGAAGAGAAGGAAGTTTTTCACAGTGTTAGAGCATTGAATAGCACCTACCTGTTTGGTGTGAAGATTGTACCGTATGTGCAGCAAGACAATACATTTTTTTTCTTTTAATTCAGTTATTGATGAAAATAAGGTACATACATTCTCATTTTTGTTAGCATATTAATTTAATCAGAAGAGGCTTGATTCTGCCAAAAATTGCAGTCACAGTAGTGCATTTAATCTATTTAACAAATTAATGAAGTGTTTTGAAATAGAAATAAACATTTTCACCTTCCCCCTTTAATAATATAGCAAAAAGAAGTAAACTTAGTTTTATATTAATGATTCAGTCAAGTTTTTGGAAGCAGCTGACTTGAATTTTATTTTTAATTTCATCCAATCAAGACATGCCACTTCTGCCCTCTAGTTATAATATGCCAGTCAAACAATGTCATCACACTCACATCACACAAATTACAAAACTAAAATTAACTTGAGATCTGTCTGCATATAGTAAATACACAAAGAGAGCATCAAACTGGCCAATTTAAAAAATCAGATTGATTTTTATCGTTAACCAGGTATTGATTTTTTCCCCCAAATCAGAATGTGGTATTAAGGAAGAAATAATAAAGTGTGTAATACCAGGTTTTAATTCATCCAATCCACAGTGCATGAACAGGAAGCATAGCTCTAATGATTTTGAGACCTGCAGGGTGAAGAAAATTGAACAATTCCACTACAGGGGTCTCTTCCTGCAGATGATGCTGTTTTTTAATTGCAATTAGAATCATTGTTTCATTTACGTAAGCTTTTTGAAAAAAGATTCATTTGCAAGCAGGTTAGAATACCACTCTTTTGCAAGCTTGCTGCCTGGAGCAATACAAAGAGCAGATGTTTTACTTTTCTTCCCTCAGTTTGTAGAGAGAAGTGTTGCCCTTGCTCAAAAAGTAAATGAAAGGTGATGAGCCTAATATCCAATTTTGGAAGTGTTGCCTTTGCCTACTTTGGAACCAGTGCAGGTGATGAAACTTCAATAATGTATTTGTGGAAGCATCAATCATATCACGCATTTACAAATACCCAACACCTTTTACTCGAAGAAGGGTTTTTTTCGGTTTTTTTTTCTTTCTTTTTTAATTTCGTTGTTGTCAAGCATCATTTCAGGTGACAAATAAATATGTCATTTGAGAGTCACCTGAGATTTGAGTACTTTTCAAACTGGGCAAAAATTCCAACCATTATGGTGTTGCCTTCTTGCACTTGTTTGAATGGAAAGGTGATTGAATTGTTACCCATTGGCACACAATACACCTGCTGTTTGGCGTATGCTCGAGTTGCTAGCCGCCAGTCAGGGTGTAAAAGGCAAAAAATATAGTAAATGTCAACGTTCTCAATTAAAGTGATATGAAGAATGTGAAACTTTAAAACAAAAATGAGAAAAATGGCCTATTTTGCACTTTTGTTCAGTACTGAGGTTACTATAAATTAGCATACGGTATGTTGGGTGCCATTGGTTGAAAGATTATTTAGAAATTTTAAATTCCAGTAATGTTTCAAGGACTGGACTTTTTGGAATTTTTGTTCTTCCTGAGAGAAAAGTCTTGATTGAACTTTAAGCATGGTACTGCACAATACCTTTGTAATTGATTAGATATAGTAGGATACACCTTGCAAACTTGTTGATTCATTCTGTGTTGGAACTTTGGCTCACAACCCCTGTGCAGAATCTTGTAAGACAGCTGGGGGAGCGTTGCCCTCCTCTGGAAAAATTTATTTTGGTGATTGGGGGACTTTGACTATGCCTCATTGTGTATCAAATGGTGAGATAAAAATGTGGGTTATTTTACATTGCCATTATATGTTTCCATGAATTTTCAGACATTTTGCACAAATTTTCATCAAAATTTGTGCGTGCTAGTCATCTGGTAACTTGCTTTGCAAGCAGGCCTTTGCTGCTCAGAGTGACTAGAATCCTGGTTGCTAATATTACTAGTCATCCTTTTAACTGTTTTACAAAAAAGGTCAACAGTTTTCTCATCAGTGAAGTTTCAATATTTCCATGAAGAGAATGTAGTTGAGGAGAAATTATTTGCATTGACGTGCAGCCTTATGCTTAAGTACTGTCATTAATTGAAGTAAAAACACCTTTGCTAGAGTGTATATCTAGAGTATGCAAATACCTCATGCTCTGTAAAATTTAAATTTTTGTGTAAACTTAGTGTAAATTATTTTACTTGGAAGTGAATTAGAAATTCATGGAGTCAGGCTGTTTTTTTTTTTTTTTTTTAAATAATTTTAGGGTGACTGCTTTGTACTTTAAAATAGATACAGAGCCTGCATTCTTCTACAACTCTGCTGTTGTTATACAGTTTCTTGCAATATGTCTTCTGTTGGCTGACCAACTGTTTACCTGTTATGTAGGTTCCATTGGTAAAGTTTACTCTTCAAATTTAAGCAGGTGTTTCTGACCTCAAGCAATGCCATCCTAGCTTCTAAAAAAAATGTTATACATCAAGTTGCATCACTGCATGTCACTTTAAACTTGTTCTGTTGCCATGACGAGGCTTTATGGAAAGCAAGTGCAGGTATACATGAAGGAAATCGTTAATGATGTTCACTATACCCAGAAAAAAATTGATTAAAATTGTAAAGGTTTGACACCAGGAAATTGAAAAGAAGTCAAGCAAGGCTTTTTTAGATTGATTTGGCTGTTTTAAGTAATTATGCAACAAAAGAGTCAATGCTCCTTGAATAAATTTACATGTAAATAACATACATGTGAAGTTTAAAGGTAGAGGTGTGTAGATGGAGGGACATTAAAACCCAAGACGAGTAAATTTGTCACTCGAATAATTCACCTTAAAGGCCAAGTGAAAATTGTATGTATTCAGTATATAGATTTTTGCCAGAATTCCCTCTTGTCATTAAAAGTTTTGTTTTTTATTTTTATTTCTTTATATTTTGGGGTCCAATCGTTGTCACCACACTTTAGTGGTTGCAATTTTGATACAGGTGAAGAATTCAAAATGAAACAGAACACATATATGCTTTTGTTTATGTATTTTAAAATAAACTAGATATAATTTTGTTACAGATTTGAAGGGAGAGAGTAATTGTTTGCAAAGGATACTTTTTGAAAATATGCAGGCTGTTTGATTAGGTCTTATTCTCTGATCTCACTGTGCCAGAGGAAGGTGGTGAAACTAAGTAAAATCTTAATGATGTCAAGGGCAAAAAGGAAAAATGTGGAGCTTCCTCAAGATTAAAAACAGTAGGGTTTGGAAATGGAGCACTTTTTTAATTCTTGGATGAATCAAATCAAAAAATTTATTTAGCAAGAGTATTAAAGAATTTATTTTAGATCTTGTTTCAAAATAAATTGTGCTTGTACTTGTGCCCTAAAATTTGACACATTTTCATTCCTTGATGAGAAAAGTGACTGTCTATTGTCATCCAGACATGATAGATTACTCGTTTACTTCAAAAATTGTCCACAGACCATCTGATAAACTCATTTAGATGGACTTCACGCATCATAACCTTCAGTGTTATAATGATTGGTAACTATACCATTGAACTTTGAGAAATGATGTTAAGTGCACTTTCTCTCTGATTGGATATAAAGGTATTTAGATCAATCCAGTTCCGCTTTGAGAAAGAAAAAAACAGTGATTATGGATCAACATTCTTAACTTAGCAAACAACATGGGGTGAGAGGGGGGAGGGGGTGACGATATTAATTGCGTAAAGTCCTGGTAACATAATGTCATGAATAGGATTCCTGTCCAAGGATTGGATTGTTTTTAATTGTCACCCATGTCTTATTCTCTTAAAAACAATCTCTGGACAATGCTATATTGATACATTATATTAAAAGCTCTTACCCAAAATGTGTTGATTAGCTTTTGATGGTTGGTCACAAAGTGCAACAAATTTCCTGCTTGAAAGAGGGCATCATTTTCAATTTTGATCTCTTATTAGTGAAATGTTTCAAAGTGTTGCAGAGTTTATAGAGACCTTTTATATAATCCATTCACATAACATATTAATTAATAACACAATATATGATCTGAACAGTCTTTTTATTAGGTCCACTCACCCCAGACTATAGAATATGGGCTTTTTTGATGAAGCCTAGCTCAGATATTTAATTGACTGCAGTGATAATTTATTGGCTGCTAAGAACATAACTGTTGTAATGACAGTAAGGTGCATAAATTTAACAAAAAAATTCATTGCTCCTAATATTATCTCATGATTATCTCCCATCATATAAAGTCATCAATCTTTAAGAAGAAAAGAAAAAAAAGAGTACTCAAAAAAAAAAAGTGAATCTCTTGAAAAATATTCATTATGAACTGATGTTACAGTACAAGAGGAAGACTATTTTGTTGAGGTTGTTGAGAAGTGAGTGTATTAAACATTAGTAGCAGATGGCCCTGATGGCAGCTAATGAATGCAAAGGACCCATCATTCAAGTGTTTGCTTATTAAAATCTATTTCAAGAAGGAGACAGCCCTGTCACCAGTGTTATTGATTTGCATAACGATACTTTGGCAAAACACTCGAAGAGATGATGATTATTAATCTCACTAGCTGCATCTTCTGTGCTTTAGTTCTTGGACAACATCTGTCGCTCCTCTCCAGTCCTCTCCTGCGATCTCTTATCTTGTTTTTCCTCTTCAATTCTTGCCCCTGTCTTGCTCAAAAAAAAAAGTTTTTTGAATTGACTCATCAAGGTGAGATCATCATCACCTGATAGAGTCCTTTTTCAGGGTTGCAGAAGTCTGCATATTCTCCTTACCACTACTTAAAGAGTATGCTTTAACTTCAAGTTACATTCAATGCCTTGAAAATATCTGAACTCAGTTTTATCCACTTCAGAGTTTTTTTCTGAATTGGTGCAGCAAAATAAAATACTCAGTTTCCCTAGTGGCATATTGCATAATTTTTTTCAGCGTTAATTTGCATAGGATTGTAACGTAGAGATTTGTTAAGTATGGTGTTTTGTGTGGCACATATATGTTGCATGTCAATAGTTGTCTTCTACATTGCAACTTTACAGTTCCTGAAATCAATTTCTTTTGGAATTGCTTTTAAGTTGTTTAAAATTTGAAAGAGATGAAGGGTCAGTTAATTTATGGATACTGTATGAGAGTAAGAAGAATACTCTAGTTAACGTAAATAAATGTAAATAAACCAGTAATGATAAGAATGGTTATGTGATTTAAGGAAAGTATAATAAATATCAGCGATGTATGTGCGCTGCCATGCTTGAGAATTTTGAGTTTTCCATTGACGTCTTCCGACCCTGGTGCGAAACCTTCATGCCAATAGCAGGAATTGTATCATGAAATTCCAGTAAATTGCATGGAAAACAATACTCTAAGTGCAAAATCTTTTTTCTTAGGACTAGCTATTTTTCATAATATTTAAATAATATTCCTTAAAGTTCTTTCATGCGGTGAGGTACAATTGGTTCAAGTTGAGTCAGCTGTGGCCTTTTGTCCAGTTTTCATGTGATTTGTTCAAACTGGAAAAATGTTTAGGTCAATTTTTAATTTTTTTTTGGGGGGTGGGAGGAGGGGGCACCTTTTTTAGATGATGATTGCTGGAACCGACAGTTTGTACTCAGTTGCACTTCTTCAGGGTAGCATTGTTGTCTAGTCACAGTGTTCTGTAGAGCAGTACCTGTGCAGCATGAGCATGCATTTACACCATTGCCCAGCGAAGCCTATCATTATGGTACAACCTGTACAGTACCTTTTGGCCATATGTGTCGTACAATGCTGTGATCTCGTTTGGCTAGGTGGTGGTTCCAGACTGAAACCATGAGAGGCTTGAGATGTCGAATGATGTCAAAATGTTTAGAGCACAGTAGAGTCACAGCACAAAGTAATCAAAAAACATCCAACAAAACTCTGTTAAAATATCGAATTTTGTCATAATTTATTTTCATGTTGGCCACATAACAGTATCATCGATTGGTTACGAAAGTTAATGGGATGAGATGTTGATCATGCTAAAGATTTCTTGAAAAGGTGGTTAACTTTCATCCTTTTATCAAGTAATAAAGTGCTTTGTTCAAGTTTTCAAAGTCCACTCCCTCTTGATGGTATTCATTTATTTGTGGAAATGTTTGGTTTCCTTCACTTTTTCAAGCAGTTCACGACTTACTGTAAATAATACTCTATATACAAGCCACTTCAATTAAGACATGTATTGCTTAATATCATGTATTTTCATTGACTGTAAAATTGCAAATACTACAGTTAGGCCAACTTCAAATTTGAAAAGTGTACTGCCCTTTTGTAAAGTTCCTTTGTCAACTTTAATACCCTTTCTTCCTGATTTTATGTTTTTTGCACATTTTCTAAATTTGGGTAAGAATGTCTGACTTTTTTTTGTGGGGGTAAGAATTGATTTCATTGATTGCATTTACTTGGTTTCTTGAAATGATGATCAGAGACAAGAAAGTATCAAAGTACAATGATCTCTTTGACTTGGTCATTGCTTCTGGAAATACACTCTTCTGGTCTTGAAAACTCCGGATTAAAAGCAGGTTTTCTGCTTTTGATCAGTAGAAATGAGAAGCCTCAAGCTGCCACTGTCAGAGTATTATCAGCTTAGTGTTCAAAGTCTTTTATCAAAGAGTTTTAAAATTCTCACCAATTTATGATCTAAATCTGTTTCAATCCTGTTACTTGCTCCGACCTGCAGTTTAAAAATTCAAATTGCAAGTGGTTTCATATTAGCCCAGAAAAAAATTGGATGTGAGAAATAATGACTTGGTCAACTTTGACTTAAGAACAACCCAAGAAATTAAATGGAATATGTTTGGCATTTGCCTGATTGTGTTAGAATAGGTTAAAGTGAATAATTTATAATGAAGTACAGCTAGATTTACTCTCATCTTGTTTTAATTTCAGTAAAAGCTTCCATAAGATGGATTTTAAATGTCAGCTCTTAGTGGATGATTTATCATGCATTGTAGAGTTCTCTGTCAGGATTTTGCCCACCGTTAATCACATTTTTTGGCTATTAATAAATGAAGAAGTACAGTACCCTATGGAAAAATTACAAGAGATATAGGGTATAAAATAATGAGTTTAATTAGTTTTTTACTTTTTTTGCCAGTAAAGGCAGCATTAAAGCTGTTTTGAAAGACTTGTACAATAAACTGTAAAATCTGCTACAGTAGTCTAGAATATTTGAAGGAGAGAAGATGGCTTTTTTAGTGGTTACAACAATACACTCTACTGTACTTTTAATTGTTACAGCGATATGAGGAATCCGAGCAGAAAGTGTTGACCAGCCTAAGTGGAGTCCTTCAGCCTTAAATCATCTTAACATGCAATGCTAAGCCCTCATAATGAGTGAAATTGTGGGAATCAGTTTTAGTGTACAATCATCCATGATACATTTAAGCAAAGAACTTGAGAGATTAAAGCTTTGCATAACCCAGTTATGGCTGACTTACATTACAGTATGTCAGAGCATAACTTCACTAATTGGGTTCATCTTTTATAGGCTAATATGCAATCTTTGCTTAATTTCAATACTCTCATCAGAAATCTCAAATAAGTCACTTGTAATGTTGTAGTTTTCTTAAAAAAAAAAAAAAAAAGCCACTGCTAATTTGCCAAATATTTGTTTCAAGCTCCTTTGTAGTCTTGTGGTTTATACACATTGTGTAGTTTTTGAGTTTACCACCTTTAGCAGAGTTGGTACATACCCATACTTTCCCTCAAGATGTTGGAAATGTTGTTTAAGGTATTGATGTACTGTAGAAGGCATGCAGATGAATGCTTAAGGAAAGAATAACCTTTAACTGAAAGAAGGGTGGGAATATCTCATTTTCAACCATATTTACCTCCAGACTGAACCCCCCCCCCACCCATGTACAGTAAAGAGTAAACCCTACTCTTAACTTGAGATACAGATCCATTCTCTCTTTTGGGGTACTCAAGCAAAATGCACCATTTCATTATAGAAAATTACCGACATTTCTCTTTGTAAAGAATGGGTCTGTTCCTCTTGTTTGACCCAACTTTATTTTTCAAGCTGGGGACCAGCCTTTTACAATGCTTTTGTTTCAAAAAACCCCAGTACATTTCCTTTGTGTGTTTTTTTTTTTTTTTTTTTGTGAGAGCTTCACTAAAATATTCAGGTTTAGTTTCATAATTTGTCCAAATTAGCTTTGTACCATGATGCAACCTAGTCTAAGATCACAATTACTGTGCTCAAGTGTAAATATGTGCAATATTTTGTTTTTTTTTAATATTTACTAGAGTAAAGGTCATGTCCCTCAAGCACAGTTGAACCCAGAGGCTGATGAGTATGTCTTGGATCTCCTTGCTACTTGTGAAGAGAAATTGTTGAAGCTTCTGGAGGAATTAGATGGACATGATGTAGACGAGACTTTGAAGCAGATTGAAGAAGAGGAGGTATTAATGTTTTTATTAATGTTTGTGCTCTTTGCAAGTAAAATTTCCATCAAATATCTCATTTGCGAACTTATCCGTTGTTGTGTTTTAGGTAAAACTGTTCCATTATTGGAAATTTAAAACTGAAAATCAGAACATTCTGATTTTCTGACTTGAAATAACAAACATATGCAGTACTAAAAATGGTCAGAAAATTGCAGAGAAACAGCTTGGCCGAAGTAGCCTCAATTCTTGCTGCATGGAATTGATTTCCACAATTGTGCACATTTAGAAGGGACAAAAGGGGTTTATCCCCAGGGTGATTAAGACCATTCAGGTTGGCACTTTTGCACTTGCAGGGCACAGTCGGTTATTTCTGTTTTCAGAGTTGGACATTTTGGCAAGTATGCAAATTTGCTATTTTGATTTTTGACAAGATCATTGAATATAATTATGGAGCATTGGATGTGTTTGTCATTTGATCACACTACTTTTGACGATGCACCTACCATAAACTCTCAGATTTAACTTGAAAGGGCTTTAATATTTTTTTGTTGATGGAATTACACTAGATATATCAGTGATCGTCAAGCATGCCATTCATGAACTACTTGAAAAGTTTTATCCAGTTATTTAAGCTGATTGATTCATGCCCCCACTTTCAACCATGAACAGTTATGTACTGGTTTTGATTACTTTGGAAGAAGTTTTCTGAAGTTGGTCTTCAAAGAAAAAAAGTTGGTCTTAAGTAATTTATAATCTCAAATTGAGGCAGTAGGTTCCAATTTTTAATATATCCATATGCTGTCAAGCTTCAACTGTATGACATTGCTTATAAGCTGGTATTGTGGAATGAGGTTACTTTAGTCGTAATTACTTGGTGTTGATAGCTGATCTTTTCTCTACTATGTCATCAAGTAGAGGAATTTGATGGTCATCGGTTGTCAGTTAGGCTCAGTCTGAAAACATTTTACCATCTACATTTCAGTGGTGACCTTCAGGCATTGTTTGGTCACAGTGACATAGTTTAAGGGATGATTTTTTTTTCAAAAAAGAGAGAGTTATTTCTGTAATACTTCAAGCTTCAAGATATGCCAGCACATTTAACCTAATTCATTTTGCAATTTATTCCCATAATTGTCAAGTTCTTCGTACCCAAATTTGGGTGCCATATGACATATTATCATTAAAAAGCCTTGAATGATTCCACAAGTATGACCCAAATTTTATTCATTACTCAAAATAGTTCAAAATTTCTCATTGAGTCCTTTTAAAAGTCTAATTTTACAAAGATCAATGTCTGAGTTTCCCTCAAAAAAGTAAAAAAAGGAATTTAAACAGCACTTCAAATATTGCAATAACATTTATCCTGTGTGAATCTGATGTGTCCATGTTCATGATTTGTCTTTACTCTTTTCATCTAAATGATTAATGATAATTGTTGTGAACTAATTTTTTGTGGGAGATGTAGAATTTGAGCTCTGTTCTCAGTCATGGCTATTACAGTACCATTTCAGAAATGAATGTTTCTCTAGGTCATTAAAAGTAATCTATGAAACCTCTTTTAAAAAATAAGATTGTACACAGAATGATAGGTTATTTATTATATTTTTCTCGATATGTGTGTTAATGACCACTTTGTCAAATTTTTTAGAGAACCTTAAATAAGTATCACTTTGAGTAAGTGATTAATGATGTGAAGTAGATGGCCAACAATTACTTTGCATTAGGAGGCTTGGCATAAATCTGTCACAGATTCCGCTTGAAACACAGAAAAAGGGGGGGGGGATTAATTACCACTAAACCTCAAGTCCAAACCAAATTGATACCGCCCTAGGCTAAAGTTACATGTGGGTCTACAAAAGCTTGCTTCAAGGTCCCTGTAAGATACAATTTGAAGGCTTTTAAAGGCCATTTTCTGTGCAATTTCAACCACTGCTGCAAAAGTGTCCCTTTTTTGTAAAAGAAACCAAGATATTGACAATGTTTTAATTTTTATTGAAATGAAAAAAGAGGATTTTACCCGCCTTCTTTTGGAAATTTTTGGAAAGGGGGGGGGTCCCTGTTCCCTCCCACTAGCTCTGCTGGAAACACTTGACTGTGATGCCTTTTGTTACAAGTTTTGCAACTTTTTCCATGAAGTGCAAAATTGTAGGGAGGGAAATGATCTCACATCGATTGTATTACCAATTACCCTGTGAAAAAGGAAATAATGGTTCACCTTCCTCCTACAAAAAGTTTTAAAGAATATCTTTTAGAGATGTGATTTTTTGAAAAAGAGCCAGAAAAACCCTGAGAAATTTTGGTGATAGGTTGACTGAGATTTTTAAGTTGAAATACTGTATCAGTATTATTTTTTGGCAGTCCTGTTTGTATCATGCACCTTTGTGGAAAATGTTTGATTGAAAATTACAAATTTTCAAGTCTTAAAAGAAAGTGTCTGTATTTAATAGTTTAATTTAAAGAAAAATATTGAAATAATAGTCTCAATCATGAAGAGTTTAACAATAAATTTAATCTAAATAATACATTCTTTGACTTTACAGATTCTGAAAGATTATTCAAAACTTATTGCTAACCATCTCTTTTTTTTTTTCTTGTGTAATCAGTTTCATGCTGGCATGGAGGGTTCAGTTCCTCAACATAACACCCGCATCAAGCTACCCACTACTCAAAGGGACATGGTTTATGATGGTGAGTATTTGTGGTACATGGTGTTCCCATCCTGCCAATCAATCCATTGCAATGTAGACACCCTACAGAGAATGGTACACACACATTGTGTGTATGGTAATAACACATCATTTTAAAAGATGGCGCAGTGCGTGTTGAGATTCTTCCCCCCCCCCCTTTATCGTAACCAAATTCCCCAAATATTTTATTTGACTTAAATCCCCTCTTACCAATTCCTAGACCCCGAGCCAGCACTGACCTTAACCCGCCTTTTGCCACAGAAGAGGAACCATCCTGCCATACAGAGCTATGCATTATATTACATTTACACAGTACGTATGTACGGGTTCTGCAAAGTTTTTGTGTGAATGTTGCCATATTTGCACTTGCTTTGCCCCCAAAGGCTGCATATGTGTTAAAAGTCCTCTTCCCAAGCCTATTTCATGTCCAAAACATGATCACACACCAAGGGTTTGTAATGAGCTATCCCAGGACCCATCTAATTGCCATGGTTTGGTCTCGCAGGGAAACCATACGTATGTAGCAATGGTAAATTATGGTTTCATAGTGAAACCATGCATAGTGAAGATGTTAATAGCATCAGTAACATATATCATGAACTCATTCAGGTGCTGACGGACAAAAGACTATTTGTGTGGTAGTGCTCATACAAAATTGTAGCCCTATTTTCCTATCTTGAAACTCTTATCAACCCTACAGTAAAGTTCCCAGTGTAAAAACCTTTTCAACTGCCATGACCTGTTATTTGATGCTAATCACATGACTTTACACTTAAGATGAAATAATGCTGTTGTTGCATCACATGTGCATCTATTTACCACAGGCTTTTGAACTGCACAGCGACAGCAACAGCCACATGAAATTAAATTTTGCCAAGCAAAATATTCTTTTTGGAGGCAATCGAAGTGTTTCTTTCAATTGTTCATTTAAATGGCAATTTCATATTTATGTTTAATTTTATATCACATGCATATTCTAGGGCTACTTTTATGCTTTGGCTTCATAATTATTTTATTGAAAATACAACAAGCTGTGGTGGAAATAAAGGAATACTGCCCTCAGTGTGCTAGTAGCAAGGTCTTCATAAAATATAGAGCTATTAGTTAATGGCTACTTTAGTATAGGACACTGGTTTACCAAGTTGAATGACAAAAAAAAGGGAAGAGCGGAAAATTGATTTTGTAAAGAAATAAAACTGCGGAAATATTTCAAAGCAAGGAAGACATTTACATCGTGCAGTACAGTAGTTTATTCAGTTGAAGTAAAGACTTTTTGTCCCAGCTTAATTGATTTTGTGAATAATACCATTTGGATAGAGCAGTCATGAAAAGGCATTGCATAGTAACTTTGACTTTATACAAATGACATGCTTCATAGGATCTGGTTCCTGCTTGACATATTGAAGTTTTAGCATTTATTGTAAAGTCCAAGTTAAAAACTGTTTTTACACAAAGAGCAGGTAGTAAATGGGGCAAAATTGATCAAATGCAATAAGTAAGAGTGTATCCAAACCCATTTCAGGAGCAGTTCTAGTTAAATGACTTGGAAAAAAAAAATTTTAAGTCTATCTTTCTACAGGCAAAAAAGACATGGGATGTTAAAGGAAGCTGTGGACACACAGCAGTTGTTCTGGCCAAAAGAAAGCTAGATTGTTTTTCCATTGATGAAAAATTTGTTAGAATTATTTAAATATTTTTTTACCATTCTCAGAACATTACTTACTCAAAGGTTTGTCCATTTTTGAGATTGCTCAAGTAGCTAATATATGGATTTAGAGGGTTGCAAAAGTATCCATATTTCTTCTATCAGTTATTACAATTAATGAATTACCTGTTATTCGATTCATTCTTTAGCTAGTGTGGTGATATGAAATGAATTTTGGCAAAGATCTTCCAAAATGAACCCCTGAGCTCATCCCTTAAGTTAAGCTGTCCTGGAATAAAGGACTCAAAAAACAAAAGATGATCAACATTTATCTCCCACTGTACAGTGTTTGGGTCACACTCACAAAATTGCTTAAGTAGCTCATGTGTACTCATGTTGTCTGTAATCGTTTTAGAGATTTGTTAATATTGGGTGAATTGCAATGGGAATATTCCCTGTTCACAATTTAATGATGTTTGTAACACACATACAGGTATCACATTCACATTTGTAAACATCTTTAAATGCATGTTGCAATACCGTAGATGTTCAAGATTGAGACTGCATGTATCCATTCCCATGGGGATATTATGGTGGTTCTCCCAACTGGGTGCAGGAAGAATCCAAAAGAAGATATTACTGGAATGCCAAAATAATTTCTCATTTGAATTAAAAAACACCCCCAAATGACAACATTAAGTCAGGACTTTCTTTTTTTTATGGTGCTTATTGTCCATCATGAATGACAGATCTATAATAGATATCATGCCTCCACATCAGCTACATTGATGTCATATTTGAAGGAAAACAATAAACATGTAACTGAACGCAGAAAAATCTGCCCTATGGACTTACACTCGTATAGGATAAGTTGAGACTTAGCTTTCTGCATTTGTTGTTGTAACTAACAATGATACATGTGCTCTTCCAAAGGGGTACTTTTGTGTTATCATTGGATGGTTGGATGGTCCCTGCTTTTCATCATTACCTGGGTTTTTTTTAAGTTTTTTTATTCATTTATTTTGTTTTTGCACTTTGTTGGTAAAAAATTTGGATTTAAGAAGGGGACTTACTATATAGGAAGCATTCACCTGTCATTACTAGAGATTATTGAAGGTACAGTATGACCTTGATGGTAACCACTTCAATAGCTTGAAATTACTCTGTTGACAGTCACATTCCTTATGAATGTCACTCTACTTGAACACAGAAAGCCTTGCACTGAATTGTCAAAAAACTAGGCTAAGTGGGGGAATGTACTTGTACTGCAAAATTTCCCTGCCAAAGAACTTCATTTGAACCAGACTTTGTCGCAACAATTTATAGGCAACAGCAATTTCATTCATTAGTTTGTGTAGGTATTTCAAAACTAATTGATGACAAATGAAGATTGGAGTCGTAGCCTTTGCTGCTAGAACTGTCAGTGGAGACCATTTGCAGTAATTTGAAAACCTGGTTTCATTAAGCACTGCTTTTGGAATTTTATGTCTGAAATGAGAACAATACTTTGGTGTTGTGTTCATCAAGATTCAAAGGCCCTTGGGAATAAATAAGAAATTAAACTTTTATGAGAGTATGTAGGTAGCAGTTTGATCTATTCTTTCGTTTTGAGAAGATCTCAGAAACATGCCTTTGTAGGAACTTCCAGGATGCCTACATTTTGTGTGATTCTTAAGGGTTTTTTAGTAGGTTAACTCCTGTCTTTATGTTTCAAGAATATGAGAGGGGATTAAGGGGATTGCTTTCCTTAAGAATAATTATTCTGAGAGTGCATAGGATAGGGATGGTTTATTATGAGATTTTTACTCTCCAAAACTATGCTCTAACAGGAACTCAGTAGGGAAAGCTCCATTCTATCCTGTGTTACATTTTACACTCTCTCATATGTTGTAACATTTCAAAACTGCTTTCAGATCTTAAATCAAAATGACAGATTTTTCAATGCTGCTTAGGGGCGCCAGAGTAGGGTTTCTCTTTTCCGTTCTATTTGCCTAAAGAAATTGTTCAAAATCTAATTGGGTAGAATAGTGGTGAGCTTTTGTGATTGCCACAGCCTAACTTCACGCCTTCTGCATCACCTACATTCGGTATTTGTTTCCCTAATTGCATGTGATTCTCCATGCAAAGACTTTTTTGTACATATGGTGCCCCTTTCCTACCCTGGTAGACTTTTATCACAGTTGTATTATTCTCTTTTTGTCACCCCTGAGTTTTAAGTGTAAGCAATTCCTTATGTAAAAAACATGATATTTTTATATTAATTATGACACCAACATTTCATCATGGTTTCACAGTTTTGTAGAAGGATGTAAAGAATGATTCAAAATAGAAGATTGCCAAGTTACCTGGTTGGGTTTAAATTTTTGGACTTTGATGGCTTAATATGTTGTCAAATATACGGGCCTAGTAAGAAAATCAGCTGATCATGAAATATTTTTCGTAGCTTTATCACGTTTCTCAAAATCTCCTTGACTACCTCTGGTTAATAAGGGGACAATACACAACATCAATACTCCAGAAGGAATTCTGCTTCACAAAGAGGTCAATGAACTTTGATGGCCAACCTGTTGACCTACAGACCTCTAGTGTTCATCCTGAGTCCACTTCAGTATGTATAGGCCCTCTTGCACTGTAGGCTTGCTGAATAGATAAGATGACCTTTTTCAAAAGACGAGGATGTTTTGTATAAAGTTAATCATGGATTTGGATGGGAAAAGAGTAAAACCATCTACCTGAAATGTAGCATCGAGATTGATATGTGCATATATGATTCTCCCATGATTCAGCATCTGTTTGGAGATACTGTATCATCACAAGAAAGTAAACTAAGTCTTGTAATAGATTTAAAGTTTAGGCATGCATATTAGATTAATACTACAGTTGTTTTGGGGCTCTAATGGAATATTAACTTGATCTGTGTTCTGTTGCTCCATTCTCACTATTATGGTGCTAGGAACGCATATTTTGAGATTTGCAGAAAATTTGCGTATCTCACCTAAACTCTTATCATATCTAGCAGCTATGTTTAAGAATTTTGAAAGGTAAAGGTGTGAAGTTATCACAAAAAAGGAGGATAAGATCATCATGATAAAAAAAGAAAAACCAGATTCAATTTATGGAATCAATAAAAGTCTGCCAAATAAATTGGAAATATCTGAAAAGGTTGTCAGCAATTCGTCATTCAAAAGCTAACGTAGGGAGCAAAGGCATTCTTAATTGAGGGTGACTGTAAATTTAAAGCTAAAGTGGTCCTTAATATCACTTCTATGGATTCCTGACCTGTTTGATTGTGTTTATTTTAGGTTAGATTTTATTGTAAAATAATTCTTTAACTATACATACTTTACATGTGGTTCAATTGCGGCATCTTTGAGATGGGGTCATTGAAGTATGACTGTCCCCACCTTGTGTGAAAGTCAGAATTTACTTACAGCTATTTGAATAGTAGCCAGTCAGCTGGAATTAAATTTCTGCCTGCTGAAAAATTAAACCTATTAATAGCAGTTTGCAATAGCAAATGAGTTATCACCTTCAAATTTAATTACAAAGCACCTTGCCTAATCACAAATTGTGCACATTAAAACTCTGTGAATTTCACAGCTTTTTAAAGCTTCTATTATGTAGGTTTAATTTACACCATTCATTTAAAATTGGTTCAACTTCTGAAAAGAACGTATGTCAATAGTATCTGAAAGACAAGCAATACTCCTCACTAATTGTTTGGTAAGTTTCTTGCATAGTTCCTGTTCATTCTTACAGTTGCAATTAAACTCCATCGATAGCATTTGTATTATAACCTGAAATTGATTTGGCAGAATTGTAAATAAACCTGAAATTTGGAGGCAAAGGAACAACATGTAATAGGCTACTTGTAAAATCAAATGCCAGAATAGAGGACTGGGAATATTTAAACTACATTAGGTTGAATTTTATATGAGAGTGTAAGTGTGATATGTGCCTAACAATAAGTTGTAGAGGAGGCTGCTGAAATATACTTAGCAATGTAAACTCTATTTCATTTGCATATAAATTGTGCTTACCTTCAAAATGGGACATATATGCTCCACTTAAGTATATTAGCTGAGGGTTTTACCCATCTTAGTGCTAAATTTAGGGGCCAAATACAATGTAGAAGAGGATATTTCTATAAAGTAATCCAATACAGTCTAATTCAAGAAACCAGAGACAGGTGACAGGGCAGGTCAGGTAGTGAGAGGAAAGAGAACTTCCTAAACAGCTACTTGTGACTTACCCTACTTAAAGGAAAAACAGTATGTCATAAATATGAGCAGAGTTTCCTCTGGCATTGCTTTTAGGTGGCAGCCACCTCTCACAGATTTTAGCTATCATCTCACACAATAAATTGTTTTACATCCCTGCTGCACCATTGTTGAAGAAGTGATATACTGTATCTTCCTTTCCTGTTAGTGTCAAAACTATTACCATTTACTCCATGGACTAGTGTCACCTTGCAAGGTTTACAACCCAGTAAAACCCTGATGGGTGTGACACACTCAATGACTACCCAAGTTGAAATGTAGGCATAGAATGCTACATGCATTTTCCAAACTCGTATGGTAAGGGCAATCCCATGATATGTCTTTGCCCTAAGCCAATCTTTCTGTGGTTTTAGCTATTTTGATGTTTTATCAATTTGGTCAAATTTTGTCACATTAAAGCTAGACAGAATGTATTTTTGATTTTTTGTTTTTTTTTACTAAACCAAGAGCCACTTACCAGAAAATTGACAGGTATTTTCCCCCAAATGGAAAAATTCGGGTAGATGTGCATTGTTTAACTATGTGTTTCTTGATTGGCTGTTGCCATTGTATTGCATCAATTGTATTCTTTGTTCCGGTGAGGGGTTAGGTTGGAATTACCCAGTTAGGAAAATTCTCCCCCCAAATTCTCCCAATCAATTTACACCTGCCCCTTTTCCTATTTAAAAGTGTCATTCATTGAAACCACATTTACAAGGACTTGTAGTTGAATACTTTGCTTACAGTGATTTTTCTGTTGTGTCCTTGCCTGCAGTTCAGGCTGCTACACAGCCTACACTCAAGACATTCTTGACAAATCGGAGTAGCGTGTATTTGAGAGTTTGAACTCTTTTTGTGTCATCCAAATTAAGGCTCCAGCTGTGAAGTTGTGATCCTACTCTTTCCTCCTTCCCCACCCTCCCTGTTTTATTAATAATGAATAACTAATACGCGGCAGGCCTGTAGCCAGGCAGTCAAAAGTGGGGGGGGGGGGGGGGAGGGATATCCATGCAGAAATTTGCCAGTCTTGGGTAGAGGCCTAAGGGGTGAAGCTCCCCCTGTGGGAAATTTTTGCATTCTTGAAGGAGCCTAAATGTAAAATTCTGCACAAGTTGGCAAGATTATTTGTGAAGGTTTCATTGCAGAGCTTGTTGTTCTAAAGTAATACTTCATAATCCTTTCATGCAAATCATTTTATATAGACACTGCAAATTTTACAGTTTTGTTATTTTTGTTTTTTAGATGAAGATGATAGTGGTGAAGATGAAGATATTATCACCAGAAGCCATCTCAAGAAGCAGGCACAGGTCTTGGTGGACTCAAAGACAAAGAAACACAAGGTCCGTGCAAGGAAGAAGAAGGGCAAATAGACTGCTTGTTCTCTTACACAGAAAGGAGAAGAACATATGTAGAAAGTTTTATTTCATATCATCTTCTTATCTATTGTTTCATAATTTTTTGAATAAATTTAAATGTATGATGTGGCTGTTAATTCATCCTGTCACCATCACTGGTTAGAATTATGATACAGTAAGAAGGGGGGAGAAAGTGGTCCTTTAATTTTAGGCAATTATCAGTCAGTTTGATTTCAATAGTGATAAATGGGATGTTGAGCTGCTTTTAATGCACAATATGACTACCATTAAGGTTTGTGGAGTCATATCATCGCAGTGATTATGATACATGTATAAAAAGGGTCTTGTTATGTGTGGGAATTTCTTAAGTATTAAGGTCCTCCTTGAAACAATTCACAAACTGTAATTACAAAAGTGTTTATGTTAAAACATTGACTCAGTACAGTACAAGAAGATGTTACCATCAATAGATTAAGTTCAACATTACATTTGGGAATTTTGTAAGCATTCAGGTCCTCCCTGAAACAATTCACAAACTGTACTTATAAGTGTTTATGTTAAAACATTGACTCAGTACAGTGCAAGAAGATGTTATCATCAATAGATTAAGTTCAACATTACATTTGTGAATTTTGTAAGCATTCAGGTCCTCCCTGAAACAATTCACAAACTGTACTTACAAGTGTTTATGTTAAAACATTGACTCAGTACAGTACAAGAAGATGTTATCATCAATAGATTAAGTTCAACATTACATTTGGGAATTTTGTAAGCATTCAGGTCCTCCTTGAAACAATTCACAAACCATAATTACAAAAGTGTTTATTTTAAAAGGTTGACTCCTTACAGTACAAGAAGATGTTATCATCAACAGTTTAAATTTAACATTTTTGATTGGTGGGGGTAGGGGACGGATTATCAGAATCCAAATATCGATATTGGTTGATATCCCCTATTGCAATTCTTTATCAGTATCTTTAAACTTGACCTTCAATGTTGTTTCAATTTAACCATCATTTCTGGCCCTACTATTCGATATGTGACATTTTTTTACTTTTGGCATACTTTTATCAAATCCAATTCAGTAGCACTCAACAGCTATGGGTTGGTGTAAACTATGCTCATTTCTCTATAATCAATATTGGATGGGTATCGCATGATATTGAAAGTTAAAATATCTTATGTAACACCAGTACAAAACTAGTTTAAACTAGGTTTGAAGTTGAACCACAAAAGTATTTGTCAGATATCATACAACATTCCTATTAAACATTGTAGACCTATAAATAACAATTTCACCAAAACTTACTTTTCATTATGTAATTTAGCATTTTGGAGTTTTGTTCTGGATGAGTTTAGGCTTTAACTTAAGTTGCCTTACAATAAGCTAGGTCATAAAACTGTTGTTTTTGTGTGAAGTGACCAAGTCATTCAGGAATCACTTCTCAATTATTCAAGTGAAATAACGGCCTTAAGTACTGACTCCTTTGAATAAATATTTCCATCAATGGGCAAGGAAACTCCTTTGATATCTGTTTTCCTTTAGGTGTGGAATTTGCCTCTTTACAGGAACTTTTTATTTGGACGCTGTTTAGCTATTAGTGATACCTGCATATTTAGGAAATATTACACCATCCAAGTTTGATTTGAGAATATGACAAGTTTATTACATATACAGCAAAGCCCAGGTAAAACCTTAACATGTCTCCAGGATCTAGTGCTGTGCAGATGCAATGGATTACAATGGCATGTATGATATATGTTAAATCAGTCTTAAAATTAATCTTTCCATGCAGTTTCAATAGCTGCTTTTTAACTGATGAAAGTTGTCAATATGCATCTTGTTTGCATTTTCGATATTCCATTCAACAGCAAGTCTATACCAATCATAAAGAAGTGACAACTTTCATACAGTATCAGTGTTTGTAGTCTAAATATCCTGTATGCCTCTTGAGCAGGGTAACATTAATTTTTTTTTTTAGTTTTCTAGATTTTTGTAATCATTTCAGCACTTGTCTCTGTCGAGATTGTAATTACTCTGGTGTTGGCTTGAGTACTTTTTGTAGTTCACTCTCTCACTTATTTCAACAAAAGGTACAAAGTCCTTTTTCTTTGTAAATAATTTGTTTACAAGTGTACACTTTGTTAACAAGTGTTCAAGAGTGGTACAATCACTTGAATGGTTCTGTCATTGTTGTCAGAATTCATAGGTCTGTCTAATACCTCTGTCAGACCAGTTACCTTTAAAGTAAAGAGTATTCAATTCACCCACATTCCAATACAATTGAAACAAAATCTGTTTAATTTTGTAGTTCTTTGTGAGAAGATGAAAATTTATATCATATTTTATGAAGCAGTCATATTTGTGAAGTGGATTTTAGCTACCTGTTCATTTATTGACATGACTGGGTATTGGATTAGTACATTGACAGTTTGTATTAGCAGATTGGTTTTTTTTCTTTTAACTTAGAGGGGAATTTTCATTTGTGAAAGAGGAACCAAATCTGCCCAGTGGTGAAATTTCCATTCAAATCAGACATATATTTCTGTAGATATTAGTAAATGAACTTCCTACATTTGTGTTCAGAAGTGAACTTGAGGGCAGCAGAGATTATAGCACTTCCTCACATTAAAAAAAGGAATGTTTTGTTCCCCTTTGTTTTTTCAAATTGTCCTGTTGAAGTTGAAATGAATAGAACTCCCTTAGGGAAATGTGAAGTTTGTAAAGTTCTCATACCAAATATGCAATCACATTCTAATATGGGAGTGTTGGTGAAAATAAGCTGTAAAGTTTGAAGAAAAACAAAAAACTGTCCACTAATATGGGGACAGGATGTCACGTGTGCTTCCTTCAAGTTCACTTCTTGTTGAAAATGTGACAACTTTACTTGCTCATATCTTGAGAACCACACCTTGACTTTCAATGCAAATTTCACCAAAGTGCTTACAATGAGTGCCCCTTTAACATATCAACCCTTGACGTGACCTTAAACCCTTCTTTAAGCAACCAGCTTCTCTGCATTTAAGGAAATAAAGAAAATGGATTTTTTTGAGATAAGTTAAGCAGCTTTTATGTTTTTATGAGGATTAAAACTGTGGTTTTAAAAAGTTGCATGCCTGAACCAGTCTCGGTTGAAGCATAAAAGATACAGGGACATTGCATTATTACCTTCTATATGAGGACAGTTTGGAATTATTGTAAGGTGAGAAGTTAAAGAATCTTACTCTATTCTTACTCTTCCATACTTGCTGTGTGTGGGAGGAATGGGGCATTCATATTTATTCACCAACCAATATTTATGTATTTGATTGTTTCTGTCTCAATTGAGAAGGTCAAGGGAGGGAGTAAGTTTGGGTTGGAATGCTTGCACCCTTTAACAAACCATCCACTTGTTGCTTTGTTTCAATGTAGCAACCATTAACCCTACCTACTTCATCAGGTAGATGAGGGGTACATCTTTAATAAGTAATGTAATGGTTATGTCTGCCAAAATTGGGTCCAGCAAATTATCCACTTGAAAACTGTTTTTAACACAGTTATTAGATGTGAATCACCTTGAAAATGTTTCTGCCAAACTTTTAATATATCTCTTTCCGTCCATTCATGTGAATACATGCATGCATTTTCTCACAGGAATATAAAATAAAGGGATTTGATACAAATTCTAATCGTTTGATTATTTTTTCCCTGAAAAATATGCTGTCTGTATTTTGGTTGTCTTCTCTCAAATTTTTAAGCACTTTAGAGCTCATTTTTGCCCTTTGTCAAGACTTGTGAGTAGAAATTCCACACGTGACATTTTGACTTTCCAAATTTTGCAAAGTTGTCAAGCTATGCACTTGCTGGCAAATTCACTTACTTCCTCATCAGGGATGTAGCCAGCCAAATTTGAGTGCCAGGTAATTGTCTGATCTTGGAAAAGAAACTCACCCCACCCCATGGCATCTGCCCCATTTTTCAGCCATTAATTTTTCACTTTTACTTCATTTGACTTTACAGAGCCTGAATTTGGGGCTTGTTTTAGGTCTCATTAGACATATTTGTGGTAGGAGGGGAGAGGTGTATTTTCCTGGATTGCTGGGGTCACTGCCCTGCACCACCCACTGTAGCTACATCTCTGTTCCTCATATGATTTTTTTCCTGCACAAAGCATCAGCAAGCCAATGAAGAGGGGATGAGGGCAATATTTACAGTTTGGAATATTTTGACACTGTATATTCCAAGTAGAGGTGGGGGTAGTTTTCTGAAAAAGATAAGGTTAGGTGGAGTGTAATGGCTCAGTTTCTATTTTCTAACTAATTGGTTCAAGTTCAGTGGGCCACGGCCTTTATCCCAGTTGTGGCTCTCTGGCTTTTTTCCTACTCCATTGCTTATGCTGAGCACCAAGCACAATGGCTATAGGTCACATTCCTAACCACCATCTGCCATGGGTCACTGTACAATAGCCAGGCACATTGCCACGTGGAAGGGTGGTTCAACCCAAGATTCAAGTGACCCAATAAATGACCCAATTTTATTTGTACCATACAAAATTTATGAATGGTATATCCATTGCAGTCCTCAATGAATGGATCAAACATCCAAAGAGAGGATTTCTTGGTCTGGTACTGGCCTATAACCATGGGGACGAGGCACTAGGGGACATAAAATCTGCTTAAAGGCCCAGTTCTCTTACCCCAAACAGTACCAATTCTCCTAACCTTCTCAGTTAAGCCCCTCCCACAATTGTCTGAAATTCATCCTTTTCCAGTCACAATCTCACTTTATTGCTTCAGGGTGAGTATGGAAAAGCTCTATGTGTACAACCAAAACACTCTCAGTACAGTTCATGCTGTGTTATAGAAGCTTTGGTAATCAGCTGCATTGTTTGAATTAACAGTCAATCAAAAAGCTGGGCCAATGGAGAGTTTCTGTACCACCCTACAAGAAGTGTATTTTGGGGTGAGAGGCTTGGCCCTTTAAGTATGACTGTAGACGGTTCTCTAGTAGTCACACCATAGTTTGCCATGCAAGTTGCTGCAATTGCCATTCAAGGAGTAGGATGAAAGTTAATCCCTAACTATGTGGAAGTTGGTGAGTGAAATTAAGCACTGTGCCAAATCTGTTGGGTAATGAGAATGCTCCAGTCACCAACCACCCTCACATGCCCCCCACTCACCCAACCTTCCCAACAAACCATTCAACTTCCCCAGTACAATAACAAAAGAACCTCCTTCCTTCTGTGAATTTAGTAGTTTTTTTCAATAAACTTATGAAAAATCACTTACTAGGGATAATCCAAGTCCTCACAAAATATAGCATCAAATAACATTAAAGGGCATTCAAATGCTTAATTTTTGAAGGAAGGCTTTACGACTCCCCTCCAGTTTGAAATAACAAAAAATTGAATCCCAACAAATGTAACGTTTGCGCAGTGTTTACCCTAGGGCCATGACCAATTGCCTTTCACGCCTTTCGTGATTTTGATGTACAAATTCACAAGTTGACAGGAATACCATTTCAATCATTTTCCTAAACTACGTGGTCTTTGACTTGCTCAAGGTGGTGGTGATTACTGACGGTTGCAATTAGACCATGGCATCGGAAGGGGGTAATTTATACCACGTTTTTTGTACAGCTGGCCCCAGATCCTGAAATTTTCCTGAAGCAGTGGCGTAGCTACTGGGGGGGGGGCGGGGGGAAGGGCAAGTTGCGCCCCCCTGGAAAATAATATGGGGAAATTTGATGAATTTTCTTACTCTAAAAAAATTTCGCAAAATTTTTGTTAGAATAAAAAATTCTGATACATTTCTCATACATAATTCATATTTTCATGCAACAAATTAACCCCGATTTGAGATTTCGCCATTGTCCCATGAACCGACCCTACTTGCGTTCCACATAAATGTCCTCGCCGCGTAGCAGATTGAATGTTCTCTTGTATACGCGCGGTTTTTATGATCAGTGCATTTCAGTGCACATGAAGCTGTTATTCAGGAATTTAACAACAGCTGATACAGTACGAATAACACTGAAAGGCTGTAAACCCGAACTTATCCCCTTGCACACAGTCTCTGCGTTGTGCAATTTGGGAATTCAGTAAAAGGATGTGAGAACTGACAAGTCACTAACGTAGACCCCCCCTCCACCGAGTTGATTATATTGTCCCGCAAGCTAGCAGTAGCTATACCGATTTTACTCTGTGTACATAACGATGGGTGGCGCCGAAACAATCCATGGCCAACGATTAACTTAAAGTTAGTCTAGAAATTAGAATGAACGGGATCCATTGGCATACTAAGATTTTGTTACTAAGCCTTACCCTTGGAGGTTTAAAGGCTAGTTTGGGGAAAAAAACTTTCTGCTCACTTGGGGTGTAACAATAAACGGGTCCATGAGTATACCTTGTAGCCTTCTTCACTTAACAGAATGCTATTCTAACAGGATATCCTGTGTGATCGAGCCACTGTTAGGCCTCCCTTTAGTGGCGTACGAAGGGGGACCATTGGGCCATTCCCCCTCACAGATGCCACTTTTTCTTTGTTCTTAAAAATAAGTAGTTATATATAACACAAATTTTACTTCAAAAGATAGCATGTGTGGCACCAGGTTGCATATAAGGACACCCAATTTTTCAAAAATTTTCAAAGGAGAAGGATTGTTTCTGCAAGTACGTCCCTCAGTGGTGCCAATATTTTAATTCCTACAAATAGGCAAATTCTGTCAAGTTCCAATTTTTACTTTAAAAGGTAGACTCTGTTTCCCGCTGAGCGCATCGATAAAAATAAGGACTACATGTTTCGATTCTCTTTGCAAGCATGAATACGCTATTTTTGACCAACTGAGGGTCTGATTTTTTCGAAATTTTTTTACGCTCCGCGCCAACCAATTGTGGCGCTCCGCTTAGATAATCTTTTTGACAAAATAACGCTGTGTGGCCAAGAAATACCACAAATCCTGTACCGATCAATGCTCTTTTATTTTGACTCCTAAAAGTGTGCAAATTGAATGACAAGTTTTCATTTCATTTCATTTCATTTATTTGTTTCATCGTAACGACCAATAATAACAATATTTACATATATACAGTGTTGTAACAAATTACGTTTTGAAAGTTACGAAAGGAAGTACTCTAAAAAAAACCTTGGTAGGCTTATGGGACAGAGCACTCCCTGTGAGAAGTACAAAGAGGAAAATATGAACATTAACCTAAACGATATACAGTGAACATAAGAATGGTGAATGTTATGTGAAGTACTTCGTCAATCAATACTTTTCAATGCAGTGCTTGCAATACTTACTTTTGAAACTAGAAATTGATTTACAGAGTTGGACTTCATTAGGGAGGGTATTCCAGATTGAGGATGCTCTTACGTGTAAACTTTGCTTCAGAAAATTTGAATTAAAACGTGGTAACCGGAGATATCCGGACTGCCTTGTATTATGGTCGTGTGTGTCATAGTTAAATGAGAACATTTGTTGAAAGTACGGTGGAGCAAGATAATGTACGATACGGTAAGCAAAGATTGCTTCTTTGAAGTGGATTAAATCGGTGAACTTCATCAAGTTAAGTAGAGAAAAAAGTTTACTGGTATGTTCAATTGAGTTTGCCGAGCAAATATGCTGGATTGCCCTCTTTTGTAATGTAATGAGTTTGGTTAGGTGTGTCTTACTTGTCCCAGCCCAGACAGACAGGCAGTATAGAAGGTGTGGCAAGAAGAGGGTGAGATAAAGGGAACGAAGGATATTCCTGGGCAAATAGTGTTTAAGCTTAGACAAAATTCCAGTGCACTGGGCAATTTTTACACTTATGGCGTCAATATGTGGTTTCCAAGTTAAACGATCGTCAATTAAAACCCCTAGGAATTTAGTACAATCAACTTTTTGTAATGATTCACCATTCATGAAAATTCTAATACCACTTATATTAGGTGTATTACTGTAATTTACTTTACTAAATAGCATAAAATTTGTTTTCTTTACATTTAAAGAGAGCTTGTTAGCTAAAAACCATTCATGAAATTGACTAAGTTCAGTACATACAGTGTCTTTTAACTGATTAATATCATCACCTGTAAAGGATATACTAGTATCATCTGCAAAAAGAACAAGAGTACAAGCATTAGAAACGTTTACTATGTCATTTGCATAAATTATAGAAAGGAAAGGACCTAAAATGGATCCTTGAGGAACACCACATGTTAAGCTTAATGATTCAGAGTTGGTTCCATTGTAAAACACAAACTGTTTCCTGTTGGAGAGAAAACTCTTAATCCACTCAAGTCCTGATCCCCTTATACCATAGTGGAAAAGTTTTTTCACCAAAATGGCATGGTCAATTGTGTCGAAAGCCTTCGACAAGTCTAAGAAAATTCCGATTGATGTTTTGTTTTGATCTAGGGTTATATTCAATTGATTTATTGCGTGGGCGAGAGCTAGCTCAGTAGAGTGGTTTGGCCGAAATCCGTATTGTCCGTTGTACAAAACTCTGGATTTTGTGATAAAGTTGTAAAGGCGATTATGAATAAGTCTTTCAAATATTTTGGAGAAACAAGATAGAATGGAAACTGGGCGATAATTATCACAATGCATCGGATCGCCTTTCTTGAAAATAGGTATGACTTTGGCTACTTTAATATGATCCGGTACGATACCGGTCCCAAGCGACCTGTTGATAATATAAGTAAGGGGTTTGGACATGAAATGTATGACTTTCCTCACAATACCAGGCTTAATCCCATCAAAACTAGCGGCCTTACTGGGCTTTAAACAAGACAAGACAAGATAACTTCATCCTCGTCTGTTGGAGTAAGGTACATAGTTGAAGGATTGCTACCTTTTAGATATATACTAGCATTCGCATTACTCTGTATTGCAGAGGCAAGCTTAGGGCCTACATTAACAAAGAATTCATTAAATGCACCTGCTATTGTCTTCTTATCGGTTATTTCATCATTGTAATGAATAAATGAGGTCGGATATGAGAATTTACCTTTCTTATTTTTGTGTAATACATTGTTAATGGCCTCCCAGGTGCGCTTCAGGTCATTTTTACAGCTATTAAATTTTGAAGAAAAAAAGTTTTACTTCGTAAGGTAGCATAAATAGCATAAGAATGCATGTTAAGACAAAAAAATTCAGTTTTATCCTCATGAACCACCACGATTCAACTTTTTACACTGTTCCTGTCAAAGTCGCAAATCTTGCACCATTTTGCATCTAGGCTCCTTGAAAAAGTCAAAAAGTTTCTGGACACCCCTCCTCTTAGACCATACTGCTCCCCCCCCCCCCTTCAGAGAAATCCTGGGTACGCCACTGCGTTAGTACATACAAATAAACCTGTATTGTTGACCAAAATAATATACTAAGAGCTGTTGTTTCCAATTGCTCTATGTTTTACTCCGAGATTAAAAATGCAGGTAATACAGGAATACAGGGACCGCGGAGACGGGGAAGGCGGGGGGGGGGGGGTGCTAGGGGAACTTTAGCCCCCGCACCTACATAATGCCATTGTAATGTTGTTATACTTGTAAATTTGCATTTTTATATGAAATACATACACATTGACCGGGAAAAATTTGGGGGAAATTTCATACCTTTGCCCCCCTGGAAAAAATCCTAGCTACGTCACTGTCCTGAAGCATGGTTAGGTTTTAAGAGCCGTGTTGAAATGCCACTTTTTCTTATAGAAGAACGGATGACTAGATAAGGGGCGAAAGAAACTTCTCTCATATCTCATCTTCTGCACTCGTTGTTTCAACTGCCGCGGGCTGTGTTGGATATCACCAAGGAAGACTGCTCCTAAGGACAATTTGTGGCACTCGCTCCTAGCATATAAAAACCAATCTAAAAAATCGCTTGTCAAATGATAAAACGATATCTATGTCGAATCTTTTCTCCCCTTTCGTGATTGAGGGAAATAAAATATTCAAATTTCGTTCCGTCATAAAACAATAAAATGTGATTAAAACCAAAGAGATGTGCATTCTAACTTGAGTGGTAGGTTCATCGTACATTAGCCACCGAATAAAATTTAAATAATCGTTCAACCGCGTGACAAATTCGCACAGAGGGGCGCTGCTATATGACATGATAATATGCAAAGCATCTTGGCTGAATTATTTGTTTGTTCGAGCAAACTTAGCGGGTTATCTTTGCTTTTCCATCACTCTGTAGTTGTTAGAGAGGTAGACTGAAAATAATTCATGACGTTTGTAAAATAATGCTTGACTTGAAGAATATCAGGTAAAGTAGATTCCCTGACGATGGTTTCGGAAACTATCGCGTTGATGACCCGTCCCACCTATGTCTTCATTATGTATCGTGGTGTGCCTACAGACTGAGATCCGCTTCAGTGCTCATTTTCATTCGCTGAAATGGAGCTACAGAGATCGGACTAAAGCGACAACTGGACAGTCTGAACATGCAGACAAAAGGTCTTGAACCCGCGGTATTTCAGGGGTGTCCATCGATCGACCTGAATTTGATCAGTTTCTCGGCTGCAGGAGTGTTACATACATACCTTCCCCACCAAAAGAAACTAGAAGCGATGCAAGCACTCAAGCAGGACCCTTCTCATACATAGAGTAAAGACGACTTGAATCATGATGCAATTGTCCTGCCGACAGTTAGGAGAATCTTTCTCGTATTTATGCCTATCGTGGCATATTTTGTGCATGTATCAAATGTATTTAACAAATTTAATACGGTGAAAAGTGTCGACATGTGCCTCACAGTTACAAGACCTTTAGAACAGACGGGCGTGCCCATTACTGACGTATAAGGAAACATATGTATCAGTTTGTTTTTATTTGTATGTTGCAATTTTATGGTACAATGATATCAGAATGCATGTCGAAAGTATAGTAAACTTTCGGACCGAGTGTATCAGTAAACGCTACTTGTATAAACATATACAATAACCAAATTTGTCACTCTTACGGACTCGGAAAAGATGTGTTACAAGACAAACGAAAAATTTTGATATTTAAGTAAATATTGACTTATTACAGGAGTAATTGACAAGACCTTTTTATGTAATACATTTATTTATTGGATGGTTTTGCTGAAGTCCCGAGTATTTGAAATTGGGAGCGTATTCAGTCGTAGTCAGATTGGAATAACTGAGCTTTTGTAGAAAAGAAGACCCGTTTGAAACGACGGAAGGGACGGGCCTTGTGAAGAAGTGTTGTGTCTTTCTCTTCGTTTACCGTCTTTCAAACTTATTCACCATTTTGTTTTATCACTGTTTTGAATCGTTTTGTGCTTTTCCTCCGTCCTTTGACTTGATCGAGTGAGTGATATATTTTAAATTTTTTATTAATTGAGGATCTCAACATGAAAAATAAGCTCATGCTGAGATACAATCAGTAATTTTGAAGTAATAAATAAAATAATATCGACTTTTGAATACCATGATTCAAGCGCACTCGAAACAAATTTGCCCAAATGTAAGTTGAAAGCTTGTTTTGGCTATTTTATAAAACGACGTCGTTCATTTAATTTTATCCATCATTTCTACACATTGCTTTAAATCCAGCATTTGACTTTCCTTGGATAATTTTAGCCATGGTTATCAATTTATCTTTTCAGTTGGTGATTTGGAAGATTGTTGGCATGGCAACGAATGAAAAATAAAGTCTTAAAAATTCTTCGTGATACAGAAGTCAAATTGTATTGCCTTTCCTGTATCAATTCCTCTTTTCTTTGATCAGATTCATAATCTCCAACTAATATATTCACATCTTTTCTTTTGAGAGAAAAACCTTCCCTCCTAACTGCCAACCAGGATAAGTGAGTTAATTATTCTACCCGGTGAGCGCAACAGGCTGTGGTCTATTCAATTTCGGTTTTCTTTACAATCGGTTAAATGTTGCAAGATAGTTGTAATTGCGGATTTATTGCTCGCTGAGAGGCCATACAAATCTATGCTTTCGCAAAAGACGTAATTCTGAGTTTGCAAGAGTTTCTCTCTGTTAATTGCTGTTCATGCTGCTAAAAGAACTTTACGTTTTGCATTATGCAGATGAAACCGCAGCAACAGCTGTGTAGGGAGTCTGCATGCTCAGCATAAACTCGACAGCCATCCGATTTATATCGCATTATGGACGGTAGAGATATCGCATTACTTCTTCCACTACCTATTGAATGCAACCATGATTCAGAAATACGACGATGGGGTTCAATCTTTGACCTGAATTGACATATATCGCATCAGTTCCAAAGCGTATATTTCAAAAAAAAAAGAAACATGGTTGGTTGAAATCAGTGCTTCTCAACCGGGGTCCAAGTGTGCCATCAGGGGTGAATTCGAAATGCTCGGGGTGAAATTTGGAAAACTGGGGTATTGGGGGTGAATTACACACAAAGGGGGGCGGGGGTGGGGATTTTGTGAATAGGGCAAGATTTTCATGAATTGAGTTTTCATACTCAGAATTGAAAATTCATAGCTTCATCTGACCGGTAGCCATGAGTCAGAATATAGCGTGTATAACTGTATATAGTTGGTGTTTAGACAGTTAGAGGGATATTCTAAACATCAGCTCTCTAGTTGTATGAATGGATGGTTACCGAAAGCAATGATCGTCTACGAATCTAGTTTTTAGTTTTTGGTAATTTGATGTTTTATAGTACCTGGGGTGAATGGTGGAAAAATTTCCCCAAGTGGGCAAGTGGATCATAAAAGTTTAGAAGCACTGGTTTCAATGCACTTGCTCGAAAAATTACGAAAGGGTGTCTTCACGTTTACATTGGCATACTTATGCACTACGTAGTACCTCGTCCAACCTCGGAAAAACGGAGAGGCCAGTGAAGCAAAGGCGAGCCGGTACGCAGGCTAGTGAGTTTGCGTTTGCCTTTGCAGTGATATATGATGCACGGTGCTGAGTTTGTGGGAGGTGAACTAGTGAAGAAATGTTTCTCCTTTTACATTTTCCGTCGTCGGAACCGCCCCTTTATCCATTGTCATGAGCCTTCCTGCATCACTTCGGTAATTTAATATCCAAAGCAACTTGAGGAAATTAAAATTTCGCGTCTAAATTTTATTGACGTGTCAAAGTATTGGCAACCGATTATGATCTAAGAGCCAGCCACGCAGGACACTGCTCAACCTCCTACTCAAATGATTCGAATCGAGGAACGCTCAGCTTGTTCTGGTCGATTTCGCGAAATCGTGTGAAGTATAATGGTTTGAAAATAGAATAATATTAGTAGGGGAAAGGTTCCTGTCGTCATCAATAATCAACCCTAAAGCTCACTAGCGACCTCCCTATTCCGAAAGCTGGATATAAAGGTGCCTTGATTACATAGAGGGTACTGTCGATTTAAAGATAAATACTTTATTTGGCTATCCATTAATACTGTCTACGTGCCTATCTGTACTTCCTGTGTAAACACATGTAAGTGCTCCTGCGACAAACATGATTTCTTCTGCCCTTTTTCATCATTAACTTTCTCCGTCTGCAGTCCTGCAAAACATTCATTTGATCAATTTGGTGTGACCGATTTTCACTAATTACATAATTACTTTAGATGTCAAAACATATTTCATCCATAATGCCTGGACGGCACCACTATCTCACGAGGGTTTCTTTTTCTTTCTTTCTTCCTCTCTTTCTTTCTTTCTTTTACGGAGTCGGGCAAGTGACAAGTTTGCAAAGTTCGACGTTTAGGGGAAAAGAAATGAGGTGAGAAACTTTACAACACAGCAACGAAAAAAAGAAAAAAAGAAAAAAAAATCTGGTCAATAAACTTCGTCTTCATTTTAAGCAATGATATCTTACCGTTATGCCCGTAGCCACGAAAAAAGTCAACAGACGTGTATCCCCATTATCTGTAAGGTTTGTTGAGCACCTTTGAATTTTACAACCTGGTTCTGTTTCTGCTGTCCCTGTGGAACGTGGAACTAGGAATGAAAATGGATTTTACATTAGCGGCGTAACAGCATAAGGAATGACAGTCTGTTCTTTCGATAACCGCCGCGTGGTTGAAAGGACACATTGCCCTTGGAAGAGGTTGTATACACTCTAAAAATACCCTGGTTAGATCTAGCCAGTCTTTTGGGCACATATTAAGCATTCACTTCCTGGTTAAAGTAACCGAGGAAGACTGGTTAAAATTTACCACAAAAATGGTAACATTTGACCTCAATTTAAAATGATTCATCAATGTTACCAGTAAGTTGTTAATTTTGACCCGTGTTTCCTGGTTATTTTAACCAGAGAAAGGTTGGTTAATCTGTGACCGCGATATTGGTTAGATTTAGAGTGTACTAGTAAAAGATATATACGAAACGAAATTATCAGGCTCATTGAGTTGATGTCAATACCTTAATGAGAGTGTTAAGGGTCACTACCACATGACAATGCTTACAGTTAGCATGTAAGTCAATTTTCTTATCCAATAGTTACAGAAAAGGTTAAAATTTTGAATATTGTTGTGTCCGGACTTGTAACGGTTTTGTGCACAATTTGAAAAAGTGTCTGGTCACGAATTTTTGAAAACCGAATTGAACTGTTAATTACTCACTTATAAAACAGTTATTTGAATGTAGGATGTGGGAATTGTCTAAGTTTGACCATTTGTTATTGATAAGTGAAGAAAACTTAACAGGTTTGGAAAAATTTGTTGCATTTCACTAACCAACTCAATGAGCCGCTTTATAAGTCGAAGCCGAAATCTGCGGCGTATTGCTGGCGTGACGGAAAGTTCTTTTTTCCTTTTTGTCTTTGTACAAATAGTGGCGATTTTTGGAAATTTCCTGTATGGTGTGTTTCCCTATGTATTCTTGGATGACAAATTTCTCTCACTACTGTTAGCAAAACGCAGCAGATTTCGACTTGATGTGAAAGCAACTTAAGATTTTAGCACAGAAGTCATCGGCTTTACAACTTTGTTTCATTATGTATGGCCTGGCATTGTCACTGTCAGATGGATCCTTTATCAAACTCTGTTTTTCTTGGGACAAGTAAAGGTTTGCGGAGCGCTGAGCAAAACAGGGTTGGAAAAGGGATTTTGAGCAAAAGTTTTTGCTTTCATTAATGCAAAAATTTGGTAAACACCAAATTATTTGAGTTGCCATGTTCTTGTAACTTCTCCCCCCTTCCCCCCATTTGTTTTATCATTTTAGTCGTACGTAAACCACTTAAAGGGTTAGTTAGTGAGTTTTAAGGCCCAGTTTCCAACCTATTGATTCAAGTCGAGCCGGTCAAGGCCCTTTTTCCAGTTGTGGCTCACTGGCTTGCTTTCCCTACTCCATTGCTTATGTGGAGCATCACGGAAAACGGCAGTAGGTTCCTTTTCTACAGTCTTTGGTATGACTCGACCTGCGAAACGAACCAGGGCCTTCCGCGTGAGAGGTGATATTCCAGTAACAAATATCAAGAGCTTCGAAAAAGCAAGGGACTCTTTTTCTCTTTACTGATGAAAATTTCATCTCAGTAGCATGTTACGTTCAGAAATTAAAATTTTAAAGCCCAAGTATTCAAACCACAGTGATTCATTGCATTGTGGACATTTGTGTTGTCATACTGCCAAATAAATTGAACATCTCTTTTGTTATAATGTCCACACATGCAAAAGAAATGTGCAGACAGTTTTAAAGCTACAACATTTGTGCTCGCAACTTTTCAGCTCAAATTAAAGGGACAATCTTCTCACCTCAAACTACACTTCTAGCATAGGGTAACAGAGACTCTCAATTTGCTCAGCTTTTTGATTGACTGCTAATTCAAACAATGCAGAGTATCAAACTTTTATTGCACAGCACGAACTGTTCTGATAGTGTTTTGATTATACACATTGAGCTTTCTATATTCACCATGAAGCAATAAAATGAGATTGTGTCTGGATGAGAGTGAATTTTAGACAATTGTGGGAGGGGCTTAATTAAGAAGTTTAGGAGAATTGGTACTGTTTGGGATGAGAAAATTGGGTCTTTAAATCGAACATTATGCAGTTGTTCCACTGGTGTGAAGTTTCAACGTCAAATGAATCACTCTGGTTTTAAAGAACAACAACAAATTTTTTTTTAAGTAATCTGCCGGTATTACCTAACATTTTGTAACCCTGAAGCAACTGGAAGTCTGCTTTTGACAAAGAAAACCTGCCTTTAAACAGGAAAATCTTGAGATATGGACAAGCTTTAGTGTGGGGTTTGAAGGGTGTTTGATAAAAATAATTCTGTTTTATTTGACATGTTATGAAAATAACACAGGAATATTAATTTAAAGAGGACTCGCAGTCACATTTTCTTGTGTATTAGAATACCTGTTTTGGCTGTGATTGGCCCTTCAGGACCATGTGACAATATTGTTCTCTTCTGAATTTGCCACTTGAAATGTTCATGGAGTACCAGTTTGGTTTACCTTGAATATGCAATATTGAAATCCTTAAATATTATGAAACATACTTTTGAAGAGAAATAAGAAGACTGAGATTTTGCTGTTGTTTCAAAATAAGTTTGGGTGACTGATCTTGCCATTTAAGTGTTATCTTTTAGACTCTGCTTTGATAATTATTGCCTGGTAGTGAATTGAATTACATTTTAGCCTATTTGTGGATGAAAACGGTGTCACCAACGTGGACCCGCACTAACATAGCATTAGCAATTCATATGAAAGCGATATTATCAGTGTCCTGTCTCTGGCCCATGTATCTAATGTACCGGAACACAGAATAGAAAGCTCACATTTGAAGAAACGAGGCCTAATTGAAAAAGAGTAAACACAAATAAAATAGATGAGAGAGTCTGATACACGAAAAGTTAGACTGACAAATCTAGTGGATGAATAAACTAAGAGAGAGCGGACAACGGCAGTTGTACATGCTTACCAAGGCTGTTTATACGGTGACTTTTTGAATTAATTGAAAGAATGTGTTCCAGTAACCCCGAACCATGGACAATCATATATACCTGGACTGGTAGATGGCTTTGCTTACATGTCAAGAACAGTCGACTTATTTTGAAGCAATAGCAATACCTACATATCACAATTTCATGTTATTTTTATTCAAAATATCTTCCATCCTGTTTTATGACTGCAGCATTGCATTTACAAGGTGAACTAAGCAGTCACTTCTAGAATTTCACATTTAAAGAGAAAAAATGTTGTCACATGGCTCTCGACAGCCAATCGTGAAACAGGACATTCTCCTACACTACTTCAAGTTGGGGGACTCCTCTTGCCCTTTAAAGTGTACCTCAAGTCAAAAAATTCAGAAATATACATGAAACAGCACAAAAAGTGAATTTATCTCCCATCTTCATGGGATATTCTTGAACTGAGATTTGAAATGTTGATACTTATTTACTTAAAACAAATTAATCCATTGCGCAATAATTTGTGACTTTCTTGTTGTACACCTCACATTACCTGCTATGTTTTTTTTTTTTAATTAAAAATGTTTTCATGACCTTGAACACTACCTGTTTGCTTGCATATGATGTTGCACAGAAAGGGCTGTAGAATTAATTATATCACCCCATAACAATAAGAGTGCATTCACACCTTGGTACAAGGTGCAGTAACTTTCAGAAAAACAAAGAAATACAAAGACTGTAATTTGATTACAACAATGACATCACAAATTATTGCGCAATGTGCCATTTTAATTTGAGTGAATAACCATAAACATTTTATATCTCATCTCAAGAATGTCCTATGAAGATGGGACTTGGAATGTTAAAATTCATTTTTCATGCTGTTTAATACATAGGTTTATATTGTTTGACTTGAGGTACACTTTAAGGATGATCGTGTCAGTTAGAATTTACGCTAAATAATGTATTAAGTTTCTTTAAAATGCTTTGAATGTGTTCCATTAACAAAAAACAATTACACATACACTGGGGTAGTTGTCTCTCTCTTACTTCTCTGTCACCTCCAGTAACAACACGGTAAGCGCATCTGTGAATCGGTGATCGTCTGTCGAAACGTTAGTAATTGATAATATTATAGATGACGTATAATCATGGGCGTCCGCAGAAAAAAGTCAGGGGGGCAAAATTTCTAGACGGGGGCAAAATCTCCCAGTCACCATGAATTGGCATGAAACGTGCGAAAATTTCAGCCCAAAATGCCTCCCAGATCGCCGGAAATGGCATTTCTAAAGCCTATTTTTGGCAAAGAAACATGGAAAACACGTTTTGTTAGGGTTTTTGCTTTGATTTTTTTACGTTTTTTTCAAATTTTTGATTTTCCGGGGGGGGGGGGCACTTGCCCCCCCCTTGCCCTTACCTGCGGACGCCCATGCGTAGAATGACGTAGACTTTCGTAATGCTTCAAAAGAGATGAAGTTGTAAGTAAAGCCCTAAGAATGTTTGAGGATCATGATAGCCAATGGGATAGCGTACGGTACTTGTGTGAAAGTGGTTATGGTATCTATGTCATTCACTATCAAGGGAAGGGACAGAGGGGCAGTTGGCCCCGTATTGTTTCTGAAAAGGAAAAAGATGCAAATTCATTACCCTAGTGTGAAACCAGTCAGTGAAATAACAACAGTGTTGTTTGCCTAAGTTTTCTTTGATATAATTCCTAATTTTCTCCAATATGAGCTCTTTATTTTTTAACACGTGTCTAAAAAGGGCAAACAAATTTCGAAAACTTTTTAAATTTCGTCGGAGAGCCTCAATCCGTCGTGCACTTATTTTCATTGTCTCTTTTCCCAATTTTCCTTTGTTTTTATCGTATTAATCGTACCATTTTTTCTTGGAATTACTCACGAAATAACTTGCTAGTGTCTGCTACGCAGGCAGATAAAGGAACTTTAGTAACTAATTTCCAGTTATTTATTTTGAATCCTGCAACCATTAGGTTATACAACGTTCCGTTAACTGTGCATGTTGATGTCATTATGACATCACTCTTGAACTGAGGGCGCCTTTGACAACGACAAGTAGGTCGTTTCATTTCTTATTCAGCTCTGTGTGACCGTGAAACCTTTGCAATCCCATGCTCGTGTGGTATTTTAATGTACCCCACAGACACATCCACCGATTTGCTCTATCAAATTTAGGAATTAGTGACTGTGTTGACTGTCGTTTTGCTATTCTTGGAATCACGAGAGATAATTAAACCGATCGTGTTTTAAATTCATTTCATGGTCTCATAACGTAGCCTACGAAACTCATAATTTCGGAAGAGATTGCAACTTAATTTAAACATTCTCCTATCGATGTTCACCACGTGCTACCCGACCGTAAGTGAACCCATGTTTGAAAGTATAACCTGATCAAATGAAAAACCAAGTTGTGTAGAGGAATAATAAACTGCTGTTATGGGATTATTATAGACTACGAATATCAGTCGTTTGATATTTGTTTTAAAATCAAAATGGTCTTCACACAGGAATACAGACTTAACAGTAAAGAGTCACGATTGTGGAACATAGAAACTCAAAATGTAATTTAACAGATCAAGAGATGAAATTATAAATACGAAATATTTGTCACTGGTACTGGGATGATTCCCATCACGCAGAATTTGTCAGGAATATGCAAATCTGTTCCTGTAAACCCTGTAAAAAGCCCCTAGGCTTTACAAACCACATCTTTATTGACTCGTTGATGCATTAATTTAGAACTGAAATCTGACAGAATTTGGAAACACGCATTTTTAAAAAGATACAGTTGCATACATCAGCAGTTGGAGAATTTTTGTGGATGACACAAGCTGTCGTGTAGGTAAATTTATAACATGCATGGTAATCATGAAATTATGAGGTAAAGTATTCTTAATGGCAAAGATGGCAATCAAATTTAAATTCTAGAATAAGTAAATTTTCGCGGTGAATTTCTACATTTTCCTACATTGCATGCAGTGGTTTTTGTGACCTTGGTCAAATGCAAATAGCTCTCAAAGTCGATTAAGTTTAAAGGGGGTTGAAACCCATTCACCTCAACTTGAAGTAGCGTGCACGGTCCTGTTTCATGATTGGCTCTTGAGAGTCACGTGACAGTATCTTTTTCTCCTCAAAAGTGAAATTGAGAAGGAGTTACTGCTTGGTTAACCTTGAATAAGCAATATTGCAGAACCGAAATAGTTTAAAAGATAGTTGAAGAGATAATTGAAGAGAGAATTGATAGGTTTAGCTGTTGCTTCAAAATAAACTTGTTCTTGCTCTTGTTCTTGCCTTTTGAGTGAGTCCCTCATGTCTGTGGAAAATGATTTGACAGCGCACAACATCTGTCAGTCTGTTCAGAACAGGGAGCTCTCCGCTCAGAGCGGACAAGAAAAGGAGCATATTATTTAAATTGAAATATTGCGTTTGTTTAGCAAGCAAACTCATCCTTTCAAAACTAATATTTATTGACACAGGGTGATAGATTATCAAAAATTAAGCAGTATGGTAGCCCTTTTTTCAAGAAATAAGTTTCCCACCGATAGAAATTCAGCTGTTTGTTGCTCAAGAATAATTTTCTCACCCAAACTTCCAACATCCAGTGTCGTCACAACAGGTGGGTGTAGGGGGTGCAGAAGGCTCAACTTGCTCCCCCATGCTGAACAATTGCCCGTGTTTGATGTCATTCTGTGCCCAATTTGTCGAAGGGGCTAATGCTACACGTTATTTTTTCCTCCACTTTCTCTCAAATATCTGTCATCTCCTATTTTGGCCACAAAATTTCTTTCCAAGCAAACTCATATTTTGCGCCCCCTGGAAACGTAGGGGGCGCAGCTGCCCCTCCCTGACCCCCCCCCCTTGTGACGCCACTGTCAACATCTTAAATGATGCAATGTCCATGGCTCTTCTTGCGCATAGCATTTTGAAGAGATGTAGCTATTGCTGGTGTTTATGATTAAGAATGAATTGTTGGATAGTGTCTGAGCCATTTTCTCTGTACTCTTTGTTGGAGCATTTTAAACAAAAAATATTCCTGCACTCGAAAAAAGTGAGTACTTCAATTCAATTTGTGTGAAATTTTGCAAAAATTGAGTCGAAGTACTCATTTATTTCGAGTAAGAACACTTTTTTCGTGAGTATCCTTATTTTTAAACAAAATTGTTTAAACTTAATTAAGTGTATGAATATTTAGGCATATGAACACTTAGTTTTTACCTCTGTAGAGTCATCAGTTTGTTTTATAAATGTGCGTGCATCAAATACAAGGTAATTGTTCACCACCACAGACCGAAATTAAACGGAACGTTCCGCAACATGCTAACGAACACATATGCAGACACGAATCTCTTATGTACACCTTTCTGAAAATTTTGCACAATAATGCGGCTGTGTCGAGTCTATTATTAAAGCTTTGGCAAAATTGCTCGATCCATCTCAAAAAGTGCGCGGTGCCAAGCAAACATGATTCGGCTGTTTTTGTTCGCATAGAAACAAAGTTTTTAAATATGACATAGTTTCTCTTTCCTAGCATCGATAAAAATTTACAAAAGCCTTGAACGTTCGTCTTCGTTGAATTTGAGAGGTAGGATCGCAAAGCATTATCGGAGAAATTTGAAAATGGCGCCACCCAGAGGATTTTCCCCGATCTGTGAAAACCATTTCCCCAAAAAGCGGTTTTCTCTCGAACTTTACAGCATGTAAAGCAAAATTAACGTTTTCTCTCCCTAAAAAGACCTCTTTAAAGGCCCCATTTTCTCAACCCAAACAGTACCAACTATTCTAAACTTCTTATACTTAAACCCCGCCCACAATTGTCTAAAATTTATCCTCATCTAGAAACAATCTCACTTCATTGCTTCAGTGAGTATAAATAAGCCTATGTTTATAGTCAGAATACTCTCAGTACAGTTCATGCTGTGTAATATAAGCTTTGGTACTCTACATTGTTTAAATTAGCTGTCAATCAAAGAACTGAGCCAATTGAGAATTTTGGTAAACCCCTACCGAAATTGTAGTTTGAGGTGAGAGGATTGGCCCTTTAATGTTTGTTGATTCTGGTATATAGTCAGTTAAAAAGGGAAAACGGCGTCTTGGAGCAAAAAAATATTACTACCTGCCAGACTCGGATTGCCTCTTTAACACATTCCCTACCTCCAGTCCTTGGCTCAGATCATTCAGACTACCTAGCCCCTTCTAGAAACGCTTTTGTCACCGTATAATCAAAATTGCAGGCATTTTGTCTCGGTACCACTGGAATATTCAAATAATGTGTACCTTATTAGAAGTTTGGTAACTGAAAACCTCAAAACAATCATGTAACTGAAGAATATTATGTTCAAGTTCAAGTTGAACTTTAATAGCCTACATTTTCTATTATCCTTCGGAAAGGCATCACAAACTAAATAGGCTAACTACGCACTGTCAAACTTACAGTACAAAGAAGAAATATGAGCAAGAAAGGAAATATTAAAACAAAAAGAAGGATGGACAATTTTTAAATAATTGCAAAAACATTATGGGGTTCATCACCATGTACATTTTCTAAAGTCGTCCCGACACTTTGGCAAAGAACTGTTCGACGGAACCAAACGTTTGACTCACGTAGGAGTTCTACTTGCAATGAAGCTTAACGTCCTTAAAGGGACACCATGCACTTGATGGTTGTCACCAACTTTAGTAAGACCTTAATGGCACCATGGTCTGGCAGATACATGATCTTTTAGTCAAAGACCGAGAATCGTTCCTCGCTATGTGTGTATACCCTTTTCTGACATCACCTATCTGCCTATACATGAGATTACCATCTATTTGCAGTGTTTCCACAGTTTTTTAATAATAAAAATTTTAAATACAATGCAAGTATATCGTTGATCCACACATCAAGGTAAACCTTCAAACTAATATCCGAGCAAGTTCTTTTTTCTCACTTCGGGCATATTTTCTAAATGTTTTCAGTCAATATGTAGCATAGCTAGTCGAGTATGTGGAATGCTGTTGTGTTATTCGCCATAATAAAATGCATAGCAAATCAGAACACTCGTGAACGAAAAATTTATCGCCCCCACTTGAATATCACGAATACATTTCCACCACGTCTACCCCACGGACTTCCTAAGTTCCTATATACATGGACAGAGCATGTAATGCATACGTCCTATCCGAAAATTGTCGCCACCGTCTGGGACCAAAATTGCGCACCAAGATAGCCGCCATGAAGCTATAATTTGTATGATTTAACGACGACTCTGTAATATTTTAATCAAAAGTTAATCTTGAGCGGCTAACAATATCATATTTCCGCAATACGTGTAGCAATATTGACCTTACCTTGTATTATTTCGAAAATATTTCAACTTTCTTGCAAAACATGGGGATATACTTAAGCAAGTCCAAACTTTCACACAAAAACCATAGCAGACGGTCATCTTGGTGCGATTTCCCCCCAATACAGTAGCGACAATATACCCTGCAGTATGCTTTGTCCATGTATAGGAAGTCCGTGGTCTACCCCAATTGCCCGGCTAAGAAGGGCTGCTTTGCAAACCTCACTCCATGAGCGACATTTTTACATAGGCCACATCCACAAATCCAAAAGGACAACTTTTCGACTCTTTTGGGGTAGTTCTAAAACTGAATCATAAAAAAACATGTCAAATATCCCTTACCGACTTAATTAACCTTTACTCATAATACAACCCTTAACTAGTGTTTTTTAAAATAAATTTAAAAATTTCTGAAAGCCCTATTTGACGGCCGTTCTTTCTCTTGAGAAGGACTGATGTGGGGTTCCGTTCTTATTTTTTACTTGATGACTATTTTTAATAGTATTTTTTGGACCTTTGAACCATTTTCCTGAAAATTTGATTCACTGCAAATTTTCGTTCCTTCCTCATGTAAACTTTTGCAACAAAAATGATTGATGTATGTATCAATTCCCAAGTAAGTCGATTACTTGGGAATCTTTAGAAGAGAATGATGGATAGATAAAAATGTAGTTATACATACATGTCAGTCGTATAAAGTCAAGCCAATTTAAACCTTGTTTCTGTACTTAAAATTGCCAAAGATATACTTGTAAAAATTTCAGCGATGCAGGAAGAGCAAGTAATGGCATCAAGTTAAACTTGAATGGGAAAGAATATCATATTCTTGCAATACGTGAAGGGATTTTGACATGACCTTGCCACATTTCAAAAAATATTTCAACTTTCTTGCAAAATCTGGGAATTGACTTGAGTAAGTCCAAACTTTCACACAAAACCATAGCAGACAGCTATCTTTGTGTGCTTTTTCTCACATATACGGTAGCGACAATCTACCGTGCAGTATGCTCTGATCATGTGTAGGAAGTCCATGATCATGACATTTCCTCACTCACTTGCAAAATTTATGAGGAGTCACTACTTGATCTACACTGAATATGCAATATTTAAATACTGAGATATCATGAAAGATACCGGTACTTATTAGAATAGTAATAAGAAGCAATTTGCGAGAATTAGCTTTTTTAAATAATTCTGGACGACTTCTTTGAAGGGACTCATTGAGTTGACATCGATAACATAATGAGAGTGTTGAAGGGTACTACCACATGACAATTATTAAAAATTAGAAAAATTGACCAAGTTTGGTTTTATATTCAATAGTTACGGAAAACGTTAGAATTTTCAATTTTGTGATGTGTTGACTTGTAACGGTTTTTGTACATAATTTGAAAAGTTCGAAAACCGTGACCGTGAAGTACTCACTCATTAAACAGTTTTGTTTATGTCAGATATTGGGATTGTCTAAGTTTGGCCATTTGTCATTAGTGTGTGAAGACTATTTAACATGTTTGGAAAGATTTGTTGAATTTCATGAATCAACTCAATGAGCCTCTTTAAAGAGCTTTGTTGATAAAGTAGCATTTGTTCGGGTTATTTCGCTTGGTAAAGGCGTTACGCCATTTAGCTTTTCTTCTATTGCACAGTTTTTCAAAGCACTTTCATATCTTTAGTACACTTTCCATAAATAGCTATGCAGTTTTCAAGAAGGTGCACTAATACACGTTAATAAATTTCATTAAAGGGCAATCGGTAACAAACCCTTCCCACGGAGTGTTTATTGACTCGACTAATATAGATTACAGTGATTTGATTTAGGGTTGAAAATTTCTTGTTTAATTTGTATGCCTAAATACACGAATGGTCGTCAACATTCACCGGCCCTCGCTGCAGGAAACGCACCACAGGCGGTTCGCAAATATCACTTAAAAATACCCAGAAAAATATAAACACTTTGGAAAATAAGTATTTTGACTTTCTTTCCTCATTTCCTTTTTTTTTATTTCTTTCGATTTGTGATAATTTGTAATCTCGTCGGTTCGACAGAACCACACAGGGCGACGAAAAAATCCTCCCCTTTTGCAGCAGAGTCCCGTCACGTCGCTGTTATTAAGGGGACGATGACGGGTCGCTGAAAATTCGGAGCGATTTATAAAACCAATTCAATTTGTGGAACAACTGTTCGCGTGAATAAATTGGACTGCCAAGAAGAATTGTCATTGAGCAGGTTAACCCGACAGAGTTCTAATGAATGCCCGCCCGCCGCATGGACAGATAGAACTGAAATCACAGATATCGGACAATGCCAAGATAGGAAAAATGCAATCAAGTTAAAAGGAATCTACATTCCTAACTAATCAAGGTAAAGGTTATTCACTTAGACAGATAGATGTGATCAAAGTTAATTTGTATACCTTTTCTGTTATCTCCAATAAGTGAACACTACAGATAAAATGTAGTAATTGGGAACGGTTTTATTTATATCTGAAATAAACTGGCCAAATATTAATTACGTTGTAACGCTTGTGTTGCAATCTTAATTAATTAGTTCAGATCCACTTTGACTTGACGAAATTTGCTTCATGGTGTCTCTTAGATTTTGCATAGCCTACATCAGCATGCTTATAGACAAATGTGGTATTCCTAGTCACATTTGTCAAACCAGAACACATTTAATCACAGCCTCACCATTTAAGATGATTCTAAAAGTTTCCTAAAAGTTGGCCAAAGATTCGGCTTCCAGGATTGTACCACTAGCTAAAAGAATCGGACCCACTCCATTGAACTTATTGCTTACCCAAAATTGGAAAGTTCCGGATTAGAAATTTGCCTGGAATATGATTCAAACGAACTCTCGAACTTGGAGATTTATTACAGACCAACGCCCAAAAATGATACTTCTATAAGTAAGCCGGTTCATTTAGCTTGTTGTGGTTATTTTGTTATGTAGGTCTATCATAAACGTTAAAGTGTACCTCAAGTCGAAAAAATCAAAAATATATAATAAACAACATGAAAAATGATTTTTAACAGTTCAACTCCTGTCTTCCTAAGACGTTCCTGTGCCAAGATATAAAATGTTGAAATTTAATCACTTAAAACAAATTTGTCCAATGCGCAATAATTTAAGACTTTCTTGTTGTACAACTCTCCTTACGTGCTTTGTTTTCCTTCAAAATTAAAAATGTTTTTATGACCTTGAACACTTCTTACTTGCTTGCAAAGCATGTCTTATAGAGAGAGCTTAATAAGGTCACATTACCCCATAAGAATAAGTGTGCTATCACACCTTAGTACAAGGAGCAGTAACTTTTAGAGGAACAAAGATTGTTATTTGAGTAAGTACAACCATGACATCACAAGTTATTGCACAATCTACCATTTAAATTTGAGTGAATAAACGTCAGCATTTTATATCTCGGCTCAGGAATGACCTATGAAGATGGAAGTTGGATTGTCAGAATTCATTTTACATGCTGTTTAATGTTTATTTTTGAATATTGTGACTTGAGGTACACTTTAAATCTGTAGCAGGTCTGTAACTAGAGAAAGCACCTGCAGGGGTGTAAATTTTTGGGAGCCGAAAATAATTTTTATTTGGTGAGATATAATGAAAGCATCGAAATAGTAGTTTAACAGTTTAACAGGTAGAGGGTTTCCCGAGGCGGAGACACTTGTCCCCTCACTTTAGGGCTGAACCTGTCGCGTAAGGAAATCAACGAGACATAAATTATAAAGTTTTTTCTGTTAACGAGAGTGCCAAGCTTGTGCATGGGCGACTCACTTGAAAATATCAATGTTTAAATCATTGTCTCCTCCCACAGCTGCCTTAACTGTGTGATGACGGATCAAAATGATGTCGAATGCAAATGTTTCTGTACAAAGGACCTGAAAGGTATCTTTAAATCGTGATCATTAAATATTATTTATACTTTAAAAGAAGTTTTGAAATGTTAGCTGAGTACCTATTCTAAGCATTTCGGTGAAATTTGCATTGAAATCTTTTGTGTGGTTCTTAAGATAGGCCTATGAACAAGTAAAGTCACATTTTCAACAAAAAGTAACTTGAAGCAAGCACATAAGACATCATTTCCTCATATTAACGAACAGCCTTTTGTTTTTCTTTTAACTTTACAATAAATTTACTCTCCTACAATCCCATATTATCAGAATGTGATTGCATAAGTGGCATGGAAACTTTACAAACTTTGCATCCCCCACAGGAAGGTCCATCCCTATAACTGCAAGGTCAACACAATAGTCTGAAAAGGGGAAACAAAGCATTCTTTGTCAACATGAGGAAGTGATAAAACCTCTGCTGCCCTCAAACTCTCTCTGCAACCCAAATCTACTGATTTCGATTACTGAAATCTCAAGAAACATATCATTCGATTCGAATGAAAGTTTCACCGCATTGTGTAGATTCGGCTTGTCTTTCATATATGAAATTAAATTTTGGCTCAAACGTCAACTTTACTGCTCAAGAAAAAAAAACACATCAATAGAGGAAATTTATTCATCTAGGCGGGCGTGACGTCTTAGTCATGTGACGAGATTGCAAGTTCCTGATTGTTTGAATTTAAATGCTTTCTATAAAATGCAAAAGATCCGTGTAATAATAATTCACGTGACAGGATCACAAAAAGAGTTATGAGCAACTTAATTTGACATCGCCACTAAAAGTTAGAATGATGCAAGAAAACACTCCTTAATGAACATTATTTACTTAACGCTACCGTTTTTCCTCTATATGTGAAGTGTACATTGTATAGGTTTTGAAGAAATTTAACGACAGTTATAAGACAGCCGGAGGATGCTGTTCCTAAAATCAATCATTTTAGCAAACATTTGTTATTGATTTTTCCGCTTGTTGTCCTCAGTTTTATTAACGACAACAAATTAGGTAAATAACATCTTATTAAATCTAAGTTTTGTATCACTTAGAGAAATATATGCTACGTGGATGTTTATACTTTATTTTAAAATACATGTATTTGCACAATCATCCTTTTGTTACATGTTAATATGATAGCACAGTCATTGTATTTAATGTTAGCTAAAAGAGATAAATAATGATAACAGTGACGACTTCTGAAGCTGAAATTGAAATAAAATACATTTTGACGAGATGCAATGTAGGTGTTGCCCACTTGTAATGAGGTGAAAGTAGGAATATAAGAAAAGGAGGAGTAGATGGATGGTTTGACGCCAGTAAAAAATAAGGGTGTTAAAGTATTTTTTCACCCTTCCCCATATTTAAGAATGAAACCCCCAGTTTGTCCTTTTTGTGATATACAATAAACCTTTTTCAATAAAATGACAACCTTGATTTTTTTTCATAAGAAGACTAAACTATGGCAACTGTAGCAACGAATTTCATCTGATACGTTCAAATGTTTAACATTGTTCTGTAATGTAGTAGGGAAGCAGTTCTTCGTTGACCCTTCCCCAAAACATCGGTCAAACACCATCACCCAACCCACACTCTACCCACTTCACCGAGAAAATCTTGCAATCTCGAGAATTGCAATCATGTCTTGCGAACAACGAGTTGCGAGTTCTTACGACTTCCTGTGAGCAAATGTTCTCCCACTACCGGCGACTATCTCAAGGTCGCGGGAGATCGCAAGGAACCGCAAGAGCCCGTAACATTGGTCGCTAAATAATAAACCGGCCTAATCAGGGAGAGGTATCAAATAAAGATTTTAAAAAACAACAACTTCAACCTAAACTTTGTAGATTATGTATGTTTATTTATGTAACAATGGTAACATACCAAAGAGACAATCATAGTTTGACAGTATATATTAAACCTTTTTCCAGCACTTCGTACTTCCTTTCATCTGAATATTCATCAGAATCAACAGACATTGAAGAAGAGGTCTTGCAAGTGAAAAGAAACGTTTATACTGTGTTAATTACTGCACAATGAGAAACTGGAAATTTTGTAATTTTGTTCGGGTAACAAAATTCCACACAGATGCCAGACTTTAAAGCCTCGTCCACTTGATGACCAATCACAGCGTCAGAACTTGATGACAGGTCACTTTCGTTGTTTTTAACTCATCGTACGATTGTGGTGCAGAGTTGAAGTCGTGGAAAACTTGTAAAAACAACTCAGTTTGCAACTTTAAAGGGAAATATTGTGTTTAAAAGAATAGCCCAAAGCCAAATTTATTTTTGATATGATAAAGAGAAAATATTCTGAGCATTCTGGTGAAAGTTTTATTCATTTCCCATGTTCGGTTCTCGAGATATAAGCTATTGGATGTGGCAAATTTTCTACGAAATGAAAAATGAACTTGAAGCAAGCATACGTGGTGTCATGGCTTCACATTGTCTGATTGTCGCCAATAGTTTGTATTTATTTACAATTTACGGCCAATTTTATGCGACAAATATTTTATATATAAATACCGTTGATGCATCCTGAGCAATGGGATTTTAAGAACTTCATGTGCCTTAGGGGAAAGATAACATCCCTAATCAATTCACGGTCAAACTAGCAGGAAGTAAAATAAAAGAAAAACAAAACATTGGCCAACAATGTGAATCCATGACATTACACCTGCTTACTTTAAGTTCACTTTTCATGGAAAATGTGACAACTTCAATTGCTTATATCTTAAGAACCGAACATGGGAAATGAATGAAACTTTCACCAGAATGCTTAGAATCTGTTCCTCTTTAAAATGTCAAACATCGGTTATGGACTATTCTTTTAAAATGCTCCAACAAAAGAGTACAAAGAAAATGGCTCAGACACAATTCAACAATTCAGTCTTAATCATAAACCCCAGCAACATCTCCATCTCTTCAAAATACTATGCACAAGAAAAGTCATGAGCATTACATCATTTGAAATGTTGAAAGTTTGGGTGAACAAATTATTCTTGAGCAACAAACAACTGAATTTCCAACCGTGGAAAACTTATTTCTTGAAAAGAAGGCTACCATACTGCCATATTTTTTGATAATCTACCACCCTGTGTCAATAAATATTACTTTTAAAAGGATTAATTTTTCTTGCCAAGCAAACACAATATTTCCCTTTAGCAATGTCATGTAGTTTGGTGTACTCTTTTTCACGTAGCACTTTTGTTTGGTCTGAAAATTGTAACAAGAACATCAGAAATTTTACCTGGAAGGGCAATTTAAATTTTACAGAGAATATAAACCTTGCTTTCCAGGAAATTATTATCCCTTCTACACTGATTGTTCACTGGAACATGTTAACATTGAAGAGGTATTTCAGGTTTGAAACGTTTCCATTACTTTTGAATGAAAATTTTTGAATATTTGTCGGGTTAAAACATCTTCATACAAATAAAAGGCTAGATTGCCTCCACTACGATATTAGTAAATGTAAAATGTGGTGCAGCGTTAAAGTTGTGAAACTTTTTTGTAAAAAAAAAACTCTGCTTGCCGCTTTAAGTGTCTTAAAGAACCAGTGCCTTTTCACTACATGTCAGGGGAGCCTACATTTGCAAAAGTGGGCCAGTTCACCGAAATTTTTTTGACAAACAAATCTCATTCTTAAGATGTAAACAATGCTGTTATACTTGTACAGAAGAAAAAACTAAGAACTGCAGAAGAAAAGGGAAAAGACGTTGTCAATTAGTTTCAAAACTTTGACAATTTTTCCCTTTGTAGAATTTGTTTTTCTTCTCCTTTCTTTGGCAAATGAACCGGCGTTTCAGGAATTTTTAAAAGTGTACCTAAAAACTTGGAAAAGTGCATTCCGCAGAATGGCCTCTCATGTCATTGTCTCAAAAACCCAAATCTGTTTATTTAGGTTTTCCTCGAAAACGGCACCCTGCAATTTCCCGCCATCGAGGTTTGAAAAGGCTTCTTCGTCTTTCATAGTGCGCGTTTCCCCTTAGCGGATCACAGCAACAAAGACTTCTATATTTATTTAGTACATTCCTTAAACTCAGTACTGAAAAAAATATATGAAAAGTGAAAAAGAGGGATAAATAAACTATTTGAGCGATTTACTTATTATCCCTGTCCATAGGGATTCCTATTGTATCTCAAACACTATACTTGTGCGTTCACAATATACCACCATTCCAGTGCGGCACATTCGTGAAGGGGGAAATATAAAGACAGAAAAAGTCAACTCCATACTTACATTTCCAACTTTACCTAATTCCTTCACAATAAGAAAATCGTTGAAACGCAAAATAGGTCTTTGCTAATTTGTTTTTACAATTATTGAAGCGAAGTAGAACTGGTTATCGTTATTGGCCAATAAGGGACGAACAAAAGATTTGGGGCATATGGGGAGCTGGAGACCTCGATTTTCAAAACTTTACCCTGTAAGATTTTCAAAACGATCATTATCTCTCTTTTATAGTTAGAAAAGTAAACCACCTGGGACAAGCTCCAGATTTCGAAATTTGGCGATAGTCTTATTTTATTTTTATTTTCCATTCATCACGAAGCTAGTCGAAAGCTGATTTTCTGATCTTAACATCAAAATTACTGACAAAATGGGGGCATGAGACTAAACTTGCCGCAAGCGCAAAAAGTCTGAAAGCGGTTGAGGCGGTTCTTATGCCAGTTAACGTGGCCTAAATTCAGGAATCGTTTTATCAGTGAAATCACCTTGTTTTAGAAACTTTTTACGGTCCCACTTATTATACGGTCTAAAGAGGCATAAATTTGAAAGGCAAACAAATCGTGTTTCTTTGGAAGGGGTCTTCATGTTCTTTATAAGCAAGGATGAACTTCTAGAACATTACTGGAAAGAATGATCTCTGGCAAGTAGATTGGTCCAAATGATTGGCAAACGTTGAACTGAATGCGCTCTGTTTATCATGGGATTTCCTAAGTGCAGTGGTGTAGTCCATTCCGGAGCTTTCGAGTTACGAGTTTGACAATTTTCAACTTTAACAGTTTAAGAACTCGAGTCCGGACTCAGACTTGAATCCCTATACTTTCTTAATGGAGAAAAAACTCCTCCGGCCGAGTTTTTCAAATTCTTAAATCACGGGCAGGACTGGAAAAAATGTTTTTCCAGGAAGCTGTAAAATTATTTACAGAAAGACAGCAAAATTTCCCTGAATTATCTTTATATTTTCATGTACAGTAAAGGAAATTTCATTTCAAATGCCCAAATTTCCCTTTAAATGCTCAAATTTCCTTGGAGAGGAGAATCCGATCTTCCCAACTTGTTCCACCCAGGATCACGAGTCCTAGTCCGGAATCGGTTACATCACTGCCTAACTGCATGGCTAGCGATAGAGCTAATCCTTATCCCATTCCCTGACCCTAAAACAAACCCAAACGATACAACAGAGTGGAAACAGCCTATCAAGAAATTCTTGTTCACAAGTACGCATCATCGGGAATTTAAAATATTAATGATAACAAAGAATAGAGAGCAGGGATGATAACAAAGAGACCAAACCTCTCAGAACACCTGTGATTTTAACCAAAGAAATAAGTGGAATTCTGTCGAATGTGGGTGCTCCTTGTCCTGCTCAGCTAATATTACAGTCTCACTCTCCAGCCAATGAAACGGCACGAGTAAGCAACTGTACCCATGCTTTGCAGGTTGCGTATTCACCCTGTAATGTGGCGCAACTCGGGTTTTCCAGAAGGCATTTTAAATTTTGCGGTTTTTTCTGAAGTGTGAACATTACTGCCTAATTAAGCGCCCCAAATTTTCGCTTTTTCAAACAGTCGTTTGATAAAATTTAGCTATTCTTGCAGAAAATTTTGGATTCTTGTAAAGAAAGTTTGTATGTTTGTTTGTTTTTTGTAAGAAAATTTGAAAAGTTTGGACTTATTGAAGAATCTGCCCTTCCTACCAGCAAAATACAATGTTGCATTGATTTTGCGACTGAAGGTCGTTTGTTGTTACATGTTTACTTAGGCTCGCGGACCTAGACTCTCCAACGAAATTTATAGGAGGACAACTGCAGGGGTTGATAATTCCCCTGTCCCTGTAGCTAGCTCACTGTCCTTCTCGTCCCAGTTTCAAACACTGGCCAGATGTACACTGCCTATTTATTAATCCTTCGAAATAATGCTATATTTTGTTTATTTGTTTGGTCTCTTTAATCATGTACGGAACGGTAGAGTAAAGGAGAAAGTAATGGCTAACAGCGGCGAGTTAACTTGTGATTGGTAAATGTAACGATGTTATGGATATATGTTAAGAGTCTGCCATTAAACCTCATCTAGTCTTATACAAATCAGTGTTTCTTCTCTTTCAAAAATAATTTTCAATTGTTTTTGCGAAACGCATCGTAATATATAAAAACAAGTAATTGTCATTCATAGATTAGCCTGTCTTTTCTCTCCACACTTTTTAACAATTAGTCAATTTCAGAAAGGAATCACTGAATTCCAGAACAGTTACCGTTGTAACTGGGGAAGGGGTGGGGAACCCATTTTGAAGATGTGGGAATAATATACTACTACCGATGTGTAGGGAGGTCGAGGGTTCGAGTCCTGGCCGGGTCATACCGAAGATTTTAAAAATGGAACTCACTGCCATTTTGCTTGGTGCCCAGCGTATTCAGTGGAGTAGGGAAAAACAAGCCAGTGAGCTACAACTGGAAAAAGGCCGTGGCTGGCAGTTGGCGAAAGCTGAGCTATGAAACTCCATTTCACTGCACCAATGTGTGGAGGACACATCGTATAGATCGTTGAGACACAAGTATGTTGTAGGCCCATCTATTTAAATGTTATTGTTAGCCCATATTGTCGTCTGTTTCCGCAAACGAAATTATTACATACGGGGGCACATAGAGGTTCTGGTTTATACGTTTATTAGTTTCTCGTTCAGTTGGCATGAAATATGGTTTCAGTGATTTACGTGCCGACAATCATCATCAGAATACGTCAACAATATGTGGCTGACGTACTGAAATATCCAGGCAGCCAATCAAACAAGCCGTTCTACAGATTCACGGAAGCCGTTCAGTAAAAAAACTGGAACAAAACGATAACCCGAATCTCACAAAGTATTGCAATAATCTATGGCATCACATTTTGACAGCTTCTCCATTTTGTTCGATGTGTTTTAACAGTACAGAATACAAGAATAAGGAGATGAGTTCCCAGGGGTTGTAGAATCGTAGAGAGAAGTGTCACGCGCTGAGCTGCAAATTGGCCCGTCCTGATCCGGGCTATGTATCACTCCGGGTTATTATAAATGACTTAGCAAAGATAGCTCTCACTGAGTCGTATATCATTCCATGCCGTTGAAATTAAAACCAATCATTTCCAAACTAATGAAACACTTGGATGGCCAGTGCACAAAACGGAGAATGTCTACAGAAGTTTGTACGTGCCATTTATATGTATATTTCACCCATATGAGCTTTGGACCAATTTTCCAGCACAGGAACATTGCCTTGTCGGTTGGGGGAAATTCTAAAAGTTGCCCTCTCTTGGTCAATGTCTCCATCAGATTCGTGAAAATGTAAAATACGTTTATAACAATTAATATTACATACTGCAATCGGGAACAAAATGAATATTACCATGGAGGCATGGAAGGTTGGAAGGGATCCTAAAAATGGGTGTATTATCAGTTGTAGGACGCACACTCTGGTGAGTCAAATGTGTTTCATATTCGTCCAAACTGTGACTCAGGGGTATGACAAAATTATCCGAATGTTTCCTCAAATCAACCTAATATAGGTGAGTCAAGTTCTATGGAAAAGTGCATCAAAGTCCATGAAATGTCGGATCAATCGCATGACGGAAGGTGCGTAAAGGCACAAAAATGTTTCACCCTCCTTACGAGCGTTGACCGACGTAGCCAGGGAGCAGAGGGTGCGACTTACAATTAACTTTGTGTGGAATTATTGTTCAATTCCGAAAGAACCAACGCCTTTATCATCCGAGCAAAATACTGTGACATATACTCAATTTACTAAGTTTTAGGGTAAAAAGACAGATAGGAATTTAGTCTCTTGAAACAGTTGAAATTTTCTATGTTGGTGACCTGGCATTATCCCGAGATAAACTCACCGTCATGGATAAAAGCATCCATCTCAGGCTACTCCTTCTTACGATGGGTTGTGCTTGTTTAAAATGTGGTTATTTACAAGACAATTTTTTTCTTCTTTTGCGTCTTTTAAATCAAAATATTTTGTGAAGTGAATGGACAAGATTAAATTAACAACTCTGAACTTGTGCATTAAAACAGATGATACACTCTTGAGAGTTACGGGTAATACTTTTGATGGATACACTTACATAGCGCCCTCGTTTTATTGACCCGATCGTGCATTACACTGTGCTAATACGTGGTCGTCAATCCATGGTTAGTAAGCATTTAAAGGTCAAGAGCAGTCCCCCAAACTTATTTTGAGGCAACAGCTAAATATTACAATTTTGTTCTTATCTCTCTTCCATGAAAGTATCTTCTTTCATAATATTTCATAACTTCATTATTGCATGTGCAAGGTAAACCATGCCGTGAAATGGTTGTCACATGACTCTCAAAAGCCAATCATGAAATAGGACAGTTTACTACAATGTTGGGATCGCTGCTCTGGCCCTTTATATATAGGACGACTGTTCATTCACCAACATGGCTTTCAAAAATGTAAATTTAATTATACTAAAACCACTTAGGCACATACCAATAAACACAACTCTACGTTTACCTCCTTAAAATAGCCATTACAAGATTATAAAGATTAATCATTTGAAATTTTGAAAGTTTGGACCATCAAAGTATATTGCACATCCAAAAATTAAGTACAAGTACCTGTGGGAACTTTATTTTGAAAAGAAAACTACCCTGTGGCCAGGCTTGTTTTGAATGAAGCTATCTTCCATTTTGTACTTACAGATATTGGTTTTAAACATGTGAAAATTTTGTGTAATACTAAAACGCAATATTTGCCTTCAAATGCAAACAGTTAATAAACCTAATTGACAGCTCACGGCAGTTAGCATTTTCAAGTTGTCATAGCATATTTTCTGAAGAGAAATGTTTGAATGTATTGTGTTGAAGACAAAGGCTGGCATTCCCACAGAAATAATACAAATCAAATTTTTGTTAATATGAAGAAACTTGCCCTATAGTTGGGACCCCTTCCGCCGTGGACCCCCAAAAGAAATGCCGATATTAATGTCAAAGCACGTTTATTCAATCGCAGTAAATTTTATTCTCTCTGTCAAGTACTCACGAAACCCAGGGTGCCCCTACGCCTGTAATGAAAAACTTTATTTAAGGCTGAGTACTGTTTGTCGCGATCAACATTCTCGAACGCTTGAAATGGGTCGAATAGTATGTACGGTATATGAACATTTCTTTGTGTTGTATGTGATCTTTCAACAGAGTGAGAAATGAAGGCTTTTCATTTTGTGCCAAAACGCAAACAGTGAAAAATAAGGTATTTATCAGTGTGTCAATATAATAACTAATATGATAATATGATTATATGCGATACAACGTCAACGTGACAAATCACGTCGACTTCAAGTTGTCACGTGGTACGTGCTGTATCATAAACAGGTTAATGTATCATATATTTCTATACATTGGTCCACAGATTTAAAAAAGAAATCAGCATTACAGAATTTTCCTGTGGGTGAAAGTACAGAGTTTACTTGACTTTCTTCCACCTAAGATTTATGTATTTTAATATTTCTTCTTTTTTTTTTTTATTTGGAAGCCTAATTCAAGTTTGTACATAACTAAAATGAAACGACGGCTGCCAAAGGCCACCGTAAGTACCACTCTACGTGAGCCCGTAATATGACGAAGAGGATAGGGTATACTTTTATGATTATTTGCATGATAGGCGAGATGGGAATAAAATCGATGTCTGTTGAGAGGAATGTTTTCATAAATCGGCGTGAGCGGTGGATTATTATGACAGACAAGTTAATAACAGTTTGGATGTATTGGGCTTTGATTAAAGTACGCTGGGCTGCTCTAGGAGGAGTTGTTTTCATGGGGACGCCAAATAATTAAATTGTCTCGATCACATACGGTAGGGTATCGGCGTCCATAGTGGTGCAAATTAAAGGTGATGTTTGTTACTTGTGTCTACGTACATCACCGAAGAGATTGGGTGACATGCTTGGTTGAGAAGGCTATTTAAAATCATAAAATATGACAAGACGTTTTAGACGAACGACGACGGATTTTATATAACTCACTCTATAGATGTTACCCAAAACACACGTGTAGTTTTGTAGTTAAAAATATGGATTGAATGTATCAGAGATATATAAGTTCAACACCCTGAGCACCTCGTCAAAACGTACTGCTCTGTAAGTTGTATACACTATCAAAATTTATAAGGGACTTAGATGTCCTATACGGTAGGTTATAGTGAAGAGGTCACATTTTGGTTCTACGTTGGTATACCTGATGTATGAACAAAGTCGGCTTGTTAGAGATCTTTGTAAAAGGTGCCTTGTAAGTTGTAGCCGTTTAGTTACTCACCATCTCTGCATTTTTTGTAATTTTGAGATTTCTCACTAGTTTTTCAAAACTTATGATGTGGGTGATATTGATTTGCACAGCCTGACAAATAGTGTTTCGTTTGTGCAAATCTTTTCATTATAGGTTAGTTACTTATACCTACAGGTCATATTGTTTGTTTAAATGTGCATAATTCATGGTAGTTAATGACTATTCCCAAGTTAAACTCTTCTCCACAATCTACCGCTATACAAAATATGAATGTTTATAAATTCATAAAATGAACTACACATTTCCATTCCATTTATTCACACACATTTTACACATGTACTTACCATGTTCATTCACTATTGTAAGTGTGCATGCAAACCAAGTTTTGCAAATGACCGATATCTGATGTAATTAAATGGACATTACCACTAGTTTTTTACACGAAGTTTAATGCGTTATAGCAGTATACGTCAGATATGCAAGTTGTGAAATGTTCACGTCTAATAATCTTTATGAATTAACGGTCCCAACCAAGGTGCTGCTTGGACGAGGCAGCCCTCTGGTCCAAGATTGCCACAGTTTCACACTGTCCGGCACAAAACCGACTTCGTCCACTGGGCAACCGATGTTGTTGGAAACTTGTTTATTGCCAAGTGTTAGGATGCCAGGAGTGGAATATTCAGAAAACCCGTATTATCCGGAGGACATATTATCCCAACAGCTGACAAGTGAACTCACGTGTCACACTCCACACTAAACTACACAGGATAATGCACGATGACGAAACGTAGTTCATTCTGGTTCAGCTAAGGAAGAGTCGCAACACCTCTAGAAGTTTCGGCACACTCTGTTCCATCCGATGCCAGCCAAAAGTACTCCCGTCCCTCGGGTGTAGAAATTTAAAGGCTTCGTATTCGTGCGTGTAAACTATGGTCCCACAATCGCGGCCAAAATAAATGAAACAACGTCCCTCCAAATCAATTTTTACATCGCCTTTTATCCATATCACATGCTAGTCTGCCCCTCCCCCTACCTCAATGTTGGTTGGGAAAAAACTGACTAGTCCTCAGAAAAAAATGAACAACGTTGAAACGGGGAAGGGGTTTGATCCGTTGACGCTAGGCGGCGATTTCAGACAGAACAGAGTAACACTGTATAATGTTGAACTCTTTACCTCCGAACCTATCAATTTTAAATTATATGTCTAAATACTTTATTGAAAATAAGAATACTTAGCTTTGTGAGTCTATACAAAAGCCACTCGGATATGCAAAAGCAACTGCAGGACTCCATAAATCTCACCAACTGCTGGGATTTATGAAGAGCTTCTGCAAATCATATCCAAGTCAGAGACCCTCCAGTGGGGTAATCAAGTGTATGGTCTAGTTCAGGCTTCCTCAATTAAATTTTCTGAAGCACCACATTGCTAAATGTTACGGATATAATGCGTCACTGATCGCCGTCCTGGGTGTATCCCCACTCCCCTTTTGAAAAGTTTTGGGTTTCAGAAAGGGCTTACATGCAAAATGGTGCAAAAATTGTTAAAATTTCCAGGCAAAAATTTTTCACAAACTTAACACTTTTTGTCGTTTCACAGGTAACGGTGAATCGACAGAGCAATGACTCTAATGAATGTAAAGTTTTAAACAGCGACGGTGATTTTACTTTCTTATGAGAACAAATAGGACGTTATTACATCCTTGTCGGTATGCATAGATGAACGGGGCTAATGTTCTGTGAGGAGGCAAGAGAACATTTTGCCCGAATAATGCCACAGTTTATAATGTTTTGCCCATGTTTTGTTGGAATAGACCAACTGCTTTTGCCCGAATTGGGAGGGCGAGTGCCCCCCCCCCCCCGTGCACCCCGCCTCGTACGCCTATGTCGGTATGTAACGTCAGTCTGTGAGAAGTATTAAATTTATTTACAATACCTATTTTGAGACAGAACATTTCTTGTCAAAAAATTTTTGAAAAGTTAAATTTTTCAATATTCTCCCAGTATTTTTTGCGTCACTCCAAACCACGTCGCGCGCCACATGTGGCGAGCGTGCCGCTGTTTGAGTAAGCCTGGTCTTATTGGTAGAATTTCCGACTCTTATTCCAAAGGTCCGGGATTCAATTACCAGGCGGACCGGATCATGCCAAATACTTCCAAAATGGAACCTATTACCGTAGTGCGTGATGGGTCCGCATGAACAATGGAGTAGGGAAAACAATCGAGTGCTCCAAAACTGGAAAAAGAGCAGTTGGTGCCACTACATTTAACCAGAAGGCTATGATTTGGGGCTCAAAACCATGTCTAAACGAACTTTGGTGGGACAGGGTCTCTAGTTTACTGTAAGGTTATTTCAGTGACGTCATCTGACAGGCACCCGTTCTTTTTATCAACAAGCGCAGTTAAAGTACTTGCAACACGCGCAGTATAAGTCACATTAGTTTCTATGGGAATACGGCAGGTGCATTTGCTGTAAATACGCTTACCGCGTGCGTGTTTTGCCCTTCAACGTCGGGCAAACTCAATCGCGTGACTTCACATGAAATTGCCTTATAGACGAATCCGGACAGCAAGTGATGGTCTGATTTCAGTCGGCCATAACCGGGATCTACCACTTTTTTGATCTTTCAGTTTCCTTGCTTACCTGTATCATGGATGGATTTACACTAAATTGTATATTGATTCTTTCAATTTTACTGAATATGAGGGTTAAAATTCATGTACACAATAAATGAAGACGATTTAAGGCTGACGGATCCCACTAATGGCTGCCCGCAGTCAGTAAACACAAGCCCTGATCGGATTCGTCTGCAGGCCTCTAGACATAATCTAAGAGTGTTTATTGACGATAAATACTCTTTGCACACAATGAGAAAGTACGCCCTCCTTTGGAGGAAAAACAAACAAACATAAACCAAAACAGACACCCCATTGGTCAAGCAATCGAATTCGCTCGTAGGCCTAAGTCATCTACCGGCGATTTTTACTGCTTGAGGCCCACCGACCAGGTGTATGTCTTACACAAACTTGTGCGACTACGTGCTCCTTGCTTTCCCTCAAACATGACGTCGGTGTAACGTCAATGCATAAGATAAGTTGCGTTCGATTTTTCGGCTCGAGCCGGCCCAACTGACTCAGCCAGCCCAACTGACTCAGTCAGCGATCGATCTTTCGGAAAAGTGATCTTTACGTCAACAAAACGTCACAACTTGAGCCGACCAAACCGACCAGCCCTCCGAGGTGGTCTTGTTGAGCCGGTGACGGACGGTATATCACGTAACATTTCGTCCAGTCAAGAAACTGGTTGAGTCAGTTGAGCCTGCTCGAGCCGCTAAATCGAACGCACCTAGACACGAATTCGGACAGCAAGTGATGGTCTGATTTCAATCGGCCGTAACTGGAGTCCATTACCTTTAAATCTTTCAATTCCATTGCTTACCTCTATCATGGATGGTTGTACACTAATTTGTATCTTGAATTCTTCAAGTTCACTAAATATGAGGGTTTGAAATTCATGTAAACAAATAAAGACGGTGTAGGCTGATGGACCCCACTAATGGCGGCCTGCAGTCACTAAAAACAAGCGCTAATCGGATTCGTTTATAGGCCTAAGCGTCCTCTTGAATGGACCGAACGCGGTATGTGGGATGACTGTACTTATCCGCCTCTATTTCAGAGTGTGGGACGATCCGTCTAATAATAAGATGGATCATGCGAATTGAACACGGTATTGACTTTTATTATAAACCGCTATGTAATGCACTAACGTGATATCAGTTTCCAATCATTTTGTGGTTAATCTTTTAACAATGTTGCTTCATTCAAGACCGAAGAAAAGTACATGGAAAAAGACACAGATGGAGACTACACTATTTCAAACATGAAATTCGAGAAAGGAAATTTGATAAATGTTCATCATTAGGAATGTTCAAAGAACGCAGAATATTCATTTTCAGATGGATTCGCGAAAAAGGATACTGTACTATATAACTATATAGCCTTTACTTATCTGACGGACATATCTCCCCTCTTTGAATGGCAACATCAGTAGCGGGAGCATAAAAGCATATTTATTACCCTTCAATGTTTGTTCGTTCTACTTTTATTTTAGGCGACAATGTACTCATTGGTATTGAAGACTTCATAAGAAACTATTGTGAATAACTTTATATTATAATAAGGCTTCACGTTTCCATGATAACATCAAATATTACGCATTAATATTTTGAGAGGACTCATTAGTATAATTGTTCCCGATGTTACTACATTGTATTTGCATTATTGCAGTGTTTAAAGCATAGATCATATGAGCTTTCAAATTAATTTGAGATTAGCTCTGGCTAGGTTTTAAACGTATTATTTCTTTTTAGCTTATGGGTTGTATCTGGAATAGTAATCATTTTGAAACTCCATACAAACTCATTCATACTATTTTGAGTAGATAAAAACAATAGCTGTGGGGGGTTTATTGTTGAGATTGAGTAGATATGTATGATAACATGATTAAAAATTTTTGCATATCATGTTGCTTTATTTTATAGAAAATAGTGCAAAACAAAATTCATGTTTGATATGGTAACTGCAGAAAAATGTACTTGCATTCTATTAACTTTTCATACGTTTCCCATGTTCGGTCCTCAAGATATTAGCAATTAAGGTTGACGCCTTTTCTGCATGGAACGGACTCGTAGCAAGCAGGTGAATAGTATGCTCTGTCCATGTATTGGAAGTCCGGGGTGTGGTGTCATGGATTCACATTGTTGGCCAATGTTTTGTTATTATTCAATTTAAAATTTAACAACAATTTCATGCAACTTATGCCTGATATTTTTAATACCATACGTGTATCGTGAGCAAAGGAGTTTTAACAATTTTGTGCGGTTTTATATATGCATTGGAGCAAGATAATCCTCGATCAATCTGAGATCACAAGAATAGGATGAAAAATGTATGAAATTGTTAACGTCAATAAAAATGACAAGTTACTGTTGATATTGGATGGTTAGACATGATGACAAATCTTTTTGCATGTCTTGTGGCAATATTTTCATGAAAATAACAATGACCCTGTCAATGAAAAAGTTTATTTCCGTAAACATATAACACACAAACAGAATTCAATTAAGACGACTCCGATGTAACAAAAAAAAAGAAAAGAAAAGAAAAGATAAATAAAAAATAAATAGTTCAGCCATATGATAAACGAGAAAACCAGAGGTGCAGTACTTATACTGTTTTTCCAAAGACACTTGTGTGAGAAAATATTTTAAATTCTTTTTTTTATCCTCTTTATTTCACTTTTATAAGTACAAACATCACATTAAATTGAAATTATATCTGGTACATAAAAAGCTAATGAAATTCTGCTGAATTGAACAACCTACAATAATTAATGAAAAACTTCAAAAAACAAAAACAAAAGTACAGTTGGTAGAACTGAACATGAAGAGAAATTTAAGTAAATGCAATTTAACAGGGGAGATTACATAAAAAGTATATTACAACATCTAAAGGAATCTTTCAGTTGGTTTTAGGAAATATGTGATTTCGCCGTTTTCGAATATTGTAAATTCTGATGATGGAATTATTCACCTCACCCACCAATATCTATAATCACTAACTAAAAAAATCAAATAAAGAAAAAAATAATGTAGAAAATAATAACCAAAAACAACAAAGGCATACATTATGGACATATAAATGAGAAGAGCTGTAACTTTAAAATGGTAGCTTTTCACAGTTAGAATATTCCCTATTTCTGTTGAAACATTCTTAGTCAATTATTCATAGGTTTTTTCAAGTGTCATTTCATGAATCACCTGATCACAGTACTCGTATCCTAAGTATAAAATACAAAGTTTTTTGTGTCTTGGTAATATATTTCTGCAGAAATTGTTATTGCCTATTTATTATGATGAAACTAATCAATATCACCAGCAATCCCTAAAATGACATAAATTTCCCCAAAATTGAGCAATAAAATGGCGATGGATTTTCGGAATCATTTGAATATTTCAGTTAAGTGTTGATAAAGGATATTCATGGGTTATACAAGGCGGTAAATTTTGTTAGGTAAAACATTTTTTCTTGAGTAATACCAGATATTACTTAAAAAGGGGGGTTTAAGCCTTGAAGCTTACCTTGAACTGTTGAACATGCAGTTTTGAAGTCATAAAATATTATGGAAGACACTTTGTAGAGAAATAAGAAAATTGTGTTATGTAGCTGTGCTTCAAAAATAAAAATGGACGACTGCATTTGACCTTTGACTTCACAAACATTTTGACTTCGTGCCCCTGCATCATGGCTTTTCCTGGCGTGCTAAACTGCCTTGGATGGACCGTAAGATTCTACACAATGATTCTATCCAAAAGACCGAAAAGGTATCACCATTTTCATTTATTAGTTCAAATACTACTTTTATAGTCCCTTTACTTTTGTGGCCAATAGCTGTGGGGCAAAACGCAGCTTTATTCAACTTTAATACTACCGAAGGAATTTTACTAAACCGAACGAGCGGTATGTCGCCGAAGGGTCACAAGATTTAACGTGGCAACCAACGCTCTAGATCGTCCCACCGTCTGAATCATAGATCCATCATGCATATACCTCATATATAACTGGCTGAATCATGGATCCGTCATGCATGAGTCCCATGTTTGACTGGCTGAATCATAGATCCGTCATGCATGGATCCCATGTGTGATTGTCTGAAGACGGAGAACAGATAATACAAGTGTTATTAGCTGTGAATTCCGATTTCTATTTACAATGAGACCCTTTTCACTGGAATTGTTATAAAATACCATTCATGTAGTGCAAAGGCGTAGTCAGGGCGATGGGCTCGCCTCCAGCCCCCCCCCCCATTAGAGAATTTTCAACATTGAAAGTGGACGTCATGATTTGACCGGAAGCGTAACGACTGAGCCGATTCTTCAACAATAGAAAATCGAACAATAGGAAACCGTAGACAACAATAGGCGGTCACTGGACTGTTGCTTTTTGTTAATTGCATAACAAGCGAGGACATCAAGGACAGGAAAAGATTGTCCAACTTTCAAGCCAATGAATTATCTCCTCACCCCCCTCCCCCCCAAAAAAAATGAAAGAGAAAGAGAAAGAACAAGAAAAGATAAAAAAAGGAGGAAAAAGGGAATAGGGAGGTAGGGCGGCATTGGTAACTTCCCTAACATCACTGAATGTAGCATCATTTTTCATTTAATCCACCCCCCAGTGAGTGTAAAAATTTTCCCAAGCAGAATTTCCTCTCCCATCATACCCCTTCCATGACACTGCCATCAGTTATCATTTCATCCCCCAACGCTAATGCACACCGACTGCATGGCCAATTGGTTAGAGCATCAGACTTAAAGTCTTTCACCTTTCACCTTTAATGATAGAACTTATCTTTTCATGTTGTATTGTGCAGTAATGTTAATTTCTAGGAAATTTTAGAAGAAAAACAAACTTGAAACTTGAAAGTCGGGAGGTCGGGAGTTCGAGTCCTGGCCGGATCAAACCGAATTCCTTAAAATCGGAACTACTTCCATTGTGCTTGGTGTTTAGCATAAGCAATGGAGTAGGGAAAACAAGCCAGTGAGCCACAACTGAAAAAGGCCGTGGCCGGCTCGACTTGAACCAGTTTGAAACCAGGCCATAAACTCCATCTTACCTAAACTAATAACCTAACCTAACTTAACCTAACCCTAATGCAAGTTCTCAAAAAACTTTGTTCAACTAGTTAAGCCAAATATGTTATTTTCCCTAAAAAGTTATAGGCCTTTTGTCAAGTTCAATATCATTTTACAAAATTTCGCACAGATATTCCGAGATCATATTCATGCAGAGATTCTCAAAATGATTTTCGGTAAATAGGCCTTTGAGCTAACGGAGGTCAAGTGCTAGAGTTGTGACGTTGCAATTACACTCGCAAGACTCTTTGCATACTAATCATCACTTGACTACAGGGAAAAGTTCAGTTCTTTGTCAAGTTGTTGAATCTTCAAAATTCTCCCGGCCGTGCTTCTACATATATCAATATGCAAAATATCTTTCCTCACAGGCGCTACTTAAAGGGGCAGATCGCATTCAGGCATTAGCTTACATGTTAAGAAACACTAAACAGGATTTTGATATACGTTTGAATTGATTTCATGTCCAAGCTTTGAAAGACAGTGGCCTTTAAGAGACATTGTGTTTTACTGTTTTATGACTGATCAAGTTAACATTTAACATCCAATACCTATCAGCGTCACAACCTAATCAGGTATCTTGTTGACCAGTTATACTTCGACAAAAGGGCTAGTAACAGAAAATTTCTAAGACTTTAACATCATTTTGAATAAATGACAATTAGGAAAGAAGTCAGAATTGTAGGTCATTATCCAAGATCACAGAATGCCATTACTGATATATGTCGTGGAAAATTAAAGCAAAATAATTGATTTAATTTTAAAAAACCCACTTAACACGTTCAGAAGCAAAACAAACCAGTTGAAGTGACGGTGATACACATACTAAGGTAACACAGATTCTTAAAGGTAAAGAGCAGTCCCCAAACTATTTTGAAGAAAAAACTGAATAACACAATTTTCGCCTTTTTTCTCTTCAAAGTATTTTTCATTACATTTTATGACTTTACTATTGCATATTCAAGGTAAAACAAACAACAGTTTCTAGTAAATTTCACATTTGAAGAGAATAAAATGTTGTCACATGACTCTCAACAACCAATCATGAAACTGGGCAGTCTACTACACTACTTCAATTTGGAATGACTGCTCTTGCCCTTTAAGTCCAAGCATCACACATATATTCCAGACAATTGCCTCCACTTTAGTGGTTCGGATGTGCCTTTATTACAGTTTTTACATGATCCCCTGAGTGCATCGATTCACCCAAACCCAGAATAAAAGATCTACCAGGGGATGATATGCAATGTTGTATCTCTCCTAATGCGTCAGATGCTCCAATTTATTTGTTAATGCTAGAAGGAATGTCTTTCGAAGGAAATCGTGCCTAATGACATACAATCAACCGGAAGTTGCTACTTATATAGATTACTAGATCAGATAATTGGTGAGAAGAAAAATATTGAGGGAACTATTTTCAAATGTGTAACACTAAAAATAATTATGCATTCCTCCATAATTTTCTGTTTAAAAGGTTTTGTCTCATAAATTCCAACATTACCTACGAAAATGTCAAAACTTGAAATTTACATAGCAAAATCTCCCTCCCTCCCTCCCCCCTCCCTCCCTCCTTTCCACATCGATCTTCCAATTGTAATGATTTTCAGCCCCAAAGGGTTTCTAAACGCACTCTCGTGCGCACTATTTGTTATTCATCTACTAACTTTACTTGTAAATTTCTGTGTTTTGATAAACCAAATAAGTGAATGAATGAAAAAATAAATGAATGAATTTCACCCTTTGATTGAAATAAAAACGCATCACTTCAAGGTCTGTTCATTTCAAACTAATATTTCTTAGGTCTATGTGAAGTCAGTAGTGCTGGGCGAGGGCCGGGATCGAAACCAAGACATTGTTTTTGAGACCTGGTGATTACCAAATAATAGAATGCGAAAATGAGAGCGAAAGCTCTGCCCATTGTAGGCACGGTACTGATTTTTTAAGAGTTAGAATCTAAGATTAACAAAGCAATAACAATATAAGAAGAATAGAAAATGAAAACTCTGATAGTCGTAGGCACCAACTATGGACATCAGTAGCCAGATATCTATCCTCTTAGAAACGTTAAACTGAATTTCTGGGCCAATTGTGTTATTTTTGCGGGCCCATTAAGAACTCTGATACATTATTCTTAGTTAGCAGTAAAGTGAAATTATTTTCCAACCCGGGCAAAATAGATCGGTCACCACTATGGCGTGTACTGTGTATCGTTTCCTATATTAACTTACCGTCGTTATCAGTTACAAGAGAAATGCTCAACGGTAAATATACAAAGTTACCCCATTGTATACCCCCCCCCCCTTACCGATTATAAATTGTACACCCATATTTTTGTATGCGGTCTCCTTCAAAAAAATATCTCGACAATTGGACAAATGCTATTGTTTACCTCGACACGTTTACATCATTGCAAAAACAGAGTTTAGGAATGAAGACTTTTTGTCCCCACTTCGGAAACAAGTTTAGTCTCTAAACACGTTTAGAAATTAAACACGTAATACTTAGGAATTACAGGTAAAGTTTAGGAATTAAACAGGTGTGTTTAGCAGTGACAAAAGATAAGTAAGACTTTTGTGATGACATGTTTCAAAGTACTGGGTTTTGTATTTTTAAGCAAACGGCGTGCCTGGAACTTATGACTCATGTTGCCCAGTTATAATTCATTTGCGCAACCGTTATGCAATATCCATGACGTAACATGTCATGCTATTAACCAAATGGAATGCCGACATTTTTTCATTCTCTTTTCATCTAACATGTCTGTTTATAGTATATACGGCGGTTGGGTTCTCCGTCCCTTTGGCACACTTGATGTATAGTCAACCGTGTTATTCATTCTGTAGCGTCTTTTCCGGCGATTTGGGACGGTAGAGCAACAGGACGTGAGTTTAACACTGGCACAAGCGGCGTTCCGTCGTGACTGTTAATGTGTTTCGGTTTTGAAGACGATGGTACGAGGGGAAATTACCAATATCCTGAGCGAACGTAAATCGACCGACGACCGTTCTGAAAACTAACAGGACGTAATGATGTTCGCTTCTGCTCATGCGCAGTCTAGTTTTTGCAACGCGCCCGGTCCTCTTTGTCTACCGTCCTGAAATCGAAAGGTCCCTAGCTTAAGTATGTGAAATGTCATGTGATTCACTAATTACAGGTATCTGCAGCCGGAGTAAGTAACGAACAAAAACTGCCCTAAGTGTGACTTACGCAACGTCATCTCCCCATAGCAGGTATTCACAAATGCAAAAGTTAATATAAGTTTATGGCGCACACATTTTGCGAAACTTGGGCTCGTGCACCCCAACGACAATTTGTTCAACAATAAGTCTGTTAAGTACTTGCTTAGTTCAACTGTTCAAAAGCTTTGCTTATGAAATCATAAGACAAAATTGAGACAAAGTTATTCATGTGCATGGTATTTGATTTCATGTTTTGGGGGCAGCATCTTATGTTTCCGTGCTGCAATACTGCAAATAGGTTGATATTTAAGAACGATTAAAATAATGAAATCACTGACAAATTAATCAATGAGAGAATTAGCAGGAAATTGATGTCATTAACAATACATACATTATGCTTCTAGTCGTCTTCAAAGTGAACGTGAAAATACGTCACAAGTTTACACATAATGCAAATACAAGACAATTTCAAAGGTCGCTGATTACGAACCAGTTTGTGAAAAAGAACTCATTTAGTGAAACATATCCCGATTTTTTGACTGTATGACTAAGTAGTATGATAACCGCGATTTCACTGGTGTCCGTGTATATCTCAAAATTTTCAAGCACTCTAAAGCTATGAGAATAACACATGGTTATCCTCCGTTCTTTCGGACCAATAAAACTTAGCTGAAAGCTTTTACAGCTGTACATTAAAGAATGAGTCTGTCTTAACATGGTATCACTTGAAAGTGTCACCGCACCCACAAAAATTTGAGTCAATCAAACTCTTACAACAATTTGACAAACGCCCTCAATAGCAAACGGTACTGTATGTTACTGACTTTGGTAAACCGTGTCCTATATGCGCCATAAATATTGAAGACTTTAAATTCCAACGAACGCCAGGTACCAATATTCGAAGACAATATGGCAGAAAAATAATCTACAAAGTTGAAGTCTTATTAATTAAAGATATAAAGTTCTGTACGAGAAACTTAATTAGTTTCCGAAATGAAATCTACCCATAATAAATTAACGTTGTATACCGCGCACATCACGTACAGGTAAAGTAATCAATTCAAGTTCGTCCATTAATATTAAATTTCCCAATTGCAACCTTGACAAAGACTATTTACCATGGCTTTGGTGGTAACTATAATTAATTCGTTTATAGTTTTGATTGATGCAAACAATATCGATCACCATAAATTAGACTTAGCCGAGGTCTTCGTCATCTTTAAAGAAAGTATGCTCGTTTTGATTTATTTCAAGGAGTTTCTATCACTGCTTCGTTTCTCAGAATATATCTGCAGACATAATTGTTGTACAAATGGTTTCAGGCAAATTTCATTCAGTATAGCTGGTGCGTAAACCATCTCATATTTAACCCTAATTTGAAGTGATTCAACTGAAATTAAAATTACTGAAATTGAAGTGCTTTGCTACATTACCGGAGTGAACTAAACCAGCACCGTACACTGCGAGCATACTACACGCAATAGTCAATACATTTGCTGTCACTCAAACGCGTTTTCTTGTGGCAGTGAAGTTTTACTGATCCACACCATATTAGGGTGTCAAGCCTATTTGCATTGGTTTAGCACTGGTATGCATATAGAGCATGCGCAAGAACACAAATGTGTATATGGTGTTGCGTGTGTTAACGTTTGCACGATTGCACGTAGAATGTAGACCAATTGTAATCTACCTTTATTCGTGACGAAATGTAAGAGGGTCTAACCAACTCTTTTGACCACCAGCCGTGACAACATTTGTTTGTAAATACTGCATTACTCTATACCCTTTGCATTTACGTAGCCATCTACTTGACCATCAAACAACGGATCTGACGTCATATTAGGGGACAAGCAATGAGCGGAATACAAGGTTTACACTATCACAGTAGCTGACTTTTTACCTCGATCAAGAGAGCTCGTTGGTAACAATGGTCTTGTGACGACGTATTGGCATTTGGTCTAGAGGTCAAGTCATGGAGTTGTTGTGACTCAATGGTTAAACACTGGAAACTAGTACATATTTAGTAATTGAATTCATATCGCAGAGTGGATAATATTTTATTACAACTGGCTGTTCAGTCTTTCCTTCAAAACAATGGACTCAGTAGGGATAACTATCTAGTGCCCCACTGAACGGGAAAAGAGGGGGGGGGGGTCGCTAGATTCTACCAGATGGTTACACGTTGAGACGTAAAGCCTTATCTAACAAACTTACAGTTGACCGAAAACCAATGCACCCAACTGACAGATTGACAAATCCGGTATCTTCATTTTTAATTACTGCTTATTTTGAACGTCGCGATTAAATGAAATTTTAAATCAAAATTAATAATGAGATGAAAACCTGTGCTGCAAATCCCTGCATTTGACCAGCATATCCAAAGCAATAAACCATCCACGTTAACCACTGAAATGTCCCCTTTTCTGTGGTTTATTCAGTTTGTGTAAAATGCTTAAATAGCAGAAAACTAAAAAAAAAATTGGATACAAATTAAATTTTCACGAAACTTGTGAGACCGTTTTGTCAATAGCATTATATGTTTTGTAGTTTATTACTTTCATGTCATTCATATTAAATCAAAATAATGCTATTCTCACACCGTAAGCGACTAACTAAAAGTATCATATCAGAGAGTTTCCTTATGTTATACGCGTACCTATCGTCTTGATATCTGTTTAATAACAAGACGGTTCCCTTTAAAAGCGTACTGCCATCTCCAACCTGTAGAGCGGGGAAACCAGGAAATACTCATGTATTCCGAGCAGAGTTCTTCGGGCGCCAAAAGCTCCTCGAGTGGGCCTTGTCAGAAACGTGCGCCGACAGATCATACTGTAAGCCATAGATACGAATTTACATGCAGCAAAGCGATAGCAACCGATACTACCGCGACGAGGCTCGTTATATTTTGCCGCGCGAATTAATATGTCATACGGAATAGCATGTTAGAGGGGTTTTTCGAGAGCCGCCTGTGAAAAGAACATGAGAGCGCTTCGTGACTTTGATTTTAATCGGCATTTAGGATTTCGACGCAATTATTTTCAAAGAGTGAAACTGGTATGATGAGAATTTAACTGGCGTCTTTTGCAACCTTCCATACTCTAAATTATCTAGTTTTTGAGCCACGGGAATAGAGCTCGATGAAGTTATTGGGTTGAACATGAAGGCCACCTATAAAAATGGTTCAGCTTTATGCATGAAGACGTCGAGTTCTAGGGGGATTTGGATATCCTTATTCTAAGTAGGCCTATCTCAAGATGATCATAATGTAGGCCAACTCTTCATTGCATGTCCCGGTTAAAAAGACCGCTGAGTTTCAGACATTCATCTGAAGGCATTGAACCTCATATGCTGTTGATTTCACGAATCCTTTCAGAATGACAAATGTTTGATTTATTTATTTTAAAATAGGGCATGCTAGAAAAAGAGAGCATTATTAAGACCTCATTAAGCCGGCCCCAAATAAGCTTTTGGATCGTGACCCGGTGTAGACCGCGTAGCGCCCATGTGGATCAGTGCCACCCTCATTGGTTTTCGTAGAGATGAACTGAACGAAAAAAACTTTGTCCACTCCGCGGGCTAGGCCGGGAGACGAACTTTGTGAGCTCAGTCAAACGTAGCATGTATGTACAATTTACCCGGAGGTTGTTAGTCCAATCGCCTCATGGCAAAGTTGCCTCTTTTTAAATTGTCCTCCTTACACTCTCGCCTCCATTGAGAGCTGTTCACTTATCGGCCATCTTAAAAAATTGAAGTCACTTAACACATTTGAGTATAACGAACCAGGTGACTTTGTTGAACTGAGGGGTGAGTTTGTTAGTGGCGACTTTTGTAGGGTACGACCTCGTAGTGGTAGAGGGGCGACTTTACTAGGGCGTCTTTGAAAGGGTAAGTCATGCCCAGTCAGTCCCCAGACCCTAAGAACAGAAACAACAAATAAGCGTGGAACCTCATTCTAGACATTAAATTTCTGGCGACATCACTGCATGGGTAAACGTCCCACCTATGTACCTAACAATAAGGAATTCCAAGATCCGTAATAAGGAATATTGCCTGCAGTACGATCATCTGGTAAGGGGCAGTCAAGTCTCCTTTACAAAATCACCCTTTCAAAGACGCCCTGACAAAGTCGCCCTTCGACCACCTCGAGGTTGCACTAACAAAGTCGCCCCTCACAAACTTACCCATCAGTTCAACAAAGTCTCCTGATTAGTAATACTCAAAAGTGTTAAGTGACTTCAATTTTTTAAACGAAACCATTAGTTTCTCTTTCGAACTATTTTTGGTCACTTTTGAAACAAATCTTGTCAAATATTTGACAAGATTCCGGTTAGTGTCCCAATTGATTAGATAATTTTAGGAGAGTAGGGGGAGTGTCCACTTTCCCTTTGGAAAATATTGATTTAAGAAGAAACCGAGGCTACAAAATTGTATTATATTTAAAATATTTTGAAACAAAACACGTATGGATGACAACTGGCATATTCAAATGTCATTTAAACAGTAAGTTGATCTTTGGAACTACCTGGTTCAATTCATAGCACTCTGGTCTTTGTAGAGAATAGTATCCCTATATCATGTTGTCTTGAGTCAAGAACTTTCCATCTTTCGGTGGATGCTCCCCCAATTAAGAAGTCCTAAGAAGGGGAGGGGGATGGGGATAGGCTATTCTATCTATTGCCGGCAATCATTCTTTTATCGAAGAGAGATTTATTTGATAACATTTCCACCCCACGGGAGCTGCCATAGACCTGTTTCCAAATAGCAATTACAAAGAATTGTGGGGTGGAGTTTTGGTGTGTGTTGCCATTGTCAATGACATTTTATTTCGGCAAAAAATAACGCACACCAAAACTCTATCCCACAATCCATTGTAATTGCTATTTGATAAAAGGTCTATTGACAGATGTTGACAGCTTCCACTTTTGATGTGGGATAGTACGCATGTGTCTGAATTCTATTTATAGAACCCACCTGCGAGTCGACTCTTCATTATTTCACGTCATCACTCTCTACAGATCCATGTATTAGAAACAGAACTATCTTAGTAAAGGATGCACAGATAACTTGGGTGACCAGCCAGACGGACTTCAAATATGTGGATTGTTAATGGTTCTGCCTGTAGATTTAGAGGTATAGGGGTTTAACATAGTTTGGGTGGAATTCTACTGCACCACTTTCTAACCAATTGGTTTAAGTCGAACCGGTCACGGTCCTTTCCCAGTTGTGACTCACTAGCTTGCTGTCCCAAATCCATTGCTCATGCTGAGCACCAAGCACAATGGCCGTGGGTTTCGTTTTTAGACTATTTAAGCAGGGAGTTGTTATGTCTGATAACACCTCCCTGGCCATAGAATTCGAACTCCAGACCTCCCGACTGCGAGTCTATTGCGCTAACCACTTGACCACGCAGTCGTTCTGTCGGTTTTACATTGGGGCGTCAGGCATGGAGACATTGGAGCAGCAGCCCCCCTCCCGTCCGAATTTGAAGAAAGACCTGTTGATTGGGCAGCTTTTTGAAGAGCAAAACTGGCAAGTTTCTCGTGAGACACAGATGTTATTTGCTGCACAAACGTATCCCTTACAAAAAAGAAGAAAGGTTCCGTTGGGCCTACGGTATGTGCAATGCGCAGGAAACTTCCCGTCATTTGCTGGGGACAAGGGAAGGTCAACTGCAATATATAGGAAAATCAGAAATATTTTACGAGTTGCACCCTTCGATGGGAAAGGGGTGGATAGACAGAGAGGATCAATACAGAAAATCATCGTTTAAGGGATCATCTTTGCAATGTAACTGCTTCCATTAAATTAAGCCTGTGGAGTGTGTTTGCTGCAAAGCTGACATATGCCACTGTCTCTGTGTGTGTGCACAGCCGACCGAGTGGTGCAGATATATTTTAGATTAACCCTTTACCGTTGTGCTCCGATCGGGGCATATTTGCGCGGCTCGGGAGTGGGCGGAAAAGCGGACGAAGCACGCCCCGCACCAGCTTCCGTAGGCCATTGACCCCGTGACCTTAAACTATTGCCTCTCTCGTTGTTGTGGCCGAATTTTCGGGTAGCTACTCGCAGTTTCGTATGGGCGGCCATCAGGGCAAAAAAGACAACACCGCGAAACAGAAAAGACAAACGTCAAAAGGAAAAAACAACGCCGGAAGGAACATTCAAACGTCTAAAGAAAAAGACTAACGGCAAAAGGAGAAAACAAACCCCGAAAGGAAAAGACAGAGACAAAAGGAAAAGTTAAAACCCAAAAGGAAAAGACTAACGTAAAAGTGGAAAACAACAAACGCCAAAAGGAGAAGACAACGCCGAAAGGAAAGGACAACGCCGAAAGGAAAGGACAACGTCGGAAGGAAAGGTCAAACGCCAGAAGGAAAAACAAGCAGGCAAAAAATACAACAGAGCAAAGCGGGAAAGCGTACCCTGAAAGGAAAAGACAAAGCCAAAAGGAAAGGACAAGCACAAATAGAAAAAACACAAACGCCGAAAGGAAAATACACAAGACAAAAGGAAATGACAACCGTGTAAAGAATAAGACCAAAGTCAAAGGAAAAGGCAAAAGTGAAGTGGAAACGATCGACTAACGAAATGTGACAAAGACAACGAGCAAAGGAAAAGACAAAGTAACGTCAAAAGGACAAGAAAACATCAAAAGGAGAAGAGAAAGCGGGTACTAACCACGGACTTCCTTTATACATAGACAGAGTATGTAACGCGTATGTCTTATCCGTAGACTGTCGCCACCAACTAGGACAAAAAAGTCGCACCAAGAAGGCCGCCGTGAAGCTATAATTTGTATGATTTGACGATAACTCTGTAATATTTTAAACAGAAGTTTAACTTGAATGAGTAACAATATCATATTCATGCAATACATGTAATGATATTGACCTACCTTGTATTATTCCGAAAATATTTCAAATTTCTTGCAAAATCTGTTGATTCTAACTACTTTAGCAAGTCCAAACTTTCACACACAAAACCACAGCAGACAGCCATCTCGCTACGCCTATACGCACACGTACCGTGACAATCTAACGTGCAGTATACTTTGTCTATGTATAGGAAGTCAGTGGTACTAACCCACACTGGGTGTCATGAAACACTGTTTCTACCTATCCGAAAAGCTCTCTACAGGTATGAGAAATTTTGGCAATTTTAAACAGATTCAAGAAATATCTGAGATGCTTCAAGTTATAATGAGAAACTTACTTTTACATATCCGACAGTTACTAGATCTGAAAACCGATGAAATGTGGGAAATGATCACGGGATTTCATGAAATTTATTCTCACTTTGTAAAATTAATCCTGAAATGTGGAATTACTGTATGCACAAGCATTCGATTCGCGCGAACTGAAGTTAGGCTTAAAGTTATACTAGGCCACAATGTGCACAGTGTTAAAGTTAGGCTGCGTATGTAACTTGTAAGTGGAACATTAACACAATAACATTTAATATTTGTTAGGAACTGACAATAAACACACCGGACAGTGTGAATGGCTAAGTCTTTCTTGAGATTTACTTTTCGAGCGCAGGAAATTTCCTGCGCTCTACCTTCTCTTTTAATATTTGTAGACTTTTTCATTGACTTTTGCCTTTTTCTTTCGACGGTCGTCTTTTTTTCCTTTTGACTTCAGAGGCGTACACAGGATTTCTATGAAGTGGGGGGATGCAGTATGAGTGATCGCTGGCCAAGAGGACGGGAACATTTTTGGCGTTTTAAAGGAGCTTAGATGCAAAATGGTGCAAGATTTTCGACTTTGTCAGGAACAGTGTTATAAGTTGAATTGTGGTAGTTCATGAGGATAAAACTGAAACTTTTGTGTCTTTACATGCAATCTTATGCCATTTAAGCTCCCTTTCAAAGTAAAACTTGTCATTAAGTTTGTATACTTCTAGGAGTAAAAAAAAAAAGAGCATCGATCGGTATAGGCGAACGGGAGCATTTTAGTTTGAGTTTTTTTCTTGGCCACAAAACTTTATTCTGTCATAAATATCATCTAAGCGGGGTGCCACCATTAGTTGGCGCGGAGCTTAGAGAAATTTCGAAAAGTCAGACCACTCAGATGGCCGGAAATAACATTTACCAGACTTATATGAAGAATCTAAAAAGTCGCTATCTTCTTTGGTCGTCTGCAATAAAATGCTCACTTCAAAATATGTTCGCAAACTGGAAAGTGATCAGAGAGTTATTAAAGGCCCAGTTCTCTCACCCCAAACAGTACCAATTCTCCTAACCTTCTTACTTGAGCCCCTCCCCCAATTGTCTGAAATTCATGCTCATCCAGATACAATTTCAGTTTATTGCTTCAAGGTGAGTAAAGAAAAACTCAATTATATAATCAAAACACTCTAAGTACCGTTCATCCTGTGTAATGTAAGCTTTGTTACTCGGCATTGTTTGAATTAGCTGTCAATCAAAGAGCTGAGCCAATTGAGGATTTCGGTACCCCCGTACCAAAATTGTAGTTTGGGGTGAGAGGTTTGGCCCTTAAGAGCTACTTTGACCCCCAAAATGTAATTTTGCCCGAAGGACTATCTAAGTGAAGCGCCACCATTAGGAAATAATCGCGACCCCTCAGCCTGGCCGAAAATTGCGTTTTTATTCTTGTAAAGAGAATCTAAACATGCAGTCTTTATGTTTAGCTTTTGTTTGCAATAAGAATAAAATCAGGAACATGCTAAGTGATCAGAAAATTACCAGGTAAAATGTACTACCGCTATTACATTACATTGTCTTTATTCTTTCCGGGGAAACTATACAACGGAATTGAAAATATGCTAATGCTTCTCTATTGTGACTCTCACTCGGTTAAATTAAAGATCCGCTGAATTGATGAAACTTTCTGTGACTCCTCGAACTTCCGTCTGTTAATGATTTTACCTCTAACATCTCTTGCGTGATAAATGACAAACTATTTCTCAACGCACCTGAACACCCTCCCCTCCCTGTCCCCGTCTCGTTCGCGTCTATGTAGGTCAGGAAAGGGATGGCCCTTCCTTTTTGGAAATCCTTAAAAAAGGTAGGTGTCTTTAGAGCTAATCGGTGCCATCGGAATTTGACAAAATTTGCCTTCTTTTAGGAATTAAAGAAAAGGAAGAAATGGCATCACTGAGGGGCCTTGCACAGACAATCCTTCCCCTTTGAAACTTTTGAAAAATTGGGTGTTCTTACATGCAATCTGCTGCCACACATGTTATCTTTTAAAGTAAAATCTGTCTTACTAAAGTACGGGTACGTATTTTTAGGACCTTGGAATCCGTGAGGCGGGGCGGGGGGGGGGGGACATGGCCCAATGCCCCCTTCGTACGCCACTGTCTGACTTTGTCTTTTTCTTTTGACTTTGGTCTTTATTTTGACTTTCATCTTTAGCTTTTGGCGTTTCTCTTCCCTGTTTTGCTGTGTTGTCTTTTTTGCCTGTTTGTCTTTGCCTTTGAGCGTTTGACCTTTCCTTCCGGCGTTGTCCTTTTCTTTCGGCGTTGTCCTTTCCTTTCGGCGTTGTCTTCTCCTTTTGGCGTTTGTTGTTTTCCACTATCACGTTAGTCTTTTCCTTTTGGGTTTTAACTTTTCCTTTTGCATTTGTCCTTTCCTTTCGACGTTGTCCTTTCCTTTCGGCGTTGTCTTCTCCTTTTGGCGTTTGTTGTTTTCCACTATCACGTTAATCTTTTCCTTTTGGGTTTTAACTTTTCCTTTTGCTTCTCTTTTTGACGTTTGTCTTTTTCTTTAGACGTTTGAATGTTCCTTTCGGTGTTATTTTTTCCTTTTGACATTTGTCTTTTCTGTTTCGCGGTGTTGTCTTTTTTGCCCTGATGGCCGCCCATAGTTTCGAGCTCCGCGTGAAACAGTAAAGATGGGTGACAGCCGAGCTCTCCTCATGGGTCCAAAAGGACCCAAACAACGGTAAAGGGTTAACGCTTGTGCCAGTTCAACCCTCGGATTGTCTTGGATGCAGATTGTGTTATTTAGAAGGCTACATACAGTCTGTCTGCACCTGTAGGAAACTATTAAAAACCAGTACATTCGCCGGTCAAGTGTACTTTCATCGAAACGTAATATCAATAAATTAACTCGATAATATAAAAACATGCTTCTTATATATCAAGGTCTCAATTTACCGAATAGCAAGTGTATTACTATATTGCAATTTTTTAATAATAAAACTGCCTGGAGAATATTGAACCAACTTTCTAGAGGCTTGTAATCAAATATACATTACAAATTAATGAAAACTTCATTTTCAAATTAAGCAGGACGAAAATTAAAATGGCAAAGTGACTCAAACGAGAAATGTTTTTGTCTAATGTTTCTCATGTTTTGTCATAGGCTCGGTACTGAGAATTTTAATAAAAATAAATCAGCTCTAATGAAAAATGGGTACAAAGTTAAATTAAAAAAACTCGATTTTGGAAGCATTATTGTCTTTTGCAAACATCATTATGACAGCCTTATTAAACACACTCAATTATCGTGCATGCGTTGGCATATGGGTAATAAATGACTTTTATTGAAGAAAATTTAATGCGGGGGATTTCGTTTTTAGGCGACGACCAATCCGAACAGTTTTTTAAAGTGAGGACTGCGTACACCGAACACTGTTTTCAGCTTCTTTGGGCAGTAGGGTAGGGGAGGGAAGATGTTTTGATGGCGAGAGTACACTTGGTTTCTAAACACGGGAAAAATATTTGGAGTCTGATCCACCTAGTGGAGGGCTAAAATCGTACAAAGACATTTTTGGCTTTGCAATCCCCCTAGTGGCCTGAACGGCACTTCCCGAGCGTTTCATGGGACCGATCGGGAAATGTTCAACTCCTATACCGTCTTTGAAATTCCCCCGCTGTCCCTACTTCTGGGTACCCCGTTGAGGTTTTCTGTTTCATGGTTCACCCTATACCTAATTGGTCCTGATCATTCATTTTGTAAAAATGTTTTCTGTTGGTAGCACATGAAACGAAAAATTGGGCCGTTTTCCTGCTGTCATGCATGTTTTCTCTTTGATCCTATCAGGGTCCCCTCATAGGGTCACAAAATCATCGCACTACGGTATCTGCAAGACAGTTCACTGGATACGTTATAAACATTAAGTTGTAGTGCATTGATACATAATTAAATGATGATTTTCACGGATGGGATCTGGGATTTTGTTAGGTGGATGTAGATGACCCACGACTAACATTAGCTTGGAGCAAGATTTAACTAGGGAGGGGGATGCGGCCATTGGTTCGTAGTGAACAAAATGTTTTCAAAATGGCAATAGCGCTTTCAATTCCTTCATGCCTTCGACGTTTAGAAATAGGCTTGACAAACTTTGATATCACTCCATTGACAATTCATCACACAATTTTAAAATGTATACTTTGTTTGAAATAGCTACTATTTACAGACAATCATAAGACAATACAACGATGCAGTAGCGTAGCCAGGATCGTGTCCTGGGGGTGTGGGGGGGGGGGGTGTGTGGGCTGGATCACGACATGAGGGAAAAGTTCAAGGCGAGAGAGAAAGATCGCGGTTCTTTTTCTTGTTTTTGCATTTTCAGGTTGGGTCATGGGGGGGGGGGGGGGTTGAACCTCAAAACCACCCCCGTGGCTACGCCACTGAAGCAGTGCGGGATAGGTGAGAAAAAACGTTCAGTGACAGGAAGAATAGCTTTGGGGAGTTTTAGGAGGGCGCGCTGGTGTCCTTCCTAAATCAGCTCTTGATTTTGAGCGCTAGGGCACCCATCAACCAAGGACAACAAACTACAGGAAATCCCAGGCAAAAAATTAAGTCCAAGGGCTACAGATGAAGTACCCAGGTCCTTGGTCCAACCTACGACACCTGGACAAACTTTCTATTAAAGGCCTATCTGTGTAAGAAATCACCCCTGACTACGTCATACCTGAAGCACATAGAGCACCACGTTGTTGAAAGTCTCTTTTATAAAGGTGACGATTAGATAAATTACTTTTTGGGCGGTCTCACTGGAGTGGCATTCCCTAAGCAAAGAGACCCATTGTCATAGAAGCAAAGGAATCCACTCTCGGCAGTCAAAATTGACATCTTGGCAAAAATCGAAGCTATTCAACTGCACAACAATAGGTACTCGATTTAGCAATTAGGACATAGGTTAGGATTATGACACCTCGGTTCCGTAAGGTATAGGTTTCGTTTGTGACACTTGAAATGAGCGTTAGGATTAGAAGTTATAGAGCATTTTCCAAGGTTCTCAAGAAGCTGCAAATTCGCACCTGGTTTAAGAGTCTCTCTAGGACCTCATTAAGAACAGACCGCCAGTCCTTCAAGAGAGCGATTAGGTTTTTTTCTATCAAACAGTTACTTTGCTTAGTCCGGAAAGAGCATTGATGTAGTATATGGGACAGATTGGGGTCTGGCGTAGTTCTTAATTTTCTGCCATTGTTGTCGGGAGGTCGTTACGAAGGAAGTAAAATGACTGAGAAAATTGAAGAGAAAATTGCCACTTCATTTTGTGTCCCGATGAAAACCGTTTCTTCTGAGTAAAGTAATCGAAACTAACAAAACGGGAAACATTCGATTTCGAGTGTGATCAGTGGCACAAAAGATTCATTAGGATAGCGTAAATATACCTATAGAATATTCGCTTTTCAGAGAAGAGTTCCAAAGAAATGCTGAAAGTCTGTTCACTAAATCTTCTTTCAGATTCTCATCATCCTTAAACAGTCTTGTCTGGAGTCTAATGTGACCAATTCTTTTAAAGTATTGTTGTACCGGTAGACTATTTTTTCACTGGGGGAAACCAAATTTCTGTAATCATCCGGTTACTTTCAAAACGACTGGAGGAGGATTCTAATGGTCTGTCTTACAATCTCTCCACTTAAAGGGAAATACTGTGTTCAAAATGTTCCAACATAATGTTCAAAGAAAATAGCTCAAGACATCATCAAACCATTCATTATCAACCATACACCCCTGCAATAGCTTCATCTCCTCAAAATATTAGAACAAAAAGAGCCATGGAAATTGCATCATTTGAAATGTTGAAGGTTTGGGTGAACAAATTAATCTTGAGCAACAAATAACTGAATTTCAATCTGAGGGAAACTTATTTTCTTGTGAAACAATCGCAATATTTCCCTTTAAGTTTTCACATCCTACTGTCCTAATGCACCCATGAAATTACAACTTGAGTTTTGTGATATACTAAAAGTTAAAGTTAGAGTATTAGGCTTGTAAACAGAATGACGTACATCTAATAGGGATATAATTATTTTTTCCGTTCACGGGTCTATATTGCAGACTGTATTACCATATTACCGTAGTAGGGATTCCTCTTTAAATGAAAACTTAGAACTAGGGGCAGGATAAATATTCCTCAGTAAAGAGGGGGTCACGTTTTGGGAGTCAACACAAATCCCACACAAATCTCCCCACGCACCCTGTGCACATAGGCGTACGAGGCGGGGGGGGGGGGAGGGGGCAGACTGCCCCAAATTTTCTCAAGACCTAAAATTCGGGCAGGGATCTGGAAAAATTCGGGCAGCCGTTTGAGTCTTAAAACCTGGTTTGTTTCTACTTACACAGAAAACTCCTAGGCGCGCCCGAATTCCTTCAAACACTTGGCCGAAAAAATAATAAAGAAGCATCATAGTCACGGTACAATTTTCATGAAAACTCTAAAAGATACCAAGATTCGCGACGCATTCGGGCAGCTTATGAAAAAACAATTTTTCGTCAGCCTCACTTCATATTCTTGGGCAAACCTTTGCCCGAAATGACACAATATTCGGGGAGAAGTTACAAGAAAGTTCTGGGATATTTTCAGTTGCCAGATTACAAGGGGAGAGAGGATGTATACAGTCCCCAAATTTTTGCCCGAACAAATCAGTCAAAAGCTATCTTGTGAAGCACCATATTACTAAATGACAATCACCAATAGTCACCAGAAGGCTGAAACGTACTTGGTCGAGAGGTATTTGGGCAGCATATGAATGAGATGACGATTTTGCACTTTTCAAAATGATCCTCTTAAAATTGTGCGAAACTTTTTAACCTGCAGTGTTGTGGAAACGAAATTCGGGCAATGGTAAACAGGTAAACAAATCAGCGTAGCTTGTTTGCTCACTCATACGAATTTAGTGTGAACAAATCTGCAAGTAAGTCTGCCCACAAATTCATGTAAAAACATCTAGCAATGTGACAAGCTGGGTTTTTCTCAAACGGCGTTAGTAGAAAAATCATTTATGTATATAGTCGGGAGTTCGGGCCGAGTCACATAGACAGTTGTATCAATTCAGTGGAACTGGAATTCGGGCAAGAGTCGCAAAAGAGTCACAGACATACGGTACTCCTGTTTTTAATTCCGTTCTACAGTTTTCCCCGGAAAGATACAAAAAAGGTAATGTTTTATACATTCCCAGGTGCGGTATATCATTATATTATGTTATTTTCACAAATTTTCTCAAATATTTTCAAGGACGAACCTCAGTTACCGATTGCTGGATCGGGGAAGAATATATGAATAGTGCTTTGTCAACGCCCTTTCCCCTTCCTTTCTTTCTGATTACACAACTCTAGGGTAATACATGTCACCGTATTGATTCAACTTACTGAGTTGTGGGGACTCTTAAATAGCCTTGGAAGTGCCATTTCCAGCGATCTTGGAGGCGTTCTGGGGCAAAATTTTGGGGCGTTCCGGGCCAAGCTATGGTGGCTTAATGGAGCGCTGAGCAAAAAGAAGGGAGAGGATTTCACTACTTTGACAGGCCTAGGATGTGATTGCCGCTACTCTATTTGTTTCTTCGTTGTAAATAGTTTGTTCTAAAGTAAGGTATGATTGTCATTGTCTGCAGCGGGCACTAAAGCCAGCGAATACAGAGTATAATATGTTTTTGCCTTTTTAGCATACGTTTTCGCCACAGCACAATTTTTGTTCACAAAACATTCCAATTTGCATTTGTTACAACTTTTTGTTTGTCATGGGTCTATACTCATGATTTCTTTTGTCGATTGATTACCAGTAGAAAACATCGTAAATGTCATGCAACTAAACTATCCCGTTATGAATAAAACGTAAAGGTATCGTGAAGATTTCATTTCGTTTTTAATTTTGTATTCCCTTGCCTGAGGCAAAAGGAGTCTATGCGACTATGCCGATGATTGGGCCACGTTTGTTTTTATTTAATGGGTACGGTTTGTGGGGATCAAGTGTGCCAAAACCGTTGATATGGACGTAGGTCGTTTGCTCACTAGGAAATGATATTAATTAATATGCGCCCTTGTTTGTTTAAATGCAAATAAACAGGCTGCTACCTTGCTTGGGAATATCTCGAAAACTGAGTTAATCGGTTTTTAACGGCCAATTCGTTGCTTGGCATCCCCACTCAGGTAATTCGGGCCTCTGAATCTGAGCTAAACAGGCTGCTAAAACACACGGGATCCTTTTAAAGTTCGACGAAACTTATATTTAATAGGCAGCCGGAATGAGATGCAATGCCGTCCTCCCTCGAAGCTGAGAAGCCTTGGGATTTTCGAGGGTTTCTGACGTTTTTCAATTTTCAAAATTATATTGATGATAATCTCATGCTGCATGACGTAAAATAGTTTGTAGAACGCGCAAACGAACTCATTTTCCAATGATTATAGTTTAATGTAGTCATCTAATGGTAGTGGTACATTTCATCTGGTAGTTTTCTGACCTCTTTATAGATTTGCTCATTTTTGGTGAAAATTTTATTGCAAACGATAGTCCAAAATATCGACGTCTTTGATTCTGCTTATAAGCCTGGGAAAGGCCATTTCCAGCTGTCTGAGGGGTTGCGATTTTTCAAAATTTTCTGTACGCTCAGCGCCAACTGATGGTGGCGCTCCGCTTAGATAGTCTTTCGGGTAAAATTACATTTTTCGGGCAGAAAATCCTCTGCCCCCAAACTGAAATGCTCCCGTACGCCTATGCCCGTGCAGTGTCCACTTTAATAAAAAAAAGTGGAGAACAGTTGCGTACATGACATTAGCTCTACCCTTCATGGAACCTTTTGTCGTTGTGTGTTACGCTCCGCATAAGCAATGGAGTAGGGAATAATATCAGTGCCTCATAAATGGATTGAGGCCGTGGGCTCCGCCATGTTGTTAAACCAAAAGGTTACAATTTGAAGCGTAAAAGACGATTTAATCAAGTCTTACCTAACCCAACTCAATCCAATCCAACCCAACTCAGTCCAGCCCAGCCCAATCCAATCAAACCAGACCCAATCCAGCCCAGAACAACCCAACTCAGCCTTACCCAACCCAACACAGTTCAACCTAACTACTAACCCTTTACCGTGGCTGTCACCCACCTTTACTGTTTCACGTGGAGTTTGAAACTGCGAGTAGCTACCCGAAAATTCGGCCACAACAACGAGGGAGACAATAGTTTAAGATCACGTGGTTAAGAGCCTACGGAACTAAGCTGATGCGCCCGATACGCCCGCTTTTCCGTCCACTACCGAGTCGCGCAAATATGCCCCGATTGGAGCACAACGGTAAAGAGCTAACCTTTGCAGTTATTATCACTGCTTATAATGTCATGCATTTCTGAGAACAGAGCACTGAAAATGGGAATAAATTCACTGTAGACACAAATTAGTCAAAACAGTGCCTGAACTGACTTCTCACGTTAGCCAACAATATTGGCTAATATTTGACTAATCCAGTTGAATTAGTTTCTAATAAACATCAGGCCTCCTTTGCTAAGTTTTGACAGTCCTTTAATACGAAATAAATCAGATATCAGCACAAATTAGCCAAATATGAGGGACTTTATTAGTCAATTCAGACACCACTCTGATTAATTTTGTTTCCTGTGTTTCTCTGGGCAGGTAAAACCATATATGGGGAGAATTGCGGCAGGTGCTCATATTTTTACCGAAATGATCAGCTAAGAGGGAAAATTTCGGCACCCCCACTCATGAAAACTAGTCCAAAATTATACTTTAAATTATTTTTTATACAAAATTATTTTTTATACTTCACTGCATGTGAAAAGCGCATGGAAAGAATGCCCTGTTCATTGCTATGGGTTTCGACAGATTGGTGTCCCCAGGGTCTTCAAAAATCACCGCACGGTTTACTCTTTTTTCGTCATCATATAAAACAAGGGATTCACATTGAAACTCACCTGGTTGTGTATAAAATACCGAAAACGTGGAAAAGATGATAGATGATGTCCTGACCTGTGGAGAAGTCTGGGGGGGGGGTCAATATTTGTTCATCTTCCTTTTCATTCTTTTATTACTATATGTCTATAAGATGCAACCTTAACATTAATGAGGGCCGTCTTCCTGAAGGAGGGGTCTAAACGGAGAGAAATGTTTCTGCCATTTTTATGAAAGTTTTTCCATCCTTGAAGTAAGGGGACAGAAGCATGTTCCTGGTGGGGGAAAAGGTAGGGGCCTTAGCCCGTCCCTCCGCCAGTCACGGGTTTGATTTTAACGACTTTGTGGCATACATTTATGCTTATTAGTTGTATGAGGTTGCACTTGGGAGTCGCAGAATAAAGACAATTTTTTATCTTCCCTCAAGATCACTGAAATTTTTTTATAGGCCTACTTGGCAAAGGGTTATTGTACCGTATGGGTCTCTTCGGGGAATGGAAGTGTTTTTTTTTGGGGGGGGGGGGGGTTGAAACATACACCTATACTCTATACTCCAAAAACATTTGTGCGGGAGTTGGAGTCCTGGTCGTGTCATACTGAAGACTTTAAAAGGAATTTCCTACTGCCATTGTACTTGGTGCTCACCATAAGCAATGGATTAGGGAAAGCAAGCCAGTGAGCCACAACTGGAATAAGGGCCTCGGCTAGCTCGACTTAACCCAATTGTTTAGAAACTGAGCTGAAAAGCTTCATCTAACCTAACCAGTAACATTTGGTGTAATTATCCACTTATGGTATGAACCGAATCCAGAACTTCAGTCTCTACAGTCGTGCGTTATAAGAACTTGTACCGGTCTAATAAACAAATCATGCCCTTTCAAAAACAGATCGACATTGTGGTCACCTAATTAGAGGAATGCTTCAGACGCCATTTCAAGACATGCATATACCCACTCGGCAAACTTTTGATAAATGTGATATGAAAATATCTAATAACGGCCCGTCTGGTGTTTTTGTAGCATAATAGTGAACACATTGCATTCAGAGCTGAAGAGAGTGTCCTTGGGTTTATACAAAAGAGTACAAGTGTGGATATAATTAGTAGGTGACCATATGCATGACTTCTAAAGTAACAGACGAGTGAAATTTTCATTATCTTTATAAGAAGGCGACATGGCAAGAAGAGATTGATTTTGGAGAAATTTATTAAAGATGAGGAGAAAGCAGGAAGAATTAATAAAGTAATTCTCAACGAACCAGACATAGCAATAGTAAAATGATTATCAGACAACTTGTTTTCTTCTCGTCACGTCCCGACTGACAGACTGAGTTTGAAACAGACTTTGGGCCTATCGACAAAGTTAATCTTTGCCAAGAAGGTTCTCCAAAAGACAGACCCGTAACCAAGGGGAGACAATACGAGGTCCTTTTGAAAACCGATCCTCTAGAAAATTCCAAGTTGTCATTGACTTAATACAGTATAAACAATATCTGATGAAATTTAACCAGATTCCGTGTCAGTATAGCACCCACACAATCCTGGTCAATTCAACCAGGAATTTTTATTCAAATTAACGTAGAAACTGGTTAAAAACTAGAATAATAGCCAGGTATTTGGTTAAATTCACCAGTGTAATGTTTAATGTGACCATGATTTCCTGGTAAAAAATAACCAGGATTGTGTAGGTGCTGTATTAACACAGACTTGGTGAAATTTCATCAAACAGTTTTAGAGTGTACAGACTAACACTTTTGCCCCCCTGAGAAGCCCCCCCCCCCCCTTGAGGCCATTAAGCCCTTTCATATCTTGTCTGCCAACGTGGCCTTTTTTGTAGAGTTGTATGCAGTCTTTCATATATTTCCTAACAAATGTAAGAAGTCTAGTAAAAATATTGCAAGCAACGTTACCAAGGATACACACTTGAATTTGCATTTCATTCTTAGCCAATGTTAGTTCCTTATTTAGGGTCGGTGGTTTACAGCAGCAGCAAAATGTTTAACATTTTATCAGTCAATCGATATTGCTCTTGTGGTAGACATATTAAAATAGTAAGGCTTTCACTTACTGTCGAAGTATTGGTCCTTCACTCTAAAAAAAAAGGTGTTTAGGAATTAAACGTTTTTTCTGAACAAATTTTTGTTCCCACTTTGTAAACGCGTTTACACGTGTGTAAAACTGAAAGATTTCGCTTCCAAACACTTTTAATTGTTAAACGTTTAGTGGTTAATACTTAAACATGATTATAGATTAAACGTGTCCAAAAAGTGGGACCCACAGGGTTGAATGTCAAAATGTCAAATAGGAACTCTGCGTTTATATCACAGCACATGGCGGCTACCTAACTGTAAAAACGCTCGAGACCTCTCAAGTACTCTATTTAGAATTCAAGACATTTTTGGGAGCACACCACCATTAGCAGAACGGCCTTCCCGGGAAAATGGGTTTCAAAGTACACCCTCTTTAAGTGTAAACTGCTCACATTAGAACAATCAGTTGCTGCTTATTTTTCGTGGATATGAAAGAGGAGATGTTAATGTGTAAGTGATGCGAAATTGGGATGGATTGAAGGTAATTAAGACTATTTCAGTATTGGATGTAAAAAAGAGGTAATTTCTCTCACTTTGCGGATTAATAAGGATGGATGCATAGCCCATAAACTTCTTCCCGATGTAGCTCAAAATCTAAACAGTCATACTATGATGAATTTGAGATGCCATGATTGGCCAACTCCTTGGCTTTCATGTGAGGGGTAGCTTTAGTGGGGTGTGAACTTTGACAGGGCTGTAGGGACATTTAATGAAGGCTAAATAGTGTGTAGGTCAATGGAGAAATTAATGGCGGTGTCCTCCCTTTTGCCTGGATTCAGAATTGACCCCGACTCAATGCTAGGTCGGTAACCAGAGTTGATCAGGACTGATTGTGTTGCAGCTAAACTCAGATTCCAAAAAACTACAACCTAGTCCGAATGAATGACATGTGTTTATGTCATTTAAAAGCTTCATTCTTTTGGGGATACCGTAATTTTTAGAAATAATCGCAAAAACAATCGCGTCAAGCACAAGGCGGACCACGCGAAACGTGACCTATTGAAACTGTCTTTTCAATAACAGGTACTCGGAAATATTGTCCATGGACGGACTCCAAAATTGGCTTTTCATTGTGGCTAGTGGAATCAGAATTGTGTCAGAATCGAGGCAGATAGACCGGCCTACGGAACGTGCAGAATATAATTGGGTCCTGAGTGCAGCATTTAATTCCCGCCCTTCCATTTTTATCGAATCCACCTCCGTCACATCCAAAATATCGAAGGGTGGGGGGGGTCCAATCGTGAGAGCACCTGCATTTTTTCGAAATTTGTTTACCTCTAGTAATACCGCGAGGTTCAGAATCTGAAAAGTGAAAGATAATAATCTCAAAGAATCAGAACGGGCAGAAGGAATATTTTACTACTGAATTGAATTGTTTAGTGTTGTCGTAGAATTGCTCTAAGTAGCCTGTAGGACTTATGCACCTACGTCACAGCGTTGCGCATCGCTCTGATTTTTTTTTTTTTCATCCAGGCGTCCATTTTACAACGATTGTTACGTAAAGTGCTGTTGTGCGCTCGTTTCGGTACAACAACGACCGCCTTCTATCATTTCTATCTAGTGAAACGCGGTGACGTCACGTACATAATCTCTATAGACCGTTTTCCAAATAGCAATTAAGAGAGCATTGTGGGATAATGTTTTGTTATGCATGGTTTGCATCATTTTGTCATTTTGTGACATTTTGCTGTGAATCCTCTGTAATTGCTTCATGCGGGAAGGGTCTATAGACGAATCCGAACAGATTGTGATGGTCTGATTTTGGTCGGCCATTACTAAGGTCCATTACCTTTAATCTTAACATTTCCTTCCTTACCTGTTCCGTGGATGGTTGCACACTAAAGTGTATTTTGATTCATTCAACTTCACTGAATATGAGGATTTGAAATTCACGGAGATGACAAATGAAGACGATTAAAAGCTGATGGACCCCACTAATGGCTGCCCACAGTCTCTAAAAAATAAGCCCTTATCGGATTCGTCTATAGGCGAGATGCATGAATTAAAAATTAATTTCACTTGGGCTTTCGGACAGCACTCATGTGAACGTTTACCGGTCACGTTATTCTGTAACTGTATGAATATTCATTAGCTAAACAAGCTTCGTCTGGACGAGTGAAAGATTCGGTCTGTCCCGTTTGGTATGTCTCGTAAGGATCATGTTTATTGACCGTCTATGGTCGTTATCTCCCGCTTGGCCTCTGTCTTTCAACTTCATCTTGACTGTATCAACCTGGAGATTAATTGCAGGTTGCTACTGCAGAACTGCCTCTCAACTGATCTTTAAACTTCCCCTACCCCCCCCCCTTTAAGGCGGGTCTATAAAATGTTTAACCTTTCCCGAAGGCCTTGATGCTCAACACGAAACAAGCGACGCGACGGACTCAATACATCAGTTGGAAAAGAGAAAGTAACCGAAAAGGAGAAATCAATAAGAAGAAGCCATTTGTGATCGTTTGATATGCAAGTCAAGAGTCGAGATTCGAATAGCTTCAAGGCAACCAAGAAGCCTAGCAATGAAACAATTAATTATTGTGACGGTGGGGCGGTACTCTAGCGAAGGTCTCTCAACGATTAATTGCGTTAGTGGTTCTCCTCAGAAAATGCTTCAATCCGACAGCCAAGTTCGTCATTGACATTCTAAAATGATTGTTACTTTAAACATAATCGAATTAGGAAATATACGTAAATTGGAAAGAAATTCCAAGGTAAATAAAGGTATGTTGTTACAAAATAAGAAAGCACTTACGGAATTGTTTTGATTATCAAATGAAATTGAAAATTAGGTTTATTGCCAGTCGTTGTATTTAATAAATTAAAGTAGTTGATCAAATTCGATTGCCTACTGGGAGTGTTTGATGTGGGGTCTTCAGTCTTTGGTAACATTTCTTGCCGAGTGGATTTATTTCATTTCGTTTTCTATCATTCATAGGACATTCCAGGATCAAATAACTGTCGTCAGAATTTTTCAATTGTTAAATTGGTCGAAAAGGCACTCTGGCTGATCTGTGACGGTAGAATACCAGTATTGCTTTGAAAATTTGACTTTTGATATTTATTCAAAATGTGCGAGAGACCTAAATGTATTCTTGTAGTATAGGACTTTATTGGCGGCCATGAATAATTATCCATGTGATTTATATTTTCAATAGTTCGTCGAAGTTATTACGTCAGAGCATGTCATTTCCACTTTTGAATTCCTATTAATGAGACCCTGGGAGAGAATCCCCGGACATAATTGTCTTTGTTTTAATATCAGCATTTATACATTATTAATAATGATTAACATTCTAAAATAAGTAATTGTTTTCTCTGTCTTTATCTCGAAAACATTTATAAATTTACCAGAACACAAACTTGTTCGATTATATTTATTAATCAACAACCTATATACTATGCATAAATCCGGCTACCAAGTGATGTAGAGATTTGTCGGCCATTTACTGGGTCCACTTCTCATTTCTCTCGTCTAAGTGGAATCTGGTTTTGTAACTTAGTATGTGGTTTTGGATTGTTTGCAATCATCTGTGGGGTTGGTAATGAAAATGATACCTTAACTGAAGACTGGTGGATCCAGGCAGTTTCTCGCTATTAATTGACTGTCTGATTCGTCTATATAGACAACACATGAAAAGGAAGACCACGATTGTATGCCTTTAAGATTAGGTCTATTTCAAACCTAGTTAGAAGGAGTTTACCGCACAGTTTCCAACCAGTTGGTTCAAGTAAGCCGGCCAAGGCCCTTTCTTCCAGTTATATATGGCCTCAGTACTGGCTTGTTTTCTCTAATGCTAAGCACCAAGCACAATGGCACTAGGTTCCGTTTTTAAAGTTTTCGGTATGAACCCGTCTGAAGGAAGATAAGCAAAATTCTGGAGTTAATCTTACAGGGGATGCATGATCAGCACCACTCTCTTTCAGATGGCATGGTCAATGCGTTTACTCACCATATAATACACACATAGCAATTACCCTTTACAAAAATGATGGGGCAAAGCAAACAAAGCAATGACTGGGTCAACATCCCTCCCACACTCTCATTCAATGTAGCAGCAGTCCAAAGGGGTCATGAAACCTCCACATTGATGCTGGGAGAGGGGTTTGAACCATGTATTTTTGTCGGGGATTGTAGGTCTGAAAATGGATGAAAATTTTAGCTCTTTGAGAATGCAAGTTTCTAAGATTAGCATTAGCCTTTTCTGAAATTAAAAAAAAAACCGATTGCGATATTCAGAACAAACTTTGAACTGACATCGGAGCCGACTGTCCCAGCAATTATCCCTGTCATGGTCCCAACTAGAGAGAATGATCGTAGCTGGGTAATAAGAAGAGAACAGGGCCGTCGAGCGAATTTTGAAGTGGGAGTTAGCGGGCCACATGCCGGTAATGACCAACTTGGGGCCCAATTTGTTCAACAATATAATAGGAATGTTAGGCGGCTCAAAATGCCTACGGAAGAAAATGTTGAGGAGCTAAAGCTCCCTTAGCCCCCCCCCCGTCTGTTGTCCCTGGGGAATGAGGCACCCCCCCGTATGCATGAAGAAGCATGGAAAGTAGTTTACCTGTGAGTCTTTCAAAAATAAGAAAACATACTGCCATTTTATTTAAAAGATACTTTTCAGACAAAATGAAAACAACATGCAATCTTTATGATGTCGATGGTATCACATTGTGCAATTCCTCCGTTTCCATGGCGACCGAACAAGCAGGACTGAACGCACAGCGAAATCCATTCCCACCTGCGAAGAGCGAATAATTGCACAATCAAATTACAACATTTGCCTGCAAGAATTATGTCACTAGCCAATCGCATTATCGCGTCACAAATCACATCCAAAAATACTGCATTTTAAAAGATAGAGCGAGAGCAAAATACGAATTCTCTGGTGGTATAAGACATCTGGAAAAAAGGAAATATATAGTCATTGCGTATCCCGGAGACAACGAGATAGATAACTTTGATAAAAGTCCAAATGGATTTATCAAAGTGTCTACTTATTTGTCAAAATGTAAGAGGGTTTTTTGCCTGCGTCTCTTATCTTTTCACTCATCTGGTTCAGAAAGCTCTGTGACGCTCGACATAATTTGCCGATTGAAACGTACGCCGGATGCGTGCTCTCCAAATCGTCATTGCATGTTCTGGTTTAATGTTAAAGCAATACAGTTATTTAATAACGTACCAAATGTGAAGTTATTCATAACAATGGGCACGAGAAGGGGAAGATTTAAAGGAACAATTTCATGAAGAAAAGCTAAGATATGTTAAAAGGGACCTTATACCAAGAAAACCAGTGAAATGTTCTTTTAAATTCTATTCGTGGTTATACAAATATTTTTGGACGATGTTGAAATAATTGTCGCCAAATTTACATTTGGAACAAACAGGAAAACACGGCCCTTTTTTATCAAAATACTTTGTTTTATTTGTTGTTTTTTTTATTAATTGACGTAAATGTGAATTTATCCTTTGGGAGCCAGCAGGGTGTAAACTCTCTTTATCTCTCATAAATCGGTAGAGCACGATATTTATGAAGGAAGAAATTGGCGGTCAAGTTTGAGGAAATATTCCTTAAGTTCCAAAAAATGAGAGACAGCTTATTTCAGATTTAGCAGGTTTCGATGAAAATGTAATCACGCTATTCGCCAACATCTCCATTTTGAATGACGTCATACAGTTTCTCACGCAGTTGCTTATTTACTCCTGTGCTTAGCGTTTTTCAAATTATTTAACTTAAATTAATTTTGGTCAAGAGTAACAGATGATTAAATGAAACCATTACCTAGGTTTCAGTACCTATCCCGCAAGGGTCTCACCTGCTTAGCAGGATACACGGTGTCCAAGAAAATCCACAGTCAAAAACTTTCCTCGGATTCGAACATAAACCAACGTAACAGTAGAAACAAAATAAGAAAACCACAGAACCTTTTCCGGTAAGCGCTACTTGGCAAGTGCTGCCCAAACTGTATTTATTCTTATTGCACGTGCATTAACAATTCAAAGCCACTGAAACAAGTCTACATAGAAATACCAAACACAAAGAATTGCACATAAATTTAAATGTACATTACAATTGGCAACAATGAATATCATGCATTAGTCTGAAGCGGAATCTTTAACACACGGCATATTCCTTCTTCAGTCATATCCCTGTGGAGTCTGAGAAGCTGAGAAAACAGAGTCCACTCTACGGGTTAGGTGGGGTCCAACCATTTGCTCTCCTGAATATCCTAACAGCCTCACCATTGGTTAAGAAGGATGATACATATAATTTATCATGATATATCACTAAAATGACACCAAATTGTGGACAGCTTTCGAGAGCACTAGGCCAAGTATTTAAATAGTCCCACAAGCCCCCCCCCCCCCCCGACATTCATTAACTCCCTTCTGTCCCACTCACTAAATTGTATATGACAGTATCATCTTTGTTGTGGAGTAAAAACTGTACCCGACTGGGTGATTCGTTCTAAAAAAGTGCATTGCGCAATAATTTGTGATGTCATTGTTATACTACTCAAATTAAAGTCTTTGTATCTCTTTGTTTTTCTGAAAGTAACTTACTGCACCTTGTACCAAGGTGTGGTAACACCCTTACTCTTATTGAGTGATCTAATTAATAAAGCCCTCTCTGTGCAACATGTTATGCAAGCAAACAGGAAGTGTTCCAGGTCATAAAAATATTTTTAATTTTAAAGGGAAACAAAGCAGGTAATTTGAGTTGTACAACAAGAAAGTTACAAGTTATTGCGCAATGGACTTATTTGTTCTAAGTGAATAATTTCATATCTCTCATTTCATATCTCGACTCAAGAATATCCTATGAAGATGGAAGTTGGACTGTTAGGATTCCTTTTTTCATGCTTGTAATGTATAATTTTAAATTTGTTGACTTGAGGTACACTTTAAAGTCATTCGTCACCCCAAACACAATTTTACCAGTAGTCTACAGAAATTCTAAATTGGTACAGCTCTTTGAATGAAATCAAATTAACAAAATGCATAGAATGAGCCTATCAAATATAAGCATTTACACATGTACTGACAGGGTTTGTAACGCACATCACGTTTAACCAATAAACTGAGATTGTGTCTGGATGGGGATGGGTTTTAAACAGTTGTGGGAGGGGCTAGAAGGTTGGAAGAATTGGAAATGTCTGGGTTGATGAACAAATTCCTTCAAAAGGAGATTAAAACTTCCATCCGTTTTAAACAAATGGTACAAATAATACAGAAATCACTTTCATATATCCATCTGATAATCAATGGGACAATTAAAGAACACATATTTGTTACTTAAAGGCCTGGGCCCGTTCCACAAAGAGTTACGCACAATCTTAAGTTTGATTCACCATACTTAAGCCAACAGTAAATCATACTTAAGATCATGCGTAACTCTTTGTGGAACGGGCCCCTGATCCTCTCACCCCAAACAGTTTAATTTTCCTGACCTACTTACTTAAGCCCCTCCCACAACTTGTCCTCATCCAAACACATTCTCAGTTTATCTCTTCAACGTGAGTATTCAACTCCAATGGGTAATAACGAGCTGTGTAATATGAGTGTAAGTACTCTGCATGTTTCGATCTTGCTGTCAATCAAAGGGCTGTGCCAATTGAGACATTCTGGGGACTACTACAAAACTTGTAGTCAGGGGTGGGAGAGTCGACTGCCTTTAAGTTATGTAAATATTCACCTGAAGATGATTTATTCTAATGCAACTTCAATTTTACGATTTATTTCCACTTATTCCTGGTAAATGAAAAAGGTGGGATTAATCTAACTGAGTGGGAACATCTTTCATTTTCCGATAAACGCTCTGCTAATACCTGTTGTTTCATTTTTAAAGCTATTATTTGGCTGAAACCCGGATTTTTTTCCTTTTAATGTGAATTTAAAGCAATTTTTTACACTTAATTATCAATGATCATTCCGTTAAATACGGTAGAACACGCATGTCCCGAGAGACAAACATCATAAGGCAATATGCACGAGGGAGGTTGCATGCATGTATATCATTAGCTCATTAGACATCTTCGTAATACTTAAAGGGCGTCACAACAAGTGAAATAATAATGTAAACTCTGCAACCCAAAACATGAGGAACAATAAAGTTGAATGTTTCACCGAAGCCTTATATTAATAAGCTAGGTTGACTGGTAGCAGCAGTATCTATGGTAGAAACACTCGCAACCAAAACAACGTGGTAGGGAAATTGTTAACGTTACCTGTCACCCGAGTTAATTATGGTGAAAGCTTGGCCAGGAGACGAGTGACATTGAGGGAACATTCTTCATCAATTGGAGTCGGAGAGTTTTAGGCTTTTAGCCGAGGAGGATTGGAAATATGAAAAAGTATAGCTGCACCGATAGCCATAAGCAATCATATGATTTTACAAATGTATATAAACAATGTTCGCTATTATATACTGCGTCTGCATTAGCGAAACGATTTGTTTTAGAGTGAGCATTAACCAAGCCACGGATTAATCAATCCAGGAAGGAGATATTTTAAGAGATGAAAACCTTACCATGTTGTACTATCATGCCAACAAAAAGCCCACCATGAAAGGTGATTGCCGTATTATCACATGACTCTTCAAGAGATCAACAAATCGCAAGAGAAAAAGAAGTAATGTCGAGTAAAAAGTACTAAATATTTTTGCTTAAAGCTTGTGAAAATGTGCACATTTTATCAGTTAATTCCTAAAATTGAATTATTTACAAGGGGGGGGGGGCGGTGTCGCGCACTGTTAAAACAGAAAGAGAGTGAGAGAGTGAGAGAGAGAGACGTTTCATACTGCCGACATATTTGTGACCTTTGTAAAGCTAAACTTTGTATGATTTGACGACGAATCTGCATGTAATATTTTAAGCAAAAGTTTAATTTGTATAAGAGACAATATCATATTCCTCCAATATGTGTCGTGATTTTGACCTTATCTTGCATCATTTCGCAAATATTACAAGTTTCTTGCAAAATCTGTTGATTTGAGGTACTTGAGCAAGTCCAAACATTCAAACACAAAACCATAGCAGACAACCATCTTTCTACGCCTATACTCACACGTACGGTAGCTACAATCTGACGTGCAGTATATGCTCTGTCCATTTATAAGAAGTCCGTGCATGTCACGCACTTTTGAGGCAGGTGCAGTCGGGAACTCTGCAACCATTGAACACTCTTGTCGTATATCAAGGTTGCATATGGCAATATGAAAGTGCGTTCATTAGACAAGAGCATAATCTAAGTATTTATACAATGCAATTTTAAATACTTAACGATTACCAATTGAATACATTGTGTCAAATACTAGTTATTGAGTATTTTGATGTTTGTTTGTAGGAAACAGGAGCGCAGGACGGATGAAATGGGGTCCCTCTCCTTGAGTTAAATTTTGGGAATTTGTCATTACTTTTGTACAGTTGTAACGATATTATTAGCATTTTCCTTATGCAATAAGTATTTATACAGTACATAGGCCCTAAATATTTAATCAGTAAATGAAGACCCTGGTATTGTCATTCCCAAAGATTTAGAAGGTCTTCCCTGCCAAAAACTCTCGTATGATTCACGCCAACTTATGGTTGTTGAATTCGTAGTCTGTAAACAGGTTTTGCCCCACCTCAAAAGTCTCTGGCTGTGCTCCAAATAGGGATTTCTGTATCATGGAACACCTTGCGTAACAGCCTACATTCCTTTAAAGACGTTTTAATTTTCGGTGCTTCAATATACAAGGACGAATTAAACTTGCTTCACTGAAAGTAGCAACATTCTCTCATGGGTGATACTATCTGGTTGTGCGTTGTAAGACGCTTTAAGCGCTCATCTGTAAAAGGTTAAAGGGACTTCAGAGTCCAAGGGTTTTAAAATCACCCAAACAGGAGGGGTACTTATCTTCTTATACGGTTACAAAAATGGAATTCCATTCTTTTTGATTTAATACAAGGCGGTTGTTATCAAAGACAAATGTTCGGGAGGCTTTTCAAAAATAATTTAGAAAATTTATAAATTAGGATGTAGGTGCAATCTGGGAAGAAGTCATCAGGTATAATGTAGAGAAACTATGACAGTCGCTTTAAATGACATGGGCAAATGGTCGTGATAACATCTACCCTTCTCCGCCATAAAAACTTTCCTTTCTGGTGTTTCATTCTTATCTTATATTAAACTTTTGTGTAGCATGTTTAAAAATTCAAGGATGCTTTTAAAATGAAAAGACTCACGGCAAGAGAGCGGCGTCAGATGTTGTCTGAGATAAAAAATAAAAAAGTTTTTTTCTCTTCATTTATCAGGTTGAATTTATACTGTCCGTGTAAAGAAATTTCAGTTGACAGAAACGCGACAACAATATCCAGGGAATTTGATCTTTCGGAAGACAGGAAAAAAATTGCATTAATTATTTAACTTAAAAAGTCTACTTTAAAAAGGTGCTTGCATCACAAAAGTACACCTGGTGTCTGATAAAATATTTACATTTCGATGTTTTTATACATTTCCACTAAACCTGCGAGATGTAATCTCAAATCTCTCTAGTTTAAAAGGTATAAGCCTCGCTGATATTTCGGAGTTTCCTGTCAAATCTAACATCGTCGTATATTTGACTGATTTATGAATAATGCTACATAATCCGATAAAACGTTGGGAATAGCCTTTTATCTAAAGTCAATTGATATTTGAAAACTACCTCTCGATGAGGAATCATGCACTTTCTAAAGCTTATACCTGTCAACCATATTTCAGCATTTGTTAAGAGCGACTAAAATTTATGAGGTTTTCAAAGGCTTTATAACATTGCAAACATGTTCAAGCTCGTCATAATAATGACGAAATAATTTCTTAATTTGTTCCCTTTCCCGCTTTTCCGGAGTGTAGCCTATTCCTATCATATATACATACACTTCTGCTGTTAAAACAACAAAGATGAATATGTTTGGCTTATTTGAACGCCTTTTTGAATTCACATTATTTATTGATCAATCCGCTCCCGATAATGCGGCCTTTATTTCACGAACCGAATCACTCGATATAAGAACTGGAGGTTTCCATTCGAGGATTGGGAATAAATGAGTGCTCGCATAACAAGTCATACTCCCCAAATTCAAAAGAACCAAACTAGGTAGACTTTAAAATTAGAAGTGAATTTCTACTCTAATAGAGTGAGAATTACTCTTTTCTGATTGAAAAATTTCACTCCAAATTTAGATTGGACATTATTTCACATTGATGGAGTGATTTTTTACTTTAAAGGTTTTAGAGTTTACGGTTTGACTCAAACTCAGCCAGGACTTTTCTTGTTCAGATAGCACCTTTCTTGTTCAGCTAAAGTAAGCCTAATTTAGACCTATAGAATCTAATTCACCGCAAGAACCTTTAAACGATTAAAAACATTTAACTCTGACCCATGGCCGTACGGGACTCTTTCTTTCGGGAAGGGGTGGTGACATTTTGCCCGACTCCATATTCCCAACCAGGGCATAATCTCTGCCCGACAGAGGCACCAAATTCTGCCTGATTAAGCAAGATTTTGGCTGCAGCACCCTTGCTTCCCGGGCCATCCCGTAGGGCCATGTCCTAACCTACATAAGCAAATATAGTTTAGGTATTCACTAATGCAAAGTACACTGTAACATTTACGCTTTAACAAGTGACCACATAACTCTCCCTCACAGAATTTATACTTGGTCGATTTTCCCCTCACAACTCTACTATGACGATAACCATTGAGAAATACTCACAGGAAATCCATTCCAACTAAATCAGCCTCGGACAGCTCCAGGTATTACCCCTTCATTAATTTTTTGGGTGAAGAGTTGTCTTTGGACGGGAATTGTTCTAGAGGACCGAGAATTACTCATCCTGAAAAATGTCTAGTGGAGTTGTCCAATGGAAATTGGTCAGGTGGCAGCTGCTCAGGGGGTGGAGGGAGGAAGGAGGAAGATGTCTGAGAAATCCCAATCATAAATTGGGTACCTTTACCTCATGTGTAATCAGAATGGCAAGTTCATGGTGGCAACGCTTGAGAATGTTTGAGACACTTCACAATTTTACTCATTTAGCATGACACACTGTCAACCTATCATTTTTCACCAGTAGGTTCTATTCATAGACTCTAATTCCCATAATTTGGCGCGCTATAAGGGGAGCATGAGGGAGAAAATCAGATTTTTTCCTTGCCCCTCCAAATTGCCGCTCGTCTCTCGTGGGTCTTAATTTTCCCCAGAGATATGCTAAAATCTAGAGCGTCAGGGACGCGCTCCATGCATGGACAACATGGGGCTTGCCTCTAGCCCCATTGACCGGCAGGATCGCGTTGAGTTTCTCTCTGTGGGCAAAAACGTTTGCCTCTCACAACTTCCATTCCCCCTTTTCCCCCAATTTTGACATTCTGGAGTCTGTTCTTATATGAATACAACATTGCCACATATCATAGCCCTTAGACTATTGTACAACACGGAGATTAATTAACGGATCGGTGTCCTTTCATGCATGGAACTAACCCCGATTATACTTGTTCTTTTTTCTCGTTTGTAAGAGATACGTTAACTTAATTTGTGAGGCGAGATTTAATTCCACCACTCTACTAGTTTTGCGTTAAAGTATTGAGAAAACAAATATGAGCCACACGGTTTCCCAAAAAGCAGTCTAGAGGTCAAATCTAATTTTGTTAGGTTTGAATTACACCTATACATCATTCCCTTATCTACAGTCTTCTCAATGACACTCTATAACCTTATCTTTAAGATATGTTTCTCCCCAAATAATTACTCTCCCTTCCTCTCAAGTGATATGAACAGCTCGAGAAACACCATACTTCTAAATCTAAGAGTCCATTTTCTGCATCTCCTTGTGTTATTTCTCCTTCCTCAATTTCATTAGATTTCCCTTCTATTTCTTCAACAAGCTACGGTTTCTTTTACAGAACGGTATCCCGGGAAAGAATCGCTAATTGATTTCTAGTGTTTGATCTGTCCTGGAACAGAATCTTCGAAGCTTCAACACAACTCACTTTTTTGTCTACTTTAGACTTTCGCTTCTTCCAGTCGAAGCTTAGAATTCTCTCACCGTCGAAGGTTTCTTTCCCTCGAAGCATTCAGATCCTTAAGTAATCTACTGACGAGAGATTTTTGTTTTGTCTTCCACTCTTGGTATTTCGAGAGTGCCCTGAATGAAGAGCCCTTCTGCATCTTCCCATCCTCCCATTTTACTCATGTTCCCCTCTCCAGTTAATCTAAAGATATCTCGAGTGTTTGCACTATGCATGTTGCCGAAAAAGCCTCTTCGTCGGAGAGTGAAAACCTACACCCCATTCACAGCTTTCGAGAAGAGGTTTTCGGCCTGTCCATTTTCTTCTTCAGCCCGACTTTTACTTCTGCTTATGTCCCCGATCGATTTTAACGAAAAGTGATCCACGAAATTGGCGCAGAGGGATAATAGAGCAGACAGTTGTAGAAAAGGAAGGGAAACCCTGCCCTAAAGATACGAAGCTCTCCATTTAAACTGAGTGCATCCCTTTTTCCTTCATCAATCTCTAGTGCAAAGTTTGAATGTGAGATTAGGACTTTTCAGCCCTTTTGCTCTCAGAGGTTTTTTCTTTTCCTTGTCTTTTTTTAAGTGAGTTTAGTTTGTTTTGACGACTAACGTCAAACTTGAAAATGGATTTGTACAATAGATAGTATTCACTCAATGGTCTCGGGCCTGTCCCAGGAGAGACGGACTCTTTGCGAAACAGTCAGCGTAAGACTCACGATCTACCAACACGAGACACGAGCAAAGCTAATTAACTCCATACTATTTACCCGTTACAAGACACGTATGGGGGCTTAGGGATGCAATTAAGATGCAATTGAAGGAACGCTGAAATTGATAAGCATTGATCAATGCCGTTCCTCGACCGTTAATTGCTTTTGGGAGACAACGTCGATAGCTTTAGAAAGCTGACGAAACCGGCTTATTCTCGAAGCAGCTCCATTAAAATCTCATCCCCTTTATCCTCTTACTTTCAAGTCGATTCTTTGTAACACGAAAGTTAAAGTTAAGAGAAAAAAAACGAGAAAATAACGCGGTAAGGAATCATTTTTAACAAGTACTTGAAATCTGTCTTCGTGTCAACCGTGGGAACGCATCTCAATTACTGCAGATTCGTGCAGAGGCATTTGCCGACGAACCAGACCGTCGAGGGTTGAGCTATTGGTCCAGGTAAATAATCTTGCCGGGAGAATAAAGCTCTCAATATCTCTCCATTAAACAGGAATAAATTTGGTTCAGGTGACGATTTGGCGCTCCAATCATATGGTACTTGTTACAGTAACTTTTACCGCATAACTTTTTTGCTCTGCAAGATTACCTACCCTTCAAGATTTTTGCTACTGAACTGTAGTACAATGACGTGGGAATTAACACGGTTTATAAGATGGGGTAGTTTTAATTGCTATCTTAGGTGAAAAGTTACTTGCTGATTAGGGGTCAGACTCCTACAGGGTTTTGCAAAAATCCGAATATGACTGTGATAAATACAGATGTCCGTATCTTTGCTACTGCTATATATGTTTGTGATGCCGCTTCATTTCCTTCTTCCAGGCGCGTATATGGTTCTGTGTCCCCTCATTTGCGTTATGGGAAGTGTGCGTGTCACTAAATTGAACTCTGCGTGAGCAGGTGGATGCAAACCCCCCGGAGCGGACTCGGTTTGTCCACTTTCCCTGTAAGGCTTCATAAACCTTAACAGTCAGCTACGCAGACAAGTGGATGCATGGAAGTGTGTACTTTTAGTAAACTCCGATGACACGAAGATAGACTGATACAGGATGAACATCTTTTTCTACTATATACATTAATGTGTATAGACCTATATATCTCCACTAATGAACGTAAAGAAATACTTTCGTATGTAGATATTACACTTCACGGTAAGAGCTATATTCTCAAAGAGGGAAACAGTACCTGTTACAAAAACTGTCGATCAAAAACCACTTGATCAAGTGCAATTTTATACGCACAACACCACATCAAGCAGAGTGTAATCAACAGACTCAATATGGTTCAGTGTAAGATCTTCGTGGAAATGTATGTATTTGTGCGCACAATTTCCGTTACCTTTCCGGTTAAGAGTCCCATCACAATTTTACGTCATACGTCCCATTTTGGGCCCTTTGACTTAGATCATAGTGTAGGGACTAGTATCTCTTCTTTCCATCCAGGATAGAATGGAGACATACATGACGGACCGATCATGTAAATGGTCCGGGGCCGTGAGGTTTGTAATAAGTGGACCATTTGGGGAGAAGAACTCTCCCTGGAGAATGTTTTGGTTTCGCAAAACGGCTTTTTGCCAGAGAGTCGGAAGCGGGAACTTTAGGAAAAGAGATTTTGGCAGAAAGACTGCATAGGTATAGTCTGACTTTGATATGTAAGTGTTCTTCGTTTCTGTTCGTGCAAAAATACTTTGAGCAAATTTTGTTTTTATTTAAATTGACTTTGGTGGTGTATCTTACGTACAAACTACGGTATGTCGTTAAAGATGTTTGTTTAATTTGGCACGTGACATATGCCATGATTCTAAAGGTGCATACAACTACAAAAAGAGACATTAGTCATTGATCATTTATCTCACATTATATCTCATTAACTCTATCACACAAGCCAAAAATTCTCTTACCTCTATCTTGAAGGCAGAGACGGCGTCATTTTGACAAGTTTGTAAGTAGGTCATCACGAAAGACTAAAAAGAAAAAGATGGCTGTCTATGCTAGAAAAAGCGATACAAAATCGTCAATATGCACACAAAATTAGATATGAAGTGTTTGTGTCATTCGTTTGCCTTGAAGGGCTTATTTACAACGTGTTAAACTTTATAATTGAGTCGTTCTTTCCAACGCAATGAACATTTTTGGAAGGAGTCGGTAGACGGTTAGTTGGGTTTAAATGAGGCGCGCTATTCGCGTTGCTGCCGCTTGATTTGTGTCTACTGATGGAAAATGTTAAAGGAACGATGAATCATTCGATCGATCTAACTTTCTTTCAAAATGATAGAATTATTTCGTGAGTCTTCTCAGCTTTCAAAGCCTCCATTCGTAGATAGTTTATAAAACTTTGAAAACTTGAAACTTTCAGACTTGGTGTAAATCCCATTCCCGAAGCACCACGTTTAATATTCTTGATCCGCGCCATTCTCTTTAATTAATAATTGTTGGACATGATTCGTTCTTAACTGCCATTTTGGTACTAAAAGAACTGAAAACCCTTAGTTTAAAAATTTTCAGTTTGTGATTTGCATGCATATACGTTCCTTGTTAGATGGCAACGTATAGGATGGCAACGTGTAGGACGGCAACGTATTGATGGGATAGCAATGTACCGTGGTTGTTTCACTCACTAAGATAAGTTCTGAATTCCTTCAGCAAACAATATTGCTATGTTCAAGGAATAAAATGTATTGCACAGTCAGTGAATGGTCATAGCAATAATAATTAAAATCGCTTCTTTTATAAATTTTTGAAATTTATATTCAGTGACCAACCTTGAAGAGAGGGAGAGAGAAAATTTATCAAGTTTATATGAGGAGAGGGTAATAAAATTATCTTGTGTTATGAAAAAAAAGATTTTTATCATTATGGTCGAAACAAACTGGTTGAAAATAAGGTTACATTGTTTAGTAATGGCAGAAGCTCAATAAAATCTGAGAAACGTTTCAGGGAAGAAGTCATATATGGTGATTTTGCATAAAATTTAACCGCCATAGGGGACGTTTACGCGCGGTGCGGTGATCTTTTACTTATCTTAAAATCAAATTAACCTAAATAAGAAAATAGGTTGCGTATAAGAAATCCTGCAACCAATTTTGCAACCAGCAGAGAATCAAATATTGAATGTCTTAATGGTAGTATACAATCTTAGAGATTATTAACATAACAGGAGTATTATTTTGACAAATGCAAACCATTTGAATTAAGCATAATTATCAGAAGATTGCATCCCATTATTTAACAGGTATTATCGATGGTGACTAAAACCAAATTGCATTTGAAGTGGCGTGGATGTCGGGAAGAGAGGTTCCTCAATAAGAAGGGGGGAGGGGGGGGGGCGAGGTCCTTAAAGGTGGATTGCTTACCCTCCTCCCCAAAATGCGACTCTGGTGGGGGAATATATATGAACGTATTTATTTTGCAGGGCAAAACTGCAAAATATAAAAAGAAAAAAAATAAAATGTATCATTATTAAAAACTCTTATGATCAAATGTTGTAATATTTTTTGAGAGTTTGACAATACGTTTCCATCTAACTAACTAACTAACTAACTAACTAACTAACTAACTAACTAACTAACTAACTAACTAACTAACTAACTAACTAACTAACTAACTAACTAACTAACTAACTAACTAACTAACTAACTAACTAACTAACTAACTAACTAACTAAGATGCCTATGCGTCTAATGAGAATCGACAGTATTCAGGGACTAAATTAGCGTGTAATTACCTTTCTTTTAACAACATGAAACCAGTGACCGGTTTGGCAAAAATGCCTTCACATTCCCTCAATTAATCCTACTGAGCTTCTTCACTGGGAAGGGGCTGGTGTTTCTAGAACTAATGTTGTCCTCATTTTGTCTCATACTATTGCCCTGATTAGTAAAAACACAAAAATGTCCAAACTCCTATTCCACACTTTTCATTGTGTGACGTCATAACATAATTGTTTTGTAATTAAAATGTTTTTTTTTTTTTTTTTTTTTTTTTTGCGGGATACATAGACGTAAACTTGACCCGGAAGAACTTGGAGATACATATTGGAATTGTATGTTACACAGGCGTAAGGGCTCTACAACCAAAATGAGTGAAATTGCGTTACGCTGTACATCACATGCTTTTCAGTTTATTGACACACAGCTGTACAGACAATGAGATTTGTATGACAAGTTATTTTTCAAGATTTAGAAATAGGTTATTATATTACTTGTAATTTGTCCTTTATTTGTGTCACATTTTATGCATGAGTTAAGGATGGAAATTTCTCATACACCAACTTTTTTTCAGCAGTAGTAGCAAAGTCCCCCCCCCCCCTCCCCGACTGAGAGAGGAAAGTGATCTGAAACTCCAGTGTAGGAGAAGAAGGGTATTAACCAAGGACGGTGGAACCAAAATAGTATCTCGCCGATCATACCTTATGTGATAAATTCAGGCCTAGTTGTACTCTTAAAAGATTACAAAAGACTTAAGACATTGCATTCACGTGGAAATTTACGATATGCGTTCTGTCAACCTAATAAAAGTGATAACAATAAACACATGCGAGAAAATAAAAGTCTCTCTCAACTCTATAAATAACAGAATTTGCTCTTTTATCAAACTATATCTTTAAAACATATAACAATTATCCCCCAAATCAGAAAATTGAAAACTCCTTTCGCACAGATAGTTTTTCATTTACCAGTTTACAGACTGCTAATTCATCCCATAATATCTTAGTGTTTGTGTTCTTTGCCATTTTTCACTTTCTGTTTTTTTAAAAGTCAAAGTCCATGTATTTCAATGAAGCGAAAGCTCTTAACGCTTCAAATGAAAGGCTGATAACTTTGTTTCTTTAACAAAGATTAATGTGTTGAAGTTTAGGGAAAATCATTTTTGGAGTCATATGAATATACTGTAAGGTTAGCTAAGTATTTTAAAAATTTTTAACTTAGCCTTAAGGTAAAGATCAGTCCAACCAAATTGTAATAGTCTAGTAGCTTATTCCATGTCATGGATGACGTTTGAGAATAGTGTGACATTTTTTAACTGGATTGTGAAAGATAGCATCAGGGTTGTTACCAGACTATTTTGAGAGCCGGGTAGCACCGCCCGGCGCAGCCCGGTGTGGTGACAACCCTGGTAAGCATAATAAGTCAAGTTTCATATCCAATAGCTATGGAAAAAGTTTTGCGGTGTCCTGACTTGTGACGGTTTTGTGTATAATTTGAAAAAGTGTCTAGTCATGAATTTTTGAAAACCGAATGAAACCATTATAAGTACCCATTCATAGAACAGTTATTCGTTTATAGCATATGGGGATTTTTTACGTTTGATCATTTGTCATTGAAATGTGAAGAAAAACTTTAAAGGTTTGGGAAAAATTTGTTGAATTTCATGAACCAACTTAATGAGCCGCTTTTTAAGGATAGACATGTTTGGAACAGGGAGTTGTTGCAACTCCCTGTTTGGAAATATATGGTGGTCGCGCCACGGCAGGTCTAGTCTAAGTAAAATTAGAAAGGTGTCTACTTTAAAAGAAGGGTTTAAGGTAACAACGGGATATGATATGTTACAGGGGTGCTTATCCTGAGCATTTTGGTGAAATTTGCATCGATATCCGACGTGTGGTTCTCAAGATATGATGGGAACATAAAGTTTACGCATTTTCAACAAAAAGTGAACTTAAAGTAAGCACATATGACATCATATCCCCACATTAGTGCACAGTCTTTTGTATTTCTTTAAACTTTAGGGTAGATTTTCTCCTCAGCATTCCCATATTATTAAAATGTGATTGCATAAGTGGCATAAGAACTTTACAAACTTTGCATCCCCCACAAGGATGTCGTTTTCCTGTTTACGTCAAGGTCAACACAACAGTGTAATAAAACACAGGAAAACAAAGCATTCCTTGACAATGTGAGGAAGTTGTATAAGCTCTACTGCCCTCAAACTCACTTTGGAACAAAAATCAACTGATTTCATTTACTGATTTCTCGAGTGGAATGGAACTTTTATCACACTGTGTAGATTTGGTTCCTCTTTCAAATATGAAAATTAAATTTTTGCGTAAACATCCCCTTTTAAAGACCAAAGTACGTATGCATGTTAATATTAAGACTACATGGTCTAAATATTATCACACACAATCCACTGTTTACTTATTTGTAACGAAATGTACAGGTGTGTTTTTCAATCACGTGATATTTTTTATTAAATCCTTGTATTTGTGGCAGACAAGTTCTGATGAGAAATATTAGAATCATATACTGAAGGAAATGCAAATGACATAAAGCACTCCCGCAAACATGAATATTCAATTGAAAAAAAACATGACATTCAGCGAACGGATTGAATGAAGCCGGAATGTTATGCATAACTTAGCTGTCCAGTCGTTCATATAGTGTCTGCCCGTTAAAACAGAGTGAAAGTTACGTCATAGAACTTATCGCTTGGACGGATATAAAATAATGTAAAGTGACAGCAATGACTGAGAACGGCTATTGACAGCTTAAGAGCAAGAGCAGTCGCCCAAATTTATACGGTATTTAAGGTACAATCTCACAATTTCATCTTGTTTCCCTTCAAAGAATCTTTCATAATATTTTTGGAGGTTAATATCACATATCCATGGTTCAGTTTCTTCTAGGTTATTTCAAATTTGAGGAGAAAGAAATATCCTGTATCAAAAGCCAATCATGAAAAAGGCCAGTCTACTTCACTGCTTCCACTTGGGTGACTGGATTTCCCTCTATGAATAGAAGTTCTGTTTAAATATGCGCTAATGTGAGCATATGATGGCTAATATCATTAAATAAATAAATAAATATATGAATAAATAAATAATTGGAATATCAATTAAGTTTATACATGTGTGTCTTTACCACAGGCACGCAGTCAAGTTTGAAAAAAGTGATAACAAATTGCAAAGAAGGTGATCACTACAAACTTCATCCTACGTTTGAGGCTCAAATTTGTCACCATACTTTTTAAAAACTTCCATGAAATCAATGCTTTTTTCAAAGAAGGCAAAATGTATTTGAAACCGAACTCGAATTTTACCTTATTATCAAGTTGACACTTGATAACACAATCGTGTTGGTCTGTCGTTTACTCTCATCCAACTTACTCCAAAGAGAGTGCCCCCCCCCCCCTTCAAGGGGAAGACCCACACCCTACATAATATCTGGTGAAATTTCACCAGATTCTGTGTCAGTATAGCACCCACAAAATCCTGGTTAATTCAATTAGGATTTTTTTTTTCAAATTAACGAAGAAACTGGTTAGAAACTAGACAAACCGCCAGTTATTTGGTTAAATTTACCAGTGTAATAGTTAAGGTGACCACGATTTCCTGGTAAAAAATTACCAAAATTGCGTAGGTGCTATACCAACAAGGACACTAGTGAAATTTCACCAGCCGTTTTTCGAGTGCAGTTGCGCGCAATACTTAACATGCTAATTTTTATTACAAAACCCACTATTGTTATGTTTGTGATCTTACTTCAGCCTCTCCCTTCATTCTTTGATGTTCAGTTTCACCAAAGTAAATCAACCAGAACTGATATACGCCACACCAAGAGATCTTTGAGTCTTGTAAGTTCAAGGTTTTAAGCAGAGTCTATGAATATTTTACCTCAATCTTCGTTCTTTTTCACACAAAAAATCACACAAAACCCCCGGCAATGCTAATAAAGAATATTTAAAAGAACGATAACACTCGAGGGCCTTAATATTCCGGATCACTGAACTTTACAGTAATTACGAGCAGGGAGTTTTAATAAGTTAGTTTAATTTCCTTAAGAAAGTTATTAACTATAAATTTTTTGCCTCTTTTCCAGATACTTGCAACAGATTTTCTTTCCCCTTAGTATTGTTACTGTGGTGCCGCAAAACTCTCGAGTTTGTTGAAGTGGCGATGGCAGGGCAGGGTCGGGGAGGAAACTAAGTTTTTCATCATTTGTTGAGATTTTATTAATCTCCTGCTTTGCTGGATTTATGAGCCAATAATTCGAGTTTGGAATTACCATTACTGCATTAGTACACGTATTTACACTAAAAAGCACGGGGGAGTGGATCCTGGGGCAGGGGGGGGGGGGCAATCGCCTCACCAATGAAAATATTGGGGGAAAACATATTGCTTTTCCCCCAATAATTCGGGCAGATTTTTTTTTCCAACCATCATTTATTTTTCATTCTTTCAGCGATGCATTTAAAATACAACATCTTTTTTTCCCTTCTTTTACAATCATTTACGATTTTCTTGTTAAAACGACACCAAAAGAAATCATGAAGTGAAACATTTGTAAGACCAAATAAAAAACCAATGTAGTATATCGTCTAAATACCTTGAAAATAATCAGTTAACTCCTTATGAGTAAAGAAACGTTTATTACTCCCTCGCATAGAAATTTCCTTTTCTACTGACAAAGCAAATTTAAATTTACACTCAAAGTCAAAAATATTTGGTTCCTTGTTTTCTTGCTTACAATGAAAGATATAAAATTTGTAATGGTAAATTAAAAAATTGTAGGGATGTTTAATCAATTGCTGAAAAATAATTCGGGTAGATTAAAAAAAAAACAGGCAAAAAAATGTAACATTGTGGTGTGAAGATGACTTTAGAGGCGTCTAGAAAATGTCAACTCTAAACCTATTTCAAAACAATAATGCTGCATTTAATGTTCCATCATTCTGTGTTTTGTGTATACGCGTGTTTGTGTCTGTTTAGCGGGTGTGCGTTTGCGTTCGTTTGGGCATATTGCTTTTATATAGACGAGTCCGGTCACGGACACGATATGAGGTTCCGGCTGTTGAAAAAAATTTCCCACATCTACAAACTAGATCTATCCCCTGTAAAAGCGTAGCCTACATCAGTGAGAAACCAAGTAACGATTCTTTTATCGCGCTGTATGCAGAGCTGGGTATTAATTTTTAAACTCCTCCAACAGTTTGAAATTATTTCAGCACAGGTCATTCTCCAACAATTATGCTGTATACCTCTTGTTCAGTGAAATTAATAAGTTCGAGATATAGACTAAAGGGTCATTTTCTAATTATTGCACAAACATCTTGATAAATTACAAACTTTAAATTTGGTTATGTTGGTTACTTTCAAAGTGTAAATCATGCACTCTAGAAAAGATAGTCCTTATGCATTGAAGACACACTGACGTCATCCTTGGTCAGAACAATGGACACATAACCACACACATAACAATTCCCTCTGCACGTGTAGAAGACTATGCACGCATTCGACTGGTTGACAAATCAGCTGTCTGCATTTGTCAGTTTGTTTGCCCCCCCCCCCCCCCCAAAGAAGGGCGGGCTTTCCGCTCTTTGACATCATATGCGCAATGTCTATTAAAATCGTATGCGTTCTAGCTAGTCAGGGTAACCCTTCCATCTAGGTGTTTGAACAAGGCAGGGTCACCTCGACGGAACTAGCCTTGCAGCCTGCTAAAAGTCAGGTTATGGCAAATTTCAGGCAATTCGGTCTCCAACCTCCCATTTTGGGGCTTATTCGTGACTGGCGGGAAAATCCACATTCGACTTCGGTGACAGACATGGTAACAAATTATATTTAAAGGGAAATGCATTCACGCAAACTTGAAGTAATGTAGTAGACTGGGCATGACGTTAAACTGCATCCAGGATGTGGCTTCTGTTCTATTCAGCCAGTCTAGAGCAGGGCCACACATGTTTGCCCTTTGGAGGGTGTACTTGTCCATTTGGGACGTTAAGCTCCTTCAGGGAACAGAACTCCACCGGGAGTGTTTGGTTTTCGCCCCATGGCTCTTCGCCAGAGAGTCGAGGGGACTTTTAGAAAAAAGAATGTCGTAGACTGCATGTCCTGTTTCATGATTGGCTCTTGTCAGTTACGTGACAATATTTTTCTTCTCAAATGTGAAGTCTACGAGGAGTAACTTCTTAGTTTACCTTTCAATGTTATGTTATTCAATGTTGAAGTGCTAAAATATTATGAAAGATATACCTTGAAGAGAAATAAAAGGAAAATTGTAAGCATAGCCGTCGCATCAAAATAAGTTTGGGCGACTGCTCTTGCCCTTTAATGTTTATTTCACATATTTTATCGTTTCGAAATTTTGTCATAATAAATATTCAGGTTAAACTCTCTAGTGCATTCTGTCGATCTACAACCCCATCCCAAAGCGTAAAAGTTAAAAATGATAATTTCAGCGATATTCCGAACAACTTTTTACACTGATACGATTGACGCCGTCGAGAGAACACGACACTTTAAAGGTACGTTCACACTTGTCCGGCAACGGCAACGGCAACGGCAGCGGCAGCGGCAGCGGCAACGGCAACGGTAACGGCAAAAATATCCCACACAATAGAAAATAAAAGACTGTTCACATTAGCACGGCAACGGCAATGCGGCAATCCGGCAATCCGGTAAAAATGCGTCCGGCAAAAAAAGCAATCGCTCATGGAGCGGTTCAACGCCATTTGCCGTACGGCAAAAACCTACCAACTTCAAGGTGTGCAAGCATCTGCCTGTCTGACCAGCGGAAGCCAACGGTACGGGGGCAGGGACGTTCTGTGATATCCCGGCAAAAATAGTGCACAAATTATTTGGATCCGTACAACTATACAAGATGCCTCAGAGATCTGACTGATGGTCGTTCTTGTCCAAAAAGAATCATTGATATACGATGTCACAAATCATGGTTACCATGATAAAGTAAAATATTTTAACATGTGAGAAAAATAGCAAAAGAAATGGGAAATCCCCAATTCAATGGTAACTTTTTATATCATTTATGTTGATAGCAGGTATTGTTAGTAGTATTTTAACAATAAGCCATCAATCATAACTTTTGTTTTGTCCGTGATGTAACGTATGCCAGACTTGAAAAAATACATGATTAGGCTATAAATTATTTCCTCTTAAGTAAAGACATATACTGCATTGCAATGATTATTAAGGAACATGGGTCGCTCACTTTTTTCCTTGAAACGTATGCCCATTTTGCCTGGCCCGACCTGACTTCTAACCCAGACAAGCATAATGCAGTCAAGGTGGCAAAGGAAGAATATGAAAGTGGTGTGTGTGTGAAGGGGGGGGGGGGGACAATTTTGGACTATGCACCTCACCCTACGCAAATGACCAAAAGGTAGACATTTGATGCTGATTTTTCGCTTTTTCTACAAACTGGAAAGATTTTTTATAAAAAAGTAAATGCCACATGTCATTTTTTTTTCAAATGAAACTGCGTATTGAAAAAGGTGGGAATATTCGTTTTTTGCCAGCCATGCTGTAATAGATAAGTAAGTATATCTATTCCATCTGCAACAATGCGACTGGCTTTGCTAGACCTTTTCCGGGGGGGGGGGGGCATTTTTGATAACACTGTCACGAAAGTATTTGGCTCAAGTTCTGTTCAGATTTAATTATTCTGCTGTAACCATCTTTTCCTCTTCCGCCCTTTCTTCCGGTCTATTTGATACGCAATTGCCATTAAAAATATCAGCTCCTCGTCAATGTCTGCCATGTTTGATAATCAGATAATGGAACCAGGGAGGTGTGATTAGTTACACCTCCCTGATGGAACAAATTTGTCAGGTTCAAATTCCAGTCAGTATCATCCGGTAAAATTTTTACCGTATGCGGTAATAATTTTTGCCGTCATATGTGAACAGTTCTGCCGGATTGCCGTTGCCGTTGCCGTTATATGTGAACGCACCTTAAGATATCTCCAAACGCATGACACGAAGGAAGTGTGTTACGTGTCGAAACATTTTGCAGACGGTTAATGTCACGGCGAGAAATTTCTCATTTGCCGGATTCTTTCAGTCAATATGATGATCGCCTACAATCTCACGAGTTTCCAGGAGGAGTTCATCAAGACAGGCGCAAGTCTTCATGACGAGAATAAGAGACATTATAGACCTTTACTTTCCATCAACGAATACCCTATTATTACCTAATCAATATTGTAACATACACAAAATGTCTGATGGTATTATGTTGCAACTTATTAAGCACTTAGCAAATCCGACAATGACGACGTTTTCTTTCAAAAAAGTTGAGTAGAGACGGGAAAAGTAATGACACCCTGACCCCTCGGGTTTATACTTTGATTTTAACACATCTCGTGAAAAGCTTTTCTCTTGCCATTCTCAGAGTCTTAAAATATAATAAGGTGAGCTAAACTGAAGCCGATTGCCTCATTAGACTCAATCACGAGGTTTCTTTAAGTACGTGAAAGGCGATGTGTTACCTTGGTGCCACAAAGCTGACAAAGTGATAATGGTAATTGGTCGGTACCCTGAGCTTGGTGACAGTATTTCTTTTAAAACCAAACAAAATTAAGAGAGATAAATAAAACATCACTTAGAGTGAGAGAGCAAAAAGGAAACAACCCCGAATAAAAAGAAAGGGGAAAAAAGGACGTGATTTAAAGGCGTGAAAGGATGCTAAAATGATGTCATTAATACGGTAAACTTGCTGCAAGTCGTATTAAATGGGATTTGTCTTGATGTATGTAACTCAGAGTGTATAAAGTACAGAGAGAGTTGGTTTATTTATGGCGATAACTTGCCGCAGGAAATGATTGTAAAAAGCTTCGTGACATTCACACTGATTGTATATAGGACTATGCCGCTGCACTTTGGCAGTAATGTCGTAAACATGACTACTTAGATCAGTTTCAGTAAGGGCGGGTCGTCATTCTTGTAAAACTTGACTTCCTCTTGCTTCTGTTTCCGTCGGTTCATTTGCGTAAAACAAGTCACAAACACAGGTAAAATGAAGATATGAAAATCTGTACACTCTAAAAACAAAAGAGTGAGCTTAGGCATTCTCTTATTGAGTGAAAACTGTGTATTCGCTTTTTTAGAACCTTATTATTCTTGGGAAGTTTTAACTTTTGATGGCTGGTGACCCCTGATGAAAGTATCTTTTCTTAACCCTGCTGCATCGAGTCCGCATATTAAATATGAAATTCCTCAAACTTACTTACTTGAAGGTCCAAGGACAATGAAATTCACTCCAAGAAAAAAGGAAAATTCACTCTTTAACGAATGCCTGCAGCGATAACCCTTTTTAAAAAATTGGTCCCTACGTACTTCTCCAAGAGTGAAATTTCGCTCTTTTGGAGTGAATTTCCATCTCCTAGGAGTAAATTTCCAATATTTTGGATTATGCTCTTGAATTTTCACTATTCTTAAGAGAAATTCCTCTCTTTTTTATTTTTTTGGAGTGCACGGAATTTTACATCAGAGAAGTGCATTGAAACTCAATCGTCCTTTGTTGGCCGTCGTTACAGCCTGAAATATACAGGAGCGTAACTGCGGAGAGGGTCAGCATTTCCATTTTATGATATGAAGGTTACATGTATTCAGGTATTCATGATCAAATGTGTTTTCTCTTTCTTTTAAAAGAATAGTCCAGAACCAAATTTATGTTTCATATGTTAAAGACGAGCATATTCTAAGTATTGCGGTAAAAGGTTCATTCATTTCCCATGTTTGGTTCTCAAGATATTAGCAATTGAAGTTTGCACATTTTCTATGAAAAGTGAACTTGAAGCAAGCAGGTGTGATGTTATGGATTCACTACGTTTGCCAATGCTTTGTTTTTCTTTTATTTTTTTCCTGTTAGTTTGACCTTGAATTGATTAGGGATATTATCTTGCCCCTAAGGCACATAAAGTTATTAAAACCCCAATGCTCAGGATGCACTAATGGTATTTTGTTGCATAAAATTGGTGGTAAATTATAAGTAAATACAAAACATTGACCGACAATGTGAAGCCATGACATCACACCTGATTGCTCAAGGTTCATTTAATGTAGAAAATTTCCCACATTCAATTGCTAATACCGAACATGGGAAATGAATAAAAATTTTACCAGAATGCTTAGTGTATATTCCTCTTTAACATATCGAAAATAAATTTGGCTTTGGACTATTCGTTTTATATCAACCGTCCTCATATACTTTTTCAGTTTTTATTATCCTAGTTTTTTTCCTCTTTCTAAGGAGAACCCAACGAACCATATTGATTTTTTAGAGTGCTTCCCATCACATTATTTTAATATCTTGTAATATTCTACCTTTCTTTCTGCAAATTGTATCTATCACTATCAAATGTTGTGGAAAAACAAATAAATGAAATGATTAATGTATAATTTGATATTTCAAAATGAATTGGTGAGACCCTCATTCATTTAGCAGTCTCTTATGCAAAATTCTAGCTTGATGTACACTTTAAGTTTAAGATTTTCCAAACAGGGATATAACTGACAGAAAGGAATGTGTCGCCCAATCTGTTTCGTAGGAACCAAAGGGATTTACATTAAATAAGATATTCTGGGCACCGCGAGAAAAGGGCAAACCATCTTAGTCCTTATACTCCGAAACATTATAACGACCATCCTTCTTTACTCTTTCAAATAGTACCGCCAGTGACGGACTAGAATGTCAAAATTAGGGGGGAGGGGGGGGGGAGGCAGTGACCGACTAGAATGTTAAAATTAGGGGGGAGGGGCAAACGAAGGTCAAAGGATAATGTTGGGGGCAAAAGTTTTTGAGCGCAGCGGGAATCCGAGCCAAAAGCAGTCGCTCCTGGGGGTAGGGTCCATGGGCTGGAGCTCAAAACCCCGGGACCTTTGAGATTTTAGCATATTTGTAGATAAAAATTAATTCTCTGGAGTGGTATATTATTCTTTTTTATGGTTAACCCAATTCATAACTGGCCTTACTGGGGTGAGAAGTGCCCTTTTTGACCCCCAGTAGCGCCGTCACTGAGCATCGGCCTGCTTGAAAATAGAAAGAAGTTATAACAGACACTTAAGTTTCAAAACCTTGTCAAAACTTTGTGAAATTACATAGGGAATGTTTCAAACATTTATTGTTCATTTTCCTGAAAAACGGAGTATAGATTTTTCTTCAAAATTGCTCAACGGAAGGGGAGAGGGGGAGCTGTTAGTGGATGAAAATAACTTTAGACAAGAGGCAAGATAATTGAAAACTTGAGCAATTAAAACTTGTGAGATAATGAGGATAATACAGAAAGGACAATTATGACATGGATGACGACAATAATTTGACAATCAGGGACTGTTACCGGTTTCAGACAGTAATAAAATTACAGCTGCCAGATCGGTTAAGAAGAAAAACTATGTACGATTTATAAGTTTTGACAACAAAAACTGTGAGTCTTTTCAACAAAGACTAACATCTTAATAAAGTTTGGAAGTCAAGATGCGTCATTGGTGAAAAACTTCACCAGACGATCACGGTATTTGGTCAGCAAATTTTTTAAAGTCGATCAAAGATTTTCACTCAAACGGACAATATTCAATTGGGGGCAAATTGGCTTCAATAATCATAATAGGATACATACAAAGGCACTCGAATGCACATCATGTAGACTTGCTCGACCATCCGTTCCGTTACTTTGTTAGAACAACTTCGGCGCCAAATGCTGTAAAATGTCACATGCCTGAATTGAAACGATGATTGTGATAAAAAGCGGATGGACGCTACTTTCGAGTGCTGAATTTTCCGCCAAACTTGGCCAGAGAACTGGTTGGCCTATCGACACAAATCTAGAAAAGACGCGTTGCACCTCATTCTTAACAAAGTAGAAAGCCAATGGATCTTCTTGTGCTAAATGAACCTGGTCTTTCACCTTAAGTTCCCTGGTGTCTACAAACTTGTACCTGTGAAGCACTTTCATAACGCCTGGTTAGTCCACCAGATGCGACTTTCACGAAAGACCTGAGATATTTTTTAACCATAGATATACACATCACTCTATTGCGCAAAAAATATTTCTCGCCAAAATCAGTCTTCTATCATGAGAGCCTAACTCAGGTGTATGAATTCACGGTTTATGCCCCATCTCCTTCCAACCATAAAGTGGCAAATTGGTCTTTTTAACTTTTTTTTACATCGAGGAAAAAATTGGCAATAATGCAGTTAACACGCGCCATTACAGGCCTGTATAGTTAATCATACCATAATTCGAGATAATTTTCTAAAGTGTGCAGTGTGACGTACGAATTAAACAGTTAATGAATTCTCCGTCTGTCATATTTTTTACCGACCGGTCGGAATCAATTCTGGAGAGGGAAAAAGACTGTCAAATGTTTAAATGACTGAGCACGATTTTTGAAGAGCTACTGATTTAGAAAATTAACCAGCAAGGGAAAATACGTGAAACTAATGCTGTTCAATTTCATGACAACCTGCAATAAGTCGACCACATGATGCTGTGATTTGTGCTGTGTTCTTGTTCAAAATGCGAATATTGTGATAATTATTCTCTAGGACTCCAATTCCTAAAAAATCATGTCTCGAATTATGGTTCAGGAGGAAGAGGCAAATCTCATAATGAGATCATGTCGTCTCTAATCACTACACTGTAAAGCCACCTGAGTCACAGCACAAAAACAACATACGCTTGCCCACTTCTGGTGTTCTAGTTTGACAAAAATCATCATGCAGTTTTATTTGAGACGGATATTTTCAAAATGTCAATATGATGATGTTTTTAGTTGTATAATTAGTTTTACGGCCCGGTTTCTACCCACTTGGTTTAAGTCGGATGGGCCATGACCCTTTCCAAGTTGTGGCTCACTGGATTGTTTCATTGCTTTTGCTGAACACCAAGCACAGTGGTGGCAGGTTCCATGTTGAAGACATTTTTGCATGAGCTGGCAAGAAGTCGCGTTCCAGACCTGAAGTTAAAAGTTGATTTAGGAACCGTCAATGAATTGTCAAGTCACACGTTACCAATTAAGAATATCAAAGCCGTTACCGGTAGCACTTTAAAGGGGAAGTTTAAGCAAAAATGTTTGATAGCTCACGTGAAAGAGGAACCAAATCGGACTTTGGACCTACATTTCTCGAGATATCAGTAAATGAAGTCAATAGATTTGTGTTCCAAATTGAACTTAAGGGCAGCAGAGGTTATATCACTTACTCTCATTGACAAACAATGCGTTGGTTCCCTTTGTTTTGTCCGGCTGTTGTGTTTACACGTAGGTTTTTTTTTTGGTTTTCTCTCCTTTTATCTCTTTCATATTCTGTTAATTTTGTAAACTTGTTTTGATTTCCTTGTAAGATTTGTAAATATTTTATTTTGATTTGGAGTCTTACACCCCAAGTGAGGTAAACAGAATAAAGTGAAACTGTAAACAGCTAAGTTTATAGGGATAGGACCTCCCTGGGGATAATACAAAGTTTGTGAAGTTCTCAAACCACTTATCCGATCACTTTCTGATAACAAAGGATTGTTTAGAAGAAAACTGTCTGTGAAATTTAGAGAAAATTAAAGACTGTCATTAATGTGAGGATATGATATCATATGTGCTTGCTTTCAATGCACTTTTTGTTGAATATGTGATAACTTTACCTGCTCATATCTTGAAAACCGCTCATCGGATTTCACGATTTCTCTGCAAATTTCACCGATATGCTTAGAATTAGAACACCCCTCCAACATACCAAAACTTGTCGGGACCTTGAACCCTTCTTTCAACTCGGTGACTACCATATAAGCATGAAATAATGGAGGTATCTACTTTTATGGAATAAAACTTACTTCACAATCTGCTTTAAGATGAATGGTCAAAACAGGCATTCTGAAAAGACATTTTGACGCTTTGTCAAACGGCTGAACTTGTTACCTTGACCAAATGCTTCTTGTTTCTTTTTGGGGATTTCTTAAAGCTTGTTGACAACTATACACGAACACAAGCAGGTGTTGAAAGCAGCCATTTCTGGGGTCCATGCGGCTTAAATTGTCGTAATTTAATTGTCTACATGAATTTCTGTAAACCTTCAAATTCAGTGAAATTAAGGGAAAGGGGAGGGGGCATTTTGATGGGAAATCATGAATGATGATGGCAAACAAAAATTTGAAAGATTAAAAAGCTGATGGACCCCAGTTATGCCCGATTAATCAGACCACAGAGGGCCATGCACGACGTCACTGCGTTGCGAGTCTTTCTATATTGCTATTCAGGCGTCCATTGCAGTGCTGTAGTTGTGTCAGGAGAATCCGAGTCGCACGTCCGGCAATTTTCAACTTTCAAGGACTCGAGTCCCTGTACTTTCTCAATGGGGAAAAATCAAACCGAATCAACCGAGAGATGTTCATTCTTTTATATACATATACGCGTGAAAAATAAAAAAACAGGTCTTCAGTGAAAAAGCTAAAATACGAAGCTTTGGCCACGTTCACATTTTATCATTGGTCGCATCATTTGATTATTTTGACTGTTAAATGATGAGCTAACTCTAAGCGAACCATAGTTCTTTAAAAGCAAAATGATGTAATGATCTAACAGAATGTAAAATTTGAGTTTACCTCATCGTAGTGTTAATTCATTCTAAAGAATAGGAAAACTCACTCCAAGAAGAGTGAAAGTTCTCTCTTAAACGAGTGCGTGCCGGGATCACTTTTCAAAGAGTGGTCCTTGTACAGGCACCCTCCCAAGAGTGAAAATTCGCTCTTTTGTAGTGAACTTTGTGACATGAAACTTTCACCCTTCTAACGAGTGAAATTTTCCTTTTAATATTTTTAGAGTGCAAGTGCAGCATGGTCGTACGGAAGCCCCTGTACATGTTGTTAATTGATTGTTTTGATATCCCCAACAAAAGGTTATGCCGGTAGAAATTTAGGAGCGATGCGCACTGTTTAACAAGAAATTTCCTAACTGGCTGACGACGACCCTAATCCCTAATCTAATCCCTAACCCGAACAAAGAATACAGTCGATACAATACAATGACAAAAGCCAATCAAGAAACACCTTGTTAAACAGTGCGTATCCACCCAAAATTTACCATAGTTTTTGAATTGTTGGCTTTAATTTCTGTTTTTACGTCGTTGGATTGTATTATAGGTGATATCATTCGATGCCCACCCCTCCGTTTCACCTTTGCGTATAACTTATTGTCGTGAGACACACAGGACGTTATTGCACTATTAAACATTATTAAAACATTACACTGTGCATAGTTCTTACATTGACTTAAATAGTAAGGTTGGAAGTTTTGCTGAAATCTTTCACTTCATTATTAATTTCTCCATTTTCTCTTCTTGTTTTTGAAAATCGAATTTTGTAATTTAGTAAGAGCCAATGGAAACTGTGTCTTGGGATTGTACAAAAGATCAACGGAAGTATAACATTTTATCTTGGCTACGTGACAAAGATTGAAAGTCCTTTGTAAATATTTTATGAAAAAATATATGAAAAAAAAAGAGAATTTTCCAATCGAGAAAATGGTAATGTTATAAATAATATAATTACGAAAGTACGTCAAGATTCTGGGGAAGAACAAAAGGACAAAAGAATTAACGCGGTATTTTTCATACATGTAGAAAGGTATATCCATATGGAATAAATTATTGCTGGTAGTTTGTTCCGACGTTACAGCATATACGACATGTACAGCTAAGCACTTTTAAAAGGTGTTACTTTAAAAATTTAAGAATTTTATCTACCCGCATTTTATTACAGCCGTGTCGTTGTTAGACATGTAGGATATGCGGTAACTGATTGACTTAGGTAAAATCGGTTGCTAGGGAGAAATTAATCCTTTTGTCGTGGTATATACTTCAAAATTATTATGCCCGCACGGCATAAAAAATTAATTTACCTTTCCTTTTGCCAAAAACAAAATGAGATTTTCACTACAGCATTAGAATATTTGTCCAGTCGTTTCTTTCGTGTTTTAGTGCTCTCCTTTCTCCGTTGATAAACCGGGATGATTTCAAAAAGCTGCACTTCAGGTATAGTTATTGCAATATCTTACTCTTGGTTTTTATTCTTCTTAGATCAATGTTACAGTGACAATTTTATATAATTTTAAAACATAAAACAGGTCAACATAAGGTATTAGTTGAGAGTCTGTATCCATCCAAATAAGGTGAGTAACGAAATGAAGGTAAAAATAAAAATGGTTACAAATACATGTACATTTCATTTTTATGCATTGATTATATCTTTGGTTGGGACATAGTTTGTAGTTTTTTATTACACGAATTTTAAATTGCAAATTTTGCAAATTCAAATTTATGTAAACAAGTAAAGGAACCTAATTAAATTTGCATTAAATGGAATAATTTCCTCCATGTATCAAATTTTACAGTTTGTTATGCAATTAATGGACCGTAAAATATAGGCCCACAGGATTCAGAAATGTTAGCTCTTTTTCTGGCAAGGTATTTACATTAGGAAAGACGATATATTGAAACAAAGCATAAGCTTGCCTTTGATTTTTATTGTAATTTAGATGTCTTTGTTTCAACTTGGAAAATTCTGCTTATTAACCAACTTTTTGCAAAGTGGAGGGTCTGTAGAACAAAAAAACATTCAGGCAATTTACTGGGAATATCAAAGTAATTAGACCATCTCCAATATTAATAAGGGTATAGCATTCGAGCTTTGTTAATGAATGCGTAATTAGGACATACCTGCTTAAACATATACCTACCGGCACGCTTCTATCAGCTTGGGTAAAATTGAAAATGGGATATTCTTCGTAAACGAAAATCCACCGTGAAGATATAAGAAATGTGTAACTACCGCTTTGATATTTTCATATTCGAAGATAATTTTTTTTGGAATGATACTGTCAATAAATAACATAGATCCCATACCACTCAAATGAGCCTGTAAAGCCCTTCAATTAATTAATAACAAAGAATCTCTGAATAGTACTTTCCGAAAAAGAGGTGAATATCTTTATTTCCTTTTTTATGAGCCATATTTTGATTGTTACCGTGAATTTCGAGAAGCGCCCTCTTTCTCCTGCCTTTTGCCATTTTTTCATACATTTATATTGTAGTGAAAGCGAACGTCGCACAGTGAAGATACTTTCAATTTTGATGCGAGTGCTGGTTACGACAAGGGCAGAGCAATGAAGGCTTGTCAATAAAGTTGTAAATCCGAAATATAAAACATAGGCAGATTCGTCAAAAACACGTTACTCTTTCTAATTCAGATAAAGACTAATAATAATAATAAAAATAAACAAAAAAAACCTTAGTGAAGTTAATCTTCCACGCCGCCTCCTGTATGCACCTGCCTTAAGATAATGGAAGAAGCCATTCTTTCAACAATCTCGAGTGACGCGTATGTCAAGATAATTTATACGTCTTTTAATATTCTGTTCAAAATGTTATTAGACGCTCTGTCAATTACTCCTGTCCACCAGTTCGCGCCGCCCAATCAGGCCTTCGGGGCAATTTACAATAAAAAATGATTCAATTTACTGCCATTAAATTTGCCCGGTGAATAAATAACAGCACACCGCTTATTTCTTTTTTCTTCTATTTCCTTGTTCCCTTTCTCTGTAGTCCGAGGCAGTTTGGCTGAGGAATGTAAAAGGCTATGTACTGCATATATAGATGATATTGATTAACTGCGTTTTGAAGATTGGCCAATAACATCACAGCTTTTCTTTGTTTTTGTTGAAGACTGTAATGCAATCAAAGAACGGACGGAACATAAAGAAATTAAAGTCTTTGGGATAAATTATGTTCGATTGGAATTTAGAGGATAAATGGGTACCGCGTGGTTTAATAGAAAGGGAGAGAAAAAAACAATAATAGCACTCATGCCCATGTAAGGATGACTAATTAATCGCGATAAAAATAACGTACCTTGCTTGGAATTAATTACATGAAGACACCAATTTTCTTATTAACAAATATAATGAAAACGCTTTAGACAATTAAATCATCGGGCTTTGTTAAACAACCCATATGCGTGGCTTCCCGGTGAGATCGTTATATAGTGGGTTACAATTTCATGTTTGTTATTTCAGTGGGGTAACATGATTATGTATGGCTCTATAAAAGCGCTCTTGGTTTTAACTGAACCCGATTCAATCTCTATTGGCGTTCGTATCGTGTTTCATATTCAAGTTTATGGGGTATGGAAGTAAAAGAAGAATGTTTTATTATGATAAATTACAAAGAAAAGGCGTAGTTTTCCATTTTGTTAACCGATTACTTTGGGGTCACTAAGTGGTGCTGGTACGTAACATACCTTTTTGGTTTTTTCTTTAATCAGCCTTATACGACATGCTGAGAGTAATGCCAAATATAGTGATAGTGTAAGTGCCATGATAGTTCACCTTGAATATCCATAGAGAGTGCAAGTTTGGCCTTATGGTAAGATATAGGAGCAGTTGCTACAATTCCTTGTATTTCAAATGAGGTGACTTTTAAACCTCATATAGTCTAGTTAGCTTGGCCTTCAACATTAACACAAACATAATTTCATAGGCTAAGCATACAAACTTGAGATAACCAATTCGCGTGAGCCCTCTTTCCTGCCCCATTGCCTGATCTCGACTGTGTGTAGGTCCAACGGAAGAACATTCGCCTCTCACGTGGAAGACCCGGGTACGACCCCCGGGTCGAGTCACACCAAAACTCTAAGAGTGGAATCTACTGCCGTTGTGCGTGATGTTCCGCATAAGTAATGGAGTAGGGAAAACAAGGCAGTGAGCCACGACTGGAAAAAAGGTCGTGTCCGGCTCGACTTTAACCAATAGGTTAGAAACTGGGCCGTAAAACTCCATCAAACTAACTAACTAACTAATGACTAACTAATGACTAACTAACTAACTAACTAACTAACTAACTAACTAACTAACTAACTAACTAACTAACTAACTAACTAACTAACTAACTAACTAACTAACTAACTAACTAACTAACTAACTAACTAACTAACTAACTAACTAACTAACTAACTAACTAACTAACTAACTAACTAACTAACTAACTAACTAACTAACTAACTAACTAACTAACTAACTAACTAACTAACTAACTAACTAACTAACTAACTAACTAACTAACTAACTAACTAACTATGCTTGTCTGATCCGTTTAATCCCCTTCCCAACCCCCCTCCTTACCAAACAGTCTACTTAGGTCAGGTTTTGAGGAACTGCTTGCATGGAGGTTCAGTGAATGATATTTGCCGTTTGGACTCTCCATTCAGCAAATTCTACAATCGTGCGCCTTTTCAATAATCGTTTAAAATAGGTCAAACTCTTGATTGATGGCGGAGATGTTTGTTGAGAAATTGTAAGAACTAACATTTATGAAAAAAATATAGAAAAATTATTCCAACAACCAACTGAATGTATCCCACATTACATCATTTAAAGAAATTCACTTAAATTGGCTATTTTTCGCACTCTCGTGTCTGCATATATGTCTTACAGTATCATGAATGTATCCCAAATTTACAGCTTTACACAGAGTCTACTGGCGACACTGCAGGACGCTATCTTCAAACTGCCTGTCAACAGTTTTGGAAATATTTGCAACATACAGACGAATCCAAACACTCAAATGTTGGTCTGATTTAGTCGAACATAACTGGGGTCCATCAGCTTTAAAGGCAGTCATTCGTCACCCCAAACTGCAGTTTCAGTATACATATATCAAAACTCTCAATTGGTACAGCTCTTTGATTGGCATCACATTCAAACAATGCATCATAGCTAAATAACACAGCAACGGCCCTGAGAGTGTCTTGATTACACATTATGGACTTGTATGGCCACTGGGACAAGCCATGTGAAGCAATAAACTAGGATTGTGTCTGGATAAAGATGAGTTTTAGATAAATGTGGGAGGGGCTAGAAATAAGTAGGTTGGGAGAATTGGAACTGTTTGGGATGATGAAAATATTCCTTTAATCTTCCAAATTCTTTGCTGACCTGTAAATAGTTCCCTAAATTCCACCAATTTCACTGAGAATGAGGGTTCAGAATCGCATATACACCTTAAAATTAAGGCGACTTAAGGCTGATGGACTCCACTATGGTCGACTTTACTAGCTGCTCGGATTCGACTATCACAATAATTTCAATTCGATTTGAGTGATGTCAAATTATGTGCTATATCATTTGTCTTTAAACTTGTTGTGAAAAACATGAAAATCAAGCGAGATTACATACGATCTTGGAAAAACGAGCCTGATGACTTTTGCCTCTTCTCTGAACCATGCCTGTTTCGATATAAACTATTCCATAAAATGAAAAAGGAACACTTTTGAAGAAAAGGAAAAGTCACTTAAGTCGTCAACTTCTTATTCCCAGTCTTCATTCAAACATCAAAAGTGATATTCGATAAAATGGCGGTCATCTTTTTCAGCTTTTAAGCGAAGCAAACAAAGCGAGACGAAGAAGCTCTTTAAGAATAATGATCGCAAAGAAAGTCGACATACACACTCTTCAAATTTCATTAATTACGTTTTCTTTTTGCGTTTCATAATCAAATGGACTTGTTCCAACCAACCTACCTTCTTCAAAAGAACATTAATTTGAGCTTCCTGATGGAAAACTAAACTTTATGCGAGAGTTGAGCTGAAAACCTAGATTTGATCATATTTAAAGACATACCCTATATACTCCGAAAGTCTTATGTCTCTGACGTAGGCGAGGATCGTTGGGAAAGGTCGGATCGAAGCTCGATGTTACCTGACCACGTCATAGCTAACATGGTTCGTGAGTATAACATAATTGCTCTTCTGATTCAATTATATCTCCATCTTTCAAACGGTCTTCACACATTTGGCAGTCTCATAATGTTGCAGAACGGTCGGGAGCCGCTCCGTTGGAATGTTAACTGCTTTTAGCTAAATGAAAGGCGAAGTCTTAATGAAAGTCGGTACCGGTGCAAACTTTATCTCTTAATTGGGCATATATCATTACGAACAAGGGGTTCGTTCACTTAATTACCAACACTTACGGAAAAAAGCCGACGACGCCATGCAAAGAGGGATAGTCTCTTGCTCAGCCTGTTCCAATAGCCCTAATTTGCAGTGACGTCACGAAAATGTTTGCCGCAATATTTCATTGGATCTATTAGGACAGACATAAGTCCAGGTGACAGATGTTTTTATGTTGTTAGAGAATGCTGTGCGTAAGATGGAAAGGCATGTGGAATCTAAAGAGGGATTCTTAAAGCGACGCTAGGGCTACCAACACGACGACATGATAGAAGCTTCTATACTGTAGGCGGTCTGAGCTTTGCAGAGACTTTTATAGATTTTAAAATTAAATGTTATTTTTAATTCTTCCCTCTAAGTACCATTTCAGAACTATTATACAGATGACATTAAAACATTCACGACGGGTCTCGTCGGTTGTGTTGTCTTGTGGGTCTTTCTAACAAGGTACAAGATCCACTTGTTACAATGCAACTTGGTTATATGTTTAAGCAGTGTCTGATAGAGTTACTCAAAATGGTCATGGTCCATCTGGGAGATTTCCTCTTGGACTTCTGGATCAAACTATATAACATCCTCTTCTAAAATATTCATTGAACTATAGCTAAACATCATTTTCTTTTGATTCTACGATTTAACCCTGGCCTCGATAATGGTTTGAAAAAGAAGCTTGCTTGCTCCTCTAAAAACGATTATTATGAGGCCTATCCTTTCAACATTATTTAAAATAAAGGCAACTGGATTCAATGGAAACTCGTCCTCCATAGGTTGCAACGCTGCATTTTATTAAGTACAAAGAGTGTAGTTAATAACAACAGGTTGGTAACGAGCATTGAAAAAAAAGAAAAAGGGAAAAGAAATCAGCATCGAAGGATATTTTGTTGAAGATTATCCTAGCAAAATAGCATCCTCTTGCTTGTCACCAACATAAGCCAGTTGTTCGTGTATATCTTTAAGACTGCCTAGCTATTGATCAAGTGAATGTGAATCTTTGTTTCATACAATGAGGTCGCCCTCCTGTGCAGTAATGAGGGTATGTCGTAGCCATGACGGGATGTTGGAAACCCAGGCTGATGCATCACCCGTATCTCGTTTTCTCATTAAAGAAGAAGGCATTGCCTACATGCCTCCCCATTTACAGCAAACGAAGGTAAAACTGCTTTGCAAAACACAACTGCCCATCGGCTGTGCAGTTTAGTTCTTTAGGCTTTATAGTATTGGTTGGGACCCGAAGTCGGGCCGCCCGGGGATAACTTCCATAAAGCACTCAGATGGTTGGTGAAAAAATATTTTTTTCTTTTGAATTGATGGTAGTGGTTCTGTAAGAGGGACTTCTTTCTCTTCACTTGTGCCATTGATCTGATATATTTCCAGGGGTCTCAAGAGGGGCGGGAATGTATTGTCATATGTCTATGACAGGACATAAAATACCTGCACTATCGTAAGGAGGTGTGGAGTGTCCTCCTCCCCTTTGAGAATGTTTGGACAGTTTTCAAGCGTACCTAGATGCAAATTGGTGTAATTTTTGTTGCATTAATTAAAGTTGTTGTAAGTCAAATCCTCAAAATGACATCCGATCCACTTCTTTAGATGAAGCCAAGTTATAGCGGATTGACGCCGGGATCTGTAGAGCTACAGACTTCACATCCTTGGGTCATGAGAATGAAATTTCCCAACCTAAGCTAAATGAACCCCATAAAAAGTGGTTGGCCCTGGATTTGAACTACGATTTAGGCTTTATAATCGTTTACTGCTTAGCGCCCATTTGGCTGCAGCCCCTAAGGCTGCCGCCCGTAGCAATGAGCTTCCGCGGGTAATCTAATTCTACGCAGAGCTTGTAGCAGAGTACATATATAATAAGCAATCGCTTCCTGGGTTTTGTTTGTAATAAAATGGTTACCGTTATAAAAAGAAAGAAAGAAAGAAAAAAAAAGCAAATTTAGTATGAATTACATACACCTGAACCCTTTGCAGCAGTGTCTGTGTGATCTGACAACAGACAACAGCCCTTATATTCTCCCAATAAAGCTATAGGAGTAAGACGTGTGAGTGTGACCTTTGACCTGTGCAGGGCCGTTTTGATAAACCCCACACTGGGCAAGTTGAGGCATAAGGTAGTGTGAACAAAAGTGAAAGATAATCGGAACAATTCCTACAAAACAAGATATTCATCCCCGCCCCCAAGTGATTAACCCTGTCCTTCTTTCCCGAACGTCGTATGTACGATATAACAAGCAACATATACAGATGACGTCACATACTACATTGCCACAGCCGGGCTAATCTGCTAAAGAGCATGACTACGTTGTTGTCTCGTGGTATGATTGGTTCTTTGAATTTATGTAAGGTGTTGCTTTCCAAAGAGATTGGGCAGACAGCATTGCAGGCATTCAACACCTACTCACATTAATTTGAGAATTGCATCAAAACATCAACAGACAATGGTTAGGGAAATTTGGTCACTAGAATTAAATTAAATTAAGAAGTATACTATATTTATAGGTTTTTTGTTTCATATTCCTCAAATTTACTATTTTGCCAAAAGTGTGAAAATAAAATAGCCCTTGCCATTTCAAAGTTTACCATGCGGTTTAATGCAACTATACATACAGTGGGAATAAGCAACAAAGCAATACATTCGTAGCCCGAACCATTATTATTTGAGTTACGAATTACAGCAACTTTTGACTAATTTCAAAACAAACCCGATCAACTCGATCGAGTTTTCAATGAAAATTATTCATTCGTCTTGTTACAATCAACTTAAATGTACTATGTGTGTCGAGCAGAATCAACTGCTTCTCCCGTACCACCGCCTGTTCATTCATTTGTGTTCATAAGGAAACAGTAGCGTCACATGTAGACAGGGATGCCCACGAAAGCAGCCCCATATCAACTAGAAGTCATGTTTACAATTTAATATCTCAACCACCCGTCGAAAAATCCAAGTGGATCTGAAGTACCTTGGTCAGAGAGTTGATTTAAATTTTTATTAAAAAAAGTTAATTGAATCAACGATCAGGCTCTTCCAAAGGCAACAAGTTTTCAAATAATGCAGTTGAAGAAGGGCCTAGCTGCTTGCAATAAAAGACCGCCATGGTATTGCCGGGCAACGAAGTTTGGTTTGGAAAATCGCAATTCCCTCGACACGAGCATGATTCACAAATGTAAACTGTATTTTATCAAATCCGTGAGTCTTGCAACGTTACTTAATTTGTTTTTTTCTCATATTGGATTTTTCTACGCAGTACAAATGCCTTTATTCCTCGGGGCCTGGTTTTGCACACCCTTTAATTTCCTGTGAAGTCTTACTCGCCAGCTGTTTTTTTTTTCTCTCTCTATCGGAGTATATTCGGGAGTAGAGCGATCAACTATCTAGGCCTATAAAGAGATACAGTCGGACTGATACCTCGTAGACTCCTACATCAGCCACTTTTCTTAAGAAGTCTCTTTTAATGTTAAACGTGGCGTGTTACGGATTATCATTCGTAATTGGCTCGGAGTCTAAGCATCATCAATCATATCACACTGACTTGAAAATTTATTTCCTTCGGGTATCGACTTCAGAATCTTTTACACTTCATTTTGATGACAGAGGCCAAGCTTTCCTCATATATTAGCTATTTCTAAAATTTGAACCTGTCAAAGTGCCTTCATTTGGCCCGCGTTCAGCTCCTAAGGATTGCATACCAATTACTGATTTACTATGTTCCGAAATTTTACAAGTCCTCTTTTCTGCATATCGTTTTAGTCATTATATTATTTCTAACCATCCTTGAATTGACCCAAACTCAAGTTAACTTCTTTATTTTGTTTTCTAATTTTTTGTTTTTCCCAACCTGGTCTGACGGTTAGTGAGCAATGGGTATTTCTGACCAATATCCACGTTGAGTTTCCGTTATGCATTGTGATTAAGATTGATACAATTAAATACTGTGCAAAGGTTACCTTGGCCGACTGGCGTGATAAAGTCATACCTCTGTTGCCGTCATGGGAACTGCATCACTTGTCAGAGTTGAGGCCAGTGAAAATGATTTCCCAAAGCATCATCAGAGATCTCCCCAAAAGTTTCGATTATTTTAAAAGCTTCTGCCGGTGTTACCCGATGTAAATGACATTAGAAAGAGCTTAGAAAAAGTATTTAGACGAAGAAAAACACAGTTAAAGCTCCGTTCTCACTTTATTGATAACTTGTTACCCAGTTAAAATAATGGGTGCACTGAAAAATTGAGAGGCTTAAGATTCAAATCTTATGCAATTTTCGTTTTGTGGAGCTTTCACGGTAATCAACTCATGACAAAAAGGTTTCATTTAGTTTCGTTTCATATCATTTAAATTAAGTGCATGGGAGGAGATATTACAATCTGAATAAGTACCGAGGCTGGCTGTATGCTTTCATATATAACAACGATTTATCGCCACGTTTAAATAGAGTGTTATGGCGAAAAGTGGAGACAAATTTTTAGGCTGATACAATGTAATGAGGCGAGGAATGTAGGGTATGGAAATACTGCAACCTTTGTACTTAGATGTTCGTAGAAAGGGACCTGCACTCTTAATGTTAAAAGAATGAAAAATTACTAGGTAGAAGAGCGAAAGATCATTCCAAAAAAGTGAGAATTCACTCCAAGAAGGAGAGTGAAGTGAATTCACTCCAGAAGAGCGAAGTGTCACTCTTGGTTGAGTTCCTATACATGGACCACTATTTAAAAAGAGTGATTCCTGCAAGCACTCGTCACATGGTCAAGTTTTGCCCCGTTTTGGATTGGTTTTCACTCATCTTAGAGTCAATTTCACAATTCATTTACTACTCGTGAATGAACGCTGGAATGAATTCTCACTGTTCACTGTATATACTACAGGGTGACTAAGTTCACTGTTTTGTTTTTAGAGGTGTGTGATTGTGCAACCATGATCTCAAAATCTAACACTGAAAGAGTGGAATTAGGAACGGATCTAGAATTCACTCTACAACAAAGACAAATTGACAAAATCATACATCTCACAAAAAAAGTTATGATTTCTTATGATTATGAAAAAGCTCAATTAAATGCTAAAAACACAAATTAAGGGTAGGATGTTTCATTATTCGGTTAGAACACACTTTGTGACGACACGGAGACTTTTGAAATTCTGTTGTAAATGTATGATTTAAGGATAATTGATGGGATTGCGGGCAAGTTTTCTTTAACGAGAATTAAAAATAGGCCATATCAGTGCTTTTGATCTCTACGGTAGATATGAAAAGTTAAGAGACACATGAAATCAAATATATAAACCACTAAGTCCAGTTTTACTATGGTTTTCGTCAATTGTATTTTTCTTTCTATAAAGACTATTAATTCAACCCAACAAATGTAACTTTTATGAATCACGTATAAATAAAGTAACATCTTTCTACCAGCTGCCAATGCGATGTAAACAGAGCAAACATCAGATTTGTTCATATATCATTTTCAGTTTTAACGTACCGTATACCTGGATTAGTCAAGACTGATGTAGGCTTTGCCTTAAGTTTTCAATCCGGTAAACCTTTTTTCTAATGCTTAATTTCCAATCGTTAGTTCAACTATTTCAGATGATCCGAAGCTAAACAGTTGTGTTGACTTAAAATTTTTTTAGACTATGAAAAAAGGAATTGGTCTAGGTGAGATGGTCAAACGCATAACTTTACTAAGTTTTCCAACGTTATGAAAGTATGTAAAATCTGTTAAATCCAAAATAAAGAAATTAAGGACGGATCTAACATTAGGACTGGATATTTAGTCTGATGGAGTGAAAATGAGTCGTCTTCGATTTCAATATTTCTCTCTAAATTTTAATTGGTACCTAATATCACTTTAAAAGAGTGACTTTTCACTCTAAAGGTTTACACGGTAATAATATCTCAAAAATTCTCAAGGGTTATTATGAGTCGTTGTATTTCTGTAATTCCTTTTCCTATCCGTTTCTTTCTCTGTCAAGGTAATAATAATTACTCCAATACCCTAATTTGATACGACAAGCAAAATCAAACCAAAATTATTCTTTTCAAACGATGTACCTAGTCTTTCCTAAACTCATTCTTTGGTAGCGGCGTGGCTCGCCAGCCGCGCGGAGATCGTCCAATTCCCCGAAGTTTACAATAGACGCGGAAGTAATATTTGCCGTAACACTTTTCGCAATGTATTATTTACACAATGCGTTCTACAAATTTTCAGATCATTCATATTTAAATATGATTTGACACGTCACAGCTACACAGCGAATTACCTCGGAGGCGATGGAATAGAACAGTAATAATCAATCGAAACGCAATCTCACTCTGATATAACATTTTGAATAAAACTTACGCACCGTTGATCTTAAGAGGGGTAAAAATAATTGCACCCGAACGGCAGCGTCTGCCGTCTTTAACTCTGTGGCAATGTGGTCTGCTCATCACAAAATAGAAACTCTATCGAGCCGAAACGGTGCGGAACTTATTTTCGCTCTTAGGATAAACACTAGGGAAATATCGCAGGCCTGGCGAGCATTAAGCTATCAGAAAAGTTAATAGAAAATACTCTCTGTGAAACCCAATTTTTGTTGTCCGAGACAAGGTGCCTCTTTCTCCGTTGATGAGATCAATGGCATGGTGAACTTGCTCAGCGCGTTCCCAGATCACTTTATTACGCATTTGATTGGATTCACGCCTCTTCGTTTCTGAGTGTCCGAAAATGAGGAGAGAAACTTTCCTCATATCGTCCGCATATTCTTCCATTTATTATCGGGAAAGGATAGTGTTACCAGAGTTCTTGGTTTTTTTATTGATGCTTTCATTCCTTTTTCGGATCGAAGATTTGACTGACAAGAATGCTGCCAGTCGAATCGAGTTGCAGATTATTAAGCCTCCAGCCCATCTGTTCTTGCTGGTCAAAAGAAATTTGCAAGACATTGGAATGCATGACTTCGTCACAAAAGTTGAGGTCGGAACCTACCCTTCGCAACTGAACAGGGGCTAATGTTAGGGTTGCTGACAGAAGGTATAGTTATTCCAATTGCTAGGAACGCCCTCTAGTTATGAAATTGACATAATCGATTTTGCTGCATGACAGGTACATATACTTGGTGAGTTTGAAGTGACAGTTTGTGTTTAGTTAAACCCCAAGCAATTTGCACTTAGTCCTACATTCCAAAAAGGCTGGCAGGTCAATGAGAAAAATTAAATTTTGAAAAGGCATGATTGACTGTAGCGTGAATTGAAGAGCGCCAACATGAAACTTGTATATTACAGAAGGAAACTGAGGCATGGATTAAAGAACGAGGTTACTTTTGCAATCTACAGAAGAACAAAATTAATTACACGTTCTTTGTATAGACAAATGCGATAAGCGCTTTTGTTAAGTGAATGTAGACAGCCATTAGTGGGGCCATCAGCCTTAAATCGTCTTCATGTATTGTCTACATGAATGTCAAACTCTCATATTCGGTGAAATTGAAGGAATCAAGATACAATTTAGTGTTAAACCATCTAGGATACAGGTAAGCAAGGAAATTAAAAGATTTAACGTGAAAGACCCCATTTATGGCCGACTGACATCAGCCCATCATCTGTTAATGGTTACTTATTTTTACTGAAACATGCAAAATATGACTGAAAGGGAAATAGTTGTTGTCCAAAACTAATTTCGAAACAACGGTTTATTCTCACTAATTTTTTTTACCGGTCAAAAAATTCCAAAATCAGTGGGAAAAGTTTTGTCACATGACTCCCAAGAGCCACCCATGAAATAGGGTGGACTTCTAGAGTAATCCTTATTGGGAAGGCTGCAGTTTACCTTAAACAGTTTAAAGGGGAAGCTTAAGCAAAAATTTAATTTTCATATGTGAAAGAGGAACAAAATGTACACAGTGTGGTGAAAGTTCCATTCAAATCGGACATGTATTTCTTGAGATATCAGTAAATGAAGTCAGTAGATTTGTGCTCAAAAGTAAGTTTGAGGACAGCAGAGCTTATATCACTTCCTCACATTGACAAGGAATGCTTTGTTTCCCTTTGTTTTATCAGACTGTTGTGTTAACCTTGAAGTAAATAGGAGTATGACCTCCCTGTGGGAGATGCAACATTTGTAAAATTCTCATGCCACTTATGCAATCACATTTTAATAATATGGGATTGTTGAGGAGAAAATCCAGTATAAAGTTTAAAGAAAAACAAAAGACTGCCCATTAATGTGGGGATGTGATTTCATGTGTGCTTGCTTCAAGTTCACTCTTTGTTGAAAATGTGAAAACTTTCATGAAAATTTATGACCCTGGAGAGAGTGATGTCATTTACAAGTTTTAAGTGAAGCTGCTTACAGAGGAGAGTGTGCTCTAGTAACTTTTTAACTAGAGAGGTACGCGACCGTCCAACACGCTTGCACCTGGCGGTCTAGACTTATGCAAACATCTATTGATAGTTGTCCATTACTGGGGGTCACCAGCCTTAAATTGTCTAATTCTTTTATTTACCTGTACCACTGGATAATTGCAAACAAGGTCCAAACCCAAACATACACAGATTAAATGCAGGTTTCCAACTGGGTGCAATTATACGAGTTGTACATAAACGAAAGAAATAAAAAATGAACGCGGTGGTCCACATGTATTATACTGGCCGATAAACCGGTAACCATGACTTAAACTTCACTCGGCTACTTGGGCTGTTCGATACCGTACGTTTTAAAGGGGCACCTTGAGTTGACTTTGCCAATTCAACAATTCATTCAATACTTCAGGTCTAAATGTTAAAGGGAACTATCAAAATGAAAACGCTTTTTATTATTTTCATGATTTTTAACTAGGTTTCTTATCCAATTTTTTTTTTTTTAAATACAATTTTGAATTTGTTGGTATCCTGCCTTGCAAAGGTTTTGCGTATAATTTGAAAGACGTGCCTGGTCACGTTTTGCTTAAAACCAAATAGAATCTTTGAAAAAAAATAGAACCCACTTGCGGAAAATTATTTGTATGTAGGCTACGGGGGTAGTCTGCTGGTCTAAAATTGACCACTGGTCTTTAGTATGTGAAAAAATCAGTTTGGAAAAAATGTTGAAAATTTGAAAATCGTCACCCAGGTCACCAAATCTTTACTTTTATATGGGTAGCTAAATTCTCAACTAGGACTGCTCTTTAATAGACATCAAATTTTGAAAAATAAAAAAAAAATACATGGTAGCTCATCGTTACACAGCATGCGCTTAGAGTTGAGTGTTAGTTCTAATAGTGAGTAATACATACCGGGGCATGCCCCATAAGCAATAAACAAGGATTGTGTCTGCACAAGGGGGGCTTTTAGACGGACTGTGGGTGGGGCTTGAAGTAAGGGGTTTTGGAAGAATTGGAACAGTCTGGGGTGACGGACGAGTGTTTGCTTATAGCTCAGAGAAATAATGATGTAAGTCCAGCAGAGTAACAGTTATCTAGATGGAGGAAGTTATGGAGTGCGTTCTTGAATCAACTGGATCATGAAGGAACTAAAGCAGCATTTTTGGTCAAATTTTAACCAAATTCGGGTCAATTGCTGCTATTTGGGGATCCGGAATTATTTGACCCACATATTTTGGTCGATCCCTTTCAACTGTTCATTTGGGTAATATTTATTTTTCAAACTTAGAAACTTGTTTTTCTTCTCAGAATGTAGATGCCTGAGGCCGAGCTAGAATGTCATAATTGGAGGGAGGGAGTGGTTGGGGGAAAAGAAAATGTTGGGGACAACCGGCATTTTTGGCGCGTAACCGAATGCGACAAGCGCCCTCCTCCTGAGTGTCTAGGGGCAAAGCTACAGGGGGATCAGTGGCAAGGTCCCGGAAACTTTGAGGTGTTAGGCTTCAGCATATTTTCGAGTGAAAGATAAGTTTCAGGAGTGTTGTATATTCATTTTTTGGGAAGTTGAACCAACTCCTAACGTAACTTACTAGGGGGCGATGGGGCGAACAAAAACAAAAGTTTACTGTTAACCCTGCATCCATCGGTAAAATGCCGAGTTCATTTCAATACTTTGTTCATTCAAATGAGATTGAATTCACTAGTAGACCTTCCATTTAAAATCAGAGAAAGAAGCAAAAACTTTAACACCGAAGTTATCGTCAATATTTGCAGAGCATTAAGATAAAAACCCTATCCCCACATAAAATGATGAAGCGTTTAAGTGAAAGTAATACTTCACTTGATTTCCCTTCGTTCACTAAGGTAACGACTTAGAGTAAGTCTTATATCTTGTAGGTATATCACTTCTTTAATCTTCTCTTCTCGGGTAACTAAGGCTTCAGGCTCCTTTCGTCGTGGCCTAAGAGATCCATTAGCCGAAACAGTGATTTGCACAGAAGCAATTCGACGACAGGTCCTGTGTGTAAATTGAGTGTCCAACCATTTCCATCAGTTCCAAGTCACTAATTCAACTACAGCTGCTTGCCGAGCAAATTGAATCGTTTCCCAACTCCCCTTGATTGCTTTGTGCGCTTCGAGACATCAAAACACGGGAATGAAATCAGCACGGGCAGAACATTGAGAAGTATACACTTTAGGAGAGATGATAGCAAGCTAGCAAAAAAAAAAAAAAAAAAAAAACGAAAAAACGAAAAAAAAAAAAAAAAAAATAGAAAGGGCAGACGTAAAAAAACGAGAATAAATTGAACAAAAACAATTGAGACTGCCTTGAATGTAAAAGCTTAAAATTTGTCAAAGCTGCCCAGTATGGTTCGCAAAATGTTCGAAAACTATCCTTCTCTAAATTGCATTACTGAACCAAGCTGGGGCCACAAGTAGCCAAACATTATCACATCAACACTTCGTGTGCGTCTTTTTATTGACGGTGTTAAGTGAAAAGCTCTTTTTGGATATTGCAGCTGTCCCAGTCGACACTTCTTTTTCTTCCTTAAAATGCGAAGCTGAAATTAACTTTGGCTTCATTCGCGAAGACCGCTCACTGCGTAAATTGCTTAAGAGGCAGAGCAGGACGAACTTCTATTGACAAAAATCCCCACCATACACGGTAATTGATTAAAGTGAAGAAGTATCATTGAATGTACGACAAGTGCACGGGTGCCTTGTTCCTTCTCAAAACTCATTAACGGTTGTGTTTCTTTCTTTACAACGCCGAAATGCAAACACAAGATTACAAAGCACTCATCTCATTTCGGTCAGAGGTACTGAACATTGGAACAGAACAAATTGTTCCCCCTTACTGATCTTGACTCAACGATTTTGTTTTCAAGGAGTTAATTGACGACGCATCTTTAAATAATATTTGAATCGCAAACCATAATTGATTTTCTTATGTCCTGCGCGGATACATTTCACAGGTTCTCACTGCACACCGTGGGAACTGCGATAATCAAAAACCCCTGGTAAATAATAGACGAGTCCTTTCGTAGGATTGGTGCGAAAAGCCTGGCAGCCTAATATATCAAACGGCCTATTTATTAGTTGCCGAAAATAAGCCATTGTCGGTTGGGTAAACTGCCATGTGCTAGCTACGGTGATATAGTCTGGCAACTAGAAAGCGATAGACAGTTACTACCACGAAACGAAGCGAACTACATGAGCGAGGTTACTGAGGCAGATGTGTACACAGAGTGAAATGGTGCTCAGGAAACTTTTGTGAGTGCAGTTTTGGGGGATAGATCGTAGTGCACCGGGGAAAAAACAACACGCTGGCGATTTATTTAATCTTCATTTAAAAAGAACTTTACTGGATTACATTTCCAGGGAAGGACTGATGTCATTACTGCTACGGCAGATTAAAATGTAAAATCATTTCAAGGCTACTGAAAAGTTGGAACTTTATCAACACCGCTATCAAACTCATTCATTGATTGGATTAGAAGGAGAAAACTTCATGAACTAGCCAAATATTCTGTTTCGAAACAAATTTGGATTTCTCGACTTATCTGGAACTGTTAGTGTTATAATTCAATTTACATTACATGATTTTATAAATGAATTGCCTATTTTTGAAAAGTTAGTCGATTTTTGTTGCTTGACAGTTTGTTGGCGTACTTTATACTTCAGTTGAATCTAAAGAATATTAATTATTTTTTGTGATGACAAAATATTTTCGATGGAATGTTCCATCTATCCAGGACAGTTGTAGATATTTGAAGTGACAACCCCGTCAATCTTCACTACCCCGAACTTCAGTAAACATAGCCTAGACCTATTGCAGAGAGGTAGCCTGATAAATTTCATTAGTTCTATATTTTGCCATTTATTCATAGCCTCGCTTTTTATTGCCTCTATGTAAGTCAAATTTTACTGTACGCGAAACAAAACTTTTAACTCAGTGCGATAATCTTCAACAAATACATATCTATATCTCTGTAGTACGAGACATCACATCAACTTCACTATTATATCGTTCATTACATTTCTGTCGTGTGCACATACTATTTCTACGATAAGAGCATTCACGACATCGAGCACTGCACGTGTAATTAACTGTTTCACCCGTGCGATATACGTCGCTGGAGATTGTTGTATTTTCGCACGTGGATTCATGCTGTTCATAGCCCTATAAAATCCTCCTGCCTGGCAGCCGTTTTTCATTTGTTGTGATTAAATCGCGTTTCTATTTCAAGGGTGTTACGGCGACATCGGCACATACCACCCGATCGGAAGACTATACTGTTCTCTTCGGCACACCGAGCCTATGTGTGGTTAAAGCAGAGTAGGCCTATAGTTGGATCAACTACCGTATCAGTTCTTACTTTTTCTTGGACGGGGTGGAATATATCTGTCCGGAGAATATGAGAATGACCGGAAGTGTCGAGGATCAATCGTCAATAAACAATGGTAAGATTTATTATTCCATTCTAAGCTTCAATTGAAGTGGCAAATATTTACAAAATATCACAAACGTATCAGTGCATGCAATGCTTAGTTGATATGGCTCGTGAACATCATTGGCGATGTTGTGCGAACTGTCTAGTGGGTAATAACACTTTGGTTTGACTTCCCTTAGCGAGCAGTGTGTGCAAGTAGTGCCCTGGTGTCAGGAAGACAGCAACGGATCCCTCATTACCGAAGCCTGTTTCTAGTTCTACTAGTAGTACTAGTCCTATAAAGTTACATCTCTAAGTGTAAATAATAGTTCCAAGTCCGACGGACCTTGGCGACACGAAAGCAAACTGTCAGTTCCGCGAGAGTAAGCGTGAACGAACGAACCAGTATACATGCAATCACGTAAAGCAAATTGACTGGTGAATGACAGTTGTGAAGTCAAGCTCAGCAAATCACACATCGTTTCAAATATTTCACAATAGAATACCCTCTTAGTAGCAGTGCTACATGCCAATGGTCCTACGGAACATTGACATAAATAGGCTAGGCCTACTACTCCCGCATTCAACTTTGGACGCAAATTGAAAAGACCAACGCGATCGTTGTCAGAAACATCGTATAAAGACTTCCCAAATGTAGCTAGAGCTAGAATACCTTACCCTTAATAATATTAGTCGTGAAAGTTCATAGATGCCCTGACATTGACTTACTGGTATCGAAGGTTAAATGATGTCGAAGAAAATTGTTTTAACGCGTAACCCTCTGCATGGCGGCCCGTTCCAGGGTTAGTACTCCCATCGGCAATCGCCATATAATTATGTTCAAGAGTTCCTCAATTGTAATGTGTACGGGTTTGTTTCACGTCTCTGCCACTATCCAACTATGTAGTGTGCATGACCCTCTGGGCATGGAAGTGACAATCTCTGATGTAGGTAGATTGCTGATGGTGTACACGTTTATACATTCCTTGGGACAGAACGATCAAGTACTGTATACCCCATGCACCAGACTTGGTGTACCTATCAGTATCAGTGCACAGTATACTTCCATTCAATAAAATATAGTCCTATAAATAAGATAAATATAGCTTCGTGTTTTCATGGAACTTTTATTCATTTTGCCACTTCACGTGAAGGCATTGGAAAGGATACGATGCAAAAAGTCGCACAGACTCACTCGACGTACCGAATGTATCTCTGAAATAAAAAAAAAATGTAGTCTTATTTGTTACAGCTCACATATGTAAATCTCATACTCATAGATGACAGACAGGCTGACATACTTTATGTATGTGCATTATCCATTGACCGTGATTTGTTAGTGTAAGATTACAGCAAGGCGTTCACCCTTTATCTTTGAACATGACCTCATACATTCATTAAAATATAAAATAAAAACTTTAACATGGGGATAGAAGGGCTTTCGATGATTTGTTGCGGTACAACATACACGAAGGCTATAAAATTTACAACCAAACAAACCAAACAAGTAAAGTAGACGAAACAGCCTAAGTTTGTTAAGTTCCTGAATGGTTTACTTCTGATTCAAACAGCGTGGTCCGTATTAGATTCACGGGTGAACCAAGGATACGCAATAGCCTAATAACAAACTTAGAGCGGCTCATCGAGTTGGTTCATGAAATTCAACTTATTTTTCCAAACCTGTTAAGTTTTCTTCACATACCAATGAAAAATGCTCAAACTAAGACAGTCTCCATATACTACGTACAGATAACTGTTTAATAAGTGAGTACTTTGATGTTCAATTCGGTTTTCAAAAGTTCATGATCACACACTTTTTCAAAATAGGCACAAAACCGTTGCAAGTCAGGACACCACAAAATTTAAAATTTTAACTTTTCTCTTAACTATTGGACATGAAACTTGGCTTATTATACTAATTATATACATTGTCATGAGACAGTGACCCTTTAACACTCTCATTAAGTTATCAAAATCAACTCAATGAACCCCTTTAAAAGTCAAAAGCTTGTGACAACGCCCTGCTCCAACTCTACATAACTATACCCCGACACATTCGTGTTGTCAATAAATGAGTGAAAATTTAATAATCCAATAAATTGTGCCTGACAACCTCACTACCTATATATTCCAATTCCATGATCTATATACAGTAGCGCTGTCTTGATAATACCACGACCGTGTCACCATAGTCCCACGTATCCTTCAATACAATAGTGCAACCAACGGCACCCCTGCAGTGTTCATTATATACTTTACACTTCAGGAAAATAGAAGCAAACATTCTGTGTGACAGGCTATTAAGGACCCAATGGCGATCATTCGGTCATGGATAATTATTGAATGGCCCTATTTATGCCTCAAGTACAAGCTTTTGAACTAGAGTGATATAGTTTGATTGGAATTACAGTAAAGTGTTTTTTTTCTCGCAAAATTACCCCTCGGCAAAGTAGACAACGAACCGCTGGATTTTCAAGTTACTGAAAACCTCTGGGTTAAGTTTAATTTCAATTCAGATTCAATAGCCAATTTGTGCCGGAAATCTTACAAAATGGCAGCATTTAGAAATATTGACACTAAGTCATTTCCACAGCAAAAAGACGGAAGTGTTGGTCGTCGACCATCAACGCAGTAAAGAGTCAAATACTGTCCCTGTTTTAAATGAATGTAACCTCCTATCAGTATTTTTGAAGTATGAAATTGAATGATGGCTCCTGAATTGTTCCTCATGTGACAGTATATTTGTGACTCAATTGTGTTAAATTTATTCTGGAAGATAAAATCATTAACGCACTTGTAAAACTTTAATATATCAAAGAGTCAGCTTCCGAAAATATTGTATAAACGAAGTTGAATATTTGGAACATTAATGTCATGCATCAAAGTGAGGGTGGGGGGGGGGGGGGGCGTAGAAAGGAAAATAATTTTTGAATTATAGCAACGGTGGATTGCACATTTCTTCGAGCGTACAAAACAGAGTTTAGAGATTATTTCAAGACGTTTGTCGATATCATAAATGGTCAGTTTAATTATCCAGTTATACAAAAGTCGTGAAGTTTATAAAATGTGTGTTGCACACTTCTTCTAGTCCCTAGAATAAATTGGTCAAGGGGGATTCTAAGACTTTTATCTAAATCATGGACAGGTAAATTACCCCGTAAACTGCATCAGTCTCGGAAATTCGTTAACCTTTTAAAGTAAATTTACTTCGTATTTTTGTACCTTAACCGGAATCCTTGTCTAAATTAACGTATTAAGAATTTTTAAGTTGCTGACTATAGGGATTTAAGTAGGAGATTAGTATGAGCAGATGAGGGTTACGCATTACTGCAGTTATCTAAATAGACTGACCTAACAAACTTTCCCGATGAAGATGTTTCAAGCATGTCTTACTGTATTGGAGGATAATCTTCGGAAGGTGGAGAGAACACTTCCAGAAACAGTTTTCGAATTCATAAAACCACGAAGTTGTACATCTTAACCAAAATTGAATGAAAAATGTCCATATTCAAAAAATTGCGACTTAAAACGATGCTTTAAAACGAAGGGTCAGAACATGTATGTAGAGAACGATTTTACATTGTTAGTTTATTAAGTACTGTACTGGCAGATGAAAGGAAACGTGCGACCGGGAGAGATGAAAGAAAGAGCGAGAGAGAACTCAGAAAACAAGGTGGGGTCATATTTGTTACTTAGCATTTAGAAAAATCGTGTTGCTTTGCTATTTGGTAGGAATTCTGTCAATGTCGAAACAATGCTCCAGTCCATTTGTCTCCTCTTGCACGTCCTGAATGATACAAGAGTCACACCCTTTCATGCCCAGAAGGACCGCTGAGGACTTCCTGTCATTTTCCAGTGTGACCTATTTTAAACAAAACATGTCATAGTTAAGAATCAATCAACTAAAAGACAAATAGACGACTAACTTATGTCTGTCAACAGATGCACTTCAATGGTCGCCGACGGTCTGCTGTTAACATTAAATTTATGAAAATAAATTTGAAATTTCTTCTTCGGGTCCGGCGTCCTACTGTAAAAGGAACGTTGGACCTGACAACGCACTCTTATTCGAATCCCCTGTTTGATTAGCCTGATTTACTTCACAAAAATGTGAAATGAACAAACACAGAGCTTAAAAAAAGAAAAAAGAAAAACACGTTGCCCACATTCCAGTCATGCAGGACATATAGACAAACAAAGCTTTTCTCAAGTTTTCTCGACTTTTAAAAAAGTGTCTCAGAGAAAATGGGTTACTGACATGTCAGTGCATCGAATCGATCACGCACTTCGGAAGTCTGCCCGATAGGTTCTTGTCAAAGTATCCATCGCCCAAACTTGACCGCTTAGGAGAAACTAACCAATTTCTAGAAGCGTCATCGGTTTATCAACCAGACTTAGAAGTGACAAATTATCCTGACGCAGAAGACACCATATCTGCATTGAACTTGATAGCATAGGAGAGAACCGTGTCACGACCACGGTTTGGGAAGGCTGGCAAATGGGGACAGAAAAGGGATGGCCATCCCGCTTGTATCGTTAGGTGCCGACTGGCCCGAAGGACTATCATTCATGTGATGTTTAAGAGTGGTGAAAAAGACACGTCTTCACTATCAGTGGGACTATATCGACACGCAACCTTCGCTGTCAGGTCTTGGCTATAGTGTACTCGAGCCAAGGAGAGACAATTTTATATTAATAGACAATCATGGAACAGCTTTTAAAATGTCAGAACCAAAATGAAACTTCTTGATGAGAGAACGCAGCGCGGGTTGGTAGTTTTATTACCATGTCACCTGGGAAATTCTTCGCTACTCGTGGCGACATGCAGGAAAGGGAATCAAGAAGCCGTCCTCATTCCGGACAAAGTTTGTATGTCATATCGCACAGCCGTCTCTGCAATTACGTTTTGGACCGCTTTCGACAGATCAAGGAAGGTCATATTCAATAAAACATAGTACATTTCAATGAGTATCTGGTTATTAAAAACCGCTACAAACTTGATTAATGTAATGAAAGACTTCAATTACGCCAACGAAATGAGGAACTTTGTGAATCTCACAAGCCGGGGTCACATCTTCGAGATATTCAGCATACTGTAATTTTCAGAAACTATGCACTGTACCTATCGTCTCTAAATTGGAAACTTCTAAAAATGTTGGTTATGAAATGGGGTTGGGGGTTGGGGTGTAAGATATATCGGTAAGTTTTTTGGATATACGAAATTCGCATGATCTTAATCTCCAACTAAATTTTTAATGCTATGAACCAATTATTCCCTACTCCACTTATTCAAAGTATATAAATTGATTGCAAGCCACGTTAATGTTATCATAAAACATCATCGTCTTCTTTCTCTGAATGAATTAGTGACAGCTATCCAAAACGAACATGAGAGTAACTTTGTGGGGATGACTGCAGTTTTTCTTAATACAGGTATTATTAAAGCCCCATGCAAAGTCTGTGCTGAAGTTGAAGCAGGGGAAACGTGGGTCCACTTCGACAAACATAGTGGAAATGAATTGACACAGATTGCTGATTTTACTTTATGAGATTTTACTGCACACATTTAAAATGCGAAAAGCGAGTACTGTATACTACCCGCTTTTAGAAGTACAGTAAGAAACAAGCCCTTCAATTTTACAAACATCTGGACATGGATCCAAGCGGAAAACCGTGACATGTAAACGAACATATTGTACAGTCACTACTCCACTGCATCAACTTCAAGTCGAAAGAGGGAGGCATTTCTCTTCTCTCTTGCTCGTAGAAGCGTTGATTGATGGAATTACTTATTTCGTCTGATTCTTAGATTTGCGCTTTTTTCTGTGGCTTGCGTTTACGCATTTTTGCAGTGCAAAGTGCAAGAATTGAAGCACTATCATTAGTTTTATGATATTCTTTTTGTTATCTCAAACGAAGTGTGCTCCGGCTCAAAAAGTATACGTGGACGCTTCTATGCAAACTAAGTGGAGGCGTGGCCAACTCATTACAAATCTTCGTATGTTTAATCAGGATATCTCTCGCAAAAATTTTTGTTTTATAATACCCCAAAGAGTAGAAAACTAATACCGCAGAATGTAACCTGAATGGAAGATTAGTTTCTTGCGTGCTGTGTAAATGGCACTTTGAGAAAGATTCTACTTTTTACAATATACCTAAGCACAGATATTGTGGGGTACCTTTACTGACATATCGAATCATCATAGTGGGTTAAGAAACGTTTTGATCTATTGGGTCAGAGGTCATCTAAGGTCACCAAAGATCAGACTGTAAGGATATTAGAAACACATTACAGGCTGGCCAGCACATTCGAAAGTGCCTACGTTATATGCGTCTAGACATTAATTAAGGAACTCGTGCCTTTCTTGCTTCGATGAGAGTCATCAGTACCGTAGTCGAGTCCGGAGACTTCAAGTCATGGGTTCGGCAATTTTCAACTTTCAAGGACTCTAGCCAGGACTCGGACTCGAGTCCCTGTACTTTCTCAATGGAGAAAAATCAACCCCTCTGCAGGCCGAGTCCTTTAAATTCTTAAATCAGGAGTAAATCAGGAGTCCGAGTCCTGACTCGACTTCAGCGCTGGAAGTAATCCGAGGTCAATGGAGGGAATGACCTGAGCATTTTCGTAAAATACCTTAAAGGGCAAGAGCAGTCATCCCAAATTGAAGAAGTGTAGTAGACTGTCCAGTTTCATGATTGGCTGTTGGAGTCATGTGACAATGTTTTTTCTCTTCAAATGTGAAATTTACCAGAAATACCTGCTTGGTTTACCTTGAATATGCAATAGTAAAGTCATAACTTGTAATAAAAGATACTTTGAAGAGAAGTAAGATAAACATTGTGTTATTTAGCTTTTTCTTCAAAATAAGTTTGAGGGGACTGCTCTTTACCTTTAAGGTGTACCAATAAATGAACTCAAAGCGTCAATACATGTGTATTGATAAAATTATATACTATTGTTCTGGCCGAAGACATACCATTACACATTTCGGGGGGGGGGGGGGGGGGTCGTGCAACAAATGTAACGAAACCAAGATGCATTTAAAGTGTATTCTGGTGTCTGATCCTTCCTTTGTAACCTGGTAACATGTAAAACGCACAATATGGTACGCAATACGATATTCGACGCGATGCGATACGTCTCAACGAAAATGTCTCCATGCATCCCTTTCACTGTTCAGATGACACTTCTTCCTCCATCTTAGCGATATTAAAATGATCAATTAGTAATGTATTATAACAAAATAACAGTTGTGTTTTACATCATTTAGTCATACTAAATATACCTCGGAGCAGACGAAGGTTTTTTCGTTCAGCTAATGTGGGCATAAAGGGGACGCTTGCCACAGAGGCGCTACGCAGACAATTTTAAAAACCGCTCTACGACATGTGGGGAAATTGATATTTCATCCCAGTTCTCATCGCGTCTTATCCCGTTAAGCTGTTAAGTGTGAAAGGGCCTTACCATTATACTTACAAAAGATGGGCCAATGAAGATAAAAATTATACTAATTTTACAATGTTTTTGAAAAGGTGTTTACAAATATTATAAATCCATCCCATGCCCCTTTAAAAAAATTCAAATCTAAATGAATAGCACGAAGCATTGTCTTTTTATGTTCTAGATATTATGGCCTCGGTATTTATAGAATCGAGTATTTAAAGTTAACTTATACCTCAACTGGTGTAACAGCCCAAGCATGAAAGTACTACCTCAGAGGTAGCCTGCGTAGCGCCTCTGTGGCCGTAGCCACCATAGGCTGCCGCCCCTCGGATGAGCTGAACGAAAAGACTTCGTACTACCTATGCGGGCTACTTCGGAGGTAGTATCTTCATGGTTCAAGCTTGGGTAACAAGGACTGCAGAACATTCGATTAGAAATTTTGTCATACACTCTAAAAAAGCGAACTTAGTTATTCGCAAATGATTCACACCACAAAGAGTGAAATTCACTCCCAGAAGAGTGAAATTCACTCCCAGAAGAGTGCAAATTTTCTTTAACGAGTGCACCCAGGGATCACTCTTTTTAAAGGATGGTCCCTGGAGGTACTCCATGAAGAATGGAACTTCCCTTTTTGGAGTGAAATTCACTCTTCTTGGAGGGAACTTTTACTATTTTTAAGGAGTTCATAATTTTCACTCTTCTTACGAGTAAAGTTTCACTTTTTTGTTCTTAGAGTGTAAGTACGGTAGAAGTGTTGAAAAGGGTAGAGGATTGTCGATTTTGGTCGAATGGCGCTCGACAAAGATTAAGGGGTTGTAAAATATCATGCTCTCTTGAGCTCTTTAAAGGTATTACTCCTTTAAGGTCTCGTAGTACCATATATTTGGTTTGTTTGCTAAACCTTTGATGTCCAAACCAAAATCTGTAAAGTTAGCTTGTCTGATTTTTTGGACACATTTATAGAATTATTCCAGATGTAGATGTAGGGCATATGATCACCCGGTAGTTATGTTTCGTATCGCTTCATATTCACCGTTTCAATACAGCTAGACAAAAATACGAAGTCATAAAATGCCAAAGTAACTATTGTTCAAGGTTTACGACCATGCATGGTTTATTTTTGCAGAAAAGGGTTGACAGCCCAGGTGTCGTTACGAACTATTAACCCCTAGCCATCGTTATTTGTTTGGTGAAGAGCAAATTATTTTCGCGTGCTCCGACAATAAAACTGTAGGCCATGGCTGACTGCTCGCCATTAAAATAAAGGAAATGGGATTTATTCATAAAGTAATTAAACCTGGACTTGTTATCGTATCGCCTTTTGATGGTTGTGCACTAAAGTTCCAACGGCCCCGTCACAGAGTCGCGATTTTGTGCATGGAGTTAGTAATAAGGACGCGCATGTCTCGCAACATAGTGTCATAATGAGATAGTTTCCATTGACCTAGGAGTTCATTTACCCTTGTATTAAATACTGAATGGCTTGTGCGCTGTCGTTGGATTCGATCTTGTTGGGTTCATTTTTAATGTTGAGCGTTTCAATCACATGTGCCTATCTGCCATATAGGCCTATTTATGGACTGTCATTCGTGCCTCGCAAAAGCGTGCAAGAAAATCAGGGAGCGTAAAAACCTTTGAACGTAAAATTATATAACTACAGTATTTAGAGAAATACTCAAACAGGAAAATTAGATCAGTAACTGGCAGTGAGTGCAAAATCTTAAAACTACGCCTCGCGTGTGCCACTTTAACTGATTAAAGAGGGAGAGAATTTAGAAATCGCGCATTGTGACTTCTCAGTTCACATTGCTATAAAAATCCCCGCTTCTTTCATATGATAATGGCAGATTCCTTTCCTAGAGGATTCCAGGCCATGTTTTTGGTCCCGCTTTCGTTTTACAGTATTCACCTTTAGCCCGGATGTCTAGGTTTCATTCCCAGACCAAGTCATTCCAAAGACTTTAAGAGTGGAACCTAGTTTCGGAGTTCGGAAAACAATCATAAAGATCAGCAGCTGAAACTTATAGGCCGCCGGTGCCGCTACATTATTAAAACCAGAAGTTTAAAAGGCGTAAAATTCCAATAAACCAAACAGAACTTCCAGGAAGATCCCAGCAAGATCCGTCTTTAGACTCCGTCTCTTAAAGTGTACCTCGAGAAAAAAAAAAACCCAAAATATATGCCGTATTTAACAGCATGAAAAATGAATTCTAACAGACAACTTCCATCTTCATATGACATTCTTGAGGTATGGTATAAAATGTTGAAATTTATTCACTTAAAATAAATTAGTCCATTGCGAAATAATTTCTGATTTTTTTGGTTTGCTCGGAAAATATTTTACGACGAAATTTCACGCAGATTTGCTTAGTATATTGCCCGCAGTTATTGCGCTTCCCGTTAATACGTTTTCTCCCTCATTCAGTTTCCGGCCGACGTGAATACAGGACTCCAGGTACAAGGGACGGTATACAGGTAAAAGAGTTGTTACCGATCTATTATTCTGTCGTTAGAGCTTGTCGAGAAAGACTTTGCAGAGCCTAGATTGCAACATGTTTCCCCTTTATAACTGTAGATAACTGCAAATGAATATTTAAACTGAACCATTTTTCCGTTCAGGAGTCTCTAGCCCTCCCCACATCTTAACTTTTGTAGTACTTAACTGGTAGTAAGTGATTGTGATATTCCTCCATTAAAAGGAATGGAAGGCTGGGTCCGTTTGATGTTTTGGGTGCGAACGATGGGCTGCACCGTAGTAATGCATGCCCTACCTACGTTCAAGGTCACATAGTGTAGCACTGGTGCGGCGCGTGCTTGCAAACAATATGGTGCTGTTATTTATGGGTACGTCTTTTGTGATTGCTCCGGTCAATTAACTAGGCCGTGAAAAATTATTTTTCTCAGTGACTGTTTTCCATACTTTTTGAAAATAACATTTTCTTTGCTATACCTTGTGTGATCTGAAACTTCGCTGTGAGTTTACTGTACTAATATATTGAACTTTTGGTTGTCTCATTTACGCATATGTAATGTATAAAACCCGTTCGGATTTCCCCAACTCAAAACACCACACTTTAAAAATTGGTTATTTTGCCTAAATAATGCCTCCACTTCTTAGCAAAGCCACAAAAAAGTTATGTTGATTTGTCCCGTTAACAAGAGATCCTGACGTTTGTCTGCCATTTTAGAGATTCATCTTTTCATTCTGTCGTCTGCCTGTACCATGACTAGTGGCGTGCAATTCAAAACCTGTACGGTATCTGCTTATTACATAGTTTTAGGGTGTTGACAGCCATGAATAGTACCGTTTTTTTGTTGATTTTTTGCTACTGCTTTTGTACGTTGCTTTGTTGTTTTTTTGTTATTCTAGGGAGTCCATATTCCAAGCCCAACAGGGTTTTTCGCGTACTTCCCTTCACGTCATGCATATATGCCTCTATTAAGGTTCATCTAATGTCTTTAATTATTTTCTTTTATGTATGATGTGATAAATCAAATAAATGAAATGAAACCGTATTAGGCTAGTTATCGAAAGGATTAATTACATTAAGTCTAAAAGCTTGCGTAGCGTCTTTTTGGCTGGCACCACGTTAGGCTGACGCCCTTACGGTTTGTCTTTTAAAGCGATAAGCTGAACAAAAGCTTCGTCCGCTCCGCGGGCTATAGCAATCTCTTACCACTACTTCAATGCCGGATCTATCATGGATTGATGGTGCTTTCGCGACAAGACAAAACTGTTAACGACATTTTCAACATGGAACACATCTTTTAAAAATGCGCTGGATTTTGCTTTTCCTATATCAGTACATTCAAAGACAGGAGGTTGCGTCTGTCCACCTGCTAAGTTACTGTAATTATCTTTTTAACGGCCGATACTGTAACAATGGCTCAAAATCACTGTAGGTTTACAGAACCAAAAGTAAGGAGAAACATTAAGAATAACAGAAAAGATCTGGTAATAAATTTCCAGATTTTTTTCTGGAATCTTTATTTTGTATTTTTTGATATTTTTGATGGGTAAATCTACTTTAACATTTTTGAGTTCGATTTTAAAATATGCAAAACTAGTGTATAGCCTTTCGCAAAACATGCAGAGTCAAGTTTTTTTGAGTGCAAAACGTCACTTTCTATATTTTCGAGTTATTTCATTGAGAGTTGATTTCGTTTTCGTTCCGAATACTCAAATCTGCAATAATTTCATTCCAAGTTAGCATTAACTCCGGAGCAGTAGTAATTAAGACCGTATGGTCCTTAGTCTAAACACGTGTCTTTTTGGTGTCATCAGGGAGTTGCTAGAGTGCCCGTGCTCTTCAGATACAGTGGGGCGATCAAACGACTGTACTAACAAAACAAAAGATGACGGTTCCCCCCTGCAGCCAGTGACAGCTTAAGACCGCTGGTTCAAGTTCGTGGCTTTTACAGGGTGACCTATAAAGGGTTCACAACTTTTTAGATGTTATCTATTATATTGTAATAGACCCACATGTACACGCAGTTTTGTATTGGACCATGGCGGTTCTTAAATTTACCTCGATTCCAATTATCGGCCAAATTGGCGTGCCATATCCTTCACGCCTGACAGAAGCATTCGATCTGTTCCAGTGCTATCTTCAAAACAATATTTGATATGTTTGTTTAGCTTTGCATTTCCTCGATCTGACCCAAGAAGACCCACGAAGCACCTTTCCCGTTGCCGGGGTCAAGTTGGAGGGCACACTAAGACCACCCTCAGTTTAATACCCTTTATGAAACGGAGAGAAGAAAACACACGCGTAGTTCCCGTGGCGTGCAATGTAAGGCAGAAGGCTTGGTTCTGAACCAGCGAGAGCTGTCCACACGAAACGTGAAGAAGAAAGGGAGATAAAGCGGTAAACATTCTCATTGTGAAAAGATTTTAACGAATTTGTGTACGAATGATTTGGTGGTTCAAGAATGGTTTTATCAAGTACGTGTATACGCTTTTAGCCCTGTGCACTGTGTTCCCGATTGCTGGAATGTTTATTTGAGCATATATTTCTGTCAGGCGTGAGTCTGGGAATGGTTAAGCAGGCGTACCGGCTAGGAAGCCATACATCAGACTGGGGGATTTTGTTAACGATAATGCTAGAAATAAAACAGGTCCGCGTAGCTCTTTTGTTGCGAATGGCTTTATCCATCCCACACATGTACCGAGTCCCATGTTCATCTAACAAAGCAACTCAACAAAGAATGTTACAGCCAGTGTTAGGTTTAGAATGCTTCCTATTTGGCTTAACGGTTTTCTGACACTGCACTTCACCATGTAGAGGCGTGTAGGCCTAAAGGTATAAGGTAGCACAAAGGATTGGGGGGGGGGGGGGGACACCCGAGGTATAAAGAGACCCAAAATAATGACACCGCGGTACGGTTAGATGCGTATACTAGTGAGGGAAGGACCTCGAAGTCTTTGTTTCAAAAGATATTTACCTTTCTCTTTAAATATTTGTTTGTGTTTAGTGTTTTTCATATACCAAATAGGCCTACATCATATCGAATCAGATTTCACATTAAGAAGGATTTACCATGAAAAGGGCAAACACACACACATTTAGTGCTAGCCCAGTGTCAAGATTTTCAACTAAAAGGGAGGGGGTGGTAAAAACCTTGACTTAACCTCATACGTCTGCGTCTTTATTGACTTACTCATCATGTCCCTGTTCGTCTCAAATCAAGACATGGGCCTAAATTTTGTCGTAAACGCAAGTGGCTTGCACCCAGGTCCAGTTTGTACCCAGTTTTACATCATTAAGAACAAGCTAAAATTTATTTTTGGTGGGTTTGGTTTTGTTGGAGTTAAACATCTCAACTTCGAACCTTCCGATGGAAAAAAGGCCGTGGCCGGCTCGATTTGAACCAATAGGTTGGGAACTGGACCGTAAAACTCTATCTATCTAAACTTCCGGTGTAATTTAGCGTCCTTCATCACGGCTCTGTTGGGAATAATGTTAAAGAGTCCCTGTCCTACTGTACCTCATACACGCCTATACAAGACTTCAGTATATTTTATGCCCCTTTCGCCACCTGCATGTTTGGGGGTTGTAGAATATGCCCTCGGTGTTTCCCGCCTATTATAAGAGGCGACTAAAGGGGAACCAAACGTGGACTTGAACCATTCTTGAAAATGAATTTACACTTTGAACTTTTTATCGAGTTGGCTGACACTATATATATAACATATTCGTGTTGGTGTGTCGTTCAATCTCTATCTATCGAACTAACAAAATCATGTCCCTCTCTTTCAAAACTTCACCGGAAGCCTATCAGAAGCGTGGCAACAACCCAAACTGTTTCACTTTTTACCCCGTGCATATTGACTCTATAAGGACAAGATAACATTCCATATCTAGCGGCATACGCATGCGCTTGTTTGTTTTTGCAATCAGTTTACAGAACTTTTAGACCGAAATGAGAAGAAACGAAATGTGTGAGAAGCCCCTTACTATACGAAATTAACCCTGCTCGAAATGCTTTTAGAGACAGTAATATGTCTCTTTTTGAAATCAAACCCTAGCCAGCTGTTATTAGATTCTCCCTTCAACCTATGCAATCTTTAACCATATTTGCACCAATATAACTTGTAGATGAATTTTTTACCCTAGAAATGAATAATTCCTCCATTATGGTGATTTCGTCAGCTAAATATCTTTAGCTTGTTCACGACAAAAGGCAGTGTATGCCGCATAGAGTTATAAGCTTTTGATTGACTTCTTTTTTCGGGGTTTCATGATCCAAAGTAACATAGAGATGAGTGTCAAGCAAATCGTTAAACGAAATTTATTGGTCCCATCTACTTAAAGGAAAAGTAAAAGCGATTAGTTTTCCAATGGCTTTAATGAAGAGAGTTATCATCTTAGGAAGTTTGAAGCAAATTCTTGTAACCTTCAAAACGTCAAGTGTATATGATGTGAATGACTCGACATCATCTAAATCGGGTGAAAAGGAGCTAAACAAACCAGTTTAAATAGCATTTCCTCCTATTAAAATTCTTATTTGCACTATTTTTTTAAATTTGTGGCCGGGTGTCGTTAAACAGTCATTTCCACGGTCCATAAATAATCTTGTAAGTACTAGAATTTACTCGTGGCCTAATGGTGAGATGTCAATACAAGGTTAAGATTGGCATTAGCTTTATGACATTTGGACTTGGGAAAAACGCTCTAAATAAACGCGGAGTTAAAAAGCTAGCGTATATTAACAATTGATAATAGCTTGGAAGAAGATAAGCCTTTACAGCTCGTCGGATATGATTAAGTTGCTCTGTAATGGGACATGCGATCTCTTTTATTGTTATGGCACCTCTGACTGATAGCAGACGTGTTTTGCCGATTTCCTTTTAAGCTTGCTTTCAAACTGATCTACGAGACCATATCTCACAGTCAACTATTCCAGGCGTCGCAAATTGCTTTTCATAAATTTGTCATCGTAGTAGTTAAAGTTCGAATTTAGATTTTAGGACGCCATGCCCGTAACTCGTCTAGTATATGCTATTGCCGTTAACTCTGTTGTTGAGTATGGGCCTTTATACAGACAGATACGTCTGTTGATCGCAGGATGCATATTAACCGACTTGAGGTCCTATAGTTGCGAAGTTGCTAAGGCCTACGAGGCGTGACGTTGTTTAAAGGACAAGAGCAGTTGCCCCATTTTTATTTTGAAGTCACAACTAAATCTCACAAGTTTATTTCTCTTCAAAGTATCTTTCTTAAAAGGCCTATTTTTAGACTTCAATATTGCATATTCAAATCAAGCCAAGCAGTTATTCCTAGTGAATTTCATATTTGAGGAGAAAAAAAAGTCACATGACTCTTAAAAATCGATCATGAAACAAGATAGTCTACCACTCTACTCCAAGTAGGGTGACTGCATTTCCCCTTTAAGATTAACAGTACAACACACATATGCATAATTTTATCAATAGTATACACGTACAAAAAACGCTATGCTACGATCCTTTATCATTGCTAATTGAAAAAAAGGATCTCTTTATGGCCGGCCCAACGACTACATATATAAATGCCAAACATTTTTTACATTATTTCTTGTCATTACTCAACTGTGTATATGTGGATATCAATTCATGAAAAAAGCGGACCAGTGGCAATATGTTTGCAGCTCCTTGGCTTATATACGCATCTATGACCTTCTAGTTTTGGAAGAACTGAAGGACAAGGATAGACACACTAAAGTCGTCTGGTCCTACTTATTACACCAATTTAAAATATAATTAACCTTTTCAATAACGAATAAAAAGTAAATCCACCCACCACAATTTTGTCCTAAACGTTTTGTAGTTTCATGGTACTGCATGTATTCTCGTTCGTTATATAAAATTAATTACCTTGTTCCAGATACCTTCTTATTGTGACAACGTCTTTAGTTTTCTCGTTATTGTCTTTTTTTTTACTCCTTTGGAAGCGTATTCAAAATTGGCCAATTTAACGTTCTTCATTCTTTTCGGTCTCTGTCGCCGTTTGTTTACATTCATTAAACCTTTCAATATTTAAATCTCCATTGTTGTTTACCGTTTGTGTTATTTTTAACTATTGGTAAAATAATTACCTTCTGGTACGACCGTTGCCCATTATTCTTTCATAAGTCGAACAAAGCCTTTCCAATTTCCTCAGAATTATGACAATAGACAAGTTTTTACACGGGGTTAGTTTTTATTCTTCTGTGTGGACTGCTTTAGTTGCAGCCAGTAAACCCAACTAAAAAGACTAATTTATTTAGCCAGCGTAGAATTGCTTCAAATTACTTCACTTCTTGTTTTTATACATTTGTTATCAACCTACTAATTACTTTCTTTGAAACTTGTTGACATTGGACATTGTAAGTTGTAAACTTAAAGGCCCACACCCATTCACCCCGGGATTATCTAAGGACGCAATTGTCCTTTGTGTAGTAATATTGGTCAATAATTAACCACCCATGAGTATCACTGCATTATTATGGAAAAATAAATTATTATCTGAGCGATGAGATATCAGCTAATATTGGAGCTCGGGAAGGGCAAGGGTACTAAGTTTGATCAACTTAATAGCTAAGGCTGTATAGCGATATTAGGGCCTCGTGGTGGAATTCTCTGTTATAGGGTGTATATAGTAGGCTAGAGAAGGGCGGACCTAGTGAGGCATATTCTTGGAACGCATCATTGGGAGTAGTGGACATTGTTTAAGTTAGTAGTTTAAAGGGCAATGACAGTCACCCAATTTGAAATAATGTGGTAGACTGTCCTGTTTCGTGATTGGCTGAGTCTTTTCTGTGTGTAACTGTTGCTGCATTTCGAATAGGTAAAGTGTAGTATTTACCACTATAGTACCCCCAGTGTTGGAGTACATGCTTATACGCAGGATACAACAATGGATGCGCTCGCTCCCCCGTGGCTTAGCCACGGGGGGGGGGGGGGAGTCAGAACCCCTTGACCCAACCTTGCAGTTCAAAAAACACCTTAAATAGTGGTTTTTCTTTCTATCCTTAGACTTTTCCCTTTTCCCTCATGTCGAGCCCCAACCCCCTTTCCCCCAGGACACCAACCCCCATGCCACAATCCTGGCTGCGCGCTTGACACCGCGTATATCGCAGTGCACACTGTGCAGTGCCTTGAATGCCCAATTCTCCCACCCAAACAGTACCAGTTCTCCTGTTCTCTTAAAATAATCACACCCCACACACCTAATCATAAGGTGTGTGTGCGGCGTGATTTTCCATGAGCTTCGTATCACGTCACAGTTTTCCATAGGCTAACCCTACACGCCACTTCGAATTTTCTCCCCTTTTCTTCGTTTTTCATTTAACTTTGTCCTACACATTCAAAGTGTAATGTGACTAGACTAGCCGACCCCCCCCCCCCCCTAACTTGCTGAAATGTGAAAAGCGGCGAGTATTTTGCATACCGTAACCCTCAGGTCGGGCCCCATCCGTCAAGCCGTAGGTAATTGTATAGACTACAGGTAGGCTACTCAGATGTGTGACTGTAATAACCTGATCACTTTTGCCACGTAAGTACGTACACAAATATATACACCTGTTCGGAACACCACTTATTGACTGCCGCTTTTCTGTCGTTGCTAAGGCAACTGTCCACTTTCATTTAATATTTCTACTTTAATTAGCTCATACATTGTCTCATTTTGTGTTATTACTGTTTACCTCTCAAGCATCTATTTGAAGTATAGACGAAGCATTTCAGGTCGATATTTTTCTTAATAATCTTCGATGTAAGTTATCAAGGTTGCCCGATATTACCTCATTAATCCTGCCAATTTTGTTCGCAATATCGATGGTTATTTTGATTAAAATAATGAATCGCCTGGAACCAAAATCCATCTAACGGAGTCCACCCAGAGACAGCTAATGGGAACAGATGAATTCACTACCTTTTCATAATTTCCTGTCCATCCTTTTGTTTGATGATGGACTACGCATGCGTTCAACTTACCCATACAACATTCTTGAACCAAACCGAGGCCATATGAAAGATGTAATTTTCGAGAGATAAGTAAAAGAAAGGTATTGTTTTCTTAAAAAGTTGATTGGATTCGCCAAACAATTCTGCGACAATTACACATATTAAGTCTCAAAGGTATTCACGTAAGTTGTGGTTTATATGTATATAGGCCTATGTTTTATTGGTCGTGAGGTACATTAAGTGCATTCGTATGAAACGTCCTTTAAAGGCAGACAAATACTTATCATTAAAACCATTTTATTCAAACAAGGCACAATCGATAAGTTACATAAATTATACTTTCATGGAAAAGTTTCGATTGACGAGTTTTAATAAACGGTTAGATGGAATATATTACTTTCTAATAATCACCCGATACATTGTAACAGAACCAAGGTTATATGACCTGTGTTCATTTGACTTGTGTAAATAAATACGAGACAGCAGATTAATATATGCAAGGAACACAATTTTTCTTGGAGCATAAAAATAGATGTATCTTAGGACTAAATTAAACAGTAATCAATACATATTAAGGAGTTACAAATTGGTTGCACACACGCCACAAACAGTAGCTCTCGAATATCCCCGTCATTGAGCTATATTGAGTTTCAAAGTGAAATGGGAATGTGAAAAAAATATGAACGAACTTTGGTTTCATATGGCAAGATTGGTTGATTTGTCTCATCGTAAATTTACCCTTTGTAGTTCAGGCTTGCAGCAAAATAACAGTAAATTCTAAAATCGTGTAAGATAGTATATAACTGTATAAACAAAATGTAGTGTTTGCAAAAAAGAAGAAGAAGAAGAAGAAAAAGGTATCATGTAGTGTTAAAAGTCTGCAATCTTTTATAGCATTTTCCTAAAATTAGTTGAGTGTATCTAGAGACTTCAGTCTCAAGCTGATAAAAAAGGCAAATTTTTAAGTATTTTAAACGAGATGCCCCAGAAATAAGGATTTTGGCAGTTTTATTTCCCATCAAAATTAGCTTATGGTAAGGAGGTTATATTCCTCTTAAAATCATAACAGATTGGCCCACGTTTAAAGTAAAGTACCTATAGAAAGCTGTGATTTACTTACCCCCCCCCCCCCCCTAGTTTAACACAACGGCCACGGCAAAAGATCATAAAAGAATTGAATAAATGCGATTTACATCACTGTTTGATTTTAAAAGCCGTCTTTAATCTTTTCATTCCTATTGGTATCGTTCAAGACTCCTAGCCCTGAAAACCATCTTCAAATTCTTGTCTAGTTTTCGAATTTCAACGCCTTCTATAAACTGATCTACAGGGAGTGGACAGGCGTTTAGACAACTTTCTTTGAGGTCCAACAGAATGATTGACAAAAATAAAGACTAGTTTGAACTTTCCTGGTGGGGAGCTTTCACCGGATTTCTTGATATCGTTGAAGGAAGAAGCAAAGTCCCAATCATTCACTCGTGTAGGAAACGTCTAAGCAGATTAACTCATTGGGTTAGACAGTTGTAATCTCCAGCATTGACAACTTTCGAGTGACACGGTTGGCGTTCCTTGTATCATTGAGCTTTTGAAGACATCGTCGAAAGCCCGCTGTGCCGAAATGATGGAACGTTTAGTAATTGCTTCAAGGTTTCCACGTTGTTCAATATAGAGGCACGTTGTGAAATGAAGGGAATCTTTGCTGTTAATTTTAACTTTCAATTAGCGACTTAAGTAATAAAACGTGATGCAATGTTCGTTTTATCTATCACAGCCTAAAGCCCTTAGTAGGAGTTGTAAACTATTGCACCAAACAGTCAATACATGCATTCGATTAGACGATTAACTAAAATTTAACGTGATTTGTCGGAAACTACCAGACATGGGTGTTTTGGAAACATTCTATATTGCCATGATTTCAGGATTCCGTGATGGTTTATTCCGTATTTTTCAGTCTTAATATTCGTCAACTGTTGGACATGCAGCTAGCCTGTACTCATTTTAGCAACCTCAGATGTAAGCTATGTGGTAAAAAATGTTTTAGTTGTTTCGCTCCCATAAAACTTTCTTTAGTCGATCTTAGTGCATCTTCCGTGCACTCTAAAAAAAGGTCAATTGACCATTAATTTGCACCGACCTAAACTATGGTCGAAATTTTTAGCCAAATCTATCGTCAAAAGTGACCAATTACTCGTCACATCAGACCATAAGTTGGTAACTTTTGACCATAATTTGGGTCAACATTTGACCATTGCTTGGATCAGTACATAGCTGACCATATCTTTTAGAGTGTGATAAGGGAAGGGGGCATATACGAGAGGGCGAGGTCAGTGTGCAACACCACCTGGAAAATTTCCCTCACGGAAATTTCACAGCACTTTCGCCTCACTGCATTATATATCTGGCCCTAAAATACTTTCCCCAACAGAAATTTTCAGACTACCGGATTAGTTTTGTTGCTTATTTGACTTCGGGCCCAACTCAGGGAAGCCGTCTTTGAATCGTATTTGGGATCTGGGATATCCAGGGTGCCCATGTGAAGAAATAGTTTCAGAAATATTGCAGATTAGTGGTTAATGTAATAATTCTTATTCTAAACACGTAATCTGATGTTTTCCCATAGGTAGGTACGCATTACACGCAAGGCCAAGCCAGCCTGAGTTCATATGCTCAGTACTCGTGGTAGTATTCCCATACTGAGGTCAAAATTTATCCTCGTCCGACTTGTTATTCAATAGAGTACTTCAGTTAGAAAAAGAACCTACATTCTGCAAAAAATGGAAAAGGACTTATGCTCGTTACCGCAAACCGTTGTCCACTTTGGGAACCGTGATGTCATACGGATATCGCGATAGTTTTTTGGCCTCTTATTCTAAATATTTGTATCATGTCACCCGTGTTTACGCAGACTCGATGCAAATGGAGTTCAGATCAGCATACCAACGGACCTAATCGCAAGTTTGCACTGTACCATTGAACCTTTCAAATGCACCGCGGTACCCCGTTAAAAGCATGTTCCCCCTTTCCTTCTATCAACAATATTTTTCAAATTGTGATAAGCACTTTTTCCCAGACGAAAAGAGTTCGATCCATTTCGCAAATAGTCTTCTGGACAGCTTTCTGTGTGATTAGTACCCGTCACGGAGGCTACGTGCAAATGCGCGATGAACGAACATTTATTCCTAGATCATCAATCATTGAACGACTCATATAGACATGATTGTTGCCGAATAGTTTACAAGGTTAGACGACACCGATGTGTCCGCGAAAAAAACCGAGATCATACATATTGCTGTGGACAAAGTAATCAGAGCACATCGTGATGTTATACGGTTCGACGTTCCATTGGTTTTCATGTTGTAACGGAAATTTTTTGGTTCCATTTATGACTAAACCTGGAGTACTGCTGTATTATATCATGTGAGTATGATACACAACATTATGGACAGGCCTATTGGATGTATCACCACCAACCCCTTCTACCCAGCCCCTTAGCCAGTCAACGCAATAAAGGGGGGGGGGGGGGGTTGGGCACGACATGAGGTAAAAGTCTTAAGGATAGAGAGAAAAAACCGCTATTTTAGGTGTTTTTTGCATTGCAAGGTTGGGTCATGGGGGGGGGGGGGCGCGGTTCTGACCCCAAAACCACCCCGCGACTACGTCACTGAACGTACCAGACTGAACAGGGTGATGTCACCTCACCCTCATCCCCCTTAAAGAACAAATGTTGTCGTCTTTGGGTATTAGAAAAAGAAAGTTGCCTTCAAAAAAGCAAAAAAAAAAAAAAAAAAAAAAAAGAAAAACCCAACGGGGTAGGCCTACTTTCGCAGTATACTTCCGATGACTCAAAATGTTTCACATGATGTCATAATTGGTAAGCCACGCCCACTGTCGGGCAAAAGTCAACAGTGTTTTGTTATACGTGGAACGTCAAGTGCTTTTGCAGTGAACTGTACATAATGCAAAGTTTTGTCTTGTAGTGGGCGGTGCTTGTGACGTCAGTAAAACACTCTATGGGGACATTTGCTAGGGGTGCACGTTGAGGAGAACATCGTAAGAATCTATAGCGGAATCATTTTCATTATTTCAGCTTTGGGGCGTATGTGCACATTGCTGTGGAACTCTTAAATATTTCCTTCCGACAGACTTGAGCGATTCTAACAGCTGTGACGTCCCGACGCACCTCAATTTTATTGTATTTGATTGATTCGACATTGATCATGGGTCGATGGAAGGCAATTAAGGCAAAATTTAAATCAAATCTGACGATGAACGTGTCAGGTACATATGCTGTAAACAATGAGTTAATTGAAAAATATACTTTTAAAGGGGTGATGGGTGTTCACTAATGTTCACCCGATGTCTTTGTGTCGACTGTCAACATATTTATATTGAACTGGGAACAATACGTGGATTCATTATGTACGGTTGAATTCTTTAGCAAAAGGACGTCAATCGGACTCTTATTTTTATTTCCATAAAGAATGACGTGCAACAGGAAGTTTTTTGTTCATCTCTTTTATTCACTCCTCTTTGCTTCTAAATACTTCTCAATATGTTGTACCTATTACGATTATATACACAGTAATACAAACGAACATTGAATTCATACTGATTGTACTAAAGAGTGGTACCATAACCGTCAGACCGTCACCGTTGGATACTCTTTATCGTATTATTTTAACCGGCATGAATAACTAAGATGAAGACGCAGTTAATGTTTAACATAAGTTAGGGACACTCTGACTAGGTCACTTTAACCTGTGTTCCGTAGAATGATAATTGAAGCACAAAAATGCACCAATGAAGCACTGATCCCTTGAACGTAGCACAGAGGGGCTAACAAGCCTTAAAGAAGAACAGCCTTGAAATTAAGTGTAGTATTATTTCCACTTAATTTCAAGGCTGTCCTGCTCTAAGGTTTATTAGCCCCTCTTCGTATCGTAAGCTTCCTTGCTTATTTTCAGTTTCGAAGTAGCCAAGTTTAAAAATTGTAACCATACAATTTTATTGACAGAGACATTTGTTGCAAGGTGCAAGGTGTTTGACACGACTGACACAAAAAGTAATCGGTCTTTTGGCCGGTCTACAGGAGAGGGTTCCCATGTTACCCGCGTTACAACACACTTCAAAACCTCTGCTGTATCAGGGGGCTTTTATACAAGAACTTTTTTGAATAGCCGTCATGAAAGCGAACAAATGATATGCCTATATTCAACAATGTTAATCGAATCAACTAGGCAACTCGTTAGAACTCGATGTGCATTATGTCGTTACCACCCCTTTAAAAGTTGAATCATGCGTTTGCTTCTGAAATAACAGGGAATGCGTGTTTTAATTGCGAGATGATCATTCATTGCAGCTTCCCAAATTGAATGACGAGATTGATCAAATTGAATATTGAAAAATGTCAAAGTCCAACAAAAAAGTTTTTTCATCATTTCAGTCGCAATGATGAATTAGAATTTAATTGAAAAATGTTTGGTTTGCGGCAATAATTTGCTCTTAGCTGTCAGTTGTGCATTAGTGTAGAACTCATACAGCTATTCTAATCAAAAGTTATTTTTTCTCTACCGTTCAGAAAGGCGGCTGGTGAACGATTAACTTCGGAAACGCTAAAGAAACCCTTTCGTAACTTTTTGAGTCTCTCGTCGCTGTGAAATTATTGAGAAATCTCTTTCATATAATGTACAGTGACAACATAACGAAAGGCCTTCAAAGACAGAGAGATTTTCTCGGTCAGATTTCTTCAATTGTGACGTTGACTTTTTTGTTTTACTAAGGTTATCTTTGAAAACTGGGAAAGCGACTTCAGTTGTAATATGCATCATGCCAACATGCTGGCTTCAGACCTACCTATGACTCACCCTCCTATCGATCCACATTTTGTCAATAGCAGTGCATGGGAAGTCCGATTCCAGACTCATATGAGATCGTTTTTCCACTGGAATCGAACTCTGCTAGGTTTGGGAAGTAACGGAATAGAGTCTGGATCTGGACTTGGAAGCGACCCCAGTCGTGCCCATGAAAGAAGCACAAAGTGTGTCCCAAAATAAGCATAAAACGGCCCCAATGTTTCCAAATCGTCTGTTATAGTAGGGCCCGAGGTCCATTTGGGTCCCGGACTTGCACCTGTTGGTATTCGATTTTTCGCGTCACCAAGGGGCAAAGACTTAGAGCTTGTACTTAGGCAAGAAGTTTTGCCCGTTTAGAGATGGTATAGAATTATCTTAATTTTTGTTGTCTCCATGTTTGTTTATTTAGGGAGCAAGCTCTTTGGGGCTTTTTATATCGTATTTGTAGATTTTTGAATTTGGTATTTCACTTTGTAATATGAAATATGACATTGAACCTACATGTTGAGGAAAGCAAATAGGTGAAACGAAATATACCAAGAGCGGGTCTCTGTCAGCTTCGTTTTGTGACTTATTTTTATGGGCTGAAAATAGTGTCCATTTTTCAGTTGTAAAAGACGTCCAAATTGAAGAGTCCGGTATACGCTGTAAGCCTTTGGACATTGTTGAGCTCAGTATGCCTTAGAAGGCTTTTGTAATTTCCAGCGCAACGAGTTATACTTTGCCTCCATACACTTTTATATAAGGCTTCGCCTTTTGTGTGAAATATTTTAGTTTACAACTTTACCCATCATCTTTAGTTTTTGAAGACTTTGATTGTTCATTTTGTTCAACCTTTGAGTGGATGATCTTATACAGTTCAGAGAAAGTGTCCCTTGTACATTCTTGAATCGAATTAAAGAATGGATAGCTAGATTCAACTGAAGTCAAGGCTATTCCATGTACAATTGTCATAGTGGCATCTCTTCTAAAGCCAGGGGATTCGGGAATTTGTCTTACAGCGCAGGCCATGCGCAACAGCTTTGTTACTGAAGACAATAGTCTGAATTATCATTGATACGGGAAGATGGCATTATAACAGAATAAACGAACGAAACAGACCGTGACTGAGTTTTCAAAATCACTGATCTGGGAAGTTTAAGACAGTTTGACTGCACCATTTCTCTTTTCGTCAAATCTCTCTGTCAACACAAATGTGATAGATTCAATTTTTCGCTCTTTATCTCAAGTAGTCATCTCAGACAACGAGAAGAGACGGAAGCAGATAACAAAATCTTCAACCATTCGAGTTTAACAAAACGCAGGTGCGATTGATTAACTGCACCTTTTGCGAACAAGTACAATTATCCGGTCAGCTTAGTTCTCTTTTCGCTGTCAATTAGAGGACTTAACACGACAGCTGCCAAAGACAACACGCAGATCGAAGAATTTGAATTCGCTGGACAGATATTTAGAAACAAATCAATTACTAAAGATAACATTCACCCTTCTGGTATCTTCGCACAAACTTCCATTCATACGGTACACATTATAGGGTGCGCAGCCGTTCGGTACTTTTCAGATGGTTCTTCGTTGGTCAACTTGGTTGTGCTCGAAAATCTTTGGTTGAAGTTAACTCCTTCGAGAAATGTCATATTTATGAGGTATTAAATATTTCTGACAAAATTAGCTAGTTTGGCTCTCTGGTTGTTTTAAATTGTTTCTTTGTTGCGCTCAGCTGTAGCCACATACCAGTACTGCATGTACATAATGAGCGCATGAGCAAAACGGATTTAATTAAATATTTATCTAGCGTGGACTACACTTGTTTAACATTTTAGCTGTTTTAGTTTAGTCCTTTTATGTTTCGAATGCACTTTCATTGTTTTAGGAAGGAATGTCAACATTGACTTAATGTTCCAAGAGACTCCGTTATACCAAGAATGTGGGAAATGTACTCCACTGGGTTTGCTTCTGTACAAATGAGAAACGTAATTGATTCATTTATGAATCAAGTGTATTTAGTCATTGGCGAATATTTGAGTTACTCCACATATCCAGTCGGATCAAATTTGAACAAACAGTTATCAAAGTTTTCGCAAGAAACCGGTACTGGTAGGCTAGTTCTATTTTCCCGTCTTAGTTTGAAGTTCACCATCAAGGGGAAGGAAGTTGGCTTTATTAAGGTGACAAACATGAAGCATAACTGAATACCGGTGTCCAGTTTAACCTAACTTTTAAAACGAATGCCAGTGACTTGAAGAGCAAATAGAATGAGAAGTTGAATTTAGAAATATCCTAGGTGGGCAAAGAATTTCTGCCTTTCGGTTAGATAAATTTATTGATTGTCAAAAATTTAGGGTTAATACTTACTGATAGAATCATCTAATCCTGAACGTTTTATCCTCTTCACAGTCTTGATGGATACGACAGACTCAAGGGCGAACATCGAAAACAACAATCTCCCGCCCAAATCGACGATGACGTCATCAACAGACAGCTCAGAAGTTCGGTCATGTGCCGGTTGTGGCGGTAAAATCAACGACAGATTTCTGCTGAACGCAGTCGACAGATATTGGCACACGGGCTGCCTTAAATGTTCATGCTGTAATGTGCAGCTTACCGAAGTCGGACACTCGTGCTTTTCAAAATCGGGCATGATTCTGTGCAGGAAGGACTATCTCAGGTAAGTGACATCATCTCCTTACTCCCTTAAAAGGCCAATCCTGTCACCCCAAACTACACTTCTTGTTGGGGGGTGCAGAAACTCTCCATTGACCCAGCTTTTTGGTTGACTGTTAATTCAAACAATGCAGATTGTCAAAGCCTATATTACACAGCATGTACTGAGAGTGTTTTGATTATACACATAGAAATTTTCTATACTTACCCTGAAGCAATAAACTGAGACTGTGCCTTGATAAGGATAAATTTCAGACAATTGCGGGAGGGGCTTAAATAAGAAGGTTGGGAGAGTTGATACTTTTGGGGTGAGAGAACAGTGCTTTTAAGCCCCCTAATCCGGTGTCATAAACATTTGACCAGTAGGGCAGACGTCTGAACCTTTTGACTGCTGACTGCGGAATAAAACATGAACTGAAGTGTTAAAATGATTTAGACCTACGCACTCTTGTCTCAGTCATGGTTGGTTCCAGTTGGTTGGAAAATGGGCCGTAAAACTCCATCTAACCTAACCTAACCTAACCTAACCTAACCTAACCTAACCTAACCTAACCTAACCTAACCTAACCTAACCTAACCTAACCTAACCTAACCTAACCTAACCTAACCTAACCTAACCTAACCTAACCTAACCTAACCTAATCTAACCAGACAATGGCACCCCTGCTCTGAAAAACGAAAAATTCGGAAATTTGCCATTTGCGGCACCTGTCAACTATAGTCAACCTATGCAGGTTTTCCCAACTTTTCTTTCATGAAATTTAATCTGACCAATACAAGCTATATATTTTTAATTATTTGTTTCAAAAAGCAAAATTTTTGGCATGCTTCGCCGCGCAGCAAACTTTCCGGAAGTGACAATTTTCTGGAAATGACAAAAGCAGAAATTTGCGATATGTGATACCAGATCATCAAGTGACACTGGCAAATATGGAGTACTGTTTTCATAAATTTTATTTCGAAAAATTCCAAATTTTCTCCAATATAAGCTCTTTATTTTGAAATATATTTTGTAAAAAAAGATAACAAACTTTTTCGGGAACTTTGAAAAATGTCGGAGAGTCCCAATTCTAAGGCCTTAGATAATATACATGTAGCAACAGCAATCTTTAGTAGCCGTACAATCTTAGATTTGCCAATATAAAGGAAGATATTTCAGTAATCTCCAACTTTTCAAATTTACTAACAGGAAACCTTGAATCCAATTTTTCAGTTGTACAAGCTCCATATTTTCAAATATATGTTTAGAAAGGACAAAAATTCCGACGCACTTCGCCCGCCGCATATGTCGTCCTTTATAGAGTGGTGCATATACTTTACAAAAATCAGAAAGTTTGGGTGCTTGTCCTCTGAAAAAATGTCGAGCTACGCCACTGATCTTGCACAAGAGCATGGGGCTACTACATGGTCCAAGTATTAAATTTGTGGTAAGAGTATAGGCTACTTATACCAAGGAGCTAATGCATGGTAGTAGCAGTCAGTTCCGTGTAGGAGACCCACCCAAACACAAAATATGTTTCCGTCTCAAGAAAATTCCTCAAATTGGGTCACTTTCCTCATCCCCCTTCCGTCCTACTTTCTTTTACACTCTGAGAGTTATATTTCCTTCAGGCCCGTAGCCAGAGACAAGACATAGAAGGGGCAAAAACCTTTCCACGGGTCGAAAAAATTCAGGTGGGCCAAATTTGCACGAATGTATTACCGTTAGTCAAGGTCAAATTCAAAGTCTCCAGGGGCCGAAAAAAATTCTGGAGGATGCGCCAGTGGACCTCTTAGCTTCGGGCCTTATTTTTCAGTCATGTTTGTTCGGGAAGCCATGAAAGCCTTAGGGTTGAGAAAAATCAGCCCATTCAGCCTCCCCCAACGTCACATCGATTTTCATCGTCCGTTTTCTAATCAGGGTCCGGCTATCAAAAATTTACAAATTTCCAAAGTGTTTGAAATAATTACAAAAATTACATAAATTACTAAATTTATGATAAAGCCTTTTCAAATTCAAAATAACTTGCCTCTCCACACATCTAAACACCTTTTGATCACATATACTGTCTGTATCGATATAGGGAGACTGAGGAGCTCGTCGGTAACAAATATGCAAGTAAGAATCAGTGAATTGCACATTTTTTTCTCCCAAAGTACCTTCATTTTATCGGAAATTGTGTCAAGATGTATCTTTCTTGAAGCTAAACTACACGAGACGTAAATGAAGTGTACTGCAGTGTAATTACCGACTATCGTCACGTACATGAACGTTTATACCATGTACACAAAAGCCTTGCAGTGAGTGCATGCAAAGAGAGCTATCATCATCTCCGTACATGTCGTTAAGGATTATTTCTGGGCAAATGCCGTCACGAAATTTACGATACAAATGGAGTCTACTTTTAGGAGCAATTTGTCGTCTTCTTTAATGCATAAGACTCGAGGAGAATTCGATCCGATCGCAATTAGTTGCATTTTACGGTTCGCATTCCTCCCCCGAAGTATCCCAAGTTAATTGATCTCCACACAAGTGAGATTCCATCAAGTTATTTGGGGGGCTTTTCAGCCACAGTTCTGTCTATGTGTTACTGTTTCCAGTCTTTTTAACTAATGCGAGGCTTTTGTCCGAAATGGCAGTCCCACAAATTTAATCCAGCGCTAATGAAAAGTGGCATATAGTGTTGGCTGTCTGATGTGTTCTTATAGATTGTATGTTTTGTTTGGTGCGTCCGTTAACAACTTCATTAAGCTACGCGTTCTCCCATGTCAAATGTAACCGTTAATTTTATTCCATTCTTGTCAAGTCACTGATGGATCTAATCCTGAATGGGATTTGCTCTCCGGATCGATAATCCTTCACGCCAGAGTTAGCATTGTTCAAGGAAGAATCCTTACTTCTATGATTTCACCTGTTTGAAATATCTCTAATGTTCAGAGTGCTTAATTAAGCCCTCTCTTCAGAAATACTCATTTTCTATTTTATTTCCGAATTATAGTGTTGGACAAAACGTGAAGGTATGTCCAGTTGTCTGATAACATAAGGGGCTCTCTTGTGACAATCAGCTACGGTCGATTGGCCATGTAGTACTTCCATGATTGGACTTAGGGCCTCGTTATGATCTTTGTTGCGGAAAATCTTGATTGTCGTAAACCGATGCTTCGTAAAGAGGAATCCGGAATTACAACCCAACGAGGTCCCGAGAGAATACCTTCGTTACGAGTCACTATTGTATGTTGCGCCCATAAAAACAGTCGAGAGGCTGCCTATTCAATATGTCCAGGTTTATTAGGAGATTTGAATCGATGTTTGTAGGTACTGACGGCTTCGAGTTGGTTTAATTCTGTCAGAGATTCGTCTTCTAGTACTCCCAACTCCTTGAAATCTCTTTCTATTTTGAAGTCCTGACCGGTATGGGGGACCATCGGGCCTTGCGTTAATAGCTATTTCATATACCAGATAGTTGTCACTGTATATAGTCTGCCATAACATGTGAGCTTTTTCGTTCCGTTCAGCACCGTGTGGCTGAAGCCAATAAAGAGGGAATGGGTACAGTTTGACTAATCCATGTCCCCCTCCTCGATCATGTTCAATTATAGATGGAGTCGACGAAATTCCCCTTTTTTGACGATCATTCTGCCCGATACGTGGAGTTAACAGGGAGCTTTCAGAGGGACTTGTTATGATCTGTGTTGCGGAAATTCTTGGTGAATGCAAGTACAGGAGCGGGAATCATCCACTGACGTTCGAACGTTCGCAGTAAAAACTTTTGAGAGTATTCTCTAGTTTTTCTAGTGGGTGGGGTGGTTTGGACAAGCTAAAGTTACGGATAAAAGCGTATAATAAAGTCATTCGAACCGCATTTATAAAGAGACCCTTTTCTATCTTTTCTTTGAAAAAAGAGAGTCGCTATTGTTAATTCTTTCAAAGGGAGCTGTAATAAACAGCAGGTCTTCCCCCTTTAATCGACTTCGCATTTCTAATGTATGAACCAGGTGAAAGTTAGGTTAGATGGAGTTTTACGACCTTCCAGTTTCCAACCAACTGGCTCAAGTCGATCCGACCACGGCCTTTTCCCAGTTTTGGCTCACTGGCTTGTTTTTCCTACCCCATTGTTTTTGCTGAGCACCGCTGGCACATTGGCAGTAGGTTCCGTTTTTAGTCTTCGGTATGGCCCAGCCAGGAGTCGAACTGCAACCTCCCGACTGCAAGTCTGATGCTCTAACCACTAAGGTTAGTTAGTTAGTTAGAGTTTTACGGCCCAAGGTTCAAGTCGAGCCGGCCACGGCCCTTTTTCCAGTTATGGCTCACTGGCTTATTTTCCCTACTCCATTGCTTATGCGGAGCATCACGCACGTCGGCAGTAGGTTCCTTTTAAAGAGTGGTATGACTCGACTTGGGAAGCAAACCCGGGCCTTCCGCGTGAGAGGTGGATGTTCTTACCGTCAGACCAAACACGCGGTCTTTCTAACCACTAAGGTGAAAATAACAAGGTAGTGCGACTTATCGTGATAATCTATAGTCTTTGAAGAACGTAAAATGTTCAGTGCAGTGTAGTATGCGTAACATCATGGCCCTTTTAAAAATTGTTCTAAAATTAATACATATTCATATTAATGAAGTTTTATACATCTTGCATATCACAGTGACCTAAAGGTAAATGAAGTATGGTGTTTGAAAGCTTCGGTACAAGTATCACCGACCGTAATCCCATGGTTTCTATTGCTGAGCCGTCTCAAATTCTCTCTTTCCATTATAGCGAGAACAAGAAAAAAATTCAATCTTTCCATTACTATGAGAGTGACAGGTACTACAGTGTGACGTCACTCTAGAAGTCATCCTTCCGTTTTTCAGCACAATGTTCTACCCGATGTATGAGATGGACTTCAGTCATTTCATCTCTAAGGCTCTTCAGTCTACGAGTTAAAAGCTAATGGCTTGTGAACGAGCCACATCGCCTTGAGAAGTCGGTAGATATTCTGCCTGACCGTCTTGCTCTTTCCTGCTTTTACCTATTTTAGACCATTTATGTCTAATTTAGTCATTTTTTTTACTTTCTTTTGAAACTAACCTTTTAAGACCGTAATGACACGGTGGTGGGAAGCGGAATCTAAAGTGGGTAAAACGTTACAATGTAGTGGATTTTATTGACATTTAAATTTACGATCACGTAGCCTCGTTCTCCTGAAAGTTGAGGGCTTCTAGTTAGAGAATTACATAAGTAACGTTCACATGGTGTTCCAGAATGGATATCCGTCACGCAGACCATCTATGCATACTGGGGTTGGAGGGTCCATCGTTGTACAAATATCTAAATATGGAAGGCTACTTGGTTTTAAACCCCAGCCTGTGTGGTGGTAACTGGCGAACATTCCGTCAGAGTAACATTTACTTGTCAAAGACTTACAGTTACATTGATAGTTTCAAAGTCTCCACGACTTTTATCACCGCTTAAGATCAACAGTTTCTATACAATACGCATGAATATTCAACTTGTTCAAGATACAATACCCGTTGCTCGTTTCATTGATAAAGGTATCACACGTCCTTCGTATAGTTTAGAATAAATGAAGTTAATAAACATTTGCATACGATGTAAGTACAAGCTCAGACAATTATCAGTGCAGTATATTACATTTTTGCAAGCGACTCAAGTGAGACTATATGTAAAGTTGCAGATATAGGAATGAAAACCTCACCGCGTTTCATTATTCCGGGCGTATGAAGTCTATGCTCAGTTTCTTTCAATTTTAAGTCAACTTTCAGATTTATGAACTAGGAGAGTATAGCTTAACATTTCTGGTCTGGTTAGAAAATAGCATCCCTTACAGGCCCTCAAAAATGATCTCAGTGCTCTTCCCTTCTCTCGTTCACGTCAGTTTGTATCATTTATTTAACGTGAAACGAGGAAAAACATAAAAATACATGTTCTACGTGTCGTTCTGTTTATTATCCTTCCCGCTCCATTCATTTTAAAAGCACTCATGATTGTGAAAGTTTTCAGTAGGAAATTTGGAGTTTTAATAAGTTCGACTAACCAATCTTCACGTATTCACGAGCGGCGTAATGGACAAGCACTCGCTTTTCCCATTATTTGAAAGTGTGTCTAATTCGCTCTCATCTTAATTTCGAATCTCTTTGGCTTTCACTCATCATGAAATAATCGCTGAAGGGCATTCCCCGATGTAACAATACAGTTTGCCTTTAAAAAAATTGAGAAAAGGAAAAAACAAGTTTAAACACTCAAAACGCATTTGAGCTATTTTTACAACTCACTTAGAGAAGCTGCCACAGTTATTCGTTACCGTGAAGCAATCTCGTTTTATTTTTAATTTTGTTTTATTTGTTTGAATATCTCACACACCTTGTAACCTGATGGCAAATAAAAAAGGTAAACTGATGCAAGTGATGTTCTCGATGAAAAGATACGCTTGCATGGAAGACAATTTCTTAAAACAGGCTCACGGTGGGTATACTGCAGGCAAGCACGCGGTTAATTGCTAGAGAAAATTAAAAGCGCGTGCTAGTAACAGATGGAGTTTAAAATGGAGTGACGTGCTCGGACACATGTCACTCAAAGAGATGAGTCGGTAAGACGCAGTGTTAGACTATGGATGGCAAATAAAAAAAGAAAATATTGAGTTCTCGGAGGCACTTTCGGAAAATTGCAGGGTAGGCATAGGAAGGAATGATTGGTTGAAAACTTCCTTCGATTTGTGAGCTTTTAAAAGAGCGGCAAAGAGAAAGACGTTTGTGCATGTGTTTGGAAGGAATATGAATTTTAAGTGCTGTGGAAAATTTGAGGCAACAAATAAGGGTATTTAAAGTCGTGAATACGCTATTGATTTTATGCAGAATGTTAGCTTTGACACACCGTTCCGCAATGATATTTATTTTAAGAAGATTGTATGGAACCGGACGAAAGAACTATGGGTTGTTCAGTATTCATTACTTTAATTTGCAAAATGTTACAAGTAGTTAAAATCCGTAATTTATCTCTACGACAGCAGATGGTCGGTGTAAACCGTTCTGTAGGGTGACGGTGCACGACAGCCTATGTGGTATGGTGGCAACGAATTACTTAGCTAGTTGAAGTTTTATGGTTCAAATTTTGACCAGTTGACATAGTGTCAATGGGATGTTTCGGCATTGAACAAATAGAAATATAAGAAAAACATTTTATATGCAGCCGTTGGTCCACTTTTAAGGTATTTCGAAAATTTTCTCTTGCCAAGGGTGCAAAAGTCATTAAAAGACATTCCTCATGTATGTCAAGTCATTCTGAGGTGTTATCCTGCGAGCCAAATATCTTCGCTATTGGCCTGCATGAATATTTTCATATTTTCACCTTCGTAGCATCTCATTCATCATGCTTCATTAAACACCGTGGACACGGTGAGAGATCGAATAGAGGCAGACGGTCAAAGTTGCTCTAAATTTAGATCTGCGATTTTCGTAAATGTTTCATTACCCACTCCTTCATTGGGAGCAAATAATTTAGAAATGCATATGGGAAAAAAATATAACTGTTAAAAATGGGTGGCCTGCCATTCGACATGTTTGCAAACGCCATCTTTAATGAATCTTAAAGGCGCGCCGTTTGAAGTACATATAGACTTAAGTTAGCACTGTCAAAGAACCAATGCAACGTTGTCATAATCTATCCTTACATCTTTTTTTGCACTGCCCTCATACGGCGCCAGTTTTTCATAATTTCTTTCTTCGTCTTATCAAAATTTATGTGAATTAAGTCATTTATGGAACATATATACGTTTTTCTTTAACACTGTAGGCATCAAATACCGTATTTCAAGGGAACTAAGCGAAATACAGGTCTTGAATAAAACGTGTAGCGTATGGCAATAAGTTTAATATCTGGCATCTCACCTGCCTCGTACGCAACCAATTATGAATGGAGGAAATTGGTGAAATGAAAATTACTTTCCCGGCGGCGAGGTGCCTGCTTGACGAATAATAATGTAACCGAATTATACCAACTTCGTATAATAAATGCGTTTGCAACTTTTAACTTTTTCTTCAACACGAAACTTTCACTCGACTGGTTAAGCTCTGTCTGCCTCAAATGAGTTTCGGGTGCTTGGTGTATAATTTTTGTTGATTGCACCCTGTCGATTAAACGAGGGAGAAAACAAAATTGTTGAGAGGAAGGCGAAGAAAACGAGGACGAAGAAGCAAAAGAATCGAAAGGGTTGAATTTGCATCGACATTTTCGAGGTATAGGCTTAACAGCCTAACGTGATATTTTAGGGAGAAAGAAATTATACCACAAGGGAGGGCATTCCCCTCTGTATTATACTTTCGTTTGAGAGTTTTGTCTTTTGCAGAAAGAACTATCTCCACACTCTGAAAACGTTCCTACCATTGATAGAACAATTTTAGCAGCTGTTCAAATTGAAACGCGCACCGCATGAATTCTCTCGCTAGGGAAGAAGTATATATCTCGTATGGAAATACGCCAGTAATAGTTCTCCTTAAGGGATGACCAAAGAACTTTCAGGCTAATTTCGTTGTCGGGGACTGGGCCTTCACGTCACTTGTTATGGGCTGGTAGGTGTAGTTAGTCAATGAAATCGAAAAAGGGTTCTTATCATACAATCCTTAATTACTCACGTAGAACAGCGAGGGGACGTGAAATCGTTACGAGCACTATGTTATCATTCCTCGCCTCGAGAGTTTGTTAATTGCAGTGATTGTATGGGCAATATTACTAGATGCCGGTACTTGAGGTCTTACTCTCCGCGAAAGATGTTATCGTCGAAACTTCAAGCAGATGAAATTGGGAGGCCCACGAAAAGTGTTTCTTCAAGAGAACTAACACTAAACGTGCCGAAGACTGATCAGCGTTCTACGTGGGATACTTGGTAGATGATGCTTAAAACAGCTTAAAAATAAAATATAAATATTATTATAGTCACGTGCTTCTTCCCACAACCGCGCGGCAGGCTTGCGACAATACCTGGAGGAGTATGAGATCGAGTGCTACATAAACATGAAGGGATTCTCACGCTTAGAGCCAGTGTAATGTATTCTGCTACTTAAAATTTCTTTGTTATAATAATTATAGTAATAAATGGGATAAGAGATTGCACTGGTGTTTGCGAGCAAGAAGCAGAATGCCAGAAGCGCACTGTCTTCCCAGAAAAGTTCCATTATTAAAATTATTCGTTATCCTTATTCTTTATGACATATCTCGGCTCCCCTGAAAGTATTTCCCTCCCATTTCGCTATTGCCCCATCCATTTGAGCGCCTTATATGGCCACGAACGTGTCTGTCTGTGTGTGGTGTGCGTATAGAATAATCAATAAAAAGAGGATGATAAGGAAGAAAATGATCTTTTAATTAATTTAAAAACAGTTATTCCTCACCAAGACAGTTTTAATTTCCCAACCTACTCACTCCTTTCTGTCTTTAGCCCCTCCCACAACTGTCTAAAACTCATCCTTATCCAGATACAGTTTCAGTTATTGCTTCAGGGTGAGTGCATAAGACACAAATGTGTAATCAGAACACTCTCAGTATAAACAGTACATGTTGCGTAATGTGAGGCATATTACTCTGCATTTTTTAACTTGTTGTCAATCAAAGGGCTATGCCAATTAAGAATTTATACTACTGCTAAAATTTTGTCGTTTGCGGGTGAGAATTGAACGCCTTTAAAAAAGGGGTTTAAGGTCACATCAAATTTTGATATGTTAGAGGAGTACTCATCCTAAGCATTTCGGTGAAATTTGCATTGAAATCCGATGTGTGGTTTTCAAGACATTAGCCCGTACAATCTTCAACCAATGGTGAACTTGAAGCAAACAAATATTCCAATGTAAACGTTCTGCCGATTTTCGAATGAATATAGACTGCCACTAGACTCTGAGTGGTCGTTGCCTGAAAAGAAGACAGTGAATCTTGAAATTCTTAATATCCACGACTGTATTACGTTTCACTGAACAGAATAGAAAAAAAAGCAATGTTAAACTGAATCCTTCTTATTCTACCCACCGTATATTATATATGGACCCTTTTATTACATTTATACCCCTCCTTGCCTCAGTAATTAAAGTACACATACATTTATAGTAAAATTCATGAAACTGAGCGCAATGGATACAAATCCTTTTGAAGAATATCTCCCTTAATTGCTTCCCCATTTTGCAAAATTTAATTACCAGAATATTCAAAACGAAAAGAAGACATATTCATTACGTTCTCATATCCATATTCATATTTTTTGGGTTCATCTGTGTCACAATGAATGCCGCATACTGTCTGCGCCTTTAGCTCCCCGGTCCCCCCTCGACGGAAAACTTGTCACAAGGAATAATGCGCGCCGGATGGAAATTTTAATATCACCCGCGACCTTCATCAAAAGCTCATTACAAGAGGCGCGAACCGTCCAAATGACAAATGTTGTGGGACCTCTATCACTTCTGTAATTATTTTCATGTAGGGTTTAGAGTAGGTGACAAAAATCGGATATGGCATCTCGGAAAAGGGTATGCGATGCACATCGATTTAGCCATCACCGAAAACAGAATAGGAAAGGCGAAATGTCATCTTGCTCAGATAAAAGTTGGCAGACGAGGATAGGCAGAAGATTCGCTTGGCTTCGGCGCAAGAAGTGCTTATAAGTGTTTATGCGTGAATCAAAAATAAAACATGGTGAACAGAACGGGTTTTCGGGTCTTACTCTTGTTTCAAGAGGGCGAATTTTCTTTTTGTTTACTATTTCATGGTTAAGAATCGTTGATGTTATGATTTTTTAGTTTACATGGGCACTTGCGTTTAGAAGGTTAAATTCATTGTAACTTAAGATTTTCTTCCATGTCGCATAATGTAAAACAATAAGCGTAGGAATGAAGAGGGTCGCCTGCGCGACCGTTGCGTATAAGTAAAAACTCTGTGGATAGTTTTTTGTCAGTTCGTGTAACAATACCGACGTGAAAATATTAGGCTTGTGCTACTATAGAAATCACCGTGTTAGGCAGTTAATGCAGAGAGTTAATTTGTAATGCTGATTGTTGTAATGTTGTATGCATTGAGTAATTCCTATAGACATTCATCTGTCAGTTTGACATGCTCGTGAACTCACTGGTATAACCGAACGAGTTATGTGAGAGCAGTGAAACAGAAAGAAAGAGAAAAAAAAAGTTTTTTTTTTTCTTTTTGTTTTTTGTTAAGTGTTCGGAATGCATCACAACTTGTAGACCTACACTTGAAAATATATCTACTGAACGTTTATATGTATGCCTATCTGTCTCATGAAACCTTCACCATTAATAACAAAATATGTACAAGGGAATTATCATTATCAAAGTGGGCAGTCGAAACGGCCCGCGTCTATCTATCTTGAGAAAGGAATCGCCATCCGTCATCCGTAATTTGACCCTTTCTAAAGTTATGTTGCAGTACATTCTATATTTCTCTCGCTAATGAGAAGCTCGGTGAACCGAGAGTGTTGCATTAATATATATGGAAATAATTCCCATCTTCATCTTTGTTTGTCACTTTTTTGTGCTTTGGCGTCATTTTTGTCTCGCGATACTTTGCTTGATGACCCGATTTCGGCTGGCGAGAAACGACTTGGACAAGCAGAAGATTGCTATGATGCTTCGGAACACAATAAGTAGAGTGTAGAATGGATAATCAATACCCTTGGGACCCGAAAGGTGCAGAAGGCAAGTGACGGTTTACTGCAAGACTGCAACGGTGTCAGCATGCGACTATGATAGAATACCTTTGTGAATAAGCTATCGGACGGTTATTTCGAGCATCGCGATATGCTTCCATGCTTTCATTATGTGATATAGACATCGGAAATAAATGACCGGTATTTGGCTTTTGTTCAGTATTATAGTCTATGCAAGTTTACTGCAGTTAAGGTTTGTAGACTGCGCTGTAAAAAATGGCTCAAAATCGCTGTGAATTTACAGAACAATAAATAAAGAGAAACATTAGATTACAGGAATGTTCTTGTAATAAGTTTCCAGACCTTTCCTGTAATCCTTATTTATTTCTTTGTTTTATTGTTCTGTAAATCTATCGAAATTTTTCACAGTGTGTATTCGTTTGCTCTATTTCAAATAGTTATATGAATCGATAAATAATTAACTCTGAACTAAATGAAATTGCTCTAAGCAGGTCCATTGAATTTGACCTCCCGGGATGGGAGGGGGCAGGCAAAAGAGCCGTGAAAAATCATGACATATGACAAAACACGCAAATCTAGAAGTGTTTCAAACACAGATTTTCTGTATAGTCTGAATGACAACCCAACATTTCACCGGAATAAAACACCTTAATCCGGGAAATTCTGGCTGCTCGGGGAAAGGCATCGCCTAGTCCTTGTTTTCTTAGTTATTAAAACGAAGACACAGAACTACAACGTGGCGTGCTTTGAAGAGTTAAGGTGTGGTAACACGCTAGTGACATATCTAGAAGTATGATGTAAGACTACAAACCGAGAAAAAACCACAGTTCCTATCAAAATTTATCAAATTGACCATTTGAAAGGGAAATAGGATATTTTACTTTTTACATGAATAATGTGCAAATTTGTGATGTCAAGAAAGGGAGTGACCAAATTTACCATACCTTGTTTTTTGTAATCTTCACTTAAAGGACAGTGTAAATTTATTCCTAATTGCTTTAGTTAGAAGTTCAAATGTGTGGCATTTGCAAAAAATCACTAGACTATACCTACCAAACCGTAAACGACCAGAGAAGTACCGTAATTATGTACTAGGTATAACTAATAGGCCTATACAAATTATATCAAAGCACGCGGATATTCAAGCTACATACGAATCCGATTAGTGCTTGTTTTAAGTGAGTGTAGGCAGCCATTAGTGGGGTCCATCAGCTTGAAACCGTCTTTATTTATTGTTTACATGAATTTCAATCCCTCATGTAGTGGAATTGGAGAATTCAAGGTACAAATTAGTGTACAACTATCAATGATACAGGTAAGCAAAGATATTGAAAGTTTTAAAGGTGATGGACCCCTATTATTGCCGACTGAAATCAGACCATCACTTGCTGTCCGGATGCGTGTATGAGGGACAAAGGAACAAGAATAGATCATTTAGAATACCGTGACTTAAATAGGCATATTTCATCGTGTTCTTCCTTGAACGGAAAGCCTTAAATGTATACCCTAAACGGTATATCGTTTATTGGTAGGGGTATAGAAACCGTGCCGTCCCTTTACGCTTCTGCTCCTCAAATGTTTTAAAATTCACGTGTCCGTGTTTTTTGTCGATGAAAGTCTTGCAAACTTTTAAAGATTTTATTTTTAGCAAGGTATACGAAAACAAGCAACTGCATCAGCAATGCAATGTCTTTCGGACGACTACATTAATTCTTTTCCTTTCTTTTATCGGTATATCGGCAATAAATCAATACCAGAACCCCACCTCATTTTTCTTCCACATTCAGTTGTAAGTTAAAATTGTCTACTCATTTATATTCTTCATAATTTAAGATGGCTCTGAGCTAGATTGAGTTGTCACACCGTATGTGTATCTCGAGGGCTAACGAAAGACAAAGTTTCGAACGAACCATATCCTACCCAACCCCTTCAGAGTTACCAGTCCTCCCCTCTCCCCTTATCGAACGGAAATGTTGTCACTTGCCATTACAGGGTTAAATTGACTGAATGCCAACAGAGTTGCTCTTTGACTATCGTATACCTCAAGGGTGTTGCACGGCAGCTACCGTATAGCTGTCTCACAAACATTATTGTGTCGTAAATAGATGATGTTTTTCTAATGTAGTCCTCCTTTTTTATGGGGCATTCGGTATTCGTCGTTCTCAGCAACGAAGGAATTCGAACCTACGCATCTTAATGTCTTATAGTCTCATTAGACGGAACCGTCATCGACGCTGCGTGGCATAATTTTGTAATAACTGGCAACACGTTACAACCATTTTCACCATTCCATAATTACCTAGGATGCCCAGACCGCTAAGGTAGTGTTGTAAAGTGTCGCAGTATTAATCCCGCGCCAAATGGATCGTGAAATTAAAACCACGCCTCGGGGGACGCACGTTGATAAAATCGTATATGCTGAGCTTTCCAACTTATTTAGGGAGAGATTTTCACGCTTTTTCAACTGCAAATAAACTTGTCGAAATCCATTACGAGATATCAGTTTCACGTATTGGTCAGATTAAAAAAATACTTTTAACATGGTTTTAAATTTGACGTAATGTCATCATCAGGTTTTACGATTACTTGCAAAAATTACATGACATGCAGGGAATTTTCCATTTTTGGCTCGCAAAAAACATGATATTAATTGTCAAAATGCATGGTTTTGATCTAACAGGTTATGCATGTCCGTAATTGGATGGAATAATATTTACATTTTTATATCGGTAGTGACGAGTGCAAAAATTAACACCTTCACTTATGGTTTTCTGTTCTGCGTTGGATCCGTCAGGTATGGGTGTGGTTCTCTGTATGCGTGTATTAAACGAAAGGAGTTTGTTGGAAGGAATGACACTAACGTAGTCAAGTTAGAGCGAAGATCTGTCTATGAGGGGTAACACAACCCGCTATTTAGTCAGGTAGTGATGATGAGGTACGGCAGGCCTCTTTTGCTTGTCAGTTGTAGACTGCGCAGTTGGTTGCATGCCCGGTCTCCCTCTCTACAGCTTGTGACGTTTGACTGCCCATCATGTAGAATGTGTGAGAGAGCAAACCATCTTTATCTTCTTAGGTTATGATAAATGTCGACCGAGTGGGAAAATTGAAGGTTAAGAGAACCTATATAAAAGTTATGAACCCACCATGTACACAAAGATGATATAAAACAGGAGAGAAGATCGTCTCACTGATGTGAACTTGTTATGTCAGAAGAGATGAGAGGAAGTTGTCCTTCCAGAATGTTTGATTTTGGAGTTTGGCTTTTATTAAAAAATAGAAAATCCGTCATTTATAAGTTAATTAAATCGCGTCACATGAATGATATTTCTGTTTATTCACTATCTGATAAATTGGCAGACGGTCTTTTCCTCTGGATCGAGGCCACAGAGATCCATTGACTGACCGAGGCTTGCCCATTGGTCGGCCCTTAATGTTAAACATCAACGGAGAGGGACTCGGGGTAAAGCACCCTTGAAACGGAGCCATAGAATCCCGCCAATTTGAATCTCACATCTTCAGAATCTCGACACTTGCAGACGACATCCCGTCCGTTCAATATGCTCTTACTTTATGGATGTTTATGAGTAAAATTATCAGTGCTTACGAAAGCAAATGAAATTATGGCTGAGGCCGGACGGTTCGTGAGGTTGCAACTAATTCTGTTTTTTATCTTCTTAAGATCTAAAATGGCACTTCGAAGTAAGAATGGCTTTATTTTGTCCTTTTAATGCTCGTAGGCTCTCAAAATTCGCTCTTAATAACATGTGACTCCGGTGTTTTATACCATTTAGCTAATTATCTCGTTATTGAAGACACACGATGTTAAGGTAGAAGACCATAAACCTGTCTTCGGTGGAAGGAGAAAATGACGGGGAAAATTTAGGGGAAAGAACATTCGGGTAATATAATTGGTTAAGCCATCCATTAAGGGTTACTTCAAATTCCGATTCATCATAGTTAACAAGCTTACTTTCTTGTCGTTATACGATCAGGGTTCCGAGGCGAGATGTATAAAGTTAATTTGCCACAGGTTAACGCAAACTCATTAGGTCCTGTGACATTATGAAAGGAAAGAAAAAAGGACAAGATCAAATTAGAGACATTTTAAAAAAGGGTAGGTACTGCAAGCTGTAAGTGTTAAAAGACTGAGAAATGTTTGTTACTTTGAAACCCCGGATAAGTTGGTGAGGGCGCTTGCCATTGAGAAAAAGAAGGTTTGTTTAGTATGCTGAGCGAAAAGAGATTCAACAGTTTCAAAAGAAAAGAATGGCTGAGAAGATTTTTTTCGAGGTTTAAAAGGGTACCTAAGTTGCGTAAAATGAAATCATCAGTCCTTGAAGAGAAAAGTGCCGTCCCTCCAACTTGATCTAGCGAATAGTGTCGTAGGTTATAACTCGTTTTATGAATGGCTCTCCAGAATCATGTGATAAATGTTTTTTCTCCTCAATTGTGGTAATAACTAGGAATAACAGCTTGGTTAATCTTGAATATGATATATTTAATAACTCCTCCTGTTAGTTAAGGTATTTTGAAGAGAAATATGAAAAATTGTGAGATTAAGCTGTTTTGTCAACACGCGTTTGGCTGTTTGTGGGCGGGCTGTACTGTTCCGCCTTTTAACCCGTCAATGAAAGCACATCGTAAAAGTTTTCTTGTCAACTTGTTAAAATTTGCTAAAACGGACGTTTCTATCAAGTAAAATATAGGAGCAGGACCGCCCCGGGCGCTGTCTCTCGGGGGAGGAGGTGTAAATTTTTGCCCGACTCCAGATCCCCAACCAGGGCATGGTCTCTGCCAGACTGAGGCACCTCACTCTGCCCGACTAGCCATGCTTTTTGCCAATTGTGTGTGTGTGTGGGGGGGGGGGGGTGTATCCCTCGACTTCCCATCCCGCATGACCATGTGTAAGTGGTTCGTGTGAGTTTGATTTTTAATTAGGGAGATCATAAAAAATAATGCATTGAAGGGGTAGCGTTTTCCTTCAATATGGAATTGACGACGTATTTCTAATGAAAGGTAGCAGACGTTTGTGGTGCAGACAAGGAGGTAAAAATTAAAAAAATGATTACCAATGATTCATCAATAAGAAAGGAGTATGGGTATGCTCTATATAGACGAATCCGATCTGCGCTAATGTTTATGGACTGTAGGCAACCGTTAGTGTGGTCCATCAGTCTCAAATCGTCACCATCTAGTGTCAACATCCATTTCAAACCCTCATATTCAGTGATATTGAGGGAATTAAGATACAATTCAGTGTACAACCGTCCATGATACAGGTAAGCAAGGATATTTAAAGACTAAAGGTAATAGAACCAGTTATGTCCGACTAAAATCAGACCATCACTTGACTGTCCGGATTCGTCTGAATGAATTAAATCTTAAGAAATCAGTGCTTTAATACTTTTGAGGCTAAAGATACCTAGTTTATGAATACAGTTATTAAGATGAGGTTTACGGCTCAGCTTCTTGAGCCAAGAACAAGTCTGATCAACTAGGAAATGGCATTACCCCACCCCCCCCCCTCCCTCGAAGCTAAAAAACGCAGACATGGTGGATCATGCTTTAATGAATGACAGTGTTAGTATGTACAGATGTATAGTTATGTTTTATTATTACTTGTAGACTGATTTTAATTGCTATCCTGGTGAAGTTATTAACTTACGTTGTAAAAGCAACACCCGCTGTGGATGTCAACATCAAAATATTTAAACTTCTCGTTATAAATATCGATCAATATGGTGCAAATTACGAGGACTTTAAATAACTTTCGTCTCATATAAATATGTTTGGAGCAGCCGATTGAAGGTTAAAATTATTTGCAGTATATATTTGTAGAAAATCTGGCACCGTTGTAATACGTTTCTGATCACGTCTGGAATTAAGTGAAAGTATAATTAGATTGGTTTCAAACCGCACATTCCTTCTTTCTGATGAACGTTAACTGTTATGTTTAAGATACCTGGTGGTAATGTTTGCATCGATAATGACATGACGAGATCATTTGATAAAATCATGTTGAGTTAAACCTCATCAGACTTATCTTGCGTATAGAAACATGTGAAGGCAGACAAGGCTACGGAAGAAGTAGGCTACTGACATAACTCACTGTCTCTCTTTTCGAGTGTTCCACAAGTTTCTCAAAATATAAATCTTTGCCGATTATTACTATTATTAAGCAAGTCTGAATTTTACTTATAAGACATTTGGACGCAGCAATATTTTCAACACAAAAAGAACCTTCGGTAACTTTATTGTAGAAAGCCTTGTCCACCTCATAACAAGTCGGTGAATATGGCCATAAAGGGTCAGATTAGTCATGCAGTGAATGAGGGACAGAACAATGTATAATCACTTTCATGTGTTTTCTTTCCAAAACCATCCTTAAAAAAATTGTCATGGTAGTACCATGTTAAAGTGCCATAGTGATTTTGATAGATACCATGGTATACGGTAATTTTACCATAGTATGCATCAGGCGAAAAAAGAAAGGGAAAACCACCCATATTTCCGGATGTTCAACATTCCTCACTATGGTGAAAGCACCTGAAGGTTTCTCCATGCATTTATAGGAACTGGATATCAAGTGGCGGCTCGTGGGCCATTGCGACCAACAACGAACAGTTGCAAAAAATGGTCACCGCATGTGCGAGAAGCCCAAAATATGTTTAAGAAGGAAAACCTGTTGAACCAAGCCCACCTACTTCAATAAATTCAGGGGAAAAACTCAAGTTAAGTGTCCAAACAATTTAGAACCCCTGCCCCAACGTGTCACATCACTTATAACTGCAACTTTACCCATCTTTGGGGCACACATGGCGTCCCCCAAAACGACGGTACGTCATCGCGTCACGTTTTCGCCATCGATGCATAAACAAAAGTTCAGAGAGAAAGGCAAGACGCAGCCAGACAGGACTTTCATACAACCGTTTTGGTGACGTCATCACTCACGTCATGCTACCGTCGTGACATCAAAATCTATAAGGTTTCAAACCGTTTTAACCTTACCTGCGTTCACCACTTAAAGTACTCATCTTCATTAACTTACAGTTCAAGTTACCGACGGGTCACAAAGTTTCACGACATTTTCACGAGAAGGGGCAAACTGCATCAAGCAAAAGAAATGAAAGCTAGTAAACATTTTTATCTTTTGTATTTTTTCGCTCAAATCCCATGTGATAAGATATCACGATTATGGAAGTGCTATTATAATGTCTAAGTGGATATATATGGATTCAGTGGACATGACGGCAGTCTTATCACCTATAACTCGACATCTAATTGAAAACTTTAACAGCGTCGACAAAAAGAACGACAATCAATCTTAGTTTCAAATGTTATCAGCCGAAAAGCCGTAACTGTGATTCGTTTAATGAAAGCTGGGGATCCACGGATGACAACTCTCTGATAAAACGGACGTATAATGCAGGTAGTACTAACTCAATTTTACACGAGCATCGACAAGAAAGTCCATACAAGCCCGGAAGAATCATTCCCGTAATTGGCCTCAAATATAGAACACTCAAACGTAGGAAAACCTTCTAACTGTTTGTTTGAAGTTATAAGTGGATAAAAGCATCATCTAAATGGGGAGGAATTATTTCCCATGCAGTAAAATCAATATAACTTGACAGTTGTTAACGAGTAGTGACTCAAAGTGGTGCTGTGCACGACGGTTGAAACCTTCACGAATGATAGCTTTCTATTGAATTCGCTTTCTTATCTCAGGTTGTCTTGCTATTTGTTCTGTATTGTTTTACAACTGAATTTGAAAGCTGACCGAGGCGATCGCCATTCGACCCCTTGTCACCGAATGCCAGAAGGAAGCGGCAGATCGTATTGGCATTTGGTGCCCACGGTGGAATTTAAAATGGTGTCAGCGTAGAAAGAAATCGTGTTGTGAACCCATAATGATTTGAGTTCATTCCTTTGTTTGTAGTCTCAGCCCACTTCTGACACCATGTGACGATAGGACAATTGGCGAATGATATGGACACTCACGTAAATAATCAATGCACCTGTACTATGTGTAGGATTTAAATTTGGTGTGTGGAAGCGAATGGGGCCTTACATGTGGAGGTGCTCCCTATCGTTCTAACCAAGTGCTTTGTTGATATGTTCTATTTTCGTGTAAACTCAAAAAGCGGACATAATAATAAAACACACAAAAATCTGTTTATCACCGGTTACGTATAGATGTTTCCACAGAAAGTATTGCACCGGTAATTATTCTGTTTTGCAATACAGTGAAACTTCCGAATATATGACTGGTGAATTCTTGCTCACTCAAGAATTGTATTTATCTTTTCAAACAAGATCATTTCAGTACTCTTGTTTTTCCATTACAGGTTATTTGGACCAAGTGGCGCATGCGCAGCTTGCAGTCAGCCTATTCCCTCCAGTGAACTAGTGATGAGGGTGCAAAGCAGGGTTTATCACGTCAAGTGCTTCACATGCAGCTCTTGTCATACCAGACTCGTTCCAGGCGATCGCTACTCCCTTGTCAATGGTAGCATACTATGTGAACTAGACCACACACGACTCAGCAAGTCTTTGGTCGGAAACGGACCAGCCTCACAAGGGATTAGAACCGGGCATAGGGTAGGTTTACATTCGATCTTCATGCTATCTTTCCGTCTTTAATGGCTGACTTAAATCATTGCTAAATACCACACGTGATTATGCATGGGAACAGGGAATTTGAACAATGACGATGGCGACACATTTCTATTGTTTATACTCACAATTTCCACATTTGTAGTAAGTACGGTGTTTAGCAATAATCTGCTTATCCTTCCATTAACTTCCCCATTTAAAGTCCCGGTGGTATATTTGTTACTCATGCATATACTCGTAAATGACAGATTCATTTTGATTTCTTCAATCATTTGTACCTTTCCCAATATACCGACTTGCAGTTCCTTATGTATCCCACTCCTGATAGGTGGAAGCTTTTTACGTGCTTCTGATAGGTTGGAAACTGGGCCGTAAAACCCTGACTGACTAACTAACTAACCCAGTCCAGATAGATTGTTGCATGATATATGTATTTTTAAAAACTTTCTCGGCATCTTTTATAAACTATCTCCTAATTACTACCAAGGTTTTTAAGCCTTTGATATGTGACAAAAGATAAAAGTTAACAGTCTTAATCTTTCTGGGCATGCCGGTGTTACAATATGCCTTGAATTTAAGTTAGAAAAAACAACGAATAATACTAGCCTTATTTCATGATTCCTTTCATTCCTCCTCCTTGAAATGTCCATATCGTTAGCATATGAATATTCATCATTTAACTGCAAATTAGCATTCAATTAGTACGATAAGAAATGCATTCTTTCTAGTGTAAATTAGAAAATTAATCCATAAAATATAATATTTGAGATTGTATAGGAACTGTGTATTTTTGTCGAAAGCGTGATTTTGTAAGCGAATTAAGCTTAGCATATCCGTCATGGCGCGCCCAAATAACAAAACAATCTGGTCATGGACATAACTTGATCCAGGGATTTGAGAAGGGAACTCAACTGTCTGTTGAAAGTACATGCATGCATAGCACAAAGGAAAGGGTGGTTATATATGGGCTAGTTGATATAAAATTCTGGTTTCAAAAGTTATGTTTTGCCGAGAATAAGACTTCCCCCGTCTCCCTATCGGATTCAACAATAACGAATAACCTACGTGCATTGTGAAACTTTCTCGCGAGAGGATAAAATGTGAACAGAATTTCTCTTAAAGCGGTCGATGTAGTGTGTTGTGTGATCACCCGTCCTGGGAAGGGTCTTAGGGGAGGGTTGTCCCCTACTACTTGAAAAATGAAAGCAAAATTTTATCTGGTGCCACATACTCAACCTTATCAAATACAATTTGTGTAAAAAATATTTTACGCATCTTAGGTATTTTAAGTATTTTTAGGGTTGGCATCAGTGAGGGGGGGGGGGTGGTCCAATGCCCCCAACACTAGTAAGTAGTAACCGTCGGTGACATAAATATATTGCAACAGAGGATTCACAGAAGGTGGTAACTAGACAACCACTGGATAATTTGCTGAAAATTAGTTGGTTCCATTCAGTGAATGATGATCTGATAACTCGTGATATTTTGGCAGAATTTCTTGCAATCCGAGTAAAGGTTCTGTTATAGTTGATATTATCCTACTCACTGAGTGTCCTTGTTTTGACAAATGACAAATATGACTTTTTCGCTCTGTAAAAATGAAAATTACACGTCTGGTGCAATATTTTTGTGATAATTACTACGATTGTAACGTCACCGGTGACTCGCAAACTTAATTGACGAATAATTTTTTAGCTCAACCGAAACTTGAAAATTGGCATTTTACGAGGTTTTTAGATACTTTATTAAAGCTCTGACACGAGCACCAGGATGTAATTTTACTTGTAGATAATTGCCTAAAGCTGACACTACAAAAGTGCAAAGCTATGTCCATTGATTTATTTTCAAGTTGATGTAGGTCGAATTTCGTCTTAATTAAACGAGAGTGTGGGCTTATAAAGAGAAAACCCATTACAAACATTCATACCTGTATTTAAAATAACATTCAAAGCACAAAAATATCGTCATTTATTAGTGTGGTTGCTATTATAATTACGCTTTAATTTAGACTGCACCATACACGTGATGGTCTTTATTATTCATTATACATGGTTGATGACCCATTTCACAATTAATGTTACTGAAAAGCTTTAGAGGCTTTGAAATTACGTCACGGATTCGTCATGCTGGAGGACACTCATTCCAAGGACACATGGTTTTGTGCTGAACTCACTGCACAGTGTGCAATGTGGTATACCCCATATGTATACAATCGTAGAGCAAGCGTGTAGAGTGCGGTCTACTACGTAATTACATGCACTCCAACATGAGGTGCGTTCGATTAAGCGGCTCGAGCCGGCTCAACTGGCTCAACAAGTTTCTTGACTGGACAAAATACGACGTAAATTACGTCAGCGGCTCGACTAGACCACCTCGGAGGGCTGATCGTTTTGGCCGGCTCAAGGTGTGACGTTTTGATGACGTTAAGATCACTTTTCAGAAAGATCTTTCGTTGGCTGATCCAGTTGAGCCGGCTCGAGCCGCTAAATCGAACGCACCTATGGCCTGCAGTATTATGACGTCATATGAAAATTATTTATGGAGTGATTTCACGTGACGTCACTACCGTGTATACATCAACAGTGTTTCAGTACAACTGTCGGACGTGGGTCGTCAGCTTCTTCTCATACAGCTCAGCTAGCTACACTTAGCGTCCCACGTTTAGTTTTTGCCGGTCAAAAGGGGTGAGACTTGTGACGTCAGTGAAGGCACTTTCAGAGATACCTGCTAAAATTTAGGATTTCTATGGGAACTTTATCCTTGCAGTCGTAACAAATTAGGCGTGCATGTGCGTAATTAAAGACAGTGACACGCGTACTACAAACTTGATGCCGTTCATCATTCGATAAAAAAAATATTGATAGAAGAGCATGTTATCTCAAAATGTAGGATTAATTTCAGTGAGCAGAAAATTTCCAGGCGTTCCGAAAAGACGTTTCAAAGCAGTTTAACTAACAAATGAATATCTTTGCACCATTATCTGCTATTTCAGAATAGTGTTTAGGAAAGGTTTTAGAGTGTAGCCAAATTTTGATTCTTGTGAAAAGGAATTTGAGGAAACGTAGTTGACAAAGTGGGAGCATGTAATTAGCAACACCGTTTGCACTTTTTAATCGTTAATAGATATGGAGCAGTCCCATGAACCTCTTTCTGTTTGATATAGATCCTTTTCAGAGCTTTCCAGAAGCTGATTGTTTACCCAACGTGATTTAAGTATTCTTGTGGAGGATGTATTGGCCGGCACTTCGCAATACAGTGTGTTGTGACATAGTACGGTACCTTATCTTCACCGTTGAATTGACTGCAGCAATAGACGGCAGATTTGCCGGGGGAGGGGGTGGGGCAGGGGGACACGTCCCTCACATTTTGGAATAACACCCATTGACAAACATTTTTTATACAGTAAATTTTGAAGGAAGCGGCCAGGCACATTCGACACAAGAGAGACGCTACTGAAATACAGCATTCCAATCTCTAACTTTTATCCGTCATCGGCCGTCGTACAACTGAACTTGCCTGTCATGAAGTCGATCAAAACTAAACCCCTCGAACATTTGTTTTTGTGTATTCCGTGTGGTTCGCATTGAAATTGATATTTGTTGTTATGAGGCATGGGAAAAATGAGCCGAGCAATATGACTTAGACCACCCATTCTTCTTATCTGTCAGCTTACACACCCACATCTTAATCTAATGTCAACATAGGTTGACATGAAAAAGATGACGGGCACAAAGCTGAAATAACACTTGCTTTTAATTTCTTAGTTGCCTCTTCTTTACCCCACACCATCGCATTTATGTGAGGCCTAAATTTGTCACACTTCCCATGGAAATCCATGTCTACCGCGTATTGAATCCACAGACTGTTTGTCCATGTGTATGTTAAAGGTGCCTTGGCGACGAAATATACGAGGAAGCAGCCGGACCCCGGGGCCAGGGAGATCGCTTCAGATTGGCATAATTGCATTCTCACGATTAGCTTACAACTCGTCACCAGTCCAGAAGGCCATCAATGTCATTCTCCCTCCCCTCTGACAGCTCTCTTCATCCTCGTTTCCATGAAGGAGAAGGTTTATCAATCTTTTAGCGGATCCGTCCTGTCAACTTTCTTCTTCCAGACAAGCCCTGTTAATGGAATCCAAATGTATTGCCATCTTTATTTTTCCAAGTGCTCCCAACCAAGCACGGCAACTCGACCATGACGTTGTCTCGATGCTGTAATGGCTCAAATTGAGTTAGAAGTGATGTAATTAAATCGCCATCGAGCCGTTTGCATCGTCGTACTCGTGTACACTCCTCGTGCCGTCGCTTCGCCTTCGATCTTTCTCTCGAGCCGCCCGAGGGTACCAGCCTGCTGCTATTCATGAAAGACAGTTTTTTGGCTTAAATTGCCTGGCGGTAATGGACGTGTATTTGAAACAGAAATGATGAATGCTGCACGACATGAAACGTCGATAAAAGCAATTGGAAATGGGGCTCTGCAATCGCAAAATGACTCAAGGAATGCTCAACAGATCTATCAACAAAGCCCAAAAAACAAAACAAAACAGCAAGCTGGGAACGGGACGACAGAAGAATTTATAAAAGATCCGAGCAAGTCGAAAATTTTTAAATGCATCAAGACCTGACGCTTTGGTAATCATTATGACATTTTAACCGCCCAAGGTAACCCTTCGTCAATTTCTCTCTATCAGAGGAAGTTCGTGCATGACTAAATGGAATTTTTCGAGGGGATCTCATTTTAAGAGGAATATCGTCAATGAGATGGGAACCTAAAAGATGAAGGCAGCTGGGTTATTCTGACTTGTCTTATCGTCATTTGTTTCCTGACCCGGATGTTCGGGAGGAGAATGATTCAAGGCCGTATAGTTCACCCTACGGAAGACAAACTTTTTCATCTCACGTCAATCGAAATTCGTCAACAAAATATGAGACGGCACGCATGCATCAGATCCTAACGGATATCGTCACTTCATCAGGGGCTCTGACAGAGGAAACTTTTCGGGCAAATCTCAAATGATTGATTTAATTAAGATAGTAGCGTTAAGTTGGGCAAACAGTTAGATCATTACATTACATTATTCTCTTAAAGGGGAAGTTAGAGCAAAAATTTAATTTGCCTATGTGAAAAAGGAACCAAATCTACACAGTGTAATTCTCTAGATATCAGTAGATGAAGTCACTACATTTGTGTTCGAAAGTCAGCTTGAGGTTAGCCCGCGGGGCGGACGAATTTTTTCGTCCAGTTCATCGCAACGAGGGCGGCAGCCTAAAGGGGGCTGCAGCCACAGAGGCGCTACGCAGGCTAGCTTGAGGTCAGTAAAGGTTATCTATTACATTGACAAAGAATGCTTTGTTTGCTTCTGTTTTCAGATTGTTGTATTGACCTTGACGTTTATAGGGATAGGTCCTCCCTGTGTCGAATGCAAAGTCTGTAGAGTTCTCATGCCACTTACACAATCACATCCTGACAGCCTGACCATATGGGATTGGTGAGGAGAAAACTTACTGTAAATTTTAAAGAAAAACAAAAGACTGACCAGTATGTGACAACTTTGCATGCATGCTCTTTCTTGAGAACCACACATGATTAGAATAAGTACCCCTCCAACATATCACAACTTGATTTAACCTTAAAGGTCAAGAACAGCCCCCCCCCCCCCTCCCCCAACTAATGAAGAAGTACCAGCTAAATCTCCGTTTTCTGTTTATTTCCCTTCAAAGTATTTTTCATAATATTGTACGACTTCACATTGCATATTCAATGTAAACCAAGCAGTTACTCATAGTAAATTTCAAGTATGAAGAGAAAAATATCGACACATGATTCTCAAAATCCAATTATGAAAAAGGACAGTCTACTACACTAATTTAAGTTGGAATGAGTGTTCTTGCCCTCCAAACCCTTCTTTTAACACCGACTCCCCGAGATTTTCACTGTGATGAACATTTTAGGTTACTATCAAAGGTTGATCACGTCGAGAGCTTTGTCGTTGCATAGGTATCACTTACAGTGTTATCCAACTAACTTTTTTAAGCCATCAGTTTTGAGAATTACCTATTCAATGCCAAAATGATATGACATTGTCTGCTATCGGCAATTATAGAGATTGTAATATGCAGTCTCTGCCTTCTCAAATAGTCCGCTACGGTGTATTTTTGCATTCAAACACGAGTTTCCGTTTGTTCAAAGTGACGGTGGTCAACAATATTGCCCCTCAATGGATTTTGTCATCTTCATAATCATTAATAGCGCAAGAAAACTTATTTAATCTTTATCGAGTTGGTCGGGTTAAAAGAAAATACTTGAAAGCTAATGGGAAATCATTAAGGAGACAGAGTTTCCAAACATTTTGCTTAGATCGAAAATACAGTAAAACATCTTGTAGGGAAAATAGCATTACCACATCACGAGGGAGAGTTCTTGACAGCTTTCATAAACAGAAAAACGAAGTATGCAATGTTCTTGGAAAAGTTTTTGTAAAGTTTTTGTAACTAGAACCAATCGCATTATGGGAAACTTGAAGTAAAATTACTTGATGAAAAATTAAAAAGGAAATCGACGAATTTTCATCGAAGCATATTGTCTGTCTGATGAGTTTTACTTTGGAATTACTTATACATTAACTGACAAGAGAACCATTTCGCTCAAACTTCTTTCGCTTCACGCGTGGCCGCTTCTCCAATTAAAACTCCAAACAAATAAATTTCATTCCAAGCCCTTTACAATCGATACCGTTTACCTTCCGGCAAGGCACGATGAATTGTCCTTTTGATTTATTTCCAAAGCAATATCCGACAATTTTTCTCGATCATGCGTTGGTATCACGCACGAAAGAGTGATGTCGACAACATTTTGGGCTTTTCACCATAATTATCGTTCTATATACTGAATTCGTCCAATATTAACCGAGTGACTATCCCTGTCGGGAATGGTTAACTTCATGATTTATGCGGGTATTTACGGTCCCTTCGTGATATGTTTCATTAGTTTTAAGTTTCCAGTGTAGTTGTGAAGCTCTAATTGAAGCACGACCATTGTAATTATTCTTTCCCTCCGTAATCCGCTCCATCTAAATTAAAAAGTCATAGGAACCACGTGGGTAGCGGTTAAAAACGTGCTGCTTTGGAACAAATGGCGTTAATTACGTTCCCGCCTGGACATGCCTGGCATTATCTTGCGAGGCACGCGTAATTAGCAGTTTTCACATTTGGTTAGCACACATGCTCCCAATAACGCACAATTAACTGAAGTTTGAGCAACTTCGAGGTTTAATGTCAACTGCCACTGGACGAATACCAATCGCTGACGTCGATCCAGACGACGGATGACCTTAAAATTTTGCATGTTGCGGGTTTTGGACGACTTTTTGTCGAGCTCTAGACGATTTGGTCATGACGTGGGTGTGAGGGCGCTCATTAATTAAATGGGCTGATATTGCTACATGGTAAAAGAAATATTAACGGTGCATGAAGAGAGAGAATTTGCAGCCTTGTGCCACATGATTCCTTTACTATGTCTGAACATGCAAAATTGAAGACACGTCTGCATTATCTAAAGCTTCTCAAAAAGAAAGTTTGTTGCGACAACAGATACTGCTTTTAATCATATAGATTTCGATTGTGTTCGCTTGCTAAAAAATTGGCGACACATCGAAGTGGACTGATCCTGTAGCTGGCGATCCAATGTTCATGTCTATGTAGGCTACCACGTTGACTAACATAGTAATCTTCCGTTGTTATGAGTCACTGATTGTGACCGACAACCCCTGACTCTAGACAGGTTATATATAGCAAATGAGTATCACTTATACGACCCAAATTATGTAATCGCCGGATTGATTATCGTTAAGGTAGCCCATAACACACCTGACCTTGGCAGTCAAAGGAATACAATGTTCATGACCAAAATAAACTTTTTCTCATCTTGCTAAATAATTTCATTGTCATGGTTACCAATCTGACCAATGACCGTAGAGGCTTCATAAAAATCTTGGGAGCACAATACATATACGTGATGTTCTTGCCACGATAGCACAGATGGTCGTTCTAATGATAATCACCTCTCATAGTATTTATCCTGGCTATTTTCAGGTCAAATCCAACTCTGTGGTTTTCTGCTTCATGGCTCAACCAGACTCTTGACAGGCTATGATAATTGTACCGCCCATTTTTACAGAAACCCACCCCTCTCTGCTCTCTACCTCTTCTCGTTTTCCATAAACATTCTCACACAACTACTGAATAAGCCCATCATCTTTCAGTTCTTCGACACATTCCGATCGATGGATGTCCAATTTTTTTGCAAAATTGAATAAACTTTCAAAAAATCCCCGTGCTATCGAATTCGATCGAGTGAGTGAAAAATATGGAGTCATTTCACTGTCTCAAAACAAGGTTAGTGCTGACGTCTGTCTCACTCAGTAATCTTATCAACACGTGAATGAAGACTTTTTACTCACCAATTAGGTTTTCAAGAAAAACTTATTGATAGCTCAGGCGGTTGAAATGTACGTTGACGTCTTTAGCCTCTTAGCGTTGCGTACACAAGCTTTCGATCTGTTCGCAATTTTTAAGTATATCTCATCGGTATCCGTCTCTTACTGAACCCTCGAAATTGGGATTGAACGCCTCCAGAAACTGCCTTTCGAGGACTTGAATCATATTTCTACCATTGTCGGCCCGTTTTGTAAAACGAGAAGTAATATTGGACAGCGATTGTCAATTTTTTGGGACAAAGTTACTGTTTGAGCAGCTAACGGTGAGGTCGCTGTCGACGACTCTTTCATTTCTTCAATCTTCCAGAGGAACTTCATCTGCTGTGTCCCATTTCTGTCTGGAAAAATGACAGCTAAAAAGTTTCTCGATCCAAATGAAGGGGGCTTTTTTAGTCATATGAAAACTCGGTTTCTTCTTTTCTTTCGGCAAATCACCACGATACCTTTTAGCTGTAATGAAAGATTCGTTTCCTCTGCTCTTATAACGATGGAAGAAGCTCGTCAAACTTGTCTCAAGCCTTTGAAACGTCCACACCACAGATGGCCCAGTTATGGCGGTGCTGCATCTTAAGATTACTCCCGATAGAGACAAAAATAGCTGAAAACAAACATAGTAGTAGTTCCATTTTGCTTTTTGAGCAGTACTTTGCTAAACTGTGTTTCGACAAGGCACAATATCATAGTGTGAGGATGAGAACTTAGTGTTAGTGAGTAAGAAGTGTCAACGATCTAGCTTTGCTATGAATCTTTGCAAGTCAATAAAAGACTGGACGTCCTTACTTTTCCATCGTATCTCATTTTATTTCCTTCCGACTTGGCTTTAATGTTCACGTTTGCAAATTATCAGAAAGTTTCAAGACGATATATTTGGCCAGGGATTTATTTCTTCCTTTCTGGTCGGGGGGTGGGGGCGGGTTTTACATTCACAACAATTTCACTGTGATGTCTTAAAATTGGGAAGGTCCTTGTCCCGCAGTGCCTCCTTCAGGTGGATGAGTAATGTGGATCTGGGACCCATGACGCCTTTCCTGCGTAGCCTGGCCTTGTTCACGTTTTGGAAGCTACGGAGCTGAGAAAACAGAGTCCGTGTCGCGGGGTACAGGATATTTAGTCATTCTCTCAATCACACAGCCACAGTAACCTTTACTCATTTTCTCATTTAAGATTTGGTGTAACGTCGTGTCCATCCATGTAGAAAATTTCTAAGGCATTAAATGAAATAAATGTTATGAGGTGTTCGCAATAACTTTAATATCAGTTACACAATGATTTTAGTCCAAATTATATCTCACTATCGATTTGAAAAGGCCGCAATAAAGGGGTCCATATTTCTTTTACATTACAATCGAAAATTGAAGAGAACAAATCTCTTGTCTTCTACGGTGGTCCAATGAATCTGTTCCTTTCTTTTCCCTGACAAACCATTTCGACTGTTTCTAGTTTGATTTATAGGGATGACGGTGATTATTCCTCCAAAATGCTTTTAAAACGAACTATCTTGACATTTGTTGGGTCATTCTGTTTTTGTGGTGCAAATCCTCGAGTTGGCACAGTTTCTTAACATCTTATCAGCGATATCGTAAGGTACATCCGCCAGTCTTTATAATGTCAGTCATCGCACATTCTGGTCTGGGTTTTCGCAACAGATGTACTCCTAATGAGCCGGAAACAAGATACTACAAAGCTTAAATAAGGCACAATTACTCGATAATGACGGGAAGAAAAAACTTTTCCTTAAATAATAATTCCGGGGCACATTACCTTGTCGGTGAAAATCATCCGCCAATCACTGGAGGTCAAAAGGTCACTGCTATTGTCATTAGATACCTGGCGTCGCTGTCACTGAGCCTAACATTGACTAACCCAAACCTCACTGACAGTCTAATTGTGATATCGATGGTAGGTTATAGGTCACATACATGGGGTAAGCAACTCTGAATAAAAGGACGCAGAAGAATGCAACCCTTATTGAAAGTCGTTCTATTTCTAGTAAGATGCTAGCTGGTTCGCTTGTAGGGTAAAATCTCGATACGCAATGCGTCTTACTTCAAAAAAAAAAAAAAAATTAAAAAAAAAAAAAAAAAAAAACTGGTGAGAGAGATACTAAGAGGAGTGTGTATGCCCTTGTTAGATTTATGAAAAGGAGGTTTCAGGCGATTAGTGACGAATTTTTCGAGTATTAAGTGAGCTTTTATGCTTGAAGGTAGGCGCCATAGCGTCGGAGGTGTCTATATGAGGTTTGACCTACTAATTTGGGTCGACGGGTTACGCGTTGTGAGACAGAGACGTGCACTTTAGAGGTTGACACATGTTCATAGCTTAGAACTTGAGGATCTTTGATAAAAAAAAAAAAAAAAAAAACTGGCACTCGGACAAACAAGATCCGAATTGCCCGAGCACCGACTTGCTCTCATATTCAAATATTCGGAATTGTCAGTGTGGTCATAGGGCCAACGAGTAAGGATAACTCTTTACTACGTATCCGTAGAGTTGAGGCAAAAGGTCGCGAGGCCATTGAGTGGCAGCTGAAAACAGGGACAACTTTATTGGAGAGAGTAAGCTCCTAAGGACAATAAAGGGCACCCCATAAGAAGAATTTGAAGGTACATCATGAGGCCGCCCTGGCCGGGGAAGGGGACAATAAGTGGCGGTCAGATGTCGAACTGAGATTCTTAATGCAACCCACACCTTAGCTAGAAAGTTAATATGGTTTGATGATGTTAAAAACCTGGTGATAATAAGTACAGTTACTCAATTGATTTTTGCTGGCTGGGCAACATTTGCCTCTACCAAAGTAAGTGCAACCAATTTACAGGGAAAATATCCTGCTGAGCCTTAAACTTTATTGCACTTTAATTGAAACACGGTCATTTTCTTGGTTAACCGAGAGAAATAAGCACACTTGGTTGGTTGAAAATCTTGACTTTTCAATTAGACTCGTTTTATCAGTCGTTTGATTAACTCAAACTTCACTAAGTCTATTAATCATAAAACCAAACTGTTATCCCAGAGTTCATTGACTTAAATCTGTTAAACAACATGCATTATGAAAGGTTACTGACATTTAGAATCCCAACTATTAATGTAACCATATCGAGGGTATTGACCTATGATTCTTATTCTTCTGGCAACTGTCCACTTCTGACCACTAAGAATGACCTCAACAAAGCTATATTCGTTGGTATTTGGAAATCAACTTTTGGTACGTAGTAGTTAAAACCCCTTGTGTAAACGAAAGTAAACGACACTGATTGAAAAATAATATACAAACGATTATGGGCAATTTTCAATTGCGACCAACTTGGGTGTACCTTCGGAACATAGGAGCTTGACGGCAAAGAAGTTCTTTTGCTGCAACGGATGTATTGCGAAAGCATCAACTCGGGATGACAAGGAAACGTTCGTCTTGGCAACACGTCAAAATGAAAAATTGACAGTTTAAAAGCGTCTGGACTTTCAAAGTCGGCAATTCATCAACTCTCCTGTCCTAAGATCAGCCTCCGTGTCGAGATAATGAATCGATTGGGTGTCTTTTAAGCTTTTAGTGCATGTTTTTATGTTTTAGACTTGATTAAGTCGTACTCGCGTGGCATTTTATTGGTAGAAAAATATGTCTAATTTGTATGATGTATCGTAAGCAGTGCTGTGCTTTTTACGGGCTTTTTCATTTATAATCTTAAACATTGAGTGACAACCCTTTAGATTGTTTCTGCAATCTCGATGCTTCGATTGCTCTATCCAGATAACTTGTGCTTTTGAGATTCGATGTTAAAGTGATAACTCGAAATGATACGCATTCTTTTGAAAACGGGGAAAATGGAAAAGACGAAATTAGTTGAAGAAAGTAATAGGCATATATCCTATACTTTTCCGGAATGTTGTCTTTAGACCTTCCAGCGACACCTTTTGTACAAAAGGTAGTATTTCCTTCCTTCTCTCTTACCTCGTGGACATGACAAATGTCCACAGGTTACGTGCATCCATTCCCGCCAAAGTCATGTGCTTTTGTTTAAAACCATTAGCCTGTCCCTTTAACTTTTATGTGCCTTTTAGGTGTACCATCAAGTAAATTGAATTTAACTAGCATTCAAAATGGCAGCTGCCTGCTTTGATTTTCGAGAAGTAATGAACAGAGAGAATCTGATGGTTCGAGAGAGTATTCGCCAAAAAGTTTTTGCTTACAGAAGAAGACTAGAAGCTCTTATTGCAGATAAATCAGTAAAGTATAAAGAGCTGTATGTGCCATTACACCGATAGGCATGCACATCATGTGTACTAGGGAAGAAGATGTATCGATATGTATCGAGTTGTCAAAGAAAATGTAGAGTTTAGGCTGTCAGCTTGGCATAGCTATGACAGTGAGGTGGGACATATTACTCTGCTGAAGATGTTTACCCGAATTTAGGCGTACACCTTAAATGGGAACATAAGAAATCGATGCTTCTTCCGACGCCAAATGAAGGGACAAAGATAATTGGATAACTGATGCGTCGGCAGCAACCCCCCCCCCCTCCAAAAAACAACAACAACAACAACAAAAAAAACAACAACAATAACAACAACAATCGGTGGTCATGAGTAGACCGGCAATTATTATGTAAGTCAGAAATTTTACTTGAGCCTATTTCTTCTCATGGGATATTTTGAACGGTATTCCAATATCTTGAGTGTAGGGAGTGTGAAACCTGTCAGTTCTTGCTGCGGATTGATGGTTATATTTTTACAGGTAATGTCTCTAAAAGTGGGCAATGGAAGTCGATACAATAAAGTCAATTGCTGTTCTCCAACATTTGCAACGTTTTCAGTTCAATATACATGTATTCAGGGCTATTAGCAGTTTCCAAACATAAAACACCACGGGAAAGGTGTGAAAATAAGACATATGCCGTTCAGTAGCGGAGCTACCACGTGGCCAGGGGGCGACCACCCAACCTGAGTAACCTGACGGACCAAAATTGCCTGCCATTGCCCTTTTTAGGTTTGTTACGGTCTTTTTTAACGCGCCCCAGGCTGTTCTTGGCCGCTCCGACAGATATAGCTCCGTCACTGCTTACAAAACTCTCGACCTGCTGGAGAAGTGACATGCCTTAATTTCTGCGCAACCAGTTACGACTGAAGCCATGGTGGTTTGGTCGACTCCGGCAATTAAAGGCATATTTTCATCATTCCAAGCAGTTCCAATTGTCCCAACCTACTTACTTCTGGCCCCTCCCACATTTATCTAAACCTCATCTTTATCCAAACACAATCCTAGGTTATTGCTTCATGGCTTGTTCCAGTGGCCATACAAGTCCATAATGTGTTATCAAGACACTCTCAGGGCCGTTGCTGTGTAATTTAGCTATGATGCATTGTTTGAATGTGATGCCAATCAAAGAGCTGTACCCGGAGTTTTGATATATGTATACTGAAACCGTAGTTTGGGGTGACGAATGACTGCCTTTAATGAAAAGGGAGAGAGTAATTGCCCTAAGGTTATTTGGAAAAATCTAATGTCATTGAAATTTATACCATATCTCTCATGCTTATCTTTCACAAAAGAATATTTTCCATTATTAACTACTTACGGTTATTCTGAATAAATTAAACAACTCGTTTATGTTATATGACTTTAAACAGAATCACTCTTTAATTAGAATACCAGGATACGCTTGTTCGATCTGTGGTGACTGTGTTTTAAACCTTAAACAGTTTAAGCTCATCGTTCCGCTTGTAGCTTTGCATGTGTTTATCCCTTATACATATTCCTCGGCGATGCATTAACACGTAGAAGTCTGCTCAATTTAAGGCAACAGGGTTACCGCCACTTTGGCTATACAATAGCACTGCGTTAGCGGAATGATAAAATGTTTCGTTGGCCATTTTGTGGGTGCACATAACAATTTAAAATTCACCCGCTGGGACAAGTAGAAATTAATATGTTGACTCATCATGACCCAATTAGTCCCTATAAAGCAGCCGTAGAAAGTCATTTTTCTTTCGTTGACCTCTAATAAAGCACCTGTGTCTAACCTACATATCTGAAAATGAAATCAACAGAATGAAGTATACCAGCCCCGAGGGTGCAGATTGATTATAGTTTGTCCAATGAAAATTCTACATTTCCACCAACAAAAGATTTCAATCGTTTTCATGCGGTCTGTTTGATACATAGGCATAAGTACATTAGAAACCAATTATTGGTTGAAGGACGCTTCTTGGGGGATCTCTGGATACGAACGGTGACTTGCACTCGGACATGACATAGAACAATCAATTGGCAATGAAGTGACCGTGGTGTCTGAAATAGCCGGTAAATTCACCTGAACGAGAAGGACTAAACTGGGAAATGTTATTTATTAAGATACAGTCAAGCCTAAATTAATGTAAGGTTTAGTACATCTTCTAGCAAACTAATGTCTGGATATCAGCGGCATACATAGTTTGGATGAGTGCGACAGAGTTGTGACTGCACATGCGTAATGTGTGTTAAGACGCTTATGAGCGATGATTTTCACATTAAATGGCTTCGTCGTGAATGACATTATACAATTCCACGAATTGCCCGTGGGGTGTATTTAAAAATCGTTTACTGAACTTTATGGACAGTATTCCATCTTATACCTGCTGCCCATCAACTGATCAATCTGTTTTACCCTCTTCTTATGTTCGGCACTCATTCAGACATAATTATCTTTATCATTCCATTTGCTTAGTACTTCGATATCGCGCTGTTTCTAAATATCCGAAGTTGTCATTTCACTTTGTGCTAGATACACTCGAAAGTGAAGAAGCATCCTTGATAGAAGATGAGGGGCGTTATCTTTTCCCCAATACTTGGATAATGTCATGATTTTCCATCGATGGACTTTTAAGAGTACCAAACTGTTAGGTGTATAATTTTGCAATGCAGAAAACGACTGGTCACCTTATTCCAGCAACATTTTGCATTTAAAGAAGTTTTGTTGCTAATGTCAAGAGCCCTCGTATTTTTCAACCTGTTGACTGTTGGCTCTTTGCACCGTTATAAATGTATTTGTTCAACTTTAAACCACCGGAGTTCCAGAGTGCTCCGGAGTGCTTAAACCAATGGACGTGTAGTATAATGCTCAACAGTAGAAGTGAGGGCGCCCTCTGTACTTCCCTTGATAGTTCCTATATAGGAAACCTGCTTCATCAATGATGATTTGTCAGCAGTCGTTCTAAAGGAGAACTGTAAAATACAAGAAAACGTCTTGAAAAAAGTGGGAACAATTTTTAAGTCGAGTTACTTGCGTTTTTTGTGGTACTATTAAACGTCATCATTCAGCCAATACCCCGCATGTAGTTTAAAAAGCGGACACTTAACAAGAATAGGCCTAATACTAAACTGAACTGACCGATGAGCATGGCTAGAAAAAACCAGTGGAAATGAAATGAAAATAAAACCAAGAATTAAAGTTTAGGTCCATGTTACTATAAATACCACAGTTCAAAAAATAAACAACTTAATCTTATCTATCGAAAATATATATATATATATATATATATATATATATATATATATATATATATATATATATATATATATATATATATATATATATATATATATATATATATATATATATATATATATATATATATATGATACGAAGATAGTTCAAGATGTTCAACGATTCGTCGTTTACTAGTAGAACGTTAATAAATGATTGACATGTAGGCGTTATACAATTTTAGACATGAATACGAACTATAGCCTCTCGTGTTTTGATAAACACCTTCGTCATTGTCTTCTTTTAATATAAACAGTGAAGAATATTCTCCTATTCTGGTAATTGCAATCTTTGGAATGAAACTGTAGAACTTCCTGTCGTTCTATGAAGGGCAATATCAAATTTTGGAGAGTATGAAATGGATAGAACTTTTTTGTAAGGAGAGCCCCACTTCATCGCTCTCTCATCAATCCTCGCGGATCTATTTCGTAGCCCATGCCATCTTAGTAAGTGGCCTCGTTTATCAATCCAACCTCCTCCTCGCTCTTGGAAACAGATATGAGCCGGCCCACGGACCAAAGTCGCCGACTTATTTAAAAGTAATACAATCTCACTTCTGCCGACACCCGATCAATCTCACGTTCGTCAACTTTTACCCTCTATTTCCACATTTCCCGCCAAAATACTTTAGCGAAATTAAAAATACTGACATGTATCGACATCACGGTTGGCAGGCGATAGGTGGACGCGTCGACTACAACGTCTCGAGTGGTGAGATCCTGTCAGTGATCTGTGGAAACCTTTTAATGTATGCTCCCTTATTCTTGCAAGCTTTTCCCCCTCTTGCCATTGTACAAACAATTTGTCGTGGTTCCGAACCCAATTACTCGATCATCAAGACATATGAATAAACACAATTATGGTGATAATTAAAGCCTACAGTGGGTGGATGACCTCAGCAGGTTATTCTTGTGCGCAGTGACATGGAGGGCACACGAAAAGCCTCAGAGCAAATAAAGAAAAAACTACTTATATCAAGCAGGGGAAGCTTGAGTTACATACACGAACTCTTGGAATTGTGAAGCATGGAATCTTCGTCTTATTTGCTCTCAACACATACTGCAATTCAAAAGGGCATTATATGGGTTTAAGAGCTATATACCATGATGAATTTTTGAATAAGTGCCGGATTTACTTATGGAAATGGGGGAAGCAGTAAACACGTTGTGTCTCCGGGCGACTTGACACAAGCTCACGGATAATGGGAAATTTCTATTAATCTACCGAAGTGGGGTTCGTTGTAGCCTGCCCGGGGTGACAGCACCTAAATGGTGCGTTCCGCGTCTTGTTTACTTAATCGCAATTGAAATGAAAATGGAGACCCCAATCGTAGGGCTTTCAAGTAAATTGTGACTGTAAGAAATTCCCAGCTGAGACGAAGGAGGTAGGGTCGTAATTTGGGAGCAAATTGTCCTCGTAGCCGACGGTTTAATCAAGACTGCAAACGGGGATTGGCGGAATAATATCGTTAATGGATACCAGCTTACTTAGATCTGGTTGGACGATCGGGTTACCGTTGAAATAAAGAGATTTAAGCCGTCAAGATAGTAACATCAATGACACGTGTGTCTGTCTGTGGTAGATTTCTTCAGATTTGATGGCTTATTACAGAAAGAGCTTGAAAAGAAAAAGTGAAAACGAAAAAATAGAAACGAAAGAAGGATGGAATACTTCGACCAGATTAGTAATATGAAATGAAAGTTGACAACTAAGGCTTGGGAATATGGCAGAAGTAATGGACTTTATGCAAATTAATCTCAGTGTTTGAGTATGTCGTATGGAACGCATTTTTGTGTCATTCTTCTGTCGACTTGAACGAGGCAAGATGAAATCTTCCCGATTAAAACCATCCCGTCTATTTTCTGGTCATTGACAGTCTCTTGTACAACTCACCTGAACGGTGTTGTGACACGAAAAAGTAATTAAATTTATTTTCAAGTGCAATGGAACCTTAAATCAAATTGTTTGCAGACTTGTCCCGCCCGAGCTGTCAATTATCTTTTTGAGAAAATGGAAGATTCCATTAAAGCATTTGTGAGAGGGACGAAAAGTCAGTTCCAAGGAAGTTGGGCGGTTCTTTCAAAGTCCGACGTAGGGAGGGGGTGGGGGATCAGGGGTCATTCTATATTTCTTTCCTATTCATCTATGTTGTGGTGTCTCTTAGTTTCCATGGTGTGATATGTGCGAGATGGCTGAAAAGCGTCTCATGTATATTCCAACAAGGATCAATTATGTCGCATTATTTTCCCTTAGGTCCGTGTCCTCCAACCCCTCTACAGGACCTTTTGTCGCCAATTGAGTTAACATAAATAAGGGCGGGTAAAACTATCGACCTGAGGTGATGGATTGCACTCTAAAATAAAAAGAGTGAAATTTTACTCGTAAAAAGGTTAAATTTATTCAGTTTACTTCAGAAGAACAGAAATTTACTCCGACAAGAGTGAAATTCAATCCCGAAGAGCTAAGTGACACTCTTGATTGAGTACTTGCAGGGACCACTCTTAAAAAGCGTGGACCCTGCAAGCACTCCTGAAAGAGTGGATTTTCAGGGGCGATGTGGGGAATTTTCACTCTTTTTGAAGTGAATATCAGTCTTTTTGGAGTGAAGTAATACTCTAATGGAGTGAATTCATAGTTTTCTCTCCGGGAAAGAGTGACTAGTTCACTCATTTGTTTTTATGGTGTAGGATTCACAGTCATTGAAAACTGTTCCACGGATGGGGAAATTAAAATCTGTCAAATGTGTTGAACTTGGCAACTGTGTGGTGTTATTGATGGTATGAGAAAACAAAACGAATGGGCCTGTAAGCTCTCCTACTGGCAACCTGATTCGTCACCTTGTTGTCATGCACGTACTTATCAGTCTCTCGGCCCTCACCGCTCATGGGTGACCCGAACCTTGAGAGTTTGGAGGTTGTGCGGCTTCGAAGGCGTAGTTCCATGCGACGCCCTTTATTGACAAACATTCGTTTTTCGACAATTCTTGAGAGTTGCAGTAAGGCGTAAATACTAATTGAACTTAGTACTACGTATCTGGCTATTTTAGCAGTGGTCGTTGTCGCCTGAAAACCCATAATAATTAGTTTTAATTAAAAAAATAATGATTAATTAATCTCTATTTCCATGAAACCGTGACCATTGTTAACGCAATGTAGTTTCAACAGCAACTGTTGAAAAACACAATCCCTATGTTACATACAGTCTTTACGTACAATATCTTGTTTATTTTTTGTAGAACATAAATGTTACGATAATAAGCTCGGAGTAAATACACTCGTAAACGTAGTTTTGTGCGTTTGTCCACCGTGATAAAGTAACGTTCGATTTTTGCCATTGTGTACATAACTTCCTCATTCTAAAAAGCCGTGCGTTGTGCTGAAGCCTTTTCCGAAGTAGCAATTTTAATAAAATGTATTTATCCGAAATGTGACCGCAACTTAAGGAGAACGGCTTCGTCTCTCTATTCATCTGAGGCTGAAATGCACTATTACCTGCGTTCAATTGGAGGAACTCTAAAGCTTTATCGAGGGAACGAAATTGAAGCAACTCCCATTTTCATTTTCATTACATGGGCAAATTAATTGCTTCTTCAGATTAAACCACACTTAGGCAGATGCAGTTGCTGCTAGGTGATTACTTAGGCTGTCTGTGTAGTATGCAAGGAACTGCCCGCCAAAATGAAGAAAATCTTTCTCAGGCACCTATATTGAAAGAAAAAAAAAGAGGTTGATTAATTAAAAAAGCTAGTTCTGATTAGTAAATTTGATTAAATCGCGCGTGCTGTGTATTGCTTTCATTACATTGGGACTGTAAATTACTATATGTATGATGAAGCATACTTAATGATGGCGCTATTGCGATTTTTTCCTTTTTATCTTTTCATAGTAAATAGCGTCACTGAAAGAAACCGATGTTGCAACCAGAGGCTGATTCCCAGACCTCGATACTATAAAATAGTTCCAACCTTACACTACGATTTATCTTTTTTAAATTTGGTCAATATGGGTGAAGGGTTCTCTTAAAAGATCGGATGAAAATTCGAATAGTTTTGGCACCTCTTCTGCGCCAACTGCACCCAGGTACTTCTTTAATGATATCGCAGTCAAATTGCTCAATGAAATTATTATAATTATTATTAATAATACCAAGTGAAAAAACATAAGCAGCAAAAATGGGATAATATCGAAATGATGTAGAACCAATCATTTTGACCCGGAATTTTTCCTTTTTTCCCTCAGGTATGCTGAAGATTGTCCCGAACACAGGTTGACACCATTGATGACGCGAATTTGAACTCTTGGGCAACGAGACTTATTTTCGACTTGTGTCGTGACAAAACTGTGATGCTTTCAGTCGAAACTAAACATTTTGGAAAGACACGTGATTATTTCTCATAGATTTTTCTCTATGGTTATATAGAACAGACAATTTGTTACATAACTGTTTACTTGTGATGTTCTTTCCCGTGGAATCTATTTGTTTCTAGCGTCAATGTGCCAACGTGTTAGGCTTCTCGGCCTCATTATTATGCTGAAATATAGATGTTTGCCGAGGCAGGTCCTCGTGTTATTTGTATGTTACCACGGATGCCATTGTCTGCATAACAACAACCGACGCCATCTTGTTCATGGAACAAATGCCTTCCACAGTGATAGGACTTCAACGTTATTGATGTATCATGTTGTATGGAAGCTTGGTTGAATGATGGAAACTTAAAAATGTTTATACGATTTAAAGTTAACCTTAAATATGAAATTCATGGGATTTCTTGCGATATTTCGATGGGAACCCTCGTTAACCATGCTTGGATAACGATGATGGAAGGAATGCAACATGCTATTTTCGTCGATTATTGGAGAAATACGAACCTTCTATGAAAACATGCAACACAGGTTGTTAGGGATATTTTGAATATTTCGGAACCAGACCCATCAACGATGTCTTCAGTAAGGCAAAGAAACGAAATATTAAGCTGGGTACCAAATCTTTTATTTCCACACAGTCATACAACGCTGCGACGCAAAAAGAGATTTCCCCACTGAGAAGTAATGGCGTCCTTTCGTATTGTCCACGAAGCAAAAACCAGGAGTTGTTTCCGATTTCATAAAGGGCTTCTGGTAATCCCTACTTGCAGATTTTAGGCCTTTGGTCGGTTACTTAAAAAAAATTATAAAAGTGCTGAAGTCTAGTCTGTATAAATACTGGTGTATGCGGGACATGACGGCCAACTAATCCATCCGACCGTTTACACAGACATGCAGTTATTAAGGCCTCCCGAATCAACCTGTCCCGAATATTTATGAAGAACTGGATGTCAGTTATATTCTCATAACCGATTCATGCACAAAAGGTTATCTCTCCAACCATACGCCCTTCGTTTACAAACCCTAACAATTTTCCAAGCGAGAGAACCCCAGATTCACTAGGAAGTGGAGTGAAAGAGGGGTTCAACAGCCGAAAGCCCGACATATAAGCGCCCTCCCTCGCCGAAAGTTTGAAATATTTTGTAAAGAAAACAGTGAGATACCGAAAGAGAAAACGATTATGTTGATTACAGGAAATCATGAAAGCCTCATTTATTTGAAAACTGTGTTGGTTTTTAACAAAGAAAATTTGAAATTTTGTCGAAGAATCTTCCTCCATGAAAGCAAGTCAAATGACATTTAGTGGAACGAGTCTTCATAGTCGATTACATACATTTTCGTCCCTACACAAGCGCTTCCTGGCAAAGGTAAAAAAACCGTTGAGCTAGCCCAGGTTTCCCCGACAGAGAGACCAGGGTGACCTCGTTCATGTCTCTCATCTGACTCGGTTCAACTCCAATTTGCCTTTAGGATATGCCTGCCTCTCGCAGTTCAAGACTCGCACGCTACAATTTCTTCGTTGTCTTTATCACGTGATATGCACCTGATACTCGTAACGTAACAATTTTCTGTAAAAAAATTCAAAAGATTTTTGTGTGAACAAATGGCTGTCACATTGCCTCAAAGGCTGTATTTATATTGTTTATTTACGTAAATTGTCAGACCTTTACTTTGTATCTGACACTCGCAAGAGGTTAAATTCAATTTGTGGGGGCTCCATGCTGCTAAAACACTTAGCATGAGCATGAATATTCATTGCCTTTGGTATGAATGTGTAAACCATGGAAGATATTAATGTGTAACTTGCATTGTAAAGTACTGATGGTTAATTCATTACTCTGTGCAAACTTCTTCATGGGCTTATTCTTTTAATTTCTTGGGTTAACTGGTGTACACTTTGCTTTCAACCATAGCTGTTTAGGGCATTTGAAGAGACGGTTTTACATTTAACTTAGTAAGATTTTATCACTCTAAGTCCATTGCAAAAGCAAAATAAGTTGGTAAAGATTTCATGAAACGATTATAAAATGAGAACTCTTCAAAGATGGTTTGCTTGCAAGAAGATTATATTCGCTAAGCGATATCCTGGCAGTCCCGATGAGACAATATAATGCATGTATTGTTCAAGTATGACTTGAAAGTACAGTTGACTTTTTTCCATACTAGTGTGTTTCATAGCCTGTTGAGACGCGGTTTATGGAAGTTTTAAATATCCATTATTTTAGCTAATGTAGCAGACTTTCATTCTAGGCCTCTCTGAAAAGTATATACACATCGCCATCAACACAGGAGACTGGGGCTGTGGATGCTACAAGTTTTCCCAGTTAAAAAAGAAGATTTCAGGGCCAAAAAATGGTAGCTGTTTGCATTCAGTAAAATCCACACTTTCAAGTCGTCACTTGTCACTTCTGCCTCTATCGTTCTTAGAAAGTTTGGTGTGTTGTGCAGGAAAGACCCCGAATAATGGGCAACATTTACGTGCCGCAATATGTAACTTAGGAAGGCGGTTCTGGGAATTTCGTGAGGATTTTGATACCATGTCTTGAACTTGTGTTATAGCAATTTTTGTCACTCACTGGAGGTTCTAGTAAGTCCATTTTAAGGGTTTCATTTATATAATGAACATTTTTACAGTTTTATTTCAGAGCATATTGCTTTTGATGTGAGATAAGTTTAGAGATCTATATCGATCACAGTTTCCCTGATTTGTATGGCCGATAACTGAAATATACTCACTTTTGAAATTTATAAAACGAGAAACTTTTATTTTTCCTATCTTTTGATACCTTTTATTGATGGAGTTGATCTTGAAAAGTTCACCAGATATTTTGCGGTGTTAAACGATATTCGATATTTATAATCGTTTGTATTAAGCAAAAACGTCAACTAAAATCAGACTTAGTAGAGAAGAGGCAGGCGCGTAGCCAGGATTTTGTCATGGTGTTACTTTGGGGTGTAATATGAGGGAAATGGTAGCTTTTTTTAGCGAAATGGTGTAATGTTTGTGCCTCAAACGTAGTGAAGTTTTAAGAGATCTAAGTTTTTGGTTTTTGACCGGATGGTCAAGTGGTCAGAGCATCCGACTTGCCAGCTTGCATCCAGGAGGTCTCGAGACTCTAAAAGACTCTAAAATGGAATGTACCGCCATTGCGCTTGGTGCTCACACAAGCAATGGAGTAGGGGAAACAAGCCAGTGAGCTACAACTGGAAAAATGCCGTGGCTGACCCGACTTACTAAACCAAGAGGTTAGAAACTGAGACATAAAACTCCATCTAACAAATTATAACAGTTTTGGGTTTTTCTATTATGCTCTTTACAAGCAAAAGTTGGGCGCGTTTGGAATGACTGGATGAGGTGGTTGTTGTAAAATCTTAAACCGGACGATAATTTATCATCTTTTGTTACCGTTAGTGATTAAATATTGGGAAGAAAACCAAAAGGAAAACTGAAATATGTGTCGTGAATTCGCTATACGCTGCGTAAGAAAGTAATTGGGCCAGTGGGGTCATTTTCTGTTGCTCCTCGTAAGAGGCAATGTCTGTACATCGCCGGCCTTTCCAATAGTCATTTCATTTTAACCATATTTGTATTTGGAGACCGGTGGCTTTAATGGACCAATTTCCTTAGATCTAAAATTTGAGAAAAGATAAACAATAAACAAAATCGGACACATTTCAAGAAGGCAAATGTCACAAACATGCAAGCAAAGTGGTTTTCTTTCTGAATTGAATCGGTTTGTGATCAGTGCGAATCATACAAAAATCATTTGACTCGGAAATTTTCCATGCTAAATGGTATTCATTTTCTTCTTCGGGGATTTTGAGTTCCTGACAATTGAAGCCCACAAAAACAGATAGTCATCTTTGTCAGATTTCCTCATTTTAAGATTAAATTTGCATCTTATAGTTATTGAAGTTTAAATGCAACCAATATTATGTGTTTTCTTACTAAAAACCAACATAAAATCCTGGAAGACTATTGGTTGAATTTTTTATCATGGGGGTTCCCTAAAATATGACTCAGGGCGTAGCAAATGGTGGGTAAAATCCAAGGACATCGAGGGTCTATGGTGCCTCGACCAATTTTAGCAGAATTTACTAGGGCTTTATGCTTAACTTGTCTACTCAAACAATGTATTTGTTCTACCATTATTCTGGCACAGCTTGGCTGTGTATTGCCCATGAGTCATTGAGGTCTGGCTAAGTCGTCTGCTCTAAGCTCACCCTAACCCATCTTGTGAAACCTAAATTAAGGAAACTAAGGCGAATGAAGACATGGTTAAAACTTGCTTCAACCTGCCTTTCGACGTTGCATGCTGTGGAGGTGAAGGAGTGGCGTTTAGTTCATCGGTTAAAATTGTCATTGTAACTGAAAAAGTGACGTTTATCCTTTAGTGCATATGACGTAATCTAAATGGAAATGCTTTTTATAAAATCCTCCCAACCCTCCGGAAAAGGGCCCTATGTCGAAACCAAACTTGAACTGCTTCCCGAAGAAGCTATTACGTCCACTGAAGGGCAATACGTGGAAATGCAAAAATCCGAAAGTCACTGTGCAGTTATCAGCTGACGGATAAGTCAAATGTACCATGTTAAAAGTCACGACTGCAGACAGAAAGTGTGCTTCTAAAAAACAAAAACAGAAATGTTTTGCATATTCATGATGACGTCATATGGTGATTTATTTACAGTTACTTTAGACACATCATAGTTATTGTAGATTCCTATAATCTGGAACAGTCCATTTACTCGCCAAAACAGCTCTTATGCATTTTTACAATTAAGTAATTGTTCACACTGTCAGACTGTCATTCATAATTATCAAAGTCAGACATGACTTTAGATGAGGATCTGTGTAATGACATCGTTTCGGTGTAGGCTTTTAAAAATCGTCTAAAGAATCTTTTAAATGTAATTTTGTTGACCACGAATTTAGAAAATAGAGAGCTACGGTACCGTTTAATCACCTTAAGTGATCTTTCTCGCTTCTATAGATTCAAATAATGGACGAATTGTTACGTCGATTTTTGTGCAAAGATTTCACACGGGAACGAGTTGTCTCGTATAAAAATAACGGGACAATTTTTTTAAGGGTAGTATACGATATTTTGCGGTATTATGATGATTATCGTTAAGTAATGCTGTGAATAGTTCTTGCCTTGCGTGGATAAAGCACGACAATTTTTCGCTGCACTCCGGTTGTATATAATTGAACATTGAAATGATATTACTGTATATCTGCACTTGACGTGAGAAATATCAACTTCGAAGAAAACTGAGAAAAATCATGAAGTTTATATTTGTCTTTTTGTCTTTTATATTATCTTTGTCTTTTTCAATATTTTACATCACAGTAGCTCACACCAGCGTGCTGGTGTGAGCTATTGTGATCATGCAGCGTCACTCTATCTATCTTTCTGTCTGTCTGTCTGTCTGTCTGCCTGTCTGTCTGTCCACAATTTGTTCTGAATGATTTTACTCCCACATGATTCCGTGGATTTGTTTGAAATATGGACATAATGTTCTGTGGGTGATGGGCCAGCTGGGGTGTTTAGGATTTTGGTTCCAAGGTCCCATGTGGGTCATATGGTCCATAAGTTTATGAAATTCTGCAAAAATGCCATTTCTCCAACAGATAATCTTATGCACTATTGATGGTTTGTCACAATGGTTCTCTGGTAGTGGTTCTTTTGGGGTGTTCACGATTTTTGGATCTAAGGTCTAGGATGGCCTCTTTGGTCCATTTTGTGAAATATTACAAAATGCTTAAACCCTCCTTAGAATTATTGTTAAAAGAGTTGACAATCTGTTGTAAGGATGCTTATAGTGATCTGTGGCTGGTATGCTGGAATTTTAGGTCCTGTGACATCACATTTGTCGAGAAAAATTGCATTACTTTGAAAAGTCTTATCTTCAGAACACTACATGCTATTGAAATGCAGTTTTCACATTCGGAAAGAGAAATTTTATTTTGCGTATTTTAAAGTCAATCGACTTGGCCTCTGAAAAATGCCTTGAACTCGTTTTGGCGTTCCTTCGTTTCTTTTGAGGGTGTTGACATAATACTAGCTTTCATGAACAAGCTTTGACTTTTGGAAGTGGTGAAAGGGGGGGGCAATTTCAGAGGGAATTTCGAAGCTCTCCCGTGAAGGTGAGGATTTAGGAATCCGCCCAAGGGTCACTGGTTAGAAGCCCAATGCAATCCAGGATCAACGTCTCAGAAATTTTTGAGATATTTAAATAATTAAAATTATTAGAGTGACACATTTGGCTATATCTTCGACAGTTAGAACGCATCGAACGTTCACTGAACAAATCACAAAATTCACGTTTTGACCATTTAGATAAATCCTTACTCAAAAGAACCGGCAATTTTATGATGAAAAGGGTATGACTGTTGGATGGTTGTCATAGCAATGACAGAGACAGAATGGAGCTATAGAGTACACAAGTTTTACAGGAAAAAATAACAGAACACCCAAAACGGGTTTGCCCAAAGAAAAGAGTAACATTTGAAGACATTCTCTTGTAGCTTAGTGTTTCTTATTTTTATACGCACTATTTATCCATTACACTACGCTACATCTCCCTCCTTTTGATCTTGCATTTTGATTGATGACTTTGGACAAGGGGTCTTTAAAGTATTTTTAATTCTGTCACCAGTAACAAAAATCTACCTGAAAGGAGGTATATTTGCAAAGGAGGATCATCCTTGAAGGATGGGTGGGGGGGGGGGGGGGGCATTTCAGAGAAGCCCGCATAATCTCGAGAGACTCCGCACTCAACATATCACAGTGTCACGCTATACCTCATCATTACAAATTAAAAGACTTAATCCTCTCACCTGAAACTACAATTTTTTCACCGAAATTCTCAATTGGAACATCTCTGTTATTGACAGCAAATTACAAAAACACAGAGAACTGTACCTCATGTTACACAGCATGTACTTTGTACAGAAGGTGCACATTGTGGTATGTGTACTCACTCTGAAGCAATAAACTGAGACTGTGTCTCGATGAGGATGAGTTTTAGACAGTTGTGGGAGGGGCTAATTAAGTAGATTGGAAGATCTGGAAGTGTTTTGGGTGAGAGGATTAGGGCTTTAAGGTTGTAAACGTCGAACAAATTGACGAAGATGGTTTCTGGAGAAAGTGAGAGGATTTGAAAGTACTTTATTCCAGCTTCCCCGCGGAATGCATGGGGCAGCCTACTTATGTTTTCATGGGGGCAACAGACTGCCCTATTGTACCCAATCCACACGGTATATCATGTGACATAAGAGACTCGAGACATTCCAAATCCGGCCTAACCTCATGTCTTTAACTTCACCCTAACCTTAAGACATGATGTCAGGCATGATTTGCATTTCACGCGTCCCTTGCGAAGCTAATGTCACGCTTTGTTATACTGAAGCTAATCGAAACATGTAGTTAAATTCATTGAGAGCAGCGGTTTCCTCTGAAAGGGTTAACCAATGCGTTTCTAAATCTTGTATGCAAGAACCATAGTGGGCGTAATGGCGTACAATTCGTAGTGCAGATTCGTAAAACAGGCTACTAGTAAATTCTACACACTGATTTCCCGGCCTTTGTTATGGTTTTTTACATGTCTGCAGGATGGGAAAAAGTTTCTCTTCCCCCCAAAAAAGAGCAAAAAAAAAAAAACAAAAACAAAAACAAAAAAAACCCAAAAAACAAAAAACACACCCACCCACCTACATACACACACATGCATACAGCAACAACGAAAACTTGCACTCAATCCCTGGGTCACAGCTCTTGTCACCGTCATAGGCTCCCCTTTTTCTATTTATTTATTTATTTTTTTTATTTTCTAGAAACAGTACACTTTTTAAAGGACGGTACGAATTAAACTGTAACCTAGTTGGAAGTGAAAGATGCAATATAAATGAAAGTGAACTTGTCAACTAAAGAGAATGCCGCCTAAACATCCGCCACCCCCGTACTCCATTCGTCACTCCCATCCTCGAAGAATTCTATAATTTGATATACAGCTCTGACATCAGGCTTTGGGCAATTCAAAAATCTGAAAATAATCACATGATTTAACTACACATGATTGGAAAGTCACTTGCGATGAAATTAAACGTTTAATTGTTCACTTATTTAATTTAGCAATTTGACTTTTGTGTGAATTATGTCACCATTTTCTCCATAGTTTCATTTATCTATTGATTAGCATCGCGGCACATTTTGTTTTTAGAAAAAACCTGGTTTACGGTAAATATGAACTGTTGGTTCATATTTCTAGGTCATTTTGTGTAATCTGACCTAGCAAAAATGAACCTATGGATGTTTCATTTAAATAGGGACCAGTGACACAGAACATAATAAACTAATTGATAGAACGCTTTTCCTGTTTTTTTACACACTGACATTCGATTACCAATATTTGCGGCTGTAATTTGTATCCGTCTATATCTTCGATTTTGTAAGGCTGGAAAAACAGACGTCCTTTGACTATACTCCTATATAACAGGCTTGCTACGCTGTTGTTGTATAGGTAAAACGATTCACATGGGCCGTAATGGAAGGGGAGAATTACAGTGATTTAAATGAAAAAGTGCGCCTAAAGTCTAAAATGAAAAAAAAAATGTATTTTGAAGGTTGCAAAATGAATTTTATTCACCCAAATTATAGCTTTTTGCATTAAATATGTATTAAATGTATCCCTTCAAAATGATATGGTCAATTGCGCAATAAGTTTTGGATATTCTCCTATACGACACACGTTTACATGCTTTATTATCTTTTGATTTTAAAAAGGTAAATGGCATTGCACTTTTCCTTAAATCTTGCATGACATGTTGTAAAGAGGGAGCTGGTAAAGGTCAAGTCTTCCAAAACCAATTAAAACGCAATCCCATTTTGACGCAAACAGTAGCTTTCGAAAAAATATAGAAATACGAAAATTGTAGTTTGAATCTTGCATCACATCCCAAATTATTGCACAATCATTAAAAGACTTTAAGCCACACAACCCCTTCCCTTTTGGAATGGGCAGAATACGCCCACGGTAATCGTCGGCTGTTGTAGAAGGTGAGTAGGGGAAGACATCTGGACGGGAACCTATCTGCGCCGTATCTAAAACTAAACTTCAACCTGATTTTAAACCGTTTTTTAACTTATACCTTTTCATCCGTTTCACACTGTATAACATATTAGCATTGATGTGTTGTTTACTCCCATGTAACTAATAAATCTTAACCACGCTGTGAACAGGTGAACAGGATCCGGTGGAAGGGGCAAATGGGGCTATGAGACTGAGCTAAAGAAAAAAATGAGACCCATAAGAGACTTTCTATTCAAAGAGGTTGTCCCGTATTCAGACTGAACTTTGGAGCACCACAAAAGCCCTGAGCCACATGGCTCATTCGTATGCACTCTCCCTCACTTTTCGATATCGAACTCCCGTTAATTTTTTCATATTCCAACCACGGACTTGAAACAAAAGGCACCCATAGCAACTTTGAAAATTCTTTTCCGTTGAAACATAGCTTTCCAAGTAGCACAGATTCTATCTCTTGACGTGTTTGTAAGTTTTCAACGTAGTGGGATATGTTGTTAGAGCTTTCCAATGTAAACTCATCTTGTCGTCATCGAAATTTTGGTTAATAGACCCATAAAACCCCTTTTTCGCGATGCTGATCTGAATGTAATACTAGGGAAACAATTCATACGGATAGTTTTCCTCTGTATTGTTACATTTACCTTCAGGGCCTTATCCTCTCACCCCAAACATCCCAATAATCCTAACCTACACCCAAAACATCCTAATACTGCAGGGGGGGGGGGGGGCGAGCGGGGGGGGGGGCGGGTGCATGGCCCCCGTCGGGGAACACTGCCCCCTCCCCGTCGGGGAAGGACGACAATTTTTCTGGCAGGCCTAAACATGAAAAACGAAAAGGACTGAAGTTACTGGATGGATGACCTTGATTTTTTTCTTTTTAAACTATTTTTTCTTTTGTAACGGTATTTTAATGCATATCTTATTCGGTTTAAATCACTCCTTACTAATACTAGCTCTTCTATCCCTCATCCCATCTTCGATCCGTGCGCGCAAGGTCATGCCTCCGCCAGAGACGGGCTACCCACCCCCTGTTGTTGAGAAAATCCAATTTCGTCGAGGAGCCTTCATCTACAGACTCACGATAAAAAATGTGGGTCTGTAGTCACTCGGACGACCTTCTTGATTTTGCATTTTAGAAGAAAATACCCTTCAAGGAAACTCACAATTCCGAATTTTCCTTACAAAAACGGACGGGAGGTTGTTCATGTGCGTGCAGTACCCAATGGTCTGCCATCTGGCCTGCCCGGACGGACAGCCGAATTCTTACAAAAGTAATGAACATCGGTCATGCGGCTTTCAGCTGGCAGTCACGTTTAAAAAATCATTTATTTAGTGGAAATTGCAATTGAATTCATCGAAAATTCTTAATGCAGTCAAAAACATAATAGCATGTTTTAATTCCGTTGCATATAGTCACCCCCCCCCCGGAAAGAGACAAGACCATTACATGTAATTTTAGCAGTACCTTTTATCTGGTACTTTTCTGATCATTAGCAAGTTTGGGTTTTTTTTTTCTTTTGAAGTGAAACTTTCATTTTAAAGGGAGGCTCGAAATAAAGACTGCTTCATTTCTAGCTGCAAGTCTGGGAAATGCCATTCCGGCTATCTTAGGGGTTAGATTTTTTAACAATTTTCTGTACGCTCCGCACAGATAGTGTTTTAGTCGAACCAGGGAGTTGCTAGCAACTCCCTGGTCGAACAGATAACTGAACAGAACAATGCGCGTTTGTCAATTCTTCAGTTCTTCGTTTGGTGCAATATTATGAAGTGAAAATAATTTTATTGCGAAAGAAATCTGAAAAAAGGGCTTCTTTAATTCTAGCTACGAACCCAGGAAATGTCATTTCCTGCTTTCCGGGGGTTCTCAATTTTTCAAAAAAATTCTGTGTGCTCGACTTAGATAATCTTCCGGGCAGTATTACGTTTTTTCGGACAAAAAATTCTGCCCCCTCCCAAACTGACACGCTCCCGTGCACCTATGACAATAAATAAAATATAAAACTTCAAATATATGCGAAGCCAAATTTTTTCCTTGGGAGAATGCTTCAATATACTCCGAGGACCTAAGTCTGCATGGTGATATAGAGTAACCTCAACAAAACTACAGATTACCCCCTACTTGATTGTCCTCATGAGACCTCCACATAACCCCAAAACTGTCATAAAATTACAATTTTCTCCAAAATCAGCTTAAGATTGTTAAAAGTGGCAAAATTTTCCAATTTTAATAGATACTCAGTAAACTGAATAACCAAAGCCAACTCCGTAAATCACCCGGCATGGCCTAATTTTGCTTCTGAAAGTCACATCGCTTAATAAAAGAAACCAAATTTTTCTTTATAACCTTACCCCCCCCCCCCCAAAAAAAAAAAAAAAAAAAAAAAAACTTCCATTTAATTCCAAAATTTTTCCGTTTTATGAAGCTCTTAATTTTCAAAGATTCGTTCAAAAAAGGAAAAAACTTTCCGGGCAAATTCTAGTCTCGTCTCGAAGCCTTAGTTCGTAGGTCTTGTACGATTCAATGCGTAACACCGAAAGAATTGCAGTTGTCGCCCATATAACGTTTTTAATTTTCTCTTATGAAGGGAGATTCTTCAATAAACACCAAAATTTTTTTCTAGTACCAACAATAGCCAAATATCTTTCAAAAGTTTTAATTTTTACTTCAAATAAACTCCAGATTTTTAAGCATATTTTAAAAAAGGTCAAAAATTTCGGCGCGCTCCGCGCCTCAAATTTTGGCAAGTCACGTTCCACCGGGACATAACATCGCCTTTGTCGGGGCCTTGATATTCTGGACCCCCCTGTCGGGCAAATCCTGGCGCCACCCCTGTAATACTGCTAACCTACTTGCTTGAGCCCCTCCCACAATTTCTTACAATTAATCCTCTGTGTTCACACTCTACATTTTTGAACCTTGCTGTCAATCAAAGAGCTGTGCTAATTGAGCATTTTTGTGGACTGTTACAGAAATAGTAGTTAGAGGTGAGAGGAATAGGCCTTTAAGGTCACAAAAGTGTAACCAGGAGTCGATGCCCATGCTTTAAAAAAGGGTTAAGGTCACACCAAGTTTTGAAATGTTAGAGGGGTACTTATTCTTAGCATTTTGATGAAATCTGCATTGAACAGCTGAAATCCGACGTGTGGTTCTCAAAATATGAGCAAGTAAAATTGTCACACTTTCAACAAACAGTGAACTTGAAGCAAGCACACATGACATCATATCCCCACATTTATGGACAGTCTTTTGTTTTTCTTTACACTCTACAGCCAATTTCTCCTCAACAGTCCCATTATCAAACTGTGATTGCTTAAGTGGCATGAGGACTCTTCAAACTTTGCAGTCCCCACAGTGAAGCCCTATTCCAATTAATGTCAAGGTCAACACAACAGTGTGAAAAAACAAAGGCAAACAAAGCATTCCTTATCAACAGTGGTGTAGCTACTGGGGGGCAGGGGGGGGGGAAGTTGCCCCCCCCCCCTGGAAAAATTTCTGGGGAAATTTGATGAATCTTCTTATTATAACAAAAATTTCTCAAAATTTTTGTTAGAAGAAGAAATTGTGAGACATTTCTCATACATAATTCGTATTTTCATGCAACAAATTAACTCAGATTTCGTCAGTGTCGCATGAACCGGCCCAATTCGCGTTCCACAGAAATGTCCTCGGCGCGTAGCAGATTGAATGTTCTCTTGTGCTTGTATACGCACGGGGGTTATGATCAGTGCATTTCAGTGCACAGGAAGCTGTTATTCAGGTGATACTTTGGGAATTCAGTAAAAGGATGTGAAAACTGACAAGTCACTACCGTAGACCCCGAGGTTGTTATGTTCTCCTACGAGCTAGCAGTAGCTGTACGATTTTACTCTGTGTACATAACGATGGATGGGGCTGAAACAATCCATGGCCAACGATAAACTTAAAGTTAATCTAGAAATTAGAATTAACGGGATCCGTTTGGCACACTTAGATTGTTACTTAGCCTAATCCTTGGAGGCTTACAAGCTAGTTCGGGATAATAGCTTTCTGCTCACTTTGAGTGTAACAATAAATGGACAATGAGTACCTTGTAGCCTTCTACACTTAACAGACTGCTTTTCTAACAGGATATCCTGTGTGATCAAGCCACTATTAGGCCTCCTTAGTGGCGTGCGAAGGGGAGACCATTGGGCCATGCCCCCCCCCCCCACAGATGCCATTTTTTCTTTGTTCTTAAAAATACGTAGTCTAACTTTATTAACACAGATTTTACTTCAAAAGATAGCATATGTGGCACCAGATTGCTTATAAGGACACCCAATTTTTCAGAAATTTTCAAAGGGTAAGGATTGTCCCTGCAAGGTCTTTCAGTGATGCCATTTTTTTTTTTTAATTCCTACAAATAGGAAAATTCTGTCAAATTCCAATTTTTACTTAAAAAGGTAGACTCTGTTTCCCACTGGTGGCATCGATAAAAAAGACTACATATTTAGATTCGCTTAACAAGTATAAATACGCTATTTTGACCATCTGAGGGGTCTGATTTTTCGAAATTTTCTTTACGCTCCGCGCCAACCAATGGTGACGCTTCGCTCGGTCATTTGAGCAAAATGACATTTTTGGGGTAAAATTAGCTCTAAACTCTCTGATCACTTTGCAGTTTGCGAACATATTTTGAAGTGAGCATTTTATCGCAAACGACAAAAGAAGAAAGCGACTGGCTAGATTCTTCGTATTAGCCTGGAAAATGCTATTTCCGGCCATCTAAGGGGTCTGATTTTTCCAAATTTTCTCTACGCTCCGCGCCAACCAATGGTGGCGCTCCGCTTAGATAATCTTTATGACAAAATAACATTTTGTGGCCAAGAAAAACCACCAGTACCGATCAATGCTCTTTTATCTTGACTCCTAAAAGTGTGCAAATTTAATGACAAGTTTTTCTTCGTAAAGGTAGCATAAATGGCATAAGGAAATGCATGTCCAGACACAAAAGTTTCAGTTTTATCCTCATGAACCACACTGTTCCTGTCAAAGTAAAAAATCTTGCACCATTTTGCATCTAGGCTCCTTGAAAACGTCAACAAATTTCTGGACACCCCTCCCCTTAGACCATACTGCATGCCCCTCCCCCTTCAGAGAAATCCTGCGTACGCTACTACGTTAGCACATACAAATAAACCAGATATTGTTTACCAAAATAATATACTTTGTTATTTCCGATTGCTCTATGTTTTACTTTAAGATTAAAATGCAGGTAATATTACAAAATGACATGGTAATGTTTTTCTACTGGTAAGTTTGCATATTTTATATGAAATACATACACATTGACCGGGAAAAGTTTTGGGGAAATTCCATACCTTTGCCCCCCTGGAAAAAATCCTAGCTACGCCACTGCTTATCAATGTGAGGAAGTGATATGATCTCAATTTCATTTTGGAACACATATCTAGTGACTTCTACTGCTGATATCTCGAGAAATGTATGTTCGATTTGAATGGGAATTTCACCACATTGAGGAGATTTATTTCTTCTGCCACATGTAGAGGTTATCTTTTGCTTAAACTTCCCCTTTAAAAGATGTCTGGATGGCATAAACAAATAAAATGTGCAATTGTCCCTTGCCTTGGTATTGGTAAACTACTTTCCATCGCCGGTACGAAAGAGACTCTTCTGACATTTTTACATACTTTTACTTTTCCATTATTTTAAATCGTACAATGTAAAGTGTGTTTTATCTGTTAAAACTTCCTTCGTAATTTTTCTGGTTTCGCTTCCATTCTTCGAGTGCCTGTAATTTGTCATAATTCCAGTGGTGGCGCTACGATGGGGATAAGAATGGTCATTCTCCCCATGTGTTGCCCTTGACCCCAGGCCCACTGCCCCCAAGTTAGGTCAGTCAGGAGTTGGTTTGACCGAAAAAATATATAACATACCTCTCCAGACACTTCATTTTCCATTTAGAGATATGCTTAAACCTCAAAGCTTCCGGGGGCCCGGTCCACCCTGAGGAACGGGCCCTTGGGCTCGATTTCGCAATGCCGCCTCAAAATTGTTGTCCCAAACATTCCCCTTTGCCCCTAGCTTGCCAACCAACGCCACTCCATACTTGTGTGTGCTTGCGAGGAGGACAAGTACCCCGCATCCTATCCTTTTCTTGCAGTGCACAGGTGCAGTGACTGCTCAATATTTTATGCTAAGTGTACAGGTGTAAGTCACGCAGTTGAAGAAGAAAAACACGTATACTTGCTGACAACTTTCTGATTAAATCTTGCTATTTTCTTTTCACTTTATACAGTTATAGGAGATGGGTAGCTCATCTTCAGGGTAGACTGCAGGTAAAGTACGTTTTGCAATCATAAAATCTCTGCACCGAATTTCGGTAGGTAGAAATAAGAAATGTAGGACAATGTGGGGTATTTTGGGAATACATGAGCAGAAATTTTCGCATTTGCGTCAGGAATTACATGCATGTTTACCCTCTGGGAACCGTTATATAAATTCACGTCTTTGTCCTGCAATGATTTACAAAACCGTTGAGCATTGGTTGCAACAACTTAGGGGTCATTCACCGGCATCCTAGCCATTGAAAAAGTCAGTAATTTTGAAAAATGTCAGTGGATACCGTGGGTGAAAATGAAGGTGGGTTGAACGTTGGTTGTGACTTGCGTATAAGGGCATGGAAGTATACAGCCAGTTGAGTCATGAAATGCGTCTCATTGATAGTACTAATGCTTGACGGTCTAAGCCCTTAAAGGAAGGCATGGCTGAATATTTTTGTGGGGTACTGTATTTCTAATGCGACCAGTCCACTGTCTAAGCAAAGCGCCATCTTTGGTTGGCCCAGAGACAGCAGGAGGTGCAACATTGCCAAGGCTTGTTAGTAGACTCTAAGCACAAAACGTCGTTATTTTGTTTGCAATGAAATGTTCACTTCAGTGAGAAATGAGTGACTTTCAATACGACCATACTTATACCTGCATAAAATGTACCAATACAATTTTTGCGGCCAAAACTTTGGACCCCGTGTAAATGAAATCTGGCATGCTTAAAGCACCTATTCAACCGACGGCAGTAAAACAGAAGCGTGGAGTGTAAGCACTGGTAAATTTGAGCAAACCAGATTCAATTCTCGCTCAATATCCATGAAGTATTACACAGGTAAGAAAGAATTCTCCTGCTTTGCGATCTTGAATGCTTGCTTGTTTCGGAAAAGGGTGGATCCAGAGAAGGGTGGGAAAACCGCCCTCTTAGCTTGAAAAAGGGACCAAAAACATAAAATATAGAAGTTGGAAATTATAACAATAAAGAAAAAAAAAAACAGAACTTAATCACTTACTATGTGGAATTTGTCCAGTAAATAGGGTTTGGTGAGGTGTACTATAACCCCAGTTTGATGAAAACTAAATCAAGCCGGCTTATCATTGTCATTACTCATTTAAATGTCTGGATTCTGGGTTAAATTATTGCCTGACATACCCTCAGTTTCACTTTTAAAAATTTTTTAAACTTTAAGGGGCGGGGAACGTGAAGCGTAAGAACTACTGTACAGGTTTATCATTTTCTAGGAGGAACTTTGTTGAGGAAACTGGGACTGACTTGGCTATGGAGTAGAGATTTCTCAAAGGCGTAAGGGGAACATTTCAGTTTGGGGAAACTTTTTTGCTCGAAAAGTTAAATCTTGTTCGACTATTTGCCTATCCGTTTGGAGCCCTCAGAAAGATTTGATTAATTGCGAACCCTCATATCAAAAAGCCAGTTCTTTTATGTTCATCTAGGCAGTCGATTCGTTTGCAATAACATCAATGAAAAATGTACATTTCGCTAAATGATCAGAAAATGACGAAGGAAATAGACCACTGCAATTACATCTCCGTGCTATCAATGAATACGGTAATTCTTTCTAATATTGGCAAAAAACGAATAAGTACGTGAAAATCTGAATTGTAGTGTGTTAAGCAATCTTTTCAAGGAACGCCACCATCACATTGCCGTTGAATGTATACAGAAATTTTGAAAATCAAACATCAGGAAATGGCATTTCGCAAAAGTACGTAGAACCTAAGCAGCTGTTTTGAGTTTCGTTTGTAACAGAATCTATCAAAATATAAAAATCAGCAACTTGCTAAGTGATCAGAGAATTATCAGGTTAAATGTATCCGACTACCAATAGGTGAACTTATGAAATAGTCACTTTTCGGGGAAAACTTTACAACAGAATTGAAACTATGATTATTTTTCTGACTCTATCGCGGCTGGTTCAGTTTTCAAAAATCGAAGTTTTATAACCAATACGCTAATGGCAATTTAGAAACCTTAACTTGATTTTCAGTGCTCTACTCCAACCAAAGTTATAGGTGCATGGAAGCTCGGATATCGGGGGGTTTTCATGTGAAAATCTATTACATCGCATAACGCGTACATGTGGTTTGAATTGGCCCGGTACCACAGATTTACTAAAATGTCTACTTTTCCTCTTTGTACAAAAATTCTTTCGAAGTGAAGATAAGGTGATGACCAACTGAATTATTAACTCTGAAGAGCTCAGGCTTGGTGTGCTCTGCCATTCGAACCTTCTGAAAGCTGCATAGTGGTTAGCCTCAGGCTGAGTAACGCATCTGCGGCTACGGCCCCTTTGGCTGCCTCACCTCTAAGTTTTTCGTAGCCGATGAACTGAACAAAATGACTTCGTGCGCTCCACGGGCTACATAGTGGTGTTGCGTCAGTCCGTTTTGTTAATGCCGGCACTGATTCTGCCACTCGACAGTCACTGCTACACCTTCTTTGGATTTTCAAAGCACATAGTTCTTCAGTTTCATTTAGAAAACTTAAAAAGCCTCATCGTTATCACAGTCATGGTGTTCCTTTAACTTTTGGGGACTTTCCACTCGAGGTTGGAGGGGTTTTCCCACCTGCAGAAAATTTTCGCCCGCTTCGAGCACGTATTCACACTATACACATATGAAAAGAGCCTGGGGCATCATAGACTACGGATGGTTTCGCAAACTCTTATCATGATATATGTAGTGCTGACAAGTGACTACAAACATAACTTCAATCTTTAATCTGGTATCACACACTGACTATATGACTACAAGCATAACTTCCATCTCCAGGGTGTCCCATAGGCGGTAGTTAATTAAAGACAATTTAAAATTGAGGGGTAGAACTCCTATAAACCAACCGAACTCATAAGGTAAGGTTCCCTGATACTTCGGTTTATGGCTACCTCGGCGATAGACCTTACTGGATTTTTTTCCCGGTGAATGTGTTTTACAGTAAATTTGTGAAGTTAGGTCCAAAAGTGGCAACCAGGTCTACGTGAGAGCTTGATTTCCCAAAGGAATTTGGTTCATGGAGTTTTGAACTCATATATTTGAGTTTAGTTTGGTTTTAGGTTGTTGGACTGAACTTTCTATTATACAAATTTGATTTGAAGATTAATAGCTTTTTTATCAATTCCAAAAATATCGTGCCCTTCCGTTAGTCAGTAGAAATTCCAATAATTTTACATCGCTGACCACTGAAGCATCTCTCGTTGCTAAATTGCCTGTTTAGAGAGAAACATAACATGGGGTAAAATTGAAAGGATTACTAATGGTTTCTTCCTATCGTCTTTTATTTTCTGTGTTTAAATTATGTTATACCGTTACGGCCAAAGAGCTCCCGAGAGTTCTCGGATGTACCGTGCCCGCCAGGGGGTCTAACGCTTGACCTTGGACCCCAAGCGGTGTCAGCTGGTGCTGGATCCGTCCGTGGTCAGCCTTAGCGGGTTTATCATTAGGATGATGAATGTACCACCGCGGCCACTCTTTCGTTTCCGTGATAAGATCATAATTGACGGAGAATCGTATCCGCTGTCCGGTATACCTATTCATTTACCTTCGAAGCAAGTTTTCAGTTGCTGCTTCTTTTTAAAAGGAAGTTCGTGACATGATCAGTTAAAAGAAGGGTAAAGAGCAGTCCCCCCATCCAGAGGCGTTACCAGAATTTTCATTCTAGGGGGCACTAGACTGAGGCACAACAATGTTATGAAACTGCTAGAATCCACTCATAGCACCGGAGGCGTCACCGAGCGCGAGCCGCGGGGCTCAGCGGGTGGGGTCCAGGAGACCGCCTTGGGCCCTTGGTAGGGTCCAGGGCAAAGCCCCTGAAGCTCTTGGGTTTTAGCGTGTTTCTGAGGTAAAGTCCCTATTTAAGTGTTCTTCTATTGATTTAACGATTTTCTAAAAATTACCACCTGGGTAACTTCTAGTAAGACATTTGGTCAAAAAAATTGTGATTTAACTACCAAGAGCAGATCCGGCTGACATTTTGAAAAAGGAGGAGATGAAATATTGAAAAAGAAGTTGACGGGCAGTTCAACGTGAGTCTCAGTGGGGTCCACGGGTCGAAGCCCCGGAAGCTCCTGGGTTTTAAGAGGTCACGGTCTTCCGTATAAAAGAAAAGAGACTACTGCTCAAACTTCCCCCTCAACAAAACCGATATAGGGCCTACGTGACCTGGACTTCTTTTCGTTCTATCTCCTTTGTACATCCTATGGACGAATCCGATAAGCGCGGCATATAGTTTAGTGACTCTAGCTAGGCCGCCATTAGTGGGGTCCATGCATCAGCTTAAAATCGTCTTTATTTATTGTTTACATGAATTTCCAACCCTCATATTTAGTGAAATTGGAGAATTCAACAAACAAATTAGTGTACGACCATCCATGATAGATCGATGTAATGAAGGAAATCGAAAGATTTAAAGGTGACGGACCTCAGTATAACACTGAAATCAGACCGTCACAGGCTGTCCGGATTCGTGTAAAGTGTGAAATTAACGCCTCGTCATGAGAAGCAAATCACGAGGGGTCTAAGGCAACTTTCGGGACAAGATTCGATTAAGTTGAAGGGAATAGATTTGTACCATGTCCCTTCCTTCAATCACTAACTTCCTGTTCGGATCCAAGATCGATAAATGAAACGGCTGAAGTCAGTATCTAACCTTTGCACAAACAATATGGCGACTTACATGAACATCTGTTACCTGGTGATCTTACTCTTCAAATTTGGCGTCATTTTTCCATTCAGCGTAGATGGAAAAGAAGCTGGGCTGTACAAACCTCTCGTAGATGATGTTGTCATCCTAGTTGAAAACAATTTCTATCAAACAGTCTTCATGTCCGAAAAAGCATGGATAGTAGAACTTTATTCGAGTTGGTGCGGGCATTGTGTACACTTTGCTCCAACATGGAAGAAGTTCGCCACTGACGTAAAGGGTAAACATTGATTTGCCGAACCAGACTAACAAGTTACAGTACGTTAGCCTAGGCTAGGCAAGGTTTTGGTCCGTATCAAATTCTAAAGTACAACGTACCCTGCACGTTTGACCCCACCAGGAGTGTAATGCAGTATATTTTTCCAGATCCAGATCCAAACATACGCATTTTGAGAACGACTCTTCTTGGCTATGAACAGTTATTTCTTTTAGAAAAATGTATCAAAACTCTATCATTCCTAGAGTTGGACTGTAGCCTGTAGGCCTACTATTAGCGGACATGTAACTTAGTGGCCAAGATCCGCCCTATGCATGTAAGATTCAAAGAGAGGAGATAAAAGCTCAGAGAAACATATGTTTATTGTTTGCCTTCTGTGTTCAAAGTGCCTGGTCACTCGGGATCACTTGCTGCTAATGGGGTTGTCACACTAAAAATAAGACTACATGAAAAATATCAAACTTCAAGAATTTGACTGATTCACATTGTTAAGTACCCTTTTCTAAGCAAGCATGCCAAATTTCATCAAAATCCGACCAGTACTTTTCAAAATATAGCCGATTTATGTCTCTATAATCCTTACGATTTCTCCAAATTGCCGTATGCTTAAGTGTTACAATCAGCCTGCAAAAGTTGGTCAAAAACAACATCATAACTGCTCACTCAGACGCTTGGATTATTCATCACTGTGTTACGTACACCAGACGTGCCGACGTGAATATGCAACGTTACAGGGCAAGACACTCAGTGATCAGACGTCTGTGTCATGATAGCTTGCGTTCTGTGTACGTAACATGCATTAACAAGTCGCACATAGCCTGCTTACACACAGTCTATGCTATAGCAATCTGTACACGTGCTTACGCACACGTACACAAGTACGTAATTTACTAACCGTACTTCGGTATTGCACGTACAGGTATGTACAATGCAGTACTGTATGTAAGCATATTGGCGGGAAATCCCTTGTTGCTAAGCTGGACAATGGGCTCATACATAAACATATCTATGTCGGCTCAGTACAAAAGACGTAGGCAGGGATCTATGGGCTGTTTCATTAAAATTGAGCGTGCATCGAGGCTGAGCAAAAATCATTTTTTTTTCTTCAGAAATGAAAAGATCATAAAAAACGCTACAAAAGGATACCTGGAAGCAATTGCGGATTTTTCTGGAACCCATTGTAATCATGTCACCAATGTTTTAAGCCCAAAAATGGTAAAGAAATATTATTTTTGGCGATCGCTTCCCTCCATTATAATGTAGAGTTCCTTTTCTTCTTTCTAACCATATATGGGTTTTAGGGGTCAAAGGTTCAGCCCCAATGCACGATCAAGTCAAAGATGGCCGTGTGTGGCATTTTACGTGTGACCAAAACACACTTTTGACTATCACTGTTGCAATGATGCTTCAAAGGGATCGTTAGAAACTGTAACATATTTTTTCTTCTTTTTGTTTTAAAGCTTATTTGGTGAAATATTATAGTAGAAATATGTCTTTGGTGTACAAATTTTACAGTGTAGGCAAAATTTCAACAGTTTTGGGTGTCGTAAATTCAGTTTTTAAACACACTGTTTTAGCGACTTCGTGTTTGGGTGTGAGTAGTTCCGTGAGAATTTTGGAGAAAAATTCTGTGTGCGTGCGACAACCCTACTGCTAAGGACAGAAGCATAGCTCCCAAGTTTTGAGAGGATGCAGGTCCAGCTGGTCTGTCTGTCAGTGGATCATGGGCTTGGGGGAGGGGTATGTGGCGAGGGGGTGTCCCCAAACAAGGGGGGTTCGTAACAACCAAACCTGCTGACTCGCCCAGCCGTCTGGAAAACCCACATTTCAAATCTTTGAAGTATTTTTAGTCAGAGAACCACACAAGTTAACAAATAATTCAGCTAACTGAAAACTACAAATTCAGTTAATTGTATCTCACAGCACATTAAACTGCTTGCAAGGCTATATAATGCATAGTCCTAGTTATGTACTGACCAATGTTTGCCGTCGAAACATGGCTATTGGCTAACCTTTGCAGCAGGTATGGAACATGTATATTCCTGTTAGTGTGTGACTGCTTAAATGGTATAGTAATGTTGTGCAAAAATTAGGGTTGGGCGGTACCATGAAAATATTGGTAATAGTAGGCCTACTGCAGAGCTCACAAGACCCATACTGAAGCAGTACCAGTTCTCAACTCTCAGGTTGGAAAGTCAGGTGGGTTTAGATGATTTGATTTAGATGAGATTTTACAACACTCCAACACAAATGTGTTATATAGTGTCAGTCAACTCGATAAAAAGTTCAAAGTTAAAATTTGTTTTCAAGTAAAGTTCATGTTTGGTTTCCCTTTAGTGGCCTCTTACAACAGGGGAAATGCTGTGGGCATATTCTACACTCCAGCCCACAGGGAACCATGGAAGGGCTTGCTCTGTATTTTTGCACCAACAACCCGCCAGTTACAGGATTTATTAACAGTCTCTTGTATGCATTTTATAGGTGAGAGTCGGGAACAGGCTACTATTCTCACAACACACAAATGACCTCCTCATCCTACCTGGATGCAGTTTAACGTCATATGGGCCAGGACCTGGAAAGTGAGTGAAAGTCGGGGGGAAGGAACCCAAACCGTGCACAGCATCCCTGCTGTCCCGTACTGATGCAGTTGGGTATATCATTGCATTATATTACCATGCAGAAACCCCTGCTTTGACTTTGTTCACCACATTTCTTTACAGTCATGCACAATTGTAATTAATACTCCTGTTTCCCATATCAACCTTCAGTCCTTAGCAGTAACCAAAATATATCCAGACTGCAGATTTTTTGTTTTTGGCGGGAAGCAAATGACTTAAGAAATTCCCTCTGCCCTAAGTTTGGGAAATGTACACCTACAGGTACGGTAGCTACTAGACCAACATGTCTATTCCTGCCTTAAGCATTAATATGCTATCAGTAACAGGGAACCCTAATATTACCAGTCTCAAATTATCTCACATTTTGACAATAGCCAAATGTTCTTATTCCTAATTAATTGTACTGTAATATGGTAGCACCAAGAAGCAAAGACTATCTGGACATTACACCATGTACACCAAGAAAAATTCCCTCCAACCCGTACTTCATTAATAATTTTACCATCTAGATGCTGTATCTGAAGTGCTAAGCATAATGTTAAGCTACCAAAAGTAAATTAGAAATTAAATATGCCTTCTTTGACCACCATATTTTTAGTTGCCTCAAAAACAGCCTAGTGCTATGTCCCTTTTATCATATCTTAAACATTATTTTTGAAGGGTTTTTTTGGGGGGGGGGAGGGGGAGGATAAGGATCAAATACCCTAATCTACTGTACCCTAGTCTAATATTCTTTAAAGAAAAAGAAAAAAACTCAGAGGCTACACCTTTACTTACACTTTGTGCCAGTTGTCCAAGACCCCACAGTATGGATAACAAGTTCATAGTACTGTAGGCTTTGGACCTGTTTTTAGTTTTAGTAGTTTCTAATGGAAGTACAGTACTGTAACTTGAATTTAGTACCAGCTGGTTTTTGTGTATACATAGTATTACGTACAGATACTGTGTATTCCTGTAAAATTTTTTTTAGAGCTTTAAAAAATCAAGGCACTTTTTTTCTTTTTGCTGTGTTGGTGAAAAATTTAATCTCAATAATATGTATTCAGTTGTTTAATGACTTTCAAAAGAAAATATCCAAACCACAGTAACATACTGTATTTCATTGTGGGAAATTTATGATGTCATACCTGCAGATTAATTTCAACATTTTTTGTATGTTTTTATGATGTTCACACATGCAAGTGAAATATGCAGACACTTTGAAAGCTGACACTTACTGTATGTGCTCACAAAATTTTGAGCTTAACCTTAAATGAACTTAATTCAATGTTTCACTGGTGTGAACTTTCAAGGTCAAATTATTTAGTCCTACTTTAATTTTATCGAACAACAAGAGATTTGGAAGTAATCTGCCAGTAGAACATGACATGTTGTAACCTTGAAGCAACTGGGAGTCTGTTTTTGACAAAGATAACCTTTCTTTTAAACACAGATATCCAGAGTTATGAATGAGCTACACGTACAGTGGGGTTTGAAGGGCATGTGATAAAAAATATTCTTCTATTTGAGGCCCTATGAAATTTGTAGAGGAGGTATATTTATGGTCAAAAATAAACTTTAATTTGAATATGTTGCAAGTGCCTTTGAAGTAAACTACAGTAAATCATGGTGGGTGATCTCTAGGCAGTTGCTTTTACTTACTGCAGATACTTCTGTTATTTTTGAACACTAATTTCAGTTATATGATGCATATTGAAAAAATCCAGTTTGGCCGAATTTAATCTGGCAGGATAGTTCGTACTGGTCTGTAAAGTCCGGTCAAATCTTAAATTTCCAGATCCGGTACATCCCTAACCAAAATTGGCCCTTATGTTAGAAAAAAAAAATGCCCTGTGGAAGAGAAATGCTCAAACAAACTTAAGTCATTCAAGTTACTGTACCTGAATGGGAATCAGAAAAGAAACAGGAATCTTTATCCTCATTTTAATGTAGAGGAGGTATATGAATTGATGTTAAAAATTTACTCTTAATTGTAATGTCTACTATAAAGTGATCTCTAAACCAGACCTTTGCAGTCTGTGCAGTACCTTTGTACTGTACCTCTATTGTACAGCAAAGTACGTTTATTTTAATTGAAACCCAGGCTTTGAAATATTGAAAAAATCTGGTCTGGCAGGGTTCAAATTGCTTGTAATGAATCTGGCCCGGTTGGAGTTTACAGGGCAAGAGCAGTCACCCCAACTTGAAGTAGAGTAATACTGTAAACTGATTGGCTGTTGAGAGTCATGCGACAACAATTTTTCTCTTCAAATGTGAATTTTAGTGGAAGTACAGTAACTCCTTGCTTTACCTGGTTATGCATTATTGAAGTTATAAAATATCATGAAAGATAGGCCCTACTTTGAAGAGAAATGAGAGGAAAATTGTAATATTAAACTGTTGCTTCCAAATACTGTAAGTAAAGGGGGACTTCTCTTGTTCTTTAAAATTCCAGATCACATTACACAAGATGCAAAATGGGTGTTAAATTTAATTGAAATACTTTTGATTTTGAGTACTGAAGCATGTTCACTCCTGATATCTGATATTTTACCACAGCTTGGAATCCAGTAGTTGCTGTTGCTGCAATAGACTGTGCTGACACAAAGAACCATGCCATTTGCCAGGGAGAGGAAGTTCATGGTTACCCTACCATTAAGGTAATCTAGAGGTCATTTTTGAATGGTCTAGTGCCATCACAGACTTCATAAACATATATATATATATATATATATATATATATCACTAATTCGGCACTTAGGGGGAAAGTTGTTGTTGAAAAGTCGACCTTAAGGGGAAAATTTTTTGGAGGTGAAATATAAGTTTCGCCATAACGTTTCTACACACTTTTTCTATAGGAATACGTAAACAGACAAGGGTGCCCTCCTAGATTTACAAAGTAGATACAATTACTTCAAAGTTGTCATATTTATGGACACCTAGCTGTTAACACGAACGGATGGCTGGCCATTGAAATAACCTTGTTTATATTTTTAGACGTTAGGGCGAGTACTTTTTCTTATGTATTTCACTGTTATTTTTTCGCCCTATGTACGCGCAGATATAACAATTTCCCCCTAAGGTGGGAATTAGCGTTACATATATATATAACATTCTAACTTCGATCTACCAACTTCAACCTACTTCATAGATATATATATATATATATATTACAAAAGTAAAGATGGCCGCTGGGCCAGTTGACATTTCGGAACACGTAGTAAACAAACACTAAATAGTGCTAGGATACGGCAATACGTATATTTTGAACACGCCTGTGTTCCTTATCGACGTATGTAACAATGATTGAAACCTGTATAAAGGCTGCGTAATTGGTAAAGAACTAGATCGTAGACCTAATCAGGGGTTGTGGAAACAGTAATCACTGATTATCCCTAAATCCCTATTCAGACCCTCAATGTGAGTATTTAAAGCTAAAATCCATTTGGTTTCAGCATTACGACGGGTCTGTTGGGTAGAATACGATGAGCCCAATAGAATACATTTAAGGTTATTGAGGTTGTGATCAGGTATGTTGTAATGCTGCCCAACTGCAGAGCCCTGAGTATTGTCTCATTTCGACTGTTTGTGATTATTAAACCGAAGACAGAATTTTGTGCCTGTTTCACCAACATAGTTGCCTCTTTCACATTTTGTACAAATTAAAAGGTAAACAACATTGGCACTGTCACAAGTCAAAGCGGGGGACCTGATATTTATGGTGGTGCCCGGAGGGGAGAAGAGAGGATCAGTGATGATGTGCTTACATATTTGACATCTGGGTTTATTGCATGTACGGTTGCCGTGACATACAGTGGGGTGGGGGAGTCTGGAAGAGGTGATCGCAGATTAGGGGACTGTCTTCGGGCACTCAGGGGAGGGTCACTAAATATGTCCCGAATGTCAGGATCCAGTTGCAGGTGTTTTAAGTCATTAACCAATGGCCGTGAGAGCTTAGAAAGATTGTGGTTGAATTCGAAAACCATGGGAATTCTAAGGTTGGGTAACTTGGGATTATAGCTTAAAAGACTATCTCTGTCGATCTTGGAGGCTTTGGAAATTGCTTCTTTAATAACCCTTCGGGAAAAGTGATTTGTAAGCTTACCTACATGAGTGTTATAGTCTTCAGGATCAGAACATATTCTTTTGATACATAAGCATTGACTGTATATTATGGATTTCTTAAGGTTACTTGGGTTGCAGCTATAGAAATTTAAGTAACTGTGGCAATCGGTAGGCTTGGTGTACAAAGATGTAGAAATGGAATTATTATCAATAGTAACTAATACGTCAAGAAACGAGATAGATGTGCTAGAATGCTCTAACGTAAATTTGATACTATGGTGAAATTCATTAACGAATCTTTTGAAGTCATGGAGAGAGTCCAAGCCGTGTGTCCAGATGAAAAATATGCTGTCTATATATCTGCAGTAGTGGTGAGGTTTGAGGTGGTAACTAGACAACATTTTCTGTTCTAGGGCATCCATGAATACATTGGCATAGCTAGGAGCCATTTTGGTCCCCATAGCTGTCCCTTCGATCAGGAGGAAGTGACGGGAATCGAATTCAAAGTGGTTATGGGATAAGATGAAGCTAATGATGTTGCAGATATCATGAAGGAAATCTTCCTCTAAAGAGCATTTGCGTAGAAAAACTTCACAGGCATGGACCCCCCATCATGCGGAATATTGGAATATAGAGATGACACGTCCATGGTGACGAGAATGGTGTTATCAGGGAGCCTATCAATGCCTCGCAAAGTTTGTAGGAAATGTGTCCTGTCCTTAATGAAACTGGGAATCCGTGGAAGTAAAGGTTTTAGTATGCTATCGACATACCTGGAAATAAACTCAGTCAGTGTGCTGATCCCTGAGACAATTGGTCTGCCGGGGGGTGTGACGCCGAAAGCTTTGGGCACTCTATACAACTCCATGGGACTGTTGAGGGCGTTGACACTGGCTCGCACTGCATCTGTGATGGTATTGTCACGCAATCTGTCCTGAACAAGTTTGGGAAGTTTGTGGAGTTTGGGAATAGTGTAGAAAATACCCGGTCTGGGTTGTTCCGGAATAAGGGCCTTGACATCGGTCATAATATCGAAACTGAGACTATTGATGAGTTCACTAAGCTCGGACTTAAAGTGTTCGGTAGGATCATCAGGGAGTTCTTCATAGAAATCATTGTTACTTAATTGGGCTTCCATTTCCACCACATAATCAACAGTGTTCATGATAGTAATATTGCCTCCCTTATCTGCTGGCTTAATAGTGATGTCAGTATTGTATGGAGTGTCCTAATAGCCTTACGCTCAATGGCGGTTAAATTATCTTTGTTTGACCGGTGACAATTTTCCAAAATAAAATTATCAAGGTGGGCCCTGGCCGACTTTACGTAAGAATTGATATACTGATCGCGGCCACTCGGGGGAGTCCATTGAGCCTTATTACAGAATGGCACCTTGTTGGATGGGGGGTTGGAAGAGAAGCTTGTGTCTTCGTTCTGAAAATACTCCCTAAGTTTAATTCTGCGTAAGTACTGTTCCATATCATGACAAAGGTCAACTGGGTTTAGATCCCTGGATGGGCAGAAGGAAAGACCTTTCGAGAGTAGTTGTTCTTCACCGCCAGATAGGGTGTAGTTAGATAGGTTAGCTATTTCTTTCTGTCCTGTACTGGCGTGCTCGGAACGGTTATATATATATATATATATATATATATATATATGTATATATATAAAGTGAAAATGCTGCAGAGCACTGTGGGAATGTGTAGGTCACAAAGTGGTAGTAGAAAAAGCTTCAAAGTTTGCAGAAAACTCCACAATGAATTAGGTATAAACCCTTCGTCAGGTACAGTATTAAAAAGTGAATTGAACCACCAACGGCAAAAATAAACTTGACAAACACAAAATCTGAAGCGATCAGTGTAAAAACAAAATCGGACAAAGGTGTTTGTTTGAAAATATGAGTGTGACTCATGAAACACAAAAACAAAAAAGAAAAAGAGGGATCCTGGATGAAATGGTACACACTCTTTACAACCTATTATAAATATATATATATATAAAATGCTGGATCGACCAGTAGGGGGAAATCGGTATACCGTCAGAATGTTAAGGTGAAAATAAAACAATAAAATACATAAGAGTATATTTCCCCTTTGCATTTTGAGATATGCAATGGCTCTCATACATTCGTGTAAACGGATACGTGTGCGTAAGTTGGTATACATTAAAATAATTACATGTACTATGTATGGTATGTGGGATTTACCATACTGTTATGTATTCCCATTGAAAGTGTATGTCTAAACATTAGGGGGAACCATCTTTTTTGCCCTATATTGTAGACGATTTTTCACCCTAATCCACAATTAGAAAATATATCTAACCGTAATAGTAAAAAGTAATTGGTACTAGCTGGAGCAGTGAAAAAGACAGGAAGAGTACAAAAGATGTGGTTGAAAAGCATTGAATAGGACTTTCAATGAAGTGAAGGTTAACTTCATGTTAGGTCATCGATCTCAATTCAAATGTAACAAAAGCCTACCGGAGACCGGGCGATGGAGTTTTTTACCTTAACATAGCCTACCCTGTGCGTTAAATATTAGCACTGGGATTTTTTGCTTTTGAAACATTGCGGCCCTCGGCGTTTAAATTAAAACATAAAGAACACCGCAATGTTCAAAACACAGCCACTGGGCTGAATAAATGTATATACTAGGCTCATGAGATGAGTCAATTGGTTTCCTGACCCTCAAATGTTAAAACTAAAACAAGTTTGTTGGCCACAGTCCATGAATCAGATGTAATAGAGGGACATTTTCTGTAAGTACTACAGTATGTGCCATATGTGGTAGTCTTTCAGTACAACACACTTAAAGGAATTTCCTCTCCCATATTTTTGGAAAGTTTTAGTTTAGGACTTTGTTATTATGTTCCTAAAACTTGTCTGATTCTTCTGTTTCTCATTATTATTTTGCAGTGTTTGTCCTTCATGTCATTGTATGCCCTGAATACTGTTTTAGTGCACACGTTCTGTTCTTTTGGAAGTTCGTAGGGTTGAGACAATGCACTCTTCACTCATGGTTTGAAGTAGTTTAGAAACAGTTGCATAGACCTATTTCCAAATAGCAATTACAATGAATTGTGGGATAGAGTTTTGGATGTGCGTCAATTTTCACCACAGTAAAATGCCATTGACAAAAATGACAAACCCCAAAACTCTATCCCACAATCCTTTGTAATTGCTATTTGGAAATAGGTCTGTGTCATGGTTATTTAGTACAGTTTGACTCAAGAATGATTCTTGAAGAAAATTGAAAGTTATTTTCTTTTAAAGTTAACAACAACAATGCTACCATGGTATATTCTCAAAGCATTCTGTGGCATGCAAAGCAGGACTACTCCCATCTGTAGAATTGTGTTCGTAAAAAGGAAAATGCAGCCATCCTAGTCTTGATTGGTGAAGCTGTCTGTCCTGCATCATGATTGGCTCTTGATAGTCATGTGAAAAAGAGTAGGCTGGTCCTGCTTTGCATGTCATTAATGTTTCACTGTAACTACTGCATATAAGTATGGTAGTATTTTGTATTTAACTTGAAAAAAGAAAATAACTTATATTGTTGCAGTCTCAGTCTATTTACATTAAAGGTAAACTGCAGTCACCCCAATCTGGAATTAGTGTTGTTGTCTTGCCTGTTTCTTGATTGGCTCTTCAGAGTCATGTGACACTCTTTTTATCACTAAACTGTGAAATTTACTAGGAGAAACTCAGCAGTTTATTGTGAATATATGCAATATTTAAGTCCTGAAATACCTAAGTTATAGATACAACTTGGAAGAGAAATAAGAAGATAATTGCAAGATTTACAATATGTGTGTGTTTTCAAGTAAGTTTGGGGTGACTGTTTTGCCATACTGTGTATTGTAGCAACATGACATTTTTCAGAGACATTCTGTGAACTTCAATGTCTTTCATTGAGTTTCTTTACTGGCCCTTGTTAGAAAAAAGTACAATACATAGAAGCAGTCCTTGGGGGTCTTTCCCAATTGCCAAAAGGTCAAATTCAGTTTAGTTCCTACAGTAATTTGACTTGCAGTTGGGAGGTCGGGAGTTTGAGTCCTGGTCAGGTTATATTCGGAAGACTTTCTTACTGCAATCATGCTTGGTGCTCAGCATAAGCAGTGGAGTAGGGAAACTAAGCCATTGAGCCACAACTGGAAAAAAGGCTGTGGCCAGCTTGACTTGAACCAATTGGTTGGAAACTGTGTTGTAAAACTCCATCTAACCTTACCTATAAATTTGGCTCAATCTATCCTACATTGGCCCTCCTATATATTTACATTTACTGTAATCTAGCCCATCCTTTGAACATCTGCAATAAATACAGTTCCTCGTACTGTAAACTAATACAACAACGAGAGAGAAAGACCATTTTGTAAATTCAAAGCAAACTTATTCAACTTCAAGTGGTGGGTGGATGGTTTTCTTTGTGAAATATTAAAGAGAGGTAAGAACTGTTACTGGTAGATTCCCAAACCAGGAAGTTGTAGGAATTTCTCTTTGAAATACTGTACTTTAGCTAAAGCTTCCTACATTTACGGTACTGTACAATGAAGACAGACCAAGGACTGCATATGGTTCTGTATTAAAGTACCACCTATCAATCACAAATACTGTAAGGGAAAAAATGGTTGATGAATAACATACAGTACTTGAAAATTTCAAGATTAAAGAGCCCATCTCATCACCCATTCTTCTTTTTTTTCATTAGGGGAAAGGAAAATTCCCTTTTGGGTATTGCACTTTGATTGATGTCTTATTTAAAATATGCTGAGTATAATGCTATCCATGCTGATTATTGATGTGCTACTACAAGATTATCAACCAAATACTTGTATTTGTCTGTTTGCTCATCATAAGCAGTTAGAGTAGGGAAAACAAGCCAGTGAGCCACAACAAGAAAAAAGACAGTGGTCAACTAGGCGATTGGTTAGAAACTGGGCCTTAAATCTCCATCCAACATAACCTCACAACCTTAGGCACTTCATTTAATGTGTACCTCAAGTCAAGTAATTAAAAATATGATAAGGAGCATGAAAAGTGAATTCTAACAGTCTAACTCCAATCTTCATAGGACACTCCTGAGCTGAGATATAAAATGTTGATATTTATTCACTTAAAACAAAGTGGTCCATTACGCACTAATTCGTGACTTTCTTAGTGTGCAACCCACATTACCTGCTTTGTTTCCCTTTAAAATTAAAAATGATTGTATGACCTTGAACAACTCCTATTTGCTTGCATAACATATTGCACAGAGAGGACTCAATTAGTTACATCACCCCATTAGAGTAAGAGTGCTATAAAATCGTGGTACAAGGTGAAGTAACTTTCAGAAAAACAGAGAAATACAAAGATTGTAATTCGAGCAGTGCAACAATGACCTCACAACGTATTGTGCAATGTGTCAGCTTAAGTTGGATGAATAAACTTTTTTTTGTCTCAGCTTAGTAATGTCCTATAAAGATGGGAATTAGACTGTTAGAAATCATTTTTCATGGTCTGTAATATATATTTTTGAATTTTTTGACTAGGGATACACTTTAAAGACTCTCATGTACGACTAACAAGTACAGCCTTCTTATGAAACTTTTCATCCATACCGTACTGCACTACACTTCTTTTAAGACCATGAACTGTATTTCGAGGGAATCTTTATTGCCTCCCCAAAGACAAATTCTCAGATGTTAATTAATTTTTGGGGGACCATATTAGTTATTTTACAAGTTATTAATTGCTTTGTCTGCCTGGGAATCCTTCATTAGGGAAACATAAGTGTATTACTTCATGGTTGCTTTTGTCATTATGTTGTACAATTAAAGTAGACTTGCAGGCATATATTAAATATGAATTTTGATACTGAAATAGCATTGTTTATTGTATTGGAATCTTATTACTCAAGTGGAAGTACCACATTATTTTACCTTGTCTGATATTTATTGTAATTGCACTCTCTCTCTTTGCATCACGTTACAAATTATTGTTCAGTATACAGTTTTCATTAATTGCAATGGGTACAGTAACTATGCCCCCAAGAGGCAATGCAGATTTTGATTTTATAAAGTGCATCAGGGCTTTTGGAATAATTTGTTGCAAAAAATCTTGCATAGCAATGTGAAGTTTGCTGGGTCTAAACTTAATTGCAACAATATTAAAATGGTAGTACAATTGTCTGCCAAACATTTTTGTAGACACCAAAATTGTGTTTTCTGTTTCAGGTCATTCAGGTTCAAATTTAAAATATTTGCCAGCAAGTCTACCCATTTTGCAACAAATTTCTTCTTGTACAGAATTGTTCTTAAGTACATACAATTGGAACCTAAGATAACAACAGGCAGAAAACTCTCTACAATACTTGTGACTTTTAAAATCCATATCAGGGCTAGGGTATGAACTTGACATGGATATCCTTCTATTGTAACAGTTCATCTCTTAGAAAATTTTATGAAAAGTTCCATTGTTAGCTCAAACCAGCTTATTTTGATCTGCCACTGTCACTCTATCCATCTATCAGTCTATCTATCATGTCTGTTCACAATTGCCTTTAGTGCTCTCAGGGGCACATTTGTCGATGAATTATAATGAAACTTGGACACATTGGTCATTGAAGTAGGACTACATGTTGAGCTGAAGTTGAGGTCAAGGTCATTTAGGGGTCGTTACTGGCTATTTTGTGAATATTTATTTTTTAAAGTGTATCCTCCCACAGATAGTGCTCAATGTCTTTGAAAGCTAGCCATAATATTCCTCATAAAGCAGTTGTTGAGTCTTGTATAGATTTGTTTATCCAATGTCATTTGAGGTCACACAAGGTCAAAAGGTGTGACTATTTTTGACGATGTTGCTATTGCTTTGCACCTATGAGACCAATAGTTGCCAGACATGGCATGTTTAATCAACTTTCGAAGGGCTTCTAGCTGATTGAAAAAATGTATACTGTAGTTCATCCAAGGGCCATGTTTTAAGGCCATAGAAGGAAATATTTTGAAATGCATTATTTTCTTAGATGCATTGCAAAATTTTCCTCATAATTGCTCAGAAGGATGACTGGCATGTGCAAATTACCAATTTCTTGCTCAGTTCAGGATGAATAATAATTTGGACACCTTTTTGACCAATTTTATGCCACCCCTCAATTTTTAATAGTCTCACAAATTCAGTTTGTTATACAGTATGTTTCTCATTGAGCTGAACTCCTTTAAAAACTGTCCAGGTGTACAAGCACCAAGTCATACAGTATGACATGCTTCTATTAAACTAGCCATGCTTGTGGAAGGGATGAAGAGGGTCAAATTTCTTTCATTGTCTTCCGGGAAGAACATTTTACTTACTATTATGTTATCACAGCCCATTAAACTTGCCTGCCGCCTTGCTTATTACTAACTTAACTTGCTGACTTCCATAAGTAGTATGCAAGGCAGCAGGGGTTATCATTTTACCTGAGAGATATTAAAACATTTTAAATTGTGGGTACATCTGTTCAAGTAATAACAGCCATGTTTGACAAGTACAGTCCCTGTAGTGATTAGAATATACATTTCATGGGGAGTGATTTTCTTGGCATGTTAAGTCATCACTCTGCAGGAATTCAACAGGGTTGAGCTACAGCATCGATGGTGCTCTAGTTAAGAGAAGTTTACAAGTGTGCTATTTTTCAATGAGTTCTATATAAGCACAGTTTATTTTTTGTGTGTGCATGAGCACAACTTATTTTCCTGTGACCTAAACTTCTGTTTGCTTGAAAAATGAAGACCTGAGTTGCCTTTGCATTCATCTGTTTTCCATTTATAAGATAAATGTGCATTCCAGAGGGTGTTTCTTAACCCTCTCTGCAGAATCATGCACTTTAATGTGCTAGTGACAGTACTACCCTTATTGTATTTTATTGTGATCTGTATTTTGATGTTTTGAAATACTTTGGGTTCTAAGTAAGGCACAGTACAATACACATACCCACATAATATTACATTCGTTTGCTTGTTACACAGCTGGCCAGTGATCTGCACATATGCTCTGCCAGTGATATTTTTTCTCCGTGGGGAGTCACTCTCCCCCCTCATTATAATTTTACCTTTTTAATATTTTTGATTGAAATCCGTATACTGTATACTCTGTTCTTTGTCATTTTGAATGTCACCACCAACAACATTGTGTAAAAATACTAGTTTGGCTCATTTAATTTGCCATCAACTTTAAATTTCCTCTTTTTTTAAGTGGTACTCTCTAAAAAAAGCCAGGGATATAAACTTTTATCCCATTTTGGGACTGTATGCCACCATGTAGTAAACTTGAAACTTCTCATGTTGGTTACAAAGTTGCCCTTTTTTTAGGAGACCATTCTCCATAGAGATACCTTTTATGACCCATTTCTTGATAAATTTAGCTTTTTATCTTCAAATTTATCATCTTTTCTTTGCAGCAATATACACCACATGCCAAAAATGGATCTGGGACCAATTACAAAGGTATTGTACTTAAGAGATTAAAGGTTAGATTATACTTTACTATCACTTAAGTACACAGTGTGTTGATAACTGGGAGTCTCACTTATCACACTTTAAAGAGGCTCATTGAGTTGATATCGATAACTAAACAAGAGTCCCAAAGGGTCGACACTACCACATAACAATGCTTATAGTTAGCATAACAGGTCAAGTTTTAGTCCAAAAGTCACAGAAAACGTTAAAATTTTGAATTTTCTAGTGTCCTGACTTGTAATGGTTTTGTACATAATTTGAAAAAGTGTCTGGTCTTGAATTTTTGAAAACAGACTTGCACCATTAAGCACACACTCATGAAACAGTTACTTGTATGTAAGGTACAGGCATTGTATAACATTGACCATTTGTCATTGGTATGTGAAGAAAACTTAACAGGTTTGGAAAAATTTGTTTAATTTCAAGAACCAACTCAATGAGCCGCTTTAAAACATTAGTTTCTATGCTTTCTTTAAATAAAGATCTGTGGTCAAATCCAGTTTTATATGCTTTAAGGCCATATTGTCCTACTGTTTCAAGGCTCATGGTCACGATCCGTGTGGGATATGGTCTGTGATGTCGGAAATGACAGTATCGACCAATCCGGACAGTAAGTGATTGTCTGATGGTAGTAGGCCATGACTGGGGTCTATTTCCTTTTAAACTTTTGATATCCTTGCATACCTGTACCATGGATGATTGTGCACTGAATTTTATCATGATTTCCTCAATTTCACTCAATATGAGGGTTTGAAATCAACATAGACAACAAATGAAGACTAGTTAAAGGCTTTTAGACCTCACTAATGGCTGCCTACAGTCTCTGAAAACAATCAGCTAATCAGATTCGTCCATACTCCAAAGTGCAAAATGTTTTAGTTAGCATGTGCAGTGATGACAACTTTAAGCTGTGCCATTGGCTGTAGCATGAGATCTTTTACTGTTGCTGCCCCTGAGGTTTGGAACAGCCTTCCTGCTAATGTGCGTTCTTTAACTAATTTTAATCATTTTAAAAAGAATTTGAAAACTTATTTTTTTAATTGTCTAAACTGATCACTGTTTTTGTATTTTAAGCTTTTTTGTTCTCTTCTGTGCTTTAAGTTTTGATTTTATCTGTGTTATTTTTAACCCTTTTCTTTGTACAGCGCTTTGAGTGTTTTTGAAAAGCGCTTTATAAATAGCATTATTATTATTATTATTATTATCAACCATTCCAGTCTTCTATGATTGTGTTACCTACATTAAACTATGTCAGTGTCATGTCAATTTGCTACTTCTCCACATAGTCATACGGGAGCATTTCAGTTTGGGGGGGGGGGGCAGAGGGTTCTCTGCCTGAAAAATGTAATTCTGCCCGAAAGACTATCTAAGCGGAGCGCCACCATCGGTTGGCGTGGAGCGTACAGGAAATTTTGAAAAATCTCAATCCCTCAGACAGCCAGAAATGGCCTTTCGCAGGCTTATAAGCAGAATCAAAGCCGTTGATATTTTGAACTTTCGTTTGCAACAAAATTTTCACCAAAAATGAGCAAATCTACAAAAAGGTCAGAAAGCTCCCAGATGAAATGTACCACTACCATTGGGTGACTAGATTAAGCTGTAATAAGTAATCTTGTATCTTTCCGGGGAAAACTGTAGAACGGAATTAAAAACATGAGTAAAGTGCCCCCCTTGCCCCCCCCGTAATTCCGCCTGTGCATGAGTGCTGTATGTCTGTGACTCTGTTGCGACTCTTGCCTGAATTCCAGTTCCACTGAATTGATACAACTGTCTATATGACTCGGCTCGAAGTACCGACTATATATACTGTAAATGATTTTTCTGTTAACGTTGTTTCAGAAAAACTCGGCTTATCACGTTGCTAGAAGTTTTACATGAACTTGTGGGCAGACTTGCAGATTTGTTCACACTAAATTTGTATGAGTGAGGAAACAAGCTACGCTGATTTGTTTACCATTGCCCGAATTTGGGTTCAACAGCACTGCAGGTTAAAAAGTTTCACACAATTTTAAGAGGATCATTTTGAAAAGTGCAAAATCGTCATCTCATTCATATGCTGCCCAAATACCTCTCGACCAAGTACAGTACATTTCAGCCGTCTGGTGACTATTGGTGATTGTCATTTAGTAATATGGTGCGTCACAAGATAGCTCTTGATTGATTTGTTCGGGCAAAATTTGGGGGCTGTATACATCCTCTCTCCCCTTGTAACCTGGCAATTAAAAATATCCCAGAACCATTTTGCAACTTTTGCCCAAATATTGTCTCATTTCAGGCAAAGATTTGCGCAAGAATATGGAGTGAGACTAACGATAAATTGTTTTTTCATAAGCTGCCCGAATGTGTCTCGAATTTTGGTATCTTTTAGAGTTTTCATGAAAATTGTACCGTGACTATGATGCTTTTTTATTATTTTTTTGGCCAAGTGTTTGAAGGAATTCGGGCGTGCCTAGGAGTTTTCTGTGTAAGTAGAAAAAACCAGGTTTCGAGACTCAAACGGCTGCCCGAATTTTTCCAGATCCTGCCCGAACTTTAGGTCTTGAGAAAATTTGGGGGGGCAGTCTGCCCCCCTGCCCCCCCTGCATGGTATGCCTATGCTTCTCCATGGTAACCTTTACCTGTGGCCAACAGCTGCAAAAGGTTGAACAAACCTGTGATGAATGTACAGTACTTATTCAGAGCATTGTGGTGAAATTTTCAACATGTAAACAGGTAAAGTTTTCACAATTTCAACAAAAAGTGAACTTGAAGTGATCACATATGACATCATGTCTTCACATTAATGAAAGGTCTTGTTTTTCTTTAAATTTTTCAACCAATTTTCTCCTCAACGGTACTATGTTATCAGAATGTAATTGCATTATAAGTGGCATGAGAGCTTAAAAACTTGGCATTTCTTATAGGGAGTTCCTATTCCCCATTTCCTTCAAGGTCAAAGTAACAGACTAAAGAAAGAAAAAAAAAAACCAACAACAATTAGAAACAAAGCAACCCTTGTCAATGTCAGGAAGTATTATTTTAAGCCTCAACTGTTTTCAAGTTCCTCTTTCAACACAACTGTAGTATTTTTGCTGATTTTTAGTACTGTACTGTGTGTACTCTAGTATCTGTTACTGTATGTCCTATTTGATGGGAAAGGTTCACCAAATTGTGTTGATTGTTTAATTTATTTTTCATGTATGAAAATCAAAGTTTTGTTTACTCTCTTTTTTCAAGTTCAGGTGTGATGAAATTTATGATATTTTTAATATTATTTTGTTTCAAGTAAGGAGAGGATTAAGGTAAGGAGAGAGAACTAAGGATTTTTCTTCCTTAGAAGATCATACTGTAGTTACAGTATGTCAGTAACCTTGCCCTAATGCACATTCCCTTCACATATCTTATCCCCCTAGATGCTTTACCCTTCCCATTAGTATAGTACTGTACCTTGTCTTTCAGTGCTTCGTTTGAGCCTGGATCATGTACTTTAAGGGCAGTCCTTTTTTCATTTAAGACCACAATTTTATCCAGAGTCCACCAAAGTTCTCAATTGTCACAGTTTCTTTGACTTCCAGTTACAAAAATGCAGTGGAGCTCATAGTACACAACATGCTCTGAGAGTTAATTACTCATAAGGGTTTTGCTTGCTTTCCAGGTTATGCCATGAAGCAATGAAGTATGATTGTGTTTGGATGAGGATGAGTCTTAGACAGCTGTGGGAGGGGCTTAGAGTAAGTTGGTTGGGGGAATTTGAACTGTTTGGGCTTTACTTTAATGTAACCGAAGTGACACACTTACTTATGAGAAAAATAGAGAAGTGACAGCCTTGGAGAGATGTGGTTTCTTCTCTAAGGCCCTGTCCAGGAACTGCTGCTTTCATGAAAGACTTGTCTCGTTGTACTGCATTGTGGAGGAAAGGGAATGGCCGTTTCGACTCCAGTTTTTTAAACAGCATTATACAGAAATAAAAAATCTACTGTACAGTACTGCCAAGTTTCCATGTATGTTTTAATACACAGCTCAGCCTTTATTCTCTACAGTTTGTATTCATTGTATGCGTACACGAGTCGGTGTTTTACAAACAGATAAATGTCCTTGCCCTTCAATTTTATCTCCTTGTGGAATAATAACTTACAAAAGTTTGACCTGAAAAATATTGTGTGATACTCTAAAGTTAACAACCTTTTGTGCTCATGGGTGCAAAGACAGACTTTATTCTTTCCCCCATTCTGCTTATGATACTTGCATATGTTGTTACTCTTCTGATTATATTTCTGATGATTAACACTTAAAGTTATATTGATATGACATGACCTTTTCAGTGATCTTACTGTCCAACAACTTTTTAAAACAAATGTTAACGTACTTTCCTTTTTAACCAACTAGGATGGTAGTTACAGTCAGGGGTGCTGGAGAGGTACACCTGCCACTCATTATTTCCACCCAGCACTGCAGACAATCACACCTTTTTCTGTATTTAACAGTCTCTCCCCACGCACCACAGATCCGCACTATTGGATCCTAGTACTTGTCCCAAATATACTCCCTAACATAAAATGAGGTAAAAATGAAAAAATAAATGGCTGAAGAATGGGGATGATGCCATGGCATGAGTATGGGGTGCTTTTGCCAAATCAGACAATTACCTAGCATTCAAAATGGCTAGCTACAGTGCAACCCTGAACCCAACTACCCCTGTTTGTTAGTATTATTTTTGTGTTCTTGAAGTACATTTTTCTCAGTTAAACATCACTCTCTTTTGTCTGAGAGTTTCTATATTACTGTATTTCTCCAGAACTCTGATCCATTAAGGGCAGAACAGATATTACCAAGGTGCATTTATGATACTGTACATTAAATACAAATCCTGATATGAGCTCAAATTATGAGCATCTCCTAACAGCTAAAAGACTGATAATGAAAGTTCGCAGGGCTTGAATGACTGTCACAAAGATAGTGAAGCCCTGCCTTGTCTTCTTTTTGGTTATTTCTTTTCATTACAGTCTTGTTTTAATAATCTAAGTGCACCCCTCCGATAATGAAGACCAAAAATTAATCTTAATAATAGCGGACTGCAATGTTCTGTCTGCCAGTGTCATCTCATGAAGTGTCTCATACTAGCTCTTATTGTCTTCAAATTTCAAGAAAATGTCACCAAATTGAAGATGCATCTGAAGATGATATGTTCTATTAAGTTTGCGACTTTTTAATATGTTTGATGCCTGCTTTGAGAGACTTTTGGAATAGGACGACAGTTAATTAATTTAGGTTTAATTCTTTTGCAAAGAGATGAGCTGTAGAATGTTCAAGTTGATGTGTGGCTATCTTTTTTAAGAGACACACCCATCCAATAGATGGGAAGAGATTTATTCTTCTTATTAGTTATCCAAAAGGTTTAGATCATGTAAGGGTGCAGTATTTCTGATTATTTTTTATCGTTCATCAGCTGGTCCGTCAAAACATTTGTCGAAGACAAGAAAACTTTGACGAATTGCAGGGATCGTCACAGTAAGGTCTTTTGCAAAGAGAGGGAAGAGATGGATTGCTGATATGCTCAGTGTGATCTGGCTTTTTTCAAAAGTTATTTTGTACATGAACGACTCATACTGTGAACTTTTTCAAAGTGCTAAGTTTACCGTCATTAATTACAGTGCCAGGGTATGGCAGAGAATTTGTCATTCTTAATGTTCGGAGACAAGTTTGAAAATTTTCAAGCCAACTGAAAAGTGCAGTTAGCAGCACCAAACTTCAACAACCTATACTCCTGTTAAAATGTGTCTCTGAGGCTGCTAATGCAGGCATCAAAAGTCGCCAAATACTGCTGTTTGTCGTAAAGCGTTATTCTGTGCTTCTCATGCGAGAGCAGGATAAGCGTACTGTAGGGACTCACACTGTTCCAATGGGGAGCTACACCACACTCTGTCAGCTTCTTGCTGAAAATGGATTGTTGGTATTTCTTTCTTGCAAAGAAGACCCCATTTGAATTGTCATCCCCTTGACTTGTAGGTACTGTAAATTTTTTAAATAAATGAGGGACAAATTTTCATTTTTCCACTTACTAAGATTATATTAAAAAATGTTCTACTTTGCAATTCATTAATTGAGAAATACTGTAATGATTGTTTAAGAGGAGATGTTTTTCCTTTAAAATGCAATCTAATGGATAATTCTTTTATGGGTGTGGCTAGGGATGTGGGGTGGTTAATACAAATGACAGTTGGGCAGTACCCATGCTGCAGTATTGCACAATAATAGTTTGTAGGTACTGACATTCAGCTTTGCGGCAAGCCTTTATCGCTTTTTAAGGAAAGTTAGAGAAAATTCAAAACACACCAGTATACAGAAGCATACTGTATGATGAAAATAGCACCTATCATCATCATCAAACCACTTAGTCTTGCCTATTATATCCAGAAGTACAGTAGTTTTATCTCCAGAATATATGAATCTTGAATCATTGGAATTTTTGAAAGCTTGGATCAGCAAATTATTCACAAGAGACAAAGTGGTGATTTTTTTTTCTTGTTAGAATACTTATCCTTGAAAGGAAAGCCATTGTACTTCATTACACTGAATAATCTGTCATTGTATTTCATAATAAAGATTTTAAAAGAACTGCATAAAAGTTTTATATTCCAACAGAAACAACCTTTTTTGTGGATTTTTTTTGAACAAGGAGAGATAGAAAATTGAAAATAGTGATGGCCAGTCCTTGCAGAAGGGGTCATAATTTGATGAATCCAAGTTAATTGCAATTCAGTTACAGCATAGCCTACATGATTTATGAATGATACATATTTATGACGTTCTTGAAACAATAGTTTAGCCTCTACCTACTGTACAGACGAATGGGAACTGTCAAGTAATGGTCAATTTAGACAGACATAGCTGGGGTCAACCAACTGAAATCTTTTTAAACTCTTTGCCTACCTGTACTGTATCACGAATGGTTATTCACTAAAATGCCTGTTGATTCCCTCAATATCACTGAATATTAGGGTTTATAATTTCATGTAGAAGACAATTTTATGGTGATGGACCTCACCAATGGCTCACTTCCTCAGCTGCTTAGAGTTGTCTTTAATGGAACTTACTACAGTCACTATCAACCGTTTTTGTTAAAAAAAAATTCTCCCCCCCCCCTCTAATATTTCTTTGGCATGTGTAGTCTATATTAAAAATGATGCTACAGTACTGTAGCACAAAGCGTAAGCTTAAAAGTCCTTGAAAGAAGTTCAGAGGTGAAAAATATCCAATTCTTAAAAATAATTCATCTGGAATCTTATGAATAATACATTATGCTCACCAGCAGGGGAGCTGCTATTAATGCCAAACATTGCAAAAAATGTGGATTATTTAAATTTGTGAATTCAGTTAATTTGGGATTTTTTTTTCCATTTGTTAAAATACAGAATTTAAACTTAAAGGATTCATTTACCTGTTGCAGAGTGCAAATGAACTTTGAAGGGAGCTTGTATGAAAGGCAGCAGTGCTCTCAATCCAAGCCATTTCATTAAAACTAATATTTGATGCTTTATAAATTTAAATTAAATCCATATTTTATGAGGTGGATCCAGGCATAGATAATTGTCTTCAAAATATTGAATAGTGAGTGCAACCTTGAAAACAAATATTGCAAGAATTTAGGGAGCTTGGAAGAATACATACAGTATTCCCATGTGGGTTTTTTTCAACATTTAAACAATTTTCTTTATGTGTGTGTGTGTGTATGCATACAGTATGTGTGTTGGAGGGTTGGGAGGGGGCTGTTTTCATACACACCTTACCTCCCAATCTTCTCATTCCCCACTCATTCCCCCACCCAAGGTTGTCCCTGCAAAAAGCCAGAAATTTAAGTCGGAAGGTGTTGCACATTAAGTGCATACTGTGGAATTAGGGACAGCATCATGCAGTATGTTGTACCAAGTGACGACCTTTCAGGTTCATTTTAATCTGCTATTTCACGGGCAGGGACTTATGACATGCTTGGGTTAGTTTTTTAATTGCTGTATATTTCCCATTTTCAGTACTGTAATGTACAAATGAAACAGATGTGTAGTGTAGATGTTATTATGGGTGACTAAAACTTGTTTTATGAAAGGAGAATAATGAATGGGTTGCATAGGTTACAATAGGTAGGTAGGGGGTATGGGTGAGTTATGTAGAAGCTTTCTGATGACTTTGTGATGGTGGGAACAGTAAAGAACAGTTTATTTTGAAGGCTTGGATAATGTACTAGACTGCACTCATGGTTCAGGGCTACCTGCTGGAGTTACAGCACAAGATGTGATCATGTGGCGATAAATCACTGTAAAACAATCACTTGAGGAAAAAGATGTAAGTTAAACTACCCTGTACTCAGCTACAGTACCAATGGCAGTTGTTGTCTCACACAAACCACTTCTCATCCAAAGCTATAGCCAACCACCCTAAAGAAACATTACTGAAAATTTATCTTCTTATCGAATGTTATCCAAACATAAATTTTTATGCAGATATTAGCAGTCATTTTACACATTTATAAACATGTAGCATGTGCTGCAGTGTGATGGTGTGACTAGTTGTAAAACGTAACATGCAAGGTTTTTTTTTCCAGGGTTGCAGAGACAACATTGGTATCCAATGTATACTGTGCATGTGGTTCATGGTGCTGATATCGTTTGGAGGAATTTGCTTGAAACTTACATGGCACTGCAGCCAGTTGAGAGCTATAGGGGGCATGAGGTGGCATTTACCCTTCACAAAATTGTTCCTTCCCCCCTCCCCAGAGGTACAGTATGCTGTATCTTCTGGAGGCGTCACCCCTCAACCTTCATCTCTTCATCTAAGCTTTTCCCGCGAACCTCTCCCATAAGGGCGCTCACTTTGTGTTTGGTTTTGCTTTGCCAGCCAAAATTTTTGCCTGCCCCCCAAGATTTCCTTTGCCACTGGCTGGCAATTAATTGTTGATAAAATGATCACCAATTTTTGCAATTAGTGACTTCACTAGTGTAATCTCAGCCTGTAGTTTGAATGGAGAGAATTTTTCAATGCTGTCAAAAACACACAGAAGGATAAATTGGAAATTTTTGTAGTTGCTGTTGTGCAAGCTTTAAAAAAGTATGAGTGCAAGTTTTTCTGTTAATTCAAACCATGAATTATTAAGGCCAGCATTGTTCTTGGACATTAATTGCTATTTGGCATCCATAGGACCAATAATGGAGGCCTGCTGGTACAATATACCAATATTCATTGGCAGGCTTCTGTAGTAACTCTCTGTCTGTAGCTGTTGTGATGGATGACCCCCTCCTGAGGGTGTGCTCCCTGATACAGCCATATCCTTAAAGACCAAGAATAACAGCTGTACTGTAATAGCCTATCAACCTTTCAACATGTGGACAAGCTATGTACAACAGTGTTACACTAGCACCAAAAATCTGGGGGGATTTCCCCCTTTCTAAATTTTTTGGGGGTGATTATAAAAATATGGGGGAGGGGAACAGTTGAAAAGTTGAAATACTTCAGAGTTAAGATATCCTGTCCTTACATTATAGACCTTAATTGTGAAACCTTCATAAAGAGGGCGCCACTCACTTTAAAAAAGTATATCAGTGCAAGTTTATATAGAGCGTGCCACTCACATGCTGCCAATAGTGTTATATGAAATGGGTATCTTCCTATTGAATCAACTTTGCAATGTCATACTGTATGTAAGAAAACGAGTGGTTTGCTGAATAGGGTATCAGAACAATGAAATTCCTGACTCCAGTCTTGTTTTTACTATTTTCCTTAAACTGTTTGCAATATTTCTGGTATTAATTTAAATATTTCTAGTGCTGCTTTACATTTTTTGTTTCTTTGTATCAAACACATTGCTGGGATTTCCCCACAACAAAAATTTTTATTTTTTTTACTCCAGTTTTTTATGGCAATCCTTCAATCTCCAACTCTATTCAGGGATTGTGCCAAAAACACAAAAGGGGGAGGAGCATTGATCGCTGCTAAACCCAAAGTCCAGTTTGATTCTGTCCAAGGTTAAAGTTAGTAGTGGGTTCAAGACGACAAAAGCTTGCTGCATGGTCCCTGTAAGGTGCAATTGAAAGGATTTAAAACATTAATTATGTGAAATAGACCTTACTGCCTATCACTAAATAGTCTGTAACCTGACTTTTGGGTGGTAAGTGCGGTTTTTACTTGATGTTAACATCCACAGTAACTTTATAGCCACTCCGATGGGTCTTTATGTTACTTTTTTTGCTGTTAGGGTCGTAGTGGCTAAACCTGTAGACCTGCAAACATCAAGTAAAAACCCAACTTAACATGGTCCTGACCATGATGAGTTGAAAAAGATGAATACTTCTGTACACAAGACTTTTGTCAAAAGAGTGTGCATTTGTTAGAAACCAGATAGAGTGTTTGCCACGATAAATATATTTAAAGATCTAGTGCCTACAGTATGAAATCGTAGAACAGAAAATGCATGGGCCCTCAAATGGTAGCTAACATGTTTGCAACCTGTAGGTACACCAAGAAGTGCACAAAGCTGATTTGTGTACTTTCTTTGCTCCAAAATAAGGTTATGTGAGGTCAGTGCATAATATTATGCAGTTGTTTGCTATGAAAGTTAACGGTGTGTTATATTTTAAGATAGGGCAATTTGTATAGTACATGTGAACTTTACTGTTGAACTGTAGCTGTAATATTATAAAATCTGTTCGGCTTTTCCATTCAAATATTTCCAGTTATACTACTAAAAAAATCTGGATCAGTCCGTCACACTCCAATATTTTTAAGTCAATCCAAGCCTAAATAACAAATAGTCTTTCATTTCTACCATTCATTGTTTAATAAGGATAAAATATATGATCCAAATTTGTAGCATTTTGAGGGTCATTATTAAACTGTGAATTAACAATACTTTACACCCCCTACAGTTTCTATTCTTGTACTTTATGACTTGTAAGCACATCAACAAATTATTTTAAATGAAAGCAAATTTCTAGAAACCAATTTTCTTTGTTGTGTTATAATTGGAAAGATAAAATCTAAATGGTTGTTTGTTCATACTAATAGCAGTTTCATGCATTTTAAATGCATAGAACTTGCATAAAAGATTGGTGATTATTTGGGTAAAAAAGACCGGTAATCTGCAGAATTTGATCAAGTTTGTATATATTGTATTTTGAATAATACTGCATGCTTGGGTTCTCCTATTAGTCCATTGTTATCTTTTCGAGAGTGGTAGTTTTTCACATAGTGCTGCCCTGAAAAAGTGCATAATTTGCAAGATGCTGAAAAGCTGAGAAATTCCTGCCTCATGATAACCTCTGATGTAGTAAAGACTCGGGCAGAAGGGTTGTGAGGAGGATCAACTAGTTGTTCGGGGCGAAGGGGGGGGGGCGCTGTGCTGTGCTACAACTTCCATTAGCACACTGTGCATGAGTAATATACTGTATGCAATTAAGATGTAGCAAGGGGCACAGTTAGTATAGGTGCTCATGAATACACCCCCCCAGGAAGGTGGGAGGATATCATCTTGGTGATCAGAGTTTTCTTATAAAACAGGAGATATTTGACATTGAATATACAGTATCTTCAGTACTGTATGTAACTTATCAATGATCTGGTTTTCAATATTTTAACCTTTCTTTATGATAAATTTAATACTTGCTAGTAATTATTTGTAGGCCTTCATCATCCAGAAAACCATTTTTATAATAATCATTTCTTGCACAAGATAAATAAAAGGCAAAATAGCAAGATAAATAAAGTACAGTATTTCCTTATAATATCCTCCTTGACCTGTGTAGAGCAAAGTTTTCTCAGACTGAGTTTTTTGTCAGAAATTTAAGGAAACTTGTACTTTAACTAAAAACATTTGAAATGTTCAGCTTACATTTCAGTCACTATTGAATGAAACCCCTGCAGAGTTGGTTCACTTTTCTGTCCAATTAGCAAGAACCTGCAAAGAGACCAGTTCCACACCCTTCTCCAGTAACATCAGACAACGATTGCTTCATTGGTACTGTATGGAGTTCTGAAAAAACACATTAAAGTTTGGGAAAATTTTCAAGGCCTGGAAAAATGTGGAAATTAAAGCAAATCGTGTGAAGATCTGGAAAAGTCCTCAAATTTCTTTTGTGGAAATAACACTTTTCATGCACTATCATTTGTAATGTACCAAAATGTATCCTCACTTGTATATATCATAACTCATGATTCTTCTCACCGTAAATGTTATGTACAATACTGTATGTACAGTATGTTATGTGGCAGTATTTTATGGAAGAAGTCATAATCAAGGTCATGGATATTCTTCATTTGTTCCTGGAAAAGTCATAAAAATTCATTCCTCAAAAAGTGCAGGAACCTTTGCACAATTTTAACAATTTTATTGCCTTTTAAGAACGAAAACATATTGAACAGTTCCTCCCAAGACAACTACTGTACTGCAAGTTTGTGTCGAAAGTCTCAAACTTTAATTTAGCATCCTCAAGATAACCACTGTTTTTTTTCTGTGTGAATTTGAAAATTTCGTGTTACATGAAATATGAAAGACAAGTCATGAATTAGGATACCTGGGTATGACCCAATTTGAGTGAATTAGGATATCCAGGTATAACCCAATTTGAGTGAATTAGAATACCCAGGTACCGTATAACCAAATTTGAGTGACTACTGTACATTTTCCCTTTAAAATTGTTCTTAAAGCTTTCACCAGCACACTGTTTAAAATGAAAAGAATGATAAATGACCAAGTGACTTTTAGATCTGATTTTTCATACCCTTTCGTGAAACAGAGAATGATAAATTGTCTTGAAAGCAATATGCCTGGATTACATTCTCTCATATTTTGCATTAACACAGAGGCAATTCTTCATATCAGAATATTTTGAGTTATGGACATGCTGTTGTTGTTTGTTTGAAGGGCATGGAATGAAAATAAAATGTTCTTGCATACATTTGTTTCATTTTAGTTTCCTACTTGATACTCAATGAAAGTAGGGCACAAATAAGTTCAGGTATTTACGTACTGTATATACATACAGTACTGTACTATCTCGTAACTTGCATTTTAAAGCAATGGAGTCCGGGAAACAAGTCAGTGAGTCACATCTAAATAAAAGGATGTGGCTGGCTGAACTTACTGTAACATAAACCAATTGGTTAGAAACTGAGCTGTAAAATCCATCTAGCTTACTATTTAACTAGCTCACTTGGTTTGAATAGAAATGACAAAACATCATTTTTAAACCCTTTAAAATATTACTCTGAAATACAGTTTTCTTTACGAACAATGTACATTATTGTTGGTCATTTTGAAGCACATGCTGTTTTTAAATGTGCATGTACATCAGTGTTAAATATTGTATTGGACTGCACTGTACCTATAAATTATTTAAAACATAAGTACAGTATCCGTACAACACCATGCAGCCTGCTGTGCAGGCAGACAATTGTATCTGAGAAGGTGCGCGAAGAACACGTTCCACCCAACATATCTTGAAAACATTCTTAAATGACAAACAACAATATTTCACTGTCTTCATGAAATATTTTCTGAACATTCTTTTTCACATTTTGCCATCATGGTCCCTTTCTTAGTTTACGTTAGCTGTCAGGCTGCTGGAAAATATTGGCGATTTATTGTGTACGCTTTTACGTTTGACATATGAGACCATTGTTGGAGGTGAATGATTAGTCAAGACTACTGGAGGATACATGATCATTTCAAACTTAGGTATACAACTCATTTATTTCAGATTCATGTTCAGTAAGCTTTTCCAGGGGATAGTCTTGGTAGAGATAGAAGGAGGGGTAGGGGAGAGTAAGATGTAATGATTGGAAAGATCAATTGTCATGTACATTACAGTATTCAGTATACCAGTACAGTATGGAGAGGAACTGAAGGGAGGGAGCAGATCCCTCTATAGGGAGTGGTAATTTGTGAAGATGAGAACCAGTGTTGTGGGCAAAGATGATAGCTGTAGATGTACAGTGAAGTTTGATTCAGCCCCATAAACAAGAACTGGAGAATTGCATGCAGGAAAGAACATATTTATCCATTGCTGAGCTCTTTTACAATGCCAGCTATCAAGGGAAATAAAGGTTTTTATATTTAGTGCTGAGAGGTATAACAGTACTTTTATGCCTCAGTCAACATTCTTGTAAATTTTTGAACTTGGAATTTACATTTGTAATATCAGTAATGAGCTGAAACAAATGTATCATGTTAAATATCACGAAAACTTTTAAGTCTTTAATTCATTATCAAAAGCAGATTTTGCCAATTTAATATTCAAGGAATTGTGACAGGAAGAAATTTGTATCATTGTGTAGAAATAAAAATGTTACAGTCATTTGAAGAAAAATATATACTGTACACAACTGGTTAAGAGGTGTTTTCAACAATGTACTTTGTTTTCAAACATTTTTGGATTGGATAAAAGAGGGTTCCATCATCATTATATGTTAAAATTAGAAATGACAAAAACAATTGGAACCAAGATTTCCGTGATTCAAATTTTAACCCCCTTAAAGATAAAGCTTTTTTCAAGAACATATTGTCTGACAGGATAGTGTTGTTCTTTCCTCTCTTACTGCTGCCTGCTACAAGTAACATATTTATAAACCTACACGTACTGTACAGTATTGATATATGTGTAGCAAATTACAATATTTCATATACAGAGGACAAAAATGCCCATTGTTGCATCCAATCTTCACAGCATATCATGTAAAATCATAATGCTTGATACCTTTCAACTTTGACCTAACCTCATCTCTTTAAGCCTTTAACCCTTTATCGTTGTGCTCCAATCGGGGCATATGTGCGCGCCCCGGGAGTGGGCTTAAAAGCGGACGTAGCCCACCCCGCATTGGCTTCCGTAGGCCATTGACCCTGTGACCATAAACTATTGTCTCTCCCGTTGCTGTGGCCAAATTTTCAGGTCGCTACTCACAGTTTCGAGCTCCGCTCGAAACAGTAAAGATGGGTGACAGCCGAGCTCTCCGCATGGGTCCAAAAGGACCCAAACAACGGTAAAGGGTTAACCCAACTAAACATGATGTGATGCATAATATGGTAGTCTCGAGACATGAATATGACACCTAAGAAATCAATATGTGCAGATTTGGTGCACTTTTATCCAAAACTAGGGCTATTCTTGTGTCCTCTTCATGTGTGACTACTTCTCATGATGAAACCTTCTTTCTTACTTTTTTGTTACATCCTCCATCTCTGCCTGATAACATCCTATCAGGGTGGAAATGAATCTCACTCTACACACTTGATATAGTGACATGTCACATCTGTCTTACTGATTGATAGTAACATATATATTAAAATACTGTACCCAAAGAGTTACGTAACATTTAGGGTTAGCTATTAACAGGCCAGTCAAGAATGTGTTGATTGCTTTTCATGCAGTGTGCACACAGTGAAAGCATAGCTAATTTGAGGGTGCAGATCATGTAACAAACTCAGATATCAGTTAAACTCCACAAAGCCTTTGTTCTTCTTGGGTGTTCATGTTGCTTTCTCAAGAAGCAATAACATTGAAGCATGTGTACTGTAGAAGTAGGGCACAAGTTTAGTACTTAGCACTATCAAATGGGTGTGCACTGTAGAAGTAGGACACAAGTTTAGTACTTAGCAGTAATGGGTGGTCCTTTCCAGTTTAATAATGTAGTATTTTTTTTAGTATTTTGTGACAAACAGTAAAACAACCTATGCACAACTTTTCCACATCCTGAGCTATATCTGCTATATCTACAGTATGCTGCTTTTGAAGGCCAGATTCTCTTACCCCAAACAGAACCAATTCTCCAAACCTTCTTAATTAAGTCCCTCCCACAATTGACTGAAACTCATCCTCATCCAGACACAATCTTAGTTTATTTACTCAGGGTGAGTATAGAAAAGCTCAATGTGCATTATCAAAACACTCTCAGTACAGTTCATGCGGTGTAATATAAGCTTTGGTGTTCTGCATTGTTTGAATTAGCTGTCAATCAAAGGGCTGAGCCAATTGAGAGTTTTGGTACCCCCCTACAAGAACTGCAGTTTGGGATGAGAGGATTGGCCCTTTAAGGGATTTGCACAAAATGAAAACATAGAAATGAAAGAAAGTAGGTATTTATATTTTTCTTTCTTTTGTCCCACACCTCATCCTGCCACATTCCACCATACCATACCCAACCCTACAGTACCACACCCCTCCCTTTCACACCCCTCCTTAATTGAGGAGGAAAATTCAAGATGCCAGGAAATGCCTCCCAATTGGATTAGTTGACCCACTGCAAATGTACTAAAGCATAGGGAGACTACAGCAACTATGCAAAAATGAGCATAATATGAGCAGGAAGGATTGTACCTATTTTGGGTAGATAATCACATTTAACCCATCCATATACCCTCTTCCTCATAGTTTAGTCCCCCATCCTTCAAAATTTTTGCATCAACGCCTTGTTAGGGCCTGTTTTCCCTGTGTACCAACAATACTGTAGGCTCCCAGAGGCTATATTTTTGTGAATAAAAATTATATATTGCTCGAAAATCCCGAGGATTAATGGTTGACATCAACGGCAGGTAGAGGAATTTAAGTGTGGCTCATATATTTGGCCCATTGAATGAAAAAGGTTGCCCACCCCTGCTCTAATGTTAAAACTTGTGTTCATGCCAATTTGAACACAAACTGGTGAGTCAGAGGCCTATTTATGACATAAACATTGTATTCAATACAAAGTCTGGATTGAAAAGACAACATTACTGAAATATTTGAACATTGTTTCAGTTTTGAACATTACAATAAATTTGGCTACTCATGCATACTGTACATGCTTTAAGAGCATGTGGAATCTGGCTCAAACAATTAAAGGTTATTTAAAGACAGTGATTCATTCACCCCAGAATGTTCCAATTCTCCCAATATACTATAAATTTCTAGCCCCTCTCATAGTCCGCTAAGACTTATTCCACACACAAACTGTGTTTATTGCTTAAGAGCATCCCCTGGTGTGAAGAAAACAAGGTCCTAAGGTGAAAACAAAACACTCTCAGCAAAGGCTGTATAATATAAGCAACTATGAACTGGAATTTTCTGTCAATGAAAGAGCTGTGCCAGTTGAGAATTTCTGTAGATTTCTGGTAAAATTATATTTTGGAATGAAAATTAACTACCTTTGATTTATAATTAATTAGTAGATGCTGAGATACATGCTTTAATCTTTGTTGTTAGGTGAATCTTTATAAGAAGGAAAGAAGGAATTTTTTTGTATAGGGCATGCTCAGCTCAGTAGGGTGCCTGGATTCCCCAGGGCATTAATTTTGTCCATTGTCATGGGCAACACAAAGTCATAAATTGCCCAGCAGAACAACCCCAGTCAGGCAGGCAACCTATTGCAAGTCACTGTATTTATAGTGTAAATGACATCATCACTGTTTTGGAAGCTGTCCAACTATTGTTTTAATAACACAAAAATTTTGTACCTGCTGAAGCATATAATGTTCCTTCTGGAACTCCCAATGTTACTATGTAACTACAGTGATTGCCATTGAAGTTGGCAACAGAAACATTGAATAACAATGTATAACTATATTTTTTGTTTGATCTTTTATTTCCCTTTTTTTTTTGCAACAATCAGCTATATTGGGCAACCAATGTTTACTTATTTCAGAGAATGGGTTGCTAGATAGGTTCCAGAAAGGCATAAGAAAATTTTTCAGCCCTGCCTTTTGGCTCTCTTGACAAAACCATCAATATAGCAGTGTGATGGATACATTAGTATCTGGGAAATATTGAACAGGGAAGCTGTTAACTTGCATTTTGCGTTAAAGGCCCAATTCTCTTATTCCGCACAGTACCAATCTACTTTCTTAGTTAAGCCCCTCCCACAATTGTCTGAAATTTATCCTCATCCAGACACAATCTCTGTTTATTGCTTCAGGGTGAGTAAAGAAAAGCTCAATGTGTATAGTCCAAACACTTTCAGTACAGTTCATGCTCTGTAATATAGAGTAAGCTTTGGTACTCTGTCAATCAAAGAGCTGAGCCAATTGAGAATTTCGGTAGACCCCCACCAAAATTATAGTTAAGGGTTAGAGGGTTGGTCCTTTAATTCAAAAGATAAAGCCAAATGGTCTTAGTGGCAGATATATACATATAAACATAATGCTATATACTGTCATAAATAACCATTTACTTAAAGGGCAGACTTCCATGGAAGCACATAGACAATCAGATATTTTTTAATGTGAACAGAATGATGTGCATAACTCATATATCAATGTGATGGGTGTTGATCTATAAACTGGTACGGGTACCTCTAAAATAAAACAAATTCTGAAGTCTGCAATGTGCTGTTCCATACCACTGTTTGACAAATGCATTGTATGTATATTTGCTTTGGCATGAACATTAAATGATGGGTATCCTGTAAAGTTAAATAAGTGGGTTCCTTTTGGGGCTGTTTTAGAAGGTCAGCCAATAAAAGATGTCAACGGTGTCACAGTAAGAAGGTCAGAGCATGGATATCTTTAGACTTGCCAAAGTCAGAGACTCTACAGCATGGATAGGAAAGTGTCCAATGGAGGATATGATCCCAATCATGCAGTGAAGTTACAATAACTGTAATGACTGGTCACCATGAAGGCCCACTTTTATTGACATGAAACCAAAAAGTTCAAAACTTCACTTTACTTCCAGTATCTGCAATATATTGGCCAAATTCATTGGTCAATGGCCTTTTGATTGTTCTGCATGATGCTGTGACTGCAGTGATGCTGAGGATGTTTACATACTGTAAATTGTTGCATTAAACTTACAGTAGCATATTTTCTTGTCCATCTCATAAATTTAACTAACTAAGGAAACTATTGAAGCTGAAATTGCTTAACTTAGGAAATCATCTGCTTTTCCTGTTTTAAAAGGTTTGATCTTCTCATCCCAAACAGTTCCAATCCTCCCAACCTTAATTCTTTTACTTAAGCCCCTCCCACAACTGCTTAAAATTCATTCTCATCCAGACACAACCTCAGTTTATTGCTATTGCCCCTCATTATCTCCTGTTTACAGACAATGGTAGCTTGGTTGGTGAAGTTGACAGTGCTGATCTTGAATATGTGTTGTAGTACTGTATGTGATGCTTTGTTTAGGGTACAAAGTTGTAAATTTGAAACTGGTATGTGCAGTAATTACTCTAAATTTATTTATTATTAACTAATTTCTGATTCAAGATAAATGAAGGCAGGGGTTTCTTAGATAAGTGTAACAAAAGAAGCTGAATTTCCTTATTTTTCTCTTTCCAGCAGGTGTGGGGTATTCACGAGTTTTGAAATTATGGGGATTGTTCATTGTAAAACATTGTGTTGTAGTGTGTCCAACAAAGAATGGCTTATCTGCTGAGACAAAAGGTTATGCCTCAGTGATGGAGGCCTAACCTGCATCTCTGCCATAATTTCAAATTTTTGATTTTTCATGATAGTGGCATAAAAAAAGATTATATTTTTTCATTTTTATATTTCAGGAACGAGAGATGTTGATTCCATGCGGACTGAGCTGGCAAAATATGTGATGGGATTGACAGCTTTACCAAACTGGCCACAGTTGAAATTTGTAAAGTAAGGACAAAATTTAATTTACCTCATGTCTTATTTCCCTGCATATAAAAAGCCTGTCTACATTTGTTTGCTTCAGTGAATAAAGGTCAACAAAACCCAGATAAGAAGTACTGCTTGCCTTTCACATAGTGACAGTGGCACATCTGACCTGTACTATTTCACCTTTGTTCACATCTTCTGCTAGCAGCTGCCTCTTATCAAGCTTGTGGTACCGTGAAGCGAACTTGAGTGAGTCAGATTGCAAGTCTTGTGAAATTTGATTACCTCACCAAACCAGGGGTTTGATGGGGACTTGGGTAAAGTATCTTAAGAGGTAAGAAACTCGTAATGTTTAAAGGACACTTACCAGTCTAGAGAATAAATAGCATTGGAACATGCCCCTTCCCCAACCCCCTTTATCATGCTCCTTTTCATAAATGATATCAAGCAAATAGCATGTACTCTTTGGGGTTTGAGGGTTGGCGGCCTCTTACAGATGAAGCTGGGTTTGACTTTTCCCCCAGCTCCAGCTGCTTCTTTACTTTAGGTTAAAGGGTCAAACCTCTCACCCCAAACTGCAATTTTGGTACCCGGGCACTGAAATTCTCAATTGGCTCAGCTCTTTGATTGACAGCTAATTCAAACAATGTAGAGTACCGAAGCTTGTATTACACAGCATGAATGGTACAGAGAGTGTTTTGATTATATAAATTGAGTTTTTCTATACTCACCTAGAAGTAATAAACTGAGATTGTATCTGGATGAGGATAAATTTCAGACAGTTGTGGGAGGGGCTTAAGTAAGAAGGTTAGGAGAATTGGTACTGTTTGGGGTGAAAGAACTGGTCCTTTAAAGCAAGCATAGTCAACATCCTCTTCCAAATTGTCGATCCTCATCAACTATTTTTAAATGGAAGGAAATGCAAATTATTTAGATGTTATGAATTAATTAAGAATATATACCCCACCCAGAAGCAGTAAATGTATCATAGGTTATGGAAGTGAGGTTGGGTGGGACTTCCAGATTTCCTAGAAATCCAAAGTGCTGTTAATGTTTTAGCTCTCGTAGAATTTCAAATACTAAGAATTCTACATTTCTTTCACACTTGTGTGGTGTTCCCTGGTTGTCTGCCATTTACAGTTGTCAAAAACCGTACAAAAATTTGACTGAGAAATTGTGATGGAAAGTCAGACAACTGTCCGCACTTTTTGCTGTCAGTTTTTACCAAGCGAAATCTTGTAAAACAGCTGACAAAAAACCTGTTTTGAGGTTGCTAGGGAGAAGATGACTTTTAATGTTTGCTCTTTGAGGATTTGGTTGATGTTGGAATTCCTGTGGGGATTGTAAAGGGAAGGGGGCACAGGAAGATATTTAAAAGCAAGAATGTATATACCTGGTAAGAAAGTGATTTAGGTGCTTAAGCTTGCTGTAGTCTGAGTAGGTACCATTTTTTGTGTATGTTACTGTACTTTTATGTTATGTTAGCGTATTCTGTACAGGTACATTTAAAGTAAGACCTGGGGGCCGTCCCACAAGAGTTACGCACAATCTTAAGTTTGATTCACCATACTTAAGCCAACAGTAAATCATACTTAAGATTGTGCGTAACTCTTTGTGGAACGGGCCCCAGGCCTGTACTAGAAGTGGAACATAAGTCCCCATCCAGTTCCTTTCCTTCATTTGGTTGAAGTGTGCCCTCTTTATCAGGAGAAGATTTGAATCCCACAGACTGTAATGTATGAGTAGCTGCATTGACAGTGTGACAGTGAAGAAGTATTAAGCCCAAGGTCAAAACTCAACCATCAGCTTTATTTAATTAAGATAAAAATGATTATTTAAGGTCATAGGAAATTTCTATGTTGTCCTCAAATGTGAGAAATTGCAGTTCTACATATTCAGTAAATTGCATCCATGATGAAACGTTCCCTCTTGCTTTTTGTTACATCTTTCATTTCTGCCTGATTAACTCTTATCGCTTCAGGGAGGAAAAGAAGCCCACTACATGCAGACTTGATTAAGTCAAGTTTCATATCTGATTTATTGATTGACAGTAAAAGATGTGTTTCAGTACACAAAAAGTTACGTAACATGTGGGGTTAGCTAACAGTTCAGTCAGTATGTGCTAATTGCTTTTCACGCAGTGTGAACGCAATGAAAGCATAGCTCATTTGAGGTCACAGATCATGTAACAAACTCAGATATTAGTTACACCCCATACCGTCTTTGATGTACTGGGGTGTTTATGTTCCTTTTTCAAGAAGCGACGTCACAGCATGCAGTATTGGAGGAGGCTACTGTTGAGGAAGAAGTTTTGGAAAAGCAGTCACTGTTCAGATAAATTAATATGCAGGTTGTGAACAGTACACAACAATTCAAAAATAGAGGGCACTCTTTTGAAATTACAGTACAGTAGTTAGCTGTCAAATAATGCTGAATGATGTCAGTTTTGACAAAGATATGAACCAGCAGCTGTGTAATGTTTCTTTGGTAGGTACTATATTTTGGTGATAAAAGATATTGTACGTATGGTAAAAAATACAAAAACTGCCAAAAATATAAAGAGGATGATGTACAGAATTGTGGAGAAAATGTTAGAACTATCTGTAAGTAAACTGATACATTTCAGAAAGAATGAAAAATATTATAGTATACTGTAGAAGGTGGTTTGAGACTTGAAATGACCATACAAGGATGCTAGTCCCCTCATCTTACTGTAGACTGGAGATAGTGCCTCTCAAAAGATGGTCAGAATCTTCCCAAATTTGTAAAACTGATCTCATGCATGCGCTCCTCTCATGGGTATTACTTGATAGCAGACTCCTAATAGTAGACAACTATTCTTTTAGTAACATTTGGGGTCTGACTCCTGACCATGCATACGGAAGACTGTAAAAATAGAACCTGCTGCCATTGTGCTTGGTGCTCAGCACAAGCAATGGTGTCAGGAAACAATCCAGTGAGCCACAACTGGAAAAAAGCCAGCGGCCAGGCCCAACTTAAACCGATTGGTTAAAAATTGGGCTGTATGACTCAACTAACTTCAGAAACATGTTCAACTCTGAGCAGAGTTCTAGCTATCAGTGAATACTTTTACTAAAGTCCTCCGGACCCTCTGGCAAAGGGCCCTTTCGGCAAAACTAAAACTTTCACTGCTTCCCAAAGAAGCTAATATGTCCGCTGAAGGACAACACGTGACCAGCCTCACAGCCCTCAGACCATTTACATTATTGGTCTGTCATGTATGGCTGCATTCTGGACTGGAAGAAACAAACAGTTCTATTAGTGATTAAACCCTGGTTACACCAGGCAATGAAAACTGGTTGGTTACTGTATACTATGCTGAAAATTTTGTCATTCAAAATAGTCTCTCTGTAATTTTAATGTGGTCTGGAAATCACAAATAATATACTGTGTTACAGTACAAGAATATTTAGTTGTGACTTTTACACTTCTTTGAAATTACATGGTGCAGTAAGTAGAAACTAAAATTTAATATGATATTAATTTGTTTTACGTTGAGTTCAAGTGTGGCCAGGGACCTTCAACTTAATAAGCAGCTTTGTTCCAACACAATTGATAATGGATTAACCTTAAAGGGAGAATGGAGGTCACCCTATCTTGAATTAGTGTAATTGACTGCCCTGTTTCATGATTGGCTCTTGAGGATCATGTGACAATATCAATTATGAAATTTATAAGCAGTGACTGCCTGGTTGGGAATGCGATATTTAAGTCCCAAAATATTATGAAAGTATTATTTTTTAAAAGTTATTGTGTATAAAAATAATTATGAAGTTTCTCAAGAGGAATTAGAAGAAAATTTTGAGATTTAGCTATTGCTTCAAAATTGTATACTGTAAATAGTACATGAATGTGGTGCAAAATATTTGAAAGTAAACTCTGATTGTCCCTTCAACATTGCTGTACTACTAATTACAGTACTATTACAGCCACTGAATTGTTCCTTGCTACAATATTTAATACGCCTAACAGGCTAACAGGCACATCTATACACTAAATGCTCTAGTCTGAAATTCATTTGAACACTGGTAAAGGCCAAGTATGACAGTATCTGGTATGAAGCAAAGGTTCCATGCTTTGCTGTTTATACAGTAGTAGACTATTTTAAAACATAGCATTGGTGTACAAAGGAATGCAGGGTCAAGCTTTGGTTGGTCTGTGTCACATTTATAGCCAAAATATGGTCCACGTTAAAATTCTATGGCATAACTCTTTGTAGTAATTTGCAGTTTGGTCACATCACTAGCATTAGTTGAGTGAAAATTAGAGGTGTTAATGGTAAAAAGCTTTGCTTGACAAGAGCTACGCTGTATTTCCAGTGGGACACTGCTACCACTATGTATGGTATCCAGATTGGTGGTTTCAGCCAACTGTGTGCACTGAGAGTCATTATCCACATCGAGGTCATTATCAAAAAGGTATACTATAGTATCTTCCGGCAGAAAATGTGGCCCCTCATACGGACTCAAATGACAAGATATATCATCTATTGCTTTGGTTCAAATTCATAAATGGGCCTCTTTTGTTTGAGATACCTAGTATCCAGTAATTTGCAACACCTTTAATGAACATTTCCAAAGGGTGTGAAATTGTGGCTGCGAATTCTCCCTTAGTCCAAGTGAGGGGGTCGTTGTACTATCCCTGTGATCAATCTTGAATGCTTTGTTGATAATAACATTTCTAGTTTTGATCGATGAGTTCGTCCCAAGGGTTCACAGCTCTGTTTGGTAGTTACTTTGATCGATGAGGGTATGGTAACAATTAACTAGATGCGCCCGCCCGTGTCGTAACTTGGTATTTCCCAGCTTTCAGTTTTATTAGCCTTTTGGGCTTCTTTAAAAAAAATAGTCATCTGAATTAAAAATTGACATCTTCACCAAAAAAGTTTGGATGGACTTGTGTCAGTTATAAACTTGAAATGTAAAAGAAATGTCAAGGAGAAACTGAAATAGGCAGGGCATGTTGAGGCTGCAAAACTGTTTTGAAGTATGTATGGATGTCAGAGACCTATAGTATATTGAGAACAATATTGTAAATGTACATATGTAGCATTGAATTAGTTGTCAAGATTCACAACACAGTATCCATCAGGGTTTGTACTGGTCCTAGAAATCCTGGAAAGTCAGGGAAAATTGAAATTTGATCTTCCACTGCTTGGAAAATCATGGAAGATGAACTTTTGTTTTGGAAATGCCCTGGAAAAGAGGGGGAACTTTAGGTAGTGGAGTTATTGTAATTTTCTTCATGTCTGGATGCATATATACTATATATATTGTATACTGTATATGGAAAAAAGAGGGAACAATAGTATCTATAAAGACTAAATATAGACTTTTTTTTAGGTCCTAGAAATAACAGTCAAGGTCCTCAAAAGTAATTGCAAAGTCATGCAATTTTGTCATTGTGTATGGGCCCTGTGACCATTATAAGAAAAAGTATTGAAGAACATCAGAAGAGGTTTGTTCAGTAAAGACAGACAAAATGTGGAGACATTTTGAAACATTCCAGTTTGAGAAATACTTTGTGTCAGCATAATCTGCAATGTGTTCAGGTTTGCACCAGGGTTTGAGAATTTGACCACATTATCCAGAAGAAAAGGAAATTGAACTCCACCCCCCCCCCCACCCCACCCCACCCTCTCAAAAAATGGTAAAATAGAAAAAGTGAAAGTATTATAATGACTTCATGATATATTTAGAACATTTTCCTTATTTTTACAGTTCTACAGACATTTTAAGTTTTCATGATCATCTTGAAGACATAGATTCATCTGCAATGTTTGTGATATTTGAAGAAAAAGAATCAGTCTTAGGAGCAGAGGTAAGTAATAATAAATGATTGTATATATTGTATCAATTTTTAGCACCACTGACACTGACTGCATGGCCAAGTTTTTACAACATCTGACTTGCAGACTGGAGGCTTTGATTTTTACTCTTGGCTGACTCTTACTGAATTCTTTAAAAATGGAACCTGCTGCCATTGTGCTTAGTGTTTAGCATAAACAATGGAGTGGGGTGAACAAGCCACTTAGCCACAGCTGGGGTTAAGGCTATGACCAGCTCATCTTAAACCATCTAAGTGACTGACCGACCGACTGACTAACTAACTACTGTATTAGCAACCTTTTGTTGTAAGCTTTTGCTTTCACATACTGTAGTGTACATGTAGTGCAAAAACAACTTCAAATGCTTCCTAGAGGGCAAAAACAAAATCTTCAAACATAATATTGTAGTAATAGGGAATACAGGAAGTTATTTTCATTTGTAATTTATCATATTAAGAGAAAGAGTATTCTACTTCTTTGTGCCATTTATAATCGGGAAATGGGTTGGTATTGGGGAGGGGGAATTAGGATATGGGTGAACAATTGATGGGGGAACAGATCAGACCTTTAGCCAGCACTATATCTTGCTGTCTTTGATATGGTCAGAACAAAATGCAGACAGAACAAATTGCAAGGGTGGCTTGGGTCAATAAAAAAAGCAACAATGAAAAATACCAGTCAAAATAAAATAGGCACAATTTGCATGCAGGTACTTTATTGTTAGGTTGGGTTAGGTGGAGTTTTACGGCCCAGTTTCCAACCAGTCCGTTCAAGTCAAGCTGGCCATGGCCTTTTTCCCAGTTGTGGCTCCCTGGCTTTTACCTACTACATTGCCTATTTTGAACACCAAGCACAATGGCAGTAGATTTTGTTTTTAAGTCTTCAGTATGACCTGACCAGGACTCCAACTCTTGACCTCCCTACTGTTAGTTTGATGCTCTGACTACTTGACCATGCAGGTACTGTAAGGTACAAAAGTACTGTGTACTACAGAACACATTAGATGCAGACACAATTTGTTGCATTTGAATACTATATACAATTTTAAAATTTAAGTCACAAAAGCAGTATCTCCCTCCATTAAAGTGAAATTGAAGATCTTCTGATTTCTTAAATTTTTAAGTGACCACCGCATTCCTCTACATTTTCAAGTAAAAGGATTATTTTAGAGACTTATTTTATAGCATGGACTTGATGAACATCCTTTTTTCCTTTTTAGTTGGTGAATGGGTAGTAGTAGCCATTTCGACTCTAAAAGCTATTTCCAAAATCTCTCTCTTTTCCTTAAATGTTCTTTTTCAGATAATTTTAGATTTGTCAAACATTGAAGATTTAAGTCGACAGATCCTTAGGATGGTAGCAACAGAAAAGAATCCTTTGGTTTCAAAATGGTCTGTGAAAGAAACACCATCAGTGTTTATTTGGTCCACAGATAGTGAACCAAAGAAACTTGATGTGTAAGTTGTTAAACTGATTTCCTTAGAGTTAGGGAGCATAGATTTTTCTAGCCTCCAGCAGTCGGAAGACAAGGAGTCAATAGCCAGTGGCACCTGTGTGCACAGAGTGTGAAAGGAACCCAACAGCTGTGCTAGAATAAAAGGCAATTGTTCCCTGCTAGTAGTCTCTACCCATGGCTGCCCAGTGGACTGCTTGTGGTCAACAGTCTGTTTAGAATATTCAGTGGGATAACATTGGGTAGAGTAGTAATCTGCTGACTGCTGGGGACTAGAAAAAGATATGCTCCCTTAGACAATTGTTCTGAAAGTGTTTATGCATGCCAGACATGAAGAGGGAAGTGGAGGTATTAAACAGACTGGAGTCCTTAACAAAATAGAGATGAAACAAAATCACTGTAAAAGAGGCCAGTTGCACTCACGACCCCTCAAACTCCACTGTAACCCCTGGCCCCTCACAGTGTTGTATTCCATCTGATCGTTTCTTTTACTTTTGTTGTGGAATGTAGTCTATATTACTGGTCATTACCTTCAAAACTAATTAGTGTCCTTAAATACAGACACTAACCATCCAGGGAAGTTATATTGGGTGAAGTCATTCTCCAGGATCCCTCTATTTTTCAAATTTTCTGCATTGGCAGGGACTCATGTACTCATTTGGATTTGTAAATATTGTGTGAGGTAAGTCTGAGAGTTAAACGGCACCCAACTCTACAATGAACTTGGATTGGATTCCGATACCATTTTCGTGACATTTTTTATTTTGTAAAATGTTATCCATCTCTGGGCAGAAGGAGCCAAAGTTTGCCAACTATTGTAAATATATGATTTATATCAGAGGTCTATGCAAACTAAATGTTACCTGATTTTTTTGTGATGTCACAGTGTCAGACAGGCATAGTGTGATAAAAGCTGTCTCTCAATGTGATTTCACAAAATAGTACTAAGTAGTTTTCATAGTTTGCAATACAAATGATACATTTAAACTGCTTGGCAATTTTGAGGATTTTCTGAAAAGCGATGGATAAGATTTAAATAAAATCTCCCCAAAACAGATCAGAATTGGATCTAAATGTTTTAGAGTGGCGGCAGCTTTAGTAGGTACCCCAAACTCGTTGTGGAAGTACATACCAAATGTTATAAAATCACACTTCCTAAATGTCAGTACTAACAATTTCTCTTTTCACAAAGTTTTTTTCGCCATAAAAAAGGAGCACTTCACAATACCACTTCCCATCCATTTTCTTGGATATCCTCACTTGTCCAACCCCTGGTATGTCAGTAAAGACTCTTAGAACATGACTTTTATCCTCTTTGTTGCCACTTCTAGGGGCTCATTTCTTGGATGGAGGAGCCATGTTTGAAAGCGGGTAGGGGTTGGAATGGAGCATGGAATATGAGCAACTCTACGCACAGTGCCTGGGGGATAAAATTTGGGCCTTCGACTGTGCCCATTAACGCATTCAGAACTGCTTTCGCTGCTCTATTCTGGACTGCTTCGTAACACTCATTGTCCAAATCTAAAGTGCCTTTTGGAACATTCTGGGCTACTTTCTTTAACTTAACTACTTTTGGCCAACACATTGTCTGACAACATTTGATGTATACCATGTCTTGGTTTTATTGGCTGTATTCCCCAAATTTTGGCTGTGTGATGTATCTGCTGACAGTTTGGTTGAAATTTATCAGTCTGCTACCCCTTTTGTTAGTTGTAGTGGTCATAGGACTTGCCTCAAACAAAGGAGGTAGGACATAATGAGGTGTAAATGTGGGTTCTTTATCCCCTCCTCTGAAATTTCTCCCTTCCATGAATTGTTTGAGAAAGCTTGTTTCATCTTAAACCTTCCATTATTGTGATGCTAATGAACATTCCCTTATCTCTGTCTATAAGAGAGGTAAAACTAGGCCATATCTTCTAAATCAATGCAAGCATGGTTTGTCTCATGCTATAGCAAAATTTTTTATTATACCAGTTTAGTTTGTGGCATTGAGTTAGTTCCTTTGTCTGTTGGTCCATCCATCTGTCCATTCATCTGTCCGTCTGTCTGTCCGTCCATCTGTGGATGCTTGCATATGTTTGTGGGTTTGTTAGTTCATCTGTCTGTCTGTCTGTCCATCTGTGGATGCCTGCATATGTTTGTGGGTTTGTTAATTTATCTGTTACAGTAATTAGGCGAGGTTTTACCTCCCAGTTTCAAACCAATTAATAGCTTGAGAATATACCACATTGCCCCAGGTATTTGACTAAACATTTTTGAGTGGATGAGCAAGAGGAAATTAATTCACAGTGGGTGTTGTGTTGGACAACCGCTTGCAAGAATTGAGAGCTTTGTAGAATAAATGAAAGTTTTGCACTTTTTTTTTTTTTTTGGGGGGGGGGAGGTTCTTTGGGGAGGTTGAGTTGGGAGAGGAATGGACTCTTGCAGGAGATTACTTCCTTTCACTTTGTCCATCCCCTAACTTCACCTCTGAGCATGCTTAGATTAATCAAGCAGTATTTGCAGAACATCCAACAACTTTATGTTACAGGATGCAGCCATGATGTTGTTCATTACACTGGGATGTGTATCAAGGGTTTTGTGTGCCTCTACAGTAGTTCAGATATGGCTTTGTCATGTAAACACTGCAGACTTCAGGTTGTACAGGAACTTGAATGGTTCCCCAAAACATCATGTGTATGGGCAATTGCATGGTGATAGCATGTTACTATAAATTATTGATTCATTAGATAGCATTTTACACCTCAACTGATAATAAAAACCCTCTGCTTATGTCTGCCAAAGCCTCCTTTCCTAGTTTTTGGACACTGGATTACAAGATGGATATACTAGATATTTATCTTATGTATGGACTTAGCTTGTGATGTCAAAAGCTTTGTTGCTTTCTAATAATGCTGCTCTTTCCCAATTGGCCTTTCTGAGCTAATGATGAGGTTACTTGTGAACAAATAGCAACAGGTTAGTCCTGTAGCAACTCTCCTGAAGACTTGATTGTGAAAAAACATTGACCCTCCATGGTAGTTGTCTCTGAGTGCTTCGTGGTAGCTGTGTCTTTAATTTGAAGCTTTAAATCTTGAATAGGTCTGTAAAACAAACTGCAGTACTGTATCTTTGCAAGAAAATAGTGTCATGAACAGTCTGCCAGATTTCATCTGTAATCAACCATTCAGCACTCAAAAAAATGATAATCTTCTATTTACAAAACAGTTGATGTATCAATGAGTTTATGGCTTAGATCTGAATATCCCCTTCTTGTAATACTAACACTTTTTGCAGAAATTGTTGTAACTTAAAATTTTGTTACTTATACTGTAGCATGATGCTTACTAGACTACTTACTCTCACCCTTTTTATTTTATACTGAACTTACAGTAGTGACTTGACTCAGATTGTGGCAGTACTTGTCTGGACTTAGACTTCAGACTCTAAAGATATACCGTACACCTGGGACATTTCTAGCATCTGCAGCTCAGTTTTGGAGACCGAAAAGTAAACGTTTACTGGATGACTTTGAACTAACAAAAAATCATAATGGAACAGACTGGAACAACTTTGTGCCTGGTACTTTATAGGTGTGAAGGTTTGTGGTTAAGGAAAACTGTGGGAAATGTGAGGTTTTTCTGTAGTATGGTGTGTCATCTTTGACTTAAAAAAATGCTCTGGCCTTGACAATATCTTATATTTCAGTTCTTACTGTATTTGTAAAACCTTAGTCGCCACCAGTGCATGTAACATAATTTTTCAAGTAAGTTCATTCTATTCATTTTAATTAGAAATTTTGCACCATTTTGCATGTAAGGCCCTTCTGAAATGCGAAAAATTTCGAAAGGGGAAGGGGGCCCCTCCCCTTATACCCCTCCTCCAGGGTGGCAATCATTGGCACATTATATCACTAAGATTGAGCTATGTGGTGCTTCAAGAAATTTAATTGAGGAAGCCTGCACCATACTATGGTCAATCCCACAATTGTATCTTTTAAATAGAAACAATGTACACAGCTTTCTTCAACAGATTTCTCTTTAACTTATAGATCAGCAAATTTAAAATCCATACCAGGATTTTACTCTTAATGTTTTGGAACAATGTTTAAATTATGAAGAAAACACTAAAGGCATTGTGGGAAATTTTCTAATGATTTGTATTCAGCTGTTGTAACACTGTGTGAATCCCTCTTAACATTTCAGAAAGTCGCGGAATAGAGAAGGTCTACGTCAGGCCATACTAAATAACTACAAATATAAGTCGGCTGAAAAAGAGAAGAAAGCCGAGGAGAAGAAGAAGGGGGAAAATAAAGGGGAACAACTTTTGGAAGAGACAAAAAGGAATGAAACTCAACCAAAGAAGGCAGATGAAGAAAATAAACCAGCAGTTAGCCATCGAGAAAACGTATTGAAAGCATCAAATATATCACAGTAAGAAGTGGAGTGTTACTTAATTTTTCCTATGTGAATATACTTTTAATATATGAACTAAGTCTGTCAATACAATAGGTAAGCATTGGTAATAAAGAAATCTATCTAGAGGTGGTGCTATCATGACATTTTTGTCTCCTCATTTATAGCTTTAATGTTCTTAACAATTGTTGGATGTTATTTTAGAATTTTGCACTTTTAATGGGAGTCATTCATCACCCAAAACTACAATTTTTACAGCAATCTGCAGCAATTCTCAATTGGCATGGCTCTTTGATTGACATGAAAAAAATGCAAAGAAGCTCATATTTATATCGTATTGTACAGCATGTGTTGTGAGAGTGTTCTGATTACACACTAGGACTTCATATAATCACAAGGGTACGTCTTGAAACAATGCACTGGGATTGTGTTTGGATGAGGATGAGTTTAGACATTGGTGGGAGGGGCTTAGAGTAAGCAGGGTAAGTAGTTAGTTAGATCATAGTTATTTTACCTTTCCCTGGTTGAGAAACTCCTTACGTACACTGTGTATGCACAGACGTATAAGCTGTATGTACGTTCATAGTTTTTGTAATGTGTGTCCATAACTGTCCATAAAAGCATGTTGAGCTTTGCGAAAAAGTTCATCACATTTGAAGATGCACACAATCAATCGATGGCAATATGTTTCTGTTTCTGCTGATAGACATCACCTATTCAATATGGCCATCCCACACACCAAATATGAGATAAGTCACACCATAGTTAGGCCTATTATACCTTTCCCTGGTTGGGAAACTCCTTACTTACACTGTGTGTGCACACACGTTCATAGTTTTGGTAGATGCGTCTGTAACTGTCCGTAAAAGCAGGTTGAGCTCTTCCAAAAGGTTGCTCACGTGACTTTAAAGATGCACACGATCGATCGGTAGCAATATGGCTCCACTGAGTGATGTACAGGTACTGTTTCTGCTGGGGAGTGAAATTAAAGTTGACCCAAGGGCTAAAAGGGAACTGCAAAAGGCCGCCTAATCCGTAAGTTTTAAGATTTTCGAATAAATGAAGAAATCCTACATTCTCAGGTTTCTTTTTCCCATTTCAATTGTAAAATACTGGTTCCAAGGCCTGGCGTTTAGATATCTTCACTGAGGACATCCAGTAGGCCCTACAGGCATAATATTATACTGCAGTCAGTGTGCGGTAAGAATGAAGTAGACATACTTCATTACGCTAGGTGGGCTTCCTAAAATTTTGTATGACCATAGTTACTGATAAATATTGTATAATACTCTCGTCTGATGAACGGTAAGTTACATTCTTTTGTTAAAATGGTTTAATCCAACTGGTCTAATGTTATAGTACCATTGCTATGTGCTTCGCAATTTCGCGGAATTGTTGAGTGTGCTTACCAAGTTATTGTTGCTAGCCCAGCCTTTGATTGTCCTGCTTTTTTAGTTTGGGTACAATTTCTCACTTTATGGCCTTTCTAATTTAAGACAGAAATCTTAATCTTTTGCAATAATGTACGTCCTATTGAAGTCAATTTGAAAATAGTGTGCAAGAGACTCTCGAAGAAATCAGTTTACCCTGTCTGCATATATACAGTACGTATGGAGAGTCCAACCACAAGGCTGTCATGTACTATCAATGTCAATTGACTGACGAATCTCAACATAAGCAGTCAGTTTGCAGAGTTTCCCAACCAGGGAAAGGTATAATTACTATGGTTAGATGGAGTTTTACAGCCCAGTTTCCAACCTATTGAGAGTTGAAAGTGTCTGCGGTGATGAATGTCTTTAAGTAGCGAAACATACTGTATTTTATGCCTGTGATAACTTGTCTGCTAGATGACATGTGATAAGAGACCACAGAATTTACAGGTATTATTCTTAAAGGCCCAGTTCTCTCACCCCAAACAGTACCAATTCTCCTAACCTTCTTACTTCAGCCCCTCCCACAATTTTCTGAAATTCATCCTCATCCAGACACAATCTCATTTTATTGCTTCAAGGTGAGTAGAGAAAAACTCAATGTATATAATCAAAACACTCTCAGTACCGTTCATGCTGTGTAATATAAGCTTTGGTACTCTGCATTGTTTGAATTAGCTGTCAATCAAAGAGCTGAGCCAATTGAGAATTTCAGTACACCTGTACCCAAATTGTAGTTTGGGGTGAGAGGTTTGGCCCTTTGAGTTAAATTGAAAGTTGAAATATTGCATACTGTACATGGAAGAGAGGTCATTCCTTTTGGTGAAGCCATGACGTATAGATAAGAAAAATGAATGGACAGTTTAAAATAAGATAGCTACATAAATTTGTGTTCAAGATGTATAGTTCTCACAGAAAGAAAGTGTCAGTTTAACATTATGAGTAATTTGTTCACGCAAACTGTGAAGTTATGTGATGAGATAGCATAACTTGTAAAAACATGTAATATTTTTTTAATGGAACTATGTTTGGAGTCTGTAATTATGCTGTTTAATGCTTTAAGCTAAGCAGCCTGTGTTTTGTAGATGCAACCAAAGGTTGCACATTCCCTTTATAAAATGTCCAGAATTTTTACTTCATTGTGGAAGGCTCTTAGGGTAAGAATGCAGTGGATTTACTACAACATGTTAGATTATAACTACAGAAATGACTAATGGTTATTTTTAATTCTACTTCCTCTAACTTCTTTTCTTGAAAACCCACACATTCTAGTTGGTTGAACAATGGATATTATGCTTCAATATAACAGCTGTAATTCACATTGTTACATGATTACTCATTTTCTATAGTATGTTTACTCATACTATGTTGTAGATTCACTCAGAACGTTACACTCAACTAGGGAAAAGCTACCAATGCATTCTTTTCTCGGGTTTGACTGGCATTATTTGAACACCCAAATCCGCTGACCCGCCCAGTCCCCTGAAAAACCAGCATTTCAGATCACTGTAGTATCCTTAGTTAGAGAACCACACAAATTGACAAATAATTCAGCTTACTGGTATCTACAAATTCAGTAAATTGTATCTCACAGCACATTCAACTGCTTGCACTGCTATACAGTGCATAGGCTTACTTACGTACCTATGTTTGCTGTTACAACATGGCTTTTGGCTAACCTTTGCAGCAGGTATGGAGTATACTTCTGTCAGTGTGTAAAATGTGTAACAATGTTGTGCAATGCATTCAATAGCAAAAATGAATGTTTAGTTTGCAGGTTAGAGGCTGGGCTTGTCTCAGAGTTTCACATCAAACAAAAGTTCTGGACTCTCTTGACAGTTCTTGACGTTCTTTACTGTGTTTTCATGGCTAGAACACCATGGAAGATGTTCGAAGGTATATATTGGGAAGCACTTGCAGCATGGTCCGATCATCAGTGACATATTGAGTTGATATTTGCAGACTGTACTGGTAGGCTTACTACACCAAAATTTAAGGCAACAATAATGATTGATAACCATTGAATACTGTGATAAGGGGAGGTTTTAGTAATTAGGCATTTGTGAGTATCAGTATAATATTATTTTGGCAGATACAATTTTTGTTGGTTACCACAAAAATATTCAGTACCATACTGAATTTTTTGGCAGTAACCTAGCCAAATTGTGTTGACTGATTTGCCACAAAAGTGCCGTCATTTTGCATGTAGACACTTCCCTCCCCTTATGTCCCTCTCCTTATACCCCTCGCCCAGGCTGGTGATCCACCAAAGGACAGATCAGTTGAACCTGCATCTAGCCCCTGGGAACTTAGGAGATATGTTAATAGCTTTTCAATTCTTTTCAAAGAGTTGTCGTGATTTGATAACTTGAAGGTAACTTGTGTAACATACTGTACAAAACATTTTTCAGTTAGGATCATGACATGTGGTGACTTTCATATAAATGTTACCACATTTTTATTGCTTAAAATGTATTTCTTGACAGTGATATGAATTTCTGTCAAGCAGTTTTACCATTTTTCCAGTGTTAAGTTCTGTTCCTTTTTTATATTTTTGCAGAAATTACACATACCTAGCTGATATTGAATCTGCACTTCACTATTCTTTGAGGGTTGAAGTACCATCAAGAAAAGTAATTTTGGGAGAAGAACTTACTGCTTTAAAAAATTATATGTCAGTTTTGAATAAGGTAAGTGAATCCCTTGGGTCAAAGAGACTTAGGCCTCATTTTACATCAAGTTTTATGGTTGTCTTTCTGGCACCCATCTTATGATCAATTTAGATGTCCTAAAGGAAATTTGGTTTTCTTCTAAAAATTTTGGGAAATCTTCGTGCAACTAAAAAGCAGTGTGTTTCACTAGGACCTAGGCTATTTTGTCGTTTTGTTGCTTGAATTCAGGAGCTCGTGTGTTAATGTTTTATTTGTCATGCAAAAATTGTATTGTTGGCGCATGAAAAGATCCCTTAGAGAAAGGAACACTTTTAAAAACCTGATTTGTGGGCCTTTGGTCAGGTTTTCAGCAGAATGTTTACACTGGAGTGTGCACCTGCACTTTCAAAGATGCTTATCAGGCTTGTGTAAACAAGCTATGTAGACATGCATTGCTTACCTGTGTACAGAGAGTTTTTGTAGGGAAGGATAATTGGCTTAATAGAGATAAGAACTGTAGATAGGAAACTTAAATAAATGCATGGCTGCTCAATTTCTGTCAAAATATATAGTGGGCAATTCTTGACATGATAGCTTTTATTTACTAAAGTGTGAAGTATGGTGATAAAAGTTGAAAGAGTCAATCACTATTGTGGTACTGTCGTTGATAAGATAAAAGTAAGTGACTTAGTAATTATAACCAAGAAATCAATGTTTGTCCGTTGGACAACCCACTTCTTAACTGTTGATCCTCATGGAATTTCAGATGTCCCTGACACTGGACAACCAGGAAAAATCAAGCCTTTGATCATATAAATATATCCACAAACAGAAGGTGAAGCCTAAAAATAGGACATGGCGCTAGAAATGAATAGCAAGTTTTAGCCATCTCTAGTTGACCACTCTTAATCCAGAATCTATCAGAGAACTTCCTGTTCAGGTGTCTTGAGATCAATAAAATTAAAGGGGTTTGAACCATTTTACAGACAGATTGGTCAATGGAGCAAGTTTGGTTGTAAAAGGTATTAACTGATGCAATTATAGAGATAAGCTTCACCCAGGAAGAAGTCTTTTTCTCGGGTAATATTGGCCAAAATGTCCTATTGAATTCTAGCAGCATGAGCTAGTCACAGACTTCCTATACATAGACAGAGCATACTGCACAGTAGATTGTTGCTGCCGTATGTGTGAGGAAAACCACACCAAGATCGCTGTCTGCTATGATTTTGTGTGAAAGTTTGGACTTACTCAAGTATATCTCCATATTTTGCAAGAAAATTGAAATATTTTTGAAGTATGGCAAGGCAAGGTCACAATCATTTCATTTATTGCAGGAATATGATATTCTTTCCCATTCAATTTTAACTTTTGTTTAAAACATAACATAGTCTACTCCAAATCAGACAATTTATACCTTCTCAGCTACCATCTTGGTGCGCCTTTTTTGTCCCATCCGGTGGCGACCATCTACGGATAAGAAATGCACGTTACATGCTCTGTCCATGTATATAAGTCTGTGGAGCTAGTTCAAGAGAAAGGAAGCCTTAGTATGAAATTCAAATTTTTGTGACCTTTTCTATCATTTTTTTTATTCATTATGTATGTGTTTTGGGAGATTGTAATGCATAAGTCCTGTAATTGTAATGATTTGGCCAACCATTAACCATTTTTTTTTTTTTCATATTTTGGCATTTCCTTTCAGTATTTCCCAGCAAGGAGACCAATAGCAGAATTCCTGAGCAACATTGACCAGCAGTTGCAAGGTTCTTCATGGAGTGATGGTATCCCAGTGAAAACCTGGAACACTTTGGTTGATCCTGTGAAGGTTAGTTCAAGTAACCATTAAATTGCGAACCTCTTTGCTTACATAATGGGAAGAGCAACAAAGTTACCTGTCCAGGATCTTTTTAAGGTGTCACATTAGGTAGTACCAGTCAGATCCACCTTTAAGCTACAATTTTTCTAGCTTTCTGCATAACCAAGGACCTTTTGTGATCTGATTTCAGGGTGTTCTGTTAAGGGTGCTTAACAGGGATTTGTCCTCCCTTAAGAGAAAGGAGGGTAAATCCCCCCCCCACACACACACACATACATTTTATTTCCATAAAATGAAAAGATATCAGTATCTGGGTGTCTTACTTAAAATAAAGACACCTTTGCAGCAATGTCCAAGCTGACATAACTAAATGGCCTTTGAAACCTTTCTGATTGCATCTGATAGGGGTCTTAAAGCAAGATTTTGCCCTTTGAACCCACCTGTTACCTGAGGCAAAGGCAGGATTAATAATTTGGAATGGGGATATGTCAGTAATGACCCCCTCCCCCTTCCCCCACCTTTTGAGTTTATAGTGGAGTCCCCTAAGTAATTACTTGCAAACAGTGTGCACTTTACAAATTATGCTTATTTCAATACATAGTGTTTAACATGATGACACTTCTGAGCTAAGGTCTCAGAAATGCCCTTGTATCACAAGCAAACTTCCTTGACTTGTGTCAGTATTGCAAGCAAAGTTCATGAACTCTTGTCAGTTTACACAAATTGATCCAATAAGTTTTTACCTGCTTAATGATGGAAAACTGTCCCTGAAAAGAATCAATCACCAACACCAGTTTTGGGACATGGTTAAGATGGGTGAGACTATCTCACTCCTCCAGGCTTAAAATCTCCTATTTATGTATGCAGTTCCCCAATTTGACTGCAAGTCCATCTGGCATAACTCCTTTGAGTATGGGGATGGCTCCCTCCTACCCCTTCAGAGGGCGGTGTGCTAGTACCCATTTTCCTTTTCCCATCTTGCAGTTTGTTGATGGTATGACCAAACATATGGTTCAAAAACAAGGCATTTGTTAAATCATCAAAACAGTCATATCATTTGGATACTTTGCTGTCCATATCTCCTGATTCCTATCTGCTTAAAATGTCCTCCACTGTGATCAGCATCACCATAGGACTGTGCAAATTGGATCAAGGTCCTCCCTTAGGTCTCCTGTTACAACAGGCTGGGAATACCTGAGGAATATTTTGTGACCCTAACCCATAGAGCAGAGGATTGCAAGAAGGTTGGGACATAGTGTCTATATGGGTCACTTCTCTCCGTTATGCCAAGTTATTGTTTATGTTGTTTAAGTTGCATATGTATTTACCCAATTTGTCTGATTTACAGTATATGAAGTACACAACTTGTGTCTTTTATATGTTGTTCATGTTGCATAAAATATGATTGTCTTGTATGTTGTTTATATTGTCCATGTGTACATAATTTGTTTTATGTGTTGTTTTTGTTTAAAATGATGCACCCAGTTTGCTTGTATTACATGTTGTTTATGATGTGTATATATACACAATTTTTTTTTTGTTTTACATGTTATTTATGTTGTACATGTTGTACACAATTTGTTTGTTTTACATGTTATTTATGTTGTACATGTTGTACACAATTTTTTTGTTTTACATGTTGTTTATGTTGTTCATATAATGAATTTATGGTTGATGTTTCTATTATGAGGTTGAGTGACAGGTTTTGTGGTGTTACGAAAGGAAGAGACTGTTTATTATTTATCATTCTTATCATACAGAGTATTGGTTGGTTGCCAGCAGAAGAAAACTGGGTTGGTTGCCTAGGCAGTTCCCATGGTTTCCGTGGTTATCCATGCTCCCTCTGGACATTGTTTCATGTCCTGACTGTTACACAAGCTGAAGTTGATGAAAATAGTAAGTTAAACAAGATGCATCATGTCTCAAAGAAAGCTATTTGTCTCATCATGCTACAACTTTGACAGTAGTCTACAGAAATTCTCAATTGATATAGCTCTTTTGGTTGATATCAAATTCATAAAAGAACCAGAGTAGCTCACATAACCTATCTTGTTCTGTGAGTGTTTTGATTACATATTAGGGCACTGGACAATCACCAGGGTATGCCAATAGCAGTAAACCAGAATTTTTCTAAATAAGGATGAGTTTAAGACACTTGTGGGAGGGGCTAGATGTAAGTAGATTGGGAGAATTGGAACTTTAAGGGGCGATTACTGCCTACTTTTAAAGTAAGAGAAAAGTTAGGATGAAGTATCCATGAAAAGAAAATCCAATCAGTGAACGTAATAGCAGAGAAATGCATCTGAAAGGTCCATTATTTCTAAGGTTTCTTCAATGTATTGTTACAGATTCTGACATTTTTCAAGGCCTCTAGGATTGGTCATGCAAGACATATAGGCCTGTATGTAAAACAAGTGGCCTCCAAATATCTCAGCCAAATTGACTTCTAAAATTTGGTACCTGAATTGAATTTGTGTACCATGGTATACTAATTCAGGGATCTTTCTTTTCCAATTATTTGCCAAAGTTTCATAAATGTTTCTTAAATCCATGCAGAATAACATTTCTTCACCTTTAATTTGTTTGAAACATTTCATTTGCTTTTTCACCACAGTGTACATTAGAACAAGATGTCAATAATTTTGTGGAATTAAGAAACAGATTTGATATGTTTTATGGTGATGTAACAAATACTGGTTGCAGCACCTGACACTACCAATTCCTTGAAATCTCATGCAATAACAATCAAAGTACTTATGTAATCATTTAGAGTTTACAGACAGAGGATTTAGCGAGGTAAAGTGGGATAGATTGTTCCAAAATCTAGGAGAAGCCACGAAAAGTTTAGACTGCTCTGCCACAGAATTATATCTTAGTAATGATATCTGAGAGTATGTTTTGAAATGCTGCCTTCAACATAAAGTCAGCTTATGAAAAAGGTAGCACACAGCTCTCTCAGATTTCATCTGCCAAAAATGTTGACTAACAAACATAGTACCTTAAAAATATTTGGAAGTGCATTGTAGACCATGTAACAAAATGGATGTTCTAATTTTGATGTGGTGGAATTTTGGGAGGAACTTATCAAGCAAATATGAAGGAAATAGATGTGATTAATGTGTATGTTCAGAAAGTAATGTCTTGGAAGGTTGGAGATAAAATAACTAAACTGAGCTAACTTTTGCAGGGAACTGAAAAACAGTCTAGAGTATTCCTCCTTCTTAATATTGTTACGTTTTTTTTTTTTCAAGTAAAGATTTTATCTTCAGTAGTTTAGGCAAATTAGGGGATAAAATTAATGGTGCCCATGTCTGTACATCTAAATAGAACAGGATGTGACATCACGCATATGGACTAAGAGACCTCAGGAGAAGCCAAGGGTCTCTGTATTAATAGATGATGTCATAGCCTTTTCGATCTGATGTAGAGACATGGGCATCATGACTTTATTCCAAATTGTAAATACTTTAATTTTCAGAAGCTTATAAGTGAAAAGGCTTTTTTTCATATCTTCATGGTCATGTAATATTCTTCTAAAATGACCTAAGTTTGACAAAGTGCACTGCACATAACATTGACATTGAATAGTGTAGCAAATAGCTGCTGTGCTGTGTAATGATATTGATATGGCCCATAGTAACTATGGTACAGAAATTAGCTGCATGCTTCCTTTGTCATTTTGTAAACCTACAATCATAGCTTAATTTGTGTACCAAATCAAGGGGATGCTTGATATATTGAATGTTAGGTTAGACTGAAGCACATGCTACTCAATGTGACATTCCAAATTAAGTAATTTTCTGAAAGGTCTGAATACATATCTGATCTTTTGTTCCAGTATGCAGGCATTAATTCTGTCAACCAGAAATATTTTATTAATAACTTGGACAGTTACATAAAAATAACCATTGTAGGCCATAAAAGGGTGGACATTCAGGGCCTAGGCTAGCCAAACTGAACATTTTAGTAGTAGGTACATATTTTGAATGAAGTTTGGCCAGTGCAAAAACAGGAAAAAAAAAAAATGTTTACTCAAAACTAATCACTGGGTGAACTATAAAAGGTTTGTTTATACTTATGTTGATCAAAAAGTTGTTCTCTACACACCTATATCTCTGCACTGGATTAAAACATGGGTAACTGACCAAACACAAGCCACAATTCTCAAAAAATAATTTATGAATTTAGGGTAGATTGTCAATGCATCTGGTAATGTATTATCCAATTTGCAAGAACAAATTGATACTTTGTATAAAATGGAAGAGGACTAATGATGTTCTTATTCTTTGCTGTGTAACTTAAAAGAACAGTTGTTTCATTTAATTTAAAGTTTTTTATTTTGGACAGGTTAGATTAATTTCACCCACAACCTTATTACTTTAGATCATGACCAGAAAAAATGATCAAGAGTTTCATTCTTTATTTCACAAAAAGAACATGGGGGAGTCTGTAATATTGATATTTGACAAAAATTGATTAATACCAATAATTTGGTAAAGGTACTGAAACTGGAAAGATTGAATTTTTGCTTCCTGAGCAAAGTGAAATGGTAAAGAAAATATGGAATTCCAATTGCAAACAATCCTCTGAAAACTATTTTGCAACTTGGTAAAAGTTTTAGGCTTAAGCATGTTACATAATATTATAAACTTGTACACAAGTTACGAAAGCTTTTTCAACACACTGGAATTTTAATTGCTGGCATTTGTTTTAAATTACAACCATTGCTTGCATGTTGGTTCTTTTCCAACAACCTCATTCTCAATCTTAATGCAGCTATTATTTAAAATAAACTGGCTCTCAAAATCCTGTTGCAGGATAAGAATGTTAAATTCCCGGCATCACAATCAACACAGATAAAATAATAAGATGTGTTTATACTGCCTTTCTTAATTTTACATGAAAACAAATGTTTTTCGCCATAGTTACAAAAGAAAATAAATGAAAAAAAAAAGCTTCCAGGATCAATCATGATCATGTTACAATCATTTTTCCCTAACAAGCCTTCAGGCATACATATATATATATACAATATTCAACATTTCTTCCCCCTTATTTGAGCAAAGTATTGACCTTGTAGTCTTATCTCACCTCTTGTTCCAGATTAGATGGAAGAAAATATTGTTTACATAGACTAAAATGTGTAGGTGGGTTGGGGAGGACTATAAATGAGAAAACAAGTTGACACATTGCAAAACTCTCTTTTAAAAGTACCTTTCCTCAGTGTTCAATGGTGAAGGATTTGTGTAATACGGGAAAAGCATTACTAACAGCAGAAAAATTCATCTTTGTCATGGGAAAGGAAACCCCTAAACTCTTTACTGTGGAGGTGTGAATGTAGAAACCAAAAATGGTTCAGAAAAACAGGTTGATGCATAAATAAAGGACCAAGCTAAAAAGAATGTGACTTTTCGGAATTAAGTTTAAAACCAGAGCTTTTACGAAAAAAACATGGAATGCATTCATAACTCCCTGCTCGAAGAGAACTCAGACCCATTGCATGGCAGGTGTCATCTGAATATTGCGTTATTTTAAGAGATTTACCAAAAGCAATCGCTGTAATCATTTGTTACAAGAATCGTATTCATGTAATAAAAAGATAGGGGCTAAGGGGACAACCCTGACAAACCTCACAAGATATTTTGAAACTAGGCATTGTTTGGAACACATGATGTATCAGATACCTTGACCCAAGTTTTTTATTGCAGGTTGGAGTTAAAATAATCATATGTACATTGAATAAAACATCAATCTAAAAGTCAGTCACCTTTTCAAAGTCCCCGAATAATAAACAGCTTGGGACAGATTGTTGATTGCAGCATCAAATTAGATTCCGTGTAAATCTGATTTTTCACCCATGAATCTGCTTTTTAAAAATCATATTTGTTCATGGTTTACAATAGAGTTCAAAACTCCTTTCAAAATGAGAAGCTATACATTTAGCAGTAATGTTATAATCTGTATTTTATAAAGTGATTGGTCACCATTTTTAAGATGCCATGTTTCCTTGTCAGGTTTGGGAACCAATGAAATGATTGTTCTACCCTGCTCATCGGCTAAATAACCTTTTCTGAAAGCATAATTAAGGGGATCAATGACAAGTTGCCCCCACTGTCCCAAAAGCTTACATAAAAAAGAAGATCCGACTTTACTATGCCTAGTTGTCTCTCTCTTTTTAAGACTTTTCACAATCAGAAGAAAAAAGCAGACTTTCTTTTTCTAACATTTGATGCATGAAATGTTGTAACACTATCTCTCTGTCTTGTCTTTGTTTAAGCTGTCAGACACACAAAGTGATATATTTGTTGTTTCTATATTAAAGTTTTGAATGCTTTTGCTTTTTTAGATCTCAAGAACAACAGTATCGAGGTTCTTAGGGCTATGAGGGAATACATTATAAACTTTTTTGGTTGTGTGGAGTGCAGCCTGAATTTTGAGAAAGAGAGCAGTACAATATTGGTGGAGGCCGGTGATCTGGACACAACTATTTTGTGGCTGTGGAAGACCCACAATCGGGTGAACAAGCGACTTAGTGGAGACGAAACAGAAGACCCATCTTTTCCAAAGGTCCAGTTTCCCCCCTCCTCTCTGTGTGGTCCCTGTCACAATTCAGTGGATGATACTTGGAATGAACATGAAGTTTTAAAATACCTTAAGCATCGCTACAGCCCTGCAAACCTAAATTTTACTGGCGTTGTTGCTTTGACTGGTGAAAAAATGCATCCCCGTCAAATTAGTAAGAGGGCGGTAGAGGCTGAGTTCCTGAAGTCAGAGATTGTTAGCAGGGTGAAACGGAGAAAATATAATGCTGAGCAAGTACCAGCACCTAAAACATTCAGTGTTTTGGGTGTAACAGTATTTGATGTTAGTCTCTGCTTAGTTCTAAACCTGTGCTGTATCATGCTTGTAGTATGCGTATATTTTGTATTTTTCAGAAGGAGAAAGCTTAAAGCTTTCCAGTCATGTTTGCCATAAGCGCAGTATTCAATATGTGTAAGTGTCCTCGTTTATGCCAGATTTTTGCCATTTATTTGGATTTTTCACCCTATTTTTCCTGTATTATTTTCTCGGCATTTATCTATTTGTGTCTGTGACTGACTTGCATCCGTCTGTTGGAAGATTAAAACTAAATATAAACTTCTGTAAATAGAAGAAAATTCCAAATATTTTATTACTCTGGATATATAACATATTTTTGTTTTGTTTTATTTACACCTGTCAAATGTTTGCCTGATCAATGACCTTCCCAAACACATGTTGCCATGAAAAAATCATTTATTTTGTTGTGGCATAGATGTCTGAATTGAGGTGAAAAATCTTAAAAAATACAACTTTTCCAGCTATTCCAACAAAAGAGAATTGTCACAGACATGATATCATTCCTCATGCATGTTTGCATTTATCACTAAAGAAAACACTCTCTGGTGACAGGTGCAACAGTTACTATTGAGTAGGAATGAGACGGTGGAGACAGAGGATTGTGGATTCCTTGCTTTTCATTATTTTAGAGTGTTTAGCATTGCCTTCATACCAGCCTGGGGATATACACACTGGACTTAGATAGGGCATTTGTCTGTAAGTAAGTTAGATAGAGTTTTACGACCCAGTTTTCAACCTATTTGTTCACGTCTTGCCGGCCATGGCCTTGTTTCCAGTTGTAGCTCACTGGCTTGTTTTTCCTACTCCATTGCTTATGGGGAGCATCACGCACAATGGAAGTAGGGTCCATTTTTTCAGTCTTTGGTATGACTCGACCTGGGAATCGAATCTGGGCCTTCTGCATGATAGGCAAATGCTCTACTGTTGGACTAAACTCACGGTTGCATTTTGTATGTAAGAGATAAAAGTGTTTCAGGTGGATTTGTTTTATGATCAGTACTTGCAGCCTTGTCATGAATATTCATAAAATTAGCTTTTACATGAGGATTTGGAAAACTGATGCCTGGCCTATCACTTTGTTAAGAAAGCTTTAATTGTATTGTTTTTATTTTTGCATTTAATGGTTGTAAATGTAAACTGCATTTTTACTTTGAGAATTTTAGAGTTAGCATCATGTCATTAGTTGCATGTGCTTTTCTTGCCTCTCTCTTCCTAAAAACTCAAACTTTGCAATGAGCAGATAGTAAGTATAGCATTAGTAATAAATAATAGCATGTTGCCATGGATAACAGAAGTGAAGTGCCTCTTGCTGACCCCATAGGCAAAGGGCATCATTTTTATCTTTTGAAAAGGAAAATTTCACACAGAACTTGGCATTTTGTGCATGCATTTTACATATGCAAGCTGGTGGCTGTTGTCAGGGCAACCCAACTTCTTTTGCTTATGAAACTTGGGGAAAACTGGGAGGAGCTTAGAGAGGCAGGTTTCCAGTATACACAGAAATAGGTGCTCCACCTTCACCTGGGGAAATTTGTAAAATTCTATGCACATTACGTGACATTCCAACTTGCTTTTAATATCACTATAGTATTGCACAATGTTGGTCAAAAACCATGTTTCCGGGTGAAAAGTTTAATACAGGTTTAGATTTGGTGAGGTATTTGAGTTACAGACCTTATTTTTTAACATCGCACTGACATTTCATTTGAAAAAAAAAAAAAAATAACCCAATGAGCTCAGGTAAAGTTTGCCCCCTCTTGTGTGGTAGACTTAACCCATATATCCAGTCGGTTGTTAAATCAGCTGTCTTTAACTCTACATCTGGTTGTGAAAGTTTCAATGATACACAGTTAAACCAAGGTTACACTACAACAAATGTGGATTGGATTCCAATTGGAGTTTTATAAGTTTTTATGAAAATCTTATCCATCTTTGGTTGGAGAGAACCTCAAACTGTGTGAATATATGATTTGTATTGAAGGACCATGAAAATTACATTTATACTAATTATTTTGCGAAGTCACATCTACAGACAGGTTTCGTCAGACTTTGCGTATCTGATAAATTCTGCATGTTGGTTTGACATCTTGAAAAAATCAGTGAACATTTCATTTTTCTAGACCTTTGATGGAAATTGTTTATTCACACTGGTTGACAAATTTTTGGCTCTTTCCAACCAGAGATGGAAAAGACTTTAATAAAAATTCACAAAACTTGGACTGGAGACTGATCTGAATTTGTGTGACCATAGCTTTAAAATTCAAAAATGTCCTAGTAGGTACTTGTAAAGTAAATCAATAAAAAATTGTGTAGCCAAAAACATAGAATAATATTGTGTACATTAGAAGGGGATTAGAGATCTATTAAAGGGGCAATTAACTTTGTTTTATAATTTTTTTTCAACTTAAAGGCCCAGTTCTCTCACCCCAAACAATACTAATTCTGCTAACCTTCTTACTTAAGCCCCTCCCACAATTGTCTAAAATTCATCCTCATCCAGATACAATCTCAGTTTATTGCTTCAACCAGGGTATAGAAAAACTAATCAAAACACTTTCAGTACTGTTCATGCTGTGTAATATAAGCTTTGATACTCTGCATTGCTTGAATTAGCTGTCAATCATAGAGCTGCATCAATTGAGAATTTTGGTACCCTGTACCAAAATTGTAGTTTGGGTTGAAAGGTTTGGCCCTTTAAATTGTGACCCATGTCTATATATTGAAATAAAACTGAGAGAAAAAGAACCTTCTACTGCCTATGAGGATTTTTGTGTAGGGAACTGAATCTATTTAAAGAGGAAATGTCATAAGTTTTGAAGATGGGAATAAAAGCAAAAATATATGGTAAATAGGTAATTCATATTCTTTACTTTCACAAAATTAGAAGTTAGTATGTCCACTTTGTTGAAAGTGTTTATATTATATTATCCCACATAAAAAATTTTGAATAGACTATGCATGTATATGAAACGGTAGCTTTTGAAAAGAATATTGGTGTTATACAAAAGAAAATATTTTGTGAAGATTGTGTTGTAAATTAATAATGACGTAGTCCTCGGTTCTGTTGTTCTGTGAGGGCAAAAATTGTTGTGTAATTCTCAGTTGCCCAATTTAAGCAAATACTTGAAACTAATAAATTATTAATTATTATATTTGTTTGGCCAGTATTGTCTGGAACCGATATTGTCAGTGCCGTTTTCAGTTCTTTTGATAGTGTTGTTTGTGAAATGAACAAATGCCACATCACACCATAGCCATCTGGAAAAGTTTAAATTGTGCAATTTTCATGGTTCAAACAATGACAGTTTCAGTAAAACGTAACATTTTATGAATTATGGCACAACAATAGGTAGCTAGATGGTATCGGCATTTGAAGAAAATTTTGGCGATATCATGTAAAATGTTTGTAATTTTATGTGATACTGATATGGAATACTGATAATCAGTCCAACACTAATCATTAATGATCGTGTGACCATAATTGCTGGTCTTGCATAATTATAATATCTAGAAGAATTGTTAGTTGCGAAAAGAATGGTGCTGTATTTTGGTTTGAAAATCTAATTGACAATATCTTCCAATAGTGAGAGTGGCATTTCTTAAAATTATAACATAGGATAACAGTCACTATTCGAATAGTCATTGTTATTTTTTCACATGGGATGCAGTTACACGTAAGATATATTTTGAGTTTTATTAATACCTTGCATTGTTGTTTGATTTACCTTTTAATGTTGATGGTTTGAAGAAAGACATGGGTAAAGGGTTTGAAATGTCAAGATTTAAAATAATCATTCATCAAGCCGACTATAGACCTTATGCATATGATGTCACAGAGAGGAAAGGACGCCCTCTTTGGTGGGGCCGTGGTGGGGACCAACACAGACAAATGCAGACAGGTGATTTGTCAACCAGTGGAACACTGGCATAGTCTGCTACAGGTGCAGGGCAAATGCTTATGCATGTGGCCAGGTGTATCATTGCTCTGCTGAAGGGATGATGTCGGTATGTTTTCAATGCACAAGGTCTATTCCAATTTCTCCAACCTACTTACTTCAAATCCCTCTCACGTGTGTCTAAACTCATCCTCACCCAGACACAATCCCTTTTTATTGGGATACATCTTGGTGTGTGCATAAGTCCCAAATGTGTATGAAGCAGAACACTCTCAGCACATGATGTGTAATATGGGCTACTCTTTATTTTTTTAATTTGAAGTCAATCAAAGAGTTTGGCCAGTTGAGAATTTCTTAAGATTGCTGGTAAAAATTGTAATTTTGGGATTGAAAGAAATATACATTGGCATATTGGATGACAGGTGGTTTGATGGAATAAGCAATCATTCACCCCTCTTATCCCCATCCAGCAAAAGTCTATTCCATATTAGGTCAAAATAGCCATTTTAGGACCATGCAAATGGCAGAACATTGGCCCTCTACCTTATTTTGGGATTTTTTTTTTTATTTTTGCCAATCAGGGACAAAGTTAAAGGATGTGCTATTTTATTTTGTCATGAGAAACGTCTCCCTTTAGACCTTTGGGAATGCGCCATCAAATGAAATGCGACGAAAAATGCAGTCGTTTTGATTTAATGTTTGCCCTTTGGAAAAAAAGGAATTGTACCACCTTATGTGCATAAAAAAAAATGATCCCACAATTCAAATTTATTTAATTTTGTAAATGTTATAGAAACTTTGTTAAAATATAATCAAACCAAAGGACTTCTTAAAGACCATTGTTTTGTGAAGATGACTACTGAACCACAACTGATCTTCTGTCTACTGCCTTGCTATGTCGTCACTGTTTTCCTCTTTTGTAAAGATATATAGCGCCACCATTTCACGAAGTATCCCGTTTGTCCTTTCAAAGAATGTACTTTAATTAACGGAATTCATAACATGTGACAGTTACCTAGTTGTAAATGGTTTGCAACATCACAAAAAATTGTCATTGCAGACTTCGAATAAATTTAAGTTTCGATGTAACAATTTCCATTTTAAAATAGTTCAGCAGTTCCATATGTTTTTCAGAAGTGTGTGAAATTATAAAATCATTAACTTTCAGTTTAAAGAGGAATGTCATGTAATTTTCAGTAATTATCGTTGGTGGTATTCCTGTATTATTATGTTTTGTACTCGCATTTTTTCGGCAGGAACAAACTTCGATTTTGAAACTGAAATAGTCGTTACAGTCTTGACGAATCAAGATTAAGTCAGTGCTTATAAAATAAATCTGGGCGCAAATAGAACTTTAAACTGAGTTTTAGGTAGGGGGTGTTAAACTGGTACGTTTTAGTTAAATCTGAATAATAACCTTTAACAAAGCCGGGGATCTTCCGTGTACCTTTCACAGGAGATGTTCCAATGGCTTCTCTTTACTTAGCAAAATGTATGTGATGTCCGTTTCGGACATTCTGTAGTTTCGTGTCTGGTTTGTTATTGTTCTGATTTTTAAGTTTTTAAAGTATAGGTACCAAACTAAAAAGTTTAAAAGATTTTTTTAATGTGTGTGTGAAATAATGCTGAGGGACATGGGCTAATTTTGATACTTCGCTGATTCCATTGTGTAGTTGGGCAGAGGCTGAAAACAATTGATATAAGGGACGCATCTGTTTTAATGGCAGTGGTACCGTATTAGATATTATAGTCGTTTTAAGTTGATTAACAGAATTAGCTGGACAGCTGTTGGGAGTGACCTCGGTTTTCCTTATATTTCCATTGACGCGTTTTGTGCGGTTAAATCCAGACAAAACTATTAAAATCGGACCCAAATACTGGTATAGAAATTTAACGTGATAGATGCAATCGGGATCAACATTTCGTCATTCATAGTGAAAATAAATCAAATACAGATGCTGGTTTGTTCCAATCTTTTTTTACCAAGCATACTTGTTTATTAAACAACATATTATGTGGACAGTTTTGCAGTTTTCAGTTCAGCAGGGTGTAGTCGTAAAATAAATAAGAAATAAATGGTTCATTCCAAGTTACGATGATATCGTTTCTATATTTTGTCAGTAAGTCGGAATAAAGTTCATTCCTCGAGCAACTATGAAGGTATACTATGGTAAAAAGTGTAGAGCTTGTTTATTTTTTCAGACAGGTATGGAAGGTATGTCATGGTTTTATCTCATGTATACTTCATCGACCTTTCATCATCCCACTGAGTGTTCACAGTCTAATTAACTGGGATGCAATTGTAGCAGGCTATTGTGTGCTGGTGATGGGTGGTTAACCATCTTTGGCGAATGCTGGGAAATAAAGATGATATTATTGCAAGATTTGTTTCTTTAAAGGTTTGTTTCTTTAAATTTTTGAGAATGTCTTTTCAAGGGCGCCCTTAGTTAAATATCTCTAGACTGTATCATCCAGATAGCACGAACTACGTTACTTGCGGAGTGCAAGTGTTGGATTTGTTTGATTTTGGTGGTTCGGGCTGAATTAGAGTAAATCGACTTGAGTAAGCTACCATCATCACGTGACCCTCCATGGTGGCTTCAGAACAATATTTTGCGATGATGCTTCATAGCATATCACCCAGTGGCATCGACGGATTTGCACCATAATTACTTAAAGGGCAAGGGTTGTCGTCTTTTTGTATTGTGTAATTTTGCAGCAAGAAATAATTGTCACTTATTTCGTCTCGTTTCTCACTCAAGTACATTTAATATATTTTAGGACAAAAATATCGCATACATTCAATGAGTTACTTCTCATAAATTTCGCAGTTGAGAAGGAAAAAATAATGTCACATGATTCTCAAGAGCCATTCATAAAATGCGGTAGACTACTAAACAAAGTGAGATGACTGCTTTACCCCTTAAATATACCAAAAGACTGATATCACTCTGCCAGTCTGCCAGACACACTGTTTTCGTTTTTTATGCATTTGAGATTCCCTACAACCAGCTTTGGTTATAGGCCTATGGTATTGTAATTGACAACAGAACTTACATGTGCCTCCAAAAGTATGATTTGACAAGAAACAAATTGGTGGTAATGTAGGCCGTGGTGGCTTTCCATCTTGTGATTTCTCAGTCAATGAGTGTATATTTTGAGGTATGTGATCTTGACAGTCGTCGGCGAAATCTCCTTGACATTACTTGAAACGAGTTGATTCACTGAAAACGGATTGTGATCTCTGTGGTGTTAACTTCGATCAGGGAATTTCCCATTTTCATCAATGTGGCTGAGAAATCGACAGTCTCGTTGGCGTCAGTTAGGACAAATTTGTTAAACCAGGGAGTTGTTCTCCGACACACAACACTCGTTTTATTTATACGCCATCTCACCCTGGTTACTTGTTTGCAGAAAGAACATGGACGTTCGGAATGGGGAGGGACACTTTGAGAATGAGAAAAAAACAGTGAAAAAAATTATGTTCGGGCATTTTTAGGATATCTGTGAGAAATTTCAAGAAATGATTAGATGAAACTCACAACTCCTTTGAGTGCCTTTTCAGCGATCTATAGTTTGGATCCCAGCACGAAACAATGATGGCGCTATACTTACAATCTTTCGTCCCCTTCAATTTTTGGCTACATTCCCCATTGAGGTGCTATTTGGAGTATACGACTTCATATATTTCCAAATAGCAGCTCCATGCACCCCCGTAAAGGGCTCCAATATGCAGCAATTTATTTTTTTTTTTTGCGAATGAGTGTACCTTGATTTGGACAATCTCAAATTCTCCTTGTGACGTTTTGCTGCAGACGCCCATGGTTAACCCATTCATTTCCCTCGCTTTTGCAGCGAAAAACCACCCGAAACATTAACGTTCTACTTTGACCAATAAACAACAGTTGCTCATGTTCGTGGGTCAAAACAAAGCTTCACTGTGTCCGATCATAGCCCCCCTCTTAGCTTCCCATGCTTCTTATAACATTTTTGTATTTATGGCTCTAATTTTGCATATTCAAGTTAACCAAGCAGTTATTCAAAGGAAATTCACGAGATGTTAAAAAATGTTCTGCCATGGACATTGTCGTTCTCTTATTCAATTTGGTGTGACTGCACTCTTCCTTGAAGGTGGACTTCGAAAAAAGTCATTTTAAAAAGGGAACTTTTTTTAATTCAAATGTGCTCATACTGTCCGATACAGCCGTCAAGTTACAGAAAGTCACTATCCTCGAATGTGAAATATGTTTGATTGGTCAAACTGGGATGCCTTGTTCCATTTTTTCACATGATAGAAATGAATAATTAAGGGTAGGTTAGTCGTTGCTGGTGCAGACCATAATTTAAGCAAAGGACACTTTACAAAAAGTTCATAACTTCTACAGTTATGCTGTCGATGAAAGAGAAACCTATGCAGTCACGTGTGTGTGTGTTCGTGTGTTGATGTGTGTGTGTGTGTTTGTGACACTTTGCTTGTTAAACGATATCACAAGATAGGAATGTCTGACAGTTTTTAAACCTTGTACACGGTTTCCTCATATGAGGGGGTGTTCGAAAATCATTCAGGGTCAACAGGAGTCAAAGTCTGAAAATCTCGTTAAATGCGATATGATAGGAGAATTGGATAGATTTCGTACATAGTATGTGGATGCGTTATGGTCAGAAGATGGTCCCTATTGCTTTTCGCAGAGGTCAAAAGTCTCCTTGGGTCACCAGGGGTCAATGTGGATGCGTAATTGTCAGAAGATGGTCCCTATTGTTTTTTCGGAGATCAAAAGTCATCCAAGTTCAGCAAGGGTTAAAGTCTGAAAGTCTCGTTAACAAGGTATCTCAAGATAAGAAATTTGGATAGATTTTACATTTTTGGTATGTAAACGGGTTTTGGTCAGAAGATGGTGTCTATTGCTTTTCGCAGAGGTCAAAAGTCTTATTGGGTCACCAAGGGTCAAAGTCTGAAAATCTCATTAACGCGATATCTCAAGGTAGGAAACTTGCATAGATGTCATATTTGGTATGTTGATGCGTTATGGTCAAAAGACGGTCCTATTGTTTTGACAGAGATCAAAGGTCATCCAGGGTATTCAGGGGTCAAGGTCTAAAAATTCTGTCATATCGATATCTCAAGATAGGAAACTTGGATAAAGTTCATATTTGTTTTGGGATTACATTATGGTCAGTAGATGGTCCACGTTGTTTTCGGTGGAGGTCAAAGGTCATCCAGGGTCACTAGGGGTTAAAGTATGAAAATCTCCTTAACGTAATATCTCAAGAAAGAAAACTTTGAAAGGTCTCATGTTCGGTGTGCGTTATGTTCAGAAGATGGTGCTTATTGTCTTAGGCGGAGGTCAAAAGTCGTCAGTGGTCAGCAGATGTCAAAGTCTGAAAATTTCGTTATCACGATATTTCAAGATAGAAAACTTGGATAGGTTTTATATGTGGCATGTGGATGTGGATGGTCATAAGATGGTCCCTGTTGTTTTGGCGGAGGTCAAAGGCCATCCAGGGTCACCAGGGGGTCAAAGTCTTAGAACCCGTTAAAGAGATATCGCAAGACAGCAAACTTGGATAGACTTTATATTTCGTATGTTGATGCGTTATGGTCAGAAGATAGTCCCTATTTTTGGCGGATCATCAGGCGGTCACCAGGGGTTAAAGTCTGTAAACTTTGTTAAAACGGTGTCTCAAAATAGGAAATTTGGATAGATTTCATACTTGGCATCTACCTTTCTAATGTTTCTATCTATTTGCCGTTTATCTATCCGTCTATCTGTGTACCTGTCTATTTGTCTATCCACGAGTTTAAAGGTCATCAGGGGTCACTGGAGGTCAAAATGTGAATGAAAACCTTGATAAGTATTAACACATCTCAAGGTGGGAAATTAAAATAGACTTTTCATGTGGTATGTGGATGCACATTATGGTGAGGAGATGGTTCCTATTTTGGTGGAGGTCAAAGGTCATCTAGGATAAAAAATCATTTTTTTGAACATGCTAGTACTGTACATTTCAGTCAGAAGATATGGTACATGGTGGCATTATTTGGAATGAAACATCATCGGAACCTCAATGCATTTTTGCATTCTGGTTATTGACACAGAATGATAGATTATACAAAATAAAGCAGTAGGCTTGCCCTTTTTTGAACGAATAAGTAAGGAATAAGTCTCTTACACTCGGCAATTTAATTGTTTGTTTCACAATAATAGTTTTGTTCACCTAAACTTTTAAAAGTTCAAATGATGCGGCCTGCATTACTCTTCTACTTATTTTTTGAGGAGATGAGGCTATATAGCTGGAATTTGTTGCTGAGACTGAAGTTTGATAAAGACTTCATCCATTGTCTTTGCATTCAATGCTCAGCAATATTTCCCTTTAAATTGGACAATATCAAGTGAGCATCTTTGACATTGATTGAACTAGCGCCCCCTTCTTTAATGCTCAGTCAAGAAATTCTTCCCCAATTAGTCGGTTGGCATACACGAAGACCCCAGTTGGTTTCAAAACATGAATTCCACTTTAATGACCTCATCATTATAATGCTCCCTATATTTTTCTTATTTCGACTTTTCTTCAATGACATATTCGATACCGGGTACATAATAAAGCCATATTTTGTTTTACCAAGCCTAACGGGTTTTTAATTACCATTGAACGACGTCCGAATTAGATTCCTTGTGACTAACCAGCCATTGAGATGGTGACATATTGCATTTTTCATGATGCATGTTAAACCACCCAAAGAGAGATCCGGAGAGGGAATGGATAAAAAGGAACTCATTCAACAATAAAGGTAATAAAAGCAAAAGTGCACGATTTTATTTTTTACCGGTGGACACAAATACCGGTAGAAATCGATACAGCGTATTCACATGTAGGTTTTTTATTTACCAGACACAATGCAAGTGAGAGCAACTTTGGCGGTTTCTTTTTGACCTATACCAAAGGATGTCGTCTGCTGGATGTGACAAGGTAAATGCAAGGGATCGACCTGTTAGTGCCTCCCTCCATTTTTGTGCCGATAAATGACATTTGGCTAGCGCGACTTAGAGTCCTTACACTTGTGTGGCAATTTACTTACGATTAACGCTGTCGTTTCTTAACCGTACTTAAGAAATCGTTGCGTTGTAATAATCGCCGGCGCTGAATGACGCCCGGCGGATCGGAACAATACCCGATCACCGGGTGTCCTACAAAGGTCACGTGGCCAGGTATTGTCCGCCGAACTGTTCGCAAGCACATTGTTTGTTTAGTATTCATAACCACTAATCCGTCTTAGTTCCAGTTTTAATAATAGGGAAGTTTCTGCGGTATAGTGACCTTAATGCATTGGTATTACTTGCCTGGGCTGAGGAGACAAACGGCTTCTTGGCTTTTCCTCTTCAATTCCTAATCTTCTTTTTTTGCTCTTTTTTACTTCATTTTAACCAAAAAGTGGAATCGGAAGGATCCGGTAAATGAAATGTGTTTAGTTAAGACTCAGCGGAGTGATGGAGTTAACAGATTGCCTAAGCCGTCCGTTAAAAGGCCGCAGGGTTATCGGTTGACTGGTGGGTTTTATCAAATCAGTGCACGCAAGGGTTTAAAACCAGGCGACACGAGTCGCGTAGAGCTAGATCGCTAAGGATTGGATAAATCTATATATATGACAATATCACACCAGTCCTATCACGATTCGGTAGAGTGGTCACGTACCAAGTAGCCTACGTCATTATTAACCAACATCACGATTTTTAGCTATTTACACATCGAGGCTTTGACTTGTTTACCACATTGGGCAAGGTTACCATCAAATAACAATGAGGAAGTATACAATACACCATATGCGCTTCTCTAAAAGCGCGGTGGAGCTTGTTCCTTTTTCGACCTCCTCTCTCATTATCATCATCTTTATTCTTTTGGAAGTCTTATCTTTTTTACGATTTTTTTTTCTTTCTAGTGCAACAGCGGAACTTGAAAAGAACCATCGGCGTTGTTTTGTGGTTTTTGATGGTGTTTTAATGCAGGACAAATGCTTTCAAATACAATGGGCTAGTAATGGAATTCATAATAGCCTATAGATGACAGCATTTAAATTGATGGAAAACGTTGACTTCTGGACGGGTGCAGGAGTTCATAGGTTGTTTTTGTTTTTCAAGAAAATGACACTCTACATAGTACGGATCTTTTTTTAGATCATTTCATCGCATATTTTCAAGTACACCATAAAAATTTGCACAGTTCTAACAACTGTGGGAAATATTAAAATGTTGAAAAAATCCTCAGTATTGGTTGAGGTCAATTGTAACAAACATACTGTTATTTGAAAAAATGAAAGTGAAATGATATGAAAATATTGAAAAAAGAAAATATTTCAAAGAGAGCCTGCTTAATTCCAACTGTTTAAGTGGGCTGTAAATATGTTAAGTGAGTAAGTTATGCCCCCCACCAACATTGTGGCGTTCCGACCACCTGGTGGGTTTGTGAAGTCACAAAGTTACTCACACCGTCTACGCCAAACGATGGTGGAGCTTCGCTTAGATCTTCTTGGCACTTAGCCCCCAATATTTTTTCGTTCCGCCGCGCCTGAGCTGTTTAAAGTTTACCTTCCTTAAGTCTAGAATTAGACTATGAGAATACATGTATTCTAAAGGTTCGAAAAAATCTTTAAATCCAACTGTTTCCATTGTCATAGGCTGGTCCATCGTAAAATGTTAAAATTCAATCACTCGAATTGAAAAAAAAAAATGGATTGCTCAATAATTTGTGATCATGCTTTAACAAATAATATTAGGCTATATGACTATCTAATTTCTTGGCTACCATGTTGTTTTTAAAGGCATATTATGGAGACAAAATTCATTAACTTCAAAATATTCAGAAAAAAACTGCGTCTCAATAGCATATAGCATTCAGAGGACACAGAATCACAGATGTTTAAAGAAATGCAATTTTTCGTGCAATTTGGTGCATCATGGGAAATCTGTGATGTAATCGTGGCACATTAATTTGACATTGCATTCAGTTTATTTATAATATTGATTCTGCTGCAGGCAATATTAAGCAACATTGTTGGTTGTTCTCTACATATGTTGAAGGGTAATGCTAGATCTGCAGGAAAAGATATTCAAACATTCCAACAGTTTCAAGGACAAACAGGACGTTCAATTATAAAGAAAAACAAAAGGAATTTGAGGCAATGTGCTCACATTACCTAACTTCCAGATGCTTTGTTGAAAAGCAGAGGTATTTTTTAACAAAAATACCCAATCTTTAAACTAAGATATCTTGAGTTAGGAAAATGGTATTACGACAGGGTTTGAAGGTCATGGTATAGAATATTTTTGCTTTTAATACAACACCCAGGTGAATGGCCACCAGAATATGCCTTTAAGAGTGGACTCGTTAAGTCAATTCACTCTATATAGCAGTATCACGTTTTGACACAGAGCCTAGTGACTTTCAAAAAACAAAAAATAAATAAAAGAATAAAAAAAAATAAAAAAGGACATACAAAGAGTGCTTTTTGCGCAATACAATGACATCACAACTTATTGTGTCATTTATCTTTTTTTAACGAGTGACTGCTAACATTCAACATTTTATTTTTCATTCCAGAACTACCGAATGTTGTGAAGATGGCAACTAAACCGTTTGCATATATATTTTAAATTTGTGTAAGTGTAGACTTTGGGTACACGTATAGCTCAAGAGCAGTCCCCAAACTTACTTTGAGCAGCAGCTAAATTTCACAATTTTCTTCTTTCTCTTCAACTAATGTTTTGAAGATCTGATACTTAGTGACTCAGTCTTGCATATGCAAGGTAAACTAATCAGTTACTTATATATATTCTCACATTTGAGAAGAGAATTGTCGTCAAATGACTCGCAACAGCCAATCATAAAACAAGACAGTAAACTAAACTACTTCATGTTGGGGTGACTGCTCTTGAATACTGACCAACAAAATGGCTGAATCCACATCAACACAGTCACGTGACGGAGGGCGTTTAGTCCTAGTGGGCTACCCAATTAATGTGAAAAACACCGGGCAGAAAGACGAAACGAAAATTTTGAGTTAACTCTGTCAGTCTGTCAATACTCCGAAAAAGAAAAAAACTTGCTTAGCATTGGAATAGTTTTCCACACATTGTAAACACGTTAAAATTCTAAACGAGTTTAACTGTTTAACAGTAAACGTGTAGCAAATGGACGTGTTTTCAAACGTTAAATTTAGGAATTAATCACATGTGTTTAGCATCTAATTTGTCTATAAAGTTGAGGAAAAGTGTTTAGAAAAGTGTTCAACTTTATACCTTAAAATGTTCTCAGCCTCAGGTCCTCCACTAAAACACGTACAAAGTAGAAATCGCAGAATAGGCCTGCTGCATCTGCTACTACCATACCCTCTGATAACCCAGACACATTCTTACAACCGAAACTAGCATCTGAAGTTTGTGCAGGTTGGAAACATGATGCAACTTTTCTTCTTACTTTTTAAAACATCCTACTTTTCTGCCTGATTACATCTTATCGTCTCAGGGAGGAAATAAAGCACACAGCATACACACTTGCTACAATCCGATTTCACATGTGACTTATTAATGAGCAGTACCAGATAATATACCAAAAACAAAATGTTACGTAACATTTCGGGTTAGCCAATAGGACAGTCAACGATGTGTTTATTGGTTTTCACGCAGCGTGGACACAAAGAAAGCATTAGCAGCCACTCTAGGGCACAGATCGTGTAAAAAACTGAGATTCCAGTTACAACCCCACATCGCCTTTTCTCTACTGGGGTGTCTTTGTTGTACTTTTAAGAAGAATCGCCACGTGGTCACAGAATGAATGTGGAATGAGAAGCTAATGTGGAGTCAGGGGTCAAATTCCGAATCATCCATTGTTTCCATAATCATCATAGGACATTCCTGAGCTGAAGTATGAAACGTTGCAGTGTATTCACTCAATTTAAAGTGGTACATTGTGCAATATTTGTGATGTAATTGTTTTACTAATCAATTTACACTGTGTTTGTTTTTCGTTGTTTTGTGAAACCTTGTACAAGCATGTGGTATCACAGTTACTCTTACGGGGTGTTGAAATTAAGCCCTTGCTGCAAAACATGCAAGCAAGTAAACAAGAATTCGTTCAGGTCATGAAAGCATTTCTTAATTTCAAATCGACACATAACAGGAAATGAATTTTAACATTTAATATGTCAACAATAGTGGGAGCTATAACAATGGGAATTGAATGAATAAAATTTATTTCGCAACCTCTTTAATATTGTTTAAAAAGAGATTTTAGCTTAAATTAAGATCGAGTAAATTTGGGTTTAGTCTATGAAGACACCCATCCTCTAAATTCTTTTATTTTGAATGCCTAGTATTTTATATTCAATTGCAAGCTCTCGGAAAAAAGTCCTGATGCTGATGTATTTCATTTAAGGTGTCGCTTCTTACTTGAAGTAGAATAATATATCTTGCAAAAGGAAAATAAGGAAGCAAGAGAACTGCATTTCAGAGAATTTTTCTTGTAATTGGTTTGAATTATTCCCATTTACAAATGACTCCTGTTTCTTGAGGGGTAAAAACTCACTCTTTGCTGTTATTAAAGTGTAATCACTTAATCTGTATCATCCTTACATTATAGGTATGTATATATTTACGAACCCACATTTATCTTTTCGATAAATGAGACGGAAAAAAAGAAAAAAAAAAACTCAAAAATATATATATTTTTTAAAATTCTAGATTTAAGGTAAACTTTAACTGTATCTCTTAGCACTCACATCAATTGATTAATGCAAATGTGAAACGTTATTCGTTTCTGTATTGGAAGGGGTAATTTTAGATGTGTCTGAGTCAAATAGAAGGTTAGCATTATGTGGTGGTGGAGTGACAGATAGTGAAGGATTATCCAGGGTGGCGGGGCATCCAACTGCCCGGGAGGTGTCAACAGTTCTATAGTAGGGGTGCAAGGTTTGATTTAGTAATCACTGTGTAAAGGGAGGAACTGGAAGGGTTGCAGTAGAGGCGCCAGAATGTCAAAACTGAGGGGCAAACAAAGGGAAAAGGATAATGTTGGGTCAACAGTTTTGCGGGCACAGTGCGAAACCGAGCCCAAATGCGCCCTTTCCTGTGAGTGGGTGTCCAGGTGGAGAAGCCCCCGGGAGCTCTGAGGTTTTAACATACCTCTGGATAAAAATTAATTTCCTGGAGTAGGATATTACTTAATTTTTTCGGTTAATTCATGTCCTCACTGACCTAACTTTGGGGGGGGGGGAGTGGGGGAAGGGGCAAGGGAAAAATCTGAGGGCTGGGGCATCACCGCCTCTTGCCCCCCCCCCTCCCCCGCAGCGCCGCAACTGAAGGGTTCCAAGGACAGAAGCAACTTAGAAAATTATTTTGAAAGAGGACATGAGTATATTTTACTTACACATTGGTTTTACCCTATTTTTTACATGACGGCCCATAAAGGCGGCGCACGCCTGTTGCACCCTCTGGACCCACCACTGGTTTCAAGAGGCTTGTATTCCATGGTGACTACACAAGGTGCATATGTCTGCATATTGCAATATTAGAATAAGTAAAGGAACGTTTGTATATTATTTCGTGAGGTTGTATAAAAGCTTATAAATCCTTCGATGTGAAAAACTCACGGTGCCAAGAGCGTCGAAGAGTGGTGTCTAGGTTTCAACCTATTATGTTTTATTTTATGCGGTATCGACGGAATATATATATTTATATACCACGGAAGCATATTGGAATTTAAAAGATTCTCTGTTGACTTTAACCAATAGGTTGGAAACTGGGCCGTTTAACTCCATCTAACTAACTGTTGTCTACCCACCCACACCTGCACATGAATATTTCGCATTACAATGCAAATTACAATTCAAATTAAGTATGACCAAAACTCACTCACAACCGAATTAATGAAATTACAAAAGCCACTCTCGTTCGTTCACTTATACGCACTTGCGGTTTCAATATCCCTTCTGCCTTGTACCTCTGGCAGTGTGAACGAACCAAGCACGGAGACCTTTTGGGTATCATTCAATCTTAATGCTCATTATTTTAAAACATTCCATGTTATTGAAAGTTAGAAGGGTATTTTAACGAATGAATAAGCATAATTTTCATGCAAAACTGCGTTCACGTTATCTCTTCCGCCATACCTCCGTAATCCGCCCGAAGAGAACGATTTTAAGAGTAAGGCACCATGAATGATTTTCGGGAGATCCGAAACAAAAGTCTCATACGAACATACTACTTGGTAAAAAAGAGCAAAACGTGTTAAAGAAAAAGACTAACAGGCGCTGAAGCATTCTTAAAATGTTTCGCAATTATTTCAAAAACAGCCAGCGGGTGAAAAATTTTGCACAGATTGTAGAAAAATCGTCAAATAATGAGAATTGTATTAACACTACAAGAAGAAAATAAAATAAGGCGACAGATTTTTCCGGGCTGCTCAAATTGCTTAACTAATTTGTTTGAAATGGTAACTACAGGAGTCGGTTTACGGCATACGGCTTAGGATATTTTTATCCTTTTCCCATCCTGTTTCCTTGGTTCGGGCCTGGCAAGGGCGACATTACCGTGTGTGTACCGTCGTTTGTTTAATACGAATGACCACAGGTTTGAACAACCCGCCCCGCCCATTAAGGAGACTAATTTCGCGCCCGTAGGCCATTCTCTGTAGGTGTTGACGCGGAAAAGGTGAGAAAAGGCTCGATCCGGTGGCGCAGTTCGACACGTTCCAGCGATGACAACACAACACCGTACTATGCTGTTTACTTTGTATTGTTCACAACCCGTTTTGTCGTCGGTGCCTGGTAACCGTCTCTCCCCGAAGCGCTGACACATTAGCGGCCCTCTTAGAGGGATTACTCAATTGACTTCTTGCCAGTGCTGCCGGGTAGAAAAAATAAAAATGAAAAATCCAAAGCAAAACTCTTTAAACAGGTACGAAATCGAACAGACTATCGACTGAAAGTGATTTTTTAAGATGCCATTTGCGATTTAGCAACTACCGGAGTAATAAAGATTTAGAAAGTGGCGGCACTCCCTGCAACTGTGGAATTTGTCTCTCAATGAAGAGGACGACAGGTGTGTATCTGTTAAGCCAACAGATCAGCACATCTCCCAGAGGTACTAGTAAGAGACGGGCTCATCCGCTGTCTGTCACGAGGAAGTTCCAAAGAACAACTTTGAATCCCATTGTCGAGGGGTCAAAACCCTATTTGAAAAGCCAAGGGGCAAAAGAAACAATTCGACCGCAAGTTTTGCTCTGGGTTTTGGAGAAAAGAGAGTAGTTTCATATTAAAGAGTGATTTTAATGAATAATTTAAATTAGCCTGGTCTTAGTACTTAGGTAAGGAGTTTTTCATTGTTTGTACCTTGTTCTGAATTCTAAATATTATGTATTTCTTACAGTTGGTCTAATATATTATTTGGTATCCAACATTTCTTTGGTCACAACGAAGAGGGCGGATGAAGGGATGAAGCATCCCCTCCATCTCACACGGTTACCGGGAAACCGCTCAAGAGACAAACGATATATCAGTGTGGAAACATTTCCATTCGAGGAATCATATCGAAGGGTCCCATCATACAACTATCAGGACTGAAATGCAGTGTTGTAATCGAGTCACTAGATCAGTGACTCGAGTCACCAGTTTCCAAACTTTTAAGTGACTCGAGTCGAGTCATTGTCTCGAGTCACTGTACTATTTCAATGGAGAAAGTACTTCTGAATTCTATCCAGTCACTATCATTTTCAGAGGATGTGACTCGAGTCGTGACTTTTTACAACACTGCTAAAATGGCTTGCAAAACTAATGCATTGGTACAGGAGCTGTTATTTCAAGTAACGTCTTTTGTACTGGTCCAAATAAGACACAGTTGTCAAGGCGTGGTTTAATGAACTGATATTATTCTGAAACGATGCTATGCGTGGTCGTAGTTACTGCGCAAAAATTTTTACCAAAATGATTTGCCCATTACTAGATTACCGGAAATGACAACACGCACTATACGTATTGAAGTTAGCTTAACAAAAAGGAGTAAATTACTCCAGTTTTCACTAGTCGGTTCTAGCAGATTTAAACAGACACAAATACAGCTTATACTCTCAAAGGAATGATTTAAAAGGCGCAGTAACAACTCGTTACCATTTAAAAGAATACTCTAGAACAAAATTTTATTTTGATATGTTACAAGAGGAACATATTCTTAGCATTTCTGGTTAAATTTTTCAAAAGTTTTGGAATGTGACAATTTTTCTACATCGAATTTACTTGAAGCAAGCAGGGATTCGCACTGTTACCCCATGTTTGTTTTTATATGATTTATCACTGATTTTATGCAACTCTATTCTGATATATTGAGGCCATTAGTGCAACTTCAGAAACGGAATTTTAAAAATGCATTACCTATCAACTCAAGCACATAATTATAAAAAATAAAGAAAAGCAAAAAAAAAAAAAAAAAAGGCCAAGAATGTTATTCTACGACATTACACCTGCCTGCTTCAAGTCTCCTTTTGATAGAAATTGCGTCAACTTCAATTGTCAATTTGGTGTCTCAAGAACCGAACACTAGGAATGAATGAAAATGTCATCAAAATGCTTAGACTATGTTTTATTTAAAACATCAAACATAAATTTTGTTATGTTCTGGACTGTTTTCTTTTAACCTTTCCTTGACTGGAAAGTTCTACCAGATTCAGTCACGTGGCCAGATTTTCGCTTTGAGGGGGTCAACCAACTCTTCGTTCTTAATTTTTACCGCCATCTTGGCCTCTTAGGCAGGGGTAGAAGGAATTAATGTTCCCGTCTCTTTTTGGTTTTGTTTTGCTGTCTCGAAAGGCCATATGCAATTGGTGCTATTTTATCCTTGTCATCCTCTGAGCCATTTGCCTGAATTTGCGTAAAGATAGAATATTGTTGTACAATCATACTCATATTTATACTCTTATTTATTCTTATTTGCTCTTATTGTCTCACGGATTACTCTTAGTTACTCTTATTAACTCTAATTTAATCTTATTTACTCTTATTAACTCTAATTTAATCTTCCCTTCCTTCCTCGCCCCTAAGATTCTCAAACCCTAAACTGCTAAATATAATGAAATGACCATTTGAAAGAAATACTGAAAATGATATAATACATTGTCCTGATTATGTTTTGAAAGCCCTGACAACCTCAAAAGTCCCATTAAAAGATACTTTTGACAACTTCTCATGCAGAAGCCCTCTGACTCCCCCACTCCCCCCAAAACAAATAAGGTCTATCTGATAGGAGATATCCTTATCATGTACCAATTATGTACCTTTCTTGCTTTCTTCAATCATGCATAAACATTACTCAACATGCGAATTTTGTTATATTTACGGAAGGACATGCCACATATGGCTTATATCATGCTTTGTTGTTGCAATCTTCATGTCTAAAGGGTTTTATTTTGAAAATTTAATTTTTGTCATTGAAAATCCTCAGTATGGATTACCAATCATAAACTATCTGATGAGTAATAAAGAGATAATTAATGAAGGGTTGACAAAGGCAACCCCAACACTGTGCAACAATCCACATCATTATATTTGCATACGTAACAGGTGGCTTCGAAAACATTCAAACTTTGAAGAGAATGGTAAAAGATATTGACATAATTTCAACGGCCTTTTCTTTAAAAAAAAAAACCTTGCTCCTTAACTGCCAAGTAAAGTCATGGCTTTTTTGCTGACATGTCACACTACCTTTAAGCTTTGAGGCCGGTACGTTAAAGCAGCCCATTGGGTTGGTTCATGAAATTCAACAAATTTTTCCAAACCAGCTAATTTTTCTCCACATACCAATGACAAATAATCAAACTTAGACAATCCCCATTTTCTGCGGACGAATTGTTTCATTAGCGAGTACTTACAGGTTCAGTTCGGTTTTCAAAATTACATAACGCGACACTTTTTCAAATTATTCATTAAACCGCTACAAGTCAGCACACCACAAAATTCACACACCACACCGCAATTTTTTTTTTCAATTTAATTTTTCGTAATGATTGGATTATAACACATGACTCATTATGCTAACTACATTTTCGTGTGATAGTAACCCTTCAACACTCCCATTTAGTTATCCATATAAACTCTATGAGCCCTTCAAGAAAATGTTTGTTCTCGAAACGTTTCTTCTGGGCGACTTTATTGAAGGACTGAAGCAAAGTCTGCGTAAAGATGTGCGTGAAGAGCTTACTCATCTACGTCACTGCGTTGTACATTTCTCTGTTTTTCGAATCCAGGCGTCCATTTTACAACAATTGTTACTAAGGTGTTGTGCGCCCATTTCAGTAACACAACGACAGCTTTTAATCATTTCCACCCATCAGTGAAACGCGCTTATAGGTCACGTGTATAATCTCTATAGCTTCACGCGGAGTTCATCTTGAGAACAAACAATAAAACGCACTGTGCGCATGCGATCGTTGAACTTGCTAGCGTACGCTTGGTACTCAAATCAGCTATTTGCATTTGTTGCTCGCCGATTGGGCCTCGTTTTCTGTTTTGTGACGTCAGCATACAAAAATTAAGTCTTGTTGGCCATCGGTAGGTCTGTTATTATGTTAGTCAATTTTGCGATTGATTTACATAAGTAAAGGCCAGTGATATAGCATTAAAACCGAGTACCTTAGCAGACAAATAAATTCGGTCAGAAAAGTTAATGCAGTGATTCGCTGTGCATTGCCCGGAATCCATACAAGCCACGGCATAAATAAATATAATATTTTTCTTGTCTTTGAAAAAGTGTTGCAAAACAATCGCTGCTTACATTTTCAGAAACTAACAAGTAAAATTTAATTAGTAAATAGACTGGGAGGGTGGAACAAGAGTCTAACTTTCCAGTGGACCCAAATTGGGGACAATACTAAGAAAACAGCTTCTCTTTCCATATATACCAACGTAAATAATTCCTTATACTATACCAAGACTGCCTCTTGTTGAAGTTCCAATTCAAAAACTACCGTTTATATCGAAGTTCTATATTTCGCACTGAATTCTGATTTATGTCTTTAATGTCCGTTTACTTGAGAACCGTGAGCAACGTAACCATGATATTGCTTCTCATTTAGCAGTGTATTCTCCGGGAGAGGGTAATAAACTGGTCAGGAGGGGGGTTTCCGATTTACATAGATTAATTATGAGAATTTATCCGAGTAAGAACCTTATAAGATGCGATGTACACTGTGCAAAAATAAATAAATAAAGTTATTGCAAAAGAATTGTGGAGTTGACGCGCTTTGGACAAAGGGGACATATAGAGCTAGGATAATCGGGGTTTTAAAATTTGACCGATAATGCCTGAGAGAATTGTTCGAACTTTAAATGTTTACAGAATTTTCAGCAAATGCTGATGGTATAGAGTAAATAAAAAGACCAGCTTATCATGGATCGTGGGTGTACTACAAGATATCGATCAAATATATTGATTAAAAGGTATCGAAAAAAGATCAAAATAATTTGAGAGTTTCCAAAGTTCCTAGCAAAAGTGTGCCGATACCTTATGCCACGTCAAATAGAAGCTCATAAATAAAACATAGATTTCGAAACCAAATACGTATCTTATCAATTAATGCGGCCGGTTCGATTCGCCTGTGCACATCAAGAACATACGACTTCGCCGTTTCTCTGCACGATCAACCCATATCTTCTCCCAAAAGGAAAAAAAGAAATTACTCAACATCCACCGGCTTGCCCAAAGGCGTCCCTTCGCTTTATACCTGTTAGTATCGTATGTTCATTTTTTACAAATTAACAAATAAATTCCCAATTTCCGTATGTCCTAATGGTTTTTAAAATATCACCTCCTCATTTTTTTACACCTTAGTTTAAGTCGCTGAGATCTATTATGAGCTATACTCGTCTTGGCCTCGTTTTATCCAAACGACTGACTAGCTAGCATCTGTCGCGCTTCACTCTCTGGCCGCGTGGCTGATAATAGCCATGAATAATTCATGAGCTCCGAGCTTGATTGAGATCGATGGAAGATTTGAACGAACTTGCCAGCAATGTTATAAGCGATAGCTGATGCAAAAATATGAAGAAAACGAGTGACAATTTTTAAGAAATGAAGAAATATTAAAGACGGTTTGACGAAGTGAAACCCTGCAGGGATATTCTGTGTGCCGCTTAGACATAACACCGTGTTTCAAAGTATCTTCAAATTGAATAACCCAACGGAAATGGGTTTTTATGTTTGTTAAAACATTAGCCCAAATTTCTTATACCAGTCGTTGAAGAAACCGCAAAAATCGGACGAAGATGACCAGGAAGCGTCAAATTGTCTTAATGAATTCATGATCGGGGGCATTTGATAATAGTTTAAAGAAAACAATATGCTAATTTTTGTTGGCGTGAATGGTAAAGGAGGTTGACTTTTTGGTTAAAAAGATGCCTTTGATAAGGGTGGTTGGTAAAATGTCCCAGATGCTGTCTGTGAGGGGATCCTTGTCTAAATGAAGGAAGACAACCAAATTTTTAAATTTAGATCTCCTGGCATATGCTACCAGGGACAAAGAGATCTGCACGGTGATTTTAAACTCAGTTGTACGAATCCATAACAAGCGGTGGACTTGAAATTTTGAAATGATTTTATAAATGACAGTTACATTTAAGACGCAAGAAAGTTGGAAGGAAATAATTTACGGTCATTTGTGGCTTAAATGTTTGAAAATGGGAAAGAAAACAGCAGTCACCTTTGATGAGTAACATTAATGTCTGACAGTGAAAATTTTGATCCTAGTCAAGCTCTTGTTAACCAATCTGAAAAATCGTCCACATAAAGTCGGAAAGTGGCCTGGGTGTGTGACAAAGAGTTATCGTGTGTTGAAAAACAGTGGGTATTTGGTGAATTAAGTGAGAATTGTAACCGTTTATAACGTTTTAGCATCAAATAGGCATCCATTTTATGTACAGAAGCAGTGTGCTGGTTGATATAATCGGCGTGCTGGCTGACTACATACCCTGATTGGTGAGACGACGCGTTGTCATTCTCATTTGCTTAACTGCTGCAACGAATGGGTGGATAACACTTCAGAAGTCTCCATCCGTCGGTGTAAGTTTTTATTACCAATAGATAAACCAATATCAAACATTTATTTTCCCATTATTTTTTATTTTTTCCTTTAACTATGCTGTATCTTATGACAAAGTGCAGGTCCTCTCTGTACAAAATGGTATGAAAAAGAAACATTAAAGGTCATATAAATATTTTCAATTTCAAAAGAAATATGAGTTGTACAACAAGAATGAGGCAAATTGTACAATGGATTATTTGTATTTAAGTGAAAAGTTTTAACATTTAGTATTTCAACAATGAAAATTCTATGACCTAGGAGGGGGGGGGGGGGGGGTAGATGAATAAGATTCAATTTTCAACCGCTAAATATATACTTTTAAAGTTTTAATGTTGCATTTTATGCTTCAGTAGTCTTCTTCAAATATTTTAAATTAAGACTCAATAGTAAAAATGCATAGGTAATACAATCACTCCACGTTTTTGACTTACGGTCACCACTTCAACTAATGTTAGCTTGTGTATATTATTTGAGGAGAGGTCGTTCTTTCAAGAGGCTTCTTACAGGCGCGGTGGAACGGAGAGAATATTGTGGAGGATGAGTGCCCGCCAGACTGTCTAAGTGGAGCTTTGCAATCAGTTGGCGCAGAACATACAAGTAAAGTTTTGGCTTCACATAGCCCACGCCACGTCACATGGCCGGAACGGCACTTCTCAAGTGTTGTAAACTGCACGCTCATTTGACCGATTAAACATATTTACCCTCGGCTTTACTTCTCTGAGTACTTGGCACGTATTGGGTTAGGAGGATGAGCTTCCCAAACCCCCTCCCCCCCCCCCCCCGATTCACAGGCTGCGTATTAATATCGAGTGATACAAGAGTAATAACGTTCAGACAAGATTAACGTCATAACTACAATGCAGCGGGTTTGGTTTGATGGTTTACCGAACTATTTCTTAATCAGGATGACCTTGTTTAATATGTCTTAGCTAATGAGTATGGGGCCAACCTTGCCCTCTTTTTTGCTGTACTCTTCTAAAAACGCTTGAGATTGGTCGTGTGCTTGGTAAATTACTTGCAAAGTTGCAAGGCTGGTACTGCTATACCTTAAAGGTATATTTTCATCATTCCAAACAGTTCCAATTCTCCCAACCTACTTACTTCTAGCCCCTCCCACATTTATCTAAAATTCATCTTTATCCAGACACAATCCTAGTTTATTGATTCATGGCTTGTCTCAGTGGGCATACGAGTCCATAATGTGTAATCAAGACACTCTCAGTGCCCATGCTGTGTAATTTAGCTATGATGCATTGTTTGAATGTGATGCCAGTCAAAGAGCTGTACCAATTGAGACTTTTGATGTACGTATACTGAAACTGTAGTTTAGGGTGACGAATGACTGCCTTTAATAGAAACCGCCTCATAATAGGCCCAAAACTTTTCCTGATTAAAGCAGTATATAGTATAATACTTATGTATTGTTTATGTTTTTTGTCTGTTTTTTCTCATAAAATGTCTCTTTCAATGTTTTAACGACCACTTTAAGAAAAAGTACACATTAAAAAGAAAAGAAACTATAAGCCTGTTCCTGGAGTGTTATGTGCTCCGAGTCAACGGGTGCACTGGCAGTCACCTTACATACTTGAATGCAGGGGTGCCATGAAATTTAAAAGAAAATGCGAGGGTGCCACGTGTCTTGTGCCCGGCATCACACGGGCACTTTACGGTAAGTTGTTGAGACATCATTTGGTTCCGCTGTAGACTGCTCTACAGTGACGTGTGCAAAGGAGCGGTTTTATACCTCCCGCTGGCAAGTGGTTGCAACCTCTGTACACCAGTACGGATAGAATTATTTATTTGACCAATCTGCAGGAGCTACTTTATAATCTTATAGTCGCTGAAAAGACATAGATGCAAGTGTATTCCTGGTAGTACAACTTTAGTAACAATGGCAGCTTAATTGCCCCGACCCAGTTATAGTTTTTATATTCTTATGAGGTTGGGATACCGCTAACTGCTATTAAACATGAATAAATACATTGGTTATCATGCAAGGGGTGTGTCAGTACCCACAATAGAACAAGCCAGGGAATAAAGTACATATCTTTGGCCTTGTTTCACTCGGAGAGACAAGTTCAGAACGAATAAGGGGGAGAGGAACAGGTCAGAAATGGTTGCAGTATGACAAATTGAAACCGTTATAAGAGAAGATAAGGTGAGAAGAAAACTTTGAATCCTGGCAAGAAATTCAATTTATTTAGATATTTGTTCAGGCAAAATATTGGCGGTATTAAATGAGGTATTCACATATAGGGAAAAAAACAGTTTATCTCAATATTTCATAATTTTTATTCTCTAAATAGATCTCTTAAGAGCGGCGAATGATGGCGTTTTTACCCGATATGATTAAAAAAAAAATCAGACGCTGATCTAGAGGTTCGCCGGTTTGAAATTTTGATGCAATCGACCCTAGTTGAACCAATATTCCTATTTTAGTATGCAAACGTTTTCTTCCCCTCCCATTTTGAGAAAGGTTTCTCCAAAGCGTCTTTTAAGTAAGAAGGTGGAAGCTGGAAATTCATGTGAAAATGTTGTGACATTTTCTTGGGATTAAAATTCACTTGACCAAATAGTTTTTGCGGTGATGTTCAAGGGGTTTCAAACAGGGTGTGGGGCGGGTTGGGGCTCAAAGGGGTTACCTAAAATAAATTACGTATCTGGTTGTTCGTTTCAGGCATTTTCTAACTTGGGGAGTCTTACGATTCACAAGGCAGTCGTCGGTCCTATTTATTCCAGATGTCGAGAAGCAGTGTGGCGCAAGCCTGACGCACCTCAACCCATTCCTCTCTTTGGGAAAGTACTTGACTCCTTGGGATACATTTTCGGGAGAAGGATGGTGAGCGATCTGTACACACCTTCACAAAGTTTGCCTCTGAACATTTGTTGAAAAGACAAGACGAAAGTCGCCGGTGGGCCTTTCATGAGGCCTGGTCACTGTGGTGTAAAGCTATCGATAATCAAAGTGCCAGTGACTCCGTGACCTTCAAAACTTAAACGTAACTTTCAAAGAGGCACCCTAGAGCCCTGCTATCACCGTTTTATTCGGTATTGCTACTCCATTGTTTTATGCTGGGCACAAAGAACAATGACAGAAGGTTCCACTTTTTAAGTCTTTGGTAGGCCTGTCCCGGCCTGGACTCAAACTCTAGATCTCCCGACCTGCAAATGGGATGCTCTTACCTATAACCACGCAGTCGGGTCCGATGTGAAAAAATAAAGCGTGTTAGTACATAAATTTGTAAATAAGTGAATTTTCATTCCATAGTTTTGTGTTATTAAAGTTATTGCAATGAATATAATTACTTTTTTTGCATAACGTCGATCGCCCTTTGTTTGCCGAGGGTCATCGGAAAAGTTACCAAAGGATAACATACGACATACTAACTTTGACATGCAGCGAGATTCGATCAAAGCATAGATAAAAATGGATTGATCCTTGTGACATGTCGCCTGAAGACAGTCACACAGATGTAAAGCTGCCCAACTTAGACATGGTTGGTCCTTAATGTAAGAAATACAACAAACAGCCAATTCAATTACTCCAACACATGTGTGGTTCAATAGAATAAAGGTAACATTTGAACATTTGACATAGAAATTTAAGAAAATTATGAAAAAATATGAAAATCACAATGTACTTAAGTACCACAACAAATCAATATTTACGCCATCTTTATAGCAGGTTCTGCTTGCACCCAACTCTATAGATGTTAAAGTCGTTCTTTAGCTCAAATTTCATAACGAGTAAAATCGATGCAACAAAAATTTATTTCATTGACTACAATGTTTCAGTATAATTAGATTTTTTTTGCTTTAGAGAAATACCAGTCACAGCATTGTCGCGTTTCATCACACGCCCTCTATACAAGGTCTAGATTAAAAAGAGGTCTTGGGAGGTAGGTTGGGTATTTTAATTATATTTTCCCATTCTTCACTCGTCTAGGGAGCAAAAGTCGCCTTGATTCCTGGATGATATTTTTGCAACATGTGTCTTTGATTGCTTGGAATAAATTTCAAGATTTCAGAGAGCCAATCATCCGTTTTATTTTCCAACTTCAAGAAGGAATCATTTTTTTCAATTATTCTTACTTCGATGAGTCCGGGTTTCCACCATTGATTAGCTATCCATGCCAAGACTCTATCTTGTGTCCATCATGTTATGTTTCTACTTTTTAAATAACATCATCCCGATAGTAAAATATATTATTAATTCCGCATTGCCTGAGGGGAATGAACTAATTTTGCTGGCTATCGTAAGTTACAGTCTTCTACAGTAACTTATTTGATTTTCGTTAAGACAACAGCTTGAACACATTTACAGTCTAACATTTACTTTTTTTGTATTCATTTTTTGAATTTAATATACAACTCTTAACCCCTTTAGCAATTGAAAAAAAGTGAAATTAACGAGTCTCGTTTATTAGTTTGTCTCTATCGAACACACCAATAAATAAAATTAACGAGTATCGCACATTTGACTAGCCTATTTGAACTCAAGCCTTTTGAAACTTTAAAACATGGATACCTATAAATACCTCGGCATTTTTAGATAAAGGTATACTTACAGATTATGGCTTTTTATTCGACATTGGATGACGTGTTTAGTAATGATTGGCTCTTGTTAGTCATGTGACAATACATTTTTCTCTAAGATATGAAACTTTGGAGAATAAGTCATTGGGTTACGTTGAATATCGAATGTGATTGTGTGTCTTGAAATATCATGAAAAATACCTGTAAGTGAAATAAACAGAAATCTGTGAGATCTGGTTGTTGTTTCGAAAGTAGTTTGAGATGACTACATTTACCCTATAACGGTAGAGGGTACGTTATTTGTAAGGATATTCAGATACAAATTTCACCTGCCATGTTATCTCAGACGATAACCCTTGACCTCCTCGGTTACAAAGCCCCGTCAGAAAGAGGTTATCTCCATCCATATCAGTTTTCGCTCCCTAAAGGAAAACATTATTCCCAACTTAATCAGGAAGTTAATCCCTTCTTCCCTTTTCACGTTTACATTTCTTTTGTGTTTAAGAATGTAAAATCAGAAGACGCTTAAATATGTCCTTTCAAGCAGATACAGAAATATTGCCATAGAATACGAAATTGAAACTTCACAGAGATTTGATAAGTTCCCTGTAGACTACGGAAGCTTTTACAAAACTGAAAAAGGTAAGAAAGTTTTGGTTTTGTTTTTGTCCATTTTTTTGTTGTTGTTTCTTCGGTTTTTGTCTCTTAATTTGCAAGAGGAAGGTGAGCCTAATAAAGATTATTAGATGACGAAATACAAAAAATCCAGCAATCAGGCAAAATCACATTGCCCAGATCCCATTGTGTCCATGACTGGAAATGAACAACTGTTAGCAAAGACTATACTATGTCTATGGAGGATGATTAAATAAAGACTAAATCTAAGATGCAATTTTTAATCAAAGTTTTGAATGACTGTAATATCATCGTTATTTTCCAACACAAAAAGTAGATTCGCCCCAACTTCCGGTTTGGGTTGAGTATGAAATAAATGCAGATGAGCTACTCTTGAAATATGATATCACTCCTGTGTCTCATAAGTGTGATTTCTCTTTAACTGGAATCTCTGTGCATGAAAAATTTAATTTCCAATGTCGTGTCGTATTGCAAATATTTTTTGGGCTGTTGGTGGGCCTAACAGTCTTAACCCGGGGTCACACTTGGCCGGATTTGGTTCGGAATCTGATCCGATTTTTGTTAGTTTCTGTAAAGCTTTCCTCCATCTCTTTGAAATGAACCGAAAATTTTACAACCTGTGTACATACATGATTTGTGACGGAGGATTACGAAAAATTTAATTTATACTAATTATTTCGTAATGTCACATCAACAGACAGCTTTTATTGGATAACGCATCCGGAAAAGGTTCTCTGTCGATGCCGCGTGACAAAAAAATCAGTTAATATTTTATTTTTATTGTCATCAGATACATATATTTATACTGACTGGTAAAATTTTGGCCCTTTTCCACCAAAGATGGAAAAGATTTTAATACAAACTCACAAAAATCGGATCGAAATCTGATACAAATTCTTTAGTATGACCGAGGCTTCAGTTGTCATCTTGATGTTAAAGGCATGTCGCACAGCGATATATGCTCATGATTTTAGTCAAAGCCATGAAATTACAAACCGATGGTGAAGCAACATCCGACGAATTGAAAAAGTTTTTCAAACGATTATAGAAAAGAACAGTTAAAGAAATGTTTAAGAACACTATGTGATTGAACTATATACTGTTGAACTATAGAAAGGGTAGTTAAGTGAACTATAAAAGTGCAGTTTCAATTGCGAGTGTTTTTGAATTTGAGAAGGTCCTGGATAGGTTTTTGGCTGGCCAAGAGATTGTGTATAACTATGGAGCTGATATGTATGTTAAGTAATTGACTAGTATGACAGTCACCCATCTGCCCATAGCTTGATATTCCTGCATCAGTTGTCGAGGGAGCAGATTCTGAGGAAGATGCGGACAAAGATGTCTTTTAAACCTGCCTCCACTGAGGTTCCTTAGGTATCCTAAGGTATTACTTCAGCTATGTGTTGGATTCCATTAATTAATCGCATGTGTCACTTTACGTATACCATTTAACATTATGTCCGAGCACATACGAGCACACGGGCAAGAAAAATTCCGACCGAAACTCAGCCGGGACTAGAAACAAGACTTGAAATTTAATAATTTAGATTTTATTACACAGTAGCTATCCAAAAGAATATTTTAATTTCGAGTTAAGCAATATCATAAAAAATACTTACTCATCATATTCATACAGTATATAAATAATCTAAAAAAAATCATTTAATTGATTTGAATTGCAGAAAGTCTCAATTGTATTTTGTCAATGATTGCGTCATGACTAATTCTACTAATTGCACAATGGTAACACTGCGACCCTGAAACGGGCGTGACGTCACTACTTGGAAATGACAGGGAAAGTCTTTTGTTTTCTATTAATATTTATGATATTCTAATACAGTGCAGTACGTCTATATATAGAGTAAAGTTATTATAAGCCACCACCACAGACTTCCTATACATGGACAGAGCGCACTGCACGGTACATTGTTGCTATGATTCGTATGATTATAGGCGTAAACTATAGCAAGATGGCTGTCTGCTATTGGTTTTCAGTGTTTCGTGTGTGTGAAAGTTTGGACTTGCTCAAGTAGTTCAAACAACAGATTTTGCAAGAAACTTACGTATTTTCGAAATAATGCAAGGATGGTAAAAATCACTACACGTATTTCAGGAATATGATATTGTTTCCCAATCAGGTTTAGGTTTTCCTTAAAAATATTGCAGAGTCGTCGTCAAATCATACAAGTTATAGCGTTATGGCGACAATCTTGGTGTGCCTTTTCTGCCCTAGACAGTGGCGACAATCTACGCATACGATGTACACGTTAAACGTCTGTCAATGTATACAGGAATTCCATGGTCACCACATATGAGGTACCCTTGCTTTTCCTTCAAATTTCGAGCGGATACGTTACACGTAGCAACAAGCTCCAGGATACTGGAAATATGTTGCTAGGAAAGAACATTTCACTGCATGAGCTAGGATAAGATTGTATTAAAATTTATCGTACAGCGTTTGTAAGGTGTCCATAAAATATTCATGTACCATTAAAGCGTTGAATGATGGGAAATTTGGAGCGCCGTGCAATCATTAGGTAAACAGGTAAAGGCAATATATTTTTTTAAAACTTCATACAATAACAAATGATATATTTAGAAACAATTCTAGCACTGAAAGCTCTTCTTTTAATAAAGATTTTTTTAATTCATAAAGCTCCTTTAAGTAATAAAGACATCGGAAAGAAATCGGTTCCTTGTCAAGAATGGCTTGAAAAATTAATAAGATTGTGCTCAATTCATGGCAAACAAAGAAATTCAATTTCTACCAAAATGAAAATGAATGACATAGTCTACTGAAAGAATGAAAAATCGTAAAAATCTCAAATAATTAGCGATCATTCTTCTGACGAATACGAACTTTTTCCGCAATCTAAGTTTAAACCCGCATCACCACAAAAAAAATGCACATTGATTAATTAAAATTCCGTCAACTACTTACTATCTTGGTAGCATGAGATATAGCCAACAGAAGATCAATGCATACCGGCAACCTTATACTACAAAAGTCTTTTAATTCATAGTAATCACAAAAAACAATCTAACTGCCTTTTGGTTTTCGTCCGTAACCGCACCGAGGGAAACTCTTAAAGTGAAACATTGTTTTAATTATTACGTTCATATTCTTCATCTGTTGACATTATCTCCTTCAAAACTGGAACCCTGTCTTTATTATCATTTAAATAAAACGTGCATCTGCATGATGGGATGCTATACCGCAAATCAATATAAATGTTCATAGGTGATGATAACAAACTGTTATTAGTACATTCATTTTTGGCGGGAATTGATCGAATGACATTTGTTCTATGTTTAAGGTTGGTGGAAAAGATACGAAATCCAGGTCGGGTTTCAGCCAACTGTATCAGGTCGCATATTTTTAGATATGTTACGCTTTAGCCTTTGTTTAATTTTTTCATTTTGGTGGAAGAGATAGGGCACAATGGAGAAGAATTTATCTTAAACGTTTAGCAAAAACATGAACAGAAACCTTGATAAAGTCTCAATGAAATTAGCACTTTTTATTTTTAGCCTTGAAAATTTTGTATCTTAATTAGCAGAGGTTTATATAAACAAAGAATATCTTTGGTTTACTCGTTATACTGCATGCATCGGCAAAATGGTGACGTGTCTGGTCCTTATTGACTACCGTATACATGTTGGAAACTTTCATCGGATAGACCTAGTCATCCGATTTCGTTATGCCGGTGAAGTCGGGAGGCGAAAAGTCGCGATTGCACATGAGAATTCTACACCGATGAGTCCCGTGGGAAATCATTGGTCGGAGCGTTCCTGTCCGATATTGCATGGCTTGTTTCTTCTAATTACGATCCTAAGGGGTGATTTTAATAATCAGTATTTATCCCAGGCCTAGTGTTGCTAGCGTCTTCGTTCTAATAGACGAAAGAGATTACTTTGGATCCTTTTATTTTTCTTTTCAGATCGTCGTGATATTCCAATTTTCTAGATACACAAGCACACCGATTGTTTCATGGCAGTTCCGGTATTACATAAACATTCTTTCGCATATTAAAAGGCTGCCACATGCAATCAGAAGTATTGAGAAAAATTAAAGTAAAACATCAAAGAAGAATACGTAATGCAGTTGCCATATTTTAAATGTAGGGATTGTCAAGAGTGTGAAATTGAAATTGTTCAATGAATGTCGTGACTTTTACGACTTAAAATTATTTTTTCAATAAGAAAGGAATTATGTTTAAGTTTATAACCTTTCAAAAACATTATCAAACTGAATTCATACTAAATAAAAATACTAATATCATACTTCATTTCTAAACACTCTTCTAACTGTATCGAAACAACTTGCAATGTTAATGTTGTGGGTGGTGGTTGACAGATTTCATTTTCAGCCAATTTTTTCTCTCTTTGTATTATCATTACAACAGTTAATAAAACAATCGTGGTGATGACTAGTCAGGATAACCCACACCGTCAGCTTAAGGGTAACCCTGACTAGGTGGTGGTATAATATTTGAAGTGATGAAGTTTAGCAACCTAGAGGTCGAATATCGATTCCAGAACGGGTCAATAGTGGTGGGTTTTTCTCCCAAGAGCAAATCAATGTTTTTCCATTTAAACTAGTCTTTCAAATTCTTGCTTTGGTCAACTTGCCGGTTGTCACCCGAGGTGAAGTTTTAATTCATAAGTCAATGTCATAAGTCAGAAACCCCTCCCACGTTCGTTGTCGCTCAGCGTGGGAAAACGAATAGACAATTTAGGGTCTTGTTCTCTGCTCTGGTTATATCTTTTTGTTTGTCTTTCTGTATTACTGTCTGTCTGTCTGTCTTTCTGTCTGTCTGTCTGTCTGTCGGTCTGTCTGTCTGTCTGTCTGTCTGTCTCTGTCTCTCTATATATATGTATATATATACGTCTGTATGATTGTCTCTGTCTCTCTTCGTCAGTATGATTGTCTGTCTCCCATAGATTCTAAATGCTTAACTGTTCTCTAATCCTTTCACATAAAGGGAGTTGCATAGAAAGATTGTTAAATATAACTATTCATGGGATCATCTGGCAACTTATCATGGAATGGTCACGTAGACTTTTGGATTATGAAACTAAATGTCCGTATGTATTGTATGAGGAAAATTTTATTTAATATGTATGTTATTATTCTGTTTTCCGTGGTGCGTGGCGTCAAAGTCAGAAAGACCATCTCAATTAAGTAGGAAAGCATAGTCGCATGATTGGTGTTAAACAGAACTGTAAGGGGTTGATTAAGTACGGTACTTGCTATACACTTTTTTCACCAAATTACACTCAGCGTGTATTCTGTTCGCTGTCACAATAAAAATTTCAAATGTTAATGGTTATTTCTTTTTTACTTTACTTTTACTTTATCAGTTTGTTGCTTGTCGCTGATGTAAATTTACTCTTGAGTGTTGTTTTGTCTGTTTCCTTACTACTTAATTGTTCTCTTTGATGTTCCGACTTAGTTTAGATGTTGTGCAATAGGCTATATGCATGAATATGCTAAATTTTTCTTGTTATTTTATTTTTCATCTGGAATTATAATTCTCCCTTGCGTATTTGCATTTGCTCGTTCAGTGATTTCAGTGGTGTCTTAATTTCTAGTCATTCCCATTTAATAAATTCTTTTATGTTGCCAGCCTGGTGATTCCAAGCAATTGGTAATTTCCCGTATTGGACAAACAGAGTGATAATCATGGGCGTCCGCAGAAAAAAGTCAGGGGGGGGGGGATTTTTGAGCAAGGGGCAAAACATCCAAGTCACCAGGAATTGACACAAAACATGCGAAAATTTCAGCCCAAAATGCCTCCCAGATCGCCGGAAATGGCATTTCTAAAGCCTATTTTCGCATAGAAACGTGGAAAACACGTTTTGGTCGGGTTTTTGCTTTGATTTTTATACGTTTTTTCAAGTTTTTGATTTTCCGGGGGGGGGGCAAGTGCCCCCCCCCCTTGCCCATACCTGCGGACGCCCATGGGGATAATCGATTGGACTATTCTATTTTTCTATATCTATCTATTCAATTCACTCTTTTTAAAACGAAATCTCCTTGTCATGCTTTGCATTATTGTTTCTGAAAGGGAACACAAATATGTAAACCGACAAAATTTAAGAATTTTGCAGAATCAACAAGTGGCCGCTAAAAGAAAAACTAAACACAGCAAGAACATCTAACACGCATAATGCACTGGTCAGTTAGAAACTGAAATATGACCCTACAGCAGTAGATTTAGCGATAACTTCGACGGTTCCCCACGCGGATGCGAGTGCAAAGAAGAACTAGAAAGCCAACAGGCTTAGTGATTCCTTGCCGTATGATATATCATAGCAAACATGGAAACAAACATGACATGCATGAGATCCCATACAATTATCCTACTTAATTGAGATATCATACTAGTAAGGCCAAAACTTTTTGACCTCATGTGACCCAAAATGACCTTTCGACCCCTTAAAAACAATAGTGATCACCTTACCAACACGTCCATCAACATAAGTAATTCAAAATTAAGCTTAGTACAGAATGAGTATGGAAGTACTACCACCATGGTATGAGACCCCTCACAGTTATCCCCCTAAAAATATTATGTCTACAAAGTTTGATCTGTCACCTCAAACCTTTGATCTCCACACACAAGAGGAATTTCTCACACAGCTTTAATATTCCAGAAAACTGTCTCATTACTTGATAAAGCGGTATTTTGAAACCATTTTTATCAAAAGTTTGGTCAATGGGGACAGCTCTCCATTCTGAAGTCTCTATGTTTCGACGCCTCTATGTTTGGAAAAGTCTGCATTGAGGTTAGTGTTTAAACAAGCCCTCATGGAAACACTCTCCTACAAGCATTGGATCAAATACTGTGTTCTCACATACCCTGCGCTCGAGGTGACACTGTATTACCTCACGCGAGAGTAACGTGGGAACGCGGGTTAAAGCAGGGTCGGTGTTTAAATTTCAATCCACCTCAAATCGCAGGGTTAAGCAGTTTTAAACATCGTGTTTGTTTTAATCAAGCAAGGTCACAGGTATTTATGGCACTGATGACAGGTATTTTCTTACATTTTGCTGTAATCGGTGTGTGAAATATTTGGCCTCGTTACTCTGGTAACACTATCCAATCAACGAAACACTGGGTACGTGAGAACACAGACTGGAAAACACGGGGCTGGCCTGTGGTTTTGTCTGATTGTAAACACAAGTTAACACTGGGTGTTGCGGGGTATGTGAGACCAAGCCTAAAGAGACATCTGAACAGAGATGTGTAACCTTGGCTATTACTGACGGCAATTTTTGCTTTATGGGGGAAATGCCCCACCCATTGTCTATGGTATCCTTTGCAAATTAACAAAAGCAGATATCCCTATTAATCCATAATTTAACAAGACTTTTAATTCGCCTTTTGTCTACTTATACTGTAGGTACAGCATAACATACAGTACAAGTTTTCCTTGTTTGATACACAGTATACAACATTATGCTTGCTATTATTACCTGAACTACTTTTAAATGACAGCAGCAATGCAAATTAAAATCTTAATACTTTTGAAAAGTGTCATAAAGGGTAATCTTGAAGCAATGGTTCTATGCATTAAGCTTTGTGGTACACTTTTTTTTTGGGGGGGGGGGGGGATAGTGACATGGATAAAAATGAAATGTGAGACAAGAATTCCCACTCGATGCTGATATTTGACAGAACTATATAATCCTTCACACAGGGGTTACTTTTTTGGTGCGGTTATCCAGATATAAGCAGAGATGAGGCAAGTAGTATGCTGATACATTTTATGCTATCAAAAATTTAAAACAAATTCTAGAATGAAACTAAGTGACAAATAATCACTGTAGAGCATATTGAAACTGTAAAGCAGAAACATCAATCTAGACAGACACCAATGTTTAAAGTTTTGTTCAACAAAATTCCTTATACAAACACACTATTTGTTCAATTCCACCAGCTTCTATGTAAAGGACACTAATTTCTGAAGGGTGTCAATCTACAGTATTTCCAAGATGACTTTCAGTTTAGAAACTTGATCAGTGTACATGAACTTCTCCATCTCCAGACAATGGCTAGGCAAATCACTTTTATTTGTGGTCAGATGAGACAAGATAATGTTGACAGTTATTTTATGCTGGATTTAGCAGAGGTGTGACTTTCATGGAGGTCTGACATTTTGACCACAAATAGAGTACTGAATGCCTGCAGGGAATGGCAGGAAATAGGAGTATACAAACAATGGGCTGTCATGGTTATGTACTGAGATAAAAATAAGCTTTCTTCAGAGGGTTTATAAGAGTCAATTAACACCACTTATACAGTAAAAAGCTTAAGTCAATTGAGCTGTATGTTTGTATGAGGTAATCCTTCAGGACACTGTGGGGATAACTGGCAGTCAACTGTGAAAAATTGGGCGAGATAACTGTGACCAAATGGCAAAGAATGGGTCAGTCACAATTTGATTCACTCTATTAGGCAATGACAGTTCATGTGCGCTGAAGGGTATTTGATACCAAATGATCAGTGTAAATTTGGTTCTTTTTTGTAAAACTAATTAACTGTGGTATATCTAATTAATCAATTCCCACTTCCAATTAATGCATGCTTGCATGCACATGTCCTCATGAGGACAGTAGGCACAAGGTTTGTCAAATATTAGCACTTTTTGCCACTAAATTTAATGTTTTCTTCAGGTTTTCTTTAAGGTTATTGAAAATGTAGGTATGTTATAAAAGAGATTCTTGTGCATCACACAGAGTACTCTCTGTTCAAAGTTTATACTTATGAAGTTCCATATCAGTCATCTACTTAGTGTGCACAGAAGCATCTTCTAATATTTTCAGACTATGTCCCTAAATGACCCTTATACAGACTGTTTAAACTCACACGTTCCACATCAGTTTCATGAAAATCTATTTACTTGTGGCTGCAAAATCAGCATACCCATGAGCATTGAAGCATGTATGCCAGCCTGATGAACAGATTTTGCCTTTTAAGATTTTATATTTTGCTCTGCCCACTTTTTCATGTATTAATACTTGGACTTTAATGTAATAAGAGGGCACAATTTCATGCCAGAATAAACATACTGTACAGTAACTACCATGTGATGTGCCTTTTTGTGCACCTTAGACCTTCTTCCTATGAGTTTGCTTCAGTACTTTACAAATGCATTTTCAAAATTACCTCACTAAAGAATTTACATAGTGAAGTTAATAAACTGTTCCAAAAAAATTATATACCCTATGCCTATTACATTACACATGCCAAATTATTCTTACCCTTTCACCCTAACTGCTCATGGATATTAACTTCAACAGTTATATACTCTTTTGAGATATAGTGTTTGCAAGGTTTAGATGTTTTGAACTCTGATGACCCCAAATGACCTTTGACATCCGATAAAAACAATAGGGGTCATCTACTCAATATGGACAATTCACTTAGTAAATATGAGATTCCTGGCAGTTACCTTTCTTGACATATGGTGTTTACAAGTTTTTGAGCTTTTCATCTCTGATGACCTCAAATGACCTTTGACCTCCACCAAAAATAATAGTGATCATCTACTTAATATGGGCAATCCACCTGCTATGTATGAGATCCCTCACATTTACCCTTCTTGAGATACAGTGTTTACAAGGTTTTGACCTTTTTCCCTCTGGTGACCCCAAATGACCTTTGACCTCCATCAAAAACAATAGGGACCATCTACTCAATATGGACAATCAGCAAGGTAAGTATGAGATTGCTCACATTTTTCCTTCTGGAGATATCGTGTTTACAAGCAATTTCCAAGGTATTTACATTTTGACCTCTGGTGACCCCAAATTACATTTGACCTCTACCCAAAAAAATAGGGACCATCTACTCAATGTGGACAATCTACATGCCAAGTTTGAGATCCCTGGGGGTTACCGTTCTTGAGATATCGTGTTTACAAGCAGGCGTCACACACACACATACACACACACCTACACACACACACATACACACACACGACATCACCATCGCATAGATTCCTTGCCTGCCTTCGGCAAGGAATCAAAAACGACATCATTTGGCATCCTCTTGACACCTTCATGAGACAAACGTTCATATGGTTGCCTCTCTGCCATTGGTTTTTACATTGGAAAGCTAGCAGTTGAAATCATGAGAAGCATATTACATGCTACTTATATATCGTTTATACTTAGAGGAGAGAATGACCTTGTGAATTTGCAGAAGGCACATGGACACTAGTCCTTGCCTGTCGCTGTCCGACACGCCTTATGTGTATTATATTGTCCGCAGTGCTGAGAGCGAAAGGGTGAACATGTGGCTGTTCTCTGCGTCTCTATACCTATAGTTGACCAAACCTCCCAGTCGCCGACGCTCCCTCGAACCAAGTTTATACTTAATGGGTACTCAGACCGGTGTCAATATCGCTATTCTGCCAAGGTATGAATTTCCTTTTTACGGCCTAACGTTGGTGAACAATGAGATTGGTCTTAACCTTGGTTCAATGCCAACGATCGCATACAGACAACCATGTATTTGACGTGCGGCGCCTCCCGAGAGCTATCTGGACATGCAGTCAAGAACCTATGCTCCAAAATAAGAGTGAAATTCACTCGAAAAGAGATACTTGAGGGACTATTTTTGTCTCTTTTATGTTTAGAGTGTAGTGTATTTGACTCTTTTATGTTTAGAGTGTAGTATATTTGACTCTTTTATAATGAAGACTAGAGTGTAGTCTAGACCGAGATAAACATATATGTATTTAAGGAATAACTTAAACAATTACAGAAAGTTATAAAAATATAAGTTTAACTAACTAGGACCACGTGGAATCTTCAAAGCTCATCATAATTATACACCAATAAAGTTCTTTTATTTGCAGGAATGGCGTAAGACAAAAGTTAATGTTGACACGGAACGACAAAGTTTTTAATACAAACGTTTTATAAAACTTGATTTTAGAGGAGATGGTGAGCAGATTAAATTAACCAAAAGTTTGTATATGATTCTTGGAGGCCTGATGTCATTTGGTGGTCTATTATTACCCAGATGTGGTGATTCCTGTTTTTATCCGGTATTGAAATCCGATGATGACTTGTCCTGTAACCATGGTAACGGCTACTTACTTCCAACAACCAGTCCAAACCGGATCAAATCCATCCAATAAGGTAGAGACTGGCTGTGATCGCTCATTGCTACAACATCAAGATGACCCACGCTTTCGTGTATTTTTACATATTTTGTCAAACGCTAAAGTAAGGTGTGCATATGAATCAACTCCTTGAAACTTAAAGGGCAAAACAATCAAGACCGCAGAAAATCCACACAAATTTCTTTTTATTTCTCTTTTAATTTTTTTTTTTCATATTTCAGGACATGGGCCTAAATATTGACCTATTTTAGTTAGTAGACCGAGCATGCTGCGAATCCTCAAAATTTTTTTAATTGAATGAAAAATATTGTCACACGATTCTCTGTAGCAATTTATGAAATATCGCATGTCTACTACACTAATTCGAATAGGGGTGATTGCACTTTAAGTTGTTCAAATCGAACATTTAGTACGTTTATAGCCTACAAAACAGACGTTTCTCTAACAGGAACCAAACTGCTATCGGCAATTCCGAACAGTCAAGTGATAGTTTGATTTAGTCGGGCATATATAGCTGGTTTCCATCAGCTTTATTCTGTTACATTCTTTGCTTACCTGTACCATCGATGTTTGCAGTTGCGCAGCTACAGGGGAGGGCGCTGGCTCTGAAAGATGAAAAATTCGGCAATTTACCATTTGTGACGCCAGTCAACTACAGTGTGGTTTTCTCCAACTTTTTTATCATGTAAAAGTTCCATATTTATAATTATTTGGTAAAAGAAGGGACATTTTTCGTGGCTTCACAATTCCCGATGCAGTAGTACTCGTTCAAAAACCAGTTGGGTAAACTTTTCAGAGCCCTGGCAATTACAATTAAGATGGGGAATTTGTCGTATGTGACACCAGATAATCGATCCTTAGTGACACCGGCAACTACAGTGCTATTTTCATAAATTTTCTTTCAAAAAAATCCAAATTTTCTCCAATATAAGCTCTTTTGAAATGTAGTAGGAGTGCCTCCATTGGTTGCCGTGCTATCTCAAATTTGTTAATTATAGGAAATGCAGGTTCTTCTGTAATCCTCCAACTTTTCAAGTATATCATATTAAACCCAGAAAACAAAATTTTCCGCAATACATGCTCCATATTCGAAAAGGATAAAAATCTCTGCGCGTATGCAATTACAGTGGTTTTCACACTAAAAAGAAAATTCGGAAAATTTGTGTGTCCTGCATGAAAAGTGTCTAGCTGTGCCACTGAAGATTGTACTTGCACTAAAATAACCTCTTTATTCCCTAAACTACATTCAATGTGAGAGTTTAGAATTACACGCATGTAATAGAATTAAGACGGTTTAAAACTATGGACCCCACTAATTGGCAACTTCCCTAGCCACGTCTTTATGGGGTAGATAAATGGAGTTTACGGCCCAGTTTTTGACCAACTGGTTTAGGTCGAGCCGACCATGTCCTTTTTTCCAGTTACGGCCCACAGTTTTGTCTTCCAGTAATACCATGCTTACGCTGAGCACCAAGAAAAACTGACAGTACGCTCCAATTTTTAAAGTCTTCGGTATGACCCGACCTGCAGGACTTCAATTCTCTAACTAAAGGAGAAAATTCACATTTCATCCTAACATTCAACGACTCACTACTGCTATTTTCAAGGATAGTTGAGAAGCCTTGTGAACTTGATGGTAACTTACTTCTCTCCAAGTCAACTTATTATTTTCTTCATTTTAAGTATAGCCCCATCCTTCGTTTACGATTCGTCAAATGTTATCCAACCATAATAAAGGACGTCGACATGTTTTCACTTTCCTCCAAAAAATCTGATCATAATCCGCCAAGGACGTCGAAATCGTTTTCGGTGACAAATTGGGAATTTAATCAAATATTTATGGGCTTGGATATCGCCGCGGGGAAATCAAGGTATTAATGAAATGAAAATGCGGGCCAGAAAATTATCAAGTTCTTTATTTTGGGGTTTGTTTAAGGATTTACTCGAGAGTTTAGACAAAGGTAGATTGAATCGGTGTCGGCGGGCGACACCATGATATTCTCTCCCTCTATTTGCTAGTTTAGGGATCAAGAGGTACGTCTAGTACGTATTCCACGGTATTATAAGACTACAAAACTTTATCCACAAGATTTCTTTCGTAGAATCATTGAATACATGCATTTCAATACTGTCTACCGAAACGAAATACTACCACGGTGGAGATGAATCAAAAGTCTAAAGGTCAAGAGCAACCCCAAACTTATTTTGAAGTACCAGCTAAATATCACAATTTTCTTCTCATATTTCGTTCAAGTATCTTTCATCATATTTTTAAACTTCGATATTGCATATTCAGGGTGAACCAAGCAGAAAATTTCACATATTTGAAGAGAATTAAAAATGCTGTCACATGACTCTCAAAAGCCAATAATGAAACAGGACAGTCTACTGCACTATTTCAAAGTGGGTGACTGCTCTTGCCCTTTAAAAATGGTTTAAGGTCACAACAGGATTACTTGGTATGTTAGAGGGGTACTTATTCTAAGCATTTTGGTGAAATTTGCAATTTCCAAAAGTCCCCCGACTCTCTGGCAAAGTTCCAAAGAATTCTGCTGCCAAAAGGAGCTACGTCCTGAAGGGACAACTCAGCATGACCAATTGAACGACCTGACGTGCGCAGTCTCGTTCTAGACCGGCTGCATACAGCAACCTCCTTTACGTTTTCGTGATAGCTTGCTCAGGCAATGGGTGGTTCTCAAGATATGATCAAGTAAAGTTGTCACATTTTCAAAAGGGAACTTGAAGCAAGCCAATATGACATCATATCCCACATTAGTGCACAGTCTTTTGTCTTTTGTTTTTTCTTTAAGCTTCAAAGTTGATTTCCTCCTTAACAACCCCATCTCATTCTATCTATCTAAAGACTAGTGATTACTGGTCCACCCGGAGGTGCTTCAGATGGCCCAAAGGGCCGAAAAAATAAGCCAAAACACACCGAACCCCATGATCAGTGAACACAAAACCTTCAGCAGCAGCCCCACATCCCGACCCGGCAACCTTGGAAAGGAAAAGTGGACAGAGAGAAAGCCAAGGCCACCACCAGAGTCCAGCGGGCAAACCCACGCACACCAAGCCCCCTCTGGAGACCAAGTTGGACCAAACCGATGATTTGTATCCTTCTTCAGGGCTACAATTGCTGGTTTGTACCCTTCTTGAGGGCTACTGGATGTCTTCTTCGGTGGCTGGTCTTGGTTTCTTCGGTGGCTGGTAACCCCATATCATTAAAATGTGATTGCATAAGTAGTATGGGAGCTTTACAAACGTTGCATTCCCCACAGGGAGATTTTCGTCCTGTTCACTACATGGTCAACACAACAGTCTGATAAAACAAAGGGTAACAAAACATTCCTTAAATGTGAGGAAGTGACATAAGCTCTGCTGCCCTCAAACTCACTTTGAAACATAAATCTATAAATCTACTGATTTCTTTTACTGATATCTAGAGAAAACACAATGTCCAATTTGAATAGAACTTCCACCACACTGTGTAGATTTGGTTCCTCTATCACATATGAAAATTGATTTCTTATGTCAAACTTCTCCTTTACAGACGGCAAGAGAAATATGGTATAAATTACCTTCATAAGAGGTGTCAAATGTATACTTCATTTTGATGAACCTTAACTTTGAGCGTAGCCAGGCGTAATACTCGCCCGCCAAAGCCCAACGTTTGTAATTGGAGGTAAGTACTATACTTCCTCCATGGCAACGGTATCACTAAAAGGCAATGTATAACTATATCTACTTTTTAAATATCAAATTAACTAAGCTAGAAAATAAAAGTCTCGTTTTTGTCCTATACCCCCTAACCATAAGCACTAATATAATTTCTGCAGACAATGTAACGTTTATTAACATTTTAATCAACCTTAACCATTTAATTAACCTTAGTAAAACATTGGAGAAACCTCATGAAAAATGGGCACGTTGATTTGTTTCTTCAAGGCTACTTTATTCAAACTTCCCAGAATGCCTGAAACTTTTAAGGGAGTGTTCATCACCACAAACGATTGTAATTCTCCCAACCTATGGTATTTCTCTTCCCATCCCCAGCCCCAGAGCTGTCTTAAACTCATCCTTATGCAGATACAATCCTAGTTCATTCCCTCAGACGGTGTATACCCTGCTGAGTATACGAGGCCAACCCCTAATGAGTAACCAAATATTTACAGTGCATGTGGTGTGATATACTAGCTACTCTGCATTTTCAAAAGTGATGTCAATCAAAGAGCTGCCCCAATTGAAAACTTTGGTATACTCTGAGTAAAATTGTAGATTGGGTGAAGAATTGATGCTTTAAACACTACTCGGTGAGCAGTGGAATCTGTCAATAATTGAGGAAACCATCTATAAGCATAATGCCAAACTCCAGACAAGTAGACCACTCTCCCTATAAAATCATAAGGGAATGAAAAAATTAGCCTACGTAGTGTACCTATATACCCATTTCTTTGTTACACACACATTCGCATGCCAGCCAATTACACAGAAAATTATTGAGACTGCCCAACGCATGGTAAGACCTCTCCTCAATTTAACGAATTTCCGTAGAGCAAGTGGAAATTGTTACCGAAGTTGCAAGAATCTGTATCATTATAGGTACGACAAAATATTAGTGTAATTTTTTGTAATTTTGTGTACTTCTTCTTTCAATGTTCGTATCTAATTAAGAGCACACGATCTGACAATGTACGTAAATCCACCGCACAACATTTTTTTTTAAACTAAAAAGAAAGAAAGAAAGAAAAAAAAAAAAAACAGTCAGAGCCACTTGTTCCATAAGCCTGTACATGAATTTCCCTAGACGGCATTTATCAATTAAACAAGTTACCTTATAATAATAGGCATAACTTCCTTATGGTCTAAGTCTAAGAAAGAAGGCACCCTTGCAGGCGAAAAGGGGAAATTTAGAAAATGGCAGGGGAGACAATCTTTTCAAGTGTTCTGTCTATCTTTGTTCTCAGATTTAATAATTTATACTGTCTGTATCAGTTAATTCTCAAAGGTGACTTTTTTCCAACCGATATTCGAATACTCTCATCAGAGAACTTGAATACACGCAATAATAAAACCTGAAAGAAATAAGCACGGTACTTATCACTTATTGTTTAGTTAAAAGTCGTTTTTATTTCGAGAGATAAGCTTGTGTTTCGCTCGACCGCCTCCAAAGTGCACTTTCTGAAGTTGCGCTGACAGGGTTTAGTGATAGAAAACATCTGGTACGGTGACGCACATTTTCACGGTTTAGAGATTTTCAAGTAAAGAATAGTAATAAAGGGAACGTTAGCGTGTTTGGATGAGAAAGACTTCATATTTCGCACCCAATTTGCCACAACAGGTGGGCCGATGAATACAGTTCGTTATACTATTTAGGATCATATAAGTAGCCATATGATGGGATTCGTGTTTAAGCCGGAGACCTGTAAAGAACTTATTGTAATGGTTGTAAATTAGACGGCCGCAAATTATTTATTTGGCTGACCTGAAAAAATCGATCTAAAGTTTTGATTGAGTGTATATTTCGAGTTCAGATGAAGCAGATTGTTAAGAGGAAAATATTTGTTTCATAGTTTTCGAGTGGGGTCGACGACGAGGAGAGTTTAAGGGACACTGGTGGGTGGAAGGGTGAGTGTTGTAGGTGGGAGGGTAAGAAAAGGTGAAAAGCGTTGGGCAAAATGCAAAATGCTCAACATGGGCAAATTAACCCAACAAATAGGTAAACAATCTACTCATTTCTGCTGGGTAGATTAAGGTTGGGTAAAACCCAAATGTTGGTAAAAGGTGTTGGGCAAGTTTTAAAGTGCCCAACATTTAGGCAAAATGTAATCGACCAATCAGATGATTAGTAAAAGATCAGTTGAATTCTACAGATAATTAATTTAATAAAAGTGGCTAGACCTCATGGTTGAATAAGGTTGAATTTGGTAAATAAAAAGCTAGCGGTAGCAGTAAAAATTTGGACGAAATTAGGTAACCCTTTACCGTTGTGCTCCAATCGGGGCATATTTGCGGAGTGGGCGGAGTGGGCGGAGTGGGCGGAGTGGGCGGAGTGGGCGGAAAAGCGGACGTAGCACTCCCCGCATGAGCTTCCGTAGGCCATTGACCCCGTGACTTTAAACTATTGTCTCTCTCGTTGTTGTGGCTGAATTTTCGGGTAACTACTCGCAGTTTCGAGCTCCGCGTGGAACGGTAAAGATGGGCGACAGCCGAGCTCTCCGCCTGGGTCCAAAATGACCCAAACAACGGTAAAGGACCAAAGGGAAATATTGTGTTAAAATGCTCAAAGCGTAGAAAGAAAATGGCTCATACATTATCTAACAATTCAGTCTTAATCATAAACCCCAGCAATAGTTACATCTCTTCAAAATACTATGCGCAAGAAGAGCCATGGATGCTGCATCATTTGAAATGTTGACAAATGTTGGGTGAAAAATTATTCTCGGACAACAAACAACTGAATATCTATCGGTGGGAAACTTATTTCTTGAAAAGAAGGCTACCATATGCTACTGCTTTATTTTTCATAATCAATCACCCTGTGTCAATAAATGTTACTTTTAAAACCTAGTATCTGTTCTTTTCATCCAGTCTAGAATATAATGGAGATATACATGACAGACCAATAATGTAAATGGTCTGAGGGCCGTGATTTTGGTCACGTATTGTCCTTCAGTGAACATAATAGCTTCTTATGGAAGCAGTTCAAAGTTTGGTTTCGCCGAAAGGCTCCTTCTCAGAGAGTGGGGAGGACTTTAGAAAAGGTGGGGAGGACTTTAGAAAAGGTTTTTGTTTCGCCGAACGGTCCTTTGCCAGAGGGTCGGGAGGACTTTTGAAAAAGTACTTGTGCCCCAACCACTGCTGGAGGGCAAACGGTGTATGTTATAGGGCACTTTTTAGTATCTCTTTCTTGTCCAAATCATTCAACTATAATATATGTGATTTTATGGGAATCCAAACAAGCACCCAAACGTTCAACTGTTGGGAAAATGTGTTGGGTACAAATTTTAACCGTTCATTGTACAGAATTAGCCTCAGTTGGGTGAAACGCTTTGGTAATTTCTTTTACCCAGCCTATGAGTAAAACGCTTAAGATAAAGATAAAGATAAAGATAAATTTATTTGTCCACGATCAGGTGGAAATTTGGCGTCCTGCAGCAAAACAAGTACAAAAAATAAAAACGCTACAAAAAGCAGATACATACAAAAAACACAATTAAGCAATCACAAAATCAAAACACAATAAAACGTTGAAAATATAAAGAGTATAAAACCACCAACAATTATACCGAACAACTTTCGAGTTAAAAAGGGAAATAGAGTTAGGTATAAAGGAAAATCGGAACCTGTTATTTTTAGAACTGGGCATACGAAGCCTGTTGCCTGAGCGAAGGAAAACATAATTTGGGAAGAGAGGATGAGTAGTATCTTTTAATATTTTGGCTGTTTTCTGTTGTACCATATTACTATAAAGTTCAGAGACGGTTTTAAAACATATTTCATGGCCAATAACACGGCTTGCAGCCTTAACGATCTTTTCCAATTTTCCTGAAGATTCTTTACTTAGCAGTCCATAGATACCAATGATGCTGAAAGTTAGCACACTTTGTATTACTGACTGATAAAAAAGTCTAAGAATAGTTTTATCAACTTGAAAATATTTCAGTTTCCTTAAGAAGTATAATTTTTGGTTAGCTTTTGAGCGCATAGCCTCAGTCTGATCTTTGAAAGTAAGCTTACAATCGATAAAAGTTCCTAAATATTTGTAGTGACCCACCAACTCAACTACCTCATCGTTAACCCTGATTGGAGCAAAATCACATGGTTGCTTTTTAAAATCAAATACCATTTCCTTAGTTTTTTGACATTTAATTGCAGATAGTTTTGGTTGCACCAAGTAGCAAAATCATTAACTTCATCTTCGTAAGGAACACTATTGTTATTTTGTAAGTATCCTGTTATAACGGTATCATCAGCATATTTAATTATTGAACAGACATTCTGTTTACTCCTACAGTCATTGGCATATAAACAGAAAAGAATAGGGGACAAACAGCATCCCTGTGGAGCACCTGTACTTATAGACTGAACATTAGAGCATAGACCATTCATCTTAACAAACTGTGGCCTGTCTCTTAAATAATTCAGAATCCGTAATAGTAACCTACAATTAACATCCATACCCAAAAGTTTGTTTACTAATAAGTGTGGTTGAATGGAATTAAAAATCACTTGAAAAGTCAACAAATGTGGCCCGAACATAACAATTTGGTTTTTCCAGATGTTCAAGAATATTATGTAGAAATAAAAGGACTGCAGCATCAACATTTCTTTTGGCTCTATAAGCAAATTGCATGGGATCTAACTCAACACCTTTCTCAGATAACAAAATCTTGCAAATAAGTTTTTCAAAACATTTCATTACCGTAGAAGTAAGTGCTACTGGCCGATAATCATTCAAAGTAGTGACATTACTTGATTTTGGCACTGGAGTTATTGCAGACGTTTTCCAAATAAGAGGGATATCACCCGAATCAATTGGGTCCTGAAATATTTCGGTAAAGATGGGAGCTAACTGATTAGAGCATAACTTAACAATTTTATTACTTAAACGGTCTGGTCCCGCTTTATGAACATTAATCCCCGCAAAAAGTGTTCGGACTTCATCTACTGAGAGAGTAACCCTATTATTATCATTGCACTTTTCCATTAACATTTCACGCAGAGAAAGCTGTTCATCATAAAAGTCGATCACATCAAATCTAGAGTAAAATTGGTTAAGATCATTAACAAATTCCATAGTAGCATCTGTAGTATGGGATTTTTTTCAGTTTATGACCGGTGATAGTGGACATCACATTCCACGCTGCTCTAACCAACTAACTTGGGGAGTTTTTTACCCAATTCCGGTCAGGTGACATGCAAAACGAATGGTTGGGCAATTTTATTCCTCTTCTGCTAACCTTATATTAATTATTTCTAGATAACTTATCAGACAGTTTATGGTTCGATAATCCCTATGATATCAATGACACAATTTGAATTTTCAAAATTAAATCCACAGTGCAAACTAATGTTACACTTGTTCATGAAATAGGGATTGTAAAAACAAAGCATAACCTCAGCCATATATGACATGTCCCTCTTTCGACATCACAAAATTAACGTAATGAGCTCATGTTAATTAATTGTTTAGTGCAAATCAGAAATTGCCCTGTAAAATGATCAATTTTTGACCGATTTTGGAATTGCTTCTATTTTTCTTGTTTTGATGTTTGTTCTATCAAATATCCTTTTTTCATTTTCATGTTAAGAAGGCTGCGAAAAAAATACCTGAGAATGAGCATGGTGTGTCAAGCTTGTTTGTATACTTGTTCAAAATTTAAATCTTCCTCCAAACACCGACTTCATGATTCACTTGAAAATCGTGATTTGACCGCACCCCTGCGGTCATTTTGATGAAATCTGTTTGCAGCTTCGTGGTCCTACTAATGACCTATGTATTCAGGACTGAGTAATGGCCAATGGTTTTATTGTCAACCAATGGTATACTACCAATTAAACCCGTTCTTTCTTGTCTGTCTACACAATCCTGAGATAGCGCACAGCCGGCACTCTCTTATTTGACTTGAAAAAAGTACATTTACTGGTATAGAAACATCCATCACGCAGACTAATTGCCAAGATTAATTTGTGGTTAACTAGCATTTACTCGACAGTCTCATATCTTAAAAACACAAACAACGTTGGTCAAGAGTTTCCCAGATATAACATAAATTGTAATATCTCTAAAATAGGTCTTACTAGGAAATTGACAAATGAACTGCAGGTCTTCGCCAATCCCCTATTCGTAATTTGGGTAGAAATTTTAACAGATCTTTGGCTGCAAAGAAGAGCTAATCTGAGAAATACGTTTACATTTAGACGACAGTTCTATCGTGACCTAATGGCCTTTGTTACAATAGTTGAACCGATTGTACGGATAAAAGTGACCAGTACTTACCCGTTAACCATTAATAAAAAAAACTTCGTCGGAGCGTTAGCACAGCATCTAATTGTTTATATATTTTTCTTCGCATGATACTGGAATAAATATCTTTGTAAGAAAGGTAGGGCTTTGGTAATTTTACAACACATGTAGTCTATGACAAAGATTTTACTTTTAAAATGAATCGGCAATTACTCACTTCACTACAGGAAGACTGGTAAAGTGTTTTCAATAATAAATACAGGTGGCATTAAGTGTACCTCAAGTCAAAAACTTCAAAAGTGTAAACAGCGCGAAAAATGAATTCTAACAGTCGAACTCCCATCTTCAAAAGACATTCATGAGTCAAAACATAAAACGTTGAAGTTTATTCACCCAAATTAAAACGGTAGCCTACATTGCGCAATAATTTGTGGTGCCATTGTTGCACCGCTCAGATTACAACATTTGAATGTCTTTTTTTATTTTTTAAAAGTTAGCGCACCTTGTACCAAGTTGTGGTAACACTCTTACTCTTATAGAATGATGTAATTAAGGTTTTTCTGTGCAACATGCTATTCCAGCAAACAGGAAGTGTTCAAGATCATGAAAAATTCTTTATTCTGAAGGGAAACAAAGCAGTAAGCGTGAGTTTTACAAGAGAAAGTCACAAATTATTGCGCAATGGTCTCATTTGTTTTAAGTGAATAAATTTGAACATTTTATTTCTCGATTAAAGAATGTCCTGTGAAGATGCGAGTTAGACTATTAGAATTCATTTTTCATGCCGTTTAATATACATTTCTGATTTTTTGGACTTTTAGTACACTTAAAAATGAAAGGTTGAAGAAGACGAGATAACTATAGGGTTTAAAAAGAAGGGTTTAAGGTCACGCGAGGATTTGGAATGTTAGACAGATGCTCATTCTAAGAATCTTGGTGACATTTGCTTTGAAATCTGACGTTTGGTTCTCAAGATATGAGCACATAAATTTTTCACATTTTCAACAAAATGTGAAATTGAAGCAAGCACATATGACATCATATCCCACATCAGTGCAGAGTATTTTGTTTTTCTTTAAATTTTAGAGTTGATTTCCTCTTTAACAATCCCATATTATTTAAATATGATTGCATAAGTGCGATGAAAACTTTACAACCTTTGCATCCCCACAGTGAGGTCCTGTTCCTATTAGCTTTAAGGACAATGTAACAGTCTGATAAAACAAAGGGAAACAAAACAGTCTTTGTCAATGTGAGGAAGTGATATAAGCTCTGCTGACCGCAAACTTTCTTTGGAACACAAATCTGCTGGGTAGATGCTCACTGCTCAACAAAGCGTTTTTGATTGGCTGTTGCCATTGTATTGTATCGATTTTATTCTTTGTTCTTGGTAGGGATTAGGTTAGGGATTAGGGTTATCGTTAGCCAGTTAGGAAATTTCTTGTTAAACAGGGCGCATCGCCCCAATCTTCTGCCTTCTTTTACTAAGAACTTCCACCATACTGTATAGATATGTTTCCTCTATCACATATTAAAATTAAATTTTTGTCTAAATTTCCCATTTAAATGGTAAACTAGGCAGTTAAAAAAAATGATGAAGTAGATGGTCCTGTTTCATGACTGGCTGCTGAAAGTCATGTGACAATATTTTCCCCTTCAAAGGGTGAAATTTGTCAAGCGTAACTGCTTGGTTTACATTGAATATGCAATATTGAAGTCCTAAAATATTATGAAAGATACTTTGAATAGAAATAAGAAGAAAATTGTGAGCTATAGCTATTGCTTCAAAATAAGTTTAAGGCGACGACTCTTGCCCTTTAAGAGACTTCGATGAAAAGGCAGTGTGCATGTTACAGCTTCTTATTGGACACTTTGCTTAGAGAGGGCTTAAAATATAATCAGCATTCAATTTACTTTTGGGGGTTTAGGAAATAGGCCACTGTATAAAAGTGTTTATAAGCTAAAACTGAATTTTTCAGAACAAAATACATGGTATACAGCCTATTCATTCTTTCTTGCCACATCGTAAGCAAACACTCCATAACTTATGTGTTTGAATTCCGTCATTTAAGAATTATCGTTATCGGTTCCAGGAAATCTTCTTTACCATGTATTAACATCTTAAAATTTGGGTCAAAATATCACCCTCGGGATTTAATTATGGGAAACATTGAAATTTACGTAGTTTTAATAATTATAATTATTAGTTTTTATGTGTGTAAAGAGAGTGTGAAAATATTTAGGTTTGATTGAAAATGATTTGATTTGAATTGAATTATATTGATCATTGAAGATATTAATAAAATTTAATTCAATTACTTTGATCAATTGATTAATTGGAGAACCCTTTCCCAATAGCGGCAGGTAACGTACGTACCCTCTGTTGATGAAATTTTACCAATTTTTCACGAAGAAGGGTAGGTCCACAGAAAGGAACATGGGATGTTGTTGATTGACAGAGGAAAGATCCCCCAGGAGAGAATATTAACAGATATGTTTGGAGATTATCTTCTCCGCATGAGCAGAAAGGAAAACGTGCGGAGAAACTGGTAACAATTAAAATGGATTCCTGATATTTTGTGCATCCCATATTTTTTCATTACCCATGTAGGCTTATGTGCCTGTATAACAACCCAAAAAGCGAAAAAGTAACTGCCGAAAAAAATCAGACTTACTTAACACTTTCTGTTATATGTGTAAGAAAGTTAGGAAAGTAGTCATTGCTCTACCGACCTTTAACCTATACAGTTTACCATACCGTTTTTCAACTTACGTGCATTTCTAAGTTACCTAATTCATTTCTGAATATTTTCAAGTTATACTTAATTTTAGTGTTCTCGCGCAAAAATGGCATTCCGTCGTGTAAATTCTTTGCCGCTAGCGATTTGTAAAGGCATCTGGCGAAAGTCTCGTTTGGGATGTACGATCTTGAAATACGTAAACACGGAATCAAATTTCACGATAGTCAGACATTTGACAAGTCAAGTTTTCGCTTAAAAAATGTTGCATCTTACTTAACGACAGCCGTTTATTCGCAAGAAGTAATTACTCAATGCTCTTTTTTCTAAATAAACAACAAAAAGGATGACGATGTTGCTTTGAAATATAAGCCGCGTTTAACGTTGATTAAAAAAATCCCGGGTCTTTGCGAAGTCGTTCCGGCCTGTCGACACCGTATCAAGGCTCCATGGTCGATAGTATATGATCGCAAAATACTTGTCATCGCCAAGAACTGGTATTTTAATTTACAAAGTGGTTAAGACTACACCGCTTTGTTTTTGCTTCCCGTCAAACGGTCTCTACTTGTGAACATTTTGTGTCTTCGTAAAAAAAAAACAGCAAAACAATAATTTACTGCGCGGATAAAAATGAACGCTTTGGGCGAACGGAGAAATTAAAGTGAAAAATTCTCGGCTCTCTGTCTTTTTTTATTAAGTCTTCAACCCATGTTAATTTTTGGGTTTGCCACAAAGGAATAAGCCGAGCGCTATGAAGCTAACATACGCATAGTATAGACCTCGTATATTTTCCTTCCTAGAGACGGAAACCAATTTGCCTTAATTAATATGTCCGACGTGTTTCCAACGCAATTGGTTCCTTGTTTCTCTCGGGTTCACGATTTTTCTTGATAGGAAATAAATCGCTTTTCCTGCGCAAATAATTGAACAATGAAGGTACTCCTCTCGGGAGCGCAGTTCGCGCTTTTTAATCAAAATTTTGGTTGTAACAGATACCTTTAACCTATTGTAATTTTTGCTGTTAACTTGTCTCTTCTTAAACACATCTAGTGTTGTTAAGTCCATAGAATTCATGAGTGTTCGGATTAAAGTAACACACAGTTATATTCTCCTGTATTCCTAAATCATCTGCTCTCGGTTTTTAGTCAAAGCTTAATTGTTTTCCATCATTGATTTTTTTATGTTTCCATGGTCACATAGCTTCTTGAATTGGAGGAGATTTGGCCTACTGTAGGCCTAGTTTTCCAACAAAGAGATTGTCTCGAAAATCAAGCAAATTTAACAATTTGAAAATAAGACGAGCAATTCTGGAGAAAGCCAAGGCCCGAATGGGTAGTATTACATGAGAGTTTCTTCATAAATCCTTGTTTTAAAGGTGTCAGTAAAGAATTGATCAAATCCCTACATCCCTTTAAGACTCTGTCTTCTTCATGGAAGAATACAAGGAGAACAGAATCAATGAATCCTGGCTTTCCAAACATCCAGTCGTAAACGCAAGCTCGCGCCAATTCCCGCCATTAAATTTTACCGCATTTCTAAAAATTAATACCCCCGCTCTGAATAGAGCAAGTGTGAAGTCTGTGTTCACGGCATGGGAATTGATGGGTGCGAATAAAATAAAGCTCGGTTTGTTTAACTTCTCGTGCAAACGAAAATCATCGGCAGAAAAAAAAAAAGATAGGAGGGAATTAAAGGGAAAAGAGTGCCAACGATAATGAAATTCGTATTATGATTGCAAGAGTTTAAACACCAAGATCTGCATAAGTACTACGTACACCGCTCTGTGAATCAACCTTTTTCTCTCACAGACCTAACTTGATAGAGGTAACGCCTTATATGCTTCACCTTATAACTATAGGCCTAAGCTATAGTTATACACTGAAATTAACAAAAGAGACGGGTTAAAGCCAATCTTTCCCTACCACGTGGCTTGCTTCGGTATCGAAGATCCAAACGGAATAAAGCTTTGTTGCCCCAGCCCGAAACGACACACATAGATCCACAAAATTTAATGGCCGCTCGCCGAGCCCGGTTAGGGTTAGGTCCATACGCAACACGTGAAAGCCTGCGCCTTGGAAATAACACGCCGATAGTGTCCTGTAAATTTATACTTCTTAGGACTAAAGAAAAAGGAAACTGGCAGGAAGAAGGCAGAGGTGAAAAAGAGACAGATTTTACAGTTCCATCCTTTGTACTTTTAACTACAGAATCAAGTACCTTCGTTGCTTCTCTACTTATCGCTCTAATGGGTTACACATATCCTACAAAATTTAATAGCCTCTCACATGTCCAAGGGTTTGCAACCGTTTTCTATCGAAGAGTGCCGCAGCTCCACGTCAGAGCCAAGAAGACGTGTCCTTTGTATCCAATAACTTGTCAATTGATTCAAAACTTTAACTTCCAGGGAAATCAAAACAACTAGTATGATGATTTACTGTTTACAAGTGAGGGCTATTAAGACCAATCGTCAAGCTATCACCAATATACTAAACACTTCTGACAGCGGCATTCATATTGATAGCTTTCGTTCAATAACGTTGACACTATTATGTTCACCCTACAGTGCAAAATTTTGAAGCCTGAGAATCACCTAAGTTACTTATAAAGCTTTATAATACATTTTCATACATTACTTATTGCATACAGGCAAGTTGAAGAAAAAAATATTGTCAGATTGTATAAGGATTATTTAAATTTGTAAGAAATCTCTGGGTTTCACTTTTTTCTAATTTTTATGCGATTTTTATGTTTAAAGTTTTCCGTAAGTATAACCTACATGGGAAATAATTAGAAGACACGGAAACTGGCCAAAAGGATTACGATACTCCATTCTGCCATTGGAAGGAGTCATCGAATTGGAATGAAAGATTTGCTTATGCAAATTTCATTTTAAACATAGCCTAGGGAGTGATTTCGATTTCGAATAAGATGACAAACTAGAAGGCTACGGCAGAGATATAAGCTAGATTTTCGAGACGGTGTGAGGGATATCTTGTGTTAAAGGTCGAGTAACATCAAAATGACGAAATCGGGAATTGATGTAAAAAGCATAAAAACCAAGAAAGTAGCGGCAATTACCATCAAAATCCGTCAAAAATTGACCATTTTGACAGGACAATTTCAGATTTGCACTCCATCTTAATAAATATGAGCTCAATATGCAAATATTGTGATGTATGGGAGGGGCATGCCGTATATATAGCTAATGTTATCCTTTGTTATACAATCCCTATTTCAAAGACAGTTGTAACATTAGTTTGTCCTGAGGGTTTTATTTTGGAAGTCTAAATTGTGTCCTTCAAAATTTCCAGTATCAATTACCAAACCATTAACTGAGAAATCAAGAGATAATTAATATAGGGTAAAACAAAAGAAATGTCAACACTGTGCAACACTCCATATTATTATTTTTGCATAAGCAACAAGGTGCTTTAGAAACATTTTAACTTTGGAGAGGTCTTGAGAACCGTAAAAGATCTTGAAAAAATTACAACGGATTTCCCCAAAGTAACCACCGAGTGAAGTGAGGTCATTTTGCTGACATATCATACTACCTCTTAGTGTGCAGTTAACAGGCCCGTAGCCAGCCCATGTGGGGAGGGGGTGGGTCTTTTTTCAAGATGTGGACCTTTTCCAAATACGGAGGCGGCTGGGGCGTGCCGTAAGCATGCAGTTGCTAGGAGTCCGGGGCATGCTTCCCCGGAAAAGTTTGAAATCTGCAGATCTCCTGCAATCTGGAGCAATTTAGAGGACTTTTGAACACAACAAAAGTCCCTTCTCCCAGGAATTCCACACAGTCCACCACTTTTTGAAAAAAAAAAAAAAATCATACATGTAATCTGGAAAAATGGAATTCCCTCAAGTTGGGGTGGGTCGTTCAAACGTCCCGACCCCCCCCCCCCCGGCTACGGGCCTGTAACTTGCATTGAAACTAACGAGACAGCAAATTGAGCAATGAGGGATGCCCCCACTTGTAAAAATAGTCAGGGGAAAATCAGCTGGTGGAGTGAAATTCAGAAGCAGTGGTGGAAGTGCAAATGGCGAGCGCCCTCATTAGCCGTAATATGAGGTAAAATATGCTTCACAAAATGCTTCAAAAATAGCACATTTTTTGCATCTCATCCCTATTAAAAACGAAAAATTATTCAATAGAGGGAGGAGACTACCCCATATGTCTGTCCGGGGATCTCACACTTTGACCCTACCACCACAAAGGTTTTGCGCATGCCACCTATACGGAAAAATCAAAGAGGACAGTGACTTGAGCTGACGTTTTCCAGTGATTAACAGGCACCCTCATTCAACAATGAACAGCCAACCCCAGCAACTGAACAAAAACTTCGACTCCACAAAGCATGAACACTACAAAGAGGAGCTCGGGGATTTTTTTCATTTTGAATATGTTATGTTTTCTGGGAACAAATTGTTCTGTAGCATCAACTTTTATTTGTGAGAAACTTATTTCATGAAAAGGAGGGTAAACTCATGCCTTATTTGAATCGGCTATCATTCTGTGTCACAAAATGTTGATTCCATTACTATGACTGTTTCCTGTTAAACCAAAAATTTTCCTTGACGTTTTTTTCCTATCATGAGCTAGCACAGCCGCTTCTCGGCCTTTTGGCTAAGATCATGTGTAGTATCTGTTCTTTTCATCCAGTCAAGAATGGAGCCATACATGACAGACCAATGATGAAAATGGTCTGAAGGCCGCGAGGTTGGTCGTTAAGTGTTGTCCTTCAGTGGACGTAACAGCTTCTTCGGGAAGCAGTATCAAGTTTGGTTTCGCCGAACGGCCCTTTGCCAAAGGGTCGGGAGGACTTTAGAAAAAGTATCCCAAAGATTTTCAGGTTGTGGCTTCGGTTCTATTCAGCCAGTCTAGAGCAGGACCACTCAGTGTTTGCCCTTTGGAGGGCGTACTTGTCCATTTGGGACGTTAAGCTCCTTAAGGGAGCAGAACTCCTCAGGGATTAATCGTTTGGTTTTCGCCCCTTGGCTCTTCGCCAGAGACTCGTGGGGACTTTTAGAAAAAAGGGTGTCACATGATGTCTGGACTCGGAGTCACGTGGCACCCCCTTGAGATTTAAGGAGCCCATCAGTGTTCTTATCCTACAATATTGCTCCTGCGGTTCACATGCGGTGGCATATTTAGGATGGGAACAAAGCATAATACTATAGAGATTACAGCCAAATTCCCAGAACTTTAAAGGCCCAGTTGTCTCACCCTAAACAGTACCAATTCTCATAACCTTCTTACTGAAGTCCCTCCCACAATTGTCTGAAATTCATCCTCATCCAGATACAATTTCAGTTATTTAAGGTGAGTATAGAAAAACTCACTTTATATAATCAAACACTCTCAGTACGGTTAATGGCGTGTAATATAAGCTTTGGTACTCTGCATTGTTTGAATTAGCTACCAATCAGAAAGCTGTGCCAACTGAGAATTTCGGTACCCCCGTACCAAAATTGTATAGTTTGGGGTAAGAGGTTTGGCCCTTTAAGTGTTTAACTTAAAAATGCTTTGAGGGGATTATCCATGCCAGTGTATTGTGAGACGAATTTACTGGGCACCTATTCTACCGGAAGAAACATAAATAGAATAAACTAATTCATGCTAACAAGAATTGACATCACGGCCACTTGGCAACAGAGTTGATTAGGTGCGCGCGCATTTCAAGACAATGAAATGTAGATTCTAATTCGTCTACATTCTGCTTGCGAACGCGAGATCATTGCAAACGCAAAACCGAATGTACATATGTTCCTGAGCATGTTCTATGCCAACTTGTACCAACCAGTGACGTAAGCGTGAATGAGTCTATTGGTGCGTTCGATTTAGCGGCTCGTGCCGGCTAAATTGGCGCAAACAGCGTTCGATCTTTCGAAGAAACGATCTTCACGGCATCAAAACGTCACAACTTGAGCGGGTCAAAACGACCAGCCTACTAAGGTGGTCTAGTTGAGCCGTGTGACTTTTTTTTACGTCACACGTCGTCCAGTTTAGAAACCGGCTGAGCCAGTTGAGCTGTGTCTAGCCACTAAACCGAACGCACCCTGTTTGGTTACGAAAGCTATGTATGACGTAACTTGCTTTTGTGATTTGATAAACAAACTAATTATGAAGCTTCATTTTAGGAAAACACAAAACCTATCAAGAACGGTGAGTTGGCAAATATGTTATACCAACCAGGCTGTTTTTGTCTTAGAGATTGTAGGGTAAACCTAAACATAGTGAAATCAGAGATTTCACCTTGCTAAGAAACTTTACAGGTTTCCGACAAAACCGTCAAAAACCAAAAGAACTAATAAGATGACCGCCTTGCGCATTTAACAGATGTATGGTAGGACGGAGTTCATTCTGTTTTCTTGTCAGTACGCCGCAGATACTAATTAAAACATGTCTGTTGCTACAAACAAGCAATTTCATGCTCCACGAAAGCACAGTTTCTCATTAATAAAACAAATTAATCAGAAATGTTTCACAATATCGCTTCCCATTTTTTATCCCCCTTTCTTCTAGATTTTAATGAGTTTCTAGAAATATCAACAAACAACAGCATTTTAAATTGTTATTATTGCGACCTTGCGACAACACCTGAGCAAATGACCTTTGCTTTGCAACTACAACTTGAAAGAAGCTTTCGTATGCTCGCAAGCTCGTTGGATTTTTTCTTTCAATAAATATAATTTCACAGAGCTTTGCAATACTTAGGAGGAATATAATCATGTGTTTTGAGCTCGAACTCGTTTGTTAATGTAGTCCCTTTTTTCATGATCAATGTACACTTCGTTGTCCTTTCGGATATAATACGAAAATGACATTTAAATAGCGCCACCAGTTTGGTAAATATTGTTCTACTTTTGTTTACTTATTTGTCATAGCGTATCGAACTTCTGAAATATTTTCCTGTCTTTATCCTGTCGTTGAAGAGATTATATCATATATTACCGGTATGTCAACAATTGGTTGCTGTTCTATCGTTACCATGCTGGCTTTATGTCGAATACAGTTACTTAGACAGTTAGATGGAGTTTTACGGCCCAGTTCCTAACCCATTGGTTTAAGTCAAGCCGGTCACGGCTTTTTTCGAGTTGTGGCTCACTGGTTTGTTTTCCCTATTTCATTACTTATGCTGAGCTCCAAGCACAATGGCAGTAGGTTCCATTTTAGGTCTTTGGTGTGACCCAGCCAGGACTCGAACTCCGGCTCGAACTTCAAGGGTCTGCAGCTGTAGATACTTCTTCTTTGATGTTTAATATCTAGGCAGTTTCTCTCTCAGTAGAATTCATGGTCTGAGGTATAGCTTTTTCAATCTCAGAGATAAATTCTTTTGGATTGCATGAGTAAATTTATTTCTGTTACTAAACTTGAACTCCATCCATCCTCAATCCTCACACCCCTGTGCTTCTTAACCAAGAACACCATTACAGCGTTTTCCACTACACCCTACCAATGGTCCTTCGATGGCTCTTGGTCCGAGCAAGTACTGTACAGAGGAGAGCTTCGCGTTTCTATACGACATATTAAGCGAAGTGCAGTCCTTTATTTTGGTATGCCTATAGCGGATAGCAATGTGGTGATCTATGTTTTAAAATCAGACCCTTATCATCCCAACTAGTACACGTGTGCTAGGGGTGGAAAAAATTAATCATATTTGCAACTCCTGTTTGATTGACATGGAATCTTAAATTCTTACATTACACAGCACACACTGAGTGTTCTGATTACGTTCCAGCGTATTAGGGCCTCTGTGCTCACACTGAATAAGCCTTCAAGTAATAAACTGTTCCCAAGAAGTTTAAAAACATAGTTGCGGGAGTGTCTATAGCAGTCACTGAGTTGAGAAAATTGAAAGTTTCTGGAAGAGAGGATTTGCCCTTTTTGAACTAATTGTGAAAGTGAAATCCAAACGAATGTATAATTTTTAGTGGTGCATAGTCGAGACCTGGCACCACTTCTCCTTAAGTAGAACTTCGAAATAAGGTCGGAACTGGCTGGAATCTTTTCACATCGCTAGTTCCGACGACGACGAATGAACCTCTTAAAATGCGCGTTTTGTCACACTTCGTGTCACGCTATTCCCAAGTTAATAAATATGCAACAGGTTGGAAATAAATGTTATTTTTAAAGATTTTTAAAGACTTATCCATTCTATGATTCAAAGGTATTGAGACATTCATAATTGCATTAATCATCAAAAACCTTTTTTTTTGTACAACAGAACTTTTTCCACAAATTACCAAATTAGCCTGTGGTTTGGATGGTTCATGGAGGTAGGTTAGACCAGGGATTTGTCAGGGAGAACCCAGGGAGTTCTCCCTGACAACTCCCTGGTTAGACAGAGGTAACAGTCTTTCAACAAAAGTGCAATTAAGGGAAACTGTCTGACGTTTACTTAAAGGTTGCCTAAGTGCATCTTTCTGCTCCAGAAATATTCAGTAGCAGAAGGGCAAGAACGGGTTGGGGGGGGGGGGGGTCCAATACGGAAAATAAGTGATAGGTTCATGTGTATGATTTCCTAGTGAAGACGACTGTTGTGAAACTTTTGCAGGAAACTGACACACTTGGCCCCTTTCATACTTTCTTAAAGAAATATTTTACAATGATGGGCTGATAGCGTCTTTCTCACTTAAAATAAATGACGTTCGGAATCTAGCCTACTACCCAACTGATCACCGAATAAGTCATGTGTCATACTGAACATATTCACTCTTGAATCAGGAAGTCGGTAAAATTTGTTTTAATTTCTCGAATCAAGATTACCGCTGTCCTCAATATGACAGAAAGGTTTATTACCAGGCTATAAAATTGTTTTGGCAAGATAACAGACGTATCCTCATTCATTTTTTGTCCAGGACACAAGATCGAACAAGTCAAGTTAACTTTGCGACGAACCATTCCATTTTGTTTATACGTCATAAATCACCAAGTCCCTAATTTCATGGTTGTCTCGTTTTGCGTCAAGTTCTCCTTCAGGTGTCCATGAATCACTTTGTATCTTCCTCATTTTGGGCCCCTTCAGCCACGGGGACGGTTTACTTCACTGACCATACAGGTGATATGACCTTTGACCTAATAAATTTTCAGGCTGCAAAGAGGTGGACAAGTATTACAGCGGACTTTCGTCACTATCTGTGGATATGAATCGGCCTTAGATGATTAGATGAAGACCGACCGACAAAGACCGTAAAGATGGCCGTTTAAAACTCAACCACCAAAACTAGGGTTCATCATATAATTGAAACCCATATGGCAATTTTATAATAGTTTTAATGCCACATCTAATTATCATAGTAGTTCAAAGGTCAAGTTAAATTAAAAGAAACAAGGTAAATGAAAGGTCCTGTCATGTCACACCAGGATCTTGGGGGGGGGGGGGGATGGGTCGGCGATGGCAGTTAGGCCACCGATAGTTAAATAGAGAGGCACCTTCACAGCATTTGAAGTCTCTTTAAGTCTGTGCAGGGAGCTGCCTCCGAGTTCCAACTCCCAGGCCAGTGGTTCCCAACTTTTTTACTTTTGTCCTTTCCCTAATTGGTTGCGATATCTACAATGGGTACCGCTAAAAAGTTTGCCAAATCACCGCTTTGATTAATATATAGCTCTACATTTTAAAATTTGTTTAACAGGCTTCCCACCTACCCCTTTCGGTTTTCGATGGTATCAGCATGGCGTTTGAGATCTTAATGATAAAAGCAAAGCGAAATCTTTTACGCCAAGTTTAGCAAGGTCGTCTTCTGATCGGACCTTAATTTCTTCTTCTGAAAAGATTTACAAACAGTTTTTCAAATGATACTTGTGACGTTGGCGAGCATCATACCGAATATCGGCAATTTTACACAAATTCTTGACGGAATTTGCATATTTTTGGAATCTTAAAGGACCAGTCCTCTCACCCCAAACAGTACAAATTCTCCTAACCTTCTTACTGAAGCCCCTCCCACAATTGTCTGAAACTCATCCTCATCCAGACACAATCTCAGTTGATTGCTTCAGGGTGAGTATAGAAAACTTCAATCAAAACACTCTCAGTACCATTCATGCTGTGTAATATAAGCTTTGGCACTCTGCATTGTTTGAATTAGCTGTCAATCAAAGAGCTGAGCCAATTGAGAATTTCGGTACCCGGGTACCAAAATTGTAGTTTGGGGTGAGAGGTTTGGCCCTTTAAAATAAAGACGAATCCGAGCAGCTAGTGAAGGCGGTCATTCGTGGTTTTTCGGTAAGGCTGTACCTCAAGTCAACAAATCTAAACGTCGGTCCGGCGAAATCATTCAGACCACCCTCAACAGATTTCGTGTTTGGATAGTTTCTGTTTAGTTCCGGCAAATGCAGTGGGTAGACATGCCATCCATTTGCCCGATATGCCTTTTGCGTTATCCGTATGCGTAAAAACTTGGTGTCCGTGGCGTGTACGCGTATGCGTAAAAGTCCCATCCACGCATACGTCAAAAATTTGTGCTGCATTGCGTACTGTAGTACCGCTATTTTCTTCCTTTTACTGGCCTGGACTGGAGAGAACAAACACAACATCACAACCTTCACACAACCGTCCTGCTCCTATCCTATTCGCTCAAAGTTGCAACATTTGCAGGAGAAAGAGGAAGAAGGGGAAGAGATGTCGACACGATTAGCTCTCGCGTATCTCAGGGCGAAGATACAAACAAAAGAGAAAGCACAAATACTGGGTTTGTCCCAGGCCGGGTCGAAACTATCACGGTGCCTACAAACATTAGGAATAAATTGCATTTCTTATCAAAAGAATATTTCCGTTTGACTAGGCAACAGCTCACGCAGGTTTTTATGATTCAACAAATAATCTGCTCATTATGAAAGTGCGAGGACTGGCGAAAAAGCATCCGCTAGTGATCACTCTTCCGACTTTCAGACCAGACAAAACTGGCAACCCTGGGGAAAAGCTCTCTCACACGTACGCGTACCTCAGTATATAGTGTGCGAGTCGAGCAGTGCCTTTAAATAACATAGTTTATCATTACTGGAATGGAATCTACGAAAAGGACACCATGTATGCCAGTCATTTTAGGGTCTTCCATTGTCGTTGGAATGCTTTCAAGGTATTACTCAGCCTGACATGCTTCCGCCCCTTCTCTCCCCGAGTCAGAAAACCCCTTCTACATCTCTCCAAATCTCAAAAAGCAAACTTTTCGGCACCTCGTGGGTGCAGCAAAGTGCAATCTGAAATTCAATAATGCTCGCTCATGAATCTTTTTGGTGAGCTTTTCCGAGCTCTGGAAGTGAAAAAATTGGATATTTACCACATGTGACACCACGTCATCAAGAAACACCGGCAGCTGTACTGTTATTTGTTTTTCATAAAAAAAATTTCAATTTCCTCCAATGCTCTCGATTTTGAAATATTTTGTCGAAAAAGGAGAACGGTGTTTGGGAAACTTTTGAAATGTCATCGCAGAGTGTTAGTCGGTATGCTTTAAATTAGCAACAAGGGTGTTCAGTCTTAGTGCAATCATCCTCAGACTGCCATCAATATAGGAAGAACGAATTCTTCAGGTAACCCCTCAACTTGTTAAATTTCCTTACAAGCTCCATATTGACAATTTTTTGCCTTCCCTAAAACAGTTGTGTTCACACTTTAAAAAAAAAATCGGAAAATTTGGGTGCATGCCCCTTCCCCCTGAAAAATTTTGTTCACATCCCTGCTGCTTAGCTATACTACTTACAATCGCGAGAAGTTTCCGGCTGTCTGAGGCCTCGATTTTTCAAAACTTTTCAGTATACGCTTATCGCCAACTGAAGGTGCAGGGGTGGCACCAGGATTTGCCCGACAGGGGTACCAAGCTTCCCGACAGGGGGCCAGCTTTTCAAAGCCCCTACAAAAGAGATGATTAATCACGGTGAGACGTGATTTTGCAGAATTTGAGGCGCGCGTAGCGCCGGGAAATTTTTGCCTTTCTTTTTAAGAAATACTTAAAATGTGGGGTTCATTTTGAAGAAAAAGTTAAAAAATTTTGAACGAAATTTGGCTTTTGTAAAGATCATTAAAAAGTTGGGGTGCTTATTGAAGAACCTGTCCTTCACATGGGCAAAATAAAAATCTATATCAGTTTATATAGGCGACAGCTGAAATTCTTTTGGTGTTACATATTTAAACGTACAAGGCCTACGCACTAAGGCTTCAAGACGAGATATTAGTTCGCTTGAAAAGTTTTTCCCGTTTTTGAACGAAGGTTTGAAAAAAAGGAGCTTATTTTATTGGAGAAAATTTTGGAATATAATGAAAGAAAATTTGTTTTTTCGGTAAGATTATAATGAAAAAAATGGATTTTTTCATTAAGTGATATGCCTTTCAAGAGCAAAATTAGGTAGAATGTTGAGGTTAACCGAATTGGCTTTGATTATTTGTTGTATGGACTATCCATCGAAATTGGAAAATGTTGCCACTTTTAACAATCTGAAGCTAATACTGGAGAAAAAGTAATTTTATGAAAAATTTGGGGGTTTTATGGAAGAATCTTTCCTTGTTATATAAAAATTTAGTAGGGGTGATCTGTAGTTTGTTGGGGTTTACCGAATATCATGGTGCAGATTAAGACCCTCGCCATGTTGGAAAATTTTCCCGCGAAAAAAGTATGGCTTTCCATATGTTTATAGTTTTATATTTTATGTATTTGCACAGGCTCACTGGAACGTTTCAGTTTGGGAGGGGCAGAATTGTCTCTTTTGTCCGAAAAAATGTAATCCTGCTTGAAAGTCTATCTAAGTGGAGCGTACAGAAAATTTTGAAAATTGAGAACCCCGAGACAACAGGAAATTACATTTCCCGGGCTCGTAACTGAAAACGAAGCAGTCGTTATTTTGAGCTTTTTTCGCAATATTTAGATTTTCACTTCATAATACTGCCCAAAACGAAGAATAGTGTGCAGGCATGCATTTTTCTGTTCAGCAATCTGTTCGACCAAAACACTTTTCAAGAGGAGGGCCACCACCAGTTGGCGCGGAGCGTACAGAAAATTGTTAAAAAAATCTGACCCCTCAGACAGCCGAAAATGGCATTTCCCCGACTTGTAACTAGAAATGAAGCAGTCGTTATTCTGAACTTTCTTTGAAATGAAATTTTCACTTCAATAGAAAAAACCCATACTGTTTTTGACTCTGTTAAAAATCTAATTCGTTGTATTCAATTGCAAGGTCTACTGAAAAAGATGAAATTTTTTACGTGGCTGCCTGAAATACAGAAAATGATTTTACTTCAATCGTATTGAAAATATGTCACGTGATAAGGTGGCTTCAAATGAATTTTCAGTCAGACTTGTGCAGAGACATTTTCAAACTAACTGTTTATCATTTATCTGTAGCCGAAAACATGGCTGATTTTCATTACCGTTGCTGGAATTTGGCTGCCAAGGCAGGCTAGATGGCAGACCATTGGGCACTGTATGCACATGAATAACCTCTCGTCCGATTTTGTAAGGAACATTCGGAATTTTGAGTTTCCTTGAAGAATCTGGAGGGTCTTTTAGTAAGCAAAATAGAGAAGACCGATGGATTTTCTCATCAACAGGGGAGGGCAGCCTTCGCCGAGGAGGCATGGCATTGCGCGCACGGATTATAGATGGGGCGAGGCGGTGTTTATCACTTCTTCATAGCAGAGCTAGTAAGAAGTGGTTAAAACCAATTCAGATACGTATGAAAATAGCGTTACAAAAGAAAAAAATTCATAAAGAAGAAGAAAAAAAAAACATTCCATGATCATCCATTCAGTAACTTAGTTTTTCTTTTCTTAGACCGCCCCGGAAAAATTTCAGTCCTTCCCAGACGGGAGGAGATAGGACAAGTTACATGGAATAAGGTACAACAGAGCTACAAAGAAGTGATTGAAAATCGATTCCGATTCGTATTGAAATAGCATCTCAAAACAAAATATATGTTCAAGATCGCCCATCCAGTAACTTCAGTCCTTGCAGGGGTTTTTATTTTTTTTTTATTTTATTTTTTAGGCCTCCCCGACGAAAACGGCGACCTTCAACGACTGGGGGGGGCTAGTGTCCCCTCCTCTCTTAAAAAGTCTTTTAAAAAGTATTTTGGGATGGAAATCATTGGCCTACCGTACCCAATGCTCCTTTATACACCTATCATCAGAGACCTTCAACCCTGTTAGTGGAGTGTTTCGTGTAGATGGATCCTTTAGTTATTGAAGTGTCAAAATGTACTCAATGTTCAATGTTTGCAGAGGGCATAGATATACCTGGAACTGTTGAACGAATATGAATAAGTGTTTTGAACAAAATAATTTCCCTGCTTAAAAAAACAGAGTGACGGTTCCAAAAGGATTAAAGGGTTAATAGCCATTTCTCGGGACCGATGGGGACTATGAATGAGTAACTAAAATTTATTACGATAGCTAACCCAAACTTCATGTGATTTTTACAAATCGGGCTATTACTTTGTTAATTTCTACTTTCCCTGTTTGCATATTACACTTTCAAAATCATTCCAGTGTTTATTTCCTATAGTTGCAATCCTCTCAATGAAACCATCAACCTTCTTCACTGTGCAAGGCATCCTCTAAGTGTAAGCCCACGCACACGGCTGTCAATTCAACAAACATGTTCAGTGCCCTACACAGAGAGCCGCGAAATCTGTTGCCTTTACAATACAAACAGAACAACAGCGCAGCGCGCCGCGGGCAGTTCCCTATGTATAGCATTAACTGATCCCCATTAAAATGTCCGTAAACAATTTTCGTACCCTCTCGCAGTTTACCTTTTCCCGGGACAAAAAGGTTGCTTAACCAAGAGACGATGAAAAGACACTTTCTTTAACTTTCCCTTTAAGTAAATGACCTAAATTTTTTCACCACAAAATCTAGGACAGGTGTCGTAGAACAACGAAACGACAAAGTTTCAATGACGTTCCATGCTTGACCGCTCATTTGATCCTTGGAGCTTGGGATTTTAGCTCAATAATCCAAATTTAGGCTATATCATGCGGCGTGTTTGATCTACGGCCAATGATCTCTTTTTATTCCTTTCTGAGCAGATTATTTCTGCATTTTCCCTAAAATGGCTAAATTATTGGAGTTCATTAGAATACATCTGCCCTTTATTTCGTTGACAAGGGAAAAAAGAAAGAAGTAGGAAAAAGTTGTATTAAATTCGAAGTTTGGTTGTATTTTTGGGGAAAACAGAATCTTGCTAGAATTTCATGAACAAAAGAAACGATTACATGAATATAGATCTACTCTATAAGTACCAAAAGACAAATGGAGAAACATTTAATTGTACGCCAAGACGGCACCAGTTGACCATGGACTACTATATATAGAATTTCCCCCTCATCATTCCTACCCCTGTAATTACTGTACCATATACAAATAACAATAACCCCATACACTTATTACTGTCACCTACTACACTGATTTCCAAACCCCACTAATAATTACCTTACCCCCAAGCTAACGCACGTAGCCTCTATCGTAACAAAAATACCCGATACAATTCAGTATGAAAGTGTGTGTGTGTGTGGGGGGGGGGGCGGAACAATTTGGGGCCATGAACCTCACCCTACCCCACTAACCAAAAGGTTCATTTTGATGCTAAATTTTTCGGTTTTTTCTACGAGCAAGAACATTTTTTTTTATAACAAAAAATCCTGAGTTTTTCTTAAATGTGAACACTACTGTATTAGCAGCGTAATTTGTAATTCTTAAAATTTGTAAATATGGACTTTGTTTTGCCAAAAATAGTTTAGATTGAGGGTTTCCCGTAGGGGAATTTGAATTTTTGGAGGACTATCAAAGAGTCTGCGTTTCCTATTTGCATATATGTGAGGTAGCATGTTGACCTAAGATAGTTCTTGTCACATAATATAATCTAAGGAGTGCGGAGTGAGGCTTCTCGACGACATTTAAAAAACTCCCGCAACTTTTTTACGTTTTTCTGACAAAATATTTAAAAATTAAAAGCCTACCGTATATTGATGAAAATGTTAGGGAAACGACACTGTATAGCGGCTCGGAAAAGTTAACCACTGACTGCTTTCTCGGAGAAGTTTACCAAACTGATTTATGAGCGAGAACTGATGCATGTTACATTGCATTTTGCCGTGCGCGAAGCGCGCAGGGAAATTTGGCCTTTTTGTGATTTGAAAAAGTGAAAAAGGGTTTTCTTACAGTCCAACTCCCATCTTCATATGTTCATAGGACATTCTTATTCACTCAAATTAAAATGGTACATTGCCCAATAATTTGTGATGTCATTGTTGTACTAATTGAATTGCAATCTTTGTATTTTATTGTTTTTCTGAAAGTAACTGCCAATTGTATCAAGGTGTAATAGCACTCTTACTCTTATGGGGTGATGTAATTAATGAAGCCCTCTCTGTGCAACATGCCATGTAAGCAAAAAGGAAGTGTTCAAGGTCGTAAAAATCTTTAATTTAAAGGGAAACAAAACAGGTAAAGTGAGTTGTACAACGAGAAAGTCCGGAATTATTTCACAATGGACTCATTTGTTTTAAGTGAATAATTTCAACATTTTATATATCGGCTCCTGAATCCTGTAAAGATGGGAGTTGGACCTGCAGAATTCATTATACACGCTGTTTACTATATATCTTTGAATTATTTGACTTGAGGTACACTTTCATAACATTGCCCACTCAACATATACTCCTTGGCTCGATTGTAAATTGCGATATCTACTATTTGCATAAAGAAGTAATGTAAGTTAGAAGTCAGAAAAGTGCATTTAAAATATAGTTGCCAACATTTTTAAGAACTATCTATATCATTTGCTTTATTCAGTCTAATAATTGAATTAAGCAAATAATGTCTTTCATAGTATTATAATATCACAATTATCCCTCATAAAGTGTATTTGTTTGTGACTGGGAACCATGATTTACAAAGTGCAAATTAGATTATGTTATGAATGCACAACCTGTAATACCATTTAAAAAATAAAGTGTCTTAGCTGGATTTCAAGAGCAGAAAAAGAAAGAAACAATTGATTGCCACAGCCCCCTCCTATAAACTGTCATATCGAGATACGGGGACTTAACCGGGCATAAACATGTCAACATTACGTAGGCTGTTAATTCTGGCAGGGAACTGTTTAGTTATTACGAACAGCTTCCTGGTTCTAGCGATTTCCTTAGCGTTAAAACTGATGGCGCTTTTCAACCTACCCATGTGTCCAAAATACTGCCGGGTTAGAATCCTACTTTTTGCGAACTATTGCATACATAGGTTTCACTTCAACGTTTGCATACTTGTGCAGTGTTATGTTATTGAAGGTTAAACAACGATTATCTATGTATTACAGGGGGCGAGGAGTGAGTTGTGAAGTGAGATCCAGAGGGGACTAATCACCAGAGCGGCCCAATATGTTCAACAATATTGTAAGGCGGCCCAAAATGCCTGCGGCAGAAAAAGTTGGGGACTAAAGTCCCCTAGACCCCTGTCTCAGTGTCCGTGCGTTAGCAGAGGATAATGCACGATCGCAAGGGTAGTTATATCATTGGATACACTCTCAACTGCTGGCAATAATCCTCCGCTAGTGCATTAATCTGTTCTAACGAACAGGTCCATGGGTTAGTGCACATTCAATACACAACAATAATTTGATTTTTAAAAAATGAAAGAAATAAAATTACTTTTGCTAATAAACACATTATACAACACAACCTCGAGTAAAATGAATAAGCGTTTTTCCATTACTGCACCGTGAGTTTTTGTCGGAAAAGCGGCAAAAACGCAATGCCAATTGCCCGTAATGCACCAATGGGGGTGAAGGTAGGTAGTTAGTTAGTAAGATGGAGTTTTAGGCCCAGTTTCCAACCTATTGGTTAAAGTCGAGCCGGCCACGGCCTTTTTCCAGTTGTGGCTTACCCAGTGGCTTGTTTTCCCTTCTACAGTGCTTGTGCTGAGCATTACGAACAATGGCAGTGGGTTCCACTTTTAGAGTCTTTGGCATGACTCGACGTGGGAATCGAACCCAGGTCTTCTTCGTGGGAAGTGGATGCTCTACCGCTAAAGACCAAACACGTGGTCCCAATGGTAGTTGAGGATATTACAAATAATGAATGAATATAAATTGCAGTTAGGTCTTCTTACCTCACTCAAGTGGCGGGATGTCGTCCAGTGTGTTCATTTCAACAACATTAATGACCTAAGTGCACGCTCCATGAACCCTCTCAGAATCGTTAAACGCTATGGTGCTTACAAGCATAGCTCACTTCTCTTGTGCCTTTTTAGCTTTTGAGAACATTATGTGGACTACTGACTTTTACTGCCTTCTCATAATGACATACTGTCATTTTATTTCAAAATGCAATAAATCAAGATATGTCTGGTGCTGGTACCTGGTATAATTTTAGAGCAGACTGAATCATTTTGCCAACTTCAGTGAGTTTATTTTAAGTTACGTAAAAATTTTTTTCAGCTATAAAAAGTTGAGCTACCATATCTCTTTTGAGTTCGTAAGTTTTTATTCAGTACCTCTCCTGAGCAAAAGCCTTTATAAGCAACAACGAATGCACGTTTTAGACTGATTGACATTGAAGTGAAACAACTGACTTTAATGCTGACACGAAAAATGCGCAATTGACTAAAAAATTGCAAGTTTTCATGCGTTATCATGTATCAGTCTGAGTCTTGCCTTACATTTTATTTGTCTTGTTTGTAAAGCACGACCATCGAGTCACGGTCCAAATATTATGGGGATATAAAAAATTATATTCACCGGGAAGACAAGCCTATGCTAAGATAAGCAAAAGTCACGAACACAGTTTGAACGGCTGTTGCGAGAATATAAGACACCTGAGCTTGTTTGCTACTAATAGTTTTTTAATACTCAATAGCTGGTATCTTGCCACCAAGAAATTTGAGTCAACAATAAATCTTTCTAAAGGTGATTGTACAAATTTCTTCGAAATCGCCAACACTGGAGAATTTTCCATAAATTTACAAAACCAAGAGCTAAAGAGATAAATAAAGATTAACGAAATATTTCTTAAAACTTATTACGGAACTTTTCTTTAATCTTTATGTTTCTCTTTAACTGTTTGTTTTGTAAATTTTCAGAGATTTTGAATCATGCATTTCAGGTCTGGTTATATCTTGCTTTGTGTCTTCTTTCTTCCTCAAAATATCAATAAGATCCCATTTAATCGTCACAAGTTCATCAAGTGGGCTAAGCTTACAATCAATGAAAATCTTTAGTAAATTCAAACTGTTCACAATGAACCCCACAAAGGTTAAAAGAAGAGTTCCACAGGTCACAACAGGATTTGGTATGTTGGAGGAATACTTATTCTTGGCATTTTGGTGATATTTGCATTGAAATCCGATGTGTGGTTCTCAAGATATGAGCACGTATAGTTTTCACATTTTAAACAAAAAGTTAACTCGAAGCAAGCACATATGGCATCATATCCCCATATTACAGCACAGTCTTTCGTTTTTCTTAAACTTTAGAGTCAATTTTCTCCTCAGAAATCTCATATTGTTAAAATGTGATAACAAGTGGCATGAGCACTTTACAAACCTTGCACTCCCCATAGGTGGTCCTATTCTTATTAAGTTCAAGGTCAACACAACAGTCTGATAAAACAAAGGGAAACGAAACATTCCTCGTCAATGTGAGGAAGTGATATAAGCTCTGCTGCTCTCAAACTTACTTTGGACCACAAATGTACTGGCTTCATTTACTGATATCTTGAGAAATAAAGGTCCGCTTTGAATGGAAGTTTTACCACCCTTTCCCATATCAAAATAAAATTTTTGCTTAAACTTCCCCTTTAAATGTTAGCCTACTTTTATAAACCTTGTAACTTTTTCTGAAAAAAAGAAGATGCCTCATCTTTCTGTGCTGTAAGCACACGCCAAAGGAAAAAGAGGAGAGCTTAGCTGCAACTACCACACGAGATGGTTCCTGAACATTCTGTTATATCCAGTGCCACCCAAAATCAAAATAGACCCTTACTCCTATGGCTTAATATTTGTTGTTCAAAAGCAATTGTAATTGTTGTAATGAGCATTGTATAGGGGAGTGACGTTGCTAAAGAAAGGTCACTTGACCAAAGGCAAGGATAATTTTCCATGTAAGATCATGGAATCGTCATGCAAATAATTTAATTGTCCAATCAGTTTATTACTAAATGCACCATTTTACAGTATTGGTGAGAAAGCATAATGTGATTGTGTAAATGAAAGCTACCACGTATTATCAGCTGTATATTGTTTGATACCTCTTGTATGTTTGGGCCATCATGACGTCATATATTAGTTCTTTTGCGGTGAAGGGCGTTAACTAAGCTGGTAGTTTTGCTCGTTATTTGGATACATTTTTCATTACACATATCGGTGTAGGTTAGGTTAGATTAGGTTAGATGAAGTTTTACGACCCAGTTTCTAACCAATTGTGTAACCAATCGGTGTAAGAACCTCAACAGAATCAATGCGTCTTCACTTACAACAGACCAATTTGGAAATATTCGCGCGCCATAGCTTTAAACTGTGAAGTTTACCTTGAATCTTCGTGGCAGTTGTAAATTCTGTGGACTTACAATGAAGGCAATATGCAGAGCAGGGGGTACCACCGGCTGGGTAGATATATATCTACATGCATGCATAAACACGAGAAGGTACATTTGACCTTGTGACCAGCTGGGTGTGGTGAATTTTCAAACTGGTCTATTCCGTTATTCTGTTGAGCAGCTGGCATACAGCTCTTAGACTTACGAACAACTTATATATATACATATATATTGTGGGTTGTCGTTAAATGTGAAGAGGTCGTGGTTCGTGTGGCATAATGTACAACTGGGCATTGAGCCCAAAGGATGGGTTTAATGGTTAAAGGGGTCACCCTGTCTTGGTTTTAGCAGTTTTTAGTCCCTTGATTTCGTGAACGTTTTTGGAAGAGGATGAATATAAAGTTGGGGAATGAAAACAGTTACTTTTTCTAAAGTCCTCCCGAACTGCAGTTGCCCATGGAACCTGATTTGATATATTCATGTCATAAACGGATTTAAAATATTGGAAAGCAAGTGCTTGTGTTCCCGTCTCAAATTAGTTGTTCAGGAACAAGATGGTCACTTTTATCTCTCATAGCACGTAAGGTTCCAGGAAACTTCGATTTGTTTACTTAAGGCCCCAAAATGCCAATTAAACTAGTTTTGTGGTATATCTGTCCAAATATATTCTCGTCAAATTAATATCCTAGTTAATTATGATTTCCCTGTGGTAAGCAAAAGGAGTACGTTATTTTATGATAGCTGAAAAGTGGTGGGGGTAAGTTGAGAGAGAGGGACGCTAAAACAGCACTATGCATCTTCTATGTTGCCGCTATGTTATTTGGGGGGGAGGGGGGAGGGGGGTTAAATACCCTCTAATAAATTTATTTTCTTCCGTGCTGATTTGTAGCTGCGTGACTTTGGAGTGTCAGGAAATTATATTTGAAGCTTCAAATAATTATTTAGAGGTCGATATCGCATGGAAAATGTTTTAAGACAATAGACTGCCTATTATCGTGGGTGTCTAATTGCACAAACCAATCGAATAAGTAAAATGTCTTTTTCTCGAGGAGTAACTAAGACATAAGCCGATTATGCCTTAAACTATATCAACCTTTAACTTAAATTCGGGAGATCTTTCTAAACAAAGTCCGCGGAAGAAGTTGTATGTCTGAGGTCAGCCTATCATAAAAGGTCGTAATAGATTAGGGGCGACTTATTAAAGTAACATAAGGTACCCAGTTCCTTTCAGAAAACAACCGCATTTGGTTCTGTAAGGTGTATTACACATCATTCACATGAGCCGCACTTTTAACTTTACAAATCAAAAAAAGCATAGTTGTTTTTATATACCTACGTGTGAAAGACAAAGAATATCTTCTCTTATTAATCGAAAGGGAAACACAATAATAATAACAATGATAGAGTTGATGTCTCACGTGACCTAAAACTTTATAGTAGCCCTCCCGAAGAAAAATCACATTTATTGCACAATTGTTAATCCAGATTGTTCGAAAATTATGCGCAGTGTGCCATCTACCGGTCATATTGCTCTAATGAAATTTCCTGTAGAGAATTCTTCTTTGGGAACATTGACTTACTCCTAAGTCAATGAAATAAAAGTAACAAAAGCATAAAACCGCCAACTTAATTTTGTTATGAAAAAAAGGAATTTTACTTCATTCAAAGAGCAATGTGTTTTGATTTTTTATGTCTGTTTCTCTACATTTCGAGCTGTCCTATCTCCGATGTTTTGAAACCCCATCATTCTTAATCAAAGTCACACAGCACAGGGCATGTGACGAACTTTAATGAGGGCGCTTTTCACGAGAACACGTAACCCAGGCGTCCAAATTGAGTAAAAACCGTTGATAAAAATTTACGGTTTTTTTCTTGCCCATGCAAAAGTCCGTTTCTTGGAAAGTCAAAATGAGTTGGAAAAAAGGAACTTTGTTGATGCATTAATCGTCAGTTCTGAATACATGGATAGGAAAGCAGACCATATAGTCTTTGACTTCCTCTTCCATTGAAAACATCACATAAATAAAACGAATTAGTGACGTCGAAGACGCAAATGTCAATTGAAAGGTTAAAATAAAGGGAATAAATGACGATTATTTCAAGCACGTGACATTTTTACCATGCTCCTTTCAAGGTTACCCATAATGCATCATAGACGATCCCCGTCGATGCGGTTTCGTAGAAGAGCCATACGTCGAAAGAGGTTCGACAGATTTCGAACAAATTCTGCGTAACGCCAACATCGGCACGTCATTGGTGCCGTATTCTTACCATCTGCGACCTAGAAAGCGAAAAGTCTGTCATCTCTGACCTTAGCGTCAATTTCTTTAAGTGATCTCTATTTCTAGTCCACGAGTCCCATTTGCTCCTTGCTTGACTAGTCATCTTGTCCCAGTTTGTTCTCAGAAAAAGGGCGTAGAAGCGATGTTCAGTCGGCCACGTCAATGACGCGGATGTCATTTTTCTGTTTCTTCTATCTTGTTCAAGCAACATATTGTCCGCGTCCACACATTATGCAATCAATTAGAGTAAGATCTTACATCCATATTCTCACATTTCAGCCCATTTTAACGATTGGTAAAACAAATTCTGTCAAGTGACGAAACAACTTTATTCGAGGAATCGTCGGTAGCCGCTTTTAGGACACGACGACGCCGGCAACATTTTGACCAAGGGCATGCGATGCCGTCGGTACGAACAAATGTCGACGCCCAGTCCGTAATTAGTTCCCTCTCGGATCACTGTATAAGACTATGTTCTGATATATCGTTCTATTCAAGTCTTAACAGGTTACCTTTTGTTTTGCAATCATGTTTCCTAACCGAAAAAATGGTCATTCTCCGCCTCGCAGCGGAGCAACAGATGGCGGCCGAGGTTGGCCGCTGAGTCTCGTCTTTACACCCCTCCTCTGTACGGCAACCGCCCAGACATTTCTCTAATGTTCTCTTGCAAAGTCGAACTGCTTGGAAGTTGTGAACTTGATACAGCCAAACCCTGTTCCTTTGTCTTTCCTTTTACCTAGCCAAATGCAAGCAGATGGTTAGGGCAGGTGGAGAGACGGACTATGTGCCCGGACGTACGCGTCCGTTGTCTCGTCGAGCGATGCCCACCACTACAGTTACCAAGTGATACGATCTTGTTGCCGACCAACTTCCCTAAGTCGAGATTACATTCAGTTCTTGCAGACAAAGCTTCAGAAGGCCCCAACATGTTTTCATTACGACAGAAAACTTGCATTTTGTGCAGAGAAGTGGAAAATACTACAAACAAGGCGCGAGCCGTGCGTTGTGGCGGCAGGTCGCAAGTCCTCCAAATCTACCGCAGTGTCTGGGAGTCCCCACCGTTACGTCACTGAAGTTCCAGTTTTTATATTAATATCAGCCGCCTCAGTTCATTGTATGAAGGGCTTACAAATTGGAAAAAGGAACTATGAAAAGCACTTTGGATACCGTAAGGCTTCGTAGCATGACGCCCTTCCAATCCGCGGCATACCGATCGGCCGAAAGCTTGCGATGTTAATGTACTTTTGAGCACATTCGGAGCATTCATGTTTCAAAGTTCGTGCACTGTGCATACCTAAAGTCGGTGTTAGAATGAAGAGATTATAACCTTTGCGTTGAACTAGGTGAGTCTATGTCCAACTCTGACCTTTTATCTCCCCAGCCGTCGCTGTGATGGTTTCTAAAATGATAGATGTTTTAATTGGGCTCCCACCAAAGAAATTCTACACCCAATTGGGACACTCTGGACCCCAAATCTTGTGTGCGAGGCAGTTGTGTTGCGATACATTTTTATGAGTTACCCGACCGATGGTATATCGTTAAGAATAATTTTATGAAGCCAATGTACGATTATTTGTAATTCTCCTCTTCGTTCACGTGTCATTTCATCAGCTACATAAAACTGGTGATAAAAACGCTCTCGTAAAATTGCAATACTCGGCTAAAATACAAAGAACTATCACAACATTACCAATCGTTGCCGTTTCATGAGTCGGTCTTCTCTAAAATTATTTTTCAAAATTAAAATAATCAATTTCATTGAAAAGGAGTTTAAATTTATGTTTACTTACCCTTGTTTCACATTGTATTGCGAAATAACTTGAAGTTCCGTGCTCTTCAAAATGAAACCATTCTTGTCTAAAATAGCCATGCTTCATGAGAATTGTCCCCCACACTTGGAAGGGTCTTGTCCCCAAACTTTGAAAGCTCAGTTTTAACTGTCGTGATTTCCAGTCTTTTAAATTTTAGCAGTATCACTATTAAAAGCTGAAGATTATACTTTATTTATCAATCAATGGAAAAAGTCTGAAAGCCGACCTAGTACTACTCATACCGTTTCTTGATATACAGAATTTGCTGCTCGGTTTAAAAAAAATTATCACAACCTGTTGAGCAATTTTGAAACGCTTGATACCTGGCTACCCCTTGAAGAGTTGAGTTTGCTCTTGATGAAAACCGCTTTTCGGACCTAACGTTACCTAAGCGTCAATCATCACGAAATTGTGCCTCGGGTTGCAACGTTGTTTTCTAAGAAGACGATTGTTTCGTCTTATTCAGACAAGCATATCAGAAAGCACAAGTACCATAAGCGAACGAACGTGGCGACAATTTTGAAAGGGTTTATTGAAAGGTAATTTTTTAAGCCAAAAATATGAAATAATTTGAAAAATAAATGAAGAACATATTTTTATGAAAGCCGGGAGAGGGGACTCTAAGTATAGTGCCCGAACAAATTATGCAATCTTTCATTGAACTGTTTTATTTTAAGGGATTTTTAATAACGAGTTGAAAATATAGAAGGTGACGGTCCAGGTATGATCTTAAGATGTATTTTGAGGCAAGCAAATAAAAATAGCGTGAAAAATAAACAAAAATGCATTCTCAGGAATGAGTTGCGTTGTGACGCAAGTTGCAACCATCCTACCGAGAGGCTCACATTTACAGACTGTTTATGTATGAAAAAGAAGAATTCACTGAAAATTTAGGGCAAAAACATGTCAATTATTTTTCTAGAAAATCATAAAAAAGATAAAGTACAATTTATCAATACCTAGTGATAATTCTTCAACTTCTATTAGTCCATAACGGTCATGTGACAGTGCACTATCCTAAGATAAGCGCACGCCAAAGCATAAACTACGGACATGTGTATTAAAACAGGATATTGCAATATCGCTGGATGCGCCCACCGATCGTCTGTTTCCCTGCACTACAGTAAATTTACCTAAAAATAGCAGGGAACATGTTGAATTGATTCATTTTTACCATAGACCAAAACTGTGTCAGACAAATTGCTCAAATTTCATTCTTAAAGATCTAGGTGATGGGAAAATTAACACTCCCTTAGTCAGGAGAGTGTACGTGCCGTAACCCCCTGTGCAGAATACGGAAACTCTACCCCAGTCGCTGGTCATCAAGTTAATTACTAGAATGATTCTCTAGCTAAATAGACAATACTTTTAATGTTTAAATTACAGTGTTGGTGCCCCTTCCCTTTTCCAAAATTCTACATCTTTGCTTTGAGAGTCAAATGACGAAGCAAATCTCTATGAAGCATGACTTCCCAACCTTGGAATAGCGACGCAACTATTGAGTCGTAGCAAACTTGTGTCAAGATATTTGAAAATCTGTCACTCCCTAACCACTAAGTTAATTTCACTTACCCACCAACTACGTAGCCCTAGGGATGACAGACTAACCCTTCCAGGAGGTCGGGAGTTCGAGTCTTGGCCGGGTCATACCGAAGACTTTGAAAACGGAACCTACTGCAGTCGTGCTTGGTGATCAGTAAAACCAATGAAGTAGGGAGGACAAGCCAGTGAGCTACAACTGGAGGACGGGCCGTGGCCGGCTCGACTCGAAACAATGGGTTGGTAACTGCGCCGTAAAACCTAACCTAACCTAGCCAGGCACATTTCTTGAGCAACCTTTCGTAAACTGTGCAGAGGAAATTTGTGATTCTCTCTAGAAATACTTCAATTGGGGTCGCGATCATCTGATGCTCTTCCCAAAAATGATGTTGCTTAGAGAAAAAAAATTGACAACCACTGCTGCACAGCTGTACAGGGGATTTTAGCAAATTGTACAGGGCAGTTTAGCTAATGTATACCGTTGATCGCATTTTTAACTAAGATTTTTGACATTACTACGACGGACATTATCGGCAAAATCTTCTCGCCTTCAGCACCCACCAAAATTTCCGTACGACATTTTGATCAAATGATCATTTTACTATCAGTGGTTTAATCATCACAGTCATCAGCATCACACGTTAGCCGCATTTCCTATGATCACCGTTATCATCACTGTCATCGTCATTTTAGGTGTTGAAGTTATCGCTGCCATCATCGTCATCACCATTATCATCAGCATCGACATCATCACAGCATTCATCATCTTTGTAGTGGTTGCACATACAATATGGTACTGAATACATTAATTATATGCCACTTTCTAATTCCCCACGCCTCACAAATGAACGGGTAATTGTAGGAAAAGCTGTCTGAATATTAAGGGGATATATATTGAGGGGAATATTAAGGGGGGTTTTCAACATGTTTGACTAGTAGTGTAGATACGAACTGAGAGGGTTTATAGTTGCAATGGGAATGTGTCCATCATGGAGCTTTAACAACCCTTATGGACAATTTTCATCCTGGAATTTTTCCCCGGACACCCCAACCCTCACGTCAATCCCTACTTCGGACATTACCCGTCCTTCACACACCACCGTTACCCTTCTGAAAGGACGATTTTTTTGTTAAGGTCATTGTTACCGAAAACCGCCTGAAAGTCGGCAGTCTAATGCGACGGCAGCCTCAGAGACACTGAGTAGACTACCTCACCTTAAGAAATCTATTCTAAAAACAGCTGTCAAGGGGACCGAATAATATGGACATCGCTTGGAAAAAGAGGTGTTTTGGGAAAACCCCCTACGTGAAAATTTGTATGGGGGTACGATAGTCGCTCGAGAAGTTACCAGGGGTTTATTTGTACGACCAAATTCCAGCTCCCTTTCTTCAGGTACCTAGTTTCAGCATAAATCCATGATCAGGATCAGTATTTGAAAATAGAGATCTGTATAAACATACAACACGACTTTAGGGAATCTATTCCAGGACAAATTCCAATTGGTCATCGACTTGCCCTCACAAGACAATACCAACCTGGGGAAGGTCCCATCCTTAACACCCCACTTTTTCTATGCTGAGGGACGAAGTTTCTTTGTTTAGCTCAAGGGCAACGAAAAAACTAACACCACCACCCTAGGCCGGGTGACCACACTATCGTGAAAGAGGAAAAGAATAACGCCAAACCTGTATCTTTATCTGTTACGACACCACAGTTTATGGGGAACAATATCAGAAATAAGAGTCAGAAAAAATATTGAAGAGTGCAAGATGGCTATGAGTTAGTTAGTTATTCAGTTAGTTAGTTAGTTAGCTGGTAAGTTAGTTAGTTAGCTAGCTAGTTAGTTAGTTAGATAGTTAGTTAGTTAGTTTAGTTAGTTAGTTAGTTAGTTAGTTAGTTAGTTAGTTAGTTAGTTAGTTAGTTAGTTAGTTAGTTAGTTAGTTAGTTAGTTAGTTAGTTAGTTAGTTAGTTAGTTAGTTAGTTAGTTAGTTAGTTAGTTAGTTAGTTAGTTAGTTAGTTAGTTAGTTAGGTTGTTAGTTAGTTAGTTAGATAGTTAGTTAGTTAGTTTAGTTAGTTAGTTAGTTAGTTAGTTAGTTAGTTAGTTAGTTAGTTAGTTAGTTAGTTAGTTAGTTAGTTAGTTAGTTAGTTAGATAGATAGAGTTTTGCAGCCCAGTTTCCAGCCTATTGATTCAAGTCCAGCCGGCACGGCCTTTTTTCTAGTTTTGGCTCACTGGCTTATTTTCCCCACTCCATTGCTAATGCGGAGCATCACGCACAATGGCAGTAGGTTCCATTGTTAAAGATGACTATGGGGGGGGGGGCAAACTTGAAATTTGCTATTGGGGAAGAGTTAAAGGATTCTTCCCCCTACCCTGACTATAGACTTGGATGGAGGAATTTTTTTTCAATTTAGTCTCCTCGAAATGTAGCTGTGCACACCTGTTGAAATTCAATTGACAAAATCTGAAAATAGCACCACAGCCGTGGAGGCAGTTGGCCGTCACTGGCTATTCAAGGATTTCTCTCATGGGAACTGTGCATGCAGCATGTTGAATGATCGTCGGTCTGAGGAAGTGATATAACGATAGAAATTCCCCATTTCCGTTGGAAAATTTAAAAAAAATCAATAACCTTAAATGTAATCTAGTGACACATAGACTGCCTTTTGAAGTAAACATAATGTAACAAAATTTTACTATTTTTAGGAGCCAAAATTGGTGTGTATGTGTGTGTGTGTGTGTGTGGGGGGGGGGGGTTAGTAATGTCCCAATGGTCCCGAGCTACTCCACCAACAAGAAAGGAAATTTCAGTGCTTAAGTCATCATAATTACTGTGACAATCGTTTTCTGATTTATACCACAAACATCGAATGTTTGCGCAACATTTAAATAACGTCACGATTTAAATTTGCAAATAGCATGTTGAATCAATACCTGATTTTAACGACTACACTGGCTGGGAACTTTACATAATTTTCTCAAAAGTTCTTTCAATCCCCTGTCATCATCGTCGATCAAAATGTATACCTTTCGTTTTTGTCGCGACAAGTTTTGGGAGATCATTGCCCTTTCGTTGAATTTCATTTCAGTTCTGTTACTGGCAAACTAGACAAAAAACTTAATTGCTATGTTTGTTTTTAAAGTCGACTTCCTAGGCATACGCTCTCCATCTTGTGTCTGTTCAAGTGTTAAAACAAACAGAAAAAATATTATCACTGCATCAGTCTTTGAATACCTCTTATAACATTTTACAGCACCTTTTTCCCCCTGCTTCCGAACCAGTAGTCGCATCCAATAAGATGACGGAACGCCGTTCTGGTCATTTTGAAGAAATACATTCCGCCAGGAGGCTTATCGTATTTGTCTACGTCTCAATCACGGAAAGCCTACTTACCTATGGACATGCAGCAACGAAGCATACCCTTTGAAAAATTGGTATCAGTTTGCATAAGCGAACCCTATACTTTTTACAAGATTAAAAATCTACGCTCTTCCAGCCAAGCACGCCTACAATACGCATATATATTTTTCTCTGCCTATTTTATTCTCCATCGCCATGCTAAGATGTCTTTATTTTCGTTTCCCCTTTTCGTTTTCACGTTGTATTTTTCCTGTTTTATCTATCCTCTCCTGTAGTTACCTTAGGATAAGTAAAAACTCTGTGGCGTTTTTAATCAGACTAATGATATTTGGGGCTAGGGTAATCACTCTTTTTCGCGCCCCGAAGAAAGGTCCACAAAAATCTAATCAACTTAATGCGTTTGGGTTGCAACCAGCGAACGCTTCGACTTCTCCCAAATCGCGCACGGAATGCGACGGTTTACCAGTCTCTCGTTCTATTTGAGGAGTTGGAGCTTTCTTCATCTTTTTCTGTTTTCATCGCCAGAGAATAACCGATCTTTCTCTCTCTCTTTCGAAAAGAAATAAAATATAAAATAAAATATTGCGGGAAGGTCACAGCCGTTTGCCTGTCAACAGTCGAGAATTTTACACAGAATGTATCGGCGTTTTAAAGGGGACTAAACTTGTCAGATGGAGGTGCAGGGAAAATCCAGGGAATTGTGAGACATGCTTTCGGATAGATTAAGCGCAGCGAGCAGTAAATTGGCTACAAATTATGAGGCGAGTTAAACAATACTCGGCTGCTGTATGCCATCGAGAATTCTATTTTCGACATCTGTTGGAGTTAAATCATCCTGTATTCGTATTTATTTCGTTTTTGGTTTTCTAGCTTACAATTTCCCATGAATACTATTCAAAAGACTGGAACCTCAAACAAAGCTATGCATAATAAGCTTTGGTCCATTTAGGCAATAATCACGCTCTGCTTAAATCTTTAACGTCTCTTTTTAACATATATTCTGGTTGTGTTGTGAAATGTGAACTTTTGAAAGATTCAATTGGTATGGATTCAGAGCAGTTGTTTTCAATAAATGAAGGGTAGTTTGGATTTGAGGCATATATAAATTAAATTTAATATGTAATAACTATTTGACCATTTGTGTGAAATAATTTGAGGTTAGTAGAATGCCGAAATATGATCACGTTGAACACAAAATTACAGCAAAATAAAATGTTGAAGCCCTTTGAAGGAAAAAGTTCAAAACACGTAACATGGCAAAATTAAAACCTGATAATGTGAAAGTTAATTAAAATCTTAAACATTAGGATGATTGTCCAGAAGATACTTCCATTTTATCTTTGATTTACAGTCATTATTATCGCCGCAGAGTTTCTAAAATTTCCTAGATTGGCCTTTTTAAAAGAAAATTTAAATGTTACAGATTACACACTACACAGGAGTGAGTTACCACGCTTGCCTGTAATGATGACTTCACTGGTCCTGCTGGTGTGACTTTACAAAACCAGTGGACATGAATTAGTTCAGGGACATGAACATTCAAATTGGGCGAGGTTCATTTTCTCTTAAATGTGAAAGTTAGGTCTGTAAGCTCGGGGCTATATAAACTTTAACAACCAGCAACTAATCTCAGTCCCTAGGAAGACGGAGGTAGGCGATATTAACATTGGATTAAGATATTGTAAGATGTTTACATTTCTTCTTTATTGAAGGGGTGAGGCATTTCAGAAATAACGTGGGCCTATGTATACAATCTAACCACTATCATGTCACGTATAGAAAGGAACAATGGAACGTGAATTTTTCGCAGATGAAAAGTTTCTCTTCGGCACTTTTTTCATCGAGAGCCGAAATAACGCAATCGCGCGCCTGAAAGGACAAGAGAAGTTGTCAGGAGTCATTAAAAAACTCTAACTGTGGTATTTACCTTCATATTGGGTGTGGGTGGGGGTGGGTTTTACCGAAGTTGCAAACTCTGTCAGTACAAAGGCATGGAAAAAAGGACATTTAGGGACATTGCCAAAGAGGAAAACTATGAGGCAAACGGAAAGCCACAATTAGTATGGAGAATATATCTTGCCAATTGCCTCATAGTTTGAAGAATAGCGTTGGCACTTCCCTCTCGCATAATTTGTCTTCCCAGGACAAGTCATTGAAATAGCTTTTTCTTATGAGAAAAAACTTGTCAAATTGTTTCAAAATGAAGGTTAGGTTTAGAATGAAGGTTAGGGTTACCCGGATCAGGAAAATTTGGTCTAACCTTTCATAATCCGTCAGCTTTAAAGAGAGCTATTATTTTGTAATAAAGCATTATTCCAACAAGCTGATTCGTCCACTTCGTTTATATTTAGCCTGGACTGACGGTTTCCTGAGAATGAAATTACGCTTCTCGGTCACCAGTACGTACCCTTGCATATCCTGCTTTGCGATTTCATGCTGTATTCCTGCTTGAAAGACTGTTCTCTCAAATGAAAGATATTATAATGAGGATTTTTACCTACCTTTTTCCCAAAGTTACTGGGATACATGGACATGAGATTGGCCTTTGAGGGGTTATATACCACATTAATCTAGCAGGAAAAGAGCCGGAAGGTTTATGATGATTATGACATAGCAATAATGTCATGGACGCTGGGAATTTGTACGATCAATGGGAAATGGGGGATCGACAGGACCAATTTTGTTCTGTGAACTGACTGGCTGATGCCTCGACCAATGGACAAATCCAAATAGTTCATTGATGGCCTGTAGTCGGGCATAACTTGAGTCCATCAACTTTAATGTTTCAACTTCTTTGCTTACCTTTATCATTGATGATTGTTCCTAAAATACCTCTTGATTCCCTCAATATCTCTGAATATGAGGGTTTAGAATTGCATAAAGCCAATTAAGTTAAGACGGTTAAAGGCTAAAGGAACCCGCTAAAAGCCGACTTCAGTAGCTGCTAGAATTTTTCTATACAGGTTGGAGATGTAATACTTTTAATTTTTGGACAAATCCTTTGCATAGAACACTTCCCCATATTATTGCCTTAATAAAGGCTCTAGGGTAAGGAGAGCGAACGCGAACTAAGTGGGCTGAAGTTGTGAATGAGAAATAATTTCTATTGAGAACATTTTATCGATACCCTGCCCTAGACAATTTTCGTTCCATGCATATGTGTTTGCAAATGATACCACGCGGCTGTTGGTAAATTACATCATAGAAGTTGTGCACAAGTAACCATGAGATATGAATTAAGTTGCTATCGGTGTGCACGAAGGGCCCTGACATGCATTTTAAAGAAAAAAAAAAACAATTATTAAATCGATAGAGGTATGAGTTTCGAAATTATGCAAATTATTTATGTGTTTAAAGGTATCGTCCCGTATTCATATATGGCGCTTCTCAACGCATTAATATGACGAAAATAAATTGACCAACTCCTGTATTGGGTAGCCGCATACATGGAGATTATGAATATTCACGTATCCGCTGCATTGAGCAATTTCACCCAACATTTCTCGACCAATTCAACGACCATACATGTCCCATTCCTTCAGTTGTGAAGCTACGGGGGGGGCATCCTGCAGTCCAAATGAAATTGCATAGCCCCTAGCAACCCCTTTCAATAGCGATCAGAGGTAAGTTGAAAATGTGATACGATATAAATTTAAGACTTTGCTCGTCCAGCACGGAATAAATGAACATCTTGTTACAACCTTTGTACTCTCTTGATGTTCGTGATTTGTACTGTATCGGAAAGGTATGCAATAAACCAATGATCGCTATCATAATGAAGGGGTTAAAAGTTTAGGAGTTTGTAAGTGACAGTACTTAAATTTTTCCGACAGTCATATAAGAAATTTGTGTTGAAGAATTTTGCTGAGAAAGACTGCCATTTTTGGATGTAGACTTTGGTAACTCAAAATGTTTGGAAAATGGGGAACCCCCCCCCCCCCTTATTCCCTCCCCACCGGGGTCCATAAACGTGTCAGAGGTTGAATATCTTTCAATTAAGAGCTATAACAACAACTCTTTGTTACTCTTTGTAATTTGAACTTGATTTTCTTTGTTCATTGTTGGTTACCGGATCGCTCAATTCATATTCTGAACCTGAATAGTGTTCTTAGTTTTATTTGACTATTTAATATTCTCGTCTGACATTTCCTTATTGTGGGGGTTACATTAAGGGGATAATTAAAAGATTGAGCCAATGTTTGAAAATAATTTTGGGGCCATATTAATAACAAAATTTTAAGTCCAAATTGCTGCCTAAATGAGGAACAGAGTGAACGTCAGGAAGAGAAACGTTTTACGTTTAATGCATAGCAGGGTTACTTAAAAGCAGTCATTCGTCACCCTAAACTACAGTTTCAGTATACATATGCCAAAACTCTCAATTGGTACAGCTCTTTGATTGGCATCACATTCAAACAATGCATCATAGCTAAATTAAACAGCATAGGCACTGAGAGTGTCTTGATTACACATTATGGACTTGTATGGCCACTGGGACAAGCCATGAAGCAATAAACAAGGATTGTGTCTGGATAAAGATGATTTTTAGATAACTGTGGGAGGGGCTAGAAGTAAGTAGGTTGGGAGAATTGGAACTGTTTGGGATGATGAAAATATGCCTTTAACGAAGTACCAAGTTTAGATTTGTAGGGGTACATCATTTCGAAAAGGAAAAGTCCTTCAATTCTTTCAATGGAAAAATCCATATAACGCCTAGCGTATCTAAAGATTGGTCTATGACAACTCTGAGCAACACGAAAATCACGAACATGCGCAGAACCCAATAACCAGGGAACCTTCAACAGCATCTGCATACAACGTCTGGTTTTGACCTGTAAACTTGAAGCCAATTTACCTTTAAACAATCATAAAACATATCGTTTTTTAATTCTTGTGTGAAAACAGAAACATTTATGGAAATTAAAACAAGATTCCTTTGGTTTTGAACCAATTTTTTTGAATGACTCGTCGAAATTCATCGACCAAACGGCTCCCGTTAAGTTAGCTTCATGTATTCGAAAACAATCCAATTAAAAAATCAACATTGCCTCCGCGACGCGACGAGACCTACACGATGGATTGGGCGATGAACTTGCCCTCGTGTTCTCGGTTTAATCTCAGTCGAGTGAAAGTATAATCATACGCGAGAAGTGTTGTCCTTGAGGGAGATTACCCGGCATCCATGATCGAATTTAAGGGGTACTTTATCGAATCTTCGACTTCAATTGGCGAAAAATATGTCTGCTTAGTGTCCAAGTGAGTTAGAAAGAAGTTAACCTTAAGTTTGTATTGTTAGGCAGGTTTGTAGGCTAAGCGCTCTAAAATTCGTTCGTCTTTCACCAATGGCTCCCTTATTACCCCGTCCGTCTACCGTACAGACGGGGCCAAATTCATTTGCTGGCAAGATAGTCCGTCTAACATGAAATGCTGTTCACGTTTATTTTTCATCCCCTCGGGCTTATTTGTGTCTGTAGTGTTCTCTGACATTGACCTAATTTTGAATTTATGTTACGCATGTCCTATTCTTTAATGTGAATGTCGTATGATTCATCTCTTCACTTCGTGTTTTTATAACTCACTCTCTAAAACATTTGGAGTAAAAGATCACTCTTTTTTGAGTGAAATTGTAGGGAGACGTCAGTCGAAGTCGAAAAAGGTCATTCCTCTTTCTTTTGGAGTGATTATTCAGTTTTTTATGTAGATCCTTCCCTAATTTCGTTCTTGGGATTTTAGGACTTTATTTGTCGGATGGCTTTTGTTTTTGCCTTCAACCTTCAAACGGAACAAAACAAAAGGATGTTGTATTGTAATATCCAAAATATCTATTCAGATGACAACTAGCAACTCCAATGTTTTCTTAAACAAATTCATTTTACAAATCTTATTCAAGTGGTTCTTGTTTCTTTTCTCTTCACAATTTTCGTGCACAATTTTTAACCCCACCCCAACCCAAAAAGAAAATAATTGTTCCGAACCATCTTTTTGAAGTTTTTATTAATACGTTACACAACTTCAGGATATTGAACCATTCAGATATTAATCGCTTCGTCCAGGCTCCATCTTTAAACTAACCTTGATTCCTTACATGTAAGTGTTTAAACTAATACCCCAGTTGCTTACTAAATGTATCAACTTCTGGGTATTGCAATATGAACGCAAACAAACTCATTTTCCCAGAAAGAGGGCAATGTCAAAAACTTTGACCCTGAGTAGACACAAGCATCCCCTTCAAAGGTGCACAAAGGCTAACGTAGTCTCCACGCTGCAAGTAAAGATTGTTTTCAAACATGACCTGAAATAACTTGCTCTCTGAAAGACACTCAGTGGTTTGCGTGATGATGTATTAATGTTATTAAACTGATTCAAGTGTTAACTAGCTATTGTCAGTGGTGGTAATGTGAATATCAAACGTGTCACCGCAATGAATTACATCCATTGAGATCTTAAGTGGTACGCACGGGGTTGCGGTCTGGTGGCGGTTAAGACGGACAACTGCCAAGGGCCACAAGCAAGTAAGATGGAGTAACTATTGGACAGTTGAATAAACGGATAATGACAGAAGTTGAGTTTTACAATGTACCGCAAAAATATATTTTTGTAAAAAAGGAAACGAAATGAATTCAAATAATCAGTGGCTAAGCTTAGGTTAATAAAAGCGCACGCACATGCCATGCAGTGGTTGTCAACGCGACATGCGTAACATCTTTCACTTTAGTTGGTAATAAGATTGTGGTCGGGTGAACTGTGAGTAAAACGGGTGATTTATCATCAGTCATTCATGTAAGTTGAACTGTTGGCTCAATTTCTGTGATTTTGAACCCAATAAAAAAATTTTGGTTCAAATAATGGTTTCGGAATTCCCAGGGCAGTGATTTTCACAACTTTTTCTGTCAAGCAACCCAAACTTCATGATTTGACTTTCTTCATGGACGCAACCTAGGGGTGTGACAGAAATTCTCTGCAATGCTGTGAAGGTACAAAATTTGAGGAAATAGTTATTGTTGTCCCGTTGGAATGCGCGGTCTTAACTTTTTGACAAAAGAAACTCGGAAGCTTGCCCAAATGCTAAATCACATGAAATAACATGAAAACACTGAAGTTTTCATTCTCACCCAATTAGTTCTATATCATATGTATATCATAAAGATGTATATCATCAAGATGTATATCATCAAGATGTAAACCCATTGCAAAGTCCCGCGACCCCAAGATGGGCTCAAGACCCATCAGGTTTTATCTACCGACCTAATAGTGAGTTGCAACTCCCTATTTGGGAATCAGTGTCCTACTAGGTGCTAGCTATACTCTTTACTGCAGTCAATAAATGTTTCAAAGACTAAAGAACCTGGGAACTCTGACCTTAAAGACCCAGTTCTCTCACCCCAAACACAACCAATTATCCTAACCTTCTTAATTAAGTCCCTCCCAAAATTGTCTGAAATTCATCCTCATCCAGATACAATCTCATTTTTTTGCTTCAAGGTGAGTAAAGAAAAACTCAATTTATATAATAAAAAACACTCTTAGTACCGTTCATACTGTGTAATATAAGCTGTGGTACTCTGCATTGTTTGAATTAGCTGTCAATCAAAGAGCTGACCCAATTGAGAATTCGGTACCCCCGTACCAAAATTGTAGTTTGGGGTGAGAGGTTTGACCCTTTAAATGGCATGCTCGGTCACCCCATTTCTTATTAAAAGAATTGATAATGTGAATGCTATCAAGTGATAAATCTTTGCAGATGATCTCCTAGTTTACTTAATCTAGACACACTCATAAAACACCGGGGTTAAATTTAACCAGGATCGGTGTTCTGGTAACTCCAACACAATCCTGGTTAAATTTTAACTCAAATACTGGATAAACTAACACAAATTATGTTTACACCAACTAGGATTTGAGTTAGTTTAACAAGGATATGTGTTAACATTTAACTAAGGTTATGTTGGAGTAAATAGAACACCGATACTGGTTAAATTTAACTCCGGTGGTTTTAGAGTACAAAAATTTTAGCTCAAGAACATAATGAAGGGCTTTTACAAGAGAAACGGAAGTGATTCACAAGCTTGAATTTAGCTTCAAAACTGGTTGAAATTAACTTAATTTAAGCCTTTCTACACTTTAAAACAAAAGAGTGGGGTGGGCGACTACTCCTTGTAAAAGTGAATTTCACCCAGAATGGAGTGAAAATTCATTTAAAAAGAGCGATATTTCACATACACATGGAATGAATATTGCTCTGTTTGGAGTTAATTTTTCATTTTACTCCGGGTGAAATATCTTATAAGCAGTGAAGTGGTTCCTCAACCAACGCTTTGGGAGTGAACTTCACTCTTTTGTGTTAAGAATGACATCTCTATGTTTAAATTTCTTTGATCTGTTGATTCATATATTCAGATACCCATGTATATCCGATTATTCATTATATAGGCCTATATTTTATATATTCTTATCTTTTGAACATTTATTTATCTTTTTGGTTATTCAAACATTGATCAATTATTCATTAATTTGGAGTGAATTTCACTCTTCCTTGAGTGAATTTCCATTCTTTTTGGAGTAAACTTATAACTTTCACTCTTGTATTTAGTGAACCTTCATCTCTCTTTATTTTTAGAGTGTATTTCTATAAATATAAATTGTCCATAGCATATTACGTTATATGCGATTTATTTCATATTTGAAATGCCTAATAACTAAAGAAAACGAAATGAAAAAGTTTCATGAACCGAAGTATAAACTTAGTTCCTTAACGGGAGGGGGAATTGTGAGAGGTCGAAGCTCCTCTACCCTAGAGTTCCTTTGTAGATAACAAGGTTCATATGGAAAGACTTTACTCTCTACCCCAGTCAACAGCGCCATCCCTAATTGTGGATAAGAATAACACAAATGGTCTTGGATTATGTGTGACTGATGTCACTGTGGCTTCGAGGAGCAAGTGCTTCAAAATTACTATCATATTTCAAACCTTCTTCGGGTTATATACGGTTTAATATTTTTATGACTTCCCATGTACGTACAAAACTTTCGACAACACAACAAAATGCTTTGGAATTAAGTTTTACTTACCAGAGAGCTGTAACAGAGACAATCCGAAGATTTTACATACAAATAATTAAACACGCCCATCTCAAGTTTATTATTCTTCAAGAATACAAAGTTAATGCCAAATTTTCATGCCTCCAAGCAGCCTATATATGGCCAGGGAGATGTACGAGCCTCGTGTTATGACCAGTTCCCACTTACACAGAGCATTTCCTATTTTCAAGTAAATTAGTGCCATTTTGTGGAGAATGTGTTCTAAAATCCGGAAACATTATCTCTTTCGCCCCAAGTGGTTCATTATACGTTTATGGGTAATTATGGTCGACATGGTGCATCGTAGTAGGCTAGACCTATAGAGAGGACTGCTTGTCCACCATGCTGACGTTTTGGACATCAATGGCCATCGAGTGTTTTCACCTACGTCACAAGCCATACACCTTTTGACCAGCAAAAAATTGATGTAGTACTCTAAATAGAGTAGCTAGCTAACGGGGCCGGGTATGACTATTTCATTGAAAGACTGTTGATTTTTGCCCGACAGTGGGCTTGGCTTACCAACAACTTTGACGTAACGGGAAAGCGCTCTCTACTTGACCAAGCTATACTTTTAACACTTCCGAAATACGCATATAGGCCTACGGTAATTCTCTGGTACTCCCTCTGCATTCAAGGATATATGCAGATTCCGATGGATTTAATGCAAGATCTTAACTGCAGTACCTAAGTCTTTACTACAGTACCTAAACCTAAATAACATGACTGTCACCTAATGTAGGTGGAAGGGAGAGGGCAGGTTTTTTTTTTTTTTTTTTTTTTTTTTTTTTTTTTTGGGGGGGGGGGGTGGTTTATCCCTCTCCCCAAATGTAGGAGGGAGAATAGGTCTGAAAATTGTCGAGTGCCCCAAGACGAGGCACCTCGGGGGAATATTTGAGTGGACGCCGAACATATTTTTAATCGGTCCAATACACGTGAATCTTAAAACACTCGGGAACCAAAGTGCAAAAGTGTCGTGGATCTATGGAGTACTGTTTTTTCTACGCTCCTCGCCAATCTGTGATGACGGAGATCAGGACTGAGATGCTGGCATTCACAACCCCTCTCAACAGCTTAATGTTTTTCCTTCTTTCACACCTGGCGGCACCACTTAAGCTTGAAAGACGTGCTCGACCCTGGAAGCTCAGCAATGAAATCCATCACTGCCCTTGTTACTGTGAAAAATGACACGTTTCTATTATACAAACCCTTTACATCTGAGGATACACAGAGAAAGCATTTAAAATGCTAGCCTGAAAATATAAAATCTAATTTTTAAGGAACGTTAATTTGCAAAAGCATCATTTATTTTTTTTTAAACCGGTGGCCTTTTAATCGACGATTCTCCCAGGCAGCCAGGCTCAGCTGGGTCCAGTTTATTGCACCTAAAGCAATGTCACAAGAGGTGGAGGCAGCTGGGGGCAGACTGCCAAAAAAAATTCTGCAAAATCTAAAATTCGGGCAGAAATTTGGGAAAAGTTCGGTAGCCAATTATGTTTTTTAAAAAAGCAAGGTTTTCAGAAAATTCCAAAGCATGTCCGAAATATTAAAGAGATATGTCCGAAAAAAGAAAGAAACGTCATAGTCGCGGTAGAATTTTTTATGAAAAATCAACAAAATTGAAAAAATTGCAACACATTCGGGCAGCGCAAAAACCTACCGGTATCCTACTATTCGTGAGTTTTATTTCACAGTCTTTCACAACATAATGTCCGCAATGGTCCCACATCCAAATTCTTACAAGCATTTGCGAAATATCAAAGAGATAAAAAATCGCGACACATTTGGGAAGTTTATGCCTTAAAGGAAACAATCATTATTTGGTTCTTAAGCCTGTTTTCAAATCTTGTGTAACGCAATCCCCGAAATGGCCGATTTTTTTATTCTTTCAAACCTTTGCCCCCAAAACAGAAAACGCTATGTTCAAAGTAAAATTTCCATGGAAAATAAAAATGATAACAAAATATTTGCGACACCTTCGGGTAGCATGTGAAAAAAGTTTTCTTCATACTTACTTTATACTGCAGTCTTGTAAAAAATTCCCCGAAATGATAAAAATTCGGGTGAAGGTTGAAAAATGTTGGGACGTTTTCAATTCCTAAATTAATTCAACTGACAGACACCAGAGTGTTCAGGTGTAGTGCCCAATAGTTTGCCATCTATCCTGCCCCAGAGTCAAATTGTTATAAAAATGGCGTAATTCGTTTAACAATTCTACAATGATACAGTGTGAGGCTGTTTTCCCAAAAGTCTGTCTGAAAATTCATTTAAACCACCTTGTAACTTTACATTTTTCAGAAGGTGTTACTAATAGAAGTATAATCATGTATAGCACGGAACCACACAATTTCATCAAAACAATAGATACTGAATTAAGCCAAAAGACGCAGTAGTAAAAATTGTGAAACAGTGAAATACATTAGATTGGTTTTAATTCCGTTTCATAGTTTTCCCCCGAAAATATACAAGACTGTTTCATGCAATGGAAGTGGTACATTTTATCTGGTAATATTTTGATCAAAATAGCGACTGCTTATATCTTCCTTCTAAGCATGAAAAAATGACATTTCAGGCTATGAGGGGTCCGGTTTTTCAAAATATGAGGGGTCCGATTTTTCAAAATTTCCTTTACGCTCCGAGCCAACCAACGGTGGTCCTTCGTTTAGATAGTCTTTCGAGGGAGAGTTATACTTTTCGGGCAAAAAATCTTGAGCCCTCCAAATCGAAATGCTCCTGTAAGCCCATGCAATTTGCGAATGAATGTTTTTAAAAGGTAGTGTGACATGTCAGAATGCCCTGACTTCACTTAGCATGGGAGCGAACTTAACAACGTAAAATGTGTCGGAATTATGTCAATATATTTTACGTTTCTCAAGATGTACTTTTAAAGGTTTGAATGTTTCTGGAATAACTTGTTGATTATGCAAATATAATGATGTAGAGTGTTGCACAGTGTTGACCTTTCATTTGTTAATCCTATATCATTTTTTACGTTGGTTATTGAGGCTAATGATTCTCATGGAAACAATTTGAACTTCCAAAATAAAACCCTCAGGACACAACTGTCTTTGAAACAAAGATTGTATAAACAAAGGATAACGCAAGATAAGATATGATTAGAACAACTTTATTACACACCACAAAGGGTGCCTGAATTCTCAAAACCAGTACAAACTGTTGGGCAATAAGAAAAGTTTCAAAATATTTACAAACAAGTAACACTAAAACAGGAATGAAGAGAAAGTAAAGGAATAAAACAATAAAAACAACCAGGCAAGTATTAGTGTTTTAAAGCAAGATAATGGAATTTAATACATCATGGTATAAAAGACTTGGGACGACGATTAGTACTGGAGTAGGATAATCTCATTCTGCCACTTCCAGGAGTAATTCGCAATTTGCGAGATATCACTAAGCGTATAGCGGTTGTATTGCACAAACTTTGAGAGTTTCGACCCTAATTGACGTTGATAGGACTTGGCCAATGATGGCTGAAGTTCCTCTTTTAAGCAACTAGCTTGCTTTATAGTATGTCCATTGTATATTTGTCTTCATTGCTTGTATTTTAACACTAGATAAAAAGTGATTTTGCCAAACCCCACAAAATAATGATCTATAAAACATGGCAAAAATATCTTTATTAAAATCAAATTTGTTCATAGTACGCATACACCATACCAGGAAGGACGATCATTTTATAACCACCCAAAGATTCTTTTGACTATCCACCCCTTCAACTATGCTTCTATTTATAGTGACGGCACTTAGAGATTCCTCAGATATACAGAAGAATCCAATCAGCGCTTGTGCTTAGTGACTGTGGACAGCCATTAGTGGGGTCCATCAGTCTTATATCGTCTGCATCTATTGACTACATAAATTTCAAACTCTCATATTCAGTGAAATTGAATGAAACAAGATACGGTTGATTTAAGTGCACAACTCCCTGATTTAGGTAAGCAAGGAAATTGAAATATTAAAAGGTGATAGGCCCCAGTTATGGCAGACTAAATCAGACCATCACTTGCTGTCCGGATTCGTCAGTAAAAAATAGCAATTTCTTTTCTCTTCTTTAAATTTAACTCCATGGTGTTTAGCATTATATACGGCATGTCCCTTTCATGACATCACAAAACTTGCATATTGAGCTCATGTTTATCAATGATGAAGTGCAAATCAGACATTGACCTGTAAAATTGTCAATTTTTTTCGGATTTTGATTGTAATTGCGGTCATTTTCTTGATTTTTTATGCCTTTTACACTGCATACCGAATTTCGTAATTTTCATGTCACACGACCTTAAATCCCGGACTGGGGGTTGTAGTATAATCCCATGGTATTCCCCGCCTCTATTCGTCTGCCCTTTTCGCAAACGTCAAAGCGGTACACCTGGGGAACAAAACATTTGTAGTGCCTCTTGCGTAGAGAAAGTTTATTATAATGTGACGTACCTTCATAAACACATTGCCTTTAATTTATTACATTATTACCAGTAGCTGTATAAAAAGGCCATGACCGCCTCGACTTGAATCAACTGGAACTGGTTTTTGAACTCCATCTAACCTAATATAACAAGTACCTGTACAGAAATATCCGCCGGTAGAACTTTTAGAGGAGGAAGTGCATCACTTTAACGCCTAACTATATCAGTTCACCAAATGCACTGAAACACCCCGCTGTTTGGTTATCGAAACGAACTTTGTTGCCAACTCAAGCTTTGCAAATTCTTCTATTTTGGTTCTATTCATAAACGCATGTCATGCTCATACAGTTATATATACCTCTAAACAATACAAAGTGTACTTGAACCAAATGGGTGTGTATGACTTAAAAAAAAAAAGAAGAAAAAGAAAAAAAAAAAAAAACAGGTGAAACGTACGCTATATATAGATGTGGCTTTATGAGAACACAGGTGATCCACTTTTTAAATCAACCCGTTTGTCTCGAAAACCTGCCGCCGCACCCTCTGAACAATTTACTGTTTCTATTGTATAAACCAAAGCAGTAAATGGGTTTAGATGTTATAACCTTCACGAGTTAAAATGTACGCACAATATACGTGAACGTCTCAAATTAAATCATATCATTTTTCTCGGGAAACTTTCAAGGTGATATATTGATACATCATCATGTTAGCAAATTAACTGCCCAGGAAGCCATTTTCAATAAGTTAATTTTAGAATACGTTGTTGAGAACCATATGTGCCTGCAAATTGCATGACTATAATGTAACAGTAGGCCTCAATTGATAAGTAGGATATTCGCATTATGAGTTGACCTTCGCGGTTGATAATTTTTGACAATGGATTCAAGTCAATTGTTGACAGAGTCTCTTATCATGTCCTTGGTGCTTTTGAACACTCGGATCTTCATCAAAATGTTTATCATAAGATCTTTTATTTTTGTTGAAACGCTATTTGGAAAAGACTTGGTCAAGTCAAACTGTTTATGGACGCTTACCCGAAACCGTTGCGTTTTCAGAGCACGAAACCGCGAATGAAATGGAAAGCAGGACCTTCTTCATTAACTACTAAAGCTTTATTTTGCATGCATGGACATGCGCAAAATAGTTCATGAGTTACTACAATTGATTCATGGGAGACTTTCTTTCACAAATGAATGTCTTCTTTAACTTAACGACTCCCTCAACATTAAACTTGGGCCAAAGAGGCTGGATAACAAGACTCGATTCTGCTTTTGTTTTCTTTCAGATGTCATATAGTAACTGAATGAGGTCAATTAACTAGTAAAGCCTTATTGTTGGAAATTGTCCCCTGGATCACTTATGTTCTTAAAAGTTTATTTCGCTCTGTACACCGTCACCCGATTACTAGAAAGAGCTTACGGAATGCAGATGGATCGCCACGCGTTGACTTATGAACGATAACCGCACACTGATTTCAATCCATGCTGTAATAGTTAGCTATAAATGTCATGATTGTTTCTTTTACATTACGGAGACTTCGGAATTAAATGAATAGGCGCCATCGATGATCCAGAGTTGCTTCTTTACAATTTTAGGAGTTAACACAGACCAAAAATTATTACCAATTTCATGTTATAATTGTTGGTATATGTAACAGTTCACTTTATTTCCTTTGTCGCCGTTAGACCTCAAAGCAGGTGGGTAAAGGCGGACTGAATATTAGGGTCGAGGAAGGGTTGAAAGTCAAGTTGAATGTGACTATTTGATATGAAAAACTGTACATGATGAACAGTGATAGTTAGAAGGAGTTTTACGGCCCGGTTTTCAACCTATTGGTTGTGCAGTTATAGAACAGTTAAGTGTACCACGCTAGTTGGGCCACTGTTTTTTTCTGTGCGGCTAGTATGAACGGGCACGGTTTAATGACGTTTATCTTTATTTTTTAATATTTGAAGGTTGGGGCGGGGGGGGGCTACAGCGGGAAAAAGAAATTATTCTAAGTGCAGGTATGACTTTTCTACTATTGTTGATACAAAATTTGGGGCAATTTTGGGGAGCTAGCTCAAATTTTTTTGGCAACCGTTCTTCATAAAACCTGGGCATATACATGCACATTGCGTTGAAAAGGTGCAACAACTGAACAAGCATATGTTTAAGTTACCCGTAGGGAGCGAATAGGCATGGCGGAAAGGCATTAAAGGCTACAACAATCCTCCAAGCTTCTGTGCAAATGTTAAAGAGGAGTTTAAGCTATAGTTGAGGTTTGTCCGGGCTGCATCCAGAATATTTTAACAATCATAAAGGACCCTGGCAAGAGTAATACATTTTTTTATTTTATACCGGGAGTTTTAATAAAGAGTAACAGTAATGATACATTGAACTTACACCATCCATCCATCGAAAACTGCTCATCTTTAATATGTGATTTTAGGAGATGCTTGCAGAGCTAGCTAACTCAGAAATGAGTAGAAAAGCTTCTTTAAGTTAGAACGCAGCCCCTCACGAAGTACAGTAGTGGACTACACTGTTTCCAAAATGGATATGTGCAGTAGTCTTTCATGGAATGGCTGTTGAAAATTAGGTTGCAATATTTTGTTGCATTTTATTATGACTACATGGAAAAGAAGTAACTGCTTGGCTTGTTCTGACACATCATGAGAGATATTTGTAAGAGAAATATGCCTACAGAAGTTATGGACGTCATCGCGCTTCAATTTGGCATACTGGATGCAACTGATCATATACGCAGTCGTTGTGTTACCAAAACTCGCACAGCAGCACCTTAGTAACAATTGTTTTACAATGGGCGCCTAGCTGCCTGGATGGAAAAATAGAGGGACGCGCTACGCAGTGACGTCGGTGCATGACCTCTGAAGAAGAAATTTTAAAGAATTGCTTGTTGTTTCAGAATAAGTTGTAGGCGGACTCCGCATGCCATTTATAGATGTCAACTAAGCAGGTCAAACAGGGACTTGTGGAAACAAGAATTTTGGTCGAACTTGCAGTCTCAACAAAAACGAACTTTTCAAGAGCCAAAACTTCTTGCCTCCGAGGATAAATCTATAAAAGAAACAAAACGAAAACCTCGGTGGCACATCGCGCTCTTGACAAATCAAATTAAATCATAACAACCCATCTTGCCAGCTCTTCGAAGCCGAGTTGCGCGCTTCTTCTATTGGCTATTAAGTCATTTACTCGCATGCCTGTACAAGGGAAACCTTCAAAGGTGTAGGATCATTTCATTACCTATTCTTCTTAACGTGGAAAACCTAGAATTTTCTCACTTGTCTTGGAAGAACAGTGTCAAACGAGACCTGCTTTCAGGAAAAAGCCGCCGGAGGTGATCGAATATGTATGTCGGGATTGCCACCCAGTCCAGTCCAGTTAGACCTTATTTTTATGTGGTGTGTAGACCTAATATAGGCAGTTCCAACGTTTGATCCGGTGGAATTTAACATGCATATATGCCAAATATCTTTTCATGTGATGTTGATTAATTGATGCATATTCATACATGTCGTTAATATATACATACAAATAACGCAGTGGTTAATCTTGTCCTCTTTAAATTGAGATCCCGAAACAAGAGAGTTCCGGTAATTAGTTTTGGGGTTTTGAACGTGCGCACACCCTCCAATTATAAACAAAGTAATTCCTCACCTTCAACACGTGTTCCACAATTTCAGTTTCCATGAAAAATCTGGTTTTAAGTTCTTGTTTAATCCATCCATAACATAGGGAGGAATCTTTAGTGTTGTTTTGGCAGTGGGCTGTATCTTAATTGCTTCTTGGTGTAAAAATTTGTATTTTATTCTGCAGTAAAGTAGGGCTGGCACCTATATTCGTTCGAGTTGGCTAGACACTTAGATTTACGCTTATTGTTGTATGCACTTACTGCATAAAAACAAGGAAACGTCGTACACTATGTTCTTAGCTTGGCTTCCATCCCAAGCTGAAATTCAGTTCCACGCGGCAACGAATTACTGAACTCGGTACAATTCATGTTTATACTAGTTCTCAAATGACAGGTGAATGGACCTGTCTATATAGTTCCTGTTGAATACCATGTGATTTTTCCCCTGAAGACCTATTTGGGTATTTTGAAACACAAAAGAGTTCGGACATTGTGCCTACCTTCCCTGAGCTACCGTCCGAACGGGCACACCCTCCGCATACCTACTTTAACACCTCCGCATACCTACATTAACAATATAACAATGAAGCAGGGAAATAACCGACTTATGAAATAAAAAAAATATTTATTAGTCCATTGAGCTTTCATGGGTTTCTAACTTGAAAGCAAGTTATTTACATAAATTAATATTTCATCACATTTTTCAGGTCTAAATTTGATCATTTGGCGACACGCTGTAACATAGGAAAATTCGTCAATCGCTTTAGATTGATTTTCAGTCTTCTTTATTAAATGATGGAGTCTCCGTTTTTTTTTAATTTAGATCGGAAACAATATATGTTTCTTTTTGTTCCTCAAGACTTAATCAGAGTAAACAATTTCTTTTAACTACGAAACAGAGTCTTAAACTTTAGTCATCTCCCTCGATAGCAGACATAGTTTTCATCAGTATGACCCTTCGAAGGATTCTGTAGTTAAAACTATAATAATCAGTTAAACCTCTCATCGCGACAGAAAATGAAAATTTAAATCCTGTCTTTCTTCAACATTTCGAGATATTTTCTTTCATTTCCACATCAAAAAGAAGATATTTCCTTACAGGAACCATTTCCAAGACTAAATGCAGCGATTAATGTTCACTTGCGCCGAAGTACCGCGTTGTGACATGTTACAGCTGTGCAGAAGATCCTAATTAACAAATCTGACTTCTTCGCTAAAGTCAGCCACGACGGTTTAGATCACCAAGGGATTACATTTACCTTCTTAATCAGCCCACCACCAAATTGGAAAAATGGCTTCCCTCACCGCTTAAACATTTGTGGCTTTTTCAGGTTATTTTCATCCGACAATGTTCTTCAATCATGTCTTGAAGATTGAAGGCATTAACAGCTGTCGTAATCTGACAAAAACGGAACTCGGTCGTTGTGATAAAAAATGTTACTCGCGTAAAGAATGAGAGTGAAATATGCCCCGCCATCGAAGCCTAGTAATGTTTCGCTGTTTGATACAATGTTGTTTGTGTTCGTCTCTTTACGTTATTAATCCATCTAACACACAGTATTTAAAGATTGTGCAATCGTTTCTGCTCCTCTTTATACCTAAATGTCTCTTTTAAATAACATTTTATTTTTGTGACCGACGTTGTTAATTTGCCGATTTTGTAAACATTTTTTGATTTATGACCTCTGGTAGGGAGTTTATGAGATCTGAAAGATGCCTGAAAGATTGGGTATGGGAAGCAAAACAGCAGTAACATAGTCATTCCTAAATCTGAAAACTTTTTAAGTTAAAGAAGCAAAGAAATGTAGGATGGTTATCAGTTATTAATACCGGTAGTGCCCGTTTTTTTCAGGACCCCGTCATATAACAACGAGGAATGGGTCCAACCGAGACTACTTAACTGACATCAGTCATTAAATTGTTTTGTCTTTTCATAACATAAACTTCGGCCGAATAACCTTCCCTTGTTAATTTATACACAGTGCAATATAACTGAACGAAAAATAGATTTTCACGAAAAATGGAGTTGAACAAAAATAAGTAACTACCACGTTTCGGGTTACATACCCTTCAACACGGTAGCATAAAGTTGACTTATTGACTTTATTGTGCACTTTTTACTTATATTTATTTATTTATATAAGTAGTAAAATGTGCTTCGAATGTGGCAAAAGATTTAAATACTCAACTGTCCTTATTTTGCACGAAATGGAGGAAATCGTGGACAAGTTGATTTGTATAAAAACTGCAGAATGATCAAAGAATCACGAATAACACTACAACCACTTATGTACTTCATATAGCCAAAATTTATTTATTTCCAGTTTTCTTAAATATTGCTGTAATAAACTGTTACAATTACATTTTAATCGTGTTCCTAACTACACCAGGACCTACATTACACATTTATATGGCGATCTGTCAAATCTTCTTTATATATGATGATTAAGCTCTTGAATATTGCACGTCGGGTTCTATATGTACTTTGAGACTTTTTATCGCTCAAATATAAAATCAACCTTTCATTTACGGACGATGATGGCACAAAAACCATGCATCTTTATTGAAAACGCTGAAAATTTGAAGTAAACACTCGCGAAAGAAGATCATTTTATGGAAATCTTTCTCCAAAAACGTGTGAAGTGAAAAGAAAAGGCGTTGGGAATGAAGCGAGAGAGCATGCGACTCTTCGCCAGAGTGCCTGGAATAATTGAATCAGTAGCATTAACCCCAGAGTCCTGAGTTTGGATTGCGGCTCTTTATTACATTAGCAGGTAACTGAAGATAAGCCATACTTCCCTAGAGTTAGAAACTTCGTTTAAATAGCACGGTCTAAAACACGTTGAACAAACCTCCTGAACTGCAGCGACAAGGAAAAATGAAGACCGCGTCAATATAGAGACTTTTTAGTAAAAAAGAATTTCTCCTAAAAAAAGAGAAAAGTTGACACTCGAAATGAAGAAAATCCGATCCTCCTGAAAAGAGCTTTTTAGCAGATAACCGTAACAATGATGGCAATGGAAGGAGTTGATACTGCCTATGCACATGATATATGGAACGGGGTTACGTGTATTACAGTACGTAAAGTCTATACTAATTGCAGCAAAGGCTTAACCTGTACATTATTATGTGAAGGCTTGTGCAACGCAAGCATGGTGATCAATGGTACTGTGTAATTGAACAATTTTGCATATATTTAGAGTGCTCAAAAACTTTGAGGGTGAACTATAATTTCTTTTTAAATATTTCGGTTTAGGGAATCATCTTGGTGTCAGGAGCTTTGCATCTATGCAGTTTACAGCAGGTAGGGGCTGATCATCCGGGAATTTTGAATGACAGCCAAAAAGAAGTGAGATATTGCATATATGTGAAACACCACGGCACATCAGGTATTATGTCGGCCAAAGTACAATTGAAATACAACCATTTTTATCAAATTTAAAGTAACGTATTTCACTGAAATTTGATCATCTTGACCAAATGCATGAATTATACTTCAAAAACGTCATGTTAGTGAATTTGATAGCAAAATGAAGCATTCACGGAGCTCTTTCGAGCAGTATTAAAAACTTTTGTCCTACCGTCGAAATAATACCTGATCTACCATTATGAGTCACATATGTTAAACTGTGATACGTGCACTAGTGTTATGATGAAAACAACTTAATTAACTATTCTTTGTGTTGTAAATTTCGCGTGGCAAGGCCAAATAATCGCCCCTCTAGATAAAATGACTGAAATAAGGATAGCTTTGGGAATGACCCAAAATTATGCTGAAATCAAGCTGAAACTGCTTACAGTTCTCTGTTCTTAAAGAAGGTATGCAACAGCAGTATATTTTTCTGTATATAATACAGCTTTAATAAAGAAAAGATCAAAAGTTGGGGTGATATATGTAAAGCACCCTTAGATTCTTCACAATGCAACTCTTTTCTTAAGTTTAGTTACTGTCAGCATACTGTACGTTGCCTAATTGTCTTAATTGTCCGTCGGTTTTCGTCGATCTAAGACAATTGTCCAGCAGGATCCAGAATTATGATCACGTTTTCCATTTAAGGCCCAGTTCTCTCACCCCAAACAGTACCAATTCTCCTTACCTTCTTACTTAAGCCCCTCCCACAATTGTCTGAAATTCATGCTCATCTTAATACAATCTCAGTTTATTGCTTCAAGGTTAGTACAGAAAAACTCAATTTATATAATCAAAACACTCTCAGTACTATTCATTCTGTGTAATGTAAGCTTTGATACTCTGCATTATTTGAATTAGCTGTCAATCAAAGAGCTGAGCCAATTGAAAATTTTGGTACCCCCGTACCAAAATTGTAGTTCGGGGTGAGAGGTTTGGCCCTTTAAATCATAATGTGTGGGTTGTGCTTTACTTTTACTGTGTGTTGTGTTACGATACACCGTCTACCAATTGCACGATAAAATGCTGAAATATTCTTTGCGAGATGGCGTAATACATTAGCAAAAAAAAAAAAAAAAAAGAAAAAAAAAAGAAAAAAGAAAGATAGGACCGGTAACTAATACCCCCATGAAAATGAAAGTTTACTATTCGCCTTTGACATGACGGTATCGATTAACCGATATCAGCAATAACGATTATTGTTATAAAATTAATACATCAAAATCTAGCTTATTCATTGAAGAGCACGCACAATGTCAGATCAAGCATGGGCAGCGATTTGTTAATAATGTCGAGGAGGGATTTTTTCATCATTTTCAATATATGAGAAAAATCAAAGTCAAGTTGCGAATTCTCAAATATTGCCCCCTCCCCGATCGCCACCCTTGAGATCAAGAAACATCCAAACAACGAGTTCTGTTCCTATCCAGAAGATGAACTCGGTCATTTCAATGTAATAACTTCAATACTGTTTGGTCATGCAGCTTGGACTCAAAGAAAAGGTGACAGACATCACGGGAAATACTTGTTGAATAAAATTGAGAACTTTGACAGTTTCAACAGATGTTTAGATCCTTTACATAGTTTGAACGACAATGTCTTTAAATGATACATTTACATTAGAGCTGTGCGCTGTGAAGAATTAAAAAAAACGATTTTATTGATACACTTAACTAGTTTTTCAAATCAAAAAGAGTGTAATTAAAATTTCCAAAAGACACATTTTGAAATTCAGGCCAGCTCAACAACGTGACATCTACCCGAATTCGACCAATAATTTGACTAACTTTGACTACAGATTACCAAGATTGATTCACTTTTGCACAAACTTAGTCAAATATTTCCCCAGCAGATTGATCTGACGTTTGAGGCCAATGGTATCATCAAATGTCGTGTAACAAATTGGTACTATAGCTACATTTTTTTGCAAGTGTTTCAGAGTTTGCCGATTTCCGAGAGAATTACAGTATCATAGCTCTGCTTCAATTTTTCCTTAAAAAGTGCACGCCTTTTTGTCATTAGTCAGCCCCTGATGGCTTTGCAGAAGACAAACAACGTATTTGAGGCGACACTGATTACCTATAGAGTTAGCACAAATAAAGTCTAACTGGTAATACCGTTAATCTAAAAGTCTTACTGCGTCATTAGAGGAATCGAATTTGTAAAATCTGAGGCTCACCTCCTGATATCAAAGGAATAATTATGTTGAGAAAATGTTTCCCTTTGAGAGGATACATTCCTTGTAACGATTATCTTTCCTCTGTTTATTTTTCTCCGTTGGGGATCGTTTTCGCTGCGACTTTTTAAAAACCTGTCGATAAACGATAAAACTCATTGAATACCATTTGAGACTGTGTGCTTGTAAGAACACATAGGGGAACGACCTAAGAAAGAAAAAAAAACACCTATGTAATCAAGAACATGACTGAAGAAATGTCGTGAAGTAAGATTACTTTATGTGATAAATTTGGTCTTAAAATGATTTCATTTATCTTGAAAACTATTCATAAGCCACTTGTATAAACTTTATTTATTCCCAAATCGTAATTCATTAAAAGTATTTAAAGATGGAGTGTCGTCATGAAAAAAATCTCATAACGCAAGCCTTCGGTAACCTTTTCACGGATTACGTCACGACTACGTGACTTCATAATTAATTTTTGAAATATTTTTTTTTTAAACTTGACATAAATTGGGCAGAATGTTTACTTGCATTTAGTGAAATCCATAGCAATAGGCATTTCTGACGTACTGTACTTATAACATCGCCAATTGTTTAATGAAACGTAGGTCTATTCATAACAAGTAATACTTTTCAAAGCAATGCCGAATATAACTAATAAGCGTTGTTTCATCCAACAAATAAAGAGATGCCAGGCTGGCTTACCCTAAACCATCATCAAGGTATAAGTCTTCCTTTTGAACCGAACATATGTCACCTATCGATGTTATACAATGCATACTTAGCTGACCACACGTTTGATATTTTACTCAATATGACGTCAGTTCCTGTTGAATCGGATAAAAATGTCTGAGCAAACAAGCTTCCATACGCAGGAGTCGTCAAAACTTAGAAAATATCCTGCCTTAATCTCTAGAATTTGTGTAAAATGTTTTTTCGTGATTCGCTGGTCTACAAGGATACTGCAAAAAAAAAAAAAAAATATCAGTAAGATATTACTGGAGGTATAACGTAATAGCTCGTAAACAACTCAATTCTCAAAATGCAACTTTTATGAAACAGTTAGTCGCTAGAACACTTCCTGTATGAACGCACTAACGTTATTAACGATCCGAGCCGTCAAGTAATGGTGAGAATTCGCTGGGGTCCATCAGTCGTAATTTTTATTTCGATAACCAATTACAATAGATGAAAATTAATAACGTTTATTTTACTTATGTTAATTGATTGATTTATATTACACAAAACAAAAACAACACCACGTATAGCAGCAAACAAGCCAGAACCGCATGAAAAGCGGATCAAGTTCAGATTATGAATTCAGAACAAATATTTATGTGAAAGGTAGACAAAACAAAATAATGAGAAGATGTACCCCTCAATTGCCGACAAATCTCAAGACAACCAAGTAGCCGGATTCAATGTATCGTAACAAGGAGACGTTTTTCACTTTTTTCTAATTTTCCATTTTTTCCTGCTAAGCAAATTGTCTTGTTTTCAATATAAACCAGTTTTCCTCTGACAATAGTATTTGCCATGGTAATTTAGTAGGCATGTGTAAAACTTTTCCCACGCTGTCAAATTTAAGAACGATATTATTCCTTTTGTTTGGAGACATCTCGTTTAAACAGCAAAAGTTGTAAACCCGAAACCAATAAAGAAATCATAATTACAGCTAAAATATGGAGACCTAGGCCTACAAATCGTTTTTTGGTAAAATGCCATACCTTGATTTACAGTCAATATAGCTTTGGTGGCTATTTTGTTGAAAGCTCAAAAGATCTACCGCTTTTTGTATCAAATTTCATTTCTTTCCTATTGTATGCGTGTAGTGACCTCCTGGTCCAGTTTACCTTTATAAATAACACATCCTGCTTGGCACTGGACACCGCCATGCAACACATGTAATATTTGCACACATATAGCTGTATAGTGACTCTACAAGATACCGAACAATTGAATGGATTCAACTTTTTTTTTCATTTACACTTAAACTATCAACCACGTAGCCAATTAAACAATAGCGCAATATACCATAACCAGTCAGCTAATCATTATAAAGACCTACTGAGCGTCACACGACCCTCTGCATAACTATGAGGTCATTTGTTAAGAGTGGCTTTACCTTATTCTCCCCAAACACACTCAGTAATCCCCATACAGACTTCATTTAAAACGAAATCGGGCCAATTTACCTGATTGGACAGAGCATTGCTTTCAGTTTTGTCCCAAATGGCGATAGGAGGTCTTCTTACTTGTCCTTTCACAAATTGGTGTTAGGTCGACACCGTGAGCCCGCGTCTTGTTAATAAACATGAGCTCGTGCGTTTGTATAGTTAAGACCAAGTTTCACTCGCGTGCGACGCAAACGACCCGAAGATACTAACACTCGCCTAGCGTCTTGACGTACACACGGCTCCAGACTCCTGGCCAATCACGAGGCGTCTTACAAGAGCGATGCTGTCGTAAGTAAGAAGGGAGTCTTCATCAGTCAGATTTTTGAGCTGCGATAGTGAGGACCTCTCGAAAATTTTGGAGCTGGTTTTTTTTCGGACTACCGAAGATGACGAACGCGACAGCGAGTGATCCTGAAATGCTGTTTGATCTGTTGAAGCAAAACAAGAATATCCCAGGTAAAGACTAGTTCCTCCCTCCTATACCTCTATACTCTCGTATTCTTACCAATATCATTCCTCTGTCGATCAGCTTTGAATTCATCAACGTTCTATTACCCCCATTTGGCGGTGGTAAATTAGTTTTGGGGTGCGACAGTGTGCGTAATATCCTATATTGGACCGCCAGGGCCGCATTAGTGTGATTGCTTGCGCGCCTTTTTTTCATCAATTACCTTGATGAAATTGCTCAAGTTAAGGGGAGTTTCAGTCGCTAAAAACTCGCCATATTCGATGCTGATGAAATTTCTTCATATTGGATTTTGGCGTCGACGAAAGTCGCATTCGCTCCACGACTTCTCCAGGAGTTAGATACTTCCACCCTTTGGAATATTTAGAGGCTTTTTTACAATTTGTTTTTCGCCTTTTTGTTTGTTTGTTTTGGTTTCGACGGTGAATCCCACATGACTACATGGAAGCCTTAGACATATATATTTGGTCGTGATTATATACATTTCTATATCTCTAGCACTTGGTAAGATGTCTTCATTATATCTCCTATTCATTGTTCCTGTCCTACCACTTTTTCTGCACCCATCTCCAATCTTTTATTTTACCATTTTATAACCAATTTATCACGAACAGATTTATTATTATTACCTTCTACCAACCAGCCAACGGTGGACATTCCTTTATATTCTTCAACCATTACTCCCTCCCCTCAAAAACATTTGCATAGTCCTCTTCTGTCCTTTTCTTTTTTTCATTTCTTTTACGTAACGCATCCAAATTTTTACGGCCTTTTCCCCTTGCAAAATAAATCATTTCATCACTCGCCCATTTTAAATCTCAACCATACACATGTGCATGCATGTCCTTAACTAATTTTTATAATGCATCTGTAGCAATCAATCAACTGATTCTCAAATGACCGATAGTTTACCCTCAAGTGAGCAAAAAATATTTCTTTGGGTTTTCTTTTGTCTGTGTGTACCAAGTTTTTGTCTTTTATATTTGTTTGTTAAAGATTGCCATTTTCGATTGAAAAAGAGTGGAATTTATCAATTGTATTTCACGGAAACCATTAAAACAGAAAAATGGATGAATTAATTTGCTTATTTGAGTGTTTAGTAAAATCTTGTTTGGTTGTGGTAATATAGATTACAGCAATCTCATAAAACATGCAGAGGGATACAGTTCAGGGTATTCAACATTAAATCACTTTCTTTTCAATTATTCCAACTCTTTTAAGTGTATGTTTGTTACTTTCATGTGAATATTTTAAAAGAATTTAACACAATCATAGTTGGTGTAACACTAGTTACGGTTGTGGACAACGTTAGTTATCGCTTAATTCGATAAACTAGTAGCTTTAATCGGACAAAAATATATTTAAAGCTTTTGTGATAGATAGCTTTAAAAAGCAACCCCATGCAAATGATAGTAGAAAATAAAAACGAATAAATAAATAAAGGGAACAAAAAATTCAATTTCACCAACTTTTGAAAAGTTTTATAAGTGACAGTCTACTTTAATACTAGGTAAAGTGAGAAATAAGCTAGTAGAAATCATTTTAAAAAATATTTTTTTCTATTGATGTCTACTTTGTTCTCCAAAAGGGGAAAAAAAGCAATCGAAATTTGTTTCATTTAGCTCGAGAAAGAGATATCTTTACTATTCCCATCCAAAATATTGTTAAAAATAATAGTCATGTCAGCGCTATATTAAGTGCAATACGCAAAGAGAGAAAGTACAGGGTAATAAGGGAGACATCCTTATAGTTGACATGTTTTTTCGACATGTTTATTAGTGCGATGATATCTGTTCAGTGTATAATATGAAAAATGTTTCGAAAATGCGAGAAATCAAGTAAAGATATTGAGGTACGGGTAACATGTTTATTCAAAGAAATAAAAAATGACGCTTTTGTAATAATGATCATCTGGTTGTAATTAAAATTGATTTGTATCCGACTTGAAAATTATTTATTTAACTGTGGGATTTAACACCGAAAATATTTCACAGGTGATCTGAAACATTTTAAACGAAAATTTTAAGTTCAAAAACTATTGTTTAAAAACAAACACTGGGCAAAACGGGGATAAGAGATAAAGGTACAGGCAAAAAATGAAGTAGATTATTTTAGATTGAAAATTCAAGAAACTCTTTAATAGTGGAACAGAAAATCTTTTAGGGGTCTAGAAAAATAGTAAAGGAATAAATAATTTTTTGAAAGTGATGCTGATAGGTGTGAAAATGTGTTGATTTGGGGTAAAATTCCATCACAATGTTTTTTTAGGCATGATTTAAATTGTTTAAATTAAACACAATATTTTTACAAGATAAAGAACAGGAGATTAGTATTATTTACATTATTCGATAAATGACGTATTTGTAAAACATTAACCAATTCCCCAAAAGAAAGGACATTGGGGCTACATAACTTTTATTTCAGTTTTACTGATTTGGAAACAAAAAATCATGGATGCACTTCTTAAATTGAATTCAGATGAAGGCGATACAAATTGTGATCTTTCTGAACTTTACTGTGAATTGCAGGTTGAACGAAAGTCTCCTGACTTTTCCGTCTAATACTCTCAACAGCCCCTTTTTCCTTCATCGAAAAAGATCGATGATAAGTCATAAACATAGAATTTTATTTTGTGTGACGTAGTTAATGACGTCATTCAATAATTGAATTGTCATCATTTTTGGAAGTCATTTGCGGCAACGGTCATTCCTTTCGTTTTTTGAATACATTTGGATATTTCTTTGTAAATATATATATATATATATTGTTTTTCTCAGACTTAAATTTGAGGGCACCACGTTTATTAAGCTGTTTGTACATTTCATCCCCAGGTGGGGGTTGAAAACTTTATGTGGCATTGGTATGCAGTTTTATGTAGGGGCATACTTTAATCTCATATGTACTATTCATTATCTTTATCCGGAAAAATTTAAAGACAAAGTTAAATTTCAAATTTAAAAATCAAAAGTTAAAATGCACAAGAACATACCTTTAAAAATATTTTTCGCAAAATATAAAATGATTTTATTGGGAATGTGAGTTACACCAGAAGGCAAATTCTTGTCACTTTTGACGAGAATTTGATGCAATTATCTGGTGTAAGGTGTCCACAATTAAATAATTTATTGAATAAAAATCATTTAACGAAATAAGATCTATTCTCTGTCTCTCAAGCTTCCAATGAGAATACTGCATGTGTAGGAAAGGAGAATGCCGACTTAAGCTGTTAAGAGTGACGGATTTTTTGTCATACACATCTCTCTCAAACGGATGCCCAGCTTAGGGTTCCAGAATTTGGAATGATTAATTGTGAGATACGTTAGAGACAAGTTCATATTTAATTATTTAGCAGATAACCTAAGTATGATACTGAGAGTTTGTTCAAATTTTACCTAATATCTCAGCGTACATTTGGTAAGGAACTGGTAATGACTATTTCAAACCAGTATTTAGAGGAAAATGTTTATGTGAGATCAACCAGGGACAACTCCCTGGATCAACAGGATAGATTTGAAAGTTGATTAAGATTTAGTTTTTTTTTAATATTTTTGCAGTGTTTTTGGTCTATTATACAATGGTAGATAATGAAGATTTTAAAACGAAAACTTATTTTAATAAGATGAGGATGTAACCGGCATTTTGGTAAAGTTTAAATTTGACTTACAATAATTTTTTAAAGTATATTTAATAAAATTAAATTTAATTAGAAGTAATGTATTTATTAGAACATATAGAATAAAAGTTACTCGCTGGCCAAGGTACTACCTTTGTGTTCCTGATATTTACCGTTCGCAATACTTGCAGAGTAAGTTAAAGTAAAATATCCTTCCACGCAGGGTAGACGGTGAAAAACTGAAGTTATTTTAAAAAAGAACTAATATGCAAAATTATTTAAATTTACTTTGATTAAATATGATTATACACCTTTTAAAATCACCAACACGGTTTCTCTCATACTGACTATGTAACGTTTAAGATAAACTTAAGGAAATACGATCGGTTTGAAGAAGATGAAAAGAGAACAAACTTAGCATGTGAAAACAGTTGTAGAAAAATATTGTAAAATTTTCCCAACTTAAAATTTCCTGTAGATGCAATCATTAGCTAATCTTCTTGAAATTAAGGTTTTCATATAGAAATACCTATTTTCATTTCTGTAAATAGGCCTATTTATAATGACAATGTGAAAGAAACGTTTCTACAACCTTTTAAAGAAACGTTACTACTGCATTTCAGATTTTCCTCTTCGTTTAATTATCTATTATCATGCATTCTGCCGAGAGAGCTCAATTTACCCCGAAAACATACTTTCATGATCTATAACATACGTACTGGGAATCACTAAACAGCGCTCTCACATAGGATATGGGAACGATTTATTTATGAGTTAATCTTTCAGGGAAGGGCTCTGACGTACTTTGCCACTCTTCCGCGTAAGGTTTACCCTCAAGTAAAATTTCAGTAAATCATGTTTTCAGCGGAACATGGGTAATATTTTATAGCAGACGATATTTATTGACCGGGGCTGGTCATGTTGGGATCGAACAGTTTGGCGTTTCTTACGAGCATATTCATAATTATAGTATTACGTAGAACTAAATGAAAGAGGTCACGGTCCCACGGAAGGCCAAAATGGCAACATGTGGTCAACGCTCGGAACAGAGCAGTAGTCTTCTACAGTCTTTGTGAATGTACGCCATCAACTTTTATGACAACCCGTGTGTTTATTTAAATTCCAATCTAACGCTTCTCAACAAAGCCTAAAATAATTTCGAATGTAACTTTAATAGTCTCTGCGCAATTGACAAATGAGTTTCTAGTTAGAGCCAATCGCCAAGACGGGAGTTTTTGATAAATGGACACAATTTCTAATCCAGCCTTTTTTTAAGTACTGGGCTTCCCTATTTTCGTGATAGCACACGCATTACGTTAGGGAGAATTCGAACATTTGTAGCAATAATGTATAGGTAAAACCTTTGGTACGCAAACCTAGTGGGCCACCCAGGGTGTGATACGGGGGACCATTAGTAACACGTTATACTCGATGCTGTGCAAACGTATAAAGCTTTGGTGAACAGTGGGAAGTGAATTGCTTTGCCGCCCCTCCCCAAGATTACCTTACCCCTCTACGAATACCTTACCCCTCCCCAAGATTACCTTGCCCCCTTTTCCCGTCATCGTTTTTTGAGGTTCCGCGATATCGCCAAGTCCCCTCCGGGCTGTTTATTTTAAAGATTGGACGATATTCAGTCCGTAAAAACTGGACTAACTTGTCGTAAAAAGTGCTAATTGGGTGAAGTTAATTACACGAGGTGTTACGGATGAGTTTCTAGTTAGTTTATTAACCAACTGGTTGGAGTCGGGTCGGCCAATTTTCTATTTTTCCGTTCCCCTACTCCATTGTTCACCCTGATCACTGAGCACAATGGCAATAGGTTCTATTTTTGAATTCTTCGGTATGACTCCAAACCTCTCGGCCGCAAGTTGGATACTTTAATCCCTTGACCACTCACGCAGTCGAGATTTGGGTGGAAGTGAAGTATTATATCAAACATTAAGCATGACTCATTTAGAAAAAAAAAATGAAATAAAGGCAATCATAAGAAACTCGTAGTACTTTTTTCCAAAGTCCTCCTGACCCTTTGGCAAAGGGCCGTTCGGCGAAACCAAACTTTGAATAAAATGAGTTAAATATAAGTTAAATAAAATGAAATAAAATGAAATACGCTTAATATATATCAGAGGTGCTTCATGAATGAATCATGTCTCTGTAAAAGTGAAGCCCAAAATACTGGTGCTGTGGCAAGCAAAACCTTTACCACATTAACTTTAATAAAAGAAGACATTCGAAAATAGTACATGGCCCCTGTTATTTCCTTCTGTGTAATCGACATAACCACATTAAAAATGATAATTTTTAAAATTATTTTTTTTTATAATTTCTTCTTAAAATTTTGGAATGATATCAACAAATTACAAATTTGTCATATGATGCATCGATCACATGATCTTTTCAGTGAGTTCTAATGAATATTCGTGAAATGTCCACACGTACCACAAAGGAATGATATGGTGATATTAAAGTATATCATGACAAAGCCGAACAGGCAGGTGATGGTTTTAAGTTTTAGTATGAAAATTAATAAACGTTGCTAGAAGGGATTGCAGTGAGGTGCCTGTGTGTGGGGGCGGGTCGGAGGGGTGGGAGATCGGGGGGCCGTTCCACAAAGAGTTACGCACAATCTTAAGTTTGATTTACCATACTTAAGCCAACAGTAAATCAAACTTAAGATCGTGCGTAACTCTTTGTGGAACGGGCCCCGGGTATAATAAAGCTAAATAGAAGTTTCAAGTGTATCGTATTATTCACAAATTACTCGAATCAGGCAGGTAGCTCTTATATTTTGTTGCTCAGATGAGAATGATGTGTAGGCTTCGACAAAGTGTGTTGCCTTCACTTTAGGTAAAACGACAAATTTGTTGCCATCAATGTGAATTATGTACATATTTTTTGACATTTTTGGATACCGACAGAGTCGAAGACTGATATTATTTTTTTGTGTTTGTATTTCATTGTTCATTGTTCATCACTAGTCACTCCACTTGATTGTATATCGACCATAAAAAATCTATAATAACTTTATTGAATAAGTGATCCCCATAATCGTAAGGAAAAGGGAAAAAATGGACGGTATAATATTGCCGTCTAGTAAAGAAACTGCTGCATGTCTTATGTTGCATTGTGCGTAAACCAGGTGAAATGTATAATGTAATTTATATTTACCCTCGAAGATATGAATATTTACATTGCGTATTTCGCCTTGATCTATCCGGCTGTCTGGAAAGTTAGTTGACAATATATGGAATGTTGGGGTCTCTTTCAGTGGAGGGAAATAAGTGATTACTTTTGTGAGAAGGGCCACGTCTAATTAATTTTTAGAGTGACGAAGGCCTAGACGAGATCATCACACTATCCCACCAGGAACCAAGAAGCTCGTTCTTTTGAAGTTCTGTCGGAATTTGCCATTTTTGGCGAAAATCTAAAACTACTCAGCCACAACTAGAAGGGACCTGCTTAAGAGGGCCAGACCCTCGAGGCCAGGTCATCAGTTCTCCCATAATGAATGCAGTTCAGGTTTGTGTGGTGTTTGCAGGTTTTCACCTATTGTTCTGGGCAGGGTGTTTTATATATTGTCAATCGCTCTGGAAAATATACATTTCGTTCCTACCACCACAGCGAGGCAGAACCGGGTAGCTTGGGACCTCAGCCCATGACGAAATACTGGGACGCTAAAGACATGTTAAATCCCCCAATATTTGCAAAGTGCGATTACAAGAAGTGGCGACCCCGGGAATAATTTTGAAGTGAGTGCTGATGAAAAACTGCAAACATGAGATGTTCATTCCACGCTGGGTACATGCAGCTTAGAACATTCTCGAAGTGCCCAGTTCGGCCACCCGGGGCTTGCAAAGTCAAAATTTTCTTGTGTGTTTAACGCCAGTCAATAGTGGCGTTCCGCTTAGTCTTGCTGGTACTCAACCCCCCTCCCCTCCCCGAAAAATATTTTTCTGTAGTACCACCTGATTGCAGAAAAGAGAACGAATCTTATCACTGAGAAGGGATCTTGCTCAGTTTTCTATTTTTAACTAGAGCAAATATTAATTTCACCTCTTTCTCGAGGAGGGGTAGAGCCCAGTTATATAGAATACGTAACATTTCTTCCTATTAAACAAAATGTTTGTTTCTGTTTGTCAAATTGCAACTTCCCACGATCGGATACAGTTGTTTAACATGCAGAAAATAGTTAGACCTACAGGTTATGACACCTGTATGTTCATGAATAATTCATCACACGATTAGAACAAAGGAAAGGGCAAAGAACGGATGCTACAAAACAGGGATAAATGATGGGGCATACTGTAAGGAGAACCGTCTCGTTTAAAGAAACCTTTCATATGTAATGCTTTTACAGGCTTCGTACACACCATTACATGATCATGTACGCATCAGGTTTGCGTGAGACTTATTATAGAATCATTAACAGTAGGGACATTGCAAGGCCAAATTTTATTTCAAAGAAAAGTTTCACGATTTTGATAATTAGTCGAACTCATCAAAATACTAAACACAAAAGAATGCGATGAGAAGCATGAGTGGCAATGTAATTTTGAAATGTCAGAAAAGATTGGCCGAAACTGCCGTGTGAAACTTTTGCAAATTTAGTCACTTTCAGGTGGAGAAAGCCCACTAATCGCTAATGAAAATCCCATCGTACACTGCATATGTTTGATTATAATGGGGAGAAAGCAGGCCAAGAAGCAAAATATAGCAATTTAAAGTAAACGATGCACACTCATAATACTCTTAGTTACTGAGGTTATATTCACGGGAGGAAAGTTTGAAGAAATATCATATACTGTTGAATTTTTGGTAGCTTAATTAAGTTTTACAAAAGTGCACGTTGTTAAAATTTCCTTTTGATCAAAAGAAGAAAAGGTTCACACAACTCAATTTACAAAAATTAGCTAAGGGCTATTGTTGGTGACGTACGGCATACACTTGTCATTTATTTGTTGTATAAATTTTGACGTCTCATATTGAAGTAATAGGCATCTGAAAGCCAATAAAATTGAAGTGAAATTTCTTGTGACGTCAAGTATTAACAACCAATCAACGACTTACAAAATAGTACTTCACACCAGAAAATTGCACTTTGTGACAAGGATAAGTGTAAAACTTTGACCCTGGTCAAAGAAAAAAAAATCAAAAGGATAAACTCTTAAAACAAAAGGGTGAATTTAAATCACTCTCTATTAGAATGAAAAGTCTGAATTAACTCCTAAGAGTGTTCATTCATTCAAAGAATAGTAAAATTCACTCCATGAACAGGGCCGTCGGAAGCGGGGGGGGGGGGGGGGGGCTGGGGGGCCCCAATAATTTTGCCATGTATAGTTTTTTTTTTTCTTTTGAAGTGAACATTTTATTACAACGAAAGGTCAAAATAACAACTGCTTAGATACTATTAATAAGCCCGGGAAATGTCATTTCCGGCTGTCTGAGGGGTTGCGATTTTTCAAAATTTTCTGTACGCTCCGCGCCAACCGATGGTGGCGCTCCGCTTAGATAGTCAGCCCGAGTCAGCCCCCCCAATCGAAAATACCTTCCGACGGCACTGATGAAGAGTGTAAGTTTTCTCCTTGACGAGTGTCTGCTGAGGGTTACTTTTTTCTGTAGGAACTCCATTGACAGTGAAATATTTCTCCCTTGTAGTGAATTTCAGTCTTTTTAAAGTGAAGTCTCGCTCTCTTAAAGTGAACTTTTTAAATGCTTCTCTCCTAAAGAGTGTAATTTCCTTTTTTATTTTCAGAGTGTTAGAAAAAAATGTAAAATATCAATTAATTTCAGAAAATTTAGAGACCTTTTCCGTTTTGTTTTGGTTTCCTTTCCTTTTTCCTGTGGATGTGCAACAATTTAAGACATTCTCTTAAAGTTTGGGGAGATAACTTTGAACTGCCCGGCGGGACTTTTCTTAACCTTTTACGTGACGCACCAAGAATATAAAATGAAAAAAAAAAAAAAAAAAACATGAAAAACTCACAATAACAAATAGAAAAAAAGCTGAAAGGCTCACAATAATAAGAATAGAAAACGTTTCCTTGTTACTATACCACAAACGTTCCCAATATGACCAAGAATTTCCATTACCTATTGTAAGTGGTATGTTTGCACATACTTGTACTTATGTTATTATCAATATTACGCTGTTGCGGCACCCTAATAGTACAGAGAACTCACTGTAAGGGCGGGAGTATCTTGTCTATTTTGATTTTACTTAACATGTAACATTTAAGTTAAATAGAGACAAATAGTCCAAGCTCGTTAACCTATACTTTCTTACAGGGTAATTTAATTAATGCAAACCGACACCTTTATCACGAATCTTGTTTATCTTACAACCATTAAAGTTTGCTAAAAGCTTACGTTTTCGGGAAATATTTACCGGTAAAAATAAATTACCCGAAGAGAATAAACAATCTGACACAGACATAGCGATACTTAAACAAGTTGAAAGTAATGATTAATTTCCTCCTTATATCAATTTTGGTTTGGAAATCTTTAGCAAGAATCTTTCATCGCATTGCTATATAGAGTGAGTAACGTGAAAACGCGTTTATTATCGTACCGTGGTGCACAAGTGCCATACTGTACCTTGTCAGCAAAAAACTTCATCTACCTGCAACTTTTCTCCCCTTTTCTCCCTTTTTCTCCCTGTTTACAAAAAATAACAGAGGAGAGAATTCCCTCCATTGAGACCAAAACGCAACGCTTTTAGAGATATTTTTGATTGAAGAATTGTCTTCATTTTAGAACCCATACTAATTTTGTTGAAGTATTTGTCATGGTTCTCTTAAGAAATGATGCTCATGAAAAAATTATTTAAAAGTCTTGCCTTTAACAGTCTCAGTATTCTATTGAATGATCATAAAACCCGTAACAGAATACCATGTATGATAAATGTTCTAAAAATTTCTAATCTCAAACTTTTTTCATTTCTCAAACCCAATCAATGAAATATAATAATATCAGGCATGGTACAGGTACCTCGAAGCCTGACAGCCTGAGAATTACAAAACAAAAACCTGAGAATTTCGAATTGTTACAAAGTTGCATTAGCTACCACAAGTTTGATGCATCCACCCTTACAATACATTTTATAAAAAGAATTAATCCTCAAAGATAAAGAAATGTGAATTTTTTGATATATTATTTCGTTAAACAAAAGAAAGGAAGTCTCCACTGCAAAAAATCGAAACGTCATTTAATTTCTAAAATTGTCTGATTTTATCGATTGGTTTACCTAAACTGACGGCATAATATGTTTATTTTAGGCAAAGACCTTTCGTGACAAATAATCGTTCGTGCTGCTAACTTATTAAGTCCCCCCCCTCCCAAAAAAAAAAAAATTAAGTGAAATCCATGACACTCTATCACCTTTTCATGCATCCGCCAAATATAACAGGAAAATGAACCTTTCCGATAAACAACCGGTGATAATATTTGTGGCGTAATTCAGTTTACTGGGTGGTATTTTTGTCATATTCGTCCTTAAAACTTTAATATCTGGAAGTAATTTAAATGATTAGAAAAATCCACAGTTGTGTCCGTTGAGCACTTCGGTAGATGTCGACGCCGTTTTAGGGGCGATGAAAAACGGTTAGAAGGATCGGATTACCTGAATCATTCGTCGTAATTTGTGGCAAAACGAAGCAAACTCTTAATCAGTAGGTGCTTTCGTATGTTATAATTCTTTAGCGAATCAGGTCTCCCCTTGGCAGTTACTGTGATTAAAAAGCTCTAGATAGGCTTAGTGGTTAAGGAGCCGAGACAGTTGGTTAACAAGGAAGAACATACAGTTCAGTCTATTGGTGGCGCTGACGGCTCAAAATATTCCAGCTCCGTAGATTTATATCCCAGATAAACTTTTGTGACGTTGCAGCGTCTTTTACGGCTTTTACGTGAGCCAAGAGGCACATAATATTGTATGAAAAAGGCCGCAAGAAAAGTCGTTTAACTGTAGTTCCATAGGTATTTGTCACGGTATAACCATTAACACGAATGATAAACAAGAAACGGTATAGGTTAGGGTTAGTATTTAGTGCTAGCGCTGTTAGGCTAGATGATGGACTTATGATAACGCATGCTTCATAAATGTCGTCACTTTCAAATATCACCAACGCACCGACACATAACAAGAAACATTCTCCAACGAACTTATTTTTACAGCATGCTGTATGCCGTGACTGACACTCCATGAGATCAAAGGTGGTGTGGGGTACAGCTGGTGTCCGACTTTGTAACATGATATGCGTCCTCTAGTGATGTATGCTTTTATTGTTGGTCAAAGAGTGAGAAGGAAAGTCTTCTGATTGGTCGGGCCTTTCCATACAGTTAACATTATCCCTTCAAAAATGCAAAAGAGTAAACAAACAAAAAACATCGTTTTGCATGAATTTGCTTTTTAAAATATTATCATGATTATTCATCGGTTAAGGTACAAGGTTTTGAAAAATTCTTATGAACCAAATAATGATTGATTGATTCTGTTATCCCTTTTTTATTTAAAAGAAGAAATTCCAACAAATGAACATTCCCTTTTTAAATTTAAGCTATAAGTTAATTTTGTTTGTAAGGGTAAGCTTTTCATGAGTACCGGTAAGAGTTCCGTTACAGTTGCCGAAGGGTTTCTATGTCGCCCCGAGCATATTGCGTAAGAGAGAGCGCTTTTCTCCCTAAAATCTAGGAAGAAGTTAAAACTTAGCCAATACGGAATAGCGTGTGATGGCATATTCACCAACAAGGATAACTTTTAAAGTAAGAAAGGAAGTTCCCTTCCATCAATTTAAGCAGAATATTTTTAAAAAGAAGTTTGATAAGTATGACCTTTTCATATATTCTTCTATATCTTGATGAAGACAGATGTGGTTGGAATTACGCAATCTTACTTTGTTCACATTTTGAATGAAGACAAGTAGAGGTGAACTAATTATCATAGATGTATTTATACAACTTCCCTCATAAATATTCATGTTGTCATTTGGGCAATGCCTGATGGGATCCGGTGGGCTGATTACTAAGTACATTGAAATGAGCAATGTGTCAATTTAGCCGGGTGAAGAATGGATCCTGGGGATAATTACAGTTTCATCGTAAAAATAGTGGACAAATTTAATTTTTGAGCAATTTCCTTTAGATAGTTAGTAAGCTAGATGGAAAGACTTTTACGGCCCAGTTTCCAAATTGGTTCAAGTCGAGCCGGCCATGACCTTTTTCCAGTTGTGGCTTACTGACTTGTTTTCCCTACTCCATTGCTTATGCTGTACACGAAGCACAGTGGCAGCAGGCTCCGTCTTTAAAGTCTTCCTTCAATTTCCTTTAAACACACATACATATATTATATGAAGAGCAAGTTTCCCTAATAAAGCAAATCTTACATCAAAATATATGTGTCTATAGCTAGCAACTTATCTTATTTTTTGCGGAGATCATCTATTTTTTTTAACTCGAAGTGAGCTACATTAGTGCTGCGCTATGCTGATACTATTGCGTATTGCAGAGATATGTACACTGTTTATTTGCATTCAAGTTGTCTTCTTTGACGCCCCCTCCCCCATGATTGTCCTCGGAAACTTTAAGACTCACTTGTTGTTGATTTATTTTTGCCAAACAATTTGCAGAAAATAACAAAACTTTCGTAATAAAACCAAGCAAAATTTGTTCTTGCTAATTCATTATTTATCTTTCGATACTAATTTTACACATAAAAAGACATTTAATATATACAAACATTTTTTATCCTTTATTCGACTTTTAATAAACTTAACTCTAAGAAAAAATGTTAGAACAATTTTTATGCTGATGAACCTGTGACCTAATTGCCAGACGTGACCAAAGATAATAGTTTGGTGCGCTCTGCTAGGTGATTTTTCCGTATGTTTGGGCGTGGCAAAACAGAGCCTCGCATATCATGTATACAAGAAAATGTCATGATCTTTTTAAAGCGACAGATCAACATATCTCGTAGAATTAAGTCGGTTTTTTTTTTCTTTTTCCTTTTTTTGAAATGTCGACGTCCGCTATTGCTCTCTATTCCTTAGGCGTCTGATATCACCTTAACATTACTCGCACGCCGAGCTCTTCACGCATACTTCAGCTCACGGTGATAAGCTTTTTTACTTCAAAATTTTGGTTTATCCTGCCTAAGTTACTAATTTGATTTGGACCTAATGAACGCATAGTAAATCCAATTTGCTTCCACATCTTGGGGTGACGTCTGTATGTGGGAACAAAGGTATTTGATACCAAAGTTAAAGAAAATGCTTGAGAATCAGATATGCATCCCTTGGCAAGAATCGAGTCAAAATGGAAGAAAATCTGCAGTTTTTTGTGTTTACGGTGTGTGGATCAATGGACGAAGTCGTCAGGCTTTTTGCCAATTAAAATTGTGTTTGGGAATCCAGCAAGGCCACAGTCGCTATTCGTAAAACGAGGAATTCTGCCCCGACCGTTCGCCAGCCATCAGGATGTAAGACTAATTAACGTGCTCGCCATCACATGCAATTAACTTAAGTGCCTTTAAATATGCATTTTATGTACTCGTAAATGGGATATATAAAGAGATCGGTTGTATTTCTTAAAAAAGGCTTTCTTTATCCTCTGTGTATAGAAATAAAAGATATTTTTGTCTTTTCTCATTGTTAATATTTGATGATTGCGTACAGAGCATATACACTAACGCTGCATATTCTTGTTAAAGTATAATATAATCTTGCAGCATTACAAACTTCCATTGAGCCTTTTAAACTACCCTTCGAGTATTTTTTGTAATATGTAGTGCGACTTTAATTGCCTTCAACAGCACTCAATTGATTTTGAATTTCTCTTTAATGACTTTGCAATAAGGCCTTTAAAATGGGAGACAACAGAGTTAACATGCTACCATAGTTTGTACCAAAATCTATATAATTTGGCATACTATTAACATACGTTGGCTAGGATAAGTTGAGCAGCAAGCTGAATTTATTTTAATGTTGGCATGACGGCTTGGGTCCTATGGGATAATTGGAGCCAGGAATTAATGTGAAGGAGAGAGGGGGTGGGCAGCACTGATACGTCTTTCGGACTTAATGGGTCATCAACCCCTGCCATTCTATCGGAAATTCAGAGTAAAAAGAGTCAATTGTGCAAAACATTTATTAAATTTTTTCAGTCTTTAGCGTTACCTGGGAATTGATAAAAGAATTGAAGAAAGAATTTAAAAACTTTGTTAATAACTTTCAGTTACAACTTTTGTTGTTATGTTGTAACGTCCATATTTACAAAATAAACAGAATAAATTTTTTGCAGAGAAAAATAAATACCAGTGTCTTCCGATTTAACTTTCTTTTGCTTTTTAGAACTTTGTTGTAAATTTTGTTTTATATTATAATCTCACATTTTTCATTTCTTTTTTTTTCATTCGTGAATCAAAGGATGAGAAATTGTTATTACTCCCTTGAAATGCGAATTACAATTTTAAACTTAGATTATTCCAAGCGAATTTGCAACAGAAGAAAGGAAAGCAGTCTGTGTACACTGTCACCAATTTTTCATCTTTGATTCTGATTTATAGGAAAACATCTTAATATCGGAAACGGTGAAAAAAGATATACTTACCAAATTATTATTCTTTTATGAAAAATACCTTTATAGATTAAAACTTACAATTAATTTATGTAGCGATAACTGTAAAATAAATTTTTCTATTTTCGCGATATCTTAATATCACTTTCAATGAGTTCTTGTCTCTATAACTTCGGTGAAAACAGTGGGGAAGAAAGAGATGTAACCGGTTTATTTAATGGTGCTATTGTATAGATTGAAGTTTTAACATCATCTTGCAGGTGTAACTGTAAGTTGGCCAGACAATAGTGGTCGAACCCTCTCCCCCATCTCATCATCTTTACATGTTCAACAGACGAAGTTTCTTCCTGTTTCTGTCTCCCCTTCTTCCCAGAATTAGCAAAACAGAGATATGAGAAAAGGAATGGGATTAAAATAATAATTTGTTCATTTATGACAAATAAGAAAAATTACCGTGTGATATGAGAAGAGAAATGGATTTAAAGTAGTAACTTGTTCTTTTATAAGAAGAAAAGAAACATTACCATGTGATATGAAAAAGGGAATGGGATTAAAATAACAAGTTGTTCATTTATGAAAAAGTAAGATAAATTAAAAAAGGGTAGAGAGGACTCTAAGTTTAACATATAAAGAAAATCAGTACATATTATTCATTTTAACAAAAGCACAGGTTAGGACAGTAGACTACTGTATCACAAAAAGAAAAAGATGTGTACAGTAAATTTAGTCATTTCTGTCTAATTTCTTAGGTTTGATCTTAATCGATGGAAAGGGCTATAATTATAAAATTGTCTTTTGCTCAATAAAGTATGTCTATTGTCATATAATTTAATATGGCTTTCATACGATTAAGCTATGTTAGGTTCAAAATCCTTTTTCAATTTCCTGAAATATTCGGGAATTACCCATAACATTCACTCCCCATTTGTAGAATGCACGAAACAACGAAACCTTGGTGTAACACTAGGCATAAAGGGTTCGTCCTGCACAGGTCTTTTTGAAGTTTCATTGTCTAAGAGGTTAATGAATTTTGTAAACAACCATCAAACGATTCCTTAGTATTATTTCAAATGAAATTGCTGAAAATGCACAAATTTGTATGGCTCAGTTGAATAAACTATTGTATATAGGCAGTTAAACTTAAAGATCACCATATCAAATAGATCCTAGATTGAAATTTTTATAAAAGATTCTTCCATTTGTAATTGTGTTTTAGTTGTGAAAATCCATCTACAGAGTGTTTTCACGTGACTTCATAATTGGTAGGCTGCGCTTATTGTCGGACAAAAAGTCAATAATGACGACAAACGTCAACTTCTTCTCAGTCCGCTTTAAGTCCTACTATACCCTACAGTTTTTGCCAGGCAGTCAAGAAAAGTGTAGAGCTAGTGACGTCAGTGATAGCACTGTGTAGGATTTGCACCAAAATTTAGGAGTTTTTGTTTAAGAATTGCCGTTTTATATGTGTGCCTTTTCATTTGAAAACGATTTTGGTATAGTTATTTTTCTGACGTTATACAGGCACGACTACTCGTTTCATGAGGTATGAAAGGTATTTGAACCTTAAAATTGAAAAAGGAACACTCAAATGGCAGATATTTTGTAGTTTGTAGCAAGATTTAAATATAAATTATGTGTAATTACACTCATACACATGACGTTGGATATTATCTGATCACGTTTTCCCCAGTCAGATTCAACTTGGGACGGATTTAAGGTTCGCGTAAAGTCCGTATCTGGCTATCTGCAGTTTGTGCACTGAGGCGAAAATTTCCCTCCAACCACAAAACAGTCCCTCCTCTTGCAAGTTCGCTTTTAATGTTTAACTTTTACCGGCCTTCTGTGCGTGTAAATGCCCCGTATCTCCGATCACGCGTTAAGCCCCTGTCCAAGAGAACCAGCCCAACCCGTTACTGTTTACTCGTCATACAAGGACTGTAGTCCTTAAGTACACGTTGAGGAAAATAAATATGTCGAATTCCATCCGATCAACGTAAAACTTGAGAGACAGCACGGCGAAAGTGAATTTTTTTAAAATACAAAGCCTAGATTACATTCTCCAAGAAAAAACTGAACATGTCTGTCAGGTTTGATTCGATTACATTTTAAGCCCTCTTAATTTATATCGGATAAACAAATATTGTCCGTATGTCAAGCTATTGCAAGGCTTCTGTTCATTTGTTTTATCTCCGTTAAAAGCAACACACGTTTTTGTTTGCAGAAATACCTCGGTGAGCTTCTATTTTATATTAAATCCTAGTTCCTGTATTATCGCTTGTGAAGAGCTCGTTTGATATGGTGAAAAAATGAAAAAAAAAAACGGAAAATGAAAAGAAAGGAAGAAAAAAACTCATAGAGAGTGGGAGTTAGACAGGAGATAAAGAATCTCCTTCTATTTGCTTAGGCCACTCCTTATCAAATTTGATTCTTATCTTGATCCTATTTAAAAACCTGGGGAATCCTATTAGCTTTATTGAGCTAACCACAGCCACGGAGCGACGGAGGTGTCATACTGTAACAACAACAGAACACTAGCTCAACTGCCAGGTTCTCCGCATACCAACTGTACCGTCCGACACCGCTGTGTCGTAATTCATTCTTCGCAACGGTAGCGAAAAAATAAAGATCTCTGCTCGGACAAAATAGTCCCATTTGATGTGATGAATGTGTTTTCAATATTTCGTAATTATCATGAAACGCGCGACAGAGGGTCGACTCGACGACTGATAAGGGTGTCTTCAAATTTTAAACCCCCAAATATAGTTTTAATATACATAATGTGAGGTGTTTACACAACCCAATTTGTCGGAAGCAACAGTAATTACTCTTTAACGAGTCCGCTTCCTAAATATGGTGCACAGACTTACCAGCTTCGCAGTCGCCTATATGACCAACTCGGTCACTAACTTGCACAAACTTTGACAACATAAATTTTCAAAACAGACGAAAAAAGCAAGAGGATACCGGAAAGACTGATGTGGTAAATGGACATTTTTTTATTCGAAATATATATTTTCCGGTCAAATCTCTTGAACGGTACATTTACATTATAAATTTGACATAGATCTTCTTTATGAAATTTTAATAGGCTGCTCAATCGGTCGTATGATGGTGGACTTGTGTCGAGTTTTAAACGTTATGGTTGCGATCTGTAGTTTCGCAGTAGTCTCTTGACCAAATTGTCAGAAATTAATATGTCGTGTGTGTTTAGTATAATAAACTTTGCGGGGAGAACGTTTCAACGTCGTGTGTGTTTCAACTTTAAGATGAAACTACCTTGTTCTCTGAATTTCAATTTTTCCGGGTAAAATATCACGAGAGATTGAATTGTACCGTATTTTACGGCTGAATGTCACGTCACAGCAATGGTGATGATTTTATCTACTTTTGTCAAATTTAATTTAACTAATGTAAATTAATTTAAGAAGAGTTCATTGAAAAAAAAAACGAAATCAATTATACGACTCAGGAAGGAAAAATAGAAAATGAGAGCATTAGCTTTAACAAATGGGTAATTTTAATTTAATAATGTTATGAACAAAGAATAGTTACTGGCAATAAATCCGGACGGCTAGTTCAAAAATTTCGAAAATATAAGAAAACCAAACGCCCTAACTAATAATTCCCATCCCCTAAGGTTAAAAGGGTAAATTGTACCAGTAAATGATTCACAGCTCTCTTGGCCAAAGATTTATTTAGTAAGTGTTTAGACCCCTGTCCAGTTAGCAAATAAAAACTATATTGGTTACCGTATATTTTTTACATAACTCCTGTTTATTTAAGTTTGTCTCATTACTTTTATACAATATTTACATCAATCACTGTAATTCATACTTTTAGGTTATCTGTCAAGCATTCCATTACATCTTTTTTTACTTTATTAGTCCTTTCATACACTTTAATTTTGTAACCTAATTGTTGACATATAATAAGAGTAATTAACACATAAATCGAGGTGAGCAAACATATAAATTTTATATTGGAAATAAATTGAAGAAAGGCCATGGATTTTTTTTTATAGTAAACTTCACACACAGAAGCCCAGGTAGTACAAAACGCCTCCAAAGCATCTCACGTGGTGCTACAAACTTTTTATAGCACCAAGCGGCACGCCCCAGACCCTGATAGTGCCCGTTAGTCTAATACAGCTACAGTTGCATGAGTTTTTATCCCACTAGAGAAAAGGGAAAATTTAGATTAGGTGATGCAATAACACGAATTTAATCTAAACTTTGTAACCCAGTTTCAAAACCCAGTGCTGAAGGCGAAGGAGGGCGGAACCAGACCCATGCAACCAAGGCTTCTAGAGTAAGGATGGAGTTATATGGGACAAATACTACCTTTGACTCAATCTTAACTATGAAAATAATAATTTAAAGTGCCTGAATTTTGACTCTAAAGATTCTCTTGCAAATACGCAAACATAAACTATACCCCATAGTCCTTGGTAATTGCATGAACCGTACCGTATCATTTTAGAATACTGAATCTGAAACTTGCTGAATAAAACAAGAGAGTTACTTTAATATGATTTAAACCTGAGTGCTGTGATAATAGGTACATATTTATCCATACTTTTCATTTTTTTCTCTTTCGTGTCTCAATTTCTTCAGCGGAGGCTATTCCAAGATGTGCTGGTTGCCAAGACCCTATCTTGGACCGGTTTATTTTGAAGGTTCTAGATCGTTCCTGGCACGCTAAATGTCTCCAATGCGCGGATTGTCATTCTCAGTTAAGTGACCGGTGCTTCTCAAGGAACGGTCAGGTTTTTTGCAAAGAGGATTTCTTCAAGTAAGTAAAATTAAGGTACATTTCCTTAATTAAGTGAATTTGGAGAAATCTCGGACGAACGCAGGAAAACATCAAATTTTAATCTAAAACCTCAGTACTGTTTACTAGCAATTCTACTTGAGCATAGGTTTTTTCATGGTTTGTTTTTGATTGACTATTATCCTATTTGTTTGGTTAAAACCTCTCTCGCTGAAGTGAGCTGCTTTTGAAAGGAAGGCTAATTCTTATTTTATATTTTTCTTCTTTAAAATGTTTTCAAAATCTAAGCGACGAACCTGTATACAGAAGCACACTTTTGTTCAGATGGTTGGGGTCCCTCCATTATTCTCTAACAACTTTCAATGGTAATAATTATCTGAAAAGGGTAGCAGCATTTATCAAAATATAAAATGCTAGTCGGCTCCGCATTGATTAACTCTTCTGCCATTAAAAATCACACGTTTGTTTTAATCCCCTCCCTCTTCACTCGTTCATATAATTGTCTATTACACTCTAAAATCAAAAGAGTGAAGAGTCGCTCTTTGATAGGGTAAAAATTGCAAATTCACTCCATTAGGGTGATAATTCACTCCAAGAAGAGTATAATTTATTCAAAAAAGAGTGAAGTTCCCTCCAAACGAGCGAAGTTTCACTCTTGATGGAGTGCCTATACACAGTGATCACTCTTTAAACAAAAGAGTGATCGCTGCAGAAAAGTGAATTGTCCTTCTTCTTGTAGTGAATTTCACTCTTCTCGAAGAGGACTTCACTCTTTTCAGTTCGGGAGATAACCGTTTTCGGGTGAAAATGAGAATTCACCCGATCAGGAGAAAATTTGCAGCATGAATATTCATGAGCACTTAGTGTGTACCTCTTCACAGCCGTCGCTTTGTTATATAAATGTGGATATGTTCAAATACAGAGTAATTGTTCACCACCACAGACAGAAATCTTAAGAAACTTTCAAGAACTTGCTAATGAGCTTAATTGGTAGCACGAGTAACTTACACAACTTTCTGCAGAAAAAAATTGAACAAATCTTATGGCTGTATGGAGTCTATAGTTTAAGCTTAGGACACAGAACGTGGCAAAATTGCTCGATATCTCAAAATTTGCGCGGTGAACTACCAAACATGATCCGGCTTTTTTGTTCCCAGAGCAACAAAGTTTCTAAATATTCCAAAATTTCTCTTTCCTAAGATCGATTAAATTTTCCAGGTGTTTTGAACATTTGTTTCCGTTTGAATTGCGCGGTAGGATCGCAAAGCATCAAGGGAGAAATTTGAAAATGGCGCCACCCATGGCCGTATTTTCCCTCGATCGGGTGAAACACCATTTTCCCCCGAAAGAGGTTATCTCCCGAACTGCTTTTGGGAGTGAATTAACCCTCTAATGGAGTGAATTCACGCTTTTTGCTCTGTCAGAGAGTGATCAAGTTTACTATCTTGACTTAAGAGTGTACTACAACTATATAAATTTATATTAAAATCATACTTTTATTCATCTTTCCTTTTGCAGGCGTTTCGGTACCAAATGTTCTTCATGCGAAAAGGGCATTGCACCCACAGAAATTGTTCGGAGAGCTCAGGATCACGTATATCACCTACACTGTTTCTGTTGTGTAATGTGTAGCAGGCAACTAGCCACGGGAGATGAGTTCTTCTTGCTCTCTGACAACAAACTTGTGTGCAAGAGCGATTACGAGGCGGCGAAAACTAGAGGTTAGTTTCAATATTCTCAGAATTAAAAGTTTATTCTCATATCATTTAAACCTAGATACAGAGAAATAAGGTGCCGCATTAATCTGAACAGAAACGTCATTTACGCCATGGTCGTCCCTCCCAGAGACAATACAATGAAGATTTAATTGATAGGTTTCCGGACGAGGACGATAGCCCCCTCCCCTTCTAAAATTATTCTTAGATCGGCAAATATTATGTCTCAAATTATGTGTCGGAAATATTTCTGGAAATGAACAGAAACCAATCTAAAGGGTGTCACAACTTTAATTTGCCAAATATAGGAAACAAACGAATTTTACTGAAATTTCCACATTGGCCATACCATTGTTGGTTGATTGCTTTCGGTTGGCATCACTTCTCCTCCCCCCCTTCACAGGTTTTGACTAAGAGACAACATCTGTCAACTATACATGAACCTACTCAATAAAAGTGTTTTCTGTTTCTATGTATTTGTACATTAGGTAAATAGGTTTTCGGAACAATTAAACCTTGTGACAGGTTCCAAATCGTATACACATAAACTGAGGGCGGTATTTCGATTATTTTCGTTTTCATAACATTTGTGCATTTGTTTCTACAACGGTATTTGTTAAACAAAAGTGGGTACATTTTTTTAAAAATAGTTTTTCCCTACACAGTTAAATTGTTCTGTAAAAATTTCAGCAAAAAGTACGACATTCATAAGATATATTTTTTAATTTCAAATTGTAATAACATTTTTGTTCTATGGGTTTTGGCAAGATAATGGAGTATTGATTAAGGAATATTCTAATCATAACATATCTTATGCGGGAAAGTTTTCTTAAACACTATAGATGCTACAAATCAGAACACAAGCTAAGATCGATGACAGTGACTGAAAAAGCATGTGCGGTAATAAAATTTCCGCATTGTATAGTGTATGTGCCAGTCATATATTTTAACTCGTATATCTATGTTGCATCAAGTTCAAGTTTCATTCATAAGATACTATAATTCAATGTTTCAACTGTCAGGAATGTCGAGTTTAACACGACCAATATTAAACTTTTTGTTGAAAGTAAAATGTAGAACTAGCCAATTAGAACACCTTTTAAATGTTTACAGGCCTTATTCTTCGAGACAATCTGAGAATTTTTCGTTTGATGAGTGTCCCCATATTTGTACTTTTTGTCCTGACTGCGGCAACCAGTAAATAGGCGAAAAAGACGAAAAGTCTGTTTTTTAGGTAAAGATTCTTTCAGGTCAATTTTAATTTGATTAAACGTCGGAGGAAAAGGTACCGGTAGGCGAAGATTTTACCTTGCAACTCAAGTCACAAAGTTCGGAGACCGGTTAAATGAAAAAAAAAAGAGGAAACCTGACCTAATTAAAATGTTCCTTGAAATGGCGAGATATGTGGGGCGCTATAGAGTGTATAGAAACCTCGGGCACTTACTATACGTAAAACAGTACTTACAATAAGGAAAATGGAAACGAACCTAGATCGGGAAATAAGACAAGTAAAGGGACAAGAATTGTAAGTTCTTGCAAGAAATTTGTAACCCAAGGGTACATGGCTTTGCTGGTACATATATTATCTCAACACGTGTCATCTGTCTGTCTATCAAGCCATCGCGATCGCCAATACCGTTGTTAGGAGGAGAGGAGGGGTGAAATTTGAAGATAACATCCCTTATTTTTTTCATTGAGTTGGTCGTTTTCATAATATATACATATATATATATATATATATATATATATATATATATATATATATATATATATATATATATATATATATATATATATATATATATATATATATATATATATATATATATATATATATATATATATATATATATATATATATATATATATATATATATATATATATATATATATATATATACCCGCCTGCGATAAGATGACAAATAAGAGGAAATCCACACAAAACACCGGTATCTGTTTCATGCTTCTAAACTTTCCTTGGTCATTGTGTATTTTTAGTTAAAAATCGAACGTATTCATTCGAAAGGTAACCATTTTATCCTATTACAAAAGTAATTATTATCGTTTTCCCTAGTCTATTCGTAACCGAAGCAACTTATTCGCTTAAATGTCCCCATCACTTAAACAAATCGGACAAAACGTAGGCTAACAACTGTTTATAATTTCAGAAAACCAGCCTCATAAACGACAAAAGTGCTTCATGGAAATATATATCTTACTCTCCTTCCATAAAATGATTAAAGCCATACTTAGTTTGATGACTTTTGTAAGCGAAGTCGATCGCTCATTACCGCTGACGGATTTGGTATCGTCTACTGAAGCAACTTGCCGCCTTGACAAATTGCCGGTAAAACGATAGTTCTCCCATGACTGCTCAACCGGGAAAAGTTTGAGGTAGCTGAGCCAAGGCGCGATTTTCTATTTTACGGATTTGTATATGCTCTTCTTGTGGTGAATTTAAGATATGAACGGCTGAAGTCTATAAATGTCATTAAGGTTGTTTTCCCTCTTTTCAAGATATTTCATCCAGACGATATTTGAAGAAAATTTACTCATTATGTGATCTAGGTTGAAATAACTGCTTTCGTTTCATGTTTGCTTTACAACTGAATCGAAAGGGGAAATAAGGTCGAAACGTATCAAACGAGAGAAGTTTTATATACTTTTGGTAAAATGGTCATAAATTATCAATCGAATATCCCCAGAGTTTTAGCAAATTTTCCCCCACCCAACACTTTTATCCATCCTTTTAACGTCTTAGAATCAAATATAAAAATAAACGCAATTTGAAGAAAAATTCTTTTCTTTCCATCCACAGTGAAGTTTAGTTTATGGCTAAGTTTATGCTGACATTTTGCCCATTGGCTAAAATCGGCGTACTACTTTACATACTGGTACCCACACATCTATCCCCACTTCAGAAAAAAAATAATAATAATGTGCTGATACAACATCGCTTCGTGAAGTATAAAATGACCTTGGTTCTGCTCTAAATTACAGAAGACAAATTCTAAAAACTCTTTCCGTTTTCCCCTATTTCTAAAATCATTGAATAAAGTCTATCGACTTATTTACCAAAGTAAGCTCGTAAATAATACTTCCATCACTTGGGCTACCCAGACAATGGCTACATTTGGAGATAAGAAAGGTCCCGTAGGGGGAATCAATCGTTGCACACAGGGATAGTGGGTGTTGTAATATAACTGCTTTTATTCACATTTATGACAATACCTGCTCATAGTCGTTGTTAGATATATTTCTTAAAATTAGCCGTCAAGTGTGCAAACTCATATGTATTTCGATATTTTAAACAAGGTGTATTCAAGGCAATTCACTGGACGTGTCATTTACACGGTGCAAATGGATTGTCCAAATTCATCAGTTTAGTACAACAATGGAAAGGTGGATTAAGACTGCATTTTCTCTTTTCACTTTCTACAAATGTTTTCTTTTTCTGTTCTTTGACGTATATTGGGGTGGCATTGAACACCTTGCCACCCTTGCCACCCTCCGACTCACGGGCGTCAATCTGGTTTGTGGATTGGAGGCATTTTTTCAAAGGCGGAACCTCAGATCGTCACGGTGTCCTGCACAGGATTCTTCTATAACGTATAAGCAAAGTAATAATAATGAAAACAATAATAAAAAATAAAATAAAAGTACAGAAAAAATAAATGAAACACGCAATCACACTCACTTTGACGGGCATACACACAAACATAGATATATTACGAATCATAAATGCAGTTTTTCTTATTTTAACGTTAACAGGTTCATATTGATGTTTCATCGAGGCCAGTCATAATTATGTACATCACAATGTCATATTTTGTTTATTATGCCTGTTAGTTGTTTTATTTTTTTAATCTGCCTGGAGTATTGGGGGAAAACGATATGTTTGCCCCCAATATTTTCATTGGTGGTTCAATGGTCTGACTGTCCCGTGGATCGACGCCCCTAATCTGATTACGTCAAAGAGGATTATAGGGCAAAATCAGTCACCCCGAAAATTGTTTTGAAACAGCAGCTAAACCGCACAATTTTCCTCTTATTTCACTTCAAAGCATCCTTCATAGCATTTAAGGACTTCAATATTGCACACTCGAAGCAAATCAGGCAGATTACTCCTACATTTCACATCTGAAAAGAGAGATATTTTCACATGACTCTCAAGAGACAATCATAAAACAGGACATTCTTGTGCTTTACCCTTTAAAGGGCCAAACCTCTCACCCCAAACTACAATTTTGGTACGGGGGTACCAAAATTCTCAATTGGCTCAGCTCTTTGATTGACCGCTTATTCAAACCGTGCAGAGTACCAGACCTTATATTACACAGCATGAACGGTATTGGGAGTGTTTTGATTTTACAAATTGAGTTTTTCTATACTCACCTTGAAGCAATAAACTGAGATGATTGTATCTGGATGAGCATGAATTGCAGACAATTGTGGTAGGGTCTTAAGTAAGAAGGTTAGGAGAATTGGTACTGTTTGGGGTGAGAGAACTGGGCCTTTAAGGTTAATGTCTCGTTACCAGAGCCTAAGTCAGACAAGGTACTCAGTAAAGGTGAGGGAAGAGGTGGTGAGTCGTAGGGAGAAAATAATTTTAGGAGCTGGAACTAATGCATTCATAAGTCAATACTTCAATCTAAAAAAGTTGTTTAGGGCTAAGACGCTTTTCTAAAAACTTTCTGTCTCCACTTTGAAAACACTTAAGATTCTTAACGCACATGCTTAATTCCTAAACATTTCCCTTTGAAAGACTTTTATTTGCTAATATTTAGTATTGAATAGCGAAACATGCTTAGAATTAAAACGTGTTTACAAAGTGGGGACAAATAAACGTTTAATTGCTAAACACGTTTAGAGTGTATTTTTTAATGTTACAGGGAAAACTACCTGAAGGAGTAACCACCCCTCCCCCGGCTCCTGGCCAATATTTCATGATTTTCAGTGTCTACTTAGTCCGTCGTGGGGATACATCCCCACATGTACGTAGTTGCTGCATTACACTAATATTGTGCTTACTCTACCCTTCTCTATTTTCAAAATTAAATCTCCCCGTGAGTAAGATCGCTACTGATAACCTCCCCTTGGAAAAAGCCCAGCACACATCTACAGCATCCCAGTAAATTAGTTTTGCGTACAGCCAACTACTATACTAATTGTTTGTTGAAGTCGCTATCACTTCAGATGAGAATTTTCACTTTGTGTCAAAACATATACCAGGAAAAGGACTCTTTGTCAAAGGTGCTGGTTGTTTAAAATAACGCAGATAATGAATCGCCAATTAATATTACTAAACCCCAACAAAGATCAGGCAACATTTCTCCCACTGAGCTCAGCGTGGCTTTTACATTGAAAAGGACTCTGCCCGCGTAATATACACAGCTAAAAGTAACTGCTTCTAGGAAAAAGGAATTCCGGTATAAGTCTCAGTCCAAGGTAAACAAAATTTTATCCATTTCACCCAAATTCTGAATATATTACGAAGACTAATTGTTAATACAATCATTTTTCAATAAACGACTTGCATTTCATTATACGGGAACGTAATGATTAATTTGTAATCAGTAGTTAATTATGGTTAAAGCTTTTCATTTTACTTGTCAGGAAAGAGGAATTTAATCAAGATAGAAAAAACAAAAGAGAAGGTTATTTAATTTATATTCTCATTACTTTTGTCATTAATGTTCAAATTCATTTATGTAGATTGATTTCATGAAATTTTACATCAATGGTAGATGGAAAACGATCACTTTTCTGCTCATGTGAAGTCAGATCTATGTATCTGTATCTCATTATCATGTTCTGGCCGTCAATCTCCCCCAGCCCCCCCCCCCCAACACATTCACATTTGGTTTATGACTGTTATTATTATATCATTGCGTTTTGAGGGTTACTTTTATACAAGGTAGATTCCACATGTACGGCGATACAGGTTGAAGGTGGCACTCAGCCACCATACCTTGCTCTTCCCTTTTTATTCCAAGGAGCTCTGTTTCCCCATACAGTTCACTTCAAACTGATAAGTTTTAGAACACATATCTACAGTGTTTGATAGTTAAAGTATAATGTAAATAAATGGTCCATGTTCACAACAATTTCATGCTTCTAAACCCCAAAGAGCTCTTTTACCGGTGAACCGGTTAATAGTGCCTTTCGATATTTTATAAGTAAATAAGTAAATTTATAAAAGTTTGTTAAAAATGAAATGAGTTTTGATAGTAATCACACACTACTCTACTAAAAGGCACTACCTCGATTTATTTCAGCGTTTCGTAATGAATACCCTGATAAATTAACTTGGTGTTAATCAAAACAGTAACTGTAAAGATATATTTATAGCACCGATGGCTCACCAATTGTAACAGACTCTATCATGAATGTAATGTATTGAGTTGTACTAATAAGTGCTTTTTAACTTAAAACTAGCCAGTGAGGCACAGCTGGAAAAAGGCCCTGGCCTGACCGACTTCAAACAATTATTTAAAAACTGGGCCGTACAACGTCATGTAACTGATAACTTCGAGTGTAAATTTCCTCTCTTTTCTGCTTATTAGTCTTTACACTGTAAACACAAATTGGGCAATTGATGTCTGAGTTGACTAACTACGTTATTAACATCACTCACATTTGACTATAGTGTGTTATGATATCTGACTAATTTCCTAGTAATGGACTAAAGAATATCAGTCAGCATTTAATTCAGAAGAGTTAATATTTGTTAGATACGTTTTCGACTGGGTCAAAATTAGTCAATGTCAACGGTGTTGACTCACGTGATTAGTCAATTCAGGTACTGTTTGACTAATTTGTGTTTACAGATTACTCGGTTTCACTCCTTATACACGTCTTGCCGTTAGGTTTAGCAAGCTGTTCTCAGCTGCAGCGTGAGTAGATACATTAGTTTATTTCAGTTCTCAGTCCTCTGGGAGGAACATAAGGGTACAGGTCCCCCTTACGTTGAAAAATTTGTAAATGGGTGCAGTTAAATGCCACATATTTGGTTAATTTTTAGTGAAATTGCTAAAAATGTCTTACATTGAACAAAGAAGTTGCTTTATCGTCAAAATTGCGCGGGAGGGGACTATCCACTCTCGCTTTCCACCCATATGCAACATTAGTTTGTACATGAATCCATAATTTTTCGTAAACATAGCGACTAAACGGTGCTGATAAGAAATACGAGGGGACTCGCATTGATGTAAATATAATCCTTATTCACCATTTTGAAGGATCTCCAAAAAGAGTGGTAACCTTAGCTTTCTAACTTTGTACTATAGCACATTAGCATTCTGCCACTCCAGATAAGTGTTTGAAACACTAAATTTTTTAATAAATATAGTCCCATCTCAAACCAAGAATTAAGCGTTATCCGTGTGTTACTTTTCATGAATATGCAGCGATAGTCAGACTTAATACATTGTTCGTAAAAGAAAATAATGCGGTGTTTAGCCTACCTCTCTCATCAAACTCTTGTGAAATTTGAGTCAATTTAAATGTTTTAGTGATTCACAACCACAGCTAATTGGTTTTGACACGAGGAATCGAGAGCCTACGGTTTCCTCTGTAAATTTGTTATCTCTTGTCAATACTATTGGTACTCTCTTAAATCGTTAGACTTAAAATATTGCAGTTTAAATCTAAAAGAGTGGAATTAGTGACCAATCGGACGTTCGATTTGTCACTAATTCCCATGGGCGTCCGCAGAAATTTTTATAAGGGGGGGGGGGGGGCAAGATCATTCATGGATGATTGAATTGTGTACACTATCTAAGCGGAGCGCCACCATCGGTTGGCGCGGAGCGTACAAGAAAATTTTGGGCCTTACAAACTCTCCAGATGGTCGGAAATGACACTTGGCGAGTGTTCTAAGCTGCATGTACCCAGCCTGGAAACAGGAATTTCATGTCTGTAATTTTTAGATATTTAGAATTTTCAATGTAAAAAGTTGTTGAAGGGAAAATCATGGATGATTGAATTGTGTACACTATCTAAGCGGAGCGCCATCATCGGTTGGCGCGGAGCGTACAAGAAAATTTTGGGCCTAACAAACCCTCCAGATGGCCGGAAACGACACTTAGCGAGTGTTATAATTTGCATGTACCCAGCCCTGAAACAGGAATTTCATGTCTGTAATTTTTAGATTTTTCTAATTTTCAATGCAAAAAATTGTTGAAGGGAAATCTCTCGGTAACGTCCTCGCACGCCTATGCACGATAAAACTTACAACTGTCAAACAGCGTATATAGGCCTATGTCTGTTACCTAATTATGAACCATGCATACACCCCCTCCCCCACCCCCGTATTCACCTTGTATATCCAAGTTACACCCGCGCATCACCACTTGAGATAGCACGGGACCAAACCAAGACCAACGCATTCATCAATGGTCGGATGCCATATGCACACTTCATACCTGACAACTAGGCTAGTACATAGTTTTTACAATTACAAATTTCCAATAGATATCACGAATGATGGTCCCCAAATTACGATTTCACTATTCAGCATACTGCACCATCTTCTCTTTTGCTATTCCTGGTCAAATATCCGCATATTTCACGAGTAAAAACTGACGCTGTGAGTGAAGGTATTTTGATGATTTATTTTTATTTTTTTTATTTTAATTTTTAATTATTTTTTTTTTCACAAGTTTGATTTTCCGGGGGGGGGGGGGCAAGTGCCCCCCTTGCCCCCCCTTGCGGACGCCCATGCTAATTCCATTTTTTAAGATTTATTTTAACTCTTTAGAATAATTTTAAACCTATTGATTTAAGAGAGCATACTTTCTATTTATGAACATATTGTAATTCTTGTCAATACAATTTGTCAATTATATGATTACTTAAAAATAAAACAATCAATGCACAATATCGAAATATCGAAATAAAATCAGAAGATATGTCAAGTCAAGGCTATGTAATTTTAGGAAACATCTTCACAACTTGTCAATAACCTTTACATAAATAAGTGAGCAAAACATCTTTCCTGTTTGTTGATTTTTATCACGACGAACTTGTTACAAAAAGGATCTGTCACTTACAAAAGAAAAAGGTTGTAATATTTAACTTCTGGAAAACAAAATTTTGTGTAATCTTCTTCTTTTCTTTTTATTTAGAATTGGAAATGGATAACAGTAATAAAAGACCTAGAACAACGATTACAGCTAAACAGCTGGAAACATTGAAGAACGCTTACAACAACAGCCCTAAACCGGCTAGACATGTACGGGAACAATTGGCACAGGAAACTGGGTTGGATATGAGAGTTGTACAGGTACGAAAAATATAAATACGATTTGTCTCTTCACAAGAATTTGATTCATTCCATTAAAGAAGGGTGGTCAAATCAATTTTTGATATTTTGGAGGGGTACTCATTCTTAACATCACGGTGAAATTTGCATTGAAATTCGATTTGTGGTTCTCAAGAAATGAACAGGTAAAGTTGTCACATTTTGCAACAAAAACCAAATAAGAAGAAAGCACATATTGACATCATATGCTCACATTAATGGAAAGTCTTTTCATGGTGTTATTTACACTTCACAATCACATTTCTTCTCAACAGTTCCATGTTATCAGAACGTTATTTTGTGAGTAGCATTGGAACTTAACAAATTTTGCATTCCCCACAGAAAGATCCCACCCTTATGAATTTCCAGGTCATCAAAACAGATTGAATCAACGAAATTAAACAAAACATTTCCTTGCAATATGAGGAAATGATGTTTAACCTCTACTGCCCTCAAGTTCACTTTGGAACACAAATCCAGTAACTTACTGCTATCTCGAGAAACACATGTCCGGTTTGAATAAGAGTTTCACCAAATTGTGTAAATTTAACTCTTACTTCACGTACGAAAGGTAAATGTTTGCTTAAACTTCCCCTTTAATAAATTTTGTTATTGAAGGGAAACTACTTTGATAAACTAAAGACAAATTAATAGCATACAAAATGTAAAATCGAGAAACGATTAGAAACACCATTTATGATTAACTCATTAACTGATGAGCTTTATGACGTCAATAAAAATTTGATTGCACACCAAGTGACATCAGAATTGAGAATAACGGTAAAATGACATTTTTAAAAGGGGCATATTGAGTCAATATCAGTATAGTAACTACGTTGTTGTTCAGGGTATTGCCACGTGAGAATTCTTATAATTAGCATAAAAAGGTAACGTTTTCATCTACTATGAACCCAGCTTGAAAAATTACGCTGTGAAGTTTTTGTACCGCGATTTGAAGCAAAACCATTTGAAGATTACAGAATCTGGTCGAAAATGTTTGAAAACTGAATTAAATCGTTTATTTCTAATTTATGAAACAATTTTTTGTGTAAAAGATGTGGTGATTATCTAGTTTAACCATTTGTCATAGGCGTGTGAAGGAAACACGGTTCGAAGCAAAACTGGCTTGACTTCATGAACCAACCTTTACACCGCTTTAATTAATTACAACTCTCTTTCCAAATATTGTTTTTCATGTAGTGGTACTTTTATTTTAACGACGGACTACTAATATTTGTGACACATTTCTTCTTGTTTACATCAGATGGACCGTGATTCATATAATACAAAGAAACTGGTACTCTTTACACTTAATTATTCATTCATTTACATTAAATTAATATAGCACTAATCCGGATATCTTATTTAGTATGTAAGATGTGCAACCTTGCTTATCTTGTATAGAGATCCTTAAAAATAGATTATTCAGCATAGAAATATCTCTTTTTTAATCGATCAAAAACAACATGGATAAATAATCAATTAGAAAAACCCCTTTAATGAAGCAACTTCTACATCCTTTTTTTTTTCATCCTCTTTTATTCAGGGTTTTCATCGAATATGGTACAGTTAACAGAACAATAATTTACAATTTACAATTTATCTGCATATTGACGTATAGGGATACTATAAACGTACAGTTAAAAATCTCTCCAACAAAATCCAGCATTTCGCTTACAGAATATACATTTACAATAAACATTGGCTATTTAACTTCCAACACAAGCACCCCACCAATAAAATTCATCAACGTCCCTCCTAAAATTATGGTTATTGAAAAAGGAGTGGACCGTTTCTAAATGCCAGCTGAAGACTATCATATGTTATTGTGGGACTTACTCTTGAATTTCCGATTTTCTTTTCGACTTGTATAATAAATTTAAATTTATATAAAACTCACATAAGTTGGGTAACTCAAAATTCAGTTTCTTGTTGAACAAATAAAATTTTAGATGAAAGATCAAAAAATTATATGGATGTCTTAAGTAGAACTTCTACATCCTTCTTTGAGACAATAAATTCCAAATTCTTTGTTGATTGTAGATATTATGCACATGACGTCACAGTGCAGAAAAGCGATCTCCAATGGATGCAAGCGCGTATTTTGGTATTATTGCAACGTGCACTAAAAAAATATGCATCTAATTTGGTCTTCTATGCGCGCGAACAGCCTGTGTTTTATTGTTTTGCTTCGGAATTTGCGTCATGTGACGTCAATGCTAAGGAACTATTCTAACCCACTACACCTATAAACCTGCTCATAATCCTTCGCCTGAGAGGTACGAAGATAAAGTAGTTTATTTCCTTTCCTTCTCATAGGTTTGGTTCCAAAACCGACGTGCCAAAGAGAAACGACTGAAGAAAGATGCCAGCCGGCAAAGGTGGGGGCAGTATTTCAGAAATATTAAACGAGTTAATGATAACGAGAGTCCCGGTGGGCAAGATTCTTTAGCTTCGGGGCCAATTAAAGTGGAAACTGGGGACAACAACAACGGTGATTTTGGAGAAGGTAAAGGCATTATTTATGGAACCCCGTTTTCATAATTTCTATCAATTTTTCAATCTACTCTTAGTCATTTTGAAAAGATGCTAAAAGATCAGACAGTTTACCGTAACTAGGCCCACATTAGCAACAGGAATACTATTTTCATTTGTTTACCAAGTGAATATACCTCTCAGAAGAGAATCTTATAGTTTGCCATATGAATGATCACAAACGTTTAGCTGCAAAAGATTCTTTTCGAACAGATAGGCTGTAAATTTAAAGAGAAACATTGGTACATTTTTATTTTTGTTTGGATTTATACAGATTCACCGAATCTCGTTTCTGAGCGTGGCATCTCTTTCCAACCAAACGAAAACACCAGAAGCAGTCTAAGCCCACCAAGTGTCTCAACCAGTGTATACATGAGTCAATGTGAGCCGTGCATCCCGACTCCCACACCTCATCATCTTCCTCCAAATGGTTTTCCAATGAACCCTTCACCAACCCTCCCTGTGGGTCACCACGGGGTGAGCGTACCAAACATTCCCTTCGGGGAGGCTGCGGGCATGCCCGGGATTGTGTCCCCTGCCAGTGAAGGTCTAGGTGAAGCTATGAGAGCAGTGGTGTCAGCGGGACACGATATGATGGCGATGCAACACGTCCAAGCATACGACGATTTTCACCCTCATCACGGCCCATTCACCAATCCTCATTTTCACCCTTGCTGAGACCAAAGGTCAAACTTTCCACCAGAACATCGCACCATTATTCTCCCAATCATTCCGATGGAAGAAGCCAGATAACGGCGATCGAATGAAACACCGTGCAATATGATCTACGTGAGGTGCCAGGCGCCCTCCGTTCACTAATGTAAATATGATTGACTAACAGAGGGCTCTGTACAGAATAATTAGCCCTTCACAAAGTGTTAAATTATTTGTGTATCTAACCAGTTAAGCCATTACTAAGGTCTCCATGTGATCAAAACCGTCCGAATCAGTGATTAATAACGAATTGAGGTTGACTGATTTTCCATTTTGCATCATAAAAGGATGATAATTTTGTATCATAGCAAAACTTGTCACTATTTCTGATTCACATGTCTGGTTCCAGTATTTTCTAGGACATAGGCTCTCTCCCCAAGAGGGCTTAGGGGAAGTCACTAGTGGTCCCAATAAAAAAAGGAAGGTGCCCGATAGCGAAATATCTGGCGCACTTCCTGCTTTCGTGAAAGATGAGTCTTTCCTCGTGGGAGGGAAAAGCAGTCAAGTAAAATGATGGTCGACTGGAAGCCGTTGGAAATTACGTACTTTACCGTGCCAGTCACTCTACGACGAAATAAGAAAAAAAAAAAAAAAACCCTTTCCAATCCCCTACGCGAAAGGGACTATCCCATGTCCCCTCCTCCTCGGCCTAGTGTCACCTCTTGAAAGTTGAAAATCTTTGGAAGTTCATAGTAGGCCTATGTTTCGTTGTGTTCCATATCATGTCTATAAAGCTTAATGTAGACTAGGTGACCCTAAATGATGTCAACGTGTGTACAAGGTCATCTTTGCTTTGCAAATGTTGCTTAATTTGTTCTTAACGACGTCACAAATTGGTGATCCTCTTCCAGACACCCCACCCAATGATGGGGCAAACCGACGCTTTCTTTTCAGAAACAAATAAATTTGAAGAAGAAATTTCCTAAATAATACCCCGCGACCAGAAAAAAAAAAAAACAGAAAAAATAGCTGATGGGCACTGTTCAAAAAGAAATTTCTTGATTGGCTGTTGTTTTTGTGTTTTTTTTTTTGAAGGAATGCTTTATTTCAACCTTCAAACCTGTTGTTTTTGTGTTACATCGATCGTGTTTTTTGTTAGGGTTAGGGTTAGGGTTAGGGATTAGGTTATTAGGTTATTAGGTTAGGGTATAGTGCCATCGTTAGCCATTTGGGAAATTTCTAGTTAAACAGTGAACATCGGCCCTACAAAATGTCTTCCGATAAACATGGGTAAGCTGAAGAACCACAACCGCATCTTTGTGATATTTAGTTCATATTTAATTTGTAGTTTTTTATGATGTAAAAACTTATTAAGCTCGTTCAAGAGATAATATCCTTTCCCCATCCAACCGGCGTGAGCTATTGAATATGCAATGCCATCGATGTAATATTTCGTTTATTTGCACCATGCATATATGGTAATAAAACTAGTGTCGACGAGACTCTTTATACTTAATGTTTGACTTACAGGGTATTCCTAATTCTGACATACCTCTAGGCTCAAATTTAAATTTTCTTACTTAACTTGGCAGTGACCCGGAATTCAAGATTCAAATTAGCATTGAACACAAATGAGTTACGAATTGTCTAGACTCCAAGTCAAATCTTCCAGAGTGAAAACCTGATAAAATATTGACGTTTTATAGTTTGTCTGGTGCACATGGTTACGCATGAATTGTCCTGTACAGTCAAGTAATCAAATAACAAGTCAATGGATTGACCAAGAGAAGTGACTCGGAAATGCGATTCAAGTAACTCATCCGGGATTAAGAAGCATAAGCATTTCATAATACATTGCCAAATAGGTATTAACAGGGAAGTTTAGTAGAATCGTAAAAAACCTACATAGATTAGAGCCGTGTGAGCTTCGATACAGTGCATATAGCTGTTGCATACACTAAAGCGCAGGATTGGAAAAAAGGGGGAGGGGGGGGGGTTAGGAGCTATAACCTCTTCACTGAGACAATCCCAACCCTGGCAAAAAATCCCCGCCCCTATTTGGGAGCGGCAGTTGTTATAGTAACTTATATGTCAACGTGTTTTCACCGTAGTACACTTGACCTGATTAACGGGTTACGGACAAAGCACGTCACAACGGTATACAGGACTTTCAATATTCCTATTTTTAGATACGGTATCGTCTCAACACTTCACCACAAGCCTATTTTTAACTTTTTCTTATGCGTCCCTCTAAGAATCAAGCTGCAATTTTGTCTGCATGGATATTCATCCTCACATTATGCCTATATATTTTAATTCCAATCATGTGATTTACGTTTCAGCTGTTTGAAGTAACCACGTGACCTATATGCAGTCGCTTAACTTTGTTGCCTGCAATCGGCAGTCTGCTCCAGTAGCTAATATTGATGAGGTCATTGGTTGGTCGTCTTGCTGTTTCAGCCAGCTAAATCTTGTTTTGTTTAAGACTGAATGATTAATACCTAACAAAGCATCTGATTCGCTTGGCTGCATTGACGTGATACTATCTACGTTCAGTGAATACCCACGCAGCATTTTTAAAATTTATCAAATTGTTATTGCCTTTTTAAAGCTTTACTAGACAATATTCTTTAAGTTTTGCAGGTATGAACTCCTCCCATATGTATTTAAGGTGGTATATATAACTCTACAAACAGTTGTAAACACACAGCCTGAAGGCCGCCTCAAATGTGGAATTAATTTTAAAAATCACAGGTTTGAAAAAACTGAAAAATTTGCGTCTATCAGAAAATCAGAGCTGTGAAAAGTGGTGTTATCGATGCGAGTGCTTATCAGTGATTCGTACAATCTAGCGATGTACTTTTGTGTACCCCTTTAATTGTAAGAGTCTTTGCACTTTAGCAATAAAGCATCGTGTTTTATCCAATTTTATAACGCTTTGCCATACTTTATTGTTGCGGGCTAGGCAATACGTAAAACAGATATGCGTAAAATTATATATTGGAGGACGTTTTGACACGCTAGGAATAACACATCAGGATTTGCAAAGCCCTTTTCGTATAAGGAGAAAAATTGTCTCATGCAGAATTGTTCATTTGCAAGGGTGGCACCAGTGTTGTCCCATAAGTGGCAGCCTCCACTTCAGAACCATAACCTCTTGCACCTCACCTGACTCCGATGTTGTTCAAGTCACGGATTTTAAAAATGTTAACTTTAATTTAGTTACTATGTGAGGAAATGGAGGGGACATAAAAGCGAAGATTGTAAAACTGAACTGAGAGGGAAAGAACCAAAGAGAGAAAGAGAGAGAGAGAGAGGAACAAGCAAGATGGACATAAAAGTGGGGTTTTAAAAGCGCTTAGGTATTACTCTATCATACCACTATTGGAAAATACTTGTTAAAATCTCATGAGCTTCTTTCAAGAAAATAACCTATAACTTATAAAAGGTATAACGAATAAACCGTACGTGAGGGTTTTAGTCTGCGTAGGGGGACTGGGGAAACTGGGCAACTCCCTCTGTTGTATTCAAATGGTAAATAGACCACGTGGTAAGTCGGGGTTTTACGTAGATAAGGTCTGGACAACCCTATAAGGTGCTCTAAGGTGCAGACTACGGCCCTGTAAATTTGAAGTAAAAAGTACATATCTCTGTCATTTCATCATTTTTCACTGTTTTTTATTGTAAAAATTTTAATCATATTTATCATACTATTATATATCGGTTTCACGTCATCAGACCATTCCCTTTTATTTTTACTTGTTTTCTACTTCACAGTGCAATGATTTTAACATTCCGTTTTGCAATGTCTAATAAATATTTATTGTATGAATTACCTAATTACACGAAAATGAAATATTGTGGGATTTAATGATACGATCTAAAGTTTTACCAATAACTGTGTTCCTTAGCCTAAAATCATTAAAATACGCATGGGCACGAGATTAAGAATGAACTTTACTCTTCCGCAGAGTGTTTGCAGCTGTCGCCGAAGTACCAAAATGATCACCTACAAAAACAAAAGAGTGAACTTTGTCACTCTCTATTAGATTGAAAAGTGCGAATTAGCTCAATTGGAATGTCAATTTACTCCACGAAAAGCGGCATTCACTCCAAAAAGAAAGAAAATTCACTCTTCAAGGAGTGTATCCAAGGATCACTCTTTTTAAAGAGTATTCTCTCTAGGCCCTCCATCAAGAATGAAACTTCGCTCCCTCTTCTTGGAGTGAATTTTTGCTTTTTTAGAGTTAACGTTTTAACTTCCACTAGCGAGTGAATTTTTACTCTCATAATTTTTAGAGGATATTTTCCGACTGAGTTCTACCATGGAGGTTTACGGAATACCTCAATGGTCCCTGTTTGTCGTAACGGTTTCCCCCAGTATGATTCAAATCCGTGTCTTCCGGATATTAGAAAAGCAGTACAGGCCTTAAAGTTGGAATAGGCCTATTTTTCTGAACGAAAACCATTTCGAAATTAAAAAAATGAGAATGGTTATTCAAAAAAGAGAAAAAATACCTTGAATTATTTACAACAGGCGAAACATTAAGTCACTTTTCAATAAGATTTTTCTAATTATTTTTTTCCATTTTTCCCCTTGGTGAAGGCCTGGCAGGGGTTAAAGGTGACACGTCGCTTGGGTATAGAGGGAACTTGGGAAAGGGCCGCTGTTAGTATCTCTCGGGCGGGGGGGGGGGGGGTGGTGGTAAGGTTTTACTTATTACAAACGTTATTTTACACTGGAACTGGTCATTCCTCACTTCTCTAGTACTAGTGATTGATTGTATTGTGTGAGTCACCAACTCCTCACGTTTTGTTTTGTAAGATTTCACATTCACGTCTCGAGATATTCATATTTTACCTTATATCATGTATGAAGGTGGGAGTTGGGATGGGGACACGTGGGACGGTTCAGGTTAGAAATTCCGAGAAATGTTGCCATGTATGATATTGTGTTGGTGTTTTCATGAATAATCCGAAATGTTAAGACCTCGGCCGAAAAATACACTGGTCAAATCTCCTAAACATTCCCAGAAAGGTCATTAGTTCATCACAGCTAGGAAGTTACGTCATACTTCATTTCAAATAACGATGTCTTCAATTTATAGAAAAATGATGACTGATAGTTTTCATTCCTAATTAATAACTACATACTCGTTGTAAACGAGGGTGTCATCAGTCAAAAAAGAGAAAAAAGGGAAAACATATAAATACTTCGAATTACGATTTTGGGGGATTAAATCGTTTGTCTGTTATTAACTATCTTATATAATGTTAATGGGTTGCTGTGTACATATTAGAGGCTGCGCACATTTTATGCAATTTTTGAAATGAGATTGACGAAAACGAAAGTTGAATAAATACAGACAAACGATAGCATTTCTATTTCTGTGTGTTTTTTATTTTTTAGAAATACTTATTCCTTTGAATTTCTTTAAACGTGCATTAGGAGGTTAATAAATGAATAAAACAGAGCTTCTGTGATAATTGAAAATACATGACTTCTTATGATACAACATTCAGTCTTTGGTTAGTGTGAATACATTGCTCAAAACGAGAAAAATTGTATTCATGGAGGATCCTCAAACCAAATCCAAATTCTCTTCCGAATAAGTCCCACAGATCAAGTGGTCTTGCATTCATATCAAAGTTGTTTGATGCTTTATGGCCACATCCTGAAATCTAACACTCTAAAACAAAGAGAATGAACCAAATTAGTCACGTTCTAATAGAGTGTGAAATTCACTCCGCCAACAAAAGATTCACTTTTTAAAGAGTGCCTGCTAGGATCACTCGTTTCTAAGGTATCATACCCACATTAATTCCTCTATTGACTTATACACTCAATCCAAAAAGTAAACAGGCATCTAAAAGCTTGTCGAAGTTTTCGCCAGAGTCAAGCTACCCCTCATATGAAAGCTGACAATTTGGTCATATATGTAACTTTTAATTTACTTTATCATGACCGTGAAGATTTTTTGCTATTTCACCTCAAAGTTCAAACCAGCTTTTCCTAGCCTTGTTTTTCTCTAAAATCTCGATATGCCTTTGCCAGCTTATAGAGACAATAATTTCCACAAAATTGCTTCAATTAAGCCCATTTTTCACCAATGATACTTCAATTCATTTGATATAATTTTAAGAAAAACTTACCGAAAACCCCAGCTCATTCCGTAACATATCAAAAAAGTGCTCATTTTAGGGACTATCTTAGGGCGAACAAACGGTTGCATTAATACACCTGCTAATTGGGATATGCTCCCTTAATTAAGGGTGCCGTCTCTGTGAAGACTCGTCAAGAGTGAAACTTTGTTCTTTTGGAGTGAATTTCACTTTTCTTGGACAGTTGAGTGAATTTCCACTCCTTTGTTGTGAACGTTACAACCAGTTTAACTTTTCTTACGACTGCCAAATTTCACAATTTTATTTAAAGAGTACCTTCCTTCGGGGCTTGAATCCTTTTTAAAGTAGATTCAGGATTGACCTGCTGTGGTATACAGTTCACACGAATGTTTTAAGCAGGACTGCTGTCCAATGAAATCCCGTTGTTGTACAGTGCTGTTTTTCTCAGAGACTTGGGTGGCGATTTTTCCCAGACTTCAGACTCTCTATCTGTCCGATTTTCCGTCCGAATCAGACAAAATTTCTGTCCTGTTTAGTAAGGTTTTTGAAATGGATGGGGAAGCAGCAGGTTCCCTATTTCCTTGGACATTAAGACCATGCCAGGTCTTCGCCAGGGTCATAAATGACATCCGAAAGGGGCCAATGCGGTCACTTTCTCCCCTTGGTACCACTGGTTAATGAAAAACTTAAAGAAAAGACGCCAGGAGAAAAAATCGCGTCACATTTAAGGTATCGCATGGAAATTTCGATGACATAAGATTTCAAATTAGAAAATGATGAGATGCAACTCACAAAGCATTGGAAAGAGCCATTTTCGGATTCGTTTATAAGCAATGTCCCACACGAACGCGAGCGCACACGTATGGGAATAAACACAAACAACCATGTGGACTCACTGCATTTAAACGAGTATTAAAAAGTAAATAAACAAATGAATAAATAAAAAATAAATAGATGGAGCATTATAAATAAAGTAGGCCTATTATTCCATTATTACTCTCTTGAATGGACGTTTGTTGCAGCCATGCAGTCATCTGTATACCAAAACGTTACACTCTATGAACAGTTGATTAAAAAAGTAGTCAATGTTGGAGAAACAGCACATGTATACATGGGCGCAAATCCCGGGGGGGGGGGCAAGGGGGCCTTCGCCCCCTCAAGTGAAAAAGTGGGGGGCCAAATCGTAATTCCCCCCCCCAAAAAAAAAAAAAATTGAGTAGACCTAAAAATATGGTCACCTTTTTTGTTTTTTTTTTCATTCGAAAACAGTTTTTCTGAAGCTTTGGAAACGCCAGAACACAAGAGCTTCCGGGGGCTTCGCCCCCTGGACCCCCACAGGGGCTTTGCCCCTGGATCCCACCAGGAGTCCTTTGGGGCTTCACGCTTCGCGCTCGCGGTGCCCGCCAAGCATGCACAGTTTAGTACTCATGGGCACATCATAGGCATTTTCGCCCCCCACTCTCAAACAGAGATTTGCGCCCCTGCATGTATATGTAAAAATTTTTGAGCAAACTTTGCTCAAATTATTAGGCGATTTTAAAAGAATATCACGGTCAGCGGGACCTGTAATCACGTCGTGATTTTTAAACGCGTAGGGAAGAGGCTGTCGAGTCTTTCAGCTATGCAGAAGTTTTATTTGCCCGAAAAGAAATGTTAAATGATGTTCATTCAGCAGTGAATTGCCCTAAATTAACGTTTTGTCTAACCTAAAAGATCTCTTTAAAGTTCCTGTATTATTGTAAGCAATCAGTTCAAAAGGAAAACGAGGTGCTGAAACAAAAGGGTTAAAACTCTCTGTCAAACTATGATTGACCCTTTAATTCATTGAGTACTCTATTTTACACAGTCTTTACGAGATCCTCTGCATAACTATAGCAGACAATAAATCACCGTAATTCCGTAAATAGCAACGTTAAATTCATTAAAATTAAACAGGTGGGGAGTAGGTTTCAATATGTGACCCATGTAACAGTGTAATGAACCATCTTTCCCTCAAAGCAATCGGTTTATCGATATGGCAAATGATTGCAATTGAATAAAAAGTGCAGAAATACACACACAATGGATGGAGGGGTGAGACGTACTGAAGATGATGCTTTAGGAGGCTCTTCGAGCAGACCTACTTTTAAGCAATTTTAATCACTGTACAAATTTTAATTTCCAACAGGGCTTCCATCAGTTGGAAGTCTACCAACAAAAATTTTAATTCTGGAGCCATTTTTCCTTGGCAGAAGAGAGTGACACTAGCAATGATGAAGTGGTCTGCATTTTAATTGGTAAGGTGCAGTGTATTTCTAGAGCTAGGCTACATAACATTATTCATGTGTTTATGGAATGACATCACCAAATACAGGCGCGTGGAGACCGCTTAAAAATAGATTTTCATGATTAAGTGAATCAAGTAGTAGGCCTATTTATTAATCTTTGAAATTGAAAGGGACAAAAAGGCAATTCCCCTTTAATAATATTAATGGAAGCATGCATTACTTTAAACTTCAAATATTATCAAATAGCACCGCGATTAACCAAATTATTTATTGGGGATAACAAAACCGTTTTCCGTTACCTACCATTTAAAAAGGAGGGGGGATGTTCACCGTAGGATCATGCGGTCTTATCTTATATAACACCACTTGATGATAATAAACCAGAGAACCAAAAGACTCCTTGGCCGATTATATGAATTATTAGGATATTTTGCTCTTTAACCTCAGGCCAGGAACTCTTTGGAAAAGATCTTGATCCACAAATAAGAGCTTGGGAATTCTTGGGAAATCACATTTTTAACCTCTGGTAACCCCAAAACGATGTTCTGGGAATTCTAACAATCCAACTCCCATCTTTATATGACATTCCTGAGCCGAGATATAAAATGTTGAAATTAATTCACTTAAAATAAATTATTCCACAGCGGAAATAATTTGTGATTTTTTTGTCCTACAACTCACATCACCTGCTTTGTTTCCCTTTAAAAATTAAAAATGTTTTATGACCTTGAATACTTCCTGTTTGCTTGAATAGCATGTTGTGCAGAGAGGACGTATTAAATTACATCAACCCATGCATAAGCGTAAGAGTGCTATCACACCTTGGTATAAGGTGCAGTAACTTTTAGAAAAACAAAGAAATACAAAGATTGTAATCTGAGTAGTGCAACAATGACATCACAAGTTATGGCTCAATGTGCCACTTTAATTTGAGTGAATAAACTTCGGCTTAGGACTGTCCTATGAAGATTAGCCCTCGGAGCGGGCGAAGTCTTTTCGTTCAGCTCATCGCTACGAAAAAACGAGGGGGCAGTCTAAACTGAGGGGGCTGCAGCCACAGAAGCGCTACGCAGACTATATGATGATGGGAGTTGGACTGTTGGAAATCATTTTTCATGCTGTTTTATACATATTTTTAAAATTTGTGGCTTGAGGTACACTTTAATATCATGAGTTATATCTTTTACAAGTTATACAGGCCTTTAGCCAGGCAGTATTTTATGCAATTTGAATAACTTGAATATGCGAGATTGTCTCTGTCCCCGACGAAACTGTCATTTCCGTCTCCCACCAATGTAGCAGCTAGATTTTTACCCGGGGAGGAGCAAACACTCAAATTTTTCGATTTTTTTTCAAGTGTGAAAATTTCTATAAATTAACGGTTCGACGGGTGTTATTTGATAATCTGGTATCATATAGGGCAATTTTTTTCATTTCAAAAGGTTGGAAAAGTTTCTAAAACTGACCTACGAGTGAGCACTTCTGCATTAAGGATTGCAAGCACGACGTGTACATCGCGCGGAAAGGTTTGTGTTTTCGAAACAATAGATTTCAATTGAACGTGTATTGGAAAGACTTTGAAATTTTATGAAAGAAAAGTTGGGAAAACCGCACTGAATGGAGGTAATTGATAATCTAGTGGCACATATGGCAAATTTCCGAATTTTTCATTTTTCAGACCCGGGGGAAATTGCCTTCTTGCACCTGTATATAGACAATGTACTCTACTGCCTCTTTCGAATGATCGCCCCTCTTGCCCAATATGAAGGAATGCATTTTCTACAACATTGACTGTGTGTATGTGTTTGTGTTTGACCAAGAAATCACCATATATATGTTGGGGTATCATACGGATACATAAAATGAAGGTACAGGCAGACAGGGGTCATTCACGTCCTCCCTTTAAACTACTGCATTTAAGGTAGTAGTTTAAGGTGCCGTGCAGAAGTCTTTTTAGACCGGTACCCCCTCCCCCTTATCACCATTCTAGACCGGTTTCTGACAACGGAATCATACACTCTAAAACATGAGTGAACTAAGTCTCTCCTTAACAGAGTGAAAAGTGAGAACTTAATCCAGCAGAGTCTAAATTCACTCCAAGAAGTGAAACTCACTCCAAGAATAGTGAAATCAACGCCAAGAAGAATGACATTCACTCTTTAACGAGTGTCTGCAGGGATCACTCTGTTATAAGAGTGACCCCTGCAGTGCCCTTGCATATACCCCATCGAGAGTGAAACTATGCTCTTTTCTGAATAAATTTCGTTCTTCTTTGAGTGAATTTCAATTCTTTTTAAGCGAATTCATAACTCACTTTTCTAACGAGTGTAATTTCACAATTTTTCATTTTTAGAGTGGATATTTCATACCTCGTTTTTGTGGCATCAGCAAATAATTCGTTACATAATCAATGAAACAATTTGCAACATTACTTACACTTTCAAAAGACAAACGAAGTAATGACTCTTCAGAAATTACCGTAGTAGTAGTAGTAGTAGTAGAACACTGGACCTTCTGCGCGTTTCCATGACAAATGACTTCAACAATTAAACAGGAGACACGAAAGAACTAATGCAGAGGGTTACATCTAGAAAATCCACGGCGAATTCACTGAACAGATTCGTGCCTACTACTACAGGGCTGATGCAGTGCACTTACATCACTGCGTTTCACATCTCTCTGTTGTCCATCCAGGCCTCCATTTTACAATTGTTACTAAGGTGCTGTTGTGCGCCCGTTTCGGTAACACAACGACTGCCTTTGATCATTTCCATCCTGTGAAACGCGCTGACGTCACGAGCATAATTTTTTATATAACTACCCAGATATTGCAATTGAGAATATGAATTTTTGATTAGGCTACCAGTGACACAAACCAACTGTGATACCAACTTAGAGTCATGGGCTTGTGTGGGACAAGGAGGAATTAACCTTAGCCTAACCCCCGCCCCCCACCGAAAAAAAAATTCCGTAATAGTTTTATGGTTTATTGTAACGCATTGTTTTTTGCCGTCTGTTTTCAAGTTGTTTCTTTCTAGTAAGGGGCTATGTTTAAGAGAATTAATAACATTAAGTAGATTTATGCTGCATTTGGTTCAATCCTATAATTGCATTTCTTCAAACTCTCTTTTTTATTGCTGTCCGTTAAGAAAAGAAGAAAAGAGAGCGGTTGAAGTTGTTTTATAATTAAAGGATTCTCAAACCTACCGCCTACTGCCATTGTGCTTGGTGCTTTGCATAAGCAATGGAGTAGGGAACACAGGCCAGCGAATCACAACCTGGAAAACCAGTCACCGGTCTGACTTGATCCTTGTGGTAAGAGACTTGCATGGTAACTAGCTAACCAGATGAGAACCTGCTAAAGTGGCTTTGATTAATTGTCACAGAAATTCTACTTACGAGCTGGCACTTCTCACTCTACGGTTAATCGACAATCCAATACGGTAGTTTCAAGTTTTCCTCCAAGGTAAGTAATAACTTGAAGAAACTAAAACAATCTAGTGATATTTTAAGTGCCAGCTAAGCTCTTGCACTCCATCAACCTTTCTTCACAGAATTAAGACTGCGACGGGTTTCTAAGATGGCCCTTGTCAAGCCCAGTTCAGTCATGAGTTAAACAATGACATTCCGAGGTTCCCAAACCTTGGCACGAAAACTTGCTTTCAAACGGGCCCTATGGATCTTACCGTTTTTTAACTGTTAACGGTGTGCAATTTTTACTAATTTAGTTGACCACCACCACATTATAATGTACAGAATTCCGGCTCTTGATAAGGAACACTGGCAATATTCACATAAGCCCGCGGGGCGGACGAACTTTTTTCACCGATCAAATTTTCATTGTTTTCACCGTTTATAAACGGCAAGAGACTTACGACAATAGCATTTTGAAAAAAAAAAAAAAACGTGAGGGAAAGGTGAGTAATCCCGGTTGAACACTCTAGAATAACATTATGCCAAATCTGGTGTATTGATTATTGATGATGGGGCGAAAAGCTAGAACCCCTCATCGTTGATGCGCCGTCTAAGTATAACAGCTACCTAGTGAAGGATAGACTTTCTCCGAGTACAAGGTGTCATAAGTCGTTTGTATTAAGCCTACTTTTCAGCCGTTTAGTGTTTTAGACCAATCAACCATCATTTCGAGAAGTTACAAAATAGATGGCAGCATTCTCTTTTCGGACTTTAACACATGGGGGAAAGTCCAAATAGGTAACATCCTGGTAAACCCTCATTGAATATTCATGTTAATATCGTTAATGATATGTTGCTGATTTTTCATGACGGCTTGCTTGAGGGAGTGTTGTTGCAACATTACTTGGGCATAATTTTCTTACTCGACCTAACCATAGTGTTGTGGAACACTTGATGAATTAAGAGTGTACTCTCGGAATATGCTAAAAAAATTAGCACAGTGAGCCCTTTCTACGTACTCAGCGCCACTTACTCAACTCATACTTTCCTTTTCAATTTTTTACCGTGTGAGCGTGGCGTTGGATAACTTTAGGGCAAATATCAATAAACTAACGTGGGGGATGTTATTTTTTCTTGGACCTTATTGACAGTTTAAGAGCTTTCGAGTACATGAAAATTGATGGCAGCTGGGAAAATGGGGGAATTTCCCCACTTCAGAACCTTAACACCTTGGTTGCCACAAAAAGAGTGTTCTGACGGGAGTTTTCCAGACAGAGTGCCGATTCACAAATAATCTTCGAAACAGGTTAAACCATTCCCAAACTGTGTAAGCCCCATTTTTTAACTTACTACTGTCATTAAACTTTTCACTGCAGAGCCAGCTTGAAGCTTGTATACGGTGGTTACTTGTAAAATCCTAACAGAGTGCTCTTCATTCGCCTTTACTGCAGTGTCTCTTTCAAAGTTATCATCATTTGTATGAAGATGCTAACGGAGAAAGGTATGATCGTGTTGATCGATCGTATTGATTGATCACCAACAAATTTGAATTACGCCCACCAAGTATGAAGGTGTTCAAATATTTGGCCGCATTTTTCATCTTCTCAACGAATGTTCAAACATTTGTATGACGATGCTGGTGAAAAAATTTTGATCGTGTAGACAGGGTTTCACAGTAGAGACGAATACATTAAAATCATTTGTAGCATTGGGTGATGAACTAGGATCCAGCATATATCTATGCCAGGTGGGGCTTAACTTTTGACCCACAGGCATGATGAGACCTTAGCACTTTCAAGGCGTCTCCCATGACCCCCACGTATACCGGGCTTTTGCTTCTGGACCCCACACGGGGTCTCTAAAGCGAGTCCCTGAAGTTCACCCTCGTGTAGACTCGCGCTTCGTGGGTTATGTTACCCCCAGCAGTTCCCGCACTCTCCATTTGCCCCAGGCCAGCCGGCACTGAACATTCTTCTATGTGCCATTACAATTTGATAATTTAGTTTTAACTTTTTAGTGTCGTGCAACCAGCTGGCCCTCACATGAAATGGAAGCGTGTGCCACAAGTGGCGCGCAAAACCACAAGTTGAGAAAGTCCGGGATAATTCTGCGCAAAAGAGGCTTTGCGAAGTGTCACCATGAAGTTTGCACAGAAAATTTCGAAATATCGCGACCCCTCATATAGCAGGAAAATGCGTTTCTAATGCTTGTCAGTCAGTTTGAAGGCTCCACGCAGTCGTTATTTTAACTGGGCTTTCGTTTGAGTTGTTTAATTCAATAAATAAATAGAAAAAATTAGCAAATAGAAGAACCATCTGAACATTTCCAGGTAACATTTACCATTGCCAGATTGCTATTCCTTCAGGAAAAAAATGGGCTCTGCATGTAGCTGAGTACCCGTAGATAGGTTAATCTGACAATTCATAAACACCTCAAAATTTTTTTTGCAGATTGCTCGAACAACATTCTTTCATTTCGAAGAAGAACTGTTAGGTGAGGCTGGAGAGGAATTGCTCTTTGTAGCTTTCAGAGTATACTACGGGCACCTACGGCTTTTGTTGTTTTCCTCAAGGAAATTTTACTCTGACTTTAATGTTTTTAACTATTGGGAAAAGTTTTTGGAAGAATTTTGCCATGCACAGGAGTCTCTTTATGATTATGTCAGATTTAAAATTGGTTGATATGGTCGGTCGACGAATATTTCCAGATCCCCACCCAAAATTCAGATCACGTGCAAGTTTGGAAGGAAATGGCGATCCCCACTCTTTCAGTCTTTTGAAAGTGTTTGAAAAGTTCGGTGTCGATCTTTATATACTGTGAAATCAGGTGCCACAAGAGTGAGCTACCATTTGGTATGGTTAAGTTGTGTTTAAAATATTGAACGTATTTCTACGAACGGGTACCTGTGAGGATCAGGAATAGCAATGATTTACTGTAAATACAATGTCTGCAAGCATTTATTCCCTCATTTACCCTTATGAGTTGAGTGTTATTAATTAAACTCTCTGTGCAAACTGCTATGAAACCCAAACAGGAATTGTTCAAGGCCATAAACGTTTTTAATTTTAAAGGGAAACAAAGCAGGTAATATAATTTGTACAGCCATAAAGTCACAAATTACCGCACAATGGACTAGTTTGTTTTAAGTGAATGAATCTAATATTTGAACAATCAAATGAGCTATGACAATGGGTGTTGGATGAATAAGATTTATTTTGCAACCTCTAAAATATATGTTTTTAAAATTCTAGACTTAAGGTACACTTTAATACGCCGACACATCATGTCACTTTGGTTTGATAAGTTACCGGGGCGGCACCAGGGGGAATGGGGGAATTTGTCCCAATCAGAACCATTGCCCCGGTTCCTCCTCCAGTCAGCTCCCAAAGGACAGCGGCCTCACGAGGAGTTTTCTGTTCAAAGTGATTGTCACATAACTCCTCCAAACAGGTTGAACCATTCCCAAACTTTTTAAGTAAAACTATGCAAGCCATGTTTTTTAGCTTCCTGTCATTGCAACTCTTACTGCATACCACGCTTGTGTAGCTGCTATTTATTTCATTATTATTTTTTTATTTTCCCGTTTTGCATTTTGCGTCCGCCAACACACGTAAAATAAATTTAAATTCAGTAACTTGTATGTACATACAGAGCCTCTGTGCGTATATTGAATATAAATATATACAAATGGGGACAGCTGCTATTTCTACGCTTTACCCACTGGCTCACTATCCTCGGGCCAACATTGCCCCCACACTCTGTTCCTGTTCAGTGCATAGGCTTTTGATTTAGTTGCTTGCACACGCTATTCCTGCCTTCAGGTAGCGGACCACCAACTTCAATACTCGTGCTTGTGAAAATGTTTACTGACAGACAAAACACCTTAAAAATGTTATTGGATGTTGTTTCTGACTGTGTTACTTACAATATGATCACTTTTGCATTTGGATTTTGTAGACAATGAGTTCAAATACAGACTGCAAAATTCAAGGCAATTTGACCAATTTAACTGCCTTTTTTGTACTGTATTACTCCGCTCTGTGAAATGCCGTTTTTGAGAAGCTATTATGGCGGGAAGAACATACCTATCATTCAACTTGAGGCTGTCTAGCTCAAAATTTCAATGGTAATGCTATAAAAATTTGTAAGCCATGAAAGCCCGCATTGTGAGCTTTGATCAGAGGGGTAGCATGTCCTGGTTGAAAACTTGTACTGGGAGCTAAGGGGCACGGAAGTAGCCTGATTTAGTGTGTAAGTCAATGGGACATGTAATTAGTGGCCCGCTACCTTTAAAACCATACCGCTTAAGACAAGCAAGTAGCACTCACTCAGTCACTTGCTATTTCTAACTTTTGAGTACATTTTTACTAGGATTTCAGATTCTTCATAAGGCCACATGTTAAACTTCACTTCAAGGACATTTGCACCAGTTACACTTTCCTATGTACGTACAGTATATGGCGACATTATTTATTTCAATTATTTTAACGTCTGGTTTTCTAGTCTATGGAGCCGCACATCCCACCAGTTTTGTGATGACTTGTGTCAAAGACGTGACTCAAGCCTGACTCAAGTCTTATTGGGTGGAGTTGGCTTGGTGGTTTGAGCGTACATGCCTTGCATGCTGAAGGTTTCCGGATCAGATCCCGATGGAACCACTTGGAAATTTTCCTGGGTGTAAAAATTAACTCGTTCAGCTTAGCTCAGTGTTCAAAGTGATGCTGAGGGGGTTTAAAAATTGAAATTTCAAAATTGGGTATTTGGTTTTCCGATTCAGGAAATTGCCCGATTCAGAACGTTGTTCACTTGCTCACAGCTGTTGAGCAGTGGTGGAGAGCATGTAACCTCCACCCCCACCCAGCCTTCTGGGAAGTGACTAAAGACTAGGGATACGCTCACGTCCGTCGGATGGGCTGGGACATTAAATGGAGGCAGGCGCGTAGCCAGGATTGTGTCATGGGGAGGGTATTGGTGTCTGGGGGGGGGGGGCACGATATGAGGGAAGTCTAAGGATAGAGAGAACATTCCTCTATTTTAGGTGTTTTTCGCATTCCAAGCTTGGGTCATGGGAGAGGGGGGTGTTCTAACCCCAAAACCACTCCCGTTGCTATGTCACTGAATTGCGGTCCGGGAGCAGGATTCCGAGCGATAAGTACACGCCTGCCTTGTCACCTCTGAGCACTAGTCGAAAAGCAAAGGCGAAGTTCGCCGGTGTTCATTCACGCTCCCTCTGGCATAGGGTCCTCGATGAGCCAAATTGCTTCCTGACACTAGAAACGTTAAATTAAAATTTTATTTCAAAGATTCGAGTCTAACACGACCCACAAACTGACCGTACTCGAATTGAGTCGAGTTATCACTTGCCAAAGACTCGGCTTGCCTAAAGTCACCATGGTTTTAATAAATTTTCAAAGACTCGACATGACTCGAGTCACAAAACTTACTCGACATGACTTCTTTTCCACCACTGCTCACTGGCCCGAAGCGACGGCTTTCATGTTAAATTTTCCAATCTTTATTCAATACATGCATGAACTGCACAACAATGACCACAGGCGGTCAATGTTCTCTTTCACACGTGCGACGCCAGGGTGGAGAAGTGAAGAATAAAATAAGTCCATTTCAGGAAAAGTTGGTTCTAGCTGTCTGGTGGCGTGGCCAAAATTTGAAATAAAAATTGTAAATTGGCCAGTGGAAAACCCTGCTGCCAGAGAAAGTCTGTAAAAAGAGATTTGTTTTACAGTGTGGGAAATTCCATTTCCTGGAGGCTATCTCTGGGCTTCCGATTTTTCGAAATTTTCTGTGCGCCAACAAATGGTGACGCTCCGCTTAGATAGTCTTCAACTTCGTCCTGTAAGACTTATACCACCAGGCTTCAGATCTCTTATGTTTCACGTTCTTTCCCTCTTGCTAAATATATCTGTGTGGTCCATGCTTCATAGACAGCGGAAGATGTTTTTTATTGGTTTCTTCAGCCGACATAACGGTGACGCCTTGAGGCGTCCGGTTTTGCGCTTCCCGGTTTTGCGGGAAGCGCAAAACCCCTTTGGCGTGGGGTCCAGGGGCAAAGCCTTGGTAGGGGTTCAGGGGCGAAGCCACCGGAAGCTCAGCGGTTTTAGTGATTTAAGAGGCTCCAAAATGGTCGAAAACCATATTCAAATGATGCATTCTAAACTATGAATTTAATTCAGGAGTGGGCTGACGTAAGGGAACAGCAAAGTACATGGCATCAGTAATTTTAGGGGGAAAGTTACTCAAAATTGAACTTTTGATTGATAATTTGAGACAAGGTATTTTTAAGAAATCCAAAGTGTTTGGTTGCATTTTATCAATAGGGGGTTCTATTTAAAATCCCAAGGCTATATGGCAGGGGGAAATTAGGAGCCCGCAACAGGGCCCCGGAAGCTCTGTGACATTTTAGGCTTTTTATGGGACTTAAAGGAAGCGAAAAGTTCCTTTTCATAGGTATTACTCACGATCCTAAAAGGGACATTATTAATGGGGCAAATGCGTGTCATTGGGGCCAAGAAGGGGACTGAGGAAAAGCCTCTCGCTTAGTATGGCTGTATTCGACTCCCTGTTCGGGAACTGAGAACAGTGTTCCCATACGAGTCGAACATGAAAGAACACGTTCGCGAACATGTTCTTGCACCCAAATCTCACACCACCGGTGGTGCAGCGAGAACGAACAGTAAACAAGATGGCGGAGATAGCTTCTCATGGAAGAAATTTAAGGAATTATCAGCAGCACAAAGACTGATCCTGAGCAGGACATGTATTCTAGAGGGATAAATCACGAGTCAAGTTCGAGTTCGACAACTTTTATTTGAGTCACTTCCTGGATTTACATGTAACACAATTCAGAAATGACTACTTAAGTGAGCTTTGTTCTGTTATCTCAGTATAGTTAGTCAATAAGCAGAGTGATCACTGGTCAGTGGGATATGAGATCATTATTTACACTGTTGCTATGAAGGAGAGCATCGGGCTAGATTTCGTCATGATACAAACGAATCAAAACTAAAGAGAGACTCAGGCGGAAACCCAGAAAAGCTCCATAAAGCTCGTAAAAGGGCCCTCCGTCAAGAAAAAATAATAACAGTCCGACAGTGTAACAGTCTTCAGGACTTATCATGAGAATTAAAGGGCAAGAGCAGTCATTCAAGTAGTGTAGTAGACTGTCCAGTTTCATGACTGGTTGTTGGGAGTCATGTGACAATGTTTTTTTCTCTTTAAACGGAAAATTTACCAGAAATAACTACTTGGTTTACCTTGAATATGCAACAGTAAATTCATGACATGTAATTAAAGATACTTTGAAGAGAAATAAGCCTGAAGAATAAGTTATTTAGCTTTTTCTTCAAAATAAGTTTGGGGGACTGCTCTTTACCTTTAAACGAAGTGTAAAGTCGATGAAAGCAAGACACGTTACGGCGGCACGTTAGGCTGACATGGACAGAGTGACGTAAATCCATGGTAACTATCCCTGAATGTGTTCGACACAAAAGAAGGGATTCCCATATTTTCAGCATGTCCCGGAACAGTCAAGAACGGGGTGTCGAATACAGCCAATGTTTAAAAGGCATTGATTTGAGAAGGTTAAGATGATTTGAAAAAGAAAGATAGCTTGCAAAAGTTTGTTCGAACTGTTTGAAGGGCGAAAATAAACTCTCATACAGATTATCGATAAGCTTTGCAACTTCTGCACTCTGAAGTAACAATTGAGCCAAAGAATAGCCGAAATGTAATTACAGCATGTTGAATTTATTCAATTACTTTTGAAAAAATTATTTTTGCGACATTTAGTTATTGGGAGGGGGTCATGCCCCCCAAATCTCATAAAAAATATTGAGGGGGGAACCCGGCCCTGCCCCCTCCCCTCGCTTCCGCCGCCTATGTGTTTATACAAGCCTGTGAAATACCATTTCTGGCTATCTGTGGGCCGCGATTTTTCAAAATTAGTTCCTACGTCTCCCGTCAATGGTTGTGGCGCTCCGCCTAAGATACTTCAAGTCAGCCTCGTCCTCTGCAAGGCTCCGATCTCATCAGTCATTCATGCTTCCATGTATTCTTCCTGTTCAAATCTGGCCCGGTGGCGATCCATTCAGTTGGAGAAACATTCGTCCTTTCGGAATTTTTGACCATGGCACTCCCTAAACAAGAGACCTCAGGCTTTCGGCGGTCCTCAGTGATTGAGCCGGGCACGGTATGTCTCTCCTATCGATCCGTGCAGCTCTGCCGAAAATCATACACCGTATGGTCGCTGTGACGGTGTCATATATGAGTTATAGGCTATGATCGATAATCCGTAGGCCTAGATAACATCAGTGTCTCAGTAGAGTATGGAAAACAATGACGCAGCATAAATTGAGTGAACAGATAACTGTTAGGAAACGTACTGAGAAGTTGAAGAGTGGCTCGAGAATTTTGAAAACGACGTTTGATTGTATAATCGATTTAAAGACAGTAGAAATTCATTTAAGGTAGAGAGAGGGGATGAATTTTCCTCTTCTTTAAAACAAAGAAACTATCAGCTTTGTAGGAGTTGTATGATATTGATGCACCCTCAGTTACACAATCACGATTTGGTTTCGCGACGTCTCCTTTCATGCACGTGATACGGTAACTCTACTACAATACAGGAACAGCTCAAATTACTGCTACCAATTGTCTTTCGAAGCTCTTCCAGTCTAACTCGTCATTTCACCTTAAAACAAAGTCAATATGGCAGAAGGGGGACAGGACGTCCTTTCACCTGGCAATGCTGCAAGTCTAGACACGGGAACTATCGCGACGCCTGAGACTCAAAGCAGAGAAGGAGACGGTTACAATGAAGAAGAAGAGCGGGAAATGTGGCCAGCTGTCAACAGGGTAAGGAGCGTAATGGGCTATACCAGTATGATACTAGTGGTAGTAGTAGGACCAGCTCGGGTAACTGGCTGGTACTAGCCTGTACAGTAGGACTCAATGTGATTGGGGAGTACAGTTTAACCTGTCTGTACTTACAGTATGTGTAGAGGCATTGTCAATGGAAACAGATAAAGGAGGACTTTTCATGGGTGTATCACATAGCCTACTGTATGTTGTAAATTTTCCATGTTGTATGCAGGAGCCACACAATTTAGACTAGGCATGTTTTCTTCTGTAGTTGTAGCTAATGATATAGCTTCTGTAGGCCAACACTGTTACAATTTAAGTTTCAACTTTTTCTCACTTTTAGTATAATCCATCAAATATTAGAGACCTCAAGCCTGGCAGAAAGATGAAGTGGTGTACATGTGGTCTTTCAAAGAAGGCTCCTTGGTGTGATGGTAAGTTTTGTGAACAAACTACTGTATATTAGGCTGAGGGAATGAAAGTCATAGAATACCGTACACCACCCGAATGTGCTGAGAGGTACAGTACTGCCAAAACTTTTCATTATTTAAAAAAAAAAAATTTGCTGCTTTAACAGTGTACCTTTATTTTTCCTTCAGAATCGCTGTGTACGATTTTTAACGACTCTCACACTGCATTGGCGAAAGCCGAAAATCCATATAGGCTACATCCATTCAATCACAGGCACATATCTTTCAAGTGCAGGAAGAACGTTGACATTACCTACATCGCAAACCTGCTGCTCGGACAATATGAAGCCTCAATCATGCCACGACTGTTTGTAACTTTCGTTCTCACACACACAGTGGTTTAGGTTTACCAAAAGCCAAAGCCAATGTTCCTACTAGCAACTTCTTTTTTTTTCCTAGAAGGATTGCACAGTGTAATCAATCAGGTTGATTACACCCCATTGTAGGATAAGATCTCAGAATAATGAATAATGAATAATGAAAAAAAGCCTCATGTGTTTTTCAAAATCGCCAGGACATAATTCTATGACTTTCATTCCCATTGGCCTTAGACCAGGCAGAGAAGGGGGGTATCGTCACCTGAAAGCGAAATTTATGAGACCAAGTGGATTTGGTCAATTTTGCGTTGCTGATTCCGAAAATCAAGGTTATACAGGCCATATCTGGGCTTTTCTGTGCCATTTTGACATTTAAAACAAAGATATTATAAACATAGATACCAAACTTAAAATGGCGCGATGACTCCTCATGGAGGCTGAACTGAGGAGAGGAAGTGCTGATCACTGATCAGTGGTTTTGAAAGCTAACAGTTAATTGATATCTTCTGGTAGTATAAATAGGTCTGATTTTAAAACATTGCAATCTTACAAATGCCATTCTTCAATACAGTTCACTAACATGAAACAGTTTTAGGCTTCTTCGCCGGCTTTCTACTTAAGAAGATTTGAACAGTAAATGCACAACAACTGGTTTGAAGTTCATTTGCTTACTGATTGGTCAGTTTCAATGGCATCTTCACAAGCGCACATCTGTGGAGGCATTTACATTCTTATGCGCTTACAACACAAAATCAACTACTGCGTTCTTTTTTCAAGTATGCGGAAATCGTACGCTTCAGTTACTCCGGATACAGATCTCGCTTTGAAAATGTACGCACAATAGAATTTTCTGTTACGCGTGCATAATTGTGCACGCAGATAACCAAATAGAACTGTGCGCATGTCAACTCAACATTTCGGCCCCTCCAATTGAGCCTCCGTGAGAAGTCACCTAAGAGTGTAGGGATAGGAGTTTGGTATCTATGATTATTATATCTTTGGTTTAAAGTTCAAAGGGCGCCCTCTATTTGTCAAAAATCTTGTTTTATCCATATATTTACCGTCCAGTCAGTAACTGATGTGAGATTTGGCCCTTATATTCTATAAATATAATGTCAACTGGTACTATATTTGCTCTCCATAACTAAAATGGTATATTGAACTAAAAACTGGAGAAAGAAATCAACTTACAAGCCACAATCGTGCGATGACCAACACAGCTCTAGTTGTCGGCATTACACTTATACAAAGTCTTCAAAAGGGGTCCTTTGTTCCCAGATGAGGAAGGAGGGGGTCGTCAGATAAGCTCCAGCCCTGTCACTTGCTATAAAATGAGTATCTATTGTGTTTGTAGGGTGTAAGGCAGGTCTATTTTGATGTTAATTTCCATGACTCAAACCCTCGGCCTATTTCTCTGCTAACATCATAACTTGACCTTTAGCCCTATCAAATTATAGCATAATAATATGAATACTAATATTTCCCCTTTATTTATCAGTTGACATTATATTTGCAGAATATAAGAACCAAATCTCACATGATCAGTTAATGACTGGACCATTCAGAAATATATGGAGAAAATGAGATTTTTGACAAATAGAGGGCGCCCTTTGAACTTTTAACATCAAAATGGCGTAGAAAAGCTCGGATATGGCCTGTATACCCTCGATTTTCGGAATCAACGACCCAAAATCGACCAAATCCACTTGGTCCCATAAATTTCGCTTTTGGATGACGATATCCCACCTTCTCCGCCTGGTCTATATGCGGTACACTACATAGTGTACATGTAACAGCTTTTCCCAGTTTGCATTTGCAAGATGGCATCAGTTTTTTCTTTATTAGAAAGCAACTTACTTTTTACTAATTTTTAAAAGGATAGAGAGAGAGTAATTTTTAAAATAATGTTTGCAAACATGTTTAATACATTTTGAACTGTTATTCTAAATGGGCTGCTAACTTATTTGGAGAACGGAATAAAAATGGGTGAAATAGCCTTACTGAGTGGGTTGTTAACTCCACTGCTTTACTGAAGTAAACATTGACAAATTTTTCCACAGTTGACGAGATTACAGTATGACTGATGGTGACAGCACAGTCACAGGGTATACAGTATGGTCTTTCTTCATGTGAAATGACTCCTGTATGGAATGCCAAAAGGGCAAACATATTTTGTGGTCCAAACACATTTCCTTGTCTAAATTCATGTTGTCTAATTTCAAGTTGTTATTGTTGAAACTTATTTTGTTGTCAAAATTTAAGTTTTTGTTCAAACTCATTTTGTTGTCTGATTTCATTTTGTTGTCTACAATTTAAGTTGTTGTTCAAACTCATTTTGTTGTCTAAACTCTCGTTGTTTTTCTGGCACTGTTTCACAATATGTGATGAGAAAAAATTGCCACGATGCTCATTCATGTACTAAGCGTCATCAAATAATCATGCCCGCCACAACGTATGCCCCCGCAACTGGGTACTCTTGTGTGAACAGCAGGGTGAGGGTTTGGTCAATTGGGCAGCTGCAGCTCCCCATTTGGCCAAAATCTTGGTTTTCTTGCTGACTCCAGAAGACTAAGAGGGGCAGAGATTATGCCCTGGTTGGGGATCTGAAGTAAGGCAAAATGCCACTGCCCGGCCCCTCTCCGAGATACTGTAGCATCTTGTACGGCCATGCCTGCAGCCTAGTGAGGGGAATGGAGAAAGACCCTTTCCTGGATTTTTGTCACCCCAAGAGATAACAAAACATAACTGACTCTGTATAGTATGCCCCCATTCAAACTATTTCCCTTTCAAAAGGTTTTTCTACCCCTCCCATGCCCAGGCTGCAAAAATCTCTTACATCTTAGGAATGGAATAAAACTTTTTCTTTCCATATTTTCTGTTTACCAAAGTCGATGAATTAGGAAATTTCTTTCCTATTTTCAAATTTCATCTAAATCCCCATTCCGTGGGAAAGATCCTCCAACCTGCATTATTTTTCCATACTCCTTCCTTCAGTATAGCCTACCAATCTTGCTGTCACAAAAACTCACCAACATTTCATCTTTTATTCCTCAGGATCCCACAAGAGGACTGGATTTCACTCTCTCAAATGGCGTGTTCCTGAAAATCCTCAGAGTGTCTACCAAATTTGCAATTGCTGTTATACAAAGTCTCCGCCATTCTGTGATGGCACGCACACAGATCTACCGCTCATCTTAAAGGAGAGGCAAAAAAACTGTCCTAAGAAAGATGGGCATCCAGAATGTGAGAAACTTTGTACTAGCTGTGGATGGGTTCCAGATTTTTAATGAAGATTTTATTTAGGTATTTTTTTAAAGTTAATATACAGTGTAAAGTATGTCAGTTTGATTTTCAGACTTTCACACACACATCGGCATTACTTTGTTTGAAGCAAACAAATATGACTTGCCATACTTTGTGCCAATGATAGGACAATGACTGTTTTCTTTTTACTTTTTACATGGACTCACTTTGTTTTGTCTTAATTTGGAAAAATTTTGTTGTGTTCACTCAAATGAACCCTTATAGGGACTCAATACATAACATTCTTTGTTAGATATTTGATATTTTGTCTTGGCAACAACTTTTGGGGCAATGTACCTTTGTGGGCAATGTACTGTACACCTGTTATAATAAGGGTTTTTACTCCATTTTACTGGAAGTATTAAAATTTTGATTAATTCAAATACTGTATTCCTGCAGTAATAAAAAAAATACACATTAGAACTATCCGTAATACTTTCTGAACAACATTCATACAAATGATTTTGTTGTGAAGAAATATCAGGGGAGAGGGGGGGGGGGCATTTTGACATTGACATTGCAATTAATGAAGATAATGTACAGTAGTTCTAAACTACTCCACTTAATTGATAATTTGCATCAGGCCAACATTGTGCAAGCCTCACATACATACTGTAGATCAATTTCAATTTCAATTCATTTCTTATGTACAACAATCATCAACAGAGGTGTCATTTAACAAATATACTAAAAACAAAGTACATATGATGGACACTAGAAAAACAATACAGTTTATCAAGGCTAGTGACCATACAAACATAGGCAGAATGATGACAAAAAGAAAAGAGAAAAACTTGACAGAGTAAAGAGAAATGAGACTAATCTAAATATTTGCTAATGGTAACTACTTATAAGGAAAGATTTCAAATTCCTCTGAAAGGAATGGAATGAAGGGCTTGATCTAACACTAGGGGAAAGTTTGTGCCAAACATTATAACAATAATTTTGGAGAACTAATTTGCCGTGTATAGTTTTGTGATTGGTTACTGAAAAGAGGCAATTGTGGCGGGTCTGCATTGGGAACTGGACTACATTAGGTGGCTTTACTACATTAGATAATATCTTTGGTAGCATATCATTACAATATTTAAAAAAAATTACACCCATGCATTACCTGCATGTGGATATCCTTGAATTTTAATATGTTATAATCAAAATTAGTTTCAGGTTTTGAGTATTACTTTCACATCAGTTACCTAAATTCATACAAAAGGGTTGAAGGAGAAGGTGGGGGAGGACTGAAAAAGCACAAACTTTTGCAAGTACTGTAACTGCCCCCCCTCCCAAAACAATCTAATATACAGAAGGCTTTGCATCAACAAATAGACACAAAATACTGTATGTACAGAAGCACAGAAGCATAGCTTATTAAAACAAACAGAAAACAGCAAACAGCCTCAGAGCAACTAGTATAGGTATTTTTTAGCAGATCATCCTTATACTGTAAAAGTCATTGATTTTTCCTTTTAATTAACCTTGTAGTCCTCAAGACAGAGCATATAGTCTGCATGAGACAACAGTGTGGTACATACTGTATTTATCAAACCATATTATCAAGTCAGCTGTTGATGCTCAACTGGTATGGTACAATATGAACTGTTGACATCTATCTTTAGTATAAGGCATGGAATGCCACTGGCCCCAACCATAAACCAGTTTTTTTCGTTTTTTACAAGTATATATTTTTCAAAGGTAGATTATTTCGATAGAGACTGAAAGAAAATATTTTTAGTAGTGCATCCCTTTGTTCTTCAGAAAATTATTTTATATTATTATTATTTTCTTTTGCCACCATAAAATTCATTTCTGAGAAAAAATGTTAGTGTTGACATTTGCCTTGCACATTGGGAGTATATTATATTGAGTTGTGGTCTGCAGTGTTGGAAAATTGAAATTTTTCAAGTTAAAATTCAATTTACAAATATTTGCTTCTTAAAAGAAAGGAAACATGATTCAAAACCAATGCAAGTTTTTAGAAAATTTTTCAATGTTGAAACAGCTATAAAAATGAATTTACTGTACTATAGCTGGAGAATTTGGTATCTTTCTCTGTAACTGTCACAAATAATTTATTACTACTGTACAAGGTTGCTCAGTAAGTTTCTCACCACTACTGATCAATTGTAGTTTGACTTTCAAATGAGGGAAACAGGGTCATATGTATTGGTTTTCCTGGGGTTCATGTTCACAAAAGGCAATGTTTATTGTCCACAGGCCAAGGGTGCCATGCTCAGTTGGGGGACACAACTAGTCATGCCCTGTAACTGTCACTGGACCCTTATAATTATAAAGTTATCATCTGAAGTATTTTCATTGGGATTTCATCAAAAAATTTTAAAGAGAAAGTTTTTGTGAATAAATTCAGTTCGAGCTGCAGTTTTCCAAAAACATGTTAACTTGCAATATTATACAGTATGAAGTGACTCAGCACTTGCTTTGATTATGTTTCTTACTCATAGACTTTTCAGGTCTTGTTTGTATAGTAGCAGCATGAGCAATTTCTTACCCTATTAGATATTTCACCCGAGTCCCCACCAAAAGCAAGGTTTGGTGGGGTAATCAAATTTTACCCGACTTCCTGCTTAACCCCTTGAAGCATGCTACAAGAAACCACAAACTTGATAAGAGAGAGCTAGCAGAAGATGAAAACAAAGGTTGAATAATACTGGCCAGATGTGTCACTGTTTACGAGGTGTGAAAGACAAGCAGTAGGGCAACTTCTTATCTGGTTTCTGTTGACCTTTGTTGACTGAAGCAGAAAAGTGTGGACAGAATTTTTATAGGCAGAGAAATTTAACATGAGTGCAATTCTTTTAACTTGTGAATGTACAGTAAGTAGCTGCCTGCTGTTCAGCTTCATTAGTGCAGTCTGTTTTCAGCATTGGGTATTGAAGAGTCAAGTACAGGTTTTCATGTACCCAAATATTACTTTCTGTTATTGGTTCCATCTGGCCATACACTTTTGTACAACTATTTATACATTAAATGAAAGCATTATTCTAGATTAGTTTTCCAACTTTTTTGAAAAAGTATTTCAAAGTTCATCACATTCCTATTGTGTATTTATTTGAAAAGCTCTATAATATGAAAACACAAAACATAGAATAATGTACTACTCTAGCCAAATGGGGACGCCAAAAAAAGAGAAAAGATTTCTTTTTCTTAATTACCTCAGAACTCTTACTTAGTATCTTAGAATTCTGACTTGGTAACTCAGAATTCTGAGATAATTAAAGATGTGAACCCCCCCAAAACCCCCTTTTTTCTTTGCTTTTCCCCTCTCGGCCACGGTAATGTACGGATTATGATAAATTTTCAGGTCCTCTTTGACTTTCCATACTGGATATTTGGATGTCATGAACTGGGTCAACTTGTAGCCAGATAGATGCAGTATGTTATGGCATACAAACGTTATGCTATGGTACAGTAGTTACTGTATTACAGTGCAAAACTATATGATCTCTGTCTATGTTATGGGTGGATTATGAAAAAATTATTTCACAAATTTTTCATGTAAACTCAAATTCTAGAACATGTGTTGATTGTAGGCACAGGATTGGTTTATGCCAATAACTTTGAGGATGTACTCATGTGCATAGATCTCAAAAGAAATTGCAGAACTTGCTAAATGGCAGGGAGTGTATACGTACAAAGTTTGGCAAAAGCCTGGCATGCTTCCACATGTCAGGAAATGTCACTCTTCTTTCCATGTCTTTTCTCTCTGGTAATCATTGAAGCAGTGATGCTTTATTAGGGGAAAATTTTCTTCATCAAGAAGATAATTTTTTTGGGCACTAGTTGAGAACCCTGCTGGACTTTGTATGAATATGGGGGTTGCAAGAGCTTCATTTGATCATCAGTGTAAGGGGTCAGCAAAAACCAGTGTGTCTTCTTTCCGTCTCTCACTGACCCTTCCATCTACATCCCTGGTCATGAATGAAACAGTATCGAGCATGGTTGTATGGAGAGGGGGTGAAACCCCCATTAGCCAAAACTTTGTGGAATCTGACAGACTTCAGTACATGCCACAGACTTCAGTGGCCTTTCTTTCTTTTTGGAGAATTTGTGGTTTGGGGTGAGTTAGTTAGTTACAAAAAGTTTTACGGCCCAGTTTCCAACCTATTGGTTCAAGTCGTGCCGACCAAGGGTCTCTCACTGACCCTTCCATCTACATCCCTGGTCATGAATGAAACAGTATCGAGCATGGTTGTATGGAGAGGGGGTGAAACCCCCATTAGCCAAAACTTTGTGGAATCTGACAGACTTCAGTACATGCCGCAGACTTCAGTGGCCTTTCTTTCTTTTTGGAGAATTTGTGGTTTGGGGTGAGTTAGTTAGTAACATAGAGTTTTACGGCCCAGTTTCCAGCCTATTGGTTCAAGTAGTGCTGACCATGGGCTTTTTTACAGTTTTGGCCTTGTTTTCCCTACTCCATTGTTTATGCTGAGCATCACGCACAATGGCAGTAGGTTCCATTTTTAGATTCTTTGGTATGACTTGACCTGGGAAGGGAACCCGGGCCTTCCGCGTGAAAGGGCGAATGCTCTTACCGGTAGTTTGGGGTGAGAGTTGACTGTCTGTAAGTTGAAGTTTGGATCAAGTTAAATTTTCATTAATTGAGATTTTTTGAGACAATTATGAGTGCAATATGTACTTTACTCATGTAAAGTGGGTATTTAAAGAGTTATAATTGATTGAATTGAAGAGAAATACTGTGTAGACCAGAAGCAGATGTACAGTAATAGTCATCTCTGTTGATTTTCAACTTTATGTTTAGGAAAATCAGCATTCTTGCAAATTTTTTCTTTAAAAGAATCGTCCAAAGCCAAATTTATTTTTGATATGTTAAAAAGGAACATACTGTATTCTAAGCATTCTGGTGAAAGTTTTATTCATTTCCCATGTTTGGTTCTTGAGATATTAGTGATTGAATGTGGCACATTTTGTACATAAAATGAACTTAGAACAAACAGGCGTGATGTCATTGCTTCACATTGTTGGTCAATCGTTTGTATTTATTTATAATTTACCACCAATTTTATGCCACAAAACTTTTATATATAAATACTATTGATGCATCCTAACAATGGGATTTTAAGAACCTCATGTGCCTTAGGGGCAAGATGCCATCCCTTACTAATTCAAGGTCATACTAGCAGGGAGAAAAATAAAAGAAAAACAAAACATTGGCCAACAATGTGAATCCCATGACATCACACCGCAATGCTTCCAAGTTCACTTTTCATTGAAAATGTGTCAACCTGGGAGATGAATGAAACTTTTATCAGAAAGCTTAGAATGTGTCCTGTTTTATCATATCAAACATAAATTTGGTTCTGAACTATTCTTTTGATACGAAGTCTGTAATTTGAAGAAGTCTTAGAAACCAGTTTAAACATATAATTAAATATTCCAAACAAAGGATAAAGCATATTTTTCATCCCTAAATTGAAAAAATAACAGCAAAAATATTGTCTCATGATTGAAAAAAGTTTCTGAATAGTATGTACGACAGGGGTACATTTCAGTCATTCAGATCGGGGAAAGTCTGCATTTTCCTTCTTACAAACTTTACATAACCATACCCAAACCAGTCATTGTAATTATTTAATATCCATTCACTCTCTGTCTTTGTGTGAAAAATATTTGTGTAAACACATCCCTGAATACAGTACCCTCCCATTTTGTTCAAAACTGGGTACTGTTTTGATAACATTATAGATATTTGTGATGGTACAGAGGACCAAAAATAATAGGAAACTAAGATAAAAGCCCCTAAAATTTTTGATTTCTTTTACAATATTTAGCAAGCAATAAAACTGATTGTATTCACAGAACCGCAAACAGTTGACCTACTGTAACTGATATATTTCTGCATCATGGAGCTGGAAGCAGATAAAGCCTAGATTCAATTTTCCTACTGATTAAAGATGACCAACTTCACATCTCAGTATTATTAATCTGTTGCTGTGTGGGGATCAACATTACTAGTATGCATGGTAATCATTGTAGACACCCTCTCTCACTGAACCCTTTAGTACACTGCTGCTGGCTTTTTTGCAGTGCCATCCAATTTTTAATGCAGTGTACTGGTATTTGTTTATTAACTATGTGGCAAATGTGTATGGTTCAATTCAATGTATCTGTAAATCTTTGATTTCAAAAGACTCATTTTAAAGGGCCAAACCTCTCACCCCAAACTACAATTTTGGTACCCGGGTACCGAAATTCTCAATTGGGTCAGCTCTTTGATTGACAGCTAATTCAAACAATGCAGAAGGCCAAAGCTTATATTACACAGCATGAACGGTACTGGGAGTGTTTTAATTATATAAATTGAGCTCTTCTATACTCACCCTGAAGCAATAAACTGAGATTGTGTCTGGATAAGGATGAACTTCAGACAATTGTGGGAGGGGCTTCAGTAAGAAGGTTAGGAGAATTGGAACTGTTTGGGGTGAGAGAACTGGGCCTTTAAGTCAAGGAAATATGGATTTGTTTACAACATTGTGTGAATGACTTACTTCTGTACAATTCAGAATTTAGCTTTTTTTAGTATACAGCAGTTGGCCTCCATATGCACCATCAATTTCCAATGCAGTTTACTGTTTTTTATTTAAAGGGACAATCCTCTCATCCCAAACTACACTTCTAGTATAGGATAACAGAAACTCTCAATTGGCTCAGCTTTTTGATTGACTGCTAATTCAAACAATGCACAGCACCAAAACTTATATTACACAGCACGAACTGTTCTGATAGTGTTTTGATTATACACATTGAGCTTTCTATATTCACCCTGAAGCAATAAAATGAGATTGTGTCTGGAGGAGGGTGAATTTCAGACAATTGTGGGAGGGGCTTAATTAAAAAGGTTAGGAGAATTGGTACTGTTTGGGATGAGAAAATTGGGCCTTTAACTTTGTGCCATATCTTTGGTTTAATTTAGTATGTATATATTTTTAATTTCAAGAGACTCAATTCAAGGAAATATTCAAATACAACATTGTGTGAATGATTTTAAACTACTGAGCAATTCAGAATCTAACTGAAATTAATATAATTTATTTGGATTAAAGAACTTGTCAAAACTAAGTTAGCTTAGATTTTTGAAAAATTTGCCTTACTATTGATAAAATTTATTAAGGATATTTGTCATGATAAATAATACAAGAAATAAAGAGAATTGATCATTTAATCATAAGTGTCCAACATATCCTTTTTTAGACATACTTTTACCTTCATTGAATTCATTATACAAGAACGTGTCCTTTCCATTTTCCTTATCATGAATTTTTCACGTCTCAGAATGAAATAAGAGAGACCTATACAGCTATACCCTAGTGCTATATACAGCCATGTGGGCACAGCCTGCAGCATGGGAATAGCAACTTGGAATAAAAGCCATCAATCCTAAAACCAGCAAATTGGCATATAGGCCAGGGGCCGGAGAAGCAAGGGGCCTTGGGGGCAACTTCCTCCCCTCAAATGAATTTTGAAAATGATTTTTGATTTCTTTTTTTGTGTAATGGAACAAAAATTCATGCTCAATTTTGCATGCAACAGCTCACACCTGAGAGCTCTTAATTGGTCAAGAGCAGCCCTCCGAATCTTATTTTGAAGCAAGAGATAAATCTCACAATATTCTGATTTTTCTTCGAAGTATCTTTCATAATATTTTAGGACTTAAAGAGTGCATACTAGGTAAGCAAAGCATTCAGTTCAAGAAAATATTTACATTTGAGTTGGAAGAATATTATCTCATGACCCCTCAAGAGTTGATTAAGAAACAGGACAATCTGCTATACTACTTGAAGATGGGGTGACATACTGCATTTCCCTTTAAACATATTTAAAAATTTCCCAAGAGGGAGAGGATTTTCCCCTTTTTTGGCTCCTCCCTCACACAAGTGATAAGGTCCTGTGGTTGGCCACTTCCTCACCCTCCCTCTGCAGAGACAAAAAAATATCTAGGTATGTTAGTTGAAGTGAGGTCCAGTTCTAACTTACAATCTAGATGTAGTGGGATCTGTCATTTAACATGAATTAGCCTGTAGTAAAACTGCCTACCACTAAACAGTCTAAAATTATGCATTGGAGTGGCTAAATTGTGGATGTTAACATCAAGTATGGTACAGTAAAAACTTGACAAACTACCAAAAAGTCTGGTTTTAGATTGTTTAGTGGTAGGCAGTTTTAGTACGTACTGGCTATTTCACATACTGAAGTGGTAGCCAGATAGTGAAGGCATAATAGATGCTAACCATACATGTACCAAAGCTCCAGAGTGAGGGTGCCCTTTCAAGTTGGTATGAGTCATAACAAAGTAAAGAACTACAGTGTTTAAGTATGTATTCATCATGATGGATCATGCTGCATTCAAAGTCATACAATAATTAATTAATTTTTCTGTAAACTGTGATGTATTGAGAACAAAGTTTAAGTACAAGCTAGAGTACCAGCACAGTACTGCACATTGTCATGGCAACAAGTGACATGCTACAAACACAAGAATGAAAGTTTCATTTGTGTGAATAAAAACTTTCAAAATATGTGGGCACCTGTGTTCAAGTCCCTGTCACAATACAAAGAATTCCAATCTGATTCTCATGCTATTTTTATATTTAATACTATCTTCTTTATCTCTGCATGGTCAGAAAAAGCCAACAATTTGGCAACCACTGTAAATATATGCTTTTCATTCGAGATCTAAGAAAATGAAACATCATAACTCAAGTCATTTTGTGATTGTTGCTCCAACAAACAGCATTTATCAGATACACATACAGTCTGAAAATATAACTGTCTGTCAATGTGTAGAGTCGTGAAATAATATGTATACATTTGATTTTCGCGATACAAACCAAACATCTATATTGCGGTTTTTTCTTGTTAGAGATGTGATAAACTTTAATGAAATTAAACTCACAGAAATGGAATCAGAATCTGACACAAATTTAAAGGTTGCAGAGTGACCGCTGCTCATGCCCAAGTAGATTTAAGAGTGACCATCCATACAAATTTTTTGTGTTTGTGTTTATAGCCTATGTGTGACTGTCACTTTATGCATTTACATTTTAGTTTATGAGAGTGGGTTTTCCATGGTCTACTTAAAAAATTTTCTACATCTTTATTAACTTGCTCACCAAATTGTGTCTGTTTTATGGCCTCTGGACCTGATTTGCACAATTTCTTCATCTGCGGCAGATGCGCTGATGTTATTCCAGGTATGGGAGCTGACAAGTAGTCTTTGACCTTTTACACTGTTTTAAAATTTGCACTTCAAGTTCAACCAAAATTTGAAGAACTACAGGGAGCTTTCATAATAGAATGCTTTCAGGTTGTTTCACAACTAGCAACACCCACTGCTGGGCAAAAATCAAGTGTTTTAATACAACAGTTACACGTGTGTCATCAGCGGGGACATCCCTATGTTCTGACATCTCTGTGTTCCGACGTCTCTATATTTTGACAAAGTGTACAATGGCGCCGACAAAAATGAACTTTGGTGCCGATAATAATGTACTTTGGTACCGACAAAGTGTACTTTGGCGCCGATAAAAATGAACTTTGGTGCGGATAATAATGTACTTAGGTGCCGATAAAAATGTACTTTGTACCGACAAAGTGTACTTTGGCGCCGTTTTGTCGGGGCAGAGAGATGTCGAAACATAGAGATGTAACCTTCATCAGCTGCTTCTTGGTTTGCTACACTTTATGCATACTAGACAACATTTTGCTTGTCAAAAAGGGCTGTTGTTGTGATGTAGGTGAAAGCATTCTGTAGGGTGGTAGTTTCTCCTTTTCCAGTGTTCTATTCAAAACACTACACTGTAGAGTGCAGAAGGCCTACAATATAATTTCTTGCTACTTTCTGCATCTTCATAAACATTTATTAATTTAACACCCATGCATTCACAAATTCAACACCATCCTGTCAAACAAATGGTAAACACTAATGCACTTGATTCAAAAGTGGAGGTAGATGGGCACTGTTTAACAAGGTGTTTCTTGATTGGTTGCCATTGTATTGTATCGATTCTATTCTTTGTTGGGTTAGGGATTAGGTTAGGAATCAGGCTATCGTTAGCCAGGAAGGAAATTTCTTGTTAAACAGTGCGCATTGCCCCAAAGGTGGTTTTCAAAGGGCTTTCAGATTTTACATTTCGCGCTGGAATGTTTTCTGAACTCATGGTGAACTACCTTATGTGCAATCATTGTTCAAGAGCATTCTCATGCATTAGAAGTACATGCAATGACCATTGCTATTGAATACATTTCCTATATGATATTTCTAAAAGGTTAGTTTAGGTCACATGGAGTTTAACGACCCAGTTTTCAAGCACTTGTTTTAGTTTGAGCCAGCCACAGCCTTTTCTCAAGTTGTGGCTCACTGGCTTGATTACGTGATATTGCTGAAAGTATGCACAACTGTAAACTTATGTTCCACAAGTTCTCATGCTTATTCAAATGATTTTATTTATATGCAAAGTTTGCTAATGAAATTTAGGCATACACACAAATCAAGATACTAGAAACAAATGAGTCAAGCTGAAGGATGACTAAATTTTCCATCATAATTCCTGTATTTATGATAGATCTGATACATCAAATTTAATGACAAGAGCAAACGAATTATTAAAAGCAGAGTTGCTATATACAAACAAACAAACTCATCATCTAAGCAGTTTCTAACGTGTTGATGTAGGGCAGGATTATATATTCTAATATCAAACATGCACTTTTGGTTAACAAAAATAGAATAAATGGCTCATATGTTGATATGTGAAAGGGGAAAACCACCCACTTGACCAATCTCAATTGAATAGTTTTATAAACCTTCCTGGCCAACTTCAGTGGAACAAATTAAGACAAAGGTCCATCTGACACCATTGAGTAGTCTCTTTCATGACCAATGTAAACCATTTTGGGATAAACATTGCCCAGGAAGTAAGGTGCCAGCCCACCTAATTACTGTATCAAAATCAACAAAAATGTGTGAGTGGAAGCCTTACTGTGAGCATGCCCAGTTTCCCCTTAATTGACAGGAAAAAAGACATCATATCATAGAACACTTAACTAAGTGCTTGTCAGAACTTACCTCTTTAACCCCACTGATTAATAAAATACTGAACAAAATCAGAAAATCAACATAGATGCGAGTTAGAGAGAGCACCCTAACTGATTTTGATTTCTAGAGAGGTTTCATCCTCAAACATTCATGATTTTCATCAACATATAATGTAAACACAACATGGCTGTAATATTGACAGACAGTGAAGTATCTTATTGTGAAATTGAGAATTTATGCACCTCAAATTTCAGTCTTTTGTTCAATATCTACATGAATTATTTAAGCACCAGGGAAGCTGAAAGTAATACCCCTTTAATGAAGTAACTCATAAATACATTGCAATTACAACGAATGGAATTTTTTACGTTTTTGTAATGTGGTTATCAGGTGCGTATCCAGGATTGTGTCATGGTGGGGGTGGGAGGTTGCTTTTATGGGGAGGGGTTTGGTGTCATGGGGGAGGTTTGGGGCATGACATGAGGGAAAAGTCTAAGGATTTGGGGTATTTTTTGCATTGCAAGGTTGGGTCATGGGGAAGGTTCTTACCCCCAAACATTACGCCCTACCCTGTGGCTATGCCACTGGTGGGTATAGCTGCAAATTATTGTAAGAGACAACAAATGACTGAGTTTTACGTATGTTACTTTGATATACAGCAAAGTGTAGAAGTGCTCATGTACACAAAAGTACAGCATGTTGCTATAATCATGCCTACAATGCAAAACTAAAAGACAAAAGAAAACTGAAATTTGACTTAAGAAGGAAACCAGATGTTCTCACTTGCATCAGTTCAGGTTTTTCATTCCTAAATTTATGTAAACATGCTTGCCAACACTGTTATCTTCAAAAACTGGGGTCACAAATCACATAGCATGCGGAGCAGACTCTGTAGTAGCCGAAAGATGGTGCTCTCTCAAAATCATAATACACCTCTCTAAACAGTATAATATACAGAGTCTGCAAAGCTTCGTCCAATTTTCATTTACAGGAATCCCACAATTTGAGGGACGAATTAGTACACATGAGATGGTCACGTGGTGCACAAAACAAGTATGAATAGTGTATTTTGGTACATACAACAAACAGCGAACAACCTAATTAGCTTTTGTAGGTCGAAAATGGGTACCAGGCCATACATTCGATGCATAAATATCACTTATTACGCGAGATGTAATTTAGTATTTTAATTTTTGTCGTGACCTCACATTCGGTGGTCATGAATGAGATTCGCTAGAAAGTTGGCAGGCTTTTGTATACTGTAGGTATATGTCATGTAACTTAGTAGAAAACGTGGACTGTTCAACAGTGAAGCCCTTGAAAGACTCATAGTATTATTTATAGTAGCGAAAGTAAGAATTTTGATATTTGAATGTAGTAGTTGAAACGCAAACACAATAGCCTGCTTACAGCAGGCTACAAATCACTTAGGTGTATGAAAAGATTGATGTTCCTTATGATGTAGCCAATTTTCTGATCATTTTAAGAACTACCATGTTTTAATAATTCAAGTAAAAAAATCAGAATGTTCAAATTTGTGTGGGTTTTAAAGCTAAGAAAAGGGAAGTCTCATTAGAAAAATTAAAGGTTGACAAAATTTGGAAATTTCTCGATACTAACTAACTATCGAGACTTTCTAATCCAAGCTCGGAGTTTGGAGTGTGAAAGAACAAAACTATTGCCCTTCAAACAATGACTCAAATTTCCTCCAAAGATTGACTGATAATATTTTTAAATAGCTGCATTATTCATGGATATCTCTGCTGTTGTTTTCAAACTGTAGTTGTCAATTTGTCAATTGTTTGCATAAGTAACATTCCATGCTTGATTCTACTTTTTGCAATAGCGTTTACAAAGCCACTGATGCACAAAAGCAAAAGTTTGTGGAACAAGCACTGTATAATAATTAAGCCAATTCAACTGATGCTAATTTGGCAAGTCTTAGTGGAAGGGAATACCACAGTATGACATCGAACTCTCTAGGTTGCAGGACAAAATTTTTAGGAGATTTCCCCCCCTCCCACTTTTAGGTATGGGTTTGATTCACATTAAAGGATGTCTATGAGTACCTCAATATGGTATATAAGACCAGCGCTGTTGATGGTTCCCAATTTGGCATCAATTAACCCTCTTAATAATTTTGATGGGAATGTCAGGTAGAATGGGTTAAATGTTAAAAAAAATGTTGTTTTTCTTTCGTAAAGTAGTGACAATGAAGAAGAAAAGAGAAACAGTTAAATGAACCTTTTTTTACATAGAAATTACAATGACTGTGAGATAGCACTTTGATGAGTATCATTTCTGGTCACATAAAAATGACATCCGTAATTAAACGATGCATACCAAACCTTCATCCTACGATCCTGTGAACAGTAATTGCCGTTTTGAAAAAAGTCTTTTCTTACAAGTGTAACTCTTGACTGACGCTAATTCTGCAATCATGAGATACTGTAGAAACCTCAGCATCATTTTAATCACTCCATCAGATTTTCCACCCTCCAGCAAGTCAAATGAGCAAATGAGCTACGTGAGATTCTTAAGACACATATGTATAAAAAAACAACTTCACAAGGTCCTCAGCCTTTCCTAGTGGTGGAGATATTTCAAATACAGTTCCAGAAAAAAACTGGACTTGGCAGGTTTCATTCCATTATTGCCATTCTTTCTCAGTAAAACTAAGACATCCCTGCGGCAGACTTATTTCTGCCTTCCGTCCAAGCTTTTTCGATTGTTTTCTTCATTTCATCATCACCTTCTTCGTACATCTGTTTCATAATGTTCATGATGCCAGAGGATGGATCTTCATTCTCGTTAAACTTGGGAGGTCTACAATGAGTGGAAAAAAAGATTAAGAAAGATCATACACAAGGTAAAGCCAGGGACTTTTTGAGTTTAACGAACTAATAACAAAAATGTTGTCATGTGCATTATTTGTAAGCAGCCATTACAGAATAATGATGGGGTTTGCTAATTCAGGTTAAGGACGACTGAATTTTTCATTTAAGACTAAGAATGACCTTTTTAAAATTTAGAACTTCCTTTATTTATATGACTGTCATTTTATATTCAAATTAAGGTGTTACAGCACAAGATTTAGTTGCTGAGTTTCTTTTTGACTTTTAATCTGTTAAACAACAGTATTTTAATGTTTATCTTAGCCATTTGTTTACACATCGCATCTTGTAAATGTAAATGTTTCACGAAAGAGCAAACCACTCAAACTTTCTTTCAAACAACATTCTAAAAGTGCACTTAAGCAATATAACAAGTGTTAAAGTGAAGATACGCTGTCTATCTAATCAAAAGTTGCATTACTGCCAACAGTATGTTTCACTTGTTAGAGTCTGGATATGACAGTTACTCAGTGTGGGAAATTGAATGTGGACAACCAAGTTGAGAGAAGGGTTCTCAGTAATAAGTTATGTACACTACATTCCAGATTAACATCAAGGAATTCCCATAATGAATAAGACTTACATTTTCACTCACTGTTCTTACAATGCTTGCCAAATTGCATTTTGAAGGATGCAAAACACAATTCGTCTCCCTCAAAAAAGTCATCCGTCTGAGTACAATTCCATTGTTCTTGATAAACACCTCTTTTCACTTCAACCTTGCATCAACATTGTAAGCTAAGGCTAGGGTCCGTAATTTAATTATCCAGAAATTCCTGTTGCAAAGTTTTCGCATCTCACAGCATTCAGTAACAATTGTTTTTTTTTTTACTGTGTTTTAAGTTTGTCATTCACATGCTAGGATCATGTTGTCTGGTTTCCCACATCACAAAACAAAATCTGAGAACGTTAAAGATTGGAAGAGCACAAAACTTACGGTTTTTCTTTGGCTTTAACCTCACTCTTTGTAAGGGCAGACCATGATCCTGAATCTGCTTTCCTAAGTGACAAAACTATTTCATCAGATTTCACCTGAAACAAAGAAATTCAAACACATCAACAGTGTGGTACTGTAAGCTGTCTTAATGTACCTGTGGTCCTTGTCACCATATTCATTTTTAAATAATTTGACAGTCACTCCTTCATGCAAAAGGTTGTACTCAAGAAAATGAACAATATTGTGAACTATTAAGGTAAAACCAACTTTTCTCAAATGAACTTTTTTCTATTCATTTAAAAATGCTGAGTTCTTATGACAGTCATGGGAAGTAGGCTGCTATTAACAGGTCATCACAGCTTCTGAGCAAAATTCCAGAATTTGTGGGGAAAATGAAAGGGCTATTTGACAACAGAAGATTCTGTTTCAAAAGTCAACTCAGAAATTATCTAAATCACAGTACAAACCAGCCAAACTGTAACTATCTGGCAAGGAATTAAGATATAATTTTTATGAGGTTAATAGAAGGAAATGCTGCCACTTTGAGATGGGATACTTTAGAAACCATAAATTTTAGAGGAAGCGTATTTGTTGAAACAGGTGAAAGGCATTATAGTTATTCCAAGAGCTTGTCACTATCATACAACATAAAGGCCTCTGACAGAATTGTACATCTTTGGAGTCTATATTTTCAGTACACCTTGGGTGCTTGATGGGGTTCTTCAGAAGAACATTTTAACTCAAATTTGCACCACCAGCACAGGATAGGGAAGGTGCTTGTAGGGTTTTTGTATACAAGCTGCATAGATACATATTCACATGAGAGACTTTATTCAGCCAGTGTGATAACACCAGCAGGCCGGAAATTGGATTAACTGGTAGGAAGACTAAGGAAATAAGCTTGACATGCTAGATTGCACAATTTTTGTAAAAATCTATGAGGACAGTTCTTGACATGTTTTTTTTTTTTTTCAGTTGAAACAGTTCTGTCTGGGGGCATGTAACCAGTAGCAACTTAATTACAAGCGAAGGATCATAATCTATCACAACCAAAGTAGGACTGTGAACATGTAGCGATTAATCACTAAATGATCACATGTGTAATAAAAGTTTAGTACAAGGCTACAAGCTATCAAGCTATTAATCACAATACTTGTTTTTGACATTTTGTCTGAGTATACAAATGGATAGAAAATTTTTTCTATCCATTTATATACTATGATGATCCCTGGTTTTTGTTACATCGAACATTCTGGGCATATTTGAACCCTGTAGTCTTCAAAGTTTCAGAATAATTTGATTTTACCATGCAAGATATCAACAATTACTACTTCTGCATTACATTCAGTATCAATCACTACATACTGAAATTATTTATTTTTTTTTTTTGTGATAAGGTTATCGCGATTAACCACTAAACGATCACAAATTTTTGAGGTTAAACGTTTAGTTATTTTGCTAAACGTTCACAGCCCTAAACCAAAGATATTACAAGCATAGATACCAAGTTTAAAATGGCGCGCTGACTCCTCATGGAGGCTAAAACTGAGGAGAGGAAGTGCTGATGATTGATCAGTTGTTTTGAAAGCTAACAGTTAATTGAAATCTTCTGGTAAAAATAAATATGTGTCATTTTGTATGGCACGCCAAAAGGCTCACCAAATATGATGATGTTCTAAAAATACACGTTCATGTACTAAAATTACACGTTCATGTACTAAAATTACACGTTCATGTACCAAAAATATACAATGATGTACTAAATTCATATGATCATGATGTAAATTTACACCATCATGTACTAAAACCATAAGTTCATCATGTTAAATGTTATGTTGTACATGTAAAATCACACGTTGTACATCTTAAAACACATGTTGTACATGTAAAAATGTAAGATCATCATGTTATTATTGTCTCTTCCGCACGCCATACAGAGCTAGCCTTTCGGCGTACCAGAAGTCCGCCAAAAGGCTCACCGAATTTGATGTAGTAAAAGTACACGTTCATGTACTAACTGCTTACGATCATGTACAGATTTCATACGTTCATGTACAAATTTCATACGTTCATGTACTGATTTCATACGTTCATGTACTGATTTCTTACGATCATGTACTAAATGTCAGTACATGATCGTAAGAAATCAGTACATGAACATAAGCAAACAGTACATGAATGTATGAAATCTGTACATGATCGTAAGCAGTTAGTACATGAACGTGTACCTTTACTACATCAAATTCGGTGAGCCTTTTGGCGGACTTCTGGTACGCCGAAAGGCTCACTCTGTATGGCGTGCGGAAGAGACAATAATAACATGATGACCTTACGTTTTTACATGTACAACATGTGTTTTAAGATGTACAACGTGTGATTTTACATGTACAACATAGCATTTAACATGATGAACTTATGGTTTTAGTACATGATGGTGTAAATTTACATCATGATCATATGAATTTAGTACATCATCGTATATTTTTGGTACATGAACGTGTAATTTTAGTACATGAACGTGTAATTTTAGTACATGAACGTGTATTTTTAGAACATCACCATATTTGGTGAGCCTTTTGGCGTGCCATAATTTTGAAACATATCAATTCTTGCAAACACCGTTCTTCAGTAAATTTCACTTACATGAAACAGTTTTAAGCTTCTTCCAGGCGTTCTGCTAAAGAACATTTGAACATTAATGCACAACAACGACTGGTTTGAAGTTCATTAACTTACAGATTGGTCAGTTTGTATATTATCTTCACAAACGCACAACTATGCACATGCTTACATTCTTACATGCCTACAACAAAATCAACTGCTGCGTTCTTTTTCCAAGCACACAGAAGTACCCATCAATTGCTCCAGACTGTACACAGAGAAATGCATTGTGTGCATATAAAACTTGCTTTGAAAATGCACACCTGCTGACATCTGGTCACAATGGAATTTTCTGTATATATGCATGCTTAATTGTGCACTCAGATAATCGAACAGAACTGTGCACATGTCAAATCAACACTTCTGCCCCTCCGATTAAGCCTTCGTGACTGAGGAGTCAGCGCTTCTAACAGTGTTAGGATAGGAGTTTGGTATCTACGTTTGTAATTTCTTTGACCACAACACATCATTTGGATAGGAAGACATAATCCTTTTATGATTGCAAAAACACAACTTCTATACCTTGTAAGTACTGCTTTTATCATCAATTGATTTTGCCAGGTTTTTGATGATGAGTTCCATATTTTTATTGTTAAGATTTTTTACAAACAACTTGAAGGATCTGCAAAGGGGATAGATAGAAAACAAAAGAAACATGATATTGTTAGCATAACACTGAAAGACTGCTTTGGCAGAGCTGAACATTGCAAGAAGAACTTGATAGATTGTGGCTAAACATTAGCAAATAATACAGAAAACAGTATGAACAATTATTATTGATTTTCTTGGGGAATGGAAACATACATAGAGGACCATAGCTTTGGTTGGTGGCAGGGAGGACGATAGTTGGGGTGGGTTATTTACTGTACAAGTGTGGCAAGAATAATATTTGTACTGAAAGAAAGGCATAAGCAAAACTTTTCCAGTATGACTGGAACCTTCACTTAGCATTGTGTTCATGTTACAAGGTGCAAGAGAGTGTGACTGTTACAAAACAGCTGAGAGCAACCTTGGCTTGTCAGAGGCTTTTTCAGAATCCCTACAAAAGACCTCAAAAATTGACCACACATTGACATCTTGTGTTGGAGGAATCACAAGGAAATGGTAAACATCACTGAACGGTGTTGAACAAATGAAGTGGTGAGTCCCACACAGTAGAAATCCCTGGCCACATTTGTGGAAGACTGGTGGATATCTAATTAGTAAACCAATCATCTGCTTGCATTTCTTGGTGCCATACAGTACAGTCCTTTCTTCTTGCTTCATCTGAGACACAGTAAAACTTGCACACTTCCACCATTATATGATTACTGTAAGTGCTGAGAAGAGGTAGGGGTGGAAAATGTGGCAATTTTCAAGCATACTGTACATATTTTCAAATTTCTGACAATCCTTACATGACGGCATGTTCAAAACCAATGAAATTTCTCTCCAACTGCCTATATTCCTCCAAATTGGCCACAATTGACTGCATGGACCTTTCTACAGTGTTGATCTTTTTTAAAGACATGAGGACCAATGGGAACTAAAATTATGAGCCATGTTCAGATGTTCCTGGTTTTCATACCACACAAAAATAATATCAATATTTCAACAATAATTTCTTACTTACACTGGTGTATACTCTACAATCACATTCTCTTTTGGCAGGGTGTGCACTCCTTTAAGTGTTATGTACAGTTTTACAAATTTCTCTGACTGGTCCCAGCCTGGCGAGGAAAGAAATTGCAGACCTTATAAAAGCTTTGCCCAACTACTGTACTTAATATTAATACCCTGATTTTCACATTTAGCTAGATGATACTTGCACAAGACTTGACTGCATTTTTCCTTTCACTATTGAAAGGATAAAAAAAAAACTGAAAAGTGAAATTGTTGCAAGCAAATCATATTACAAGTACATCAAGAAGTCAGGATTGATACTAAAAATATGGTTGAAAAGAAACATTTCGATCTGAAGTAGTGACAGTGTATGGTATGTACATCTCTGTGCTAAGCAGATCACTGTATGACTGGCACTCCCTCAAATTCATTGGTATTCTAAAAATTACCCTCCACTATCAAAAAATAAGTTTTGGCAGTTTCCCTTTGACAATATCCACCCATGAAAACATACTGTAATTGCCCCTGAAAGAGCATTTACCCAGCCGTACATTTCAAAAAATTTGAGACTGCCAAAGTGCAATGTACTGGATTCATAATGTGAGCAAAAGTAACGTTTCCCATGCGAGCTCAATCAGTCTAACCTACAGCACAGTACTATAGTTTTCATCCTGACCATTCTGGTTTTCCATACTGTATCCAAGTGTAATGTCAGATTTGAATGCCATAATGTTTTTTCACCATAATGTTTTTTCATCACAGATGCTGTTGCTTTTGATGTTTTAACCATCTCCCAAGTTCTTTTACATGTTGAAAAATTTGAAAACTTAAAAAAAACTAAACAAACAAACAAACAAATAACATTACAAATTGTACAGTAAAGTAACTATCTCTTTGACCCTGGAATTAATGTCCATTTCTTCAGGGTTCTCTTTCAAGAGGGAATGCCATTATATTAGAAACCAATAAAATTTTGTTCCATTCTGCTGAGTTTGTACTCCATCCTACTGTTCAGGTGAGATCAAAATTCAAATCTAATACCTACGTATTCATTAATTTTCTGTTTACAATTTTATTCAAATCCAAATATTGCCTTACCATATGTTTTGATTTTAGAGACAGGTAAAAAACTGTGACCAGATTTTGCCTTTGAACCATCGCCATCAGTATCTGATGGCTCCGAACTTCCAGGGGTTGGTTTTAATTGTGCAAGCTTTTCTTCAATTTCCCCAATAGCTTTCCTCAACTGAACTTGGACGTTTGGTCTGTTGGTGAATTCTAGGAGGCGACGCAGCTCCTGAGCATCGAGATGCAGCTGTAATAAAGAAAGAGAGTGTTATTAAGGTTCTATTCAATAGTGTAACCACTGTACAGTCTGCTTTATGTCAAGGCTCTGCCTGCCAAAGCCCATACCTCTATACTGTATGTGCAAGTGATGAAATTTGGAGCATTCCTATTGAAGTGCATTATTCTTCCAACTTGTTATGGTGTTTAACAGATTTGAGAGTTGAACCTGAAAATAGCAATTCTTTTTAAGTTATAGAATTATCCACAAAGTCTTTTGAAGGAACAAGGTAATATTTAGTAAGTCATAAATAGATTAAAATTAACAGACAACCCCTGACCACAAAATTTTTGGAGTTTTGGAGGAGTCTACTATGAAGATAGTAGCACTTTTCCAGCTAATTAGTCAGCATTAAATTTATTGCTGAAAATACCTGCACTGGTATTCACAAATTAAAAAGTCAAAAGAATAGTCCAGAGCCAAATTATTCATTTTTGACATGTTAAAAAGGAACACATTCTATGCACCCATATGAAAGTTCCATGCATTTCCTATAGTAGGTTTGGTTCTCAAGATAAGCAATTGAAGTTGGAACATTTTCTACAAAAAGTGAACTTGAAGCAAGCGGGTGTGATAGCACGGATTCACATTGTTGGCCAATGTTTGTAAATTTACCATAAATGGTGTACATATAATGATACCCTAAGTGCATCCTAAGCAGGCTTGTGGCGATTACATCTCAATGTAATCGATTGCGATTGCGATTACTTCATATTTTACAATTGCGATCATGATTACGATTACAGCTAAAATTGAAAGCAATTGATTAAGATTGCGATTACATTGCATCATGATTACATTAATCATGATTGCAATTGTGATTACATTTTGTTTCCACATAAACGATGTAATAGGAAAAACAGTCCAGTGCCCACAACTGGAAAAAGGCCATGGACATTGCTCTAGATAAGCCCGAAAGGATACAGGTTGAGGTATAAAACCCTATCTAACTCTTTTGCAAATGTATACTTCTAGAGAATGATGTAACTAGACAAAGAAACAACTCTGGAGGTAATGACAAATTAAATTTTGTCATTCCAACAGAAGAACACTGAAAATATTGTTTAGTCACTTTACCTCTTTTTTCAATTCAACTTTGATGTAATCAGAAATGTATAAACCACGATTGCGATAACTTTGCCATTGTAATCGATTACGATTGCAATTACTTTGCGATTTTCTCAAAACTAATCCGTTGCGATTACAACTACTTCGAAATGTGTAATTGATTGCGATCGATTACAATTACTGTCTTTACTGATTACGATTACCCCAAGCCTGATCCTAAGCATGACATTTTGAAAAAAATGTAATTTCTTGGGGGCAAGAAAGCATCCTTAATTCAAGGTTGCACTATAAATAAGATGAAAATAAAAAATTTAACAAACATTGGCCAACAATGTGAATCCATGACATCGCACCTGCTTGCTTCAAGTTCAACTTTTTACATAAACTGTGTAGACTTCAATTGCCAATATCTTGAGAACATAACATGGGACATAAAAGAAACGTTAACCAGAGTGCTCATCATACAGTATCTTCCTCCTTAGCATCTTAAAAGTAAATTTGGCTGTGGGCTTTTATTTCAAACCTCTCCAAGTTATAGCAATCACTTGCAGTTTACTGTTACTGTAGTATCTGAAGCCGCACAGTGTATGAATCAATCACATACACTTTTCTGTTCACTTATAAACTATAGTGAGGGAAGCTGGCTGACTTAAATTCACACTGAAATGACATTACACAATTTTCCATAAAAGGATTTTTTCATGAAGGAATTATCATGAAGTGAGTGTGAGTTGTATGAAATGTTTATGCCCTTACAGAACAAAGGCAAAATTACAGACTTTTGCAATGGACAGAACAGTTAAATGATAGTAATGGCTCAAACATTTCGTTCACTTGTTAAATGGAAGTTTATGAGACAAGCCCCACTAACCCGCACAATGGGAATTTGTTTTGGTTTCCTACAGTAGTTGCATCACAGGCCTATTTATACAGTACTGAACTGCTTACTTTACAATATTTTTGACACCCAGCATGCCACATACCTACGTTCCATGAGTCAATGTAAACAGCATGCCTTGTGTACAGTAGCAGGCAGCTGAATGCACCATATGAAGAGAAGGTACAGTAATTTGCTGCAGGCTAAATTTGCAGTCTAGTAGGGCTGTGCACATTTAGCAAAATAACTAAACATTTATCCTCCAAAATATGCGATCATTTAGTGATTAATTGTGATTACCTTATCACACAAAAAATAATTTCAGTATGCATATAGTAATTGACACTGCATGTTATGCAGAAGTAAAAATAGTTGTTATCTTGCATGATAAAATCAAATTCTTCTGAAACTTTGAAGCCTGCCACATTCAAATATGCCCAGAATGATCCATTTACAGTAACAAAAACCAGGGATCATCAGAGTATACAAATGGATAAAAAACTGTCAAAAACAGGTTTTGCGATTAATTACTATTGTGGCTTGTTACTAAACGTTTACTCAACATGCGAATGTTTGGGGATTAATCGCTACACATTCACAGCCCTACAGTCTAGAAAGTTTGAAGGTACACTTTCAAAGGCAGGGTTCCATAAGAGGGCTCTACATTACAACGGAGGGAAGCAATCGCCAAAAGTTAACTTGGTTAAAGGTTGAAGTTGTTATCTTCAGAGTTATTGAACCTGAAATGTGACTTTTTGGAAATACTTTGGAAATACATGAAACTGAAGTACAAACTAGGGGGCAGAAAATGAAAGACACATGAATTAAAACTTTTAATTATATTGTCATATTAACTTGTGAGACATGCAATAAACAATCAGTACTACAAAGAAAGGTTCTGGTTTGCAAGGTGATGAAAATGGATGGCTTTAAATACTTGCAAAATGTGGTTGGCAAGAAAATCATAATAAATGTTCATGCCCACAATATACAGTATGTGTATGTACATCTCAAAGTGAAAAAGGTCCACACTTTGAGGTGTTTAATTTTTAACTTTGAGTCAGGAACCAAAGTTGAATTTTTTACTAGGAGCAGCTCATAGATGGTCTTCGAAGATACCAAAGTATTAAATTCCAAATCACTTGGTGACGCTGCCATTTTGACCCAAGTTTCAAGGTCACATTTATTGCGAACTGAACAAAATGACAACTTTCACCCCAATTATCCTCCAAAGGGGATGACATGTGACCTTCATATTTGTGCATGAAAATAACTCACATACTGCTACAAATGAGCCAAAAATTAGCCAAATCTATGATTTGACCAGCCAAGCCATTTGTTGATTTCATATGGAATGACCCTTTTAGCCCCTTTTTCCAGTTTGCATGTAATCAGTGGTAATGATCAGCTGATGAGCAAAATTTTACAAAGCTGATTATTTACCGACAATGGAATAATCAGCCCTATGCTGCTTACTTAACAGGTGATCAGTTGAACACTAGATTGAATGTAACTTTGCGGTGAGGGACTTTATGTTCCTAAAAGTTATTCATAGTTATATAAATATACTTGAAACTTGCTCTTGGTTTCGTGAAAATTCACATCATATTGATACGATCCATTGCAAAATTTAAATTGGCCCGTGCATCGTGGTTGGTTCAATTGCGTTGATTCTAGCAAGCAAATCACAATTCGCGCCTTCGCCTATGGGATTTAGTGTGTGAAAATATTCGGTCTTGAGACAAATTTTCCCACTGAGTTTGTGTAAAGATGATCACACTTCACAAGCTTATACAGCCAGCTAGCACAGCCGGGCGAGCCCGTGTTAAATTCACCAAGAAAAAACATAAAAAATCTCCGTGAACGTGGATTTTTGGGGATCTGACTTAAGTGCATTTCAGTTGCAGATTCTTCCCAAACAAGACATAAGTTTTGGGCAAGAACTGTAAAAATTATATGGAGGATATTTATATCAGAAAGGAGTTATAAGAAACATTAATCGGGTGTACTTGTTTTGCTGCCCAGAACTGCTAAGATCGTAATGATTTTTCTACATCGGGTTCGTTAAAGCAGGATAGTAGCTACAGTACATTTACGCAACTACGGCACAGTCCAGTAAAATATTGCAAATGTTCCAACATAATTGGGGGATGAAAAATAGACAGAGCACGATGTTGGCCTAAGAAATAAAATATCAAAGGGCATGTGACATCGACTGCAAACAATTCTACAGTATTAATGGTTGTTATCTACACTTTTGAAGTGAAAATATTACCATATTCTGTTCATGAAATGAACGAACTATTCCTTGTAATTTCCATCCTGAACTGGTTATGGTAATACGATATAATGCACAAAGCAAGTGGCGCTTACTACAGTGACAAAACTTTTAGTCAATTAACCGTTTCTCAAAGTGTGCTTTCCCACGGTGCGAGATCGGAGTAACCATCTGGAGGCTGAGGTAAGCCCAGCTTCCAAATGCAAAGCCTTCATAGCTGACTTTTCTGTTCAGCTTATTGGAAGAAGAAAAAATGAAATAAAAGCATTTTTCCACTTATTAACATGTGCACTCTTGACCGAAACTGGAGTAAAGTCACTGTGTTCATTTCCAGTGACACTCAGCTTGTCTTATGACACTGTGTACGGACTCTAAAAACAATAACGGCAAGGGCGACCTGTCATATTTTCAACTAAAAAATCTATGTGTTATTCACTTCATGTTTTGAAATAGTTCCATTTCTCTAATAGCTGATTTATTTCCTCTTTAACACTGAAGGAACTCCCCGCAAGTTCATAATTTTCCAGTCAGGGGCTTACCAGATTTTTTTTTTTCAACCACGATCACCTATGGCACTGCCAGTAAGCTCTAGTACTTGCCCAGTATCATACGTACAGCATATGTAGGAATAAGCTACTTCCTACTACTACTTTATCCATCGTACGGCAGACAGGTTATTGTTCTGTCTTCACTTATCCACACACCTTTCTTGCTCAAATAAACTTGACTTTTTAAGTTAACCAGAATGCAAAAATGCATTGAGGTTTTGATGATACATATTTGTTCCGCTTCAAAGCGTGCCATCATGCACCTTTATCTTCTCATTCAAATGTTATACTAGCATGTTCAAAATATAATTTTGTCATTCAAGATGACCTTTTGACCTTCACAAAAGCCATACATAGCTAGTCATACAAACAACACACAGACAAATGGACAAAGAGCTATCTTGAAAGATCATATTTAAAAAGGTTTCCGGGCTTTGACCCCTGGAGACCCCAGATGATCTTTCATATCTGCCAAAAACAATGGGGACCATCCTCTGACCATAATGCATCCACATACCCAAATATGAAATCTATCCAAGCTTCCTTCCTTGAGATATCGTGTTAAAGAGGTTTTCAGACTTTGACTCCCAGTGACCACAGATGACCTTTGACCTCCAACAAAAACAATAGGGACCATCTACATGTACTGACTATAACACATTTACATACCAACTATGAAATCTATCCAAGTTTCCTACCTTGATATATTACGTCAACAAGGTTTTCAGACTTTGACCCCTGGTGACCCCAGATGACCTTTGACCTCCACCAAAAACGGTAGGGACAATCTCCTGACCATATTGCATCCACATACCAAATATGAAATCTATCCAAGCTTCCAAAATTAAGATATCATGTGAACAATATTTTGAGACTTTTACCCCCGGGGACCCCAGATGACCTTTGACCTCCCCAAAAATTACAGGGACCATCTTCTGGCTATAACGCATCCACATACCAAATATGAAATCTATACAAGTTTCCTACCTTGTGATATTGTGTTAACGAGATTTTCAGACTTTGACCCCTGGTGACCCCAGGTGACCTTTGACTGCTGCCAAAAACAATAGGGACCATCTACTGACTATAACACATTTACATACCAACTATGAAATCTGTCTAAGTTTCCTACCTTGATATATTGTGTTAAAGAGGTTTTCAGACTTTGACTCCCAGTGACCCCAGATGACCTTAAACCTCCGCCAAAAACAATAGGGACCATCTACTGACTATAACACATTTACATACCAACTATGAAGTCTATCCAAATTTCCTACCTTGATATATTACGTCAACAAGGTTTTCAGACTTTGACCCCTGGTGACCCCAGATGACCTTTGACCTCCACCAAAAACGGTAGGGACAATCTCCTGACCATATTGCATCCACATACCAAATATGAAATCTATCCAAGCTTCCAAACTTGAGATATTGTGTTAACAAGATTTTCAGACTTTGACACCCGGGGACCCCAGATGACCTTTGGCTTCCCCCAGAAACAACAGAGACTATCTTCTGACTATAACTCATCCACATGCCAAATATGAAATCTATCCAAGTTTCTATACTTGAGATATTGTGTTAACGAGATTTTCAGACTTTGACCCCTGGTGACCCCAGATGACCTTTGACCGCCGCCAAAAACATAAGGGACCAACTTCTGACTATAACGCATCCACGTAAATTAATCAAAGTTTCCTACCATGAGATATCGTATAAACAACGATTTCGGGGTTTTACCCCACGTGACCCCAAATGACCTTTGACCTACACCAAAATCAATAGGGTTCTTCCTTACATCATAACGCATCAACATATCAAGTTTGAAATTAATCCAAGTTTCCTATCTTGAGATATTGTGTAAACAAGGATTTTGGTTTTTGACCCCCTGTGACCCCAGATGACCTTTGACCTCAACCAAAATTAATAGGGTTCTTCCTTCTATGGGGTATCTGTGTATCAAGTTTGAGAACTGTCAGATCTTCCCTTCTCAAGATATTGTGTAAACAAGCAAAGTGTCACAAACACACACATACACACACGCACACACACACCCATACATACACACACACGCCATCATGAATGCATAGGTTTCTCTTTTCATCGAAACCAAAAATCCTTTTACGATACAATAGGACTTCCTCTGCTGGGCACAAAGGAGACTAGACACACTGATGAATGAATCAACTAGTTGAAGATCAGGGGCCAGACTCGGCAGACATGATTGACATGTTACCACGGTCCTATTGAAATTAACAATGAACAAGAGCCCAATGGGCACTGTGGTTCCTTGCTAGATATTATGAGAACTGTACAGCCAGTCTGTGAAATGGAGCTAAGCAAAAGTTCATACTCAATGTTTGTAACATCTTCACAAGGGGTATTTTAGTACTAATTTTACATGAAATCAAAGATTAAATTTCTGTGGCCTTACTAACATTCAACTTTTGTAATGCTTGGTGATCCTTCAAAAACACTACCTCATTTCCATATGTATTTATGCTTGTAATCAAATTTGATATTATCACCAATAAATGATACACAACGTGGTCAGAGAATGAAAAACACCCCTTGTATTTCTCTCACAAGTTATTTTTACCTGCTCTCAAATAAAACTTGCTGTTACTTTAAAACAGTCTACCACTTGTCCTGTTTGCTACCTCTACACAGAGAAAAGGGTTTATTCAGCAGTCAAGCAGAAAGCAAGTGATTAATGAAGTGTGATAATAGAATGAGGATAAGGTTACCCCACAGAGCACAGCAGTATTAAAGAGACATATTGTAGAATCCATGCATTGCTTCCACTGGCAGAGAGACCAGTTTAATGCAGAGTGACCTGTGCTCAGTGAAATCTACAGATTTCAGTTATTGCCCTCTTAAAACTTTGAATGATCCAAAATATGTGTACAACCCGAAGAAATCATTACTGAACCAACAAAAAGGACAAATTTCTAAGGTGTTTGAGTGTGTAAGCATGCAAAACCAGGTGAGATAGAAAATCTATTGAAACTATCTTTATCTAGCTTACAAGATTTTCTAAATAACATTTCTAGCAGTTGACCTCCAGTGACCTTGATGACCTTTGACCTTAACCAAACACAGATTGATTTGAAATCTGTCCTTTCTACCTTAAAATACTGTGTTAAAACGTTTTTCAGTGTTTGACCCCTGGTGACCTCTGATGACCCCTTGACCTTCACCGAACATATCCAATTTCATCCTTACACCATAACACATCCACGCACCAAGTATGACATCTATCCAAGTTTCCTAACTAGAAATATCATGTTGAAAAGGTTTTTAGTTTTTGACCTCTGGTGACCCCAAATGACCTTTGACCTCCACCAAAAACGATAGGGCACACCTTCTCCCTATGACGAATCTATGTACCAAATCCAAGTTTCATCCGACCTTCCCTCGTCGAGTTAGAGCGTACCGAAGCAAGTGTCACACACACACACACACACACATACACACACACACACGCCAACCTGACTACATAGGTTCCTTTGCTACCGCAAGGAACCAAAAAAGTAGTTGATCAACTGCAGTTGGTCAACCATCGTCAAGTTAGGGTTGGTGAGTGGTGAGTTGAAAGCGTGACAGATAGAGTGCCGGTACTGTAAGACATCAGATATATAGGCTGGGGTACCTAGTTTAAGAACTCGAAAGGCTAGGAGGAGTAATTTATAGTTCAAACGCTGTTTAACAGGCAACCAGGGTACTGTAGCTCATTCAAAAGCGGAGTAATGTGGGAGTGACGGTTTGCCCTGAGGACAATTCCAGCGGCAGTATTCTGGATAGTTTGAAGCCTAGAGAAATGATTGGAGCATACACTGAACAGTGAAGAGTTAGCATAATCAAGGCAACTGGAAATGACTGCATGAATAAGTTTCAAAAATGATGCTAAGTTTCTGGCAGGAAATTTGAGATTGGTTCTCTGATGATAGATCATATAGTTTGAACTTATACATGGAGCATGGTGAATGGTCAAGGCTTCAATTAGTTTCGATGCTGGTTCTAAATCATGCAGGCATGCTCACTAGAAGAGATTATACTTAACAGCTTTAGTAAAAGTCAAAGTTTTTTGGCAGCCCAGCTGAAAATTCCATTCGGAACCCTTTTGGGTTAAACCCTTTGAACTCAAAGGGTTTCAAGTGATACCTTTTGTAAATACCTTTTTCATTTAAAGGGCAGTCCCTCAAGTTGGTAGATGATGGAAATTGGTCAAAACTCAAAGGATATTATAAATTACCCTTTTTAAAAACCAAACTCTTTTGAAAAACCCTTTGCCATTTGGAAACTGTTGAAACCTTTTGGTTGATTTGGACAAAAGATCTCAATGGGAATTACGTTCTGCTTGGCCGTAAGGCCTGTCCATCTAGGCCTATCATCTCTCAAGTTAGTTAGATGGACGGAGTTTTACATGACAGCCCATATGGCCAGTTTCTAACCAATTGGTTTATGTTGAACTGCCACGGACTAGCTTTTCCAGTTGTGACTAACTGGCTTGTTTTTCCTACTCAATTGCTTTATGCCGGGCACCAATTGCACAATGACAGTAGGTGTCTTTTTAGTCTTCAGTATGACCAGGACAATGATACTCCAACTCATGACCTCCCAACTGCAAGTCCAGGCGCGGATCCGCACATTCAAAAAAGGGGGGACTGACATAAGAGAAAACAGGGGTGAGAGGGAGCTGCACTGCTAATTTTCCATATGTTTTATTATGGTTGATGTGGCGAAAAAGGGAGGGCTGGGGCTGTAAGCCCCACCCCTTGTATCCGCGCCTGAAGTCGGATGCTTTAACCACTTGATCATATGCCATCGGTACTCTCTCATAATTCAACTGCAAACCAGACTTGACTGAACAATATCGTGTGAATCATCTACTGGTTTCCTTACTGAACGCATCTCTTCTCTATGTTTCTTGTTTTTCATGTCATGCGTGTTTATTTTCTTCCTCTTTTCTATTCCAAATTCTTATTCTTGTTTTGTCCTATTTCATTTTCCTTCTTTGCTATCCCTTGGCTATCCTTTCTCGTTCCTGTTCCTGATTTATTCAACCTTTCCCTAGATGAGGGGAAAGTCGTCCTACTCCCCTGTCCCACCCGGTCAATTAATTGACATAAAAGTTTATCCCTATCAATTTCACTGACCAGGCTGCACTGTGCACTATGCCTGGCGCATTGACGTTACATTTCCTGGAACTAGTATGTATAATGTATGTTGGCCACAAAAAGCCAACAATTCACCCTCAAATTTCTCTTTGTAGGCCAACTCGTTCGCTGGTGGTAATTGATATTACAGGTATGTTCAAAAGGTTAAAATTGACCTTCCTGGGTAATTTTTATGCAGACCCTCAGATGTGCATCACAAAAGTTAAAAACGAAAGCACTTTTTCGTGTACGGCCCGCTGCCTATACATGCAAAGTGGTGGTAATCATGCTAGAAACAGTGTAGGGGTCAGGAAGGAATCATCTCAGGAAGTTGTCCAACTGTCAAAGGACCATAATGATGTAGGACTATGCTAGACATGAATACAATGGGTTCCAGAAATATCTGCACTTGCTTCCAGGTATCATTTTGTAGCGTTTTTATGATCTTTCCATTACTGAAGAAAAAAAATTGACTCTTTGGTCAGCCCTGAATGCATTCTTGATTTAAATGAAACAGCCAATTGATCCCTGCCTTCATCTTTTGCACTGAGCCAACATTTGTATGTTTATGTATGAGCCCATTGTTCAGCTTAGCAACAAGGGATTTTCTGCCAATATGCTTACGTACAGTACTGCATTGTATATTGCAATGCCAATGTATGGTTAGTGGTCATGTACTTGTGTATGAATACGTATGCAGGTATATGGATTGCTATAGCGTACAGTAGTCTGCAAGTGAGCAGGCTATTTGTGACTTGTTAGTGCATTGTACATACACAGAAGGCAAGCTTTCATGACACGGATGAGACATCGCCGAGTGTCTTGCCCACTTATATTGCATATATTCACACCAGCACATCTGGGGTACCTCACACAATGATGAATGATCAAAGCATCTCAGGGGGCAGTTACGATGTTGTTTTTGACCAACTTTTGCAGGCGGAATGTTACACTTACTGTAGCATACAGCAATTTGGAGAAATTGGTAGGATTATGGTTACATAAAATCTGTTATTTTGGAAAGCACTCTATGGATTTTTGTAAAATTTGGTATGGCTGCCTTGTCTTACATGGGTGAGTTGTCCTTGCCTGTGAGTGCGTTCCTTCAACGTTACTCTTTTTACCACTTAAAAGCAAATTTAACCCCTTGTCATGTCATTTCTGTTTACATGACAATTTAGAAAATATCTCTGCTCATCATAGCGAACAGTTCATGCCACTTTTTAGGACAAAATACACATTTGACATGGACAAATAAGTCGCAGGAATTGGGCAAATCCATTTCTGCCATGCAGTTTGTACAAACAGGATGTTCACTCTCCATCTGACTTTTGCCCATGTTATGCCCTGGTTGCACATGGATGCCGTGTCTCCATGCAATCACTGACAATTTACTTAAGCGCCATTGGGCATCCACACTCTAGTTCCTACAGATGAATCCGGACAGATAGTGATGGGCTGATTTTAGTCGGCCATTACTGGGGTCCGTTACCTTTAATCTTTAAATTTCCTTCTTCATCTTTTCCATGGATGGTTGTACACTGCAGTGTATCTTGATTTTCTCAACTTCACTGAATATGAGGATTTGAAATTTACGTAGACAATAAATGCAGATGATTAAAGGCTGATGGAGCCTAGCCCTTGAACAGGGCTGTGTGTTACGTTACATGGCCTAGGCTCATTACACTCCACATCACAGCCCTTGCCCCACTAATGCAAAAAACTCATCATTAGGCTTTCAGGACAAAATGCATTCTAAACTGGTAAATATTACACACATCGAACTTATATTACCACAAAATGATGTGCAAGTGACTTTCAATCGAAAAGTTACCAATATATCGGCTTTCATGGACAGTCTGAGGTCAAAATGCAGCAAAATGACACTTCGATTCTGGTTAGAAACCTCTTTGTTTGAATGAGCCCTCGTACAATAAGTGTTTCTACATGCACTTGCAAATAGTCAAAAATCATTCCTAGAACGTTGTAACCATTTCACCAAATCGATAACTTTAAAGATCATTCCACCTAATGAATGCAAATTTCATATAAAAAGTTGTTGTTTGTTCTAATTTGAAGCTTCTAAGTGTTTCTGAAATTGTTGAAACTTTGTCAAAATTTCTCTAAGTGTGAAAACTTTTTGAATAAGTGGAAACCCCTGGTATGACCTTTGGCCCCAAAGTGGACATCACAAAGACGACGGGTCCTCCTATTCCGCGCGCTGGCACCCGCTGGTACGCCCTGTCTCAAGTTCCACGCGCTGCTGTACAATTTGTACGGCAGCTTGTGGAACTCAGTTGTACGACAGCACATGGCGTTTCGCGGAACTAGTGGAAAACTCAGGGATCCATTCTAACATGTGTAATGAACAGCAACATTTTGCGAACAAAAGTAAAAAATTGTCACAATGGTCCTTTGTATTTTACTTCCTAATCAGCAATGATAACATGATTGATGAAAGCATTTAATGAAATCAATATCAGCGTCAACTAAATTAACATCCAGCGTGTCAGCGCATGCCCAGGTACACAAGGCATAGCCAGGCGTGTCAGCGTGTGGTTTAGTAGGATCGAAGACCGACTACTTAGTCGTTCGAAAGCTTGCAAACATGGCGCATTGAGTTAGTGTTACCTTCAATTTTTTGAGGCAAAATACACCATTATAACATTGAATCTGGGTGAACAGCCTATGCAGAAGGGTGGATGCGGTGCCAGAGGTCATCGGTGTCTTCTTCTTCTTCAAAACGGTGAGACATCCAAAAGGACAATTTTACACTGCGTACGTGCCGTGTGATCAGTCAGGCCCTCAAAGAGTTCATAATGAAATCCACTGGCTTCGGGTGACTTATGGCCCCCGCAATAAGACTCTCTGGGAGGTTATTCCAATCCCGAGTAGTATTAGGGACAAAACTGTACTTAAAACAATTAGTCCTAGCAGAGGGGGGGCGAAAGTGCAAATCATGCATGTTACGAGAACAACGAGTAGGTTTACACAGATTAGACAGGGGGATGTTAGCTTAGCCGTAAATACCTTTGGCAAAAATTATGAGTCTGCAACGTCTGCGGCAGTCAGACAAAGTATGTAGACCTAGATCTTTGAGGAGTGCGGTCATAGAGCCAACTTCACGGGAGTACTCGCCGGATATAAACCTAGCAGATCTTTTTTGTACTCCCTCCAATCTATCTTGGAGTGAAATCTGATGTGGATCCCAGACGGAACAAGCATACTCCAACAAGGGCCTTAGTAAACCTTTATAGGCCGCCAATTTAACATCTTTGGAACAAAATGAGAGGTTCCTGCGTAATAGGCCTAAGATCTTATTTCCCTTATTACAAACAAGTTGGATATGTTTGCCCCAGCTGAGATTCTTAGTGATAGTCACCCCCAGGTACTTAATTGAATCAACCCTTGTCAGATTGGCCCCATTAAGAGTATAATTATACTGTAGATTAATGGGTTATGCTTCCTAGTAACAGACATAACATTACACTTAGCCGAGTGGAATCTCATATCCCAAGTTTTGGCCCACTGGCCCAAGTTTATAATGTCCTTCTGTAACTCACTGCAGTCACTGGGATTATTGATGACCCTATAGCAAACACAGTCATCAGCAAACAACCTAGCCCTTGAACAGGGCTGTGTGTTACGTTACATGGCCTAAGCTCATTACACTCCACATCACAGCCCTTGCCCCGCTAACACAGGGAATCCCATCACTAGGCGACCTTGGCAGGGTCTTCATCTCTCACGTTCACAAATTACTATGTTTTCTCACCAAACTTTACACAGATGACCTCTGGCACCGCATCCACCTTTCTGCATAAGCTGTTCACCCAGATTCGATGTTATAATGGTGTATTTTGCCTCGAAAAATTGAATGTAACACTCACTCAATGCGCCATGCTTGCAACCTTCGAATCTTCGATCTTACTAAATCACGCGCTGACACGCCTGGCTATGCCTTGTGTACCCGGGCATGTGCTGACATGCTCGATGTTAATTTAATTAGTTAACGCTGATATTAATTTCATTAAATGCTATGATTAATCATGTTATCATTACTGATTAGGAAGTAAAATACAAAGGACCATTGTGGCAACTTTTTTAATTGTGTTCGCAAAATGTTGCTATTCATTACACATGTTAGAATGTATCCCCGAGTTTTCCACTAGTTCCGCGAAACGCCATGTGCTGTCTTACAACTGAGTTCCACTCGCTGCCATACAAATTGTACGGCAGCGCGTGGAACTTTAGACAGGGCGTACCAGCGGGTGTCAGCGTACGGAATAGTAGGACCCGTCGTCTTCGTGATATCCACTTTGGGGTCAAAGGTCATACCAGGGGTTTCCACTTATTCAAAAAGGTTTTCCCCCAAATGAGAAATTTTCTCATTTTTCAACGATTTCAAAAACACTTAGAAGCTTCAAATACCAACAAACGAGAATTTTTCATATGAAATTTGCATTCATTAGGTGGAACGATCGTTCAAGTTATCGATTTGGTGAAATGGTTACAACGTTCTAGGAATTATTTTTGACTATTTGCAAGTTCATGTAGAAACACTTATTGTACAAAGGCTCATTCAAACGAAGGAGCTTCTAACCAGAATTGAAGTGTCATTTTGCTGCATTTTGACCTCAGACTGTCCATGAAAGCCGATTTATTGGTAACTTTTCAATTGAAAGTCACTTGCACATCATTTTGTGGTAATATAAGTTCGATGTGTGTAATATTTGCCAGTTTAGAATGTATTTTGTTCTGAAAGCCCAATGATGGGATTCCCTGCGTTAGCGGGGCAAGGGCTGTGATGTGGGGTGTAACGAGCTTAGGCCATGTAACGTAACACACAGCCCTGTTCAAGGGCTACAAACAACCTAACTTCAGAAGAAGCAGCACTAACAATATCATTAATATAAGACAAGAAAAGTACTGGTCCAAGGTCCAAGGTAAAGTTTGGTGAGAAAACATAGGAATTTGTGAACGTGAGAGATGACGACCCTGGCCAAGGTTGGCTAGTGATGGGATTTCTTGTGTTACTGTTAGCGGGGCAAGGGCTGTGATGTGGAGTGTAATGAGCTTAGGCCATGTAACGTAACACACAACCCACTAATGGCTGCCTACAGTCACTAAAAACAAGCGCTTCTCTATGTGCAGGAACGACTAACGTTTGGCGATTCGATGTAGGCTATTAAGCAAACATGAAAACTTAACGTTAGGGTATAGCCTAGGCCTACTGTACACTAGAGTAGTACTTAGCCTAGCCGAACCCATGCCTATTGCACATACATTGCCTAGGCTAGCTGCATTACGGTAGCCTATGTAGTATGTATTGTATACCTCATCTGTTGCCATCATCATCGACGATTGGAATGTGCCTGTGACTGTTACCGTATACACAGATCTGGGAATTACTCGAGTAACTTCGGTTGATAATAATGCACTCTTCAGCCTCAGTAGTTCTTCTTCTTGGTCTTCTGTATATAGAGTGGTCGCTCAAGTAAAGCTAACTTAAGCGGTACACGCACAGTGCGTAGATATATTTGGATGCATACAAATGAAACGGGCACATGTATTGTGAACCAGCTGTGTGTGTATTTTGTACACATGAGAAAACACGCGAAACGCAGTCTCATTTCAGTCGTTCCTCGTGTCTAGAATCTTCCAGAGTATTGCGCAACCGCTTTGCTGGGAAATCCCCATGTGCTATACCAGTGTTACTATGCAAAGTCAAAGTGTGGGAGCGCGCTCGACGGAGGAAACAAAGGGGAATGGACTTAGATGCCAAGACAAACATTACCAATTCTCCTAACCTTTTTACTCAAGCCCCTCCCACAATTGTCTGAATTTCATGCTGATCCAGATTTCTCAGTTTATCGTTCGCGGTGAGTAAAGAAAAACTCAATTTATATAATCAAACCACTCTCAGTACCATGACTGTGGTAGAATCTGATTGTTTGGGGCTGTTGTCAAGCTTTGGTGGTTTGACTTTTGATTAGGGCTTGGACTTCAGGGCATATTTTGGGGCCTGGGCCCTCCTTTGCCCTTCAACCTGTTTCGTTATGCTATGTTACCATTCATGATGTGTAATATAAGATTTGGTACTCTGCATTGTCTGAATTCCCTGTCAATCACCCAGCCAACATGTCCAGCTGGGCCCCAACTGGGTTTCAGCCGGGCTACTTGCTGGGCCCCAGCTGGGACCCATTTGTGTTTGTCAGGTGTTCCCACGTGGGGCCCAACTGGGCTAGCCTTTCCCAGCTGATGCCCAGATGAAGCCCAGCTGGGCCCCACTTCAATAACTGAAGCCTAGCTGGGCTTCAGCTGGGAAAGGCTAGCCCACTTGGGTCCCACGTGGGAACACCTGACAAACACGAATGGGACCCAGCTGGGGTCCAGCAAGTAGCCCAGCTGAAATCCAGTTGGGGCTCAGCTGGGCATGTTGGCTGGGCAAAGAGCTGAGGCAATTGAGAATTCCGTAACCCCCGTACCAACACTGTAGATTAGGGTGAGAGGTTTGGCCCTTTTAGAAGGAGAAAAGTCGATTTTCGCGCGCGCGCGTGTGTGTGGGGGGGGGGGTCCAAAAGAAACTCAAAAATGGGGAGGAGATTTCTTACTGTCAAACTCAAGCTCAAGTTCAAGTTGATGGTGCCCTTAGCCAAAGTTGAGGTTCGGTGGGCATGTTTTATTTTCATGCAAAAAAAGAAAAAGTTAGGATTCTGCCCTCCTTCAAGTTCTGGAAAGGGAGGGGCCAAAGTCCTCGCTTGCCCCGCCTCTCCCGTGACATAAGCATGGGGGATTGGTGATGCAGTTTTGGGCACAGCAGGTAGTGCCAGTGGTGCGGTCTAAGAAAATCATTAGAGAATTATCATAGTGCCGCTCTGAGAGTGAACGCCATGACTTGGCCGATAGCGTTACGACCTGGCCGATTTTACAACAGTATAGGAAATCGTAGACAACAATAAGTGGTCATTGGGCCATGTAATCTGCAACAATGTCCGTTTTGTCAGTGGTGTAACAAACAGTCACTTCAAAGACAGGATAAGCCTGCCGAAGCTTCGGAGGAAGAGGATTATCTGCTAATGTTAAGGAAGAGCCCATAGGCGTACGGGAGCATTTCATTTTTTTTGGGGGGGGGGCAGAGGATTCTCTGCCCGAAAAATGTAATTCTGCCCGAAGACTATCTAAGCGGAGCGCCACTATCAGTTGGCGCGGAGCGTACAGAAAATTTTAAAATCGCAACCCCTCAGACAGCCGGAAATGGCCTTTCCCAGGCTTATAAGCAGAATCAAAGCCGTCAGTATTTTGAACTTTCGTTTGCAATAAAATTTTCACCAAAAATGAGCAAATCTACAAAAGGTCAGAAAAGTCCCAGATGAAATGTACCACTACCACTGGATGACTACATTAAGCTATAATAAGTAATTAGTAAAGAACAGTTTACTTTGACCTAACGAAACTACTAGGAAGGACTAGCCGTATGTTAGTCTAAACGAAGGCGCCACGGGAGCGCGGAGCGCTCCCTGCAACGGCGTGGGGCCCAGGGGCCCGCCTTAGGGCCCCTGGTGGGGTTCAGGGGCAAGGCCCCGGTGGGGGTCCAGGGGGCAAAGCCCCCGGAAGCTCTTGGGTATTTACGAAATTGTAAGCATTAAAATGATGCATTTTATCTTCAACTTTAAAATACATAAGATGGGCACTGACTTAACAGAACACAAATATCACAATTTGACTTTCTTCAATTATATCCTTACTCCGTATGATTAAAGTCGACCGGAATCGACAATACAGAGGGTGCGGGGAGGGAGAATGGATAAATTAAAATTGAGGTTTTTCTGGTGCTCCCTCCTTGGTGCCCCAGATCTTCTTTTCAGAAAGTTAGGGGGCTTTTCATGTGATGTGAATTCAGACTTTGTCTTTGATAGGGCGCGCCAAGCGCGCCGAAAAATTTACCGCTTAAGACATCTCAATAATGAAACTGAATGGAAATTAAAAATTAAAGAAAGGATGGGCCACTTTTAACCTTAGCTGAATAACGGTGCCTTCTTAAAACATTCTTACTGAAGCACACACATACTCTAGTTTCCCTTTATAGTCTTTTCAGGTGACTTTCACAGAGCCGTTACCTGTAAAGGGGCGCTTCATCTCAATAGTGAAATTGAAATAAAATTAGACAAAGAGTGGTCCCCTTTCACTACAGCTGAATAAGGGTGACCCCTGAGGATATTTGAATTAAGCAAAAACGTACCGTTGGTTTCCTATAGAGTCCTTTTCCTTATAGAGTCCTTATCTGTGATGGGACGCTCAGAACACGCCAAAAAAGGACTAGTTTTGAGACATCTCAAAAGAGAAATTAATGGAAATTAGAGAAAGGGTGGGCCACTTTTCACCTCAGCCGAAAAAGGGGTGGAGCTCCAGATTAGGGTCAAATAAGATCATCGTCCTTTCAGAAAGCTTGGGGGTACTTGGTCAGAGAAGGGGACCAGAAGATGACCACCTCCTGCTCCCCTTTTCACTAGTTACGGTAGAGCTTCAGCTACGGCCCGGGCACTGGTGATAAATCTCAGTGAAGAGTTGTTCTATAACTTTCAATCCTGAAATATTTAAAACGGGTGCACACGAAGCGTGTCGAAAAAGGAGCGTTGAGACATTTATTGAAAGGATATTTTTTTGTTTAGTTTTCAATGCAGTAAATGACATGTTTAAACATTATACAACTTAATTAAGTATCACTCGCGTAGCTTTGTCAGTTCCAGTTCGTATTTCTGTAGCAAAAGCAACCAAAGACATAAAAAACTAAGTTGCGGAAGAAAGTGGGGGGCAAGTGCCGAAAGTGGGGAGGGGGCAGTGCCCCCTCCCCCCCCCCCCGTAATCCCGCCTATGCATGAGCACCGTATGTCTGTGACGCTGTTGCGACTCTTGCCCGAATTCCAGTTCCACTGAATTTATACAACTGTCTATGTGACTCGGCCCGAACTCCCGACTATATATTAATGATTTTTCTACTAACGCCATTTGAGAAAAACTCGGCTTGTCACGTTGCTAGATGTTTTACATGAATTTGTGGGCAGACGTACTTGCAGATTTGTTCACACTAAATTCGTACGAGTGAGCAAATAAGCTACGCTGATTTGTTTACCATTGCCCGAATTTCGGTTCCACAGCACTGCAGGTTAAAAAGTTTCGCACAATTTTAAGAGGATCATTTTGAAAAGTGCAAAATCGTCATCTCATTCATATGCTGCCCGAATACCTCTCCACCAAGTACGTTTCATCCTTCTGGTGACTATTGGTGATTGTCATTTAGTAATATGGTGCGTCACAAGATAGCTTTTGATTGATTTGTTCGGGCAAAATTTTGGGGACTGTATACATTCTCTCTCCCCTTGTAATCTGGCAATTAAAAATATCCCAGAACTTTTTTGCAACTTTTGCCCAAATATTGTGTCAGTTCGGCAAAGATTTGCGCAAGAATATGAAGTGAGACTGACAATAAATTGTTTTTTTCATAAGCTACCCGAATGTGTCGCGAATTTTGGTATCTTTTAGAGTTTTCATGAAAATTGTACCGTGACTATGATGCTTTTTTATTATTTTTTCGGGCCAAGTGTTTGAAGGAATTCGGGCACGCCTAGGACTTTTCTGTGTAAGTAGAAACAAACCAGGTTTTAATACTCAAGCGGCTGCCCGAATTTTTCCAGATCCCTACCCGAATTTAAGGTCTTGAGAATTTTTTTTTTTATTTGGGGGGGGGGGGCAGGGGGCAGACTGCCCCCTCGCCTCGTACGCCTATGGAAGAGCCAGAGATTGTGGGAACATTAATATGTATTAGGTGAAGGTAAACTTAAAATGGTGTCAGTTTTTAGGAGCTTGTATTGTGTTGGTTCATTAAATATAAATCCGTATGAACAAACTCAGGGTAAAATATAATCATGGACAATGCGAGTGGCAGAAGCAGCTGCCGGGATGAATGAAGGGTTAAAATGAAGTGTCTCTTCGCCCAATATTTCTATCAAGAACCCTTCTCAAACTATCAGCATTCTTGCGCATCACCACAACTGTAGCCTTCAAATTCTGCTATCAGCACCATCCCATATGTGGTTTATTTTCTTCCCAAAAGTGCAATATACACATCCCTTAAAAAACCCACCAATCCCGGTTTAGTCTACATCTCATTCCCACATAATTACAATCATAAGACCGGCAATGCAATCATTTTATATGAAAGTTGTCGTACTTGTAATTGGCCTGAATTGCAAAATTTATGAGAAGTGACATTTTTTTCTCCCCAAACACATGCCGAATCTATTCAATTTCAATTTGACAAAAAGTACATAGCTCTGTATCAAATTTACAATAAATCGTTTTTTCATCTCGTTTATTGTTTATAAATTGAAACATTAACTGAATACATACTAAGACATACGCAACAATAAATGTACATAAGCTACCTTATATACACGCATACGCATACATTCAAGTCTATACAAAATGCAAATGATATCACTTGAATTTTACAATCACCCAATTAACCAACCACAATGAAGAGCAAAACCTTAGGGTAGATAAATGCTGTGACAACAAAAAGGTACTAAGTTGAAAGGCCCGATCAGTGAGCGAGACACAGGTCGTTAAACTTTCTTAATCTTCTCAAGGAACACATAGTTTGGAGTTTATGTAAGTCTCGAATTTCAGGAAAAATTTCATCTTGTAGAAGAACTCAGGACTTGTCGGAAGACTCTGATTTAACTTGTAGATATAATATTTACAGTGGAAAATGAAATAGTTCATTGGGTGATCTAAGACCAAGTTATAACCAAACAAAAAGTCTTTTTTGGTCAAAATGAATTGTCTTCCAAAAAATAGGTGTTCTGAGTCTAAAATAAAATTAGCAGTAATGTGACATTCCCAAAATGAACGCACAATAGTCTCTGATGCTATTTTACAAAAACAGCAAATAGAATTATCACATTTCACCATTAAATAAAGATACCATATGCAAGCAATCGATGAAGAGATTTAAATTCAGAATGCTGGACTTTGGTATCACGGAAGCTATAAAAGCTGAAAAAAAAGGATTCTGAAAATGGTTTTCCAATCGCCATCGTTAAAATTAAAAAGTAAATTCCATTTGGAAATTGCACGAAGGGGTAAAGATAAACGACGAATTAATGAGTGTAAATTTCCTTCGGGAATTTAAGGATCTTTTAAGTTGTATCTATCAAATGAATTTGGAAGAACTTGGAAAAGATACACAGATTGAGTAATAGCATACGCCTTAACAATATTATTACACCCTATCGGGTGTCGAGTCCCGTGTAGACTATAATCTCAATTTTTTTGTAAGTCGAGAAAGTTTCTGTAAGTAACTGAGTCTAACAAGATCATTACCATTGTGAGTAAAACTTACACCTAAAAAGATACAGGGCAGGGGCTACGACTTACATTGACCTCTTCAAAAAATTGTATAGTAGTCGTAATAAAAGTGCCTAGGAGCGGAAAGATCTGAGTTTTTTGAAAGCTCACCTTTTATCCAGAAGACGGCTTAAAATTATTGAGAGTATTATTAGTATTAAGCAACTCAGAAACAGAATCTTTACTACTATCTAGAAGAACAACCGTGTCGTGGGGAAATTGTTATCCTTGAGCTTCATTACCAAAAATATTTATGCTAATGATGATATCGTTTTGGTTAATATCTTTGGAGAGAACATCGACCAAATAATATACAGGTAGGCTACCTATTGGCAGATGAATGGCTATTATTAAATACACAAGCAGCACTATTATTGTAAAGAGTAGGAACCCATCGGTGAAAACTCTCACCAAAATGAAAATATGCCAACGATCTATATCGATAAAGTCCCAATTCACAGTATCAAAAGCTTTTTGAAAGTCTAAAAAAGACACAAAAGTCCGTGTATCTGATTGCTTTAAAGAAAGCAAACGAGATCTAAAATAAACCTTATATTCTCTTCTATAAACCTGTTAGCGATGAAGCCGGTTTATTTATCGCTCACATAACACTTGAGTACCTTTAAGTTTGCTAGAAGGGGCTTATGCCATGGAACGGATGGCCCCTTTGAAGTGAAATTTTTATTTTGACAAATTTGCGTATTTTTAGGATTAAAAAAATGGCATCACTCAGGGGGCCTTGAGACGATAATTCCCCACCATTGAAAATTTTTGAGCATTTGGTGCCCTTACATGTAATTTGGTGCCACATGCGCTACTTTTCAGTGAAGTACAATTTGTGTTTCTATGCACGCATTTTTAGGATCTTAAAAATGTGTTTTTTTTTGTTTTTTTTTTTTTTGGGGGGGGGGGGCAGTGGCCTCCTTGCATACGCCAGTGACAAGAGGTGTATAAAAGGATGCTTTCACGTTCCTTCGCCTACCCCACACCAACGGTTAAAATTGAGGGCCTTTTGTCAGTTTCAAATGAATGTATGTGATGCATTATACCTTAACACAGAATTTAGACATTTGAATGAGTGTCTATAGTTGTTGCCCCAAAGATGATGACCCACTGTTTTCATCAAACGGAGGTTAGACTTTACACTACTCACCTCAATATACCCTGTGTGAATGTCTTACAAAATATAAGTGGTTTACATTTGATGTTTTCAATTTTTGTATATTTTTTTCTAGCATATGAGGATGTTTAGTGCATGTGTATTCAGTGTACACGCTTATCTGTGTAAATCATATGAAAATTTGGTACATCTTCGGACAAACTGAGCCCCTCGTGCCCAAACACACAATAAATTAACACATTTTACTCACGATTGATTTTCTTATAACCAGTTCTCTTTAAACTCTTCTAAGTCTTAATTTGATGTAGTGAGAAAAAGTCTCGTCAATTTCCAGTTAAATAAGAAGTGATTTTATGATTTTCCTATTGGAAAAACGGATTTTAGGGTGTTTTCGGTTGATAGCAATTAAACCTTGCCATAATTCTTGCCTAGTGTCATTGGTCAAATAATTTCAAGTGATATAAAAATTGACATATCGTTCCCTAAAACATTTTCAAGGTTCAGTTTGATTGGACAGAGAAAACCTTCGACATTCTGACATCGAATTGAAAAGAAGCTAAACCAATCTTTCAATTGGATTACGAAATGCCGTTTTCGAGCTCACAGACCAATTCCGCGAAAAATCCTGCTGTGCGCGATTTAGAGGTAATCATTCCATCATGGGCGGTGGGTGGAGCTAAGACGGGGGGGGGGGGGGGGGCGGTCGCACCACTAGCGTAGCCAGCGGGGGCTGGGGGAAGAGTTCCCCCACAGAAATATTGGGGACGCGATGGGCGATGTTGAAAAAATGAAGGAGAGCAAAAAAAAAAAATAAAATAAAATAAAAAATAAAAAGGTAAACGGCAGGAGGAGGGAGGGAATCGGGGGCATTTTTTTTTACAGTTTTTCGGGGGGGGGGGGGGGGCTCTTAGTCGTTACGATAAAGTATGCAGTCACCGACGGCGGCTAGTGTCCCCGATTGTTTACCTGGTTTTTGCTCTCAAGGGACAATTTCCGTAATAAGAACTCCAAATTTTCGGCGCGCTACGCGCGCTGTACATTCACTCCAGTTCTTTTTAATACTTCCATTCCACATATCAGGAGAGTGTAAGCCCTGTCAACCTTACCAAGTAACAGGTAGGCAGAGTACACAGGTTATGTAGAGGTCGTAAATTTCATCCCATATCACAAAGTCCAGTTGCTGTTCTCTTGTGTGTGTCATGCGATAGGTCAGTTGGTGAACGACTCACGGAGCATAGTTTGGCTATTTTATCGGGTATTCCAGGTGGTTTCGACACAATGTATGTTATCCCCGATACGGTCTACAACCCCTACAGTTTCTATTTTTTTTTCTTTTTGTTCTTTATGTTTACATAGGCTGTTATTTTTAAACAGGGGTGGCGCCAGGATTTGCCCGACAGGGGGGGGGGCAGCATTTCAAGTACCCGACAATGGCGATGAGTAAGTTCCAGTGGGACGTGACTTGGTAGAATCTGAGGCGCGCGTAGCGCGCCGAAATTCTTGGCTTTTTTCAACAAATATTTTAAAGTCTGGAGTTTGCTTAAAAAGAAAAAGATTTTTTCAAAAAAATGGCTTTTGTAAGGACCATTAAAAAGTTGGGGTGTTTATTGAAGGATCTGTCCTTCATAAAAATAAAAAACGTTACATAGGCGACAGTTGGAACTCTTTCTACGCATTTCACGCATATCATCGTACAAGACCTAGGTACTAAGGCTTTTGGAAGAAAATGGAAATGTGCCTGGAAAATTTTCCACTTTTTGAACGAAGATTTGAAAATTAACAGCTTATCATGTTGGAGAAATTTGGCAATTTTATGAAAAAAATTGCTTTTTGGGTAAGGTTACAATGAAACTTTTGTTGGCTTTTTGTTCAATGATGTGCCTGCCAAGAGCAATTGTCGGAGTGATTTAGACCGTTAAATTGGGTGTTTTATTGTACGGAGTATCCATCGAAAATGAAAAAGTTTATCACTTTTTACAAATACTAGAGAATCTGAAGTTTATTTTGATGGAACTGTAATTTTATGACAGATTATGGGGGTTTATGGAAGAGTCTGACCCTCTTGTGAGAAAAATCAAGAAGGGGGTGATTTGTAGTTTTGTTGGGGTTTCTTAATTACATCATGGAGACATGAAGACATGACGACACCATGGAGGCATAGACTATTTTTCTGAAACATGTAATCCTGCCCGAAAAACTAATTAGAAGTGCACAGAAATTTTTGAAAAATTGAAAACCCCAGACAGCCGGAACTGGCATTTACCAGGATCGTAACCACAAACAAAGCAGTCTTTATTTTCAGCTTTTTCCGCTTTAAAATTTTCACTTCATATTTCCCTCAAACGAAGAATAATTTGCAAACATGCATTGTTCTGCTGAGTAATCTGTTCGACAAAACACTATCAAAGAGAAACGCCACCATAACTTGGCGCGGAGCGTAGAGAAAATTTAAAAAAAAATCTTACCCTCAGACAGCCGGAAATGGCATTTTCCAGACTTGTAACTAGAAATGAAGCAGTCGTTATTTATAAAAGTTTTACTTCAATAGAAAAAACCCAACTTGCTATGTGATCAGGAAATAACCAGATATACCGCTACAATTAAATGAAACGGTCTTGTCATTTTCTTGGGGGAAAACTATGTAACCGAATTAAAAACATACCATTTTTTACTCTTTTGAGACTCCTCGTTGTATTCAATTGCGAGGTCCAATAAATTCATGTTATTTTCTATGTGACTATCCGAACTCCCGACAATAAATGATTTTACTTTCCGCCGATGTCTTTGAAAATATGTCACGTAACAATAAGGTGGCTTCAAATGAATTTTCAGTCACACTAATCAGGAGACATTCTCACACTTCTGTTCATCATTATATATAACTGAAAACGGCCTGGCCGATTGTCATTACCGTTGTTCGATTCGGCTGTCGGGGCAGGACAGATGGCAAACCATTTGGGCACTGCATGCACCTGAACAACTTCTCGTCCGTTTTGTAAGGAAAACTAGTAAAGCAAAATCAAGAAGATCGTCCCGGGACTAGCGTTTATCGGGCTTACATCTTTCATCGTGGGCCTATAGATGATGGCTCCCCGACGAAACTGGATCTTCTCAACGACCCCTTCCCCGACGGGGGCATGGCCCCTGGTTCCCCTGGTGCCATCCTTGGTTACGTCTGCACGTGAAATTTCCAGGTTCCTAACACAAGTCTTATGGGGGACCTTGCGCGCACGGTTTAGATGGGTCAAGGTACATGTAATGAGTTTTAACAAAGCTATGAACTATGAGCTATGAGAAGTAATTGAAAATCGATTCCTATATGTGATATAAAAGGAAAAATATGTTCAAGGTCACCCACCCAGTAATTTCAGTCCTTGCGGATTTTTGCCGGGGGGGGGGGGGGTCGGGCGCCCCCCCCGCTGGCGCCACCCCTGTTTTTAAAGCCAACCAAAAATTTTCCTGCACTTCGTGCGCTTTGCAATTTCACGATTTAGACTCAAAAGAACACTATCAGTCCGCAACTCGGCTCTTAAAATATTAAGTGATATTGTGCAAAATGTGCCCCAGGCTGCAATGACATGGGATAGTTAGGCTCCTTCATATCCCCTTCCCACCACCCCCTCGACATAGGGGCTGTCGGAACTTGTGGTCGCTGGCATGGCCCGCCCGCTGTCGGGAATAATTGGTCGCCTTCCCATGGTCAGTTTAGTTAATTTTGCTTTCAAAAGGGTTATTTATGCGATAAAACCCAAAATGTTCGGTACACTTTGCACACTCTTCCTTAGTTCCGTTACCTAGAGCTAATAAAGTACAAACCCTTCCCATCTTTTCAAGTAAATTAATAAGTAGAATAAATGGATTAATGTACATGTCGGGAATTTCATCTCATTTCGCTAAACTTAGTTAATAATCTGATGTGTCAGTCGTGCGGTACGGACTCGAAGAAGGAAGTACAATATAAGTTGTGCCCGATAGGGCCAAATGCCGACACAATTGACCTATACAAGCTTTAAATAAGTACAGATTATTTTTAGTGTAGGGTAACCCCCAAAATTTTCGCCCGCTTCTCCACGGTTGAATCAGTGGGGAATTAAATATCTTCCTCTAGCATATACAAATTTGATGTCGTATATGACTCGCAATGGCAGGTATAGTGCACAGGTTCTCTTCAAATCTCCCTCACCAACTCATCGACGGCATCCTGGCTGTCGGGGCTTGGGGTCGCTACCCACCCTACCCCTCCAACGTTCGGAGAGTGGCCCTTCGTCGGGAAAATCCTGGCGCTAAACCTGGAGGGAAGACACATTTTTCCAGTTATGACTTGTATGTGTAACGAATCAATGAACTAAAAATGGAAGCTGCATTTTTTGGAGAGCGGCGACCAATTTGGAGGGGGCCAATTTCACTAGGAGGGCGTGTCGCCCCTCTAAAACCCCCTGTGGAGACGACTGGAATCTAGTATAAAAAAGAACAAAATATAGCACCATATTGCATCTAAGCTCTTCGAGACAGCAAAAAATTCCGAAAGGGGAGGGGGTCACCCAGTGAGACAGGCCCGTACCCAGGGAGTTCAGTGGGTTCTAACTTACCCCGCCCAGACCTAATTTTTTTATTATTTTTTTATTTAAATGGAGTTTTGGAGTTTTTCAGGGCAAAATGTCAATTCCGCTGGTTTAGCCAAAGTAAGCCTTATGATGTTATGAGTAGCTGTTTTGTTTCAGTGCAACAAATTCCCTAGGGCCCCATTGACTCGGACAGTAACCCTCTTACAGCCACACATATCTCTCGAGGGAATAAGGAAACCATTGATACAAGATTGAAAATGTCCAAAAATTCCAGCTAAGGTGTTCACCAGATTGCTCAATTTTGATGTAAAATTGCAAGATCTCCTCGGGGTAGGAGGGGGAGAACCACGCCTTCTCCCTTTTCAGACGCTCGGCTCTTCACTTGGGCGCTTCGCTCCCTCAAGGAAATGCCGCAGCCCAGTGGCGGCGATGAAAAATGAAACGGTTAAAGGTATGTTCAGCCCCTCGATATTTGTCAAGTGCTCCAATCAAGAAGCGGGGTGAATTTCGAAGTTGGGCTGAACATATTCTTCCTAAGAACACTCGGAAAGTGCCGTTTCCGGCCATCTCAGGGGTCTGTAAAGCTTAAAATTTCCTGGTACGCTCCGCACCAATCGATGGTAGAGCTCCGCTTAGAAACATGTGTTAACATTTTTCATAGATTATATATATTTTTTTTTTTGCATTAATTGAGAAATTTCAGAAATGAGATCCATATTTCCAGGCTGGGAACATGCGGCATTAAACACTCGGGAAGTGCCGTTTCCTGCCATCTGAGGGGTTTCTAAAACCAAAAATTTTCTTGTACGCTCCGCGCCAACTGATGGTGGCGCTCCGCTAAGATAGTCCTGTCGGTCAAGACTGGGGACGATGAGTCGACTTTGCCCCCCCACAATAAAATCCTGGCTACGCCCCTGGGTCGCTCCTACTCATGCCGCCACTGCTGGTGGTTAATCTAACACCTGTTACCTTCACCTCAAGTTTGCCATCTGCTCATGGGTGTATGGGATCCACTCTGTTTTTTGTGGAGTGGGGGGGGGGGGAGGGGGGAGAGAGGGAGGGAGGGGGGAAAGTCGGATCTGCCCAAAAATAGTATTTACCCAAATTTTCCAAATGATGATACATCTACAATTTCAAGAAAAGTAGATCTAATTTAACTAAACTTCACTGTCAGCTTGGAGATTCCATTCTCGAAATATAAAATTATGCCAGAAATACTTTACATGGGGATCGCCACCATCAGTTGAGGAGGAGACAAACAGAAAACATTGAAATATAGAGAGCCATATACCTAGCCTTGTGAGTAGAACATAAGCAGTCATTGTTTGGATCCGTTTCATTGAAAAGAAAAAGATTTCCGCTCTGTCCGAAAAATGCATTGTTCCTCCAAAATTTTCAACCTAGAGGGGGATTCCCCCTGCCTCCTGGCCTAAACAACCTTTCTCTGGTTCTCATGCTCACTCATTTACACATTAAGTGTAATTACGCCGCTCAAAAATAACATGAAAAAATCTCTAAAAAACTCTCTTGTGGTCCCGATTTGTTGCGAGTGTTGCGACCGTTAAAGGGCCAACCCTCTCTCCCCAAACTACACTTCTTGTACGGGGTAACAGAAACTCTCAATTGGCTCAGCTGTTTGATTGACTGCTAATTCAAACAATGCAAAGTACCAAAGCTTATATCACACAGCATGAACTGTACTGAGAGTGTTTTGATTATACACATTGAGCTTTTCTATACTGAACCCTTTAGCAATAAACTGAGATTGTGTCTGGATGAGGATGAATTTCATACGATTGTGGGAGGGGCATAAGTAAGAAGATCAGGAGAATTGGTACTGTTTGGGGTGAGAGAGCTGGGCCTTAAATGTATTGAAAGTTTTACCTACAAAATGGATCTAGTTATTTTTCTCATAAATCTGAACACTGCTTTTAGAATAACTTAAGTTCTCTAAGAGGTAGAGGTACAGTATTTTTAGCTTGATAGCATCAGTGTTTTTAACAGTACCATACTGTGCCTATGAGTTGTATCCTGTTTATTGAGTTTGTATCCTACATATATTGTATTATTTATTATGTTGAATTGAAAACTGCTGATTCGGATATTATTTGGTATATTTTTGAATCAAAACAACAGTGCAACCCTACAATGCTCTTGTTGAGTAAACTATTGGTTGACTTCTCTTGAAATACTATCTAATTAGATGAGCGCCACCGCTTTTGGAGCGGAGTGTACACAAAATTACAAGCTGAAAAATTGGACCCTTCAGACGGAAATGACATTTCCCAGGCAAGGCTTGAAACCATGGAACGAAGCAGTCATAATTGTGAGTTTTCGTTTGCAATGCTTCTAACTCCAATAGAAAAAACAGATATCTTGCTAAGTGATCAGAACTAGATAAAACCTCTTCCTTTGGATGAAATTTGGTTTTGTGCCTTTTCTGGGAAAACTATCATACAACGGTATTGAAAACATGCTGCTCTTTACTCTATTTCGACAATCGTGCGACTCTTGGCTAAATTCAAGATCTACTGAATTGATGAAGTTGTCTACAGTATGTGACTGCCCGAACTCCCGACGGTAAATGATTTCACTTCTAACGCCTTGTGATCAAAACCCCCCAGCCACGCTGCCTTCTGCGCGTTTAGCCGAAAATTAAAAAAAGTTTTATTTGTAGAGGAGAATTGGAAAACGGAAGGTTTTATTGCACAATAACCTGTCTATTTCGTATGGACAAAATCAAGCGACACTGAAGTTGCTTGTGGTTTCATATTTTGTCGTACGGTGAAAATGGACTATTTTACTTTTTCAGATTGTTTGGAACTTCAGTCTAACATCTTTTATCGCATTGATGAGTCCCTGACGGAATTGGATCTTTCCCTAACGAGGGTGGGGTGGGGGTGGGGCAACCTCTACCTACGGGCAGAAACGGCCCCTGTGGACCCAGGGCCGCCAGCGACACCCTCGTGTGAGGCAGCAGGGTATTTCCCACCTGTTGTAACAGGTAACTAGAGGGGAACGTGACTCGTAGGACCATGATAGCACGAGCCTCTTTCTCCTAGGGGATGAGGGCTGTGACATTTTGCCCGACTCCAGATCGTAAATCAGTGCATAGTCTCTTCCGCAATAAGGCACTGAAATCTACCTGATTCATCAAGGCCTTTGCCAACGCGGGGCTGCAGTCCCGTCCCCTTCCGCATTAGCAAATTCTGCCCTTGATTCTTGGACTTCGTCGATGTCATCAATTAGCCGATATTACAATAGAAACCTGCAAACCAAAATAGGCGCTCACTGGACCATGTATTCTATACATCATATAACGCGCAGGAGCGTTAAAGGCAGACATTCGTTACCCCAAACTACAGTTTCAGTATACATATATCAAAACTCTCAATTGGTACAGCTCTTTGATTGGCATCACATTCAAACAATGCACCATAGCTAAATTACACAACATGGGCACTGAGAGTGTCTTGATTACACATTATGGACTTGTAAGCCCACCGGGCCAAGCCATGAAGCAATAAACTAGGATTGTGTCTGGATAAAGATGAGTTTTAGATAAATGTGGGAGGGGCTAGAAGTAAGTAGGTTGGGAGAATTGGAACTGTTTGGGATGATGAAAATGTGCCTTTAATCTAGTTTGTAAGAAGAAGAAGAAGAAGAAGAAGAAGAAGAAGAAGAAGAAGAAGAAGAAGAAGAAGAAGAAGAAGAAGAAGAAGAAGAAGAAGAAGAAGAAGAAGAAGAAGAAGAAGAAGAAGAAGAAGAAGAAGAAGAAGAAGAAGAAGAAGAAGAAGAAGAAGAAGAAGAAGAAGAAGAAGAAGAAGAAGAAGAAGAAGAAGAAGAAGAAGAAGAAGAAGAAGAACAAGAAGAAGAAGAAGAAGAACAAGAAGAAGAACAAGAAGAAGAAGAAGAAGAAGAAGAAGAAGAAGAAGAAGAAGAAGAAGAAGAAGAAGAAGAAGAAGAAGAAGAAGAAGAAGAAGAAGAAGAAGAAGAAGAAGAAGAAGAAGAAGAAGAAGAAAAAGAAGAAGAAAAAGAAGAAGAAGAAGAAAAAAAAGAAGAAGAAGAAGAAGAAGAAGAAGAAGAAGAAGAAGAAGAAGAAGAAGAAGAAGAAGAAGAAGAAGAAGAAGAAGAAGAAGAGGAGGAGGAGGCACATAACTTGAATCAAAATGTATTATAGCACTTATACTTATCCGTACATCAGATGCCTGAAACCACGTGACTACAAGGCGGTTTGTTTGTGTTTGAAATTGACTGCCATACTAGTATGTATTATGATACCTGATAACCACAGTGTACGATAGCACGTAGCTGTACTGGTAATTTGTTGAAAGTGTTGCTTATGGCACATGCACCGTAGCATTCTGTATACCGTACACAAGCACTTGCTTGGCGTTTAACATGCACCCAAGGCCTAGAACGGACCGCGTATGGTACGCGTACGTTATCCGGGCCACGGTGATGGTATTATTACTGTAATAGCCTAACCAGGCAAGGCCTATTTGCTAGGTGGTGCTGGTCACACTTGTCCAGACTGTTTTAGCACCTGTATTCGGAGTAAGAGTCAGCCTCTAATATCAAAAGACTATTTCTTGTTGCAAAGTCTCACCAATTTCAAAATGGTGAGAAGGTCAGATGTAGCTTCTCGAAGGAAGACTCGGTCTCCTCAAAAGAAGAAGCAGAAGACTTCCCCAGACCCAGATGAGTCTGATAACGCCAATAGCAGCAGCAGTAACAGTGGAACACCTCGACGTCGGAGGACAACAGGGACCTCAGTTGCCTCGACCAGCTCTTCTAGGCCTAGGCCCAGTACCAGCAGGACCCCATCTAATACAACACAAAGACGTAATAAAAAAAAAATAATAAAAATTAAAAAAAAAAAGTGTCAGAAAGTATCTGCGGTATGACTAGTATGCGTAGCGTTAGGCTAGGCTTAACAAATATTTTAATTGATAACCAAAGCTGAGTAAAAATGATGGAACTGGTTAGGCCTAGTAACGATAAAGTACTATTATAGTATTAGCCTAGGGCCTAGGCCTTGCGTAAGACCTAACGTTAGGCCCTTAAAAATTCATTCTTAACAGGTTGAGATGTGAAGGACAAAAATGGCCAAGGCCCCATAAGGTGCCCTGAAGTCCAAATCCTATTTGAAAGTCAAACCATTTAACCAAAACAAGCAGCCTCAAACAATCAGATTTTACAGAACCTTAGTCATGGAAGAACTTGTCAGTGTTAACCTTACCTAACGTTAGGCCTAAGTTACTCTAGGCTAAAAGTAGCCTGGCCTAGGCTAGGCCTAGAACCGCTTGTGAAAAGAAAATTTATATTGTATCCTAGACAAAATTTTTTTCAGTCTTTCGTAGACAAAAGATTGTAAGCCAATAGTTTCTGTGATAGTATTTGACCAGTCATACTGTATTGTTCACATCAAGGATGAAAAGGCCTATCAGATTTCAATTCAATTGGGTTCAACAGTGTTCAGATGTGTCGCTTTTTGTTGCTAATTACAACAACTTTTTCAGATTAGACCACCCTGTTGCTTATTATGACCTAAACAAAAAGTTGTGCAGTAGCTCCGATCTGCGATTGCTGATAGGCCTAGCCTAGATTGACATGTATTTTTATCATTCTCAGGCTTCTTGAGTGCATATTCAGTTCTGAGTAGGGTACTGTGAAAATATTGGTATACAAAACACACAAAACCAGTATTGAGGCAGTACCGGTTCTCAACCCTGGCGTAGAGAAGTCGGGTGGGAAGGAATCTAAGCCATGTATGGCCCCCATGTTATCCTGTACATTAATGCATCATAGTGATTGATTGACTAGTTTATCACCATGCAGAAACCTCTGCTCTTATTGTTTGTGTGAATATTTTAATCATCCATACACATCCTTCAGTTATTTTTGTCTTCAAATAAAATAAGTACCAGTAATTTTTTTTCAAGTACCGGTATTAGTAATGTTACACCAAATATCTTCGGTATTTTCATTACCTGTACAGTACCTCTAGTACTGGTATTGACATCAGTACCAGTTTACCGCCCAACCCAAGTTCTGAGAAAATTCAAGAGATTTCAGTGCAACATGAATTGTTCATTATTTCATTTTTTATGGAATCCATGAATTTATGTGGGGATTTAGGAAAGTCCAAATTATAAGGTTTTTTCAGTACATAGTTCAAGTACTTCTTCATGTGTGCAAAGTCCTTTGCTGAAGTCAGAAAATTTACTGTACTGTACCTGTATGTCCTTCTGTATTCCTTACATGTAACACTGGTTGTGACCTTATACACTCCATCATGTGCCTGCATAGAGTACTGTATCAGCATGCTGATGCAACCAGAATTTACTCATTTTACTCCAGTTGTACATAAAACCATGGTGTTACAATCAATTTTCACCTCTAAATATCACCTTCTGGCTTCTTGCTCCCGTCCATTGGAACAATGTCTTGTCTAGAAAGCTATGTACAGCAAATTCAAGATCTTTCATCCAAAGCACAGTACAGTGTTTTAATTTTACGGTTGAATGTTTGAAGCTGTCAGGTACAGTAGGAATTCCAAATTGTTTGCAACTCAGATATCTTCATCATATTTTAAAGGGCAAGGGCAGTCATCCCAAATTGAAGTAAAGTAGTAGACTGTCCAATGTCATGATTGACTGTTGGGAGTCATGTGGCAAAATTTTTCCTCTTCAAATGTGAAATTTACTAGATATAACTGCTTGGTTTACCTTGAATATGCAATAGTAAAGTAATAAAATGTAATGCAAGATACTTTAAAAGAGAAATATTACCAAAATTGCATTGTTTAGCTTTTTCTTCAAAATAAATTTGGGGGACTGCTCTTTACCTTTAAGCTCAGTGACCAAGGACTTTGTATGGAGTATATCCTACCATTAAAAGGGTGATGAGAGTTTGATGTCCAATATGTAAACCTTTTGTTTCAGCACTTGCTTTTGCTTTTTGGACCAATTATTTCCCCTAATCATAGTAATCAACAGACATTGAATAGGTCTTTTAAGTGACAAGAAGTGTTAATTCTATGTTAGCTACCTATTTAGATATTTGTTCTGGTATCAAAATTCCACATACAGTACGGTGACCAATCACAACATCTTGGACCTTTCAAGACAGATCAGTGTTTGTTACTGTAGGTTTTACTCAATGTATGATTGTGGTGCAGAATTATAGCCATGGAAAACTTGTCCTTAAAACAAACTCTGATGGTCCCTCTAAGCTAACTTGTACACAGTCCTCTACTCCTCTTAATACTGTATCACTACCTTAACTGGGAAAAGAGGATTTGATAACTTGTTTGTTTGTCAAATTCCATCTTTCTCACTCATACAGTATACCGTATTTACTCTATTAAATGCCCTGGGGGCATTTAATAGAGTTAAGGGGGGGCGTTTATTAGAGTCAAATTTGTGTGACTTCTGATAAACTGCTACATATGGCATATTTGTCCATTTGGTTGTCAGCTTCACAATCAGCTGTGAGCTCCTCCCCAATGATCGGTAACCAAACTTAATTCCCTATTAATATGGTAGCCACGAACAGCACTCTGAACTTTGCAAGTGTGATCAACTTTCGCCGACATCTTGATATGTAACGTTACACACAGAAGGAATTTTTTTAAGTGCCCGCGGCATATGCATTCATGCATGCTGTGAACAGTATACAGCCAGGCCTCGCGGTACTATACAGACCGGCCGGCTATACGCACGTACATACGGTAATTGCATAATACTGTAGTTACCGTGAGAAGTATCATTAGCAGTACATTCGCGTTCACAACATTTCACTGTTAAACAGTTTTCCTGTGTTGAATTTGGATTTTCAGGGAAAAGGGGGGGGGTAGGCGGTTTACCATCTGACATTATCGAGTCGGTAAACTGTCGTATTTTTTAGGGAAAAATACCTGATCATGTTAATATGATATAATCAAAAGCTTTAATAATTCCACTCTTTTCGGGGAATGTGGGTTGTTTTCATGTTGACATTTAGGTGGTTTTGTATAAACCAACTAGACCGGTTTCTGTTCTTCGCTCTGTTGGCAGAACGTCATCAGTAGTAGCCGTTAAGCTTTGTACGCATAGGCCGGGTTTGTCATAAGTATTATAGTGCAGCTATAAGCGCATCAAGTAAAATATCGTCATAGCTTTCTTCTGTTTTGTTCGACTCCTGGTCTGGGGTTAACCTTGATTTTACAAGTAAATCTTTAAGATTTGGTGCCCTTTTATAGGCTATAATAGGACGGTCGGGAAACAGACGGGACAGTTGCGGGTCACCTGCAATTAAATTCCAGTGCTTTATTAAAGCTTGCTTTAGGTGCCTTGTCTGGATGTGTGGAGTGTAGATTGTTTTGAAAACGAGTGATGGCGCTGTTTTGCTCTTAGCAACAGAGAGATGAGTCATTCTTTGTTTATAATCAATGCCGTTAGTAGCTGCGCTGATCTCTTCTGGTGAATAATTTCTCGTAAGAAGTTTCTCTATGAAATCATTTCGTTACTGCAAAGCCTAGCATATCTCAGGACTTCACCCTTCATAAAGCCTTTAAAAGTGGCTAAAGGGTGTGCAGAATTACGATCTAGGTACTGAAAAGTTTCAGTGGGCTTTGTGTACACTTTCGTGTCCAGAATGCCGCTAGATTGGAATTTAGTACCCTTGAAGATTTTTAGATCTAGGTACGTGATCTCCTCGCCAGAGACTTCCATCGTGAATTTCAGAGATGGATGAATTTCATTCATTTTGGCCACTAAACTCGAAAGTTCAAGTGCTGTTCCCTTGTAGAGCAGTAGAATGTCATCCCTGCACCGAAGTCATTTTAATATGTTGGGATCTGTTGGTATGATTTTATTTTCAAGTCTATGCATGACAATATCGCAGATTTCAGGTGAAGATTGGCTACCCATAGCACATCCAACTTTTTGCAGGAAAAATTGGCCATTAAACTCGAAACAATTTCTTTCAAGGACGAGTTTGATGAGAGCGCGGAGGGAAGTGGGGGGTATAGTTTTAAACCTGTACCAATTTTTCGGCGCTTTTTCAAAAGCTTCTTGGGATGCATCTAATGCTTCCTTTTGTGGAGTATTGGTATACATGGATACCACATCAAGTGTTACAAGTAACGTTTCTTTCGGAAGGGGGGTGGCCTCCAATATTTCTAAGATATGGCTCGTGTCTTTAACGTAAGTGCTCTGTTGCAAGACAATTGGAAGCAGAAAATAGTCCACAAATTCCGATATTTTTTTGGTGGGGGATCTGTTCCTGCTAATAATAGGTCTACCAGCAAATTTTGAGTTAGCTGGCGGTGCTTTATGAATTTTAGGTAGCAGGTATAAGACCGGGGTGCGGATCTTGTGGTTACGTGGGCTAAGATATTCAAAAGTTTGTTCGTCTATTTCAGCTTTGTGAAACATGTCTTGAAGTGTAGTTTGGACCAGTTTTACAGTTTCGGGAGTTAGATCCCCAGGGAGTCGTTCATAATAATGACTTTGCAATTGCCTTTCAATTTCGGCTATATAGTCTGAACGATTCAAAATAGCAATGCCTCTGCCTTTATCAAATGGCTAAACTACAAGGGAACGATCGTTCCGAATTGCTTTGAGGGCATTTAATTCCACTTTGGTTATATTGCTTTTAGCATTGCGGATGGGTAGGCTAGCTATTTCAGTTAAAGTAGCTTCTAGGTAACCTTGAAGACGATTACTGTAGGTAAGCTGTGGTAACCATGTCGAAGGTAGACGGAACTTTGAGAAAAGCTCTTGATCTTTATTTTGAAAAAAGTAGCGAAGTCTCATTTTACGTTTGAGGTCTTTAGTTGACTTGAGCAGATCGCTACGTTTTGGCTTTTCAGGAGTTATTATGAACTTTAAACCTTTTCCGAAGGCAACTGTTTCAATATGAGACAGAGGTCTGTCAGACAGGTTTTTGATGTACTTTTGGAGAGCTTTTGCCTCGTTTGATAGGCTTTGGGTTTCTAACTGGCTACGTATAGCCGAGCATTCCCTTTGTCGTTTGTGAGATCTTTGTCTGCTTTTAGCAGCTTTCACTGACCGATTGAATTTAAGCTTATAGCTGCATTTTAATACTTATGACAAACCCGGCCTATGCGTACAAAGCTTAACGGCTACTACTGATGACGTTCTGCCAACAGAGCGAAGAACAGAAACCGGTCTAGTTGGTTTATACAAAACCACCTAAATGTCAACACGAAAACAACCCACATTCCTCCAAAAGAGTGGAATTATTAAAGCTTTTGATTATATCATATTAACATGATCGGGTATTTTTCCCTAAAAAATACGACAGTTTACCGACTCGATAACGTCAGATAGTGAACCGCCTACCCCCCCTTTTCTCTTTTTTCTGTGATGGATATCAACAGAAATTAGTTGCAGAAACATGCCTTTTACTTCAGGATACAGTATGGGACTTTAGGAGATTTCGTGGCTTCAAGGCAGTACTACTTCATTTTCCTTTTACTATATTTTCTTTGGAATTAACAATTTCACTTTATGCAATGTGACGAAAAAGTTGGGGGGCGTTTATTAGAGAGGGGGCGTTTAATAGAGTAAATACGGTATAGGCCTAGTACTGTATGAAGAGTGTAATATTATTTAATAAATTGTTGCAGGGAAGGAAAAACTGGAAAAATTAAGAACTGTGTCCAAGTACAACCATTGGAACAATTTGTTAGTGCAGAGTTGAATGTCCAGTAACTGTGATATGTACATATGTATGTACAGTAGGTCTTAAAGAACCCATGAAATGACTTAGTAACAATGGTATGGGGTCATTCTCAGACACTATCTATCAACAAAAATAACATTTATTTTAAAAAAATGAAAGAGAAATGCTCAAGTGAAATGGTATCTCTTCTAGCACAACAGCTGAAAAATGTAAAAGTGCACTGAACCAAGAATGACATCATCACAGGAACCCAACTTCACATTGTGTGTACTATAGTGTGCTTGGAGTATACCCTGCTCTGTAGATGTTACAGAATCTTACCATGTATAGATGGCCTAAAATGATTGATATAATCAACAAATTATCATACCGAAACCTAAACCTATATTTGCTTCACAAAACTAGTGAAAAGGGGGGTTTCAACACTTAGGAATACCTGTTCAGCAGATGGAGTTTTGTAACTTCTCAATATTCCCTGAGCCAACTTGCAAGGAAAATTATTTGGTATACATCATACAAGTGTTTGGAAGTTCACTGGTAAGAGTTTATACACATAGAAAAATACCCCAGGCTCCTGGGGGATGTAACTGCATCCATTTGTCCTCCAGTGTTACAGTATGTAACGATTACTTTTATTGGGGAAGAAGCCGTGATTCTCTCATTACACAGGCCCATATGCAATACTGTATACCATTCTGCACAGTGGCTTAAATACTACCAACAAGTTCTGTGTTGTTTTGGATGCATGTGCTAATGCTGCAATTTGTCTTGGTTCAAAGAAAAGGAACAGACTTGATTATAGTGGGAAAGGAGGCTAGCTGATAATTTGGTTATTTAAGGAAGTATTCTGTATTTTTATCAAAAGTTGGCATAAAGGGACTATTTCAACTCCATGCATTTTGAAGTCTATGCTAGTACAAGATCCATTGTATGATTTCCACATTAATGTTTGTGACAAAATTACTGGGAAGGGATGTCTTTCAAAGGAATCCGGGTGAGATACTGTATCAGTCTTCTTATTCAACAATCTGACTGAATGTGAGTTGAAATATTTTCTCTTTTCTGGTTGAAAGAATTGCTGTCTAGTCATAGATCGACTATATTGCTGGAACCAAAAATTCAAACTGATAGGCCTAACATTGGCATGGGGCAGCTTGAGTGAATAATGACAAAATTCCTCTTTTGAGGAATTGGGAGTGAGAATTTCAAATTTTGATTGATATATTTTTGGCTTTATACTGGGACAGATATAATTCAGATATACTTCAGAAATTATTTGGCCAGTCTCATGCTAAGAAATCTGTGAGCAAAATGTTACTTAAACATAGCATTATAATACAGACACTGTGAAGTTTGGTTCCTGTGATGATGTAATTCTTGGTTCAATGCACTTTTACATTTTTCAGCTGTTGTGCTGAGAGGGGTACCATTTTACTTTAGGATTTCTCTTTTGTGGGACTGAATTTTTTAAAATAAATGTTTTTTCGTTAATAGATAGTGTCAGAGAATAACTCCAAATCGTTGTTATTGAGTCATTTCATGGGCTCTTTAGTGTTTATATGGAGTAAAAGTAAGTGTGAATCCAGGAACTGTACAAAATGAGTACACTCCACAAAGCAGTCAGTTCTTACCCCACATCATTGACTGTACCGAGAGTATTCTTATTACACATTTGGTCTTGTGTACTCTCCCTGAAGCAACAAACTGAGATTGTGTCTGAGTGAGGGTGAGCTTTAGATACTGTAGTTGTGGGTAGGGCTCAACTAGGTACAGAATTGTACTTGGAAAGTTCTGTCTGGGGTGGGAAGATCTGGCCTTTAAGTCTTGACTCTAGACTTTAAAGGGCAAGTTAAAGCAAAAATTTAATTTTCATATGTGAAAGAGGAACCAAATCTACACAGTGTGGTGAAGTTTCATTTCAAATCAGATATATATTTCTCAAAATATCAAAAAAAGCAATTGGTAGATTTGTGTTCAAAAGTGAGTTAGAGGGCAGTAGAGTTTATTGCACTTCCTCATGTTGACAAGGAATACGTTGTTTCACTCTGTTTTATCAGACTGTTGTGTTGACCTTGAAGTTAATAGGACCTCCCTGTGAGGGATACAAAGTTTGTGAAGTTCTCGTGCCACTTATGCAATCACATTTTAATAATGTGTGATAGTTGAGGAGAAAAACGAGTATGAAGTTTAAAGAAAAACAAAGGACTGTGCACTAATGTGGAGATGTGATGTCATGTGTGCGTGCTTCAAGTTCACTTTTCGTTGAAAATGTGACAACTTTGCATGCTCATATCTTGAGAACCACACATTGGATTTCAATGCAAATTTCACCCAATAGCTTAGAATGAGTACTCCTTTTACATGTCAAACCCTGTTGTGACCTTAAACCCTTCTTTTAAAGGTAGTGTGACATGTTAGCACAATGACCTGACTTCACTTGGCAGTTGTGTAGTGAAGTTTTCTAAGGAAAAATCCGTTGGAATTGTTTCAATATCTATTATGGTTCTCAAGATATAGCTCTTCAAAGTTTGAACTATTTTGAAGAAAGCTGTTACTCATGCAAAAATAACGATGTGGAGTGTTGGGTAGTGTTGACATTTCTTTTGTTAACCCTACATAAATTATCTCTAAATTGCACATCAGTTAGTTTATGGTTTGGTAATTGATACTGAAAATTTCCAAGGACACAATTTAAACTTCCAAAATAAAACCTTCTGGGACAAACTAATGCACAACTGTCCTTGAAATGAAGGTTGTACAAACAAAGGATAACATTAGCCATATATGGTATGTCCCTCCCATGACATCACAAGATTTGCACATTGAGCTCCTATTTATTAATGATAAAGTGCAAATTTATCAGAAATTGCCCTGTGAAATGGTCAATTGGATTTTGATGGAAATTTTGGCTATTTTCATGGTTTTCAATACTTCCTATATCCAATACCCAATTTGGTCATTTTCATGTCCACTACCTTTAAAGATACTACATTATTACATGTATAGCAGGTGCCCGCTCATGAAATATGTTTTCTTCTTCAGCTCGTCACAGATTTAGGCCAGGGACACGAGCATTGATGGAAATAAGGAAATATCAAAAATCAACAGACTTATTAATGAGAAAACTTCCATTTGCAAGAGTGGTAAGTAGTGCAGGTAGATCAATATTGACACAATGGATACAGTATTACTCAATTCAACACAGCTCAATAGCCAAAATATTAGTCATGATTGATTGTTTATTGTCCGAAAAGGAAAGGTTGCACAGTAAGCTGAATATAGAGTTGACGAAGAATTTAAGCCAAGTAATTGTATAGAGCCTTTACAATCAGGTCACAGGTCCACTTTGCAGGAAAACAATTATGCAAAATGCACTTTGTTTTGTGCTGAAAACACTGCACAGTGTGCAGTGCGATATTGTGGTGTATACTTCTGTAGCAAGCATGTGGAGTGTGGTACTGTTCTACTGTATACTGTGTATTAAAGGCCCAATTTTCTCATTCCAAACAGTACCAATTCTCCTAACCTTCTTAATTAAACCCCTCCCACAATTGTCTGAAATTCACCCTCATCCAGACACAATCTCATTTTATTGCTTCAGGGTGAATATAGAAAGCTCAATGTGTATAATCAAAACACTATCAGAAAAGTTTGTGCTGTGTAATATAAAGTTTTGATACTCTGCATTGTTTGAATTAGCAGTCAATCAAAAAGCTGAACCAATTGAGAGTTTCTGTTACCCTATACTAGAAGTGTAGTTTGGGGTGAGAGGATTGTCCCTTTAACATGTAAGTACTCCAACATGGCCCCTGGGGAGAACCAAGACATCATATGAAAAGCCTCTCTAATAAAGGGAGGATATCCAGGTTTTAAAAGGGGAAAATGCATTTAATTTCAATTAGTACACTAGTCTGTTGTGTTTCATTATTGGTTCTTGATAGTTTCATTACTTTCGTAAAAACTGACAATATTTTTTTCACTAATAATAAAATTTCCAGGAGATTGCAGGCCTTGAATATTTAGGAATGCCAGTGCGATTGACACCATCACTCACCTCAGGCTCAAATCAGAGTGAGGAATAATGTGATTCGTTTTGCACCTAATGGAAGAATGGGAGCTCATAAAATAATAAAATAGCACATCTACTAAACTCCTTATTTTCCTGAGGAGTGAGAGTTAATGCACTCCTGGAAAAGTTAGAACTCAAGGCTGTGAGAGTGCAGTATCTTAAATATTGGTTAATTGAATGCAATGTTCAAGCCCTGATATTCAGTATCATGAAATATCAATGGAAATGAAAAAGGAGCATCTGTTGGTTTTAGCTGTTGTTTAAACATAATTTTGGGGCACTTCTTTTATCCTTTGAAGTGTACCTCAAGTCAAAAATATCAAAAATATAAATTTAAGAGCATACTCTAAAAAATGAATTCTAACAGTCCAACTCCCATCTTCATATGACATTCCTGAGCTAATACATAAAATAGTGAAGTTTATTCACTTAAAACAAATTGGTCGGTCGGGCAATAATCTGGGACTTTCTTATTGTACAACTTCACATAGCATGCTTTGTTTCCCTTTGAAATTAAAAATGTTTTATGACCTTGAACACTTCCTGTTTGCTTGCATAGCATATGCACAAGGAGGGCTACTGTATATTAATAACATCACCTCAAAGGAGTAAGAGGGCTATCACATGTTGGTACAAGGTGCAGTGACATTCAGAGAAACAAAGAAATACAGAGATTGTCATTTGAATAGTACAAGAATGACATCACAAATTATTGCACAATGTACTATTTTAATTTGAGTGAATAAACTTCAACATTTGATATCTCAGCTCAGGAAAATCCTATGAAGATGAGAGTTGGACTGTTAGAATTGATTTTTCATGGTCTTTAATATATATTTTTGAATCTTTCGACTTGAGGTACACTTTAAGGATACTGGAAAAGGTCAAGAAAAGACTGCCCCTCTAATCTGAATTCCTATCCCAGTTATTGCAGCTAGACTGAACATCTAACTTGTCTTTACAGCACTACAGTTACACTCTGTGTCAAGATTATTATACCTATTGTTTAGCCTAAACCTTCAGCAGTCTTACTGGTACAGTATACTGTTTGTAATGGTTTCACGTTGCACACTGCAAGCAGGATTGTAGCAATGCTGGTTGGTTGAACTTCAGTATGTCTGTATGTCTGTGAAAATTTATTATCTTCTCAGCTCTGTTTCTGAAAACGATTTTGCTTCCATGATCTTCACCTTTATTATGGTTGTCGCAACTGGGCGGTGCTACCTGGCTCTCAAAATCTCCACCCAGAACTCGCCATCAATTTATCAGCATCACCAGTCAGCACAAATTTCTTACCCTGATTAACATTTTTAGATTTCTTTAGAATTGAGTGAAAATCCTCATTCTTTGGAAGCACTCACCCTGCAAAAATTTTTCAAAGGGGGGTGGGACAGTGACACTCCTTAGACTGCTCCCTCAGGATGGTGACCACAAATTACCTGGCTCTCAAAATGGTCTGGTGACAACCCTGACCTTACTCATCACCTTCTGTCATAGTGTACAATTCTTTTGGTTTTGTGATTTTTTTGGGGGGGGGAGGGGGGGAGTAGTAGTTTTCAGGTCAAGTCCATCTTGATTAAACCAGCTCTTTATACAGGTGAGGTGTGAAACCTATCTTTCATAATCTAAATTTCCAGGTTTTTTGCACTATTCCCTCTTCAGTTTCTATGAAGTGTATGTTACTGTAAATTGTCATACTTTGTTACCATAGTTGTGAAACATTGAAATGGTATGATATGAACTTTCATTTCCAATTGTCTACAGGTTCGAGAGGTAGCTCTAACATTTTCAATCAAAGATCTGAGATGGCAAGCAGTAGCAATTATGGCTTTGCAAGAGGTAAGTCTGTATTGATCAAATGAACTTGAACATACTGGACAAAGTAACTGTACAATCTACTGTACTGTAAGCATTGCTATGATGTTAATATGACAAAACTCCTTGGTGAGTCTGTTCTATGGGTATGTTCCAACAGCTGTTTCTCTGTTTCTACACTTTGCAGGACAAGTAGGTTTAGGAGACAGCCACATGACTAGGTTAGCAAGGGTTCTGCCAGAACTGAAAAAAAAAAGAAAAAAGGGAAAAAGGGAGGAGGGTTTTATTACTGCCAAACCTCAAGCTAGTCCAAATTGATACTGTACTTGGCCAAAGTTAAAGATTGGTGGGTTGGGGGGGGGGGTAAGACAAAAGCTTGCTTCTTGCTTCAAGGCCCCTACTGTACCGTGTAAGGTGCAATCTGAAGGGTTTAATGGCATAGCAAGTCTTAACATTGCTGTAAAGGTGTCGTCTTCTAAAATATAAAACCAAGATGCCAACATTTTTTTTGTTTTTATGGGAATGGGAAGGGGGGAGGAGAGATTACTGTACATTCCTCCTTCTGATAGGGGGAGGGGGAGCAAATCTCCCTTTACTCCCTGGATGGCAACTCTGGGTAGGATGGATGTGTTCAGGGATATTGTGAAAATCAGAAAAATATTAATATTTTGTGAAATTAAACTTCATTCTCGTCTGTTGCCCATATAGTAGCTTCATCCTGGCCCCTTATGAGTCAGAACACATACAGGTATGTGTCAGAACCACAAAACAAGAGATGCAATAATAATGGAGCCTTCTGCCAGGTTCCAGCCCATTGTGAAAGAAACCAGGTGCCTGGGGCTGTTTGATCTGTTTAATGCTTAGGCACCAAGTTTTTTTTTTCTGAAGTATTAGGTCTGTTATTCTTGAGGATCATACTGTAAGTACAGGATATGACTCCAAAATTAGGACCATCCGTTTTAAATCCTTTTGATCTGTTTTAGCCTTTCAAATGGACCAAAAATTTGTACAATTCACATAATACTCATTAAAAAATGGCAGATTGAACATTTGTGACTAGCTTTCAGATACAATGGTATAAATATCAGAAGGCCAATTTCCTTGTGAATATATCATTTGGATTTCCTAATTAATGTAATCAATTAAGGCTAACTGTGATCTTCTTGACATCACATTTAGTCATTGTCAGACAGCTTTTATCAGAAAGCAAGTTCTGATAAATCCAGTCTGTTGATTTTACATCACAAAGTAATTAGTATCTAAATTTGATACATATCACATAAATGTTGGCAAATTTTTAATTCTTTCCACCAAAGATAGAGTAAATCCTAATTAAACCTCACAAAAATCTGATTGTTATTGTATCGGATATTGCTGTAGTGGGGCCAGCACTTCACCCTGTCAACAACCAAGGAACATTTGAAGAATATTATGAGGATTTCTGTGTGAACAGAGAGCTTCAAAATCTGAACACATCCTTCACATAAATCCAGTAAGTGATGGTTAAAGCCATTACCAGGGACATGTCAATTTACGAATCATTTCAAAAGTTTACAGCATTACAGTGTATTTATGTTTTCTTTGTTTGTTTTGACCGTGTGAATAATGGCTACCTTTCCTACAGTACTTTGGCATGTACAATATTTAAAATGTTTGAATATTCTCATATTCTGGTACAGGCCGCTGAAGCATTCCTTGTACATCTGTTCGAAGATGCAAACCTGTGTGCCTTGCATGCCAAACGTGTAACTATCTTCCCTAAAGATATCCAGTTAAGCAGGAGAATAAGAGGTGCTGAGGGTGGTTTGGCGTAACAGCGTGTGGTACCTTGTGGTTCCTTGTACGGTGAGTACAGAGTACAAATTGTCATTGCCAATGGTAGAATCAGTCATTTAATACAAAAGACTAAAACCTGAACATTTGACTTGAACCGATTGACTACCAACTGAGCATTTTACTTGAACCAATTGACTAACAACTGAGCATTTGACTCAAACCGGTTGGTTAAAAACTGAGCCATGAAAATCCATACTCTACTATAAATAAATGCTTAAAAATGAGTGGTGTTGGTGAAGTTTGATATTCAAACAGATGTCCCTCTCTGATGCAGTTTTTTAAAGCAAGAAAGGAGGGAGGAGGGAAAAGGAAGAGGGGAAGATGGTTTTTTTTTGAAGCCAGGGCTGAAGTTTTCATGTCCACACTATGTTTGTGTTTGTTATTTTATAAAGAGGAAGAATGACCAAATGCATCAGTCTTAAGGCCCTGTTCTGAAGTTAACTCATTATTGTCCTTTTGATGGCTCTCCAGACATCATTAGCATTCATTTTAGTGGTGTACAGTATTTTGATCCTTCATGTCTTAAAAAAAATAAACTGATCTTTTAAAGTTGTATTTGTGCCATTTAACCCCGGCAGGTTACTGTATAGGAGCAAAAATTGAAGGGCTGAAGTGACACTAGATAAAAAGTTGTCTGCCCTTCCAACTTGTTGAAGGCCTTTGCAGTCATCCGTTTGGTGCACATTATGTAATTGTAACATTCAGAAGTCTCTAATATTTATATACAAAAGGCATTTAATGAAAACATAAAACATACTCTGGAAATGAAAATTTGTTAATTATACAGTCTGCTTGGCCAGCATTCTTGTTGATGTACCATTTTTTCTTCCTCTCTACAGAGTCAGTGGAACATCAGTGCTTCCTCCATATGTTCAGCTTCAGCCTCTCTTGAGATGAAGGCTGAAAAACAGTGTGAAAGATGGTAGTTAAATCTTTAGTCGGCAGAGAGAGAAGTGCAGAGGAAATACATCAAATTGTAGAGCCAGCTAAGCAGGTTTCTACCTTGCCATAACATCTTGACTTGTTCAAGTATGTGCAAAATTGTTTGTCATTTCCGGAGACTAAAGATTAACATTATACAGGAATAAACAATCTATCCCTAACAAAATGAAATATGAAGAATGTTCTGCACAACTTCCTTCACTGGAAACCCCTCTGATGTACTTCTACCTCCTTGAAGCTTCCTGCATTAGAACCTCACTGATGTACTAGTCTCAACTCCTTGAAATTTATGGATGATTTTGAAGTGATTGGAAATTTGTATAGAATTGGTCTTATTATTGCCAATTTCTTGTGTGACTTTTTCAGAAATGTTTGGTCTAACAGTCAGGTTATGAGTGCAGAGAATTGCCATTTTTGGTAACATTTCAATTTAAATTTTAGGTAATAGAACTGAGTGCCTGAATATTACATAGTCAAATAGTGCTTTTGAAAGATATGGGCAATTACACGGTAAACCAACACAAAATGATCCTATTGGGGTTTTCCATAGAAAAATAATTGTTTTCATTGTTCTGTTATTTTTAGTAGGAACTGTTTGAAGAAGAGAGATAACGTAAGCAATTTCAGCTTTTTACTTGAATGTTGAAAATTTAGCCGCACTGAAACTATGGGAAAATAACAGTTGAACATTGACAACATAAAAAAATACAACAGTCGAACATTGACATACATGACATGAAAGGCAATTTTTCAGAATGTTTATGGTCTACATAGTCTTAGCTATTTTATTAGAATAAGCTACATTCATGCCTAACACACACCAAAGTTAGAGTAACATTTCATGCATATTGAGCTCACCATACCATGAAAAAGGTAACGGTTGAACAGTATGTCAAAACGTTCGACCGTTATATCTTCTTGCTGTATTTTAATGTTTAACCATTATTTTCCCATTGGATCTCAATGTGGCTATATCTTCAAAATTCAAGTAAGGAGTTGAAATTCTTTTAAGCTACCTCTCTGGTTCAAATAATTCATACTGCAAATAGTAGAACAATGAAATATCAACATTTCTTGAAAAAAAACCCTGTGTGATCATTTTGTGTTGGTTTACTGCATAATTGTCCACATGTAAATGCTACTGTCAATGCTTTTGCTTTGAATCTACAAAAATCAAATCAGATGTACAGAGGTACCACTTACGCAGGTGGTATACGTGAAAGAAATAACGTAATTAGCATTGCTTGATATACCTTGTCTCTACTTCAGGTGGTGCCTGTTTCACCACAACTGTTAGTGGTTAATGAAAATTGTTCAAATTTTAAAAATATGAAGCAGATTTAATTTGACTTCGTTCCAGTGACATTTGTACCTTCAATGTTTATATCACAGTGACTCTTTCAAATTTTATCAAAGCAAATAATTGCAGCATCCACGCCTTCTCAGCCAGTGCAAATATGCTTTTTACATGTAAAATTTGTTTTTACCTGAGCAATAAATGTTTTTAGCACTATGTAACCTTCAAAGATTTATGATAGAGTTTGGGTTTGAAATTGTTGTAGGCTGCTCAGTCTACAAAGGGTGTAAGCACTTAACAGGGGGTTTAAGTGCAGGTTCTGTCTGGGGTGGACTCTTTATGAAGTCTGAGGAGATTCTTCATTCAATTTAATTAGTTTAAAGAAAACCTTGGGAATAGTAAATGTGAGATGATGATTTGCAGCAAAATGTAATTTACAAAGCTGTCAATTGTTTATCTGTTCTAAGAAACCAGATTTCAAGAAATACTGTCGCCAGTGAACCTTTGAAATACAGTAAGTCTGGCATTTTAAGAGTGATGTGTAAGGTGAGAATTGTTTTTAATTTATTTACTTTTTTTCTTATTTGTAAAAAGAACGTATCAGTGTTTATGGTAAGATTTTATTGTATTGCTTATTTCAATTTTCAAATTGTGTTGTTTTATAAATCTTTAAGTTTCATAAGGTGATGACAATAAAATGGGATTATGGCTTTGAACCTTGCATCCTCTACAATGCTGAGTCCACTCTAAACACACTCATTTTTTTTTATGGGTGGGTTAGGGGTTGGGGAGGCAGGATTATCAGTATGGTATGTAATGTTTAATTTCAGACAAGATCCCTTTCCCTAAAGCTTGTCATACAGCTACTACAATTTCTAGAAGCCCTGATGTTCAGGATGTAGGTCAATTGAGGCCTGAGCTGTTGGCTTGACAAGCCAGTGAGCCACAACTGGGAAAAAGGCTGCGGCCAGCCCGACTAAAAACAATTGCAATTGGTTGAAACAATTGGTTGAGCCATGAGGGTCTCTGTAGGGTATGTTTTGCCTGTGAATAGTTTTCTTACTTTCTGTGTGTCTGTCTGTTCGTTACCAAATACAGTATATGACTTAATGAGTTGTGGTATCCAATCACACCATGTTGCATGACATATCTCTTTACTTGCTTGGTGTCCATCATCATGGGTAGGGCTGTGGGGTGCTTGGTTCCAGACCATAAAAATAGCCAGCCCCTCGAAATGGAGTCATGAGGGCAAAAAAGTCGGTATATTTAGTGCAGGACAGGCAGGGCATTTTGAAGGCAATTATTGTGTTATCAGTCAAAAAAGATCCAAAATGTAATTCCTACCCTGCCATCATCATATATTTACTGATAGTCTTTAGAGTAGAACAAACATCTTTGGTATTGCTCTTCAGATGACAAATAAATCAATTTTTAGATTAGAAAGGCAGTCATATGCAACATACAGATGTTAATGATTATCTTTCTGATTTTTATGTTTGAACTGTAAATACTGTAGTTAAAATGTTTTAAGTTGTATTAGGAACTTGGCAAGCCTATGCCTGGCACAAGTATAATATGAAAAAGGGAATTCCTAATGAAGTTAGTTCACTGTATGATGTGTTTTCAGATGTGGTGTAATTATTTACATTTTGTATAATGTAAAGTTTGTAAGCTGCATTGATACTGGGGGAGGAGGAATGCTTGGTCACAGGGCTGAGGAGATGGGAATGGTCAATAAAGTTTAGATAAGGGACTTGTTGCCGTCATGTCACCGAGTAAAGACAGACGGTAATGCTAGGGTCATGGGTAAAGGTGAAATGCAGGACTTGTATTTTACATACAAGTCTATTGAAAAATCTAAAAACTTCCTCTCATATAAATGTGATCTTTATCTGCTCTTTCAACCACTCTCTAGCCATGTTACAACCTGGCCAGTGCTACTGTATCTGTTTTATTGCTACAAAATTTCCAGGGTATATCAGCAAGGAAATTGGTCAGCCCTTAACACTTACAAAAGTCATTGAAAGACATAAACCCCTCACCATTGGACCATAACATATAAGGTTTTAGGGGAAGAGCAGTATTAAGGATATTTGGGGAATGGGGTGGTAAAGAAGGGGACAGGACTGACTAAGCAATTATTTTCAAACTGTTGTATTTGAAAAAGGTGGGAGTGTTTTTAGAGATAACACTTTAGCTATATGCAGATCTGTAGTCCAGGGGAGGGGTGGGGAGCCCAGGGGAAATTTCCCTTACTGTTTAAACCTACATGGAGAATTTGGAAGTTTGCATTGACTATGCACATAGCATTTGTTCAGCCTTAAAATTTTTTAACCCCTTGTAAGAGTGCTGTCACTGACGGTACAATCCCCCCAACCATTTTCGAGGGCAAAAGCTAGTATAGTACATATAGCTAGCTGAGAAGCAGCTTATGACTGACATCATGACTACTGCTCTTTGCCTGGCTGCGCAGTGGATGTTGCTATGCAATTGTGACATCACTTGCCAGCTTTCTATCGAAGTCATCCCTGCCCCTGCAGTACCTTGTCTGGCTATGGGTCTGGATATGAGGAGAGTGTTCTTTCTTTACTTCTTAGTTTAAAGAGGTGTACAATATGTAGATTTCTATCCATTTCAATGCATGTTACTGATTTTTGATACAGTGAAATGAATTGTTTTCATCTTGTATTTGAATTTTTTATCTTTTAAATACACAGGGCAAATTTGCCCCCTGTAAATCTGGAATGTTTTTAAATCTTTTTAGTGTTGAGAATGTTGAAGTGTTATACCACATTTACTCTTTCAAAATATAAAGAAAAAGAATTGTACTCACATAAAAAACCATTATCTCAAATGTTGAGATACTGTCAAACTAGTGTGTGGCTGAAATATCTTTGAAGCAACAGAATGTAACTTGATCTGTGGTCAATGTCTTTCACAGTTTGAGAGCATGCTCTTTGAGTTTAGGGAACATAAATTTATCTTTTTTGGTTTGAAAAAAGTGATGGTTGGCTGCTAAGTTATTTTGGCAAATTTTAGGGACATTACTCTTCAGTTGCCATTGAAGCTGTCATTTCTTTACATATTTCACTGTGAAAAACATCTACTTTTCAGAGTGTATTGAAGTGTACTCTATATGAGGATGTGGAACATTTGTAACATTCACAAAGTATTGAGAACCTGCAGCATTGCTGCACAAGTTCTTAACATGCATCCTTTTAAACACAAGAGCAGTTGTTCCAAATTTTTTCTGAAGACTTACTGAAGACTACTTCTTAAAGGCAATCAATACTCACCACAAACTACACTATGTGGTCATAGTCTACGCATTCTCTCAATTGGCATAGCTCTGTGATCGACAGCAAATTCAAAACATGCAGAGTACATATTTCACAACATGTACTGTATTGTGTCCTGATTACACATCAAGTATTGTTAAATCAGCCTGAAGTGATGAATTGAGATTGTGGTGTAGACAGTTGTTGGAAGGGCTCAAGTTGTTATGTTTGGAGACTTGAAATTGTCTGGGTTGAGAAGAAAATCCTCCTGAATCTCAGGAGACTTTGTTTGGTGAAATCCAACAAATACTCCGGATGCATTTCTTCTTCCCAAGGAAGCAATGTCCTCTAAGGACAAATTCTGAAGTGACCAACCCTCTCAGCATCCAGACCTTTTATGAAATACATCTGTCATGCCAGTAAAAACAATGTTTTTTACTGGTCTCCAAAGTAATTCATTTTGTTTAAAATATGGTGGTTCAATTTAGAGTACACCAAGAATGCTTAAAACAATATTAAAGCAAAATGCATCCACAAATGAAATAATGGAAGGTCAAAATATTTTTACACAAAACAAAACCTTTATTACGTACTTCTACAAAACTATTTTACAGTTTTAAAGATGTTTTGAAATAGTTATGGACTACTGGTAACTTAATGAAACATAAATGGCAAAATAGCAACCGCATGATTAGTTTTCATCGAAATATATACAGTAAACTTGAAAATTTCAAATCATGTACATGATTTTTGACTCCCTTACAGACATACATCATTAAAATAATGAGCCAAAATTTTTCCATGCTCTTGATGCCTGTTTGAGGGTGATTTGATTCTCTGGCAAGTCCTGTTGATGATGAATCTAAAGGAAAAATATCCCTGGCTTCATTGCAGGCACGTCATACTATAGCCACAATGGATAGAATTAGGCCTACCATGCAATTGTTTTTCTTTTTTGAAATTAACTTGAACTGTTCTCCACCTTTGGTCAGAAAGAACACAAAATCTGCCATTTTGTGAAATTACTTGATTTGCATATTACATAAAGAAAATCAGAAAACCTTTTACCACTGATTTTGGTAGTCGTACAATACAAATCATTAATTTGTACCATTTGGAAAAGTTTGGGTTCTTTTCCACCAAAGATGGAGATTTAAAAAAAAAATTGCATCGCAATCTTATCTGATATCCCTGCAGTGCTTCACCCCCCCTTCCACTATCAACTACTGCCATATACCAGAAAATTTGTAACATTTTGTTCTGAAAAATTCTAAAAAGTAAAAGAACAATTACATTAGGCACTGGGTTTGTATATAATATGACAGAATTCCATGACCTTCATGGTCCTGAATATCTGTTTGCAGGACCTTTAAGTTGCATTTCCATTTTCAACAAAATGTATCAGAAAATGAAGAAAATCAAAGCAATGAAAGTCCACTTGCTAAAATTTTGAGACTCCTCTCTGACTTTTTAAAACAATCTGCATTTTCACTGATTTTATTCCCAGGACTGAAAATTCAAATTTCAGTTTTCCCCTGACTTTCTGGAATTTTCAGGACCTGTATGAATTTTCAAAAGGACCTTTCGAAAAAATTTCTCATTTTCAGTGATTTAATTCCCAAGTCTGAAATTCGAATTTTAGTATTCCCTGACTGTCTTTCTAGAGCATCAGACTTGTGGTAAGTAGTTCAAGTCCTGATTGGGTCATGCCGAAGACTTTAAAAACAGAACCTACTGTCGTTGTGCTTGGTGCTCAGCATAAGCGATAAAAGTAAGTAGGGAAAACAAGCCAGTGAGCCACAACTGGAAAAAAGGTCTTGGTCCACTCTACTTGAACCAATTGGTTGGAAATTGGGCCGAAAACTAGTAACCTAACCTCACCTGACTTTCTGGGATTTTCAGGACCTGTACAAATCCTGTATGGATTCCAAAAGGTTCATTGATAGGGAGTTAAGTCAACACATTAAACCTATTCAAAATATCTCATATTACCGAATGGAAATTCAAAAGTAGTCGCACCAAATTTAGTCCGTTTACCCAGGTATATTAATTTGTGATTAGCTGCCCACTTTGTTTACCTTGTGAATAATTTAATACACTTTTTGAATCATAATGCAACGCATGTAATAAAGTTATTCATTTTAGGGAGTTCAATTGAGCTTTTGAACTCAGTGAAATGCCTTCCATCAACTGATGAGATGGTGTACTACTACTGGCGTGGTGAACTGGGAAAATTTGGAGCAGCTAGAGTTCAAAATGGTGAAAGATATAAAAATATCAAGACACCTTAACATTTGAACCCGCAGCCTGCAAAAGTGATGCTCAGGTGGTCTAGGATGTAAATCAAAAAAAGGAAAACAAAACTCAGTGACTGATACTGTGGACATGTTGCATGTTACTCACACAGACCATTTTGCCAAAATTTTGATGATCAATTTGCATATTGGTTGAACAGCTTCATTATACATTGAATTTACAGGCTTCGTATAATTGTTTCTTTTCAATAGTTATAGTGTATAGCCATCTGTTTTTACCAACCGAATGCTCCTCACAAGTGGTGAGGTGGAATGCAGCATTTGTACCATACAGGTAATTTAACAATACATGTATGGTACAATTGCTTATTCCCTTTCATTACAAAAACAAAATAGTGGAACAATAGTTTTGCATAAATTCATCAAGAAAATAAAAAGAAATGTGAAGATAAAAAGGAGAAATTAATCAATGGATATGATGGGGTATGAGGCAAACTAGGTTCAATCATGTTGCCCCTTTTAACTAAGTCACCCACACAAAATGTGTTCTTGATATTACAACCAAGCATTGAGTACCGACTCCAGTGATGAAAACTAATCAGTGTTATTCTTAACTTTTAGGATTTCATCTTGCTATAGATGTAGAGCTATTTTGTCATGATATAAAGGAAATGAGTTGCTTAGCCACCTTTTTAAGAATTTTCAAACTAAGAGAAACGGCTACTGTACAGGTACGTCTGATTGTGGGTTTAGTACTAGCTTAGCAAGATGAGAAACCAGGGCTACCTTTACAGTAGGCAACCTCCACAGGATGCTGCCTCTCCCTTTAACCACCCAAACCAAATAAAGCAGTCTTCAAACTTTCAAATTGGTTAGATTCTACATATCATGTCTATGATTTTGCTTTAAACCTTCTCCTAATTACTATCCTCTTGTTACTCTGCTACTACAAATTGAAATGACTTTCTTAAGTGTCCACAAATCTGACATAAACACAGACACTGTTAGCCTAGACTTACAAAATCTATAAAAGCTTCTGACATTAAAATAAAACCAATTCACAATTTTTACCTGATAATGTTAAAATACCGTTCAATTACCCATAGCTTCACCTATCTACTAATTGCTAGAATATACAGTACCAATTGATATAGTAACAAATACAAACATGATTTCATTATCCCTGCATATTATGGAGCCAGCTCCATGATTTGTTTAAAGATAATGCCTCAATATACTCAAGTTTGTCTCAACACATGTCAGCAAGCCTATTCCAAGCCTTACCCAGACAATATCCTATTGAAACAAAATAAAAAACTACTGCATAGAGATTAAACAATATTGAAATGAAAAGTAGAAACTACCCATTTGTTATTTCAAAAGGGTATACAGTACTTGACAATAATTTGTGTAGTCACTTTTGTAGGGTTCTCTTTTACTGTCCTGTTTGTTCTCAGCTCATTAAAAGGTCACAACTTTGTGACCTTCATTCAACCTGTTGTTTTGCTGACTACACAATTTCCTAACGAAAAGCATATTTTGCCAGAAATAGTTCATTTTTCAAGATCATATAAAGCAAATGAAGCTGTGGACCTGAAAAGGACTCGATGATGACGTTACAATTCCTTTTTTGTAAATGCTCTATGCTCTATAACTGTACATTTAGCTGTCAAAATATAAATAGGAGCCTGAATCATATTTCAACCTCTGTTAATGTAATACCTTTCTATCAGGCTCAACATCCTCTTCAAGATGGAACTTTGTACATTTGTTTGAAGCCCATTACTGCAACTGAAACAGGCCAAGTTTAACAAGACAGCCAATTACTGAGGCATTATTCTAGCATCCTCAGTGTCATCACCAGTGATCACTACATTAGAACTAAGAACAACTATGCCTGACATGTGGACCCAATCAATTGTCATGGGAACTGAAGGCCAATAGGCAAGATCAATGTTGTTGTTAACCCACAAGAACCCATCACATAAAATAGGGCCCCCTCTTGCAACAATTTCTTTTTGGCAAAACTGTAGCGGACTGATAACATAGAGTATATTCAAATAACTCTATAGTATAGCAGCAGACTTAAAAGAAAGATCCAGTCACTCCAATTGGATAATAAATGAAGCAGTGTTCCCTAATTTATGAACGGCTCTTGTGGAAAATGAAATATGAGGATAATTGTGAAATTTAGTTGCTGTTCTGAAATAAGTCTCGGGTAACTGGTTTAGCCCTTTAGAGGGAAATATTGCATTTGTTTTACAAGGAAATTCAATCCTTTTAAAACCAATATTCATTGGCTAAGGGTGATACACAATTACAAAGAAGACAGTATGGCAGCCTTCTTTTCAAAACACAAGTTTCCATCAGAGAGAGATTCAGTTGTTTGGTGATCAAGAATAACTTGTTCACCCAAACTTTCAACATTTCAAAAGATGCAAGTTCTACAGCTCTTCTTGTGCATATTATTTTGAAAAGATGGAGCTATTGCTGGGGTTTATTTAACTTTATTGTTAAAATGGAATGATTTGATAATGACAGATCTATTAACTTTTAATGCTATGTTGGGGCATTTTAAATGCAATATTTCCCTTTAATGCTTCAAAATGCAGAGTTATGGGTCTTATGAATTTTAGGAGTTAAGAGTTAGGATAGGAGTAAATACAAGAGACATTTATCTCAAATTAATGAACGTGCATCATTACTTAAAGATGTGTACCTTCAGAGGCAACCACCTATGATATTTACAATCCTAGAAATGGAAAAATAGGCCACTTTAGTGAAACATGATAAATTTACAGATTAGAAAACATTGTTAACTACTTAAATCATCTTTGGTTTTTACCATATGACCACAAAGAGAGAAAAAAATACAGTTTTGCATTGTTCAGGTGAAAAATGCTAAACCTACTGCAGGCCCCGATTTTCAGAAAAATATATGGTAGTCCTTTGGGCAACCATGTCACTATTTTAAGTTGTCCGCAAACAAATTTGGTTGTCCGAAATACTTTTTGCACAATTACAAAACAGTTATTGTGTTTATTTGTATTGTTAGTCTCAAAAAATAAAAAGAGATGATTTTTGAGAGACAAAAACACTTGGAAATCTGAAATATTGCATGATAGAAAAAGTCGAAAGCGCTGATCAGCCAGCAGTATACGTTTTCAATCAGATAAAGCAAGCTGCTGTATAATTCACTGTGAGAGAAAAATGGTGTCCGTTGGTGAAACGAGAATTCCCTATGACAGCCACCCGTTGAAGTGAATGCAAATGTATTGCCTGTATTTTGCACGTACAGTAATGTGGATTGTTTTCACTCCAATCGTGTAGTGTCCTGAGTTTTCACATATGGTCATGCTACAGCCAGTTATTGTTTCCACTCCAACATTGCCAGGGTAACAAAAAGCTCGACTGACCAACCAACATCAAATAAACTATCAATATGGGATTGGGAAGCTTAGGGATAATGCTAGGGTGAAGACAGTGGAAGTAGCTACGTGCACCCAAAGTATCAAAACATGGCACCTGAGATTTAATCAAGGTGCTCAGGGAATGAGTTGAGAATTTAACAAATGAGAAAGTACTCTTTACCTATCACCTGATGATGTAGCTTACTCCCATCGCTGTCAATGCAATCATTTTTTGTGCAACATCTTCAATCTGCCTCTATCTAGTCTTTGTTTTTGGAAACATAGCCGTCAGTCTCATGAGGGGAGTAATAGCCAAGAAGAGCATTGAAAGAAACAAGGCAAAGCGTGTATAGAACCAACTGAGTAGAACCAGGTAACGCATCAGTCATGGCATTGGTGGCAAGGATGAGAACAACTGAACCCAAGGTTTCCTGAAAATAAAACAAGAAAAAAGAAGAAAATTGAGAAAAAATTTTACTTTTAAACTACTTACATTTGCTCAGTGAAAAAGACGAAAAAAAAAGGAAAAAGTCTCATTCTGGAACTAGCCTGTGGTGCTAAAGATATCCAGAGGAGAGTTTAGGGGTAGCTCATCTCTTTCCTATCCTGTATAAATATATTAATGAAAGCATTTCCAGGAAATTTCATCCAAGATGGTGCCTGTTTCCAACTTCTTGCAAAAGTTAAAATTTCCAGGAGGGAATTTGTGCATTGTTTTCAACCACCAACATGTCCACATTATTGAAAACTACTCCCTTTAAAAATGAAAAAATGAAATTGTCTCTACTTAATTCTGAAGTTAAGCACTAACATTGTCCCAAGGATATGGATAAAGTCCTACATTAATACCAGGGATGTAGCCAGCCAAATTTGAGTGCCAGGTAATTGTCTGATCTGGCAAAAGCACCTCATCCCACCCAATGGCATCTGCCCCATTTATCAGCCATTATTTTTTCATTTTTACCTCATTTTACTTCACAGAGACAATTTGAGACTGGTTCTAGGTCTTATTATGGAGGGCAATATTTGTCTTGGGTGTATTTTCTTGGAGTTCTGGGCAGGAATTTGGAGTTCTCAGGCTGGGTGCCACTGCCCAGCATAACCCACTGTAGCTACATCACTGATTATTACGAACTTTTCCTTTAACGAATTCTAAATTATAAGGAATAAGACTGTAAACTGCCACCAGTACCACTGAGAATACCTTCATAAGTGAATGTTTGTTTTGAAATGAATAGCACATTTACAAGCAGATAGCTGAAAGATAAGACAATATTTCTTCATTTTTGAAGACTGCATTTTGGACCAAATTATCTGTCATGCAATAAATTACATGGTCATAGGCTAGAGGTTCCCCTTGCCTGTATTATGGGATACAGGTATCCCAATTAAGGTAATCAAGACAAGAAAAGTGTTCCTTAGTTTCAGAGAGAAAACCTTTCCTATAAATTTTATGTCAAGTCACATGACTTTTATTTCAGCACCCCCCTGCATTAAACGCATGACAGTTTCCTTTCCTTATATAATGTTATAATTGCAACAGCAATTTGATACAAGTACACAAGATTTTTTTTCAACACACTGACACAATTTTTCCAGAATTTAATTTTATGCTTTATCACTTTAGGTGTAACTCAACATCATTATAGGCAGTTATTCATCAAGACAGTTAAAACTCTCCCAACATACAGAACTAACTTTAATACTGTACTTTTTACTTATATATTATCTCATCTAGAAAATTCCATTTTGAGTCCAAATTATTAATTAAATGATAATCCTATGATCTACATAGTGTTTTAATTGAAAGCCCCAAGGCCCCCAAATAAAGTTATACAAAATGAAATTTATTGGACAAAAATCCTTCTTTTGATTCATAAGAAGGGATTTTTGTCTAAAAAAGTCATTTTTAATTTAGAGTATGCCATTCTTTGTACAATTTCAAGTATCCCCTAATATACTTTGGAATAACCCCACAGTTCTATACACAACAGTTGACTGCACTTCGATTAAATTAAAAACAATGCATCTCACTGATTGGTCTGACAATGTGTACATATACAGCTGTCATACACAAAACCTGTGCGTGAACAGCATTGGGAGATTCAACCTCATTTCAGATTATTGTTGCACTCTGCAGGTGCACTGCATAGAATTCTAACTGTTTGGGTGAGTTATCTTGCTCTGCATCAAGTTTTTGTCCCTTTTTAATTTATATTATTCATAATAAAAATAATGAAATAGATAAAATGCAGAGAAAACAACCCATCAATGTAAGGAAATGATGTCTGTTCCGTTTTTTTTTTAAGTTTATCTTCAAAAAGTAAATGTTCACTTTATATACTGTGCAATAATCCAAAACTCTGTTGGTCCAGAACAGTCAGGTGGCAATGCAATATCCTGTGAGAAACTCATGATAAAAGCATAAACTCACTCACTCATCTCAGTTGTAATGTGGCTGTACTGTTTTGATGTGGTTTCTTACAAATGAAATTTAAATCCCATTTTCTTTTTAAATTAAGATATTGTTGTGTTTGAAGTAACATTGTTAAACAATGTTTGATCCATGCATTAAAAGCATAATAATCCATTCTTGAGGGTTGATGATATTCAAAGATGTAAGAGGTGAGGAGATTCCCTGATTTTAGGTAAGTGCAAAATTCTAAGGAAATCCATTTTTGCTAAGGTTATTGTAGGTGGGATGGCCAAAGGTGGAGGGAATTTGGGGGATTTTTGAAATCTTTTTGTTTATTAAAAAGGCCATTTTTCCTGCATGAAAATACTTGATTAACAGAAAAAGGTAGCACCATTTTGCATGTGGGCCTCCTAATGTAGTTATGTTCATCTTCTAATAAAAGGTTGAAATCTGTTCAGGATCCAACACTTTTTCTTGAAAACTTGGAGACTCATTAACTTGAACAAAGGAATAAGAGAAGAAATGGTCAATTTCCTGAAACCATGATACCCAGAATAAATGGTCCAGGAGTTAGATGAGATTTAAAGATACCATAGCAACATGAATAAGTTATATAGTGTCAGTCAAATCAATATAAAGTTCAAAGTTTAAATTTATTTTCAACTATAGTTCAAGTTCAAGATTAGTTTCCCTTTAGTTGCCTCTTTTGAGGACAGTTAGTTCGTTAGATGTGTTATACAGTGTCACCAAGTTAGACAATGTTACAATGTTGGGGTAAGCAAAAATGGATCAATTTCTTTTAAAAAGCTAAGTCGGGAGTCATGTCAGAATTTCCAATAGAGTTTACTCTCCTTGAGAAAGCCAAGAATAAGAGAAGAATCTGTTTGTTCAAACAAAGGACAAGAAATACCGTAAGCATATTCTACAACTCCCAGCCCACAGGGGGCCTAATAGTCCAGGAGGATGGGGTCTAACTTCATATCAGGAGGCTATGTAGATGCAAAAGGAAAAGAATAGGCAAAACTCAACCTCAGTACAAATGTTTACTCTAAAAACTCTGAAAATGCTGACTAGGACATTTTGTGTAACAAAATGGATTTCCTGAAAATTTTGTTCAGACTTTTGAACTTCCTGCAATCAAGAAAACTACCCAACTCTTACATCTCTGAAGAATAATTTGTACCATTAGGCAAGAAGGGGTGGAAGGTGTATTAAACATACCAGAACCCTGCACATAAGATGCTGTCTTTTGTTGATGGTAAACAAAACACTTGTGTAGAGCAGACTGATGACTCCAGATCCAATCAAAAATGCACCATATACTTGAAGGCAAACAATTACAAATTCATCACAGCTCTCCATGTTAGCCTGAAATGAGAATTTAATACATTTTACATAAAACATTTTACTGTAAGAATAAGAAACAATTTGACATTTTTGCTGTGGGAGGGGTCCATCCCAACACACTCAGCCATGTGTTATGTTAAGTATATACAATATGCATGTGCTGGTTCACATAATATTTTTGTATGGATGCTGCCATATTTGCACTTGCTATACACAAATCCCGACAGATTGCGATGGGCTGATTTCAGTCGGACATTACTGGGGTCCATCACCCTGAATCTTTAAATTTCCTTCATTACCTGTTCCATTGTACAACAAAGTGTATCTTGATTTTTTCAACTTCGCTGAATATGAGGATTTGAAATTCACGTAGACAATAAATGAAGACGACCAAAGTCTGACGGACCCCACTAATGGCTGCGCACAGTGACTAAAACAAGCACTAATCGGATTCGTTGTTACACCAAGAGGATAAATATATGCACAAAGTATCTCCTCTTCAAGCCTATTCCATGTCCAAGATATGATTACACACTGTGGGTTTTACTTAACATGAATTAGGCAGGTCTGAAATTGTGGCCATATTATGACAATTCAGCTTGCACTAGTTAAATAAATACACCTTGCATACCATAGACCTGTTCTAGGGTTTTATCTCCATTATTTTTAACCCCCACCCAGTGCTTTGTGGAGTTGCCACAGCCAATCAATTTATCTAGAGAACCCCCAAAGGAAAACCTGGATCCACCCCAGTTCAATATCATATTGATTTTCACATTATAGTTCCAGAGCTTGAAAAATCCTATGCGCCGGGTGCCTGGGGGCTCCCTACTTTAAAGGTCTGGCTTCCAAAATTCCTGACTGAAAAGCCTGTCGGGTTGCTGCTAAGTACCAGAGAGTTGAATGTACATTTGAACAGAACCTGGATGAAAATACAATTGGGCTACCACAGTCTGTTATCAAAAAGCCCGACGGCTACTTGTTTCAAAAAAATCTTTTCGAGCATCGAGTTCTGATCAATGAACAGAACATTCTTGTCCACTTTCACCGTGGAATGAAAAAGTAATTCAGAAAGCTTTCTAGTATATCTCACTATCCATTGCACAAGCTTTATAGATTCTCTTCTGTGTATGTGTTGTGGTAAGTTGTCTATCAGGTATAGACCTACATGGCACTACTAATTATTCCTCATATTTTGCTCACTGTGTTAATATTCCCTTCTTTGCCCCCTTCAAGTACATTTTTGATCCAAGAATTTCAAAAAGTATATTTCCTGCCATTTTGTAAGTCAGGTAGTCTGGAAAGCACAACATTATTACTTATCAAGCACTTTTAATGGTCAAAATCAAGTTTTTTTCAAGACACATACCGTATCATATGAGAGGTGCCCTCTGACCCATCTGTCCCTGCTTATTTTACCCAATCACTGCTCTCTATCCATTGTCCTATCTACCTTGTCTATTGCAGCTGGAGTCCATGACCCAACCCTGTCACCACTGTTGCTCCCCTGACAGCAAAACCATGACAGCACCACTGATCCACACAATATTAATGCCTATAGCCTCCAGTAATCCTTCATATGCTTCTATCCCACCATTCCAAAAAGGAGTTTTTGGAGAAAGGTCATGGTCAGAGTGATTGAAACAGGCATTTCCCAAGGGGATATCAAAACTGAGGCAAGGATCTTTTCCCATTTTACAACTGACATATTTGTTCCCCACTTTGCATGGGTTATAGGCCTTCAAAGTCAGAAAGAAATCAATTGACCCAAGTGAGGAGAGGTTTATTTAAGGACTGTACAAGTAGACTTAAATTTATTGGAGACAATTGGCCCATTTTCTTTAGAAGCTACCAGGCGTAAGAAAATTTCTGGTGGCATTGCCTCACAGGCATCCAGTGAGAATGTTCCAGGTGAAGGTCGATGTTTTATGCAGATTGCCACTGTAGACAATAGGTCCATACCAGTACAAGGTACAGTGTGGTAAAGGAGGAGGAGGGGGGGGGGTGAGTTAACAATCATTTTTGACCTTCAGGACGGGGATGGGGCTTGCTATGGGGAAGGGGCTTGCCTTGGAGAAGGGATGTTCAAGATTCATTAATTTGCTTGGTGGAGAAAGGGCAGATCGTAACAAACAATGTTTAAAATACCTTTTTCAGACACTACTAAAAGTGTTAAAGTGCAGTATTTACTAAGGCATTGCCGAAAAAAATTAGAAAAGTAGGGAAATGAATCTAGATAGCATTATACATACTATAACTCTTTATGAGGTATAAAAAATGAAAGAGTTTCTTACCAAGAGTTCAATTAGAACCTTGGGATAAGCCAAGACAATAACACCATGGACTAGATTCAGCACAAAATCAAGTTTCAAATGCATGTTCAATCTGCTATGAAGTTGAGAATGTCCGAAGAAATCCTTGGCGAGGTAAATAACAAGATAAGCACCTGCAGCAGTGGCAAAAGAGGTGTAAAATCCCAACCGCTGTAAAAGAAGAAATAAGAAGTATGAAAATTTTAAGAGTCATGAAATAAATTCAACAGTTTTTCGAAATGTTTGTCTGACATGAGGATGGGTGTGTACACACAAGTAAAAAATGATATCACCAATTGAATTTTTTGTTTTTGCACCAAGAAATAGGTTTTGTTCTCTATTCTTTTATACATCTCAGCTTTAAAATTAGCTTTTAAATCATGGGAAATCTATGAATAACCAGAAAGCCAAAAGGCTTAGTGATTCCTTGACAAAAAGGGGTGCTATGTTGTCCTCACAAACCACTGATAACGGTGACCTCAAATGACCTTTGACCTCTACCAAAAACAATAGGGTTTTCCTCTCAACATGGCAAATCTATATACCAAATATGAAAAGTGTCGGTCATTCCTATCACAAGATATCGTGATTACAAGGAGCATCACAAACACACAAATACATACACACACCCACACACACACACATACACTCGATATCACCATCCCATAGATTCCTTGCCTGCCTTTGGCAAGGAACCAATAAGTAAAAGGGGAAAGTTGGGAGTCAGAAAGGACATTCTCTTCCTTTAAAGGCCGTAATAGTTTTAGTGAAAGGGTTTATAATGTATTCAAAGTGACCAAAATCCTTGACTTTCAAGAACCTTCACAGACATTTCCAATACAACCTTTCAAAACAGTCAGGTCCCATAAATCCATCTTTTTACATGAACCTGAACATCAAGGAAATCTGAACAAATAAATAAGTCTACTTCCTAAAAGTCTCTGCCTTTTTCAGGACCTTTGACAAAATTGCACTCATTTTCCATGACTTCCCAGGCCTGCCTGAACCCTCGATAGGGAAATGTAGACTGCCCTTCTATCCTGACCACCCTTCTATACTTACTGTGATCTGGTGCAAACCTCCCCGTTACTACTGTAAGCTTTATTGCTTCAAATTTTACTGCTTTCATTAAAGCAAGCATAACCTACTGTATAATAAACTTTGAGCTCCTCAAGTGTTTACTTCCTACCTCACTGGAGCCACTTATGTTATGTGGCTCTGTTTTGCTACAGGACTGAATCAGATACTGCCATTTGAATAAATTTTTCATAGGCAAATCCTCACAAAAGAGGATGTACTGTAAGATGAAAGGTGAGCCCCATTAGCACTTACAGTAGAGAATAGTGCAGGCACTTGGTCAGTGAATTTTGAAAATGGATGGATCACGAAGCATTTTGCAAACAGTTCGCAAATGTAGGTACTGTATTCACACAGTAAATGGCACATTCCACCGTGACGGACTCTTAATTGAAAGTAAAAATATGACTTCAAAGTAATATTATTTCTTTCAAAAGCACATAAATTCTCAGATTACTACTGTACCTGAAACACTTCTGGATAATATATTTCATCATGAAACATTGTTTAATTGAGAAAGAATATTTATAACTATGAATTATTAATTTTTTAATTGGCTGTGATGGACTCTTAAAAAAAAAATTGCACAAAATTCGCATTTTACATTTTGTTCAATTCTTGTGACGTTTTTCAGCTAAGTTACTTGGTTTTATGGTTACAGTATATTAAGCTCATAACTGTTCGAAAGGAAGAACCTAAAATGGTTTTTAATTAAGGCTAAGTTCATGAAAAATATTGAATATGATATAAAGAAACTCAGTGTGACGGACTCTTAGTGACGGACGCTTAGCTTGAAACCTAACAAAAATGCATTGAATTCAAGGCGATCTTTCCTTAAGATTTCTGGTGATGCTGCTGTATTATGTTGCTGAAAATGAGAGAGTAGTTGCTTTAATGAGTATAATCTAATATTGCAGCTACAGTAATCAGCCAATTGATCACAACTTGCAAAACAGTGAACACAAATTTTTGAGTGATCTTGCATTTGGAAGTCCCCATTGAATGTGCATTATGATCATGAACATGTACTGCTTTCAGTCACTATGAGACATCACAAATTGTGCAGTCTGTAAAAACCAGTGTTTATGCTCTTTTGACACTGTTTTGATGCAATGACTTCCCAGTCTGACGCACTGATGTTTGTGGGAAGAAATGAAAAAAGAGGGTTTTATTTTTCCCCACATTTTGTGGGTGCACAGTTCCACAAAAAGAAAATTTCCAATGAGTCAAATTTTCTTATTCTGGGTTTATTGACCCTATGTATTATTTCGTACAGGAAAGAGTGGCAATAACAGTTTGCGTCATGAGTAAAATAAGAAACAACCTAAGTGTTAACTTAGGCCATCTTGAGATTTCACAAAATAGCTGTTAAAATATCTAAGGGAGTGGACTCAAGTGCTTCTTTTTGAGTATTCACATGATCAACTTTTGTAACCACTTTTATTCAATTGCATACCATTAGTGAGTACTTACTATTTGGTCCAAACACAAGTGGAAAATGGGTGTGTATATTTGGAAGATACAATACATGTTATGCTTGTAAACAACATTTAAACTTCAGTTGATAGCATTGTTTCAACTCTCCATATGGATAGACTATCCTGATAAACCTTCTCTACTGCAGAAGCCCTACTCTTACTCTGCAGTTAAGGAACAGTCTTTTCTGGATGTTGGTCCTTTACAGTGACAATAAAATTTTCAGATCTGTAATGATTTACAAAATCACACCATACAGTAAAATTTTTGCAGCTGGTCCAGAATTTGCCCTACATGCCCCCCCCCCAAAAAAAAACTGATTTTTTGAAATGATAACTTTGTAAGAATGAAAGAAAGATAATTAACTCACGGGTTCCTTGAAAGTCACCCCCTTGCCTTTGTCTGCAATAGATGGTGCAAGTTTGTAGATGAAAGTTTTCACAGTTGAAATCTTTGGTAGGAAAATGGAAAAAATACTTTGAAATGCTAATATTTTACAGAAAGGGTTTATGGATGTATACAAAGTACTTCAATGTTTCCTTACGGTTTACCTCATCACATTCTTTCTTTGTAGTAAAACTTTGTAATTTCTTCTAATGCTGAAAGGACCAACCCTCTTCCCCCCACTCCACCCCCCTCCCCAAAGAAAAAAAACAATTGAAAAATAAACAGTTGGGTGAATGAAAGCAAGGTGCAACTGAGAACCTGCAAAACATGCCAAAACCTTGAAGATGAAATAAAATGTAGTGCAATTCATATCAAACAATACATACGAAAGTTTTCAGTAATACAGTATGCAGTACTACAGTATTGGTGTGAGCGCACCAAAGAAAAGGGAAGTATCAATTTTCAGTATTTCTAACACTTAATTTTTGCTGGTACAGTATGGTGTTGTACTGTGCTTGGTATACATACTGTACAGAACAATGCAGTGCAAGATAAGCCAAAAATGTTGTTTAACTTCATTAGACAACGAGAGGTCACTTTCAAATGTTAGGACACACCAAGTTCCTGAAGTGAACATGAGAGCAAAACATAAATCTATTTACCTTAAAGCAGCTTATGCTGTTATTTTTACGTCTCCAGTGTTTATCAAATGTATGGGCTGTACTCCATACAAATGTAAAAAGCTTTTAAAAACTAACGTACTTTAGTCTTTTCTCCGAAAATGAGCAAAAATTCGAAAAAATTCGAAAAGATTTCAACGGTTTCCAAACGCTATTCTGCCTTATTATCTTGCTCTAGCTCCGCCCAATGAATTTGATGCATATTCAGAAGGTCATTTTGAGAAGGAGTCAAGCAAAACGTAAACAAAACAGACAGTGAAATTTTGTTCAATTGATACATACGTTATTCAAACGACCTTTACGTCTCCAATTTGCACATCGCATCGAACCGGCTGCGCAATTCGTTCGTTTCATTTGTGAACCCAGATTCAGTGACAAATTCCTATTCACTTGTTTCGGCCCCATCGTTCAGTTTTTAATTTTGTCGCTGATTGTGCTATTTGAATCCGTCCCAAGTTTCAAGATAATGTTCGTTTTCTCTTTGATTTGATGCTGTGGCTTGGCATTCAAAAACAATCTTTGGGTTACATACTGTACGTGTGAAACTAACTGTCATTCTGTGTTGGGCCCGAACGGTTGTGAAAGGACTCCTGTAATGCATGTACACAACATGTGTGATATATTGGCAATACGTACATCGTTGTGTCAAAGGGTAGGCATAATTTTACGTCATTCATTTCTTGCATTGTGATTGGTCAAATTGAGATAAGAGCCCGTTGTCTTTGCATAAGAGTTTAGCCGAAAAAAGTAGATGAAAGTTTTTTCTATTGTAATTAGCGCTCTAATTAGTGAAATTTCACGGGAAAAAAAACCTGGCGTGAAGGATTTCTATCGGGTTGGTATCAAATGGAAGAGCAAGATTGAAGATCAACGATGAAGGTTATTTTTTTTTCATCAAACAGCATAAGCTGCTTTAAAATAGTTGCAACCAATACAGTACCTTGGAGGGGTACACAATGATATGGTAATAAACACTGCATTAAGTTGAAGAACATGAAAATAGTCATATTTTTAACATTTCAGAGATAAAAGGGGAGCTAAACTGCAATACCACAACATGACATGACTATTTTTTGTTTAAAAAACAAAACACCCCATTTCTTTTTCTTCTCTAAAACACAGTAATGCAACGTTTCTCAAGTTCAATCGCTTAGGCTATAGCAAGTCTGTTTTGAATTTTCAAGACAACTAAGCTTGAAAAGGATCTCTTAAATTTCCTTTCAACATACAGGTATATAATGCACTGTAGCTTAACTTCTCCTTTGTACTATATACTGTACAAGTTTATGGCTCGAAATAAGTGATGGTACCGACGACTGTGGCTGCCAGGCCCATTTTGATGGCTGTGATACTCCTTAGTCAATGTCCATTGAAACAACATGGACCCACAGCCTTCCCTTTTGCTCACTTTGGCTGTGCCCTTTTCCAAGATTATTTGGAGCCCTGCAAGTTAGGCCTATTGTAGGACTGGGTTGGTTACAGGCATAGCAGCAAATCACAGAGTAGCAGCACTCAGTTTTATGTATTCCCAATATAATGGTAAGTGGATGAAGTGTCAAATTAACTTGAAATTAAATTTAATAGAGTAAAACTATGTGAAAGAGAAAGTGAGACTATGACACCACAACATACTGTACTTGTAATAAGATACTGTAGGCACTTGCAGTGTCCTAGAATTAGAACAGTAATGTCCCAGTAACTTAAAAATTTATAATTAATCTTCTCACCACAGGCAATAGCAGTTATACAGTATTCCTTACATCATTTTATTCCTTGTCCTCTGCCAGTCAAAAACCCTTGCTTGTTCAAACACAATTGTACTGTAGTTTATTATGGGCATATCCCTGAGAGCATAACTCACTACAACACTGTGCAATGCATAAAGTGTTATCAGAATCTCCCTGTGAATGATTCCTGTGATATGGGACATCATGTTCTGAATTTGATGCAAATTAAAGAATCGTAAGCAATTTCACATTCTGCTACCAAAAATGGATGACGAACGACTCTCTTCAGTTAGGACTTCCAAGTAGATGTATTCTGAACTTCTTCAATAAACCTACAAGAGTATCCTTGCACAGCCTTTGTTCAAGATTGAAGAATACACTCATGCCATGGCATTGTCCAGTATAAACAATATGCAGGTAACTACCTCCAAGTACAAAGGGAATGTATTGGATGTACTGTACGGTATTCTGTCCTACGCTTTAGAGGTCTTATTAATTCACAACACATACTGCTGTATGTAAAAGTATGCTAAGTCGGCCACAGGTAACCTTGCTCACCCAACTCTGACATCAGATCATAGAATCCAATCGATATTTTTTTCCAGCATCAAGGGATTCCATTCTTCTGCAACCCTGACAGTAAGATTATACTCTGAACTGTTTAATATGCATACAGTAAACAATAATTTGCATGAACAACGCATGAGTACTGTAAGCGCAATGAATACCAAATCCATGTAAGGATTTAGATACTGTATAAGCTATGACAAGTGCTTGGATGTGACTAAAATAAATGTTTTACAGTACAAAGTGAGAAACTGGATTGATAGACCCCCACCGTAAGTGTAATTAGTTGAATTCCAACTGTTATGGGAAAACAAAGTTACAATACATTTTGGGTTCAGATTCCATAAGAATCTGGACTGAAGACCATGCTATGTTATCCTGTGAATAAAGGAAATGTATGAGAAAAGAAAACAATAAAGCTTGCTTTTTATTTTTAAATTATGACAGGAAATATATACTCACAATTGCAAGTCCAAAGAAAAGAGTAACTCTGGTAAAGGCATCAATGCTTTTATGATTGAGGTATATAGACAACACCAGACTCAGGATTGCTATGGCTCCATTTCGGAAAAGGAACTGATGAAATGGACTAAATTCACCTTCAACCTGACAAGAAATGACAAAAAAAAAATTACCCGCAGGAAATTATGTGGTGAAATTGTGGGCAAATAAGCCCAACTTGTATGTGAATGGACAGCCAAACCAATCATTTGAAATTGAGTTGGTATCTCAGGATTCAGGGGAGGGGTGGGGTTGCCTGTCAATATTTATATATTGTGTGAAGGAGGGGGCATTTTGAGGGGGTTTTTGTAAGTTGCAGCATACAGAACAGTTTTAATCTCACTTTAAGAGGAGTAAAGTGGTGTCAGGGCTTCTATGATAAAGGGTAACTTACATAAGATTCAGATATTACAGCGCACTATGGGCTATTGCTTTGTACACAGTACAGTTAAAGTTGCTCTTAACTCCAGAAACTGACCTGTATTACAAATGGAGCATTGGCATTGTTTATTCTCTGATCTTTTTTTTTGAAACTTGTTACACTTCTTAAGTAAATGAAATGTTTCACAACTTTCAAGGGGTTGCCCTGTACTGTATTGGTTCACTGTATATACCGTTATGAGGTGGTCAATAAAAGAAGCTGTCTTTTTGATGTTTTCAGACTGATCAAATACTGACACAGCTAAAGAGAAAGCATCCAAAGTAATTAATAGCACTTGTATAATGCCAGAAAAACATGTAGGTAAAAAGTAGCCTTGCTGAAATCTAGAACAATTTTGTCAATGTTATGATGATAGCTGAAGCAACGTACCACTGTGTACTGTAGCTCAAAACTAATAAGGTTACGGTCAGTGGGTCACTAGACCTCCACCTTACCACATAAACATACTTACAGTAGTAAGTCACAGTGGCGTCAACAGACTTTTCCGTCTAGTGGGGCACTGGGGGGCAGCACCACAGCTGGACTCTACCAATGGCAGCTGAGGCCCCACCAAGCATGAAGCACATTGGGTGGGGCCCAGGGGCAAAGAACCCAGGAGCTACAATAACACCCTAAAATCCAGGAGTTCTGGGGGCTTTGTCAACCAGACCCCATACTGTAGATTTTAGGGTGTTTGTGAAGTACTAAAGCCGTTACCTAATGGTTATTCTATTAACTTAACACTGGTCTAAAGATTAGCCCCTGGGTAACTTCAAGTACAGTAAGACTTTTGGTTAAAAAAGAACTAGTGATTCAACTGCCAAGAGCAGATCCTGCTGACATTTTGAAAAAGGGGGAGATGAACTATGGCGAAAATAGTTGATGTGAGTTCCATTTGAGTCCCAAAAGGGGTCAAGGGGGCAAAGCTCCTGGAAGCTCTTGGGTTTTACAGTGTTTGTAAGATATTGAAAAAAGGATTTAAGGTCACAACAGGATTTGGTATTTTAGAGGGGTAAATTCTAAGCATTTTGGTGAAATTTGCACTGAAATCAGACTTGTGGTTCCAAAGATATGAGCATGTAAAGTTTTCACATTTCCAACAAAAGGAAATTTGAAGCTGGCACATATGACATCATATCCCCATATTAATGCACAATCTTTTGTTTTTCTTTAAACTTTGGTGTCAATTTTCTCCTCAACTATCCCATTTTATTAAAATGTGGTCTAAAAGTGAATGAACTAGAAAGAGAATGAGAAAGCGGGTGAAGGGTAATCAACTGATTCTCATAAGGAAAGATGTAGGTTTTATCCTGAATGGGTTGTACCTTTGCTGTGAGTCACCTACAGTTGGCGTAGTCTGAAGTGTGCAGAAAACTTTGAAAAAATGCAACCCTTTGGACTGTCAAAAAACATTTCCCAGGTGTTTTTGTGATATATAACAATGAAAAACATGAAAATTACTGCCTATTTTTGTTGAAACAAGATTAAAATCTTAAAACACCCATAGTCAAATTCTGACTACAGAAGTCACACTGTATTGTTTTTTGAAAATCTCAAATCTCAGTTAGGGTGGGGCACAAGAATTTCCAAAATACGCTGGGTGGAGAACTACTGTAATCAGGCACTCCATAAACCCAAGAAAACTTCTCCCATGCAACCCAGTAGCATACTGCAGGAAACGGGAATGAACATTGCGAAAATTTTAATCATAACAGTACAGCTCATTTCATAGAGGCTTTCCATTTGAAGACTTTGGAACAAACTGCAAGTATTACTAGCACAGGAATTTAATGAACAATAGATAATACCAAGAAGCAATGGAAAGCTACATTCCCATTGTTAAACACCACAAGCAGAATTAGAAGCCCCAGAGGAAGACTTTTTTGTACATCTTGTAACCTCAGCATAATTTCCCCTTCATAAACGATAAAACCGCTACAACTCCACCAGTTCTGTCTTTGCTTGAAAATTTTGTGACCAGGAAACTGAAAATTAGAATGCTGACCTCACTTTGCAGGCCTCAATTTTTGAAAATTTTTCTTACATTAGTTGTCCTTTAGGCAAGAATTGTGCCATTTTTAGTTGTTAGCAAATCACATGTGGTTGTCTGAAACCTTTTTTGCACAACTTCAAAATACAGTGCATTTTGCAAGTAGGCCTACCTATTGTAATGTTTTGTTGCTGGAATTGAAATGTTTGAGAGACAAAACCTTCATAATGGATATCTGATAATAAAAGTTGAACCATTCTATTTTTACAAGCAGTACAGGTACTGTACAGTAACCTTGAATATGATGAAAGCAAGCTACTGTACCTTTTCATTCTTATTCATACAGCCAAAAAAGTAGTTGCTCATCGGACAACCAACTTTTTACTTTTGGTTCTCCATGGAATAAAACAGTTGTCATGCCTACAAACCACTGCAAATGTAATCATACTAAGGGCCAATTTTTAAGTAACCACAACTAGGCTAGCCAGACTTGGCAAATGTCTTTTAATGCTGATAAGTGCAAAGTCCTCCACTTTGGTTCTAAGAATCCCCACCATGATTATACTATGAATGGTACTAATTTGAACAAAGTGACTTCTGAGAAAGACCTTGGTGTAGTTATTACAAGAGATTTGAAGTCATCTAGGCAATGTGCAGCTACTGCTGCAAGGGCAAATAGGGTGCTTGGGTTGATCAGGAGGAATTTTAAGAGTTTTAGTAAAGAAATTGTGCTAAATTTGTATAAGCAGCTGGTTCGACCCCATCTCGACTATGCTGCACAGGCCTGGAGTCCCTTCTTTGAAAAGGACAAATTGCTTTTAGAGCAAGTTCAGAAGAGAGCTACCCGACTCATACCTGAGGTTAAAAATCTACCTTATTCCCAAAGGCTTAAGCTGCTTGGGCTTACCACTTTGGAGCTGAGAAGGATTAGGGGGGACATGCTCCAGGTATACAAATTTCTATCTGAAGGGAATCCTTTGTTAGCTTGCAGTTATTTAAAGGTCCAGAGTAATCCTCGGGTTAGAGGCCATTGCAAAAAGCTTGAAAAGTCTTTTGCTAGACTTGACATTAGGAAGTTCAGTTTCTCTCATAGGGTTGTTAGTGAGTGGAATAGCCTGCCTGAGTGGGTTGTTAACTCCACATCAGTGCACCGTTTTAAGGTTAATATTGACAAGTTTTTCCATGACTGTGGTAGAATCTAATCTTTCTGGGCTCTTTAGGTGTTGGTGGTTTGCTTTGTTTTGGGGGGTTTTTGGATTACAGGGCATCTTATGGGGCCTTTACAGCCCTCCTTTGCCCTTGAACCTGTTATGTTATGTTATGTTATGTTATAGGCCTACTGTAGGCAAGGTAGTACTGTAGCTGATCATTTAACCCCTTACTAGTTTGCCCCAGTCATTTTGCCCCCTTGCCAGTCAGCCCTTTATATGGTGAAACCTTTTAGTTTTACTCCCAAACTGGATATTGTTTTGCCCCAAATACTCCGAAAATGATTGACAAAAGACAAAAAAGAAACAAAAAAGTACATCATAGTGTGTTTTCACACACAAAGCAGCTGTAAGATAAGTGATCATAGAATGTTACTGTACACAAACAATGTAATGAGCAATTTCAAATTCACTCAACTCAGCATACTGTACAGTGCAGTACTACCAGAATAGTGGCAATGGGGTAAATATTAAGAAAATCGTAATTTAATAGGCCTAAGAAAGGAGTTGACACTTCTGTGATCTACGCATATAACTCTACTTAAATCTTTCATTTAGGCCTACCATAATTACTGATGCAGCCAATTTTGGAAGGACCAAGATAAAAACTGCGAATAAACCCCAGGACACCATTACAGCCTGTAACAGTCTCTCTTGGCTGACACGCGAGATGAGTATCAGAAAACCAGCGAGTAGTACACCAAAAGCAACAAATTCCTGAGTTTGATCCATATTGTCGATGCTGTTTCGAAACCTTCTTTTCTTTGAAAAGATACTGTTGACTAATGAAGGAATATATTTTAAAATCTTTCACGAAATTCGTGAACGAAATTCTGCCTCGGCTGCAGGCTTCCTTCACAGTCGTTCGGCGTTAGCTTTACGATAGCGTGGGTTCCGCGATATTATACAGAACTAGTGTGAGCTAGTTGTAAGTTAGCGTGGCGTGGGTTCAACAAAGGAGGTATGTTACTTTGTCAAATTGATTGACCCTCCCCTCTAAGCCACGCCTCAAAATAAAATCGACGGTAGCTAGTAACGACCTCTGGTTTATTCTTCGGGATCTGAAATGAACAAAGACGGTTTTCTGAGGGTTAACCCGGGTCGGCACCCAGCAGAAAATTCCCTTTGTCCAAATTCCACCACACTAAAGAGTTTCAACAGGATCCAAATGGTTCTAAAGGGATTTCAAAAGGGTTTGGTTTATGCAAAGGGTAATTTTACAATTCCTTTTGAGATTTGTCCAATTTCTGTCATCAACCAAAGACCCTTTGGATGCAAAGGGTTTTTCCCAAAGGGTACCATTTGAAACCCTGTGAGTTCAAAGAGAAATAACCTAAAGGGTTTCAAAGGGAATTTTTAGCTGGGCGCCTGTTTTTCGGAGCTAGGTGCATGCATATATTGTATGCAAAATCACACCACTCGATTTCGTTCTGTGAACACTTGTGCAATGTGAACACATGTTTGTTCGGTGGGCCGGCCGGTAGGGAAGCAAGAATTGAAAATGGGACCGGGGAAAAGGGGAGAGTGATCCATTGTCTGCGAATTTGCCATGACACGCTGACAAAGGGAAATTTAGTGGCTCTCAGTTACCGTACTCATAACCAACTCCATTCAGTCTGATTCACTCAATTAATAAATCTCCTTCAGTGGCGCGTGCAGGATTTCGTGGGTGGGACACAACCGGTCGCATGGCCAGACTTTTAGGGGCACATGTTGACACAACGATTTCGCAGGGGCACTTCAACTTGATACCACATGGCGCCAGAGGCGCCACTGAGCGAGAAGCAAGAGGCACTGTCGGGAGGGGTAAAAAGGGACCGCCAAGTTCCGTAAGCAGATGTGTGGTTCTCAAGACATGAGCAGTTCAATTTGTCACATTTCCAAAGAGAACTGATCTTGAAGCTGTAGCACGCATGACGTCATGGCCTCACATTGATGGTCACTTTTTTGTTTTTCAGTCTTCAGATTCACAGCCAACTTTTTCCTCAACAATCTCACTTTATCAAAATGTGATAACATAAGTGGCATGAAAACTTATAATAACAAAGTTTGCATTCTTCACACGGAGACCCTGTCCCTATTGACTTCAAGGTCACAAAATCAGCAAGAAGCACTGTCGGAAGGGGTAAAAAGGGGCCGCCAAGTTCCGTAAGCAGATGTGTGGTTCTCAAAACATGAGCAGTTCAATTTGTCATATTTCCAAAAAGAACTGATCTTGAAGCCTAGCTAGCACGCATGACGTCATATCCTCACATTGATGGTCAGTTTTTTTTGTTTTGTTTTTGTTTTTCAGTCTTCATGCAGGTTCACAGCCAGCTTTTTCCTCAACAATCCCGTGCACATTATCAAAATATGATAACATATAAGTAGCATGAGAACTTCATTACAAAGTTTGCATTCTCCACACGGAGACCCTGTCCCTATTAACTTCAAGGCCAACAAAATAGCCTGAACAAACAAAGGGACACAAAGCATTTCTTATTGAATGTGAGGAAGGGAAATAACCTCTGCTACCCTCAAGATCGTTTTTAAACGCAAATCTAGTAAGTTATTACTATATCTTGCCTGTGAGACATGTCCTGGAGTGTTTGAAAGGGAATTTCACCACACTTACGTAGATTTGTCTTGTTTTTTACATATGAAAATTATATTTTTGCTTAAACTTCCCCATTTATAGGCCTTAGTCGTGCCGTGGACAGTGGCAGAGCTGCCATATGGTCAGGCGGGGCAGCCGCCCCTGACGGAACAAAATGGTCTGTCGGCCCCCTTTAAGGATTTTAACATACTTTACTCTTGCACCATTATTGGCAAAAGGCATAAATTAATTGCGTTGTTTTAAGGCCCATATAACAAAATGCTCAAACAGCCACCAGGAACTGTACTATCTGCACTTTATTCTGATGAAAAGGGTCTTTTGTAATATAGATATCGGTTTTGACGAAACGTTCTTCATGCTTTGGAAGCTTCCAAACCAAGCGTGATTAAAGCTTACAAAATACACCGACTGACGTTATATTCACCCTCCCGGCCAGTAAAAGATGTAGCAATGGGCGCAACAATAATTGCACGCAAATAGCCCCCATGTTGTCGGTTATAATTGTCAACATAGACAATAAAAATAGTTTATAAAAATATCAAAAACTTCCTCATTTTTCAAAATCATTTGAAGAGATCATTCAGGTTAAAATAAAACTGTTATCACAGTGGTAACGATTTAAGGGTTTTGACGAGCAGTTTCCATTTTGCTTTTCTTCAAGTGACCATTCTCATGACAAATGGCTATTTCTGACAATGCACGATAATCCCATGAAAATGCTTATTTCTGTACTATCGTGGTCTCAAAAGCCAGAAAATTGCAACAAATAATCCTGGGCTTAGGCAATTTTTATTTATTATGAATTCGGTATCTAGAGAGCCGAGCAGACCTTTTGTCTTGGTTATTTCTTTCAATATACTCAATTAATGGCCATTTCGGAGTGGTCACATGATGTAAATTACGTCAATTAATGTTTATTCGTGTAATTATCTTGATTTCCAGATGCCAAAAATGCAGTGCCGAGTGGTGATTAATTTCCATAATTGTAAGATTTCTTGCTCTTTAGCTATAGCTTGTTCAATCTTCACAAAGTAGCCCATTGTTATTTTTAAATCTTAAATCGAGTCTTGACAGTAACACAAAATATAATAACCGCCTTCATGTTAGAATGTGGAAGAGAGAGATAGAAACATGGAGGGAAACTTGCCCTCCCTTGGAAAATAGAAAACCTGAAAAACGAAGAAAACAAAGAAAAAGACGAAGAAAAATTAACATCAACACTTCTTAACAGTTCACTTAGTCTTAGAGTTTCCCCCTTAAGAACCCCCCCCCCCCAAAAAAAAAAAAAAAATATTCTGAGGAGGTCCATGGATAGAAAATTTAAACATGTTTTAATAAAAAATGCTGAGGGGAAATTGCAAAGAAGTCTTCTACCAGGTGAGGAAAATCATGGAATGTCTAAAAAGCCCTGGCTTCGATCGTGCTGAGGCTCAGGGTATTTACTCCTTCGTAACGCCCCTGCAGACCATTTTCACCCCCTCTGACCGAAATCCCTAGCTCCGCCACTGGCCATCATGGGGTCAAGATGAAAAGCCCGGGTGCGGGTCCGGGAGAAACTCATGCGTTTTATCGATTTATAGGGAGTTTTGAGCTTCTAAGGTCGTCACTTCAGGGTAATTCTATACATTGATTTAACAATTGTCTAGAAACTACTTACATGTTAACTTCAAGTAAGATTTCATTGATAACAAAACGCTAGTGAAACTACTTCCAAAAGCGGATGGGCTACACACTCGAGAAGTACTAGTGCAAAGAGCGCACCACTGTTATGTGTTATTGTTTAGGTTAATTGATTGCATGTTTGTTCGATGTCCCATCAGACCAACTTGAAACATCGAGTGTAAAATTAACTCCGATAATTGGACAACAGATGCCTATGACAGGAATGTAATATTTTTGCAATGCCATGATACAAACCTTTCTACTCCATGTAGTACCATGAACAACATTTTAAAGCTTATCTTGTCTTTGATACTAATAGTTTAAATAAATCATTTTTCCATTTTTGGGGGGGGGGGGGGGGGAGGGAGGGTAGCAAAATTTTTTGAGGCTAAAGTCCCCCCCCCCCCCTCCGTAGAACCGCCCCTGTTTGGTAGTAACACTCTGACTACAGAAGTCATATCGTTTTTGTTTTGAAATCCCAAATCTCAGTTGGGGCAAACGGTGGGCTGGACACAATATTTTTCAGAGGGTGGACATGCCCCGATGAACGTCACTGCCAAACGTCAAAACCAGTGACTCTCCCGATTGGCCCGTAAGAAAGTCAGCAGTACACCGAACCACGAACTCTAAAGGCGAGTTAGAATACGTGGGTCTAGAGGTCCCGGCTCGGTCCATGGGCATTAGGGCCCTCGCGCGGGGTCCAGGGACATAACCCCAGTGTTGGTGCAGGGATAGAGGTCCCCGAAAACCCATTCAATATAAGGTGATAGGGCAGTCGTTAACTGGTCCCAGAAGTTTTATTGATCTCCTTTTTTACTTTAAGATTTTGACAAAATCAATAACAATGAATGAAAGTTCAGGTCTCTTATATTAGCAAGCTAGTGAATCACAACTGGAGAAAGGGCCGGCTCGACGTAAACCAATTGATAAGAAACTGGACCAAAAACTCCATTTATAATTAGCAAACTCAGATGCAATCAGAACTTCCCAAACGCACCCATGAGATGGTCAAGTCTTCATAATTTATTCAGTTGTCATATTTGAGAGACTGATATTCTCGCAAAAGATGAATATAACAGGTTGGGTAGTTTACCCGTGTATTACTTTCAAAACACTCCACGAGAGAAGGGTTTTTTGAGGATTAACATAGAAGGAATCAATTACACAGGAAAGCAAATTTGTGTAAGTAAAAGCTGCATACAATAGATTGCACGGGACAAACAAAAGGGATATTACGGTGACAAATTTCAAGAACTTCAAAATATCAAGGAAATTTTTTCTCTTCATTGGTGACCGTTTCTATCTCAATAGCAGGGTTCACAAGATGCATTTTTAAAGCAAATTATCAAACCACAGTAACATATTGCATTGTGGGACATTAATGATGTCATACCGGCAGCTTAATTCATCATCCTTTGCACTTTTTTGTATGATGTTCACAAGTGCAAATGGAATATGCAGACACTTTTGAAGCTGCGACCTTGGTGCTTACAAAATTTTAGATCAACCTAAAAAATCATTCAATGTTTCACTGGTGCAAAGTTTCAACGGTTCGAGTTCAAATTAATTACTTAAATTCTAAAGAACAACAAAAGATTTTTGGAAATAATCTGCCGGTTAAACAAAACATTTTGAGTCTTGAAGCAACTGGAGTCTGTCTTTGACAAAGGTAACCTACCTCAAGTTAAAACAGGAATATTTTAAGACATTAACAAGCTAATATTTCTCTTTTATTCGAGATCCTATGAATTTGTCACTGGAGTATTCAGTTAACTATTTCTGCCAGTCTGAGAGGAAAAGTTCGTTTACGTTGCTCCCGGACCGGCGGCTCAAGGCGATAGTATTTGCAGGATTTGGAAGGTGGGCAAGATTCAGGGGATGACCTTATGTATTTGGAAATTTAGCTTTGTGGCACCATGGACCACAAACAGGAATCCTCACTAATTATTTTCTGTCGATAAGAAGACTTACATAATTTGATTAAACACCAAATAAATGAAAAGTCAATATGTATCTTCAAACTTTGCTTCTTGGCTTAACCAACTAATCCCCCGACTGAGTAATTTCCAACTGACTGAAGAGGTGGTGGAACCTCGGTGGGGCTGTGTCCCCTTTAGTAACATGCTAGAGCCTTACATAAGTTACGTAAGTTGCATGACTTAAGTGGCGGATGTAAAGTTTGAGCCAAAACCATTTTCTATAGGTGCATGAACTTAAATCCATCGTCTAGAATATCTTTGTATCTTTTGTATTGATTGTAACAGGCTTAAACACATTTTTGTAGGATTTCGCTTTAGCAATCGTTAAGCATCTTTTAAATCTCTGGCGGGGGAAACATCCCAAGTTGAGGACGGGAGGTTACCACCTGTATTTCTTACTTGCTTGGGGACATGTTTTTTACAATGCCTGGTTAAATTTTCATGAAGGCCCGGACATATTATTGTACTGTGCGGCCGAGAACCGTAATTTATGGAGTGTCAGAGGCCTTTCAATCAGCAACGGACTTTGTCGGTTTGAAGACTTTCACCGGCCTGATCAGATCATGAACGCGAGGTTTTATGACGCTTCCACATTAGGAATAACGCTGGCATGAAATCTGGACAAACGCCTTAGTTCAGAGACCGACATGAAAGCCTGACCTTGGTGAATTCTTGCGGTTTTCATGGTCGGAGCGCATGTTACTGCGCTTGATGGAGTTGACCTAAAATTTCTTATTTTTTACATTTTTAATCATAAAAACGAAAATCTCGTAACAAGTTGACACTAATTTTAACCTTGAAACGGAAAAATCGGTCAACATTAGGTGAAAATAACGATCACATTTCAAAGCAAAATCTGCCAAATTTTGCAAGCCAACAGATCTCGATGCGATTTATTCTTTTTATTTAAATTCCTCATTTTGTCGTTTTTGTACATATCTAGGCAGGAGACAGATCAAAATGGTACTACAAATTCCAGAGATCTCATATTTGCATAGAAAATGACTAAAAAGGTAATATTTGCAGACCAAATGTGGTGATTTGGTGGACTTCCGGTCTGCTTCTACTAGAGTTTACGACTTTAAGCCAGCCAAGGTCATTAAGATTCTTGCGGTCGGATGACGTCAAAGAATCGCCCAGTTTGAAGCTCTATCGCCCAGTTTGAGTGCCGTCGGATTTTTCATGGCACAAAAATTCTCATGAGTGGCCTCTTTGGTCGTCTGCTGAGTGAATCAGAGTGTACCTGTAGGGCGATGGACACCATCTCTCGAGTGGTAGAGTTCCATGGACCTTTCGAAGAAGTTCCAGCTGATGTCCGTGCACCTGAATTTGGCCCAAATGTGCATGGAGTGGACTAAAATTCTCGCTCGCGATGTTCGATTGTTTTCCATCGCCAACTTTCCTCACTTGGCATAAGGCTATAGTTTCTACTGCCAATAGAATGCAAATCTCGTAGCCTGACTCAGCAGGATAGGAAATAATCAGAATTACCTTAACTTGAAAAGAGGTGTCCATTTGTAGATTTACACCAAACATAGGTCAATCGAAAGCGACATCATTCAAGGAACCGGAAGTATTGAGGACGTGAAATCACGCACGAACAGTTACTTTGGTCAGCTGGTAATGCTGTCACATTGCCAAAGTTTCAGAATATCGAAATACTGCCACCACACATCCGTTATGGCCCAGTTGCATCAACTCAAGCAGGCCGAGAAGCTGACAGTGAAAACTTCCCCCGTTGATATCAACGAAGAAGTTTCAAATTAACATAAATGGGTGGTCTTATATACAAAGTGACATATTTGTGTGAGCTGAAACATTATGTTAATGGACGTCCGCAGAAATTTTTACAAGGGGGGGGGGGGCGCAAGATCATTCATGGATGATTGAATTGTGTACACTATCTAAGCGGAGCGCCACCATCAGTTGGCGCGGAGCGCACAAGAAAAGTTTGGGCCTTACAAACCCTCAAGATGGCCGGAAACGACAATTGGCGAGTGTTCTATAAGCTGCATGTACCCAGCCCTGAAACAGGAATTTCATGTCTGTAATTTTTAGATTTCTAGAATTTTCATTGTAAAAAATTGTTGAAGGGAAAATCATGGATGATTGAATTGTATACACTATCTAAGCGGAGCGCCACCATCAGTTGGCGCGGAGCGTACAAGAAAATTTTGGGCCTTACCAACGGCCTCCAGATGGCCGGAAACGACACTTGGCGAGTGTTCTAAGCCGCATGTACCTAGCCCTGAAACAAGAATTTCATTTCCGTAATTTTTTGATTTTTAGAATTTTCAATGTAAAAAATTGTTAAAAGGCCTCTCGGTCACGGCCTCGCACGCCTACGCACGATAAAACTTACAACTGTCAAACAGCCTACTATATAGGCCTATGTCCGTTACCTAACCGTGAGCCATGCATACACCCCCCTCCCCCATATTCACCTTGCCTATCCACGTTACACCCGCGCGTCACCACTTGAGATCAGCACGGGACCAAACCAAGACCAACGCATTCATCAATGGTCGGATGCCATATGCACACTACATACCTGACAACTAGGCTAGTACAATTTTGGCATAGTTTTTACAATTACAAATTTCCAATAGATATCACGATTGATGGTCCCCAAATTACGATTTCACTATTCAGCATACTGCACCATCTTCTCCTTTGCTATTCCTGGTCAAATTCCCGCATATTTCACGAGTAAAAACTGACGCTGTGATTGACGGTATTTGATGATTTATTTTTATTTTCTTTTATTTTGATTTTTAATTATTTTTTTTTTCAAAAGATTTTCCAGGGAGGGGGGAGTGCCCCCTTGCCCCCCCCTTTCGGACGCCCATGATTATGTTTTTAATATGTGTTGGCTTGTTCTATTATATGAGGAAGCAAGTCCTTGGAGGAAGCGAAACCTGGTCTGCGGACGAGATATAGGCACAACAACCCGAACGATGGAGTAGTCCACATGCAGATAGGGATGTGGGGGGGGGGTGTCTCGAAACAATGAGGATAGGGACGTCGGAATGAAGTGGTGTGAGAAGGTGCAGGAAGGAGAAGGGACGTGACCGGGAAGGACGGACAAGGATGGCCAAGCAGGCAGAGTTAAGGGAGAAAAAGATAAGGATGGAAAGGACTGAGCCTGGAAAACCCAATTAATGGAGACTGTGAATGTGAACGGGGTGGAAGGAAAGACAGTTGCAATCCGCATCTTAATTTTTAAAACCATCAAAAGGGGACATATTGTTTTAGATCATTGTCCGGTGAAGATAAACCTTAGATAGTAAAAAGTCAAAGTAAACATGAAGCATTTGGCCTTGCCAGGGATGAGGTTTGTGTCACTGAATTCTAAATGAGCACGTGTACAGAAAAATTAGCAAGTAAAAGTGATTTTGAAAAAGTGGGCAAGGCTTTTTCTGTGTGTAATGCCACTTACTACTAAAGGAAAGTGCTATTTCCTAAAATCTGGGTATTTTGAACAGAAATTTCCTCGGTTCGTTCAGAGCCCGCTGATGGTGGTGATTTGCTTAGAAAATATGATATAAATGTCCTTGTAAAAAAGGTTTGGGAACCATTTGGGGTATTCCTGGAATTTATGGCTTACCAGCCTACGTAGGGTCATCAAATAAAGGTCGTTCCGTGTTAAATTGTATTAGAAATAATTCAATTGTGACTATCGAGATTTAATTATGTCGTACACCACTTTAAAATCAACTAAATGTTTAACTATTTTTTAAATGTTTTTATGTTCACAATATTAAACTACGTATTCCAGATTTTCGTGTTTTGCCCGACCTATATTTGCAGTAAGAGAATTAATACCAACGCACACTGGGATTTGGCGGAGTGGGGACTTAATAATGATTAATTAAAAAATACACACACACACACACACACACACACAAAACGTTCATCTGTACAATAATGTTAGTCATTTTGAGCTCCTCCCGGACCAGGTCGGAAATTTCGGTTACCAGTCTTAAATAACATGAGCAAAATGAATTCACATAACGGGTTAATATTGGCAGATTGTTGCGTTTCTTACGGTCAACAAGAGCGCCATCGCCTTTCCAAATGCGTGTGCGTGTGTTTCTGAGCGAGTGAGAACGGGAGCGACTTCAATCAAAACTCTTAGTTAGTTTACATCGGGAAGCCTTGGGTAACATGTATGGGCGTCAGTTACGGAGGGGGGGGGGGTGGTGGAGGCGAGGAGGGGGGGGGGGTCAAGTTCACCACACTTGAAAATACACCCACTAACTTTAGAATTCTACATAGTATCATGTTTTGATGGAAGTGAACAGGTCGTCAAAATTCGAGTAACATTGGGGGAGGGGGCGCCTAAGTAATTTTTTCTCTTTTCACATTTTCTTGCGAACATATGGGGAGGGTTCTCTTGCCACCCCTGACGCTGCTCCTGTCGAGTAAAGATAAGATCGACGCTACTGCGGACCAGGCTCGAAACCAAAAATTATTCCTTACGGTAAAGTGGAATCCCACGGTGTGAAAGTTTTCGGGTTTTTCATACGGTATGTGATTTGGTGCATATACTTTATACAGTTTTTTGTAACATTATTACAGACGGTTTTAATGAACTTCCGTACTTTGTAGGAATAACCATATAGCAATCAAAACGGACCTGTGGCTGCCAAATAAGTTATCATTCTTCAAGGATGCAGACTCATATCAGCTGCAAACTAGAGTTAGACGTTACTTTTGAACTTACCACTACTTGCAATAGATATGATAATCCTGAAATTTGTCACCTTAAGATATCGACAGAGTTGACAAGTGTGCTGTCAGTTCTCCCATCCTTGGACATAGGTTGGGGTCGAGGCTGCGCGAGAAAAGGTTTGTCCCCGCCTGGAGAAAATTAACTCTTTACATCTTCCGAAGTTCAGTGCACCGGGCCGGGCCTCTAGTCATGTATGAAAGTTTAAAACGTGATAAAACGTATGCAAACACCTAGTTAATTAAGAAAAGCATACCTGACCATTTTTTCAACTACTCTACGGTCCTGTAGGTACTCTTCGGATCTGGAGTGCGATTCCTGTCCAGGTCCTCCCGAAGACTTTACAACTGGAACCTTCTGCTATTGTCCTTGTTGCTCAGTATAGGCCTAAGCAATCAAGTAGGCCGGGAAAAGGTGAGTGATCCTCATCTGGAGAAAAAGGCTGTGACCGGCCCGACCTCAGCCACTTGGTTAGAAACTGAGCTGCAAAACAGCTTCTAATCTGTACGTTGCAGGCAGAATCGTAGTCAGGCTTTTGGTGTGTGTGTTTTTGGTGGCTATGCACATGCGCACATCCTTTTTTTTACCATCTTCTTTATTCTGATCGATCATATTATATATACAAATTTACGTGGCACATATTTTGAAATTGCATTAAGTCATATTGTCGTTATACTAAATGATTTAAAAGTTGGCTTCTAACATAATGAGATAGCATAACATAATGGAATAACACAGCTCAATAAATAGCACAGGTCAATACTTATCATATCTATATATAGATATGTCTTAAATGTTAAAGTTTACTTAGTTGATTCACATATATAATTACAAATAATAACCATTATCATAACGATGGCTATATGCTGTGCGTTCAAACTTAAACTTTCAAGGCTACATAAATGCAACTTTCAGACTTCATATTTATATACGTTTAACTTTTGTGCCATGGCTGTATATAATGACTATGTTAACATACTGTAAAATGAATCTGTGTACGAAACATTTAACAGTTTTGACTCAGTAATCAACATAAAATTAACAGGGAAGTGTTGGGGGACTCTAATAAAAATTTTTACTCACATAAGAATTTGTTATTCCCAAATGCGTTCCTTAATAGCTCAAAAGAAATTTTCTGACGGGACTTGCATTTATACAAATACTGTTCTACTTGTAAAGCAAACTTAAATTTATAAATAAATTCATTAACAGTGGGAATCTCACCTAATAATCGTTTTTGGAAGATAAAGTACTTTACATGGAAAATCAAAAAATTGTATGGATGGCTAAGAATTAATTTATACCCCAAAAAGAAATCTTGTTTCGTAAAACAAAATTGTTTACCGATCACAGCTTGCTCAGTATCTAAAATAAAATTTGAAATATATTTGCACCCCCAGAAGAAGTGGTCTATCGTTTCGTCATTTTCCCCACAGAAAGTACACCTTGGGTTTTCCTCCCTGTTAACCTTAGATAAATAATAATTTGTACCTAGAATCCTATGAATAAACCGAAACTGAAAGTACAGTATCTTACTGTCACTAATTGACTTATTAGGGATAAGAAAAACATTATTCCATTGCTCCTCAGATAACTCAAAGACGTTTTGCCATTTTGTAATTGCTTTAGGAGGCAAAGAATGTTGTTGTCTTAAAATAGTATAGATAAAACGAGAAGGGTAAGGTGAACGCTGTAGTCTTAAAAGTAAAGAATCAGTTTCAGGTGGTTGTCTATCTATATTAAAACCTCTTTTCCAAGCACTAGGGATGGCATGAATAATTCCGAAGAACATCAAAAAAGAGCAGAGTATATTAAATTGGTTTTGAAACTGGGCAAAAGACAAAAATTTTTTATCGCCATCAAGTATATCCTTTACATAAGTAACACCATTGTCGTACCATTGTTTGTACAGAACTATCTTATTATTTACTTTTACATTGGAATTATTCCAAAGAATTTGCTGCTCAAAGTCACACGATGGAATCTTATAGTTACAAACAGCCCCTGCATGACAGATGTCATTGATAAAGTAATTGCCAGTGTTCACATCTGATTGCTTAAAATTACAATTAAATAGGAAAATACCACCGTACATTTTCAATATAATAATCAAAAAAATTAACCAAATGAGCGTCACTTCTTTCCCCTTACCGTTTAACCCAAGTACACTTTAAACCAAGAATAAAGCTATTCAAATGGGTGACATTTAAACCTCCTTCCCTGATAGGATTAATCATTGTATTGCGCCGAACTTTGTCCGGCTTACCGCCCCAAATAAACTTGTATAAAGTCGACTCCAAATTCTTAATAAAGTTTAAAGGGGGGTTTGGAAGAACTTGAAATAAAAATACCAATTGAGATAGGGCAAAGGGTTTTATCAAAGTGATTTTACCTATTGGAGTAAGGTCGCGCTGGGACCACAAATGAAGGATTGATTTTAGGCGGGATAGCTTCGGCATAAAATTGAGTCGAAAGAGGTTATCATCACCCCTTTTGATAGTGATACCCAACACGGTGATTGGACCAGTGGTCCAGTTAAAGTTAAAATTATCAAAATAGCGTAGTTTACTACCTTGTAATGGTCCTAGTGGGAATACATCGGTTTTGTCATAATTTACTGTTAAACCTGAACTACTTTGCAGAAGATAAAAAATGTTACTGATTTCGGTTAAGTTATTCTCACTTTCATCCAAAAAGAGAGTAGTATCATTAGCATACTGAACCAAACGCATTTCGTAACCATCTATTCGAATGCCTCGTATTACATTACTATTTCTAATTTTTAAGGCAAATACCTCAGCACATAAAATAAAGATGTAAGGACTTAACGGGCAACCCTGTCTAACCCCCCTTCTAATTGGAAAATATTGAGAAGTAAAGCCATTATTACTCACACAAGCAGTTGAACTGACATATAAAATTCGCACCCAACGTATGAAATTTTCATTGAAGTTGAAAAAAGTAAGAACCTTGAATATGAAATCCCACTCTACTTTATCAAAGGCCTTTTCAAAGTCAACAAAGACCATAAAACCTGGAATAGACATTGCATCGGTATAATTTATCATACAGCTGTATCTAAAATACAACGGATATTTTCCCCGATAAATCGACCTTTGATAAACCCAGTCTGATTAGGATCAATAAGTTTGTTAATAAAACGCTTTACACTGGAGGCCAGGGCTTTGGAACAAATTTTATAATCTATATTTAAAAGACTTATGGGCCGATAACTTTTAACGAAGGAGAGATCTTTATCAGCCTTTGGCAAGACGGTAATGATACTACGGGATTGTTCATGAGATAGACACCCATGGTTGTAAGCAAAGTTTAACGAATTCGTAACCAAATGAGCAATATCAGCCCAAAAAAATTTATAGAACTCGGCTGTTAAACCGTCACTGCCAGGGCTCTTATTGTCATGGAAAGAGAAAAGAGAAGCTTTACATTCATCCCTAGTAAGTTCTCCATCACACATGCTCGCCTCATCCTCCGTTAAACTGTTAGGACAATGGAGATTGCGCAAAATCAGTGAAGGGGAGCAACCCACACTATTGTATAACTGCTTGTAATAATTACTTAATTCTTCTAAAATGCTTGCATCATTCATTACATCACGTCCTGTTTCACTTTTAAGTTTATGTATTACATTAACAGACTTGTGACGGTTCTCTAAATTTAAGAAATATTTTGTACTTCTCTCTCCCTGCTCCACCCAGCGAGCCCTAGAACGAATAATAATACCTTTAATCTTGTAATTATATAAAGTCTCCAATCTGGCCCTGGCATCATTTAATCTGTCAAAAGTTTCTTGAGAGCTTGATAAATAGTAAGAGCTTTCTAAGCAAGAAATTTCTCGTAATAAATCCCTCTCCTGCTTTCTACGAGTCTGAGCCTTCTTTTTGCTGTAATGGATACTGAAAGCACGAATTTTATACTTAATATACTCCCATATTTGCGAGGGGCTGCTCTCATGAATTTCATTACTAGCATCAGTAATTAATTTTCTAAATGTTAAAGTGTAATCTGGGTCTTCAGCAGAGAATTATTCAATTTCCAGTAATCCGGTCCACGCCTATTTGTGAACAAATTCAATTCTAAATTTACAATACAGTGGTCAGAATGGATGCCAGGAGAAAGCAAACATTTCGAGACTTTATTATGAATATGTCGTGAAATTAAGAAAAAGTCCAATCGGCATCGAATACCCGAAGCTACATTCGAATTCCAAGAATAATGTTTGGCATTAGGATTTCTCTCTCGCCAAACATCAATCAAATCGAAAGTTGTCATTAAATTAATACATTCATCCCTAGCCTTGAAATTCGTCCTCTGTTGCCCTCCCATTTTGTCCAGATTTAAATTAAAAACAAAATTAAAATCACCCCCTAGGATGACATTAGTGATGTCAAGATTCTGTATGGTGGAAGAGAGGAGGCGGAAAAAACTCGGATCATCTTTATTTGGCTCGTACACATTTACCAGAGTGAAAGACTTCTAGTGTATTAAAACATTAACGGCTAGGAATCTGCCCTCATCCGAATGTATGGGTTGGCAAAGAGAAACTTTTAAAATCGGATTAAAAAGTATACAAACGCCCCGGCTGACCGATGAACCGTGGCAAAAGAGAGCTTTTCCTCCCCATTCATTTCTCCAGTATAGTGCATCCCTTTGTGTGCTATGAGTTTCTTGCAGAAAAACGATATCGCTTGACCGTGCATGAAGAAACGCAAAAATTTTTCTCCTTTTTGTGGCCTGCCTAATACCTCGCACATTGAAAGAACAAATCCGTAAGATGGTCATTGAAAGGCAGGAGGATCGTTCCTATTAAAGATAACGATGTAGTAATTGATTGAACACATCTAGTAAAGACTGTATGCACCAATGCAGTCGACAAGTAATTTAACGAATTGATGGCATAATAAAAAAGGAAAACAAAACCAAAAACAAAAACAAAACAAAAGTCAAAAACAGGCAGTCGTCTGAAAAAAACAGATCCTTCCGGCGACGTCTGTATAAGGTCTCCATGATAAAAAGAGCAATCCGGGCCGATTCCATCGATGAACTCCAAAAAGGACACAGGGTTAACAGGCTGATGTCCCAACGAGTGCGTAGCTTATAAAATGTCCAAAGTAGTGGTGTGTGTGGGGGGGGGGGGGAGGGGAAAAATCGACCCATCTTCCTTTTTAATGGCAGTCATCAAGGAGGAGGGAAGGGAACAGGGCACCCTTTTTGAAATGTTCTTGCAGTTTCGAAGAGCTTAGATGCAAAATGGTGCTATATTTCGCTTCTATCTATGGTGATTTCATATGGTGATGATGAAAATGTCATGATTTTCATTCGATCAATGGTTCATTTTAATATCAAAGGAAAACGAAGCCTTTTGTGAAAGCTTGCATGTTTGTAACACATATGCCCATACTTAAACAGCAGCTATGGATTTTCCTGACGGGGGGTGGGGGTGGGGCAAGCTCTTAGATGAGGGGTCGGGGATCAACTCAAAGCTCCGACAAATGCGATGAAGTAACACAGTGTTAGGGACGGATCTAGGATTTCATGTTAAAAGGACACTGATGTCCGATGACCATATATAATGATCGATTTTTCATCCTAGTGAAGTTTAAGAAGAAGGGAAGATCCGGCCTATGATTCATGTACAGTGTGATAAGCGTCGATCAGGCTTTTTTGGCTTTGAACAGAACAGCGCCATAATCAGTTGACGCTGAGCGCACAGAAAAATAAAAATCGTGGAATATTTTGGGCATTGTGTTCGGTACGTTGTGCAAGATTAAATTAAAACTAAGTAATCAATTTTTTGCCCGAATGTCTAGCTATTTGTGTAGTATTTGTGTTGCCTAGCGCGAAGTTCATGTCGTTCGACCGGTGGGGACCTTGAGAGGTAAACCGATGGGATACCTTATAGAAGATCGCAATAGAAACTATAATCTTCTAAATATATGGGGTAAACCAATGGGTTAGAAACGAAGCCGTTAAACCCCATCTAACTAACTGAATACGAAGTGAAGAACCAGTCAAGGTCAAACTGAATTGTCTTTCGGATGGAGGTATTTGACTTATTGGCAAATGGTCATGCTTGTCTAAAATTTGTGGAAAAGCAGATATAAAATCAGCGGCGTAGCCAGTATGGAATTTTTTTTGGGCCTAGGTAACAAGCGGGGTGCCTGGTACCTCCAAGGGTCAGGCGCGGTAAGACTATCTAAGCGGAGCGCCACCATCAGTTGGCGAGAAGCGTACAAGAATATTTTGGGTTTTACAAACCATCCAGATGGCCGGAAACGGCACTTCCCACGTGTTTTAAGCTGGACGTACCCAGCCTTGAAAAATGAATCTCCTAACTGCCACTTCTCAAATAGTGTGAATAAAATATCAATCTATGTAAAATGATAATACATACACTTTTAAGGGACCCAAAATATGGGCATTTCTGATTTGTGCCATGGCCTGGAGGATGAGAATAAAGGGAACCGGTATCTCCCTTTCTCTTGGGAAAAAACTGTAAACTTTAGGAGAACGTAGATCGCAAATGCGGCAATATTTGAACAGATTTAGCTTCAATAGGAAAACCAAAATTAGTTGTGTACCCGTCTGAGAAACTTTCTTTGCGTTAGATTTGCAAGATGCGAAATGGTGCTATGTTTGGTCAAACTTTGAACTGATTATAGGCCAACGTTTCCGGTTTTTCCTATTTGGGGAGAATGGAAATTTTCAAAACACTCATTTTTTTGTCTTTGTAGAGATTTTACAAGTGACATACATACCACCAAAGAAACAATGTTTTCCGGTTTTCAGTGGTGTTTAAATGCAAAATGATGCAGTATTTGTTCAGTCATCGGTACATTACGTAGTCAAGATTAAAACGCTACGAGTAAATCTCTCAAAATATTTAAATGGCAAAGCACAAGTATGGATCATGCGGGAAACACTTGAAATGCGGACCTTGTGGACATTTTACAAATCCGCCCGGACGCCAGTGCCAACTAGTAAAAAGAGGACTTGTCGAAAAAATCGTTCTACAGTGGTAGTTGTCATGGAAAGGAGTGAGGCACGACATAGGCCTACAGTACTTATTAGGGATGGATGGGAAGAATTATTCGAAGGCAGTACCTTACCCTTAAAGGGCCAATCCTCTCACCCCAAACCACAATTTTGGTAGGGGCGTACTTAAATTCTCCATTGGCTCAGGTCCTTGACTGACAGCTAATTCAAAAAATACAGAGTACCAAAGCTTTTATTACACAGCATGAGCTGTACTGAGGGTGTTTTGTTTATATACATTGAGCTTTTCTATATTCGACTCGAAGCAATCAACTGAGATTGTCTCTGGATGAGGATGAATTTCAGACAATTGTGGGAGGAGTTTAAGTAAGAAGGTTAGGAGAATTGTATACTGTTTGGTGTGAGAGAACAGGACATTTAAGGCATATTTTGTGTATGATAAAGTATAGGAATGATCGTGTAAGAAAGTATATGATTGCCTTGTTTTCAGTAAATCAACCAGCCATCCGAAAGGCAGAAAGGGTCTTAACCTAAAAAAGTCAAATTCTAGTTTGCCGTCGAAACGTTCGTTTCATCTTCAAAGTGTTATGCAATAAACGACAGTGCAGATCATATCACGGTGTCTAATTTAGTAAAAGTAATCATTTTCAAGTTATTATTTGATTTCATACGTGCACACAAAATGTGTTTTACACACATTCGTGCATGTTTTCTTTATTGTTACACATTTTATTTATTTACTGTTTTTGAAGGTAATACTTCAAAGTGTATTTCCGTTCAAAAAAATCTGGGGGAGGCGGGATGAAGAAAATCTGGGGGGGGGGGGAGGCTAGGCTCCCAGGCTCTCCGTGGCTACGTCACTGTATAAAATACAAGAAAATACTCTTCCAGTTATCCTTGTCCCCCCAAATAAAAAAGAAACAAAAAAAAAAAAAGAACAAAAAACAAGCGAACTACACTGTTAAAAATTTCTCTGTAAATTTACATAATTTTTATGGCAAATTTTTTTCCAACCAAATAATGTTTTTTTTACAGCCAGACTGTAATCATGAAAAAACATTAAGTGTTTGTTTTTTCTTTACAGTTTTTGCATGTAAATTAGTTTACAAATATCTACTGTACAATCGAATTACAGCATTGTTCTGTTTTTTTTTTTACTTTAATTTTATGTGAATTTACAGCCTACTGTGTTCATTCTCGGCGTTTTAATATTTATTATAATATCGCTTTTTTTCCTTTCATATGTTATTACGTAACATACACTTCACCATTACGTAGATCAGGTATTTCCTTATCAACGTAATGTGTCGTTACGGAGTTGTTCTCAATCAAAACACAATGAGGATGCTTTGTTGTCATATTGTTTTCAAGTAGACTGCTATCTCTAGGAACTTTGTAATTGGAAAGTCACATTTTTTGTACAGTATAATAATTGTTTTTAAAATAAATATGACAAAGAATGCAAATACATTGGTTGCAAACATTTCCAGACAAGGTAAACAATAAGTTTATCACTTCCTGATTAAAAAACGCCAAAAAAGATATTATTCAAAGCAACAGCAATCCTTTTGTTAGGAAAATGCCTACAAAATAAGCTCCACCCATTTATGCAAAATGAGATTTACGTCATAAAGTGGTAAATTTACACTCTTTCAAGTAAATTTGTGAAACGTTTTTAATTCGATCAAGTGCATGAGCGCCTGTGGCGATGAGTTGACATCAGTATACCAATTGTCAGTGCTCTGAAATTAGGGCCTTACAATTTCTTTTTACTTAAAAATGTGTGACAAAACACCAGTTGTATGATATTTATAACTAAGAACGTAATAACTAAGTATGCTTTTATAATAAATGTAAGTTAATTTTCAAATAGGGCCATAAATTTGCCAAAAATGTTATCTTTTTTAACTGAAACTTCGCAGAACGATGCATGTTATATATTGAAAATTTTCTGGCTATTTCTTATTTGTTTGTTTGTTTGGGCTTATTTTTGTTTCTTTTTCAGCTTAAAAACAAAATGAATGTTTGTTAAATGACAGTATATTTATGTGAAATCAGAAAAATACAAAATACTGTTAAAATTTCTGTAAATTTACAGAAAAACTTTTACAAAGCAGTAAAATTTGGTTAAAAAAGCAGACAGAAATGGTTTTTCAAATAAACAGAACATACATGTTAAACAACCTTTTTTATTGTGGCAATACAAAGTGTCTGTAAAGATACAGAAAATCTCTATTAAAAGTAAAATGCAAAAAGTTTAAGTTAAAAAAAGTCTGTAAATTTACAGAAATTTTTAACAGTGTAACAACAATAAAAATAACAAACAAGCATTCAAAGAAACAAACAAACATCCGAACACACAAATGAACAAACAAACAAATAACAAATGAAAAGGAAGAAAAGCAAAATTATCTATACAAGTAAACAGATATATAATCTCTTAATTGGTCTGTTTGGGTTTTAAGTAGAAGTGAAACAACTATAGGCAGGGGCAGTATGAATTCGCCGTATTCTGGATTGGAAAATTGCAAACAAAACTTGGCTGAGCAAAATGCTCTTTTATTAACAGAGAAAACATTATACGTCACAGAAGTCTAGATTTTTCGGTGTGAAGTTATCCTGACGGCGAGATTGTGACCTAACTAACTACCACCAAACCATAAAATGGCTCTACGAAAAAAATTGTGAATATAATTATTCAGTCAGTTATATAAGTCGAGATTTTGAGCTATGTGTATAAATTTGAAACAAATTAAACGATCGATGATTTGAGAAATAGGAACTGTTTTCCATATTCCTGTCTAAACTTTCCATACGTGAAATAAAATGCTGGCTGATATTTCGAGAACGGAGATAAGGAAATATTACAACCGAGTTATGAGAAAAGAGCGAATTCAAAGACTAATTCTTAACCTTATTTTTGAAGTCTTCTTCTTTTTTATTTTAAGTACTAATCCATATAAGTGTAAATTAACACAAGAATTGTCAATTACAAATGTGTTTGTGTAACTTTTGAAGTTAATTTGGAAAGGTGCCACTCACCAGACCAAACCTCAAATATATTGTCAAGTCATCCTCCCTGTGGCAATTGGCTACATCGTTTATTGTCTGTACATATTGAAAGCATGCTATAGTTAAAATATTAACAAGGGATTCCAAACATCCTGCCTTTTAAAACTATAGACAAATCCGATAGACGCTTGTGCTTAGTGGCTGTAGGCAGCCATTAGTGGGGTCCATCAGCCTTAAATCGTCTTCATGTATTGTCTACACGAATTTTTAACCCTCATTTTCAGCGAAATTGAGATAATCAAGATACAATTGAATGCACAATCATCCATGATACAGGTAAGCAAAGGAAATTGAAAAAATTAAAAGGTGATAGACCCCAGTTATGGCCGACTGAAATCAGACCATCAGGTGCTGTCTGTATTCGTCTATAGATTGAATTAAATTGAATTATAGAAATAAATATGTTCAGCATTGTAAAATAACAATCAGCCTATATTTCAAAGCCATCTCGATTCCACTCCAGTATACAAACAATTAAAACGATATTATATTTTAAGCACCAAATACACAGCAAATGAATATAAGAGGGTAAGATTAATTTTCCCCTGAATAAACTTAATACTGCTATTGAAATGAAAGAAAAATACAAAGAAAACCTGGTAACCTGGTTATTATTTAATCTGTATTAATCTGTAAAAACAGATTATTAATCTGCAATTATTAATCTGTAATTACAGATTATTAATTTGTAAACACAGATAAAATATTCCGTAAATACAGATTAATAATCTGTCAATACAGATTAAAAATATTAATTTAGGTGGCACTAATAGGCTTTCGTAATGAGCGAACACGACTTCATCAGAAACTGCAAATTTCCACGCCCGAGGGTCCTGGTAAATTTTTGAAAACTTTTGAAACATAATTACAAATATGGAGCTTGATATATTGGAAAGAGTTTCATGAAGGAAGAGTTGGGAAACCACCTTGTGTTTGACTGGCAACACATACGGCAAATTTCCGAATTTTCACTCTTCAGAGCCCGGGGGGGGGGGGGGGGCATTTACCGCCGTTTCAGTAGTCCGTGTTTAAGAATGAATATTCAGTACAGCTGTCATTAATGTCACTCTATTGGATTCAGAGAGTATAAGCCTTATCACCAAGTAAATATTACTACAGCAAAAGATACACAGGGAAGTAAAAGTTATGTTCCCAAAGTTTTGCCCCAGTAAAATGCTAGAGTAAAATAATCATTGAAAATAATTATATACAATTACTAAATATTTTACCTTAACTTCAATGAAAACAAAAATCAGAATATATGCAGATCGAACCCAGACCAGACCAGGTAGGCATAAAAATAAGACCTTTAAAACAAATCAAAGTGGGGACTTAGCAGGTGTAATTTTACTTCAAATATGTTGCATATAGCTAATACGACTCCTCGATTTACTGACGTTTATCACCGGGCATAATTGCCGTGATAAACCAAAGCTATTTTAAAAACAAGACCAAGACCAGTGCTTACACTTCTAGTTTTACATTCAGTAGTTTTTAAACGATCAGAACTTCGAAGCGTCGAACTTAATTCGGATAAGTGCAATTATTGTAAAATGTTGTTTAATTCATGATTGGCTATTGAGAGTTGTATGACAATATTTTTCACCCAGTTACAGAATTTTGCTGGGTAACTCATTGGTTTAGCTTATGTTTGAAACCCGAAGTATCATGGAGGATACTTGTAAATGAAAAAGGGAATCTATGGGGTCTGGCTGTTGTTTAACATGACTTCTGGCTGACTGATTTTGTCTTTTAAACATTTCTCTTTTAAATCATAGAAAATATTATACACTTTAAAGCTCATGACGGCAATACGACATCCCAAAAGAGATGTTTTACTTAGTAGTTAAAGGCATTCACTCGTCCCAGACAAAAAAATTACCTTTTGTAAAGTAAAATTCTCAATTGCAATAGCACTTTGATTGACATCAAATTAAAAAGATTGCAGAGTAGCGCATATTGCACTTTAAGAGCTTAGTGTTCTGAATGTTCACTGGGGCCTAACGATCTCACTAAGGTATATCCTGAAGCGATGAACTAGGGTGTGTCTGGATAAAGATAGTTTCAGACAGGTTGAATTGGACTCGGAGAATCAGAACTGTCTCGGGTGATGAATAACTGTCTCTAAAGAAACACATTCTCCAATGGATAATGTGTTTAAATTATAATAATATCTTCTATGTTCTTAAGTACGGTATAACACTTTTTCAATGTTCCAATGTTTTCTGAAATATTTCATTGTCAATGGAGAAATGTCGAATGTTGCAAAGTATTAGGGTTCCTCTTTTGTTAACCGCGTCAATTATCTATAAGTTATTCATCAGATCAGTTAGTAGTTTGGTAAGTGATACTGATACTTCTCATATAGACAAAGAAAACTTCGAGTGCGGCATAAAAACCCCCTTAGAGCATACCAACGCTAAAAGGGTCCTCTAAATGAAGGCTAAAAAAATCCAATGGCTTATCATCAACAATTTTTGTTTAATCTATTGTTCGATGTCATAAATTTGCATGTTTAGATCTTTCATGTTTAGTCATGATTAAAGTGTGAAATAGTGATTGGTCAACATTTTAATATTGAAAGAATTGCAACAACTTCATTTCATGTTCTTAGACCTTTAAGCAATATAAACATATCGCATACTGAAGACATAAACAAAGTAAACAGTGTTCTCCTTAGATAGTGTTAAAAAGAAGTATTCATTTGACAATCAGATATACGCAGAAATCGAGTTACGAGTTCGTAAATTTAAAGGCAAAGAATTTAGTGACGTCATGTCCTTACAGGTTAGGACATGCAATTCTAAAATACTACTGCTAAAATAGTAATAAATATTCCCAAAAGAAGTAACAGCCGGAAGTAAGTGTAGTTCCTTTTGACAATCTTCCCACCAAGTCCAGCCATTGAGTCTTCCCAACAGTTCATGACTGCTTCTCTCGCTCCCGGCCACGGATGGGGTCCAATCAAACGATAAGAGCTGGGCATGGCCGGTGAAAACATTAACTTAAACGCCAATCGTGGATCAGTAAGCAGGAACTTTTTGATACTTGGATAGCAACCTACTTCTTTGGCAAGTTCATCGGAAAAGAGAATTCCTGGTATCTGAATAAAAAGAAACCTTGATGTCACAATTTGTTCAGATGGAAGGAGGAAGTGAGCAAATATTTTACTCGGTGGCGTAGCAAGACTCGGTGGGCCCCATGGACAATATACCGTACATCGATCGAGTGGTCCCTAAAGACTTGTACCTATCAGCTCCAGGTTGCTTCGGGGACTTTTGATAATGTCAAAGCAGTCCAACCGCTTGCTACGACGAACGCTTTTGCCATATTGTGAAGTGCACCCACTTTCAGATTTTTTTGAAATCTCCTTTAACCAAAACGAGATAGGAGGCCATCTTTCACTCTAGGTCTTACTACTCCATTAGAGTTGTGTTCTAGAGCGTCAAGTGCACACCCTTAAAGAAGTAGTTCTTCATATTCTGTTCTGGAACAAATTTTGTCAGGATGATTTACCAGCTGGGTGATGAAAATCCATGAATATGAGAGAGAACTTGCCAGAGTGTGGATGTTGAAAATTTGGGTAAGATTGATGGTGATTTAGGCTGTTTAAAAAATTGTTGTCAAATGGCGGAGATTTACCGTTTTGTGAAGAAGCTAGGGGTGTACCCTACAAAAGCCTTAAGTCATTCTAGATCAAAATCTAAACGGTCATGGTATGAAAATACTGTATTGTCGTGCTGGGCAAATTTGTCAATTATAAAGTGATGGGTGTCTTGAAATAGCTGTGAACGTTGAGAAGGCTGCAGGCCTAGGGCCTCAAAAGAGCGCTAATTTAGTGTGTTTGTCCAGGGAGGTGTTATATAACACCTCCCTGGTTTGTCAATGGGGAAATAATTGGGGTGTGAGACCTACATCAGGGAACTGGGTTAGTTGGGTTCGCTGTCTGTTTGTAGAGTGTGAGTTAATCCTTCCGGTTTTAAACGTATACAATGCTTTCATTTATTACCCTTCAGTATCTTTAGGGAAACTATGTTCTCTAAAATAGAGTCGCAGTCTTCCTGTTCTAGAGGACCAGAGGGCTTGTAAAATGGGATGGGGTGGGTGTGAGGACTGACGTCATATTTTTAGCTAATAGATTAAATAATTTCCGGAAGTCTTGTCGTTCTCAAATACGGGTAATGATAGTTTTTGTAAAATTCAAACTGAATATTGTAAAAGAGAACAGACATCTCCCCAAGTTCGTGCAGCTAGACAAGGTTTTTTTTGCGGGTAACCACAAAGAGATTTATTAATTCCCATCAAAAGTTTCGCAACACTGTAAAACAATATCGTTATTTCACGGTAATGCTGGCACCTGGGGTTCCAGTATTCAACGTGTTACTTTCTAACCGTGCGTAAACCAATATTATTATGAAGCCACTTTTATTTCTGGACACATCCTTAAATTGTACTCCTGAAAGATAAAATAGTTACAAATGTACAGACACTTTAAGATATGGTTGTCTAATGCAACCTGTAAAAAGCGTTCTCTAGCCGAAATCCTAGCTGTCCGTGTTTTCACTGTAAAATTACATTTCCTTTTTACAGTGTAGACGAATTCAAATGACTGGAAATATAAAACATTTGAAAGTTAATTTTTAGATATTTAATGATTACACTTATCGAGATATCGTGGTACACAAAACGCCTTAAATGAACGCCTATATACACATCGACATGTACGCATCCAGCCGATTTTATAGGATTGCAAAGGTCTATCAAAACCAAAAATACAAACAATTTGGTTTTGATTATCGTATCTACTTATTAAAACTACACAACTATATATATGTGTGTGAAACTAATGTACTATAGTTAATGTTTTGTTTGTCGTTCGGAACTATCGTATTCCCTGTTTCGAGCACAGTGTGTTCCATGGCCGTACGGGACTCTTTCTCAGTGGTGCGTCCGATTCCAGATCCCCAACTAGGGCAAAATCTCCGCCCTCGGAATAAGGCACCAAAGTCTGCCCGATTTAGCAAAGATTCTGTCAATGGGGGGGGGGGGGGGGTGGAGGGGGTAGGTAGGGCTGCAGCCCCCTGCACTGCCATGATGCATGTGTTCCAAATGATCAAGCTACCCTTCCTGAGATCCGTTACCATAAAGTTTGAAGGGTCATGTCATGGAGTAACAGTCTTCTTCCACTCCGTTTTGACCTGGAAAGGGGTATACCAGTACAAAATTTCTCTCCTGCGAAGTAAGATACCAAACGAATGGTAGTTTCCTTTGTTCCAATACTTTTTGACAATAGTTTACGTAACTTGTCCGACTGATCATGATGGAAACTGATGCATACGATTTTGACACGTGCAAGGGTGGTGAAATCGAAACGTTTCACTTTAAACTTACGGATCGTTTAATGTTCTTTGAGAATAAAATATCAATGTGGTTATCAGTAATACAGTGCAACAGATACTTACTAAATGTCTAAGCTTCCCGAAAATTGCAGTTTGTATTTTCAGTTTCTTGGAAATATCGTCTTGCATTTTGTTTCGAGGAGGGAGGGTGATCGCTCCCTTGAACACTTGCACTGACCAACGGCATTGCATTTCAGCTATAGGCGCTAAACTGGAGTCAGTGCCAAGTAATCCAATGCATGCGAGAGTGGGATGAGGTAATCGAATCGGGAATATGTACTTGTAGAGATCTCTCGTATCCACGTCATCTGGAAATATTATTAAAGAGCATCAAATTGGTATTGATTTCTTGAAGTGGCTAAATAGGAATGATGTTAGTTCTAAATACGATTGGTGACTGTGCTTCAGTTGGTTAGTATTCATTCAATATCAGCCATTTTTGCTTGTTTGAGCATCACGTTTCAAGAAACTTTGTGTTCTCATGAGTAGACGCCGATAGAATCCTTTAAATTCTCATAAAAGTTCCTCGGGGAACGATTTGTGGAATTCGGACATATGAAAATTTCTGAAGGATATGAATGGGACCAACAGACTTTGTTTTACTGTACTGCTGATTTCCATGGAACATTTGTGATGAAACGTTCCTTGTTACTTTTTGAAACATCTTACTTCTCTATCTGATATACGTCGTATCGTCTCAGGGAGCAAATGAAGCTCACTACAAAATTATGCACTGGTTTAGTCAAGTTTCACATCTGATTAAAAGATTGGCAGTACCAGATACACCAAAATAGACAAAAATTCACATAAAATTTGAGGTTATCTAACAGGTCGGGCAAGTATGTGTTGTTTGCTTTTCACGCAATGTGAACCCAAGGAAAGCATAGATCACTTGAAGACACGGATCATGTAGCAAACTCAGATATCAGGGAAACCTCACACAACCGTTAATCTACTGGGGTGTTATATGTTGGATTCTCAAGAAGACACGTCGTGGCATGGTGAAAGCGTCCCATAACTTCCCAATTTGAAAGTACTCAAATTTCACGTTGATTTCCACTGAAACGAACGGGAACTCACGGGAGTGGGATTCAATGGAAATTTCTTCCGGAGTAAACCCATCTAGTCCACGGTCACTGTTTTGGAGGTGTACAAGAAGAGTAATGGCAGTTGCTTACAGGGCAAAACGTCTCATCCCAGAGAATTCTAACTTCCTTTACTAGCTAGATCCCTCACATGAGGACATATGTAGTTGAACACAAAAGATCATGGATCATGAGTTCTCATTTTTCCCGGGAGGACCCCATTTATAACAACACCAATATATCTTATACAAATTCTTCTCCATACTTGATTACTGTCTAAAACCAGTGATTACATTTTGTCATGTTTGATTTATGTATGGTTCAGTTAGTCTGCTGCGACCAGGCGAGCAATGCAGAAGTGCTCGAAAAAGTAGATGAGCAATTTCTAATTTCTTGAATTAGGGAGTAACTTTTCAAATGTTTTGAAAATATAGGGGTATGAGCTTTTGACCCTAATTTTAGGAATCCATGTCATAGTGTGCCACTAGAGCAATCTCTAGGTAATGCATGTGGTATCTATCGAATTTAACTTTACATGGAAACAGGAATAGCCAACTTGAAATTTTTAGTTTTCCAAACACAAATGTTTGCGTGGGCTGACGAATGTCACTAACACTGGAAAGGACACCTTTTGCTGTTAAAATCACACGGCTTTTAAGATTCCTCATAAAATTATGTGAACATATTGGACATGCATCAGGGAGCTTGATGCATTTACCACTTGAATAGTATTTTTTCATTTCCAGCAGAAGTGTGTGGAGAAAGACTGTTTCTTACGTCATAAACTTAAGTTCTTCAAAACATAGGAAAGGACTTAAACTAAATCCTTACTTCAGTGGGATTGCTCAGCAAGTACTTTGCTGCATCATATTTAAAGAAACACATTACAAGACTTCAAAATTTATTCACGCAAAAAGGAAAACAAACTAACCAAATTAATTAAGGAACAACCCAAGCCAATTCTTAGCCGAAAGTGGGAATACATGAAACTTCCTGACAGGTTTCTTTTTTCAGTGGAGAAACTTCAATCACCCATAAGAGTTAGTTCATGACAGGAATTTTACTAGCAGAACCTTGTCGGAGTCTGAATTGTCATTGTTTTGAAAAGGCCAATAGTTCACTCCTGTTCCCTTGACGTACAACAGGAAGGAGTTAGAGGACAATAGTAGCTTTTCAACAACGCTAATGTCTGACAGAATGGTTCGCTAACACTCCTGAGGAGGAAGGGAAACTAAACAGGTTCCTTTTAGAAAACCAGGCAGAGAGTCCCCCACTTAGGAATCTTCCATCAGTGCGGTCAGACGAAAGATTGAAAGCCACAAACTCCGTAAATTTGTGAAAGAAAACTTATCGACGATGGAACATCATCCCTCAAACGCTTTCAGCGTGAGGTCACTATCAAACCAAAAGACAAAGGTCCAGCGTTTGTTGTTACAAAACACGAGTGGCTTCTCTAATAAAGCATTACAAGAATAATCGAACGAGAAGATTTACAAAAAGGTAGAGAGGGATTTGACCTCCCAAAATAGTGCAATAAATTACCGAAGTCGTAGAATTAATGGTAAAAGAAGGGGGCATAGATGCAGATTTCTTAATTCCCCGTAATGCTTAATTGCTGTGTGTTTTAAGAATTGAAAATGTCTTTGAAAGACAAGGACAGTAATAAGAACACAACACCATGACTGTCATTCCTATGGCAGGTGCCTATTGAATGTTTAATACTGAACACCCTAAAATGGTGTTTAGGACGGTTTTCTAAACACTTTTTGACCCACTTTTTTAAATATGTTTAGGTTCTTAACACACATTCCTAATGACTAAACATTCCGTCCTAAAACACGTTCGGTTGCTAAACATGTAGTGTTTTATAGCTAAACATGTTAGGAACTTAAACGTATTTACAAATGGAAGCAAAATAAGTGTTTAATTTCTAACACATTTCACATTTTATTTTGTTAAAAGACACGAAATGTTCCACTCTGACTTATTTATCTCAGAGTATATTCAATGACCACTTGCCATATTATTCTATCCATTTGATGTAAGATGCCAATGTCATTTATGTGTTTATTAGATAATTCAAAAGAAGTTGTCAGATCAACAGTTTTGTACGGTATCTGTCTGTAAAGCGTTGTTCCGTTGGCATCAAGTGACGAAAAATGGTAAAATTTCGGTTCTTTTCCTATCTTGACAAGATGAGTATTCTCACCTCGCATTTTTGCAAAGTAAAGGAATTACAACTGTAATTTCTTTGCTGAAGCAACTCTCTTATTTCTTTTCGATAACAAAGAACTAGAAATTTTGGTGGCATATGTCCTCTTCGTCATGGCGCCATGAGGATTTTTTTTTCACTTTTAGCCTGTACTCGACACTCTCTCATGGAACAAAGAACAGTACCGTATGTTTGCTAGAGAAATCACGAAAGAACACGTCCACGAACTGCCCTTGTACCCATACTTCACAACATTCTTTTTGGTGGTGGGGAAAACGAAAAACATGCAAAAAATTAAAAGTAAAAAAAAATAAATAAATAAAAGTGTATCAGGATTTGGTCAAACAACTTACTAGGAACGAGATCGTCATCGATGAAAGGCGTAGTAACTTTATATCCCGTTGCGAAGATAACGGCATCCAGATCATCAATCTTAGTTCCGTCGACAAATTCGACACCATTCTGTAAAAATCTCTTGACCGCTGGTTTTGTTTTGACCTTCCCATTCATAAATTGGCCCACCAGACAATCATTTATCCCAAAATAGACCATGAATATTGGACGGGCAGGTCTGATACCCAACGCGTCATAGTTGGTATCTATTTCAAAAAATCCCTCGTAAAGATATTTCCGAAGCCATGACGGAAGAAATGAAATGTTAAATCGATTGAAAAGGTAAAAGTCATAAGGATAACCTCCTAATCCACTCCTTTTGAACAACCAAAACCCGGTGCGTACGCTCATGAACGTCTACAAAACGAAGAAATCAAGATCGAGTAAGTACTCTAGTAGAGAGCAGTATTTGAGAAACATAAAAAAAAAAATGTTTGTCCTTTCACAAAGCCGTGTGCAAGGACGTACGCCCCCTTTATTTGCAGAGAAAGGTGTTTATGTAATATCACAATTACAGTGCACTCTCAGGCGTGTTTTTGGCCTTCGGGCGTATTTGTTGCCTTTGAGAGTGTTTCTTTCATTTGGGTGTGTTTGTTGCCATCGGGTGTGTGTTTGTGTTGTTGGTCGTGGGTGGTGGTTGTGGTGGTGGTTTCTGTTCGTGGTAACGGTCTCGAAGAAGCCGTACGCGAACTGCAATGGCCTCGCTGGTCGAGGGATGCAATCTGGTGTTTTGGTCAGTGTTAGTAGTCTTGTTTTGTTTGTCCGGTTGTTGATGTCCGGTTTTTCGGTTGCTGGCCATATCAAGTGATCCTTTCGACGTGTCCGTTTTATCACGTCAAAACTGCGCACACTCTCATGACAGCTGTCAGTGCAGTCCATGCTTCCTTTTCCGAATCCTATATCAGGCCCTGTTTTATCTTTTTCACACAATTAATTATAATAGAAATATGTGGATACTTACAAAAAGAACATACACAGACTTTATAAATTTGAAAAATGAATGCAATTCCCCCTTTTGCTAATCAAACTCTTAAAATGTTGATAAAACCCCAAAATAATTAAATCGATCAGAGGCTCTGAATGATGAGATTAGATGCTGAATGATATTATATTCGGCAAGAACGAGCGTCTTATTTACTAGTGTTGCTATACCTATTTAATCTACTAAAGAATGTTGAAGGCATACCAGGATCGTGGTAAAAACGAGTGATTTTGGATTAAAACCCAAACCATACTCTTTCACCTTGTCCCCGATATTTTGCCGTTCAGCATGACTCTTGGTGGTCTCGCTTTGACGTCATCATATGGTGACGTCAGTGCACGACCTATATTCGAATTGCATGGTGCTTGTTTTGAAGTGGACACGCTTTTTTGCCTGCAAGATATCTATACCGTCCGGTAAACTGATTACTTTGTCCGAAATTGTTTTCAAAATAAATGTTGCTATGAAGGCTAAATTAGGGCTAGTGGTAGTGTAGAGTTTTAGGTGGGATGCGTTGGGAGAGTGGCGACTGAGCACGTTCTTGTTGAAGGGAAAGACGTGTTTTGGGAAAGAAAGACTCCGTCACATGTTTGAATTTTTTCGTTTTCATCTACCAACGTGCCTGATGATTAACAACTCCAGTTAATTGGGCCAATCCAGAAAATTTTGGGGCGATGCACTTTGTTTAGCAAGCATGTGGCATTTGATAGCCGTGATCCTGGACCTTATACCTAACATAACAAAGAATACAATCGTCACAAAACAATGACCATAGCCAATCCGGAAACACCTTGTTAGTGCGCATCTACCCGAAAATTAAGTAATTTGCTTCCGGAAAAGACCCTAGTGCAATTTCGATGAAAACTCGATATTTTCAAATGGTCTGCAAAAATAACCCACAATTTTCGAGGTTCATTCAATGCAATAACGATATTTGAGGATTTGTCTTTCGGATTTGACACTTTCCTTTGTAGGAATCCAAAGTTGGAGTTTTTCTAGGGTAACACTTATTGGTGCGCTGTGCACGTTAAAATCTTTTTTGATCAGTTGACCATCCCTCTGTATTCATGTCCTGGTGAGACCTGGTCGATATAGCCCTACATAGAATGGTATTCGATTAATTTCAAATTATAACTCCACTGCCACCAAGAGTTCAAAGTTTTGTAAAAATCCTTAAACAATTACAAAATGCAACAAAAGCAACATTGAAGGAATCATTACCTGTTTCGTTGTAAAACTCACGTCGCCAGCAACATCACATGCAGATAGACTTTCCCCTGTTAAATCAATTAAGTTTACAATGGGTTTTGTAATGTTATGAATTCAATACTATCAATGTTGTGACCAAGACCAGCGTTTTTGCAGCTCAAACGACGGCAGGGAGTTTGAAAATATGTTCAACTTAACCGGAGCCACAAATACCAAGAAAGGAGCACCCACAATTAGGTGTGTGGTAAAACGGAGATAACATTAAGTCGGCAAGTTAAGTAGATCGTCCTCAAAGAAAGAAGATGGATCCATCTCCAAAAGTAAGGGAAAGGAGGCTTTCACAATTTGTGAATGCCCGATCTGGGGGAAAAGCTTGAGGAATCTCCTCCTCCCTTTTAGGATTTCTTTTCAGTATTTTGTAATGCGTAAGTGGAAAGGGTGCTACATTTAACCTTTGAACCGTCGGAATCAGGGGAAATAGGGCCCTCAGTCAACGGAGGGATGATTTGGTCCTGACTAGAACCCACATCGGTCACACTTGTCTTACCTATGGCTATTCACTTCACGGGAAAGAGAAACCACAGTAAATTCTGTAACTGTTCTGTTACATTCAGTCACATTCTAGCTGGCTGTTAAGAATATTCCCATATTTAGCAGAGGCACTAAGCTGTGCCGGACCAGAAACCTCCTTACAGATTCTTTCCTTATTCTTGACTTGCTGTATTAAAGTAAACTGTGTAGGAATTTTTGACATAGCTACCAAATTTGCCCAGATTTTTGTGAAATTCGCCAAAATTTTTTCCTTTCAGTTCACTTTACCCAACGTTGTGAGTTTTTTTCTTTTCTAGGCGATACTATTATACCACAGTTCATGTTGCAATTGTCCCATCCCAACTAACTGACCGACCGACCGACCGACCGACCGACCGACCGACCGACCGACCGACCGACCGACCGACCGACCGACCGACCGACCGACCGACCGACCGACCGACCGACCGACCGACCGACCGACCGACCGACCGACCGACCGACTGACTGACTGACTAACTGTCTAAAGCTAGCATCACAGTACACGAATTTGCACAACTCAGCTCAACTCGATTGTCGCTACAACTGTAGCTGGCAATTTTAAGACCGGTTTTAAAGTCGTACCAACTTCTGTCGGAAAGAATCAACATGTTGGTTGTTCCCGACTGAAGTCGGCGCGACATAAAACTGGTCTTGCAACCGCCAATCGTAGACGTAAATTCACGCATATTACATAACTGCTGGAGATCCGAAGATCGAGAGGAGCTGCGGTGTTCAAAGTCTAATAAGTCTGCGGATAGCTTAACTGACTGACTGACTAATAACTGACTAACTGACTGGCTAGTTGACTGACTGCCTGTCTGCCTTCCTGACTGACTAACTAACTCACTAACTAACTGACCGACTGACTGACTAACTGACTGATTTACTGACTAACTGATTAATTGACTAACTGACTAACTGACTAAAGCTAGCCGCACACTACACGAATTTGCCCACCGCAACTCAACTCGATCGTCGCTTCAACTGTGATTGGCAATTTTAAGACCAGTTTTAAAGTCGTACCGACTTCTGTCGGAAAGAACCAACATGTTGATTGTTCACGACTGAAGTCGGCACGACTTAAAACTGGTCTTGCAACTGCCACTCGTAGTCGCAAACTCACGAACATTACATGACTGCTGGAGATCCGAAGATCAGATAAGTGACTGACTAGTTGACTGACTGACTGACTAACTAGTTAACTAACTACAGTTAACCGAAAGATGTTTTGGTTACTCAAAAATTGACAGATTTACTCAATGTTGTTCAACATTAAAACCAAAATTATGGTACCATTACCTGATTTGGTTATGGTTAACATATGGAACTCAAAATAATGGTTTTACGGGCGTTAAGAGGTTCAAACGTGGTGGAAGGTGTTGAGATGGCAAATGGCACTATATGTGGACAAATTAATCTTTTCAAATGTACAGTTTCTTTGTAAAATGGAAGTAACAACCTCGAAGGAAGTACTTCAATGTTTGTAATATACGTTGTACCATCTATGGCATATACATAAAAAGGTAGTGACCTAGTTTTCATCGATATATCTCCATCCAAAATCAGAAATCGTATTGGATGGTGTTGGGAAAGTATAGTAAAAAGTTACGATATTGAAAAAAATGTTGAAGGACGTATTTAGGCGACCTTATTAAAATGTTTCTCAAAATGTTTTTCTGCATCTGTTCAAATGTGAATCCTCTGCAGATTTTTCGGCGGTGTGGGTCGCACCTTGACTGTTGAAATCGTGGGAGGCTTAACGTCGTTTCCGACGGCTGGGCTGAGAGTTTCAAGGAGAGGGACCTGTGAAAATGATGTAACTTCAGGAACAATTTGGTGCAATGTATACCATATGTATTGACGGAAGAAAAGCTGACGTCATTTTGGAAGAAACACAATGAAACACGTGATCGCACTACTGAGCTGTGTGGACAAAATATGATGGAGCGGTGGGCGGACCCGCGTAGTAGATTTTTTCCCACTTGTTCGACTAGTTGGCTAATCAGCAATTTGTATTTGTTGATTTTGGTTTAGTATTCCCATGTTTCCGAAGAAACAAAGATCTCTCTGGAAAGTGTATTTGAGGGAGAACAAAAGAACTTTCATGTATACAAAGTTTCTGCGAATATTTGAGAAAAACTTGCAATTTTGGCGTATGGCGCAGTCAAATTCTTAGACTAGGGTAGTAGCCCAATCCCATATAGGGAAAAGGACATGTTGTCTTAGGTGGGCATACAGCACTCTTTTTCATTTCCCTCCATGGATGCACTCGTGGTTTTGGGGACATTTCTTAGGACTAAATCAAAGCAAAATTATAGAGTTAATTCGGCGTTTTGTTCGGCAAAACTGACCTAGTTGGATGAACAACCAATTTTAAAATCTGGTTCAAGTGGGAGGAAAACAGAACACGAAGAAAAACCTACGTACCTCGTGCGGGATCCGATCCAAATTCTTGTAAAATACAACGATGCACAAGTGTACGCCCAGTGCAGGCTTTTACCAGGAGATAATATTCATCAGTTCCTTGACTTCAAAATGTGCAGAAAATTTTCTTTTTCAGTAGGTGGAAACTGCATCATAACAGTATAATAGCGTTCGGAAGATACTTATTTACAAAGTAATGCATTTTGTCTTAAGATTAAGTGCATTATGGGAAATCTGTGACGTCATCGCGGTACATAAATTTGACGTTGCATTCAATTTATTTGTAATTTTGATGTCGATGCAGGGAATATTGAGCAACATCAATTGCTATACCCACACATGGTATATGGTAATTCTACATCTAGAGCAAAGGGTATTCAATATTCCAACAATATCAAATTTCAACGACAAATACTACATGTAATTACAAAGGCAGAGAAAGAATTTGACAAAATGTGCCCTCATTTCATAACTTTCTGTAGCTTGGCTGAAAATTGTTTTTTTTTTTGTAAAAAAAATAAAAAAAATCTTTAAAGTGAGATAGCTTGAATGGAGGAGATCGAGGTCTGGCATATTTTTGTTATTTCTTGCAATACATTAAAGAAAAGCCACCGGAATATGCCCTTAAGTTCTGTAAAAACGACCAACATTCTACTTGAAACGTTACTATGCGAATGCACATAACCTACCAATTACAAGAACATTTTTATCGGCAAAATGTTCGTTTGTTCGGTACTGGGCGGTATGGGATACATTGCCTGTAAACTCGTCCAGACCCGGGTATGGTGGGATTACTGGTTTGGAAAAATACCCGGAACAAATCATAACATGGTCGAAGGTGTGCTTTACAGGTTCTTTTCCCTCCTGTCGAATGTGAATGTTCCATCTGCCCGTGACGTCATAGTTATCAGCCTTCTCGATTTTAATCACTTCAGTATTAAGTTGGATGTGTTCCCGTAGTTTGAAATGATCAGCGTAGTCCTGCAGAGAAAAATTAAAAAAAGTTGAGAAATTCAATGGATCGATCAAACGTTTTTGTAAAGGTTTTGTAAAAGAAGCGGCATTGTGTCGGTTTTGGCATTTAAACGGCTTGTCATTCAACTTTGAGGCACTTCGTTATCCTACTTAAGGAAGAAATTGCATTTGGTGGATTATTTTTGGTGAATAAACCATTTAGACAACAAATTTGGAAAAATAATGGCCGAGGAGAAGCATAGCCCGTTTTTATTCCAAATTTGTATGTTATTGACACCGCCGCGCCAAATTATCCGACAACTGCAAATTTAATCCATGATACATTTTTCATGGAGTCCGACGTTGGGTTTGGTATAAACTATAAAAGTTCATTGGATGCATATGGTACGTCATTGCCAATAGATTCATTTATCATAATCAAATGGTACCAACGCTTATTGGCAAAAGAATTGACAAGACGCGCTGAAACACTCTTCAGTGCGATGTGTTTGTACAGACGAATCCGAATAGTCAAGCAATGGTCTGATTTACTCGGCCATAACTGCGGTCCATTAGTTTCACTCTTTCAAATTCTTTGCTTGACTGACTGTATCGTGGATGAATGATTTTACACTGTAATAATACTTGATTCCCTAAATTTCACTGAATATGAGGGTATATAAAGACAATACAATTAAGACGATTTAAGGCTGAAAGACCCCACCATATTTCTTCACTGCTGGAATTTGCCTCTGTCCTCTGCGTGCAGTCAAGAAGGCTTTTAAAGACCTATTTCTTGCTCTTTGCCCTTCCAAAAACACGGGGCTATACCTGTGAGTAAATTAAGATGCGACTGTTTGGTGGTTGCACAACGGGTAAAAGCAAATTATGCCTTTTGAAAGAAGGCTTTTTGTAGTAGGAAACTTCGTTATTCGTCCGTACCACTCTAAAAATCATGTAGTCAAATGGGTCTCAAACCGGAATCTTGTCAAATATTTGAAAAGATTCGTTTCAAAATTTACTAGAAGGATTAAAAAGTGAAACTATTCGTTTCATTTATGAGTCGAATCTAGTCAAAGATTTGACAAAATTTCGGTTCGTGCCCCAGTTGATTACTTTCTGTTCAAATTTGACTGGAATGTCTTAGAGTGTGAGAAAGATTTGGCCAGAGGACTGAGCCTATCTGATATTTGTACAGAGGAGTATCACTCTACAGTGCAATCTGGGAGAAAAATGCTATGGTGCTAGAAAACGAGATATTACTGCTAATAAGTACAATATTTCGTAAAAACCATGGCCAGATCAATATCAAAAGCAAATCAAACGTTTTGAATGCAAAACACTTGCTGTTTCTTAAAGTGACCACACCGGTTAAATAATAACCTGTATGCAATTTTGACGTGGCAAGAACGAACATTCGCACCGGTCGTTCGCACCTAAAGCTTTTATGGACTTAATTGATCTGTTAATCGGTGTAAATAGAATTTCCAAGTCTTGTATAACAGGTCTGTCATTATAGAGTTCTGGAAGATTCCTTTTCAACAAGTACGCAAGACAAAGCATAGGTTGTGTCTTTCCTTTCAATACGCGCATGCGCTATACCGGTACATAATTCAGCTGTGTGAATATGTTACTAAGATGCAAGTTGAAATGACGCACGCTTCCCTCCACCCGAAGGCGTAATTTCTGATTGGTGACGTCATATGCATAAAGTCATCTAGACGAACGCTTCAGACTGGAACTTATTTTGATTAAGCGTTGACGTATGGATACTCAAAACACAATGATCAAATCGAGATTATCCTAATTACCAAGTGTAAGTTGTTAGTCAAGACTACGAACTAGTGGGCGGGGCTTACGCGCGGATATTGAATAGGATTACGCTGCTTACTTTAGTTTTGGTTGATGTCTTCTCCATTTTTCGCCAGATAAGTCCAACAATTAACCAACCTGTGTAAATATATTATTGACACCAGAGGACTTCTGTAATCTACGTGATCGACCATTTCGTGATGCCACACCAACAGACCGTTCATCGGACACACGTACAAAATCAGACTGGTTTGAATTAAATATAGCAGAATCCGATCAGCACTTGTGTTTAGTGACTGAGGCAACCAGTGCGTCCCATCAGCCTTAAATCGTCTTCATTTATTGTGTACATGAATTTCAATCTCTAATAATGAAATTTAATGAAACAAGATACATTTTAGTGTACAACTATCCATGATACAGGTAAGCAAGGAAATTGGAAGATGAAAAGGTGATAGACCCTAGTTATGGCCGACTAAAATCAGACCATCATTTGCTGTCCGGATTCGTCTTTTACTCTGTTGAACAATATGAAGAGACATTCTGCACATGATGTCACATTATATTACTACGCTCTCAAAACAATACCGACAAATGCAGACAGCTGGTTTGTCAACGAGTCGAATACCCGCATAGTCCACTACACTGTCGTGGCGAATTTTTATACGTGCGATCACATGTTCTATTGTTTTTTCCGCAAGGATGACGTCAGTGTGTCGTTATTGCATAAGGTCAAAAATGATACCAGAACAGTTTGTCATGAGTTGTATGAGGATCAGTTATAATAAAGCTTGTTCATCCTTAAAACAAAGTCTCCAAAAATGGTCCAATTTAGAAAAAAATCCTGATCGAATTTCGGACTGGTCCCAGATCGCTGTAGTGTGACCCGCCTTACGAGGACTTTTTATACATTGAAAGTTTAGGAGCTCCAAATTTACTGCTATATTTCCATGCCAAATAATTAGCAGAGTGAATGAGAAGGGAAATATTTAAGTCACTTGTTCATCACAAAGTTTGCGGCAACGTATCTATGGTAGCTGGGTTCCAATCAGCTGCATCAATAACTATACAAAGCTGTTAATTAACGCCAGCAGATTATGTAATATTTCAACCAGGGTAATTTTGATATATTTTATCGATTTAAAATCTCTATCTCTCCCATTAATAACTAATTTAGATAAGCAAGATGCAAAATAGAATCATCCAGGCAAGAATCTTGACGTTCGTTAAAATAATTGGTGGTGGTGCATGAGGAAAGGGGTGATCAGCTGAAATTCCCATCAATGTTCTCATTGTTTTCAGTATTCTTAATTGTTCATAATCATCACTGGTGTGCCCAAAATTTGGGGCTGATGAAGGAAAGTTCTCCTCCCCTTGAATCGGCTTCTGCTATGGAAATGTCTAAAAAAAAGATTGCATCGTCTGTTAAACTTATTCAGTTTGTTTTTAGAAACAAATGAAGATCCCATTTACCTGAAAATAACGAAGGTACTGCTTGTGCCGCGGAAATGGCGGACTTTCCAATGGGATTGGGAAGTCACTGAAGCAACCCATGGCTTTGCTTGTATTTACGACCAGAGATTTGTAAATGCGAGCGGACGATGACGTCGAGGTATCGTCATCGTAGTTCCAGAGGCCACCTGGTTTTGAAACAAATGTCATGTTATAATCAACACGTGTCAATTGTTTTAAGTATCCACCTATCTTGGAGAATCTATCACTTAATATATGCATCAGTCAGAATAAGACTGATAACTACGACGACTTTGTTTGGTAAGCGTGGTGACTCCGTATTCCGGTAGTTTAAAACAAATACAGCTATTAGTTTTAAAAGCATTTTATCAATATGCTGTTCGTTTTAGTCTTACAAATAGAGTTCGTATAAGTTTGGTTTAGTTTTTTGTAGCTTTTTAAGACAAATTTTAACCTTCTGGTCTAATCTAGCGGCGACCGTAAACTTTGTAATTTCCATGGTTGTGGGTTTCTGGACTACTTTGTTTCGCCTAGCAGGTCCATGGAGCTCATGTAAGACAGACTCTTTGACAAATTTGCAAAGATGACAGAGCAAATGGGAATTTAGTTAATGAAAATTCCTACTGTGATTGAATCTAGCGCCCCCACCAAAATTTAGAACCGCTTGTAGATACCTAATACAGACGCGGATCCAAGGGGGGGGGGGGGGGTATTTCACGGCCTCAATCCTCCCTATTTCGCCACATCAACAATTAAACATACGGGAAATTAGCAGTGCAACTTCCTCACACCCCTGATTTTTCTTAACTTCAGCCCCCCCCCCTTTTGGAATGTCTGGATCTTCGGCTGTGATACTGAGCCTTGCACATGTAAAGTCCAACTTGACTTGCGAAATCATGTAAAGTGGCCCCATTCAACTATGTTGATAAAAATTGCAATTTCCATGTGGCAAGTAAATACCCTATAATGCCTTCGTATGTTTTAAATGCACTAGATGAACGCACGATCTTGGTCAAGGATGAATACAGAGAAAATATTTGGCCTTAAAGAAAAGTTCTTCTAGTTTTAATGAGTTTCAGTGTATCTCCGACCTTAAAAAACACGACGAAACGCTTTCTCGACCATTCTATGCATTGTTCTGTTTGGGTCTGAAACAAAGATTCTCCAACTGGCATGTTCCAGACAGCCTCCGTGCTATGATTAAGTTACAAAAAGAAATATACAGTATAAAAGCCCCGTCCCTCTTTCTCTCCGTGCCCAGTGGTGTTAGACAGTGATGGAAGGTGCCTGCTGATGGTTCCCTAATGTGCTCTGTGGTGACAGGCGGTACTGACATTAATTCTTATACACCATTTACCATTCAGTTTAAAGACTACAAACATAAGACCGCTCTAAAATTTAATGATCGCCTTCAAAAAGCAGAGGTCACGTGCATAATGTTTTGGGTCTCGAAGTCATATTAGACCTTTACAAGGGCTTTTTTTTTACAACAGGAAGTATCATATGAATTTTTCCCTCTTTGCTCATGTTAACATAGTTATTGTCTCAGCAGGAAACATGGTCAGAGATTTCGATTACGGTCTAATGATAAGTAACACTGTCAGAAGTCTGAATGTATAATTGAGTAGGAATATAATTTCCTCAATCAAAGTTCAAGTTTGGACTACTAGTGTGAAGAAATCTTATCAGACTAATAATTGTTTCGCTAATAAACGCGTTGTATATTCTAAAATTCAATTGAATGTTTCAGGTAAACTTACTCGACAAACAGGCATTTTCCCGGGTTCAAACCTTTTTAAGTTGCTAAGAGATGCACTTTTTAGTACATTGATCTAAAGATGGTTGAGCAGAAAGCTCAATGATAGAATCTGGGTTATTAATGATTAACTAGGGATGGCTAACTTGGAATACTTTTTTAGAGTTATGCACGGAAAGTTTCGTTTCTTCTTTTATTTTCACATATCTTACTTTAAGCAGTAAGGTGCTAATAACACCTCCCTGCTTTAAGAATGAAGCTGTGACGTATGACTCAATGATTTAAGTGTGTATTTTGGACATTGATGGGCCTGGAATTCCATGAAATTTATCCTATAACGTCACCCGGTCAATGGAACATGTTAAATTTAAAAATACGGATTCTTCACCTATAGCTGACGATTTCTCGTATGCTGTTGGTTGAAGTCCTTCTTCCAGACATGTTTTTATTGCTGCCAATCCAGAAACACCAGCTCCTACAATCCCAACACTTTTCGACATTTTTTCTTTTCAATAAGACGCAGATCGCTTTTCTTGAAAATGTTCAGCTTGATGAGATTGTATGATGAAATTTTTGCCAACAAATTTTGCAGTGAGATGATATCTGAATGAAAAGAATGAAAAATGGAAATTTTGACAGTAAATGTTCAAATATTTAAGATGAAGTTCGTAACTGTTCTCTTCTGCCAAACACCAAAGTTTGGTGAGGGGATAAACGAGCTTTCCCCAAGTCGTTCTAAGTAAAGTTTCAGACAAATCTTACTAAGCCACTTCGACGACTGTTATACCCTCATTCTTGATCCGAGCAATAACCAACGCGGATTTTACCTAAAGGCTACAGTAACATGTTGGACTCCTACACTAAAAATAATGTGAGCCGATTTTCTAGAAATGTTCAAAAATGGTACCTAAAACGTTAAGGCGACTATTATATTATTGACTTAAAGTCAATATTTGCCTATGTCGATCCATTAGCACGAACTGTCACCTTCAGATATAATCCATGTTGATAAAATGTATCTTGTAGACTTTATACAAGTTCTAAGACAGTGACACCTTGGACTTTACTGATTCGTTAATTAAGGCATGTTTAAGCATGTTCTTCCATAATTGAAATATGTAAGACGGGGAGAATTATTCATAGAATAGCACTGGAGGGCTAACGTTATCAGAAAAATTCTAAAATTATTTTCAAAATCAGAAATAAGGTATAGGATCAGGACCATGCGGATTGGGAATATCTGACCTATTCCTTCACAATCTGGTGTCAGAATAACAAGGGCCAAAAAGCTGCTGACTTGGAATTCGGGTGTGGCCAATTTTCAGGTACCTGATTTGTACATTGGTTAGCATCTTCCATTGCCATCCTCCGCATTCATGAAAGGAGCGGTGCCCTATCAGCTCTGACGTATACCTTGCATCCGGTCTATAGACGAATCCGGACAGCAAGTTATGGTCTGATTTCAGTCGGCCATTACTGGGGTCTATCACATTTTAATCTTTCAATTTGCTTGCTAACCTCTATCATGGATGAATGTGCACTAAATTGTTTATTGTTTCCTTCCATTTCGCTGAATATGAGGGACTAAAATTCATGTAGACAATAAATGAAGACGGTTCAAGCTGATGGACCCCACCAATGGCTGCCCACAGTCACTAAACACAAGCGCTGATCGGATTTGTCGCTGGTCGGATTCGTCAATGGCTCTTTGTATTTCTATATTACTTTGGTTTCATCGGGCAGTTGCAAGAGACTTCTTGGTTTTATTATTGATTGAAGCCACAGCTTTGATTGAAGGGCAGCTGTACTTCTTTCCGTTAAAAATTAGTGCTCTTTGTCATGCAGCACACGGTTGGAGCAACGGGTAGCGAGATTTTGTAAGATAAAGGGGGTTCATTCGTTTGACTATTCGACCGTTTGGAAATTTGTCACAACCCTTGACCTTGAACACTTCCTATTTTCTTGCATACTATGTTGTACAGAGATGACTTGTTGATGAGTCAAGTCACCCCGTAACAGTAGGATTGCTCTCACATGGTGGCACAAGGTGCAGCAGTTTACACACACATCCACCCACACACCTACACACACACACACACACACAAAATGCAAAGACTGTTATTGGAGTCTTACAGTAATGACATCACAAGTATTGCGCAATGTACTGTGAATAAATTTTGAAAAAAAAAAATTGAAAATTTTTTATATTAGCCCAGGAATGTCCAATGAAAATGGGATTCGAACAGTTTTATGTACTTTTTTGCTCTGTTACACACATTTTTAAAATGTTAGACCTTAAGTACCCTTTAATAGGCAAAGTAGGGTGCAAAATACCGACCAATATTTGAAATATTGAAAAGCGCAAGCGGACAATATGGGCATTATACAAAAGGGCATATAATTATGTTGGAAGGCAACGGCATCCTAACACTGTTCAAGGGATTTTCTCAACGAGGCTCAGCATAGTAAGAGTGTTCGGTACTTAGTGCAGGTAGGTGATCTGTTAACAATCGTTTAGTAATAACCGATAGTTAGGGTAAACAGAGATATTGCAGTGTGGCTTCTCGGGGAAAGGCGGAAACAAAGCCGGGCCAGTGGCATAGCTACAAGTGGGGGAGGGGATTTGGGGCGATTGCCTCTAAGGCATTGAAAAACGAAAAAATTCGGAAATTTAACACATCAGTCAACTACAGTGTGGTTTTTTTCTACTTTTCTTTTATAAAATTCTGATAATTTTTTCCAATAAAAGCTCAGTATTTGTAATTGTTTTTTTAAAATAAGAAAAGTTTTCAGCGCGCCTCCGTCGCGCGCCGGATATTGCAATTCCTAATCCAGTAACGCAAGCTCATATCAGTTTGGTAAACTTTCCCGGGCTCTGGAAATGGTAAAGTCAGATGTTTGATTTATGTGACACCAGATCATCAAGTGACACCTGCAACTATTGTGCTATTTTCATTAATTTTCTCTCATAAAATTCCAAATTTCTCCATTCTAAGCGGGAGCCGCTATTCGCAGGCATTGGATAGCACGATGTTGCAACAACTGTCTTTGGTCACCGTTCAATCTCAGATTAACCAACAGGAAATACAGATTCTTCAATAATCCTCAACTCTTTCCTTAGGAGAAACCCAGGATCAGAACTTTCCTGGCAATACAAGTTCCATATTGTCAAATATTTTTTAAAAAGGGCAAAAACTTCGTATCGCGTCGCACGTTGCATTTACGTCCCCCTCCATTGAAAATAATGCGGAAATTTGGGTGATCGTCCCCTGGAAAAAAATGTCTAGCTACACCACTGTGTCGGACCACTGGTAGATGAAAAAGCCACTCAATGTAATGCTTCTCACAGCTGCTTAAAATACTCAGCAGTATAACGTACAGAAGGGGGGAGAGGGATCGTACAGTCTAGAAAAAGATGTTTAGGAATTAATTTTTTTCTAAACACTTTTTTGCCTCCACTTTTGAAACATGATTAGATGATAAACACACGTGTCTAACTCCTAAACATTCCACTCCTTTGTAACGTATTATTTAATCGCAAAAATTCTTAGAATTAAAGACGTGTTGACAAAGTGAGGCAAAATAAATGTTTCATGCTAAGCACGTATTCAGTCTCAGAGTTCAAGTAACAATTTACGTAACAAATCACAAAGGCAATATTTGCATTAAAATGTTATACAGATAACAATCTATCAAAACATTAAGTGGACTTCGGCCTTACATTAGCAATAAGACTCTACCCCAAAGTTTTAAGTTGCCAAGTTTCAAGTTTTTTTTTAAAATAGGCAGAGAATATCTCAAGTCAAGTGTTAAGTCTTTATCAGAGGTCTCAAGTCAAGCATCAAGTCTCTGTGAGTAAGTCTCAAGTCAAGTTTTCATTTTATCTTGTGTTCGGATTCACCACGAGTTGACCTAAGTAGTAAGCCCATGCTGAATTTTGAGCATGGGACGAAGACTACACCGAAGGTACCAAATTTGACATAAGATCCATTAGGGGCTCGCAATAGGGGCACTCGGGGAGAGGGCACTTGGCCCCAACGTTTCCAAATCATGGTCTTCAATTTTCCAAAAGTAACGTTATTCGATATGACACGAATAAAAAGTAGCCCTTTTCTTAATTTGGGAAAACTACACTCTAAAATCAAAAGAGTGAACTTAGTCACTCTTTGATCGAGTGAAAAGTATAAATTCACTACATAAAGAGTGATAATTCACTCCAAGAGGAGTGAAGTTCACTCCAAAAAGAGTGAAATTCCCTTAAAACGAGCGAAGTTTCACTCTTGATGGAGTGCCCACAGTGATCGCTCTTAAAAAAAGAGCGATCATTGCAGGCACTCGTGGAAGAGTGAATTTTCCCTCTTCCTCTAGTGAATTTCACTCTTTTTGGAGCGAACTTCACTCTTTTTGGAGGAAACTTCAAGTTCAAGTTCAAGAAATTTATATGGCGCATTATTTAAAATAATTATTCTAATGCGCCTTACAAGACAGAGTGGAGAACAAAAGACTAAGTTGGACTATCAGATACCATCAAAGGCACAGCTAAATAGGTGGGTTTTTAATAAGGACAGAAAATGTTCCAGAGAGCGTGCTGTCTTAACTGAAAGGGGCAGATCATTCCATAACTTAGGGCCTTGGACAGCTAGTGCGCGCTCACCAAATATGGATCTATATCTAGGAACAACCAGATTGAGAGTGGTCTCAGATCTAAGTTCATATTTTGTTTTCTTAAAGGAGAACATGTTGGAAAGGTAGAGTGGTGCCATATTGTGTAGGGATTTGTAAACAAGAAGCAAGATCTTGAATCGATTCCTGTAAAACACTGGGAGCCAATGCAAGTCCTTCAGCAAGGCTAAGGATGGGAATAACCTGTTCTTGTTAGCAACTAGTCTGGCAGCGTAATTTTGCACACGCTGTATCTTGTACAGCATACATTTCGGAATACCAGTTAGCAAAATATTGCAATAGTCGATACAGCTATGAACCAGTGCATTCACAAGAGCAATGATAGCGGTCTTGCTTAGGAATTTAGCACACTGTCTAATGTTATACAGATGGTAAAAAGCAGTTTTACACTTACTATTGACATGATCAGACATAGAAAGACCATGATCTAACCAAGCTCCTAAGTACTTCACAGACGACGAGACTTTAACAGGGGTGTTACCAACAATAATATTTTCAATGTTAAGTTTGGACAACTGTTGGTTGGAACCAAATATAATTACTTCCGTTTTACTGTCATTCATTCTTAGTTTATTGAAAGTCATCCAGTTCTTGACATCTTTCAGACACATTTCAAGCTTTGCGATCGAATCACTTACGTCAGTGGGGTCACCTGCATTCATACTAAGGTATATGCTATGATCATCTGCATATCCATGTATACTTGGTGAATGAGCAGCGACAACGTCAAACAGAGAACTGGCATACCATGTGAACAATTGAGGTCCACAGCAAGATCCTTGTGGCACACCAAAACTTACTGGGAATGGTTTTGACCGCACATTGTTTATCATGACATACTGTTGAAGATGTAGTAAATAAGATTTGAACCAGTCGAGCACTGTGCCTTCAACCCCAAAACGTCGGGTAAGAGAATCAAGAAGGAGGTTGTGATCTATTGTGTCAAAAGCCGCACTTAGATCTAGAAGCACAAGCACGACACACTATCTGTTATCCAACTTCACTCCTCTTGAAGTGAATTATCACTCTAATGGAGTGAATTTACACTTTTCACTCGATCAAAGAGCGACTAAGTTCACTCTTTTGATTTTAGAGTGTATCCTAGCCTTCTATCTCATGCAAATGTCATATATTATTAAAAGTATAAACTAATGCGTAATTGTCAAGTATATGGTTCGTAATTGTATCAAAATTTTAGCGCAGTACCGGCCACACAGAAGCGTTGATAGGTGATAGCGCAACCAACACCAATAGCAGTGCTGAATCAGTACTGTTATTGCTGCTGGTAGATACTATCAAAGCTTCCGTGTGGCCGACTCAGGTTTACAGGCTCGTTCGACCACTGGTCATATGAATGAATTTGATTAGAAAAGTCATGATTCCAATTTATTTTCAGCTCCTTGAAAAAAAAGTCCAGAACCAAGTTTATGTTTGCTATTTTGAAGAGGAACATATTCTAGGCATAGCTTACTGGTGCAATTTTTACTCATTTCAATGGTTGGTTGTCGAGATATCAGAATTGAATTTGACATATTTTCTACCAAGAGTGGACTTGCAACAAGTAGGTGCGATGTCATGTGTTTACACTGATGGACAATGTTTAGTTGTTTTTCTCTAAAATTTTACACCATATTTATACAACGTAACTGTGATATGTTGTTACCATGGGTGTATCCCGAGCAATGGAAGTTTTAAAAACTTAATTTGCCTCAGGGGCAAAATAGCATCCCTAATCAATTCAAGGGCAAACAGCAGGATCCAAAATAAATACCAAAAAAAAAAAAAAAAAAAAAAAACATCATTTGACCATCATTATGAATACATGACATCGCACCTGCTTGGTTCAATCTTACTTTTTGTAGAAAATGTGTCAATTACAATTGCTAATATCTCGAGAACCGAACAGTGAGAAGTGAGTGAAAACGTCACCAGAGTTTAGAATATGTTTGTCTTTAACATAATAAACAAAAATATGGTTTGGTCTATTATTTTTAATGGAGAATCTATTTTGCGACAAAGAAAATGATAAAATGTCACATCTTCCTGTAAAGGAGTCAGTAAATGTTATGCGGTAATTTTCTGATTATTTTGCAACTAGATCATTTTCTTTTTATTAAAATGAACATTTTATTGCAAAGGCAAGCTCAAAATAACGACTGCTTAAACTCTACTTCCTACTTTCTGAGAGGTCGCTATTTTTCAAAATTTTCTGTACGCTCCCCGCCAGCTAACCTTGGAGACGTCAAATATGGGAATACAACTTCTTTCCTGGCACCGAAAAACAGTGGCGTACCTAACAATTTCTGGACAGTGTGGAGGGATGGCAGTCACGAAGGGTGCGATTGACCTAGGGGACTATCTAAGCTGAGCCCCACCGTCGGCTAGCGATCGCGACCCCTCAGAAAGCTGGAAATGGCTTTTCCTAGACTTTGGCTTGAATCTAAGCAGTCGTTTTTGCGTTTCACTTCAATAAAATAATAAGAGCAAATGCAAAATGATCTGAAAATTACCAGATAAAAATTACGATGATTCAGTTTTTTCGAAGAAAGCTTATCATTGAAAATGAGCTTGTATGCAAATTGTATAAACTCAAGTTGAATAAAAAGCACTCCAACCTCCCTTTTTTACAGTTGGCCAAATTTCTGGTCCACACACAGCACTGCTGGCTTACTAACTTTCTAACACCTCTACTGACTGTTTTTTAGCAGGGACTTCCTATATACATGGACAGAGTATACTATGCGTATATTGTCGCTACCGTATGTGTGAGTATAGACGAATCCGGAGAACAAGTAATGGTCTGATTCTAGTCGACAGTAATTGGGGTCTATCACCTTTTAACCCTTTACCGTTGTGCTCCGATCGGGGCATATCTGCGCGCCTCGGGAGTGGGCGGAAAAGCGGACGTAGCCCGCCCCGCATCGGCTTCCGTAGGCCGTTGACCCCGTGACCTTAAACTATTGTCTCTCTCGTTGTTGTGGCCGAATTTTTTCGGGTAGCTACTCGCAGTTTCGAGCTCCGCGTGAAACAGTAAAGATGGGTGACAGCCGAGCTCTCCGCATGGGTCCAAAAGGACCCAAACAACGGTAAAGGGTTAATTTATCATTTTTTTTTGCTAACCGGTGCCATGGCCGCTCTCATTCACTATTAAAACACAAGGGTTGGTCGGATTCGTCTATACTCATTCTAGGTAGAAGAATAGACCTTGTGATTTGACAACATACGGACGTCACCGTTTGCGCAGAGCAATGGAACACGTGGTCACACGCATTGGAATTCGCGCATAGTTTGCTACAGGTGTAGACCTGCAGCCGACTATGCGCGTATTCGACTTAAGGCGCGTTCACATACCGGCAACGGCAACGGTAACGGCAATGGCAATCCGGCATAGTTGTTCACATATGACGGCAAAAACTATTGCAGCACAAGGTAAAAATATTACCGGATGATACTGACGGGAATTTGAACCTGACAAATTTTTGGTTCCTTGCCATGGGCATGCAAGGAATCTGTGCGATGGTGATGTCGTGTGTGTATATGTATGTTTGTGTGTTTGTATGTATGTGCGTGTGTGTGTGTGTTGGTGACACTTGCTTGTAAACACGATATCTCAACGTAGGAATGTCCGATGCTTTTCATATTTCTCATATCGATTTGCCATATTGAAAGAAAGACGTCTATTGTTTTCGGTAGAGGTCAAAGGTCATTTGAGATCACCTGCTGTAAAATTGCGAAAACGTCCAATATAGGTTGTAAACACGATATCTCAAGATAGATGCAACTGATACTTCTCATATTTGGTATATAGATTCCTGATGTTTAGAGGAAGAAACTGCTATTTTTGGTAGAGGTCAAAGGTCATTTGAGGTCACCTGCAGTAAAATTCCGAAAGCGTCCAAAGAAGCTTGTAAACACGATATCCTAAGACAGAAGCAACCGATACCTTTCATATTTGGTAAAAAGATTCGTGATGTTGAAAGGAAGAAAGGTGTTAATCACTCCTATCTTGATACCTCAAGATAGGAGTGATTAACACCTTTCATATTTGGTAGAAAGATTTGTTATGTTGAGAGGAAGAGCCGTTTTGGTTTTGGTGGAGGTGAACGGTCATTTGAGATCACTGGGGGTCAAATTGGGAAAAAATCTAATGTAGCTTGTAAACCCGATATCTCAAGATAGGAGTGACTGACACTTTTAATATTTGGGATATAGATTTTCAATTTTAAGAGGAAGGGCCTTATTATTTTTGGTGGAGTTCAAAGGTCATTTGAGGTCACCAGAGGTTAAACTACAAAAACCTCTCAAATGGCTGGTTAACACCATGAGAGCCTTCTTGTTTTTGGTACAGACCAGAGTTCACGTCAGGTATTCATAGGTCGTGAGAGAATCGAAGAAACCTTTTGATTTTGCTTGAGGTCAAAGGTCATCTAGGGTCACTGGGGGTAAGTGCTTGTGGGAGATCTGTAGTTTATCAACATGATACAAGTGTGTTTTGATCTTTGTTAAATGAACCCTTGACATTCTGTGCCTATGTTGTAAAGACAAATCTATCAAGCACTGTCAATTTCAAAGAAAAAGGTAATTCATCGGCAAGGAATCACTGAGCCTTTTGGCTTTTTGGTTGTTATCTGATTATCGATCACGGCAGACATTGATGAGGAGCTGAAATTTTAATGGCAATAGCGTACCGAAAAGATCGAAAGAAAGGGCGGAAGAAGGAAAGATGGTTACAGCAGAATAATTAAATTTGACAGTAAAAGTCGGAACAGAACTAGAGCCAAGTACGTTTGTGACAGTGTTATCGGAAAACGCGGGTGCTTGCCTCCCACCCCCCTTGGAGAAAGTCATGTTCAGCCACTATTGCAGAAGGCATAGATATACTGGACTTGTTTCTATTATGATTTCAACCAGATAACCATTTTTACACCTAAGAAATCTAAAGTGAATAATTTCTCAAAGATTAGTTGTGTCATTACTCATATTCGGCAAAGTATCTTACCATAGTAAATCCTAATGAGTGAGGATTGTAAAAGACAAATTCAATTAAGTCTCGCCAAACTTTACAAAAGATGCACTGACCTTGACGCAGTGGCGGTGCCAGAATGTCAAAACTGGGGTGTCTAGGGGCCTATGGTAATGTTTGGGGCAAAATTTTCGAGCGCAGCGCGAAAAGTAGCCCAAGGCGTGCCTGAGGGTCCAGGGTCAGAAGCTCCCGGAATATCTGAGGTTTTAGCATATCTCTGGGTTGAAAAGAAGTCTGTGAAGAGGTACATTATTCATTTTTCCGGTTTACCCAATTTCAAACTGACCTTGCTTGGGGAGGGTCAGTGTGGGGAAAAACAAAATCTGCTCTGGAGCAAACTCCCCTCTTTCCCTCTCTATCGTCGCCACTGCCTTGAAGGGAGTTGCATCACAGAGTTAAACGTTGCATCAGATTACATCTGTACTTGGATTTTAAAAAAGAGTTATCAAAGGGAAGGGACACTCCTCCCTTTAGACCCTAACTCAGACGGGAAATCAGGCCCTGAAATTGTCCCTAAAATAATTACCCTTCCTATCCCAATGTAGATGAAGTCTGTAGTGCCGTATATATATTCATAGACATACGACAATATGTGGCCCCAATCATTAGACCATGGACGGACTCCTGCGCAAGACAAGATACGTTTTAAGGTCAAAGCATTTTGGACTTTTGTAATGACAGACGTCACTCAGGATATGTCTATGACGTAACTTCGCAGTGTTTTTACTATTCAATGGTGCCAACCTTTTAAAGATACGATTATTGACAAATATTAATCTTTCAGAATAGAAACATTTCCAACTGAATGGAAAAGGAAATAACTTTCCAAGTTGAAAATGTCTGGGGAGAGCTGCAGAGAAAACAGCTGTTAAGCATACATTTGTTAAAAAAGTACGAATTTCTTTAGAATCGATTATTCCAAGGTAGAATAGTATAATTGTTTCCGTGGTGACATTTACGGAGACATTTACGGTACCAGCTGTAAGTCTCAACTTTCCATTTATGGAAAGTTGAGACTTACAGCTGGTACCGCCCGCCTGTACAGTAAGTTAAGTTGGGATAGGCTACACGCAAAACGGTAAACATTTCTACATTCTCCTTTTTACATGTAGTTTTTACACTCTAAAATCAAAAGAGTGAACTAAGTCACTCTTTGATCTAGTGAAAAGTGTAAATTCACTCCATTAGAGTGATAATTCATTCCAAGAGGAGTGAAGTTAGGCTCCAAAAAGAGTGAAGTTCACTCCAAAAAAGTGAAATTCCCTTAAAACGAGCGAAGTTTCACTCTTGATGGAGTGCCCACAGTGATCGCTCTTAAAGAAAGAGCGATCATTGCAGGCACTAGGGAAAGAGAGAATTTTCCCTCTTCCTCTAGTGAATTTCACTCTTTTTGGAGGGAATTTCACTCTTTTTGGAGTGAACTTCACTCCTCTTGGAGTGAATTATCACTCTAATGGAGTGAATTTACATTTTTCACTCGATCAAAGAGTGACTAAGTTCACTCTTTTGATTTTAGAGTGTAATTCCACCCTGATTGAGATATCAACATCGATCCCACAAATGCAATCAACAAGCATCACGCCCACCTTCAGAGCTGCTGTCGAATATGTACCCTTTTCTGGCATACATACTCTAACGATGTGAATGAGTAACACACTGGAATGGCTGGCGAGAAAGTAACATGTACGCCTGATCGCCTGCACGGGAAGGGAAAGTCAGGGTCATGCGAGGGGAAGGTTTTGAGTGAGAGAGACCAATCTTAATCATTATATTTTTTAGGCAATCACCCCTCACCACAAAACGGAGAAAGATAGTACCCATTACGATACTTTTCCGAAAAATAGCCGTAGTAACCTATAACCGATAGCAACTGACTGAACTCTTTACGAGGTTTCAACTCTTAATGTATAGCAACCGTACACTGCTATTCGGTTTTGATCTTTTTCTTCAAAGGGGAAAGGAGTGGGGGTAGGGGGTTGTCCAGGGTTGGGTAATGGGAATGGTACGTTGAAGTAAGGGTAGGCGGTAGGGAACGAGTGACAAGGGTAAGATAGGATGGGCTGAAATAAGGGATTGTTCATGAGAGTCAACTTGCATGGGTATTTAAAGAAAGATAGTGGACAGTTTTTCGTTTTGTTTTCCGTGTCCTCACTGGTACTTTCTCACTTTCTGTTATTTTTTCAATGGAACACTCTACCCGACAAGCTACCCGGGTTGTTTAGATTGCTTCCCTTCACAATATCTTGGTATTGGTTAATATCCTATTTTTGTAGTGCATCAATTAATATGAACCCCAAATAAACAAATGAAATGTTGACTAGAAGTACATGGTTTAAAAAGAAATAAATAGAAATGTATAATTTTTTTATCACATAATCAGTTAAAATGTTGACAAAGCACTGATTTGCTTCTAGGACACCGTACAAGAATGAAACATTCCCCAAAGGTTGGGGACCACCTTACCATATACCTCGGTCAAAGACGACTTTGAAGACTGGGAGTAACGGGTCGAATTTCTCTCCTCTCCTCTCACACAAAAAAGTAGCTATGATTCTCAACTCTAATGACAATTTTAGGACCATTTCATGATTTTGCAATTTATTTAGTTGTAGAAACCAATTATTGAAAACAAAATGTGAAAATACCATTTGCGTGACATGTACATTCTACTGGAGAGGAAAATGACCTTTCCATTTTATGACAGGTGGCGATGTTTGCAACAGGAGGTCATACTTCCCGAACGCCTAATGTTTTCCCCCACCCTTCAAGAGACTCGACCTGCACAGAAGTCATCGGTGCAATATTGGATAGAACATTGCTTGTAAATAATATTGTTTTCATTCGCGCCTAGTGAAACGAATTTCTCCCTTATTAGTAATAATTTCCATTGAATTTCTCTTCAAATCCATAATAAGAACAAATGTGTGTTCCCTTTTAGGCTGCTAGGAATACATTTTATACCCGTGTCCTGAATTTGCAGTTTTCCAAAGGCCATTTATAATGTCAAAAAATTGTCTTCTTTAACTTTCCAGCAATATGAAACGTGAGAAAATTGGCAATCATGGACATGCAGTAATGAGGCAAAAGAAGGTGCAATTTCATAGCATCTAGAGGTGTTATTGGTACCAAAAAGTCCCGTAACGGGGTGATACCCGCGAACCGGTGGTCTCACTCACAGTGCTTCCGTAGTCTTCCCGCTAAACCCCACTCCCATCCGGTCGCTAAATTTCGACAGCCGTCCATGATCATATAAGCAGCATCACATTCATATAAATACAGGCGACGTTAGGGGGTTTTCGGAGGGACGACCGTCCCGTATATTACAAGACGATGTGAATAGAAAAGGAGGAAAAGAAAAAGAGGAGAAACAGAAGGAAAGAAACACTCAACTGATCTTTCACTTCTATCAAAATAACCTCGTGCCGTCCCGGATATGTTATGAACTAAATAATTTTTAGCACCCCATAAATTTGACACTAGTCCTCCACCCGCATGAAAAATCCTGGCTACGTCAAAATGTGAGTAGCATTAAAAAAAAGAGAAAAACAGGATTTCTTTTCGTTTTCTACTTTGGAAAATACTAGTAAATATTAGCTGAAAATAGTGTTTCGCTTTTGTCTCTGATAGTTCCGGTCTTTGTTTAGAAATTTGCTCAGCTCGTGTCCGTTTTCAAGCACGTAAATACGTACTGTGTGAAAATTGAAAACCTATCACTAGGCAGCAGTATCGCATTGATTCGTATAGGAAAGATACGATTTTATGGACTTCCAGGTAATTACAAGGGGTTCGTTGGAACGTTTGTCAGTTTATTATGGATTGTTATTTAGATGTAACTTAAAAATCATCATGTTACCCTTGCCAATTGAGCTTATGCATTTGATGTCACCGAGCAAAAAATTACGCCCTCCTGCGGGGCAAATTAAACCAACAACATCAAATGCACCCAGCTGATTTGTCAATCTGTCGCGCATAGTCTGTTACCACTGTTTACCCTCAAGAATGACATCAGTGTGTCGTCAATGCATAAGACCTATTGAACATTAATTAGGCAGCATGGCCGTTTCATGAAGACGTCAACCAATATGTAATTAAATTATCGTATTTGTAAGTTTGCTCAATGTTTAGGATAGCATAACTTTGCATTCTAGGCACTTTATACAAAAGAAATACAAGTCATTTTCCTCATTTTGTACAACTGTTGAAAATAAATATAATTGAACGTTTTATTTATTGTATGTGCTGTTTTTTCAAATATGTAAGGCTACGTTAAAAGGAATTCAACAGCCCAATTTGAACCAATTGGTTCTACTCGAGCCGGCCACTGCCCTTTCCCAGTTGTAGCTCATGGACTTGATTTCCCTACTCCATTGTCTCAATCGTCTCCCAAAATCCTAATTACGTACATTCTGAGGGACCGTTGAAAAATTCACTCCAAAGAAGTGGAAATTAATACCAAGAAGAGTGAAGTTTCAGTCTTGATGGAGTGCCGTCAGCGACTACTCTTTAAAAAGAGTGATCCTCAGAGGCATCTTTTTCACTCTTCTTGAAAAGAATTTCACTCTTCCTGGAGTAAATTTACACCCAAAGGCCCATGTCACACTACAGCGATATCGGATCGGATTTTTATCAGATTTTTGTGAGTTTTAGTTAAAATCTCCTCCATCCAATAAAGGAAAGAACTCAAAACTTGCAATCTTGTGTAAATATGTGATCTTTTCCGTTCGCGATGTCTCATTGACAAAGGCTTTCATCGGACTACGCGTGTTCGATAAAAGTTGTCTGCGGATGTGACGTCCCGAAATAGTTGGTATAACTTAGATTTTCGTAGTCCGGTGATTCAAATCATATATTTAAACAGGTTGGCAATTTTTGTTTCTTTTCGACCAAAAATGGAAGAGATTTGAAGTGAAACTCAAAAAATCGGATCGAAATCCGATCCGATATCGCTGAAGTGTGACCTGGGCCTAATGGAACCACTCTAATAGAGAGTGATTAAGTTCTTCCTTTTGATTTAAGAGTGTGCCACCATACATTGGCCAGGAGCGTACAAGAAATGTTTCACCGTACAAACCATCCAGATGGCCGGAAACGGTACTTCTCGAGTGAAAAAAAATATGAAAAATGGTACAGTCTTTTGGGACTTTTACGTGCAATGAGTAAATAATAATAATGTTCCATTTTGAGACTAGGGCTTACTGTTGTTACGTACCCTAAAATGAAAAATGAGGCTGATGTGTTACATATATTTATGTTTCTGGTGTTCAAAGGTGTCTTTAGGGTTTGTCACTAGTTTTATCGCTGTGTATTTCACCATCAGAGTATATACACAAGCATAGATCTACGGGAGCATTTCATCTGGGGGAGGGGACCGAACATTCTCTGCCTAAAAATGCAATTTTACCCGAAAGTCGGCGAAGAGTGCCGAGGAAGTTTTGTAAAATCGAGACTACTCAGCCGGAATAACATTAAACATGCTTGTATGAACAATTTACTCAGAACCTTATCAGCAGTCGTAATTTTGTAGTCCTGCTCCAAACGATTATACCAGATTAGCACCACAATGCGTTTGCGCTCATCGTTCAAGAAATTTAGCGATGCCCCTGACAGCAGGGTTACAACTCCCTGCTGACAGTAGGTTAGCAGTGGAATATAGAACAAAGATACAGATTCCTTTGTCTGTATATGATGAGTAAATAGCATATTGCCCAAAATTTGCGTTGTACCGATTTCTGCCCGAAAAGAGTTCCGCTCAAAAGGTCTGCAGTTAATAAATTTTCCACTCTAACTACATCTCTCTTCATGTAATTTTACATCTTACATAATCTGTAACCTAAACCACAGAACGTACTACATCAACGATATCGTATCGGAGTACACTCCGATCTTTGTGAGTTTGACTTTCAATCTCTTCCACCTGTGGTCAGGAAGACATAAAAAATTGCCAACTTGTGGCAGTATACGTTTTGTATCACACTGCTATGAAAATTGAAAGTTTTATCACTTATTATTCCGTGAGGTCACATCCGCAGACAGTTATTTATAGGATACACGTAGACCGATTAAAGCTGTTTGTCAACGTGGTGTCATTAAAAATATCTTTACATTTCATAGTCTGATCATACAAATCATATAATTACACAATTAGTGGTTCCTTTTGACAGTAGATGGAGGAGATTTTAACTAAAATTCACAAAACTCGGGATTGTAATCCGATCCGATATCTTGGTAGTGTGACCCGAACTTGATCCATTGGATTTTAAGTGGTGCCACACTTGCAGGCAATTTGCGCCATGAGGTGCACTAAAATGGAAAATTCGAGGGGTCTCAGATTTTACTAACAAACTTAAGTTGAAGGCAAGAAAAAAGTACATAAAATGAAATTATTAAGTCAAGTAAAAAAGTTCTCGGTGTGTAACACCAAACCCTGATTTATTCCTATCCTTGCTTTGGTCGGTCCGGTATCACATTTTGGCACAACTCCCCTGAGACACGTAGCCAGATCTTTGTCAAAGTAGGGGCGCAAACTGTTTACATGCCTTAAACAGATCTTAGTTGACCCTAAAATGGCCAACATATTCCCGTAAAAATTTGTCACATTGTTGGAAATGACAGTTTCCGGGCCTTACAAAATGCTTTTAAGCAAATTAAGTAAGGCACGGATGGCTATAGTGATATCAAAATAACTCATTAGTAAATACCAAAGTAACAAAATATCAGTTCAAGGAGTTGGTTGAGTGGGTGGTTGCCCCATTTGCCCTCTCCTGACTCTCTTACTTATCTCAGTTAAAGCTATTCCACACATTATTATATTACCAACTTAATTGATTTACAACGTCACACTTTAAGATTTTAATTCTAACTTTGTAAACTTTTCGTGGTTATTCCATCTGTGTAACTGCAGTAAGCGTAATAAAAATACGAAAACAGATTTTACCAGGTTGCAAGACGAACAAAGGACAGACAGAAATAAGGAAGGACGGATAAAAAAGACAGAAAAGATGATTCTTTCGTCTAAATGGAGAGAAGATATTCAGGCAACAAAAACCAAAAATCAAAATGTTTTTCAACAAACCTTTTATGTCTTTTAGCTTCCGTCTAAACGGCGTCCTGGAGAGTTCTGAAACATTCAATTCAACTATGATACCAACTTCACACTCAGTCGGTCTAGCCCAATTTCCTTCCGTCATCCTATAAAGGCTTTGGAATGACGTCACTTGGGTTTGGTTGGTTAACGTTGAGTTTTGTTGGATTTTTTACGGTTTTGGTTGGAGGGTTTATTGAATTTTGTTCGTTTCGTTTAGTAGAGTTTTTTGGGTAGGTTTGGTTGGGTGGATTTTGTTCGCTTTGCTGAGTTTTCTTGGGTTTTGTTTTGAGGCTTTGGTTGTGTTTAATTGGGTGGATTTGATCAGGTTTTGTTGGGTGGGTTTGGTTGGGTTTGGTTTGGGGTTTTGTTGGCTGGGTTGGGTTATGTCTTGTTGGACAGGGTTTGTGGATTTTTGAGTGGGTTTGGTTGGAATTGTTGTGTTTGTTGGGTGGGTTTTGTTGGGTGGGTTTGATTGGGTTGTGTTGGGTTTGACGTGGTTTTGTTGGAAGCGTTCGGTAGGGTCTGGTTGGATTATGTTGGGCGGGGGGGGGATGACTTTGTTTGTTAGGCGGGCTTTGTTGGGCTTTGTTCCACGGGGTTTGCTCGATTTTGTTGGAAGCGTTTGGTTGGTTTTTGTTGGGTGGGAATGGTACGGTTTTGTTGGGATTTGTTGGGTGCGTTTGCTTGTGGTTTGATGGGTGGATCTGGTTAAGATCGGTCAAATTTTGTTGAGTGGATTTTGATGATTTTTTTAGTGGTTTTGATGTGGTGTTGTTAGGTGGGTTTGGTTAGGTTTGTTAAGGTTTTGTTGGTTGGGTTTGGTTGGGATTTGTTGGGTTTTGTTGGATTTTTGGGGTGGGTTTTAATGCGTTTTGGTGGGTTTCTATAGGTTAATTTTGTTGGTTGTTTTGTGGGTGCATTTCGTTGGGTTTTGTTGGGTGGGTTCTGTTTGGCTTGCTGGTTGGGTTTGGTTGGGTTTTGTTGGGTTTGTTCTTCTGGGCTTTATTGGTTGGGTTTGGTTTTGTTTGGCTGGAAGGGTTTTGTTCGTTCGGTTGAATTTTGTTGGGTTTTTTAGATTTTTGTTGTTGGTTTTGGTCTGGGTTTTTGGTTTTGTTGCATGGTTGTTCGTTTGTTTTTGACGGTTTGGTTGGGTGGATTTTGTCGGGTTTTGTGGGATGTTATTGGAGGATCTCGGTTGGGTCTCGCTGGGGTGTGACCGGTGGGTTTTATTGGGGTTAATTCGGTTCGTTTTGTTGGGTTTTGTGGGGGTTTTGTTAGGGCAACTTTGAATAGGATTTGTTGGGTTGGTTTTGTTGCGTGGTGTGTTTGGGTTTTGTTGGCTGAGGTTGGTTTTGTTACGTTGATTTTGCTTAGGTTGCTGTAGTTTTGCTTGGGTTTTGTAGGGCGGTGTTGATGAGTTTTCTTGAGAAGGATTGGTTGTAATTTTTGTGTTTTGTTGCGTGGGTTTTGTTCGGTGAGTTTGGTTGGGATTGTTTGGGTGTAATTGGTTAGGTGGACTTTGCTCGGTTTGTTTTGTTGTCTCGGGTTTTCTTTGGTGGGTTTGATTGGGTTTTGTTTTGGTTTATGTAGGGTGGAGTTGGTGGATTTTTTGAAAAGGTTTGGTTGGAATTGTTGTGTGTGTTTCGTTGAGTGGGTTTTTGGGTGAGTTTGATTGATTTTGATGTGAGTTTGCGTGGGTTTAGCTGGAATTGCTATGGGTTTGATGTGGTTTTGTTGAAAGCGTTCGGTGGGGTTTGGTTGGGCTTTGGTGGGCGGGCTTAAATGGGTTTTGTTGGGTTTTGTTGAGTTGGTTTGGTTGGGTTTTGTTGAGTGGATTTTAATGTGTTTTGTTCGTTTTCGTTGGGTGTTTTAAATGGGTTTGATTGGGTTTTGTTAGGTGGGTCTGCTTTGGTTTCATTGGGTGGGTTTGGTTGATTTTGTTAGTTGGGTTTTGTTGGGATTTGTTGGGATTCGTTGGGTTTTGATGAGTGGTTTAGTGGGTTTTGTTGGATGGGTTTTAATGTGTTTTGTTCGGTTTCATTGGGTGGATTTTTGTTTTGGGTGGGTTTGGTTGGGTTTTGTTGGGTGGGTACTGTTTGGTTTTGTTGGTCGCGTTTGGTTGTAGTTTTTTGGTTTTGTTGCGGGGTTTTTGTTGTGCTTTGGAGGGTGTGGTTGGGTGTATTAAGACGAGTTTTGTGAAATTTTATTTTGGGTCTCAGTTGGGTGTTAATAGGATTGACCGGTGGGTTTTATTGGGGTTCATTTGATGGGTTTGAATGGGTTTGGAAGGGCAAGTTTGGATGGGATTTGTTGGGTTGGTTTTGTTGGGTTTTGCTGGGTGGGTTTGGTTGTGTTTTGTTGGGTGAGTTTGGTTGGGTTTTGTAGAGTGTTTTGTGTTTGGGTTTGGTTCGGCTTTTGCTGTTTTTTTCGGGTTAACTTAGTTGTGTTTTGTTGGGTGGATTTGATTGCTTTTGTTTGGATTTTCTTATGTGAGGTTTTGGGTTCAATTGGTTGGGTTTGGTTTGGTGATATTAATTTTTCTTCTTTGGGTTTTGTTGGGTTGGCTTGGTCGAAATTGTTGGGTTTCGTGGTGGGTACATTTTGCTTTAGCTGGATTTAATTGGGTTTTGTTGGAAGGGTTTGGTGGGGTTTTGTTAGTGGTGGCGTTTTGTTGAATTTTGTTGGATAGATGTGGTTGTATATTGTTGGAATTGTTGCGTGAGTTTGGTTGAGTTTCGTTTGGTTTTGTTAAGTGTGATTTGCTTGGTTTTGTTGGATGGGTGTGGATGGGTATTGTTAGGTGGGTTTTAGGGGATTTTCGTGGACAGACTTGCTTGGGTTATGTTGAATTTTCTTGGGTGGATTATGTTGGCCTTTGTCGGGGAGGCTGGGTTGGGTTTTGTTGGCTGCGGATGGTGGATTGTTTTGGTTAGGATTGGTTGGAATATTTGTGTTTTGTTGAGTGGGTCTTGTTGGGTGGGTTTCGTTTTGTTTTCGTTGAGTTTGTTGGGATAGAATTTGTTGAATTTTAGTGGGTTTCGTTTGGTTTTTCTGCTGGTTTGTGTTGGAGTTTTGTAAGGTGGGTCTTGTTGGTTTTTGTGTGGTTGGGATTTGTTCAATTAGGTTGGTTGGATTTCATTGCGTTCAGTTGGGTTTTGTTATGTGAGTTTTGTTGGGTTCTGTTCGGTAAGTTTAGTTGGTGGGCATTTATTGTTCTTGGTTGGGTTTTGTTGGGTTGGTTTGTTAAAATTGTTGAGTTTTGTTGAGTGCGTTTGGTTTGGTCTTGTTGGGCAGGTTTTGTCGGGTTTGGCTAGGTTTTGTTGGATGGGTTCATTTGGGTTTTGTCCGGTAGTTTTGATTGGGTTTTGTTCAATTTGTTGGTTGAGTTTTGTTGGGAGGATCTTGATGGGATTTGTTGGCTACGGTTGGTTTCGTCATGTTGATCTAATGGGGTTTGCTGAATGGGTTGTTTGGGTTTTGTTGGTTGGGTTTACTTCGGTTTGTTGGGCTTACTTCAGCGGGTGTGGTTGGTTTTTGTTAGGGTTTTTAGGGCGGATTCAATTGGGGTTTTTGGGATGGTATTGGATGAATTTGGTTGGGTGGAGATTGTTGGGTCTTCTTGGGTTTTGTTGGTATTTTTGTGGTTGTTTGAGTTTTGTTGGGGTTTCTAGCATTTAACTGGGTTTTGTTGTTCGGGTTTGTTGGGTTTTTGGGGTTGGTTTGGCAAAGTTTTGTTGGGTGAGATTGGTTGGAATTTGTTGGAATTTGTTGGATTTTGTTGGGTTGGTTTGGCTGGGTTTGGTTGGGTGGGCTTCGGAGGGTTTTGTTAGGTTTTTTGCTGGTTGGGTGTTGTTGCGAAATATTGGGAATTGTTGCGTGGGTTTGGTTGGGTTGGGTGGTTGTGGCTGGGTCTTTTTGGGTAGGTTTTGATGGGTTTTGTTGGACGGGTTTGATTGGGTTATGTCGGGTTTTCTTGGGTGGGGTGTGCTGGCTTTTGTTGGGTGTGGGTTATGTTGGCTTTTGGTTGGTGGGTTTGCTCGCATTTTGTTGGGTAGGTTTTGTTGGTTTGGTTTAGTTGGGTTTGGTTGGGTTTTGTTAATGGATTTGGTTGTATTTTGTTGGGTTTTATTCGGTTGGTTTTGTTCAATTAGGTTGGTTGGATTTGATTGGGTTTAGTTGTAATTTGTTATGTGGGTTTTGTTGGGGTTTATAGGTTGCCCATTGGTTGGATGGGGTTTGTTTTCCTTGGTTGGATATTTTTTGGTTGGTTTGGTTGAAATCGTTGGGCTTTGTTGGGTTCGTTGTGTATTGTTTCGTTTTTTGGGTTTGGTTGGAAATTTTTTGCTGGGTTCTGTTGGGATTTGTTAACAGTTTGGATTTTGCTGGGTGGTGTAAGTTGGGGTCTGTTGGGTGGGCTTGGTTGGGATTTGTTGGGTGGGTTCGATGATGTGGTTTTCTTAGAAGCGTTTGCTGGGGTTTGGGTGGGTTTTGTTGGTTGTTGTTTAACGGGTTTTGTTGGGCCTTGTTCCGTGAGTTTCGATGGGTTTTGTTGGATGGGTTCCGTTGGGTTAGGTTGGGTGGATTTGACTGGGTTTTGTTGGGTGGGTTCGGTTGAGTTTGGTGAGTTTTGAAGGGTGGGTCTTGTTTGTTTTGTTGGGTGGGTTTCATTGGGCTTTGTCGGTTGGGTTTGATTGGAATTTTGTGTGTGTTTTGCTAGGTTTTGTTCAGTGGGTTTGGTTGGTTGGGTTTTATTGGGTTTGTCCGATGGATTTGGTTGAGATTGGGTTGGTTTTAGTGATTGGGTCTTTTTCAATTTGGATGGTTTAATTTGATTGGGATTTGTTATTTGGGTTTTGTTCAGTTCTGTCGATTGGCTGTGGTTGTTTGGCTTTTGTTGTTTTTTGTTGTTTGGTTGGTTACGTTGAAATTGTTAGGTATTGTTGGGTGCGTCTTGCTTTGTTTTGTGGGTGGTTGTGTTGGATTTGTTAAGTGTGTTTGATTGAGATTTGTTGGAAGGGTTTGGTGGGTTTTGTTGGGTGGGTTTCAATGGGTTTTATTGGGTATTGTTAGGCGGGTATCGTTTAGTTTGTCTGGTTGATTTCGCTGGGTTTTATTGGGTTGGATTAGTTTCCGATTTGGTGGATTTCGATGGGTGGGTTTGTTAGGCTTTTGTTAAGTTCATTTGGTTGGATTTTGTTGCGGGTTTGGTTTGGTTTTGTAAGTTTCTGTGGATTTTGTAGGGCGTTGCTGGGTTTGGTTGTATTTTGTTGGATGGGTTTTTCCTGGATGGAATTGGTTGGGTGGTTTTGTTTAATTCTATTGGGTTTGTTAGGTTGGGTTCTGTTGGGTGGTGTTTGGTTTTGTAGGGTGGGTTTTTGTGTTCTTTTGGGGTGAGTTTCGTTGAGTTTTGTCGTTTGGGTTTGGTTGGAAATTTATGTGTGTTTTGCTGGGTTTCGTTGGGTGGGTTTTGTCCGATGTGTCTGGTTGGGATTGTTTAAGTTTTAGTGATTGGGCTTTGTTCAATATGGTTGGTTGTATTTGATTGGGTTTTGTTATTTGGGATTTGTTAGGTTCTTTGTTAGGGCTGGGTTTGGTGGGATTTTGTTGTTTGTAATTGGGTTTTGTTTGGTTGGTTTGGTTGAAATTTTCAGTTTTTGTTGGGTACGTTTTGAATTGTTTTTGGGTGGGTTGTGTTGTATTCGTGTGGTGGGTTAGATTGAGATTGGTAGGAAGGGTGTTGTGAGGTTTTTGTTGGGTGGGTTTTCATGGGTTTTATCGGGTTTTGTTTGGGGGGATCTGTTGGGATTTGTTGTCTTGCATTGCTGGGAAATTGGTTGTGGATAGGCGGGTTTGATTGGGTTTTTTGGAAGATTTTGATGGGGTATTGTTGGATTTTTTTTTTTGGGGGGGGGGGGCAAGGGGGGCTGATTTTTAAGGGTCTTATTGGGCTTTGTTGCTCGGGTATTGTTGGGTCGGTTTCGTTGAGTTTTGTTGGGTATGTTCGGTTGGAATTTTCTGGATTGTGTTTGGTGGGTTTGGTTGGGTGTTGTTTGCTAGTTTAGATCGGTTGGGTTTGGCTGGGTTTGGTTGAGTGGGCTTTTTTTGGTTTGGTCGGTGGGTTCTCTTGGGTTTTGTTGCGTTTTGTTGGATGTTGTTGCTTTTGGTCTGAAAAGGCTATGTTGGGTTTTATTGGGAGAATTTTGTGGATTGTGTTTTGTGTTGGGCATTGTTGCTTCGGTTTGGTTGGGTTTTGTTGGGTTAGTTTGGTTGGGTTTTGTTAAGAGGGATTTGTTTTGTTTTGGAGGGTTTGGTTGGGTGGATTTGGTCAGGCTTGGGGGGATTTTATTGGGGGTCTTGGTTGGGTTTCGTGGGGTTTTGACCTGTGAGTTTTGTTGGAGTTTGTTTGGTGGGTTTTGTTTAGTATTTGGGTGTTTTGTTGGGCAAGTTTAGATAGGATTTGTGGGCTTAGTTTTGTTAGGTTTTTCAGGTTTTGTTGTGTAGTTGTTTGGGATTTGTTGGCTATGGTTCTTGTCGTCATGTTGATTTTGTTGAGTTTTGCTTCATGGGTTTGGTTGGGTTTTGTTGGGTGGGTTTAGTTCGATTTCGTTGGGTTTACTCTGGCGGGTTCAATTGGGTTTCGTTAGAATGTTTTGGTGGGTTAAGAAGTGTTTTGTTGGGTGGGTTTGATTGGGTTTTATGGATAGAATTAACTGAGTTTGGTTGGGTAGGATTTGTTATGATTTCTGTTGTTTTTATGAGTTTTTTGGTTGGGTTTGCTTGTGTTTTTTGGGGTATTCAGGGTGTGTCTTGTTGGTTGTTGTTGGGTAAGATTGATTTAGTTTTGTTGGATAGATTTGGTTGGGTTTGGTTGTCTTTTATCGGGTGGGGTTTTTGATAAGGTTGGTTAGATTTGATTGTTTTAAGTTGGGTTTTGTTATGTGGGATTAGTTGGTTTATATTGTTTGGCTTTAGTTGGGTGGGTTTGTTGTTCTTGGTTGGGTTTTGTAGGGTGGGGTTGGTTAGAATTGTAGGGTATTGTTGGGTGGGTTTGGTCGGATTTTGTTTAGTGGGTTTGTTTGAGTATTGTTGTTGGGGTTTTGTTGATTTGTGTGGGTTGGTTTTGTTGGTTGGAACTTGTTGATTTCTATTGTTTGCTTCGAAATAACCCGTTGTACCGTAAAAGACAAGGAGAAATTATGCATAGTTCTGACTGCATACCCTTGTCTAAATTCGATTGCCTAATGATATGATGCGCGTCGATGCAAACGCTCTCGCTGATGTGACATTATTGATAGTGCATCGAATTGAAATATCATAACAGATACATGAACAAAAATAATAGGCATGATTTTTGTAATACTTCAAAATACATTTGATTCTGCAATTGAATTAGAGTTCCAAACCAAAGAATAATAGTTTATCAATTATATGGAGGGATGTGAGTGTGTGCGTGGATGGATGAATGGCAGAATCTGAAACAGTGGCGGCGCTAAGAATTGGGCAAGGGAAGGTGATTTTGTCCTTTCCCCCACTTCCCCCTCCCCACGTTAGGTCAGTTGGAAGATGTGTTAACCAAAAAAATAAATAAAACACTTTCCAGAGAGACATAATTTCCCATGCCGAGATATGCTTAAACCTCAGAACTTTCTGGGGGTTCTCCTTCACCCACACACTTCCAAGAACGAGCAATTAGTATCGATTTCGTGCTGAGCCGGAACATGCTGTTTCGATTGTGGTAAAAAAGTTGATTTTCTGACCTCAGTAATCTATTGTTCAACTGAGGTATATCAAGTTTCCAAACCTACTGCTGGAGGTCTATTATTACCACTTCACCGAGCTTCTAGTCCACTTAGGTTGCAAAAAATTACACAGTTCTTTGGGCAGGATTGTAATCAAAACCCCCTCTATATGCTATGCATACTGTGGCTAGGGTTTCTTGACTTGGATCAAATGTCTTTGCATGGAGTATTACTGTCTGTCAATCATCAAATTGTGTAATTGGGCAAGGAAGGAAATCAAGTGTATATTTTTACCTTAACCATTTCGTCATGAAAATGTTTGCCCCTAGCATTTTCTTTGTCCTTTAGTCCTCCCCCGAATTTTTACAATCTGGCCCTTCCATTATATTGAGGTTACAGTGGTATTGTAAATGGCTGTCCAAAAATGTTCAATGACGAGGGTCATGAGTTACATTGTTCGTCACTGACAACAGACTTCAAGACCGAATAGAACGAAAACAAATAGACAAATATAATACAAAAACAAACCCAATCGTGTGGAGTTAGAAGAAGAGAAGGAGGTTCATTCATAATTCGTCCAAAGAAAATTATAATACATACAGTGTCTTTGAATAACAAATTGAGTACCCTTCCAATTTTGGAGGACCGAACGCTCAAACAAAGACAATAATCTTGTAGTATAAATTCAGACACACATTTAAAATTCAAATTCGAGGTGTTTACATTACAATTGAAACATTTTTTTGAATAATGATATTCACCGTTTTTAGCACTGCGAACGAGGGGATGACAAAAACCTTGAACATCCGACCGGAAAACAATTCACCGGGCGCCATTTTACCTATTCTCAAGATGGAGGAGGAATCAGAGATGTACCATTCCACATCTGAGGTTTGCCTTATGCTAAGGTAACTAGGAACATTTAGAGTAGCAATATTCAAAGTAGGGGAGTAAGCGGGGAGGGGGGGGGGGTGCAAAAGCACCATCTAAGCTGAAGTTGATAATTAGTCAGACTGTATTTTAATGAAGATTTTTTCGAAAAAGACGACAGTGCCCATGCAGGTTGCCATAGATGGGACTTTCCATGGCTTAGATTAATTATATGGTATTATACGGTACTTCCATTGCTTACTTAAATCGTACAGGATTTTGGAGTGGGCTAAGTATAAGGGAAGCTATCTCAGAGGAGAGTCACCGTTTGTTTTGCGTGAAGAATCCCACAAAATCTTCTTTGTGACGTTAATGGCAAATTGTTAAAATATGAGGAAGAAAATGAATAACAAGCTACCACAAAAATCTGGAGATTGCTAGTGTAGTAGGATAAATTTACCAGGACCTTTCATCTTTGCTGAAAATCATAGCGTAATTAATCTTCATAAATTAGGGCATGCACGTTGCAGAATCTTAATACTTTCCTACATTGCATTTCCTGACAGACTATATGAGCCGCAGCATATCTATACATCCACATATATTTTTTGTCAGGGTTTCTGGTCTTTGTACCTACCAAGGGATCATGGCTTATGGAAAAAAGTCCTGAAACCATACCTACATTCACCTGAACATGCTTCACACTTGTTGGTAAATTCATGATCTTCAAATAATATTACTATCGCTGATTGCATTTTAAAGCTGTCAGATGTTACAGGGCAACTCCGCCGGTGATTAAAAATAGGCCGGCCTTGTTTTTTCTATTGAGTGTTACCATGTTCAACCTTATGATATTCTTTGTTTTAAGTTTTCAAGTTGTAATGACCCAGCGAGGGTAGCGGTAGTAAAACATATTAGCTACACTATTTTTAGGTAGCTTAGGACAGCGGACCACTAACTCCAATAGTCCTACTTGGGAAAATGTTTACTGACAGATAAAGCGCCTCTAAAATTTGTAGAATGTAGTTTCTTAATGTGTTACTTATGAAATATGATCACATTTTCTGTCTGGATTTTTTGGAAGACGATTTGGAAAAACCAATTTGACAAAATTTATGGCAATATGATAAATTTTAGTAACATTTTTATTGTATAATTCTGCTCTGTGAAATGCCGTCTTTGAGTGGCGATTATGGCGGGAAACACATACCTGTCATTCAAGGCTCTCCAGCTCGAAGTATCAGTGTATGGACCTATACGGAAAATATCGTAATGATATGGAAATTTTGCAGTGCTACAAAAGACCACATTTTCAGCTTCTACCAGAGGGATGGCATTTCCCGATTGAACTTTAAACTTCAATAAGGAGCTGGTTGTAGCGGGAGTAGCGTATAATTTAGTGTGTAAATCAACGGGATATACATTAAATGGTCCGCTACCCAAGTCTAACAGTTTTACCATAACCCTAACCGCTTACTAAAACCCGTGTAAACTCCCAACTTTACCTAAACCACTAATCCCTTATACTAACGGGTACGTTATACCTCATCAAGTCCAATAAAGTTAGTTTCTTTAACGTTCTGTGTCCCCGATGTGGTGTGGAGAAGCCCGCATGACTGTGTACACATTTCATTCAAACTTTTATAACCGGCATCAAAATTCCCACGACACTTTTTTTTTTTTATGAAACTGAACTCTTTATTCGCTGAAAACCACTATTTAATCAACTTTTTTTTATTAACTCTTAATCAACTTAAATTGACTTGTCAGAATAAGGTTGACTGTAAAATAGTAAACATTAAACACGTTAAAGGATTCATGAACGTAACTTACACCCCACTTAGAGGGCGCCGTATCTCGACGAAACCAGTAAAAGTCGGACTGAATGGAAAATATTTCATGAAATGTTTTCTCCGTATCCAGTTCATACCGAAAGGAAGATCGTAGCAACTCAGCTTTTCTTCTTCAAGTTCCTCCTCCTTGCCATCATCATCATCGTCATCATCTCCGTTGAGCATACCTGCCATTTCCATCCTCCAATTAAGCCCTTTCTCTTCTGGTGTGCCTAAAAGTCATATTTTGGACAGTTTGGTCAAGAAGCAGCAATATTCGTTACATTCCTCAATTTGCAGATGCAAAACGTATACTTTACTAATGTGAAGCTTTATAATTGACAACATTTTAAAATATTTCAAAAGTTTTTCTCTGACAAGCGTACAATTAAAACACAAATAACATATAAATAGGCCAAAATGCAGCTTTCAAGAACTTAAAAGTGTCATTCCGGACAATAAAGGTATTATGCTAAAAAAGAGGTCTGGTAGTTAAAAAAAATTGTCATTCTCACTTCACCGTCCTGCGCAACACTTTTCCCGGAATGGTAAAACATTTTTGTTGGGGAGAAGGTCCGGGCAAAAGTTTTGGATGTTTCCAATTGATACACAAAAAGAACAGACGGGAGGACGTACAGATAAACAGTATGATCAAAAATCTTGCCAAGAAAAATGGTTAGTGGGACACGGTATTTGATAGTTTTCTGATCATTTCGCATTTTCTTATTTTGAAGGAAGTGAAGATATTATTTCGAGCAAAATATCAGAATAATTACTGCTTTAAGAGTCAATTAACAGGTGTGCGAAGAGCCATCGCCGGCTGTCTGAGGGTTTCTGATCTTTCAAAATTTTCTTTACCCTCCTCGCCAATCAATAATGTCGCACGTCTTAGACAGCTATATAGACGACCGGTTTGTGCTATGTCATGAATGCATCCCCTCACACACATTTCAAAATATTATTGACGCCCTTGGTTATACACAATTGTTGAAAAAGTGTAAAAGGTGGGAATGGAGTGTACATGTGTAGCGCAAGATAAAATAACTTTATCCTTCTTTTAACAAAGTATGAAAAAACATACGTATTACCGTAAGTATTATGCAAATAAAGAGAGGCGTGGGAAAATTTTCCCTTAAAAGTTCACTTCTAAACATCTAGTCAACTGGTACACGATCCGGAGTTTTTCAAATATTTTGCAAGATTAGTTTCAAGATTGACTAGAAATAGTTCAAAAATAAAACTATTCATTTCACTTAGTAGTCGAATCCCTTCAAATTTGACAAGATTACGTTTCGTGCCCAACTTGATTAAATTCTATTCCAATTTCATTACGCAGTTGATTTATATATAAATATGCATATACATATTTATATATATATATATATATATATAAATATGTATATATATATATATTTATATATATATATATATACCTAATTGTGGAATAAGGGGAAATTTTGGGGCAAAATATCAACGTTAGGGGGAAATTACCGTTAGGGGGAATATGTACGTTCCCCTTTACGTTTTCACACACTGTTTTAATGGGAATACGTTAGTGTATAGTAAAATACATATGGGGGTACGTAATATACCTAATTACTTCAATGTTGACCAAATAACGGATGCCTATCTGTTAACACGTACAACTTATGGACTATTGAATTTACGTACATGTATATGTTTTTCCTTAAAGGTGAAATATACAGTTATGATTTTTATTGTTTTACATTTCGCCTAAACGTATCAAGATATACAAATTCCACCCTAATGTTCAATCTAGTGGTATATATATATGTATATATATATATTTATATATATAAATATATATGTATATATATATATATATGCATATTTATATATAAATATACGTATATAAAAAATAATGATATATATACATATTATTTACATTATCATTATTATTTTTATTATATACATATTATAAACATATTACATATATATATATATATATATATATATATATATATATATATATATATATATATATATATATATATATATATATATATATATATATATATATATATATATATAGGACTTTGCAAACTTATAAGCGGATTTAAACTGATTTAAAATAATTTTGATATTTATACAATCAAATTCCCTTGAGTGCTTTGTTTATCCCGACGATTTGGGGAATGTGTGCATGTGCAAAGCCACCCAAACAAATTACCACACTTACTTATTCAACCTACCTCGTATAATGTTGTCCAATATACAGGCACCCATACCGCCGATAAACATTCCACTTCCTAGAACAACGTGTAGAACCTGATCCACTACTGTAGAACCTGTTGCAATTAAATAATTAATTAAATATTTAATTAATAATTGATGATTTGTTTCACTTTTAAAGGACCAAATTAGATTATCTTTAATGGCGGCTCTAAAATGTCAAAAAGGGCGGGGGAAACTAGGACCAAATGAAAATATTTGAGGAGTAAACAATTTCCGGCGCAGCAAGAAACTTAGCCCATATCGCCCGTTTCTGGGAGTGGGTTCCAACGGGAGAACACCCCAAAGGCTCAGATGTTTTAGCATATCACTGGATGAAAAATTACGCCTTTGGAAAGGCTTTTTAGTTATTTGTTAGGATTACCCAACTCCAAACTGACTTAAGTGGGGCACCGGCACGGCCCAAATCTGGGGATGGGGGGGGGGGGGGGGAGCAAATTCCCCTATTGCCCAACCGTAACGTCGCCACTGATTATCTTTTTATAAATGTTTACGAAGTTTAAGTCCACGTGTAGTGCCAAATATTTTCTTTACAGAGAGTGAAGTTTGAGAGGTTTCCAGACATTGTTCGATACTAAACACATGTAGCAAAGTTTCTGGTGAACATTTCGCTCTTATGAATGTTTAATTGACATCCTTTTAGTTTGTTATCGTTAAACGTGTTTAGGACTTAAACGTGGTTACAGAGTGGAGGCAAAATAAGTGCTAAATTACTAAGTAAAGACGTGTTTGATTTTCAGAGTTTGCTTTTCCCAATTTGAGGAGATTGATGAGAAGCTCTTTGTAGGTGGTTTAGACTTGTAGAGCGACTTAGACCTGTAAGATTTTGACATTTTTGCGCAGATTTTAAATACTCTCCAGGTTGTTTATATAAGTGAGGTAGAACATTGCTCTAGCTTCCTTTATTAATGAATAAGTTTATTTTCTACTAGTTGAGTAATTAACGAATTTGCGATTTTTAAAGTAAATTTTTCTTCTACTGTTGTCTCTAACGGAACACGCTATTCAGTGAAAGACCGCTCCGCACTTCTTTTTTAACTGGAAACTGACGAGACTTTTTCTCACTATAAGAAAATAAGACTTAGAACAGTTTAAAGAGGGCTGGTCAAATAAATCAAAAGTAAAGTAAAGGTGTTAATTTATTATGTGTTTGGGAAGGAGGGGCTCAGTTTGTCGGAAATGTACCATATTTTTTTTATCGTGATTTACACAGTTGGGCGTGTACCCTGAACACATATGCACTTAACATTCCCATAAAGGACCTTGGGTTGGGGGATTCTCACTACATGGAACGTTCACAAGTTCGAACTAGGTTCACAAGAGCGAAGATATTGACAACGGGGAGGGTTTACAAAAACGGATAGGTTTACAAAAATTTTTCAAAACCAAATTTATTTTTCATGTGTTACAGGGGAACATATTCTAAGCATTCTGGTAAATTTTTATTCATTTCCCTTGTTTGTTACAGATATTTGCAATTGAATGCTCCACGGACTTGAAGCGACTTGAAGATCTGATGTCGTGGATGCACGTTATTGGTTTTGTTTTGTTTCTGTTTATAATTTACAAACAATTTTATGCAACTGATTACTGATATATATTGATACCACAGGTGCATCCTGAGCAATGAATATTACAAAATTTGCACGCCTTAAGGGGGAATGATAGCATCCTTAATCGATTCAAGATGAAATCAATAGGATGAAAGTAAAGTGAAACTTCGGTCTATTGATTTTCGGTCTAATGAACCTTCGATCTAGTGAACCATCGGTCTAGTGAACAGTCGGTCTATGGAACTGTCGATCTGGTGAAAAGTGCTATGTACACTTAAAGAGGTGTTTAAGAATTATACGATGTTCAACAAACCTTTTTTTGCTAAGCATATGTGTCCAATTCCTAAATTTTTCGTATTGAAACAAGTATAATTCTAAGCATCAGTCATCATTATTGGGAGACCAATTACCTGTACTGATAGCCTCTGGGTTCTTTTCGAGGAAATCTGGAATTCCGATTCCCAGAAACAGTGCAACACCAAGAATGAACAAATTCCTGGATGAGTCCACTTTCACAAAGGCCAAATTAGCAAAACCGATTGACGCCACCATTCCTAGGTGAAATGAAGCAATGGTATGTTCAAATGTTATGCAAGTACAGAAATGCATATTCAGCTTAAGGGGAGAAGCTAATATTGGGAAGTATGTGAAAGAGACCTTTTTGGATATAAAATGTTTCTATTGGTTAATAAAGTCGAGGAAATCTTCAAGGCAACAAAAAGAGTAACCAATTGATACATCACAGCATTCATTTGATATTTCCTGCTAGCAGAGCTTGACTATATCAAACTAAGTGTGTATTATATTGCTTTGAGATGAAGAGAAAATTCATTGACACTTTACTTCCTGTGCATTTGATATTTCACTTAAGACGGTCATATCTGATTGAAAGTGAAAAGTTTTTTAACATACACTATAAAATCAGTTCCGAAAGAAAAGCAGTGCAGTTATTACTTTTTATTTTCAAGTTAACAAATATGACCCACTCTCACGTATTTAAGCCTCTAGGTGGCTTGAAAAACCGACATGATATGTTTGAGTGTGTTTCACGTAATGGTGTAATTATACACTACACTTATACACTACAACTTTTATACTTCATAGAAATCGTTCCCTGTACCAAATGTTGTCGCCATAATGCCTCCAATGACAGGCTCCGGCATCCCACTGCAAAAGGCATTGAACTTGAATATCATTCCGCTGATTACAAATAAACCTGCAGAACAGTATACTGTAACACGACTTGCTACCTGGGAACAAAGTAGAAAACATTGATACATACACATTACAGGGAGAAGAACGGCACTCCAAGTTTATTTTCAGTTATTTGCTATCTCTTTGCAGATCTCTTTTTATATGTTCTTACCTCGATCACAAGGTTTTGTCTTTTGTTTGTTTTTATTAAACACTGAGAATTTCGTGTTAAGCAAAGAACTTGTTCTTAAAAAAATAACAAATAAGAAACAACATTATTGTTAAGTGATTGCAACGAGTTATTCTCAAATTAGAAGGACGTGATATTCTAATTTTAATCAAGGAATTGCTTTTCTTGTTTTTTGTATGTCTTAGTTTTTTCTTTGTTCCTTCTTTCCGTGTTATATAGAGAGGGTAGATAAAAACAAGCCAGTAAATGATTCAGAATAGAAATCAGTAATTAAGTGACATAGCTTTTGGTTCGTATGCTGCCAGGGTCGAGCCAGCAGGGGGGGGGGGGGCGGGACTCACCAGATAGGGATTCAGCAATAGTCTACGGGCCTGTAAGTACCGTGCTTAAAATAGTCACACAGGATATTTTAAATTCGACCTTACATGAAAGCAAATGTATGATATGAGATACTAAGGTCACCGTTCTTGTGCATAAAATATGTTGGCAGGTTTTAAATTTTTATGTCTGGTTTAACTCACAGACAGTTCACTCCTGCCACACTGTGTGGATCACTCATGACTCAATTGTTAAATCCGTGAAATTGGGAATCTGTATACGGTCAGAGTGATAGGGCGAAAACGTAATAAAATAAATTGGAATATTCCTCTTAGCGTTTTGAGATAAACATATACTTTATTTCAACGGCCTCTCAAACATTTCAGTTAACGGATACATGCACGTAATTGATTTCCAATAAGAAATTACGTGTACTAGGTATGGTATATATGACTTTTCCATAGACCTACAAAATTAGCATTGAAAATAATGAGTCAAGACGTTGAGTGGAAGTTGTTTTCCCCCCTGTTGGGAAATGCGCCCAGTGGTGCATTTGCTCAAACGATTAATCTTGAAAAACTGACTAGGCTCGTAGCCAGATTGCCTCTTGTAAGCGTTTGTGGAGATTGACATGAGGAGTGGTCTATAAAAGGAGAAAGTTGGAGGGGATCTTCGTAGGTGTTCATGAGATGCCAAAGTGTGCAATATTACATACCTCAAACAAATATATCGTGCTCTTTTGTTTTTGAAGCTTGGGTCATAGGGGAACTGCATGTCCGGGCCTCATGGCCACGTACCTGATGATGACTGCATGTGAACATATTTTTTTCACTTCAAAAAGACAGGAGTGTTTAAATCAGAGATCTCTAACTAAAAGTTACTACTTTTGTATGGATCTGATGACATATGAAACATTGGGATGGTGTTACAATTTTTTATCAACATGAGAAAAAATCTAACCATAAAGACTTAACTTTACCTGTTTCTCTTCATGCGGCATGATTTATCACAATGTAAGATTAAATGTTTTTATCTTTAAAACAAATTAAGGAAATGAAGCCCATATCTTACTGTTTCCTGCAGTTTACTTCTAAATCAATCTCCCGTCAACGATATTGAATCGGTTGAACGTATCAAAATATCACTCACCTTTGTTAGACTTATAATGGAAACATTATTACTGTAGGATGTATATCCGGAAGGAGCACCCCAAAGTCCAGCTGCTATGCATGCCAAGCCTTCCATTGCGACACCGCGATTTATGGCGTGGATAGGCGGAGGCGGTGTATTGCTAATAAATGCACACGCGTGGTAATCTCCTAGCGATTCGACAACACTTGCAATGACGCCACCTAACACACCAACAAATCCAGCAACACTCACTTGTGGGGTACCAAATTGACCTACGAAAAATTTGAATAATTACATTTTATCTTTACTGTTGAAAGTTCGAAAGCCTGGGGGAGTACGGGGCTAGTTGCAACACGTTTTTCTTTTTTGCTCTCAAAGTCATAATAATGCCAGCTGTTTATTGATGTTTGGGCATGTAATAGCTGAGTACCTGGCTAGTCTGATAACACAAGATTATGAATACATCCCTATCATAGTAGGCTACAGATAGCTGAAATGGGAACAATTTTTCATCCTGCAGTTTACCCCTTGTAGGGGTAAGTTGCATCACATCTGAGAGTAATGCAACATTATTTTACTTTGTGACATGTACAACTTTGACTAAAGGTAATCATAAACTGATAAAACTACTGGAATTTTTCATATACATTTCCAAAAAAACAAAGCAGTCACAAACGTTTATTGAAAATTATTCGGATTTAAACAATCTAATCATGGACATTTATAGGAACCACATGGGTAGGGTGGTGGGATGTGAAAAGGTGGAATGGGAGGGGAATGGAATTCCTTCATGTTGTCGAGTTAAGTATGTCAGCATGTCAGTCTGCACTGTAGGCCTATTGTGTATTTCTTTTGGTTTGCAACAGGAGGTCAATGTGCGACAATGGGTTGCAATGTTACCCAAATGCTGTGTTACAATGTGCCCCTTTGCACTTCCAATACATAAATGACCTCGCTTTGGTAATTCATAAGTGACTCGGTGGTCTGACTATGATAAGTTTGTGCATTTGATCTTAGGTATACTATGGCCATATCATGATATCCTGATATTAACACATAGTCACTTAAGAAGATGTGAATGTGGCTTTTAAGGTGGTTGTCAGTAGCAGTACCAGTTGCACAACAAACAGGTGGCACAGCAATGATAGCATCCTCAAGACAGCCCAGTCACTTGCACTGGTGCAATTTACCCCTGTTGCAACTAGCCCCGTTCTCCTACACTACAACTTCATGTTACTTCATTGAAGGAAAATTAGCAACAAGGAAAGGGTGCGCCATTAATTTTGTAAATAAGGTTTACACAAGCACTAGACCATTTCTTATATTATTTAAAGATGAATTGTTATTACTTCTCTTTGTGGACAAATAGCTGAGCAAATACCATAGTGTATTAATCAAGGGCATTCGATAATTTTTCCATTGGTTAGCAGAGATGTTCGTTTGGCCATCCAAGGCTCATGTGTTAACACTGTAAGATTCAATGAGTATCCGTTTTTAAGAGGATGCATTTCTAATGAGGATGGAAACACCTGTAATCTACGATGTTCCACTTCGGACTTAGCATTGAAAGAGAAGACTTACAAATGGGTTAATTTTTTTTTAATTTTGCTGGCTTTACTGTCCAACTTATGACAATGAAAGTTTCTGCGAGCGATTAAGACCAAAATAATTTAAGTCTGGATTTTGAGGAAAAGGGTGATTTTATTTCAAAGTGAGCTTACTGATGAAACTGTTTTGAGTATGATTGCTTTACTAGAACAGAAAATTATTTAATCCCTCTCCGAACGCTACATAGCTTGTACAGTAGATACTGTAAATGGCAAACGACTTTTTCCAGTACCTATATACTGCGGTATGTAATAGTCTGGTAGTAAAAGACATAGTTACTCTACATATATTTCCCCTAAGCCTATCACTAAGAATAACCACAGACTCGAGAGAATCCCATAGAAGATTCGGAACAAGATCTTACAATCTTAGCACGGTGTAGTCAATTACTGTTCAAAATAAGTCAGTACTCGATTTATAGCAGGAATCAATTATTACTGTAAACAATATGATATCATTTACAGCGTTTAATTCACAAACCAGCACAATCGGGCACCTTGTTTACTTCGCTTCGTGCACCTTTGAATCAAACTGAGTTTTACCCCATTACATTTACAGGTAGCTTTCAAACACCCGCCGTCAGACTTCTAGGGCGGGTTATCCCCTTGACCAGCTCACGTAACATTTCATCCCAATCAGTACGTTGACCGGCTGTTTTGTTTGCCTATTTCTGTAGCTAATAATACATGTTTATCAGCAAGGTAGAACCGCCTTTGTGTTAGTTAGTTAGTTAGTACACCCCACAATTGAATGGACTCGGTTTATTAACAGAAGAGAGAAGCCATAGAGCTCACTAAGTATAAACAGGAATAAAGAGATACAATATGTAACGAGATGGAGACAGTAAGAGCTAAAATTTGCTACACACATGCATTGCTGAAAAATTCACAATGATGTCCACATGTACCTGGGTATGGGAATCGGAACCACGCCGAATCCCGAAGCACGTCACTGTAAACATCAGTCCTAGCTTTATAGCCATACTCTGAAGGATCGTCAGGAAAGGCCCCTGCAGCTGTCAATATCAGACACAGGATCCATGTTATCACAACCGAGAGAAGAATCTGAAAATGGATAATAATTTATTACGAGCTCTGTTCTCTAAAGGAGGAGGGGAAAAAACCCTTCCAATGGAAAGTTCTTCAAAACTTGTGCAAAGCTTTTTCAAGGCTAAAACAAATTTTTATGGACCAATGTTCCATATTTTCTAACATGGAGAGAAAGAAGTATTCTCCTCTAAGGTTTTGATAATGAAACAATCTTAATGCACAGTGGGGACTCTACAAGAGGATCATGAGGGGTAATTAATCGAAGCCACAGCTTCGATTGTAGGAATTGCTCGTTCAGTCACGTGTTTTCGTGCCTTCGCAAGCGGTCGGTGCGGATGAATATTAGATCATGTTCCGTTTGGATTCATATTGCAATCCCGAGCTGTTCGTTCGTACAATGGAACAGCTGCGCAGTCATGTTAAGTTGTTCCCTAGGGGGATTTTCAACAAAGTTTAACTATTTCTATATAAGGGGATTTGCTCGAACAACTCCTGTATAGTAAGGTGGTAATGTGCAAATAAAGAAGTAGTTCCACATTCAAAGGTATTGTTCTGCATTGAAGGCTTCCTCTCTGGTTGAAAAAAGGTGTAAATATAGTTTGAAAACAATTTATACCGTTCAGGGATTTCAAAATAAATTTCAAAGGTTGCATTTTCCAACATATGCCACTTTGTTTTGTCGGAACTGCTTCATCAAGCAAACTCGTCGACCGTACTCATTTCAGTGTAAGCAAGTCCACTAACTTACGTTCATGAAACAACGCATGCAGCTAGCTATATAGTGTACGTACTGTGTCGTTAAGGTGATGGCGACAGTAACCAAGGCCAGGGAACGATCCACCAATTTTAAGGTATTCAATTTGTGGTTCATTTCATCACCCTGTATGGGTTGTTAATGGCTTCTCTATTGTATTTTCAATGTTTGAAACAAAGGAAAAGACTGTCTACCCACGGTTGCCGTAGTTCTCAGTAAAGGACTAACGTTATGCATCGACGGTCGCGTAGTTGCTCCCAATACATTTGTATAGGAAGCAATTACGCGACTCTCCATACATACTCTAGTCCTTTAGGCTTCACTTAGGACAAAAGTTGTCGTAGTCTTACCCAAACACAGTTACGAAGGCCTAAAGCCAAACGTTGCAGAACAAAACAACTCTAACATTAACACTTAGTCGTGTCCTAGTGCAAAAGGTGCGCTCAGCGTATATAGGCCTAGACACTGCAGATACAATCTTGGACAAAATAATTTGTTGGGACACCCTGCTCCCCCTTCTATTCCACTGTTGGTTGACCACTGTTATGCAGTTCACGGCAAAGAAACATTCTTCTTGACACAACATTGGGAGGGGAAAAGGGGGTTCCATGTGAGGCTACTTCAGGCAGTTTCATGTTAGCCTACTTCAACTAAAATTTACGGATAACATGTGAAGTGTTCCAACCGGCAACGGTTCTGTCCAAGATTGTCCGAGAATTTCGAGAAGTCAGATAGGTGCGCTGCCACCAGTAAGAAGTTACGCTTTGCTTATGGTTATTTGGTTATTTTATGACAGGTAAATGATATGCTGGTCATTACATGGAAGTATTTCCTGGACCGGATTTAGCTTGTGGAGTCCTGGACCCAGATTATTTTGGACCCTTTTCACAAATGTTGGGAGGGACCTACATGAGAGGACCCTGGGACTTAGCCCAAGCAAATACCACCAAAAATGGCCTGAATACTTCAATTCTTCTGCCACATCCTTTCTTTTGAGCAAAGGGACATTAATGATATTGTCCCACTTGCTTTGCCTATTTTAATTCAGAGATATGGTTGTGCCCGGCCTACCTGCCACCTTGACGAGGTTGGGGGTAAAGGCTTAGTTAAAACCAAGTCTACCATTGGTTTGGAAAGCAACTTTCAACTAAAAATGTTAAGAAACTGCTTCGGTTGAAAGAAGGCATAACAAATTTGTTACCAGTTGTAATACAACATGAAAAATACAGCCTGAGATGCAAAATTGGCTGCAAAATGTGTTCCAAACCAACCGTACCTAACAATCTACCAAAGTTATGAAAGAAAGTCTGGCTTGCAGAGTTACTTTAACAATCTTATGGTAGATCGTGGCCCCTTTTCAATAAATTTCTCGTCTCCAACTATCAGTTTGAAAAAGAATGACTCTTCTATCCAGGAAGAGAATTATTCCACCCGTTGCGATTGTTGATTTGTGCGTCTAAACAATGCATACTTTTTGTTTGTAATGAAATTTATCCTATGGTCGCCCTTAATTTGTTTAAAACCCTCAAGAGTATAGTTGGCTTCTGGAAAAGGTCTTAAACAACCTTAGAACACTCAAAAAATTAAAAGTTTTTATTGAATTCGGTCTCAAAAATGTATCTCTTGGGACCCAGACAATCTTGGACAATAACTTGTTGGGACACCCTGCTCTCCCTCCCAATGTTGACCACTGTTATGCTGTTCAGGGCAAAGATTCATGTTCTTCTTGACGCAACATTGGGAGGGGTAAAGGGAGTTTTATGTTGGCCTACTTCAACTAAAATTGACAAATAATATGTGAAGTGTCCCAACAGTTTTGTCCAAGATAGTAGTTTACTGCTTGTTAGGAAAGTCAAGGTAGTCTAGGGTCAATACTTTTGCATAGCGCTAGGCCTGTGTCACCACCAATAGTGTATCACACAGTCTCAGGCAAAGTGTAACTAGGTACAAAGATGTTGGGGCAACTTTACATCCAGGATGGCCAACTGATTAAAAATAATAGCTTATCCATATTGCTACATCCAGGTGAATACTTTCATTTAAACATCAGTGTTTAGTAGAATATATAATGTTACTGCTTTATCTCACATAGATCTCCCCAAACAAGTTGCAAGGAACAATGCCCCCCTTCCCCTCCCCCTCCCCGGCATATGTGGGAAATATTCCACTTTTGTTGGGGAACCAGTTCCAACAATATGCTTCATTTTGTTTGTAAGAAAGTCCCAAGTGTGCACATTTTCAAGGCTTCGATTAGTACTTGCCATGCAAGTACAATTGTCTAGTTTACCTTCTTAGAGTTTTCCTTTCCCCTCAGTTGCCTCCTACAAGGTAAGTCAGTTAGGAGTTAGTTTAATCGAAGAAAATACCTTACACCTCTCCTGAGACTTACTTTTTCACACAAAGATATGTTAAAACCCCCGGGGCTTCCCCTTGCTTCGCCCTTTTGACCTCCAAACCGACTTTGTCCCTAAACACTTAACGGAACTTTGCCATCCGTTTCTTTCTGAAGCCAAAAATGGTTGCTCCAACCGTTCTTTTTCCTATTTTGTTCTCCCTATTTTGTTAGTTAAGAGTTTTACGGACCAGTATCCAACCAATTTAGTTCAAATCGACCCGCCACGGCCTTTTTTCCAATTTTGGCTCACTGGCTTGTTTTCCCTACTCCATTGTTTACATCACAACGACAGTAGGTCTCCTTATTGTGATATTCTGGCGCCATCATTGGCTGTTCAAGGATTAAGGAATATCCATTGAGCAAATTTCTTTCAGTAATGCTTTGCCTATTTTAATATTTTGGTGATAAAGAAAATAAAACGTAGGCTGCAATAATTTCTCGATAATGGAGCAATTGCCATGCAAAAGCTTGATTATACATCAGGTATTGTCTACCTGCTATTTAGTACATTAAAAGCACACACCCCGATATTGCGGACAGCGGGAAGTGTCCCTACCAACTTCTATAGTAGTGGGGGCAAGATGTATTTGTTTTGATCAAACGCTGTATTTGAGTTTACCTGTATAGACTCATCCGTGTCTATAAACAAATGACGTCAAGGCTGCTTGGCACCAGAGTTTATGGTTACACATTCATTTCGTCAAAATGAAATGTAGATTCTATATACTTCGTCTACATTCTAAGCACAATAGCGAGATTACTGCAAGCTGAAAACCGAAGGTCACGAATACGTTCCTGTGCATGTTCTTTGTCAACCAGTGCCCAACGACGTAGGCGTTAATGAGAATATAGAGCCATAGGTTTAACTGTTTCTTGGTTTGTACAAATTAAATGCTTCAAAGACGAAAATTATTATTGTTGATACCTCAGCTTTTAGACGTGAGTAACCTCTTTGCAGTCAATTACGTTCAACGTTTGTAAAGGATGAACCAATGAGCGGTCTCCGTTTCGATAAAATAGTACACGATGGATTCTTGCTATTTTATAAACCTTTCCGGAATTTCAAAAGCGACGTTTCAAGAATCTCTAGTATAAGTTAGTTGGACTCTTTTCAAAATGAAAAGAAAATGTTCAACAAACAGAAAAGCACCGAGATTTTTACTTAATTTCCACTGGACTATTGTAGACTGACCACTCTAAATAAGTTCCCTCTGTAGACGGAGGTAGCATAACATAGCAAATAAATTGGTTGCTGCAGTGTGATATGTTATGGTAAAGGATTGACGTTTGGCATTAATAAAGACATTAAGGCTCAAGATTGTTGTCATATAGTTTCAAACAGAGGTTCAACAAATTAGTACAGATGCCCGCGTTCAACTTGTGTGTCCGCAGTTTTCCTCAACCGAGGATAACATAAGTGGAGCTTTAAAGCATGGACTATCTTCCGTCCAAGTAGCATCTAAAATGTATCAATGCTTCATTTATTGATGGAAAATAATTTTTTTTTTGAAAACTCACCGGGAAAAAGGTGAATAGTGCCAGTTTATTACCTCTCGGTAGGGGGATATCGTACTTATCAAGGAACTGAGAAAACAGAATCACGAGAAAAACACAACTGGAATAGAAAAGGAAGAAATATAAGTCCCTATTACGACGATCCTTTGAGCCCAGAAACAGAAATCAGAATATATTTTTTTTGTATTTACTAACAGCCTACTGCACATGTATTCAATAATCCAATACTCACAGGCACCATGGTACTTACAGGCACCATGGTAAAATGAACGTGTACAATTTGAAATCATACAGAAGTCGTGAAGTGGGCGATGCGCACTCTTTAACAAAAAATTACCTTACTTGCTAACAACAGCCCTAATCCTAACCTTATCCCTAACCCGAACAGAGAATACAATCGATACAATATAATGACAACAGCCAATCAAGAAACACCTTGTTAAACAGTGCGCATCAACCCGCGTGAAGTGACGACTTGATATCAGGGAGCTGTCACTAGGTATAGTGACAGCTCAGAGAAACAACACTAAGTCTTATAGTTCCCCTGTTAAGGTTGTTGTCATCATGGCCTCCTCGCTCGGACGTCATTTTTAAGTCAGAGCACGACCTCTACACAGCCCCAGGCTGTTAAAACAAAGCTCTTACAATTAGATGATATGCTATGTAGCCAGTGTCATGTAGTTATTATCATGGTAAGTTCCCTGATGTAACATTCTTACATAGGCCTACCATATATTTTAGAAATGTCTTACTCAAATCAGTCGCAAACCCCAAGGGGACAGATATTTGAAACAGTACCCTTTGGAGACTTTTGGCTCTGCTGGGAAATTTTAGGAGTGTTGAAAGCAGGGGATAATAGTTGAGAACCTTGCAAGACAGGAGACCCTTCGGTAAAAGGCCGTTATGTGGCCTGGATGACTCTTTCGATGGGTTCCTTAACAGTTTTTTGGCTGTTATGACATGCACAAGCTTGAAGTAAAATATCCCACGCAAAGATATGGGGGGGGGGGGAAGGTTGGTTAATAGACCCACGGCAAGGGGGTCTGATATAGGTGGCAACCAGTGTGGTAAGTGTGGTAACCAGTGCGCCATCTGACTGAAAAATTTCAGGACAACGCAAAAACTCAGATTTTAATGGGAAAGAACATTCGTTTGAAGTTAACGTTGAAGCAGCAGCCCGATTGCAAAAGTTTCTTTCTCCTACTGCAATTATCTTTTATGACATTTCCGGTTTTAAGCATAAGATATCCAATCTTAACCAATAAGTTGCTCTCCTTAATATCATGTCACATAACTCCTAAATACCAATCACGAAACACAGAAAATAACTACATTAATTCAAAATGAGGTTATTGTATTTAGGGAATAAAGTCAATGGTGCCTATGTCTCTACATCATATTCGAACAGGCTATGACGTCACGCATATGAGCTGAGGAACCTGAGGCGAAACCGAGGGTCTCTATCTATATGCGTGAGGCTAACTTCGACTCTTTTTCACGTATGTTCAAAGCTCATATGTTGTACGTATGTACAATCAGGACTCATACAGTCATAGGCCTACTTTGGGCCGTCTATTTGACTAATAAGTTATATTTTGGAAGTCTTGAACGAGGTCATATTTGGTCTTGGATTTGGGACTATAGTCATAAATAGTTCCCCTAAAATTATATACTAGCTTGAGAATCTGTGGTTTGGTTCATATTGCTTGCTGCGACGTTTGACTTTGAAACAATAACGTCCTGCTATACGTTGCTGAAAACAGACTAAACAACTAACGTTATGCTAACAACGATATGCGTATCCTTTCAAAGTGGCGTTACGTTGTTTCGAATGTGGCTGAGTCAGTAAACTAGCTTGACCTTTTTGAGTTGAACTTGACATATTTGCCTTTACTAACTGTGACTGTCGCAATTCCTTAGTTTTCATTGCAGAGAGACTCTATCACAATCTTGATGACGTTTGTCAATGGAGTAGGTAGGCTAGTACTTGTGCCGGAGAAAGCTCTTTTTATTATCACATCTGCATTTCCCTTGAGGATTTCGGTGCTAAATGTCCTTTCATAGCTAATGGTGCACAGAATACTTGACAAAGCCATATGTATGGAATATGCTAGATGAGCGTTTACGGTTAGTGAGTAACGTACGTTATACTCGAACACTCATTTCAAAACTGCTTTTTCATCGCCCCAGATAGGCTAGAGGTTTCGAGTCTAACCGCGGTAGGCCTAGGAAGTCATTTGGTTCTACTTATATGTCTTTTCCTCATCAACAGTGTACCATATCAATTACACGATCGGGGCCTAAGCCTAGGCCAAGGCAAGGCCCTGTGTGGACTTTGAAACACGTAACAAGACCTTCACTTAATACGTAATGAATTAAAGGTCTGAAATCTGATTAGGCATCGGACCCAATTTATTTGTGCCAATATACACACAACATTGCGGTCAACGCATATATATTTACATTTTAGGTTGGACAGATATGGGGAAAATAACAGTCGTATGCCTTTGTTGCTTAAAACGTCAGTCACCATTTTGAAGTAGTTAGGCCAGTATGTGTACTATAATTTAACTAAATATAATGTAACCTAAATTAAACTATGTATTCAAGCCTACATATACCGTGTCAGCAAAGCTGTGTTTATATAATCACGTTGACCAAAAAGTTTCTCTCCATACAGCCTATGTTTTTACACTGGGTTAGAACATGGGCAACTGACCAATAACAAGCCAGCATTCTCAAAAAGAAGTTTTGAATTCTCTTTTAAGCTGACCTCTTTGGAAGCTGTGTCCGATTAGAAAGTCTTGTCATAAGTAAACCCATTTTAGTGCACCAACATACACTACATGGTGGCGAGTGCTCTTTATACCGGTGTGTGTGTATGGGGGGGGGGGGGGGAGACTGGAATCCAAGTTCAGGGTTTAAGAGTTTTGGTAGACCTATCAAAGGTGCCCTTAAAATTATTTCGAGGTCATGTGAGACCTACTTGACTATGACATCACTTCTATTTTGTCTTTACACGCCAGTCCCTGATAACACTTACAGACTGGATATACCCCAATGGGTACCACATGAATCTGATGCCCATGGAAGAATCTCGACAGTAATCAACAGAAGAACAGTGGTGATTGTGATTGGTCGAATAAATCTCAGTAACAAACCGACGAGGCCTGTAAAACCAAGCACAACCTGGGCTAAAGATGCCACACATACGGACCCTTGAATCTAGGAGAAGAAAAAAGTAAGATGTCTGTATCTTAATCGACTGGGAGCCACACTAGGACTTAGTCAATATTAACAACAACAACAACAACAACAATAGCAACAAAAAATGACAGTGTGGTACTATAAAAAAGCACAATTTTCGGTACCCGTACAAGCCTTGAAGATGTACTGGTGCAAACGTCGTGCATTGACACAGTTCCACTGTGAGTGACATTGGTTGGTTAGTCTTAAGCTAGTCGCACATAACACGACTTTGCACGCCGCAACTCAGCTCTATCGTCGCGGCGACTGTGATTCGCAATGTTAAGACCACTTTAAAGTCTCACCGACTTCAGTCGGGAAGAACCAACATGTTGGTTTTTCCCGAATGAAATCAGCACGACTTAAAACTAGTCTTGCCGACTGCCAATCGAAGTCGTAAACTCACGCACATTACACGACTGCTGGAGATCCGACGCTTGAGTAGAGTTTCGGTGTACAGAGTCGTGTAAGTGTGCGGCTGGCAGTATAATTTCCTATCCATGAAGGAAAAGACTTTTGTGTACGTTTCATTCAACAATTGCGGATACGTGGAAGATAAGGAGACATTCTTTGAAAAACAAATATATCTCTTTTGAGTTATTGAAACATTCACCAAAAATAATAACTTTTTAAGGGGTAGTAATACGGTTTGAAAGAGAGAGAAGAGATAATGTACGTGTTAATCAACCTGCTGCATTCTTCCGTAGGCCACTTCTTTAGCGTATTGCCTCTCCTCTATTGTGGAATTACCTTGAATTAAAATGAAAATTGTTGAGAAAATAATTGAAGTTTAGAATTGTAAAAATATATATTTTAAGAGATGACAAAATGAATCTTATTCATAGACCTCCAATCGTCAAAGCTTGACTCAAGATGTTATTTGATATCCGCGCTACCATGCCGTCACGCTGCTTTTTGAAAAAGCAACAATGAAACCCCAGTAGATCAAAAGCGGTGTGGGGTGTAACTGGTACCTGAGTTTGTTACATGATCTGTACTCTCAGATGAATGATCGTATTTTTGCTGCAAGAAAAGCAATTAACACATGCTTGATTGGCCCTTAGCTAACTGACCATGTGGCAGCTCCGCCACTGGTCGTTTGGCCGTATCTAGTTGTGACGTTTTGATGACGTAAAGAACACCTTTCCGAAAGACAGAACCCTTGCTGAAGAACCCTTGTCCATGCAGTTTACGACCTGAAAAACTCTCACCTTAAGGTCTGGACAATTCCCCACCCAGGTTTCTCCGACTGGGGTCACATCCTAATATCCCCAGGTGGGCACTTATCACAATGCTCTTATTAAAGGACTCGAAAAGTACAACATTGGCAACGTAGAGTTTCTTACAAGACATTATTTACATCAATTGTGATGAGAAAACGGGGAAATGTGGATTCTTCCAATAGTTGACCAAACTTTCTCAATTAGGTTGATTTTAGTTATAACTTACTGGTTATTGGTGACGGACATGGCCCTTGGAGACCAAAAAGAACGAACACCGGTATAATAAATGCTGCACTGCAACCTTGAACAATTGGTAATCTGTAAGGATAAAATGCTTCATTTTATCATGTATTTACCCATGCTAGTATAGACCTCCTACCTGCAACAAGAACTAACCCCTTCATATTAACTTAATACGTAACTGTTGCTTATCGTGGAGCTTATAACTGTAATCACCTTTTCCTCATTACCAACATCGCCTGGACTTAAGAGGTCGAAGTGGCTCAATATATTCGAGAAAATATTCAAAATCTCAGTAGGAATCGTTCCAAATTGCCCAATGTAGAGTAGCAGATTGGTAACAGTCTACCAAGTCCCTGGTCTCCGATGTCCTTGTTTAAAATTAACTAAGTATTAGCTCCAAAATAGTTAAACCCCAGACATCTGCTAATCATAAGAATAAATTCTTTACATTACTTTACATTGGCAAAATGTATCATCGTGGAAAATTTCAAGTTGTTATTGCCATGACAATTTTTTACACATTCCTCGAGCCTCCCTTGAAAAAATCACCACCGATTAGCCCTCTTGCCCTCTTGCGTACCGTCTCTGTGTACTTGGCAGCCATGTACATTTTCTAGATTTGAATATGACAGGGAAAATACAGTTGCTTCAGTTTTAATTTCAAAACGCAAACTGTATATGAGTAGTGATCAGTATTGTCCAAATGTATTTGAGTTTCAGCAATGTGTCAAAATTTCGCTGTGTTATACTTATGTCTAGGGACTAGTTACTATTAAATGGTTTAAGATAGTTTTCGTTTAATTAAAACATTGCTGTTAAGGAATCTATACATAAAGGTGTTTTTACCTGGTCCCTAAAAAAGACTGAAGGAAAGTAGCGATCCCAGCAACGAAGAATGACGTCCCTAACAATTGATTCAGGAGTTCTCTGTCTACGTCGAAGCAGAGAGGTTTAGATATAACAAGAGGAACAGCGAAACACCCACTGAAGGAAACCGAAAAGTGCTTAAACAAAAGAAAAAGAAACAAACAAACAAACATTCAGAAACAAGAAAAATCGGTAGTAGCTCTAGTTTGCAACGCGTGAACATCACCTTTAAGTAGTGACAGCTAACAATAGTGATCGAACATTGTTGAACAACTCTGGACCATTGACCTAAAACAGAGTAATGCTCTGTTCGGGCCTTTTCCTATGGCTAGATTAGCTAGGGTTGCGTCTTCGCCAATAGCAGTTGCGTTAAATCCTACTTTTCATTATCATGATAATAATCCTTAACCACTGTTTTTTTAATATGACTATCACAATGTACACTAGCTTTTGAAAGAGCAAAGACATACAAAGGCTGTAGAGTAAGTAGAACGAAAACATCTTCACAAATTGTTGCACAAAATAAGATTCAATATTTTATATTCCAGCTCAGAATCATCAGACGTTAGACTGTGGATTCCATGTACTCGCTCAGAAATATGAGTTTTCGAAACTTCAAACTTCCGACACGCTCTAAACTGGGCATCATCAGTCAGGGCTGTTCTTTTCTTTAAAGACGCTAGCTAGCGGGAAAATCAAGTAGGCTATAGCAGCTTTTAATTGGCAATAACCAAAAGCGGGTCCAAAGAGGAGCTTCTACGGCCTCAGCCGTCCCCCTTCCCCCTGTCTCACTTCAACAATAACAAATACACTAAACTAAGCATAATGTTCATCTGCGAGAATATTCAAGGAGACTATTTCAGGCTCATCCTTTTCCTCACAACACAAATCGAAATATACGAACGTCGTAGGATATTCAGTCCTATAAATGAGCAAGTTCGGTAATTCGTACTGGTGGCTGCGCACGTGCGCACATCGTCCAAATTGTCAGGATAAATATGCGTATTCCATATATTCCATACGTATTCCAAAATTTCAGTTTACATGAAAGTTTGGTGGAATAATAATTCTTTCTTAATCCATCCATAACATTAGGAGTGGTCTCAAGTGTGGTTTTATGCTGTGGATTGTGTCTTGATTTTCTTCCTTTTTTGTGTAAAAATTTGCATTTTAATTTGCCGTAGAGTAGCACTGGGACCCCTATTTCGTTAGGCTTGGCTAGACACCTAGATAGTGTTGTATGCACGTACTGACGAAAACAAGGGAACTCTGTAAGCAACATTCTGAGCTGCGTTTGTTTATCCCACTCTGTGCCCCACCATTCCATGCGACAACGAATTACCGAATTCGCTTATAGAGGCTTTGCAAGTACGTCACGAAACCAGCATGCTGGAGCACATTCATGCCAAATACACGGGATTTTTTGCCGAACGCACTTCACAGAGTGCATCGTGGTATGCACGATGCGTACACAGTCAACGAGCAAGCGAGTCTCGTGTGGTTTACTACGTAGTTATATGTACTCCAACATGGCCGCCGGAGAATATTATGACGTCCTGTGAAAAGCCTCTATAGGCGAATTCGGCAATTACTTACTTTGCCACCGCCTTGGCCAACTCCATTGCCACAGCATCAAGATTTGAATAATGTGAATAACTGCCGGCCAATATGTCATCAGAAAATGAGCTTTACCGACTGAACTATAGGTGCGTTCGATTTAGCTGCTAGAGCCAGCTCAACTGGCTCAGCCAGTTCCTTGTCTGGACGACATGTAACGTTAAATACTTTACGGCTGACTTGACCACCTCGAATGGCTGGTCGTTTTCAGTGGCGGAGCTAGGGTTTTCGGTCAGAGGGGGTGAAAATGGTCCGCAGGGGCGCTCTGAAGGAGTAAATACACTGAGCCTCAGCACGATCGAAGCCACGGCCTTTCAGACTTTCCATTTGATTTTCCGCACCTGGTAGAAGACTACTTTGACATTTCTCCTCAGCAAGTTTTTCTCGTAGAACATGTTTAATTTTCTATACATATATCCGGAAGAAAATTCGGGGGTTGAGGGTTAATTCTTTAAGGGGGAAATGCTCCGCGAAGCGCAAGAAAATTTTGGTCCAAAATGACTCTCGGATGGCTGGAGACGACATTTCTAAAGCCTATTAACCGCATATAAATAGGAAAAATACTGAGTGAGCTGTTAAGAAATATAAATGGTAATTTTTCTTCGTTTTTGTTTTCTTTTGCAATTTTCCAGGGAAGGGCATGTTCCCTCCCGTGTCCCTTCCTGTGAACCCGCATGTTCTATCCCTCTTTTCCACATTCTAGTATGAAGGCAGTCATTGTATTTTGTATGCTATTGTCAGGTCTATCTAGATTTAAGATTTTAATGTAATAATGGGCTAATTTGTGAAGATAAAGATTAAACCTGCTAAAGCTAAATAGCAAGCAACCTTGCAGAGGGAAAAATTATGGAAATTAATCACCAATAGGTGTACATTTTGGCATCTGGAAATTAAGTTAGGTACACGAAGAAACATCATATGACGTAATTACATCATGTGACCACTCTGAAATAGCTTTAATTAAATATATTTAAAGAAATAGTCAAAACAAGAGGTCTGCTTGGCCCTCTAGATACCAAATTTGTAATAAATAAAAATAGCCTAGACTTAAGCTTATTTGATGCAATTGTCTGGCTTTTGAGACCACGGAAGTACAGAAATAAGCATTTTAATAGGATTAATAGGATTAGTGTCAGATATAGCCATTTATTATGAGAATGGTCACTTGAAGAAAAGCAAAATGGAAACCGCTCATTAAAACTCTTAAGCCATTACCACTATGATAACAGTTTTATTTTATTTAAACCTGAATGTTCTCTTCAGATGATTTTGAAAAATGTTGTAGTGGAAGCTATTTTGGTATCTTCATAAACTCTTTTTGTTGCCTATATTTACAATTATCCGCGACAACAAGAAGGCTATTTGCGCTAAAATTGTTGTTGCGCCCTTTGCTACATCTGTTATTGGCCGAGAGGGTTAATTTAATGTCAGTCTGTGGTATTTTGTAAGCTTGTAATCACGCTTGGTGTGGAAGCAATGAACTTAGCACAGGGACAACACCCATTAGTGCGTATAAAGCATGAAGCTATATTTCGGCATAACCTATCCCTATATTTCAGAAGATGACCCTTTTCATCAGAATGAAGTACCGATGGTTCAGTAACTGGTGGCTGTTTGAACATTTTGTTATCTGGGTCTTAAAACAACGCTATTAAATTGTGCCTTTTGCCGATAACGGTGCAAGAGTAAAGAATTTTCAAAACCTAAAAGACGATTTTGTCCGTCGGGGGGGGGGTCGTTTTTGTCTTTTTGGCCGTATGTAGTTGTGACGTTTTGATGGAGTAAAGAACACTTTTCCGAAAGATCGAAACCTGGCTGAGCCACTTGAGTGGGCTCGAGTCGCTTTATCGAACGCACCTTACGCCCAAATATTCGCACGTAAGCCCACACGTGTAATATGGTGGCTGTGAACGGTCGAAACGTTAGTCTTGTCTCAGTTTCTCATTATGGTATAGAGCAAGTGTGCAGACTTTTCAACCAAATCATGTTGCTATGGCCATCTGGGTATCCCCAGTTGAGCAGGTAGGTGGATACTCCGTGGCGTCTTACCATTACCCCTTGCCCCATCCTTATCCCGTTAGATTGACAAATGTGCCAAAACCAACTTGTACACCCCTAACAGCGATCAGAAACAATCATGTCGGAGAAACACAAAATGCATCTTTCAATTTTCAGGTAGAACCTATGTCCTAAGTGTTAATTATTACTACTAATCATACTAATTATAAGTAAATATAAATACTATTTATGCATATACAAGTTTCTACCTTGCGCGGTACATGCTCGAAACTTAGGTCGGTTTTGTAAGAGCCAATTATTCTCATGCAATTTCTCACTCAAGTAAACTTTGAGCAAGTAAGCCTGAGTCTGAGCTAATCAAGCTGCTCAAACACATCGTACTCTTGTAAAGTTTGATGAAACGTTTAAAGGTTATAGGTCCGTAGGTAGCCGGCATGCGATTTCAGCCCCCCTGAAGTTGAGAAGGGATTTCCGCCGGTCAATAACGTTGCTAAAATTTTAAATTTTAAACTCATTATTATCTAATGTAGCAAGCTACTGTAGTCAAATAGTTTGTAGTATGCGCATACAAGCTCATTTCAAAGATTTTCCAAAGATTAATTTCTTTACATTACCATTTCATCCAATGGTGGAGGTACATTTTATCTGGTACTTTCTGATTATTTTAAACTTGAATCATATTATTCTTAGAGCATAGATTTTGTCGCATAAAAAAGCTCAAAAAAGTGACTGCTTAGATTATGCCCACAGGTCGGTTGGAAATGGCTTTTCCGGAGGCCATCTGAGGGGTCGTGTGAATTTTCAGCATTTTTTGTACGTTTCGCGCCAACAGATCGTGGTGCTACGCTAAGTCTTTTGGGTAGAATTAGATATTTCACGCACTAAGTGTAGCCCTCCCTTTGAAGATGTCTGCATCAGCGCCCGATAACTGCCTTTTCACGCGACGTGACATAAAAAAAAAATCATAACTTGAGGGCACAGAGCATGCTCTTTAACATTTGAAGAAAGATATTGAACTCATCTTGATACCAGTTTTTAGTTTAGTGAAGATATACAAGGAAAGGTATTCAAACATTCCAACAGTAACAATTGCAATAAAAAGAAGAAAGAAAAATAAAAGAAATCTGACACATTGTGGCCACGTTACTTTACTTTCTTTGGTTTTGTTTAGAAGTGGAGGTGTTTCAACAAAATATCCTGTCTTTAAAGTGAGACTAGAGTTAGGGAAAGGGTATTTCGACAGGGTTTAGAGGAGATTGTTGGGGATGTATTTTTCGTTCTTGCAAGACCTTAATGAAAAAAACACTGGAGTATGCCTTCAAGTGATACAGAAAATGTGGGGTCATCGTCTAACCGTAGTAACAGTTTTAAAAGGATCACTACAACCTGACAAAAGGTATATTGCGAGTCATGCCTCTATTTACCATAACTAGCCTTTACGAATTTTGGTTTATATGTTTCTTCACCTTGAAATTTTCTTTCACCTTAGGTAATTTCTGTCCAGTGAATAGCGCTGGCACCTCAAAACCAAACCACTGTTAAAAACAGCTTGCACACATCACATCAATGACCTCAAAAATACTTTTTTATTGAGTTACTGTAAACAAATTTTGCATCCTAGATAATTTATTTGCTTGCAGTACATATGTTAATCTATAGTAGATATCTACAACTGTAATATTTATTACGCGAAATTTATCGAGTGAAATGTAAAGGAACTTAATACATATTAAAACAACTTTAAAATCTAGCCTACTTTGGGTCGCACACACTACGCATGATACTGGGATTTATTGCGGATTGCTCATCAACATATACTGTGATTTATAACGCGTTAAGGCTTGGTTAGGTTAGTGGTTGGTTGGTTGGTTGGAGTTACACGTCCTAGTTTTCAGCCAAACACCAGAGTATACGCAAGGAGTAGAAATTAGTTCATGTGTGTTCACTGCGTTCTTGCACTCCATGTTTTCATTTTGATATTTAAAAAAAAAGGTATTTCAAAAAAGAAAAAAAACGTTTAAGGATGAATTACAGCACAATTTCTTTTTTGTGTGCGTCACCATTGGCTTATTCATGTATGACAAATGGAAACCGAAAACTCGGTAGAAGCCCAAAATTCTTACTGAATAATGTTCCAACTAAGCAATGTACCAATCATTGGTAAATATTAAATGAATAACGGTTGTAAAAGACAAGAACTGGGAGAAGGTACCGTATATACAATGAAACGTTTGTTGGAATGTCACTGCGAAAATTACGAAAATGGTTGCGAATCAAAACTAATTCGTGAAAGTACATAAAATTGTACCCTTCTTTCTTGCCCTTGACGCTGGTCTTATCAATATATATTGTGAGAAGAATAACAAAGTCCTACTTCTGAATATCGGCTCTTGGTCATTTCGCCATATTTTTGACATACTGACGAATCGTAAATATTCGAATTTCACGTATCAGTCGATTTCCACTTTCGGCTAGGGGCGAATGTTTTTCAGTAAGAGGACTTTTGTTTAAAATAATTATTTTTATTGTTTTCAATTGTACAAAATAATTTATGTTACAGTGTCCTCCTTCCTTATAACGGAAAGATAAACATATTTAGACAAAAATTTGCACCCGTCATAATTATAAATTAATCAAACTTCCATTGTTTTCAATACATCAATTTGCGACCACAAATAACGAATTTTAAAAACGATATGGCTCAAAGTTGCTATATTAATAATCCGCTTTTCGCACAAAGCAAGTAAATTAGTTATATCAGTTCCATCCACTGGTACCTTCTATGGAAATCAAGGAAATTACATGGTTTTCTTTCATAAAGCTGACAAGCGTAGATCCTCGCACTTGCTTGGCATTGATATTTTTCTTGGACTGAAAAAGTGGACTGGAAAAGTGGTAGATCATCCCTCATCAGTGGCGTACGCAGGTTTTCCCTCAAGGGGTCTATGCAGTATGTTGACTGATCGCCGGCCTGGGGATGGCTATAACGCCAGTGTCCCTCATGCCACTCGGAGGTCGGTGTTCAAAGCCATCGTCGTGTCACTCTAAAACTTTTAAATATGGAAACTACTGCCATTGGGGCCGATGCTTTAAACAATCAATGCATTAGGAAAAACAATTCATTGACATACAACCAGAATAGGAACGTGGACTCCGCTAGATTGGACCATAAGGTTAAAAGTTGACGAATATAAGTTAAACTTTTACACACCAAAATCACTGACATACTTCGATAAGAATAAAATAAACCTCGTTTACTTTTACTTTTTAATTATAATTTATAATCAAATGATTAGGTTTACATCTGATCAGTAACCTGACTTCAGACGGTAAATGCTCTTAATACAATAATTAAAATACCGTTATCTTTTCAAGCTGGTATCATTCAATTACCTGGATGCCCATTAAAATGAGAGTTGGCCAAGGAGGCCTATCTTCCACACCATAAATGATTTTGTTTCTAACAGGTCCTTGTCGGTTGTTGTTATTTTTGTCTTTCTTCTCTTCATTTGATTTGCCTTCTTCAACTAATACAAAATGGCTATTTCCAGTCGATTCAGTTTCTGCCATCATTTGTGGTTTAAATGTCCAGTCCTAAGGGCGATTTCTTCTTGCTCCAAGTGTGAATATATTTCCCAACTACCAAAGGAAAAATACGAGTCTGTTGAAATGTGAAGAAAGTAAAATAATTAGAAAATGTCCTGAAAAAATCCTGGTATTTGTACTAGAAGAGTTACATTGAAGAATATTCTACATTAATTTTCAATGAACCCTTTTAATATAGCAAAATATTATGTACTGTGTCGTTAAAATAATGCCACATACTAAAATGAAACAAATAGAGTGTGTGATTTTCGTTTTAGCTGATCAAAACTCAGTTCTTAAGACAAGCTATTTGTAGTTTCATATGTGAATGCTCACCAAGGGTATTTTTGTATTAATTTTACTCGTTTTCACGGTGTATATTCTCAGTTTATTTGCCTTTGTCTTTCGGCAGTGGAAATAACATGCCTGACAAACGTAGGGACACAAGACGATAAAGTAAAAATAACCGTAGGAACAACTTAAAAAACTGACAGTGCAAAAGAAGTTACCAATGAAAGTGATAATATGAACAAAGAAAAGTTCTAAAAGGTTAAAGTAAATGAAAATGGAAAAAATCGTTACCGACAATTTAAAAAAACAACCCCCCCCCCCCAAAAAAAAACTCCAATGCACTATGAAACCCTCGTTACAGGTAGTTTGACATAAAAATGACAAAATTGGGTTTTAGATTTTTTTCCAACCATCACTTAATTATTCATTTTCTCTGTGATGCATGAACGTTTCAACATTTTTCTTTTTTTCTTCTTTTAAAATCATTTACTTCTTAGAAGGACACCAAAAGAAATCATGAAGTGAAACTTTTGTAAGACAAAATAGATTACCAATATGGTGTTTATTGTAAATACCTTGAAAATAATCAGCTTAATCCTTATGAGAAAAGAAACGTTTATTACTTCCTGCCATTGAAATTTTCCTTTTCCATTGTTACAGCAAATTTAAATTTGTTTTCAAAGCCAAAAATATTTGGTTCCTCATTTTCTTTTCATTCTTAAAATGGAAGATACAAAATTCATAATGGTAAATTAAAAACTTGCAATGTTGTGTAATTAATTGCTGAAAACCAAAAAGGTGTCTTCTTTTGCAAAGACAAAACATTTTCCAATGAATTTCATTTCAGTGCCTAAGAGGAACCCGGATACTGCAGAACAATTCCAAAATAAACTTATAAAAAAAAAATAAAAATAAACTCATAAATTTTACAAAAAGAGCATTAACTACTTTCAGTTATTTTTATGGGATGCAATCTTCTGTCAGTACCTAAAATTATGTGTAGCAAACCGTATTGCAGCTTTGCATCTCTAACTGAAAACCAAGGACAAAAAATATTTGAACAGATGTCATTATCAAAGTTGAAATCTAAATTCCATTCAGTCAATGAAATTGGTAGGATGGGGATAAAATTTAATTTAATTGTTTTTTGCCCAATTTGAGGCATGCAGCTGATTAAGCAAAGTGTACAGTAATTCCTCACAATGATTTTCCGAGAAGCATGCTTCTTGCAACTACTGTTACCAAAAGGTAGGAATAGCACAAATTAATCCATTGTAAACTGTAAATGGAAAATTTACTAAGTTAAAGTTAGTTAAAGAAGAATTGTACATGAAAGGCTTCCCACTTTCATCAAAAAGCTGTATATAAACTTTATGCCCTTCTAATGTAAAAAGTCATAAAACACAGTCGTTCCATTCACATTAAAATTTGAGTTATTCCAGATTATTTGATTTTCAAACCCACATGTTGGATTCTGGAAATTGAAAGTAGAGCATTCTTTACAAACATCAGCTATAAAAAATTGTCTATATGTGGAATATCTTCTTTAATTTTAGTTGCTTTTAAAATAAAAATCTTTTCCGACAGTTCTCAAATGATAGTCAAAAAAAAAAAAAAAAAAAAAAAAGAACCCTTTCAAGCACCCTTGCTTCCATCTTTAAATTTTTTATTCATGAAATCTTAAGCTATTAATAAAACTTTTTAAGTGGATTACCTTCAACCCCCCTAAAATAATTGGACTTATCATAGCTAGTGTACCGTTTGATATTCTCTGGCTTATCATTCCAAATTAAACCATAAAGAATTTTAGATCTGTAATAAAACTTGTCTGAGGGCTTAGAAGAGTTTGAACAGGAAAACGAGTTGTGAAATTGCAAAGGTTATAAAAATAATATTTCTGCCAATCGGTGTGATATCTCTAGAATTTCAAATATTTACAACTCGTTTAAGTCTAGACAATTTGAGGGAAAATTTAGATGGGACAGATCTTCCTTGGTACAAGTGAACGTGATACCTGAAAACGTTATTGCCCTCTTTGACCAAGTCAAAGTGAAGTCTTCAGCAAAAAAAAAAAAAAAAAAAAAAAAAAAAACTTTGAGTGAGCTAATGGTTGAAGGGGAACAGGAATAGTTTTATCAAAAATTACTTTTAAACCAAAGGCATTCCCAGAATCATGTAATATATAAAAAATTTCCTGAATATAATCTTGGCTTCTGTCTAAATAGATGGTTGTGCCGTCCGCATATTGTAAAATTTTGTTTCACTGGTTTAAAATACATGGACCTTAAATTATATTCTTACAGTTAACTTTTGGGTAAGCAATAATAAACAGATACGGACCGAGTGGACAACCTTGTCTAACGCCTCGTACTAGCTTAATACATTTAGAGGAGTAACAGTTGTTTGTAAGACATGATGAAATATATTGTTCTGGAAAGTATGGATTCACTTTATAAAAGAGTCCCCAAACTTAAATTCCTTTAAGCAGAAATGTAAAAACTTCCAATTAGAGTATCAAAGGCTTTTTCAAATTCTACTAGCATGATAAAGGCTAGAAGTAGAAATACATTTTCCTTGCAATAACCTATTAGATCCAAAGTAAACCAGATATTATCTCCACTAAAGCGATTCTTCATAAAACCCGTTTGATTATTACCAATTCTTTGAGGCAAGACATTTCTGAGACGGTTTGCAATGGCCTTGGTGGCAACCTTACAGTCAGCATTAAGGAGCGTAATAGGTCTTAATTTTTTAACAATTAAAGAATCTTTTTAAGGCTTGGGCATTACATTAATAATGCCCCTACACTGCTCCGGAAACATTGATCTTTTACAGAAACCATAATTGGAAGACTTAAATAACAAAGGACCTATCGAGTCGCCATCTTTTTTTTAAAACTCCGAGGTTAGGCCATCGCAACCAGGTGACTAATTAGAAGAAATACTCCCAATGCAAAAGGACATCCATTTACAGGCTTTTGGGTGTTAGATGTAAAAAGCATTAAAAACCAAGAAATAGCCTAGTCTGTAATAAATATGAGTCCAACATTGAAATCCTGTGATGTCATTAGAGGGACATTCCATATATGGTTAATGGTGTCCTTTGTTTTTACGATCTTCATTTCAAGGACAGTTGTAACATTAGTATCTCCTATGGGTTTTATTTGGGAAGTTAAAGTTGTGTCCTTAAAAGTCATCAGTATCTCAGTATCAATCAACAAACCACAATCTACCTGATGAGTAATTTAGGGATAATTAATATAGGGTTATCAAAACAAATGTCCACACGGTGCTGCAATCCACATAAATATATCTGCATAAGCCAGAAATCGATGTAGAAACAATCCAACTTTGAAGAGGTATATCTTGAGAACCGTAAAAATTATTAAAATAAATTCGACGGATTTTCCTTAGAAAGGGTCACTCTGCAACTGCCAAGTGAAGTCAGATCCTTTTGCTGATATGCCACACTATCTCTTAAGTTATAATGTAAAAACTTTCATCGATACTGTCAAAAGTGTACTGACGATTTCATATTTCCTCACGTACATGGATGTATATGTATGTGTGTAGGTAGGTAGGTAGACGAATTTAACGACACACCAACACGAATGGGTTATGTAAAGTCAGTCAACTCGATAAAAAATTCAAGCTTTACAATTATTTTCCAGAATGGTTCAAGTTCAAGTTTGGTTTCCCTATAGCCGCCCCTTAACAGGCGGGAAATACCGTGGGCATATTTTCCCACCAGTCAATCTTCAAAAAAGCGACCTTGAGTCGGCAGTCACATTTTAAATATAACTCTTCATGACATCATAACCACGTTATGAGTTAGCTTGTACGCGGGTGTGACAGCATTAAATTTATAACGTCGTGTGACTTCAGAAGGTTTAGGTTTTTGAACAAATAGCTGGTGTGATAAGGCTACCTTGAAAAAGTTATGTGACGAATAGCTCTTTTCTGAAGAGTGACCAATCTTTTTATTCGGGGGTTCCACCAGATTTTACAAAATAATGTGTAAGATGCGAATGTATTAGAGGAACATAAATCGATTCACATTTTGAGGGAGGATGGATATGAGTCAAACTAAAATGCCGACACCCTTTCTCCTCCTTAGAACACAAGTGGGAAATATGTTCTCCCGTTAAGGAGTGGATCGAAAAAACACCAAGAAATTTTTTATCTTACTGGCAACTTCAAGTCGTGTATGTTAAAATGAATATTTAATTTGAGTTATTCCGCTTGAGGTTGAAAACCATGCATATTGCCTTAATTATGTTGAATGGAAGCATGTTAGTGGCAAACCAATCTGAATAGAAACACAATTCTTTTAAGGCAGTTTCTCGCTTTTGTTGGTAGTTAAAGAACTTTTTTGCATCATCAGCAATAGTAGTATTGGATGGTAGTTTGAATGGAAGATTCATTATATTGTAGGAATTTGGTTCATCTCTCACATATGGAAATTTTTTTTCGGATTTAACATCCACCTCTAAGTAGAGTGGTACAGGTAATGATACTTTACCTGACAAAATAGCCTATAATTAGAAACTGCCATGCAGGGGACGCCTTTTCTTAACACGTTTCTGTTCAGAGAGGTATTTAAATAAACAAAGAAAAATACAAAATGCAAATTCCTAACAAAAACAAAATTGGTAACTCACAGGAAATGAATGGTAGCAATCCATAAGATGTTGTTGGGAGTGATTGTGCAGTGGTCATGCCTTGTCATTTATCATTGTCATTTGGTGATATAAAACATATTTTAATGACATGGCACTTTTCAAAACGTTTTATATTAGAAGGTTTGACGTTGTCTATGGGATACAAAGCTTTAACGATCGGTAATGGACAAAGTTCGGAGCAAAAAATATCCTTTTGAAGCTCCGGGGGTCAGGGTTAAATATCTACAGGGTTTTACAGACGGCTGTATAACTTTGCACTGGAAGTGTGCAGTATCAACAAGTTTACTGCTGGGGAACAAAGGTTCTTTCAAAAAGGGTTTGCTAGCAATGTTGGTCTTATTTAATATTTATATGTTTAAAATAATAAATTTGATAAAAGTTTTCATAAAAAACAAGTGTTAACATTGATGATAATAAAATTTACAATTCGATGAATTTTCAAAAATTCTGTGTCGAGTTTTCAATGAAGAGTGTTGCGACCACTCGCCTGTTAATTTGCTCCTTATGCCTGTTCGCAAGCATCAGTGCCGGCGGGCTATGGCCGGCTAGGGCTGGCCGTAGTTCCTAGAAACGTTGAGGCGTGTGTTGTGGACACCTTATAAAAAGATCTTCGTTGAAGAGAAAAAGCTTCACAGTTACATGTGCCTGGTATGAATGTAGTAATTTTCACAGCAAACCAACTTCTTGATCAAAATATCAAGCATCATTTAGTAGCACGTCTAAGCTGCTTGCAAAAAGCTCCTACATGCGAGTTTAGGTACTCCCCTACGTTCAAGTATAGAAATCCTGCGTTATGATTGTAGCCGTTTCATGTCGGATTCGACAAGTTCAGATATGATTTATTGTTTTGTGCACTAGTAATCAGACGTTTACTATTATAATTCGGCATATGTACTTGCCTACTACATGCAAGTATAGGAATATCTCATTAACGTATTACTAAATGATAATTGATATATTTATCTGGAAGCTTGTTTACTGTTAATATAACTGAAGCCAACGCCAGGCACCCATCAAATTGAGAATGTGCACTCAATTGGAAACATCAGTATTTTGAAACTGTAACCACTTGGACACAGTTTTATTTCAATTCGATCAACCGGAATGCTCTAATCATATGATTGGTAGGGTCAAAAGTTTTCATTTATTACGCTTTTTAGTTTTTTTTTATTATTATGGATATATTTTTATACATATTAATGTATATATATATATATATATGTGTGTGTGTATATATATATATGTGTGTGTGTATATATATATATATCTAAATTTATATCTGTGTATATATATATATATATATAGGTCGAAAAGAGGTAGTAAAAAGTGCTTAAAAGTTTGCGGAAAACTCCACGACGTTTCGGGTATAAACCCTTCATCAGGTGGCAAAAACCAAACTGAACAACCAACAGTAACAATTGGACACGACAAACATCAAATCCGAAGCGATCGCTGTAAAAACAGAACCGGACGAAAGTGACTGTCAGAAAACATGAGTGCGAAGGATGAAACACAAATCAAAAAAAGAAAAAGAGCGTCCTGGATGAAAAAATGCACGTAAAAATCGAACATGTTCTTAAAAAAGGGAAAACAGGAGACAAAAACTAGCTCTGGAAAAAAAAAAAAAATTGTAAATAAGGCCTACACAGAAAAAAACGGGCACGAACGGGTAAGTGTAAAAGGAGTAAAAACTGGTACAAAAGGGGTGAATATTACAAAAGGTCAATTCTAACGTTAAGCCCGTGTGGAGCGAGAGTACCTAGCCTCATGATCAGTCGGTTTTCAGCACTAAGGCGGTCACGATCGGAGCCTCGGCACATTACAGCTGCCGTAACGGTTAAATGCTGTATTGAACAAGGTGAAGGGGGTTGAAATGTGCAGCCACCGGGTATCCATGGAGATTCTGTTTGATGGACCTAAGGTGCTCGGTGACTCGATCCGCGAGGCGGCGCTTGGTCTCTCCCACATACAACGAGTTACATCTCCCACAAGCTAAAATATATACTACATTTGAGGAAATGCAGGAGAATCTTTGTTTGACAATAAAGCTATTGCCGTTGGGGCCAGAAATGTTGACGAGGTCGTGTTTGCCGACAACTGGACATGTATTACACCTCGGACGGTTACATGGAAAGGTACCAGCCGTGTCGTCGAAAGAAGTTTGTGGGTGGGAAGCCCGAACTAAATGGTTGGCTAAATTTTCTCAACTCTAAAGGCAGTGATGGGGGTTCCGGGAAAACATCACGGGTTGAGGGTCTTGTCGGAGCAACTTTACATTTTTGTGGATAGCGTGTAAAATAGGACGGATCGAAGGGTGATAAGAAATAACTAAAGGAATACGTAGATTGGTACCAGATTTGCTCTTTTTCTCCAAGGCTTCTTTTCTGCTGGTTCCTTGAATTCTGCGTAGGGCATTAGAGAGGATTTTGGCAGGGTACTGGCGTTTTTCAAAAAAGGACAAAATTTCTTCAGAGGCAGTAGAGAAGTCAGAATCCTCTGAACAAATTCGTCTGGCTCGCAAGAGCTGGGAATAAGGGATAGATTTAGTGCAAGATTTGGGGTGATTGGAAGGGTACAAAAGGTAGTTATGCGAGTCGGTTGGCTTAAAGTGTAGGTTAGAGGTAATTGTACGGTTGTTGATGGACAGTTTAAGGTCGAGAAAAACAACAGATGAGTCCGAGATACAATGGGTAAATTTCAAAAAGGGGCAAAAGGAATTAACAAAGTCGATAAAAGTTTCTAAATCACGACGGGATCCAGAGGCAACTCCTACAATATCATCAATATACCTTTTGTAAAGTATAGGTCGTGGCCCGGTATACTGAGAAAAAAGTTGTTCTTCAAAGTGGCCCATGGTCAAACAGGCAACAGAGGGACCCATTTTGGTTCCCATGGCCACTCCTTTAACTTGACGAAAAAAACGCCCATTAAACTGAAAACAATTTTGCTTGAGAACAAGTTCCGTTAAACGTAGGAAGGTGTCAGTCGGTACAAGGGGATCACGCCGTTTGTCTAGGTAGTAACGGATAGCTGTTAAGGCAGCATTATGAGGAATTGACGTGTAGAGGCTGGACACATCCATGGTGAATAAAAGACGTTCTCCACAATTTTCAGGAAACTCAAAGTCACGAATAAGTCTCAAGAAATGTGGCGTGTCTTGAACAAACGACGGCAAAGCTGAAACTAAAGGGGAGAGCACAGAATCCACATACTCAGAAATAAGTACGGTGGGGCAGCTGTGTGAAGAGACGATAGGTCTGCCAGGGTTGTTGGCTTTGTGGATTTTGGGAAGCAGGTAGAAGTTAGAAATCTGTGGGCAAGGGTGGAGTAGAGAAGTAGCGTTTTGGGGTAGTTGTTTATTGTCCATGAGTTGGGTCAAAGTGTTTTTTAACTAACTTTTGGCACTCAGGAGTGGGGTCAGCGGGAAGTTCTAAATAAGCACTTTGGTCGGATAGCTGTTTGTTGGCCTCAGCAATATACAGGTCCTTCCGCCACACCACGACAGCACCACCCTTGTCAGCTGGTTTAATAATGATATCCCTGTTACTTTTGAGGGATAAAATGGCATCTCGTTCTTCAGGACGAAGGTTACGCAGTGCGGTCATTTTAGGAGGGAGGAGATCGTTGACATCTTTGTAAATGGTACTGATTACATTGTCAAGGGTGGGATTTTCTCCTGGCTTGGGCGTCCAGGAGGAACGGACAGGGTTGGCGGGGTTGGGAACTTCCTCTGAGGGGGTATCATCCTGATGGTCTGTTATCCCGAAATGGTAGCGAAGGCGGAGTTTCCTACAGAAAGACGAAACGTCTCTGCGTATGGAAAACTCATCAGGAAGGGGGTTCAGTGGAACAAAGTTGAGACCTTTCCCTAAAACTGAGCGCTCAGAGGAAGAGAGTTCCAGATCGGGCGGAATAGTGACCACAAGCTTGGTGTCTGGCTGGTTATTAATGTTAGGTTCGAATTCGGTGGACGGGGATTTGGGCAACAGGCTAGCCAAGGTCCTGGCTTTGGAGTCTTGTAGGAAGTTATGTAGTCTACGATTGTAAATATGAATAAGGAAGCGAACTTCTGCAGCTTGGGGTAAGGTTTCAAAAAGAAGTGACTTTTTTCCTCAATGGTAGTGTCAAAGAAGCCTTCTTCCTTTCCATGCTACGAATGGTAGAACGTATCAGACTAAAGAACACGAACGTAAGTATCGTGAGGTGTCCCGTCTAAAATGAAAATCGTACTCGGACTGAACGTGAAAATTAAGTCTGAAACCTCTTGGAATTACATGTCTACGAAGACAAGTTCCCAAAAAATTAATGTGGCTGGCAAATCTGGTTTTACCAAAGGTGGCCATGGCGAGAGAATAAATAATGGGAAAACTTTGGGCTGGGTAGTAGGAAACTTCCTCCGTAAATCTCCTGCGGAGATTCGAAACGAAATGTTTTAGGCTAGGCATGAGGCCGTGAATAAAATGAAAGTTAGGTTCTGTACACGTGCTTAGAAATGGACACGAGGAAACTGTAAACTGTACGACAGGAGACCAAAACATAAGGGAAAAAACGAATAATGATGATTAACTAAGAAGGGAGGGTTCTACAGAGCAAGGGATGGGAACATGGGGTAACACTCCAGCTGCACCTTCTTACCCCATGTTCCCATCCCTTGCTCTGTAGAACCCTCCCTTCTTAGTTAATCATCATTATTCGTTTTTTCCCTTATGTTTTGGTCTCCTGTCGTACAGTTTACAGTTTCCTCGTGTCCATTTCTAAGCACGTGTACAGAACCTAACTTTCATTTTATTCACGGCCTCATGCCTAGCCTAAAACATTTCGTTTCGAATCTCCGCAGGAGATTTACGGAGGAAGTTTCCTACTACCCAGCCCAAAGTTTTCCCATTATTTATTCTCTCGCCATGGCCACCTTTGGTAAAACCAGATTTGCCAGCCACATTAATTTTTTGGGTACTTGTTTTCGCAGACATTCCAAGAGGTTTCAGACTTAATTTTCACGTTCAGTCCGAGTACGATTTTCATTTTTTCGGTATACCTCACGATACTAACGTTCGTGTTCTTTAGGTCTGATACGTTCTACTATTCGTAGTATGGAAAGAAAGAAGGCTTCTTTTGACAATACTATTGAGGAAAAAGTCAATTCTGTTTGAAACCTTATCCCAAGCTGCAGAAGTTCGCTTCCTTATTCATATTTACAATCGTAGACTACATAACTTCTTACAAGACTCCAAAGCCAGGACCTTGGCTAGCATGTTGCCCAAATCCCCGCCCACCGAATTCGAACCTAACAATAATAACCAGCCAGACTCCAAGCTTGTGCTCACTATTCCGCCCGATCTGTAACTCTCTTCCTCTGAGCGCTCAGTTTTAGCGAGAGGTCTCAACTTTGTTCCACTGAACCCCCTTCCTGATAAGTTTTCCATACGCAGAGACGTTTCGTCTTTCTGTAGGAAACTCCGCCTCCGCCACCATTTCGGGATAACAGGCCATCAGGATGACACTCCCTCAGATGAAGTTCCCAACCCCCCTAACCCTGCCCGTTCCTCCTGGACGCCCAAGCCAGGAGAAAATTGCACCCTTGACAATGTAATCAATACCATTTACAAAGATGTCAACGATCTCCTCCTCCTAAAATGACCGCACTGCGTAACCTTCGTCCTGAAGAACGAGATGCCATTTTATCCCTCAAAAGTAACAGGGATATCATTATTAAACCAGCTGACAAGGGTGGTGCTGTCGTGGTGTGGCGGAAGGACCTGTATATTGCTGAGGCCAACAAACAGCTATCCGACCAAAGTGCTTATTTAGAACTTCCCGCTGACCCCACTCCTGAGTGCCAAAAGTTAGTTAAAAACACTTTGACCCAACTCATGGACAATAAACAACTACCCCAAAACGCTACTTCTCTACTCCACCCTTGCCCACAGATTTCTAACTTCTACCTGCTTCCCAAAATCCACAAAGCCAACAACCCTGGCAGACCTATCGTCTCTTCACACAGCTGCCCCACCGTACTTATTTCTGAGTATGTGGATTCTGTGCTCTCCCTTTAGTTTCAGCTTTGCCGTCGTTTGTTCAAGACACGCCACATTTCTTGAGACTTATTCGTGACTTTGAGTTTCCTGAAAATTGTGGAGAACGTCTTTTATTCACCATGGATGTGTCCAGCCTCTACACGTCAATTCCTCATAATGCTGCCTTAACAGCTATCCGTTACTACCTAGACAAACGGCGTGATCCCCTTGTACCGACTGACACCTTCCTACGTTTAACGGAACTTGTTCTCAAGCAAAATTGTTTTCAGTTTAATGGGCGTTTTTTTCGTCAAGTTAAAGGAGTGGCCATGGGAACCAAAATGGGTCCCTCTGTTGCCTGTTTGACCATGGGCCACTTTGAAGAACAACTTTTTTCTCAGTATACCGGGCCACGACCTATACTTTACAAAAGGTATATTGATGATATTGTAGGAGTTGCCTCTGGATCCCGTCGTGATTTAGAAACTTTTATCGACTTTGTTAATTCCTTTTGCCCCTTTTTTGAAATTTACCCATTGTATCTCGGACTCATCTGTTGTTTTTCTCGACCTTAAACTGTCCATCAACAACCGTACAATTACCTCTAACCTACACTTTAAGCCAACCGACTCGCATAACTACCTTTGTACCCTTCCAATCACCCCAAATCTTGCACTAAATCTATCCCTTATTCCCAGCTCTTGCGAGCCAGACGAATTTGTTCAGAGGATTCTGACTTCTCTACTGCCTCTGAAGAAATTTTGTCCTTTTTTGAAAAACGCCAGTACCCTGCCAAAATCCTCTCTAATGCCCTACGCAGAATTCAAGGAACCAGCAGAAAAGAAGCCTTGGAGAAAAAGAGCAAATCTGGTACCAATCTACGTATTCCTTTAGTTATTTCTTATCACCCTTCGATCCGTCCTATTTTACACGCTATCCACAAAAATGTAAAGTTGCTCCGACAAGACCCCTCAACCCGTGATGTTTTCCCGGAACCCCCATCACTGCCTTTAGAGTTGAGAAAAATTTAGCCAACCATTTAGTTCGGGCTTCCCACCCACAAACTTCTTTCGACGACACGGCTGGTACCTTTCCATGTAACCGTCCGAGGTGTAATACATGTCCAGTTGTCGGCAAACACGACCTCGTCAACATTTCTGGCCCCAACGGCAATAGCTTTATTGTCAAACAAAGATTCTCCTGCATTTCCTCAAATGTAGTATATATTTTAGCTTGTGGGAGATGTAACTCGTTGTATGTGGGAGAGACCAAGCGCCGCCTCGCGGATCGAGTCACCGAGCACCTTAGGTCCATCAAACAGAATCTCCATGGATACCCGGTGGCTGCACATTTCAACCCCCCTTCACCTTGTTCAATACAGCATTTAACCGTTACGGCAGCTGTAATGTGCCGAGGCTCCGATCGTGACCGCCTTAGTGCTGAAAACCGACTGATCATGAGGCTAGGTACTCTCGCTCCACACGGGCTTAACGTTAGAATTGACCTTTTGTAATATTCACCCCCTTTTTGTACCAGTTTTTACTCCTTTTACACTTACCCGTTCGTGCCCGTTTTTTTCTGTGTAGGCCTTATTTACAATTTTTTTTTTTTTCCAGAGCTAGTTTTTGTCTCCTGTTTTCCCTTTTTTAAGAACATGTTCGATTTTTACGTGCATTTTTTCATCCAGGACGCTCTTTTTCTTTTTTTGATTTGTGTTTCATCCTTCGCACTCATGTTTTCTGACAGTCACTTTCGTCCGGTTCTGTTTTAACAGCGATCGCTTCGGATTTGATGTTTGTCGTGTCCAATTGTTACTCTTGGTTGTTCAGTCTGGTTTTTGCCACCTGATGAAGGGTTTATACCCGGAACGTCGTTGAGTTTTCCGCAAGCTTTTAAGCCCTTTTTACTACCTCTTTTCGACCTACACATTTCAACAGTGCTACGCAGCATTTCGACCTTATATATACATATATAAATATATATATATATATATATATATATATATATATATATATATATATATATATATATATATATATATATATATATATATATATATATATATATATATATATATATATATATATATATATATATATATCCGCACTAGAAAGCGGGAGGTCCCGAGTTCGAATCCCGGTGGAGTCAACATCGTTTTTTCACCTCAGCCAGATTTTCCAGCTTCACCAATTTGACTTATGTATATATATATATATATATATATACATATATATATATATATATGTATGTATACATATATGGAACGCTAATCCCCACCTTAGGGGGAAATTGTTCTATCTGCTTGTGCATAGGGCGAAAAATAATAAATACATAAGAAAAGGAATTCGCCATAACGTTTAAACGTATAACTAACGTTTTTACAATGGCCGGCCATCCGTTCGGATTAGCAGGTAGGTGTTCGTAAATTTGATAGAAATCGTGAGCTATTTTGAGATCTGCATGTTGATGTAACCAGTTATTCCAGACAGGGACAGGGCTTTTTATTTTCACAACTATATTTCTGTCTATACCTTGCTGTGTCTTTCACGGGACTGCATGAGAGGGTAAATTTTAGAGCACTTCGTGTATTATGGGAACTTCCCTCCACTAGTTTTAAGCAACAAACCTGGATACATCAAACAAGGCGTTCAAAGCATTAGTAAGATTTTAGACTAACCTATCCAATATTTCAACGAAGATAAACCTTCCTCATCAGAATAATGTACTGACAGTAAAGATAAGTTCAACAGTCCCAAACTTTCATTCTACCAGTAGTCCGCCTAAAGTCTGAGTTGACATCAAATGTAAACATGCAGAGTAGCTAATATGGTACACCATGTGCGAAAAGTGTTATGATTTCACATTGGGGTCTTGGACAGTTACCAAGCGGTGTTCCAAAGCAATAAATTGGGATGGTGTCTGGGTGAAGATGAATTTTAGACAGTGGGAGGCGCCAAAAGAAAGATGATTTGACCGTGGAAATGTCTGGGTGATTAATTAATGCCATTGAAATGATATTATTAAATCATGTCACTTGGAAGCAGTGCCTATAATGGTGCAAGACTTAAGAGCAATACAAGAATGACCCCTAAACCGGTCTATCGCTAAAGTCTATCACGTTCTTATTGACAGTTTATCCCCCACCACATGGTCGTCCACCTAACCGTTTCAGCTTCTTAATTCTGCCCTTTTCCCCCTTTTTGTTCTGTTTTTATTATTTTCTGATTGTATATGAACAAAGACCAGTATGTTTTGATTACCTTTATATTCTGTTCATATATGTAATAAATATCTTTTCATCTCTATCTGTACTACATACCACTATTTCAAGTCCACTTTATATTTGAAATTATTCACCTCAATGCCGATACCGGTGTCAAAGACCATTTGGTTGCACTTAAAGTCTCAAGTTATCACTGGAATCACAATAAAATGGAACTTTGTTGTCCAAAGTGCAACAACTTCCATTAAGTTTCTCTCCATTCACACGCCACCTTAATTCACCATTACATGTTATAAAGATAAAGAGATCAAGAGAGCTACCATACGTCTGTATTATATAAGTCGTCACAGTTAACGACGCACCTCCGAAAACTTTTGTAAGTACAAATGTTGTAAACGTGTTCTTATTTTGGTTTAACTCCTTGTTGGTTTTTTTAACTGCTACCTGTTCAGCCTGTATGTTCCATAGAGCTGGGTTTGGTCTTTCTACGACAAGAACAAAGCTGACCTTAGGATGACTTCGAGTTAAAAAGTCTCTCCACACAATGACACAGGAAATATGCCGTCTGTCTGTAACCTACTCCCTGTGGAAATACACACTGGCGTCAGTTCGCTGTTTGACGAAGGTTGTAGCTTGAAATTGGTACGAAACAGGTTGAGGCTAACTTTTTAATTTTTTTTCTTTTTTTGCTAAATCCAACTCAAATCAGAAGACCGCGTATTCTTTCAGGATACCGTCCTGTACCTGAAATGTAGCATATGGAAATACTTTTGTTACTTCTTATTTTCTCACTATCTTTGGCTTTATACCTACACTCCATTACGTCTGCGTGCAGTGCATGCATTACTTTTCATTCGCACTTTACGCTTCGTGCGCAACTGAAGCCGATTGTCCTATACACTAGCCTTACGCAATATGTGAATTAATATTTACCTCATGAGCCCGTCTCTCTTCATTCTGGGGGTATAAGATGTCAAATAGAACAGCCTGTTTTGTCTCTTCTGCAACTGCAGATGATCGACAAGAGCCATTACTTCCAAGTACAATCGTGCGTGAATAGCGATTTACCTCGTGCATGTGTTACGACTTTTTCACGCAGTTTCATCCCAATTTTTAGGGCTTTTAAAAAAGGGTGGGGCAAAGCCGTCTGACCAAGTGTTCTTGTCAGTTTCTGCAAAGAATTTTCGGTAGCTAATTGAAAACCAATTCAGACACAGTTTTTTGTTCTTAATTTTGAAATAATTGTGCCTGGATGACATCACAGATTCTCCATAATGCACCATATGCCAAGGAATATTTTCTCTTCTTCGAAAATCAGAATCCTCCGAACACTAGGCCTATATGCTATTCAGATGCAGTCTTTCTTTTACGTTCTCCCTGAAAGAGTTTTTTGAATATTTTGTGAATTAATTTGGCCCCTGAAAATGCCCCTAAATGGATAACCAGGGAAAATATTAACCTTCTATTCTTGCTGAACTGATTGTTCACCAGAATATAAAAACATTGAAAAGCTCTTTCAGGTTTGAAGAAGTGTTAATTTTGTTTTACTTACTGATCTACCTAACTCCTCCTGATGAATGAAAATTTTTGAATTTTGTGAGGGTAACAGATAACTTTACACATGCAAGACTGGACAGTCTCCAGTTCAATACACTGACTGTAACCAATCACAACATTTTACCATGAACCATTTTTGTTACTTTGAATAAATCTATGAACGTGGGGTTGATTAAAGTTTTGAAAAGTTATATTCTAATTGTCACTGTGAACTTCACGTCTTTGAAACATAACATCGATAGAAGCATTATCTGTGGACCTTAATCTTGCAACGTTACCCTCTATGATACATTTCGCCTCCTGTAAATGAACCATTCCCTTCAATGAAATTTAATCATACTTCCAAAAACTTCGACATTTACATATTTTTTTTAGCTTCAACTGTGGCGTTACTGAAAATGATCAATCTCATATTTGTTTTAAGGGATATCCATAAAAAACATTAGTATATTTAAAAGTGAAAAAAATCCAATCGTGCATTTTTCAACAATAACACCTGCTTTAAAACTATCCGTTTACCTCATTTTTACGGTATTACCACAGATTTCATCATTCAATTTTTCTAATTTAACAGGTGACATCCCTATTTTGTTGAGCAATATTGAGAGTAAAATTTCAGCAAAAAATAATTTTCAAATGTGAAAGAGGAATCAAATCTACGCAGTGTTAGGGTCACTTTCTTACAAACGGAATGCGTATTTCCATGGATATCAATGAATGAAGTCATTAGATTTGTGTTCCAAAGGGCATCACAGGCTATATCACTTCCTCACATTGAAAATGAATGTTCTCATTTGGGGCGCGGAAGGGGGGGGGGTGGGTTCAGATTATTGTGTTGACCTGAAAGCTTATAAGAATAGGGCCTCCCTGTAGGCAATACGAGGTTTTTAAAATTCTCATACCACTAATTTGTAGTCCTTTTAATTTCTGAGAATATGTTACGGTGCTGTCGAGAAGAAAATAGGCCTTTTATGGTAAAAGAAGAACAAAAGAATGTCCATCAATGTTAAGATGTGATGTCATATAGGTCTCTGTGTTTTCTCAAAGTTCACGTTTTGTTGAAAATGTGACAATTAAGTTGATCATATCTTGAAAATTACACATCGGATTTTAATGCAAATTTAACCAAAATGCTCTGAATAAGTACCCCTCTAACATATCCAAACTTGCTGAGACCTTTAATCATCCTATTTAATACAACGATAATTCTACTTGTTTAGACTATATGTTTTTAACACATCCCAGTCGTCACAAATTGTGTTCCTAGCATAGCTAAAATCATTTAAAATGTCCTTTAAACAATGACATTGAGTGGGACATTATTAGACTTCATATAGGTCTATGTATTGATCAAAGTTAGTCTCATTTCGAAAAAGCCTGGTAATTTGTACAGAAATTTAATGACAGACAACCGGAGACAAAACGCAAAATATAAGCTCTCCTAGGGAGTGCCAACAGAACACATTAAATACAAAATTTGATAAGTAATTGAGCACATCTCAGACTACGTTTAAATATGGCGCTAATACTTTGTCAAGTATTCGCCCCATGGTTGAAATCTTTCCATGTGTCCCATCATATTAACAGACCAGAGATAATTTAATGTTTAGGGGTCATGACAACGTCTCGAAATTTCACTACTAGAGATATCGCATTGATTTCTATCTTATGACGAACCTTTTCCTTCAAGTTTGCTTAATTTGAACAAGTTGGGAGAACTTAGTCTAACAGTCTAGCAACGCTGACATAAGTTCACAAAGAGTTATGACTATTACGTGGATAAAACAGGGAGCTGTTAGGAACAGCCCCCTGGATAAAAGATAGAAAACAGATGTGCGACAATATTATTTTCAACAGGTGGCCGCTATTTGTTTAATGCTGTTTGTGCAATTACTGCCAGGGTTTAACATGTGTATGCAGCCCATGACAGCTGCGAACAACCGAACGAATGATCTTTCCTTCTGTTACGAAGTCAAAACGTTTGATCGTATTTTTAAGATTGCTTTGTTTTCCTTTAGGAGGGATCAAATCAGCTCAGATAAAAGGATTTGCTTTATATGATAAGCGAGAGAGCGGTAGAAAATTGGCCTAAGGGAATACGATTGCGCCATGTAATCATTGTAATGGTGTGTAGTATGTTTAGGTCCAAAGCGAAAGAATTCGCTCAAAGTAACTCGTGTGCGTGATCTGACTGAATTCAATTCGAATGTGACAAGGTAGAAAACGTGCAATTTTCAGCCCCAGTCATTAAATTTATCACTTGACTATCACTTGACAAAGGAGATGAAAAATGTCTCTGTGGTAGAATGGGTGATAAGGTGCATAGCTGAACACTTTGAAAAAATGCAATGTATTCTCCGAAGTCCCAGATTTGTGCTGCATCAAGATCAGAGATTAAACGGTAAAATTTACAACTAATGATCACTATCATTTGGAAGTTTTCAAATTTTGATAATTTGGTAGAATCTGGGGGTGCTCAGCCTGAATATTTGAAGTGACTTAAAGATATTGTGAGAAATAGTTGCAACAAAGTAATTATATACGTGTAGATACCTCTATAGTCAAAAACTCTCGGAAAGCTTGTGACAAAGACTCTAGCCAAAGTTCATCCCCTAACAATCGCTTTCTACAAAAACGGGTTTCTTTTGGATATTTACTTTCTATTTTTCTAAACTTTCTATTTTTCCACAGTTGCCAAAACTAATTACGTAAGGCCTTGAATAACAATTACTGACATCTTTAACTGGTGTTCGTTTTTGCTCTGCGTAGGCTAGCTCCAGCACAGTCTCCCAAAATGCATTTCACCGCGACTGCTGAGCGTGTAAAGATTGCGCAATAACGGTCACAAATGTGTGGTGTGCTACCCGGCTGTCAGCTGTATAAGACGACCAAAATCATTATCCCTACTCGCTAATCTCTATTAGTTCAGGAAAATTTCAGGAATCAGTTAATGCGAGGCTTATAAAAGACAGCTAAGCACCTAGTATACAGGAAGAGCAAAGAGAGCAAATCCTCTTCCCTTCCAGCTCCCTGGTAAAACAAGCTTCAGGGTTACTTTCTCTTTTTTCTTACATTTTTTAACGATGTACCTCAAACCTGTTGAAGTCTGAAGGGACAATCAGATAACTAGAATTTTCTCCCTAGAAGTAAAGAAAATATTTAGAAGTTTATTTCTTTCTGTAAAAGATGTAAGACGCCTTATGGAGTCTTACGGATAATAACATACAAAAATGCGTACATCTATAACGAAACAATGGAGTAGAAAAAAGATGAGCTTAACTTCGGCAGGAAACTACTAACAGCTCACTGACCTTATACAAAATACAATAACAAGTATTTCAATCTGTACCTCGATATTTTGATTTGCTCACCATGAGGATAGAGACATTGACGCCAAGATCATTCAAATGACACAAAACGTTATTTTTTGTATTCGTTAATGTTGAATGGAATTTTTTCAGGGTAGGGATTTCATGTATACATGCAAGAAAGAAATATTTCCCTCTACACGAATTGTGAACATAAACTCTGATTGTGCATCTACAGTTAACATAAGCCTACGTTTTTGCGATTTATCGAGCGTTAAAGGCAAGCTGCATCAGATAGAAGATTATTCTCTATGCTTGTTTGAAAATGGAAATTAAATAACGTAAAGCACTTTTGCTTAATGGCACGAGTAAAACCAAGCGAGTTGGTAGATCGATCGAAAATGGTGACTAAGGCCACTTAAGGAACAGGCAGATTCACTTTATTCTATTCTCTTTTATAGGTAGTAAAAAACATTGTTCAGTGTGTAAAATAAGGAAACTATTGCTTTATGTATAGAAGGATTTTCCGATGCCCTACATGGGTGGAGTAGAATCATGATTAACAGCAGCATTTGAGGCTTCATAAAACAGAAACGTTGTAAGCAAATATAAATTTGCTTTGACTTCCCCTTCCCGTGTTGCATTGGATCGTCATGTGAGCCTACTATTCGACTCAAAACCTTGAAATCTACGCCAAACGTCTGTTATAAGTTGGTTAGTTAGTTAGATTGAGTTTTACGGCCCCGTTACCAACTATTTGGTTCAAGTCGAGCCGGCCACGGCGTTTTTTCCAGTTGTGGCTCAGTGGCATGTTTTCCCTTCTCCATTGCTTATGCTGAGCAAACGTTTAAAGACGCACGTGGTGTGGTGTGGTTTGGTTTTGTAAACCTTTTTGTAGCACCACATGACACGTTTAAAAACCTTTTGTGACACCTGGGTTTGAACAGCGTTCCTGTAGTTTGGAAAATATAGACGACTTACTAAAATTACGAATTATCGTGAAATGTGAAAGTGACAAAGCGCAATGTCATTTTAAAGTAATTGACATTTGCAGGACTGAAAAGGGAACTTACCCCTGGTTAGATCACAAAAAGTCACGATCGACCTTAAAATACAAGTGCAAGCCTTTTGGTAAAACTGAAAATTTCCTAGCACAATTTTTTTGAACTTTACCCGTGGGTAAGATTTCGACGTTTTGGATTTGAAAAGCTCTCGAAAACAGTATGAATATTAACACGTCCTTGTCATTTGTATGCAGAATTGGGCATGCCACGTAGGTTGATCTTGGCTTCCTGACTCACACATGTCTCATATATGTTGATTGGATTTAGTTTTCTTAAGACAAGAAGGAATCTACGGGTTTGGGGGTTGAAAAGAGCAGCATGCATTTACGAAAATCGACACACCTGCTATAACTTTGAAGCTTGTTATTCTGTCAGATTAGGTAACCCGATGAAACGATTCAAAAGAACGTGTTGGCACGTCAAAGTTCATCTTGCGAGCTGTACTATCGGTTTACACGCGACCTTGTCGAGTCGATAAAGTCATGTGACCAATTCCCTAGCATTGTCGCCCACTTGTAGGTCTTCGCAAATGAAATTTCCTAGAACTGTACCCTATTCACATGCTCACATAGCATGGAAGGAGAATTTTCCTTCAGATGTTTCAATTGTCCCACTCCCTTCCGTTTCCCTCAAGTTAGAACAGGAGTAAATCAACCGCAGGAATACAAAATATACCCTTCCTTAGACTTAATTTTTCACAAAGAGATATGTTAAAACCTCAGATTTTACATTAATCATTCCCCGCATCGTAGGATTACTGTAGTTGCATAGACTCAGAGCATCTAAATGATCCGTCGTAGAATTAACCGAATACCTGACTTATAGAAAAAGTTGTATGGGGCAGAAATAGGTATGGTAGTATAAATTGAGCAGTTTAACAATATTGAATAAACGCAGGACAATTTAACGGAGCATTTATGACTCTGTTAAGATGTTTTACATATCGAGTGAAATTCGCACTTTTGCATTAACTGAATCTGACACCTATATAGGCATGATGTTAAAGCCTTTTCCCGTGAATGGTTGGATTAAAAATTTACAGCTTTCAGCTCATTAGTTAGAGGAGAAATAGGACGACATGCATAAATTTTGAGAGATGGAAACTCTGTTACTCTGTTAGATGAATTTTATGGACCAGTTTCCAACCAATTGGTTTAAGTGGAGCCTTCCTTTTTTCTAGTTGTGGCTAACTGGCTTGTTTTCCCTACTCAATTGCTTATGCTGAACACCAAGCACAATTGCAGTACTGTAGGTCCCGTTTTTAGAGGCATCGGTATGGCACCGCAAGGACTCGAACAACCAACCTCCCCACCGCAAGTCTGATGCTGTAACCACTGGACCATGCAATTGACCGCAATTGAATACCCTACTTTTCATTATATAGTCTGAGCAACGTATCACGTAAGCGTGTTAGGCCTAGCGTGAGAGGGAACAAAAAATGATTTATGCACAGCACAGTGTTATTAAAAGTGAAAGCGACTGATTGAAATAACCGTTCTTAAAGGTTGAAAAAGAAGCTAAAGGGAGTAGAGAATTTACGATAAATATATTGATATCGATATATCTGAGTGTACGAATCTGGTGAAATTTAGTGCTGATTTGACTTTCGTTTGGCTTGTAAGGTCAAACGATTTTTCTGTCCCTCCAGAATATAATGCATGCCCACGAAACCTAACCCTTTAAAAATTCAATCTAGATATCAACTGCACTTAGCCTACACCAGTTATATCTCTACCCAACTTTCCATGCAAGACTGTAGGCTGTATTACATGAACTATTCTACTCTCAAAAGTAAACTTTTTCACGTGGATGATATCACTCGGTCACATAGCCAGAAAGGGTCGTGGACTAAGGGCTAAAATACTCAATAATGTCCAGTGGCATATAAGGACCCCAACTTTCGAAATGAAGAGCGGTTAAAAGACATCAAGAAATAAGATGCAGTTTTTCTTCGTTTTGAGAAACACGGCGCATCCACATTTGGAAATATTATATTATTGAGATTATTGATAAGTTTCTATGAGTACACAAATTATAATGATTCTGCATATTTTAACCCGTTGCATACTTGAAAATGGTCTTTTAACCCAGCTAAATAAAACGCCAATATGACCCCATATATGGTTTAAACCAGGCCCTCGGCTAGGCTAAGAAAGGGACAGTCCTATGCGAAAAAATAGATAGCCACAAGAGGCCGACGATTGCACTTCTTCTTACCTCTTGGGAAAACAAACCAGTGAGCAACAACTGGAACAAGCCGTGGCCGGCCCGACTTGAACCAATTGGTTGGAGACTGGGCCGCAAATCTCTACCCAACTACCCCGTGAAGTCCTGTCGGTGTTCGTGCCCCCATTATAATAGATTCTGGATCCGGGTGTGGGTTTCACCCTCGCCATCTGGATAAAGGCTAGCCTAAACGGTCTTTAAATTCCTATAAAATCCATACGGTGCCCCCATTAGTTTGTTTATTTGGAGCACATCTGAGCAAGCCTTGTCATGAAACACACATAAACACTGCAAGCATGTGCTCGTAAACCATTTGGGAAAGGACTAGGCTACTGCCTGATGGACATTTACTTGGTTAGACTATGACGACAAGATTACATGAGGTAAACAATGGGATAGTTTAGTTAGATATAGGTCTCCACATTTACCCCAGTAGTTTCCAGAAGTATCCAATATACATCAAATGGATTCATCAATACGGGCAGAATGGATACCTTGGGTGTACAATATATTAGACAAGGCACACTGGCACATGTGTTTTCTTCAAGGGTTCAGCATTAAAGCGACTCTTAGAGGACCCATTGCAGTCGTGTAAAGGCACCTTTAGGGCCTATATAGTTTTAACTAGGGATTAATATTGGATGGGGACCTTATTGATTCACATTGTCCATTAGGAATGGTTTTGGTGCCCACGACATGATTAAAGACTACCCATATGGGCAGCTCATTAAGAAGAAGAAGAATTTGGCTAATTGCAATTGAAAGAATTAAATGAATCACTTTTTGTAGTTTCAGAGTTATTTTGGCAGGGTTTATCCATTTTGTTTCCCAACAAATGACTAGATGTTATCCCGTTTTTACATACGGAACGTTAAACGCCATTATACAACGTGATTAACTATTAAAATTTTTAATTCCATAAACTCTCGGCAAAAAGCTAAAAAAGTTGCACACCGCAAGCCAGAGCAACCTACCCTACTTAGGTGTTCTAGCTCTTTGTCAAATCAAACGTTTGCTTTCACCGACAGAGTTGCCCATATGTTGAGTTTAGTCACGTGATTAAAAAACGAATATCCCAACTTCAAGTTGCTGGACCCAAGGGGAAATCAAAGGAACTCCCAAGAATCGTGGACAGCTGTTAAGTATGGAAACTTTCTTTTAACTAAGAAGGAAAAGAGAACTGTTGAAATATGGTTGCAGATCATTATCAATCACAACAACACAGAAAAGTGACAATAAAAGCGAAAGCATTTCTGAACTGTTGTCCTTTCATTAGGGTATCATGGGACCATAATTTCTTTCACATAGGTTTAGAGTGCAATCTGAAACACATGGTTTAACTGCAAGTGTTAAGAGGACCCGCATGGAAGTCAGGAGGTTCAAATTGGATGTCGCCTCCACTCTGGACCATACCGAAGACATTAAAAGTGATGCGTACTGTCATTGTCCTTGGTAATAAGCAATGGAGTACTCGAGAAAACAAGCCAGTAAGCCACAACAAGCACAAGGGTGGGGGCCTCCCGGCTAAAACGTTAAACTTCATCTTTATGTAATTTTTAGGTAACTGAGAACCTGATTTCATACAGTTCACTCGGAGTTTATCTGTCTGCATTTTAGTCGAATAACCGGTAACTGGAAAGGGAACCAAATTTGAAGCTAGAAATAGTATGTGATATCATAAACTTTTCACGCCTACCATCAACATACTCTAAATTGTGATTATTCTCTACATTACACTTCATTAGTTCTTTGTTTTTGGTTGTTTAAAAATGTCCCAGTGATATTAGTACACGTCAAATAGCTTAACGTAGATGTGTGTGAAAAGCACCGAATGGAAGAAAAATATGGTATAAAACGACAACATTCCACTCATACCTGACCACCTGTTTAAAGTTAGATTTACGAAGAACTACAATGGTGACCTCATTACTACATTTTTTCTAGACTACTGCCGTGTTTCATGTTAGGAACGTCGAAGGAAGTCTTTTTTTTTGGTTGTTGTTGTTCGGTTGTCAGTTATGCCTAAATAACTGCGGAGCAGTTTATCTCACAAAATCTTTGATATGGAAACAACTGCCCTCTACATGCCCGGTAACGAGGTCTGCCACTGATACAACTCTATTAACAGTTCCATCTAGAAAGAAACACATTGCCGATAAGGCTTTCTCCGTAGCTGGCCCCTCACTTTGGAACACACTCCCGCGTAATATCAGGGAAGCTCAATCCGGCACTACTTTTAACAAGTCCCTAAAGTCGCACTTTTTCTAACTGCACTGTACTTTACCGTTCCCTCTATGTTTGTAAGCTTTTGATTTTTGGATCATTTAGAGCTAGCGCTATATAAATACATTTGTATGTATGTATGTATGTATGTATGTATGTATGTATGTATGTATGTATGTATGTATGTATGTATGTATGTATGTATGTATGTATGTATGTATGTATGTATGTATGTATGTATGTATGTATGTATGTATGTATGTATGTATGTATGTATGTATGTATGTATGTATGTATGTATGTATGTATGTATGTGTGTGTATGTATGTATGTATGTATATTGTTACATGTAATCAATTCGAACCGAGGTAGTATAGAATGTTTTTGTCCCTTTGAGAAAGGTTCTGGACGAAATAACATCCCCATGACCACATTCGGGACATGACGGGACCTAAACCTGGCTCTATCAAGTAATGTTTATTGTTTTCAGATTTATGTTTTTCGTTGTCGACACTTTAAGTTAATCAAAGCTTTCCAACCATAGCAGTTAAGCTTTAATGGTGGCCCAGCTAAGGTTTAGGAAGGTTATTATGATGTTGAACGAACTTATCATGATGTTCTTATGTACTGGTAAATACATTTGCCCCCGATATCTAAACCAAGAGATTTGCTGCCATATCCTTTCCCCACACTTTGAAAGTAAGGTATAATGATAATAAAAAAAAGTTTGGCATCGTTCAAAATCGTCACAAAAAAGTGTCAAGAAAGAAACAATCCGTGCACACGAAGTTGTGGTACAAAAACCAGTTTTTCTTCAATTGTTTCTGCGGGATTTTATGTTTGTTTAATTAATTACCCATATTTACTTTTTTTTATCAACCTGAACGTGGACTGGATTATATTGGTAACAGAAACTCAGATGAGTTTTGTTTACGCTTCTAATTTCATCGGTCGATATACAGTTCCAGGCTACTCATGTGAAGGATCACTTTTTATCAAAATTTAGGGAAAAATATAATCAGTAGGCATATTTTCGTACGGAAAGGATCTGGTCGTTAACAATTTTATGTTTTTTTTTGAATGAAATAAAAATTAAAAAAAAATCAAACAAATATCTAGATTTTATGTTGAATTGTTACCACGAGCTAAAAATATTCAGAAAGAGCCGTGTCCGGCTCGATTTGAACCAATTGGTTGGAAACTGGGCGAAAATAGTCCATCTTACTGACGAACTCAAGGAGAGGTTTGCTCCCAAATCATAGTTTCCCGCAGATATAAATTCATTTCAGGGTATTAAAGCGACATTATTTTTAGGGGACAGTTGAGTTGTAAATAAACTTTTACGTCTCCCGATAGCCTGCGAGGTATTTTTGGCCAAAATTTTTCGCTGCGCAATTATCTGTACGCTCTGCGCGAACTGATGATGGTGTTCCGTTTATTAAGTCTATCGGGCAGCCTTAAACATTTCCAGAGACTGTATCAGCCTTTAGAAGGACTATGAAACACTGGACAACCGATCTCCAAACATATGCTGGCCATTGGCTCGAATTTGTTCGTTAGATTCATGAATTCTGTTAGCCAGCAAGACCAGAATTCAACCCCCAACTGCCATTGTTTTAGCGATATTTCGATTGAAAAACATTTAAATTACTGCCTATTTTTATTGACAGAAAATTCCAATCTTAAAAAAGTTTATATTCACATTCTGATTACAGACTGCATTATTTTTGGAATTTTTGGATTTTTCTCAAATCTCAAATCTCATGGTGGGGCACAACATTTTCCGAGGAGGGTGTGGGTGGGTACGAAACATGCTGGGTTGGGAAGTAATCAGGCCCTCCATATATGCAAGCAAACTTGTCCCATACAACCCAGTAGCATGGGGAACAGGAGGCCAATGAATATTGCGAAAATTTATATCCTAGAGCAGCACAGCCTCATTGGAACACCACAATCAGAACTAGAAAACCCAGAAAAACACTTTTTTGTACATAACTTCAACACAATTTACGCTGGACGTGCTTTATAATCAAGAAAGCCATTACAACTACACCACAGACAGTAGCTGTCTCTGCTTGATAATTTTGTGACCAGAAACCTGGAAATTAGAAATGTTGACTAAATTTTTCAGGTCTTAATTTTCAATAAAAAAAAATATGGTTGTCTTTTAGGCAACAATTGTACTTTTTTTAGTTGTTACGCAATCACATTTGGTTGTCTGAAACATTGTTTTGCATAACTTCAAAATACAGCGCATTTGTAATGTTTTGTGCTGGAATTGAAATGATGATTAATCATACCATGGGACCATGTTTTAGTAACCACAACTAGCCTAGCCTTTGGGTCACTGTAGCCAAGGCGGTACTGTAGCCGTTCATCGGACCCCCTTACTAGTTTGTCCTAGTCATTTTGCATTTGGACATTGTTTTGACCCCAAATGCTGGAAAAATAATTGACAAAAGACAAAAAGAATATCGTGTTTTTTTCACACACGAAACAGCTGCAAGATAGGAGAAGACAGAAAATTCCTGCACAAAAACAACACAGCATATTCAGTACATCAATTAAAAGTATAGTAGTAGTCCACAAGTTAGTGCAAATGAACGACATCCTTTACCAATGAAATCAACCTTGGAATAAAATGAGACTTTCAGTTCCTTGAGGTGACATTTTTCATTAACATTAGCCTTTAACAATCACTTCAAGAAAAATGTCGCAGACACGGGGGGATCGCTGGTTCATCTTTGGAAGCGAACTGACAATGCTTGGGGTAAACTGGTATTTGGGGTGAATTGGCAAGTTGGTGAAACAACTGAACCATGCAAGCCTAAGTTATACGTAGGTCTACAGTTGGAGTAACTAAACAGGGCACTCTATGGTTGCTTCTTTGCATTAAGATGTGGAGATGCCCAGTGGAAGATTGGAATGATGGTAAAGTGGCCAAAGGGGTGAATGTTTCAACTTATGACAAAATCAACAACTTAACTTTTTTGAGCGAAAGACACCTGCTCCGAATGGCAGTGACCCAACGTTTTAGTAAAATTTAAGAAACCTTCTTACATGTAAGAATGCCTTTTCAGAACGAGGCAATGTTGGTCTGTTATGTTCATACATGTGTGCCCGGTTGCTCAGACGAAGAGTCAATTTTTCCAAGCAATATTGTAAGTGGTTTTCAAGAGTGGCCCTGTACTCTATAAATGCATAGGCCTACAGTTTATCTGAATTGCCAATGAAAATTTGAAAAGAAAATTCTTCAAATTAGAATGTCAGCAGTAGTAGCCTATAGCCTTATAGGTCTAGGTCTACAGTAGTGACTGTATCTTGATTTGGTCAGTGCCTTGAGTCAGTCACTGCCACGGACTCCCTACACATGGACAGAGCCTACTGCACGGTAGATTGTGGCTACCGTACGTGTGATAAATAGGGAACCAAGATGGCTGTGTGCTATAGTTTCAAGTGAAAGTTTGGACTTGCTCAAGTATATCCCCATATTTTGCAAGAAATTGGAAATATTTTTGAAGTATATGGCAAGGTAAGTGTGGTATCGTAGCACAGAAACACAAGAGATAAACAAGGAGGAGACAGCAGAGTAGGGTAACCTTCATGGTGTATTGACCAAGACCAACCTAAATCAGTGCAGAATTGCTTCTACAAAACGAGGGTGCAATGGAATTTCATTCGTGTGCAATTACCTCTATAGCTGACATTGCTAAACTTATTATGCAAATACGACATCTTCCCCTTGCTTAAAATAAAAATGCATTGTACATATTTACAAAATTTTAATTCACAAAATTTACAAATATTTGCAGAATGGTTTCATGTAACAATTCATATATAAACATATTTATACATTACAAAACTTCCACCCTGTTGCTATAATGGACGCTGCCTGATTGCCGTGGGCTACTCCAAGTTCACTCAAGTTCAGACAGGGGAGGGGGGGGGCGTTGTATTTGACTAACTTACTTATATTCCATTTACGATCATCCGACATTTGAAACGTTAAGTTGCTAATTACACGAAGCCTACAGCTTCGTTTATTGGATTTGCTCAGTTTGTCAAGTGAACTCGTGCCTTCTTTCTTGGCTCGGCGAATGAATATCTTCAGTGTGATGCTACTTTATTTGCACACTAACAATACTAACGTTATACAGGATTTCATCTGCCACGCAGTTATTTTGACTTTTTCATAAAGTGGAAATTTCGACTATTTCCCCGATTTCGCCAACTTGACGGTGTTCCAATAGAATAATCAGCCTATTTGAGGCATGTAGGAAGTCTTTTTTTCGAAGGACGATTAGTCGTTACTCAGTTCTGTAGACTTTCTTTATATTATATACTTGATTTGATCACTCATAAAATAGTCCCAGACTTGAACGCCGCTACGCAGACTAACGCTAGTTCCTACTCCACGACCACCCCACCGAAACTAACCACTTGTTTATCACGCTTGTCAACCGCTAAGAGTCCGTTGGCACATCTCGGCTTAATCTGCGCATGTGCAAATGGCGAAGCTGAGGTAGAAACATCTTACAGCCCATCTGTTGCCTGCGTGAAATGGCAACCGCTAAAAGTCCGTTGGCACGTCTCGGCTTAATCTGCGCATGTGCAAATGGCGAAGTTGCGGTAGAAACATCTTACAGCCCATCTGTTGCATGCGTATATAGAACGTTCCTGACACAATGGTTAAAGTTGTGTTGGCGGCAGAACATTTTTCTCTGAGAATGTGAGCATGGTAGGCCGTTTGGTCAATTTTGTACAGCAATTAATATTTACCCGATGGAGACTCGGAATCAAGTGGTGCCTGCAAGTACAAACCGTGCAGTTTTTATAGTAATTTGAATTATGTCGGAGTAACTCCTTTCCTCTTTAAGGAGTCTTTCGAGTCTTTTAATTCTTACCCAATCGCCTTCATTACAAGTTGCAGTTCTAGTATTCCCCCTTTTGTCGGCATAAAATTTATACTTTTTTTGCTTCTCTTGTACCCTCTTTTTTACATTACGCATGTCTTTACGAGGTAGATCATGACCAAAGTATTAAGTTTTGTCGACCCTCATGTGTCGCCCCTGTGCTAACACATAAGGCGATACCTCGATAGTAGCAGGGAGTTGCAACAGTTGCAACTCCCTGGTAGTAGGATGAGCAGTAGCTTTGTAAATTCCTAGGAACTCCCACAGAATCAACGGTCATTGGATTGGCAATGAAATGGGTATTTGTGGCAATGAAGGTCTAATGAGAAATTGATACCTTACGGTTGACTGCAACTGAAGACATTTAACAACCTACTTTTCTACATAAATTTGCTGTTTTTTTAGTTTAGTCTTGTTAGAAATTGTTTCTCTGGATAATTTACCTACGATTTCATATAATTTTCTGCCACAAAGGTTGTAAAAAACTTTCTAAAAAAACTTGTAAATTTTTTTTGAGACCATGGTTCACACAGATTTCAGGTGGTTATTCTGTCATTAAAACTTACACCACCTGAGCTTCTACACAATAACGTAACCTACTGAGTAGGAAACACAACACAGTAAGCTCTTTGTTTTATAACAACTACAAAGCACTGTACTGCCTCGCTTGGATATAGGATTACGTAGCCTGCTCTGGAAATGGATTCACGAATGAGGGATTCTGTGGCTAATTCGCACTGGCAATGAGCGTTGTCAAAATGGTAAAGAAATAGAATTATTGCGTCATGGTACTAATGATATAAGCTAATTATTCAACTGTAAATACTTGTATATATTATTATTTTTATCCCCTGATTTGCTGTTTTGTATGTGTATATGTTGAGACTGAAAATAAAGTTCTTCCTACACACACACACACACAAAAGAAAGAAATAGAATTACGAGTGATTCTGTGGCCAATTCGAGTTGGCATTGGAGTGGTAGTAGCTACAGTACAGCACAAATTAGACACAAAGGAAGGTTTGTATGAACAGGGGAGGGGGGGGGGGCGTTGGTTAAACTGTTGCTCAGTAACAACCTCAAATTTTGAACACTACTGAAGGGTACTGTAATTTATTTGTTTCATTATGAAAATGCTATGTTGATTAGTTTTTACTTTATGGGCTAGGATGACAAAGCACATTCGCTTTATCAAGTTTTTGGAACATTATGCAATTAATGAAACTGTTTCAAAATTGTTTAGCACGTTCTAATCTTGCACCTCGTCATCCTTTCTCCCTGGATTGCAAAATCGAGAAATTAGTTCAAAGCTGGACGGACGAAGCATATAATTCTGTTTTCACTGTTGTTGTTTGCGAAAGGATAAAAATGTAGCGAAAATGACTTCTTGACCTGACATAGATCTATAGATTAATTTGTAAGCCAGATTAATTAAATCACGAGAAAGAAACTGGAATTACCGTAGTTGGTTAAGCTTCTCAAACACGGAGACATAGGCTTCTATTTTATTTGGAAGCTAAAATTGAGACAACGTGTTTATTCCTCTGAACTTTTTGCGGTAAGTTTTTCGAACTCCCTCTGTTAAGTGTTCTGCCACTTCTCTGTACAGAACGGTCATGTAGATCAGTGAATGATGTACAAAAAAGACGCAAGGTCAGAGAGGACTTTAAGTGAGGCTTGGTATCGGATAAAATGACTCCTCATCTTAATTAAAGGAATCTTAATTAAAGGAGATCAAGTAAGGGTTTATCCTAAAGCTTTCCGCATTACTTGCCCAAAAGTGTCTCGGCTGAAAATAATAATGTTGTCCAACACATTCATTGGAATCGACGAGGGTTTAAAAGTTCTCGTGATCAGTTTTTCAAAAGCTTTATAAGGTCAACTGGATATTATATATGCTTGTCAACCCAATAAGAAATCTAAATAAATGTTTGCCACGACCATAAAAGATATTTTACGGCGTGTTTATCATAACCAAACTATTTTCTTCGATAAAACTGTAAACTCAGTAAATGATAAAATGTTAAGAATCTTTGGTCGAAGGATTGAAATTTTTTATTTTGTATTTTCTTGAATCAAAGCATGCAGAGGAACGAATAAAAATGAGTACTTTTGTAACAATACGTTAAGTTATACCTATAGATTCAAGGGTGGAAGGTTAGTATTCCAAGTCTAAGTTTATTGATTAGCCACGCTATTATTAATAAGGTAAAACTATTTTTTAGTTTTGGCGGGATGAGAAAAGGGCACTTTTGCAACAAGGCGTAACTTACATATCTTTGGATTAGATGGGCGAAGGCATGTCTGCAAAGACCATGTTCTTTGGCCACGCCAGTGGTGTAGCTTGAAAGGGTAGGGGCGATTGCCTGGCTCTGGAAATGAAAAAAAAAAATGGAAACTTGCTATTTGTTACACCAGTCAACCAATAGTGTGGTATTCCCGACTCTTTCTTCATGAAATTCCGAATTCTCTCTAGTGAAAGCTCGATAGGCCAATTTGTAATTATTCGTTTCAAACAAGCAAAATTCAAAATGCAGTAGTGCTTGCTCATAAACCATCGTGTGGACTGGGTGTAGAGTACGCCCACGGTAATTCCCGCCTGTCGTAAAAGGCGATCGAAGGGATGGACTTAAACCGTTTTATCTAGACGACACTGTACGACACATTCGGGATGATGTGTTGTTAAATCTGTAACTTACAAACTTATTAGTTTTGTTAACTTTTCCGAGCTCTGAAAGTAACAAAATCGGAAATTTGCCATATGTGGCACCACATCAGAGACGTAACACCTCCCTGACCTGATCATCAATTGACACCGGAAACTACAGTCCTATTTTCATAAAATTTTTGATAAATTTGCTTTCAATTCGTAGGCTTTAGATGACATTATATAGAACAAACACACTTTGGTCACCGTGCAATTTGTGATTTTCAAATAGGAAATGCAGGTTCTTCAGTAATCTCTTAACTTTTTAGTCAAATTTTATTACAGGAAACCCAGGATGCAGAAATTTCTGCAGTACAGGCTCCATAGTTTTTACTGTCTGTTTAAAAAGCGTGCTGCGAATTGCATCTCATATTACAGTGGTGTTCACACCTTCACCCCCGCCCGCCCGACAAAATGTTTCGCTACACCACTGAGTCAAGCTATGACTTTTCGTTTTGGACAAAGGGCTTTTACACATGACTTCAAAGTTGAAAGCTCGTTCACAAAACATACTGTACTATTGATATCTCATACTGCGGCAAATTTTCTTTCCATTTTCTTGTAAAGTGCACATACGAGATGATGTTCCTCCTCGTCAGCCCTCTACCAACCATTTCTCTGCACATTCTGTTTTACAGAATTTTTTTATTTTTTTTCCAGGTATGGGGGGGTGGACAGTATTTTTGCGAGGCATATAATCTCCCATTCTGTCAAATAAGCAAGTCATCCATGCAAGAGCTGAACTTTCCTTCCTTGATGGCCTCAGTACACTGACGAAATCGCCACTGGCTGACATTGTACATAGCACACCATGCCTTTCCGAAGACTCCCTTGCTAGTGCTGACAAAGTTAGTTTCCAGAATAAGCTTCCTGCCAGTATTATTCACAGAACTGTGAGAAGCTAGTGTGTAAAGAATGACCTGTGTTTGTTGGCTTTTATTTAGTCTTTGCATTTGATTCCGACATTCTAAAACATCACATACATATAGTTTGAGAAGGGATGTGCCAGGACAACACTGAGTTTGAAACACGTTACACGTACACATCTTGAGACCCCCGTGCTGTAGACCTACTGCTCACAATTGGTAAAGACATAGTTTTATTTGGGCAAATTGTTGCAGAAGATATCACATTAGGTTCAAAATCTGATTTACTGTCACATGCAAAAAAGTACAAATAAAGATTATTTTCGCTCTTTCAAGGTCTTCTCTCTAGCATTGGTACAAGTTTGAATTTCCATGTCTTGGTCACTGTGGTCTTCATCATATGTGCAGTATCGAATTTGAACAGGTGATAATGGTAGGATCATATTGTGTACTAGTTTTAAGCCTAACTTGAGTTGGGGATCTGGCTCACTGTCAGAGTGTGCCCTTTTCACTGCAGTTTCAGCTCGTCTACCTGAACCACTACCAAACCACTCTGTGTCTGAATCTGATTCCAAACCTTCAATGTTGGGCCCACACAGATGTGATGTTCAGATGTATTTCCATCATCAAACACTGTTTCAAATGTATCATCTAATTATGAGCTTCGATTGTCACTTTCAAAATCAAAGACAAGTTTCCCGTGTGACATTCAAATAATGTGATGAATCTTTACCATGAAACGCGGTCTCAAATGTGTTCCATCGTTTGCAATTACCTTGACTTGCAGTCGCAGCCCGAGTCGCCCACAGTTCATAGGCTGCACATTGTAGAGCTACCGTCTAAGTTATTAACATACCAGTGTTGATAATGAGTAGGCTACAGTTTACTGTATATGTTCAGGCCTAACTAGCCTAACGTTAGGCTAGCTCAGCTGTTGTGCTACATTGTTTTCGGTCTCAGTAACGAAAGGCTTACCGGTGCTACCTTACCACGCGCTGAAACGCCTGGCTATGCCTATGTGTACCAGGATATGCGCTGAGACGCACTGCAGATACTGAACCGCACGCGGAATATTAGAGAGCGCCCGTTTCTGTTGCTAATTTTATAGGAACCCTATTAAGACTAAGTGCCATCAACAACATATAGAAATCGACCTCCGATAAGATGATCACATATCAAAGAACATGTTAATCTTTGCATTCGAGAACATTTCGGATGTTCGCTGTGTACACTGTGAAAAAGTCTGTAATATTTTATTTTTTTCTACAGGTACAGAAGAAAAAAAATACAAAAATAATACATAAAAATTTCTGTCAATGAATTGACAGCACTTTTTTCTTGGTTTTTTTTCATTTTTTATTCTGTAATGTACAAAGAAAGTCAAAGACAATCATGAAGAGTGAATACAATGCTGATATTAATTTAGATTTAATGCTGACATTAATCTCATTAAATTCTGTCATGAACTTCAATCGACGTGCATTTCAATGCCTACGTGAAACGGTTATTTAATGATGTGGACATTAATTCGAATTAATGCCGACATCTACTAGTCAACTAGTTCATCCTCTCTTGGGGTACTGTATGGAATCCTCATTTAAGACAAGATGTTAATCTGCTTGAAAAGGTTCAAAGGGGGTTTTCACGTATGGTACCGGATTTTCGTCATTCGCCTTTTGAGCAAATTTGATGATCTTGGTCTTATGTCATTAGAAATAAGAACGTTCAGGGCAGATCTCATTGAAACTATTCGTTCTTGAAGGGTTTTGGAAGATATAAATTCTAGTTGTCTTTTCGAAAAGAGGTAAGGAGTTACCAGAGGACACAGCCCCATGATATAGAAGGGTCATTGTAAACTAAATACAAGGAAGTACTTCTTCACACAAAGGGCCATCAACGCTTGGAATAAGTTACCACCTGAGATGTCGATTGCAACTCTATCAACATGCTTATGTCCTTCGATCCTCACTAAAGATCGCTTGAGGCATCTAATGGGGAATTACATGAGACTGTGAATCCCTCCCCGTCAGCTACCTGCTTACTTAGTGGCGTTTGCAGGATTTCGGAGGTTATTTGTTATCGTTACTGATTAGGAAGTAAAATGCAACGGACCATTTTGCCAGTTGTGCACCTTATCTTGTTCGCAAAATGTTGTTTTTCATGAGATATTTATGTTAGAAAGGATACCCGAGATTTCCATCTGTTCCACAAACGCCACACGCTGCCGAATAAATTGTGCGTCAGCGCGTGGAACTTAGGCAGGGCGTGTCAGCGGGCGGGGGGGGGGGCGTGTGCGGAATAGTAGGACGGTCAGGCTTACGGTTTGGCAAGATAAGGCCAAACAAAATTCATGTAAAAAATAAATAATTATGCTAGTTTTAGCACAGCCACTGTAGCTTGGCACGGTTCCCACTTCGAAATTCTTCGATTTACGTTAGGCAAATTCACCAAATCGGCATCACATGAGAAAATGAGCTGACACGGTACAATCGTGGTCGGCTTAATCAGTTGCATCGGCACTAGACACGGGTTATACCGAAGACTTTGAAAATGGAACCTACTGCCATTGACGATACCTGGTGCTCAACATAAGCAATGGAATAGGGAATTCAAGCCAGTCAGTTAACTGAATGGCAGAGTCAGTCAAGTTCAGAAATGGGTACCTTTGAAATAAATTTGTAGTACGTGAATACGAGTTCCAAATCAAGTATCCCGATCATCATGTTAAGCACGTTCGTCTAGTTCTTCCTATCCAATGAGGCTGCCACATTTAACCCCAAGTAATGATGGTCGGAAACTTACTTTCAGCGTTTCCCTGGCTTGGAAAGGAAACGTTTACTGCTGCAAATTTGTGCTATTAAAATTAGTTGGTTTAACTTTGACTGTGAGCTCTACGCACAAAGGATGCCGACATTTTGCAAGAAGTTTATTTGAAAAAAAAAAAAACAAACAAACTCTCCAGGAATGAGACCACATGTCACACCAATCGTAAAGTATATTGATTAACCTACTGTTTGTGAAATGGCCTAAAATTCTGCTATAAACAATTTTTTCCTTCATGCCTCAAATATTGGGGGCCGAGACTTTTGATATGATGTCCCCCGCAAAAAAAAAATCGGGGGGAAATGTCCCCACCGTTCCCACCCATGATCGCTCCCCTTCAGTGAGTCACAACTGGAAAAAGGCCATGGCCGGCTTCACTTGAACCAACCGGTTTTAAACTCCGCCGTAAAACACCCATCTAGTAACAAACTGATCCATTCCTCCGATTAGTAGGCTGTTTTCCTCAACTACTTATTTCAAAGGTGGAGGGCATAATTCCGCCGTTGCACACGCCACGCCGCGGGAAACTCGGTAAGCAATTGTATTTTTGTAGAAGTAGAAGGCACAGTTGTCCAAGTTCAAAATGATCTCGTCTGGTTTGAGCCATCCTCCCCCAACCCCATTGCGTACACTCCACAAATCAATAATCTAGGAACTTTATCTCTATAGTAACTCAATTTAAGACTCAGTCAGACTACTTCCGATTTCCTAGGCACAGGAGGGGTTCGTGCCTCCCCAAACCCTATTGCATTGCCAACCCCACTTTGAGAGTGGTAGTCCGCACAGTAGAGCAACGGTCTACGTGTCTCGCCTCGTTTGGAGGGCCATCATTGAAATGCATATACCGGAGATTTGGGGACAACCTCTACAATAGCCCAGACTTAAATCAAAACTGAATTGTGAAACGTTTCCCAAAAGGATAATTAAAGACATATACCGGAGACAAAATTCATTAACTTCAAGATATGCAAAAAATTTTCTTTTCTAGGAGGCGAGAAAATCCGTTCAGTAGCATATAAGAAGAAGATACAAATTTATAAAGTGACGCAACTTCAACTTTTTTTTTATTTGGTGCATCATGTTAATCTGTGATGTCATCACGACTCATTAATTCGACATTACATTCAATTTGTTTATAATATTGATGCCGCTTCAGGAAATATTAACTAACAGTGGTGAGACGATGCGCAATGTTTAACAAGATTGTAGAAAACTACAATTATGTAGTGGCGTAGTACTTGTGCACCAATGTTAAGAAAGTCGATGAATCATAGTATACGCCAGCACTAAAATGCACAATCTGAATCATGTTTTGCAAAAGTCTTGTCCACATGAGTCCCTAGGTTTTTCCTTTCGGGAAACCAAAAATGAGGTGACACATTGTCTTTTCCTGTCTTCCTGTAACTATTTACATCTACCGAAGTTCAACGCGCTGGGGCCTCTCATCACGTATGGACGTTTCTAAACGCATTCAAACGGTTAGTTGATTTAGGAAAACAAACCTGACCATTTTTCAACTACTCCACAATCCTGTAGGTACTCTTCGGGTTGGAATTACAATTCCTCGGCCGGGTCCTCCCGAAGACTTTACAATTGGAACCTACTGCTATTGTCCTTGTTCCTCAGCATAAGCAATGAAGTAGGCCAGGAAAAACGGAGAGTGATCCACGCTGCAGGCAGAATCGTAATTTGGTGTGTGCCCGTGTGTGTTCGTGGCAGTGTTGTAGCCGAGAGCAACAAGATCCGAGACCTCGACCGAGACCGAATGTACATTTTGCATAGGAAAATAAACTGTCCAAAATTTTGGATACGTTTTTACCTACAGTAACCTTAGTTACTTTATGTTCTAAAATGACATGTAGAAGCAAGTGCATCATCGTTGATTTTGTACGTGTTTTATCATATGCATGACTGTACGCAACAGGAGGCCAGGGCCATGACCCCGAATTGGCCAAGATTTTGCTTGCTGAATCAGGCAGACGATAGTGCCTTAGTGCTCAGTGGGGCTGAAATAATGCCCTAGTTGAAGATCTGGAAAACTGCAAAAGTTCGCTGCACTTGGGAAAAAGAGCCTGTATGGTTATGGTCATATGCAAACTTGAAAACAGGGTGGTGACTTTTTCCCCGAACCCAGGTCCCTAACAAGAGCATAACCTCTGCTCCCACTGAGGGATCAAAGTCCACCCGATTCAAGAAGGTGATGGCCATTTGTGGGGTGGTAGCCCACTACCCGACCCCGTTCAGTACCGCCCAGGTGGCCCTGCTCATCTAATCAGAGCAAGTGAGTACTACAGGTGTTTACTCACAGGAAAAGAGATAAAGGACGTGTCCTCTCACCCAATACACTTATCGTAGTAGAAACAGAAATTACCTCGTATTTGGTGAAATGGTGAGAGCACCCACCTCTCACGCTGGAGTCCCGGCTTCGATTCCCAAAGACTCTAAAAAAGGAACCTAGTGCCGTTGTTCGTGATGCTCCGAAATAAGCAATGGAGTAGGGAAAACAAGCCATTCAGCCAAAACTGGAGAAATGGCCATGACCTTCTCGACTTGACCCAATAGGTTGGAAACTAGGCCGTAAAACTCTAACTCAAGGCAATTGGCGTTTTTGTAAACTCAATTTATGAGTTTATAAAGGTTAGGTGAGGTTCAGTGAAGTAAGCAATTTTTCCCTGAAGGGGGGGGGGGGGGGAATGGCATGCAGTATGTTGAGTGATTGCTGGTAGGGGAAGAGGTCTAATGGAGAGGGTTTCCCTTTCCCCTTTGAAAATTCTTGACCTTTTCAAGGAGCTTAAATGCAAAATGGTGCAAGATTTTTATTTTACAGGAATAGTCCTGAAAATTGAATTGTGGAAGCAAATGGGGGTAAAACTGAACATTTAGTGGCTATACATGCAATCAGATGCCAAACGCTACCGGTACCTATTCGAAGTATAATTTGCATTTAAATTTGCGTACTTTTAGGAGTCAAATTAAAAAGCATCAGTGATGGACCTGAGGGCACGCGAGCATGTCAGTTTTTTATATTTATGCCCGAAAAAGTAATTCTACAATTAAATACAATACTATCTTAGTTGAGCGCATTTATCAGTTGGTGTGGAGAGGAAGAATTGTATTATCAGGGTTTTTAAAAGTGTATCTAAACACTAAGAAAAAAAAAAGACTTTACTTTTAGCTTATTAAAAACCAGCAACTTGCTAAGAGATCAGAAGTTCACCACAAAATGTACCATAACATTAGATGAAATTGTAGGCTATTTAATCTCTGGGAAAAACTACAACGGAATTGAAAATATGCTGTTTCCCTATTGTAACCCTTGGCTAGATTCAGGATCCGCTGAATTGATGCAATTTTGTTTGTTACTGTCCGAACTCCTGACTGTAAATGGTTTTACTCCAAACACCTGTTGCATGATAAATGTAAAACTATTGCTCAGCGCACCTGAACATCCTCCACTCCCCTGCCCCTTTCTCGTACGTCTTTGCCGGCTTCGGAACGAACCTGAGGGATGACCCTTACCTTTGAAATTGTTTGTAAAAGTTGGTGTTCTTACCTGCAATCTTTTGCCATATACAGAATGCTACCTTCTTTGACAGTTTGAGGAAAGGAGTTGGGTGGCATTGCCCAATGCCCTTCCTGGGTACTTCACTGGTGGGGTAAGATAAAGTTTATGATATCTATCTTAAACAACAATGTACAAAAAACACTCACCTACAAAATGAATAAATACATAAATAATGTAACACTTCAGTTTCTATTTTTAGACATTGAACATCTTACTTAAATCAAAAATAGAACACAACTTTTTTTCCGGTCTCGAAACGAGACCAGGACAATTTTCAAGACCTCAAAGGTCCGAGACCAAGACCAGCAAAAACCAGTCTCGAGCACTACAACATTGGTGGGTGTGTGTGTGTATGTGGGGGGGGGGGGGGGTGGACTCATCTTCCTTTTTTCTTGGCAGCCATCATGGAGGAGGAAAGTGAAGAGAACACCCTTTCTGCAATGTTCTTGCAGCTTCGAAGAGCTTAGATGCAAAATGGTGCCATATTTTGCTTCTTTCTATGGTGATTTCATATTCTGATGCTGAAAATGTGATGATTTTTATTCTATCAATGGTTCATATTAATACTGAAGGAACATGACGTCTGTTGTGCAAACTTGTACTACATGTACCCATACTTAAAGAGCATCTTTTTCAGCAGCTGGGATTCTCCTGCCGGGGGGGGGGGGGGGGCAAACTCTTAGAAAAGGGGGTTGGGGGCCGGGCCACTGAAAGCTCCGACAAATGCGACGAAGTAACGCAATGACAGTGGCGGATACAGGATTCCATGTTAAGAGGACACTGATATCCGATAACTATCCGATAACCACATATAATGATTGATTTTTCATCCTAGTGAAGTTTAGGGAAGGGCCTTGACTAATGTATAATGAGATAAGCGCCGGTCAGGCATTTTTGGCTTTCAACAGAACAACGCCACGATCAGCTAGCGCTGAGCGCACAGAAAAATAAACATCGTGGATCATTTCGGACATTGTGTTCGGTTGTGCAAGACTAAAGTAAAACTAATTGACCATTTTTTTTTTTGAGCTTCCCGAATGTATAGCGTTTTGTGCACTTCTGTTGCCTAGCGTGAAGTTCATGTCGTTCGACCGGTGCGGACCTTCAGAGGTTAACCAATGGGGCACGTTATAGCCGATCGTAACAGAAACTAATCTTCCTAATATATCGGGTGAACCAATTAGTTAGGAAAGAGGACATAAAACCCCATCTAACTCACTGAATACGAAGTGAGAACAGGAATTAAGGTCAAACTGAATTGTTATTAGATTGATTGTTTTTCGTATGGATGTATTTGACTAATTGGCACATGGTCATGCTTGTGTAAAATTTGTGTCGGAAAAAAAGATATATTTACAGTCAGGAAATACTCTTCCAGTTTTCTTTATCTCTTTCTCTCTTAATTGGTCTGTTTGGGTATTAAATAAAAAGTGAAACAACTATAGGCAAAGGCAGTATGCATTCGTCGTATTCTAGGTTCGAGAATTGCAAATAAAAAGTGGCTAAGCAAAATGCTCCTTTATGAACAGAGGAAACATACGTAACAGAACTCCGGTTTTCTCGGTGTGACCTAACTAACAACCACCAAACCATAAAATGGCTGTACGAAAAATTGTGACGAGGAAATATAATTATTCAGTCAGTTATATTAGTCGAGATTTTGCGTTTCGCGTAAAATTTTGAAACAAATTGAACGATGACTGGAGACAGAGGCACTGTTTTTTTCATTTTCCCTTCTAAACTTTCCATACGTGAAATATTACAGCCGAGTCATGAGAAAGGAGCGAAGACTAATTTTTAACCTTAGTTGAGGTCTTTTTCTTTTTTGTTTTATGTACTAACCCTGATTAGTATAAATTACTAAAAGAACTGTTAATTACAAATGTGTTTTGTAACTTTTGAAGTTGTCTCTAAAAGTGCCACTCACCAGACCAAACCTAAAATATATTATAGGGTCATCCTCCCTGCGACAATTTGCTACATCGTGTATTGTCTGTACATATTGGAAACATACTATAGTTAAAATATTAACAGGGGATTCCAAACATCCTGCCTTTTAAACTATAGACGAATCCGATCAGCGCTTGTGTTTCGTGACTGTAGGCAGCCATTAGTGGGATCCATCAGTCTTAAATCGTCTTCATGTATTGTTAACACGAATTTTTAACCCTAATATTCAGCAAAATTGAGGGTATCAAGATACAATTTAATGTAAAATCATCCATGATACAGGTAAGAAAGGAAATTGTAAGATTAAAAGGTGATAGACCGCACTTATGGCCGACTGAAATCAGACCTTCAGTTTCTGTCCGGATTCGTCTATAGATTTAATTAAAGTGAATTATAGAAATAAATATGTTCAGCATAGTAAAACAACAGTAAGCCTATATTTCACAGTCATCTAGATTCGATTCCACTAAACATACAATGAAAACAAAATTAAATTTTCAGCACTAAATACACAGCAAATTTAAATGACCATAAGAGGTAAGATTAATTTCCTCCTGAAAAAAAACTTATTATATACTGCTATTGAAATGAAAGAGAGATACAAAGACAATCTAGTTGAAAGAAATTTCACCTACAGTTGGAAATATTTCAAACAGACATTAAGTTACGATTAAAGAATTAATTTCCATTAACGACTGCAAACAGAGCAATTATTTAATTTTGCTAATGTACAATACAAACCTTTAATTCGTACATATCATTTGCAAACTTTTCAAAGTGTGAATACTTTCTCTTGGGATGTAATTTGCGGTGCGAGAAGCGCACAGAAATCTTGCCGTTTGAAGCAAATTAGTGACAAATATGGGGTTCCACGGCAACCGAAGATCTTCGTTGCTACACAATGTTATTAAAGGGCTACAAATTGAGACCCTCCGACCACATTTTAAAAGATGTCACAACAGGATTTGGTGTGTTAGAGAGGTGTGTATTCTAAGCATTTTGCATTGAAATCCAATATGTGGTTCTCAAGATATGAACATGTAAAATTTTCACATTACCAACAAAAAGTTAACTTGAGGCAAGCACATATGACATCACATCCCACAATAATGGGCAGTCTTTTGCTTTTCTTTAAAATTTATACTGGATTTTCCCCTCAACAATACCATTTTATTAAAATGTGATTGCCAAAGTGGAATGAGAAATTTACAACCCTGCATCTCCCACAGGGAGGTCATACTCCTATTTACTTCAAGGTCAACACAACAGTCTGATAAAACAAAGGGAAACAAAGCATTCCTTGTCAATGTGAGGAAGTGATATAAACTCTGCTGCCCTCAAACTTACTTTTGAATACCAATCTACTGACTTCATTTACTGATATCTCAAGAAATACATGTCCGATTTGAATGGAACTTTCACCACACTGTGTAGATTTTGTTCCTCTTTCAATCATTAAAATTGAATTTTTGCTAAAATTTCCCCATTAAGAGTGAAGAGCTTATATTAGAGACAGTTTGGAACTTGATGAAAGAAAATTTATGACAGTAGCACTGTAGTTGCCGATATCACTTCATGATCTGGTGATTTTGTCATTTTCAGAGTTCGGAAAAGTTTATCAAACTAATTTATGAGGGAACACGACTGCATCAGTATAAGCAACTGTTTCTGCTCGGAATGGTCGCGGAAAATTTTGTACTTTTGAAACATAATTACAAATGTGGAGTTTTCATTGTGAAGAATTAGGCATTTCATGAAAGTAGAGATGGGCAAATCACACTGCAGTTAGCTGAAGTAATGAGTGGCAAAATTCCAAATTTTTCACTTTTCAGAGCCAGGGGTAAAGTGCCCCACCCCTGTTGCTCCGTCAATGCTTTGGAGTGAGTATTTAGCCTAGCTGTCTTTAATTTCCCTCTATCCGATTAGGAGATTATAAGCCTTATCATCAGGTAAACATATTTTGCCCCAGTAAAATGCTAATCAATAATATATAATAAGTTAAATAATCATGAAAAATAATTATATACACTGCTAAATATGTATATTTCACCGCCACGTTCACGTTTTCTGACGTTTATAATGGAACATAATTGCCGTGATAAAGCAAAAGTGTTTTCAAAACAAAATTAACACAAGTGTCTATATTTCAAGCTTTTTGTTCAACAGCTTTAAATTAAACAATTTTACCCTTTGTAAACTAAAATTCTCAATTGCAACAGCACTTTGATTGACATCAAATTTAAAAAAATTGCAAGAGTAGTTCATATTGCACATCAAAGGCTTAGTGTTCTGAATGTTCCCTAGGGTCTTACGTCTTCACTTAGGTATGCCCTGAAGGGATAGACTAGGATGTTTCTGGATAAAGATTAGTTTCAGATAAGTTAAATTGGACTCGAAGAATCAGAACTGACCTGGTTGATAAATAATTTTCCATAAAGAAACACGTTCTCTAATGGATGATAATGTGGGTGTTTAAGTTATTCGCTGTTTTAAAGTACGTTATTACGCTTTTTCAAAGTTCCAATGTTTTCTGAAATATTTAATTGTCGATGGGGAAATGTCGAATGTTGCAAAGTATGAAGGTTCCTCTTGTGTTAACCCTACATCACTTATCTATAAGTTGTTCATCAGATCAGTTTGTAGTTTGTAAAGTGATACTGATACTTCTCCTATCGATAATGAAATTTCGAAAGCGGCATAAAAATCCTCTAAGAGGATACCAACACTAAAAGTGTCCTCTAAATGAAGACTAAAACAACCCAATGGCTTATCATCAGCAATAACATTTTGTAATCAATTGTTCGATGTCATAAATTTGCATATTTAGATCATTCATGTTTAGTCATGATTAAAGTGTGAAATAGTGATTGGTCATCATTTGAATATTGAAAGAATTGAAGCAACTTCATTTCATGTTCTTAGACCTTTAACCAATAAATACTTATCGTATACATGAAGACATGAACAAAATTAACAGTTTTCTCCTTGGTTAGTCTTTAAAAGAAGAATTCAGTTGACAATCAGATATACGAGGAAATCGAGTTAAGAGTGACGTGACATTTAAAACAAAGAAGTTAGTGACGTTATACAGTTATATACTTTTAAGTCAGTACATGCAATTCTAAAATAATACTGCTAAAATAGTAATAAATATTCCCAAAAGAAGTAACAGCCGGAAGTAAGTGTAGTTCCTCTTAACAATCTTCCCACCAAGTCCAGCCATTGAGTCTTCCCAACAGTTCATGACTGCCGTTCTCGCTCCCTGCCACCGATGAGGTCCAATCAAGCGATAAGAGCTGGGCATGGCCGGTGAAAACATTAACTTAAACGCCAATCGTGGATCAGTAAGCAGGAACTTTCTTATACTTGGATAGCAACCTACCTCTTTGGCAAGTTCGTCCAATAGGTGTATTCCTGGTATCTGAATAAAAAGAAATCATGATGTTTCAATTTGTTCAGATGGAAGAAGACAGTGGGCAAATGTTTTACTCGGGGCGTAGCAAGACCCGGCGGGCCCATTGACAATACACTGTACAGCGATCGAGTGGTCCCTAAAGACGTGTACCTATCAGCTCCAGGTTGCTTCGGGGACCCTTGATATTGTCAAAGCAGTCCAACCGCTCGCTACGACGAACGCTTTTGCCATATTCTAAAGTGCACCCCATCTGCAATTTTTTTTTCGTAATCTCCCTCAACCAAAACGCGAGAGACGACCTTTCACTCTAGGTTTCACTACTGTATTAGAGTGGTGTTCTAGAGCGTCAAGTGCACAGACTCAAAGAAGTAGTTCTTTTTATACTGGTTTGGGCCAAATTTTTTCAGGATGAACTACCAGCTGGGTGATGAAAGTCCATGAAATTTAAAGAAAACTTGCCAGAGTGTGGATGTTGAAAATTTGGGCAGGATTGATGGTGATTTAGGCTGTTTAAATATTGCTGTCAAATGGCGGAGATTACAGTTTTTGTCAAGAGACCAGGGGTGGGTGTACCCTACAAGAGCCTTAAGTCCTTCTATCTCAAAATCTAAACGGTCATGGTATGGAAATACTGTATTACCGTGATAGGCAAACTTGTCAATTATCAAGTGATGGGTGTCTTGAAATAGCTGTGAACTTTGACAAGGCTGCAGGCCTAGGCCCTCAAAAGGAAGCTAATTTAGTGTGTTTGTCAATGGGGAAATTATTGGGGTGTGAGACCTATATCAGCGAGTGGCTGGGTTCACTTGTCTGTTTGTATAGTGTGAGTTAATCCTTCCAATTTAAAACGTATACAATGCTTTCATTTCTTACACTTCAGTATCCTTAGGAAAACTTTGTTTTCTACGATAGAGTTGCAGTCTCCTTGTTCCAGAGGACCAGAGGGCTTGTAAAATGGGATGGGGTGGCGGTGCGGACTGACGTCACATTTTTAGCTAATACATTAAGTATTTTCCGGAAGTCTTGTCGTTCTGAAATACGGGTAGTGATAGTTTTTGTAAAAGTCAAACTGAATATTGTAAAATAGAACGGATATCTCCCCAAGTTCGTGCAGCTAGACAAGGTTTTTTTTTGCGGGAAACCACAATGAGAGTTATTAATTCCCATCAAAAATTACTCAACACTGTTAAAAAATATCGTTATTTTACGGTAATGCTTGCAGCTGGGATTCCAGTTGTGAACGTGTTTTTTCCAACTGTGCGTAAACCCAATATTATTATAAAGCAACTAGTATTCCTGGACACATCCTTCAATTGTACTACTTAAGGATAAAATAGTAACAAATGTACAGACACATTAAGATATGGTTGTCTAATGCAACCTGTAAAAACGTTCCTTAGCCGGAATCCTAGCTGTCCACGTTTTCACTGTAAAATTACATTTCTTTAACACAGTGTAGAAGAATTCAAATGACTGGAAAAATGAAAAATTTGAAAGTTAATTTTTACATATTTAATGATAACACTTCTCGAGATATCGTGGTAAACAAAATGCCTAACATGCACGCACGTAGGCCTACATACACATCGACATGAACGCATCCAGCCGATTTCATACACTCTAAAAAATATTTAAACGATTTTGTTTAAAAATTAGGATACACACGAAAATGAGTATTTCTACTGGAAATAAGTGAGTACTTCAACACAATTTGTGCAAAATTTTACACAAATTGCTGAATTTGTGCAAAATTTCAACAAAATCGTTTAAATATTTTTTAGAGTGTAGGATTGCGATGGTTTATCAAAACCAAAAATACAAAACAATTTGTTTTTAATATCGTATTTACTAATTAAAACTATTCAAAGTTAAATGTGTGCAACTAATACACTAGAGTTAATGTTATTTTTTTTTCGTTTGGAATAACCGTACTTCCTGCTTCGAGCAAAGTGTGTTCCATGGCCGTACGGGTCTCTTTTTTATCTTAAGGGGTGCGATGACTTTTTGCCCGATTCCGGATCCCCTACCAGGGCAAAATCTCCGCCCGACTTGGGCACCAAAGTCTGGCCGATTTTGCAAAGATTCGGTCAATGGTGAGGGGGAGGGATAGGGCTGCAGCCCGGGCCCCTGTCCTGCACTGACATGGTGCCTGTGTTCCAAAAGATCGAGATACCCTTCCTAAGATCCCCTACCTGCCTACTATAAATTTGAAGGGTCATGCGAAGTGAGATACCAAATTAATTGTAGTTTCCTAAGTTCCAATAGTTTTTGACGATAGTTTACGTAACTTGTCCGAGTGGTCATGATCGAAACTGATGCACACTTTTTCTTTACACCTGGGTGGTGAAATCGAAACATTTCACTTTCAACTTGCGGATCGTTTAACGTTCTTTTGGAGTAAAATATCAGTGTAGTTATCAGTAATACAGTGCCACAGGTACTTACTAAATGTCTAAGCTTTCCGAAAATTGCAGTTTGTATTTTCAGTTTTCTGGAAATATCGTCTTGCATTTTATTTCGAGGAGGGAGGGTGATCGCTCCCTTGAAAACCTGCACTGACCAACGGCATTGTATTTCAGCTAAAGGAGCTAAACTTGAGTCACTGACAATTAGTCCAATGCATGCGAGAGTGGGGTGAGGCAATCGAATCGGGAATACGTACTTGTAGAGATCTCTCGTATCCACGTCATCTGGAAATAATATTAAAGAGCATCATATTGGTATTGATTTCTTGAAGTGACTAATTAGGAATGACTTTAGTTCTAAATTAGATTGGTGACTTTGCTTTGACAAGTATTCATTCAGTATTAGTCATTTTTGCTTGTTTGAGCATCACGTTTCAAGAAACGTTTTGTTCTCAGAAGAAGATGCCGACAGAACCCTTTTAACTCCCCCAAAAAGTTCCAAGGGGAATGATTTGTGGAATTCGGGCATATGAAAATTTCTAAAGGGGGTTAGAATGGGATCAATGGACTATGTTTTACTGTACTGCTGAATTTCATGGAACATTTAAGATGAAACGTTCCTTGTTACATTTTGAAACATCGTTCTTCTCCGTCTGATACACATCGTATCGTCTCAGGGAGCAAATGAAGCTCACTACATAATTATGCATTTAATTTAGTCAAGTTTCACATCTGATTAAAAGATTGGAAGAAGGCTCTCTTTTTCCCTACGTTATGAACTTAAGTTCTTAAAAACATAGAAAAGGAATTCAACTAGATCTTTACGTCAGTGGGATCAAGTACTTTGCTACATCATATTCAAAGGAATACATTACAAGACTTCAAAATTTATTTACGGAAAAGGGAAAACAAACCAACCAAACTAAGTAAGGAACAATAATAACCAATTCTCAGCAGAAAATGGGGATACATGAAACGTCCTGACAAGTTTCTTATTCTAGTAGAGAAACTTCAATCACTCATAAGAGTTTAGTTCATGACATGCCTTTTACTAGAAGAACCTTGTAGGAGGCTGAATTGTCATTGTTCACTTACTCCCGTTCCTTAAACGTACAACAGAAATGAGTTAAAGGATACTTTAGCAGCTTTCGAACAATGCTTTCGTCTAGCAGAATGGTTCGCTAACACTGGCCTGAGGAGGAAGGGGAAACCAAACAGGTTCATTTTAGAAGACCTAATAATTGGACACCTTCACCAGGCAGAGATCCCCATTTAGGAATCTTTCATCAGTGCGGTCAGACAAAAGATTAAAAGCCACAAACTACCTAAATTTGTGATTGAACTTATCGACGATAGAAGATCATCATCATCTAGCTTTCAGCTAGACCATGTGGTCACTATCAAACCAGAAGACAAAGGTTCAGCGTTTGTGTTACAAAACACGAGTGACTATTCTAATGAAGCATTATTAGAATTATCAAACGATAAGATTTACAACCGGAATACAAGGCATTCATACTCGCGAATAGAGGCGGTCTAACTGTTTAAGTGGTATTAAGAGAAATATTAAGAGTTGCTAAATTTCAGCAACTCCCTGATACGAGTAACACGTAGTAGATGGTGAATTTGTTATGATGAGGAAAATTACGCTTTTCAGAAAAGGATATCGGTGTTGAAAATTTCTACAGGTGATGGGAGGTGAGGGATATAGGAATGTTTATGCTACAATCTCGAGTTTTAGAAAAGTACATGTGAATGATACGTATATAATGATGTTAAAATTGACTAAGCAAAACAGGTAGCTGATGATATTTCCTACGAGATCTAGATCTTGTTTAGTAGATTGCAGTAGAATTGTTTTAACTCCCTTAATGTTCTCAGAATTGTTCGATGGCAGTGCTTATTACGGTTCGGTAGTCCAACCGGGTCACCTGTATGTGAATGCGTCGCAAGATCAACAAAGTAAGCATATTCTTCCAGATCAGAGGAAATGTAATTAAGCTTTCATCTTGGCTAATGAGGTTTTAAGGATAGAGAGAGATAACTACGCAGTCTTTTATTTTGCTACTCCCTCGTTAGAGATCTCTCTTCCCATTCCTATTATAATTGTCAACAAAATAAATCTTCTTATAAAATTTCTCATCCGCCTCTTCTTTCTTTGGTTGGATATGTGCGCAGCTAGGAGGTCTTTTTCCTTTTCCTTACAGTACGGTTGTTCAAAGCAACTTTTTTAAATTTGTCTTACAAGATTGCTAAATCCAATTGTACCTAGCCGCCAAGTACAGCTACCAATGAAAAAATTTAATGTGAGAATATTTACCAAATGCAGAACAAAACAAAAAAGAAAGAAAAACTCGGGTTGAGGTTAACTAAGTTATTCAGATACGGTTAAGCATATATGGCCCTGCGCATGACAAATATTTGACTTTCCACTGAAGCACATCAAAATCTCGAAGTGGCTTTTTAAAGCCACGGTAGCACTTGATACTATCAACTGTATCTTGTGTATTTCGGCTGATCATGTAGTCGCCTACCAAGCGCCTATTGGTATATAAGGGCGGTTCAAGTTGAAATTGAAACTTCTAGTTCAAAGAAAACTACGCAGTTAATATTCTGGAGACTACGTTATGTTATCCGTTCTCTATTCATAACATTCGGTGACGGTCTTCGATTCTGAACAAAATAAAGCGTACTTGTCGCTCTTGTTACAGTTATAAGTTGCTTGATTATGAAAAGAACTTCATCCGTTCAATGTTTTTCTTATAACAACACCTAAATTTTTACGTTAACAGATTGCTCGAATGTCTCAAACTGTAAGAAAAGAAGGGTAACGACCATGTCATGAAGAACGACAGTTGACAAAATCTGTAGAAAGGGCTTCTGAGAACCCACAGAGGTGTTCCAAGATCCATGTAATTAATGAAATATCCCTGAAGCAATATGCCTCAACGTGTGATGAAATCAGAGACATCCTTAAATAAGTTATCTGTTCTCATGGTTGACGCCTTTAAATTTACAAACACTCAACGAAATAACAAAATAAAAAATGCGTAGAATGAAAACACTGTAACAAGTTTATACAGCGGCTACTATGCTTCGCATTCGCTCGTAAAAAGGACGTAGATGCAGATTTCTTAATCCCTCGTAATGCTAAATTGCTAAGTGGTTTAAGGATTGAAAATGTTCGTTGGTAGACAAAGGCAGTGGTCAGTACACAACACCATGATTGTTATTCCTAGCAGGTGCCTATTGAATGTTTAAAACTGAACACTCTAGAAAATGGTATTTAGGAATTAAACGCTTTTCTAAACACTTTTTGACCCACTTTTTGAATATTTTTAGATTCTAAACACACGAGTCTAATTACTAAGCATTCCGTCCGAAAACACGTTCAATTGCTAAACATGTAGTGTTTTATAACTAAACATGTGAGGAATTTAAACCTATTTACAAATAACACGTTTTTAGAGTGTATTTTGTTAAAAGACATGAAATGTTCCACTCTGCCTTATTTATCTAAGAGTATATTCAATGAACACTGGTCATATTACTCTATCAGTATCAGTTAATGCATCAAGTGACGACAAATTCAAATTTCGGTACTTCTTGAGAAGATGTGTATTTTCACGTCGCATTTTTGAAAAGTACAGAAATTACAACCGTACCTCTATGCTGAAGCAACTCTTTTATTTCTTTTCGATAATAAAGAACAAGAAATGTTGATGGCATGTTCTCTCCATCATGGTGCTGTGAGTATTTTCACTTTTAGCCTGTACTCGACACTCTGTCATGGAACATGAAACAATGTGTTTTGCTTGAAAAATGACGAAACAACACGACCACTAACTGGTCTTGCACCCATACTTCACAAAATTCTTTTTTGTGGTGGGGAAAACGAAAAATATGCGAAGAATAAAAATAAAAAAGTAAAAGATAGTAGAATTAATGTACAATTAAGAGTATAACTGGTTGATTTTTATAAAGGTGTATCAGAATTTGGTCAAACAACTTACCAGAAACGAGATCGGCATCGATGAAGGGCGTAGTTACTTTATATCCCGTTGCGAAGATAACAGCATCCAGATCATCAATCTTAGTTCCGTCGACAAATTCAACACCATTTTGTAAAAATTTCTTGACCGCTTGTTTTGTTTTGACTTTCCCGTTCATAAATTGGCCCACTAGACAACCATTAACCCCAACATAGGTCATGAATATTGGATGGGCAGGTCTGACACCTAACGCGTCATAGTTGGTATCTATTTCAAAAAATCCCTCGTAAAGATATTTTCGAAGCCATGACGGAAGAAATGAAATGTTAAATCGATTTAAAAGGAAAAAGTCATAAGGGTAACCTCCTAATCCATTTCTCTTGAACAACCAAAACCCCGTGCGTACGCTCATGAACGTCTACAAAACGAAGAAATTAAGATCGAGTAAATATTCTGGTGGAGAGCAGTATTTAAGAAACATGAAAAAAATGTTTGTCGTTTCACAAAGCCGGGTGCAAGGGCGTACGCCCCCTACTTTTGCAGAGAAGGGTGCTAATGTAATGACACAATTACAGAACACTCTCAGGCGTATTTACGGGCTTCGGGCGTATCTGTTGCCTGAAGGAGTGTTTCCTACATTTGAGAGTGTTTGTTGCCATCGGGTGTGTGTTTGTGCTGTTGGTCGTGGGTGATGGGTGTGTTGGTGGTTTCTGTTGGTGGTAGCGGTTTCAAAGAGCCCGCAGGCGAACTGGAGTGGCCTCGCTGGTCGTGGGATGCAATCTGGTGTTCTCATCAGTGCTAGTGGTCTTGTCTTGTGTATCCCAGTAGCGTTGCTACTAGTGAGGGCTGAATCGCCCAGCCCCCAGCATCCCCCCTTACTGACGACTTGGGCAAAAAAATTATATTCATGCTGGCCGATGATGATAGTAATCAATTCAGGCTACCCGGCTACTATGACATAGATGCACTTAAGATAAATCCGCGCAGCTGCAGGGCATTCTGCAATTGTGGCCCATTCTGAAATTCGGAATAAATTCAAATAGACTGTCACAAGATTCTTAGGAATCTCTCGACTTTTTAATCGTCCGATTTCTGGATGGATAATTTTCTAGCAGATTTAATGTGGTTGAAATTAGCTATCTTGGTCTGGGTGAATTAAAGTCTGTTCCAAACATCTGACATGTTTCTATCTCCTGTAGGGGTTTTTTTCAATTCCTGGGGATGTACAAATTTGTTCCAAAATCATACTTGGTGTAGTAGGTAGAATACAGTATTTGAAATCTTAAAAAGATATGCCCCCAAAAGAAAAGAAGCGTCATAAAGTCGCATTAAAACTTTCATGAAAAACCAAGTCAAGATTCCAAAAATCGCTATACACATTCGGGCAGCGCCAAAAGCTAATGTTCGTGACTTTTACTTTAACAGAGATAATCACAACTTAAAGGGGAAGATAAAGCAAAAATTTAATTTTCATATGTGAAAAGGGAACAAAAACTACACAGTGTGGTGAAACTTCTATTCAAATCGGACATGAATTTCTTGAGATATCAGTAAATGAAGTCAGTAGTTTTGTGTTCAAAAGTAAATTTGAGGGCAGCAGAGCTTATATCACTTCCTCACATTGACAAGGAATGCTTTGTTTCCCTTTGTTTTATCAGATCGTTTGTGTTGACCTTGAAGTTAATAGGAATTTGACCTCCCTGTTGGGGATGGAAAGTTTGTGAAATTCTCATGCTACTTATGCATTCACAGTTTAGTAATATGGAATTGTTGAGGAGAAAATCCAATATAAAGTTTAAAGAAAAAAAAAGAAAAACAAAAGACTCCCCATTAATGTGGGGATGTGATGTCATATGTGCTTGCCCCAAGTTCACTTTTTGTTGAAAATGTGAAAACTTTACCTGTTCATATCTTGAGAACCACACATCGGATTTCAATGCAAATTTGACCAAAATGATTCGAATAAGCACATCTCTAACATACCAGATCCTGTTGTGACCTTAAACACTTCTTTTAATGTCCGAAAATGCCGAATATGCAAATTCTTTCAAGCATTTGCCCGTAAATGGACAGGTATCATTGAAAGGGTAACACAGTTAGTAAAAATCAAACATACAAAAGAATTGCGACACATTTGGGAAGCCTGTGGCTTAAAAGAAACAATTTATTCTTAAACCTGTTTTTAAATCTTGAGTAACACAACTAGAAAATGTGGTTACGAAAATCGTAACCACTTACTGTCCATGATTGTTTCTGTGCCATCGTACTTTGTTACGTACAACAGCTTAAAATATCGTCCTTTCACGTTTGTTGGCCGATGTGATATACCTGAATGCAATCAATGAAGTTATGTGTTGGTTGCTTGTTGTAGATATCAATTCTTCGTTACTTTCGACTCGCATTCTCGTGATACACATGAATGATGCAGGACTGCACTATTTCTCATAATGCTTATCAGACTTAGGAATCACCACCTGTAGGCTATTCATGCAATGCCGGTGTAACGGCTGCAGTGATCAACCGGAAGTCGCAAAGTATGCCCACAGTGCTCACAGTGGCACTGCAGGTAGGAGTACTGACGTTCGGTTTTACCAGGACACGTCCTGTTTTTATTGTTTCGTGCTGGTGTTTAACCACTGTATGTCAGGATTTCCTGTATTTCTCACATCTGACTGGTTTTCCCTAATTTTGCTTCAATCAATTTAGGAGAAACTCTAGTAAAAGCAACAAATGTTGTACCATTTTGCATCTAGACACCATTGAAAACCAACAAACTTTCCAAACACCCCTCCCTCTCCTCTTAGACCCTTCACCAGGGTGGCAATACATGTCTTCCTTGCTAGAAAATAAATAGGCCTATGGTAATGATAATATACACAACCAGCGGTAGGCCTTTGGGCCTAAGTTATGCCCACGGGCTTCCTATATAAATATGGACAGAAGATCATGGGAAAATTGGTCGCCACCGTTCGAACCAAAAGACGTAGCAAGATGTCACCGACTGCTAGACCAGGGAGCTGGAGGCTAGACCAACTGCCTCCCTGGTTAGACCCAATAAAAGTTATGTATAACTCAGACTTTCTAGATACATTGACAGAGCAGACTGCACTTACGTCCTATGCGTAGATTGTCGCTACCGTACGTATGATTACAGCAAGATTGCTGCCTGCTATGGTTTTGTGCGTAGAGAAGAATAAGTTCTTAGTTAAGCATTACGTAACTGCTTCCAAGAGGGAAATATAACAAGAGACCCTAAGTCAAATTCTAAGATTAAACCTAGGCCTAGATGCGTACATAATGGCTGTTCTCCGGCGGCGAACTACTTGCGAGATACGACAGCACAGTGTGTGTGCCACAATTCTACCGCTCTTTAGCTTGTTAGCGTTTAGCGACACTACGTGTACGTGATATACTACAGACACAATGCGGCCGTTGTGTGATGAGCAAGTATACTGTATACAAATTTGACTTACTCAAGTATTGTTTTACAAAACAATAAAAATACTTAAATGCCAATATAAAACCCGCTTATTTTAGGTCAAATCATAACCAAAAGTGACCATTAAGTCTCGTTCCCGTCTACATGACTCACTCTACATAATGAGCTCGATTATAGAACAAACCACTCACTTAGAATCAAGAAACATTGAACGAAATAATTGTCCCTCGAAAATGAAAAGCGTGCCTAAGATACTGTCCATGACGCCATGGACAGTACAATACCTGAAATGGCCGATTGTTTTAAGAGTTTCAAATCTTTGCCGAAAAACAGAAAACGATAGGCCTATATTTAAAGTAAAATCTTCAAGGACAATAACAAACTAGATCTGCGACACATTTGGGTAGAATGTAGAAATCATAATTCCCCCTTCATACTGTAGTCTTGCAAGAAATTGCCCAAAATGGTCAAATAATCGGGCAAAGGTTATAACAATGCTGGACGTTTTCAATAGCCAAATTCCTGCTCTTCTATCCTGCTCTAGAGCCAAATACGAGCAATGGTTATGAAAATCGGGCAATTTGATGTTGGATACTTTAATGATGCGGTGTGAGAATGTCTTCCCGAAAATCTGCTTGAAAACTTGTTGAAACACACCTTGTTATGTTACATTTTTCAAAAGTAAAATCATATATATTCGGAAGTTCGGGCAGTCACACAATTTTATGAATATTTATTGAATATAGCTAAGGGTTGCAATACAGGGAAATTCAATAGCATGTTTTCAAATCCGTTTTGTAGTTTTCCCCGAAAATATGCGGGACCATTTCATCGATTGGTAGTGATACATTTTATCTGGTAAGCGACTGCTTACATCCCCCTGTAGCCTGGGAAATGTCATTTTCGGCTGTCTAAGGGGTCAAATTTTTCTGTCACAATTCTCTGTTCGCTCCGCGCCAACCAGTGGTGGAGCTCCGCGCAGGTAGTCTTCCTCGCAGAATTTTAATTTCAAGTGAACATTTTTTGGCAAACGTAACCTCGAAATAGCGACTGCTAGACCCCCTATATGCACAGGAAATATCATTTTTGACTGTCTGAAACGTCAGAGTTTTCAAAATTTCCTGTACGTTTCGCCCCAACTTAGGGTGGTGCTTCACTTAGACTGCTTCATAACAGAAGTTAAGTTTTAAGTGAGCATATTTTGCAAAAAGAAACTCAAAATAGCCCCCTATAATCCCGGGAAATGCCATTTTCAACTGTCTGAGGGGTCGCATATTTCAAATTTTTTGTACGCTCCGTGACAACTAATGGTGGCGCTCCGCTTAGTCTTCAAGTCTGACTGAATTTTAGTTTGAAGTAAACGTTTATCTGCAATTGGAACTTAAAATAGCGACAACTTGTTCCCCTATCATAAGCCTGGAAATGTCATTTTCGACTGTCTGAAAGGTACGAATTTTCAAATTTTCTGGACGCTCCGCGCAAACTTGTGGTGGCGTTCCGCTTTAATTGTCTTAGGGACAGAATTACATTTTTCGGGCAGAAATCTTCTGCCCTCAAACTGAAATGCTCCCCTACCCAAGGAAATACCTTACTCCGGCGTGCACTGGAACAGCTGCTTGCAACATACAGCACGATTGCGCATTTGCACTCTCAGGATTCATAGTCCAGTGGAGTAATGAAATGAGCTAATGAGTATCTTAAACGTGTGTTTGAATCTGAGCCAAATAAAAAACTTTTCTCACCAGAATTAAAGACAATTAAACCTGGCAATTGCCATTTCCAGCCGTCTGGAAGGTGTAAAAATCTAAATTTTTTTGGTACGCGCCGCGCCAACTTTATGGTACTTAGATAGTCAGTTCCAGCTCCCCTACAAAAGTATCCACCTGCCTAGAGCCCCCCAACGATAATAATCGTAGCTACGCAACTGGTTTGTCCGGGTGTTGATGTTCGGTTTTCGGTTGCTGGCCACATCAAGTGACCCTTTCGACGTGTCTGTTTTCGCAAAACGCGCACACTCTCACGACAGCTGTCAGTGCTGTCCTTGCTCCATTTTCCCAACCCTATTTCCGGCCTTGTTTTATTCTTTTTCATACAATTAATTTTAATAGAAATATGAGGGTGCCAGGGGTGGCGCCAGGATTTTCCCGACAGGGGGGGTCAGAATTTCAAGGCCCCGACAAAGATGATGTTATGTCCCGGTGGGGCGTGACTTGGTAGAATTTGAGGCTCGCGTAGCGCGCCGAAATTTTGGGCTTCCTTTTCAACAGATACTTAAAAATCTGGAGTTTTTTTTTAAAAGAAATTTGGCTTTTGTTAGTACCATGAAAAATTTGGGGTGTCTATTGGAGAATCTGTCCTTCATATGGCAAAAAAAAAAAAAAAACCCGTTATATAGGCGACAACTGAAATTCTTTTGAGCTTTCGAGTGAAATGGGGACGAGACCGGAATTTTTTCCCTTTTTGAATGACGATTTGAAAAGTAAGGGCTTATTTAATCAGAGAAATTTTGGAATTTAATGAAATAAAATATGTTTTTTGGTAAGGTTATAATGAATATTTGGCCTTTTAAGTTATATGCCTCTCAAGAGCAAAATTAGGCAGTATGTTGGGTGATTAACAGAGTAGGCTTTGGTTATTTATTGTATGGAGTATCCATCGGAAATGGTAAATTTTGCCTCTTTATCAATATGAAGCTTTTATTGGGGGTAAAGCTAGTATGACAGTTTGGGCGTTTTATTGAGGAATCGTACCTTCTCATGAGAAAAAATCAAGTAGGGGGTGATCTGTAGTTTTTTGGGGGTTACTGAATATCATCATGCAGATTCAGGCCCTCAGACCATATTGAAACATTCTCCCGAAGAAAAAGTTTGGCTTTGCATATATTCAAAGTTTCATATTTTATGTTATTGTCATAGGCGTACGGGATCGTTTCAGTTGGGTAGGGAGCAGAATTGTTTTCTGTCCGAAAAGTGTGATCCTTCCCGAAAGACCATCTAAGTCGAGCGCACAGAAATTTTTGAAAAATTGAGAACCCCCAGACAGCAGAAAATGGAATTTCCGTGTTCGAAAGTCACCGTCCGAGCTTTCTTTCGCAATAAAATTTTCACTCCATAATACTGCCCCCAAACGAAGGATAATTTACAAGCATGCTTTGTTCTGTTAAGTAATCTGTTCGACCAAAATACTATCTATGCGGAGTGCCACCATCAGTTGGCGCAGGGCGTACAGAATATTGTTAAAATCACTAACCCCTCAGATAGCCGGAATGGCATTTCCCAGACTAGTAACTAGAAACGATGCAGTCGTTATTTTGAGCTTTCCTTTGAAATGAAAGTTCACTTCAAAAGAAAAACCCAAATAGCTAAATGATCAGAAAAGTATCAGATAAAAGGTACTGCTACAAGTAAAAGTAATGGTCTTGTCTCTTTTCGGGGGGAGGGGCACTATGCAACGGAATTACTATAATGGCAAGGTTCGCTAAATAAATGAAATTTCTTACGTGACTGCCCCGAATTTCAGACTATAAATGGTTTTAAGTTCCAACGAATTTGAAAATATGTCAAGTTACAAGTTACATTCAAATAAAGTTTTCAGTCAGACCTATGGGGAGACATTCTCACACTACTGTTTATCAGAAAGTGTAACTGAAAACAGCCTGGTCGATTTTCATTACCGTTGCTAGAATTCGGCTGTAGGGGCAGGCCAGATGGCAGACCATCGGGCATTGCATGCACATGATCAACCGCTCGCCTGTATTTGTCAAGAAAATTCGAAATAAAGAATATGGTCTTCTAGTGAGCAAAATCAAAAAGAAATTTCGAGTGACTGAAGTTTATCAGACCCGAATCTTTTATCAGTTTACCGTGGGCATGAAATTAAGGCTCCCCGACGAAATCGGGTTTTCTCAACAGCAGGGGAAAAGCGGGCAGCCTTCCCCTACGGGGGCATGACCTTTCGGATTGAAGATAGGATGAGGGATTGCAGAGCTAGTAAGAATTGAATGAAACAGATTCAGATGGGCATTAGAATACGGTCACAAAAGAATAGAGTAGTGTGAAAAAAAAAAACAGTTCCTAACCATCCATCCAGTAACTTTAAGTCCTTTACGTTCTCTTTAAGGCTTCCCCAAAGGAAATCGCCGTTCTTCCCCGACGGGGGAGAAGATAGGACACGGGTACATGGAATGTGATATAACGGAGCAAAGAAGCAGTGATTGAAAATCGAATCCGATATTTATTAGAACATCATTTCAAAACAAAAAAATATGTTCACCCATCCAGTAACTTCGGTCCTGGTAGTTTTTTTTTTATTATTATTATTTTGTTATTTTAGGCCTCCCCGACGAGATCGCCGACCTTCCCCGACGGGGGCCATGACCCCCCGGGCCCCCGCTGGCGCCATCCCTGGAGGGTACTTACAATTTGCAATTCCCCCTTTTGCCAATCAAAATCTTAAAATGTTGATTAAGACACACCAAAAAATTAAATCGATAAGAGGCTCTGAATGATAAGATGAGATCATTGCAGAACGATATGTGGAAAAACCTTACAAAGTTGTATCAGGGTGCTGTTTTACGGATAACATCTCGCGGGTTGAGGCAACGGTGTTTGTCCAGCTGTCTGATTTGCCAACTACATCGGATTTTACTACGGTACTAGCCTCCTTAATTTTGCTGTTCTTATTTTGTATACACGGTGAATAAGCATTCAAGTCAATTTCAAGTCAATTTTATTGCATTGTTTTGAAGGCCAATTGTCGTAACTTCATGAGAAAACACAATAGCTTGATTGGACATGAAAAAGAACTAGAAGGTTCAGTCCTTCAAATCTGGGAGGTTTTCTACGTTGCAACTCACAGTGCGGAGCGGACCCTGTTTGGTCCCTGAGATTGTGGCTCGTTAATCCAAAGGAATAGCCTAATTTACAGCCTGCTGCTGAGTACAATGTACAATTCTGCTCCTTGGTATTACATTTCGGTATACACCAGAGAAATGAGCCTCAATGCTTCACGCTAACATGAAAGGTTATCAGCTTTATAGGAATCGTGAATGTGATGTCATCTTTTGGTTATCCCCTCTGTAGCTGTATCATCAACGAAAGGAAGATTTCTCAATACGCTTATAGATCCAGTAAACTGAATGATATTCTATACGACAACAACGAGCGTCTTTTTTACTAGTGTTGCTATACCTCTTAAAAATTTTGCCTAATAGAGAATTTTGAAGGCATACCGGGATCGTGGTGGAAACGAGCGATTTGGAATTAAAACCAAAACCATACGCTTTCGCCTTGTACGCGACATTTTGCCGTCCAGCATGGCTCGAGGTGATCTCGCTTTGACGTTATCATATGGTGACGTCAGTGAGCGACCTCTATTCGCATTGCAAGGTGCTTGTTTTGAGGTGGACAAGCTTTTTGCCTGCGAGATATCTCTATCGACCGGTGAACTGATTATTTTGTCCAAAATTGTCTTCAAAATAAATGTTGCCTCGAAGGCTCAATAAAGGCTGGTGATAGTGTAGACTGTAGAGTTTTAGGAAGATGTGTTGGAAGAGTGGTGACTGATCACGTTCTTGTTGAAAGGGAAGAGGTCAGAAACTATTTTCGGGAAAGAAAGCCCCGTCACATGTTTGAATTTTTTCGTTTTCATCTGCCAACGTGCCTAATTAATGACTACCAGTAAATTGGGCCCATCCAGAAAAATTGGGGCGATGCACTTTGTTTAACAAGCATTTCCTACATGGCATTTGATAGCCGTGATCCTTGACCTTATCCCTAAACATAAAAAAGAATTCAATCGGTACAAAGCAATGACAACAGCCAATCCAGAGACACCTTGTTAGTGCGTATCTACCCGAAAAAAGCCATTTTCCTCCGGGAAAGACCCTTGTGCAATTTCTATGAAAACTCAAAATTTTCAAATGGTCTGCAATGCTAAAGACCCAGTTCTCTCACCCCAAACAGTACCAATTCTCCTAACCTTTTTACTGAAGCCCATCCTACAATTGTCTGAAATTCATCCTCATCCAAATACAATCTCAGTATATTGCTTCAAGGTGAGTATAGAAAAACTCAATTTCTATAATCAAAACACTCTCAGTACCGTTCATGTTGTGTTATATCAGCTTTGGCACTCTGCATTGTTTGAATTAGCTGTCAATCAAAGAGCTGAGTAAATTGAGAATTTCGGTACCCCTGTACCAAAATTGTAGTTTGGAGTGAGAGATTCGGCCCCAAATTTGAGGATTTGTCTTTCTGATTTGACATTTTCCTTAGTAGGAATCCAAAGTTGGAGTTTTTTCTAGGGTAGCACTTATTGGCGCGCTCTGCACGTTGAAATCTTTTTTGATCAGTTGACCATCCCTCTGTATACCTGTCTTGGTGCAACCAGTGACCGATAGCCCTACAAAGAATGGTATTCGACTGATTACAAATAATAATTCCACTGCCATCAAGTGTTCAAAGTTTTGTAAAAATCCTTTTAAAACTACAAAAAATGCAACAAAAGCAACATTGAATGACTCATTACCTGTTTCGTTGAAAAACTCACGTCGCTCGCAACATCACATGCAGATAGACTTTCCCCTGTTAAATCAATAAAGTTTATAATAGGTTTTGTAGTGCTGTAAATTTTAAAACTACAAGGAAGTGCAATCGTTACTTAAGAGGAAAATAAAGCAAAAAAAAAAAAAAAATGTATTTTCACATGTGAAAGAGAAACCAGATCGACAAATTGTGGTAAAATTTCCAATACAATACAATTCTCTAAATCCTGATCGGACATACAGCACGTCCCATTTTTATACTTATCTGATACTGCCAACCAAGGATAAAGTTCATAAACACTAGATTCATGAAGTTTTCAAGTGCCCTTAATAAAATGAAAACTGACAATATTATCAAAGTTGTGACCAAAACCAGCGTTTTTGCAGCTCAAAGGATGGCAGGGAGTTTGAAAATATGTTCAGTTTTACCGGAGCTTTAAAGACCAAGAAAGGAACATTCAAAATTAAGTGTGTAGTAAAACGGATATAAAATGAAGTCAGCAAGTTAAGCAGGTCATCCTGAAAGAACGAAGATGGATCCATCTCCAAAAGTACGGGAAAGAAGGCTTCCACAATTATAATAAGTGTACGGATAGCTTAACCAACTGACTGGCTAAATAACTGACTGACTAAATAACTGACTGACTTAATAACTGATAAGTTGACAGACCGACCGACCGACCGACCGACCGACCGACCGACCGACCGACCGACCGACCGACCGACCGACCGACCGACCGACCGACCGACCGACCGACCGACCGACCGACCGACCGACCGACCGACCGACCGACCGACCGACCGACCGACCGACCGACCGACCGACCGACCGACCGACCGACCGACCGACCGACCGACCGACCGACCGACAAATTGTGGGCAAATTAATCCTTTCAAATGTATTGTCTATTTGTTAAATTGAAGTACTATACCTCGGAGGTAGTACTTCAATGTTTGCAATATACGTTGCATCATCTACAGCATATACATGATATACATGAAGTTCGGGACCTAGCTTATCGATAAATCACCATCCAAAATCAGAGATCGTATTGGCTGGTGTTGAGCAGTATAGTCGAAGCCTACGATATTGAAAAAATGAAAAGGACACATTTAAGGGACCTTATTAAAATGTCTTTCAAAATGTTTTTCGGCATCTATTAAAATGTTAGTCATCTGCAGAGTTTTCTTCGGTGTGGGCCGCACCTTGAGGTTCACACCCCCAAATAATTTCCCCATTGACTTACACACTAAATCAGCTCCCTTTCGAGGCCGCTGCAGCCTTGTCAAAGTTCACAGCTATTCCAAGACACTTGATAGCTGACAAGTTTGACCATCACAAAATTTCTTTAAAATGACCGTTTAGATTTTGAGCTAGAAGGACTTAAAGTTTTCGTAGGGTACACTCACCCCTACCCTCGTCACAAAAATGGAAAATCTCGGCCATTTGACAGCAATTTTTTAAACAGTCAAAATCACAATCAATCTTACCCAAATTTTCAGCATCCACACTCTGGCAGGTTCTCTTTCATATTCATGGCCTTTCATCACCCAGCTGGCAGGTTATCTTGACAAAATTTGGTCAAAACCACAGTTAAAAGGACTACTTGTTTGAGGGTGTGCACTTGACGCTCTAGAACACTACTCTAATGGAGTAGTGAAACCTTGAAATCGTGGGAGACTAAACGTCGTTTCCGACGGCTGTCCTGAGAGTTTCAAGGGGAGGGACCTTTGATAATTAAGGAATTTTATTTGGTGCGATATATTCCTTATGTATTGACGGAAGAAAAGCTGACGTCAGTTTGCAAGAAAAGCAATGAAACACGTGATCGCACTACTGAGCTGTGTAAACAGAATATAATGGAGCGGAGGACGGCCACGCGCAGTAGATTTTGTCCCACTTGTTCGATTAGTTGGCTAATCAGCGATTTGTGTATTTATTTATTTTGGTTTGGTATTCCCCTAAAGGAAGGCGTACTTTTCGCATCGTGACATCGTATGTACATAGTCTATGTGGAAAAAAAAAAACTTAACTTGAAGAAACTACTACGGAATTTTGACATGCTTTAACAGACCGAAGAAACAAAGGCCTCTCTTGAAAATGTATTTGAGGGAGAACAAAAGAACTTTCACGCCTACAAAGTTTCAGCTAATATTTGAGAAAACTTGCAATTTTGGCGCATGGCGCAGTCAAATCCTTCGACAAGTGGAGTAGCCCAATCCCAGAAAGGAAAAACGTTGTAATGTGTTGTAATCGCGACACACAAATTTGACGCTGCATTCAATTTTTTTTTTTATAATTTTGTACACCTACACATGGTGTAGGGTAATTCTACATCTACAGCAAAGGGTATTCAACATTCCAACAGTATCAAATTCCAGCGACAGACACTACATGTAATTACAAAGGGAAAAAGGAATCTGACAAAATGTACCCTCATTTAAAGACACTGTATCGTGGAGCGAAACGGGGGCGGCAGCATCTTTTTAGAATTGTTCTTTTCTCCTTCGCGCATCAAAAACTGTTACAGCGCCATCACCATCCTTAGCCGTGAAAAATGTTCGTGCAATCGACGGAGGGAAGTTGAAGCATGGAAGTAGTAGACGGTACTCATTCGGGTGATGTGGATTTCTGCAAGACATTTGCAAATACCACATACAACGAACAATCGTCAGCAATAACAAGAGAAGTCGGCGAGGGCAACTTTTCCCAAAATTAACATGAGATTGACGGCACGACATCCAGGGAACGCTTTATCAGCTTTAATTAACGAGTAATTTGTGATGTTTAAAGCTGCGAGAAGGTAAGGAAAAGAGGTAAGAACAAATACGATGGCAATTAGTAGACATTGACAGTAATTCTGCGAAAAATCCTTTGCTTGGCGATGTGTAGTATTACTTACGTGTATATGCCATACAAAATTGAACAAGGGAGAAATTTCCCAAGATTATGGGCACAAATTCCCAAGGTCCGATAAAATACAGAAAGAAACAAATTCAACCACCATCACGTTGCATGTGGATCCTTGTTGTTTTACTGAGTGTATAATTAATGCTGCAGTAGTTTCTACCGGGATACACCTTCAAATTAACGCTGATATATCATAAACAGCTGTGAAAGGGACAAAACTTTAGTCATTGCCAGTATGAAATTACTTCAAGCACAACACTCTTTGTGCTACAATTGAGTTACATAGTGTTTTAGTAATATATATCCCACAATTAGAAAGACTTGTGTGAATTGACAGATTTCAGACTACACTCTGATCACATATGATGGCCTAGCTAGCTCAGCAATTGGCTTTTCACCCCCTAAATTAGGACAAAATCAAAAAAGACTAGTTATGTGGTGCACAAAAGTTTAGGAAGGGTTTGCTTGATGAAAGCATTATATACAGTATGATTAGAAATAAATTGGACTGACCATGTTCAAAGGATAAGAATGTAATCCAACCAGCTCAGTACTGTTGTAATAATGCCAACAATTTCCACTGAATGCTTTATTGACATGTGACAGCAAATTGCATCTAGGGATAGTCTGGCCATGAATGGTTGTCTGAAACGATCCTTCCACACCCAACCTCAGGAGAACTTAGTTTACTAGACCAAAGATTTCAAGACTTTTCAGGGTGCTTCTATAATCCATTACCTAACCTCATTTTAAAACATCAGGGTATTAAATAGCCCTCAAACAGGTATATTTCATTTCATTTCATATATTTGTTTCACCACTCAAGTATATACAATGACGTACTTCAACAAAATTACGGAAGATAAATGGCCTGATGAAATTCTCTACATGTAACAGAATACACATGCAGCCCTGTTAACTAGCTAGGGAATGGGGGTGGCAATTAGAACTTCTCTCCACTGATACCTGAAGTGTAACTGAATATAAGTCTATCAATCATATAAAGCCCCCCCCTCCCCCCTTACCCTCCAAATTAGGAAAAAATATAGCTATGCCACATGACAAAGTTTTTCGTCAAATTATGTGTGCCACTGCTAGGCTTCTTTAAAGGGTGAATCTCTTCATTCCAGATGGTTCCAGCCAGTTCTGGTAAAATGGCTAACATCTTTAGCTCCTCAAAAAGCACACAAACTTTTGTTGCTAAGAGACTAACCCTGTCAAGTAGCTGTCATGTTTAATAAAACAGAACAATTGCAGTGCATGCAACTGCCTGTTGTAATGAAAGCATTAGCTCCCTACTGCTTCTTCTGAATTGGTCAATGGAAGAGCAGTCACTTATTACAAAGGTTACTCTCTCATAACTAATCCACATGAGTATCCATATTTTTTGAAACAGATTCCCTTCACAAGCTAGCGTACATCTCTCATGTTTCATATGCTAACTATTTTGCATTTTAATTAACATCATATGAAATAAACATCATATTAATCCAGGCCTGTCTCAGTCATGTAACAGCTCAGTAGCCTCTGCCTGTCACAAGAACCTTCAATATGGCTATGTGTACATAGCATGAAGTAAATTAAAATATCATACCAGAGTAATCTAACCTTCGAGAGTACAACATTTTTAACAGTTTACTCAAACTAAAAGGTTGTTACTACATGTGACATATTACTTATTTATATTATGCTCTTCTTTGTATCCTTGAAGGCACTAGCACTACAGGAACTGCATCAACTTTCTGGAAAAAAAAAAACACCTACAACACCTACTATATGGCAGAAGTCATGCATGGGAACCTACCATTATCTTCTTGTTAAGGCTGGAAGGAAAATTGATGTCTTCTCTTTAAAGAAGAAAGTGCAGGCCAGGTCTGTATGGTGGTTTTGAGAACTACATATCCACTGCAAGCTGATTGCCTAGAGAATTCAACTATTCAAACTTGCTTCGTATGACTGTCAATACTTAATGCAATATTCCGAGACTGGGGAAGACGGCCGGTGTCATCATGTTAGGATACAGTGACAGGAGTGCAAGTATAGGAGTGGAAAGGCCACCCAGAAGTACATTGAGATGGGAATTTCATGTCATGATATCAGTGACAAAAAATGAACTTGTAGACCCAAACTATGATGCAAGATATATCATGAAAGTTGCATGAAAGCCTCGGATTCCTACATTTTAAAAACTTCATTTACAAAGATGGTAGTAGTTTTCATATCACTTGAAATATAAACTTTTTTTAGAAAAAAAAGTTTTTGTATCATTTTTGAAGTGAATTCATAACAACATGCAAAATAGAAGACTTATGTTTTGTTTGGGAATTAGTCATAGTGTCTACTATTGTAAAAAAATAAGTGCTTTCCACTGTCATGCTTGTTGATCAAGAAATGTATTATGGCATGTTGATGGGAAATTTTAAGTGTAAAACAATAAAGTGAAACAGCTGGTACAAGATTCCAGTAAGAATATGGTACTCTACCTGATTTTCATCTTTTCTTTTATGTAATATTTCTGTCAATTGACTTTTACAAATCCATCCGTAGAAAATGTATAGTCAAACTTTCAATAGATCACATTCCACTTTTTTCTGAAGGGCAGCAAGTTTTTACATAGTTTTCAGATCACAATGAAGCCCTATTTTAAAAGCTGTGTTCTACACACGCTAGTACCTTCTCCGATTTGAACAAGAACACCAGCCTAGTGCACCTTTGCAGTAGAAGTTCAGCAAAGCTGAATTGAGTTTCAAAAGTCTACAATTACACACAACTTCATTCTCATTGGGGACTTCTACGTAGCAGTAGGGTGGACCTGGGTGGACAATGCACAGGGGTCCATGGAGAATTCAAACACCTCAGAGCTTGTGTGTGCAAGGTTTCATTCCTATCCCATACCCCCACCCACCACCCCCACCCATGAATATTGGAGCTAGAGGCTTTTAGAAAAAGAATTTGGGTAACCCCTTGCTGTCTAGCTTCCCCATGCATCTAGAAGGCTTTTTATGCCATTGATTGAGTACACAACTACCCGTACCCCAAAAACATTGATCAATAAGAGTGGAGTAATTGTTTCAATTCATATCAAAATTTAACCAATTGGTACTGATCTTCATGTAAATAAAGTGCTATATATTCCTAACTATCTTTGTGGATATTCTCAGTACATTCCCTTCAAGTGTAGCAGTGCTGTTTGTACAGTAAGCAAGTGCACATACTGTATGCATGCAATTTGCACAAATATATTTTCTCCTGCTTATGACAACAACTTAATTCTGCATCATCCCTCCTAACTAAGAGTAAACAATGATGGATGCTAGGACATATATGAGACCCATCGAAGCAGTGCCACAGTCTCTAATTTAAGAGGCACCATGCATGCACCAGCATGCACCATTTACTACCAGGCTGGTTTCTAAATGGCACTCAGGTGATGGCACATAAAGTACTGCACAATATCACATATAAAGAAGCTTGTTGATCAGGTGTAGGATTAAACAAAATTAGTGGAAGAGAGCTGATAAAAGAGACCTCATGGATTGCTAAATTCTTGAAGTAAATGTAATCAAAAGTTTTATTCAACTCATATTTGGTCCTTGGGATGTTGGCATAAGGTACATGAACGTGGCAACACAGACCCAAAGCAGTCATGAAGTACTGAACCTGAAGGAAGTACTGTTCAAGGAGTGATATCAATGTTTCAGCACAGATGGGCAATGCTTACAGTATCAAGTCCTGATTTTACATTTGCTCTTATTCAAAATGAAACACAGGGATTTGGTTTAACCCATTCATAGAAAATTTCAAGAGTGGAAAATTGTGTCCCACTAACCATGGCTAGTGCTCCAAACATGAAGATAGCTAGGAAATGTGTATTTTTAGCACAAATAAAATTTACACTGGAAATTAAATGTTCATCTACTTAAAAAAAAAAATAATCTTCCAAATTTACTACAATTCTTGGCAAAGAGCTTCCCATTTTGCTGGTTTTTCCACTGGCACCCTTGCTCATGGCATATTCAAATCTAAGAAAAGAAATATTTCGATCATTTGCACAAGAAGTTTAAGAAAACACATTTGATCAGTGCAAATGTAGGATATGTAACACAAGCTTGCTCCAAGTTCACAAAAATTGGATTAAAAATCTGAAAACTTTAATTGCATATATTTTGAGCATCTGAAGAATTGATTTAAAAATTTTATCACAAAATTCTACTTCACTGTATTAAACATAAATTTATTTGAAACATTTTTTTACAGGATATCTTTTAATGTGAATTAGGGTCTACTTCTGGAGGTAGAATATTCAAGCTAGGCCAAGTCCTCTCACTATTTCATACATTCTCTCAACCTTTTTAATTCTACCCACCCACAGCTGTTTAAAACTTTTCATTGCGCAGACACAATCCTGGTCTACTGTTTGAAGGGTATATCATCAAAGTGAGCACACAAAACCCTGTTGAATCATACTGCACTCTCTGTCAGAATATGAGCCACTCTGCATTCTTGAATTTGATATCACAGATCAGGATGATGCATGGCTATTTCTTACACAGTACAGTTACTACAAATAAATAATCTATAATTATCAATCTGAATATCCTGAACATGCAGTTTCAAACTTCCACTTCCTTTGGCATACCAATGTCTCTATTAAACAAATGACTTAAACACCTTTAGAAGGATTCCTGCCATCATTGAAAACCTAAAAAGTCATGAAATTTGAAAAAATATTTTCCAGGGCCTGGTAAAGTTTTCCAATTCAAAAAGTTGTGTTAACCAAGTCATGAAAAATTCCTGGAAATTTTCACAAATTTCCATAATTTGATGTAACAGCCCCCCCCCCCCCCCCCAAAAAAAAAAAAAAAAAAAGTTCTGCAAATTCTTTTAATATTTGGTCCTGGAAAAGTGAAAATTTAGTTTCCAGAAATGTAGGAACCCTGCTTCAACTTATGATTCATTTGAAACTTACAAAAGACACATGCTCCACTGAGTGTATCAAAAATTGTTCCTATATTCTTGTTGTCTTTATTGTGCATGATATGATAGTCCCATTATTTCTTTCATGCTGTTTAGTAGCTGGAATAAAATTCAGACCTAAAGTTTCAGGTATAGCTGATGTTATAACATATAAATGAAAGGCTTCAATACAGTTACAAGCTGGTTGGCAATACTGTTCAGGTATCACACCATCTTCCTATTCACAAAACTTCATACACAAAACAGATTTGGCCAATAAAAATTGCTTTTGTGATGTAAACCATTAAATGGCAAGCAAGGTAAGCAATCTTTCCAGTATTGATGTGGTTTTCTGGGTTCTGCCAGGTTACTCAAAATCATGCATAAATCCATCCTGGTTGGGAAGTATCAACCAGGTGCCTGTACCCAATTGTAGCTGAGATTTTGAATCTTCAGTCCAGTTGAACGTGACACTGCACATGACTAGCATATGCACAGGTGAACTTGACAACTTTGGGTGGATCCTTGGGCTGGTCCTCCTGTGCCAAAAAAAAAACAGAATAATATATGAAATGCCCACAGAAATATTTTTGCTCTGTCTGAGTTTTGTTTCCTTGCTTACTTGAAATTTTTCTGGATTGCTTAGTAATCTGCATTGGTACTTCTTCAAATTAAATGTAATTAGCAGGCTCAGCTGGAACTAGAAATGTATGAAAAACACTTATAATTTTTTTTCTTTATTCTCCTTGTCACAAATTCCAAAAAGATGAAATTGTTCTCATATTTCTCACTTTCTTGAAGAGAGAGCAACTCATAAAAGATTTCTTTCAAACTTGTGGTGCCAAAACTTGATAAACTGGACAAGGCCAGAGCTTCAGAGGTGAGTTTGGTATTACTGTCAGTGGGTCTTGGAACTGGGAATAGGCAATACTAGCATTCCGGAAATATTGTGAGCTGAATCCAGATCAAAATGGAAATTCAAAAGATATAACAAAAACTTGATATTTTCCATCAGGTACAAGGATTCTCTTTTCAAAGAAACTGAAACAAATGCATAGTGAATTTACCTAGATAGTCTACTTTCATGTTTAGACTTGACTGCTTCCTCCCACATTATGTTGTCTGCCTCTGCCTCATCAGTGTCATTTTCTTTGTGGCAATCCAGGAAATCTTTAACTGAACTGTTGACAAAATAGATTGTACTGCACTTAGACCTGTACTTCAGGTCACCTCTTGTCCAAGCAGGCAATAATAATGGAGCAATTAGCAAAGTTTGAAAACTATATTTTATCCTTTACATCATATTTTGAAGATGAATGAAGAAAAAAACTAACAAACTGACAAATTGCAAAAAATTTGCAACTTGGGTAAAGGTATTTTTTATCCATGGAATGTGTTCATGCCAAATGCAAATGGTGAATGTTCCTACCATGCAGTTTCATGATACTGTTTCAATCTAGGGAAATCTCAGAGCCTCTTTTCTGCCCTTTGATATCAAAGCATGATTAATGAAAAGCTTAAAGGGCAAGAGCAGTCTCCCAAACTTGAAGTAGTGTAGTAGACTCTCCTGTTTCATGATTGGCTCTTCACGGTCATGTGCCATTTTGGGGGAGTCCTGCTTGGTTTTCCTAGAATATGTAATATTGAAGTCCTAAAAAATTATTAAAGATACTTTTAAGAAATTAAGAAAAGTGAAAAGAAAATTATGAGCTTTAGCCTTTGCTTCGAAATACAGTAAGTTTGGGATGACTGCTTTTGCCTTTCAATGTGGAAAAATGACAACAGCAGTCATGTACCTTGGAGTAGTATGGTTAAAATGGGAAGACCCAGTGATTGCAGATCTGCCAGGACTGAGCCTATAAAGCACATTAAAAAATTACAAAACAAATTCTGTTTAACAAAGGATTTTTTCCTTTCCTGGTCAGCTTTTTGATGTTAATATCCGACCTTTCAAAAGCACGTTGGAAAGCAGGTATATGTTTTGCAAGCATGTGACTGCATTTGAAAGTGGTCAATCAGTTATCACTAGAAAAAAACTTGCATTTTCAGAATTAACACCCAAAGAAACAGATTGGGTAGTATATATTGTTGGATTAATAGATAAAATAAGTAATAATAAAAACACATCGGACTTCTGACTTCATAAATCCATTTTGAAATGATGAGATTAGCCTAGCTAGGTTATAAAATAAAAGGAAATATAACTACTGTGAGTAGAAGAGAGATGCATATCTGACAGACAAGCTACGGTACTGTACTTCAGAAGAAATGCTTACTGTCATGAAAATAGTCAAAGCTTTAGAAATTTATGAACAATTACAGTAAATATAGCACCCCCTCCCACACTGTGACAAAGACATCACACTTCCATTGCAGAAAGACATGGGAAGACTGTCATCCAATACCCCCATCCCTTTTTGTTTAGGTAGAGGGCCAAACAACGTACTCCATGCTTAAATCTTGAATGACCCTTTGTGTTTTGGCAATTTATTTTGCCATAAGTGTTCAGTAAACCAGGAGTGCCAGAGAGGTGCTAAGGAGTGAGGTGGGACAGGGGATTCATCTCCCAGTTATGATGGATGGTCCCCGCTGTATATGGGAAACATTTTAGGAAACATTTTCCATTCTTTTCAAGGGCGCATAGATGGGTATGCTATTTATTGTCCAGAAAGTGACAAGTAACATTCCAGTTGTGTACTTCCTTCTAATTCTTGAAGGAAATGCAATTGTTCTTTAAAAATCACAAAACTTGAAATTTAATATTCAAACCCAAATCAACATTGAATTTAAAATCCAATTTTTCTTTCATGACATTTTATTCAAAATAATTCCCAGACAAATCTCTGGGTTTTGGCCACAGATTTGGGTTGCTTGTGCCTACAGTATTATGAAGGATTTCATCATTCCCTTGGAAAGAGACTGCATGGCACCATGCCGGATGTTGTGACTTATTACAGCACGTACTACAATGCTATAATCATGGGTGAAAAGAGTTGTGAAGCTGAGAAGCTCCTTCCCAGACAATTTGGAAGAAAATTTCCCTTTTCATGAAAATGCAGGGAGAATTGTGGAAAATATTTCTCTCTTCCTGGGAAATAATGCAACTCCCTTCCTGGAAAATAAATATTTTTTGCAGCCCTGGCTGTAATACATGTTGTAGTTAGATGGAGTTTTACTGCCCAGTTTCCAACCTATTGGTTCAAGTCGAACCGGCCACTGCCTGTTTTCCAGTTGTGGCTCACTGGCTTGTTTTCCCTACCCCACTGCTTATACAGAGCAGCGATCATGCAAAATGGCAGTAGGTTCCTTTGTTAGAGTCTTTGGTATGACTCGACCTGGGAAGTGAGCCTTCTGCGTGAGAGGTGGATGCTCTACCGTAGTACCGTTAGACCAAACACACCGTCTGTGTAATACATGTTGTATAAGGGAATCGTGCGTATAGGACATGTATGATGTTTGTCTGAACTCAATGAAAGTGCAGCTAGTCTTGGGCAATACCTATTGGTTTTAAGTTGAACAGCCATTTGCAATCCTCCCTGTGTTTGGCTTCCATAATTACCTGTAGTTGCTGATGAGGGACAAACTGGCTCTAATATACTGTCATAGTGGCCCTTGACAGGAGTAGATGTCAATGCTGCAATTCAATGGAATATCATATTTACAGCTGGTGATGCAAGTTTGCAGCACAGGATGAACTGTATGGATGATTTTCAATTATTATAAACACACTTCTAACTACTGTAAACTTGATAATAGGGCAAGGCTTGTTTTTAAGGAGGTATCTCACAATTTTCTTCTCATTCCATAATATTGCATATTCAGGCAAACCAAGCAATTAAGTAAATTGCACATTTCAGGAAAGAATATTGTCACTTGAATCTATAGCCAATCATGAAACAGGGCAGTCTAACTACAGTACTGTACACTTCTGTACTGTATACTAGGGTGAATGCTCTTTTCTTCAAGGAAGGGAGCACATCATATCAATATAGCAACTAGCCCAATTTGTTAAGGTAAACTAATCAAGCACATTACAATTATAATTCTGAAAATGTTGGCAATGTCAAAACATTACCATAGTGGGTATATTGTGCAATTGGGAGAAAATAATATTCACTCAGGCTTTGTGGACAATTAATTGATACTGCAACTCGATCTGCATCATTATCAAACAAGATATTGGATAAGGCCTAACAATGCTCATAAACTGTGCAATATTTTAGTAAATATAGATATAAAGTTTCTAGATGGCAAAGATGAGATTCAACTTTACCCAACATGAACATGTCATGTACAGTATTGTGTCAGTCAACTCAATAAAAAGTTCAAAGTTTAAATTTACTTTCAAGTACAGTTCAAGTACAAGTTAGTTTTCCCTTTAGTCACCTCTTACAGTAGGCAGGATCAAACAGGCTTCACCCCTGGAAGCTCTGAGGTTTTAGCATACTGTATCTCTGAATGAAAAATGTAGTATCTGGAGAGGTCTGTTATTTAAATTCTTTTCAGTAGACCCAAACCCAACTCCTTTCTGACCAGCTAACATTTGGGCGGGGGGAGGGGGATTGAGGAGGGCCAAGGACAAAATCTATGGAGGGCAAATGCCCCTCTTGCCCCAACATAGAGCCACCATTCATGGTGCTAATTAAAGCCGTGAAAACGTTACGACCAATTCTGAACAGCACAAGGTAGACTGTTCTGTGCTATAGTGTTGTGAACCATGGAAGTACGCCCTGGAAGTTAGCTGGGAAAACATGCTTTTGGAAATTGAAAGACTTGTTTTAATACATCCTGCAGTTATTTTCACTCACCTATGGGTGTAACAGCTAGCAACTGAAGTGAGGTTGGTCATTCACTTGGCTCTGTCTGTGTGGCCCACTGCATGTACAGTACTTTGAAGAACACCTGAAAAGTAAATCAAGACCACTTGCAATGAAACAGTATTTTATCTTAGGGAAGAGTGCAGACTTCCATGATTTCAAATCACATGTCCCTCAATGATTAAGGGGTGGTGTCAAAATTGGTTGTTATAAGAGTCATAATAATGATGACTGATGATGATGTGAACAATAGGCCCCATTAAAACAGAAAGGGACAAGGGGGGGGGATTGCAATCTATTCTGTCTAAAGGAATTTTAAATCAACCTATACCGATTACCAGTGGCATCAGCAGTGGCTCTTGTATACCCCCCTTATGTAAAAAGTATATTGGGCAAAATGTGTAAGAACTTCACAAACCCTCTTGAAAGCAGCACTTTTTAGTAGTAAAAACAACAGCTGGGAAGTACCATTTTATGCAATCTGAAACACATTTCAGGCAAAGTGTTCTCTGTATGCAATGTGCTGGTCAATAGTGGCACTCAATATACAGTAGGAGCATTTTCTTTGGCCCACCACTTCAGCACTTTCCCTCTCCCAATGAAAATGTTTAGTAATGCAACTGTCAATAACCGAGGACATAAATTTTGCTCGGGCACTAATTTTTATTGCATTTGGCATTTCATGTACACTCAACGTACAGATTCCCAGCCCGGTCTCACTGAAGACTTTAAAAATGTAGCTACTGTCATTGTGCCTGCAAAAGCAATGGAGTAGGGAAAACAAGCCTGTGAACCAAAACAGAAAAAAAGGTCAAGACTAGCTTGACTTGAACTACTTGGTTCGAAACTTAACCCAGAAATAGCATTTTTATGCCATTCCTGCCTAGATCTTGGGGAAAACAACTTTTAATACTGTATGTACAGGTACAGCAGCTATACTATGCTAAGCCTACCTTACACTACCACTCATAGCCCAGGCCTCCATTTTTAAAACATTTAGTGTTGTCGTGGGGCTACCATTTCACTCATTTTGGTTCAGAAGGAAATTTGGTTGTCCAAAATATTTTTCACTTAATTACAAAACAGAAGGCTATAATTATGTTCATCAAGGGCGGATCAGGGGGGGGGGGCAACTAGGGTCAACTGCCTCCCTATGACCAGTCTAGCGCCCCTCAATTCAAGTAAAATGCGCCCCCTGAGTCCTTAAAATAAAGTAAAAACTGCGCGAAAAGTAAAAAAAACAAAGGTCCCCAGAATTTCGAACCGTATAGCTATATATAACTGGGGCAATGGGAGTTGGTCTGAGAAATGAGGTCGGTCAAATTCAAGAGTATGCGGCCCCTGTATGATGTTGGCGCCCCCTCTTTCAAACTGCCCCTCCTTCAGCTAGGGGCTGGATCCGCCCTTGATGTTCATGAGAGGAAACTCCCCTTAGCACATTTGAAAAATTTGAATTACCCAAGCAGAAAAAAGATAAATCCTGAGAGCTATCTCTGCGTTTGTGTTCAGTATCATAAAAGAATACAATCAATGCCTCTGTTGTGCTAGTAACTGGACATTTCCTAAGTAGCTTTATAGATCAATGCACACACAATACTGCATTGAAATTTTCTTAATCCATCTTTCCTGCCATGTGCCTGCTATGATGGGTACCAAATTTGAAAAGTAGCTAAGGGGCTTTTCCTAGCATGTTCATGTATTATTGGTCTTGAAGAATAGAAAGATGTGATGTTTGAGAGACAGGAACACTCCAAGTCTGAAATATGGTTATGAAACTATTATGGAAAAAGGTGAAAGAATTTGTCAATCAGCAGTATACTTTTTCAGTCCGAGAGGAAAATGGTTGTCCATGGGACAACCAACCTGGTTGTCCATATGGAATTTTTGTTGTCCCAGATATTCTGACAACCATGAAAAATAATTCCTGTAGCCCAACTGGTTACTGAGGTAGTAGGCCAACAGTACTTTGGCTTGAACTGAATTTAGAATGCAGATTTCTTATTTCCCTTGTGAGGAGGGGGTTGTGGGGTGGTGGTGATTGAGGGGAAGGAGATCAGCATCAGTTTTCAATTGCATACAGGTACAACCAATTGTTGAATATTTGGTAATTATTTATGCCAAATTGTATATATGAGCATATAAGCAGAATTCAAATTTTTATTGGAGGTGATCGCCCCCAATGCCCCGGTACGTTTGTCGACGGTGTGTAAATTCCCCTCTTTCTCAAAATCCTTGATCTGCGACTGAGCTCAAAATCTGCAGATCCAGGTTTTCTTAGGCCACTGATGAAGGCCTACTGTAGTTAACTTTCTATGCTATAGCATTGTTCCACACATGGGGGGAAATTTATGATGTACGTATTTGAAAGCCTAGGCCTATATATGGGGCCTTACCAATACATTAGGAAGGCAGTTGCCTTACAACTCTTTTTTACCACATACCTGGCAAACCACTACTGGCATTTGGAATGGGGACCCTCATCAGATCCTTATTGAATGCTTTCAATAAGCATTCATTATGCCTTCTGAATGTATCATTTAGCATTCAAAGGACTGTCAGTGAGTTGGAATGCTTATTTTCTTCCTCAAATGAAGTCTTCCTTGCATTCAAAATAAGCCTTCATAATTTCCTTTCAAGTCTACCAAACCTTCAGTTACTGTTTGAATGCATTCATTAGTTTTTTAATGTGTTGGAATGCATTCACACATGAATGATATATGAATGCTTATCAAAGCCTTCATTTCCTTTTTTTGCAATTCATATAACTAGTATCAATGCAGCTGGCTGTCACTCAAGCATAAGCAAAGTTACAGAAATCAATTACTGGATAATGACGCCTCTATCCTGCTCACCTGATTGCTCCAGATAATCTTCATTTATATTATACTGTAAATCCAACATGCTCAGGCTTAGTACAGAACTGTTGTTCTCATCAAGTCTCTTTGGCAAATTACTGATCCAGCAAAGCTGTGCACTTACTCATTGTCAAGTGGACTGTAGGCTAATGAAACACCTAGGATTATCTAAGTGATAGCATATTGTAGGTCTATGCTTGATGAGGAAGTTTTGAGAAGACAATATTGGGGAAAGTGAAAACTCTGCGCCAGGCCCTCTGAGAGATCATAAGTGTAAACTATTTGGGGCATGTATATGAGCAAACTGAGGACATAGGCTAGTCAGATTTTTCAAGAGTAGTGCGGCTTATTCTGGGGTTAAGATTTTGATGGAGTGGTAAATGTAGTGCTGATCACTTCTGTTGTAACCTGTGCTAGTTCGTCAAAAGCTTTACAAAGTTAGGCATATAGCTACTAATAAAATTGTCCTAACGTTAGGCCTATGCATACTCTGTACCGTACATAACTTAAGCTAAACACGCGTGTGGGATGGGTATGTGGATCACTAACGAGACGGAAAATTAAATCCTGTTTACTTTTTACTATCAGTAACTGAACAAACACATTTCACTTACCATTGAACATGATCTGTGAGATGATGTTTCGCAAAATCGCCGTTATAAACAAGAGACTTGTTATTCCCCAATCAATCAACCTGCTTTTTCTGCGGCGATCTAGGCTAACGTTAGGTACAGTAGGGCCTATTCCGCGTGAGAATGAGGAAGGGAACTCCGTCTTTCGTTTGCTACTGTATTTTTCTCGTTTGATTTCTCCTTCTCGTGACAACGTGTGCAAACACTGTCCTTCGATTTTTTCTTTCTGAAGTTCTGAACAGGAAGACATTTTGTTGTCGTAAGACTAAGACTAGCCCCTTCGCTTCGACCAATCTCTCAAGTTCAATGCAGGTTTCCTAGGCCAGTTCGTCTTTTAGAAATTCCCAAGATCACGTCTCGAATAACAACGTATAGCCTCTCAACGTTGAACTACAGTAATGATAGCCTGTAAGAGCATAGCAGTCAAACTGATGATCAAAACACAAAACAATTGAGCCGGAAATTTAATACAAATTATCCACCTTGGCATTCTTATTAGAACTTATTCACATATTTCATAACTAATTAATAAGTGACTTAAAAAAGTAAAAAAAGAAACAATCACACAATATTTCTTTTTTCAAAGTGGGGAGGAAAAGAATGATAGAGACTTGAAAATTCCCAAGATATTGGGAAAATTCCCAATGGTCTCTCTGTTGTCACTGAGCAAGGTACTCACAGGTAATAGGAAAACAATCCCTGCTACATACAAATTAACACAGATACTACGCCAATTAACGCTCACACAAACAAGCATATGTAGCAGTACGCTATCCCACGCAATCGTATGAACTGTTATCATACGGTGTCTATGGGCTACATCCGGGATTTTGGGTGGGATAACAATTTTTTTGAAGGCTGTCCAAATGTCGCCCCCGTTTCGCGCCACGATACTGTGTCTTTAAAACTTCCTGTGGCTTGGCTGAAATTTGTTTTTCTTTTTTGTGTTACAAAAATAAGAAAGTCTTTAAAGTGAGATAGCTTGAATGGAGGAAATCGTGGTCTGGAAGATTTTTGTTATTTCTTGCAAGGCCTTTAACAAACACCACCGGAATATGCCCTTAAGCTCTGTGTAAACTACCAACATTCTCCTTGAAACGTTTCTATGGGAATGCACATAACCTACCAATTACAAGAACATTTTTATCGGCAAAATGTTCGTTTGTTCGGTATTGGGCGGTATGGGATACACTGCCTGTAAACTCGTCCAGACCCGGGTATGGTGGGATTACTGGTTTGGAAAAATACCCGGAACAAATCATAACATGGTCGAAGGTGTGCTTTACAGGTTCTCTTCCCT